>CM077002.1:134868979-139868979 GCA_039090855.1 Macrothele yani
GCGCATTCTTTTGACGCTCCCCCACAGACGGCTCAGGCTGCAATGGGGTCTCGAACACAGACACTGACACGCTGATTCGCAAATGGTCGTGCTTTCTGACGAGTCACGATTCAATTTGATGTACCATGATAGTCGCATACGTGTTCGAAGATATCGTGGTGAACAGCACTATTCAGCATCATACTGGTCCAACGCCAAGCGTTATGATTTAGAACGTCATTGGGTTCAGTTCGCCATTTTGGCTGATACAAATTGGGGGAGACCCTCAACATACAGCGCTACATCAGGAATGTTTTAGAGGCAGAGGTGATATCCTTCCTTCAGTTTTGTCCCGGTGCTATATTCCAGCAGGAAAATGTTCGACCACATGTGGCTCGGAATGCCCAAGACTTTTTCCATATACGTCAGGCTCGTGGCTCGGAATGCCCAAGACTTTTTCCATAGTCTACACGTTCGCCGGATATGTCCCGGATCGAGCATGTCTGGGACGTGGTGGATAAGCGATTGACCCGTCAAGTGCTTCCGCCAGCCACCACAAATGAATTCTGGTCTCGCATAGAAGCAGCCTGGGAGACTATTCCCCAGGACGATATCAAAAGCCTCTTCCATTCAATGCCACACCGTGTTGAGGCTGTTGTTTTTGTTCGAAGTAGCTTTACACGATACTGAGTTTTGAAGTGAAAAAATCTTGTGTAGTTTTACAAATATAATCAGTTTTCTCCTGTAACATGAGGAATCTGTGATATAAATTTCATTTGAATAGCGCGATTTTTTTCGGTGTGTCGCAATGTTCGCAAACGGTAGTGTATTGTTGAGTAACAATGAAATTAATTATTGTGGCGCCATATAATGGGGCAACATTCAAAAATCAGATTTTAATAATGGTTTTGCCTATTTCCGTTACACATTTTCGTTACAACAACATTTTTACTTCGGATTTTCTTTACTACTCTCGGGAAAGATGCATTGCATCAAACACTAAAGTTAAGTGTTGTTGAAATCAGCGCTATCTTACCAGATAAAAATGAGCTGTACAGAACATGAATTGATCATCCGAATCTGGGCATGGTGTCTACCATTCCATAGCTTTTAATTAGATATTAAATGATGAAATAAATATTAAAATTAAATAATGCCCAGACGTTTTTAATTTAATAATTTCGTTTTTATAAGGTTGGTTCTTAAGTGTTTTTTTTTCTCCTAGGGTACGTAATTGAATTTCTCATTGAGAAACTACACATGCAGAAATTTTGTTATATGGAAAAAAGTGCACGTAAGAGTTTTAAAACAAAACCATGGACATCAGTGAAGCGACCTCTTTATGGACAACAGAAAACATTTTTCTCCATTCACATCTGCAATCAGGCATCGTACTTTCTGACTGAAAGTACTACCAGAATTTTTTTTTTGTGTCATTTAAGACCCCGCGCCGACCATTTTCAATAGTTAAATAAATTTCTTGTAAAATATATCATCGAAATTACAGTTACCAAGTTTAATATTATTAGGATAGTCGTTATATTTCAACAAAAGGTGCTGAAACATTTTGTAATAATACAGCAGATACCCGTTAATTGGGCCTCAGCGGGGCTAGAACACTTTGACTCAATCACGGATGCACCAGTTATACGAATCTTTATCGCAAAGGGCTAATTTGGGATGTTCTTCAAGAATTGTCCCAAATACCTACAGCCCCGATTAACTGATGACCCAATTAATCGGAATCTACTGTATTTTGAAGAACTGAAGTTATACCAGTACAATTCTCACTGGCCTAGATAAAAGAGCTCTCATGATAACAATTAGTTTTCAAACCGCTTGAAATTTTGACATGGTGTCTTCAGTAAAATGTCAGTGAAACCTTTTAGCTATATAGAGCTTGGAACAATCTGCTTCTTGACTTGGGCATTAATGGCTTGTCTCATTTGCCAGTAAATAATCAGCTCACGAAAGATCTTTCACTGTAGAAAATGTAATTAATTACTTATATCTTCGTATATATTAATTACTTATATCTTCGTATATATTAATTATTTATATCTTCGTATATATTAATTACTTATATCTTCGTATATATTAATTACTTATATCTTCGTATATATTAATTACTTATATCTTCGGATGTAAGGTCAGGTGATGCGTAACATCACAGCCTCTCCTTGACAAATGTCAACCCCGCCTTCTCGTGGTACATCCTGTTCCCACTAAAGGGGCTCTGACGACCGCCAATAGCGGTATAACTATACCATCGGGATTAGAGGAAATGCCATCCCACACTCACCAACCCGCTTGGCCAGCGTGGTGAGTTATGGCCAAACCCCTCCAAAATGACTCCACAACTTAAATCTTGGCCCTCAGTCTCCGGCAGCTGGAATGTACCTGGCCAAGGCAGCGGCCAGTGCGACATGAAGGCAGAGGGTGCTAAGAATCCCCGGAGGACCGGACTAGGCTGCCATCTGATGCTGACCTTGGCTACGTATAATGGACGCTCCCTATCTTCTGATTCAAGGCTTCTTGAATTGGAAGAGGAACTACAAAGGATCAAGTGGGACATCGTCGGGCTAAGTGAGGAAAGGAAAAAAGGAGAAGATCTCATTGAACTGAAAAGTGGACATCTCTTCTACTATCGTGGGACAGATACTGGCAGAACTAGTGGTGTCGGATTTATAATAAACAAGAAACTGAAGGATAAAGTTGTAGAAGTTGAAAGTTCCTCTGACAGAGCTGCACGACTCGTTATCCAACTCTCGAGAAGATACCAGGCTCAGATTATTCAAACTTATGCACCGACCACAAGTCATGCTGAAGAAGAAATTGAAGAATTTCATGAGGAAATTCGTCATCTAAATAATAAAGGTAAGCAGCACTTAAAGAAAATTATAGGATATTTCAATGCAAAAATTGGGCAACGACAACAGAATGAAACTTCAGTAGGTAAATTCGGTCACGGCAACAGAAACCAGCGTGGAAATACTCTCGTAGAGTTTGCAGAGGAAGAAGGGTTTTTCATCATGAACTCCTTTTTCAAGAAAAAGCCACACAGGAAATGGACATGGAGACATCCAAATGGGACAACAAGTGAAATTGATTTTATTATGTGTAACAAAAAATTCGTCATAGAAGACTGCAGTGTGCTAAACAAGTTCAACACAGGTAGTGACCATAGATTGGTGAGATGTAAGATGCACCTCAACACTAAACTCGAACGTCGCAAGCTCATAAGACAAACAAAATGTAATGACATAACCAACCTTAAAAAACACCATAAAACCTTCAAGTTGGAACTGAAGAACAGATTCTCTGCTTTAGAAGGCCTAACATCGGAAGAAGTGGATATTTCTGAAGTTAACAGAAAAGTAACCAAAGTTCTTATGGAAACAGCAACAAAATTAGCTGGGTCTAAGAACAAGTTGCATGTGAACAAATTATCAGGAAAAACCAAAATGTTGATGCAAAACAGAAGAGAGATGAGGACAACTAAAGAAGATGTGACTTCCAAAGCGGAATATATAGAGCTATGCAAGACAGTACGAAAAATTTGCACTGAAGACGTAAGGAAATTCAATTGTGAACTAGTAAGGAAAGCAATTGAAAGCAACCAAAGCCTAAAAATAGCAAAGGGACATCTCAGTAAGGGAAGAAAACAGATTATGGCACTGAGAAAAGAAGATGGTTCTGTAACAAGAAATAGAGGCGAAATTTTGACAAGAGTGAAAGATTTCTACTCCAAAAATTATATAAAAGGGATGATACATGTACTCCAGACATCATGAAAGGTACCAGTACCAGAGTTCTTCCAGTCCGCCCGGCAGAAGTTGCACATGCAATCAAGAACATGAAGCGGGGAAAACCTCCAGGAGAAGATGGATTTACTGTAGACATCATACAAGAAGCAAGTGGAGAAATCGAAACAGTACTCGCCCAAATTTTCACTCGATGCCTTAATGAAGGGAAGATTCCTGAGGATTTTGGATTGGAACAATGCTACAATGATCTTGCTACATAAAAAAGGTGACATTGAGGATCTCAGGAACTACAGACCTATCAGCCTCCTATCAGTGGTTTATAAAAACTTCACTAAAGTTCTTTCACACCGCTTGAAGGTGACACTGGACATGGCTCAACCGAGAGAGCAAGCTGGATTCAGGAGTGGCTACAGCACAATAGATCATATCCACGTACTGAGAGAACTAATTGAAAGAGCGAGGGAATATGAACTTCCATTGTGCATGGCTTTTATCGATTCTGAAAAAGCCTTTGATTCGGTGAAACCATCAGCAGTTACAATGGTTCTGAAATCCTGTGGTATTGAAGATGCATACATTAATATTATTAATAACATCTATGAAAATGCAAGTGCAAAGATCCGGCTGTTTGAGAATACAGCACACATAAAAATAGAAAATGGAGTGAGACAAGGTGACACCATATCTCCGAAGCTCTTTAATGCTACATTGGAGGGTGTCTTTCAGTCACTGAGCTGGGAAAACAAGGTGATAAAGATTAATGGAGATTATCTTACTCACCTTCGTTTTGCTGATGACGTATTTATTTTTGCAACTACCCCATCAGAGCTGCAGTGTATGATCCAGGAACTTGCTGACAAGAGTAAAGAAGTGGGATTAAAAATGAACTTTCAGAAGACAAAAGTGATGTTCAATGCTTTTACAAGAAATGAAGATTTATCGATTGATGGAGAAAAGCTGGAGATAACAGACACGTACGTTTATCTTGGACAGGAGATATCAAGAGAGGGTCACATTGATGAAGAAATTAATCGGCGTACAAAACTTGCATGGAGAGCTTTTGAAAGAAACAGCATAATTTTCAAGAGCAATATGCCATTATGTCTTAAAAGAAAAGTGTTTGATCAATGCATCCTTCCAGTGCTTACGTATGGTACAGAGACGTGGACCTTAACTAAAAGAGACATACAAAGGCTGCAGATCACTCAAAGCAGCATGGAGAGGTGCATGCTTGGGGTAACCAGGAGAGATAAGAAGAGGAACTCGTGGATCCGAAAAATGACAAGAGTGGAAGACATCATGATCAGAGTCAAATCCCTGAAATGGCAATGGGCTGGACATACTGCCAGAAAGACAGATCATCGATGGACAGCCGACATTTTAGATTGGATTCCAAGGGACAGGAAAAGACCCAGAAGAAGACCACATGGGAGATGGGTGGATGAAATTCGAAAGTATGCAGGAGTGACATGGAGGAGACTGGCACAAGACAGACCGTTGTGGAGGAAACTTGGGGAGACCTTCTTCCAGCAGTGGATTGATAATGGTTGACAATGATGATGATGATATAGGGGGAAAGCAATTTACCATTACGCTCCCTAGCGGGAAGTCTATGAATTAATTGCAAATTTTGAAATTATATGAAAAACATGTCACACGGAAAACACTATCCAACAAATAAGGAATTTTTTAAATCGGACTCCTAGAAGTAGAGATATTGACAAAAATAAGATATACATATACGCCCCCTGGCGTAAAAACCATGCATTATTTTAAAAAGAAAATGTTTCTAAAAAGGTTTGTCGACATGAGTACTATCTGTCTACAAACGACGAATTTTTTCAATTAAGAATTTAGAAGCTCATATTTTGCTGCAAATACATCAGAAGCGGAAATTAAGATTTACGCCCCCTAGTGGTCAAACAGTTTTTTTACAAAAATTAGAAATTATGTGCAAACGATTTTCCATCAACAGCTGTATTCGCTGCAGAAATAATTTTTCAAATCGCAGGTTTAGAAGCAGAGATATAGGCAGGGGGAAACACAATTTACCTCTACGCCCCTTAGCGGAAATTTTATGAATTACTTGAACATTTTGAAATTGTTTGAAAAACATGTCACACTAGAAACACTATCCATCAAAGAAGGAATTTTTCAAATCGGACTACTAGAAGTAGAGATATTGACAAAAATAAGATATACATCTACGCCCTCTGGCGAAGAAACTGTGGAATATTTTAAGAAAAAAATATTCCGAAAATGTTTATCGATGTGAGTGGCATCAGTCCAAGAAAGAATTTTTTCAATCGATATTTTAGAAGCTCAGATTTTATGGCAAATACATCAGAAGCAAAAATTACAACTTACGCCCCCTGGTGGCTAAAGTATTCTTTACCATAAATTTAAAATTATATGCAAAAGATTTTCCATCAGGAGATGTATCTGCTGAAGAAAGGTTTTTTCAAATCGGAGTTTTAGAAAAAGAGTTATCGCGAAAAAATGTAATTTACTTTTACGCCCCTAGCTGAAAATCTGTGCGTAATTTGAAAAAAGTGACTGCATCTAAAATACTCTTCGACATAAATGGAATCGAAAGATAAAAGAATTTTTTCAATCGAATGTTTAGAAGCAAATATGTGGAATAAAACGTATTTTTGAATTCGACATCATCTGCATTTACGCCCTCTAGCTGCGAAATTGTACATTTAAAAAAAAACCGAAATAAAGGATCATCATTTGCCTATTTCCAGCTTCCTAATGCAAAAAGAATTTTTCAAATCGGATTAAGAGTTGTAGAGATATCGTGGGTACAGACGGACGGACGGACGGACAAACCGGTAACATAAGCACTATCTTTTTTTACAAAAGACGTGCTAAAAATGTGTTAGTTAATGACATAACGTTTAATTCTATGGGAACCGCTATTACGTAATTTGTATTGTCAATTTCGACTGTTCTGCCACACTTATCTTCCACCACCATAATGTTGCTGCTCATGAGAACCGGTTGTTATAAATTTGGCATATCGCCCCTGAATATTTCTTGCCTCGACACTCTATTGTATGCTTTCTTCAGGTCTGCAAATGTGTAATAGGCATATCGTTATGGCTGCTTAATTTTGTTGTCTTTCAAGCTTCAAATTTTTTCTGTTCAATAACAAATTCTTCACCATCAGGTTTAACTTAAAAGCTGAAAATTTTGCCGTTTAGAATTCATTTCTGGCAGAGCAAAGATACAAGAGAGTGGAGTAGTCGAAAAAGCAATTCCTTAACTGACGTAGAAAATACGACGTCAGTTTTATTATTGCCATTATTTATTCCCTAATTATTTCGTTTTATCTTGAACACCGGAGGCTGTTTTATAGCTCTGTTAATAATCAACGAATAAAATTTCTATTCCTTTTTTTCTTGTGCCACACACGTTATTTTACATATTATGTAAAGAAACAGGAACCAACTTAGTCGGAAAATAATGCTACTTTAATTTCTCCTTAAACTGGCTCGCAGAAGCTCATTTTTTTAGGAATTCTTTGACGTGCATTTCCTTCCCAAATGATGCTCTAAACCCAGGATTTTAGTTTTAAAAAAGGTTTTCGTAATGCGCAATCCAAAATTAGAAGATTAATAAACAAATACAGTAATTAAGTTCTCGGAAATTCTTATTGCATTGTGCTGCCACCTGTTAGTTGATTTGTAAAACAAAAAGCGTTTTTCGTGAATTTAGGTTGATTACTTATCGGAACTTTGCGGAAATGTAGGTAACTAACATCATATCTTGTTTTGGGCATCATAAAATGCAGACATTTTATTTTACCACATCCGTAAATACGATCGTTACTCTGCATCAAATCTAGATTCTGACAACCAAAATTTGCTTTTAATCAAACAAAATGAAAAATATTCGGTTATTCTGTTTCCAGGAAAACAGCACCTCTCGAAGTTATTAAACATTTTCCCAGTTGAAACTGAAAAATCGTGGTTAATGATTTTAAATGAGAATAAAAACGATCTTATAAATTTAATTAGGAAAAATAGATTTTTTTCAGTTGTTCCAGGAATGCTATTTTATTTATATACAGAGCAAAACCAAGTCATCCTAGGGAGGACGATGCGATTCTTTATCAACGTGATGGTCGAAAAAGAAGAAAATTCTTGTTTGCGGATGATTCTTGAGTTATAATTGACACATACCTGATTTGAGTCTAAGATGTAATTCTAAGAGTTCTTCAAAATGCCGCCTCTGAACTTCAGTGTAGATACGAAGTACTTGAAATTCTGGGGTATCTTTTTAAACTTTTCTGACATGTACACTATATTGACAAAAGTCATCAGACAACTCTTCAAAACCAAATAAACGGATCAGCTACGTTGTTAATATGCGCGGTACAGCTGCAAACGGTATGAAAAGAAGCCTGATGCTGACCGCACTGTGAGGTTCAGTGAAAATGCCGAGGAGGGAAAGAACTGACTTTGAGAAAGGAAAGACTGCTGGGTGTTATATTAATGGGTTGTCCATAAGATCCATAAGAGAAACTGAGAGGCGTTTAAACATGCCCAAGTCAACTGTTTTGGGCGTACTGAATAAGTGGTAGACACATGACGTGCCGGAAGCAGCAAAACGTACCGGCAGACCAAAGAAAATCAGTGATAGCCTCAGGAGAGTCGTTACAGCTAATCGACGAAGTACTGCACAAGACCTCATTGTACAGGTGAGTAAAAATGCTGGAACTTCGGAATGTACACGTACCATTCGCAGAGAACTTCATTCCATGGGTTACCGTGGTCGTGCAGCTGCTCATAAGCCTTTCATCTCCACTCGAAATGCTACTCGTCGTTTAGCATGGTGTAAAGAACATTTATCGTGGACCGTAGATCAATTGAAACGGGTTCTATGGACTGATGAATCCAAATACACGATCCATCAGTATGATGACCGTGTGTGGGTATGGCGCAGCCGGGGGAACGCTGTCTCTCACAGTGTACTGTTCCTACGGTCAAGTTTGGAGCTGGCAGTGTACTCGTGTGGAGGTGTGTTTCGTGGTATGGTCCCGGCCCATTGGTTATCGTGGACAAACCTGTTAACCAGCACGTCTACCTCGATTTTCTGGACAATTATGCCCAGCCAACTCTGTGGCAATTTAATGGAACCGAGCTTTGTTGGTACAAGAAGGATAATGCACCGAGCCATAGAGCAAGGACTGTTACGGCGTGGTTTGACGATCATTCCGCATCGTGTGTGGACTGGCCAGCCCAGTGCCCTGATCGGAATCTCATAGAGCACCCATGGGATGAATTAGAGCGCCGCATAAGAAATTTGGAGCCAAGGCCTACTACTAAGGAACAGTTAGCGGCATCATTATGTACTAAATGGAAGTGCATACCTGTCGCTGTGTTCCAAAACCTTGTCGAAAGTATGTCTTGAAGGGTCAACGCATGCATTAAGGCCAAAGGTTAACCGACACCGTACTGTATAAAAACTGCAATGTCAATAAATGCTACGTTGTGTATCTCTCCTAGGTGTCCGGTGACTTTTGTCAATATAATCTATATTCTTAACTCAACTCTCAACCAGTGTAAATAGTGCTTTCCGACAAACTCATATTCATTTCCTTTGATGCTTCTTGAGATGACCCAGAAATCTGCCTGCGCGTCAGCAACCTATATCCCAGGTTCGTGGTACGTTCGAAAAAACAACTTTCACACCATGCAGGATATACCTTTGATAAATCTTGCAGCTGCTTGCTGTGATCCTGAAAAATAACTTGTAGTCCAGCAAGTGATGTTTCTGAGGAATTATCCACTATTGTATTCTCAGTTGTGAGGACTCGGATGTTTTTGGCTTTCCTAAACTTTCCAAAGCGGAATTTCTGTTTCAAATGAAAACAATACGTTTACCAATGCTTATAAAAGTTTAATTTTGGTCATACGTGTCCGGTCCAAATTTCGCTCATACAGGAGACAAAAGATGTTTTTCATGTTAATCAAGTTTTACGACCAAGGGACAACTTTGAAGCAAGCAGCTCACAAATGTTTCTCCAAGAAAAACGATTTTAATTTCAGTTCATGGATCAATAACTCCATCAAATTACTGGATTAAAAAACTGTAAATTTCCTTTGTGAGTCTAGCCTTTATTATAAATTTCAGAAGGCATTTGACACTCTTAAAATGAATGTTATGATGCAATTACTTATAAATCATGGTATACGCTGCAGTTGTACTGCGGCTACTGATGCAAATTTTCAATAACGGAACATAAAAAATAAGAACATCCATTGCAAATCAATAAAATAAAAATACCTAAAGGAATTCAACAGGAGGACCCCATATCCTCAAGACGATTGAATACAATTTTTTTTGTCTGGGATGGGGAGGTAGGATAAAGACTAACGTGAGCAACTCTAGAAAGTCTAACTTATGGTTAATGGTTTCAAAAAAATGGCCGTACATCATACCCCGAATCCGAGCCCACTCGAAGGAACAGTTAAAAGCCAGCGTTTATGCCATATCGCCAACAAAACGGTTGTTTGGGGCCAGACTTGAAGGCTTTTGGACATGGACCAGACCCGAACATCACACATCTGGACCCGACCTGGACCCGACCCGGATCCGTAACTGACCCGCACCTGATCCTGACAAATCTGCTTTGAACTATATATTCGAAACTTCTTTAACAGTATAATTATACATAATCATATATATGTATATATACACACGGTCGAGTCACATTATTGTGACCACCAGCTAATATCCTGAGTAACCGCCGTGTGTGGAGGGTGCGTCGTGGAGGATCCATAGAGCAAACAACACGATCGAGTTGGTCCGACAGATTCTCAATTGAGTTTAAGTTTGGGGAATTAGGGGCCCTGGGAAGTACTTTGAAGTCTTCGTCGTGCTCTTTCAACCACTCTCGGACATTTCTAGTTGTGTGACACGTCGCATAATCGTTCTGGAAGATCCCATCATCCCCATGGAAGACAATCAGCATGCATGGTTGTACGTGGTCTGAAAGGTTGGATTCATAACGAATTCGGTCCATAGTGCCTTCCACAGGTATGAGTGGACTCAGGGAATTCTACGAAAACGTTCGCCAGACCATAAAGCTGTCCCCACTAGCTTGTGTTCTTCCAGAAATGGTTGAAGAGTATTTAATACAGACATTTAACGTGGACCAGGGACATCAAACAAAGATCTTCGCTCTTTCCACGTGTATAAGTGAGTCACGGAAAAATTATCATTGGCCACCACCGGGAGTCGAACCCAGGGTCTTCCAGTTATGCGCCGGATATGCTTCCGCTACACCACAGTGGCCTCAAATTCCTCCAGACTCACACACGCTAACTGCCAAGCCAATTCGGCAGGTTGCTTCTTGGAGCCCCGCACAATACTGGGGATTCGCCAAAGATGGTAAGCAGCAACTGAAGAAATAATTAGAAGGTGAATGAATAATTAATACAGACATTTAACGTGGACCAGGGACATCAAACAAAGATCTTCGCTCTTTCCACGTTTATAAGTGAGTCACGGAAAAATTCTCATTGGCCGCCACCGGGAGTCGAACCCAGGGTGTGAGTCTGGAGGAATTCGAGGCCGCTGTAGTGTAGCGGAAGCATATCCGGCGCGTAACTGGAAGACCCTGGGTTCGACTCCCGGTGGCGGCCAATGAGAATTTTTCCGTGGCTCACTTATAAACTTTTAAAGAGCGAAGATCTTTGTTTGATGAAGAGTATTTGTTCTCTGATGTTATTCGCTTCATACGCCAAAGTCCATCCATTCGATGAAGCAGAAAAAGTGATTCATCGGAGAAGATAATCCTTTTGCCAAACAGCACATGTCCAATTCCGATACTGCCGTGCAAATGTAATCATTTTCTGCCGATGCACCTTCGTTAGCATAGGTGCAGTGACCATCCGTCTGCATCGGAGCCCCATACGCAGCAGGGATCGCTGGACTGTCGTTTTAGGCACACCTTCTGTAGCTCCCTGGTTCATTCGCCCAGTGAGTTGCTCCACTGTAGTGTGTTGATCGGCCCTCACGTACCTTCGAAGCCGACGTTTACCTCACATTATTGACAATTGACACGCGGTGCTCCGCAGTTTACACGTCGCTGATTCGCAATGGTGCCATTTCTCCAATCACGATACACTTTAACCACACTAGCACGCGAACAGTTCACAAACTGCGCTGTTTCAGAAATAGTGCCACACTTGGCCCGACAGCCGAAAATTGATCCCTTTTTGCAAATCTGATAAATCGCTCATTTTATTCATGACAGCAACGAGTGATGAGTTTTCTGAATACCTACAGCATACCTTATATACTCTCCAAACCAGCTCGCGATACGTGCATTTATACATTGGCTACGCGCTTTTGACATCAGAAGTAGGAGGTGGCCACAATAATCTGACTCGACTGAGTATATACACTGGCGTGCAAAAATTAAGGACGAGACGGTTTTTCGAATGTAACGTAGTGCAGAAGTGCTCCACATTGACTCGAATCATACCATAAGATCCCAAGATGTAAGAATATGTGACAAGTGAGCAAAACCGTCCAAACAAGGAATCCAAAAGATACAAAGGCACTTTATTGAAAAGGTAGCTTCGAGCACAACTGGACAGAAGACAGAAACGTCCATCTGACAGGCGGCTACCAAGAAAAATCCAGTCTTTAGTAGGGAATATGATCACCCCTGACTGCTTTGTAGAATTTACAACGTCTGTCCATGCTGAGGACGAAGTTGTCAAGGAGCTGTTGAGGCATCGCGGCCCATTCCTCTTGTAGCGCCAATCGCAGCTTGCGGGCCATTCCATGCGTTGAATATCTTCACTCTCCAACAGCTCTGCGACAGCCACTGTACGATGAGGTGTAGCGTTGTTGTCTATGAAGAGGAACTCAGGACCCACAGCACCTCTAAACAGACGCACGTGAGGCAGGAGAACCTCGGTATAAAAGCGGACACCAGTGAATGAATCTCCTTGAAAGATGTTTAGGTCAGTACGGCTACCAAGCATGATACCGCCCCAAACGAGAACTCCGCCACCTCCAAACCGGTCCCTTTCGATGTTGCTGGAGGTGTGATTACGTGTTCCCTGCTCTCTCCAGATATGCATACGTCCAGAACCGCTCGTCAGACTAAATCGGCTCTGATCCGTAAAGAGAACTCGACCCCATTGCCGATGTGTCCTGTTCTTGTGTCCTGGCACCATAGAAACTGCCGTTTCCGATGAGCAGGCGTTAATGGCACACACCGTACTGGTCGTCGTGCAAATAGACCACCTTTGTGCAGCCTCCTGGCCACGGTAAAACGCAATAACGGACGTCCAGTTGTCTGTTGCATGTGCCTTGCGATTTCTCCCGCTGTCTGCCGTCTGTCACTTCTCGCCTGTAGGACAATATACCGGTCGTCCGCCACCGTGGTTGCTCGTGGACGACCACTGCTAAACTCTCGGACAGCTGTTCCTATCATTTGAAATGCTCTCCAAGCTCGTGAAACAATGCTGTGAGCGATCCCGAAATCGTCGGCCACACTAGTCACACTTCGACCCTCTTTCAACTTCCCAATGACGCGACCTCGGGCAAAGTCATCTAGATATCGTCTACTGGATTGTCTGTTGGCCATATCACACTGTGGCAGCAACTCGACATCGTTCAAGCCGATGTACACGGTGCAATAGCTGCTCTTTCTGCTGTTATATCGTTCCGCTGTTATGCTAATTTCCTAATTTCTCCCTCCGTCCTTAATTTTTGCGCACCAGTGTGTATACAGTGTATACTGTCCTTGCTTTATGTCTTGGTGCATTATCCTACTGGTACCAACAAGGCTCTGTTCCACAGTATTGCTACAGAGTTGGTAGGGCTTAATTGTTCAGAATATTGAGGTAGACGTGCTGGTTAACAGGTTTGTCCACGATAACCAATGGATCGGGACCATACCATAAAAAACACCCCAACACGAGTACACTGCCACCTCCAAACTTGACCGTTGGAACAGTACACTGTGGTGAATAACGTTCCACCGGCTGCCGCCATACCCTCACACGGCCATCAGACTGATGGATCGTATATCTGTATTCATCAGCATATTGGACCCGTTTCCATTGATCTACGGTTCACGATAAATGTTCTTTACACCATGTTAAACGACTAGTAGCATTCCGAGTGGAGATGAAAGGCTTATGAGCAGCCGCACGACCACGGTAACCCATGGAATGAAGGTCTTGGCAATTGGTACGTGTACATACCGAAGTTTCAGCATTTTTACTCACCTGTACACTGAGGCCTTGTGCAGTACTCCGTCGATTAGCTGTAACGACTCTCCTGAGGCTTCGACGTCCTCTATCACTGATTTCCTTGGGTCTGCCGGAACGTTTTGCTACTTCAGTCACGCCATGTGTCTTCCACTTATTCAGTACATCCAAAACAGTTGACTTGGGTATGTTTAGACGCCTCTCGGTTTTTCTTATGGACAACTCACTAATATAACACCCTACAATCTTTCCTTTCTCAAAGTCAGTTCCATTCCGCCACGACATTTTCACTCAACCTCACAGTGTAATATGATCCCGGTCAGCTGCACGCTTGTTTTATACCGTTTGCAGCTGTACTGCGCATCTTAACAAAGCAGCGGACACGTTCATTTGATATATATGTAAATATATATATACTGTAAAGGTCCAGAAATTATTTTACACATAACTACAGGCGCTCAATCACATGTCCTCAAATACCGTACGCACCCTGTATATATACACTATCTACCAACAAGTAATTGGACACCCCTGCAATCGACGATATATGCGGTCCTGATACACGTCACGGCCGCCGCCGTAAAATATCGTGTGGGAAACAACAACGCAACCAGTCGCATGCAAGATGCCACGTGGTTCGGAGCTCTCTGATTTCGAGAAAGGTGTAATCGTCGGGTGTCACAGAAATGGCCGGTCCATACGTGACACATCCAGCGAGTTGAAGTACCCAAAATCGACAGTGGCCTACGTGATTGGCAAGTGGAAGATGAGAGGTGACGGTCGGAATGTGTCCCAACCGGGCAGACCCACATAACTGGGAGTTAGAGACCGACGGGTGTTGGCCAGAGAAATTCGGAAGAACCACACGAAATCGATGGGCCACATCAGCGAGGAGTTTCAGCAGGCATCCGGGAGTGTTCTTTCGATGAATACCATCCGTAAGTAAGCTCATCTACACTGTTTTCATGGACGTGCTGCCGCCCACAATCCTTTGATCACCAAATCCAATAGCGCTGCTCGGCTAACGTGGTGCAAAGAACGTCGACAGTGGACCGTTGAACAGTGGAAACAGGTTCTCTGGAGCGACGAATCAAGGATCACCCTCTACCGTTCGGATGGCAGGGTCTGGGTTTGGCGTCTGCCTGGAGAACGCCTCCTGCCGGAATGTATTGTACCAACTGTAAAGTTCGGCGGCGGTGGAATTATGCTATGGAGTGTTTCTCCTGGTATGGCATGGGACCTTTGGTCGCAATTCCTGGTAGACCAACGCCGAGACCTACTGCACCATTTTGGATGACCATGTGCTTCTTACGTTGTGGCAGGTTTACAGGGTTGGACCCATGTTACTTTCAGTATGACAATGCCACCTGTCATGTTGCGAGGTCCACCATGGCTTGGTATGGTGACAATGGGGTTAATCGAATGGACTGGCCTGCGCAGAGCCCGGATTTTCACCCTATCGAGTACCTCTGGGACGAGTTGGAGCGTCGACTTAAGGGGTGCCCCCACCTTCCGAAATCGGTGAAGGAACTGACCTGTCTTCTCCAAGCCGAGTGGAAGAAAATACCGCTAGCCGTCGTAGAACGCCTGGTTGAGAGTATGCCCCGGAGGGTCGCAACTGTAATCGCCGCTCGTGGAGGCTCTACCAACTATTGAAGGTGAATAAACTTCGTTTTCCTTTGCTGTCACAAGTGTCCAATTACTTGTTGGTAGATAGTGTATATAGTACTGTAGTATTTGTCATTTTATTGTAGGACTTCCGTCCACAGTGAGTATAGTTTAGGTTCCAGGCACCTACAGCGAGATCGCCTTTTGGGCAGGACACAGAAACGGAAGGAATGAGAGCAAGTCTAGCGACTTTGACAGAACAGTTTGTAGTGAGATTAGAGTACAGTAGATGGCGCCACCGTGCAAGTACGATGTTTCATATAGAGGAGTGAGAGAATTTCAGGGGGTATAGGAAAGGATACCCATTTAACCAGTGGGTCCAGCCTGGGGGCCGTCACTTAACGTGCTCGTCCGATGCACGGCGGATATTCAGCGATTGTTAGTAAATCACACCGTCTCTGAAAGATCAGCCCAGTTCGAACCTGAGGGCCTTGCATTGATAGTCTGACTCGCTAACCACTAAGCCATCCGCGGCTCATATAGTACCGCAGGTTATATGGGCTTAAGTTATATCGAAATCAAACAAATATATTACTGAGGAACGTTTAATTTACTCACTTACTTGCAAGAAGTGTTGAAACTCTCCTCATTCATTTAAAAGATATAACTTAACTATTTTACATATGTTTTCAAAAGTCCCTCCGCAGCAACATTTAAGCTCTTCCACTTAATTCTGATGGCGCGACTGTCAAAATTTTTGAATTCAGTAACTTGTATATTTAATTTCAGTTTTTGCTGTTTTCTTGTTAACATGTAAAGCTTCAAAATATGTTTAACAGCAACACCAATTTTCACAAGTTTATCATGAGTTGAATGTTTCCAAAATGTGGATGTTCATTTCATCATTGCCCCTCAGAAGGAAAGGACACTAATGAAATCCCAACATTCACATTTTGGTAACTTTTAACTCATCACAAGCTTGTAAAATTGGTGTTGCTGTGAAACATATTCTGGTTCTTTAATTAGATGAAACAACTTCCAGCATTCGCTCTTCCTTTTTTGCGCTTTCCAACCGTAGGTCGAAGAAGCATATATTCTTCAGTTTTGTCTGTCTATCTGTACGCACGATAAGTCGCGTAAAGATTGTTCGATTTCTATAACGTTTTAGTATGTGGTGGGGGACTACCTGGGGACGAATCCTATTGAAAATGGAAGAAATGGGGTCAAATGTCAGGACATAGGTGCGGGATCCATTCCATGGCCCTTGTGCGTCATAAAGTACGTAAAAATGCTTCGACTGCGACACAACTTTATCATGTTCCAGAGGTACACTGAACCGGTTCTGTTGAATATCGTTGAAATGGGGTCGAAGGTCAGGGCACAGCAGCGAGATTTTTTCCCCAACCATTATCATTATATTTTGACTAAAAATGATTCACGAAATATGACAAAGAAACCTTCACACACGTAACTCACTCGAAGAAACTTCGTAGTGATTTTTAAGAGCTTTAATAAAAATCATATGACTACACAATCAGTAAGATCTGTGTTGTAAAATTATGTAATTCAATTGTAGTGGGTGAGGTACGTGTGCTTATACACTATCTACCAACGAGTAATTGGACACCTGTGATAGCAAAGTAAAACGAAGTTTATTCACCTTCAATAGTTGGTGGAGCCTCCACGAGCGGCGATTAAAGCTGCGACCATCCGGGGCATACTCTCAACCAAGCGTTGTACGACGACTAGCGGTATTTTCTTCCACTCGGCTTGGAGAAGACAGGTCAGTTCCTTCACCGATTTCGGAAGGTGGGGGCACCCCTTAAGTCGACGCTCCAACTCGTCCCAGAGGTGCTCGATAGGGTTAAGGTCCAGGCTCTGCGCATTCCAGTCCATTCGATTAACCCCATTGTCACCATACCAAGCCATGGTGGACCTCGCAACATGACAGGTGGCATTGTCATCCTGAAAGTAACATGGATCCACCCCGTAAAAGTGCCACAACGTAGGAAGCGCATGGTCATCCAAAATGGTGCAGTAGGTCTCGGTGTTGAGTCTACCAGGAATTGTGACCAAGAGTCCCGTGCCATACCAGGAGAAACACCCTCATAGCATAATTCCACCGCCGCCGAACTTCACAGTTGGCACAATACATTCCGGCAGGAGGCGTTCTCTAGGCAGACGCCAAACCCAGACCCTGCCATCTGACCGGTAGAGGGTGAACCTTGATTCGTCGCTCCAGAGAACCTGTTTCCACTGTTCAACGGTCCACTGTCGACGTTCTTTGCACCACGTTAGCCGAGCAGCGCTATTGGACTTGGTGATCAAAGGCTTCTGGGCGGCAGCAAGTCCATGATAACCGAGCAGATGGGCTTTCTTACGGATGGTATTCATCGAAAGAACACTCCCGGATGCCTGTTGAAACTCCTCGCGGATGTGGCCCATCGATTTCGTGTGGTTCTTCCGAATTTCTCTGGCCAACACCCGTCGGTTTCTAACTCCCAGTTTTGTGGGTCTGCCCGGTTGGAACACATTCCGACAGTCACCTCTCATCTTCCACTTGCCAATCACGTAGGCCACTGTCGATTTGGGGTACTTCAACTAGCTGGATGGGTCACGTATGGTTCGGCCATTTCTGTGATACCCGACGATTACACCTTTCTCGAAATCAGAGAGCTCCGAACCGAGTGGCATCTTTCATGCGACTGGTTGCGTTGTTGTTTCCCACACGATTTTTAACGGCGGCGGCCGTGACGTGTATCAGGACCGCAGATGTCGTCGATTGCATGGGTGTCCAATTACTTGTTGGTAGATAGTGTAGTTATTTTAATTTTGTAATGTTTTGGGTCTCTACTTAATTTGAGAACATTGGGAGGGGGGTAGTAAAACTGTGTGCGCATGCTTATTTGTGACATGCGTCATTGCTGTAACTTCAGTGTGCATATATAGGGGACGCAATGGACTGAGACAATCTGTGTGAAGATGGGAACAAGGTGTCCCGAAAGATCTTACTGATTGTGTAGTGGTATGACTTTTATTAAAGCTCTTAAAAATCACTACGGAGTTTCTTCGAGTGAGTTACGTGTGTGAAGGTTTCTTGGTCATATTTCGCACTTTAATCGGCACGTAAACTTCAGTTCATTTAAAAATGATTCTATTGCGACAAAACTTTAGTATGTTGCTCCGGAGGTATACTGAACCAGTTCCGTTTAATATAATCGAAATGGGGTTAAATATAATCACAGGAGCGATATTTATTCAACAGTTATTATCCTCATAACTTGAGTAATAACTTAACTAAAAATGCTTCTATTGCGACAAAATTTCAGTATGTTGTTCTGAAGGTATACTGAACGAATTAATAGTCAGGGTAGAGAAGAGGGTTTGTCTGCTCGCGATTTCAGCACGTATTTGTTGGCCTCGACGCCTTTTTCGGTTTCATTAACATTAAATTCATCAATATTAACAAGTAAGGCATTCATTCCGACACGACATGGAATGGGAACGGGATGTTAACATGTCAAACGAGAACCTCTGAATGCTTAATGCAAAAGGTTCGATGTTAAAAATAACTGTCAGTTTTACAATTTGACCCACGCGGGGTGTGAGAGAGCGAATCATCAGAGAAGAAAGCATCGAGCGTTTTCCTGTACCTTGCTCCAGACAATCGCATTGAAAGCAAAGGCCAAGGAAGTACCCTTTTACCGTATGGTGTCGGTGAATCTAGCGTCGGCGCCGTATCGCCGGTCGGTGGAAATCTTTGTTGCTTTAAGAAAAAGCCGACAGTATTTTTGCAAGACAAATGATTTTTTACCCCTCAGGCACGAGTATCGAGCACAAAATTCCACAGTACGCAATTTTCTTTGAAATATTTTTTTCCCTTTCAAAAATGAAACGGAAATGGAATACTGTCGAAATCCGGTCACGAACACCTTGGTCCAACCGGTTTGACGCGCAAGAAATTGTCGACCCGTTAACACGTGACCTGTTTCCGTCTCTGTTTGAGGCATTACAAGAAGTCGTTAGAAAACTTCGTCTTATGGTTATAAAGGGCCACAAACAGATAAGCTTTTAAGTCATTTTAAAAGTTTGCAGTTGACGTTGTTATCTCCGCAAAAACATTTTGGTCCTGAATGAAATCAAAATTGACAGGGACATAGACAGTCAGATATAAAAAAGGAACATAGTCAGGGTAGGCAGCATAAGGAAAATTAAGAGATATTTTCAAAAGAGATATTCCTATTAACTTGAAAAGAAAAGGATTTAATGAGTGTGTTATGCTAACACTCTGCTGCGGTGCAGAGATTTGGACACTCAGCAAGCAATAACTGACTAAGCTAAAAATGTGCCAGAGAAAAATGGAAAGATCGATGTTAATATTGAATTACAAAGTGCAAAAACGTAGAAATGGATTAGAGAGCAAACTAAGGTTACAGACATACCAAAAGTGTCAAAAACATCAAACACCTGTTGGCAGGATACACAGAAAAAGTGAGAGATGGCAGATGAACAAAAGGAGTTAAAATGTGGATTCCAAAAGGAAGCAGAATCCTCGAAAGGCCAAGATAAAGATGGAAAGATGCAATTACGCAGCTGACAGGAAACAGCTGATTGTAGAAGTTCATGACAGCCTTCATTAGTCGGTCCTGGAGACAGAGCGGTCTGAGGAGCTGAATGCTGACTACTTTTCCGAGGGGAGGGGGCAGGAATCAAGCTTCACGCTGGCTGGCTACCCCCTCTCTTCCGGAACCAGTGGCACCAAATTAGGGACGGACGATTGTTTAATATCTCTTAGAGTTGCCCAAGGTGGACGTTAATCCCTGAAACAAAAAAAAAAAAAAAAAAAAAAGCAAACTCCATTGGGAAATGTTGTGAGTGACATTTATCCAGGAGTGATAAATAATGGATGAAAAAAGGAACTCGTCCAAGGATTTCTCCTCGCGAGGGCCAAAGCATGTAATCAGAGCAGCCGTCTCTTATTACAATTCTTCTCATGCATTTTAAAAATATTATTGAGTTCAAATCTCTTGTGTTTGTGAAATTAACAGCTGTGGTAGCATCCTTGAGAAACGCATAGAATTCTGGTAGTAAGTCGTGAAAGGCACATTTTTCTCGATGCATGAAGGGGTCATTTATAATGATATTACAATATGTTATATTTTCAATAGAGGAACAAATTCCGTAGTTTCCCCTAACGAATATAGATGACATAGCCAAACAGTTTGTAACGTGTATTCTATTTTAACATTCCTTCTGAGTTTCTTTTTCCATGTAAATTTGAGTTTGTTCTCTTAGACATTTATAAACCATAACGTTATGTCTTTTCCCTCAAACGAGAATAATGTTGGCAACATCCTGAAGTCGGAACAAGTGTGAGGCTATGCGTGGCTGGATAAGAACGATAGATAAACAAGAAAGATGACACCGAATTCTCGGGTGTAATGAACATGTCTTTTGATTCCGTTCTGGTATGTGAATTAAATTTACCAAAGCTATTCAAAATCAATGGAGCAGGTATGGAAAACAGTAATATCTGACAGAAAAAAAAAAATTCAATTGGGTTTTTAATCCCGCAGATATAGCTGTAAACGGAAACGTCAACTTACGCCCAAACCATTCTTTATCAAATATTAACCATTCTTTATCGTGGCCTATAAAAAACCCATTATATATATATATATATAAGGTCAGGTGATGCGTAACATCACACCCTCTCCTTGACAAATGTCAACCCCGCCTTCTCGTGGTACATCCTGTTCCCACTAAAGGGGCTCTGACGACCGCCAATAGCGGTATAACTATACCATCGGGATTAGAGGAAATGCTATCCCACACTCACCAACCCGCTTGGCCAGCGTGGTGAGTTATGGCCAAACCCCTCCAAAATGACTCCACAACTTAAATCTTGGCCCTCAGTCTCCGGCAGCTGGAATGTACCTGGCCAAGGCTGCGGCCAGTGCGACATGAAGGCAGAGGGTGCTAAGAATCCCCGGAGGACCGGACTAGGCTGCCATCTGATGCTGACCTTGGCTACGTATAACGGACGCTCCCTATCTTCTGATTCAAGGCTTCTTGAATTGGAAGAGGAACTACAAAGGATCAAGTGGGACATCGTGGGGCTAAGTGAGGTAAGGAGAAAAGGAGAAGATCTCATCGAACTGAAAAGTGGACATCCCTTCCACTATCGTGGGACAGATACTGGCAGAACTAGTGGTGTTGGATTTATAATAAACAAGAAACTGAAGGATAAAGTTGTAGAAGTTGAAAGTTCCTCTGACAGAGCTGCACGACTCGTTATCCAACTCTCGAGAAGATACCAGGCTCAGATCATTCAAACTTATGCACCCACCACAAGTCATGCTAAAGAAGAAATTGAAGAATTTTATGAGGAAATTCGTCATCTAAATAATAAAGGTAAGCAGCACTTGAAGATAATTATGGGAGATTTCAATGCAAAAATAGGGCAACGGCAACAGAATGAAACTTCAGTAGGTAAATTCGGTCACGGCAACAGAAACCAGCGTGGAAATACTCTCGTAGAGTTTGCAGAGGCAGAAGGGTTTTTCATCTTGAACTCCTTTTTCAAGAAAAAGCCACACAGGAAATGGATATGGAGACATACAAATGGGACGACAAGTGAAATTGATTTTATTATGTGTAACAAAAAATTCGTCATAGAAGACTGCAGTGTGCTAAACAAGTTCAACACAGGCAGTGACCATAGATTGGTGAGATGTAAGATGCACCTCAACACTAAACTCGAACGTAGCAAGCTCATAAGACAAACAAAATGTATTGACATAACCAACCTTAAAAAACACCATAATACCTTCAAATTGGAACTGAAGAACAGATTCTCTGCTTTAGAAGGCCTAACATCGGAAGAAGTGGATATTTCTGAAGTTAACAGAAAAGTAACCAAAGCTCTTATGGAAACAGCAACAAAATTAGCTGGGTCTAAGAACAAATTGCATGTGAACAAATTATCAGGAAAAACCAAAATGTTGATGCAAAACAGAAGAGTGATGAGGACAACTAAAGAAGATGCGACTTCCAAAGTGGAATATATAGAGCTATGCAAGACAGTACGAAAAAGTATCACTGAAGACGTAAGGAAATTCAACTGTGAACTAGTAAGGAAAGCAATTGAAAACAACCAAAGCCTAAAGATAGCAAAGGGACATCTCAGTAAGGGAAAAAAACAGATTATGGCACTGAGAAAAGAAGATGGTTCTGTAACAAGAAATAGAGGCAGAATTTTTACAAGAGTGAAAGATTTCTACTCCATATTATATGAAAGGGATGATACATGTTCTCCAGACATCATGAAAGGTACCAGTACCAGAGTTCTTCCAGTCCTTCCAGCAGAAGTTGCACATGCAATCAAGAACATGAAGCGAGGAAAAGCTCCAGGAGAAGATGGAATTACTGTAGACATCATACAAGAAGCAAGTGGAGAAATCGAAACAGTACTCGCCCAAATTTTCAGTCGATGCCTTAATGAAGGGAAAATTCCTGAGGATTGGAACAACGCTACAATGATCTTGCTACATAAAAAAGGTGACATTTAGGATCTCAGGAACTACAGACCTATCAGCCTCCTATCAGTGGTTTATAAAATCTTCACTAAAGTTCTTTCACACCGCTTGAAGGTGACAATGGACATGGCTCAACATAGAGAACAAGCTGGATTCAGGAGTGGCTACAGCACAATAGATCATATCCACGTACTGAGAGAACTAATTGAAAGAGCGAGGGAATATGAACTTCCATTGTGCATGGCTTTTATCGATTCTGAAAAAGCCTTTGATTCGGTGAAACCATCAGCAGTTACAATGGCTATGAAAACCTGCGGTATTGAAGATGCATACATTAATATTATTAATAACATCTATGAAAATGCAAGCGCAAAGATTAGGCTGTTTGAAAATACAACACACATAAAAATTGGAAAAGGAGTGAGACAAGGTGACACCATATCTCCGAAGCTCTTTAATGCCACATTGGAAAATGTCTTTCAATCACTGAACTGGGAAAACAAAGGGATAAAGATTAATGGAGATTATCTAACCCACCTTCGTTTTGCTGATGACATAGTCATTTTTGCAACTACCCCGTCAGAGCTACAGAGTATGATCCAGGAACTTGCTGACAAGAGTAAAGAAGTGGGATTAAAAATGAACTTTCAGAAGACAAAAGTGATGTACAATGCTTTTACAAGAAATGAAGATTTATCGATTGATGGAGAAAAGCTGGAGATAACAGACACGTACGTTTATCTTGGACAGCAGATATCAAGTGAGGGTCACGTTGGTGAAGAAATTAATCTGCGTACAAAACTTGCCTGGAGAGTTTTTGGAAGAAACAGCATAATTTTCAAGAGCAATATGCCATTATGTCTTAAAAGAAAAGTGTTTGATCAATGCATCCTTCCAGTGCTTACGTATGGTGCAGAGACGTGGACCTTAGCTAAAAGAGACATGCAAAGGCTGCAGACAATTCAAAGCAGCATGGAGACGGGCATGCTTGGTGTAACCAGGAGAGATAAGAAGAGGAACACGTGGATCCGAAAAATGACTAGAGTGGAGGACATCATGATCAGAGTTAAATCCCTGAAATGGCAATGGGCTGGACATACTGCCAGAAGAACAGACCATCGATGGACAGCCGAAATTTTAGATTGGATTCCAAGGGACAGGAAATGACCCAGAAGAAGACCACATGGGAGATGGGTGGATGAAATTCGAAAGTATGCGGGAGTTACATGGAAGAGACTGGCACAAGACAGACCGTTGCGGAGGAAACTTGCGGAGACCTTCGTCCAGCAGTGGATTGATAATGATTGACAATGATGATGATGATATATATATAAAAAACCATTCTGCATCGTGGCCAAACCATTCTTTATCAAATATTAGAAATTATATGCTGACAATTTCCTATCAGGAGCTGTATCCGCTGCAGAAAGGATTTTCCAAATCGGAGTTTTCGAAGCAGAGATATTGAGGAAAATGCAATCCACCTTTACGCCCCTAACGGAAAGTCTATGCATTACTTGAAGTTTTTGAACTTATATGAGGAATATTTTACACCGGATACGCTATCTAACAAAGAAGGAATTTTTCAAATCCGACTTTTACAGGTAGAGATATTGACACTAATAAGATAGACATCTACGCCCTCTGGTGGAAAAACCATACATTTTTTTAAGATGAAAATATTTTCAAATGTTTATCGACAGGTGCGGTATCGGTCCATGAAAGAAGTTTTTCAATCGGGCTTTTAGAAGCTGAGATTTTGCTGCAAATACCTACGAAGCAGAAATAGAACGCTTACGCCCCCTGGTGGCCAAACCATATTTTATAAAAATTGGAAATTACAATAAAAAAAATTTCTCACCAGGAGCTGTATCCGGTGCGGGAAGAATTTTTCAAATCGGAGTTTTAGAAGCAGAGATATCGGGGAAAGCGCAATTTACCATCGCTCCACTTAGCGAAAAGTCAATGATTTATTTGAAAATTTTGAAATTATATTAGAAACATGTCGCACCGGAAACTGTGCCTAACAAAGAAGATTTTTTTCAAATCGGATCATTAAAAGCAGAGATATTGACAAAAACAAGATACACATCTACGCCCCCTGGCGGAGAAACCATGCATTATTTTAAGAGGGAAATATTCCGGAAAGATTTGTGTACGTGAGTGGTATCGGTCTACGAAATAATTTTTTCAATCGAGATTTTAGAAGCTCATATTTTGCTGCAAATACATTAGAAGCAGAAATCAGCACTTATCCCCCTAGTGGGCAAACCATTTAATACCAAAAAATTCAGAATTATCTGCAAATTATTTCCCATCACGAACTGTATCCGCTGAAGGCAACATTTTTGAAATCGGAGTTTTAGAAGCTGAGATATCTGGGGAAAAGCAATTTACTTTTACGCCCCCTAGCCAAGAATATATGCGTAACTTGGAAAAGTTACTGTGCCTAAAATAACCTACCTTCGACTTTAATGGAATCGAAAAGTAAAAGCATTTTTCAATTGGATGGTTAGGAGCAAATATATGGATTAAAATGTGTTTTGAATTCGATATCATATGCATTTACGCTCTCTAGCGGCGAAATTTTGCATCGTAAAGAAAAAAAAAAAACGAAATAAAGGATCATCATTCGCACATTTCAAGCTTCCTAATACAAGAAGAATTTTTCAAATCGGACTATTAGATGCAGAAATATCGTGTCTACAGGCGGACGGACAAACCGATAACATAAGCACGATTTTTGTTTACAAAAGACGTGCTTTTAGCACGTCTTTCGCAGTGGTTGTTTAAGAGGATTGACGTTATTGATGATAGACGTGCTGTTACACTGTGTTTGGATGTTAAATCGCTGATATTGTGTGGAGTAATACCTTTGCAAGCAAAATAAAAGTATTTGTAAGTACTAATTGACCTCTTTCTTGTAATGAGTATGAGTACCTTCTAATGTTACATTAACTTTAGCACACATAACGTAATTACTGACGTAAGGACTAAGTTACAGTGGAAAGACAAATTACGTTATAAGTTCTCTTAGTCAATGCCATAATGCATCAAAGATATCTTTTCTTCTTTGTTCCGAATGAGAACTATGAGCTGCGGTTCACTTTCTGTATCCACAAGTTAATCCGAGTGCAATGCGCGTTTATGTGCATAGCCAAAGTCACAACATACAGACTGTATGTGTGATCCAAACTATATTCTGACATAAGGTCTGTGCGCCGTGTGATAGTGTTGCTAGACAGCTGTATTCATTCCAGCTTCTTGACAGCATCTACTACATACAAATTTTCTCCATTATAACAGCTGCTAACTGCAGAAACTACTTTCGGACAAATGGAAATCAAAATACTCAGCTTAATTTACAGCTTTCCTGATTCATACATTTTTACTAGGTGTTTAACAGAATGTTTATATTTATTGCAATATCTGTTTCCAGAAAGCAGACAGTTTCAATAAAAAAATAAAAATAAAAGATAAATGTTTCAATAAAGTTTCAATTTTTGTTTTTATTTATTGCAATATACGCGGTGCGTCAAAGAATTTTTAAGACTGGGTCTGTAAAATGAAATAGAAACCAGAAATTATAATTTGTTTTGGTTTGTTATTCAAAATAAGTCCCTCCGGCTTCAATACACTTGTTACAGCGATTTAATAATGATTCGAATGCCTGTTCCAGTTCACTTTGCGGAATTGCTTCCAAAGCACGCGTCGAAGCTGTTTGTATGGTCGAAATATCATCAAAATAACACCCATTTAACGTCATTTTAAGTTTTGGGAACAAAGAAAAGTCGCCGGGTGCTAAATCAGGCGAATACAGTGGATGATTCAACACACAGACGTTATTTTTCGCAAAAAATCTACGAACGAGAAGTGAGGTGTGACTGCGTGCATTATCGTGCAACAAACACTAACTGTTTTCATCTCGATATTCTGGACGAATGCGACGAATTCTGCTCATCAAACGCTTCAAAACATTTAAATAAAACTCACCAGTAATTGTTTGTCCACTTGGAACAAATTCTTTGTGGATAATACTGTTACTATCGAAGAATGTAATGAGCCTTGTTTTGATTTTCGATGGAACTTTTCTTGTTTTTTTGGCTTGTGGCGAGTTTTTTGACTTCCATTCCGCACTTTGTCACTTTGTTTTAGGATCATATTGAAAACATTATGTTTCATCACCAGCAACAATCGATTTTAAGAAGTTTGGATCATTTTCAGCGGCTGAAATGATGTCTCTGCAATGTGCACTTCTCCTTGATTTTTGTTCATTGGTTAACGTGTGTGGAACAAATTTAGCACAGACTTTTGTTTTGCCCAAATCTTCATGCAGGATGGTTCGAATCGTTTCTTTGTTGATGTTTAAAGACTCTTCCATCATTTTTAGTGACGCACATCGATTGTTTGCCACGAAATCACGCACTTTTTCAATAATCTCAGGTATCCTAGATGAACTTGGTCTTCCGGTATGCTTATCATCTTCTAGCGTCTCTCTTCCGTCCAAAAAAAACGTTTGTGCCACAGAAAAACATTTGATCTACTTAAAAAAACTCACCGTAAATTAGTTTCATCATTTGGTACGTTTCCGAAGCACTTTTACCAAGTTTAGCGTTAAAGTTAATAACAGCCCTTTGTTCCATCTTAATAATTCAACATGAAAAAAATTTTACTTCTCTAATGAACGGCCGTTTCGTTTGAGTTACTTTAACAACTGCGTAGTACTTTTGGCAGAAAGCAAGCAGATGGTCACGGTTTATAACGCATTCGCGATTACACTGGTGACGCCACCGTAGGCTGAAATCTAGCGCCAGTCTTAAAATTTCTTTGACGTACTGTGTATGTTTCCAGAAAGCGGACAATTTCCTGTTGGATAGCTTACTAATATTCTATTTGAATATAGGACTGAATTTTTCGTAGTATGGTTAACATATTGCGGTGAGGTTAAAAAAGGCACACGATGTCTCCGTCGCCTTAAACATTTTTAGCACTGCATGTGAATAAGACACCAGGAAATGCTAGTGTCTACAATTGGCACAAGTCTTCCGAGGGCCAATAAAGAGCAGCAAATGAGCGTATGGACATGCGTTGGCTACTGCTGTGTCCCAAATGAACATCGATAGTGTGTGCTGTGAAAATAGGAATTTATCGGTGATGAGGTTCGAACCTGCGCCTCATTTGTGCCCGAGTGAGTTGTTCTAACCGACTAAGCTACACCGACGGAATACATCGCTGCAGATTTGCGTTTTGACACGTACTTCAGCTCTGTAATAGGTCACATTATCTCCCTCTTCTTTTTTTGAAGCGAAGAAGGAACCTTTCATTAATTCCAGACGATTTGTGGAAGGAACATCACACATTTTTCGAAGAACCCAACGGCCAGTAAATCCATTTTTACGTTCAGGCGCCACAGTGCAAACAAGAATTTGTTGGCATCTGGGATTCAAATCACGTTTCTTCGTTCCGTAGTGAGTTACACGACGGAATGTATCGCTGCAGATTTGTCGTCTTGACATGTGCTTTACTTCCGTAGTACGTCACAGCGCAACCAGTTATTTCTATATTTTTTTTGTTGAAGGTTTAAAGATATATTGGACCTGGTGGTACAAAGACATACAGGCAGACATAAACAGGAGACAGAAATTACACAGCAACAAGTACAAATCATACATAGTTGACAGCATGCCAAATGATTAGTTTACATAGATATAGACAGTGTTGATCATGTAACACATTGTGAACAAGTATACATCAAACATGAATTTAACAGTATGCCAAATGACCAATGTACATAGATAACCAGTGTTGGACAAGTAACACACTGAGAGCCAGTGCCGAGAGACAAACACAAACATCCAAACATCCCGAACCCCTTCACGGAGTAATGTTCATAAGCCAGCGCTTAGACCACTGCGCCACCGGGGCGGCCCAGTTATTTTGAAAAACAGGATTGTAAAAGTATGTGATGTAGCTGCAACAATAGTCAATAACAATGTTAGTAGAGTATAAAAAAAAAAAAAAAAAAAAAAAAAAAAATCCGTAAGCATGTGCTGTTGGAAAAGGTGTGCTGTCGTTGGATACCAAAGGTGTCGACATTTGATCAGAAGTTGTTTCGTGTCACTGTCTGCGCAGAGCCTTTGTATCACTTTAAGTCTGAGGCAGACATTTTAGCAGCAGATCGTGAATCGTGATTAGAGATGAGACTTGGGTTAATTATTCTGCTCCAGAAATCGAACGAACCAGCTATGAATGGCACCACAAGAGTTCTGGCAGAAGAAATTCAAGGCTGTGTCTTCTGCAGGAAAGCTAATGGCTACTGTATACTGCAGGGATATAGCGGCTTAGCGGCGCTAAGGTACTATTTTTCTAGGCTTAGCGGCGCTAAGGTGCTACTTTTCTAGGCTTAGCAGCGCTAAGGTACTATTTTCTAAGCTTAGCGGCGCTGAGGTACTATTTTTCTAGGCTTAGCGGCGCTAAGGTACTACTTTTCTAGGTTTAGCAGCGCTAAGGTACTATTTTCTAGGCTTAGCGGCGCTAAGGTGCTACTTTTCTAGGCTTAGCAGCGCTAAGGTACTATTTTTCTAAGCTTAGCGGCGCTGAGGTACTATTTTTCTAGGCTTAGCGGCGCTAAGGTACTACTTTTCTAGGTTTAGCAGCGGTAAGGTACTATTTTTCTAGGCTTAGCGGCGCTAAGGTACTTTTCGTAGTTAGGTGGTTGCAGAAGGAGGGAAATAATTTTTTTTTTCGATGATCATATATTCGAAAATAGCGAATACTGTATTTTATAT
Organism: Macrothele yani; assembly: GCA_039090855.1. NCBI lineage: Eukaryota > Metazoa > Arthropoda > Arachnida > Araneae > Macrothelidae > Macrothele > Macrothele yani. The sequence goes on from CM077002.1 coordinate 134,898,907, forward strand.
ACAATCACAACCGAAATATTCGTATTGCAAGGATGAAATTATACCGTGGGATCACACAACAAGACATCTCACGGGTCATATGGGTAAAGCTGAGAATATATATGCCGTTGACAGTCTCTGATGGGCGGGGGGGGGGGATACCCAGACCACTAACCAGAAACCTACACCTCTCACTATTCGCCCGCCGGGACGGCGTAAAGAGGTTATACTCCATTGTCTAGACGACAGCTCGGAGAAAAAAATGTAGAGAGAAATTATGTATAGCCATTAAGGTTAAGTAATAAGAGTTTTATGCGTGCCAAGAATATTTTTACTAAACTACCCTTTATCTGATTCCTTAACGATAACAACAGATATCTCTTTCATTTACATCAGAATCTTAAGGAAAAAGTCACACTGAAAAATCCTTACCTCCTTCAAGGCTGTCAAACATTTCAGTAAATGTACAAGATACTAAAATACAGCAAAAATTATTGATACAATCAATCATTAATATCTTATTATTTTTAAAAATGCTTTAAAAAAAGGTTTCGTCTACTTTAGTGTTTTAAATTTATCAAACATTTGGCTATACCAACGGCTAGGGGGAGGATCGAGCCCCCCACCCTTATGGACGCCCTTGTTAGTTACATTTATTCAGTGTGACTGTATTACGTGGTTACATCTATTCAATGTGACTCAAATAATAATAATCACATTGAACATTTGAAATCTTGTGAAATGACAAAGCGTTACTTAAAAAAAAAAAAACTATCTTTAGGATGTGACTAACAAACAACGTTTCTTTCCTTCTTCAAAAATTACTCAAATGAAGCGATTTAAATGAAAGTAATTAATAATAACAGTTTTATAAAATATACTGACCAATAGAAATAGCAAATCAGAATTCACAATGTTTTTAAAACCTTTGAGTCTTCTTTCCAAATCTTTTTTGCCTAATCAGTTTACCGCTAAGGCACTACTTTAATTAAAACTACATCACTGGTATACTGGGTCGCAAACAGGGTACTCCTGGCGGGTTTTCTTGCACGGGGAGTAAAAAGGAATGCGCAGTATTACGCTACTTTCGTAAACGGACTCTCTGACTCTCCATCAAGAGCCAAAGCATTATGACACACCTGCCTAATATGATGTTGGTCCTCCACGTGCAACCAAAACAGCTCTTACCCGGAGGGGCATTGACGCCACAAGATTTTAAAAGGAGTCTTGTGGTATGTATTACCAATATGTTACCAGCAGGTCCTTTGATTCTTGTAAGTTACACGGTTCAACCGCCGCATGTAAGATTTATGGTTCCAGCACAAACCACAAATGCTCGATTGGATTAATGAGGAGACCAGGGCAATAATTGGAAGTCTTTCTCATGTTCCGCTAACGATTCTCGAACAATTCGAGCAGTGTGGCATGGCGCACCATCCTGCTAAAAGAAGGCACTGCTAGATGAGAATACCGTTGCCATGAAAGGATGTACTGTACTTGATCTGCAATGAAGTTAAGGAAAGTGGTAGACGTCAAAACACATGAATGACTGGACCCATGGTTTCCCAGTAGAACATTGCCCATAGCATTACACTTCTTCCACTGGCTTGTTTTCTTCCTACGGTGCATCCTGGTGCCAACACTTCGTAAGGGAAACGACGCACACGTACCCGGACGTCCACATAGAGTAACAGAAAACGATATTCACGGCACCATATTACCTTCTCCCAATCTTTCAAGATCTAGTTTTGATGCTTGAGTGCCCCAATGTAAGCGTTTTTCGATGGCAAACAGAGGTGAGGCCAGCACGGGCACTCGGAGTGGCCTGCGGCCGAGCAGTCCCATTTCCAGCAAGGTTCGAAACATTGTGTGTTGTGATTCTTTTCTTCGGTCACCAACAATCAAATTGCCGGTGAGTTGTGCCACAGTATCCATTCTGTTGGCTTGTACCATACGAAATGACTTTGGCTCACCTCTAAAATTGATGAACCGTGGTCAGCCCGCACTTTTACGGTGGTTTGGTGGTTTTTGCTCTTTCAGACCACTTTTTGAAAGTACTACTTACAGCTGACAGTGAGCACCCCACATGCCTTGTCTCGGAAAAGCTGTGACCTAGTCGTCTGTCCATTACAGTTTGCCTTTGTCAAAGTCCATCCTATTTGAAAAACGAGAACAACACCAATTAATACAGTTCAGTATCAGGTAATATTTGTACCGTTTCATGAACTTCACACGCGCTATCGTTTATCTGCAAGCTGCTTCGATTTGCATAAGGACTTTTTGGTCATACTGATTTCACGCTTCGAAGAGCTTTTCCACTCAGAGAATAATGGTGTGACTTCGAAGACCTGATTATGCACTGAAGAGCAATTGAATTAGAGATACCTGTATAGCAACGTGCAGCACCACCTTTCGCCATGATGACGGCGGCAATTCGTCTCGGCATGGACTCGGCAAGACACCGGAAGCGTTGGGAAGCCATGAGGATTCACGACCCCTGAACAAGCTCCCACAGTTCACGAAGATTTGTTGGAGAGGGTCATCTCTCTCGATGCCATCCCAGATGTGCTCGATGGGATTGAGGTCAGGTGACCTAGCTGGCCAAAGAAGCGAGGTCACGTCGGTATAGTGTTCATCCAACCATTCGGATTCAATTCGGGAGCGATGGCACGGTGCATTGTCTTGCTGCAAGATGAGGACCCCAGGGGGATGTTGAAAACACACAAACGGAAGCAAATGGTCGTCCATGACATCCCGGTATCGTTGACCTGTGAGGGACGATGTCACATGTACCAGGAGTCCCATTTCAGTCCACGAAAACAGTCCCCAGATGAGAATGCCATCCCCACCAGCCTGAAGAGTACCCTGCTGGCGAGATCGATCCATCGCTTCATGTAGTTTGTGCCGTACTCGTATCCTGCCATCCGCATGTGTCAACGTGAATCTCAACTCATCAGTCCAGGCAACATTTTCCCACATGTCTAGGGCACAGTGGCGATGTTCCCGCGTCCATGCTTTGCACCCTGTGATGTGCGGTCAGCAGCGGTACCCTCGTGGGACGATGGCTTCTGTACCCCATAGCGAGGAGATGGTTCTGGATGGTGTGGCTGTTTTCACGTTTTTGTGAACCAGCATTAAATTGCCGAGTGATTGCTTCCACTGTGGCCCGTCTATCCGCTGTTACAATGCGAGCTAGCCGACGATGACCCCGCTCTTCCACACGCTGTTGTCCAAGGCAGTTGGCCCTTTGCAGGGATGGTTTTACCGGGTTCGATGTACTCATGGTGCACCCGTGACACAGTGGCTCGAGAAAATCCCAGTGCCTGCACGACTTCCGAGATGGAGTGACCCATTCGTCGGGCCCCGACAATTTGCCCACGATCAAATGCGCTTAGATCCTTCGTCTTACCCATACTGCGTTCGACTCTTACTGATTCCCGTCGCATCACTCCTTATATTGTCAGATCGCTGCATACGTCATGTCGTTTCCGTTTAGAGGGCCGTCCACAGCGCCACATTTGCATAACGCCAGCTGTCTCTAATTCAATTGCTCTTCAGTGTAAGTGAGTTCATTAATTGTTTCGCTAGTTACTTAAATAAAATAAATAAAATAAAAATATCAACGTTTACCACAATCAAAGGTTTATTATACAGTATATCGACTATAGTTTCGAGTGCTATTGGCTCGGCATCATCAGGACAAATGGAGCGTAAACATTCAAATCATTGTAACATCATCAGAGTTGTGATGGTCATGGTTCTTGATGAGTTGTTTCCATGCGCTTGAAAGAAATGGAGTCGACGTCATGTCGTTGACAAGCTGTGAAGAGTTCCGGTATATGTGGAAAGCTTCTAATTCATTAAGCTTGACAGTCGAATCATGTTTATCAATGAGCGTAGCATTTTCAAACAAAAATTTGTGGTTATTTTCGTGACAATGTTGGGCTATAGACGACGTTTTTAGTTCACAGTTCCGTACGTAAGTTGTAACGTAAACTCTAGATTCAGTTTCCTTTTGATTTTACTATCTCTTGTTATTTTATTTTCCTATGCAAATTATCTTCTCACTTAACGAGATGTTATTTCTCCCGCTGAATTATACGTGGCAACGAGTGTAAGTCATGACGTGGTGGTATGCAGTATATATAGGCGCGCTCAACTATACCAAGCAGCTTCGTTTTATATGTGATAGGTTCTTCCATTATTATTGTTATGTGATTTATCTACGATAGTACGAAAGTTCGGAATATGAGTAGTTATGTTTTGTTGGAGTGTGTTTGAGTAATACCAGGAGTTCCCCAATAAAAGGTTAAAAGTGAGTACGTTTTCTTAGTTCATTTTATTGTCAGACCTCTGTCTGCCCGTTAAGACTATTTCATTGAGTGTCTACGTTAAGTCCAGGGTATATTGTGTTTACCGCTCTAATAAGGAGCCTTCAAGGTACTAATGTACTAAAACCGAAGTTATATTACTGAAATTCAAGATAATGAGGAACGCTGAGTAAAAAGAACTTCCATATTCAATGAACTTATTGCACGTGCGTGTCTTACCTAAACAAACTCTAGCACTTTGAAGGTTAGGCACACTTTAGCTACGTCAAGTAACCTTCCAATAACCCTAACGTGACTTAACGTAAGTTTTCCTGCACTACACGTCCAGCGGAGAATCTTATTCATTATAAGGTCTTGTGCTCCTTCACACGGAAATTTAAAGCCCTGCGAGTATGTCCTATATATGCAAGTCCACATTCACAAGGTATCTGATAAATTCCCCAGGAATTTATGTCTTCGACGTAGTCTATTAATCCGTAAAAATGTATCTTGTTTATGGGTTTAAAAATAACTTTGAAATTAAAACTCTTGTGGATTTTTGAAATTCTGAAGCAAATCTGTGGAGCAAATGGGATAACCATCCAATTCTGTCGTATTGGGTTGTCTATTGGCGTGCGTGAGCAGACAGGCTTCAGTTTCCTAAATTTTTGGACAGCTTTGTCTATAATGGAATGGGAATATACCCTGTGTACAGCTATTCGTTAAAGAAAAAGAAGCTCTTTCTGCAAGGAATCCTCAGTTGAGCATATACACTGCTGGCCACCCAATACAGCACCAAGAAAGAAGCATCCGATTGGCCTGAAATTCGCAGCATGCGTCGTCCACGAGAGGACATGCAAACGATTAGCATTGCAGGGCATATGCAAATCATGTGCGCCCGGCGCGCCAACGAGAAGCACTATAAGAAGGGTGCACAGAAGGCGGGGTGTAAGTAGTGGAAGTGTGTTGTGCTGCCGGACCTGTGCGTGGAAAGCTTCCTGATGCCTCGTCGCAGAATACGGCAGTCATTCCAGCACGTTTCGGAGTTCGACAGAGGACGAATAGTGGCTCATCGCGACAGCGGTTTATCGTACCGAGACATCGGCGCCCGTGTGGGACGACATCCCGCCACAGTGAGGCGAGTATGGATTCGGTGGGTGCAGGAGGGATGGAAGGACCGACGTGAGCGATCGCCGTAGCTGCGGCACACCACGAACGAGAGGACCGGCATGTTGTGCGGCGGGCATTGACGGCTCGCACCGCCACATCACGAACGTTAGCGCAGGAATTAGGGTGCGTTGCGCAACATCCTGTGTCAACACGTACCGTTCGACGTGATCTGTAGAAGCGGGGACTTGTCGCACGGCGCCAATTGCTCCGATTACCATTGACGTTACACCACCGGCGAGTGCGGCGGCAGTGGGCCGTTGAACGCCGCACCTGGACTGCGGAATGGCACGACATTGTCTTCTCCGACGAATCTCGCTTCTGCCTGCAATACCACGATGGTCGGATCCGCGTGTGGCAGCACCGCGGTGAGAGACTGTATGACGCCTGCATTATTCATCGCCATACCGGTCCGTCGCCTGGCGTTATGGTTTGGGGCGCAATTGGATATGACACTCGCACCCCTCTGGTACGCATCGCCGGTACACTCAACAGCTACCGCTACATCTCCGACATTTTGGAGCCTGTAGTCCTCCCTTACCGGCAGGACCTGCCAGCTGCCACGTTTCAAAAGGACAATGCGCGCCCGCACGTGGCACGCATCGTGCAACAATTCTTCACGGCCCACCAGGTGTCACTGCTGCCGTTGCCCGCCTGTTCTCCCGATATGTCGTCCATCGATCACGTCTGGTCGCTGATCGGCAACCGAGTTGCCCGGCAAGCACCACCCGCGGCTACGCCTGATGAACTGTGGCAAAGTGTGGAAGCAGCCTGTACCAACATACCCCAAGGCCACATCCAAAGCCTCTTTCGTTCGATGCCGCAGCGTGTAGGGCCGTTATTGCCAGCTATGGTGGCCACACGAACTATTGAAGTCTGCGTGTTCCGCAAATCGCACTGGCCTGTAAGCTCAATCGTTTCATCTTTGTATCTGTTGTTATGTGTCCAGTATATCTGGCTTTGCTATCTCGTGTCCTTCTTGGTGTTGCATTTTGGGTGGCCAGCAGTGAAGTTCTGTTGCTGCTCTGCATCGGTTAAATTCATTAACCCTAAGGGAATGAGCCATTTATTATGGCCTCCTTCGACGTTGTATCGATGTATCCTAACATCCCTATTGAGTTAGCGCATGATATTATTGATGACAAATTGTCCAGCATTCTATCTATTACAGAATCTCAAGCCATTTTATCTGCCCTTAGGTTAATCTCCAACCGTTCCTATTTTAAGTTTGATAACACAATCTGTAAACAAGCTCAAGGTGCGCCCATGGGCTCCCCTCTGTCCCCTTTCCACGGGGAACTTGTTCTCCAGGAGTTAGAAACAGCCGTCCTTCTTAACTATAACCTGCATCCTTTATGTTTTCTCCGTTATGTAGATGATATTCTCGTCTTTTGGCCTCATCCGCTTGATGAACTCCATACTTTTGTTTCTTTACTTCCTAATCACTATATTACGATTGAATTCTCTGTTGAGCTTGAGGTGGATTGTTGTCTACCTTTTATAGACTTTACCATTCTTAGAGATCCCGGATCTAATACTATCCAAACTATAGTGTACTGCAAACCCACTTCTTCAGTTTGTAAGTTACCTGCAGACTCTTTTCATCCTAAGAATTGTAAATTGTCTTCTTTACAATTCATGTTACGCAGAGCTATTTCCCATTGCTCAACTTCAGAACTTCGGCGTAAAGAAATTGCTACTATTAAGAACATTGTAGTACAGTTTGGATACCCTGTAAGTGTTGGGAATGCTGAACTCAAGAAGTTAGAAGAACTTTCGCAACCATTTCATGTGACCCATCGGAGTCCAGGTACATCGGATCCATGGATTAAATATAAAGTATTTACTCAATAATGCGTAATGTTTATCGTAAGTATAAACTTAATTTTGGTGTGAAAACAACAAACATTATTGCTTTGCTTAAAAATGACAGAGATCCCATTAACATCGCTAATAAAAGTGGTATTTATTGTGTACCGTTCAACCCCATAGATGTGAACAGCGAACAACGGGTTTATATTGGATCCACGGTACATACCTTGGCTACTCGGCTCGACGAATATAAGTACAATAGAAAGATGGGTTCACAAAGCACATCTTTAGCCAGCCTTGTTCATAGAGGTGAATTTAGCCCAGATTGGGACAGTGTCACTATCCTTGCGTCACCACCTAACAGGTTTTTGACTTTAATTACCGAAAGCTTGTGTATACACTGGTGTGCAAAAATTAAGGACGAAGAGGAGAAATTAGCATAACAGCGGAACGAGCTGGCAGAACGGACCGACAGACCACTCAGGAGATAGACTAGGGTCCGGTACGGTAGGGCATGCGCATAAAAGCACACGGGCGGTGTACGCTCAGCAATTCGGTGAAAGCTATTGCACAGTGTACATCGGTTTGAACGACGTCGAGTTGCTGCCACCGTGTGATATGGCCAACAAGCAATCCAGTAGACGACATCTGGATGATTTTATCCGAGGTCGCGTCGTTGGGAAGTTGGAAGAAGGTCGAAGTGGGGCTAGTGTGGCCGAGGAGTTCGGGATCGCTCACAGCATCGTTTCACGAGCTTGGAGAGCATTTCAAACGACAGGAACAGCTGTCCGAGAGTTTACCAGTGGTCGTCCACGAACAACCACGGCGGCAGACGACCGGTATATTGTCCAACAGGCAAGAAGAGACAGACGGCAGACAGCGGGAGTAATCGCAAGGCACATGCAACAGACAACTGGACGTCCGTTATCGCGTTTTACCGTGGCCAGGAAGCTGCACAAAGGTGGTCTATTTGCACGATGACCAGTTCGGTGTGTGCCATTAACTCCTGCTCATCGGAGACGGTGGTTTCTGTGGTGTCAGGAACACAAGAACTGTACACATCAGCAATGGGGTCGAGTTTTCTTTACGGATGAGAGCCGATGTAGTCTGACGAACGATTCTGGACGTATACACATCTGGAGAGAGCAGGGAACACGCAATCACACCTCCAGCATCATCGAAAGGGACCAGTTTGGAGGTGGCGGAATTCTCGTTTGGGACGGTATCATGCTTGGTGCCGTACTGACCTCCACATCTTCCAAGGAGGTTCAGTCACTGATGTCCGCTATTGTACCGAGGTTCTCCTGCCACACGTGCGTCTGTTTAGATGTGCTGTGGGTCCTGAGTTCCTCTTCATGGACGACAACGCTACACCGCATCTTGCAGCGGCTGTCGCAGAGCTGTTGGAGAGTGAAGACATTCAACGCATGGATTGGCCCTCACAGTCCCCGGACCTAAATCCAATCGAACACGTGGGGGACCTTCTCGGGAGACGCTTGGCAGTACGTCACCAGCCGCCAGCAACGATTCCGCAGCTGCGATTGGCGCTAGAAGAGGAATGGGCCGCGATGCCTCAACAGCTCCTTGACAACCTCGTCCCCAGCATGGACAGACGTAAATCCTGCAACGCAGTCAGGGATGATCATATCCCCTACTAAAGACTGGATTTTTCTTGGCAGCCGCCTGTCACATGGACGTTACTGTCTTCTGTCCAGTTGTGCTCGAAGCTACTTTTTCAATAAAGTGCCTTTGTATATTTTGGATTCCTTGTTTGGGCAGTTTTGCCCACTTGTTCCATATTCTTACATCTTCGGGATCTTATGGTATGATTTAAGTCGATATGGAGCACTTCTGCACGACGTTACATTTGAAAAACCGTCTCGTCCTTATTTTTTGCCCGTCAGTGTATTACAACACAAAAAGAGTGCCTGTAACGATGGTTTTCCGTACCATGTTCACTATCCTTGAAAAGTGCTCATAGACCGTGATGTTTTAACTTAATTTTGTTTATTGTGTTTCCTATGTTTACGATAAGATAGCTATCTGTTTTTTTAATGCTAGATTTGTGCATGTGTCAAATATTTACCCTACGTTACTGTTTTTTAACTATATAATTCAGAAAGTTATCTCGCTCTGTTAATCACACATCTGAAGATGGGAGTCGCAAGCAACCCCGAAAGATCTCATGTACATTTATCATTCATGTGCTGTTTTTAACTGTAATTAAAGTTTTACATATCATATGGTTTTAGATATCAATATCATGGATCGTGCTTCGACGGCTATTTATTATTGATATTAGTGGGTTGTCCATAAGAGAAACCGAGAGGCGTTTAAACATACCCAAGTCAACTGTTTTGGATGTACTGAATAAGTGGAAGACACATGGCGTGCCTGAAGCTGCAAAACGTACCGGTAGACCAAAGGAAATCAGTGATAGAAGACGTCGAAGCCTCAGGAGAGTCGTTACAGCTGATCGACGGAGTACTGCACAAGGCCTCAGTGAACAGGTGAGTAAAAATGCTGGAACCTCGGTATTGTACACGCACCAATCTCAGAGAACTTCATTCCATGCGTTTCCGTAGACGTGCGGCTGCTCATTAGCCTTTCATCTCCACTCGGAATGCTACTCGTCGTTTAGCATGGTGTAAAGAACATTTATCGTGGACCGTAGATCAATGGAAACGGGTCCTATGGACTGATGAGTCCAGATACACGATCCATCAGTCTGATGGATCGTGTGTGGGTATGGCGGCAGGAACGCTATTTACCACAGTGTACTGTTCCTATGTTCAAGTTTGGAGCTGGCGGTGTGCTCGTGTGGGAGTGTTTTTCGTGGAATGGGCCCGGCCCATTGGTTATCATGGGAAAACCTTTAACTAGCACGTCTACGTCGATAATCTGGACAATTATGGGCTACCAACTCGAGCCTTGTTGGTACCAGCAGGATAATGCACCGAGCCATAAAGCAAGGACTGTTACGGCGTGGTTTGACGATAATTTCGTATTGTGTGTGGACTGGCCAGCACAGTGCCCTGAAACATAATCCCATAGAGCAACTATGGGATGAATTAGAGCGCCACATAAGAAGTTTGGAACCAAGGCCTACTACTAAGCAACAGTTAGCGGCAGGATTATGTACTGAATGGAAGCGCATACCTGTCGCTGTGTTCCAAAACCTTGTCGAAAGCATTTTTTGAAAGGTGAGTGAATGCATTTATAGGCCAAAGGTGGACCGACATCGTACTAATGTATCTCAATAAATGCTATGTTGTGTTTCTCTTCTAGGTGTTCGGTGACTTTTGTCAATATAGTGTATGTTAATCAAAGTAGAAATTGTGAGCGTTGTTCTTGTTTTGTTTCAATTTCATACCTTGGCACTGGGCTTGTATATAAATATGGAGGCATTAGTTTTTATACACCCTCTGTTTGTCTTATTTATTACAGATCTTGTAATTGTGTAATGGAAACACACTTTCAAAATAACAAGGAGAGAAAGAAAACGTATTAAACTATTTATTGCTCAACAGAGAAGCAAATCACAATAAATTATGTACAAATAAAGCTAGGGTAAGTTCACAAACAAGTCGGGGAGTTGGTTCCGACGAAAGATGACGAAGTTCATAGATAGTTGCTTTCTTGAAGTGAAGAGACGATAACCACAAATATGAATTAATGACATTTGTTCGAGATGACCATGTAAAGACATCCTTTCGTTTTGGAAGGAGGGACTTGTTCTACATAATCCCGTTCTGCAAAATAAAATACAAAGCTTATACATAATAGTTTGATCGATTAAATTAGAAATGAATACAAGCTGTAACAAAAGCCCGTTTTTGTTGGTACATTTCACCAATTGTAGATTCTTACTCGTTATTGTAAAAATTAATGGCTAAGTAGGAACTGGTGTTACTGCATGTAGAAGACTGAAGACAAGGAGCAGTATGTGGCGTTCCGAACAGAATACCGAGTAAATTCAAAACACGAAGCCCAATCAGCGTTTGCTTGAAAAACTCCTGGATCTTTAAAAGACAAAAGACAACTTCTTTGGACAAATCAGAAATGGACGTCCTTGGATGTCGATTAATGAAAAAACCACTGACAAGTCACTTTACCGCCAAATTTGATGACCAGCGATGAGGATTTTTCTCATTCGAATAATGTGGCGCAACCAGTGGTGTTGAAGGAATTCCAGTTGGGGACGTGGAGCACTTGGAAAATAACTTGAAAGCTATGATGAACCTCATTCATTATCGCTGCAAAAACAGACCCTAGACTCTACCGCTCTGACGGAAATATCTTTAGCGACAGCTATCTGCACGTGCAAGAGACATTTCCGTGTTATCTTACGCTGATCATTTACTTGAAGAATACAGTAGCTTTTCCTTCGGACGAAATTCCTCAGACTTCCTTCGTAAATCCCCGCCAGTGGCTGCTGAATCTGTCTTCTGGGCAATGGATTGAACGTCTTCACCCAACTGGATGGCAGTCTAGTAATCAGTGTATCATCCTATATGATATTTTATGGGAACATCTGAATAGATATAATACATGATTCCCAAGTATACACCGATGTGCCAATACATTATCACCACCTACCTAATAAGCTGTAGGACCACCTTTAGCCCGCAAAACAGCAACCACTTGGCAAGGCGTCGATTCGATGAGGTGGCAATAGGTATCTTGGGGTATCTGGTATCATAATGTCAACAGCAAGTCCTCCAGTTTACGTACATATCAAGGTGGTGATGATTTACCGACCCGCTTTTCCAAGTCGAACCACAAACGTTCGATTGGGCTCAAGTTAGGTGAATTTGGAGGCCAGGGCATTAACAGAAAGCCACCAGCATGTTCCCCGAACCACTCCTTGACAATTCTGGCAGTGTGGTATGGCGCATTATCTTGTTGATAATGCTATCACCAGCAGGGAACATGAATGGGTGAATTTAGCCCAGAACGATGTTCAGATACCTGACAGCTCTTTGGGATTGTGCTATTGGAATAATGGGGCCTAAAGTGTCCCAAGAAAACATCGTCCACAACACAGCACTGCCGCCGGCCTGTTTCAGCCCAACAGTGCATCCAGGTGCCTTAACCTCTGTTGGTAATCGGCGGGTCCGCGCTTGGCTGTCTACGTGACGCACCAGGAACCTTGATTCGTCAGAACAGGCCACTTTCTTCCAATCATCCACGGTCAAATCTCGACGATCTTGGGCCCATTTCTTGCGTTTTTGCCGATGACGTGCACTGAGTTTTGGGACCCGGCTGGGACTACGCAGGACCACGCGCAGAAGGCTGCGATGAACTGTGTGTTGTGTGCTGTGACACATTGTCCTGATCACCACTGTTTTAGCTCCGAGGATTTGTCGCAATGTGGCTCTGCGGTCGCTGTGACTATGCGTGGCAGTTTCCGCTCCCCTGTGTCATCAATGAGCTGCGGACGACACACGACTGGACGACGGTTCGACGTTTGGCCATCTGTGCACCACTTTTGATACGTACTCACTACAGCGGTACGTGAACAACCCACAAGCCGCGCCATTCCCGAGGTCGTAGATCAGAGGCGCTGTGCAATCACAATTTGCCCTTTATCAAACTCCGATAAATCGGCAGCTTTTTCCATTCTGACCCCGAACACTCTACTAACCGAATATACTCTGGAAAAACTGAAAGAAAAAGTGACTAGTCAGCAAAGTCAGTAGAGATGCTGAATAACGCTCTCACCAAATTGCTATCACAGATTGACATGCGCATTCGCGTAAATGAAGCTCAGTTTCAGCATTTGTGAATCCCTATAAGAAATGGATTTATGTTACAATCTGTGCGATGTGATGTTATAAAAATGAAATTATAGTAACGAAAATTGCAGCTTCGAATGTAGTGAATTAAGATTTGTAAATTTTTGGCTATATTTCAAAAGCATGAGATTTTAAATAACAATGCTATTTTGTTTTTATTTTTAAAACTCACTGAGCCATTCTCATTTTATAATTTACTAAAATATTGTTGCAATTTTCAGGAAAAGTATCACACACTTTCTAAACACCACAGTTTCTATGAAATTGAGGTGTTTAGAGAATGTGTTATACTTTGCGGAAATGCAGCAAAGAACGGTTTTTAAACCACGTGGGTTTAAGGCCAGGACCTTAAAACCATGTGTCATAACGCCATAAACTGTCTGTCGGTACTTTTCGAGTTTTTTTGCCCTCTTTTACAATTTAATAAAACAAGGATTAATGCTGGTCACCATAGGAAAATTCTGATCTATAAGCTTGATATGCATTGAGTTTTAGACGTTTCCCTTGAGGCAATCACTGCATTATTCCACAATGAATGTACCATGAAAGTGAATAACATCGACCCGGGAGAAACCAACTCTTAGTTCACTTTGTTTTAGAGACGACAATGGTGACTGACGGTGACTTCCGCTAATCCCTCTGAGGCCGTACAAATTCAGAGAAACTGTGGAGGTGGAAAATCTTACTCCCCCTAGACAAGCGATTCAGGCGGCTGTGATCGACTACATATACGAGCATTTGGGTGGTACGGGTGTTCAGCATTAAATAAATTTTTTTTTCATAAAATTTACTTGGAAGTGACGCTGTTAGTCAAGTCTGGGGAGAGCATCGCTGGTCTAGACGGTAGGCAGAGTGGCTGGTAAACGTTCGGCTTCAAAGGTAATCTTATTCGAGCAAGTTAGGCTGTAATGACAGACTGCAACCTCCCTTTACAATGACGGAGGTAATGTCCAAAATGTCAGCGCATGCACTCTACTGGATCAAGGGGAGTACATATTTGATCCAGGAGCCTAAGAGATCCACATTCAGAATAACTAAATCATGGGGACACACTATCAGTTGCACGAAAAAGTTCAAAATGCATCACTGCGATTTTATTAGATGCTCAACGGACGTCAATCATCCCTCCCGCTCAATCTAGAGATGCTCGCCGAAGACTTTAGTCTTGCTCTAGCAGAAAATTTTCACCGAAATACATACATTTCATTGGAGTTTTAGCGCTTAAAAACGGCTTTTTTGACAAAAACATTCTCAGATAATTGAGTGGGCTGTACTGTGAGATTGCCTGAAGGTTCACCAGTTATTTGAACTCTTAAGAAACATAAGTAAAAACTGCTAAGAAAAATGGCAAAAGAATAGAGACAATCCTTTGTCTTACTACAAAACATACGAATCATTGTTGCATGAAAATTTGTTTGCGCATCAGTCATCGAAGAATGGTTGGCGAATATAAAATTTATACCTCCTGAAATAACTAAACCAGCATACAAAATTGTTAGCATTTAATATCACTTGAATGCTATAATACACTGACGGAAAAAAATCCCAACACCAAGAAGAGGTTGTGTTAGATAAACGACAGTTGGTAGGCGGTGAGAGTACGTCTGTAAGATGACGTCTATGCAAATTTCGCGCTCGGCGCATACGTGAGGCGCTAGTAGCGTCCCTTGGAACATGCAAAGCAGGTTTGCTGTAAATACGCGCTGTAACGTTCGTGAGCGTTAGTTATCGTTGAGATTCGACGTAGGGTGTTGATGTTAGTCAAGAATGCCTTTAAGAAGATGAAGAAGCCATTATCAACAGCTCACGGAGTTTGAACGAGGTCGTGTAATAGGGCTACGAGAAGGTGGATTTTCTTTCCGCAATATTGCAGAACGACTTGGCAGGAATGTAGCCACTGTGCATGATTGTTGGCAGCAGTGGTCAAGGGAAGGTACTGCCTCAAGAAGACCGGGTTCCGGCCGGCCACGTGGTACTACTGAGAGGGAAGACCGCTGTGTACGGCGTATGTCCGTGGCGCATCGTACCGCGTCTGCGGCAGCAATTCGAGCTGCAGTTGCCACCACAGTGACACAACGAACTGTTACAAATCGGTTACTTGAAGGACAGCTCCGAGCCAGACGCCATGTAGCGTGCATTCCACTTACTCCAAACCACTGCCGTTTGCGACGTCAGTGGTGTCAAGCTAGAGCTCATTGAAGGACGGAGTGGAGATCTGTTGTGCTTTCTGATGAAAGCCGGTTCTGCCTGGGTGCCAGTGATGGCCGTGTGTTGGTTAGTAGGAGGCCAGGTGAGCGCCTGTAACCAACCTGTCTGCGGCCGAGACACACTGTACCTACACCTGGAGTTATGGTCTGGGGAGCAATTTCCTATGACAGCAGGAGCACTCTCGTGGTTATCCCACGCACCCTGACGGCACAGTTGTGCATCGGTCTGGTGATACAACCTGTTGTGCTGCCATTCATGAACAGCATTCCAGGGGGTGTTTTCCAACAGAATAACGCTCGCCCGCATACCGCTGTTGTAACCCAACATGCTCTACAGAGTGTCGACATGTTGCCGTGGCCTGCTAGATCACCAGATCTTTCACCAATCGAGTACGTATGAGACATCATTGGACGACAACTCCAGCGTCACCCCCAACCAGCATTAACCGTCCCTGTATTGACCGACCAAGTGCAACAGGCATGGAACTCCATCCCACAAACTGACATGCAGCACCTGTACGACACAATGCATGAACGTTTGCGTGCTTGCATTCAACATTCTGGTGGTTACACCGGTTATTAATGTACCAGCATTTCGCATTTAAAATGGCTCTTCTCGCGCTTACATTAAGCTGTGATCTTGAAACCTTAATCGATTAAATATGTTACCTATACAAATGTATTGCCGTCATTTCATTCCTCTAGAATTATTTTTTCGTGGTGTTGGGATTTTTTTCCGTCAGTGTAGATCTTAACAACTGTCTTTCGGTGTGAGTAGGTAAACATTTTGCAAAACCGTTTTGTTCTATCATTTCAGATACCGAATATATTGTGAATTTTGGATCAGATTTATATATTATGAATTTTGTTTCTTTCTGAGTATATTAGCCGAACATTAGCAATTAGTAAGGGCTATATAATAGGGATCGGGCGTTTTTACCAGTTTGTCACACCAGTAGGTTTTGCTTCTATATCGAATGAAACAAAGACGTTGTATTAGTTCTTTCGTTCTAGTTTCTCCTTTTCCGACGTTAGTAATCTAAAATTAGTGACAGACGGCTCCGAATAGCCTTAGAGGTTGTGTATTAAAGAACAAAAAAAAAACATGCAGAAAAAATAGTAAAACATGCAGAAAATCAGATATCAATAAAACATGCAGAAAATCAGATATCAATAAAATATGCAGAAAATCAAATATATTTTCCATTTGTGAGAAATTAGATCTATTTCAGGCGCTCACCATTCGGTCACATTCCTTGATCACAGACCCGGTGGCGCATTGCACCATTCGGTCACATTCCTGATCACAGACCCGGTGGCGCATTGCACCATTCGGTCACATTCCTTGATCACAGACCCGGTGGCGCATTGGTCTAAGCGCTGGATTATGACTATTCCCCCGAGAAGAGTCCGGGTTTGAATCCCGGTGAGGTATGGATGTTGTGTTTGGCTTACGGCACTGGCTCTCTCTCTTTCCTGGAGTCAGTTACCCTAAATTAGGCACGGACGACTGCTTATAGCCCATTGAGTTGTTCACGGTTGTCGTTAAACCTTCAATCAAAAAAATCATCTATTTCTGTCCCGAATGCTAATAAATCAGTGACAAAGGACTCCTAATAGCCTTGGAAGTTGTAGAATGAAGGACAAACCGCGAAGTTAATGAAACATGCAGAAAATCTGCCAGATTTTCTGAATTAGAGAACCATTAGTGAGTAGTTATGTAGATCTAGTTCAGGCGCTGATTGTTTGGCGAATTCTCTTCTGATCTATAACTCTCCGGTTTTTAGTACAATTTCAACGACTACGTGTAGGTACGCATTGTTAAAATATTAACTTTACCGACATCATCTTCGTCTTCCGTTCGGCAGGAAATAACATGGAAGGTTCCGTTTTGTATCCAGAAGAAGAAGGAGCACCCCAGTTAAGTCTTTTTTCCATTCTTCTACTATGCATTATTGTACAACACCACAAATAATACGACGATGTAAAACACTACCACATACACTGAAGAGCAATTGAATTAGAGATACCTATCTAGTAAGGTGTAGCACCACCTTTCGACCTGATGACGGCGGCGATTCGTCTCGACATGGACTCGACAAGACACCGGAAGCGTTGGGAAGCCATACGCATCCACGACCCCTGAACAAGCTCCCACAGTTCACGAAGATTTGATGGAGGGGGTCAGAGCCTCGAACATCTCTCTGGACGGCATCCCAGATGTGCTCGATGGGATTGAGATCAAGTGACCTAGCTGGTCAAAGAAGCGAGGTCACGTCGGTGGAGTGTTCATCCAACCATTCGGATACAATTCGGGAGCGATGGCACGGTGCATTGTCTTGTTGCAGGATGAGGTCCCCAGAGGGATGTTGAAGACGCACAAATGGGAGCAAATGGTCTTCCAGGATATCCCGGTAACGTTGACCTGTGAGGGACGATGTCACACGTACCAGGGGTCCCATTTCAATCCACGTAAACAGACCCCAGACGAGAATGCCACCCCCACCAGCTTGAAGAGTGCCCTGCTCGCAAGAAGGATCCATCGCTTCATGTGGTTTGGGCCGTACTTGCATCCTGCCATCCGCATGTACCAACGTGAATCTTTGCACCCTATGATGTGCGGTCAGCAGCGGTACCCTCGTAGGACGATGGCTTCTGTACCCCTTAGCGAGGAGATGGTTTTGGATGGTGTGGCTGCTTACACGTTTTTGTGCACCAGCGTTAAATTGCCGAGTGATTTCTTGCACTGTGGCCCGTCTATCCGCTGTTACAATGCGAGCTAGCTGACGATGACTCCGCTCATCCACATGCTGTTGTCCACGACAGTTGGCCCTTGCAGGAATGGTTTTACCGGATTCGATGTACTCACGGTGCACCCGTGACACAGTGGCTCGTGAAAGTCCCACTGCCTGCACGACTTCCGAGATGCAGTGACCCATTCGTCGGGCACCGACAATTTTCCCACGAACAAATGAGCTTAGATCCTTTGTCTTACCCATACTGCGTCCGACTCTTACTGATTCCCGCCGCATCACTCCTTATATTTTCGGATCGCTGCATACGCCATGTCGTTTCCGTTTACAGGGCCGCCCACAGCGCCACATTTGCATAACGCCAGCTGTCTCTAATTCAATTGCTCTTCAGTGTATAAACAAGGAGAAAACAAGCATTAAACGCGATCAGTACATAACGTAATTCTGTTTTTAACGTTCTATTCCTTTTTCTTCAACAAACAGCCCCCTTTTATTCAAAACGCTAAGCTATAAAAGTTTCTAACGCTATCAAGCTGCCATTTACAAAAATTCACACTGATGTTCGTTACGCAGTGATCTATCGCATGTGCTTCAAAGGTGCTGAGCCTGTATAGAATCCTGCTTGAGATACGGAAGATGTGTTTGTTCTTAAAGGTTTGGGTTTCCTTCGTCTTTTCCAGAAGTAGCCCTAAGTTATGTATTCCTTCTTGCTAAAGAAAGAATACACAATTGGGGCGTTCAATTTGAAATGAAAACGTTACGTTGTTAGTTGTTGTTTACTCGATTTATTGCTGGGTATTCTAATCCAAATTTTACTTTACCAAAATATTTTGTGTTTCTCCTATGCACTATTTTTTAACTTTTATTTTAACACGTCTTTTATCATTGGTCAGACGTGATATACTTTATTAAAAATAGAAGACTACTAACACATGTAAAGTTGAACAAGAATAATAAAGTCAACGTTTAGTTGCAAGGTTTATTTTAATTTTTTTGTCGACTGAAGTTTCGCTGTACTATGTCCCAATTTCATTAGGAACAATGACACGTAAATATTCAAAACGCCATGAAAGCATGACAACAATGCTGACGGTCACGGGTTTTTTTGTCAGATACTTCCTCACGCTTGATATGGAAATGGGGCGGATTTCATGAAGCAGAAAAGTTTTAAAGTTTTTTTTTTTTTTTTTTTTTTTTTTTGGTTTTTTGGTTGGAGGTTTAACGACCACCGTGAGCAACTCAATGGGCTATAAGCAGTCGCCCGTCCCTAATTTAGGGTCACTGGTTCCAGGGAAGGGAGAGAGCCAGTACCGTAAGACAAACACAACATCCATGCCTCACCGGGATTCGAACGCGGACCCCGTTCGGACGAGTGATCAGAGGCCATCGCTTAGACCACTGCGCCACCGGGGCGGCCAGAAAAGTTGTGATGGATTCTGATATATGTGGAAAGGTTCCATAATATCAAGTTCGATGGCCGAATCTGGTGTTTCAATAAGCTAGGTTTTTTGCTTTGATTGGAGGTTTAACGACCACCGTGAGCAACTAAGTGGACTATAAGCAGCCGGCCGTCCCTAATTTAAGGCCACTGGTTCCAGGGAACGGAGAGGCAGCGCCGTTAGACAAACAGAACATCCATGCCTCACCGGGATTCGAACCCGGACCCATCTCGGTCGAATGATAAGAAGCCATCGCTTAGACCACAGCGCCACTGGGGCGGCCTAGGCTTCTTCAAATAAAATTTATGATTATTTTTTAATAGTGTCTTGAAAGTAATCATGAATTTCGAAGATAACAATCCGTTTTTTGGTGTAAATATGACAAGAATGGTAAGTCAGATAATATCCGGAAACTTGAAAATTTCGTCGTCCTGGAGCGGGAATCGAATCCGCGTCCCCCAGATGGCGCCCGGGTACGCTAACCACTACACCACCCAGAATGTCCAAGTCGCAAGTTTCCGATTAATTTGAATATAACCGTCACAGGATTCGTTAGTCGAAGCTACTGGCATTTTTCGACGAAATTTTCAAGTTTTCGGATATTATCTGACTTATCATCTTTGTCATATTTACACCAAAAAAAAAAAAAAAAAAAAAAAAAAAAACGGATTGCCATCTTCAAAATTTGTATTATATGGTGTTATACCGTATTCCATTCATGATTTATCGGCTCCTACGGGCAATTACGGGATAGGATTCTTAACCTCCAGATTCGCTAAACACGAATGTCGGTTGCTTCAACTAGCGAATCCTATGATGGTTATATTCAAATTAATCGAAAACTTGAGACTTGGTTGTTCTGGGTGGTGTATTGGTTAGCATACCCGGACGTTATCTGGGAAACGCGGTTTCGACTCTCACTCTAGGACGAAGAAATTTTCAAGTTTTCGGATATTATCTGACTTACCAACCTTGTCATATTTATACCAAAAAACGGATTGTCATCTTCAAAATTTGTATTGTGTGGTGTAATCCCGTATTCCATTTATGATCATAAATTTCTATCAAAATCATATCAAATATGTTATATAAGTCACCAAATATGTTTTGTTATGTTGTACATGTTTCTAAATATAGTGAAACCTCGACCATACGTTTCTCGCTTTTATACGTAATTCTACGCCAGTTTCGATATTTTACTGTAGTCTCTACCGCTTTTTCACTTCGATTATACGTAATTCATTTGCATGCTTTTCTCCGAGCATACGTTAACTTTTGAGCTTAAGATTATTTTATCAACCATACACGGTTCTTTCATTTTTTTGTACGTAACCTGGTATGTTACAACTTTGAATAATCGAGACAGAGTTTTTTTTTTTTTGTTTTTTTTTGCAGCCTTGAAATATGATGATGGAACTAAAAATTTACTAAATAACGTTCACAGTTCTCTTTTTTCCTCTGAACTCAAGAAATTTGAAACAAGCAAAGATTACAGAATATTCTGTTCGCGGCAGTAATGCTAAATCAACTAGTGGATAAACTGCTTTGAAAACACCGATGCTTTTAAGTAAGAAATGTTCAGTAGGGTTACTGAATATAACATACAGTAACCCTATTGAATATTTCTAAGTAAGAAATGTTCAATAAGGTTACTGAATATATCGTGTTTGGATTTTCTACCTAGCATCGCAAAGGTGAGGTTTTTTTTCATATATTCAAAATACGAAATCGTAAAGAATTTTTCAATTAGTTCTTATAATTCAATTAGAATAAAAAATTAAAACGAAAGTCAAAATAAACAGGCTTAAGGTAACGAAGAAAGTACATGTATGTATGTATGTATGTATGTATGCCTTACACTATAAATTTGCGTAATTTGAAATTAAGAGTTATGTTCTTTCCTTTTTTTTTATTTTTTGGAGGTATTGAAAATTTTACAATAATAATTAACATTCTGAAACTTCTTTTATACGTTTTTGGCATTTATGCGTTAAGGCCATCCCCAAGAAAAACGTTCAATCGAAGTTCTATTGTATATGGTATAAACATGCCGTGTTATACAGTATATACACACTCGAGTCACATTATTGGGCCCCACCTCCTACTTTTGACGTCAACAGCGCGTAGCCAATGAAAGAAGGCGCGTGTCGTGAGCTGGCTTGGAGGCTATAGAAGGTGTGCTGTAGGCATTCTGAAAACATATCGGGCCTCGGGTTGCCTAGTGGGCAACGTTCGTGACTGCCATGGAGAATACCTCAGGTTCGATCCCTGGCAGGTACGAACGCTCGATCCACTAAATATCTGCCGTGCGTCGGATGGGCACGTTAAGCTGTCGGACCCCGGGTACTGTCCCCCCGGTTATAAATAAGGGCGTCTTCTTCCCCCTTTCTACCTCGCTTCCGTGTCACTTTCCTATCGGGCACTCTAGCGCAAATCTCCTAGCTTCCTATTTCTAAGGGTTGTTTAAGACCTGGGGTCAGACACTCGCTTCCAAAAATCCTCTACTTATGATCATTTGATCTGAAAACATATCACTCGTTGCTGTCATTGATAAAAGGAGCGATTTATCATATTTGCAAAAAAGGGATCATTATCGGCTTTCGGGCCAAGGGTGGCAGCATTTCTGAAACAGCGCGATTTGTGAACTGTTCGCGTGCTGCTGTGGTTAAAATGTATCGTGATTGGAGAAATGGCACCATTACGAATAAGCGATATAGAAACTGCGGAGTGCCACGTGCCATTCATGTGAAAGGTGAACGTCGGCTTCGAAGGTGTGTGAGAGCTGATCGACACACTACAGTGGAACAACTCAATGGCCGAATGAACCAATAGCTACCGGAAGTGTGTCACAGTTCAGAAAACCCTGCTGCGTATGGGACTCCGATGCAGACGGATGGTCACTGCACCTATGCTAACGAAGGTGCATCAGAAAAAAGGTTTACATTTGCACGGCAGTATCCGAATTGGACCTCCGCTGATTGGCAAAGGATTGCCTTCTCCGATGAGTCACATTTTTTCTTCATCGAACGGGTGGACGTTGGCGTATAAGGCGAGAAACATCGGAGAACAAACACTCTTCAACTATTGTTGAAATAACACAAGCTGGTGGGTCTGAGAAATGTTTTCGTGGCATTCTCAGGGTCCACTCACACCTGTGGAAGGCACTAATGGACTGAATTTCTCATGAATCCATCCTTGCAGGACAACTTTAACCCATACATCAGATTGCCTTCCATGGGGCGGATGGGATCTTCCAGCACGACAATACGACGTGTCATACAACTAGAAATTTTCGAGAGTAGTTGGAAGTGCACGATGAAGACTTCAAAGTACTTCGCTGGCCCCCTTATTTCTTAAACTTAAACCCAATTGAGCATCTGTGGAACCACCTCGATCGTGCTGTTGGTTCTGTGGATTCTGCACCACGCACCCTCTAGCGGCTGTCAGATGCACTGCAGTCAGCATGGCTGCACATGCGTGTGAGCACCATTCGGCACCTTATTGAGTCACTCCCAGCCAGTCTAGCTGCTGTCCGTGCTGCACACGACGGTTACTGTGGATATTAGCTGGTGGTCACAATAATGTGACTCGACCGTGTATTATCACATAAATGTTATCAATTTTGTTACGTTGTTGTTTTATCAAAATGTTAATCCAAGCCACTGATTTAGTACTTACACTGATGAAAAAGTAAAAGTTTTCTTAATACTGAGCATGCTGTTTTTCGACTTCAAAGTGAACATCAGCAGGGTCTTGATTGTCAGTTCCAGGCTCGTTGGTCTTTACATTAGCCCGGAATCCGTACTCTTTGCTTGATTCGTACTCCACGTGTCGGTACGTGCCATGCTCGTCTCTGTATCCATACTCGCCTCTGACATTGCCATAACCGTCACTGGTTTCTTTCCGGAAATGTTCTGTACCATAGTCGTCCTTCACGTCATATCCGAATTCATAAGGCTTTGGCTGAGAAGACTGTAAAAGAAAAACAACAACAAAAAAAATAAACAGAATAAAAGAAATCAAACAAGAGATCAGCTACAAAAAGCTTCCTGAAAAACATCGGCTACTACCAAATTGGTTGGAATAAGATACCTGGAGATGCCCTCGTCAATAGAACAACATCACCTTGCGTGAAGTCTATAACCGCCAACGACGGTCATTCAAGTATGGGAAAACGGATGGTTTTCATGGCTACTACAGTGCATTTTGTGTTAACCGAATCGTATTCTTTCGTCGCAAATGCTTCTAATTTTGCACCGCAACTTGCTGCCGACGTGTGAGAAAATGCTGGATTTATGACATCCTTAATTATTTTGAGACACCTTCCAATTTCTGTTTTACATTGAAATTCATGAAACGTTAGGTCAAGTTCAAGACAAAACATAACGTTAGAATTGAAAACTTCATTCGTTTATGGATGATAATTCATTCCAGTTTGATATTAATACAATTTCTGCAACCCAAAACAACGCAATACAGAAATACAGACAGCTGAAACTGCATGGGTATCACGTAAACAACATCCAAATTTCTACACTTTGTGGCTTCACGGTCAAGAGACCAAGGGCATCTCCAGAAGTTCTATTCCGACCTCCATGGCTACCTCTGAGTTCTTACATTCAATAATGTTTTTGACGTACGAAGTGAATAGCTTTATGACACAATGGTAAAAAACGTAGTTTGTTTCACTTTCGTACTCACGCATACCTAGGCATAATAAAAACAGACAAATATAAACTGAGAGGACGGTATACCAGTGTATACAGCAACAGGCAGATTTAGATATATACAGGCGTTTAAAAAAATGACGGTAAACAAATTAATTAGTAAACAAGTGCCTAAAAAGTATGTTGGATCTGTTGATTTAAATCCACATATTGTAAACCTTCTTACCAACATATGTTCCCGCCATAAAATACAATTTGGAATACTATCATGCAATCTATATTCCATTATCCGCAACGATCGTGGCAAAATTAACAAAAGGAAAAAATGAGGTGTGTATGTTATTCTTATGCTCGACACTATTTCTGGAGAACTAAATAATCATTATGTGGGTTCAACCAAAAGAAATTTGGATTTGAAATTAAATGAACACAGATATTATTTAAAAAGAATCACCAAAGCACCTTTTTTGCAAGAACTGTAAGTGATGGAAATTCCATCCCAGACTGGGACAACGCTAAGTTCATAAACACACCTAACTCTGTTTATTCCTTGTTATTTACAGAAAGCCTCTATATTTCGGCTTATAATATACGTTGCTGTAATGACTATTATTCTTGTGTTTCACCTGAACTCTGGGGCAATCTTATTGGGAAGGACAGCACAATAACTATTGTTTCTGTTGAGTAATTTTCATTGGCTAATTATCCTTTTTCGACTGTCTTGTTATCTAGTATATCATGTGACACTGACATTACCTTTCCCATGATGCATCTGCTCCAAGTATTTAAGACCAGCATGTAACCACATGATGGAAATCACATCTGATGTCACATCTGATGAAATCACATCTGATGTCACTGTGACACCGAAAGTGCACATGTGTTTTTTAACCTGTACATAAATTTCGTTTCTTAGCTGAATAAATATCATCGCGCAATAAGACGGATTTCCTTTAATACTAGTTTAAAAAATTGCTTAGTCAGTCTTTGAGAACTCGTTCTAACGCAGATTCTGATGAAAAAAACCCTCGATGGGACAGAAGTGAAAATATGTGTCAAGACGACAAATCTGCAGCGAGACATTCTGTTTGCGTAGCTCAGTTGGGAGAGCGACTTACTCCGGAGTGAGGGGACACGAATTCGATGTCCCGTCGCGGGCAAACCTGTGTTTTCACATTGGCGCCCGATTGTGGAAAATGGATCCACTGCCCGTTGGGTTGTTCGAAAAATGTGTGATGTTTGTTCCACACATTGTTTGGAATTAATGAAAAATTTTTACTTCGCCTCAAAGAAAAAAATATTAAGAGGGAGATGATATGACGCACTACAGAGGTGAAAACGTATGTCAAGACGACAAATCTGCAGCGAGACATTCTGTCCGCGTAGCTCAGTTGGGAGAGCGACTTACTCGGGAGTGAGGGAACGCGGACAAACTTGTGTTTTCACAAGTCATATAAACATAGCACCTAAAACACATTCCTAAAGAGATATAGCACGTGTTAAACTGCAAGTCATATACACACTGAGAAGGCAACAAGGTTGTACTGCACATAGGAAATACCCGAATTGAACAAGTACTTGCTACTTCATCATAGCAAATGCCCTAAATACGCTCCCTGAACAGCAACATATGCTGCATAGCTTTATCTGAGAGATTGCCGTACACATTCTGTAAGTCCCGGAGTATTCAGCATTTTTGTATGACAGACAATTTTCCTTTAGCGGAGAGACTATTTATTAGGCACCGGTGCAGAATAAACATCAGCTTACAACTGTCCCCATTCAAAATATCTGGTGGATTCATATCGGAAGATCGTGGTTGTTATGCAACCTGTCCACTTCTACTTATTCAAAGGCCGGGATAAGTAAGATCGAAATGTCTTTTAACAGTTAGACAAAAATGCGCTAATCCTCCATCCTGCATGAATCACGTGAGCTAGCGCGTTACTAACGGCACGTCTTCCAACAACGCCTGTAACTCTTCCACGAAGAAGTTCTGTTCCGCTGGATGTTCAGCGTCGGTGGCAAGAACAGCGAGCCGATGAGGGGATCTCCAAAGATGAGGCGGTCTCCAAACATTAAAAAAGAAATCTTTGCTGGTGACGATACTGCCTGATTTCATGCTGTTTGTCTCATATAAAATCACTTCAATCGAGCAGGTTTCGAAATATTTAAAAAGTAAGCAAAAAAGTCTTTTTGTATGAGACATTAAGGGCAAAATTAGTTTAATTTCAATAATAATTATATTTTTATTGACCACTAGAACGAGAATTTGACCAACAAATATTGTGATTTGTGAGTGTTAATTAAAATTTTGCTACTTAGTATTTTAAATACTCTACGATTACAAGATTATAAAAAACACGTTTGAAGGGCAAACTTTAGGCTGCTTGCTCTTCACGCTCCAGTCACCACTTCTGAACTTTACAAACCGCTCACGACTCGCACTTGCACCTACAGCTTTCTGGCTATATGCGGAACAAATCCACCCTCGTGATTCTGTGGCGATTTCACTGAGATTAAACTTGAAAAGTAGATAGTGACGAATACTTTAAAGTAGATAGTGACGAATACTTTAAAGTAGATAGTGACGAATACTTTAAAGTAGATAGTGACGAATGATTTAAAGTAGATAGTGACGAATGCCTTAAAGTAGATAGTGACGAATACTTTAAAGTAGATAGTGACGAATACTTTAAGGTAGATAGTGACGAATACTTTAAAGTAGATAGTGACGAATACTTTAAAGTAGATAGTGACGAATGCCTTAAAGTAGATAGTGACGAATACTTTAAAGTAGATAGTGACGAATACTTTAAAGTAGATAGTGACGAATACTTTAAAGTAGATAGTGACGAATACTTTAAAGTAGATAGTGACGAATGATTTAAAGTAGATAGTGACGAATGCCTTAAAGTAGATAGTGACGAATACTTTAAAGTAGATAGTGACGAATACTTTAAGGTAGATAGTGACGAATACTTTAAAGTAGATAGTGACGAATACTTTAAAGTAGATAGTGACGAATGCCTTAAAGTAGATAGTGACGAATACTTTAAAGTAGATAGTGACGAATACTTTAAAGTAGATAGTGACGAATACTTTAAAGTAGATAGTGAAGAATACTTTAAAGTAGATAGTGACGAATGATTTAAAGTAGATAGTGACGAATGCCTTAAAGTAGATAGTGACGAATACTTTAAAGTAGATAGTGAGGAATGCTTTTAAGTAGATAGTGACGAATAGAAATACGCACCTTGTCGGTCGCCATGTCCTAGCTCAACTCACTGCAGATGTGGACTGCCCGACAACACGTGTCCTTCGACGCAATTTGCCACCTTACTCCCAACAGCACGAAATTCTGACAAAAATTCAACCGTTTCACCTTTTCTGCCCTACGTGGAGCACCAGAAAGATATATAAAGCTACTAAAAGCGACATTCCTGCAAGAGCTTTCGAGTTTGGTACATTTGTCATGGAAACACTGCCGTGCAAGTCTACCTACCTCTGTGACAAAGCTTTCATGATCATAGGTCTTCCGCTTTTTTCATTTTTTATTCTTGAATCTCTGCTGCGACAGTTTGAGTCGGTACTTTTATTTCACATATGATTAAAATTTATTTTGTTAACATTATATACCTAAGTGTCGTAGTGAATGTAAATTTATAAATGCAAATTTTTCGAAGAACAATGAAAGAGCGATACTTACATAGTGATCTTCTTCAGCTCTGTAACTTCCAGCATGACCACCAGCAGCTGAACCATGGCCGTATCCATGCCCGGCAGATCCAACAGCACCACCGTGGCCACTGTATCCCCCAAGAAGCCCATGAGTAGCAGTTCCGATGCGCCCATATCCTCTATGAGAACCTTGTGATCCTCCAGCAACTCCGCTTCCTCCACTTCCGTACCCATGCCCACCTGCTTCCCCACCTCCCCTGGATCCTCCGGCTCCATGACCACGACGTTCACCACTTCCATATCCATGTCCACCTGCTCCTCCACCTCCCTGTGCTCCTCTTCCTCCATAACCATGACGTTCACCACTTCCATATCCATGTCCACCTGCACCTTCACCTCCCTGTGCTCCTCCACCTCCCTGTGCTCCTCCACCTCCCTGTGCTCCTCCACCTCCCTGTGCTCCTCTTCCTCCATAACCATGGCGTTCACCACTTCCATATCCATGTCCACCTGCTCCTGCACCTCCCTGTGCTCCTCCTCCTCCATAACCATGGGTTCCACCACTTCCATATCCATGTCCACCTGCTCCTGCACCTCCCTGTGCTCCTCCTCCTCCATACCCATGGGATCCACCACTTCCGTATCCATGACCACCGGCTCCTGCACCTCCCTGTGCACCTCCTCCTCCATAGCCATGGGATCCACCACTTCCGTATCCATGTCCACCCGCGCCGGAAGCTCCCTGTGCGCCTCCTCCATAACTATGGGATGAACCGCTTCTGTATCCATGTCCACCAGCTCCTGCACCTCCCTGGGCTCCTCCTCCTCCATAGCCATGGGCTCCACCACTTCCGTATCCATGCTTACCCGCTTCTGCACCACCCTGTACTCCTCCTCCCCTGTGATGAGAAAGTGAACCTTCAGTACCATGTCCACCGTATCCATGACCAGAAAGACCACCTGCTCTTGATCCGTGGTACTGTGATCCTCCACCCAGTCCAGAACTGGCGCCTCCACGTGATGCACCATGATAACCCCGTCCTCCTCCATATCCGTGCCCAATACCTCCAGCTGACCCACCATGATATGAAGATCTACCTCCTGCGTCATACTTAGTACTTCTTAGTGCTGCTCTATATGGGCCCAAATCATGACCGCTTCCACTTGCCGCACTGCTTCCTGCTTGGTTTCCACTTGCACTGCCATGTGCTAAACTGCCGCTGTATCCCTGTCCACTGCCATGTCCATAACCTCCGGCTCCAGCTCCTCCGGTGAGATATGCTGATGCCCCTATGCCGCCAAGAGATGCCCCGTGACTAGCGAGTCCACCACCATATCCGTGACCACCGGCTCCGCCAGCTCTACCTCTGTGATATCCTGAAGCTCCTCCAGATCCAAGGGACGAACCATGAGAACTGAGTCGACTCCCGTATCCATGACCACCGACTGCCCCAACTCCACCTCCGTATCCATGGCCACCTGCTCCCCCAGCTCCAATTCCGTATCCATGGCCACCGCCTACACCAGATTCACTCCCGTATCCATGACCACCGACTCCACCAACTCCACCTCCGTATGCATGGCCACTGGCTCCACTGGCTCCTCTAGCTCCCTCTCCGTATTCATGGCCCCCTGCTCCACCAGCTCCACCTCCGTATCCATGGCCACGTGCTCCACCAGCTCTACCTCCATATCCATGGCTACCCGCTACACCAGATACCCCTCCGTATCCATGGCCACCGGCGCCACCAACTCCCTCTCCGTATCCATGGCCACTGACTCTACCAGCTCCACTTCCGTACCCATGGCCACGGCCTGAAGATCCCTTGTGGTATGATGCTACCCCTCCACCTCCTGAGGATATATGGCCGGTAGATCTACTTCCATATCCGGGACTGCCAACACCCGAACCTCCACCGTGATATGAGGATGCAATACCGACACCTTGACCAGAACTATGGTAGGAAGGCCTACTTCCGTAGCTATGTCCACCCAAACCAGTTAAGCCACTAAGTCCTCCATATCCATGACCCCCAAGTCCCAATCCGCCTGAACCTCCACGGTGATGAGATCCTCCTAAACCACTATGACTCCTCAGAGATCCACCATGATAAGCTGATGCACCTCCACCAGAGTTACCTAAAGCACCAGACGGTCCACCATGCCCTCCGCCCAGTCCATAGCCACTGCCTCCCCCTCCACCGCTGCCATAACTCCCTCCTGCACTGCCACCTTGATATCCATGTGCAGAACCATACCCGGTTCCACCTGACAAATGACTTGGTCTAGAATGTCCTCCACCATATGTTTTCGAAACTGCGTGATACCCAGAAGATTTTCCTTCGCTATAAACTACTGGGCCGCTGCCTTGGGAAGGATGACCTAATCCACTGCCTCCTCCACCAGATGAGTAGTGGGAAGATGGACCAGCTCCATAGTGCCCACCTACATTTTGGTGAAGGCTTTGCCTATGTGTGTATCCTCCATGACCAAGCCCACTTCCAGATCCGTGTCCTAGTCCGTGACTGCCATATCCCGAGTTACTTCCATACCCACCACCTAGCATATGATCAATGTAACCTTTCGCTTTTGATCTTTGGTAATGACCATATCCCTTATGAGTCCCCTGTGATCCACCTTGAATTCCGCCGTAGCTCATTCCATGATCTACACCCTGACCACCATGGCCGTATACATTTCCGTGACCTCCAGACAAACTTCCTCCACTAGAATGACCTAGACTACTTTGGTGTCTTCCACCAAGACTTCCTGTGCTCCCATGAGATCCATAGTGACTTTGTGGAGAAGTACTGTGGCTCCTATATGACTGTCCATCGTGACTGTCGTATCCGCTGTGAATCATGGGACGACCATAGCCACCAAAGCTGCGATGTCCTATGTCCATGACATGCTGGTCTCTGTGTCCATACTGGTCTTGCTTGTGTCTTTGAGCACGCTGTACTTTCACTCTTTCGGGAAGTTCAGGTGATCCCTTGTAATTACCTTGTCTGACTCTGATGCGTCGGGGAGCTTTGTAGTCTGAAGTGGAGATGTCTCCACCTTTGTAATTGCCTTGCTTCTTTCGTCTTCCGTATCTAAGGCCACCAGAGGAGCCGCTCTGTTTTCTGGCCTTGACATCTTCTGTAATGTCACTTCCCTTGTAGTTCCCTTGCTTTTTCCGGGAGCCGTAGCCTCCACTTTGATGAGTTACCTCCACATCGGAGTATTTGGGAACGATATAAGTGTCGTGATCCTCATCATCGTCATCGTCGTGATCGCTGATATCATACTGAGAATCTTCATATTTTTGCACTTGAACTTTTTGCCTTCGATGAGTGTAGCGCTTGGGAGTGTCTTCGTGATCGTCGATTAAAACTTCATCAGAATGTAAGTCATCTTCGACTACTTCATACGTTGGGTATCCTTTACTCGAAACCGCAACGATCAAAGATGACAGAAGTATGATCTAGGGATTAAAAGAATAAAACTAGTTAAGTACGATATTGCACAAGATAAGTAACATTTAAAAAAAATTCGTAAGATTACAAAAGGCAATAGATCAATTTAGAAAAGTAAAAACATCCCATGATTACTCAAAACCCAACTTACCGCACTTCTTTTGACTCTACACTTGATCTCAAGTGGAAATATGGTGGAAACACACACACACACACACACAATAGAAACATACATTATTAAAATTGAACACGCACAGAATAGAAATATTTATTATTAAAATTGAACACACACCCACACGATAGAAACAAACATTATTAAAATTGAACACGCACAGAATAGAAACAGACATTATTAAAATTGAATACACATCCACACGATAGAAACAAACATTATTAAAATTGAACACACACCCACACGATAGAAACAAACATTATTAAAATTGAACACACACCCACACGATAGAAACAAACATTATTAAAATTGAACACACACATAATAGAGACAGACATTATTAAAATTGAACACACACCCACACGATAGAAACAAACATTATTAAAATTGAACACACACATAATAGAAACAGACATTATTAAAACTGAGCACACACACACACACACACACACACACACACACACACACACACACACACACACACACGCACCCACAAACTTCTGTATTCTTGCCACATCATTTCTTAGCTTGCTTTGTTCATACATTTCTTAGAGGAACATAACACCTGGCGTGTGAAGGTTGTATTAAACAGCTAAAGTCAAATACATGAAAAATGCAATCGTTCTGTTGATAGTTCGAAAGTTATGAGAAGAACTATGAAAGTTAAAGAAAATGCAAATATCCGGAAAGCAGAGGTGTGTTCAAGACGGCGCCGGAAAATGTCAGAAATGCCAGGCCGATGCCCGAAATTCATGGAAAAGTCTTCTCCCGACAAGAAAAGGTATGTTTTGTTTAAGAAACGGCGTTTCTTAGCAAGCAGGAAACAATAACAACAACAACAACAAAAAGATAACACCGAAGCACATCTTTTGAATCCTTTCAGACACGAAAAATGTACTTCAAAGCAGATTTTCAGAAGAAAAAGTAAATCGAGAAACGAGAATGCATTTGCATGTCTTATCAAAAATCTGCGCATAATTTAAAATGCGCCTTGTTATTCACAGTGGATTGACTCGATAAAAAAAAAAAAAAAAAAAAAAAGAGAGAATGCCAACCGCATTTCTACACAATGCAAAACACCCACAAATAGAAATAACTACTACTGGTCACAACTGGCAGAAATGTGTACTAACAAAAAACACAAATTATGCACAAAACGTTCTTCATAACAGAAAATATCCAAAGCAAAGAGGATTTTTTTAAATGGAGTTCTTAGAAACGGAGATACTGTTCCAAGTGTGGTACAAATAGAAATGAACACTTACAACCCCAAGTGGCAAAACTGTGCTGTAAAAAAAATTGCCAAATGTATGAGAAATGTTCCTCGCACAAACGCTAGCAAAAATATTTTTAAACAGGGCTTTTAAAAGCACAGATATAATAATTATACATATTTATATGAACAGCACTAGCGGGAAAACTAAGCATTATTTTGTGAAAAAAGTAAAATAAAAGGTTTTCCGCGGTCAGTGGCATCTAACTGAAAAACATTTTTATCAGTTAATTTTTTTTTAAGCGATGATACGATTTCAAAGATGTTATAAGCAAAAATATGCACTCACGCCGCCCTAGTAACAAATCATTTTGTCACAAAAATATTGTAAATGCATAACTCTCTATCAAGAGCAAAAACAATTTTTAAAATTCGATTTTGGAAGCAGAAATTCTGGAACATGCAATACACCTTTACACCCCTAGCGGTGATACCATGCTTTATTTCAAATAGAAACTGTAAGTAAAATGACCTGCGAGATTAAAGGTATCGGGAGGTAAAAATAATTTTTGAACCGGGAAACAAGTGTACAGAGGAAAATATATCTTTTATTTAATTGCATGTGCAATTATGCCCTCTGGCGGAGAAGTGACGCATCGATAAAGGACCAACATTTATAGATCACTGTTTTCACAGTTCAGGCTTTCGACTGGAAAAATATTTTTCAAATCAGACTAATACTTGCAGAGATATCATGTCTACAGGCGGACAGACGAACATAAGATATCATGTCTACAGGCGGACAGACGAACATAAGATATCATGTCTACAGACGGACGGACGAACATAAGATATCATGTCTACAGACGGACGGACGAACATAAGATATCATGTCTACAGACGGACGGACGAACATAAGATATCATGTCTACACACGGACGGCCGAACATAAGATATCATGTCTACAGATGGACGGACGAACATATGATATCATGTCTACAGACGGACGGACGAACATAAGATATCATGTCTACAGACGGACGGACGAACATAAGATATCATGTCTACAGACAGACGGACGAACATAAGATATCATGTCTACACACGGACGGCCGAACATAAGATATCATGTCTACAGATGGACGGACGAACATATGATATCATGTCTACAGGCGGACAGACGAACATAAGATATCATGTCTACAGGCGGACAGACGAACATAAGATATCATGTCTACAGACGGAAGGACGAACATAAGATATCATGTCTACAGAAGGACGGCCGAACATAAGATATCATGTCTACAGACGGACGGCCGAACATAAGATATCATGTCTACAGACGGACGGACGAACATAAGATATCATGTCTACACACGGACGGCCGAACATAAGATATCATGTCTACAGATGGACGGACGAACATATGATATCATGTCTACAGACAGACGGACGAACATAAGATGTCATGTCTACAGACGGACTGACGAACATAATGACACCACAGTCATTTGCAAAAGTTTGAGACCATCTGTCAATTTATGAAAATCTTAACGATTTTCAAAGAAACAACTAATTACTAATCAGGATATTTGGAAAAATGACACCACAGATGAATATTACACTCTTTAGAACACAAAAAGACTGAAATCAATACTTTGTGTGGCTACCTTTGTCTTTTTATAACGGACAGAATACGATGTGGCATACTCTCAATGAGGGATTTGAAGTAGGCACTTGAAATGTCTTTGCAGCGCTCGTACTTTATCACGTCAATCAAAGCTTGGGAATTTGATGGCTTTTTTCTCGCACCTTTTCTCTTAAAATGGTCCACAAATTTTCGATGGGGTTAAGGTCGGGACAATTACCGGGACAGTCAAGCACAGTTATATTTTCCCTCTGCAGATAGTCCTCTACTGTCTTTTGTGGCATGGAGCACCAACATGCATATAGATTGTGCAACTGCGCACTTGCATATGAGTTAACAACTTCTCACGTAACATTTCCACATAAAAAGGACAAGTCATTGTAGTGCCTGTCGACAAAAAGGGTAATGAAGCAGTACCGGATGCTGACATAGCACCCCATATCATCTGACTAGGCGGATGTCTCAAGGTGCTAACGGTGTATTTTTCATCAGACCTTTTGCCTTTTGGTCGTCGCACATGTGCTTCACGTAATTCACATTGACCCACAGTTGATTCACCTGGAACTTGGCTCCAATTTTCAGCAGTCCACGATTGATGATGCTTCGCAAACTGGAGTATCTTCTTTTTCACGATAGTCTCTGAGTCTCTTTTTTTCATGATAGTATCGGTTTATGTGCAGGTTTACAAGACTTTAAACCAAAATCTTTGCTAAGCTGTCGGGAAACAGAGCTGATATTAATATCAGACCCTTTTGAGTGTAGAAAGGCCTTGATTTTCTTGCTCGAACTCCTCAGAGAACGCATAACGTTTCGCCTAATGGTATTGCTATTACGTGGGGTTGTGTTCCTTGCACGTCCACTTTTCTTTCGGTCGCTAAATTCAGCTGTATCTCGATTTTTCGCGATCGTATTATAAATAGCAGTCTAGCTCACATTCTCCTTTCTACTTATGTCACGTTCGGAGTGTTCTTCATGATGTAAAATCACTATTTGTGCCCTCTGAGTAACAAATACTTAATGACGCTTTCCCCATTATTTGCTATATAGAAAAACGTACAAATCCTCTCAGCATGAAAACCAGAAGCAAAGTGACACTCGCACGCGTCCTCCAACTGTATCAACAGCTGCCGCTGTAGATTTACGTAACACCGACAGGAAGTTGAGTAATACATACAGTAGCTGACGCAATCGGTAGAAATCTCCTAATACCAACAGGCGGTGGTCTTAAACTTTTGCAAGTGACTGTATAAGCACGTGATTTTTTTCAAAATACTTGCTAAAAAGTTGCGTTAAGTCTCTCCGAATTACATTTACTCTTTTTCTTTCCTTTTATTGAGTTTACAATCTGCAACATTAAAAAAACAACAACGATGATTTAAGTTAAATAAAAACATTAAAGCAGGATGATTATATAATATGATAATTAAAAACTAATTTTCTGCAGTGTTTGAAGGCAAGACATGGGATGACGTCTCAAGAAAGGCAAAATGCCTTTTCCTTCTCACTCATGTGACTTCAATTTCAAGTGCAAGTTTTTATGGCAAGCACGACTAAGGTGTCCTTAAAATTTCTTAACTTGTCAGTTTGGCCAATGTTTAAAAAAATAGCAATTCCAGTAGTAGGAGTGTCTCCGTTAAAAATGCGGGAAGGCATGAAAATCTTTTAAGAGAATATCTAAAAATTAATCATAAATATTGTTGGGTTACTTTTCTCATTACATGTTGCTTTATTTCATAAAGAGATAAGTAAACACGGCATCACGATTAAAACTCAGTTTGAAGAGTTTTTCCAAAGTGGAAGAAGAGTTTTCAAAACCAAACGATGTTGTAAATGCCAGTACGCCTTTCTTCCACGGAAAGATGTTATAATATACAGGGTGATCCGTTTGCGTAGGGATGATTTAAAAATGCTATGGTGTGACTTGTAACAGATATAATAAGTCAATATTTGGCAGAAATTATCTTTGTGGATGAGTATTTGTCTAGGTCTCTACATGACACCCTTTGAGAACCCAGCGGAGTCAGGCGCGGATTTCCAATTACGTACGTGCCCAGGGTCCCCTAAAACATTAAATTGGATTGCCAGTTTTGCTTCGGTTTTCATGGACCGAAACAAATCAATCCTTAAAGGGACCACTTTATTTGTATTATCAATTGATATTTTGCTTTCTCATATAGTTTAACATATTCGGTATATATATATATTTTTTTGCTCTTGTTGATACTTAAAATTTTCAAGTTCTTATCGATGTACGTACTTGTTTTAAAAGGAACAGTTAAAATCCTTTAGTCTTCATTTGAGTTGAATAGTTTCTTCACAACAGAATCTCAATTTTTCGAATTTTCGACTTTGAATAGCCCTTAGGAGTAAATTCATGTAGTGTATGGGATATTTAAAGTACCAAGCGTAAATATCCCATATACTTCATAAAATCCTTTGATTTGTATTATCTGCAAAAATAATTTTTGAAATATCTCTAGAAGCAAAAAAGTTCGATGTGCACGGGCAGACAAAGCGATCACATTAGCACTGTTTCTTACAAAACGTTCTAATAATAGAAAGATGGAATGACATTTTGAAAAAGGTAAAAACTTTTTTCTTGATTTTATTATTACTTTTTATTCTAACGGATGAAAACAATTCTGAGGCGATAAGAAAGGGTGGAGGGAGGCTGAAGCTTTTAGCGCCAGGGTTTGTGACGCGCCTGCTCCGCAGGACGCACACGACATAAAAGCCGATAGCAGCGAGAACGAACTTCTGCGTAGCTCAGTTGGTAGAGCGACTTGTTCCGGAATAAGTGGACTCAGGTTCGATCCCTGGCGTAAACCAAAAATGAACGTAATCCAAATATCCGGATGATGCGCTGAAGATTTAACGAAAATCACAGGGCAGTGTTTCTCAAACTTTGATCGCGGATGGACCGCTTTAAGCATTTCTTTACTAATCGCGCACCAACAAGCAGAGGGAGTCTAGAGAACTTCTCTGGGAGAAATTTGAAAGTGAAAAATACGTTGTCTGAAACTAAGGTCCCCAACCCTGGTTACTAATATTGGACTTACCGGCCATCCTCATCGGCCTGTGAGTGAAGACTCCCCCATCCCCCCTTAGCTCCAAGAAAAGGCACAACCAAAGTATCCCCCGATTTATCTGACTTAGAGGCGGGCTTATAAATATGAGCTCTAGCTCGATTTACCCCATTTCCCCCTTGAAATGTAACTTTAGTGAAGTTAAGCTTCTTTTGGTAAATTTGAAACTTTTTAGTAAATTTTTATTTGTTTTTTACTTGAAAATAATACTGTCCCCAAATTGGGCCAGTAAGCAGTTTCCACCGGCCTTAGCCAGAAAATCGCCAAAAATTCCGACCATGTGCTTAAAGTACCGGTTGGTTGCCAACCCTATCCGAAACAAAGTAATTTTTAAAGTACCAATATTTGATAAAGACAGAAATAAAGAGCTTGGTGAGTTATGATATCAGTTTATCAGGTGTATAACGAAAAAGAGATCATTCGCTTAATTAAATAATTGGCAATGTAGTCACAGAATGGGCGTAGTCAGAGGATGAGGTTTTGGGGATTCAAACCCTAATCGAAACGTCAAAGAGTAAGATTTATAACAAGTAATATTTATGGAAAATTACTTAAACCTTCTCCGAAAAGAGTAAACCCACCTTCCCCAAACTTAATTCTAGTTACGCCAATGAACAACGGCAAAATATTTCTCCATACAATTCAATTTACATTATATGCAAAATGTTATATGGACAATTTTTAATTTTCACTTTTGATTTTAATACTTTTCTGAAAGTCCACGTATAAAGATTTAGTAATTAATAACAATAATAATATAATAATAACCATATCATCTGTAAGAGGGATGCAGCTGCTTGTGACCTTTTCCCAAGCTATGTTAATCCGTTTGGATGACCGAAAGTTTGAGTAATAGAATAGGTTCCACATCTAATCTATTTCTTTTCTTGCTTTTAATTTCAACTAAATTCGAAAATCCAAACTCACAGTTGTAAGTCGCTCGGAACGGAAAATATTTAATGGCTCTACCTGACAGCTCTGTATATTCGTGTCGAGCAAGCACTCAAAATTTAAGAGGAGGGATTCTCACATTCTTCATTAATTTTACTTCTGAAGTATCCTGCGGACCGCGAGTGGTCCGTGGACCACACTTTGAGAAACACTGTCATAGGGGGTACTTTGGCTTCATATATCTTATGGTTCCCTGGTTTGCTTCCAATCGGTGAACTTGGAGTATCATCATCAAGGGAACTATTTTGAAAAAGACGTAGTCTATATTTTGGTTATTGAACAAAATTAGGATTTCCAGTTTATTTGCGAAACTTCAGGACCGGACGTCAGATTTCAGATTCCCTTTAACAGCAGAAATTACGTTAAAAGCACTTTGGGACTTTCTCGTGTTGTAGCAGTTCAATTTCTGATAATCTATGGCTCACTACTGTATCTTAACCCACTACTGTATCTCTACTTGTCCTCAAACGTAATGTTTCCCGACTACTTATTCCACATCATCATGCTGAACCCGGCAAAAGTGCTTCTTGCTGCCATTTGATTGACGAAAGCTAATCCATCTTTCAAAATGTGAGAGATCCAACCAATCAATCTCCTCTCGCACATCTGTGTGTCAATGCTAAAGGACGCTTGTGCAAGTCCCTCTAATTGCTGGCAGCTAGATTTCAGACACATTCAGTCGATACATTTGTTCACTTGCTAAACGATGTAGCTTCTTCTTGCTATTGGGCAGTGGTTTCTTTATGAAAAAATGTTAAGAAGTGACTTTAAGATGGTTCCACCTAAAATATCTGCCTTATGCTTCCAATGGTAAAACTGCTTTATATATTTTCTTCGCAATTAATGTATTCCCAAGGATGAAAATTTGCACATCGATAAAACTAACTTTAAGTTATAGCATGGGATCCTTAATTCTTGCTAAACATAACCATAATTAAGCAATCCAACATTGTGTACTGACGTCATCAATGTAGAGATCGCGCCATCTATTAACAGGTCTGAACATTACTCAAAGAAAAATGATTGATTTTTAATATAATTATGGTTATATTTCAGCAAATGTTAAATATCCCATGCTATAACGTAAAGTTAGTTTTAGCGATGTGCAAATGTTCGTCCTTGGGAATACATTAGTTGCGAAGAAAATATGTTAATAAGTTTTACCATTGGAAACACAAGGCAGATATTTTAGATATAACCACCTTAATTAATACCTTGTGTAAAGGGAGAGCCAACATTTGACTGTGGTCATGTCACTGTTGAGAACAACGAGTTTGATATCGGGTGTTATTTCTTCAGTTAACAATGACACTGAAAAGTACTTTTTGAAAACAAACAAACAAACAAAAAAAAAAAAACGTGTGTAAAAATTCTGTGCAATTAAAATGTTAAGTTGAATAACTGAGTAGACCACGCCAAAAATGTACATTCTAAAGTCAGGTCAGAATCTTAAGAACAAAGCATTTGCAGAGGGCTTCCACATACCAAGATTAACGCGCACTAAATTTCAGATTTATCAATTAGTTTTCGTGTTACGAAATCAAAACAATTGCTCAGCATATTTAACAAATTCGAATTCACATAAAGACGTTTTATAAATAAGAGAACTTCTTACAGAAAAAAAAACACATGAATTAAAGACGTTATCCATTCTATTAAAATAGTAAAAAGGACAGCCTCTCTTGTTAAATTCCCTTTAATTTTTGACGAAAGTAGTTATACATAAGACAACACTGAGTTACTTATTGTCGAAGAAGGGATTTTCAATAACAAAAAAATATCAAAAATTATCTGGGTTAAACGGATGGGAGGAGAAAAAACCAGAGAGAATATTTCGCTACAGTTTCAAGAAAACTGATAAATATTTCTTTGAAAGGGAAAAACTTCAAACTGTATCTATTGAATAGATTTACAAACAAGTCACATAATCAATATTTCTTTTCGGGTATGCCGCCGCCATAGTTTAGTAAATATTTTTACTTTTATGACTCACATATCTGCTTTCTTTTGTTTTACGACGATAGCATTCATTAATCCACCTACCTAAGTAACACTCAATGTCAGGACTTAGTAAACCTCATTGCTTGTTGTTATGATTTAATTCCACTTAGTATGTACCGGACTATGGCTCGGTGTAGTGGTGAATGACGCGAATAAATGTAATCTGTTGTACGTAAATAAATGTATACTCTCGAATT
This sequence comes from Macrothele yani, assembly GCA_039090855.1. NCBI lineage: Eukaryota > Metazoa > Arthropoda > Arachnida > Araneae > Macrothelidae > Macrothele > Macrothele yani. Next base: position 134,939,446 of record CM077002.1, read on the forward strand.
ACTAGTTTTATTTCACACACACAAAGATCTTGGCATGTGAAAGATGCGTAGCATAAATTACCTACAAAGAGTACTATGGTACGCTCTCAACTTTTTTAATGATCTTTGAAGTATGCAACGGAAACATGAATTAATGATCATTGATATCTCATTACGGAAACACGAAACTCTCATTTTCGGACTCACATATCTGCTTTCTTTTGTTTTACGACGATAGCATTCATTAATCCACCTACCTAAGTAACACTCAATGTCAGGACTTAGTAAACCTCATTGCTTGTTGTTATGATTTAATTCCACTTAGTATGTACCGGACTATGGCTCGGTATAGTGGTGAATGACGCGAATAAATGTAATCTGTTGTACGTAAATAAATGTATACTCTCGAATTACTAGTTTTATTTCACGCACACAAAGATCTTGGCATGTGAAAGATGCGTAGCATAAATTACCTACAAAGAGTACTATGGTACGCTCTCAACTTTTTTAATGATCTTTGAAGTATGCAACGGAAACATGAATTAATGATCATTGATATCTTATTACGGAAACACGAAACTCTCATTTTCGGTATCTTCTGTATTGCTCTAAAAGTCTGTAAGGTAAAGATTTCCATTTTCGAGATACAGATACTTGGCGTTATATGGTTTCACATTTTTTTCAAAGGATTCAGTCATTGCGTTAGATATTTGTGGCAAAGAACAAGGAGCTACGCATTATATGAACATATTCCTCCGCAAATGGGATTTTTTTACTTGCAAAAAGTTGCAGAGGAAGTAATTTTTTTATCTTCTAAAGATAATTTATGACAAAATTTAAGTGAAATATGTCAAAACAAAGGCAAACTAGATCGAACACCAGCTACTCAGAATACCTTTCTAATGATTACCGCCAAAATATTCGTATTTGGTATTCTCGGTTACTGACACCACCTGGTGGCACTTTTAGGTAACGTCCAAGCTGCATGGCAGACAAGCAAGCTGCTCGATGAACACCTCATATCTATTACGTTGGTATCGAGCCTGACAGACGTAAATCAACCACCAAAATAGCTTCTGTCATTAATAATTGCATATATATAAACATAGTTTATTTCATTTCATATAAGAAAGCAGCAAATTTATGTACAGTTACTATCATGTGCTCTGCTCTTGCGATCTGACATCATTTATGCCATCTAATGCAGTTAACCATCGCACGATAAAGAACTGAGTCACGTAACACCCGTATGATGTCCAGCTAACTAAATGTTACTCAGATCATTTGTCAGCTCATTTCTATGAATCCAAAAAATTACAACTCCTTTAAAGATATGGACCACTCAAAAAGCTCTGCATCTGACATTCTGTTATTTAAGTGAACTGCAAGCAACCTAGCACTGAAACGTTCCTTGATTTTGAGAGAAGTGGCAAAGCACCGTAATCTGCAGTTGTTCCTTTCGTTGCGAATCCTCTCCTCGCTCATTCCCACCGTATTAAAAAAAAACCACACGCACGCGCGAGGAAACACACACACACACCATGCGTACGGAAATACACATACACACTGCAACATATGTGCATCGTAAGACACAGGCGGAAATGCCGAATCACAGCACACAAACATACGCTCACCACAATACACAAACATGCACTCACCATAATACACAAACATGCACTCACCATAATACACAAACATGCACTCACCATAATACACAAACATGCACTCACTCACCCCAAAACACAAACATGCACTCACTCACCCCAAAACAAAAACATGCCCTCACTCACCCCAAAACACAAACATACACTCTCCATAAAACACAAACATGCACTCACCACGACGCAAAAACATTCACCACCACAACACACCAACATGCACTCACCACAAAACACAAACGTACAGCAACAACACCACCACCTGCATTCACCACGAGAATCATACGTATACATGTACGATCACATTACACAACATACAAACAGTTATTTTTACCTGAAGTGTTACTCAACAAGTAGGGTTGAAAATCCTTCATAGGACAAACGGGAATACTATAAATTCGTTTATCTACAGCCATCTCCACAAAATTTCCATATTTAGGGGCAATAAGATATTAGAATGAGAAACGATAAGACGGGTGTTATTATTTATTCATTCATCTACCTGAAAAAAATATTTTTTCTAGTTCATTCATCTGGAAACAAGGATATCATGACAAACACGGTAAACCTTTTTCTATAAACACATGCATCTAGTATACAAAGTCTATCAATAGAGTTCGGTTAATGCTGTTGTATCGGATAAAAGTAAATGTTGTGAAAGGTGAGGTATCTTGTATGACCTAGTCAAGTACATGATCGAACATGTCCGTAACCGTCACAGAGCGGTGAGAAAATGTGCGACGCAGAGAGCTTATGGTGGCAGCTGATGTCGGTACATGGTGTTAGTAGGCAAAACTGGAGAAAAGCACCGATATCAAATTCTGCAATTCCGAACGATTCATTGCCGAGTTGAATCCCCAATCGTATTCGCTTGATCTAGCAGCGAGTGACTGCTTTTCGTTTCACCAATCGAAATCGCTGAAAAGGAAGGGATTTGAAGACATTTCGGACATTTAAGCGGACGTCATAACCCGGATGCATATAATAACAAAGGCTGACTTTTCCCATAGATTCCTGCAATTATGCGAACGATGCATTAAGTATATTCTTCCCGTGAGGATTGTTTTGTGAGTAAAGGAAGTTTTCTTAAATATCATATCACCTGTTGATCACTTTTATCGCGCATTCACCGAACGTTAATGACGCATTTTGTACGTGTGCATGATCTAGGAGGGAAATTATCCATTTCGGAAAAAAATTGCGTAAGAAGATCGAAATTCTTGGACTTTCCTCTATTTCACATCATCCAAAAAAGAATTTCCCCCGATCTGTTTCATACGAAGAGAGATTATAACGTACAAGTTTGTCCGCGCCGAAATTCGAATCCAGGCCCCCCTCACTGCGGAATAAGTCGCTCAACCAACTGAGCTACACGGACATGTGCTCTCACTGCTATCTGCCTTTATCTCATGTGTGTCCTGTGGGGCAGGGACGTCACATCTCCCCGTACCCCCGAAAGAGGGCCGAGGGCATGGGCCACGTGACAGCCGGGACCATGTTTCGCTGTAAGTAGTCATCCCATGGAGAACGTGCATTTGAGAAATCCCAGACAATTTGGTGTGTGAAACGTAACATCACACTGATTTAGTTTTTCGAAGCACTGAAGAAGGGATTTTAATTTTCCCTCTCTCGCCGTGTGGAAAGAACATCACATCATTGCGAGAAACGTAAAAGCCGGATCATCCTGGAAGTTCGGGCGCCAATGTAATGTACAAGTTTGTCAGCGCCGGGCATCGAAACCAGGTCCCCTCACTCCGGAGTAAGTCGCTCTCCCAACTGAGCTACACGGACATGTACTGTCACTGCAGATTTATCGCCTTGACACATGTTTTCACCTCTGTAGTACGTCACAAGATATACGCCATCTAGTGGAAAATTTGGCGATAGGGAATCAGAAATGCATACAAGCTTTAGCATAGTCATCAGTCATGAAGGTAAGATGAAGCCGCTTCTCCCTAATTTAGGGCGATCTTTAACAGGAAAGAAAGAGATCCGTGAGTAGAGTAATGCCAAACACCCCACCTTTATCTCATAGCGATATCCAGCCAGCAGTCAGAAGAAAGGTTAAGCGGCTCTCAAGGTCACTCGATTACAAGGTACCTTCCCAAAATAATCAAGTGTCACGTGAATTTTTTCATTAATTGAGTTGTGAGAACCTGTATATTCGTATAGAGTGCATATTATATCCATAAATACCACATCTATTTACATCTATGGCTCCTCGTTTTCGATGCGGCGCAGGAATCGCTTAATGTTGTAAAACCTGATCTGTAATTATTTACAGAAAATAGAGAAAATATTGATGAAATGTTCTTCAGAAATTTCTCCGTTATAACCAAACAGAAGTAAATAAATAAAAATAAATAAATACAGTAGTCGTATACCAACAAATTTTGAATTCCACAAACTGTATAAGGTGGTTCCACCTAAAATATCTGCCCTATATTTCCAAAGGTAAAAAATCTTTACATATTTTTTTTGCAATTAATGTACTCCCAAGGATGAAAATTTGCACATCGATCAAACTAACTTTAAGTTATAGCATGGGATACCTAATACTTGCTAAAACGTAACCATAAGTAAGCAATCCAACATTTGTTTGTCTACTCACGTCATCAATGTACAGGTCGCGCCATCTATTAACAGGTCTGGACCTTTCTCAATATAAAATGATTGAGTTTTAACGTAATTATGGTTATGTTTTAGCAAGTATTAAGTATCCCATGCTGTAACTTAAAGTTAGTTTTACCGATGTGCAAAGTTTCATCCTTGGGAACACATTAATTGCGAAGAAAATATGTAAAGTAATTTTACCATTGGAAAGATAGGGCAGAGATTTTAGGTGGAACCACCTTAAGTACGTGTGGTAAACAATGAAAAAAGAAAGATAACATAAAGCTGCCAGGGAATTTTCTATCTATATCAAGAACTTCTTGCGTTTTAGAAAATGTACTAAGTTACAGTTATTTGAGCGAAGCGAGTCCGAAGGCCGAGCGAAGCTCTCTTTACGAGACTCGAGACAATTAGTTGTTCGGGCATAGGTACGAGATGAGACATCCGATCGCCGTGATTCACCATCCTATCGCGATTGGACTTCGTCTATGCTCAGGTTTTGACACCTTCCGATTTCCGAAATTCCGTGGGTCATTGAGGAATAATCGTCCAAAAACTTGCATTTTTAGGGTTTTTTTTCGGGTTTTGAGAAGGGGTCGTTTGTTACATATCTCCTCTAAAGAACTTCAGCCTATCGCAGTGACACTTGTCTCAGAGAAAGGGAAAGAACATGATGAGGGTCGCGTCGTATAAAAATAATGACCATTAAAAAACTGATTAATTTTAATAATAATTGAAAAAATCCGCTCTCTATACGAGACTCGGGGCACTTAGTTGTTCGGGCATAGCTACGATATGACACATCCGATCACCGTGATTTTTAGCATGCGATTGGACATCGTCCATGGTCAGGTTTTGACGCCTTCCGAGTCCCGAAATTCTGTTCCATTGAGTAATTTCCATTAAAACTAGGTGGCCTTTCACTTGAACCGTTTCACGAAAGTCGGCTCACTAACATTAATTAAAAAAAATCGTTTGAATTGAAGAACGAAGAAATGGAAAGACTCCGTCTGTTAGCTCAACACTTGCTTAATCTATAATAATAAAAGGAAGTTTGTGTATGTGTGTGTGTGTCTGTCTTTCGCGATACAAAATGACAAACGTGGTTCCCGATCTGGGTGTGTTTTTCGGCTTTGTTTACATGCAACTTGATCACAGCCAACGTGAAGGCGTGAAGGGAAGTAGTTCATGATAAATTATAAGCACTTCTTTTTTAGATCGTTTCGTACTTTTGTTCTGGAAGTCATAAATTTTACGCGTTCGTTTTTTAGAATTTGTTATAATAGACGCCTTAATGAGCTTAGATTTTGCAATAGCTTCGCTCAAAATTTGCCAACTGTACCCGAGTTATCGGTTACCGTTGGCGGCTTGTCCTAGTTTAGTTTAGTATCACAATTCTGAATACAACATACTATTCAGAGTATTTCGAACAGACAGTGTATCATCAAGATATACAGCTCCAGAAAAACTTTAGTACATATGGGCGTGAAGTTTGAGCTTATAAAAAATTTCTTTTTGACAAATGCACTTAACTCCTTCTCTCTTTTTGTTTTGTTTTTGATTCATACAAGCTTAGCAAGTTAGTATAGCACGTACAAGAAGTGGTGTAATGCTAATTGAAAAAGTACAGGAACGTGCAGTGCCTCTACGTCTTCAATACCCTTCCCTTCTTACCTCCCCCCCTTTCCACATCTCCTCATTTTACTTTCTTTTATTTATAGTACAATAAAATATAGTGATCGATTGAAATCACAGACTTCCGAATTTACACATTTTGACATTCAAGGAACAAGAATACACTGTATGGGACTGCTAAGGGAGAATGGATTTAGAGACTAACTCAACCTTCAAGAAAACATGGGACGTTAATTAGACTAACTATGCAGTTTTTCTGTTGTATTTTTTCATCGGATAAGAATTATAGGACATTCGAATTTTAAAAAGAAAATAAATTAAGCTGTACAGGGTTTACCGGAACGCGTGCAGGCTAAAAAAAAAAAAAAGTACTGAAACGCACTTCCGGGGCGTTCGGGTCCCACTACACTACTGCATAGAAGCTTGCAAGGTCTGTTCTTCCAACGACCTAGAGTGTCTTACACAGGAGTGGAAAGCAAACAATTGAAGTAGTTCTTTGCGTCTTATGACTGGTATGCTACACCCGTAAAAGCATACAAAACCAGTTACATCTGGAATATTATTTTCAATGGATAACTAGCACTGAGTATAAAGATAGAATTTCAGTAGCACATGTGCAAAGCATTTAATTTTATCATTGACTGCTATGCAAATTGCCACTGTGTAAAGTTCTTCAGAAACATCTCCTACCCCTCTTGTATCATGAAATATTTATTTATTTTTTATAGTATCAAAATGCGACTTTTAGCTATTCATAAAAGCATTATGCATTCACCTTTTTTATATAATAAAAATTGTCTCACATTTTATACAGCTAAGTTTCAGTTTAAACATTTAAATAGGAAATACCTCGAACAATAACGACCTTTTTTAAATTTCTTGTTAGAATTTAACATTCGAAGCATATTAGAGTGCGTAATAAGAGATAGCAAAAGGGTAAAAGTGCTAATCAAAATTCTGTAAAATGAAAAATAAAATAATATTACTAAATCCTTTCATTAAGATGACAAAAAATTATTTTGAGCCAAAGCAATTTATAACTGTACTCTTTTCATCTCGAAAGAAATTTAACATTGGAAGCTGTCAAAGCAATTTATAACTAAACTCTTACATTTTGAGAGAAATTTGACATTGGAAACATATTAGATTGCGTAATAAGAGATAGCAAAAGTGCTAATCAAAAATTCTTTAAAATGAAAAATAAAATAATATTACTAAATCCTTTCATTATAGGATCACAAAAAATTATTCTGAGTCAAAGTAATTTATAACTGTATTCTTTCATCTTGAGAGGAATTGCCTCTATTTTTGTTCGTTAAGCGACTAAAGTTCAGAAATTACTTAGATTTTTAAAGTTAAAAACATACACAACTGCATCATTGTGAAAGCATTATTCGCAGAACTGAGACAGTTTTCAAGATTTTTGAATTTAGCATTTTTGATTTTGTTATAGTGAGGTGAATCTCTTTTGCTAAAAAACAAACTATGTCTTCTTAAAGAATTTATCTTAAAATATTACAATGATATTCGCCTATATAGAAACGATATAATGGAACGTAAAGCAGCTTGCACAAATATGCAGTATATCTTTTAAAATGAAATGATATGATGAATAATTGTAATCGTACCTTGAGTATCATATTCACCAAGTCTAATCCTTTACATCGAAAGTTGTCACCAAAGCACTTCAATCACCGATTAATGAATGAACTTCCACATTTTATCTTCACTTCCCTTTTATATATATGTATAAAAATGAGCACGAACGCAATGACGTGGGCATTTTTCTAAATCTTTCGTTTTGGGTGCTCACGCATTCTCTCTGAGAGGAACCAACCCTCCCCCTCCCAATGTACTTTCACACATGGCGCTGCAGAAGAGAAGATGATGACCAACGGCCATTTGGACCACAAGATATCCAGGCCACAGGCAGGCTTCTTCGAACTTCCTGCACTCTTATGGGCCACACCCATGGCTGGAGGAGGATACCACGGATTATGCCATCGAGTTGCCGCAGGGGTAGGTTGTTCCAATGACACAACTATCCGTAACTATCCCCGAAGCTGTTAGAAATCGAAAGCTGTATACACTGAACCCAGGTAGTAATTACAGCTAATTTACAAGACGTGATTTACATGGAGATACAATCGAACCAACCACGTTTACCCCATTCTGACGACTGATTCAGACAGAGGGGTTTTGCGGTTTCTCTGTTTATTTCCTACTTTTTTTTCGTTTATTTTTTAAATGTTTCGATTTCTCTGCCATTTGAAAGCCTCCAGTCTTTGATTCCTTTTCGTTTTCTTCTTTTCGGAAGAATGCCTAGGCGCCAAATGAGAATTCCAAAGCAATCAGCTCTCATTTTTGCTTTCGAAAAATGGCAGTACATATCGGGGAAGGCTATTTAGTGTCAAATTAGCGAATGCGACTTCATTACGAATAAATAATTCTTTTGACCGAATTCTTCCGATTCCGAAAAGCAACAATATGTTTTTATCTTTTCCGCTCAGTCACCTACTGTTATTATGTAACAAAATTTTCACGATCATTCCGCTGATTAGTAAACTTTTCACAAATCAAAATGTCCTTTTCAATTTTATCAAAGTTTTTAGTTTGGTCAGTAAGCAATGCAAGTAAAGGCTTTACGGAAACACTGAAATTTCAAAAGTTATTGGCTTTATTTCATCGAAGATACGAAATGAAATTCGGGAAGCAGTAGACAGAAAAATTCTCTCTTTTTCATTTTCTCATTAACCTTTAGCACAAATTGTCACATCTTAAAGAAACGAAAAGAATATATTACCATTTAGAACATCTGGGGACACAGCCAGTGCCTTATCTATGAAAAGATGTTCGAATGTCGTGCCTAATATCCCGCAGTTGCAGGGGCCGAACCATTGGAAATGTCTTCAAAGCCCGGGGTTAGTGTCCCAGAGTTGCAGGTGCCTGATAAATTAAAATGTGTGTCGAAAGCCCAGATCCAGTATCCCATAGTTTTACAGGCTGAACCACTGAAAAGGTGTTTAAAGCCCGGGACTGATGTCCCACAGGGGCAGGAGAATGTTTACTGAAAATGTGTCGAAAGCCCAAGTGTAGTGTCCCACAATTCCAGGGGTTGGGTCATGGAAAAGGTCTCTAAAGCCCGGGCCTAAGTCTCAGAGTTTCAGAGGCATAACCAATGAAAAGGTGTCCCTAGCCCGGGCCTAAGTCTCAGAGTTTCAGAGGCATGACCAATGAAAAGGTGTCCCAAGCCCGGGCTTGATGTCCCACAGGGGCAGGAGAATGATTACTGAAAATGTGTCGAAAGCCCAAGTGCAGTGTTCCTCCGTTCCAGTGGTTGGATCACGGAAAAGGTCTCCAAAGCCCGGGCTGAGGTCTCATAGTTTCAGAGGCCTGATCACTGGAAAGATGTCCAAAGCCCGGGTTTGATGCCACAACATGAAAGGTGGCTGATTCCTCAAAATGTGTTGAAAGCCCGTGTGTAGTATCCCACAGTTTTAGGGTCATGATAATTAAAAAAGTTGTCCAAATCCCGAGTCTGATGTGTCACAGGTGAAGGAACTTAGTTACTGAAAATGTGTCCAAAGCCCGGGTGCAGTGCCCCACAATTCCAGCAGTTGGATCACAGAAAAGGTATACAACACTCTGGCTTGTGCCCGACAATTTCAGGGGTATGATCAGTGTAAAGGTGTCCAAAGCCAATGTCTGGTGTCCCAGGCTTTCATGAGGATTGATCACTCAAAAGCTTTCCCAAGCCGGTACCTAGTGTCCCGCAGTTCCACGGGCCTGATAACTGAAAAGTATCAATGGTGTACCACAGATCCAGGAGGCTGATTATTGAAAAGGTGTCCTAAGCAGGTGCCTAGTGTCCCTCAGTTCAAGGGGACTGAACACTGAAAAGGTATCCAATAGACGGGGTTTGGTCCGACTGTTCCATGAGAATGATCACTAAAAAGTGTCTGAAATCCAGGCGTACACTCTAAGTACTGCAGTTCCAGAGACCCATAGAAGTTGTTTTACATTAAAACTCTGAAAATGCGCACACCGAAATTTTCAGTTATGAGTGAAAAATGCAAAAAGCTTTTGTAAAGAAGCAACAGTTTTTCAGCATTTTGTAAAGAAGCAATAGTTTTTCTTCAAAAAACATGGTTACCCTTAAAAAGACCGCCTCTTTGCTCAATGGAAAACATGTTTCTTCATTAATATTGTGAATCTGCTTTTTCAGAAAGTAGGTTTCAAACGAAGTTATTTCTAGAAACTTTCTTCGTTCGTAAAGCTCAATCACAATATTGTTTCAACGAATGCTGTGAAATTTATAATTATTATTCGTTATATTACAACCATGACACTATCGCAATATTTTACATGAACAAAAGGTAACAAAATATTTCGTAATATTGACATTTTGACATATAGGATTTATACACTTTTTATTGACTCAGATGAAAAAGTTTACATGATCTAAGTTGGTCATGAAAAGTAAACTTGCCAGATATTCCTATACCGTGTCTCTGTATCATCAACACAAATTCAGCTCTTACTTATATATAATAGTGTGGTGTAACTGCTTGTGTAACAATCATATACGTCGTTTGTCAGTTAATAAATTTTCGGAAGACCAGCATTTTTGCAGAAAAAGAGAAACAATTGCTTTTATGTTTCGTATAAATGTTACCGCTAAAGCTCGAAAGCCGTTAATGTGCACATTACCTAGCTAATCTGCAGATTAACTGATTTGCTCCGTTAACGTGCGGAATCAAGAGTTTTCCGCATTTTGCCTAGGTAATGTGCACATTAGCGGCTTCCGTATCGTTAAAGTTCAAAAGTTTGTTTCTTTCATTTCCTTTCCCTACACCATCCCCCTCTCCCTCCACTTTTAGTTTCGTTTCGCCAGCTTGGTACTAAAACGGGTATTTTAAAACAATTGAATGCAGAATCTGAATTCAGTGTTTGCAAAGAGAGATTTTTAACGAAAGAAGATGTCCCTGCTGTAGAAATATCTTTACGTCAAACAGCAACAAAACAATCCCTTGGTACTGGGCAGGGTTTCAGAAAATGTGACTGCAAATCTACATGTACCACAAATAGGTGTGCCTGTCGCAAAAACCAATTGCTATGTAATTCAAAGTGTCACCAATCTTTAGATTGCACTATTTTATCATATGTTTTGCAAATTAATTTCCTTAATTATAATAATATTTTAAACCGTTTGATTCTTTCTATTATAGTTTTTTAATTGATTGATGATTGATTCTATCAACTAATTTGTTGATTGTTTGATTGTATTAGCTTGATTCTTTATATATCGAAAAATAAATAAATAACATTATGTTAATTTAAGCGTACAGAAACGTTGCTGTTGTTCCAGCAAAGATCTTATTTTCACTTTAACGAGTGCCTGGTAGGTAATGTGCAGATTATCTAGGTAATTTGCAGATTACCTAGGTAATTTGAGCAATGAAACAATTTTCGGCACTTTAACGGATCACCCTAGTTAATCTGCACATTACCTAGATAATCTGTAGAATAACTGATTTCTGCGCTTTAGCGGTAACATAAGTACTTTGTAAGATAAAGTATTGCTCGTAACGTAAACATAATGAAATTTCAAGTTCAAAAACAACATTCAATGAAATTTCTATTCTTAAAAAAGTCAAATACATTGGAAATGGCGTAAGTTTTAAACGTCATGCAGGTGATGTCGTTTATTATGGGTCGAAAGTTTTTTTAATTGGACCTTTAAGGCAAAAAAGTGACGATAGGGCTAGGGGAATATTATCTGCTCTTCTATTCTGGAAAATATCCTTTTTGCTTTTTTATTTTATTACAAAGATAACTGCGGTTATACATATAGTTTATGTTTCCCGTAGTGCGCCATTTTTCTTTTGGATGACCTTTTCATTTTAGGTTAGATAAATTGCTTTTGGATTGGACAGAGGCATGCAAAACCAAGGTTTTCCGTAAGTTTTTGCATGATTACTGAAAAAGATCTATTTTTATTTACCGTGATGTCTCCGATCCGAACAGACAGATTGAAAAATTCCCTTTACCTAAAATAATGTATACATAACCAAGTTTTCAAATATACGTAGTTCGTTCCAAAAGTAAGGTATACTGCAAACAAATAATTGCATTTGTTGCTGACCAGGGATCATACGCGCTGAGGGCTACACGTGTCAGCGTGAAATGTATTTACGCTTTAAAATAAGAGTATACAGAAAGAGAAGCAATTTATTAATATGTCTTATACAGCGGACTCTCGATGAAACGAATTCGAAAGGACTGAGAAAAAAATTCGAGATATCGAAAATTCGAGTTATCGAGAAAATATTATGCTCATAAGATATATGCAGGAAATTTAATATTTCTTGAGTTGTGAAAAATTTCGCTTTAACGAAGTTCGAGTTATCGGAAGTCGACTCTACTTGGCTTGCATTAAAGACAATATGGTGCTAATAAACTGGAAAATGAATGCGTTACACAAATGAACATGCCTCAAAAAACTTGAAAATTACATCGGTCTGGAATGGAAATCGAACCCACATCTCCCGATTTAAGTACTGGCATGTTACCGTTACAACATCCAGAACAAAGAACCTCCAAGTCCCTGAGGTTGTGTTAACTGAATAATAAAAAAAGGCGGAACGTCTCATCCGAGTCCCATAACATATCCTCAGTTGCTTGGAAGTTCCTTGTTCTGGGTGGTGTAACGGTAACATACGTGAACGTAAATCGTGATATGCGGGTTCGATTTCCCTTCAAGGGCGATGTAATTTTGAAGTTTTCTGAGGTATGTCCACTAGTATGATTAATTCGGCATCCATCTACCTGCAAAATCTATTTGACTATCAACTGAAAACATTATCTGAATGGGTCTGGTAGGATTTGTCCAACAAGAACTGGTCCGATGCCGATTTGTCTAAAAGGGATAATTCATCCAGTGGACGATTAGTCCAAAGCTCCGATTGGTGTAACGCCGGTTCGCCCAATTGTACGATTGGTCCAATTCCGATTTGTACAAGGTTACAAGTCCATTCTCCATTGGCCAATGGGAGTAGTAATCCAATACCAATGTGCCCAAAATGCTTCTCGTGCGAAACAAAGCTCATACGTTCTGTTCCAATCTACGCTGTCGTATTAAAGCATCAGTAGTTCAAAGAACGTAAAACAATGTTATACACTGCTGGCCATTAAAAGTTCTGCAACACCAGAAAGATAGCATCCCAGGTGCTCGAAAGTCGGCAGAAGAGAAGAACACACGCGCGCTTGTAAATTATTAACCGGGCAGCACACATGGAAATCACGTGGCACAGTAACGCCCGCTGGAAGCCTTATAAGAGGGATGAACAAGGAACCGGTGTTAACCACTCAAAGTGTGTTTGCTCGCCGTTCCTGTCCACGGACGGTTGCAGCATGCGCCGTCAAAGATAACGGCAGCTCTACGAGCAGGTTTTCAACTTCGGTCGCAAGAGAATTCTGGCATATCGGGATTGCGAATTATCACTCCGAGACATCGGTGCACGTGTGGGGTGGTATGCGGCCACGGTGGGGAGAATATGGCTTCAGCGGGTAGCACTGACGTGGGGGCTCGCAAGTACCTCGTCACACTGCCGAACGAGATGACCGACATCTGGTGCGCATGGCTTTGACGGATCGCACAGTCACATCGACCACCGCAGATGAACAGTTCGGGTGTGAGGCACAATAACAATTCTCCGCACGGACGGTTCGACGTCATCTGCAGCAGCGGGGAAATTTTACACGGCATCCATTGCTTCTGCTACTTTTGACTGTACAACACCGGCGTATGCGATTTGGATGGTGCCAAGAACGTCACCCATGGAGGAGCGAATGGCAAGGCATCGTGCTTTCCAACGAATTCCGCTTTGGTTTGTAGAACCATGATGGACGGATCCATGTCTGGCGGTACCGCGGCGACCGGTTGAGTGATTCCTGCATTATGCTGTGCCATACTGGACCGGCACCTTGCGTTATGGTATGAGGTGCCATTGGATTCCACTTCTGCGCGCGCCTCATCTGCACTGTATGTTGAACTAGAGGTCTGCGCGGGCTCGGGTCGGCCCGTTAGACCCGAGCATGGCCCGACCCGCGGGCCAGGTTGGGCTTTTGCTCATTTCTAAGTTGAGAAAATGGGGCGGGCCGGGCCGGGCCGGCCGGGCCGGGCCGGGCCTTCAATATTTAATGCAAAACAGACCCGGGCCTAGCAGGGTTTTTTTTTATGAGCAAAACAATCGCTGTACGATGCCTTTCTCATTTGAAAAATTCGCAACATACAGCTGCAGGATAAGATTGAATAATTTCCGCTGATGGAAAACATAGAAGTTTTACGACATCCTCCCCTCCTACAAAACAATTGGAGTGGGTCCCTTAGTTTTTCAATGTGACTGTGACCCCTTCTCTCTCTCTCTTCCTAACTTTTACCCTCCTCTCATGCTTAAGGGCAGGCTATTAACTGCAGCATTTCTAAACCGAGCCACCCGCTCACCGATGATCTTTTTTATTGTTCTGGTCGGTGGCACTTTGTTCTCTAGATGTGTGAAAATCTTTTAAGTTGTCTTAAATGGCACGGGAGAAATGATCTGGGAGAAACTTCTGTGTATAAATCTGTGCCGCATTTTCGCCATTTGTACTATCAGGCGGCCGTTTTTAAAACTTATGTGACACTGGTTAGCTGGGCAGTCTGTCGTTGTTTTCCCTTAGCATATGCTCAGTTCAGTGTTGCTGATAAATACTCTTCCATACTTGTTATGGAGTTTAAGAAAGCGAAAGATTTTCGTGAAAAAATCGCTTCCGGAGAATATGCGCTTGTAGACAATGTAAAGGAGAAAAGCGATATTTGGAAATATTTTAAATTACTGTCCCGTTCTGAAACTAGTTCGCCGGTAAACGTTGTGCAGTGCACTTAATGCAAAAACTTTTTGAGTTACGATAGCACAAAGTCTGGAACATCGCATCTTAAACGGCACAAAGGTGCTGCCCACACACACACACGAGAGACATTTTGGGTTCCAGTGATATGATAAGCCAGTAAAGATAAGTGCAGTTTATAAAGCCATAAAATCATCTTCCAGTAAAACGATCGGACTCATAATTCTGGATATTTCGTACTTTTCGAAATACCCCCCCCCCCCCCTCCTTATCTCCAAGGATATTTCCGGGTCCGGCGGTAGCAATGATAATTTGAAAACCCGGAAAATTTGAAAAGCATGGAAATTGTAATTTTCATGCAATATTTTTTAGTATGCAAGCCCCTCTCCCCCTTCCTCGGACGTCACGTGACTTATACAGAGTCTCAGAAACACACTGGCGGAAAGTGAAAAAAGAACACCAAGAAGGAATTGTCGGACGATCATGAAATTTACATATGTTAATAGGGTCGAGTTTACGTAGGTGTGATGTTAATTTCGGGACCAACCGGTGAGCGCTTACGCCACAGCACGGCATATTATGTAAATTATCGTCGGTGGTATTTAAGGAGTACGGCGAAGTGAATGTAATCAGTCGTCGGCGTACGGACACCTGTGAAGACCCCGAAAAAGCCGCAATGCCTGGACATGGAAGACGTGTATGATTTCAGCAGTTATCGGACTTTGAGCGAGGTCGTCTAGTCGGACTCCGCGACGCCGGGTGGTCGTATCGTCGTATTGCGGAGCGAATTGGACGGGAAGTATCGGTGGTGGTACGGTGGTGGCGTAGATGGTCTGAGGAACATTCCCACACGAGAAGATGTGGAACCGGGAGTCACAGACGGACTGATGAGCGGACCGATCGACGCATAAGAAGAACGGCGTTGTCAAGCAGAACATCCACTGCGACGCAAATCCGAGCTGCCGTTCCACCTGAGGTGACTGTGCAAACAATCGCAACCGTCTACTGGATGCAGGACTACGTGCACGTGGGCCTCTGGCATGCGTACCTCTGACTCCAGCCCACCGTCAGGAACGGCTGCAGTGGTGTTGCCAACGTCTGCACTGGAGAACGCGATGGCGATCTGTCGTGTTCAGCGATGAAAGCAGATTCTGCTTGGGAGCCTCCGATGGCCGTATGCGTGTTTGCAGACGCACAGGGGAGCGTCTCCACCCTTCTTGCATCCGCCAGCGACACACAAAGCCTACACCTGATCTCCTGGTGTGGGGAGCGATCAGCTATCACTCCCGTACACAACTAGTGTTTGTACCGGGTACGTTAAACAGCACCTCCTACATCAACAACATTATTCAGCCCGTTGTTGTGCCATTTGTAAGGTCGGTCCATCGTGGTGTTTTCCAGCAAGATAACGCACGCCCACACACGGCACGTGCAACGCAACATGCACTTCAGGGTGTGAGACAACTTTCATGGCCTGCACGTTCACCGGATTTGTCCCCCATTGAGCACGTGTGGGATTTTATGGGACAACGACTTATCCGGTCTCCACGGCCAGCCACGACCATCCCCGATTTACGCGTCGAGGTTGAGGATGCTTGGAACTCAATACCCCAAACTTACATCCAACATCTGTACGACAGACTCCATGCCAGAATTGCACAGTGTGACGCAGTTCATGGCGGTTCAACCTCGTACTAACCATGTTACATGGAAATGTTATTTTTCAGTTTACCAGCAAATGCAGCTGTATTTTGCCATAATGTTTTGATCACGTTATCCTCTGTATTCGGTTATTATGCTGTATAAGTTTCGTTGGTATCAGACGTCTCCTTCTTGGTGTTCTTTTTCACTTTCCGCCAGTGTATTCTGAATTAACGTTTATTGTAATAGAACATGCGTAGCAATTAAGAAAACGAAAGCTCTTCAGGAGTTGAATGACCGAGTGCACCAGGTGTCAAATTCGTGTTTAGGTAATTGTTCAAATTTTATGGGGCCAGGCCGGGCCGGGCTTTAATTAAAAAATTGAAACTGGCCAATTAAGGGCTGGGCCTTGGACATGCGGGCTTGAGCCGGCCCGGGCTTTCCAAATTAAGGCCCGTGCAGACCTCTATGTTGAGCAGCCGTCGTTACAGGAAGTGATGGAGCCTGTTGTTGTATCATATTTTCAGGGACTATCTGGTGTCACTTACCAACAGGAAAATGCGCGACCGCATGTGGCATGCAACGCCCAAGACTTCCTGGAGCGCAACCATGTGGCACGTCTTTATTTTTATTTATTTATTTATTTTTTTTGATTGGAGGTTTAACGACCACCGTGAGCAACTCAAATGGGCTATAAGCAGTCGCCCATCCCTAATTTAGGGTCACTGGTTTCAGGGAAGGGAGAGAGCCAGTGCCGTAAGACAAACACAACATCCATGCCTGACCGGGATTCGAACCCGGACCCCTTACGGACGAATGATCAGAGGCCAACGCCTTAGACCACTGCGCCACCGGGGCGGCGTGGCACGTCTTCCTTGGCCAGCAAGGTTCCAGGGTATGTCCCCTGTTGAACACGCATGGTCTATGATCGCCAGCGACAACCCCCGCTACAACGAAGGAACTGTGGCATCGCATGGCAGCTGCGTGGACGGACATTTCCCAAACACACATCGAACGTCTCTTTCTATTGATGATGGGCAGCGTGTAGCAGCTGTAATTGCCGGTCATGGTGTCTGCACGAGATACTGATTGTCATGTGTCCCCCTAGTCTTACGGTGCTATACTTGTAATGGAGTCACCCTAGTATCATCTGCTTTCTGTACAATAATTTGTTTTTGATATTTCTTGTCTTTAGTGGTGTTGCACTTTTAATGGCCAGCAGTGTATTTCATACATAATATTGTGATCATAGAACATTTTTCTCGGATTCATATTTCCTTGTTTTCTTTTCAAGAAAACGGACGTGCGTATGCTATCATCGCTGTCGTAATAGAGTGATTATGCACAAAGAGTTCACTTTATTTTGATGCGGATTTTTTTGCATTAAATATAAAAAGGAGAAGGTGATTTTTTTATTTTCGTTTGTCTGTGCATGCAGTATTTTTGGAACTAACGGAAGCATTTCTTTCGTAAAGATTGGAGAAAAGCGATCTGTTTTCGCATGCTCATGTCTTGAAATCCAAATCTCCGTCAGTAAGGAGAGGGTGGCTTTACATGGGAAAAAATTGCTATAGCTTCAGTTAAACAATTTGGGGCAAAATGTCTAAAAAAAAAAAAAAGAAAAAAAAACGGTAGCGGGGGAGAACACTTTTCCATTTTTATTTGCCCAGGACGGTGAAAATGTGTTCTCTTTCTCATCAGGTATATTCGGTTTAACGAAGATATTTCATTTTAACACCAGTAAGAAATTTTTGAATATAGGTAGCAGTGCAAGTATGAGAAATGAACGAACTAAAGAATGCACACGGCAGAGAGCCGAAGAAGGAGCCAGATTATGTTACGATTAATAAGGTTTCGCGAACGTATTTATTGTTTGTTGTACTTTTATCTTTGAACAACAGCAATTATTTTTTCTCTTGGGTTACACAGAAGCAAAATAGGTTTTGCAGTTCACTAGAAATAAAGTAAGCGTTACGTCACAGTAGCTCTATTAAGAATAGTGACACAGTTCCACTGCAAAATAATCTTTGCCGGATGTTTGCATTTTTATGCATTTCTCTTTAATTACAGAAAGTAGGTCGGATATTTTTTAATCTATTGAAAAGAAAAATCTCTTTTGTGCATCAGATGCAATGGGTTACATCAAAAATTCTGCACACATTTTCCGCTGTAGAGGAGGTCATTTTTATGACAACAATTTTGGAGATGTCGTAAACTATTTACTGTTCGATTTCACATACCAATAAATGGTTGGTTATTGCTGTATTTCACCTTATCACACTTTTTTTGATTCAAATTACTCGTTCATTGTACTTGAAAATTTCGTTCTATCATTATTGTTTACGTGCACTTTGGCTTGAAAAATTTGCTTATTCAATAAAATAAGCATTTTCGAAGTGGACAAGTGAGATAAAAACAAGGAAAAAAATAAAGTGAATGAACAACAGCAATGAATCCATCTTTGTTTAAAATGTATAAATCTGTATTTATCTTTCATTTTAATTCTCATTTCTTATCATGTACGAGGTTACAGCCTTTATAATTTCACAATATTTTTAGAAAATATGGAAAACACACCACAGAAATACTGCATGCAACAGTTATTTAACCTCTGTTTTCATCACCTCTCCATACTTACCTTTCATATTTGAAGGGGATGGCCTGATACCTGCGATAAGAATTAAGAATTACCGGGAGACACTTATTAAAAATGGATTTATAAAACAGTAGCCAAGATTAGCGATTCTTATCGAGAACGAGAAGAATTCACCAGTGAAAATACTTTTTTCTTTTTAAAATACTTTATTATTATTGAAACCACTCACAATGTCTCAAGTGGAAAATCTTAACATACTTTCGCATTTAATAAAAGTTTGTAACTTTTTTCAAAAGTTTATAAAATTTATACTAATTTTCAAGCATTGATAACTGAATTGTGTAATTATTAAATTAATGGCAAGTTATGGACTTCAAACCTTGAGATTACCAGAATTAATTTCTGTACAGTGAACTGTAAAATTTGTGGTCAAAACATAACTTCTGGGGATGGAAATAATTTCTGGAAACACTATGAAGAGAAGAGTAACTTTAGTTGTTATTCATTTCTTGAAAGCAAAAGAAATGGCCGTCGGTTGGATGATATCACTGGACGAATCGGCATTCGGCCAGTCGTACCATCAGACGAGTCGACATCGGGCCAGTCGTGCCATTGGACGAAATGGTATTTGAACAATTGTACCATTGGGCAAATAGTCCATTGGTCCAAACGGCAAGGGACCAGTTGCCCTCTTTGGACAAATCGTTTGGATGATATCACTGGATGAATCGGCATTGGACCATCGTACCATCGGACGAGTCGACATTGGAGCACTCGTGCCATTGGACGAACTGGTATTGGACCAAGTGTACCATTGGAAAAATAGTCCATTGGTCCAAACGGCATTGGACCAGCTGCCTCCTCCGGACGAATCGTTTGGATGATATCACTGAACGAATCAGCATTGGACCAGTCGTACCATCGGACGAGTCGATATTGGACCAGTTGTGTCATTAGAGGTACTGGTATTTGAACAATTGTACTATTGGACAAATAGTTCTTTGATCCGAACGGCATTGGGCCACCCTTTGGACGAATCGTCACTGGACAAATTGCCCCTTTTGGACGAATCGTCACTGGACAAATTGCCCCTTTTGGACTATTTGGCATTGGACAATCCTCTAGCACAGACTTACACATCCGAACCGATTACGTCGAACTCCTTTTACATAGATGCGTCGGAAATTCCCCTTTCAGAATATGTAAATACTGTATCATGTGTATCCAGCAGTACACGTATCATTACAGAGAATGCCAGATATTATATTTCAGTTTATAACTTCAATGTGAAATCCTTAATTAGTGTATTATTCTTTAATGCTCGCGACAGTTTCGTTAATACCAAAATTATCCCGCCACTATGAACAGGCATGGACACCCATATAGAGGGGCAAGTTGGGGCAGTTGCCCTCCCCTGGAAATAAGATCATGTCTTTTTTTGCTCTTGGAAGGTACTACGGATATTTTCGGGATGAGATTTATTCCGATTCCTAATTTTTCTGTAGAATTTGAATACGTGTGCCGTAAAAATAAGAAAAGCGATGAGAATTTCGTGCAGAAAATGCGGTGTAGAAAGTAATAACGAAATTCCCCATCGTATTCAAAATAGTATAACTATACTAGTGATCCGAATATCTTGGTGTGGAAAAGAAAATCAAAGTTTCCAAGCTTTCGAACATCAACCAGATGGTTTTCTCAAGGAAGGTAGACAACAAACTGGATAATAGAAATTCCCCATTGTATTCAAAATAGTGTAACTATACTAGTGATCCAAATATTTTGGTGTAGGATAGAAAATCAAAGTTTCCAAGCTTTCGCACATTAACCAGATGACTTGGAAACTTTGATTTTCTATCCTACACCAAGAAATTCGGATCACTAGTATATAGTTATACAACACTATTTTGAGTATAGGATCACTAGTATAGTTGTACAACACTATTTTGAGTATAGGATCACTAGTTTAGTTGTACAACACTATTTTGAGTATAGGATCACTAGTATAGTTGTACAACACTATTTTGAGTATAGGATCACTAGTATAGTCGTACAACACTATTTTGAGTTTAGGATCACTAGTATAGTTGTACAACACTATTTTGAGTATAGGATCACTAGTATAGTTGTACAACACTATTTTGAGTATAGGATCACTAGTATATAGTTGTACAACACTATTTTGAGTATAGGATCACTAGTATAGTTGTACAACACTATTTTGAGTTTAGGATCACTAGTATAGTTGTACAACACTATTTTGAGTATAGGATCACTAGTTTAGTTGTACAACACTATTTTGAGTATAGGATCACTAGTATAGTTGTACAACACTATTTTGAGTATAGGATCACTAGTATAGTTGTACAACACTATTTTGAGTATAGGATCACTAGTATATAGTTGTACAACACTATTTTGAGTATAGGATCACTAGTATAGTTGTACAACACTATTTTGAGTTTAGGATCACTAGTATAGTTGTACAACACTATTTTGAGTATAGGATCGCTAGTTTAGTTGTACAACACTATTTTGAGTATGGGATCACTAGTATAGTTGTACAACACTATTTTGAGTATAGGATCACTAGTATAGTTGTACAACACTATTCTGAGTATAGGATCACTAGTATAGTTGTACAACACTATTTTGAGTATAGGATCACTAGTATAGTTGTACAACACTATTTTGAGTATAGGATCATTAGTATAGTTACAGTACTATTTTGAGTATAGTTGGTGTACAATTCCTGTTTATTAATTTCCCATTGTATGTTGGAGAACAGAGTACATACGTGCAGTATGGGAAAGTATGAAAGGCGAAGAAGTGAAAAATAAATCATCCTCTGTAACAGCTATTCACTACTAGACCAAGGATCTCTCAAAATTTTCCCCAGAAACTTGTCTTGAATGTATTTTTTGATTCTTGATAACCAATTGAGTGGTTTCGTGGCGCATGTGACACGAGTGACCAAAAGGATCAAAAGAACAACAACGAAATTTCTTTCTTGTCCTGACATGCAGTCTAATTTCATTTATCCATTTATTTTATATAGATTTTGGGTCTTCTAGTTTCCAATTAAATTTATGTGTCACTAGTGTGGTAAAATTGGTTAGATAACAAAAAGTGCGGTAAAATTTTGCATAAGGTGTTCGTATATAATATTTGTAATTCAGTTTATGTTTGCCCAATCCTGATCACTAAACTAAGGGCGCCCATGTGAACAGGTGGGCGACCCCTGTTTCAAAATGATAACGTGGCTTTGCGGCGAAGGGAAGGCGTTGTCCACATTGACGCATTTCGAGCAGCCTGACGCGTTGCTCAATAGTGAAGGCGTACAGAAGAGACGGGGAGCTCTGCCCATCGTGCTTTAAATTTGAAAGATTTAAGACTCACTAAAACTCACAGAAATAATTATGGTGTACACGGCCCGGAAGGACCTCACAAAAAATTCAATTTTAGAAAAGTGTGTTCCGAATGGAAGCTGAAGCATTTAATGGAAAACCACAAGAAGATGCAAGTGGGAATATCTGTATATATGATAGAGCACTCAGGGATTTCGAAATGTGTACGGTAAGCTCTCAATCAAACCTGTGCTGCCTTTATTGCTGCTTAGGGAACCCATTTCGAACATTCGCTCTGTGATGTAGCCGTAAGTCCAAACAGAAATCATCAATCTTTCCACCTTAATAAGTGAGTCTCGTAAAAATTCTCATCGGCGCCACCGGGAATCGAACCCAGGGTCTACCAGTTATGCGCCAAACATGCTACCAATGCACCACAGCGGCCTCGAAATTCTCCAGACTCATATGTGATTTACTGCCAAACTTGCTTCATGGAGCTCCGCACAGTGCTGGGGATTCACCAAAGATGAAAAGCAGCAACTGAACAAATAACTAGGAGGCGAATGGATAATTAATTCAAACACTCGACGTGGATCAGGAACACCAAACAGAAATCATCGCTCTTTCCACGTTAATAAGTGAGTCTTGTTAATACACTGCCGGACAATTGCTAAGGACGGATGACAATAGCAACGATAGCAACCATAAAATGGAAGGCAGGAAAATGTGGAAATTAGCATAAGTGCGGGATACAGTAAGACGTGTTGTGCGTATGCAAATTTTGGATTGCCGAACTTGTTCGTGACGTCATAGCGCTGATAAGAGATATAAAGGATTTGACGCGTATTGACCGTTGTTGTTCAAACGCAAAGTTGAAAGGGAAAGAATCAATTGACGAACTTGCAATTTTCAGTATGTCTTCCCGACATCACCTAGATGATTTTACGCGTGGCCGTATTATTGGCAAAGATTGAAGAAGGGCGAAAAATAACAGATGTTGCCAGGGAGTTCGACGTCAGCCACAGTGTTGTTTCAAGGCTTTGGAAATCATTTCAAACAAATGGAGAGTGTAGCAAACGTCACGGGGGAGGTTGTGTTCGCAGTACGACACCTGCAGAAGATCGGTACATAGTGCTATCAACAAAAAGACAGCGGCGCAGCACAGCTAGTGAGGTAGCAAATCAGTTTATGGCTGCTACTGGCAAGCTGGCAAGCGGATCTCTCGAAAAACTGTCGCCAGACGTTTGCATGAAGGAGGACTATACGCCCGCCGTCCTGTTGTGTGCATCCCATTGTCCAGACGTCACCGTACCGCCCGTTTGCAATGGTGCCATCAACATCGCAATTCGACTGATAACGACTGGTCTGCTGTCCTCTTCTCAGATGAGAGTAGATACAGTATGTCGTCTGATTGTCGACGACAACTGATCTGGCGTGATAGTGGTACTGCATATTGTCCAGCAAACATACAGGAAAGGGACCGATATCCGACATGTAGTGTCATGGTATGGGCTGGCATCATGATCAATGGCCGTACGTCCCTCTATGTGCTTCCAACTGGGACTAAGACTGGCCAACGATACATTAATGATGTTCTGCTACCACATGTTCGCATGTTCCGTGGTGCTGTCGGTGATAGATTCATTTTCATGGAAGACAACGCAACATGTCATCGAACAGTCGCTGTCCAGGAGTGTCTTGAGAGCGAGAATATTCAACGCCTCGTATGGTCAGCACGTTCTCCAGATCTGAATCCCATTGAAAATGTGTGGGATGCTTTGGGGAGGAGTCTTGCTGGTCGCCAATGCCCTCCAATAAACAAGGGCACCCTCATCTGTGCACTGACAGAGGAATGGGATAAATTACCTCAACAGCTGCTTGATAATGTTGTGCAAAGCATGACACGACGTGTGGAATCTTGCATCGCCCTCCATGGTGGCCATATCCCGTATTGACATCTTGCGCCGGAACGCCTGCGGACGATAATTGCATTTTTTCACGTTTACGTATTCTGCACAAAATGGCCTGTTTGTTCCTTGAACACGTTCCAAAGCCTTCTGGATTTCAGAGCACAATAAATTGTCTTTCTTGTAATGTCTTGGCATTCTGACATTATTTTATTTCACTTGGCATCCAACCACGCTTACTTTTTTATGCGCTATATAACCGTTTATGATCCGTCCTTAGCAATTGTGCAGCAGTGTAATATGGAAAGCAGCAACTGAACAAATAACTAAGAGGCGAATGGATAATCAATTCAAACGCTCGACTTGGATCAAGAACACCAAACAGAAATCATCGCTCTTTCCACGTAAATAAGTAAGTCTCGGAAAAATTCTCATCGGTCGCCACCGGGAATCGAACCTAGGGTCTTCCAGTTAAGCTCCAGACATGCTAGCATTGCACTACAGCTGCCTCGAAATTCTCCAGACTCACATGTGATTAACCGCCGAACTTGCTTCATGGAGCCCCACACAGTGCTGGGGATTCATCGTAGATGGAAAGCAGCAACTGAACTCCTTTCCACCTACGGTGAATCCCCAGGAGGTGAATGAATAATTAATTCAAACACTCGACGTGGATCAGGAACACCAAACAGAAATCATCGCTCTTTCCAAGTTTATAAACGAGTCTCTTAAAAATCCTCATAAGTATTTGTTCTTCTCAATCATTTCTTATGTACACTACTAACTAGAATGCAACCTTGCTACCTTCTCAGTGTGCATGACTTGCAGTTAAATACATTCTATATCACTGCAAATAAGCGTTTTGAGTCCTATGTTCAAGGGAGAGCCGAATAAAAACCTTGAAAAAAATTTTTTTTTCACAATTTATTGAGCAAAAATGATACACAGCTGTATCATTTTTCAATATAATCTCCATTTTGTGCAACACAAGTCCTCCAGCGTTTACAAAGTCCATAGATTCCTGTAAAAAAACAATTCTTTCGATCACGTGTGCAGCCACTCGTGCACCACCTGCTGCACCTCTTCTTCGGACCTGAAAGCCTTTTCTCCCATCACATCTTTGTGTGGTACGAAAATTTGGTAATCGCCTGGGGCAAGGTCTGGTGAACACGGCGGATGTGGAAGATATTCGAAGTGCAGGTCTTGTATGGTTGCAAGCATTGTCATGTTGCAACAAAACACCAGTGATCAGAAGTCCACGTCTTTTCGATTTGTTGCCAGGTCGAAGATGATTCCTGATAAGATCTGCATACGTATCACTGGTCACAGTGTTTTCCCTGAGCATGGAGTTTTCCAAAATTACGACTCGTTCATCCCAAAAGAGAGTCAGCATAACCTTCTAAGCAGTTGGCATCATGCGGAACATCTTCGGTTTTGGTGAGGAAGAATGGCGCCACTCCCAGCTCGCTCTCTTGGTTGCTGGCTGTCGATAGTGAACCCACGTTTCATCTCCAGTAACGATTATCTGTAGGAATTCATCACCTTCTGCTTCAAAGCGCCGTAAATGTTCTTGACAGGCATCAACACGTGGTTGTTTCATTCTGCAGTCAGATTGGCACCCACTGGGACACAGCACTCAGACATTTGCTGAACTGGAGCACATCATGGAATGTGCGCTGAACCATGACTGATGTTCAAAACTTCTCTATTTCACCCATCGTGATTTCCCATCACAATGCTTTCACAAACCTACCTAATAAAGGGAATACCACCCTTGGCCCTGGTGGCAGCGGCGTGACCGCGTGGCATGGACGCAATGAGGCCCTGGAAGGTTTTCCGAAGCACATGTCCCCATTTGGACTGCAACAGACCACGGAGGTCCCCGGAGATGACGTAATTGTAGGTCGGTACGTCGAACCTGTCGATCCAAATAGTCCGACAGGTGCCCTATGGGATTAAGATCGGGCGATTTCTCCGGTCAAGAGAGAACGGAGACATCGCTGCCTTGTTCCTGGAATAGTCACGCAAAGTCTTTACGAAGTAGCACAGCGCATTGTCATGTTGGTAGACACCATCACCACCAGGGTAAACGTCCAACATGAAGGGATGCATGTGGTCAGCGAGGATGGACAGGAAGCCATTGACGTTCAGGGACCCATCCAGTGGTACCAGCGGTTAGGTCATACCAGAAAAACATACTCTATACATGCACAATGCTACCGCTGGACCGAACTTGATCGGCAAGCGTGTCCGCGTGTTGGTTCTCGTGTGTCTGACGCCGTATCCGCCACCGTCCGTCACTTCTGTGGAGTACAAAACTCGATTCGTCGAAGGAAACCCCTTTCCCACTCTGCCACTGAGCAGTGATGGTAGTTCCATGCGAACTGCAGGCGTAATTGCCAATGGACTTGGATTAACATGGGCGCCTTGACTTAGCTTCCACTCCGAAGATTCATACGTAACAAGGTTCGCTCTACTGTTTTCGGGGACACGTACCTGAGTGCCCCAGCGTTCATTTGCATGGTGTTCTTACTTTTTGCGTTTCAATTCAATTTCGGTATAATTAGAGGTATTTATATTTAACTTCTTAACTCTTCCGTGAGTCCGTACACGGGCTCTCTGGCTTCCAAAATCTTCCTTCCTTCCTGTTCACAGAGTAGGATGCACATTAACATATTCCAAGAGATTTGCACATCCAAGGCATACTTGATAGGAATAATTTATTGCAGATCATTTTATATGAATTAGATGTAAATACACAAATACATACACACACTGAATATTTCGTCGTTTGCCTTCGCGTCAAAAGTCTTAACACCAGTTTTCATATTGCGGCCTCTGCCATATTTCCCACGCGTGTTCACATGTCCACAATTTTCTTACGTCTCGCGCTTGCCTCCTCCGCTGCGCCCTATGTCGGCGCAGTTCCAACATCCTCTGGCCCCAAAGAATTGAGTTCAGTCTTATCCAAGTCCAGCTCCAGAGGGTAAAGGTGTTGTACTGGTCTTTTGATCAATGTTCCATTAGGCAGTCTCACAGTACATGAACGTACTTTTCCGTCACGTCCCTCATGAACTTGGCTAATGATACCGGTTTTCCACATCAGTTTAGGTAATCTTTCATCTCTTATATGAACTATGGAATCCTTTTTCACTTCTAAGCCCTTTTTGGCAATTTTCAACTGGTGTGCTGATTTCAATTCCAGAAGATATTCTTGTCGCCATCTTCTCCACAGTCTCTCCATAACTAGTGCTCAATGTTTGTATTTCCTTGTAAGGTCATTTGCTTTGGATTTCTCAGAACTTAGTTTCCCATCAGGAAGTGTTGTCAGTCTCCTTCCAATTAAGAAATGCCCTGGTGAGAGTGGTTCTACCTCCCCTGGTTCGCTATATACAAATGTCAAAGGACGGAAATTCAAGATTGCTTCTACTTCAACAAGAGTAGTTTCCAATTCTTCATATGTTAAAGAAGCTTTTCCCAGAATTCTTTTTAGGCATGTTTTGTTCGAGCGAACGAGCCTCTCCCAAAAGCAACCCCACCATGCAGCTCTTTCAACAATATACTTCTATCTTATTCCGGTTTCTCCATAAAACCTTAAATTTTCTGGATCGGTAACCATGCTCCACAGTTTGGTTAAATCTCGGCTTACGTTTTTAAATGTTTTCGCGTTATCTAAATAGTGTCTGAAAAACACCTCTTCTTGCTAAAAATCTTCTAAATGCCAACAGAAAGTTGCAAGCTGTTAAATCAGATACCAATTCCAGATGCACAGCACGAGTAACTGTTCAGGTGAATAAGGCGATGTAAACCTTCTTGTTTTCATTCTTTGTGAATAATGGTCCTGCAAAGTCCACTCCACATATTTCAAAAGGAGAAACTTCCTTTAATCTGTCAGGTGTTAAGGGTGTCATATCTTGGTCGAAAGGTTTTGTTTTAAATTTCCGGCAGTTAAAACAACTATGTATAACGTTTTTCACTCTTTGCCGTCCCCGTAGAATCCAGTACCTTTCTCTGATTTGTGCTAAAGTCTCTGCAACTCCACCATGTCCTACCCTTATATGACTTCGCTTAATTAATAAGGCTGATAAATAACTATTGGTTGAAAAAATTACTGGATGAACTTGGTCATAGTTTTAGTCAGCATTCTGTAGTCTTCCCCCAACTCTCATTATGCCTTCTTCGTCCAGAAATGGATTAAACGTGTAGATTTTCGAATCGGAAGAAATGTCCTGTTCACAGTTCAAAGCATTTACTTCGTTTGGAAAACACTCTCTCTGGGACTGTTTAACCCAATAAATTTCAGCTGAGTTTAATTCTTCAATTGTCAGAACTCCTGTTCTTTTTGAGTCTTTATTTCGAACATTATGTACAAATCTTAGAATCCATGCTGTCACACGAAGAGCCCCTTTCAATTCACTGTTTTTTCTGATTTCAAAAATAGGGGTCCTCCCTTCTTCCGTTACACAGTTTACTTGAAGAGTCTCTTTACTCTTTCGTTTTCTTTCTACCTTTGAACTCTCGTCTGTGGACAAGTCAGCTGTTAATTTTGGCCAAGATGTTTCCTCTCTAATTAACCATTCTGCTCCATGCCGCCAATGGCGGTTACCTTTTATGGTTTCAATCTTCTCTCTTCTGGTTAGTAAATCTGCAGGATTCTCTTTGCCTGGGCAGTATACCCATGATAACGGATCGGACTTCCCTTGTATTTCTTTTATCCTATTTTGCACAAACGGCTTCCATTTTTCAGCATTTCCTTTTATCCAATTCAAAACTGTACTGGAATCTGTCCAAAAATTTAAGGTTAAATAAAACCTCTGCTTCAGTTGCCTTTCAACAGATTCAGGTAGTCTAGCTCCTATTAACGCCGCCATCAATTCTAGCCTAGGTAAGGATAGTTTCTTTAAGGGTGCTACTCTTGCCATTGAAATCACATTTATTGAGTTTATTTCATCTTTGGTTTCATATCTTAAATATCTCACAGCACCATAAGCCTTTTGACTCGCATCTGTGAAACAATGCAACTTGATATTTCTCAATTCCCTTTCTTCGATGTCTCCGAAATAATATCTTGGTACGTCAATATTTTCCAGCTGTGATAACTCCGTGCACCAATCTTCCCAATTTTTTACTAGTTCTACGGACAATTCTGCATCCCAATTTGCGCCCGATTTCCAAACATTTTGCAAGATAATTTTTCCTCTTATTATAAATGGACTTAAAAATCCAATCGGGTCATATAGACGACTAACAGTCTTCAGAACTTCTCTTTTGCATACCTTGTCCTTTCTCTTTCTCACATATGCAATCACTCCAGAAACGTCTATTCACATAACATCCTTCTCTCTATCCATAGGTATCTCAAAACTTTATTGCTTTCAGCGAATTGAATATCATTTTCTTCATTATTCCACAATAGCTGAAGGGATTCGCTGTTTGTTCTCCATTTTCTCATGTTAAAGTTTCCCTCATTCAAAATACTGTACATCTAACGTCTCGTGATAATATCATTGCTTCATTTTCATTTGGTGTTCCTCCAATTAAATCATCCACATATAGACAATTCCTCAGTAGCTTGTATGCATCCTCATACTGCTGTTTATATTTGTCTATGTGAACTCTTAGCGTTGCAGCAAGCATAAATGGGCTTGATTTCGCACCAAATATGACTCTAGTCATTCGCAGTGTTTTTACTTTGAGTTAGTCGCTGTCATCTATTTGCTCATTAATCCACAAAAATCTAACTGCATCTCGCTCTTCTTTTCTTCTTTGGCAAGAGCAATCTGTAAAAATACGTGTTGAATGTCAGCTGTAAAGGCGACCTTATTGTGACGGAATCTGATCAACAAATCCAGCACATCGGGATTTAGGTTTGGTCCTGCGAGTAAACAATCATTTAATGGTGAACAGTTCTCGGCATGAGATGACGCATCAAATACTACGCGTAATTTAGTGGTATCCTTGTTTTCCCTGATTACAGCCTGATGTGGCATGTAATATATAACATTGCTGCTATCATCATTCGTTTCCTCTGCAATACTTCTTTTAAATAATTTTTGATAACCTTCTTATATTCTTCGTAGAACTGTGGTTCCTTATTGAATTTTCGAACAAGCGATCTCAGTCGTTTTTCAGCCAGGTTGTAATTATGTTTCAATTCTTCTATTTGTTGATTCCACGGAAACCGTGTCACGTACTTATCACTTTCCATTTTCAGATTTTCGCGAAATTCCTCATAAATTCGATTATCTTCTTTTTTATTAGTTTGGTCGATATTTTCCCTTATTCCTAGCGTTTCAAGATCTCAAAAGTGCTTCAACATTTCGTTCATTTCACAGTCAGTAGTACTTGTACTGGTGGTACTTTTCATAACATTAATCACAGACTGTGGCGCTAACGCATTTGACAGCGCCGAGGTGCCACTAAATGTCCACCCAAAAATAGTTTGTGAAGCGACCAAGGATGGCGTTATCCTACGCACTCTTCCGGTTACAACCTTCCAATAATAGTCAGCTCCGATTAAAACCGATAATTCTAAGTTGTTACATTTTCCCGCTCCATCTGCTAACAACATTTCTTCTTTTTCACAATAACTTCGTATTTCTTTCCCTGGCGTACTTATCAAAGCACCGCTAATGTTATTTGTTTCCAAAGCCTGAATCTCAATTCTGCATCCAGTTCTTGCATCTTTTAAAACCAAGCGAACTCTTTTTCTTTTCTCTGTTACTGGTGAATTCGCGGCAAATGAAAATATCGTTAATTGTGATCAGATCAGATCTGATGGGCGTATTGTTTACTGCCTTAACACTCTGAGAAAGTTTCGGTTTTAATTCTGTGTTTCCGCAAATCGCCTGGGTCTGCTCACGACTTTCAATTTCTTTTCTTATAAATTCCATAACTTCTTCTATATTCAAAATATCATCAGCTTCTCGAAGTCTGTTGAATTCTAGTACTAATTCACTGGGAATTAATTTCAATATCATGGGACACAACAAACTTCCATAAGTGTCGGAGATTACTCCTAGCGATTCGAGGCTTCTTAATTGGACTTCGCAATTATCATGCAACTTCCTCAGACCAAAGGTGTCTGTTAAGCTCTTAACAGGTGGTAGGGACAGTAATTTATTCACATGTGAACTTTTAACAACATCCTTTTTTCCGAACCTATCCTTCAAATTTTTATGGCTTTGTCATAATTTGCTTCGGTGATAGGTAATCCAGTTATTGCAATAGCAGCTGCTCCGCCCAAATAAGACTTCAAGTAACTAAACTTGTTCAAATTATTCAAACCCTTATTTGAGTGTATGGTCGTATCAAACTGACCCCATAATTCCAACCAATTTGATGGATCTCCATAGAAATTTGCAAGCTCTAATTTCGGTAATCTTATTACAACTCCAGGTACAATATTTGACCGCGATGGTCTACTCTCGGTGTCTTTCATGCCACTTTCTTCAGTGTTTCTGATCATAGTTAAACAGCGCTGCGCTTTGGTTTTCCATAACAGCACGATTCCTGAGTAGCACAATAATAGTCTTGAAATTCCTCTACAGGAATAACTCGCTTAATTTGTTCACCAACAGAAATGGAAATCTCTTCTTTAATCAATAACTGAGCTAAATTATTCTCGATAACTTCCCTTTCAATTGGATCCTATTCAAGAGCTGCTTTTAGTTTATTAATAACAATGGTTGTTAATCTGCGGTTAACTGCTCTTTTCTTTTTTAGTTTATCTAAATCCTCCGCCATTACTTATCTTAAGCAATTTCAGTTTCAACACTTCAAATTCAATATAGCGTGAAAATATTGAAATATTGCCTTCAGTTTCTATTTGCTAGAGAGCTCCTTAGTTGGGCGCCAATAATGTTCTTACTTTTCGCGTTTCAATTCAATCTCGGTAATTAGAGGTATTTATATTGAACTTCTTACCTCTTCCGTGAGTCCGTACACGGGCTCTCTGGCTTCTAACATCTTCTTTCCTTCCTGTTCACAGAGTAGGATGCACATTAACATATTCCAAGAGATTTGCACATCCAAGGTATACTTGATAAGACTAATTTATTGCAGATCATTTTATATGAATTAGATGTACATACACAGACACATACACACACTGAATATTTCGTCGTTTGTCTTTCGCGTCATAAGTTTTAACATCAGTTTTCATATTGCGGCCTCTGCCATATTTCCCACGCGTCTTCACATTTCCACAGTTCTCTCAGGTCTCGCGTTTGCCTCCTCCGCTGAGTCCTCTGTCGGCGTAGTCCCAACACATGTTCTATTGCTGCACTGTTACTCATCGATTGCCCTTTACCAGCCGACGGACGCGACGTTCTCTTCTGGGTCCAGTGGCCTTTGGGGCTCCACAGTTATGACGTTGGGAGGTACTCGGCGTGCCATCGGTCCATTCTTGGCACACCCTTGATGCAGCAGCACCTCACGAACATGCCACGAAGCCTGCTGTTTCCGAGATGCTTCCATCCTTTGCGCGATAGCCGATGATCATTGCCTTTTGAACGTCTGTGAAATCACTAACTGCCCATTGTACTCACGCAACGCACTATGGCTCATATGTCCTGGCCGGCCGTTTATATATCCGTGTGTCTACGCGATTCAAAAGGAAAGGCATTATAGTGTTTCCTTCTGAATCGCTTAGATTCATTTTTCATTTGTCGTGATATCTTTAGTTTTCGAGAGATGGCTTTACAAAGTTATTTTTGGATAGAAAATTAATTTCAGGTAAATTGGAATTTTCATAAATTGAGCCTTACTCGTAAAGTACATATACTTTTGAAAAGCAGCACGACTGGAAAACCGTGTTGCGGTTATAGCATCCGTTTTGTAACCAAGCTGTCGTGGTTTCGATGTTAGGCTGATCGCAGCAAATTTATTCAGATCGGTGAACAAAATTTCCCCAGAGATGTGTCATCACGCAGTAAAATTTCCTGATGGGGAAAAATAGCAAATGCAGATCGACCAGGTTGAGGGACCGAAAAAAGAAATGGCGCTGACTGGGAAGCATCGAGAAGTTGTGACGTCATCATCCACTAGAATAGTGATGTCATCCAACATATCGGAGCACCCACCACGTGGTGCACACAAAAATGACGCTGCTCGATAAACTTTGAGGAGTTGTGAAACGTCGAGAATTCGTTATCCTGTGTTTCTTCATATATATATATCATCATCATCATTGTCAACCATTATCAATCCACTGCTGGACGAAGGTCTCCCCAAGTTTCCTCCACAACGGTCTGTCTTGTGCCAGTCTCCTCCATGTCACTCCCGCATATTTACGAATTTCATCCACCCATCTCCCATGTGGTCTTTTTCTGGGTCTTTTCCTGTCCCTTGGAATCCAATCTAAAATTTCTGCTGTCCATCTATGGTCTGTCCTTCTGGCAGTATGTCCAGCCCATTGCCATTTCAGGGATTTAACTCTGATCATGATGTCTTCCACTCTCGTCATTTTTCGGATCCACGAGTTCCTCTTCTTATCTCTCCTGGTTATACCAAGCATGCACCTCTCCATGCTTCTTTGAGTTGTCTGCAGCCTTTGTATGTCTCTTTTAGTTAAGGTCCACGTCTCTGCACCATACGTAAGCACTGGAAGGATGCATTGATCAAACACTTTTCTTTTAAGACATAATGGCATATTGCTCTTGAAAATTATGCTGTTTCTTCCAAAAGCTCTCCAGGCAAGTTTTGTACGCCGATTAATTTCTTCATCAATGTGACCCTCACTTGATATCTGCTGTCCAAGATAAACGTACGTGTCTGTTATCTCCAGCTTTTCTCCATCAATCGATAAATCTTCATTTCTTGTAAAAGCATTGAACATCACTTTTGTCTTCTGCAAGTTCATTTTTAATCCCACTTCTTTACTCTTGTCAGCAAGTTCCTGGATCATACTCTGCAGCTCTGATGGGGTAGTTGCAAAAATGACTACGTCATCAGCAAAACGAAGGTGGGTTAGATAATCTCCATTAATCTTTATCCCTTTGTTTTCCCAGTTCAGTGATTGAAAGACATTTTCCAATGTGGCATTAAAGAGCTTCGGAGATATGGTGTCACCTTGTCTCACTCCCTTTCCAATTTTTATGTGTGTTGTATTTTCAAACAGCCGAATCTTTGCACTTGCATTTTCATAGATGTTATTAATAATATTAATGTATGCATCTTCAATACCGCAGGATTTCAGAGCCGTGGTAACTGCTGATGGTTTCACCGAATCAAAGGCTTTTTCATAATCGATAAAAGCCATGCACAATGGAAGTTCATATTCCCTCGCTCTTTCAATTAGTTCTCTCAGTACGTGGATATGATCTATTGTGCTGTAGCCACTCCTGAATCCAGCTTGTTCTCTCGGTTGAGCCATGTCCAGTGTTACCTTCAAGCGGTGTGAAAGAACTTTAGTGAAGATTTTATAAACCACTGATAGGAGGCTGATAGGTCTGTAGTTCCTGAGATCCTCAATGTCACCTTTTTTATGTAGCAGGATCATTGTAGCATTGTTCCAATCCTCAGGAATCTTCCCTTCATTAAGGCATCGAGTGAAAATTTGGGCGAGTACTGTTTCAATTTCTCCACTTGCTTCTTGTATGATGTCTATAGTAATTCCATCTTCTCCTGGAGCTTTCCCCCGCTTCATGTTCTTGATTGCATGAGCAACTTCTGCTGGGAGGACTGGAAGCACTCTGGTACCTTTCATGATGTCTGGAGTACATGTATCATCCCTTTCATATAGTTTGGAGTAGAAATCTTTCACTCTTGTCAAAATTTCGCCTCTATTTCTTGTTATAGAACCATCTTCTTTTCTCAGAGCCATAATCTGTTTTCTTCCCTTACTGAGATGTCCCTTTGCTATCTTTAGGCTTTGGTTGTTTTCAATTGCTTTCCTCACTAGCTCACAGTTGAATTTCCTTACGTCTTCAGTGATACTTTTTCGTGCTGTCTTGCATAGCTCTATATATTCCACTTTGGAAGTCACATCTTCTTTAGTTGTCCTCATCTCTCTTCTTTTTTGCATCAACATTTTGGTTTTTCCTGATAATTTGTTTACATGCAACTTGTTCTTAGACCCAGCTAATTTTGTTGCTGTTTCCATAAGAGCTTTGGTTACTTTTCTGTTAACTTCAGAAATATCCACTTCTTCCGATGTTAGGCCTTCTAAAGCAGAGAATCTGTTCTTCAGTTCCAACTTGAAAGTATTATGGTGTTTTTTAAGGTTGGTTATGTCAATACATTTTGTTTGTCTTATGAGCTTGCCACGTTCCAGTTTAGTGTTGAGGTGCATCTTACATCTCACCAATCTATGGTCACTACCTGTGTTGAACTTGTTTAGCACACTGCAGTCTTCGATGACGAATTTTTTGTTACACATAATAAAATCAATTTCACTTGTCGTCCCAATTGGATGTCTCCATGTCCATTTCCTGTGTGGCTTTTTCTTGAAAAAGGAATTCAAGATGAAAAATCCTTCTGCCTCTGCAAACTCAACGAGAGTATTTCCACGCTGGTTTCTGTTGCCGTGACCGAATTTACCTACTGAAGTTTCATTCTGTTGCCGTTGCCCTATTTTTGCATTGAAATCTCCCATAATTATCTTCAAGTGCTGCTTACCTTTATTATTTAGATGACGAATTTCCTCATAAAATTCTTCAATTTCTTCTTCAGGATGACTTGTGGTGGGTGCATAAGTTTGAATAATCTGAGCCTGGTATCTTCTCGATAGTTGGATAACGAGTCGTGCAGCTCTGTCAGAGGAACTTTCAACTTCTACCACTTTATCCTTCAGTTTCTTGTTTATTATAAATCCAACACCACTAGTTCTGCCAGTATCTGTCCCACGATAATAGAAGAGATGTCCACTTTTCAGTTCAATGAGATCTTCTCCTTTTCTCCTTACCTCACTCAGCCCGACGATGTCCCACTTGATCCTTTGTAGTTCCTCTTCCAATTCAAGAAGCCTTGAATCAGAAGATAGGGAGCGTCCGTTGTAGGTAGCCAAGGTCAGCATCAAATGGCAGCCTAGTCCGGTCCTCCGGGGATTCTTAGCACCCTCTGCCTTCATGTCGCACTGGCCGCTGCCTTGGCCAGGTACATTCCAGCTGCCGGAGACTGAGGGCCAAGATTTAAGTTGTAGAGTCATTTTGGAGGTGTTTGGCCATAACTCACCACGCTGGCCAAGCGGGTTGGTGAGTGTGGGATAGCATTTCCTCTGATCCCGATGGTATAGTTATACCGCTATTTGCGGTCGTCAGAGCCCCTTTAGTGGGAACAGGATGCACCACGAGAAGGCGGGGTTGACATTTGTCAAGGAGAGGCTGTGATGTTACGCATCACCTGACCTTACATCCCATATATATATATATATATATATATATATATATATACATATATATATATATACTTTCCGATGTTATACTGTGATGGATAACTTGACGGTCCTTTTGTGTCATATGACAACTGATGGGTACCAGCTGCTGGCCCGCTACTGGCCCGCTGCTGGTCCTCTTGTGGCATATGACAACTGATGGGAAGCTAGCTGTTGCTCCGCTGCTGACCCAAGCTGCTAGCCCATGTTTTGGCCCAGGGATATTTTATTGACGTTTGGGCACCGGCACCATTGTGCTGGGCCGCCGCTGGCAATGCTGGCTGCCAGCGCTCGATTGTGTGCTGAATCAGCAAGATTGCTTTGGCTGGGATCAAAATGCATTTTTGTAATGGCTAATATCACATTTAGCATGAGACTCACGTAATTTACGCAGATTGCAATGAGATAATGCTACGTTTATGTAAAATGTGATGAGATAATGTTCGGCGATAGCTTAGTAAAATATATTCTTGAGTAAAAATGAAATTAACTATTGTTGCGTCATCTCATGGGACAGCATGTTGCAGGATCAGATTTCAAAAATGGTTTTGACTACTTCCGTTACCCATTTTCGTTACACCGTTTTTTTTTGTTTTTTTTTTTTTGCATTACCTTCCTACTGTCGGAAAAAATGCATAGCATCAAAAACTGAAAATAACTTACTTTCACATAATTAGGGAGAATTTTTCATTAATGTTAATCGGAAATGACTTATTAAATTGCTGATAAGTATTTGCATTCATTAGTTTTTCACTCGTTTACAAGCAGTGCGTAATTAAGAAGATCAATCGAAAGACAACTATTTCCTGCGACAGTCTGTAATGAAATAAGTGTATCCGTAAGAAAGGGTTACCTTTAAATTGAATACTTGATGAGATGCATGTTCATTTACAGGTGAATCAAAAGAAAAACTAATTTTGCAATTAACAACTTCCTCAGGCGATCACTAATTGAGAGTATGAAACACAAGGGAGGATTATCTGTATGCATGATATTCGGTTCAATTGATATGCAACTAACATCAGTCAAATGAACTGGGAAAGAAAAGGTCCACAAGAACAATGCTATGTCTGTTTTGTACTAAAGATTAATCACTCACAGAGAGCATTGTTGAGAATTAATTCTGTGAGCACGAAACCCACAACGGCATTTGCTGTACACGTGGCGTAGTGATCTAAACGCTGGTTTTTTACGCTTTCCAACCGTAGGTTGAAGAAGTTTGTCCGTCTGTCTTCACGATAACTCGCGTAAAAATGGCTTATTTTCGATGACATTTTAGTATATGGTAGGGGACTACCTGGGGAGGAAGCCTATTGAAAATTAACGAAATGGGGTCAAAGGTCAGGACACAGGAGCAGGATGCATTCCATCACCCTTATGCGTCATAACTAACGTAAAACTGCTTCGATTGCGACAAAACTTTATCATTTTGTTCTGAAGGTATACTGAACTGGTTCTGTTGAGTATCATCGAAATGGAGTCAAAGGTCAGGGCACAGGGACAAGATTTATTCCACAGCCTGATAACTTGACTAAAAAGGCTTCTATTGCGACAAAGCATTAGTAAGTTATTCCAGAGGTATACTGAACCGGTTCTTTTGAATATTATCGAAATGTGGTCAAAGGTCAGGGCACAGGAGCGAGATTTATTCCACAGCCATTATCCTCATAATTTGAGTTATAAGTTGAGTAATGATTCCTGGTATGGTGGAAAGCGTATCATAATCAATGCATTGCACGATTTTACTAACTTGTGTATTGTTCATCAGAGACGGGCTCTGATCCCGAATGAACAATGGCTGGTGAAAAACAATTGTAGATAAACTCGTGTGGGTCCCAGGAAAGGGTAAGATGTAGTACCGCCTCACAGCCATAAGATCTTCCCCCTTCCTGGAACCAAAGGAACGGAGGCCAGCTTTTATCCGATGGAGATGCTTACGGTGGAAGATAAACCATTCTTTAAGAAATGTTTGAAGACATTTTCGCAAAGCTTCAATCAGAGTAGCGGAACGTACAATGCAGATGGTTAACTGAAACTTCATAAAGCTGAGTATCCATTGAGACACCTCATTTCCAGTTCATTTAGCCCTACCTGTCTGCTGGAGAGGGCATTGGCTACATACTTAAGACCTCTTATTGCCAATTCAAGTTTTTCAGTGCTAAATTCTACCCAAGCGTTAGAAAGGATCCAGCCGTTTTTACATTATGATTCTAAATTTTTTATGGCTTCGTTGGACGTGGAAGCATTGTTCCGCAGTGTTCGGGTGATGTAGTCCGTAATACACTGGCGTGCACAAATTAAAGACCAGACGGTTTTTCGAATGTAACGTCGTGCCGAAGTGCTCCACATCGACTCAAATCATACCATAAGATTCCCAAGATGTAAGAATATGTGACAAGTGAGCAAAACCGTCCAAACAAGGAATCCAAAGGATACAAAGGCACTTTATTGAAGAGGTAGCTTCGAGCACAACTGGACAGAAGACACAAACGTCCATGTGACAGGCGGCTGCCAAGAAAAATCCAGTCTTTAGTAGGGGATATGATCACCCCTGACTGCGTTGCAGGATTTACAATGTCTGTCCGTGCTGAGGACGAGGTTGTCAAGGAGCTGTTGAGGCATCGCGGCCAATTCCTCTTGTAGCGCCACTCGCAGCTGCGGAATCGTTGCTGGCGGCTGGTGATGTGCTGCCAAGCTCTCCCGAGAAGGTCCCACACGTGTTCGATTGGATTTAGGTCCGGGGACCTTGCGGGCCAGTCCATGCGTTGAATATCTTCACTCTCCAACAGCTCTGCGACAGCCACTGTAAGATGCGGTTTAGCGTTGTCGTCCATGAAGAGGAACTCAGGACCCACAGCACCTCTAAACAGACGCACGGAAAGCAGGAGAACCTCGGTACAAAAGCGGACACCAGTGACTGAACCACCTTGGAAGATATGGAGGTCAGTACGTCTACCAAGCATGATACCGCCCCAAACGAGAACTCCGCCACCTCCAAACCGGTCAATTTCGATGGTGTTGGAGGTGTGATTGCGTATCCCCTGCTCTCTCCCGATGTGTATACGTCCAGAATCGCTCGTCAGACTAAATCGGCTCTCATCCGTAAAGAAAACTCGACCCCATTGCTAATGTGTCCAGTTCTTGTGTTCCTGGCACCTCAGAAACCACCGTCACCGATGAGCAGACGTTAATGGCACACACCGTACTGGTCGTCGTGCAAATAGACCACCATTGTGCAGCCTCCTGGCCACTGTAAAACGTGATAACGGACGTCCAGTTGTCTGTTGCATGTACCTTGCGATTTCTCCCACTGTCTGCCATCTGTCTCTTCTCGCCTGTAGAACAATATACCGGTCGTCCGCCGCCGTGGTTGCTCGTGGACGACCACTGCTAAACTTTCGGACAGCTGTTCCTGTCGTTTGAAATGCTCTCCAAGCTCGTGAAACGATGCTGTAAGCGATCCCGAACTCCTCGGCCACACTAGTTGACAGGCGGGATCCATGGCTTCATGGGGTTTGCGCCTCCCACGAATCCTTCCATCTGCCCGATACAGTTTAAAACACGAGTCGTCAGACCAAGTAACTTGTTTCCAGCCATCAAGTGTCCAGTGTCGGTGTTGCAGTGCCCAACCGAGGCGCATAGCTTTGTGTCATGCACACATCAAGGCGACTCGAGTTGCGCGTCGGCTCCCAAAGCCCATATCTTGCAGGGAACGTTGCACAGTCTGGACGCTGATGCTTGTTGAAGCTCCAGCATTGAATTCCGATCATACCTGCGAGAGTGTTGCACGCCTATCGCGTGAAACGATTCTTGACAGCCGACGATGGTTACGTTCACCCAATATCTTTTTACGGCCACACTGGTATCGTTGGTTGGAGGTTTTGCCGGAATTCTTGTAGAAACGGTACACCTTTGTAATGATCGTCCGTGAAAATCGGAACTTCGTTTCTACCTCCGAAATACTATGGCCCATCTCACGAGCGCCAACTATGACACCGCGTTGAAAATATCTCAAATCGTTATTACTTGTCATTCTCATGCTGAAAACAGCTCTGACAGCCGGCAAGGATGCCCATTGCTTTATATACGTACTGACGGACGCAACCGAGTGCGCGCATAGGTGACGTTGCTATGTATGTTGCATAAGCACGTCTGTACCAGTTTTTATGGCACTTCAGTGTATATTAAGTATGTTTGGTGGACATGGCTCCGCCAGTGAAATAGCGCAGTTGGTAAAGTAGGTGTGTAGGAGGCAGTTTTTCTGACGGGTGTTTGAATCCCGGCCCAGCAGGCTATCTGGTCTGCCTGCGTTTTTTCTTGTAATTTCTGAAGACTCTCGGCAGTGAGGTCACTGTAAAGTAGACCCTGGACGAACTTTCTCCTGTTTGCAGCAGAAAATTGGCAAGCCGGCTGCATTAATTTGTCAGTAATCTTTAAGGGCGCATAATCGTTTTTGCAGAACTTCAACCGCCATGGGCAGATGAGAGAGAGGGAGGGGGATTTGGCTGGAATATGGTTTTAAAGTAAATTCAAGCAAACATTTGTCTCTGCATTTATATGTTTCGCCACAGCATTTTTATGCAGAGTTGCAGAGTTTAGTTTAATAAAATACAAATCCTGTTTTCAAATCTTAATTGCAAAGTACCGTTTTTGAACGCCAGACATAATCCACTAATACACTAAATTACACTCACGGACAATGAAATGTGCGCCCCAAGAAGAAAGCATCGGATTAAACTGAAATTTTAGAGACGTAATAATATACAGATGAACGATACACATGATGGCAAAAGCAGAGCTGTAGGACAATTACAGAGGTATCTGTGGCTCGCAGTCCGGTCATCTTCAATAGCGCGTCGCATCGTCTCGTGCTGCGATACATGCTGCAATACAGTCCGGCATGGAGGCGAATAGGCCTCCTGATGTTGTTCTGCGGAAGATTGGCCCACACTTGTTTAACAGTGTGCTCTAAATCTTGGATAGTGCGGCACGGCGGAAGCTGGCGTTTCAATTGGTCCCACACATGCTCGATAGAGGCCATGGAAGTGTCTGGACATGACGTAGGCAGTTCTGGGCGACCCGAGATGTGTGCGGGCGCGGGCATTATCCTACTGGTATAGCGCATCTGGAATCCCGGCCAGGAATGGGAGCACATGGGACCCTAGGATCTCATCCACATACCGCTGCCCCGTCAGTGATCCACGTACCACTACTACAGATGATCGGCTGTGGTAGGCAATGGCTCCCCAGACCATAATTTCTGCAATAGGGGTGTGTGGCGCTCGATAGCGAGGTTGGGATTGTGCTGTTGACCCGGACACCTCCACACATGGACACGATGATCACCTGTCCCCAAAACGAAGCGGCACTCATCGCTAAACACCACACGTCATCAGACGGTGGCGTTCCTCGTCGCTCTGGCTTGGTACCACTGCACACGGAGCCGCCGATGTTCCGGTGTTAATGGCAGCACACGTAAGGGACTCTGGGATCGCAGATTCGCTTGTGCGAGGCGTCGGGAAATGGTTCGTGGGCCCACAGGAGTCGCTACATCTGCCTGTATAGTGAACCGGGTCCCTGTGGAATCCGTTCGTGCCTGGCGCATGATCTGTCGAACCTCTCGACCGGTGGTCCTCCTGGTCCGTCCGGAGACGCTCCGCCGTGTGATGGTGCAGTCACGTGTCCACTGCTCCCAACACAGTCGGACGGTATGGTCAGAACGATCCACGTGGCGGGCTATAAGGCGCGCCAACCACCCTGCGGTTTTCAGCCAGATGATCAGGTCCCTCTCAAAGTCCGTAAGTTGCGTAGATCGACGTTTCTGGCGTCTATCCGGAATTTTTGTCACTCTGTACTCTTGCTTCCGTCGGCTGGTGCTTTTCGCTTTCATAGGGCATCGACTACACGCC
The DNA here is from genome assembly GCA_039090855.1 of Macrothele yani. Lineage (NCBI taxonomy): Eukaryota > Metazoa > Arthropoda > Arachnida > Araneae > Macrothelidae > Macrothele > Macrothele yani. The sequence goes on from CM077002.1 coordinate 134,981,990, forward strand.
GGTTTATTAGGCTGCCAGTTCGTGCTTGCAGCGCCACCACAGGGTGTGCGGTCCTGAGAACTCACACTGAACGTAGATCACTTGCATTAAGGCAGGCACTCTAGCTATTTGCAAAATTTTGCGGTTGTAGCATTTTTTATTCTAGGTGCGCAAATATCATTGTCCGTGAGTGTATATTTTTCGATGGTTTAATGACGACGATCGTGAACATGCTATGGGCAGTCGTCCATCGCTAATTTCGGGTTACTGGTATTCAGTGAGGGGAGGACCAATGACCCTATCTTTCTCCCGGTCCCTAGCTCAACTCGGACGACAAGCCAGAATCCATCGCCACTGACAACTCGCCCACGGGACCGGTAAAACACTTTCACTCTAGCTTACAAATCAAAGATATAATAACTTAAATACATGCCACAGCGGTTGAATATTTAACGAAGTTAAAATTCTTCTGTTTGTTATTCACTAGGCGTTCCACGAAGTTCGTGCTTCCCCTACAACAAGGAAAAGCGAAGCCTAGACTATGAATAAAAACGTCTTGTAATTTATAGTAATGACTGTGTGAAGAGATCTAAAATATGATGAATAGAGATATCGGTTTATACTCTGACAGAAAGAGGCAATGATTCTCTGAAAGGTAAACCAAAACTATTTTGATTATGTCATACATCAGATACTGGAAACGGCGATAAATAAAATAAATCTGCGAAATGGAAATCAGAGTATCGGAAGGAAGAACCATGTATTTGCTCTTGTTTTTTTTGGCGTCTAAACTCAAAGGCATTAAAATTCTGGTTGAATCGCTTTTACATTACTTAACTGCAGTTGGCACAGAAAGGATGAATCATCTTGCGACACTACATGTTTAATTCGTTTTCTATCGTTATTAATTACAGTCTTAGAGATATTTTTCATTTTACTATGTCATTTCATCTAATGACGGGCATTTTTCTGTAGTTTTTCTTTCGTAAAGTGGAATTGTTCTTATTTATATTTTATATTAAAAAAATAAAAACGATTATAACTTATGAATGCTCTATCTTTTTAATCAAATGAGGGTAAATGTCCATTCAACTTTTTAAAAACATTTTCGAGATTTTGTAACTTATACTGTAATATAACTTTTCTTTTTAGTTCCTATATCCATGTAAATTTTATTTCGCTCTAATTTAAGCATTTTTTCTCATATTTTCTCTCTCGACTGAATGTCTTGCGGCAGCTTCATTGAAGTCGGAGGTTGAATGACATATGAGAAAGACAGAGATAAGAGTGATGTTTGCAATGTCTATAGCTGGTTGTGGTCTAATAATGCTTTTTAGTTCTACGTAAAATTGATGTTTTCCGTTAACGGTTTAGAGTTTTTACTGTAGTTTGTTGCTCGAGATTCACTTTTTGAGGCTTGAGTTTTGTCAGAAGTTGATTGCTATATTGCTTCGAGCTTATATCATTAATCTGTTACCAAATTTATTACACTTGAAGAATATTACAGGCTACGAGTACTATGATTATATGCGCTAACTTTTTGAAGTGCCAAAAGGACTAAACAAACGTTGAAGGTTTCGTAAGCAATGATTTTTCCTTAATTTGCTATTCGACCAATCACTGTTTAATTAAGAGCTATTGGTGTTTAGTCATTTGAAGCATCTCATAAACTCTCAGAACGTTTCAGTCAAAGTTATTTTTATTCACGTAATGTAGTGTTTTAGGGAGACTAACTTTTTCTTCACACATAACTATACATAATTAACTAAGAACAAACAATTCAACCGCCACCGTAAAAAAACTGTAAGAGATATAAGCAGTCGGGCAATTGGTTTGGGCAAATTTGGTTCCAGAGACAGTGTTGTGGGACACTAGAATAAAACCCATGACTTCTCCGGGACTCGATCCCAGGCCGGGTTAACGGCCATGCGCCAGTACTAAACCCACTGCGCCAATTTTTTGAACGTCCATTTTATCTACACAGCGTAATTAGCAGTCATTATCACGGTTTATTGGCAAATTATATATAGTATATGTGATCTCAAAAATATGTTTGTCCGTACGTTTCAGTTTCGCTACTCAACAGCTGAATCTCTTTGCGAAAATGTCAAAATGTTGAAGAGTTCAGAAGCTAAGATCTACAAGAGTGTAAAATACACTATCTACCAACAAGTAATTGGACACCCCTGCAGTCGACGACATCTGCGGTTATGATGCACGTCACGGCCGGCGCCGTTAAATATCGTGTGGGAAACAACAACGCAACCAGTCGCATGCAAGATGCCACGCAGTTCGGAGCTCTCTGATTTCGAGAAAGGTGTAATCGTCGGGTATCACAGAAATGGCCGATCCATACGTGACATATCCAGCGAGTTCTCGTACCCAAAATCGACAGTGGCCTACGTGATTGGCAAGTGGAAGATGAGAGGTAACTGTCGGAATGTGCCCCGACCCGGCAGACTCACAAAACTGGGAGTTAGAGACCGACGGGTGCTGGCCGGAGAAATTCGGAAGAACCGGACCAAATCGATGGGCCACATTCGCGAGGAGTTTTAACAGGCATCCGGGAGTGTTCTTTAGATAAATACCATCCGTAAGGAAGCCTATCTGCTCAGTTATCATGGACATGCTGCCGCCCACAAGCCTTTGATCACCAAGTCCAATAGCGCTGCTCGGCTAACGTGGTGCAAAGAACGTCGACAATGGACCGTTGAACAGTGGAAACAGGCTCTCTGGAGCGACGAATCAAGGTTAACCCTCTACCGTTCAGATGGCAGGGTCTGGGTTTGGCGTCTGCCTGGAGAACGCCTCCTGCCGGAATGTATTGTGCCAACTGTGAAGTTCGGCGGCTGTGGAATTGTGCTTTGGGGGTGTTTCTCCTGGTATGGCACGGGACCCTTGGGCGCAGTTCCTGGGAGACTCAACGCCGAGACCTACTGCACCATTTTGGATGACCATGCGCTTCCTACGCTGTGGCTGTTTTACGGGGTGGACCCATGTTACTTTCAGGATGACAATGCCACCTGTCATGTTGCGAGGTCCACCATGGCTTGGTATGGTGACAATGGGGTTAATCGAATGGACTAGCCTGCGCAGAGCCCGGACCTTAACCCTATCGAGCACCTCCGGGACGAGTTGGAGCGTCGACTTAAGGGGTGCCCCCACCGTCCGAAATCGGTGAAGGAACTGACCTGTTTTCTCCAAGCCGAGTGGAAGAAAATACAGCTAGCCCTCGTAAAACGTTTGGTTGAGAGAATGCCCCGGAGGGTCGCAGCTGTAATCGCCGCTCGTGGAGGCTCCACCAACTATTGAAGGTGAATAAACTTCGCTTTCCTTTGCTATCACAGGTGTCCAATTACTTGTTGGTAGATAGTGTAGCTATTATTTTATTTTTCTAATCCTTTCGTTTTCCTTTTTAGAATGCCGTTTAACGTATACGCGGTAAGCAAATATTCAGAACATTAGTATCGATTTGTCTATATGTACCATAATACTGCAACTATTAATCGGATCCAAAATTGTTTTTTTCCGTTATTGAGTTGGGCTATGGAATGATGTTACCTATATACTTTTATGTTCTGCGATGAACGTTCTTTACTTCTAGAGGGGTGTGAATTCATATATCTATTTACCTCGATATCCATTTTATTCTGTATCATTGCTTCTAGCAATAAGGTTGAAAAAAATATAATGGATACATTTCATTATGACGAAAATTCAGTCAGCCATTTCTTATTCAAATCGTGCAGGCAGCACCGTTGTCCGAGTGGTCTGAGGCGCTGGCTTTGGACCAATCATTTCAAATGGATCCGATTCGTGTTCCGGATGTGGCATGGGTAGTAATCAATGTACCAGCCCAAATTGCCCACATTATCTTGAAGTGTTTTGAGAAACGTTATGAAAGCTTTTTCCTTCTACACCGACCTCCTGAATCCCATGGAATAACTGTGGGATGAAGAAGAAAGAGGCACCAGACATATGATCCTGTGCCATCCGATTTGCTTGAGTTGGAAGACGTTATTCGACATACGAGGGAAAATATATTGCCGGAACGTTTCCCAAACTTAGTGCAATCAGGGTCGAATCGAATTCCGGCTGTTCGGGAGGTAGACCAACATACAATTAGGTAGCTTGTTCTAATATGCCTTATACTGGCCACTCAGCGAGTAGAAAGCACGGCAACATGGCATAAGATGTTTAATTACATTTCGCATGATACCAAATTCGCCGCTCCCGTGCTCGAGTAGTCTGAGGCGTGGGATTCTGATCATTCGTCGGAGATGTCCCCAGGATCTAGTCTTAAACAACCCTTATAAGTAGGAAGCTGGGAGATTTGGGCTAGAGTGCCTGACAGGAAAGTCACACGGACGCGAGGTAGAAAGGGGAGGAAGACTCCCTTATTTAGAACCAGTGAAGCCAGTACCTCCACCCAGAGGCTGACGGTTTCATGTGCCTATTCGACGCACTGAAGATATTTAGTGATTCAAGCATTTGTGCCCAGTGGTTTGAGCATTTGTGTGTGTATATATATATATTTCCGTGAAACCATCAGCAGTAACAATAGCTTTGAAATCCTGCGGTATTGAAGATGCATACATTAGCATTATTAATAACATCTATGAAAATGCAAGTGCAAAGGTTCGGATATTTGAGGATACACCACAAATAAGAATTGGAAAGGGAGTGAGACAAGGTGACACCATATTTCCCAAGATCTTTAATGCCACATTGCAAAATGTCTTTCAATCATTGAACTGGGAAAAAAAGGGATACAGATTAATGGAGATTACTTAACTCACCTTCGTTTTGCTGATGACGTATTCATCTTTGCAACTACCCCTTCAGAGTCGCAGAGTATGATCCAAGAACGTGTTGACAAGAGTAAAGAAGTGGGATTAAAAATGAACCTTCAGAAGACAAAAAGTGATGTACAACGCTTTTTCAAGAAACGAAGATTTATCGATTGATGGATAAAAACTTGTGACAACCAATACCCACATTTATCTTGGGCAGCAGATATCAAGTGAGGGTCACATTGATGAAGAAATTAATCAGCGTATAAAACTTGAATGGAGAGCATTTGAAAGAAACAGTACAATTTTTAAGAGCAGCACGCCGTTATGTCTTAAAAGAAAAGTGTTCAATCAGTGCATCCTGCCAGTGTTTATGTATGGAGCAGCGTCATGAACCTTAAGTAAAAAAGACATACAAAGACTGCAGACAACTCAAAGAGGCATGGAGAGATGCTTGCTTGGTGTAACCAGGAAATATAAGAACAGAAACTTGTGGATAAGGAAACTTACAGGAGTGGACGACGTCATGACCAGAGTGAAATCACTGAAATGGCAATGGGCTGGACATGTTGCCAAAAGAACGGACCATCGATGGACAACCGAAATTTTAGATTGGATTCCGAGGAACAGGAAAAGAACCAGAAGGAGACTCCATGGGAGTTGGATGGATGAAATTCCAAAGTATGCTGGAGTGACGTGGAGGAGACAAGCTCAAGACAGACAATTGTGGAAGAAACTTGGGGAGACCTTCATCCAGCAGTGGATTGATAATGGTTGATAATGATGATGATGATGATATATATATATATATAAGGTGTGTCCCAAAATGATAGAGCCACAAGAGGAAGTGGGTAAATAACAAAATATAATTCAATCAAGTGATTGTACATAAGTGCATAGAAGTAAAGTGAAATAACAAAACGCGTACCTGTTTGAGGGCTCCAAACAAATACGTTGAACTGCGGACTGCCCCAAAAAGGTAGAACCGCTGTCATAAATGTGTGTCAAACCAGATTTTTAACTGCCAATAAAACTTCCATTTTGATGGATGACATCAAATACACCTTTTGTCATGGAGTTCACTAGTTTCTGACACTACAGTAGGGAAATACTGTACCAAACTTTTAAAATTGCACGTTGAAGGTCCGTAACACTGTTGAAATTGCCTTCCATGTGCATATAACTTACGTGCGATAGCTGCTTACATGTGTTCCATAGGATTCAGATCTGGAGAACATGCAGGCCAGTATATGACAGGAATTCCATTGACAAGAAACCACTCCCACGTCGAGTTTGCAGTGTGAGGGCATGTATTATCCTGTTGAAACTGAGCTTCAGAGTCATTTAATGTTTTAAAATATGGCAAGAGATGCTCATTCAACAGCTGCTGGTAGCTCACAGAATTCAAGTGTCCAGTTAGAATGGCTAATGGTGTTTTGCCATGTCCACTGAATACCCCCCCCCCCTCCTCCCACAGACGGTTATACTTCTACCACCTTTTGGCACTTGGAGTAACTCAATTCTCCCTCTCGAATGTCGTGCCAATAATACTTCCACCCGTCTGGACCATCCACATTAAACTTCTTTTCATCACTCCAAATAACTTTATGGGATTTTTGAGTCCACGACATATGGTATTCAGCCCAGTTACGTCTTTTCTGTTCATGTGTTTCAATTATCTTACGGCAGCACCGCATTTCTCGATGGCGGACGAATGGACACTTCTTTAGAACACGATGTACTGTCGATTTCGATACGTATATGTCCACAGCAGACGAAACTTGCCTCATACTGGATGCTGAGTAAATCGTCCGACGCATAATCAACCTTTTCTGACGTGAAGTCAAAACTGAAGGACGACCAGTAGATTTCTTGCTGCCGTACAATCCCTTTGATGTCAAATAATGTGCAACCACATGATAGGAACGATTAATACACCCAGAAATATCTTGAATGGACAGTTTATTCCAGTATAATGCATCAATTTTCCGTTGCTCGGGCGCCGTCAGTGACTTTCCACGACCCATGTCGCATAAACTTTCGGTTGCCGTTAACGAACTCTAACTACGCAGTTGTAACGTACTGAAACGACTGGCATTTCTTGCGCCTGCAGTCATGCAGCAACAACCTGCTCGTAGCTGCGGTAACATTTGCATTACACGACGGTATGCACGAGTGGTTCTATCATTTTGGGACTCGTACCTCTGACGTCTATAGCTTTATAATTCTCATGCTCATTTATTTGTATGACATTTGCTACCATTTTTCATGTACAACACCGCAACACCTATTTGAAATGCCTGTCTCTGTCATATTGTCTGATTTCAACCATTGGGTCCAAAACTTCACAGCCATTCTAGTGGGTCTACCATTTTGGGACACACTTTATACATATCGAGACCACCTCTCATTACGACCGTTTTTTCTGTGGAACATATTTCAAAACCCATAGCGCAATGCTAAACATTCCCCCCTATTAAAAGACCGATCATTCCTTCTTAATGACCAGGGACCGCGGGTGGTCTAGTGGTCAACGTTCGTGACTGCCACAGAGAAACCCCAGTTTCGACCCCGGGCAAGTACGAACGCTCGAACCACTAAGTATCCGCCTTGCATCGGATGGGCGTGTTGAGCCGTCGGATCCCTGTTCATATGTAGATAATTTTTTTTTAGGAAGGGAGTGTCTGACCCCAGGTCTTAAACAACCCTTAGAAATACGAAGCTAGGAGATTTGCGCTAGAGTGCTCGATAGGAAAGTGATACGGAAGCGAAGAAGAAAGGGGGAGGAAGACGACTTTATTTATTACAGGGGAGGGGGCAGTACCCGGGGTCCGACGGCTTAACGTGCCCATCCGACACACGGCGGATATTTAGTTGATCGAGCGTTCGTACCTACTGGGACTGAACCTGAGGTGCTTTCCCTGGCAGTCACGAACGTTGTCCACTAAACCACCCGCGGCCCTCGGATCCCTGTTACTGACCCCCGGCAATAAATAAGGCCGGCTTCCCCCTCTTTCTACGTCACTTTCCTATTGGACACTGTTGCCCAAATCTTCTAGCTTTCTATTTTTAAGGGTTGTTTAAGACCTGAGGTCCGACAGTCCCTTCCTAAAATCCTCTATATATGATGATCTGATCTTAACGACCATCTTTGGATTAGAACAACTGCACAAAAACTGAGTCGTCCGGGTTACTATTCCCGCTGAAAATGTTCTTTATACACCGAAACCATGAAACAAAAAAATAAGCATATGTGTATTAGTATGGAGTGGTCACTTTAAATGGCTAGGAAGTCTCTACTTTTTAGTGGTCACTTTAAATGGCTAGGAAGTTTCCGTTTTTAAGAGGCGTTAACGGAAAATCACTGAATTTTCAGGGAGCCTTTCCGCGATTCGTTTGTATATTAACGGGAAAACTCCGTTCTCACTTTTTCCGTATATATATGACTAAAAATTACTGGTGATAAGAGCATTCGCTGGAATATTTGAGGTTTTTTTAACTGTAAAATTTCAATCGTGTGTTGGAGGATCTGGTTCTGAGATTCGGTTGCGAGACCGGATAGCGTGGATAGCATATCTCATGGCATTAACTAAACATATTGTAGCAACAAATACACCCCCCATCCCAAGTTGATATATCGTTGTATATTGTGTTACCGTAAAAAAACGAGTATTTGTTGTATCGTTCAGGTGAGTGCATTATGTCTGTGCCTGTGGGAATTTTAACGAAAAAGCTATTATAGCTATCAAGAGCAAATTTTATATTTAGGAATTTTGTGAAATAATACTACAAAGCAGTATATTTTATTTTGTTTTAAATTCAATTGAAAGTCACTGTCAGTTTAAGAAAAATCTCGAGTTCCAAAATAATTTGTTGCTTTGAAAAATCATGATGGGAAAAAAAAATTGATGTCTTCCAAGAGAAAAAATTGAAATTTCACATTTTCTTAAATGTAATTGAAAGTCACTGCCAGTTCAAAACAATCTCGAGTTTCAGAACATCAAGACACTATCAGTTTAAAAATCTGGGGTTCCAAATCGTGACGAGAAAAAAAAAATGCAATTTGTGATAAGTCCTACAAGACAAAAAGATATGATTTCATCTTTTCTTAAACGTAATTGAAAGACACTGTCGGTTGTGATAAGTCGTCCTAGACAAAAAATAAAATTACTACAAACCTATTCAGGAAAATAATAAGCTTCCACAGAAGATGAAATTAATCATTAACCCGCATTTATATAGACAAAAGTGATGTTCAATGCTTTTACAAGAAATGAAGATTTATCGATTGATGGAGAAAAGCTGGAGATAACAGACACGTACGTTTATCTTGGGCAGCAGATATCAAGTGAGGGTAACATTGATGAAGAAATTAATCGGCGTACAAAACTGGCCTGGAGAGCTTTTGGAAGAAACAGCATAATTTTCAAGAGCAATATGCCATTATGTCTTAAAAGAAAAATGTTTGATCAATGCATCCTTCCAGTGCTTACGTATGGTGCAGAGACGTGGACCTTAACTAAAAGAGACATACAAAGGCTGCAGACAACTCAAAGCAGCATGGAGAGGTGCATACTTGGTGTAACCAGGAGAGATAAGAAGAGAAACTCGTGGATCCGAAAAATGACAAGAGTGGAAGACATCATGATCAGAGTTAAATCCCTGAAATGGCAATGGGCTGGACATACTGCCAGAAGGACAGATCATCGATGGACAGCCGAAATTTTAGATTGGATTCCAAGGGACAGGAAAAGACCCAGAAGAAGACCACATGGGAGATGGGTGGATGAAATTCGAAAGTATGCAGGGGTGACATGGAGGAGACTGGCACAAGACAGACCGTTGCGGAGGAAACTTGGGGAGACCTTCGTCCAGCAGTGGATTGATAATGGTTGACAATGATGATGATGATTATATAAAAAAAAGCTTTCATCATCGCGTGACTCTAGTCGTCTTCATTTCTACCTTAAACGTGAGCTGGCTGGAAGTGCGTATCGATCTCAAGCAGTAGCACACCTTCCTGGCGTGCAAATTATTGCCGGCTCAATCTCCACCTCTGGCAAAGAGAAAGATTTCCTCGTTCGTCAGAAACGCGACTAGAGCATTTAGGCTTCGAAAAAGTGAGAACGGAATTTACTTTTGAATAGGGACTGAAAACGTCGAAAACGATGATTTTGGAAATTCGGGAAATTTCTGTACAAAAAAAGAAAACCTGAAAAAAACTGATATTTGAGTAAAAAAAAAAAAAAAAAAAAGAAAGAAAGGAAATAAAGGTAACGTAAAATCGATCAAAATACTGAAGTTTCCATTAGTAAAAATGGTTACTATTCAAAGCGGAAATTTTGTTAAAGGTCAGAGACTTACCCGTGAATTTGATGCTCGTCGTTTTCAGGAATTTTCCGTGAATTCATACCACTTATTTTGAAGAGTGTACATCTTACGTACTTTTTTTGGAGAGGGTGGGTCAACATACTTACCCATTACATAGATGTGAAAACACAATCCGGGTTTTGCTTGTAGAAAATCTGTACAGGCAATAAGGCAAAACCGGGATGTAATTCAATTTTATGACCACCGGATAACTAATTTCTAATGCAATTTTAAAATGCAACAAACTTTTAATAAATATAGACGGTCGAGTCACATTATTGTGACCACCAGCTGATATCCAGAGTATAACCGCCGTGTGCAGCGCGGACAGCAGCTAGACTGGCTGGTAGTGACTCAGTAAGGTGCTGGAAGGTGCAAACAAGTATGTGGAGCCATCTGACTGCAGTGCATCTGACAGCTGATGGAGGGCGCATGGTGAAGGATCCATAGAGCGAACAACACGATCGAGGTGGTCCCACAGATGCTCAATAGAGTTTAAGCCTGGAGAATTAGGGAGCCAGGGAAGTACTTTGAAGTCTTCGTCTTGCTCTTGCAACCAGTCTCTGACATTTCTAGCTGTATGACACGTCGTATTGCCGTGCTGGAAGATCTCATCCGCCCCAGGGAAGACACTCAGCATGTATGGTTTAATCGGCATGTATGGTTTAATCAGCATGTGGTCTGGGAGGATGGATTCAAAACGAATTCGCTCCATAGTGTCTTCCATAGGTTTGAGTGGCCCCAGAAAATGCCACGAAAACATTCCCGAGACCATAACGCTGCCCCCATCAGCTTGTGTTCTGCCAGAAATGGTTGAAGAGTGTTTGTTCTCCAATGTTTTTTTCTTTATACGCCAACGTCCATACGCTCGATGAAGCAGAAAACGCGACTCATCAAAGAAGGCAATCCTTTGTCAATCAGCGGAGGTCCAATTCCGATACTTCCACGCAAATGTAAACCTTTTTGGCCGATGCATCTTCGTTAGCATAGGTGCAGTGACCATCCGTCTACATCGGAACCTCATACTATAACGAAGTAAATTTCTCCGTCATTTTTGTCCACGCCAGGATTCAAACCCGGGTCCCCTCATTCCGGAATAAGTTGCTCTACCAATTGAGCTACGCGGACGTTTTATTCTGATTCCTATCTGCCTTTATGTCGTGTACGTCCTTCTGGCAGGTACGTCACATCTCCTGATACGTTACAATACGTAGCAGAGTTCGCTGAACTATCGTTTTAGACACACTTCCAGTAGTCCCTTGGTTCATTCGGCCAGTAAGTTTCTCCACTGTGGCGTGTGAATCAGCCCTCACGTACCTTCGAAGCCTACTTTCACCTCTGACATCAATGGCACGTGATGTTCCGCAGTTTCCACGTCGCTTATTCGGAATAGTGCCACACTTTAACCACAGCAGCACGTGAACAGTTCACAAACTGTGCTGTTTCAGAAATACTGCCACCCTTGGCCCGAAAGCCGATAATCATCTCTTTTTGCAAATCGGATAAATCGCTCCTTCTATACATAACAGCAACGAGTGATGTGTTTTCAGATCAGATCAGATGTAAAGGATATTAGGAAGGGATTGTCTGACCCTAGGTCTTAAACAACCCTCAGAAATACACTGCTGGCCACCCAAAATGCAACACCAAGAAAGGACACGAGATAGCAAAGCCAGATTTACTGGACACATAACAACAGATACAAAGATGAAACGATTGAGCTTACAGGCCCGTGCGACTTGCGGAACACGCAGACATCAATAGTTCGTGTGGCGCCCATGGCTGGCAATAACGGCCGCTACACGCCGCGGCATCGAACGAAAGAGGCTTTGGATGTGGGCTTGGGGTATGTCGGTCCAGGCTGCTTCCACACGTTGCCACAGTTCATCAGGCGTAGCCGCGGGTGGTGCTTGCCGGGCCACTCGGTTGCCGATCAGCGACCAGACGTGTTCGATGGGCGACATATCGGGAGAACAGGTAGGCCACGGCAGCAGTGACGTGGGCCGTGGAGAATTGTTATACGATGCGTGCTGGTGCGGGCGCGCATTGTCCTGTTGAAACGTGGCCGCTGGCAGGCCCTGCAGGTAAAAGAGGACTACAGGCTCCAAAACGTCGGAGATGTAGCGGTGGCTGTTGAGTGTACCGGCGATGCGTACCAGCGGGAGGCGTTTGTCATATCCAATTGCGCCCCAAACCATAACGCCAGGCAACGGAACGGTATGGCGATGCATAATGCAGGCGTCATACAGTCCCTCGCCACGGTGCCGCCACACGCGGATATGACCATCGTGGTGTTGCAGGCAGAAGCAAGATTCGTCGGAGAAGATAATATCGTGCCATTCCCTAGTCCAGGTGCGGCGTTCAACGGCCCACTGCCGCCGCACTCGCCGGAGGTGTAACGTCAATGGTATTCGGAGCAATGGGTGCCGTGCGAGAAGTCCCCGCTCCTGCAGACGACGCCGAACGGTACGTGCTGACACAGGTTGTTGCGCAACACACCCTAATTCCTGCGCTAACGTTAGTGATGTGGCGGTGCGAACCGTCAATGCCCGCCGCGCGTCATGCCGGTATTCTCATTCGGTGGTGTGCCGCGGCTGCGGCAATCGCTCACGTCGGTCCGTCCGTCCCTCCTGCACCCACCGAATCCATACTCGCCTCACTGTGGCTGGAGGTCGTCCCACACGGGTGCCGATGTGTCGGTACGATAAACCGCTGTCACGATAAGCCACTATTCGTCCTCTGTAGAACTCCGAAACGTGCTGGAATGACTGCCGTATTCTGCGACGAGGCATCAGAATGCTTCCCGCGCACAGGTCCGGCAGCACAACACTCTTCCATCACTTTCACCCAGCCTTCTGTGCACCTTTCTTATAGTGCTTCTCGGTGGCGTGCCGGGTGCACTTGATTTGCATATGCCCTGCAATGCTAATCGTTTGCATGTCCGCTCGCGGGCGACGCATGCTGCTAATTTCAGGACAATCGGATGCTTCCTTCTTGGCATTGCATTTTGGGTGGCCAGCAGTGCAGGAAGCTAGGAGATTTGTGCTAGAGTGCCCGACAGGAAAGTGACACGGAAGTGAGGTAGAAAGGGAGAGGAAGACGCCCTTATTTGTTACCGTGGGGCCAGTACCCGGGGTCCGACGGCTTAACGTGCCCATCCGACGCACGGCGGGTATTTAGTGGTTCGAGCGTTCGTACCTGACTGGGATCGAACTTGAGCTCTCACCCGTGGCAGTCGCGAACGATGACCACAAGGCCACCCGCGGGCCATGTTTTTAGAATGTCTACAGCACACCTCACATACCCTCCAAGTCAGCTCACGACACGTGCCTTCTTTCATTGGCTATGCGCTGTTGACGTCAAAAGTAGGAGGTAGTCACAATAATGTGACTCGACTGTGTATAATTATATAGTATATGCACAACAACTCTCCCCTCCCCCCAAAAAAACTTCCGAAACCATGAAAAAAAAATCTAAACGTGCAAAAGCAGCAAAAAAGAACAAACATTGAAGAGACATACGCAAATAAAAAAAATTAGCATGAAGGAAAGAGTGTTTGTTATCCATGTTGGTCCTTGAAAACGCCATGCTGGATGACAGTCTCAAAATTGCTGCATTCATTTCCTACTTTCTTTTTCTGCTTGTTTCTTTTCCAATGTTTACCAGTTTTTTTTTATGTTCGGTTACTTCACCAATTTTTATTTGTTTGCCTATATTATATATGTTTTCAGTCATTCCATTTAAAAATAGAGATAATTTGATAAATGCACAAAACCGCGTATGCAAACTAGCTTAAACAAGCGAAACCAGGAAATTCATTATAAAGAATATGGTGAGACCGCATAGTTCTGAATGTTTGATTCATCTTTCCCCATCTGTCTCTTAACCGGAGTGGGGTGGGGTGGAAACTACCATGGGAAATGCAAATATGTTCCTGCTCTCCCTACCGAAAAATCGGAGAATGTAAGTAAAGTTGTCCTTTATAACATACAAGTTTGTGCACGTCGGGCATCGAACTCAGGTCCCCTCACTTCGGAGTAAGTCGCTCTCTTTACTAAGCTTCGCGGACAGAATATCTCGCTGCTATCTGCCTTTATCTCATGCACATCTTATATTTTGTTCCCAGTGCTTTTTTTTTTTTTTTTTTTTTACCCTGAAGAAAATGCCGGATTGATTGATAATTACGTATTGCAATTAAATTAAACACCATAAGTTTTGCAACGATGCATTCTTTGCTTTACACGGAAAAGGTTATTACCTTTTCCGTGTACAACTTGAAAAAAAAAAATCAAACGCAAAGTGTAAACAGCTGTCAACCGCCCTAGTGGCCTGAGCGCTGGTTTCTGATTATTCGTCCGAGTTGTGTCCGAGTTCGAATTCCGGTGAGTTGTGGAATTCTGAATATATTTTCCTCTTTCCAAAAATAAAACCGCGTCAAAATCGGGTCAGGAACGCCTTGACCTGACCCCGTTGGACCCGCAAGAAATTGTTGACCCATTGACCCGTGACCCGTTTCCATCTTTGATACCGGCGTATACCGGCCCATTTCGAGCATTGATGACACTAAAAAAAAAAAAAAAATGTGAAAATACCGTGGAGTGAAAATTGCAACCACGAATGAGCTCCTTAGTATTGCTTCCTTGGTGACTTAAGTTACAGCTAACATGCAGTTGTACTGCAGCAGTGGTCCAGATGAATATTCTTCGCTAATTTGCTTGAATTTTTGAACATATCGATGAAAACAAAACTGTACAAGAAGGGGTGGATTTACAGGGAAGCTCATGAAGCTTAAAAAAATGTTATTTGGGGGTCAAAAATTGTTATTTGGGCCCTAAATAAAAAAAGATTTAAGCTGTTAAAAAATTATTAATTTGTGGGGCCCTCGTTACTAGAGGGAACCTCAAATTAGCAATTTTATTTCATATTTTTCATTTTGCTCCTCAGAAAGAAAAAGAGAACAAAAATAGAAAAAAGACATAGAGTGAAGGATAAATTACCTGTTGTGGGTTTGTGGAGCATGACACTTTACTAACTCCAAGTATGTCATATACAATCATTTATTTACTAGTTTAAATGCAGGCTATCTAAATATCATTTTGAGTACTTAATATTACACAGCACAGGGGCCGACTATGGATATGCTGGGTTGCTTAAGCATTCCTAGATTTTTGCGAGAGCGACTTAAATTACCTATCGGCAGCTATTTGTATGATCATCATCATCATCATCATCAACCATTATCAATCCACTGCTGGACGAAGGTCTCCCCAAGTTTCCTCCACAACGGTCTGTCTTGTGCCAGTCTCCTCCATGTCACTCCCGCATATTTACGAATTTCATCCACCCATCTCCCATGTGGTCTTTTTCTGGGTCTTTTCCTGTCCCTTGGAATCCAATCTAAAATTTTGGCTGTCCATCTATGGTCTGTCCTTCTGGCAGTATGTCCAGCCCATTGCCATTTCAGGGATTTAACTCTGATCATGATGTCTTCCACTCTTGTCATTTTTCGGATCCACGAGTTCCTCTTCTTATCTCTCCTGGTTACACCAAGTATGCACCTCTCCATGCTGCTTTGAGTTGTCTGCAGCCTTTGTATGTCTCTTTTAGTTAAGGTCCACGTCTCTGCACCATACGTAAGCACTGGAAGGATGCATTGATCAAACACTTTTCTTTTAAGACATAATGGCATATTGCTCTTGAAAATTATGCTGTTTCTTCCAAAAGCTCTCCAGGCAAGTTTTGTACGCCGATTAATTTCTTCATCAATGTGACCCTCACTTGATATCTGCTGTCCAAGATAAACATACGTATCTGTTATCTCCAGTTTTTCTCCATCAATCGATAAATCTTCATTTCTTGTAAAAGCATTGAACATCACTTTTGTCTTCTGAAAGTTCATTTTTAATCCCACTTCTTTACTCTTGTCAGCAAGTTCCTGGATCATACTCTGCAGCTCTGATGGGGTAGTTGCCAAAAATGACTACGTCATCAGCAAAACGAAGGTGGGTTAGATAATCTCCATTAATCTTTATCCCTTTGTTTTTCCAGTTCAGTGATTGAAAGACATTTTCCAATGTGGCATTAAAGAGCTTCGGAGATATACATTCTGTAATATATTATGTCAGTTATAAAAATATTGTAAATTCAATACAACAAAATTTTTTAAAAACTGCTGGGAAATGAAATAATCGTTAAGAGAATAGCGAAGAAAAAAAAACACATTTTCTTCTGGTAATATATTAAATTTACTCACAAGCATCAGTATTCAATCAAAAACAGGCACTATTTCAAAAGATTATTTCTTTATGGCGATTAAAAATAAAGCATTTTCATTTATTGTCTTATTCATTTTAAAGAAATCAGTGTTAAACGTGTTGCGTTTTTCTTTTTAATCCTTGCGTTTTTAGCACAACTTTTGTAAAAAATATCGTGCTTATGTTACCAGTTTGTCCGTCCGTCCGTCTGTACCCACGATATCTCTGCAACTATTAGTCCGATTTGAAAAATTTATTTTGCATTGGGATGCTTGAAATATACGAATGATGATCCTTCATTTCATTTTTTTACGTTATACAATTTCGCCGCTAGAGGGCGTAAATGCAGATGATGTCGAATTCAAAAATACGTTTTATTCCACATATTTGCTTCTAAACATCCGATCGGAAAAATCTTTTATCTTTCGATTCCATTTAAGTCGAAGAGTATTTTAGATATAGTTACTTTTTTCAAATTAAGCATAGATTTTTTTCGCTAGGGGGCATTAAAATAAATTGCATTTTTCCAGATAACTCTTCTTCTAAAACTCCGATTTGAAAAATATTTTCTTCAGCGGATACAGCTCCTGATGCAAAATATTTTGCATATAATTTCAAATTTTTGGTAAATAATACTTTGGCCACCAGAGAGCGTAAGTGTTAATTTTTTCTTCTGATGTATTGAGAGGGGCTCCCTCTCTCTAGAAAACAGAGGGAGCGCCTCTGGCGAGGAAGGCAGGAGCCAATCAGCAGGCGTGGAGAAGTTACGGGGCGAAAAACTTCAGGAAAGGAATTAGGAAGGAAGACAGCGAGAGAAACAGTTAGAGCTGGGAACGGTGGACGGACAGCGAGAGCTGGGGAACGGTTTTGAGGAGTGCTGAGGAGCAGCACGGACAGCCAGAGCTGGGAACGGTTGACGGACAGCCAGAGCTTGGAATGGTTGAAGGACAGTGCTGGGTGTGAGCGCTGGGAAAGAAAGTTGGTGATAGAACGTGCCAGCTAGGGCACGGGGAAGAACGATCGTGGTTGGAAGAGTTGGCGGCAGACACGTCGGTCTGTAACGACGTACGGAGAAAGCGATTTGATAGGACACGTGTTCGGGAAAGAACACGAGGCATAGCTTCCAGAACAAAGGAAGGGAGGTGAGCGGAAGGATACGACGATTAAAACCTTTCACGTCTGTGATAGAAAAAGAACGAGCAAAGAGTATTAGCAGAAAATAGTATTCTTTAATGAGTAGAGACTCTGATCAATTTTTCGTGGAACTGCACTTGCAGTAGCTCGGGTCAAGGAACAATAGCTGCCGGAACGATTACTTTTAATTAAACGTTTTTGTTAAGTTTTCAACAAGCCTGAGAGTGAATTCATGCTTGGAATGTCTTGCCATTATTTTTACTTCCCCTTTCCCGAATAGCAGATTATTTCTAGTAAAGCTGGAAGAGCAAGAACGCCGGGCTGCTTTCAACTTTTCGTTGATAGACAGTCTCCAGACAAAAATAACCTTATAAATAGTTTTCCATCCTGCTGTGTGGAATTTTCATCAGCGCTGGAAGCCAGTGTTGTTTGGCCGATGAGCATTAATTAACATAATTAGCTTCCATCCCTACAATGAGCTTTGGGAGCCGACGCCCAACTTGAGTCCCCTTGATGGGTGCACGACACAGAGCAATGCGCCTCGCTTGGGCACGGCAACACCGCCACTGGACACTTGATGACTGGAAACAAGTAACCTGGTCTGACGAGTGGCGTTTCCAACTGTATCGGGCGGATGGAAGGATTCGTGTGTGGCGCAAACCCCATGAAGCCATGGATCCCGTCTGTCAACAGGGAACTGTACTGGTTGTTGTTGTTGGTGGTGGTGGTGGGGGGGGGGGGGGGGTGTTCCATAATGGTATGGGGTGCGTTTAGCTGGACTTCACTGGGACCCCTGGTACGTCTACAAACGTCTGTGACCAGCCAACGCTATGTGCGCATCCTTTCTGACGAGGTACACCCGTTCATGTCCTGCATTCATGCTGATGGGCTGGGCCTGTTCCAACAGGACCATGCACCTCCACACAAATGTCGGGACGCCACATTACGGTTAGAGGAGCATTCATCTGAGTTTGGGGTGTTGCCATTCCCACCCAAATCCCCAGATCTGAACGTGCTAGAACACATTTATGATGCCATGCAACGCGCTATCGAACACAGGAATCCGAGACCTTGGAATACACCCGAGTTGTGAAACGCCCTGCAGGAAGTTTGGTGTGCATTGCCTACAGCATATTTCCAGAAGCTAGTGGAGTCCATGCCCCGTTTATTTCTACAGACCTACGCTCCCGTGGGGGACCTACCAAGTATTAGACTGGTGTACCAGTTTTTCTGGCACTTCAGTGTATATATAAATTGAGTTTCGAATTTATAGTTCAAAGCAGATTTGTCCGGGTCCGAAATTTTTGACCCATTTCCAACCCTGGCCGGTATGGTATACCGGCACCTCTTTTTTCCCTAGTATTTCATACCGGCACTTTTTTTACGCATAATTTACATACCGTCACTAATTTTAGTAGTGGGAACTGAAAAAATTATTCTTTTTTGTCCCTGACTTATGAGCGCACGTTCTTAAACATAGAAACCTTATGTGCCTCGTGCCTTTCAGAAATAGCTGTGTGGGAACGGCAAAGAGCAGGAGAGTGGTGCACACATGATTTATATTATATATAAGTTCAATCCTTCAAAGGATGAAAATGAATCTCCCCATAGCGCATGCTCACATCTTGCCCAAGCCCCAGATCATACCACTAAAGATGTCAGTAATTTTTATTCTATCATTAATTTAATATATTCAATTTGAAGAGCTTCCTCAAAGAATGAAGAATTGGGAGTAATAGATTAAATAGAATTTTTAGTTTTGCAGCACAATGAGTATAAACTTTTTAAACTTCGGACTTCTTTTTTTTTTTTATTTTTTTTTTTTTTTTTTGAGAGTGTTGAGATTACTATTAATTTAAAACTGAATAATCACTCTGATTGCAGAGATTCTAATTGTCCGACTTTCTATTTCATGAAAGTCCGTATTGGAAGGAGGCTACCTTTTCTGTTCGGGGTTTTAAAGCTCTGGGTTAAAGTCCATCTGAATCACTACTGATTAGCCGAGGTTCGGAAGTCTCATTAATCCGTTGGTCCTGGGGTATAGACTCCTCATTATGAACACGTAGTGCAACCCCAATTGTCAGTGCAACATAAATAGTGCCCGCTGGATCCACAAACCAATCAACTGAAATCGACCGCTGACTTATGGTACAGTATTATTCCACTGAGTTATCAATTGCATTTTAAAACAAAGGAGTCTTTCCTCCACGGATTTTTTTCTTTTTTAGTTTTAGAGAATTTCTATCAAACGTATTTTTTTCCGGATGGTTTTTAGCTAAACATGAGCATACCGATACTTCAAAATTTTCATTTCGACCACTGAGTGTCATATAACGATGCAGGTCACACGGAACCCTTTTTAAGTTTTTAAAACAAATTCTTCGTTCAGGCATAATGGCTTGAATGATTGTCAGGAAAATTAGGACATTGAGTGAAGGGAAAATGGAAGATATTGAATGCTAAAAAAGATGATTTCGCTTTAGAACTAGAGGGAATAAAAGTCGCACCACAAAGGAGGTGCAAAGACTTTCCCTTCCGGTGCTGTAATTACTCCACCAGGAAATTCGGACAAAGGTGATTCATTTCAGATGTCAAAACCAGTTTGTCTTTCTCGGGGATAATGATACTGGTTACTGAAACCTCATATGAGGTATGCATTCACCTTGCATTCAGAATTTACCGTAGAGATAGATTTTGAAACCGTGGAATTAAAAATCTCTTTCTGAAACTGGAAAAATATTAAAGCAATACAAATTATTCAGCTACCTTAGGAACTCGTTAAAGATCTTAGCAGCTCCGGTGCTTGAGTGGTCAGGGGCGTAGGTTTCTGGCTAGTTCTTCCGACCAAGGTCCAATCGCCGGTTGAAGCCAGGATCGTGCGTCCCCCCATCCCAAATCAGCGGCGCTTTAATAGGGACGGGTGACTGCTTAGAGCCTGAAAAAAAAAAAAAAAGATCTTACAGTTTGTAACACAAATTTCTGCGGGGTAAATAGGGATTTCATTCACATTAAAAAAGTATCGTGAAATTATTGAGTGTACCAGATTCACATAGTCTAATCGGCGCCCCTGATGAAGTGGCGATGCCAGGAGCTCAGAATGGGTGGAGGGGATAGGCATCATACTGACAGGGGCAAAAATTTCGAAGTGCTTGGTACACATTTTTGCGAAAAATTCATTCTGTTCTTGTAGATTTTACCCGAAGCTGATGACGTTATACCCAGTAAAAGTAAATTACTGTAGTACATTTATTCAATGTATGTATTACTAGGAAACGTGGATGCGAACGTCCATGGACTTTAACAGGTGACTATTTCTTCGCAATTTTAGCTTATTTACGTCATTTTTTTTAATGTTTTAAATATCTTCTGTCATAAGGCTATTTATGAATTTCATTGTGTTGTCGGAAAAGTCATGACGTATTTTAGCCATGTTTTGCAAAGATTATTTATTGATAGAAAGAACAAAGATCAATCAATGATATAATGCCCGTTTTGTTCGATAAACTTTTGCCATCTTTCAGTGAGCTGCAGAATGCTTCGTTCATAGAAGGACCTGTGTTTCTCGGCGAAAAACTGTACAAGGTGCATGATTTACAGCCTCATCTGAATTGAACGTTATACCACGCAAGGACTGTTGAAGAGAGCGAAACAATTGAAAGTCTGACGGCGCAAGCTCAGGCGAGTATGTTGGGTGTGGCAACACATCCCACCCAAGCTCCAATAATTTTTGGCGGGTGATCAAACTTGTGTGTGGTATCGCGTTGTCTTGATGGAACACAACACCTTTACGATGAACGAGCTCTGGACGTTTCTGGATGATGAATTCGTTCAAACTGTCCAATTGCCGACAGCACACATTCGAATTGACTGTTTGGTTCCGTGGTAGGAGCTCGAAAAACACGACACCTTTAAAATCCCACCACACTGAGACCAGAACCTTCCGCTGATGAATGTCTGCTTTGGATGTCGTTTGAGGCGAAGCAGCACGTCGGGACCAAGGCCGTTTGCGCAGCACATTGTTGTACACAATCCACCTTTCGTCACCAGTTATCAGTTGCTTAAAAAAAGGATCGTTTTCCTCACGTTTAATGAGCATATCGCAGATGTTTATACGCGCCGTCAATTGAGCTTCTTTGAGTTCAGGAGGAACCCACACATCGAGCATGCTTACGTATCCCAGCTTTTTCAAGCGGTCGTGAACGCTTAAATGATGGATGTGCAATGTGTCTGCAATCTCTCGTGTCGTGTAACGCGGGTTTGACTCTATCAATGCCTTGATTTGGTCGTCATCAACCTCGGTTGGCCTCACGGACCGAGGAGCATTGTTGAGGTCGAAATCACCAGCACGGAATTTCGCTAACCACCGCTGGCACTGACGTTTTTGTAAAGCATTATCACCGTACATTTTACGTAACTTTTCACAAATTTGACGCGCGTTCTTCTTTTTATGGAAGTAAAACAGTAAAATATGACGAAAATGCACAGTTTGGTCTTCCATCTTCAACTTAATTTCAAATCTCCGCAAATCAACCAAATCGCTCAATATTCCTTTTAGACTGCAGCTAGAACTAACACCTGTCGAATGCCATTGCGATAACAGAGCTGCGCATGCCTCTAGTACTTCTAAAACCGCCCAACCGCCATCGGGTGCCAAAATACGTCATGACTTTTCCGACAACCCAATAGTTTATAAACTGACAATTTTAGTTTGTAAACAAGCATGCTCAATGGATATGAGACTTGGACATTGACAAAGGAATCCGAGAGAAGGATACTTGCTTTTGAAAGAAAGTGCTATCGTAAAATCTTATGAATCGGAAGGATCTAGAAGAATAAGAAGTGTACAGAAGGATACAACTAAAAGAGACAACACCAAGAAGGGTTGTGTTAGATAAACGACAGTTGGTAGTAAGATGACGTCTATGCAAATTTTGCGCTCGGCGCATACGTGTGGCGCTAGTAGCACCCCTCGGAACATGCAAAGCAGGTTTGCTGTGAATACGCGCTGTAACGTTCGTGAACGTTAGTTATCGTTGAGATTCGACGTAGTGTGTTGATGTTAGTCAAGAATGCCTTTAAGAAGACGAAGAAGCCATTATCAACAGCTCACGGAGTTTGAACGAGGTCGTGTAATAGGGCAACGAGAAGGTGGATATTCTTTCCGCAATATTGCAGAACGACTTGGCAGGAATGTAGCCACTGTGCATGATTGTTGGCAGCGGTGGTCAAGGGAAGGTACTGCCTCAAGAAGACCGGGTTCCGGCCGGCCACGTGGCACTACTGAGAGGGAAGACCGCCGTGTACGGCGTATGGCCGTGGCGCATCGTACCGTGTCTGCGGCAGCAATTCGAGCTGCAGTAGCCACCACAGTGACACAACGAACTGTTACAAATCGGTTGCTTGAAGGACAGCTCCGAGCCAGATGCCCTGTAGTGTGCATTTCACTTACTCCAAACCACTGCCGTTTGCGACGTCCGTCAGTGGTGTCAAGCTAGGGCTCATTAGAGGACGGAGTGGAGATCTGTTGTGTTTTCTGATGAAAGCCGGTTCTGCCTGGGTGCCAGTGATGGCCGTGTGTTGGTTAGAAGGAGGCCAGGTGAGCGCCTGCAACCAACCTGTCTGCGGCCGAGACACACTGGACCTACACCTGGAGTTATTTCCTATGACAGCAGGAGCACTCTCGTATTTATTGCACGCACCCTGACGGCACAGTTGTACGTCGGTCTGGTGATTCAACCTGTTGTGCTGCCATTCATGAACAGCATTCCAGGGGGTGTTTTCCAACAGGATAACGCTCTCCCGCATACCGCTGTTGTAACCCAACATGCTCTACAGTGTCGACATGTTGCCGTGGCCTGCTAGATCACCAGATCTTTCTCCAATCGAGCACGTATGGGACATCATTGGACGACAACTCCAGCGTCACCCCCAACCAGCATTAACCGTCCCTGTATTGACCGACCAAGTGCAACAGGCATGGAACTCCATCCCACAAACTGACATCCAGCACCTGTACGACACAATGCACGAACGTTTGCATGCTTGCATTCAACATTCTGGCGGTTACACCGGTTATTAATGTACCAGCATTTCACATTTAAAATGGCTCTTCTTGCGCTTACATTAAGCTGTGATCTTGAAACCTTAATCGATTAAATATGTTACCTATACAAATGTATTGCCGCCATTTCATTCCTCTACAACTATTTTTTCGTGGTGTTGGGATTTTTTCCGTCAGTGTAGTTAAAATAGCAACAGACACATACGGGAATTTTACCCATTGTTGTTGTTGATCATGATAATGATAAAACTGACAATGGATGCTTATCATTTTTAACTATTTCATCTTTTTTGAAGTATTATACACAGTCGAGTCACATTATTGTGACCAACTCCTCGTTTTGACGTCAACAGCGCGTAGCCAATGAAAGAAAGCACGTGTCGTGAGCTGGATAGGACACGTAGGCATTCTGAAAATATGGTGTGCTGTAGGCATTCTGAAAATATATCACTCGTTGCTTTCACGGATGAAAGGAGCGATTTATCAGATTTGCAAAAAGGGAGGATCATTGGCTCTCGGGCCAAGAGTAGCAACATTTCTGAAACACCGCAGTTTGCGAACGGTTCGCGTGCTGCTGTGGTTAAAGTGTAGTGTGATTGGAGAAATAGCACCATTGCGAATAAGCGACGTGGCAACTTCGGAGCACCACGTGTCATTAATACGAGAGGTGAACGTCAGCTTCGAAGGTGCGTGAGGGCCGATCGATAAGCTACAGTGGAGCAACTCACTTACAGAATGAACCAGGGGCTGACGGAAGTGTGTCTAAAACGACAGTTTTGCAAACTCTGCTGCATATGGGGCTCCGATGCAGACGGATGGTCACTGCACCTATGCTAACGAAGGTGCATCAGTAGAAAAGGCTTACATCTGCACGGCAGTATTAGAATTGGACCTCCGCTGCTTGGCAAATTATTGCCATCTCCGATGAGTCACGTTTTTCTTCATCGAACGGACGGACGTTGGCGCATAAGACACAACACATCGGAGAACAAGCACTGCTAGTAGAACACAAGCTGGTAGGGGCAGCGTTATGGTCTGGGAAATGTTTCCGTGGCATTCCCTGGGTCCACTCATATCTGTCGAAGGCACTATGGACGAAATTCGTTATGAATCCATTATTGCAGACCATGTACACCCATACATGCTGATTGTCTTCCCTGGGGCGGATAGGATCTTCCAGCACGACAATGCGACGTGTCATACTTATAGAAATGTCCGAGAGTGGTTGGAAGAGCACGATGAAGACTTCAACGTATTTCCCTGGTCCCCTGATTCCCCAGACTTAAACCTAATTGAGCATCTGTGGAACCACCTCGATCGTGTTGTTCGCTCTATGAATCCTCCACCACGCATCCTCCAGCAGCTGTCAGATGCACTGCTGTCAGCAAGGTTCTACATACCTGTGAATACCTTGCAGCACTTTACTGAGTTACTACCTGCCCGTCTAGCTGTTGTCCGCGCTGCACACTGAAGTTACTCTGGATATTAGCTGGTGGTCACAATAATGTGACTCGACCGTGTATAATAACAAAAATTTGTGTCTTTCTGCTACTCTCTTAGACATTTGCTCAGAGGACTTCTATCATTTCACAGAATACCACACTCATTTCTGAATGCCCTCTACATTTTGGTCATGCGAAAAAAAAAAAAAAAAAAAAAGCTGCTTCTGGAAATTTTTATCGAGTGAGATTCTGCCTCACCGTTAACTACCACTCCAAGCAGGTGCTCCGAAGATGTGCTGACTGATACGATAAAATAACGTAACCTGTGGCCAAAAAGGGAGGCAGGAAAAATTGGTCGGTACAGCTCTTGGGTAAAACCCACGCATCGTTCTCGAAGAAAAAACGAAATAAAGCTACGGGAGTGCCAGAAATATTTCGATTTTCCCTACATAGGCTATTCAGCATTTAAAATTTCACGAGTGCTGCGTTGTCAAAGGTACTCCGATGCCCTTGCTTACTTTGTTTAGCGGCTTGATTAGTTCCTGATGCCAAATATATATATATTTTTTGCTTATGCAGAAACAAGTCTCCCTATTATACAGTATACCTGAACGTGGTAGTTATAAATGTGGAAATTTTATAAGGTAATTTTTGCTCATCAGACTTAGCATTTGGTCACTGTGTCGCTGACCTCGTTGTCTCCGTGTTCGTTGTAAACGAATTCCACAGTAGTTTAAAATTCCTTTCCCATTGCGAAACAAATTACTTTCTTTGCTACTGTGGCAGTAAAAGCTCGCTATTTCTTTAGTAGAGCAGTTTTCAAAGTTCATTATTCTGTAGCTTTTTTCGCATACTTACTTCAGTCAGGCGCAAGCTAACTCATTAAAATGGCGTCACAGCTTAAGCGATAAGAGTGAGAAAGTTGAAGAACGCATTAACTTCTTTTCAGATTCATGATAAGGAGTAAGCACGGCGAGATTCAGATTTGATGGATTACTATGGAACAAGTCCATTATACAACCCTCTATTATCTTGCGCCACTGTGAAAGGATTTGAAATGGAGACAATAATGAGAGGGAATGGTTGCTTCTGTAGACGCAGATATTGTGCTTTTCAGTGAAGTCGCGAACGTGGGTTTGTAATTAGTAACAGATTTTTTCCCCTGATCTTTGACTGTTTGAAGACTTTCTCTTCTTATAGCTAAAATTTGTTGTGGCAAAAAGGTCAGTTTTCTGTCAGCATTTTTAGGATTAGGAGAAATTTATTGTGTACCATTCTCCAAAGTTTAAGTTATGTTGAGGTGGATTTTAAAATTATTTATTAATTTTATTATCATTGAGGGAGTAATACTTATGAGCATTTTGAATACTCGCGGTTCTTTTCCGAAATTTAATTCCTCTTTTTTTTCTGGAATTGTATTACGAGGGTAAATTAAAAAGTAAGGTCAATATTATCGTATATTAAGGAATCTAAGAGGCATACAGATAACAATTACCTTATTTCTCAACATATTTCCTTCTGTCGTTCAATGCATATTTTGTATCTGTCCACAAGCTTCTGTATTCCTGCAGAAGAGAATGCTTTGGGTTGTTTCTGCAGTCAGGAATGCACCGCTTCCTGTACTTGGACATCACTTTCAAAATGGCGGCCTCGCAAAGCGTCTTTCAAAGGCCCGAAGACACGAAAGTCGCACGGCGCCAGATCGGAACTGTAAGCAGGATGTGGTAACGCCTAAAACTTCAACTCGTTAATTGTTTATTGAGTTGTCAATGCCGTATATGGACAAGCGTTGTCGTGCAGCAACAACAGCACTTTTTTGGACAACATTCGCCGTCATTTTGGGCGAATTACGGGTTCCAATTTGTCTTTCAGCAAGTCACAATATGACCGACTGTTAATTGAATCCCTCTGTGTTTGATAGTGTTCAACGATGGGTCTTTTCATGTAAAAAAAAAGAACCAGCATTCATTTTCATGCCGAAGGGACAACTTTAAACTTCTTTTTTGCATGGGGAGCCCGAATGATTCCACTCCATGCTTTGCTTTTTGCTCTTGGGGTTGTAATGACGGACCCATGTTTCGTCCCCAGTGATGATCCTCTCCAGAAAACTGGTATCTGACTCATGCCGCCACAAAAAAAAAAAAAAAAAAAAAAAAAAAAATTCTGCCAATTTCCAAACGCTGTCGGTTTTGAACTTTTTCAGTTGAGGAACATTATTACTTTATCCGAGGTGAATATTTCGGAAGCATATAATCGAGTGAATTCAAAACTTTTTGTGCGAAATGTCGAATGTCTATATTTCGAAGCATTTCATTTCGTAAAATTAGTGTTATTTAATGTCCAACTATTGGAGTTTTTGCTGTAAATCGAGTGTTTTATTTCTCGCATGTAAAACAGAAGAATTAAGGTTAATAGTCAAAAAATTAAAACGCTCACATACCAGAGTGTGGTGGACATGACGTCCTATTTCAATAAAACTAAAATGTTTCGTTTTTTCTTTTTTTCTACTTTTATCTGAATATGAAGAAGGAGGATTGTCCCAAAACAGCTGAGATTGCTTTTATTAAAAAAATACGCGTACCTTAATTATCAAGGAAGTGGTCATCTTTTCCGAAATATTACCCATTACATCGAATACAGGTATCCCAATCTTCCCCTTCGCTTTTTGAATGTCTTCTGGAATTCTTCTTTTAAAATGCTGTTGAAGCTCCCCTGCGCGGTTGTAATAAGTAGTTGATCAGTCTCAAAGTTGTCGTCCCCGTAATATTTTTCAAACTGGGGAACAACCAGTAGTCGCATAGTGATTATATGCCGTTTGGGGCATCATTTTAACATTCATTTTCTCCAAATAAGAGACGACGGAACTGAACATGTGCCACATTGCATTGAGCTGCACATTAAAAGAAATATAGAACCCAACTCGTTGCACGCCTAAATGCTCGGTTAAAATTCGGTGAATTGATGATTTGCAAATGTGAACCATATCTTCCATTTCCCTTATTGATAGGGTCTGTCTTCCCGCAAAATAACACCTATTGTATTTACATTTACCTCTGTAACACTCGTTGAAGGTCTTCCTCCATGAGCGATTGAAGCCGCCGACTCACGACCATTCATAAATTCTTTATGCCATCTGTAAATTATTGATTTTCTTAGACATCCATCTGTAACGTATATTCTATATTCACTTTCCTTTTGATTTTACTATCTCTGGTTATTTTATTTTACTATGTAAATTATCTTCTAACTGAACGAGATATTATTTCACCCGCTGAATGAGATCTGGCAAATGCGTGTAAGTCATGACGTGGTGGTAGCCAGTATAAATAGGCGCGTTCAACGATACCCAAGGAGAGCGTTTGTTGTTGTACGGAGAGTGTTGGTTTATGTGAAAGAGAGCGTTTGTTTATGAGTATAGAGCTCCGTTCATGTGCAAGGAGCTACGTGTTATTTGAGTAGCTGTGTGTGATGATACAAGTAGAAGTTCATAATAAAAGGTTTTATGTAAGTACGTCTTTCTCAGTTCATAGTACTGTCAGACCTCTGTCTGGCTGTTAGGTTTATGTCATTAGTTTATTACTATTAACAACCAGCGTTACGACTTTATTCATCCTAATTACTGCTACAACATTACTACCAGTTATAAGTTTGTTCAATACTATTACTACACTACTAGCAGGAGACTTTATTCATGATCTTAATTAACTAGTAACAACAACCATTTGAATTCACTATTTGAAGCTTAGTACAAGCATATAATTCAGTAGCAGAAGCATTATACTTAGCTTAGTTGAAAGCTTTATTCATTATAATTAGCTTAGTAGCTGGTAAAAGAGGTTATTCATTATACATCTTTATAAGCCTCTTGCATAAGACGGAAAGTCTCTTCGACAGACTTCTTAGGTCGACATCAAAAATTTAATGGCGCAACTTTGTTCCTCTTTCACATGTATTTTGTCGAAAAATCACAGAGAGAAAACACTTGTTAGGGGTTCACGAAACAACGCTTATTAAATTGCGCACTACCGACGACGACGCATGAGTGATTAACTGGTGTGGCCGGTCGTTATGGTTACTATAACGACTACCATTTTTTTCGAGACTCGCGTCAAGGTCGAACGCAGTATTGCACATTTTTTATAAAAAACATTCTCAGTTGTTTTGGGACAAGCTATGGACAATCTTAATGAAAATAAATGCAATAAAAACATTTCACTAAAATGAGATATTTGTGAATTCAGTAACTATCCTTCTAACAGATCGACGACTAAGTTTTTTTTTGCCTCAAGTGCAAAAATGAAGGTCTCAATCTAAAGTACGATGCTTAGAGGGGTATGCATTGTGAACTTCGTAAATCTATAGAGAAATCGAAACGCCTTAAAAACACTACGTTTTTTTTATTGTCTACCGGTTGAAGCTCTTTCTGTGTTGATTTTCCCCGGTATGTGTTCATACTGTGTGACCTACCTTTGAGGTGATGGAACTATCAAATCGGCCAGTTGCAGCGATAAGCATTTGCCAGGGCAGTTCAGGTAGAATATCCGACTCTGGAGAGGGAAGATGTGGGTTCGAATTCCATCAACGGTAGAAAGGGTAAGTTTCGCTATATTGGTCCCCAAAAGCAAAATACATCTAAAAATGTTCGATTCTTTTTTCACACATCGTCTGGAACTAATCAGAATTTCTTCATCTACAGAGAGCTCCTTTAAACATGATTTGCCGGATGGCCTAAAAGCCTGCGGCTTCATGCAACCCCTTCTAAACGGGGGGGGGGTATATACACTGCTGGCCACCCAAAATGCAACACCAAGAAGGAAGCATCCGATTGGCCTGAAATTCGCAGCATGCGTCGCTCGCGAGAGGACATGCAAACGATTAGCATTGCAGGGCATATGCAAATCATGTGCGCCCGGCACGCCACCGAGAAGCACTATAAGAAGGGTGCACAGAAGGCGGGGTGTAAGTAGTGGAAGTGTGTTATGCTGCCGGACATGTGCGCGGGAAGCTTCCTGATGCCTCGTCGCAGAATACGGCAGTCATTCCAGCACGTTTCGGAGTTCGACATAGGACGAATAGTGGCTTATCGCGACAGAGGTTTATCTTACCGAGACATCGGCGCCCGTGTGGGACGACATCCAGCCACTGCGAGGCGAGTATGGATTCGGTGGGTGCAGGAGGGATGGACGGACCGACGTGAGCGATTGCCGCAGCCGCGGCACACCACCGAATAAGGGGACCGGCATGTTCTGCGGCGGGCATTGACGGCTCGCCCCGCCACATCACGAACGTTAGCGCAGGAATTAGGGTGTGTTACGCAACAACCTGTGTCAGCACGTACCGTTCGATGTCGTCTGCAGGAGCGGGGCCTTGTCGCACAGCGCCCGTTGCTCCGATTACCATTGACGTTACACCACCGGCGAGTGCGGCGGCAGTGGGCAGTTGAACGCCCCACCTGGACTGCGGAATGGCACGATATTGTCTTCTCCGACGAATCCCGCTTCTGCCTGCAACACCACGATGGTCGGATTCGCCTGTGGCGGCACCGCGGCGAGAGACTGTAAGACGCCTGCATTATGCATCGCCATACCGATCCGTCGCCTGGCGTTATGGTTTGGGGCGCAATTGGATATGGCACCCGCACCCCTCTGGTACGCATCGCCGGTACACTCAACAGCCACCGCTATATCTCTGACGTTTTGGAGCCTGTAGTCCTCCCTTACCTGCAGGACCTGCCAGCGGCCACGTTTCAACAGGACAATGCGCGCCCGCACGTGGCACGCATCGTGTAACAATTTTTCACGGCCCACCAAGTGTCACTGCTGTCGTGGCCCGCCTGTTCTTCCGATATGTCGCCCATCGAGCACGTCTGGTCGCTGATCGGCAACCGAGTTGCTCGGCAAGCACCACCCGCGGCTACGCCTAATGTAATGCGGCAACGTGTGGAAGCAGGCTGGACAGACATACCCCAAGCCCACATCCAAAGCCTCTTCCGTTCGATGCCGCGGCGTGTAGCGGCCGTTATTGCCAGCCATGGGGGCCACACGAACTATTGATGTCTGCGTGTTCCGTAAGTCGCACGGGCCTGTAAGCTCAATCGTTTCATCTTTGTATCTGTTGCTATGTGTCCAGTAAATCTGGCTTTGCTATCTCGCGTCCTTCTTGGTGTTGCATTTTGAGTGGCCAGCAGCTGTGTATATATATATATATACATATGAGACGCACTAATGAGGTGACGCAAGTGTCAAAGCAGCAAATTGCAGCGATAAACCTTTGTTGGCGTAGTTCATTTGGTAGCAGGCAGAGTTGGAAACGGTTCTAAAGTTTTGGACCCAGATCCGGACCCGGATCTGTAACTGACCCGGACCAGACCCAACATGGACATATCTACTTTGAACTATAATATATATACAGGGCGTACAAAAAGTCTCTCCGTAGTGGGTATTTTAGGTTACATAGAAATCAAAAAATGCGTTATAGGAACGCATAATTTTCTCACTTACAGGAAGTGTTGAAACTAACATCCTACCTCTTTTACACATGGTTTCAAACGCATCTGCGAGAGTCAATAAGGTTGTTCCACCTAATTTCCATGGCGCTACAGTCAACATTTTTGAATTATGCAAATTGTATGTTTAATCCCAGTTTTTGCTGTTTTCTTGATAACATATCAAGCTTCAGAATACGTTCCACAGCAACGCCAATTTTCACATGTTTCTGATGAGTTGAAAGTTTTCAAAATGAGGACGTTGTTTTCATCATTGTCCCTCAGAAGAAAGGGGTCACTTTTTTTTCTGAGGACACTCTTCCTTTATTGCATGACAAATCAACCAGTGTCGAGCAAATTCCGCGGTTAGCATTTTACTTTGAAAAATTTTTTTTATTTGCTTTCCAAAAATAAAATGTAAATAAAACCGGGTCGAAATCTTAACCGGACCCGTTTGACCTGCTATAGAAATTATCAACTCGTTGACCCGTTGACCCGTGACCCGTTTTCATTTCTGGTAGAAGGTCCGATTCCGGAGAAGGAACATATGAGTTCGAATCCCATCAACGGCTGAAAAGGACAAATTTTGCTGTAACTGACAATATAACTCCCATCTTCAAACACGATTTCAAGATAGCTACACTTCGAGAGTTTTCCAAAGTTCATGTCAATATTATATAAACATCGTTTCACAATTACTACTCAAAGCAAGTAAGATACAGGCTACGTGTCTGAGGCTGCATTTAATGGGCGAATACTGAATACCAATTTGGAAAATAAATACCAATGAAATGTATTCATCGCATTTCCTTTTTAAGAAGTTTCATGTGCTCCCAAGCAAACACATTTTTCAAGCAGTAACTTACATGCACTTCATTTAGGTTAAATTTGTGGAATCTTATTTTCT
Source organism: Macrothele yani (assembly GCA_039090855.1). NCBI lineage: Eukaryota > Metazoa > Arthropoda > Arachnida > Araneae > Macrothelidae > Macrothele > Macrothele yani. The sequence goes on from CM077002.1 coordinate 135,014,414, forward strand.
TATTTTTGTCAGGCCTGAGTCCCAGTCGACACGTGCACGAACATCTGGCTGACAGCAAAAAACAAAAAAAAAAAAAAAAAAAAAAAAAAAAAAAAAAAAGAAAGAAAAATTATTTTAGTTTTGATTATTTGCTTCACTTATTTCGCCTCAAGCTTGATTTGTGGTCTCGCCCATTCCACCTCGAGAAAATTCGCGAGTGGGCTATTTTCGTCCGACTCACCTCACTCTCTCTCTCTCTCTCTCTTTTATGCTTTCCAATCGTAGCTTGAAGAAGCGTATATGCTCCAGCTTTGTCCGTGTGTCTGTGTGTCTGCCTGTCTGCATGATAACTCGCGTAAAAATGAATAGATTTTGATTGAAGTTTAGTATGTGGTAGGGGACAACCTGGAGACGAACCCGATTAAAAATGGACGAAATGGGGTCAAAAGGTCAGGACATAAGAGCGGGATCCATTCCATAGTTCTTATGCATCATAACTTAAGTAAAAATGCTTTGATTGCGACAAAACTTTATCATGTTCTTTCGGAGGTATACTGAACAGGTTCTGTTAAATATAATCGAAATGGGGTCAAAGGCCAGGGCATAGGAGCGAGATTTATTCCACAGCCATTATCCTCATAACTTGACTAAAAATGCTTCTATTGCAACAAAACTTTAGTATGTTGTTCCAGAGGTATACTCAACTAATTCTGTTTAATGTAATTGAAATGGGGTCGAAGGCCAGGGCACAGGGGGAGATTTATTCCACAGCCATTATCCTCATAACTTGACTAAAATGCTTCTATTGCGACAAAACTTTAGTATGTTGTTCCAGAGGTATACTCAACTAATTCTGTTTAATGTAATTGAAATGGGGTCAAAGGCCAGGGCACAGGAGCGAGATTTATTCCACAGCCATTATCCTCATAACTTGACTAAAATTGCTTCTATTGCGACAAAGCTTTAGTATGTTGTTTCGGAGGTATACTGAACCGGTTCTGTTGAATATAATCGAAATGGGGTCAAAGGCCAGGGTACAGGAGCGAGATTTATTCCACAGCCATTATCCTCGTAACTTGACTAAAAATGCTTCTATTGCGACAAAACTTTAGTATGTTGTTCCAGAGGTATACTCAACTAATTCTGTTTAATGTAATTGAAATGGGGTCAAAGGCCAGGGCACAGGGGGGAGATTTATTCCACAGCCATTATCCTCATAACTTGACTAAAAATGCTTCTATTGCGACAAAGCTTTAGTATGTTGTTTCGGAGGTATACTAAACCGGTTCTGTTGAATATAATCGAAATGGGGTCAAAGGCCAGGACACAGGAGCGAGATTTATTCTACAGCCATTATCCTCATAACTTGACTAAAAATGCTTCTATTGCGACAAAACTTTAGTATGTTGTTCCAGAGGTATACTCAACCGGTTCTGTTGAATATAATTGAAATGGGGTCAAAGGCCAGGGTACAGGAGCGAGATTTATTCCACAGCCATTATCCTTATAACTTGACTAAAAATGCTTCTATTGCGACAAAGCTTTAGTATGTTGTTTCGGAGGTATACTAAACCGGTTCTGTTGAATATAATCGAAATGGGGTCAAAGGCCAGGGTACAGGAGCGAGATTTATTCCACAGCCATTATCCTCATAACTTGACTAAAAATGCTTCTATTGCGACATAGCTTTAGTATGTTGTTTCGGAGGTATACTGAACCGGTTCTGTTGAATATAATCGAAATGGGGTCAAAGGCCAGGGCACAGGGGGGAGATTTATTACACAGCCATTATCCTCATAACTTGACTAAAAATGCTTCTATTGCGACAAAGCTTTAGTATGTTGTTTCGGAGGTATACTGAACCGGTTCTGCTGAATATATTCGAAATGGGGTCAAAGGCCAGCGCACAGGCGCAAGATTTATTCTACAGCCATTTTCCTCATAACTTGACTAAAAATGCTTCTATTGCGAAAAAACTTTAGCGTATTTTCCGGGAGATATACTGAACCAATTCTGTTTTAATATAATCGAAATGGGGTCAAAAATCAGGACACAGGAGCGAGGAATAGTCTACAGCCATTATTCTCATAACTTAAGTAATGATTTCTGGTATGTTAGAAAGCGCATGACTGCATGATTTTACTAATTTGTTTCCTTTGTAGTCGTACTTGTTTCGCGTGAAGAAATTCGGAGCGCTTCATTGCGTCATGCGAAATTTTTCAATATACTGATTTCTATAGAAAAAATTATTCTCAACATTAATTCAATTCGGGGAAATTTACCGCTCTCATTGTACGTCTGGACCGTCAGTTCATGCGGTAATCTTTTGTCATACAACTCACACTATTTTGCTCGCGAAAGTCATACGATTCTTGATTGATTATTGATAATCGGTAAAGTTTGATATAGGGGATCTTTCCTACGAAACGTAATGCATTTTATTTCTTCAGTATATTTAGAATTAAAAAAAAAAAAAAAAAAAAGGATTTTGCGTCAGAATACTGAGATTTATTCATCCTGGCGTTGAAACGAACGGGAAATCAGAAAGTAACACCTAGATAGAGTTCTGCACGGGCATTAATTTTAAATCCCGGTCCGTTTCAAACTTTCATCAAGCGTTCTCTGCCATTTATTGCAAATAATACAAGGCTTCCTCTACAATAGAGGTCTTGAACCCACGGATCACTTTTTTAAGGGCCCGCGAGACGTCCACAAAGGAAATTCTAAACTGGGGAAAAATACATTTCCGGAATGGAGAAAAGAATAGCCAGGTACCTTGGGAACATGGACGTTGAATTCCCAAATGTGCTATGAGCTATGCTGCAATAAATTATATACATTAAAATTTTAAAGAGCACTGAAAAATACAGGCATACAAGGGTACGACGGAATAATGTGAACACAACGCTCAGAGACGTGACTTTTAATGCAACTGCGTACGTCGAAACACGCAAAGACATCCACCACTTTTTGGTTGTAATAGCTTTGTTTAGAACCTCAAAGTCCTGTTTAACTGCATTTAAAGTGTCTTGTTGTAAAACTTATTTCAGGGTGACGACGAAATGAGCGACCTAGCAGACTTCGAAAGAGGGCTAATTGGTGGTGGCCGGTTAGTTGGGGCTTCCATGACAACAGTCGCCATGGTAGTGAGGGTATCGAGAGCTACTGTGTATGGTAGTGAGGGTATCGAGAGCTACTGCGTATGGTAGTGAGGGTATCGAGAGCTACTGCGTATGGTAGTGAGGGTATCGAGAGCTACTGTGTATGGTAGTGAGGGTATCGAGAGCTACTGTGTATGGTAGTGAGGGTATCGAGAGTTACTGTGTATGGTAGTGAGGGTATCGAGAGCTACTGTGTATGGTAGTGATGGTATCGAGAGCTACTGTGTATGGTAGTGAGGGTATCGAGAGCTACTGTGTATGGTAGTGAGGGTATCGAGAGCTACTGTGTATGGTAGTGAGGGTATCGAGAGCTACTGTGTATGGTAGTGAGGGTATCGAGAGCTACTGTGTATGATAGTGAGGGTATCGAGAGCTACTGTGTATGGTTGTGAGGGTATCGAGAGCTACTGTGTATGGTAGTGAGGGTATCGAGAGCTACTGTGTATGATAGTGAGGGTATCGAGAGCTACTGTGTATGATAGTGAGGGTATCGAGAGCTACTGTGTATGGTAGTGAGGATATCGAGAGCTACTGTGTATGGTAGTGAGGGTATCGAGAGCTAAGGAACGTCATGACACCAAAACCTCGTCTGCGAAACACAAGAACGGCTGGAAAACGATCCTGACTGATAAAGACAGGAAAGCATTAAAGAGGGTTGTTACCTGTGATCAGAAGTCCACGGCGCCGAAAATTAGTGCGGTTCACAATCTGCATCTCAAGACCTCAGTATCAATGAAAACAGTGCGCCGGGAACTGCATAAACAAGACATTCATGGCAAAGCTGCTATTGCAAAACAGTTGACACAGGTGAATGCATAACGGCGACGGCTGTGGTGCCAGAGCATACAACGTGGACTTCCAATGCATGGAAGCGTGTAATGTGTTCGGATAGATCCACATTCACACTATTCCTCACCGCAGGACGTATTGACGTGAGGAGAACACCGTCAGAAGCGTACAACCCACAGACTGCCCGCCCTCAACACTGCAGCATTGTGGTGGTCCTCTCATGCTCTGCGCAGTCATATCATGGTTTTAGCAGGTCGTCTGATCACCTTTAAAGGACGGATGACTGGCAGATCGTCAAACCTCCCAATGCTCAGAGCTCGGAATGTTCAATCATGGTTTAAGGAACATGAAAACAAACTTTCCCACCTTCTTTGGCCTCCCCAATCACCAGAGTTAAACATCATTGAACCCCTGTGGTATGTGTTTGAAGACAGAGTAAGATCCCGTTACTCTCCTCCTGCATCGCTCAAGGACCTGGAGCAGTTTCTGCATGAAGAATGATGAAACATCCAACTAACTACCATCCAGGATTTGTATGCGTCCATTACAAGGAGGATTCAGGCGGTTTTGAATGCCAAAAGTGGTCCCACACTCTAATAGGTACGTAAAACCTTCTTTCCCTAGGTGTTCACATTATTGTGTCTAAGCCTTGTATCATATACCCACTTCGGAATTCTTTGTAATATAGATATTATATTAACTGCATCGTTTCTTTTTCAGGAAGTTAAGTATTACGATTCAAAATTGCTCTGAAATATCATCATAAAGACATGCAGTTTTACTCTTCTTTTTCATAGGGTTCGAGAGTGCTATTCCATTATGTCGTGTTGCCCGCATTTCAGAAGAGGCTCAAGACCCCTTGCTAAAAAAAAAAAAAAAAAAAAAAATTAGTAAAATCATGCAATGCATTGATTATGAAACGCTTTCCAACATACCAGAAACCATTACTTTAGTTATTACTCAAGTTATGATGGTAATGGCCGTGGAATAAATCTCGCTCCTATGCCGTGACCTTTGACCCCATTTCGATGACATTATACAGAACTGGTTCAATATACCTGCGAAATAACATGCTCAAGTTTTGTCGTAACAGAAGCATTTTTACGTAGGTTATGAGAGTAATGGCTGCGGAATGAATCTTGCTTCTGTGCCATGACCTTTAATCCCATTTCGCTGATAATCAACAGAACCGGTTAACTATATCTCTGGAATAACTTGATTAAGTTTTGCCGCAATCGAAGCATTTTTACGTAAGTTATGATGCATAAGGTTAATGGCATGGATCCCGCTCCTATGCCCTGACCTTTCACCCCATTTCGTCCATTTGCAACATAATTTGTCCCCAGGTGGTCACCTACCACATACTGAAGTTTCGTCGCCGCCCCGGTGGCGCAGTGGTCTAAGGCGTTGGCCTCTGATCATTCGTCCGTAAGGGGTCCGGGTTCGAATCCCGGTCAGGCATGGATGTTGTGTTTGTCTTACGGTACTGGCTCTCTCCCTTCCCTGGAACCAGTGGCCCTAAATTAGGGACGGGGGACTGCTTATAGCCCATTTGAGTTGCTCACGGTGGTTGTTAGACCTCCAATCAAAAAAAAAATAAATAAATAAAGTTTCGTCGAAATCGAATCATTTTTACGCAAGTTATGACGCACAAGGGCAATGGAATGAATCCCGCTCCTGTGTCTGACCTTTGACCTCATTTCTCCCATTTTCAAAAGGGTTCGTCCCCATGTTGTTCCCTACCACATACTAAAATTTCATCGAAATCGAACCATTTTTACGCGAGTTATCGTGCGGACTGACAGACGGACAAAGCTGGAGCATATACGCTTCTTCAACCTACGTTTGAAAAGCGAAAAAAAAAAAAAAAAAAAAAAAAAGAAAAAAACGAAGCTGCCTTATAACTGACTTACCTCAGTAGTAAAAGAAATGTAACGCACCAACCAACATACTTCTGTTACACATATGCAAGTTATTTTCCTCTTTCGTTCTGCGTTAAGGAAATGCATTTCTGTTTTCCGCTTTGGTAATAAGGTTTTAGTTAGAGCAAAATACAATAAAGACGACACCGAATTTTCGTTTGTAATGATGTAATGAGGAACGTCTTTTGAATCCTTTCTGATGCGAAGAAATATATCAAAGTTATTCAAAGTCAATATGACGAGTTAGAAAAAAATAACAACAGGATTTCTATTAATACAATCGATAAACATGCAGAAATAGAACCAGTTACTTACTTCCGCCAGCGACTAAAAAGAATGTTTCGAGAATTAACAAATGGCGCACAAAAAGTTTCTCATAGAAGAAAGAAGTATCGCAGGCAGACAGATTTTCAAATAGAACCGTTTAAAGAAGAAATATAGCAGGAAACACAATATAAGTCTACGCCTTTTAGCGGAAGAATTTTGCATAATCGGAAAGTTGAAAAATAGTCGAAAATATACTTCATGGAAAAAGCTTATGTTAAGGAAAAAGAACTTTTCAAATACATCTCCTAGAAGTGGAGATAGCTAGAAAAAGGTATGGACCTTTACTCCACCTAGCGGAAAATGTCTGCATTATTTGAAGAGGATACACGTCTCTATTGTAGCGAATGGCATTGGCATACTGTGAAAAATAAATTTCTCAATAGCGTTTATAGAAGCGGAGATACAGCTGCAAAAAGAAATATAAAAACACCACCTAGCAGCAATAGAACTGTGAACCACAAAACTCCTCAAATATTGACATCAAAGTGTTCCACAAGGTAAATGGCATCCGGTGTAGAAAGAAGTTTTTCAATCGCACATTTAGAAACAGAGATATTTAAATAAAAACACATTGTACGTTGGTGCCCCTAGCGGCGAAATTGTGCATTATTTTGGGAAGAAAATATATACAAAGGGCGTTCATAGTTAGTAGTATCTGACAGAAAAAGGATTTCTTAAATCGGGATTTTAGTCCTGCAGATGTTGCTTAAAGTGTACCGTGATCTTACGCCCTCTAGTGGCAGACTTGTGCATTAAGAAAAATCTGAAGTTACATGTGAAAGATTTTATAGCAGAAACGCTCTCTAACGAATATTTTTTTTTTTTTTAAATCGGACCCTTACATGAAGAGATACCGAAAAAATAAGATACACATCTACTCTCCCTGGCTAAAAAACTAGGCATTAATTTAAGAATAAAATATGCTGAAAAGATTTTTCTTGGTGAGCGGTATTGGTCCATAAAAGGTTTTTTCAATCGAGTTTTCGGAAGGTCAGATTTTTGCTGCAAACACTTCAGAAGCCGAAACAAACTATTACTCCCCTGGTGGCTAAACCATTTTTTATCAAAAATTTAAAATTTTGATATTTATTTTGAGAAACATTTCCCAGCAAAAGCTGTATCCGATGCAGGAAGAATATATCAAATCGAACTTTTAGAAGCAGAGGTATCAGGGAAAACGCAATTTACCTGTACGCCTCCTAGCGGAAGAATTACTCGAAGAATCCGAAACTCCATGAGAAACATTTCCAACCGGAGACGATCACCAACGAAGAAAGAATTTTTCAAATCAGACTCGTAGCAGCAGACATATCGATAAAAATATGATGTACATCTATTCCCCTTGACGGGAAAACTGCTCTATTTAAACAGAAGGTATATTCTCAAAAGTTTTCGAAGGTGAGCGATATCGGTCCACGAAATAATTCTTTCAATCGAGTTTCCGGAAGCTTAGATTTTGCTGCAAATGCACCCGAATCAGAAAATAAAGCTTCCGCTCCCAGGTGGCCAAACCATTCTTTATCGAAATTAGAAATTACGTGTAAAATATTTCCCATCAGGAGCTGTATCTGCTGCAGGTAAAACATTTTAAATCGGTGTTTTGGAAGCAGAGAGATCGGGAAAGACGTAATTTACCTCTACGGATTGAACAATGGTGCAATCCCGTATTTCATTCATTGATATTCTGCGCCTCCGGGCAAATCACAGGAATGAATTTAAACTTCCAGGTTAGCTATATATGAATGCCGGTTGCTTCGACTAGCGAATCCTGTGATGGTTATATTCAAATTAATTGGAAACTTGAACCTTGGTCCTTCTGGATGGTGTAGTGGTTGGCATACTTGGGCACTATTCGGAAGACGCGGCTTCGATTCCCGCTCCTTGAAGACCTAATTTTCTAGTTTTCGAATATTATCTGACTTAACATCCATGTCATATTTGCACCAATAAACGGATTCACATCTTCCAAATTTGTATTGTACATTGGCGTAATCCCGTATTTCATTCATTGATTATTTTTTTTTTTTTTTTGATTGGAGGTTTAAAGACCACCGTGAGCAACTCAATGGGCTATTAGCAGTCGCCCGTCCCTAATTTAGGGTCACTGGTTCCAGGGAAGGGAGAGACATTGATTATTTTGATACTTGATTATCGAATATAAATTGAACAGCATGTAACGGAAAATCAGAACCAACGTGCGCACGGAAATAATTTGATTCATATGTAGTCTATCCAGATAAAGAAGAACCAAGGATCTGGTCCCTTTTTTCTTTATTGTGGGGTAGAGGAACTGCTATACGCTAAAGAAGTCGAAAGCATCGACTTCGGCTAAGGGGTTAGCAGAAGACCACTTGATTACCATTCTCTGTGTTATTAAAAATTTTCGACCAGAGTTCAATTCTTTTGTACAGTATTCTAGCTGTATTCTCTGTGACGAACTACATGACATGACGTAAATGACACACTGCTGAGGTGACGCATGAGTGAAATCGACAGTTAAGCAGCGACAAGCCTGTTGGCGTGGTTAAACTGGGAGAACAACTGCTCCGGAATAAGAAGATGTGGATTCGAATGCCACACTCAGCAGGGTTTATGCTACAGAAGAGATAAAAGGATGAATGTTGAGCCAAGATATTCGCTCGAATGCCACACTCAGCAGGGGTTATGCTACAGAAGAGATAAAAGGATGAATGTTGAGCCAAGATATTCGCAGTCTGCTTTTTCTTCCAACATCTAACTGGTTCGTTTATTTCTTAAATATTATGTGGTGAAGGAATCATGGCACAACACTGTACAAAATTTTCTGAAATTCGCGAGCCACTTTCCATCATTTCTTTCATCAAACAGAAGTCACCGCTCTTTCAACGTTTATAAACTAGTCCACGTCAAATGTTTTTATTAATAATTTCTTTCGTGGATTAACGGAGCATATTTCTCATACAACCATTTCCGTGAAATGACAGAAAGAAACCTGAATGTCGCGGATTTTTCGTACCACGGAAAAATTCTGAATTTTCAGAAACCTTTCCGCAATTCATTTCGTATATTAACGGAAAAACTCCGTTCTCACTTTTCCCGTGTCCACATGACGAGAAATTAGCGGTAATAGGAGCGATTGGAAAGAATACTTGAGGTTTGGTTAACTTTTAATTCAATCGCCTGTCGAAGGACCTGATCCGTAGCGAGATCGGATATTGTGAATAGCATATCGCATGAATTATGTTTACTGTGGCACAGGATATTTCTTCTTCTCTCCCCTATTTTGTGCACCAGCTACTTATTATACATATATATTGTGTTGCTGTAAGAAACCGGGTACTTAATTATTATACAGGTGATTATACGATGTCTAAGTATCAGGCATTGGACAACTTAAGACAAAAGCTATTATAGCTTTCAAGAGCAAATTTTATATTTAGGGTTTTTTTTTGTTGTGAAATAATAAAATAAAAAAGTACATTTCACCTTTTTTAAAGGTAACTGAAAGTATATATCAGTTAAAAAAAATCAAGTTGCAAAGCATTTTGTTGCTTCGAAAAATCACGATAAAAAAGGCTTAATTTGTGAAAAGTCTTCCTATGAGATTAACTGAAGGCAGGGCTGAAAAATGCAGGTTCGTCGATTTTGCAGAATTTCAGTTTTAATACGGAAAAATCTGAAAGGGAATTTTCTGAAATAAACGGAATTTCTGACTGCGGAAAATCTGTGAAAATACGGAAGTTAAAATAAACGGGCCCTTTTAAAAACGGAAATTTTTGAAGAAGACTGACGTCTGCCGGCAACTTTGCTGCACTGTTTTTTCATACATTTTCCATGAATTCACACCAGTTAAGCACACGGGACAAAAATTTAGTCACCGCTGTCAAACCTTACCCAATAAGGGGTGGCGGCGCCTCTTGCCTTGATAATAGCATGAATTCGGTGTGGTAGAGACTCCACGAGATTGTGGATGTATTGGACATCGACTTGCAACCACTCGTGCGTCAAATGGTCCCGAAGTTCCGCCAGAGTACGTTGGTGTCTATTCCGGCGTTTTACCTTCCGTTCCAAATGATCCCACAGATTTTCAATAGGATTCAAATCTGGGGATTTGGCGGGCCAGTTAAGGTGAGACAGTGTTGCTGGTTGTTCGTCGTGCCACTGATACACAGTTTTATCCCTGTGCACACGGCAATTGTCTTCTTGAAGACAGAAGTGATAATGTGATGCTGCTTCTGGAGATGTAGAGCAAAGGGATGAGAGGTACAGAGTGCGGTGGTACAAAAAGAAGTGGCAATGTGACGCTGCTTCTGGAGATGCGTGACAAAGGAATTCGTCATTTAGAATGCGGAGGAACGCAGGCTGGTTCAAATTTATCGTCACTGCAAAGAGAGGGTCCATTTCGTGGTACGAAAAACATCCCCAAAGCATCACCTCCAGCTTGAGTAACACCTTCGACACAATCAGGACTAAAGGCTACGTTGGGCACTGCGATGCATTCGTCGCCAACCATCATTGGAGTACAAACACAAACGAGACTCATCAGATCAAATTAGTCGTTTCCAATCCTTCACAGTCAAGTTTTGGTGCCTCTGAGCCCATTGATGACGTGCGACATTGTGACTTGCTGTCAAAAGAGGCCTCTTCCGCGGTACTCTGCTCCAGATATCCATCGCATGCAGTTCTCGTCTTTCTTTCGGAAATTGGTTGGAGTGGACTTTCATTGACTGTTTGGAGCAATTGTTGCCTGGTTTGAAACCGATTTGCAGTTACTAGGTTTGAAACATGGCAGCGGTCCCTGTTGGTGCGAATCGTTTTCCGGTCAATGTTGCGTCGCCAATTTTCAGTTGACTGTGAACTACACCACTGTTTGCAGACCCGCTGGACAGTGCCCTTCCACACACCAATAAACAATGGCGGCGGAAGCTCTCGAAAACTGGTACGGCAGCAATATATCCCCCTACCCCCGGAGCCATGGGGGAAGAAGTATGCATCCTCCCATGGTTTCGTTCATTTGCATCCATGTGAAATTTCAGCTTTCCCAACCTAATTTTTTCAGTGTTAACACGTACTTATCTTTTAAAAATAAAACATTAAATAACAGAGGAAGAGGGTAATAAAGGCTGTCAATGCACGATCAGATTCGTCTTAAAATAGAGCACAAACACCACACCTCCCAATCACTATATAAAAACGTCTTTAATTTCAATTAAAAGAGTGAGATTAAAAGCTCTTGCGAGCACTTTCGCGAACCACATCATCAGGCTAAGGAGTGAAATCACTATGAGGCGGTACATGACTTATAGTAACAGAGATGAGCACAAGATTACAAATATATGAATGAGATGAGTAAAAGATATTAAATGTCAATCACTACAAACTATTTACAAAATTACCTAAATTATTTTGTAGGTTCCTCGCTTGGATGTTCCAACATGAGGTCTCTCCAGGCACTAGGAACATAAGCAGGTATATCCTCATTGCAGCATTTAGGTCCCAGTTTTATAATGTGAAGACTCTCAGTAAACAACATAGAACTTTTTGTCGAGGCTGTTGATAGAAAGTTTGCATTGTCCCAATCCGGTTTTAGGTCTCTCTCAATAACAGTTCTTGACAAAGTCGAAGTAACTACTCCTTTACGAATTGCACACTTATGTTCAGCCCATCTGATTCCCAGGCTTCTTTAGGTCGAATCTGATCGAGCATTGATAGCCTTCATTACCCTTTGACTTGTTGCACGAAAGTACAACCTCTGGTTTTTAAACAGAGGAAGAAAATACAGTTTGAAGTAAATGTGAAACGTGTATATAAAAAGAATATTAGAATATAATTTTCAAATATTTTAAAGGAACAAGGCTACTCTTCGTTCGTTTTCATGTCGCAAAACAAAATGAAAAGCATTGCTTACCTATAATATACGATTGCTTTTATTTCAGGAATTAAGAAGTACAGAGTATATGTACGCACATTGTTATTACTAATAAAAAATGAGTTCTATGCCTATGTTGCTTATGGTGAAAATGTTCCCAAACAGTTTTTTTAATTTTCATTGCAATTTACAAATATCTCCATGCACTTTTGAATATCAATGTCTTTACACAAATCTTTATGCACATGCAAAATACACACATGATTCAGCCGACTGCTAGACATTGTAGGCTACTATACTGAGATACGTTGTCAAACGTCTAAGAGCGAAAAACGATCTTTCTGTTGTGGCAGTTGTTGCGGGCATAACTAACAGAAGTTTTACAAATGTAGACACTTCTGATAACAGAGATTTTTTTAAAATGAGCTACTTTGTTTAATTCTGCCACTATATCTTCAAGGCTTTTAGAGTTGGAGTCACACAAATATTTAAGCATTTTTAACTGATCTGTCAGCGCATATTCTTCTAAATCGTTTCCGAAATGAGTGCACACGTGATGTATGTCTTCTTGCAATAATAAGGTTGCCACTCATATTGGCTTTAAAAATTCCCTGAGTTTTCCAGGTTTTCCAGAAGATAATTTTGCGGGGAATTTCAGGTAAAATTTACTAGATTATGTATAACTCCATGATAATATACATACTAAATGTCACATCTATAATGCAATATATTCAATGCAAGAAGAACAAGAAAGATGACACCGAATTTCGGGTGTAATAAGCACGATTTTTGAATCCGTTCTGACGCAAATTAAATTTATCAAAGCTATTCAAAATCAATGGAACCAGTATGGAAAACAATAGTATTGACAAATATAAGATAACCATCTACGCTCCCTGGCGATAAAACACATGAATTTTAGGAAGAAAGTATTCTTGAAAGGTTTTTCAATGTGAGTGGTATCGGTCCAAGAAAAAAAAAATTAGTCGAGTTTTCAGGAGCTCAGATTTTGCTGCAAATACATTAGAAGCAGAAATTAAAACTTATGTTCCCTTGTGGCCAAACCATTATTTACCAAATACTGGAAATTATATTAAAAACATTTTCAGTCAGGAGCTGTATGCGATATAGGAAGAATTTTTTAAATCGGAGTTCAAGAAGCAGAAGTATTGTGGAAAACACAATTTACCTTTGCGCCCCCTAGCGGAAAGTCTATGAATTACTTGAAATTTTTGAAATTATGTGAAAAACATGTCCCACCGGAAACTCGATCCAATGAAGAAATAATTTTTCAAATCGGATCATTAGAAGCAGATATATTGACAAAAATAAGATATACATCTACACGTGTTTCTTGGCAGTGAAACCATGCAATATTTTAAAAAAGAAAATATTCCGAAAAGGTTTATCGACGTGAGTAGCATCGGTCCACGAACGATTTTTTTCAATCGAAATTTTAGAAGTTCAGATTTGATGGCAAATACATCCGAAACAAAAATTAACACTTACTCCTCCTGGTGGCCAAAGTATTCTTTACCAAAAATTTGAAATTATATGCAAAAGATTTTCCATCAGGAGATGTATCCGCTGAAGAAAAAAGTTTTCAATCGGAGTTTTAGAAGAAGAAATATCGAGGAAAATGTAATTTACTTTTACGCCCCCTAACGAAAAATCTATACGTAACTTGAAAAAGCAACTATGCCGCCCCGGTGGTGCAGGCCTCTGATTATTCGTCCGTAAGGGGTCCGGGTTCGAATCCCGGTGAGGCATGGATGTTGTGTTTGTCTTACGGCACTGGCTCTCTCCCTTCCCTGGAACCAGTGACCCTAAATTAGGGACGGGCGACTGCTTATAGCCCATTAAGTTGCTCACGGTGGTCGTTAAACCTCCAATCAAAAAAAAAAAAGCAACTATACCTAAAATACTTTTCGACATAAAGGGAATTGAAAAAAAAATTTTTTTTTTCAGTCGGATGTTTAGAAGGAAATATATGGAATAAAATGTATTTTGAATTCGACATCATCTGCATTTACACCCTCTAGCGGAGAAATTGCATATCGTAAAAAAAAAAAATAAATAAACGAAACAAAGGATCATCATTTACATATTTCAAGCTTCCCAATGCAAAAATAATTTTTTGAAATCGGATTAATAGTTGCCGTGATATGGTGTCTACAGACGGACGGACGGAACGACGGACAAACCGATAACATAAGCACCATCTTTTTTTATAAAAGGCGTGCTGAAAAAGCTATCACTTGAATTAATTGCTGGCTTTTTTTATTGCTTTGCTGAAATTTTCGATTACCATTGCATACTCGACGTTTTTCGTTGTCCGTAGCGGACCGACGATTTCCATAGCATACTCCATATTTTCCGTCATCCGCAGCGGACCGACGATTTCCATAGCACACACACTCAATGTTTTGCGTCGCCCGTAGCGGACAGACGATTTCCGTAGTAACCCTTAGTACTTGGAATCACTGAATCTTTCTTCCCACCGCATGGTCTTACTCAGCGTCAAGCGGAACTCGGTGCGCACGGAGAATGTAGTGTGCCGAAGTACCAAAGATGACGACAGAGCACTGCGGTTCTGGCGCCCAATGGCGCAAAATCTGCCTTTTGTAGCAAGATGGCGCAATATTTTTGTTTTGGCGCCCTCTGCTCCAAAATTTGCATCCCTGTTAACTGCATACGTATTTCCCCTGATTTTTATAGCCTTATTTTCGGATTCCCTTATTTTCCCCGGTTTTCCCGGTTTCCCGCTCGGCTGGCAACCCTGAATAAATCCCATTTTAATGCTGCAAGCAGAACTGCTTCCATTTTCTTATAAATTTTATAACTTGGTTGATCAAACATGAAACTAATGGCGCCTGTTATGTTATCCAAAAAATTAAAGTATACATGCTTTAATAAGGCTTTGGGATCCTGGGAATTCATACGCTGTGGTTCCGTCGTCTATACGCCTTGGTGGTCTTCGAAATCGAGCAACAGAAGAGCTCATTTAAGTTAAGCTCATTCGAGAGTTTCAGAGTTTCCGTCCACAATTTTTGAAATGTGCTATCATAACGTAATTCTTCCAAACTACTTTGCATCATTAAAGAATCTTTTTTTGCTTCGCGAACCGTCATGGATTGACTCTGTAGAGCGTTACTGAAGTTCTCAGTTTTTTCAAAGATAATTAAACTTAATTTAAAAAAGAATAATGTTTAAAATTTTTCTAATTTTCAGCAAAGACCACTTGTAGCTGAACTTGTAGGGCGGCTGCGGTTTTCATAGGCAATTTCGGGTAAAAAGTTTAAGAGAACTTCGTAATTTTCCAATATAAGAAATGGCAGCTGCACGGACTGTCCACCGGGTTGGACAAAGTGGTTTAACATTTCTCGAAGCTTCGGATTTTGTTTGCACTTGCAAATTTTGGAATTGTGCATTGTGATTCGGTGACGAGTGAATTACGTTTGACAGTTCAGATGCGTTATCCAAAACGTCTGGAATTTCGGGAATAGCTCGGCAAGTCTCTTGAAGCGCCAAATTTAAGGAATGAGCTGCACAATGAATAAAAGTTGCCATCGGTTCATCATTTAAAATTCTTTTGGCTACACCCTGCAATCTTCCAGCCATATTAGCTGCTCCGTCGTAGCTTTGTCCGCAACAGTTTTTTAAATTTAGGCCGCATCGAACAAGCACGTCTTTTATCACACTTTCGAGAAAAGACGAGGTGGTTGTTTCAACTTCATGCAATTCAATGAAGTCCTCCTTCACAATAAAATCATCTGTTACATAACGTAAGTAAACAGATAATTGTTCCCGCGTTCCAATGTCGGATGTCTCATCCGCTATAAGCGAAAAATATGTAGACTGTTTTACTCTGTCTATGATGTTACGCATATCTAAAGACAACATTTTTAAAATTACATTCTGAACCTCATGGGAAGTGAAGTCGTTCCTACGTTTAAGCCATTTTGAAAGTTCTTCACAATCTTCAGAAATCAGTTTCAAAAATCCTTTAAAATTTACGTCATCTTCGTTATGACCGCGAAAGGCAATGATTTGCCTGCCTAGGAGTAAAAGTACCTTAAAAATCCTTTTCAGCGATTGCTGAAATGTTTGTTATTTGTCAATCCACATTACACTGCACTCCTGGTGTTTTCTTTATGTCAGGCAGTAGGTCTCACACTGACTCCCCACACTCTCCCCATCACGCAAGCAGTTGGGACTGTAAATGAGTTGTGGTGTGGTGTGAACTTCTTCCTCTACTGCTTGTTTAAATAACCTTCCCCTCGAGTTTAACCGTAGTTCTACACCCTAGGGCGAAAGGGAGAAGAGAGCCCACAGCCTATTAAAACTTGCTGGCGCGCATTTGTGTTAAGTCATTTAGCTATTTATGGCTTTATGGGGCCCACATATGTTCACTTCTAAAAATACGATAAATCGGCAAGATTACCGACTTCTTTCTTCTCCATCTGACCACCCTGTCATCAACGTATTATTTAAGCAACTGCAAAAACGTTAATTGAAGAAAGAAAATCTGATATTTTCATACTGAATGCGAAAAAGCCTGGTGCTCTATTTCTGGTACGGCTATAACCGGACCTGCCATATAGGCTCCGCCGCCTATGCCAATACGTTCGGCGACTTCATTCGCTTTGTGACCGTGGGCACGGCGAAACACGATGGCCACTCAGTAACGTAGCCACTCAGTAACGTCTGTCTTACGACCCATATTGCAGACTAAATTCAACACACACGTTGCACTTCACCACTGCACGAGACAGAAATCATCCTGTAGACTACGTCAGTGCAATATTTTCCAACAATGCTATCACGGCGCCCTCTGTGCAACCGGTAACTTCCTATTGTCATTTCTGTTAGGGGTGACTAATTTTTATCCGGTGTGCTTATTTTTTTACAATGCACCAGAGCAGTTATGAACCAGTGCCTTCAGACAACTCTCACGCTCCACACACACACGCGCGCGCGCGCGCAGGCAGACACGCACCAAACTCAAATTCCTGTGCAGAAGTCAAGCTGTTTTAATATTTTCCAGCCAAGGCTCTACGATATTACCCCTACCTAGGCTACGATACCATAGCTAGGTGAAGAAGTTGGGCTAGATGGGTCCAGTGTAGGAAGATGGGGAATTTTGGAAGAACGTCGATTGATTGAAAACAAAACAAAACCAGAAAGATGACACCTAATTTTTGGGCGTAATAAGCGTGTCTTTTGAATCCGTTCTGAGGCAAATTAAATTTATCAAAGCTATTCAAAGTCAATGGAACCGGTATGGAAAACAATAGTATCTGACGGAAAAACGAAGTTTTTCAATCTGGTTTTTAATCCCTCAGATATTTCTGTAAACGGAATCGTGAGCTTACACCCTCTGGTTGCAGACATGTGCGTTAAGAAAAACATAAATTTATATTAGAAACGTTTCGCACCGAAAACGCTCCCCAAGACATACATAATTTTTCAAATCGGACTCTTAGACAGAGAGATATCGACAAAAATAAGATGTGACTTTACGTCCCCTGGTGGGAAAACCATGCATTATTTCAGGAAGAATGTATTCTCAAAGGTTATTTCATCTGAGCGGTATCGGTCCAAGAAAATACAAATTTAGTCGAGTTTTCAGGAGCCCAGTTTTTGCTACAAATACATCAGAAGCAGAAATAAACACTTATGCCCCCTGGAGGCCAAACCATTCTTTACCAAAAATTAGAAATTACATGAAAAATACTGTTCATCAGGTGTTGTATGCGAAACAGGAAGAATTTTTCAAATCGGACTTATAGAAGCAGAAATAACACAGAAAACGCAATTTACCTTTGTGTCCCCTAGCGGAAAGTCTACGAATTATTTGAAAATTTTTAAATTATATGAAAAACATGTCACACTGAAAACACTATCCAACAAAGAAGAAATTTTTTAATATCGGACTCTTAGAAGTAGAAATATTGACAAAAATAAGATATACATCTAAGCCCCTGGCGTAGAAACCATGCATTATTTTAAGAAGAAAATGCTTCTTTAAGGTTTGTCGACATGAGTAGTATCGGTCTACAAAATAATTTTTTTTCAATCGAGAATTTAGAAGCTCATATTTTGCTGCAAATACATCAGAAACGGAAATTAAGATTTTCGCCCCCTGGTAGCCAAACCATTTTTTTTACAAAAATTAGAAATTATGTGCAAACGATTTCACCCCAGGAGCTGTATTCGGTGCAGAAAGAATTTTTTAAATCGGAGATTTAGAAGCAGAGATATATGGGGGAACACAATTTACCTCTACGTCCCCTAGCGGAAAGTCTATGAATTGCTTGAAAAATTTTGAAATTATATGAAAAACATGTCACACTGAAACCGATATCCAACAAAGAAAGAATTTTTCAAATCGGACTACTAGAAGTAGAGATATTGACAAAAATAAGATATACATGTACGCCCCTGGCGGAGAAACTGGAATATTTTAAGAAGAAAATATTCCGAAAAAGTTTATCAATGTGAGTGGCATCAGTCCACGAAAGAATTTTTTCAATCGATAATTTAGAAGCTCAAATTTTATGGCAAATACATCAGAAGCAAAAATTAACACTTACGCCCCCTGGTGGCCAAAGTATTATTTACCAAAAACTTGAAATTATATACAACAGATTTTCCATCAGGACGTGTATCCGCTGAAGAAAGAAATTTTAAATCGGAGTTTTAGTAGAACAGTTATCCGAAAAAATGTAATTTACTTTAACGCCCTCTAGCGAAAAATCTATGCGTAATTTGAAAAAAGTAACTATATCTAAAATACTCTTCGACATAAATGGAATCGAAAGATAAAATAAGTTTTTCTATCGGATGTTTAGAAGCAAATATGTGGAATAAAACGTATTTTTGAATTCGACATCATCTGTATTTACGCCCTCTAGCGGCGAAATTGTACATCGTAAAAAAAACAAAAAAACGAAATAAAGGATCATCATTCGCATATTTCAAGCTTCCCAATGCAAATTTTTTTTTCAAATCGGACAAATAGTTGCAGAGATATTGTGACGTATATTCTAAATTAACTTTCCTTTTTAGTTTCTTTCCCTATGTAAATCTTGAGTGTTTTCTGTTATTCTTCACTCTTAACGTAATATCTTTCCTCTCAAACGAATACGTTTGGCAACAATTGAGGTTGAATGCACGTGACGTATGCCTGATATTGATAAGGACAAGAGATAAAAGCGACGACTAAATTATTGCTTGGAGAGTTTGCTTGAGGAGCGTTGGGTTGTAAACTGATTATTGAAAAAAGTGAGTTGTGTGGAGAGTTTAGTGCTATATGCTATGTTACGATGTGTGTGCTACAACCTTGAATAAAGCATCTTTTCCGTAAGTTGACTTCTTTTGTTTACATGTTTCGTCTGGCCGTTAAGGTTTCTTTCATTTAGGAACTATTTCTTAGTATATTGATGTGTTAAATTAACGTAGAAGTAAGAAAAGACTTCTTCGTCGTTATAATATCGTGTCTACAGACGGACGGACAAACCGATAACATAAGCACGATCTTTTTTTACAAAAGACGTGCTAAAAAGAAAGAAAATATATTAGCCTACGGTCTTAGTGAGAAATTTTTAAATTAGAATAGAGAAAGCTAAATGAAGTTCTTAGATCGATTGTAGTTGTGTTATTTTGCTGACTTTTGAGGATTTATTTTTCCTTTGCTATAGCGCTCTATTAATTCTGCAATCGAATAATTAAACCTGCAATAACTATTGCTTCAAAGACTAACGCGTAGCATTATGACAGAATCTTCTTGCTGTATTTATTTTATTTTAGTTCTTATACTCACGAAATGTAAGTTGGCGCAGTGGTCTAAGCGATGGCCTCTGATCATTCGTCCGTAATGGTTCCAGGTTGGAATCCTGGAGAGGCATGGATGTTGTGTTTGTCTTACGGCACTGGTTCTCTCCCTTCCGTGAAACCAGTGACCCTAAATTAGGGACGGGCGACTGCTTATAGCCAATTGAGCTGCTCACGGTGGTCGTTAAACCTCCAATCAAAAAAAAAAAAAAATGCAATGAAAAGTCATGAGAAATTTGGGTGGGTTTCATTTAGATTTTGCCTGATTCAACAATCTTTAAACAGAATGTTTACCTGCAGGGGCTATTTTAACAGTTACATCATTTATGCGTACTGCAGCCCATAGAGTTAACAAGTATAGTAAAGAACTTTAAGCGTACAAAATATTTATTCCCTTCAAATTTTTTGTTATGAAATTTAAGTAATTTTTTATGTGCAACCTCATATGCTTCAAAATTTAGAACCTCCGTTCGCAGTTATGTCTCTTTTGTCTGCTATCAGTTAAGTTTATCAGTATGTGCTTTTTATATTTTCTATATTTCTTTGCCCGACTTCAGACTGAAAGTTGCCCTGTACTTCCTAAACACAAGATTAATTTAAAACGTTGTGAGTAGGCGGCATTCTGTCTACAGCACTTAAATGCATGTAGTATTTTCTGTTCTTTCTCATTTCGATGATCAACGGTTTCGCCAACACAGTTGCCTGACTTCGAGTTTTGTTTTTAAGTGCCAATTTTTGAAACATGTGGAGAGGTAAAGGAAAATCTATTTTATTTAAGCACACGCCCTCTTCCTACTTCTCTTTTGCGAAGCCGACAATTTTTTCTTAATTTGTTTTCTTAATTTTCTAGCGGGAAGAACACGTTCAAAAACCTGCTGCTTAACGCAGAGCAAATGCTCTTTCTAAGAAGTCATCTATTCGACTATCTTCCGCTCTGACTCATGTAGGTCGGAAAGGCAGAGCAACATATATCTTTCTAGAATAGAATATATATTCCAAAGACGGGTCGATGCGCCCATGTGTTAAATAACACAACCTTTGGACCAAATCTATCAATCAAATAATTTTGAGCTGCGGTTTACTTTTATATGAACAAGCGTTAAAAAAGGGAAAAATAAATTCAAACTTATTTTGGTCTATCTGGTGCAGTCCATATCACAAAATCTGAAATAACTGCAAAACATTAAGCAACAAAATGCAGCAAGCCTTAACAAATATATCCGGTACAAAAGAAGTTCCGGTGCAGTTGTTGTGATATCACAAATTTTGTATGATGTTTTACCGGAAGTGATTTAAAATTAAGATATTATTTTCAAGAGAAGGTCTTCAAATGAATGAGTAAACTTTTACACTTGCACTACTATGCCTGACGTGAAGATTTTATGCATAAAAGCTTTCAGTGTCGTACATTTGCGGTACAACGATATGCCTGCAGCCACATGCATCTGCGTTAGCGCTTTATCAGTACTTCAAAATCACTTCATAAAATAGAATAAAAATACTTTTAGTTAACTTCATAAAATAGCATAAGAAATACTTTGAAATCACTTTATAAAATACAATACGAAATACTTTAAGATGACTTCATAAAATAGCATAAGAAATTATTTAAGATCAATAGAATGTGAAATACTTTAACTAACTTAACCCGTTAAACTTGGAATCTGCGTTTCATTAGATCTATTGATCACATTCCCGACATTGTGAACGTCTTGAAGAGGATCTGCAGGACTAATTCATTTGAATTTGGTGTTTGCACCTCTAATATTTTTAGCCTAATACGGAGGAATAGAGATACCATCCCACTTGGACCCAAAAAGTGGCGTCTACTGCATTCCTCTTGTCTCAATCTCACCAAACCATGAAAATCTTGTGTACATAGGTTCTACGTCTCGAAGCATTGGGACCCGAGTTTCTGAACATAAATATTCAACTCGGTTTACTACAGTTACCACAGCATTTACTAAAGTGTTATCTTCTGGACTATGTTATCCGGACTGGGATGGTGTTAAACTTTTTGTATCAGATACAAATAGACAATCGTTATTGCTGCCTGCTACTCTATTCATTTCCCATGTCAGAAATCTTTTTTGCAATGATGATTTCCCCGCCTTTTTGAATCCTATTTGGAGAGACCTAATTCAGTCTCTACCTACACCACGCATATGACGTCAGTCTTCAGAAAGCTTGAGAGGTGAGTACTTTTGCAATCTGGCATTCCCGTAAGGGACCCATTGACTCTTGGGAATGTTTATGATTATACAACATTTTGCTTGCTTCTCTATTTTTGGCAAAGTGTTAGGCCTGATTATTCGGCCAATGTAGTCTGCGAAAGATCTTGCCTTTTAACGTTTTTAGCCATTTAGATTGTAAATAAATTCATTTTATTTACGCTTTCCAACCGTAGGTTGAATAGCGTATATGCTCGAGCTTTGTCCGTCCGTCCGTCCGTCTGTCCGCACGATAACTGGCGTAAAAATGGTTCGATTTCGATGACATTTTAGTATGTGGTAGGGGACTACCTGGGGACGAACCCTATTGAAAATAGGAAAATGGGGTCAAAGGTCACGACGTAGGAGCCGGATCCTTCCATTGCCCTGATGTGTCATAACTTGCGTAAATATGGTTCGATTTCAATGTAATTTTACTATGTGGTAGGGGACCACCTGGGGACGAATCTTATTCAAAATGGGTGAAGTGGGGTCAAAGGTCAGGACATAAGACGGGATGCATTCCATAGCCCTTATACGTCATAACGTGCTTAAAAATCGTTCGATTTCGATGAAATTTCAGTATGTGGTAGGGGACCACCTGCGGACAACCCTTATTGAATGTGGACGAAATGGGGTTAAAGGTCAGGACATAGGATTGCGATCCATTCCATCGTTCTTACCCCATATTATTAAGGTGGACGTCAAGTAATTTTGCTTCCTATACTTCCAATGGAGAAACTTTTGTACACATTTCCTTCACAATTAATGTGTCCCCAAGGATGAAAATTTGAACATCGATTAAAATAACTTTATTATAACTTGGAATACTTAATATTTTCTAAAACATAACCATAATTATATAAAAAATCAATAACTTTTCCTCTGGTGGTGTTGAAACCAGAAAAAGGATGGCGCGACGTGTACTTTGATGACGTCAGTAGACAAACAAATGTTGGATTGCATAATTATGGTTATGTTTTAGAAAATATTAAGTATTCCAAGTTTTAAAATGAAGACATATTAATCGATGTTCACATTTTCATCCTTGGGAACGCATTAATTGGGAAGAAAATGTGTACAGAAATTTTTCCATTCGAAGTACAGGAAGCAAAATTACTTGATATTCACCTTAAAGGAGCAATTCTTGTATGTATGTAAATTTTATTCTGAAAACAGCTCTAAGAATGTTGATGAAAGTCGTTAATCTACCGTTTTCTGGTACTAGAAATCGATTTAGCTTGATCTCGACTTTAAGAAAATTTGTTTAGTGGGTTAAATAACCACACCGAATTACTATGTTTGTAGTGTGGTGTCATGGCGTCTCCGCATTAGATGTTGGAACGCGGTCATGCCATCTATCTCATTACGTCACGCGTTGTTTGTGGATCCTATTAAAGTTTTATGACGTCACACCTTGCTAGCAGATGGTCGCGATTCCCATCTGCCTCATTACGTCACGCGTTGTGTGCGTATGTTCGTCCGCACGATAACTCGCGTAAAAATCGTTGGATTTCGATGAAATTTTAGTATGTGGTAGGGGAACACCTGGGAAGGAACCCTCTAGAAAGTGAACGAAATGGGGTCAAAGGTCAGTACATAAGAGCGGGATCCATTCCACGGCTCTTATGCGTCACAACTAACGTAAAAAAGGTTCAATTTCGATTAAATTTTAGTATGTGGTAGGAGACCACCTGGGGACAAATCCTATTGAAAATTGGCGAAATGGGGGTCAAAGGTCGGGACATAGGAGCGGAATCACTTCCATTGCCATTATGAGTTATAACTTACGTAAAAATGTTTCGATTTGGATGAAATGTTGGTATGTTGTAGGGACCTTTCTGGGGACGAATCCTATTGAAAATGGGCGAAATGGGGTGAAAGGTTAGGACACAGGAACGGGATCTATTTCATAGCGCTTATGCATCATAACTTACGTAAAATTGCTTCGATTGCGACAAAACTTTATCATGTTATTGCGGAGATATACTGAAGTAGTTCTGTTGAATATCATCCAAATGGATCAAAGGTCAGAGCACAGGGGTGAGATTTATTCCACAGCCATTTTCCTCATAATTTGAGTAAAAGCTTGAGTAATGATTTCTAGTATATTGGAAAGCATATCATAATCAATGCATTGCATGATTTTACTAACTTGTTTTAATTTATTTCTGAAGTAGGGCTTAAATGTTTTTTGAATCGTGATTCAACAGTATAATTGGTTATGTGAAAGAAAAGGTGCATCATAGGTGTGTTAGTGAGAGGTGATTGATAACTTTTGGTCTAGGACAGGGGTCGGCAAACTTTTGAGACGGAAGAGCCAAACCTGTCCCCCACAACAATTAAAATTTTTTTCGAGAGCCATAAATACAATTTTACAAATAAGGAAAATTTAAAGTAATATTATAACAAGTTATAATATTAATTACATCTTTATTAATTAATAGTATAACTTATTTACGATATTAAGTTATAATATTAAATTAATATCATCATCATCATCATCATCATTGTCAACCATTATCAATCCACTGCTGGACGAAGGTCTCCCAAGTTTCCTCCACAACGGTCTGTCTTGTGCCAGTCTCCTCCATGTCACTCCCGCATACTTTCGAATTTCATCCACCCATCTCCCATGTGATCTTCTTCTGGGTCTTTTCCTGTTCTTGCAATCCAATCTAAATATTCGGCTGTCCATCGATGGTCTGTCCTTCTGGCAGTATGTCCAGCCCATTGCCATTTCAGGGATTTAACTGTGATCATGATGTCTTCCACTCTTGTCATTTTTCGGATCCACGAGTTCCTCTTCTTATCTCTCCTAGTTACACAAAGCATACACCTCTTCATGCTTCTTTGAGTTGCCTGAAGCCTATGTATGTCTCTTTTAGTTAAGGTCCACGTCTCTGCATCATACGTAAGCACTGGAAGGATGCATTGATCAAACACTTTTCTTTTAAAACATAATGGCATATTGCTCTTGAAAATTATGCTGTTTCTTCCAAAAGCTCTCCAGGCAGGTTTTGTACGCCGATTAATTTCTTCATCAATGTGACCCTCACTTGATATCTGCTGTCCAAGATAAACGTACGTGTCTGTTATCTCCTGCTTTTCTCCATCAATCGATAAATTTTCATTTCTTGTAAAAGCATTGTACATCACTTTTGTCTTCTGAAAGTTCATTTTTAATCCCACTTCTTTACTCTTGTCAGCAAGTTCCTGGATCATACTCTGCAGCTCTGATGGGGCAGTTGCAAAAATGACTACGTCATCAGCAAAACGAAGGTGGGTTTGATAATCTCCCTTAATCTTTATCCCTTTGTTTTCCCAGTTCAGTGAGTGAAAGATATTTTCCAATGTAGCATTAAAGAGCTTCGGAGATATGGTGTCACCTTGTCTCACTCCCTTTCCAAAAGTAACTAAATCTCTTATGGAAACAGCAACAAAATTAGCTGGGTTTAAATTAATACAATAAATATTAAATCACAGTTGCAGAAACAGCAAAGCAACACAGACTCCACGTTCGTTTGCGTCCGTAAACAACTACACAAAAAACAACTACACTTACCTCCCCTAGTAGGATATTTCCCGCTTTCACATTTCGCCATTGCCAACGTTGTTTTGCCCAGTAGAGAGCGACCGTGCGCTCATCTATTAGTCACTTTGAGCACC
This sequence comes from Macrothele yani, assembly GCA_039090855.1. Lineage (NCBI taxonomy): Eukaryota > Metazoa > Arthropoda > Arachnida > Araneae > Macrothelidae > Macrothele > Macrothele yani. The sequence continues at coordinate 135,040,155 of CM077002.1, forward strand.
TGCCCACATGTTGCTCAACCAACCCCTACACTACATCTGTTGTAGACCCCCTTCACGCTCGCTTTCTCCTCCCCGACGTCACGCTTCGAAGTTTTGAGAGACCTATGAAACAAATGAAATGATCATTATCTGAATAAAATCCTTTAAAAATTTTATAAATGAAATTATGATAGTATTATTTTGATTTTCAATTTTACTTCAGAGCCCCATGTGGCTCGCGAACCGCAGTTTGGCCACCCCTGGTCTAGGATATCTAGAGGTTACACCACATAGGGTTTACATCATTTTAAAGCTCTCGTCAACAACAGGTAACTCCTTTTTTTTTTTTTTTTTTTTTTTAGATTGATGGTTTAACAACCCCTGTGAGCAACTCAATGGGCTATATACACTGGCGGAAAGTGAAAAAAGAACACCAAGAAGGAATTGGCAGACGATCATGAAATTTACATATGTTAATGGAGTTGAGTTTACTTAGGTGTGATGTTAATTTCGGTACCAACCGGTGAGCGCTTACGCCACAGCACTGCATAATATGTAAATTATCGTCGGTGGTATTTAAGGAGTACGGCGAAGTGAAAGTAATCAGTCGTCGGCGTACGGACACGTGCGAAGACCCTGAAGAAGCTGCAATGCCTTGACATAGAAGACATGTACGATTTCAGCAGTTATCGGACTTTGAGCGAGATCGTCTAGTCGGATTCCGCGAGGCCGGGTGGGCGCATCGTCGTATTGCGGAGCGAATTGGACGGGGAGTATCGGTGGTGGTACGATGGTGGGGTAGATGGTCCGAGGAACATTCCCACACGAGAAGACGTGGAACCGGGAGTCACAGGCGGACTAATGAGCGGGCCGATCGACGCATAAGAAGAGCGGCGTTGTCAAGCAGAACATCCACTGCGACGCAAATCCGAGCTGCCGTTGCACCTGAGGTGACTGTGCGAACAATCCGCAACCGTCTACTGGATGCAGGACTACGTGCACGTGTGCCTCTGGCATGTGTACCTCTGACTTCAGCCCACCGTCAGGAACGGCTGCAGTGGTTTCGCCAACGTCTGCACTGGAGAACGCAATGGCGATCTGTCGTGTTCAGCGATGGAAGCAGATTCTGATTGGGAGCTTCCGATGGCCATATGCGTGTTAGCAAATGCACAGGGGAGCGTCTCCACCCTTCTTGCATCCGCCAGCGACACACAGGGCCACACACCTGGTCTTCTGGTGTGGGGAGCAATCAGCTATCACTCCCGTACACAACTAGCGTTTGTACCGGGTACGTTAAACAGCACCTTCTACATCAACAACATCATTCAGCCCGTTGTTGTTCCATTTGTAAGGTCGGTCCATCGTGGTGTTTTCCAGCAAGATAACGCACGCCCACACACGGCACGTGCAACGCAACATGCACTTCAGGGTGTGAGACAACTTCCATTGCCTGCACGTTCACGGGATTTGTCCCCCATTAAGCACGTGTGGGATTTTATGGGACAACGATTTATCCTGTCTCTACGGCCAGCCACGACCATCCGCGATTTACGCGCCCAGGTTGAGGATGCTTGGAACTCAATACCCCAGACTTACATCCAACATCTGTACGACAGACTCCATGCCAGAATTGCACAGTGTGACGCAGTTCATGGCGGTTCAACCTCGTACTAACCCATGTTACATGGAAATGTTATTTTTCAGTTTACCAGCAAATACAGCTGTATTTTGCCATAATGTTTTGATCACGTTATCTTCTGTACTCCGCTATTATGCTGTATAAATTTCGTTGGTATCAGACGTCTCCTTCTTGGTGTTCGATTTTCACTTTCCGCCAGTGTATAAGCAGTCGCCCGTCCCTAATTTAGGGTCACTGGTTTCAGGGAAGGGGAGAGCCAGTGCCGTAAGACAAACATAACATCCATGCCTCACCGGGATTCGAACCCGGACCCCTTTCGGACGAATGATCAGAAGCCATTGCTTAGACCACTGCGGCGCCGCAGTGGTCTAAGCAATGGCTTCTGATCATTCGTCCGAAAGGGGTCCGGGTTCGAATCCCGGTGAGGCATGGATGTTATGTTTGTCTTACGGCACTGGCTCTCCCCTTCCCTGAAACCAGTGACCCTAAATTGGGGACGGGCGACAGCTTATAGCCCATTGAGTTGCTCACGGTGGTCGTTAAATCTCCAATAAAAAAAAAAGGGGGAAAAAAAAAGAAAAAAAGACCACTGCGCCACCGGGGAGGCCAGGCAAGCCTTCGGGAGGGTCGAGAGGAAGCCGAATTTCGCTACGACGTACCACTTTCATAGCATCAAAAATGCATTTTATCACATTTAGTATCACGTTCTCCTAATTTACGCAGATTGCAATGAGATATTGTTGCGTTTATATAAAGCGTGATGAAATAATATTCTGAAATAGCTTAGTACATACATTGCTGAGTAACAATGATATTAACTATTGTTGCGTCACTTCATGAGACAGCATTCCTTTTTTTTCTTGAGGAGGAGGGGGGCGGAGGTTAACAACCACCCTGTGCAAGAAGCAGCCGTAATTTAGGACCGCTGGTTTCAGGGAAGGGAGAGAGCCAGTGCCGTAAGACAAACACAAAATCCAGTGCCTCACTGGATTCGAACCTGGACCCATCTCGGACAAAAGGTCAGAAACCAGCGCTTGAACCACTGCCTCACCGGGGCGACAAAGGACACCATTCAAAAATTAGATTTCAACAATCGTTTTCCATTGCCCGTTTTCGTTACATCGAAGATGCGTAACATAAAAAATAGGCGGTACAGCTCATAGTTGCTGGCAACAAGACGGCTTCTTTAACGTTCATCCATAAGAGTACGAAGAGAAACAGAGAAAAGGTCCTGCACGTTGGTTCTTCTTCGTGTATGTTCAAAGAGCAAAACGACTATACTGAATTCACTATACTCCAAGTAAACTTAAGAGCGTATATCATTGTGGAAGATATAGAACAGCTTCCTGCGCTACGAAAAGCTGTTCGTAGCGTTTTTAGCGAAAAGTAACAGAATTATTGTTCAGAATAATCATTTTTATTTGTCCAGCAGTTTATTTTGCTAAATTGCTAATTAAGACAAATTTTTCAAAATGGTAGAGAGCTTTAGAAACAGATTTGGCTTGAGATGTTACCCAGTTAAGAGCCTCGCATTTTCGGCCGCTGACTGTCCTACCAGGAAATGTAATTTGGAGGGAGGAGAGTGAATGGTATAGAAGACCTCGACAAACATTCACAACACAGAAAATTAAGTGACAATCGAAGAAATACGGGGACGGGTGATGTACGTAAGTAGCCGTATGGGAAAAGAGGTCCGTAGGGAACTGATGCTTGATAGCAAGGACACAGTAGGAGTGGAATGAGATGCCGTTCTTGCCTTCCTCCCAAGATGCTGTCAGCCGTCTGCTCTACCTTCCGCAATAATATACTTTTAAGCTGACTTGGAGTATAGTAGCAAGGTTTATGAACGGAGTTCTGTAGTTACCTTTAACATGGAGGTTTCGTTGTTGGAGTTGCTCGCAAATCTAGTAGTTCCACCTATCGCAAGAAATGGATACTCGCAAAGATTCTTTAAACGACAGTAGTTTTACCAGCGACCGTGAGTTGAAGAAGGAGATGCATATACAGAGCAGTTCAAAATGATTTTCAATGAAGACATATAAAAGCTTTTTCAATGCTGGAACAAATGCTTCGCAAAGCAGGAGAGACTGATGTTGAATAATGATGCATTGCTGAGATGCTTTTGTGTTAATTCTAACAGATACGCCGGTCGTCTTTTTTGCGCTTTCCAACTGTAGGTTGAAAAAATCGTTTGATTTCGACGAACGTTTAGTATATGGAAGGGGATCGCCTGGGAAGGAACTCTATTGAACGTGAACGAAATTGGGTCAAAGGTTAGGACATAGGAGCGGGATCCATTCCATTGCTCTTATGCGTCATAACGAACGTAAAAAAGGTTTGATTTTGATTAAATTTTAGTATCTGGTAGGGGACCACCTGGGAACAAACCCTGTTGAAAATGGGTGAAATGGGGTCAAAGGTCAGGACATAGGAGCGGAATCACTTCCATCGCCATTATGCGTCATAACTTATGTAAAAATTCTTCGATTCGGATGAAATGTTAGTATGTTGTAAGGGCCTGCCTATGAAATGGGCGAAATGGGGTCAAAGGTTAGGACACAGGAGGGGAATCTATTCTACAGCCCTTATGCATCATAACTTACGTAAAAATGCTTCCATTGCGACAAAACTTTACCATGTTATTTCGGAGGTATACTGAACCGGTTCTGTTGAATATAATCGAAATGGGATCAAAGGTCAGGGCACAGGACCGAGATTTATTCCACAGCCATTATCCTCATAACTTGAGTGATAACTTGAGTAATGATTTCTGGTATGTTGGAAAGCGTATTATAATCAATAATTTTACTAACTTGTTTATTTACCTTCGTATTTTACTCACTATGTACCTATTAAAAAGAAGCATTCCCTAATGCATATTTACATGAAATCTTCTAGTCTTAATGCCGCTCTCCTGAGTTTTGTATAAAACACTTTTTGATTCTTATTCACAGAACCAGCTGATTACTCTTTTCTTCTAAATTCATAACCAACGTTCTCTATGTTTATCGAATTTATTTACTCGTATCGGGTCCACATTGATGCGCAGAGATCAATGTCTGATAGTACTGACTTTAAAAGTTCGAAAATCAAATAGCAATATAATACGAGTAAAGATGAGACACTTTATACACAGCAAAAATCTCACAAGCACAGGATTAAAATTTTAAATAAACGGCCATAGCTTTAATTGAATTCATAATACCATATCATCATCATCAACCATTCTCATTCCACTTCTGAATGAAGTAGCCCCCAAGTCTCTGTCTTGAACAATTTTCTTCCGTGTCACACCGCGGCATGTCCCCGAATTTCATCCAGCAATCCAACGCGCGGTCTTCTGCGTTTTTCCTGTTCCTTCGTATCCAGTCTAATACCTATTTCAGTTGTGTCTAGCGGTAGTCAGTTTTTCTAGCAACATGTCCAGCCCATTGCCACTGGAGGGTTTTTACTTGATCATGATGTTCTTCACTCTTATCTTTTTCCTGATCCATGGGTAACTCTTCCTGTCCTTCCTAGTTATACCAAGTATGCACATCTTCATGTATTTTTCAGTAGTTTGCAGCTACTGGATGTCTTTCATGGATAATGGCCCATGTCTCTGATCCATAAATAAGAACTGGATGGATGCATTGATTAACCACTTTACTTTTAAGTACTAATGATAAATTGCTCTTGGAAATTATACTGCTTCTTTCAAATGCACTCCAGCCAAGTTTTATATGCCTATTAATTTCTTCTTTGATGTAGTCATGGCTTGATATATATTATCAGGGGTAGATGTAGGTATTAGTTACTTCTAAATTTGCCCTATCCTGCAGGTAAGGGTGGACTACAGGCTCCAAAACGTCAGAAATGTAGCGGTGGCTGTTGAGTGTACCGGCGATGCGTACCAGAGGGGTGCGGGTGTCATATCCAATTGCGCCCCAAACCATAACGCCAGGCGACGGACCAGTATGGTGATACATAATGCAGGCGTCATGCAGTGTCTCGCCGCGATGCCGCCACACGCGGATCCGACCATCGTGGTGTTGCAGACAGAAACGGGATTCGTCGGAGAAGATAATGTCGTGCCATTCCGTAGTCCAGGTGTGGCGTTCAATGGCCCACTGCCGCCGCACTCGCCGGTGGTGTAACGCCAATGGTAATCGGAGCAATGGGCGCCGTGCGACAACTCTCCGCTCCTGTAGACGACGTCGAACGGTACGTGCTGACACAGGTTGTTGCGCAACATACCCTAATTCCTGCGCTAACGTTCGTGACGTGGCGGTGCGAGCCGTCAATACCCGCCGCACAACACGCCAGTCCTCTCGTTTGGTGGTGTGCCGCGGCTGCGGCAACCGCTCACGTCGGTCCGTCCGTCCCTCCTGCACCCACCGAATCCATACTCATTTCACTGTGGCTGGATGTTGTCCCATACGGGCGCCAATGTTTCGGTACGATAAACCTCTGTCGCGATAAACCACTATTCGCCCTCTGTCGAACTTCGAAACGTGCAGGAATGATTGCCGTATTCTGCGACGAGGCATCAGGAAGCTTCCCACGCACAGGTCCGGCAGCACAACACAGTTCCACTACTTACACCCCGCCTTCTGTGCACCCTTCTTATAGTGCTTCTCGGTGGCATGCCGGGCGCACATGATTTGCATATGTCCTGCAATGCTAATCGTTTGTATGTCCTCTCGCGGGCGACGCATGCTGCGAATTTTAGGCCAATCGGGTGCTTCCTTCTTGGTGTTGCATTTTGTGTGGCCAGCAGTGTAGTTTGATCTACCCATTTTCCTCAGAAGGCTTCTGACGTCATTGCAGAACACTAGGTTGTTGTCCTTATAGAAGAAGGGCAGCAAATCCTTTTCTTTGCTACGACAAAGCTTAATGTTAGTTCCAGAATGAAGTAAATTATTTTCATTCAACCTGGAGGTCAGCAATTCAGAATACTCCTTTGACAGACTCAGATCCCTGATGAAGTCACTCACGTCAGTTCATTTTGGTTAAATGGTTGTGCACTTCATAAAATTCGTACAAAATCACTGTCACTTTCTACACTTCTGTTATCTTGTACGTTGTTATCCTCTGGGGGCTCTGGTAGGTGGTTGAAAGATAGAACAGGTACCTCATTTGCAAACATAAATAGATCATATTACATTCTCTAATTGGTTGATATGTCCACTAGCTTCGATTACTTCGATTTATACCCTTAATATTGACTAGGCAAAAATAACAGTGATCATAGTTTTTTTGGGTCCCTCCAAACCACTGGTACTCCAAATTCAGGCAACTCCTCTTTCCATTTGTCCATTGCGGGAAATGCTCCATTAAAGTTTTGTATACGTTGGATATGAGGACACCACGAATTGTCTTGGTCTCCAAGCTGGATATCAAAATAACCAAGATATGCCCTCTTAACAAACTGAAAAATAGGTTTCCAACTTAGTTTTATGGTGTACTCGCCACAAATGTAGAAAAAGACTTCCTAATGGTTCAAGCAGCTTCTTCGTGAGGAAGCCATAGCAATCTGCAAACATAAATAGATCATATTACATTCCCTAGTTGTATAGCTGCTATAACAGACACTCAATCAGTAATTAGAATTTTACATTCATATATGTTGAAATTATTGTAATTTGGGTTCACTTAATTATCGAAGCAACACAACACAGACTCCATTCAAATTCATCTGATTCCACTCGCTATCTGCCTATTTTTGTTCTTGGCGATCTTCGCTTCACGGGATTGTCGCCAAAGTTGTCATACTTACACACGCCAGGAAACCGCAATGTTCTTTTATCGTCCTGAATAATCACTAATTAAAAATGTGTACTTTATTATATTTCCGCACATCAGCATCTGCGATGGGTATGCCGTATCTCCAAAACTAGAGCTGATAAGGCCAAACCAATACTATTTGTGGAAACAGCGCCCCAAATATACCCCAAAATAGGTCTAACTTCCAAAGCACCAGACCTTTTTTCTTCTTTGTCAGGCTGTGGTAATCAGTTGCGTACCTGCTAGTGCAGTTGTACTAGGACCCAGGTATTTGAAGGGCCCCATTGCTGGCTAACGATAAGCTACATAACGGACGAAAGGTGGCAATGAAAAACTGAAGATAATACGAAATAAGAATCTTACAATTTATGTCAGATTGCAAAGACTTTTGTATGACATTCTCAAAGTGATACACTAAATTCTTCCCAGAGTAAGCCAATGGAAGACAAAAGTAATATAATTATTGCGCTTTACTGAACACTCGTCTATCATCAGGTTGATTCAGTTGTTTTTATTATGGCGAAAGTAATTAAAAAATGTATGTCATGTCTCTTTCTCACGTTTCGCGGACATTTTTGTTTTGACGATTCCTGTGTCTGTGGCCAAAGATGAACGTTCTTTCTTGAAATTAGAACTCGTCGAAACGTATTTTCGAGGCAAATGGCGGAAGAACCGGTAAATGGCCTTTTTGTTTTGTTGTTCTCAATTCAGAACGAGCGTGCACGGAAATTTGGACGTTTCCCAGAAGATCGACGACATCTTTGCACAATAAAAAAGTGGAGAAATCCTTCCTTTAGTGCTGATCTGAATATCAGTGAAATCCTTCCTTTAGTGAGGATCTGAATATCAGTGAAATCCTCCCTTTAGTGCTGGTCTGAATATCAGTGAAATCCTTCCTTTAGTGCTGATCTGAATATCAGTGAAATCCTTCCTTTAGTACTGATCTGAATATCAATGAAATCCTCATTTTAGTGCTGATCTGAATATCAGTGAAATCCTTCATTTAGTGCTGAACTGAATATCAGTGAAATCCTTCCTTTAGTGCTGATCTGAATACCAGTGAAATCCTTCCTTTAGTGCTGATCTGAATATCAATGAAATCCTCATTTCAGCGCTGATCTGCATATCAGCGAAATCCTTATTTTAGTGCTGATCTGAATATCAGTGAAATCTTTCTAAACTTTAGTGCTGATCTGAATATCAGTGAAATCCTTCCTTTAGTGCTGATCTGAATATCAGTGAAATCCTTCCTTTAGTGTTGATCTGAATATCAGTGAAATCCTTCCTTTAGTGTTGATCTGAATATCAGTGAAATGCTTCCTTTAGTGCTGATCTGGCAATCAGTGAAATCCTTTCTTTAGTGTTGATCTGAATATCAGAGAAATGCTTCCTTTAGTGCTGATCTGAATAACAGTGAAATCCTTCCTTTAGTGCTGATCTGAATATCAGTGAAATCCTTCCTTTAGTGCTGATCTGAATATCAGTGAAATCCTTCCTTTAGTGCTGATCTGAATATCAGTGAAATCCTTCCTCTAGTGCTGATCTGAATACCTTATGCACTGACGGAAAAAAATTCCAACACCAATAAGGGGTTGTGTTAGATAAACGACAGTTGGTAGGCGGTGAGAGTACATCTGTAAGATGACGTCTATGCAAATTTCGTGCTCGGCGCATACTTGTGGCACTAGTAGCTCTCCTCGGAACATGCAAAGAAGGTTTGCTGAAAATACGCGCTGTAACGTTCGTGAGCGTTAGTTATCGTTGAGATTCGACGTAGGGTGTTGATGGTAGTCAAGAATGCCTTTAAGAAGACGAAGAAGCCATTATCAACAGCTCACGGAGTTTGAACGAGGTCGTGTAATAGGGCTACGAGAAGGTGGATTTTCTTTCCGCAATATTGCAGAACGACTTGGCAGGAATGTAGCCACTGTGCATGATTGTTGGCAGCGGTGGTCAAGAGGAGGTACTGCCTCAAGAAGACCGGGTTCCGGCCGGCACTGGCACTACTGAGGCACTACTGAGAGGGAAGACCGCCGTGTACGGCGTATGGCCGTGGCGTATCGTACCGGGTCTGCGGCAGCAATTCGAGCTGCAGTTGCCACCACAGAGACACAACGAACTGTTACAAATCGGTTACTTGAAGGACAGCTCCGAGCCAGACGCCCTGTAGCGTGCATTCCACTTACTCCAAACCACTGCCGTTTGCGACGTCAGTGGTGTCAAGCTAGCTCATTGGAGGACGGAGTGGAGATCTGTTGTGTTTTCTGATGAAAGCCGGTTCTGCCTGGGTGCCAGTGATGGCCGTGTGTTGGTTAGAAGGAGGCCAGGTGAGCGCCTGCAACCAACCTGTCTGCAGCCGAGACACACTGGACCTACACCTGGAGTTATGGTCTGGGGAGCATTTTCCTATGACAGCAGGAGCACTCTCGTGGTTATACCACGCACCATGACGGCACAGTTGTACGTCGGTCTGGTGATTCAACCTGTTGTGCTGCCATTCATGAACAGCATTACAAGGGGTGTTTTCCAACAGGATAACGCTCGCCCGCATACCGCTGTTGTAACCCAACATGCTCTACAGAGTGTCGACATGTTGCCGTGGCCTGCTAGATCACCAGATCTTTCACCAATCGAGCACGTATGGGACATCATTGGACGACTACCCCAGCGTCACCCCCAACCAGCATTAACCGTCCCTGTATTGACCGACCAAGTGCAACAGGCATGGAACTCCATCCCACAAACTGACATCCAGCATCTGTACGACACAATGCATGAACGTTTTCGTGCTCGCATTCAACATTCTGGCGGTTACACTGGTTATTAATGTACCAGCATTTCACATTTAAAATGGCTCTTCTCGAGCTTACAGTAAGCTGTGATCTTGAAACCTTAATCGATTAAATATGTTACCTATACAAAGTATTGCCGCCATTTCATTAATCTACAACTATTGTTTCGTGGTGTTGGGATTTTTTTCTCCGTCAGTGTATTCAGCATTTTCTACTTCCGATGGCAGTTACTGCTACAGTATGTAAGAAAATGAAATTCGCGAAAATACGCCTGGCATATCTGCTATGACTATATGGTATTTTTGCGGAAAGGAGTGGGGAGGGTGGGGGGGGGGGGGGCACTGCATGATTCTGCACCAAAGATGCACTGGAACCATGTGGACAGAATCTGTTCATGGAGGATATTTTTGGAAAATACTCGAAAAAAACATATTCTCATGGACCTAAAAGCATTGTGGTTGGTTAAATTGCGGTTACAGAAGGTTCACCAAAAAATACTTACTCATCTGAAGAGCTTATTCCATGGCACCTATGGGGCTCAAAAACAGATAATGATTTTTTTCATCATGAGCATAACTCGCACTCAGTCTAATAAAGCATGGAGTACGCTGAAACGGAAATGAAAAAAATATTAAAACCAGCATAAGTATAAATTTAAGAAGCTATTCAAATGTGAACTACATGACAGTATACTTTTCTGATTGAATATTTTCAATGAATTATCTCCAGATACGCTTATATCTTCCTGAGGTAACCATAGTTTTTATTCTGCAGCACAACATGGAATTAGGATTTATTATGTTATTAGTGGGTCCTTTAGAAAATGGTTTTCCTTGAATATCTGAAAGGAGCATCAAATGCTGCTTTCAGATATTCACGGGAAAATATTCTTATTTTAGTCCCCCCCCCGCCAGTCCTAGGACGGCTACTTTTAAGCTTTAAATAACTATTGATATATATATATATATATATGGGATGTTGCCCACCCTAGGACGGGATAAAAAATTTTATTGACCCAGATTGAAAACGTATCAAATAGTCGCTAGATTTCTGTAAGGAAATATAGAAAACACTCATTCACGTAAGAGCTGAAAATGTTTTTAGATGCGTTTTTGCTCACTTTGACATCTCAAAATTACAGTTTTTATTGTAGGTTAGAGCAATTTAAATAGATCTAGGTATTAATATTTATAATAACGCTGAGTCCTTTTCATGAAATTACTCTGCAATGCGGGGGAAATGAAATAAAACACGACATAACACCTACGTAACAAAACAAACGTCGCAGGCATTTGCTCGAGCACCTGCGTGTTGCCACAGTTGAAATCGTTTGACTTACTAACTTTACTTTATATTCCGATTTTTCTCCTTGATTTTACGTAACGTGCGATAGTGGTGCGCTTAGTTCCGATTTCGGCCACCGGATTAAAGCAGATATAGCGGTGCAAGTACTGAATGACGTTTGAGCGTTAGGGACAGACGTAGTAGCCTATTATATCGTTTTTTTTTTCTACTTTAGGTAAAGTGATTTCTCAGTCAACGGGTTGCAATAATTTGTTCCGTTTGAAAATTTTAAGCAATAAACGACTGATTCTTGAGAAAATTTGAACATTATTAGGCGGTACCATGAACAGACATTAGTGTGATGCACAATTTTTTAAAGCAAAAAAAAAATAAAATAAAAAAGAGATTGAAAGAAGCAAATAAAAATTAATCTTGTGATCTTCGAATCAGAAATTTTAATTTGCTTCTTTCCCTCTCTTTATCTTTGATTTTAATTTTTTTAGTACATGTCATGAAGCAAAGAAAGCCGCCCAGTGGCGCAGTGGTCTAAGCGATGGCTTCTGATTATTCGTATAAGATGGGTCTGGGTTCGAATACTGGTGAGGCATGGATGATGTTTTTGTCTAACGGCACTGGCTCTCTCCTTTCCCTGGAACCAGTTTCCCTAAATTAGGGATGGGCGACTGCTTATAGCCCACTGAGTTGCTCACGGTGGTCGTTAAACCCCAACTAAAAAAATAAGCTAAGAAAACCTGGTGCTTACATAATCACTAATTTTTTTTTTTTTTTTTTTTGATTGGAGGTTTAATGACCACCGTGAGCAACTCAACGGGCTATAAGCAGTCGCCCGTTCCCTAATTTAGGGTCACTGGTTCCAGGGAAGGGAGAGAGCCAGTGCCGTAAGACAAACACAACATCCATGCCTCACCGGGATTTGAACCCAGACCCTGTTCGAACGAATGATCAGAGGCCATCGCTTAGACCACTGCGCCACCGGGGCGGCTCATAATCACTATGTACGACCTCCTGTGAACACAGTATGTTATCAGACGTCTCACGTACGATAGTCCGACTTGCCTTTGCTCTGGGAATCATGAAATGTGAGAACAATAATCCCTGCATTTTGGCCTTTCCCCGATGCGCAATTCCACCCGTGTGGAGCATGAGTGCAGATACTATTGAATTCTTGAATTAAAAATATCACATATTTTATTTCATCATTACTGCTTATAAAAATCCGAATGAAAAAATTCCTTTGATATTGTAACGACCCTCGCTCCTTTCCTTTACTATATTAATGCGATTCAACGAGAGTCATCACATAAATTTGTTGGTTCGATCTACAGAATCACACACTTGAAAAATATAGAATTCGGACCCTTCGTTTCAATAGTAACACATTATTTTTTTTTCAGTTTATTTTTGCATATCTATGATGCCTGAGACTTATCACAGGGCTGGTGAATGGAAGATTTGGCCGATCTTGGCCTCCGTCCATGCTATGGATCCCAGACTCGCACTTCGGGTTGCCGCAGCTACGCCGATGCAATACCAACGACGCTGTCGCAAAACGTTTCTTTCCCCACGGTGCCATTTCACGATCCCGACCTCTCTGAACCGAGGTCCCGTCTGTCTCCCTTACCTCCAAAGTGTCCCTTCTTGAAACCTTCAGAAAATCTCCACTCCCACTTGATCGGGTTTCGGAGTTAATCGTCCCCTACGTTTGGCTGCTTGCAAGCACCCTTAAGTTTGCGCCTCCCTCATAACCGCACCCCAAGAAACATTCCCATGCCACACAAGACAAATACAATGCACTTCAAAAACTTAAACATACTTATACACTGAGTGGCCACTTTATATGACCACCCCCTCAGTATTTCGTTGGGCCACCTTTTGCTTTTAATACTGCGTCGATTCTTCGTGGCATGGACTCCACGAGACGTTGGTAGGTGGTTTGTGGAATCTGAGACCATGCTTGATGAATAGCACTTTCAAGGAGTGTGAGATTGCAGGGTTGTAGATCCAGCTGTCTGATGGCTCGTTCAACTTCATCCCACAAATTCTTAATGAGGTTGAGATCTGAATATTGTGGGGGCCACCTAAGCAAAGTAAACTCACCGGCATGTTCCTGAAACCAATCCTGTACAATACGAGCACTATGGCCGGACGCATTATCTTGTTGAAAGTACCCATCGCCATTGGGATAAACCATCCACATGACAGGATGCACTTGGTCCGCAACGATGTTTAGATATGATGTGCCAGTCAGACGTTGATTAACACGAATTAAAGGGCCCAAAGCATGCCAGGAAAACATTCCCCAAACCACAACGTTGCCTCCACCAGCTTAAAGGGTTGTAGCAATGCATTTGGGGTCCATGCTTTCGTGCTGTTTCCGCCAAATTCTCACTCGGCCATCTGCATGGCGCAACTGTAAACGTGATTCATCGGACCACATAATTTGTTTCCTATTATCGACAGTCCAATCCTTGTGTTCCTGTGCGAACTGGAGACGTTTTCTCTTGTTAACTGCAAACAGCAAAGGTGTTCGAACAGGCCTTCGGCTGCCATATCCCATCCGATGCAGTATACGGCGAACAGTGCGAGCAGAGATCATTTGAGGGGATCCTTGATTAAGATGGTCTGTAATTCGCTGCAATGTTTCCCTTCTGCTGTCTGTTACCAGTATGGACACTCTCTGTTCCGTCCGAGCAGTCACTTGTCAATGGCGACCACACGTTGCACGTAGAGACCCAGTTTTTTGGCTTACAGTCCAGTCTTTAAACACTTTAACAAAAGCTGCTCTGGAACATTTCACGAATGCGGAGGTTACGGTGATACTCGCTCCATGGCTCCGAGCTCCTACAATCATCCCACGTTGAAAGCCCGTCAAATCGAATTTTTTACCCATCTCGTCACCGCAAAATCACTTCTACTACTGTCGCAAGCACTAAGCTTTCCCTTTTTATACTAGCCTTGCCATTTGGCGGCAACAGCGTGCAGCCATAGTTCATTAGCTTAAAACTCTCAGGTGGTCATAATAATTAGTCACTTAGTGTATGGGCTAATAGAGAGTTTTCAGACGCCAAGAGTCTTAAAATATGCTCATCTCATCTGCTCTGCCCCAAAATAGCGGAAACAAAGAAATTCCACGGGAGAATGAACAAATGCATACATATTTGTAATTATTTTTCCTGAACTAGGGAAGAGCGAATCTACGGTTCACAAGGAAGACCATTTTGCCCTCAATTTCTCCTTTAAATAACGCCCAGTTTTCCTGATGGGGATATGAATATATATTGCATGCTTCTGACATTTTCTGCTTTTAAAAATACGATCTGAAAACTCTTTCTATCTCTGATGAGTTCGTGGTGAAGAATATTTTGCTTATAAATTTCTAGTTTTCCGCAACACCAAATTTGGCCACTAGAGGCATAAATGTATATTTCTGCTTGCAAAATATTGGCAGCCGTCTGCTTACAGACGGCTGATAATATTTGCAGATGTATATTACAGAATTTTTCATAATGACCAGTTATGCCTCTAGGTGGCGTAAGTATACATTTCTGCGTGTAACTGAATCTTCGCTTCTAAAAATCCGATTGAAAAAATATTTTTGTTTGGCATTCAGCGAGCTGTGCCAGATATTGCTGACATTATCCGCTTTAAATAATGTACGGTTTTCCCGACAGAAGGGGTATATGTACAAAATCTTTTCTTGCTATATATCTGTCTCTAGAAGTCGTACGCAGCTGTCTCAATGAGGAATATTTTGCGAACATTTTTTTGTGTTTTCATGACGCATAGTTCTACTACTAGAGACGTCAGTGTGTAATTTATTTCGAAAATTATTTTCTATTCCAAAATTCTATTTGAAAAAGAAAATCCGTTCTTGAACAGATACTCTTGATCCTAAAGAATATTTTGAACCCATCTTCTTCCTCAATTAATGAAGAATTTTCGTGCTAAGGGAAGTAAAATCATATTACGTTTTCCTTCATATCTGTGCTTTTAATTGTCTGATTTGAAATTTTGTTTTCTTGGGATATCTTACGTTATGAAGAACATTTTGAGCACCGTTTATGATTTTTTTAAACCGCATTTTTTGTCGCGTGTGGGCATAAGTGGTATTTGTGCTTGAAAATGTTCTACCAATTCTATAAATCCGGTCGAAAAATATAATATTTGTAACTGGTTTCATTCAGTATAAGGAACATTGCGAATATTGTCATTTTCTTCTTCATTGACTTTCTTCTTTTCTAAACATCTGCTTTGGAAAATTAGTTTTGTGTAGAAAAAGATTAAAATGACGAGCTCATTACGCGCTAACCGCGGACGAATCGTAGGTGTGTTTGTTTCTCGGGTCCAGCGTTATTCCTTCACTGGAACCAACGTCCTCAAATCAGATTTAAAAACGGGCAAAATATTTTGGACCCGGACGCATCCCCGGATCCGACTCGACCCGACCCGGACCTGATCCGGATTAATCTGCTTCAAACTATAAATTAGAATATATCGTCATCATCATCGGCATTAATAATCAATCCACTGCTGGATGCAATTCTCCCCAAGTTTCTTCCACAACGGATTGTCTTGGGCCAATCACCTCCAGCTATTGATCTCCCGCGCGGTCATCTTCTGGGTCCTTTCCTGTTCCTTGGAATCCAGTTTAAAATTTCAGTTGTTCATCGATGGCCCGTTCTCCTGGCAATATGTCTAGCCCATTGCCATTCAGGGATATTACACTGATCGTGATGTCTTCACTTTTGTTATTTTCCTTATCCACGATTTCCTCTTTTTATTTTTCTTGGTAACACGAAGCACGCATCTCTCCATGCTTCTTTCAATTGTCTGCAGTCTTTGGATGTCTTTTTTAGTTAAGGTCCACGTTTCTACTTCGCACATAAGCACTGGAAGGATGCATTCATTAAACACCTTACTTTTAAGACATACACTGAAGAGCAATTGCATTAAGAGACAGCTGGCGTTATGCAAATGTAGCGCTGTGGGCGGCCCTGTAAACGGAAACGACATGACGTATGCAGCGATCCGACAATATAAGGAGTGATGCGACGGGAATCAGTAAGAGTCGGACGCAGTATGGGTAAGACGAAGGATCTATGCACATTTGATCGTGGGCAAATTGTCGGAGCCCAACGAATGGGTCACTCCATCTCGGAAGTCGTGCCGGCACTGGGATTTTCACGAGCCACTGTGTCACGGGTGCACATTGAGTACATCGAATCCGATAAAAGCATCCCTGCAAGGGCCAACTGCCGTGGACAACAGCGTGTGGATGAGCGAGGTCATCGTCGGCTAGCTCGCATTGTAACAGCGAATAGACGGGACACAGTGCAAGAAATCACTCGGCAATTTAACGCTGGTGCACAAAAACGTGTAAGCAGCCACACCATCCAGAACCATCTCCTCGCTATGGGGTACAGAAGCCATTGTCCCACGAGGTTACCGCTGCTGACAGCACATCAGAGGGTGCAAAGATTAGCATGGGTGCGGGAACATCACCACTGGACCCTAGAAATGTAGGAAAATGTTGCTTGGACTGATGAGTCGAGATTGACGTTGGTACATGCGGATGGCAGGATACGAGTACGGCGCAAACCACATGAAGAGATGGATCCTTCTTACCAGCAGGGTACTCTTCAAGCTGGTGTGGGTGGCATTCTCGTCTGGGGACTGTTTACGTGGACTGAAATGGGACCCTTGGTACGTGTGACGTCGTCCCTCACAGGTTAACGTTACCGGGATATCCTGGACGACCATTTGCTCCCATTTGTTCGTCTTCAACATCCTACTGAGGACCTCATCCAGCAACAAGACAATGCACCGCGCCATCGCTTCCGAATTGTATACGAATGGTTGGATGAACACTCCACCGACGTGACCTCGCTTCCTTGGCCAGCTAGGTCACCTGACCTCTATCCCATCGAGCACATCTGGGATGCCATCGAGAGAAATTTTCAAGGCCCTGAACCCCCTCCATAAAATCTTCGTGAACTGTGGGAGCTCGTTCAGGGGTCGTGGATCCGTATGGCTTCCCAACGCTTCCGGTGTCTTGTCGAGTCCATGCCGAGACGAATCGCCGCCGTCATCAGGGCGAAAGATGGTGCTACACGTTACTAGACAGGTATCTCTAATTCAATTGCTCTTCAGTGTATATTGATTGTCGTTGGATCCAAAACAACTCCAGGATATCCAATTCGGTAATTAATATTCGCCTAGACGCACATGTGTAGCGCGCGTTAGGGTGTGTTTCTGTGTAATTCTCGCAGTAGGAGAGATTCTGAATAATTCTCAGAAATTTGCTGGTGTCCTCTGAATCTACTGGGGAAGAGGTGAAATATATTTTCTCGACACAGCGACAGCTTCTCGTTGAAAAATGCTTAGATTATTTAAAATAGTTATTATTATAGATTTTGGAATATAATTCTAAATATTTTATAAAGATCTGTTTCAATTATTATTTCGTAAGAGGGCAACGGAGACTGGATGTCTAATACATAGTGTCGAAAGATCCCATTTCGCCACTCAGTTACGTTCGCATTGGAAAGGCACATCACGATTCTGTGGTTTGCCCTCCACTTTTATCGGTGTCATTCGCATCTACCTGTCAAAAGGGTTGTTTATTAGGATCGCGACAGAATGAAAGCCACTCCGAAGATGTAGGGTGACACCACACTAATTAGTTTCGAAAAACATCCGGAATTTGTTTCTTTCAAGAATTCCTTTCCGGACGTGAACGATTAATGAAGATGAAAAATGATTCGTCTAACATGCATTTCGAATAAATTTGCGTTATGTTCCAAATTTCCTTAAGTTGTGTTGCCAAACAGGTTCCACAGAGTAACAAGGGCACTCTATAACTGAAATTGTATTAAAAAAAACAAGAAAAACGTTCGTGTTATGCAATAATTACACAGAGCGTTTTAGAAATGATGCTACGGGCACTTACATCGGAATTAGAAATTTGAAACGAATCTTACGGTAAAATTCAAAAAATTTCAGCTCTTTTTATCGAATAAGATCATTAATTCATGCGACAAGGGGGAAAAAAGCATTAACGACTGCTATGTGGTGTATGTTCTGCAAATTTCAAATCGCATCTTCTTGAAACAGGAATTGAAACCACATAATCTAACGAAAATCGGCACACGCGTGTTCGATTTCTTTCCCAGGACAAAAAATGTTCAGGTTTTTTAGAAGTTTGTCATATAGGTAACTTCTCACGATGTTTTCACATCCAACACACAACCACACACGCACAAAAAATTGTGTTCACTGTAAGGAATTTTTTTGAACTTCACGAACTACTTTCAGTGATTTTCTTCGTGAATTAACAAGACATATTTCTAATACAACTTTTTCCGTGAAATAACGGGAAAACTATGAATTTCACGGATTTTCCATACGCAGGATGTATTCCGAATTTTCAGAAACCTTTCTGCAATTCAGTTCTAATATTGACGGTAAATTACCGTTTTCAAAATGTTTTAGCGGAAAATTCTGAATTTTCAGAAACCCTTCCGCAATTCCTTTCTCATATTAACGGAAAAAATCCGTTCTCACTTTTTCCATTTCCATATAAAGAAAAATTCTCGGTAATAGGACCGATTCATAGGAATGCTTGGGGATTTGATTAACTGTTAAATTTCAATAGTCCGTCGAAGTATTTGATTTTGAAGTTCTGTCGTGAGACCGGATATTGTGGATAGTATATATCATGAATTTTGGCTTCTTCCAAAAATTCATGAGATATACTTCTTTTCTTCCTCGTTTTATGCACCATTGTATTCCCGTTAGAAACCGGGTTATAACGAAGTAAATTTCTCCCTCATTTTTAGTCCACGCCGGGGATCGAACCCGAGTCCACTTATTCCGGAACAAGTCACTCTACCAACTGAGCTACGCAGACGTTCGTTTTCGCTGCCATCTGCCTTTATGTCGTGTGCGTCCTGCGGGGCAAGCACGTCACATCTCCCCCCCCCGGAAGAGGGCCGGGGGCATGGCCAACGGGTCAGCCGTGACCATGAATTGTTGCAGGCAGCTATCCGCTGTAGAACGTGCACTTGATAACTCCCAGTCAATCTGGTGTGTGGAATGCAACGTCACACACATTTATTTTTCCTATCTCGCGGTGTGGAAAGAACATCACACCATTGCGAGATCTTTAACGGCCGGGTCATCCGGAAAGTTCGGGCACCATTATAACGAAGTAAATTTCTCCGTCATTTTTAGTCCACGCCGGGGATCGAGTCCGAGTCCATTTATTCCGGAACAAGTCGTTCTACCAACTGAGCTACGCAGACGTTCGTTCTCGCTGCTATCTGCCTTTATGTCGTGTGCGTCCTGTGGGGCAGGCACGTCCCAGGGTACTTGATTTATTGTACAGATGATTGTAGGATGTCTGTGTATCAGTCTGTGGAATCCTTAAAGCAAAAGCTATGTAACTATCTGGAGTATATTTTATATTTAGAAGTTTTGAAAAATAATATTATAAAACAGTACATAGCACCTCCTCTTAAAAGTACTTGAAAGTTATTGTCAATAAAAAAAAAAATCTCAAACTCCAAATCAGTCTGTTGCTTCGAAAAATCATGAAAAAAATATGTAATTTGTAATAAGACCTCCTACAGAAGAAATAAAATTATTAGAAACGTGTTCAAAAAAATAATAAGCCCCAATAGAAAATAAAATGACTAAGTCACTCCCATTAACGAAAAGAAAAAAACGTCATCGCCCAATTAGTTTTAACTTGAACGTGAGTCTGAGTTCTGTAACTTTCTGGCTGAGTGGCTAAGACGTGCGGCTTCAACCCAAACGGCCTGACGTCGATCATCAGCGGAAGAGGATTCTCTCGCGAAAGGTCTGAAATATTCACCATGTTGGATTTCGCGAAATTTTGGTCTAAATACGAAGAAAATTGAAAAGGGTTTTGCTAAAATAAACGGAATTACTGTCTACGAAAAATCTGAGAAAATACAGAAGTTTAAAAAAAGGGCACTTTTAAAAACGGAAATTCTGTTAAAAGACGGTCACATACCAACAACTTTGCTGCACGTTGTTTTCAGAAATTTTCCGTGAATCTCACCACTTATTTTTTACAGTGTTGTAAGTAGAGCGGAACCTCGTTTATACGTTATTCAATTACACGCTTTTCACATTTAAACGTAAATCTGGGTTAGACTCGATATTTTATTGTAGTTTCTATGGCTTTTCCAATTCAATTATAATGTAATCCATTTGTCTATTTATACATAACTCATTTATACGCTTTCTTCGATTACGCTTTAAGTTTTGAATTATAAATTATCAAAAATACACGGTTCTTTGTTTTTTAATACGTAAGCTGGTAGGTAAAAACTTTGGGAGATGCGAGACAGCGTTGCTGTGTTCCTTCTTCATGCAACTAAAGTTGAGCCTTCATACCATCAGAGAAAGGTATGCTTCTTACTTCGGTTTGAAAGAAAGATTAGTTTCTAATTCCACACTCTGGGTAAAAAGTGCCACCAACTTTTAGGGAAGCTATAGCTTCTTTTGTTCTGGTGCTGACGTTTTCGTTTTTTCCCCTCGTTCTGTTGTAGCTATGATAACGATGATGCAACTAAAAATTTACTAAATAATGTTCACAGTTCCCTTGTTTTCTCTGAATTGGAGAAATTTGAAACAAGCAAAGGCTAGTGAATATTTTACACGACACTAGTGATAAATCATCAAATGAAGAAACTGCTTTGAAAAGAGCGATGCTTGTAAGTTTAAAGGATGTGCAGTCGGAGTACTAAACACAAATAAAAAAACGTATTCGGATTTAAAACCAAATTTTTCAAAGGAAAAGTATTTTCATCTTTAATTAACTGTATTTAAAATCGGAATCATGCAGAATTTCTTAATCTAGTTCTTTTTAATGAAATTAGAATCAAAAATGTCATACAAAATTCAAGACAAGCACAGGCTTAATGTAGCAAAGTATTGATGTATGTATGTACAGTATGTCTTTTACTATACAATAGACGAAATAATTATGCCCTTTTATATTTTTAACAGATATAAATAAACCTGACGGACAATTCCTATTATTAAGAACAATTCCTGTTATTTAGGACAATTTCCACTGTAATATGAAGAATTGAAACACTCATTTGTGTTCATAATGGTACTCTGCGCGTGCGTGGCAAAAGATGATCAGTGAACAGAGTTGGAAACCGGGTCCAAAATTTCGGACCCGGATGTTCTACAACTGGACCCGAACCGACCCGATCCGGACCCGTAACTGACCCGGACAAATCTGCTTCGAACTATAAATTCGAAACTCAATTTATATATATACATCATGAAAGGTACCAGTACTAGAGTTCTTCCAGTCCTTCCAGCAGAAGTTGCACATGCAATCAAGAACATGAAGCGAGGAAAAGCTCCAGGAGAAGATGGAATTACTGTAGACATCATACAAGAAGCAAGTGGAGAAATCGAAACAGTACTCGCCCAAATTTTCACTCGATGCCTTAATGAAGGAAAGATTCCTGAGGATTGGAACAACGCTACAATGATCTTGCTACATAAAAAAGGTGACATTGAGGATCTCAGGAACTACAGACCTATCAGCCTCCTATCAGTGGTTTATAAAATCTTCACTAAAGTTCTTTCACACCGCTTGAAGGTGACACTGGACATGGCTCAACCGAGAGAACAAGCTGGGTTCAGGAGTGGCTACAGCACAATAGATCATATCCACGTACTGAGAGAACTAAGTGAAAGAGCGAGGGAATATGAACTTCCATTGTGCATGGCTTTTATCGATTATGAAAAAGCCTTTGATTCGGTGAAACCATCAGCAGTTACAATGGCTCTGAAATCCTGCGGTATTGAAGATGCATACATTAATATTATTAATAACATCTATGAAAATGCAAGTGCAAAGATTCGGCTATTTGAAAATACAACACACATAAAAATTGGAAAAGGAGCGAGACAAGGTGACACCATATCTCCGAAGCTCTTAATGCCACATTGGAAAATGTCTTTCAATCACTGAACTGGGAAAACAAAGGGATAAAGATTAATGGAGATTATCTAACCCACCTTCGTTTTGCTGATGACATAGTCATTTTTGCAACTACCTTATCAGAGCTACAGAGTATGATCCAGGAACTTGCTGACAAGAGTAAAGAAGTGGGATTAAAAATGAACTTTCAGAAGACAAAAGTGATGTACAATGCTTTTACAAGAAATGAAGATTTATCGATTGATGGAGAAAAGCTGGAGATAACAGACACGTACGTTTATCTTGGACAGCAGATATCAAGTGAGGGTCACATTGATGAAAAAATTAATCGGCTTACAAAACTTGCCTGGAGAGTTTTTGGAAGAAACAGCATAATTTTCAAGAGCAATATGCCATTATGTCTTAAAAGAAAAGTGTTTGATCAATGCATCCTTACAGTGCTTACGTATGGTGCAGAGACGTGGACCTTAGCTAAAAGAGACATACAAAGGCTGCAGACAACTCAAAGTAGTATGGAGAGGTGCATGCTTGGTGTAACCAGGAGAGATAAGAAGAGGAACACGTGGATCCGAAAAATGACAAGAGTAGAGGACATCATGATCAGAGTTAAATCCCTGAAATGGCAATGGGCTGGACATACTGCCAGAAGAACAGACCATCGATGGACAGCCGAAATTTTAGATTGGATTCCAAGGGACAGGAAAAGACCCAGAAGAAGACCATATGGAAGATGGGTGGATGAAATTCGAAAGTATGCGGGAGTGACATGGAAGAGACTGGCACAAGACAGACCGTTGTGGAGGAAACTTGGGGAGACCTTCGTCCAGCAGTGGATTGATAATGGTTGACAATGATGATGATGATGATGATGATATATACGAAAGTTTGCGGGAGTGACATGCACAGACCGTTGTGGAGGAAACTTGGGGAGACTTTCGTCCAGCAGTGGATTGATAATGGTTGACAATGATGATATTTATATATATATATAAACGTAATATATAATTAATCCCAATAACGGCTTGATATTTAATATCTGAAATCCTTTTTTAATAATAAAATTTGGTTACTTGCTAAATTTTAGTGCCATTTTAGTGCCATTTTTAGTGCCACGTTTTTGCGTAATCCAGAAGTATAGCTGACTATGACCGTGATCATGGAGTATATTACAAATGGGAATCATTATTTACGATTACACAAATGAATTTTTTTAAATGTATTTAGATTATTTTCTCTTTCCACTCTTTGATGGAGGTGTGCATACTTTCATATGATTCGTTAGATTTTTGGTTCCATAATCTTCTATTATACCATCGACATCTTTCTTTGTAATTATACAATTTCCACATTTTGAACAACAAGCAAGACCAAACAACACAGAATTATTCCCCCTTTCCTCAATGAGACGAAATAATTTCCAGCATTCACTCTTTCCCTTGTGGTTTTCGACAAGCACGTATTTGTTGGCCTCGACGTCTTTCTCAAACGCCTTAATATTGAATCCATCGATATTAAGAAATAAGGAGTTTTTTCGACATGACATGTCATGGGAACGGGATGTTAGCATATCAATCGAAAACCTCTGAATGCTCAACGTAAGAGATGCGATCTGAAAAGTAACTCTTAGTCATACAGTGAACTTCGCACGGAGAGAATGAATCAGCTGAGAAGCAGACGAATGGAGTTTGCCTGTACCTTGCCCTGGACAATCGCACTGTAAAAGAACGCAAAGGAAGTATTTTTTTACGATATGGTGTCGGTGTGTCTGACGTCGGTCAGTGGAAATCTTTGTTGCTTTAAGAAAGAGACGACAATATTTTTGAATGGCAAATCATTATTCACTCCGTGGGCACCAATATCGACTACAGAATTCCACAACGTGCATTTTTCTTTGCAATATATTTTTCTCTTTTCAAAAAATAAAACGCGAATAAAACCTGGTCAGGAACACCTTGACCCGACCTGTTGGACCCGCAAGTAATTGTTGACCCGTGACCCGTTTCCATTTGTGTCAGTGAAATCAGCGTTTAGAGAAGTGAAGCAATTATGGCCCTGCTCAGTTGAATGCTTAGCGACACCGATGCTATTTGGGGAGAAACAGGTGTCAATGATTTGTATCAACAATTCGAAGACAAGATTAACGAAAAAAATGGAATTCAAAAATAATTTTTCGATTAACGAAATAACTTGTTTCAAGTGTTAGGTCTACAAAAAAATATAAGCATGCCATCCGGCTGTCGACTGTTTGGCATCGAAAGGGGGAAAGTTATGTCTTAAGAGCACAAACTGATATGAATGTTATAGACATTGCCCGAGCTATCAATAGGAGCTTAAATGGCGTCTGAAACTACCACCTGAAAGATCCAGCTAGGTATGGTAAAAAGAAAAGCACCGGTAGACCATCCAAAGTTACGAATCGGGAATTTTGTCTCTTGAGGAGCAAAGCATCAAACAAAATTGTAACAGCTCGACAAATTCACGACGAATTAGATTTGCCAGTTACTGTTTGACAAACACAAGAGCTGCTGTATCAGTCAGGACTTCGTTCCAGAAAGCTTCAGAAGAAAGCAATGCTGTCTTCAGTCCGCAAAACCAATCGAAAAGAATTCGCTCGCAGTCATATTAGTGGGAGCTCTGAGTGGCAAAAAGTCATTTTCTGCAACAAGAAAGAATTTAATCTGGGTGTCCCGCATGATGCGCACAGTTATTGGAAGGATAACAAACAAGGACCGCAAGTGTTTTCCACTCGACATCAGGGAGGTGGTTCAGTCATGATATGGGGTGCAGTTGGCTTGAAAAAGGAAATCGGTATTGCATTTGTGAATGGAAAAATGAACAGTTCTGGTTACCAGCAAATGTTAAGCAGACAGTTTCCTTGAAATGGACTTAAAATTGCTAGTAGAAGTTGATTGTTTTAGCAGGACAACTGCAAAGTTCATGTGTTGGAGCGTCCCATATTTAGTTTAAGTCTTAAAAAATGCAATTACCTGAAGCTTGGCCGGTAAAATCACGTGATCTAAATATAATAGAGAATGTGTGTATATGATGGCACAGAAGGTGTATGAAAATGGCCGTCGTCTCATGGATAAGGACAGTTTGAAAACAGCAATTCTTGAAACCATGGAATTCTAACGATATAAAGTATATTCAGGACCTGTATGACAGCTTACCTCGTTGAATGGAAATTTGCTACAATGCTAAAGGTGGGTGGACAAAATATTAAAAATCTCCAGCTTCTAAAAGTGGCACGTATGAATTAAAATTCCAGAGGGCCATAATTATTTCGAACTTTCTTTATCACTTGAATGTGTACAGTCTGAACAAATATGTTTTTGACCATAAGAACTATTTTCCTTTCTTGTACGTAATTTAGAGTATAATTTGTTCAATGTCATCTATTTCTTTCATATCGTAATGACCATTTTTTTTGCCGATTAAATGACTCGTGGGAACCTAATTATTTTGCTCACTGTAGATCAGCGTGAGCAAAAATTACGACTTTTTACTTTTTGGAGGCATTCGGCATTTTTCAATAGTATTTAACATTTTGAAATTTCTTTTATACAGTACATTTTTTAAAATTTATACGTTTTTGAAGGCGATCCCCTAAAAAAAAAACTTATAACCGAGGTTCCACTGAACTTAGAAAATGAAATATTCATCAATTTCATCCACGTTGCCTCTAAAACTTTTAAATTTATTTAGCGAAATGTGACAATAAGGAATATCCTGTCTAATTTGTAGGATAAGGAGCACGGAATTCGCGCGACCAGGGAAGTCAGAAGATGACACCGAAGTTTAGAATCTAGTTAACGTCTTTTGAATTCGTTCCGACAAAAAAGAAACTATTTCAAAACTTTTTTTTAGAAAATCTAAAAATTCAACGGAAGGGAGAACGCTCTTACACCACCTGTGAAAAAACTGCAAATAAATCAACGTGATCTCGGTTATTTGTAGTGAATGGACCCGATTACGGGAAAAACAAAACAAAAGCAAGGACGACACCGAATTTTCATTTGTAATGCGTACGTCTTTTGAATCCGTTTTGACGCGAATTAAGTTTACCAAAGCTATTCAAAGTCAATGGAACCGGTATAGAAAACAATAGTATCTGACCGAAGAAAGAAGTTTTCTTTCCAGTCGGGTTTTTAATCTCGCAGATATTGCTGTAAGCGGAATCGTGAACTAACCTCTCTGGTTGCAGACTTGTGCGTTAAGAAAAATCAGAAATTATATGAGAAACACTTCACAGTGGAAACGTTCTTCAACAAAGAAAGTTTTTTCAAATCGGACACCTAGAAGCGGAGATATCGACAAATATAAGGTACAGATCTACCCTCCCCCCCGAAGGGAAAAACATGCATTATTTTAAGAAGAAAGTATTCTCAAAAGGCTTTTCAATATGAGGGGTATCGGCACAGGAAAAAAAAAAAATCAGACCAGTTTTTTTTTTTTTTGATTGGAGGTTTAACGACCACCGTGAGCAACTCAATGGGCTATAAGCAGTCGCCCGTCCCTAATTTAGGGTCACTGGTTCCAGGGAAGAGAGAGAGCCAGTGCCGTAAGACAAACACAACATCCATGCCTGACCGGGATTCGAACCCGGACCCCTTACGGACGAATGATCAGAGGCCAACGCCTTAGACCACTGCGCCACCGGGGCGGCACAGACCAGTTTTCAGAAGCGCAGATTTTGCTGCAATACATCACAAGCAGAAATTAACACTTATGCCCCTGGTGGTCAAACCATTCCTTACCATAAATTATGTGAGAAACATTTTCCATCAGGAGCTGTATGCGATACAGGAAGAATTTTTCAAATCGGAGTTTTAGAAGCAGAAATATCAGGGAAATCGCAATTTACCTTAACACCCCCTAAAGGAAAGTCTACGATTAACTAGAAAATTTTGAAATTATATGAAAAAATATTTCGCACCGGAAACGCTATCCAACAAAGAAGGAATTTTTCAAATCGGACTCTAAAAATTAGAGCTATTGACAAAAAAAGACAAGCATCAACGTCCCCTGGTGGCCAAACCATTTTTACTATAAATTAGAACTTATATGCAAAAGATTTCTCATCAGGAGCTGTTCCCGGTGCAGAAAGAATTTTTTCGAATTGGAGTTTTAGAAGCAGAGATATCGGGGAGGGAAACGCAATTTATCTGACGCCTCCTAGCGGAATGCCTATGAAATATTTGAAAATTTTGAAAAAAAAAATATATGAAAAACATGTCGTACCGAAAACGCTACCCAACAAAGAATGAATTTTTCAAATCGAACCATTAGAAGAGATATTGACAAAAATAAGATACACATCTAAGCCCCTAGCTGAGACACCATGCAATATTTTAAGAAGAAAATATTCCAAAAAGCTTCATCGACGTGAGTGCACTCACGTCGATGAACCACGGTATAGGTCCACGAACGAATTTTTTCAATCGAGGTTTTAGAAGCTCAGATTTTGTGGCAAATATATCAGAAGCAGAAATTAACACTTGCCCCCTCCCCCTTTCCCCAAGGCCAAACCATTGCTTACCAAAAATTATAGTACAAATTATATGCAACACATTTCCCATCAGGAGCTGTATCCCCTGAAGAAAAAAGTTTTGAAATCGGAGCTTTAGAAGTAGAGAGATCGGAGAAACTGCAATTTCTTTTACGCTCCTTAGCGAAAAATCTATGCGTAACTTTAAAAATGTGCTCTTCGCAATAAGTGGAATCGAAAAGTAAAATAATTTTTTCAATCGGACGTTTAGAAGCAAATATCTGGAATAAAATGTATTTTGAATCCAACATCATCTGCATTTCTCCCATTTCGCCCCCTCTAGCGGCGAAATTGTACATCGTAAAAAAAAAAAAATTGAAATGAAGGATCATCATTTGCATATTTCAAGCTTCCCAATGCAAAAAGAATTTTTCAAATCGGACTAATAGTTGCAGAGATATGGTGTCCACAGACGGACGGTCACACCAATAACATAAGCACGATCTTTTTTTACGAAAGACGTGCTAAAAAATATTTCAAAACTTTTTTTAGAAAATCTAAAAATTCAGCGGTAAGGAGAATGCTCCTACACCACCTAAGGAAAAACTGCAAATAAATGCAATGTGATCTCGGTTATTCGCAGTGAATTGAACCGATTATGTGGGGAAAAGTATCACCTGAACTTCTACAAACTGTAATAAATCAGCAAATGCAAATAACTATTTACTAATCCCACTAGAGGCCGTCATAAAAATAGTGTGTCACAAAAATTTGCAAAATGTACACGAAAGGTTTCTTATTGCGGAAGGTATCAGAGGCAAACGGAAAAACTGTGCATTACTTGAAAAAGAAAACCTACCCAAAATAGTCTTCGTCATAAATGACATCAAAGAAAAAAATTCTTTTTTAATCCAATTTTTAGAAGTAATAACATAAAATAAAATAAATTTTAAATGCAATTGAATCTGCATTTACTCACCCTAGTGGCGAATTTATGTACTGGAAAAGGACCGGAAAGCAAAATCCATCGTTCTCATATTTCAGGCTTCTCAATGCAAAAAGCATTTTCCAAATCGGACCAACAGTTGCAGAGTTATAGTGTCTACAGACGGATGGACAAGGTGATACTATACGCACGAAGATTCTTAGCACGTCTTTTGCAAAATAGATCGTGCTTATGTTATCTGTTTGTCCGTCCGTCTGTGGACATCATATCTCTGTAACTATTAGTCCGATTTGGAAAATTCGTTTTGTATTTAGAAGCCTGAGACAAACGAATGGGGATCCTTTATTTCGTATTTCTTTACAATGTACAATTCCGCCACTAGAGGGCGTAAATGCCGATGATATCGAATTAAAAATACATTTTTTTCAAAATAATTGCTTCTAAGCATCCAATTGAAAAAATTATTTTACCATTCTATTCCATTTATGTCGAAGAGTATTTTAGGTATAGTCATTTTTTTTTTCAAGTTACGCATTGTTTTTCCGCTAGGGGGCGTAAAAATGAATTGCGTTTTTCCGGTACCTCTACTTCTAAAACTCCGATTTGAAAAATTTGTTCTTCAGCGGGTATAACTCCTAATGGGAAATGCAATGCATATAATTTAAAATTTTTGGTAAAGAATGGTTTGGCCACAAGGGGGCGTAAGTGTTAATTTCTGATTCTGATGTATTTGTCACAAAATCTGAGCTTCTAAAATCTCGACTGAAAAACATTCGTTCGTGGACCGATACTACTCACGTCGATAAATCTTTCGGAATAATTTCTTCTTAAAATAATGCACGGTTTCTCTGCCATGGGGCGTAGACGTAAATCATATTTTTTTTAATATCTCTACTTCTAAGAGTCCGCTTTAAAATTTTTTCCTTTGATGGATAGCGTTTCCAGGGCGAAATCTTTTTCACATAATTTCAAAAATTTCAAGTAACTCATAGACTTTCCGTTAGGGAGCGTTAAAGTAAATTGCGTTTTCCCTGATATTTCTGCTTCTAAAACTGCGAATTGAAAAATTCTTCCTGTATCGCATACAGCTTCTGATGGGAAATGGTTTTCTTATAATTTGTAATAATTGGTAAAGAATGGGTTGGCTAGCAGGGGGAATAAGTGTTGATTTCTGCTTCTGATGTATTTGCAGCAAAATCTGAGCTCCTGAAAATTCGACTTAAAATTGTTTTTTCCTGGACCCATACCGCTCACATCGAATAACCTTCGGAGAATACTTTTTTCTTAAACTAATGGATGTTTCGCCTGCCAGGGGGCGTAGATATATATTTGTTGATATTTCTGCTTCTAAGCGTCCGACTTCAAAAATCCTTTCTTTGTTGAAGAGCGTTTCCGCTGAGAAATATTTCTCATATAATTTCAAATTTTTCTTAACGCACAGGTCTGCAACCAGAGGGCGTAAGTTCACGATTACGTTTTCAGCAATATCAGCTGGATTAAAAACCCGATTGAAAGGCTTTCTTTCTTTGGTCAGATACTACTGTCTTCCAAACTGGTTCCATTGCCTTTGAAAAGCTTTGATATTCAAAAGAGTGCTCATTGTACCCGACAATTCGGTGTAATCTTTCTTATTTTAAAGACGTACTAAAATAATAAAAATTCACATAAAAAATCAAAGACTAAAGCTGAGTGTTTGACATGCTTCGGAAAAAACTAGAAACTTTTAGAAAACTCTAAGGCAACGGAGATATCGTTTCCACAGACACAGATAGGCAAACTATCAAGACTTGTTTTTCTACCATTCTCTATTTCACTTCAGCTGAAAATGAATTTGGTATTGCATATTTTGTGGTAGAAAAGAAAATTTTCGGTCAATTTTCTAGGAACATAGGTAGAATAACAGATGCAAATACGTATTTTTGTCACTAAAGGTAGAGCTGTTCATTGAACATGAACTACGTAGAAAAATTTTGTTGCCCGTGCTTCTACTCATTGAAAAATTTCATTTTCTAAAACAGTGTCGAAAAGCGAAAATATCATTTCCGCCTGACAAAGACGGACTGGCAAAAGAAAGTAGCCCTTAAGCATGCCACGTTTTGTCATACATCCACGAAAACGTGCTGTAGCTATGCAGGGAACGATTTAAAATGAGCTAGGTTGAAGAATTAGTTTTCCTCGCTGGTTAACCTGTGTTGAGATTAGTTAATTTAGTCTGAAACAATTTTCTAAAATCTGGTGTCTGCTCAAACGGTAAACTGGGTAACTCTTGTTGATGATTTTTTGGGAACTTGAAGGAGATGAAAGTTAATAAATATTAAGAGTGGTAAGAAATGCAGAAAAGCAATATTTTGTTGCATAATTAGCACTTCTTTGAAATCACCGCCTGAAGAAATTGCAAGACCAAAAATAAACTCTTATTCATCTGAGTTCAAAAATCATTCACATTTTTGCCGATGGCTCTGGGTTTATTTAATGAAAATATATTCTTCCCCACGAACTCTCTTACACCACGAACACCTCAAATTGTGCTCCTTTGTAACAATTTGAATTTTTTTTTTATTTTCGATGGAGTAATTATTTTTTATATTCCATGGAGTTCGTGGTGAACACTATTTTTCATATAATTTCTGAACCATGGTTTAGAAATTACAACTGCCGTTCAATAAAAACTGAAAGTGAAATCACACAAAATGAAGAAATATAGGTACAGCAAAATATATGTTATTCTTTCTCAAAGTATCTTCTCTCGGATGATATGCAACGTTCCCATCGTTCAGTCCACTTTTAAAAATATGTGGCGGAGGCAATTTGTGGAAGCTGCTTTAGTGACCCCTGTAGAGTTTGAATAACGTCAGAATCTGTGTTGAATGCTGCAGCAGGGAACTTCCCCTTCATTGTTGGAAACAACCAGAAATCGCACGGCGCA
Source organism: Macrothele yani (assembly GCA_039090855.1). NCBI lineage: Eukaryota > Metazoa > Arthropoda > Arachnida > Araneae > Macrothelidae > Macrothele > Macrothele yani. The sequence goes on from CM077002.1 coordinate 135,071,992, forward strand.
AGGTCAGGACTGTAGGTGGGATGTAGCAGGATTTCAATACTGAATTTCATAAGAAATCGTTAAACACAAGCAGCCACATGTGGACAGGCGTTATCATGGCGTAGGATCCATTTGCCCACCAGTTCGTGTCGTTTAATCAATATGTGCAGTCGCTGACGTTTGAAGACTGAAATGTAACACTCAGCATTAGCAGTAATTTGTGGAGGAACGACATGCTGGTAGACTACACCCTTATGATTAACAGATGTTTTTGTTTGGCGGACTATTTTCGGAGAAGGCGAGCCTGTGTGTTTCCAGACACTGGTTGCTGGCTTCGTGAGGGGCTCGAAATAGTGGAGCTATGTTTCATCGGCAGTTATTGATGTTTTTGGAAAGTTTGGATCCTTTGCAATCGTTTGTGTCCACTCATGACACACCTGAACTCTGGCAAACAATTGTTCTCACATCAAGTGATGAGGTACCCATCTGGAACACACACGATGTAGCAGTAATTTATCGCGTAGAATACGGAATGTCGACGTTTTTGAAATATTAGTTCACGCCGCTGTGTCTTCACATGTCACTCGCCGATCTTCTTGCAGGATTGCCTAAACAGTGTTAACAATACGCTCCGTAGCAGCACTTTCAGGTTGACCAGGCCTTGAAACGAGTTCTGCCGACAAACGCCCTTTTTTGAACTCATGGTGCCACCTAAAAATCGTTGACTTACCCAAACATTTATCTTTGTAAGCTTTTTTTATTAAATGAACTGTTTCTGGAGCCGTTTTACTCAAACGATAGCAAAATTGTATTGCACAATGCATTTCATTTTTTAATTCTGAATCACTCACCGCTATCCCTGTATGGCGAAATGCAGACGTACCTTAAACAACTGGGCAATAATAAAACCAGAATCTAATAACTGTTCATATAGCTACTTTCTTAATTTAGTTAGACATCTGCGTGCTTACTTTTCCTCTTCCCACTATTGCTAACTCAAAAAAAAAAAATGCTCTCAGTTTTTCTGGAACTGCCTTTATGTAAAATATATTCGTCACCACGAACTCCAAGATAAAAATAATTTTTCCAGTCGTTACAAAGGAGCACAACTGGAGGGAAACATAGTACAATATGAGGTTGCTTCTTTCATGTGCTCCTCTTCTTTCAATGTGCTCCTTTCAGCACAATTTGAGATTGCTTCTCTCTCTCTCTTAATAGTTAGGTGCCGAGTTTCAACTAGTATTCAAGTGAACTCATTTACTTGTTTTTTCTTACACCAACATCCAAATTGTGAAAAACTTCTGGTGCACAATTTATCGTATTAACTATCTTGCTTTAAACAATTTCATCTCATATTTTTTTCGTTTTGGTCGGTTTCGGGGATTAACGACCATGAGCAACTCTAAAGGTTATGGCCGTCTCGCAACCCTAATTTGGAAGTACTGGTTCCAGCGAAAGGACATGAGGCAAACGTACCACCCAAAAATAGACTGTGTTTGTGCATGTGCGCGTGTGTGTAAACGTGCGTGCCTTCCTTTTCTTTTCTATTTACCTCACATTGATGTGCACGTGGTTCATGTTCCATCATCTTTTTGGAAGAAGGGCTTCTCAGAAACCAAACTCGTTTTCTGTTCCTACTCTTCTCTTGATGTCTTTTTCTTTCCTAACTCGTTCTGCGTTTGACTTATATAACGAAGTAAATTTCTCCGTCATTTCTGTCCACGCCAGGATTGGAATCCGGATCCCCTCATTCCGGAATAAGTTGCTCTACCAATTGAGCTACGCGGACGTTTTTTTTATTCTGATTCCTATCTGTCTTTATGTCGTGTGCGTCCTTCTGGCAGGTACGTCACATCTCCTGGTACGTTACATCATCTCCCCCTTATTTTTTTTTTTTATTTTTTATTTTTTTTTTCGAAGTGCTGGAGAAGGGATTCTCTTATTTTTCCTATCTCGTGGTGTGGAAATAACATCACACCATTGCGAGATTTTGAACGGTCGGGTCATCCGGATAGTTCGGGCGCCATTATAACGAAGTAAATTTCTTCGTCATTTTTAGTCTACGCCGGGATTCGAACCCGGATCCCCTCATTCCGGAATAAGTCACTCTACCAATTGAGCTACGCGGACGTTTTTTTTTTATTCTGATTCCTATCTGCCTTTATGTCGTGTGCGTCCTTCTGGCAGGAACGTCACATCTCCCGGTACGTTACACTTACTATAACCGTATCCGATACAACAGCTGCCAAAACTTCATAATACTCAGAAATTTATTCGTTTTCTTGATTGATGAAGGTTTTTTTCACTTCACTGCAGAAGTTTTCTTTCAATTTCTATATATGTCTGCCTTGTTCTACCTCCCTTGTACGATTTTTGTTACTTTCCTATTTTTCCCTTTCAACACATTGTCTCTTTTTAAGTTATTACATCCGCAGACAATATTCCTCCTTTTTTCTAATAATGTTTGTAGGTTTTTGCGTTAGCTTTTTCTTTCCTGAGTTTTTCTGATGTCCGTACTCTTTCGTAATTGCTTTTGATTAACATATATTTCTGGTACAATGGATTTTTTTATATTTTTCTAAATATTTGGATTTCGTATTTAGGTGTTCATGTTTCCTTTCTCTTCCTTTTGCATTCTTTTTCAGCTCTTATGATGGATTTCTTCAACTGACTTCCTGTTTTTTTAAGTTTCTTTATTCTGTACTCCCTGCACTACACAAATGCTTTACCTTAGATTTCTTGTCTTACGTTTTTAATGTAATTCTTGTTTCTGAAGGTGCGTTCCCGTGTTACAATTTTAGGAAACAATTCTATGTTCTGTTAAACTCTTTGTGTAGAAATTCTCATATTCTCCTTCCTGTACACTACGCTTTCTACATGCTTTTATTTGCCCGATATACTTTACCGAAATCATTCTAGAATCTTTCTACGATTCTTGCCTCTGACATGCGTAAGATTTCCTTATTGAATTTTCATAACCCTTCTCATCTCGTTCTTCATGAAGGGGAAAAAATAAGAAATCTTAAAAGATATCCCTCATTTCGTTCTTCCCATTATTGCAACGGATTTTCTGTTGTCCGTATGTTAATATTTTTCTACGCATTCCTTGATTTGTGCCATTCTGAATTTTTTAACTTCGGTTCTTTTTCCTTCAAATAGCCTCGATCTTCATGGCATGTGTTTTTGTTTAGAGTGTGAGCCAATATTTCATATAACCTTACCACTGTATTGGTATTTTGTTCAGATATTTCAAACCTTGTTTTTGGTTACCAAATACAGACCGAGTGTTTTAATTTTACTTGTTAATTAGTAGAGTTAGCCTGTCTTTATCCTATTGCAAGAGATCATTTTATGTATAACGTATGTGCTATTTTTTATTTAATTTGTTCAAAGTTTCTTCCTAATTTTTAAATGTTCTAAGGGAAACTAAAATAAGGAGGTGATAGTGATTTAAACCTCGTTCGTACTGGGCTGCATAAATGCAATGATTTTTTAGCTATGATATTGTGATACAAACTGTTAAAAGTAACGACAACATCGTTCTCTATTAAAAGATATAGCATTTTATGTGCTTCAAGTCCCGATGAATGATAGTGTGGATGGTTTCCCATTACACCTCAAAAGTAAGTGCTGTCGTTCTTTGGATTACGAGATTTTCGAAATTGACAAGACGTCGAACTCTTGCAGCTGTGTCCAGAAAAGCGACTCTATAACATGTTCCACTGTTTTTCGACTGGTTTACTACATATACAGAAGATCCCTTCTGGTCCTGTGTCTTCTACCAGAGGATAACAAAGTTTTCGTGTCTAAAAATGGAGAGTTTCCATTGTTTAAATTCTGTAATAATCCACGACGTTTTGTTGTTATTGTTTGTTTTGGAGTTTAACAACCATCATGAGTAACCCCGAGCTCCATAGGCAGTCGCGACTGTCTCTAATTTAGGGCCACGTGTTCCAGAGAAAGGAGAGAGCAAGAGTGGTTAGAAAAGAGAACAAGCCATGCCTCATCCGAGATTCAAATCAAGGTCCTTCTCGAACGACAAGCCGAACACCTACACCTCTGACCAATCGGCCACCGGGGTGACACATTGAAAATTAAATGATAATTTATCGACAGGATGTCTCTTACGTTATGACATACCACCATGAATATCGAAGCTGCAAAGAGTCTCCCGTCTCTAATTCAGAACCACAGTTCCAGGTAGGGACCGAAGCAGTGCCATCGGGCTAGCACAGCCCATCCACGTCTCATCTTTTGCTCGGCCTAGGACCCGTCTCCGAGGAAAGGTCAGAAATCATAGCGCCTCAGATTCCTTGGTCACCAGAACAACTCCCCGTAACGGATGGGACAGTGATGTAGCATACTCAAATGGGACTGATTTTGAGAGATATAATGATTTCAGTGATGACAAACCCCTTCGATATAAAATTTTCCGATGTGTTTGCGCCGCGCTATTCATTTAGTCCGATTCCGCTAGTTATGCTGCGCTGTCTGGGAAATATGCAAACCAATCCCATTCTACTCGATGAATTTTATTAAGTTTTGATACTCTTTGTTAAATACCTGGGGGCAACCCACGGCGAGCAGCTGAAGGAATTTCGTTAGAGGACGAATCTAACTGCCGAAACAGTTCAAACTGCAAGCGAGATAGATGGCTTGGAATGATTAATCATTACTTGATTGATCCGGTGCGCAACTTTTGCGTCATTTTACACCAACCCAATTGCTACAGCACCTATTATGGTGCATGTTAGCTGTCCGACGGCCGAGTGGTCTGAGGCACTGACTTCTGATTATTTGTCCGAAATGGGCCCGGACCTGGATCCCGAAAATGTCATAGGTCGTGTGTTTGCCTTACGGCCCTTGCCTTGCTCTCTAACTGGAACCAGTCACCAAATATTAGGAACGTGAGACTGCTCATTATCATAATGGTGGTCGTCAGACCCCGAAACGAAACAAAGACGTTGCTTTTTTTACGCTATTTACCTGATTGTTGTACCATTTATTGAGTGATTTTTGTTACTCCATTTTTATTCTTAATGCATCAGCTTCACATTTTATGCTTGTACAGCGTTAGTCTAATTCATCGATGGAGCAGCACCTATCGTTAACATTTAAAGGCTTAAAACCTACGTTTTCCAAGTTTTCTTGTATGTGATAAATATAAAAATAAATAATACATTCCTTTTAGATATTTTTTCTCAATGATATCAAAAATGTTCTATAATTTTAACCGGACACTTTTACCAAAATCTCTTTGTTTTGTTTTCTGTTAATTCATGACAGATCCACTGAATGTAAAATAATCGACAGTTACTAATACTTCGGTTTAAAAACGGATTTTTATCCGTTCTTACAATTTCCATATTTAATACACTATATTGACAAAAGTCACCGGACACCCCTTCAAAAGCAAATGAATGGATCCGTTGCGTTGTTAAGATGCGCGGTACAGCTACAAACGGTGTAAAAACAACCCTGCAGCTGACCGCGATTATATCGCACTGTGAGGTTGAGTGAAAATGTAGCGGCGGGAGAGAACTGACTTTGAGAAAGGAAAGATTGTTGGGTGTTATATTAATGGGTTGTCCATAAGAGAAACCGAGAGGAGTTTAAACATACCCAAGTCAACTGTTTTGGATGTACTAAATAAGTGGAAGACACATGGCGAGTCTGAAGCAGCAAAACGTACCGGCAGAACAAAGAAAATCAGTGACAGAAGACGTCGAAGCCTCAGGACAGTCGTTACCGCTAACCGACGGAGTACTGCACAAGACCTCAGTGTACAAATGTGTAAAAATGCTGGAACCTCGGTATGTACACGTACCATTCGCAGATAACTTCATTCCATGGGTTACCTTGGTCGTGCGGCTCCTCATAAGCCTTTCATCTCCACTCGGAATGCTGCTCGTCGTTTAGCATGGTGTTAAGAACATTTATCCTGGACGGTAAATCAATGGAAACAGGTTGTATGGACTAATGAATCCAGATACACGATCCATCAGTCTGATGGCCGTGTGTGGATATGGCAGCAGCCTCGGGAACACTATTTACCATAGTGTACTGTTTCTACGGTCAAGTTTGGAGGTGGTAGTGTACTCGTGTGGGAGTATTTCTCGTGGTATGCTCCCGGCCCATTGGGTATCGTGAAAAAACCTGTTAACCAGTACGTCTACCTCGATATTCTGGACAATTACGCCCTACAAACTCTGTGGCAATACTATGGAACCGAGCCTTTTTGGTACCAGCAGGATAATGAACCGATCCACAAAGCAAGGACTGTTACGGTGTGGTTTGACAATAATTCCGTATTGTGTGTGGACTGGTCAGCACAGAGACCAGATCTTAACCCCATAGAGCACCTATGGGATGAATTAGGGTGCCGCATAAGAACTTTGGAACCAAGGCCTACTACTAAGCAACAGTTAGCGGCAGCATTATATACTGAATGGAAGCGCATACCTATCGCTCAGTTGCAAAACTTTGTCGAAAGCTTGTCTCGAAGGCTCAGTGCATGCAGTAAGGCCAAAGGTGGACCGACACCGTACTAATGTATGTCAAAAAATGCTATGTTGTGTTTCTCGTCTAGGTGTCCGGTTACTTTTGTCAATATAGTATATATGCTGAGGCACAACTAGATGTTCTTCTAGAGTTTCTTAAAATAACTGTGCTCAATGTGCAATTATCTGACACTGGAAGACAGGAGAAAAGCCTTGTAGTGCGACGAGTCGTGATACACCTTCTTTTGTATCGACGCTGGGTAGAGATGTTGGTGGGAGCCCTATAAAATAACAAACCCAGCTTTCCTTGTAAACACAACTCAATGTTCTGGAGGTGGTGTCATGGTGATCCTTGGTGTTTGTTTCCGTTTTGTGAATTCCTTTACATTGGTCGTTGCCACAGTATACTCGTTGTGTCATAACTACTTTTCAGTGTCTGCTTCCACTTTCATTTATGTACAGGGTGTGTCTGAAGTCTTTTCCTGATTACGATAAATCGTATAACATGAACCGAGCTAGTTAGATGTGCACGGTTTGTTGAATTGGTTGGGTCACATTCTCAAGTTTTTTGTTCGTTGCACTTTTAGAACAATAGGTGGCGCTTTACATTTGCAGCGTAGTTTGTTGTTGAAAGCGTCAGTCGGCGAAATGGCGTCTATGCAGGAGAAGGCTGATTGTGTTCTCTGGTTTCATGAAACCAAATCTGCAATTTCAGTGCAGCGGAAGTTTAGGCGTGAGTATGATAGATCTCCGCCTGATGTGAAGAGCATTAGGAACTGCTATCAAAAGTTTAAACAGACGGGCAGTGTCGGAGACCGTGCAAGAAGTGGAAGACCTTCAATTAGTGAGGAAACTGTGTGCGTCTTGCGTGATGCAAGACGCACACAGTTTCCTCACTAATGGAAATGTATGCATCTTCAATACCGCAGGATTTCATTTTAATGTATGCATCTTCAATACCGCAGGATTTCATTTTACAGTGTCAATGTGTATCATTGATTGGGTTTACCACCTCGATTTGATTTACAATGTACGCTAATCCGATACTTCATATGATATTTCTTTATGACCACACGCACTGTCTGCTTCCTAGCGCAGCCTTCATATCGAATCCATCCTTTTGTATTGCCTTCAATGTTTGTTTTGTGTGTACTACACTTTAAATTTGTCATGTAACCATATTCTATATGTAAGGGGGTGTTTTGTTTTTCTCTAATTCTTAAATGAAAACTTTGTCATAATTTCAATATTAATCTTATAAGTGTGCAATTTTGGTCACAGTCGCACGACTCCTTATCATTTCAGTCACCATTTGCATATGTATTTACTTCCGTTTTGCTATTTTTTGCCTTACTTTACATGATTTGTACCGTCTTAATTTACGTTTCCTATTTAAATTTTGCTTTACACATGTTTTAACCACATCATCTGTGAGTAATTGAGTTATACAAAGTTATACAAAAAGGAAAAAAAATGAGTTTCCCTTGCGCACGAGCACATTGTGCCTACTTAAAGCGCTTTACCTTTTGTCCTTTTATTTGCTGGGTTCCAGCATAGTTCCTTTATCATGATTGTTTATATTATATCATATAACGAAGTAAATTTCTCCGTCAATTTTGTCTAAGCGCGGGGTTCGAACCCTGGTCCCCTCATTCCGGAATAAGTCACTCTACCAACTGAGCTACGCGGACGTTCGTTATCGCTGCTATCTGCCTTTATGTCGTATGCGTCCTGCTGGGCAGGCACGTCACATCTCCCCCCCCAAAAAAAGAGCGCCGGGGCATGGCCCACGGGTCAACCATGACCATGAATCGTTGCAGGCAGCCATCCGCTGTAGAACGTGCACCTGAGAACTCCCAGTCAATCTGATGTGTGGAATGCAACGTCACACACATTTATTTTTTGAAGCGCTGGAGAAGGGATTCTCTGATTTTTCCTCTCTCACGGTGTGGAAAGAACATCACACCATTGCGAGATTTTGAATGGCCGGGTCATCCGGAAAGTTCGGGCGCCATTATAACGAAGTAAATTTCTCCGTCATTTTTGTCCACGACGGGGCTCGAACCCGGGTCTCCTCATTCCGGAATAAGTCACTCTACCAACTGAGCTACGCGGACGCTCCTTGTCGCTGCTATCAGCCTTGATGTCGTATGCGTCCTGCTGGGCAGGCACGTCACAATCATTAATGTTTACTGTAATCTTAGTGTTATGAAAATTCTATTACAGTGTTTCTCTGCCGATATGCACCTTAGCGTTGTTCACTTTCCTTTTCCTGTTGCACGTTTTCATCATTTGTCATTCCTCATGTTTTTTTTTTGTTTTTTTTTCTGTGTCACACCTTCGTGTTATCATTCTTGTCTATTCGAATTTCTGTTTTTTGCACCGTCATTTAGTAACGTAGTATGGTCTATATAACTGGAATGAATTTTTCGTATGCTCATAAGATACTATTGAATGTGTGAAACATAATAGTCAGACAAATAATCTGTTTATTAGAGTAACTTTCGTATATCACTTTTTCAATGTTTCTGCCCTCCATGTAAGTTTGAGGGTTTCTAAGTATATAATTTGACAGTTACCCATGTTCTAAGTGTATAGCTTATTATTCATTCAATTCATGAATGTTGATCTTGTGTAATATTTCATCCAAAACATTGGTGTGTAATTTTATCATTCATCATGAAACCCGATTTTGTTTTCAGTCATTACTTATATAATAACTTTATTCGGTTTTAGCTTTTTTCGTCGTTATATTTTGTAACACTTGGCGCATTATTGAGGGGTTTTGTTGGGTTTCTCTTAGTTACAGTATTTTACGTAACAGATTGAATTCGGGGTCTCGGACTTCGTTGTCATATACACTGGCGTGCAAAAATTAAGGACGAGACGTTTTCGAATGTAACGTCGTGCAGAAGTGCTCCACATCGACTCAAATCATACCATAAGATTCCTAAAATGTAAGAATATGAGACAAGCGAGCAAAACCGTCCAAGCAAGGAGTCCAAAGAATACAAAGGCACTTTATTGAAAAGGTAGCTTCGAGCACAACTGGACAGAAGACAGAAACGTCCATGTGACAGGCGGCTGCCAAGAAAATTCCATTCTTTAGTAGAGGATATGATCACCCCTAACTGCGTTGTAGGATTTACAACTTCTGTCCATGCTGGGGACGAGGTTGTCAAGGAGATGTTGAGGCATCGCGGCCGATTCCTCTTGAAGCGCCAATCGCAGCTGCGGAATCGTTGCTGGTGGCAGGTGACGTGCTGCCAAGCCTCTCCCGAGAAGGTCCCACACGTGTTCGATTGGATTTAGGTCCGGAGACCTTGCGGGCCAATCCATGCGTTGAATATCTTACCTCTCCAACAGCTGTGCGACAGCAACTGTACAGTGAGGTGTAGCGTTGTCGTCCATGAAGAGAAACTCAGAACCCAGAGACAGGAGAGCCTCGGTACAATAGCGGACACCAGTGACTGAACCTCCTTGGAAGATGTGGAGGTCAGCACGGCTACCAAGTATGATACCGCCCCAAACGAGAACTCCGCCACCTCCAAACCGGTCCCTTTCGATGATGTTGGAGATGTGATTGCGTGCTCCCCGCTCTCGCTAGATGTGTATACGTCCAGAATCGCTCGTCATACTAAATCGGCTCTCATCCGTAAAGAGAACTCGACCCCATTGCTGATGTGTCCAGTTCTTGTGTTCCTGGCATCACAGAAACCGCCGTATCTGATGAGCAGGCGTTAATGGCACACACCGTACAGGTCGTCGTGCAAATGGACCACCTATGTACAGCCTCCTGGCCACGGTAAAACACGATAGCTGACGTCCAGTTGTCTGTTGCATGTGCCTTGCGATTTCTCCCACTGTCTTTCGTCTGTCTTTTTTCGCCTGTTGGAAAATATACCGGTCGTCCGCCGCCATGGTTGCTCGTGAACGACCACTGCTAAACTCTCTGACAGCTGTTCCTGTCGTTTGAAATGCTCTCCGAGCTCGTGAAACGATGCTGTGAGCGATACCGAACTCCTCGGCCACACTAGTCACACTTCGACCTTCTTCCAACTTCCCAATGACGCGACCTCGGGTAAAGTCATCCAGATGTTGTCTACAGGATTGCCTGTTGGCCATATCACACGGTGGCAGCAACCCGACGTCGTTCAAACCGATGTACAGCTTGGCAAAGACGGCGCAAATTGCATCCAGGTGAAATGTGGGATGCTCAAGAAGCGTCAGAGAGCGAACTTTTTTGCACACACTTCATACTCTGGGCTACAGGAGCCGTCGTCCTACTAGTGTGGCACTGTTGAAAGCTCGTCAATTGAACATTACGTCTCGCCGGGTGCCGGAAACATCAAAAACTGGACTTCTGCAGAGTAGCACCCCGTCATGTGGTTTTCAGCGTTTAAAGCTGTACCGAGCTGATGGGAGGGTGCAGGGGTAGCGTTGATTGCATGAGTCCATGGCATCGTCGTGCCAGATCGGCAGTGTTCAAGGTGGTGTAGGCTCTGTGATGGTTTGGAGAGCTTTCTCATGGGACACAATATGTCCCTTAGTGTGACTGGAGACGCTGCGATTTACTGGCATGTGCTGGCTGACCACCTACGCACTTTTATGGCTTTCGCGCTTCCTGGGGTCAATGATCTGTTCCAGAAGTACAATGTGCAGCTCCGCCAGGTCGCAACCACCCAGACATGGCTCGATCGAGGAACACTAATCTAAGTTTGGAACCATCCAATGTCCCCAAAGAATCCCAGATTTAAATCTTGTGGAAGCTCTGTAGGATGTCGTAAAGCGGAACATAAGATACATGGATCCTGTACCGTCGTTGTGGACAATGCTGCAACAAGCAGAAACCCTCCGGCATCTGGTGGAGTCGATGTCTAGGTGTTCGCAGGCTATTATTTGCGCTAGAGGAGGACCAACACGTTATTAGGTTTGTATCTCTAATGTTTTGTCCATTGAGTGTATCATCATCATTGTCAACCATTACCAATCTATTTCTGGATGAAGGTCTCCCCAAATTTCTTCCACCACAAGTGTCTATCCTCAGCCAATTCGCCCCCCCTTCCGCTCCCAATGTTACTCAGGCATGTCTTCGAATTTCATCCATCCATCTACCATGTGGTGTTCTTCACCTACTTTTTCTGTCCTTTGGAATTGAGCCTAAAATTTCGGTTGTCTATCCGTGGTCCGTCCTTCTGGCAACATGTCCAGCCCCTTGTCATTTCAGGGATTTTACTTTAATCATGATCTCTTCCAATCTTTTCATTTTCCTTCCAGCTGCCGGAGACTGAGGGTCAAGTTTTAAGTTTTGGAGTATTCTTGGGATGAGGGGGTGCCATAACTCACCACGCTGACGAAGCGGGTTGGAGAGTGTGGGATAGCATTTATACTTAACCTGGTACCAGTGACGTAACTAGCACAACGTACGCCTCCTGCAAAATTTACTTCAGCACCCCTAAGCACAGTAATTTTCCCACGATTTCGATCACGAGAGTGGATGTGTTTTGCGCGATGTGTGTGTATTGGTTGGGGGTTGAGAGGGGTTAGGAAGTCAGGGAGAGTGTCTGCAAAAGTAATGGTGGTACATAGAGCCCTGCAGTTTTAACATTTTTTAGTAATAGATTTGACAATACATGTAATTGCTCTGTGCAAAACTAAAACAAATCACTTGAAGAAATCACCCTCTTACACATGGCAGATCTGCGGCTGTTGTGAATAAATGTTGACGCATGTCGTGCACGTAATTCTAGGTAACTGACTGTTTTCCCACATCGTCCCCTGGGAATCCCACTGTAGCCTCGCTGTTTTCCCCAGCAGCGCAGAGAGAGAGAGAGAGAGAGAGAGAGAGAGGGTGATTGGAGAGCGATCGTATCTTTTACGATCAATTGCAGATCAATCGTATTACAACCCGAAGTCAAAGAGCCGAAAACTTTCGATTTGTAGGACATTCAGTGTTTTAAAATTGAAACTAGGCACTTATTTAGGCAAAGCAAAATATAATATAAAGCAAAATATCAATATTTGGGTTAATTATTGTGCGTGTTCGAATTTTTTCATAAACGTGGCAGCTGCAGTACCCCCATACGTTACTTGCGCCCCCCGCAGCTGCGGGGGATACGGGTGTGATAGTTACGCCACTTCCAGGTAGTTTAGTATATATCTATATGCTCAACGTGTTAGCTAAAGACTGATTCAGGATATTAGTTTATTCATTCATCAACGGGTTAGGTAAGGACACTAACAAGCTAAGTCAGTTAATTCAACTGATTAAAAACTACTTTTAGGTTTTAAAAGTACTACGCACACACATAGTAAATTTAGGAGTGTCATTAATCCATACAATCAATATGCATTAAATGCTTTCAGCATTTATACATGAAACAACATCGACGGACTGACGAGACCTCCCATAATGAACTCCTGTTTTCTTTTGCACCGCACATAATAAAACATTTTGAAAGAAAGAGCCTCGGCGTCTAAGAAAAAATGTCCGGAAACACTGTGGTTTCATAATTAATCTTCAACCTTACACAGGCAGTGTGCATTAAAGTATTTTCACTATTTACATGCAAACAGACAGAAGGATTGACACGACCTCCCATAACGTGCGCCTATTTTGCAATTGCAGAGTAAATAATGACATATTTTGAATGAAACAGACTCAACATCAGAAAAAGAAGAAATGGAGAACATTATAGCACGACCATTTATCTTCGTTATTAGTGCAACATTTTGCAATCCCTCACATTATTTGTTCCTATGAAGTGCTTGAGAAGTCAAAGTAACCATAACTTCGCGTGCTTCAGGCGAAAGTCACCAACATTTTTTTTTTTTCATCTTTCACTTCACCCTAAAAAGAACAGCGGATCATTTCGATGTTTGATTACCTTCTGTTTCTCGTACCCTAAGGGCCGAATGGGATATCAGATGTACGTGATCGCCCACTTCGTTAACGGTATTGGTTCAAAGTTGTCAAATGCCTTTCAGGCGTCAAGATAGCTAACCCAGATGGAAATGTTGCTCGACTTCCAATTCAAAGCATGAAAATAAATGGAAATAAAAAGAAATATTCAAGAGACAGGCAATTTCGGAAAAAATTAAGAATCGTTATTGTGCAACATGCAAACCTTTTGAAAGCCTATTACTGTATGTTTGTCGAAAATGCTGGAAAAGAAATTAGAAATAAAAGCCCGTGAGTTTATTGCGTTTTGATTGAAGTGCAGCATGCTAGGAAACAGAAAGAGAGAGAGAGAGAGAGAGAGAGATTTCCACCGCAAAGCTACAGTTTCTGATTCTATTTTTCTTTACAACATCTGAGTTTCGGAAATTATTTCGTTCAACTTACAATAGGTTAATCAAAGCAGGGCGTATATTTACCGTCACCCTTTTGATTAACCTATCACCTTCGAAAGGGAGTTATGTGATTCTGCTGTATTGCAACATTACACCCATTTTCCGAGGTACTCAAATGAAAATTTCATAATTCTTATACTTTAAACCTGTAGATTATATTTGTGAAATTTGATAGCTAGAGCACAACGATTAGAACATTCTCCTTTCCTTACTCTGAATAAAGCAGGCCCCAAATATCCGTAACAGTAGCAGTAGCGCACACCCAGAAATTTCCCAAGAGAGGCGCACAGAATTTTCCCAAGGTGGGCGGTGACCCCCCCCTCTTAGATTTACCAGAAAAAATACTCAGGTGCCATAGAAATTAAGAAGGAGGTTGACTTGTGTACATTTATTTCATATCCAGTTACTAGGAATGTTACAGTATAAGAAAGTTAAAAGATTAGAAGGAGCAGTAGATGAAATTATTTTCCTGGTTAGGTTTTTCTATATTTATTTAACAGAACTACTCCCTTATAGTTATTGTATGCTATAATTATACGGCACAAGATTAAGAAGTATACGTAGATAGTGTATCGTGATTATTTGTTTTAAACTTTGGCGTAATAATTTTCGCCTCTGTCAGCCCGGGGAGGGGTGGGGGGAGGATGCCTCATCGGCTCTTCCGTGGGGGCGCCACTAAACAGTAGTGCATTTATTCAAATTATAGTATCGTAATTCTCATACTTTAATACAGTAGATTATATTTGTGAAATTTAATATGTAGGGCACAATGATTAGAAAGAGCAGCTCGAAATTTCAGTAACATCAGTGCAGTTAAGCTCCGAACCCCATAGGCCGTAAAATTTCCGTCTTCCGAAAAAACTATTGAGGCGACCTGGCTTTTTCAATATTTTAATGAAGATTATCACCAGCCATATGATGAATATTAAGTAATCAAATCATCAATCGTTCAAAACGAGAAACAAATTATTTGTGATAAATATCATTCTTGCATACAAAGTAAAATTTTGTCGTTCATTTCCTGAAAAAATGACATCCTTTTGATCTTTTGTCGAACGAAAATTCACCCCTCCCCCCGACCTATAAGAACAGTTAAAAGCCGGTCGCTCCGGTGGCGCAGGCTTCTGACAGTTCCTTTGAGCGGTCTGGGTTCGTCTTCCAAATGAAGCATGGATAGGGTGCATCTCTTGCGGCATTGGCTATCTCCTTTCCCTGGAACCAGTGGCCTAAAATTTGTTATGTCCAAGTGCCTATAGTCCTTAGAGTTGCTCATGGTGTTCGTTAACCCTAATCCCCTCCCCTACAAAAATGCTGATTTCAAATTTGCGACGTTGTTTTGTACCTTTGCAAGAATAAAAATCAAATCGAAAATTTTTCTTAAAATACAATTTTTTTACCAATTAATTTTCCATATCCGTGAAAAAATTCTATCTTGGGAAATCTGGAGATCCATGTATTTTTGTTGTTGTTATTGTTGTTCATTTTTTTAGATAGATTTTCTACTTAGAACTCCTCTGCCCATTCGCGGCAAATTTCATTTTAGGAAATCCCCAAGCACGTGAGATTTTCCCTAAGATGAATTTTCTGACTTTCAACATACCCCATGATCCGAAGAACTCCACCACGGGAAATCAGGAAATCTCTGTAATCCTTTCTGAGAAGGGATTTTTTATCTTTAATTTTGCTATATGTGTAGAGAACTCAGGAACTGTAAGATACTTAAAAATTTTCCTCAAGTGAATTTTACTAAAACATTCTTCTTTCCTTATGAGCGAGAAATTTTTTATTTGAAAACGAGAACATTCCTGAGGGTTTTCCTGAAATAAGTTTCTTAGATGCAAATTTGTCACACTCCTGAAATTTCATTCTAAGAAAATTAGATCGCTTCTCGATTTTTCCTGAAAAGGAATTTTCTGCCACAGAACCCGCAATATCTATAAAAAAAATAGAATATCTGAGAAGTAAAATTGTTTTCTATGATATTTGCAGCTTCTGCGGAAGAGATCTAGTAGGAAATAAGTGAATTTGCAATGTGGTAGTCTCTTGTGTTTCTTTAAAAAATACAGTTTCATGTGTAGTGATGAAAATCTGATTAACTCCATGTAGACTAAAAGATATGTCTATGAAATGCTGACAAAAAATATCAGCGTGAATGTTGCTTAATAAACCTATACCGACAAGAACTGCCATTAAAAATTACTTTCTAGTCCCAGAGTTGAATGTTATGGCCCTCTTTAACGTCCACAGCGATACTGAAAAAAAAAAAAAAAAAAAAAAAAAAAGAATTGAAAACTAGTAACGAAACAAAACAAAACAATAACAACAAAGACGTGGAGATCTAATTCGTGAACGATCACAGCGAATGTTCATTTCACCGCAACGCCAAGGAAGCGCCGCTCATTTTCATTTTATTTTTGCGATTAACTAAAAATGCTCTCTAAATTTTTATATACATATAAATATACTGTATATCCCCAAGAGTCAGGCGAGTCATAACTAACTCGAACAGTTACATTATTAACCAAATCGTATTTAGATGAATCTAGCAACTACTGCGCTAACCAAATCGTGTTACATAGCAAGGAGAATATTGCAACTGTAGCATTTATCAAACTGCAATAGCAAGGAGAATCTCACAACGACTACACTGCTCAAAAAATTATGGTAGCAAGAGATACTGAAAGGAAAATCATGTGCAACTGACATTGCTGAACGTAAAATATTATTATATGTGCGACTGACGTTGTTAAACGTAAATATATAAATACACTGTCGAATCACATTGTTGTAACCGCCTACTAACATCCAGAGCAGAGTAACTGCCGTGTGCAGCGCGGACAGCAGCTAGACGGGCTGGGAGTGGCTCGATAAGCTGCTGGAAGGTGTTCACCGGTATGTGGAGCCATGCTGACTGCAGTGCATCTGACAGCTGCTGGAGGGTGCATGGTCCATAGAGCGAACAACACGATCGAGATGGTCCCACAGCTGCTCAATTGGGTTTAAATTTGGGGAATTAGGTGGCCAGGGAAGTACCTTGGAATTTTCATCGTGCTCTTGCAACCACTCTCGGACATTTCTAGCTGTGTGACACTTCGCTTTGTCGTGCTGGAAGATCCCGTCCGCCCCAAGGAAGGCAATCAGCATGTATGGGTGTACGTGGTCAGCAAGGATGGATTCGTAACGAATTCGGTCCATAGTGCCTTTTACAGGTATGAGTGGACTCAGGGAATGCCACGAAAACATTCCCCAGACCACACACAACGTTGCCCCTACCAGCTTGTGTTCTTCCAGCAATGGTTGAAGAGTGTTTGTTCTCCGATGTTTCTCACCTAATAGGCCAATGTCCATCATTTTGATGAAGCAGAAAACGTGACTCATCGGAGAAGGCAATCCTTTGTTAGTCAGCGGAGGTCCAATTCCAATACTGCCGTGTAAATGTAAGCCTTTTCTGCCGATGCACCTTCGTTAGCATAGGTGCAGTGACCATCCGTCTGCATCGGAGCCCCATACGCAGCAGGGTTCTTTGAACTGTCGTTTTAGACACACTTCTGGTAGCCCCTGGTTCATTCTGTCAGTCAGTTGCTCCACAGTAGCGTGTCCATGGGCATTTACTAACCTTCGAAGCCGACGTTCATCTCTCACATCAATGGCACATGGTGTTCCACAGTTTCCAGATTGCTGATTCACAATGGTGCCATTTCTACAATCACGATACACTTTAGCCACAGCAGCACGCGAACAGTTCACAAACTGCGCTGTTTCAGAAATACTGCCACCCTCGGCCCGAAAGCCGATAATCATCCCTTTTTGCAAATCTGATAAATCGGTCCTTTTATCCATGAGAGCAGATAAAAACTCTTCATGAAGAAGATGACAATCCGATTTTTGGTGTAGATGTGACAAGGATGGTAAGTCAGATAATATTCCTGTTGCTTATTTTTCAAGTTTTCGGATATTATCTGACTTACCATCCTTGTCACATTTCCACCAAAAATCGGATTGTCATCTTCAAAATTTGTAAAAACTCTTCAATTATCAGATTCCAGACTGAATTTCGACTCGTCAGAGAAGAGCGTTTGACTCCACTCGTCGTGTTCCCAACCACGATGCTACTCAACCCAGTTTCTACGGGCTGTACGGTGACGTGCAGTTTAAGGCACACACTCTGTTGGTCTACGTGCATAAAGGCCATCTTGGTGAAGGCTATTGCAGACACTTTGAGTTTATAACTTGCGTCCTGTTGCCACGAGAAGCTGTCGCTGGACAGAGTGACATTTTTTTGCCTGTTCGAACGACCATCTCTTGCTGTAGTTGCTCGTTGATGGCCTTGACCATGTATTCTTCGAGCACTTCTTGTATCCTGAAATCGTGTCTACATTCGGGTAATGACATTTCGTGACACTCCAGTGGTTTCTGCTATTAACTTCTGTATCTGACCTATTTCCAGCCTGCCAATAGCTTTCCACGCCGTTGATTACGCTAAATCATGCTGTTGAGACATCGTTCGAACCGAAGACTTCAAGAAACGAAATGTCAGGATAAACGCGAAGAAATAAGCGATATCTCGGAAAAATTTCGTTTTTTTCCCAATCTTTTATTTTTATTAATTCTGACGTCACAGTCACTAATTTGAATAAGGATACACTGTTAAAAATTTTGTGGTAGGTGTCTCTAAAAAGTGGTACTACACCAGCTGCACCACTTTCCGAGAAAAGTTACACCATTGTGTGGCACAAACGAAACCCAGAAACATGGTGCAATTTTAGGCCATACTCCGGTTTGCGGCCCCCGTCGTCTGCTACGAAAGATGCGGTGCTAGTAACGTGCTGCCATCTATCGGGCGACATGAAATACGAGGAGTGGGTTATTTCTGTAATGAATGTGTTTCTACAGTATTTTGGCTGGCCCACTGGGACGAAAAATAACGTTTCCACCAGAATGAAAACCTGTCTTTCTCGTTCAATAATTTAATTAGATGCCAGGAAAAAACTGTTTGATGATGAGAATCATCACCTCAAAGCAGTTTTCTGATGAAAGACGACAATTCCCTCGGAATAAATATTCCAGAATGTGGTCTAGCAAATTAATTTTGTGGGGACGATCTGAAAGACTGTGTATCAGGGGCCGCCAGTTACTCTCTGCACCTTGAGTGTGAGCACCAGTACAAGGATCCACGAAATTGAGGGAGTGGTTTACTATCCGATGTTGGAATCCACAGCTTGGCAAGTTACGATATGCAGCCCACTGATCCGCCATGACAGTACTTCCTGGTTGTATATGTTTCTGGATGAGGGACAGCAATGTCTGCGCAGACCGGTCATTCTCAGGGCAGATCTCCATCCTGAATCGCTGCAACAACAGAAACAGAGCGAACCAACTAAAGGCCTCCAGAAACACAGACTTTTACCGAGGTTTTTTCACCTAGTAACCGTCGTACGCTTTTAAACCTGTATGTGTGGACTGGGTTAAGCCATCACCTCCTAATAGCTGGGTTAAGCCATCACCTCCTAATAGCTTATCTAAGCTATTAGGGGGTGATGGTTAAGCGCCCTGAGGCAGCGCGTGGAGAGGGGTGGGGACATTTTTCCGATTCGTGGCGGCGTTCGTATTTTTGAACTTGAAAGGGACGAAACGCAAGTTTTGAACAGGGCTGTAGATACAAGGTATTTCAGTTGTCCCCGGAAGTTGCGGCTGGTGACGTAGCTGGGATGCATCGGCGAGTCTTAGGAATCGCATTTGCTTTACTCTGTGTGGGGAACTCTGATGATAAATACAACTACTGAGCTGCCGAATATGAAACAAAATGGGGAAATGATTTAGAGAAACAAAAGGAATGAAGCAGAATATATCATTGATTGTTTCCCCTTTTATATATATGTGTATTACTTCCATCAAACACGAAACTAATGCTTTTTTGTTAATAATAAAACCTCGGCTATCGTAATTTTTGTGAAAGGTTTCGGATATTCAGGTGTCCATTTAATTCAACTTTTACCCTCTACAAGAGAAGTTACCTGTATTTATGTAAGTCTGTTTCGAAAGCATTTGTCATTTTTGATTTTTTGTTTTTCGTATTTGTTCTTTTACCTTAATTTTCGGTTCTGTGATTAATTTCAACGGTTCCATCTTCTGGCTTTGCTAGAAAATAGAAAAGCTCTTTAAGTGTCCCCCCCCCCTCTTTTTTTGCTGTTTTAATTAAGTTTAGCTCTTTTTCCGTTTATGAAAATTTGTCATTAAAAAATTTACTTTTTTTTTCTTTTTCGGAACATATCACATTTCACCCAGAAAATTGTCTCTTCATCTGATGCAGGTTGTATTGGGGCTACATTTTCTACAAAATACCTCTTTTTGGGACTAAGATTTTTAAGTCTATCAAAAGCATCATGCAGTATTTTTCTACTTCTTTGTCTTTCATCTCTTGCAGTGACATTTTCAGCGCTTGATCTCGACAAATTGATTGTTTGTATAGCGGACAATTTGAATATATTTTTCATTGGTTACCCATGCAGGCGATTCACCCTGAGTTTTGAACACCTGTGTGTGGGCAAATTCCTCCAAAGTAGTCTTTTTTCTGCACCCACGGTACCAGTGGCGCACCGAGGAATTCCTGTTGGGGGCAGGGGGAGATGCTACATGCATATGTAGGTATGCGTGTATACGCACATAGTATGTTTGTATATATATATATATATATATATATATATATCATCATCATCATCATCATTGTCAACCATTATCAATCCACTGCTGGACGAAGGTCTCCCCAAGTTTCCTCCACAACGGTCTGTCTTGTGCCAGTCTCCTCCATGTCACCCCTGCATACTTTCGAATTTCATCCACCCATCTCCCATGTGGTCTTCTTCTGGGTCTTTTCCTGTCCCTTGGAATCCAATCTAAAATTTCAGCTGTCCATCGATGATCTGTCCTTCTGGCAGTATGTCCAGCCCATTGCCATTTCAGGGATTTAACTCTGATCATGATGTCTTCCACTCTTGTCATTTTTCGGATCCACGAGTTCCTCTTCTTATCTCTCCTGGTTACACCAAGCATGCACCTCTCCATGCTTCTTTGAGTTGTCTGCAGCCTTTGTATGTCTCTTTTAGTTAAGGTCCACGTCTCCGCACCATACGTAAGCACTGGAAGGATGCATTGATCAAACACTTTTCTTTTAAGACATAATGGCATATTGCTCTTGAAAATTATGCTGTTTCTTCCAAAAGCTCTCCAGGCAAGTTTTGTACGCCGATTAATTTCTTCATCAATGTGACCCTCACTTGATATCTGCTGTCAAGATAAACGTACGTGTCTGTTATCTCCAGCTTTTCTCCATCAATCGATAAATCTTCATTTCTTGTAAAAGCATTGAACATCACTTTTGTCTTCTGAAAGTTCATTTTTAATCCCACTTCTTTACTCTTGTCAGCAAGTTCCTGGATCATACTCTGCAGCTCTGATGGGGTAGTTGCAAAAATGACTACGTCATCAGCAAAACGAAGGTGGGTTAGATAATCTCCATTAATCTTTATCCCTTTGTTTTCCCAGCTCAGTGACTGAAAAACACCCTCCAATGTGGCATTAAAGAGCTTCGGAGATATGGTGTCACCTTGTCTCACTCCTTTTCCAATTTTTATGTGTGTTGTATTTTCAAACAGCCTAATCTTTGCACTTGCATTTTCATAGATGTTATTAATAATATTAATGTATGCATCTTCAATACCGCAGGTTTTCAGAGCCATTGTAACTGCTGATGGTTTCACCGAATCAAAGGCTTTTTCATAATCGATAAAAGCCATGCACAATGGAAGTTCATATTCCCTCGCTCTTTCAATTAGTTCTCTCAGCACGTGGATATGATCTATTGTGCTGTAGCCACTCCTGAATCCAGCTTGTTCTCTCGGTTGAGCCATGTCCAGTGTTACCTTCAAGCGGTGTGAAAGAACTTTAGTGAAGATTTTATAAACTACTGATAGGAGGCTGATAGGTCTGTAGTTTCCGAGATCCTCAATGTCACCTTTCTTATGTAGCAGGATCATTGTAGCGGTGTTCCAATCCTCAGGAATCTTTCCTTCATTAAGGCATCGAGTGAAAATTTGGGCGAGTACTGTTTCGATTTCTCCACTTGCTTCTTGTATGATGTCTACAGTAATTCCATCTTCTCCTGGAGCTTTTCCTCGCTTCATGTTCTTGATTGCATGTGCAACTTCTGCTGGAAGGACTGGAGGAACTCTGGTACTGGTATCTTTCATGATGTCTGGAGTGCATATATCATCCCTTTCATATAATTTGGAGTAGAAATCTTTCACTCTTGTCAAAATTTCGCCTCTATTTCTTGTTACAGAACCATCTTCTTTTCTCAGTGCCATAATTTGTTTTCTTCCCTTACTGAGATGTCCCTTTGCTATCTTTAGGCTTTGGTTGTTTTCAATTGCTTTCCTCACTAGTTCACAGTTGAATTTCCTTACGTCTTCAGTGATACTTTTTCTTACTGTCTTGCATAGCTCTATATATTCCACTTTGGAAGTCACATCTTCTTTAGTTGTCCTCATCTCTCTTCTTTTTTGCATCAACATTTTCGTTTTTCCTGATAATTTGTTCACATGCAACTTGTTCTTAGACCCAGCTAATTTGGTTGCTGTTTCCATAAGAGCTTTTGTTACTTTTCTGTTAACTTCAGAGATGTCCACTTCTTCCGATGTTAGGCCTTCTAAAGCAGAGAACCTGTTCTTCAGTTCTAACTTGAAGGTATTATGGTGTTTTTTAAGGTTGGTTATGTCAATAGATTTTGTTTGTCCTATGAGCTTGCCACGTTCAAGTTTAGTGTTGAGGTGCATCTTACATCTCACCAATCTATGGTCACTACCTGTGTTGAACTTGTTTAGCACACTGCAGTCTTCTATGACGAATTTTTTGTTACACATAATAAAATCAATTTCACTTGTCGTCCCATTTGGATGTCTCCATGTCCATTTCCTGTGTGGCTTTTTCTTGAAGAAGGAGTTCAAGATGAAAAACCCTTCTGCCTCTGCAAACTCAACGAGAGTATTTCCACGCTGGTTTCTGTTGCCCTGACCGAATTTACCTACC
Organism: Macrothele yani; assembly: GCA_039090855.1. Taxonomy (NCBI): domain Eukaryota; kingdom Metazoa; phylum Arthropoda; class Arachnida; order Araneae; family Macrothelidae; genus Macrothele; species Macrothele yani. The sequence goes on from CM077002.1 coordinate 135,094,908, forward strand.
GAAGTTTCATTCTGTTGCCGTTGCCCTATTTTTGCATTGAAATCTCCCATAATTATTTTCAAGTGCTGCTTACCTTTATTATTTAGATGACAAATTTCCTCATAAAATTCTTCAATTTCTTCTTCAGGATGACTTGTGGTGGGTGCATAAGTTTGAATAATCTGAGCCTGGTATCTTTTCGAGAGTTGAATAACAAGTCGTGCAGCTCTGTCAGAGGAACTTTCAACTTCTTCAACTTTATCCTTCAGTTTCTTGTTTATTATAAATCCAACACCACTAGTTCTGCCAGTATCTGTCCCACGATAGTAGAAGAGATGTCCACTTTTCAGTTCGATGAGATCTTCTCCTTTTCTCCTTACCTCACTTAGCCCCACGATGTCCCACTTGATCCTTTGTAGTTCCTCTTCCAATTCAAGAAGCCTTGAATCAGAAGATAGGGAGCGTCCATTGTAGTAGCCAAGGTCAGCATCAGATGGCAGCCTAGTCCGGTCCTCCGGGGATTCTTAGCACCCTCTGCCTTCATGTCGCACTGGCCGCTGCCTTGACCAGGTACATTCCAGCTGCCGGAGACTGAGGGGCCAAGATTTAAGTTGTGGAATCATTTTGGAGGGGTTTGGCCATAACTCACCACGCTGGCCAAGCGGGTTGGTGAGTGTGGGATAGCATTTCCTCTGATCCCGATGGTATAGTTATACCGCTATGGGCGGTCGTCAGAGCCCTTTAGTGGGAACAGGATGCACCACGAGAAGGCGGGGTTGACATTTGTCAAGGAGAGGCTGTGATGTTACGCATCACCTGACCTTACATCCCATATATATATATATATATATATATATATATATAACATATATACACTGGCGGAAAGTGAAAAAAGAACACCAAGAAGGAATTGGCGGACGATCATGAAATTTACATATGTTAATGGGGTCTAGTTTACGTAGGTGTGATGTTAATTTCGGGACCAACCGGTGAGCGCTTACGCCACAGCACGGCATAATATGCAAATTATCTTCGGTGATATTTAAGGAGTACGGAGAATTGAATGTAATCAATCATCGGCGTACGGACACGTGCGAAGACCCTGAAGAAGCTGCAATGCCTCGACATGGAAGACGTGTACGATTTCAGCAGTTATCGGACTTTGAGAGAGGTCGTCTAGTCGGACTCCGCGAGGCCGGGTGGTCGTATCGTCGTATTGCGGAGCGAATTCGACGGGAAGTATCGGTGGTGGTACGATGGTGGCGTAGATGGTCCGAGGAACATTCCCACACGAGAAGACGTGGAACCGGGAGTCACAGACGGACTGATGAGCGGACCGATCGACGCATAAGAAGAGCGGCGTTGTCAAGCAGAACATTCACTGCCACGCAAATCCGTGCTGCCGTTGCACCTGGGGTGACTGTGCGACCAATCCGCAACCGTCTACTGGATGTAGGTCTACGTGCACGTGTGCCTCTGGCATGTGTACCTCTGACTCCAGCCCACCGTCAGGAACGGATGCAGTGGTGTCGCCAACGTCTGCAGTGGAGAACGCAATGGCGATCTGTCGTGTTCAGCGATGAAAGCAAATTCTGCTTGGGAGCCTCCGATGGGCGTATGCGTGTTCATAACGCACGCCCACACACGGCACGTGCAACGCAACATGCACTTCAGGGTGTGAGACAACTTCCATGGCCTGCACGTTCACCGGATTTGTCCCCCATTGAGCATGTGTGGGATTTTATGGGACAACGACTTTTCCGGTCTCCACGGCCAGCCACGACCATCCCCGATTTATGCGTCCAGGTTGAGTGTGCTTGGAACTCAATACCCCAAACTTACATCCAACATCTGTACGACAGACTCCATGCCAGAATTGCACAGTGTGACGCAGTTCATGGCAGTTCAACCTCGTACTAACCATGTTACATGGAAATGTTATTTTTCAGTTTACCAGCAAATACAGCTGTATTTTGCCATAATGTTTTGATCTCATTATCCTCTGTATTCCGTTATTATACTGTATAAATTTCGTTGGTATCAGACGTCTCCTTCTTGGTGTTCTTTTTTTACTTTCCTCCAGTGTATGTATGCATGCATACCATATATACGTATAAATATGTATTAATATGCATATATACAGTGCATAAAATAGACAGATATATATTAGATAGATAGATAGATAGATAAAAGAGTTGACATACGGGGCTTTGAGCTTGGGGGGTGGGGGACTTAAGGTCCAAAGGACTCCCGTGGGAGCGCTGGTGCGCGGTACAAACAGGAGATAGGTGCTAGCAAAGAATTTCTGTTTGATTTTGTTTGTCAGATGAAGATGTGCCTATTTTTAGTTACACACCTTCCTTTTCTTAAAAAAACAAATCATTTTTTGAAAAATTTAAGTTGAATGATGGAAATAAAATAAATAACACAAAACAACAACGAATAATATATACATATACTGTATATATGCTATTAAACATTTAAATTTCTGGTTTTCAATATTTCAACTAATAATAAATTAATTAATAAAATTAAGTAAATCTCGTAATTTATGGTATTAACTATTATAATTTATATGTACATACATACAGAATCTGTTCCAGAATTTTTGAGCTTCGATACAACCAATTCAAATTTGTCCTTGTTAAATTATCTTATAAAAGAATAAGTAGCTCAAAAAATGAGAGCGTGATTTAATTTGAAGCAGTAATTTACTGTGAAAATGTTTCCCTAGTATAGATTTCTGTAACGTTTGTAAACACATTCAAACATTTCTGTAATAACAAAAAGAAGAAGAATAGTTTAAAAGATGTATGCACTGAGTGGCCACTTTATTATGACCACCCCCTCAGTACTTCGTTGGGCCATCTTTTGCCTTTAATGCTGCGTCGATTCTTCGTGGCATGGACTACACGAAATGTTGATAGGTGGTTTGTGGAATCTGATACTATGCTTGATGAACGGCAGTTTCAAGGAGTTTGAGATTGCAAGGTTGTGGATCCAGCTGTCTGATGGTTGGTTTAACTTCATCCCGAAAATTCTCAATGGGGTTGAGATCTGGATATTGTGGGGGCCACCTAAGCAAAGTAAACTCACCGGCATGTTCCTGAAACCAATCTTGTCAAAATACGAGCACTATGACAGGACGCATTATCTTGTTGAAAGTAGCCATCGCCATTGGGATAAATAAACCATCCACATGACAGGATGCACTTGGTCCGCAACGATGTTTAGATATAATGTGCCAGTCAGACGTTGATCAAAACGAATTAAAGGGCCCAAAGCATGCCAGGAAAACATTCCCCAAACCATAATGTTGCCTCCACCAGCTTGAAACGTTGTAGCATTGCATTTTTTCCCCGCCAAATTCTCACTCGGCCATCGGCATGGTGCAACTGAAAACGTGATTCAGCGGACCACATAATTTTTTTCCAATTATCGACTGTCCAATCCTTGTGCTCCTGTGCAAACTGGAGACGTTTTCTCTTGTTGACTGCAGACAGCAAAGGTGTTCAAACAGGCCTTGGGCTGCCATATCTCATCCGATGTAGTTTACGGCGAACAGTGCCTGCAGAGATCATTTGAAGGGATCCTTGATTAAGATGGTCTGTAATTTGCTGCACTGTTACCAGTCTGGACACTCTCCGTTCTTCCCGAGTAGTCACTAGTCGATGACGACCACACGTTGCACGTAGAGACCCAGTTTTTTGGCTGACAGTCCAGTCTTTAAACACTTTAACAACAGCTGCTCTGGAACATTTCACGAATGCGGCGGTTTCGGTGATACTCGCTCCATGGTTCCGAGCTTCTACAATCATCCCACGTTGAAAGTCCGTCAAATCGCATTTTTTATCCATCTCGTCACTCAAAAATCACTTCTACTACTGTCGCAAGTACTAAGCTTTTCATTTTTATACTAGCCTCGCCCTGTGGCGGCAACAGCGTGCAGCCATAGCTCATTTTCTTAAAACTGTCAGGTGGTCATAATAAAGTGGCCACTCAGTGTATAAAATAATGGATACCCAAAATATTGCTATTAATTTATTTAAGACATCATTTTTCAAATTTTCATACTAACATATTTCGGATTGAAAGAATCACCAACAATAATTTCCCTGACCACTCCAACATTTACCATTTCTAAATTAGGCATTTACCACCATTTGGTCTTTCGAAGGTACTTTCCCTCTGCTATTGAAATAATCCAAATACGTATTACGGCTTTGTTTAGCTGCGTCGGTAGAATTTTTTGTTTGTTTTCGCAAGTCACAGAGGTACGATGCATATATGTACTTTTTGAGTTTCGTCGAAGAAAGTCGTGTAGTATGCATGCGCCAAGCACAATGTAGTCTAAGTTTTTCAGAGAAACATTTGTCTATGTGTGGAAAATCCCGAACGTCTAAGCCAAAAATCCAAACTCATTTTCCGACACCCTTCTCGCCTTCGACAACGTGTAGTTGAAAATTTGAAAATTTGTTTACATATACTTTTCTTCCTTTTTTTTTTTTTTTTCATTTGCAGAAATTATTACAGCTAACGATTTGCTCTTTTCTGCGGAAAGGAAAATCGACATTTTGTAGATTTCTGCTGGGAACGAAGATTGACTGAGATACTTGGGAATGAAAAGCCCGAAGTTTTTAAGTTTGTGTCTGTGGGCAAACATAGTCAGGGGGACGATCTCTCTAGGGACAACAGGTGGTCAACCGTAATCCGCGCGAAGGTAAAAGTCTGTGTGTGTGTGTGGGCCTTAACACTCAAGGAGCGATCAGAGATTACAAAACGGAAGCAGCAGCGATGAGAGGAAGGAGCGGAAACGCTACCTATCGGGAAACGTTTCCCTTCCTGTGATTCCACATTACTTTCTTCTAGCAGACGACGGGGGACGCAAACCGAAGTGCATCCCAATGTTGCACCATTATGTCGAACAACTTTGTACCATGACGTGATACAAAGTTGCAACATGTTGTTATATTTCGTTTGCACCACACAATTGTGTACCTTTTCCCAGAAAGGGGTATAACTGGTGCAATACCACTTTTTAGAGCAACCTACCACAAAATGTTTAGCAGTGTGTGCCTGATTCGGCTGTCTATGTAACACTCGACTTGAGTTTTCTACGTTTCGGTAAGATATCATACAACTGGCTGGCATATTATCGCTAAAGTCACATGCTTCAAAACAGAGGTAACTCGTGCTAAAAAGTCATACTACAAACGACAAACCGTCTTCACACGATATATAAAAGAGTTTTATGATGGAATAAAAACTTTAATGATAGGTTAAAAATTTAAAAGTGTGAGACCTTTCGGGTCCGGCCATCCTCAGACGAAATGAACACATACAGTGGAAGAGGCAGTTTATAAGTAGATACATGAATAAACAGATGACGTACAAATCAATCGTCATGAGGTATATTGCGCATGTCCAGTCATTTACAGCAAAACCTAGTCATTAGCTAGTAGAAATTATGTTGATAAATCTGTAAACAGATATTTCCAAGGTCGAGGGATGTTTCTTGGCAATTCATCATTACAGCAAGTTTCAGATAATTTATCGATGTACAGGCTTTCAGTGAATAACAGTTGAGATTTTGTATGAGGAGCAGTTAGAATTTTAGAATCGTTCCAAATATGAATGCAAGTCCCCTTGGTTAAAAGTCGGGATAAAGCAGTGGAAGTTGAGCCATTGCGATTGTCATATTGGTGTTCTTTGAGACGGGTTTTAAGGGTCCTGGCAGTGGAACCGATGTTACATTTGTCGGTGAAATCCGGTGTTAGAGATTTAAGAGGAACGAGATATATTCCATGTCTCTGCAGGCCAGTAGGTCTGTCACGGTCGTTTTTAATAGATGAAAATAAGTTAGAAACTCTGATCCCAAAACTCAAATCATGGTGATGGCAAATAGCCTTTGCCGCCCCGGCGGCGCAGTGGTCTAAGGCGTTGCCCTCTGATCATTCGTCCGAAGGGGTCCGGGTTCGAATCCCGGTGAGGCATGGACGTTGTGTTTGTCTTACGGCACTGGCTCTCTCCCTTCCCTGGAACCAGTGACCCTAAATTAGGGACGGGCGACTGCTTATAGCCCATTGAGTTGCTCACGGTGGTCGTTAAACCTCCAATCAAAAAAAAAAAAAAAAAAAAAAAAAATAGCCTTTAAAGCTTCCCTAATCATTTCATGCAGTGTGTATTAACCGAAAAGTAACACATAGAATCGCAGCTACTAAATTAATCAAATTGCAATCGTGAGAAGAATTTTGCATCTGTTGCCTTAACCGAACGGCAACAGCGACGATAACCTCCCAGCCAGTGGCGTATCTTGGGTCCCAGACCTGGCTGTTATTCCCCCTCCCCACACACAGTACTGTTTTTTTTTTCAAAAATTGCGAAGCCTATTTTTTAATTGTTAAGTAATAGAAGTAAATTTTTTTTCTAAATTTTAGGTACATGCTGTTGCTAACATGATACCAAATAATTATGAGGATTGGGATTTGAACACTTATTTGTACACGAAGTCCATTCTTCTTTCCTTTTGTGTAAACTTGAGTGTTACGTTTTCACAAAAATGTTTCTTCCGAGTACTTTTTCATATTTAAAAATAATGTTTTTCTATATTAACAAATCAGCCAAGTTGCTCGAATGTGCATGTCCTTGTGTGGCTCTAAGATATATCTTGATTCTTTTTACTGCGGAAAAACTTCTTTCGGCAGTTGCAGTTGTTGATGGAAAATTTAATATTGGATCTGCTGATTTGTACACCTCAATAAACACTATGTCCAATTATTCAACTTTATGTAACAAAAATGTCCCTTACTGATTAGTTTTGTATTCATCTAGGGAATAAAACAACTTCAGTTCATTTTTTAATCGAGCTGTATCAAAATTTGAAGCATAGAGTTTTTTAAGCTCTGATAGTAGACGTTCAGGGAAGCTTTCACAAAATTTATGAAAACAGTTCAAATCCAACAAAGCCACGAATTTAAGATATAATATCACTGATTTCAATTCTTTGACACTTCACACAAACTGAAACAACTCTCGCGAAACACGCGCTGGAAGCATGGAGGGACTGAGATAGTCCTAAGTCTTCTCCTTTCTGAGCGAACCGTTACGCAAAGCAATGGTCCATTCACCTCCATACGCTCATTCGTGTTGTCATGGAAACGTTAGCAGGTGATCGTATCGAAGTTCTTCGAATCAGTACAGCGAAGGCTCTCGAAGACCTGCTTGCGTTATGCGGTTGGCCATCGTTCGCCAGACTGATTCTCGAAATCGAAAGAAGCGAATTCGCTCATGTTTTTTTTTCGCACGGAAAACATCGACATATCTTAATACGGTTGATAATTGACTCTTATTTGTGTAAATTTAATTGACTTTTATTTGTGCATTCTTTGGACTTCGCAGTTAGCCGAGCTAGCCTTGAATATACGCTACTACTCCCAGCTATCACACTAAAGAAATTGCACAACAGCGAGACGAATTTCGCAACTACTCCCTTAACTGAATTACAAAACTGAGAAGTTCGTTACTACTACATTAACCGAATTGTAATAAAAGGATTTAACAACTACTAAATTAATCGAATCTCAATAGGGAGGAGAATCTCTAAACTACTATGCACATTAACCAAAACGCAAAATGAATGTCATAACTGCTACATAAAGCAAACCATGGTAGGGAGCGACGAGAATCTCGAAACTAATACATTTAGAGAATCGTAACAATGAGAAGAATCTTGCCTAGTACATTCCTCATAAAAAAAAATGTTCTACCCAAAAGGAATATCATGCGTACGATACAAAGTGACGTGTTAAATGTACACTAGTATTTGTGAAAATTGCAGCTCTATGAAGGACTTCTGGTATTAGCTTGAAACTTACAGGAAATGGAAAACAGGTTGGGACCGTGTTGAATTGTTGGACAAATGTGGCCTTTATTCCTTTACTATGAAATCTGTTGCTCCTCAAGACAAGAACCTTATATATATCGGCTCAACCCTACGGAGACTGCAAACAAAAATTAAGGAACACCAATATAGTGTAAAAACTGGCTCGTCATCGTCTGCTTTAGCCAGGCTTTCTTCAGCTGCTACACATTACCCATCTTGGACAGACGCCTCCATTTTGTCTACTTCTACAACGAGGGAAACAGTGCTCTTTACAGAGAGTATGCCCATTTTGTATCGAGTGAACACTTGTTGCAATGATGAAGTACCCAGCTATATTTCCCAGGCCTAGAAAACTTTACTGTCCTCGATTCCGGTTTCTACCTCTTATATCGCAGACTCGGCACATCATTAATGGAACTCTATAGGCCTCTGTTTTTTCATATTACGTTAAAGCGAGTGAACGTTCTTGTATTTCTTTTCTCATTGAGAACGTTTGGCAACGGCACCCATATATAAATGTGTTTCTGGAACTCCAACTTGGTCTTTCATTTGATGATGTGCTCGCAGCGAGCACGAAAGTACTCATGTTATTTTAACCATGTAAATGTATTTTAACTTGTGTGTGTTTTTAGTTATTAAAGTTTGCCTATAACTGGAACCGTTCAGCAAGTTTGAACATCGTGCATTAACAGCAAGTTTCTTACCCTGAGGTTGGGACATACAAATGATTAAAACGTCAGTGAAAATGCGGATGCGGTTTCGGAGCCGCGCCCTCTGGACTGTCTGGTCTTAGGTATAAAGAGATGGCTCAAACGAGATGCTGCAATCAATGAAGAGCCGACATTGAGTCGAAAGGGCGTTTCTTGTGTCTCACTATGTCCCCGTCACCGAAGAAAGTCGCATTATGAACACCTGACGGACTTTGAATAAGGAAGGACTGTCGGGATGAGAGAAGCCCGATTTTCCTACCGCGAAATTGACTTTGAATAGCTTTGTACGAGACGAAACGTCAGTACAATGCTATTGAATAGCTTCGAAATTGACTTTGAATAGGTTTGTACGAGACGAAACGTCAGTACAATGATATTGAATAGCTTCGAAATAGACTTTGAATACCTTCGAAATTGACTTTGAATAGCTTTGTACGAGACGAAACGTCAGCACAATGCTATTGAATAGCTTCGAAATTGACTTTGAATGGCTTTGTACGAGACGAAACGCCAGTACAATGATATTGAATAGCTTCAAAATTGACTTTGAATAGCTTTGTACGAGACGAAACGTCAGTACAATCATAGTGAAGAGCTTCGAAATTGACATTGAATAGCTTCGAAATTGATTTTGAATAGCTTTGTACGAGACGAAACGTCCGTACAATGCTATTGAATAGCTTCGAAATTGACTTTGAATGGCTTTGTACGAGACGAAACGTCAGTACAATGATATTGAATAGCTTCGAAATTGACTTTGAATGGCTTTGTACGAGACGAAACGTCAGTACAATGATATTGAATAGCTTCGAAATTGACTTTGAATAGCTTTGTACGAGACGAAGCGTCAGTACAATGATATTGAATAGCTTCGAAATTGACTTTGAATAGCTTTGTATGAGACGAAACGGCAGTACAATGCTATTAAATAGCTTCGAAATTGACTTTGAATACCTTTGTACGAGACGAAACGTCAGTACAATGATATTGAATAGCTTCGAAATTGACTTTGAATAGCTTTGTACGAGACGAAACGGCAGTACAATGCTATTGAATAGCTTCGAAATTGACTTTGAATAGCTTTGTACGAGACGAAACGGCAGTACAATGATATTGAATAGCTTCGAAATTGACTTTGAATAGCTTTGTACGAGACGAAACGGCAGTACAATGCTATTGAATAGCTTCGAAATTGACTTTGAATAGCTTTGTACGAGACGAAACGTCAGTACAATGATATTGAATAGCTTCGAAATTGACTTTGAATGGCTTTGTACGAGACGAAACGTCAGTACAATGATATTGAATAGCTCCGAAATTGACTTTGAATAGCTTCGAAATTGACTTTGAATTGCTTCGAAATTGACTTTGAATAGCTTTGTGTGAGGCGAAACGTCAGTTCAATGATACGAAGGTGGGGTCAGTGGACAGATGAGGCTCAGACGCATAGAAATCTGGGAACTGGACGGCAAAGTCGTATGTCTTCACGGGATGACAGACACCTCTACTGCAGGGTAGTGACTGATCGCACAGTGACATCTATGGTGGCTGTTGATTCCCCCCCCCAAAAAATTATTTAATACACTGACCTTTTTATTTTCTTGATTTGCTTAAGTGCATTAAAATTTTGATGAAATTAATTATTTCATCTAATCCTAATTTGAAAACGTTTTTTATTTTGGAAACGGGATATTTTTTGGGATTTCATTTAGAATCATCATCATTATTGTCAAACATTATCAATTTACTGCTGGACGAAGGTCTCTCCAAGTTTCTTCCGCGACGGTCTGTCTTGTGTCAGTCTACTCTATGTTACTCCCGCATACTTTCGAATTTCATCCACCCATCTCCCATGTGGTCTTCTTCTGGGTCTTTTCCTGTCCCTTGGAATCCAATCTAAAATTTCCACTGTCCATCGTTGGTCTGTCCTTCTGGCAGTGTGTCCAGCCCATTGCCACTTCAACTCTGATAATGATGTTTTCCATTCTTGTCATTTTTCTCATGCAAGAGTTCCTCTTCTTATCTCTCCTGGTTACACCAAGCATGCACCTCTCCATGCTACTTTGAGTTGTCTGCAGCTTTCGTATGTCTCTTTTAGTTAAGGTCCACGTCTCTGCACCATACGTAAGCACTGGAAGGATGCGTTGATCAAACACTTTTCTTTTAAGACATAATGGCATATTGCTCTTGAAAATTATTCTGTTTCTTCCAAAAGCTCCCCAGGCAAGTTTTATACGCCGATTAACTCCATCAATCGATAAATCTTCATTTCTTGTAAAAGCATTGTACATCACTTTTGTCTTCTGAAAGTTTATTTTTAATCCCACTTCTTTACTCTTGGCAGCAAATTCCTGGGTCATACTCTGCAGCTCTGATGGGGTAGTTGCAAAAATGACTACGTCAGCAAAACGAAGGTGAGTTAGATAATCTCCATTAATCGTTATCCCTTTGTTTTCCCAGTTCAGTGATTGAAATACCTTTTATAAACCACTGATAGAAGGCTGATAGGTCTGTAGTTCCTGAGATCCTCAATGTCACCTTTTTATGTAGCAGGATCATTGTATCGTTGTTCCAATCCTCAGGAATTTTCCCTTCATTAAGGCATCGAGTGAAAATTTGGGCGAGTACTGTTTCGATTTCTCCACTTGCTTCTTGTATGATGTCTACAGTAATTCCATCTTATCCTGGAGCTTTCCCCGCTTCATGTTCTTGATTGCCTGTGCAACTTCTGCTGGGAGGACTGGAAGAACTCTGGTGCTGATACCTTTCATGATGTCTGGAGTACACGTATCATCCCTTTCATATAATTTGGAGTAGAAATCTTTCACTCTTGTCAAAATTTCGCCTCTATTTCTTGTTACAGAACCATCTTCTTTCAGAATATATATATATATACACTGTGTATATTTACTTAAGGTTTAACGACCACCGTGAGCAACTCAGTGGTATATAAGCAGTTGCCCGTCCCTAATTTAAGTCCACTGACTCCAGGAAAGGGAGAGAGCCAGGGCCTTAAGACAAACACAACATCCATGCCTCACGGGATTTGAACCCGGACCCATCTCGGACGAATGATCAGAAGCCATCGCTTAGACCACTGCGCCACCGGGACGGCGAATGTACTTAAGTCATCCATATTTTTCACCACTGTTGTGTCATTGTTTCCTCAGTTGGAAGAGACTTCGGGGATACTTACACACAGCATGGATTGAAAATAGTTCTTATTGATGATGATGATGATATACAATACCTTTTTTAAAACACATTTGTACATGAACCCGGGCTCCTCCTTTTAAAAGCTTTTGATTCGTCACTGCTTTAGTGTAGTGGATTTGAGACTTCTGGGAAAAGGAGTACTTATTGCACCTGAAAAATGAAAAACTGGTGTCATTCTCCTTAGATGTGTTTTATCTCTTTTACTTACTTCTTTTTTGATTTTTTCCTTGTAAGATTTTTCTTCACTTTCCTCCGTATGCAAGTAAGAACACTGACCGCTTTGTGTATCTTTCCCCTTTAGCATCATTTTGCAATCTCAGGTGTTTCCTTGAATACAAACAAAAGGTTGCTTTTCCTTTGCCACGCATGATAAAAACAAACAGACACGAACTTTTAATTTCGAATGCTCATATTGATTGTTTCTTCCTGGCCTGAGGATATAATGCATCATTTTTCTTTTGGTAAGTTTGCTTTTTGTGAGAGTTTGCGGCGTGAGAATTGGTCGTTTCACTGAGTCCATGATCTATTAACTAACAGATAGTAACAAGTTCACTTCCGGCTGTAAGACAAGCAACCAGGAAGTGATGTTTATCAGGTGGAGAGTTTTGCAGTCAGACACGATCAATTATGGATAACAACTGCGGGCTAATTGTAATTAAAATAAATTCTGCGTAGGATTACGAAGTCGTGAGTGGGGTGAAGTTCCGTTTGTGTGGTCAAGCCGCAAATAAATGCAATAAATTTCAAATAGTTTTCTCTGACAGCAAATGAAATAACCTGATATTTAAAGCAACAACACAAATTGCACAGAAAGCAATATGCTAAGATGAGAAAGGAATTTCTAGAGAAGCAATAATATCTGTAATTATAAAATTTCTCTTAAGAGCAAATTTCGTAATTTTCTCAAGTTGTCTGTAATGTTTTACTGTGTTGAATGCAATCATTTTCTGTTAAGGTTTTTCAGGATTCCTGGTTTCAAAATATCTTTATTCAAGGTAGAAATCAGGAGACGAACTAATAAGGACGTCTAAATACAAATAAAATACGATCAAAGATCGTTAAACTACTAAAACCTATATAAAAATATACAGCATAGTGCACAAGTTGAAAAATGGAGCAAAATTACAGCTCGTGATAAATGAACAGCGACAAGCATGTCTGGGCATTGAGGAAGGATTTTAACAAAAAAACTTATTGCTCATAAGTGCATTGCTGTGCGATTAACAAACTTGTTCAAGAAAATTGAGAGCTTCAGGAGACAACATTTCTCTTGCAAAAAAAAAAAAAAAAAATACAATAAGACAGTAAGGTGTAACACATCATAGTTACAAGAATGTACAGTACAAAGCAATTGCCAAACTGATCATAAGACAAATCAATGAAATGATGAATATCAGGAGAAGAACAAACTTGGACTTCCTGGTGTAAATATAATATATTACCTGTTCGGCAATATTCAAAAACAATGTACAGATATACAGCACAGTGTCAACATGTTACAAATCAAAATCGGACCATATACAGAAATGTAACACTATTCTGTTGACCAGATAGAAAATGTAAGTATAATAAGAAAACACACGATGAATAAAGCTTTAACATATTCTCACTATCCATATGTAGTGATAGAAGAATGATAGTCTCAGGCAGCCCTCGTCATTAACAATGGCGGCGGCTGCTGCTGATAAGAGCGATGTCCACGCCCATATCAGCGAGGCATTTCCTGCCGCCTCCTCCTCCTCGACACGAGACCAATCTCCTCCAATGCTTGTAGGTGACGTCACCCAACCACTAGAAGTGGAAAGTGACTCCTCAACTACAGCTCAAGCTTCTTGCCCTGCTTCGACCAGTGACGTCAGTGCAGGGTGCCTGGAACTGCTTTGTTGCAAAATCGATTAACCCTTTAAGCGGCCGATGGTTTTGTTGCTTTTGTTGTTAGGAGTTTATCAACCACCGTGAGCAACTCGATGGCCTATTAGCAGTCGCACGTTCCTAATTTAGGGACACTGCTTGTAGGGCAGGGAGAGAGCCAGTGTCATAAGACATACACAACATTCATGCCTCACCAGGAATCGGACCCGAACCCATTCCGGCCGTTTATTCAGAATCCAGCACTTAGACCACTGTGACAACCCTGCGGTTTATTCTCTTTTCCGTGATCAGAGACATGATGGCGAGGGGCTAGTCCCCCTTGACACGGACATCATGCCACTGGACCGAAACAAGTGGCTTAAGAATCTTCTCTCTGCTTTCTTAAGTTCATTGCCATAGCCTTTTTCGCAGATAATGAATCGAAACGGATCAGTGTCATCTCTCCAAATCACCACTTTAAATAACAAAGCTTAGGAGGAAAGCAATGCCTTCTGATGGGCAGGTTCGTTTGTTCAATCTGCGTTTGGCCGACTTCTTAAACAGCGAATATATTCGTTGAAGCTGATTTCAGCCAGCTTTGCTAACCCCGAGTTAATTCGTTCCAGCCGGTTAAAGGGTTTTAACAAAAAAAAAAAAAAAAACAGAACAAAACGAATGTATTGCTTCTTTCTTTTTTATTTTTTATCCATGCGTAGTTTATTTTGTGTTGATACGCAGAAAAATTCACACGCGGTTTATACAGTTTTTCACTCGCTTTAGGCCTCTTAATTTCCTTTATAACTTTCAAACTAATGAACGTAATTCAGTGAAATTTGACACGGACCAACCTTTGTGTATGAGAAGCGTGATGATATCAGAGAAAGTGTTGAAAGTGGTCGCTATTAGCATCAAGGCATGCCTGCACACGCCTCTCCATGTTACGGAAGTCATTCACCAACACATCGGGAGTAACAGCCTCAATTTCCCTACAAATGTTTTTACGCAGTTCCACGCGAGTCCGTGGCTTGTTGCGTTACACTTTCTTTTTAGCATGCTCCCTAAGAAAAAATCCAGTGGGGTAAGGTCAGGCGACCTTGGTGGCCAAAGTCCCTTAGAAAAAGACACGATCTTCAAAGAAGGAACCAATTTCAGCCATGCTGACATTGGAGGTGTAGCAGGTGGCACCATCCTGCTGAAAATAGCAAGTACGGAGTTCCACATTGTCCAAGTGATTCACAAACTCATGAAAGGTTTCCTTGTAGACTGCGGTATCCACAGTTGTATAGAAGATTGGGCCAATAATGCGGAGCCGTGACAAAGGCACACCCTATGTTTTCATCATGAAGAGGTGTCTTATGCACGGTGTTAGGATTCTCAGCCCAAATACGGCTATTCTGGGAATTGACGTGCCAACTTAGGTGGAACCATGCCTCGTCGGAGAACCACGTGTAGTCCAGTATTCACGGATGTGTATTGACCAACTGTTGGCACCAATGACAGTAATTCAGTCTCTTCTGTTCGTTGGGAGGTTTCAGTTCTTTGACAGCAATAACTTTATATGTATGCAGCTCGTCGACATGTGCTTGTGGAAACTCCCATCTCCTGCGACAGTTTACGCGAGGACGTTTTTGGGTAGGTGAGCAGTCTGTTTTTCACTTCCTGCACCGTGGCTTTTGGCAGTTTCGGACGTCCTCCTTCGTGGACATCCAATATTGTTCCCGTGGTTTCCAGTTTCTTCACCAGATACTAAATGGAGGATTTTGCCGGTGGTTTCCGAACCCAAACTACGCAATAAATTGTCATGAAAGAAATACGGGATTACGCCATATATATACAAATTTTGAAGATGACAATCCGATTTTTGGCGTAAATGTGACAAGGATGGAAAGTCAGATAATATCCGAGAACTTGAAAATTTTCATCGTCCTGGAGCGGGACCCGAAACCGCGTCTCCCAGAAAACGCCCGAGTATGCTAACCACTACACCGCCCAAAACAACCAAGTTTCAAGATTCCGATCAATTTGAATATAACCATCACAGGATTCGCTAGTCGAAGCAGCCGGCATTCATGTTTAGCGAATCTGGAGGTTAAGTATCTTATCTCGTGTTTGCCCGGAGAAGCAGATAAATAATGAAAGAAATACGGATATTATCTAACTTACCATCCTTGTCCCATTTACGTAAGAAATTGGATTGTCATCTTCAAAATTTGCAATAAATTGTCTTTTACACTTCTTTCTCTACGCAGTTTTCAAGCACGTGCGGACAATAAACGCGCGCTGTTCCACTGTGTACCGGCTCGTACGATAATTGCTCTTAACACGAAGGCACGATGACTGTTGGCGATCCCGTAACAACAGCACAGTCAGATGCGTCACACCAACTGCCGAGGACAGCGAACACGGAATCGGCCTTCACTTCGCTCAGGCGCGACACATCCAGCCCGTGTGCCGGCACTACTCTCCAGCCCGTGTGTCGCTCTTGCGCGAAGTGAAGGCCGATTGAGTATTTACTGTCCTCGGCAGTTCGCTGACTATGCTTCTCATACACCAAGGTAGGTCAGTGTCATATTTAACTGAATTACGTTCATTAGTTTGCAAGTTAGAAGGGGAATATCAGGGGCCGAGAGCTAGTGAAACACCTTGTGGAAGCGTTGTTGAATATAAATCATAATTCGAAGATAAGCCATTTAATGCGTTGAAATTTAGCATAAACTGTTTCTTAGATGGCGTGTCACGTTGTTGCTGTTAGTATGTACAGGGTGTCTGAGAAAAAGTAGATGCATTTCAAACATTTGTCACGAGAAAATTAGGACAATATAATTTTCACCATGTAGAAGAGCAACTGAAAAAGTTTATTTGTAATCAACCGGAAAAAACAATGGCTACATCTTAAACCTATTTCTTGAGGATATAATGAGAATTTGGATAATAAAGTTTTCACTCTGGGGAAAAAGCAATGCGAAACGAAAGACGAATAATGACACAGGAGAATGGTTTCACCTCACGACAACCGCAATCTCTTCTGAGTATTACATGTACCTTTTCTAACGAGCGCGCATCTGAATGGGAGTATGCAAAGTTCAAGCGAGATATTCATTGCAAAAACCATTCGTTAGCTTGCTGAGATAGGCAACTAATCAGCAGAAGACTTTGTGTGTGTGTGTGTGTGTGTGTGTGTGTGTGGTGGATGGCAGAATCGGTTACCACTGGGCAAAGAAGATTCAGAACGACGTTCGGTGGAAATCCCCTATGTCGTAACAGCGTTCTGTGGTAGGTTCAATATTTCAAGTCAACCGCAAGCATGAAGAAACAACGTAGTTCAGGACTGCCATCCACGATGAATTGCAGGGATTATCCCTTATCATGGCTTCTAAAATCGCCGGAATTAACACATACGGACTAATGCATTTCTTCTTGAGGGAGTACACAAAAAAAAAAAAAAAAGGACAAGATGTTCCACACACACACACACACACACACACACACACACACACACACACACCAGTTACATCTCATAAGACCTGAAAAATCACATTTTCAGTGCTACAAAAGACATAAATTCTCAAATCTGTGCCAACGTGGGCCGCGAGTGACCTAGTAGTTAGAGCAACCGCCTTCCGACCAGATGACCCCAGGATGGATCCCAATTAAGCTGTTAACCAATGAATACTCCCCGTGCTTCGGATAGGTACGTCAAGCCGTCGGACCGAGGTATTGGACCACGCGTTACAAAAAAAAATTCATTTATTCCATCACCAGCCATTTCCCCCATCCCTGGAAGTACCTATTGTGATGTCATAGTCGGGCATTCCCAACTGCTTCGATTCTCACTTTCCGTCTGGTACACCTACTTCTCCAACCCGCCTACCCAGTGGTTTATCGCGATATTTTAAGTTCCGTCTCATCTAAATTCCTACTTTGCTTTAGCAGAAAGTCGCATTTGTGACAATGGTAGGTTAGGCTTCTAAACCTTGAACTTTAGGGTTAACTCCTACGTAAAAGCTCTTCTCGCAATTCCCCTACAGTTCGGATGCGTTCGTACGCGTAAATGATGGAACCCGGTTCATATTAGGGCTCAATTTTATGAGCCCGAGACTCATTATGACTAAGACTATGACTATGACTAACCAGTTTTCGGGCTCCGAAAGAAGGCGAAATCTATGTCCAACCTGTTCAGTCATTAATATTATAAAAATATCTCTTACAGTCTTGCACTCTCTTTTCCTTGCAATTAAACGATTAAACGTCGACTGGGGAGTGGGATGGGACCTCTACATATTCCTGTTATAGAGCCACACAATTTTCTTTGATCATTTCTTTCCTTCTAAAATGCTTCAGGAATCCAGGAAAATTTGGCGACGCTGCGTACGTTTCTCAATACCGGGTTTTCCGCTTTGATAGTAAAAAAAAATTCGTAGCATAGAAAGTAGCACCCCAGCTATCCACTCAAGTTCCGCCTAGACGTACACTGCTGGACAATTGCTAAGGACGGATCATAAACGGCAATATAGCGCATAAAAAAGTAAGTGTGGTTGGATGCCAAGTGAAATAAAATAATGTCAGAATGCCAGGACATTACAAGAAAGACAATTTATTGTGCTCTGAAATCCAGAAGGCTTTGGAACGTGTTCAAGGAACAAACAGGCCATTTTGTGCAGAATACGTAAACGTGAAAAAAAAATGCAATTACCGTCCGCAGGCGTTCCGGCGTAAGATGTCAATACGGGATATTGCAACCATGGAGGGCGATGCAAGATTCCACACGTCGTGTCATGCTTTGCACAACATTATCAAGCAGCTGTTGGGGTAATTTATCCCATTTCTCTGTCAGTGCACGGATGAGGGTGTCCTTGTTTATTGGAGGGCATTGGCGACCAGCAGGACTCCTCCCTAAAGCATCCCACACATTTTCAATGGGATTCAGATGTGGAGAACGTGCTGGCCATACGAGGCGTTGAATATTCTCGCTCTCAAGACACTCTTGGACAGCGACTGTTCGATGACATGTTGCGTTGTCGTCCATGAAAATGAATCTATCACCGACAGCACCACGGAACATGCGAACATGAGGTAGCAGAACATCATTAATGTATCGTTGGCTAGTCATAGTCCCAGTTGGAAACACATAGAGGGACGTACGGCCATTGATCATGATGCCAGCCCATACCATGACACTACATGTCGAATATCGGTCCCTTTCCTGTATGTTTGCTGGACAATATGCAGTACCACTATCACGCCAGATCAGTTGTCGTCGACAATCAGACGATATACTGTATCTACTCTCATCTGAGAAGAGGACACCAGACCAGTCGTTATCAGTCGAATTGCGATGTTGATGGCACCATTGCAAACGGGCGGTACGGTGACGTCTGGACAATGGGATGCACACAACAGGACGGCTGGCGTATAGTCCTCCTTCATGCAAAGGTCTGGCGACAGTTTTTCGGGAGATCCGCTAGCCAGTAGCAGCCATAAACTGATTTGCTACCTCACTAGCTGTGCTGCGCCGGTGTCTTTTTGTTGATAGCACTATGTACCGATCTTCTGCAGGTGTCGTACTGCGAACACGACCTCCCCCGTGACGTTTGCTACACTCTCCATTTGTTTGAAATGATTTCCAAAGCCTTGAAACAACACTGTGGCTGACGTCGAACTCCCTGGCAACCTCTGTTATTTTTCGCCCTTCTTCAATCTTGCCAATAATACGGCCACGCGTAAAATCATCTAGGTGATGTCGGGAAGACATACTGAAAATTGCAAGTTCGTCAATTGATTCGTTCCCTTTCAACTTTGCGTTTGAACAACACCGTTCAATACGCATCAAATCCTTTATATCTCTTATCAGCGCTATGACGTCACGAACCAGTTCGGCAATCCAAAATTTGGATACGCACAACACGTCTTACTGTGTCCCATACTTATGCTAATTTTCACATTTTCCTGCCTTCCATTTTATGGTTGCTATCATTGCTATTGTCATCCGTCCTTAGCAATCGTCCGGCAGTGTATAATAAAAGAAAAATTTGTAGCGTAGAAAGCTACCTATTTCTGCCACAATACAGCAAAGGTAGATAGCTTCTGCCTCAGTCGCTATGTTGATAAATCAGCAGAAGGATTTTTGTGTGCTATCGGTTGCGGGATTGAAGTCCGTGACGATTGTATAACGCCGTTTCCGCCGCGAGGACAACCTTGGAGCAACAGCAGACGTATCTAGTATGAAATAGGACAAGCAACTCAGAGAAACGGGAATTTTGTTACCGATGACTGGTAAGCATACTAATCGTACGGTGTCTGAGATAAACGTTGAACCGATTCGGATGTCATTTCCGAGAGGCACGAGGAAATCCATCCGAGTGGCTAGTGTGCAGCTAGACCTCCTACCAACAACAAAACATCGGGTACTCCACAAATGGCTGCGTTTACATGCGTACAAGATTCAACTGCATCAACAACTTAAGTCGCATAACAGGACGGCACGGAAAAGATTTGGGGAGAAAATGTTTCCCAGAATTGATGCAGACGATACATTCTCAGACAGGGTATGCTTTTTAGACAAGTCAACAGTACACGTAACTGGAAAAGTAAACGGACATAAGTGCCGCATCTTGGGGTCCGAAAATCTGTACTTGTTCATTAACACGAATGGGATTCTCCAAACTGCAATGTTTGGTGTGGGATCATGAAGGACAAAATCATCGGTCCCTTTTTTTGTGCCGAAGCCACGGTAGCTGGACTAACATATCTGGACATGCTACAGGGATCCGCGGCTGTGCCTCAGCTGGCTGAATGAACAATTTTCCAAAAAAGATGGAGCTTCCCCGCACTTTGCCAAATTATTATGCGATCACTTCACTACAGGAGGGATTGGGAGAAGATCGACGTTCATTGCATGGCTCCCAGTTCTCCAGACCTAACTCCATGCGAATGTTTCCTGTTGAGGTTTGTTAAGGATCAAACGTACGCTACACCGATGCGTAATCTGGGAGACTTACACGACATAATTTGTGCTCCAAGTCAACAACGTGACACCGTACATGCGTCTCAACACGTGGGCTGAGGTAGACTATCGGTTGGATCTTTGCCACGCCACCAGTGGAGCTCATGTTGAAGTTTATTAGACATGTAAAACAATTTCTGAGTTTGTGAATCCGAAACAATACGTGTAGCTAATAAAGTGTGGTAAGTTCAGAATTTATTATACTTCCTTTATTAGCGCTTTCCAACCGTAGGTTGAAGAAGCGTATATGCTCCAGTTTTGTCCGTCTGACTGTCTGTCTGTCCGTCCGTCCGTCCGCACGATAACTCGCGGAAAAATAGTTCGATTTCGATGAAATTTTAGTATGTGTAGGGGACAACCTCGGGAGAAACCCTATTGAAAATTGACGAAATGGGGTCAAAGGTCAGACATAGGAGCGGGATCCATCCCATCGCCCTTATGCGTTTCAACTTACGTAAAAATGCTTCGATTGCGACAGAACTTTATCATATTGTTCCGGAGGTACACTGAACTGGTTCTGTTGAACATAATCGAAATGGGATCAAACGTCAGGGCACAGGGGCGAGATTTATTCCACAGCCATTATCTTCACAACTTGACTAAAAATGCTACTATTGCGACAAAACTTTAGTATGTTGTTCCGGAGGTATACTGATCCAATTCTGTTGAATATAATCGAAATGGGGTCAAAGGTCAGGACACATGAGCGAGATTTATTCCACAACCATTATCCTAATAACGTGAGTAATAAGTTGAGTAATGATTTCTGGTATGTTGGAAAGCGTATCATAATCAACGTATTACATGATTTTACTAACTTGTATTATACGTCTAAGCGGAACATCCTGTATAATTAGTAGGGAGCTGCTGCGCGGAAATAGGATGAAACATTTCGTCATTTTGCTATGTACTACCTAACCTATAGTTCTTGAAAAAGCTTTTCTTTCTCCGAAGAAATCTATTAATGCGTGGTGTACGGCATTTTTTACCCATGCCCGGAGAAAATAGCCCTTCCGAGTATCTATTCCTCACCCAGTCCCAGTTGCAATAGAATTACCTCTACCAACTTTAACATCTAAAAAGAAGTGTGGTGTGCTAAATCTTACAAAATCACACTTTAAAAAAAAAAAAAAAAAAAAAAAAAAAATTCTCACTTTCTTCCTCTCTCCTCAGAGCCCAAACCGCAGTAAATATAATACAGGCGGAGCCGGACCCGGGTTCTGCTGCGGGCTTTCTGGCTCGGACCGTCTTAGTACTGTTTCACACTAGTGGTTCGCCCGGGTGTATTCCTGAATGATAAACACACCGTGCTAGTGTCCTTGGTGATGCGTGCCAACGCCTTAAAGGCATTTGGATAAATTATATTCATTGTTAGAGCAAGAAAAGCTGCATAGGTTGAATCGCAACGTATCTTTTGATTTACTTGTTCGTGTGGTAAAAATTGCGTTCTCCTTTATTTCCTCCATTTCCTCATGAAACATATTTGAATTGTATCCATTCTTCCCTCGGACACCCTGAAGATCAAGTACCTACAGTAAAAGTAATGCTATCTGTTGGAGGTCAGTATTTGTATTCCCTAAAAGAACGAAAAAAAAAGCCAAAAAATAGAGAAAGATATCAGTTCTTTCAGAAAATTTTATCTAATGGCGTGGAATACATTGCACAGATTGCAAATTGAAGAATATAAAAAATAAGGTTCCGTAATAAAACGGAACCTAGCATGCTATATCAAGAAAATTAAAGTGCGGATTTTCTAGAAAATCTGTTCTCATTGAACATAAAACACGACATCTATATAGGAAGAGCGATAAGCAATCCACTGCGTTACCCAGTAGCATCCAATCCGTACAGGCAGTGTTAGCACCTGTTTCCGCTGTTGTCTGGGACTGCCCCTAATGGTTCCGTATGCCACAAAATCTTGGTAAGCATCGCGTTTGTATTTTGTTTTGTTTTCATTTATCATGCTGGCATAATATACTGTAGAAGGTCACCATACTTTAGGAACTCTGATGCTACTACTCCAACCATGATTTCCACGTACACAGCTCCATCAATTGAGCTACGCGAACGCTCGTTCTGATTGCTATCAGCCTTTATGTCGTGTGCGTCCTGCTGGTCAGGCACGTCTCAAGTGTTTTTAAAATGTTTTAATAAGCTCACAGCTTAACTTCAATAGTAAAGATTCGAGCTAAAACATAAGGGAATTAGTTAAGTCTCAGCGAATAGATTTCAGTTCAAGTAGCTCAAATCTTAAAACCATTATTTCTACGGATTAAAACCTTTACTATTTTTACGTTGAATGACGAATCTCAACAATTACTATGGGCAAAATAAGCATTAACGTCCCATAAAGTAAGTTTTTAATAATATGTAATCGGATTATCGCTGAAACAGAAAAGTAATACCGATAGGCCATAAAGGACCTACAGACCATTAATATGTTTCCTAAAGGAAGAACGAACAATGGCTTTCCTTAATAAAAAAAAGATTGAGAAAGTACCTTGGTTATAACGTAACCCTTTTTTGTGTGCGAAATTGGTGTTACGCTATGTCTACAACCATGACTAAGGAAATGTTAAACTAAATGAGAATACGATGCAATAGTTCCTAATTATTTATTTATTTTATTTATTTTATTTTATTTATTTTTGTTGTTACATGCTCTTAGAATAAAAGAAAGAAAAAAAGAAAAAAAAGTGGGAAAAAAAAATTGACAGTACATAAATAATGAACATAGACTGTAACAACAGGGAAGACAAGGGAAAAGGCCAAAATGGCCTGACTAAGCCCTATACTCCCCGTAGAAGAAACAAATGAAACAACAGACAGACAATCAGAAGACGTTTTCCCAATCTTTTCCTTTTTTTTAATTATTGAAGAAGATAGAGTTTGAATTTTTTTTTTAAGTAAATTAAAATTGTTTAAGTTAGTCAGGTTGCTAGGGAAAGAATTTCAGTATTGAGGGCCTCTGTAATTTAGAGTAAGTTTAATTGATTCCGTTTTTGGAAAATTAGGTTGTAATTGTAGTTCATTCTTTGTTTCATACGAATGTGCATGTGTATTAAGAAATATGAGACCTGAATATAAATTATATTTCATTCATTTGAACATAATTTTACCAACATTAAAATAGTATAGTTGAGTAATAATAATTATATTATATTTATTAGGATATACTTTCGTGCTAGAATTTACTAAATGTCAAGTATTAGGATGTGATTTGAGATCAGTTAGTCTAATAAATTTATTTTGTAGGATTTGTAATTTATTAATATTGTATCGTGTCGTTTGTCCCCATGATAGTATGCAGTAATTAATATGAGTTTGAAATAATGTGTAATACAATGAAATCAATGTTTTAGTACTTAGATCAGTCAGGATATTACTCACTATACCAATATTTCTAGATAATTTAATTAACAGAATTAAGCTTCTTCAGCCAGACGAAACATTTACAGATGTCCAACTTACGATAACCTCCAGCAATATTTGACGAAATCCTAAATATAGCACTGCGAGCTTTACACTTCACACATAGTACTTTAATTATCTGTCGTATAATCTATTTTAACAACTGTCGAACATCTCCACACACACACACACACACACATAAGTGTACGTTTATGCTACAGCCTTGCTGCTGGCACATAGATGCTCGCTCAGGCACCTCGCTGATTGCATGTAGCTACGATGCTTGCCATGGAGTATTTACCCTGCAGCTCTTCGCATCATCTTTATTATTATAAGAATCACGACTGTATCTCTTATTGTCAAAAAAACTTTACCAGTGTTATGGCAAGTTTTACAACCACTGCATATGAAGCCACCAACTAAAGGAGAATTCAAAGAAATGGCCGATATGTTTTACAAGAAATGGGGATTCCTTAACTGTCTAGGTTATATCGATGGAAAGCACATCTGAATATTTCGTCCTCAATGGTCAGGCTCCATGTTCTTTAATTATAAAAGCTACTTTTCAATAGTTCTGCAGGCCGTCAGTGATGAACACTGAAAATTTTTTTTCATTGAGGTCGGAGCCTATTAAAATAAAGTGATAGGGGCACTTTTAGAAAGTCTGCCTTGTATGACAGAATGAAAAAGGGCGCGCTTAACATTCCTGAAGATAACTTCCTACCAAGTACTGATTTCCAATCTCCCTTTGTGTTCATAGGTGATGAAGCCTATCCCTTACTGAGACACATGATGAAGCCTTATGCTAGGAAAACTCTTGATCAATCCAAGAAGAAGTTCAAAAAAAAATGAAAGTTCAAATCACAGGAAAACTCCACAAATAAAACTTTCTTCTATAAAAACAACACGGTTTTTAAAGATACAACAGAGATGACTGCGTAGTTTTACACTCGGTTGAGAAAGTAGGTCAATGGACGGGAAGAGTGGCTTTGAAGGAACCAATCACAGTATAAGTTTGAAGATACCTGGCGATAGTCGAAGCTCGAAAAACAAACTACACTGGCATGCAAAAATTAAGGACGAGACGGTTTTTCTAATGTAACGTCGTGCAGAAGTGCTCCACATCGATTCAAATCATACCATAAGATCCCCAAGATGTAAGAATATGAGACAAGTGAGCAAAACCGTCCAAACAAGGAATCCAAAGGATACAAAGGCACTTTATTGAAAATGTAGCTTCGAGCACAACTGGACAGAAGACAGAAAAGTCCATGTGACAGGCGGCTGCCAAGAAAAATCCAGTCTTTAGTAGGTGATATGATAACCCCTGACTGCGTTGCAGGATTTACACCGTCTGCCCATGCTGAGGACGAGGTTGTCAAGGAGCTGTTGAGGTATATCGGCCCATTCCTCTTGTAGCGCCAATCGCAGCTGCGGAATCGTTGCTGGCGGCTGGTGACGTGCTGCCAGGCGTCTCCCGAGAAGGTCTCACACGTGTTCGATTGGATTTAGGTCCGGAGACCTTGCGGACCAGTCCATGCGTTGAATATCTTCACTCTCCAACAGCTCTGCTACAGCCATTGCACGATGAGGTGTAGCGTTGTCGTCCATGAAGAGGAACTCAGGACCCACAGCACCTCTAAACAGACGCACGTGAGGCAGGAGAACCTCGGTACAATAGCGGACACCAGTGACTGAACCTCCTTGGAAGATGTGGAGGTCAGTACGGCTACCAAGTATGATACTGCCCCAAACGAGAACTCCGCCATCTCCAAACAGGTCCCTTTCGATGATGTTGGAGATGTGATTGCGTGTTCCCCGCTCTCTCTAGATGTGTATACGTCCAGAATCGCTCGTCATACTAAATCGGCTCTCATCCGTAAAGAGAACTCGACCCCATTGCTGATGTGTCCAGTTCTTGTGTTCCTGGCACCACAGAAACCGCCGTCTCCGATGAGCAGGCTTTAATGGCACACACCGTACTGGTCGTCGTGCAAATAGACCGCCTTCGTGCAGCCTCCTGGCAACGGTAAAACGCGATAACGGACGTCCAGTTGTCTGTTGCACGTGCCTTATGATTTCTCCCGCTGTCTGCCGTCTGTCTCTTCTCGCCTGTAGAAAAATACACCGGTCGTCTGCCGCCGTGGTTGCTCGTGGACGACCACTGCTAAACTCTCGGACTGCTGTTCCTGTCGTTTGAAATGCTCTCCAAGCTCGCGAAACGATGCTGTGAGCAAACCCGAACTCCTCGGCCATACTAGTCACACTTCGACCTTCTTCCAACTCCCCAATAACGCGACCTCGGGTAAAGTCATCCAGATGTCGTCTACGGGATTGCCTGTTGGCCATATCACACGGTGGCAGCAACTCGACTTCGTTCAAACCGATGTACACCGTGCAATAGCTTTCACCGAATAGGTGAGCGTACACCGCCCGTGTGCTTTACACCGTTCCGACACTATCCCCCCGCCTACGTCATGCTACATATATGAGCATGCCCTATCGTACCGGACCCTAGTCTATCGCCTGAGTGGTCTTTCGGTCCGTTCTGCCAGCTTGTTCCACTGTTATGCTAATTTCTCCTCTTCGTCCTTAATTTTTGCACACCAGTGTAGTTTGATATCATCGCTGTGGAGATGATCGCAGCGAGCAGCGCAGACAGAATCGCTGCTTCACGATAAATGAACCTGTAAATATTTATGGTTTTGTTTCATCATCGCCAGGCATCCATGTGCACTGCTCGGTGATGTGCCAGCAGCATAAACGTACCCTAAGCAACTGCTGTATCGTCCTTTTCATCTAACGTTCTTATCACATTCATACGTCCCTCTTTCTGACCTCAAAAGTGTTGCCAACCTGATTCGTGTGAGGAAGAAGATATTACGTTAAGTTTGGAAAGTGCAAAAAAGAACAAACTCAAATTTACATTAGAAAATGAACTAAAAATGAAAGATAGATTAGAATACACGTCATATATTCTATTTAACTTTCATTTTCAGTTCCTCTTTGTAGATATTCTATGCATCTTTTGCAAGCCAAGATCTTTGTGGGTGTGAAATGAAACGAATGATTCCAGAGTATGCATTTATTTACGTACAATGCCTTGCATTTATTCGCGTCATTCACGACCACACCAAGCCACTGTGCGGTACAGAGATCAGATCATATGTAGAGGATCGTAGGAAGGGAGTGTCTGACTTCAAGCCTTAAACAACATTTAGAAATAGTAAGCTAGAAGATTTAGGCTACAATGCCCAATAGGAACGTGACACGGAAGTGAGGTATAAGGGGGGGGGCGCCTTTATTATCGGGGGGAGGAGCAGTACTCGGGGTCCTACAGCTTAACGTGCCTATTCAACGAAAGGCGGATATTTAGTGTTTCGAGCGTTCATGCCTGCCTGAGATCGAACCTGAGGTTCCTCCGTGACGGTCACGAACGTTGCCCACTAGGCTATTCGCGGCCCCACAGTGCGGTACATACTAAGTGGAATTAAATTATAACAATAAACAATAAGGTTTACCGATTCCTGACATTGAGAGGTACTTAGGTAGGTGGATTAGTGAATTTTATTGTCCTAAAACCAGTGAAAGAAGACATGTGAATCATAAAAGTAAATCTTTAATAAACTATGGCGGCGACTGTAACGATCTATGTAATTCGACAATAGTTATAGTGTTTCAGAGTTTACATTAAAAAAAGGATGGTATCAAAATCAAAGATACCTTACCTGCTAAGTTCTAAAGGAAATGTTTTATTCTGCAGATCCGACAGCGGTACAACATAAAATGAATCTGAAGACAATTCACTGCGCTCGACCGTGATCAGTCACAAGTAGTAACAGGCATATTGATCTCCAAACTGAACGGGTTATAAGCAGTCATCCGTCCCTAATTTAGGGGCACTGCTTCTACGGAAAAAAAGAGAGAAGATGCCATAAGACAAACACAGCATCCATGCCTCACAGGATTCGAACCCGAGCCCTTCTCCAACGAATGGTCGAAAGTCAGCGCTTAGACCACTACGCCACCCGGCACTCCTATGTCTCTTCTGCAGAGAGACATAGGAGTCCCGGGTGTCGCAGTCGTCTAAGCGGTTTTCACCATCCGTCCATGGGCCTGTGGTTTCAGGGGAGGGGTTGCTGTCGCAACGTTTTTTTCGTCACGTTTAAAGAGTTTCATGAATCCCTGTGATGCCTTAGGGCGAAACAGGCAAAGTTATTAGTCTATGAAATAGCATGAAAATGCAGTTTTGTAATGGCTTTTTTCATTTGTAGCATGAAGCTTTCGTAATTTACGCGAATTGCAATGCAAAAGTAAGTTGCAGAGAATGTTGTCCCGGATGTATGAAGTTTGTATGAAATTCAAACTGAGTGTAAATCAGGGAAAAGCCAAAGTTATGGATTTTGAGCGAGAAACTGTTAGCTCTGAATGCAAGATATGTCTTAATGACACAGTAATTGACCAGGTGTACGGGTATGTGTGTTTAGGAAGCATGTTTGACAGGGAGAATACATTAGATGGTGAAATTAATGGGCAAGTGAACTCTTCTTTGAAAGTCGTAGCGGCTTTAAGAAAATTTCAGAGGAATGATGGATTCTTAAAGAAATCCTGAATGGCTGTGCATGAAAGTGTAATTGTTCCTGCTGTGATGTATGGCAGTGAAGCCTAGGTACTGCAGAAGAGACATAGAAGTCACTTGTATGCTGGAGAGATGCGTTATTTACGAGGGGTTTGTGGTACGATACGCTCTGATCATGTGAGGAATGAAATGTGTTACAGATGTGTAATGTGAGGAATGAAGATGTGTTACAGATGTGAAATGTGAGGAATGAAATGTGTTACAGATGTTTAATGTGAGGCGAAATGTTGTTAGTAAGGTGGAGATTAATATTCTTAGGTGGTCTGGCCATGTCGAAAGAATGAGTGATTAGGTGCTTACTAAGGGAATTTTTTCAGCCCAAGTGGCAGGATAGAAAGGCAGAGGAAGGCCCAGGAAGTTGGAAGGAGCAGATTGAGGAATGTCTGCATGAGAAAAAGATTATGAGTATAAAGTACAAAAGGTCTTGCGTGCGTCATGTGATGGATGTCAGTGAAGCTCGAGCTGTATGCCAAGATCGTTGTAAATGGAGACGTAGGACACATCAACAGTAAGTAAATCTAGTTCCAAAAGTTAAACATTTATCCGGCAGATGTACTTTCTTTGAGGAGCTAACCTCCGAATCTCACAGAACAACTATGTGATATGTATATGCATACAAATGCGATGTTGTTACGTTTATGTAAAACGTGATGAAATAATGTTTGGCGATAGTTTGGAAAATTATATTGTTGAGTAACAAAAGTAACTATTGTTGCGTCACTTCGTGCGACAACATTCAAAAGTCGGTTTTTAACAATCGTTTCGACTACTTCCGTTACCCATTTTTGTTATATCCAAATGTTTTACTCGCGATTAACTTTACTACTGTCGGGAAAAATGCATAGCATCAATAAATTCTTCAGTAGGTGCAGTGATGAAAGCAGATCATCTGTTTTGGGGGAACGCAGTGTTTAGCATTTTAAGTCTGGGCAAATTTATGCAAACATGTTCGCGCACAGATTTTACACACCTATGTTCTTATCTCGTATACGAATACACACGAAAATTGAAAAATAAAAATTATTATAATGAATAAAAAATAAACCCCAATAAATTTGAAATTCACCTTAAAACGACTGTATCACAAAGTGCAGATTACGCGTCAGCTGAAGCAGTTTCGTTTTTCTTAATTGCATATCTGAAAAAACAGTGACCCCTGGCAATTTAAACTTACAAAGGAACACGTCTAGGGTGTTACTTTCTAAGTTTAAGTTGCCGAAGAAACCGCTGAGGTTAGACAACATTTTAAACAATCAGAGGATGCCGCCTTCTTCGTATATCAGATGCCGTATTCAGCTGCTATGTTACCGAGTTGTTACTATGAATGAATTTTATTTCGGTATTCTAAAGCTTGCCAAGAGCACTGTTGCTAGTTCAATACCACGCGGGGCAACGTACAGGATGATACGAAAGCAAAACAGTCGAATGTGAGCGA
Source organism: Macrothele yani (assembly GCA_039090855.1). Lineage (NCBI taxonomy): Eukaryota > Metazoa > Arthropoda > Arachnida > Araneae > Macrothelidae > Macrothele > Macrothele yani. The sequence continues at coordinate 135,125,034 of CM077002.1, forward strand.
GATGATCCGAAAGCAAAACAGTCGAATGTGAGCGAGATGATACGAAAGCAAACCCGTCGAATGTGAGCGAGATGATACGAACAAAACAGTCGAATGATGATACGAAAGCGAAACAGTTGAATGTGACGAGATGATGCGAAATCAAAACAGTCGAATGTGACGAGATGATACGAAAGCAAAACAATCGAATGTGAGCGAGATGATACTAAAGAAAAAACAGTCTAATGTGAGCGAGATGATACGAAAATAAAACAGTCGAATGTGAGCGAGATGATACGAAAGCAAACCCGTCGAATGTGAGCGAGATGATACGAACAAAACAGTCGAATGATGATACGAAAGCGAAACACTTGAATGTGACGAGATGATGCGAAATCAAAACAGTCGAATGTGACGAGATGATACGAAAGCAAAAACTTGATGATACCAAAGCAAAACAATCGAATGTGAGCGAGATGATACTAAAGCAAAACAGTCTAATGTGAGCGAGATGATACGAAAACAAAACAGTCGAATGTGAGCGAGATGATACGAAAGCAAAACAGTCGAAGATCATACGAAAGCAAAACCGTCGAATGTGAGCAAAATGATACGAAAGCAAAACTGTCTAATCTGAGCGAGATGATACGAAAGCAAAACAGTCGAATGTGAGTGAGATGATACGAAAGCAAAACAGTGTCGAATATGAGTGAGATGATACGAAAGCAAACCCGTCGAATGTGAGCGAGATGATACGAACAAAACCGTCGAATGATGATACGAAAGCGAAACAGTCGAATGTGAGCGAGATGATACGAAAACAAAACAGTCGAATGTGAGCGAGATGATACGAAAGCAAAACAGACGAATGATGATACGAAAGCAAAACCGTCGAATGTGAGCGAGATGATACGAAAGCAAAACAGTCTAATGTGAGCGAGATGATACGAAAGCAAAACAGTCGAATGATGATACGAAAGCAAAACAGTCGAATGTGAGTGAGATGATACGAAAGCAAAACAGTCGAATATGAGCGAGATGATACGAAAGCAAACCCGTCGAATGTGAGTGAGATGATACGAACAAAACAGTCGAATGATGATACGAAAGCGAAACAGTTGAATGTGACGAGATGATGCGAAATCAAAACAGTCGAATGTGACGAGATGATACGAAAGCAAAAACTTGATAATACGAAAACAAAACAGTCGAATGTGAGCGAGATGATACGAAAGCAAAACAGACGAAGATCATACGAAAGGAAAACCGTCGAATGTGAGCAAAATGATACGAAAGCAAAACTGTCTAATCTGAGCGAGATGATACGAAAGCAAAACAGTCGAATGATGATACGAAAGCAAAACAGTCGAATGATGAGTCGAATGATGATACGAAAGCAAAACAGTCGAATGTGAGTGAGATGATGCGAAAGCAAAACAGTCGAATATGAGTGAGATGATGCGAAAGCAAAACAGTCGAATGTGAGTGAGATGATACGAAAGCAAAACAGTCGAATGTGAGTGAGATGATACGAAAGCAAAACAGTCGAATGATGATGCAAAAGTAAAACAGTCGAATGTGTGGGAGTCCCTTACGAATCTTTAGCTAAGAGTCCGAAGGGCAAAATTTATTTTCTCGGTTCAAAATCTCTGAAAATTGCAAAATCAGAGAGAAAAAATTTTCGAACGTAAAAAATTTTGCACAAATTACGAATAGAATTAACAGATATAAAAAACCAGAAAGCCGAAATTTCCTTGGTAACGTTCAGCAGCACATTAATTAATTAAATTATTCTTTCATTTATTTTTGAAATTCCAATGTACTTTTGTTCACAACTACTCTATGTAGGAGGAACGTCGCTCCCCTTGCCAAATTCTTAAGGGAACACCGTTTCCGCCAATTTTCACCACCGCGTAGATGGTACAAAGAAAAAGAAACTTGTTTTTTTCGTAAAATATTTTATGCATGCAGGAACAACAAAGGGGAGATCGTCTTTCGAGCAGAAATGCATCTCAGGACAGTAGCAAGGAATGGACTGTTCAGATGATTATTTGTAAAGTCTGAAAGGGCCCACTGGTATTCACTGAGGATTGGGTTCCAATTAGTTATTTAGTCTCACTTAGCCGAATCTTCTAAGTTCACCTCTGAGTTCGGCTAATTTTTTTGACAGCGCATTTTATTTCCTGTTCACTCACGGATGCTGCTTTATCAGTTGCCACTTTTTTCGTTTCGGGGTTTAAAGACTGCTTTGAATTCTAAGTGCTGCAAGCTGCTGTCTGCCACTATTTTAGAGCTTCTGACTCTAGGGAATAGGGAGAGAGAGAGAGAGAGACAGAGCCAGTACCGTGAGACAAACACGCCGCCCACATATCCGGGACTGCTACACAGCCCCCTCCCCCGCGCCCAACTGTAACAAACGCTTAGGATGTATGCCTGCCTGACAGTGTTGTCAGAATATAGATATTAAAAATTCTTCTGTTAGAAACATGGCTCAAGTTCTTGTATTAATATGCTATTATAAAAGTTATGTTCGAGTATTATTGCCATATCATATTTCATATGCTGTTTGCGCAGTTCATGTTCATGTTCTCGAGCAATGCTAGCCAATCGAATTTGGGCACAGTAAAAAGTACACCCGCAAATCATTATTAAGTTTGTTGAGGTTTCCTCATGTGAACGAAAATCTTGGTTTCGAGGTTCTGAAAATTTAGGAAATAACATGCTCAAAAATTATTTTTTTGAAAAAACATAAACTTAGCACAGTGCCTTCAAAACACCCATGACTCAATGATGTTCTCAATACTCTCACTAGCGTGCTAAAACAGAAAAAAAAACGAGAACAAAATGACGAAGAAACTATTTCCATCGTGATACAGAAATTATATGGTTGGAACTACCTTGTTCAAGTCATAGTAAACTAGGCAAACAATTTTTTTTTCCAAAATAAATAATCGATCACGATTATGCGAACGGGACATACATAGAGATCTTATTGTGACCCTAGTCACGATTTCTGAAACATTTCCGATAAAGGCTTCCATTCACCTTACTCAGAGTCATTGTTAGAAGATAATGGTCTAACTAATAATTTTAACAGTTTTATCTCGCGACAGTAATTGAAGCCATGTAAATTACAGTATACTGCAGTTATGAAAATGCAAATATTTTCATTAAAAAAAAAGAGACTCTGATTTTATGGTTAATGACTCTTCAGTACTTCAGCTCTTAGCTTATCTTATTTCCATTTTATTTATTCACTCGGTCAACTAACGTAATTTAAATTAATCCCGAGATAGCAAATGATAAATCTGTATAATTGGCGTGCACTGCGATTGCGCAACTATGAGTAAGTAAACGCCATACCCCATAAATCAAGCAGAGGTGATAAGGCCTGTTCGGCGTGCGCTTAAACAGGAATTCAAACATAAAGAGGAAATACACGCTCTTTTCGCACAATAAATTCTAACTTTTTTTTGTACGTCAAAGAGCGTTAATGGAAAATTTAAGAAATCCCTACTTTATTCTAGATAGCACCAGTTGTGCAAAATGAAGTTTTTGTGAATTCGTGTTTAAAACACCGGAAACTTTATAGGCGTTAAACGTATTTACGCGAAATCTTGAGATTTAGTGCAACCGACAGAGTTGATTTTTCATAGGCATTCAAAAAGAATGATAAACATATCGTACCCATTTTTCAAACATTCTATATCATGAGACCTCCCAAAGAGTCATTACTGATTGACTTGGGTCACATGTCCAAGCTAATTAGTCGAAACATTTGTTTTGCTGATCACGTCTTTGGATCATGTGAACGAGTTTTCTTCACCCTGTTGTTAAACTAGTCACAACTCTCCGTTTCTGTTTGCAGAAATCAAGACGTGGCGATATAAGGAAATTATAACAATTTAAATACACTTTTTAGCTGTTTTGCATGTCATACGATTTTGGGAATGGGGGCAACAAATTGTTGGTTTCGCGCGTTAGTAGTAGGACAAAGTTGTAAAAGGTTTTGACATGGGAATGAAATGCAACTAGTTTTTTGGATTTTTTTCCAACTGAAACATTACATTTTCATGAAAAGAGAAAAAATTTCCAACCTAATTACGGTATATATATATATATCATCATCATCATCATCATCATCAACCATTATCAATCCACTGCTGGACGAAGGTCTCCCCAAGTTTCCTCCACAACGGTCTGTCTTGTGCCAGTCTCCTCCATGTCACTCCCGCATACTTTCGAATTTCATCCACCCATCTCCCATGTGGTCTTCTTCTGGGTCTTTTCCTGTCCCTTGGAATCCAATCTAAAATTTCGGCTGTCCATCTATGGTCTGTCCTTCTGGCAGTATGTCCAGCCCATTGCCATTTCAGGGATTTAACTCTGATCATGATGTCTTCCACTCTTGTCATTTTTCGGATCCATGTGTTCCTCTTCTTATCTCTCCTGGTTACACCAAGCATGCACCTCTCCATGCTACTTTGAGTTGTCTGCAGCCTTTGTATGTCTCTTTTAGCTAAGGTCCACGTCTCTGCACCATACGTAAGCACTGGAAGGATGCATTGATCAAACACTTTTCTTTTAAGACATAATGGCATATTGCTCTTGAAAATTATGCTGTTTCTTCCAAAAGCTCTCCAGGCAAGTTTTGTACGCCGATTAATTTCTTCACCAATGTGACCCTCACTTGATATCTGCTGTCCAAGATAAACGTACGTGTCTGTTATCTCCAGCTTTTCTCCATCAATTGATAAATCTTCATTTCTTGTAAAAGCATTGTACATCACTTTTGTCTTCTGAAAGTTCATTTTTAATCCCACTTCTTTACTCTTGTCAGCAAGTTCCTGGATCATACTCTGTAGCTCTGATGGGGTAGTTGCAAAAATGACTATGTCATCAGCAAAACGAAGGTGGGTTAGATAATCTCCATTAATCTTTATCCCTTTGTTTTCCCAGTTCAGTGATTGAAAGACATTTTCCAATGTGGCATTAAAGAGCTTCGGAGATATGGTGTCACCTTGTCTCACTCCCTTTCCAATTTTTACGTGTGTTGTATTTTCAAACAGCCGAATCTTTGCACTTGCATTTTCATAGATGTTATTAATAATATTAATGTATGCATCTTCAATACCGCAGGTTTTCAGAGCCATTGTAACTGCTGATGGTTTCACCGAATCAAAGGCAGAAATGAAGATTGATAAATCTTCATTTCTTGTAAAAGCATTGTACATCACTTTTGTCTTCTGAAAGTTCATTTTTAATCCCACTTCTTTACTCTTGTCAGCAAGTTCCTGGATCATACTCTGTAGCTCTGATGGGGTAGTTGCAAAAATGACTATGTCATCAGCAAAACGAAGGTGGGTTAGATAATCTCCATTAATCTTTATCCCTTTGTTTTCCCAGTTCAGTGATTGAAAGACATTTTCCAATGTGGCATTAAAGAGCTTCGGAGATATGGTGTCACCTTGTCTCACTCCCTTTCCAATTTTTACGTGTGTTGTATTTTCAAACAGCCGAATCTTTGCACTTGCATTTTCATAGATGTTATTAATAATATTAATGTATGCATCTTCAATACCGCAGGTTTTCAGAGCCATTGTAACTGCTGATGGTTTCACCGAATCAAAGGCTTTTTCATAATAGATAAAAGCCATGCACAATGGAAGTTCATATTCCCTCGCTCTTTCAATTCGTTCTCTCAGCACGTGGATATGATCTATTGTGCTGTAGCCACTCCTGAATCCAGCTTGTTCTCTCGGTTGAGCCATGTCTAGTGCTACCTTCAAGCGGTGTGAAAGAACTTTAGTGAAGATTTTATAAACTACTGATAGGAGGCTGAGAGGTCTGTAGTTTCCGAGATCCTCAATGTCACCTTTCTTATGTAGCAGGATCATTGTAGCGGTGTTCCAATCCTCAGGAATCTTTCCTTCATTAAGGCATCGAGTGAAAATTTGGGCGAGTACTGTTTCGATTTCTCCACTTGCTTCTTGTATGATGTCTACAGTAATTCCATCTTCTCCTGGAGCTTTTCCTCGCTTCATGTTCTTGATTGCATGTGCAACTTCTGCTGGAAGGACTGGAGGAACTCTGGTACTGGTATCTTTCATGATGTCTGGAGTGCATATATCATCCCTTTCATATAATTTGGAGTAGAAATTTTTCACTCTTGTCAAAATTTCGCCTCTATTTCTTGTTACAGAACCATCTTCTTTTCTCAGTGCCATAATCTGTTTTCTTCCCTTATTGAGATGTCTATATATATACACTATATTGACAAAAGTAATCGGAAACCTAGAAGAGAAACACAACATACCATTTCTTGACATATTATTGACATTATACGGTGTCTGTCCACCTTTGGCCTTAAAGCATGCATTGACCCTTCGAGACAAGCTTTCGAGAAGGTTTTGGAACACAGCGATAGGTATGCGTTTCCATTCAGTACATAATGCTGCAGCTAACTGTTGCTTAGTAGTAGGCTTTGGTTCCAAACTTCTTATGCGGCGCTTTAATTCAACCCATAGGTGCTCTGTGGGATTAAGACCAGGGCTCTGTGCTGGCCAATCCACATACGACACGGAATTATCGTCAAACCACGCCGTAACAGTCCTTGCTTTATGGCTCGGTACATTATCCTGCTGGTACCAACAAGGCTCGGTTCCATAGTATTGCCATAGAGTTGGTAGGGCATAATCGTCCAGAATATCAAGGTAGCTAGACGTGCTGGTTAACAAGTTTGTCCACGATGACTGATGACCAATGGACCAGGACCATACCACGAAAAATATCCCCCACACGAGATCACTGTGAAATGTAAACTTGACCGTAGGAAGTGTCACTGTGGTAATTAACGTTCCCCTGGTTGACGTTATACTCACACAAGGCAATCAGACTGATGGATCGTGTATCTGGATTCATCAGTCCATAGGACGTGCCTCCATTGATTTACGGTCCACGATAAGTGTTTTTACCACATGCTGAACGACGAGTAGCTTTCCGAGTGGAGATGAAAGGCTTATGACACGGTAACCATAGAATGAAGTTCTCTGCGAATGGTACGTGTACATACTGAGGTTCCAGCATTGTTACTCACCTGTACACTGAGGTCTTGTGCAGTACTCCGTCGATTAGCTGTATTGGCTCTCCGGAGGATTCGACGTCCTCTATTACTGATCTTCTTTGGTCTGCCTGTACGTTTTGCTGCTTCAGGCACGCCATGTGTCTTTCACAAGACCTCAGTGTACTCACCTGTACACTGAGGTCTTGTGCAGTACTCCGTCGATTAGCTGTAATGACTCTCCGGAGGATTCGACATCCTCTACGACTGATCTTCTTTGGTCTGCCTGTACGTTTTGCTGCTTCAGGCACGCCATGTGTCTTTCACTTATTCAGTACATCCAAAACAGTTGACTTGGGTATGTTTAAACGCCTCTCGGTGTCTCTTATGGACAACCCACTAATATACCACCCAACAATCTTTCCTTTCTCAAAGCCAGTTCTTTCCCTCCGCGACATTTTCACTCAACTTCACAGTGCGATATGATCGTTCGTCAGCTGCAGGCTTGTTTTTATGCCGTTTGCAGCTGTACCGCCCATCTTAACAACGCAGCGGATCCGTTTATTTGCTTTTGAAGTGGTGTCCGATGACTTTTGTCAATATAGTGTATATTGTCTATATATATACGTATATGTAGACACAGATGTTGCTTATCTCGAACATTATTTAAAATGTATGTGGGACAGGCTTTGAAAGAATGGAAAAGGAAGTGTCAAGCAATGGGGATTATCTTAAATGAAAACGATGGTATTTACTTTACAATACGCTGATGATCAGGTAATTCTTGCAAAATTGGAGTATACGACTAGAAAAATAAAAGAAGAATATGAAAAATGAGGATTAACTAAGAATTCAAGTGAAACAAAATATTTATGCATTGGAAATAATGAAACAAACTTACACCTAGAAGACAAAGCAGAAGTTGAAAGATGTGATCATTATATTATAATTACCTGGTGTTAAAATTACACAAGAAAGTAGAGATGCATTGGAATTCAGAAATAGAATTTCACAGGGGATTAAAGCTGTTAAACGCCTGAATGGAATCTGGTGGAGTGAAGAAATAACCAGGAAAAGGAAATTGTGTATTTATAATAGTATTGTTAAGAGCATTTATTACATGGGGCCAAGGCCTGGCGACTAACGGAAGCTGATAGAAAGAAAGTAACAGCTGTAGAGATGAATGCTTTAAGAAGATCATGCAGGGTGTCCAGAAGGCAGAAAATAACGAACGAAAAGATTAAGGAATTGATGGAAGAGTAAGAAACAAATTTAGAAGACATACAGAAAGAACAATTGCGTTGGTTTGGTCATGTAAAAAGAGTGACCAGTGAAAGACTGCCAAAAATTGCCATGGAATTTAAGTCAGACAAACGAAAAAATAGAGACCAACCTAGAAGAACATGGTCTGATGGAATAAGAAGAGCACTTAGTCAAAATGGCGGCTTGATGGAAGAATGGCGCTTAGATAGAGAAAGATGAAAAAAATTCTTGGAGATCGGAAGGAGACGTCAGACACCATAAACCGATTATATATGCACAGTCGAGTCACAATATTGTGATCACGTTCTACTTTTGACGTCACCAGCGTGTAGCCAATGAAAGAAGTCACGTGTCGTGAGCTGGTTTGGAGGATATATAAGGTGTGCTGTAGGCATTCTGAAATCATCGGGCAGCGGGTAGCCTAGTGGGCAACGTTCGTGACTGCCACGGAAAGGACCTCAGGTTCGATCCACTAAATATCCGCCGTGCGTCGGATGTGCACGTTAAGCCGTCGGACCCCGGGTACTGGCCCCCCAGTAATAAATAAGGGCGTCTTTCTCCCCCTTTCTACTTCGCTTCCGTGTCACTTTCCTATCGGACACTATAGCCCAAATCTCCTAGCTTCCTATTTCTAAGGGTTTTTTAAGACCTGGGGTCAGACACTCTCTTCCTAAAATCCTCTGCATATGATCTGAAAATATATCACTCGTTGGGGTCATGGATAAAAGGAGCTATAGCAATGCCGAATATTGTGTGTTTGTGTTAAAATCAAATTTATATTATTTTAATTTTCTTATGTATTGTTTTGTTTCAAAAATTTTTTTGATGCGCGCCTGAATGTTTAAAATTGTCATGCTTATATGTACGCCCGCACAGTTTCTAAGCTTCTTCAAATCCGCTGAAAAATTAGTTTTAATCAGAGGTAGATGTGGCAAAACTGAATGCCTTCTTGTATTTGTCATGACACCTGCGTTTCCTCAACGCCGACCAGAGAAAAAAATATATTTTAGATCAGGCATCGACATGTATGCTCAAGTGTCTTTGCTCATCTCTTCTTTCTTAGAAGTTCCAAAAATGTCTGTATTGGGTAGAAATGAGCGTAGCCTTAAGTTTCCCATATTCATTTTATATACAGTATTTGTCGTTATATTTCGGTTTCAAATGCTTGAACAGGAAAAATTTGCATTGCTCAAAAGAGGTACTGCATATTCCTGGCTAATACCTCTCATACATTCCCCAGAGTTTTGTGATGACGTACTGTTTATTATCTGAGAGACACCTTTCTTCTTCACATCATTCATTATTGCTTGAAATAATTAATTTTGTACCTGCGTATATTTATCTTTATATTTTGTATGATAATGCATTTTCCTCATTTTCTTTTCAGTTTTCTGTTAAGTACTTATGTATAGCATTCAGTGTATAATTTTGTTCTCAATTTTGTTCTTTTAGGCACGCGTTAGAAGTTCCTTAAAAGGGGGGCGGGGGCTAGCCCCATTGGCCGACCCGTCTGAGGGGGTTGACCTAGGATCGTCTGTTCGAGATGAGGTCGGGTTCGAGCCCCGGATGAAGCATAGGTGGCGCGCCTGTCCGAGGGCGCCAGCCCTTTATTTTCCCATAACCGGCGGCTTCATAACAGGTATACGATAGAATCCCCAACAAAATAATTAAACACAAATTACGATCGTTAAACTCGATTTCCCGGCCCCCTCCCCCCAAAATAACTGAAAAATGATACCCATATATTTCAGTTAAGCACACTGACATATTTCAACGCATTATATAATTTTTACGGTGCGTTATATTTTCGATATTTAACCCTTTAAAGTGGTTCGACTTAAAATCTCTGCCTTATGTTTCCAATGGTAAAACATCTTTACATATTTTCTTCGCAATTAATGTATTTCCAAGGTTGAAAATTTGCACATCGATAAAACTAACTTTCAGTTATACCATGGTATACTTAATACTTGCCAAAACATAACTATAATTATATTAAAAATCAATAATCTTTCTTTGAATAATGTTCAGACCTGTTAATAGATGGCGTGACTTGGGCACTGATGACGTCAGTAGACAAACAGATGTTGGATTGCTTAATTATGGTTATGTTTTAGTAAATATTGAGTATCCCATGCTATAACTTAAAGTTAATTTTATGGATGTACAAATTTTCATCCTTGGGAATACATTAATTGCGAAGAAAATATGTAAAGAAGTTTTACCATTGGAAACATAAGGCAGATTTTAGATGGAACCACCTCAAAGGATTAAATATCAATATATTACGCTCCGGAAAAAATTATATAATGCGTTGAAACATGTCGGTATGCTTACCTGAAATATATGGGTAATGACCATAATTAAGCAGTCAAAACTATATTTGTCTACTGACGTCATCAATGTACAGGTCACGCCATCTATTAGCAGGTCTGAACATTATTCAAAGAAATATGATTGATTTTTAATATAATTATGGTTATGTTTTAGCAAGTATTAAGTATCCCATAAAGTTAGTTTTATCGATGAGCAAATTTTCATCTTTGGGAATACATTAATTGCTAAGAAAATATGTAAAGAAGTTTTACCATTGGAAAAGTAAGGCAGAGATTTTAGGTGGAACCACCTTAAGCAGCCGATATACCTGAACCAAATAGCACCCAAAATTTTGCGCACTTCTCAAACAGAAATGTTCACATAGCGATCGGGTTTTACAAAAGCTACTTCGAAAGAATTTCTTCACTTTCCAATGTCCATAAACCTGTCACTTGTTATAAAGTTATTCTTTGCTCCACAACACTTCCACCCCCGGAAGGATGGGGATGGACATTGTCTCCCTGACACCAAGGAATGATGGGGAAGGGCTAGTGTTCCTGACATGAACATCATGCCACTGGGTAGAAACTAGCGACTCGAACATCTCTCTCTTTTCTTAGGTTTGTAGCCATTGTTATAGCCCTTTTAGCAGGTACTCAGTCAAAAACGATTAGTGTCAATCATCCCTTAATGACCACAATGAATAACACAACTAACTGGAAAGCAACACTTTCTCATGCGCAGGTTCAACACTCGTTCCAATCGCGTTAAGCGTATTTATCAGACAGCGAATATATTCGTTCGAGCTGATTTTAGCCCATTTTACTAAGTCCGAGTTAATTCGTTCCAGCCTGTTAGAGAGGTAAGTTTCCAGAATATTTGTGCTTTTCTGAGATGGATTATAAAAATTGTTCTTGTTTCCAACGGAGGTGAAGATAGCAAACAGTTTCTAATGTCTTTCGCGCCCGCCCTATAGGTTACCATAAAATACAGTTCGGTTTAAAAGAACCTCACGATATTGTCTGTGGGCACAGTTTCCACAGAAAGAAAATATAGAACGGATTTTTTTGTAACGATCTATGTAATTCTATAATAGTTATGGTGTTTCAGAGTTCACATTCAAAAGAGGATGGCATCAAAAACAATGATGCCTTATCAGCTATGTTCTAAAGGAAATGTTTTATTCTGCAGATCCGACAGCGGTTCAACATAAAATGAATCTGAAGACAATTGACTGCGCTCGTCCGTGATCAGTCACAAGCAGTAGCAGGCATATTGATCTCCAAACTCAACAGTTAATGGCTTTTATACATAATGACAACCTAGCCACAATATTTTTCTATCTCATCCATAACGCTGACAGCCCACAGATCCTTGACTCCAAACACACCTGGATACCAGTACGGTTCTGTTTTATTCAAGCCTGCTTGGCTTGACTGACTGCGAATGTGACATAAAGAAATGAGTTTCTGGAAATTCTTTGATAGCTCGCAGATCTCTGATATCTAATATCTCTAGATAGCAGTTCGGTCTTTTTTTATTCAAGCCTGCTTGCTTTGACTGACTGTAAATGTGACATAAAGATATGAATTCCCAGAAGCTCTTTGGTAGCTCGAAGATTTCTGACACCTAACATACTTTCTTAGAAATATGGTCCTGCTTTAATCACGTCTGCTTGACTTGGCTGACTACCAGTGAAACATAAAGAAATAAACATTTGGGAGTTTTTCTTTTTTCTTTTGTCTTGTTTTGGTGTTTAAGGATAACCATGAGCAACTTTAAGAGCTGTAGACAGTCTCTCTTTCCCAGTTTGAGACCACTGGTTCTATAGAGGGAGAAGAGTTATAGGTACAGCTATCAGACGAGAGCACTACCGCTGCCTCAATCGGGGTCCGATCCTGTCTCATTTAATGATACAAAAGGAGCGTCTCGGACCATTCGGCCGCCAGGACGCCCTCTTTGACGCTCTGACGTGATATTCAGTACAGAAGGCACAACGAGAAGTAACTAAAAATTTACATGAGAGAATATAAAATGAAAACGGAAGGTTGAAAAGGTGCAACATCACTGAACATTTTAAATCTCAGAAGATTTTTTTTATTCATCGGAAGACTGGAAGTCCAGTGGTAAAATAAACACGTCTCCATATCTTTAAGTCAATTTTAATGATGCGAGAGGAGTGAACACCGAAAATTAATATTTTGTACAACACTCACTAAGTTTTAGCATTTGTGTTTCCAAAAATTTTGTTTTCTGATTCTTCGATCGCGTATTTAAGTTCATTTTTCACATGAGCAATTCACGTATAAAGCTAAGTTGGTGTAAGAGTTCGAAGTTCAAATGGAAGGGGTAGATAAAGAACCATTGGAGAGTTAACTGGTTTCACGAAAAAGTGGGAAAATTGCTGCTCTGTGCAAATATTGTAGGTTTAAATTGCCCTTTTAGGAATACACTGACAGAACTTTCGAACTTTCAAAAACGAACAACTCGTATTTATGAAGAACATTTCACGGACTAATAAACGGCGTCTTCCAATTAATTAAACGAACACAGACTCTCTCCCGCTTACGAAGATTTTAAGATGCGTGATGGAAAATTCCATGTTCTGAGCGTTATTGAACTGCGTTATGTGTATTTCGTAATCCTGTTTTCTATGCCCCATTGAATATACAGTGAGGCAATTGGAAAACAAGACTGATTCTAGAAAAGTATCATGCTTCCAAGGAAAAGGCAATGCCTCATACATACACTGTTAAAACGTTTGTGGTAGATTGCACCAAGCTACACCAGCTGCACCGTTTTGTGAGAAATGTTATAGCATTGAGTGATGTGCAAACAAAATCCAACGACGTGGTGCAACTTTGCACTACGTTATGGTACAAAGTTGCACCGCATCGTGGTGCAACTTTGTACCATGTTGTTGGGTTTTGTTTGCAACACACAATGGTATACTGTTTCTCAGAAAGTGGTGTAACTGGTGTAGAACTACTTTTTGGTGCAACCTACCACAAAGTTTTAACAGTGTACATTTGCTTCATGGTTTCAAACGTTTCCGCTGCACTTTTGCCCAGTCGAACACTAAACTTAATGGTTTTTTCTTGTTCCATCGTCCCTTCACAACACAGACTCGGGAGAGACGGTCAGTTCTTGCCAGGGTTGTGCTTGAAAAGTCCAGGAGTACGGCTGTTTGGGAGATTCCAGGAGCCTCAGGTTTGGCGCCAACTATCATGCAGTGACCAAGGTCGTTCAGATCCATCAACAAGGACAGATTACCGTTTTATGGCACTGAAATTCCAATGTGTCCCATGCAGAAAAATTTTACGGCACTGAAACACCGTGTGGCCAGTTCTCCGGTGGCCACTTCCCGTACCCGGTGTTAGCTAGTTTGTGTATACTAGTGTCCGTCTTTAACTTTTGCACGTCAGTGTATAGTATCTTATTACGTTTGTAGGTTTTGAATAAGAAAAAAAGTCTCAATAAAAGTAGTTGTTTGTTTGTAAAGTTAGTAAAAAAATAATGTTGATATATTGAGTTTAACGACTACGCAAATTTTGAAGAAAAAAAAGAGTAAAATATTCATTAAAAAGTACATTTCGTTGATTAATCATTAAGAAATGTAAGTCATCCTACAGGAAAATAAAGTGATCTATGGAAAAAGAAAATGTATTTCTATTAAATAACGTATTCGCAAAGCATTTAGAAAAAATAGATTAAGATATGCATTAAAAGATACTTTTCGTTGATTAATCATGAAGAAATTTAAGTAATCCTATTGAAAAATAAAATGATCTGTGGAAAAAATAATGCATTTGTATTAAATTAGGTATTCGCAAAACACTAGCCTTCTCGTTAGTTCCTACAGAACGCTATGAGCGCGAGGTGTCCCATGGTCGAGTGGGATAATGCATCTGCCTGGAAACTGGCGTGGTAGCATTTGTACATTATTTCCTCGGAAAGAAAATTTCACTAGCGTCGTGACGTCCCACCGTAAAATTTCCTGATGGGGAAGAATAAAGTGGCGTACAAAAGATATCGGTGAGACTACGTGGGGAGGTAAAAAAATAAAAAAAAATGGCGAAAAAAACATGTTCGCACGTGGACTGCTTCCTTTTTACAGAAACCCCCTATTATCACGTAACAGTAATATGATGATGTCACAAATATCTTTCAAATACGTAACAGTAACATGAAGTTGGTACGCTGAAGTTACAAAGACCTTTCACTGCAACGTATCAGTTATGTTTCAAAGTTCTGTAACGTTTGCGAACATTTTGACGTAACCGTAAGGTTTCTAAAACATTACTGCTACATTGCGCAACGTATCTGAAAAGTCTCAATGTTTCAGCGCTGCGTAATTGTAACATATACGAAATATTCTGCGCTGTGTGGTAAATGATGCTCGACGACCTGGTCTACCAGTTTCATACTGCACAACTTGCTCTCGTGCTGTTGTATGCGTTGGATTGAGACAGTTATGTAATAAGAACAGGTGTACCTAATAAACTGGCACCGCGGTGTGCATTATCATCAACCATTACCAGTCCATTGCTGGTTAAAGGTCTGCCCAAGTCGCTCCTGCAAAATTTCTGTCTTGAACCAGTCTCTTCCATCTCACTCCTGCATGTTTTCGAATTTTATCCACACAACCCTCACGTGGTCTTCCGGGTTTTTTCGTGTCCTATTTATATTCAATACAGTTTCAGTGTCCAATGGCGGTCAGTTCTTTTAGTATTATGTCCAGCCCATTGTCACTCCAAGGTTTTAATTTTTATCATGATGTCATCAACTTTTGTCATTTTCCTAATCCATGAATTAATTCACCTATTTTTCCTCCTTACACCAACCATGAAAATCACCATGCTTCTTTCAGTAGTTTTCATCCCCTGGATGACATTTTAAATTATGGTCCATGTCGCTGCTCCACAAGTAGGAACTGGAAGGATACACTGATTAAACACTTATCTCTCTATTCTAAAACAAGTTAGTAAAATTATGCAATGCATTGATTATGATACGCTTTCCTACATGCCAGAAATCATTACTCAAGTTATGAGGAAAATGGCTGTGGAATAAATCTCAATCCTGTGCCTTGACCTTTGATCCCATTTCGATGATATTCAACAGAACTGGTTCAGTATACCTCCGATATAACATGATGAAGTTTTGTCGCAATCGAAGAATTTTGCTTAAGTTATGATGCGTAAGGGCTATGTAATAGATCCCGTTTCTATGTCCTAACCTTTGACCCAATTTCGCCCATTTTCAATAGGATTCGTCCCGAGGCAGGTCCCTACAACATACTAACATTTCATCCAAATCGAAATTTTTTTACGTAAGTTATGATGCATAATGACGATGGAAGCGATTCCGTTCCTATGTCCCGAGCTTTGACCCCCATTTCGCCAGTTTTTAATAGGGTTTGTCCTCAGGTGGTCCCCTACCACATACTGAAATTTAATCGAAATCAAACCTTTTTTACGTTAGTTATGACGCATAAGAGCAGTGGAATGTATCCTGCTCCTATGTTCTGACCTTTGATCCCATTTCGTTCACTTTCAAAAGGGTTCCTTCTCAGGTGTTCCCCTACCACATACTAAAATTTCATCGAAATCGAACGATTTCTACGTGAGTTATCGTGCGGACGGACATACGCACACAACGCGGGACGTAATGAGGCAGATGGGAATCGCGACCATCTGCTCGCAAGAGTGTAACGTCACAAAACTTTAATAGGATCCACACACAACGCGTAACGTAATGAGACAGATGGCGTGACCGCGCGCCAATATCTAATGGGACGACGCCATGACACTACACTAAAAACATGGTAATTCGGGGTGGTTATTTAACCCACTAAACGAACTTTCCTAAAGTTGAGATCAAGCTAAATCGCTTTCTAGTTCCGGAAAACGGTACGTTAACGACTTTCATCAAAATCCTTAGAGCCGTTTTCAAAATAAAATTTACATACATACAAGAATTACTCCTTTAAGGTGAACGTCAAGTAATTTTGCTTCCTGTACTTCGAATGGAAAAATTTCTGTAAACATTTTCTTCCCAATTAATGCGTTCCCAAGGATGAAAATTTGAACATCGATTGAAATATCTTCATTTTATAATTTGCAATACTTAATATTTTCTATAACATGACCATAATTATGCAATCCAACATTAGGTTGTCTACTGACGTCATGAAAATACAGGTCGCGCCATCTTTTTTTGGACAATTAATGCGTTCCCAAGGATGAAAATTTGAACATCGATTAAAATAGCTTCATTTTATAACTTGGAATACCTATTATTTTGCAAGGAGGTTAGAAGAAGAGGAGGTGAAGGGACCCGTTTTGAGTGAAACCAAAACAGATCAGCTGTTTCTGTCCTCTCTCTGAGGTGGTGAGAGTCTGCGCTGCGAGAATTCGGGAACGTGACGTCATTTCCTGTGGCTTAAGCAGTTTTGCTTAGCGCATGCAAACCAAGGATGGAAAGAAAGAATATTTCGGACTTCTTATTTCTTAACATTAGGATTTTGGTTATATTTTAAACATGGTTACTTGCACATGGGCAGTATGCATGGTTACTTGCACATGGGCAGTAAGTAACCATGAGCACTATGCACTTCCGCTCAAAAAATCATTATTTTGTTCAATTTTTTGAAGAAATACCAACACATATTTTCCTGCTTTTTTCTAGGAAATTTTTTATTATGGGAATGAATATTTCAGCCTCAATTTTTTTCATGCCTGTATGGGCAGAGTAAGGGTCCGAAAAACCGGTTCAAAATCGCGATTTCCTCATAGAGATATACAGGAGATTCTCAGGTTGGGCGCATTGGCGTAGTCAGCTGATAAAAAGTGGCGTCACGCTAGAAGCACAGGGAGAGGGGCTGTTGCCACCTCCTCTTACTTCTAACCTCCTTGATATTTTCTAAAACATAACCATAATTATGCAATCCAACATTTGTTTGTCTACTGACGTCATCAAAGTACAGGTCGCGCCAACCTTTTTCTGGTTTGAACACCACCAAAGGAAAAGTTATTGATTTTTAATATAATTATGGTTATGTTTTAGAAAATATTAAGTATTCCAAGTTATAATATGAAGTTATTTTAATCGATGTTCAAATTTTCTTCCTTGGGAACACATTAATTGTGAAGGAAATGTGTACAAAATTTTTTCCATTGGAAGTATAGGAAGCAAATTTACTTGACGTCCACTTTAATGATATATGATAAAGGCGATGGAATGGATCGCAATCCTATGTCCTGATCTTTGACCCCATTTCGTCCATTTTCAATAGGGTTTGTCCCTAGGTGGTCCCCTACCACATGCTGAAATTTCATCGAAATCGAACCATATTTACGCACGTTATGACGCATAAGAATATATCCCCCTTTTATGTCCTGACCTTTGACCCCAATTCACCCATTTTGAATAGGGTTCGTCCCCAGGCGGTCTCCTACCACATAGTAAAATTTCATTGAAATCGAACCATATTTACGCAAGTTATGACGCATAAGGGTAATGGAATGATCCCGCTCCTACGTCGTGACCTTTGACCCCATTGGTCACATTTTCAATAGGGTTCGCCCCCTGGTGGTCCCCTACCACATGCTAAAATCAAATCATTTTTACGCCAGTTATCGTGCGGACAGACGGACGGACGGACAAAGCTGGAACATATACGCTTCTTCAACCTACGGTTGGAAAACGTAGAAAAAGTAACTGTTCCCGCTGCCGCTGCCGCTGTTTTAAGAAATTTCGCAACACTCTTGCTTTCCTAGCTCGCAGCGCAAAACGTGTTGAACACAAAAATATGAAATTTGCATCTTTTGTAGAGAATTGTTCGAAAAACACGCTGAAATAAACCATTTCTCGATTCTAGCGATACTTCAAGAGCTATTGTATTTCAAAGTTAAAGTAAGCAAAAAAGTGCTATCTGGTCGCGTTCCGGACACACTAACAGCAACAGAACCACGAAACTTTGTAGGCATGTAGTGCCATGATCGAATTTTGGCACCTCGTAGCCCTTTGTTTGAATCTCGATTTAGTTTACGAGAAATTAAATTTCTAAATTTCACAAAATTCCCTATTTCGCGATGGGACCCATTTAGAAAAACCAATATATGGCAAACTATAATTGCTAACGCATTGCAATTTTTACAGCATAAACTTACACCTACCGTCCCTTTTTACAAAAAAAAATTTAAGAAAAAGTAATTTTCTGAATTTTAAGCATTTTTTGAAGACGCAAAGGAAAGAAACGCACGGCTTGTCTGTCTTCACGATAAACACAGAGGAACGTTCTGGTTGCGTGACGTGTTGCCATGGTGACGCAGAAAATTTGTTATGCATATGTTTTGTTTGTAAAGCTATGTCAGTTGTTTAAGGTGGACGTCAAGCAATTTTGCTTCCTTTACTTCCAATGGAAAAACTTCTGTACACATTTTCTTCACATTAATGCGTTCCCAAGGATGAATGAAAATTTGAACATCGATTAAAATAGCTTCATTTTATAACTTGGAATACTTAATATTTTCTAAAACATAACCATAATTATGCAATCCAACATTTGTTTGTCTACTGACGTCATGAAAGAACAGGTCGCGCCATCTTTTTTCTGGACAATTAATCGTTCCCAAGGATGAAAATTTGAACATCGATTAAAATAGCTTCATTTTATAACTTGGAATACTTAATATTTTCTATAACATAACCATAATTATGCAATCCAACATTTGTTTGTCTACTGACGTCATGAAAGAACAGGTCGCGCCATCTTTTTTCTGGACAATTAATCGTTCCCAAGGATGAAAATTTGAACATCGATTAAAATAGCTTTATTTTATAAACTGGAATACTTAATATGTTTTAAAACATAACCATAATTATGCAATCCAACATTTGTTTGTCTACTGACGTCATCAAAGTACAGGTCGCGCCATCTTTTTTCTGGTTCCAACACCACCAAAGGAAAAGTTATTGATATTTTATATAATTATGGTTATGTTTTAGAAAATACTAAGTATTCCAAGTTATAATATAAAGTTATTTTAATCGATGTTCAAATTTTGATCCTTGGGAACACAATAATTGTGAAGGAAATGTGTCCAAAATTTTTCCATTGGAAGTATAGGAAGCAAAATTACTTGACGTCCACCTTAACGGTATGGCATAACGGTTTACGGTTTAGGGAAATGCTTTTTGGACCGCTTTTGTTTTCCTTAGTGGTAAATATAGTAAGTGCTATAAATTCAAACGACAAAAGTCCGACCTTCCAAAAATCAACGACAGTAAAAAAAACTCTGAAATTTCGGAATAACAAGCCTGATTTGCTTAGACATGCAATAAAAATTGAAATTTATATGAATTTTCTAGTTTTTATTTAATGTGATATACTTGGAGATTGGGTTGCAGGGCCCGAGCACTACTCTGGAAACGAGCGTAGCTAGCCTAGAGGCGCAGCTCCTAGTCCTTTAAGAAATAATGGCAAATTGCTCTTGAATATTGTATTGTTCCTTCTAAAAGTTTATTTTGCCTATTAAATGTGCATGTATTTTCCCAAACAGTAAAATTGCTAAAATTTTACGCAAGGTGCTGCAATTTATAATTTACTGAATGTTTCACTTCAATACTGATCAGCAGCTATATAAAAATCTTCACGCATCCAGTTTCAAAAATAGAAATTTGTATTATTTCCCCGACACCGTCAATTCGTCAGATCATTTGATTTTTCTTTGCCTCTGCTTCGTTTAAATATTCTTAAAATTATGTTTCCGTTAGGTCAGCAAGGGTTTTACATAAACACCTTTTTGTTGTATTTACAGAGAGAAATAAAATAAATAAAACTAGTTCAGAAAATCTGTACCATTTATTACTTCATTTTGCGAGAGAAATTCAAGACACAGTTGTGGTTCGTTCTATTTTTATGCTCTATTGAAGCAAGGTATAAATTAACTTCTGGAACCTGTGACTGATATAAATCAGTTGCTTTCGATCTGCAGAAACGCTTACGTGAACACTGTTACGAAAAATTCCAGTCTGCTTGGTAATAATACCCTTGGTATTACAAGGCAGCAATTATATTTTAAGCCTTTAAAATTACCGCTCATTTATTCCAACAGAATTTCTTTAGAGACTGTTTCGGAGAAATGAATTAAGAACATTTAATTACGCCTTTGTCACTTAAATTCAGTTGCCACAGTATACGATTCCACTGAATCTTTTCTTTCTTTCCTATGTATTTAAAAAAAAATACAGCACCCATTACTTTTAGCTGCAGGGACAAAGTTTTAAATCACTGTTTAACCCCTTACTTGCTCTTTTTACTGCTGCTGCCATCTATCGAGTTCATACTTGCATTAACGTTATTGCCATTAATTAGAGCTTGATCGTTAGTTTGCCATTAGGAGTATGTGACGACCCTAATAATAAAGTTTTTACGAACTCACTCAATTTCGTTTCCTCACAAATGTCACACTGTAACTTTAATGGGAAATGAATCTACCAATCGACTTCTATTCTTCAGGGCAAATTTAAATCACTATTATTGGCCAAAAATAACAGATTGTAATCATGCAGTGTGATGGCAGAGATTTCTAACTTCCATTGTTTGTATACAGCAGGAATGTTAAGGTGCAGTTTACAAGAGCAGAACTATAAAACTATTCCCATAATTTCAGTATTATACAGTGTTCCAAAATTATCTTTACTACTTTGACCCTTATAAAACAGAAACGGAATAAGAGAACAAAAACTCGGTTTATTGTATATTGAACAGCATGTTCCAAAATTTATTGGGATGCCAGTACAGTTGCACATGCGCACCGTTGGTTGTGCAAATGACGTCGAGACGGTATTCGACCTCCTGCCTTGCTCTCCCGACCATGTCCTTAGGAATTGTTATGAAGGCAGCTGTAATCCTGTGCTTCAGCTCAATCGCATCCGGAACCTTTGTGCGGTACACAATACCCTTCACATAGCCCCACAGAAAAATTCTAGGGGATAAGATCCGGTGAACGTGGAGGCAAATTGGATCATCCCGTCCAACCCATCGCTCCGGAAATGTTTAATTGCTAAACTCACGAACAAGAAGTGCCCAGTGCATACGGAGGTGCACAGTCCTGCTGTAAGACAATAGGCGGTTGCAGGTCCTCCAATTGGAGGGCAACAAACTCACTCGGCATGTCTAAATCAACATTGGATGTGACGGCGCTTTCGGGGTAAAAGAATGGGTCGATGATGATGTTGTGAGGGAGACCGCAGCAGACGTTAACCTTAGGGCTGCCACATTCAATCTCCCAGACGGCATGTGGGATTTTAGACCCCGAAATTCTGGAGTTATAGTTGCTGATAACACCATAGACGTGAAACGTTGCCTCATCGCTGAATAAAACACGTTTCAGGAAGCCTTTCTCATTATCAATCTTGTGTAGTATATCAACAGCAAAATCGAAACGTTTCGGTTTTTCCCCGGGGTGCTGTGTCTGTGTCAAATGCACTTTCTACGCAGACAGGTGCAAGAGCTCGTGCAGCACCCTGTGCATCATTGTAGGCGGTAACACCAATTGCCTGGAGGTCGTGCGAATAGACTTCTCTGGAATTCATAGCAAACTCTACCGAACACGTTCTTTATCCTCTTCACTTGTGCTTGGCCGGCCATCAATATTTTTATGAAGCGTACAACCAGTCCCCATAAACTTCATGTGTCATTCGGGTATTGACTGCCTGGTACGTCGGTATTTGGTACGGACATTCCGTTTGACTTGTGTATCTGATTTCGTCTCTATGAACCATGACACACTGAGCCATTTCCTGTGGAGTAGTCATCACAAGTTGGGAGTCGTACCTGAAAGTAAACGAAAACATTTTGCGTACCAATAAAACTTTATGCGTTTCTGTTACACGTACAAAAACCGAACTTCGCTATCTTATTTCGTTTAGGTTTCATTGAGGGTCAAAGTTGTAAAGATAATTTTGGTACATCCTGTAATTCCTAAGTTAAGAAACATGAAAAATAGAAAAAAAAATGTTTTATTTGCTGTAGTTGATCGCAAAAAACGATTCATATGTGGCATACGACATGGCAGTTTCTATTTGCCACTTTCACATTTATAACGAAGTATATTTCTCCGTCATCTCTGTCCACGCTGGAGCTCGAACCCGGGTCTCCTCATTCCGGAATAAGCCACTCTAACAATTGAGCTACGCGGACGTTCGTTCTGACTGCTATCTACCTTTATGTCGTATGCGTCCTGTGGAGCAGGCACGTCACATCTCCCCCTCCCCCGAAAGAGGGCCGGGGACATGGCCCACGGGTTAGCCGTGACCATGAATCGTCGTAGGCAGCATCCGCTGAAGAACGTGCACTTGAGAACTCCCAGGGAATTTGGTGTGTGGAATGCAACGTCACACACATTTTTTTTCTAAGCGCTGGAGAAGGGGTTCTCTTATTTTTCCTATCTCGCGGTGTGGAAAGAACATCCCACCATTGCGAGATCTTGAACGGCCGGGTCATCCGGAAAGTTCGGGTGCCATTATAACGAAGTAAATTTCTCCGTCATTTTTGTCCACGCCGGGGCTCGAATCCGGGTCCCCTCATTCCGGAATAAGTATCTCTACCAATTGAGCTACGCGGACGTTCGTTATCGCTGCTATCTGCCTTTAATGTCGAGTGCGTCCTGCGGGGCAGGCACGTCACACATTCTCTACGTCGAACATTAAAATTAGTTCTAATAAACACTTAGTTATGAGATTCCATGAGTCAATAAAAATTTAATGATTATTACTTTTATTATATCATATATACTTTTTATGATGTCATATATGGAAGAATGGTGCTTAGATAGACAAAGACGGAAAAAAAACCTCTTGGAGATCGGAAGGAGACGTCAGACGCCATTAACCGATATTTTATAGACTATATTGACAAAAGTCACCCGAAACCCATTCAAAAGCAAATGAATGGATCCGCTGCGTTGTTAAGATATGCGGTACAACTGCAAACAGTATAAAAACAAGCCTGCAGCTGACTGCGATCATATCGCACTGTGAGGGTGAGTGAAGATGTCGCGGCGGGAGAGAACTGACTTTGGGAAAGGAAATATTGTTGGGTGTTGTATTAGTGGGTTGTTCATAAGAGAAACCGAGAGGCGTTTAAACATACCCAAGTCAACTGTTTTGGATGTACTAAATAAGTGGAAAACACATGGTGCGAATGAAGCAGAAAAATGTACTGGCAGACCAAAGAAAATCAGTGATAGAGGACGTCGAAGCCTGAGGGGAGGCGTTACAGATAATCGACAGAGTATTGCACAAGACCTCACTGTACAGGTAAGTAAAAATGCTGGAACCTCTGTATGTACACGTAGCATTCGCAGAGAACTTTATTCCATGGGTTACCGTGGTCGTGCGGCTGCTCATAAGCCTTTCATCTCCACTCGGAATGCTACTCGCAGCTTAGCATGGTGTAAAGAGCATTTTACGTGGACCGTAGATCAATGGAAACGGGTCCTATGGACTGATAAATCCAGGTACACGATCCATCGGTCTGATGGCCGTGTGTGGGTATGAAGACAGCCGGGGGAACGCTATTTAATACAGTGTGCTGTTTTTACGGTCAAGTTTGGAGCTGACAGTGTACTCGTGTGGGAGTGTTTTTCGTGGTATGCTCCCAGTACATTGGTATCGTGGACAAACCTGTTAACCAGCACGTCTACCTTGATATTCTGGACAATTATGCTCTACCAACTCTGTGGCAATACTATGAAATGGGAGGTATGTGGATGGGAGGTATGTGGATGGGAGGTATGTGGAGGAAATCCTACGGCCCATATGCTCCCATTCCTTGCTGGGATTCCAGGGACGCTGCAGCAGGATAATGCCCGCCCGCACACGTCTCGGGTTGACAGGACTGCCTGCGTCATGTCCGGCCACTTCCGTTGCCTGACCGCTGCCCTGACATTTCCCCAATCGAGCATGTGTGGGACCAGTTGGAACGCCTGCTGTCACCTTGCCGCACTATCCGTGATTTGGAGCACATCTTCCAACACGTGTGGGCCATTCTGCCTCAGGACAACATCAGGTGTCTGTTCGCCTCCATGCCGAACCGTATTGCAGCATGTATCGCCGTAGGAGACGGTGCAACGCGCTATTGAAGATGACCTGACTGCGTGTCCTAGATCCGTCTGTAATTGTCCTGCAGCTCTGTTTTTGCCATCATGTGTATCATTCATCTGTATCATTACGTCCGTAAAATTTCAGTTCAGTCCGATGCTTCCGTCTTGGCGCGCAAATTTCATTGTCCGTGAGTGTATTTAAGCTATGATTGCGATTTGTAATGGTATCATACGTAGTACAGAGAATAAACCAAAATGAATAAACCAAAGAAATGCAATGTATTACATATAATGCTATATTTAGATGAAATAAGTGAAATCATTGCATCACATATGAGATATAACAAAAATCAGTCAACAGATGTGCAAAGTAGTATACACTTACGGACAATGAAATTTGCACACCTGGAAGAAAACATGCTACCTACAACCGCGAAGCTTTGCCAATGGCTAGATTGTGTGCTGGTATGCAAATGATCCACGTTTGATGCGATTGCTTTTATAAGGCTGCCGGTTCATGCCTGTATGCAAATAATCCACGTTCATGCCTGTATGCAAATGATCCACGTTCATGCCTGTATGCAAATTTCCCCGTTATTGTTAAGGAGCACGGTCACAAGAAACTGCTTTTCACAGTTCTGGAAGGAAAACAAAGGTTCATAGCGTAGATAAGCCTACAAAACATCACATGAAGAATTAATTATTTCTCATTTCGTGGGATCCTCATATTTTGTAGGGCCATCTCGAGCTTTAACAACAGCTTTGCAGCACTCCAGCATGAAGCGGATGAGTTTTTTCAAGTATTCTGAACCAAATCATGATACCAAACTCTTGTAATACACTCCTGCAGTTGTTGTTAATTGTCAGGCCTCCGCTCTGCAACTTTGTTCTCCATAATGTATCAGCAGTTCTCAATAGTGCTTAGGTCAGGACTGTTACCTGGCCAACTTAGGCACTTGACCTTGACCTCTTGTACGAAATGTTTGACCAAAAGAGAAACATTGGGTATCAGGTTAAGTGTCAATAATGCTAACAAACTGTACAGACATTACACATGAAAACTTACTCAACTTCCTGGCGCGGTGAAACGGTGCAGAGTCGTCCTTGAAGATGCAGGATTCAGTGTCAGGAAACTGTTTCCGGATTATTGGAATTAGCTGGGACGATAAGAAGATTTGTAGCAAGCAGTTTACATTCACAGATCCATGTATAAAGTGTAGTCTGCGGACATCTTTACAAGATATGCATCCTCAAACCATTTGACTCACCGGAAACTTTGCTTTCTGCACCACGTAATGATTGTCAAAGGATTTGCCTTTTCTATGTCTAGTATAAGGTTTGCCGTTCGGATCCGTGCCCGTTAAATTTCGATTCATCGGAAAACATAACAGAATCCCACATGTGCACTGTTCACTCCGCATGCACTTTAGCCAAAATAAGACGTTCTCTGCTCATTTTGCACGTCATCAATGGCTTCTTACGTGGACGGTAAGCTTTGAGAATCATGTTGCACAGACGACGTCGCACATTTCGGGCATTCCCTTTTTCACCTGTCTGCTGTTTCTACTCTACCTTCAGTTCGGACGAACTAGCTGTATGTTCTCGCAAGCTCAGACGCTTCAGCATCTTATCCTGACATGGTTTCAGCATCTTATCCTGGCATGATTTCAGCATCTTATCCTGGCATGGTTTCAGCATCTTATCCTGACATGGTTTCAGCATCTTATCCTGACATGGTTTCAGCATCTTATCCTGGCATGATGTTTATATACTGATCCGACTTTTGTTTCCATGTGGCCGTGTTTGCGTATCCTTTGTAACAAATGCACAATTGTCGATTGATGACACTCAACTCACTGCGCCATTTCACGCGAAGATAAACCTTCAGCATTCAAAGCAACAATGACATACTTTTTATGCGAGATTAATGGTCAAAAACTTTCCATTTTGCTTGTAACAGGTAAATGAAATTATCAGTAGAAGATTTTAGGAAGGGAGTGTGTGACCCCAGGTCTTAAACAACTCTTAGAAATAGGAAATCCTAAACAACCCTTAGAAATAGGAAATCTTAAACTACCCTTAGAAATAGGAAGCTTGGAGATTTGGGCTAGAGTGCCTGATAGGAATGTGCCACGGAAGTGAGGAAGAAAAGGGGAGGAAGTCGTCCTTATTTATTACCGGGGGCAGTAACCGTGTTCTATGGTTTAACGTGCCCATTCGACGCACGGCGGATATTTAGCAGTTCGAGCGTTGGTATCTGCCTGGAACCGAACATGGAGTTTCTCCGTGGTAGTCACGAACGTTGACCATCGGGCCATCCTCGGCCTTAATAACAGATAACCACCTATACATAGGGTTTTATACCTATGGGTAATGCAATCACTAAAAACATTGCTGAAATATAATTTAGCAACCAATGAAAAGCGTTTTCATGTTGCTGATATCATAGCTGATGCAATCTCTACGGTTTCTTGCAGGTCTCGAGCACAATGCTACTT
This sequence comes from Macrothele yani, assembly GCA_039090855.1. Classification (NCBI taxonomy): domain Eukaryota; kingdom Metazoa; phylum Arthropoda; class Arachnida; order Araneae; family Macrothelidae; genus Macrothele; species Macrothele yani. The sequence goes on from CM077002.1 coordinate 135,152,264, forward strand.
TTATTTACAAAATAAACACATTTCTACAGGGTTTAACGGGTGATGCAATTTTAATGGCCGCTACTGTACATATCTCCGGGTAATAACATCAACGACATTATAGATTGCTTTCAATTTGTACTTCTTCCTTACATGTACAATGGATATGCTATTATGAAAATCTGCAAAAGTTGTCACTTGATGTCAATGATGTTTGACGTAGATTTCAATATTAACTTTGCTAACCCAGAATCTAAAATCTTTGCCCGATTTCCTAAATGAAGAAGTCGGTGTGGCAACCACTGTAGATCTCAATGTTTCTTCAACAAAAGGGATACCGCAATCGATTTTGTTTCCCAGAGACACTTGGGTAGTCTAGAATCAGAAGTCTAAATAGCATGCTTTAGGTAACAGAAGCCTATTGCATATGCTTTACTTGATACGAAGGCAATGTGTTGTAAGTAAATAAATGTATACTCTCGAATACCTTTATTTGATTTCCCACCCACTAAGATCTTAGCATGCGAAAGATACATACCATAATTTATCTGCAAAGAGTATCAAGGTACTCTATCAATTTTTTTGCAGATAGCTAGAAGTAATGAAACGAATACAGTGTTAGCATTTATTCATTGGAAAAACGTTTACGTAACGGAATGCGTAGACGTGCCTATATGCCTTGATTCGTAAATTTTGGGCAGTTAAGAAGGTTCAATATGTGTTCTGGTAACAATCTAACAACATAATATACCCGGTGCGCCATTTGAAAGAGGCCCCGTGGCCAGACGTTGTTAGGCGGGTTAAAGTTGTTTGGCGGGCTTCCAATCAAAACCGTTTTGTTCCACTTCTAACAGGTTTCTGCGTGTACAGCTGCAAAAGAATTCTCCGGAGTGGTTAGTCATAGCCAGAGCAGTGCAGGTACGCGGTCATAAGTGTAAGTGAAGAGAGAACAAAGGCAACGGAAATGGTTTTAAGTACGGAACAGCGGATATTTATTGTGGGACAGTATTTCAGAAATAACTCATACAAGGTTTTAAATGAGTTCTTTACAGAAAAATTTCCGCATTGTGCAGCACCGGCGAAAAGGTACAGAAGTTAGTGCGGACAAAAAAGACAATATCAAGGATGTGTGCACAATGATGTTACAAAGCCCTCGGAAGTCCATTCGCCGATTATCGTCTGCAACGGGAGTATCTGCCACGTCATGCCGACGCATACTTAAGGTGGATTTGCACTTTCGGCTGTACAAAGCTATAGCACTCCAAGAACTTTAAACTCCTGATTATGCAAAACCGACGCAATATTGTAATTGGTTTCAAGAGACCATTGTCAGCGGTGAAATGGACCCAACACTTTATTACATGACAGATGAAGCATGGTGTCGTCTGTCCGGTTATGTCAATACGCAAAACAGCAGGATTTAGACCGACACGAGTCCCAGACGGACAATGGGGACTCCTCTGTATGACCAAAAGATAGGCGTTTGGTGTGCTGTGTCTGCGAAGAGGATATAGTCGACCCATTCTTTTTCACTGACACCATAAACTCGGAGCGCTATGTTCAGCAACTGTTCAACCCATTTGTTGCCGCACTTACAGAAGAAGAGCGAACATATGCTTTCTTTCAGCAGGATGGTGCAACGGCGCATACTGCGCGGAACAGTCTACCTGCTGTGCATGAAGTGTTTGGCGAGGACAGAACTGTGTCGAAGGGACTATGGTCACCCAGATCATACCTGTGACTTTTATCTGTGGGGAGCATTGAAAGGTAAAGTGCACGCAACTAATCCGCACATCCTTGATGAATTAAAAGTGAACATTACGGATGCCATAGCCCAGATTACTGCCGATTAGTTGTGGCGCGTTATGAACAACACGTTCCGTCGTGTGCAGGTGAGTCTTGATGTCGGAAGACAGCAATTTCAGCAATTGTTGTAAACGCAGGTAAATTAGTCCTGTTTTCTGTCATTTCAACTAGTAGCATTGCCTAACTATTGTCGTTCATTATACTCGCGCCTCTTTTATATGGCACACCCTGTGTTATACCATCGTGTTTTGCCATCTTGATTAACGAAATTAGTATCCATGGCCAACAACGTTCATGTTGCAAATTCCAGTAGAAAACAAGCACGAAATCAGTGTATATGAAGGAAAGCCAAACTTCTTTATGTCGTAGTAAAAGCTAAGGGGGCATTCCACATGCCTTCTCCCTAAAGAAGCCATGTCAAATGGTTCCTTCGTTTCTACGTTTCTTTTGTCTTTATTAGGTTATTCGACCGATATATAGGTAGCTCAACACATTGGGTGAGCGTAGTAGTCGAACAGAGGCGGCATGGCAACTCGTTGGAAACTTAGTGACTTTGAAAGGGATGTCATCGTGAGATGCCACATGGAGTATTCGTCCATGTTTGCGATTGGCACTATGCTAGAGCATGCAAAATCAACAGTTGGCGAAGTGATAACGAAATGGAGGCGTTCAGGGAGTAATAGTGTGGCAAAACATACTAGTGCAGGAAAAACGGTGTCATCGTGACGTTCTGGAGCATGAAACATTCACGGTTGGCCATGTGATAACAAAATGGAGACGTTCTGGGAGTACTACGTGCCGGAAAAGCGGTGTCATGGTGACGCTCTGTAGCATGCAAAATCAACGGTTGGCGATGTGATAACGAAATGAAGACGTTCAGGGAGTATTAGTGCAGCACAACATACTAGTGCAGGAAAAACGGTGTCATCGTGACGTTCTGGAGCATGAAACATTCACGGTTGATGATGTGATAACAAAATGGAGACGTTCTGGGAGTACTACGTGCAGGAAAAGCGGTGTCATATTGACGTTCTGTAGCATGAAAATTCAACGGTTGGCGATGTGATAATCATATGGAGACGTTCTGGAAGTGCTAGTGAAGGAAAAATGGTGTCAGTGTGACGTTCTGTAGCACGAAAAATCAATGGTTGACAATGTGATAACCAAATGGAAAAGTCCTGGGAGTACTGGTGTAGGAAAACATCTCGGTAGGACGCCGAAAATGACGAACAGAAATCGACGGGCGTTACAGCTGGTAGCACAAAAAACTGGCTGAAATTGGCCCAGAGCATCCATGACGAATTCCAGAGCAGCACTAACACCACTGTGTGCATTAATACGGTCCAAAAAGAACTCCCTGAACTGGGTTTCCAAAGCAGAGTGGCGGCACACAAGCCGAAAGTCACAAAACCGAATAGGGTGTCACGTATAACATGGTGCAAAGCTCGTGTAAACTGGAAAGTCGACCACAGTGGAAAACGGTATTATGGAGTGACGAATCCAGGTTTCTAGTCCGATGGTATCGTACGGATGCTTGGGACAGCCCGGAAAGTGCTTGTTGCCCCAGTGTCTAGCACCCACTGTAAAGTTTGGTGGGGGTGAAGTTCTTGTATGAGCTGCGTTCAGCTGGTATGGACTTGGAAGTCTGGTCGTGGTCCCTGCTACCATGACGGTTATTTGCTACATTGACATTCTGGATAATCAGGTGCTTCCTACACTGTGTCAATTCTACGGAATAGACGAATGTTATTACTAGGATGACAATGCACGCTGCCACAAAGCTACAGATGTTATGGACTGGAATGAAGAGATGGGTGTGCAACGACTGCACTAACCAGCCTAAAGTACTGACCTCAACCCCATCGAACATGTTTTGGACGAACTGGAACGGCGGTTGAGGTCGAGACGGACATGCCCCAATTCTGTTGCTAAACCCAGTCCGGATTTGTAGAAAGAATGGCGGCGAATTCCACTTGATGTTACCCGCAATCTGGTAGAAAGCTGTTGGCGGTAATCCAGTCCAAGGGCGGACATACCTGGCATTAGGGTGTTTTCTATTCATAGGTTTATTTCTCTAGTGTCCCGACAATTATTAGTAGATAGTGTACATCACTAACACGATGGGTTGGCTTAGACGGTTGTTGGTCAACGGAAGAAGAGTATATTAGCTGACACACACATCTCTACTGTTTTCAAAATTTCGAACTTCATCAGTTAATCGCACTTTCTCCCACTGTGTGAAGGTCCAGTGCAAAGGTTTGTACAGTCCTAGCCCGCCCTATAAAGCCCAATTCCTAGTCCGACCAGGGTCAGGTTTTCGCTTTATTATTTCAAAGGAAAAACTTCGAAGGGGCCTAGTACAGAAGATTTAGCATTACAAACTTCAGTTAACCACACTTCCTTCCACTGAGTGGAGTTCCAGAGCAGAGGTCTTCACAGTCCTGCCTCGAACTCTAAAGTCCGATTACTAGTCCCATTAGAGTCAGTTTTTCTATTTTATTGACTCAAAGAAACAACCTGGTAGGGGTACGGGTCTAGTCAAGAAGATTTAGCATTTTGATGTTAGATTAAAGAAAAATCATGTCCATTGGCAAAATGGAGATTGACTTGTGATGTAATAAATTCTTTATATTTCTTTCCCACACCACTGGTTCCAAATACCACATGAAATTGAAACCACATTTTGTTACGTTGAAGGAAAAATTAAATATAATTTACACTCGAAAGTTAATTTCTTTGAAATCCGCTGTGGTGTATGTAATCTATTTTAACCTTTTGTCTTCTGGTTCTATTTTTGTGTAAATTTTGCTTATCACTTGATTAAATGTTTCATACTAACGTCAAGTCCCAATAGTTGTAGTAATACTAGCAGCAGATCAAAGGTAAGCACAATACATAAAGTTTCCCTAGACTGTGCGAGATAGTTTAGCCTCTATATAACAAACTTATATTCAAGGAAATTTTCCACAGAACCTTGACTTTAAACGACATTTACATGTAAATTAATTTCCATATTACGAAAACCAGTTTCTGTATAACAAGTGTTTTTGTGTGTATGTGTGTTTTAAAAGTTTTGCTTTATAATTCTTTAGCACGCAGTTGGGTGCAAAGCGTTCTTAATTCGTTATCTTGAAACATTTTCTACTGTGAAGGGAGGCCGGGAGTATTGTTGAAAGGAAGGTAACAGACGACGAGTCGTGTCCACGGAGACGGCACGAAGCAGCTGTTTTTCCAAATGTGGATAGAAATTTCGGTTTAGAAACTGCACTCCGTAGGGTAAAACTGGTTCTAACTAGTGTGACCCTGACTTAGAGGAGTTACGTATTCATTCTCATTCAATCAATACGCTTGACTCGCCTGTGTTGTTTGCACAAAATGTCGAAAATAAAATGTCTGTATCTTGCGGATAAAGCAAAACTTTTAGATAATGTTAATCAAGGAATAATGATGAAGAAAGATGTGGCTATAAAATATTGCAAGCCACAAGCAGTGTGTCAACAATTTTAAAAAATCGATCTGCGATTAACATTCAACACGAAAGCAGTGGGAATGTGAACAGAAAAAGTTTTAAACAGTGTTCATATGAAGACGTCGATGTCGCTGTTTTAAAATGGGTGAGGATGGTTCGAGGTAAAAATCTGCCACTCTCCATTCCGATGATTCAACAAAAAGCCCTGGAATTTGCTAAAGATTTAGGACACTCAATATGTTTAGCCAGCGTTAGATGTCATGATAAATTTAAAAGGAGATACAGAATTTCGTATAAAACCGTATTACAGAAGAGCATATCTTCAGAAGAGGTGTGTGAAAAATGAAAAAAATATATAGTGAAAAACTTTTAAAAGAATATCCTGGAAAATGCATTTTTAATGAAGATGAAACTGCTCTTTCTTTAAATGTGTACTAGAAGTGAGAAGTGCTTCGGGGGAAGCATACAGAAAGAATAACTGTTTTGTTATGTGCGAACATAACTGGAAAGAAAAAGAATGAAGCCACTAGTAATCGGGAAAGGTAAAAATCCGAGATGATTTAAACCCTTTAACCGGCTGGAACGAATTAACTCGGGGTTAGAATAATTAGCTGAAATCAGGTCTAAGAAATATTTTTGCTGTCTAAGAAGTGGATAGAACGCAACTGGAAGAAGTGAGCTTGAGAATGAGAAAGGGTTGCTCTCCCCTTAGCTTTATTATTCAAAGTAATCATTTAAGAGAATGGTTGATACTAATCCTTTCTGACTGATTACTTGCTAAAAGGACTACATCAATAGCGACGAACAAAGGAAAGGAGAGAGAAGATATTTGAGTAACTTGTTTCTCTGCCTAGTGGCATGATGTTCGTGTCAGGGGGACTCGACACTGACACTATGATATTGGAAAGAAGCGAGCCCTCTACCTCCATTCCTCAGGTCACAGAGCAGACTAGAAGAGAGCGCTGAAAAAGAGGACTAGAACAGAGCGCTAGAAAAGGGGACTAGAAGGATATATTACATACGAGCACCAGTGGCAGGTATATGGTCAGTACTACCGAGATGAGAATGGGAAAGGAACTGTTTTGTCGTAGCTTTTGTTAAACCCGATCGCTATGTGGTCATTTCTGTTTCGGAAGGTTAGTAAATTTTAGGCACCATTTGGTTCAGGTACATCGGTCGCTTAAGGTACAAAATCTTTCGAGGTTGACTATGAATTCAATAAAAAGGCATGGATGACTCCAGAAATTTCTGAAAAGTGGTTATTACGATGGGATAACCGTTTAATAAACCAACGTTGCGACACTGTATTGATTATAGGCAACTGACCTGCACATAGACAAGACTGTGCTTCCAAATGCAAATTAAAGAACATAAAAATAACTGCGAAATTTCAGCCATTAGACCAAAACTAGAAGTAATAAAAATCTTAAAATACATTATCGAAAAAGAATCCTACAAAAATGATTCTAGCCATAGAGAGCAGCCAATGTATAGCTAATCTTTTAGATTTGGGAATCGCCATGTCGGAAATGACGAAAGCTTGGGAATGTGATGTGACTGCTTCCACTGTGCACAACTGTTTTTTGAAAACCGAACTCAAAACTGGTACTGCAGAAATTGAACCTAAATCCGATATGAGCCCGGCAGAATTAAAGGGAAAATGGCAGCAGCTGTAAGACAAAGGAAGTGTTGAAAAAAACGCAGAGCTCTCTGATTTTTTCAACTTTGATGAAAACGTTATGATCGCTGAATATCCTACAGAGAGTGATATTCTGGAAATTGTTATAGAATGCATTATAGTTGGAGTGGAACTTCGGCTATACGTTTTCACTTTTATATGTAATTATGCGCTAGTCCCTATATTTTATCGTAGTTCCTTTTTTCAATTCGGTTATATGAAATTAATTTTTACCCTTTTTTGCATTTAAAACTTAAATTTTGAAATTCAGTCTATCAAAAATACACGATTTTTGTATTTTTTTTTAAAATAAACCGATATGTTACAACTCTGAGAGAATTGAGACAGCTTTTTTTGCAGCCATGAAATACATAATGCAACTAAAAAGTTACTAAATAATGACCACATCTTTTCCCAATGCATACTAGGGATTTTGCATGTAAAGCAAAATCGCGTTCTGATTGACTGCCTAGTATTTCAAAGGTAAGGGGTTTATTTTTATGTATTGAAAATCGCACAGAACTTCTTGATTTCGTTTTATAACGAAATTAGATACAAAATTATTACAGAAGTCAAAATAGACATGGGCTTAATGTATCAAACTAATTTTTGTATGCATGTCTTATATTATAAATTATCGTAATCTAAAATTGTGAGATTTTTTTAACTTTATTTTTTAGCACGTCTTTTGTAAAAAAAAAAATCGTGCTTATGTTACCGGTTTGTCCGTCCTTCTGTACCCACGATATCTCTGCAACTATTAGTCTGATTTGAAAAATTCTTTTTGCATTGGGAAGCTTGAAATATGCGAATGATGATCCTTGATTTCGTTTTTTTTTTTACGATGTACAATTTCGCCGCTAGAGGGCGTAAATTCAGATGATGTCGAATTCAAGAATAGGTTTTATTCCGCATATTTACTTCTAAACATCCGATTATAAAAAAATTCTTTTATCTTTTGATTCCATTTATGTCGAAGAGTATTTTAGATATAGTTACTTTTTCAAATTACGCATACATTTTCCGCTAGAGAGCGTAAAAGTAAATTACATTTTTTTCGATAACTCTTCTTAAAAACTCCGATTTGAAAAAAATTCTTCAGCGGATACACCTCCTGATGGAAAATCTTTTGCATATAATTTTAAATTTTTGGTAAAGAATACTTTGGCCACCAGGAGGCGTAAGTGTTAATTTTTGCTTCTGATGAATTTGCCATAAAATCTGAGCTTCTAAACTATCGATTGAAAAAATTATTTTGTGGACTGATGCCACTCACATTGATAAACCTTTTCGAAAATTTTTTTTTTTTTAAATACTCCACAGTTTCTTCGCCAGGAGGCGTAGATGTATATCTTATTTTCGTCAATATCTCTACTTCTAGGAGTCCGATTTGAAAATTTCCATCTTCGTTGGATAGTGCTTTCAGTGTGACATGTTGTTCGTATAATTTCAAAATTTTCAAGTAATTCATAGACTTTCCGCTAGGGGGCGTAGAGGTAAATTGCGTTTCTCCCTATATCTCTGTTTCTAAATCTCCGATTTGCAAAATTCTTTCTGCACCGGATACAGCTCCTGATGGGAAATCGTTTGCTCATAATTTCTAATTTTTTGTAAAAAATAGTTTTTCCACCAGGGGTCGTAAATCTTAATTTCCGCTTCTGATGTATTTGCAGCAAAATATGAGCTTCTGAATTCTCGATTGAAAAAAATCTTCGTTTGTGGACCGACAGTACTCATGTCGAAAAACTTTTAAGAAACGTTTTCTTCTTAAAGTAGTGCATGGTTTCTACGCCAGGGGGCGTATATGTATATCTTATTTTTGTCAGCATCTCTACTTCTAGGAGTCCGATTTGAAAAATTCCTTCTATGTCGGATAGTGCTTCCGATGCCAAATGTTTTTCCTATAAATTCAAAATTTTCAAGTAAATCATATACTTTCCGCTAGGGGTCACAAAAGTAAATTGTGTTTTCTGCGTTATTTCTGCTTCTGAAACTCCGATTTGAAAAATTCTTCCTGTATCGCATACAAGACCTGATGCAAGATATTTTTCACATAATTTCTAATGTGTGGTAAATAATGGTTTGGCCACCAGGGTGCATAAATGTTAATTTCTGCTTCTGATGTATTTGTAGCAAAATATGGGCTCCTAAAAACTCGACTAATTTTTTTTCCTTGGACCGATACCGCTCATATGGAAAAATCTTTTAAAAATACTTTCTTCCTAAAATAATGCATGGTTTTCCAACCAGGGGGCGTAAAGAGACATCTTATTTTTGTGGATATCTCTGAGTCCGATTTGAAAAATTCTTTCTGTGTTGGAGAGTGTTTCCGGTGCGAAATGTTTCTCATATAAATTCATGTTTTTCTTAACGCACAAGTCTGCAACCAGAGGGCGTGAGCTCACGATTCCGTTTACAACACAATCTGAGGGATTAAAAACCCGATTGAAAAACCTCTTTCTTCTGTCAGATACTATCGTTTTCCATACCGGTTCCATTGACTTTGAATAGCTTTGATAAATTTAATTTCCGTCAGGACCGATTCAAAAGCCATGCTTATTACACCCAAAACTTCGGTGTCATCTTTCTTGTCTTTTTTGTTGGCATTCAAAGTTTTACAGTGTCACTTAACATTTTGAAATTTCATTAATACGTTTCTTACATTTGTACGTTTTTAAGGCCATCTCCTATAAAAAAGGCACGAACATTCGACATTTTGAAACTTCATTTATGCAGTTTTTACATTTATAAGTTTTTAAGGACATCTCATAGAAAAGCGTATGAACATATAACATTTTGAAACTTCATTTATATGTTTTTTATATTTATGCGTTTTTAAGAAAATTCTCTACAAAAAAGACATGAACATTTTCTTTTTGAAATTTTATTTATACACTGGTGCGCAAAAATTAAGGGCGAAGAGGAGAAATTAGCATAACAGCGGAAGGAGAAGGCAGAACGGACCGAAATACCACTCAGGAGATAGACTAGGGTTTGGTACGGTAGGGCATGCGCATGTATGCTGCATGACGGGGAGGAGGGGGTGTCGGAAGGGTATAAAGCACACCGGCGGTGTACGCTCAGCAAATCGGTGAAAGCTATTGCACGGTGTACATCGGTTTGAACGACGTCAAGTTGCAACCACCGTGTGATATGGCCAACAGGAAATCCAGTAGACGACATCAGGTTGACTTTAAGCGAGGTCGCGTCATCGGAAAGTTGGAAGAAGGTCGAAGTGTGACTATTGTGGCCGAGAAGTTCGGGATCGCTCACAGCATCGTTTTACGATCTCGGAGAGCATTTCAAACGACAGGAACACCTGTCCGAGAGTATAGCAGTAGTCATCCTCAAGCAACCACGGCGGCGGACGACCGGTATATTGTCCTACAGGCGAGAAGAGACAGACGGCAGACAGCAGGAGAAATTGCAAGGCACATGCAACAGACAACTGGACGTCCGTTATCGCATTTTACCGTGGCCAGGAGGCTGCACAAAGGTGGTCTATTTGCACGACGACCAGTGCGGTGTGTGCCATTAACGCCTGCTCATCGGAAACGGCGGTTTCTGTGGTGCCAGGAACACAAGAACTGGACATATCAGCAATGTGGTCGAGTTCTCTTTACGGATGAGAGCCGATTTAGTCTGGCGAGCGATTCTAGACGTATACGCAGCTGGTGAGAGCAGGGAACACGCAGTCACACCTCCAACATCATCGAAAGGGACCAGTTTGGAGGTGGCGGAGTTCTCGTTTGGGGCGGTATCATGCTTGGTAGCCGTACTGACCTCCACATATTCCAAGGAGGTTCAGTCACTGGTGTCCGCTATTATACCGAGGTTCCTCTGCCTCACATGCCTCTGTTTAGAGGTGCTGTGGGTCCTGAGTTCCTCTTCATGGACGACAACGCTACACCTCATCGTACAGTGGCTGTCGCAGAGCTGTTGGAGAGTGAAGATATTCAACGCATGGATTGGTCCGCAAGGTCCCCATATCTAAATACAATCGAACACGTGTGGGACCTTCTCGGGAGACGCTTGGCAGCACGTCACCAGCCGCCAGCAACGATTCCGCAGCTGCGATTGGCGTTACAAGAGGAATGGGCAGCGATGCCTCAACAGCTCCTTGACAACCTCGTCCTCAGCATGGACAGACGTTTTAAATCCTGCAGTGCAGTCAGGGGTGATCATATACCCTACTAAAGACTGGATTTTTCTTGGCAGCCGCCTGTCACATGAACGTTTCTGTCTTTTGTCCAGTTGTGCTCGAAGCTACCTTTTAAATAAAGTGCCTTTGCATCCTTTGGATTAATTGTTTGGGCGGTTTTGCTCACTTGTCCCATATTCTTACATATTGGGGATCTTATGGTATGATTTGAGTCGATGTGGAGCACTTCTGCACGACGTTACATTCGAAAAACCGTCTCGTCCTTAATTTTTGCACGCCTGTGTACATTTTTTACATTTATATGTTTTTAAGACCATCCTCTAGAAAAACGTATGAATATTTAACATTTTGAAATTTACATTTTTTACATTTTTATGTTTTTAAAGCCATCCCATAAAAAAAGAACGTTTGAACATCTAACATTTTGAAATTTCATTTATACATTTTTTACATTTTTATGTTTTTAAAGCCATCCCATAAAAAAAGAACGTTTGAACATCTAACATTTTGAAATTTCATTTATACTCGTACATTTTTTACGTTTATACGTTCTTTTAGGTCATCCCTCAGAAAAACCTATGAACATATAACATTTTGAAATTTCATTTATATATTTTTAAGGCCATCCTAGAGAAACGTATAACCAAAGTTCCACTGTATACATATTCTCTCCAGCAGAAAACCGAGCATTATTCAGAGTGGAAGATGTTCGCAATCATCGCCACCACAGTAAATTGCATTCCGTTCAAGAATTTTTTAACAGGAATATTTGAAACAGAGATACAGTAGCAAATAAAATCGCACACTTACGATATACATCGGTAGATATGTTCATTTAAAAAAATCGGAAACATATTCCAAATGTTCTCCTCAGTGAAAGTTATAGGATGTAGAAAGAATATTTGAAATTTGTCATTTAGAAATAGGGAACTTGGAAAAAAACTGAAGTTTACATTTATGTCCAGTAGAGTGTAAAATTACATTATTTTGAGCAGGAAATATGCACAGAAAGATTTTCTTTGATGAGTGGTATAGTACTGTAACTGTGTTTTGAATCTGGCCTTTGGAAACAAAAACTCGGGTTTTATAAGATATACTTTTTTAAAGAATCTTCTCAACCCCACCGTCTCCCAGCCACAAAACTCTAAAAATATTATAAATAAATAAATAACAAAAAAATGTGGGCTCAAGAAGGCTTTCAGCTGCTTTCCGCACCTGAAATGAAAAAATTAGAGGGCATATTCAGAACGTCTGAAATAAATTAAGAATAAAGCCTATCAAAATGTAAAGAATAAACACTAACACTTGTTTCATTCAAGTACACTAGACTACGGTGATTCTATATACTTTTTACGTCAGTAAAGAAAGAACCCCTCCTAGCACCTTCTTTCCATGGAGAGGAGTCGTTTTAATTTCCGGATGGTTCTGGAGCACAAATCATCGTCTGATAAAGGGAATTTTTTTGTGGTGTTTAAGTCTAGAGAACCATCTGAAGAAGTGGACCTTCTCTTAGATTTCTTTCGAGGGCTCCGAGAATGTCAGCGTGAGACAGGATGGGGTCTTGGAGAAAAGTTTACAGTTTGGAGATTCTCCGCCTTCAGAATTCTTTGAACTGTCAAGGTGTACCAAATAACTTAGATACCTGACATCTGGAGTTCCCGTACGTGACGTATAGGTAAAAAATCCTATAAGTTTCCGGCCAACAGGGTGTCGCATCCTGAAAGTCTTGATTCTAGATAGCCCTTGAACCCAAAAGCATTCCTTATCTGAAGCAGATGAAAGAAGCCTTCTGAGAAGCAACTGAAAAAAATCTTATAGATCCAGAGTTGACGATGAACGTTCGACTGACATATTGCAGCAGATCTTGGGGTAGGTCGGATACCTTTGACTTTGAGCTGGGACGCGAAGAGTTTGTACGATGTGGCGTGGAAGGCTTTTGCTTTGGGAGATAGAAATTCGAGCTGATTTCGTAGAGAAGCTGCTAGAAGAGTTGCCTTTAGAAGCAACACTGTAACAAAAGAAGCTGCCTTAGAAATTGTCATTTTGGCATATGAAAGAGGATCACTTGGAGTCGCAGGATGAAAAGCAATTACACTGAAGTGCAAAAGTCATGGGGTACGTACCTAGTATCGTGTACGACCTCCTCTAGCCCCGCGAAGTGCAGCAACTTGACCTGACATCGATTTCACAAGTGGCTGGAAAACATCTGGAGAGGTGTTGAGCCATACCATCTGAATAGCCGCCCACAGTTCCCTGGTATTTGTAGGTACAGGATCTTGGGTGCGAATGAATATTTCTACCACGTCCCATAAGTGCTCCATTGTGTTCATATCGGGCGAACGTGGTGGCCACACTATCCACCAGAACTGTCCAGAATGATCCTCGAACAAATTTTGGACAGCCTGTGTCCGATGACATGGTGCATTGTCCTCCTGGAATGTCGAAAATCCCATCGTTTTTGGGGTACATGAAGTTCATGAAAGGCTGCAAATGGTCATCCAGCAGAGCAACAAAGCGAGTACGGGTCAACGACGTGTTTACGAGGACCAGAGGACGCAAACCATGCGACCTTAAGACACCCTACACATGTATGGAACCACCACAAGCTTGCACAGTGCCTTGTTGACAACTTGGGTCTATGACCTCATGGGGTCTACGCCACGCACGAACCCTACCATCAGCTCGTAACAACTGGCAGCGTGGTTCATCCGACCACACCATATGTTGCAGGTCTTCCAGGGTTCAATTTCTGGTGGTCTTCTGCTCCCATAGCCATTGGACGTTACATTACGCTGCACTGACCTGATGGATATGTCTCCGAATTGAATGTGTGGATGTTATTTGAGCCAGTGCCGCTTGTCTGTTAGCATGGATAATCCTGGTCTTCTGGATTATCCATGAATGTTCTTGAATGCATTGAATGTGTGGATGTTATTCTCCATTGAATGAATGTGTGGATGTTATTTGAGCCAGTGCTGCTTGTCTGTTAGCATGGATAATCCTGGTCTTCTGGATTATCCATGAATGTTCTTGAATGCATTGAATGTGTGGATGTTATTCTCCATTGAATGAATGTGTGGATGTTATTCTCCATTGAATGAATGTGTGGATGTTATTCTCCATTGAATGAATGTGTGGATGTTATTCTCCATTGAATGAATGTGTGGATGTTATTTGAGCCAGTGCTGCTTGCCTGTTAGCATGGATAATCCTGGTCTTCTGGATTATCCATGAATGTTCTTGAATGCATTCAATGTGTGGATGTTATTCTCCATTGAATGAATGTGTGGATGTTATTCTCCATTGAATGAATGTGTGGATGTTATTTGAGCCAGTGCTGCTTGTTTGTTAGCATGGATAATCCTGGTCTTCTGGATTATCCATGAATGTTCTTGAATGCATTGAATGTGTGGATGTTATTCTCCATTGAATGAATGTGTGGATGTTATTCTCCATTGAATGAATGTGTGGATGTTATTTGAGCCAGTGCCGCTTGTCTGTTAGCATGGACAATCCTGGTCAGACGCCGCTAATCACGGTCATTCAGCACTCGTGGTCGGCCATTGCGTTGTCCATGGTGGGTGGTAATGCCTTCCACGAGGTATTCTCGGTACACACGTGACACCGTGGATCGACGAATGTTGAATGTTCGCACAACATCTGAAACTGAATAACCCATCCATTAGACTCCCGCTAACATGCCTCGTTTAAGTTCTGATAATTCACGTCGGCTTGCCATATTCCTACTGGCGGTTGTTCAGCCTGACTCACGGGATTACACCTCGCAACTGAAAAAAATCGTGGCGTGCGTCGAAGCCTTTATACGATGGCTGCACCAATTAAAAAAATTACGTACTGCTATTCATGACTTTTGACACTTCAGTGTATGTTCTTAGCAAAATCAGGAATTATAATTGCTTAAATCTGCTTATGTAAGGTTTTGGGAACAAGGTGTTCAAAGCTAGCAGAGACTGCCAATTGAGGAACTACCTCCTGTAAAACATTTCTCATTGGGAATATGCCATTAATAAATTGATTTTCAAAATGTCATGAATGTGAGCTACCCTAATTGCGATTGAAGAGTCCTTGGAAAAGTTGTCAGCCTCCAGCCTCTCTTGCAGAGGCAGTACGGAGAGGTTATGATGCTTTCCACGTCGTCCTGAGTAAATTTTTGCAAGTTATAACTTGAGTTTGCTGGAAATTAAATTTTTGCTACAAGGAAGAAGAGCCCTCGATCTACTCATCGAGATCTATCATCTTGTCCTCGAATTTACGAAACCAACAGTGGAGAACAATGACCTAAGCCAGGGAAAGAAACACTTGGTTATGAGGTATTTAGGATTCAGCTGAGGACTGAGGAATAAATGCTTCCTTAGGAATCTGAAAAACATCAGGATTTTTGAGATGATCTTCATCAATCTCTCTTCTTCGAAGGGAACATCAACTTTCTTTATATTAAGGGCTAGCATTTTTTCACCTAAATTGACCTACAAAAATGAAGAAATGCTGGCCCTTTCCGGTACAGGATCAGCAAAGATCATCTTCCTCATCTTCTCTTTCTTTTTTATGTTCTGTGCCTTTCTAGAAGCGAAAAGTATAGAAGTAAAGATAAGATCGAAGCTATGCACTTATTGAAAATTAGGAATTACATGCAAAATGTTCTTCATAAAGGATATTATTGAATGAAAAAATAAGTTTTCAGTTCAGAATTTTAGAAACTGAGATATCGAGGAAAATAAGATGTTCATTTATGCTTACTTGAGGGGAAAATGCACGTTTACATTATTTGAAATCGAAACTGTTTGTAAAATGGTCTTCGTTGCAATGCGCAGCCGAAAGAAAAAAAAATATTAGGGTTTTAAAGACCACCATGAGCAACTCTGTGCGTTTTTAGCAGTCGGCTGTCTCTAATTTAGGGTCGGATCTATGGTTTCCGAAGTTCCTGTAATGCTACAGTGTATTACCATTGTACTAAGTATGAGAGTCTTTTAATGGAGAAGGTCATTTAGGATCTGTGGTAACGATTTCCAGAGCACGAGAGGAGTCGAGAAACCCTTTCTTCACTACCGATGGTATTCGATTTCATGAAACTTAATGGCCGATATCGTCATACAACGCAATTTCTACTATAGGGGGCAGTTTTTAAGTGTAGTTATGCTGATATTGTCCCTTCCAGTTTTTAAGTGTAGTTATGCTGATATTGTCCCTTCCAGTTTTTAAGTGTAGTTATGCTGATATTTGCACGCTTTCCAAAGTCCATCTGTTGTATGTGATAGTTTCCGCCGAAGATAATGTTTCAGTTATCAAAGGAGCAAAAATTAATCGGAGTGTTGTCAGGAGATTTGATGGGGAGGTCGCTGTATGGTATTGCTTGATTCGCGGTTTTCTGGACTATCTGAGATAAGAACTTTTGGGTCGATTTGGATGTGTGGCTTGACTTTTCTTTTATCCTGGTGGATGTACAGCAGAATTTTGTCACTACCATTTAGCGCCGGTATTTCCTGCTCGAAAATTTGTGTCTGAATACTTCTCTGATAATTTTCTGAATTAACTTTAGTATTTTTAACCCTTCGACGAATCTGCAGCTTGCTAAAGTATGGCAACCCAGGGAAAATCATAAGGTCTTGCGAGAAAATGTCATAGCATACTCGATATCACTTTGGATATCCGAGAACAAATTTCATGGGGTGTGTTGTAATATGATAGGTAAATCTAGGCTTCGTGCAGAGAAGCCACATACTCCCACCTTTCACCAGTCAGGTGTTTTTCAAAGATCCTTCTGCAGGCGGTTTTTCTTTTCGAAATCTGCCTTGAGGAAGTCTTGTGTACTTGGCTCTTGTGACGTTCCTGTAGACTTAAATCTCATTGCACTACGGTGTTAACGGTTCCTACCGACACTCCCGTCTTTGCTGCAGTGATGCGATTTACCACTGGGCTTTGTTTCGATCGTAACTTTCTGGATGAGCCACTGGATTTTGTCCCGACATCAACTTTCAGGATGAGTCATTAGGTTTTGTCTCAACACCAACTATCCAGATGAACCACTGGATTTTGTCCAAACACCAACTTTCCAGATGAGCCACTGGGTTTTGTACCGACACTTACTTTCCGGGTGTGCCAATAGATTTTGTCCAGACACCAATTTTTTGGCTGAATACCGTAAAACGACTAGTACAGAACCACGGATTTAGTTGTTCTTTACCAACCGGGAGGTTTTCACTATGCGAAACTCTTCTGCTTTGGAATGCAGCACGGATGAATTCTTCGAAATGGATGAACGACCCTTGCACACTTTATTATTTGCAAATTACTATATTCCGTGTCGCACATTGAGATTTATCCTTTCGAGAAGACGAATATTTCTGGACGTATCACTCTAGTTACACATCCCTATCCCGGGATGTCCACCAGCCCTGACTTAACAATGAGCGTGTAGTAGGTTTTCGACCTCACTAGCTGTGTCTGCAACAGCTTTTTGAATCGAGTGTGAGAAACTAAGTACATTAGGTAGAACCTAAAGGCTCATGATAGGAAAGGTTTTGTACCGACACTTACTTTCCTGATGAGCCAATCGATTTTGTCCCGATACCAATTTTCGGGCTGAATACCGTATAACGACTTGTATTGAACCTCGGATTTAGCTGTTCTTTACCAACCGGGAGGATTTCACTATGCGAAACTTCCCTGCTTTGTAATGCAGCATTGATGGCCTCTTCGAAATGGATGAACAATCCTTGCACACTTTATTATTTGCAAAATACTATATTTCGTGTCGCACATTGAGATTTATCCTTTCCAGAAGACGAATATTTCTGGACGTATCACTCTGGCTACACATCCCTATCCCGGGATGTCCACCAGCCCTGACTTAACAATGAGCTTGTAGTAGGTTTTAGACTCCACTAGCTGTGTCTGCAACAGATTTTTGAATCGAGTGTGAGAAACTAAGTACAATAGGTAGAACCTAAAGGCTCACGATAGGAAAGTTGGTAGACAAAGAGAGGTCAGTAGATATAGCCACTAGCGTGCGTCGCAGGAGCGACTGACGTCATAGACGTCTAAGTACATACTAGATGTAGGGTACAGAGAAAGGACTGGGAGTGGGGAGGAACAGAAGTCCTTATTTTAAAGCAGGGTGCCAGTACTTGGGGTTTGACGACCTAACGTGCCCATCCGACGCACTGCGGATATTTAGTGGTTCAAACGTTTCTAACCTACTAGGTTCGAACCGAGGTCCTGTCCGTCAGTAGTCAGAAACGCTGTTACCTATGCTAGTCGCAGCCCCTAGAAGCATAATTTTTTGCAGATTATAATGATTTACGGCATTCCGTACTAAAGAGCGACTTTAGTGAAAGTGTGGGTTACAAATTGATTTGCATACTATTCGCGACGTACTTGCTCATGCAAATCGTTATCATAAACCCTGAACGACCTTCAGTAGTAGTGTAACATACCCGATCATATTCTCGAAAAATCAAGCCAACGCTTAGATGGTTCCAGCAGCCAATGCTTAGATGGTTCCAGTTTATATATGAAATATGTGAAACACTGAAGTTGTCAGACACACATTTTTACATGTGGTAAGATCTCAAATACCTATGGTGACGCGTTATATGGTTGCGCAGTGGCGCTTGGAAAAGGCTTAAGTACGTGTCGTGCGCAAGGTGCGTCGGACGTTCATTTCCTATCAGATGCGTGGCTTCGGTTTGAAAGGTGAAAACAAGCATTGGAAGAAAGCGATAGAAGATTTTACTCCAATAGAACTTGGAATTAAAAAGAAACAGCAAATGAAAAACGAAAGGAAGAAACCAACGATAAAACTAAATTAGGGAAAGAAAGGAAGCCAAAAAAAAATGATGAGATATGGAAGAGCTCAATATCAGTTATCAAGAAATACACGTAAATGTCAGTAAATGTACGCAGATTGTTCAAAAAGTAACAGCAAATTAATAGTATTTCATGAAACAAATAGTCCAAGCATTTCAAACTTCAACGCAGGGAAGATACATTCTTAGAGAAAGTGTTGACACTGCCCAATAGATGCCGTGGCGTGCTTCAGCGGAAGGGCAGCAAAAACAAAATGGCGGTGCACTTAGCTGTTTGCACCGTGGAGGAACAAGGGCAATCATCATATTTTTGTGATCCGAGGGTGTGAAACCTCGTGAAATTCATAGAAGAATGCTGCAGGAGTAAGGTGATGCCTGCATTGGCGAAAGAAGAAAGTACAAGTGGATAGATGCTTTTAAAAATAGGCAAACATTCATCCGTGATGGGTAACGCTCCGGTCGTCCCAGCACGGTCATCACTGATGGGAAGGTGGGTGGCGTTGACGCCATTATTCGTGAAAACAGGGGCATTTCTTTAGAAGCGCTGGCCAGGGAATTGGATGTCAGTATCAGATCTGCTCATACCATTGTCACGGAGGTTCTCAAGTATCGCAAGTGGTGTGCAAGGTGGGTGCCTATGACTGATGAGCATAAGATGATTGACTGATTGATGAGCACGAGATGATTCTTGTGCAGACTACCACAGCCTTTTTGGCGCGGTCTAACGATAAAGGAGATGATTTCCTGGCACGTATCGTAACAGGAGACGAAACCTGGGTGCATATTTATGACCCCGAAAGCAAGAGACAGTATTTAGAATGGCGTCACACATCTTCTTCAGTCTAGAAGAAGTTCAAGTCTCAACCTACGTGGATAGGTCCTGTTTACTCTCTTTTGGGATATGAATGGACCAATTTTGGAGCACTATAGGAAAAAGAGGAAAACAGTGAATAGTGCCAGATACAGCGCAATGTTGAAAGAGGAGCTGAACCAGTAATAAGGAGACGCTGCAAAGGAATTTTGCCTAAAGGTGTTCTCCTTCATGATAATGCCCTCCCTCACACGGCCGCTGCAACTCTTGACACCATTCGGAGATTGAAATTTCAGATCTTACAGCATTCCCCATGCAGCCCTGAGCTCGCTCCCTCTGCTTATAATGTGTTTGGACCCCTGATGGATGCTTTGAAAGGACGAAGGTTTGGGAGTGATGAGGAGGACAAAAAAACTGTGCATTTCTAGCTGAAGGCACAACCAAAAACTTGTTTTTTCTGATGGACTAAGGAAGTTGGTGCAACGATGTGAGAAATATATTGATAAGGTGGGCAATTATGTAAAAAGATCGTATTATGTAGAAAATTTCATTTGTATTTCTAATTCAATTATGTACCTCAAAATATTCAATTTGCTGTTACCTTTTGAACTGCCCTCGTAATATAGGAAATCCAACTGGTTATTTGCAGAGCAAAGTTTTGGTATCCTTGACACACCAAATAAAAGCAGAAATTGCTGTTATTGTGAAAGTGCCTGGAAGCTTAAACAAAAGCACTCCAACTGTTAAAAGACGTGTGCTAGGAGCTTTTCTCAATTAACTTCGTAAGTAGGAAAGCTACTACGTATATTCTGAGTAGGCTTGGAAGGCAGGTGTTCAGACGCACGGACTTGTGTCTAATCTCCCGAAAGGGTTACGGTTTGAGGCATGGATGTAGCGTTTATCCTATGGCGCTGGTTCTGTTCTTTCAGAGAAACAATAGCTTTAAAGTAGGGAGGGACGTCTCGATGTAGCATTCGATGTTTATGAGGAGGATCTTAAAACCTACAAATAAAACAAAAAATTTTGTGTGCATAATTGCCCTTTTACTTGAATACAAGCAATCAGTACTACCGACTGATTCACTCTTTTACGCAAAACAAAGCTATAATTTTGAAAAGGGAAAAGGTTTCAAGCTAACATTTGAAGACGAAGTGCCGTACGTTCTGACATTCTCATCTATATCGGCGCCATTTGGCTCGTATGTCCTGATGGCATCTGGTGAGAACGGTTTCGCGCCATTCTCTTTGTCTGTCGGCTAGCGTAGAGTACCATGGTGTTCACAATTGATGAACGCGTGCTTATCATTCGAAGTTATTGGAATTTCTGTCTTTCAAGGAGTGTCAGAAAGAGTTTAAGAAGAAATTTCCCGGTCGGGAATCACCTACGAAGCTAACGATTTCAAATCTTGCGAAGAAACTTGAGACGACAGGAAGCCTTGTTGATACGCATTCAGGAGGGAAAACACTGCGCAGTAATGTCAGAAAACGCGGCGCAGTGTGTTAAAAAGAGGTTGTTAGAGTCTCGAAAGAAATCGTTACGCAGGTTGTCGTAAGAAACAGGACTGCAAAAATGGGTAAACTGAAGCCATATCGTCTTACAGTTAGTTGTTCATGAGCTGTTACCAATTGACATGCCGAAGCGAATGCATTACTTCCGGTGGTTTAAGGAATTTGTAGTCAAAATCCAAGCGTATTAGACATTACGTAGTTCACGGACGAAGCCTGGTTCCACCTTTCAGTCTATGTGAACTCATAGAATACACGGGTATTGGCGAGTGGGAATCCCTATGTCATTCATGAGAAAAGAATGCATCCCATAAAGATTGGCGTATGGTGCGCCATTTCACGGAACCGGATAATCGGTCACATTTTCTTTAAACTGACTATCAACACAGAAGTGTATCTCATTATCTTCACGCAGTTCGCGAACCAACTGGACGATACTGAACTGCAGAATGGCTTCTTCCAACAGGATAGTGCAACTTGTCACAATTCCAATGCTAGCATGGATGTGATTTGAAGTTTCTTCGGCGATTGGGTTATCTCCAAAGATTTGTGGCAGCCCAGGTCTCCAGATTTAACTCCACCCAAGATCATCTGAAAGGTACTGTATACAGCAATACGCATAAGACTATTAGGCAGCTGAAAAACAACATCAAGCAGGAAATCGAAGCAATAAATACCATGCTGAGGCGTACATTTGACAATATGCAGGGACGAGTTGATCTCTGTTTGGATGCAAATGGCGGACATTTTCAACATCTTCTCTGCTATCGATGTGATTGTAAAAGGTAAGGCACTTCGTCTTCAAATTTCAGCATAAAATATTTCCCCTTTCAAAATAATAGCGTTTTTTTCAGGTAAAGTACTGAGTGAATCCCTCTGTAGATAAACTATAATCGATTTTTCACCATATTTTCCTGTCAGACCCATCTGGTAGACTACGATGAGTTTTCGTAATCCGCAGTTTTCCATAAGCCTGTCCACGAAGCCTGAATCATTTGTAAGCTAAGCCATTTGCTCTTGTTAAAAATAATGGAAACCATAACACATTCTAAATTTTATTCAATAAATAAACAGATGAAGATCAACAAACTGTACAATGGTGAATAATGTTTACATAGAACTAATAATTTCTTCATACAACTACAAGACGACATCGCTTTTCCGTTATCCTCTAACATTTCGGAAAGCGCCTTTAAGATCGCAGTCGGAATTCAAAGCGCTGATGTCGCATTGCTTCTTTTGCGATTCAGTGAATGCGGATCAACAGATCCTGAAAAAGAAAATGAAATGGAATTACATGGAGACGATTAATTTAAATAATTTCACGGAAATTAACTCTATTTATAGAAATTTACAGTATGAACATGAAAACACTAGCCACCTTTTTGTATCAATTTTGCTCATCTGGTCAACTCTTCAGAAATCTTGCAAATTTAACCGTCCTAGAATCAAACGAGTAACACTTCCGACCTTTGTTCCAGCATGCTTTCGTTTCACAACTGAGAACACTACTCTTTCTAGCATTTAAAGCTTGTTAAAAAGGAACGATCAGCACGTTTTCGAACTGCGCTAATCGTAGCAAACTTCGTCACCTGAAATAATATCCTTGTGACCTGATAGCTGTTCTCAGATATCGAAGAAACCGATGAAGAAATGTGTCTAATTAAGCACACGAACATTGTTGACATAACGACTTATGCCAAATATGCAACATATTTGTAGGTATCCAGTGTGAATTGCATGAAGTCACGTTGAAGTTTTACGCTTATTAATTGTTTTCATGTGTGAGTGGTTTTCCATCCAAATCTGTTAGCAAGAACTTTAGAAGCTTTTTGACTGGATATCAACTCCATGGATATGTTAAATGCTTTATGTTGGTCTATCTCTGAAAGTTACTTGTTGAAATTTCACTAAATTTTATTTAAGGCAAAACATCAATTAATTAATTAATTAATTACGTTTGCCGTGTTACACGCAGTTGAGTACAAATCCTTAATAATAAAGCAAAAATGAAAGAACCCAGATGAAAAGCGCATTATATACAGTGTGCGTCAGCGTTCATAGCGTACTTTGCCGCGTGTCGTACAATGACCTCATATACCAATGCGCGGCCGATGACGCTGCAGTCTTATGTCAATGAGCTGCCATTTTGTTTTTTGTTCGACATGGTGAGCTGGACGCTGTTGAAACGTATTTTAAGAATAACGATTCTATAGTTGACACACAACGTTTATTCAGGCGACATTTGAAAGTGGGACGTCGTTGGAATGTGCCAGTTGGTCACACCATCCCAAGGTGGGTTAGTTCCTTTAGATTTACAGCATCGGTTTACAATCGTAAACCAGTTGGTAGCGAATGGACTGTGTGGACACCGGAAATGATTGAAAGTGTTCGTGCTGCAATCTTGCATAGCCCTAAGAGATCTGCTCGGCAACACTCTACAGCTTTTTGCACATTTCTGATCGTTCATTCGGGAGAATATTGCATGAGGATCTCCATTTTCACCCATGTAAGCTCCAAATTGGGCAAGAAATCAAGTCTCAAGATTTGGTTGCACGCGAAAATCTTCGGCCAAGAGATGTCACCATAAAAGTTTTGTTATTGTGACATTTCTTGGACGGCCCGGTCCCCCGATCTAACATGTGGTGTTTTTTTTTTTATGGGGGTACCTCAAGAAAGAAGTCTTCCAAACACGTTGAGCCAACATATTGTAATTGAAGGGTCGTATCAGAGCTGCCGTCACCAATATCCCTGGCGATATGTTACGACGAGTAATGGACTCCATCCAGCGCCGCTTAGAAGAATTTGTGGTGCAGTGGGGCCGCCATTTGACATAGGTCATATTCAAACATTGACTGATCAATGGCACTCTTGTAACTACTATTTGACATAGAGAGTAATAAATAAAAAAACATTTGTTCGCTTACGGCGTGATTTTATTAATACGCTATCAACGCTGCCGCACCCTACTATCAGAGAACTTATTAAAACATTCATAGCAACATAGCAGGGAACCAAGAAAAAAGGCTAATGTTAGCCTGACCTAAAGTAAGAAAAATGTCAAGTAATTACATGTTTTGCAACTTATATAGACATAATCACAATACAATATGATTAAAGTTAATCAAATATAACTATGTATAAGCATAATATTCCTTTAGTGCTTTTTTTAAGCGATATAAAACTGGTAAATGATTTTATATGAACTGGCAACTCGTTCCAGAGCAGGGGCCAATGGACATTAATATTGAAATACAGCGCATTAGTACGAGCCCTAGGAATTAAAAAGTTGTCATACACACGAGTTTGATAACTGTTTGCAGAATAACATAAGTTTATTAAATTGAGATGTCTGTTGGCATAAACACGCTCATGGGAAAACAACGTCAGTTGATAACTGTATCAAAGATCGGTAATTTATAACTACTGAACAGGATTTCGGCATATTCCAGTGGATTCAACAAACGAACACGAATTTTTTTTTTTTTTTTTTTGGAAAAGAAATTCTATTAATGTTACATATAGTTCTCCTACCCCAAGCAAGCAGACAATAAGACATGTAGAGATAAATAAAATGATAACAGAGTGTTAAATTAATATTTAATGGCATTAGACTGGAGACTCTAGATAAAACTCCTATTCGAGACCTCAAGTCCCCAGCGAAATAGCTTCAACATGGGCATTCCACTTTAAATGCTCCTGAAACGAAACGCCTACAAGTTTAATCCTATCTTGAAAAATTAAGGGAATATCAAATTGATAACGAGGAACAGTACACCAGTTATGCACGAAATAGTAATACTATACTAGTGATCCGATTTATTGGCGTAAGAAATAGACATATAAGCGTTTCCAAGCTTTCGCACATCAACCATCTGGTACATCAAATGGAGATCGTCGCTCTTTCCACATTTATAAGTGAGTCACGGAAAAATTCTCACTGGCCGCCACCGGGAATCGAACCCAGGGTCTTCCAGTAACGCGCCAGATATGCTTCCACTCTACCACAGCGGCCTCAAATTCCTCCAGACTCACATACACTAACTGCCAAGCCAGTTTGGCAGGTTACTTCTTGGAGCCCCGCACAATGCTGGAGATTCAGCAAAGATGGTAAGCAGCAACTGAACAAATAATTAGAAGGCAAATGAATAATTAATACAGACATTTGCGTGATTCAGTTATAAACGTGGAAAGAGTGATGACCTCTGTTTCATGTTCCTAGTCCACGTCAAATGTCTGTATTAAGTCAGACACTGCATGACAGGTAAAAAATAAAATACTCCTGTCATCAGCAAAAGGGGCGTGTACGCACGGGAACGAATATGAAAAGTGTCATTAACGTAAGTTAAAAAATAATAATGGCCCTAGGACCGAGCCATATGGAACTCCAAAACGGATTAGTTTTAATACTGGAACAAACATTCCGAAATTGGACATACTGCTTCCTCCCAATAAGATAATTTTCAAAACGAGTCCTCGCGGCTCCCCTAATGCCAATGTGTTCGAGCTTGGAAATGAGGATGTCATGACAAACAGTATCGAAGCCATGATATAAGTCACAAAAAACTCCCACCACAACCAAACCTTTATCAATATTAATTTGTAAATTATTCAAAACATTAGGAATGGCTGTCTCCGTAGAACTGCCACGACGGAATCCATATTGCTTTCAATTTAGTAAATTATTAGTTTCAATGTAAGATCACAACCGACTGTGAACCAGCGTCTCAAAAAGTTTAGCAAATACAGAAATGGCAGATATAGGACGATAATCTGAAATATCAGTCCTAGATCCCTTTTTGTGAATTACACTGACTGCTGAGTTTTAGCGGCTCAGGGACTCTTTAAAGTTGCTATTTTACTTTTTCCACTTCGTCCGTTATTTATTTTACTTTTTCCACTTCGTCCTTAAGTTTAGCACTTCAGTGTAGCAATGGTTCGCCTTATAGATATTCTATCCATTACGGCTGTAGGAATAAAAGGATCCATTTTCCTCTCTTGTTTCTGCATAATCTTAGCCAGTTGTGAGTGAAGAAACACAATGTGAATTGAAATGAAAATTCTCAAAATGAAACTGAAATGCGCTAGTGTGATTTGAAACCAAACTGTTTAACGAAGAAATGATTTCTAAGAAAACTTATCAAGTTACTTTTGTCTAAAAAAAAAAGCAATATATAGGATGTTAGCAAGAAAATAAAAACGTGGTGTCTGCTACAGTGATGAAGGTAATAACGACAGTTTTTTTTGTTTAAAGCAAATTCGGCAAGGCTAAATTTCCCTTGAAACCCAATAGGTCATTCAGTTTTGAATTGTCGAGAATGTCTATAAGTAGGAACACTGAAATAAAATGGAATTATGTAAAAATTAAGGTTTGGTGTTGCGCTGCTGCTATCATGAAATGATTAGTAGGTTCGAAATATTTATTTGTTGTAACGACAGTTTCTCCCATTGGGTACGTGAACATGTTCAAATGCTGGAATTAACTCTCGCTATGGGTCATGACTTCGTTCGTTTCGACAAGCAAACATATTTTTTCTTTGCACTGGTAGCTGAAACCTCTCTCTCTCTCTCTCTCGTGAACATGATGTGTTAGAAGCGTCAAAATACTTTAGTCATTTTGATATGATTTGGGAATAAGGAAGAGGGCATTTTTGCTATGAACATATTAGTGACCTCTCTGATTAGACCTTAATTTTTCGAGTTTCTGTTCTTATGTAAATTATGTTACTTCTCCATTAGATTTTCTTTCAGAACAGCACGTCCTTCTCTGAATTTCTTGTATTTTGGCAACAACTAACCGTGATTCAAAGATGAATAAACGCAACGTCGATTGTAAGTTGGTGGTGTGGCAGTACGACAAAACAAGATTTACTGATCGAAATTTTACCGCATGTCATCTTGACGATCTGTACACTGAAAACGTTTTATCTACGAGATCGATATTGTGACTAAATAAACGACGCTCTGTTAGTTTTTCAAAGAGGAATTGTTATTGCCAAGCTGTAAATCAAGAACCAAGAAGCAAATAAATAGGTTTTTATGAAGTTCCTTTTCTTGCTCGATAGATCCCTGAGATCATTAGTAGTCGTCTAAGTTTTGTGTTAAGCATTTTGTATTATTTCAACACACGAACCCGAGAACATTTCTAACATTACGGGTAGTCTTTATGTGATGTTCTTTTTATATAGATCAACTGAATTTACTTCCAGTTCCTTGTTTCTCAATCCGTCGATCTATGTATTTGTGGAAACAACATTTCCACTTTAAGACTGATTTTTTTATACTGATTAGAGGAAGTCATTACAAACTTAGTTTTCTAGCCAGTAATAATAGTTTTTTTCGAGTTTGTGCACCAACGTGTCTGACAATATGATACCTCTGCTTCTAGAAGTAGGAATGAGAAAATATCTTTTACTTTTGTTACAGAAAGAAGGAAACATGAGCAATATTTCCGGTTTCGGCTGCTTGTCAATCCGAAGTTTCGTTCCACTATTTGTGGACAAGTGTGACGATAATTTTGAGAGTAATATTTTATAATAATTTTTTTATTTATTATTATAATAGAAGAGAAATAGTTCTCCTTCTATTTGATGCAAATGAGTATGCTCAAGATTTTACATATCCAATATCTCGCTACACGAGCCAACCTTGAAAAGTTCTGAACTACACGGAACCCTTAAATGGAATCTTCTTGCATAACCCCTTACGAGGCTATCTTTTACAGATTATCTTCGAATAAAGTGCTGGTAACAGAAAACAAGAAAGTTGACACCGAATTTTCGGGTGTAATAAGCACGTCTTTTGAATCCGTTATGACGCAAATTAAATTTATCAAAGCTATTCAAAGTCAATGGAACCGGTATGGAAAACAATAGATCTGACCAAAGAAAGAAGATTTTCAATCGGGATTTTAATCCCTCAGATATTGCTGTAAACGGAATCGTGAGCTTACGAACTCTTAGAAACAGAGATATCGACAAACGTAAGATGTGACTTTACGTCCCCTGGTGGGAAAACCATGCATTATTTTAGGAAGAAAGTATTCTCAAAAGGTTTATCGTATAAGCGGTATCGGTCGAAGAAAAAAAATTAGTCGAGTTTTCAGGAGCCCAGATTTTGCTACAAACACTTCAGAAGCAGAAATTAACACATATGACCCCTGGTGGCTAAATCATTCTTTATCAAACATTAGAAATTATGTGAAAAATATTTTCCATCAGGTCTTGTATGCGATACAGAAAGAAGTTTTCAAATCAGAGCTTTAGGAGCAGAAATAACGCAGAAAACGCAATTTACCTTTATTCCCCCTAGCGGAAAATGTATGATTCCAACAAAGAAAGAATTTTTCAAATCGTACCCTTAGAAGTAGAGATATTGACAAAAATAAGATGTACATCTACGCCCCTGGCGTAGAAACCATGCATTTTTTCAAGAAGAAAATTTTCCTAAAAGGTTTGTCGACATGAGTAGTATCGGTCAACAAACGACGTTTTTTTTTCAATCGAGAATTTAGAAGCTCATATTTTGCTGCAAATGCTACGGAAACGGAAATTAAGATTTACGCCCCCTGGCGGACAAACTATTTTTTTACAAGAATTAGAAATTATGTGCAAACGATTTCCCATCAGGAGCTGTGTCTGGTGCAGAAAGAATTTTTCAAATCGGAGATTTAGAAACACAGATATAGGGGGAAACGCAATTTACCACTACGCCCCCCAGCGGAAAGTCAAGTCTATGAACTACTTGAAAATTTTGAAATTACGTGATAAACATGTCACACAGAAAACACTATCCAACAAAGAAGGCATTTTTCAAATCGGAGTCCTATAAGTAGAGATATTGACAAAAATAAGATGTACATCTACGCACCCTGGCGGAGAAACTGCGGAATATTTTAAGAAGAAAATATTCCGAAAAGGTTTATCTATGTGAGTGGCATCAGTCCACGAAAGATTTTTTAATCTATATTGCAGAAGCTCAGATTTTATGGTAAATACATCAGAAGCAAAAATTAACACTTACGCCCCCTGGTGGCCAAAGTATTCTTTACCAAAAATTTGAAATTATATGCAAAAGATTTTCCATCAGGAGATGTATCCGCTGAAGAAAATATTTTTCAAATCGGAGTTTTAGAAGAAGAGTTATCGAGGAAAATGTAATTTACTTTTACGCTTCCTAGCGGAAAATCTATGCGTAATTTTAAAAAGTAACTATATCTAAAATACTCTTCGACATAAATGGAATCGAACGACATACATTTTTTCAATCGGATGTTTAGAAGCAAATATGTGGAATAAAACGTATTTTTGAATTCGACATCATCGGCATTTACGCCCTCTACCGGCGAAATTGTGCATCGTAAAAAAAAACGAAATCAAGGATCATCATTTGCATATTTCAAGCTTCCCAATGCAAAAAGAATTTTTCAAATCGGACTAATAGTTGCTGAGATATCGTGGGTACAGACGGACGGACGGACAAACCGATAACAGAAGCACGATCTTTTACAAAAGACGTGCTAAAAAGGACATACGCCCTAATGTACCGGAGAGCATGGTCTTGACTTAATTTTGAATACAATAAGTATTATGCCAAGCACTTCTGTTCTTGTACTCAAGCAATATTATACTTTCACTTTTCGGAAATTTTACCCTCACACCAACTTGTAAAATTCCTAGGTATGAAAGTTTCCACCATGACTCGCAAACCACATATCGGAGGACTCACAGGACCTTTTCGGCTCTTCTGAAATGTGTTACATTAAGGTATAAGTTTAAATTTTGAAAAGAGATAAGATAGTATCGTTTTTCAATACTATCTTCTTTCTTGAAGTAGTGCTGATCACCTTTTAGCATTTCAAATTTCCTATTTCCTTTACAATTGTAGATGCCATTTGAAATTTCTAATTTTTGCAAGTTTCTGGGAAAGAGTTTGGGTTACAGCATCGGTTCTCAAACTTCTGACACCACTGACCCCTTTTCACCCAAGGACGAGGCCCCAGGTCCTCAACATTTTTTCTATGTCCGTGTTTATATTCAGTGCAAAATTGTGTTAAAAAGGCAACGAGGATTTAAGAATTTCATTTCTGAGAAGTATTGGTTTCATTCCTGAGAAGCATTGGTTTTATTTATCTAACAGCACACCTAACACTTTAAGTGTTTCTCATATTCCAGTATTATTTCATATTAAAACCAACGGAAATAAAAAAAGAAAGGAAATGCTGTTTTTTTTATTGGGGGTTTAACGACCACCGTGAGCAAGTCGATGGACATTAAGAAGTCGCCTGTCCCTAACTTAGTGTCACTGCCTCCAGGGAAGGGAGAGAGCCAGGGCCTTAAGACAAACATAACATCCATGCCTCACGGGATTCGAACCCATCTCGGACGAATGATCAGAAGCCATCGCTTCGACCACTGCGCCACAGGGGCGGCAAGCAAATGCTATTACAAATCGCTCCTGAGAGAGTGAACCGGCCACGTCATACCGGTTCACTGCTTCAGGAGCGGTATCGTTCTTTTGAAAACTAACCCGTTAGAGGCACGTCCTACCGCAGTTTCGCAGCAGTACAGCCATTTCGGGCGACCTCACGCTTTTAACGGCGATGACGATAGGTTGTACTTTGTTTTTCTTGCCTGTTTCAAAACTGCTATCACGCCGTCCAGAGGATCAAAAACAATTACGCGCGGCTTCCGGTATCAGTCGCTATATAACCCTGGTACATGATTTGAAAAAAAGCATTATGTACATTCATTGTACAGTATAAGAAAATTGAGGAAGTATGTGGATTTTCCCACTATGTTTTCGTTGTAGAACATAACGGTGTCCCGAGGGAATTTTTACCGAAAGCGTCGCGGATCCTCGCGGAGTCCCAACGCTCCGAAGAAAACACTTTGAGAACCGCTGGGTTAGAGTAAGAGACTGAGGAGGTAAGGACTAGGCAAAAGTTGTAAATAAGCGGAAATTTGATTGATTTTGCAGTTAAATATTTGATTTTTATTTAGCTTCAGTTTTAGCATTAAAAATACTCACACTGCTGGACATGCAAAATGCAACACCAGGAAGTATTTATACATACAAATTGGTGAGTAAGTGTCGACAGCTGGGTTCTTCAGTATAAACGATCTCAGTTGCGAACCAATCACACGTTATGTGCGGGAAGCAAAAGAGCAAAACGGCTTGGCGTTGCTACTTGTTTTTTCTTTTCACCTGGGCTTGTAAGCCGTTGCACTGGAATGATGTCGGTGGCGAAAGCACGAATGACTGGTTAACACCACATGGACACCTTTATCAGAGGCTTCGTTAATAACAAGACTACGTCGGATGATTGGTCCCTGAGTCTCATTGCTGCGAAGGCGCATTGGGATGCGACAACTGCGAGAGTATTTGGATGAATGTAAGGTATGTCACCGTAGTGGGACTGTTGCACGTAGGTGGACATGCTAAAGCCTCAATCACCCCATTCGAAGGCAAGCCGTAGAATCCCTAGTATATTCGATGAGGTGGCACCTATGGACATCATCATATAGACATGGACTGTGAATCCCACGTTCGTAGAGGCAGGTTGACTCTCTCATTGCGACGACTGCCACTCAGCGCGTCACACTGGCGCACAAGGTTTCAGTGGTGTCGTATCAGACATGCACGACGGGACGAATGGAAGCATGGCATATTCAGGGACGAGTCTCGCTTCCGCTGAAAAGCGAGTGTTTTTCAGCTGAAGCGAGACTCGTCCCTGAATATGCCATGAACGGCAGTAAGATCAGTCCGGTGTCGACTGTCAGCTGAAAAGCTGACAGCCGACACCGAACTGATCTTACTCCCGTCCGTGGGCGTCATACTGCTCCTCAGTCTGGTATTACGGTTTGAGGTGCTATCAGTTTCAGTCGATAAGATGCTCGAACACGTAGTGCGTACAATGACAGCACGATGAGACGATGATAAGGTGTTGCAGCCCATTTTGTTGCAGTATCTCAGTGGCATACTGTTGCCCAGTTTCAACAATATAATGCAAGCCAGCACACTACCAACATCAGAAGACAGTGCCTGCAAGGTGTCCACGTGCTTCCCTTGCCAGCGCGATTCCCTGTCGTCCGATCATGGGATACCATTCACAGACGACTTAGCACCTCTGCCCGACGTCCTTGCAATGTCGATGGATTGTGGAGACATGTCACCAGCTCATATAGTTACCTCAGGACTCCATCAGAGGACTTTTCTACTTGATGCCACGCCGTTTTGCCGAATGTTCTGCATCCAAATCCGGTGGTCACACGGCTCGCTGGCTGAGGCCATATTATACTCTTTCCTTGCCCGTCGCATTCATGTAATTCCTCAGAAATTAAATCACTTCTTTCCTGCCTGTTTGTCTACATGTGTGGGAAGTTTTGTCTATGATGTTCATTCCTTAATAGTGTGACATTTTCTATGTCAAGCAGTATACTGTATATAAAAGGATTTTCCAGACAAAATCCATTCGTAAAAGGCCTTACATTTAATTTCGCGAAGCTTAGCAGTTTTTGTGTCGGAACAAACTGAACTCGTGCAGCAAAGGATGAAACTGCTCTCTCTAAATTTCCGCTCCTCAATAACTTTTTGGTAGAAGGCCTAAGTGTATACCTACGAAGATGTAACAGTTTACAGAGGATGTGTTGAGAAAATTATTTTCGTTCCGTTTGCAGATAAACATGATTAGTGCTTTCAGGATTATTCTAATGTAGAATGTTCCGACTTAAGTCGTCCTCCTCTTCTTCCTTTTTTTTCGCGTTAAACCCGAACTTATTACGTCATCCGTCGAATTTCGGGGCATATCTAAGTTCTTATTTGGCTCAAAACTTTTAACCCTCAAGTTGTCCTGTTACAGAAAGCAGCGATGAATTTATTAGAATCGTTGAGTTCTATTTTCAGTTTCTTAAGTAGCACCCGTTCATTGCATGCAGTAATTAATCCACATGGCAGTTTTAAATACTTCCTTCCTCAACACAGGCCCCAATCCAAGGAACTGACTATATGTGATATATATAGTTTAAATCTTCATACACGAACACATGGAAGGTATATCTAAAAATACCCTCTTTAAGTTTTTCATATTTTAACTTCACTCAGGCTTCAGTCATCCTCCATGTTTGACAGTTTTAAATCGGATGCAATTTTAGTTAACCACTAATCTGTCAAACAATTAGAAAGTGTTCTGCACTGTTTTTATTAAAGAAACACATTTCGTTTGAACATACTTTTATTTCCATTCTTTTCTTGCCGACGTGCAGCTGTTAACTGCACGCGCACAACAATCCGTCTTGTATGACAGCTTTCCAAAGCCTTTGGTTTAGCGGTCGGTTCTACTCACTCAAATTTAGATCAGGTATTTCTATTTCTCGCGCAAACACACGTTGAAGCAACTTGTTTGTTTTAACGACAAATTGTTCAGTGCACGCAGAAGTCATATATTCTTCACACCTGACAGTTTGAAATACCTCCTTCCTCAAGCCCATCCAACATAGATGTTATCTTTAGCTGGCTCTTTAAATCAGGACGGCAGTATTATTAACCTATAACTTCTTTCAAAGCTATTTTCACGAATCACGGCAATGGTTCAGTACAGAAAGCCACACGGAGAGCAGGCATCACCTGCCAAACACTCTGTGTTATTTTTATATGTCATAGTAAAATTAATTTCTACAAAAATTCCAGACGTAAAGACTAACGAAGCTGTCTGTTACAAAACAAACAAAAAAACACTATACCTGTACTAGGAATCCGAATTTCTTGGCGTAGAATAGAAATCAAAGTTTCCAAGCTTTCGCACATCAACCAGATGGCTTTTCAAGGAAGGCAGACAACTAACTGCAAACTGGATAATAGAACACTTCAACAATTTGAACGCGGTGACTTCAAAAAGCCATCTGGTTGATGTGCGAAAGCTTGGGAACTTTGATTTCTTCTCTACGCCAAGAAATTCGGATTCCTGGTACAGTTATATTATTTTTAGTATTATTGGTGTATAGTTCTTCATTATTAATTGCTGGCTGTTACATTTCTGCAGTCTTCATCATCATCAT
Organism: Macrothele yani; assembly: GCA_039090855.1. NCBI lineage: Eukaryota > Metazoa > Arthropoda > Arachnida > Araneae > Macrothelidae > Macrothele > Macrothele yani. Next base: position 135,186,555 of record CM077002.1, read on the forward strand.
CATTGTCAACCATTATCAATCCACTGCTGGACGAAGGTCTCCCCAAGTTTCCTCCACAACGGTCTGTCTTGTGCCAGTCTCCTCCATGTCACTCCCGCATATTTACGAATTTCATCCACCCATCTCCCATGTGGTCTTTTTCTGGGTCTTTTCCTGTCCCTTGGAATCCAATCTAAAATTTCGGCTGTCCATCTATGGTCTGTCCTTCTGGCAGTATGTCCAGCCCATTGCCATTTCAGGGATTTAACTCTGATCATGATGTCTTCCACTCTCGTCATTTTTCGGATCCACGAGTTCCTCTTCTTATCTCTCCTGGTTATACCAAGCATGCACCTCTCCATGCTTCTTTGAGTTGTCTGCAGTCTTTGTATGTCTCTTTAGTTAAGGTCCACGTCTCTGCACCATACGTAAGCACTGGAAGGATGCATTGATCAAACACTTTTCTTTTAAGACATAACGGCATATTGCTCTTGAAAATTATGCTGTTTCTTCCAAAAGCTCTCCAGGCAAGTTTTGTACGCCGATTAATTTCTTCATCAATGTGACCCTCACTTGATATCTGCTGTCCAAGATAAACATACGTATCTGTTATCTCCAGTTTTTCTCCATCAATCGATAAATCTTCATTTCTTGTAAAAGCATTGAACATTACTTTTGTCTTCTGAAAGTTCATTTTTAATCCCACTTTTTTACTCTTGTCAGCAAGTTCCTGGATCATACTCTGCAGCTCTGATGGGGTAGTTGCAAAAATGACTACGTCATCAGCAAAACGAAGGTGGGTTAGATAATCTCCATTAATCTTTATCCCTTTGTTTTCCCAGTTCAGTGATTGAAAGACATTTTCCAATGTGGCATTAAAGAGCTTCGGAGATATGGTGTCACCTTGTCTCACTCCCTTTCCAATTTTTATGTGTGTTGTATTTTCAAACAGCCGAATCTTTGCACTTGCATTTTCATAGATGTTATTAATAATATTAATGTATGCATCTTCAATACCGCAGGATTTCAGAGCCGTGGTAACTGCTGATGGTTTCACCGAATCAAAGGCTTTTTCATAATCGATAAAAGCCATGCACAATGGAAGTTCATATTCCCTCGCTCTTTCAATTAGTTCTCTCAGTACGTGGATATGATCTATTGTGCTGTAGCCACTCCTGAATCCAGCTTGTTCTCTCGGTTGAGCCATGTCCAGTGTTACCTTCAAGCGGTGTGAAAGAACTTTAGTGAAGATTTTATAAACCACTGATAGGAGGCTGATAGGTCTGTAGTTCCTGAGATCCTCAATGTCACCTTTTTTATGTAGCAGGATCATTGTAGCATTGTTCCAATCCTCAGAATCTTCCTTCATTCAGGCATCGAGTGAAAATTTGGGCGAGTACTGTTTCAATTTCTCCACTTGCTTCTTGTATGATGTCTATAGTAATTCCATCTTCTCCTGGAGCTTTCCCCCGCTTCATGTTCTTGATTGCATGAGCAACTTCTGCTGGGAGGACTGGAAGAACTCCGGTACCTTTTCATGATGTCTGGAGTACATGTATCATCCCTTTCATATAGTTTGGAGTAGAAATCTTTCACTTTTGTCAAAATTTCGCCTCTATTTCTTGTTATAGAACCATCTTCTTTTCTCAGAGCCATAATCTGTTTTCTTCCCTTACTGAGATGTCCCTTTGCTATCTTTAGGCTTTGGTTGTTTTCAATTGCTTTCCTTACTAGTTCACAGTTGAATTTTCTTACGTCTTCAGTGATACTTTTTCTTACTGTCTTGCATAGCTCTATATATTCCACTTTGGAAGTCACATCTTCTTTAGTTGTCCTCATCTCTCTTCTTTTTGCATCAACATTTTGGTTTTTCCTGATAATTTGTTTACATGCAACTTGTTCTTAGACCCAGCTAATTTTGTTGCTGTTTCCATAAGAGCTTTGGTTACTTTTCTGTTAACTTCAGAAATATCCACTTCTTCCGATGTTAGGCCTTCTAAAGCAGAGAATCTGTTCTTCAGTTCCAACTTGAAAGTATTATGGTGTTTTTGGTTGGTTATGTCAATACATTTTGTTTGTCTTATGAGCTTGCCACGTTCCAGTTTAGTGTTGAGGTGCATCTTACATCTCACCAATCTATGGTCACTACCTGTGTTGAACTTGTTTAGCACACTGCAGTCTTCGATGACGAATTTTTTGTTACACATAATAAAATCAATTTCACTTGTCGTCCCAATTGGATGTCTCCATGTCCATTTCCTGTGTGGCTTTTTCTTGAAAAGGAATTCAAGATGAAAAATCCTTCTGCCTCTGCAAACTCAACGAGAGTATTTCCACGCTGGTTTCTGTTGCCGTGACCGAATTTACCTACTGAAGTTTCATTCTGTTGTTGGTGCCCTATTTTTGCATTGAAATCTCCCATAATTATCTTCAAGTGCTGCTTACCTTTATTATTTAGATGACGAATTTCCTCATAAAATTCTTCAATTTCTTCTTCAGGATGACTTGTGGTGGGTGCATAAGTTTGAATAATCTGAACCTGGTATCTTCTCGATAGTTGGATAACGAGTCGTGCAGCTCTGTCAGAGGAACTTTCAACTTCTACCACTTTATCCTTCAGTTTCTTGTTTATTATAAATCCAACACCACTAGTTCTGCCAGTATCTGTCCCACGATAATAGAAGAGATGTCCACTTTTCAGTTCAATGAGATCTTCTCCTTTTCTCCTTACCTCACTCAGCCCGACGATGTCCCACTTGATCCTTTGTAGTTCCTCTTCCAATTCAAGAAGCCTTGAATCAGAAGATAAGGAGCGTCCGTTGTAGGTAGCCAAGGTCAGCATCAAATGGCAGCCTAGTCCGGTCCTCCGGGGATTCTTAGCACCCTCTGCCTTCATGTCGCACTGGCCGCTGCCTTGGCCAGGTACATTCCAGCTGCCGGAGACTGAGGGCCAAGATTTAAGTTGTAGAGTCATTTTGGAGGTGTTTGGCCATAACTCACCACGCTGGCCAAGCGGGTTGGTGAGTGTGGGATAGCATTTCCTCTGATCCCGATGGTATAGTTATACCGCTATTTGCGGTCGTCAGAGCAGTCTTATTTACCATTAAATGAGACTGTACAGATGTACTACAATAATATATATTCGTCGTACAAAAAAAAAACCTATGCTAGCCAGAGGAAAGCTTGTGCTTACGATAAAAAGCAACCTGTTTAAAAATAGCAGTGTAAGAAAAAAAAATGGCAGCTTTTACATATTTTCTGGTGGGGCAAATATATGGATATCATGGTAACATCTACCATGTGTCCGGCTGTTGCAGTTCTCCGGCTCTCTGTCTCTCTCTCTCTCTCTCTCTCTCTCTTCATTGGTTAAAAGTTCTGGCGCATCCCGGGTTGGAGCAGAACTAGAAAGCTACAATATAAATTAAAGCCTTTCGATTCGCAAAATGAAGATCGATTTGTAACGTCATTAGTTCTATTCAACATTTACTTTCAACATCATTGATTTAAATTAGCAAATTACATTAAATCAAGTTTAATTCCGTAAAAACATTAAATTGAATTTACACTCGAAAGGTTTTTTCCCTTCAAATACAGCAACTAAGATCTCTTTCTTTCCATCACGACCATCCACAGTTGAAACGCTGAACTCTAAAACGTCGAAATGAAATTTCATTCTCCCTGTGTGATCGTTTCTATCGGTTTTAATTTTCTTTAACCCTTTTAGCGGCCGATGTATCTGAACCAAATGGTGCCCAAAAATTGCTGAGCTTCCCAAACAGTAATGTTCACATAGCGGCCGGGTTTGACGAAAGCTACGGCAAAACAATTCCTTTCCCCTTATGATCTCAGTAGTACGACCATGAACCTGGCCAGGCGAAATGCGCTCTCTTCTATTTCTCTGTTCTAGCATATTCTTCTAATCTGCTTTATGATCTAAGAAATGAAAGAAATGGGATTGTTTCTTCCCAGTGTCAGTGTCTAGTTCCTCTGGGGAGGAGATCATGCCACTAAGCAGAAAAAGATGACTCGAACATCGTTTCTCTCACTGTTCTTAGGTTCGTCTTCATTCTTATACTCTTTTCAGCAGGTAATAAGTCTGAAACGATTGGTACCAATTATTCCCTTAAATGACCACTTTAAATAAGAAAACAAAGGGGAAAGCACACGATTCTGGTGCGCAGGTTCACTCCTCCCAGCCGCGTTTGGCCCACTTCTGAAGCAGTGAATATATTCGTTCGAGTTTATTTCATTCAATTATGCTAACCCCGAGTTAATTCGTTCTAGCCGGTTAAAGGGCTCATAGGATGTTGTGGTGACGAAAGTCACAGGCTAAAACAAAAGGCATGGGAATACATCACGACACGGGACTGTTCCTTAGTTATATTTAAAATCGACAGAACCCCTGTAAGTTGAAACTCTGAAATTAAATAGAAACGCAGTCGGCCCCGAGAGCTCAAGCTGAGACCAGGCCGGTAAGCAAATTGGTAATCTGAAACTAGTCAGAAATTTACCGGGTCGCCAACGTTCGAAATGAGATCGGGTGGCTTTGTAAGTTGAAAGTATTGTTAGAAACGTATCAGGACTCCAAAGTTCAAGTTCAGACATGGCGGACCTGTAAGATGGCAAGTGTAAAATGAATTGGGAAGGACTTTCTACATGCAGTCGGTGCAGATTTCAAGGCAAGACAAGAAAGTCATCATCTGTATGAATTCGTTACATGTCTAGTCTTCATTAAGGAGAACGTTATCTATTGCACTATGCTTTACTTAAAATTAAGAGGGAAATTCCAGTCCTGGAGGAGCGTGTCCACGGGAGGCAGAAGGTGGGAGACACTCGATCAGGACCCCCTTGGAATTTCATGATCCCCCTAACTGGAATATTATACTTCTGGTTCCCATATGATTTATCGTTTTAAGGAAGATTTTCTAGAGACCGCCACCATGCTTTACAGCTTTCTGGAAAACGCTTTAAATGTAATTTAAAAAGTTGATTTTGCACAAACAAGCTGAGCAGTTAACTCAGCGTTGTGGTTTTCTCTTTAAAAAGATTATTAAAGAATTCTTTAAATTATTTATAAAAAAATAACCAGGGAGGTTGTTTTTCTCCATTCCTTCCTTCCTTCCTGTTTTTGTTTCCTATCCCTTTTTTTCCAAGTCTAAAGGTGTCCTACTCGAGATCGGAAAACCCAACGCACCTGTCAAATAAATTACTGAACAAAACAAAATCTCGAACTCAAATTCAGCGCTAAGTATACTACTGTTTTTTTGTGCACAGGCTATAATGAATTAGCTTTATTTTCTTTACGCTAAGCTAATTAATATGAATGATGCTCTTCCTACCAGCTAGCTAATGATATACTTGTACTAAGCTTCAAAATAGTGAATTCAAAAGGGTGTTGTTACTAGTTAATTACGAACGTAAACAAAGTCTTAACGCTGGTTATTTATGGTAATAAATAAAAGTTATAAACCTAACAGCCAGACAGAGGTCTGACAAAAACTATTAATTGAGAAAGACGTACTTACTGCAACTTCTTTATTATAAGACTCTTGGTCAACTAAAGCACACACACAACTTGTTTTACACTAATGAAGAATCTCTCCTCGTATTATAAACGCTCTCCGTAGACAACAACGCTCTCTCATAACAACAACAAAAGCTCTCCCTAAGTCTCGATGAACGCGCCTATATACTAGCTACCACCACGTCATGACTTACACTCATTGCCAGATCTCATTCAGCGGGTGAAATAATATTTCGTTCAGTAAGAAGATAATTTACATAGTAAAATAAAATAACCAGAGATAGTAAAATCAAAAGGAAAGTGAATATAGAGTATACGTTACAAGGCCTTTCTTAGAGTTTTGTACCATAGAAGATAAACGCTCCTGGACGAATTTGCGCGTGTGCAAGAATAACTACTGTCGAAATAAGGAACAGAAACTCATGGATCAGGAAAACGACTAGAGTTGATGACATCATGATCAAAGCAAAATTCCTGAAATGGAAATGCGCGGGATATATTGCTAAAAGAACTGACCATGCCATTGAACAACTGAATTTTAGATTCGATTACCAAGGGGCAGCAAAAGACCCCTAAGAAGACCACGTTGGTGATGGAAGGATGAAATTCGAAACAATGCTGGAGAGACACGTTCCAGACAGAAAATAAATTGTGGAATGCACTTGAGGAGACCATCCAGTAGTGGATTGATAATGAATGATGATACACTGCTGTGCAAAAATTAAGGACGAAGAGGATAAATTAGCATAACAGCGGAACGAGCAGGCAGAACGGACCGAAAGACCACTCAGAAGATAGACTAGGATTCGGTACGATAGGGCGTGCGCATATATGCAGCATGATGTAGGGGGGCAGTGTCGTAAGGGTATAAAGCACACGGGCGGTGTACGCTCAGCAATTCGCTGAAAGCTATTGCATGGTGTACATCGGTTTGAATGACATGACGTTGAGTTGCTGCCACCGTGTGATATGGCCAACAAGCAATCCAGTAGACGACATCTGGACGACTTTACCCGAGGTCGTGTCATTGAGAAGTTGTAAGAAGGTCGAAGTGTGACTAGTGTGGCCGAGGAGTTCGGGATCGCTCACAGCATCGTTTCACGAGCTTGGAGAGCATTTCAAACTACAGGAACAGCTGTCCTAGAATTTAGCAGTGGTCGTCCACGAGCTACCACAGCGGCAGACGACCGGTATATTTTCCTACAGGCGAAAAGAGACAGAGGCCAGACAGCAGGAGAAATCGCAAGGAACATGCAACAGACAACTGGACGTCCGTTATCGCATTTTACCGTGGCCAGGAGGCTGCAAAAGGTAGTCTATTTGCACGACGACCAGTACGGTATGTGCCATTAACGCCTGCTCATCAGAGACGGCGGTTTCTGTGGTGCCAAGAAAACAAGAACTGGACACATCAGCAGTGGCGTCGAGTTCTCTTTACGGATGAGAGCCGATTTAGTCTGACGAACGGTTCTGGACGTGTACACATCTGGAGAGAGCAAGGAGCACGCAATCACACCTCCAACATCTTCGAAAGGGACCGGTTTGAAGGTGGTGGAGTTCTCGTTTGGGGCGGTATCATGCTTGGTAGCCGTACTGACCTCCACATCTTCCAAGGAGGTTAAGTCACTGGTGTCCGCTATTGTACCGAGGTTCTCCAGCCTGACGTGCATCTGTTTAGAGGTGCTGTGGGTCCTGAATTCCTCTTCATGGACGACAACACTACACCTTATCGTACAGTGGCTGTCGCAGAGCTGTTGGAGAGTGAAGATATTCAACGCATGAATTGGTCCGGAAGGTCCCCGGATCTAAATGCAATCGAACACGTGTGGGACCTTCTCGGGAGACGCTTGGCAGCACGCCTGTCACATGGACGTTTCTGTGTTCTGTCCAGTTGTGCTCGAAACTACATTTTCAATAAAGTGCCTTTGTATCCTTTGGATTCCTTGTTTGGACGGTTTTTCTCACTTGTCACATATTCTTACATCTTGGGGATCTTATGGTATGATTTGAGTCGATATGGAGCACTTCTGGACGACGTTACATTCGAAAAACCGTCTCGTCCTTAATTTTTGCACGCCAGTGTATTAATGTATGTATATATGTAATGCCATATTTTTGTGCTTTGTATTAATTTCAACTTGTTTCAATTTATTTCGCTTCGTGAAATTATTAGTTGAATTGTTTAACACTTTCTGAGCTTTCTTTAGCTTTCGTAGAGGACTTTCAGTGTCTCAAGAAATTTCATACGTACAAAGGCCGTTCCATGAAAATGAGAATAATTTCTTTTTGAGTTGCAACAGCGCAAAAATAACCACGCATACGACTAACTGAATTGAGGAAGTATCTATTACAACAATTATTAGCTGTGGTAGACGATTCTGGTTTTGTTATTGCGCAGTTGTTTAAGGTACGTCTGAATTTCGCCATAGCTATGGAGGTGAATGATTCAGAGTTAAGAAGTGAAATCCGTTGTGCGATAAAATTATGCCATCGTTTGGGCAAAACGGCACCAGGAACAATTGATTTAATGAAAAAAGCTTACAAAGATAAATGTTTGGGTGAGTCAACGATTTTTAGATAGTACCATGATTTCCAAAGAGGGCGTTTGTCGGCAGAACTCGCTCCTAATCCCAGCCGACCTAAAAGTGTTATTGTGGAGCGTATTGTTAACATTATTTGGGCAATCCTGCAAGAAGATCGACGAATGGCGTGTGAAGACATAGCGGCGTCAACTAATATTTCAAAAACGTCGGTATTCCGCATTGTACGCGACAAATTACTGTTGTATCGTGTGTGTTCCAGATGGGTACCTCATTACCTGCCGAGAGAACAATTGCTAGCCAGAATTCAGGTGTGTTATGAGCGGAAACAAATGATTGCAAACGATCCAAATATTCTAAACACATTATTAACTGCCGATGAAATATGGGTCCACGTTTTCCACCCCCCTCACGTAGCGCGCAACGAGAGTCTGGAAATACACAGACTCGCCACTCCGAATAAAGTCCGCCAAACCAAATCAGCTGGGAAGGTGATGATGATTATTTTCTTTGATCATAAACGTGTAGTCTATCAGCATGCCGTTCCTCCACAAATTACTGTGAATGTTGAATATTACGTTTCCGGGATGAAGCGTCTGCGACTGCACATATCGATTAAGCGACCGGAATTTGTGGTCAAGTGGACCCTACACCATGATGACGCCCGCCCACATGTGGCCTTCCTGTGTTCAACAGTTTCTTACGAAATGCAGTATTGAAATCATGCCACAGCCTACCTACAGTCCTGTTCTTGTCCCGTATGATTTCGGTTTGTGCCCAACAGTGAAGAAGTTCCGTGGCGCAACTTTCAACACAGATGTTGACGTTATTCAAGCTGTACAGGGATCGCTAAAGCAGCTTCCGCAAAATGCCTTCTCCTCATGATTTGAAAAATGGACTGAACGATGGGACCGTCGCATATCATCCGAGGGAAGATAGTTAGAGAAAGAATAACATATGTTTTGCTGAACCCATATTTCTTCATTTTGTGTGATTTTACTCTCAGTGTTTATGGAGCGGCCGTAGTAGTTAATCTAAGCAAGATTTCTGTAAGAGCAAGTATTAAGTAGGACTACCATTCAGCTCAATGAAAATCGACTCTCTGAGTTTGAATGTGGGCTCCTCTTGCATCGGCAAGAAAAAAAGGACTTAAGAATGGAATAGCGATTCTCAGCTATTCTAGTGAAAAGAGATAACAAGTGGTTGCAAATGGTTGCGTGACGCCACTACGGCGCAGTTGTCTAAGCGCTGGCTTCTGAAAATCATGGAACAGAAAACTGGGACCGCAAGAGCGCAGTTCCAAAAAGCAATCATGGGACGCAGTTGTCTAAGCGCTGGCTTCTGACACACGATACGGAATTAAGAGTCAGTTGCAGCAAGCAATTCTACTGAAAAGAGATAACAAGTGGTTGCAAATGGTTGCGTGACGCCACTACGGCGCAGTTGTCTAAGCGCTGGCTTCTGAAAATCATGGAACAGAAAACTGGGGCCGCAAGTGCGCAGTTTCAAAAGCAATCATGGACGCAGATGTCTAAGCGTTGGCTTCTGACACACGATACGGAATTAAGAGTCAATTGCAGCAAGCTAATCTACTGAAAAGAGATAACAAGTGGTTGCAAAATGGTTCTGTGATGCCACTAGGGCGTTGCTGTCTAAGCGCTGGCTTCTGAAAATCATGGAACAGAAAACTGGGACCGCAAGAGCGCAGTTCCAAAAGCAATCATTGGACGCAGCTGTCTAAGCGCAGTCTTCTGACACACGATACGGAATTAAGAGTCAATTTCAGCAAGCTATTCTACTGAAAAGTGATAACAAGTGGTTGCAAATGGTTGCGTGACGCCGCTACGGCGCAGTTGTCTAAGCGCTGGCTTCTGAAAATCATGGAACAGAAAACTGGGGCCGCAAGTGCGCAGTTTCAAAAACAATCATGGGACGCAGATGTCTAAGTGCTGGTGTCTGACACACGATACGGCATTAAGAGTCAATTGCAGCAAGCAATTCTACTGAAAAGAGATAACAAGTTGTTGCAAATGGTTGCGCGACGCCACTAGGGCGTTGCTGTCTAAGCGCTGGCTTCTGAAAATCATGGGACAGAAAACTGGGGTCGCAAGTGCGCAGTTTCAAAAAGCAATCATGGGACGCATTTGTCTAAGCGCTTGCTTCTGACACACGATACGGAATTAAGAGTCAATTGCAGCAAGCTATTCTAGTGAAAAGAGATAACAAGTGGTTGCAAATGGTTGCGTGACGCAACTAGGGCGCAGTTGTCTCAGCGCTGGCTTCTGAAAATCATGGAACAGAAAACTGGGGACGCAAGTGCGCAGTTTCAAAAGCAATCATGGGACGCAGTTGTCTAAGCGCTGGTGTCTGACACACGATACGGAATTAAGAGTCAGTTGCAGCAAGCTATTCTACTGAAAAGTGATAACAAGTGGTTGCAAATGGTTGCGTGACGCAACTAGGGCGCAGTTGTCTAAGTGCTGGTTTCTGACAATCATGGGACGGATAACTGGGACCGCAACTGCGCAGTTTTAAAAGCAATCATGGGACGCAGATATCTAAGTGCTGGTTTCTGACACACGATACGGAATTAAGAGTCAATTGCAGCAAGCTATTCTACTGAAAAGAGATAACAAGTGGTTGCAAATGGTTGCGTGACGCAACTAGGGCGCAGTTGTCTAAGCGCTGGCTTTTCAAAATCAAGGGACAGAAAACTGGGGCCGCAAGTGCGCAGTTTCAAAAAGCAATCATGGGACGCAGTTGTCTAAGCGCTGGCTTCTGACACACGACACGGTATTAAGAGTCAACTGCAGCAAGCTATTCTACTGAAAAGAGATAGCAAGTGGTTGCAAATGGTTGCGTGACGCCACTAGGGAGCAGTTGTCTAAGCGCTGGCTTATGACAATTCGTCCTAGATGGGCCCGGGCTCCAATCCCGGTTTGACGTGGATCTTGCGTCAGTCTTACGGCACTGTGGTTATCTCTTCCGTGGAACAACGGACCCTAAATTAGGGACCGACAACTGCTAGCACATAGAGTTGCTCACGGGGATAACTAAGTACCCCTCCCCTCAAATAAAAGATGTAATGGGAAAATAGCCCCCCCCCTTTTTTTTTCTGTTTTCACTAGAAATGCTTTTAAGATACACCACAACAGCTGTGTAATGAAAACTGCATAACCCACCTCCTGTTTTAGGTACCTGTAAGTCATACCTAAGCTTTACGGAATGGCAAATTTTGCTCTGTACTGTGATTGTCTGCATAATCGAATAATCTGAAGTGATACGCATTTGATGCTTTCATGGATGTGTACGATTACAAGTGTTATGGTTCTCAGTATATTTCTTGAAAATTACATATACACTGATGAGCCAAAACATTGTAACAACTTTGTGATGGTGAGTACGGAATGCTGCTCCGGCACTTGATGTGTTTGTCTGAAGTTTCACTCCCCTCTCCCTTTCCTCCGGGAGGTGATGGTGGATGGAAGCTGTGTGTTCCTGTCACTTGGGTCATCACGGTCGGGTGCTTTGCGGCCGTTTTTCTGATTCTGACGGTGCGGTTACTTTTGATTATTTTCTCACTGTCTCTAAATCCTTCCTATTTTTCTTTCCTAGAGTACGCTTACTCAAATCTCCTGGATTCTAATTTCCAATTTTTTTTAGACTTGGTGTCAGACACTCCTTTACTAAAACTACTTATAGATTAATTCATAACCAATCAAGGCCACTTACGGTGGATCGTGATGGGTCTCCTTTTGCCGCCATTACCGCCTAAACCCCGCGTGGCATTGACTCCACTAAATCTCTAAATGTGTATTCAGACATACTCAACGATATAAATAGAATGACTTTCCGAATTTTAGTGACAGAGCGGGACACTGGTGTGGACCGATGAACACTGCGTTATACTGCAGTCCACAAATATTCTATGCATCACCAGGGTGATAAGATCGAACACCTCGTCAGGTAACCCTGAGCGCATATATGGACCAGGTAAAAACACCCTCTTTTATCTAAGTGTTGGGAATAAATCGGCAATAAAATCTTCGTCGAATGTACTATCTGATGATGGTGTATATATTTCTTCTTTGGCTCCAGTGATTTCCAAGAGGGCCAAATCACATAATGAGATGCTTTCTACTTTTCCATTTGCAAAGGAAGCTGTAGTTCAAGCAAAACAGCAATAACATTTAAGCCGCACAGATATGTTACATGAATTGGTCATAAGTTACATATTGAAATTAATAAACTGGTGTGCAAAAATCAAGGACGAAGAGGATAAATTAGCATAACAGCGGAACGAGCAGGCATAATGGACCGAAATACCACTCAGAAGATAGACTAGGGCCCGGTACGGTGGGGCATAAATGTGCAGAATGACGTAGGGGAAGGGGAAGTGTCGTAAGGGTATAAAGCACACGGGTGGTGTACGCTCAGCAATTCGGTGAAAGCTATTGCACGGTGTACGCTCAGAAATTCGGTGAAAGCTATTGCACGGTGTACATAGGTTTGAACGACGTCGAGTTGCTGCCACCGTGTGATATGGCTAACAGGCAATCCAGTAGACGACATCTGGATGACTTTACCCGAGGTCGCGTTATTGGGAAGTTGGAAGAAGGTCGAAGTGTGACTAGTGTGGCCGAGTAGTTCTGGATCGCTCACAGCATCGTTTCACGAGCTTGGAGAGCATTTCAAACGACAGGAACAGCTGTCCAAGAGTTTAGCAGTGGTCGTCCACGAGCAACCACGGAGGCGGACGACCGGTATATTTTCCTACAGGCGAGAAAAGACAGACGGCAGACAGTGGGAAAAATCGCAAGGCACATTGAACACAGACAACTGTACGTCCGTTATTGCGTTGTACTGTGGCCAGGTGGCACCACAAAGGTGGTCTATTTACACCACGACCAGTACGATATGTGCCATTAACGCCTGTTCATCGGAGACGGCGGTTTCTGTGGTACCAGGAACACAAGAACTGGACACATTAGCAATGGGGTCGAGTTCTCTTTACGGATGAGAGCCGATTTAGTCTGACGAGCGATTCTGGACGTATACACATCTGGAAAGAACAGGGAACACGTAATCACACCTCCAACATCATCGAAAGGAACCGGTTTGGAGGTGGCGGAGTTCTCATTTGGGACGGTATCATGGTTGGTAGCCGTACTGACCTCCACATCTTCAAAGGAGATTCAGGCACTGGTGTCCGCTATTGTACCGAGGTTCTCCTGCCTCACGTGCGTCTGTTTAGAGGTGCTGTGGGTCCTGAGTTCCTCTTCATGTACGACAACGCTACACCTCATCGTACAGTGGCTGTCGCAGAGCTGTTGGAGAGTGAAGATATTCAACGCATGGATTGGCCCGGAAGGTACCCGGATCTAAATCCAATTGAACACGTGTGCTATCTTCTCGGGAGACACTTAATAGCACGTCACCAGCCGCCAGCAACGATTCCGCAGCTGCGATTGGCGCTACAAGAGGAATGGGCCTCGATGCCTCAACAGCTCCTTGACAACCTCGTCCTCAGCATGGACAAACGTTGTAAATCCTGCAACGCAGTCAGGAGTGATCACATCCCCTACTAAAGACTAGGTTTTTCTTGCCAGCCGCCTGTCACATGGACATTTCTGTCTTCTGTCCAGTTGTGCTCGAAGCTACCTTTTCAAAAAGTGCCTTTGTATCCTTTGGATTCCTTGTTTGGAAGGTTTTTCTCACTTGTCCCATATTCGAACATCTTAGGGATCTTATGGTACGATTTGAGTCGACGTGGAACACTTCTGCACGACGTTACATTCGAAAAACCGCCTGGTCCTTAATTTTTGCACGCCAGTGTATTTCGTTCTATCATAAGTATCCTTATGACAAATAAACACATAACGACATGTGGATTCTGGCTGTTTCTGCTTGCACTTTGACATTAAGCTCCAGATCTCTTACAAGATTATTCAACTCTTTAGGCCTAGATTTGTGTGGTGAATCCAATTTTGTTAATGTGAATTTGGGGCCTACACATGTTATTACTGTGTTTCTCCTTCTTCTTTACAACTTCCTTCTCTAGTCCATGTCGTGATAAAACGGTAGCTCCACGGCCGGCTGGATTTCCTATGTGGCGTTACGCGGATAGGAAAAAACACGGCAGTTCATTATCTGCGTTTTCTTTTCAGTAGTACCACTTCCCAGCGGAGGTGTCATACAAAACAACACAGTCACTCACGTGGTTGGCAGTACTCACCATATCATAGGAATAGCAAACGGCATCTATCACCTCTTGCCATTTATCCAGCTGCGAAGACGCGTTGTACCGCTATTACACGCTATGTTGGGAGTCAATATAGTATGTTTGTGACCAATGTTACACCAGAAGTAAAGATTGTAGGTCGTTTCTCACGCAAGGCGTTATTTCAGGCTTCTGTGATACAAAAGTAACATCGCCAAGAATGTTACAAATGTAGTTTTCATTGTTCCCACAATAATTAGGTATATATAAACACGCTAGCTTACAGATACATAAAGAAGCACATACAGCATACAGCGGGCGATACTTGTGTTTTCAGACCTGTATTCTGCTATGGCGAGTTAACCTGTACAGGAAAGTTTTCGTAGATTTATTAACTCTTGCTAAAGTGTACTTTGATTGTAATTCGAGCGAAAAGGAGTACGGCCCTCAAAAGACTTGATAAGCAGATTTTCTAACATGATATTAGTAAATATATTTGCAGCTATAAATAAAATCGTGGTAGCTGCTATGAATAAATAAGTAAGCTATCTGTCACTATACACAGTACGTTACTAACTCCAATATCAAGATATAACTATTTTCTGTAACAGTTGAAGAACATTATTCGTGGCAGCAGAAATTCATAATAAAATCACATTCCCTCTCATGCACGATCAGAACTCTTTAAAAAAACTGTGATCGGGAAGTATTGAGTTAAAAACTATTTAAATAAAACTATTTACAAATGGTTAGACTTTTCTGTTTCACTCTGAAACCTTCCTCATACCAACAGTGCGTATTGAGTGCCAGTGTGTAGATTAAGTACTCCCCAAAGAAAGTACGGTGACGGTTATCAGAGTCAGGTAAGGAGGTGTTTCAGCCGTTGGTGTAAAAACTTATTTTTCAATTGTAAAAGTGAAATATCGTCCCTCTGAAATCGGCTCATAAATGGAACACACTATTTCACTTTTTACACATAAAAAAAACCATTGTATCACATGGTATACGATAGATTTTCAAAGAACAATAAGATATGAAATTAATCTAAAAAAGTCAGAAGAATGTCATAAAGTTTGCATGGAGAGATCTTCACTTACATGCGGTTGTTAGATTCTGATTCACCATCTTCACCCGCAAGAAGCGACTTCCATGGGTTGACAATTTCACAAGGTATGTAATCATTGCAACACATATCCTTTTTGGTATATATAAATAAGCTCTCCAGGAACAGAAGTGATCCTGTATTCACTGGTGTAGAAATTACCCCAGCATCCTCCCAAGTTAGATGATGGAACCCTTTATAAGTTGTTCGTGCAAGTGCTGTAGACTGATTTCCAGATTTAATGCTATATTTGTGTTCACTCAATCTGGTCTCGAGATTCCTCCTTGTTGAACCCAGGTAGATCCTATCTACTTCTTCGCTGTTGGTAGCTTTCAGAGGAATCGTATAAATTCCGATTTTTCTTCATTTTTTATCGGATCTCGGTCCTTTTTGAGACAAGATAGAATATTATAAGTTTTTACTTTAAAGTTGAAATTAAACTTTGCAAATTGATTCCGAAGAAGGTTATTTATTTTTGAGTGGTAATTCATCTTACCAGAAAATCGAAGAGGAGTCGCATTGCGTTGATGGGTTGTGGTGTGATAGGTTTTTGCGGTGCTAAGTATTTTAGATACGACCAAGTCGTGATACCCATGGGCTAAAGCTAGTTCTCGAATTCGACTGATTTGCACCTCATGATTGTATTGAGAAGAAGAGTGAGTAAAGGCTCGATTCAGAAGAAATCTAATAGCAGAATGTTTGTACGAGTTTGGGTGTGCTGAATCAGCAGGAATCAGAAAAAGGATTATTCTAAGGTTTCTTATAGACAGATAATTAAAAAAAATAGTTTTTGGGTTTCTGGAAAGTATGACGTCTAAGTACGGTATTAGAAGATTTAAATTCGTGCAGAGATAGTCAAAAGTAATCGAGGTAGTTTCCTTAAATGCACGATCTTGATAAGAAGAATCACATCACAATATAAATTCAAACTCATGGACTGACTTTAAAGATGTTATTGTATGTACACGTATTAGAACTTTCAGGTTTCCCTAGCGCCCATCGTCAGATACATAAACAGAAGAAATAATATGTTTAAATAGAATGTTACGTGACACGATATAGACAGGAGATATTAATATGTGATACCATGTCACGTAGCTTAAAATTGTCTAAACGACGTGGTAAGTATCATGAAATAAAAGAAACATGAAATGCAGGTATGCATACAATACTGCATTGTAAAAACAAATGAAAGTTAATATGTAACTAAATTAATTGTGTTGTTCTCATCAGGAGATACAACAAGGATATTATAGCAGTAATCGAGATAAGGGTCATATCTTCATATCAACCTGTCATCCATCCCTTGCAGGAAGCATTCTGTAATTCCATTGTAATGAACAAACAACATAAGTCGTTACATATTAAGTGACTTCCTCCTGAATCTGTCTTTTATCCGCATAATTGAAGCTACAAGCTACGTGACATTGTATCATATTAATATCTGATATCTATATCATGTCACGTAACATTCTATTTGAACGCATTCCTTCTTCTGTTTATGTATCTGACGATGGGTTCTATCGAAACCTGAAAGTTCTAATACATGTATATACAATAAAATCTTTAAATTCAGCCCATGAATTTGAATTTGTATTGCGATGTGACCTTCTTATCAAGATTGTGCATCTAAGGCAACTACCTCGATTACTTTTGACTAAGTATGGTAGTTGGTTGTTGACTTCAATTTCACAAGTAAATTTTAAGGACGAGTTAGCTTCGGATAGATTTTCGCCAAAGTTCGTTAATTCATCGGATGAGTAAGTCCAAAAGATAAGGATGTCATCGACATATCAGAGGTAGAGGGCTGGTTTTTTAGTGGTATTTGCCAGAAAAAGGTTCTCAATATCCTGCAATACCAGTTCACCCAAGACTGGTGACAAAGGGGAGCCCATGGGTGCACTTCCCTTTTGCTGGTAAAAAGTATCGTTGAATTTGAAGTAAGACCTGGATTGAATGAGTCTTAACGTAGTAAGAACAGCTTGAATTTTACTGGGATCAATGTCGTTCAATATGAGTTTCATCTCCACAACTGAATGGAGAAAATTCAAAGGAATGCTTGGGCATGAAAATCCAAAGGAATGCTTATGTATCTCTTGATGTGTGGGAGATCACATCAAGAGATGCCATAATAAGTTGACCAGAAGGGGATTGTAAGACTTTAATTTTTTGCAGAGCTTCAACGGAACTTGATATGGAATATTTGGAGCCCTGTGTAAGAGGATTTAAATAAAGAGACAAAAATCTCTGTAAAGGGCGGGCAGGGCTGGCAGGGCTGGCTTACCCACTAACCAAGGGACGAATTGGAGACCCCGGTTTATGGTTCTTATTTTTGCCAAAACGCTGATATAATAATAATAAAAAATATATATAATACTAATTATTAAATTGTCTTAGTGAACTATTTTACATATTTAGGAGTAACACTACACCATAATCTAAGATGAGATAAACATACAGAACAAACTATTAATAAAATCTCTAGAAACATAGGATTGGTTAGCCGAATACTTAGTAATCTTACGAATAAAACCCTTAAACTGTTGTACTATACTCTCATTCATACATAATTTAACTATTGTCTATCCTGTTGGGGAGAGACGACACAAACTAACATTGAGAAACTCCAAATACTCCAGAATAAATTTATTTGATTGCTAGACCTCATATTAAACGTTAACACTAATAATACACCTCACCTTAATATTCACAATTATGTACGAGTAGATGTTAACAAACACAACACTCTAAATATAAAACAATTATATCAATATGTTTTGGGATTTATAACGTAACCCTTTTTCGTGTGCGATATTAGTGTTACGCTATGTCTAAAATCATGACTAAGGAAATGTTGAACTAAATGAGAATACGATGCAATAGATGTACGAAATATCTCTAAATTGATGATTTACGGCCAAATGAAACATATACAGAAGCCAAACTTATGGTAACATTTTATTGCTCCAGGCAGCGAATCATGACATCCACAATATAGCACTGCTTCACATATAATACATACCTTAACCATCTATCGAATAAACTCGCTTAAAAAGGATCGAACATCTCTACAGACACACATACACTAAGCAACTGCTGTATCGTCCTTTCTATCTATCGTTCTTATCACATTCATACGTCACTCTCTCTGACCACAATTGTGTTGCCAACCTCATTCTTGTGAGAGAGAAGATATCACGTTAAGTTTGGAAAGTGCAAAAGAGAACAAACTCAAATTTATATAGGAAAAGGAACTAAAAATGAAAGTTAAATTAGAATATGTGTCACAGATTAAATACACTGAAGTGCCAGAAAAACTGGTCCACAAGTCTAATACTTGGTAGATCCCCAACGGGAGCACAGGACTGCAGAAATACGACGGGACATGGACTCCACTAGCTTCTGGAAATATGCTGTAGGCAATGCACACCATACGTCCTGCAGAGCGTTCCACAATTCGGGTGTATTCAGAGGTCTCGGATTCCTGTGTTCGATAGCGCGTTTCATGGCATCCCAAATGTGTTCTATCACGTTCAGATCTGGGGACTTGGGTGGGATTGACAACACCCCAAACTCAGATGAATGCTCCTCTAACTATAATGTGGCATCCCGACACTTGGGTGAAGGTGCATTGTCTTGTTGGAATAGGCCCAACCCATCAGCATGAATGTAGGACATGAACGGGTGTACCTCGTCAGAAAGGATGCGCACATAGCGTTGGCCGGTCACAGACGTTTGTAGACGTACCAGGGGTCACAGTAAAGTCCAGCTAAACACACCCCATACCATTACGGACCCCCACCATCCGGTACAATTCCCTGTTGACAGGTGGGATCTACGGTTTCATGGGTTTGCGCCACACACGAATCCTTTCATCTGCCCGATACAGTTGGAAATGCGACTCGTTAGACCAGGCTACTTGTTTCCAGTCATTAAATGTCCCGTGGCGGTGTTGCCGTGCCCAAGCGAGGCGCATAGCTCTGTGTCGTGCACCCATCAAGGGGAGTCGAGTTGGGCGCCGGCTCCCAAAGCCCATATCGTGCAGGGTACGTTGCACAGTCAGGACGCTGATGATTGTTGAGGCTCCAGCATTGAATTCCGATGATACCTGCGAGAGCGTTGCACGCCTATCGCGTGAAACGATTCTTGAGAGCCGACGATGGTCACGTTCACCCAATGTCTTTTTACGGCCACACTGGTATCGTAGGTTGGAGGTTTTGCCGGAATTCTCGTAGTCACGGTACACCCTTGCAATGGTTGTCCGTGAAAATCGGAACTTCGTTTCTACCTCCGAAATACCATGGCCCATCTCACGAGCACCAATCATGACACCTCGTTGAAATAGTTATTACTTGTCATTTTCATGCCGAAAACAGCTCTGACAGCTGGCAAGGATGTCTATCGCTTTATATACGCACTGGCGAACGCAACAGAGTACGCGCATAAGTGACGCTGCTTTGTATTTTGCGTAAGCTCGTCTGCACCAGATTTTCTGGCAAGTGTGTGTTTAAAAGGATTAAACAGAATATTAATATCGATATCGTAGATATAAATTCTGATATTCATAACTCTGATCATGATGTCTTCCACTCTCGTCATTTTTCGGATCCACGAGTTCCTCTTCTTATCTCTCCTGGTTATACCAAGCATGCACCTCTCCATGCTTCTTTGAGTTGTTTGCAGCCTTTGTATGTCTCTTTTAGTTAAGGTCCACGTCTCTGCACCATACGTAAGCACTGGAAGGATGCATTGATCAAACACTTTTTCTTTTAAGACATAATGGCATATTGCTCTTGAAAATTATGCTGTTTCTTCCAAAAGCTCTCCAGGCAAGTTTTGTACGCCTATTAATTTCTTCATCAATGTGACCCTCACTTGATATCTGCTGTCCAAGATAAAGATACGTATCTGTTATCTCCAGTTTTTCTCCATCAATCGATAAATCTTCATTTCTTGTAAAAGCATTGAACATCACTTTTGTCTTCTGAAAGTTCATTTTTAATCCCACTTCTTTACTCTTGTCAGCAAGTTCCTGGATCATACTCTGCAGCTCTGATGGGGTAGTTGCAAAAATGACTACGTCATCAGCAAAACGAAGGTGGGTTAGATAATCTCCATTAATCTTTATCCCTTTGTTTTCCCAGTTCAGTGATTGAAAGACATTTTCCAATGTGGCATTAAAGAGCTTCGGAGATATGGTGTCACCTTGTCTCACTCCCTTTCCAATTTTTATGTGTGTTGTATTTTCAAACAGCCGAATCTTTGCACTTGCATTTTCATAGATGTTATTAATAATATTAATGTATGCATCTTCAATACCGCAGGATTTCAGAGCCGTGGTAACTGCTGATGGTTTCACCGAATCAAAGGCTTTTTCATAATCGATAAAAGCTATGCACAATGGAAGTTCATATTCCCTCGCTCTTTCAATTAGTTCTCTCAGTACGTGGATATGATCTATTGTGCTGTAGCCACTCCTGAATCCAGCTTGTTCTCTCGGTTGAGCCATGTCCAGTGTTACCTTCAAGCGGTGTGAAAGAACTTTAGTGAAGATTTTATAAACCACTGATAGGAGGCTGATAGGTCTGTAGTTCCTGAGATCCTCAATGTCACCTTTTTTATGTAGCAGGATCATTGTAGCATTGTTCCAATCCTCAGGAATCTTCCCTTCATTAAGGCATCGAGTGAAAATTTGGGCGAGTACTGTTTCAATTTCTCCACTTGCTTCTTGTATGATGTCTATAGTAATTCCATCTTCTCCTGGAGCTTTTCCCGCTTCATGTTCTTGATTGCATGTGCAACTTCTGCTGGAAGGACTGGAAGAACTCTGGTACTGGTACCTTTCATGATGTCTGGAGTACATGTATCATCCCTTTCATATAATTTGGAGTAGAAATCTTTCACTCTTGTCAAAATTTCGCCTCTATTTCTTGTTATAGAACCATCTTCTTTTCTCAGAGCCATAATCTGTTTTCTTCCCTTACTGAGATGTCCCTTTGCTATCTTAAGGCTTTGGTTGTTTTCAATTACTTTCCTCACTAGCTCACAGTTGAATTTCCTTACGTCTTCAGTGATACTTTTTCGTGTTGTCTTGCATAGCTCTATATATTCCACTTTGGAAGTCACATCTTCTTTAGTTGTCCTCATCTCTCTTCTTTTTTGCATCAACATTTTGGTTTTTCCTGATAATTTGTTCACATGCAACTTGTTCTTAGACCCAGCTAATTTTGTTGCTGTTTCCATTAGAGCTTTGGTTACTTTTCTGTTAACTTCCGAAATATCCACTTCTTCCGATGTTAGGCCTTCTAAAGCAGAGAATCTGTTCTTCAGTTCCAACTTGAAAGTATTATGGTGTTTTTTAAGGTTGGTTATGTCAATACATTTTGTTTGTCTTATGAGCTTCCCACGTTCCAGTTTAGTGTTGAGGTGCATCTTACATCTCACCAATCTATGGTCACTACCTGTGTTGAACTTGTTCAGCACACTGCAGTCTTCGACGACGAATTTTTTTGTTACACATAATAAAATCAATTTCACTTGTCGTCCCAATTGGATGTCTCCATGTCCATTTCCTATGTGGCTTTTTCTTGAAAAAGGAGTTCAAGATGAAAAATCCTTCTGCCTCTGCAAACTCAACGAGAGTATTTCCACGCTGGTTTCTGTTGCCGTGACCGAATTTACCTACTGAAGTTTCATTCTGTTGCCGGTGCCCTATTTTTGCATTGAAATCTTCCATAATTATCTTCAAGTGCTGCTTACCTTTATTATTTAGATGACGAATTTCCTCATAAAATTCTTCAATTTCTTCTTCAGGATGACTTGTGGTGGGTGCATAAGTTTGAATAATCTGAGCCTGGTATCTTCTCGATAGTTGGATAACGAGTCGTGCAGCTCTGTCTGAGGAACTTTCAACTTCTACAACTTTATCCTTCAGTTTCTTGTTTATTATAAATGCCACTATTATCTACTAACAAATGCTGATCTACTGCATGACCTGCTTGCTGTTTACTTTAATTCTATAGTAACTTTTCAATGACTTTATAATGCAGGGAGATCAGGGCTTAGTCAGGTCATTAAAGACCTTTCCCCTGATTTCCTTGGCTGTTATAATAATTACTCTTTGTTACACTAAAATGTAAATACAGGGTGATTCACAACTCATGGGACAAACTTTAAGGGGTAGTAGAGCACACTGCAACAAACATTTTTTGCATAGGAATGTATGGGCGCAAGTGACGCGTTGAGGCACAAACACAAGAAATAGACATAAAAGGTAACATAAATTGTTTACTTACAGCATCATTGACAAGTGCTTCTTTAGAGCAATGTTTACAATAATTGCTCAAAATTGCGTCCACCAACAGTTATACATGCGTGACAGCGTCGACGGAGTGATTGGCGTACAGTTTCAAAGATTCCAGGTATTTCTCGCACACGTGCAGCCGCAACGGATATTCGAGCGACGAGGTCCTCAACATGGTGAACTGGAGTCTTGTAAACAAAAGCGTTCAGATGTCCCCATAAGAAGTAATCGAGGATCGATAATTCGGACGATCGGGGTGGCCAACGGACTGGTCCACCACGGCCAATCCATAGCGCCCCAAAAGTGGCATCCAGGTAATTGCGCACATTAATGCTGAAATGGGCTGGCGCCCCATCATGCTGAAACCACAGTCCTTGTCGGTTGGCCTGTGGTACATCTTGAATCAATTCTGGTAAAACCTCTTCCAGAAAAATACGACAACATCTGCCATCGAGTCGCCTTGGTAGTAGATATGGGCCAAGCAGATGCATAATGTGCAAGCCACCTACTGCCCTCTACCGGCAACAGTACACACCAATCACTCCGTCGACGCTGCCACGCATGTATTACTGTTGGTGGACGCAATTTTGAGCAATTATTGTAAACATTGCTGTAAAGAAGCACTTGTCAACGATGCTGAAGTGCATAATTTATGTTTCCTTTTATGTCTATTCATTGTGTTTGTGCTTCAACGCGTCACTTGCGCCCATACATTCCTATACATTCTTTTTTTTACCACCCCTTAAAGTTTGTCTCATGAGTTCTGAATCACCCTGTATACACTGGATGTAAGGTATGACGTAACTACTAAAACAATAAAAATTAAATTAAAATTAAAAAAAAACAATGTCTGAATTTTGGGGCAATTTATGCGGCGCTCATTATAAAATATTTCCCACTATCATAAGCATTTAAACGCCGTAACGAAAAAACTATATCCCCTTAATCATGCAACCCAATACTGTTACCTCTAAATTATCCATTTTTCACTGTTAATGCTGTACCACCTATCCACCAGTGTTTCAAACTTATCTGCAAATGTGATATGCGATATATCTCTATCAATGATTTTGTTACAGCGTATAGATTTACCACTTCATTCATCTCAGATTTTCTCATTGGATCACACTCCATTTTTGCAAGTGTCGCTTATTTTCGTTTTTCTGACAATAGGTTTTAACTTATACAAAAGTTGTCCCAAAACAACTGAGAATGTTTTTATAAAAAGAATATGCTTATCTTAATTATCAAGAAAATTGTCATCTTTTACGAAATACTGTCCATTGCGTCGAATACTGGTGTCCCAACGTTCTCCCCAATTTTGGAATGTCTTCTGGAATTCTTCTTCTGAAAAGCTATTGAAGCACCCCTGCGCAATTGTAATAAGTTGTTGATCAGCCTCAAATTGCCGTCCCCGTAATGTTTTTTTTTTAAATAGGGAACAACCAGAAATCACATGGTGACAAGTCTGGACAATATGCAGGTTGGGGCACCAACTTAATATTCCCTTTTTTTAAAATAAGAAACGACACAATAGTAATCGCTGTACCGACTGGTATTAAAGTTTTTAGATGAATAGCGACTTTGTATGGTTCTTATTTTAAATTAGATGTTTCATTGATATGATGTATGGGATTTGTTTTTTTATTTACTTTAGGTGGCCAAGTGCGGCCTTGCATTGCGCCGCACGGGAAGAGAAAATTTATTTACTTTAGGTGGCCAAGTGCGGCCTTGCATTGCGCCGCACGGGAAGAGAAATGGGGAACCCAAGTTGAACAAACTCGTTTCATGCCCAAATGCTCGGTTAAAATTCTGTGAATTGATGATTTTGAAATCTGAACCACATCTTCGATATCTCTAATGAATAAGTGTCCGTCTTTTCGTATAACAACACCTATTGTATTGATGTTTACCTCTGTAACATTCGTTGTAGGTCTTCCTCCATGCGTGATTAAAGCTGCCGACTCACGGCCATCTTTAAATTCTTTATGCCATCTAGGAGTTGTTGATTTTCCTAGACATTCATATTTATAAGCCTCATGCATAAGACAGAAAGTCTCTCAGGCATACTCTTCTTAAGTCGACAGCAAAATTTAATGGCGCATCTTTGTTCCTCTTTTACATCCATTTTTTCAAAAAACCATAGCGCGAAGCACTTGTTAGGCGTTAACGAAACAACGCATATTAAACTGCGCACTATTGGCGACGCATGCGTGATAAACAGGTGTGGCCGGTTGCTATGGTTACTATAACGACTACCATTTTTTCAAGACTCGTGCCACGGTCGAACGAAGTATTGCACATTTTTCATAAAAACATTCTCAGTTGTTTTGGGATAAGCTATGTAAGTTCCCAATAAATACTCAATAGACGCCTTGAATTTTTCTCAAACACAAATGTAATTGTAATTTTCAGTCATTTTACATAATACCAAATTGGTTTTCCTCAACCAAACTGACTTCGTATTGAAATTCCGTTTCTAATATTCAAAGATGTGGAAACTTTGTTTAGGTTTTTGAAACCACTATTATATCACCCTTTTTATGACGAATCTCGTTTTCCCATACCTTCGACTAAAAACCAAGATTTATAATCAAAATAATTTTTCAAAATTACCTACTTGTCTTTTTCAGTGTTTGTGCGTTGCATGTTTAGAGTCAATAAGCACGTCTGCTGGATTTTGATTTTCCGTTCCTGGTTCGTTTGTTTTCACTTTGGCTCTAAATCCACTTTTGTCAGCAACATAATCCACTTGCCGGAAGTGTCCGTGGTCATCCACGTATCCGTAACTGCCCTTTACTTTGTGTCCATCGCTGGATTCCTTTCTGGACTGAAAGTTTCCGTGCTCGTCCTTTGTCTCATACCCATACTCGTATGGTTGAAGATCATGGGGCTGCAATAATGCCAAAACCATGAATACAATAGAAATTAAGAGAAAATTAGATCAGACAGGAAGATTCATATAGAGTACTGCTTCTCAAACTTTATGATATGGTAAAATTTGCCGGTCCTCTACATCATAAGAAGCCACATTCTTTACACAAAACTTCTTTTAATTTAATTTGAAATAAATATTGTATTGGTTCATTAATATGATGATTATTAATTCATATTTTAATTTTCAATTTATATACTCTGCCAAAAATATTCCAACACCAGGAAGTAGTGACACGATTTGCGAATTGGCAGGGAAGTTTGTAACGTATAGATAGGCAAAATTCCATTGTCGAAACATTCCTCTAAAACCTGAAGCTGTTTTAACAGAGTGATCCATCAGTAAGAAATACATTTTTGGAGGTTTAACGCCCACCATGAGCAACTCAATAGGCTCTAAGCAGTTGGCCGTCCCTGATTTTGGGCCTCTGGTTCCAGGGAAGATAGAGAGCCAGTGCCATAGGACACAATCCGTTTTTTATCCGGATTTCATTGCCGGATTCATCACAGACCAATGTTCAAAAGCCAGCGCCTCGTTCACTAGCCCACCGGGCAGCGACTAAGAGATCGACGTGTCTTTCAGATACATATTGTCTCAAATTGTTAAAAAGTTCCTCCTGGTGTAAACCAATCACAGTTAAAATACACACAAAAAAAAAAACCCGTCATCACTGCCATTGTCATCATCTAACACACTTCGGAAGAAGAAGCATTATGTAGCCGACTGGTTGACTCGGCGTACTGAGTTACATGTTGGCCACCACAATTCCGCAATCCATCGTTTGTTTTTTGTTGTTTTTTCTTTGGAGAGAGGGGAGAAGACTACTGTAAGCGTTTCGATGAGCTATAAGCATTTTCCTGTCCCTTATTTAGGGTCCTTGGTTCTAGGGAAGGAAGAAAACCATACCTCACCGGGATTCGAACTCGGACCACTCTTGGATAAATAATCAGAAGCCAGCGCTTAGACCACTGCGTCAGAGGGACAGCCTGAACTTTAAGGTTTTCTAAAAAAAGCTGCTTAGAAATATTTGTTCCGTGTCTGAAAGGTTTCAAAAACGTGCTCGTGTAATCTTTCTTGTTTGAAAATGTGATAAGTTTTTACTCATTTTCTGTCTTGTTTATTCAACATATTTTACAGCATTTGTGACAGTACTCCATGGTGTTGTGTTTTTTTGTGTTGTTATTTTTGACAGAATGAACATTCCCAGATATTTTATAACATGGCGTCTTTGTATGTGGAATCTTTATATATTTTATAACACAACGTTCTTGTATGTAAAACATTTCGCTTTAAGTGTCGATTAAATATACACTAATGTTGATTAGAAATATGTAACTGTTTATTTGCAAATATCTGTTACATTAAATTTGATAAATTTGAAAAATGAAAATTTATGAATAAAAATTAATTTCTACAATTTATTTCAGAACTGTGTTTAGAAACTTGCATGCTTTAATACAAATTACGGAGAACATTTCGCAAACGAAAATGTTTGAAGTCGGAATTCAAGAAAGACGGTTCATATATAGAATTAATTTATGTTAGAAAAACAAGTTTTGTTTTTAAATAACTTGGTTTCCTTTTCACATCAAAATTATGATATACGAAATTAGCATATTTCTTTTTTCTAAATCTATGAAGCGCTTGCATCATAGATTTTGAAAATGGAAATATGAAGCACTTGCTACATAGTTCCTATTTTTTTGCTAAACTTCACTGCCTTTTGAATTCCCCTCGCGTAGATACGAAATTGAAAAGAAAGGAATGAACCTACATTCTTGGCCACCCAATATAATCTTTGTATAAATTTTATTATATGCTTTAATCTGGCTTAAACAAAAATCATTTCGAGTCCCAGAACACTTTTCTTCCGCTGCTGAAACTTTGTTAACCTAATTTGGCCAATGAAAGGAACCATAAAACTGTGAAATACGTTGTTTAGAATAGTTGGATCGGATCGTCTAAATTTGTTAAATACTTCGAAAGATGGAACTGCCAAAAATATTTGGGTGGCATATATGTTTGGCAGGTATAAAGTTTTAGTTGAATTCTTAAAAAATATCTCTGTACCTATTATATTAACTCTTAACCATCAACTCCACTTAAAGCTTCGCTGTGTATTTAAATTGTAAAGCAAACTAAACAGTTATTTTCCCGGATAAACCTCAGTCGTAGTAGCTGGAAATTCAATTGAACACTACTTAACATTTCTGCAAAACTCTATGTTCGTATAAATGTAACTTACAGTTTAGTCTTGTTTATTCACACTCTTTTAGCACGTCAGAAAATCACCATCAATATTTATAATAACTCAAGTACTGAATTATACTCTGACGACTGAGACGTGCCTGCGCCGCAAGACGCACATTACATAAAGGCAGATAGCAATGAGAGCACATGTCCGCGTAGCTCAGTTAGGAGAGCGACTTACTCCGGACCCCGGATTCGATGCCCGGCGTGGACAAGACTGTGTTTTCACACTTTATAACAGCCTTTCGCTTCACATAAATATCCGTCGTTCTTTCTATAACACATTAATATGCATAGATCACAGATCATTCAAACATATAACAAGCTACTGTAATAGTCTGAGCTACTCTTCAGTATAACGCAGTTGAAGCAAGAGTGCCCAATCAACATTGAACACTCCAGCGCTTATCTTTCAAGACTCACTACGTAGTTGAACTTTGACTTGTTGTCAGGAGTTGCCAACGTCAAATTCATCAAGAAGGGAAATGTAGTGTTAGAAAAAAAAACTTTTAACGAGAAAAAATATTGCATAATAATACACGAACGTAAAAGGAAGGTTAGATAAGTGTACACGTCACAAGCAATGAACTGAATTTAAAATTTGATTACGAAATAAAGATCTGAGATTCTCGAAATAGTTCAGCATACATAAAAGAGGAAATAATTGCGACATCAAATTACAATCAATAAGCCTGCATTTATCGTTAGTTATCCATCCTATGGCCAGAATTTAATGAGCCTGAATTTGTCGTTAATTATGCATCCTATAGCCAAGAATATGTGAAAAATAACAGCACATACACAAGGTTACTACATTCTGCGTCTGAAAACTCTTCCTGTTTCTACTGGGAAAATTTATTTTTCTGTTACACATAAACAACTGAGATAGTGTATTTAAAACACAGGGTGTTCCAAAATTACCTTTACAACTCTGACCCTCAATAAAAACAAAAACCGAACAAGAGAACAAAAATCGGTTTATTGCATATTGAACAGAACGTTACAAAGTTTGTTAGGATTTCAAGTAGAGCTCTAAACGCGCGCCGTTGGTTGTCCGAATAACGTCGAGATGGTATTCGACCTCCTGCCATATTCTGTCGAGTATATCGTCAGGAATTGTGATGGCAGCTGTAATCCTGTGCCTATCCACATCCAGAATCTTTGTGCGGTACAAAATATCCTTCACGTAGCCTCACAGATAAAAGTCTATGGGGCAGGGTTATAACCAAGGAACGTGGAGGCCAAGGAATTGGACCATCCCGTCCAACCCATCGCTCCGGAAAGGTTTTATCAAGAAGCTCACAAACACGAAGTGCCCAGTGCAGGGTGCTCCGTCGTTCTGGAAAATGATAGCCGGTTGCAGGTCCTCCAATTTGGCGGAAGGGGGCAACAAACTCACTCAGCATGATGCTTAAATAAACATTGGATGTGACTGCGTTTTCTGCGGAAAGGAATGGGCCAATAATGCAGTTGTGCAAGAAACCTCACCACACGTTAACCATAGGGCTGTCACGTTCAATCCCACGGACGCATGTTAATTTTCAGAACCCCAGATTCTGCAGTTATGCTTGTTGATAACACCACATACATGAAACGTTGTCTCATTGCTGAATAAAACAAGTTTCAGGAAGCCTTCCTCATTATCAATCCTGTGGAGCATATCGACGGTAAAATTGAAACGTTTCGGCCTATCCCCGGGGTGCAGTGTCTGTGTCAAATGCACTTTGTAGGCAGTCAGTTGCAAACGCTTCTGTAGCACCCTGTGTATCGTTGTAGGTGGTAATCCAAACTACCTGGAGGCCCTACGAATGGACTTTTCTGGACTTCGTAGAAAACTGTCACGTTCCGTATCCTCCTCATTTGTGCTTGGCCAGCCAACGCCCTTTTTTATATAGCACACAACCAATCTACAATAGAACCGACTTCCAGCATAATAATGCCGTTTACAGGCAACTGAATGGTGAACCTATTGGCTCGCCCCTATCTGGTACACTGGCCGAATTGCTTCTTCAATCCTTGAAAAGTAAAGTCTTGCCCAATGCTGAAATAAAACCACTACTGTATCAGAGGTATGTACACTGAAGATCAATTGCATTAGAAATACCTATCTAGTAACGTGTAGCACCATCTTTCGCCCTGATGACGGCGGCGATTCGTCTCGGCATGGACTCGGCAAGACACCGGAAGCGTTGGGAAGCCATACGGATCCACGACGCCTGAAAAAACTCCCACAGTTCACGAATGTTTGATGGAGGGGGGTCGGAGCTTCAAGCATCTCTCTCGATGGCATCCCAGATGTGCTCGATGGGATTGAGGTCATGTGTCCTTACTGATCAAGGAAGCGAGGTCACGTCGGTGGAGTGTTCATCCAACCGTTCGGATACAATTCGGGAGCGATGGCACGGTGCATTGTCTTGTTGCAGGATGAGGTCCCCAGTGGGATGTTGAAGACGCACAAACGGGAGCAAATGGTCGTCCAGGATATCCCGGTAACGTTGACCTGTGAGGGACGATATCACACGTACCACGGGTCCCATTTCAGTCCACGTAAACAGTCCCCAGACGAGAATGCCACCCCCATCAACTTGAACAGCACCCTGCTGGCAAGAACGATCCATCGCTTCATGTGGTTTGCGCCGTACTCGTATCTTGCCATCTGCATGTACCAACGTGAATCTCGACTCATCAGTCCAGGCAACATTTCCTCACATGTCTAGGGTCCAGTGGCGATGTTCCCGCACCCATGCTAATCTTTGCACCCTGTGATGTGCGGTCAGCAGCGGTACCCTCGTGGGATGATGGCTTCTGTACCCCATAGCGAGGAGATGGTTTTGGATGGTGAGGCTCCTTACACGTTTTTGTGCACCAGCGTTAACTTGCCGAGTGATTTCTTGCACTGTGGCACGTCTATCCGCTGTTACAATGCGAGCTAGCCGACGATGACCCAGCTCATCCACACGCTGTTGTCCACGGCAGTTGGCCCTTGCAGGGATGGTTTTACTGGATTCGATGTATTCATGGTGCACACCGTGATTCAGGGGCTCGTAAAAATTTCAGTGCCTGCACGACTTCCGAGATGGAGTGACCCATTCGTCGGGCCCCGACAATTTGCCCACGATCAAATGCGCTTAGATCGTTCGTCTTACCCATACTGCGTCCGATTCTTACTGATTCCCATCGCATCACTCCTTATTTTCTCGGATCACTGCATACGTCATGTCGTTTCCGTTTACAGGGCCACCCACAGCGCCACATTTGCATAACTCCAGCTGTCTCTAATTCAATTGTTCTTCAGTGTAGTCCTAATGGTCTGGGTGATTGCATTGTAAATCGGTGTTTGCATAATTTCGTTCAAGGTGAAGGCACAATGAGTGACCTCCAAAGAGGAAGATTGTAGGATCCCGTCTGGTGGGTGCGTCAGTAATCACGGTAGCACAGGTATTGGGGGTATCGGGAGGTACCGTGTTGAAGCGTACAATGTTCACAGCACAACATCATCTGTGAGACACAACTGTGGAAAGAAACCCAAACTCACTGCTAGAGACCGGAGGTCATTTAACAGGATTGTGACCGCAAAGAGGAAGGCCACGACGACGAAAGTGACTGCTGAGTTTAATGCACATCTCCTAAACGCAGTGCCGACCCATAGCATGCAAAGGGAATTGCATAAGCACAATATTTACGGCAGAGCTGCGATTGCAAAACCCTGGTGTCACAAGTGAATATGAAACGGAGACTACATTGATGCTAGGAACATAAAACGTGGACTGCGGATCAATGGAAACATGTCTTGTTTTCCGATGAATCAAGTTTCTCACTATTCCGCACCATAAGACGGGTTTACGTGATGGAGAACCCCAGCAGAAGCCTACAACCCAGACTGTCTCCTTCTTATAATAAAGCACCGGGCGATTCCGTAACGGTTTGGGCCATGATCTCGTGGTTTGCAGAAGGTGAACCCTTTTAGCCGACTATGTGCATTCAATGGTGCAGACATTATTTCCGTCAGGGGATTGCACCTTTCTGGATGATAATGCCCCGATTCACCGAAGTCGAACTGTTCAATCTTAGGTTTGAGGAACATGAGAATGAATTTGCGTACCTTCCCTGGGCTGCAAAATCACCGCACTTAAACATCATTGAGTCCCTGTCGTCTGTGTTGGAAAACAGAGTGCGATCCCGTTATCCTCCTCCGGCTTCTTTCAAGGAATTGGAGCAGTTTCTGTAGGAAGAATGGTACAACATACCACTTACCACCATCCAGGACTTGTATGCGTCCATTCCAAGGAGGTTTCAAGCAGTTTTAAATGCAAAGGATGCTTCCACACCATATTAAGTGCGTAACACCTATTGTTTCAAGCTGTTTCCATTATTTTGGACAACCCCTGTACATATATGGGAGCAGAAATGCCTCCAGAGTGAGGGGACACGGACAAAAATGTGTTTTCAGATTGGCGCAAGATTGTGGAAATTGGATCCGCTAGCCGTTGGGTTCTTCGAAAAATGTGTGATGTTTGTTCCACACATTGTTTGGAATTAGTAAAAAATTCCTACTTCGCTTCAAAGGGGGAAAATGAAGGAGAAGACAATGTAACGTACTACAGAGGTAAAAATATGCGTCAAGACGACAAATCTGCAGCGGGACATTCTGTCCACGCAGCTCAGTTGGGAGAGCGACTTACTCCGGAGTGAGAGGACACGGTTTTGATGTACGTCGCGGACAACCTTGTGTTTTCACAGAACGCTCAGGTATTTTTTAAATGTTGCCACTCTGCTTAAAATTAATATACATTTCGCAAAATTATTTTATATGGCTTGTATATTTTATTTTAAAGTAACAATTTTTCCATACTGCGAAAGATTTCGAGTTTTTGTTTTACAATAAAGGTTGTTTTTCTGTAAACCCACCACGCGTGTTTTGCTATTAAAATGAAATGTTTGTAGCTCTAAGACGCACAATATATTTTTTTCAGTTTCAAACTTTTTTTTTTTTTTTTTTGTATCAGAGTTCAACGATCACCATTCGAAACTCTAAGGGGTAGCCCTTTGCTAGTTTGGGACCACTGGCTCCAGGGAGGAGAGAGAACCATTGCTGTAATTCAAGTGTAACACTCATTAATCATTAAGTACTAGGGCTTGAACCCAGCTCTGGAAAATAGTCGGAAACCTATGCCCAGAGGCCGTTCGAGAAGATTACTTAAGGAGGAGCGGTTGCTTCTGATAAAAAAAAAAAAAAAAAAAAAAAGAAACCTATGCCAGCAGCAGATCCAGAAGCTGGGCTTAGGGGAAGTGGTTGCTCCTGCCGGAAGAAAAAAACCTTTGCCCAGGTGCGGATCCAGAAGCTTACTTCAGGCGAAGCGGTTGCTCCGGTCTAAAGAAAGCCTAAGCCCAGTGGCGAATCCAGAAGCTACTTCGGTTACTTCGGTCTAAAAAAACCCCTAAGGACCAGGAATGGATCCAGAAGCTTAATTTAGGGGGAATGGTTACTCCAGTCTAAAAAAAATGTATGCTCAGGAGCGGATCCAGAAGCTTACTTCACGGGGAGAAGTTGCTCCAGTCTGAAAAAGAATAGATGAAAGATAGAGATTTTATGAAGGGCCCACAAACACACTACGAAGTTCCTGGCATTGCAATGCTTTTTAAACAGTTTCCTTAAAAATAATTGTTTTCGATTTTTAAATCACAAACTGCGAACATGGGCGAAAAAATCAGCACTGTTTTCATGGCGTTCAAATTTCCCGCTTCTTGAGACCAGCTTGATGCTTTAAAAACATCACGTCTGGATAAAATGTCTGAAAGTAAAGTTTGATGCCCTATATTCAGTTGGGTTGATTCGACAAAAACATTTCCAGCTTGGAAATATGTTACGGGTTTTTGTTTATGGCCTACTAGAGATATGCTTTGTCATCTACATTATCTCACACACACACACTCTCAAAATCTACCAAATACGGTGGCTTCCACTGCTTCCAATTTCTCATGATACCAGACAATACTAAAGAACAGAATAAAGCACACTGATTGCTCTTCATGGCCAATCAGAATCTCTTTTCATTTCCGCTCTCTGCTTTCTATCTATCTGAAACTCCAGCTTTTTTTTTCTGCTAAAGCAAAAGCAGAACATTTTATCTCCAAATTTACAGCAAATTTTAGCTACTATGAAAACATTTACGAAGATCTATGCATTTGTTACTCTAATTTTACAAAAATAAATACATTAACAAATTAACAATTTACGATATTGGTTATTTAGAAAGCAAAAATCTGCTTTAGGATCTCCCCAGTAGCCCCCCCATTGGTGCAGCCGATTTCAGCTTTCTGTGACCTGTTTAACCAAGGCCATCTAGAAAGTATAAGGCTTGAAGTTGTTATGCTTAACCATGACCGTCTAAAAAGTACTTTAGGGAGATGATTTCCCTCCGTTTGTGACGTTACACGGCCTGATACGTCGGCGTCATGTGTGACGTCATACACCACAGCGTTGGAAGCCAATAAGAAGCATTGGTTTCCCCGTGACGTCACTAAAAAGGGAAACGTATCTCTCTAATGTCATGGCCTTGTATTTTCCAGATGGCTTTGGCTTAATTCAGTTTCGTCATCGAAGTAGCTATTTTACTCTACGTAGAATGCTTCCTTATAAGCTAAGTTTTCAACCCATCAGTAATTGTATTATATTTCATCTCATAGTTAAGTTACAATTAAGTATCTTATATTCTAAATTTCAATTTCAGAAAAATGAGAACACAACCTTCCGATAAAGCGTTTCTTCCGAGGAAAGCAGTATTTCCCGAATTACAGACAGAAAAATGGATAATGTATGTTGTCTACTTACGTAATCGTCACTGTAGGCATTTTGTTTTGCTCTTGGTAAGACGTCAGATATCTTGTATCCACCTTGGTGCCCATATTGGCTTTTTTGATGCGGATATACGTAGTTGTCCTCCAGGGGAACGGAATTTGTCCTAGATGCCTTGGACAGATAATCGTCTGAGTTGTCGTGGCCGACATATGACCCTAATGTGTCTGGAGAAATGTGTAGGTTTTCTCCATCGTCGTACAAGAAAGAAGAAGGGTTGCCAACAGTAACTGGTTCCGCACCTTGGCGTCCTCCATAGTGAGGATCACCGGAATCATCAAGATTAACTCCATAGGGATGTTCACCGGAATCATCAAGGTTAATTCCATAGTCATGGTCACCAGAATCCTCAAGATTAATACTTTTGTCATGTATTCCTGCAGTTGTCGATGTCCCGTCTGATTTACCTTGCTGACCTCGGGACGGGTCATATGTTGCGTAACCCAGATAGCCTCCATCGTTTCCGTACACAGGAGCTCCCACAGTAGCACCCAAGAGAGCACACAAAAAGATACAGACCTGCAAAGTAGTACACTAGATTAATCATTTAGTGAAAGTAAAAACAGTTTTAGCTTCATAAATTATTATAATAAATATACTTAACAAATACATGGGAAATTCAGAAGTTCATTATCTTCAGCGATCAGATTTCGGTACTAAATGGAATTGAGTTCGTTGTTCAACAAGTAGGGCTTCCTAAGAAAGCTTGGAACTTTTTTGAAATAGGATCGTCAATGCTACAGGGCGGCGATGGACTGCTTCGACTAGCGCAAGTCTGGAGTTGTTCTAAATAATAGTTGTTTATCGGTGTAATATGCTTGTTTTACTTTATAATTGTTTGTGGTTCAAACTAATGCCCCAACATAACTAAACTGGAACGCACTCTTCTGACCAAAGCGTAAACCTTCTTCAGTAATTTGCGTCACTGTAAAGCTTACTGAATTACGAGTACTTAGCCTAATCTCCGACAGCTTCACGCCGCGTCGTGCAGCTGTGTACTTGATTAACACATGAATCAACTGGGCACTTGATCCAAAATGGCCAGAAGAATGTCAAAAAAACAACTTACATGTTTCAGTCTTTTTATTTCATGTTCTTCCAGAAGGAGTAGTCTGACACACTCTCTGCTCAATCAAATAGCTTAGTAACAACAACTCAACCATTCAAACAGCCCTGATGTACCTGAATCATGTGATGTCCAAAATTTCTTGCGCTCCCCAAACAGAAATGGTCACATAGAGGTTGGGTTTTGCAAAAGCTACGACAAAAAAAATCATTTTCCCTTCTTACCTCAGCAGTTCTGACGATAAACTAGCCACTGGTAATATGTTCTTCCTTCTAGCGAAAAAGGCTAGTTCCCTGACCCGAACATCCTGCCTCTGCCTTGAAATAAGTGACTTAGACATCTTCTTTCTCCTTTCCTAAGTTCGTCGCCGTTGTTATAGCCCTTTTTACCCTTTAAGCGGCCGATGAATCTGAACAAAATGTTGCCCAAAACTTTCTACATTTACCAAACAGAAATATTCACACAGCGTTCGAGTTTTGAGAAAACTGCCGCACAACAATTTCTTTTCCCTTCTCACCTGATCAACACTGACCATGAACCTGTTACTGTTGGTAGGCATCCCACTAGTCTACAGTGATATTCATCCCACTATTACTTGGTGATAGGCCTTGGTGTTTGGTATTCCACTAGTCCTTTCTTGGTGATAGGCCTTGGTGTTTGGTATCCCACTAGTCCTTTCTTGGTGACAGGCGTTGAAAGTTCTTTATTCTCTGCTCCATAACCCAAGACATGGCCGGAGCATCATACTACTGGATAGTAACAAGTGACTCAAGCATCTTCTCTCTCCTTCCTTAAGTTCTTCTTCATTATTACAACCCTTTAAAGGGTAATCAGTCAGAAATGTTTAGTACCAATCATCTCCCTAAATGACCACTTTGAATAACATAGGTAAAGAGGAAGCAAATCTTTCTCATGAGCAAGTTGACTCGTTCCAACCGCTTTCGATTCAATTCTTATATAGTGAATATATCTGTGCAAGCTGATTTCAACCCATTTTCCTAACCCCGAGTTGATTCGTTCCAACCGGTTAAAAGGTTAAGTAGGTAATCAATTAGAAAGGATTAGTGTCAGTCCTCCCTCTAAATGTGCACTTTGAATAACACAGCTAAGAGGAAAATAACACTTTCTGATGCGCAGGTCAGACGCGTTTGGCCCATTTCTTAGACAACGAATTCATTCATTCTAGCTGGTTTCAGTCCGCTTTGCTAACCCCGAGTTAATTCGCTCCAGCCGGTTAAAGGGTTAAACTAAATCCTCTGAATGCTTAAATATAAGCACGTGACTCGGTGATAAATCATATGTCGATATTGATACATCATCAAAGGCTGGCTAATAGAGGTTACGCACGAAATCCTTTTTGAACATCACATTATCAACATGACTTCAGTAAAAAAACATAGCGTAATACATTTGTTGATAGAAAATAATCTGAGTTACGAATCTCAGTTCGTGTAGTTTCTGTTTCGTCATTTGTGATTGGTGTGGTGTCGCGTTATCATGGAGGAATATAGGACCCGTCCTGTTTGCCAAAGATGGCTGTGTGGAACACAACTTGTGGTGTTTTCAGTTAACGTTTTCATAGTACATGTATGTGACCGAGGTAAAGCTTTCGCCAGCATTCAACAACCTGTGGTGTATGATACCGTGAGCAGTCCGCCACATTATCAGAGAACCTTCTCCGGAGTCAACCTTGGTTTAGGATGTTGTTTTTGTGGTTCACCATGTTTTAGCCAGATCCTTACGGTTGTCGTATAGCACTCACGTTTCATCAAAGGTTAAAATGCGATCAAATAAGGGCACTTGTTTGTTGCGAAGCAGGTTTCTGCACATCTCAAACCGTTGTTGTTTCTGATGATCCGTCAGTTCGTGTGGGACCCACTTATCGAGCTTCTTGACCTTAGCAATTTGTTGGAGATGTTCGGAAATGGTTGACACCAACACATTGTACTGTTTGGCAAGGTGTCTGACTGTGACGCAAGGATTTGTCTCCACATTTGCATTCAGAACGTCGTTATCAATGACCGAATGTCGTCGTCGGCCCTAATCATCTTGTAGACTCGTGCCACCGGAACGAAACTTTTCAAACCACCGATGAACAGTACGTTCAGATGTTTCCTCCTCGCCCAATACCTCGGTTACATTACAGGTCGGTTTGGGCCTCATTACGCAATTCGAACTCATGAAGCAGAATCACCCGCAACTCCCTTATTCGTACATGCCGTACAGACCGCTTTCACACGAGTAGCAACGACTGCCATAATCAGTTGGCTTGTTGCTACACGACTCAACCAATTATGGTGTGTATGTGGTGGCTGAGTCGCCTTTCAACTCGTACAAATGGCGCTTTGGGTGGGCTAACCTGCAACCATTGTGGGAAAGTTGAATGTGGCACCACAGAAAATCGGCAATTATTTTCCGAACAGCCTGATTTATACACTGCGATTACATAATCTTTCCAATTACAAATATTTATTTAAGGAAAATTATTGTCCTTTTGAAACAAACACT
Source organism: Macrothele yani (assembly GCA_039090855.1). Lineage (NCBI taxonomy): Eukaryota > Metazoa > Arthropoda > Arachnida > Araneae > Macrothelidae > Macrothele > Macrothele yani. Next base: position 135,224,838 of record CM077002.1, read on the forward strand.
TCAAGACGTCAAGGCTTGTAGGCAGTGGTGGAGTGCAAACTTTATCTTTAAAGAAACCTGAACAGGAAGAATTGCCGTTGTACAGTTATCTCTGATTGCCATGAGTGGAATTTCAGCACGCAGAACGCCTGTACCCGCTAGTAGGCCATTTGTTTTCTATGTGCTATATGCTAGCTAGCCCCACATCCGGTCCATGTACGTAATTACAACAGCTACGCAAAAGTTATTTAAGTTGTTCTTTCATATAATATTGACAGCTTGGATTAGCGCATAACTGTCTCTTCATAGTTCTGTTTTGTTGTTGGAAAGATCATTTGCAATTTTTGACTCTGTACAAATACACATGTATCATGCAGGCGGTATCTCAATTTCTTTCAAACCTACTACCATAAATAATAAACTGACGGAAAAAAATCCCAACACCAAGAAGGGGTTGTGTTAGATAAACGACAGTTGGTAGGCGGTGAGAGTACATTTGTAAGATGACGTCTATGCAAATTTCGCGCTCGGCGCATACATGTGGCGCTGGTAACGCCCCTTGGAACATGCAAAGCAGGTTTGCTGTAAATACGCGCTGTAACGTTCGTGAGCGTTAGTTATCGTTGGGATTCGACGTAGTGTGTTGATGTTAGTCAAGAATGCCTTTAAGAAGACGAAGAAGTCATTATCAACAGCTCACGGAGTTTGAACGAGGTCGTGTAATAGGGCTACGAGAAGGTAGATTTTCGTTCCGCAATATTACAGAACGACTTGGCAGGAATGTAGCCACTGTGAATGATGATTGTTGGCAGCGGTGGTCAAGGGAAGGTACTGCCTCAATAAGACCGGGTTTCTGCCGGCCACGTGGCACTACTGAAAGGGAAGACCGCCGTGTACGGCGTATGGCCGTGGCGCATCGTACCGCGTCTGCGGCAGCAATTCGAGCTGCAGTTGCCACCACAGTGACACAAGGAACTGTTACAAATCAGTTACTTGAAAGACGGCTCCGAGCCAGACGCCCTCTAGCGTGCATTCCACTTACTCCAAACCACTGCCATTTGCGACGTCAGTGGTGTCAAGCTAGAGCTCATTGGAGGACGGATTGGAGATCTGTTGTGTTTTCGGATGAAAGCCGGTTCTGCCTGGGTGCCAGTGATGGCCGTGTGTTGGTTAGAAGGAGGACAGGTGAGCGTCTGCAACCAACCTGTCTGCGGCCGAGACACACTGTACCTACACCTGGAGTTATGGTCTGGGGAGCAATTTGCTATGAGAGCAGGAGCATTCTCGTGGTTATCCCAAGCACCCTGACGGCACAGTTGTACGTCGGTCTGGTGATTCAACCTGTTGTGCTGCCATTCATGAACAGCATTTCAGGGGGTGTTTTCAAACAGGATAACGCTCGCCCGCATACCGCTGTTGTAACCCAACATGCTCTTCAGAGCGTCGACATCTTGCCGTGGCCTGCTAGATCATCAGATCTTTCTCCAATCGAGCACGTATGGGACATCATTGGACGACAACTCCAGCGTCACCCCCAACCAGCATTAACCGTCCCTGTATTGACCGACCAAGTGCAACAGGTATGTCTTACAGCACTGGCTCTCTCCCTTCCCTGGAACCAGTGACCCTAAATTAGGGACGGGCGACTGCTTATAGCATATTGAGTTGCTCACGGTGGTCGTTAAAGCTAAAAAAAAAAAAAAAAACATTCTGGCGGTTACACCGGTTATTAATGTACCAGCATTTTACATTTAAAATGGCTCTTGTCGCTCTTACATTAAGCTGTGATCTTGAAACCTTAATCGATTAAATATGTTACCTATGCAAATGTATTGCCGCCATTTCATTCCTCTACAACTATTTTTTCGTGGTGTTGGGATTTTTTTCCGTCAGTGTAGTTTGGAATCATGTTTTTGGAAGATAACAGGTTTTGATTCTTTTACTACTTCAGGAGCTCAAAAGTAGTTTTGAAAGCTACAGTAGAAGAATTCAAATCAAGTTGTAGTTTTGTTTTTCATACGTTAAACAGTTTCGCTTCGAAACGATTGCATTTAGATCCTTGTATTAGTTTTAATATTATTTTTTTCCGGAGTTGTAGGAATGTCCTAAATCCATTCGGCTCTCTGCACCCAAGAATAACTGTCAGTATATTCTGAAAAGTCTCAAACTCCAAAAATTCTAGGAATGTTCCTGAGGAAAGTTTATGGATCACTAATAACGAGGGACTGTACGCCAATTATGTAGAAACTAAAAAACTACACTAGTAATCCGATTTATTAGCGTAGGAATATACGTATAAATAAGCGTTTCTAAGCTTTCGCACTGTGGCGAAGTGGAATGCAACCCCCGTCTAAAAGTTAGTTTGAGATGACAGTTTCGAAAAAGACAGGGGTGAGACACCATGTCGCATAACGTGGAGTAAGGAATCTCTTTCGGGAAGCAGGAGAGAGGAAGAGAGGCGTGTCTATTAAGCATCCTTCTGCCCGGGAACAGGACATTCCTGAACGGGGTGACAGTTTTGGTGAGGTATAAGACCCCGAAATATGCATCCTGCAGAAAATGTACTGACGGGATTAGCTGAAGGCAAGGGAGCTGGATAAAATCGCATTTCGGACCAGGGGCCCAGAAATTTGGCGGGCACTCTCTTGGTTTTCCTGCAAAAGAAGCATGCTGAAGGAATTTCCTTGATGGCTGCGGTCATCAGGCTGTTGGCAGAGGTGACCTTAGACCTTCTGGGCTGACTGTTGACCGTACGCTCACCTTTCGCTCGCACGTTCGACGGCAAAGGACTTCCTGTCTGAGAGCTTTGTCAATCCTTAAGAGTCCTGCATACCCCGTGCAAGATAGGATTTCGGCACGGTCAGCTGGAATCAGCTCCTCTGGTGGACACCCCCTAACCCAGCTGTCAAGTTTCTTTCCTCCTGGAGGATGACTCTCCTTGCCCACTTGCCAGCCGACCCCAAGTCGTAAATCATTACCTCTTCAGTGGGGGTTGTGTGATCTGATCCCTGCCTGCCGAGGGGGAAGAAAATGCCGTGTCTTCCGCCGAATGCGAAATTGAAACAAATATATAGCATCATTTAGAAGGGAAAATCAATATATCATATCACTCGTATGTATTCCCAAATGTTTATATTTCGAGATAAAATATCAAACTACTTTTCTGCTTTTCAACCTAGCAGATATCAAGATTAGAACTTTTTAAAAATAACTGTCAATCTGCCCATTATTTCACACTTTTGGGATAATAATTAAAATATTACTAGGCAAAGTGACGCTAATATAGAAAGACAGAAAGATGGTTCTGTGTTTATTCTACATGTGAAAAAAAACGGGATTTCTAAATTGCTTTTTTATATATGTAATTTGGTTCTGCAAATGCGTGTTTTGAGCTATTTTTCACGAGGTATGGAGGACCCTTAAGATCTTTGCCTCAGTCTCCTCGGGTGCAGACAGGACTTCGTTAGTCCGTATTTACCATTCTCACATTCGGTTTAAACTGGGTTATGGCTGCATAGTGTATAGCTCTGAGCGTCCTTCCGTTCTCCGGCCGTTGGATACCACCCACCATCAAGCGCTGCACGGGAGCATTTCGCACGTCACCCAGGCTTTATGCCGACGTGAACGAACCGTCGCTTCAATAACGCCATCTGGAACTGTCACTTCAATTTTACCTGAAACTCCAATCTCTCCCAGATTACCCTTTATACGATGCAGTTTTTCATCCCCAGCATGCTCATTTATTTGAGAAACGTCCCTCGCTCGTGCATTCCATCCTTCGGTCTTCGTACGGCGGCAGTAGCTCGTGATGCAGGGCTAGATTTGTCACTCGTTGGAGAGACCAGGGGCTTTGAGGATCCTCCATGGCGCCCTCTTGGGGTCATGGTTGATACCAGCTTTACATCTTTTGATAAGTCCTCAACCCCTGCGTCAGTGTTCTGGAAGCTCTTCGCTGAGCACCGTTACTTCAATGCAGACTTTATTCCTGTTTTCACTGATGGATCTTAGACGGCTGGTGCTGTTGGATCCGCGACCGTTTGCATTGACGAAGTTTCTGTTGCCAGCATTGCTACCTAGGCCACGGTGTTTTTGGCGGAGATGTATGCTGTGCGTCTTACACTTATTCACGTGCAGTCAAGCTCTCATCAGCGTGTTATTTTGTACACTGTTTCGTTGAGTATTGTGCAATCTATGCCATCTTTGGATTTCATTGGCCACCCATTTCTTTTTACTGTACGAAAACTACGTTCTTTGCTCGAGGCTGGTGTCCAGATACGATTCTGTTGGATTCCTGGGTATGTTGGGATACCAGGGAACGAGTCTGCTGATTGCTCGTTCCCTGGTATCCCAACATACCCAGGAATCAAGCAGAATCATTATACATCCTACGCCAAAAAATCAATCGGATTACTGGTACAGTTTTGCCATTTTTTATGGATCATTGTTCAATAAATGCTTTATTGCAAGTTTATGAATCATCCAAAAAAACTTTGCTTGCCCTTTTTTTTTTAAACGCTCCGATTTACTTGTTCTTTTATCAATGCCACAGTCCGAAAGAGATTTTTACCAGAGATCTGTGGATTCCGATTTATATTGCATAGTGTTACTAATGAAAGGCGCAATTTTTCTGGGAAGTGAGAGTTTTCATAGTGGAAACACACATTATAAACACATACTACACAGAGTTGGCACATTTTCTGCCAATTTGAATAAGTACGACATGAAAACAGCAACCAAGTAGTAACAGTTCGAACATTACAAACAAAACAAAACAAATCGTTTATAATCACATAACTTCTAAGCTTCTGGGTACAGTGATTTTTAAATTGCGTTTATTTCAATGCGACACGTTGGCACCATGAAACTTCCGCCGTCTTTTGTCAGAACGTTTCCTGCGAACTACTTTGATGTACACTATGTTGACAAAAGTTACCGGACACCTAGAACAGAAACATTTATTGACATACATTAGTATGGTGTCGGTCCACCTTTCGCCTAAATACATGCACTGACCCTTCGAGACATGCTTTCGACAAGGTTTTGAAACACAACGATAGCTTTGCGCTTCCATTCATTACATAATACTGCCGCTAACTGTTGCGTAGCAGTAGGCCTTGGTTCCATACTTCTTATGCGGCGCTCTAATTCATCCCATAAATGCTGTCTGGGATTAATATCAGGGCTCTGTGCTGGCCAGTCCACACACGATACGGAATTATCGTCAAACGACGCCGTAACAGTCCTTGCTTTATGAATCGGTGCATTATCCTGCTGGTATCAACAAGGCTCGGTTGCATAGTATTGCCATAGAGTTGGTAGGGCATTACTGTCAAGAATATCAAGGTAGACGTGCTGGTCAACAGGTTTGTCCACGATAGCCAATTGGCCGGTACCATACAACGAAAAACATCATCACACGAGTACAATGCCAGCTCTAAACTTGACCGTAGGAACAGTATACTGTGGTAAGTAGCGTTCCCCCGGCTGCCGTCATACCCACACAAGGCCATAAGACTGATGGATCATGTATCTGGATTCATCAGTCCATAGGATCGATCGGTTTCCATTGATCAACGGTCCACGATAAATGTTCCTTACGCCATGCTAAACGACGAGTAGCATTCCCAGTGGAGATGAAAGGCTTATGAGCAGCCGCACGACCACAGTAACCCATGGAATGAAGTTGTCTGACAATGGTACGTGTACACACCGAGGTTTCAGCATTTTTACTCACCTGTACACTGAGGTCTAGTGCATTACGCCGTCATTTAGCTGTAACGTCTATCCTGAGGCTTTGATATGTCCTCTATCACTGATTTTCTTTGATCTGACGGTATGTTTTGCTGCTTCAAGCACGCCATGTGTCTTCTACTTATTCAGTACATCAAAAACATTTGACTTGGGTATGTTTAAACACCCTCTCGGTTTCCCATTAATGTAACGCCTAACAATCTTTCCTTTCTCAAAGTCAATTTTCTACCACAGCGACATTTTCACTCAACCTTACAGTGCGATATGCTCGCGGTGAGCTACAGGCTTGTTTTTATATCGTTTGCAGCTGTACCGCGCATCTTAATAACGCAACGGATCCATTCATTTGCTTTTAAAGGGGTGTCCGGTAACTTTTGTCAATATAGAGTACGTCTATCGGAACTTTTCTGAATGATTTCGGTGATTATTATTCTGTTCTTTCAGCATTCACAGTTATGATTTATTTGGGTATTTTTATGTGCTGTAAACTTGTAACCTCTACAAAATTCGATGATGGATACCACATTTGTGAATCTGGGTCAGACTATTTCGGATGATAATTCTTTAACGCTCAGGCATGCCTTTTCCTTGTTGTGTTTTGGAGTTTAACAACAACCATGAGCTACTGTTAGGGCTGTAAGCAGTTGTCCGTCCCTAATTTCGGGCCACTTATTCCAGAGAAGAGAGGGCCAGCGCCGTAAGGAAAGCACGGAACCCATGCCTCGTCTGGGACTGGAGAGCTCCTTCCCAGCTAGGACGATTAGCTAGAAACGTACGCCTCTGTCCTCTGTAGCGGCCACAAAAGATTTGATGTTTGATTATAACATACATCTTCATATATTCAAGATATGTAAATACGGTTCTGTGAGAGATGACGTAACGCATTAAACAGAAGATTGTGAAAGAGGCGGCAACTTACAAGACGCAGAACTATGTCCATAACCGTTACAGATCTGTGAGGTGAGGAAGGGTTAAACACAGAGAGAGTGTCGCGGCAGCTAATGTATATGCACGTTGTTAGCGGGCAAAAATGGCGCAAAGAACCAATATCAAATTCTACTTCAAATTATAAACATCCGCATTTGCAATGCATGCGATGTTCAAAGAAGTTTCCGGTTATGAAACTCTAACCTTGAAGTGCGTTTTCGACTGGTTCAAACATTTCTGGGGAGGAAGGGACTTGGTTGAAGGTGTCCCCGATGGTGAAAGATCCACGACCTGCAAAAATCCTGAACATATTAAAATAATGCGTGAACTTAAAGCTGAGGAATTATATATTAGTCCCGATACAGTCTCATGATATAGGGAAATGCAAGGTCTCTGTTCAGGATCTGTTCCATCTTCTAACCATGGAGCAAAAACTCCACAGATTCGAAGCATACGGAGAGTTCATTAGCATGTGTGATGACGACCCCTCATTCTTAGGTTTGATTGTGGCAGGAGATAAGGCATGGTACTTTGAACACGATCCAGAAACAAAGCATCAAATTATTGTGTGGACGAGCCTCATTTCTCCCAAAGTGACAGAAGCTTCGTCTTTAAAAACTAAGGCTGAAGATCAGAATCATGGTCTTTTTTTGACAGAGACGGAATCACTCACATGAAATTCGTTCCAGGAGGAGAAACTCTGAATACCAAATTTTACCTTCAAATTTTGACACGACTGTTGAAGCCCCATTCGACGAGAACGGCAACACTGTAAAAATGTTGGTGTCATTCCTCTACAATATCCGGACGGCTCCAAGAGATATTATATTGGAATAACCGAGCGTTCCTTTAGAATTAGAGTCAACAAACATAAAAGGGACACAAAAACGGTAAAGTAACCACGGCCCTATCCTTACTGCACCCGTAAATCTACTGCCGTTAGCGAAACTTTGGAGATCATTACCAACAGTGAGCCCTGCAAAAATAGCGTATCGCTGGAGTTGTCACAAATTTGAAACCAGTTCTTCAAATAGTGAATTCCTTTGTTTTCCAACCAGGATTCAGCGTGCTAAACGAACATGGCGTCTAGTGTCTTTGAAGAATAATTACATTCGCATCTCTTCGTCAAATTGTTGAACCTTTCTATTACTCAGTTTGCTGTCCACTTTCCTTGAAAAAGCCATCTGGTTTTTGTGCGAAAGCTTGGAAACTTTGATTTCTATTTCTACGCCAAGAAATGCGGATCACTAGTACAGTTGTACTGTTTTGATGTTGGTTTTTGTTGCATGAAAATGCGTCGTTCCATTCAGAAGAGACGGTACAGAAATTTGTTGCCGAACGAGCCGTTGCTACGTTGTAACTGCTGTGGATCACTTTGTGGAAGCGATATGCATACGCAGATATATTTGGAGGTTTAACGAACACCGTGAGCAATTCAGTGAGCTAGAACCAGACGTCCGTCCTTAACTTAAGGCTACTGGTTCTAGGAAAGGGGAAGAGCCAGTGCCATACCACAAGCAAACCAGCCGTATCTCATCTAGGAGTCGAACCCGGAAGTACCCGGACGAACGGTCAGATGCAGTCGCTTAGATCCCAGTGCCACCTCAGCAGCGGATAGACCGATAGATGGATTCATATAAGTATAGGTAAGTGCGTTAAACCCAAATCTTGTATTATTGAACGGTCATTAGGAATATTCGGATCCACAGATATGTTAAGGAAAGTTAACGCACAAAACGAAGTAGAAGATTACATAAGAAACTGGATAGCAATCATTTGTCATGTGTATTTAAAGTTGTCGCATTAGAGCTGCTGTGATAGAAAAAAAAACAATGACCTAGAACAAAGAACATTTTTTTAAAAAAATACCCAAAGAGTTGCCTGTAACACTGACTCTCAGATACATAAGCATGCTCTTGGTCACAAAACTTGATTTCATTTTTCTCGACGCAGATAATGTTCCGGGTCAACGACCATCACTCTTGGTTTCTCACTTCGCTTTCAAGTGCTTCGCAAAAACAGAAATCAATGAACGTCCCAGAAACTGCGTCCTTTCAAATGTCATTTTTTTCACTCTTTCTTTTATCGAAAGCATCTCTTCCTCATTGCGAGGTAATTTTGTTTTTAGAAACTTACTTTGTTTCTCCCTGTAGCGGGAAATCAGTTGAAGGCAGAACTTATCTGTAAGGGTTATAATTTATAATGTCGTTATCTCCGCAAATTAAAGGGAGATAAATCAAGGAGACGAGAAATCACTTTACAGTGCGTACACGAGTGATCATTAAAAAAAATGATCTATTTTCACTAAATACGCATTTTGTTGAATTTCTAGCAAGTGAATGATTCAGGTGCGCTTCCGGTTAAACAAAATTTGGAATTTGTCTGTTCGTTAACTAACAAATTAATTGTAACTAATTAGTGTATTAACTTAATTAATTATACGACAAATTAATTGATTCATTAATTACCATTTTAAATTTCGGTTTGGTATTTAATTAAAATTTTGCACATTTTTACTAAATATTTAAAGATATTTTCCCTTTAATATTTATGGGAAGCTGAATGAGTGTTTGCACCAATATGGGAGTGTAAATTTCCGTAGAAGGAAAGGCTGTCCGTATAGAAGGTGATATGCATTAAAACTGAAATTTTGTGGATTATTGATCTTTCAGAAGTAAGCAGTCACCCAGTGAAAAAATTGTTGCACTTTTAAATTTTTTTATTTATTTATTTGCAGTCATTTGCAAAAATGTAAGACCAGCTGTTGGTATTAGGAGATTTCTGCCGATTGCGTCAGCTGCTCTCTATATTACTCAAAATCCTGTCGGCGTTGATAGAGTTTGGGGATGCGTGCGAGCGTCATGCTTCTAGTTTTCATGCTAAAAGGCTTTGTACGTATTTTCTGTATAGCGAAAATTGGGCAAAAAGTGTCATTAAGTGTTACTCAGAGGGAACGAATAATGACTTTATATCATGAAGGATATTCCGAACGTGATATAAGTAGAAAGGTGAATGTGAGCAAAACTGCTATTCATAATGCGATCATGAAATATCGAGATACAGGTGAATTTAGCAACCGAAAGAGAAGTGGACATCCAAGGAAATTAACCTCGCATGATGACAATACCATAAGTCGAACAGTTATGCTTTCTCCGAGGAGTTCGCGTATGAAAATCAAGGCCATCTACATTCAAAAGGGTGTGATATTAGTATCAGCACTGTTTCCCGACGTCTTAGCAAAGATTTTGGTTAAAGTCTTACTGCACATAAACCTAGACTAACCTCTGTCATGAAAAAGAAGATACGCTAGTTTCTGAAGCGTCATCAATCGTGTACTACTGAAAATTGGAGCCACGTTTTTTTTTTCCGATGAATCAACTGTGCGTAAATTTGAATCACGTGAAGCACATGTTCGACGACTAAAAGGCAAAAGGTTTGATGAGGAGGACACCGTTTGCATCGTGAAACATCCGCCTATAGTTAGATGATATGGTATGATGGTATGTCAGCATCCGTACTACTTCACTATCTTTTTTGCCGACAAGCACTACTATTACTTGTCCTTTCTATGTGGAAATGTTGTGTGAGAAGCTGTTAACTGATATGCAAGTGCACAGATGCACAATCTTAATGCATGATGATGCTCCATGCCACAGATCAAAGATAGTAAATGACTACCTGTAGAGAAAAAACATAACTGTGCTTGACTGGCCAGGAAATAGTCCCGATGTTAACCCAAACCAAAATTTGTGGACTATTTTAAAAGACAAGGTACCAGAAAAACAGCCATGAAATTCCCAAGCTTTGATTGAAGGTATAAAGTACGTGTGGTGCAAAGACATTTCAAGTGACTGCTGCAAATCCTTCATTGCGAGCATGCCACATCGTATTTTGTTCGTTATAAAAACCAGAGGAAGCCACAAAAAGTACAGATTTCGGTCTTTTTGTGTTCTAAAGAATGTAAGTATTCATCTGTGGTGTCATTTTTCAAATATCTCTGAGTAATAATGTTTCTTTGAAAATCTTAATTTTTAATAAATTGAGAGGTGGCCTTCTGCAAATGACTGTACTACCTAATTAATCAATTAATTAATTTACTAATTTATTTTTGCAAAGAAAGCCTACGTATGTTGTCAATAACTTTGCCTTATGGATCTATATATACTATCAAAGGTGTGTTTACCTATGTACAATTTAGAGAATTTTCGATACCGTCTTTTGTGAGCTGATACTCTGACCATTCAAATCCTTTTTTATGACCGGTAATGTATTCGCATCAAAACCGAGGATCGAACCAGTGATGAAAACGCGTCACGCGTCAACAGCTCAATGGTTCAGCAATATCTTGTGGGTCGAACGTGTCGCGAGAAGCTGTTCTTGACCCGATTGTATTTCCATTCTATTTTTGAAAAGAAAAATAAATATTTCAAAGAAAAATGCGCATCGTGGAAATTTGTGCTAGGTACTGGATCTCGCGGAGTAACAAATGGTTTGTCATGCATAAATCTTGTCGTCTGTTTCTTAAAGAAACGATGTCCACTGATCAACGATTCGGCACCGACGCTAGGCACACCAACACCGTATTTTAAAACGATAAATCCTTTGATTTTGGTTTCGGTGCGATTGTCCGGAGCATGGTACAGGCTAACGTTCGATGCTTTCTTCTCTGGTTATTCACTCTCTCACACCCCCTGTGTCATATTGGAAGGCTGAGAGTTACTTTTAACATCGCATCTTTTCCATTGAGCATTCAGAGCTTTTCGTTTGACGTGCTAACATCCCGTTCCTATTGCATATTGTGTGGGATTTAATGTCATATTTTTTAATATGGATGAATTTAATATTAAGGAGATTAGAAAAGGAGTCGATGTCAACAAATACGAGCTTGTTTAAAACAAAAAAGGGAAGAGTGAATGCTGAAAATTCTTTCGTCTCATTAAGGAACCAGAATATGTTTCGCAGAAGCAAAAAATTTCAAAAGCTTGTGATAAGTTGAAAGTTTCCAAAATGTGAATGTTGATATCATGACTGTCACTTCCTTCTGAGGGATAATGATGGAATCAACATTCACATTTTGGAAACTTTCAACACATTAGAAGCTGTTGAAAACTGGTGCTGCTGTGAAACATATTCTAAAGCCTGATATGTTATTAAGAAATCAGCAAAAACTGAAATTAAACATACAACATGTTACTTAATTTAAAATTATTGACTGTAGAACCATTAAAATTAAGTGGAACAGCCTTATCATTACTTCGAGGGGACTTTTTGACTCTCGCAGATGTGTTTGAAAACATGTGTAAAACAGTTCAGTTATGTGAAGGACGACAGTTTCAACAATTTCTGTGAGTAAAGTATACGTCCCCGTAATTTCCTTGTATCAATATTATTTCTACGTAACCTGCGATATCCACTGCGAAGATAATTTTTGAACGCCCTGTGTGTGTATATATATATGGTAGAACTTATGAATATATAATATGCACTCACGGACAACGACATTTGCGCACCAAGAAGAAAGCATCGGATTGAACTGAAATTTCGTGGACGTAATCATACAGATAAATGATACACATGATGGCAAAGACAGAGCTGCAGGACAATTACAGAGGGATCTGTGGCATGCAGTCCGGTCATCTTCAATAGTATGTCGCAGCGCCTCGCGCGGCGATACATGCTGCAATACGGTCCGGCATGGAGGCGAACAGACGCCTGATGTTGTCCTGCGGCAGACTGGCCCACACGTGTTGGACGGTGTGGAGGCGAACAGACGGCTGATGTTGTCCTGCGGCAGACTGGCCCACACGTGTTGGACGGTGTGCGCCAAATCCCGTATAGTGCGGTACTGCGAAAGCTGGCGTTTCAACTGGTCCCACACATGCACCATAGGGGACATGTCCGGGGAGCGGGTAGGCCATGGAAGTGTCCGGACATGACGTAGGCAGTCCTGGGCAACCAGAGCCGTGTGCGCGCGGGCATTATCCTGCTGGTATAGTGCACCTGGAATCCCGGCCAGGAATGGCAGCACATGGGGCAGTAGGATCTCATCCACATACCGCTGTCCCATCAATGATCCACGTACTACTGCTAGAACTGATCGGCTATAGTAGGCAATGGCTCCCTACATTAAAATGCCTGCAGTGGTAGAGCCGTGGCGATCGATAGCGAGGTTGGGATTGTGCCGTTGACCCGGGGACCTCTCCTCCCGGACACGATGATCATCTGTCTCCAAAATGAAGCGGCACTCAACGCTAAACACCACACGTCGCCAGTTTGTGGCGTTCCATGTCGCTCTGACCTGGCACCACTGCAAACGAAGACGGCGATGTTCCGGTGTTAATGGCAGCACACGTAAGGCACGGTGGGGTCGCAGTTTCGCTTCCGCGAAGCGTCGGGAAATGGTTCGTGGGCACACAGAAGCCGCTACACTTGCCTGTATAGTGGACCGGGTACCCGTGGGTCTCGTTCGTGCCTGGCGCGCGATCCGTCGATCCTCTCTACCGGTGGTCCTCCTGGTCCGTCCGAAGCCGCTCCGTCGTGTGACAGTGCCGTCATGTGCCCAGTGTTCCCAACACAGTCGGACAGTATGGTCAGAACGATCCACATGGCGGGCTATACTGCGCGCCGACCGCCCTGCGGTTTTGAATCCGATGATCAGGCCTCTCTCAAAGTCCGTAAGTTGCGTAAATCGACGTCTCGGGCATCTATCCGGCATTCTTGTCGCTCTGTACTTTTGCTTGGGTCGGCTGGTGCTTTTCGCTTTCATGGGTCATCGACTACACGCCGGTTTATAAGGCTGTCGGTTTGTGCTTGCAGCGCCACTACAGGGTGTGCGGTCATGCGCAACCGCCCCACACGTGGATCATTTGCATACCAGCACGTACTTTAGCTATTTGCAAAGTTTCGCGGTTGTAGCATGTTCTCTTCTAGGTGCGCAAATTTCATTGTCCTTGAGTGTATATAGAATTATACATTATGCCCTATATACAGAATTATACGTAATCGTACAAGTATAGTATATATATATATATATATATATATATATATATATATATGGGATGTAAGGTCAGGTGATATATATATATCCGCTGAGTTGTTAGGATGCGCGGTACAGGTGCAAACGCTATAAAAACACGCCTGACTGACCTCGATCATACCGCACTGTGAGGTTGAGTGAAAACGTAGCGGCGGGAGAGACCTGACTTCGAGAAAGGAAAGATTGTTGGGTGTTATATTAGTGGGTTGTCCTTAAGAGAAACAGACAAGCGTTTAAACATACCCAAGTCAACTGTTTTGGATGTACTGAATAAGTGGAAGAAACATGGCGTGCCTGAAGTAGCAAAGCGTACCGGCAGACCAAAGAAAATCAGTGATATAGGACGTCGACGCCTCAAAAGAATCGTTACATTTAATCGACATAGTGCTGCACGAGACCTAAGTGTACAGGTGAGTAAAAATGCTGGAACTTCGGTATGCACACGTATCATTCTCAGAGAACTTCATTCCATGGGTTACCGTAGTCGTGCGGCTTCTCATAAGTCTTTCATCTCCACTCGGGATGTTACTCGTCGTTTAGCACGGTGTAAAGAACATTTATCATGGACCTTAGATCAATGGAAACGGGTCCTATGGACTCATGAATCCAGATACACGATCCATTAGTCTGATGGCCGTGTGTGGGTATGGCGGCAGCCAGGGGAACGCTCTTTACCACCGTGTACTGTTCCTACGGTCAAGTTTGGAGCTGGCAGTGTACTTGTGTGGGGGTGTTTTTCGTGGTATGATCCCGGTCCATTAGTTATTGTGCACAAACCTGTTAACTAGTAGGTCTACCTCGACATTCTGAACAATTATGCCCTACCAACTCTGTGGCAATACTAAAGAAACGAGCCTCGTTGGTACCAGCAGGATAATGCACCGAGCCATAAAGCAAGGGTTTTTGCGCGTTGTTTGATGATAATTCCGTATCGTGTGTAGACTGGCCAGCATAGAGCCCTGATCTTAGTCCCATAGAGCACTTATGGGATGAATGAGAGCTCCGCATTAAAAAGTGTGGAACAAAGCCTACTACTAAGCAACAGTTAGCGGCAGCATTATGTACCGAATGGAAGCGCATGCCTATCGTTGTGTTCCAAAACCTTTTCGAAAGCATATCTCAAACGGTCAGTGCATTCATTAAGGCGAAAGGTAGATCTACACCGTACTAATGTATACCAATAAATGCTATGTTGTGTTTCTCTTCTAAGTGCCCGGCGACTTTTGTCAATATAGTGTATATATGAATACAATATATATATATATATATATATATATGTATGACTACGTATAATTATAAATTGAGTTTCGAATTTATAGATTTATAATTCAAAGCAGATTTTCCCGAATCGGGTCGAATTTTGTGGCGTCTGGGTTGGGTCCGGTTCTAAATGTTTTGACCCGTTTCCTACTCTGGTCACGAAGACATCGCCAAGGTCTTCCAAAGCATGCCGCACCTCGTGAGGACCGTTATTTTGCTTTAACTGCACGGAGTCACAGTTCCTGTACATCCTATACCGGCAATTGTTTTTGGAGCTCTCTGTCACCACCGGAACCTTGGTATAAAGGCAAACGTTACATCGAAGTCTTGATGCAATTGCCCTTATGCCAAGAGACTCATAGTTTGTGTTCTTCTAACCGCACCTCACGGGAGGGCTCAATTGAACTGGTGCAGACAACACCGTTCCTGAAGCCGAGACGGGTAGGCCAGAGTTCTGTTTGCAGACAAGTCTAGAAGCAGACTAGGGACGGATTTTCGTCAGCTTTTCATCTGGAGGAAACAGAGAACCCGTAATGATCTTGCAAACGAAACCTTCGGAGGCAGAGATCTGCTCGTGTGGGCTGGCATTATGTTCAACGGCGGTAGCCACTCCACGTCTTCGCAGGAGGCAATGTGAATGTTGCGCACTATACGAACATGATACTGCAGCCCTATGTCAGATTTTTCTAGGTAACTGCTGGCCATAATTTCATTTTAACGGATGATAACGCTCGCCTGCACTAGGCTCAGTTTGACGATGATTTCTCTCAGAGCGAGGGTATTCAGCGTGTGAACAGACCTGAACCCATCAAGCATGCCTGGGATGCTTTGAAACTACACGTAGCAACTGGTCAGCCTTCATTCTAGAACCCTTTTCGAGTTACGGACCCACCTCATCGATGAATGGAATTCTCGATCATCCCTCATCGAGACATGGAATTGTCCACAGTTCGTCGCATCAGCAGCATGGAGATGAGTATGTATCATCGTTGTGAGAGTTGTCTCTTCGTACGAGGGGATCACATTCCTTATTAAGTAATGTTTAAATTACTTTGTTACATCTCACTAGAGGTACGGAGTGCGGAGGTACAAGTGGCAATGTGATGCTGCTTCTGGAAATGTAGGGCAAAGGGATGCAAGGGACGGAGTGCGGAGATACAATCAGAAGGGGCAATGTGATGCTGCTTCTGGAAATGTAGGGCAAAGGGATGCGAGGTACGGAGTACTGAGGTACAATCAGAAGTGGCAATGTGATGCTGCTTCTGGAAATGTAGGGCAAAGGGATGCGAGGTACGGAGTGCTGAGGTACAATCAGAAGTGGCAATGTGATGCTGCTTCTGGAAATGTAGGGCAAAGGGATGCGAGGTACGGAGTGCTGAGGTACAATCAGAAGTGGCAATGTGATGCTGCTTCTGGAAATGTAGGGCAAAGGGATGCGAGGTACGGAGTGCTGAGGTACAAACAGAAGTGGCAATGTGATGCGCATAGGGATGCGAGGTACGGAGTACTGAGGTACAATCAGAAGTGGCAATGTGATGCTGCTTCTGGAAATGTAGGGCAAAGGGATGCGAGGTACGGAGTGCGGAGGTACAAACAGAAGTGGCAATGTGATGCGCATAGGGATGCGAGGTACGGAGTACTGAGGTACAATCAGAAGTGGCAATGTGATGCTGCTTCTGGAAATGTAGGGCAAAGGGATGCGAGGTACGGAGTGCTGAGGTACAATCAGAAGTGGCAATGTGATGGTGCTTCTGGAAATGTAGGGCAAAGAGATGCGAGGTATGGAGTGCGGAGGTACAATCAGAAAGGGGCAATGTGATGCTGCTTCTGGAAATGTAGGGCAAAGGGATGCGAGGTACGGAGTGCGGAGGTACAATCAGAAGTGGCAATGCGATGCTGCTTCTGGAGATGCATGGCAAAGGAATTCGTCAATTGAAATGCGGAGGTACGCATGCTGGTTCAAATTTATCGTGACTGCAACGAGAGGGTCGATTTCGTAGCACGAAAAGCATCCCCAAAACATCCCCTGCAGCTTGAGTAACACCTTCGGCACAATCAGGATGAAAGAATACGTTGGGCCTGCGATGCACTCGTCGCCACCCATCATTGGAGTACAAACAAAAACGAGCTCATCAGACCAAATTGCTCGTTTCCAATCCTCCACAGTAAAGTCTTGGTTCCCCTGATAACGTGGCCATTGATAACGTGTGATATTTTGACTTTCTGTTAAAAGACGCCTCTTCCGTGGTACTCTGCTCCAGATGTCCATCGCATGAAGTTCTCGTCGTCCTTTCGGAAACTGGCTGGAGTGGACTTCCATTGACTGTTTGGAGCAATTGTTTCCTGGTTTGAAACCGATTTGGTAGTTACTATGCGTGAAACATGACGGCGTTCCCTGTTGGTGAGAATCGTTTCCCAGCCAAGGTTACGTCGCCGATTTTCAGTTGACGGCAAACTACACCACTGTTTGTAGAATCGCCGGACAGTACGCTTTGACACACCAACAAATTGGGCGATTTCATTCACTTTGTTCCCGTGGGCACGGCCAAACACGATGGCTCACTTTTGCCAATCAGTAGCGTCTGTCTTACGACCCATATTGCAGACTAAATTCAACACACACATTGCTCTTCACCACTGCGTGAGACAGAAATGATCCCATAGACCACGATAATGATATTTATCTCCCAACAATGCTATCACGGCCCCCTCTGTGCAACTCATAACTTCCTACTGTCATTTCTGTTAGGGGTGATTAAGTTCTAGTCCGGTGTGCTTATGAGGAAATGTATATGTGTAAATACGTTTTCTGCCCATTATATGTGTCTGTTGTTAAAATGTTTATTACCCTTATGGTTATGTCTCTTTAAATGCCAAGCTTCTCTTCCTGCTGTAACGTGTTTTTCATTTTATCCGTGCGAATGTTGTCCGGACTTTAATTTTGGACACAGTGCATATAACTCTCTCTCTCTGTCTCTCTCTCTCTCTCTCTCTCTCTCTCTCTCTCTCTAACAAGGATTTGTTATCAATACCTACTAACAAAATAGAAAGTAGTGATGATTCATATTAAGAAAATGAGTACGTGTTGATGTCGGCGTCTTGCTCACTGTTTTAAAGTTTCGCTTCCACGCTTCACTTGATTTCTGGTTTTCCTTTTCTAGGGATTAGAGAGAAAAACCAAAACTGTCTTATTTCTCACCACATCTGTTTATATCACGAATCGCGATGCAAGGAAGGTTGATTTTGGAACCTATGAAGTTTATTGCCTTCTAAAAGGAGAGCCTAACATTTTCCAGCCCTTTATATCTATTTCTGGAAAATAATATCTCAAACACACACACACACACACACACACACAGAAATTTTTAAGGCCAAATCAATGTATTCACTAAGAACACGTGTCCAAGGTATACAATCAGCTTCACGAATTGGCAAGCTAATGTAAATCCAGTACGTTTAGCAAAACTGATATTTTCCCAGTTTTCTAAACCAGAAAGTCTAATGTGTTATATTTATATCATTAACAACCGAATAACTTTCAGAAGTGCAGGTGGTATCATTTTTATTCAAATAATGTTTAATAACAGACGAAAACGTTTAAGCATCTGTTTCCATGTAGGGAATTAAAACTTTTACATACTAAAGCTAACTTTACAGCTCAGTATATGAGGTGCTGTGATACGTTTTCTTTTAAGAGAACTGAATGAAATCAATTCAGTTGATATTTATTCAACACTTCTTCATGGACATTGCTTTTTGGCTTTGAAGAAATGTCTAATGACATGCATAAGTTTGCAATCTTAACTACTAACTGAAAGTATTTTTGTGGAGCGAGACTGAAGAGATTTGCATAGAAATTTGCTGCCCGTTGCAATGCTATTTGCGTCTCACCCTCTCTTGTTCTCGTCATTATCGATGAGCTTGAAATGCTGGTAAGTTAATAGAAAAGTTAATATGAGCATAACAGCTGCCCAAGACCAAAAGTGTTTTGTAGTTTTTGTTAATGACTTCGTGGATGTCTTTCTAATGCTAAGCTTCTGAAACAATCGGGAATTTTTAGGCTTTGTGAAATACTCCAACGCTGCCGATCTTTCCTATTCAATCGTAACGTTCCTTCAAAAGGGTGGGAATTTTAGCGGATGGTCTTTTCTGAACCTATGTTCTTAGCTCCAGAATTAACCAAGAGATTCCTTAAGGGAGCACGCTGCGACTAAATAGGAAAAGCATTGGAGTGTCCCAAAAATTTCCTGGAGTAATTAAAAAATTCCTTCACTTACGATTGAAATTGAACTAAAAAAAGTCAAATCTTTCTAAATGCGTAGTTTGACCACCATCACGACGTGCTTCCGGGTCCATTCTCATGACTCGTGTTACATGACATTGTTTTTGCGTGACATTACATTATTTTTGCGTTAATTTCATCGCTATGAACAGATAAGAAGAAAAAGGAACCACAGAGATTACATAAAAGTGAAATTTATGATGGAGAATCCCGAGTGTTTTTTTCTTCTTCTTTCACTTGATGCCAGGACACTCCATAGTTTTCAAATATATTCCAGTAATCGCTGATTGAGAAGCAAATTTTCAGAACTAATTAACATTTCAGTAGCTTGGATTATTAGAGCCCAAAGTTGAATCTTTATCGCAAAATCGAACTTTAATCGAATCAGTATTGAATGCAACTAATTTGAATTTATTTTAACATGAGCTCTTGTTTATATAATGAATAAATGCATAATATTAATAATAACTTTTATATTTTTTTTTAATTTCAATAATAATCAATTGTTTTGTTTTCCATAATAACCTACTGTCATATATGCTCCCATGTTCATGTAACGCACTAAAGCGATGTTCTTTTTCGTTAGATTTCATCGTTTTAAACAGAAATCAAGGAAACTAAATCTTGAAAATTACAACGACAACAACATCAAAAACGCAATTATTGAAAGGCGTCTTGTTAAAGAAGTTGTTTGAAGCTGAAAAAGTAGTAGCATTTCGGAAAGTGTGCAGTTTCTATATCCATCATCTCTGTATATACAGATCACGGTCAATCATTCTCAATCTGCTCCTGGACGAAGGCCTCCTGTAGTCGCTTTTGAGGCTCGATCTCTTTAGCCATTATTTACCTGTCATTTCGGCATGCTTTCAAATTTCATCCAGAAATCTCTCACGTGCTCTTTTCCTGGGTCTTTAATGTGTACCTCAAATTCATGGATTTTTGAATTTCTGGGTCTTTGATGAGTACCTCAAATTTATGAATATTTGAATCTCTGTGTCCTTATGTAAATTTTGCCTCTTCTCGATTCACGATTTCTTTACTAAACGGCACGTTACTTCCCCGAGCAGCATGTACGTTTCAGCAACGCTGACAGTGAGTCAGATGAAAATAAAAAGTCTACGTCGAGTGAAATAGGTAGAGTAGCGAAGTCGCGAAGAGAGATGAAAACAATTGTTGACTATTTTAGTTTTGGCATTTCGCAATATTTTGACATCGAGCAGTGAAACACTTCAGTTCTTCAGATTCTTACTTCGTCAATGAAGTCTGGTCTTAACAATGGTCTTAGAATGGTTTTAACCCATCACCCCTCTTTTTAGAATTGTGCAATTGTTTGTGTTGAATTATGAACATTCAATATCCTTTAATGATGTGGTGCAAAAGGGGACACCAGGCAAGTTGCATAGTTGAACTGAAATGTAATAGGCATTGTTTACACATGTCAGGTTTATACCTGACATGTGTAAACAAGGACTGAAGAAGAAATAAGGTGAGCGTCATGTGTATAGCTCGATGTATCTCATTAGCTAAGTTCAGATATAAATATTTCATTATCATTGATGTCTACATGTCGTTTTGGGGCTACTATACAATAACGTGTGTAAAAGTATTTTATGGGACTTTGCCCCAATATTCATTGAGAGACGAAAAGCTTTTTGTAGCTATACAGCATGTAGATAGATTGATAACGTGCTGTAACTATATGGTGGAGATTTCTATGCTTATATACGATATTAGTATTAAATGGTCATTTGATGAATTACGACCTGAGAATAGTCGATTAAAGTGTATTGGTGAGTGAAACTTCCTGCGCGTTATCACTTGTAATTAATAAACAACTAGTTAAAGTTACGTAAGTTCTGCTTCTTTTCATCCTGGCCTTTTATTTCCAGTGTGATATATGTCCGACAACTTTATGTAAGGACATTAATTTAATTACTTAAACAACTACTTCAAGATTAAAAACACTACATCCCCTTCCTCTCCTTTGATATCCATCCTAGTATTTCAGTTGTCCAACGGTGGTCAGTTCTTGTAGCAATACGTCCAACCCATTGATACTTGAGGTCGTAAGCTACTTGTCTCAGTCAGTAGAAAGCCAGAAAGTCATCAAGCTAATGCCAAAGTCTCGCGAGGATATGGACCACGAGTCCTTTGGTATCTTCTTTGACCTCCACAGTCTCCTGAGCATAATCCTATTAAAAAAGTGTGGGGTACGCTAGACATATCAGTTTGGCGTCTATGACCTGTTCCCTCAACACTGACACAGTTATGTGACATTTTGCTTCAGAAATGAATATCTATGAAGCAAAACAAAATCAAGCACCATAGAAAATCAAGCATCATAAATCAAGCACTGGGCTTGTAGAATCCACGCCCAGTGGCATACGACCTGTCATTTACAAAAAAGGTGGCCCTACTCGATGTTAAAAAATATTCGTATCTTTTTTTTATCAGAGGGCCTATAAAAGTAATCTGAAACTAGTTAAAAGAATTTCGGCGAGAGAGGTCCGGAATACACTTTGACCTCCCTCTTAAACGCATTTCTTTTGGGGACTATACGAGGACGCTAAAAGCTAGTTCAGTAACGAATGGTTTTACATAAACAAATGAAAATTAATTTTCTGTGTGTTTTAAAATGTTTTTCTTTTTTACGGTTAGAAAAACGTCTTTTCTATTTGAAGAGTTTTTAGCCATAGAATCTTTCATGTCGGCGTCCACGCGAGAGTAATAGCGAAGTACTGAACAATTCCTGGATTGCGGAAACATATTACAAAATTATATCTACCTTTCCGCATAGACACGAGCTAGTAAGTGCTATTTGATGACAGAAAACGAAATTCCTGCTGTCTAACAGCAGAGAATATGCTGTCTTAAAACTTTCACTGCTCTGACAGACAAAAGGATAAACGCGCTCTACCGAAGGGCGTTGACTCTAGAGGAAGCTAAAACATTCTGATGAAGAGGGCCGAGAAACAGAAGCCTTAAACTGTCCAATCATTTCACTAGTTCACTCGTTTTTCACAAAGGGAGAGAGTAACAGTTTCAAAAGTAGCACCGAAAATCACATCGTTCTCCATCATAAGGGAAGTTGTTTTCACTTGACTTATGTCGAAGGTTCCGGGAGCCTGTGCACTAGAATAAAAATGTGTCTGCCTCTTGTTTTCCTTGTCTGAACGCTGGTCTCTGGAGCAATGAAATCACATTATTTTAAAAGCTTTCTTTTAGGAAATAATTGGATGTTCTTAGGCATTTTGCGACAAAACCACATTGTTTAGGGTGGCAATCCACAGCTCTCTTCATGCATGCTTCCTGTTAAAATTGTTATAAAAACTGCAATCTCATAAATGCGATGTATTTCCGTTGTTACTTTGTTTCCTTCATCACTAGCGCATGAATTTAGGAAATTATTTTCCGTGGTGTATCTAATTTTCACGGGTATTTCACTCTATTTATTCCTTGCATTATTCATTTATTCTTTCTAATGCCATCTATTTAAGTTAAAAGAAATACAGCATTTTGAGATTCAAATTTCACGGCATATTAAAATCAGTTAGTATGAGGATTTATTTTCGGAGTTGATCAAGAATCTCAGTTCTCTGGACTTAATCAAGATTCTCTGGATGGTAGAAAACAGTGGCATACAAATATGTAAAGGGCATCCTGAAAGTAATGCCTCTTTCCTCATAAGATTTTTATTTGTTGCAGAAAAAATGTGAAACTTGGTGGCAAAATACTTGGACATATTGTTAATAATGCTAGCCTATTCAAAGTATTGTCCATCACTTTCTATACATTCCCGCCATTTTTGAACCCATTGGTAAAATCCACTTTGGAAAAATTCCTGCGGCTGTCGTTCCACCCATGAGTTCATAGCCAGTTTAACGTCTGTCAAATCGTCGAAACTTTCTCCACGAAGGGTTTTATTCAAAGGGGCAAACAAGAGAAAATCAGAGGGAGCCAAATCAGGATTGTAGGGTGGTTGGGGCAGTACCGTCCACCCCATTTTGGCAATAGCCTGTGAAGTCTCCATTGAGTTGTGGGGACGCGCGTTATCATGGTCTAAAACAACACTATGAAGTGGAATGTCACGTCTTTTCTTTTTGATAGCTTCCTTTAGCTTCTTCAATGTCTGCACATAATGAGTACTGATTATTGTTGCAACTCCTGGATGGTGACACAACGATCAGCTATGATGAGTTCTTTCACTCGTTGCCTGTTGGCATCTGTCACTGCAGTTGCAGGTCTTCCACTCCGTTGTCTGTCCGACACTGAACTTTGCCCCTCTTAAAGGCTCTTCATCCATCTTCGGACATCACTGATATCTATCGTGGTAGCTCCATACACCGCCACGAGTCTTCTGTGGATTTCTGGAGCTTAACATCCCTATTTTTCCAGGAATTCAATTACGGCTAGCTTCTTTTCTCTGTCATTCATGATCTTTATTTCCGATTCTGAAAAAAATGTATTCCCACATTAGTAACATATGGTAGTACATGACAGTGCAGTTTCACTAGAATCACTTCAAAATTTCAAAAGTTATTAAGGAGGAGGCATTACTTTCAGGACGCCCCTTAATAACACATAACTCGTTACTCAGTTAAGTTTCTGCAAAGGCCTTGCGCTGTAACTTTGTACATCGTTTATCTTTCTTCATTCGCATGACTTTTATAGGAATACTGATATTTTCTTTCATAAATCACATTTTCGTTAAAAATCTTGCTCTGTGGGAAAGTTGGGAAATATGTATTCAAATTTTCATCGGCTCTGGTAAAACAATTTTTTAACGTATTTCTTTCAATATGTTATGCATGCGAATTCGTAGAGGTAGTCGAGGGGTAGTGGAGACCGGCGCTAGTTGTCACACAGGGCAAGTTGTCATATTGATATTCTGGATCCCTCCGTCTAGTGGCATCACATTACTAAGCAGTGAAATGTGCATCATCGCATGAGCAACCGGTAGACGTAGTAAGAACGTGTGACTGCCAGCGTGAACGTGTCGTGTGAAAGATTTTTGTTTTTTGATAGTAAAAGTGGATAACAGAAGATTTGTTATCGTTCTTATTCATCTTTGACGAAGCAAGTTATGTTTAATACCTTATAGCCATTGTTTTAACGCTATATGAAGCCTCTATTTTCAATTGGTTTTAGTTTGTGAACACAGCTATAACTCCTTAGAATTTTCCGTAGAATGTAATGGCGGCATTTGGGGCATGTTGATAACAACTAACCCCGAAATGTTAGTTAAATTTTTTCCCTTTTTTGCATTTTTGTAGGAACGTTTAAGTTTAAAACCGAAATGGGAACAATACGTATTGTAGTCTATGAAGCCGCAGAGAGAGACGTTATATAAAATAAAGTGTCCTTACGAAAAGCAGCTCGCAAGCAGAATCAATTCCATGGCTTTGCAACGCTTCGTGAAATAAATAAAAAAATCAAATGATGTACAACAAACCATCGGGTACAAAAAGCCAAGATTCACAGATGACCAAGAAACTGAACTTGGGCAATACATTCTTAATTGTTAGAAAATATACAATGGATTGACTCCAAAAGAAGTGAGACAGCTAGCATATGAATATGGAGAATCGAATGAATTAAATATTTCGGAAAATTGGAGAGGGAGAGAATCATTGCGTCTGCCGACTGGTTTGCAGGTTTTTTAAAACGACATCCCAATTTATCTTTGAGATCCCCGGAACCAACCAGCTTCTGCCGTGCTACAAGTTTCAACCAATATAATGTGAAACAATTCTTTGGAAAATAATGAAGCGCATATAGCGTATTAAATCCATTTATTTCTGTGGTGTTGTCAGCACGAAGATTAGCCAAGCTTTCGCAGTCCACTGGGAGGCCTTTTCAAGGAAATGTAGACATAGAAATGCTAGATGCAAATAAACCACAAATATAAACGGATTTAATACGCTATATGCGTTTCATTATTATTCATGTTTGGTGTTTTTAAAATAAAATTATTTGGAAATTTAAAAACCGTCATGGAACGTTACAATTTCAGTTGTCAAGACATATGGAATACTGACGAGACGAGCACAGTAACAGTACAAATGTCATCAAAATTGCGGCACAGAAAAGCAACAAGCAGATGGGTTAGCACCCGCTGAACTGGGTACTTTAATTGCGTTGATTTGTGCTGTAAATGATTTGGGAAATTCAGTTCCTCCCATGTTAACATTTTCCTAGAGTGAATTACCTAAAACACTTTGTAAATAATGGACTACCTGGATGATTCAGAGATGCCCACCCTAGTGGTTGGTTGACGGGTTCCACAATTTTTAAATTTATGAAGCACTTTGCAGATAACGTGAAATGCAGTAAAGAATCCCCATGTCCTCTGCTACTAAATAATCATCCGTCTCGCTTGTCTATTCACCTAATAGACGTCTGCAGGGGAAAATGTATTCTACTGCATTTTCCTCCATATACTGCTCACAAGTTACAGCCATTGGACTTATCAGTTTTTGGACCTTATGAAACATATCTAAATAAAGCAATTGATGGATGGATGAACAGTCACCCAGGAAAAGCAATCATTATTTATTATCCCTCTGGTCTTTTGAATGAAGCCCTGCAACTAGCCGTGACGCCTAGAATCATTATGTCTAGGTTTAGAGTTGACGCGAAAATTGGCCTTTCAACTCTGAAATATTTCGAGATGAAGATTTCCTCTGTTCAGCTGTAACTGACAGACCTGTAAATATCGATAATGAGGATGGTCAACTTTCTGGTGAATAGCAGACATCAGTTCCATGCATCCCATCAACTAGCGGACTCTAAGCACCCGCAAAGATTGCGACTCCAGAAGATCGTAGAGCAATACCTAAAGCAGGCACGAGAAATACGACCAGAAAACAAGCAAAGGAGAGAAAATCAGCAATTTTGACCGACACGCCAGAAAAAGAAGCCATTAGAGCAGACTAACTCAGGAGAAAGGAGAGGAAGAGAAGAAAAACAGATAGGTCTAAGGCAAATAAACAAATACTTTTCAGCCATAGCCCTAAGACAACAGAAGAACTGAGAAAGAAGATAGAAAGACAAAAGAGAGCACTACACTCACAAGAAAGTCCAGACAGGAAATGAAAACGCCCTTTGTCTTAACTGCCTCAAATCGTACTCAGAATCCAATGCCCGGTGGAAAATGGGTTGAATGTAGAAAACGGATTCATGAAAAATGCGTTGAAAGTGAAGATCTTACATTTTTCAGAAATTGCGATTCAAGAACTGAAAGCGATTAACTTTTTCTAAATATGCATTTTCATTTCAAAATACCTCTTTAATGCCATATTTAATTAAATAGTGTTTTGTACTGATAATATTCTCCTTTTTCTGAACTGTTTTTTCAAAAGTGTGATTTCGTAATAATATGCCCCAGCCAGTGCATCAACATGCATCAAGTGACTATTTGTGACAAATATCTTAAACAACTGCATATTGTTAACATTTGGTGAGTAATTTCGTTGAATTCTTAACTGCTTTTAATAGCTAAAAAGTGTTGCATTACGCACGCCAAGTTACAACTTCCTGACCACAACAGAAAAAATGTCGAAATTCCAAAGGTAAAAATTGCGACAACTATCCCTGGTCTCCCCTACAAAGCGTTGGCATTTAACCGTTTTTCCCAGATGGGTCCGGACTCAAGTTCCGGGTAAAGAATGAAGTGGTGTAATTGTGTGGCGGCACTACGTCTGTCTCCCCTTCCTGTGACCGGCGGCTCCAAATTAGGGACGCATGACTGCTAATAGTCTGTTAAGTTGCTTACGCCTGTCATTAAACCTCCAAACCAGAAAAAATTTACTGAATGATATATAGCGTACTTATCGGCGTATAACACGCACCCTAATTTTAAGATGGAAGTTAGAGTAAAAAAAATCTTAAATTTAAAATAGATGACTTAGGAGCTCTGAACTTCTTTTAGATAACTCAACACACATGTATATTAACATTTATACCACTTATAAGGCAAATAATACGAAAGAAAAAGCATCTGTTTGAACGAAAAAACATGGATATTAGACCTGTTACAAAAATTTTAATCAGAATCACTGCTATCTTGTAAAGTGATGAGACTGACTAAAAAATTAAAAACAGCCAGATGTCTGGGTTCCTTAAACCGACACCGTTTGCTGATAATGCATGGTCATTGTCGCCAGAAATGATACCATCGAACCAGCACGACAAGACTACGCATACACTAACGATTTTTATCCCCAACCGTCAGCCACGGAGTTCGGACGTCACTGGAAGTCTCGTCATATTTTCCCCGAACAGCAGCTGCTTAAGCAGGTTGTGCCATGAAAGCAACTTAGCGAGAGCAGACGCTTAAGCTTAACGTGGCAGCTAGCGTTCACTGCTGAAGCAAATGAGGTTCCTTTCGGACGCTTAAAAAACGTAAATCAGTAGTCTATCTGAAATGTTTTTTGTGCGAATCTTCTTTCGGATGAACTGAAGATTGTAATGATACAACTTTTAACGAGATCCATCAGAAAACAGAAGAGTTCCGCCCCGGTGGCGCAGTGGTCTAAGCGATGGCCTCTGATCATTCGTCCGAAAGGGGTCCGGGTTCGTTCGAATCCCGGTGAGGCATGGATGTTGTGTTTGTCTTACGGCACTGGCTCTCTTCCTTCCCTGGAACCAGTGACCCTAAATTAGGGACGGACGACTGCTTATAGCCCATTGAGTTGCTCACGGTGGTCGTTAAACCTCCAATCAAAAAAAAAAAAAAAAAAAAACAGAAGAGATATGCACTAGAGAAGCGTCTGCAATTAGAGTAAAGTGTTACCAAACCGTTAACATTTGGAAACTTCTAGATGCGTCGCACTCTTCAGCAGTATTCATTTTACCTAAGTTTAAATTAAAAAAAAAAAAAGTAGTATACGCGAATAACAAGCAAGTAGAATTTCAGCCCTAAATTTTAGGGAGAAAAGCGCGTGCTATACGCCTATAAATACGGTATTTCAAACAGCAATCTACTGAATTGCTTTTTGAAATATAAGGGTTGTTCAATAAGTAGTGAGACTTTCTGTCTGAAAGAGACAAAACCTAACATACCTAAAAACAATCGCTGCCAGCATTTAGACAGCTGAACCATCGTTGTACAAGTTTCTTGTGTTCCTGCCGCATAGAAGGAGGCAGACTGCTGCTGCAACCAGTTACCTACAGCTTCACGAACCTGTGACGTGCCTTCCCGCAGTACGCACACGACATAAAGGCAGATAGCAGCGAGAACGAACGTCTGCGTAGCTCAGTTGGTAGAGCGACTTGTTCCGGAATAAGTGTACTCGGGTTCGATCCCCGGCGTGGATAAAAAATGACGGAGAAATTTACTTCGTTATAATGGCGCCCGAACATCCCGGATGATCCGGCCGTTAAAGATCTCGCAATGGTGTGATGCTTTTTCTTCACCGCGTGATAAGAAAAATAAGAGAATCCCTTCTTCAGCGCTTCGAAAAATAAATGTGTGTGTGACGTTGCATTCCACACACCAGATTGACTGAGAGTTCTCAAGTGCACGTTCTACAGAGGATGGCTGAGTGCAAGAATTCATCAATTCATGGTCACGGCTGACCCGTGGGCCTTGCCCCCGTCCCTCTTTCGGTCGGGGGAGATGTGACGTGCCTGCCCCGCAAGACGCACACGACATAAAGGCAGATAACAGCAAGATCGAACGTCTGCGCACCTCAGTCGGTAGAGCGACTTGTTCCGGAATACGTTGACTCGGGTTCGATCCCCGGCGTGGACCAAAAATGACGGAGAAATTTACTTCGTTATACACCTTATTATCCAAAGTGAAACGTTTGCCTTTGAGAAGTTTATTCTTAGGTCCAAAGATGTGAAAATCGTAGGGCGATACGTCAGGATTATACGCCCAATGTTGAAGGACTTCCCAGTAAAGGCGCTGCAATGTCCTTTGCGTGGTAACTGCCGTATGCGGCAGCGGGTTATCTTGCAGAAGCACTGTATCCTGAGTGAGGTTGCCAGGTCTCTTGTTTTTGATGACTTGTCGAAGCTTCATTAAAGTTTGACAATATCGAGCGGCATTGATGATTGATCATTTTGGCGGCCACGCAATGGTCCTCGATGGTCAAGGAAGAAGGTTGACATAACCTTGCCTGCGGAAATGGTGGACCGTGATTATCTTGATGGTGGCGATGATGCATGTTTCCACTACG
Organism: Macrothele yani; assembly: GCA_039090855.1. Taxonomy (NCBI): domain Eukaryota; kingdom Metazoa; phylum Arthropoda; class Arachnida; order Araneae; family Macrothelidae; genus Macrothele; species Macrothele yani. The sequence goes on from CM077002.1 coordinate 135,254,257, forward strand.
TGCTCTTGCGCTTCGACTCTGGCTCGAAATGATGACACCAGCTTTCATTCTCAACAATAATACGTAGCAGGAAATCTTTACCTTTTTCATGGTAGCCAAACAGATTCTGTAACGGTAGTTCCATTCGTTGACTCATCTGTTCATTGGACAGATGTTTCGGTACCGACGTGGTACAGACCTTACGATATTCAAAGTGGGAGTGTATGATTTTGTTGACAGTTCCGATGCACTGTTCGCCAGTTCTCGGAACATGATTCTTCTGTTGACCTGTACTGCAGCATCCACACGTGCAATTGTTGTCACTGAAACAGCTTGACATGGTGCTCCTGTACTTGGCTGGTCATCACAGCATGTTTCGGTACTGTGTGTGGAAGACAAGCACGCCGGTACACCGCCTTCATTTGCCTGTGAATTTCCCTTGCTGGGGTTTTCTCCTCTTTCAAAAACTGAATTACAGCACGTTGAGCAAATTTGGAGGTATCCATCTTCTACAATAGAACAATAAAATTAGTCCAGCATGTTACACGGTTTCCGTAACAAACAAGCTGCAATGTAGTTGACTATTCTGTAAATCGCCTGTACACTATTGCCACCTATTGACAAAATTAGAAAGCGCAAACGCACTCCAGACAAAGAGTCTCACCACTTATTGAACAATCCTTCGTAGCACGTCTTTTGATAAAGACCCCAAATACTAAAGGCATTTAGCATTTAAAAAAATTATTTTAAACCTAGTAATCGGCAGTTCGCGACAAAGCAATGTTAATTTAATACCAGCTATCCGGAAACTTTTGCACATCAATAGAAAAAGTACACGAGAAATAGCTGTCGTGATTACAGAAATTGTGTGAAAATAATTTAAGAATAGGACTTTCAGAAGCCGGCCTATGAGACATCAAATAAAAATACAGTGGAATCTCGGTTAGACGTGAAGGGATGGTCTTAAAAAACGTTCAAATGTAAAAAAAGGAATAATAGAAAGTTCAAAATGTAAAAAAATGATCGAACTTGCTGGCTACCTCAAACTATGTCTGGTTTGACTTCTGTATTATTTTTTTATTCATATTTGATTATAAAAACTAGGTGAAGAAATTCTGTAGGATTTCAATTTTGATTACATGCACAAAAAAATAAAAAATAAAATAAAAAAGATCTTACCTTTGAAATGCAGGTAGTGAATCCTAATATGATTTTGTTTTATATTCACTATTACACATCATTTGCCTGCACTCATTGTCTTAAAAATCTGCGCACCAAGACGGAAGCGTCGGATTGAAATAAGATTTTAGTAGTGAGATGGTACATACCAAGCACAGAAGTGATTAAAATATCACAGCAGCAGGACGATTTCCCGAGGACATACGGTAAACATTCCGGTCAGCGTTAGTACAACGTAGAACCACCTCCTGCTCGGATACATGGGGTGATACGGTCCGGCATGGAGTTTAGAGAGACGCCGTATGTTATCCTGACACAGATTGACCCAAACTTCTTGCAACTCACGCTCTAAATCACGTACACTTAGACATAAAGAAATCTGGCGTCCCATCTGGTCCCACACGTGCTCGATGGGCGAGAGATCAGGCGATCAGGCAGGCCACGGAAGCGTCGAAGTATGACGTAAACAGTCCTGAGAAACCCAAGCTCTGGGCTGACGGGCGTTGTCTTGTTGGAAAGGGGCTCCAGGCCGCCCTGCCAGGAAAGACAGCACGTAGGGCCGCACGATCTCCTGTATGTAGCGTTGGGTACCAATATCCCTCGGATCACTGCAAGGGAAGGCCGGCTGTCATACGCTATGGCTGCCCAGACCATCACTCTGGCAGTTCTGGACGTGTGCCGCTGTACAATGAGCTTGGGATTGTAGCGCTCACCTGCGGTCTTCTACACTCTGACACGGTGGTCATGCGTTCCCATACAGAAGCGAGATTCGAACTTCTGACTGGCGACGAACACTATACGTCGCCAGTCCGTAGCATACCACGTTGCTCGCTGCTAACACCACTGCAATCGACGCTGACGATGGTCAGGTGTTAATGGCAGAAAACGTAAGGACCGTCGAGAGTGCAGATTCGCCTCCGTCAGGTGTCTGGAAATGAAATGGTTCTGCAGGACACAGGAGTTCCTTTAACAGCCGCCATATGTCTCTGGATATTGGACAAGGACGTCGTTGCACGTGTGCGTGCCACTCTCACGATCGCACGGTCCTCTATGCTGGTGGTGTGTCTGGGCCGTCTAGATCCAGTCCGCCGTGCCTATTTGCCTTCCCGTGTCCATTGCTTCCAACACGATCACACCGTACTGTCCGACCGGCCCAAATGCGGCCGATTCGGCTCTTCGGCCACCCTGCCTTTCTCATCCCGCCGATACGGCATCGATCATACTCCGTCAGTAGCCCGTAAGTACATCTACGGCGGCTCCTCGGCATGACTATTGCTCATGGATCTCACCTAACTCTTACCGTGCGCTTCGACACGAATGTGGAGTTCTCTGCGCGGCGCCTTATAAGCCCCATGGATTGCGATCGCAGCGCCAGTCTTGGACGCGGGAGCATGCAGAATCGCACACAACTTTATTCATTTTCATGTCTGCGCTCACCGTAGCTATTCGCTGGGTTTCGCGTTAATCGCACGGTTTTTTCTTGGTGAGCGGATCTTTATGACAATGAGTGTATATACATCGCTCTTTTTCAAAGCCGCTTGTGCACTAGTTGCTTTTGTAATAGTGCCCACTCAAATATTCATCAGACTTTCTTGTTTATAATTTCTTGAATTCAGAGAAATTTGGTAAATTTTAGTTGCATTATATATGTATCTCATGGCTGAAAAAAAAAACATGCCTCGATTCTCTCGAAATTAAAACATACCGGGATACTCGTAAAATAATCTAAGAATCGTGTATCTTTGATCATCTAAAATTCAAAATTCAACGTATAATCGCAGAAAGAGTGCAAATGAATTTCGTATAACCGAACTGAAAAAGCAACTGAAACTGCAGTAAAATATCGGAATTAGCGAAGAATTCCACAGATAAGTGAAAAATGTATATCTGAAAAACGTATAACCGAGATTCCACTGTTTATAGTGTTTCTCAGCCAAGAAAACGGTGCAGACGGGAGTGCATGTAACATTGGTTACCTACTGTTAAAAGACATTTTCCAATCCGTAAATCTATGGAATTCTGATTATATTTACCTTGTAGTAAGTTGTGATTGGACATTCTTAGAAGCGTTTTTGTATACTGAATATTTTTCCGAAATCACGTTTTCTTTTTAAAAACTTCGTTACGGAAAAGTTACAAAGCCCACTAAAAAATCAGATTACCTAAATTTTTATTTGTTCCCAGAAAAATAATTTCAACATAGATACTGTTGAAGACATAAATCCATGATCCTTTTCACAAGTTATGTATACTTGAATTCGCTTAACTTTTTGAATTGCTTTTGAAAGGTTTTTTTTTCAAAAAAAGAGATGATACTGAATTATCAGATAGATGGTTGGCTCTTTTGATAAACGTACCAAACCAGGTATTCCAAGAGTTTTTAGCACGTCTTGTGGAAAAAACGTGCTAATTTTATCTCTGTGTCAGTGTGTCCTCCTGTGAACATCATATCTCTGCATTTATCACTCCAATTAAAAAAAAATCGTTATTCGGAAGCTAATCTGTAAATATGCAGATTCTTGCCTTTTGGACTGTTTCGAATGCATAATTTTGTGGCTAGGAGGCGTAAATGTAGCTGCCTTTGAATTAAAAGCATGCTTTATTCCACATCATTGCATTTGCAAATGCGACTGAAAAAAGTCCTTTTCTCCTCGTTACCGATTATTATAAAGACCATTTTGCATACAGTTTCTTCAAATAATTCGATAGTGTTCATGGTAATAATATATTTAATATGATTCCTATTTTTTTATAGCATATATTTTTTCCTAATAGCAAGCGTAAATGCATAGTTTTTTACGAAATATATGTGCAGCCGTATATGTGCTTCCAAAAGTCCAACAGAACATAGAAATTCTTTTTGTCCAAATACCGCTCACTATCAAATACGTTTTCGCATATTTCTCCTCAAATTAATGTGCAGTTATATCGCCAGGGAAGTTTAAACATGTATTTCATTTTTTCCCGATATCTCTGCTTCTAATAATCGGATTTGAAAAATTCCTTTTGCGTCGTGTTGCGTGATTCTAAAGCATTTCGCCTAAAATTTCTAATTTTCGGTAACTCTTAATTTCACCGTTATAGGGTATAAGCCCATATTACTGTTTGCTAAAAACCAGATCGAGAGAATTGATTTTTCGACATACACCATCATTTACTGAAAACAATTTATGAATAATTACTTTTCAAAGTAATTCACAGTTTTACGGATAAAGGGCATAACCATGTGGTCAGTTTGGTCTAGAAATCTCTACTTTTAAAAGTCTGATTTGGAAAATAATTTTTACATTGGATACTATTATGCAGCTAGCTGCCATAAGTATCCAGTTCTGTTTGTAATGTATCTCAGCTTCGGAAACTCAGATTGAAAATAAAACTATTTTTGCATTGTTTGCCAAATATCAAGAACTTTATGTGGTTTAAATAATGCAAAATATTACGGGGCATATATGCCTAAATATTTTTCTTGCTATCTCTGCTTCTAAAACTCGTACTTGAAGAATTATTTTCAGCCGCACAGCTAGCGCAATAAAAAGCAGTTTGCATCCTTTTTCTACTTTTTACAAACTAAAGTCCTGCAGCTAGTGTGCTTCACTGTATAGGTATTTATTTTGCAAGAATGTCCTTGAATAAATGATAACAATTCTTTGTAGGGCGCCCTTCAATAGAAAGATTATTTTGCGCACTATCTGCTCTTCAACAGGCCTTTTGTTTTCCCGCTAGAAGGTGTAAATTGCCCTACTGGTAAAATTTCTTTGGCTTCTTACATCTTTCGCTATGAGGAAAGTTTTGCGCAGTTTGTTAGTTTTCGTGCCGCACATTTCTGCCACTAGTGTGTGGGTAAGTACTATTTCTGATTTCAAATAATTATCGATTCTAGGATTCCAGTTAAAAATATTTTCTTTGTTTTAAAAAAAAATCAAATATTTTCTTCGTTCCAGGCAGCATGAAAAAACAATGTGCAGTTTACCCGCTAAATGTGTAAATACATTTTATTTTATGCTGCTTTTCTCCGTTTCTGAAAATCGTATTTCAAAATTTTCTATTTCACCAGAAAGGATTCAAATAACTGAGGATTCGGCATTGCGTTTCTTAGTTTATTTTATTTCTATTGAATAGTGAAATCAGAAATTCAAACAAAAAATAATTAATTTCACGTTACTATTTGAGAAAGTGCGACTTGTTTTTGTTCTTTTAATGCCAAAATATTAAAGGGATAGAAAAAATCGCAGTAAATCGCGGTCGTGATTGCAGCAATCGGATTAAAGAAAATTACTTGAAAAACATATATTTTAGAAGACGCAGATATACTGTCATGATGCAGCTGCAGCGTTACATGCGCATGAGAGAAAATAACGCAAACCTATAAAATGTTACATGTTAACAGTTGTTTGAGTTGTTTACGTAAATGTTGCACATGTTTGCGGTGATGCTTGAAATACGGTTTCAGTTTTTTCCTATCACATGAAGCTTTTCCACAGAATGACGTACAATTTTATGCAGAGTACGCATTAAGTATGAGATTATTAGACAGGAAAATCGTAGAAAAAACAAATTTAATTTTCGAAGATAAACCCATCTGATTTAAAACATACATGTCTTATGTTCATACATCTGACGAGTTTCAGACTCCTTTTTTAAAATCTTGTCTTTTCTTTTCAGAACCACAGCGGCCGAGTGGTCAGAGGCGAAGATTTCTGACTAGTCGTCGGAGATGGGCACTGGTTCAAGTCCCGGATGGGGAATGTCTGATGTGTCTGTCTTACGGCGCTCTGTACCGATTTATTTGCTTTTAATAGAGTTAGCTGAAAAAAATGCTTTGTTTCTAATTATTCGTAGCACAGTTTCAAAAATAAGATAAAATAAACTAAAAAATAAAAAAAGTAAACAACTAAAGAGGAAGGATAATGTATAATAACAGTGGGTCTGAGGACACCCCCTGTTTTTAGAAATTTATTGTCATGCACTTAAACTGCATTTACACTGCTGGCCACCCAAAACGTAACACCAAGAAGGACACGAGATAGATAAGCCAGATTTACTGGACACATAGCAACAGATACAAAGATGAAACGATTGAGCTTACAGGCCTTGGGACTTTCGGAACACGCAGACATCAATAGTTCGTGTGGCCCCCATGGCTGGCAATAACGACCACTACACGCTTCGGCATCGAACGCAAGACGCTTTGGATGTGGGCTTGGGGTATGTCGGTCCAAGCTGCTTCCACACGTTGCCGCAGTTCATCAGGCGCAGCCGCGGGTGGTGCATGCCGGGACACTCGGTTACCGATCAGCGACCAGACGTGTTCGATAGGCGACATATCGGGAGAACAGGCAGGCCACGGTAGCAGTGACCCTTGGTGGGCCGTGAAGAAATGTTGCACGATGAGTGCCACGTGCGGGCGCATTGTCCTGTTAAAACGTGGCGGCTGGCAGGTCCTGCAGGTAAGTGAGAACTACAGGCTTCAAAACGTCGGAGATGTAGCGGTTCGCGGTTGAGTGTACCGGCGATGCGTACCAGAGGGGTTTGGGTGTCATATTCAATTGCTCCCCAAACCATAACGCCAGGCTGCAGACCGGTCTGGCGATGCATAATGCAGGCGTTATACAATCTCTCGCCGCGGTGCCGCCACACGCGGATCCGACCATCGTGGTGTTGCAGGCAGAAGCGGGATTCGTCGGAGAAGACAATGTTGTGCCATTCCGTAGTCCAGGTGCGGCGTTCAACGGCCCACTGCCGCCGCACTCGCCGGTGGTGTAACGTCAATGGTAATCGGAGCGATGGGCGCCGTGCAACAAGTCCCCGCTCCTGCAGACGACGTCGAACGGTACGTGCTGACACAGGTTGTTGCGCAACACACCCTAATTCCTGCGCTAACGTTCGTGATGTGGCGGTGCGAGCCGTCAATGCCTGCCGCAGAACATGCCGGTCCTCTCGTTCAGTTGTTGCCGCGGCTGCGGCAATCGCTCACGACGGTCCGTCCGTCCCTTCTGCACCCACCTAATCCATACTCGCCTCACTGTGACTGGATGTCGTCCCACACGGGCGCCGATGTCTCGGTACGATAAACCGCTGTCGCGATAAGCCACTATTCGTCCTCAGTCGAACTCCGAAACGTGCTGGAATGACTGCCGTATTCTGCGACGAGGCATCAGGAACCTTCCCACGCACACAGGTCCGGCAGCACCACACACTTCCACTACTTACACCGCGCCTTCTGTGCACCCTTGTTATAGTGCTTCTCGGTGGCCTGCCGGGCGCACATGATTTGCATATGCCCTGCAATGCTAAACGTTTGCATGTCCTCTCGCGGGCGACGCATGCTGCGAATTTCAGGCCAATCGGATGCTTCCTTCTTGGTGTTGCATTTTGGAGGGCCAGCAGAGTATTTAAACGTGCTTCAAGTTAGGTGAAATCATAGTCTATAAATGCCGTATAATTGAATTAGAATATACACGGTCGGGTTACATTATTGTGACCACCAGCTAATATCCAGTGTAACCGCCGTGTGCAGCGCGGACAGCAGCTTGACGTGTTGGGAGTGACTCAATAAGGTGCTGGAAGGTGTTCTCAGGTATCTGGAGCCATGAGGAATGTAGTGCATCTTACAGCTGCTGGAGGGTGCTTGATGGAGGATCTGTAGAGTGAACAACACGATCGAGGCGGTGCCACAGATGCTTAATTGGGTTTAAGTCTGGGGAATTAGGGGGCCAGGGAAGTACTTTGAAATCTTAATCGTGCTCTTCCAACCACTCTCGGACATTTCTAGCTGTGTGACACGTCGCATTGTCGTGCTGGAAGATCCCTTACCGCCCCTAGGAAGACAATCAGCATGCATGGGTGTACGTGGTCTGCAAGGATGGATTCATAACGAATTCGGTCCATAGTGCGTTCCACAGGTACAAGTGGACTTAGAAAATGCCACGAAAACATTCCCCAAACCATAACGTTGCCCCCACCAGCTTGTGTTCTTCCAGCAAGGGTTGAAGAGTGTTTGTCCTCCGATGTTTCCCGCCTTATACGCCAACGTCCTTCCATTTGATGAAGCAGAAAATGTGACTCTTCGAAGGATGCAATCCTTTGCCAATTAGCCGAGGCCCAATTTCGATACTACCATGCAAATGTAAGCATTCTCTGCTGATGCATCTTCGTTAGCATAGGTGTAATAACCATCCGTCTGCATCGGAGACCCATACGCGGCAGGGTTCGCTGAACTGTTGTTTTAGACACAATTCCGGTAGCCCCCTGGCTCATTCGGCCAGTGAGTTGCTTCACTGTAGCGTGTCGATCGGCCCTGGCGCATCTTCGAAGCCGAAGTTCACCTCTCACATCAATAGCACCTGGTGCTCCGCAGTTTCTACGTCGCTTATTTGCAATGGTACCATTTCTAAAACCACGATACACTTTAACCACAGCAGTACGCGAACAGTTTACGAACTGCGCTGTTTGAGAAATACTGCCACCCTCGGCCCGAAAGCTGATAATCATCCCTTTTTGCAAATCTGACAAATCGCTCCTTTTATCCATGACAGCAACGAGTGATATGTTTTCAGATTGCCTACAGCACACCTTATATACCCTCCAACACAGCTCACGACACGTGCCTTCTTTCAGCGGCTACGCGCTGTTGATGTCAAAAGTAGGTGGTGGTCACAATAATGTGACTCGACGGTGTATAAGTGAACGTTTTGCGACAATAAATTTCATTTTTTTTATGTCGACCGCAGTTTCTATTTACGTACCACTACTCAGCCTCTTCAGGATGAAAGGAGCGTAAATTTTCAACTATTAGAACATTTGCGTTCCATTTACACTGACTATGTACAGAAAACTGCAGTCGACAAAATACTTTTAAATATATTGTGACAAAACGTTGCTATATTTATTCCAATACTTGAACTTATGCAAATTACATATTTCTGATAAGGAGTTTTGAAATCTGAAAAAATTCTGCTGCTTTCAGATACCAGTTAGTAATCTTATATATAAAACACAAAACGTCTGTTTGTCTGAAGCAGCAAAAACTCTCGAATGCCGAACTGTGGCATCGTGAAATTTGCACAGCTTATTAATACTGGAATTCTTAGGTCAACGCAACAATTTCAAGATCTCTACCTTGTTCCGTTCGCGAGTTATGAATTAATTAATAAGCTAATCAATAAAGTCAGCTTCGTTTGCTACGTCATCTTTATCTGTTCCAAATGTGAAAGCACGTGACGGCATTCATCCACAGGTGTTTCTATTCTTTGAGAACTGTGCATAAAAAAAATGCAAATAGGAACTTTGCGAAATCTTAACGAAACGGACTGAAATTTATATCAACACCATGAATTGGTAATAAGAGGAGTTCCTCAAAATTTCACCTGAATCTGGTCAAAACTTTTTAAAATAGGCATGGAATGTTTAATTCATCGGTAAACATACGCAGAAACGGTTAATAAAATTTTGAAGGCTAATTAAAAAGTTATTTACCGATTCAGACGAAATTTGGAGGTCATGTTCCTGGTAACGATTTATGGTGTTCATTAAAATTTCAGCCAGTTTTATAAAATATTTGCAAAGATACGTTTTTAACTTTTTTTATCCCAGAGATTCGCCCCTCAAAGACGTCTGAAACTGAAAGCACGTAATGCATTTGATCGTTGATAACAAATTGTTAACGAATTTTGTTCAGTCAGTGTTCTAATGCTGTGTCTCCTGGGCGTGGGTTAAATAATTAGTAACGCTTTTAGTCCGTTTGATTCTACAGAATCCATACATTCTGTACATTTCGTTGCTTTAATTCTCGACAAATATTTGCGACAGCAATGTACGGCCAAGTGCTGAAATAATCACACTATGAATAAATAATTTGTAATGACAGAATTTGTGAAATCAGCTTTTTTCTTTCTTGCAAGCATCAATGTTTTCCCCGATTGTTTCAATGACATATAAGGGAATATGAAATTAATAAGCCTAAATCCCGGGCAAAGCCGGGTGGTAAAGCTAGTACTGTTATAAAAATATATTCTCATTAAAGAGAAAGCAATGTTCTGCTTCACGAGAGGTGAACGCTTGTTAGTTTTGACACTTTGAAATTTCATGATTAATATAAAATTTGTTACTTTGTTACTTTAGGCACTTTAAAAAATAATGCATAACTTCGGAAATGAGCCGTCTAGCAAACCACGTCAACTTGAGAAAAATAACTTTCAGACGGTGCTAGAAGGCTATTAATTGTATTGTATTTACACTACTATTGTACTTTTGAATGTTGATTTGAAAGATAAAATTCCCTCTCGAAGTGCAGGAATTTTAACGCTCAGCTCAACATTCAAAATATTGCTAAAAAGTGTGCTTTTTTTTTCTTTTTGAAAGCCAAACAAAGTGTTTTTCGTCTTTTAGGTCAAAAAAAAAAAAACACATGTAAATTCTGGCATTTTTAATTACCTAAATTATTCATTGTATTTCTGATTCCAGTTACTCAAATTCAAATTAGCACCGACAGCTACTTTTTCTTTATCTTACAAATATTAAAGCAAAATATTTACTTTGCAAATTTTTATTCAGAAAATTTTACCAAAATCTTTAGCAATACTGCGCCAAAAAGTTTGTCTAATGCCATTCGATGAATTTAGGCTCATAAATATCTCTAAAAACCTCCAGTACTTCTTAAGTAATATACTTCACTTATTATTCTAAGTACCCAAATTGCATTCTTGTCAATTTGTGTTTCGGACACATTTTTAGACATCTTATAAGGTTTAAATTATGCTCTGTGTTCTTTGTACCAGAGTAAAATATAGGAATTAGTGATGACTTAGCCGTATTCGGCGGCAAACTGTTTAATGTTGGCTTGATGCGTTGTATACCAAAGAAGACATACTCAGAGTGTAAAATTTGAGTAACTAAAGATGAATTTACTAACGTAAATATGTGGTGGTACTAACCAGTTTGAACAAATATTAGAGTTACAGAATAACAAACAATGAGCTGTGAAGTTAAAATGAAACGACCTATAGCAAATCACTTAGACATCAAATAGTTTATTGGCCTAAATTAAATCATCTAACACCTCAAGTAACAGTAATCTAACATTTCACCCCTTTTTTATCTCGTCATTCGTTTACATCATAGTAGCGGGTATGACGCTGTGTTAAAAAAGTATGAATATAACTAAAGTTTACTTAAGAGATGGAAAAAAAAAGGAAAGTTAAATGCATAATACAGTATATGTCACAAGCTGCAATATCAGAAGAATGTATTTTCCCAAGAATGCATTAATCTAATTATCAAAAATGTATAATTTGGTTTATCTATAGTGGAAAGTGGGTGATTTATATAGGTTTATAATAACGTTCTTTTGTCTGCTTACAATAAGTTGCATAGGCGTATATTTAAATTTTGTATTGTTATAAAATCAAATTCATCTGAGTTATGTATTGTAGGTAAAGATAGGTTAAAACTTTTATGAGTTCAAAAAACATGCCTTTTAGTGAAGAAACTAGCTAATTAACTTTGTCCTCTGAAATATTTCCAAAGCTAACATCCAAATTAGATGACCGAATGAAGGATCGTGGACAATTTGTGAGATATCAGTGAACTGCTTAAAACATACCAAAAAAAAAATGTAAGAACAATTAAGCTATTGTCATATTTTTCAACTTTCTGTAATGTGCAAGTGTCGAGAATTAAATTATTTACATCTAGACAATTATTTTCACAGAGAGCAATAATTACTTCCTTCGATGCAAATTTCAAGAATTTCATCAATAATAACTCTTTATATAAACTTTAGTAACTCATTATCTCTTCGAAGGGTATCAACTATATGTAATGCTAAAAAAAGCCAATCTATGTAAAATTGAAGACCGTTCTCTGCACTATACAAAGTTTCTTCTACAGGTTCTTTTTTAATGAAAGAAGTCGTTATTAGAGGATGAAGTCGTTACCTCAATCAAAGTTTATATGAGATTTTTAAGTACTTTTCTTATCGCTACGTAATTTCTTCCAGTATATTGTTTCGTCATTACTACGCACAATTTTCCATAATCATCAGTAAGTCACGCAGGAGTAAGATATTTGTTTATATATATATATAATTTTTTTCCAAGATGAGAAAACATCTATTATCATCATTTTTGCATCTAATCATAATAATACACTAATATTATTCTTTGTTTGGGGCTTTAACGGCCACATGAACAATTCGATGGGCTATAAGCAGGCGCCCGTCCCTAATTTAGGACCATTTGTTTCAGGGATGGGAGAAAGCTGGTGCTATAAAACAAACACAACGTCCATGAATCACCGGACTGCCCCCGGGGCGAATTCATTCGTCCAAAAAAGATCCGGGTTTGAATCCCGGTGAGGAATGAATGTTGTGTTTGTCTGATGAATTTGGCTCTCTCCCGTCCCTGGGGTCAGTGGCCTAAATTAGGGACGGGCGAGTGCTTATAGCCCATTGAGTTGCTCACGGTGGTCGTTAAAGGTTCAATAAAAAAAATGCCTCAGCGTGCTTCGAACTTGGACCCATCTTGGACGAACCGTCAGAAGCCAGTGCTCAGACCACTGCTCCGCTGGGGCGGCATTATTACTTCCAATTACTAATAGATTTTTACACTGTGTAAGACATTTTTATATTGATTATGCGTTGTCCGATTTGACATTTCGAATTACTTCTTTTCTGTAATTACTTATGTCGTTGAAAATAAATTCCGCAAAAATAGTTTTAAATGCTTAAAATTTTCTTGGTATGCGTTTACTAAACACTCTAACTTCCTTTTTCCTGGTTTTACGTTATTGTCAATGATCAAGTGCGGTTAGTCAAGGTGACATTATTTTTCTGGTTTTAATATTCTAAGATATTGCAAAATGATGCGAAATGCTTCATTTGATCGAATAAGAAACGAAAATATCAAAGAAAAATAATAATAAAAGGAAATAATATATTAAACATAGGGACAGTGATAGAAGCTTCGTGATGCACAGAAATTAGATATCAATCAATCCTTTGAAGTTCGAAATCCGTGAAATTAATTTGAGCTGGTTTCGAATTTTTAGAATGTTTCGTGACTTACTTGAATCATGCTGTTACGACGTGGTGATTGACTCCTCTAGAAGATAACAGTTACAGGCCTTGAAGGTGCAAAACTTGTATTAGCGCTTGGGCGGTATTTATAGTTGGCCTTAGTTAAGTCCAAGGCCGCCGATCGGAGATCCGGAGTGCGCCAGTGATGAATGCCAGCTAAAGCAGCGCTGACCAAAATACAGAAATCTAACTGATCGCAAGAGCAACTTTTCCAATTTCAAATTGGGGACAAAACGATTCGGTTGCAGTTTTTCCGCCATCGTGAATGATTGGCACGCCCAAAACGGCACCTGGAGGGTAAAACGCATGTGGACAACATGTATGGACTGGAGAAAAGGGTCGTGAAAAACGAGAAAGGAACATGATAGTTTTATTCCGTTTACTAAGTGGTAAGACAGTGAAGCATGCATTTTATTTCCTTCACTTTTACCCCTTTATCGTTTGCGAGTCGTTAAAGATAAATGCCTTCAGGGTTTTGATCTTCACAGACGCGGAACAAACAAGAGGTACCACTTCAACGGAGGAAAACTTTACGATCAAGAATTTGTGCTCGCTGTGATTACATGTATTACATATGAAAGACGCCAAATAATCCTTATCCATGCAAAATATACTACCATGTATATAAGGAAAAGGTTTCCTTGTCTGAAATGGGTATTTTACTTCATTTCCTACGTTCGATCACACCAGGAGAAAGTAAATTCTGAATACAGTGTTTTCCCCATAAAAGCTGCTAAATCTATGCAGATTTCAATAATGTTATATTCGCTTTTGAAACTGATACGGCTTGGGATTTCTTTTCCGTTATTCAAAGTTGTTTGCAATATCAGATCTTTTTGTGGCCACTTAGTTGAAAGGGAAAAAAACACTCATTGAAATTGGGCCTAGACTTAAATATGAATGCGTGTTAGAATTGCGTGCATTCAACAGCACTAACAGGTAGTGTTGTTGAAAAAGCAGTTACATGTAACAGCCGCGCATAAGACATTATTTCGAACAGGATAAGATCTAACAAAACCACTGAAATACATTACTTTCTTGCCATATTTTGTGTACATGAAAGGCGGAAAGAAATTCGTGATCCACCTGTTAATGCCATTGATTTTTCCGTTCACTATTAGGATGCATGCATTTATTAAAAGTTCCTATTAATCACCTCATTATTACTTTGGAAAAATGTATTAACAAAACAATGGACGTATACATATATACAGTATATATATCATCATCATCATTGCCCACCATTATCAATCCTCTGCTAGATAAAGTTATCCCCATGTTTCTTCCAAAACTGTCTTGAGCCTGTTTCCTACACGTTACTTCAACATATTTTCGAATTTCATCCATCCATTTCCCACGTGGTCTCCTTCTCGGTCTTTTTCTGTCGCGTAGAATCTAGTCTAAAATTTCGGTTGTCCATCGGTGTTCCGTTGTTCTAGCAACACGTCCATCCCATTGTCATTTTAGGGATTTTATTCTGATTATGATGTCTTTTACTCCTCTCATTTTTCTTATCCACGAGTTCCTCTTCTTATCTTTCCTAGTTACCCCAATAATGCATTTCTCCAGGCTTCTTTCAGTGTCTGTCGCTTTTGTATGTGTTTTTTAGTTAAGCTCCATGTCTCTGCTCCGTATACAAGCACTGAAAGGTTGCACATCAGTTTTGTCTTCTGAAAATACATTTTCAATCCCACTTCTTTACCCTTGTCAGCAAGTTCTTGGATCACATCCTGCAGCTCCGAAGTGGTAATTGCAAAAATGACTGCGTCATCAGTGTAAAACGAACGAAGGTGAGCTAAATAATCTCCATTAATCTTTATTCCTTTGTATTCCCAGTTCAATGACTGAAAGACATTTTGCAGTGTTGCATTAAAGAGGATGGAAGATATGGGGTAACCTTTTTTCGCTCCCTTTCCAATTTTTATTGGTGCTGTATACTCAAATAACCGAATTTCTGCACTTGCATTTTCATAGATGTTACTAATAATGCTAATGTAGGCATCTTCGATAAGGCAGGATTTCAAAGCCATTGTAAATGCTGATGGTTTCACTGAATCAAAGGCCTTTTCTTAATCGATAAAAGCCATACATAATGGGAGTTCACATTCCCTCATTCTTTCAATTAGTTCTCTCAGCACATGGACATGATCTATAGTGCTGTAGCCACTCCTGAATCCAGCTTGTTGTCTCGGTTGAGCCATGTCCAGTGTTACCCTCAAACGATGTGGAATAATCTTAGTGAAGATTTTATAAACCACTAGCAGCAGGATGATAGGCTTATAGTTCCTGAGACCTTCATTGTCATCTTTTTTATGTAGCAGGATCATTGTAGCCTTGTTCCAATCCTCCGGAATCTTCCCTTCATTGAAACATCTAGTGAAAACTTGGGTGAGTCTACTTTTAGTTTCTCCACTTGCGTCTTGTATAATGTTCACGATAATTCCATCTCCTCTTCGAACTTTTCCCCGTTTCATGCTCTTAATTGAATGTGTAACTTCTGCCGGGAGCACTGCAAGGACTTTGGTACTGTTACCTTTCGTAATGTCTAGAGTAAATGTATCATCTCTTTCATATAGTTTTGAGTAGAAATCTTTCACTCTTGTCAAACTTTCGCATCCATTCCTTGTTACAGTGCCTTCTTCTTTTCTTAGTGCCATAATCTGTTTTCTTCCCTTTCTGAGATGCCCCTGTGCTCTCTTCAGGCTTTGGTTGTTTTTCAATTGCTTTTCTAACTAGTTCACAGTTGAATTTCCTTACGTATTCAGTGATTCTCTTCCATACAGTCTTGCATAGATCTATATATTCTACTTTGGAAGAATCATCTCCTTTATTTGTCTTCATCTCCCTTCTCTTTTGAATCAGTAATTTGGTTTTTCCCTGATATTTTCTTCATATGCAACTTTTTCTTAGTACCACCTATTTTCGTTGCTGTTTCCAAGGCTAGTTTTCTGTTAACTTCAGAGATCTCTCCTTCTTCTCATGTTAAATCTTCTAGAGCAGAGAATCTATTCCTCAGTTCCAATTTGAAGGTATTACGATGCTTTTTAGGGTTGGTCATGCCAATACATTTTGTTTATATTATGAGCTTGCCACGCTCGAGTTTAGTGCTGAGGTGCATCTTAATTACGTCTCACCATTCTATGATCACTCACTACGTCGAACCTGTTCAGCTCACTGCCGTCTTCAATGACAAATTTCATGTTACACATAATAAAATCAATTTCGCTTGTGATTCGATTTGGACACTCCCATGCCAATTTTCTATATGGTTTTTTCTTGAAAAAGGAGTTCATAATGAAAAACCTTTCTGCTGCTGTTAACTGTAAGAGAGAGAGTATTTCCACGCTGGTTTCTGTTCCCATGTTCAAATTTACCTACCGAAGTTTCATTCTGTAGCTGTTGCCCTATTTACGTATTGAAATCACCCATAATTATCTTCAAGTGTTGCTTGCCTTTATTGTTTAGATGCCGACGAAATTCGGCATCTAAACAATGAAGGTAGCACAAAGTGTGTTTATATATATATAAACACACTTAAAAGTTCCTCTGACAGAGCTGCACGGCTTGTTATCCAACTCTCGAAAAGATACCAGCCTCAGATTATTCAAACATGCACCCACCACAACAAGTCATCCTGAAGAAGAAATTGAAGAATTTTATGAGGAAATTTGTCATCTAAATAATAAAGGTAAGCAGCACTTGAAAATAATTATGGGAGATTTCAATGCAAAAATAGGGCAACGGCAACAGAATGAAACTTCAGTAGGTAAATTCGGTCACGGTAACAGAAACCAGCGTGGAAATACTCTCGTTGAGTTTGCAGAGGCAGAAGGGTTTTTCATCTTGAACTCCTTCTTCAAGAAAAAGCTACACAGGAAATGGACATGGAGACATCCAAATGGGACGACAAGTGAAATTGATTTTATTATGTGTAACAAAAAATTCGTCATAGAAGACTGCAGTGTGCTAAACAAGTTCAACACAGGTAGTGACCATAGATTGGTGAGATGTAAGATGTACCTCAACACTAAACTTGAACGTGGCAAGCTCATAAGACAAACAAAATCTATTGACATAACCAACCTTAAAAAACACCATAATACCTTCAAGTTGGAACTGAAGAACAGATTCTCTGCTTTAGAAGGCCTAACATCGGAAGAAGTGGACATCTCTGAAGTTAACAGAAAAGTAACCAAAGCTCTTATGGAAACAGCAACAAAATTAGCTGGGTCTAAGAACAAGTTGCATGTAAATAAATTATCAGGAAAAACGAAAATGTTGATGCAAAAAAAGAGAGATGAGGACAACTAAAGAAGATGTGACTTCCAAAGTGGAATATATAGAGCTATGCAAGACAGTACGAAAAAGTATCACTGAAGACGTAAGAAAATTCAACTGTGAACTAGTGAGGAAAGCAATTGAAAACAACCAAAGCCTAAAGATAGCAAAGGGACATCTCAGTAAGGGAAGAAAACAGATTATGGCACTGAGAAAAGAAGATGGTTCTGTAACAAGAAATAGAGGCGAAATTTTGACAAGAGTGAAAGATTTCTACTCCAAATTATATGAAAGGGATGATACATGCACTCCAGACATCATGAAAGATACCAGTACCAGAGTTCCTCCAGTCCTTCCAACAGAAGTTGCACATGAAATCAAGAACATGAAGCGGGGAAAAGCTCCAGGAGAAGATGGAATTACTGTAGACATCATACAAGAAGCAAGTGGAGAAATCAAAACAGTACTCGCCCAAATTTTCACTCGATGCTTTAATGAAGGAAAGATTCATGAGGATTGGAACACCGCTACAATGATCCTGCTACATAAGAAAGGTGACATTGAGGATCTCGGAAACTACAGACCTATCAGCCTCCTATCAGTAGTTTATAAAATCTTCACAAAAGTTCTTTCACACCGCTTGAAGGTAACACTGGACATGGCTCAACCGAGAGAACAAGCTGGATTCAGGAGTGGCTACAGCACAATAGATCATATCCATGTGCTGAGAGAACTAATTGAAAGAGCGAGGGAATATGAACTTCCATTGTGCATGGCTTTTATCGATTATGAAAAAGCCTTTGATTCAGTGAAACCATCAGCAGTTACAATGGATCTGAAAACCTGCGGTATTGAAGATGCATGCATTAATATTATTAATAACATCTATGAAAATGCAAGTGCAAAGATTAGGCTGTTTGAAAATACAACACACATAAAAATTGGAAAGGGAGTGAGACAAGGTGACACCATATCTCCGAAGCTCTTTAATGCCACATTTGAGGGTGTTTTTCAGTCACTGAGCTGGGAAAACAAGGGGATAAAGATTAATGGAGATTATCTAACCCACCTTCGTTTTGCTGATGACGTAGTCATTTTTGCAACTAGCCCATCAGAGCTGCAGAGTATGATCCAGGAACTTGCTGACAAGAGTAAAGAAGTGGGATTAAAAATGAACTTTCGGAAGACAAAAGTGATGTTCAATGCTTTTACAAGAAATGAAGATTTATCGATTGATGGAGAAAAGCTGGAGATAACAGACACGTACGTTTATCTTGGACAGCAGATATCAAGTGAGGGTTACATTGATGAAGAAATTAATCGGCGTTTAAAACTTGCCTGGAGAGCTTTTGGAAGAAACAGCATAATTTTCAAGAGCAATATGCCATTATGTCTTAAAAGAAAAGTGTTTGATCAATGCATCCTTCCAGTGCTTACGTATGGTGCAGAGACGTGGACCTTAACTAAAAGAGACATACAAAGGCTGCAGACAACTCAAAGAAGCATGGAGAGGTGCATACTTGGTGTAACCAGGAGAGATAAGAAGAGGAACTCGTGGATCCGAAAAATGACAAGAGTGGAAGACATCATGATCAGAGTTAAATCCCTGAAATGGCAATGGGCTGGACATACTGCCAGAAGGACAGATCATCGATGGACAGCCGAAATTTTAGATTGGATTCCAAGGGACAGGAAAAGACCCAGAAAAAGACCACATGGGAGATGGGTGGATGAAATTCGAAAGTATGCAGGGGTGACATGGAGGAGACTGGCACAAGACAGACCGTTGTGGAGGAAACTTGGGGAGACCTTCGTCCAGCAGTGGATTGATAATGGTTGTCAATGATGATGATGATGATATATATATATATTCTATTAAGAAGATACCTAAGCAAAAAAATATTTTGTTATTTTAAAAAATATAGGTTATTTTGCAACTTTCGTTTTAAATTCTAAAGTTTTTCCTTAGTCTTCAGTTTTGCTCTTCAGTATATATATTATATTAAGAAGAGACCTAAGCAAAAAAAAATATATATATTTTTGACTCATACCAAGTACAACATAGAAAAGGTTATGTATCTACCGGTGTGAGTAAAAGGAGAAAAGATAAAAAAATAAAATAAAACAACTGAATGTAGAAAGTGTCGAGAATACTGAGCCTTGGCTTTATCAAGGACCAGCAAAAACTCTGCATTTTCTCACTTCCACAAAGACCTAGTTGGAAATGGGTTTCTGCAAGGCCATAGATGCAAGTAACAAGCCCACCAAAAATTGTTTTAAAAAATATATATATGTCATGACCTCCGCAGAGTTGTATGACCTAGCACTGGTTAACAATTTCGCTTGCATCCATAACCTTCCTGGCCCGACCCATGCTCTTCATCTGTTACTATTAAACAGAGAGAAGAAGATTAAAGAGAACTCAAGCTGTGAGAGTGACATAATAATTAGAAATAATTTTCAGCTATAACGAAATGCCAAGTTCGCCTGAGAGAGAATTTAAACCTGAAAAGCAATGCAAAAGAAATCCAAATTTTTACATTGCAATTAAAAAAGGAAATATTAATTTTTTAAAACTCAGATTTTTGAAAGAAAACTTGATTCTAAAACCCCCTACTCTACAACTTCTGACAACACAAAAACGAGAATAAATTAAAGACAATAATTAACTAAAGAAAAGCTTTGTGAAAGTTATATGACTTGCACAATTAGTTGCAATATGTACAAAGTATTTCAGCAGTGCTTTAAGTGCATAATTAAGTAGTTATTAAGAACTTAACTACTTTGAAAATACAGCGCAAAGAAAAGGAACTATGCTTAGCCATCTGCTGGGCCTAAGTATCCTACAAGACGCGCAAAGTTACCAAGAAAAGAAAGAGTTAAAAGCCGCAAAAATGTTAACAGACAAGCCAGTGCCTAAAAGCTGAAAAGCAAAAAACAACAGAGAAAAAAAGTACAAGAAGTACAAACATGGAACTTATAAAACCTAAAACCCAAAGACAAGGAAGAGAGCTTACCTCTTATGCAACTAAACTTTCTCCACACAAGAGAAAAACATGGCTGACCTCTTCCCCAAACGTCCTAACACTTCTGCCACTCTCTAGTCGCTGGGGGGCAGTGTGGGTGGGGCTGATGGCCTCCTCATACTGAAAGAAACCAACTCGCGGAGATTTTAATCAGAGAAAAAATATATATATACTTAAGACTGTGGATCTGTATGATCAGAAAGAGCAGAATTAACTCTCCAGAATACATGAGAAATATTATAAAATACACAAGTGTTGTATTTAATAATCTTTGCATGTATTAAATCACCTTAGTGAGCTTCTATAGATTATTCAGAATCTTATTAATTTTAATGTTAGTTTTACTATTTTTAGTATAGCTATCCTAGTGATGAATAACTAGTTTTCTTTTTTATTTGTTTTTATTTTCTTTTATAAACAGATTTTTAAGCTTTTTTTGTGATTTTGTCTATATTATTTAATTTTTTGTTTTAATAGGACCTTCATATCCATAGCACTAAGGTTCCTTTTAGTAGTTAATAGGCATCCTCTAGTCAACTTCCTTACGGCTTTGATTGGTCAGAATCATATTATTAACTGTGTAGAAAATTAAAGCAGATCTGCCAACCTTACTTTATTATTCAGAATAATTTTTCTTAAAGTTCTTTTGATGAAAGAAGAAGGAATTTCGTTCTCTAGAAAACTTTCTAATAGTATATTAATGTGGTAATTGAAGTCCAAATTGTTGCTGCAAATTCTTGAAATTCTTAGGACCTGAGAAATTAGTACATTCTCAATTACTTTGGTTGATATGTTATTATTCCAGTGTAGATATTTAATTACTTTGAAAGGAAAATTAACTCTTTTATCAAAGAGGCTAATAGATGGGTTACCTCTGTTGAGCTTAATGCTTAAGTCTAGGAATTCAAGTTCCTGATTACTGTGATTTTCTACACAGTTAATAATATGATTCTGACCAATCAAAGCCGTAAGGAAGTTGGCTAGAGGATGCCTATTAACTACTAAAAGGAACCTTAGTGCTATGGATATGAAGGTCCTATTAAAACAAAAAATTAAATAATATAGACAAAATCACAAAAAAAGCTTAAAAATCTGTTTATAAAAGAAAATAAAAGCAAATAAAAAAGAAAACTAGTTATTCATCACTAGGATAGCTATACTAAAAATAGTAAAACTAACATTAAAATTAATAAGATTCTGAATAATCTATAGAAGCTCACTAAGGTGATTTAATACATGCAAAGATTATTAAATACACCACTTGTGTATTTTATAATATTTCTCATGTATTCTGGAGAGTTAATTCTGCTCTTTCTGATCATACAGATCCACAGTCTAAAGTATATATATATATTTTTTCTCTGGTTAAAATCTCCGCGAGTTGGTTTCTTTCAGTATGAGGAGGCCATCAGCCCCACCCACACTGCCCCCCAGCGACTAGGGAGTGGCAGAAGTGTTAGGACGTTTGGGGAAGAGGTCAGCCATGTTTTTCTCTTGTGTGGAGAAAGTTTAGTTGCATAAGAGGTAAGCTCTCTTCCTTGTCTTTGGGTTTTAGGTTTTATAAGTTCAATGTTTGTACTTCTTGTACTTTTTTTCTCTGTTGTTTTTTGCTTTTCAGCTTTTAGGCACTGGCTTGTCTGTTAACATTTTTGCGGGTTTTAACTCTTTCTTTTCTTGGTAACTTTGCGCGTCTTGTAGGATACTTAGGCCCAGCAGATGGCTAAGCATAGTTCCTTTTCTTTGCGCTGCATTTTCAAAGTAGTTAAGTTCTTAATAACTACTTAATTATGCACTTAAAGCACTGCTGAAATACTTTGTACATATTGCAACTAATTGTTTAAGTCATATAACTTTCACAAAGCTTTTCTTTAGTCAATTATTGTCTTTAATTTATTCTCGTTTTTGTGTTGTCAGAAGTTGTAGAGTAGGGGGTTTTAGAATCAAGTTTTCTTTCAAAAATCTGAGTTTTAAAAAATTAATATTTCCTTTTTTAATTGCAATGTAAAAATTTGGATTTCTTTTGCATTGCTTTTCAGGTTTAAATTCTCTCTCAGGCGAACTTGGCATTTCGTTATAGCTGAAAATTATTTCTAATTATTATGTCACTCTCACAGCTTGAGTACTCTTTAATCTTCTTCTCTCTGTTTAATAGTAACAGATGAAGAGCATGGGTCGGGCCAGGAAGGTTATGGATGCAAGCGAAATTGTTAACCAGTGCTAGGTCATACAACTCTGCGGAGGTCATGGCATATATATATTTTTTAAAATAATTTTTGGTGGGCTTGTTACTTGCATCTATGGCCTTGCAGAAACCCATTTCCAACTAGGTCTTTGTGGAAGTGAGAAAATGCAGAGTTTTTGCTGTTCCTTGATAAAGCCAAGGCTCAGTATTCTCGACACTTTCTACATTCAGTTGTTTTATTTTATTTTTTTATCTTTTCTCCTTTTACTCACACCGGTAGATACATAACCTTTTCTATGTTGTACTTGGTATGAGTCAAAAATATATATATATTTTTTTTGCTTAGGTCTCTTCTTAATAGAATGTGAATTCTGAATTTTCAAAACTGCTGCGTTCCGCGTTTTGATCTTCAGGTTATTTTGCAACTTTCGTTTTAAATTCTAAAGTTTTTCCTTAGTTTTCAGTTTTGCTCTTCAGTATATATATATATATATATATATATATATATATATATATATATATATATATATATATATATATATATACTGAAGAGCAAAACTGAAAACTAAGGAATGAAGAGCATGGGTCGGGCCATGAAGGTTATGGATGCAAGCGAAATTGTTAACTAGAGCTAGGTCATACAACTCTGTGGAGGTCATGACATATATATATTTTTTAAAACAATTTTTGGTGGGCTTGTTACTTGCATCTATGGCCTTGCAGAAACCCATTTCCAACTAGGTCTTTGTGGAAGTGAGAAAATGCAGAGTTTTTGCTGGTCCTTGTTAAAGCCAAGGCTCAGTATTCTCGACACTTTCTACAATCAGTTGTTTTATTTTATTTTTTTATCTTTTCTCCTTTTACTCACACCGGTAGATACATAACCTTTTCTATGTTGTACTTGGTATGAGTCAAAAATATATATATATATTTTTTTTTGCTTAGGTCTCTTCTTAATAGAATATATATATATATACACTATCTACCAACAAGTAATTGGACACCTGTGATAGCAAAGGAAAACGAAGTTTATTCACCTTCAATAGTTGGTGGAGCTTCCACGAGCGGCGATTACAGCTGCGACCCTCCGGGGCATAATCTCAACCAGGCGTTGTACGACGGTTAGTGGTATTTTCTTCCACTCGGCTTGGAGAAGACAGGTCAGTTCCTTCACCGATTTCGGACGGTAGGGGCGCCCCTTGAATCGACGCTCCAACTCGTCCCAGAGGTGCTCGATGGGATTAAGGTCCGGGCTCTGCGCAGGCCAGTCCATTCGATTAACCCCATTGTCACCATGCCAAGCCATGGTGGACCTCGCAACATGAGAGGTGGCATTGTCATCCTGAAAGTAACATGGGTCCACACCGTAAAACTGCCACAACGTAGGAAGCGCATGGTCATCCAAATTGGTGCAGTAGGTCCCGGCGTTGAGTCTACCAGAAATTGCGACCAAGAGTCCCGTGCCATACCAGGAAAAGCACCCCCATAGCATAATTCCACCGCCGCCGAACTTCACAGTTGGCAGAATACATTCCGGCAGAAGGCGTTCTCCAGGCAGACGCCAAACCTAGACCCTGTTATCCGAACGGTAGAGGGTGAACCTTGATTCGTCGCTCCAGAGAACCTGTTTCCACTGTTCAACGGTCCACTGTCGACGTTCTTTGCACCACGTTAGCCGAGCAGCGCTATTGGACTTGGTGATCAAAGGCTTGTGGGCGGCAGCACGTCCGTGATAACCGAGCAGATGGGCTTCCTTACGGATGGTATTCATTGAAAGAACACTCCCGGATGCCTGCTGAAACTCCTCGCGGATGTGGCCCATCGATTTGGTTCGGTTCTTCCGAATTTCTCTGGCCAGCACCCGTCGGTCTCTAAATCCCAGTTTTGTGGGTCTTCCGGGTCGGGACACATTCCGTCAGTCACCTCTCATCTTCCACTTGCCAATCACGTAGGCCACTGTCGATCTTGGGTACTTCAAGTCGCTGGATATGTTTCGTATGGATCGGACGTTTCTATTATTCCCGACGATTACACCTTTCTCGAAATCAGAGAGCTCCGAACTGCGTGGCATCTTGCATGCGACTGGTAGCGTTGTTGTTTCCCACACGATATTTAACGGCGGCGGCCGTGACGTGCATCAGGACCGCAGGTATCGTCGATTGCAGGGGTGTCCAATTACTTGTTGGTAGATAGTGTATATATATATATATATATATATATATATATACCTAAGCAAAAAAAAATACATATATAATTTTGACTCACACCTAGTACAACATAGAAAAGGTTATGTATCTACCTGTGTGAGTAAAAGGAGAAAAGAAAAAAATAAAATAAAACAACTGAATGTAGAAGGTGTCGAGAATACTGAGCCTGGGCTTTATCAAGGACCAGCAAAAACTCTGCATTTTCTCACTTCCACAAAGACCTAGTTGGAAATGGGTTTCTGCAAGGCCATAGATGCAAGTAACATTCCCACCTAAAATAGTTTAAAAAATATATATATAAGTCATGTCCTCCGTAGAGTAGCATGACCTAGTACTAGTTAACAATTTCGCTTGCATCCATTAACCTTCATGGCCCGACCCATGCTCTTCATCTGTTACTATTAAACAGAGAGAAGAAGATTAAAGAGAACTCAAGCTGTGAGAGTGACATAATAAATAGAAATGATTTTCAGCTATAACGAAATTCCAAGTTCGTTTGAGAGAGAATTTAAACCTGAAAAACAAATTTTACATTGCAATTAAAAAAGGAAATGTTAATTTATAACGAACAGATTTTTGAAAGAAAACTTGAGTCTAAAACCCCCTACTCTACAACTTATGACAGCACGAAAACGAGAATAAGTTAAAGATAATAATTAACTAAAGAAAACTTTGTGAAAGTTATATACCTTAAACAGTTAGTTGCAATATGTACAAAGTATTTCAGCAGTGCTTTAAGTGCATAATTAATTAGTTATTAAGAACTTAACTACTTTGAAAAAACAGCGCATAGACAGCGCATAGAAAAGGAACAAGCTTAGCCATCTTCTGTTCCTAGGTGCCACAAAAGACGCTCAATGTTACAAAGAAAAGTAAGAGTTAAAACCCGCATAAATGTTAACAGACAAACCAATGCTTAAAAGCTGAAAAGCTAAAAAACGACAGAGAAAAGGTACATGAAGTACAAACATTGAACTTATAAAACCTAGAACCCAAAAACAAGGAAGAGAGCTTACCTCTTGTGTTACAAAAACTTTTCTCCTCACAAGAGGAGAACATGGCTGACCTCTTCCGCCACTTCCTAGACGCTGGGGGGCAGTGAGGGTGGGGCTGATATATACGCGTTGTTTGTGGACCCTGTTAAAGTTTTATGACGTCACACTCTCGCGACCATTTGCCTCATTACGTCACGCGTTGTGTGCTTATTGCCATTACTTCGAGAACACAAAGTGAGTTGTGGCATTTGCTTGGAGTCGATGCGGAGTACAGTATAAGCAGCGGAACGCTAATCGCTCATGCTTTTCTCTTCAAAATTTAAACTTAATACATCATTTGTTTTGGTTACATTTTTGAATAGTCACTTGACGACGAGCGTATCCGCTGTGCTAAAATATAATTAGTTCATTTTTATTAATTACTATTAACAGAGAGTCACATGGATGGTAAAACAATATAAAAAATATGGCTGGTCGACCCCCTACGAAACGTGCACGTTTCAGCTTTAATAAGAAGAATAAGAAGAATGCGGCATTGTTGGAACAAGAGCAAGCGGAAGAAGTAAATATGGAACAGCTTGGACATTCAAGAGCAGATGGTTTCTGGTTACTTTCCAGTCTCGAAACACATGACCTTCCATTGGAAGAAGATCAGCCTATAAAAAGACTATTCCGAGCAGCTAAGGCGAGGAGCATGGAAATAATATCCGACGTTATTATAACCCTCAGTTAATCTATATCGGAAGAAAACCTCGATCGAATGCGGCGAATAAATAGACAGCGATGAAGAACCAATGTTACCATGGGGTTCGATGGAGTCCCATGTTAACATTTATTCTTTGGTGTTTCGTGTTCAGAAATAATAAAAACAATTTTAAAAAATGTCTTCATTATTAATCTTGATGGTTTAGACTTAGCATTACAATATTTTTTGTGTTCTCATCCCTCCTTTACCCGAGAGATGCTCGGTGTTCCTGATATTTGTCCTTATGCGTCATAACTTGGGTAAAAATGGTTCGATTTCGATGAAATTTTAGTATGTGGTAGAGGACCACCTGGGGGCGAACCCTATTGAAAATGGGTGAAATGGAGCCAAAGGTCAGGACATAGGATCGGGATCCATTCCATTACCCTTATGTGTTATAACTTACGTAAAAATGCTTCGTTTGAGACAAAACTTTTCATGTTGTTCCGGAAGTATACTTTACCGATTCTGTTGAATATGATCGAAATGGGGTCATAGGTTGGGTCAGAGGAGCCAGATTTATTATACGGATATCGAATCCTGGTCCTTTCACTCCAACTGAGCTACGCGGACATGTGCTCTCACTGCTATCTGCCTTTATCTCATGTGCATCCTGCGGCGCAGGTACGTCACAAAGGGTTGTTCCAAAACAACTCACAATGTTTTTATAAAAAAAATATGCGTACCTTAATTACAAAGGAAGTAGTCATCTTTCCCGAAATACTGTCCACTGCATCGAATACAGGTGTTCCAACGTTACTCCCACTTTTTGAAAGTATTCTGGAATTATTCTTCTGAAATACTGTTGAAGCACCCCTGCGCGGCTGTAATAAGTTATTGATCAGTCCAAATTGTCGTCCCCGTAATGACTTTTTTAAAATGGGGAACGACCACAAGTCACATGGTAAAAAGTCTGCTTTATACAAGCTGGGGCTTCAACTTAACGTTCATTTTCTCCAGATAAGAAACGACGAAACTGGCCGTGTGCGGCCTTGCATTGTCAAAAAATGGGGAACCCAAGTTGAGCAAACTCGTTTCATGCCCAAATGCTCGGTTGAAATTCTGTGAACTGATGTTTTTGAAATGTGAGCCGTATTTTCGATATCTCAATTGATAAGTGTCTGTCTTTTCGTATAATAACACTTATTGTATTGATATTTACCTCTGTAGCACTCGTGGAAGGTCTTCTTCCATGCGCGATTAAAGCAGCCTACTAACGACCATCCATAAATTCATTATGTCACCTGTAAATAGTTGATTTTCCTTGACATTTGTCTTTTATAAGCCTCTTGCATAGGGCGGAAAGTTTCTTCGACAGATTTCTCAAGTCGATAACAAAATTTAATTGCGCATCTTTGTTCTTCTTTCACATCCATTTTTTCACAAAATCGCATCGCGAAGACACTTGTTAGGAGTTCATGAAACAACGCTTATTAAACTGCGCACTACCGATGACGCATGCGTAATAAACAGGTGCGGCCGGTTGCTATGGTTACTACGATGACTGCCGTTTTTTCGAGATTCATGCCCAAGTCGAACGATGTATTGCACATTTTTAAAAAAAACATTCTCAATTGTTTTGGCACACGCTTTGTAAAATTTACATTTTTTGCAACGGATCACTATCTCTATATATAAAAGTGAAAGTTTGTATATTTGTTTGTTTTTCTGTTTATATGTTTGTTTGTCCGCTATACAAATCGACAGTTTTCAACTTGAAATCACCAAATTTGGTATACTATCTCATGGTACTCTAACTTAGACTGCAGAAAGGTTTTCGAAGGGATCGGAGCCCGGATAGGAGTCAAGGGGGACCCCATACAAAACGTTCGTTGTTTTAGTTAAAATTTCTACAGTTTTCAATTAAGAACCATGAAATTTGGTATACTATCTTATGGTACTCTGACTTAGACCGTAGACGGTTTGGGGAAGGGGTAGGAGCCCGGGGGTCAAACGGCTGGGGATCAAATGGCCGCCAAGTAAAATTTTCGTAAAACGTTCTACAGTTTTCAATTTACTACTACCAAATTTGGTATATTATCTTATGATAATCTCACTTAGACCGTAGACAGTTTTTGGAAGGGGTCGCAGCCGAGGGCTTCCCATGCAAAATGTTCATCAAAAAGTTCTACAGTTTTCAATTTAGGACAACCAAATTTGGTATATTATCTCATGATACTCTATCTTAGACTGTAAACCGTTTTTAGAAGGGGTCGGAGCACAGGGTAAAGGGGCCCAATTTGCTTCTCAAAAGGGGGCGCCAATCATGCTGCTGAGGATGAATTTAAATGGGCCATTCTGCAGCAATTTCCGCTCGAAACGTTAACAAAGCGTTTGGGGAGAACACAGCCAACGAACGAACCGTTTGGCGATGGTTTGTAAAGCTTCGAAGCGGAAATACGGACCTGCAAAACGAAGCACGTAATCATCGACCTGTTGCTGTTTCTGACGATGTTATGTTACGTGTGGTTGAAGCGGACTACCGAAAAACGTGTCGTGAGACAGCGGCATAGGTAGTTCTCCACCAGACGAGAGTTGTTCGGCGTCTGCCTGCTCTGGGTAAGGTCAGAAAGCTGGGCATGTGGCTGCCGCATGAGTTGACAACTGCCAACTAGACTAGGCGTTTGGAAGTCTGCACGTCGCTGCTTACCAGGAATAAACAGGAACCTCTACTGCATCGAATCGTATCCTGCGACGAGAAGTGGGTCCTTTATGATAATCGGAAACGATCTGCGCTATGGTTAAGCAAGGCACATCCTGCTGGATGGCATCCTAAGGCACCCCTACATACCAAGAAGAGGATGCTCTATGTCTGGTGGTTCACAGCCGGGATAATTCATCGGAGGTTCTTGGCAAGAGGCCAAATCATCACTGCAGAACTATAACGAAGTAACTTTCTCCGTCATTTCTGGTCTACGCCGGGATTCGAACCCGGATTCCCTCATTCCGGAATAAGTCACTCTACCAATTGAGCTACGCGGACGCTTCTTCTGACTACTATCTGCCTTTAAGTCGTGTGCGTCCTGCTGGCAGGTACGTCACATCTCCCCCCTCCCGAAAGAGGGCCGGGCACATGGCCCACGGGTCAGCCGTGACCATGAATCGTTGCAGGCAGCCATCCACTGTAGAACGTGCACTTGAGAACTCCCTGTCAATCTGGTGTGTGAAATGCAACATCACACATTTTTTTTTTTTCGAAGCGCTGGAGAAGGGATTCTCTGATTTTTCCTATCTCGCGGTATGGAAATAACATCACACCATTGCGAGATTTTGAACGGTCGGGTCATCCGGATAGTTCGGGCGCCATTATAACGAAGTAAATTTCTCCGTCATTTCTGGTCTACGCCGGGATTCGAACCCGGATCCCCTCATTCCGGAATAAGTCACTCTACCAATTGAGCTACGCGGACGTTTCTTCTGACTACTATCTGCCTTTATGTCGTGTGCGTCCTGTTGGCAGGTGCGTCACAGAACGTTATTGTGCTTAATTACACCAGATGCACTGGAAATTGCCGTAGAAAGAACCGGCTTTGTTCAACAGACATGGTGTTCTTCTGCTCCAATACAACCTTTGCCCTCATGTCGCACAACGAACGATGCTGACACTAGGTTCCTTGGGCTATGCAGCACAGCCTCATCCTGCCTATTACCCGGACTTGTCTCCGACAGACTATCGTCTGTTTCGTCGCCTGGATCACTTCCTGTCCGGGAAACAGTTCACGACAGAAAACGAGGTTCAACCTGGAGTTGATGACTTCTTCGGGTCCCAACCACACGACTTTTTTCGTTCCAGGATCATGGCTTTGCCGGACAGATGACAACTATGTGTCGATGCCGAGGGGTATTATTTTGCCTTGGTAAGTTATCCTACTTTTCCGTTCTCGCCGTTCACGTGTGCTGGTCCTTCGCCGAACATTTCATTCGTACCAACCCAATAACAAAACATTTTCGAAGCCACACGAGGAAATTCCATCACCTTAATAACCGCAGTGACATGATTTATCGTTCAAATTGTTGAAACAGAAAAGTAACGATATTCAAAGTAACACGAAACTCAGTTGCCTTCAACGGAGAAAGCAGGAACGAATACGGTCTCGTACTTAGACAAATGGAGATCGGATATGAAGCTCATTTCATCAACATCTGCACCAAATGGTTTTAGTGAGACGAAAGTAACTAATAATTCAAAAACCAAATTTATCTATAAAATTTTGCTAGTGAGCTTTTCGAGGAATGCGCAACTATTCTTAAAAAAAAGAAAAAGGAAGCCAGTTGAAAAGTTCAGATCAAAAGGACGAAGTAGTAATGTCTGTAATACTAAGACTCTGGAAAGATCTTCCGTAATGCTTGAGTACTTTAGTACTCCTTAACAACACACTTTGCGTTTTCTTTTTACACTGTTTGTTTGGGATATTTAAAAAGATTTTGTAGTTTTGTTTTTTATTTAAATTTTAAAAACAACCCGCCTCCCCCCGCGCGCGGACACGCACGCGCTCACGCACACGCACACACACACACAAACCTCACGAAGTCCCTTTAAGAAATAGAGGAAGAAGAAGTAGGTGGTACAAAGAACAAATTGCATATGAAGGAGGTATAAAAAAACTGTTGATTCAAAACAGAAGGGAAACGAATATACAAAGAAAATTTAACTTCCAAAGTGGGACATTTCTTAAATGTGTCCCTTTTATGTTCGTTGTGTCCCTTTTATGTTCGTTGACTGATTCCAAACGAACGCTTGGTCATTCAACGCTTTGTCATTTCGTTTACATTGGAATGACCAAGCGTTCGTTGGGAATCGGAGTCAACGAACATCAAAGGGACACAAAATACGGTAAAGTAGCCACGGCACTATCCAGGAAGTCAAATTCAAGTCCGCCACTCCTATGTGGGATGATATAAAAATTAGCTACCTACTCTACCCCTAAATGTACAGCCATTCGGGAAACTTTGGAGATCATTACCAACAGCGATACTTGCAATGATTGCGTCTCACTGGAGTTGTCACGAAATTGGAACCAGTTTTTCAAGTAACGCCTTCTCCCTATCAGGATAACGCGCAGGCATCCAACGTGATACCTCGTATCTTTAAATGAATATAACGTCGTATCTATTTATTGTCAAATCAAGTTCCCGCGTTCAAATTGTTAATGCCTTCTATTATTCAGTTTGCAGATTCTGTCTAACTTCCTTGAAAAAGCCATCTGGTTGATGTGCGAAAGCTTGGAAACGTTTATGTGTCTATTTTGTACGCGAATATATCTGATCACTAGTATAGTGTTACTATTTAAAACTAAGACATTTTTGTAATGTATATATTAATTCTATACGGTTTTTTACTGGGAGTCCCATTTTGAGAGAACGGCTGAATATAAAGAAATGGGTGAGGTATCAAAATAAAGGTCTTACCATGTAGATGTGCCAATCGAAGAGAAAAATGAGCTTGGGGTAACCGTTCTGGTGTTGTGAGGCGGCAAAGTTCCCATGTAAAGTCTATGGCAGAAACGTGTGGTTGACATTCGATCGCTTGCTGTTGACTCACGCGCTGTTGAAAGCTGGAGCATGGAGGAACTAGAATAGTCCAAAGTCCGAAGTCTTTTCTGAGCAAACCGTTGCGCAAAACAACGCTAGCAGGCATTGGTATCAAAGTTCTCATCGGAACAGCAAACACTCTCGAAGACCTGATTGCGTTATGACGTTGGACTGCGCGATGTATATATACAATTTAATATTCATTCAATCCAGTTTATTCACGTAGGCAAGACGTTTCCCATTATGTAAAGATGTAAATAAACATTCCGTTGACCATTGTTAGTGAAAATATTACGGGCGACTGCTTATAGCCCATTGAGTTGCTCACGGTGGTCGTTAAACCTTCTGTCAAAAAAACAAAACAAAAAACCTCACGAACCTGGACTATTGTCTTTACTGAGTGGTTGGATGAATTTGTCAATCAAATAAAAGTTTATATTTGTTGTTTCAAATGAGTTTATTCTTTCAAAAAACCAAAACAGAAAAACTAACCGTCGATTCCGACGGGTGAAAAGTATTCTTGAAGCGAATCTCATGCCAACAACATTACAAACACAGTTGTGACTGAAGACGAGAGTGAAAGAGTGCGCTATCCAGTTGAAATTTTGCACACGATCGAGATTAGTGGACTTCCGCCTCCGCATTTTACGACTGAAAAAGGGTGCAGTCGTGATGAGACCGGCCGCCCCGGTGGCGCAGTGGTATAAGCGCTGTCTTATGATGATTCGTTTCTGTAGTGTCCGGTTTCGAATCCCGTTGAGGCAAGGATGTTGTGTTTGTTTTACGCTACTGGCTCTCTCCCTTCCCTGGAGCCACTGACCCTAAATTAGGCACGGGCGACTGCTTATAGCTCATTGAGTTTCTCATGGTGGTCGGTTAAACCTTCAGTCATAAAAAGAAAACAAATCACGAACCTGGACTATTGTCTTCGCTGAAGTGGTTGAATGTATTTGTCAATCAAATAAAGTTCGCATTTGTTGTTTCACATGAGTTTATTCTTAAAAACAAAACAAAAAAAACTAACAGTCGATTCGGACGGCTTTCGTCTAGTCTTCATTAAATTTCGCATATAATGACATATAAACGATGAAAGTTGTAGAGTCATTTTGGAGGTGTTTGGCCATAACTCACCACGCTGGCCAAGCGGGTTGGTGAGTGTGGGATAGCATTTCCTCTGATCCCGATGGTATAGTTATACCGCTATTGGCGGTCGTCAGAGCCCTTTAGTGGGAACAGGATGCACCACGAGAAGGCGGGGTTGACATTTGTCAAGGAGAGGCTGTGATGTTACGCATCACCTGACCTTACATAGTGGTGTTGGATTTATAATAAACAAGAAATTGAAGGATAAAGTGGTAGAAGTTGAAAGTTCCTCTGACAGAGCTGCACGACTCGTTATCCAACTATCGAGAAGATACCAGGCTCAGATTATTCAAACTTATGCACCCACCACAAGTCATCCTGAAGAAGAAATTGAAGAATTTTATGAGGAAATTCGTCATCTAAATAATAAAGGTAAGCAGCACTTGAAGATAATTATGGGAGATTTCAATGCAAAAATAGGGCAACGGCAACAGAATGAAACTTCAGTAGGTAAATTCGGTCACGGCAACAGAAACCAGCGTGGAAATACTCTCGTTGAGTTTGCAGAGGCAGAAGGATTTTTCATCTTGAACTCCTTTTCAAGAAAAAGCCACACAGGAAATGGACATGGAGACATCCAATTGGAACGACAAGTGAAATTGATTTTATTATGTGTAACAAAAAATTCGTCATCGAAGACTGCAGTGTGCTGAACAAGTTCAACACAGGTAGTGACCATAGATTGGTGAGATGTAAGATGCACCTCAACACTAAACTGGAACGTGGCAAGCTCATAAGACAAACAAAATGTATTGACATAACCAACCTTAAAAACACCATAATACTTTCAAGTTGGAACTGAAGAACAGATTCTCTGCTTTAGAAGGCCTAACATCGGAAGAAGTGGATATTTCGGAAGTTAACAGAAAAGTAACCAAAGCTCTAATGGAAACAGCAACAAAATTAGCTGGGTCTAAGAACAAGTTGCATGTGAACAAATTATCAGGAAAACCAAAAATGTTGATGCAAAAAAGAAGAGAGATGAGGACAACTAAAGAAGATGTGACTTCCAAAGTGGAATATATAGAGCTATGCAAGACAACACGAAAAAGTATCACTGAAGACGTAAGGAAATTCAACTGTGAGCTAGTGAGGAAAGCAATTGAAAACAACCAAAGCCTTAAGATAGCAAAGGGACATCTCAGTAAGGGAAGAAAACAGATTATGGCTCTGAGAAAAGAAGATGGTTCTATAACAAGAAATAGAGGCGAAATTTTGACAAGAGTGAAAGATTTCTACTCCAAATTATATGAAAGGGATGATACATGTACTCCAGACATCATGAAAGGTACCAGAGTTCTTCCAGTCCTCCCAGCAGAAGTTGCTCATGCAATCAAGAACATGAAGCGGGGAAAGCTCCAGGAGAAGATGGAATTACTATAGACATCATACAAGAAGCAAGTGGAGAAATCGAAACAGTACTCGCCCAAATTTTCACTCGATGCCTTAATGAAGGGAAGATTCTGAGGATTGGAACAATGCTACAATGATCCTGCTACATAAAAAAGGTGACATTGAGGATCTCAGGAACTACAGACCTATCAGCCTCCTATCAGTGGTTTATAAAATCTTCACTAAAGTTCTTTCACACCGCTTGAAGGTAACACTGGACATGGCTCAACCGAGAGAACAAGCTGGATTCAGGAGTGGCTACAGCACAATAGATCATATCCACGTACTGAGAGAACTAATTGAAAGAGCGAGGGAATATGAACTTCCATTGTGCATGGCTTTTATCGATTATGAAAAAGCCTTTGATTCGGTGAAACCATCAGCAGTTACCACGGCTCTGAAATCCTGCGGTATTGAAGATGCATACATTAATATTATTAATAACATCTATGAAAATGCAAGTGCAAAGATTCGGCTGTTTGAAAATACAACACACATAAAAATTGGAAAGGGAGTGAGACAAGGTGACACCATATCTCCGAAGCTCTTTAATGCCACATTGGAAAATGTCTTTTCAATCACTGAACTGGGAAAACAAAGGGATAAAGATTAATGGAGATTATCTAACCCACCTTCGTTTTGCTGATGACGTAGTCATTTTGCAACTACCCCATCAGAGCTGCAGAGTATGATCCAGGAACTTGCTGACAAGAGTAAAGAAGTGGGATTAAAAATGAACTTTCAGAAGACAAAAGTGATGTTCAATGCTTTTACAAGAAATGAAGATTTATCGATTGATGGAGAAAACTGGAGATAACAGATACGTATGTTTATCTTGGACAGCAGATATCAAGTGAGGGTCACATTGATGAAGAAATTAATCGGCGTACAAAACTTGCCTGGAGAGCTTTTGGAAGAAACAGCATAATTTTCAAGAGCAATATGCCATTATGTCTTAAAAGAAAAGTGTTTGATCAATGCATCCTTCCAGTGCTTACGTATGGTGCAGAGACGTGGACCTTAACTAAAAGAGACATACAAAGGCTGCAGACAACTCAAAGAAGCATGGAGAGGTGCATGCTTGGTATAACCAGGAGAGATAAGAAGAGAAACTCGTGGATCCGAAAAATGACGAGAGTGGAAGACATCATGATCAGGGTTAAATCCCTGAAATGGCAATGGGCTGGACATACTGCCAGAAGGACAGACCATAGATGGACAGCCGAAATTTTAGATTGGATTCCAAGGGACAGGAAAAGACCCAGAAAAAGACCACATGGGAGATGGGTGGATGAAATTCGTAAATATGCGGGAGTGACATGGAGGAGACTGGCACAAGACAGACCGTTGTGGAGAAAACTTGGGAGACCTTCGTCCAGCAGTGGATTGATAATGGTTGACAATGATGATGATGATGAAACGATGAAATAAGTATAAAAATTAATTAGTTAAAAAATAATTAAACTTAAATTTGCGGTTTTTGCAGGTGATGCGATAGTTCTGGACACCACTGTGCTACACTGGATACCAAGGAACGAGAAAAGACCCAGAAGAAGACAATATGGGAGGTGGGTGTATGAAATTCAAGAGCATGTTTTTTTTTTTATTGGAGGTTTAACCACCACCGTGAGCAACTCAATGGGCTATAAGCAGTCGCCCGTCCCTAATTTAGGGTCACTGGTTCCAGGGAAGGGAGAGAGCCAGTGCCGTAAAACAAACACAACATCCATGCCTGACCGGGGTTCGAACCCGGACCCCTTACGGCCGAATGATCAAAGGCCAGCGCCTTAGACAACTGCGCCACCGAAGGCGGCAAGAGCATGTTGGAGTGACATAGAAGAGACTGGCTCAAGGCAGAAAGTTGCAGGAGAAACATGGGAGACCTTCATCCTGCAGTGCATTGATATTGGTTGATGATGGCGATATGTTGACATTTTTTAAAATATAAAAGTCCTTTGCAAGCAAAAGTAAAAGAATGTGCTTCTTATGGAAAAGAAAAGAAGAAAGAAGTTTCATTTGGCTAATTATAGTCATTTAGTTAATTTATTTATTTGTTCTTACTTTTGCTGAGGGGAAGTTTGGTATATTGCTGTGACCTCTTTCTGTTTGCTTCAGAATCACGATATAATTAAGAGACTTAATTTTATAAATGTACCATGAGTAATTAATCATTATGAAATTACTGGCTTCAAACGCTTAGCGAACCTATCTGTTCTAATTTGGTATATCCTTCCGCAATTAATTGCTCCGAAAAAAACAAATGAGATGTTACAACTGATTCGGCTTTTTTATTATTATGGTATTAATGCTTGAAGGTTAGTGTCCTTCGTGTGTTACACAGTTTAAGAGCCCGTAAAAGAGTTCAACTATATTATGGTCAAACACGACGAATGAATGCTGCGGTTCTTTCTTTGAAATCTGCCTTAATGAGCATTGTACGTGACATGAACTTGTATCACCGAAAGAGGAACTGCCAAGACAAAGGACATTTCCCTATTATTGTTGCTTTCTAATAAAAGAGCAGCAACATATATGCATATTTCTTTTACGACAGTCTTACCTTGAAATGACTCACGGCAACATTTTTTCTAAAAGATATAGAGCAATACATTCCAGTAACAAATGCCCTAATTTTAATTTACTATATACATCTCTAACCGTATTGATCGTGAAGTGGGTTTAGCAAATATCATGAGATTTTATACGCCACCTAACAACAATGCTGGAAAAAAGGAAGATTATTACAAAAAAAGTTAGATTATTACTTCAAGCCTCCAAAAATATTCAAAACTGACAGAACGTGCTGTACACTGAGTTCTCACTGAATTATGACCAGCTACTTAATACTTCATTGGCCGCGCTTTCGCCAGGAGAACGGCCGCCATCTGGTATGCATCGACTCCACGATGTGTCTGTACTATTGTGTATGGGGATCTGCAAACCAATATGACTATATTATGGTCCACAGTTCCAGTATGGGAAGGGGTGGTGCGTCCAATTGCCTCACCCGGAGCAGCATCAATCTCACGATTTGTCTATATGGTTGTGTGGGAATCTACAACTAAGCTGTTTGTATTACGATCTACAATTCCGGTGTGGAATTGGGTGGTGCATCCAACTGCCTCACCCGGAGCAGCATCAATCTCACGATTTGTCTATATGGTTGTGTGGGAATCTACAACTAAGCTGTTTCTATTACGATCTACAATTCCGGTGTGGAATTGGGTGGTGCATCCAACTGCCTCACCCGGAGCAGCATCAATCTCACGATTTGTCTATATGGTTGTGTGGGAATCTACAACTAAGCTGTTTGTATTACGATCCACAATTCCGGTGTGGAATTGGGTGGTGCATCCAACTGCCTCACCCGGAGCAGCATCAATCTCACGATTTGTCTATATGGTTGTGTGAGAATCTACAGCTAAGCTGTTTTTATTACGATCCACAATTCCGGTGTGGAATTGGGTGGTGCGTCCAACTGCCTCACCCGGAGCAGCATCAATCCCACGACTTGTCTATATGGTTGTGTGGGAATCTACAACTAAGCTGTTTGTATTACGATCTACAATTCCGGTGTGGAATTGGGTGGTGCATCCAACTGCCTCACCCGGAGCAGCATCAATCTCACGATTTGTCTATATGGTTGTGTGGGAATCTACAACTAAGCTGTTTGTATTAAGATCCACAATTCCGGTGTGGAATTGGGTGGTGCATCCAACTGCCTCACCCGGAGCAGCATCAATCTCACGATTTGTCTATATGGTTGTGTGAGAATCTACAACTAAGCTGTTTTTATTACGATCCACAATTCCGGTGTGGAATTGGGTGGTGCGTCCAACTGCCTCACCCGGAGCAGCATCAATCCCACGATTTGTCTATATGGTTGTGTGGGAATCTACAACTAAGGTGTTTGTATTACGATCTACAATTCCGGTGTGGAATTGGGTGGTGCATCCAACTGCCTCACCCGGAGCAGCATCAATCTCACGATTTGTCTATATGGTTGTGTGGGAATCTACAACTAAGCTGTTTGTATTACGATCTACAATTCCGGTGTGGAATTGGGTGGTGCATCCAACTGCCTCACCCGGAGCAGCATTAATCTCACGATTTGTCTATATGATTGTGTGGGAATCTACAACTAAGCTGTTTGTATTACGATCCACAATTCCGGTGTGGAGGAGCTCCACACAAGTATTGATGACTTTATCAACTCGAAATAGCCCTGTTTTTTCCGCAGTGGCATTCCGCAGCTCCCTGAATCTGAAGAGCAAGGACATAGCAACATCGTAGCGCCTAGACTTGTTCGCAGCTATGAGTTGTTGGGGCACCCAACGGCCCTCATTTTGAATCCGTCCAAGCTTGTGCAGGCGCTTTCCAATGTATCCAACCCAACGGGGATTATTTCCCTGATTAGGTACGTATTCGATTTGCTATAATTTACTGTCGTGCCTGTGGCCGAGAATTAAGTTGCACACCTAATACAATAATGACTTTGGAAGACCTAGAGACTCACCTTGGAAATAAGGCTTGCACCAAACAAGAAACGTAGTTGACGTTTTGCCAATATTTCTAGCTTCCGTATATTTAAAGAACATTTTTATCATGATTTCTGTAAGCGTAGATATCTGCAAACATAAAGGTACGATTGCGCCACCAAGCGGCAAAACCGTGCATCACCGAAATTAGGAAGACATCATCAGCACATGGTTAGAGCTGTCCGTGGTAAAACGAAGTTTTCAAATCCCACTTAAAGTTTCGGAGACATCGAGTCTGCAGATGGACAGACGTATGGACTAAATACCATACTCGCGCGCTTTATTTCCAAAAGATGTGCTGAAATCCATTATGAGCTTAAATTGTGGCTTCATATTTCACATACACCCGGAGTATTATTAAGAAATTTGAACATGACATAAAATAAAATAAAATAAAATAAATATCTCTTTTCCACAGTAATGAGCTCAGCGACGCAAATGAAAATATTTTTCAATAAGAGAAATTCTCAAAAACTCATTAAACAGCCAATTTTTCTATTCCTTTGAAGCAACAGCTCACATTTAAACTGCTTAATTCCATTTTGTCTGATCTCCATATATCAATGCATTTTGCAAACAGGTACGGTACATCTCTCTTACTTTTTATTTCAGGTAATTTGTTGTTTGCTAGTGAAAGTGGAACGTTACACTAGACACACCCCGTGCGATTACACATACAGAAGTTTGTTGTTTACTGAATTAAACGTCCGGTGAGATTTTCTCAATCCAGATGCTTGATCTGGGGGAAGGAAGCAATCAGTTTTACATAATACTTTATTCCGCACTCTCGAATCTGGTATAATAATTGGAATAAGCTAATACAACGTCTGGAATTCCCACCTGAAGTTTCAAATGAAACTGGGACATGTAACTGTAACACGTCTTCGCAGATGTTCTGCTCTGTTTTTCAAAAATAATCATCATTAAAACATGACTACCATTTTGAAAAATTTTTTAAAGGCGAAAGCTGGAAATGTAATCTTTGAAAAATTGGTGGAGTGGTAATGAGAGTATGAAATACTTGTGTCGCTCATTGCAAAGAAAAAAAAAGAAATATAGTGAAACCTCGGTTGTATGTTTTTCTAGGGGATGGCCTTAAAAAACGTGTAGTAGAAAACTTGTAAACGGAATTTCAAAATGGTAAACACTATAAAATTTATGCTTTAAAGGAGAATAAGATGTTCCATAACAACGATTTATTTAAAGTCTAATCATCTGTGAGAGAAAAAAAGCGTTACAAATTATAATATACACTACTGTTTGTGAAAATTGTGACACCAAGAAGGAACCATGCGATACCAATGAAATTTGTACCACACATTACTGATATGACTGTACATAAATGATTTAATTTTCAGAACAATACAACAATGTTTACTAGCAAAAATCAGTATCCGATGCCACCTCGAGATGCAATAAGAGCTTTTAGACGGCGTGGCATTGAATCGGAAAGGCGCTGGATGGTGTGCTTGGTAATTGTTTGCAAGGCGTCATGTGTGCAAGTTCACAGATCATTGGTACTGACAGCTGGAGGGCTTTGATGGGCCAGTTGCCGAGTGACCATATCCCAGACATGTTCAATAGGTGACATGTCTGGCGAACGTGCGGGCCAGGGAAGACGCGGTATCTGCTATGCTGCGAAGAGGGCTTGAACATTCCTGGAAATATGTGGTCGGGCGTTGTCCTGCTGGAATATAGCGCCAGGCACGCACTGAAGGAAAGGTATGACTTCTTCCTATACAAATTCGCTGCTGTTGAGATTGCCTTCAAGTCGTAGCACCCGAGATCGCGAATGGTACCCAATGGCACACCACGCCATCACACATGACGCTCGACAATGCATGGTGGAAGATGGCGCTTACCACAGTACCGTCTAATGCGTATGCGGCCATCATGGTAGTTCAGGTTCAATCGGGACTCGTCCAAAAACACGACATGTTGCCAATCAGCACGCCATTGTCTGTATTGAAAACCCCATTTCCAGCCTGAGGCGTCCATGGTTCATGGTCAAAGGAATCCGCCGCAAAGGAATGCGTGCAACCAGTGCTTTGTGCAGCAGACGACGTCGAAATGTGGAGGCAGACAATGCCACACCTATTGCAGTGATCCACTGTTGTACTAACACTTTCGAAAATGCGAAACGGTTCGTCACTGCTATGCGGATGAGGTGTCGGTTATCCTGCGGTATCGTCACATTTCTCGGTCCACTGTCGGATTGTCGATGCACCTGGTTCTCCTCGGTCCACTGCGGCCACACGCGCATCACTGTCGTGGCGTTATATCCCGTCCGAGCCGCAATGTCGCGGCACGAAAATGCACCTTCACGCAGACCAATCATTCGCTCCCGTTCAAACTCTGTCGTATGGTGATATTGCGCCCTTCGTCGTCGACAAGGCATTATTGAATCATGGAGACCGTTTTACAACTCACTGTCCGCGATGCATTACTAGTGTATATGCTAAGCAGACTTCTCTTTACACCCCTCACTCGACGGTTCAGAGGGAACTGCGGGGCCCAGACATGCGCAATGACTCTGCACTTCTAATCATATGCATGCCCTACCCTGCTCTGCATATCCTGTAAGTTTCTCGTGATTACCATCATTCCTTCATGGTATTGCAATTTTTTCAAAATTTGTAGTAGTTTATTTTATTAAATTACAAAAATCATAAAGCCTATGAAAACTCAACTTCCGTTTTGACGATTCCATCTGTTTATAAAAATCTTGATTCTAGATTGAGTGAAATCCTCACAATTTTGAGGCATCTGAGACCAGTGCTTCAACGTGGTACTCATGAATTAACAGCTTTTTATTTTTGCGGATCCCAAGTGTATTTATTTGAAACCAGAATAAGAATAATGCATATTGATGATACATTTATAATTCTATTGTACTACCCCACGAAAAAGTGGAGCTACAAATTTATGTCTCAGATATTTATCAATTTTTAAATAGCGCTTACCTGTATGAATCATGAAATTCGAAACCAATTTTTCATCCAAACCGAAAGTAAACAACATACTCTTCTCTGATGGGATCAAGGCTCAATTTTGGCTACACCAAGAAGGAACACAACTCTGTCTCAATTCTCTTAAAATTGTAACGTACCGCGTGACGTATAGAAGAATCAAAGAACCGTGTATTTTTGATAATCTGAAATTAAAATTTTTACCTGTAACCGCAAAAAACAAAAAAAACAAAAAAAAACGTATGAATGAAGTGCGTATATCCGAGTAAAAACAGCGACAGAAACTACAGTAAAATATTGGAACTGACGCATCATAAAAGTGAAAAACGTATAATCGAGGTTCCACTGTTCCTGTTCTTTACGCTTTCCAACCGTAGGCTGAAGAAGCGTATATGCTCCAGCTTTGTCCGTCCGTCCATCTGTCGGCACGATAACTCACGTAACAATGGTTCGATTTCGATGAAATTTTAGTATGTGGTAGGGGATCACCTGGGGACGAACCCTATTGAAAATGTGTGAATTGGGGTCAAAGGTCACGACATAAGAGCGGGATCCATTCAATTGCCCTTATGCGCATAACTTGCGTAAATATGGTTCGATTTCAATGAAATTTTAGCATGTGGTAGGGGACCACCTGGGGACGAACCCTATTGAAAATGGGTGAAGTGCAGTCAAAGGTCAGGACATAGTAGCGGGATGCATTCCATTGCCCCTATGCGTCATAAGGTGCGTAAAAATGGTTCGATTGCGATGAAATTTTAGTATGTGGTAGGGGACCACCTGGAGAGGAACCCTATTGAAAATGGGACAATAGAAGTCAAAGGTCAGGACATAGGATCGGGATCAATTCCATCGCCCTTATCCCACGCTATTAAGGTGGACGTCAAGTAATTTTGCTTCCTATATTTCCAATGGAAAAATTTTGTACACGTTTCCTTCACAAATAATGTGTTTTCCAAGGATAGAAATTTAAACATCGATTAAAATAACTTCATTCTATAACTTGGAATACTTAACATTTTGCAAAACATAAGCATAATTATATTAAAAAACAATAACGTTTCCTTTGGTGGTGTTGAAACCAGAAAAACGATGGCGCGACCTGTACTTTGATGACGTCAGTGGACAAATAAATGTTGGATTGCATAATTACCGTTATGGTTTAGAAAATATTATTACGGTTTAGAAAATATTAAGTATTCCAAGTTATGAAATGAAGCTATTTTAATCGATGTTCAAATTTTCATCCTTGGGAACGCAATTATTGTGAAGAAAATGTGTACAGAAGTTTTTCCATTGGAAGTATAGGAAGCAAAATTACTTGACGTCCACCTTAAAGTAGCAATTCTTGTATGTATGGATGTACATTTTATTTTGAAAACGGCTCTAAGAATTTTGATGAAAGTCGTTAACCTACCGTTTTCTGGTACTAGAATATCGATTTAGCTTGATCTGGACTTTAGGAGAATTCGTTTAGTGGGTTAAATAACCACCCCGAATTATAACGTTTTTAGTGTCATGGCGTCGTTCCATTAATCTTACCAATTTTTAGAATTCTTATGACGTCACAATCTCGCGTTTGAGAATGTTGGCGCGCGGTCACGCAATCTGTCTCATTACGTCACGCCATCTGTCTCATTACGTCGCGCTTTGTGTGTGGATCCTATTAAAGTTTTATGA
This sequence comes from Macrothele yani, assembly GCA_039090855.1. Lineage (NCBI taxonomy): Eukaryota > Metazoa > Arthropoda > Arachnida > Araneae > Macrothelidae > Macrothele > Macrothele yani. The sequence goes on from CM077002.1 coordinate 135,298,175, forward strand.
CGTCACACTCTTGCGAGCAGATGGTCGCGATCCCCATCTGCTTCATTACGTCACGCGTTGTGTGTGTATGTCCGTCCGCACGATAACTCGCGTAACAATTGTTCGATTTCGATGAAATTTTAGTATCTGGTAGGGGATCACCAGGGAAGGAACCCTATTTAAAGTGAACGAAATGGAGTCAAAGGTCAGTACATATGAGCGGGATCCATTCCAATGTTGTTATGCGTCATAACTAACGTAAAAAGGGTTCGATCTCGATGAAATTTTACTATGTTGTAGGGGACCACCTGGCGACAAACCCTATTGAAAATGGGCGAAATGGAGCGGAATCACTTCCATCGCCATTATGCGTCATAACTTACGTAAAAATGCTTCGATTTCGATGAAATGTTAGTATGTTGTAGGGGCCTGCCTGGGAACGAATTCTATTGAAAATGGGCGAAATGGGGTCAAAGGTTAGGACACAGGAGCGAGATCTATTCCATAGCCTTTATGCATCATAACTTACGTAAAAATGTTTCGATTGCGACAAAACTTTATCATGTTATTTCGGAGGTATACCAAACCGGTTCTGTTGAATATCCTCGAAATGGGATCAAAGTTCAGGGCACAGGACCGATATTTATTCCAAAGCCATTATTCTCATAACTTGAGTAATGATTTCTGCTATGTTGGAAAGCGTATTATAATCAATGCATTGCATGATTTTACAAACTTTTTCTTCCAGACATTTTAGTTGTAAAATTGATGCGGCGCAGATATTCGGAAGGTATTCAAACTTTTTTTAGTTGAAAACAAAGTAGTGCTCTCAGAAACAAGTTTAAAACAATTTAATTATATTGTTATTCAACAAGAATGCTGTATTACTTCATCTGATTGTAGTAGTCTTTCTCAGTTTATCCCTAAACAGTATCGCAAATTGATAGACCGGTGTTTTAGAAAGCAAGCACATTTTATGATAGGGCGCATTATTTCTGTTGCGTTCATGTAAAAATAAACCTCATCAGCCTTAGTCACATTTATTGCATTTTTACATGTGGGTTCTTGAAAAGTTCTGAGTCTGAAAGAACTTCTATAGTCATCATCAGCAGCAACCATTTCCGATATACTATTAGATGAAAGTCTTCCGATCTTTTACACCTCAAGTTGCCTCTAATATTCCATCATGCACAAGGTGTGTCATGAAAGTTTGGTGAATGCTGTTGTAACTAGTAAAAGGAAAGGTTGTGAGAGGTGCGGTAACTTGCACGATGCAGTCAAGCACATGAACGAACATGTCCGTCACCGTCACGGAGCTGTGAGGAAGGATGTGGCACAGAGAGCATGTAAAAGAAATGATTGTGAAAGGTGCGGTAACTTGTACGACGCAGTCAAGTACATGAACGAACATGTCCATTACCGTCACGGAGCTGTAAAACAAGAGTGTGGAACAGAGTGTACGTAAAAGGAAAGGTTGTGAAAGATGCATAAATTTCCACGACGCAGTCAAGTACATGAACGAACATGTCCGTCACCGTCACGGAGCTGTGAGGAAGGATGTGGCACAGACAGCACGTAAAAAAAATGATTGTGAAAGGCGCGGTAACTTGCACGACGCAGTCAATTACATGAACGATCATGTCCGTCACCGTTACGGAGCTGTGGGGAAGGATATGTCACAGAAAGTATGTAAAAGTAAAGGTTGTGAAAGATGCGGTAATTTGCGCGGAGTCAGGTACACGTATGAACACGTCCGTCACCGTCACGGAGCTGTGATAAATGGTGTCAGAGAGAGAATGTAAAAGGAAGGTTGTGAAAGCTGTTGTAACTTGCACGATGCAGTCAAGCACATGAACTAACATGTCCGTCACTGTCACAGAGCTGTGAGGAAGGATGTGGCACAGAGAGCATGCAAAAAAAAAGATTGTGAAAGGTGCGTTAACTTGCACGACGCAGTCAAGTTCATAAATGAACATGTCCGTAACCGTCACGGAGCTGTGAGAAAGGATGTGACACGGAAAGTAAGTAAAAGTATAGGTTGTGAAAGATGCGTTAATTTGAGCGACGGAGTCAGGTACATGTACGAACATGTCCGTCACCGTCACGAAGCTGTGAGAAAGGGTGTGTCAAAGAGAGCACTTAAAAGGGAAGGTTGTGAAAGGTGATGTAACTTGCACGATGCAGTCAAGGAGATGAACTGACATGTCCGTAACCGTCATGGAGTTGTGAAAAAGAGTGTGGCAGAGGAAGGGTATTACAGCAGCTGTGTAAGTGCATATTGTTATCCAGAAAAATAAAAAAAAACCTGTCTAGTCTGCTTCAAACTACCCACCATACTCACCTGGTCTGGCACCGACTGATTATTTTTTTGTTTCCCCGACTGAAATTATGCGCCAAAAGGAAGCGATTTGCGGACATTTCTGACATTCAAGTGAAAGTGACGTCCGGGGGAATGGAGAAGACTGATTACATTTTAGGCTTGTAAAGTAAGTTTTCTTAAACATTACTTGCTGTTCAGTTTTAAAGTGCATTCGTCGAACTTTATTAACACGTTTTGTATGCCATGTACTTTTCTACTTCCATGTGTTTATTTTCTTGCCCAGTTCGATCATACAGTACATGTCTCCAATGCTATTTTGAGTGCGTGATTTTTCAGTATCAAGGTTTCTTGATTAGAGTCAACTTACCTAATCCAAAAGTTAGGCTTTCTTGAAAACACTTATTAAATTTAGCTGTTTAAATATTTCCCCTATGTGTTTTCCGAAACAACAAAAAAGTAACGTCTTGAACGTTTATAGCAGTTTTTTATAGGTTCTAGAGAGGCCTCTAGCATCATCTCCTACGCATCCTGGAACAGTTTGGGTATCTCAACATTCAGTAATTTATGTTGCATTTGTCCCGAGTTTGGGTACCTCAACATTCAGTAAATATTCAGTATTTTTTATAGGTTCTAGAATGGCTTCTAATTTCAGCTACTCATCTCCTACGCATCCTGGAATAGTTTGGGTACCTCAACATTCAGTAATTATTCAGTATTTTTTTATAGGTTCTAGAGTGGCTACTAATAAATTTCAGCTATTCATTTCCTACGTATCCTGGATTAGTTTGAGTATTAAAACATTCAGAAATTATCCAGTATTTTTTTATAGGTTCTAGAGTGGCTTCTAATTTCAGCTACTCATCTCCTACGCATCCTGGAATAGTTTGGGTACCTCAACATTCAGTAATTTATGTAGCATTTGTCCTGGAGTATCCCTGACCTTTCACCACTCCAGTCTATTTGCACGTTGTGCAATATATGCTTTGTATTTTTCCTCTTTTATGTGTTTTTTTTCCTCTTTTATTTGGTCACACATTTTTCCAATGTTTTTTTTTTGAGTGCACGGTTTCTGAATATTACTAATTTCTTGGTTACAGTCTAAGTACCTATTTCAGAAGTGACAGCTGGTCGAATACACTTAGTAAATATTTTCCTTTTGAAACTTAAAGTTTCCTGTTCATTCTTTTGAAACTCCCATTAGATTTTGTAAATAAGCTTCATGCAAGTTTCTTACCACCATTAATTTCTGATTTGATGCTTCTTCAGTACACGCCCAATTTTGGAGGCAAACCTTGTCAATCTATCACTTTCAGTTAAACATGACTCATACGTCATTCTTTTGATTTCTGGCGGTGTAAAATGCCGTTGTTAATTCTACTACTTTTTAGAAGTTTTTGGATCACGATTTACAATTTTGAAGCGTTATTTGAAAAATGGTACCTGTCAGAAATAAGTTGAGTTATGCTATTTTACTTGACCTTTACCTCTTTGTTCATCCATTTCAACGAACGGGAGAGAAATGAAACTTTGCTCAGGCTCTTAAGAGTGCACAGGTTTTTGTTCGTAGTGAATAAAAAATTACCGAAACAATAAAGCAATACACCTACTATTTAACTAAACGGCGAAATCCAATTTCATGAAATTCACCTCATTGTGCACAAAGACATTGTGTTACCCCCTCTTTCATAAGCTCGTAACCTAATTTTTAACTGAGAGGTGAATTCAAGTTACATAAAATTCACCTGGCTGTGCATAACAAGGCTTCCACTTTCAGAGAAAATTTCCCTTTTTAGGGAAATTTCATCAAAATCGGGCCTCTTCAGGGGAAACAAAAGGGAAAAAGGGACATTTTTTGTTTTAAAGATGTAAAAACGTGAACTGAACTAAATTAAAGTCCCCAACCAAATTGTAACCGTAACTTTAATTAATCAGATCTTGTGGTTTCTGAAGTCGTATGTTTTTCCTCCCTGAGCTGAATCTTTTAAAGCAAATGCTTCACCTGAAGGTCATGACACGGAGGTCAAGTGCTGCTAAAGCTTGATAAATAATAAACAGGGTTTCTGTTAATGTGTTGTTTGTGCTTGATGCCGGTCTAGGAGTGAGATGGCAAACTGGTGAGGGAATATCTGCCATTGGGAAAAGGTGGGATAATTCAAGGATCAGCCAAAGGAAACAGCAGAACGTGGGGAGGTTACCATTTAAGGCTCACGGACATTACCTTTGAAACTGCAATAAGCAAATTACAAGTACACAGTAGGCAAGGTAAAAGTGTCAAAGTCATGGGATAGTAGTATGCCAATTTTTAAATGGCGTACTACTAAAGTTTCGACGCACTCCACGATTTTTATCAGTTGCCAGGTGTAATCTCGTGAGTTAAGCTGTACAACGCAAGCAGCATTATGGCAAGCCGACGTGAAATATCGGAGTTTAAATGAGGCATGGTAGTGGGAGCCAGACGGATGGGACATTCAATTTCCGACGTTGTGCGAACATTCAATATTCCTCGATCTACGGTGTCACGTGTGTACCGAGAATACCTCATGGAAGGCATTACCACTCACCGTGGACAGCGCAGTGGCCGACCACGGGTGCTGAATGACCGTGACCAGCGGCGTCTGACCAGGATTGTCCATACTAAGAGACAAGCGAAACTGGCTCTAACATCCAAACATTCAATGCAGAAGGTACCAGAGTCATATCCATCAGGTCAGTGCAGCGTAATTTAGTGTCCATGGGGTATGGAAGCAGAAGACCCACCAGAGTGCTTTTGTTAACACAACGACATGGGACACAGCGCCGTACCTGGGTTCGTGAATACGGTAATTGGAACCTGGAAGACTGGCAACGTGTGGTGTGGTCCAATGAGTCACTCTTCGAGTTGTTACAAGCTGATGATAGGGTTCGGGTGTGGCGTAGACCCGATGAGTCAATGGACCCAAGCTTTCAACAAGGCACTGTGCAAGCTGGTGGTGGTTGCATGTATGTTGGGGTGTCTTTACGTGGCACGGATAGGGTACTCGTAAACACGTGATTAACCGGCAATCGCTTTGTTGCTCTGCTGGGTGACCATTTGCAGCCCTTCATGGATTTCATGTACCACAACGACGATGGGATTTTTGATTTTCCAGGAGGACAATGCACCATGTCATCGGGCCCAGGTTGTCCAAAATTGGTTCGAGGAGCATTCTGGACAGTTCCAACGGACTGTTTACCACCACGTTCGCCAGACATGAACCCAATATAGCACTTATGGGACGTGGTGGAGAGGTCCATTCGCATCCAAAATCCTCCACCTGCAAATACCAGGGAATTGTGGGCGGCTATTTAGACGGCATGGCTCAACATCTCTCCAGAAGTCTTCCGGCCACTTGTGGAATCGATGCCACGTCGAGTTGCTGCACTTTGACGAGCTAGAAGAGGTCCTACACTATACTAGGTACGTATCGACTGACTTTTGGCACTTCAGTGTACAGCATCAGTTCCGTACCACCTATATGGTTTAATAGATAACCGCTGTCTTTTGGGGAACCCAGGAATCAGAACCAAATGTTAAGAAAATATCGAAAGCCTACAGATCAGAGAAAAAGAACTGCCGACAAAGCGGCAAGCAAGTCTCCCCATTTTTATTGTGTTAATTGTATGCACTAATTTTTCTTTCGATCTCTTTCCAGTTTCCTCTCTTATCTACCATAAGTTTATTTTCCTTTCTAGCTCTTTATGCCAGAGCGCGGGACAGACGATATTTTGTTCTTAAACTTTCAAAATTGTTTTTCGATTTTAGCAGGTTGACATTCTTGTGTTTTTGTAATGTCTGCTTCCTGCGTTAATTTTTTGGAACTTTATATCAGAACTTGTCGTATTCAGGTATCCATGCAACATATTCAGCATTCCATTTTGCAACTTGTAAGTAATCATTTTCTTTCTATATTTTGTTTCTTATAAGAACAAAAAAACATGGTTTCGATTTTAATTTTCCCCGAAGTAGCGCTGAAATTTGAGTAATTTCTCGTTTCAGGTCTATGATTGCATGGTAAAAATTTGGTGACATACCGTATAGGTAAATCATGATAAGCCATATCACAGAAGGATAGTTATACTTTGCTTACAGTAACGCAATAAAATATGATGTTTAACAATATACAAAATAAATCTCAGTTTTGTTCTTTGAATTAAAAAAAAAAATGTATACATGTCTTTTCCCATGAAGGAAAAACAAGAAAGGCAACACGCAAGTTTCGGTTGAATTCTTTCTGACGCGAATTAAATTTATCAAAGTTATTCAGAGTCAATGGAACCGGCTAGGACAACAAACAACCGGGTTTTGATAAAAAAATCCAGAAGTAGAAACAGCTCCTTACTTCTACCTGCTGCTATAAAATATGTTACTATAAATTAACAAATGGCGCACAATATCAAAGACAAAAAGATTTTTAAATCGAACAGTTAAAAGAAGAAATATACATGTAGAAGAAAACATTATATAACTCTATGTTATAGCGGAAGAATTTTTCATAATTGAAAAGTTGAAAATAGGCAAAAAACATTCTTCGTGGGAAAAGCTATGCTATTGAAAAATAACTTTTCAAATACGTCTCCCGCAAACAGAGATAGCAAGAAAAAGGTTTAGACCTTTACGCCCGATAGCGGGAAATGTGTGCATTATTTTAAGAGGATACTGATGCACATCTCTCTTGTAGCGAATGGCATAGAGTAAAGGAGAAATTTCTCAATAGGATATATAAAAGCGGAGAAACAGCTGCAAACTGAAGAACACAAATACCACCTAGCGATAGAACTGTGAACTATAAAAACTCCTCATATACTAACCTAAATGTTCTACAAGGTAAATAACATCCGGTGTTGAAAGAATTTTTTAAATCGCGCATGTTTTTATTTTTTAAATCACAAAGATATTGAAAAGAAAAACACATTAAACATTTGCGCCACCTAGCGGCAGTATTATGCATTCTTTTGGGAAAAAATAGACGCAGAGTTTGCACCGTTAGTAGTATCTGACCAAAAAAGATTTTCAATCGGGTTTTTAGTCACACAGATATTGCTGTAAGCGAAAATTTGAACTTACGCCCGCTGGGGGCAGACTTGTTTGTTAATTAAAATTTGAAAGCATATGAGAAACATTGCGCACCGGAAACGCTCTTCAACAACGAAAGAATTTTTCAAATCGGACTCTAACAAGTAGAGATATCAGCAAAAATAAAATATACATCTACGACCCTGGCGGAAAAACTATGCATTATTTTAAGAAAAAGTATTCTCAAAGGCTTTTTCCGAGGTGATCGGTATCGGTCCATGAAATAAATTTTTTCAATCGAGATTTTAGAAGCTCAGATTTTGTTGCAAATATATCAAAAGCGGAAATTAAGACTTACGCTCCCTGATGGCCAAACCATTTTTTTACCAAAAATTAGAAATATATGCAAAAGATTTCTCATCAGGAGGGTATCCGGTGCAGGAATAATTTTTTAAATCGAAGTTTTGGAAGCAGAGATCTCGGGGAAAACGTAATTTATCTTTATGCCGCCTAGCGAAAAGTCTATGAACTGCTTGACAATTTTGAAATTACATGAAAAACATTTCGCAGCGGAAATTCTATCCAACAAAGAAGAAATTTTTCAAATCGGACCATTTAAAGCAGATATATTGACAAAAATAAGATATACACCAAGGCCTCCTGGCCGAGAGACTGTGCCTTATTTTAAGAAGAAAATATTCCGAAAACATTTATGGACGTGAGTGGTATCTGTCCACGGAAGAATTTTTTCAATCGAGATATTAGAAGCTCAGATTTTGCTGCAAATACATTAGAAATCAACGCTTACCCTCCCTGGTGGCCAAACTATTTCTATCAAAAATTAGAAATTATTTTCAAATGATTTCCCATCAGGACCTGTATCCGCCGCAGAAAGAATTTTTGAAATCAAAGTTTAAGAAGCAGAGGTATCGGGGAAAACGCAATTTGATTTTTATCCCACCTAGCGGAAAATCTATGCGTCACCTGAAAAAGTGAATGTACCCAAAATGGTCTTCGATATAAATGGAATAGGAAGGTAAAAAAATTGAATCAGGTATTTAGATGCAAATATATGGAATGAAACGTATTTTGAAATCGATATCATCTGTATTTACGCCCTCTAGCGGCGAAATTGTGCATCGTTAAAAAACGGAATGCAAAGATCATCATTCTCACATTTCAAACTTTCCAATGCGAAAGAATTTTTTCAAATTGGACTAATATTTGTAGAGGTATGGTGTCCATAGGCGGACAGACGGACAAACCGGTAACATCAGCAGGGTCTATTTTACAAAAGACATGCTAAAAAGAGAAAGAAAATTAGCAATATACCACATCTTTCTGTTTTAAGGAAAAAAGGGAAATTTTTGCTCATTAAAGTGGGAAAAGTACACAGTAGAAGTGGAAGCCCTAGTGTGTTTGCGCAGTTTCACGTGCTCGCAACCAACTCTTTGAGTGAGTGGTGAATTCAAGTTTTGTAAAATTCGCCTGCCTGTGCCTGAAGACGTTGTGTTAGCGCCTCCTTCATATTCTCGTAACCTAATCTATAATTAAACGGTGAATTTTAGAATCATAAAATTGTGCTTTCATTGTACCCACTATGCATTCGAACGGTGAACGGCTGTTGAACATCTGGCGTAAAAACTGTGCAATATTTTAAGCAGAAGATATTCTGAAAAGGTTTTCCAAAGCGAGAGGTATCAGCCCAGGAAAAAAAAATTCAATCGAGTTTTCAGAAGCTCTGATTTCGCTGCAAATACATCATAATAACGATATCTGTTTATTGAGTGCGAACTACAGAAATGAAAACTTATGCCCCCTGGTGGCCAAATTTTTATCTACCAAAAATAAAAAATTATATGTAGAACATTGGTCACCAGAAGCTGTAGCCGACGCAGAAAGAATTTTTCAAATAGAACTTTTAGAAGCAGATATATCAGAAAATTTGCAATCTACCTTCACGCTCTTTAGCGGAATACCTATGCATTACTTAAAAAAGAAACTGTGCCCAAAATAGTCTTTTATAAATGGCATCGGAAGTAAGAAAGAAATTTTTCAGTCGGATATTTGTTGATGCAAATACATGGAATGAAATATATTTAGATTCGATAGCATCTACATTGGCGCCCTCTAGCAGTGAAGTTATGCATCGGGAAAATCCGGAATGCAAGGATCATCGTTCTCGCATTTCTAGCTTTCCAATGCAAAAATAATTTCTCAAATCGGACTAGTAGTGTCCGCAGGCGGACGGAGAAACAGATTGTGGTTTTCGAAGTGAAGGTTGTAACGTTCTGTGTGTCATGACGTATATGACATACTATTAGGATGAGGCGTTAGTCAAATCTACAATTAAGCAGCAATAAGCCTGGCAGCGTACTTCAATTGGGAGATATCGCAATAATAACGATATCTGTTTATTGAGTGCGAAATGCAGGCACATTCGGAAAGTAAGTACCTTTTGGCTATTAAAGTTAAATGAGAATGTATTTACAAGAAAATGTTATTTTTATCTGATTCGCCATACGTTGAACTACTTTTCTACTTAGTTTTCGCCATTACTGAGGCATTTATCGTAACAAGGCACTAGTTTTTGTAGCCCCATGTCGTAAAACAAGGCCGCCAGTGAAGACAGCCACTTCTGAACTTCTTGGACTTCATGATCATCGAAGATATGTCGATCAGCAAGATACTTCTTCAGATGCTAGAACAGATGATAATCACTTGGTCTGAGTTGTAGGGAGGGTTTATCCATTTGTTTCCAGACAAATGACGTGATGAGTGCTTGAATCTGTGCAGAAATGTAAGTCCGAGAGCTGTCGGGGAGCAAGACAACGCCGCGAGTAAGCATGCTACGCATTTTGTTCTGGATCGCACGATACAGTTTTTCCAGCGTCTTACAATAGGCTGATGAGTTTCCTGTTCTGCCTTTAGGCAAGAGTTCCACAAGCAAACCTCCTTCCCTGTCACAAAAAACTGTGTCCATGATCTTACGGCTCGAAATCGTCAGCTTTAAAGTCTTCTTGCTCGGCGATGAGCTGTGCCGCCACTCTATGGACTGCTTCTTGGATTTCGGAGTCACGTGGGACACCCATGTCTCGTTACCTGTGACGATATAGCTCAATAACTCTCACCTTGCTCACTGTATGGCGTGAGAATGGTCAGCACACTTCCAGCATCTTCGAAACCCAGCATGAGCACAATTTCCGAAACCTCAAACGATCTATCACAATTTTGTTGTGGACTGTCCTTGAAATTTGCAAGAAATACAAAGAAAGCGCCGAAATTGTGAAACGTCTGTCTTTACCAACTTTTGCGCCACCAAATTATCGTTGACCATAAAATGCCCGGTAGTCCTTTTTCTCGTCGTACAAGTTCTTACGACCTTCGGTGAACTGTCTGACTCATTTCTTCACCATTCCATCATTCGTGGCAGTTTGACAATAGAATTCTAAAATCTGACGATGAATGTCAGCCGCTTTCGCATTTCTTGCATTTAAAAATAGAAGAATTACGAACCTTATCTCACAGTAGGGGGAAAGGAGGGCACTCGATCTTCTTAAACATGTTAAAAGCACAGAATAACACGCAAACACGATCTGGTGTTCTTGCAATGGCGTCTGTGGCTTGCCCACAAATGAGGGAATTCAGCGCGCATGCGCGATATCATGACCGCAGCTCTGCAGCAAAAATATTAGCAAATGGTGCTTACTTTCCGAACATACAGGGCCGGTTGGACCATAAGGGCAACCGGGGCGTTCGCCCCAGGACCTGCGCCTGCACGGCGCCTCGCAGTATTAAAAAAAAAATACAAAATCATCTTCAGTAGAATTTTTCAAATTTATTAATATTCTGTAAGTTTTGGGGCGTAAGGCACTTAAAAAGATATATATATATATTTTTTAGTTTCTAGTCCCCCACTTTCAAATAAGTTAATTGCCCTTCGCCGTACAAATACTGAGATTTACAGATTTCAAATGATTACTGTAACCACCTTAATATTTTCCACATTCATGAAATAGCAAATTTAATTTCATCCTTTTGCGGCCCATACTTTTATACATTCAACAATTTGTGTGTAAACCAGTTACTTAATTTCTTTTAAATAAAAAACAACAATATCAATGTTGTTTACTGGGCTACATGTGGAGGTTAATTATTCAGTGACTTTAAAAACGTTTCTAGAAATTTGCAAGGAAGCAATTTTCTTGTATGAACGCGGATAAAAATTTAAAAAGTAGCTAATTTTGTCAGTCACTCCACTTTGCGTTAAGAAGCAATCACTAAGACGTGCACCCGAGGAAAATACTTATGCGGATTTATTTTAGAGGGATCCATATTTCATACACAAAAATATTCCCTACCCGGATTACTTGTGAAATTATCTTTTTATTATTTTGTGAGGAAGTTTTAACAAGAATCACAACGCACCCTCAAGTTCCTCTCTCTGAAAAGAAAATCCTAGATTGTTACACTTTTTACTCACTCTCTCTCGTTATTGCCATACTTTCTTTCTACCTCTTCGCCATTGATCTCTTTTCTTTCCATCTTTTCTTCCTATTTCTCACTATCCTTCCCCCTCTTTTTCTTGCTACTTACTTGCTTTCTTGCTATCTTTCCCCACCTTTCTCTTTCTGACGTTAATTTCTTCGTGTTTTTCAAATGCAATATACTCTTTCTATTTCTCACGCTATTCACCTCCCTTTTCCCTATCTTTCTTCTACGAAGTTTCTCTCTCCCTCTCTCTGTCTCTCTCTCTGTCTGTCTCTCCCTGTATGCCTGTTTCTCTGTCTCTGTCTTTCTCTTTCTGTCTGTCTGTTTCTCTGTCTCTGTCTATCTCCCTGTCTCTGTCTGTTTGTCTGTTTCTCTGTCTCTCTGTTTCTCAGTCAGTCTGTCTGTCTGTCTGTCTGTCTGTTTCTGAATTTTCAATCCATGTTATGGCCTTTATCTTAAGCATAAATCAAATATTTCTTTTAGATAATCATTGTCTTCATGACAATTTTCGTGTGTGTCTTCTTTACGGACGACATTTTCATGTAATGACTTTATTAAAATATGAGATTTATTTTCTCTAGTCCTCAATGAAATTTTGTGTAGGACCCCTCAATGAAATTTCGCCCTGCGCCTCTCAAAAGCTCCATCCGGCCCTGCGATTATGCCTTTGTATTCTATAGCGTAACGATGAGAAAAAAGTTCGCCATGCCTAATTATCATTTCTCAGTTTTTAGATCCTTTGCATTTTCTTAAGTAATTCAGCTTTAGGGAATGATTTCTGAACTGTTTTCAATAATATGAAAACATATGGAGGGGGGGGGGAGAGATTTTTACTACCGTAAAAGAAGATTATTGTTGATGCTTGTGCGGAAATAAAGATTTCTCAATATCAGAAAAAATCATAAACAGCACCAACATGGCTTCATGCAAAGCACTAATTTTTCTGCTCTTCAGGCAAATTCTGATTTCACATGCCAAAACGCGTTTTGTTGTTTTCCGGCGGAGATGTTTTTCGTTCAGAGAACGTATTTGCATATGACCTAACGCTGACTGGAGGCTCCCTTCTTCCAGGGCGAATGAAGAGAGAATCTGTTTCCGTGCTCTTCGTCTACCCAAGGGTGTCGCAGAGGGCAAGCACCTATAGGTCACGTGGAAAGCCTCGATCTTACATGTTGCCGCGCCCTAACCCCTGGCGGTTTGCTCTATTTAACGTAGCAACACGGGATAGCGAAACTGATACTGGGTATAAAATGTTACATTGCATCAATATTGGTTCATTCATTACCGTAGGCTGCAACCTTCGACTGTAAATCACAGTGACGAGTATCACGTACCTGAAAGCATCAAACAACACTTGAGCGACCTGAATTTTGAGATCAAATTTATGCGCGTATTAGTTTTGTGCGATTATGGAAAAAATATTTCGCGAGTCCTCACGTTTAACGACAGCATGATTTTCAGTAATTTTACTTTTCATTCACAATTGATCAATCAATCAGTTTAATTTATGGGCTAATCTCATATGTATTGTTAACGCCATTCATTAATCTCAATCATGTGAGCATTGTGAAGCAAAGAAAGCGTGTATGACCCAACAGCATAAAAATTTCACGAAACTCAGAACTTCAGAAAACTCATATTTAAGAAATGCGAAACCATCTGCAGCGTAATTTGCAATTGTCGTCATTCAAATTAGTATGTTTTTTTTTTTTTTGCTTCACTTCTCAACAGATTACGTAGAAACGGATTAAAAATAAAAACAGTAACTCATGCATACTTTCCCAAAAAAATAAATTGTTGCCGTGAATCACATAAACAAAGGGTTGCATGAATAATTGATAGCTACTGAAATAAGATCTGAGTCATCTTGAAACATCTAATCTTTTACGTGCGCAAATTCGAAACAGAATTCACAGATTTTGAGACGTGCTTGAATTACTTATTATCGTTTCTGGAAGACAGTCAAAAGGAAAACGTATCTAATAAGCACAGAACCCGCTAACTTTCCCTTCGTTAAATTAACTGCTATGAAATGGTGAAGCATAGATTATATTTTAACTTTGAGCGAAGTGTTATTTATGGATAGGTGATTGTCAGTAGGAATTCCATTTAGAATAGTTATAATGAAGTTAACTGCACCGTTGGTTTAACGTATCTTTCGACACATAAAAGACGCAAATTAAGAAAGTTTAAATATATCCCCAAACAACTTGGATCCTACAAAAATATTCCAAGGCAAACACAAATATCGAGCCCACAGGAACACATTCTATAATATATTTTTTAACTTTATTTACGCTATTGCGACTAAAGAATGAAAATTCTGTACTGCGATAAACTTAAAAATCATAGCGATACATCAAATGTGCACATGTGAGAAGAAATTTTTTTCCATGATCTTTTGAAGAATGAGAACAACTAACCAAACAGGAATGCGATTTTTGTCCCAAATATTAAGAGAGGGCACCAGAACAACAACAACAACAACAACAACAAAAATGTGTGTACGAAAAATTTGAAAATCACAATTTTATTTCAGTTACTAATTAAAAACTGAATTTTCCAGTATTTATTGTAGAAAGGCAGGATTACGGCAAATCAGAACACTAATTTATCCTAAATTTTGCAAAATAACGCAAAACAAAAATCATGTGCTGCAACGAATTGACTTGAAAATCATTGCGTACTTCAATCTGTATGGTAAAAATAGAATTCCTCCAATTGCAAAAAAGATAAGGTTAAAGCAAAATCAGGATGTGAATTACGATGTTTTGATGCCTTAAGGTTGTGGTGCTGCTGATTGTATGTATAAATAACACAGTGCCGCCCCGGTGGCGCAGTGGTCTAAGCGATGGCCTCTGATCATTCGTCCGAACGTGGTCCGGGTTCGAATCCCGGTGAGGCATGGATGTTGTATTTGTCTTATGGCACTGGCTCTCTCCCTTCCCTGGAACCAGTGACCCAAAATTAGGGACGGGCGACTGCTTATAGCCCATTGAGTTGCTCACGGTGGTCGTTAAACCTCCAATCAAAAAAAAAAAAAATAACACAGTAAATTAAACCTTACGGTGGCTCCACCTAAAATATCTGCTTTATGTTTCCAATGGTAAAAGTTCTTTACATATTTTCTTTGCAATTAATGTATTCCCAAGGATGAAAATTTGCACATCGATAAAACTAACTTTAAGTTATAGCATGGGATACTTAATATTTGCTAATTTTTAACCATACTTATATTAAAAATCAATCATTTTTCTTTGAGTAATGTTCAGACCTGTTAATAGATGGCGTGACCTGTACATTGATGACGTCAGTAGACAAACAAATGTTGGATTGCTTAATTATGGTTATTTTTTAGCAAGTGTTAAGTATCCCATGCTCTAGCTTAAAGTTAGTTTTATCGATGTGCAAATTTTCACCCTTGGGAATACATTAATTACGGAGAAAATATGTAAAGAAGTTTTGCCATTGGAAACATAAGGCAGAGACTTTAGGTGGAACCAACTTAATTAATAAAATTATGAGTTACATCTCGATATATCGCTGATAAACAACTATAACGCGTGAGACGCGTCCTACCTACGCCGCGCGCTGCTAACCTATTCCAGGAACCAGCGGCCCCAAATTCGGCGGTGTGCCTTGTACATACGTGTCACTCACGCCACTTGCTGACAGAGTGGTTCATAATCACGGATGGGCAAAAAACATCGATGTTTTAAAACATCGAGTAATCACTACTCGATGTTTCACTCACCGATAGTATCGGTGAAACATCGATATTTTGTGACCGATGTTTTCTGTCTTCGTTATGAAATCAACGACTAGTGAACTAATAATTATTAATTTTGTTGCTTGCTGTCTGCCTCAGTTAGCAAGTAGCAAAGTAATACATAAAGTTAGCAAGTAGCAAAATTCAGTAGTTGCTGATTTCAAAAAGAAATCAGAAAACATCGGTCGCACGCAGCCACAACTCACAAGTATCAAAAGTATAGCGTATAGAACAAGTAATACTTAAACGCTAGTTAAGTAGTTATTAAAATCGGTCAGAAACATCGATGTTTCACCGATATTATCGGTGACAGTAAGATGTATGTGTGCTAACTGTAAGTTAACACTTAACAGGTATAGCCAATTTTCGTCAACGTATTTCCTATTCTCTTCAGAATTTTTACTCCACTTCTGTTCAGAGATCTTTGTATAAAGTTTTTGTATAACCGTGCTGAAATTCCAGTCGTTTACAGGGCCAGATCAAACACATCTTCATTAAGTTAGAACACGGCACCAGCCAGCAAGGTTTTCTTATAAATCATTAGTTTTTTGAGAGTATGTTTCACCAAGGAGAGGTACATTTCAATCATTAAGAGGGTTGCATACCCATTTTTACTAGATATAATGCAGATGCAATATGGATTCAAAAGTAAGTACCTTATTTCAAACAACATGCCCCATGGCAATGGCTTTAAAAACAACTGATGAAAAAACTCAATTTATAAAATAAATATCCTTTTCTACATAGGCATTAAAAATTCTCGAAGTGCCCGTTCATGTATTATATTTACTTTCATAGTTGCGAGCACTAAAACAGACTAAGATTTTTTTTTCAGTATCCCCACATAATTAATATGCCACTATTTGATATGTTTAACCTTTAGTTGAACCTCTAATTGAACTACGAATTTCTTAAAAATGTAACCCGTAGTGTGATTTACTGATGTCGCTGTTTAATTATACAAAGCACGTTTACGATGTTTTTGTGACATTTAGAAGGCGAAGTACTTCACTGTGTTCAGAAATACAATACAGTAGTTGTTTCATGAAGCCACAGTATATGGTAATTTTCGTTTCGGGGGCTGCCTCATGGTGCCAAGTATCACAAAATCAATCTGATTCCAAAAAAAAAAAAAAAAAAAAAAAAAAAAAAACGCCCAGCGGAGGTGGACAATTCAGTCCTACCTGTCGAAATAATAGCCGTTACGGCTACGTTGTCAGATCATAAGAACACTGCCATCACCAATAAAACTGATGTTTTCACCGACACATCGAAAATTTTGACCGCGGATACTTGCTGCAGTTGCAATGACACAATGAGTACTCGGTCTCGGTCACTAGTTAATAGTTACTCAGTCAGTAAGTACTCAGTCCCGACTCGCGATGTTTTTCACCGATTTGTAAGGTCAACCGTACTCGATGCGCGAGTATCATAGATGGATTGATTTATAATATGAGATCAGACGCCCTTTGCATGTCAATATTGTATTATTAGTAGCATTTATTATTATGACCCTCTTTACACTGGAAGAATATGTAAATTCACAGCCTACCCTTCCCACATTGCACTTTTATTAACAAAATAAAAAACATCGATGTTTCCACCGATACATCGAAAATTTGGACCGATTACATCGAATACTCGATGTTTTTGAAATGAGTACTCACCGATGTTTAACATCGATGTTTTTCACCGATGTGTCCATCCCTATTCATCATGGCATTAAGGGTCATTCTTCACCCCGACAGGTGGCACTACTTGTTACCACAAAAGACCGTGAATGTACGTATACATGCGTCTGTTCATTTGTGCTGTATCTGTGGAGCAGTCAACATCACTATTTTTATTCCTGCCTGATGTGTGTTTTTACAACCATGGAATCTTTGTCAACTGAATGATTATCCACAACAAGAAACAAGACTTCTTTAGTTGTAAACGGTTACCAGCATAGAATGCATTGAAAAAATGAGAAGGGCATTTCATGAATGTGTTCAAAAGATAAAAAAGAAAAATGTAAGGGAAGTGTAAAGACAGATTTTGGGCATAAAATGATAACTATGACCACTCATGCTTGTGGGCCAAATATCGCAAAAATGGAAGTGAAGAAAATGATAGAAAAATGCAAGAAAAGAGTTAGGGAAGAAATATCGTCGCCTGTCCCACGAATTTTTGAAGACATTTCTAAAATTTATAACAAAGGCTATGATTTAGTTTCTGAAACGCCGCAGTATAGAAATGCAAAATCAGAATTATGCCGAGAAAGAAGAAAAGTATTGGGGACTACTCAGAATCCAACAAGCAGCACAGAAATTCTGTTTCCTGAAGAAACACTTCGCGTGCCAAAAAATGAGTGTTTCCTCCGCTTAGATTTTGTGACTGATCAGGGGAAAATAATACTTGTTTTCGCCGGCGAGTATGCTGAATATATTTTAAAAAGTGGGTAGGTTTTCCTTTTTTGAGAGAACTTTCAAAAGTTGCCCTAGACAGTTCACTCAAATATATACTATACACGTGGACTGTGGAAGTACAGCATCTGAAACGAAGATTTATCCAGTAGTATTTGTCTACCTGCCTGACAAAAAGCAAACTACATATTCTTCCTTATTCAAGGAAATTAAGATATGGTGCCCGAAATGGAATCCCAAATGAATTAAAATGGATTTTGAAAGTGCAGTATTTAAAGCAACAAAAATTGAATTTTCTGAAACTAGAATATCAGGTTGCAATTTTCATTTCAACGAGTGCTTATGGAGGAAAATTCAAGAAATAGATAGGCCTCTGTGTTCTGTATTAAAAAAATGAAGAAGTGAGACAAGCATGCAGGATGTGTTCGGCTTTGTCATATACACGGTCGAGTCACATACCCAGAGTAACAGCCGTGTGCAGCGCGGACAGCAGCAGATAGACGGGCTGGAAGAGACTCAATAAGGTGCTAAAA
The DNA here is from genome assembly GCA_039090855.1 of Macrothele yani. Lineage (NCBI taxonomy): Eukaryota > Metazoa > Arthropoda > Arachnida > Araneae > Macrothelidae > Macrothele > Macrothele yani. Next base: position 135,316,704 of record CM077002.1, read on the forward strand.
GGTGTTCACAGGTTGGTAGAGCCAGGTTGACTGCAGTGCATCTGACAGCTGATGAAGGGTACGTGGTGGAGGATCCATAGAGCGAACAATACCATCGAGGTGGTCCCGCAGATGCTTATTTGGGTTTAAGCCTCGGGAGTTAGGGGGACAGGGAAGTACTTTGAAGTTTTCATCGTGCTCTTCCAACCACTCTCGGACATTTCTAGCTGTGTGACACGTCGCATTATCATTCTGGAAGATCCCATCTACCCCAGGGAAGAAAATCAGCATGTATGGGTGTACGTGGTCTGCCGGGATGGATTCATAACAACTTCGGTCCATAGTACCTTCCACGGGTATGAGTGGACACAGGTAATGCCACAAAAACATTTCCCAGACCATAACGCTGCCTCCACCAGCTTATGTTCTTCCAGCAATGGTTGAAGAGTGTTTGTTCTTCGATGTTTCTCGCCTTATATACCAACGTCCTTCCGTTCGATGAAGCAGAAAACGTGAAGGCAATCCTTTGCCAATCAGCGGAGGTCCAATTTCGATACTGCCGGGCAAATGTAAACCTTTTCTACTGATGCTCCTTTGTTAGCATAGGTGCAATGAACATCCGTCTGCATCGGAGCCCCATACGAGCAGGGTTAGCTGAACTGTCATTTTTGACACACTTTCGGTAGCCCACTAGTTCACTCGGCCAGTGAGTTGGTCTACTGTAGCGTGTCGATCGGCCCTCACGCACCTTCAAAGCCAACGTTCACCTCTCACATTACTTGCATGTAGCGCTCCACAGTTTTCACTTCACTTATTCCCATTGGTGCGATTTCTCCAATCACGATACACTTTAACCACAGCAGCACGCGAACAATTCACAAACTGCGCTGTTTCAGAAATACTGCCACCCTTGGCCCGAAAGCTGATATTCCTTTCTTTTTTGTAAATCTTATAAAACGATCCTTTTTTCCATAACAGCAACGAGGGATATGCTTTCAGAATGCCTACAGAACACCTTATATACCCTCGAAGCCAGCTTACGACAGGTACCTCCCTTCTTTGGCTACGGGCTGTTGACGTTAGAAGTAGGAGATGGTCACAATAATGTGACTCGACTATATATATACCTGTAGAATACGTTGATGAAGCTTGTTTTATTATAATTATAGAAAATGCCCCCAAAAATGATAAGTTATCCACATTTTTAAACGACTTAGTTGAACAGTTTTTGGACAACCAAAATCTTCCCCTTCGCATATAGAATGTTCATCGTCAACGACATCCAACGAATAATGCTGTGGAAGGAGGAACTCGAAATTTAATAAGATCGCCGGTAAGAAATAACCAAATGTACATTTACTTGCTGACAAGAGTAAAGAAGTGGGATTAAAAATGAACTTTCAGAAGACAAAAGTGATGTTCAATGCTTTTACAAGAAATGAAGATTTATCGATTGATGGAGAAAAGCTGGAGATAACAGACACGTACGTTTATCTTGGACAGCAGATATCAAGTGAGGGTCACATTGATGAAGAAATTAATCGGCGTACAAAACTTGCCTGGAGAGCTTTTGGAAGAAACAGCATAATTTTCAAGAGCAATATGCCATTATGTCTTAAAAGAAAAGTGTTTGATCAATGCATCCTTCCAGTGCTTACGTATGGTGCAGAGACGTGGACCTTAACTAAAAGAGACATACAAAAGCTGCAGACAACTCAAAGCAGCATGGAGAGGTGCATGCTTGGTGTAACCAGGAGAGATAAGAAGAGGAACTCGTGGATCCGAAAAATGACAAGAGTGGAAGACATCATGATCAAAGTTAAATCCCTGAAATAGCAATGGGCTGGACATACTGCCAGAAGGACAGATCATCGATGGACAGCCGAAATTTTAGATTGGATTCCAAGGGACAGGAAAAGACCCAGAAGAAGACCACATGGGAGATATGTGGATGAAATTCGAAAGTATGCAGGGGTGACATGGAGGAGACTGGCACAAGACAGATCGTTGTGGAGGAAACTTGGGGAGACCTTCGTCCAGCAGTGGATTGATAATGGTTGACAATGATGATGATGATGATGACATTTAGTAGTACAAAATGTAAAAGCACAATCTGAAAAAGATATCGCGTTTTTTGAAAATGAAAGAATTAGGAGAACTGGTAACAAAACGGAAGGAAATGCATATCAAAACTGATGAAATAATTCAACATATTATTTCAGCATTTGAAAAAAAAAAAAAAACAAGAACTTAAAAAGGTGCTTTTGCCTTGATTAAGTTTTGTAAAAAATTTTGGCTAAATTTGAAAAAAAAGTTTGAGTTCTGTATCATAATTTGAAATTTGTAACATTAAAATGACATAAGGAATTATTCTCCTGTAATATTTAAACCGCCAGTGTCAACTTGACATTTCCCAGTCCCAAGCCCGGGAGAAAAGTGTAAGGGGGAATCTTCAGGGCTAAAAAATGGAGAATTCGCCAACAGAAGAAGGAATTATCCGCATCTGGCACGAAGACCTCTTTCAATCTATACAATTTCGGTTTGTCCGCAAAAAGCAAGTTACCAGATTCGGGACGGGTGACAGTCCCACAAGATGCTCGTGGGGATCGTTAATTCCCGACCCCCTCCCCCTGAAAACCTCACCCAACTCCGACGATTATTCAGAAGCTCGCACTTTTTCGTCTTGGTATCAGTAATTTATTCTTTCCGTTGAAATCCGTTTGATTTTTTTAGTGATAATCGAGAGAATTAGTGCAAAGGGAAATAAGTTAAATTACATGCTTTCTCACCGCATTTTTCCTTTCTTTTTGTGAGCTGACGTGATTTTTTACCAGTTAATTTGTTTTCATTTTTACGTAAGCAATTGTCTTTTTCAAAGAGTGGGCTTAAGTTGCTTCATTCAGAACCAATATGCAGCTGAAGAAATGTAAAATGATGTGGCATTGTGTTTCATAACCTTTACCTGGATTTAACTCTTTCGACTTCATGAACCATTATAAGTAATACATGAACTTTGGCTTTCATCAAACCTATTCGTACACAACTGTTTGGAAATAGAATGGTGAATCTATGTAAGTAATCTACCAAAGCGGCCACAACAACAATTTTTATGTCATTGTTCAGTTTTAACGGCACTTGACACATTGCGTTATTTCCTGACACATCGAAAGCAATTTACCTTGTAAAATACTGTAGTATGTCATGCGTTTAAAGCAAACTAAAATTGGAGACTTCCTTTTCTACAGCTGCCTTTTTTTTCTTTTTTTTTTTTTTTTTTGGTCAATCGGTTCCAGTTGGTTAATTTAGTGTGAAAGAAAACATGGACCTCTTTCTTTCCACCGATTTTCATATGTGTAGGTGTCCGAATACATTTATCTACACAATACTTCAAAAAAATACTACGCTCTGAGAGTAAGTTACTAGACCATCAAACTAATAATCTGCTGAATCACCTATGACCTTCAGCACAGCGTCAGTTAGACTCGGCAATGTTCTCACTAGGCTTTGGTAATGTTTCGGGTGAAATATTGACTCAAGCATGTCCAGTATCATCTGGTTTACCAGATTGGATGGCAGTCGAGCCAGACGTTGAATTTCTCTTTTTACTTCATCCTGCAAAAGCTCAATAGGATTGTATGTCTGGAGACTGAAGTGTTAAATATGCGGGGGGGAGTTTCCTGAAAACGTTCCGAGACAACCTGGGCACAGTGGTACGGAGCATTGTTAGCACGTCTTTTGTAAAAAAAGATCGTGCCTATGTTATCGGTTTGTCCGTCCGTCCGCCTGTAGACACCATATCTTTGCAACTAATAGTCCGCTTTGAAAAATTATTTTTCGTTAGTAAAACTATAATGTGCGAATGATGTTCCTTCATTTCGTTTTTTTTACGATGCTTAATTTCTCCGCTAGAGGGCGTAAATGCAGATGATATCGAATTCAAAATACATTTTATTCCATATCATCATCATCATCATTGTCAACCATTATCAATCCACTGCTGGACGAAGGTCTCCCCAAGTTTCCTCCACAACGGTCTGTCTTGTGCCAGTCTCCTCCATGTCACTCCCGCATATTTACGAATTTCATCCACCCATCTCCCATGTGGTCTTTTCCTGGGTCTTTTCCTGTCCCTTGGAATCCAATCTAAAATTTCGGCTGTCCATCTATGTTCTGTCCTTCTGGCAGTATGTCCAGCCCATTGCCATTTCAGGGATTTAACTCTGATCATGATGTCTTCCACTCTCGTCATTTTTCGGATCCACGAGTTCCTCTTCTTATCTCTCCTGGTTATACCAAGCATGCACCTCTCCATGCTTCTTTGAGTTGTCTGCAGCTTTTGTATGTCTCTTTTAGTTAAGGTCCACGTCTCTGCACCATACGTAAGCACTGGAAGGATGCATTGATCAAACACTTTTCTTTTAAGACATAATGGCATATTGCTCTTGAAAATTATGCTGTTTCTTCCAAAAGCTCTCCAGGCAAGTTTTGTACGCCGATTAATTTCTTCATCAATGTGACCTCACTTGATATCTGCTGTCCAAGATAAACATACGTATCTGTTATCTCCAGTTTTTCTCCATCAATCGATAAATCTTCATTTCTTGAAAAAGCATTGAACATCACTTTTGTCTTCTGAAAGTTCATTTTTAATCCCACTTCTTTACTCTTGTCAGCAAGTTCCTGGATCATACTCTGCAGCTCTGATGGGGTAGTTGCAAAAATGACTACGTCATCAGCAAAACGAAGGTGGGTTAGATAATCTCCATTAATCTTTATCCCTTTGTTTTCCCAGTTCAGTGATTGAAAGACATTTTCCAATGTGGCATTAAAGAGCTTCGGAGATATGGTGTCACCTTGTCTCACTCCCTTTCCAATTTTTATGTGTGTTGTATTTTCAAACAGCCGAATCTTTGCACTTGCATTTTCATAGATGTTATTAATAATATTAATGTATGCATCTTCAATACCGCAGGATTTCAGAGCCGTGGTAACTGCTGATGGTTTCACCGAATCAAAGGCTTTTTCATAATCGATAAAAGCCATGCACAATGGAAGTTCATATTCCTCGCTCTTTCAATCAGTTCTCTCAGTACGTGGATATGATCTATTGTGCTGTAGCCACTCCTGAATCCAGCTTGTTCTCTCGGTTGAGCCATATGTCCAGTGTTACCTTCAAGCGGTGTGAAAGAACTTTTAGTGAAGATTTTATAAACCACTGATAGGAGGCTGATAGGTCTGTAGTTCCTAAGATCCTCAATGTCACCTTTTTTATGTAGCAGGATCATTGTAGCATTGTTCCAATCCTCAGGAATCTTCCCTTCATTAAGGCATCGAGTGAAAATTTGGGCGAGTACTGTTTCAATTTCTCCACTTGCTTCTTGTATGATGTCTATAGTAATTCCATCTTCTCCTGGAGCTTTCCCTCGCTTCATGTTCTTGATTGCATGAGCAACTTCTGCTGGGAGGACTGGAAGAACTCTGTTACCTTTCATGATGTCTGGAGTACATGTATCATCCCTTTCATATAATTTGGAGTAGAAATATTTCACTCTTGTCAAAATTTCTGCCTCTATTTCTTGTTATAGAACCATCTTCTTTTCTCAGAGCCATAATCTGTTTTCTTCCCTTACTGAGATGTCCCTTTGCTATCTTAAGGCTTTGGTTGTTTTCAATTGCTTTCCTCACTAGCTCACAGTTGAATTTCCTTACGTCTTCAGTGATACTTTTTCGTGTTGTCTTGCATAGCTCTATATATTCCACTTTGGAAGTCACATCTACTTTAGTTGTCCTCATCTCTCTTCTTTTTTGCATCAACATTTTGGTTTTTCCTGATAATTTGTTCACATGCAACTTGTTCTTAGACCCAGCTAATTTTGTTGCTGTTTCCATTAGAGCTTTGGTTACTTTTCTGTTAACTTCCGAAATATCCACTTCTTCCGATGTTAGGCCTTCTAAAGCAGAGAATCTGTTCTTCAGTTCCAACTTGAAAGTATTATGGTGTTTTTTAAGGTTGGTTATGTCAATACATTTTGTTTGTCTTATGAGCTTGCCACGTTCCAGTTTAGTGTTGAGGTGCATCTTACATCTCACCAATCTATGGTCACTACCTGTGTTGAACTTGTTCAGCACACTGCAGTCTTCGATGACGAATTTTTTGTTACACATAATAAAATCAATTTCACTTGTCGTCCCAATTGGATGTCTCCATGTCCATTTCCTGTGTGGCTTTTTCTTGAAAAAGGAATTCAAGATGAAAAATCCTTCTGCCTCTGCAAACTCAACGAGAGTATTTCCACGTTGGTTTCTGTTGCCATGACCGAATTTACCTACTGAAGTTTCATTCTGTTGCCGTTGCCCTATTTTTGCATTGAAATCTCCCATAATTATCTTCAAGTGCTGCTTACCTTTATTATTTAGATGACGAATTTCCTCATAAAATTCTTCAATTTCTTCTTCAGGATGACTTGTGGTGGGTGCATAAGTTTGAATAATCTGAGCCTGGTATCTTCTCGATAGTTGGATAACGAGTCGTGCAGCTCTGTCAGAGGAACTTTCAACTTCTACCACTTTATCCTTCAGTTTCTTGTTTATTATAAATCCAACACCACTAGTTTTGCCAGTATCTGTCCCACGATAATAGAAGAGATGTCCACTTTTCAGTTCAATGAGATCTTCTCCTTTTCTCCTTACCTCACTTAGCCCGACGATGTCCCACTTGATCCTTTGTAGTTCCTCTTCCAATTCAAGAAGCCTTGAATCAGAAGATAGGGAGCGTCCGTTATAGGTAGCCAAGGTCAGCATCAAATGGCAGCCTAGTCCGGTCCTCCGGGGATTCTTAGCACCCTCTGCCTTCATGTCGCACTGGCCGCTGCCTTGGCCAGGTACATTCCAGCTGCCGGAGACTGAGGGCCAAGATTTAAGTTGTAGAGTCATTTTGGAGGTGTTTGGCCATAACTCACCACGCTGGCCAAGCGGGTTGGTGAGTGTGATAGCATTTCCTCTGATCCCGATGGTATAGTTATACCGCTATTGGCGGTCGTCAGAGCCCCTTTAGTGGGAACAGGATGCACCACGAGAAGGCGGGGTTGACATTTGTCAAGGAGAGGCTGTGATGTTACGTATCACCTGACCTTACATCCCTTATTCCATATATTTGCTTCTAAATACCCAATTCAAAAAGTTCTTTTACCTTTCGGTTCCATCCATGTCGTAGATTATTTTAGGTATAGTCACTTTTTTACGTTACGCATAGATTCTCCGCTAGACGGCGTAGAAGTAAAGTGCTTTTCTTTCGATATCTCTGCTTCTAAAACTCCCGTTTGAAAAATTATTTCTGCAGCGGATATAGCTCCTGATGGGAAATATTTTGCATATCATTTCTAATTTTTGGTATAATATGGTTTGGCCACTAAGGGGCGTAAGTGTTATTTTCTGCTTCTGTTGTATTTGCCGCAAAATCTGAGCTTGTGGATTCTCTATTAAAAAATTATTTCGTAGACTCATACCACTCAGTCGATAAACCTTTTTGAAACATTTTCTTCTTAAAATAATGTATGGTTTCTCCGCCTGCGGGCGTAGATGTGTATTTCATTTTTGTCAATATCTCTGCTTCTGATGGACCGATTTGAAAAATTTCTTTTATGTTGGATAGTTTACGGTGCGGCATGTTTTTCATATAATTTCAAAATTTTCAAGAAAGGCAATGACTTTCTGCTAGGGGGAGTAAAGGCAAATTGCGCTTTTTCCGATATCTCTGCTTCTAAAACTCCGATTTGAAAAAATATTCCTGCACTCGATACAGCTCCTAGTGGGTAATGTTTTGATTATAATTTCTAATTTTTTATAAAAAAATGGTTTGGTTACCAGGGGCGTAAACGTTAATTTCTGTTTCGTAGGTATTTGCAGCAAAATTCGAGCTTCTAAAAGCTCGATTGGAAAAATTCTTTCGTGGACCGATACCGCTCATGTCAATAAACATTGGAGAATATTTTCTTCTTTAAATAATGCACGGTTTGTCCGCCAGGGGGTGTAGATGCATATTTTATTTCTGTCAATGTCTCTGCTTCTAAGAATCGGATTAGAAAAATTCTTTGTTTGTTTGAAAGAGTTTCCGGTGTAAAATGTTCTTCATATTACGTATTTCAAAATTTTCAAGAAAGGCATTGACTTTCCGCTAGGGAGAGTAAAGGTAAATTATTACTATGAAAAACTATTCATAGTGGTAGGGGGAGTAAAGGTCAGATAACACTGTGATAACTCTTCCAAAACTAATGCAAAATTTCGCCGCTATAGGGCGCCAATGTTTAATCTATATTTTTTAATATTTCTCTTTCTAAATGTGCGATTTAAAAAAAAAATTCTCTCAACACTCGATGCAATTAACCTAGAGGAACACTTTAGATTAATATTTCAGCAGTTTTGTAGTTCATAGTTCCGTCGCTAGGTAGTGTTTGTGTACTTCTTTTGTGCAGTTGCATCTTCTCTTTTAAAAACCCTATTGAAAAAATTATTTTTCACTTTAGGCCATTCGTTACAATAGAGATTTGGAGCATTACCTCATTAAGTAAAGCACAGATTCTCCGTTAGGGGTGTAAAGGTCAATACCTTTTTCTCCCTATCTCTGCTTGCGGGAGACGTATTTGAAGACTTCTTTTTGGTTAGCATAGTTTTTTTCCATGAAGAATTTTTTTCGGCTATTTTCATCTTCTCATGTTTCCCATTATGCAAAATTCGTCCGCTAGAAGACACAGATTTATATCATATTTCCTTCCATATTTCTTCTTTTAATTATTCGATTTGAAAATCCAATACCCAACCTTCTTCTGCTATGAGAAACTTTTTATGCGCCATTTGTTAATCTTCGTAACATACAAAGGGAATCCTGAAAGTAATGCCCCGTCCCTCATAAGATTTTTATTTGAAACAGCAAAAATGTGAAACTTGGTGGCAAAACAATTGGGCATATTGTTAATAATATACTAGCCTATTCAAAGTATTGTCCATCACTTTCTATACATTTCCGCCATCTTTGAACCCATTGGTAAAATCTATTTTGGAAAAATTCCGGAGGCTGTCGCTTCAGCCATGAGTTCACAGCCAGTTTAACGTCTGTCACATCGGCGAAATGTTCCCCACGAAGGGTGATTTCCAAAGAGGCAAATAGGAAAAGCCTGAGGGAGCGAAATCAGGGCTATGAGGGAGTTGGGGCATCACCGTGCACCCCCATTTTGGCAATAGCCTGTGAAGTCTCCATTGAGGTATGAGTACATGCGTTCTCATGGTGTAAAACAACACTATGAAGTGGAATGTCACGTCTTTTCCTTCTGATAGCTTCCTTTAGCTTCTTCAATGTCTGCACATACTGAGCACTGTTTATTGTTGCAACTCCTGAATGGCGACACGATCAGCTGTGATGAGGTCGTTCACTCGTCGCCTGTTGGCATTTGTCACTGCAGTTGCGGGTCTTCCACTCCGCTGTGTGTCCGACACTGAACTTTCTCCCTGTCGGAACCTCTTCATCCATCTTCGACCAATATTAATATCGAGTGTGGCGGCTCCATACACCGCCAGGAATCTTCTGTGGATTTCTAGAGCCTCACATCCCTCTTTTACCCGGAATTCAAGTACGGCTTACTGCTTTTCTCTGTCATTCATGATTTTTATTTCCGATTCTGAAAAAAAAAACAAAAAAACATTTGTTCCCACATTAGTAACATAACATAGTACATGTCAGTGCAGTTTCACTAAAATCACTTCAAAATTTTGAAAGTCATTAAGGAGGAGGCATTACTTTCAGGGTGCCACTTGTACTTTTTAGCCGGTGGTGGAAGTATGTCGCTGGTTCTACTTCTGAATGTTTTGTCCACTGTAGAAATGCGGTTGAGATTTTTTTCTAACCGGTTGCATTGACTTTGAATAATTTTAATAAGTTTAATTCGTATCATAAAGGATTAAAAAAATGTGCTCATTACAACCGAAATTTCGGTGTCATCTTTCTTGTTATCTTTCCTTTAGAAATGGCGTATTTAAAACATGACACTTTTCTAGTCCTTTTGGGTTCACCTTTAGAGCTCCCGAACTCACGGAAGGCACTTCATCTTGTAAGCTGAAGACCGTATTTTGTACGGTCAGATGTTCAGCTATCATAACTCATAGGGTGCACTGTACTTAGCACCGTAATCTTTGATGCTGTTTGAATAAGGTTTTCTCCGATTAAAATCTTCTGTTATTTGACTTACGGTTGCGCGTCTGGTTATCCTCTATTCATCCCAGGCGTCGACTATTCGTTTTCGAGCACAGGTAATACGCTCATCACCGGTTTTCTGCTGCGTCAACCACTTTCTGTATGTTTTTACTACTCATGTTCTTCCACGTTCCACAAGTGCAACAGTTTTGCCGTTACTCGCTCCATATCTCCGGAACTCTCATTATCATCCCAAGTTGATATGTCTCGTAGTTTTTCTATTAGACCAAAGTATTCGGAACTACTTCTGGGAGTGTGCTTGCTTGATTAATTGGTTAACTAGTGACCTTAGTTAACTTGTTCAACATATATTACACTAGGTCAGGAGTGGCCAACTTTTTTGAAATTGGGCCAATACATTCTTGGGAATCATTCGAAGGACCACCGTAACCAACTTAAATACTGACACCTATTATCAGCTAAAAATGGGGCTATTTTATATGTTTTTATGAAATATTAAAACCCATTTACATTTTTAAACAGTCATTTTATTAAATCATTCACATAATATTAAGATTATAATTATGCAAAAAAATAAATAAACTGAATTGTTATAATAAAACTCTTTTACTAGAAATTAAAGAGACAAATTTAATTAAAAAATTGAAGTTCATATGAACTTGACAAAGCTGCAACACTAATGTGATTTTAGAAACTGCTTTTCACGTAACAATTTGTCAATGTTGGGTGTAATTCTCGATAAACTTAAAAGAAGCATATAACCAAGGTGTGCATCTGTGATAGTTGAACGAAATTTACTTTTTTACAACATTCATGGATGAAAATGTTTGTTCACAAATGTATGTGGATCCCAATCTGCAAATGAACCCCAGAGCAAGGTCATGAAGCTCGGGAAAGTGTCCCGTACTTCCAGAACTCAATCAAATTAGGAACACTGTGCGATTCACATTGTTCTTTAAACTTAACACTAAGTCCTGAGGGGCTTTGGATTTCTAATATTTCGATTTGAATTGATGGGGAATATTTATGTACATCAGACTCTGAAATACAAAATGGATTTATGAATAAGTCTATGTTACTCCTTTCAGATTCAGAAGCAGAAAATCGAGTTAAGAATGACTCGTACAAAGATGTAACAGCTGATTGGTATTTTAAATGATCCACGCTAAAATTACTGTACTTACTCAAGATTTGCTGAATGGTTGGGAAATGATTGAATTCGCGACCAATTTCACATCGGCATAATTTACAAAATCCGAATAAATACTGTCAAGAATAAAAGAAAATGAAAAGAATAATATAAAATGGATCCAGAATAAAATAAAATAAAAATAAATAATAATAAAATAAAATAAAAATAAATAATAATAAAATAAAAATAAATAATAATAAAATAAAAATAAATAATAATAAAATAAAAAAAAATAATAATAAAAAAAATAATTATTATTGCCAGTTAGAGTTAAATTAGAAAAACAGTGTTAATGCTTGGGTTACTGGGAGCCATTAAAAATTTCCTGGCGGGCCTGGGTTGACCACCCCTGCACTATGTAATTACCTGGAAATAAACGGCCAGGGTGAAAAGTAACAGCAATTACGTAAAATCAACTGGTTCATTATTGTCCACGAAGTGGTAACTCAAATACACTTTAGTCAACTATTTTCAGGTCCTAATTCATCTGATGACACTTTAATAGCAATCTCATGTATAAAGATAGAAATCAACACCATATTTTTACAACACGTTGTTCATCTATCTAAGTACCATGTACCTGCAACAAGCTTTTTTGTTATCTCGACAATTCCACTATTCCACAAATTTTTTCCTAAAATTCACGAGTCAATTTTTCCGTGATTCCTTCCCTGATTCAACCTTTTCCGTGAAATGAAAGGAAAAAAAAAACCAAAAAAAACAAAACCCCATGAGTTTCACGGATTTTTCGTGCGCCAGGAAAATTCTCAATTTTCAGAAATCTTCCCGCAATTTATTTCGTATATTAACGGAAGAATTCCGTTTTCACTTTTTCCTTATTCATACGACGGAAACTTTTCAGTAACAGAAGACATTCGCAAGAACACTTGAGAGTTGATTAATTATCGGAATTCAATCATCTGTCAGGCGACCAGATTTTGAAGTTCGATAGCGAGATCGGGTATTGTGGATTGCATATCGCATGAAATTTTGGTTGTTGTGGCACCGGATATTCCCCCCCCCCCATTTTGTGCACCAGCTGTTGTATATTGTATTATCGTAAGAAACCGGTTACTTAAATTATTGTACGGGTTATCGTATGATGTTGATGCATCAGTCTGTGGAACCTTAAAGACAAAAGATGTTGCAGCTATCAAGGGTGAATTTTATATTTAGAAGTTTTGTTAAATGATAGTATAAAGCAGTACATTTCACCTATTTTAAAACATAGGTAAAAGTCATTGTCAATTTAAAAAGATCTCGAATTCCAAAACATTCCGTTGCTTTGAAAGGCCACGATAGAAAGAAACAAATTAGTAAAACCATGCAATGCATTGATTATGATACGTTTTCCAACATACCAGAAGTCATTACTCAAGTTATGAAGATAATGGCTGTCGAATAAATCTCACTCCTGTGCCCTGACCTTTGACCCCATTTCGATGATATTCAACAGAACTGGTTCAGTATATCTCCGGAACAACCAGCTGAAGTTTTGTCGCAACAGAAGCATTTTTAGTCAAGTTATGAGGATAAATCTCGCTCCTGTGACCTAGCCTTTGACCCCATTTCAATTATATTCAACAGAACTGGTTCAGTATACCTCTGGAACAAGCTACTAAAGTTTTTTTTCGCAATAGAAGCATTTTTAGTCAAGTTATGAGGATAAATCTCGCTCCTGTGACCTGACCTTTGACCCCATTTCAATGATATTCAACAGAACTGGTTCAGTATACCTCTGGAACAACCTACTAAAGTTTTTTTCGCAACAGAAGCATTTTTAGTCAAATTATGAGGATAAATCTTGCTCCTGTGACCTGACCTTTGACCCCATTTCAGTGATATTCAACAGAACTGGTTCAGTATACCTCTGGAACAACCTACTAAAGTTTTTTTCGCAACAGAAGCATTTTAGTCAAGTTATGAGGATAAATCTCGCTCCTGTGACCTGACCTTTGACTCCATTTCAATGATATTCAACAGAACTGGTTCAGTATACCTCTGGAACAACGTACTAAAGTTTTTTTCGCAATAGAAGCATTTTTAGTCAAGTTATGAGGATAAATCTCGCTCCTGTGACCTGACCTTTGACCCAATTTCAATGATATTCAACAGAACTGGTTCAGTATACCTCTGGAACAACCTACTAAAGTTTGTTTCGCAATAGAAGCATTTTTAGTCAAGTTATGAGGATAATGACTGTAGAATAAATATCGCTCCTGTGCCCTGACCTTTGATTCTATTTCGATGATATTCAACAGAACCGGTTCAGCATACCTTCGCAACACCATGATGACGTTTTGTCGCAATCGAAGCACTTTTACGTAAGTTATGACGCATAAGGGCGATGGAATGGATCCCACTCCTATGTCCTGACCTTTGACTCCATTTCGTCCATTTTCAATAGAGTTCGTCCCCAGGTTGTCCCTGCCACATGCTAAATTTTCATCGAAATCGAGTCATCGTGCGGACAGACGGACGGACAAAGCTGGAGCATACACGCTTCTTCAACCCACGGTTGGAAAGCACACACACACAAAAAAGGTAATTTGTGATAAGTTCTCCTGTAAGTTAAAAAAAATGTTACAAACCTGTACAGAAAAATAATAACATCGAACAAAAAATAAAATGCCTCATTAACCCGCATTAGTAGCGAAAATCCTTTCATTATCGCTTGATTCAAGTTCTTCTTATTTCTACCTTATACGTGGTCAAGCGTGAGTGTCTTTCTAGGGTGGTAGGTAGCGTGCTTCTGTGACATTGAATACAAAGCCATGGTAACCCATCATAGATAAAAGCAAAAGATTTGTTCACTTCGTTTGCGGAAAAAGTCGAAATTGAAGTTTTTCCGAAATTTTTGTTTAAAAACGAAAGAACACAAAATTCACTTTTCTGAAATAATTGGAACAGATTGATACCGGAAAATCTGTCACAAGAATACTGAAATTAGAAACGGAAACTTTAAAAAACGGAATTTTATTTTAAAGACGGATACCTAATAGTGACTTTGTTTCAAGGTGTTTTCAAGAATTTTCCTTGAATTTACATCAATTATTTTTAACAGTACACCGAATTCACATTAGAGGTAGAGTTTTTATTTTCTTCAGATTTACTTCAGCGTTTCCAAAATGGTAGATTTGTTCGGAGAAGTAATGTGCAGTTCAGTAAGAAAATGTTTAACCGAGAAATATCAAGATTTACATAAGAAACATAAACTCAAAAGGAAGATTAATTTACAGGTACGCGTCTCAGGCGTCGTAGTATCATGACAACAACGAATGCCATATAAGCCAGTTTGCACAATATGGTCTACTGGCGCTAATAAATTTACTATTCAGGGCATATGTGTGTGTGTGTGTGTGTGTGTGTGTGTGTGTGTGTGTGTGCTTACGTGAGCAAGAGAGAGAGAGAGAGAGAATTGGAGCACGCATTAAATTTTGGGGAAGTCGGCGACTATTTTTGAAGCTGGTTTTTAATATGCATCAGATAACAACTCATATTGCGTGAAATTGTTGTAAAAGCAATTATTTGCAGAAAATATAAAATCTTCAAGTCTGCGAAAGACATGGAGGATAATAGAAATTCGTTCTGCACAGGTTACAAAAGGCGAAGAAGAAATAGTTCCTACGTGGAAAATAATAATAATGACAGCATTAAAATTGAGAAAGATCGATCGTTGTCACGCTATATCCGGCAGGGGATGAATTGTCACGCTATCGGCCCTGCAAGCTAGTTCATCATCATCATCACAGAGCAGATAGCCGAAATTGTCCAAGATCAAGAATAACAGATGATCATAAAGATCATTAAGCCCGTCGCGATAGGGGAGTTGTCAGAGGAACAGTTTTTCGGCAGGTTGTCCGAATTGGATCCGGTACCAAGTCCCTCAGGCGTCATGGGTGATGCGCTTTTCCAACGGCCCAGACTCTCTCTCTCATCTCCATGGAACCAGTGGTCCAAAATCATTGACATGTGACCTCTGACAGCCTAGAAGTGAACGTATGCAAACTAGATTTTCTCGATAAGTAACGTAGCTGACGGAGAAGAGAGTGCGTGGTGCCAAACTGCTTTGCTTAAATAAAAAGCGTTATTTTTACAGGAAAAGAAAAACAGCTAAAAATTTTATTTCCTTGTAGTTTTATATCTGAACTGAAGACTCCCGAATTACAGAAGGTGTTCAGAAAGTAATACCTCCATATTTATATACTCTATATTGACAAAAGTCACCGGACACCTATAACAGAAACACAACATTGCATTTATTGGCATACATTAGTACGGTATCGGTCAACCTTTGGCCTTAATGCATGCACTGACCCTTTGAGACATGCTTCCGACAAGGATTTAGAACACAGCGATAGGTATGCGCTTTCATTCAGAACATAATTCTGCCGCTAACTGCTGCTTAGTGGTAGGCCTTGGTCCCAAGCTTCTTATGCGGCGCTCTAATTCATCACATAGGTGATTTGTGGTATTAAGTTCAGGGCTCTGTGCTGGCCCCAGTTTACACACGATGCAGAATTCTCATCAAATCACGCAGTAACAGTCCTTGCTTTATGGCTCGGTGGATTATCCTGCTGGTACCAACAAGGCGCGGTTCTATAGTATTGCCTCAGAGTTGGTAGAGCATAATTATGTAGAATATCGAGGTAGACTTGCTGGTTAACAGGTTTGTCCACGAAAACCAATGGGCCGGGACCATACCACGAAAAGCACCCCCACACAAGTACACTGCCAGCTCCAAACTTGACCGTATAGGAGCAGTACACTGTGGGAAATAGCATTCCCCAGGCTGCCGCCATACTCGCACACGGCCATCAGACTGATGGATCGTGTATCTGGATTCATCAGTCCATAGGACCCGTTTCCATTGATCTACGATCCACAATAAATGTTATTTACGCCATGCTAAAGGACGAGTAGCATTCCGAGTGGAGATAAAAGGCTTATGAGCAGCCGCACGACCACGGTAACCTATGGAATGAAGTTACCTGCTAATGGTACGTGGACATACCGACGTTACAGCATTTTTACTCACCTGTACACTGAGGTTTTTTGCAGTACTCCGTTGATTAGATGTAATGACTCCTCTGAGGCTTTGACGTCATCTATCACTGATTTTATTTGGTCTGCCGGAACGTCTTATTGCATCAGGCACGCCATGTGTCTTCCACGTATTCAGTACATCCAAAACAGTTGATTTGGGTATGTTTAAACACCTGTCGGTTTCTGTTATGGACAACCAACTAATACACTGGTGTGCAAAAATTAAGGACGAATAGGTGAAATTAGCATAACAGCGGAACGAGCAGGAAGAACGGACCGGAGATAGACTAGTGTCCAGTACGGTAGGGCATGCGCATATATGCAGCATGACGGGGGGAGTGCCGGAAAGGTATAAAGCACACGGGCGGTGTACCCTCAGTAATTCGGTGAAAGCTACTGCACGGTGTACATCAGTTTGGACGACGTCGAATTGCTGCCACAGTGTGATATGGCCAACAAGCAATCCAGTAGACGACATCTGGATGACTTTATTCGAGGTCGCGTCATTCGGAACTTGAAGACGGTCAAAGTGTAACTACTGTGCCCGAGGAGTTCGGGATCGCTCACAGCATCGCTTCATGAGCTTGAAGAACATTTCAAACGACAGGAACAGCTGTCCGAGAGTTTAGCAGTGGTCGTCCACGAGCAACCATGGAGGCGGACGACCGGTATATTGTCCTACAGGCGAGAAGAGACAGACGGTAGACAGCGGGAGAAATCGCAAGGCACAGGCAACAGACAACTGGGCGTCCGTTATCGCGTTTTACCGTGGCCAGGAGGCTGCACAAAGGTGGTCTATTTGCACGATGACCAGAACGGTGTGTGCCATTAACGCCTGCTCATCGGACGCGGCGGTTTCTGTGGTGCCAGGAACACAAGAATTGGACACATCAGCAATGGGGCCGAGTTCTCTTTACGGCTTTACGGATGGGAGCCGATTTATTCGGGCAAGCGACTCTGGACGTATACATATCTGGAGGGAGCAGGAATCACGCAATCATACCTCCAGCATCATCGAAAGGGACCAGTTTGGAGGTGTCGGAGTTCTCGTTTAGGGCGGTATCATGCTTGGTAGCCGTACTGACCTCCACATTTTCCAAGGAGGTTCAGTCACTGGTGTCCGCTATTGTACCGAGGTTCTCCTGCCTCACGTGCGTCTGTTTAGAGGAGCTGTGGGTCCTGAGTTCCTTTTCACGGATGACAACGCTACACCTCATCGTACAGTGGCTGTCGCAGAGCTGTTGGACAGTGAAGATATTCCACGCATGGGTTGGCCCGCAAGGTCTCCGGACCTAAATCCAATCGAACACGCGTGGGACTTTCTCGGGAGACGCTTGGCAGCACGTCACCAGCCGCCAGCAACGATTCCGTAGCTGCGATTGGCGCTACAAGAGGAATGGGCCGCGATGCCTCAACAGCTCCTTGACAACCTCGTTCTCAGTATGGACAGACGTTGTAAATCCTGCAACACAGTCAGGGGTGATCGTATCCCCTACTAAAGACTAGGTTTTTCTGGGCAGCTGCCTGTCACATGGACGTTTCTGTCTTCTGTCCAGTTGTGTTTGATGCTACCTTTTCAATAAAGTGCCTTTGTATCCTTTAGATTCCTTGTTTGGACGGTTTTGCTCACTTGTCCCATATTCTTACGTCTTGGGGTTCTTATAGTATGATTTGAGTCGATGTGGAGCACTTATGTACGACGTTACATTCGAAAAACCGTCTCGTCCTTATTTTTTGCTCGCCTATGTGTAACACCCAACAATATTTCTTTTCTCACAATCAGTTCTCTCCCGCCGCGACATTTTCACTCAACCTCAAAGTACGATATGATCGTGGTCAGCTGTAGGCTTGATTTTATACCGTTTGCAGCTGTACCGCGCATCTTAACAGCGCAGCGGATCCATTCATTTGCTTTTGAAGGGGTGTACAGCTGCAAACGGTTCTAATATAAGACTGCAGCTGACCGCGATTATATTGCACTGTAAGGTTGAGTGTAAATGTCGCGGCGAGACAGAATTGACTTTGAGGAAGGAAAGATTGTTAGGTGTTATATTATTGGGTTGTCCATAAGAGAAACCGAGAGGCTACTCGTCGTTTAGCTTGGTGTAAAGAACATTTATCGTGGACCGTAGATCAATGGAAACAGGTCCTATGGACTGATGAATCCAGATACACGATTCCGTCTGATGGCCGTGTGTGGGTATGGCGGCAGACGGGGGAACTCTATTTACCACATTTTCCTACGGTCAAGTTTGGAGCTGGCAATATACTCGTGTGGGGGTGTTTTTCGAGGTATGGTCCCGGACCATTGGTTATAGGGGACAAACCTGTCAACCAGCATGTCTACCTTGACATTCTGGACAATTATGTCCTACGAACCCTGTGGTAATACTATGGAACCTGGCCTTGTTGGTACCAGCAGGAAAATGCAACGAGCCATGAAGCAAGGTTTCAAAATTGCTTTATTCTAATTTATCATAAGAAAACATAAGAGGAGACGTACAGTATTGGGCATCTCACTGGGAAATAATACAAAACTGTTAAAAACATGATGGTATATACATTGCAATGACAATGGGGATGAATAACAAAATGCTGCAAGCAAAGCTTATTGAATAAAAAAATTGCAGAAGTGACAAAGAAAGAAACACATCGTGTCACATGACATTGGCTGGGCATGATTTACAGGATAACACAGGCGAAACAATAGTACACAATTAGAAAAAGAACAGCACAAACACCGCCGTGAAGGTAAAACATTACATACATGAGATAAAAACACAGCGTGCACAATTGTGCAAGTTATTTAACGAGGGCACCAAAGCAACATAATACAGGCGGGGTGAAAGTAAGTAATGTACACGAGTAAGCATGAAAATACACTGAGATGGCATTAGCATTCACAATTCAACGGTAGTGTGGATTGCACGAGTCGTAGAGTGGAGGAGGGCCACCAGGGTGCCACTGGAACTCAGCAAAAGAGGTGTAGAATGTCCTAGGGTTCTGATAGGTGTAGCAGTCCAGAATCAATCGCAAACCATGGAGCGGCCGGCGCCCAGGTAGCATAGAAGGTGGCTTCTCGACGACTGGAAGAAGCCGACTGGTACTCCAGGCGGAGTCGAGAAAGCAATCGATCTTGAAAATGGCACAAAAAGTGCTGCGCGCTGGCCTGGTGTAAAGAGACCGGCGAGAAAATGCTGCGGAGTTGTTGAAGGTATACGTAAATAACGTGTTTAACCAGCACGAAAAGATAGGCACATACTGAAGGAAGAGTTGTAGGTGGATGAGCCGCAGAAGAAGATGTCTGTAGGCAGTGAACGGAAGATCTTGAGAACAAGAGCGACTGGCAATCCGGAAAGCCTGGTGGAGGAGAGGCATCAGGATGGGACAGTAAAGGTAGACGTGAGAAACGTCTGCCTCCTGTGCGCAGAAGGAGCAGAGAGGGGAGGAGAGAAGAGACATGCGAAAGAGAAAATACGGAACAGGGAGGCGATTATGCAAAAAGAGCCAGTGTGTATTAATTTCAAGAGGGGCAGATAAGGGTGAGCGGGCAGCGGCCCAGACAAGAGGAAGAGAAGCAGGGGGAACCTCCAGAATAGAAAGCGGTGAAGGGGTGGCAAGGTGCACTAGAAAACGATAAAGAGATTTAGAGGAGAGAGAGGAGAGAGGAAGAACCGAGTTTGTGAGTCGGAGGAAAAACGGCAGCGGAAGAGGGGCAGAAAAGACAGAGACGAGACCGGTGGGGGAGACAAGATCAGGGAAAAGCGAAAGAAGTGCAGTTAGCAGAGAGTCATAGACCAAATGGGCGGATGGGGACGAGAGAATAGCAGGGGGAGGCCAGAGAGAGGGCGCCAGGATAGATCCGAGTTAGTGAGGTCTTGTACAGTTACTACACCTGCTCGGAGCCAAGAGGGAATGAAAAACAGGGGAGATGGGGGGATGAACAAGGGAGTTGAAGAAGAGGGGTTCAGAAAGAAGCTCTAGAGTTGAAGAGGGAGGGGAGCGAATGAGGGGAGAGAGCGAAGGTGAGTGAGGGCTTCAGAATATGCAGGTGGGAGTTTGGAGGGGGGAAAGGACAGCAATCCATGAGAACTAAAGAAAGAAAAAGAAAAATGTGGGTTACGCAAGGAGGCAAGAACGTCACGTGCCTGAACTGCGGAAGCCACTGGAGCCGTGAAAAGGTGAATGAAGTTGATCACTCGGCTTGCTTTGTAGCACAGCGGGACATCAGGTAGGCCAGCACCACCATAGGAGGGAGGAGCACAGAGCTTGTGGACGTTAATCCAGTGATGACCCGCCCACATTACTCGAGTAAGGCAGCGTGTAACCTCCTGGAGACAGAAAAGCGGGGTCGTAGATGCAATCCAAGAATGCTTGCAGATGGACAGAAGGTATGTCCTGGTGAGATTTGCACGCTGGTAGCAGGACGTATAGAACTGCGCACGACACCAGAATGCAGCTGTGCGGAGGAGGCGAGGATGGAGTTCCGAGCGAGTTGCACTGGATGTAGCTTGTGGTGCGCCTAAGTGCACACCCAGGAAGCGTTGGGTAGTGGATGACCATGTGGCCCCCATGGAGCATCCAAGCGATTGGACCACGACCCGCACCACAATCCAGTGCTCTTAGAAGTATTCAGTTCAGCTGCAGAACATGAAGCATATGCGGAGAACAAACGACGAAGCAGTTGGAACTGTGAGTCGCTACGAATGCAGACGGTGATGTCATCTGCATAAGCAGAGTAAATGACTGAGTGATGCCGTGAGCTGGCAACTGGTGGTGGAAGTTGTGCTAGAAGAGATGTTTGCAGAGAGCGTAGAAAAGGCTCGACGGCAATCGCAAACAGTTGACCAGAAAGCGGGCAGCCCTGACGAACTCCCCGCTTGAAGGGAACATGTGCTGTGAGAAAAGATGCCGTCTTGACATGGAAAACGGCGTCCCGGTAGAGGGAGAGAAGAACGGAGACAAATTGTGGAGGAAAGCCAAAGTGTAGCAGGGTTTGTGTTAAATAGGCGTGTGAGATATTATCGAAAGCGGAACGGAGGTCTAAGGAAAGGAGAGCAAGAGGTTCAGAATGAGTCTTGGCAAGATGAATGAGATCGCGAAAGAAGTTGAACATTGGAGGAAAGAGAACGGCCAGGAACAGTATAGGTTTGAGAGTCAGCAAGGATGTGAGGGAGGATAGAGTTTAGTCGACGGGAAAGAAGCTTAGTATAGAGTTTATAATCTTGATTGAGAAGAGAAATGGGGCGCCAATTTCCCAAGTCAAGAGGATCACCCTTCTTGGGAAATAGGACCACATGTGCGTCCGTGAAACTCCTCGGGAGGGGGGAGCAGTTAAATGCAGCAGAAAAAGCGGAGAGGAGAAAAGGCAACAAAAGAGGCAAGAACGCACGGTAAAAAGGAAAAGAGAGGCCGTCCGGACCCGGAGCGGCATGGGGGTTAAGGGAAGAGAAGGTGTCTGACACCTCCGTGGATGTGGGTGCAAGAGACAGGGTGTGAGCAAGATGAGACGGAACTTGTGGTAGGTTATTGAGAAGATGGGGGAGAGCAGAGGGAGAAGGGGGAGGAGTTTCACTGAACTTGGTGGTATAGAACTGACGAAAGTGAGAGCAAATCGCTGCCGAATCGGATGTGATTTCGCCAGAGGAGGCGAAGATGACGAAGCGAGGTAGAAGACTTACGTGCAGATTCCATTGATGTTAGAAAATCATAGGTGCATTCCTCCGGATTGAGATGTTTAATGCGCAGACGTAAGTGCTTGCTGCGCAAGAGGTTTCAGCAAAGCCTGGAGCTCCGCCTGATATGCTGGAAAAAGCGGATCTGATAACCCAATCAGTGTGAGCATCTGCCTGGCGTGATCGAGGCGCATCTGACTAGAAGTCTTCATGGTGAAGGAAAGTTGCTTGATATGTAAGAGGAGCTGATGCTTGACACGAAGCCAATACGTCAAGGTACAGGGTGCGGAATGCAACCCTGCGCGACGAGCAGCGAGAAAAGAACGGACAGAGGCACAAAATTCAGGATCAGTGAGGAGATTGAGTCAAATGTCCACGGACGAACAGTCCGAGGGAGTGACGCCGCAACAAACACTGTGAGGGTGACCGTGCAGTGGTCTGAGGAAGCAGTAGGTTGATGTTGCAACTCGGTAATAGACGCAAGAAGCGGTGTGGAAACGTAAACCCGATCCAAGCGTGCAGTTGATGGAAGCTGACTCCCAGACGAGCGCCACGTGTGTGAGGTCTCTTGTGGATGAAGGCGCCTATAAGCATCGGTGAAGGAGAAATCAGCAACAAGGTCATGGAGTAGTGCGACGAGATCCGTCCGACGCTCTCGTGACGAAGGAGAGCGATCCAGAGCCGGGTCAAGGGTGCAATTGAAGTCTCCACCCAAGAGCACACGATCCGAAGGTGAGACTTTCGAGAGAGCTTTACGGAGTTTGGTGAACAAGATGGATAAATGAATAGAGGTGCATGGAATATACACATTAAAGATGTGAAATCGAGCTCCGCCAACTGTGAAGGAGACTTGCTGGAGTAAATCTCGGCATAAGTTCTGCACTGAGAGTGCAGTGAGGGTGGATCGGAAATGTTGATGTATTCCGATAGCAAGTCCACCATGAGATGAGTAGCGGAAAGCATGATGGAACACATAATCGCTAGCACGCCAGCGAGTAAACAGAGTGGAGGAATGGCAGTTTGTTTCTTGTAGTAGTAACAGATCGGCCCCGAGGGGCGAGAGGTCTTCCATAACAAGAGCATTCGCTAGAGGCTAGCGAACCCTCTGCAATTAAGGGTCGTGACCTTGAATGGACTGGTCAGTCGTTGGTTGGAGGAGTCGCGGAGCAACTTTCAGGAGTTGTTGTAATCGGTTTACGCAGCCAAGGGTCCATGAGTGGTGCATGGGGTCATGAACAAACCCACGAAGGTACTTAGCAATGCATCCAGCTTGCAGGAGCAGCGCGGGAAGAATGTCTTCGCGCTCTCGGAGGTAGTCATACGTCGACTCCAGGTTCGTGGTGTGGGTGCAAAACTGATAGTAATCTCCAAGATTGAGAGGTTCTGAAGGAGCACCACATTTGGAGAGAACACTTGAAAAGACCTCAAACGAAGGTGGAGACCCATCATCATCAGTGTCCCTTTCAATTTCTGTTGGCGCAGGAGAGGGAGAGATATCTCCTGAAGATTTGGTAGTACGGAACGGTTGCCCATCCGCAGAGGAAGATTTCTTCTTCTTCCTCTTACGTCGGGTACCTGTACGAGTGCCAGAAATTCGTTTTCCAGGGAGCGACGATGCTCGGGAAGCTGACGCAGAGTCAGAGGAGTTATCGGCACCGCCGTCACACTCGGAGACACCAACAGTGAAGACTGGTGGGAAACCAGCGGCGAAGTCTCCCGATGTTGCCACGGGATGAGGAGTAATAGGTGAGGTGAGCACTGGAAATTGAAGGTGGGAGGTGAGATCAGCATCAAAAGACGCTCGTGGACGAGAGGCTGTAGATATACTTTTTGTGTAACTCGGCCCTGGGGCAGTTGGCACATTTGAAGACGGTGCAGGTCGAGAGCGAGATGTAGCAGGATGCTGCTTAGAGGCGGTAGGCACTGTAGAAGCCGTGGAGCTGGATACTGGTTGTTGGGGCATCGAGCACGCTGATGCCCAAGTTCTTTGCAATTAGCACAGTGTTCTGATGTTAGCATGTCAATTCTGTAGGAGAGCTGCCCACATCGGACGTTTAGAATCCGTGGGAACTTACGGAGATGCTCCTCTGATGGAAAGATGAGTCGAACACTCCGGCGAAAACTACGAACATTCTTATTTGCAGGATCCTTGGGCGCAGCTGAATGTGTGATAACAGGACCAACAATCTTACCACACTTACTAAGTGCAGTACATATCATCGCATCCGAGATTTCGGGGGGCACCGGATGCAAGGAGACCTGAACAGGGCGCCTGGAAATCGGTTCAGCTTCCAGGTGGTGGTCTCCCAGGTCAAGACCAAAGTTTAGAAGCGTGTCTGCATGCTCTTTGGATGTGAAATAAACAATCACCGTCCGCGGCCGGCGGGTGAGGTGAGTAATGGCTCCGGCTGGAAGAAAAGCAAGGAGCGTATCACAATAGACTTTCAGCGGTGTATTCGGAAGAGCATCTAGGCACACTCCCAACTCGCGGGTGGAGTGAAGTTCCTGCGCAGCGGGTGAGAAGTGCGGAACGTCCAATTGAAGTGAGTCACCATGTATCTGGACATGGGCATCTGCAAGGGGAAGGCGAGTCGATTGCGTCGGTAAGGACGCACCTGAGGTAACGCTAGAATAAGAGCGGGAAGGCAATCCTCCATTGGAAGGCAGAGGTGCAGCGCTGGATGAAGGAGCTGACACAACGCTGGGCAAGGCTACCGAGGGCAGAAGCAACGCCCTCAGAGATATCCATTACGTCATCGGTAGCATCAGGAACGAACGTCATAGCCTCACCACCAGAGGGTGGTGGAGTCAGAGAGTTGAAGCGTAGAAGAAGAAAGAGCAATAGGCATCAGGAGGAGGACGATATTCCCTATCATCAAGGACGGACGCTGATTGGTTTGCTCCGTCAGAGATAAGGATCGACGTAGTAGGAGAAGCTGTGACGAGAGCGGGAATTCTGCTCTTATCAGCAGTCGCCATCGCCGATGGCGAGGCCTAACTTAGTAAAAACGACCAACTGGTCGAGAAAATAAAGTGCTGATAGCTAATTGAAAATAGTACTCACCGACTCGGGAGATGTCTTAAATGAAAGATACAACCTTCGTCTTGAAGGCACGAACAAAAGTTAAACGACAGAGCACACAAAACACACTCAGTAGACGGCGAAACACGGAGCTCAAAACAGACACGACTTACGTCCCATAAAGCAAGGACTGTTACGGCGTGGTTTGACGATAATTCCGTATAGTGTGTGAACTAGCCACAACAGAGCCCTGATCTCAATCCCATAGGACACCTATGGCATGAATTAGAGCGCCACATAAGGAGTTTGGAACCAAGGCCTACTACTAAGCAACAGTTAGCGGCAGCATTATGTACTGAATGGAAGCACATACCTGTCGCTGTGTTCCAAAACCTTGTCGAAAGCATGTCTCGCCAAAGATGGTATGAACATCACATATAGATATGTACATATATTATCACTATATATATTACGAGCGGAGCAGAGACGTGGACCTTAAATATTGGGTTGATGCATAAGTTCATGCCGGTTTTTTTACCGCACCACAGGAATGTATTACATCAGAAGAGGAAACGGAATCAATCAACTATGTATTCCCCTTCCCCCCCCTCCTCGTTTACGATGGTGTCTCCAACGTGTGGATAGGTATGCAATGCCATTCTTGGAAAAACGTGCAGGTTTTGCTGTGAAGAAATCATCAAGGAAATTCTAGAGATCAACATCATTGTTGAACGTTCTGCCACGGAATGCATTCGACAGAGATCGGAACAGGTAATAGTCTGAAGGGGCGACATCTGGGGAATAGGCCGGATGCGGAAGGATCTCCCATTTCGTGTCCTGAATGGCCATTTTGGTCATGTTTGCACTGTGAAGACGCGCCTGATCGTGCTGGAAAGGGATACCATGGCGCTAATTTGGCCGTTTCTGCTGAATTACTTCTTCCACACGGCGGACTTGCTCACAATAAAGTACAGCGTTAATAGTCCGATTCATGGGCAGCATTTCTCAGTGAATAATCCCTTCCATGTCCCACCAGACACACATGATCTTCGCAAAATGAAGGTCATGTTTTGGATGTGGTGTGGGCGTCTTTTTTTTTTTTTTTTTTTTTTTTTGGCTTAACCATTCCCTCCAATGCCTGAAATTCACATACAATCAACACTTTTCATCTCCAGTAAACATACGTGACAGAAAGGGTTTGTATTGCTGAGAGCATTCGCGATAACGGGCGAGCAAGGAACCACATACGGCAACACGCTGATTCTTGTTGTACGAGGCACCCAAGACCCCAATTTCTTGACCTTTCCCATACGTTCCAGGTGTCGCTCTACTGTATCACTGTGGCCTGATAACAGCCCATCTCAGTGGCCAATTCGTGTATGGTTTGATGCTGATCGAAATGGATGAGGTGGTTCAAACGATCCTCATCAAAGTGAGATGGACTACCTGAGCGTGGAGAGTCGTTGAGGTCAAAATTGCCAACTCAGAACCGCTCAAACAATTTGCGGACTGTCCTCAAAGCAATACCATCCTCCCCATACACAGCACAAATTTGTCGAGTAGCCTCGGCGGCTGTGGATCTCTTGTTAAACTCGTAGAGGCGCAGATTTCGGAAATGTGCACTCCTCTCTACTTGACAATCCGTGCTCCCGGACCTAGAAACCGATAAACCATTTGCCACAATCGCACAACGCAATATGATTTAGATACACGATATTACTGGCTGCAGTTTTATATACAACTGGCCATCTGAACCGTCACTGCTGCCCTCGAAGCACTCGTGAAATAAAACGGCATCAACTTAATAAAAAGACATTCAAAGACGGCAGACAACTGAAATAAGCATGGAGAGATGCATGCTTGGTGTAACTATAAGAGATATGAAGAGAAACTCGTGTATAAGGAAAATGACCAGAATGGAAGACATCATGATCAGAATAAAATCCCTGAAACGGCAATAGGTTGACATGTTGCCAGAAGAACGGACCACCGATGGACAACCGAAATTTTAGACTGGATACCAAGGGACAGAAAAAGACCACATTGGAGATGGATGGATAAAATTCGAAAATATGCCAGAGTAACATGGAGGAGAGTGGCTCAACGCACACTTGTTGAGGAAACTTTGAGAGACTTTCATCCAGCAGCGGATTGATAATTGCTGACAGTGATGATGATATGGACATACACTACCTGATCAAAAGTGTCCTGACACTTGCCTCCCCACAAGCTCCATGTGATAGGAAAGTAAATACTCTCGAGTTGATCCAGTGCTATCATGGCCTTCACTCTGCCCTGAATGCTTTCCTTCAGATTTTGGTATGCTGCTGCTGAAACTGCTTTCCGTTCTGCCACAAGAACATAAGTCAGGTCGCTCACCGACGTGGGGAGGTTCGGCCTGGCGTTCCAATTAAATCGAATGATGTTTCATGAGATCGGGGCCCTATACAAGCCAGTCAAAGTCTTTCATATCCGTCTCATCAAATCATTCATGCACGGACTGCGCTTTGTGGACAGGGGCAGTGTTCGATGTCTTGGCGGTTCGGTAAAGGAAAGTGCCTTCGACGAACTGTTGGGATCACGGAATTGCCGCCCCGGTGTCGCAGTGGTCTAAGGCGTTGGCCTCTGATCATTCGTCCGAACGGGGTCCGGGTTCGAATCCCGGTGAGGCATGGATGTTGTGTTTGTCTTATGGCACTGGCTCTCTCCCTTCCCTGGAACCAGTGACCCTAAATTAGGGACGGGCGACTGCTTATAGCCCATTGAGTTGCTCACGGTGGTCGTTAAACCTCCAATAAAAAAAAAAAATCACGGAATTGTCGAAAATGTCACGACTGGCTGCAGCGTTAGAATTATTGGGCACTGGAATTATAGGGGTTTCAGCCTAAACCATGGAACACATCCCCAGAGCATGATGCATCCTCCACCAAACTTCACGGTTAGTAACTTTTTTATACATTCTTTTTACCTTCAGGTACCTTTCCCATTTTCTATTTGAAATAATGCATTGTGTTACAGCTAGGAGGCATAAATATGTATTATATTTTACCCGAAATCTTTGCTTCTGATTATCGGAATTTAGAAAAAGATGCCTTTTACTTTTGATGCCTTTTGCTATGAGAAATCGTTTATGCACAACCAGCGATGATTTTTTAAAACCGGTTCAATACACAATGAAAAGTACTGTTTGCAATTGCTTTTAAAATTATGTGCATATCATCATCATCGTCAACAACAACCATTATCAATCCACCACTGGATGAAGGTCTCCCCAATTTTCTTCTACAATTGTCTGTCTTGGGCCTGTCTCCTCCATGTCACTCCAGAATGCTTTCGAATTTCATCCTTCCATCTCACATGGCCGGGTGGCGCAGTGGTCTAAGGCGCTGGCCTCTGATCATTTGTCCGTAAGGGGTCTGGGTTCGAATCCCGGTGAGGCATGGATGTTGTGTTTGTCTTACGGCACTGGCTCTCTCCCTTCCCTGGAACCAGTGACCCTAAATTAGGGACGGGCGACTGCTTATAGCCCATTGAGTTGCTCACGGTGGTCGTTAAACCTCCAATCAAAAAAAAAAAAAATCTCACATGGGGGTCTTCTTCTGGGTCTTTTTCTGTCCCTCGGAATCCAGTCTAAAATTTCGGTTGTCCATCGGTGGTTCGTTCTTCTAGCAACATTTCCAAACGATTGCCATTTTAGTGATTTCACTCTAATCATGATGTCGTCCACTCTTGTCATTTTCCTTATCCCCAAGTTCCTCTTCTTATCTCTCGTGGTTACACCAAGCATGCATCTCTCCATGCTCTTTGAGCTGTCTGCAGTCTCTGTATGTCTTTTTTAGTTGAGGTCCATGTCTCGGCTCCATACGTAAACACTTGGCAGGATGCATTGATTAAACACTTTTCTTTTGAGACATACTGGCATACTGCTCTTAAAAATTGTACTGTTTCTTCCAAAAGCTCTCCATCCAAGTTTTATACGCTGATTAGTTTCTTCATCAATGTGACCCTCACTCGATATCTGCTGCCCAAGATAAATGTAGGAATCGTTTGTCTGAAGCTTTTCTCCACCAATCGCCAAGTTTTCGTTTCTTGTAAAAACATTGTATTCCTTAGTAAATGCATTCTCCTTTTCACTGAATGTTTTCTTCTAAAAATCTACTTTGAAATACCGTATGTTGTTTTCATGTCGAAAAAGATTCAGAACACTTGCTCGCTGTACCCGACAATTCGGTTTAATCTTTATTTTATCTTCTGCATTGCCTTCCCTCTTCTGGGCACATAAGCGATGCAAATGTATATTCCTTTTTGTAACGGAATCCAACAAAACGAAATAGGAAATTTTTGTTACAGTTCAGTGACATGTTGAAGGTGACTTTTTTTCAATTTCAAGCGTCAACGACGTATCCTGGATAAGGAATCTGTGGATCCGAGCCAGCCCCCTAGTGTTGAAATATTTATTTTATAGATAGATTTTTTGCAGGAGCATTAACGTTACTCTTGAAGAATCGCATATATACACTGAAGTGCCAGAAAAACTGGTACACCAGTCTAATACTTGGTAGGTCCCCCACGGGAGCGCACGACTGCAGAAATACGACCGGGCATGGACTCCACTAGCTTCTGGAAATATGCTGCAGGAAATGCACATCATACTCCCTGCAGAGCGTTCCACAATTCGGGTGTATTCCGAGGTCTCGAATTCCCTTGTTCGATAGCGCGTTGCATGGCATCCCAAATGTGTTCTATCACGTTCAGATTTGGGAACTTGGGTGGGAATTGCAACACCCCAAACTCAGATGAATGCTCCTCTAACCATAATGTGGCATCCCGACACTTGTGCGAAGGTTTATTTTCCTGTTGGAACAGGCCCAACCCATCAGCATGAATGCAGGACATGAACGGGTGTATCTCGTCAGAAAGGATGCGCGCATAGCGTTGGCCGGTCACAGACGTTTTTAGACGTACCAGGGGTCCCAGTGAAGTCCAGCAAAACAAACGCCATACCATTACGGACCCCCATCATCCGGTACAATTCCCTGTTGACAGGCGGGATCCATGGCTTCATGGTTTTTGTGCCACACACAAATCGTTCCATCTGACCGATACAGTTCGAAACGCGACTCGTCAGACCAGGCTACTTGTTTCCAGTTATCAAGTGTCCAGTGGCGGCGTTGCCGTGCCCAAGCAAGGAGCATAGCTCTGTGACGTGCACCCATCAAGGTCTCGAGTTGGGCGTCGGCTCCCATAACCCATATCGTGCAGGGTACGTTGCACAGTCCCGACGCTGATGCTTGTTGAGGCTCCAGCATTGCATTCCGATGATACCTGCGAGAGTGTTGCACGCCTATCTCATGAAACGCTTTTTGACGGCCGCCGATGGTCACGTTCACGACACTGGTATCGTAGGTTAGAGGATTTGCCGGAATTCTTGTACTCATGGTACACCCATGCAATGGTCGTCCGTGAAAATCCGAACTTCGTTTCTACCACCGAAATACTATGGCCCATCTCACAAGCGGCAACTATGACACCGCGTTGAAAATCGTTTAAATCGTTATTACTTGTCATTCTCATGCCGAAAACAACTCTGACAGCTGGCAAGGATATCTTTCGCTTTATGTACGCACTGGTAGACGCAACCGAGTACGCGCATAGGTGAACTTGCTATGTATTTTGCATAAGCTCGTCTGTATCAGTTTTTCTGGCACTTCAGTGTATGTAAATATATGTAAACTACTGTTTGTAAAAATTGCAACACCATGAATGAATTATTGTAATCACGTGAAACTTACAGGTTATGCAGAACAGGGTATTATGTGCAAATGATTAGAAATGCAGAGTCATTGAACATATCTGGGCCCTGCAGCTTCCTCTGGACAATCGAGTGAGGGGTATAAAGAGAGGTTTGTTTACGATACACACCAGTAATGCATCGAGTACAGCGATTTGTAAGCGGGTCTCCAGGATTCAATAATGCCACGTCGACAACGAAGGGAGCAATATCACCATACGACAGAGTTTGAACGGGGACGAATGATTGGCCAGCGTGAAAGTGCATTTTCGTACCACAACATTGCATCTTGGACGGGATATAACGCCACGACAGTGATGCGCGTGTGGCCGCAGTGGACCGAGGAGAACCAGGTGCATCGACAATCCGACAGTGGATCGAGAAATGTGACGACACCGCGGGATAACCGACATCTCATCCGCATGGCAGTGACAAACCATTCCGCATCTTCGCAAGTGTTAGCACAACATTGGAGCACTGCAACAGGTGTAGCATTGTCTGCTTTACACAGTTCGACACCGTCTTCTGCACAGAGGATTGGTTGCATACGTCACTTTGCGGCGGATTCCTTTGACCCTGAACCATGGACGTCTCAGGATGGAATGGGGTTTTCAATGCAGACAATGGCGTGCTTATTTGGCAACATGTCGTGTTTTTGGATAAGTCCCAATGCAACTTGGACTACCATGATGGCCGCATATGCATTAGACGGTATTGTGGTGAGCACCTTCTTCCAGCGTACATTGTCGAACATCATACAGGCCGAACGTCAAGTGTGATGGTGTGATGTGCCATTGGGTAGAAGCCATAAAGGTTGTACAGGCAGAAGCTATACCCTTCTTTGAGCGCACTCCTTACGCTATATTCCAGCAGCAAAACGCCCGACCACATGTTGCCAGGAATGTTCAAGCCCTCTTCACAACACAGCAGATATCGCTTCACACTGGCCTGAACGTTTGCCAGACATGTCGCCAATTGAACATGTCTGGGATATGGTCATTCTGCAACTGGCCTAGCAAAGTCTTCCAGTGGACTTTGAAAATTAAACACCCTGCCATGGCCACTCAGATCGCCTGATTTCTCTCCAATCGAGCATGTTCGCAACATGATGGGTCGCCACCTAAGCCCATCTCGGAATATCGGCGAACTGATCCGCAATTTGGACACCATCTGGCATGCTGTACCTCAGGGCAGTATCCGTGAACTGTATTATTCTGTGCCACGACGGTAACCGCTTGTATCCGACCAGAAGTGACGCCACAACACTGACTTGTTCCACTCGTGTTGCTGCTTTATCCGAATAAATGTCCCAATTGTTATGGATTGGCAATCATTTTTTACCTATACCCAGAGGCGTAACTAGGCATTTCTGCGCCTACAGATACTGCGCCCCCACCGAAGTTATTAAGACAAAAAGCTTTAGCGCTTAGTGCTTGAAATGTTATAACCAAGCTTGTTGGATACGTTTATAGGGGAAGTAACACTTGTCTTGTGAGTTGATTACGGACAGATTTACGTTATTTAGTACACAGTGGCATATACAATTTTTCGAAATTTCTAACACTAGCCAATGGGGTTAGTTTCTGACGTTCCGCTTCGCACTGAAATTTATGCTATCTTTCATTTTATCTCATTTTCTTTTAGTTAATTGATAACTAATAATTATTAAAGGTTGTGTAATAGTTCTTAAGAATAAGGTAGTTTTTTCGGCGGACCAGAGGAAGAACTTTGCGAAGTTACCGCAGCCTTCACTGCCACATTTTCATTGTCGTTTAGCAACGTAACGCTTAAACATTTTTATTGGACTATGGTACAGTAAATAGGGCATACATTATCAAACTAGGTGTCATTTCTTATCCATGCGGGAACTGCATTTTACCCTCTTGAATGTAGGAAATGGGTGGCACACTTCAGCAGAAGCGTTTCGTACATTTCCCTTTCCCTAACTTTACAACACCTTTCGTATTTTACAGCCCTAAATGCTCTGAAAAATACAAAAGGTGACAAAAGTGGTGAGGTTCCCAACTTCTTTGGTGTTCTGGCCTTTGGTATCACATTAAATGAGCCGAATGCAGCTCGTTGTAGAGCAGTAATGATCGAACTGCTCCTAGAGTATCGTCAGCAATGTGAAAGACATCCCCAACTTCTTTGGTGTTCTGGCCTTTGGTATCACATTAAATGAGCCGAATGCAGCTCGTTGTAGAGCAGTAATGATCGAACTGCTCCCAGAGTATCGTCAGCAATGTGAAAGACATCCCCAACTTCTTTGGTGTTCTGGCCTTTGGTATCACATTAAATGAGCCGAATGCAGTTCGTTGTAGAGCAGTAATGATCGAACTGCTCCTAGAGTATCGTCAGCAATGTGAACGACATCCCTATCTTGCAACGTACGAACAACCGCGCTCAGGGGCGGATTTATGCTGTAGGGGGCCCGTCTCACTGAACCCTTTGGTGTTCCCTCATTTTGAGACAAATCAGGCTTCCGGGTATATTTACTACAATTTTAAATGGACTGTAATCAATTTCATCATCATCAAATATAATAATTCTATTGCAAATTTTGAAGATGTGAATCCGTTTATTTTATTTTATTTTTTGTGTAAATATGACATGAATGGCAAGTCAGATAACATTCGAAAACTTGAAAATGTCTTCGTATTGGAGCGGGACTCGAATCCGCGTCTCCAGGATAGCGCCCCAGTATGCTAACCACTACACCACCCAGAACGACCAAGTCTCAAGTTTCCGATTAATTTGAATGTAACCATCACAGGATTCGCTAGTCGAAGCAACTGGCATTTATAAAAGTTTAGCGAATCTGGAGTTTAAGAATTCTATCCCACCCGGGATAGAATTCCGTCGCTCCAGAATGACGAAATTTTCAAGTTTTCTGATATTATCTGACCTACCATCCATTTCATATTTACATCAAAAAACGGATTCACATCTACAAAATTTGTATTCTATGGTATAATCCCGTATTCCATTTATAATTCTATTATTATTCTACATATATGAAAAGGAAGCAAAAACAACAGCTATAACGATGCCGATTTTAAGGACACGGTTAGGTGTTAATAATCATAATATTAAAATAAGTAACACTATAATACTACTACGTGGAGATCGAATAGCAACACAGAAATACAGATTACAGGCGATATTTTACGTTATGCTGCGATGTTAGCTGTGGTCAGTACCGCCACCACGCACACATGAAATTAATCTACAGTTAGCAAAATTTTACCCGCTTCACAAGCAGGATAGCCAATTTTACATTTCTTAAGTAGAGAACAAACGACAAGCACTATGTTAAGTTTGAACCAAGACTGCTTTTCTATGAATCCACAAAATAATATATTTACCAACATAACTTTCCCCTTAATTTTTCCTCCTTGCTTTACTTCTCTTTTTACAGTGAATCGGTGGCCCTTCGCCATTGCGACCCCATAAATCCACCCCTGACCGAGCTTCATTCCCGAATGTGAACAAATTACTTCCCACGCACGTATTGACAAAGCAGTTTGAATTTCAGGCTGCAAAGTTACTGAAACTGGCAAAAGATATTATAAGCAAATTTTGTAAATTCACAAACTACGAAGTACGGCGGTGAAAGGTGCACCAAAAACTTGTTCAAAAGTTTCGATTCCAATTTTAATCAAATTGTACGCAGTAATTTTTGCTTCGTCTTTTGAGCTGCTTCCGCTGCAGCTAAAAGACGAAGCAAAAATTACTGGCAACATGTCCAGCAATGGGCTGGACATGTTGCCGAGAGAACGGACCACCGATGGACAGCTGAAACTCTAGACTGGATTACAAGGGATGCGAAAAGACCCAGAAGAAGATCACATGAGAGATGGGTGGATGAAATTCGAAAGCGTGGGAGGTGACATGGAGAAGACTGGCGCAAGATAGACTGTTGTGGGGGGAAACTTGGGGAGGCCTTCATCTAGCAGTGGATTGATAATGGTTGATGATGATGGTGATATATCCACACCCACACACATATGCAATTTTTTCTGGAGCGTGCTTCAACAGAAATCTTAGATACGTGTCTGTCAAAGCGTAGAGTTTTCAAGATAAGTACTTACTGCCCTGGTGAAATAATTGCGCACATTAGTTTCTTTCTAGTGGCGATACATTTCTAATCCCTTAGACTACCAAGAAAATTCTATGACATGGAAATAAAAGAAATTTATAACTTTTGGGTTACGTTGCGTTCCATTTGTCATATGCATCAACATTTCTTGGAAGCATGCTTGCAAATTTTAATAGATTATGGCAATTGAAAAGTTGGAGCACGCTTCAGAAAAATGCATTCGTTGTGTCACGTGCTGACATCTATCAGCTGTGCTAGATGTAATTTCCTGAAAGAAAGTCGCTGTAGTTACTTTTAACGTTTTATTAAATACTTCGGATCAATAAAAATGTCTTCCACGAAAATATAATTTGGAAACTTCATCCGCAAAGAAAAAGACAAAACAACGCAATTTTAGGTTACGATGAACAGCTTTCTTGCTATGAAAAGAATTTTAAAATATATGGCTATCTGTTTAGGCGGTTATTCTCTGCAAAGAATGGAAATAAATAATTAAAGAAAGAAAGAAAAAATGAAATTTCCAAAACATGGAATTACGATATTCCCAGAATTTTTTTTTTTTCAAAAATCACCCTACTAAATCACCTTCTAAATTTGTTGTCAACGCTTTAATAAAAAAATGAACTTATTTTAAAATAAAACTGCGTTATTTAATCATTTGGCCTAGTGGTCAACGTTCGTGACTGCCGCGGATAAACCTCAAGTTCGATCCCAAGCAGGTACGAACGCTCGAACCACCAAATATTCGCCTTGCGTCGGATGGTCACGTTAAGCCGTCAGACCCCAAGTGCTGGCCCCTCGGTAATAAATAAGGGCGTCTTTCTCCCTCTTTCTATCTCGCTTCCGTGTCACTTTCCTATCGGGCACTCTAGCCCAAATCTCCTAGCTTCCTATTTCTAAGAGTTGTTTAAGACCTGGGGTGAGACACTCCCTTCGTAAAATCCTCTACATATGATCTGACCTGATCGGTTATTTAATCACTTCTCATCCCATAAACATTTATTTTAGTCACAGCAGAAACATTAATTTTGAGTTAACTTAATTTTTTTTATATCATTCTACAAATGTTAATTAAAAAGTGAAATTTATTTGATTAAATAAATAAGCTTTAACTATTCAGAAAAAATTAAAAAAATTAAACAAAAACTAAAGTCAAAATTTCAAATACATTTCGCATAAGAATAACATAGAATGTAACGTAAAATCATAGTAGTGATAATTTAATAACTACTCAGAATTCTAATTTAAAATTTCAAAACTTCGGTAAAGCGATTTAATTTAAGGAAGAACAATTAACATTACAAGCACTCGGAATATATTACTCTTTATTCTGTATTTTATTTTGTGGATTACATATAAAACGTGGTATGAGAGATTCGCGTTACACCTGTTTATGCCAGTTTTTGGCGTAGACTCCGTATTATTTTACTAATAGTCATAAACAGGAGTTTGTCTTAATTTGTTGGTAATCCTGTATCTAAATAAATTTCTCTGATATCCCGATTACAAGCTGAGAGCCAAAAGAAATCGCAAAAAATTATAGTGTGAATACTACTCAGAAACATGAAGCATCGTACTGGTTTTGAAAATGTAAGTCAGGTGAGCTTTCCTATAGTGTGTGTGATGATAATTTTTAAGTGTGTTGACGAGAATGAAATGACACACACTGAGAGAACTTGGGATAAAAAGGTAAGATTACCCACTGAATCTATCCTCTGTTGGGAGGGTGAAGAGTCTTGATCGGTGAGTGCCATATAAACTGGTAAAACAAAGAAAACGCTGATAGAATCTGCACTCTGTTTGTCGTATGAAGACAAAATGCCAACTCATTGAAATGGTGCAACATAAAATAGTAAACAGGTCCTCTACTGCAGTTGTTGATGATTTGGTCAGTATCTCAAAACCCTATGCTAAAGTCAAGTAGAAACCAAGTAATGGTACTAAAAAAATAGTTGCCACATTTTGGTTGTTTTAGCAAATAGGATTTTCGGAAACTAGGACCCGGAAAAGATATCATGGCAGTACAAAACGTTTACGGAAACAACTGGTGCTTGGAAATACAATAAGTAACTAGAGAATGGAAAATTCTGTTTTGTGACAAAATCCAAGAATTGAAACATAAGTGCCAGTAAAATTTTCACGAAAGAGAACTTTTTTTCTGTGAAAATCATATATTGAGTAAATTTTACGGTTTTGAAGAAAGTAGTTTTTGTACATTTTGAATTACTAATATCAATTTATTATGTATTCAGTCTGGCGCGAAGCAACGGGTGGACTGAGGTAAGCTGAAGCCCACCCAACTTTTCTTTGAGTCCCCCCCCGGTTTACTGTCCCCCACCAAAAAAATTTAAGCGGTTAGAACATATGGCTGGTGCAACTGTCGAATATGTTAGGGAATTTAGAAAAATATGTCTGAATTTTTCAAATTCACAGAAATTTTCTTATATAAAATGATTTTTTTTTGTAGTTAAGTTTATATTCTCATGGGAAACGGAGGGAGTCCTCTGAGCAAATTTTCAAGAGAGTAGTAGAAACACACCACTTTTATAATTTTATAAAGGTTTAAAAAATGAGAGAGAGAGAGAGAGAGAGAGAGAGAGATACCATGTCAAGTTACAAACTAAAATTCATAAACAACCTCATGACATCTAAAAAAATAAATAAACGACGTAAGTAAGTAAGCTAAAATTGCTAAGAAATAGTAATTTGCCATGGAGATTGGTATCCATGGTTCCCATAGTACACACGTCGAATAAATACTACGTACAGTATAGTATGTACCTGAAAATTTCTTTTGACTAGGGATAACATCGTAAGAGTCGGGTAAAATCCGAACGAACTGAATTTTTTTGTCAAAATTTCTGCCTAACACTTCAAAATTTATGCTCTCATCATGTTTAGATCCCCTCCCCTGCTAATAGCCCTCCCAGTTCTGAGCGGTGGCGTCGCCACTGTATTTAGTCGTCGAACGTAGGCTTTTTATTCAAAAAGTATATTTTTCTTTTAATGAAACCAAGTCGTTTCCTAATATGTTGATAGATGGCGCCACGCAAATTTCACTGAATTTGCTGAGAAATTGCTTAGAAACTGGCCAACTGCTGCTTCACTTCTTGCCGATAATAGAGACGGCTGGATGGATCATCGTTGGGTTAATAATTTCACTAGAGCCTTGAAAATTTCTGACCACCAGCAACGAAAATGCAGCGTAGTTGATGTTCAATTAGTTTAGCCGCAGACTTCTTGATACGCGGAATAACTGCAAAGGAAAAATGTATTTCACTATTCTTACACGAAAAAAAAAAAAACTTTTTTTTCTGTTCATCTCTGAATTTTCCTGATAAAGTTTCAGAATTTTCCAATTAACCTGAAAACATTATATATAATTCAAGACTACACACTTGTGATGTTGATTTAGAATAAATTATTTTCAACGTATTCACAATTAAATGTTTTATTAGCATCGACTAAAGTTTCGCAGAGTGTTTCTCATGTAGCACAAATTGGTTGTTTCAACGTTCAGAAATGGTTAACGGGTTGGTTGCAGAAACGTTAAAAGGAATGCGTTTAAAAAACACCAGGACAGGATGTCTGGTTGATAAACGGGTATATCAACCATTCCAAAAACCCATTTTTAACTTTTATGAAACGTTGAAAAGCTGTTTTCTAACGTATTTAAATAACTCCGAAAGGTGGATTTTTTGTTAAAGATGGGTTGATATAGCGTTTTCATTGTACCTTACGGCTTTTGTATTCGTATAGCTTTTAACAAAGAAAAATTCCTGCAATTAAAGTGATCATTGCATGCGCGCTTGTACATGGTATATCGCCAATAAAGTTCCTCGGTATACTACCTGATAGCCTTTAAATATGTCAATACTTATTTTGGAGAAGATTCAAGCCTTTTCGTCAGTCTCTACAACAAGACGAAGTCTTCAAGTAGCGGGAGTCCAAACAATTTAGAACTGTCGTTTCGTCCTAGAGAGAAATAATCAATAACATTCTTCGTAAAAAAACACCGCTCAGGTACAAAGCTATTTAAGCAAGACTCACATGCCTTTTAAATAATGCAAAAGGCAGTAGAAAATCTTGGGCCAATTCGAAGATCTGGTTTCCACTAAACGGTTTTTCATGTAGACCAAAAGATGGCGCTGGATTATGCTTTATGAAAGGAACTGAAAATAGACTCAAGAACTAAAATATTATGTCTGCCGAAAAATTGAGGGGTTTCCAACACATAATAGTTCATGTCCTTTTAGAAATTTAGTACTTATGTAAAAAAGTTACCACTTTATATTAAAATTAGATGCGTTTATCATTAGTTTTTAAGTTTTGTTGATAGATGACGTTGAGATCTGAGCCAGATTTTCAACGTTTTAAAGCGTCTTAAAAATTTCACGATTTCAACACAAATATATGAACTTCACTAAAACGTTTCAAACACGTTCTAAAACGTCAACCGTTTCAACGTTCAGCTGTTAACCCCTTATCAACGTTTTAAAAAGGTTTTAAATCTACCAGAAACCAATTATAAACTACCAAACCCAAATTCGAATGTTCAAACAACGTTACTGTACTACATGGGTTAGCTTAAATTAAATGTTAATAGAATATTTAATTGTGAATAAACGCTGATAATTTATTCTAAATAAGCTGAAAACAGCCTCAGAAAATATCAAAAACAAACTCTATATGTGACGATGAGAATAGAGATGAATAGTGATTTTATGTGTTAGCGGTGCACCCGTAATTTCTCTACCGTTCTTTAGTGGCGTCGGAACTGTTTTTTAACAGCGGGGTCAAGATGTCGGAGAACAAAATATTTTATCATGGCACAAAATTTATCGAACTACTGTAAAAGACGACCTGCTGACTTCATTAGGAAAATTCGCTAAACAAAATTTCTTTTTTTTTTCCGATTAAACATTCATCTAAAAAAACGAAACGCTTTCATATCCATGTAGTTTCTCAGTGCAAAACT
This sequence comes from Macrothele yani, assembly GCA_039090855.1. Classification (NCBI taxonomy): domain Eukaryota; kingdom Metazoa; phylum Arthropoda; class Arachnida; order Araneae; family Macrothelidae; genus Macrothele; species Macrothele yani. The sequence continues at coordinate 135,356,690 of CM077002.1, forward strand.
AACTGAAGATATAAACGGCGTTAAACTATAGAACTTATATCTCATTCTCACTCTACTTCCACTTCTCTATTTATTTTTACTCATTTTTTTAGAGGAAGACTAAATTTTTTACACCTAATGAGACACAAAACTTTGCTGGTTTTCAAACGGGAACCAACCCTAAGGACTGTTTAATGGGGTTAGTAGCATTCCTTGGCCTCTCAGGAGTGGCATTAAAAAACAAATTACATTCCTAGACAATTCATGGTAAAAAATGAAGAGCAATACTCAATTTTTATCAAAATGAATTTCAAAAAATACAAAAAAAAAAAAAAAACTCCCCAAAAAACCCGAATGTTTGAGATTTCTAAACACGAACATATGTAATCTGAAAAGGAAGAAAACTCAGGGGGCAAATGTGATGTTTTGTGCCCACACTTTGTTGCCTGCGTGTGCGTGCGTTTCTTATTAGCTACGATATGCTGATTTTAGAAATGATGCTGAAATCTGTCCATCAAGTATAGAGCCATATTAAGCCTTTCCTGGACCCCTGGGGGAAAATAAAATATGGAAGCCCTTTAAAAGGATTAAAAACGGCTGTAAAAGTTTCTTGCAAATTTACTGCAATGAATTTAAACTGATAAAAATATATAAATACGTATATATGCTTTTGTCATTTTTCGGATCCACGAGTTCCTCTTCTTATCTCTCCTGGTTTCACCAAGCATGCACCTCTCCATGCTGCTTTGAGTTGTCTGCAGTCTTTGTATATCTCTTTTAGTTAAGGTCCACGTCTCTGCACCATAGGTAAGCACTGGAAGGATGCATTGATCAAACACTTTTCTTTTAAGACATAATGGCATATTGCTCTTGAAAATTATGCTGTTTCTTCCAAAAGCTCTCCAGGCAAGTTTTGTACGCCGATTAATTTCTTCATCAATGTGACCCTCACTTGATATCTGCTGTCCAAGATAAACGTACGTGTCTGTTATCTCCAGCTTTTCTCCATGAATCCATAAATCTTCATTTCTTGTAAAAGCATTGAACATCACTTTTGTCTTCTGAAAGTTCATTTTTTAATCCCACTTCTTTACTCTTGTCAGCAAGTTCCTGGATCATACTCTGCAGCTCTGATGGGGTAGTTGCAAAAATGACATCAGCAAAACGAAGGTGGGTTAGATAATCTCCATTAATCTTTATCTCTTTGTTTTCCCAGCTCAGCGACGGAAAAACACCCTCCAATGTGGCATTAAAGAGCTTCGGAGATATGGTGTCACCTCGTCTCACTCCCTTTCCAATTTTTATGTGTGTTGTATTTTCAAACAGCCGAATCTTTGCACTTGCACCCTGAAATGGCAATGGGCTGGACATACTGCCAGAAGGACAGATCATCGATGGACAGCCGAAATTTTAGATTGGATTCCAAGGGACAGGAAAAGACCCAGAAGACCACATGGGAGATGGGTGGATGAAATTCGAAAGTATGCAGGGGTGACATGTATGAGACTGGCACAAGACAGACCGTTGTGGAGGAAACTTGGGGAGACCTTCGTCCAGCAGTGGATTGATAATGGTTGACAATGATGATGATGATGATGATATGCTTTTATTCTAATTATAACTACACATGAAATATTACTTATTAACTATTATTACCAAAAAGTTATGAACACAAAATTTCATTGTACATGTATTGATAAGAGAAACCAGACGTTGTGAACAAACTTAAATATGAAGTAAGCAAACTTCTGTTATACACTGTGTACATTTCGATAAAATAACACCCAAATATGTCTGCATTTTTTTTCTAGGCAAAGATATATGCAATCACAAGCAGTATAATTTCCTTTGTTTGAACTTTTAAACGTTTGTTCCACTTGGGTGGTGCAGTGGAAAGAGCGCTTGCCTGTTTTAATGGTCGAATCCCTTCCTCAACCAATATACTGGATTTTTATAGTTTTAATGTTCATTGTTGTAATGTTCATGGAACGTACCCTCACACTTAGACATCATAAAAAAGAAAAGAAAACACCTGGTTATTAAAAATTACTCCACATTCCCCTGTTATTATTGACGGGCTTTCACCTAGCTTCCTGATGCACGTGGCACACATCGTGCAAGAATTCTTCACCGCCCACCAGGTGTCACTGCTACCGTGACCCGCCTGTTCTCCCGATATGTCGTACCAAACCCAACACGTCTGGTCCCTGATTGGCAACCGAGTGGCCCGGCAAGCACCACCCGCGGCTACGCCTGATGAACTGTGGCAACGTGTGAAAGCAACCTGGACCGACATGCCCCAAGCCCACATCCAAAGCCTCTTTCGTTAGATGCCGCGGGGTGTAGCGGCCGTCATTGTCAGCCATGGGGGCCACACGGACTATTGATGTCTGCGCGTTCCGCAAGTCATACGGGCCTGTAAGCTCAATCGTTTCATCTTTGTATCTGTCGTTATGTGTCCAGTAAATCTGGCTTTGCTATCTCGTGTCCTTCTTAGTGATGCATTTTGGGTGGCCAGCAGTCTATATTAACAACATATATGAAAATGCAGGTGCAACGTTTCGACTATTTGAGAATACAGCACCCATAAAAATTGGAAAGAGAGTGAGACAAGGCGACACTATATCTCTCAAACTCTTTAATGCCGCCCTGGAAAATGTCTTTGAATCACTGAACTGGGAAAACAAAGGGATAACGATTAATGGAGATTATCTAACTCACCTTCGTTTTGCTGATGAAGTAGTCATTTTTGCAACTACCCCATCAGAGCTGCAGAGTATGATCCAGGAACTTCCTGACAAGAGTAAGGAAGTGGGATTAAAAATAAACTTTCAGAAGACAAAAGGGATGTACAATACTTTTACAAGAAATGAAGATTTATCGATTGATGGGGAAAAGCTAGAGATAACCAATACCTACATTTATCTTGGACAGCAAATATCAAGTGAAGGTCACACTGATGAAGAAATTAATCGGCGTACAAAACTTGCCTGGAGATCTTTTGGAAGAAACAGTATAATTTTCAAGAGCAATATGCCATTATGTCTTAAAAGAAACGTGTTTGATCAAAGCATCCTCCCAGTGCTAACGTATGGTGCAGAGACGTGAACCTTAACTAAAAGAGACATACAAAAACTGCAGACAACTCAAAGCAGCATGGAGAGGTGCTTGCTTGGGGTAACCAGGAGAGATAAGAAGAGGAACTCGTGGATCCGAAAAATGACAAGAATGGAAGACATCATGATCAGAGTTAAATCCCTGAAATGGCAATGGGCTGGACATATTGCCAGAAGGACAGACCATCGATGGACAACTGAAATTTTAGACTGGATTCCAAGGGACAGGAAAAGACTCAGAAGAAGACCACATGGGTGATGGGTGGATGAAATTCGAAAGTATGCGGAAGTAACATGGAGAAGACTGGCGTCAGACAGACCGTTGTGGATGAAACTTGAGGAGGCCTTCGTCCAGCAGTGGATTGATAAGGGTTGACAATGATATACACTGCTGGCCACCCAAAATGCAACACCAAAAAGGACACGAGATAGCAAAGCCAGATTTGCTGGACACATAAAAACAGATACAAAGATGAAACGATTGAGCTTACAGGCCCGTGCGACTTGCGGAACACACAGACATCAATAGTACGTGTGGCCCCCATGGCTTGCAATAACGGCCGCTACACGCCGCGGCATCGAACGAAAAAGGCTTTGGATAAGGGCTTGGGGCATGTCGGTTCAGACTGCTTCCACATGTTGCCACAGTTCCTCAGGCGTAGCCGCGGGTGGTGCTTGCCGGGCCACGTCTGGTCGCTTGCCGGGCCAGCGACCAGACGTGTTCGATGGGCGACATATCTGGAGAACAGGCAGGCCATGTCAGCAGTGACACCTGGTGGGCGGTGAAGAATTGTTGCACGATGCGTGCCACGTGCGGGCGCGCATTGTCCTGTTGAAACGTGGCCGCTGGCAGGTCCTGCAGGTAAGAGAGGACTACAGGCTCCAAAACGTCAGAGATGTAGCGGTGGCTGTTGAGTGTACCGGCGATGCGTACCAGAGGGGTGAGGGTTTCATATCCAATTGCGCCCCAAACCATAACGTCAGGCGACAGACCGGCATGGCGATGCATAATGCAGGCGTCATACAGTCTCTCGCCGCGGTGCCGCCACACGCGGATCCGACCATCGTGGTATTGCAGGAAGAAGCGGGATTCGTCGGAGAAGACAATGTCGTGGCATTCCGTAGTCCAGGTGCGGCGTTCGACGGCCCACTGCCACCGCACTCGCCGGTGCTGTAACGTCAATGGTAATCGTAGCAATGGGCGCCGTGCGGCAAGTCCCCGCTCCTGCAGACGACGTCGAACGGTATTTGCTGACACAGGTTGTTGCGCAACACACCCTAATTCCTGCGCTAACGTTCGCGATGTGGCGGTGTGAGCCATCAATGCCCGCCACACAACGTGGCGGTCCTCTCGCTCGGTGGTGTGCCGCGGCCGCGGCAATCGCTCACGTCGGTCCGTCCGTCCCTCACGCACCCACCGAATACATACTCGCCTCGCTGTGGCTGAATGTCGTCCCACACGGGCGCCGATGTCTCGCTACGATGAACCAATGTCGCGATGAGCCACTATTCGTCCTCTGTCGAACTCCGAAACGTCCTGGAATGACTGCCGTATTCTGCGGCGAGGCACCAGGAAGCTTCCCACGCACAGGTCCGGCTGACAACACACTTCCATTACTTACACCCCGCCTTCTGTGCAGCCTTCATATAGTGCTTCTGGGTGGCGTGCCGGGAGCACGTGATTTGCATATGCCATGCAATGCTAATCGTTTGCATGTCCTCTCCCGGGTGACGCATGCTGGGAATTTCAGGCCGATCGGATGCTTCCTTTTTAGTGTTGCATTTAGGGTGGCCAGCAGTATAAATATTTGAGAGGGAGAGACTGTCCGTTTCCAACGTATTTATTTTTTGATAAATTTAGAGTCTTTTTTTTTTTTTTATTCAATTTTGGGGTTATTTAATGACCATTTTGACCAACTCTATTGCCTGTAGACAGAGGGAGGGTCGGTGTCCTTAGTTTGGAGCTACCGGTCTTGGAAGAGGGAGGGTCGGTGTCACGAAGCAGGCACTCCCCCGTGCCTTATCCGGTGCTGTGCCCATCTCGGACGAACCTTTAGAGTCTTGAACTTAGACCACTGCGCTACCGGGACAGCAAATTTAGGGCTTGTCTTCAGTATTGTCAGTATCTTTTCTGAGCCATTGCATACATTCTGTCAGACTTTCCTAAAGATGTGACGCAAACTCTAGAAATAAATGTGTGTTCCGCAATGACTTTCTCATAGTCTTAAAGTAGTGATGGCTGAAAAAAAGAAAAATTCTCAGTCCTAAGATGCAACGATAGGTGCTAATGAAAACGGCCCCCTCTACAAACTCGTGTGCCACTAGCATTTGCCTATGGTAAAAGATGGCTCTTATCACGTACGGTTTTTCCACATAATGAATTTTTTGATGTTATATATCTTCCCGACATTAGTAAAATAAATACCAAGTAAAAAAATTCGATGCAACGAAAATGGGTAACGGCGGTACTCAAATTATTGTTCAAATCTGATTTTTGGATGCTGTTCCATGAAGTGACACAAAAATAGTTAATTTAATTGTTACTCAACAATATATTTTACTAAACTATCACCGAACATTATTTCGTTGCGTTTTACATAAACGTAACAACATCTCATTGCAATCTGCATAAATTACAAAAACCTGATGCTAAATGTGACAAAAGCCATTACAAAAATGCATTTTCGAAGTCATAAAAACAGTGTGTTTTAACAAAATTTGGCTTTCTCTGCACCTCCGACCGAAGTGGGAGTTACCTGCTGTTGACGAGAGCTTTAAAATGATGTTTAACACGATGGGGTGCAACTTGTACATATCCTAGACTAAACGTTACCATTCCTCCTCACTAACAAACTTGCGATTGACCTTTTCTTTTATTTATTGTCTCAAACAGAAGTCATCGCTCTTTCCACCTTTATAAGTGAGTCATGGAAAACTTCTCATCGGCCGTCACGGGGAATTGAGCCCAGGGTCTTCCAGTTACGCTCTGGACATGCTACCACTGCACCATAGCGGCTTCGAAATTCTCCAGACTCACATACAACTAACTGCCAAACCACATGGCAGGCTTTTTGAGGTCATGCTTTAGCTTGCGCATACGCATATGGACTTTGGTAGCTACATCAGCTTTCATGAGAGTCGGGGTAGTTTCTTACGCTCATCTAAATCTGTATAATACATAATAATAATAATAAATATTATTTTTATAAAGCTAAACAGTCTAAATACTTACTATTTCCTCCGCCATAAATTTGCAAATGTTTACTTTTATGACTCACATATCTTCTTTCGTTGGTTTTACGATAATAACGTTCATTGTTCCACTTACCTAAGTATCGCCCAATGTCAGGGATTAGTAAATTGTATTGTTTGTTGTTGAGATTTAATTCCACTTAGTATGTACCGGACTGTGGCTCGGTGTGGTCCTGAGTGACGTTAATAAATGCAATGTGTTATACTTAAATACACTGACGGAAAAAAATCCCAACACCAAGAAGAGGTTGTGTTAAATAAACGACAGTTGGTAGGCGGTGAGAGTACATCTGTAAGATGACGTCTATGCAAATTTCGCGCTCGGCTCATACGTGTGGCGCTAGTAGCACCCCTCGGAACATGCAAAGCAGGTTTGCTGTAAATACGCGCTGTAACGTTCGTGAGCGTTAGTTATCGTTGAGATTCGACGTAGTGTGTTGATGTTAGTCACGAATGCCTTTAAGAAGACGAAGAAGCCATTATCAACAGCTCACGGAGTTTGAACGAGGTCGTGTAATAGGGCTACGAGAAGGTGGATTTTCGTTCCGCAATATTGCAGAACGAATTGGCAGGAATGCAGCCACTGTGCATGATTGTTGGCAGCAGTTGTCAAGGGAAGGTACTGCCTCAAGAAGACTGGGTTCCGGCCGGCCACGTGGTACTACTGAGAGGAAAGACCGCCGTGTACGGCGTATGGCCGTGGCGCATCGTACCGCGTCTGCGGCAGCAATTCGAGCTGCAGTTGCCACCACAGTGACACAACGAACTGTTACAAATCGGTTACTTGAAGGACAGCTCCGAGCCAGACGCCCTGTTGCGTGCATTCCACTTACTCCAAACCACTGCCGTTTGCGACGTCAGTGGTGTCAAGCTAGAGCTCATTGGAGGACGGAGTGGAGATCTGTTGTGTTTTCCGATGAAAGCCGGTTCTGCCTGGGTGCCACTGATGGCCGTGTGTTGGTTAGAAGGAGGCCAGGTGAGCGCCTGCAACCACCCTGTCTGCGGCCGAGACACATTGAACCAACACCTGGAGTTATGGTCTTTGGAGCAATTTCCTATGTCAGCAGGAGCACTCTCGTGGTTATCCCACGCACCCTGACGGCACAGTTATACGTCGGTCTGGTGATTAAACCTGTTGTGCTGCTATTCATGAACAGCATTCCATGGGGTGTTTTCCAACCGGATAACGCTCACCCGCATACCGCTGTTGTAACCCAACATGCCCTACAGAGTGTCGACATGTTGCCGTGGCCTGCTAGATCACCAGATCTTTCACCAATCGAGCACATATGGGACATCATTGGACGACAACTCCAGCGTCACCCCCAACCAGCATTAACCGTCCATGTATTGACCGACCACGTGCAACAGGTATGGAACTCCATCCCACAAACTGACATCCAGCACCTGTACGACACAATGCATGAACGTTTGCGTGCTTGCATTCAACATTCTGGCGGTTACACTGGTTATTAATGTACCAGCATTTCACATTTCAAATGGTTCTTCTCGCGCTTACATTAAGCGCGAGAAGAACCATTGAAACCGAGAAGAACCTTGAAACCTTAATCGATTATATATGTTACCTATACAAATGTATTGCCGCCATTTCATTCCTCTACAACTATTTTTTCGTGGTGTTGGGATTTTTTTTTTCCTTCAGTGTATGCAAGTGTGTACTTTCGAATCACCGTTTTATTTCACACTCACAAAGATCTCGACATGCGAAAGCTGCTTAGCATAAATTACTACAAGGGGTACCAGAGTGCTCTCTCTATTTTATTAAATCATAAGGTTAGGCAAGAAAATAAAATTTGTGAAAACACAGGTTTGTCCGTGACGAGCGGCGAATCCATGACATCTCACTCCGGAGTAAGTCACTCTCCCAACTGAGCTACGCTGACAGAATGACGTCTTGACGTATGTTTTCACCTCTGTACTGTAGGGCTATGATTGGTACTAAAACTGTTTTTGTTAGACAGATGAAGGAAAACAAGTTTGGCGTGCCTACATTACATTGCATAGTTCATCAAGAAGCCCTGTGTGAAAAGTCCATCAAACTACTTGATAATGTGACTGCTGTGACCAAAATAACAAACTTCACCAGAGGACGAAACAGATCTTTTACTCGTAGAAATTTCCTTTGCTTTTTTAGGAGTCAAGAAACTTTCTATGAGACATCCGACATGTCTAAAATAGCGTCGCTATGTCCTTTTTTCTACATCACACCTCAGATGTGAGGAAAGGTCATTGGGACGCTGCGACGAAGCTTATAGTTTGCTTCGAAAAGAGGAAATCTTAAATGTTCTCAGATTTGTAAGTTACATCTACTTATCTTCAGTTGCTCGGAAATTTTTTGTCCTGGGTGGGGTAACGGATAGCATTCTCGGCCTGTAATCGTGAGGTGCAGGGTCGATTCCCGCTCGAGGCCAATGTAATTTTCAAGAGTTCTGAAAGAGTGGTTACATGGACAACAATGAAAATACGGCATATCAGTGTCAATGATTATATTTGTATCGCCTTTCATGTATTTGCGACGAATTATTTCTTCGCGGAAATTCGTTTCCCATTTATGTAGGAATTTTAATCCCTCAGATTGTACTGTAAACGTGAACTTACTCCCTTTGGTGACAGTCCTGCGTGTTTAGAAAAAATTGAAATCATATGACAAACGTGTCGCATCTGAAATGCTCTGCGACAAAGAAAAGTCTTTTTAAAATCGGACTCTTAGGCCCGTTTCACACAGACGGAAAGAATCAGCCGAATCAATAAACCCGTCCCTCAGTGCGGGGTTTTGGGTGGCTTTCACACGAGCGGTTTTATTGCTGCAGCGGAGAAAAAAACAAGTTAGTAAAATCATGCAATGCATTGGATATGATACGCTTTCCAACATAAAAGAAATCATTACTGAAGTTATCACTCAAGTTATGAGGATAACGGCAGTTGAATAAATCTCGCTCCTGTGCCTTGACCTTTGATCCCATTTCGATTATATTTAACAGAACCGGTGTAGTATACCTCCGAAATAACATGATAAAGTTTTGTCGCAATCGAAGCATTTTTACGTAAGTTATGATGCATAAGGGCTATGGAATAGATACCGCTCCTGTGTCCTAACCTTTGACCCCATTTCGCCCATTTTTGATAGAATTTGTCCTCAGGCAGGCCCCTACAACATACTACCATTTAATCCAAATCGAAGCATTTTTCGTAAGTTATGACGCATAATGGCGATGGAATTGATTCCGCTCTTATCTCCTTACCTTTGACCCCGTTTCGCCCATTTTCAACAGGGTTTGTCCCAAGATGGTTCCCTACCACATAATAAAATTTCATCGAAATCGAACCTCTTTTACGTTAGTTATGATGCTTAAGAGCAGTGAAATGGATCCCGCTCCTATGTCCTGACCTTTGACCCCATTTCGTTCACTTTCACTAGGGTTCCTTTCCAGGTGTTCTCCGACCACATACTAAAATGTCAAAGAAATCAAAGATTTTTACGCGAGTTATCGTGCAGACTGGCATACGCACTCAACGCGTGACATAATGAGGCAGATGGGAATCGCGACCATCTGCTCGCAAGAGTGTGACGTCGTCAAACTTTGATAGGAACCACACACAACGCGTGACGTAATGAGACAGATTGCGTGACCGCGCACCAACATCTAATGGGACGACGCCATGACACTACACTAAAAACGTTGTAATTCCGGATGGTTATTTAACCCACTAAACGAATTTTCCTAAAGTCGAAATCAAGCTAAATCAATTCCTAGTACCAGAAAACGGTAGGTTAACAACTTTCATCAAAATCCTCAGAGACGTTTTCAAATTAAATTTACATACATACAAGAATTGCTGCTTTAATAGTGTCGGATAAGGGCGATGGAATGGATCCCAATCCTATGTCCTGAACTTTGACCCCATTTCGTTCATTTTTAATAGGGTTCGTACCCAGGTGGTCCCCTACGACATAATAAACTTTCATCGAAATCGAACCATATTAACGCAAGTTATGAGGCATAAGAGCAATGGAATGCATCCCGCTCCTATGTCCTGACCTTTGACCCCACTTCACCCATTTTTAATAGGTTTTGTTCCCAAGTAGTCCCCTATCACATACTAAAATGTCATCGTAATCGAACCATATTTACGGAAGTTATGACGCATAAGGGTAATGGAATGGATCCCGCTCCTATGCCGTGACCTTTGATCCCACTTCAGCCATTTTCAATAGGTTTCGTTCCCAGTTGGTCCCCTACCATATACTAAAATTTCATCGAAATCGAACCATTTTTACGCGAGTTATCGTGCGGACAGACAGACGTACAGACGGACAAACCTGGAGCATATACTCTTCTTCAACCTACGGTTGGAAAGCGTAAAAACGCTCGACAGGTAGGCAGGAAACTAAATCGCTAGCACTTTGTGCGGTCAGTTTCTAGCTTGCGCCTTCGTTCAAATGCAGTATTTGATGTAGAAACTCCATGCATAACATGTTTTAAACATATGAAAAAATAACGTATTGAATATTACGAGTACCTATGTTGATGTATAATCTATAGTAAATGCAGCAAATGTATGAAATAAACCGTTTTTTCGGAGCCAGTGTTCTATGAAACCGTTTACCGTGCTGAATGATTCATACACGTAAATACTATGGAGCTTTTGTAAAGTGCATTAAAGAAAACACACACACACACACACACACACACACACTGTTACAGAGGATTTTGGAGAACACTTGAGGAAAATTATGGAAACACAGAATATCTTGATAATCTTTAATAAGACGTTTTTGAGAGTACTCTCACAATGCTGTGCGATCATTTCGAAATAATTAACTTTCCTTAAATGTGAAATTTAAAATTTTAGACAATTATTGGTGTGAATTATCTATCAGGTGTGAATGTTTTCGATGCGGGCTGTTATTTCTCCATGCATCATGTAACAACGGATTTCGAATGAAATCTTGATTCACACATAAGATCATTAAATTTGTTGTTCTGGATGAAGATGATTTTATTTTTTAAATTATTTACTACATTCTTTTAGTTTGTTTAACTGTTGAAAGACACAGCATGGCCATGTTTTTTTCGTTACTTTATTCTGCAAGTATTCAGATGTTTTTTTACGCTTTCCAATTGTACAGTAGCGAACAAAAGTATTTGGCGAAACACTTTTCGACTATAATTTTTTTTCTGCTGGAACAAATCGTGTCATTTTGAGATATGATATGTGTTGATTCGTGGGTTACAATACCGCGTAGTTTGTATTTCGCTCAGAGCGAATTTGTCGTTCGAAACGGGCCATATTCAAGAGTCGCCAATTATTACCCATTTGTTTGCTGCATGTATTAATGTTTTTCTTGTGATTTTTGTGGGTTTTGTGATGTGTAGTGTGATAATAAGTCAATCTTAGGTTTTCAGAAATGGGTAAAAAGACGGAGATCCCTGTTGGAGCTCGCCAGGCGGCTGTGAACATGATGGAATCCGGAATGCGCGTCACCGACATTGCGAGGGCCCTGAAGATCCGACACCAGTCCATTTCAGCTATCCTGCAAAGTTATAAGAAGACTGGGACCGTCAAGAACAGTCCGCGATGTGGTAGGCCTCGTTCCACTACGTTGACAGACGCATACTCCGTCGATCTCGTGCTGATCCCACCTTGACTGCTGTGGACATCGCCACCGAATTCCGCGACAGCGACGACCTGAACGTCAGCCGAATGACCATCTCCCGTCGTCTCATTGCTGGTGGATTGAACGGAAGACGCCCCGCCAAGAAACCACTCATCGGAGTCAAGAATCGACGAGCCAGAGTCGAATTCGCGCCGTTATCGACACTGGACCGCGGCGAGCTGGAGTAAGGTGCTTTTCACCGACGAGAGCAAGTTCAACTTGTTCGGAAGGGATGGCATCCGATACGTACGACGTCCGTGTGGCCAGAGATTCAACCCCAGTTCATTCAGCCGACTGTCAAGCACGGAGGAGGATCGCTCATGGTTTACGGCGCTTTCTCTCGCAATGGAATGGCCCCCATCATCACGATTTACGGAATAATGACCTTCCAGAGCTACACGAACATGCTCATTAACGATTTGTTTCCATGGGCAAACCAGAACATGCCTGCTGGATGGATCATGCAGCAAGACAACAACCCGAAGCACACCTCCAGAGTAGCTAAGGCAACCTTCCAGCAGCAACAGATCACACTTCTAGACAGGCCAAGCCAATTTCCAGACCTCAAACACATCGATCACATTTGGGAGGAGCTGGAGAGACGATGTGCGAAGAAAACTTGCAGGAATACGGCCCAGAAGTTCGAACAGCCGTCTGCAGAATGGGCGCGAATTCCGCAGGTCACCGTCGCGAAGCTAGTGGACTCGATGCCGGCCCGTCGTGTAGCTGTTATTAAGTCTCGTGGCTATCCCACTAAGTATTAATTATTGTTTTGTCGTTTTCTCGTACTTATTTTCTGTTATCGTTGCATTAAATGAATGTGATACACACCTACTTTGTTGGACAATTTGTATGATCTTTGCGATTAAGCTCGGTACCTGATCTGTGTTAAGGTTTCCGATCCATCTACATATGGGTCATGTTTAAAACTGAATAACACGTATCATATCCCAAAATGACCCGATTTGGTTCCGCAAAAAAATTATGGTCGAAAAAGTGTTTCGCCAAATACTTTTGTTCGCTACTGTAGGTTGAAAAAGCGCATATGCTCCAGCTTTGTCCGTCCGCCTGTTGGCACGATAACTCATGTAAAAATGGTTCGATTTCAATGAAATTTAGTATGTGCACTGCCTGGGGACAAACCCTTTTGAAAATGGACGAAATGGGGTCAAAGGTTACGGCATAGGAGCGGGATCCATTCCATTGCCCTTATGCGTCATAACTTGCGTAAATATGGTTCGATTGCGATGAAATTTTATCATATTGTAGGATACCACATGGGAATGAACCCTATTGAAAATGGGTGAAGTCGGGACAAAGTTCAGGACATAGGAGCGGGATGCATTGCATTGCCCTTATGCGTCATAACGTGCTTAAGAATGGTTCGATTTCGATGAAATTTTAGTATGTGGTAAGGAACCACCTGGGGACGAACCCTATTGAAAATGGACGAAATGGGGTCAAAGGTCAGGACATAGGATAGGGATCCATTCCATCGCCCTTATCCCATACTGTTAAAGAAGCAATTCTTGTATGTATGTAAATTTTATTTTGAGAACGGCTCTAAGGATTTTGATGAAAGTTGTTAACCTACCCTTTTCTGGTACTAGAAATCGATTTAGCTTGATATCGACTTCAGGAAAATTCGTTTAGTGCGTTAAATAACCATCCGGAGTTACCACGTTCTTATAGTGTCATGGCGTCGTCTCATTAATGTTGTCCATGCTTAGAAATCTTATGAGGTCACACTCTCGCGGTTGAGATGCTGGCGCGCGGTCACGCCATATGTCTCATTACGTCAGGCGTTGTGTGTGGATCCTATAAAAGTTTTATGACGTCACACTCTTTCGAGCAGATGGTCGCGATTCCCATCTGCCTCATTACGTCACGCGTTGTTTGCGTATGTCCGTCCGCACGATAACTCGCGTAAAAATCGTTCAATTTCGATGAAATGTTTGTATGTGGTAGGGGAACACCTGGGAAGGAACCCTAGTGAAAGTGAACGAAATGGGGTCAAAGGTCAGGACATAGGAGTTGGATCCATTGCACTGCTCTTATGCGTCATAATTAACGTAAAAAAGGTTCGATTTCGATTATATTTTAGTATGTGGAAGGAGACCACCTGGGACAAACCCTATTGAAAATGGGCAAAATGGTGTCAAAGGTCAGGACATAGGAGCGGAATCACTTTAATCGCCATTATGCGTCATAACGTGCGTAGAAATTCTTCGATTTAGATGAAATGTTAGCATGTTGTAGGGGCCTGCTTGGGGACGAATCCTCTTGAAAATAGGCGAAATGGGGTCAAAGTTTAGGACGCAGGAGCGGGATATATTCCATAGCCTTTATGCATCATAACTTACGTAAAAATGCTTCTATTGCGACAAAACTTTATCATGTTATTTCGGAGGTATACTGAACCGGTTCTGTTGAATATCATCGAAATGGGATCAAAGGTCAGGGCACAGGACCGAGATTTATTCCACAGCCATTATCCTCATAATTTGAGTAATGATTTCTGGTATGTTGGAAAGCGTATTATAATCAATACATTGCATGATTTTACTAACGTGTTTCGTTTAACGCACACAATTAACGTGTTTGTGAAATTTGACTTCTTTCTTGAAAGACAATTCCTATAACTCTGAAGTTCCGACAGTCAGTATACCATTGGCCGACCCTGTTCTGCAGGGAACATCGTACGTTTCTACATTTGATTTTCGGCACTGCGTTTTGCCTAAAATACTGTTTTGCATAGTTACCACATTTTGAAGTCATTCACTCCCATACTTAGCATGGGAAAATGTAACAAAAAACTTCTGCAGCACTGTAAACCATTACAATGTTTGTAACATATTGCTGGCATCATATCTACACTTGAAATAGGGTGACTATGTGAGAACTATGAGAAAATAATCATACTAAACTTGACATTAAGAAAAAGGCAGAAAACGTTGCTATTTCCATGAACGAACAAGATTTCTAAACATTGTGAGTTTATGCATTTCCTGAATCAGAATAATTTTCTCTGTTGATAAATAAATGATCGGTGTGAATATCAGGTGCAAGTGATAGGTATATTTTTCTCCCTTTATTACAGTGTGTGAGGGGAGGCCCCCACCGAGGTGCGGAGGACTAGGGCTTTAGCCCCAAAGCCCCCCATCTGATAGGGATAGGGAGAGCCATACTTATATATTATTGTTCAATATCTCTGCACATAGACAAATATATTCGGAATTCTCTTACCGATGATGTTCCTTTCATATTCAGTGAAACTGTCGAACTGTTGTACAGGATTCTGCAGATATCATATTTTTTTCATATTCCTATCCATGTAATCTTCCGACGATGTATCCCAAACTTCTGGACGCTTTTCCAATTCCAAAATTAATAAATCAGTTTAAACATTAATAACAGACATGATCAACAGAGGTTATAGCGCAAACTATATATATAAAAAAAAATCAGTGTTTTTCTGTTAGGAACTAACAAAGCACACAAGCCCAAAGTGATTGACAATCGACCCCGCCTGGCAGCATCGCTTTCGGCTTCTCCCCTCTGACAAGAGTGATGGTTTTATTGCCATTGCGCGGAATCCGTTGACCGCCTGTGTGAACATCTTGCCTTACATCTACGTTTCTCTAAATTGGGACGGTATCTTCGTCGTCCGTTTTGTATGGAACCCCGCTGGAGCTCAGGGGCTATCGCGTCGGAGTTTCTACCGCTTCCGCTCGTCGGAAAGTCTCAGTATAGCTCTATAGCCAACTTCAAAACAAGCGGTTGGACAACCGGGCGATTTATTGCTCCGGCGGGAAAAACCCGCTTATGTGAAACGGACCTTAGAAGCAGAGATATCGACAAAAATAAGATATACGCAGTCGAATCACATTATTGTGACCACTTCCTGTACTTTTGACATCAACAGCGCGTAGCTAATAAAAGAAGGCACGTGTCGTGAGCTGGCCTGGAGGGTATATAAGGAATGCTATAGGCATTCTGAAAACATATCACTCGTTGCTGTCAAAGATAAAAGGAGCAATTTATCAGATTTGCAAAAAAAGGATGATTATCGGATTTCGGGCCAAGGGTGGCATTATTTCTGAAACAGGACAATTTGTGAATAGTTCGCGTGCTACTATAGGTTAAAGTGTATCGCGATTGGAGAAATGGCACCTTTGCGAATAAACGACATGGAAACTGCGGAGCACCACGTGCCATTGATGTGAGAGATGAACGTCGGCTGCGAAGGTGCGTGAGGGCCGATCGACACGCTACAGTGGAGCAATTCACTAACCGAATAAACCAGGGGGCTACCAGAAATGTGTCTAAAACGACAGTTCAGCGAACCGTGCTGCGTATGGGGCTCCGATGCGGACGGATGGTCACTGCACTTATGCTAACGAAGGTGCATCGGCAGAAAAGGCTTATATTTGCTCGGCAGTATCGGAATTGGAGGCCCGCTGATTGGCAAAGTATTCTTTCTCCGATGAGTCATGTTTTCTGCTTCATCGAAGAGATGGACGTTGACGTGTAAGCCAGAAACATCGGAGAACAAACACTCTTCAACCATTGCTGGTAGAACACAAGCTCGTTGAGTAAGCGTTATGGTCTGGGGGATGTTTTCGTGGCATTGCCTGGGTTCACTAGGACCGAATTCGTTATGAATTCATCCTTGCAGATTACGTACACCATTATATTCTTATCGTCTTCCCTGGGGAGGATGGGGATCTTCCAACACGACAATGCGACGTGTCACACAGCTAGAAATGTCCGAGAATGGTTGGAAGAGCCCGATTAAGATTTAAAAGTACATCCCTGGCCCCCTAATTCCCCAGACTTAAACACAATTAAGCATCTGTGGCACCACCTCGATCGTGTTGTTCGCTCTACAGATCCTCCACCAAGCAGCTTCCAGCAGCTGTCAGATGCACTGCAATCAGCATGGCTCCACATACCTGTGAACACCTTCCAGCGCCTTACTGAGTCACTCCCAGCCCGTCTAGGTGCTGTCCGCGATGCACACGGGGTTGCTTTGGATATTAGCTCCACCGTATATAACTGTGCCTACTAGCGGAAAAATTATGCATTATTTTAAGAAGAAATTATTTTCAAAAGGTTTTCCGAGCCCACGAAAGAGGTTTTCCACTGGAGCTTTTGAAGCTCAGATTTTGCTGCCAATACATCAGAACGAGAAATTTACACTTACGCCCTCCTATTGGCCAAACCATTCATTACCAAAAATTGGAAGTCATGTTTCATTTCATTTCATTTATTTCATTTTAGTTTTCGCATACAAATTATATAGATTAAGTGAAGGTGATTATAGAGCAGATAAGCAAAAACAGGGATGAAAAGAGGTTAAAGGCACACATGGGCCTAACTAGCCGTCTTCATTTCCCAACAGGAGCTATAAAACATTTCCCAACAGGAGCTATATAACATTTCCCAGCAGGAGCTATATAACATTTCCCAACAGGAGCTATATAACATTTCCCAACAGGAGCTATATAACATTTCCCAGCAGGAGCTACATAACATTTCCCAACAGGAGCTATATAACATTTCCCAACAGGAGCTATACAAAATTTCCCAACAGGAGCTATATAATATTTCCCAACAGGGGCTATATAACATTTCCCAAAAGGAGCTATATAACATTTCCCAACAGGAGCTATATAACATTTCCCAACAGGAGCTATATAACATTTCCCAACAGGAGCTATATAACATTTCCCAACAGGAGCTATAAAACATTTCCCAACAGGAGCTATATAACATTTCCCAACAGGAGCTATATAACATTTCCCAACAGGGGCTATATAACATTTCCCAACAGGAGCTATATAACATTTCACAACAGGAGCTATATAACATTTCGCAACAGGAGCTATATAACATTTCCCAACAGGAGCTATATAACATTTCCCAACAGGGGCTATATAACATTTCCCAACAGGGGCTATATAACATTTCCCAACAGGAGCTATATAACATTTCCCAACAGGAGCTATATAACATTTCCCAACAGGGGCTATATAACATTTCCCAACAGGAGCTATACAACATTTCCCAACAGGAGCAGAAGTGACAAAGAGAAACACATCGTGTCACATGACATTGGCTGGGCATGATTTACAGGATAACACAGGCCACGTAAGAAGCGCAGTTTTGGATAGAAAATACAAAGAATGATCAAGGAATCTGAAACTAATTTGATGTATACAGTATATGCACTATGTGCGTATACAGAATCGCATTTTCATATAGTCCTCCCCCTTCAGGAATTCCTGGGTGCGCCACTATTGGAATTTAGAAGGAATCCTGTTTATTTTGAAGATGGCAATCCGATTTTTGGCGTAAATGTGACAAGGATGGTAAGTCAGATAATACCCGAAAACTTGAAAATTTTCATCGTCCTGGAGCGGGACTCGAACCCGCGTCTCCCAGAAAACGCCCGGGTATGCTAATCACTACACCAGCATACTCGGGCGTTTTCTGGGAGACGCGGGTTCGAGTCCCGCTCCAGGACGATGAAAATTTTCAAGTTTTCGGGTATTATCTGACTTACCATCCTTGTCACATTTACGCCAAAAATCGGATTACCATCTTCAAAATTTGTATTATATGGCGTAATCCCGTATTTCTTTCCTGTTTATTTGTTTTGAAAATACCATCGTTCTCCTGTTTGCATGATTTTTTGCATGATTTTTTGTCTGTTTTTAGTTTTATTTTCATTTCGTTGTATGAAATGGCTATCGTGTGTAGAAAGAAAGCTTAATTTACCAGGGACAACAGAAGAGAAACTGAGCTTGCTTGAATTGTAAGAACTTTGCCTGGGTGTCGGTTGCATGTGTGTGTACATATACAGTATGAACAATCTTCGAGGTAGTGGGCTAGATTGCACCGTGCAGACCAAACTTTGTAGCTGAATAAATATTAAACACATTGTATACCCGAAAATTGTCAACTTGTTTTTTAATTTTATGTTGGGGTGTCATCTTTTATTTGCTCACAACATTTCTTTTGGCATGAAATAACCACATATACAAAAATGACCATAGGTTAGTGACATATAACCTCCATCTGTATCCGCGCCTGTACATAAGCACTAATCAAAAACGCTATACACGGACAGTGGTAGCCATCTACACACCATAGTTAAGTAGGAAAGGGAAGGAAAAATACACATGGGGAATGAACAATAAAGAGTTAAATATGCCAATTTTAAATACATCAAAGCCTTTCGAAAGTGGTTTGGACATGTTGTTAAAGTAAGGTAGCGCTGGCATGGGAATGGGCGTAGGTGGATTAATAAAGTGCTGGCGTTGGATGAACATAGTGCAGAAAAATAGTGCTATTATTGAGAAGGACAGAGTTATAAGGAAACAGGTATGGTAGTGGGATGATCACGGTACTTGAAAAATATCATGATCATCCCACTACCAAAACTGTTACCAAAAGGAAATGGTATGGACGTATATCTGAGGGTATACTACACTGGCGTGCAAAAATTAAGGACGAGACGGTTTTTCGAATGTAACGTCGTGCAGAAGTGCTCCACATCGACTCAAATCATACCATAAGATCCCCAAGATGTAAGAATATGGGACAAGTGAGCAAAACCATCCAAACAAGGAATCCAAAGGATACAAAGGCAGCTTCGAGTACAACTGGACAGAAGACATAAACGTCCATGTGACAGGCGGCTGCCAAGAAAAATCCAGTCTTTAGTAGGAGATATGATCACCAATGACTGCGTTGCAGGATTTACAACGTCTGTCTATGCTGAGGACGAAGTTGTTAACGAGCTGTTGAGGCATCGCGGCCCATTCCTCTTGTAGCGCCAATCGCAGCTGCGGAATCGTTGCTGGCGGCTGGTGACGTGCTGCCAAGCGTCTCCCGAGAACATCCCACAAGTGTTCGATTGGATTTAGGTCCGGGGACCTTGCGCGCTATTCCATGCGTTGAATATCTTCACTCTCCAACAGCTCTGCGACAGCCTCTGTACGATGAGGTGTAGCGTTGTTTTCCATGAAGAGGAACTCAGGACCCACAGCACCTCTAAACAGACGCACGTGAGGCAAGAGAACCTCGGTACAATAGCGGACACCAGTGACGGAACCTCCTTGGCAGATGTGGAGGTCATTACGGCTACCAAGCATGATACCGCCCCAAACGAGAACTCCGCCACCTCCAAACAGGTCCCTTTCGATGATGTTGGAGGTGTGATTGCGTGTTCCCTTCTCACTCCAGATGTGTATACGTCCAGAGTCGCTCGTCAGACTAAATCGGCTTTCATCCGTAAAGAGAACTCGGCCCCATTGCTGATGTGTCCAGTTCTTGTGTTCCTGGCACCATAGAAACCGCCGTCTCTGAAGAGCAGGCGTTAATTGCACGCACCGTACTGGTCATCGTGCAAATAGATCACCTTTGTGCAGCCTCCTGGCCACGGTAAAACGCGATAACGGACGTCCAGGTGTCTGTTGCATGTGCCTTGCGATTTCTCACGCTGTCTACCGTCTGTCTCTTCTCGCCTGTAGGACAATATACCGGTCGTCCGCCTCCGTGGTTGCTCGTGGACGACCACTTAGAGACTCTCGGACAGCTGTTCCTGTCGTTTGAAATGCTCTCCAAGCTCGAGAAACGATGCTGTGAGCGATCCCGAACTCTTCGGCCACATTAGCTACACTTTGACCTTCTTCCAACTTCCAATGACGCGATCTCGGGTAAAGTCCTCCAGATGTCGTCTACTGAATTGCCTGTTGGCCATATCACACGATGGCAGCAACTCGACGTCGTTCAAACCGATGTAGTATACCGTGCAGTAGCTTTCGCCGAATTGCTGAGCGTACACCGCCCGTGTGCTTTATACCCTTCCGACACCCCCCCATCTACGTCATGCTGATGCCCTACCAGTATGACGTAGGCGGGTGAGGGGCCCTAGTGTATCTCCTGAGTGGTCTTTCGGTCCGTTCTGCCTGCTCGTTCCACTGTTATGCTAATTTCTCCTCTTCGTCCTTAATTTTTGCACACCAGTGTATTTGGAGAGTGGAATGGATGCAGATTTAGAAGACTACAATGCTGGTAGTGGATGAACATAATGCTAGAAGAATGTATTGCTGAACATGGTGCTGGCTGCTACAGAAAATATATGCAACTCTGGTAGTATAGTACTCGTAGGTGTATTATAAGTCTATTTTAATAACTGTAAAAACTTTGCCGAGACCCAGGCAAAGTTCTTACAATTACCATGTCGCCCATATAGGGGGCAAGAGAAGGTACTTGCCCTCTCCTGGAAATCGAACTATTCCCTTTCTGTTCTTACAGGGATATTCACGGTAAAAATAATTCTGATTGCTAATTATCTGTATAACTTCTAGATACGGTTTTATGCCGTATAAATAGGAAAAGCGTTGGAAATTTTCTGCAGAAAGTGTAAAAATTTACAGTAGAAAGTAATGACTAAATTTTCCGTCCCATGTGTCGGAGAACAGTGTACATACGTACAGTAAGAACAGCGAAGGAATGAAAAATATGTCATCCTTTACTGCAACTATTCACCGAGATGTCTCGAAAATTTCCCGAGAAATTTGTCTTCAGTGCATTTTTTCATTCTTGATGACCAATTCTGTGATCTCTGGAGTTTTTTGGCCCATGCTGCACAAGTGACCGAAATGATCAAATGAACGACAAAGAAATTTCGTTATGGTCCTAACATGCTGTCTAATTTTATTTATTCATCTGTTTTATATAGATTTGGAGTCTTCAGGTTTCCCATTAAATCTATACGTTCAGAGTGTGGTAGAAACGGTTAGTTGCACTGTGATTTCATTTCCACTGTGATTTCATTGTGTTTGAAATCACAGTGGAAATTTTCGTATGATGTCTGTATATGTTATTCGCAATTACAATTTCTATTTGCCCCTCGTGGAAACTAAGCTATGGGCACCCATGATTATTACCTACTGAGCACTACCACTGCTACATTTCCTCAATTAGAACTGAACCTAATATAATGTTAAAAATTACGTTGTGGAAAGGTATTTTAGCTAAAAATATCATTGTGAGAGAAATTCTTTACATTTGTATACCAAGAAATTAAAGCAAATCAATAAAAAAGTGAAAATACAAGTTAATTTTAAGAGCATTTGAAACAAGATAAAATCGTACCGTTAAGATTTGGCTAGAGCTTTTGAATGATGATGATGTTCCTTGCAACGTTTTAACCAGATTTGTCTCAGCTGCATGACATTTTACAATACAAAAACCTATTTAGTGAAACTGCATCTTTGGATGTTGAAAAATGTTGAAATTACATGGTGACATTTAATTCAATTGAAAGGGTCAACTTTCTGTGAGTGCACCAAAAAGTTGAAAACTAATGATACCCTTTTCATAAGCGCCTAAGGAATGTTTTGAATTTGAGTTTGAATGCCCTTGTCTCTGAATTCTAATTAAAAATGTGATATGTGTATATACACTGCTGGACAATTGCTAAGGACGGATCATAAACGGCTATATAGCGCATAAAAAAGTAAGTGTGGTTGGATGCCAAGTGAAATAAAATAATGTCAGAAAGCCAGGACATTACAAGAAAGACAATTTATTGTGCTCTGAAATCCAGAAGGCTCTGGAACATGTTCAAAGGACCAACACGCCATTTTGGGCAGAATACGTAAACGTGAAAAAAATGCACTTACCGTCCGCAGGCGTTCCGGCGTAAGATGTCAATACGGGATATGGCCACCCTGGAGGGCGATGCAAGATTCCACACGTCGTGTCATGCTTTGTACAACATATCAAGCAGCTGTTGGGGTAATTTATCCCATTCCTCTGTCAGTGCACGGATGAGGGTGTCCTTGTTTATTGGAGGGCATTGGCGACCAGCAAGACTCATCCCCAAAGCATCCCACACATTTTCAATGGGATTCAGATCTGGAGAACGTGCTGGCCATACGAGGCGTTGAATATCCTTGCTCTGAAGACACTGCTGGACAGCGACTGCTCGATGACATGTTGTGTTGTCGTCCATGAAAATGAATCTATCACCGACAGCACCACGGAATATGTGAGAGGGACGTACGGCCATTGATCATGATGCCAGCCCATACCATGACACTACAGGTCGGATATCGGTCACTTTCCTGTATGTTTGCTGGACAATATGCAGTACCACTATCACGCCAGATCAGTTGTCGTCGACAATCAGACGATAGACTGTATCTACTCTCATCTGAGAAGAGGACAGCAGACCAGTCGTTATCAGTCCAATTGCGATGTTGATGGCACCATTGCAAACGGGCGGTACGGTGACGTCTGGACAATGGGATGCACACAACAGGACGGCGGGCGTATAGTCCTCCTTCATGCAAACGTCTGGCGACAGTTTTTCGGGAGATCCGCTTGCCAGTAGCAGCCATAAACTGATTTGCTACCTCACTAGCTGTGCTGCGCCGGTGCCTTTTTGTTGATAGCCCTATGTACCGATCTTCTGCAGGTGTCGTACTGCGAACACGACCTCCCCGTGACGTTTGCTACACTCTCCATTTGTTTGAAATGATTTCCAAAGCCTTGAAACAACACTGTGGCTGACGTCGAACTCCGTGGCAACATCTGTTATTTTTCGCTCTTCTTCAATCTTGCCAATAATACGGCCCTGCGTAAAATCATCTAGGTGATGTCGGGAAGACATACTGAAAATTGCAAGTTCGTCAATTGATTCTTTCCCTTTCAACTTTGCGTTTGAACAACAACGGTCAATACGCGTCAAATCCTTTATATCTCTTATCAGCGCTATGACGTCACGAACAAGTTCGGCAATCCAAAATTTGCATACGCACAACACGTCTTACTGTATCCCGCACTTATGCTAATTTCCACATTTTCCTGCCTTCCATTTTATGGTTGCTATCGTTACTATTGTCATCCGTCCGTAGCAATTGTCCGGCAGTGTATTTTAATTATATTTCTCAATGAAGCATGATCACTTCCCAAAACTTTAAAGCATGCAAATTGGAGATATTGTTTTTCATATATCGAAAGTATTGGCCGATTTTCGAGGGAGCCAAAGAAACACCTTGTAATGACAGAATTCGCGGAGGGTTGCCGTTCCGCCAGTTGCACATCGTCAGCAAAAATCCCAAGATGCCCTGCGCATATAAATCAGATGAGTAAGCAGTTTGGTAGCGGAAAGACGTGAGATTACAATGGCGGTATTAGTGGAGATTATCCGTGGGTGTTTGTTATACGAATTTAAACGCGGTTCATCTTCTGCAGAAACAATTTCCTTAGCATTAAGGGCAGCTGCTGTGAAGGAACGCACAACTCGGATTTGGTTTCAAAAGTTCAGAGACGGATATGAATCCATTCAAGACATGTCCCGGAGTGGTCGTTCTGTCAGCCTTGACACAGAAGCCCTGAAGTTGCTGTTGAGCAGGACAGTAGCCAAACATGCCAGAAACTAGCTCCGTCACTTGGTGTTAGTGTTATAGCCGTCTGAAAACATCTGCATGCAATAGGTAAGGCATACAAATTGTCTAAGTGGGTCCACCAAAAATTGTATCCAGTGAACAAACAGCAACATGTCTCAGCTTGTCTTGCATTGTTGTCTCGCTATGACAAGGAACCGTTTTTCGATAGGGCACTCACATGTGATGAGAAGTGGGTTCGGTACAGCATCCCAAATCGTTTCAGACATTGGTTGTCCGGCAGTGACTCAATTCCTCACATATCGAGGCCAGCACTACCTAAAGTTATACTCTGTGTATGATGATCAGCACGTGGTGTTGTTCATTATGAACTCCTGCAATGCAGGCAGACGATGAACGCTGCAGTGTACTTGACCAACTGAAACGTGTGCATCAAGACATGAAAAACAAGGATGCAGCACTGGTCAAAATAAAGGAAGTTCTGCTCCATCAAGATAACGCTCCTGCCCACTCGGCTTCATTGACCAGAAACAGTAGCAAAGAACTTGGGTAGGAGCTTTTATACCTTCCAGATTACTCACTAGATGCTCTTCTGCAAACTATCACTTGTTTCTTTCAGTGGACAATCATTTGAGTGGACACGACTTCTCCAGCTTCGATGAGTCGCACGCTGCCCACGCCAAAACGTTTTCTCTTCCCATGACCCGGTATTTTATCTCAGGGGCATCATCATCATCATCATCATTGTCAACCATTGTCAATCCACTGCTGGACAAAGGTCTCCCCAAGTTTCCTCCACAACGGTCTGTCTTGTGCCAGTCTCCTCCATGTCACTCCTGCATACTTTCGAATTTCATCCACCCATCTCCCATGTGGTCTT
The DNA here is from genome assembly GCA_039090855.1 of Macrothele yani. Lineage (NCBI taxonomy): Eukaryota > Metazoa > Arthropoda > Arachnida > Araneae > Macrothelidae > Macrothele > Macrothele yani. The sequence goes on from CM077002.1 coordinate 135,382,025, forward strand.
CTTCTGGGTCTTTTCCTGTCCCTTGGAATCCAATCTAAAATTTCGGCTGTCCATCGATGATTTGTCCTTCTGGCAGTATGTCCAGCCCATTGCCATTTCAGGGATTTAACTCTGATCATGATGCCTTCCAATCTTGTCATTTTTCGGATCCACGAGTTACTCTTCTTATCTCTCCTAGTTACACCAAGCATGCACCTCTCCATGCTGCTTTGAGTTGTCTGCAGCCTTTGTATATATCTTTTAGTTAAGGTCCACGTCTCTGCACCATACGTAAGCACTGGAAGGATGCATTGATCAAACACTTTTCTTTTAAGACATAATGGCATATTGCTCTTGAAAATTATGCTGTTTCTGTTGTTAATACGTTGGCAGAACGTTTTTAATGCCCATGGTAATTATTTGATGAATAAATTTCTTTTCTACTTCATATATGTTATACTTTGTTTTAATCACTGAAAACGGCAAATACTTTTGTGGTTACCTGATATTTAGGGATTCTACTTCTAAGTTGCCGAGCATTACTTTTTTGGCCCAGAACTCGATCGTATCGAAACCCATTTCCTATGCAAATGAAGTATAAGAGAAACAAATCAGTCAAATAATCACAACTGAGATTCATACATTTGAAATCAGCTTTTATTGTTCTTTGTGCGTCAGACCATACAATAAAGCAGGACATACACATTCTTCTCGGAAAGAACGAAGGCTCTAACCCATTTTGTGAAGATTTGGAAACAGCTGCAGAGCTCCTTCTTCATTTTATTTTACAAAACAGGACTGGTAACAGAAACAGACAACAGTACCATAAATAATAAATATTTCTTTTCCATCTCTCGCCATCCGATGATCACCGAAGTTATTTTTTTTTTTAGATGAGAAGACATTCGAAGCTTTTTCCCCCATAGAGGAGCCACCCGTGTAAGCTTGAAAGCTGCTGTCAAGCTCGATGCCCCTCAGCAAGTGTGATTAATGATCCTGTAAAACAAATAACTCTTTAAGATAAATTCAAAAATGTCAAGGAAACATAAAGATAAAAGCAATACACGCGTTTACATTTTAGGTGACACACGCATTAAAAAAAGTTGCACATGAGTTGCTTCAAAAGCATTTAACCAAACAGACGGTCAAAATCACTAAACTTATTTCAAATTGCTATTGAATCTGCTGTTCAATAGTTTTCTGAAATCAAATTATGCATTACATTTCCAAGATGTTTTATCCATTATTTTAAACGAGTTTCTAAATTGTGTTTGAGCACACTCAAACAAATTTTGACGGAATTTTATTTTAAATAGAATGCACGCTATGGAAAACTCTCTTCCTATCTTATAAATTTATACACTTAAATGTCAAGGTATTAAAGAAGCAGGGAAATTTTTAACAGAATGAATCTACTTAATCTCAAACGTATGTCCAGACTGAATACTTTTATGTTTTATTCAAAAGCAGAAGAAAAAATCCTTATTTTGCGTATATTAGGTCCATGTAAGTAATCTTCCATAGTCTGATAATTTGATCGGTAATTGAGCTAAGGTTCGTAGATGTATTTTGAAAGCTTAACTTTTATTTGGTACTATTTAACTACGGAGGTATTATTTTGGTATTTTTAATTGGTGACCATATCTGTTCTCAGGTTTAATAAAAGTAAAAAGGTTTTTCCCTCAGCTGATCAGTCTCAAAGTTTAGAGGCTTTTTAAGTTTCTGTTAACTATACAGTGATAGTAATTTGACTGATTGTATACAGATTTTCTTAGAACTGTGTTCCTCATGGCAATTCTGAATAAATAAAGATATATTTCTATGAGAATGAGATTTTTGTTTGAGTGAAAACCCTCAAAAATCGCGAGCAGGTCAAAATCGCCAAAGCAAAGAGCTGCGTGAATTATATGGCATTTCACACGAAGAAACCTCATGCACTAATTTCTACTGGTATCTCCGCTGCATACATGGTATTAACTTGTACCGTGCGGGATATATTTATTTACAGGAAATAGGCGATATAAAAAAATTCTGAAAAATTAGAACTTAGCAAAAAAAGAAATTTTTATGTGACATAAATGCTGGGATACTAGTTTCGTTCTCGTTTCGAAGAAATCTGATTAATATGTGGACAGTCAAAGAACATCAAAAACCATGTTACTACGTACTTTTCAGGAAGTTCGTAGGGGAACATACAAGGTGCTGATTTACAGCCTCATCTGAATTGAATGTTATACCACGCAAGGACTGTTGAAGACAGTAAAACAAGTGGAAATCAGACGGTGCAAAGTCAGACGAGTATGCTGGGTATGGCAACACATCCCACCCAAGCTCCAATGATTTTTGACGGGTGATCAAACTTGTGTGTGGTCTCGCGTTGTCATGATGGAACACAACACCTTTACGATGAACGCGCTCTGGACGTTTCTGGATGATGGATTCGTTCAAACTGTCCAATTGCCGACAGTACACATTCGAATTGATTCTTTGGTTCCCATACCCTTTGAAAATTTGCGTATTCTGTACATGAATGATTCGAGAGCAGTGAGACGTTTCCGCAAAATCGCAACGACTGAAGAGACGGAAAATTTGTTGAATGCTTTCACAGTTCTGAAGCCTTCGTGTTTTATAATTATTATCTTAAATGAGAGTAACTGCTGTTAAGTAGTTTTTTCTGCTATCTTTAATCTATTGAACTTCTCAGACTTCAAAACATGTTGTGTAAGGCAGGGGTCTTCAACCCGTGTCGCCCCCAGGCCATAATGGTCCGTGAGACCTGCACCACAAAAAAAATTTTAAATGTAGAACAATATAGAAATAACGGATAAAAATAATTATTTTTCATTCACTTCATTTTCTAGCAGTTTTTCGTTTTGCGTGCATTTCGTTCATGTTTTGATTAAAAAAATCATATATTTCTATGTTATTTCCCCTGTACGCTACAGATTTCAGAGCAATTTTTTTATATGCCTAATCAACTTTTTAAGGCTGTTATTTCAGTAGGCATCTTGGATCTATTGTTTTTAAATTCAGGCACATCAGGTAACTACTTCGGATGTCTTTCTAACATAGGTATTATCTCATCGCTCCTTTATGCGAAAGTCGGTTTTTAGGATTCAAACCGCTTTGAAATAAACGATATTCATAATAAACACATGTATTTTTGCTGTTCCTTGTCATATGGTCCCGTCAGTGCTGTTCCATTTTATCATATGAACGCCAAGAGTATTCCATTTTGTCATGTGGCTTGCGATTCAGAAAAGGTTGAAGACCTCTTGCGTAAGGGAATCGGAAAAGTTCAACAAAACGTGGATATTCTATGTACAGGAGAAATGAAAATATTAAGATGCGGAACAGAGCACACTACCTGGAAAGTATTGAACCCAAAATACGTAATATTTGAATTTTAGGAGGAGCGTGTAAACTGTCTTATAAAGAAGACCAATAACGATCTCTGACTTATTTCCCAGACCTGGAGGGAGTTTAACGATCGTGAGGAACCAGCCTAAGAAACTCAAACCCCAAATCGCCCTCGCCAACAACGCAATCTAAAAATTTATAAAATCCATATTAAGGAACTTTTAGGACAGTATTAGGGGGCGAGCAAATGCTGAAATGCCCGAACAGGAAAGTTGACAAATGGACTTCATTTTTAAGACGAATCTAATGCCCCACAATGTCTACTAGCTCTCTGAGTAGTGTAAGAACTCAAGGTTGTAAAGATCAGTTCTGTTCTTTTGGAGAAGACAAGAAAGTGAATGTTACTACTGATGAAAATATTGGAATGCTACTGCCTTCTCATGCACATTCATCCAAAGCTATAATTTAAAGGCATTTTCTTCATGTACATGAAAACATGGTCAGCTAGTTATGTCATATTTTCTCACTGTCTATAAAGTCTTCATTTCAAAGAAGTAAAAAGCTTTTTCATTGTATGTGGAATAAGTGCAAGTATGATGACATTCTACGCATATCCCGCTTTTTCGATGAGGATATATATGCAGTTGTACATGTGTGCATGCATATTATTTTGGGGTATGGGCTTTCGTAGCAGCAGATTATAAATAACCTTGGTTATGATTTTCTAACTCCATGCAGATTACTTATCTTTTGTTTCGGTGTTCAGCGACCACCATGGGCAACTCTAAGGGCTAAAAGCAGTTCTCCGTCCCAAATTTCGGATCACTGGCACTTAGGAGGGGGAAAGCCAGTCTCTTAGACTAGTCACACTACCCATGCCCCATCTGGGGCTCAACCACTGGCCCACTCGGACGAACGGTCAAAAACTAGAGGTTAGATCACTGCGCCATTGGAGTAAGACCAATCTTTAAATCTGATTCACAGTTTCTGTCTGTTTGTGGAGACAATGTTTTCAGTTCCTTTAATATTTTATGGAACTAATATGATAATTAAATATAGCGAAATGTTTTTATTCCAATCATGTTTAAACTCAAAAGATGTATTCGTTACCCTCTGAGACCTAAATTGTGTTTAAATTTGGGAAAATACATTGAAAATAAGTTCAAATTAAGAGTACGGTCAGCTACTCAGTTTGATTTATTAACGATCCACTTTAAGCACTTTCAACAGCTTGTCAGTTCCACACACGTTTTCAAAGCGGACAGCCTACAGATGACCTTCATTCTTTTCTGACTGTTTCATGTTAATGAGGTGTCGTTAGTTCTCATTTCAAAGGAAGATCAGTTCACTTCAGGTAGATGACATTCCTGCTAATACGCCTTTACCACGGTCACGGAAAACCTCGACTAGAGAGACGCCCTTTTTTTTTTAACTGATTATCTTATGCGAAACTCAGGTGTAACGAACTCCAGATAACGGCAGCTTAATAGCACAGCATCATGAAGAATCAAACATGTCCTCATAAATTGGGTGAAATGATCATTATCGCTTCCCAAAATAAAAAACAATATCTGTCGGTCAAAGAACACAGAAAGCCAACTATGTCACAGAGCTGCTGAGTTATAAGCTTCACAGTGACAAATTCTTCGCGTGTGCTGGGCTATGACAATCACTTCAAAAGTGCATACAACATAACTGAGACTCGACGATATATAATATTTCATGACACAATAAATACGTAACTTTCCTACATTGCACGAAGATTTCTTGAGATGCAATGTACAAATATTTAATCTAATATAATTTTCCCCGGGAAGATAACAATACTATATTACTGTAACGGCACTCCAAAAAAATCTCTTGTTCATTCTATCTTGTTGAAACTATTCATGTTCATGTCAGAAGAACAAAATAGAAATCGGGGAGATTTTTTATCCGCGGAGTTCCCATAAAGTTACATTAATTTATTCTGTTTTGGGGATTTAATTACCATCACGCGAAACACTTAGGGACGATTAAACGTCGCCTACCCCTAATTTAGGGTTAGTTGTTCTAGCAACGGAACAGCCATCGGGCCAACACAATACCCATGCCTTATTCCGGGACTCGAACCAGGACCCATCTCGGAAGAATGGTCAAAAGTCAGAGTACTTTATTGCTGGGGCAGCAAATTAGCGTTTATCTGCATTCCAAATTAGTTTTATCTGCAGATAAATACCCGTTGGAATTGCACTCTGTGACAACAGTAGTTTTATAGTGTAATTCATTGTTCGCTTAATACGCGAAGCAGACGATCTTATTAATCTGGATTGTCGAAGAGGACATATTTATAAAATCATCAAATTTGTACATAAAGATATGAAATCATCAGACGATATATAAAAGATGTTTCTGAATATTTGAAATATATTCATTTCTTCACACATTGCGATTCCGTACCTGTAGAAGCCGAATAGGAAACCACAGATTCTTGACTTAGTCTTGACTGCTGCTTTGCTATACATGAGTAAAAAGCTCACAACTATCTCATCACATCCATATGATCTAGAAAAAGACATAACAAGCAGAGAAATCGCGAAAATGCTTTGCCGCATTTCTACTAGTTTTTTATGATCCCATAGAGTTAGTTGTTTTTATTGCTAAATGGCCGTATATGTTTTTCCTTTCTAGTGAAAACTAAATATTCATGCCCAAAGTGGTTAGCACGATGTTCAAATACACAACTACTTAACGATAACATCTAGAGCATCTTGGGTGCAAAACATATTCTATTCTCAGGATCCGTTTGACAAATACGTTTTATTGTTTTAACAGACGTCTAGAAACCTTCGAAAAAATGGCGCCTTGGTAAAAAAAATGGCTCCTTCCTATCCTCACCTGTTTATAATAGTGAAATGTTTTCACATCACTTGCATTATTTTCTTTATTACCAACTCTAGTACAGCCAAATCAGAGGTAGTTATTGCATTTTATGTGCACCACGATGAATTATAAAACGTATTAAGCATTTTGCTACTCTTCAAATTCTGTGATATTGGGATTTTATGTTAATGGCAAAGATCTCTGATTTTGCATAGGGCAACTAACTCTATGGATACACTTGAAAAACATTGGGGAGGTATTTATTAAAAAAAAAAAGTATTTTATCAGGCAGATATTCCGGAACAGTATAATACCAACATACAGCCTAGTGGGCAACGTTCGTGACTGCCACGGAAAGGACCTCAGGTTCGATCCCAGGCAGGTACGAACGCTCGATCCACTAAATATCTGCCGTGCGTCGGATGTGCACGTTAAGCCGTCGGGCACTGGGTACTGCCCCACCCCTGAGTAATAAATAAGGGCATCTTTCTCCCCCTCTCTACTTCGCTTCCGTGTCATTTTCCTATCTGGTCCAAATCTCCTAGCTTCCTATTTCTAAGGTTTGTTTAAGACCGGGGTCAGACACTCCCTTCCTAAAATTCTCTACATATGATCATATGATCAAACAGGTATTTAATCTGATTTCTTGACTGGCAGCTGAAGCAGTGCTCGTGGAATAATTTGTACAAAAATAAACATAAGTTTACTCACCTAAATACATTTAAATAAATAGCCTATGATCCTATGACGTTCTTAGTATCCTCCGCGATGATGGCCACCGTAAGAAGGTCCTGGTCCTCCGTAACCTCCTTGTCCACCATATCCACCACCATATCCTCCTCTGTGTTGTTCAACATGGAATTGGGCGTCAGCTGGACTCTGATGGTCAGTTCCAGGTTCGTTGGTCTTTACTTGAGCTCTGAAGCCATGATGATCAGCAACGTAGTCAACCTGTCTGTAGTTTCCGTGGGCATCAGTGTATCCGTAGCTTCCCTGGACATTTCCGTGACCATCACTAGATTCCTTGCGGTTTTGCTTGAATTCGCCACTGTGGTGATCACCGCCAGCAATTTCGTATCCATAATCGTAAGGTGTGGGCTGGGCCTGTGCGAAGACATTCAAAATGCAATGAGAAGTGCGAAAAACTAAACTATAACAAAATAAAAACAAGGCTTGTACAGGTTGATAAAATTACAATCAGGCAATGCATTGATTATGATAAGCTTTCTAACATACCAGAAATCATTGCTCAAGTTATGAGGGTAATGGCTGTGGAATAAATCTTGCTCCTGCGCCCTGACCTTTGACTCCATTTCAATGATACGAAACAGAACCGGTTCAGTATACCTCTGAGACAACATGATAAAGTTTTGTCGCAATAGAAGCATTTTTAGTCAAGTTATGAGGATAATGGCCGGGGAATAAATCTCGCCCCTGCGCCCTGACCTTTGACCCAATTTCAATAATATGAAACAGAACCCGTTCAGTATACCTCTGAGACAACATGATAAAGTTTTGTCGCAATAGAAGCATTTTTAGTTAAGTTATGAGGATAATGGTTGTGGAATAAATCTCACTCCTGCGCCCTGACCTTTGACCCCATTTCAATGATATGAAACAGAACCAGTTCAGTATACCTCTGAGACAACATGATAAAGTTTTGTCGCAATAGAAGCATTTTTAGTCAAGTTATGAGGATAATGGCTGGGGAATAAATCTCGCCCCTGCGCCCTGACCTTTGACCCAATTCCAATAATATGAAACAGAACCCGTTCAGTATACCTCTGAGACAACATGATAAAGTTTTGTCGCAATAGAAGCATTTTTAGTCAAGTTATGAGGATAACGGCTGTGGAATAAATATCGCTCCTGTGCCCTGACCTTTGACCACATTTCAATGATATTAAACAGAATCGGTTGAGTGCATCTCTGGAACAACATGATGAAGTTTTGTCGCCATCGAAGCATTTTTACATAAGTTATGGCGCATAAGGGGAATGGAATAGATCTCCTCCTATGTCCTGACCTTTGACTCCATTTTGTCCATTTTCAATAGGGTCCTTCCCAGGTTGTCCCCTACCACATACCAAAATTTCACAGAAATCGAACCATTTTTACGCGAGTTATCGTGCGGAAGGACGGACAGACAGACAGACAGACGAACAAATCTGGAGCATATACGCTTTTTTAACCTACAGTTGGAAAGCGTAAAAAAGATGACGTCATAAATTTAAAGCAGCCAGAATTTAGTAGCAGGATTCTAGGCATACTTTAAAATTTCCAGGAAATTGTGCTGTTACATGAGCTATGTTATCGGACAATTTTCTATGCTTCCAAATGATGCTAGAACTATAATAGTTAATGTTCTGAACCAGTTTTTGTTGAGCTGTGAGCATTTCTCTCACTCTTCGCATATACAGAGCGTCATTTATTTGTGATTTGTGACCATGGCGGCTCCACTCCCGCTCTAGCTGAGCTTTAGATCTTCTGTGACGTATACTCAAATTTAACTTTCATTTTTAGTTACCTTTTCTGTGTAAATTTGAGTTCATTCTCCTTTAGGCTTTTTCAAACTTAACGTAATATCTCCTCTCTCGCAAGATTATGGTTGGCAACACCTAGAGGTCGGAACGTATGATGTGTGTATGTGTGCGATGAGAACTGAACGATATATAAGGTTTGAGCAGCAGGAGGGAAGGGAGATGAGCTGCTGAAGGCTTAGTGGTTAGCGAGTCTGACTGTCAATGGAGGGTCCGCAGGTTCAATGCTGGACTGATCTTCTAGAGATGGTGTGATTTGCTAACAATCGCTGAATATTCGCCGTGCATCGGACGAGTACGTTAAATGACGGCCCCCGGGTTGGACGTCCTCGGTTACGTTGGGTATCCATTTCTACCCCCACCTAATTTTCTCTCACCCCTCTATGAGCAACATCGTACTTGTACGGTGGTGCCATGTACTGTGTGCGCTCTCTCTCACTTACAAACTGTTCTGTCAAAGTCGCCAGACTTGCTCTCACTCCTTCCGTTTCTGTGCCCTGCCTAAAAGGCGGGCCCGCTGTAGGTGGTTTGGGCCTAAACCTTCTCTGTGGATGGAAGTCCGACATGAAAATGCCTGGCTGTCTCTAGTGAAGGTAGATGGTGAAAGTTATCATTGTACTTGTGGAAGAGGCGTTGTTAATTTAAAGTTTGAGTTATTTGAAAGATGCGTGTTCTACCTAAGTGTTAATGTTGTTCTTTTAACAAAGTGTTATTATTATTATTAACTCACGTTTGTTTCATTATACCTTGCTACAGCGCCAAAGGTTAAGGGGCAGAATAAAGACGTAACCTTTTCTGAAGTTTCTTAAATGACTGCTGTTTCACTGTAGGTAAAGTTTGTGAGACTGATCTATGTAGAGTTCAGACTGCTATATTTATACGAACATTACACTTCTCAACAATATGTTATCAGTTCCCATAAGGATTGACGCGTGTTTGACTTTCAAACAGTCTGCACTTTGCCTCCGTGTGCTTCGTGTGAACATTTCTCTTATCAAGCGACCTCTGGCGTTTGCGTCATGTGAGAGCTTTTCTCATTAAGCGTCCACTGGCGTTTGTGTTTTTTTTATGTAGATAACGCGATGATACGAGTCCGTTTTTCTCCTAATTTGATTTGTAACTATATATATATATTAACACTACTTAAAACAGCGGGAAAATATGGCGTGAGAAAAACTCTCACGTGCAACCACTGGAGTTTTTCAACGCGTAGCGATCAACGACGGGTTAAGCTTTAGGAGAAGCTAAATTTTCTTAAATTCACTTACGTGTTTGTGGCATATGGTATAGAACTCAAAATTGTGGCCCACGCGCAGTTAAAAACATTTTATCGAATAACTGATGACGCGATCCGGGTTTGTTGTCTTTCGGTAGCTTGTGTAACAACACTTGCTTTCCGGAAGATTGATACATTCATCGACCACAGCGCGTATTCAAAAGTTAGAGTTTGATTATTTCTCATGTAATTGCTGTTCGAAAATCAGGAAGGCATTTAAAACGACGGCTAGTTTTCTTTCTTACTTTTAACGGGGGTATAAGTGAAAATTATCTTTATTTTAAGAACATTGTAACTTGTGTGGTCTTGAAACAACCAAATTGTGTTTTCTGATGTCTGCCTTGATAGTGAGGGAAAATACTGGAATCCAAACTATTTGAGAATTAAACCTTACAGTCCCTATAAAAGGAAATTAATGGTAGCATAACAAACAAAAAAATTTCCTGCAAACACCAAGTTATTTTTTTTTTTTTTTGAGTAAGTAAATCTGAATAATTCCACAAAGCGATTTTGTCCCTATCAATTGCAGAACCTCTAACAGTAGGAGAGCTTCAGTCGTATCGTCAAGGAATATAAAATATTTGAACTGTTTGGAAAGAAGATAAACCACGATGGGCAAACAGGCAAGCCGATTCACCGAGGAATCACCAACTACAGTGTTTTTAAGTCAGGAGAACTTAAACGTACTCGGTGATTATTTCGAAGACTTTTTTATGTATCTCATATTTCAGAGAGCATTAAATGGCAAGATTTTTCTCAGTTCGTGATTCGTGCTTCCATTGATTGAAAAAAGTGTTTAAAAAGCGATTGAATGAGCTAAACATCAGCGGAGGTAATGAAAGTACATTGACAATAGACCTACAGGGCCGTCAATGCAATCTCTTGGGATTGTTGTGAGTGAGGTTAAAGTTTTATCATGTAAGAAGTTTTTCTTTGATTTTTAACGAATTTTGATTGCCATATAGGCCTATGCATAGAGTAAGTAATATGTGTGCATTATGTGTTTTCTAGGTGGCCATGGAATTACTCTAACAGTGCTGAGAAATAGGTAAAACAGATATCAATACTTGCTTATTTGATTACTCTGAAAAAATGAACTAACCGAATTTAAAGCGTTGAGAGAAGCCAGTTTCAGCGGATAGAATATTTGTGTTGAAGACGGAATTTCGTAGATGTTATGATGTCGTACCACACATAGTGCAGAAACTCCACAAGATGTCAGTGGTTCATCTCAATAATGCCTAGAATTTTTGAGAAATCACAGAAAATTTCCTGAGTTTTCTGATGTCTGACTACAAAAAGGATAGTCCCAGGATGTTCTCTGTTCTGTGACATATTCACATAGCATCAGTGAGAGATAGAAAATGATTGATAAGAATGTTCCAAAGACTTTTCTAAAACGTAATTTGCATGTGGAAATGTTTTACTATCGAGTGCACTACATGACTGAAAAGAAAAAAAAATTACCGGAAGATGATGATTCAGTTTGTAAGGAAAATTTAACCAGACGTTTATCGGAAAGTGCAAAAGGTATTTGCAATTTTATTCTTTACTGTACTTCAAGTATGTTACCAGGATGTCATGAAGAAGAAATGCGAGTAGGTTTACTGAAGAACATAATGGCTATCCTGAGAATTGCGATATGTCTGATGTCTACTCTTAAGAGGTAATAAATACAGTATTTCTTAAATAGGGACAAGCAATGTGGGACAGTAAGACTCTCAACACGAATTCAAAGAATTTTAAATGCCAGATAAACCTGATCTTTTTGACATACCTACATCAGAGCACATGTCAAGACTTCAAAGTTGCACCGACAAAGTCAGTCAGAAAGATGCGAGTTCGAACTGCGTCACTGGCAAATTTGTGCTTACGCTATACCTTACGTAGGCATATATTGTATTAACCGCACATATGAACAGTGTTGTTACATAGTCTTGTCTCTCTTTCTGAAAGGGTGCAGTATATCCTTACGATTGTAATTCACATATCTGTCTGATGAATATTGTATGCCTTAGACTCTAACATTGCCAGAATGAAACTTTTCAATTTTCAATGCACATCTAAAGAATCTGTGACTTACGTAGTCATGTCCGCCTCCGTATCCACCGCCTCCGTATCCACCATGACCACCGCCTACGTATCCTCCATGTCCACCTCCATTGCCACCTCCGAGGCCGGCTCCACCTCCGCTACCTCCATGACCGCCACCGTGTCCACCATATCCGTATCCTCCACCTAGAAGTGCTTTATGGCCTCCATACCTTTGTCCAAGGGCAAGGGTGACTAGAGTAGCTAACACAACGGCCTGAAAAAAATTGTAATGGTAAATTAATACATCATGCATCTAAAAAGATTCATTCTTTACTAATAGATACTTAAATATATGAAAACATTGGTTTTAACAATTATGAAATATCATACAATCCATAGGCGTAACCACTGGGAAAATCAGGGAGGTCAGGACCCCCTTCAGATTTTTAGAGTCGGGGATCCCCAATGTAAAGACCCCCCCCCAATTTTTCGGGAATATAATGATATAATGCACACTTTTTTATGATGTGAGTGAACCGACTAAATTTGATAATATAAGATCGTAATTTTCGTAGAATGCAAACACATGTTTATTGTGCACTTAATAAATGAGCAATATCGATTCCTAATAAGCAAAGTCAGTTCTACGACTTTTTAATTTACATTTCTCCCTATCCATCATAGTTTTACAGTTGTGTTCGCTAAGTTCCACAATTCGCCAACAGAGGCGCCTGTGTCGTGCCCGTTAGATCGCGCCTCAGCAAGCAACTGCTTTACTCTTGTGTGTGTACGAGGAGGAGTTCCAAACTCTATCTTATACAATATGTATATAATATTGTATATATATATGTATACATGTAATGTGTGTATGTATGATCGCCCCCCCGATTTTGAAACATGGTTACGCCACTGATACAATCCACATCTTTAATTTTCAATCTCAGAAAACATCATGGTATTCTTCCGATGGAAAAATGTCCTTTGCTTTAAAAAAAACAGAGAATGTGTGCATAAAGACGAAAGGGTAGAAATTTTAAATTTAAAACATGGGGTCCATTTATTATTGCATATGCAAAACAAAGGTCAAATATCTTCCTGTCTTTCTAAGTTATTTTAATTAGTTTGCCAGTATTTTTAGAAGGCGTGCTAAACGACACCAGTCATCATCACCGACGATCATTCAGCCATCTAGGATACAATACTTACATTGTAGGTGGTTCTGTATTCACACATCCAGGATGAATGGCGGATATCCTGTATGACCACTTTCCGGAGTTTACTGATACAGATGCATGAATAGTTAAGTTCTTACTGTTCGAGTGTTCTTGTTTAGAGATAAAAAAAAGTTTTCACGGATGCATGGGTTTGTGTTTAAAGTCAGAGGACACGAGGGAAATTATTTCACCTGCATCGTTACTTTTAAATCCTAAATCATTGTTATTTATTCTGTAACAATATTTGCCTTTCATGAGAGAAGCGATGTGTTATTTAAAGGTTTTTCACCTCTAGTAAATTACAGTGTTCTCGTCCCTAGAGTATGGTATTTAAAACCACCTTTAAGCGGCTATGTTTCTGAATCGAATGGTGCCCAAACCTTTCTAAGCTTCCCAAACAGAAATTATTTACATAGCAACTTGATTCTACGAAAGCTACGAAAAAACAATACCTTTAACTCTCCCACGTCAGCAGTACCGAACATAAACTTGTCGCTAGTGATAAGATCTCGCTTCTATAGTCCTGTGTTCTCTGCTCCATGACCCTAGACATGATGGGTAAGGACTTGTTCTCGTGACAGGGTCAACATCGTACTGGGTAGGGACAAGCGCCTCAAATATTTATCTTTCTTCTCTTAGGTTAGTCGATATTGTTATAGCCCTTTTAGAAGATAAATATATTAGAAAGGATTAGTGTCAATCATCCTCTTAAATGACCAATTTGGATAAACAAAGTGGTCATTTAGGGGTGGTCATTTAGTGTCAGCTATCCCCCGAAATGACCACTTTGAGCAGCTAAGGAGAAAGCATCGCTCTCTGATGAGCAAGTTCACATGTTTCAGACGCGTTCGACACACCTTTTAGAGAACGAATATATTCGTTCGAGATAATTGTAGTCAAATTTTGTTAACCCCGAGTTAATTCGCTCCACCCGGTTAAAGGGTTAACGCGATAGCCCTAGTTTTTTTGTTTTTTTTTATCTTTGAAGCAACGCAATGAGAAGCGAAAGACGATATTACGTCTCTGCGAACAGTCGCTCATTTTACCTCCACTCCGGGAAAATTTGTAAAAATTGTAGAAATTAAATGATCACACATTTTTTAATTCAAATATTATCTATGCCAACTTTTCTCGTGTCAAAAATTGACTTATTTTCTCTACTGCAGTTAAATAAAAAACCTGCCCTGCTTTCTTTACGGAACTCTCTCTTGTTAGTCTCATCCTTTAAAGATAAACCAAGATATAAATAAAGCCTAACACGGTTGTAATTGATTTTTTCTTAAGTCGTATTTCAGTTATTATTTCTACATGAATTTCTCCTATTTTAATGGAAATTAGACAGTTGTTAATGTAAGACAAAGCGCACTGAAATAAGAAAATAGTGATCCATTTTTTCCAGATGTGGTACTGTACTTTGGATCCTGGAACGAATAATCTCTACATCATGCAGTTATTGAAAAAATGTTTGAGAACCAAAACAACATCCATTTTATTGATAGAAAATCTATTTTCAACACTGGCGTTACCACGCGAAAGCGAGAAAGCATTTTCAAAAATAAGCGCCATCTTTTTCTTATGGATAGGAAATGACCATTATTTTAAGCGATTAGTGCTTGATCCAGTAAAGGGAAAACTTTTCGGATCATGCGAAATTTATCACATGGATACAAAACCAGAGGACAATAGACGTAACAGGGATTTGCTTTGTTCCAACAGAATAAGTGATAAGTGCACGACGAGATATGATTATTGAGAGAAAATCAAACGAAATCTTGAATTTCGTTTTCCGGGTCGTTGTTAATCTCTTGATTCGGAACCTACGAGTACGCAGATGTGACAAGATAACGCATCTGAAAATTTGACCGCAAAAGGATTTATGGAAAGAAAAACACGCGAAGCATGAAGACTATCAGGTAAAAGACAAAATATTTATGGAAAATTTATTTTACACTACTCCAGCAAATTTAGAATGTTGAAAATTTAACAGTACTGTGCACACTGATTTCCATGTTACCGAAATCATCTAATTGCGTGTTAGCGTTTAAAGCAGAAAACGTAGTCTTATAAGAAGAAATAGTTTAGTTTTCCAATGCAAATAAAATAATTTCTCTTTTATCATAAAACTACAGTATTCCAGGGCAAATGCAAATGACTCTGCATGTCTTCCAATGAAGTCTTCCAGATGAAGTGTATGTCTATATATTCGAATTAAATAAAAAAAAACCCACTATAAAATATAAGGCAAGATTTAAATAAAGGTGAAAAAAACCTTACTCAACATTTCAAAGAATATTTCATCAAAATTGTAAAGCTAATGAAAAGTTACGCAAGTCTCGATATGCAATTAAGAAGCATGTAACGTACCTATCTCAGAGGTGACGAACATGTCAAGACGGCTAAGTAGCAAAGATAAGCATTCGTCGGTGTAGCTTACTTGGGAAAGCATTCAGCCTCGGAGCAGAAGGATGCGGATTTGATCTTTTGCCCTCTGGCAACTTTGGGTTTTCATAACGGCGCCCGAACGTAAAAATTGATCTGTTGGTCTTTAGGTTGTTCGAAAAATGTGGGATATTTCTTCAATACATCGTCTGGAATTAGTGAGAATTCCTTCTTCTACAGAAAGTTACTTCAAGTATGGTTTGCAGCTAACACAAAACCTGATATTTCGTGCCCCCGCTTTGCACAAGGGGGAACATATGTGACGTTCTACAGAGGTGACGTGCATGCCAAACATCAAGTAGCAATGATATTCCTCTGTCTGTGTAGCTTAATTGGGAAAGCATTCGGCTCCGGAACAGAAGGAAGCCGATCCGAGCTCCGCCACCGGCAAATTTGTGTTTCGCTACAAGGTCGCCCTAACATACAAAATGGATCTAAATCCTGTTAGGTTCTTCGAAAAATGTGTGTTTTCCCTTCCCCACATCGTTTGGAATTAGCCGGAATTATTTCTTCTACGATGAGCCCTCTTTCACAAGTGGTTTGTTGGCTGACGCGGAAACCTACGATTCCGTCCCAGACTTTTCTAAAGGATAGGGGGCGTACCTACCTCAGAGGGGACGCACATGTCAAGATGGCAAAGCTGCAGCGACAAAAATATTATAAAAAAAATTATTACAGAATTATTACTGTGATAATTTGTAATATAGAGTAATAATTTTGTAATAAAAATTATTACAAAAGTATTACTGCGTTGTTTTAATACTCCAATAAGTTACGAATTATTATTATTATATATAATAATATTTGTTGTGTAAATTATTATTATATATATATTTGATTGGTTGTTTTACGACCAGCGTGAGCAACTCAATGGGCTATAAGCAGTAGCCCATCTCCCTAATTTAGGGTCATTGGTTCCATGAAAGGGAGAGAACGAATGCCGTACGACAAACACTTCATGGACGAATGGTCATAAGCCAGCACTTAGACTACTGGCTACTGGAGCGGCTCTTACGCTGGTATGACGAAGTAAATTTCTCCATCATCTTTGTCCACCCCGGGTTCCCTCACTCCGGAGTAAGTCGCTCTCCCAACTGAGCTACGCGGACATATGCTCTCGCTGCTATCTGCCTTTATCTCATGTGCGTCCTGCGGTACATCTCCTTCAGTAAAAAGCACTGCGTTCAGATTCTTTTCTAACTATGGAATTGCATAATAGTAGTTTGTCACCCCTGATTTAAATAATTTATGGTTGTCATGTTAAATTTTCTAACATATTTAAGCATGTGTAAGAAAAACAGTTGGTGTGGTACCTATACACAGCTGGACACAAAATGTATGTTGTGTGTTAGCATCTTACTCGCGGAAGGATAAAATTTAAGACCGACCTAGCAGAGGGACTAACGACTATTGTGAGCAATGTCTATGTTATCGCTTGCAAAAGTTACCCTGCCGCCCCGGTGGCGCAGTGGTCTAAGGCGTTGGCCTCTGATCATTCGTCGGAAGGGGTCCGGGTTCGAATCCCGGTGAGGCATGGATGTTGTGTTTGTCTTACGGCACTGGCTCTCTCCCTTCCCTGGAACCAGTGACTCTAAATTAGGGACGGGCGACTGCTTATAGCCAATTGAGTTGCTCACGGTGGTCGTTAAACCTCAAAAAAAAAAAAAAAAAAAAAAAAAAGTTACCCCAAATGTGATACTGCTGACCTGTCAGAAAGGAACTGAATATACCCCACGAGTGGTTGGCTGTTAATGAAGTGAGCTGTTTTTTTATCTTCACGGTATCGACGAGCTTTAGTAAAGACATTGGCTCACGCTTGAAACGTGCAAAAAAATGCTCCAATGTTTAGCGAACTTTCAGTTTGCAAAGTATCAGCATTCTCAATTTCTGAATAGAAGCCTGAATTTTCTGAAGCAGTTTTAGTGACACAACGAATACAGGATATATAAATGTAACTAGATAGATGAAATACAGGATAGATGAAATGTAACTAGATAGATGAAATGTAACTAGATAGATGACATACAGGATAGATGAAATGTAACTAGATAGATGAAATACAGGATAGATGAAATGTAACTAGATAGATGAAATACAGGATAGATGAAATGTAACTATGCCCATACAAGACCAGACTAGGAGTACTCAGCCGATGTTTTTTGATTAAGAATTTCCTGGCCGTGCCATAAAATAGGACCACTCTTTTCCCGTTTTGGGAGACACATCCTTTGTACAAAACAAAAAAAGCGTATTGCACTGAAAACTATGAAATAGTTGTAATATATTATGAGAGCATTCTAAAAACTATGAAACGCTACACTTTTTGACTAAATGTTCAACAACGGATCCGAACTACTGGCTGGCATTCCGACCACTGAGGGACAAGTAAAAATATTTTTAACGACCACCATGAGACACTCTATGGGCTACGAGTAGTGGTCCGTCCCTAATTCAAGCCCAATGGCTTTTTTATTTTTTTTTTTTTTTATTGGAGGTTTAACGACCGCCGTGAGCAACTCAATCGGCTATAAGCAGTCGCCCGTCCCTAATTTAGGGTCACTGGTTCCAGGGAAGGGAGAGAGCCAGTGCCGTAAGACAAACACAACATCCATGCCTGACCGGGATTCGAACCCGGACCCCTTTCGGACGAATGATCAGAGGCCAACGCCTTAGACCACTGCGCCACCGGGGTGGCCCCAATGGCTTCAGAGCGGTTAGTCCCTAAAGGAGCTAAGACATTTACAACACCTATGCCTCATCCGGGAATTTTTTGTTAAGACGTTGAAGAGATCGCCGTGAACATCTCGATAGGCTATAAACAGTCGCCTGTCCCTAATTTAGAGCCACTGGATCCAGGGAAGGAAGAGGGCCAGTTCCGTAAGACAAACACAACATCCATCCCTCAACGGGATTCGAACCCGGGCCCATCTCAGACGAACGATCAGAAACCAGCGTTTTGACCACTGCTTCTCCTAGGTGGCCACCAGGGATTCGAACATAGACGTTCAGTTAGGAATCTACGCCTCTAACCACTCAACCACCGAGGAGGCTGAAGTTATCCATTCTGAAGCTGTCAAGTCTGAATAATCATCTTAGCAAAGATAGCCAAAATATTATTGCTAAAGTGTACAGTTAATGTAAGGAAAGCAGATTTTATGATACAAGCCGGGTAAGCCCAGATAAAACGAAGAAAGTCAGGAAAAGTTTCATTTCTTTCCGCAGTTCTCTCTTTGATAACAATATTCGGAATTTCTTTCTATATTTTTTGGCTTTCAGATTAGTAAATTTATATTTTTTATATTAAGCAATAGTAAAAAATATATTAAGATTTAAACCGTTTTGAGAATTCAAGTTTTCAAAAACTTTTAAAGTGTTTCTTGAAAATATACGAATATATTTGATTCTTTCCTTACCTTGATCATGGTGATCGGAATGTAGAAAGGTCCAAATGCACTCAGAAGGAAGTTTGCTCGTGGTGTGATGCTGAATGTTTGGTGGCCGTGCTTTTATAGTAAAGTCAAGTGGGAGATTTTTTTGCTAGTCCTTTTTGCAGTTGTGCCGGCCTCAATCGAAAAAGGGACTCTCATGCAATGATCCACATCCAGATTGGGGCCGAAGGTAGGCCTGGGTGGAGTCGCAGGGAAGGGGGATGAGAACGAAAGGAGAGAAAGTGGCCTAACTCTCTCCATCTCTCTCTCTCTCTCTGTTTTTCTCTCACCACAGGTAGCGGTTAACTTCCTGTTGCCCATCGCACGCAGGTCAGGTTTCGCCACGCCCTTCCACCGCCGTGAAAACTTTTTGGCGTTTTCTGGTCATTCGGTCATCTTTCTGATCAAGAACCTCGGGGATAAACGCACAAGCGCATAGGAAATAAATCTTGACAATATTGGTGTCTTTGGTGCATTTCATTAAAATTAATCCGAGGTCAAAGTATCGATCAATACTTGTACAACTAGAACTGCTTCGAGGGAAATGACTTTTGAATAGAAAAACCGCGTAGTCGTTAAAACTGTTTTGGAAGTTTTAGATTTTAAACGTCCCTGTTTCTGTGAACCCATTTTTTTATTCCAGTTAGTTTTGCAGTTTAAGTTTTTTTTTTCAACCCACGAAATCACTGGCTTAGGCAAATGTCACGATATCCCACAGTTCAGCGCGTTCGCAGTTTTAATATTTAATTTCTAAAGCAAATAAATGTGTCGGGATAAATGTGTCGGATAATCAAAGAGCTTTGCCTAATTTCTGGACATATTGTGTTTTAATCAATTAATCTTTCCGGCAGATTTGCTTGCTGTTGTGGTTTTTCACAATACAGCCGATCGGAGTCCATGTCTGTGCCAGAAATATAGATAAGCATTTCTCGATTTTTGTATGTTTTCTTCTGGAAATATAAAAATCCCACAACACTTTCTGATTTCTTTCAGCATAAAACGAAAAGCCACTTTAGGAATACAGTTGCAATGTTGTTCATTTGGTGCGCATGCTCAGAGAGGCAGCAAACGCATCTAATACCATAACAATAAATGCAATGACAGAAAAAAATTGTATAAACCAACTCAGTAATTTAAGAACTGCCTTTAATGTTCTTAAATATTCATAAGAATTCATTATTTTAAATGAAGGAATGTTGCATATTTTTTACTTTACACTGTTGTTGTTACAAAACAGGAACTTTTATCTTTATTGAAATATGTTTTGAAATTATTCTAAGACGGAAAATAGTCACGTTTCCGATTGAATAAATCGGGATGGAAATAGAATTTTACTGTTTTGCTAAATAGTCTTCATTTTTATTTGCAGTAAAAACTGTTCTACGCCAGTGGTTCTCAAACTGTTGTTCTTCAAGCACCTCTTGGAAATATTTATCTAAACTGCGTATTCTTTGTACATTAGATATTAAGGACATTTCCTACGAATAAATACAAACTTTATTCTAGTACGTTTATATTTATGTGTGCATACATGTGGGTATAAAACAAAAAAGAAATACATATACGTGCAAATACAAACATACATTTATTTACAAAGATTTTAGCCACCTCGGTGGCGCAGTGGTCTATGCGATGGCTTCTGATCTTTCGTCCGAGATAGGTCCGGGTTCGAATCACGTGAGGCATGGATATTGTGTTTGTTTTACAGCACTGGATCTCTTCCTTCCCTGAAACCAGTGACCCTAAATTAGGGACGGGAGACTGCTTATAGCCCATTGAGTTGCTCACGGTGGTCGTTAAACCTCCAATAAAAAAAAATACACACATACATTTATTTACAAAGATTTTAGCCACCCCGGTCGCGCCGTGGTCTAAGCGATGGCTTCTGATCTTTCGTCCGAGATAGGTCCGGGTTCGAATCACGTGAAGCATGGATATTGTGTTTGTCTTACAGCACAGGCTGTCTCCCTTCCCTGGAACCAGTGACCTTAAACAAGGGATTAGCGACTGCTTATAGCCCATCGACTTTCACGGTGGTCGTTAAAATCCTAATAACAAAAAAATATGCCACAGAATCTGCATGAATGATTAGAAAAATCTAATAAAACTGGTAAAGTCCTATTCGTTTAGTAATCAATGAGAAGAATGAGATTGTTCACTCTTGCCAAGTTCATCAATATTTGGAGTTATCTTGCTCAGGTGTAAACGTAAGTCGTCTTCAACATCCAGCTTGCTTCGATATTTTGTTTTGATGGTTAAGTTAATTTTGTTGACAGTCGGTTCACTATGCGACTCAGTATGGTTGTTAACTAATCACGTACCTCGGTATTAATTTCGCGTACTCACAACTAGTAAGCGTACCTCACTTTGAGAAACATTTTTGTAAGCAAAAAGAGATGATTAAAAATTATCGGCCGCCCCGGTGGCGCAGTGGTCTAAGCGATGGCCTCTGATCATTCGCCCGAAAGGGGTCCGGGTTCGAATCCCGTGAGGCATGGATGTCGTGTTTGTCTTACGGCACTGGCTCTCTCCCTTCCCTGGAACCAGTGACCCTAAATTAGGGACGGGTGACTGCTTATAGCCCATTGAGTTGCTCACGGTGGTCGTTAAACCTCCAATCAGCCGACCCGGTGGCGCAGTGGTCTAAGCGATGGCCTCTGATCATTCGTCCGAACGGGGTCCGGGTTAGAATCCCGGTGAGGTATGGATGTTGTGTTTGTCTTACGGCACTGGCTCTCTCCCTTCCCTGGAACCAGTGACCCTAAATTAGGGACGGGCGACTGCTTATAGCCTATTGAATTGCTCACGGTGGTCGTTAAACCTCCAATCAAAAAAAGAAAAAAATGATCGAGAACCTATCTTTCGGTAGACTCTTCTAGCACTGCAGTTGTTCCGTATTTTCTACTGATGAGTTAAGTACGAACTATTCTTACTTTCTATTTATATCCCTTCAAATTGTTTTTTTTTTTTTTTTTTTTTTTTTTGATTGCAGGTTTAACGAGCACCGTGAGCAACTCAATGGGCTATAAACAGTCGCCCGTCTCCAATTTAGGATCACTGGTTCCAGGGAAGGGAAGGAGAGAGCCAGTGCCGTATGAGAAACACAACATCCATGTCTCACCGGGATTCACACCAGGACCCCTTTCAGGTGAATGATCAGAGGCCATCGCTTAGACCACTGCGCCACAGGGGTGGGGTGGGGGGTCGGTTCGAAGGTAGAGCGTTCCTTTGAAGCCTTTCGTAAGCCGAAATGGCGTAAAAGCGAAGAAGCAATTATCATTATTTATGTGGGAAGATATTTTTTGAGCGTTCCCAACCCGAAAGAAAGACCCACCAAATGATACCGCATAACACATAAAACCTAAAATAACACTATCATACATTAAAAACAGGAATAATATAATGAATACACAGTACATTGATAAATACACATTTTATTCATTACTGGATTCCGAATAAAAGAGACCGCTTAGCTACTAGCAGTAGTAGAACCAATAGTAACTTCGGCAGCTTTCAAGATTCTTTCTCTATGCGTGTAAATATACTGTAGTACGAAAGGTGGACGCAGGCAATTTCAACTCACACCCAATGTCTTTATTTCATTCGCCACGATAAAAACACTTAATTACGTCCACGCTTAGCGTAACGACCGTAGGCTTTTTTGATACCATAGGACACATCATGCTAACGGATGCACAAAATAAATCAAGATAAAGCGCATTCGTAGGCACAGTTCAAAGCTATGGTGACTTGATGCTGAGTGTAGTTCCCGTAGAAGGAGCTTGGCAGCGCCACTCTCGCTGCTAGGGTTGCGTGCTGCCTTTATAACGGCTTGCTGCAAAACAAACGCGGAAAGTTATTTTCTCATTTTCGCCTTTTTTCGTAAAAGTGAAGATCCTCTTCGGATTTCTTTCCATTAGCGAAAATAGATACTAGCGAAGTGGCGTAAAGCGAACTTTCGAAAAGCGGGGGATACTTGTACTCATTTCATATTTCCGCATCTTTACATACTTCGCCTGTTAAAATTTTATAACCTGAGAGAACACACAAGAAATTTTCCACCAGCATTCGTAATTTATATTGTACTCTGTTACACGAATAAATACACATTCGTAAGCTCACGTGGGCACAATATGATTTTGATTGAATTGATGCACGCCACTTCCACTCACAGAAACTGTACTGCAAAAATTATTTATTATCAACTACAGTGGCCGCCCTTGAGCTCATTGGTTTAAGCCCTGGCTTCTAACGATTCGTCCGAGATGGGTCCGAGTTCCAATCCCGGTGAGTCATGGATGTCGTGTTTGTCTTGTGGCACTGGCTCTCTCCCTCCCTGGAACCAGTGACCCTAAACTAGGATCGGGCGCATGCTTATATCCCATCGATTTGTTTACGGTGGTTGTTAAATCTCCCAAACAAAAAAGGAAATCAACTACAGTCCAGTCCCCTTAAGCCGCCCCCCGGTGGTGCAATGGTTTAAGCGCTGGCTTCTGACCATTCGCCCAAGTTGTTGCTGGGTTCGAATCCCGATTAAGCATGGAAGTTGCATTTGTCTTATGGCCCTGGCTCTCACCCTTCCATAGAACCAGTGGTCCTAAGCTAGGGGGCTCACACTAGTAGTTAAGTACCCAATAAAAAAATCCCGTTAAACTGTCATAATTTATTCGACTTGCAAAGCTTTACTTGAAAAAATCCCGTTAAACTGTCATAATTTATTCGACTTGCAAAGCTTTACTTGAAAAAATCCCGTTAAACTGTCATAATTTATTCGACTTGCAAAGCTTGACTTGAAAAAAATCCCGTTAAACTGTCATAATTTATTCGACTTGCAAAGCTTTACTTGAAAAAAATCCCGTTAAACTGTCATAATTTATTCGACTTGCAAAGCTTTACTTGAAAAAAATCCCGTTAAACTGTCATAATTTATTCGACTTGCAAAGCTTTACTTGAAAAAAATCCCGTTAAACTGTCATAATTTATTCGACTTGCAAAGCTTGACTTGAAAAAAATCCCGTTAAACTGTCATAATTTATTCGACTTGCAAAGCTTGACTTGAAAAAAATCCCGTTAAACTGTCATAATTTATTCGACTTGCAAAGCTTTACTTGAAAAAAATCCCGTTAAACTGTCATAATTTATTCGACTTGCAAAGCTTTACTTGAAAAAAATCCCGTTAAACTGTCATAATTTATTCGACTTGCAAAGCTTGACTTGAAAAAAATCCCGTTAAACTGTCATAATTTATTCGACTTGCAAAGCTTGACTTGAAAAAATCCCGTTAAACTGTCATAATTTATTCGACTTGCAAAGCTTTACTTGAAAAAAATCCCGTTAAACTGTCATAATTTATTCGACTTGCAAAGCTTGACTTGAAAAAAATCCCGTTAAACTGTCATAATTTATTCGACTTGCAAAGCTTTACTTGAAAAAATCCCGTTAAACTGTCATAATTTATTCGACTTGCAAAGCTTGACTTGAAAAAATCCCGTTAAACTGTCATAATTTATTCGACTTGCAAAGCTTTACTTGAAAAAAATCCCGTTAAACTGTCATAATTTATTCGACTTGCAAAGCTTTACTTGAAAAAAATCCCGTTAAACTGTCATAATTTATTCGACTTGCAAAGCTTTACTTGAAAAAATCCCGTTAAACTGTCATAATTTATTCGACTTGCAAAGCTTTACTTGAAAAAAATCCCGTTAAACTGTCATAATTTATTCGACTTGCAAAGCTTGACTTGAAAAAATCCCGTTAAACTGTCATAATTTATTCGACTTGCAAAGCTTTACTTGAAAAAATCCCGTTAAACTGTCATAATTTATTCGACTTGCAAAGCTTTACTTGAAAAAAATCCCGTTAAACTGTCATAATTTATTCGACTTGCAAAGCTTTACTTGAAAAAAATCCCGTTAAACTGTCATAATTTATTCGACTTGCAAAGCTTTACTTGAAAAAAATCCCGTTAAACTGTCATAATTTATTCGACTTGCAAAGCTTGACTTGAAAAAATCCCGTTAAACTGTCATAATTTTTTTTTTTGGATTGGAGGTTTAACGACCACCGTGAGCAACTCAATGGGCTATAAGCAGTCTCCCGTGCCTAATTTAGGGTCACTGGTTCCAGGGAAGGGAGGAGCCAGTGCCGTAAGACAAACACAACATCCATGCCTCATCGGGATTCGAACCCGCACCCCTTACGGACGAATGATCAAAGGCCAGAGCCTTAGACCACTGCGCCACCGGGGTGGCCATAATTTATTCGACTTGCAAAGCTTGACTTGAAAAAAAATCCCGTTAAACTGTCATAATTTATTCGACTTGCAAAAACTGGAGATCATATACATAGTACGTTCGTGTTTATGTATATGATCTCCAGTTTTCGGACTGTAAATGTTGAAAGCATAATATATCCAATCTTGAAAGATACAGTATAGTTAACAAGGATGTAAAATGTAATCGCCTGTCTTCTAACTCTTTTAGCGTCAATGAGAGAAGGTTCAACATAGTATTCTACACGAAACACCAACATGTTTTAAGAACTTCTTCGCAAGTTGCGATGAACGAGAAGAAGGACTTCAGTAGTGGGAAGTTTGCTATTCAGTGAAATAAAACCTATACAATAGGCTACGTCCGTCCATAGCGCTCTGACGTCATTCAGTACTTGCAGTGCCATCTCCTTTTATCCGATATCCGAAATCGGAACTAAGCTCACTGCTATCGCGCAAACACGTAAAATAAAGGAGAAATACCGAAAAATAAAATAGAGTTAGTAAGACAAAAGACTTCACCTGTGGCAACACGCACGTGCCTGAACAACTGTCTACGACGTTTGCTCTGTTACGTAGGTGTTATGTCATGTTTAGTTTCATTTTCTTTGCAGAGAAAATGAAATAAAATACGACATATTACCTACGAGTAATTTCATTAAAAAGAATGACGCCCGGACGTCATTCAGTACTTGCAGCGCCATCTCCTTTTATCCGTCGATCGAAATCGGAACTAAGCTCACCGCTATTGCACGGTACGTAAAATCAGGTAGAATTATCCGAAAATAAAATAAAGTTAGTAACACAAACGACTTCATCTGTGGCAACACACACGTGCTTGAACAGCTGTCTGTGACGTTCGTTCTGTTACTTACGTGTGACGTCGTGTTTTATTTTATTTTCTTCGCACTGCAGAGTAATTTTATAAAAAGGAATAACATTTTGTTGTTGGTGACCTATCTTATAGACTGCCCATTAATAATTCAACCCAGCAGAAACACAAGTGCTGGGAAAGTGCTGGCCACCGTCTGGCAGTGATGGGTCACTGCTGGCTGAAATCTGCACTCACGGCCCGATAGCGGTCCGTTGTTGGCAGCGCTATCAGTTGGCGAGCCATTGATGGCCCTCCAGCATCGCCGTGAATTGTGTGCCTCCAAGCAAGTGCAACTAGTGGCCCGTTTCTGGCAACCGATGCAACCCCATCAGCAGGTGGAAGCAACACTTGATGTGTCTCTCATGGAACCAGTTAGTTGAAGACGACGCTATCGGCATCGTGTTGTTTTAGTGGATGTTAAGGAAAAAAAAGCCATATGTAGAGAGGCGAAATAATTTACTAATGAAATTCCACGTCGACGAAGATATCAGACTAATCCATAAAATACTAGATTACAGCCATAAAATACACCCATTCCATTCCCATGAATAACAATTCATGGAATGGAGTGGATGATTTCAAACAGCTTGAAACAAATGTCCTGGAAAAACATTAAAAAACGTTTGTTGGAAAAAAAAGAATTATACGCATACAAAATTTATTACCTATTTGAAAGAAAAAGAAAAAAAGCAACGCTATGTGCATATAATGTACTCATCCGTGGGTTGAATACACAAGACTAGGAGGAATGCGCTTCAAAAATAACGAGAAGTAAAATAAAATATCTTTCCTCTGTAAAACAAATGTAGCTTCGGACAACGGAAAGGAAAGATACAACGTTAAAAATGTAACTGAATGTGACATGAACCCGGGTAAATATATGTATATTAATTCAACAATCGCCTTTCAAGACGACAAGGACAGTAGAAAACTTTGGAAAGCGACTAAGTTGGTACACTCCTTGAAAATGAGTGGTTCTCTTAAGTAAAAAAAAAACACACACAAAAAAAAAAAAAACCTATCGTTACGTTTAAAAATAAATTTATAAATTATATGAAACTGGCTTTTATGAAAAATACCTCGCAATATTGTAAAATAAAAGAGAATCATTCGATTACCCATTCCGCAGGAAAGACACAGCTTCAAGCACACGCTCGTGTGTATCAAATTAGTTCCGTCGGTAGAGAGCTCGCCTCACACGCCAACAGCCCTGGTTCGTATCCACCCTGATCCAAACGGATTTTCCGGTCTATTGAAAAACGTTTCCCAGCGCAGTGCTGTGATTTAGAAGTTTCGTAAGGGTGAAAAAAAAAGTTGTAGCTTTGGGAAACTGCGGTTATCCTTGATTTTTTTATGGCTACTACTGGGAAATTGGCGGACAAGATTCGGCAAGCCTTCAGTTACGTCACGTGGTTGCCGGCTGCCACTACCGGCAAACTAGCGGACCACATTAGGCTAGCCATCATTTCTGGCACGTGCTTGCAGAGCCTCTGAAGGGCCACTTGTGGCAACTACAGACTGTGATGGATAACTGATGGCCCTGTTGTGGCATATGACAACTGATGGGGTTGCAAACTTTTGGCCAACTGCTGGCCCTTCTGCTGGCCGCCCGGACATTTTATGGACAGTTCGGCAGCGGCAAAACAGTGCTAAGCCAGCAAGACTGTTTTTGCTGGGAACCGTTTGTGATAGTTATGTATATGTATTTTACGATTCGTGTTATCAAAATTTCAGTCACATCTTTTTCACCCGTTCATGGCACCGACTATGCAGCAGATTTACGCAGTACGGCTGATACGTAATGCACACGCCAGCAGAGTGACCTTGCAGTCGCAACTTCCAGACAAAACAATGGGAAGTTTCATGCCTCTCCTTACAGCGGTTGTGAATCAGCGCGTGTTAACATGGCGTCGTGTGGTGAGATTATGTGAACGAAGTTTAAACAACGCGCAGTGATTGAATTTTTAAGTGCTGAAAACATTATGCTAACTGAAATGCATCGCCACTTGAAGGCTGTGTATGGTGAAAACACTGTTGACTGAAGAACAGTAAACCATTTGGCCATTACATTTCGTAAATGTAAACAGGAGCATGTCGAACATGCTGACGAACCTTGCAGCGGAAGACCGGTTTCGGTGACTAATAAAAATTACCGAAAAGCAGTTGATGAGTTCATCCAAAATGAACGCCGTATCACCCGAAAGCGAATAACAGCTGGACTCGGAATCTCGAGATAAAGAGTGAGGCATACATATCATTGCTTCACTTCGCTACACAAAAATCTGTTCTCCATGGGTACCACCCATGTTGACGCCAGAAAACGTACGCAAGCGTATTTATAGAACAAAAATAGCAACGTTTACCACAATTAAATATTTTTTATACACTATATTGCCAAAAGTCACCGGACACCTAGAAGAGAAGCACAACATAGCCTTTATTGACATACATCAGCACGGTGTCGTTCCATCTTTGGCCTTAATGCATGCACTGACCCTTCCAGACATGCTTTCGACAAGGTTTTGGAACACAGCGATAGGTATGCGCTTCCATTCAGTACATAATGCTGCCGCTAACTGTTGCTTAGTAGTTGGCTTTGGTTCCAAAACTTCTTATGCGGCGCTCTAATTCATCCCCTAGGCGATCTATGAGATTAGGATCAGGACTCTGTGTTGGCCAGTCCACACTGGATGCGGAATAAACGTCAAACCACGCCGTAACAATCCTTGCTTTATGGCTCAGTGCATTACCCTGCTGGTACCAACAAGGCTCGGTTCCATAGTATTAACACAGAGTTGCTAGGGCACAATTGTCCCGAATATCGAGGTAGATGTGCTGATTAACAGGTTTGTCCAAGGTAGCCAATGGGCCGGGACCATACCACGAAAAACATCCCCACGCGAGTACACTGCCAGCTCCAAACTTGACCGTAGGAAAATGTGGTTAATAGCGTTCTCCCGGCTGCCGCCATAACCACACACGGCCATCAGACTGATGGATAGTGTATCTGGATTCATCAGTACATAGGACTCGTTTCCATTGATCTACGGTTAACGATAAATGTCCTTTACATCATACTAAACGATGAGTAGCATTCCGTGTGGAGATGAAAGGCTTGAGAGAAGCCGCACGACCACGGTAACCCATGGAATAAAGTTCTCTAAGAATGGTACATGTACATACAGAGGTTCCAGCATTTTGACTCACCTGCACACTAAGGTCTTGTGCAGTACTCCATTGATTAGCTGTAACGACTTCCCCGAGGCTTCGACGTCTTCCATCACTGATTTTCTTTGGTTTGCCGGTACGTTTTGGTGCTTCAGGCACGCCATGTGCTTTCCACTTATTCAGTACATCCAAAACAGTTGACTTGGATATGTTTAAACGCCTCTCGGTTTCTCTTATGGACAACCCACTAATCTACCGTCCAGCAACCTTTCTTTTGCCAAAGTCAGTTCTCTCCCACCGCGATATTTTCACTCAACCTCACAGTGCGATATGAACGCGGTCAGCTGCAGGCTAGTTTTTATACCGTTTGTAGCTGTACCGAACATCTTGACAACGCAACGGATCCGTTCATTTGCTTTTGAAAGGGTGTCCTGTGACTTTTGTAAATACAGTGTAAGTCGACTATTACTTCGAAAAGCGTTTGGTTCGGCATCATCAGGAAGAATGGAGCGTAAACATTCAAATCATTGTGACATCATCAAAGTTCTGACGGTCACGGGTTTTGGTTGGTAATTTCCACTCCCTTGGAAAAAATGGAGTTGACATCATGTCCTTGACAAGCCGTGAAGGGTTCCGGCGTATGTGGAAAGCTTCTAATACATTAAGCTTGATAATCGAATCAAGTTTCTCAATAAGCGTAGCGTTTCCAAACAAAAATGTATGGCTATTTTCCTAACAATGTTGGGCTATAGACGACTTCTTCAGCTCATAGTTCTGTAAGTAGGTCTTGTTTTCCTTCACCCGGAAACATAAAACCCTGCGAATCTGTCCTATATATGACAGTTCACATTCACAAGATATCTAATAAAATCCCTAAGAATTTATAATCTTCGTCGGAGTCTTTTGATCCATAAAAATTCATGCCGCCCTGGTGGCGCAGTTGTCTAAGCGATGGCTTCTGATCATTCGTCCGAGATGGGTCGGGGTTCGAATCCCGGTGAGTCATGGATGTTGTGTTTGTCTTACGGTGCTGACTTTCTCTCTTCCCGGGAATCAGTGGCCCTAAATTAGAAACAGACGACTGCTTATAGCCCACTGAGTTGCTTACGGTGGTCGCCAAACCTCCAATAAAAAAAATCATCTTGTTTATGGGTTTGAAACTAACTTTGAAATTAAAACTTTTGAGAATTTTTGAAATTCTGAAGCAAACCTCAGGAGCAAATGGAATAGCCGCCCAATTCTCTCGTATTGGGAGGTCTATTGGCGTGATCGAGCAGACAGGCTTCTGTTTGCTAAATTTTGGAGAGCTTTGTCTATAACGGAAGGGTTATATCTGAGAATTCCTTGCAGAAAAAACACCAAGCTCTTTCTGCAGGGAATTCTCAGTTGGTTGGTTGGTTAGTGGATTTTAGAGGCGCAAGGGCCAGGTTTGGCCAAAGAGCGCCAGACAAAGAACTATCAGCCACAGAATTTTAAAAGCGTGGAAAATGAGTAAGAGCAGACAGGCTTGGTAAAAGTTGAAAAAGAGTATGATGAAAGCAGGGAAGACAAGGTAGTTAATGAGGTTTATAAAAAAATTCACTAATTGAGATGGACGAACCGTCACTCTCCTCCCCCGCACACTCTCTGCAATGCTGGCAGAGGGCGGGGACGAACTGTCACTCTCCTCCCCCCCCCCATGTTCCTCTGCAATGCTGGTTGAGGCTGGGGACGAACTGTCACTCTCCTCCCCCCATGTTCCTCTATAATGTTGGGTGAGGGTGGGGACCTCGCTGAGGCCGAGACAGTTGGATGGACACTGCACACCTTTGCGGATTGAGGGCCGGGTCTTCCGCACGTGCAGGCTGTCTGCTGGGAACCGGAAGAGGCGGGCGTCTTCAAAAGAGAAGGCGCAGACTCAGCTGGTCGAATAAGCTGGAGCTCGGTGAAATCCACCTGTGTCGCTTGTTCAACTGTAGATCGCTTGGCAAGTGCGGCGAGAGCTACAGGGCGCGGAACAAAGGGCTGCACGGGTTGTGGCAGAGGCTGAACTACTGCGGCAAAAGTACGCTGTCGGGTGGTGGGTATACCCAACTTGGCCTTGGCAGCAGGGTACGAGAGGCCTTCCAGGGTCTTGAGGCGCTGGATCGCCATCTCGTCCTTCCATTTCATACAGTTGCGGGAGTAAGTTGCATGGGCCTCACCGCAGTTAACACAGCAGGCCGCAGAGGTGCAACCATCCCCGTCATGTTCACTGGAGCCACAATTTGCGCAACGAGCGGAACTCTTACAGAAACGTTGGGAATGCCCGTACCTCTGGCACCTGAAACAGCGCAGAGGACTGGGAATGTACGGGCGAACACCACAGACCAAGTAGCCAGCCTTGATTTCGGTCGGAACTTTCGGGGAGTTAAAAGTCAAGATGACATTTTTAGACTTAATCAAGGAACCATCGCGCCGGAACATCATACGACGAGCAGCAATAACACCTTGATCTGCAAGTTCAGTCACCAATTCTTCTTCACTGCATGGCAAGAGATCAAACTCCGAAATAACACCCCGAGAGGTGTTAAGAAACGGGTGAGGTGTCACTTTGACAGGAATGCCTTGAAGACTAGAAAGGTGCAGAAAAGTGTTACTCTGAGAAACACTGCAAGTTTGGACAAGCAGGTCCCCAGAGCGAAGCTTCCTCACAGACTTCAAGGGGCCAACCGCAGCGTCCAAAGCTTTAGAAATGAAAAATGGAGATCTGGTGGACAGTCTCTCATGCGGATCGATGGATTCTACAAGTAAGTGTGTAGCATGCGTAGTCACAGCAATCAAGGGGAGACGACGCTTCGGAGCGACTGGTACAGCTGCCGAAGAAGAGGTTTTACAGTCTTGGTCCAGGTCATGGTCTAAAGAACGTTTAAGGTTTTGAGACCTGGTAGGTTGAGAAGATGAATGAGTGTCGTTGGCAACGATCATTGTCTCAGGTGACTTAAATGTGGAGCGTTTGTTTTTGGGTTTACCCATGGAAAAAAAGAAGGAAGATTCGTCTGCAGACTACTCCACCCACCACCGAGCCCTACAAGGGAGAACTGGAGGTCCGCAAGCCAAGAAAATGACGCTAGACACAGTTCTGGAGCTTATACGTTGCAGATATAGTCCGTTGGCTGTGATCACACACACTCGGCGGACACTTCGGCCTGCTGGTACTGTCATGCCAACGCCTTTGGCATGATCCCACAGCCCCCGGGCTCACCCTGCCGTGCCATACGACAAAAAAGCCGCTAAAGCCCTGTACACAACTTGGTACAAGACTTCTGACTAGAGGTGGGTTAGTCTCTAGCCTCCCGTTTACAGCGAAGCCGGGGTCGAAGAGGAGTGTTGGTACACAGGAGGCACTTAACCGGTCTCCTGCGACCTGAGCCGCCAGACATCCCATTTCCGCCTCACGGGTCTCCGCACGCGGCAAACATGCAGGTAGGTCTAGCATCCAAACCAGCTAAAAGGAAAAAAAGAAATCCAAAGAAGACAAATCCTGGCAGGGAACCTAAACGGAATCTCAGCAACCTACGAACTGAGCGGTTAATATAAATCAGTTAGTGGTGGAGGGTAACAAAACCACAAGACCGGGGTGTTAGTACATAACGTGGTAGAGATTAGGTAGAAAACACAACACGGGCAACTAGCCAGTGGAGAAAATAAAGAAAAACGAAAAAGCGAGACACAAGACCAGCTCGGGATCGTGGGGCCGCGACTCCCCAACAGCTGGATGAACAGCCGTCCCTGCAAACACCAAAATAAAAAACAAGCGGTGGCATGACATCAGATGTTGACCAGTCACAAGGTCAGCTCGGGCCGTGGGGGCGCCGCTCCCCGGAATTCTCAGTTGAGCATATATGTATTGCACGATATACGTATTTGTAGAAGGCAGATATTCTTTGTTTCCATGGGTGATTTGGTTTTGCATGTGGGGTGCGGCATCAGTTCAATGCCCTGAAGTTTCTGGAGTTTTGCACGGGTCGTTCTTGCGGTATGAGGCCTGAGCACTGTCTTGCTGTAGAAAAAGAAAAACATAGGGGTTTCTGTTCCCTGAGCAAAACTTCTTGAACCATCTGGTTGCGGTGGGGTACTGTGGTTTACGAAACCTTCCCCTTTCGCATGATAAGTGTTTTTTGTTGCTTGAGCATCGTTATGGCCGAGTTCAAAGTCGTAAAGCAAAAGTTCCCTAATTAGCAGGTTGTGGCTGTTCACCTTTTAGGCGTTCCAACCACAGACAGAACCACGACTTGCAATGCTGTTCACCGCAACGACTGCCTTTATATATCCCTTTCGACTGACTGCAGTGTGCGACTTGAACTAGTTTAAACATGTGACATACCCGCCGCAACACATGTGTTTATGCAAATATTGCAAAACTTTCGACTCACCCTTACACTAAAATATTTTTGAGAGCTTGATGCAAAGATATCAAGGAATGGTAAACAGCCATTATTTTCAGTCTCACATGTGAACTGTATATGAGGATCAACTGAAATGATAAGTTCAACTAATTTATGTATTTCAGAATTCAAGCCATTTTAGAGAACAAAAGTATCATCTACATATCGAATCCACAGGTAGAATGTAACAAGTTAAACGAGTTTGTCATCAAAGTGACGCATATAGACCGCATAAAATAGGCGACAGTGGGATACCCAATGCAAGGGTATCCCACTGTTGGAAAAATCTTCCACGAAAAAGGAAACTTTTTGTCTGATACCAATTCCCGATAGTCTTAAAATATCTTTTACTTCCGGTTGGCTGAAATGATGTTTAATCAAACTAGCTTTCAATGACTCGAGGGCTCCATTCAGTGAAATATTTGTGAACATGGATTGCCCCATCGAAGGATAACGTTAACTGATCGTTGTATGGATGTCGTTTTAGCCGATTGACAAACTCAATAGAATTTTTTACAGCTGTTTCGTCAGAAAAAGTCGTTAAGGTAAATAGTTTCGAAGATAGAAACTTGGCCAACTTATACGTAACTCAGCAGATACTGCTCACTATGGTATTGAAAGGGATACCAATCTTATGTATCTTCGAAAGTGCATATAAACCCGGACAACGGGCATATGAGAACTTTATGTGGCTTTTTGAGCCTCGGTCAAGAGTTGCACAACTTGATACCACTTTCAGAACTACTTTTATTAGTTTCTCCGATTGATCACTTTTTTATTTTTTAATAGGGTCCCTCGGAAATGAGGTTTTCGACCTCTGCTTCATAATGCTTTTTGTCCAGAATAACAACTTGTCCTTCTTTATCAGCTGATGTGAAATCCATGTTCACAAGTATCTCACTCAACGGAACCCTCGAATCATTGAAAGCTAGTCTTATTGAACATCATTTCGACCAACCGGATGTAGAAGATATTTTGAGACTAGTGAGAATTTGTATCGGACAAAACAGTTTCCTTTTTCGTGGAAGATTTTTCCAACGGACGGAAGGCCTTGCAATGGGTAGTCCACTGTCGCCTAGTTTATGCGAAGTCTACATGCGACACTTTGAGAACAAACTTTTTCAGCTTGTTACATTCGACCTGTAGTTTCGATATGTAGATGATGCTTTTGTTCTCTGGAATGGCATGAATTCAAATATGCCTAAATTAGTTGAGCTTATCAATTCGGTAAATCCTCGTATACAGTTCACATGTGAGACTGAAAACAATGGCTGCTTACCATTCCTTGGTGTCTTTGTGTCACTCTCTGAAGGATCCTTTAGTACAACAGTTTATCGAAAACCATTTGGTATTTCCTTAAACCCACATGGAAAATCAAATCACCCATGGTAACAAAAAATCTCTGACCTCTACACATATACACTATCTACAAACAAGTAATTGGACACCCCTGCAATGGACGATATCTGCGGTCCTGTTACATGTCACGGCCGCCGCCGTTCAATATCGTGTGGGAAACAACAACGCAACCAGTCGCATGCAAGATACCACGCAGTTAGGAGCTGTCTGATTTCAAGAAAGGTGCAAACGTCGGGTATCACAAAAATGGCCGATCCATACGTGACATATCCAGCGAGTTGAAGTACCCGAAATCGACAGTGGCCTACGTGATTGGCAAGTGAAAGATAAGAGGTGACTGTCGGAATGTGCCTCGACCCGGCAGACCCACAAAACTGGGAGTTAGAGACCGACGGGTGCTGGCCACAGAAATTCGGAAGAACCGCTCCAAATCGATGGGCCACATCCGCGAGGAGTTTCAACAGGCATCCGGGAGTGTTCTTTTGATGAATATCATCCGTAAGGAAGCCCATCTGCTCGGTTATCATGGACGTGCTGCCGCCAACAAGCCTTTGGTCACCAAGTCCAGTAGCGCTGCTCGGCTAACGTGGGGCAAAGAACGTCGACAGTGGACCGTTGAACAGTGGAAACAGGTTATTTGGAGCGACGAATCAAGGTTCACCCTCCACTGTTCGGATGGCAGGGTCTGGGTTTGGCGTCTGCCTGGAGAACCCCTCCTGCCGGAATGTATTGTGCCAACTGTGAAGTTCGGCGGCGGTGGAATTATGCTATGGGGGTGGTTCTCCTGGTATGGCACGGGACCCATGGTCGCAATTCCTGGTAGACTCAACGCCGAGACCTACTGCACCATTTTGGATGACCATGCGCTTCAGACGTTGTGGCAGTTTTACGGGGTGGACCCATGTTACTTTCAGGATGACAATGCCACCTGCCATGTTGCGAGGTCCACCATGGCTTGGTATGGTGACAATGGGGTTAATCGAATGGACTGGGCTGC
The DNA here is from genome assembly GCA_039090855.1 of Macrothele yani. NCBI lineage: Eukaryota > Metazoa > Arthropoda > Arachnida > Araneae > Macrothelidae > Macrothele > Macrothele yani. The sequence goes on from CM077002.1 coordinate 135,418,229, forward strand.
GCAGAGCCCGGACCTTAACCCTATTGAGCACCTCTGGACCGAGTTGGGGCGTCGACTTAAGGGGTGCCCCCACCGTCCGAAATCGGCAACTGAACTGACCTGTCTTCTCCAAGCCGAGTGGAAGAAAATACCGCTAGCTGTCGTACAACGCCTGGTTGAGAGCATGCCTCGAAGGGTCGCAGCTGTAATCGCCGCTCTTGGAGGCTCCACCAACTATTGAAGGTGAATAAACTTCGTTTTCCTTTGCTATCACAGGTGTCCAATTACTTGTTGGTAGATAGTGTATATGTACATGTATATCGTGCAATACATATATGCTCAACTGAGGATTCCTTGCAGAAAGAACTTGTTTTTCTTAAATGAATTGCAGTACACACAGGATGCAGTCCTTCCGTTATAGATAAAGCTCTCCAAAAATGTGTATGAAACCGAAACCTGTCTGCTCGCTCATGCCAATGTGTGTCACTTCTGCCCGCATTTCAAATGGAATTCTACTATCTGAACCTACAAAGGCACAAAAGTACATAAAAACGCATTCATCATTATCATCATTGTCAACCTTTATCAATCCACAGCTGGATGAAGGTTTCCCTAAGTTTCTTTCACAATTGTCTGAATTGAACCTGTCTATTCCATGTCACTCCGACACGCTTTCTAATTCCAACCATTCATCTCCCATGGCGTCTTCTTCGGGATCTTTTTCTGTCTCTCGGAATCGAGTCTAAAATTTCGGTTCTCCAAGGTGGTCCGTTCATCTGGTAACATTTCCAACCCATAGCCATTTCAGCGATTTCACTCTGGTCTTGATGTCGTCCACTTCTGTCATTTTCCTTATCCACAAGTTCCTCTTCTTATCTTTCCTGGTTACACAAAGCATGAATGTCTTCATGATGCTTTCAGTTGTCTGAAATTTTCGTATGACTTTTTTAGTTAAAGTATAACGAAGTAAATTTCTTCGTCATTTTTTGGTCTACGCCGGGATTCGAACCCGAGTCCGCTTATTCCGGAACAAGTCGCTCTACCAACTGAGCTACGCAGACGTTCATTCTGATTGCTATCTGCCTTTATGTCGTGTGCGTCCTGCTGGCAGGTACGTCACATCTCCCCCCGAAAGAGGGCCGGGGGCATGGCCCACGGGTCAGCCGTGACCATGAATCGTTGCAGGCAGCCATCCACTGTAGAACGTGCACTTGAGAACTCCCAGTCAATCTGGTGTGTGGAATGCAACGTCACACACATTTATTTTTCGAAGCGCTGGAGATGGGATTCTCTGATTTTTCCTATCTCGCGGTGTGGAAAGAACATCACACCAATGCGAGATTTTGAACGGTCGGGTCATCAGCATAGTTCGGGCGATATTATAACGAAGTAAATATCTCCGTCATTTTTAGTCTACGCCGGGAATCGAACCCGAGTCCGCTTATTCCGGAACAAGTCGCTCTACCAACTGAGCTACGCAGACGTTCATTCTGACTGCTATCTGCCTTTATGTCATGTGCGTCCTGCTGGCAGATACGTCACAAAAGTCCATGTCTCTGCCCCATTCGTAAGCACTGGCAGGATGCATTGATTAAACACTTTTATTTTAAGACATAATGGCATACTGCTCTTAAAAATTGTGCTGTTTCTTCCAAAAGCTCACCATACAGGTTTTATACGCCTATTTATTTCTTCATTGATGTGACTTTCATTTGATATCTGCTGCCCAAGATAAATGTATACATAGGTATTGGTTGTCTCAAGCTTTGATAAATGTGCAATCGATAAATCTTTGTTTCTTTTACGTCACTTTTGTCTTCTGAAAGTTCATTTTTAATGCCCCTTCTTGTCAGCAAGCTCTTGGAGCTCACAGAAATGACGCCTAATAAGGTAGATTCTTCGATTAACTTACTCAGGCGTACTACAACCTCACTAAAGGGAAATCTCTAAGGTGACCACTACTGAATTCTTGTATCATAAGTTCTAAATTATCATCGTACCTACCTTTCACAGTTATATTGAAAGTTTCTATCGGGGAACACCTTCTCCAAATCTTACTACCACTGTTATCATTATCATTCGTTTACTTCCAAAAATATGGATCTTCGAATTTACATATTTAAAGACCTGCTGTATATATATATATATCATACTAACAGGTTATTTTATTTCAAAGAAAACCTTCAGGAACGGATTTAAGAGAGTTCTTCCTTCGCTCATCCACCAAGACAAAACGTGCAGCGTTTCCAGCAGCACCATTTTCAATAACTTGCATATTATTCTTGGTCTGCTGGTGATCAGTAAGGCAGCATCAAATTTTTGGCAACCTTATCATTATGAAAAAGCCTTCGATAGAGTAGATCATAAATATCTTATTCACCCTTTAAAATGGTTAGAATTTGGACCACGTTCCATTGATTCAATTAAATATCTTTATTATTCATGCACTTTTCGAATTAAAGATTTAAAGATACCACTTCAGCTGCGCCTTTCAACAAGGAATACGATGAGGATGTCTCCTCTCAGGAGCAGTTACGCGTCTTAGCCATCAAATAATTTATTTCCCTGCTTCGTAATCGCATACTCGCTTATCGCAATCTGTCAGCTTCAGTTCTTTCAGCATTCCGTCCTATCATTTTCCAGTAAGGTTGCGGATGGAATTTAGAGCATTAGAGACCAGTTAGACTTTGCAGAATATGGAAATCTTTGTCCATTTAATCCCTCCATTTTTCCTAACAATTTGCACTTCACCAAATTTCTGTGCTTCAGAACACCATTTCGCGAGTATATCAAAATTGTCTACTTACACAATATCATCTTTGAGGTGCTCTCAGTCAAACTTGTGCTCTACCCGTCATTTCTCTGTGTACTGCCAGCTGTTGTTAGCTTTCCACCACTCCACTGTTAATTATTCCTCGAGACTTTTACTGATGAACATTATTCAACTTTCTTTGATCCCTTTTCATCCTCTTAATTCATTCGGTGCTACACATGACTTCAAGTTGACTGTGATTTACCAGACAGAAAATGGGAAACGTGCACTGAATGCTCAGTGGAGAGTACTTCGCGACAGACTACCGACAACTCTCCATATTTTTTACAAAAGTCTTCACCAAACTAGAGATTTTGCTCCTTTCCTGGAACTGTCACTCATGTGTTTCTCCAGTGCAAGGAGATTCAACTCGTTTTGGATATGGCTCTTAAACCTGCTGGCACTTCCTGTAGGACTGACCATACGTCCCCAGAATAGCGTTTTGAACAAACAGAACCAAATCACTGGTATTCTACGTGTCTTTTCTTATTGAATATTTAAAAAAGCGAAATTTACAGATTTCACAAATAAGACACTTCGCAAATTCCTGGCATTACTGCAGTGAGCACGCGGCTCTAACAAAGTGTCGCACCGAAGGTTCAATTTAGCCATCTCCTGCATTCAGATATACATCATCAGTCAATCCCACTCTACACCTCTTCAGGAGACGTCTTACCCAAGAAAAGCCTTCTTTTTTTATCACTGAAGCATTTTCGTTTTGAATCTGTTTTTCTTCCCATTTATATCCTGATCAAATGCTTTTTGTCAATGATGTTGTTATTCATCAAATAAGTACTTACCTAATATTTCTGTTTTAAAATAATTTTTCTACCAAAAAAATGAATGTATATATACAATCTGTGACAAAAAATTCGAAGCACCCTGATTAAATAGTCCTTCAACCGCAAAACTCAGTATGCAAATACCAGGGAACCACAAAAGTAATTGCCGTTTTTTCGAAGGAGCAAAAGAAACATCTTGTAATGATTGAATTTGCAGAGAGATGGCATTCTGCCCGCTGTATATCGTCAGCTTAAATCCCAAGACGCCTTGCCCATATGAATTAGATGAGTAAGCAGTTTGGTAGTAGAAAGGCGTGCGATTACAATGGTGTTGTCAGTGGATATTATTCGTCGGGGCTTGTTATAGGAATTTAAACTCGGTTCATGCGCTGCAAAAACAACGTGTTGCATCTGCTTAGCATTCTGGGCATATGCTGCGAAGGAACGCACAACTCGTAATTGGCTTCAAAAGTTCACAGACGGAGATGAGTCCCTTCAAGGAAAGTCCCGAAGTGGTCGTCCTGTCAGCCTTGACACATTACCCCTGAAGTTGCTATTGAGCAGGACAGTAGCCAAGCATGCCAGCAAATAGCCCAGTAATTCGGTGTTAGTGATGAAACCATCCGAAGACATCTGCATGCAGTAGGCAAAGTATACAAGTTGTCTAAGTGGGTCTCCCACGAATTGCCTGCAGTGAACAAACATCATCGTGTCTCATCTTGTTCTGCATTGCTGTCTCACTATGACAAGATGCCATTTTTGAATTGGGTACTCACATGTGATGAGAAGTGGGTCCAGTACAGCACCGAAAAGCGTTCCAGACATTAGTTATCCACCAGTGAGTCAATTCCTCACACATCGAAGCCAGCACTGCATCCACGTAAAGTTATGCTGTGTGTGTGTATGGTGGAGAAAACGTAGTGTTGTTCATTACGAACTCTTGCAACGCGGCCAAACGATCACCTCTACAGTGTACTGTGTACAATTGAAACGTCTGCATGAGGACCTAAAAAAGAAGGATGCAGCACCGGTTAACAGAAAGGGAGTTCTAGTCCTTCAAGATAACGTTCATGCCCACCCAGCTTCATTGACCAGAAACACTTGTGACGTGCCTGCCCCGCAGGACGCATACGACATAAAAGCGGATAGCAGAGAGGACGTACGTCTGCGTAGCTCAGTTGGTAGAGCGACTTGTTCCGGAATAAGTGGACTCGGGTTCGATCCCCAGCGTGGACCAAAAATGACGGAGAAATTTACTTCGTTATAATGGCGCCCGAACTTCTCGGATGACCCAGCCGTTAAAGATCTCGCAGTAGTGTGATGTTCTTTCCACACCGCGAGACAAGAAAAAAATAAAAGAATCTCTTCTTCAGCGCTTCAAAAAATAAATGTGTGTGACGTTGCATTCCACACACCAAATTGACTGGGAGTTCTCAAGTGCACGCTCTACAGCGAATGGCTGCCTACTGTTCAATTCATGGTCACGGCTGACCCGTGGGTAATGCCCCCGGCCCTCTTTCGGCGGGGGGTGACGTGCCCGCCCGGCCGGACGCACACGACATAAAGGCAGATAGCAGCGAAAACGAACGTCCGCGTAGCTCAGTTGGTAGAGCGACTTGTTCCGGAATAAGTGGACTCGGGTTCGATCCCCGGCGTGGACCAAAAATGACGGAGAAATTTACTTCGTTATACAATATCAAAAAACTTGGGTAGGAGCTTTTGTGTCATCCAACTTACTCACTAGATATCTCGCCTTCAGGCTATCACTTTTTCCTTTCACTCGACAATCATTTGCATGGACACACTTCTCCAACTCTGATGAGTTACAGTCTGTCCTCCAAAACCTTTTCTCTTTCCATGACCCAGTATTTTATCGCAGGGGTGCATATAGGATGTTAAGACGTTGGCAGAACCATCGTAATTAATTGGATGAATATATTGCTTTTCTACTACGCATTTGTTACGCTTTATCTCAGTCCCCGAAAACGGCAAATACTTTTGTTGTTACTTGATACCTCCTGGTCAGGCATACAAAGCACTAGAAATTCGACGCAAATAAACATACGAGCAGTCGTATCATGCTGGGGAAATGTGAATTTCCGGGGCTTATTTAAGAAGTGTCGTCCACGTGCATTTAGCATTCTTGCCGGTGTTGTGGTTTCGTTGACATCAGTATCTGATTAGGATGACACGACGACGCATCTGATAACCACACTAGCGACTGAGCGAGTTTAAGAGGCGACGCATCGTGTGCTTAAAAGAAGCCAGTAGATTATGTCGGATTAGGATGACACGACGACGCATCTGATAACCACACTAGCGACTGAGCGAGTTCAAGAGGGGACCCATCGTGTGCTTAAAAGAAGCCAGTAGATTATGTCGGATTAGGATGACACGACGACGCATCTGATAACCACACTAGGGACTGAGCGAGTTCAAGAGGGGACCCATCGTGTGCTTAAAAGAAGCCAGTAGATTATGTCGGATTAGGATTACACGACGACGCATCTGATAACCACACTAGCGACTGAGCGAGTTCAAGAGGGGACCCATCGTGTGCTTAAAAGAAGCCAGTAGATTATGTCGGATTAGGATGACACGACGACGCATCTGATAACCACACTAGCGACTGAGCGAGTTGAAGAGGGGACCCATCGTGTGCTTAAAATAAGCCAGTAGATTATGTCGGATTGGGATGACACGACGACGCATCTGATAACCACACTAGCGACTGAGCGAGTTCAAGAGGGGACGCATCGTGTGCTTAAAAGAAGCCAGTAGATTATGTCGGATTAGGATGACACGACGACTCATCTGATAACCACACTAGCGACTGAGCGAGTTCAAGAGGGGACCCATCGTGTGCTTAAAAGAAGCCAGTAGATTATGTCGGATTAGGATGGCACGACGACGCATCTGATAACCACACTAGCGACTGAGCGAGTTGAAGAGGGGACGCATCGTGTGCTTAAAAGAAGCCAGTAGATTATGTCGGATTAGGATGACACGACGACGCATCTGATAATCACACTAGCGACTGAGCGAGTTCAAGAGGCGACGCATCGTGTGCTTAAAAGAAGCCAGTTGATTATGTCGGCGTATGAGCCAGGATTTGGGTCGTACCGATGTCGCAATATGACGTTGTTCTCTTCAGTGGGACAAAGAGGGCACACATACCTGCCATGAAGGCACCGGCCGGCCTAGGCAAAACACAGGACCGAAGGATCTCTGATAAGGAGAGCAGCCAGAACGACACGGATGGCAGCACCGTCTACCTTCGGAAGGTACATGGCGTTCTCCACCGAGCATGCATTATTAAAGCGCACCATCGAAATACTACTGGCTGCGGTGGACCTACCATTAACCATCGAGCATCGGTAGCGCAGTCTTCAGTAACGAATTCCGCTATTTCCTGGGAGCGGATGATCAATAACGTGCCTTAAGGAGGTCGGGCCAGCGTTCCTATCCGGCCTGTACTGTGGAACGGATACGGTCATTGCACATGGAGTTACGATCTGTGAGCCATCTTCTTATTAGTTCTGCGTGGTACCTGAAAAGCAGAGCGTGCCCGATCTGTCGGTTTGGTTGTCAGGTTTTATGGGATCGTTAACCAAGACGATAATGCCTGGCTGCACACGGATCACCTCTCCTGGGAATGTCTCCGTGAATTTGAAATCCTCACATAGCCAGACAGTCTTCAGCACTTCTCGCCAATCAAACACGTATGGGACGTACAGTTCAGTCATCCCGGAATATCAACGAAGTAGCGCATTAATTGCAGCATGCCTAGCAAACCGCCACAGGACAACGTTCAACTAATGCTTGACCGAGTGCCACGCCGGATATCAGCATGCCTTCGCCGCCAGAAGTAGCTGTCCTACGTACTGACCCGTAACGCTAATGGAGCCATTGTTCTGCAATGGAGTACACGGTCGCTGAGAAATTGTAATTACTTCTTTATCTTTACACACCTATTGCAGGTGAAAAGTTTTAGCACGATCGGCCGGTTGCTTCGGGGTGCTCAGTTTTTTTGTCGCAACTGAGTAAAGTGATATACAATTGTGGCCAAAAGGCCTGCATCAGCAGACCGAAAGTCAGTTTTTGATGTTTGAAGTCAACTTAAACATCCTTACTTGATACCTCCTGGTATCAAGTAACGAATACATATTATACATAATTTAAGTCAGGAATACATATTATACATTATTTTAAAGGAAATGTTATGCTAAATTCTAATATTCTTACAGAATGTTATTACCAGTAACAGAAGTGAAGCTACAAGGAAAAGTACAGCGTCTAGTCATAAAAAGCAAAAAAGTAGTAGAGTTTGTGAAATTAGTGTACAATGCATTTAACGTAAAATTGCTGCACAGTACATTATTGAAACTAGCTGGACACTTGAAATAACTTACCAACAAGTAAAATACTCTTTAATATTTAATAGGATAACCACGATTTCTTCAATAATGTACTAAGGACACTTGAAGTATTTCAAGTGCCCTGCATTTCAAAATTGTCTTTATTCTTCAAATAAAAATAGCAATTCTATGTACATGACAGTAGAATTCTGCCAATAAATACAGTGGTATATACAAAAACTGGAAAGTTCCAGTGAAACGTAAAACAAAATATTGTTAAAATCATAAAATTATTTCGCCCCGAAGGGCGATGGAGAGGCAGACAATAAAGCACGAGCGATGCAAATGAAAATGTATACTACAGTATTGTAGACAAGAAAAGACATGATGCTATACTATTCACAAGTTCCAATTAAGTATTACTACCATACTCAAGATTAAATATGCACAAGGTACTAATAGTTTCTATAATGTACTGAACAGTAATTTTACGTTAAATGCATTGTACACTAATTACACAATTCCGTTACTTTTTTGCCTTTTATGACCAGACGCTGTACTTTTACTTGTAAATTCACTTCTATTGATGGTAATAATATTCTGTAAAAATATTTGAATTCAGCATAAAATTTCCTTTTAGATGATGCATAATATATATTCCTGACTATACCATTACGCTGTATAAGTTGACTTCAAACATCAGAAATTGACTTTCGGTTTACTGGTGCAGGACTTTTGGCCACGACTGTAAGTGCATAGATACACGAATGAGCCATTACATTATGACCACCCCCAACCTACAGAAATGAGCGCGCCAGGAGAGCGAACCGTGTCGCAAGTGAAGTTCACAGAGAAGTTCATATACAACTCGTGGACCGGCTTTTGATTATTAGAGTGTTCAGAGTCAGAATGGGAAAAGCTGCCGATTTATCGGAGTTTGATAAAGGACAAATTGCGCCTCGAAACTACGATCTTGGAAACAGCGCGGCTTGCGGGTTGTTCACGTACCGCTGTAGTGAGTAAGTATCAAAAGTGGTGCACAGATGGCCAAACGACGTACCGTCGCCAATCCCTGTGTCATCATCAGCTCATCGATGCAAGAGGGGAGCTGAGACTGTCGCGCATTGTGCACGGCGACGGCAAGCATATAGTGCGACAAATCCCTCGCAGCTACAACTGTGACGATCAGGGCAATGTGTCACAGCACACAGTTCATCGCAGTTTTCTGCGCATGGGCCTGCGTAGCTGAAAACCCAGCAAGGTCCCCATGCTCACTGCACGTCATTGCCAACAAGTCATTAAATGGTTCCGAGATCATCGAGATTGGACCGTGGATGATTGGAAGAAATTAGTCTGGTCTGACGAATCAAGATTCTCGGGGCATCAGGCAGACGGCAGAGCGCAGATACGTCAATTACCAACGGAGGCCATGTCACCTGGATGCACTGTTTGGCGGAAACAGACCGGAAGCGGCGGTATTATGCTGTGGGTGATGTTTTCTTGGGACACATTAGACCCTATTATTGCAATAGCACAATTCCTGACAGCTGTCAGGAATCTGAACATCGTTGCGGACCAAGTTCACCCATTCATGGCAACTGTATTTCCTGCTGGTGGTGGCCACTTCCAACAGGATAATGCGCCATCCAATACTACCAGAATCGTCAAAGATTGGTTCGAGGAACATGCTGGTGACTTTCTGTTAATGCCTTGGCCTCCAAATTCACTTGACATGAACCCAATCGAACATTTGTGGTTCGACTTGGAAAAGCAGGGTTCGCGCTAAATCACCCCCACCCCAAAATGTACGGGAACTGAACGACCTGCTGCTGCATCATGGTATCGATACCACAGGATACTTATCGCCACTTCATCGAATCGATGCCTTGCCAAATGGCCGCTGTTTTGCGAGATAAAAGGGGCCCTACATCTTATTAAGATGGTCATAATGTAATGGCTCATCGGTTTATATGTCTTTTCGTTTTTTTTTTTTTTCGGGGGTAAGGGGGAGGTTAACGACCACTATGTGAGCAACTCGATGAGCTATGAGCAATCGCTCGTTCATGATTTAGGGCCACTGGTTCCAAGAAATATTGATATATCCTCACGTATTAATGTAATAATTCAAGCTGAATTCCGAATCGCGATTTATTGAATTTTTATTACTCAATATATTTTGTTAATGTACCTTTCTGTCAAAGGGAAAAAATTATTAATATTTTACCGTTTTTAACAGGATATAACTTCTTACTACCCAGTAAAATTAACAGCTTACTTAAGTAGCGCAACGTATATTTAATTTTAGATGAAAACATTGCAATTGTAATTGTTTGAAATCCATCCCGTAAAAATTCAGTTGCTTGTGTTTTACAAAGAACTAGAGCTAGATTCTTTTTCCTTTTTAAATGCTCTGAAAAATTAGGGTGAATACTTAACAAGACAGTTGTTTGCGAAACTTTACTACACAAAACTGAATAAATATAGATAATTGTTTTGTAAGTTCTTTTCAGATCTTAAGGCTTGCTGACAGGCAGAATGTCACCAATAGGTCACGGCAGATTTTTTCCTCAGCTTTCAGAGCGAATTCCGAATGGGCGATGTCAGAATTGCATTTCTGTGACAATGAGCGAAACTCTAGTGACACAGTTATTGCACCACCTTAGAATGCCAAATTAAAATGCAACAAGCCACCATTCATTAGAGCCAATGCAGTTTTTAATTCTTTTTAGAATAGCAGTTCATGTTACAACATTTGTGGAACTATCCAGCTGACCTTCTACGTTATTTGACCAAAAATAAGAAACACTTAAATGTTTTGCTGCAGGTCTTTTCTTCAAATGAGCTTCAATTAAATGGTTTTCTTTAATTCTGCAATGTGTTGGCAGACATTACTTTTAATGAAAAAGAAAACTGATAGAATAATTTATATCCTGATCACTTCAAAATTTTATAGGCGGCAGAAATGCGTGGGAATTGGGACATGAATATCAATGCAAATTGGTTTCCTTTTTTCTTTCTGATTTATTTCCTTGAATGATTTACAATTCTGTCGTTAATCGTTAATTTCACGAGCGGTTAATGCACTAAACCTTAATTAATGTTTTTATAAAGAAGAGAAAGATGAATATGTTAATAGGAAAACTTTTAGTGACTTGACATAACTTATATATACTATATTGTCAAAAGTATTCGGACACCACAAAGCGTTAGGACAAATGACTTTATTATCGCAATTAGTAGGTCACCTTTTGCTTATATGACAGCGATAACATATTGAGGCACACTATCAACCAAATTAGTAAAATATATTTTTCTTGCTGTTCCTGATACTAGACACTAAAATTGTTCCTGATACCAGACACTAAAAATATATTTTTCTTGCTGTTCCTGATAACTTTTAGTAACTTGACATAACTTATATATACTATATTATCAAAAGTATTCGGACACCACAAAGCGTTAGGACAAATGACTTTATTATCGCAATCAGTCGGTCACCTTTTGCTTATATGACAGCGATAACACATTGAGGCACACTATCAACCAAATTAGTAAAATATATTTTTCTTGCTGTTCCTGATACCAGACACTAAAATTGTTCCTGATACCAGACACTAAAAATATATTCCTGATACCAGACACTAAAAATATAATCCTGATACCAGACACTAAAAATATATTCCTGATACCAGACACTAAAAATATATTTTTCTTGCTGTTCCTGATACTAGACACTAAAATTGTTCCTGATACCAGACACTAAAAATATATTTTTCTTGCTGTTCCTGATAACTTTTAGTAAATTGACATAACTCATATATACTATATTATCAAAAGTATTCGGACACCACAAAGCCTTAGGACAAATGACTTTATTATCGCAATTAGTAGGTCACCTTTTGCTTATATGACAGCGGTAACACATCGAGGCATACTATCAACTAAATTCCGGTAGGTCTCGACCGGAATGGCTCGCTATTCGTCCTGCAAAGTTTCTGCGAGAGTGCAGAGCGAAGATGGTCGTTGTGGTCGATTTCGTATCCGTCGCTCCAGTTCATCCCGGAGGTGTTCTATGGGATAAAGATCAGGACTCTGAGCTGGCCAGTCTAGCAATTCCTCCTCATTTTCAAGAAGCCAATCCTGGAAACTCCATGCAGTGTGACAGGGAGCTCGAGCTTGTTGGAAGAGACAAAGGCCATTTCCATAATTCCGCCACATTGTTTGTAAGGCAGGATTATACAGAACGTCGAGGTATACTTTAGTGTTCATGGATGGTGTTATAGTAACCAACGGGCCAAGTCTCATCCACGAAAAACAACAAACAACTTTATATCATGATGAAGCCTCCGTCGATCTTAACACTTGGAATAAAACAGTCCGATGAAAATCGTTCGTCGTGTTGTCGCCAAATTCAAACACGCTCGTCAGATTGGAGGAGTCCTATCTCCAAAGAAGAGCTTTCCTGTTGTGCACAGTTCAGGAACGCCGGGAAACACTTATATAGCTTTTACGGCATCATTAGTGCATAGGCTTTAGTGCACAGCTAAGAGAAAATAAAAACTGGCTTCAGCATCCTGGACACAGTTCTACTTACTTTTGTTTTGTTTTTATCTGAATGTTGTGTGTATAAGAACTAATGGCTGCCAAATGGTTCATAGGTATATGAACCATTTGGCAGCCATTTCCCTTTCCCTGTTCTGAGAGATTACTATACTGCGCAAATTAATTTGGACAAAGTAAAAAATTCCTCTTTTTTCCAAAACTATGCCTTTATATCATTCTGTGCCTTAATATACACTGATAAATACCTGCATTAGTATGAAGTATGCCCTCCTTTAGCATAAAATGACCTCTTGTATTCGTTTTGGCATTGTCTCCACTAATTGAGTGCACATATTTTTGACTTCATAATCGTGGAACCACACTTTTATAGCATTCGTTATCATGCGTTTTTTGGTTGTACAGTCCATTTTACTTAAACGTCTCTTCAAAATATTCCACAAGTTTTCTATGGTATTTAAGTCTGGTGAATTTCATTTTCCAGCATGAAATTCTTGACCAATTTCGAATTGTGACATGGGGCCAAGTCATGTCAAAATGTCCTGTCAAAAGTTTGCAAGAATGGAACAATCCCACGTTGTAATTGTTCTACGTACTTGGCTAAATTCATCATACCTTGAACAGGAACTAAGCTTCCAGTGCTATTTGATGCGAAAAAACCCAAAAAAATCTGTTTCAGAGGGTGTTTTACAGTTTGTTTGACATGCTCAGGTCTTAAGGGTTGACAGTTGCTTCGTCTAACTACATTTGCTTGGTAACCCTGCACAAATAAATGAGTTTCGTCACTAAACATTACCTTTTTCCAGTCGTCAGCAGTCCATGATTTATATTTTTTTGCCCATACTAAACGTTTTATCTTCATTTTCGCATTAAAATATTGTTTTTTCGTTGGTCTTCTTGCCTTCGGCCAACTTCCAGAAGCCTACGGCGTACAGTGGAATCACTAACATCACAACCACTAGCCAATAAATCTCTTTGAAGATCGGTGCTTGTTTTTTTTGGGGGGGGATTCATTTTACTAATTCTGATTAGATATTTGCCGGTTCGTGTAGTTGTTGTTTGGTTTCTTCCACATTTTTCTCTCCTTTTTGGAAACGATGATCCAGCTGCATTGTATCGCGTAAGCAGTCTTGATACACTGGATTTGTCTACACCAACTGCAGAAGCGATATCTCTCACTGTCATAGAAGTGTGGTCCTTCAGATCAATTATTTTTGCGCGCTTCCTTGGGGAAATATCCATTTTTCAATACACGAAAGCAACACGTACTCACAGAGAGCAAAAACTAACATCCACTTGTCACACACAAAAGCTCACAACTGAAGCTGAAGTGCCTATTTCATGTTTAAAACCGGTCAAACCACATTCTTACTACCAAGTTCTAACAGTCACACCACCTCCCAGCTGATAAAACCGGTTTACGTGGGTTTCCGACATCAACTGGCGATCACATTACAATTCTGAGAATAAAATAGCTTGTCCCAATTAATTTGCACGGTATAGTATATTCGATATATACGCACATAACTACATTTCTTGCTCTAATAAGATCCAGTAAAAAACATTGTATGGTGATGTGGCAGAATTACCAGTTATTTGTTAAAATAAAGTGACCAGGCAATTAAGTTGTGGTAAGACATTGTCACCCTGCCCATCAGACAAAATCAAATTCCCATGAAGGACATAAAAATTTTACATCACTTCCCAGACAACGACTACACATAAACTGGCCAGGTTAATTAACCTTAGACCGAGCGACAAACCCTGACTATGTTAACAGAAATATTCATGTAATGACCAAAGATACAGTTAGATCTCTATACGTACTGAGTAATTGCATTCGATAAAAGATAAAACATATGAACATGATGATAACTGAATTATACAGTATTCCTAAATTTAAACTCCGGGTTAAAATTTTTATGGTGTAAAAGAACATTGTTTAGCTTACTGGAAGACAGTGGTTAATATATATTCGTTAACTGGGCAAGAATCTGCTGCAAAATATACACTGAAGAGTCCCTATAGCTTGCATATGAGACAGAAAATTATGTTTTGTCACACAATACATGGTAATTTACTTTCATACACTTGAGAATTTTACCTGATGTAATTGTTTAATTGGAATTACTTACACGCTTCTGAAGGAAGCAATGAAATTAATTACAAGGAATCGTTCATTTTCTTCAGATATTCAATACACACTTTATACAAAAGAACTTTAAACAGAAAACAATTGGGTAAGTAAAGTAGAATGTTTTGTCACTAAAAAACCATATCTGCTTATTTATTGTGTAGAGTATCCAACGAACACAAGATTGATTAATTAAAAAGGCATATTTGTCTTTATACGGATAATGACAACGCCATATGCAGATGACACTAATGACTGCTGTTTTACAAAAAATTATTTAGAAATATATCACTAATTAAAACATCAACAATTTAAAAAAAGAAAGAAAAGGAAAACATTCCAAATAATAAACTTCGCTCTCCGGAAAAATCAATCCACCCCGGTAAGGAAATAATCACCTCTTATGACAAATTATTACAACTGCCAATATACATATTAATAAGAAAATTCGTGGTTGAACGCATTTTGGGCCTGTCATTGATCCTTAAATCGGGTCTTGGAGTTAGCTGCTCTACGGAACCATAAATGCACACGTAGGCCTGATATGTCGAGGCTTCTGAAGCTAATTCCCACTTTCTCTTACCTGGTTTTCGTGCCTTTAACAAATCCTACGGAATTCTACGAATTGGGGTCATAGGATTATCATCACTTTTCGGCAATGAAAACGTAGTGTTGTGCAATTCTTCACGCTGGGGATTTAAACAAAAATGTCACCGAACAATGAGACAGACGAAACCATGCTGCTTGGATTCGAAGCTAATGGCGCCGAGTATGAGCTGTTCAACCAGCTGTGTGAGGGGTCAGACCACTGCTGTCCCGTGTTTTTCACGTGCCCTGGCCTGTCTCTTTCGTTGGCTTCGACAAACTTGGATATACGACCTCCCGCAGATACGCTGCGACTTCAGAACTTTTTCAACCCCGTGATTCTACGTTATCAAAGCTTCATCCAGATGACTCTTCTTCTCCCGTGGTCACCCTACATGATTCAGCTGTCCATGTCTCCATTCCGGACACTTTCTCGATTGGTGTGGATCTCAACGCCCGACTTCACAGAGGTATTTTATTTCATTCCTTACCAGATACTACTCTCCATTAATTCATGACTGCCCTTTCATCTAAGCTTCCTTCAAGAGCTGTTGAGAATTTAACTCGCTCTCCTAGGGGTATTACTGCTATTTATATTAGATTCACCTGCTTCTGCGACTTTGATTCTCAAACGTGACTTAGCAGTCGATTCTACTTTCTTAGTTCCTTCTTCTCTTGCACAGAACCCCACTATGTCTCTTTTCATCCTGTCCGTCCGGAGCTCAGGGAGGAGGCCTTGCCTTTGGCCGTTGGGCCTTTCTGCGAGATCACCGGTCTGGTGCCGCGCTTACCTGCAGCTACCCGAGGCTCTGCGTTCCCTCTTGTTTCAGGGATCCGAAGACAATTCTTGTTAACTTCCTCACAGACGCTGCTTCAAAATCCTGTCCTACTACTATTATCGTTCGAGCTTTTGATCAAATTTTAATGTGTACACTTCCATACAGTCTTTTAATTGGCAGCAAATGGGACACATGCGTTCTCCTGTCCTCTTTTCTCTTTAATTATTTCAAGTTATCCTTCTTCTTCTTCTGGTTTTTCTACTTTTTTACTCTCTGCTCATCCCTCAGCGCTCTTTCCCTTGCCATCTTCCTTTTCTTCTTCTGCTTCTATAGTTAAAGATCTTTCTTATCTCCCTGATTCTCCTGTACATTCTAGTTCCCCCTATGCTTTAATGGATGCTTTTGTTTCTGTATATACTATTCTTGAAGACAATATGGATTTTTCTGAATCTAGCTGCGTTATCAACAAGTCCGGTTCTTTTCCTGGTCGCCCTCGGTCCTTATCTCTTATTCTTCTTTTTCTTTTGTTTCCGCCCATCTTCTTCTTTCGTCTTCGGGTTTCTCCCTTCTCACTGCTTCTCCGTATTCCAAACAGTACACAACTTCTTCTCCATTACCTTAACATTCTCTATTTCTTCTCACCTCACGCCCTTCTAATCCTTCGTGTGACTTCCATTCTCTCCCTCACTTGACTTTATTGATTCTCCTGGCCCTTCTTCTGTTTTTTCGTCGATTTGTTTCTGTTCTCTTCTTAAAGCGTCTTCTTTGGCTGATTGTTCCCAGGAGCTTTCTGATGTTGAATCACTTTTTTTATTGAAGGTTTACCGACCACCGTGAGCAACTCAGTGGGCTATAAGCAGTCGTCCGTCCCTAATTTTGGGTCATTGGTTCCAGGGAAGGGAAAGAGCCAGTGCCGTAGGACAAACACAACATCCATGCCTCACCGGGATTTGAACCCGGACACTTCTAGTACGAATGATCATAAGCCAGCGCTTAGACCGCTACGCCCCCGGGCAGCAAACCTTTTTCTTCGCTGCAAACGTCGATTCAGATTGTTTGCTTGTTCGTCACTCTGATGACACTGTTCTTCCATTTGAAGAGCTGTTCTGTTCCTATGTGATTGACACTACATGGAGACGTTCCGATACGTGTACGTCTCCTTCTATGCTCTGTATCAGTTCACAATGCTGAGAATGTTTGACCGAAAGGATTCTTGCACTCCAGCTTTCGGCCGTCAACTTATTTCTTCGACTGCGGTTTCATCTGTACGGTGAAGACTGGCATTATTTCTTTACACATCGCCATAGAATCTCTTCGTTTAGGCGTCGATTTCGGAGTAAGATTCTTGCCCATCGGGAACGTCGTGCTCTGCTAATGCGGTGTCTCTGTGATGTGACTTCTGCTTCAGTTTCTGACTGTTATTTTCATGTGCACTACTGGCTCTTAGCGGTTCCTGAGCTGAATAGTGTATATTGAAAATTACTGGGCCTTATATTTTTTGTTAATATTCTCTTAGTGCTGTATTTCTTTTTTTTCCATATTATTCACTGTATATGTAGAATCTCTGCTAACTTCATATTTTGGATGACATTTATCTGTGTATATTGGATCTATACTTTCTATTCTGTTCGGACGAACGATATGTTTCACTATGTCTATCTAGTTTACATCCTTATTACACGAAGTCTTGTGTCTACTTTTTATTGTTTTCATCGGGCGTTGTATTCTCAGTATTTGTGCATCTGACGTGTTGTCACTATATGTAATCAGGCTTAATTAAGCCTTCCTGGTGAATATTATTGTATATAGCATTCTGTATCGTCCTTTCAATTACTGATTTTTGTTTTCTTGATTAAACTGGACACACAATGTGCCTACAGAATTGAAACCCAGATCTTAACCGAATTGAACTTCTGTCAAGTAAAATTGAGAGCTATTTGAAAAAGAGATCCTCCTGCAGCAAACATTCGACAATTGAGGGTCTCCATCAAATCCTCTTGGCTTAACATACCTGAAGAACGATATTAGCATCTTCTCGAATCCATATCATATCGGATATTTTGAAGACCTAGAGCTTCCCAATAGGTAATTGGGTAAGTGTCCCTAATAATTCGAATTTCACTGTATGTATTTACGAGATTTTGTGGAGAACTTTTTATCGAAAAATGCCTATGAAACATGTGAGGGCAATAGCCACTGGGTCAGCTATTCACATCAATGACGAATTTTTCCAATACATTTTGAAATGGTGATATGATGTTAAAAACATTTGTTTTATGTAAAGGCATATGCGACCACCAAATCAGGATATTTATTACCTGCTCAAATCTAGAAAAAGATGACATACATCACTGTCATATGCAGCTATTGCGCAAAATATTAATTTTTGCCACTGACTTCCGTAAGGGTAGATAAGATACTGAGTTTAAGTACGAATTTGTGCAGCTTGGAGGAAAGTTTTTATGTAGAGAAAAGTTAGAAAATACTCGTGAATATCTTTGGTCATGATAGCAGGTTTTCACAACCGTTCTTCAAAAATGAAGTTTTAGACGCTGAGATACAAAACTAAATGTAAATGTGCTGTTACACTAGGTAGTGGAGAAAATTTGCGGTAGAAAAGTAGGCTAAAACATTGAACCTACTGCAGATTTAACAGCAATTTACAAAAATTTCCCAAATAGGAGGCCGCCGCCTCGGTGGCGCAGTGGTCTAAGTGCTGGCTTATGACCATTCGTCGGTGAAGGGTCCGGATTTGAATCCCGGTGAAGCATGGATGTTGTGTTTGTCTTCGGGCACTGGTTTTGTCCTTTCCCTGGAACCAGTGGTTCTAAATTACGGACGGGCGACTATTTACAGCCCACTGAGTTGCTGACGGTGATCGTTAAACTTTCAATTAAACAAAGAGGAGTTTTCGAGGAGCTATACACTGAAGAGCAATTGAATTAAAGACAGCTGGGCCGCCCCGGTGGCGCAGTGGTCTAAACGATGGCCTCTGATCATTCGTCCGCACGGGGTACGGGTTCGAATCACGGTGAGGCATGGATGTTGTGTTTGCCTTACGGCTCTGGCTCTCTCCCTTCCCTAGAACCAGTGACCCTAAATTAGGGACGGGCGACTGCTTATAGCCCATTGAGTTGCTCACGGTGGTCGTTAAACCTCCAATCAAAAAAAAAAAAAAAAGAAAAAAAAAGACAGCTGGCGTTATCAAATGTGGCGCTGTGTGCGGCCCTGCAAACGGAAACGACATGACGTATGCAGCGATCCGACAATATAAGGAGTGATGTGACGAGAATCAGTAAGAGTCAGACGCAGTATGGGTAAGACGAAGGATCTAAGCGCATTTGATCGTGGGCAAATTGTCGGGCACGACGAATGGGTCACTCCATTTCGAAAGTCGTGCAGGTACTGGGATTTTCACGAGCCACTGTGTCACGGGTCCACCGTGAGTATATCGAATCCGGTAAAACCATTCCTGCAAGGGCCAACTGCCGTGGACAACAGCACGTGGATGAGCGGGGTCATCGTCGGCTAGCTCGCGTTGTAACAGCGGATAGGCGGGCCACAGTGCAAGAAATCACTCGGCAATTTAACGCTGGTGCACAAAAAACGTGTAAGCAGCCACACCATCCAGAACCATCTCCTCGCTATGGGGTACAGAAGTCATCGTCCCACGAGGTTACCGCTGCTGACCGCACATCACACGGTGCAAAGATTAGCATGGGCGCGGGAACATCGCCACTGGACCCTAGACATGTGGGAAAATGTTGCCTGGACAAATGAGTCGAGATTCACGTTGGTACATGCGGATGGCAGGATACGAGTACGGCGCAAACCACATGAAGCGATGGATCCTTCTTGCCTGCAGGATACTCTTCAAGCTGTTGGGGGTGGCATTCTCGTCTGGGGACTAATTACGTGGACTGAAATGGGACCCCTGGTACGTGTGAAATCGTCCCTCACAGGTCAATGTTACCGGGATATCCTGGATGACCATTTGCTCCCGTTTGTGCGTCTTCAATATCCTACTGGGGACCTCATCCTACAACAAGACAATGCACAGTGCCATCGCTCCCGAATTGTATCCGAATGGTTAGATGAACACTCCACCAACGTGACCTCGCTTCCTTGGCCAGCTAGGTCACCTGACCTCTATCCCATCGAGCACATCTGGGATGCCATCGAGAGAGATATTCGAGGCTCTGACCCCTCCATCAAATCTTCGTAAACTGGTGGAGCTTGTTCAGGGGTCGTGGATCCGTATGGCTTCCCAACGCTTCCGGCGTCTTGTTGAGTCCATGCCGAGACGAATCGCCGCCGTCATCAGGGCGAAAGGTGGTGCTACACGTTACTAGATAGGTATCTCTAATGTAATT
The DNA here is from genome assembly GCA_039090855.1 of Macrothele yani. Taxonomy (NCBI): domain Eukaryota; kingdom Metazoa; phylum Arthropoda; class Arachnida; order Araneae; family Macrothelidae; genus Macrothele; species Macrothele yani. The sequence goes on from CM077002.1 coordinate 135,438,591, forward strand.
GCTCTTCAGTGTATAGTGCAAAATGTAAAGATAGTGTTTGTCACCTGAGTTAGAAAAAAAAGTAGTGCTTCCGGAAAATAGTATTTGGATTACATTAATTTTGAATGTAGCAGTAATTTTTGTCTATTTGGATAACCAGAAGTTGAAATATCCCCAAACTATGGATCACCAACACATTTTTGTCAGGCTGTTAGAGAACAACTCGATCGTGTCTATCTCTGCAGTTGGATAGGTACATATGGGCAAATTACATACATGGGGATAGGGTCTTCGGATATGAGTCGTCTGAATTTCTCTGTATTCAGACAATTGAAAGAAACAACATATTTATGCTACATCAGTTCCTGATGAACAAACTTCAGCCAAGGAATCGTGAGTGGTTGTACAGTCATGCGGAATACTCAGGGACTTCCAGAACGTGTACGGCAATCCCTCAGCTGACACTGTTTTGCATGTACACATGTATATTGCTGCTCACTGATCCCATTTCGAACATTTGCTGTGATGTAATCGTAAGAAGTTGTTCTCCTCGTCTTTTTCTATGTACAGCGCTAAACGGAAAATAATCTTTAGATAAGTTTTGCACTTTTTTCAAGTTATGTAAATATTATACGGCTTGTTAGTTATTTTAAAAGCAGAACAGACAATTTCACACTGTACCCTGCTCCTGCTCCTGCTTTTTGAATGGTTCTCTAGTGTCATAGTAGAAAACTTACGTTCCCTTTAGAACTCACACCACATCATCTGGACATAAACCTTCGGAAAGTAATAAACCAATAATATTACAAAGATAATCTAGTGAGAGCGTCTTTCGAATAGCAAACCGTTGGCTTTAAAAAACTGGTAATTGATAATGGATGAAAACAGGCCTGCTAGTAGATGAAACACGAGCTCTCACAAAATAAAAACAAGGATAGCTTAAATCACCAAAGCAAAAGTTGGCATCACGATTGGAGTCTACCGCAAAGATTTCCATATGACATAGCTTTAAGGCTGTCGTTCTTTACGCCTCATAATTTGAACCGCAGGGAAGAACAGCATAATAACTGATACGTATCAGTGTACATCCAATACAAAACCTATGATTTAAATAATGACGTCTCAATCACTTTTAATCTGCAATTTAAAACACCTGTCGCTCCTTGTCTCACCCATCATAATGCTATGTAAATCCTACATTACATATTTATACTCTTACTGGAAGATGATAAAGTTTTCTCACGCAGTGCTACTTTGATATCACCCAAGAATTTATTGAGTGACTTTAATTGCTAAATATACTGTATTCATGTTAGTAGGAATTTCTAAACTGAAGCAAACTTTTGTGCATGGTAAGTGTTTTCCCATCAGTCCTCACAATCTTCAAATTCAGTGATGCTCAAACGGCATTTTGACTAGAATTTAACAACTTTGAATTAAAATAGTTAAAGACTACATTCATGGGATCATATGCAAAAATGCAGAGCACAAATTTTTACAAAGAAAACTGCATTCTCTGAAACATTATGAACTGAAAAATATCGGGTTATTATTTAGGTTTTAGTCATTTACTTACGATACCAACACAAGGTGAAATGTTTCTCATAACGCAAATTCAAATCCAGAAAGTACCTGAAGACTCAAGACGGGTTTTGAAAATATGAGCTCCATTTGTAAGCGGAGTGCAAAAAGGAATTAATTTCTAAGGATAAATGCTTGTAATTCGATTCGAATACACGTACTGGGATTAAACTACTTATTTCGATCTGAATGCTAAACGAGTTCGTTCAATATCAGAGAACATGCTTATCATTAAACATGCCAATTCAGTTTTTTCGAGACGCATTTATATTTATTAAAAAAAGTTAATGAATTTACAAGACCAATATTGCGCCTTAGGTAAGCATTTATGTCTTCATGGATATTACGAATCTATTGCTGAGAACTTAAAAAAATTATTTGAAAGGCGTGATGAGCGTTAATGGAATTAATTTGATTCTTAAAGACACTTGATGAACACCAAACAAGTTAATTCCATTTCAGGTGACATATGCTGGATACTAAACAAATGAATTCGATCTATAAAGAAAACTTTATGAAAACCAAACGAATCAAATGAATTGCTAAGATCATATCGAACGTAAAAAAATCAGATCAACCGATAAGATCACGTACTGAATATTAAACATATTAATTCACTTCTAGGGACATATACGAACATTGAATTATTTCTCTCGGTTTCTAAGGGTGCATACAAATATTGCTCAGAGGAATTTGGTTTACATGAGCGAGCTCGAAAGGGGTTCTTGAGGATTCCGGTTGATCATGTGAAAAAATGGATTTGATTTATCATTACCGTATTTAAGATCGAAATCACTATTCTTGGTATATTGATACATGAAATCAACGTGGGCTCTGGTGTCAATTCAGTCGCCCCGGTAGCGCAGTGGTCTAAGAGATGGCCTCTGATCATTCGTCCGAACAGGATCCGGTTCGAATCCCGGTGAGGCATGGATGTTGTGTTTGTCTTACGGCACTGGCTCTCTTCCTTTCCTGTAACCAGTGACCCTAAATTAGGGACGGGAGACTGCTTATAGCCCATTGAGTTGCTCACGGTGGTTGTTAAACCTCCAATAAAAAAAACAAAAACAAATGTCAATTCAATCACGAGGTAGTAGCCCCTCCCCCTTTTTTTTTCTTGATTGAAAGTTTAACGACCACTGTGAGCAACTCAATGGGCTACAAGCAGTCGTCTGTCACTAATTTAGGGTCACTTGTTCCAGGGAAGGGAGAGAGCCAGTGCCATAAGACAAACACAATATCCATGCCTCACCGGGATTCGAACCCGGACCCACTTACGGACGAATGATCAGAGGCAATCGCTTAGGTGCCCTTTTTGCCGTTTCTATTTTATCCCTGTTCACTGTTTGTCTTTATTTCTGACTAGGTAACCTGGTGCATTAACAATTTCATTTATTTACTACTAGCCTGTTGTACCGTCTTTGGCGGGAAAATTCAAATAAAAAAGAAATCGCTTCAAGGGGCACCAGAAGATGACTACAGGTACCTTCATAACAAATTTCGTTGCTCTAGGTAGCCTAATTCTATGTAAAATCCGACTGACAGACGCTTTCTTTACCGCTTTCTTTACATGCAACTTGATCACACCCAACGCAAAGGCGCGAAGATAAGTAGTTCACGATAAATTTGAGCCATTTCTTTTTTAGAATTTCGTTAAAACAACGTTGTATTTTCTAGCTCACAACGTTATCACAGTATGATAACCTTCTGACGTATGACACTTTTGAATTAATAACGCAGATTGAAAAACAACGTTTTCTTTTCTTTTTTTCTTCTCCGCCCTCAAGGTCATAATACAATCGGCAAACAACGCTTACAAAAAAAGGTCGTAATAAATGTATTTACGAATGAAAATAGTCGTAACGAAATTCTAAAAACAAAACGCCTAAAATTTATGTTCAACTACTTTTCTGCACGCCTTAGCGTTCGGTGTGATCAGGTTGATGTCAACAAAGCGGAAAGATACACTCAGATCGGGTAGAAACGCGTAACATTAAATAACTAAAAATCAAATTCAAATAAAAAAAATAGCTTTGAGGTGCACCAGAAGATGCCTACAGGCACCTTCATAACACATTTCGTCGCTCTAGGTCGCCTAATTCTATGTGAAATCCGACCGACAGACACACACTCAGTCTGTTTTATATATATAAGAGATGAATTACCGTATCTCTTTTATTCGTTTTTGTCTTTTCAAGCAAGTTAACGCCATTACAAAACAAGGTTCCCATTTTTTCTGCATTTCTTGAGTTTTCTTGAATTGTTCTGTACTTTGGTGCTCCAAATTGAAGGATAATTTACAAAAAAAGCGTATGCGATGTATATAAAGTAACGCACTGAAAATTGGTAAATATGTCTGTCATCCAAGCTGGGTCCTGGTTCGAATCGAGACATGGATGTTGTGTTTGTCTTATGTCACTGACTGTTTCCCTTCCCAGAAACCAGTGTCCCTAAATTAGGAACGCGCTACTGCTTATAGCTTATCGAGTTGCTCACGGTGGTCGTTAAACCCCCAAACTAAAACAAAATCTGTACGAGGACGATAGTCCCTTATTTACTTTGCCGTAAGTAAGCCGGAATATGAAAATTTGGTTAGCGTTAAAAGGACGCGCGAGTCTACTACCAATAGTGGCTGTTCTAGGTAATTCGTTTTTACTTCAGTGGCACCTTGATCTAATTATGACACGAAGACATCACATGCAGGTTTTTCAGCTGTGGAGAGCAAATTGTTGGATGGAAGCAGGTCAGTCCCAGACGGAAGTTTCAATTGTTGGATGGAAGCAGGTCAGTCTCAGATGGAAGTTTCAATTGTTGGATGGAAGCAGGTCAGTCTCAGATGGAAGTTTCAATTGTTGGATGGAAGCAGGTCAGTCCCAGACGGAAGTTTCAATTGTTGGATGGAAGCAGGTCAGTCCCAGACGGAAGTTTCAGTTGTTGGATGGAAGCAGGTCAGTCCCAGACGGAAGTTTCAATTGTTGGATGGAAGCAGGTCAGTCCCAGACTGAAGTTTCAATTGTTGGATGGAAGCAGGTCAGTCCCAGATGGAAGTTTCAATTGTTGGATGGAAGCAGGTCAGTCCCAGACGGTAGTTTCAATTGTTGGATGGAAGCAGGTCAGTCCCAGACGGAAGTTTCAATTGTTGGATGGAAGCAGGTCAGTCCCAGACGGAAGTTTCTAAAGCATTGAATGTTCCACAAAATGTCTTGTGAAGACTCTGAAGACAGTTTCAACAGAGAAGAGACGTTCGTCGCTGATCAGGACAAGGCCGTCCCAGAACCATAAGTACTACAGACGATCCCCATACGAGACTGACTGCCAGACGGAACAGAAAGATGTCTTGTAGGTAACTCACTTTGGAGCTTGGAGCAGATACAGGAACAAAGATTTCATGGTGTACTCTCTTCGGAAGACTTTGTGAGCAATAACTTTATGCAAATAGCCCAATTATTTGCGTCTACCGACTTAGAAGACTTTGTGAATAATGACTTTATGCAAAGTGATCAGTTATTTGTGTCCTCTGATTTAGAAGAATTTGTGATCAATGGCTTTATGCAAGGAGACCAGTTATTTGAGTCCTCTGACTTAGAAGACTGTACGCAATGACTTTATGCAAGGAGACTAGTTATTTGTGTCCTCTGACTTAGAAGACTGTACGCAATGACTTTATGCAAGGAGACTAGTTATTTGTGTCCTCTGAATTAGAGAAGACTTTTTTGAGTAATGACGTTATGCAAGGAGACCAGTTATTTGTATCACTTTGACTTAGAAGACTTTTTGAGCAATGACGTTTATGCAAGGAGACCAGCTATTTGTGTCCTCCGATTTAGAAGTCTCTGTGAGCGATGAGACCAGTTATTTGTGTCCTCTGATTTAGAAGAATTTGTGAGCAATAGCTTTATGCAAGAAGACCAGTTATTTGAGTCCTCTGACTTAGAAAACTGTGTGCAATGACTTTATTCAAGGAGACCAGCTATTTGAGTCCTCTGACTTAGAAGACTGTGCGCAATGACTTTATGCAAGGAGACCAGTTATTTGCGTCCTCTGATTTAGAGAAGACTTTTTAAGCAATGACGTTATACAAGGAGACCAGTTATTTGTGTCCTCTGATTTAGAGAAGACATTTTGAGCAATGGCGTTATGCAAGGATACCAGTTATTTGAATCAGTCTCACATAGAAGACTTTGTGAGCAATGACTTTATGCAAGGAGACTAGTTTTTTGTATCCCCTTGAGCTAGAAGAATTAGTGAGCGATGATTTTATGCAAGGAGAAAAGTAATTTGCGTCCTCTGACTTAGAAGATTCTGTGAGCAATGATTTATGAAGAGAGACCAGTTATTTTTGTCCCCCTGACCTAGGAGACTTTGTGAGAATGGCCTCATGCAAAAATACCAATTTTTTGTTCCCCTCTAATTTCTGCAGCCCGGCGAGCTGTTTTAAAGTGAAGTCGCGAACATCACACTTGGACTGCAGAGCAGTTCGCAAATGTTGTTTTCACAGATGAATCATGATTCAGCTTAAGTACCACATATTTTCATCTGCAGAGGTCCAGGGACCCTCAAGAGCCTCCCTAACATCAGAGAAAGGGACTACTCTGGGGGTGGGGACGTGATGGTCTGGGCATTATGAACAGGCCTGCGCATCTTTCAGAGTCGTTCTGTTGCTATCTTGAGGAACAGAAAGGAGATCCTGAATCCATATTTCAATTACCTCGATGATTTTGTGCAATATACCCCAAAAGAACAAAACTATCTAGCCGTCGGTAAAGATGAATTTGTTCTTTTGGGCGATAATGCCCAAAATCAGGAGATCATTTGGTCGACGATTTTCTCGAAGAGGAAGATATTCGTCAAATGGAAAAGCCACCCATATCTCCTAAATTCATTCCCGTTGAGCAGGTATGGGATGATCTAGGCAGAGGCATTGGGACTTGCCTGCCGCTCCTCTCGCAGAATACTCCAAGAAATCACAATAACTCTAGTTGATGAGGCGTCATTAATCCCTCAGAACCTTATCAATTCCGTATGAAGAGACGTTGCTTGCGCTGTTTGGCTTTAAAAGGGATAATATTGAAATACCACATGTTTTAATCAAAATATTTTATGTATTAGATGTGCAACTTAATTTTCGGTCACAGGCACGACACGTTGATAGCAAATCGAATACGTACCTAATCAGGGAAATAATCCCTGTCGTGTTGGATGCATTTGAGACATCGGTCAGGTATCTGCCGAATGCCACTGCGGAAAAAAGAGGTCTGTTTCGAGTTGATAAAGTCATCAATACTTGTGTGGACCTCCCCTACAGAAGTGAAGTGCGTACCACTCAGGTGAGAAAGAGGTGATAATCCGACGGGGCGAAGTCTGGAGAATACGCCGGGCGGGACAAAATCTCCCATCCCAGACCGGTGATCGTGTTTAAAGTCGTTTTTGCGGTGTGAGGACGCGCGTTATCCCGAAGCAACAGGGCCGACGTTCTGCCCTTGCAGCTGTATGACCTTTTCGCCTCCATTGCGTCACTCACACAAATGAGTTGCTGACAATAACGCTCACCATTGGCCGTTTCACCAGATTTGAGCAACTCATAGTGTACGACACCGCGCTGATCCCACCATATGCGCAGCAACAACTTCCTGGCATGGATATTCGGTTTGGCGGTACTGGTGGTAGGCTGACCTGGTTAAACCCACGATTTGCGCCGCTTAGGATTATCGTAGAGGATCCACTTCTCAGCACAGGTCAAAATCTTGTAAAGGAAATCCTTCTTCTTGAATCTGGAAAGCAAGAACACAGGAAAATCGTAACGCCTAGACTTGTTCGCAGCTGTGAGTTTGTGGGGCACCCAACGGCCCTCCTTGTGAATCCGTCCAAGCTTGTGCAAGCGCTTTGCAATGGCTTGCCGTATTACTCCCAGTTCCTGGGTGAGCTCCGACTTTGAGCGACAGGGATCCGCGTCTAACATTTGTTCCAGTTTCTCATCACAAACTTTCTGTGGCTGTCCCGGACGTTCTGCGTCACGGAGATCGAAAGGTTCCTGCTTAAACCGCTGGAACCACTTCTTACACGTACTGCAGGACACAACAGCCTCACAAAAAGTAGCCCAGATCATTTGCTGGGCTTCCGCGGCACTTTGTTTCAGCTGAAACGTGAACAGGAGGCAGTGCCTGAAATGTTCCTTTTGGAACGACATTGCTTTCACCGTCAACTTTCGTCCCTTCTGTCACTACAGCTGTGAGCGCTTACGGTTGCCTAGAAAATTGTTAGATGGCGCTGCAATCAGCCATTATCACACACAGCTATTTGCATTTGCCGACGTTCTGTGATAGCTTGCGGTTAGGGGACGAGAATAAAGTTGCACACCTAATATTTTTCCATGGACTCTTCTACCGTGGATATTAAAACGTTATGGTCTTATCACGCGCAAATCATATGAATATGATTTTCTTCTGATTAAGTTACGTAAGTAAAATAGTAATAAACCTCCTTGAAAAATTTAAGCCGCCTCGGTGGCGCAGTGGTCTAAGCGATGGCCTCTGATCATTCGTCCGAACGGGGTCCGGGTTCGAATCCCGGTGAGGCATGGATGTTGTGTTTGTCTTACGGCACTGGCTCTCTCCCTTCCCTGGAACCAGTGACCCTAAATTAGGGACGGGCGACTGCTTATAGCCCATTGAGTTGCTCACGGTGGTCGTTAAACCTCCAATAATAAAAAAAAAATTAATTGAATTTCCTCTGGAAAAAAAGTTTGGAGTTATGTACGAATTTAGAAATTATCCTTTAATACTGAACACCATTATATTTAGCCTCCATATCTTTCCAAATTGTGAAAGTTCCAGAAAAATGCATCAATTAACTATTTTTCCTTTTGAAGTACTCTGTTGATCCCGAATATGTCATTCATTCTTTCATATTACTATTGCATTCTCTTTGGAGTCTCTTTGCCAAAATCGCCATGACTTTCACTCCTTTCCTTCGTGAAGGTAAAATATTTTAACTGTACTGAAACTTACTCGTTGCCAATAATGACACCAGTTCATGCAGAAACATTTGTCACATACCTTTGATTTTCGTTCATAGATTTGCCCTACTCTTTTGGTCAAAGTGATTCAACATTTTCACAAAACCTTGTGAGTACTGTGGAACCGAGAACAACTTAATCAGGATTTAATACTTACTCATGCTTGTTATCATACTATTAATTCCTAAATCTTTCCGATTAAGTTCCAAAAGTACACGTATGTTCCCGTAATAAGTTGGGTTATACGCAATCTCTCGGATCCTTTCCCGTTTCTGTCGTAATATTTAAATTTTTTCCATTTACAGTTGTTAGTGCTTTATTATGAATATGCCGCGTTTTCATGTAATTGTTTCCAACATTAACTTCTTTCAATGATAACACTCATGAGCAATTATTATCATTACTTACTTTTTTTAGCACGATTTTTTGTGTAAAAAATATCGTGCTTATGTTACCAGTTTGTCCGACCGACCATCAGTCTGTCCGTCTGTCCATCCGTCTGTGGACACCATATCTCTGATACTGCAAGTCCGATTTGAAAAATTCTTTTTGCATTGCAAAGCTTAAAATGTACGAATAATGATCCTTCATTTCGTTTTTTTTTTACGATGCACACTTTTGCCGCTAGAGGGCGTAAATGCAGATGATATCAAATTCAAAATATATTTTATTCTACATATTTGCTTCAAAACATCCGATTGAAAAAAATTCTTTTACTTTTCGATTCCATTTATAACAAAGACCATTTTTATCACTTTTTAAAATTACGCATGATTTCCCGCTAGGCAGCGTAAAAGTACATTGCGTTTCCCCCGATATCCCTGTTTCTTAAACTCCGATTTGAAAAATTCTTTCTGTAGCGGATACAGCTCCTGATTGAAAATCTTTTGCATATAATTCCTAATTTTTGGTAAAAGTTAGTTTAGCCACCAGGAAGCGTAAGGGTTAATTTCTGCTTCTGATGCATATGAAACCAAAATCTAAGCTTCTAAAATTTCGTTTGAAAAAATTCATTCGCTGACTGCTGCCGCTCACATCGATAAACCGTTTCGGAATATTTCTTCTTAAAATAATGTATGGCTTCTCCTCCAGGAGGCGTAGATGTATATCTTATTTTAGCCAATATCTCTACTTCTAAGAGTCCGATCTGAAAAATTCCTTCTTTTCCGATGAGAATGCTTTTCATATAAAATCAAAATTTTCAAGTAATTCATAGACTTCCCGCTAGGAAACGTTAAGGTAAATTCCGTTTTCCTGGATATCTCTGCTTACAAAACTCCAATTTGAAAAATTCTTCCGGTACAACTCCTGATGGAAAATGTTTTGCATATAATTTCTAATGTTTGGTAACGAATAGTTTGGCCACCAGGGGTGTAAGTGTTAATTTCTGCTTCTGATGTATTTGCAACAAAATCTGAGCTCCTGATAACTCAATTAAAAAAAAATCTTTCGTGGACCGATACTGCTCGCATCGAAAATCCTTTTGAGAATACTTTATTCTTAAAATAATGCATGGTTTTCCCGCTAGGGGGCGTAGATGCATATCTTTTTTTTTGTCGATATCTCTGCTTTCAAGAGTCCGATTTGAAAAATTCTTTCTTTGTTGGGGAGCGTGTCCGTTGCGAAATGTTTCTCATGCATTTTCAAAATTTTCTTAACACACAAATCTGCCACCAGAGGGCGTAAGCGCGCTTTTCCGTTTACAGTAATATCTGCAGGATTAAAAACCCTATTGAAAAACTTCTTTCTTCGGTCAGATACTACTGTTTTCCATACGGGTTCCATTGATTTTGAATAGCTTTGATAAATTGAATTCGCGTCAGAACAGATTCAAAACACGTGCTCGTTACAACCGAAAATTCGGTGTCATCTTTCTTGCCTGGATATTTAACGACCGCCGTGAGTTAACTCAATGAACTATGAACTTTATATAATTTGGGGACTCTGGTTCCAGGTAGCGGAGAGAGAGAATATCATAAGACAAGCACACCATCCATGCCTCACCCAGATCGTCTAGAATATACAAGGCTATAACATTGAAGGGACGAGTTCTGTCTTCTAGCAACGGAACACAAGGCTTCCGATTGGTTTGCAACGCTGTCCTGTAGGACGTCACACATGACACCAACATTTCAGGCCGTGTTACATGAGTGTTACGCCACAAACGGAATAAACTCATCTCTCTAACGGCCTTGGCCTCCCTCGGACTTGAACCAGAGCCCATCTCTCTAGACGGACTTGAACCAGAGCCTTGCACTCTCTAGACGGCCTTGGCCTCCCTCGGACTTGAACCAGAGCCCATCTCGGACGAATAATTAGAGGCCAACACCTCGTACCTCGGCCACTGGTCTGACAATGATCACCTACCTAATACCGAGTTTGGCCTACTTCCGTCGAGATAACATATTGAACCCAGAGTGGCATCGACTCCATTAGACGGAAGTTTGTGTCTTTGTGTTTTCTGCACCCGCTGGACAAGATGACATCGGAGAGTTCGGAGATGCAATGAGGCGCTGTCGTGAACAGCAGAGTGCTGCGTTCCACCGCATTCCACAAATGTCCGATGGGGAATTTCAGAAGAATTTAACAGCCAGGTGAGCAGACAAAATGCTTTGGAATGATCCTTAAGCCATTTCAGTTCAATACGGCTTTGTGACGCGGGGTTATGTGACGTGCCTGCCCCTCAGGACGCACACGACATTAAGGCAGACAGCAGCGAGAACGAACGTCTGCGTAGCTCAGTTGGTAGAGCTACTTGTTCTGGAATAAGTGGACTCGGGTTCGATCCCCGGTGTGAACAAAAATGACGGAGAAATTTACTTCGTTATAGTTATATAAATACGGGCTTTGTGACGCGGGGAACTCGTTCATAAAGTCCAGGGACATTCGGATGCACGGTCACCTCTTGCTCCGAACAATGTTTAGGTTGTAGTGTTTTTAATTGAAATTGTAATAGTTGAACGTATTGACTTAATTAAGTGGCTTGAACATAAATCACAGTAGAAATAACTAAGTGATTAGACGGACAGAATGACGAGAAACAGCACTTACATTAATATCAACTCTTTATTCGCCACGAAGGGAAGCTTCTGTATCCCATACACCTCAGTTGACTATTCTAAGGTCATAATTAATCAAAATAACTGTTAATATCGATCATATATACACACAAACATAAAAATTTCTCACCATCTAGCTATAACGCTTTATTCATCTACAACAAGCTTTTTATCTCTCTCTCTCCACCCCACTACACTCATATAACATCGGAGTATATGTTTTTTTCTGACTAATCGCCAGTATTTCCGACACGTTCAAGCGGTTTGTGAAGTAATGTGCTGTTCAGTAAGAAAATATTTAATCAAGAAGTAATTACATTTACATAAGTAAATAGAAACTCAAAAGGAAGATTAAATTAGACTCATATGCCAAAAGGTAGGATTTGGAGGTTAGGATGTGTTCAACGGGGATGACCGACCCTGTGGCTCAGTGATCCAAGCACTGGCTTCTGATCATTTGTCCGAGATGGGTTTGGGTTCGAATACCGGTGAGGCATAAGTGTTGTGTTTGTCTTACTGCACTGAGGTCTTTCTTCTTTGGAAACAGTGACCTTAAATTAAGGACGGGCGACTGCTTATGGCACATAGAGTTGCTCACGGCTGTTGTTAAACCCATAAATAAAACAAGTTAGTAAAATCATGCAATGCATTGATTATGATACGCTTTCCAACATACCAGAAATTACGCTGGCGGAAAGTGAAAAAAGAACACCAAGAAGGAATTGGCGGACGATCATGAAATTTACATATGTTAATGGGGACGAGTTTACTTAGGTGTGATGTTAATTTCGGGACCAACCGGTGAGAGTTTACGCCACAGCATGGCATAATATGCAAATTATCGTCGGTGGTATTTAAGGAGTACGGCGAAGCTAATGTAATCAGTCGTCGGCGTACGGACACGTGCGAAGACCCTGAAGAAGCTGCAATGACTGGACATGGAACACGTGTACGATTTCACCAGTTATCGGACTTTGAGCGAGGTCGTCTAGTCGGACTCTGCGAGGCCGGGTGGTCGTATCGTCGTATTGCGGAGCGAATTGGACGGGAAGTATCGGTGGTGGTACGATGGTGGCGTAGATGGTACGAGGAACATTCCCACACGAGAAGACGTTGAACCGGGAGTCACAGACGGACTGATGAGTGGACCGACTGACGCATAAGAAGAGCGGCTTTGTCAAGCAGAACATCCACTGCGACGCAAATCCGAGCTGCCGTTGCACCTGAGGTGACTGTGCGAACAATCCGCAACCGTCTACTGGATGCAGGACTACATGCACGTGTGCCTCTGGCATGTGTACCTCTGACTCCAGCCCACCGTCAGGAGCGGCTGCAGTGGTGTCGCCAACGTCTGCACTGGAGAACGTAATGGCGATCTATCGTGTTCAGCGATGAAAACAGATTCTGCTTGGGAGCCTCCGATGGCCGTATGCGTGTTCGCAGACGCACAGGGGAGCGTCTCCAACCTTTTTGCATCCGCCTGCGACACACAGGGCCTACACTTGGTCTCCTGGTGTGGGGATTGATCAGCTATTGCTCCCGTACACAACTAGTGTTTGTACCGGGTACGTTAAACAGCATCTCCTACATCAACAACATCATTCAGCCCGTTGTTATGCCATTTGTAAGGTCAGTCCATCGTGGTGTTTTCCAGCTCGATAACGCACGCCCACATACGGCACGTGCAACGCAACATGCACTTCAGGGTGTGAGACAACTTCCATGCCCTGCACATTCACCGGATTTGTCCCCCATTGAGCACGTGTGGGATTTTATGGGACAACGACTTATCCGGACTCCACGGCCAGCCACAACCACCCCCGATTTACGCGTCAAGGTTGAGGATGCTTGGAACTCAATACCCCAAACTTACATCCAACATCTGTACAACAGACTCCATGCCAGAATTGCACAGTGTGACGCAGTTCATGGCGGTTCAACCTCGTACTAACCATGTTACATGGAAATGTTATTTTTCAGTTTACCAGCAAATACAGCTGTATTTTGCCATAGTGTTTTGATCACGTTGTCCTTTGTATTCCGTTATTATGCTGTATAAATTACGTTGGTATCAGACGTCTCCTTCTTGGTGTTCGTTTTTCACTTTCCGTCAGTGTATTACTCAAGTTATGTGGATAATGGCTGTGGAATAAATCACGCTCGTGTGTCCTTACCTTTGACCCCATTTCGATGATATTCAACAGAACCGGTTCACTATACCTCCGGAACAACAAGATAAAGTTTTGTTGCAATAGAAGCAGTTTTACGGAAGTTATGAGAATAATGGCTGTGGAATAAATCTGGCTTTTGTGCAATGACCTTTGACCCCATTTCGTTGATATTCAACAGAACCGGTTCACTGTACCTCCAAAACAACAAGATAAAGTTTTGTTGCAATAGAAGCAGTTTTACGCAAGTTATGAGAATAATGGCTGTGGAATAAATCTGGCTTTTGTGCAATGACCTTTGACCCCATTTCGTTGATACTCAACAGAACCGGTTCACTATACTTTCGGAACAACATGATAACGTTTTGTCGCAATCGAAGCATTTTAAGTAAGTTATGATGCGCAAGGGCAATGGAATGGACCCACTCCAGTGTCCTGACGTTTGGCCCCATTTGGTCCATTTTCAATAGGGTTCGTCCCCAGTGGCTCCCTACCACATACTAAAATTTCATCGAAATCGAACCATATTTACGCATGTTATGACGCATAAAGGCAACGGAATGGATCCCGTTTTTATGTCCTGACCTTTGACCCCATTTCGCCTATTTTCAATAGGGTTCGTTCCCAGGTGGTTCCTTACCAAATACTAAAATTTGATCGAAATCGAACCATTTTTACGCAAGTTATGACGCATAAGGGCAATGGAATAAATCCCGCTCTTATGCCCTGCCTGACCTTTGACCCGATTTCGCCGATTTTCAATAGGGTTTGTGCCCAGGTGGTTCCCTAACACATTCTAAAATTTCATCGAAATCGAACCATGTTTACACATGTTATGACGCATAAAGGCAATGGAATGGATCCCGCTTTTATGCCCTGACCTTTGACCCCATTCCGCCCATTTTCAATAGGGTTCGTCCCCAGCTGGTCCCCTACCACATACTAAAATGTCGTCGAAATCGAACAATTTTCACGTGCGTTATCGTGAAGGACGGGGGGGATGAACAAAGCTGGAGCATATACGCTTCTTCAACCTACGGTTCGAAAGCGTAAAAAAGAACGGGAATGAGAAGATCCAGTGAAGATCATGAGTGCAATCCATATACCATCATACGTCCATTTCCTGTCTTTTTCCGTCCAACAGTGTAGCGTCTGGATGCATCTTTCTATCCCTGTTTAGTGGAATACGGACTCCTCCTTTGGGTTGTTGGAGCTGGAACCCGAACTCTTCGAAACAGGTGCTGTTTCCCAATCGTCCAACGTCCAACTGCAGTCTTCTTATTCCCACTGCAGGCAAAGCTCTTGATGTTGGGCTGTCAGCATGGGGGCATGAACATGCTGCCGACTCGTTAAGTTCATTCTGAAGAGTGCTCCCTTGTTTGTGTTCTCGAGAACGTTCTTCTGCGTGCCTTGGTTGTAATTTTCCATTAATAGAAGGGTCTTGAGTCTTGTGTTATTTAGGAGAGCGCGTTCCTACCGTCTTCCACCTCTACTATCAACTGGTGGAAGTGTTAGCTCCCCCTCACACTGGGTGGATATAGTCTCTCTGGGGACCATTCCATGCACACCCACTGCTGCTTGCCTCGATCATTCAACAATGTCTGCGGTTGTTGAAGTGCTGGTTTCTGTCTTATTCGTGTCTATAATCGTCCTCAGTTCAAACTCCTTAGTTTTCCCCATTGCACGGTCTTTGTACTAGCGAACTGACACTCCCTGCCCACGTTGTGTATATACACATATTTCGCACGGGTCAGTGACGTTACATCTACGTGCTGTAAGACGCGTCCACTCGCGAAGACAGGAGTGGTCTTAATGATCTGGTTCATGAGTATGATTCCATTTCCGTGGAACCGAAGATGTTTTTGTAATTTATGAATATTACAGAGAATTCTGTTTGGCGTATCTGACATGTAAATACAGCGGTTAACTTTAACTATATGAAAGGTTCAGTCAATAAGTTTTAAGCCTGGAGTATCGATGTCTTGTGCTTTGTATTATGGTACCGTTAGTATTTGAACTAATTCCAGGTAACGTCGATGCGCTTACAAAATGCTGTTGTTTCACCTATATTAGTCTTTTGCAATAGCAGTCTTTTGTCTCTTCTCGCAAATCGAACTTCTGTAACTTTGGAGAGTTAGGTTTTTATTTTTCTCGGTCTCATAGGCGACGAAGAGCTCTTGAATGATGTAATATTCATAAGAATCACAGTAGGCCAAGTGTACGCTGGAGAGTAATGACAGTCTAAGCTCCTTCTATAGTTAAAAATTAAGTCTCTTTCAGGCGCTTCACGTTCGCAAATTTTTTCGACTTTAATGGCTAAAAAAAATCTTGAGAATAGTGAACTCCAACAGCTGACATTTAACAATTTTTTGTCGTTTTTATTTTGTCAGTGGAAAAATAATGCAATATTGGGGAGTAGTGTAACCCAAGACTTCGGGTTTGGTCTATGAACGCATCAAACGTCCTCTGCAGCATTTTTAATTTACATAATTACCTATTTGAGTTTTTTAATTTACATAAATACGATTGTAAAAGCCACAAAGAACTATTGGATATATTTTACTGGAATCGATCCCGACGATTTATTTCCTAGAGATGTATGTAGAGGGTTTTAGGAGGGGAGTGTCTGACCCCAGGTCTTAAACAACCTTTAGAAGTAGTAAGTCCGGAAATTTGGGATAGAGTGACTGACGGAAAAGTCCCACGAATGCGAGGCAGAAAAAAACACAAAGACTGCTTTATTTATAACCAGAGAGCCGGTACCTGATGTACGACGGCTTAACGTTCCACATCCGACGCACGGCGGATAATTAGCGGTTCGAGCGTTCGTACCTGCCTAGGATGGTTCTGAGACTTTTCTGTGGAAGTCACGATCGTTGATCATTAGTCCATCCGTAGGGTCAATGATTTATTTCTTCAGTCAAAGATGGCGGTAAAAGTGATTCATAGTTACCAAGGGATGGCAAAACACTGAGCGGAAAACAGACCAGCAGACTATGTATTGCCATAGTGACTACGGCTGGAGTGCGAAGTTCATAAGAACCAATCAAAGACCAGTATGAGCAACTTTGAGGAAAATCTTCATCTAGTTATTGTCACAAAATCTTACCAGTTCTACCTAACATTTAATTTAAATGTTTTGTGTTTTGAGACCAGTTGTTTTGAAAAGAAAAACTTATTTCAACAACTTCCTCTTCGCAGTAATTGGAAATGGTCTTGGAGGGAAAGTTTTGGGATTCATTCTGTTGCTATCTTTCCTTTTCGCCTATTCGGTAGAATTTTCCTTCCGAATCATGTTTCTTAAAACCTCACCACTTATTTCCCCAGCTGCCCAAAAACACTTAAGCCCAGATCGTACGAACAGCAAATCTTACACTTGGCATGTTTAAACCCTACTCGCGTTTTGAACTCCAGAGCAAGGTACGGGTTTTTTTTGTGGTCCAGATTTCTTTCTCACAAAGCCCTAACAATATCTTTCGACATTTCTTCAACTAAAGTATATTCTGTTAAGTTACACCCAAAGAATTGTAGCTCAGCTCGTGTCAGGGAGAAACAGGGATTTAATGTCAACACAAATGCAACTCAGAAAAGTCCAAATATTTGTCTTGTAATAGGTCCCTTTAAATTCCAACACACAACAACGCGAGAAAGTCATCCCACGTCTGCGGTTAATAGGTATTACCCACAAAATATCGGTGTTTAGATCTGCTCTAACGGAGGTAAACCGAATCTAGTAGCTAATCACGTACGGTGGAAATCTGATACCATTAAACCACGGTGATCGGAACCTCTCTACAGATTTACATCTCCAAAATGTAAAGGGAAGTCTATGAACTCGATATACAGAAATTCCTAAAAATAAGAGTTGCAATTTTTTTCTGTGCCTTTATTTTTGTCGCTTAGTTCGACAGGGCTTTTTTCTTTCTTTTGATTTACGACGAAGATGTTGAGAGAACGCACCACCGTCTTTACGGATGGAAAATCTCGAGTGATCTCTGGGCCGTCTGAAAGGGCAAGAATAATCTTTAAAACTCTTCCCCAGGTTATTGAATGTTTACATGGGGTAGCATTTCCTTCCCTTTCTTCTTAAGTCTGATAACTTTCTAGGTACATGAATCACGACAGGAATCACGTTAACCATTAGGAACGCCTATTTGTGAAATGATACGTGAATTACATTAATGGGAATTTAGGCTAAATATATCAAATAATTCAAATTAAATTTATTTCACCACCACCCAGCTTTGTACTGGGTTTTAAGCAGTATTTATTAATGAATAGATATCTCGTATTACCTTTGCGCATTTGTGTCGTACAAATTAGTTGCTGGCCTCTCCATCATTTATTTCGTAAATATCTTATACTATCCATGCCTCACACGGGACTCGAGCCCGGGGCCATCTCGGACATCTGGTCAGAAACCAGCGCTAATGGCCACTGAACTACAGGTGCGGCGTCCGAATTCACATACCGCTAGAGTTAAATTATTTTCAGCAGATATCATGAATGTTTGACGCATACACCACATATATCTATCTGTCTTACGCAATTTTCTCTCCTCTTCCCTGGAAACAACAGCCCTAATTTAGGGACCTACCACTTATAGCCCACAGAGTTTCTCACACTGTGGTCGTCAAACTTTCAAAAAAGGAAAAAAAAAATCAGACGAAACCTCGCTATGATTCGGTGAGACATAAAGACTGATATATCCCTGAGCATAAAATTCCTATAAGGGTGAAGAAATCCGACATCCTTGTAGTTTAAGTCCCCAGAAGCTTCAATTTCGGCAATTACCCGGAAAGGCGAACATTCCACTGCGACGAATTGCTGACACATAACCTCACGAGCACAATTAAAGTCGTGATAAGAGGTTGATAACGGTTGTGACGGAGAAAAAAAGATGAGATAACTGTTTCATATTTTTGAAGTGATTAGGTTCATACTTTATTTTTTCTTGATAATTTAGATGCAATCTTTAATACGTTTGCTGACCATATCCCATAATTTTTATTGTACAGCGTAATTGCACACCCTGCGTGTGCAAGTTTACGATCAACAGTTTGCTTTTCCTTTTTGTTTTGTGTAAGATAGGATCATGACACAATGTTTAATACGGCGAAGTTCATTTTACATATCTGTCAGCCTGTTTTATCATTTAAAAGTCTCGCACTGGTAAGAACCGAGGTTATCAGCATGTTTCTTCTTTTATGTTTCCTTCGGTTTCTTTTAATATTCTGATTTAGCGATTTCATATTTCTAAATGATATGCTTTCCTAAATTTCGATCATGTTTTCCTTCCTATCTTGTCTGGAGCGATAGTGTCATGGTTTTGGGGAATAACCTTCAGACATCGTAATTGCCCAACTATTGCCTTGACAACAGATGCAGTATCTTTGTTTTTCGAACTGGTGTGCTTAGCGGGAAATTTCAGATCTAATCTCAAGCGTTGACCGAGGACATATTGAACTCTATATTTCATTCCTTGTGTCACGTTTCTTTCAGAATTCGCTTTTATTAGTTCTAAAAACATGAAATGCAAATTACAGAAGTTCGTCGACTATACACGCAGTGCACCTGACGGCGAGAATATTTAAAAAATACGCATAGATGAGTTATGAAGAATATACAATGAGTAAAATATTTACAAAGTGGATGATGCAAGTATGCTTCAAACGTTGAATGATCAGCAGTTGCTCGGAGGAAATATCTTTGGTATAAGAATCAGTTCTGGAACCGACTTATAACAAGTGCATAAGGATAATCATCATCATTGTCAACCATTATCAATCCACTGCTGGACGAAGGTATCCCCAAGTTTCCTCCACAACGGTCTGTCTTGTGCCAGTCTCCTCCATGTCACTCCCGCATACTTTCGAATTTCATCCACCCATCTTCCATGTGGTCTTCTTCTGGGTCTTTTCCTGTCCCTTGGAATCCAATCTAAAATTTCGGCTGTCCATCGATGGTCTGTTCTTCTGGCAGTATGTCCAGCCCA
Organism: Macrothele yani; assembly: GCA_039090855.1. NCBI lineage: Eukaryota > Metazoa > Arthropoda > Arachnida > Araneae > Macrothelidae > Macrothele > Macrothele yani. The sequence continues at coordinate 135,458,388 of CM077002.1, forward strand.
TTGCCATTTCAGGGATTTAACTCTGATCATGATGTCTTCCACTCTTGTCATTTTTCGGATCCACGAGTTCCTCTTCTTATCTCTCCTGGTTACACCAAGCATGCACCTCTCCATGCTGCTTTGAGTTATCTGCAGCCTTGTATGTCTCTTTTAGTTAAGGTCCACGTCTCTGCACCATACGTAAGCACTGGAAGGATGCATTGATCAAACACTTTTCTTTTAAGACATAATGGCGTATTGCTCTTGAAAATTATGCTGTTTCTTCCAAAAGCTCTCCAGGCAAGTTTTGTACGCCGATTAATTTCTTCATCAATGTGACCCTCACTTGATATCTGCTGACCAAGATAAACGTACGTGTCTGTTATCTCCAGCTTTTCTCCATCAATCGATAAATCTTCATTTCTTGTAAAAGCATTGAACATCACTTTTGTCTTCTGAAAGTTCATTTTTAATCCCACTTCTTTACTCTTGTCAGCAAGTTCCTCGATCATACTCTGCAGCTCTGATGGGCTAGTTGCAAAAATGACTACGTCATCAGCAAAACGAAGGTGGGTTAGATAATCTCCATTAATCTTTATCCCCTTGTTTTCCCAGCTCACTTTCTGTTAATGCCCTGGCCTCCAAATTCACCTGACATGAATCCAATTGAAATTGTGTGGTTCTACTTGGAAAAGCGGGTTTGCGCTAAATCACCATTACCCCAAAATGTACGGGAACTGGAGGACCTGCTGTTGACATTATGGTATCAGATACCCCAAGATACCTATCGCCACCTCATCGAATCGATGCCTCGCCAAGTGGCAGCTGTTTTGCAGGCTAAATGGGGTCCTACAAGGATAATATGGAGGTGAAAATACACCGATCAGCCATAACATTATGACCACCTACCTAATACGCTGTAGGACCCCATTTAGCCAGCAAAACAGCTGCCACTTGGCGAGGCATCGATTCGATGAGGTGGCGATAGGTATCTTGGGGTATCTGATACCATAATGTCAACAGCAGGTCCTCCAATTCCCGTACATTTTGGGGTAATGGTGATTTAGCGCAAACCCGCTTTTCCAAGTAGAACCACACAATTTCAATTGGATTCATGTCAGGTGAATTTGGAGGCCAGGGCATTAACAGAAAGTCACCAGCATGTTCCCCGAACCACACCTGGACGATTCTAGCGGTGTGGCATGACGCATTATCCTGCTGGTAATGACCATCACCAGCATGGAACACAGTTGCCATGAATGGGTGAACTTGGTCAGCAACGATATTCAGATACCTGACAGTTATCAGGGATTGTGCAATTGAGATAATAAGGCCTAAAGTATCACAAGAAAACACAGCCCACAGCATAACACCGATGCCTCCGTCCTATTTCTGTCCAACATTTCATCCAGGTGCGATAGCCTCTGTTGGTAATCGGCGTATCTGCGCTCGGCTGTCTACGTGATGCACCAGGAGTTTTGATTCGTTAGACCAGGCCACTTTCTTCCAATCATCCACGGTCCAATCCCGATGATCTTCGGCCCATTTCATGTGTTGTTGGTGATGACGTGCAGTGAGTGCGTGTACCTGGCTGGGCCTCCGGCTACTCAGGCCCATGCGCAGAAGGCTGCGAAGAACTGTGTGCTGTGACAGATTGCCTGATCACCACTGTTGTAGCTGCGGATTATTTGTCGCACTGTGGCCCTGCGGCCGCTGTTAACAATGCCCAACAATCTCCGCTCCCCTCTGGCATCAATGAACTGCGGATGACACACGGCCTATCGACGGTTCGTCGTTGGGCCAACGACGAACCGTTGTCCAGCCGTGCACCACTTTTGATACGTACTCACTACAGCAGCACGTGAACAACCTATAAGCCGCTCTGTTTCTAAGATAGTAGTTCCAAGACGCCGTGCCAACACAATTTGTCATTTATCAAACTCCAATATATCGGCAGCTTTCCTTATTCTGACTCCGAACACTCAACTAACCAAAAGCCGGTCCTCGTGTTGTATATATAATGCTCTATGAGCCCCACTGTTCGGTCTCCAGGTACGCTGATTTATCTAGGCTGGGGGTGGTCATAATGAAAAGTCTCATCTGTGCATGTACAGTGCATGCAATGCGTTTTGACAAAGGTTTATAATCAAGCTGTAAGTTCGTATGAACAGGAACAGATCAGTTATAGGCACAGGTGTATCATATTCAGGTACTTAAATATTGCAGGAAGAGGAACACATGTGAACAACAGTCAAGGCATGAAATCAATATTACTACTTGCAGTGATCGTGAACCATTGTGTTCCAGGAGTCCATGTGAAGTAGAACGTTGAGGTTGTAGAGGCTTTAACGGCAATCGTGTACTTTAGCACCAAGTGGGTTTTAACCCGGTTTTGAAAATGTGCTACCATGGAGCACGTATTAGATGACACAGATAGAGTTAGGCAGTTGAGGTGATGTGAAAAATAATGTTCTTCGCAAAGATATAGATGTACTGTATGTACACACAGACGGATGATTCTAGAGATAGTTGATTTGGACGTCGTAAGCGGCAGTAATCTTCTAGAGTTAAATCAAGAATGTTGGCTCGTTTGAACATTTGATGTATTTGAGGTAAAATCACGGGACATTACACATACCTGTGAAATGCATCACCAGTATTGCAGAATGAACAAAGGTCGGAGAATACAATATTTATTCTGTGTAATATCGTTGGAATCTGGTAGGTGAAGATGGAGGCAGCGCCACTGTACAATAAGTTCCAGGGGATGGGCTAACGGCTGAAGTGCGGCAGACCATACAGAAGTTAGTACAGAAGAGGGAACAGAAGCAATAGGACAGGGAGTAGCGGTCGCGAAGCAAAGAAAGCGAGTAGAAAGAGCGTGGAGGGGAAGAGAAGCGTCGGAAACTGTAAGAACGAAAGAAAGAAATGGGCAGAGGTTTGGCCGATACGCCGAATATCTGCCATTTCTTGTCGCTCCACAAGAGAATAACAAGCGTAGGAAGGCGCTTTTCTGCCTTTAACTTAAAAATATGTCAGCCATGACTAACTTCGACTTAACCTGGAGAAGGCGCATCTTAACAAAACTTTGTCCTTGTGATTTTATTGTTTTCCGTCGGATTTGCATACACAGTGTGGCAAAGAATTTTTAAGACTGGGTCTGTAAAATGAAATAGAAACAAGAAATTATCATTTGTTTTGGTTTGTTATTCAAAATAAGTCCCTCCGACTTCAATGCACTTGTTACAGCGATTTAATAATGATTCGAATGCCTGTTCCAGTTCACTTTGCGGAATTGCCTCCAAAGCACGCGTCGAAGCTGTTTGTATGGTGCAAAATATCATTAAAATAACACCCTTTTAGCATTTTAAATTTTGGGAACAAAAAAAAAAGTCGCAGGGTGCTAAATCAGGCGAATACGGTGGATGATTTAACACACATACGTTATTTTTCGCCAAAAATCTACAAACAAGAAGTGAGGTGTGACTGGGTGCATTATCGTGCAATAAACTCCAACTGTTTTCATCCCGATATTCTGGACGAATGCGACGAATTCTGCCCATCAAACACCTCAAAACATTTAAATAAAACTCACCAGTAATTGTTTGTCCACTTGGAACAAATTCTTTGTGGATAATACTCTTACTATCGAAGAATGTAATGAGCATTGTTTTGATTTTCGATGGAACTTTTCTTGTTTTTTGTTTTTGTTTTTTTTTTTTGGTTTGTGGTGAGTTTTTTGACTTCCATTCCGCACTTTGTCGCTTTGATTTAGAATCATATTTGAAACACCATGTTTCATCACCAGTAACAATCGATTTTAAGAAGTTTGGATCATTTTCAGCGGCTGAAATGATGTCTCTGCAACGTGCACTTGTTCTTGATTTTTGTTCATTGGTTAACAATTGTGGAACAAATTTTGCACAAACTTTTTTTTTGCACAAATCTTCATGCAGGATGGTTCGAATCGTTTCTTTGTTGATGTTTAAAGACTCTTCCATCATTCTTAGTGACGCACATCGATTGTTTGTCACGAAATCACGCCCATTTGCAATAATCTCAGGTGTCCTAAATGAACTTGGTCTTCCGGTATGCTTATCATCTTCTAGCGTCTCTCTTCCGTCCAAGAAACGTTTGTGCCACAGGAACACATTTGATGTACTTAAACAAAACTCACCGTAAACTTGTTTCATCATTTGGTACGTTCCCGAGGCATTTTTACAAAATTTGCGTAAAATTTAATAACAGCCCTTTGTTCCATCTTAATAATTCAACATGAAAAAAATTTTACTTCTCTAATGAACGACCGTTTCGTTTGAGTTACTTTAACAACTGCGCAGTACTTTTGGCAGAAAGCAAGAAGATGGTCACGGTTTATAACGCATTCGCGATTGCACTGGTGGCGCCACCGTAAGCTGAAATCTAGCACCAGTTTTAAAAATTCTTTGACGCACTGTGTATAGTGATGACATATGTTTTCATTCATTCCCAAACAGCGAAAGTCCCTGTCCATGAGATGACTTTATTTGTGAACTGGGATGGGTGGCGGAAAGGGTTGAGGAGAAGTACCTCTTGAGATATGGTACCTGCAATTTCGTGCAACTGGTATAAGGTTTTTCTCTTTAATAGATCACTCCTTGAACACTACCTTAGTAACTTCAGCTGTATCTCTAGAACTCCGTACTGCTAATTCTCCGTTAGTTACTACATATACAGTATAAATCTTAATTACACACTGAGCTGAATTTAGCGACCTAACGACCAGAAGAAAAGTCTTGAAAACAAATTGCAAAGCAGCTTCCAAAAAAGGATGTCTTCAGAACAATCCAGAACACTGACTCTCTGTCGGCTTAGGTTCAACAAGTTCACATCTGATTTATCAATTACAAAAACTTGCTATAGTACTTTATCAATAACACACCCCAACATCACACCACATGTTTCGCTTCTTGCTTCAACATTACATCTGTCGTTCTCATCTGTCACATACACACTCAGACCCAATCTGTCAATCACTCTGACCTTAAGACTGTTGTCACCAAAGATTTAGCGAGCGAAAAAAATATAATGTTAACGATGAAACGCTTAAAGAGAATAAAACAGAAATTTACGTACAGAAAGAAACTAAAAATGAAAGTTACATTACGGTACACATCATACTGGTTGAACTTTTGGCAACTTATTCAATAGCCCAGATGCTTCCTTTGGAATTAGGTAGGTGGTCATAATTCAGTGATAACTCGGTGTATATTTACGAAACCTAAAGGTGACACCACGAATTATGTATTTCAAACAGAAATTTCATGTATTGTAAAATGGCTTTCGTGGTAAACGGTATTGGAAGCTAAAAAGAATGATTTTAAGCAATTTTTTAAGCAATTGTATACAGATCACAATACATTACAACAAAACACAAGGCAGCTTACATTAGTGCAAGATACGTCAATAAAAACAATCAATGGTTTAAACCCGAAAATGAATCATAACTTTAATTGTGGTCAAAATACAAGTTAAAACCTGATGATAACTAAAGCACTTCATAAGAGGGTCCATTCTGGATCCCGTCTTCAGATGAAAAATACAAATGCGAACATAAGATTACATCAGATGTAAAGGATTTTATAACGGGAGTTTCTGACCACAGGTCTTCAACAACCTTAGAAATAGGAAGCTGGGAGATTTGGGCTAGAGTGCCCGATAGGAAAGTGACACGGAAGCGAAGTAGAAATTGGGAGGAAGACGCCCTGATTTATTACCGGGGGGGTGGGGGGTGGCTAGTACCCGGAGTCCGACGGCTTAACGTGCCCATCCGACGCACGGCGAATATTTAGTGGATTGAGCGTTCGTACCTGCCTGGGATCGAACCTGAGGTTCTTTCCGTGGCATTCACGAACGTTGCCCACTAGGCCACTCGCAGCCCATGCGATCATAAGTCAGAGCAGCACAGTAATTGATAGGTCCCGCCAACTGACGTAATATGTGCAGTGGTCCCCTAGCAGCCGCCATAATATAGCAATATCAGTTAGCTGAAAACGAAGTGAGAGAGATGTATTGATAGGTATGGGGATATAATATAAGGACAGGTAGAATAAATACGAAATCCAAAAGGTAAAAAATCACCAGGGGGCGTAAAGAGATAGTAAGGGGGATGTGTGAGAAAGGTGAAATATGTTATCAGAAATAAGGCTCCTAAAGGTTAGGTACGTAACTAACATACAAAATGAACAAACACATATCAATATAAACAAATATAGTTTATAAGAGTAGTCCAAGGCATAAGAGTTGGTTACGGTAATGTCGACAAATATTTCCTGCCTGGAATATAGCAAGGCTTTCGGCAAATAATTGATTGTTTTTATTGTCGTATCGTGCACCAAGTTAAGCTACCTTGTGTTTTACTGTAATGTTCTTAGTTGTACGAAAGTATCTATTGAGATCACAATACATTTTGAACTTACTAGCATGTCCGTTTGCGACCTCTAGCGGGGAGGTTATGAATCTAATAAAAAATTCATTTGGATTGTCGCTTTCATTGTTCCTGATTTCGACTGCTTAAGAAATTTTTCATGTACTAATAGCTGCAGTGGATGGATGACCACAGTGACAGATGGATCTTCATGGGGATACTATAAGCATGTACGTTTTCTTTGCAAGCACATGCTAACAAGGCTCGTTATACTAGGGGAAGTTAATAAATACAGTCATATACAGTTATGAGACAGCCGTTAATGTTTGTTATTGCATTGCAGAAAAATGCAAGAAATTCACAAGCCCCTTTCTGTGATTTATTTTATGAATTAACGAAGCAAGTTTTTGATACAACATTTTCCGTGAAATAACGGAATGAACTCCGAATTTTACGGATTTTTCGTACGCCAGAAAAGTTTCGAATTTTCTGCCTCATATTGACGATCAATTACAGTTTTCAAGAGGTGTCAACAAAAAATTCTGAATTTTCTGAAACCTTTCCGCACTTCTTTTGTTATATTGACGGGAAAACTCCGTTCTCACCTTTTCCGTATCGATATAACAAAAAGCTTTCCGGTAATAAGAAAGATTCACAGCAATATTTGGGGGTTTCATTAACTGTTAAATTTCAATAATCTGTCGAAGTATTTGATTTTGAAGTTTTGTAGCGATCTCGGATATTGTATGTCGCACGATTTTTTTTTTCGATTCGAGGTTTAACGACCACCGTGAGCAACTCAATGGGCTATAAGCAGTCGTCCGTCCCTAATTTAGGGTTACTGGTTCCAGGGAAGGGAGAGAGCCAGGGCCGTAAGACAAACACAACATCCATGCCTCACCGGGATTCGAACCCCGACCCCGTTCGGACGAATGATCAGAGGCCATCGCTTAGACCACTGCGCCACCAGGTCGGCCACGAATTTTGGTTAGTGTGGTACGGGATACTTCCTCTCTTCCCCATTTTGTACACCAGCTATCGTATATTGTGTTACCATAAGAAATAGAAGTTCTGAGAAATATTATTACACAGTCGAGTAACATTATTGTGACCACCTCCTACCTTCGACGTCAACAGCGCGTAGCCAATGAAAGAAGACACGTGTGCTGTAGGCATTCTGAAAACATATCACTCGTTGCTGTCATGAATAAAAGGAGAGATTCATCAGATTTGCAAAAAGAGATAATTATCGGCTTTCGGGCCAAGGGTGGCAGTTTTTCTGAAGCAGCGCAGTTTGTGAACTGTCCGCGCGCTGCTGTGGTTAAACTGTATTGTGTTTGGAGAAATAGCACCATTAGGAATAAGCGACGTGTAAACTGTGGAGCATCACGTGCTACTGATGTGAGAGGTGAACGTCTGCTTCGAAGGTGCGTGAGGGCTCATCGACACGCTACAGTGGAGCAATTCACTGGCCGAATGAACCAGGAGGCTACCGGAAGTGTGTTTAAACGACAGTTCAGCAAACCCTGGTGCGTATGGGGTTCCGATGCAGACGGATGGTCACTGCACCTATGCTGAAGAAGGTGTGTTGGCAGGAAAGGCTTACATTTGCACGGCAGTACCGGAATTGGATCTTCGCTGATTGGCAAAGGATTGACTTCTCCGATGAGTCACCTTTTCTGCTTCATCGAACGGATGGCCGTTAGCGTATAAGGCGAGAACACAGGAGAACAAATACTCTTCACCCATTTCTGGAAAAACACAAGTTGGTGGAGGAAGCTTTATGGTCTGGGGGATGTTTTCGTGGCATTGCCTGTGTCCACTCATCCCTGTGAAAGGCACTATGGACCGAATTCGTTATGAATCCATCCTTGCAGACCACGTAAACTCATGCAGGCTGATTGTCTTCCCTGGGGCGGATGGGATCTTCCAGCACGACAACGCCACGTGTCACATAGCTAGAAATGCCCGAGAGTGGCTGGAAGAGCACGATAAAGACATCAAAGTACTTCCTTGGCCCCCTAATTCCCCAGTCTTAAAACCCACGTTTGTGGGACCACCTCGATCGTGTTGTTCGATCTATGGATCCTCCACCACGCACCTTCTAGCAGCTGTCAGGTGCACTGAAGTCAGCATGGCTCCACATACCTTTGAACACCTTCCAGCACCTTACTGAGTCACTCCCAGCCCGTCTAGCTGCTGTCCGCGCTGCACACGGTGGTTACTCTGGATAGTAGGTGGTGGTCACAATAATGTGACTCGACCGTGTATAAAACAGTGCATTGCACCTTCTCTTAAAGATAATTGAAAGTTATTGTCAGTTGTTTAAAAAAAATCTCAAACTCCAAATCATTCTGTTGCTTCGAAAAATGAGGATGAAAAAATACGCAATTTGTAATAAGACCTCCTAGGGAAAACATGAAATTATTACAAACGTGTTAAAAAAATAATACGTTCCATTAGAAAATAGAATGACTAAATCCCTCGCATTAATGTAAAAAAAAATCATCATCGGCCAATAATTTTCCCCTTGAACGTGAGTCTGATGGATGTGACTTTCTGGCTTAGTGGTTAAGACGAACCACTTTAAACAAAACGTCCTGGGCTCGATCACCGTCGCAAAGGGATTTTCTCCCGTGAGAGCTGAATAATTCAGCGTGTTGTGTTTTGTAAATTTCTGTCTAAATACGGAAAAACTTGAAACATGCTTTTCTGAAATAAACGGAGTCACTGACTACGGAAAACCTGTGAAAATACGGAAATTAAAATAACAACAACGGGTACTTTTAAAAACAGAAATTCCGTTGAAAAACGGACACTTACTTGCAACTTTGCTGCACGTTATTTTGAGATACCTTCCGTGAATTTACATTACTTATTTTTTACGGTGTTGTTTCTAAAGATGTCATTAGGTGTCGGCACAATCCAGCTTACTCAAAGTTTAACCCTTGTAAAGACCATAACGCCCAAAACGCCCGTGCATACAAACGACCATAGCCGACGGAAACGCCTTTCTAGGGTGAGTCAGATTTCCTACCCTTATGTGTTCTTTAAATTTTCACGACCTATGAGGGATCATCAGAAGTCACCGTCAGTCATTATTGTTACTAAACAAAGAAGTGAAAAAACAGACAGTTTCGGGGTTATGGTATTTAGAGTGAAGTTAGATTTCAGAGTCATGGTCGTTAAAGGGTTAACGTAGAAGACGCTAGGTATCTCATGCGCATGCCCAGCTCAGATTGCAAATGGTGATCGTGCTCGAGGTGTGGACGAGCGAAGAGCAGCGTGGTGTTGTGTGTTTTCTTTGGGCAATGGGACTTCGTGGAAAGGATATTCTCATGGAAATGCTTCCTGTTTATGGTGAGAAAGGTTTGTTGCGTTAAGCGATACGCAACTGAGTCGATAAATTCTCTCAAGGACGCTTAAAAGTTGCTGATGAAGACCGACTTGGTCATCCTGTTCAGTGCGATAGAAGCAACTGTTATGAGGATGGAGGAGATGATTCGAGCAGACAAGCGAGTAGCTATAGTTAGTATAGCAACTGCGATTGGGTGTTCTCTTGATTCAGACATGCCTGATCGTATGAAATTCCGGAAAGTGTGCGCACGGTGGGTGCCCAGAGAACTGACTAAGGAACTCAAAATGAACACAATGGGCCTGTGCTTGCAACATTGCTCTCAGTACGCATGTGAAGGAGAAGACATGCTTAATGAGATTGTTACTAGAGACGAATCATGTGAACATCACTTCCAACCCGACAGTGTTTTGGGATTTTCAAGAAAGGCTGTTAGCCCATTTTTTGTCTTATGGGATGCTTAACGTCCACCGTGAGGAAATCAGTAGGCTACAAGCAGTCGTTCGTCGTAAATTTAGGGCCACTGGTTCCAGGAAAGGGAGAGAGCCAGCGCCATAAGACAGACAGAACCTCAATTGCTTATCGAGATTCGAACCTGGACACATCTCTGACGAATGGCCACTCAGATTAGCCCATTTCCAGAAGCTAAGTAAAAATGTGAATGTTGCATGGTACTATGAAATTCTCTTAATGCTTAGGAACGCAATTCGAAAAAAAAAGCCGTTCAGGACTAGTGACTGCAGGAGTATCGATCCAATGCGACATCAGGAGGATAAATACTGCCCGATTAACCCAGCAGAAAATTGAAGAACTAAGTTGGGAATTTCTTGAACATCCGCCTTATAGCCCCAAATTATTGCCGAACTATTTTTACCTCTTTGATCTGCTAAAAACTCACCTTGGCGGCAAACGTTTCTCGCATGGCGATGAGGTTGAACGTGAAGTGTGAATGTATCTGAGACAACAGACCCAAGACTTCTATGCGGCAGGTTTTTTTTTTTTTTTTTTTTTTTAGATTGAAGGTTAACGACCACCGTGAGCAACGCAATGGGCTATAAGCAGTCGCCCGTCCCTAATTTAGGGTCACTGGTTCCAGGGAAGCGAGAGAGCCAGTGCCGTAAGACAAACACAACATTCATGCCTCACCGGGACTTGAACCTAGACCCATCTCGGACGAATGATCAGAAGCCGTCGCTTAGACCACTGCGCCACCGGGGCAGCTCATTGTTCAAATCAGTAGGGTCACTGGTTCCAGGGAAGAGAGAGAGAGCCAGTGCCGTAAGACAAACACAACATTCATGCCTCACCGGGATTTGAACCCAGACCCATCTCGGACGAATGACCAGAAGCCGTCGCTTAGACCACTGCGCCACCGGGGCAGCTCATTGTTCAAATCAGTAGGGTCACTGGTTCCAGGGAAGAGAGAGAGAGCCAGTGCCGTAAGACAAACACAACATCCATGCCTCACCGGGATTTGAACCCAGACCCATCTCGGACGAATGACCAGAAGCCGTCGCTTAGACCACTGCGCCACCGGGGCAGCTCATTGTTCAAATCAGTAGGGTCACTGGTTCCAGGGAAGAGAGAGAGAGCCAGTGCCGCAAGACAAACACAGCATTCATGCCTCACCGGGATTTGAACCCAGACCCATCTTGAACAAATGACCAGAAGCCGTCGCTTAGACCATTGCGGTACCGGGGCGGTTTAACATCCGTGTCAAAGTATAGGGTTTCATACACAGAGAAATGGATTTCGTTGATTTCCGCTGAAAATGTTACTTTCTCCTGGATTTTGTTGATATAATAGCATCTTTCCTATGTTTTTACTAAAAATGTAAACTGTCAATGAATGAAATACGAGATTAAATCACTGTACAATACAAATTTGGAAGGTGTGAATCCGTTTAATGGTGTAAATTTGACAAGGATATTAAGTCAAATAATATCCGAAAACTTGAAAATTTCGTCGTCCTGAAACGGAAATTGAATCCACGTCACCCGGATAGCGAGCGCCCTTTGATAGTTATATTCAAATTAATTGGAAACCTGAAACTTGGTCGTTCTGGTTGTTGTAGTGGTTAGCATAATCGGGTGCTATCCGGGAGACGCTGGTTCGATTTCCGCTCCATGACGGGCGACGAAATTTCAAGGTTTTCGTGTATTATCTGACTTAGCATCCATGTCATATTTACACAAATAAACGGATTCACATTTTCCAAAAATGTAATGTAAGCTGTTTTATATGATTTTCTGTGGACAACATCAATGTCTTTGTAGGAGTATGATTGATGTGACATCCATTATTTAAAATTTCTTTTGTAAAGAATTAAGGTTTCAGGTATTCGCTTATCTCCTCCTTCACTGTACTTAGTTTTCAATAAACGTTTAAAATCAGCTTTATGAGTAGAACACCTCACGGCTCATTTAACTTAGGAAGACTTCAACCGTAGAACATTTTTATCAGGAATTTTAGAAAAAGGACCATCATCCTCTTCGTTTCCATCTAACTGCTGAGAAAAACGGATTAAGGTAAAAACGTGCGTCGGTTACAAATCTAATTCATTTCTAAATTTTATCGGTTTTTAATCTGTCACGCCGTCGAGAAAATCGCTGGATGAGAGCTCTTGTACGGCTTTTTTGCACATGGAAGTTCGCAAAATGTTCTTTAAAAAAACTAGTAATGTAATATTAGCCTCTTAGGCAGATTTCAGGTGAGATAAACATCAATTTCAACTGTTATGCCGAAGAAAAAATCCAAAAGCTATTACCTAATCTATTTAATTTTATTGCCTCAAGCTTAATAGAAATTCAACCTGATCATAATTTTTCAAGAAATAAAGGAAGTGAAGTGAGTGTTGAAACAGGTATTGAGACCACCACCTCAGAAGGACCCGGTAATATCACCAGCACTGATTGAATCTAACTGGAAAAAGAGGGCTGCTGCCATAATTTATCTTTATTTTCTGTTGTCACGATACTCAGCAAAACGGAGAGAGAGAGAGAGAGAGAGCAAGGGAGAGCTGTAGACAACCTGTTTGTCGAACACTAACTCAATAACCAATGTTCGTGATAGAGGAACCGAGGTTTCGTATTCTGATCTAAATATAACGCTTTGTTCACCTGACATTCCAGAGTCTGGGAACGTCTATAACGGTCACGGATGACGCATTATCATTTATTGTCTTTACTTTCTCTTTGTACGACTAGGTAATTGGAAGAATAGCACGCAACAGTTATCTATCCATTCCATCGTACGTAGACGCATGTTGCTTTCACAATGAGATGAAATAGTTTTGCACTGTTGTGTCTCATGTTCCCTAGTACTTTTTTTATTTTTTAGTGAGATAACTTAATGGACAAAGAATGAATAAAACAACGAAGAATGTACACAAGTCAGACCAAAGTGAAACACGGAGACGGAAAACATGCGATGAATTGATAAAGATGGACAGGAACGTTAACTTATTCCTCTTGCTATCTTTTTGAAAGAGTCAAATAGACAAGCGATTTAGTACTTTGTGCCTTGTTTAGTTGCTCGTTGTATTCCTTCTTGCTTTGACAGAGTTAAAAATAAGTTTTACAGGGCAGAAAAAAGGAATGGTGTTTGCAGAATGAACCTATTGAACGACCGATTACGTGAACCAAATTAGGCCGAACATTTTTTGAGCTCCCCAGACAAAAATGTTTTACGCAAAGACCAAGCTTTACGAAAGCTACGGGGTAAAACATATCTTTCCTCTCCCATCTTAGCAGTATCAACTATAAAGCTGTCACGGGGAACGCTTAAGCGCTTCCTCCCAGTCTTTTATTCTCTGCCCTAGTCTTTTATTAGTTTTAGACTTTTTTCTTCTTTAGTCTTTTATTCTCAGTCTTTCATTTCGTTCTACTTTTTATTCTCAATCTTTCATTTCATTCTGCTCTATTATTCTCAGTCTTTCATTACATTCTACTCTTTTATTCTCAGTTTTCCTTCCATTCAACCCTTTTATTCTCAGTCTTTCATTACATTCTACTCTTTTATTCTAATATTTATTTCATTCTACTCTGTTATTCTTAGTCTTTCATTCCATTCTACTCTTTTATCCCTAGTTTTTCATTCCATTCTACTCTTTTATTATCAGTTTTCCATTCCATTCTACTCTTTTATTATCAGTCTTTCATTCCATTCTACTATTTTGTTCTCAGTCTTCTATCGCATTCTGATCTTTTATTCCAGATTTTAATCCCATTCTACTCTTTTATTCTCAGGCTTTCATTCCATTCTACTCTTTTATTCTCAATCTTTCATTTTATTCTAGCCGTTTGTTGTCAGCCTTTCATTCTATTCTACTCTTTTATTCTCAGTCTTTTATTTCATTCTACTCTTTTATTCTAAATCTTTATTTTAATTCTGTTCTTTTATTCTCAGTCTTTCATTCCATTCTACACTTTTATTCTCAGTCTTTCATTTCATTCGACTCCTTTATTCTCAATCTTTCATTTCATTCTGCTCTTTTATTCTCACTCTTTCATTCCATTCAACTCTTTTATTCTCTGTCTTTCATTTCATACTCTTTTATTCTCAGTCTTCCATTCTATTCTACTCTTTTATTCTCAATCTTCCATTCCATTTTACTCTTTTATTCTCAGTCTTTCATTCCATTCTACTATTTTATTTTCAGGCTTTCGTTGCATTCTGTTCTTTTATTCTCAGTTTTCATCCTATTCTGCTGTTTTATTCTCAGTTTTTTATTTCATTCGACTCTTTTATTCTAAATCTTTCATTTCATTCTGCTCTTTTATTCTCAGTCTTCCATTCCATTCTACTCTTTTATTCACAGTCTTTCATTCCATTCTACCATTTTATTCTCAGTCTTCCGTTGTATTCTGTTCTTTTATTCTCAGTTTTTCATCCCATTCTACTCTTTTATTCTCAGTCTTTCATTTTATTCTACTCTTTTATTCTTAGTCTTTTATTTCTGACTCGCGCATGATGAGGAAGGGTCAGTCCCTTCGTCACAAACATCATGCGACTGAGAAGAAACAAGTGACTCCAAGATATCGCACATTTCATTGTTACAGTCCTTTTAGCAGATATGCACCCAGAAAGCATTAGAGGCAATCATTCTCCCCTGAAAGCGAACTTTGAATACCAAACCTAAAAGGGAAAACAACGCTTTCTCTTGCGCAGGTTCACTCGTTCTAGCAGCGTGCTTCCCACTTTTTAGATATCAAATACACTGCCGGAAAGTGTAAAAAGAACACCACGAAGGAGACCTCTGATACCAACGAAATTTATACAGCATAATAACGGAATACAGAGGATAACGTGATCAAAACATTATGGCAAAATACAGCTGTATTTGCTGGTAAACTGAAAAATAACATTTCCATGTAACATGGTTAGTACGAGGTTGAACCGCCATGAACTGCGTCACACTGTGCAATTCTGGCATGGAGTCTGTCGTGCAGATGTTGGATGTAAGTTTGGGGTATTGAGTTCCAAGCATCCTCAACCTGGACGCGTAAATCGGGCATGGTCGTGGCTGGCCGTGGAGACCGGATAAGTCGTTGTCCCATAAAATACCACACGTGCTCAATGGGGGAGAAATCCGGTAAACGTGCAGGCCATGGAAGTTGTCTCACACCCTGAAGTGCATGTTGCGTTGCACGTGCCGTGTGTGGGCATGCTTGATCTTGCTGGAAAACACCACGATGGACCGACCTTACAAATGGCACAACAACGGGCTGAATTATGTTGTTGATGTATTAGGTGCTGTTTAACGTACCCGGCCCCGCACGGGGATAACTGGTTTTCCAGTTATTTGGGGAGCGGCGCCCCCACGACCCGAGCTAAGCTTGTGACGGTTTCTATTGCCTCTGCGGCTTTGACGATTACATCACCGAAGGGACAGCTGTTCATCCAGCTGATGGGGGATGGCGTCCCCACGGCCCGAGCCGATTTTCTCTTATCATTTTGCTTTTTCGTCTTTAGTTTATTTCTTGACATGTACCCGCCTCAGTTGTAGGCTGCTGAGGTTGTGATGAGGCGCCAGCTCCGGGTTTTGTTCCTCGTTCCCTTCCCTGTCTTTTCTCTTTTATGTTCCATTTTCTGGTTTTCCGGAGCTGGTTAGCTTAGACCTACCTGCACGTTTGCCGTGTGCGGTGACCCGTACAGGTGGAAATGGGAATGCTGGAGGCTGAGGTATCTGGGGGCCGGGTTGTAGTGTCTCCAGATGCCAGCACTCCTCTTTGCCCTCTGCTTCCCCTAACGGGAGGCTGGGAGCTAACCCACTCCTAGTCAGGAAGTCTGTGGCCGAGTGGCGTCCAGACTTCTAGCGGCTTGTCGTTATGTTCGGCTGGGTGAGTTTGGGGGTAGGGTGGGCATGCCAAAGGGGTGTTCTCCGGGCACGGGAAAGTCTGGGTGCACGCCGAGCGTGTGTCTGCTCTACCAACTTGCTATATCCGCTGACTATCCCTAGAGCCGTGTCCTGCGTCCTCTTGGGCTTGCGGACCTCCGGCTCTCCCTCGTTGGGCTTGGTAGTGGGTGGGGAAGTCGGCGGATGAATCTTCTCTCTTCTTTATGGGTTCCAAAGACACTTCCCATGGTGCGACACCAAAGCGTCCAATGGAGGATGGGACCATCCCTTCCACAAAGAAACTTGTCTCTGACACTTGCCATGCTCTGTTTCTCTTAATTCATTCTATCGATCCTTTACAACCTTTGAGTGCAAAGAGCCCCTTCTGGATCAATAAGGCTCTTCAGGCCGTTGCTGGCTCTCCGCGCAATGTCAAGATGCTTCCTTCAGGGGATCTTCTTGTCGAAACCTCTCATTCCAGACATAGCACCACTCTGCTTACCACGACCGCACTGTTGGGTATTCCGGTGCAAGTGACCCCGCACGGTTACTTGAATTCCTCTCGCGGCTTGGTCACCTCCAGCGACTTAATTGACTGCAGCGATGAGGATCTACTTGCCGAACTAGGGGAACAACATGTCACTGGGGTTCGCCGGATTCTGTTTCGGCGAGATGGGAAACTTGTTCCATCTCGCAATATCATCATAACCTTTGACTCCCCAACCGTGCCGACATCCATCAAGGCAGGGTACTTACATCTTGACGTTCGACCCTATATACCCAATCCTCTCAGGTGCTTCAAGTGCCAGCGTTACGGACACTCCCAGCAGTCGTGTCGTAATGTGGCTAAGTGTGGTCGCTGTGGTTCTGCGGATCATCTTTTGCTGGAATGTTCGGCAGCTTCTGAACACTGCACTAACTGTGATGGTGGGCACTCTGCAGCTTCTAAGCAATGTCCCAAGTGGGTAGAGGAGCAGGCGATTCAACGTCTGAAGACCATTGAGTATCTCTCCTATCCAGAGGCCAGACGGCGGATCGCCCCTGGGCCACCAGGTCGACGTTCGTATGCCTCAGTGGTGGTCCAGAAGGCTACTGTTGCTGTCCAGACTGAGGTTCACATCCCAGCGCGGTGTCCCTACGATTTCGAGGACATCGTTGCTGCTGGATTGGAGACACTTAAGTCTCGCCGTCTTGACTCCAAGGCGGCATCCACCCCGTTGCCGAAAAGCTCCTCTGCCAGCACTGGGACCCATGTTCAGGGCAAATCGAAGCTGAAACCCGATCCGGTGAAACCAGGCGCATCCTCACCGAAACACAGCTCTAACACTCAGAGTCGGGCAAAGCCAAAAAACACACGGGGAGTAAGCACAACCCTATCTTACCCCTGACCCTGCAGACGGCCTGGAGCTCATGGATTCTGAGACGTATTATGAGGCGTCTCAGTCGTCTTTGCATTTTCTTTCCTTTTTTTTATTTCCATTATGGCTTCCATCATTCAGTGGAATTGCCGAGGTCTGCGACGCCACCTTGATGATCTGAAAGGCTTACTGTCTTCGCATACACCTGTGTGCGTGTGTCTCCAGGAGACGAAGATTTGCACGGCGGACACTCTTTCGCTGCGCCGATACTCTATTTTTCGTAAAGATCACCAGGACGGCGTTATCGCTTGCGGAGGAGTGGCCGTCGTTGTTCTTCATGGTGTCCCTGTCACTGCGGTTGCCCTTCGGACGACTTTGCAGGCAGTGCGACTATCTGTGAACACTCTGCTCACGATGTGTTCCATCTACATGCCACCAAATGAAGCTGTAAGCCTTTCGGATCTGGAAGATTTAGTTGCCCAGCTGCCGCCTCCTTTCTTCATCTTAGGAGATTTCAATGCACACAATCCGTTGTGGGGTTCTGCCACTCGTGACTCCAGGGGCCGTATTGTTGAGTCCCTTATCTCCAACACGTCTCTCTGTCTCCACAACACCGGGGCAGTCACCTATTTCCACGAACCCACCCGCTCGTACTCAGCCATTGATCTGTCCTTGAGTTCGCCATCGTTATATCCTGACTGGTCCTGGAGCGTGTCCGATGATCCCCTTGGCAGTGATCACTTTCCCATCTTTCTCCGTCTAGCAGTTGTCGGGTACCGTTACCCTACTCGCCCTGCTAGATGGAATATTGATCGCGCCAGGTGGGACACATTCACGGCTTCAGCAATTATTACTCCAGCTATGGTGACCTCAGGAACGGTCAATGACGCTGTTGCGGCGGTAACGGATTGTATTGTGCAAGCGGCAGAACCTACCATCCCCAAGACGTCGACGAATCTTCCACGTTGTCCGCGACCTTGGTGGAATTTCACTTGCAAGGCAGCTCGTCAGGCCCAACATCGGGCTTGGGGTAGGTTTCGTCGGTACCCCACCGACGCGAACCTACTTGCCTTCAAGAGAGCCAAGTCTTACGCGCGTTTGGTACGTCGTCGTAGCCAACGGGAATCTTGGATACGATACGTATCCGGGATTAACACCACTACCAGCTCTAAGATCGTTTAGGACAGGATCCGCAAGATTCGGGGTAAGTACCCTTCTGGGGAAATATCCATTCTTGAGAGTGGTGGAGGAACGGTTGCTGACGCTCAGGGTATTGCTGACTGTCTGGGCGCCACATTTTCTTCGGTGTCCAGCAGCCGCAATTACGCTGCTTTGTTCCGGCAGGTACAGCCGCTGCTTGAACGGTCCAAGGTTTCCTTTGGACCGTTTTCCGCTACCGATTATAACAGCCCTCTGACTGCCGTCGAAATGAAGATTGCCCTGAATCGGTCCGGCCGAACATCTGTCGGACCGGATAACATCCAGTATGAAATGCTGAAGCACCTTTCTCCGTCCTCTCTTGAATGTCTGCTGGTCCTGTTTAACAGGATCTGGCACGAGCGTGACTTTCCCGAATCTTGGCGCAGTGCCATTGTCGTTCCTGTTCTCAAACCTGGTAAAGATCCCGCTAACCCGTTGAACTACCGACCAATTGCTATGACGAGCTGCCTCTGCAAAGTTCTAGAGCGCATCATCAATTTTCGTTTAGTTTTTTATTTGGAATCAAGTCACCTTCTTTCACCTCATCAGAGTGGATTTCGGAAATTCCGATCCACCTCAGATCATCATCTTTGCCTTGAGACATCTGTCAGGGAGGCATTTGTCCGGCGTCAGCACATGGTCTTCGTGTTCTTCGATATGGAGAAAGCTTACGACCGCACTTGGAGATACGGCATTCTCCGTGATCTGCACGAGTGCGGATTGCGGGGAAACTTACCATCTTTCATCGCCGGATTTCTCCAGGACCGGAGTTTCCGTGTGCGCGTCGGATCGACCCTCTCTGCGTTATACCCACAAGAGCAGGGTGTCCCTCAAGGCTCCATTCTTTCTGTGACATTGTTCATCCTTCGTGTTAATCATATTTTCACTGTACTTCCTCCGACGGTTCGTGGCTCCATGTACGTGGATGATCTGCAGATCTCTTGCGCATCTGTCAACAAGCGCACCATTGAGAGGCAGCTGCAGTCGGCCATTACTAAGATCTCTATCTGGGCTTCCCATAATGGATTTGGCTTCTCGACGCAGAAGACCGTTTGCGTGCATTTTTGCCGCAAACGGGGTCTTCACCCAGACTCCAGCCTCCGTCTGGGGTGTTCTACCATCCCTGTATTGTCAGAAGTCCAGTTCCTTGGGCTAACTTTTGACCGAGCACTCACTTTCCGACCTCACATCCAGTCTTTGAAGGTGACGTGCACGAAGTCATTGAGTATCCTAAAGGTCCTCTCTCCAACATCTTGGGGGGCTGACAGGTGCTCAATGCTTCGCATTTACCATTCTCTGATTCGGTCAAAGTTAGACTTCGGATGCATTACGTACGGTTCAGCACGTCCATCGGTTTTAAAGCCTTTGGACCCCGTCCATCACCAGGCATTGCGGCTATGTACTGGTGCTTTCCGTACCTCTCCCGTGCATAGCCTGTATGCGGAGGCTCATGAGCCGCCGTTATGCATCCGTCGTAAGCAGCTGTCTCTTCAGTTTTACACAAAACTGAAATCTCTTCCTGATCATCCGCTGCATGGTTCCATCTTCCAACCGGACTGTGTCCGCTTATTTTCCAACCGCCCCTCCTGTGTTCCGACGTTCGCGATTCGGATGTCTGCCATAGTGCGCGATGCTGGTCTCAACTTGTCCAGGATTGGTTTGACCACCCCTTTTAACCAACCTCCTTGGCATCCCGTTCAAGCAACGGCTGACCTTTCTCTTTGTGTGTGGCCAAAGTCTTCCACTCCTGCTCTGGTGTACCAGCAGCTCTTTGCTGAAATACGGTCTGTCTACCCGGATTTCGTGCCTGTGTTCACCGATGGCTCGAAATCCGGGGATGTCGTTGGATCCGCTTTTGTGTGTGGCGATGCCTCACATGCTGAGAGGCTTCCGCCTGAATCCACCATCTTTTCGGCAGAGATGCGTGCGGTACACCTTGCTTTGTGCCACATACAGTCTCGATCACATCGTCGCGCTATGGTTTGCTCTGATTCCCAGTCCGTCATCCAAGTTTTATCTTCTCCAGAGGACACGGACTCACCTGTCATCCGTGATGTCCGTCGTCTTCTTGGAACTTTGGAGGGTGATGGCTTCCTGGTCCGATTCTGTTGGGTTCCTGGCCATGTTGGGATCCGGGGTAACGAGCTGGCAGATCTCTCTGCCAGGTCTGTTTCCTTCATGTCGCCAGCTCGGCTGCCACTGTCTTTCCGAGATTATCGGCCGTTGATCCGGAAATTTGTTATGGATGAGTGGCAGTCCCTGTGGTCTCAGCAGGGCAGCAATAAACTCTATGCCATCAAACCACATATCGGACTATGGAAGTCTAGTTTGCGGAAGAACCGTCGTGAGGAAGTTGTTCTTGCGCGTCTCCGCATTGGGCACTGTCGTTTTACTCACCGCTTTTTGCTGTGTGGCGAGAGTGTCCCAGTGTGTGAGGCGTGCAACTGTCGTCTCACTGTCCTTCATGTTTTGTGTACTTGTTTTCGGTTTTGTGATCATCGTTTTCGTCATTTTCACTCTCATCTGTTGGACGAAGGAGCAGCTACGCTGCAAACCATTATTGGCGAAGCCTGCGATATGAAAGCAGTGTTTTCGTTTTTACAAGATATTGACTTTTTTAAACTTATCTAGCTTTTAACTTGTTCACTATCATTTTTCATTTTTACCACATCAGCCTGTTTTTAACCTTGTGTACGTTTTTTATTGATTTTGTTTTGTTTTGATGTCTTTTGTTTGGCGCTCTTTGGCCAACCATGGCCCTTGCGCCATTAACATCAATTAACCAAACCAAACCTAACGTACCCGGTACTAACACTAGTTGTGTACGGGAGTGATAGCTGATCGCTCCCCACACCAGGAGACCAGGTGTAGGCCCTGTGTGTCTCTAGCAGATACAAGAAGGGTGGAGACGCTCCCCTGTGCGCCTGCGAACACGCATACGGCCATCGGAGGCTCCCAAGCAGAATCTGCTTTCATCGCTGAACACGACAGATCGTCATTGCGTTCTCCAGTGCAGACGTTGGCGACAACACTGCAGCCATTCCTGACGGTGGGCTGGAGTCAGAGGTACACATGCCAGAGGCACACGTGCACGTAGTCCTGCATCCAGTGGACGGTTGCGGATTGTTCGCACAGTCACCTCAGGGGCAACGGTAGCTCGGATTTGCGTCGCAGTGGATGTTCTGCTTGACAAAGCCGCTCTTCTTATGCGTTGGTCGGTCCGCTCATCAGTCCGTCTGTGGCTCTCGGTTCCACGTCTTCTCGTGTGGGAATGTTCCTCGGACCATCTACGCCACCATCGTACCACTACCGATACTTACCGTCCAATTCGCTCCGCAATATGACGATACGACCACCCGGCCTCGCGGAGTCCGACTAAACGACCTCGCTCGAAGTCCGATAACTGCTGAAATTGTACACGTGTTCCATGTCCAGGCATTGCAGCTTCTTCAGGGTCTTCGCACGTGTCCTTACGCCGACGACTGATTACATTCACTTCGCCGTACTCCTTAAATACCACCGACGATAATTGGCATATTATGCCGTGCTGTGGCGTAAGCCCTCACCGGTTGGTCCCGAAATTAACATCATACCTACGTAAACTCGACCCTATTAACATATGTAAATTTCATGATCGTCCGCCAATTCGTTCTTGGTGTTCTTTTTTCTTTTTCCGCCAGTGTATATGCATTGGAGCTGATTTCAACCCGTTTTGCTTACCTCTAGTTAGTTCCTTTCAGCCTGTTATAGGGTGAAAGTAGTAAATGAAAGTCATGTAACATAGTAGAAAGTTTCTTTCATCCAAATTCTGTGATGAAAGGTATCGAAATGTAGGAGGCAAAAATATTAATGTATAAAAATCAGTACCACCAGAATACGCCGTATTTTTTTCGTCAAACGAAACAAACGGTATGTTCAGATTTATTGTATAACGGTCGTTCCATAAAAACTGAGGTACAGCAAAATATATGTTATTCTTTCTTAAAGTATCTTTCCTCGGATGATATGCAACGGTCCCACCGTTCAGTCAACATTCTAAAGCATGTGGCGAGGACATTTTGTGGAAGCTGCTTTAGCGACACCTGTACAGCTGGAATAACGACAGCATCTGTGTTGAATGTTGCGCCACGGAACGCATCCTTCATTGTTGGAAACAACCAGAAATCCCACGGGGCGAGGTCAGGACTGTAGGCAGGCTGTGGCATGATTTCACTACTGCATTTCGTACGAATCTGTTGAACACAAGCAACCACATGTGGGCGAGCGTTATCATGATGTAGGGTCCACTTGCCGACCAGTTCCGGTTGTTTAATCGATATGTGTTGTTGCAAACGCTTCAAAACCGAAATGTAATGCTAACTTAGCATTGACAGTAATTTGTGGAGGAACGGCATGCTGGTAGACTACACCTTTATAATCAAAGAAAATGATCATCATCACCTTTTTAGCTGATTTGGTTCGGTGGACTTTTTCCGGAGTAGGGGAGTCTGTGTGTTTTCAGACACTCTTTGCGGGCTTCGTAAGGGGGTCGAAATAGCGTGCCCATGTTTCATCGGCAATTATTACTGTGTTTAGAAAGTTTGGATCCTTTGCAATCATTTTTTTTTAATCATGACACACCTGAACTCCGGCTAACAATTGTTCTTTTGTCAGGTGATGAGGTACCCATAAAGAACAGTGTTCAGCACTTTACTTAATGCTTGCCCAACTGATGAGAAGCGAAAATCGCGCTTTGTATTGACACTCCATTTCGCAGTGTTTACTTAGGAGGGTTGTACCGAAAGTAATGCAAAAGTGGGCATAACTTGTTTATTAACAGACAGCGGTCATTCAAATTGCACATGTTGGTAGAGTAGCTCTTCCTTTATAGTAACCCTTATTCTGTATTGCAGATTTGAAGGAGAGAAGGGTGGAAGTCTTCTCTGATCTGCTGGAAGCGTTTGAAGCCAATGAAGACACGTTTTGTTTTTCGATCTGGTGATAGGGGATGAAACGTGAACGTATCTTTACTATCCGGAAAGGGAGAATCAATCCATGGAATGGCGTCATACCTCTTCACCAAGACCTAAAAAGTTCAAAAGCCAGCGATCAGCACAGAAAGTCATGGTAACTGTTTTTTTGGGATGACAGCGGTATCATTCTCTTTGATTTTCTGTAACGTGGCCGTACCGTGATCGGCGAGTGGTACATTGAGACACTCAAGATACTTATAGAAGCCATAAGGAGGAAGGGAGTAAACAAGAACCTGAAAAGGATCCTCATTCACCATGACAATGTAAGGCCACACACATCTTTGGCAACAAATCAGGCGATCAGCGAATTACGCTGGTCGGTGGATCACATCCATCGTACATCCCAGATATGGTGCCCTCCGACTTCCACCTGTTCGGTCCAATGCAGAACATTCTCCAGGGACAACAATTTGATGACACAGACGAGGTGAAAGTGTCTGTGAAGAAGTAGGTACAACAGTCCACACCTGAATTTTTTCGAAGAGGATTCGAGAGTTGGGTTCAACGATAGCGTAAATGCATTGCTTGTGGTGGAGACTATGTTGAGTAGTACCTTTGTATAGAGAAACAGTTAATCTACCACATGTGCAGTTCGAACGACCTCTGTCAGTTAATAAAAAAGGTATGCCCACTTTTGCATTACTTTCGGTACACCCTTATATTTAGTTTGATTAAAAAAATAGGTATTTTAAATTTGATGCGACTTCAGATAAATCACCACATGTTATATACGCATAGCGACAGAGCACATGCACTGGTCTGAAACTCTCCATTAATAATGAGGGCAATAAAAGTGGAAATTGCGCTATTCCATGGAGTTTTAAAAAACGTACAAATATCTATTTTTTGAAGATGACAATCCGTTTTTTGGTGTAAATGTGACAAGAATGGTAAGTCAGATAATATCATAAAACTTGAAAATTCCATCGTCCTGGAGCGGGGCCCGTTTTTCTTTCATGAAAAAAAAAATGAATATTTAATGCTCTTCATAATGCATAGTACATTACAAAAAATAGTTCTTCTAATGAATTTTCAAATCTAATATACTTTTTTACAAATAAAAATATAAGCTAAGGACCCCTGGCGGAAGAGTTTTGAATAATGAAAATGTAGAAAATATGCAAAAAGTATTATTTATAGCAAAAGCTATGATAAGGAAAAAAATTCTGCAAATACATCTCCTAGAAGCAGATACACCGAGAAAACCTTTAACATTTATTCCCCTAACAAGAAAACTGTGCTTTTTTAAAGAGGATAATGTTCACAATCTTTATTGAAGCTAATATTAAGAGAGAAAGAATTTAATAGGACTTTTAGAAGCAGAGACACAGTTGCAAACAGAAGTTCAATTACATCACCTAGCGTCAGAACTGTTAACTACAACCTGCCCCCGCCGCAAAAAAGAAAAAACTAATATATGCAGATTGTTTCACAAAATAGATGGCATCTGGTGTTAAGAGATTTTTCAAATTGGATTTTTGTAAGCAGAGATATTGAGGTAAACAGATCAAACATTTGCGCCCACTAGAGAGGAAGTTGTGTATTACTTTGGACAGGAAACTCTCATAAAATGTTGGCGTAGTTAGTAGTACCTGTTCGAACACGAGTTTATCAAACTGGTTTTTAGAAGCACAAATATTGCAGCAAGTATGCTGTAAGCGCAAACTTGAACTTGTGTCATCTAGTGTCAAACTTGTGCTTTGAGAAAAATTTGAAATTATATGCAAAACATTTAGCACCAGTATATCACTGTCCGACAAAGAATTTTTTTAAATCGGATTATTCGCAGCGGAGGTTAAAGAAAAAAATTATTATAGTACATCTATGCTTCCTGACGAAAAAACTATGCATTATTTTAAGCAGAAAATATTCTAAAAATATTTTTCGTAGTGAGCGGTATCTGACTACAAAGGAATTTTTTCAATCGAATTTTCAGAAACGCAGATATTGCCACTAGGAACTCGAACCTACGCAAAAAAAAATCCAATCGAACTTGAAGCAGAGATATCAGAGAAATCGAAACTTACCTATACGCCTCAAGCGGAAAAAAGTGTGTATTACTTGAAAAAAGAGCTGTACCCAAAATAACATCCGTTACAAATATTGTGGAATGAAAGAAATAATTTTTTCAATCAGATATTATGAAGGAAAATTTATTTTGAATCCGACAACATCTGAAAATGCGCCCTCAAGCAGCAAAGTTGTGCATCGGAAAAAAGACTGAATAGCAAGGTTCATCTAAAGAATTTTCTCAAAAGGTTTGGCAGTTGTGAAGGTAAGGTGCCCACAGACGGATGACGGACGACGAACGGAAGGTCAAAGTGATACTACAAGCACGTACTTTATTTTAAAAAGGCAAGCTGAAAATTGCTTTGTCATCGGTAAAAGCATAGGCATTATTTAATAGGATATAGGTAAATTTCGGCTATGTGATCCCATTTAATCCTTAGGCGTTCTAGGTCATTGCAACCCCACAAAAAATATCGTGGCCGTCAGATCCTTCGTTATCTATTTTCCTCCTTTTCCGCTCCCTCAGATAGGTACCCTGATAATCCTCTCTTACTCAGTAACTTCCCTTTTGGTTACTGATTGACCATGCAATTGGGGACACCTTGGGAGTCAAGTACATACTTCTTTCAAGCACTGTTGCTTGTCTGTTGAAGAGGTTGTAAGTTTAGATCAGATCAGGTCATAGGTAGAGGATTTTCGGAAGGGAGTGTCTGACTCCAGGTCTTAACCAACCCTTAGAAATAGGAAGGTAAGAGATTTGGGCTAGCCTACCAGATAGGAAAGTGACACGGAAGCTAGGTACAAAGGGGGAGAAAGGCGCCATTATTTATTACCGGGGCGCCATTATCTAGAGTCCGACGGCTTAACGTGCCCATCCGATGCACGGTGGATATTTAGTGGTTCGAACGTTCGTACATGCCTGGAATCAAACCAGAGGTTTCTCCGCGGCCGTCACGAAAGTTGACCACTAGGCATTCCGCAGGCCGAGGTTGTAAGTCGGAAGTAAATCGTATATTTCAGAAAAAGGCAAATGCTTATTTCTAGAAGGTTGGTGCATGTATCGTAAGAAAAGGATTTTAAAAAGTGTGTTATCTAAGAAAATACGTGATTATAGAGGAGAATGTAAATAACCAGACTTCAATTGTTGAAAGTTGCATCATGTTTTTCAAAATATTAGTGTGTGGGTAAGATGAGGTTGACTCCTGAAAGAGAAATGAAATTATATATACATGTATATTTAACTTTCTTCAAAAGCATAATAAAGAATGCATATTTATGTTTTGTATATGTGATGCTAGTGTTAATACAACTTTCTCTCTTCAGTATCCCAAGGCAAAAGTTTTTTAATTCCTCTTATCGCAACCATGTGAACAGGCATTTAACTTGAAAATATTAGTTGAGTTAATATTACTATAAAGATGTAGGCTATGTTTCGCGCCGTCTTCCCTTTCCGTAAGCTCTAGCCGTAATTTATCTACGGAGTTACGGGTGAATCCGCTGTTTGTCATCTACCCTTACCTTAGGCTACAAGCGCAATTTACCTATGGGGTTGGATACCACCTGTGGCGCTCGCTGCAGTTTACGAACACGGTATTTAATAGTTATGGATGCCCATGTCTCCTTGATAGTTTTGAATACTAGACATCAGCAGAAATGTTGTAAAAGTTTCCTCGCACACTGTTTCACGGAAATAAAATTAAGTCGATTAAATCACTGAAAAGATTATGCGCGAACTTTCTTTTTTATGCAAGAGTCAAGAGAATCACTAAATGCACTAAAATTAGATGCACGATGCTTCTTAATATTCATACCAAAATAAATAAATAAATAATCAAATAAGTCCCAGCAACATGAAAAGGGTGTTTTTGCATTTTTCTGAATGACGTCTGATAACAAAACTTGTCATGAATAGTGAGCAGTAACATCGGCTGAGAGGACATTATTCACAGACGTTGAAAATGTTTTGACAGCGATGCCACTTTGAATAATATAATAGAACAGTGTGAGGAAAAGTGTCAGATTGTCGAAAGAAGGGACCATCGGCTTACTTGACAATCTCCGAAAACTCTAGTTTGACACACGGGAAAGTGAGTTTTTAGGGTGTCACCGTCGCAGCAACTTGAATATGCAATTGCTTTCCCACAGTTTGTTGATCACGTACTAATCAGATATCAAACTTCAGACCTGCTGTCAAGTCCTTCCTTTCTACACAATTTCAGGAACGGTTCTAAATTTTGAAGCATGTTTATTGCTGTCAAGAGGAGGATGGCGAGGCCTTCCTTACAGGAATTTCATTCAGTGATGAAAGATAAAATATTTTGTGTAAAAGTTGGGAGACAACAATTCTGTCCAGATATGTCACTCAGATGTATTCATTCCATGTCCAACATGCTTCCTTCTGGAAAAGTTATTTTTGTGACGGTCGGAAAAGTGTTTGTTACACTATCTACCAACAAGTAATTGGCCACCTGTGATAGCAAAGGAAAACGAAGTTTATTCACCTTCAATAGTTGGTGGAGCCTCCACGAGCGGCGATTACAGCTGCGACCCTCCGGCGACTCTCAACCAGGCGTTGTACGATGACTAGCGGTATTTTCTTCCACTCGGCTTGGAGAAGACAGGTCAGTTCCTTCACCGATTTCGGAGGGTGGGGACAACATTTAAGTCGACGCCCCAACTCGTCCCAGAGGTGTTCGATAAGGTTAAGGTCCGGGCTCTCCGCAGGCCAGTCCATTCGATTAACCCCATCGTCACCATACCAAACCATGATGGACCTCTCAAAACGACAGGTGGCATTGTCATCCTGAAAGTTACATGGGTCCACCAAAACTGCCACAACGTAGGAAGCGCATGGTCATCCAAAATGGTGAAGTAGGTCTCGGCGTTGAGTCTACCAGGAATTGCGACCAAGGGTCGCGTGCCATACCAGGAGAAACACCCCCACAGCATAATTCCACCGCCGTCGAACTTCACAGCTGGCACAATACATTCCGGCAGGAGGCGTTCTCCAGGCAGACGCCAAACCCAGACTCTTTCATCCGAACGGTAGAGGGTGAACCTTGATTCGTCGTTCCAAAGAACCGGTTTCCACTGTTCAACGGTCCACTGTCGACGTACTTTGCACCAGGTTAGCCGAGCAGCGCTATTGGACTTGGTGACAAAGGCTTGTGGGCGGCAGCACGTCCATGATAACCGAGCAGATGGGCTTCCTTACGGATGGTATTCATCGAAAGAACACTGCCGGATGTCTGTTGAAACTCCTCGCGGATGTGGCCCATCGATTTGGTGCGGTTCTTCCGAATTTCTCTGGCCAGCACCCGTCGGTCTCTAACTCCCAGTTTTGTGGGTCTGCCGGGTCAGGGCACATTTCGACAGTCACCTCTCATCTTCCACCTGCCAATCACGTAGGCCACTGTCGATTTTGGGTACTTCAACTCCCTGGATATGTCACGTATGGATCAGCCATTTCTGTGATACCCGAAGATTACACCTTTCTCGAAATCAGAGAGCTCCGAACTGCGTGGCATCTTGCATGCGACCGGTTGCGTTGTTGTTTCCCACACGATATTTAACGGCGGCGGCCGTGACGTGTATCAGGGCCGCAGATATCGTCGATTGCAGGGGTGTCCAATTACGTGTTGGTAGATAGTGTATTATTGCCCATTTATAGTAGTTAATATTTAAGTTAATTCCACCTTTGGATATCGACAATTTTTGATCGGAGCTTTTCTTAAAATATACGATGAGCCAGAGAAATCAAGGGAAAATGTATTTCCTCAAATACATGGCACTCATACAGGCCTATTAGTTTTGAGCGAAGAAACGCTGTATTAAACTGTTCACATGTAACCATTTCCAGAGAAAGTTTGAAAATTGCTTCTCACTGCAGCGAGAATTAAACCCCCATTGCCCGACTGAGTACCATGCTACCTGTACACCATGGGGAACAACGAATTTCCAAGCATAGGACTTCAGAGTTGCGCTAGTAAAAAATCTGATATCTTCTTGTAGTGACGATTTCAGGAACGCTTCTAAATCAGGAATAACACTGGGGAGCAAAGTTTTTGTTGCATTGATACCAGCACTTATTCTTATCTAATTTGAGTGTGCTGAATTCAAATCTGAAGTTAGTTTTTCTCTGTAAGCTCCAGATTTTTTTTTTTTGTACTTCAGCATTTTAATTTTTCGCGAAATTTTGACTCCTCTCGCATGATGACATGGTCTATCTGAGGAATTTATGGTTACGCAGTCTTAAAATTAGGAATTAGGCTTAAACAACCATCTTGGCAAAAATATTCTTTATGCATTCACAAAAACGTGTGGGTGCATCACAATATGCATTAAAGTTTGAAATAAGGCAAAAAAATCTTTTGTGTGGAGCAAAATATGTATCGCCACTTGTCAAATCTGAAATATTTATCCATTTAGTCAAATATGAGTATAAACTAATGTTTCTTACTTTAAATTAACATATATTTCGACATAAAGGTGATAGGTGATTCAGAACAACTGATAAGGATGGAATGCAAATTTCAAATATGCCCTATTCAGGCTAGAATTTGCGCTTGTAGCTGTGGCGTTTGTGGACTTCCTTTGGTATAACGAAGTAAATTTCTCCGTCATTTTTGTCCACGCGGAGCTCGAACCCAAGTCCATTCATTCGGGAACAAATCGCTCTACCAATTGAGCTACGCGGACGTTCGTTCTGACTGCTATCTGCCTTTATGTCGTGAGCGTCCTGCTGGGCAGGCACGTCACATCTTCCCCCAGAAAGAGGGCCGGAGGCATGGCCCACGGGGCAGCCATGACCATGAATCGTTGCAGGCAGCCATCCGCTGTAGAACGTGCACTTGAGAACTCCCAGTCAATCTGGTGTGTGGAATGCAACGTCACACACATATATTTTTCGAAGCGCTGGAGAAGGTATTCTCTGATTTTTTCTATCTCGCGGTGTGGAAAGAACATCACACCATTGCGAGATTTTGAACGGCCGGGTCATCCGTAAAGTTCGGGCCCCATTATAACGACGTAAATTTCTCCGTCATTTTTGTCCACGCCAGGGCTTGAACCCGAGTCCACTTATTCGGGAACAAGTTGCTCTACCAATTGAGCTACGCGGACGTTCGTTCTGACTGCTATCTGCCTTTATGTCGTGTGCATCCTGCTGGTCAGGCACGTCACACAGGGCAGTCTTGTTTGATGCTCCAGCAGTAGTCTGTCATCATATTGTTGTCCCATCACCCTTTATAGCGCTGTTACATCGTTATGACGTCTTAATGGAAGCGCTCTCCCTGTTCATCACTAACAGCCCCAAGGTTCTCGGGGAATTGATCAAGGTGACTATTCAGGAAATGCAGCTCGACACTCATGTTGAACCCAAGATCGAGAAAAGCCAACGGCATTCTAGTAACGAGAACCTCATATTTATCTATCTTTTTGTTACAAGAACGTTTTGTACAACTACCACGAAATACAGCCATACTGCCTTCTCCTTGTCATTCATCTCCCTGACAAATTCTTCATCACGTACAAGGGTACAAATTTGTGGTCTATCGAACACACCTGCTTTGATCTTCTCGAAATAAAAAGCAGGAAAAGCAGAAAATATATGTTGAAAACATGCACCATCAGTACTTAATGCCTTCACGAACTGTTTCATCAAGCCAAGCTTGATATGGAGTGGGGGTAATCTTCTCTCAGCTGACAATTGGATCATTCACAATGTTTGGCATGCCTGCTTCTAGAGTTTCACGGATGGGCCACTCCTTCTGGGTCCAGTGGTTTTCTAGAAATAGCATGGACACTTCGTGAAGTTTTTCTGTTGACCAAGGAGGAATTTGACCATTTTCCGGTCCACACAAATGATCCAGTTATGCTCGTGATATTTTGAGTAAGTCAATGATCATTTTTATGTCATTATGTTCTTCTCGAAAATGCACTGAGTGACCAACTGGAACTGCTCCATAAACATTGCCATTGTGCAAGAGAACACACTTGAGGCTGCGTTTTGAACTGTCCATAAATTATCGCCATTCTGTTGAACTATACGAGGTAACACCTAATTGCCTGAGAAGACCTAGGATATCGTGACAGTAAACAAACTGCTTGTCTTCCGAAAAAATGTCCACAAAAATCTGGCACGGCATTCGAAAATAAGAAACTTTTGCAGAGCGGTCAAATTGGTTTTTTCTTGCAGCCTGGAGGCCAATACCTCAGCTGCTTTCTCGGAGAGCTTCAAATCACGCACTAAGTCATTCAATTTCGGTTGACTAAACAGCTGAGGGGCTGATGACTGTTTAGTATCAGATGACGAGTCTTCGGATTCTGAAAACACTTCTTGAAGCTTGTTATCACAACCCTCATGCTCTTCCTGATCATATTTACTGCCTTCATCTTCAGGTGAGGCAAAACCACTAAAAACTGGAATCGGGAGTTCTTCAGAGTGCGGAGTCGATCGAATTGCTGAGGGAATACTGGGGTAAGAGATCTTATGCCGGGTTTTCTTGCCGACATTCTTCGTGTTGACTAGGAAAAAACAGCAGTCTGTTATGTAGTCCTTGGGATTTTGCCAAACCATGGGAACTCCAAAAGGCAGACCGCTTCGTTTTTCTTTAGTCCAGCCCCGAAGCATTTCTTCACAATTATGACACACAATATGAGGAGCCCGTTCGATGTCTTGGTTGCCAAGGGAAGTTCAAAATAGGCTTCATATGCACGCCTCACAAACGAAGTTATATTGCTCTTTTGACGAAGAAGTGTGTAGCAGCCACACACATAACAAAATGCATCAGGATTATTTACACATTTATGTCTACTTGGAGAAGCCATGATCAGATCTGAAACAAAGAAAAACAGGTGTTATTTTTGTGTAAATCAGATAAATCTCAGGAATCCAAAATTAACAATGAAGATAAAGAATATTGATTTTTATAAAAAAAATTAGCCAAATTAGCCTAAGTTTAGGGTAGATGTAAGGCTAGTTCTCAAGCTATCCCTAGTGTAAATAGCAAAGGTAGTCCATTTTTTTTGCAAAAATCACATGTTTCAAATTGCATGAAAACTACAGCACGAAGAGGAAAACCGATTTCAGATTTGAAATTAGCGTTTAAAAAAAATATAGAATCAGTTAAAAAATCTCATCCAACAGAAAATAAGAAAAGATTTGTTTCCCAATGTAATCAGTTCTTCATAGGTCATTTGACAGAAATCGAGGAAGAATGAAATACACTGACGGAAAAAAAATCCCAACAGTAAGAAGGGGTTGTGTTAGATAAACGATAGTTGGTAGGCGGTGAGAGTACATCTGTAAGATGACGTCTATGAAAATTTCGCGCTCGGCGCATGCGTGTGGCGCTGGTAGCGCCCCTCGGAACATGCAAAACAGGTTTACTGTAAATACGCGCTTAACGTTCGTGAGCGTTAGTTATCGTTGAGATTCGACGTAGGGTGTTGATGTTAGTCAAGAATGCCTTTAAGAAGACGAAGAAGCCATTATCAACAGCTCACGGAGTTTGAACGAGGTCGTTTAATAGGGCTACGAGAAGGTGGATTTTCTTTCCGTAATATTGCAGAACGACTTGGCAGGAATGCAGTCACTGTGCATGATTGTTGGCAGCGGTGGTCAAGGGAAGGTACTGCCTCAAGAAGACCGGGTTGCGGCTGGCCACGTGGCACTACTGATAGGGAAGACCGCCGTGTACGGCGTATGGCCGTGGCGCATCGTACCGCGTCTGCGGCAGCAATTCGAGCTGCAGTTGCCACCACAGTGACACAACAAACTGTTACAAATCGGTTACTTGAAGGACAGCTCCGAGCCAGACGCCTTGTAGCGTGCATTCCACTTACTTCAAACCACTGCCGTTTGCGATGTCAGTGGTGTCAAGCTAGAGCTCATTGGAGGACGGAGCGGAGACCTGTTGTGTTTTCTGATGAAAGCTGGTTCTTCCTGGGTGCCAGTGATGGCCGTGTGTTGGTTAGAAGGAGGCCAGGTGAGCGCCTGCAACCAACCTGTCTGCGGCCGAGACACATTGTACCTACACCTGGAGTTATGGTCTGGGGAGCAATTTCCTATGTCAGCAGGAGCACTCTCGTGGTTATCCCACGCACCTTGACGGCACAGTTGTACGTCGGTCTGGTGATTCAACCTGTTGTGCTGCTATTCATGAACAGCATTCCAGGGGGCGTTTTACAACAGGATAACGCTCGCCCGCATACCGCTGTTGTAACCCAACATGCTCTACAGAGTGTCGACATGTTGCCGTGGCCTGCTAGATCACCAGATCTTTCACCAATCGAGCACGTATGGGACATCATTGGACGACAACTCCAGCGTCACCCCCAACCAGCATTAACCGTCCCTGTATTGACTGATCAAGTGCAACAGGCATGGAACTCCATCCCACAAACTGACATCCAGCACCTGTGCGACACAATGCATGAACGTTTGCGTGCTTGCATTCAACATTCTGGCGGTTACACCGGTTATTAATGTACCAGCATTTCACATTTAAAATGGCTCTTCTCGCGCTTACAATAAGCTGTGATCTTGAAACCTTAATCGATTAAATATGTTACCTATACAAATGTATTGCCGCCATTTCATTCCTCTACAACTATTTTTTCGTGGTGGTGGGATTTTTTCCCCGTTAGTGTATATGGAAGTTTAAGAGAAGCCCCCTTCTCTTTCCCCAAAATAATACATTTGTCACCCCCCCCCATATATTTGAATAGATTTATTCTTCATTCATTCTTGTGATGTTTTACCTAAAGGATTGCGTTCTGCTATTATCTGAATAATTGTTAATACTCGCATGGATCTGTTTCGGATTTAGAATGGTCTCTACTATCTCGAATCTTCAATATCCTAACTTTTAGTGGCTTGCAGCGTACATGACAAAAGTAAGGAAGTGGGATTGAAGATGAACTTTCAGGAAGAAGAATGTTGATGAAAAGTGCTTTTAAAAAAAGTGAAGTTTGGTGGTTGATAGGAAACTTCAGAATCAGCTGATAACTGTATCGACATGAGACAAAAGATATCGACTGACGGCAACGTCGAAGAAAAAATTCACAGGGCGTACAAAACTTGCCTAGAGTGCATTTGGAAGAAACAGAATTTTTCAAGAGCAATTTGCTAATCTGCCTTTAAAGGTAAGTGTTATATCAATGCATCATTCCAGTTCTTACTTACGGATCAGAGAAAGGATCTGAAATAAAAAACATACTCAGAGGCTACAGACAACTGAAAGAA
This sequence comes from Macrothele yani, assembly GCA_039090855.1. Taxonomy (NCBI): domain Eukaryota; kingdom Metazoa; phylum Arthropoda; class Arachnida; order Araneae; family Macrothelidae; genus Macrothele; species Macrothele yani. The sequence goes on from CM077002.1 coordinate 135,493,292, forward strand.
GAATGGAGAAGTACATGCTTGGTGTAACTAAGAACGGTGGGAGGAGCAACTCATGAATTATGAAAACGAAAAGAGTTAATGACGTCATGATCAAAGTGAGGACTCTTGGGATGGAAATATTGCAAGAAGAACTAAAGTGCAATAATAGACTGGATACCATGGGACATGAAAAGACACTGAAAACCTCGTGGGAGATTTGTGTTGTGAAATTCTTAAGCATTCTGGAGTTACATGAATAAGACTGGCTCAAGGCAGACTGCTGGGGAAAAGACTAGGGGAGACCTGCATCCAGCAGTGGATTGAGCATAGTTGATGATAATGATAACGATACTTTAAAATTCATAAATCAATTTGAGGAAATGTGAAATATGAACTGGGTTGGCAAATTTGTTTTTGAATTACGCCGATTTATTTGTTGTGTGATTAAATTTTGAAGAGCATGGTATATTCCAAAGGACATGCTAAAACTTTGAGAAGTAATTTCGTTACCGTGTTTTACCAGTTTTTAGATTAAAGCCAGGAAAGATTATCATTTTTGCTGGGCATGTGGTGAAGGTCGTGTTTAAGGTTATAAGGAAGAAATGGCGGCGACCTTATAACATTGCGAAAGATCTTTTGATACTAGGTCAGCATTGCAACAAAAGCAATCTCATGCTAAGTAGGGAGGAGTCCTTTCCAGTGGCCATAATGCACTCTTATCATCCAGTTGTATGATCACAGGTCATCGAGAAAGGTGAAGGCTTTTACTATATACTTGACCATCCCTCTTACCTACATATCAGCGCGCCGTAAAGCCAAGAGACAAAGCCAGGAAAGTACAAAAAAGAAGATAGGGCGTTTCTTTTTACTTGCGATGCAGTGAACTGTAAATAAACTCTGTTTTAAAGCTGACGTCAAATGTAAATAAACAGATCAAGAATAACTGGATACGTCACGAGCAAACGAGCTAGCTCTTCTACCTTTAACTGAACGCCGTTAACTTCGCTGCGTTTTATATTTGGATAAATCATCACGGATAAATTTGCTATCCGGAAGGTTATAGCATACTTTAGTTATAGTGCTCTGGTTGTTTTTACATATGATTTAACAGAGAAATTTATAAACTTTAAGAAGTAGTTATTAAAATCAGTAAACTCAATCAAAATGGAGGAACGTATTTTAATTTAGAAGCACTCTAACCGTAAATTAATCAAGCCGGTTTAACCGGTTGGAACGAATTAAGTCGGGGTTTCCAAAATGGACTGAAATCAGCTTGAACGGATATATTCGCTGTCTGAAAGGTGGACTGAACGCGGCTGAAATGAGTGAACCTTCGCATCAGAAAGCATTACTTTTCTCTTAGCATTGTTATTCGAAGTGGTAATGCAGGGATATGATTGTTACTAATCCTTTCTCATTGATTACTTGGTAAAAATACCACAAAATTAGCGACTAAAGTAAGAAAGGATGAAGCATATGTTGGGGCCGCCCCGATGGCTTCTGATCATTCGTCCGAAAGGGTTCCGGGTTCGAATCCCGTGAGGCATGGATGTTGTGTTTGTCTTACGGAAATGACTCTCTTCCTTCCCTGGAACCAGTGGCCCTAAATTAGGGACGGGTGACTGCTTACAACCAATTGAGTTGCTCACGGTGGTTGTTAAATTCCCAATAAAAAAAAATGTTGGAGTCACTGTTTCTACCCAGTAGCATGACGCCCATGTCAGAGAGATTAGCCTTTTCCTACCATGCCTTGGGTCATGGAGCAAATAATAAGTTACTAGAAGAGAGCGTTTATCACCAGTGACAGGGTTATGGTCATAGCTCATGTAAGAAGGGTGCTAAGGGAACTGAAGCATAGGGCTCCGAATTTTCAAGGGGCCCCAGAATAATGCAGGATACTTAAAGTATTGACAGAGTTCTATAGTTTTTTTTCAGATAGCGCAGAAAAAACTATAAGAAACAGCATTTTGAAAAAAATCGATTGGGTTGATTCATAAGTTCATGCCGTTTTATTTCATGAGTGTTTCCCAGGCCAGTAGTGATGGTGCAGATGGCCAGTTGTATATCAAAATGTAGCCATTAATATCGTGTATCTAAATCATACTGCGTTGTGTGATTGTGGCTAATGGGTTTTTGGTTTTCTGGTCGGGAAGTATGGAGTGTCAAGTAGAGAGGAATGAGGCTACTCGACAAATTTGTGCTGTGTATGGGGAGGATGCTATTGCTCCGAGGACAGCCCGCAGATAGGTTTGATCGGTTCTGAGGTGGCAATTTTGACCTCAACGTCTCTCCAAGCTCAGGTCGTCCATCTCAATTTGATGAGGATCGTTTGAACCATCTCATCCACTTCGATCCGCATCAAACCACATAAGAATTGGCCACTGAGATGGATTGTGATCAGGCCACATTGGTGCGACAACTGAAACGTATGGAAAAGTTTCAGAAATTGGGGTCTTGGGTGCCTCACACTCTCACCGAGGACAACAAGAATCAGCGTGTTGCCATATGTGGTTTCTTGCTCACCTGTTACCGCGAATGTTCTCAGCAACAGAAAAACTTTTTTTGTCACATATTGTTACTGGAGATGAAAAGTGATGCCTGATAGTGAATTTCAGGGTATGCTAAAACCCAAACAAGACGCCCACACCACGTCCAAAACATGACCTTCAACAATGGTGTGGATGTCCAAAACATGACCTTCAACAATGTGTTGATCTCCAGAATTTCCTTGACGATATCTACGCAGCAAAACTAGCACGTGTTTTCAAGAATGGCATTGAAAGAGGGCATTCTTGAAAACACCCCGAAAGAGGGCCGGGGGCATGGCCCACGGGTCAGCCGTGACCATGAATCGTTGTAGGCAGCCATCCGCTGTAGAACGTGCACTTGAGAGCTCCCAGTCAATCTGGTGTGTGGAATGCAACGTCACACACATTTATTTTTCGAAGCGCGGGAGAAGAGATTCTCTTATTTTTCTTGTCTCGCGGTGTGGAAAAAACATCACACCTTTGCGAGATCTTTAACGGCCGGGTCATCCGGGAAGTTCGGGCGCCATTATAACGAAGTAAATTTCTCCGTCATTTTTGGTCCACGCTGAGGATTGAACCCGAGTCCACTTATTCCGAAACAAGTCGCTCTACCAACTGAGCTACGCAGACGTTCGTTCTCGCTGCTATCTGCCTTTATGTCGTGTGCGTCCTGCGGGGCAGGCACGTCACACAACGTTATGAGTATTCTAAATCTGAAGCAAATTACATGAAGAAGAATGAATGATACCTCTGTTTTCCAACGAAGAAAGTAGTTTTTTTGTCCGTTTAGCAGAAGTGTCAGTTACTAAAAATGCCAGTGAGCTTAGCATCTCTTGTGGAAGTCTTTCCAAATTAATGATGGTGCTCACTAAACATAGTCAGAACATTTGCCATGAATAACAGCGGTCGAAAGCCGAAAGAGACAATAGAACGTTGGCCAGGGTTGTCAGCGAAAAACGAAAAACCACCGCCCCTACTTCAAACGCAGAAATCAATATGAATATCAGCGATCCAGTTTGAGCTAAGCTATTTGTAAATAACTAAACAAAGCCACTGACACTTTGGCAACTCCAATTTGCAGCCTGAACATGGAAAAACAGAAATAATAAGTAATTTGAAAGGCTATTTTTTTTTCTCTTTAAAATCTCTACGAATTTCATGATAAGATATGTATGAACTCTTTAAATTAACTTCAATTTTTAGTGTTGTGCGAATTAGATAGATTTCATGTGTGGTTGGGTGGTTGATTGGTGTTTATAGGCGTAGGGTCATAGTTTTCATGTAATATTGCATTAGAAATTCTTATAAGAGTGTGTTCTCTTCTTCCACGAAGCTCCAGAAATATGTATATTTTAAAATTCTAATGCGTTCGTAAAAGTGAGACATTTACAGTTCCTTTCATGTCACCTACTGTACAATAATAAAAATCTTATTAGAAGAAGCTCTACTTAACAGTATGATTAGATGGACTTCGGTATAACTCGGAGGAACTACTGTTACGAATCTTTTCTGCATCCATATTTAAACACACATACGTATGAATATTATCACGAGAAAGGAGAAAAATAAAGAGCAGTGATTACAAGAGAAAGAAAAATTGACATTTTCCGGATTGAAACGATGGACGTTGAAACAGTTTCAGAAGTGAAGAGTGGTACGCATTTTGATGAAAATGCAAAAAAACAAGATACCGTCGAACTCTAAATCTCCGTCTATCAGAGCAATCGACTGAGCTGTGCTCCACTTCAAACCTGTTCCCTCCCTCATTTGGCTAAAACAGTTCCACTAACCCTATCTACTCCTAATTGCTTCGACGTTTCCGCAATTTCTGCTCTGTGATAGCTCAGTTTATTTCGCTCCTGTGTCTTCGGGTGTTCAGACTCAGTGAAACTACTTAGCAACTTGAAAAAAATGAAATTTCACCTTATTGTATATTACTCTCATTACCCTTATTTTGAATCAGCTTTCGCTTTTCTTATTACTTTCTCCCTGGGTTTCTTTCTATTGGTGTTATTTTTCTCTGCAATAATAAAAGATACGCATTGTCTTGCTTGAAAAAGGATGATTAGAACCTCAAATTGGAAAGTTTATCTGAAATAAGAAAGTACCCAAAGACGTGGGCTAAAAATTTTCTGCCAGCCACCAAAGTTTCCTTAAATATATGAACTTTAAGCAAAATACTAAATATTCAAATAATCCATCTAGTACTTTCAAACATACTGAACCATCTCGAGGGGGCTTTAGAACATTTTTAACTTCGTTTTTAGAAATGTTTAGAAATGAAAGAACACTATCATGAAGCTGGGAAAAATACATTAAAAACGAAGTAATGAACATCGAAAGTTTAAATCGTAAATCTCTTTTTGGGGTATCTCCCCATTTATTCGATTTCTCTCGAATTGTTCTGTTACTTTCTATTATGTTTAATTATAGTTTCTTTACTTGTTCATAATTTTTCTTTACATTATTTTCTTTATATGCTCTATTATTTTTCTCTCGGATTGTTTTGTTTCTTCTTGGATTATTCTATTATTTTCTTTCAGATTGTTCCATTATTTACCATTATTGTTCAATTATTGTTTCTTTATTTGTTCATATTTTTCTCTTCGTTGTTTTCTTTATGTGTTCTATTATTTTCTCTTGGATTGTTCTGATATTTTCTCTCGGATTTTTCTAAATCTTCTTTCGGATTGCTTTATTATTTTCTAATACTCTTCTATTACTTTTTCTCTATTTTTCCAAAGTTTCCTCTTTTGTTTTCATTATTTCTTCTATTAATTTCTCTATTATTGTTCTATTGTTTACTAATATTACTCTATTATTTTCTATCATTTTGTTTTATCATTGTTTTCTTTGTTTGTTCTATTATTTTCTATCTCTCATTGTTCTATGATTTCTCTACCTTAAATTATTCTCTTATACCTACCTCCCTTGACCCTTTCACGCCCTTTTATTCTGGGCTTTCTTATAAAAATTCGTTTTGCATCTTTAATTACTTAAAGCTTATGTTTAAATTCGTTTAGGCGGAAGAATGATACTAGATGTATTCCTTCTGAAACCCGAAGGCTTTGAAACCTTCCTCTGTAAGGATTACTCTCTTGACCTGAAAACTTAAAATTATGGTCGGAAGTATTACAGAACTTGCGAAGGCTGAGTTGAAATGGTGTGTTTGCGGAAATGGAGAAAATTTATTGATAGATGTTCCGATACGCCTCTGAAAATAAAGTTATCGACAACTCTGTTTTCTGAATCTCGGATTAACGTGAAATCTGCAAGTGAAACTTTTACAAGGATGCTAGTGAGGTATTGATAAAAAATGCCTCTTCAAAGAATCAGGGCTAGCACGCACAGTAGCAAAACTGTTGAGAATGGACTCGAATCTCAAACTAGGAAAACTAGATTCTCCAAAGTTTGGATATTTCTATATTACTTTGACTTAAATAGGTGCGTCAGAGATACAGTTATTTTTTGGGAGGAAAAAGTTCTATATTTTCAACAGTATCATACGTATTTTAAATCATTACAGGAAGAGTGAGAATCTCGAAGGAAAACATCAAATGCATAAAACCAAATAATTCATAAACTTCTCCATTGAATCGAAAATTGTTCATAACTTTTACATATTTGTCTGTAACATAATTTTAAACTTGATAAATAAGTGTCTGGATTTTTTGCGACATATAATAGGTTCAGGTTGTCTGATTCGTTTGCGACATATAATATACATATAATAGACTAACGAAAGTATTTCGCTCATTCACCAAATTTCAGTGTAATCAGTGTTTGCACTCACAGGAGGGCGAATTTTCTTCTAAAATGTCGTGATACACTATCTGATTAAAAGTATCCGGACACTTTCCTATCCACAAACTCCCTCTAACAAGAAAGGAATTAATATCGAGTGGCTGCACCTTTGGCTGCAATCACAGAGTCCACTCTGCTGGACAAGTTTTTCACTAGATTTTGGTACGTTGCTGCTGGAATTGCCTTCCATTCTGTCATAAGAGCCTGTCACGCCAGTCACCCATATCGGCAGGTTCAGCTTGGCTGGAAGTTAGTGTTACAAATGTGTTCCATGAAGTTGAGAGCTTCGTGCATGACGCTCAAGTTCTTCAGTTCTTCTACACCCTTCTCCTCAAACCATTCCTGAAAGGATCTCGTTTTATGAACAGTGGCTTTTTACTGTTGGTAAAATAATGTTCTTTTACCGAACTGTTGCTATAATATCATGAGCACAAAATTGTCAAGAATGTTATTATAGGCTGCAGCGTTAAGATTCCTGGGCACTGGAACTATGGGGCTCAACCCAAGCCATGAAAAACAGCCTAAGAGCATTTTGCCTCCTTCACCAAGCTTCGCAGTTGGAACAACACAGTCGAGCAGGTAGAGTTCACCTTTCATCCTCCACACCCAAACTGAAGCGTGATTCATCGCTCTAGAAAACGCATTTCTATTGCTCCACAGTCCACTGGCGCTCTTTCTAGTATTAAGCTCATATGCGGCTTATTTTTCCATGGAAACACATTCCCTTCAGCTATCAACGAACCGTTATGGTGCTGGTGTTGCTGCTAGAGGCATTTCGGTACTTGGTGGTGAGTTTTGCAAGGAGGACAGGCTATTCTGTTGCACCACCCCGTTCAGCAGTTGCCGGTCTCGGTTTGTTATTTTACCAACCCCTTAAGCTCTTGCCGGTCCCGTTCTGTTATTTTATTATCCCCTTCAGTTCATAGCTGTCCCACTTTGTGATTTTGCCATCCCCTTAAGATCATGGCAGTCCCGCTTTGTTATTTTACCATTCCCTTGAGCACTTAGCAGTCCCGCTTTGTTATTTTACCACCCCCTTGAGCTCTTAGCAGTCCCGTTCTTTACCATCCCCTTTAGCTCTTGGCGGTTCCTCTCTGTTATTTTAAGTGGTACCAGTTCGCGACTGCACTGTTGATGATCATAGGTGTTTCCATTTCGCAATAACGAAACTTACAGTTCATCGGGGGAGCTTCATCAGGGCAACAATTTTTCGAACTGATTTGTTGCTGAAATGGCATCGTATGACAGCGTTACGTTGAAAGTAACTGGGCGCTACCGTATGGCCCATTCTACTGTCCATGCTTGTATGTGGTGTTTGCCAAACCAAGTGTATCTTTTCATACCTGTATGAGCCAGTGCTGCGACGTAGATGGGCTAATCCACTACTGATTAGGGTTGTCCAGTTACATTTAATCCTACAGTGCGCTTTGTAATAAGGGAAAATCCGCATATCATGCTTTGAATCAATGATTTACACACTGAAATGGAAAAAACTGTGAGAGACCATTATTTTCCTCCCATGCTTGCTGCAACATAGGCAATATCTTCTCTACGTTTTAGTCCCTCATTCTAACAATCATGATATCATTATCATCATAATATAATAATCATGAGATCGCTATCTTCATGATCTATTATTCATTAGATCATTATCACCATGATCACACGACGGGCATTAAGGAGGCGCTACTGTTCACTGGAGACTTTTTCCATAAAAGTGATTCCCGATGGCCAGATGATTAGAAGCTTAGTTTTTTGGCAAGTCATCTGAGCTGGCATTAGACGACTGCAACTAATAATTGGGGAAACGTTGACTGGTGCTGTGAATCATTACTTAGCGGGCAACAATGTAAAATTTATATGAGTTTTCACACATTTAGATCATCGATTTGAAAAGATTATTCAAGGACAATAGTGATCAAGTGTTTATGGCTAACTCAGGAAAGGCCATGAAATTCTTTATTCCCCAATCCTGCCAATTATCTATGTTCCTTTTCACCAGTCATCTGTTTTGAATCATTGTCACGATCCGAAGTTTACATTTTCCATTCGTTTCTTTATAATCACGTGAAGGAATGCCTTTAACACTTTCAGAAACGTAATCATGGTATGTAGACGGATGCTTAATTTAACTACAGTCACAGAGATTATATAATCTGCTCGTGTTTACACTATTGAGAAATCAAAGACCTTCTTTGTTCTTTTCCTAAAGAAAGAGTTTCCTTACTCACTGTTTGAGGAAGATGAGCACCACAACAGTACTGTTTAACGTTTTAGTAGATAGCGTAGTTTCAAAAATATTGCTCTCGTATGCAGTATAGGAAAAAACACGACGGGCATTAAGGAGGCGCTACTGTTCACTGGAGACTTTTTCCATAAAAGTGATTCCCGATGGCCAGATGATTAGAAGCTTAGTTTTTCGGCAAGTCATCTGAGCTGGCATTAGACGACTGCAACTAATAATTGGGGAAACGTTGACTGGTGCTGTGAATCATTACTTAGCGGGCAACAATGTAAAATTTATATGAGTTTTCACACATTTAGATCATCGATTTGAAAAGATTATTCAAGGACAATAGTGATCAAGTGTTTATGGCTAACTCAGGAAAGGCCATGAAATTCTTTATTCCCCAATCCTGCCAATTATCTATGTTCCTTTTCACCAGTCATCTGTTTTGAATCATTGTCACGATCCGAAGTTTACATTTTCCATTCGTTTCTTTATAATCACGTGAAGGAATGCCTTTAACACTTTCAGAAACGTAATCATGGTATGTAGACGGATGCTTAATTTAACTACAGTCACAGAGATTATATAATCTGCTCGTGTTTACACTATTGAGAAATCAAAGACCTTCTTTGTTCTTTTCCTAAAGAAAGAGTTTCCTTACTCACTGTTTGAGGAAGATGAGCACCACAACAGTACTGTTTAACGTTTTAGTAAATAGCGTAGTTTCAAAAATATTGCTCTCGTATGCAGTATAGGAAAAAAAAACACAGCCCCTCATAAAATAACTTACATTTCCTAAAAGGTATGTTAGGTTAGTTGGTGCTGTAAAGTATCGTCTTAGATGAAATGCATTTTGGAAATTACCGCTCGTTTTGTGAAAATATTAAAACCTTTGATTTCTTTGGCGAGAATTTAAGTGGTGATCACGCATCCTAGAGTATTCAGAGGGGTACTCTTTTTAAAAGAAATCAAAAAGCATATCACGAACTTGTATGGGAATTATGATGCTCAGAAATATAAAAGAAGCATTTGTTTTTTCTGAAGCTCAGTAAAAATATTATTTTTGGAGGGCTAACAGGAAAACAAGATGTTCTTAGCAGGCATACAAAAAGCAAAATTTTTTCGGAGGACCAGGAAGTAAGCAGAATTGCTTCGGTTGCCGACGACAAAGTGACTTGTTGAAAGCGCAATAAAATCGAAATTTTTCTTAAAGCTGTGACGTATATTCTAAATGAACTTTTCTTTTCAATTTCTTTCCCTATGTAAATCTTGAGTTTGTTCTCAGGTATACTCTACACTTAACGTGATATCTTTTCTCTCAAACGAACACTGTTGGCAACATAATTGAGGTGGAATGAATGTGACTTATGCCTGTTATGCGATAACAACGAGATATATAAACTACGATTTAACAGTTGCTTGTGTGGTGGAATGTGGAATGTGGAATGTTGATTTGTGTAATGTGATCTCTATACAATCCTGAAGTGCTATAAACTGTGCTGGAGAAATAAAGCCAATTTCCGTAAGTTTGACTTCTGCTTACATGTTTCGTCTGGCCGTTAAGGTTTAATTTAGGAACTATTTCATCGTATGATTATGTTTTTAAAATAACGTATCAGTACGAAAAGACATTTACGTTATAAAGCGCTAATAAGAAAACAATATTTCTTGGATGGCCGATAAGGAAGCGACATTTCTTGGATGGCCGATAAGGAAGCGACATTTCTTGGAGAGCCACTGTGAAAAATATTGTTTTGAGCGTCCAACAGGAAAGCAAGTCTTCTCGGAGAGACAATAAAAAGCAAAGTTTCTTCGAGGAACAATAAAAGGAAAAATTTCTTGGAGGGTCAATGAGAAAACGAAATTGCTTGGATGGATGATAAGAAAGCAATGCTCGTTGATAGGACAATAAAATGGGAAATTTTCTTGAAGTGCCAAAAAGAAAGCAAAATTCCTTGGGTGTCCTATGGAGAAATAAAATTGCTTGAAGGGATAAGAAAAGAAATAACTCTTTGGGAACCAATAAGAAAGCACAGTTTTCCGAGAGGCAGATAAGACAGCAAAATTCCTTGGGTGGCTTATAAGGAAATAAAATTTCTTGAGAAGAAAATAAAATTTTCAAAGGGCCAAAAAAATAAGTATAGTTATTTGCTGGAGGCCGATAAGAAAGCAAAATTTCTTGGAGAGCCAGTAAGGTCCTTAAGCTGAGGTGTATGCTATTCTAGCATGCGCCTCAGAATGTCTGATCAAAGGGTATCACAATGTGCGTATCCAGATTTGTTCAGACAGCCAGGCGGCTTTACTGGCACTTTGTCAGTGCCGCATTTCATCCAAAATTGTTTGGAACGGCCTCCAGAACCTAACTGAACTGGCAAACCGGAACAAAGTGCAACTGTTCTGGGTTCCAGGACATAGGGGTATTGAAGGTAATGAGAAACCTGACCTTCTTGCTAAAGAGGGGGCAGAGCAGGCTTTTTATGGTCCAGAACCTGCATTAGGGCTCGCCTCTGTGGCCAGAGGACTAACTAAAAGGCTGCTGAGGACTAAGCAACTTTACCTCTGGCATGCTATCAGGGGTCAGAGGCAGGCAAAGGAATGTAATCAAGGACCCTTGCCTCATAGGGCTAAGGAACTCCTTAAACTGCCAAAACAGGATATTGGACTGATTGTTGGTCTACTTACAGGACACTGTCTTCTTAACAGGCACCTTGATTTGATTGGGGTGAAAGAGGATCCACTTTGTAGAGGATGCAGGACACTTCCTTGCATTTTCTGTGACTGTGACTTTTTTGCAGCACTCAGTCTTGAACACTTTGGTACTCACAACTGGAGACCAAGTGATCTCTCTTTAGTACCAGTCAAGAGCATTCTTGATTTTGCTCGTGCATCTGGTCTCTTTGGAGATTAGGGCTGGGGATGCACAATAGACCTGAGGTCGCAGTGCTGGGTCAAGTAACCCCTTTCCATTGGTACAAGTAACAAGGTCCCTAAATTTCTTGAGCCGCCGATAGGAAAGCACGATGTTTTTGTAGTTGAAAACAAAATTTCTTGGGTGGTCGATAAAAAACACGTTTTTTTCAGGAACACTGAAAAAGAATTATTTTCTTGATAGGAAATAAACGAAATAAAATGTTTTGTGTGACTGATAAGAAATCAAGATTTTTGGGTTCAGAATGAAAAGAAAAATTTCTTGGAGGGCCAATAAAACGCAAAATAATTTGCATAATCTCAAAAAAAAAAAAAGTAAGGTTTCTTACAACGACAAAAAAAAAAAAAAAAAAAAAAAGCGTAGATTCTTGAGGGCCAGAAAGAAACCAAAATTTCGTGACGGATCAATAAATGAAATTTTAATTATGATTTCCTTTACGATCGACCAAGAAGGTAAATAAACGAAGCAAAACAACTTTGGAGGTTTAATTGAATAATTTGATTTTTAGGTTACGAATTGCGCAATGTTTTTGTTTTGGTGGGAATAGGTGGAGCTTATAACTTTGATGAAAGTTCAGTAGTGATATACATGGCAAGAATTGTGTCGTAATGAAATATGGGAAAAAAAAGTTATCACTCATGCATGTGAAAAAAAAGTTAAAAATACTAATTCAGACATGATCAGGGAGATTTTCATGCTTGAATTTTCGTCTGTTAAATATGTTTTTTTTAATATTATTAAGAGACTGAATGCATTATAGTTCGTGCGAATTCTGGCTAATTTTCTTTGCTAATCTTCAGCTCGTTCGTTTCATGTTAGCTATCATCTTTCACATATGCATGCCGCCATGATTTTTAATGAAACACGAAGGCAAGGACAATACGTCTCCACACTCCTTTCAAGCCAAAAATTCTAAATCCATGTTCGGTTTCGTGAAGCCAAACAATAAATTTGTTTTTTTTTAATTTTGCACTTAAATGATTCAGTCTCAAGGTGTAAACTTTGATAAGGCAACAGGAATATGATGTTTTGCCACTTTCTCTCAGCTTCGCTGCTGTTTTTATTTGCGGGAGAAAAGAAGCTGAAGAAATCATGACAGCGAGCTACACAAAATTGGCAATAAATGTATTCGTTACATTCGCGCTATCATAATTGGCAATAAATGTATTCGTTACATTCGTGCTATCATATTTTTTCGTCTATTCAGTCAGCTTTTGTGCAAGTTTCAGAGTATGTTTAAGTATATTTCAGAAGAAAAATACGGTTTAAAGCCTCTATGCTGGAGAGTTTAAAAAATATTTTATTTTAATTTTTGGACTTCATATTTGGCTCCATTATTTAAAACTCCGAATCGACGGATATTAATGTGTGTTGCACATATTCTCCGCAAAAATCTGGAAAACATAGCTAAGTGGTTTTTATATTTAACTATATATGCACATTAATGTTAGAAATATAAAATTTTTTACACTGTTCTTGAAGAAAATGTTCAAATTTTACATTTAAAATATCATAGCTCTGGTCTCAGACATCAAGGTTTCTCCAAATTGGTTTTGCACATGTATGTTTTTTAAATCAATTGTGAAATTTTCTAAAACCTGGATGATGTTTATTTAAAAAATAGAGAACAAACTTAAAAAAGGGAACTATAGGAAATTGAAATTTGAGTTTTAAGGAATTCTGCGCCTACACATTTCGTCACTAGCATGGTAAAGATTTTCAGAATCATTATTTCCCCTTCTTCTTCAAAGAACAGGGCTGTTGGATCCGCCCCATTGGCGCAGCGGTTCAGTGCTGGCCTGTTCGTCCGAGGTGGGTCGAAGCTCGAATCCTGATGAGTCATGGATGTTGTGTTTGTCTTACGGCACTGTATCTTTTCCTGCCCTGGAACGAGTGGCCCTAAATTCGGGACGGGCGACTGCTTATTGCCCATTGAGGTGCTCACGGTGTGTGGTCGTTAAGCCCTTGCTCCTCCCAGTAAAATAAAATAAACGGTATTGGATTTTTTGAACTTTGCTTGCTTTTCTTCGAAAGATGATTATAATTCGAATTATGCTTTTTTTTTTTTTTTGAGGTTCAACGACCAGCGTGAGCAATTCAATGGGCTATAAGCAGACGCCCGTCCCTGATTTAGGGCCACTGGTTCCAGAGAGGGGAGCGAGCCAGTGCCGTAAGACAAACACAACATCCATGCCTCATCGGGATTCGAACCCGGACACCTTTTGGACGAATGATCAGAGGCCATCGCTTAGACCACTGCGCCACCTGGGCGGCAATTATGCTTTTTACTCAGCATTACGCTGAAAAACTTGTTGTTGCACTTATGTCCTACCTAATTTAGAGATTTGTCACTTCTGTGGTGTCTTTGCTATTTCAATCTCATTGCTCTTGCTTTAAACTAGCAACTGGCTCTAACGCTGAAAAATAAATCTTTTCCATTTCGGGCACAAATGTTTACTTTGAACTCTTCGCCCAGATGATACTGTGCAAACTTCCTTTTGTGTTCGGTGTACCCAAGTCTTAACGAAACACACTACGATTCAAGAAAACACATCCAAAGCATTAGGCATTGCTGAAATTAAAAATAAAAGGAAGGTAATACCGAAATCTCGGTGTAATGAGCATGTCTTTTAAATTTTTTTCGCCAAGAAAAAATATTTTCGAAGTAGACGTTCAAGAAAAAAAATCACTTGCATTGTTATTATTTGAAATGCACAGCGTGATCAGTGCTCTTCACGGGAAATGGGACCAGTTGCACAAGAAAACAAGAAAGATGACACCGAATTTTCGGGTGTAATAAGCACGTCCTTTGAATCCGTTCTGACGCAAATTAAATTTATCAAAGTCAATAGACCCGGTATGGAAAACAATAGTATCTGACGGAAGAAAGAAGCTTTTCAAACGGTGTTTTAATCCCTCAGATATCGCTGCAAACGGAATCGTTAGCTTACGCCCTCGGGTTGCAGACTTGTGCGTTAAGAAAAACATGAATTTATATGAGAAACATTTCGCACCGGAAACACTCTCCAACACAGAAATAATTTTTCAAATCGAACTCTTAAAACAGAGATATCGACAAAAATAAGATGTGATTGTACGTCCCCTTGTGGCAAAACCATGCATTATTTTAGGCAGAAAGTATTCTCAAAAGGTTTATCCATATGAAAAATTTAGTCTAGTTTTCAGGAGCCCAGATTTGCTACAAATACACCAGAAACAGAAATTAACACTTATGCCCCTTATGGCCAAACCATTCTTTACCAAACATTAGAAATTGTGTGAAAAATATTTTCCATCAGGTCTTGTATGCGATACAGAAAGAATTTTTCAAATCGGAGTTTTAAGAGCAGAAATAACGCAGGAAGCGCTATTTACCTTTGTGCCCCCTAGCGGAAAGTCTAATTTACTTGAAAATTTTGAATTTATAGGAAAACATTTCGCATCTCAAACACCATCCAACAAAGAAGGAATTTTTCAAATTGGTCACTTAGAAGTAGACATATTGACAAAAATAAGATATATATCTACCTCTTCTGGCGTAGAAACCATGCATTATTTCAAGAAGAAAATGTTCCTAAAAGGTTTGTCGATATGAGTAGTATCGGTCAACAAACGACTTTTTTTTCAATCGAGATTTTAGAAGCTCATATTTTGCTGCAAATACATCAGAAGCGGAAATTAAGACTTACGCCAGCTGGTGGCCACCCCATTTTTTACAAAAATTAGAAATTATGTGCAAAGGATTTCCCAGCAGGAGCTGTATCCGGTGCAGAAAGAATTTTTCAAATTGGAGATTTAGAAGCAGAGATATAGGGGTAAAAAAATTTACCCATACTAGCGGAAAGTCTGTGGATTACTTGAAAATTTTGAAATTATATGAAAAAAATGTCACACTGGAAACACTATCCAACAAATTAGAAATTTTTCAAATCGCACTCCTAGAAGTAGAGATATTGACAGAAATAAGATACAAATCTACACCCCCTGGCGTAGAAACCATGCATTATTTTAAGAACAAAATATTTCTAAAAGGTTTGTCGACTACAAACGATCGGTCTACAAACGACGTTTTTTACAATCGAGAATTTAGAAGCTCATATTTTGCTGCAAATACATCTGAAGCGGAAATTAAGATATACACACCCTGGTGGCCAAACCATTTTTTACAAAAATTAGAAATTATGTGCAAACGATTTCCCATCAGGAGCTGTATCCGATGCAGAAAGAATTTTTGAAATCGGAGATTTAGAAGCAGAGATATAGGGGGGGGGGCGCAATTTACCTCTACGCCCCCTAGCGGAAAGTCTATGACTTAATTGAAACTTTTGAATTTATATGAAAAATATGTCACACTGGAAACAGTATCCAACAAAGAAGGAATTTTTCAAATCGGTCTCCTAGAAGTAGAGATATTGCCAAAAGTAACATATACATCTACGCCTCGTGGCGGAGAAACTGTGGAATATTTTAGGAAGAAAATGTTCCGAAAAGGTTTATCGATGTGAGTGGCATCAGTTCCCGAAATAATTTTTTCAATCGATATTTTAGAAGCTCAGATTTTATGGCAAATGCATCAGAAGCAAAAATTAACACTTACGCCCCCTGGTGGCCAAAGTATTCTATACCAAAAATTAGAAATTACATGCAAAAGAGTTTCCATGAAGAGGTGTATCCGCTGAAGAAATGTTTTTTCAAATCGGAGTGTTAGAAGAAGAGTTATCGGGAAAAACGTAATTTACTTTTACGCCCCTAGCGGAAAATCTATGCGTAATTTGAAAAAGTTACTATATCTAAAATACTCTTTGACATAAATGGAATCGAAAGAAAAAAATATTTTTTTCAATCGGATGTTTAGAAGCAAATATGTGGAATAAAAGGTATTTTTGAATTCGACATCACCTGCGTTTACGCCCTCTAGCGGCGAAATTGCACATCGTAAAAACAAAAAACGAAATGAAGGATCATTATTCGTATATTTCAAGCTTTTCAATGCAAAAATATATTTTCAAATCGGACTAATAGTTGCAGAGATATCGTGGGTACAGGCGAACGGACGGACGGACAAATCGATAACATGAGCACGATCTTTTTTTACAAAAGATTTCTGGAATCGCTAAACGATCCAGAACTGACAATTGTTGAACATCTGAAACATAGATTGGATAAAGAGAGATAGAAAAAAGATCACGTGGGAGATAGGTGTATGAAATTCGAAAACATGGCGGAATGACATGGAAGAGAATTGTTCAATTGTGGAAAAAACCTGGAGAGTTCTTCATCCCAAAGGCTTTAGAATGGTTTCTGGTGATGATATGTAGTACGTATGCATGTGAAATGTATGTATTCTGTGTGAAAAAAAAACGCCCAGTGGAAAACTTGTGAATCTGAAAAAATCTGGTATTGTGTACATTATATTGATCATGAATAAAGCTAGACGACATCAAAAGAACACTTCCGGCGCGACTATTAGAAGTAGATGCGTCTTGAATATCTAAATATAATGATGAGGTGTGTGAGGATCTCCGCATACGAGAGGTCTCTATAATTATTTAAATATGATCTACGCATTTAATTGATGTATTATTCAAATTTGCCTTACAGTGATGAATATGATTTGTGTGTGTGTGTGTGTGTGTGTGTGTGTGTGTGTGTGTGTGTGTGTGTGTGTGTGTGTGTGTGTGTGTTCAAGTAACGGCAGTTGAAGATATATTGTATAAGAACTGACAATTTGGTCTTATTAAACACTGCTGGCCATTTTCTGAAACTTCTCCTAAAACACGCCATGTTTGTTCGAACTGTTTAAGAAAGTATTTGTTAAACACAATGGTGATGTTCTTTAGGCCTTCTTGCATGCTTGGAGGCAGAACCACAGTGACATTCATTACGAGGTGTCAAGAATGCGGCCCTAAAAACGTTTGTGGGGCTCGCTAGTAGAGTAAAGACGACAAGGATATTCGAGACTGCAGAGACAGAGAGAAGGAGATGTGACGGAGATACAGAGTAATGTTGTTTTCGTTGTATGTGATCATCATCATCATCATTGTCAACCATTATCAATCCACTGCTGGATGAAGGTCTCCCCAAGTTTCCTCCACAACGGTCTGTCTTGTGCCAGTCTCCTACATGTCACTCCTGCATAATTTCGAATTTGACCCACCCATCTCCCATCTGGTCTTCTTCTGAGTCTTTTCCTGTCCCTTGGAATCCAATCTAAAATTTCAGCTGTCCATCGATGGTCTGTCCTTCTGGCAGTATGTCCAAAACAATGCCATTTCAGGGATTTAACTCTGATCATGATGTCTTCCACTCTTGTCATTTTTCTGATCCACGAGTTCCTCTTCTTATCTTTCCTGGTTACACCAAGTATGCACCTCTCCATTCTTGTTTGAGTTGTCTGCAGCCTTTGTATGTCTCTTTTAGTTAAGGTCCACGTCTCTGCACCATACGTAAGCACTGGAAGGATGTACTGATCAAACACTTTTCTTTTAAGACATAATGGCATATTGCTCTTGAAAATTATGCTGTTTCTTCCAAAAGCTCTCCAGGCAAGTTTTATACGCCGATTAATTTCTTCATCAATGTGACCCTTACTTGATATCTGCTGTCCAAGATAAACGTACGTGTATGTTATCTTCAGCTTTAATCCATCAATCGATAAATCTTCATTTCTTGAAAAAGCATTGAACATCACTTTTGTCTTCTGAAAGTTCATTTTTGATCCCACATTTTTACTCTTGTCAGCAAGTTCCTGGATCATACTCTGCAGCTCTGATGGGGAAGTTGCAAAAATGACTATGTCATCAGCAAAACGAAGGTGAGTTAGATAATCTCCATTAATCTTTATCCCCTTGTTTTCCCAGCTCAGCGGCTGAAAGACACCCTCCAATGTAGCATTAAAGAACTTCGGAGATATGGTGTCACCTTGTCTCACTCCCTTACCTACTTTTATGTGTGCTGTATTCTCAAACAGCCGAATCTTTGCACTTGCATTTTCATAGATGTTATTAATAATATTAATGTATGCATCTTCAATCCCGCAGGATTTCAGAGCCATTGTAACTGCTGATGGTTTCACCGAATCAAAGGCTTTTTCATAATCCATAAAAGCCATGCACAATGGAAGTTCATATTCCGTCGCTCTTTTAATTAGTTCTCTCAGTACGTGGATATGATGTATTGTGCTGTAGTCACTCCTGAATCCAGCTTGTTCTCTCGGTTGAGCCATGTCCAGTGTCACCTTCAAGCGGTGTGAAAGAACTTTAGTGAAGATTTTATAAACCACTGATAAGAGGCTGATAGGTCTGTAGTTCCCGAGATCCGCAATGTCACCTTTTTTATGTAGCAGGATCATTGTAGCGTTGTTCCAATCCTGAGGAATCTTCCCTTCATTAAGGCATCAAGTGAAAATTTGGGCGAGTACAGTTTCAATTTCTCCACTTGCTTCTTGTATGATGTCTACAGTAATTCCATCTTCTCCTTTAGCTTTTCCTCTCTTCATGTTCTTGATTGCATGTGCAACTTCTGCTACGAGGAATGGAAGAACTCTGGTACCTTTCATGATGTCTGGAGTACATGTATCATCCCTTTCATATTATTTGGAGTAGAAATCTTTCACTCTTGTCAAAATGTCACCTCTATTTCTTGTTATAGAACCATCTTCTTTTCTCAGTGCCATAATCTGTTTTCTTCCCTTACTGAGATGTCCCTTTGCTATCTTTAGGCTTTGGTTGTTTTCAATTGCTTTCCTCACTAGTTCACAGTTGAATTTCCTTACGTCTTCAGTGATACGTTTTCGTACTGTCTTGCATAGCTCTATATATTCCACTTTGGAAGTCACATCTCCTTTAGTTGTCCTCATCTCTCTTCTTTTTTGCATCAACATTTTGGTTTTTCCTGATAATTTGTTCACATGCAACTTGTTCTTAGACCCAGCTAATTTTTTTGCTGTTTCCATAAGAGCTTTGGTTACTTTTCTGTTAACTTCAGAGATGTCCACTTCTTCCGATGTTAGGCCTTCTAAAGCAGAGAATCTGTTCTTCAGTTCCAACTTGAAGATATTATGGTGTTTTTTAAGGTTGGTTATGTCAATACATTTTGTTTGTCTTATGAGCTTGCTACGTTCAAGTTTAGTGTTGAGATGCATCTTACATCTCACCAATCTATGGTCACTACCTGTGTTGAACTTGTTTAGCACACTGCAGTCTTCTATGACGAATTTTTTGTTACACATAATAAAATCAATTTCACTTGTCGTTTTATTTGAATGTCTCCATGTCCATTTTCTGTGTGGCTTTTTCTTGAAAAAGGAGCTCAAGATGAAAAACCCTTCTGCCTCTGCAAACTCAACGAGAGTATTTCCACGCTGGTTTCTGTTGCCGTGACCGAATTTACCTACTGAAGTTTCATTCTGTTGCCGTTGCCCTATTTTTGCATTGAAATCTCCCATAATTGTCTTCAAATGCTGCTTACCTTTATTATTTAGATGACGAATTTTCTCATAAAATTCTTCAATTTTTTAACTCTCGAGAAGATCAATACTTGGTATCTTCTCGAGAGTTGGATAACGAATCGTGCAACTCTGTCAGAGGAACTTTCAACTTCAACAACTTTATCCTTGAGTTTCTAGTTTATTATAAATCCAACACCACTAGTTATGCCAGTATCTGTCCTACGATAGTAGAAGAGATGTCCACTTTTCAGTTCAATGAGATCTTCTCCTTTTCTCCTTACCTCACTTAGCCCGACGATGTCCCACTTGATCCTTTGTAGTTCCTCTTCCAATTCAAGAAGCCTTGAATCAGAAGATAGGGAGCGTCCGTTATACGTAGCCAAGGTCAGCATCAGATGGCAGCCTAGTCCGGACCTCCGGCGATTCTTAGCACCCTCTGCCTTCATGTCGCACTGGCCGCTGCCTTGGCCAGGTACATTCCAGCTGCCGGAGACTGAGGGCCTAGATTTAAGTTGTGGATTCATTTTGGAGGGGTTTGGCCATAACTCACCACGCTGGCCAAGCGGGTTGGTGAGTGTGGGATAGCATTTCCTCTAATCCCGATGGTATAGTTATACCGCTATTGGCGGTCGTCAGAGCCCCTTTAGTGGGAACAGGATGCACCACGAGAAGGCGGGGTTGACATTTGTCATGGAGAGGCTGTGATGTTACGCATCACCTGACCTTACATCCCTTGTATGTGATATAACCCATAAAGTATTAAATAATGTATATATGTAGCAGCTGAATAAATAATCGAACCTCGTATGAATCGATTCTTAAAGCTATTTAAAATGAGGGCCTGCTTCATTCATCCTCAGGGATAAACGAACAGAAAATATTGAGCCTGCCAGAAAGAATGTCTTAAACGCAGAGCCTGCTGGTTACCGAATTTGTGGATAACACAAATTCGGTAACAAGGTTACCGAATTTGTGTTATCCAGCTAGAACATTTTACCTAAAAAAATGATTTTTGTCGTTACTATAACTAGTACGAAAAGAACTTTTAGACTGGATCTTTAGGAGTGGAGACCCAGTTTAAAAATTAAAAAAATGAGGAAACTGCAGCCATCTTTGTAACAAGGTCACAAGAATCGAGGAAAGGTTGGAAGTTTCTAAGAATCTGGAACGTAGAATTCTGAGGCCATAGCAACAGCAGAGTGGGCATCTGGATTATGTCATGGGAATAGTAACAGGACTCGGAGAGCATATGATGCCCGGGGACTAGGGGATCTGAATGCAAGCCTGTGATTGGTCATGCACTGCCCACGGTCCAAGAGAAAGTTTCAGGGCCGCAAAACATTAGATTTTGGCGGTACTCTTCGTAAAGCTTTCGTTGGGAAAAGAGGTCAGGTTTCTTCTGAGGATGAACCAGGAAACCTAAACATTTTGGGCGCTCAGCTGCGGTTGGATCACCAGCGTAGTTCTTCACTAGCTGAGGTTAGTGGTTAAACCTGATAATTACGAGTACTAGCCCGAGGTCTAAGCATCTGAACTAACAAGGGAGACTATCGGACCTTCCGACGACAATCGTTATGGAACATTCTGTGATGGACAAGCATGAAACCAAAGTAACAGGTGTGAAGTACAGCATTTCGCAATCGCCCGCAATCCCTCGAACATGGCTTGTAAATGTGGGACGCTCGTCTGTAATGCATGCAGCCATAAAGTGTCAAACAACATTTACCTGTTAGATATGAGGCACCTAAATGTCGAGAGAGACCACGTATGACACCATTAAGTTGCAAATGTCATGTGCATACCTTACTCCACGTCATGGTAATGCGTTGAGAGAAGACAGTGCTGTAATGGTTTTCTTTGCGACCTTCACATTGTCATAGACACTCTGCATGGTTTGTCAGAAAAACTGTTCGCGAATGCTTTTTTGTTTAACTTTGGGGGGTGATGGTTCGTAGGAACTCGAACTGCTTGGCACGTTGTGTGCTGGAGTTCCCGGTGTATCACTATGTTCAGATAACGTGTCCGACGTTTCATCACTATCACGCCATAATGTCTGCCCTTCAAACATGTCAGCGCCTGCAATGACATGCTGCTCCAAAATGCTATACAACTGCCTTGCAATTCGCCTGTCGATGTACGTTGGAGCCGTGTCGTCCGCTTGGCATTTCTGCGTCACTTCGTTCACCAGTGTCTGTACTACAGCATGAGGGTTACAAGCCATTTTCTTAAAACACAAAACGCAATATTTGTATGCGTACGAACAGACCCGTGCGATGTCTCACACTACTCACGTTTAACAGTCACTGACGTACACAGCGCAAGACACCTTCCAGGCATGCGCAGTATCACCCAATCACATCACACCCACATTTACATGTTGTTTGACACTTTATGGCTGCATACATTACAGGCGGGCGTCCCACTTTTATAAGCCATGTTCTAGGTGTTACGGGCGATTGCGAAATGCCGTACTTCACACCTGTTATGTGTTGTCTGGCTTGTCCACCAAAGAACTTTCCGTGGCGATTGTCGTCAGGATGTGCGATAGTTTCCCTTGTAAGTAGATAGCTGGCAAGATTATTCACTCCCAGTGTATCCTCAGCGGTATTGCCACTGTCCTGAGCGATATTTCATAGCAACATTTCGGTGCTTATGCTGACGAACAAGATTGTAGCATCATGATGATTCGTATACCATGACTGTGGACAGTGTGTGTGTGTCTCGACGGAATTCTCATTGCTGCGTAAGAACTGGAATATTGAAAAGGAACTGTGCTTGTTCAATACCGTAACAAAGTAAGCCTCAAAGTGATAATTGTAAATACTTCATCAACCGTCACTGCATGTAAATAGAAATAAAGTTGTTATTCCATGAAGGAGGTAAGCTCTGTATCGCAAATGCATGATCATTCGCTACGCCTCTGAGGTAAGTACAAAGTGAAGATAAGGATGCCCTGGCCCTACTATCATTCTGGACTGGTGGCAGCTAGTAATAAGTTCATACCCACAGGGAACAAATCTCCTTATTAATTTAATACAACACCACCCAAAAATACATGTATATAACCAAAAGAATATACCACGAACCTACTAAATAAACAAAATATAACACCCAACTAGGAAAATTGTGTTCCGTGCAAAGGAAGAAAACGTACGACAAGTTTTACTCACACAGAATTAACCAAGAAAGATGACATAGATATTCGATTGTAATGAGCACATCTTTTGATTCCTTTCAGACGCGAAACAAAAGATCAAAACAGATTAATATATATCAAATACGTGGAGATAATGTAAATGGACGATGTCATCACTCTTTCCACGTAATTTTTTAAACAACGCATAGCGACTGAAAAATTGTATTCCGGCACTGCTGGGATCGAACCCCAGAACTCTCGATAACTAGTCGAGTGCGTTCGAATTTACGCTACAGCGCCAACAGTTCTCAGCGCCATGCGTGGTTTATCAGTCAGCAATACGTATCCGTGTAGTCAGAGGCTGACTGATAAACCACGCATGGCGCTGAGAATTGTTGGCGCTGTAGCGTAAATTCGAACGCAACGTAATGCTGACTGATAAACCACGCATGGCGCTGAGAATTGTTGGCGCTGTAGCGTAAATTCGAACGCAACGTAATGCTGACTGATAAACCACGCATGGCGCTGAGAATTGTTGGCGCTGTAGCGTAAATTCGAACGCACTCGACTAGTTATCGAGAGTTCTGGGGTTCGATCCCAGCAGTGCCGGAATACAATTTTTCAGTCGCTATGCGTTGTTTAAAAAATAACGTGGAAAGAGTAATGACATCGTCCATTTAGATCAAAACAGATTGTTAAAAAACTTACAAACTCATCTTAGGAAAAAAATTCGCATAATGAAAAACACACAGTGTGAGTGGGTAAATATATACACCGATGACCTATTACATTATCACATCCTACCTAATGCTATAAGACCTCCTTTAGCCAGCAAAACAGCGGCCACTCGGCGAGGCATCGATTCGATGAGGTGGCGATAGGTATCCTGGGGAATCTGGTACCATAATGTCAACAGCAGGTCCTCCAGTTCCTGTACATTTTGAAGTGGTGGTGTTATAGCGCAAACCCTCTTTTCCAGGTCGAACCACAAATGGTGGATTGGGTACATGTCAGGTGAATTTGGAGGCCAGGGCATTAACAGAAAATCACTAGCATGCTTCTCGAACCACTGCTCGTTTATTCTGGCTGTGTGAATTGCGCATTATCCTGCTAGCAATGGCCATCATCAGCAGGGAACACAGTCGCCATGAATAGATGAACTTGGTCCCCCAACGATGTTCAGATACCTGACAGCTACCAGGGATTGTGCTATACGGACAATGGGGCCTAAAGTGTCCCAAGAAAATATCGCCCACACCATAACACCACCGCCGCCACCGTGCTGTTTCCTCCCAACAGTTCATCCAGGGGCGGTAGCCTCTGTTGGTAATCGGCGTATCCGCGCTCTGCGGTCTACGTGCTGTATCAGGAATCTTGATACGTCAGACCTGGCCACTTTCTTCCAATCATCCACGGCCGAATCTCGATGATCTTGGCCCCATTTCATGCGTTGTTGGCGATGACTTGCAGTGAGCACGGGCACCCGTCTGGGTCTTCGGCTACTCAGGCCCATGCGCAGAAGGCTGCGATGAACTGTGTGCTGTGACACATTGCCCTGGTCATCACTGTTGCAGCTGCGGGTGATGTGTTGTACTGTGGCCCTCCGGTCGCTGTGAACAATGCGCGAGAGTATCCGCTTCCCTGTGGCATCAATGAGCTGCGGACGACACGCGGCTGAACGACGGTTCGCCGTTTGGCCATCAGTGCACCACTTTTGATACGTACTCACTACAGTGGTACGTAAATAACCACAAGCTGCGCCGTTTCCGATATCGTAGTTCCGTTTGATAAAGGAATATTTCCTTTATCAAACTCCGATATATCGGCAGCTTTTCTCCTTCTGACTCCGAACTCTCTACTAACCGGAAGCCGGTCCTCGAGTTGTGTATATACTACTCTGTTAACTTCATCTGCGCCAACTGTCGGTCTCCAGGCATGCTCATTTCTCTGTGATGGTGGTGGTCATAATGTAAATGCTCGTCGGTGTAGTGAATGGAACAGGTTACAAAAAGAAATTTAACGGTATTTGTATAATAGATAAAATATCCACCAACAGCAATAGTTACTTAGTCCCGCTAGCAGTTGAAAATGTTATAATAAACAAATTATGCACAAAGTAATTCTCATAGTAGAAGATATCAACGGCAAAATGGATTTTCAAATTGAACAATTGGAATAAGAGATACAGAGTTCAAAGTGATGCAACTTTACGCGTCCTATGTTAATAATGAAAAATATCCTACCCCCAAAAAACATTTTTCCAGAGGATTTTAGAAATGAATAAAGTATTTCACACTGGGTATTTCACGCTGAGGTTTTCAGGTGGAAGAATTTTTGCATAATGGAAAAGTTGAGAAAATGAGTAAGGCATTCTTTATAGCAAAAGCTATGCTAAGGGATAAGAATTTTTCAAATACATCTTCTTCGAGCAGAGATACCAAACAAAAGGTTTCGATACTAACGGTCCCTAGCGGTTAACCTGTGCATTATTTTCAGAGAATAATGTTCTCAATATCCCCCAGTAACAAATTGCATGCATTAGAAGAAGGAATTATTCAACACTATGTTTAGAAGCGGAGATACAGTCGCACATGGAAATACATACTAAGACCACCTCGCACACAAGAACACGTAAGTTGTTACACGCAGCACATTCGCACATGGAAGTTGTTTCACAAAGTGAATGGCATTGGTGTTTAAAAAAAATTAAATTGAACTTTTATGAGGACAGATATCGAGAAATACAAACTCAACATTTGAGACACCTAGCACGAAAATTGTATATTGTTTTGAGCAAGAAACACGCATAAAATATATTCGTATTTACAATAGTAGTGTCTGACAGAAAAATTATTTTGTTTTTCAGTCTCGGGTTTAAATATTAGTAGATATTTCTGCAAGTATGCTGTAAACGGAAGCGTGACTTATGCCCTCTAATGATAAACTTGTTCATTAAGGAAATTTTGATATTATATGGGTAATGTTACACACGAATACGCTGTTCCATGGAGGAAGAACTTTTCAAATCGGACTGTTAGAAGCAGAGAGATCGTGAAAACACGATATACACTGAAGAGCAATTGAATTAGAGACAGCTGGCGTTGTACAAACGTGGCGCTGTGGGCGGCACTGTAAACGGAAACGACGTGACGTATTAAGCAATCCGACAATATAAAGAGTGATGCGACGGGAATCAGTAAGAGTCGGACGCAGTATGGGTAAGACGAAGGATCTAAGCACATTTGATCGTGGGCAAATTGTCGGGGCCCGACGAATGGGTCACTCCATCTCGTAAGTCGTGCAGGCACTGGGATTTTCACGAGCCACTGTGTCACGGGTACACCGTGGGTACATCGAATTCGGTAAAACCATCCCTACAAGGGCCAACTGCCGAGGACAACAGCGTGTGGATGAGCGGGGTCATTGTCGGCTAGCTCGCATTGTAACAGCGGATAGGCGGGCCACAGTGCAAGAAATCACTCGGGAATTTAACGCTGGTGCACAAAAACGTGTAAGCAGCCACACCATCCAGAACCATCTCCTCGCTATGGGGTACAGAAGACATCGTCTCACGAGGGTACTGCTGCTGACCGCACATCACAGGGTGCAAAGATTAGCATGGGTGCGGGAACATTGCCACTGGACCCTACACATGTGGAAAAATGTTGCCTGGACTGATGAGTCCAGATTCACGTTGGTACATGCGGATGGCAGGATACGAGTGCTGCGCAAACCACATGAAGCGATGGATCCTTCTTACCAGCAGGGTACTCTTCCTGCTGATAGGGGTGGCATTCTCGTCTGGGGACTGTTTACGTGGATTGAAATGGGACCCCTGGTACGTGTGATACGGTTCCTCACAGGTCAACGTTACCAGTATATTCTGGACGACCATTTGCTCCCGTTTGTGCGTCTTCAACATCCCACTGGGGACCTCATCCTGCAACAAGACAATGCACCGTGCCAGCGCTCCCGAATTGTATCCGAATGGTTGGATGAACACTCCACCGACGTGACCTCGCTTCCTTGGCCAGCTAGGTCACCTGACCACAATCCCATGGAGCACATCTGGGATGCCATCGAGAGAGATGTTCGAGGCTCTTACCCCCTCCATCAAATCTTCGTGAATTGTGGGAGCTTGTTCAGGGGTCGTAGATCCGTTTGCTTCCCAATGCTTCCGGTGTCTTGTTGAGTCCATGCCGAGACGAATCGCCGCTGTCATCAGGGCGAAAGGTGGTGCTACACGTTACTAGACAGGTATCTCTAATTCAATTGCTCTTCAGTGTACATCCATGTGCCTTGAGGTAGAATCTGTGCATTATTTTATTCACAAAGTATGCATAAAAGTCTTCGTTGGTGAGCAGTATCTGACCGCGAAGGACATTTTTAACATATGACAACGTCTAACTCCGCGGAGAGTATGGGGCGACTTACGGCCGACCGCCTGGGACAAAAATAGGTCGCAATTGAAATCGTTATAGCGTTAAAAATACGTGCCGTACACTAATCGTGTTAGCATATTCGTAAACAGCATGGAGTTCAATACGCGTACTGTACAATACGTCGTGCGCGCGATGCTCTCCTCTCTCCCTGTGCGCAGGGTAGAGATGATGCAATATTTTTGGGTGTCCCGCCGCGTTTGACTCAGTCCATCTCGGAAACCGTGAGTGCAAAACGACTGTGCATGGCATAATTTTAAAGCTCTGGACATGATCTATTAAGTATACGAAAAATATTTTGCCGTAGTTTGAACTGAACATTTTAAAAACTGCTTTCCAGTGAACCGGTGTTAACTTGTTCGTTAAGGAAATATTGATGTTATATGGATAACGTAGCGCATTAATACGCTGTTCCATAGAGGAAGAAGAATTGAAAATATCGCGGTTTATCTGGAAAACCGTGAGGGCTAAACGACTGTGCGTGGTATCGTTTTGAAGCTCTCGACGAGATCTATTCAAATATACAAAGAACATATCACAGTTGTTTAAACTAAAAATTTTAAAAATTGTTTTCTGGTAAACGGATTAACATTTTTGACTATGCCGCGGAATTCGCAGAATGAACGCAAGCAAAAGTGGAGAAAATCAAAACGAGAGACAAGAGCAAGTGATGAGGAATGTAATAAACCCAAGCAAGGAGACAGAGCACCACGTTGGGTAATTCGTGAACCGATCTGCTTTGTGTACGCAATATACAATATCCAGAATTATTTGTAAAAATTATATAAGCTACTTATATAGACCTATGTTGACTATAACAAATTAAATAAACGTTTGAAACTATACTCGCCTAGCTCATTTCAACTCTCCGATCTGCAAGTCGTAGTCCTACTTTCCAAACTGACGGCTCAATAAGAACTGAGCCTACCTGTATTTTTTAATCGAGTTTTCAGAAGAGCAGATACCGATCAAACACATGGGAAACATAAATGCACATTTATACCCCGTAATGGAGAGAAAGTTCTTCAACAAAATTTGAAACTATAATGAACATTTCCGACCGGGAACTCTGTCAGAGGCAAAAAATATTTTCCAGATCGGACATTTAGAAGCAAAGATATTGGATAAATTGCAATTTACCTTTATGCTTCCTAGGGGAAAAAGTGTACGTTATTTTTTAAACAACGCTAAACAGAACAGTCTCCGCTATAAGTTGTATAGAAGTAGCGAATATTTCCGTCGGATGTTTAGAAGCAAAGATTTGGAATAAAATGCATTTTGCATTCCATAAAAACTGCATTTGCTCCCTTTTGGAGCGAAATTATGCATCGGAAAAAGACCGGAAATCAAGGAGCAAGCTTCTTGCATATCGAGCTTCTCAACGCAAAAAGGAATGTTTCAAATTGTATGGTGTCCATAGACGGCACGTACTTTTTTTTTTTTTTTTTACAGAAAAAGTGATAAAAAGAATATCACATTCACCTACTAGAAGGGCAAATACCGTGGAAACTAAAGAGTTATGAGTCTTCTCAAATTCATGGGAGTCATATAAGGGTCTTAGTTTTAGGTGTAGAAGGGCCACTGTAAATTGCTCACATGCTATGGGAAGGTGTGTGTATACTTTAAGAAGAACATTTCTTTGCTTTAAAATTAAATACTCTTGAATATCTACCATGTATTTGAGAAGATTTATTCTAACTTTATTTCCGTGATATTATTGGGGTCTTCGTCTAAACCCGTTCCCAGTTAAGAGTTGTTGGGTGCGTGCAAAAGTTCTACCAGTTTTTGTAATAGATGCAAATTGCGATCGGAGAAGTTACATCACAGATGACACTGAGAAGCCGAATTTTCAGCCAATAAAGCGTGGAGCAATAGAGCAAATAGAAGCACTGGGTTTGTCCTATTGAGTCATTTGTAACGGAAATCACTGACGGTGTAGCATGGCATGCGATAAGGAGCATATTAGACATTGTTTACTGTACGAGTTCGAAAAAGGTAGTGCTGTAACCGCGTCTTGCCGGCCGCAACATCTGTCAAGTGTAAGGGAAGGATGCAGTTGATGATAGCACATGTCACCGTTGGTTTCGGAAATTCCGGGACGGAGACAGAAGCTGTAAAGATCAACAGCGTCCTGGACTCCCATCCGTGGTTTCTGACGAGGATGTGCATCAAGCCATAACGAAGGACCCTCATCCAACCGTTCAGAAATTAGCGGAAACGTTGTCGGTACACAGAACAACCGTCGAAAGACGGATGCATGCGCTTGGGTTCATCACAAAGTTCGATAACTGGGTTTCGCACCAGCTTTCTGCAAAACAAAGAGAGGAGAGAATCCGCACCTGTGTTTCTTTGCTTTCTCGTCACAGAAATAAACCGTTTTTAGGACGAATTCTAATGGGTGATGATAAATGGGTACTGTACCGTAATTTAAAGCGTCGACGAGACGTTGTGCCGAGGTGCTCCATCGACCTCAAAAGGAGGACTGCATTCCAGAAAGGTTTTGTTGAGTGTTTGGTGGGATGTCCAGGGAATAATCCACTGGGAGGTGTTGGCACCTAACCTAACGATAAATGCCGACCTCCACTGCCAACAGTTGGACAGATTGCGAGATCAACTGACATCGAAGCGGCCAGCTCTTGTCAATCGCAAAGGCGTGATCTTTCATCATGATAACGCCAGACCTCATGCTGATTTAATCACTCGGCAAAAATTACTGGTCTTTGGTTGGGAAGTGTTACCTCACCCGGCATATTCCCCTGATCTGGCACCTACGGACTACCACTAGTGCAGCGACATAGCTCGGAATATCAGACCAATTGTGCACTTTCTTATAAAAGCATGAAGTTTTGCATGATGAATATGCATATCCTAAGGGTCCTTTGAAGATATTGGGCCACTTCGAAATTTACCCAGAACCCCCAAAATACAAAGATGGCTGCCAAAATTTGAATTTTCTACAATTATCGTCTGATTTGATTGATTTTCAGTTTATACATATATTTTCTGGTGCTGAATATGAATTGGAAGTTACACTTGCTTATTCGATTGATATTTGATTTATACACTGCCGGACAATTGCTAAGGACGGATGACAATAGCAACGATAGCAAACATAAAATGGAAGGCAGGAAAATGTGGAAATTAGCATAAGTGCGGGATAGAGTAAGACGTGTTGTGCGTATGCAAATTTTGGATTACCGAACTTGTTCGTGACGTCATAGTGCTGATAAGAGATATAAAGGATTTGACGCGTATTGACCGTTGTTGTTCAAACGCAAAGTTGAAAGGGAAAGAATCAATTGACGAACTTGCAATTTTCAGTATGTCTTCCCGACATCACCTAGATTATTTTACGCGTGGCCGTATTATTGGCAAGATTGAAGAAGGGCAAAAAATAACAGATGTTGCCAGGAAATTCGACGTCAGTCACAGTGTTGTTTCAAGGCTTTGGAAATCATTTCAAACAAATGGAGAGTGTAGCAAACGTCACGGGGGAGGTCGTCTTCGCAGTACGACACCTGCAGAATATCGGTACATAGTGCTATCAACACAAAGACACCGGCGCAGCACAACTAGTGAGGTAGCAAATCAGTTTATGGCTGCTACCGGCAAACGGATCTCCCGAAAAACCGTCGCCAGACGTTTGCATGAAGGAGGACTATACGCCCGCCGTCCTGTTGTGTGCATCCCATTGTCCAGACGTCACCGTACCGCCCGTTTGCAATGGTGCCATCAACATCGCAATTGGACTGATAACGACTGGTCTGCTGTCCTCTTCTCAGATGAGATTAGATACAGTCTATCGTCTGATTGTCGACGACAACTGATCTGGCGTGATAGTGGTACTGCATATTGTCCAGCAAACATACAGGAAAGGGACCGATATCCGACATGTAGTGTCATGGTATGGACTGGCATCATGATCACTGGCCGTACGTCCCTCTATGCGCTTCGAACTGGGACTTTGACTGGCCAACGATACATTAATGATGTTCTGCTACCTCATGTTTGCATGTTCCGTGGTGCTGTCGGTGATAGATTCAATTTCATGGACGACAACGCAACATGTCATTGAACAGTCGCTCTCCAGGAGTGTCTTGAGAACGAGGATATTCAACGCCTCGTATGGCCAGCACGTTCTCCAGATATGAATCCCGTTGAAAATGTGTGGGATGCTTTGGGGAGGAGTCTTGCTGGTCGCCAATGCCCACCAATAAACAAGGACACCCTCATCCGTGCACTGACAGAGGAATGGGATAAATTACCCCAACAGCTGCTTGATAATGTTGTGCAAAGCATAACACGACGTGTGGAATCTTGCATCGCCCTCCATGGTGGCCATATCCCGTATTGATATCTTACGCCGGAACGCCTGCGGACGGTAATTGCATTTTTTTCACGTTTACGTATTCTGCACAAAATGGCCTGTTTGTCCCTTGAACACGTTCCAAAGCCTTCTGGATTTCAGAGCACAATAAATTGTCTTTCTTGTAATGTCCTGGCATTCTGACATTATTTTATTTCACTTGGCATCCAACCACACTTACTTTTTTATGCGCTATATAGCCGTTTATGATCCGTCCTTAGCAATTGTCCAGCAGTGTATATGTAGGTTTCATATTTCAATAAACTATTGTATTTTGTTTCAGATTGTTGGAGGGGCAGAAATAATTGCTGATGAATAGAAAAAGACTGGCACCCATTTCCGCAGTGATGTCAAAAATTTTAAACTGGTTAACCTAAGGGAGCGATCAACATCAGCCCAGGGTGAGACCAGGACAAATTGAAATTTATGTATGATATGCCAAAATATCACTGATGAAAAGTTAACATGTCTAGAAAATTACCAAAGAAGAGATATAGAACAAAATGCCTACGCTGTATTGGCTGAAAACTTACACAATTTTCACGAGCTCGGAGAACTTTCAGATAAAACACTGGCAAGACTAGATGAAAGAAAGGGTATTGCAGTGTCCATGGTGGCCAATACTGCTAAATATCATCAATCATGCAAGTTACAATATAATAAAATAAAGTTAGAAAAAGCACAAAAGAGAACGCTTAAAAATAATAACACTCAAGGCATAGGTTCATCAATGAAGCGAAAGAGGTCTAGTCAAGAATCACGTCAACAAATGCAAGCACTCTGTGTTTTCTGCGAAGAACAAACTGACAAAGAAGGACTACATGCAGCGTGTACACTCCAAATTGATATCCGGGTACGATCTTGAGCAGTTCTGCTGGAGGACACTGAACTACTGGGTTGTCTTAGCTCAGAAGATATGGTGGCTTTCAAGCCTTTACACATCAAGGATGGAACAACTTGGAGGATATAGGGATACAAAAGTTCATACGACACGACTAAAGGAACGTCGTTTGGTCCAGTTTCCCGAAATGCCTCCACAGACTAAAGGAAGGGATGTCTACCAGGCATTTGATCAAGATATTGGTGCTGCTTTGACCAAAGCTTGCGAGTTAGACATAGAGTATGACGCCCTTCAATTAGCATATGTAGCACAGATCGTTCGCTGCCACATGTTTGAAGAACATAATAGCTTCACAAAAGGTTTTTCACAAGAATCACAAATACAAGCTATACACCCATTATTGCTCCAACTTGTCAGCATGATTCTAGAGGGTCCTGATATTCAAATCAAGAAGGAAGTTTCAATGTCACCAGTAGCTCTAACCATAGCTCAACTTCTAAAGTTTAATAGCATCAATAATTCAAGATCAAATAATAGGACACATGTTAAACCTTGCAGAGTCCAGAAGACTCGTGTACATACTTACATAGGACTAATGGTACATGCCCAAACAGGTAGAAAGGAGATTTTTGACCGTTTTTCTAGTCTAGGATTGAGCATATCTTATGATAGAGTTATTCGTATTTCTGCAGAAGTGGGAAATGAAGTCTGCCAACAATACCTCACGGAAGAAGTCGTCTGTCCTCCTAAAATGAGAAGCTGTGTGTTTACAACAGCAGATGTAGATAACATAGATCATAACCCTAGCTCAACGACTTCGAAAGACTCTGTTCATGGCAGTTCAATCTCTATTTTGCAACACCCCAATTTCAATGGTGATGGGCTTGACCGAAACATTCCTTCTATTAGAGGTTCTAATATCTAAAAGACCATGGACTTTCTACCAAACTACTACACAGAATTGCCACCAGTTACGTGCAGTATTGCTATCTCAGCAACTAATGTCACAACTCTTAGCAAGTAAAACTTTTCACAACACGAGATAGCAGAATATAACTGGCTGGCGCATACAAAGGAGTCTATTGCCAGCAGGACGATGGAAAATATGTCCTGGGCAGCATACCATGCCAGCCAGCTGTCTCCTGTAGAGGAATGTGTTAGATGTTCCACTGCGGTGTTGCCTTTTCCCCTTGAAAGTGCTAATACTGAAGCAATGGTCAAACGCTCAATGGACATAGCGAAGAATTCTGTTGAATATCTGAATGCGGACCAAACACCAGTGATCACTTTTGATCAGCCATTATTTACATTGGCGAAACAAATTCAGTGGAAGTGGTCCGAAATGTATGGAGAGGACAAGTTTGTGGTAATGAGGAGTGGTTTACACTGTGAAATGGCTTTCTTGAAAACAATTGGTGACTGGCTTAGAGGTAGTGGCTGGGTTCAGGCCCTGGTACAAGCTGGTATTGTAGCGTGATCAACAGATTGAATCCGTCCCTTAATTTCAATACTGGGTCATAGTGATGAAACTAGAAATCCGCTTGTTAGCCTACGTCCCTTCGTTGCGACAGCACACTTTATCTTGAATCTAGCAGCCTTGACAGAGCTGACACTCTGGTTCTTTGCATTGGACCACACCAACTACGTTCGTTGGACACCAGTGTATCTCAGAGACATGGCTGAATTGGTATTAAAACATTCCACAGAGCGTTCAATGATGGCAAGTTCGCAGTGAAAAAGACAAATAGAGTCTTCTCTGCGGTACTCTTTGATCAAGCTCATGAGCAAAATAATGCTTACATTAAAGGGGATGGAGGGGCTGTAGGACTTACAGACAACCCAAGTGCCCTGAGGCGCTGGATGGCGGCAACAGACAACCCAAGTGCCCTGAGGCACTGGATGGCGGCAGCAGACAACCCAAGTGCCCTGAGGCGCTGGATGGCGGAAGTGGCCTGGATCATTCACGAGTTCCTAGGTGAAATAGTACGTCATAGTTCTTCACCCCATCATGAACAAACCACAAGTGTTCAGGCGTCATTCTTTAAGGATTTGAACTAGCTAGTTTACACCATTGAAGAGTTCGGCAGTCCCTTTATGGAGCAAAGCAACGATCTACTTGTTTTAGATACACAAGGTGTTGTGGATTCTGAAGTCATGAAGTCACTTGCCAATGTAGAAACGATAGGTGAAGAACAATTTGATAAATTTGTTAAGGGACGTCTTCTAGAAAGAAGTAAGCCATTTGATGACCCTATCAAACACAACAAATTGCGACTGTTCAGCACACCAGAAACAAAACTGCCAACAAAAGGCAAGCAACAGATTATATCAATGAAAAACAATGTGGAATTGTTTTCCCGTCTCTACAGTGGTTGCCAAACAAGAGGTAGTGACTTGAATTCATTCTTTCAGCATGAGAGCTCAGGGTATTGGACCATCAAAGGCATGTGCTTTTCCTATGTTTCATGCGCTAACTGGATGCGAAACGGTGTCTAGCTTTGCTAACCATGGTAAGAAGAACGATGAGTTTCTGATGGGGTAGAACTTCGTTTTGGTATCAAAAATGATATTCTTACATGTTTTGAAGAACATCACCCCAAACAGTCTACTGTGCCTGAAATAACCTGTTTAATTCCTGACGGAGCAGCTGTTGTACAGATGTTACCATGTCAACAACATACCTTTAGTAACTATGCTAGAGAAGTATTCATTCCTTACATAGCTTCAAAGCTTCGAAATGTAACACGCTTGGATCTGGTTTGGAACACATACTTTCAAAACTCTTTGAAAGTATGACTGAAACGAGGAAAAAGCGTAAAAAGACGTGTAGTAGCGGAAGCAACAATTCCTGGCAACTGGAGAAACTTCCTCCATGTCAATGACAACGAAAAGAAGCTTTTCTCGTTCCTGTCCCAAGAACTCATGCATTATCCATTATGCGATGGAAATAATCAGCTTGTTATAACCGATGGGGAGTTGGTGCTCAAAAACTTACCTCTGAAGGATCTCGACAAAATCGCTCCATGTTCTCATGAGGAGGCTGATACACGTATCATATTGCATTCTGCTCATGCATCCAATGATGGCCTCCACCAGATACTAATACGTACGGTGGATACTGACGTAGTGGAGCTGGCTGAATTTATATTACAGAAACTCCCCCAATCAGACGAACTTTAGGTTGAGTTCGGTACGGGCAAAAACCTTCGATATTTAACAGCTCGCAAAAGAGCTCAGGGTCTTGGACCATCAAAGGCATGTGCTTTTTCTATGTTTCATGCACTAACTGGATGCGATACGGTGTCTAGCTTTGCTAACCATGGTAAGAAGAAGACCTGGGCCACATGGAATGTTCTGCCTGAATTGGCTAATGCTCTTCTAGCAATTTCTCATACTCCTAAAGATATCCCCGAAGATTTATTGAAAACCATTGAGAGATTCATAATTTTGTTGTACGAAAGAACCAGTATCAACGATGACATCAACAAAGTAAGGAAGAAGCTGTTCGCAAGAAACTGTAATGCACAAAACATCCCTCCTTCAAAAGCATCTCTTGCACAGCACGTAAAAGAGCAGTGTATCAGGGAGGCCATGCGTGGGGCCAGAGTATCATTGCAGATCCTGAGGTACCTTCACCAACCAGCTGGGGATGGAAGAAAACAGATGATGGGAAGTATGCATCCCATTGGACAGATCTACCAGAAGTACGTTCATCATGCTTTGAGCTCATATCATGCAAATATACAATTAGAGAAACTTGAAAATTTGGCCGCTATCTTGGAATTTCATGGGCTTTTGATTTAAAAATGTCAAGTGTAACTTCGAATTCGTATTCATCACCAGAAAATACATGCATAAACTGAAAATCAATCAAATCAGACGATAATTATAGAACATTTAAATTTTGGCAGCCATCTTGGTGTTTAGGGGTTTCTGGGTAAATTTTGAAGTGGCCCAATATCTTAAAATGACAATTAGAGTATGCCTATTCATCATGCCAAAGTTCATGCTATTATACAAATGTGCACAATTTTTTTGCTATGCCGCTGGAATACACCTTTTTCGATCGTTACAGGACGACTTTGCTCTTCAAACCTTCGATGATGTGAACGATGTGAAAATGGCATTACATGACTTTTTTGACTCTAAAACACAGGAGATTTTTCAGCGTGGGATTCACCTACTCAAAGACAGATGACAAGAAGTCATGCAGAATGATGGCAATTATGTGATATCCTAGGTATGTTATTCGTTGTGTTCTTCTCCTTTCCTTGTAGCCTAACAACACGGGCAGAACTTATGAACACGCATAATATCATCATTACGAGGATGCATCGGATCCTTGTTCTGTACTGAGCCTGGGCAGAAGGTTTGGCGGGAGCCTCATGATGCAATGGACGCAGCTTGTCTTGGAAACACAACTCAAGGTTCTGGAGGTAGTTTCATGGTGTGGAGTTTCATGGTTCTGGAGGTAGTTTCTTCCAGAACCATACGAATTCGAAGTTACACTTGACATTTTTAAAAAGTTTCATGGTGGTGGACCCGTTCTGTTGGTACGGAACGGGTCCCCTGATATTGCTGGAAAGTTAGGTGGCCTTCAAGGACTGTCTGAACATTGTTGCCGATCAAGTCCACCCTGCAGTGTTGATTTTGTATCCATCAGGTAACTGCTGTCTCAGTACTACTGTCCGTCCGCAAAATGGGTTCAGCGAGCATGACAGCGGCTTCCAACATCTTCCCTGGTTACTTCAAAGCCCACATCTGAATCCCATTGCGAATGCATGGGACATATTAGAAAAACAGATCTGGTAGCAAGATCCTCTTCCGTCAAATCTGAGCAAGTAAAAAGACTGTTTGGCAAAAATCTGAAATGTTGTATACCCAAATGCACTCCAACACCTTGTAGAATCTGTGTCAAACCGAGTACGTGCTGTAATTCGGGTAAAAGAAGATTTATCCTGGTTGTTAATTCAATGGCCAGTATGTATATGATATTGATACCACTTCTGCGTGTGTGTGTGTGTGTGTGTGTTTATGACGTGAGGTATAGAATATCCATTAACAGGATGTACAAAACCACAAAATCTTTGAAAAAACAATCTTCAAGGAAGTTTATGGTCCTATATTTAACACTAATGCAAGTAAGTGGAGAAGACATAACGAGAAACTTGTGGAACTAACTACATAGAAAAATGACATAATTGATGTAATGAAGGCCAGGCGATTGCCGTGGGCCGACATGTAGCTATAATGCCAAGGAATAAGTTCCATAGACTTGTTCTGGACTAGAGACCTAGGAGTATGAAACCTTGAGGGAGACGAAGGATTAGGGGGAGGGGTCGAGGTCAGGACCCCCAGATTTTTGGAGTTGGGATCCCCAATGTAAAGGACTCTCCCCCATATTTTTTGGGAATATAATAATATAATGCACACTTTTTATGATGTAAACCAACTAAATTTAATAATATACAATAAGATTGTAATTTGTCGTAAAATGCAAACAAGTGTATAATGTGTACTTAATTAAACAGCGATATCGATTAAGCATAGTTACAAAGATCGTTGGCGTATGCTGTATATATATAATGTGACCGTATATATATATATATATAATGTGTGCATGTGTGATCGGATACCCCCCCCCCCCCTTCCGATTTTGAAACATGGTTACGACACTGGGTGGGAAGATTGTGTGAGGAGAAATGTGGTAATTATAACAACGGGAAGAACGTACGGAGGAGTACTGGCGGAAGATCGAGAAGTTTGGAGTCGAATTTCAGAAGTGTCACGCGGTCACCAGGACTGAACCGCATCAAGATGATAATTACTTAAAGATGCTGCGATATTGTGTTTATAGATGAACAGCTTGTGTTTATATACACTGCCGGACAATTGCTAAGGACGGATGACAATAGCAACGATAGCAACCATAAAATGGAAGGCAGGAAAATGTGGAAATTAGCATAAGTGCGGGATACAGTAAGACGTGTTGTGCGTATGCAAATTTTGGATTGACGAACTTGTTCGTGACGTCATAGCGCTGATAAGAGATATAAAGGATTTGACGCGTATTGACCGTTGTTGTTCAAACGCAAAGTTGAAAGGGAAAGAATCAATTGACGAACTTGCAATTTTCAGTATGTCTTCCCGACATCACCTAGATGATTTTACGCGTGGCCGTATTATTGGCAAGATTGAAGAACTGCGAAAAATAACAGATGTTGCCAGGGAGTTCGACGTCAGCCACAGTGTTGTTTCAAGGCTTTGGAAATCATTTCAAACAAATGGAGAGTGTAGCAAACGTCACGTGGGAGGTTTTGTTGGCAGTACGACAGCTGCAGAAGATCGGTACATAGTGCTATCACAAAAAGACACCGGCGCAGCACAGCTAGTGATGTAGCAAATCAGTTTATGGCTGCTACTGGCAAGCGGATCTCCCGAAAAACTGTCGTCAGACGTTTGCATGAAGGAGGACTATACGCCCGCCGTCCTGTTGTGTGCATGCCATTGTCCAGACGTCACCGTACCGCCTGTTTGCAATGGTGCCATCAACATCGCAATTGTACTGATAACGACTGGTCTGCTGTCCTCTTCTCAGATGAGAGTAGATACAGTCTATCGTCTGATTGTCGACGACAACTGATCTGGCGTGATAGTGGTACTGCATATTGTCCAGCAAACATACAGGAAACGGTCCGATATCCGACATGTAGTGTCATGGTATGGGCTGGCATCATGATCAATGGCCGTACGTCCCTCTATGTGCTTCCAACTGGGACTATGACTGGCCAACGATACATTAATGATGTTCTGCTACCTCATGTTCGCATGTTCCGTGGTGCTGTCGGTGATAGATTCATTTTCATGGACGATAACGCAACATGTCATCGAACAGTCGCTGTCCAGGAGTGTCTTGAGAGCGAGGATATTCAACGCCTCGTATGACCAGCACGTACTCCAGATCTGAATCCCATTGAAAATGTGTGGGATGCTTCGGGGAGGAGTCTTGCTGGTCGCCAATGCCCTCCAATAAACAAGGACAGCCTCATCCGTGCACTGACAGAGGAATGGGATAAATTACCTCAACAGCT
Source organism: Macrothele yani (assembly GCA_039090855.1). NCBI lineage: Eukaryota > Metazoa > Arthropoda > Arachnida > Araneae > Macrothelidae > Macrothele > Macrothele yani. Next base: position 135,533,084 of record CM077002.1, read on the forward strand.
GCTTGATAATGTTGTGCAAAGCATGACACGACGTGTGGAATCTTGCATCGCCCTCCATGGTGGCCATATCCCGTTTTGACATCTTACGCCGGAACGTCTGCGGACGGTAATTGCTTTTTTTTCACGTTTATGTATTCTGCACAAAATGGCCTGTTTGTCCCTTGAACACGTCCCAAAGCCTTCTGGATTTCAGAGCACAATAAATTGTCTTTCTTGTAATGTCCTGGCATTCTGACATTATTTTATTTCACTTGGCATCCAACCACACTTACTTTTTTATGCGCTATATAGCCGTTTATGATCCGTCCTTAGCAATTGTCCAGCAGTGTATGAACAGATTGTGTTTATAGATGAACATATATATATATATATTGCTTCAAAATATGCAACTAACGGTAAAAAAAAACATGTAACAAAAACGTGTTGTGTTCGAAGCACAACCACAAAATATAGGTAAGCTCCTTTCCACAAGGCATAGCGTAAATTGGTATTAAAGATAAAAACTGATAAAAAAAAGTATCCTGCCAAAGCAATGCAACACGTGTAAAAACAAAGAACGAAAGGTCTCTGACTGAAGTCGCCAAAGAAATAGTTTTTCTTACTTAACGGTGATACGCATTCTTCAACAACTACGTTTCCTAACAGATAATTAATTACAGTGACATCCAATTGTTTTGTATCTACTTCATGTCTCAAAACTTCTATCAGCTCAATCTGAAGATTCTCAGAAGCATCAGATAAACAAGATCGAGAAAGAAAAGGAAAGAAAACAGAACAACTTTCCGATCATTGATTAAATGTTTTATCATTTGCACAACTATGATGTGGGGTTTCAAACTGTAATGACGTTCTAATAATAACTGAGGAAAGTGAGAAAGAATTGAAGTATAGGTTACGAACAGGGAGAAAATGTGCCCCGTTACATAACAACAATCAATCAGAATAATCCCCGCAGAATTTTCTTCGCCGAATGAAAAATTAGGCAGCTTTGTATTCTTCGTGACTTCATGATTTGTCGAACACAGAAGAGGTCCCGAAAAAAATCATAACGAAAATAAAAAAAAACGAAAACAAACAGAAGGAGATCTGTAACACTGAATGGGCTGAAAAAATACTAAAAGCCTGTATTAAGCAGCATTAATATTCGCTATTTCACTTAATATAAAATAAAATGAACTAAAAACCCTTCATCATAACATCTGTTTTTAGGAGCTTCGCTGACGAAACAAATAAAAACATTACATTATGCAGTGCGATACTAATCGATGAATTTTGTTTTATCTTATTTATACAAGTATCTTTTTTCGTAAATATTTCTTTTCCTCTTTTCGTGTTTAGGCGCAAAAGAAATATTTACAAAATGATTAAGTTTCATCACGCTATTTCAAACTTTGCATTTCTCTCCTGATAGGATCATTCACTGCAAAGACGACATATGCAATGGTAGAAGAACTCTTTGCTCTGCGTTTTGCAAATCAGATTCGTAGAATAGAACCACATTTAGGTGCTTACATAACTATCAGTAATTTCTTTGTAAACAAATTTTGAAACTGGAAACTTTAAAATTCATTTGCCCAGCCCAAGTATACTGTTTCCACATTTGGCGTAGAAAGAAAGGAAGAATCTAATAAACCAGCTTAAAAATCCAATACACACTGAACAGTGTTTACAGTTTCTTACACACAGGATTGCACTGCATTTCTGCGAATCTTTTAACAGAGTAATCATAAGCACTGTTTGCAGGAACTATCATCCATCTTTTATTTTTCTGTTCCGTGGTTTAACCTTCACTATGAAGGCTATAAGCAGCCGCCTGAGCCCAATTTCGCTGCACTGTTTCCTCAGAAGGGAGAGAGGCAGTGCCATAGGAAAAACACACCGTTCTATTAACTTCGGGGCCAGCTCGGGCGACTATCCAGAAACCTACGTTTCTGACCACTCGCCCAAACGGGGAAACTCAGTCGTTTTCTCAATTCCTTCAGCTTCCTGCCGCACTATGAGAGACACGATCACCAAAATTCATTTTCAGGGTCGTCAGTCGATAGAGAAATGGCAGTGCCGCCTAAAACTTTACCGTGGCACCCCAAAATTCAGAACTGTTTTTACGAGAATCTTTGGAGTACCAAAATTTATGGAACCAGTTTTAGTTTATTTTTTCCGTAGGTAAATTCTTTACAAATGAAATGAAGATTCAGTTTACATTTCATTTCATTTCTAAATTCATGGTAAGTAAGAAAGAGTCGTATCTGTCCTTCAACTGATGTTGTCTGCCACCTGCGTTTCTTCTACACCAAACTACCGCCGCTTCCGCTTCTTGATACTGTATTTAAGTTTATTTAAATCCAAATATGTCATTCCTAATTATATATACATATACACTATAGTGCCAGAAAAATTGGTACACCAGTCTAATACTTGGCAGGTCCCCCACGGGAGCGCAGGACTGCAGAAATACGACAGGGCATGGACTCCACTAGCTTCTGGAAATATGTTGTAGGCAATGCACACCATACTTCCTGCAAAGCCTTCCACTACTCGGGTGTATTCTGAGGGGTCGGATTCCTGTGTTCGATAGCGCGTTGCATGGCATCCCAAATGTGTTCTATCACGTTCAGATCTGGGGACTTGGGTGGGAATGGCAACACCCCAAACTCAGATGAATGCTCCTCTAACCATAATGTGGTGTCCCGACACTTGTGTAGAGGTGCATTGTCCTGTTGGAACAGGCCCAACCCATCAGCGTGAATGCAGGACATGAACGGGTGTACCTCGTCAGAAAGGATGCGCACATAGCGTTGGCCGATCACAGACGTTTGTAGACGTACCAGGGGTCGCAGTGAAGTCCATCTAAACACACCTCATACCATTACGGACCCCCTACCAGCCGGTACAGTTCCCTGTTGACAGGCGGGATCCATGGCTTCATGGGGTTTACGCTACACACGAATCCCTCCATCTGCCCAATACAGTTGGAAACGCAACTCGTCAGACTAGGCTACTTGTTTCCAGTCATCAAGTATCCAGTGGCGATGTTCCCGTGCCCAAGCGAGGCGCATAGCTTTGTGTCGTGCACCCATGAAGGGGATTCCAGTTGGGCGTCGGCTGCCAAAGCCTATATCGTGCAGGGTACGTTGCACAGTCCGGACGCTGATGCTTGTTGATGCTCCAGCATTGAATTCCGATGATACCTGCGAGAGTGTTGCACGCCTATCGCGTGAAACGGTTCGCCGACGAAGGTCACCTTCACCCAATGCCATTTTACGGCCACACTGTTATCGTAGGTTGGAGGTTTTGCCGAAATTCTTGTAGTCACGGTACACCCTTGCAATCTCACGAGCGCCAACTATGACACCGCGTTGAAAATCGCTTAAATCGTTATTACTTGGCATTCTAATGCCGAAAACAGCTCTGACAGCTGGCAAGGATGTTTATCGTTTTATATACGCACTGTCGGACGCAACCGAGTACGCGAATAGGTGGCGTTGCTATGTGTTTTGCATAAGCTCGTCTGTACCAGTTTTCTGGCACTTCAGTGTATATGAATATATACAGTATATACACAGTCGAGTGACATTATTATGACCACCTCCTACTTTTGACGTCAACAGCGTGTAGCCAATGAAAGAAGTCACGTGTCGTGAGCTGGCCTGGAGAGTATATAAGGTGTGCTGTAGGCATTCTGGAAACATATCACTCTTTGCTGTCATGGATAAAAGGAGAGATTTATCAGATTTGCAAAAAAGGATGATTATCGGCTTTCAGGCCAAGGGTGGCAGTATTTCTGAAAGAGCGCAGTTTGTGAACTGTTCGCGAGCTGCTGTGGTTAAAGTGTATCGTGATTGGAGAAATGGCACCATTGCGAATAAGCGAAGTGGAAACTGCGGAGCACCACGTGCCACTGATATGAGAAGTGAACGTCGGCTACGAAGGTGCGTGAGGGTCGATCGACACGCTACCGTAGAGCAACTCACTGGCCGAATAAACCAGGGAGCTACCGGAAGTGTGTCTGAAACGACAGTTCAGCGAACCCTGGTGAGTATGGAGTTCCGATGAAGACGGATGGTCACTGCACCTATGCTAACGAAGGTGCATCGGCAGAAAAGGCTTACATTTTTACGGCAGCATCAGAATTGGATCTCCGCTGATTGGCAACGGATTGCCTTCTCCGATGAGCCACGCTTTCTGCTTCGTCCAACGGATGGACGTTGGCATATAAGGTGAGAAACAGCGGAGAACAAACACTCTTCAACCATTTCTGGAAAAACACAAGTTGGTGGGGGTAGCGTGGTGGTCTTGGGCAGGGCCGGCGTAAGGCATGTGCGAAGTGTGCCCCCGTACAGCGCGGCGCTCTGAAGGCGGCGGCAAAATTACCTTTTTCCTTTTCTTTTTTTAGCAGCAGAGAAGCGTAAAATAGAGAAAGCCACCTACCCTATTTGTAAAGGACTTCTTTCATCCAATATTAAAAATATGCAGAAAGAAAAGAGTTGGGTTGTTTATCATTTTAGTGTTGCTTACATAAAAAGAAACGATAGGATCATGCGCTGGTCCACAGCGGACGCAGGTGTGTTTGCACTCTTGCGGGCGTTATGAAAGAGTGGGCAGCTGGTTTTTGTTCCCCTGCTTCAAGGTTTGGAGGCAAAAGCTCTGTCTGAGAGAGGACGCAGAAAAAGCTTTTTCACGTTTCACCATTATGCATTTGTTTCAGTTCATAAATGTCCTATGTCCTGCTCCTACCAAGATTTTATTCTTATTTTGGATTCTCGCTGTGAGACTGCATTCTTGGAAGAGATATTCTTGAAGAACTTATGCATATTTTATTAGAAGTGACTTAACTTTTACGAAGAAGTTTTCTTCGTGTTAGCAACAGCCTCACTGGGGACTTATCCCAACATACCTTTGTCGACGCTCTATGTGGGGAACCTTGGGCCATTCCCTAAAAATGTCTAATAGCAGGAAAAGGCTGTCTGGTAGTGAATACAGGAAATGAAGAGCACTGAGAGAAGAAAAGATGAAACGGAAACCCGCACTGCACCGATTTTTAGTTCTCCAGCGGAAAAATGGGCGTACTAGTGTCTAAGAAGAATCAGTAAAAGAGGTTCAGAATTTGCCATTAATATCAGAAAGTATTTCCTTATCGGTAGTTAGTGAAATACCTACATAATCAAGTAACTCAAGGGACGCTTTCTTCCTGGAGAGAACTGAAAGAAAAACTGAGTTAGAAAAAGTGAGGGCATTGAGAACAAGGCTGAATTTGAAAGCGCTTTACTTAAGTCAGATCTGGAAAGTGGCCAGAAAAAATAAATGATTATATCAGGACAACGTTGGTTAAGAGAGGCCCTCCTGAACGTATTACTGAATCTGAAATGTGCCCAAAAGGTAAGGACAATCGCCGATTTACTCCTGCGCGTTACATCTACACTTCGAGTAACCTTGAAAAAGCTCTAAGAAATCGGCTGATGTATTCAAGAAGTAAGCACGCGGTTTTCTGTTTCTGCTGCAAGATATTTTCAACATTGAAAATGAAGCTTACAGTAGGTGGCTTAAACAACTGGCCTCATTTATCTGTTCAACTGGAGAGTCATGGTAGGTCCCTTGGGCACCTAGATTTACACAGAAGGTGGATTCAGTTAGCAGTAGGGTTGAAAACAGCTTAAACCATCGACATCCAACATTAAAAGCTTATAGACACAGAAGCGCAACGCTGGAAAGATGTCTTGGAACGTTTGATTGCCATTATTAATGTCGTTGCTCAGCAATGTGTTCTATTAAGGGGAACATCTGACAAACTTTTTGAACGCAATAATGGAAACTCTGTTAAAATCTTCGAGTAGCTTGCAAAATTTGATGCTATCATGGCCGAACATATATATAAAACAATAATTGGGCAAAATAAACGCCATCTCTACCTAGGTAAAGAAATTCAGAATGAAATTTTCCATTTAATTGAATCGCAGAAAAGAAATGAAATATTATCAGTGCTTAAGGCTGCTAAATATCACAGCGAAAGTTTATTACAGCAAAAGTTTGCGAGCATTTTCGTGGTTTTCTTCCAGTTGCAGCCGCTTCCAGTTACCCTTTCACCCAGTTAGTACCAAGATACTTGGAAAAAATGAACATCTCGCTATCCGATATGAGAGATCAGGACTACGGTAAAGGTGCGAACATGACTACGGTAAAGGTGCGAACAAGCATCCAGGGCTACAATATTTTTTTTGGGGGGGGGGGGATTTGAACAAAAGAGTATTTTATGTTCTCTGCAGCAGTCATTCCTTCAATGTTGTTGTGAACGATTCTGCAATATCATCGCAATATGCTGTTATTGTGTTTTCTATTGTGACAAAAAAAGTTACTAGGTTTTTGTTTTTTTGCTGCTTCAACTCGGCGCTAGGCTGTTCTTAAAGAGCACTTACCAAACTTTCACTAAAACCACTGAGTAACATCAGGTGGAAGAGTAGAATTGAAGCTTTCACTCCCTTGAGGTATCAAATAGGAGAGGTCTACAATGCCCTCGTGTGTATTGGAGAAGTCTTCGACAGCATGACTGCTCATGAGGCCAAGTCTTTGGCTAATGAAATAAAGAATTACACATTCCTCAGTTCATTGCTAATTTGGCATGGCATACTGCTCAATGTTAATGTTCTCAGTAAGAACCGGCAAAGCAACCAGATTGATGTATCAGATGCTGCAAACATGATCGGAAACACGGAGTATTTTGATAAATGTAGAACTGAGGGGAAATTCATGTCGCACTTGATAGATTCAAAAGAACTGGCAACAGAATTAGAAAACGAGCACCTGACTATTAGAGAAACGATTAAAATGCGGAGGCGGAAGAAAGCAAAACAGTTCACTTCTGAAGGAGATGCTGAGCCCATTGAAGACCTGACGATGCGTTATAAAGTTGAATTTTACTTCCACCTTTTAGATATTATAATTACATCTTTGGAAGAAAGATTCATACAATTGAAATCTCACTGTGATACCTTTGATTTTCTTTATAATGTAAGCCAGCTCCAAGATATTGCCAATGATCTACTCAGTGAAAAATGTTCTAACCTTTCCAATGTTTTACAGGACAAAGATTCGAAAGACATGAATTCCGATGAGTTAAAGGATGAACTGAAAGTGCTTTCGACTTTAGTGGCGCCTGGTATTGGTCCGATAGAAACTTTAAAATTCATTAACCAACACAATTTTGCCCCAAATGTAAGTGTTGTGACACTCCGTATCCTACTGACTCTACCTGTAGCTGTAGCTAGTGGGAAGAGAAGTTTCTCCAAACTTCAGCTTATCACAAGACATTTTACTTGTGGTCAACTATGCCACAGAGCCGTTTGAGTGGACTGGCAAGGATTTCAATTGAACATCAATTGGCTAAAACGTCAGACTACACAGAAGTAGTCAAAGAATTTGCAAGATCTAAAGACAGAAAAATTCCTTGTATTTGAACTATAAATATATTTACATTATTATTTTCTTCTTTCCCTGCTTAAACAAAATTATCAATTATTTTGGCATAATTTATTGATTACAAAATTCTGTGAGGCAATAAAAATGTTTTTCTTTTCTTTATATCACAGAATTGCATTGGTACGTTTAATTTGTAATGTATTAAAAGTTCAATACATCCGTTTATTAACCAGCGGGCTCATAAATTTATATTTTATTCCAACTTTTGTCTTGTCTCATTTAGGGTACTTAGTACTTGATAGCAAGCATGCTTTTTGCAGCTAAAGGAATAAATATGGAAATAAAAAGTTTAATTGGCTTCTTCATTAATCCAAATATAACTTTATATATAATATCCTTTTTGGTTGTGACAATGTTTTTCTCCAATATTTGAACTTTGTGTGCTTGGTGTAATATTTATAAAATTTTAGGGAAATGCAAACTTTATTTATCAAGGAAAAATATTTAAGACATTTTGTATTGAAATGTGAAGTAGAGACAGAAGGAAAAAGAATGAAATCCATGGTTGATTATGAGCTGAGAAAAATTTGCTATAAGGAAGGATAAGAACAACGAATTCATTGCAATGTTGCGGCAATTAGAGAGGGAAAGAGGCGGCAAAGAGAAATTCGTACAGGGCGGCATTTTGGCTAGCGCCGGTACTGGTCTGGGGAATGTTTTCGTGGAGTTCTCTGGGTCCACTCAAACCTGTGGAATAGGGTGAAGCGAAAAACACTTTTTTTTTAATTTGAAACGTCACCATGTGCAATAGTTGCGATTTTATTACTGAAATGACCCCCCGAAATATGGATATTATTTGATATCTTAGGCTGCCCCAAGAACCTCGAAGTTTGAAAGTTATAGGGAAAAATGGTTTAAAAACACCCGCTTTCTCCATTTTGTAAATATAAAAAAAACTGTGTCACCATGTTATTTAATATTACCTTTGAGTGTATAAACACGGGTAAAAGTTCAGCAGACATGAGTTAATTTCTTAGGCTTCCCCAGATCCCGTAAATTATGTACTTTTTTCCAAAAATGACATGATAAGTTGCGTAAGCATTAAGTTCGACAGCAGCCTTTGTGTTATCAATTTGGGCTTAACATTAACACCCCCTCCCTCTCATAATTTCTGGAAACTTCTTGTTGATTTTCAGAAACATAGCTTGCTGTTTTGCGCTCTACTTTGTTTTTGTTACCTTTTTCATCTCAGCCCACCCCCTCTCTCACAGCGGAGCTCTGTTTGCGAACTCGCTGAGTCATCTCATCAAAGTCGCACAGGTCCGTTTGGGAGAGAGTGTTGGCGGGTTTGCGTCACAATGATGCAACAGTTTCTTTCACTCCTAGTGACGTTGATTGGATCGTATCGGCATTTTCGTTTTGTCGTCCAACTACTTCAGATGGCTGAAACAAGAAATAAAGCAATTTGCCCTATCCTCGGGAGTTATAAGGAGATGCATGAAAATGTGTTGCCTACGTAGGAAGATGTAATTCGCTTTTACTACCTTGTGAGGAATACTCTTAGGCAGGAAGGTGCAAATTATGAGCCTGCTGCAAGAGAAATAGCAAGTATTTTCGCGGACAAAGTACTAAGTATATGGAAGAAAGCATCTCTTCCGACATCTCTCCACAAATCTGTTGCAAAGCGTATTACCGCATACAACACTGAAATCCGAAAGCTGAAAAAATACGCTGCAAGAATGGATGAAACCTACCGAAAGAAGATTGAACAATTTCGTGCAGATTCGCAAGGTTGTGTTTCTGGCGAAACACAACGTGGCAACGCTGCCCCAGCCTCCCTACAACCCGGACTTGGCCCAGGCTGAGTTCTTTTTGTTTCCCCGGCTCAAATCCAGTCTGAAAGGATACCATTTTAGGACTGTTACAAATGTGCAAACTGCCGCTACGAGAGCTTTGACAGCGTTCCCATTTCCCGACTTCCAGGCAAGCTACGCGGCGTGGCAGAACCGTTGGCAGCGGTGTATTGATGTTCAAGGATGTTATTTCGAGGAATTTTAATGTTATGTAAGCATAACGTTAATTAAACGTCTGATATTGAATGGGTCTCATTACTTTCCGGACGAACCTTGTATAGTATTTATTTGAGGAAGAAAGAGTGGAATAATAAGAGTCGTAGTGATCAATCAGTGTTTTTTTAATAGTTACTTTTGGAGGCAATTCGTTTTTTACCTGACAAGGGAATGGTAACAGAAACATCATCTTTGCTGCATTGAGCAAAAGGTTTATATATTAAGATGCTTTCGGCGTATCTGATTTGGTTTTCATTTCTATGAGTTGAAATGATGTTAGGGGTATCCCAATTTGGGTAATATTTCCCTTGTGCTACGATTCGAGATTGAGCAGTAGAGGATGATTTATGTTTAACAACAGCTTGGCTTTCTTTAGGTCTTGTGAATAGGCACCTCTTTGTGCTTCCGATGTAAAGGATATCAGGAATATTGTCCTTATTTGCTTCAGTAGATTCTAGGATAACAGTATATACGCTATCATGATGTAGTGAGAGAGTAGGATCACGGTCAGATCTGAAAATACGCGTAGACTATGTCAGATATGAAAATGGATTATGAGTCTTTATTCTAAGTCTATTTGATGTTCCCTGCAAGAATTTTTAGGTTAGGTATAATGGAAGGAACAAAGTTAGTGCATGTACAACAGACCCATCGGATAATCGGTCTGTCAATGCATGCAAGCCATAACTTTCTGATCCAACGGACAGTTCGATCGTGAATTTCCTTCGATGTTTCGTAATTGGTCTTTCCAAAAAAGGAAAACTCACCAAATTGCAAGAGAAAATTCAGAAAGTGACATTTTGGTTTAATGCCACCCATTTAAATTCGGTAAAGAACATTCTGGTTTAATACAACCCATTTAAATTCAGTAAGGGACATTCTAGTTAAATGTTACTCTTTTAAATTCAATAAGTGGCATTCTGGTTCAATGCAACCCATTTAAATATGCATTAACCGAGAAAGTAAGTTAACATACTGTTTTTGAAACGTCAGAAAATGATTTTTACGTTAACACGCACTGCTTAAATGATGTACGTGTTTATAAACACTAAATTTTCATCAGCGGGCATTGCTAACTTCACTTTCATCAACATCTTATGATAACAAAATTGGAGTTTTCTCTACTTTAGCTCTACTGACGTGCAAAAACCCTGGGAAGGGTGATTTATTACTCTTTTATACTCCTGTGAAAGTGAAACCTTTTATTATGCATGTTTTTATATCCGCTATTTGGTACATTTCTTTCATTTATTTATTTGTAGAATGTAATCTTAAAGAACTTTCCTAAATACATTCAGCTTTTCGTTCATATCCAGTTCCGTTCTTTGTTTCTGATTGTATCATTTATTTCCCTCAGGCCTCCTCGAGTAAAAAGATGAGGAAAACAGATTTTCCCACACCATTTCCCTCTTTTTCTTTCGGTCTTCTGTGTTTCGTTTCTATTGTTAATCGTAGCTGAAACAGGTAATGCCTGTAATTGAAACTATTGCGATGAAATCTTTACAAAGTCATAAAGCGTGCGCGTGTTCACCGTGGTATATCCCTCTACATCAACTTTTTGCTAGAATCTTTTCATTAGCTAATGAACCTTTGTGGTGTGTCCGTGTAATGCATTTATTACGGGAATAAATGCATGTCTGATAGCATGTCCCCATATTTTTAGCTTAAAAAACAAAAACAAAAAAAACTTTTTGGTTACATATAGCGAGAAGTATGGTCAAGGATTTCCATTTTGTTTAGTGCAACGCTGTCTCATCAGAAGAGAAAATTTATGCTTGTATTCATTGTGACATCTCTATTTCTAGAACTGAAACTGGATAAGAATCTATTTTAGGTAATATTTCTATAGGGTACTATAAAGAAATTTCATAAATCATGGGGAACGACGTCTCTTGCACGTAGAACAATATAGTCAGCTGCGCACTCAGTGAGGGTGGCTCTGGGGCACGGACCCTTCTTAAAGTTTATCACTTGGCCCTTCGTTCTATGTTATCTGCTGCTTATTTTTAAATATACTTGCGTATGGTTTCCAATATATATTATAGAAATAATTGGAAACGCACTTTAATATGGCCACGATATTTTTATCTCTTCCCAATATTTTGGGAGATGGTTTTTTCCTGGATATTTTTATTTACATCTTCAGTATTTTGGACCACCTATTAGAAAAGTCTTAGGTGTGCCACTGACTTAGCCCATTTTCCGCAATTTTGTAATCTTCCAAAGTTTTATGTTTTATGAAAAAAAAGTGTTCCTGAGCAGTAAACCTTAGCCAAGTGTAATTCAGAGAAATACGTGGTTTCTCTTGTGTAGGCTTAAACCCTGTGAAGATACAAAACTGAGCAGTATAGAACCCTGTGACGATATAAAAATTAGTATTCTAAGACACTGTGATGATATAGAAGGGAGCAGATTGAGACTCTGTGAAAATACAGAACTGAGTAGGTTAGGACCATGTGAAAATATAGAAGACAGTAGTCTGAGACCCTGTGAAGGTATATAGGAATGGGTAGATTGAGACCCCGTGAAAATATAGAAGTGATTATGTTGAAACCCTGTGAAGATTCAGAACTTAATAAGTTGGGACACTGTGAAGATATAGAAATAAGTTGATTGAGACCCTGTAAGATACAGAAGTGAGTTGGTTGAGACCCTATAAGATATAGAAATGAGCAGGTTGATTAAGACCCCGTAAAATTGGTTGGTTGAGACTGTAAAATAAACAGAGGGTGAGTCGAAAGTTCTGCAATATTTGCATAAACGCATGTGCTGCGGCGGGTATGTCACGTGTTTAAACTAGTGCAAGTCACGCACTGCAGTTAGTCTAAAGGGATATAAAGTGGTAGTCGTTGCTGTGAACAGCATTGCATGTCGTCGTTCTGTCTGTAGTTGGGTAGACTGAAAGATGAACAGCCCTAACCGGCAAGTTAGGGAACTTTTGCTTTACGAGTTTGAACTCGGCCATAACGCTGCCCAAGCAACACGAAACATTTGGCATGCGAAAGGAGTAAGTTCCGTGGACCACAGCACCTTAACCAGATGGTTCAAGAAATTTTTCTCACGTGACCGAAACCACGACAATCATCCAAAGTCAGGTAAGCTGCGAATCGTGGATTCGGAGGCCGTGTGCCAGGCCGTAGAAACAAATCCAACAACCAGCACTCGGAGATCATCAGGCGAGCTGGGCATATAAGAGACCACCGTGGTTTGTCACCTTCAGGACCTCGGTGAGGTCTACAGGATCTGCCGCATTGTCCCTCACGAACTGACGCCAGCTGAAGCAAACCGCGGAGTGGAAGTATGCACGAATCCTCTAGGAAACCCGCGCGATGTACGTTTCATCAAAAGAATTGTTACGTGCGATGAAAAGTGGGTCTATTTCCGTAATTCTAACACACAACGGCAGGGATTGAGCCCGGGCCAGCTTCCTGAACCTGTTGCCAAACGTGGGTGCTTTGAGCACAAGTTGATGCTCTGTGTTTGGTGGAATTTCGAGGGGATAATCCGTTACGAACTTGTTCCAGACGGTTGAACCATGAACGCCAATTTCTACTCTGAACAGCTGGAGTGGATGTATGCCGTTTTGGAGGAGAAGTCTCCGGCACTGGTGAACAGAAAGCACGCTCTCCTACAGCAGGACAACGCTCGGCCTCATACCGCTCGAACGACCTGGCCAAAACTCCAGGAACTTAAGGGCATCGAACTGATGCCCACCTAGCATATAGTCCGGACCTTGCCCCGTCGGATTATTACTTGTTCCGGTTAACGACCGACTTCCTTCTCGGGCGGCACTTCAACAAGCAGAAGGAAATGGCAGCTGGGGTGAAGAAGTTCTTCCCCTCGAAGGATAAGAACTGTTATCGCCGAAGATTCGAAGAACTAGGGCCGTGGGTGGCCTAGTGGGCAACGTTCGTGACTACCACGGAAAGGACTTCAGGTTCGATCCCAGGCAGGTACGAACGCTCGATTCACTAAATATCCACCGTGCGTCGGATGGGCTCGTTAAGCCGTCGGACCCCGAGTACTGGCACCCCGGTAATAAATAAAGGCGTCTTCTTCCTCCTTTTTACTTCGCTTCCGTGTGACTTTCCTATCGGGCACTCTAGCCCAAATATCCTAGCTTCCTATTTCTAAGGGTTGTTCAAGACCTGGGGTCAGACACTCCCTTCCTAAAATCCTCTACATATGATCATCATGATTCGAAGAACTGGCAGACAGATGGCTGAAAGCGGTGCAACACGTTGGCCTATACTTTGAATGCTAGTCAGCTTTTGTCGTAAAGGTACATATGAAGACATAAAGTGGTGCAATTACTGCAAAACGTTCGACTTTCCCCCTGTAGAAGTGAGTAGGGTAATTAAAACCCCGTAAAGATATAAAAGTGAGTTGGTTGAGGCCCTGTAAGTTATAGAAGTGAGTTGGTTGAGACCCTGAAAGATATAGAAGTGAGTTGGTTGAGATTCTGTAAGATACGAAAGTGGGTACGTAAATTAAGACCCCATGAGCATGTAGAAGTGGGTTGGTTGAGACCCTGTAAGATATAGAACTGAATAGAACTCTCCCTCAAAGGAAAGATCAGAATGATGAGAAAAGGGAAAACTTCTTTACAAGAAATAATATTTCAAGAATTCGTCGCAGGCATGACTCAGATTAACTTCCATGGATATGAATTTGACATCAAATAGTTTATGTTTCAACTTCATTCGCTATGATCTCGATGATAATGGCCATAGCCAGGGTCAATGCCGCTTTCGCGCTTTCTGATTACAAAATAGCGTGAGTAAATGCGCGTTGCTCACACAACAGCAAAAGCCATATAGCCTTTTATCCCCACCAGCTATGGACCTCTGTCGAAAATAATAGTAAATATAAAGAAAAGAAAATATCAATAAATACGAAAAAGTATTAAAAAACCTATAGTATTGAAAAAAACTAAAAGTATTGAAAAAAATTTCACTGACATATCTGGAATCACCTTATCACAGAAAACATAAAAACCAACAAAAAAAAAAAAAAAAAAAGAATTGAGTGGAAGAAAATGAAGAAGCATAATTTTCTTTACTTTTTTGAAACTCTGAATCAGTCATGAATCGTTTATTCTGTATATCTCAGTAATAACTTTTTCAGCACACCGATATCGATTTTGTCCGCTCTTTTTCTTTAGCTTACAAATTAAACATTTTCCATTTGATTATATCTGTGTTCTTTCTGCAAAGTGGAAAAACTGAGATTTTAATATCAATTTAAAAGCGATACGGTGTCAAAAGAGAGGATAATCTGTGGAGCAAAGAGATCTTTAAACCAGAGAACCTCGGGACCAGGAAAAGAAGAGAGTGCGGGGAATTAGTTCCACCTCATTTATGCAGCTGATAAAGTGCTTTGGCACTCGCCTGCTTCCGTGTCAAATTAAGCAGAGAAAACATTTACCCGATTTTTGACGCCCGATGCTTGTAAGGAATCAGGAATCAGATTTGGTCTCCTAATTGTATTAACTTCAAATGACAGTCGTAATTGTCGGGTGCTGCTCTTACCATCTTTTCCTTATACAGGTCACCATTGCGTCGCTATAATGAGGAGCTCGAGACATCGCATCTCACCCTTAAATGCTCAGTTTACCATGAATGACCATGTACTTAGCTGAGCAACGCTTCCGCTATGCGGCATAAACGCGCAAAAAAAATGAAGAGTTCATTTGCGGTATTGTTGTTACCCCTGCTATTATTCGGTTGAACAGAACACTCACTGTCAGGTAGTAATTGGCAAAATCGCAAATGCATTTCCACAATAGAGAAATTATTTCAATTCGCGACACAGAAACCTGGTGCACACAGGCGTCATCATCAACTTCATTGCAAGTTAGCATTTTCGTTGGTATGTTTCCGCAGGCGATTTAGAGTTTAAAATCTATCACGATTCAAGGTGAATGAATTTGGTTAAAACAAGTGGGGAGAAGACTGATATTTATTTACGAAACGAAACGTGTTTTAAATTTTAATTCCAAAATGATGATGCATACAAGTCTCTTAGTATTGACTTTACGTTTTAAATTAGGTTTGGCTGGAAAGCTTCAGTCACCTGAAGTAACACGCACAGAGTGATAATACAAAATACTTTTCTTAAGCGGATGAACTACAAACATTACATGAATGTATTTTTCATTTTTACTAGAAGAAATAACGTTTATAAATGTTATTAACAGTAACTTCAATGTCTGCTGTAATTTCGCATGGAACCCTGGTCCAGCTTCGTCAGGACAATGGTGTGTTGATTTCTTGAACCAATGATTGTTCGTTTCACGTGTCACATGTCACTTTAGTTGTTATCGGTTTTGATGAGTGCTTCTGAGCTCTTTAGAAATATCTTCAAGGGGATGAATCATTCACCAGAAAAGAATGGTTTCAAAACATGTGAATGATTTCTAAAAAGTCATTATCAAGCACTGTTCTAAGCGGTAGCGCATCCAGCACTGTTCTAAGCGGTAGCGCATCCAGCACTGTTCTAGGCAGTAGCGGATCCAGCGTAGGGCGAATAGGTAGATAGCTTCCCTCCTCAACCCGTAAAGCAGATTTTCCCTTTTTAAGAAGCCAAGTATTTATTTTTGTAAAATTATAGTTAAAATTACACAGATTTTCCAAATACTCGTAGTTTTCATAGCAATGCAAATTTACTGAAGTTTGGAGATTAAATATTATGTTCTAGCTTCCGAGAGAGAGAGATAGAGAGAGAGAGAGAGAGAGAGAGTGATCTGAAGGGAAAAAACAGATTTTCTAAAGCAGAGGAAGCTCAGAGAAAAAGGAAAAAAAGACAGTGGCTGTTCATGAAAAACAATGAATGTGCTTTCTTTAATTTAATATTTCCACAAATTTTCGAGAGAATTTAGCCAGTAAGGCAATTAATGGCTCAGCAATGACTACATTGAAGTTCATATCAAGAGAAGTGTCCATCATGCATTGAGAAAAAATAAAGGATGTTTAGAAGAATTACCGGTCATGTTGCTTGGGAAAGATTCGATGATTCAAGCTGGAATTTTTTCCATGAAGTTTTTTTCTGGAATATTTTCTGGAATGATGTTTTCAGAAATGATTTCGCACATGAAGTACATTGAAGTTCCTATCAAGAGAAGTGTCCATCATGCATTGAGAAAGAATAAAGGAATGTTTTGAAGAAGAATTGAAGTTCCTATCAAGAGAAGTGTCCATCATGCATTGAGAAAGAATAAAGAATGTTTTGAAGAAGAATTACCGGTCATATTGTTTAGGACGGATTCGATGATTCAAGATGGAATTTTTAAATTAATTCTTTTTTCTGGAAGTTTGGAGATTAAATGTTCTTCTGTTCTAGTTTTAGAGAGAAAAAAGAGAAACAGGAAAAAAAAACAGATTTTCAAAAACAGAGGAAGCTGAGAGAAAAAGGAAAAAGAGACACTGGCCGTTCATGAAAATAATGGGTGTACTTTCTTTAATGTAATATTTCAACAAATTTCCGAAAGAAAATTGCCAGTAGGTCAATTAATGGCTGAGTAATGACTTGCTGAGGTGACGTACATTGATGTTTCTATCAAGAGAAGTGTCCATTATGCAATGAGAAAAAAATAAAGGAATGTTTTGGAGAAGAATTGCCGGTATACTGCTTAGGAAGAATTCGACGATTCAAACAATAATTTTTTTCTACGTTTTTTCTAATTTTTTTCTGGAAGTTCAGAGAGAGAAAAAGAAAGGTAGAAAAGAAAAAGAAACAGATTTTCAAAAACAGAGAAAGCTGAGAGAAAAACGAAAGAAGAGACATTGGCTGTTCATGAAATGCAATAGGTGTGCTTTATTTAATGTAATATTTCCACAATTTTCCGAGAGAAATTTGCCAGGAAGGCAATTAATGGCTCAGTAATGACTTGATGAGGTGAAGTACATTGACGTTTATATCAAGAGAAGTGTCCAGCATGAAATGAGAAAGAATAAAGGAATGTGTTGAATAAGAATTACCGGTCATGTTGCTTAGGAAGGATTCGATGATTCAAGCAGGGATTTTTTCCATGAAGGTTTTTTTCTGGAATGATTTTCTCAAGAATGACTTGGCGCATGAAGTACGTTGAAGCTCCTGTCAAGGGAAGTGTCCATCATGCATTGAGAAAGAATAAAGGAATGTTTTGAAGAAGAATTACCGGTCATATTGCTTAGGAGAATTCGATTATTCAAGCTGGAATTTTTTCTATGACGTTTTGTTATTCTGAATTTGTTCTGGAAGTTTGGAGATTAAATGTTCTGTTCTAGCTTCAGAGAGAGAAAAAGAGAGACAAGAAAAAAATCCAGATTCAGATTTTCAAAATGAGAGGAAGCTGAAAGAAGAAGGGAAAAGAGACATTGGCTGTTCATGAAAAGCAATTGATGTGCGTTCTTTAATGTAATATTTCGACACATTTCAGAGAGAAAATTGCCACTAATACAATTAATGGTGCGTGAATGACTTGCTGAGGTGAAGAATATTGAAGTTCATATCAAGAGAAGTATCCATCATGCAATGAGAAAAAATAAAGGAATGTTTTGGAGAAGAATTGCCGGTATACTGCTTAGGAAGAATTCGATGATTCAAACTGTAATTTTTTCTATTATTTTGTTTTAATGATTTCTGGAAGTTTGGAGGTTAAATGTTCCGCTCTAGCTTCAGAGAGAGAAAAAGAAAGATAGGAAAGAAAAAGAAACAGATTTTCAAAAAAAAAAAAAAAAAAAAAAGAAAAAAAGGAAGCTGAGAGAAAAAGGAAAAAAGAGACATTGGCTGTTCATGAAATGCAATGGGTGTGCTTTCTTTAATCTAATATTTCCACAAATTTCCTAGAAAATATTGCCAGGATGACAATTAATGGCGCAGTAATGACTTGATGAAGTGAAGTACATTAAAGTTCATATCAAGAGAAGTGTCCATCATGCATTGAGAAAGAATAATGGAATGTTTTGAAGAAGAATTACCGGTCATGTTGCTTAGGAAGGATTCGATGATTCAAGCAGGGATTTTTTGCCATGAAGTTTTTTTTTTCTGGAATGATTTTCTCAGGAATGACTTGGCGCATGAAGTACGTTGAAGCTCCTGTCAAGGGAAGTGTCCATCATGCATTGAGAAAGAATAAAGGAATGTTTCGAAGAAGAATTACCGGTCATATTGCTTAGGAGAATTCGATTATTCAA
This sequence comes from Macrothele yani, assembly GCA_039090855.1. NCBI lineage: Eukaryota > Metazoa > Arthropoda > Arachnida > Araneae > Macrothelidae > Macrothele > Macrothele yani. Next base: position 135,551,739 of record CM077002.1, read on the forward strand.
GCTGGAATTTTTTCTATGACGTTTTGTTATTCTGAATTTGTTCTGGAAGTTTGGAGATTAAATGTTCTGTTCTAGCTTCAAAGAGAGAAAAAGAGAGACAAGAAAAAAATCCAGATTCAGATTTTCAAAATGAGAGGAAGCTGAAAGAAGAAGGGAAAAGAGACATTGGCTGTTCATGAAAAGCAATTGATGTGCGTTCTTTAATGTAATATTTCGACACATTTCCGAGAGAAAATTGCCACTAATACAATTAATGGTGCGTGAATGACTTGCTGAGGTGAAGAATATTGAAGTTCCTATCAAGAGAAGTGTTCATCATGAAATGAGAAAGAATAAAGGAATGTTTCCAAGAAGAATTACCGGTCATATTGCTTAGGAAGGATTCGATAATTCAAGCTGGAATTTTTCATATTAAATTAAGCCTTTTGAATTGAAAGACTCAAATTTGTTTCGAAAAATTCTATCCAGGCTTGATATTTAAAAAGTACGGAGTTCGTTTTCTTGGAAAGCAGGCAATGGCGCGCCAGAAAAATAGTACGGATTTTTCAGTTGATTTCCTACTTTGTGATTTATAAATTTAGCACAATTTTATTGATGGAGAAAATATGATAAAAGCCGTGGGGCATGGAAGGTGCAAATCTTTCAGTTATGTGTGAAATCCTTAAACAAAGTCAATCTATCAATTTATTTTTTATGCCACAGCGATCCCTTTCCCCATCCCCTTCCGTACTTAGGCTAGATTCTGGATCCGCCCGTGCTCCTGGTTTTTTCTAAACATTTTAAGTCACCAAAGAGAAATTTGTGATTATCCGGTTGCTCTCCCTACAGTTCTGGGTTATGGAACATTTATTGATTTCACAGTTTTAGCACGTCTTTTGCAAAAAAAGTATCGTGCTTATGTTATCACCTTGTCCGTCCATTTGTCTTCAAACACCATATCTTTGCAAATATCAGTCCGATTTGAAAAATTCTTTATGCACCGAGAAGCTTGAAATGTGAGAACGATGATCCTTGCATTCCGATTTTTCCGATTGTCAAATTCGCCGCTAAATGGCGTAAATGCAGATGATATTGAAAAACCGAAACAGATTTTCTTTCATATATTTGCTTCTGAATGTCTGACTGAAAAAACATTTCTCTTACTTTCGATGCCATTTATAACGAAAACTATTTTAGGCGCAGGTTGTTTTTTAAGTAAAGCATAGATTTTCCGTTAGGGAACGTAAAGTTAAGTTGTGTTTCCCTCGATATCTCTGGTTCTAAAAGTCAAAATTTGAAACATTCTTCCTGCATCGGAAAGCTCTCGTTGCCAAATGTTTTGCATATAATTTCCAATTTTTGGTATGGAATGGTGTGGTCACCAGTTATGTAAGTGTTTATTTCTGCTTCTAATGTATTGCAGCAAAATCTGAATTTCTGAAAAGCTTTTTCGCCAGGGGCGTAGATTTATATCTTATTTTTGTCGATATCTCTTCTTGTAAGAGTCCGATCAGTAAAATTCTTACTTTGTTGGAGAGCGTTTCCGGTGCGAAATGTTTCTTATATAGTTTCAAAATTTTCAAGTAGCGCATACATTTTTTGAGAGGAACGTAAATGCAAATCTGCGTTTCCCCCGATATTTCTGCTTCTAAAACTCCGGTTTGAAAAATTTTTCATGCGTAGGATACAACTCCTGATGGGAAATGCTTTGATTATATTTCTAGTTTTTGACAAAAAATGGTTTGGCCACCAGACGGCGTAAGTGTTTACTTCTGCTTTTGATGTATTTGCAGAAAAATCAAAGCTTTTGAAAACCCGATTGAAGAAATTCTTTCGTGGAACGATACCGTTCACTTCAGAAAATCTTTTCAGAATACCTTCTTCTTAAAATAATGCAGTTTTCCCGCCTAGAAGCGTAGATGTATATCTTATTTTTGTAAGAGTCCGATTTGTAAAATTCTTTCATTGGTGGAGAGCGTTTCCGCTGTGAAATGTTCCTCAAAAAATTTCGAATTTTTCTTAACGTACACGTTTGCCACTTTACGGCGTAAGTTCACGTTTCTGTTTACAGCAATATCTGCGGAAAACCCGGTATAAAAATCTTTTTCGGTTATATACTACTGTAACGTACCAGGAGATGTGACGTACCTGCCCGAAAGACGCACACGACATAAAGGCAGATAGGAATCAGAATAAAAAAACGTCCGCGTAGCTCAATTGGTAGAGTGACTTATTCCGGAATGAGGGGATCCGGGTTCGAATCCTGGCGTGGATAAAAATGACGGAAAAATTTACTTCGTTATAATGGCGCCCGAACTATCCGGATGACCCGACCGTTCAAAATCTCGCAATGGTGTGATGTTATTTCCACAACCGCGAGATAGGAAAAATAAGAGAATCCCTTCTCCAGCACTTCGGAAAAAAAAAATGAAGGGGAGATGATGTAACGTACTAGGAGATGTGACGTACCTGCCAGAAGGACGCACACGACATAAAGGCAGATAGGAATCAGAACAAAAGTCCGCGTAGCTCAATTGGTAGAGTGACTTGTTCCGGAATGAGGGGATCCGGGTTCGAATCTTGGCGTGGACAGAAATGACGGAGAAATTTACTTCGTTATACTACTAATTACTCTGTTTGTATTTTATTTCCAAAGTAATGCCCAATCTCGAAGCAAGTCAGAAATGGCAAATATCACGGATCCTCTCGGTCTCTTTGACCATTATATTATGTTGTGCCTAATAATGCTCCTGCAAAAACTCCACGCACTCAGCGTTATACTGTACCACCTTATTCTCCTGTAGCACTGTACGAGGCCTACGGTTCAGATTTATCGGACAGTGAATATGCAAGGTACGAAAATCATGTTCCGCGTACTTCAACTGCGGTACCTCATAAGCAATTCACCACACCACCCCCTGTAAGAAGGAGCAAAATCCTTGCTCATTATGTAATCCATGTGGGATCCATTGTATTCAGTGGAAACGGCGGGTCGCTTAAGTTTCTTGAAGATCTAGAAGATCACTTGGAGTTGTATAATGTTCGTGTAGATTGCCAAGTGCCTATTGCTGGCACATGTTTGCACGACACTGCCAAGGTATGGTACAGACAGTGGCGTCGGATGAACATAGGGGGCTCTTATCATCAACTTAGAGCTGAATTCTTGGAAGTAGTTCCCTTTGGCACAAATAAGTCCGGCCTTGCTCAACAACTGTTTTCCTGGCGACAGCGGGCGTCAGATAGTCCCTTCTCGTTTGCTCTGGAAACAGCTAGGCTTTATAAATTATGGGATCCGCTGCAGTCGATTCTGACATTATTGACACTTTACTACAGCAGCTGGACTCCTTCATGCAGGATGTTTTGGAAGTTAGGTCACAGCAAAGGCAATCTTCACAGCACCCATTACCTCAGGCCCAAGAATACCGCTAATCTAGGAAGGTTCAAGAATACCACCAACCCAGGCGGTTCCAAGAACCTCCTCTTCAGAGACAGAATTACCAGCAGCCAAAACAGAACTTTCCACAACAAGGACAATTTTTCAATCAGCCCAGACAGACTGCCTATCAATCGAAAGTGAATAATTCCTATCAGCAGAGTAGATACGTGCCGCCGCAATGACGGGTACCAAAGGATGCGATATCCTGACTTTACGTTTGTGAATCAGACTAACCACCAATGTTCTCGTCCCCGGGGTAATTTTTACCTGGTTGACCAAAAATATCCTAAATACTGTGCTGGGGGGGGGAGGGCGTAGTGATACTAATGCTACCTCTCCTGCCCGTTATCACAACTCAGCACGTTCTGGTACTTCTGTAAATTTTCAAAATCAGCCAAGACATGCTAATCAAATTCGCTCCAATTTAAACTTCCACAGGAGGTAGATGTGTCGATTCTATCTCCTTGTATCTCTCAAGACCTCAAAAATATTATTTTCCATCCAAGCCCCGCAGTTGCCTGATATTCTTGTCACTTTGGGTCAAGTGGTGGTCTCCACAAAAATATATTCTGGATCTGACATTTCGGCATTAAACTTTCGTTTCTGTGCTGCTACCTTTCCAAGTGCATGTGTCGAGCGCTCCCAGCAATGTCTGCGTGGTGCCGACAATATATTTCTTCAATCTCTGGTTCAGTCCATTTACCTGTCAAGATTGGCAAGGTTCAACTTTCACATACTTTTCTCTTGCTCCAAGAATTTTTGATTGCCTTCTGGGGGTGGATTTTATTAAAATATTTAAACTTTCGCTTGTCTTTGAGCATGGGCTAATTTTAGTGCCTGAGGTTAGTCCTCCCACCCTAGTAGAGCCCATTGATTTTACTGCAGTTCTTGGGAGAGAGAAACTGTTACTTGAGCACAAGATCCAACTTGGTCAGGTTTTAAACAACCGACCAGGGTTATTTTCAGACATGCCAGGGTTCACACAGGTGGTGTATCACATCATTGATAAGAAGGGGGCTAGTCCCGTAGCATGTAAACCTTATCCATGCCCGAGCCATAAAAAGTTGAGTTCCAAAAACAAATTCAGGATATGCTCCATTCGGGGATTATTAAAGAATCACTTAGCCCTTGGGCAGCATATGCTTTTCTTGTTCCTAAGAAACAATCTGGGGAGTATCATTTTGTGATAGACTGTTGGAAAGCTATCAATTACCCGTTACCCATAATAAACGATATTCTCCAGGATTTATCATCAACAAACTGGTTAACGACTTTAGATTTGGCTAACGAATATTGGCACGTTGCTGGCCACCCTAATTCAATGGAGAAAACTGGATTCATTACCCCATTTGGAGCATATGAGTTCCTAAGAATGTCCTTTGGACTTACATATGAACCCCTAAACTTTCAGCGATTATGGACTCAGTTTTACGTCATGTGCTCGGACCTAATGTCCATGTTTATATAGACGACATTATTATTTCTTCTGAGACTTTTGAAGAGCATCTGTCTCTGTTGGACCAAGTTCTAGAAATTTTACATAATGCGGGTTTAACATTAAAACCTGCTAAATGTCAAATTGGACGGTACGAACTGGTATATCTGGGACTTAAAATTACCCCCAGTGGTCTTCTAACTGATGACTCAAAGTCAAGCCGATTTCTGAATTCCCTAGGCCTAAGTCAGCAAAAGAGTTGTCTTGATTCTTGGTCGTGACCAGGTGGCATCACCAGTTCGTTCCGGGGTACGCTATCCTATGCAAACCCTTATTTGCATTAAAACGGAAGTATAGGCACCTAGTTTGGTCCACGGAGGCAGAGCTTGCTTTTAATACTCTAAAACATGCTTTGGTTTCTTCACCTGTGTTAACCTTTCAGAAATATTTGATATTTATACTGATGCTTCAGGTGTTGGTCTGGGTGCCGTATTACCTCAACGAGGGCATCCTATTACATATGACTCTCGAACTCTTAACAAAGCAGAACGTAAATGCTCTGCTACTGAGCAAGACTGCTTAGCTATTTTGTTTGCAGTTACAACATTTAAATTCTATCTCAATCACTTAACTGTCAATGTCATCACGGATCATTTGGCATTACGTTATTTAAATACTGCTAAGAATCTTTCTCGTAGACTGTTGAAATGGACACTCAAACTACAGGAATTTAATGTCCAGATTCAGTGCCGCCCTGGCAAGCCTAATCAACTGCCTGACGCACTGTTTTGATGTCCGGTCAGTTCTGGTGGCCAGGCGGATACTGAACCTACCTCCCTATTTCTAATCTCTGATATCTCTTCAAGGAAGCAGATAATTTCTGAGCTGCCGAATGATCCAGATTTTGGAGAAATTTTTAGTTTTTTGTTCGCTGGTTCTTCTGCTCATAGTGAACCTTCTCTAGCGGGTCGTAGTCAAAATTATGAGATCATCGATGATATTTTGTATTACAGAAATATTGTGAATTCAGGAGCTGAGTACCGCCCTGCGATACCTCAGTCTCTCCGCATGGCTTTGTTACATGAATTTCATAACATTCCTCTTGCCGGCCATCTAGGCATACGAAAAACTCGTACTAAGCTTACAGACGTAGCCTACTGGCCGGGAATGTACGACAGTATACTCGCATACATTCGCTCTTGTGAGTACTGTAAGAAGTACAATTATGATAACAAACGACCTGCCGGTCACCTTATTTTTAGTTCTAGTAATTATGTTTTGAAACTATATCTATAGATTTATTCGGCCCTTATCCATTATCAACTAAAACTAAGTCTCGTTATATTTTACTTGTTACAGATAACTTTTCTAAATGGGTGGAAGCATTCCCCATTAAAACAGCTACTGCTAATATAATATGTGATACGCTTATACATAATATTTTTACTCGTTTTGGCTGTCGCAGTACTTGTAGCCTCGGACCCCAGCGTTCAGTTCATTTCCGAGTTATTCGAGCGAAAGTGTGCGAGGCTCCAGATAAAGCACAATTTTATCAGCCCATATCATCCTCAAGCCAATCCGGCTAAGCGTGTTAATCGAACTTTACTAAAGATCTCAACTTTCATTGGCAATAATCACGAGCGTTGGGACGAACATGCTGAAATGTTTTGCTTCGCCCTTCGCTCATCTTTTCATGAGTCAACGAGGCTTACGCCCGATGAACTTTTTCTCCGGCGCAAGATTCGCAACCCCTTTGGAAATTGAACTGGCATTGTAGATGAAATTACCCAGCGACCAACACCTGAGTCTGTAAAGCAACTAGCAGAAAAAACGCAAGCTGCTATCATTCATGCTCAGTTAAATCAAGCTCGACACTATAATGCAAAAAGGAGGGAACTAGATCTTGCAGTTGGGGATCTGGTATTGTTAAAAGCTCATTTTCAATCCGCTTGTGAGAAAATCTGCAGCCTTATATGAAGGCCCCTTTGAATTGGTGGAACTGTACAATAATAATTATAACGAAGTAAATTTCTCCGTCATTTCTGTCCACGCCAGAATTCGAACCCGGATCCTCTCATTCCGGAATAAGTCACTCTACCAATTGAGCTACGCGGACGTTTCTTTTGACTACTATCTGCCTTCATGTCGTGTGCGTCCTTCGGGCAATTACGTCACATCTCCTGGTACGTTACATCATCTCCCCCTTATTTTTTCTTATTTTTTTTCGAAGTGCTGGAGAAAGGATTCTCTTATTTTTCCTATCTCGCGGTGTGGAAATAACATCACACCATTGCGAGATTTTGAACGGTCGGGTCATCCGGATAGTTCTGGCGCCATTAAAACGAAGTAAATTTCTCCGTCATTTCTGTCCACGCCAGGATTCGAACCCGGATCCCCTCATTCCGGAATAAGTCACTCTACCAATTGAGCTACGCGGACGTTTCTTTTGACTACCATCTGCCTTCATGTCGTGTGCGTCCTTCGGGCAGGTACGTCACATCTCCTGGTACGTTACATAATGTAGTATTAAAGAAGCCAAATGGCTCCCTACAGTCTTCCCGTGTGCAGCAATGTAGGAAATGGTTTGTTCGAAATAATGCTGCAATTGTCGACCCTAAGTCTCGTAGGAATCCTCAGGCAGAGAGTGGGACTCCTTCACAGACCTCTACTGTTGATGATGAAATTACTGACCCCACCTCTGTCCTGTCCGATTCTCTACCTTCGTCTGAACAGGTCTTTCCTTCAACTTCTTTTCAAGATTCTCATTCTGATATTCTCCCATTCACTCGGGGTGCTACAATCATTTCTACTCCTCCGTCTCCTGCTTTTTCAAGACACGAGAGTTCCCCTTAAAGTACTTCCAGTTCCTCTGGATATTCTCGTCATGTGCAACGTGGTTCATTTTCATCTGCTTCTCACAAATCAACTGCTCCTTTTACTTTTTCACGCATGGTGCCGCCGTTTGGTCATCTAAGACATCTAAGACATTAAAAAGAAGAATAACTGACATTTCATCTTCTTCAAATAGTTCTATCTCTCCTGTGGCCAAAAGAGCCGTACCTCTTGTTGATACTGAATCATAGGACACTATAGTTGAGGTTCTTCAGTCTCCAAGTGAGAAAATCTCTGCTTCTATTTCCATTGAGCAGTTACGTACTTCAGGAACATTTAGTCAGTCTACACCATGGCTGAAACGTCCTGTTTCATCAACTGTATCCTCAAAACGTAGCAAGCATTCGCCGCCTGAATTTCCCCCTCCTGTTCCACACACGCACAGTGCAACTTCAAGTATTAATTTGCAACCCCGACGACGAGTCCAGCCCTTGTATCTGCCTGGATTCTGTCCTTGGAATCTCCGCTCGGGACGGACGGAGCCAATACCTACATCGAATATTCTTCGTTGTGCACGAAAGCGTCCTTCTACCTGTACGCCGTTTCTTCGCCCGCCAAAGAAACTGCCTGATTTACAGTCGTCTCGGATTTCTGGTTCGTCTCCAAGTCAGGCTGGTACCTCTTCGAGTCAGCCTGAAACCTCCTTGCGTCAGCCTGATGACCTCGCTTCTTCCTGTCAACTTGCCCTGTCAACAAGGAAACCTAGCACATCCCTGCGATACAGTAATTCTCGATGTGCGTCTTTGAAGCGTGAAGCTTCGAGTAGTTGTTGTCGCCGCGACAACAAATCAAGCGTATTGAGACAAATCTTGTATGCCACAAAAAGGTAGTGCTAATTTTTTTTTTTTTTTATTACAATTGACTTTGTCAATGCCCAGGAACTTTTGCTGCATAGAGCCTTGCTTTATAGAAAGACTATTTACTTAAACATTTTCTCGATGTTTCTCAGGTATCACAGAACGTATTTTACAATGATAGACTTTCACTTAATATACGGCAATTTTTTTATGCTAGTGTTCAAATTTACTTGCACTTCAATAGCATTCATCAAATCTTGCTTTTTGCTGCCCATGGTAAAATTTGCACCAAATGCCTTGACTTCTTGTTTGTCAGGTTAAGTTTTCCCACTGTCATGGAACATGTGTAAATATCAATTTCTACACGTAATGTTTAAAGTTTTTTGGTGTGGCGCCACACCAATTTTTTTTTCTTTTGAAAATAGCAAGTTCAAGAGTACTAAAGTGCGTGTCAATTTATATTGTAAATGTTGCCTTTTCGGCATGAAATTGATATCAGCCATTGCCCTTATGTTGATGTCTATAGATGCTGAACTCCCAGGGTAGGGTTTTCCAGGGTTTCCTCTATCCCATCTAAAACTGGATGTGCGAATGCATGGGAGTAAACTGCACTTTGCAGAAAAAAATCAGCAACACACAACAAGTGTCAAGTATAGAAAAGTTAATCATAGAACAACAACACAAAACCTTTAATTGAACTCCTGTCCGTCAAGTGTTTAGTTAAAGGTTTTGTGCTGTTGTTCTATGATTAACCTTTTATGCTTGACACTTGTTGTGTGTTGTTCATTTTTTTCTGCAAAGTGCAGTTTTTTTTTCAACAAACTAAGTTTAAAACATGTTTTCTGTGCTTAACTGTTCTAAGGTCCAGCTAACTTAGTTTGAATGTTTTGTCTTCCCTGAGAAGTTATCAGGAGTTGACGAATGCGTAAATTAACTCCACGCTAAATCTGTTGCAGTTTTTTTCTGCATTACGCAGTTTTTATTTACTGCTATCCCACTTTTTGCATGTGTATTGAATAATGTTGTTCGCACGTATTGTTGTGACAAAAACATTTAGCACGGTTTGTGCCGATAACATGGATATATTTGATATGGTACAGAAAGTTTAATGTTTTTGCTATGAAAGTTGGTGATATTGAAATGTTTCTTCGTTCGACATTTGATATGGTACAGAAAGTTTAAAGTTTTTGCTATGAAAATTGGTGTTATATTGAAATGTTTCTTCGTTCGGCATCTTGGTTCTCTGCACCGTATGCCAATGCATGTTTAGCGTATTGGAGAGATGAAAGTATATATCGCATGATGTATTAGTATGTCTATGTGATGTTTTCGATGTTTAGAGTATTTGTGTACTGATTTGAAGTCAGCTGCTAGCAACTGTGTATATACTCGGAGATCGGGCTGCAGGGCCCGAGCGCTACTCTGGAAACGAGCGTAGCGAGCCTAGAGGCGCAGCCCCTAGTATATTAAATTAATGAAATAGTAAAAATTACAGACATCTATAGTGGGAGATCTGGGATGATCTGTGGATTGGGCAAGATGTGATAATCAATATATTCATTCCCATCTTTTGAAGGATTGAATTTATAGCTCATGTGTACACCACGCCTCTACCCTTTACGGTTCCCACAGAGCTATTTTTCAAGGGCATGAGGCGCTTAATTTTTTTATGTTTAAGAATGCGCGCTCGTAAGTCAATGACAAAAAAAAATCATTTCTGCAGTTTCCACTACTAAAATTAGTGCCGTTATGTAAATTCCGGGTAAAAAATTGTCAGTATGAAATACTAGGAAAAAAGAAGTATCGGTATGCCATACCGGCGTATACCGGCCCATTTCGAGCACTGCTCCTAATCCTTTTAAATCCAATCAAGTATTTCGGTTGTCCAACGGCAGTCAGTTCTAGAAATATGCATAACCTAATGCCATTTCAGTGTTTTTACCTTGATCATGATGTCATCAGTACTTGTCATTATACTGATTAATGAGTTCCTCTTCTTATCTTTCCTAGTTATACCAAGCACACACCTACCTCTCGCGTAGCTTCATTCAATATAAGGCAGCTTATTGGATATCTTTCTTTAGCTAAGGTCCATGTCTCTGATTTACAAGCCAGAACTTTTTTTTTTTTTTTTTTTTTGATTGGAGGTTTAACGACCACCGTGAGCAACTCAATGGGCTATAAGCAGTCGCCCGTCCCTAATTTAGGGTCACTGGTTCCAGGGAAGGGAGAGAGCCAGTGCCGTAAGACAAACACAACATCCATGCCTCACCGGGATTCGAACCCGGACCCCTTTCGGACGAATGATCAGAGGCCAACGCCTTAGACCACTGCGCCACCGGGGCGGCAAAAGTCAGAACTCGATGAAGGCATTGATTAAACTCTTTTCTTTTTAAAAAAAGTGTACCGTATCTATATATCTATCTATACCCCCATCTGGTACTTATTCCGTGGTCCATAGATGCCGATTGGCCAAAATACTGCGCCTCTGACCACTCGGCTACAGGAACAGCCGACTTAAAATATTTTAAGTTTTTATCAGATAGATGCTTTTGAAATTTTCATTTCGTACTTTTGCCTCTGGTAAGAGTTTTTATTTTATAGCTTCTGTCAAAGCATATCTGTGCGATGCAGTTATTGATCGACGAGGTCACAGACAGGTGTACATTCCGTCTGATGTTTATTTCATAAAGTAAGTCTTAAAAATGCGGTTAAACCGGTAAAAGATGTCAAACTACGCCAGAAAAAACACTAAAAAGAAAGCACCTCTCCTATTTTCTAATGGAAAGTCTTTCGCGAGATTAATTAGTTTTTACCATTTTGTCACCTTTGAGAAAACTGAGACTCATTATGCTAAACTGGTTCAACTCAAGCGTGCCGTGCAGTAAGAGCGGAATTAAAGCCACCTGTTTTCTTTTTTTTTTTCTTTTCCTAATCAAAACTGCTGTTTATATTCATCAGCTAATAATGTTTGAGTCCTTGATAAATGAAATGAAATAAAGTAAAACAAATATGCTCTAGTTTTCATCAGTTCATTGATAAATTGGCCTTAATTTAAAACACAAGTATCGCCAACAGATAAACTTATCACCTGTTTGAAGAAAGAAATCTCTGTTTACATTCAATTGATCTGCCCTGGAAGACGGCCAAGAATGTCAGACGCCGATCTGATATTTATTGAACACGGCAGTATTTGAAGATGATTGCATGAGCGCATTAAATCAGCAAAATAATCCCTGAACATAATTTGAAAAATCTGCCCTCTTTAACATTTATACTCTATATAATATTATACGATATGTGGTAATTTAATTCCCAGAATACACATGTAGAAAAAATGTGTGCTTACCTGTGCACTAGCGACTACTGTCCCCTTCAAAGTATATCCCTTTTCGCAGCTATGCATTTAATTAGATGTTGTTGCCATTGCTAGAAACATACCTCGAACGCTGTAATACTCTAAAGTTCCTATGTCACATTAAGCCAGTGTTGCCATTCTACTGATTTTGATTCTTGTCTACTGATAGATTTTCGTTATCCACTGATTTTTCTCTATGACCGCTTACAAACTCAGGGACATGCTGTCTAAGAAGGTTACGTTTTTTTTTGCGGACGTGCCAGTTGTGGACAAACAGAAATTAAATAGATTTGAAGGGTTCGTGGTGCTAGATGCGGATTATTCACACTGGCGGTTTAAAAGCACTAGAGAACAGCTCGTTATGCCATTTTAATGTTACAAATTTCAAATTATGTCATAAAACTCAAAAAACATACAAAAAAATTGTTACAAAACTCTAAACAAAATTTTAAAAATTTAGTCAAAATTTGGTACAAAACTTAAGGCTTTTAAGCATAATTTTAAATCCTTGTTTTTTTTTCAAATACTGAAATAATAACTTCAATTATTTTATCATTTTTTACATACATTTTCTTTCATTTTGCTGCCGGTTCTCCTGATTCTTTCGCTTTCAGAACATTCCATTATGAATTGCTTTGTCCGCATCTGGCACTAGCCGCAAGTAGTAGCACGACACCGTCTAAGAATGTTTGCATTCTTTCAGTATTCACCATCTACTGATCCAATGACAAGACTCACCATCTACTGATCCAATGACAAGACTCACCATCTACTGATCCAATGACAAGACTCACTATCTACTGATCCAATGACAAGACTCACCTCAGAATTGGGCTGAACCTAATTTTTCTCTGTTTTAAGACCCTGTACACTCTCAGGGACACGCTGTATAAGAATATCTACATTCTTTCAATACTCACCATCTACTAATCGAATGGACAAGACTCACCTCAGAATTGGTCTGAACCTGATTTTTCTCTGTTTTAAGACCCTGTACACACTCAGGGACATGCTGTATAAGAATGTCTACATTCTTTCAATACTCACCATCTACTGATCCAATGGACAAGACTCACCTCAGAGCCTGACTTTTCTCTGTTTTAAGACCACCTACACACTCAGGGACATGCTGTCTAAGAATGTCTGCATTCTTTCAATACTCACCATCTACTGATCCAATGGATAAGACTAACATCAGAACCTGATTTTTCTCGGTTTTAAGACCACCTACACACTCAGCGACATTATGAACTGTCTCGAATAAGCTTGTGGACTGTCTCGGTGGACATGTGACAATCCTGCATCAGCAAAAACGCGGTACGTCTTGCGCAGGAGTTGCTACTCTCTCTTTCTCTCCACCTCCACTCACCCCCTCTTGTTCCTCAGTCTCAGTCTGCTGATTCAACCAAATTCATGGCCTCTGTTGTTGATGAATGTTTGTAACTCAATCATTATTGTTTTACTTGCATTTCTGACAGTGTTTGAAACATGGATAAGTGGTTATTAAAAGTGACTAGCAACTCTTGTGGTAACTGTTCCAGTAATGATATCAGTTCAGAGATTACAAAGCCGAGATTAGAATGCGTAGTTTCTGACAAGACTATGCCTAATCATCCAGCGCCATTACAAAAAGAAGCTTTATCTGGTGAGTCCACAATTAACTATGAAAGAGAACGTAAATATCAGGAGAGTTACGTATCTTTTGGGTTTACTTGTGCTATTATTAACAATGAACAGGGCCCTAAATGTGTCATTTGCTTAGAAATACTAGCTAATGAGAGCATGAAACCTACTAAGCTTAAAAGCTGAAGATGATCTCAGAGTGGCTAAACAAAGAATGGAGAGCAAAATTCCCAAGATTCAAGCTCAAATTACACATCAAGACTGTCAAACAAAGGTTGTGTAGTTTTTTTCCCTCCAACTAATTGTGTTTATTTTTGTTTCAATATTTCCTACACATTATTTCTAGTTAGGTGAAATATTTTGAAATTTTAATTAAAAAATGTAACTAATATTAGTGAATATAAAATAAATGTCTTTTAAAAATGCATATATAATTATAATTTTTAACCCCTTGTTTCATTTAATGGTGACATGAGGTCTTCATAATAAAATAGTTCGCACCCACAAAAAGGTTATGCACCACTGACTTAATGCACACGAGAAGCAGACGTCAACTTCCCGAAGGTGCACCGATGAAAAACCTAGGGTTACAACATAGACGTCACCGTTCCTGTTGCTGCAGCAAGGGTAGTAGCTTTGTCGGATTAACCGTCCTGTTCCTCTGCGCAGTTCATCGGAGATACAGGTCGTTCAAATACACTATCTACCAACAAGTAATTGGACACCCCTGCAATCGACGATATCTGCGGTCCTGATACACGTCACGGCCGCCGCCGCCGTTAAATATCGTGTGGGAAACAACAACGCAACCAGTCGCATGCAAGATGCCACGCAGTTCGGAACTCTCTGATTTCGAGAAAGGTGTAATCGTCGGATATCACAGAAATGGGCGATCCATACGTGACATATCCTGCCAGTTGAAGTACCCAAAATCGACAGTGGGCTACGTGATTGGCAAGTGGAAGATGAGAGGTTACTGTCGGACTGTGCCCCGACCCGGCAGACTCACAAAACTGGGAGTTATAGACCAACGGGTGCTGACCAGAGAAATTCGGAAGAACTGCACCAAATCGATGGGCCACATCCGCGAGGAGTTTCAACAGGCATCCGGGAGTGTTCTTTCGATGAATACCATCCGTAAGGAAGCCCATCTGCTCGGTTATCATGGACGTGCTGCCGCCCACAGGCCTTTGATCACCAAGTCCAATAGCGCTGCTCGGCTAACGTGGTGCAAAGAACGTCGACAGTGGACAGTTGAACAGTGGAAACAGGTTTTTTGGAACAACGAATCAAGGTTCACCCTCTACCGTTCGGATGGCAGGGTCTGGGTTTGGCGTCTGCCTGGAGAACGCCTCCTGTCGGAATGTATTGTGCCAACTTTGAAGTTCGGCGGCTGTGGAATTATGCTATGGGGTGTTTCTCGTGGTATGGCACGGGACCCTTGGTCGCAATTCCTGTTAGACTCAACGCCGAGACCTACTGCACCATTTTGGATGACCATGCGCTTCCTACGTTGTGGCAGTTTTACGGGGTGGACCCATGTTACTTTCAGGATGACAATGCCACCTGTCATGTTGCGAGGTCCACCATGGCTTGGTATGGTGACAATGGGGTTAATCGAATGGACTGGCCTGCGCAGAGCCCGGACCTTAACCCTATCAAGCACCTCTGGGACAAGTTGGAGCGTCGACTTAAGGGGTGCCCCTACCGTCCGAAATCGGTGAAGGAACTGACCTGTCTTCTCCAAGCCGAGTGGAAGAAAATACCGCTAGCCGTCGTACAACGCCTGGTTGAGAGTATGCCCCGGAGGATCGCAGCTGTAATCGCCGCTCGTGTAGGCTCCACCAACTATTGAAGGTGAATAAACTTCGTTTTTCTTTGCCATCGCATGTGTCCAATTACTTGTTGGTATATAGTGTATGTTTTAACCCTAGGTTTTTCATGGGTGCGGCTTCGCGAAGTTGACTGCGTGCTTTGAATTCGGATTCACAGTCTGCGGACCACGAAAAGACTTACGTGCTGCCATTTTGCA
The DNA here is from genome assembly GCA_039090855.1 of Macrothele yani. Classification (NCBI taxonomy): domain Eukaryota; kingdom Metazoa; phylum Arthropoda; class Arachnida; order Araneae; family Macrothelidae; genus Macrothele; species Macrothele yani. The sequence goes on from CM077002.1 coordinate 135,567,291, forward strand.
ACTTCCACCTGTCTTTGATCAGCCTGTTGGCTTCCGATCTCTCTCCACCTTATTTCATCTATTAAATGACGTCTCACACCCATTACAAAATATCAACTATATCAAAGACATCGCTCTTTCCACTTTTTAGCAACACACAGCAAGCGAAAAATCGTTATTTGGCCACTGCTGGAGAATCGAATCCCTGATCTGCCATGTGTGTTGCTAAAACAAGGAAAGAGCAATGTCTTTGTTTATTCACTGACGCCACGTATTTGGTGGAAGATTTACACTTTGGATCTCGCCCTTTGGATTTAACTGCTATAATTAGTATATAGCTAGTGCCGTTAATGCCCACCAGATGGAGACGTCTCAGTAGCTGAGCCCATCTTACGGATTTATGATGTCAGAAGCTGACAGAAAACACACACATAGCTCCGTAGATTGTTGTTCACCGTGGTTTAAGGCTAACGCGCTCGGCTAAATATCGAGAGATCTGGGATTCGATTCCCCAGCAGTGGCCGAATAAAATTTTTTTAGTTTCTGTGTGTTGCTAAAACGTGGAAAGAGCGATGCCTGTTTATTCACTGACGCCACGTATTTGGAAGATTTTCATTTTTCACATCAACTATATCAAAATCTTTTCTTTTCACTTCGCTAACGATGTGACCCACGCCTACGCAACAGCCCTTTTCATGCTGAGGCTTATTTTTAAAAGCCGATATCATCGGCAGTCATTTGCATACGATTACCTGACTCAGCATTATATTTCACGTCATATATTGAAGTTTCGTGCATTTCCAATTCTTCTTTCAAAAATAATCGCGATTTTTCATTTTTTTTCCGTAATTAATGGAAACCAGTGTACATGAATAGTTTTTGTTTTAGATAAAATTTGTGAGACCAAAAAACGGCAAGGCCAAAAAGGCCGGAATTGCAAGAAAAGCTTTCTTTCGTTTTTGCTGAAGACTTAGTTCCATTCCTCCAGAAGATTTTGAGATATATTTTTCTGTTTTTCGTGTATCCTGTTTTGAAGCCGATATACTAAAGCTTCGAGAGTCAATTAACATGGAATTAGGGCTTTTTTTTAGCACGCCTTTTGAAAAAAAAGAACGGTATGTGCTCAGGGCAGGCGTCGGCAACCTACGGCAGGCGTGCCAAGCGTGGCACGTGGAACGATTTACAATGGCACGCTGAGTGAATTGAAATATAGTGCATGATCTCATAAAAAAATTGAATTTTTAATTAAATAGAAGCATATAATTCTTTTAAATCTACTCCTGTTCTTACATCCTTCCAAAACAAAAGTATTTAAACATTGGAGGTAAGTCATGAAAGAAATACGGGATTACGCCATATAATACAAATTTTGAAGATGGCAATCCGATTTTTGGCGTAAATGTGACAAGGATGGTAAGTCAGATAATATCCGAAAACTTGAAAACTTTTCATCGTCCTGGAGCGCGACTCGAACCCGCGTCTCCCAGAAAAGTCCCGCTCCAGGACGATGAAAAGTTTTCAAGTTTTCGGATATTATCTGACTTACCATCCTTGTCACATTTACGCCAAAAATCGGATTGCCATCTTCAAAATTTGTATTATATGGCGTAATCCCGTATTTCTTTCATGATTTATCTGCTTATCCGGACAAACACGGGATAAGATTCTTAACCTCCAGATTCGCTAAACATGAATGCCGGTTGCTTCGACCAGCGAATCTTGTGATGGTTAAATTCAAATTGATCGGAAACTTGAAACTTGGTCGTTCTGGGTGGTGTAGTGGTTAGCATACCCGGGTGTTTTCTGGGAGACGCGGTTCTATTTCCGTTGTATCCTTCCCCTCTCTCCCGACCACCACCACCTCTATAGTTGTCTCGGCTGTCGCATACTCATGCCAGTACAGTCCGTTGACCGTAGCCACACGTGTGACCGTAGCCCAAAAGTTGGTGTTGTTCTTAAGTAATACGGTGCCGTTAAAATGACTCAGAAAAAGGCAAAAACGTGATATACGCTCGTTTCAAGACTTTTGGACAAACCGATAGGGATTCATACAACAAAAGGATCGTTCTGCTTGTGCTTTATGTTGTGAAAGTGTCGTGTGCCGTACGTCTATTGTACAAAGACACTATCATGCCAAACATCAGTCCACGTTTGAAAACTCTGGGGAGAAAAGTGAAGCCATAAAAAAGTGCTGTCTCTGGCTACAAAAAACTAAGTAGTATATTTTTAGTCAAGTAATTGGAACCAAAAATAAAGCTACCGAATGAAGTTACAAAATTGCTCAGTGTGTGGCTTCGAAGGGCAAACCTTTCACAAATGGAGACTACATCAAAGAAACTTTTTTTGAGCAGTGCTGAAATTTTGTTTAGTGATTTACCAAATAAAGAAAGAATACCGGCTTCTGCGTGATCAATCGAGAGGCGTTTAACTGATATGGCTGAAAATGTATTGGTAAAACAAACAACAACAACCGGGTTACAACAAGCTCTTGTACGTGTATTTAGCGTCGCTCTTGACGAAAGTGTCGATGTGAATGACGTGGCGCTCTTAGCTATAGTTGCGCGATATTGGGACAACGACCGCATTTATGAAGAATTGTGTTGCTTGATACCTCTTGATGGTGCAGCCAAGGAAGAGGACATTATAACTGCATTTGTACGCTAGTTTGGAAATCAGAACATTAACATGAATAAAATATATTGTGTTACTACAGATGCCGCCCCTGCAATGGTCGGAAAGAACAAAAGATTTGTTAAACTTCTTGAGGATCATGTTGGAACTCCAGTATTGAGCTTCTATTGCATTATACACCAGGAGAGCTCGTGCACGAAGATTTCGTCACTGTACTTGAACTCTGTAATGGAAACTGTTATCAAGACAGTTAACTTCATAGTTTTTCGCTTTTCATCGACCCACAGGCAATTCAAATCTCTTGTACAAGAAACGGCGAGCTTACATCCGGACTTTCCGCTGTACAGCAATGTTCGTTGGCTTAGTCGACGAACATGGAACAGATTCGTATGATGTCTAGAAGCAATCAAGGTGTTTCTTGATGAAGAACATTTCCTGAAATTGAATGACGAGGACTGGGTGTACAAGCTGATGTTTCTGACTGACATAACTACGAATCCTAATGAATTAAACTTGCGTTTACAAGGGCAGGGTCAAACAGTACTTGATATTTTTGAGCACTGGAAAGGATTTGCTTAAAAAATAAACACATTTTTCCGTGATATTACCACTAATACATACAAGTACCTTCCAAACCTAAAGGCTTATTCAAATCGATTTACTGTCAACAGAGATGAGTTTCAGAAGTACGTTGAAGCGCGCAAAGAAGAGTTTGCTAAACGGGGTCAAGACTTCCAAATTCATGGGCCCATATTTTTTGTACCTCATCAAGCCCGACTTATTTGAGCTGACTACCATTCTATTTGAGCTATTTCTTTTCGAGTGGATGGATGTTGGCACTTTTGAAATGCAACACATCGAATTCAAGGCATCAGAGTTATGGATGATAAAATTTGTAGAACTGCGGAATACTCTTAAAAGGAAACTGCTTGGAAAAGTCAGTTGCCAAAGTCGTGAATGGCTGAGTAGTTAGCAGTTCAGATTACCAGTGCACGGACGTCAGGTTCGATCCTGGGCTGATCTTGCGGAGGTGGTGTGATTTGCTAATAATCACTGAATATTCGCCGTGCATCGGACGAGCACGTTAAGTGACGGCCCACAGGTTGAACCCACTGGTTAAATGGGTATCCTCTCCTATGCCGCCCCCCCTCTGAAATTCTCTCACCCCTCTATCTGCAACATAGTGCTTGTACGGTGGTGCCATCTACTGTGCTCGAAGCTCACTACAAACTGTTCTGTCGAAGTCGCTAGACTTGCTCTCATTCCTTCCGTTTCTGTGTCCTGCCCAAAAGGCGAACTCGCTGTAGGTGGCTGGGACCTAAAATCTACTCACTGTGGACGGGAGTGTAGGTAGCTGGGACCTACAATCTACTGCTTCGGGCATTCACCTCTTCGAAGAAAGTTGCATTTGCGCTGCTTTTGGGTCAACTTATACAAGTGAACACATTTTCTCACATATGAAAGCTATTTTAAGTCCACAGAGAAGTCGCCTAACACCTGTACATTCAGAAGACTGTGTGAAGCTGAAAGTGAATAAACACAAACCGGATATTGAAAAATTAACCAAGGAGAAGCAAAGATAAGGGTCTCATTAATTGATTAATGACTCATATCAATAATAATCAATGATTACTAGTATTAGAATTTTAATAGCGTGTTTTATGTTTGACTTATTTAATTGTTTTGTTCTTCAAACTATTGGACTTTCTGTCTTAACAAAATATACATATGACAACTTTATAAAATAATTTCAAAATAATGTGTTCATAACTTTAATTTTGCAAAACATAATATTTGTATTTGCTTCTATTTATACTAAAGTATTGAATAATCTACAAAGTATAGAATATTTATTTAATTAATCGGAAACATGTTAAAACAAGATCAAATTAATTTGTTTCAGTGGTTGTTATACATAAAAACATAATGGACTTAGGCATGCTGAGTGACTTAGCAACATTACTTCGGCACAACACTACTAAAAGGTTGCCGACCTCTGGCTTATAGTATCATTTTGCCCGTCCGTCTGTCTGTGAGTACCATCTCTGCAACTATCATTAGTCCTCTTTGAAAAACTCTCTTTGAATTGCAAAGCATGAAATTCGATAACGATGACCAGCTTTCTGGACGTTTTCCGAATCATAACTGCGCCTCTAGAAGGCGTGAATGAAGATGCGATTGAGTTCAAAGCACATTTTTTATTTATTATTACATCTAAACAGCTGAATGAAAACACTCTTCCTTCCATCGATTCCATTTATAATGAAAACTATTTTGAATGGAGTTTCTTTTTCAAGTAATGCACTGTTTTTCCGCTAAGTTTCATAAAGGGAAGTTCCCATTTCTCCGATATCTCTGCTTCAAAAAACCCAATTTGAAAAAATCCTTTATGCGCGGGATACAGTTCCTCGTGGGAGCTGTATCCGGCGCATAATGCTAATTTTGGGTAAAGGACTGTTCTGCTGTAATAGGGGTGCAAGTGTATAATTTGTTTTCGATGAATTTGCAGAAATATCTGGTCTTCTATAAATTCGACTGAAAACATGCATTTGTGGTCAGATACCGTTTGCGCATATTTTCTGCTTAAATAATGCAGTGTGCCTCCAGGAGGCGTAGATATACCCTATGTTGACAAAAGTCACAGGATACCTAGAAGAGAAACACAACATAGCATTTATTGATATACATTAGTACGGTGTCGGCCCACCTTTGGCCTTAACGCATGCACTGACTCTTCGAGACACGCTTTCCACACGGTTTTGGAACACGGCGATAGGTGTGCGCTTCTGTTCAGTTCATAATGCTGCAGCTAACTGTTACTTAGTAGTAGGCCTTGGTACCAAACGTTTTATGCGGCGCATCATCCCACAAGTGTTCTGTGGGATAAAGATCAGGGCTCTGTGTTGGCCATTCCACACACGACACGGAATTGTCGTCAAACCACGCAGTAACAGTCCTTGCTTTATGGTTCTGTGCATTATCGTGCTGGTACCAACAAGGCTCGGTTCCATAGCATTGCCACAGAGTTGGTAGGGCATAATTGTCCAGAATATCGAGGTAGACGTGCTGGTTAACAGGTTTGTCCACGATAACCAATGGCCGGGACCATACCACGAAAAACACCTTCACACGAGTACACTGCCAACTCCAAATTTGACCGTAGGAGCAGTACACTGTTGTAAATAGCGTTGTTCTGGCTGCCGCCATACCTACACACGGCCATCCGGCTGATGGATCGTGTATCTGGATTCATCAGTCCATAGGACCTGTTTCCATTGATCTCCGGTCCACGATAAATATTCTTTACACCATGCTAAACGACGAGTAGCATTCCGAGTGGAGATGAAAGGCTTACGAGTAGCCGCATGACCTCGGTTACCCACGGAATGAAGTTCTCTGCGAATGGTACGTGTACATACCGAGGTTCTAGCATTGTTACTCACCTGTACACTGAGGTCTTCTGCAGTACACCGTTGATTAGCTGTAACGACTCTCCTAAGGTTTCGACGTCCTATATTACTGATTTCCTTTGGTCTGCCGGTACGTTTTGCTGCTTAAGGCACGCCATGTGTCTTCTACTTATTCAGTACATCCAAAAAAGTTGACTTGGGTATGTTTAAAAGCCTCTTGGTTTCTATTATGGACAACCCACTAATATAGCACCCAACAATATTTCCTTTCTCAAAGTCAGTTTTCTCCCGCCGCGACATTTTCACTCAACCTCACAGTGCGATATGATCGCGGTCAGTTGCTGGTTGTTTGTACACCGTTTGCAGCTGTACCGCGCATCTTAAAAACGCAGCTGATCTGTTGATTTGCTTTTGGAGAGGTGTCTGGTGACTTTTGTCAATATATTGTATATTTCAAAAATTATTTCTTTGTCGGAGAGCGTTCTTAGAGCGGAATAGTTTGTATAAAATTTCAAATATTTCATAATGAAAAAATTTTTCCCAAGAGCGCAGAAGTTCACGTTTGCACTAACAGCATATTTGCAGTAATATCTGCTCATCTAAAAAAACGATTAAAAACAAGAAAGATTACACCGAATTTTCGGGTGTAATGAGCACGTCTTTTGAATCCTTTCCGACGCAAAAAAAATATTTATCAAAGTTATTCAAAGTCAAAGGAACTGGTTTGAAAAAAGGCCAACCGGATTTCTACAATCGATTAAACATCCAGAAATAGAAACAGCTACTTACTTCCACGAGTGGCTAAAACGTATGTTGCAATATTAACAAATGGTGCACAAGACGTTTCTCATAGCAGAAGGAACGCATCAGAGACAAATAAGTTTTCAAAAAGAACATTTGAAAGAAGAAAAATAAAAGAAAGCTTAATGTAACTCTACGCCTTCTAGCGGAAACACTTTGCCTAATAGGAAACTAGAAAACAGTAGAAAAGTGTTCTTCATGGCAAAAGCTATACTAAGGAAACAGAACTTCCCAAATACATCTTCCCGGAAGTAGAGAAAGATTTTGACCTTTATGCGCTATAGTGTGAAAGCTCGGCATTATTTATAGAGAATAATGTTTCTCGTCTTTATTGTACCAAATGGCATACAGTAAAAAAAACAGGAATTTCTCAACAGGTTTTTTAGGAGCCGAGATATAGCTGCAAACAGAAGTACACAAACACCACCTAGCAGCAGATCTGCGAACTACAAAACTGCTCAAATACAAACCAAAAATGTTCCACAAGGTAAATGACATCCGGTGTTAAAATATTTTTTTAAACCCTACATTTAGATACACACAAAGAGTTTTCATTATTAGTAGTATCGGATTGAAAAGGATTTTTTTTTTCAATATGGTTTTTAGCACCGCAGATATTGCTGTAAAGGGAAACGAGAACTTACGCACCCTAGTGGCAACTTTGTGCGTTAAACAAAATTTGAAATTATATGAAAAGCATTTCGCGCCGGAAATGGTCTCCAAGAAAGAAAAAAAAATTCAAATCCCAGTCTTAAAAGCATAGGTATCGACAAAAACACAATATAAATCTATGCCCCCTGGGGAAAAAACTATGCACTATTTTAAGTAAGAGATATCCTCAAAAGTTTTTCTCAGTTGAGCGGTATCGGTCCACGAAAGAAATTTTTTAGTCGAGCTTTCAGAAGCTCACATTTTGCGACAAATACATCAGAAGCAGAAATAAACACTTAACCCCCTGGTGGCCAAATCCTGTTTAAAAAAATTTGAAATTATAAGCTAAAAAATTCCCATCAAGAGCTGTAGTCGATGCAGGAGAAATTTTTCAAATCGGAATTTTTGAAGCAGAGATATCGGGAAAACGCAATTTACCTTCACGCCCCCTAGCGGAAAACATATTCATTACTTGAAAAAGGGACTGTACATAAAATAGCCTTCGATATAAATGGCATCCAAAAGAAGAAATAATTTTTCAATCGGATATTTAAAAGCAAAATATTTAATAAAATGTATTTTTAACACGATACCACTTCCATTTACGCCCTCTAGCGGTGAAGTTGTGCCATGGGAAAACCCAGAATGCAAAGATCATCATACTTACATTTCAAGCTTCAAAACACAAAAAAATTTGTTTAAATCCGATTAATGGTTTGAGAGATATGGTATACATAGGTGATGGACGGACGGGCAAAGTGATTCTATAAACACGACATTTTTTAAACAAATTAGTAAAATCATTCAATGCATTGATTATGATACGCTTTCTTGAGGATAATGGCTGTGGAATAAATCTTGCTCCTGTGTCCTGACCTTTGACCCCATTTCGATGATATTCAACATAACTGGTTCAGTCTAACTCCGGAACAACATGATAAAGTTTTGTCGCAATCTTAGCATTTTTACGTAAGTTATGCCCCATAAGGGCAATGGGATGGATCCCGCTCCTATGTCCTGACCTTGGACCCCATTTCGCCCATTTTCAATAGGGTTTGTCCCAGATGGTCCCCCACCACACTAAACTTTCATCGAAATCGAACTATTTTTAGTCAAGTAATGACGCATACGGGCAATGGAAAGGATCACGCTCCTATGCCCTGACCTTTGAACCCATTTCGTCCCCAGGTGATTCCCTACCGCATACTAAAATTTCGTCAAAATCGAACCATTTTTCCGCGAGTTATCGTGCGGACGGACAGACAGACAGACGGACAAAGGTGGGGCATATGCGCTTCTTCAACCTACGGTTGGAAAGCGTAAAAAATGAAAGATGTGCTAAAAACGTACTTGCCTCAAATACTACTAACTTCGAAAACATATTACTCCCATTTCTTGCCGAAATTAGTACTCAGTTTCCCCGCCGGGAAGCAAAATCTTTAATCTCTTTTCCTCGATATTTCTGCTTTTACATGTCTGATTTTAAAAATTAATTTATCACCGGGTATTGTTCGCTTTTTAGAGCATTTTGAATGTTTTTTTTTTGTTTTTTTTTGTAGTTCACAGTGTTGGCGCTAGGTGGTTTAGTACGAATTTTTGTTCGCAACTGCATTTCGTCCTGTAAAGCTTGAAAAATTTTCGTTTTTTTACTGTGTCTCATTGGCTACAATAAAGATTGGAAACATTTCTCTCTTTAAATAATTCGCAGTTTTTTTAGCAAGCGGTCGTAATCCTTGAAACTTTTGGTCGCTATTTCAGCAGGGTTCGTCCGCTGAAATAGCGATAAAGGCATATTCAAAAGACGCATACATTGCAACCGAAAATTCGGTGATCTTTCTTGTTCGATGATGTGCTTGGCAACTGCACTAAATTTCCGTAGCATCTGTGTTGCGTATAACAACATCGATGCACCTTTAACACATCAGTGTTATGTGACGTACAACAAAGGTAAATCGCGTGTCAAAACTGCAAATCTTTAGCGGTACATTCCGTTTGTGTAGCTTAGTTGGGAGAGCAACGTACTCCGGAGTGAGGGGGCGCAGATTCGATTTCCGTCAGGGACAAAGTTGTGTTTTCACAGTTATAAGAATAAAATACCTGAAATATGTGGAATTATGAGTTATTATGTTTACAGGTACACCAAATGGTAAAAAGAACTTAGCATTACTTTTTCCAAGCCTTTTGTCGGAGAGAAAAAAAGCCTTCTTTTTGACATATATGTCGTGGAAGAGGGAAAAATTTGGCGCGAGTATTTATAGTAACGGAAACTGAACGCGTGAATTATGACACAAAGCAAAGGAAAGCCCTTTCTTATCCTTATTCATACTTTCAATTTATCCCAATTCATATTGGACGTAACCAGTTTTATCGAGAGGAAAAAAATCAGAAAAACAACACGACAATGATTCTCAAAGTAATCACAACTTACAGAAAGAATTGCTACCTTAATGTGAGCAGAAGAACAACTACGTGATAATGAAACTAGGAAGTTGATATTCAAATAAATTTTTATCTTTTTTCTTTCCTGAACCATGGTGGTTAAACATCTGACACCTATACTATAAAAATCTTGACAGTATTCTCAACAGAAAATTGGGAGGAAGTTATTTTTAAAAGTGCGCCAAGCTTTTTCACTGAGAAATCACAGAAAATAACACAATGCATATGATTTCAACGCTGATTGACAAATTGCTTTTTCAGCTCTTTTGATACCATGAATTAATCACCATCTTTTTCTCCCTTTTTCTTTTTTTTTTTTAAATTTAAAGCTCATGCTATCTGAGCCCGTAAAGAATAACACCGTACGCTGCCCTTCTCTTTCAAACAGAATGATTTAATGGTTGAGTGAAGCCAGCCACGGAAAGTATCCATTAAAAACATTTTCTGTTGTCAAGGAAGAGAATAGTCTGGGTGTAAGCCGACGGATTTCAGACAATTCTCGTGAAATACAGTGCTTATTATATTGCACGAAAATGCATTTGTTTCACGCTTGTAATGCATAATCAGCTGAGAAAACTAGCTAATTTTCAGAATCGCTGGAGGAGAAAGAAGCGTGAAGTATTTTTTCCTAAAATTACTGGCATGCATGTAAATATTTTTAAACTTCATCAGCTAGTATTCGTATATTTTGAAAGAGAATGGAATCCTAAATAAAAATTCTTTTGTTTCACGCAGTTTTGCTAGTAATCCCATCAGAGTTGGGATGACATATTAGGAAAAAATAAATTTGATAAGATTTGTCTATGAAAGAATAGGTGTTTTATCGCAGAACCACCCACTTCTAAAAGGTTTCTTCTTGCTTGATGCTATTAATGCCTGCAGCAATCTTTTTAGTTAAAAGTAATCGTTTCTGTTGATGGTACTTACGCTACATATAATCTTATTGTAATAGCAATATGGGGCAAGGGAGTGATTTTTAGCAGGTCTTCTGTGAAACAAGTTCGTAAAATAGTGCACTGCATTGATTATGATACGCTTTCCAACATACCAGAAATCATTACTCAAGTTTTTACTCGCTATGAGGATAAGAGTTGTGGAATAAATCTCGCTCCCGTGCCCTGATCTTTGACCTTATTTTGATGATATTCAACAGAACCGGTTCAGTATACCTCCGAAACAACATACTAAAGTTTTGTCGCAATAGAAGCATTTTTAGTCAAGTTATGAAGATAATGGCTGTGGAATAAATCTCACTCCTGTTGCCTGACCTTTGACCCCATTTCGATGATGTTAAACAGAATTGGTTCAGTATAGGTTAGGAACAGCATGATTAAGTTTTCTCCCAATCGAAGCATTTTTAAGTAAGTTATGACTCATAAGGGCGATGGGATGGAACCCGCTCCTATGTCCTGATCTTTGACCCCATTTTGTCCATTTTCAATAGGGTTTGCTCCAGGTATTCCCCTACCACATTCTAAAATTTCATCGAAATCGAGCCATTTTTAAGCAAGTTATGAAGCATAGGGGCAATGGAATGGATCCCGCTGCTATGTCCTGACCTTTGACCCCATTTCTCCCATTTTCAATAAGTTTCGTTTTCAGGTGGTTCTCTACCACATACTAAAATTTCATGGAAATCGAGCAACTTTTACGCGAGTTATCTTGCGGATGGCCAAACAGACGGACAAAGCAGGAGCATATACGCTTCTTTAGCCTACGGTTGGAAAGCGTAAAAAAAGATCGTGCTTATACATCGGTTTTTCCTACGTCCGTCCGTGTGTCTGTAAACACCATGTCTCTGCAACTATCAGTCCGTTGAAAATTTTTTTTGCATTGGGCACCTTGAAATGTGAAAATGGTGGTCCTTGCATTCCGGTTTTTTCCGATGCACAACTTTGCTGATAGAGGGCGTAAATGCAGATGATATCGAATTCAAAATGTAATTCATTGCATAGATTTGCTTCTGAATATGTGTTCGCAGAAATTCTTTCTTCCTTTCAATGTCATTTATAACGAAGACTATTTTAGGCACAGCTTTTTTTTAAGTGATTCATAGATTTTCCACTAGAAAGCGCTAAGGTAAATTGTTTCCCTGTTACTCCGCTTCTGAAACTCCGATTTGGAAACCTCTCCCTGTACGGCATACAGCTCCTGATGTGAATAGTTTTGCATATAATTTCTAATATTCTGTAAAGAATGGCTTGGCCACCAGGAGCATACTCATTAATTTCTGCTTCTGATGTATTTGCAGCAAAATCTGAATTCATGAAAACTCGATTGGAAAAATTCTTTCGTGGACCGATACCGCTCACATCGAAAAACCTTTTGAGAATACTTTCTTCTTAAATAATGCATGTTTTTCCCGCCAGGGGGCGTAGATGCATATCTTATATTTGTCGATATCTCAGCTTTTAAGAGCCCGATTTTTTAAAAAAAAACTTTCTTTGTTTGTGAGCGTTTCCGCTGCGAAATGTTTCTCATATAATTTCAAATTTATCGTAACGCACAAGTCTGCCACCAGAAGGCGCAAGTTCCCAATTCCGTTTACAGCAATATCTGCGGGATTAAAAAACCGATTAAATAACTTCTTCCTTCGGTCTAACTATGCAAACTCTGTGCGTGTTTTCTTCCCAAAATAACGCCCAGTTTCGCCGCTAGGGGGCGCAAATGTTTAACTGTTTTTCTCAGTATCTCTGCTTCTACATGTGTGATTTAAAAATAATATTTTAATACAGAAGGCCACTGACATTTTAGAACAAACACTTTAAGATAGTTCATGAGGAATTTTGCAGTTCACAATTCTGTCAGTAGGCGGTGTTTGTGTACTTGAGTTTACAGCTGTATCTCCGCTTCTAAAAACAGTATTGAGAATTCTTTTTTTTTTTTTTTTTTTTTTTGCTGTAACACCATTCACTGCAATAGAGATGTGGAGAATTATTCTCTTTAAAAAATGAACAGATTTCTCTTAGGGTGTGTAAAGGTAGAAATCCTTCTCGCTCTCTCTGTTTCCTCGCTCTCTCTGTTTCCAGGAGACGTATTTAAAAGTTCTTTTTCCTTAGCATAGCTTTTTCCGTGGAGAATATTTTCGCCTATTTAGAACTCTCCATTATGCAAAATTCTTTTGCTAGACTGCGTAGTTATATCATGCTTCCTTCTATATTTCTTCTTTCAACTGTTCGATTTGAACATCTGTTTCCGAAAAACTATTTATTAATTGTTAATTTTCGTAACATACTTTTTAGCCGCTGGTGGATGTAAGTAGCTGTTTCTAATTCTGCATGTTTTATTGATTGTAGAAATCCGGTTGATATTTTTCAAACCGTTTGCATTGACTGAATAAATTTGATAAATTTAATTCGCGTCAGAAGGAATTCAAAAAACCTGCTCATTACATCCGAAAATTCGGTGTCATATTTCTTGTTATTAATTGCATTAATACTGCAAGGCAACTGTTTGGTGCCTCGCAGTAGTAATGCATAATCAAGCGATGAAGAGGTTTCCGAATTTTTGGTTGTAATGATAATGCCTTTTGAACCCTTTTTAACGCAAGAAAAATATTTCAAAGCAGATTTTTAGAAAATTAAGAATTTAACAAAATAGAGAATTCACTTATCTTACCTAGAAACAAGTTAGTAAAACCATTCAATGCATTGATTATGATACGCTTTCCAACATACCAGAAATCATTACTCAAGTTATGAGGATAAAGAGTGTGGAATACATCTCGCTCCTGTGCCCTGACCTTTGACCCCATTTCGATGATATTAAACAGAATTGGTTCAGTATGCCTCCGGAACAACATTATAAAGTTTTGTCGCAATTTTAGCATTTTTACGTAAGTTATGCCGCATAAGGGCAATGGAATAGATCCCTATCCTATGTCCTGACCTTTGACCCCATTTCCCCCATTTTTAATAGGGTTTGTCCCAGATGGTCCCCTACCACATACTAAACTTTCATCGAAATCGAACCATTTTTAGTCAAGTTATGACGCATAAAGGCAATGGAATGGATCCCGCTGCTATGCCCTGGCCTTTGAACCCATTTCGTCCCCAGATGATTCCCTACCACATACTAAAATTTCATCGAAATCGAACTCTTTTTACGCGAGTTATCGTGCAGACGGAGAGACAGACGGACAAAGCTGGAGCATATACGCTTCTTCAACCTACGGTTGGAAAGCGTAAAAAAGCTGCGCATAATTTGAAACATGCAGTCTGTGCAGCGAAAGGGGTGAGGAGTATTCATATTTAATGGAACCGGTAAAAAAAGAAAAAGCCGTAAGTAGAAATACATAGCTACTTCCTATCACGAGTGTCCGAAAAATTCACTGTAAACAATAAGTGTTGTGAATTCACGGAAAATTTTTGGAAATAACGTGCTCATTATATCCGAAAATTTCGGTTTTTCCTTTTCTATACAAAAATGTTGCCCCGATATTGTACGAAATTTCTATTTTCAAAAGTTTATGTTTTTAACTCCAGTAGTTTGGCATATTCTCAGTTGTCAGTATTTCTGGATTTTATTTTGTTTTGTTTTTTGTTTTCTTCCACAAAAGTCAATTTCGGTTTTACCGTTTCTATACAAAAATGTCCCCAAAACTTCTTATTTTGCCTTTTTCGGCCCTTTTAAAAGAAAAGAACCTTTCTCCTGAAGTGCGACCTGAAAGAAATCTTTGCGTTAGACCTTGCTAGGGATTGATCCTGGTACTGTGCGCGCACACACACACCTGACATTGCTTAGAAACACCTGACACCCTAACTAGAAAGCCACTTACTTGATAATGTTTAAGGTGGATCCATCTAAAATCTTGCCTTGTATTTCCAATGGGCAAACTTCTGTAGCCATTTTCTTCACAATTAATGCGTTCACAAGGATGAAAATTTGAACATCGATAAATATAACTTCCTATTACAGCTTAGTATGCTTAATATTTTCTAAAACTTAACCATAATTATATAAAAAATCAATAACTTTTCCTTTGGTAGTGTTGAATTCAGAAAATAGATGGCGCGACCTGTATTGATGACGTCAGTAGACAAGCAAATGTTGGACTGCTTAATTGTAGTTAAATTTTAGAAAATATTTAGTATACTAAGATATAATATGAAGTTATTTTTATCGGTGTTCAAATTTTCATCCCTTGGAGCGCATTAATTGTGCAGAAAATGGTTACAGAAGTTTGCCCATTGGAAATACAAGGCGCCGCCCCGGTGGCGCAGTGGTCTAAGCGGTGGCTTCTGACCGTTCGTCCGAATTTGGTCCGGGTTCGAATCCCGATGAGGCATGGATGTTGTGTTTGTCTTACGGAACTGGCTCTCTCACTTCCCTGGAGTCAGTGGCCCTAAATTAGGGCCGGGCGACTACTTATAGCCCATTATGTTGCTCACGGTGGTCGTAAAACCCCGATAAAAAATATGTATATATATACAAGGCAAAGATTTTAGGTTGAATCCACGTTAGAGTAGAAATCAACAGGACTTTCTTTTTTTATTGGAGGTTTACCGACCACCGTGAGTAACTTAATGGGCTATAAGCAGTCGCCCGTCACAAATTTAGGGTCACTGGTTCCAGGGAAGGGAGAGAGTCAGAGCCGTAAGACAAACACAACATCCATGACTCATCGGAATTCGAACCCGACCCCTTTCGGAAGAATGATGAGAGGCCATCGCTTAGACCACTACGCTGCCGGGGCGGCCGAGAGGACTTGTGACGTATACTCTAATTTCACTTTTAATTAATTTTTCTATGTAAATTTGCGTTCATTCCCCTTAGCGTTTTTCAAACTTAACGTGATATCTTCTCTCTCTCTCTCAAGAGTATGGTTGACAACACAGTGAGGTCAGAACTTGTGACGTGTGGATGTGTCAGATAAGAACAGACCAATATATGTTTGAGAAGCAGCAGTATGGGGAAATGGTTTAAGTTACACTAATATTGGAAGAGACGTTTGTTAAATTGAAGTTTGAATTATTTGAAGGCTGCGTGTTCTACTTTAGTGTTGGTGTTATTCTCTTAACCAGTATTATTATTATTATTATTATTGTTAACTCATGTTCGTTTGATCATACCTTGTTGAAGTGTCAAATGATTAGTAACAGAATGAAGACTAATAATTTTCTGAAGTTTCTTGAATGACTCATGTTTGTGAGACTGATCTACGTAGTGTTCAACCAGCTATACTTAAACGAACATTAAAAATTTCAATCGCGGGATGATGCAATGTCTTTCACTATCAATGCGGGTAAATTGGTAATTTTATTTTCTGTTGAAGCTTATAATTTTTCTGAATAGGTTTATAAAAAATAAAAAAAAATTCTGTAGAAAGATGTCGCAAATTTCATTTGTTCTTCATGATTTTTAAAGCAACTGAATGTTTTGGAACTTGAGAATTTTTTAAACTGACAATGTCTTTCAACATAATATACAATAGCTGGTACACCAAATGGAGGGAGAGTGGAATAAATATCACTTGCTACAATAACCTCATGTCATGCGATATACTATCTAGAATATTCGATCTCGCTACAGAACTTCAAAATCAGGTCCCCGACTGACGACTGAAATTTAATAGAGAATCAAACCTCAACTACATTCTCGCGAACCGTTCCTATTACCTGAAATTTTCCATCTTATTAATACCAAAAGAATAAGAATAGAATTTTACTGTTATCATTTTAACAACCATGACCCTAAAACGTTTTATCACTGTACATATCATACCGCCCGAAACTGCCTGTTGGTTCACTTCTTTGTTTAGTAACAATAATGATGGCTGAATGTGACCCCTGATGATTCCTCACAGGTCGTGCAAATTTAAAGAACAGGTAAAGGTAGGAAACTCACTCTGACTCACTCTGGATAGGCGTTTCGGGTGGCTGTGGTCATTTGTATGCAATGGCGTTTTGGGCGTTATGGTCGTTAAAGGGTTAATACACGAAAGGAATTGCGGTAAGCTTTTGAAAATTAAAAATTTCCCTTAATACCTTTTGAAAACGGAAAATTTCCGTTAATATACGAAAGAAATTCATGAAAGGTTTCCGAAAATTTCGGAATTTTTCGTTGTTAACCGGAGAAAAGTCATTAGAAGCATTTCTGTCAATTCGCGTAGATAAAAATTCATGAGATTTAGGTATTTTTCTGTCATTTCAGGGCAAAGGTTGAATCGAATCCTCCTTTAATTCACAAAAGGAATCACGTAAATTGGCTGATGAATTTTAGAAAAATTTTAGTGTGTTTTACGGAAATTAAGAAATTATAAGCAAAAAGTTTGTTTTCTTTTGAGGAACACATCACCGACAAAGAGGATTTTCAAATCGAATAATCGATTACAGAAGAATACGTTATATAATTTTGCGCCTCTTGGTGGAAAAGCTGTGCGTTACTTCAAGAAGAAAATGGGTGCAAAGTACTCTTCATAACGAAGAGTATCCAACCTAGAAAGGATTTTTTCCCCGTGATTTTTAGAATAAACTATTTCGCAAATGGGAATACGTGTAAACTGACGACCCCTTGCAGAAGAATTTTGTATAATGAAAGGCTGGTTGATGAAATTAATGCGAAGCGGTATGTAAAAAAAAAAAACACACGTTAAAATTTGATTCCATAGAATTTTGTTTACAAAATATCATGCAGACAAAATATTTTTGGTTGTATCTAACTGTTCGAAACAAAATTTACAGACGCAACCTAAAAGTCACATATCGGGTTTTACATAGTTCCGTCGAAAGTACATATGACAGTATTAAAAATAATTAGAGAAATTTCCATCGCCCATGGCTGAGTGGTCAGAGTCGCTCGTTTCTGGCTAGTTAGTACCCCTAGTCGGGTTCAAGGCCAGGATATGGCACAAGGGGTACTCCTACGATCACACCTCCTCCCCGCAGCCAGGGGCACTAAATTAGAGAATGTAGACCACCTAAGTTCATGGTTGTTGCAAATCCAGAAACAAAAACACAACCTTTTGCAATACATATCTGTAGAAATATAATGCGACTTTGCAGATCGGAGTTGTAAAGCGCAGAAATCGGAATCCCTTTTGTGCCCGAGATTCGATTGGAATGCAAAGTGAAACGCCTATATCGTGTTAATTTTTACCGTAGGAATCCTCTCCCTTCATCATAACCACTGAGACCAAATTGCTAGAAGTTAGCTTTCAGGCTCGCTAAATACGGAGGCGGAAGTTGAACCCTTCCCAGCCCAAAATTTTATTTTTGAAATCGGAATTTTTTTTTTTTTTTTTTTTTTTTTTTTGGGATTTTTGTGGTGTTTTGGGCTTGTAATAAATAAAAATAGCACTGAAAATTTTTTCTAACATTTTATTCCTCAAATACTAAATGTTGTTTGTGAATAACATTGGGACACCAAAGTTCAAATTTATGACAATTTCACTTCCTTTTTCTTATTTTGTTTCCTTCATGAATATGGACCACATCGTTCTTTTCAAAAGGAAATAATGTTTTTGTCTTCCATCACTAAGTATAGGAAAATGTTCAATAGAATATTTTTCACTTCATATGGAAATCGATAAAGTAGTTCCTTTATTTTTTTTTTTTTTTTTTTGTGAAATACAAAATCATATCCCATTTTTGACACACAACATCGGAAAATCTTGCCTTGCGGTTTTTACAAAGTTGTTTCGGATAGTTGTCTGTCAGCTGCAATGGGTTTAGTAAGAATTTGTTATGCTAGAAAGACTACGAAAATTCAAAGAATATATGTTGTTTCTGAACAGCAATTGGCTGAAAAGGGTTAAACTCAAAAATTACGAAAAAACGCTTGAGGGAAATGGATCCTTAAAGAACCCACCGTAACAAATTTGTTACAGTTTAAATATATATGAACGCACCATTAATTGCTACTGGCTCTTATTCTGAAAAAAAATCAGTAATATGTGAAAAAAAATTGCGAAAGGTCACAGAAAGTCTCGGCACAGCGTAAGCAGTGTTGCGCGGTCTGGATATACACAGAAGCACCATGCGAAAAAAATCGTTCAATACTACACACGTTCCGGTACCGGTTTCATCGAGTGCAAATGTTACAAGACGGGTTGTTCAGTAACCCCGCAGTGTGATCATGTAGTCAACCCGTAGTATGATCACGTTGTTAACCCGTATATTATGATCACGTACTTAATTTGTAGTAGCCGCCCCGGTGGCGCAGTGGTCTAAGCGATGGCTTCTGATCATTCGTCCGAAAGGGGTCCGGGTTCGCATCCCGGTGAGGCATGGATGTTGTGTTTGTCTTACGGCACTGGCTCTCTGCCTTCCCTGGAACCAGTGACCCTAAATTAGGGACGGGCGACTGCTTATAGCCCATTGAGTTGCTCACGGTGGTCGTTAAACCTCCAATAAAAAAAAATTGTAGCATGGCGTTACTTAATTTCTTTAACCCAGTAACTCCCGATAGCACATCTAGAGCGACTGACAGCTGAATTTGTGTGTTGTCATGGTGACTGACTGGTTTACTTGCATAACTGCATTCTCGGTATCTCCACCATTTTTTGGGCTAGCGACTGCATTCCTACATCACATGTTGTTTTTCGCATTGCTTATCATTCTGACAAAACTAAATGTGTGTGCTTCTTTTCGAAATTTTTGAGATACGTCAAGATTAACCAGAGCCATTCCATCCATTTCGTATATCTCGTTTCCATGACGCGCTGTATCTACCATTTACTTCTACATATTTCGCATATATTTTACCCATAGCGAGCAGTATCAACGATTTTCCCCTACTTCGCATATCTCGTTTCCGTAGCAAGCTAACATTTTCTTCGACGTCGGATATCTCATACCTGTGGTTTTTTTTGTTTTTGTTTTTTTGATTGATAGTTTAACGACCACCGTGAGCAACTCAATGGGCTATAAGCAGTCGCCTGTCCCTAATTTAGGGTCACTGGTTCCAGGGAAGGGAGAGAGCCAGTGCCGTAAGACAAACACAACATCCATGCCTCACCGGAATTCGAACCCGGACCCCGTTCGGACGAATGATCAAAGGCCATCGCTTAGACCACTGCGCCACCGAAGCGGCATACCTGTGGTGAGCAGTACCGAATTTAAATCACAACTGCCTATTACAAAGATTCCTGAAGCGCTTTGAGTTGGTTAAGTTACATTATAACCACTCTATACATCACAGTCTACTTTTGACGCCCCGATGGCGCAGTGGTCTAAGGCGCTGGCCTCTGATCATTCGTCCGAACAGGGTCCGGGTTCGAATCCCGGTGAGGCATGGATGTTGTGTTTGTCTTACGGTACTGGCTCTCTCCCTTCCCTGGAACCAGTGACCCTAAAATTAGGGACGGGCGACTACTTATAGCCCATTGAGTTGCTCACGGTGGTCGTTAAACCTCCAAAAAAAAAAAAAAAAACAGTCTACTTTACTTGTAGAAAATTCTCTCTAAATCCACTCAAATCTCCGTGGGGCATTAGTGGCACAACGAGGATTTCTTTCTGGAGTGCGGCTTAAAATATTCATGATGCAAATTAAAATAACCTACAGGCAACACTCCAAATATTGGGAATCTATAAAAATGAGTCTCCCATATTAGAGCGCATTTCCAATTATTCCTAAAATAGATACGTGTTTAAAAACATATGCCTCCAGGTGGCGTAATGGTCTAAGCGCTCACTTATGACCGTGGATCCGGGCTCCAGGACCGGATTAAGGCCTTAGGTTACCCCTTGGCTAAACATTTGAGTGGGCCCCCAAAGAAGTTATGACGGGGAATTATTATGAAGTCCGTTAAAACAAGAAACTATAACTACTAAAATATCTGCAGAGTTTTTATAATAAGTCAATGTATTTTTCGTTGTTCTTACAAGAACATGAGTTAAAAGCTTGAGATTTTTAGATTTTGTAATGCCTTAGCATTGTATACTTTTCTTAGTGCATCTTTTTGCTATGTGCAAAATGAAACCACAGGGAACTTCGACCATTAACGATTCCCAGTGCAAATTGGGAGGTGTCGGTGGATGATAGTGATAAAGCTGAAACTTTTCCGTCGACTAATCCGCTGACACGAAACCTTTTTTTTTTTTTTTTTGACTGAAGATTTAACGACCACCGTGAGCAACTCAACGGGCTATGAGCAGTCTCCCGTCCCTAATTTAGAGTCACTGGTTCCAGGGCAGGGAGAAAGACAGTGCCGTGAGACAAACACAACACCCATGCCTCATCAGGACTCGAACCCGCATCCATTTTGGACGAATGATCAGATGACATCGCTTAGACCACTACGCCACCGTGGCAGCCATGAAACCTTTACTCTTTGTGAATTACTGCCTTGAAATCTGTTCTTGTTCCAGTCTTTTTTCTGACCAACTGGAAATCACATGAGATAAACGTAAAACTAATTTATATACCTTTCTCTCTCTCTCTCTCTCTCTCTCTACCTATAATACTTATCTACTACTTGCCTAGGTATGTTCCCTGGGCCCTTGGTCATGGTAGGCCCAAAGGCTATAGCCCCTACTGACCCCCTCCACCTTAATCCGGCCCTGTCGGGTTCTAATCCCGGTGGGGCACGGATGTTGTGTTTGTTTTGCGACACTGGATTTCTCCCTTATCTGGAGCCAGGTGCCCTAAACTAAGGACAAACAACTGCTAACGGTAATCGTTAAACCCCAAATTGAAAAATGATGTACTATATATTGACTGAGTGGCCACTTTATTATGACCACCCCTCAGTACTTCGTTGGGCCACCTTTTGCCTTTAATACTGCATCGATTCCTCGTGGCATGGACTCCACAAGATGTTGGTAGGTGGTTTGTGGAATCTGAGACCATGCTTGATGAATAGCACTTTCCATGAGTGTGGGATTGCAATGATTGTGGATCCAGCTGTCTGATGGCTCGTTCAACATCATCCCATAAATTCTCAATGGGGTTGAGATCTGGAGATTGTGGGGGCCACCTAAGCAAAGTAACCTCACCGGCATGTTCTTGAAACCAAGCCTGTACAATACGAGCACTATGGCAGGACGCATTATCTTGTTGAAAGTAGCCATCGCCATTGGGATAAACAATCACATGACAGGATGCACTTCGTCCACAACGATATTTAGATACGATGTGCCAGTCAGACGTTCATCAACACGAATTAAAGGGCCCAAAACGGCCAGGAAAACATTCCCTAAACCATAACGTTGACTTCACTAGCTTGAAGGGTTGTAGCAATGCATTTGGGGTCCATACTTTCGTGCTGTTTCCGCCAAATTCTCACTCGGCCATCGGCATGGTGCAACTGAAAACGTGATTCATTGGACCACATAAATTGTTTCCAATTATCAACTGTCCAATCCTTGTGCTCCTGTGCGAACTGGAGCCGTTTTATCTTGTTAACTGCAGACAGGAAAGGGGCTCAAACAGGCCTTCGGCTGCCATATCCCATCCGATGCAGTGTACGGCGAACAGTGCGTGCAGAGATCATTTGAGGGGATCCTTAAATAAGATGGTCTGTAATTTGCTGCACTGTTGCCCTTCTGTTGTCTGTTACCAGTCTGGACACTCTCCGTTCCGCCCGAGCAGTCACTAGTCGATGACGACCACACGTTGCACGTAGAGACCCAGTTTTTTGGCTGACAGTCCAGTCTTTAAACACTCTAACAACAGCTGCTCTGGAACATTTCACGAATGCGGCGGTTTCGGTGATACTCGCTGCATGGCTCCGAGCTCCTACAATCATCCCTCGTTGAAAGTCCGTCAAATCGCACTTTTTACCTATCTCGTCACCCACAAATCACTTCAACTACTGTCGCGAGCACTAGGCTTTCCCTTTTTGTAATAGTCTCGTCCTCTGGCAGCAACAGCGTGCAGCCATAACTCATTTACTTAAAACTGTCAGGTGGTCATAATAAAGTGGCCACTCAGTGTATATACAAATATACTTAAAAATGCGCAAGAAAGAACGAAGGACCAAGTGATACGTGTTACGTCATGGGGAGGGCCTCTGATCTCTGGGCCACGCGTGAGTGTAATATTCGTCGGCACTATTTTATGAATTGCGGAAGTGGACTGGTCATTCGGATAAGCACTTTCAGCTGTAAGAAAAAGAAAGAAAGGTAACACCATCATATCAATTTGCGCTACTTTTTTAGGGGCAGATTAGTCAACAACAGCAAAGCTAATCAATTTATTGAAGGAACATAATTAATTTCATCAATCTCCAGTAGATGGCGACGTGTTGCTCTTTTTGTCACTAACATCGTTCCGGTTTATGACACTCACTCTTGTTCCGTAAATAAGGTCAAAACTTTTTTCCCCCTGAGGGGTATGGGCGTGGAGAAGCTGCAGTATTTCAGTATCAGCAGAAAAATCTCTGCCGAAGTGCATTAGGAAAAAAAAAAAGTGGTCAAAATAAAAACAGAAATCTAACTTTTCAGGGTGCACCTATTTCTTTCCTCGTTCCCTTAATTCGATTAATAGAACGTTTCTGAGAGCATGTTTTATGTCCGAGTCACAAATCACAACATGTGTGAAACATAACAATGGGTGAGAAAGTCATAAAATCGAAAAATGAGGAAATAACCGAGATCGGTGTTAGATACTTAATAACCAAGATACAATCTGGCAGCGCGAAAAGTGGTGTTCATTTTAGCCATAATAAGGATCATTACTCTTATATTTTAGAGATGAGATTTTGAATTAGGGAAAGGGCTTTTTATGGGTCATTGATACCATTTGTGTTACGAAGCCGTATCATAACGTTGAATTTACCTCATCAGAGCACGACGAAAATTAGACAACGTGGAGGACGTATGTAACAATCTTAAGTTCTCTGCGTGTGCATTATTTGAATTGCTTTAAATTTGAACTTTATGTTAATAATTTAACTAAAGGTCAAATCAGCGGCGTACCGGAAAAGCTCCCCCCCCTCTTTCTGAAAAAAATATCTTGAAGGCCCTTTTGCGAAAATGTATTAGCTTTTAATTACTGAAAATTTTAAACTCCACATTATTAACTATGTTTTATTAGCTTTTCAATAATTAAAATATTTTTGAACCCACAGGTTTTTATCGGAAAATCAAAATTATTGTTCCTCATTGTGTGTAAAACAAATGCGCACGGTGTAATTGAAAAGATAGCTCTAGTTTTATACAAATACAAAATACTACAAAACGCTTACGTCAAAGGTAGTAATATATGCAAATTTTATTCTTTTACGGAACTAAGGCGTCATTATGAGCACTTTGAAATCCATTACGAGCTCACACACACGTAACTGCCGTTGGTTGGAGTTTACTCGCACAAGGGTCTCAATGGGCCAAATAACGCAATACCAAACGGCTTACATCAGAAACAAAAGCAGGAATCAAAACTATACGTATAACAAAAGGTAAGGTACGAAACAGAAACGTGACTAGAATGAAAATCCTCCAAATACGTGGCGTCACTGAATAAACAAAAACATCGCTCTTTCCACGCTTCAGCAACACATAGCAACCGAAAAATTGATATTCGGTCACCTCTGGGAATCCCGATCCCAGATCTTTCGTTATCTAGCCGGGCGCGTTAGTTTTACACCACGGTGGACAACAATCCACCGCGCTATGTGTGTTTTTCTGTCAGCTTCTGACATCATAAATCCGTAAGATGGGCTCAGCTACTGAGACGTCTTTATCTGGTGTGATATTGAGATCTGGGATTCGAATCCCTAAATAAAAATTTTTTGGTTGCTATGTGTTGGTAAAACGTGGAAAGGGCGATGACTTTGTTTTTCACTGACGCCACGTATTTGGAGGATTTTCACTTTGGATTTAACTGCTATAATTAATACATAGACAGTGCCGTTAATTCCCACCAGATGGAGACGTCTCAGTAGCTGAGCCCATCTTACGGATTTATGATGTCAGAAGCTGACACATAGTGCCGTGGATTGTTGGCACCGTGGTATAAGGCTAACGCGCTCGGCTAGATATCGAGAGATCTGGAATTCGGATACCCAACGGTGACCGAATAACAATTTTTCGGTTGCTATGTGTTGCTAAAATGTGAAAAGAGCGATGTCTTTGTTAATTCATATGATTAGAAACAATGTAAATGGCTGACAATCAGATAACGGATTACACAAATCGAAAAACACCACACGTGAGTGGCATCTGACAGTGTCTAAGGGCCTTTTCCGATGTATACGAAAATATAAAACATAAGCAAGTAACAATTAAGAATTGTGGCACAAAAAAAGGGAAACTTCTTAAATTACTTGCTCTTGAATACAAAAAAAAACACATTTAACATCATTCCACAATATTTCGTACGTAGTAAAAAGCCTCCGCGAAGAACATCTTTTAGTTCATTATACGTATTCTGAAGGATGCGTAGGTATGTGCAAATGATTCTAATACATAACGCCTTATCCTCATTGGTATAAAAATTTCATTCACTGACTGATGTTTCTTTGACATTTACTATGGATGTGAAAAAAGGCCTCAAGTCATCTCCAGTAGCTGCCTTTCCGTCATCCAGCTTTTATGAACTGAAACCGCGAAACTTATTTCTGAATGAAAATCTTCCAAATACGTGGCGTCAGTAAATAAATAAATACATCGTTCTTTCCACGTTCCAGAAACACAAAGCAATCGAAAAATTGTTTTCAGCCGCCGCCGTGGAATTGAATCACGGAACTCTCGATATCTAGCCGAGCGCGTTAACTTTACACAACGGTGGCTAAAAATCCACGGTGCTATGTGTAATTTTAAGTCAGCTTCTGACATCATAAATCCGTAAGATGGGCTCAGCTACTGAGACGTCTCCATCTGGTGGGCATTAACGGCACAGGCTATATATATATATATATATTATAGCAGTTAAATCCAAAGGGCGAGATCCAAGGTGAAAATCTTCCAAATACGTGGCGTCAGTAAATAAACAAATACATCGCTCTATCCACATTCCAGAAACACAAAGCATGTAAAGTTAACGCTTTCGGCCAGATATCGAGAGTCCCGTGTTCAATTCCACGGCGGCGGCTGAAAACAATTTTTCGGTTGCTATGTGTTTCTGGAACGTGGAAAGAGCGATGCATTTATTTATTTATTTCTGAATATTTCACTTTATTTACTGAAAATAAAAAAAAGTGCTTTTCCTTTTAATACTTCTTTCAAAGCTAGCCTCAAAATTCCACGCTCTTTCCTTAACCAGCTCTATGTGAAATTTCTGTCAACACTTTTGTAAAATATTTTTGCTGAAGCCCTTTCATCCGATAGTCTCCCCCCTTTCCGTCTGCGGGGGTTATCAGCCTTTGGGTAAAATAGAAATTTGCAGCGTACGGACACCTTACGCAAAGAGAACCAAAAGCAGAGTCGAATTTCCCATAATAGGAGCTGTTGGCACTAAGACTTTCGAAAGAAAAGAAAAAATACAATTTTATTTAAAAAGAAAAAAATTGCACAATGTCTAAACTATTATATATAGAATGTTTCTTTTTCGGCTTCACGTTGAAACCAATTCTTTAATAACCTCCTCATAGTCCATATCACAAGTAACATCGTTTTCAATGCACAGAAGAGATAAAGACAGTGTTTCTTTCAGAACTTTTTGACCGGGGAGCGGTGTCAAATGAGACCTTAGAGGGGACAAGTTTTCCCATTTGCTATTACTACATACAGTGGTTACTATTTTACTATTTAAATTACTAAGAAGTAATTACCACATAAATAGTAATTACTTCTTCAAACATTTCCTGAACAAACTTTCTTCAAGTAAACAAGGGGAGGGGTGGGGGATTTTTTAGGGTGTGGATGTTGATTTCTGCTGGCTTGAAATTCTTATCTATTAAAATGCATTCAGCACACTCCTGATCCTGACACGCGATTCCTTGATTATGAGGTATGATTACTCTATTTATTATATTTTAAAGAACGGCATGCGTCTTATTACACTCTTCAGCAAAATAAACTAGAATACTTGAACAGATATTAAAACAAATATAATCGGAGAAATATTTGTTGCATGAAAAAAAAACGAAACTTTATTTTCATTACAGCCTGAATTCATTAACATTTGGCTGTGTAACATAAAATGTCTCCGGGGAGAGATACAATTTGGTGTGTGGAACGTAACATCGCACTGATTTATTTTTTCGAAGCAGTAAAGAAAGGATTCTCATTTTTCCTGTTTCGCTGTGTGGAAAAAACATCACATCATTGCGAGAAACTTAACAGCCTGGTGATCCTGGAAGTCAGGGCGCCAATACAGCGTACAAGCATGTCCGCGCCGGGCATCGAGCTCAAGACCCCTCACTCCGGAGTAAGTCGCTCTCCCAACTAAGCTACACGGACATGTCCTCTCACTGCTATCTGCCTTTATCTCATGTGCGTCCTGCGGTGCAGACACGTCACAAGTTCTTGATCTGCGTAATTTTAGCAAATGACATTTTTCCTGCTTGCGTTTGATCCAACTTTCGATAAATAAATCCTCAAAGAAAAGTGCACATTCGGTAAACTTGTAATAAGAATGTTATTTTTTTAGTCACTCTTTTTAGGTATGTATCTTTCTTTTTTTAATATCTTTACTCTTTTGGATTTTATTAGTTTCACTGAAGAAATTTTGTCCTTATACAAAGCAAGTAACATCACAAATTCATTTCTAAAATTTTTTTACACTCACTGACTAGGCGATTGTGTTTGATCAGTTTTGTGTACCAGTCTGTATATACATACAGAACAACCTTAGACTACCCGATGGCCGAGTGGTACGAAGCACCTGCTTCTAACCATTAGTCCGAGATGGGCGTTGGCTACGAATTCCGGGTGAGGTGTGAACCGTGCATTTGTCCTACGGCGCTGGCTCTCTTCCTTCCATGGAAGCAGTCGCCATACGTTAAAGACCAGATACAGGTCATAGTCCACTGAGTTGCTCACGGTAGTCCATAATTCCCCATAGGAATTACATTCACCTGCTTATAAAACTCCTAATCGATAAATACATAGTTTTTGTTAGTGCAAAAATTATTATTTTTTTATTGGTAGTTTAATAATCACCGTGAGCAACTCAATAACGTCCGTCCCTAATTTTGGGCCTCTGGTTCCAGTTTAGGGAAAGAGCCATGGCCGTAAGACAGACACAACGTCCATACTTCACCGGAATTCGAACCCGGACCCAACTCGGACGTATGATCAGAAGCCAGTGCTTACACCACTGCGCCATGGGACAGCAATGCAACAATTAAGAAAGGTGTTCCAACTACACTGATGTTCAAAATTAAGAGAATTTGCACATTTCGTCGAATTTCTGAAAACTAATGGACACATTTTAATAAAATTTGGTATCGATTCACAGTTATATAAGAGAAAACATTATACCATACAACAGTCATGGTACGCACTCATGATAGTCAGTAAGGCACGTTAGCGCAGGAATGGCCATAATCCGCGTTGCAAGATCGAACATAAAATGACTCTAATATGGGGTATGGTTCCCTCTCACAGTCATACAGCTCTCACAGCACGACGTCATACTGGAAACGAGGCAGTTCATGAGTCCCTGTGGCAGTTGGTCCTACTCCTGCAGCAACGCAGTTTTCAGCTCCTGGATGGTTCTCGGAGGGGTATTGCCCTCCCAAAAGTGTCCCAGACATGTTCGATAGGGTTTAGGTCTGGCGATATGGCTGGACAATCGATCCGGCGAATAGCCTCTCTTTCAAGATAATCGTCGACCAGGTGAGCCCTATATGGACGAGCGTTGTCGTCCATGAAAAGGAACGGATGGCCAACTGCGCCTCTGAAAAGTCGAACATAGGGCTATAAGATATCATCCCTATACTTCTCAGCAGTCAGAGAGCCTCTGTCAAACACATGGAGAGTTGTGCGGCCGTCCAACATGATACCTGCCCAGACTATGACACCTCCTCTGCCATAGCGGTCCCTTTCTCGGATGTTGGAGGAAAGGTATCGGGTCCCAGGTTCTCTCCAGATGAAGGTACGTCGAGAATCAGTGTCTAGGCTGAATCGTGACTCATCTGTGAAGAGAACGTTACCCCACTGGAGTCTGGTCCAAGGCTGATGGTGTCTGCACCATGCTAAACGCGCTCTCTTGTGTGATGAAGTGAGCGGGACACAAACAGCGGGTCTTCTGGCAAAAAGCCTTGTCTCATGATGCCTTCGGGAAACCTTGAAACTCGGGTTTCAGTGCCGGCATAGAGCTCACGAGATAGCTGTGCAGTCCTGTGCCGCCTCGTTGAAAGTGCCAAATAAGGATCTTCACTGGCCGTCGTGGCTCTTGGACGACCTTGCCCATGCCTTCTCGATATGGATACGGTGTCCTTAAACTGTTTCCACAAATTGCAGACGACACTGGGCGTTACATTGAGCTCTGTAGCAACCTGCACTTGCAATTGCCCTGCCTCCAATCACCCGGCGATTCTTCACCTCATTCCGTCATCAATACGTTCGTGGGAACTCATTTTACCAGATTGCTTATGAAACTGAACCAACACCTGCAAGAAACACAACGAATGTCGCCGAGGTGTACGATCGAACTAATCGCGCAAAAAAACCACGTGTGCTTTTCATGCCCTTCGATGTCATAGCTCCGCCCACACGCACGTGTACGCTTATGTATACGACACTGCAAATTTGCATTCTTATTCGGCGGCATAATTTGTACCTTTGGTTCCGTACTTTTTGTGAAAATCGACAAAATGTACAAATTCTTTTAAGTTTGAACACCAGTGTATTAGTTTAATATCAATAACTACCATTTACAGTAGCAAAATACTGTTCATCACGTGTTTAACTAACAATATTTAGCAGAAGTCAATAGGTTCCTGGTAATATTAACTAAAAGCAAACTACAAACAGCATATTCAAAAGGACATACCCCAACTTTGAAAAGTAGGCCTACATCCATTGTCGTCCGGCTTCCTTTGTTAGTGAATGTATATCAGCAGTCGAAAAGACAAATATCACAACTAACAGTAAAAACTTCCTCTGCTAGTGAACGTATGTCAGCAGTCGAAAGGACATATCACAACGAACGGTAAAAACGACAAATTGAGTGAAACATGAATGAAACGGCACTAAACCGAGTACGAACTTGTAAAATTCAAATGAAATGAGTACATTAAATTCGATTGAAAAGTAAAACCAACAAAGTTAAAAGCTGAAAATGACAAAACCACGGAACCTATTTACACTCTACCCATGCTATAGTATTCATACATGTTTCGGCTAATATTCAGCTTTCATCAATGAAAGAGTTCACAAGGTCCTCCGTAATCGACTAGATGTAATATAATATGCCAGAATGAAAAGACAGTATGTTAACTTCATCACATAACCTATGAACACCTATACCCTATCGCGCATTTCTTGTTTAGCGCCATCTGTGGGGATTTCGCCGACGTATTCGTGCTGCTGATCAACTAAGCTAAGCAAGCAGAGTTTATCTAACTTCCGCTTAATATTACGTTGATTTTCAGAATGTAAGAGGTATCTCCATGCGTGTGGAATATAATATTCCACACGCATGGAGATACCGGAGATACACGCATGGAGATACTAAGCTAAGCAAGCAGAGTTTATCTAACTTCCGCTTAATATTACGTTGATTTTCAGAATGTAAGAGGTATCTCCATGCGTGTAGAATATAATATTCCACACGCATGGAGATACCGGTTACATTCTCGAAATCAACGTAATATTAAGCGGAAGTTAGATAAACCCTGCTTACTTAGCTTAGTTGATCAGCAGGACGAATACGTCGGCGAAATCCCCACAGATGGCGCTATACAAGAAATGCGCGATAGGGTATAGGTGTTCATAGGTTATGTGATGAAGTTAACATACTGTCTTTTCATTCTGGCATATTATATTACATCTAGTCGATTACGGAGGACCATGCACTTGTGAACTTTTTCACTGGTGAAGGCTTAATATTGGCCGAAACATGTATGGAGGCTGTAGCATGGGTAGAGTGTAAATATGTTCCGTGGTTTTGTCATTTTCAGCTTTTAACTTTGTTGGTTTTACTTTTCAATCGAATTTAATGTACTCATTTCATTTGAATTTCACAATTCCGTACTCGGTTTAGTGCTGTTTCATTCATCTTTTACTCAATTTGTCGTTTTTACCGTTCGTTGTGATATGTCCTTTCGACTGCTGACATACGTTCACTAGCAGAGGAAGTTTTTACTGTTCGTTGTGATATTTGTCTTTTCGACTGCTGATATACATTCAATAGCAGAAGAAGCCGAACGACAATAGATGTAGGCCTACTTTTCAAAGTTGGGGTAAGTCCTTTTGAATATGCTGTTTGTAGTTTGCTTTTAGTTAATATTACCAGGAACCTATTGACTTCAGCTTAATATTGTTAGTTAAACACGTCATGAACAGTATTTTGCTACTGTAAATGGTAGTTATTGATACATTTCCTTAGCCACGTAGTATCCGCTCGTGTATTCATGCACTTGTGAGTTTTTAGTATTAGTTTTAACTACAATACTTTAGTAACGTTAAATTCTGTAAAAAAAGATCTCTAAGAGTAGAGATAATACAGCGAAGTGGCAAAACATTATTACCATCTGACTAATATGATGTTCATCCTGCATGTTCTGTCAAAACAGCTCTTACTCGACGAGTA
The DNA here is from genome assembly GCA_039090855.1 of Macrothele yani. NCBI lineage: Eukaryota > Metazoa > Arthropoda > Arachnida > Araneae > Macrothelidae > Macrothele > Macrothele yani. The sequence goes on from CM077002.1 coordinate 135,598,784, forward strand.
TGGCCGCTACAAGATCCCTGTGTGTTGTGGTAGCTGGTACCAATGCGTTACCAGCAGATACTTTAATTCTGGGAAGTTACGTTGTTGAGCCGCCACAGATTCTATTTCATGTTTCAACATCAACCACAAGTGGTTGAATGGATTCCTGTCTGGGGAATTTGGTGGCCAGGGCATTACCTGCAGGATCCAGGACTTCCTCGTGTTCCACGAACCATTCTCGAAAAGTCCTGGCAGTGCGGCTTGGCGTATTAAGGCTCTGCTAGGAGGCACCACTCTGCAATGATGTTTAGGTAGGTGGCAGACCTCATAATTTTCTGCACATGAATGACTATTTCCTAGCAGAACATTGTCCAAAGCATTACATTCCTTTATCAGCTTGTTTTTGTCCCGCGGTGCATCCTGGTGCCAACACTTCTCCAGGTAAACGACACGCACGTACCCGACCGTACGGATGGTGCAACAGAAAACGAGATTCATCGGACCAGATGACCTTCTTCCAATCATTCAAGGTCCAGCTTCGATGTTTGAGTGTCTATTGTAGGCACTATTGACCGTTAACCAAGGTTATCATGGGCATTCGGAGTGGCTTGCAGATATACAACCTCATTTTCAGCAAAGTTCTACGTGCTGTGTTTTGTGACCCATTACTCTCGTCCCCAGCATTCAAGTTACTGTTGCATTGTTCGCTCCTTGAATAAATGTGTGCTGGTTTCCTGATTGTTTTTGTCTCCTTTCTCCTTAAAACGGCGGAAACTTTTGCATACCCCTAATATATGAGAGATGGGTCCCGGTTCGAATCCCGCTGAGGCATGGATGTTGTGTTTGTCTTACGGCACCGGATATCTCCCTTTCCTGGAACAGTGGCTCTCAATCAGGCATGGGTGGCTGCTTATAGCCTATTGAGTTACTCACGGTGGTCATTAAACTTTCAATCAAATGAAAAAATGTCGCCTACTGCGCGATGGTTTTGGTGTCTCCTCTTTCAGTGGATGCCTTTTTCTCAAAATTCTACCCGTTACTTTGACACACGAAAGGTTGTTCCATTTTGAAATAAATGCTTTTTGTTTGTTTTGGGGGTTTAAAGACCACAGTGAGCAACTCAATGGGGTTTTTCGACCGTCCTTAATTTAAGGCCATTGGTTCCAGAGAAGGGAGAGAGCGAGTATCGTAAGAAAAACGCAAAATCCATGCCGGACGGGGATTCATTCGAACCCGGACCCATCTTGGACAAATGGTCAATAACCAGAGCTTAAACCACTGCGCCAGCGGAACGGCTAAGATAAACGTGTGTAGGCACGGATTTAGTAATATCTCTCAGGGAGAATCGCTCTGTGCTCCGTGGTAGTCTGTAAATACGGGGGTGAATATGTTGAACCATCACAGTGCGCACTAGTGCCTCCTTCGAAATTACAAAGGAGGGCAGGGCATACCAAAGACTCTAGGCTTTAAGTATAACGGCTTATGTCTAACTGTAGTCAGCTTCAGCTTAATTTACAACACCATGCTTGGTCCGGCGTCACTTTTCTCACAGACATACAGATAATTTTGCAACGTCATTTCAGAGCAAACGCCCGACATATAGATAGAAAGAAATGTTTTTTTATAGAAAAATAATTCTTCAGACAGAAATAAAACTCAGGTGAAGTTAAAAATTATTATTCATATAAGTATCGTACACTCAGGAACAATGAAATTTTAGCACCAAGAAGGAAGCATCGGACTGAACTGAAATTTTATGGACGTAATGATACAGATAAATGATATACATGATGGCAAAAACAGAACTGCAGGACAATTACAGAGGGATCTGTGTCATGCAGTCCTGTCATTTTCAATAGCGCGTTGCACCGCCTCGTGCAGCGATGCATGCTGCAATACCGTCCGGCATGGAGATAAACAGAATCCTGATGTTATCCTGCGGCAGAATGGCCCACACGTGTTGGACGGTGTGCTCCAAATCCCGGACAGTGCTACACGGCGGCAGCCGGCGTTTCAACTGGTACAACACATACTCGATAGCGGGCATGTCCGGGGAGCGTATAGACCATGAAAGTGTCTGGACATGACGTAGGCAGTACTGGGAAACCCGAGCCGTGTGCGGGCGGGCATTATCCTGCTGGTATAGCGCACCTGGAATTCCGGACAGGAATGCGTGCACTTAGAGCCGTAGGATCTCATCCACATACCACTGGCCCGTCAATGATCCACATACCACTACTATAGCTGAGCGGCTATCGTAGGCAATGACTTCCAAGACCATAACGCCTTCAGTGGGGGAGGTGTGGCGCTCGATAGCGAGATTGGGATTGTGCAGCTGACCCAGGGACCTCCACAGCCGGACACGACGTACATCTGTCCCCAAAACGAAGCGGCACTCTTCACTAAACACCACACGTCACCAGTCAGTGGCGTTCTACGTCGCTCTGGCCAGACACCACTGCATACGTGGCCCTGGGATCGCAGATTCGCTTCCGTGAGGCATCGGGAAATGGTTCGTGGACACACAGGATCCGCTACATCTGCATGTATAGTGGACCGGGTCCCCGTGGGATCCGTTCGTGTTTGGCGCACGATCCGTCGAACTGCTCTACCGGTGGTCCTCCTGGTCCTTCCGAGGCCGTCCGCCGTGTAGCAATGCCGTCACGTATCCACTGCTCCCAACACAGTCGGACGGTATGGTCAGAACGATCCACGTGGCGGGCTATACGGCGCGTCGACCACCCTGCGGTTTCCAGCCCGATGATCAGGCCTCTCTCAAAGTCTGTACGTTACGTAAATCGGCGTCTCTGGCATCTACCCGGCATTCTTCTCACTCTGTACTCTTGCTTGCGCCTGCCGGTGCTTTTCGCTTTCATGGGGCATCGACTACACGCTGGTTTATAAGGCTGCCGGTTCATGCTTGCAGCGCCACCACAGGGTGTACGGACATGCGCACTCGCACCAAACGTGGTTCATTTGCATTCCAGCTCGCACTGCAAAGTTTCACGGTTTTAGCATGTTTTCTTCTAGGTGCGCAACTTTCATTGTCCGTGAGTGTAACTATTTGGTCGCTCCAAAATTTTCAGTCAAAGAAAAGAATTTGGACAATTTCTAGGATGGTTCAACGAAAAACATCTCGGTGTCCCAATGGGCCCGTCCGTCCTAATCAGAAGTGTGTGTACGCTTAGCATATATGCCTACTTTCCGTTCAACACTCCACACTTTAGCACTACTCAGTTTTCATTCGGCGCGAAAAAGAACTACTTTTGCTGCTTTTTAGTCAGCCCCCTTTTTATTTTCTTTGTCATATGCTGTAGCATTGGCGTAAGAAAGGGAGAAAGGAGCTCAGGGTGCTCAAACCCCCTATATTTGATATCAATGCACAATTTTCTCCTGAACGCCAAATCACATGATTTCTTATTATCTTTTAAAGCCGAATTTTAAATGTTGTTCATTTAAAATATCAAGATAAATCTGAAAAACCCATAAAAGCACTGACTCAAATCACAATTTTTTTCAACGAACTCGTAGATTTTTTCGAATCTCTTCGAATTTGTTTCATTGGCTTATTTTTCCACGAGCAAGCAACACACCCGTAGGATTCACACTCCTGGAAAATGACTTTATTAGCAATTAGACAAGAGGTAAGACCAACCACTGCGATAGAATCATTATCAAGTTCTGAAGCTGCTTTTTTTGTTTTTTCTTTTACCCCAATATCAAGAAATTTCTAAACATTCTATGACCTCTTCCTGTCTCAACAGCTACTCCTGAAAATGCATTTTCTACTCTCAGGCGCCAGAAAATGTACTGTGTCTTCGAAACACATTGTCTAATTCTCGACTTTTGGGACTTGCATTTCTGAACATTCATCTAGAAGTAGAAGTAAATAGAAGATCCGCATTTTGAAAGCACTGGCGGAGAAGCGCAGTTTCCTTGCTTGTGCAATGATGATAACATGTGTAAGTAAAATTTTATTAAAGTACTAGCAAAACTTTACATTTTTAATATTCTGCACTATTATTTATTTCAAAAAGTAATTGGTTTTAAAATTCCTTCTTTATAAATAACTCCGAGAAATTGAATACTAAGAGAGAAGTACCCTTTTATACACTGGTGTGCAAAAATTAAGGACGAAAAGGAGAAATTAGCATAACAGCGGAACGAGGAGGCAGAACGGACCTAAAGACCACTCAGCAGATACACTAGGGCCCGGAACGGTAGGGCATGCGCATATATGCATCATGGCGTAGGGAGAGGGGAGTGTCGGAAAGGCATAAAATAAAGCACGCGGGCGGTGTACGCTCAGCAATTCGATGAAAGCTATTGCACGGTATACATCGGTTTGAACGACGTCGAGTTGCTGCCACCGTGTGATATGGCTAACAGGCAATCCAGTAGACGACATCTGGATGACTTTACCCGAGGTCGCGCCATCGGGAAGTTGTAAGAAGGTCGAAGTGTGACTAGCTTGGCCGAGGAGTTAGGGATCGCTCACAGCATCGTTTCACGAGCTTGGAGAGCATTTAAAACGACAGGAACAACTGTTCGAGAGTTTAGCAGTGGTCGTCCACGAGCAACCACGGCTGCAGACGACCGGTATATTGTCCTACAGGCGGGAAGAGACAGACGACAGACAGCATGAGAAATCGCAAGGCACATGCAACAGACAACTGGGAGTCCGTTATCGCGTTATACCGTGGCCAGGAGGCTGCACAAAGGTGGGCTATTTGCACGACGACCAGTACGGTGTGTACCATTAACGCCGGGTCATCGGAGACGCCGGTTTCTTTGGTGCCAGAAACACAAGAACTGGACACATCAGCTATGGGGTCGAGTTCTTCTTACGGATGAGAGCCGATTTAGTCTGACGAGCGATTCTGGACGTATACACATCTAGAGAGAGCAGGGAACACGCAATCACACCTCCAACATCATCGAAAGGGACCGGTTTGGAGGTGGCGGAGTTCTCGTTTGGGGCGGTATCATACTTGATAGCCGTACTGACCTCCACATCTTCCAAGAAGGTTCCGTCACTGGTGTCCGCTATTGTACCGAGGTTCTCCTGCCTCACGTGCGCCTGCTTAGAGGTGCTGTGGGTCCTGAGTTCCTCTTCATGGACGACAAGGTTACACCTCATCGTCTAGTGGCTGTCGCAGAGCTGTTGGAGAGTGAAGATATTCAACGCATGGATTGGCCCGCAAGGTCCCGGACCTAAATCTAATCGAACACGTGGAACACCTATGCATCTTTCGGTACCCGAACTCCACTCGGATGATTAGCTAGAAACCTACGCTTCTAACCACTCAGCCGCAATTGTCTCTTACGGTATGATATATCCCCATGAGCATCTAAGACTATAAGGAGAAGAGAGATACATGTAGAGGATATTAGGAAAGGAGTGTCTATCCTCAGGTCTTAAACAACCTTTAGAAGAAGGAAGCTAGGAGATTTGGGCTAGAGAGTCCGACAGAGAAGTCACTCCGAAGTGAGGTAGGAAGGGGAGGAAGACGCTCTTGTTTATAACCGGAAGAAAGGCATTACCCAGGGATTGCTGCTTAACGTGCCAATCAGACGCACGGAAAATATTTAGTGGTTCGGCCGTTCTTACCTGCCTCAGATCGATCCTGAGACCTTTCCGTGGCAGTCACAACATTGAGTACTGGGTCATCCGTGGTCTTAACGCTATAAGAAGTCTCAGATTCCCTATTTAAAGCCACTGTCTCCTGGGATAGGACAGTGCCAGCTCCGTAAAACATACACACCACCCTCATCCGGGACTTGGGCCCATCTCGGACGGCTAACTAGAGAGAGAAACGCTTCTAACATCTCTGCCAGAAGGCGGCTCAGATTACACTTTACTAAGCAATCAACGAAAGTAACTAGGCAAACTAGTTCTCATTGCTTAATGTGCGTTCCCTGACTAGATGTCTGAGAACGCCTGTACATTTTATTTGTTAGAAACGCTCTATTAATTTAAATATCTCTTTTAGAAAAAAATATTTGCAGTCACAAATTTGATGGTACCCGAATATAGAACTTTTTACCAAAGCAAAACACAAAAAATTCCTTAACCCTTTAAATGATCGATGTACCTTAACCAAATAGTGTCCAAAATTTTCTGTGCTTTTCAAATACAAACGTTCACGTAGCGGACGGGTTTAACGAAAACTACGGCAAGACAATTCCTTTCCTCCTCTTATATCAGAAGTACCGACCATGAACTTGTCATTTGTGATAATTGCTTGCTTCTGGTACTTTATTTTCTGCTCCATAACCCAAGGCATGATAGGAAAGGTTTAGTTCCCCTGACATGGTCATCATACCACTGGGCATAAAGAAGTGATCCAAGCATCTTTCTTCTTTCTCTTTGCGCTTCTCTTTTTTTAAATTGAAGATTTAACGACCACCGTGTGTAATTCGATGGGTTATAAGCAGTCGCCCGCTTCTAATTTAGGGCCGCTGATTCCAGGGAAGAGAAAGAGAGAGGAGAGAGTGAGTGCGTATGACAAACAGAACATCCATATCTCGCCGGGATGCGACGAACGAATGATCAAAAGTCATCACTGCACCCCAGGGCTTTAGCTCTTTAGCAGATAATCAGTGAGAAAGGATTAGCGCCGATCATCGCACGAACAATTACTTTGAGTAAAAATGCGAAAAGGGAGAGCAACGCGTTCTGATGATTTATTTTGGAATGTCACTCGTTCCAGTGGCTTTGGGACCACAAAACATAGCCTAAATGTATTCGTCCCAATCGCATTTGTCCCCCTTCTTAACAACGCGTACAGTCGTTCGAGGTGATTTCAGCCCATTTTGGTAACCCCGAGTTAATTTGTTTCAGCCGGTAAAAGGGATAATAAGCCGAAATTCTTAAGGTGGAGATAAAGGCATATCCAACGTAGCTTTCTGCTCATAGATGATGCTGAAAATGACCTTGCTTTTGAGATTCTTTCTTGTGGGCGTCTTAGTTTTGTGAGTGAATTTCGCTCAGTCTTTCCCTAATCAGATGGTGATTTCCGAATAAGCTGCTGTCAGTAACCTAGATTACCAGTATCTGATTTCAGATTTACATTAGTTTGAGGATAGAACAACCAATAAAATGTAATGTAAGTTATTTAAGCAATTACTGCTATTCTAAAAAAATTCTATAACCGCTACGTTTTCATTTTCGGTACGAGAACGTTTGATATTCAAGAAGTGCCACGTTTCCTCTACTTGACTTACGCAGAGCGCCACCTATTAACGATATGCGACATTACTCCGACACGCGGAAATTTACTTTTTAAATATTCCTTATAATGTTTTTCTCAAATTTGCAAGCCACTGACTATAGTTCAGTGTTTTCTTCGTCCGTGTGCCAATTTTCATGAGTCAGGAAGAATTTCTTGTACGTGAACTTATGTAACTCTATTTTCACCATTGCAAGATAGCGGCTCATTTTTACTCGACGTGCATTTTGTGAGTCAATAGGTAAAAATAAATGAAACTGAGAAAATAGCCGATTTGGAAAGAGACTTCTAAAATACAAGGTCTGTCAAACATGTGCTTTCAATGACGCTAATTCCTTAAAGCTGTTAAAAATCGGCAGCCATCCATTTACAAAAGACATGAAAAAAAAAAAAAAAACGGATGATATATGGCCAAAAGAATTATGAAACATCATAACAATAAAAACTTACAGTGAAAAATATGGATCTCAATTGTTACGCTCGTAAACCGTAACCAAAAACACAGTATTCCAAATAAGCGTAGGGAGTTTGACGTTTCCGAATGAGTGGGGACGTCTTTATCAAATGTGTCATTTAATCTGGAGAGGAAAAAGTTTCAGAACACCTTACAATAACACGTTTTTGAAAATGCAACAATGCGCTGCAGCTCTCCGGGACACTTGACGCACATTCAAGCATTTCAACCGCATAAACATTCTTTTGTGCGTACCCGAGGAAACACAAACTTCTTGAACTCATCCGTTTTTGAACAAGAACAGAAAAACTAAATAATGGCTTTGTTTGAAAAATATGGAAAGCAACATATCAACTCTTTTTTACTGAAATGAAAGAACGTTTAAAATGTCAACAGACCGAAAACACACCGTGTTTATATTGATATGATAGATATTTTTCTTAAAAAGTTGAAAGGTTTAATCGAGTTCTGTAAATATATGTCATCATCATTATCAACTGCTATCAATCCACTACTGCCTGGATGAAGGTGTCCCCAGATTTCTTTCACAATTTTCACTCCTGCGCCAGTCTCCTCCAAGCCACTCTGACATACTTTCTAATTGTTTTTTTTTGTTTTTTTATTGGAGGTTTAACGACCACAGTGAGCAACTCATTGGGCTATAAGCATTCGCCCGTCCCTAATTTAAGGCCTGCCGCCCCGGTGGCGCAGTGGTCTAAGGCGCTGGCCCCTGATCATTCGTCCGTCTGGGGTCCGGGTTCGAATCTCGGTGAGGCATGGATGTTGTGTTTGTCTTACGGCACTGGCTCTCTCCCTTCCCTGGAACCAGTGACCCTAAATTAGGGACGGGCGACTTCTTATAGCCCATTGAGTTGCTCACGGTGGTCGTTAAACCTCCAATCAAAAAAAAAAAAAAAAAAAAATGAGGCCACTGGTTCCAGGGAAGGTAGAGAGCCAGTGCCGTAGGACAAACACAACATCCATGCCTAACCGGGATTCGGACTCGGACCCTTCACGGACGAATGGTCATAAGGCAGCGTTTAGACCACTGCGCCACCGGGGCGGCACTTCCTAATTTCATGTACCAATCTCCTACATGGCCTTCTTCTGGGTCTTTTCCTGTCCCATGGAATCCAGTCTAATATTTCAGATGCCCAACGGTTGTCAGTTCTTCTAACAATGTGTCCATTCCATTGATATTTCAAGTATTTTACTTTGAGCATGATACCATCAACTCCCGTCATTTTCCTGATTCATGAGTTCCTTTTCCTATCGTTCCTGGTTATGCCAAGCATGCATCTCTTTATGCCTGTTTCAGTTATCTGCCACCTGTGGATGTCATTTTTAGTTGAGGTCCATGTCTGTGTACCACAAGTAAGAACTGCAAGGATACATTCATTAAACGCTTTTCTTTTAAGACATAATAGTAAATTTCTCTTGACAATTGTATCGTTCTTTCAAAATACTCTCAACCAAGTTTTACACGCCTATTAATTTTTGCTTCGATGCGGGCGTTACTTGATATCAGTTGTGCAAGATACACTGCCGGACAATTGCTAAGGACGGATGACAATAGCAACGCTAGCAACCATAAAATGGAAGGCAGGAAAATGTGGAAATTAGCATAAGTGCGGGATACAGTAAGATGTCTTGTGCGTATGCAAATTTTGGATTGCCGAACTTGTTCGTGACGTCATAGCGCTGATAAGAGATATAAAGGATTTGACGCGTATTGACCGTTGTTGTTCAAACGCAAAGTTGAAAGGGAAAGAAGCAATTGACGAACTTGCAATTTTCAGTATGTCTTCCCGACATCACCTAGATGATTTTACGCATGTCCGTATTATTGGCAAGATTGAAGAAGGGAGAAAAATAATAGATGTTGCCAGAGAGTTCGACGTCAGCCACAGTGTTGTTTCAAGGCTTTGGAAATAATTTCAAACAAATGGAGAGTGTAGCAAACGTCACGGGGGAGGTCGTGTTCGCAGTACGACACCTGCAGAAGATCGGTACATAGTGCTATCAACAAAAAGAAACCGGCGCAGCACAGCTAGTGAGGTAGCAAATCAGTTTATGGCTGCTACTGGCAAGCGGATCTCCCGAAAAACTGTCGCCAGACGTTTGAATGAAGGAGGACTATACGCCCGGCGTCCTGTTGTGTGCACCCCATTGTCCCGACGTCACCGTACCGCCCGTTTGCAATGGTGCCATCAACATCGCAATTGGACTGATAACGACTGGTCTGCTGTCCTCTTCTCAGATGAGAGTAGATACAGTCTATCGTCTAATTGTCGACGACAACTGATCTGGCGTGATAGTGGTAATGCATATTGTCTAGCAAACATACAGGAAAGGGACCGATATCCGACATGTAGTGTCATGGTATGGGCTGGCATCATGATCAATGGCCGTACGTCCCTCTATGTGCTTCCAACTGGGACTATGACTGGCCAACGATACATTAATGATGTTCTGCTACCTCATGTTCGCATGTTCTGTGGTGCTGTCGGTGATAGATTCATTTTCATGGACCACAACGCAACATGTTATCGAACAGTCGCTGTCCAGGAGTGTCTTGAGAGCGAGGATATTCAACGCCTCGTATGGCCAGCACGTTCTCCAGATCTGAATCCCATTGAAATGTGTGGGATGCTTTGGGGAGGAGTCTTGCTGGTCGCCAATGCCCTCCGATAAACAAGGACACCCTCGTCTGTGCACTGACAGGGGAATGGGATAAATTACCCCAACAGCTGCTTGATAATATTGTGCAAAGCATGACACGACGTGTGGAATCTTGCATGGTCCTAGATGGTGGCCATATCCCGTATTGACATCTTACGCCGGAACGCCTGTGGACGGTAACTGCATTTGTTTCACGTTTACGTATTCTGTACAAAATGGCCTGTTTGTCCCTTGAACACGTTTCAAAGCCTTCTGGATTTCAGAGCACAATAAATTGTCTTTCTTGTAATGTCCTGGCATTCTGACATTATTTTATTTCACTTGGCATCCAACCACACTTACTTTTTTATGCGCTATATAGCCGTTTATGATCCGTCCTTAGCAATTGTCCAGCAGTGTATATGTAGGCATCGCTTGCCCAATTAACGGTAGGCATCGGTTGTCCAATTAACGGTAGGCATCAGTTGTCCAATTAAATGTAGGCATCGGTTACTTCTAGAACTTCTCCATTAATCGTCATATCTTCAGTTCTTGAAAAATCATTGTTCATCAATTTTGTTTTCGGTAAGTTGAAGTCGTGAAATAATTTACTTTCTATGTTTCGTTCAACGGTGTTCTAGCTTCTGAAGAAATAAATAAAAAGAAATATCGTACAACAGTATAATGAATATCGCAGGTTTTTCCCATGATAAAGATGATTTATTCTCGTGAAGACAAACTATATATTCTACACAGTCGTATTAGAATAATATGACCATCCCCGGAATCACAATATACCCGCTCACAGAGTGTACGTGACAAGGTCGACCACACCGAGATATAAACGGAGCATAATGGGCAGAGGTAGGGATATGATGGGCGTTCAAAAAGGAATGATCATCGGTTACCGCGCCTAATCATCAGTTATCACGAATAATCATCGGCTACCACGCCTGTTACGCATGGGTCTCCGTAGTCGACGCTGCTTCAAGGCGCCCATGTTAACTTAGGTCCATCGGCTGCAGTTCGTATGGGACTACCGTTATTGGGCAGTGGAAGAGTGGGAAAAAGTTGTCTTTTCCGACAAATCGAGGTTTCTACTCCCTAGAAGTGACGGGCGGTGGTGCATACGGCGTCAGACACACGAGAACTAACACCAGGAAGCGCTTGTCGGTCAAGTACATGCCAGCGGTGGCAGTGTGAATGTTTGATGAATGTTTCCCTGGTATGACCTGTGACCTCTGGTACTACTCGATGGGTCCTTGAACGGCAATGGCTACCAGTCCATCCTCGTTGACCACACGCATCCCTTCGTGTTGGATGTTTACTTTGGTGGTGATGGTATCTACCAACAGAACAATGCGCCCTGCCATGCATGTCGCTAAGAGGGTGTGTACTGGTTCCAGGAACACGGCAGCGATGTCTCCGCTCTCACTTGGACGGCGAAATCGCCCGACCTCAATCCCATAGAGCACTTGTAGGACTATTTCGATCGACAGGCTCAACATGCCGACCCACATCCACGTCATCTGCGTGACCTCCGTGCACTGCTGCAGTCCGAATGGGCACTCGGGCAACCCTTCCTGGGCTTCATTACGTCCATACCACGCCGTCCCGCCACTGTCATCCGGGCCAAGGGTGGTTATTGCCATTATTAGGTAGATGGTCATATTATTCTGATACGACTGTGTATATACATGTACCTGATGAAAATACTAATGATTTCGAACAGCAGAATTAGTAATATTAAGCGTTTAAAAAACCCATGTATCTTGGATGATCGAATGCAGAAGATGTAGTTATTAACAATCATGTCTGGTACTATACATCATTGCAATAAGTTTATATTAGATTTCTCCTTCGCGGCTTGAAATCACTATTATGGATCCGCACTTATTTCTGAGTGAGTGAACTCTCCATCCGAGTTGCTTTAACCTTGCAAGTCCTTACAGGATCATTTCAATTACCACCCTTGGTCTACCACCAACACCGTTCTGCCAACTGTCGTTGGGAAACCATCGCATCACACACGGTTTGCACATTCATAAACGTTCAGTCACGAGTTGCCCACTTTACTTGAATAAAAAAAGTTGTTTGGAATAAACACTCATGACGTCGACGCCCAACAATACAGGTTGATTCATGAAGAAGTATACAGTTTCCAGATGCTGTAAAACAGTAACAGTTGAAGACACGGACCACAACTGCAAACCGTTAGGTAGATGTACTCATGAGGTTTGTGTCCCGCTACTGAGGGAAGTGGCGTAGGCTATAGCGCGCGTGTCACGTGGCTAGTCAGTCAAAATGGCAGCATCTGCAGTGGAGAAGACGTTTTGTGCTCTTGAATTGAACAAAACGGAATCTGTAACTGTCGTGCAACGGCATTTTCAATCACAATTCGGAACAGAACCTCCAACCAGAAAATCTATCTACGATTGGCATAAAAAATTTTAAATTACAGGCTGCTTGTATCACAGCCACTATCACTGCACTTGATTCAGATATCTTACCTCGCGTTCTGGTGGAAATGGGTTACCGGCTCGATGTGTGTCGTGTGATTAAGGGTGCACACATAGATCATCTGTGACTGTCTCTAAAAAAACTTGAAACATTCCCCTACAATCGTGTTACATGTAACATAAAATATATTACATTGTTCTTGTTTTATAGTGCGTTGAAACTGTATACTTCTTTATGAATCACCCTGTATAAATTTTCAGTGCTTGAAACAGCATTGTTCATGAATTTTGTTTTCCATAAGTTCACTTTTAAGCTTACATCTTCGTCTTGTAAACAAGTTTCTGGTTCATACTCCTCAGCTTTAAGGGAGTACTTAAAAATGATTATGTCGTCAGAGCAGAATAAAGGTGGGTCAAATAATCTCCATTAATTCTTATCCTCTTGTGTTCCCAGTTTAACGATTGAAAATCATTGTGCAATTTGGCATTGAAGAGTTTGGGGGATATAAAGTCACATTGTCTTACTCTCGTTCCCGTTTTTATAAGTGCTGCGTTCTCTAACAGTCGAACCATTGCACTCGTATTTTCACGGATGCTATTATTAATGTTTACGTTTGCATATACACTCCCTAGACAAAATATTAGATATAGGGGTAATAGGCAATTGACATGGACATTTTCCTGCACAAAGTAGAATAGGCCAAACCTAACGCAGGCGATTAATAGTCGGACAGCAGGGATTCCAACGGTGTATCATAATCAACGAACATGGGTGAACGAGGTGATCTGAGCGACTTTGATCGTGGACGCATTTTCGGCACAAGACAGATGGGTCTTTCGCCCAAGGGGTAAGAACTGTAATGTTCTCAATGACAACCGTGTCAAGGGTGTACCGCGAGTATACTACCGACTGACGTACCAGCGCCAGAGAGCAAACGGTGGCCGACCGCACCATATTTATTTACCAAGGTCGTCGTAGACTATCCAGGCTCGTACAGACCGACCGTCTGGCAACGGTTGCGTAAATCACATCCATGTTTGTCTGAGGCCCAAGCAGTGTCAGCGAAAAAACGGTACGGCGTACCCTGGGGTACGGGAGCCGGGGCCCTACTCGTGTGCCACTGTTAACTACTCGTCATCGAACGTAACGCCTCGCCTGGTGACGGGGACATCAAAACTGGACCTGTGCCAAAACATATAAAGCTGCGCGTGGAGAACGTCAACTCCCGTTGAGATAACGTAAAACAGGCGATAACAGCGCCTCCATATCCTGGTAGCTTATGTGCTCTGCCGGAAAGCAAACATTCAGGAACAAAAGGCTTTAGGGACTACGGCAGCGGAGCTTTTCTCTGATCCACGATTGTTTCCAGGGCTGTTAGAATACTAGGGCTGGATCATTCCTTTGAAGAAATTTTGCCGCCACGGATCCCCTCAGCGGTGACAGATGACCTGTTTCTGACGTCACTGTGTTGGAACTCCGGTTGGAACCGTGAACGCTACATTCTTTCCTTTGCGTTTTTGTGGATAAGTATTCAGCTCTCAGAACTTCCTTTTTCAGAAATCGTTTAGTTAGTTTACGTTGAAACACAGTATCTAGTTGTGCTGTGGCTACTTGTAAGAACCATTACGAAAAAACTAAAGGTCACTGTATTGTGTACCACACATTTCCTTTGAAAAAGCCAAATTTGGTGAATGAATGGCTAAACAAGTGGTATAAATCAAACTCTAGGAATGTTGCGAATGCTAGAGTTTGCAGCGAACATTTTCATTCTTTTGATTATGAAGATGATTTAAAAAATCGCCTACTTCGATTTCAGGAAATATAAAACAAAGTATTTCTGGTTGTAAATGCTGAATCTCCCGATCAGACCATAAATTATTTATTTCTTACACTTTTGGAATTACACCCCCTCCCCCCTCCCCGACAGGTTTCCTGGATAGGCACATGCACTCATTTAATGTGTTGAGTTGTAGCTCGTAAACGCTGAAAATCTCCCGATCGGACCAGAAGTTCTTTATGTTTCATATTTTAGGTTTTTAGCACCCCGACAAGTGCCTAGGATTTGCACATACCCGCAGAGAATTTGTTTAGCTGTAGTTTATAAACCTTGAAAAACATCGTAAATAAGAGAATACGATATTACGGAAATGTTATGTGCCAGATAACCAATCTCGGGAGATGTAGCCACGGAGCAGTCCAGAACGCAATTTTTATACGGTCCCTTAAAATTTCTGTGAACACTTCTCCGGTGGCCAGTTCTCCGCTTTGTCTTTGGCCCGAAAATCATGGATATGTCGAAACTTCTTACTGAAATTGAAATATTAAAAAAAATGATGAACAATAATTGCTCAAGTAGTGGGGAATATAGCCACACGAAATTTGTTTATGCAGAACAATTTTATGGCACTAAAATTCCAATGTGTCTAGTTCTCCTTGTGGCCACTTCTCCGTACCCGCGGAGGAACAGCAACTTGTTACCGGCCCCTTAATGGAAAACATGTGGCAGTTTACAGCGAACCGGATCTTTTAGACCATTTTATGTCCGTAGGAATCTCCTATTATCACTTTATGCTACTATAAAAACTCCTACACTTTGACAATTCTCGTACGAAACGCAAATTGGGTGCATTCCCTTATATGAGAAGGTGTAGGAGTTTTTCGCGGTGTGTTTTCCTAACGGTGGAAGAAAGTATAGAAGTTTTCCACCAAGAAATCAGCTATTCAACAACGACAATCACCAAAGAGGAAATATCTTCCGTTAATGCAATTTTTATATGCCCCCGTAACGTTTCAGCAACAGAAAGGTACCAATCTCCAGAGTAAGAGTTTGCCGGGTACTAATCTCCCGGGTAGGAGTTTTCTAAAATTCAATTTTAGAAAAATGCCATGATTGTTTCACTTTGTGAAATAATTTACGAATTTGAAGGGGGAAATGTATCGGAATACTTAGAAGGGGTGAAGATGATGCTAAATCCTGAAATTCAGGCATTTAAACTGAACAGGAAGGGATAAAACTTCATGGGTAAGAGTTTGCCGGGTACCAATCTCCCGGGGTCCGATTAAACATCAGGGGATATCAGTTGTTCTTCCTGTATCAAAATATCGGGGAAAATAGATTGCTACTTGAAAATGTTTCATCCCTTAAAAGGTAAATTGAAATTTTAAAATTGGAGAGAACTAAAGCGTTAAAAATGAAAGCTAACAGAAGACGACAGCGACTATTGTACGAAAACAAACAAAAAACGACTGCGCAACGACTATTATAGGAAAACAGAGTTCTGAAAACAAAGGTGAACATTTTTTATTTAAAGACTAAAAAATTTAAAAATGGAAGCGCGTATTAAAAGTGTACTAGCCATTTAATATATAAGTGCATATATAGCAGTAATTCAGAATGCAAAGACATCTGATGTTCAACCAAAGTGTTCAACCCACTATACAAAAATATATATTCATTATAAGATAGTACAACTATACTAGTTATCCGAATTTATTGGCGTATATAAAATCAAGGTTTCCAAGCTTTCGCACATCAACCAGATGGCTTTCTCAAGGAAGGTAGACAGCAAACTGCAAACTGGATAATAGAACGTTTCAACAATTTGAACGCGGTGAGTTGACTTGACAATAAACGAAGAGATGCGAACGTAATTATCCAATTTGCAGTTTGCTGTCTACCTTCCTTGAGAAAGCCATCTGGTTGATGTGCGAAAGCTTGGAAACCTTGATTTTATATACGCCAATAAATTCGGATAACTAGTATAGTTGTACTATCTTATATATAGTTGGTGTACAGTTCCTTGTGTTATTATTTATATATTCATTACTTTATAGATTTTTTAAAATGGTATACAAATGAAAAAGGATATTGTGTTACCTTTCTGGTTCTTTAAAATTTCGCGCATTAAAAGTTCGTAATTTGAAAGTAGTACATTACAGCATTACGTGAAAAAAGATACTGATTTAGAAACACGTCGAACTCACTAAAAAAACACCGCAATAAAGTTTAAGGAAAAACGAAAAGAAAACTATACGAAAAAAATATTATTGCTGTTCTAAATTTAAGAAACTAAACAGAGAAGGAAACGTGGGAAAAAAAATACTTTTTTACTTCAGGTGATTTATTTGCGTAATCTCGCAGATCAAATGAATTTTAATGCACACATCTGCCGGATGAAGCAAGATGTTGACAGGAAAACTTGTGACCTGAAAATTTAAACGTATTGTGTGTGTATATTAAATTTTAATTTGTCTTTACCAGATGCCCCAGTCTTTTCTCTTAATTTTTATTTAAGTCTGTTGAATACCTAGAATGAATCATTTGTTACATTTCTTTGCAAGAGACACTGAAATGCTCGTTAGGTTTCATTCCCTCACTGCAGCCATCCAGCTCCGTTCCAACATAGTGATGTCACACGCTGGCTGGCGTTCATAGGGATCCGCGTGTCCGAAGCAAAGCTGAGTTCGGGCTCAATTTTTGAAGCCCGAGCCCGTCCGAGCCCGTGGTATATCAGCCCGAGCCCAAATTTTATAATGTAAAATAGAGCCCGGGCCCGAACTAGCCCGAAAACTGGCTAACCTGTTCAACTATTAATGCTCGCTTCCCAACCAGAACCAGTTGCCAAAGACTTCCCTTTACAAACTATAAAGTGTCTCATTTGCAAAATCATATAAAATCATATTTATATCATCATCATCATCATCATTGTCAACCATTATCAATCCACTGCTGGACGAAGGTCTAACCAAGTTTCCTCCACAACGGTCTGTCTTGTGCCAGTCTCCTCCATGTCACTCCCGCATACTTTCGAATTTCATCCACCCATCTCCCATGTGGTCTTCTTCTGGGTCTTTTCCTGTCCCTTGGAATCCAATCTAAAATTTCGGCTGTCCATCGATGGTCTGTTCTTCTGGCAGTATGTCCAGCCCATTGCCATTTCAGGGATTTAACTCTGATCATGATGTCTTCCACTCTTGTCATTTTTCGGATCCACGTGTTCCTCTTCTTATCTCTCCTGCTTACACCAAGCATGCACCTCTCCATGCTGCTTTGAGTTGTCTGCAGCCTTTGTATGTCTCTTTTAGCTAAGGTCCACGTCTCTGCACCATACGTAAGCACTGGAAGGATGCATTGATCAAACACTTTTCTTTTAAGACATAATGGCATATTGCTCTTGAAAATTATGCTGTTTCTTCCAAAAGCTCTCCAGGCAAGTTTTGTACGCCGATTAATTTCTTCACCAATGTGACCCTCACTTGATATCTGCTGTCCAAGATAAACGTACGTGTCTGTTATCTCCAGCTTTTCTCCATCAATCGATAAATCTTCATTTCTTGTAAAAGCATTGTACATCACTTTTGTCTTCTGAAAACTCATTTTTAATCCCACTTCTTTACTCTTGTCAGCAGGTTCCTGGATCATACTCTGTAGCTCTGATAGGGTAGTTGCAAAAATGACTATGTCATCAGCAAAACGAAGGTGGGTTAGATAATCTCCATTAATCTTTATCCCTTTGTTTTCCCAGTTCAGTGATTGAAAGACATTTTCCAATGTGGCATTAAAGAGCTTCGGAGATATGGTGTCACCTTGTCTCACTCCTTTTCCAATTTTTATGTGTGTTGTATTTTCAAACAGCCGAATCTTTGCACTTGCATTTTCATAGATGTTATTAATAATATTAATGTATGCATCTTCAATACCGCAGGATTTCAGAGCCATTGCAACTGCTGAAGGTTTCACCGAATCAAAGGCTTTTTCATAATCGATAAAAGCCATGCACAATGGAAGTTCATATTCCCTCGCTCTTTCAATTAGTTCTCTCAGTACGTGGATATGATCTATTGTGCTGTAGCCACTCCTGAATCCAGCTTGTTCTCTCGGTTGAGCCATGTCCAGTGTCACCTTCAAGCGGTGTGAAAGAACTTTAGTGAAGATTTTATAAACCACTGATAGGAGGCTGATAGGTCTGTAGTTCCTGAGATCCTCAATGTCACCTTTTTTATGTAGCAAGATCATTGTAGCGTTGTTCTTATCCTCAGGAATTTTCCCTTCATTAAGGCATCGAGTGAAAATTTGGGCTAGTACTGTTTCGATTTCTCCACTTGCTTCTTGTATGATGTCTACAGTAATTCCATCTTCTCCTGGAGCTTTTCCCCGCTTCATGTTCTTGATTGCATGTGCACCTTCTGCTGGAAGGACTGGAAGAACTCTGGTACTGGTACCTTTCATGATGTCTGGAGTACATGTATCATCCCTTTCATATAATTTGGAGTAGAAATCTTTCACTCTTGTCAAAATTTCGCCTCTATTTCTTGTTACAGAACCATCTTCTTTTCTCAGTGCCATAATCTGTTTTTCCCCTTACTGAGATGTCCCTTTGCTATCTTTAGGCTTTGGTTGTTTTCAATTGCTTTCCTTACTAGTTCACAGTTGAATTTCCTTACCTCTTCAGTGATACTTCTTCGTACTGTCTTGCATAGCACTATATATTCCACTTTGGAAGTCACATCTTCTTTAGTTGTCCTCATCACTCTTCTTTTTTGCATCAACATTTTGGTTTTTCCTGATAATTTGTTCACATGCAACTTGTTCTTAGACCCAGCTAATTTTGTTGCTGTTTCGATAAGAGCTTTGGTTACTTTTCTGTTTACTTCAGAAATATCCCCTTCTTCCGATGTTAGGCCTTCGAAAGCAGAGAATCTGTTCTTCAGTTCCAACTTGAAAATATTATGGTGTTTTTTAAGGTTGGTTATGTCAATACATTTTGTTTGTCTTATGAGCTTGCTATGTTCGAGTTTAGTGTTGAGGTGCATCTTACATCTCACCAATCTATGGTCACTACCTGTGTTGAACTTGTTTAGCACACTACAGTCTTCTATGATGAATTTTTTGTTACACATAATAAAATCAATTTCACTTGTCGTTCCATTTGGATGTCTCCATGTCCATTTCCTGTGTGGCTTTTTCTTGAAAAAGGAGTTCAAGATGAAAAACCCTTCTGCCTCTGCAAACTCAACGAGAGTATTTCCACGCTGGTTTCTGTTGCCGTGACCGAATTTACCTACTGAAGTTTCATTCTGTTGTCGTTGCCCTATTTTTGCATTGAAATCTCCCATAATTATCTTCAAGTGCTGCTTACCTTTATTATTTAGATCACGAATTTCCTCATAAAATTCTTAAATTTCTTCTTCAGCATGACTTGTGGTGGGTCCATAAGTTTGAATAATCTGAGCCTGGTATCTTCTCGAGAGTTGGATAACGAGTCGTGCAGCTCTGTCAGAGGAACTTTCAACTTCTACAACTTTATCCTTCAGTTTCTTGTTTATTATAAATCCAACACCACTAGTTCTACCAGTATCTGTCCCACGATAGTAGAAGAGATGTCCACTTTTCAGTTCAATGAGATCTTCTCCTTTTCTCCTTACCTCACTTAGCTCGACGATGTCCCACTTGATCCTTTGTAGTTCCTCTTCCAATTCAAGAAGCCTTGAATCAGAAGATAGGGAGCGTCCGTTATACGTAGCCAAGGTCAGCATCAGATGGCAGCTTAGTCCGGTCCTCCGGGGATTCTTAGCACCCTCTGCCTTCATGTCGCACCGGCCGCTGCCTTGGCCAGGTACATTCCAGCTGCCGGAGACTGAGGGCCAAGATTTAAGTTGTGGAGTCATTTTGGAGGGTTTGGCCATAACTCACCACGCTATCCAAGCGGGTTGGTGAGTGTGGGATAGCATTTCCTCTAATCCCGATGGTATAGTTATTCCGCTATTGGCGGTCGTCAGAGCCCCTTTAGTGGGAACAGGATGTACCACGAGAAGGCGGGGTTGACATTTGTCAAGGAGAGGCTGTGATGTTACACATCACCTGACCTTACATCCCCATATTTATATATTTATATATATATATAAATCCTTTCCGCCCGAGCCCGATTCGGGCCCGGGCTTTCGGGCTCGGGCTTAGCCCGTCTCAGCTCTGATCCTAACAGCCCTGATTGTTTCCTTCGATCTGATGATTATTTGATTAGAGCAGTTCTGTTGTTGTTGTGGTTTTCTGATATCCAGCCCGCCCCTTATTTTGGTGAAACAAATATGCAATAGCAATTTATATTTCCATTTAAATTAAATTTTAGAAAATATTATACTTAGGCCTAAGAATCCGTACGAAATTCAGGCAATCCGTAGTATTTGGCATTTCTGAAAATGTTTCTGAAAAAACTGAAGAGCAAATAAAAACCCTTAACTAACGCGATTGGCGCAACAAAACTAACATATCCGATTTGCAAAGTGATTATGCTACCGAGAAGGCAGTAACTACGTGATGTGAGTAGCTCGGCTGGCTTCCTATAGCACATAGCCTGTAACATCGAACTAGAAGAATTGAAGTCAACAAAACAACACAAACACGCATACGTAGTCTGTTACAGCATCAGTGTGTATGTTGGTTTCTGTGCACTGCATCTTGTAATCCAGGATATGTCGGCGCTAGTTATATCTCGCCGAGCCTAAACTTCTTTTCAGTTACATATTCTTTTCCTGTGCCAACTGGCGCCGTGCTGTGGTCAAATAAATCTCGTTTTCAGCTGTACCAAACTGACGGGAAGGTGGAAGGGTACATATCTGCTATCAACTACTGGAGCTCATAGGTGCCGACTATACGACGCAAGGCGAATCTTGACCCCCTAATAATTTTACTAGGGGTTAGTGCCCACCCAAAATTTTTCGTCCTGTTTAATTAAATAATCGCTTTGGCCTCATAAAGTGAACCAAGCTCCACCTTATGAGGCCAAAGCGATTTATTTCCGAAAAAATTATAAATAACAAAATAAGTAAACTTTTTTCCCATATTAAAGCATTGCTTATTTGATAAGAAACTTGATTGACAGCCCCGCATTTTGTTTGCCATGTTTAAAACAATTATAAAAAATAAAATAAATAAAAATACAGAAACGTATAATCTCTAGCATCTTTATGTGTCTATTTATTTTTTGCGCTCCTAGTTTTTTGAGTAGCAGCTCTAATTTTTCATATTTTTGATAAAAGTTTGGAACCAAAATCTCTCGGGATATTTTTATAAAATCGCAGGCTAAATTTCATTTTCAAAAATATTAATATTCAGCAAAAGAATATTTCTGTCTCCTTGTTCATTTGCTGATGAGCAATGACAATTGCGTTTCAAAATATATGTGGAATCTCGTAGTCTATCGTTTTGCCCCTCCCCCTCCTTTTAATTTCAATTTTCCTCCTGGCAAAGGAACAGACTTGCTCCTCACACGTCTGATCTCATCACGCCTGCCCCTTGAATTAATTTCATGAAGTCGGCTCCTCACCTAGAGCTTCAGTACTTTTTAAAGAATTCTACATTCATCAATTTTGTTTTCCGTAAGTTCATCTTTAATCCCACTTCCTAAGATTAAAGATGAACTTACGGAAAACAAAACTGATAAAATGTAATGGGACTGTCGGACCACATAAAAAAGAACAGCAAAATTGCGTGTGTTTATTACGAATATCTGTTATTCTAGAGACGTTTTGAATCATAAAATTTAACTTGAGGATAAAAGAGGGATGGTTTTAACATGATATTTACGTTACAAAGAAATGCGAAATAGTTACCTTGTGTGTCTACATTTTTAGTACTCTTAAAATTCTAAATATATAATTTATCCCAAAAATAGCTCGTTGCAGATTTGGGAGCTTAAAGTCAATGGAACCATGGCAGTTACTGAAATAACCGTTTTTTACGCTTTCCAACCGTAGGTTGAAGAAGCGTATATGATCCAGCTTTGTCCGTCTGTCTGTCTGTCCGCACGATAACTCGCGTAAAAATGGTTTGATTTCGATGAAATTTTAGTATATGGTAGAGGACCACCTGGGGACGAACCCTATTGAAAATGGACGAAATGGGGTCAAAGGTCAGGACATAGGAGCGGGATCCATTCCATCGCCATTATGCGTCATAACTTACGCAAAAATATTTTCTGCGTTGCTTCTGGACAATAGTGCTATCACCACCGATGTGTACTGCCATCAGGTCGACGATTTCCAGCCTTTGCTCATGTCGAAACGACCAGCACTGCTGAACTGCAAGGGCGTCCTCCTACAGCAGGATGGAGCGACACCTCACACAGCACGGGTGACTTGTCACAAGATCAGATTCCTGGGGTGGGAGTTGCTACCGCACCGAGCCTATTCCCCGGACATTTCCCCAAGCAACTGCCACCTTTTCCGGTCGTTGTAGCATTTCCTGGACGTACAGCGTTTCCCCAACCCTGAAGATATCGAAAGAACACTTACTCAATTCTTTGCGTCAAAGCCGCCACAATTCTACAGGGACGGTATATCCAACAGCTGCCCCGACGATGGAAGCAGGTCGTGGCAAACGACGGCGACTACATTTTGGACTGATTTGTACGTGTATATACGGTAATTAGCAGTTTTCTGTTGCCTTGCATTTGCAGACATTACTTTCTTTCCAACATTAGACTGATTTGTACTAGTATATACGGCAATTAGCACTTTTAGATTTTGGAGCACTTTTACATTGTACATTATTAGAATTATTAGCACTTTTACATTTTGGACTGATTTGTACTTGTATATACGGCAATTAGCACGTTTACACTTTTACATTTTGGACTAATTTGTACTTGTATATACGGCAATTAGCACTTTTCGATTTTGGAACATTTTTACATTATACATTATTAGATTTATTAGCACTTTTACATTTTGGACTAATTTGTACTTGTATATACGGCAATTAGCACCTTTACATTTTGGACTAATTTGTACTTGTATATACGGCAATTAGCACTTTTAGATTTTGGAGCATTTTTACATTATACATTATTAGATTTATTAGCACTTTTACATTTTGGACTGATTTGTACTTGTATATACGGCAATTAGCACTTTTAGATTTTGGAGCACTTTTAAATTATACATTATTAGATTTATTAGCACTTTTACATTATACATTATTAGATTTATTAGCACTTTTACATTTTGGACTAATTTGTACTTGCATATACGGCAAATAGCACTTTTAGATTTTGGAGCACTTTTACATTATAGCCTACATTATTAGATTTATTAGCACTTTTACATTTTGGACTGATTTGTACTTGTATATACGGTAATTAGCAGTTTTCTGTTGCATTGCATTTGCAGACATTACTTTCTTTCCAACCCAATAAGTAGTGATTTCTGCTGTTTCGCATGAAGTTCCTTTGAGCGTTTAACTTTAAACTGAATTTTTTCAAGCCCTATTCCGAAAGCGACTTCTCATTGTTATATCCACTAACTAATACTCATTCTTCCTGTGCTGGTTTGTTTTTTCCTTCTGAATTTTTGCTGCGTGCCGTGTTGTCGGAGCTGTGAAAACACAAATTTGTCCGTGTCCCCTCGCTCCGGAGTAAGTCGCTCTCCCAACTGAGCTATGCAAACAGAATGTCTCGCTGCAGATTTGTCGTCTTGATACATATTTTCACATCTGTAGTACGTTACATAATCTCCTTCTTATTTTTTTTTTCTTTGAAACGAAGTAGGAATTTTTCATTAATTTCAAACAATGTGTGAACAAACATCACACATTTTTCGAAGAACCCAACGGCCACTGGATCCATTTTCCAAAATCAATCGGGCGCCAATGTGAAAACACAAGTTGGTCCAGGACGGGCATCGAAATAAGTCGCTCTCCTAACTAAGCTACGCGGACAGGCTCTCTCGCTGCAGATTTGTCGTCTTGACACATGTTTTCCTCTCTGTAGTACGTCACGGAACTCACATAATTATCATGTCTTTCCAAATACTTACGACACTTGGCTCTTAGGTATTCATCTAGTTTTTATGTTTTTAGTAAAATTACTTCAAAAACTGTGTAAGGTGACGGAGTCAAGCTCCTAATAATTATTTTCATGTAGCAGCCTTTTCTGTATCCATTTATTATTTCAAGTGTAATGTAATGTAAATTCCAACACACGTGGAAGACACGTGGCGCATTTCTTTTGTACGCCGTATTAGGGGGTGCCGAGTCAGGCATGTGCCTGATGTGACGGTGCAAGGTCACCGCTCCCAGAGAGAGAGGCGAAGCCCACGGAAACAGGATTCCAGAAGCGTGGAGGTGGCAAAGAAGCATAAGGATATAAAAGGGAGCGACACGTTTGCTCAGGATGCTTCTTGTGTTTCGTCTTCGACGTAGTCGGACGGTGGGTGGTCCGATATATACGAGGACCGGGATGTTTCCTTGACGAACGGCGTGTTCGTGCCTGGAATGTCGGTTAGACCTCTCGGGGATTTACCTTTTGGCTGACGGAATAGTCAGGAGTTTCGGCGGTCAGAAATCGACCGCTGTTGGGCGCAAAGACTCAAGTTAAACGTGGCGAAGGGTCTTCCGGGATATTTTCGAGATAGTAAAGTGTTCGTCATCTGGAAACCTGTTGGTATGTGGAGATAGCTAATCGAACGGAGTTTGTTTCTCATCTATTAAATTTTGTTGCATTTAACAAAAGACTATTTACTGGAGTCGCTCTTTGTCTTAGATATTAAGTAATTGCCGACTACACGTTCTAGTATTTCAGAGATCGAGTTCAACTCGACGGCACTGAAAAGAACCTACGTCAGGCTCGTTTGAGAGATTCGGAATCAGTAAGGCCTAGTGGCGGATTGAACTCATCGGTGCCCAACAAACTGGAAGTGCGATTTTTGAACGATCATAATACATTCCCTTAACGGAGGTGTGAGACAGTGAAAATCGATTTCTATTTGACTGTATGTGGGGAACTTTTGAGCTCGGGCATAATTTTAAGTGTCGCCCTTCCACATAAGAGAAGATTGGTCTGGCCCAGAATGGGTGTAGAAAGACAGTAGTTGTGATCTCGCTTCGCCATTTTTCTAAGTTGTACTGACAAATTTCCTCTACGGCTATCCCATTACACCTCAGTAATGCACATCATTCTGCTGAATTGATAGCCTCCCAGTCGATTACTTTTCACGAATCAGTGATCTCGATGAAAATCAATACGTCATTTGCTCTGTAATCACTAGAGACCTTGATGCTCTGTAATCACTAGAAACCTTGATGCTCTGTAATCACTAGAGACCTTGATGCTCTGTAATCACTAGAGACCTTGATGCTCTGTTCTTCTCTGAAATGTAATTCTCACAGTATATATATTTTCCGGTTCTGCATGGACTCGAAGTGCTTGAATTCTGCTCTGGTTATGAATCTCATTTTCCTTTCTGTTTTCATTTACAAGTTAAGTTTTTCGTCTTCACTGCTGAAAATATTTTTTTTTGAAATATCGGGAGAACAATTGACTTGTATGGCCGCACGGAAAAGAGAGTATACATGGGTTTTTAAACCAGGCTAAATGACCTGAATGGAAGCATAAAATTTGAAATGGAATTGGAAAAAGAAGGAAAATTACCGTTCCTAGATATGATGGTTAAAAGGATGCATGATAGTGGGGTTAAAACGACAGTGTACTACAAACCTACGGCATTAGTAATTATACAGCTCCAACCATGTATAAGATTGCAGGATTCCAGACGAGATTAAGACGTGCATTTGTTATATGCTCAGACAAGTCGGCACGGAGGAGATATCTAACGTAATGCAAAAAGGCGTGGAAGCAAGATATAGCCAGAGAACAATGAATAATATATTAAGATGGGTAAGACGCTCAGTAGCTGAAAACAGAAGAGCAAGAAGAGAAGGCAATCTCAGATTTCTAGGTGAGATACCTTATATCCCAAGGTTCACATTTTATTTTAAGAACCTGTTGCGAAACCACGGGTGTGATGATGTAGAAATCAGAACTCCACAATCTATTGGTAGAACATTATCAGGTTATAAGAAATCAGATGAAATGGAAAGAGCTGGTGTATATAGTATACCACTACGACATGATGACGGAACAAAGAAAGTGTATGTAGGACTAACCAAGAGGTCAATAGGTACCAGAATTAAAGAACACGAAAAAACGGTAGGAAACGGAAATCCGGCTAAAGTACTAGCCAGGAGATAATTAACAAATTGGCAAAACCGGTGTGGTAAAAATCAAGGTGTATAGCAAGATATACGACCCCAAAGGAATCATCAATTAGGGAGGCCATGGAAATAGTGACAAGGGTGAAAGTGTGCAATGAAAACATTTCATGAGATCCCACAGGTTTGGGAACGTTTAATAAAGGACAGCTGATATGTAAAACAAAATGTATGTAGTAGGCTCGTGAAGGTGAGTATAACATAGCGTGGAGAACGCGTATGAAAATTGACATCATGCGCGTTGTTATTTTAGATTTAATTCTACAATATTGTGTTTGTTTATTAACGCACCTTGAAAAAACCGTCTTAGATGAGCAAAAACTTGGTGGAGTAACCTAAAAAAAATCGTTACACCTATAAATAACGGAGTGTATGATGAATGGAATACGGGATTACACCATACAATGCAAATTTGAACGATGTGAATCCGTTTTTGGTGTAAATATGACATGAATGGTAAGTCAGACAATATCCGAAAACTTGAAAGTTTGGTCGTTCTGGGTGGTGTAGTGGTTAGCATACTCGGGCGCTATCCGGGAGACGCGGGTTCGATTTCCGCTCCAGGACGACGAAATTTTCAAGTTTTCGGATATTGTCTGACTTACCATCCATGTCATATTTACACCAAAAAAAAACGGAATCACATCTTCAAAATTTGTAACGGAGTCTGTATTTACTTAATGGTTATAAAGAAGTAAATTTCTCCGTCATTTCTGGTCTACGCCGGGATTCGAACCCGAGTCCGCTTATTCCGGAACAAGTCGCTCTACCAACTGAGCTACGCAGACGTTCATTCTGACTCCTATCTGCCTTTATGTCGTGTGCGTCCTGCTGGCAGGTACGTCACATGGTGTATTAGAATTTGTAACAATATCCTAGTTTTTACACTGGGCACGGGGTGTATTTAGAGGGGTTCAAAGGGCCTTGCCCCCAAAGCGTTTAATTTTTTATGTTTTTGGTTAAAATGCAACTTACATGGGGGAACAAATGCTTTAACTCGAAATAGTATAACTATACTAATGATTCGAATTTCTTGGCGCAGAATTTTTTGGCCCATTCTACGCCAAGCAATTCGGATCACTAGTATAGTTATAGTATTTTGAGTATAATTGGTGTACAGTTCCTGTTCATTAATTGCAATTGCTTTAATTTAATAAAAATGCATCAACTTACATTAGAAAAAAATACTTTAATTTCTTTTTCTATTTTTGTTAATTTTTATTTTGTTCTGGTGGATTTCAAAAACTCTCATTTTTCGTCGCATCGCCCCGAAAAAAAAATTCTATATACGCCCCTATCATTAGGGGAAGAAATGTTTAAAAAACTACTGTTTTGTTTGAATGACGAAATACGTACCATTATTTTCTTTACATTTGTAGAGCACTACACTCGTAGTCAAATATTTGGCAAATTCTCCAAAGCGCGATCTTGGAGATTATTTTTTAAGTATTGCTATTAAAGTGGTCACGGATGATTTCATAACCACTTTAATAGCAACACATTACTTCTTGTTGGCCATTTTTCCAAAATTCCTTCCACCTGTTTTTTGTTTTAACGCACGTGATGTCGAAAAACAAGAAAGGCCCGACACCCGGAATTATTGGGTGAAATTGAAACCTTATTTGGCAAAAAAGGATGTGTGATAATCAAAAATTTAAGGATTGTTGAGTATTTTTTCGGATGGGAGATCTCAGAACTGAGAGCTGAAGCCAACTCTCGAAATATTTTGTCCTCGAGAATGAGAAAGCACATGCAAAAGGAACTTTTAAATCAATCTTTTAGGAGCAAAAGAAACGGTTGCAACTTGAAATAGTCATTTGCGCTTCTACGAGAATATAGGATTACTGTAATATAAATTCCACGCAAAATAATCCACAATGTCTATCTGAAGCAAGGTCCTTTTTTTTTTTTTTGAACTCCAGAAATGGATATATGACCACACATGTAAGCAAACATTTCTGCCCCGTTTAATAATCATGCTGCTTGGAGCGCGTTGGCTCACAGAGGCAACAAGCATTACTAAACTCTACCAATTAACTCATAACAGAAAATCTGTGCGTCATTTAATACAGGAAATACGTGTAAACCGTTGCATCTAAGATTTTAGATAACTTAGATAAACGAATGAAACCGGTTGCTTTTTTTAAAGACACAGACAAAACAAAAAAAATCGGAAATATAATATGTTGTCCACAAGCGGAGGGATAAACGGTACTATTAAAATCTGTTTTTTTCCAAATGACAAACTTTGAAACTGAATATATGAGCTGTTATGGTCCTCAGTGACGGACGGACGGACGAACACGACGGTACTATGAGGACGTACTTCATTTTCAAAAGACAGGCGGAAAACAAAAATTTCCTGTTAAAGTACGCATTTTATAATACGTTTTCAAAAAAAGCATCGGCATCTCTCGCAAGATTTCTTCCTGGGAAATGGGAAATACACTATATTGACAAAAGTCATAGGACGCATCTTCAAAAGCAAATGAACGGATCCGCTGCGTTGTTAAGAAGGGCGGTACAGCTGCAAATGGTACAGAAATAAGCCTGCAGCTAGCGACGATCATATCGCACTGTGAGGTTGAGTGAAAATGTTGCGGCGGGAGAGAACTGACTTTGAGAACAGAAAGATTGTTGGGTGTTATATTAGTCGGTTGTCCGTAAGAGAAACCGAGAGGCGTTTAAACATACCCAAGTCAAATTTTTTGGATGTACTAAATAAGTAGAAGACACATATCGTGCCTGAATCAGCAAAACGTACCGGCAGACCAAAGGGAATCAGTGATAAAGGACGTTGAAGCCTCAGGAGAGTCGTTAAAGCTAATTGACGGAGTACTGCACAAGACCTCAGTGTACAGGTGAGTAAAAATGCTTGAACCTCGGTATGTACACGTGCCGTTCGTAGAGAACTTCATTCCATGGGTTACCGTGGTTGTGTGGCCGCTCATAAGCCTTTCATCTCCACTCAGAATGCTATTAGTCGTTTAGCATGGTGTAAAGAACATTTATCGTGGACCGTAGATCAATGGAAACGGCTTCTATAGACTGACGAATCCAGATACACGATCCATCAGTCTGATGGCCGTGTGCTATTTACTACAGTGTACTGTTCCTAATGTCAGGTTTGGAGCTGGCAGTGTACTCGTGTGGGGGTGTTTTTCGTGATATGGTGCTGGCCCATTGGTTATCGTGGACAAACCTGTTAATCAGCACGTCTACCTCGATATCTACTGGACAAATATTCCCTACCAACTCTGTGGCAATACTATGGAATCGAGCCTTGTAGGTACCAGCAGCATAACGCAGTGAGCCATAAAGCAAGGACTGTTACGGCGCGGTTTGACGATAATTCCGAAAATAATGTTTGGCGCCAGAATAAAATCGCAACATTATTAACTGGACTGGATATGCAAAGTTTATGAATATGAGCTAGGCGGATTAAAAATTGTTAAAAGGACTGGCGCCTTGTAAACAATATTTTATTGCCGACTAAAAGTGCATAATTATTAACTTGACTTATGTATTATGTAAACCTTATGAACATAGAGAACAGTCGATCAATAATTGTTTAAAATACCTATCAATAAGCGTTTTGTGGCCGAGTAAAAGTGTAAAAATAACTAACTTGATTTCATGCACCAAACGTATGAATATGAGCTCGGAGGATTATAAATTGCTAAAAAGGACTAGACCTAAGCCTAATAACGAATGTCTTGTGTCTGAGTAAAAGTACAATACAAGGCTTTACTCAGGTACAAATGTACTACATTTTGTACCTAGTGTAAAGCCTTGACTTGTTATACACAGTAATGCAGTGCTAATTGAAAAAGTACAGGAACTCGCGGTGCCTTTGCGTCTTCAGTACTCTTACCACCCTCGCTCATTCCGCCTCTCTATTTTTACTTTCTTGTATTTATAATATTAGAAAGTACAGTAATAGGTTGAAATCAGTATTCTGTATAGGGTAGGGTTTACCGGAACGCGTGCCGACTAGAAAACAAAAGTACAGGAACACCGTTCTAGGGCGTTCCGGTCCCACGCAGTATACCTCTGGTTATACAAATCTTATGAATATGAAGTAGGCTTATATCATCATCATCATCATTGTCAACCATTATCAATCCACTGCTGGACAAAGGTCTCCCCAAGTTTCCTCCACAACGGTCTGTCTTGTGCCAGTCTCCTCCATGTCACTCCCGCATACTTTCGAATTTCATCCACCCATCTCCCATGTGGTCTTCTTCTGGGTCTTTTCCTGTCCCTTGGAATCCAATCTAAAATTTCGGCTGTTCATCGATGATCTGTCCTTCTGGCAGTATGTCCAGCCCATTGCCGTTTCAGGGATTTAACTCTGATCATGATGTCTTCCACTCTTGTCATTTTTCGGATCCACGAGTTCCTCTTCTTATCTCTCCTTGTAACACCAAGCATGCACCTCTTCATGCTTCTTTGAGTTGTTTGCAGCCTTTGTATGTCTCTTTTAGTTAAGGTCCACGTCTCTGCACCATACGTAAGCACTGGAAGGATGCATTGATCAAACACTTTTCTTTTAAGACATAATGGCATATTGCTCTTGAAAATTATGCTGTTTCTTCCAAAAGCTCTCCTGGCAAGTTTTGTACGACGATTAATTTCTTCATCAATGTGACCCTCACTTGATATCTGCTGTTCAAGATAAATGTGCGTGTCTGTTATCACCAGCTTTTCTCCATCAATCGATAAACCTTCATTTCTTGTAAAAGCATTGAACATCACTTTTGTCTTCTGAAAGTTCATTTTTAATCCCACTTCATACTCTTGTCAGCAAGTTCCAGGATCATACTCTGCAGCTCTGATGGGGTAGTTGCAAAAATGACTACGTCATCAACAAAACGAAGGTGGGTTAGATAATCTCCATTAATCTTTATCCATTTGTTTTCCCAGTTCAGTGATTGAAAGACATTTCCAATGTGACATTAAAGAGCTTGGGAGATATGGTGTCACCTTGTCTCACTCCCTTTCCAATTTTTATGTGTGTTGTATTTTCAAACAGCCGAATCTTTGCACTTGCATTTTCATAGATGTTATTAATAATATTAATGTATGCATCTTCAATACCGCAGAATTTCAGAGCCATTGCAACTGCTGCTGGTTTCACCGAATCAAAGGCTTTTTCATAATCGATAAAAGCCATGCACAAAGGAAGTTCATATTCCCTCGTTCTTTCAATTAGTTCTCTCAGTACGTGGATATGATCTATTGTGCTGTAGCCACTCCTGAATTCAGCTGGTTCTCTCAGTTGAGCCATGTCCAGTGTTACCTTCAAACGGTGTGAAAGAACTTTAGTGAAGATTTTATAAACCACTGATAGGAGGCTGATAGGTCTGTAGTTCCCGAGATCCTCAATGTCACCTTTTTTATGTAGCAGGATCATTGTAGCGGTGTTCCAATCCTCAGGAATCTTTCCTTCATTAAGTCATCGAGTGAAAATTTGGGCGAGTACTGTTTCGATTTCTCCACTTGCTTCTTGTATGATGTCTACAGTAATTCCATCTTCTCCTGGAGCTTTTCCCCGCTTCATGTTCTTGATTGCATGTGCAACTTCTGCTGGGAGGACTGGAGGAACTCTGGTACCTTTGATGATGTCTGGAGTACATGTATCATCCCTTTCATATAATTAGGCTTATATACATAAGGTTAATTGTAAGGCCTTTTCAGCAATTCGAAATTTGCTCAAAAGGCAAAGGCCTCATAATTACTGTTTTATTCTTGAGTGAAAGGCCATTTCACTGCTCGGAAAGCTGCTGTTCATAGTCAGATTACGTGCATATCACCAAAGCAAAAATTTAGCCCTGATAGTCTCACCAATTTCATCCGTCCGAAAAAAGAAAAAAAAATCCACTTTATCACCTTTTCTTTCTGAATAAATATAGCACAACATACCATAACCAAGCTTCTTCCCCAGCACCGTAGCCTTAAAAATATGAGAAGTCATGGCAGTTTGTTTCCCTAAGCGAAAGTACAATTTCACATGAGCCTTTAAGGCAATTCAACAAACAACGTTTGTCATTTGTATAAGAGTAGCTTATTTGTTTAAATGAAGTTTCAGATCCAGTTCTCATTTTATGCGTGACAATGATTTTTGTTACGCTCGTCATATTTACGCACAAATATATTTTTGTTATGTAGATAAAGTGCCAAGAAATTACACTTTTTATATGGCCCCCTTAAGTGTGTGTGTGCGGACACTTGTCCTAAACTCAGGACGGGTGCTCTTGTCTGGGGCTTCCATTTTCTTTTAAACATGCTGGGAATAGTACATAAATGTTTTAACCGTTCAAATGGTGTTCTTTAATGGGAACCCACACAAAGTAGTAATTGCGAACTCACAACATTTGATAAGGTCTACTAACCATTACTAGATTTGGGCGTCCCAGCTTCCGGAAGCATAGTTAAAAGTTAGTTACTTTATACCCTCACTATCTCACGTAGGCTGTGAAATTATGTATTGCCATTTAGCTGTAAGCTAACCATGTCAGTAAATTCTAAACAAACAAGCGAAAAAAGATGAACATTTCCATGACGAATCTATCAACTTGAACACTTTCTACTATTCATTCGCTCCGTAATTATTAGCTATTCAAGACACCCTGCTTTGTAAGTGTGCCATGCTTGCAGACGTATTTATTTCTTCTTTAATCACTCAGATTTCAACCAACTTCCGCTGCCCACCTGAGCACAGGTGGAAATTTCTTCAACAAAAACATCGTTTTGAGGTGATCAGGAACTTCCTCTTCTGTCGAGCTTAACCTAAAGAAAAGAATAACGCGACATAGGAGGGAACGCCCGCAGAGATTCTTGCGAAAAA
Organism: Macrothele yani; assembly: GCA_039090855.1. Lineage (NCBI taxonomy): Eukaryota > Metazoa > Arthropoda > Arachnida > Araneae > Macrothelidae > Macrothele > Macrothele yani. The sequence continues at coordinate 135,632,464 of CM077002.1, forward strand.
CAGAACAAAATGGTTGTAGTGCTCCGTTGATAGCAGACGTCACACCCGTGCGGATTACTTTTAACGCACAAACAAAGAAAGCAGGCGGTTTCTCCATCGACAACAAAAGAGACGCAGACCGATGAGCAAGCCAAGAAGGGATTTCCGAGAGATCATTTCAATAGACTGCGTATAGGAAATGTGTATGTGAGTTGTCTACAAATCACAATTAAATTATGTACCAATACATGAAGTCCCAAAATAACATACTTTATTTATTTTGAAGGAAGCTTCAAAGAGAACAAAGTAGATGAATCATTCAGAATTGTGTCGAGAAAGGTTTCGAATAAAGGCCATCAGGAAATATGCGCTTATGGGAGGGCATAGTACAGCATGAAGATGCAAATATGTCTGGGTGGGAAATAAATATCTTAAAATATCTTTTTTGAAAATATTTTCCTCCTGTAGGGCTTTTGCCGGGAAAATTCTTCTAATTTCGGGCATATTGCTTTTGGTAAAGAAATACCCAAATTCGGGATTTAAATACCCAATTAATTATGTTAATTAATTAACATAATTAATTATTTAATTTCCTGATTGGAGTAATTCGTAATTAGGTGCAAGAAATATTATTCCGACCCAGGCCGCATAGGGATTCGCTGGTTTCTTTTCTTTTTTTCTTTGTTTTCCCTTCGCGAGGGTAGGAGATCGAAACGCAAACGCTAGGCCAGGTGCAAAATTCCGCGCACGAAGCGAAATGTATTTTTTATTTCCCGGCATTTGCGAAGCAACAGAACTGCGGATTATATAATGCAACTCTAACTAACAATGGGGCAGCGGTGACTATGCGACGGAAATCTAAGGAAGAATCTTAAATCTGGTATGCAGGTAAGGCTAGGCAATAAATGTCACCCAGGCTCGGTGTCGGAGAACATAGTACTTCAGTCGGGCATACGTGCCTCCGAGCAGCCTTACAGATTTAAAAAGGGTTTTCTCGGATGGTCCAACAATAGAACTCTGAAACGGGGTGACAGTTAGGGCCAAATAATTTTTTAAAGGGCTTAGCTCAGCAGATGGTCAGCTGGCCCGGAGAACGTCTGCTCGAAGTAGCCACTGGCCGGCAGCAACTGGCCGGCAGTCCACCTGCGAACGAGGGGGGGGGCAGAAACCAATGAATGGGCAAGGGACGTCTTCACGAGGTAGGGACACGCCTCTCAGCATGGCTGTAAAGGTAAGTAAAACTAAAATAAGACGAACAAGTTAGTGAAATCATGCAATGCATTGATTATAATACGCTTTCCAACATTACAGAAATCATTACTCAAGTTATCACAAGTTATGAGAATAATGTCTGTGGAATAAATCTCGGTCCTGTGCCCTGACCTTTGATCCCATTTCAATGATATTCAACTGAACCGGCTTGGTATACCTCCGAAATAACATGATAAAGTTTTGTCGCAATCGAAGCATTTTTACGTAAGTTATGATGCATAAGGGCTATGGAATAGATCCCGCTCCTGTGTCCTAACCTTTGACCTCATTTCGCTTATTTTCAATAAGGTTTGTCGCCAGGTGGTCCCCTACCACACACTAAAATTTCATCGAAATCGAACCATTTTTACGTTAGTTATGGCGCATAACACCAGTGGAATGTAACCCTCTTCTATGTACTGATCTTTGACCCCATTTCGTTCACTTTAAATAGGGTTCCTTCCCAGGTGATCCTCTACCAGATACTAAACTTTCATCGAAATCCAACGGTTGTTACGCGAGTTATCGTGCTGACGGGCATACGCACACAACGCGTGACGTAATGAGGCATGTGGGAATCGCGACCATCTGCCCACCGCAAAAGTGTGACGTCATAAATCTTTAATAGGATCCACACACAACGCGTGACGTAAAGAGACAGATGGCATGACCGCGCGCCAACATTCTCGAGCGCGAGTTGTGACGTCATAAGATTTCTAAGCATTGGTATCATTAATGGAACAACGACATCACTAAAAACGTTATAATTCGGGGTGGTTATTTAACCCACTAAACAAATTCTTCTAAAGTCGAGATTAAGCTAAATCGATTTCTAGTACAAGAAAACGGTAGGTTAACGACTTTCATCAAAATTCTTAGAGCCGTTTTCAAAATAAAATGTACATACATACATACAAGAATTGTTACTTTTTTTTTTTTTTTTTTTTTTTGATTGGAGGTTTAACGACCACCGTGAGCAACTCAATGGGCTATAAGCAGTCGCCCGTCCCTAATTTAGGGTCACTGGTTCCAGGGAAGGGAGAGAGCCAGTGCCGTAAGACAAACACAACATCCATGCCTCACCGGGATTCGAACCCGGACCCCTTACGGACGAATGATCAGAGGCCAGTGCCTTAGACCACTGCGCCACCGGGGCGGCTGTTACTTTAAGGTAGACGTCAAGTAACTTTGCTTCCTATACTTCCAATGGAAAAACTTCTGTACACATTTTCTTCACAATTAATGAGTTCCCAAGGATGAAAATTTGAACATCGATTAAAATAGCTTCATTTTATAACTTGCAATACTTAATATTTTCTAAAACATAACCATAATTATGCAATTCAACATTTGTTTGTCTACTGACGTCATGAAAATACAGGTCGCGCCATCTTTTTTCTGGACAATTAATGCGTTCACAAGGATGAAAATTTGAACACCGATTAAAATAGCTTCATTTCATAACTTGAAATACTTAGTATTTTCTAAACCATAACCGTAATTATGCAACCCAACATTTTTTTGTCCACTGACGTCATCGAAGTACAGGTCGCGCCATCTTTTCTCTGGTTTTAACACCACCAAAGGAAAAGTGATTGATTTTTAATATAATTATGGTTATGTTTTAGAAAATATTAAGTTTTCCAAGTTATAATATGAAGTTATTTTAATCGATGTTCAAATTTTCATCCTTGGGAACACATTAATTGTGAAGGAAATGTGTACAAAAGTTTTTTCATTGGAAGTATAGGAAGCAAAATTACTTGACGTCCACCTTAATAATATGGGATAAGGACAATGGAATAGATCGCAATCCTATGTCCTGACCTTTGACCACATTTCGTCCATTTTCAATAGGGTTCGTCCCCAGGTGGTCCCCTACTACATACTGAAATTTCATCGAAATCGAACCATTTTTACGCACGTTATGACGCATAAGGGCAATGGAATGCATCCTGATCTTATGTCCTGACCTTTGACCCCACTACACCCATTTTGAACAGGGTTCGTCCCCAGGCGGTCTCTTACCATATAGTAAACTTTCATTGAAATCGAACCATATTTGCGCAAGTTATGACGCATAAGGGTAATGGAATGATCCCGTTCCTACGTCGTGACCTTTGACCCCATTTGTCCCATTTTCAATAGGGTTCGTCCCCGGGTGGTCCCCTACCACATACTAAAATTTCATCGAAATCGACCCATTTTTAAGCCAGTTATCGTGCGGACGGACAAAGCTGGAGCATATACGCTTCTTCAACCTACGGTTGGAAAGCGTAAAAAAACTTGGAAAAATTGAGGTGCGTCGTATTGTTGTTGTGGTTGCAGTTGAGTTGTTGTTGTTGTTGTTGTCCTCCGTAGGAGGATTGGAGTTCGACGTCGGCGGTTGGCAAGAAATGCCTAGCTGTACGTGGGTCAAGAAGTCGGACTCCACTGAGTTCGGAGGTTAGGTACCCCTGGAAAACACAGAAGCATCTGTAGAGAGCTACCGGCTGCATTTTGTCCCCGGAGGATACCAGCCAAAGACCACGACCGCAAGAAGACCCGCGCCTTCCTCAACCGCCTGATCGGTGCAGCACAGCAGAAGTTTTTTGGGGTGAGACATCATCCAAGTATTTCAATCCCTTGCATGCTGAGTATTCATTGAAATTTTAGAAATGAAATATTATTGCTCTCCTCGTGCTAGTTGGAATAATAGGGACGTTTGTTGTTCTTTAATTCTCAGGCCAAACCATAACTTCTTTTTTAGAGATGTCTTATTATAACTTAATCTGGTCCCATCATTAAATTGTACATAAATAAAGAAATATACACAAAATAAATTGTATATTTGTTTCTTTAAACAACGTGCTTTTCTTCTCGCTGCTCTGCAAATGAGTACGAGTGTTGGTGTTCTGGTTTAATTTAAAGTAACAGTTTTCTTTCTTCGAAGATAATCCGATTCAAGCATGAGACCGAAATGTTAGTTTAATTTCTTTGCGGCATATGAGTTCTTGCGACAACCTCGTACGAGCTCGTATGAAATATACAACGCTTTCAAGTCCCAACGATGAAACTGGGTCGCCTATATTAGGAAACCCAGTGTCATTGTTGCCATCTAGTCGATCTAAAATCATTAACTAAATTTATGCCCTCAAGTTCCCCAACGGGGCTAGGCGCGGTAATAGGGCCAGGGCCGGAACAATCTTTTTTTATCTGGCAGGGGGAAGGGGGGACTCGAAATGACGCTCCTTCTTAGTTTAAAACTTCCCGACTTCCACTCAAATTGAACACAGTTTTTACTTTAGCGTTCTTAATTTGCGGGAAAATATTATGATGATTCAAAAAATCGTGCTTCCGGTTTTTGACATAATTTTACAGAAAACGTGAAAACTAGGAGAAATCCAAGTGCCAACGGTTGTAAATGTCAAGTAAACGTGCAGGTTTTGTGAACGCGGACGTACAAATTAGGGACGCGTGACTGCTTATAGCCTTAGAGTTGCTTACGGTGGTCGTTAAACACCCAATAAAACACAATCACCGTTGTAACTCAAGGACAAGTGTTTAGAGTTACTTACTTTATTCCCTAAGCCGTGTACAGTCGATGACTTAACAACACTAAAATTAGTCGCATGATCTTAGACTTAAGAGCCTAAATCAAACGTTCCCTTCCCCATGTGGTCTCGAATTTGTAACAGCTGCGAATATCACATTTCGGGCCGTAGTAAACATTGACTTGAGCAATGTACCTACTCAGTCGCTTTTGCATAGTCTCTTTTTTTTTTTTCCGATCAGTTAGTATGAGCCACGCCCCGGTGGCGCAGTGGTCTAAGGCGCTGGCCTCTGATCATTCGTCCGTAAGGGGTCCGGGTTCGAATCCCGGTCAGGCATGGATGTTGTGTTTGTCTTACGGCACTGGCTCTCTCCCTTCCCTGGAACCAGTGACCCTAAATTAGGGACGGGCGACTGCTTATAGCCCATTGAGTTGCTCACGGTGGTCGTTAAACCTCCAATCAAAAAAAAAAAAAAAAAAAAAAAGTTAGTATGACTTGATTGATTGCCAGCAGTGGTGTATCTTGGGTCCAAGACAGTGCTATATGACCCGCCCCCAGTACTGTTTTTTTTTTTTTCTAAATTTCGAAGTTTATTTTTCAGTTGTTAACTAATAGAAGTAGCTTTTCTTCCTAATTTTAGGTACATGCTATTTCTATCATAATACCAAATTATTATGAGGATTAGGATTTTAGCACTTATTTGTACATGAACTCCATCCATTATCCTACTGTACACTTTATTTGTACATGCACTCCATTTTCTTTCCTTTTGGTGAAGTTGAGTGTTACGTGTCCATAAAAAGTTTCTTCCGAGTATTTTATAACATTAAAAATAATGTTTTTCTGTATTGACAAAACAGCTAATTTTCTCAAGTGCACATGCCCTTGTGTTTCCCTAAAGTATAGTATGTCTTGATTCTTTTTATTGCAGAAAAACTTCTTTCGGCAGTTGCAGTTGTTGATAGAAATTTTAATATTAGGTCTGCTAATTTTAACACTTCAATATACACAATGTCCAGTTTATTCAATTTCATGTAACTAGTAACGTCTCTTACTAATTTATTTTTGTATTCATCAAGGGAATAATAAACACCTTCACACACACGCGCTTGCGCTTGCGCTTTTCATTTTTGAGTCGAACTGTGTCAAAATTTGAAGCATAGTGTTCTTTAAGTTCTGAAAGTAGATGATCAGGAAAGCTTTCACATTTTTTTTCAAAACAATTTGAATCCAACAAAAGCCACGAATTTAATAATAATAATAATAATGATATTAATAATAAATTTTATTTTTGCTGTTACATTGTAGGCTTTGCGAATGAACATAAATAATTATACATTTCATAAGAACAGCAGGGAAAATCGGGGGAAAGGCCTCGGAGAGTCCTGAAAAGTCGTGATTTCCCAATTAAATAGGCAAGCAGTCACAGGTTCATAAAACACAGCAGTAATGTTAGATGTTAGTTAAACTGTAAACACTTTTTTTAAGTTGTTATTACTTTTATTAATTAACTTAGCAAGAATTTTTTTAGTTTGTTTTAGAATAAATTTAGGTTATTTATTGTGCTCAACTCAGCTGGCAGTGTATTCTAATATTCAGGATCAATATAATTTAAGCTCCGCTTCATCATGAGGAATTTCCATCTATGCGTCTTAATAATGATCTACGTCTCGTATTGTAGTGATGGCAGTGTAATCCAATTTTCAGGACCTATATAATTTAAGCTCCGCTTCATCATGAGGGTTTTTGGATCTATGCGTCTTAATAATGATCTACGTCTCGTATTGTAGTGATGGCAGTGTATTCCAATATTCAGGACCTATATAATTTAAGCTCCGCTTCATCATGAGGAATTTCCATCTATGCGTCTTAATAATGATCTACGTCTCGTATTGTAGTGATGGCAGTGTATTCCAATATTCAGGACCTATATAATTTAAGCTCCGCTTCATCATGAGGAATTTCCATCTATGCGTCTTAATAATGATCTACGTCTCGTATTGTACTGATGGCAGTGTATTCCAATATTCAGGACCTATATAATTTAAGCTCCGCTTCATCATGAGGGTTTTTGGATCTATGCGTCTTAATAATGATCTACGTCTCGTATTGTAGTGATGGCAGTGTATTCCAATATTCAGGACCTATATAATTTAAGCTCCGCTTCATCATGAGGGTTTTTGGATCTATGCGTCTTAATAATGATCTACGTCTCGTATTGTAGTGATGGCAGTGTATTCCAATATTCAGGACCTATATAATTTAAGCTCCGCTTCATCATGAGGGTTTTTGGATCTATGCGTCTTAATAATGATCTACGTCTCGTATTGTAGTGATGGCAGTGTATTCCAATATTCAGGACCTATATAATTTAAGCTCCGCTTCATCATGAGGGTTTTTGGATCTATGCGTCTTAATAATGATCTACGTCTCGTATTGTAGTGATGGCAATGTATTCCAATTTTCAGGACCTATATAATTTAAGCTCCGCTTCATCATGAGGGTTTTTGTATCTATGCGTCTTAATAATGATCTGTGTCTCGTATTGTAGTGATAAGTATGAAAATTCAATTCAATGATATCTGTGTGTAGATTTAGTTTAATTCTTTGACACATTAGTTTATCTATTTTGAAGCCAAATAATTGTTTAATAGATAAAATTCCGTAATAGTTTCGGTTGACATGGGTATGGTAAAAAGTGAAAGGTTGGAAGTTGATATGAGAAGAAGAATTTGTTTTTAAGTCTAATAACCTTATGTATTTATTATGTAATATTTGTAGTTTATTCATGTTGGTTTCAGTGGTTTGTCCCCATGAGGAAAAGCAATAATTAATGTCCTATTGAAAGAGTGTATAATACAAAAGTTTAAGTGATTTAGTAGTTAAACTTGAAAAAATTTTGCTTACGATCCCAATATTTTTGGAGATTCGATTTGCAATGGAATCTATGTGGTTATTGCATCTTAGGTCGGAAGTTAGAATAATTCCCAGATACTTAAAGCCCTGTACTATATCGACAGGAGTATTATTTAAAAGTAAATATGGAACTTGTGAATGTTATATTCAAGATATAATATCACTAATTTTAATTCATTAACACTTCACACAGCGGAAACAACTCTCGTGAAACAAGGGCATGCGACGAAGGTAGTCAAAGTCTTCTTTTTTCAGAGCGAACCGTTGCCTAAAGCAACGGCCCATTCACACTTCATCTGCTCCTCCGTGTTGTCATGCAAACCGTAGCCGGCGAACGTATCCAAGGTCTTCGAATCACACAGCGAAGACTGGTAGAGCGACTGGTTGTGTCACGATGACACCATCCCTCCACAAGGAGGCCCGTTGGTCTTTGATCAGCAGACTGATTCTCTTAGTCAAAAGAAGTGAATCAGCTTATGAGTTTTTGTTTTTTTCGCAGCGGAACATCGACACAGCTTAATGCGGTTGATAATTGACTTATCTGTATGTCAAACTGACTTTTATTTGTGCATTCTCCGGGCTTCGCAGCTAACCTAGCTAGCCTCGAATATACGCCACTGACTGCCAGTTATATCCCAAAAGATGAATAACTGATGGAAGTTCAGATGTAACGTTCAGTATGAAAAAACAAGGTGATGCAAACAAAATTTGCATAAATGAAAAGTCAACAAAAACTGAAGGTTTAAAAGGCTGTGTACGTACCCTGCTTTGGCATCGAAATGACTAGCCGGTATTCTGTCCTAAAGTTATTCATAGGAAAGGCATAAACAGAAGCATATACTAAGAAAACAGTTGTTCTGTGAACTGAAATCCAACGCGCAGCTGTCCTCCGCCCCTAGCACCCCTAGTAGGTATGAGCCATTTTCTTGTAGGACTTCCGTCCACAGTGAGTAGATTTTAGGTCCCAGCCACTTACAGCGAGTTCGCCTTTTGGGCAGGACACAGAAACGGAAGGAACGAGAGCAGGTCTAGCGACTTTGACAGAACAGTTTGTAGTGAGATTAGAGTACAGTAGATGGCGCCACCGTACAAGTACGATGTTTCACACAGAGGGATGAGGCATAGGAAAGGATACCCATTTAACCAGTGGGTCCAACCTGGGGGCCGTCACTTAACGTGCTCGTCCGATGCACGGCGAATATTAAGTGATTGTTAGCAACTCACACCACCTCCGCAAGATCAGCCCAGAATCGAACCTGAGGACCTTGCATTGATAGTCTGAACCGCTAACCACTCAGCCATTCGCGGCTCCGCAGCTGTCCTCCATGCTGTAGCATCGCTATGTTTGGTACACACAGGTTCGACTCCCACAGCTGGACAATATAGAACACGTTTTCCTTAGAAAACACTTAGCAACTGAGTCCAAAATTAACTACATTTGGTAAATTAAATATTAATTTTCGATTTATGCAAGTGAAATAAATGGAAACATTTATTGATCCGTTGTCGTATTTATGCTGGTTATATACCTGCGCAGTATACTCTCAAATTCACGAAAAGGTAGAGTTACAAAGCATGTATTAATATTTCGCACTTGGACACTTGCCGCTACGTGTTCTGATCTTGTTCATTCCCTTTGCGCGGAGTTATTGTTGCCATTGCAGCAACCGTGTTTTGATAGCAATTTTTACTTTTTTCATCTGTGGTGAAAAGACTTTGCTATGGGTGATCTTTCAGCACTGAAAAGGCGTGAATGATCACAAGGCAAGAGATTGCGTTTCTTTACTTCGTACAGTTTTGGTTTTCGCTTATGAGCCGTTTTCACCTCCACTGCAACTGTGTTCGATTAAAGTACCCCTACGAGCTGAAACTTTTCGGCAACATTCATCAACATCTTTACACGACGTAACACATTCCTTATATACTTCAATAAGTTGCCCACACTGTAAAATAGTATTTTCCGAAATTCACGGGCCACTTTGAGCCATTCCTTTCATCAACTAACGAAGCATATTTCTGATACAACCTTTTTCGTGATATGACGGAACGAAATTTGAATTTCATGAATTTTTCCTAACACGAGAAAATTCTGAATTTTCAGAAACTTTCCCGCAATACCATTCTTATATCGACCGTAAATTACCGTTTTCAAGATATTTTAAAGAAAAAATGCTGGCCAACCCGGTGGCGCAGTGGTCTAATTGATGGCTTCTGATCATTCGTCTGAAAGGGGTCCGGGTTCGAATCCCGGTGAGGCATAAGTGTTGTATTTGTCTTACGGCACAGGCTTTCTCTCTTCCCTGAAACCAGTGACCCTAAATTAGGGACGGGCAACTGCTTATAGCCCATTGAGTTGCTCACGGTTGTAGTTAAACCTCCAATCAAAAAATAAATCTGAATGTTTAGAAACATTTCCACAATTATGTTATGTTAACGGGAAAACTCCGTTCTCACTTTTTTATGTACTTACATGACGAAATATTTCTGGTAATAGGAGAGATTCACGGGAATACTTGGAAGTTTGAAAACCTGTTAAATTTCAATAGTCTGTTGAAGTATTTAATTTGAAGTTCTGTAGCGAGATTGGATATTGTAGATAGCATTTCACAAGTATTTTTTTCTATTGTGGCACAGAACATTTCTTCTCCTCTCCCCCATTTTGTGCACCGGCTATATATTATGTATTGTATTACTGTAAGAAACCGGGTACTTAACTTATTATACAGGTGATTATACGATGTCTATGTATCATCATTCTTTGGAATCCTTAAAACAAAAGCTATTATAGCTACTATAACGAAGTAAATTTCTCCGTCATTTTTGGTCCACGCCGGGTATCGAACCCGAGTCTACTTATTCCGGGACAAGTCACTCTACCAACTGAGCTACGCAGACGTTCGTCTCGCTGCTATCTGCCGTTATGCCGTGTGCGTCCTGCGAAGCAGGCACGTCACTCTATCAAAAGTAAATTTGAAACTTAGGAGTTTTGAAAAATAATGCTATGTAAAAGTACATTCTCCCTTTGAAGAGATATTGATTATTCGTGGTTATATTTGACATTCGCGAATTTGCAGAAAAAACCCTAAAATTCGCGAAAAAAATTGGTGGAAATTTGCTCCGCAAAGCAATTACTAGCCTAATTATGATGTCATCAACTTTTCATTTTCGCGATCCCTAAGTTCCTTTCTCGAACTATCATGCTTATACGAAACATGCATCTCTCCATAGTAGTCTGAGTTGACAGCAGCTTCTGTGTGTGTTTTCTAATTAAGGTCCATGTCTCTGATCCACAAGAAATAACTGGATGCATGCATTGATTAAATAGTTTTTTTAAGACATAGTGGTAACGTGCTCTTGAAAATTGCACTGTTCCTTCCAGATCAGATCATATGTAGAGGATTTTAGGAAGGGAGTGTCTGACCTCAGGTTTTAAACAACCCTTAGAAATAGGAGCTAGGTGATTTAGGCTACAGCGCCCGATAAGAAAATGACACGGAAGCGAAGTAGAAAAGGGAGGAAGACGCCCTTATTTATCACCGGGGGGCCAGTGCCCGTGGTTCGACGGCTTAACGTGCCAATCTGATGCACGGCGGTTATTTAGTGGATCGAGCGTTCCTACCTGCTTGGGAACGAACCTGAATTCCCTTCCGTGACAGTCACGAACGTTGCCCACTAGGTCACCCACGGCCCTGTTCCTTCCAGATGTTCTTTAGCCAAGTTTTATACGTCTACTAGGAACCACACCGTAGCAATTTAGAAATTACGGCGAATCTAAAGAGAAACGATTATTACATTCAACAGGCAACTGTCTTTCTCTTTGTAAAGCTATTCTTTGTCTGTCATTTGCCAATCGAGATTCGGTTTTTTGGAAATTTTTATTATGACGGGATAAACAAATTCTTTTAACGTCCGATGTGCTACGACCTATATTCGATTTTCGTCTCGGCATAATGTCAATACAATATTTAAATTTTAATACTTTAATTAAATAGCTACTCAAAGATATACATACGTCTGGACGAAAGCAACTACGCATTTAGTCTGTGCGATCACCGATAAGCCTATGCTTTCAGCGTCCGATTTAATTACGCGTTTAGTCTGTGGATTTACATGCTGTTAGACCGGCCACCGCACATGCGCCTCGCGTCTTTTTCCCACTGAGCAAAAAAGTTTTGTAAACCGGTCGCCGCGCATCGCTGTTTAGGCAGTGGAAGCCACGAAAGAATGCGAACGGCTGTTTTTATTTTGGCTTGTCACTAAAATCGTTACTGTATGGCTCCCTTTTGGCATAGATTAATGTTTCATACACCTAAACCTTCCTCGGCAAATGCTCTATGGAATGGCGAAAACCGCATCAAAATCCGTCCAGTGATTCTCGAGATTAGCCCGAACAACGAGACAGGCTCCTACCGTGGACTTTATTTTATACCATGTATAGATTAATTTCTTCTTCGATGTTGCTCTTGTTCGATATTTTTTGCCCAAAGTAAATATAGGCATCAGTTACTTCAAATTTTGCTCCATCAACCTCTAAATCTACAGTTCTGATAAAAACGTTATTCTATCAGTTCTGTGTACTGTAAGTTCTTTCTTAAACACCTATTTTGCTCTTGTCAGCTAGTTCTTGGATCATAACCTCCAACTCTAAGGGACCACTTGAAAAAATAGCTATGTTGTTATAAAATAAAGGTGCGTTAACTACTTCGTAACCTTTTTAAATTCTTTAGTTAATTTTAGCTAACTACCCTTTTTGTCTGAATATTTCCTCTCCCCAATGGCCTGCCTTGAACGTTATATGTAGGCATGCGAAAAAAAAAAAAAAAAAAAGAAACACACGTCATTTGTAGCGGAATTCTATCCTCAGATATTTTTTATTCTTCCGTTACTCTGCTTAAAAATATACGCTTCGACATCAAAATCTTCAGTAAAACACTTTCAATTGTTTTAAAACTTTTTTAAGTAATATGTTTCGTCTTTGAGACATATTACCTAAAAAAATGGATATGTTCCTTGAAGTGAATTCAGGCTCACTTCAGGTAACCCGATGCTTTTTGCATCATAATTTTTTGAGCCCATAAGCTTTCCATGTAGAATAGTTGTAGGGGAATAATTACGATTTGGAAACTACCAGGCGGAGAAACTTTACGATCTGGGGGTCCTCCTTCATTGAAAAAGGTATCTGGCTGTTGCGGGAAAGCTTGGACCCTTTGATCGTTGTTTTACACCGATAAATATGGACTATATGCATAGTTTTACTGTTTTACATCAGTGTAGTTTTACAGTTTTAATTTTTTCTCTGTTTAGGAAAGGGTAAGCAGTTTCTAACAGTTTCATTACAAAATAATAAGCACGGCCTACGAAACAACTTGGGAGATTTGAAACACTACATATGTTATCTGTTTGGTAAATAGAATTGTTGAAATATTAATTAGTTTGTATGTTTAACCTGCATACTTAACGACGATGTTAAGCGACTCAAGTTTGAGGTTGGTGTTTCATTACTTACACATTCGGATTTTTCTATAAAACTTAGGGATTCAAAAGGCTTATTAATTTTGCATCATCCATTTTTATATTCCCGTTTTGCAGTTTGATTAAATTATCTTGAAGCATTTCAGTGCTTCGGAAAAGCAAAGAATACACAAAAATGTAGCCGTACAATTTTACAACTGAATAAGAAAGGATCCCTCTGAAATTACGCAGAGGATATCAGATACTCACCGTCAAAAGAAAGCGAGCATTCCATTGGTTGATGCAATACTCTCGCATTTCAACAAGAACAGCGGTTAACAAAGGCGCCAAGCCTAGTAGGAATAAACAGTGGCGAAAAAGGGAACAGACTCCGGTTCTTTGATTGTTTGATTGCCCAAGCCATGAATGCAACCGCCGATTTCGCATCAAATGTTATGTCCCTGGCAAGCACGGCAAAATCTCACATGAGTTCCGGCATGATGATACGAAGTTAGCTTTACATTCGTGTTTCGTTTCAGTTCTGGCTAAAATACACACAAATATGTGAATTTGGTTTTAAATAAAACTTTTCTGAACCAGGTTTTTAATTTAAATTTCGAATAAAAACGACAGTACAAAGCTTTCATTCCTGTAATTCTTTGTTTTTTTCAAGGAGAAACTTTTTGCACTTAATTAGGGCATTCAATGCATGCGTTGCATACAACGGCCAAGCGCTAATGCCAGTCACATGATTGAAAGACATTGTACCATATGGCATTGAAGAGCTTGAGAGATATGGTGTCATCTTACCTCACTCCGTTTCTAAGTGTTATACGTACTGTGTCCTCGAACAGACGAACCTTTACACTTCCATTTTCATAGATGTTATCAATAAAATAAACATTACATTTTTAATACCGCAGGAGTTTAAACATATTGTTACTGCAGATGGCTGCCTGATATAAAATGCCTTTTCCGTAATCAATAAAACCCATACATAGCGCATATTCATTCGCTTTTTGAGCTAATTCTCGGAGTATAAGGACATAAACTACACTGTAGTGTGGTGTCACTCCTGAATTCAGCATGTTTTGCTTTGGTTGAGCTATGTCTAATTTTTCCTTCATGTGATGTGATAGTGTCTTAGAGGAGATTTTGTACACAACTGATAGAAGGATCTGTAGTTCCTGAGATACTCCAGGATCCCTTACAATTAATATTAGCTATATACCAATTGAGTTCATGCCTGATAATACCTTGCTAATTTTCGACAGCCACATAGTGAGCTCATGATCTACGTTTATTGAACTGATTATTGTTAACATTTGCTACATAAACAGGCAACTCATGAGCCATACATATTCACTGTATATTGTACTTAAAGTACTTAACGGCCAATTAGTGTCAGTTATATATACATTGAAAACATCCGTTATACACGGTCGAGTCGCATTATTGTGACCACCAGCTAATATCCAGAGTAACTAACCAACGTGTGCAGCGCAAACAGCAGCTAGACGGGCTGGGAGTGACTCAATAAGGTGCTGGAAGGTGTTCACAGGTATGTGGAGCCATGCTGACTGCAGTGCATCTGACAGCTGCTGGAGGGTGCGTGCTGGAGAATCCATATAGCGAACAACACGATCAAGGTGGTCCCACTGATGCTCAATTGGGTTTAAGTCTGGGGAATTGGGTGGCCAGGGAAGTACTTTGAAGTCTTCATCGTGCACTTCCAACCATTCTCGGACATTTCTAGTTGTGTGAAACGTCGCACTGTCGTACTGAATTATCCCATCCGCCCCAGGGAAGACAATCAGCATGTATGGATGTACGTAGTCTGCCAGGATGGATTCATAACGAATTCGGTCCATAGCGCCTTCCACATGTATGAGTGGACCCAGAGAATGCCACAGAAACATTCCTCAGACCATAACGCTGTCCCCACCAGCTCGTGTTCTTCCAGCAATGGTTGAAGAGTGTTTTCTTTTATGTTTCTCGCCTTATACGCCAACGTCCATCCGTTCGATGAAGCAGAAAACGTGACTCATCGGAGAAGGCAATCCTTTACCAATCAGCGGAGGTCCAATTCCGATACTGCCGTGCAAATGTAAGCTTTTTCTGACGATGCACCTTCGTTAGCATAGTAGCAGTGACAATCCGTCTGCATCTGCGCCCCATACGCAGCAGGGTTCGCTGAACTGTCGTTTTAGACACACTTCCGGTAACCTCCTGGTTCATTCAACCAGTGAGTTGCTCCAATGTAGCGTGTCGATCGACCCTCACGCACCTTCGAAGCCGACGTTGACCACTCACATCAATGGGACGTGGTGCTCCGCAGTTTTCACGTCGCTTATTCGCAATGGGGTCATTTCTCCAATCACGATACACTTTAACTACAGCAGCACCCGAACAGTTCACAAACTGCGTAATTTCAGAAATGCTGCCACTCTTGGCCCGAAAGCCGACAATCATCCCGTTTTTTAAATTTGATAAATCGCTCTTTTTATCCATGACAGCAACGAGGGATATGCTTTCAGAATGCCTACAGCACCCCTTACATATCCTCCAAACCAGCTCACGGCACGTGTCTTCTTCCATTGGATACGCGCTGTTGACGTCAAAAGTAGGAGGTAGTCAAAATAATGTGAATTTACTGTGCATATTTATTACATACAGTTAAGTCGCTACTCGCGGTGTCACTCTGTGTGTGTTTAAATCCCAGTCTTGCCCATCAACTGGACTGCGGTTTTTCCGTGATTTTTCGCAGACTCCCCGTGTTTGGGGACGCCAATGCGCAAATGGTTCCCTGTGAAGTCGGCCCTGGACGCACTTTTTTTTTTTTGATTGGAGGTTTAACGACCACCGTGAGCAACTCAATAGGCTATAAGCAGTCGCCCGTCCGTAATTTAGGGTCACTGGTTCCAGGGAAGGGAGAGAGCCAGTGCCGTAAGACAAACACAACATCCATGCCTCACCGGGATTCGAACCCGGACCCCGTTCGGACGAATGATCAGAGGCCATCGCTTAGACCACTGCGCCACCGAGGCGGCGACGCACTTTGTTCTTTACCCGTATGCAGCAGAGGAATGGCAGGACGGCTGCATGAATTTTCCAGTAATCTTCAAGGGCGCATAGTCGTTTTTGCGGAACTGAACCCGCCATGGGCGGACGAGATAGAGAGAGAGACATATTTATCAAACTCATTTCATATTATATTTAGATATATGTTTTATACTATAATTTCCAAAGTTAGAATTAATTCAATAGAGGGTTGTCGTATTCTATTTCTTAAAGATCTGCTTTATGTGTAAGCATATGCAATAACATGACTTCAGAGGCAAAAGCACTAATGGTTTCATTTCAGAAGCCAGTATTTTGACACCACTGAACTCAACGAATCTGACTTTTAAAAAGACATAGGCATTTTAAAATTACTGTATATCAGAAGGTCGGTGAAAAGTACTGCTCTCTCTCTCTCTCTCTCTCTCTGAGAAATGAGTGTGAAATTAAACCTGAAAGGAAAAATAAAAATGATATTTGACTTAGTCGAACTGGAACTAAGTACTTGAGGCATGGGAATCATTTTGAGTCCAATATGAAGCATGGGTAGGACTTTGTTCTTCGGCCCATAGAGTAAGGAACTAAGAGGACACAGAATAAGGAACTAAATCAGTATCTTATTGAATGCAAAACATCCAATTTTAGCAATCCAGATGAAGGCGTCTCTTTTAACTCCCATTTCTAATGGCTGGAAACGGAATCGGGCGTTTCCTTTTGCAGTGTGGTAACAATGGGAACACTGGCAAACGCTACTGCTACCAAACAAATTCCTCCATTCAAATAGAAATAAATATCTTGCCCAAATTTCTTATTAATTCATTCATTCCTGTATTTTTTATCCTTTTCAAGTTGACTTTGTTTCTTTTTGCAAAGTACTTTGAACTAACCTGATTTATTTTCTCGTTTGCAAGTGAGCAATCTTTCTTGTGATTTACGAATTTGAGTTTCGCATAAAAATAACACTAACGCCACAATTGAAGTAGGAAAAAGTAATTGCATACTTTTTCTAAGAAATTTGTTTAAAGTTAATTTAAGGAAAAAGAAATAAGGAAGTGCATCTTACTGCCTAAAATGATTTATATATAAACGCAAAACTGTTCTTCAGAAATCAAAGCACGTAATAAATGAAAAGTTAACTGACCAAACATTATGTAAGTATTTTAAAAATGAGTCAGGAAAGGGATGATAGCGATACCTTTGGATATAAAGCATAAAATAACAGCAGAAAGGAAAACTGAAAAGAACCTTAGGCTAAAAGAAAGCATCATGGATGTGTAATCTATCCGGATTCATTCACCTCAAAATATATTCAGGATAAATAAGAAATTGTTTTTTCTTTTCAAGAAGCGAATTCTTTAACTTATAAATCTATAGCATGAGAAACAAAATTGACTATTTTGAAAAAAAAAAAAAAAACAATAATTAACACAACTAAAATTGACTTTCAAACAATAGTTTCTGCGGTGTCTTATACTGTGAGCATTAGAGACAATTTGAAGCGGGTAAAAGGATTTATTTTCTTCTAAGGAAAGTATACAGAAGCTGCAGGTACCTCATATTGATATGGAGAGACGCATGTTTGGTGTAACTATGTTTTAGCGGGCGCTTATGCAGACACTGAACATTAGAGACAAATTTACTGAGGGTAAAACGATTTATTATCCTGTAAGGCAGGCATACAGAGGTTGCAGGCAACTCATATTGCCATGGAGAGACGCGTGCTTGGTGTAACCATGTTTTAGTGGGTCCTTACAGTGGGCATTAGAGACAAATTTCATGAGGGTAAAATGATTTATTACCCTTTAAGGAAGGCCTACAGAGGTTGCAGACAACTTATATTACCATGAAGAGGCGCATGCTTGGTGCAACCAAGAATGATAGTAAAAAGAACTCAGAAATATGGAATATAACCTGAATAGATGACGTCATGATTAAAGTAAAAACTTACCAGCGGCTAGTATATTGCTGGAAGTGACGACCGTTGGACAACTGAAATGCTAGACTGGATACCAAAAGAAAGGGCCAAAAGACTGCGTGAGAGCTGAGATTATTACTACACTGACGGAGAAAAAAATCCCAACACCAAGAAGGGGTTGGGTTAGATAAACGACAGTTGGTAGGCGGTGAGAGTACATCTGTAAGATGACGTCTATGCAAATTTCGCGCTCGGCGCATACGTGTGGCACTAGTAGCGCCCCTCGGAACATGCAAAGCAGGTTTGCTGTAAATAGGCGCTGTAACGTTCGTGAGCGTTAGTTGTCGTTGAGATTCGACGTAAGGTGTTGATGTTAGTCAAGAATGCCTTTAAGAAGACGAAGAAGCCATGAAAAACAGCTCACGGAGTTTGAACGAGGTCGTGTAATAAGGCTACGAGAAGGTGGATTTTCTTTCCGCAATATTGCAGAACGACTTGGCAGGAATGTAGCCACCGTGCATGATTGTTGGCAGCGGTGGTCAAGGGAAGGTACTGCCTCAAGAAGACCGGGTTCCGGCCTCCCACGTGGCAATACTGAGAGGGAAGACCGCCGTAAACGGCGTATGGCCGTGGCGCATCGTGCCGCGTCTGCGGCAGCAATTCGAGCTGCAGTTGCCACCACAGTGACACAACGAACTGTTACAAATCGGTTACTTGAAGGACAGCTCCGAGCCAGACGCCCTGTAGCGTGTATTCCACTTACTCCAAACCACTGCCTTTTGCGACGTCAGTGGTGTCAAGCTAGAGCTCATTGGAGGACGGAGTGGAGATCTGTTGTGTTTTCCGATGAAAGCTGGTTCTGCCTGGGTGCCAGTGATGGCCGTGTGTTGGTTAGAAGGAGGCCAGGTGAGCGCCTGCAACCAACCTGTCTGCGGCCGAGACACACTGGATCTACACCTGGAGTTATCTTCCGGGGAGCAATTTCCTATGACAGCAGGAGCACTCTCGTGGTTATCCCACGCACCCTGACGGCACAGTTGTACGTCGGTCTGGTGATTCAACCTGTTGTGCTGCCATTCATGCACAACATTCCAGGGGGCGTTTTCCAATAGGATAACGCTTGCCCGCATACCGCTGTTGTAACCCAACATGCTCTACCGAGTGTCGACATGTTGCCGTGGCCTGCTAGATCACCAGATCTTTCACCAATCCAGCACGTATGGGACATCATTGGACGACAACTCCAGCGTCACCTCCAACCAGCATTAACCGTCCCTGTATTGACCGACCAAGTGCAACAGGCATGAAACTCTATCCCACAAACTGACATCCAGCACCTGTACGACACAATGCATGAACGTTTGCGTGCTTGCATTCAACATACTGGCGGTTACACCGGTTATTAATATACCAGCATTTCACATTTAAAATGGCTCTTCTCGTGCTTACAATAAGCTGCGATCTTGAAACCTTAATCGATTAAATATGTTACCTATACAAATGTATTGCCGCCATTTCATTCCTCTACAACTATTTTTTCGTGGTGTTGGGATTTTTTTTCCGTCAGTGTATTTCAAAACTGTAAAATTCCTTGTTTCGTTAAAAAAGTGCAATAACTACTAAGTGTAGATTAGTATAATACTATGGGAATGGAGGAGACGTGTCCCTTTCAACTTTTGGCTTTGGTTTGTATCCAACATGCACTCTGTGCCCGTTAAGTAATAAGACAAAAATTATTATATCAAATCAACAAACTATATTTTGAATTATTACTTGCACAGATTCTTCCAACTTCACACAACGGTGAGAACTTCCGTACAGGTGTTCGAAGGCACGGTGGAAGTCCTGAACCGGAATCTTCTTCAGTCTGTTGTCACACCTCGTTGGATGTCCTCGATGTCGCTGAAGTGCTCTCCTTTCAAGGCACACTTCCCCTTTGGGAAGAGGAAAAAGTCTGCAGGAGCCAAATCTGGGGAGTAAGGTGGATGTTTTATCACACAGATGGACTTCGAAGCCAGGAACTGCTTCACAGGCAGCGTACATTGTGCAGGCGCGTTGTTGTGCAACAGAAACCAATGTGTTTTTGTGGAACATTTTCTTCCTGACACGTTGTATGTGGACGTATAGACGTTGCATTACTCTTAAATAATACTTACCGTTCACTGAGGCGCTCTCAGGAACAAATACGCGGTGAGTAATCCCAGCCGAGTCGAAAAAAATTGTCTTGGCACATGATTTTCGTAATCGGACTTTCTTCGTTCCACGTTATTCCATGCTCTGGCGTATTGTTTCAGGATCAAACTTCAAACACCAACTTTCATCACCGGTGACAATTCTTTGCAACAAATCACGATCTTTATCAACTGCATGGATGGAATTTTGACAACATGCAACACGGTGCTCTCTCTCTCTGTTCGTGTGCCAATGTACGGGGCGTAAACCTCGAATAAATCTCCCTCTTGTGCAGATCGTTTTCTAAGATTACACAGGCCGTTTCCTTACCGACATCAAGCTGTTCAGTGAGTATCCCAGTGGTTATTAGCCTGTCATAGGCAACAATTTCACTAGCTTTCACCACATTTTCATTTGTCCGTGCAGAAACTGGACATCCTGTGCGTGGTTCAACCTCGAGGGACTTCCTCAAATCTTTAATCTTTGAAAACCAGCGGAACACCTGTGCAAGGCTCAGACAGTCGTCACCGTTAATGTTTTTAAGTAATTTTATCACAATGTGTAATTAGGGGAAATTTCCCCTAACTTACAGAAAAATTTCATCACAACTCTTTGCTACATTATGCAATTTCTGACACGCTCCACTCACACAGTCTTACTTCAACGGGGACCACGCGAAAACTGCGGCGTCATTCGACTCGAAAGTTGCTCATGCAATTACAGCACACTCTAGCTATCAAAAATATTGTTTCTTTTATTCAAAGGGCTGTCCCATAAAACAAATCAGTCTCATTTATTAAAGGGGACACTGTTAAAATTTTTGTGGTAGATTGCACCAAAAAGTGGAGCCACACCAGCTGCACCACTTTCCGAGAAAAGGTACATTGTGGTGGTGCAAACAAAACCCAACATCACGGTGCAACCTTGCACCATAATGTGGTACAACTTTGCGCTATAACATGGTGAAAAGTTGAACCATGTTTTTCGGTGTTGTTTGCGCCATACAATGGTGTATCTTTTCTCGGAAAGTGGTGCAGCTTGTGTAGCACCACCTTTTGGTGCAATCTACCAGGAAATTTTTAACAGTGTACTATGCTCCCTAAATTTCTCAATCTCGAAAGCACATTATTTCCAGAATTTAAAATTCAAAATAATTTAGTACTGTATTTTTTTATGATAAAAGTCTTATTGTGATGTTATTTCTGTCTTCTTACGAATGCGTTTAATGTAATCGCATGGGTAGGGAATTTTCTGGATCACGTGGGTTGGAAGAGAACGGTCCGATCTGTAAGCCTTCACCGTCCGACATTTAACCCTTCCTAATGTTCTTTGTTTCCTCCTGAAATGTTATGAAGTCTGCAGACCAGAGTGATCCTCCAATTTTATCGAATGTCATTCAGTTCGCCCCTCTGGTCGATGTGCTTACCCTATAACGAAGTAAATTTCTCCGTCATTTTTGGTCTACGCCGGGATTCGAACCCGAGGCCGCTTATTCCGGAACAAGTCGCTCTACCAACTGAGCTACAAAGACGATTATTCTGATTCCTATCTGCCTTTATGTCGTGTGCGTCCTGCTGGTAGGTACGTCACATCTCCCCCCCCCGAAAGAGGGCCGGGGGCATGGCCCACGGGTCAGCCGTGACCATGAATCGTTGCAGGCAGCCATCCCCTGTAGAACGTGCACTGGAGAACTCCCAGTCAATCTGGTGTGTGGAATGCAACGTCACACACATTTATTTTTCGAAGCGCTGGAGAAGGGATTCTCTGATTTTTCCTATCTCGCGGTGTGGAAATAACATCACACCATTGCGAGATTTTGAACGGTCGGGTCATCCGGAAAGTTCGGGCGCCATTACAACGAAGTAAATTTCTCCGTCATTTTTGGTCTACGCCGGGATTCGAACCCGAGGCCGCTTATTCCGGAACAAGTCGCTCTACCAACTGAGCTACGCAGACGATTATTCTGATTCCTATCTGCCTTTATGTCGTGTGCGTCCTGCTGGCAGGTACGTCACAACCCTTGTTAGCCACAGTGAGAATAACAACTAGCCGTGGCGGTCATTTTCACTCTCATTAGGGATGGTAAAGTTTGAAGCGTTGGCTTATTGCTTTCACTGTGTTTCTTACTTTATGGCATGTCAGTCATTCTATCGCCTCTCTCCCAGACATGATGTCGAAACTTAAATTTGCTTCCTTCAATTGTAGAGGGTGCAGCAACCCTCTCACAAACCCTTTGACTAATGCCGACCACTTCTCTGTAAATGCGGACATCCTAATATTACAAGAGACGATAGCAAATTGCATATGTGGCCATACCAATTCTATCACAATTATGGTCAAACAATGTATTCAGGCATTGCAACTGCAATTCGCAACGGCATTCTGGCCCAAATAACGACCGTTATAGGAATTGATAATTACAACGGACTACTCCTTCACTTGAAAATTAACTCTCGTTTCAGATATCTTTTATCTGTTCAATATTTACGTTCTATTACATGATAATGATGCTGTACGACATTTAAATTGCCTCTGACACAACATCCGACAGATTTCCCCTTCAGAACATATTATTTTGTGTGGAGACTTCAACGGCACGTTGGACCATCGAATCGATAGAAATAACGCAACAGAGCACCATTTGAACGTAAACACCCTAGCTGCCGTAATTCAAAGTGCACGTTTAATGGATTCTATCGCCTCTTCGTAATTTGATCTTCTAATTGATTATTTAGTAATTGCAACATATCTAATCAAGCTCTATCGGATTTTTTTAAGGCTACTGACACGCTCCCTGACGTCCCGAGTTCATTTTATTACCACTGTTCTTTGCTTAAATGTATTTAATCTTACTAAGTTGAATTGCCGTTTCACTTTTTCTAATGGAAGGAGACTCTTAGCATTTGAAAACATTTTGTAGGAAAATGCGTACATATATTATTTCCGTAGATATTTTAACGAATACTTTTACCTTGAAGTTCAAGCATTTATACTTTTCAATTGCTTGAAGAAAACAAAATAACGAACAAAGTCCTTACTAAAACTGTAGGAATGCGATAATTCACGCGCGCGCGAACACACGCACGCACATACACACACAAATTACTCGTAACAACCCCCCCAGGACAACTGTGCAGCCTTTACGATGTTTTTCGCCTTTTATGAATGACGTCATTACAACTTTACGATGTTTCTCGCCATTTATGAATGACGTCATTACAACTTTACGATGTTTCTTACCTTTTATGACGTCATTACAACTTTTCGATGTTTGTCGTTATTTATAAAGGACATAATGATGCCCCGTTGGCGCAGCGGTCTAAGCTATAGCTTCTGATCATTCGTCCGAAAGGGGTCCGGGTTCGAATCCCGTGAGGCATGGATATTGTGTTTGTCTTACGGCACTTGCTCACTTCCCTTCCCTGGAACCAGTGACCCTAAATTAGGGACGGACGACTGCTTATGGCCCATTGAGTTGCTTACGGTGGTCGTTAAACCTCCAATCCAATCCAAAAATGACGTAATAAATACCTCGTGGTTTTTATTCTTACAAATGCTTATGAACAACTGACAACCATTGCATCAACTCGAGTACAAAGCATATTGAAAGCTCTCCGGATTTGAAATACAGGTACTCTTTTGTGGACCCTCTGTATTAAAACACTTGTCGGTTTCTGAATGCTTTGAACAACACTTTTGTATGCTTTGAACAACACTCTTTACTGCAGTAAAATCTTTCAGCTCGGGCTGAAAATTTTTGGCTCCATTGCAACATTTGGGTTAAGAATGGAAAATTTAGATACAATGGGTTTGGAACAGTAACACGAGTTTCCCGTCCACCATACTGGAGAGGGGTTACTAATTTCGCATAGTTAGCGTGAGTCACAATATGAGGCAGTTTAAACGCGTGGTGTGTGACGTGCCTGCCCCGCAGGAGGCACAAGACATAAAGGCAGATAGCAGCAAGAACGAACGTCTGCGTAGCTCAGTTGTTAGAGCGACTTGTTTCGGAAGAAGTGGACTTGGGTTCGATCCCCGGCGTGGACCAAAAATGACGGAGAAATTTACTTTACGTTATAATGGCGCACGAACTTCCCGGATGACCCGGCCGTTCAAGATCTCGCAAGGGTGTGATGTTCTTTCCACACCGCGAGATAAGAAAAATAAGAGAATCCCTTCTCCAGCGCTTCGAAAAGTAAATATGTGTGACTTTGCATTCCACACACCAGATTGACTGGGAGTTCTCAAGTGCACGTTCTTCAGCGGATGGCTGCCTACGACGATTCATGGTCACGGCTGACCCGTGGGCCATTCCCCCGGCCCTCTTTCAAGGGGGGGCGAGGTGCCTGCCCCGCAGGACGCACACGACATAAAGGCAGATAGCAGCAAGAACGAACATCTGCGTAGCTCAGTTGGTAGAGCGACTTGTTCCGGAATAATTGTACTCTGGTTCGATCCCCGGCGTGGACCAAAAGTGACGGAGAAATTTACTTCGTTATAGGTGCGAAAAGCGAGCAGTCAGTGAATTCCTCACTACAGAAAATGTTGCTCCGATAGACATCCATCCAAGACTGAAAGCAGTTTAGGGGAATCATTTTGTTAATGTGAGTACTGTGAGACGATAAATAAGGCAATGTAAAGATGAAGAAGTTGGGAAAGCAGATTTGATTAACTAATCTAGGTCGAGGTAGCCAGTGTCTACAACGGATCGGTTTGATTAACAGCATGTGTGACGTACCTAGGTGACGTACATGTCATGGCGGCCAAGTTACAATGATTCGCTTTCGTTGGTGCAGTTCAAGAGGTAGAATGCCTGTCTGTGGGCAAGGAAGATGTGGTTTCTAATCCACCACCGGCAATTTTAGGATTATACTCTATATTAGCGCCTGAGCGTAAACTGAATCTCCTAGCCGTGAAAATCGAGAAAATGTGTGATGATTCGTTTACACATCGTCAGGAATTAATAAGAATTCCTTCTTCTCAGCAAGCTGCTCCAAGCATGGTTTGCCGGTTGATCCAGAAACCTACGATTTCGTCACAGCACCTTTTTCAAGGGGAACATATGTGGCATACCTACCTCAGAGGTCATGCACATGTCAAGACGACAAAGTTGCAGCGATAAGCCTTTGCCGGTGTAGTTCAAAAGGTAGAACCTCCGAAAGTGTTGTTTCAAATCCCATTACCGGCAAATTTGTGCTTTTCGCTATACTTTTTGAAGAAACGACACGAGGAAACCGTCGCATAAAACAAAGCAAAATTGCTTCCGAACTAGGAATATCTGAAAAATATATAGGATACATTATCAGTGTTCTGAAATTTTGAAAAATTTGTGGCAGATATGCATCTTGTCTGTTGAGATGATCGCTGAACGAGTGCGAAACTTTTCGAACATTTTAAAACCGAAG
Organism: Macrothele yani; assembly: GCA_039090855.1. NCBI lineage: Eukaryota > Metazoa > Arthropoda > Arachnida > Araneae > Macrothelidae > Macrothele > Macrothele yani. Next base: position 135,658,146 of record CM077002.1, read on the forward strand.
GTGAGATTTTCCTGGAGTGGATTCTGACAGGAGATAAAACGCGGGTCTACCATTACGGCCAAGAGAATAAAAGATAGTCCATGGAATATCGCTATAATAAATCGCCGCAAGAACAAAAAAAAAAAATCGAAAAAAATCAGAACATCAGCCCCATTTGCGGTGGTCATGCGTGCTTTTTGGAATAGTGAATACTTGCTCATTTTCGGAAAAAAGGAGCTAGAGTAAATTCTGAAATTTTCATTGACACTGAAGAAACTAAAAACACGAATTCGAAGGAAAGCAGGACATTTCTGGTCAAACGCTTCTCCAACACGTCAACTCTACGCTTCCCACTCATGCTTCCATGGTTTCCGTCACCAAGCACCTCGGCTTCAATGTGCTGCCATGTTCTCCGCATAGCACTGATATTTTCCTGGAGATCTTTTTTTCTAAAATAAATGTGTTCTTGATTGGCCATCATTTCACATCTGACAATTTAGTGAAGTCATAAGTGCACCAATGATTTCAAAATAAAAAAATCTGGAATGCTTTTTTTTTTTTTTAGGAGCGATTTTTGGAAACTATTGAGACGCTGGAAGAAAGTATTGTATCGAAATCGGAGGTGATTATGTGGGGAAGTAATTATTCTAGCCTTATTTTTAATAAAAAATAAAATGTTTGCTTTTGTTTCATTAAAAGCTCTTTTGCCATTAATTTTTTTTACAAGGCAAAACTCTTTAACCTCCAATGTACGTACGGGTGAATAACTTAAAAGTATGAAGTCTACACATGGTTGTGTTCGTACTTTCTTCTGCATTATTATCCTTATTGATTTGACGTCCGGTTTCCTCTTATTCCACACTATCGGTTCGTACTACTTCCGTTCCGCACTATTAGTTAACCGTATTTATTTTCACTTCCTGCGCAGATTTATCACTGCAGTTTTATTTAAGCCACCTTCACTTTTCTCAAATAATAATAATAATAAAAACTAGTATCTCAGTTAATAGCCTTTTCCCATGTCGTTTCGCTTTGTTTTTGATTTTATTCCTGTTGGAGAGTCATTACATATTTGCTTCTCAAGAGATTTCAAAAGTTAGCTCAGAACCTATGTTAGGGACACTATTGTTTCCTCTGCTTGTGTTTAACTCTTTAACCGGCTGGAATGCATTAACTCGGGGTAAACAAATTGGGCTGAAATCAGCTTAAACGAATATATTCGCTGTCTAAGAGGTGGACTGAACGCTACTGAAATGAGTGAACCAATGCTTCAGAAAGCGTTGCGTTTCTCTTAGTTCTGTTATTCAAAGTGGTCATTCAGGGATATGATTGACACTAATCCTTTCTGATTGTTTACCTTGTAACGTACCAGGAGATGTGACGTACCTGCCAGAAGGACGCACACGACATAAAGGAAGATAGGAATCAGAATAAAAGGTCCGCGTAGCTTAATTGGTAGAGCAACTTATTCCGGAATGAGTGGACCCGGGTTCGAATCCTGGCGCGGATAAAAATGACGGAGAAATTCACTTCGTTATAATGGCGCCCGAACTATCCGGATGACCCGACCGTTCAAAATCTCGCATTGGTGTGGTGTTATTTCCACACCGCGAGATAGGAAAAATATGAGAATCCTTTCTCCAGCACTTCGAGAAACCAAAAAGAAAATAAAAAAATAAGGGGGAGATGATGTAACGTACCAGGAGATGTGACGTACCTGCCAGAAGGACGCAGACGACATAAAGGAAGATAGGAATCAGAATAAAAGGTCCGCGTAGCTTAATTGGTAGAGCAACTTATTCCGGAATGAGTGGACCCGGGTTCGAATCCTGGCGCGGATAAAAATGACGGAGAAATTCACTTCGTTATAACCTGCTAAAACCACTATAGTAATTAATGGCAACGAACCTAAGGAAGGAGAGAGATGTTTGAGTCTCTGGTCTCAACGCAGTGGCATGGTGTCCATGTCAGGGGAAGACTCATACTTCAATCCCTGGCTAATGAAGTAAAGAATAGAAGACTAGAAGTGAGATTTTGTCATCTGAGACAGGTATATGGTCGGTACAACTGAGATGACAGGGGAAAGGGATAGTTTGGTCCTAGCTTTCGTAAATGTAAATCGCTATGTGAACTTTTCTGCATGAGAACAGAAGAAAATGTTGGACATCATTTGGTTCAGGCACATCCGCCACTTAAATTGTTAAAATCTACAGTTTTCAAAGTTTTTAGACGGAGCGTAACAGCGGCTTTTTTTTTCTATTTTGTTCACAAGATTGATTTTAGCTATTTAGTTGAGTTTATCGGCTTTAAGTCTAAATTAATGAAATTAACAAAATTCTGCTTTCTTATGATAATTATGTTCTAACTGCTCACCGCATCTACGCCTTTACTCAGTGTCGTTTTGGGAGCTTCCTAAAAAGCTTTGTACAACAGGTCAACTGAATAAATCACAAAAAAAATTGCATTCTGAATCAGATCTTTAGGGCTAATAAATGAAATGCATTATTTAAAAGTCTGTATTACATATTTCTCAATTTCAAAAATAAAAAAAATAAAATAAGAAAGAAAGAAAATGAAAAGCTAGGCTCATAACACAGAACTATTGGGTGTAATGAAGACTTCTTTTGATTCAAAAGGTCGCGTAATAACAAAAATTTGTAATATTAATCATATATCTATGGGCATATGAAAATTTAGAACTGCTTTTTATTTTGGTAATTATTAATGTGTTCGTCATGAAGACCGTAGTCCTATAAGAACAGAATTTTTAAAGCTATGATTTAGAAGCAGAGAGAATGTTATTAATAGATACTATAAATTTGCATCTCTACAATAAAATTGAATAACGTCAACAGAAAATTTATGCAAACCAAAGAAATATTTCTCAAAAAAATAAAAACAAATGGTTTGGATTTGCAGGAACGGAAATATAGTCAAAATCGAAACAAACGTCCCTAGCAGGAAAACTGTGCATCGTTTTCCTACTAGGGGCGTTTAAATGCGTAAATGTCTGTCAGCAGGAAATGCGCGTAAATGTCTGTCATTGTTATTGTTATCAAATGCAGAAAAAAGTCTTTAAATCGACATTTTATAAGAGCAGTTATGATTTTATTCAAAACTGTACATATTCTCCCCTTAGTGGCAGAAATGTGCATCATGGAACACTGAAAAATGTAGAAGAAACATTTCGCGTATTGCATGATTTCCAATGCAAATTCTGATTTTTCAAGCGGAGTTTTAGAAAAAGATATGATCAGTGAAAAAGAATAGCCATTTAAGCATTGTAGAACAAAACTGCATGTGATCTAAAATTTACTATGTGTACAGTATTCTCTAAGGTGAATACGACTGGGCACAAAAGTAATTACAAGGGATTAAAAATCATTTTTCCGATTACTAACACTTATTCAGGAAAAATTAAAGCTGCGCAAATACACTGCCGGAAAGTGAAAATAGAACACCAAGAAGGAGACGTCTGATACCAACGAAATTTATACAGTATAATAACGGAATACAGAGGATAACGTGATCAAAACATTATGGCAAAATACAGCTGTATTTGCTGGTAAACTGAAAGATAACATTTCCATGTAGCATGGTTAGTACGAGGTTGAACCGCCATGAACTGCGTCACACTGTGCAATTCTGCCATGGAGTCTGTCGTACAGATGTTGGATGTAAGTTTGGGGTATTGGGTTCCAAGCATCCTCAACCTAAACACGTAAATCGGGGATAGTCGTGGCTGGCCGTGAAGACCGGATAAGTCGTTGTCCCATAAAATCCCACACGTGCTCAATGGGGGACAAATCCGATGAACGTTCAATCCATGGAAGTTGTCTCACACCCTGAATTGCATGTTGCGTTGCACGTGCCGTGTGTGGGCGTGCGTTATCTTGCTGGAAAACACCACGATGGACCGACCTTACAAATGGCACAACAACGAGCTGAATGATGTTGTTGATGTACGAGGTGCTGTTTAACGTACCCGGTACAAACACTAGTTGTGTACGGGAGTGATAGCTGATCGCTCCCCACAACAGGAGACCAGGTGTAGGCCCTGTGTGTCGCTGGAGGATGCAAGAAGGGTGGAGACGCTCCCCTATGCGTCTGCGATCACGCATACGGCCATCGGAGGCTCCCAAGCAGAATCTGCTTTCATCGCTGAACACGACAGATCGCCATTGCGTTCTCCAGTGCAGACGTTGGCGACACCACTGCAGCCGTTCCTGACGGTGGGCTGGAGTCAGAGGTACACATGCCAGAGGCACACGGGCAGGTAGTCCTGCATCCAGTAGACGGTTGCGGATTGTTCGCACAGTCACCTCAGGTGCAAAGGCAGCTCGGATTTGCGTCGCAGTGGATGTTCTGCTTGACAACGCCGCACTTCTTATGCGTCGATCGGTCCGCTCATCAGTCCGTCTGCAACTCCCCGTTCCACGTCTTATCGTGTGGGAAAGTTCCTCGGACCATCTACGCCACCATCGTACCACCACCGATACTTCCCGTCCAATTCGCTCCACAATACGACGATACGACCGCCCGGCCTCGCGGAGTCCGACTAGATGATCTCGCTCAAAGTCCGATAACTGCTGAAATCGTACACGTCTTCCATGTCCAGGCATTGCAGCATCTTCAGGGTCTTCGCACGTGTCCGTACGCCGACGACTGATTACATTCACGTCGCCGTACTCCTTAAATACCACCGACGATAATTTGCATATTATGCCGTGCTGTGGCGTAAGCGCTCACCGGTTGGTCCCGAAATTAACATCACACCTACGTAAACTCGACCCCATTAACATATGTAAATTTCATGATCGTCCGCCAATTCCTTCTTGGTGTTCTTTTTTCACTTTCCGCCAGTGTATATCAATAGAAGAGAAACTCACAGGGATTTCTTTTCACTTTAATGAATTGTCGTTGCATAGCAATTGATGATTGATACGAGGGCAGTGTCATCAAGCTCTTCTCCCGTGATTGTCCATATTTTTTCCGTGCTGCAAACTAACTCCATCTGCCGGATCTACGTAATTACAACAGCGCTAAAAAAATCTCTCTGAGCGCTCATAATCAAACTTGTATCAGCACATAATTATCTTTTCACAATTGCCTCTTATTATCAGAAAGACCATATGTAATTAACTTGTATTATGAAACCAAATATATTTGGTAGCCAAAGTACATTTTCATGGGAAAATACGGGATAACGTTCACATCAGGCAGAACAGTATTTTATGAAAACTGAGAAAATATGTGCAAAATGTTTCCCATAGTGCAAGCTTTCCGACGTAGAAAAGAATTATCGAATCGAACTTCCAAGACCTAAAATGTCGTTGAAATCATACACGGTCCAGTCACATTATTGTGACCATCAGCAAATATCCAGAGGAACTGCCGTGGAGCGCGGACAGCAGGTAGACGGACTGGGACTGGGAGTCACTCCGTAAGGAGCTCGAATGTGTTCACAAGTATGTAGAGCCATGCTGACTGCAGACAGCTGCTAGAGAGTGCGTATTGGAGGATCCATAGAACGAACAACACGATCAAGGTGGTCCCACGGATGCTCAAATGAGTTTAAGTCTGGGGAATTAGGGGGACCAGGGAAGTACTTTGAAGTCTTCATCGTGCTCTCCCAACCTCTCTCGGACATTTCTAGCTGTGTGACATGTCGCATTGTTGTGCTGGAGGATCCCATCCGCCCCAGAGAAGACAATCAGCATGTGTGAGTGTACGTGGTCTGCAAGGATGGATTAATAACGAATTCGGTTCATAGTGCCTTCCACAGGTATGGGTGGACCCAGGGAATGCCACTAAAACATTTCCCTCCACCACAAAGATGCCCCCACCAGCTTGTGTTCTTTCAGCAAAGGATGAAGAGTGTTTGTTCTCCGATGTTTTTCGCCTTATACGCCTACGTCCATAAGTTCGATGAAGCAGTAAAAGTGACTCATCGGAGAAAGCAAATCAGCAGAGTTCCAATTCCAATACTGCCGTGCAAATGTAAGCCTTTTCTGCCGATGCCCCCTCGTTAGCATAGGTGCAGTGATCATCCGTCTGCTTCGGAGCCCCATACGCAGCAGGGTTCGCTGAACTGTCGTTTAGGACACACTTCCTGTAGTCTCCTGGTTCATTCGGCCAGTGAGTTGCTCCACTCTAGCGTGTAGATCGGCCTTCCCGCACCTTCGAAGACAACGTTCACCTCTCACATCAGTCGCACGTCGTGCTCCGCAGTTTCCACGTCGTTTATTCGCAATGGTGCCATTTCTACAATCACGATACACTTTAACCACAGCAGCACACGGACAGTTCACGAACTGCGCTGTTTCAGAAATACTGCCACCCTTGGCCCCAAAGCCAACAATCAATCCTTTTTGCAAATCTGATAAATTGCTCCTTTTATCTATGAGAGCAACGAGTGATGTGTTTCCAGATTGCTTACAGCACACCTTATATACCCTCCAAGCCAGCTCACGATACGTGCTTTATTTCATAGGCTACGCGCTGTCGACATCAAAAGTACGTGGTCACAATAATTTGACTCGACTGGGTAGTGTAGGTTTACGATTTCTAGCTGGAAAACTGTGCGTTACTTGAATAGTAGCGGATACACAATCAAGAGTTTTTTAACTGTTGAATTATTAGAAGTGGAGGCACCGTTACGTCTCACAGAGGTAAAACTGTGCGCAGAGAAGAATTTGAAAAGAGTCTACACGCAAAATATTCCTCACAGTGGAAGACATGCAAAGCAAAATGATTTTTTTTCAATCGGACTCTTATACGCAGGGACAGCGAAGTAAATTCAATATCCATTCTCGACCCTCCGCCCTTCCAGCGAATAACATTTTAGCACTGATCTTGATCTTAAAAAATGTATTCTTCTTTCAAAAGGTATTTGAAAGAAGAATACATTTCTTAAGCTGGATTTTCAGAAACAATGGTGCCGAATGAAATGCGCACTCATGTTCAAAAGAAACAGAATAGATAAAAGGAGTTGAGCTACGACTTTATTTTTTACAGGATATATTGATTAGACAATGCAGAAAAAATTATTAGCATCTCGTTGTCATGCGTACCATGTACTTTGATGTAGATAATAACCGTTGTGGCCTCCTCTGGCTTGTATCATCTGCAGCACGCGCTGAGGAATCGAATCAAATAATGTGTGAATGGTGTCCATCCAGGCTGTATTGATCCAAAAGTTCATCAAGAGCTGCCGGCGGACATTTTCTTTGGGTAACACATCCTGCGATCTAGTCGGCCACGGCCGAAGTGGAACAATTTTATCCCTGAAGAAGGCTCGTGCTGTCGCTGCAACATGCGGTGTGACATCGTCCTGTTGAAATATGGCTCTGGGAACGTCCTCCAGGCACGGAAGGGCGTTCGATCGTAGAATGTTATTGACGTAAGGGGCACTTCTTATGGTGGTAGTGAATCTCACGAGTGGTGATATGCTTTGTACCTGATAGCACCCTACTGCTGGGTGTTGGTGCGGTATACCTGGTGCAAATATACCCTTCCCGACGCCATTCCCCTTGCTGTTGGCGGACATAGATGTGGCCATCATTGTCGCCTGAAAAGAAGCGTGCTTCATCCAAGAACACGATATTGTGCCATTCATCATTCTACTCGTGTTCTACACCCTGCTCCGTATCATTCCCTGCACATTCTTCCCACGCCGGTTATACTGTGCTCCACACAACCGGAAGTCTCCTGGATGGATGCACTGCAGTCTCTAATGCCGATCATGGAACATCTGTCGAACTTGCTGATGTGACTGTACCACTATCTTACACGACGACAAGGCATCCTTATGAACTGTTGACCAAGCACTGACATGCCGAACGAGTCATGCGGGACCGATCTGTGATGTGGCGCAATCTGATTTGCCAAGACGCGATACGGGTGTATCTACGCTGCCGAAATGCTAATCATTTCTGCGGTATTGCGAAATTAACGTATCCTGAAATAGTCAAAATCGTAGCTCGAATCTTTTACGGTGTTAGTTTTTTTATGAACTTATATGTATTTCGAGGTTAAACATCTTTGGATGTACTCCCTAAGGGTAACATCATGCTCCTTAAAAAGTCCAGAAACATGTTGTGTATCTTTGTTCTAATAGTTTAACTTCCTCATGTAAGAAGCATTTTTCAGGACTTACTAGTAGTTTCAGATCAGACTGACATAATGATATAATAAAGGCAGGCATTTTTTTATCCAGATGGCACGCAACTAATAAATAACAAGATGAATATATATTTTGTCAATAATCGCATTGTTATTTGGAAACCTGGAAGGGAGTAAAATAAATGTTCTTTCTGATATTTTATAAATAAGGACAAAATAGCAAGTCCGCCAGCTAAAACATTCCTGGCGCGAATTATGTTGCAACTTACCTGTGTTGCATCGCACAAAATAATTACTACCAATGTTAAATCTCAATTTAGCTGTGCAGTTTGACTTATACTTGACATTTTAGACTTACGTCGAGATTTTAGACTTATTATTTTAAGATATCACGAAAACAAATCGATTTTTTTATAATTCAAAATTCTTTGTGGGTTCATATGATGGTCATCAAATTTAATCAAGCTGCTGTTGAATTTCTAACTTATACTACCCGACATAGAAAATGCCACAAAAAAAAAAAAATGAGACAACCTATTAGACATAGGTATAAACAGATAAGTAGGAAAGATTTAACGTCTGAGGGATTACATACATGCTATACACGAAGAGATAATATAATGTGGCCAAATTCAATAGTTCGTATGACTGCTTTGTTGTACTATGCATTCGAGAACACAGCACGGTATCTAGTGGGAAAATCCCTGGATGATGGCCTGAGGTATCATTGACCTGTATCCACAATTCATCGACATGTAAAACACAGCATAACATCGAATGAAGAATTATCCTGTTGATGGCTAACAGGGGAATTCGTTGATCTGTGTCTACAATTCATCAACACTGAAAACAGCATGGCATCGAATGCAAAAATGTTTTCATGATGGCCTGAGGTATCGTTGACCTGTGTCCACAATTCGTCGACATTAAAAACACAGCATGGCATCGAGTGGAAAAATCCGTGGATGATGGCCTTAGGTATCGTTGACCTGTGTCCACAATTCATCGACATTGAAAACAGAGCATGCAATCGAGTGAAAAAAATCCCCGGATTAGGGCCTGAGGTATCGTTGACCTATGTCCACAATTCATCGACATTGAAAACACAGCATGGCATCGGGTGAAAAAATCGCCGGGTGATGGCCTGTATCGTTGACCTGTGTCTACAATTCATCGACATTGAAAACACAGTATGGAATATAATGGTAAAATCCCCGGATGATGACCTGAGGTATCGTTGACCTCTGTCCAGAATTCATCGACATTGAAAAAAAAATGGCAGCGAGTGGAAAAATCCCTGGATGATGGCCTGAGGTATCGTTGACCTGTATCCACAATTCATCGACATTGAAAACCGAGCATGGCATCGAGCGGAAAAATCCGTGGATGATGTCCTAAGGTATTGTTGACCTGCGTCCACAATTCATCGATATTGAAAACACAGCATGGCATCGGGTGGAAAAATCGCCGGATGATGGCCTGTATCGTCTACAATTCATCGACATTGCAAGGGGTGTCATGCCAAGGCCGTTTAAAAACGCAAGTTCATGCCATTAGAGAGATGTGTTCCCTCCGTTTATGACGTCACTCTCATGTTACATGGACTGATATGTTGGAGTCGTGTTTGACGTCACACACGACAGCGTTGAAAACTAATCGGAAGCCTTGATTTCTGCGTGATGTCTCGAAAAGAGGGAACTCATCTCTCTAATGTCACGGCTTTGTGTTTTCTAGACGGCCTTGGCACGACCCCCTTGCAATGTCGATGAATTGTTTACACTGGTCAGTTGCGGATCAGCTCCTGGTCATTAGCAAAGAACTCAGAGGATTTGAATTCTTTGCTGACCAGGAGCGGATTGACTCACTGTGACACTTCCCGGTGGACCACACGAGCTTTATTTCTAAGTGTCAAATGGCGGCGAGGACTTTTTATCGAGGAGAAAAGGACCGCTCCGGACAGACGAAAGAGGTGCGACTGGACTAGTCAAGAGCGATCAACGTGCCCGAGAAGCATATTTGTTGGCGCTGCGGGGAAAGAGCCGTGCCAGGTGTTGCTCAGGATGAAGGAGTTCCGCGGAAGGTCTCCCGGTTTGGGAAGGCTGAGTTTCAGCGTGAAGAGAGAGCCGCTGCTTAACCAAGGGAAAAGACGACCTCCTGACAGTGCAAGGGTTTCGGATGTAATAAACTTTTCCTTTTTTAAGGAAATGTCTGTTCGATTCACCTCCAGAAGGCACAAACAAATGTTACGTACTACCTCGACATCAGATCGTATATAAAATCCGTGAGGATAATTACTTTTAAAATTACATTTTTTTCAAATTTTGTGTTGTGATTGATGGTAAACAGTGGTTATTTCGTGATAATTTCAGAAATTTCCATTTTGACAACAAAACTTTACCTCCAATGTTTATCATACCCCAGTACCCCAAACGTAACGCATTTGTACACAATACCAGTAACTTGGAGAACAGTAGGACTATGTGTTTGTGTTCCACAACACGTCTTTTCGCATAATGTTTACCAGTGGTTATTCTGTGATAACTTTGGTAACTTTATGATAATACCTTGCTAAATTCGTGATACAGTGAACAAGTTATCCATTTGTACGCACAACATTGCGTGAAGGTAAAGAAATATAGAAATAATACTGTTCATGATATATTGCACAGTTTACTCTAGTCAAACAGGGAAGAAATACATATTTTTATCAACAAAATGCTCTCTTTTTCCATGAAGTGCCATTTTCACATTTTAATTTCAGTCATCATCCCCAGCTTTCACAGGTCACAGGCGTCACACATGAACACATCTGTAGTTTCATCGTAAGAGTTTTAGCACTTCAGGTGGTACCATAATATGCAAAAGATACATTTAGCCCACTGAGCTCCCCTTTTTTGTCTTTTTTTTTTACATCCTCGTTATAGTTGTGTCCATCCCAGTTATCGTCTTCTCTTCGCATGGTCCTGTATATATGAGCTATATTTGTTACATTTGTATATATGAGCTATATTTTGTTACATTTCAGTTAAATCAACTATTACGTACTATAACGAAGTAAATTTCTTCGTCATTTTTGGTCTACGCCGGGATTCGAACCCGAGGCCGCTTATTCCGGAACAAGTCGCTCTACCAACTGAGCTACGCAGACTTTTATTCTGATTCCTATCTGCCTTTATGTCGTGTGCGTCCTGCTGGCAGGTACGTCACATCTCCCCCCCCGAAAGAGGGCCGGGGGCATGGCCTACGGGTCAGCCGTGACCATGAATCGTTGCAGGCAGCCATCCACTGTAGAACGTGCACTGGAGAACTCCCAGTCAATCTGCTGTGTGGAATGCAACATCACACATTTTTATTTTTCGAAGCGCTGGAGAAGGAATTCTCTGATTTTTCCTGTCTCGCGGTGTGGAAATAACATCACACCAATGCGAGATTTTGAACGGCCGGGTCATCCGGATAGTTCGGGCGCCATTATAACGAAGTAAATTTCTCCGTCATTTTTGGTCTACGCCGGGATTCGAACCCGAGGCCGCTTATTCCGGAACAAGTCGCTCTACCAACTGAGCTACGCAGACTTTTATTCTGATTCCTATCTGCCTTTATGTCGTGTGCGTCCTGCTGGCAGGTACGCCACAGTACCACGTAGTTACCACCTGTAGGTGCTAAATTCATGATGCCTGTGACAGGCTAATTAAAAATTTCGTGATAGGCTAAAATTAATTAAAAACCGGAACTGAAGTATCTACTTGAACTCCAACTATCACGATTACGATTTAGAAATCAGGTATTGTATTTAAAATTATGGAAAGAAAAATATTTTTTAATCAAAATTAATGACTGAAAAAATAACTCCCCAAAGCTAAGGATCGCACGTCCGTTTCTAAGCCTCTTCACGCTATAAAATGCTGATAAATGATTTGCAAATGCATTTTTAAATTAGACTGGATTCTAATCAATAATTGGGTTAAATATCGTTTGTTCACCTCTATTCTCCTTCTTGAAATCCGCTCTACTACCTTATACCCTGTATACAAAACACCATCACAAAATACTATTCGTTTCCCGCCACACGTTGAATAACTTTCTCTGTGATTCAAACAAAACAACTTACTGACGATCTCCTTCCGATTTTAGAAGATGGACATTAGCTGCCGTTATGATAAAAAGTTGAAACTAATTAATTGAGACAGTAGTTACTCTACGAATAGTCGCTTAAGCTCCATCACGAATTTACCTATGCCATGAAATTACCAATGTTTACCCTAAATACAGTCCATGTTTGATTGCTCAGTTAATTATTCTGACGTACTTCCACGTATTATGAAAAGAAAATTTCTTCCACAGAAGTTTTACTAAAAGACTTGCGATTTCACTCAATTACGCAACAAAGAAGCACAATTAGCTGCCTCTGGCAAAAGTCTAAGAAGGTTCAGATTCTAAACAACCAGATACTTAAGATTTCTTCATTCTAGGGGTGTAACAGATAGCATGCTCGAACGGAAATCGGGAGATACGGGTACGGTTTCCCCGCCAGAGCAATGAAATTTTCGAGTTCTCTGTTGTGACTGATGGTACATGACGAAAAATAAATACACGCAATTCAGAGATATTTGATTGCTCAGTTAATTATTTACTTTGTATTATTCAGTATATCATTTAATTTGTTCTCAGCTGGGTTTGATGGAAGTTCCCAAAGTAAATAATGAAAAGGTTATGTGTGCAGTTTGTCGTTTGTTGCAAGTCGGTACTAGAACTTCTGTACGTTCTTCATGTTATATTTTCCAGGTAATCTTTTAATGTCAGTTTTTCTAGTATCGTGTGCTTCTAATTTACGGTGCGCGCATGTTTACCAGTGCTCTTCTAAAAAAGTCTATTGTGTACCTCACATGCTATATACAATATATTCATCCTGTTATTTCCTTTTCTCACGTAATGTGTTTTGCTCACTCGTACGCCTTACTGTGCATGTACAGGTCACCTTTGCCTTTGAAGTATTTTTGTATTTTTAGTACAAACACATCTTGTATATTTCTCATTAATTAATCTGCTTCTTTGTTTACTTTCCCTTTGAACCGTGCTTGCTCCTATTCAGACTTATTCCACAGGTGTCACTTTACTGTATGTATGCTTTGTATCTTGTTCCTATACATTTTGTACCGTGCTCGTATATCTACTCCTTGGCATTGTAAAGGCATCTGCCGCCTGAAGCCTTATCTAGTTATTCGCACTGCACAAACGCGCTTAAATACGTTGCATTCTCGCGTGTCTTCACCTTTTCCGGCGGGCCCACGATTTTTCGGTGCTTTTTCTTGATTTTTCTATTGTGTGCCTCATATGTAATACATAAACATCCTGTAAATAATTCATCATATCGTTATATTTTCTTCACTCTTACGTATTATTGTGCTTGCTAGTATCATCATCACGTTGTTGACGTGCTCTTGTATTCAGTACAATATCGATTGCACAATATATCGCTTTTCAATACGTTTCTATTTACTTTCCTTGGTATTTTGCATTCTCCTATTCGGAGTTGTCATACAGGTGTTATTTCTTTACTGTTTGCATCATGTGTATATCAGTCGCGCACGTATTGTACAAATCTCCTAAACAGTGTACATTTATCCAGTTCCATCTTCATGTTTTGCATCAGTTTGCTGTCGCACTGTAATGCCTTCATTACGTTTATCAGTGTTTTACTTGCATTGTTTATATACATCACATGCTGTACATAGTTCGTTCCCTGTCTATATATTTCACGTTTCTGCTTCTTTCTGGCATTGTAAAGGCACATGCCGCCTAAAGCCTTATTTCATTGTATATTTATCTCAGAATACACGAGTTCGAAAGAGTGCGTGCTCCCATTCGGTGTTGTCCTTCCTGTTTGATTTTTAATGTTCGCATTCTGTGTATTTCTGTTCACGCACATTTTGTACAAATTTCGCCTATATTGTACGTTTAATCAGTTTCACCTACATGTTTTGCATCATCAAGCTTCTGCACTGTATTACCTTTGTTATTTCGTCATTATTATTTTACTTTCATTGTATATATATATTGTAACGTACCAGGAGATGTGACGTACCTGCCAGAAGGACGCACACGACATAAAGGCAGATAGGAATCAGAATAAAACGTCCGCGTAGCTTAATTGGTAGAGCAACTTATTCCGGAATGAGTGGACCCGGGTTCGAACCCCGGCGCGGATAAAAATGACGGAGAAATTTACTTCGTTATAATACCTCACATGCTGTAAATAGCTTACTCCTTGTTTATGCATCTCATGTTATTGTGATTTCTGGCATTGTAAAGGCACGTGTCACCTAAAGCCTTATTTTCTTGTAAATTTAGCTCAGAATAAAAGATTTTGAAATTGTCGTTTGTTACATTTATTTTAATTGGGCGTAAAATTTTGAGTATCTAAAAGCGCAGAACTTTTCATAATGGTAATCCGCGAAAGTGTAGCAATGAAAGTTCATTAGCAAAAATAGAAGATACCGCTCAGCAATCCGGTATCTCAATATAACTCGTCGTCTGATTTATAAACAGGTTTACAGAAGAAGTCACAGAAAGTCAATTGCTGCTTCAAGAATTTCGTTTTGATAAATTTCATTTTGTTGGAAGGCTTGCTCTTCTGAAAATAATATATCGCATGTATCTTCAGCCGTACACAAATTATCACGACTAATTAATTTTTCGTGCTCAATTAATCTTACTCTCAACAGTTCTGCTTTAATTGATGACGTTTATGCAAGGAAAATAAAGAGCTTTTTTGTTTTCTTCTCAACCAAGCAAACAAACATTGCAAACAGAAACGTGATGAAAGGCGAACGGAATAACAGCTACTTTGCATTTATTTGACCTGCATAAAAGTTATTTCATTTTTATCTACGGCAAATTACATTCGTAATAGTTCAGCGTTTATTCAACGTAGAATTTTCAAGTTAACCTTATTGCTGTGCAAGTCATGAACTAAACCCATTAAATTAGTTCTTGATTATAGGCAACAAAATTTAGAATTGATCGTGGATGCTTCTTGAGCCGATATGCTTTAAAGAGTAGGATTAACGGAATGTATTTCACTTAATCAAACAGGTTGAACCCTTTTCCAGGGTCAACGCTAGCGATAATACATGTATATAATATATAAAAAATGGTGCGACAAGCGATGAGAATGCTGGGGAAACTGCTGATTAGAATGATAATTGCATAATTGAGATAATTGATGGAAATTACAGGCACTTGCTGTTTTAAACACAGTCAGATAATACAGCGGTGTTCTTTTCAATGTAGTGCTTTTAAAGACCGAGTAAACGTCGAAATATTTCCCTCTAAATGCTTTTTTTAACCTTGGGAACGTGTTGTCACACTAATTAAGAGGCCTCTCTGTAATCTGAACCATTCATCCATTTTTATGACTCCTGAAACATCTAAAAATATCATCCGCGTTCTTGTTTTGATGCGAACAAGAGTAGAATTGATTAATAGCCAACGCACTGGAACATAAATGCATCTTTGGTGTTACAGTTCATAGCCTGGAGTTAAAGCAGAACATACAGAACTTGGCAGTAATTCACGTAAATGCAACACAAAAACAAATGTAAACAATTTTGAATTTGTAATCTTAACCCTTAAACCAGCTGGAACGAATTTACTCAGGGTTAGAATAATGAGCTAAAATCAGGTCTAAGGAACATTTTTGCTCTCTAAGAAGTGGATAGGACGCAGCTGGAAGGAGTTAACCTGATAATTAGAAGGTGTTGCTTTCCCCTTAGCTTTGTTATTCAGAGTAATCATTTAGGGGAAGGATTGACACAAATTCTTTCTGACCGATTACTTGCTAAAAGGGCTGTACCAATGACAACAAAACAAATTAAGGACACAGAAGATATGAGTAACTTCTTTATCTGTCTAGTGGCATGATGTCCGTGTCAGTAGGACTAAACATTGGCACCATGATTCTGGAAAGAAGCAAGCCATTTCCCTTCATTCCTTAGGTCATAGAGTAGACTAGAAGAGAGCGCTAGAAAAGAGATCAGAATAGATCACATGTAGAGGATTTTAGGAAGGGAATGTCTGACCCCATGTCTTAAACAACCCTTAGAAATAGAAAGCTAGGAGATTTGGGCTAGAGTGTCCAATAAGAAAGTGACACGAAAGCGGGGAAGAAAGACGCCATTATTTATTACAGGGGGGGAGGGGCAGTACCCGAGTTC
This sequence comes from Macrothele yani, assembly GCA_039090855.1. NCBI lineage: Eukaryota > Metazoa > Arthropoda > Arachnida > Araneae > Macrothelidae > Macrothele > Macrothele yani. Next base: position 135,674,462 of record CM077002.1, read on the forward strand.
CGATGTCTTAACGTGCCCATCCGACGCACAGAGAATATTTAGTGGTTCGAGCGTTCGTATCTGCCTGGGATTGAACCTGAGGTCATTTCGTGGCAGTCACGAGCGTTGACCACTAGGCCATCCGACGCCCCGCGCTAGAGAAGAGGTCTAGAAGAGTGTATTATATACAAGCACCAGTGATGGGTACATGGTCGGTACTGGTGAAATGGGAATAGAAAAGAAACTGTTTTTTCGTAGCTTTTGTTAAACCCGATCGCTATGTTGACATTTCTGTTTGGAAAGCTTAGTAAATTTTAGGCATCATTTGGTTCAGGTACATCAGCTGCTTAAAGGGTTAAACATAAAATGCCATTAATGTCGCATCTACGTTAACGAATCAGCTTTTCAAATGCTTCAGTTGCTTGAATTCGATGTACGCGTGACTTCGAACATTTTCGAGTAGAAAATGTTCCCTTTAATATCAGATACACACACAGAAATTCTTAATACGGACGGTTACTAGAAAGTGTTCTTATAAACAAAATATATTTTATCCCAGTTATAAACTTTTCTCAAGAGGATTTCAGCCTCAGAATGTTAGGACCATTTCAAAGGCAATACATCCTCAAAAAATCTGTCTTTATTAAAAAGGACACATCTTTAAAATAATACATGTTTTTCATGAAAGTTTTTCCTCAGAAAAATGATATCCCATATCCACAACGTCTTTCATATGATAAGGAGAATGTCTTATCAAAGAAAATATCTTCATACAAAAGGCAATATCTTCATAGTTTTATCAAATGGATACATCCTATAGAAGATTGGAAGATATTCCTATGAAATAAGAGAGTTATTTTTTTTTCTAAAATAGCACAGGTTTGTTTCTGTGAGCCGATCTTACCTCAAAGATTATAACCTAATTAAAGAGCAAAATTCTTACAACAGAAATTGGATCCATACAGAAGAAATTATATGCACGTGATAAAAATAAGACTTAGAAACTAGTTATTCATCAAAGAGAATACATATATCCAGTTATTAAACGTGATACATTTTCATCAAACATAATCCACATTCTACGCAAACAATTACATCCTCATCAAATGCGGTAATGCCTATAATGTGAAAGTTTCCAAAGTGAAAATCCTCCAAATTCTTGGCGTTAGTGAATAAACAAAGACATCGCTCTTTCCACGTTTTATCAACACATAGCAACCGAAAAATTGTTATCCGGTCACTGTTGGGGATACGAATCCCAGATCTGCCATCAGGGAAACAGTCGAAATCCTATCCAGCAAACGGCATGCAATGATATAGTCTCTACTGAACTACCAATCGTTTGGCATGCGTTATTAAAAAATGGAAACGCATCACGGCGCGTCGTATAATTGCGTAATGAAAAAATGAATGTAAAATGCTCGTGATGTTACCCACGTTATTTTTCAACAAGTTTGTAAAATCATGCAATGCATTGATTAAAATACGCTTTGTAACATACCAGAAATCATTACTCAAGTTATCACTCAAGTTATGAGAATAATGGCTGTGGAAAAAATCTCAGTCCTGTGCCCTGACCCTTGATCCCATATCGATGATATTCAACAGAACCGGTTTGGTATACCTCCGAAATAACATGATAAAGTTTTGTCGCAAACGAAGCAATTTTACTTAAGTTATGATGCATAAGGGCTATGGAATAGATCCCGCTGCTGTGTCCTAACCTTTGACCCCATTTCGCGCATTTTCAATAGAATTTGTCCCCAGGCAGGCCGCTACAGCATACTAACATTTCATCCAAATCGAAGCATTTTTACGTACGTTATGACGCATAATGGCGATGGAAGTGATTCCGCTCCTATGTCCTGACCTTTAACCCCATTTCGCCCATTTTCAATAGGGTTTGTGGCCAGGTGGTCCCCTACCACATACTAAAATTTCATCGAAATCGAACCTTTTTTACGTTAGTTATGACGCATAACAGCAGTGGAATAGATCCCGCTCCTATGTACTGACCTTTCACCATATTTCCTTCACTTTAAATAAGGTTCCTTCCCAGGTGATACCCTACCAGATACTAAAATTTCATCGAAATCGAACGATTGTTGCGAGTTATCGTGCGGACGGACATACGCACACAACGCGTGACGTAATGAAGCAGACGAAAATCGCGCCCATACGCTCGCAAGAGTATGACGTCATAAAACTTTAATAGAATCCAAACACAACGCGTGACGTATTGAGACGGATGGCGTGACCGCGCGCCAACATTCTCAAACGCGAGATTGTGACGTCATAAGATTTCTAAGCATTGGAAGCATTAATGGAACGACGACATGACATTAAAAACATTATAATTCGGGGTGGTTATTTAACCCACTAAACGAATTCTTCTAAAGTCGAGATCAAGCTAAATCGATTTCTAGTACCAGAAAGCGGTAGGTTAACAATTTACATCAAAATTCTTAGAGCCGTTTTCAAAATAAAATGTACATACATGCATACAAGAATTGCTACTTTAAGGTGGACGTCAAGTAATTTTGCTTCCTATACTTCCAGTTGAAAAACTTCTGTACACACTTTTTTCACAATTAATGTGTTCCCAAGAATGAAAATTTGAACATCGATTAAAATAGCTTCATTTCATAACTTGGAATACTTAATATTTTCTAAACCATAACCGTAATAATATTTTTTCAGCCATAACCGTAATTATGCAATCCAACATTTATTTGTCCACTGACGTCATCAAAGTACAGGTCGCGCCATCTTTTTTCTGGTTTCAACACCACCAAAGGAAACGTTATTGTTTTTTTAATATAATTATGCTTATGTTTTAGAAAACGTTAAGTATTCCAAGTTATAGTATGAAGTTATTTTAATCGATGTTTAAATTTCCATCCTTGGGAACACACTAATTGTGAAGGAAATGTGTATAAAAGGTTTTCCATTGGAAATATAGGAAACAAAATTACTTGACGTCCACCTTAATAGTGTGGGATAAGGGCGATGGAATGAATCCCGATCCTATGTCCTGGCCTTTGACTCCATTTGCCAAATTTTCAATAGGGTTCCTCTCCAAGAGGTCCCCTACCACATACTAAAATTTCATCGAAATCGAACCATTTTTACGCACCTTATGACGCATAAGGACAATGAAATGCATCCCGCTCCTATGTCCTGACCTTTGACTCCACTTCACCCATTTTCAACAGGGTTCGTCCCCAGGTGGTCCATTACCACATACTAAAATTCCATTGAAATCGAACCATATTTACGCAAGTTATGACGCATAAGAGCAATTGAATGGATCCCGCTCTTATGGCGTGACCTTTGACCCCACTGCATACTAAAATTTCATCGAAATCGAACCATTTTTACGTGTGCTCTCGTGCCCACAGACGGACGGAAAAAGCTGGAGCATATACGCTTCTTCAACCTACGGCTGGAAAGCGTAAAAAATCATCTTCGTTATTTACGTGTTCCAATTCCTAGCATTTTAAGTCTACCATTGCCTTCAGAAAACCTCCCAGTGGAGTGTGAAAGCTTGGCGATTCTTTGTGCTGACTACAATACAAAAATAAACGAATTTAATACGCTATATGCGTTTCATGATTATTCAAGTCTGGTTTATTTAAAATAAAGATCGGAAAACAATTTTTCGGTTGCTATGTGTTGATAAAACGTGGAAAGAGCAATGTCTATGTTTATTCACTGACGCCACGTATTTGGAGGATTTTCATTTTGGATCTCGCCCTCTGGTTTTAACTGCTATAATTAATATATAGCAAGTACCGTTAATGCACACCAGATGGAGACGTCTCAGTAGCTGAGCCCATCTCACGGACTTATGATGTCAGAAGCTGACAGAAAAATAACATAGCTCCGTTGATTGTTTGTCACCGTAGCGTAAGGCTAACGCGCTCGGCTAGATATCGAGAGATCTGGGTTTCGGATCCCCAGCGGTTGCTGGATAACGTGTAAAAAGCGATGACTTTGTGAATATTTACTTTTTTTTTTTTTTGAGTATATTTATGTAGGTGAAAAAACGCCAGCAATGAAGAAGGCAAAAATACTTTATTTACAAAATTAGTATCTGCTTTCAAATGGCAACACTGTTTTTTCTTCGTATCTAAATTAACACATTCGTGGCAAGTACAAGATGAACTCTTTGTAACGATTGTAGCTCTAGCAAAAAGGAGCAGAAACCTTTTATTAAACAGAAAAGTCTTTGTTAAATAGAATAAATCCTTTCTAAAAAATCGGATTTTAAGGAGGAGATGCCCTTTTTCTAAAAGCAGTGCATCTTTAACAAACAAACTAATTTCGTTCGACATTTTGTTAAGGATTCAGTAAACAACTTTGATGAGGAGTTAGTCTCATTAAAAGAATGGATCTTCACGTAATTCAACACACTTGTTTTTAAAAGGGAAGGAATTGTTAATAGGAGGAACGCTTTCTCTTGGAAAAGGAAATTGCCAGGTGCAGGGCTGTTCTCATACGTAACAAGAAAATTGACACCTAATTTTCGGGCGTAATAAGCACGTCTTTTGAATCCGCTCTGACGCAAATTAAATTTATCAAATTTATTCAAGGTCAATGGAACCGGTATGGAAAACAATAGTATCTGACGGAAGAAAAAAGTTTTTCAATCGGGTTTTAAATCCATCAGATATTGCTGTAAACGGAATCGTGAGCTTACGCCTTCAGGTGTCGTTAAGAAAAACATGAATTTATATGAGAAACATTTCGCACCGGAAACACTTTCAAACACAGAATTTTTTTCAAATCGGACTCTTAGAAACAGAAATATTGACAAAAATAAGATGTGACTTTACGTCGCCTGGTGGGAAAACTATGCATTATTTTAGGAAGAAAGTATTCTCAAAAGGTTTATCCATATGAGCGGTATCGGTACAAGAAAAGAAAAATTTAGTCGAGTATTCAGGATCCCAGATTTTGCTACAAATACATCATAAGCAGATATTAACACTTATGCCCCCTGGTGCCCAAACCATTCTTTACCAAACATTAGAAATTACGTGAAAAAAAATTTCCATCAGGTCTTGTATGCGATACAAGGGTAATTTTTCAAATCGGAGTTTTAGGAGCACAAATAACACAGAAAACGCAATTTACATTTGTGCCCCCTAGCCGAAAGTCTATGATTTACTTGAAAATGTTTAATTTATAGGGAAAACGTTTCGCATCGGAAACACTATCCAACAAAGAAAGAATTTTTCAAATAGGACTCCTAGAAGTAGAGATATAGACAAAAATGAGATATACATGTACGCCCCCTGGCGTAGAAACGATGCATTATTTCAAAACGAAAATGCTCCTAATAAGTTTGTCGACATGAGTAGTATCGCTCAATAAACGACTTTTTTTTCAATTGGGAATTTAGAAGGTCATAGCTTGCTGCAAATACATCAGAAGCGGAAATTAGAATTTACGCCCCCTGGTGGACAAACAATTTTTTTACAAAAAATAGAAATTATGTGCAAATGATTTTCCATCTGGAGCTGTATCCTGTGCAGAAAGAATTTTTCAAATCGGAGATTTAGAAGCAGAGATATAGGGGAAACGCAATTTATCCCTACGGCCCCAAGCGGAAAGTCTATGAATTACCGAAAATTTTGAAATTATATGAAAAACATGTCACAGTGAAAACACTATCCAACAAAGAAGGAATTTATCAAATTGGACTCCTAGAAGTAGAGATATTGACAAAAAAAGATATGCATCTACGCCGCCTGGCGGAGAAACTGTGAAATATTTTAAGAAGAAAATATTCCGAAAAGGTTTATCGATGTGAGTGGTGAAAGAATATTTTCAATTCGTATTTTAGAAGCTCAGATTTTATCGCAAATACATCAGAAGCAAAAATTAACACTTACGCCCCCTGGTGACCAAAATATTCTTTACCAAAAATTAGAAATTATATGCAAAAGATTTTCCATTATGAGGTGTATCCGCTGAAGAAAACATTTTTCAAATCGGAGTGTTAGAAGAAGAGTTATCGGGGAAAATGTAATTTACTTATACGCCCTCTAGCGGACAATCTATGCGCAATTTTAAAAAGTAACTATATCTAAAATACTCTTCGACATAAATGGAATCGAAAGATAAAATAATTTTTTCAATCGGATGTTTAGAAGCAAATATGTGAATATGTGGAATAAAACGTATTTTTGAATTCGACATTATCTGCATTTACGTCCTCTAGCGGCGAAATTGTACATCGTAAAAAAAACGAAATGAAGGATAATCATTCTCATATTTCAAGCTTTCCAATGCAAAAATATTTTTTTAAAACGGACTAATAGTTCCAGAGATATCGTCGGTATAGGCGGACGGACGGACAAACCGATAACATAAGCACGATCTTTTTTTACAAAAGACGTGCTAAAAATCTACGGCATAAAAAAAAAGTCCAAATTCTGTGACCGCTGTTTAACCTCAGTAGGTTTTTTTTTTTTGTGATAATTTTAGTACAGTGAACTTTCAAAACCAGGGTAACCCTATTTATCAACAATAAACGAATACATATTTTGAGAATGCATTTAGACTCGAAATATAGGAAATTAATAAAGAAATACATAAACCGATGAGCCATTGTATTATGACCACCTACAGCCTAGAGAAATGTGCGTGTTAGAAAACCGAACGGTGTCGCAGGTGAAGTTCACAGAGCAGTGTATATATACAACCCGAGAACCGGTGTTAGTAGAGCCTTCGGAGTTCAGAATGGGAAAAGCTGCCGATTTATCAGAGTTTGATAAAGGACAAATTGTGATGGCATGGCGTCTCGGAACTACGATCTCGGAAACTGAGCGGCTTGTTCACGTGCCGCGGTAGTGAGCACGTTTCAAAAGCGGAGACTGCAGCTCATTGTTCACAGTGACTGCAGGGCCACAGTGCGACAAATTCCCCGCAGCTACAACACTGCTGATCAGGGTAATGTGTCACGACAAATAGTTTATCTCAGCCTTCTGCGCACGGGCCTGCGTAGCCGAAGACCTCGGCCGGGCACCCATGCTCACTGCACGTCATCGTCAACAGCGCATAAAATGATGGAAACAAGATCATCCAGATTGGACCGTGGATGATTGGAAGAAAGTGGCTTGGTCTGACAAATCAAGATTCCTGGTGCATCACGTAGACAGCCGGGCGCGGATTCGCCAATTACCAACGAAGGTTTCTGGCAAGTAAATGCACTGTTGTGCGGAAACAGGCCGGCGGCGGCTGTGTTATGCTGTGGGCGATGTGTTGTTGTGACACTTTAAGCCCTATTATCCCAATAGCACAATCCCTGACAGCTGTCAGGTATCTGAACATCGTTGTGGACAAAGTTCATCCAATCATGGCAACTGTGTTCCCTGATGTGGTGATCGCCAATACCAACAGGATACTGCGTCATACCACACTGAAAGAATCGTCAAGGAGTGCATACCACACTGTCAGAAACGTTTGATCCACGAGTTCCTCTTCTTATCTCTCATGGTTACACCAAGCATGGACCTCTCCATTCTTCTTTGAGTTGTCTGCAGCCTTTGTATGTCTCTTTTAGTTAAGGTCCACGTCGCTTCACCATACGTAAGCACTGGGAGGATGCATTGATCAAACACTTTTCTTTTAAGACATAATGGCATATTGCTCTTAAAAATTATACTGTTTCTTCCAAAAGCTCTCCAAGCAAGTTTTGTACGCCCATTAATTTCTTCATCAATGTGACCCTCACTTGATATCTGCTGTCCCAGATAAACGTACGTGTCTGTTATCTCCAGCTTTTCTCCATCAATCGATAAATCTTCATTTCTTGTAAAAGCATTGAACATCACTTTTGTCTTCTGAAAGTTCATTTTTATTCCCACTTCTTTACTCTTGTCAGCAAGTTCCTGGATCATACACTGCAGCTCTGATGGGGTAGTTGCAAACATGACTGCCGCCCCGGTGGCGCAGTGGTCTAAGGCGCTGGCCTCTGATCATTCGTCCGTGAGGGGTCCGGGTTCGAATCCCGGTGAGGCATGGATGTTGTGTTTGTCTTGCGGCACTGGCTCTCTCCCTTCCCTGGAACCAGTGACCCTAAATTAGGGACGGGCGACTGCTTATAGCCCATTGAGTTGCTCACGGTGGTCGTTGAACCTCCAAATCAAAAAAAAAAAAAAAAAAAACGTGACTACGTCATCTACAAGACGAAGGTGAGTTAGATAATCGCCATTAATTTTTAACCCTTTGTTTTCCCAGTTCAGTGATTGAAAGACATTTTCCAATGTGGCATTAAAGATCTTGGGAGAGATGGTGTCATCTTGTCTCACTCCCTTTCCAATTTTTATGTGTGTTGTATTTTCAAATAGCTGAATCTTTGCACTTGCATTTTCATAGATCTTATTAATAATATTAATGTACGTATCTTCAATACCGCAGGATTTCAAAGCCATTGTAACTGCTGATGGTTTCACCGAATCAAAGGCCTTTTCATAATCGACAAAAGCCATGCACAATGGAAGTTCATATTCCCTAGCTCTTTTAATTAGTTATCTCAGTACGTGGATATGATCTATAGTGCTGTAGCCACTCCTGAATCCAGCTTGTTCTCTCGGTTGAGCTATGTCCAGTGTTACCTTCAAGCAGTGTGAAAGAACTTTAGTAAATATTTTATAAACCACTGGTAGGAGGCTGATAGGTCTCTAGTTTCCTGAGATCCTCAATGTCACCTTTCTTATGTAGCATGATCATTGCAGCGTTGTTCCAATCCTCAGGAATCTTTCCCTTCATTAAGGCATCGAGTGGAAACTTGGGCGAGTACGGTTTCAATTTCTCCACTTGCTTCTTGTATGATGTCTACAGTAATTCCATCTTCTCCTGGAGCTTTTCCTCGCTTCATGTTCTTGATTGCATGTGCAACTTCTTCTGGGAGGACTGGAAGAACTCTGATACTGATACCTTTCATGATGTCTGGAGTACATGTATCATCCCTTTCATATACTTTGGAGTAGAAATCTTTCACTCTTTTCAAACTTTCGCCTTTATTTCTTGTTACAAAACCACCTTCTTTTCTCAGTGCCATAATCTATTTTCTTCCCTTACTGAGGTGTCCCTTTGCTATTTTTAGGCTTTGATTGTTTTCAATTGCTTTCCTCACTAGTTCACAGTGGAATTTCCTTACGTCTTCAGTGATCCTTTTTCGTACTGCCTTGCATAGCTCTATATATTCCACTTTGGAAGTCACATCTTCTTTAGTTGTCCTCATCTCTCTTCTTTTTTGCATCAACATTCCGGATAATTTGTTCACATGCAGCTTGTTCTTAGACCCAGCTAATTTTGTTGCTGTTTTCATAAGAGCTTTGGCTACATATCTGTTAACTTCAGAGATGTCCACTTCTTCTGATGTTAGACCTTCTAGAATAGAGAATCTTTTCCTCAGTTCTAATTTGAAGGTATTATGATGTTTTTCAAGGTTGGTCATGTCAATACACTTTGTTTGTCTTATGAGCTTGCCACGCTCGAGTTTAGCATTGTGGTGCATCTTCCATCTTACCATTCTATGGTCACTACCTGTGTTGAACTTGTTCAGCACACTGCAGTCTTCCATGACAAATTTCTTGTTACATATAATAAATCAATTTCACTTGTCAATCCATTGGGATGCTTCCATCTCCATTTCCTTTGCTGCTTTTTCTTGAAAAGGGAGTTCATGATGAAAAACCCTTCTGCCTCTGCAAACTCTACGAGAGTATTTCCACGCTGGTTTGTGTTGCCGTGATCGAATTTAACTACTAAAGTTTCACTCTGTTGCCGTTGCCCTATTTTTGTATTTTTGTATTGAAATCTCACAAAATGATCTTCAAATGCTGCTTGCCTTTATTATGTAGATGACAAATTTCCTCATAAAATTCTTCAATTTTTCTTTAGGATGACTAGTGGTGGATTCATAAGTTTGAATAATCTGAACATGGTATCTTCTCGACAGTTGGATAACGAGTCGTGCAACTCTGTCAGAGGAACTTTCAACTTCTACAACTTAGTCCTTCAGTTTCTTGTTTATTATAAATCCAACACCACTAGTTCTGCCAGTATATGTCCCACGATAATAGAAGAGATGCCCACTTTTCAGTTCAATGAGATTTTCTCCTTTTCTCCTTACCTCACTTATCCCGACGATGTCCTACTTGATCCTTTGTAGTTCCTCTTCCAATTCAAGAAGCCTTGAATCAGTAGATAGAAAGCGTCTATTGTAAGTAGCAAAGGTCAGCATCAAATGCAGCAAAGTCCGGTCCTCCGGTGATTCTTAGCACCCTCTGCCTTCATGTCGCACTGGCCGCTGCCTTGGCCAGGTATATTCCAGCTGCCGGAGACTGAGGGCAGAAATTTTAGTTGTGGAATCATTTTGGAGGGGATTGCCCATAACTAACCACGCTGGCCAAGCGGGTTGGTGAGTGTGGAATAGCATTTCCTCTAATCCCGATGGTATAGTTATACCGCTATTGGCAGTCGTCAGATCCCCTTTAGAAGGAACAGGATGCACCACGAGAAGGTGGGGTTGACATTTGTCAAGGAGAGGCTGTGATGTTGCGCATCACCCGACTTTACATACCATTAAATTATTACCGAACATTACTTCATCACGTTTTACACAAAGGTAAAAATACCTCATTGCAATCTGCGTAAATTAGCGGAACCTGATCCTAAATGTGATAAAAACCGTTGCAAAAATGCATTTTTAATGCTATGAAACCGGTGCATCGCAGCGAAATTTGGCTTCCTGTCGACTTCTCAAAGAAGTGGGTGGTTACCTACGATTGACGAGAGCTTTAAAATACGACCTGTAAATATCCGAGGCAAAAAGTTACCAATCCCCGTCACTGACACACTTGCGATTAAGCCTTTCTTTCTATTTTGGCGTCAGATTTTGTCTTGCGCATGCGCAGATGGACTTTCGTAGCTACATCACATTTCATTGGTGTCAGGGTCGTTTCTTACGTTCGTCTAAATCTGAATAATATTGGGGTGGCACAAATGAAATGTCCGGCGTGAACGTGCAGTGGAGACAGGCCCCCAACACAACGGTATGGAACCATCCACAGTTGTTGCGGGTATTACGTCACAGAGCTACTATAAATAGCTAGCACGTATGTGAAGACTAAAGTTCGGGCCACGGGTGGCCTAGTGGTCAACGTTCGTGACTGCCACGGAGAAGACCTCAGGAAGTCACGCACACACAGTCCACGGAGAAGACATCAGGCAGTCACACACACAGTCCACGGAGAAGACCTCAGGTAGTCACACACACACACACAGTTCAAGGAGAAGACCTCAGGCAGTCGCACACACAGTCCTCGAAGAAGACCTCAGGCTGTCACACACACACAGTCCACGGAGAAGACCTCAGGCAGTCACACACACACAGTCCACGCAGAAGACCTCAGGCAGTCAGACACACACAGTCCACGGAGAAGACCTCAGGCAGTCACACACACACAGAGTCCACGGAGAAGACCTCAGGCAGTCACACACACACATTCCTCGGAGAAGATCTCGGGCAGTCACACACACACAGTCCACGGAGAAGGCCTCAGGCAGTCATACACACACAGTCCACGGAGAAGACCTCAGGCAGTCATACACACACAGTCCACGGAGAAGACCTCAGGCAGTCACACACACACACAGTCCACAGAGAAGACCTCAAGCAATCACACACACACACACACAGTGCACGGAGAAGACCTCAGGCAGTCACACACACACACACAGTGCACGGAGAAGACCTCAGGCAGTCACACACACACACACACACAGTTCCCAACGAGGTTCAACGTGCAGTTGATGATTTCTTCGGGTCCCAGCCACAAGACGTTTTTCGTTTCGGTATCATGGAGTTACCGGACAGATGGCAACTATGTGTCGATACCGAGGGTGATTATTTTGCCTAGGTAAGTTGTACTACTTTTCCGTTCTCACCGTCCACGTGTGCTGGTCCTTTGCCGGACATTTCACTCTCACCAACCCAATAATATATATATATATATATATATATATATATATATATATATATATATATATATATATAAATCAGACTTTAAGTGTGTCTGTTGGTCGGATTTCACATAGAATCAGGCGACCTACAGCGACGAAATTTGTTATGAAGGTACCTGGAGACATCTTCTGGTGTACCTCGAAGCAATTGTTTTTTAATTTGAATTTGATTTTTAGTTATTTAATTTTACGCGTTTCTACCCGATCTGAGTGTGCCTTTCCGCTATGTTGACATCAACCGGATCACACAGAACGTTAAGGCGTGCAGAAAAGTAGTACATCATAAATTTTAGGCGTTTCTTTTTTAGAATTCCGTTACGACTATTTTTATTCGTAAATACATTTATTACGCCCTTTTTTGTAAGCGTTGTTTGCCGATTGTATTATGACCTTGAGGGCGGAGAAGAAAAAAAGAAAATAGAACGTAGTTTTTCAATCTGCGTTATTAATTCAAAAGTGTCATACGTCAGAAGATCATCATACTGTGACGACGTTGTGAGCTAGAAAATAGAACGTCGTTTTAACGTAATTCTAAAAAAGAAATGGCTCAAATTTATTGTGAACTACTTATCTTCGCGCCTTCGAGTTGGGTGTGATCAGGTTGCATGTAAAGAAAGCGGTAAATATACAGAATACAGACGGTGCAGTCAACTACCCAACTGAGTTTCTTAACTCTTTGGAACCACCTGGACTACCTTCCCATATTTAGGAGTTGAAGATTGGTGCACCTATTATGTTTCTGAGAAATTTGGAACCGCCTTCACTTTGCAACGGCACGAGATTATCTGTCAAGAAACTAATGAAGAATGTTGTTGAAGCTACTATAATGACTGGACATGCAGCAGGCAAAAACGTTTTTATTCCAAGGATCCCGATCATCCCATCTGATGTCCCGTTTCAATTTAAACGTCTTCGATTCCCGATTCGTTTGAGTTTCGCCATGAACATCAATAAGGCACAAGGGCAGTGTCTAAAAGTTGTTGGACTGGATCTACAAATTCCATGTTTTTCCCATGGTCCACTGTACGTTGGTTGTTCCAGAGTCAAAAATGGGGAAAATCTTTACATCTTTGCTCCGAATGGAAGGACTGTTTACAATATTGTTTATCCCGAGGCTCTACAAGAATAAGGTACTTTTCATCTCAATCAATTTCATTGCACCAACCTTCTGCTTTCAAACTTTTTGAATTATTTACATTTGACGTGACAACTAATAAATAATTCAAATACATTTTATCCTAATATTCTGTTCCGGGAAGTTGTACTACAAAGTTGTATAAACCTTGATTTACCAGTCTTAATTTAATTACCGATATAGCTTTTACTTTATACTATCACTAGCCCGTCAACGACGTGTACAACAGACTAGTTAATAATAAAAATAAATATTGTTTTTTAAAAACCAAACAATCCAAATATTTACTATTGCCATCGCCATAGTTTAATCAATATTTACTTTTATGACTCACGTATCTTCTTTCAAGGTTTCAGGACAAAAACATTGATTAATCTGCCTATCTAAGTACCGCTCAGTGTTAAGAATTAGTAAACCTTACTGTTTGTTGTTATGTTTTAATTCCACTTATTATGTACCGGGATGTGGTAAGGTAGGTGTGGTAGTGAGTGACGGGAATAAATGCACCATATTGTACGTAAATAAATGTATACTTTCGAATCACTCGTTTTATTTCACACCCACAAAGATCTTGGCATGCGAAAGATGCAACTCTGAGCAAACAACTGCACTTTTAGAAGTAAGCATTTCATGTGAACTTTTTTTCGCAAGCACGCTATTTTGTCGAGTTGTCTTGAAATGTGAACGTCAAGAAGTGTTATTAGTTACAAAATTATAATTATGGCCTATTTCACAAGCAGTCATTAGTAAGTCTAAGTGATTTATTAATGGAATTAAATAGCTTGTATTTATTTTAAGAAGGAGCAATAAAAATACTGTTGAAAAGTTTAGATGATGTTCCCAGAAAAATGCGGAAAGAGAAAATAAGGCTGTTTTTAAGAAAAGAAGCGAATGTTCTAGGAAACGGGCGAATATCATTAAGAAGGAGGTCAAAAAACTTGGCATCAAAATTGGTTTCTTACTGCTTGTCAGTTTTGATACATTCTGGTTTTCCTTCACTGTTAATTCAGAAGTCTGTGCTGTAGCATGCGTTCTATCACTTGTACTTGAAATAAATATTTCGCGTAGATCATATGCTTACTCAAAGTTACAAATGTTGTATGGAGGGAAAGGAATAGTATGATGTTATTTTTGCTGCCGTTTCTTTCCTCCGCCCAGCAGGTCATCGATGTGGAATGGAATTAACCTAATGTGACTATCAGACTGGAATCGTTTTCTTTTTTTTTCTTTAATGCAGCAGTTTTCGTGTGTGGTGTTATTAATTTCATTCTGCTACGTGAGAGAATTTATAATTACTCCTCTACTTTCGCGTGAATAGAAGCATTAATTTACCTTATCCCTTAGGCAAAATGGTCATCAGCTTTACTAAGCTTACGTTTCACAAAACGAGAACTGGTGAAAGCTGGCAAGTCAAGCATATTTCTTCTAATGATTCACAGCAGACCAATTTTTATTGCGTCGTCCTCCAACTTCTCACATGAATACAATTTAAACCTTCAATACCGAGAAAAATTTCAATACCAGACCCTTCAACAGATAAATTGAAAACTACTAGGCAGTTATCGGTTCTGAAATTTATGTTCGTTTTCAGCAATAATGACAAGAGGAGGAGAGGTTGCTCCAAGAACTAATATCTGAACTTTTTTTCTGAAGTAAAATATTTAAAAATATTCCATCGACAAAAGTCAACACTTTTATCGCAAATCTCATTTTTGGTATGCATTTTGGCTTAAATATGAGTATCAAACATTTTAGATTTATGTTGCCATTTTGTCTGGCCATACGCGTATCTGTATTCCTTGCACCAAAAATTTCAATGACTCAAATTTCATCTGGAAATGTGTAAAGAAACATAAAAAACAAGAAAGATGACACCGAATTTTTGGGTGTAATAAGCACGTCCTTTGAATCCGCTCTGACGCAAATTGAGTTTATCAAAGCTGTTCAAAGTCAATGGAACCGGTTTGGAAAACAATAGTATCTGACGAAATACCACTCACAGAGATTAAAAACCCGATTGAAAAAGAAGTTTTTAAATCGGGTTTTTAATCCCTCAGATGTTGCTGTAAACGGAATCTTGAGCTTACGCCCTCTGGTTGCGGGCTTGTGCGTTAAGAAAAACATGAATTTATATGAGAAACATTTCGCACCGGAAACGCTCTCCAACACAGAAATAATTTTTCAAAACGGACTCTTAGAAAAAGAGATTTCGACAAAAATAAGATGTGACATTACTTCTCCGGGTGGGAAATCCATGCATTATTTTAGGAAGAAAGTATTCTCAAAAGCATTTTCCATATGAGCGGTATCGGTCCAAGAAAAAAGAAAATTATCAGGAGCCCAGGTTTTGCTACAAATATATCAGAAGCAGAAATTAACACTTATGCACCCTGGTGGCAAAACCATTCTTTACCAAACATTAGAAATTATGTAAAAAATATTTTCCCTCAGGTGTTCAATGCGATACAGGAAGAATTTTTCAAATCGGAGTTTTAGAAGCAGAAATGACGCAGAAAACGCAATTTACCTTTGTGCCCCTATCGAAAAGTCTATGATTTACTTGAAAATTTTGAATTTATAAGGAGAATATTTCGCATCGGAAACACTATCCAACAAAGAAGGAATTTATCAAATCGGACTCCTAGAAGTAGAGATATTGACAAAAATAAGATATACATCTACGCCCCCTGGCCTAGAACCCATGCATTATTTCAAGAAGAAAATGTTCCTAAAAGGTTTGTCGACATGAGTAGTATGGGTCAACGAACGACGTTTTTTCAATCGAGATTTTAGAAGCTCTTATTTTGCTGCAAATACATCAGAAGCAGAAATTTAGACTTACGCCACCTGGTGGCCAAACCATTTTTTACAAAAATTAGAAATTATGTGCAAACGATTTCCCATCAGGAGCTGTATCCGGTGAAGAAAGAATTTTTCAAATCGGAGATTTAGCAGCAGATATAAATGGGGAAAAACAATTTACTTCTACGCCCCATAGCGGAAAGTCTATGAATTACTTGAAAATTTTAAAAATACATGAAACACATGTCACACGGAAAACACTATTTAACAAAGAAGGAATTTTTCAAATAGGACTCCTAGAAGTAGAGATATTGACAAAAATAAGATATAAATCTACGCCACCTGGCGGAGGAACTATGGAATATTTTAAGAAGAAAATATTCCGAAAACGTTTTTCGATGTAAGTGGCATCAGATCACGAAAAAAATTTTTCAATCGATATTTTAGAAGCTCAGATTTTATGGCAAATACCTCAGAAGCAAAAATTAACACTTACGCCCCCTTGTGGTCAAAGTGTTTTGTACCAAAAACTTGAAATTACTTGCAAACGATTTTACATCAGGAGCTGTATCCGTTGAAGAAAAAAGTTTTTCAAATCGGAGTGTTAGAAGAAGAGTTATCGGGAAAATATAATTTAATTTTACGCCCTCTACCGGAAAATCTATGAGCAATTGGAAAAAGTAACAATATCTAAAATACTCTTCGACATAAATGGAATCGAACGATAAAAGAATTTTTTCAATCGGATGTTTAGAAGCAAATATGTGGAATAAAACGTTTTTTTGAATTCGACATCATCTGCATTTACGCCTTCTAGCGGCGAAATTGTTCATCGTAAAAAAAGAAACAAAATAAAGGATCATCATTCGCATATTTCAAAATTCCCAATGCAAAAATAGTTTTTCCAATCGGACTAACAGTTGCAGAGATATCGTGTCTACAGACGGACAAACCGGTAATATAAGCACGATCTATTTTTACAAAAGACGTGCTAAAAATGCAGATAGGCTCAGTCCTGATTGAGCCGTCAGTTTGGAACGTAGGACTACGACTTGCAGATCGGAAAGATGAAATGAGCTAGTCGGGTATGGTTTCAAAGCGTTTATTTAATTTGGTATAGCCAACACAGGACTGTGATATAAAAGTAGTCTACATAATATTTTTACAAATAATGCTGGATGCATTGCGAACACAAAGCAGAGTTCGAGATGGGCCGGGTGCTGGTTCGATCGGTGTGTTGGATTTTTGTTTGGCGGCAGCTGCATTCAGGCGTTCTTGATGCTCTCTAATTCGTTGGGCTGCAGTCTTCTAGGGCTTTTTACATTTCTCATCACTTGCTGTTGCCTCTCGTTTTCATTTGTCTCCACCTTTGCTTGCGTTCATTCTGCAAATTCCGCGGCATATTAACCCGTTGAGACGAAACCATTTTTAAAAATTTTTAGTTTAAACCAGTGCGATATGTTCTTTATATATTTGAATATATCTCGTCGAGAGCTTTAAAACGATACCACTCACAGTCGTTTTGCTCTCACGTTTGTCCAGATAAACCACGATATTTTCAAAAGTGTTCATCCGCTCAAAAGAAAACAATTTTTAAAATGTTCAGTTCAGACCCCCTGCGAAATGTTCTTTACGTATTTGAATAGATCTCGTCGAGAGCTTTAAAACGACCCCATGCACAGTCGTGTTGCGCTCACAGTTGCCGTGATAGACTGATTCAAACGCGGCGGCACACACAGAAATATTGAATCATCTCATCCGCACGCAGGGAGCGAAGGGAGCGTCGCGAGCACGATGTATTGCGCAACACACGAATCGGAGTCCCAGCTGTTTACGACTATGCTAACACGATTAGTGTGCGGCACGTATTTTTAACGCTATAATGATTTCAATTGGAACCTATTTTTGTCACAAGTGGTCGGCCGTAATTCACCTCATACTATCCGCGGAGTTAGAAGTAGTCCTACATCAAAAGAAAAGAATATAGTGCTTTTCGGGGACATCTGTCTTTTCCAAGGATACGTTTGCTGTCCTGTTGGCAGAGTCGCCTCAGGTGTTGGCTTCTGACCATTTGCTTCAATTCGATGGCTTCTGTTCGATGGTGCTAGCTTTGTCCTTTCCTGGGAACTAGTGGCCTTAAATTAAGGACGAGCAGCTGCTTATACCCATTTGAGTTCCTCATGGTGATCGTTAAACCGAGAAACAAAGAAAAAATTCGCACCTTGGTAGTCTTTGCAGATTATTTATGCTATGCATCTTTCGTATTCCAAGATTTCTGAGTGTGTGGAATAAAACGAGTAATTCGAGATTATAGCTGAAGTACCAGAAAAACTGGTACACCAGTCTAATACTTGGTAGGTCTCCCACGGGAGCACAGGACTTCAGAAATACGACGGGGCATGAATTCCACTGGCTTCTGGAAATATGATGTAGGCAATGCACACCATACTTCCTGCAGAGCCTTCCACAATTCGGGTGTATTCTGAGGTCTCGGATTCCTGTGTTCGCTAGCGCGTTGCATGGCATCCCAAATGTGTTCGATCACGTTCAGATCTGGGGACTTGGGTGGGAATGGCAACACCCCAAACTCAGATGAATGCTCCTCTAACCATAATGTGGTGTTCCGACACTTGTGTGGAGGTGCATTGTCCTGTTGGAACAGGATCAACCCATCAGCATGAATGCAGGATATGAACGGGTGTACCTCGTCAGAAAGATGCGCACATAGCGTTGGCTGGCCGCAGACGTTTGTAGACGTACCAGGGGTCCCAGTGAAGTCCAGCTAAACACACCCCATACCATTAGGGACCTCCCACCAACCGGTACAATTCCCTGTGGACAGGCGGGATCCATGGCTTCCCGGGGTTTGCCCCACACACGAATCCTTCCATGTGCCCGATACAGTTGGAAAGGCGACTCGTCAGACCAGGCTACTTGTTTCCAATCATCAAGTGTCCAGTGGCGGTGTTGCCGTATTAAAGCGAGGCACATAGCTCTGTGTCGTGCACCCATCAAGGGGACTCGAGTTGGACGTCGGCTCCCAAAGCCCATATCGTGCAGGGTACGTTGCACAGTTCGGACGCTGATGCTTGTTGAGGCTCCAGCATTGAATTCCGATGATACCTGCGAGAGTGTTGCACGCCTATCGCGTGAAACAATTCTTGGCAGCCGACGATGGTCAGATTCACCCAATGTCTTTTTACTGCCACACTGGTATCGCAGGTTGGAGGTTTTGGTGGAATTCTTGTAGTCACGGTACACCCTTGCAATGGTCGTCCGTGAAAATCTGGACTTCGTTTCTACCTCAGAAATACTATGGCCCATCTCACGAGCGCCAACTATGACACCGCGTTGAAAATCGCTTAAATCGTTATTACGTGTCATTCTCATGCCGAAAACAGCTCTGACAGCTGGCAGGGATGTCTATCGCTTTATATATGCTCTGGCGGACGCAACCGAGTACGCGCATAGGTGACGTTGCTATGTATTTTGCATAAGCTCGTCTGTACCAGTTTTTCTAGCACTTCAGTATATGTGCACCACGTGTTGAAAATTTTTATGTTGCGTTTCACTACGTCTTTAAAATCAGACCAGTACTAAGTGCCCAGTACGGAAAGTTGAGCGTTACGAAAAAATGGGCATCGAGTTCTGTCTAATAATTTCTATATTATCAACGCGAACCAAACAAACCTGGTGTCATTCGATAGCTAAGGGAACAAAGATTTGTTAGTGCCCTTGAATTCGCGC
Source organism: Macrothele yani (assembly GCA_039090855.1). Lineage (NCBI taxonomy): Eukaryota > Metazoa > Arthropoda > Arachnida > Araneae > Macrothelidae > Macrothele > Macrothele yani. Next base: position 135,694,167 of record CM077002.1, read on the forward strand.
GCCGCGATAAGCGGGGTTGGGGGGCGTGGTTTGGGGAACTTTCCGTTGCGCCGAGCAAATTGCAAATCAGTATAACTCGGGACTGCAATGCGCTACGACGTCGAAATTGGTCTCAAACGGAAGCTAGCGTCGAGATCTGTCGATTTAAGACATTAAAGGTGAAATCGAATATAGTGTTGGTTGTGAAATTTTGGATCGCAGTTGAAAAAAATTTTAAATTTCACAATGTCTGCACATATTCGTCGAAATGCCAAGCAGAAATATATCGAACGTAGTCTACGCGTATCATCGTAGTCAACGATGGGTTGTAGTGGGCACATCATCGTAGTATCATCATAATCAACGAGGATATTACGCCTTCTACTTCTACGAACATTAATTTATAGTCAGCATAAGTTACTGTGAATTGTGTATAGTATAAGTTGCTTTTAAGTAAATAAAGCAAAACGTTTCTTTCGTTTTATTCCTTAAATATTTTATAACTGAAAAAATCAAAGAGCCATAGTAGCGACTGTGTCGCAACCTACAACATAGAGCTACGTCAACTGTCTTTCGCTGAATACTTTAAGGACGTAGAACTAGTGAGATAGTGGCATGATGACAGCTGACGTGCTTCTACGTTGTAGTTTTCGGCACAGTTGCTACTGTGTTCCTACTGTGCCCCTTTGATTTTTTCCTAGTTTTTTATTATTTTTAATTTTTTGTAACGGGTTCTGTCGATTATGAAAAACTTTGAAATATTTCATTCGTGTTGGAAGGGATTCAAAAGATGTGTCCACTACAACTGGAAATTCGGTGTCACCTTTCTTGTTAAAATATGGTGGTGCATTTGTGTTAGTACAAACATGTAAGTAAACATATTTATAGTAACTATGTATCTCTGTGATGAACATGAAATTCAAGTACATATCCTTGTCTAGCATGCGATGTCGTCGTACTAGACGACGTAGTGCGTTTGAATTTTGCTTTGAAAAATGGCGTTCATCCCTCCTCTAGAAAAAAAAATCTTCTAGCGTGCCTGTTTTGTTAACATTTGTCGTGTTCTTTTTAAAACAAATCTGTTTAAATTACCGAAAGTACGCATCTGACTACAATTCCATTATTTTTAGCATGTCTTTTAAAAAAAAAATAAAAAAATAAAACATGCTTATTGTAATATCACTAAATCCGTCTCTCCGTCCGTTCGTCCTCATTGTCCGCGGCTGAACGCATGAGAAAGTATCGGGAGCAAAAGAAAATTGCTGCGGCGCAACGCGCGAGCACTTAAGCTGCAGCAACGCACGATCCCATGGACGTGGAGTATGAAAACGATTCTGCCCATGCTCGGAACTCGGAAACGACGACGCTGCTTGAATACTCTGAAAGTATAAAGAAAATCATCCCAGACTTGGAGCCTGATTTGAAAACGCCGATTAAATTCACCTACGACTTCAACGTTGACGTGTCGCGAAATCTAGCTTTCATTGATTTCATGCAATGCGAGTTTCGTCTGAATTACGTACCAACTGCTCCGACAACACGCGGCAATAATTGTATCGACTTGAGATTCGCTAGAAACATAGATGTGTCTTGCATGCCATTTGTATCCTACTTCTCTTACCATAGACCAATTATTAATAAACTTGTAATTGATTACTGAATTTGTCTTCCTTTCATTTACTAGACCCAAATAAATACTAGGCGCTAACGAGATGTAATTACGTAAAACCTTGCGGCCATGCTCCAACACAGCCTACCCGATATTTTTCCCCCAGATACGTAACTGCGTGTTAGAGGGCATAAATTCAGGTGCTACCGAATTCATAATTAATTTTATCACATATCATTGCTTCTAGTTATCCGATTGAAAAAATTCTTGCTAACTTTGATTACTATTTAAAACCAAGCCCATTCCGGGTACAGTTTCTTTTTCAAGTAATGCATAGTTCTGTGTTAGGAGGCGTTAAGAAAAATTACAGATTTCTCAGACACACTGTGTAAAGAAATTATAAGTACAGGGATGATTTTCGATCGGCGAAAATAAGGGTCATTAGTAGAACAAAAAAAATTGCGGGCTTTCTTTATTTTCACTGTAAAGCAATTATACAATTCAGAAAATAACGTTAAAGAACGAAATATGCGAATTTTGCTTACACTGTTCGCGTTGGAATGAGAATGAACTACACAGTTCCTCCTCATTCCTGTTGTTGCAAGTAAACAGCCTTCTAAGGGGCTGTTTACTTGCAACATCTTTTTCACATAACTATGTGAAAAAGATGTCAGAAAAATGTTATTTTATCTTGGACAAAACAAATCTTAGAGAGAAAGTGCCAAGTTAATCGGGAGATGCTTTGGAGCCGTCCAAAATGTTGCAAGAGATAAGGATAAACCTAGTAAAACGACAAGGACAAGACGAAAGCCATCACTGCGTGCAAGATATCATCATCATCATCATCATTGTCAACCATTATCAATCCACTGCTGGACGAAGGTCTCCCCAAGTTTCCTCCACAACGGTCTGTCTTGTGCCAGTCTCCTCCATGTCACTCCCGCATATTTACGAATTTCATCCACCCATCTCCCATGTGGTCTTTTTCTGGGTCTTTTCCTGTCCCTTGGAATCCAATCTAAAATTTCGGCTAAACGACTTTTTTTTTTTCATTTAGGAACTGTTAATGATATGTCTGCAAGATAAATTGCTCGATCTTCGCAAGAACTCCAAAACAAACAAACAACAAAAAAAAATAATGCTACGTGAATTAAAATGAAGGCAAAACCTTTACTCAATGGTGAACATCAACGCAGAAGATTAGACTGACCAAAAAACTTAATGACATGGTCTAAAAAATGAAAAATGCTGTGCTCTCAGATGACAAAAAATTAAATTTAGATGGCCCCGATGGAAAAAAAATTACTGATATGATTTACGCAAGAAGTCCAAAGTATCTGTTGGCAGACAAATGGGACGGGATTTTGTGATGGAGTGCACGGCATTTTGCTTTGGCAGTTAATCGGACATTGCCATTATCGATCACCGTATGGCATTCAGGAGTTTTCGTGCTGTATGAACACGTAATTCCATTTGGATCGCACGAGGTAGAATCAGTTGGATTTTTGAACAAGATAAAAGGCCTCTGCCATGCTTCTAATTCCAGAAAAGCAGTGGTTTACAAATGAAAAAAGATAGATGTAATGGACAGACCATTTCGGAGACCAGACTTAAACCCGATTGAAAATGTCAGATCGGCGTTCCCAAGTAACACAGCATTTGTGTAGCAATAAGCATATCGTCCCTGTATCGCGTCTGACACCTAGACAAGCCTTTCTAGGAGGACCAGTTTCATTCTCGAATTCCAGCAATTCAAAGTGTTCCGTATGTTATTCAGATTTATGTAAGGCATTTGTTTCAGTTGATATTTCTCTACATAAAATTAACAATCCGGAGTTCAGAAAATTTCTTATCAACTATACGAACACTGACCCGCCTCATGAATTGACCGTAAGAAAAACTTTTCTGGGAATGTTTTATGAAGAAACTTTTAGATATACATGTATATACAGGGTGTCCCATAAAGGTGTAGCCAATTTCAAGCAATCATAGCAGTTTTAATATAAATGATCTCAATGCACAACTTGTGTTAATTAACAGAACAGATCGTGAAGTTTTATAGACATTCAACATGGGCACCATTTGTCACCCGAACAATGTCTAAACGGTATTCGAATTCCAACCATGTTCGTTCTAGAATGTCCGTATTAACTTTTTCCAGTGCGTCTGTAATCCTCCTCTTTAGGTCAGAAATGTCTGCAACAGGGTGCTGTAAACCTGATCCTTGATGAATCCCCATACAAAAAAATCACAGAGTGTTAAATCCGGTGTTCGTTCGGCTATGAAATCACGCCCAATCCAATGATTGGGAAATTTGGTATCCAGAGACCTCCTCACAATCACAGCGCAATGATGTGGCGCCCCATCTCTTGTTGGTAAATGACCGGAGTTACAAGTTCATTCAACTGGGGATACACAAACTGCTCAATGACGTCCAGGTAATTATCAGCTCTCACGGTCGCTTCTTGAAAGAAAGAGTCCAATAACACGGTCGACCATTATGCCACACCGAACATTCACTTCTAGGCTAGCATATTCATGTTCCATTGTGCAATGCGGCTGTTGAGTTCCACAAATTCTCACATTTTGTTTATTAACCTTTCCAGAAACATAGAAAGTACCCTCATCCAAGAAACAGATTTGTTCTCAGGAAAGATTCGGCATTTGCAATGTTCTCAAACATCTCTTCAGCAAACTGTTTGCGTTTCACGTGATTATCTGATGTCATGTGATGGGTTATCTGCAGTTTATAAGGGTGCATTTCGAATCTCTGACTTGACGCTGTGTGCACTGACGTCATAGGTAGCCAGCTATCGTGTTGCTTGTCTGATTGAGTAGCCAGCTATCGTGTTGTTTGTCTGATAGGTAGCCAGCTATCGTGTTTCGAGGGCTACGAGAGAATGTTTGTCTCACAACCTCCTCCCTTTCTGGAACCAGAGACGGTTGTCAAGGGCTTTTCTTTGTAAGGACGCTACCAGTTTTCTTGAATGACTTGTACCACTTTCTGATGTTGTTACGTGTGGGCGGTTTGCTCCCATATTTTGTTCTGAAATTTCCCCTGAACTTGAGTTTTGGATAGGGTTTCAATTAACCACTCCAGAATCTGTGCTTTCATGGCAGGATCCATAGGGACACACTTCTAGAAAACTTGAGGGTATTCCTTACCACCTGCAACTAACAGAATGATGCTATTAGTTTTGTATCCAAAGTTATCACCATTTAAAATTAGTTAAACCTCTTTGGGACACCCTGTATATTAGATCCTTATGTGCAAATGCAAAACTATGGGTTAGCATTGATAAAACTACCAATTCTAGCTGCTTAAAAGTGAAATATGTTTTTTTTTTATTGAAGGTTTAACGACCACCGTGAGCAACTTAATGGGCTATAAGCAGTCGCCCGTCTTTAATTTAGGGCCACTGGTTCCAGGGAAATGAGGGTGCTAGTGCAAAGAGAGACAAACACAACATCCATGCTTCTCCGGGATTCGAACGCGGACACTTCACTGACGAACGAGCATAAGCCAGTGATTAGATCACTGCGCCACCGGGTCGGCAGGGAAATGTTGTAGCCGGTGTATTGAAAAATGACGAAACCCTTTCTAAAAATATTTCTTTCTTTGTGTTAAAGTGGAAAGACATCTCCGCAGCAAATCCTGGCACAGTTGCTACATAACTTAATGAATATATGCACTTGTTGTGTCTGAATGGAGTGAAGTAAAAAGTGTATTACGCTGTTCAAAATTTTGTGGTAGGTTGCACCAAAAAGTGGTGCTACATCAGCTGCGCTACTTTTTGAGAAAAGTTGCACCACAGCACATTTATGGAGACAGAGGGCCCCGGGGGTTGAACAGTATTTTGGAGCCCCAGTATTAGTGGAACATCTAGAACGTCATTATGAGTGGATGAATAAAAATACCCAGGAGAAAACATTCGCAAAATATGATGAGGAAGCCATAAAAATATCCCTGCCGTATTGAAGTGTGTATCCAATGATTCATGGATGAATCAGCGTAAGCAAGAAAATGTAAAAATGCATGATTGAAAAATGGATACCAGTTTAGTTCTGCTTTAATCCCTCCACACCCCCACCTTCCACCCAGGGTTGGGTTCAGCTTGATGAAATTTTATCAAAGTAGTGGGCAAAATAGTGTGATCCAAATATCATGTTTCAAACGAATTCTTTATGTATGAAACTTTTCCCCAATTACAGATGCGTACAAAACAGACTTCTGCAATGCTTTCGAAAGACTTGAGGATGGACTGGGGGTGACTATAATTTTTGCTGAATTCTCCTAAAAAAAGCGGAAAGAAATAGAATTTTTTTTTCACAAGGCAGTTTCTTGCAGTTTTTGCTATCTCCAAAAAGCAAAAATAAAAAACTGTAGAACTCGGTCAATTCTTCAATCATCTCGCATAATTCTGGGGCCCCTTGAAAATGTAGGGCCCGGGCTGCATCCCTCCTAGTCCCCCTCTTAAATGGGATCTGAGCTGCACCATTGTGTTGTGCAAACAAAACCCAACAGCATGATGCAACTTTTACACCATATTATGGGGCAATTTTGCACCACGCTGTTGGGTTTTATTTGAACCATCCAATGATGTAACTTTTCCCAGAAAGTGGTGCAGGTGATATAGCATCACTTTTTGGTGCAACCTACGACAAAATTTTTAACAGTGTACTTTTGCTACGGACGCAGCGACATACATGGAGAAAGCCTCTAACGGTCTTTTCGTGAACATTCTGAAAATAAGACATGTAACGTCTGTCATTCATGCTTTGCACGGGTTGTGTGAAAATATCCGAACCTTTTATTCTGACGTGGGCAAGTTAATATCGAATGGTAAAAAAAGTGTTTGCTAAATCGCCAATGAGGATCAGTCTGAAAAAGAATAACCCTGATATACCATTGCCGCATACACCGGTAGTCACATTCTGGGTTACCTGACTCAATGCCGTGGTATACTATGCAGATCATGTCGAAGGTTTTAGATCTGTTGTCAATGAAATAGACAAAGACGATATTTCTTTAGGTGAGATTGTTTAGGAATCATGATACTGATTCCAAAAGGCACTTGGAATACGTATCTGCTACTTTAAGTGTCTTGCGTCATTCGATAAAGAAATTAGAAACAACAACAAACCTACTATCTGAAACAATTAAATAACCGCAATAATAAAGAATGCCGTCTAATACACGATGTACACTGAAGTCCACCTTGGGGCTACCAGTCAAGATTTATAAAAACCAAATGATTAAGTTAAAAAGTAAAACGTATGAGACCTTTCGGACTCCCGCACCAGAGTCCATCATCAGACAAGTTTAAAAGAGGGAAAGTGGGCTAGGCACAAACATATACACTATATTGACAAAATAACCTGACACCTCTTCTAAAGCAAATGAACGGATCGCTGCGTTGTTAAGATGCGCTGCACCGCTGCAAACGGTATAAAAACAAGACTGCGGCTGACCGTGATCATATCGCACTGTGAGGTTGAGTGAAAATGTCGCGACGGGAGAGAACTGAGTTTGAGAAAGGAAAGATTGTTTGGTGTTATATTAGTGAGTTGTCCTTAAGAGAAACCGAGAGACGTTTCAATATACCCAAGTCAACTGTTTTGGGTGTACTGAATAAGTGGAAGACACATGGCGTGCCTGAAGCAGCAAAACGTACCGGCAGACCTAAGAAAATCAGTGATAGAGGACGTCGAAGCCTCAGGAGAGTCGTTACAGCTAATCAACCGAGTATTGTACAAGACCTCAATCTACAGGTGAGTAAAAATGCTTGAACCTCGGTATGTACACGTACCATTCGCAGAGAACTTCATTCCATGGGTTACCGTGATCGTGTGTCTGCTCATAAGCCTTACATCTCCACTCGGAATGCTACTCGTCGTTTAGCATGGTGTAAAGAACATTTATCGTGGACCGTAGATCAATGGAAACGGATTCTATGGACTGATGAATCCAGATACACGATCCATCATTCTGATGGCCGTGTATGGGTATGGCGGAAGCCGGGGGAACGCTATTTACCATAGTGTACTGTTCCTACGGTCAAGTTTAGAGCTGGCAGTTTACTCTTGTAGGGGTGTTTTTCGTGGTATGGTCCCGGCTTATTGGTTATCGTAGAGAAACCTGTTAACTAACACGTTTACCTCGATATTCTGGACAATTATGCCCTACCAACTCTGTGGCAATAGTATGGAACTGAGCCTGGTACCAGCAGGATAATGCACCAAGCCATAAAGCATGGACTGTTACGGCGTGGATTGACGACAATTCCGTATCGTGTGTGGACTGGCCTGCATAGAGCCCTAATCTTAGTCCCATAAAGCACTTATGGGATGAATTAGAGCGCCTCATAAAAAGTTTGGAACAAGGCCTCTTACTAAGCAACAGTTAGCGGCAGCATTATGAACCGAATGGAAGCCCATACCTATCGTTGTGTTCCAAAACCTTATCGAAAGCATGTCCCGAACGGTGAGTGCATGCATTAAGGCCAAAGGTGGACCTACACCGTACGAATGTATGTCAATGAATGCTATGCTGTGTTTATCTTCTAAGTGTCTGGTGTCTTTTGTCAATATAGTGTATATAATATCGTATGTGACGCAGTTACAAAATGCCATGTGGTGCAAAAAAGTCTAAACACATGCACTTGATTACGATGTAATTAATGCTTAAACAGTAACTGATTCATTTGGTACATTATGGACAGTGTTGCCAGTGAACAGAAAAGTCCTGAGTCTTGGAAATTAATCATTGCGACAGGATTATCCCTTCCATATGATAAATAAACTTTCAGTGAAAGTTAAATGAGCCTTCTTACTTGTTAGTTAAATAACCGCAGAATGTTGAAAGGAAACTTAATACTCTTTCGGGTTCAAAAATAGAAGATCGAAGAAACAAATGCTATGTGTGTTAAAAAATTCAGTGGATTTCAAACTATGTGTAGATTACGGTTAAAAAGGCCAACTTGTATGAGAAATTGACTGTTTGTGTGTTAGTGACACCCCCTTTCCTGTTAAAATATATCAGGCTGACTTCCTGCGATGTGGAACGATCATTTTTTCGATATTGGTCATCGTTTCGTTACAACCGGCACACAGACGTCTTAACACTTTTCGGGGCCCTGGGCCGTCACATTTTCGAGGGGCTCTGATTTTTTATATCATTGTCAGCCATTATCAATCCACTGCTAGATGAAGTTCTCCCCAAATTTATTCCTCAACTGTTATAGAAACATTCAATATCGAGCAATATTCAGTAACTTTTTAACACCAATTGAATGAAAAATGGTATATGACAAAAATTATAGAACTCCATGAAGTCTACCAGATGCACTCACATTTAGTTGCTTAGTAAATTACAAGAAAATGGGTGCTGAAAAATGATGTTTCTTCCCCATTCTACAAATCATTCAAAGAAAATTAAATTAAAGCAGAAGAAATAAATAAACCAATCAGCGCCGTTTCCGGACAATGTGACTCACCGGACAAAAATACCGATATCCGGCGCCGATCATTGTTATTTATTTAAACACCGACAATTGAAGATATGTAAGCAGCATTAGTGGGCAAATCCCAATGATAAACATACGTGCACTTTTTGGTATAGATAGGCAACACAAATGACTATTTAAATGAAAAAAGTGATTCGGAAAAAATGCGCTATATGCGTGGAAGGAGAGAAAAAAAAATGTCTTGCTCACATGAACATGAGTTAATTTTAACGTAATTTTACGTTTAGCTCACTGAATGACATCTGGCCCTTAAATTCTTTTGAAAATGAATCATCTGAGGTCGGGAAATAGTTTGTGTTTTAAAAATCGACAATTCTCCTGTGAGAACATGGAACGCTTGGATATGTGCTTGTGGAAGTGTATATTAGTTGCATTACATTCGGAATTCTAGAGATGTATGCTAAAAATAAGATAAAACAAAAAACGTGCCCCGTCAGTCAAAAACAAAATCCATGCGCTCACGTCATTCTCTTGAGAAATGTTCCTCGGATACATGCTGACACGCCACTTTGTTTTTCGGATACCTCATACGTATTTACGAATTACACATTTTTTTTTTTTTTTTTTTTTGATTGGAGGTTTAACGACCACCGTGAGCAACTCAATGGGCTATAAGCAGTCGCCCGTCCCTAATTTAGGGTCACTGGTTCTAGGGAAGGGAGAGAGCCAGTGCCGTAAGACAAACACAACATCCATGCCTCACCGGGATTCGAACCCGGACCCCTTACGGACGAATGATCAGAGGCCATCGCTTAGACCACTGCGCCACCGGGGCGGCAACACATTTTTACTTTCGTTCAGAATTTTCATTTCATTGCTTTATCAAATCACTCTCATCTCCACTAGAGACTGGAAGGGAGGTCGGCTTCCTTTGTTTCTTATTTTGTCACAAAAGACCCCTCCTAACACCTAAACTTCCCTCATCCGTCCCGGTGATCTAAGCGATGGCTTCTGATAACTCGTCCGAGATGGGTCCGAGTTCGAATCCCGGTGAGACATGGATGTTGTGTTTGTCTTACGGCACTGGCTCTATCCCTTCCCTGGAATCAGTAGCCCTACATTAAGGACGGGCGACTGCTTGTATCCCATTGAGTTGTTCACGGTGATAATTAAACCTCCACTCAAAAAAAAAAAAAAAAAAAAAAAACTTCCCTCCTGTCTTCTCGCTCGGTAAATCAAAGCTACGAGCAAGGTTTGAAAAACAAGTCGATACAACTTCAAACTTTCTGCGTTAAATAATAATAATAAAAAATTATTATTATTATTAATGTTTCTTCTTTTCATTAAATAATAATAATAAAAAAAAACTGCTGGTGAGTGGTGAAAGAGTTGGACTTTTTGCAAATCCATAAGACACTTGGGGCGTTGGGGGTCCCAATTCAGGTGGGGGCCCTGGGCGCCAACAACCCGTTGGTCCACCCCTTATGACGGCCATGAACCGGCACAGATTTGCGACGTAAAATCTAGGTTTCAAAATCGCTTTATTCTAATTTATCATAAGAAAACATAAGAGGGAGACGTGCAGTATTGGGCGTCTCACTGGGAAATAATACAAAACTGTTAAAACATGATGGTATATACACTGCAATGACAATGGGAATGAATAACAAATGCTGCAAGCAAAGCTTATTGAATAAAAATTGCAGAAGTGACAGAGAGAAACACATCGTGTCACATGACATTGGCTGGGCATGATTTACAGGATAACACAGGCGAAATAATAGTACACAATTAGAAAAAGAACAGCACAAACACCGCCGTGAAGGTAAAACATTACATACATGAGATAAAAACACAGCGTGCACAATTGTGCAAGTTATTTAACGAGGGCACCAAAGCAACATAATACAGGCGGGGTGAAAGTAAGTAATGTACACGAGTAAGCATGAAAATACACTGAGATAGCATTAGCATTCACAATTCAACGGTAGTGTGGATTGCACGAGTAGTAGAGTGGAGGAGGGGCACCAGGGTGCCACGGAACTCAGCAAAGGAGGTGTAGAATGTCCTAGGGTACTGATAGGTGTAGCAGTCCAGAATCAACCGCAAACCATGGAGCGGCCGGCGCCCAGGTAGCATAGAAGGTGGCTTCTCGACGACTGGAAGAAGCCGACTGGTACACCAGGCGGAGTCGAGAAAGCAATCGATCTTGAAAATGGTACAAAAGTGCTGCGCTGGCCTGGTGTAAAGAGACCGGCGAGGAAACGCTGCGGAGTTGTTGAAGGTATACGTAAATAACGTGTTTAACCAGCACGAAAAGATAAGCACATACTGACGGAAGAGGCGTAGGTGGATGAGCCCGCAGAAGAAGATGTCTGTAGGCAGTGAACGGAAGATCTTGAGAACAAGAGCGACTGGCAATCCGGAAAGTCTGGTGGAGGAGAGTCATAAGGATGGGACAGTAAAGGTAGACGTGAGAAACGTCTGCCTTCTGTGCGCAGAAGGAGCAGAGAGGGGAGGAGAGAAGAGACATGCGAAAGAGAAAATACGGAACAGGAAGGCGATTATGCAAAAAGAGCCAGTGGGTATTAATTTCAAGAGGGGCAGATAAATGTGAGCGGGCAGCGGCCCAGACAAGAGGAAGAGAAGCAGCGGGAACCTCCAGAATATAAAGCAGTGAAGGGGTGGCAAGGTGCACTAGAAAACGATAAAGAGATTTAGAGGAGAGAGAGGAGAGAGGAAGAACCGAGTTTGTGAGTCGGAGGAAAAACGGCAGCGGAAGAGGGGCAGAAAAGACAGACGAGACCGGTGGGGGAGACAAGATCAGGGAAAAGCGAAAGAAGTGCAGTTAGCAGAGAGTCATAGACCAAATGGGCGGATGGGGACGAGAGAATAGCAGGGGGAGGCCAGAGAAAAGGCGCCAGGATAGATACGAGTTAGTGAGGTCTTGTACAGTTACTACACCTGTCCCGCTGTGCTACAAAGCAAGCCGAGTGATCAACTTCATTCACCTTTTCACGGCTCCAGTGGCTTCCGCAGTTCAGGTACGTGACGTTCTTGCCTCCTTGCGTAACCCACATTTTCCCTTTCTTTCTTTAGTTCTCATGGATTGCTGTCCTTTCCCCCCCCCCCTCCAAACTCCCACCTACATATTCTGAAGCCCTCACTCACCTTCGCTCTCTCCCCCTCATTCGCTCCCCTCCTTCTTCAACTCTAGAGCTTCTTTCTGAACCCCTCTTCTTCAACTCCGTAAAATCTAGAGATGCTATTTGTTGTCCACTGCACCTACAAAGAACATTTTTTTAGCAAATTGAGTACAAACATAATATTTACATCACAGAAAATAGCTAGTTACATTATCGTTGAAGAAAATATATTTTTGCGTTTGGCATGAATTTTTCTATTTTTAGCAAAAATTTCTGAAATTAACAGCACACAAAAATAAATATTTTTCCGTTTTTAACACCTGAAAATCTGTTCTCTGATTATGAACCAGCCATACTGGTCTTTTTCCGATGCATAACTTTGTCGTTAGAGTGCGTAAATCCAGTTGCAAAACACATTTCATTCATCATCATCAACAACCATGGGAATTTATTTCCCGTAGAGGTGTCTGGTGCCATGAGGCATGAGATTACGATCGTCTTTTATTCTTTTACTACCAACTCATCGACTCTCATCTGGTAAACCTAGGCAGCCTAGGGAAGGTGGTCCAAGGACAAAGTGCGTCCGAGGCCGATTTGAGAGGGAATCATCAATGCATCCGCGTCCCCAAACACGGGCAAAACCGGAGACTAGATGGCAGACAGAACCGGGGTTCAAACAACCGGTAAGAAATGTCTGCCTCCCACACAGCGCATAGCGCACTTAACTAAATGCAGGTGGTACATGTTATTCCATATTATTAATTCTAAATATCAGATTTTAAAAATATATTATTTCCTTCGATTCCATGTACAACGAAAACAAGCATTCTGTTTCAAATAATGTACAGTTTTTCCGCTAAGTTTCAAATAATGTACAGTTTTTCCACTAAGTTTCAAATAATGTACTGTTTTTCCGCTAAGTTTTAAATAATGTACAGTTTTTCCGCTAAGTTTCAAATAATGTACAGTTTTTCCGCTAAGTTTCAAATAATGTACAGTTTTTCCACTAAGTTTCAAATAATGTACAGTTTTTCCACTAAGTTTCAAATAATGTACAGTTTTTCCGCTAAGTTTCAAATAATGTACAGTTTTTCCGCTAAGTTTCAAATAATGTACAGTTTTTCCGCTAAGTTTCAAATAATGTGCAGTTTTCCGCTAAGTTTCAAATAATGTACAGTTTTTCCACTAAGTTTCAAATAATGTACAGTTTTTTCACTAAGTTTCAAATAATGTATAGTTTTTTCCACTAAGGGATGCGAATAATTGTTTTTCCCGATATCTGTGTTTCAAAAAGGCTGATTTGAAAAATTCTTTTCTCGTCGGATAGAGTTCATGGTAAGAAGTGTTTTGAAAATAATTCCTAATTTTTTTATGTAGAACATTTTCGTCCCTATGAAAGCAAGTGTGTTTTCAGTAATATCCGCGCGTTTAAAAACCCGATTGAAAAAGTCCCATTTCGGTCGGATCCAGTTAACTACGAAAACAAATTTATATGTTACCCTGGCCGCAAAGGCACATAATCTACTCCGTGAGGGGCGCAAATGTATAATTTATATTTGATGATATCTCTGCTTCTAAAAGTGCGATTTGAAATATTATTTTACGTCATTTACTATGGGGAACTTTTTCCTATGGTATCATATATTATAGGAACATAATTTACTATGGGAACATCATTTACCATGGGGAGCAACATTTACTATGGGGAACATTTTGCGTATATCTTTTAATATTTCGTAATGCTCGGTTTTTCATTTTGTATTATGGCCAGAGCACATTTAAGGAGGCAGTGAGCCCGAGGGCTGGACAGTGTTTTAGGGCCCGAGTATTAGTGGCACATCTAGGATTTCAAGATGGGTGGATGAATAAAAATATCAAGAAGAAAACATTCCCAAATGGTATAAGGAAGTCATAAAAATATCTCCGCCGTATTGAAGTGTGTATCCCATGATTCATGGACAAATCAGTGGTAGCAAGAAAATGTAAAAATGCATAGTTGAAAAATGGATACCAGTTCAGTTCTGCTTTACCCTCTCCCCTCTCCCCCAGCGGTTGGGTTCAGCTTGTTGAAATTATACGAAGTAGTGGGCAAAATAACATGATCCAAATATCATGATTCAAACGAATTTTTAACGTATTAAAATTTTCCCCAAGTACAAATGTGTACAAAAAAAACTTCTTTAATGCATTTGAAAGATTTGAGGATGGACTAGGGGCCAATATATTTTTTGCGGAATCGTCCTAAAAAAAGCCGAAAGAAAAAGAATGTTTTCCCCACAAGGCAATTTCCTATAGTTTTTGCTGTGCTATCTGATAAAAACAACAACTGTAGAACTCTGTCAATTCTTCAAGCATCCTGCATAAGTCTGAGGCCCTTTGAAAATGAAGGGCCCGGGGCTGTAGCCTCCCTAGCCCTCCTCTTAAATGGGTTCTGACTATGGCGTACGTATGTATTTCTGTTTGGAACTGTATCTCCGCTTTGGAAAATCCTATTGAAAAAAATCGTTTTGTATCGTATGCCATTTTCAACTGTAAAGATTGAGAATATTATTCCCCTATTAAAAATGCAGTTTTAAAAAATGCACATTGTTTGTTAAAACATTTTTCACGCTATCTCTCCTTGCAGAAATCGTATTTGAAAAATTTATTTTCCTTCGCATAACTTTTGCAATGAAGAATGCTTTGCACGTATTTTCTACTTTTCTGTCATTTACAGCTCTGCCGCAAGGTGGCGTCAACGTATACTCCTGTTTGAAAGAATATCTAAGATTTTAAAAGTCCCTTAGAAAAATCATCTGTTGGTAGGATATACTTCATTATTTTTCACTAGTTTGCACCCGCTTCCTGTTTTACATAACACACAACTTTGCAGCTATAGGAGGCCTAAAGTTATATCCTACTTTCCTCCACATCTCTTCTTCCCATTATTTGATCTGAAAAATTTCGTTTGCCTCAGATACCTTCTGGTATGATAAATGTTTTATGCAAAATTTGTGTGTTTTGGCACGGCAGATTTTCGCCACCATTGGCCGAAAGTAGCTATTTCTATTTGTGGATGTTTTAGCGTGTGTAAAAATCTGCTTGATTCTTTTTATAGCAACCGGTTCCATTATCAGTGAAGAAAACAGCTCACATTGCGTATTTAAATTATGTATTCCTTTTTACGAAGGACCATAAATATGTCATCTTTTTCGCTGAAGTTTTCTTTTCACAAAAATGTGTGCTCATTACACCCAAGGATTTGGTGTCATTTTTCTTCTTATTACGTATATACACGGTGGTATCAGAATATATGACCACCCCAAGGTCGGCCATGAAGAGATATAAGCGGCCGGCCAGGACAGATGAGACGTAGTGTGCCATATGGCCACAATGGTCAGAGGGAGTGATTTGACGGATGTTCAAAAAGGGATGATTATCGACTACCACGCCAAGAGTGGAAGCATCTCAGACACAGTAGGCTCCGTGGGTCGTCATCGAGCCCAAAGGAGAACGTCTCCTCCTCCCCCACCCCATACCCCCACCCCCGTCGACTAGTAAAGGGCAATCGACGCACAACAGTGCAGCAATGGACCACGGAAATGAACGCTGTGACACCTAGGTACGTGTCCCCGATAACACTAGAGCGAACCCTGTTACGCATGGGTCTGCGTCAAGACGCCCATGTTAAACCAGGGCCAATCGACAACGACGCCTGCGGTTCGCACGGGATTACCGACACTGGACAGTGGAAGAGTGGGAAAAGGTTGTCTTCTCCGACGAACCGAGATTTCTACTCCACAGAAGTGACGGGCGGTGGCGGATATGACGTCAGACACACGAGAACTAACATCCGGACACGCTTGTCGGAAGTGACGGGCGGTGGCGGATATGACGTCAGACACACGAGAACTAACATCCGGACACGCTTGTCGGAAGTGACGGGCGGTGGCGGATATGACGTCAGACACACGAGAACCAACACCTGGACACGCTTGTCGGTCACGTACAGGCCGGCGGTGGCAGTGCGCATGTGTGAGGGATGTTTTCCTGGTACGACCTGGGATCACTGGTACCACCGGATGGGTTCCTGAACGCCAATGGCTACCTGTCCATCCTCTCTGACCAGGTACATCCCTTCATGTTGGACGTTTACCCTGGTGGGGATGGTGTCTACCAACAGGATAATGCGCCATGCCACGTTGCTAAAGGGCTGCGTGACTGGTTCCAGGAACACATCAGCGACGGCTCCGTTCTCCCTTGGCCGGCGAAATCACCCGAACTCAATCCCATAGAGCTCTTGTGGGACTATTTCGATCGACAGGTTTGACGTGCCGACCCACAATCACGTCATCTCCGGGACCTCCTGGCTGTGCAGCAATCCGAATGGGCAGGTGTACCTTGGGTAACATTCCAAGGCCTCATTGCGTCCATGCCACGCCATCTCGCCGCTGTCATCCGAGCCAACGGTGGTTATTCCCATTATTAGGTAGGTGGTCATATTATTCTGATACGACTGTGTAATTTTTGGGTAACGTTAAAAGTTAGTAGCAACAATATCAGGGCAACTCTTCTAACGAATATTATTGACAATTTCATAAATACTCCCAAAGGAAATGGCCATTCTTATAGCTGATATTCATCATTTCGTGATAGCCAAATTTAAATGGAAAAATAATCGACAAGTTAATTAATATTAATTTTTAAATATTTACCACCCATCTCTCAAAGCTTTTACTGCTTACAAGAGTGAACACATAACATTTCTGTGATGTCGATGAGCATTCATGTTTGAATTCAGCATTTATTTCAGGCACAAAACAGTATCATAATATGTAACTTAGATATGTGCGTATCTATCGTGTATAAGTAAAAAGCAAATGCTTAAACTTCAGTCGATTGAAAACGACTTCAACTATGGAGTTTCGTGTCCCAGACTAAGAGCCTTCCTGCCTTGATACATTTGCAAACAGTGTTTACTGAAGGCAGAGAGACTGCAATGTCAAGAAATCCAAGTTTTGAAATATTAAATTATACACCGATGAGCGATTACATTATGGCTACCTGCCTAATAAGCTGTAGGACCTCCTTTAGCCCACAAAACAGCGGCCACTCGGCGAGGCATCGATTCGATGAGGTGGAGATAGGTATCCTGGGGTATCTGGTACCATAATGTCAACAGCAGGTCCTCCAGTTCCCGTACATTTCGGGGTGGTGGTGATTTAGCACGAACCCGCTTTTCCAAGTCGAACCACAAATATTCGATTCGGTTCATGTCAGATGAATTTTTTTTATTGGAATTTTAACGACCACCGTGAGCAACTCAATGGGCTATAAGCAGTCGCCCGTCCCTAATTTAGGGTCACTGGTTCCAGGGAAGGGAAAGAGCCAGTGCCGTAAGACAAACACAACATCCATGCCTCACCGGGATTCGAACCCGGACCCCTTTCGGACGAATGATCAGAGGCCATCGCTTAGACCACTGCGCCACCGGGGCGGCCAGATGAATTTGAAGACCAGAGCATGAACAAAAAGTCACCAGCATGTACATTGAACCATTTCTTGACGATTTTGGCCTGCTGGTAATGGCCATCACAAAAAGGGAACACAGCAGCCATGAATGGATGAACTTGGTCCGCAACGATGTTCAAATACCTGACAGCTGTCAGGGATTGTGCTATTGGTATATTGGGGCCAAAAGTGTCCCAAGAAAACATTGCTCGCAGTATAACACCGCCGCCGCCGCCTGCCTGTTTCCGCCCAACAGTGCATCCAGGTGCCATAGCCTCCGTTGGTAATCGGCGTATCCGCGTTAGGCCGTCAACGTGATGCACCAGGAATCCTGATTCGTCAAACCGGGCAGCTTTCTTCCAATCATCCACGGTGTAATCTCGATGATCTTGGGCCCATTTCATGCATTGTTGGCGATGACGTGCAGTGAGCATGAGGACAAGCCCGGGTCTTCGGCTACGCAGGCCCATGCGCCGAAGGCTGCGATGAACTGTGGGCTGTGACACATTGCCCTGATCACTACTGTTGTAGCTGCTGGTGATTTTTCGCACTGTGGCCCTGCGGTCGCTGTGAACAATGCGCGACGGTTTTTTGCTCCCTTCTGGCAACAGAGAGCTGCGGAAGACACACTGCTGGACGACGGTCCGTCGTTTGGCCATCTGGGCACCACTTTTGATACGTACTCACTACAGCGGCACATGAACAAGCCGCGCCGTTTCCGAGATCGTAGTACCGAGGCGCCGTCCCATCACAATTTGTCCTTTATCAAACTCCGATAAATCGGCAGCTTTTCCCATTTGGATTTCCAACACATTACAAACCGAAAGCCGGTCCTCGGGTTGTATACGGTATATACTGCTCTGTGAATTTCACCTGCGCCACCTTTCGGTCTCCAGGCGTGCTCATTTCTCTCGGCTGGAGATGGTCATAATGTAATAGCTCATCGGTGTATAGTTAGTTTGTCTTCGTTAAATGCAACAATTAAAACCTAGGTTCACCATCCTGTAGCGCAGTGAAGCGCTGCTTTCTGACCATGCTTTGTTGGTGTTGTTGATGTGTTCGGGTTCGAATCCCGGCGATGCATGGATGTTGTATTTGTCTTACGGCACTGGCTTTCTCCCTTTCTTTGAACCAGTAGCCCTAAATTAGGGATGGAAAAGTACTTGTATCCGGCTGAGTTGCACACGGTGGTCGTAAAACTCCCGAACAGGCGGAAAAAACCCCGGAAAAAATCTACGTTCAGATTTTGAGATATGCATACAGGCATGCTTTCAACAAACGGTAAAAATATTACGTAGGAATTGTAGGATAAGACTACTTAAGGAAAACATATTTGGGCTTTTGTTTTGTTGTTGTGGTTGTTGAATATTTAGGCTTCACGAAACAGTTTGGAATGCTAGTTTCTGGTGCATTACAAAGCATTTTGTTTTGCTAGTTTCTGATGCATTGTGCATTTGTTGTTGTTGTTGTTGTTGAACATTTAGGTTTCACGAAACAGTTTGGAATGCTAGTTTCTGGTGCATTACAAAGACTTTTCACAATTAACAAAGTTTGAAAATATATTCATGTACAGAAAAATTCAAACAACTCCTTTATTATACAGTCTTAATACAAAACATATAATTTACATAAAAAAATTAGCGGAGACATTTTTTTACAAGCTGATAGCATTTATGCACATATGATAGCCTTTTATGGACATATTGTTTGATAGTTGAATCCACCAGAATTAATGATATTTTCTTAATCATTGCAGATAGCAGACATCAAAACAGCAATTGCTTTCCCGGTGTGACTGAAATGAAATTAAAAAGACTGACTGTGTTATCAATTATATGTATTATTTAGATATATTACTTGTAATTTGCACTATTTCATTGATATAGCGAAATCAAAATGCACATACAGTATATTATGTCTAATTATTTGAAATTTTACCCAATGGCTTGTTCTCTTTAACATTTTATTTTTAAGTTTTATAGAACTTTAAAATCATGTGTGTATTGCTTCTCATTTTTATTGAATTTTCATTTCTATTTACCAGAGCTTATATGCTCCAGCTTTGTCCGTCTATCTGCCTGGCTATCAGAACGATAACTCGCGTAAAAATGATTGGAATTCGATGAAATTTTAATATGCGGTAGGGGACAACCTGGGAACGAACCCTATTGAAAATGGAAGAAATGGGATCAAAGGTCAGGACATGGGAGCGGGATCCATTCCATCGCCCTTATGCGTCATAACTTACGTACAAATGTTTCGGTTGCGACAAAACTTCATCATGTTGTTCAAGAAATATACTGAACCGGTTCTGTTGAATATCATCGAAATGGAGTCAAAATTTAGGGCACAGGGGTGAGATTTATTTCACAGCTCTGATCTTCATAACTTGACTAAAAACGGTTCTATCGCAACAAAACTTTAGTACGTTATTCCGGAGGTATACTGAACCAATTATTTTCAATATCATCGAAATGGGGTCAAAGGTTAGATCACAGCAGCGAAATTTATTCCACAGCTATTATCCTCATAACTTGGCTACAAATGATTCTATTGTGACAAAACTTTTGTATGTTGTTCCGCAGGTATACTGAACCAATTCTGTTTGATATCATCGAAATGGGGTCAAAGGTCAGATCCCAGCAGAGAGATTTATTCCACAGCTATTATCCTCATAAAGTAACTACAAATGATTCTATTGTGACAAAACTTTTATATGTTGTTCCGGAGGCATACTGAACCAATTCTGTTTGATATAATCGAAATGGAGTCAAAGGTCAGAACACAGGAGCGAGATTTATTCCCTCAGACATTATCCTCATAACTTGAGTAATGATTTCTGGTATGTTGGAAAGCTTATCATAATCAATGTACTGCATGATTTTACTAACTTGTTTATACTTTAACGTCAGGTCGAAAAGAAATAGCTTTAACGGAAGAGATCGAATTCCGATTTTCGGCGGCCGTAAATCGAAATTTCTTTTCTCCAGTTTATTTGATCTCATTCGGTATTCTCCTAATCTAAATTGATATTCCTTCTTTTAGCGCTATGGATAACATTAAAACAGCGCAACGTTCTCGACTGTCCGCAGAGAGAACAAACAGTTTAATGAACATTAGCGTAAATGCTATGAGTTTTCAAGAATTCGATCCGTCTCGTACAGTGAATTACTGGTTTTCAACTGCAGTAAATAGGCCGCGAGTTTAAGCCATCCTCATCAGGAACACAATTATTGAAAATCAACTAAAACTTACGGTAAGAAATAAACTCCTATTTTAATTTGGGCGACCAGATTTTTTTAATGATCACTAAACATTTCACGCTTAGTTGCATGGCTAGTTTAAACACTTTAACCCTCAGGGACCAATTAATTTGCAGTTAGCAAAATGGGATTAGCTTGAACGAATATATTCGCTGTCTAAGAAGTGGTCCAAATTAGGCTAGAATGAGTGAACCTGCGCATCAGAAAGCGTTACGTTCTTCTTGGCTTCTTTATTTAAAGCGTTCATTTAGGAGTACGATGAACCTTACCCTTTCTGACTGACTACCTGCTAAAAGTGCTCTAACAATAACGACAAACCTAAGAAACGAGAGAAAAGATGTTTGAGTTACTTGTTTAAACCCTGTGGCATGATGTCCGTGCCAAGAGGATTAGCTCTTTAGCATCATAGCTTGTGCCATGGAACACAGAATAAAGGACGACAATGCAGCTCTTATAAAACCTATATAATATGCTACGTCTGTCCGTAACACTCTGACGTTATTAAGTGCTTGCAGCGCCATCTCTTTTTATCCGGTGGCAGAAATCGGAACTAATCTCACCGCTATCGCACGATACGTAAAATCGAGGAGAAAATCGGAAAAATAAAATAAAGCTAGTGAGACAAATGACTTCATCTGTGGCAACACGCACGTGCTCGAACAACTGTCTGTGACGTTTGTTCTGTTACGTAGGTGTTATGTCGTGTTTTATTTCATTTTCTTCGCATTGCAAAGTAATTTCATAAAAAGGATATAACGAAGTTTATTTCTCCGTCATTTTTGGTCCACGCCGGGAAACGAACCCGAGTTCACTTATTCCTGAACAAGTCGCTCTACCAACTGAGCTACGCAGACGTTCGTGCTTGCTGCTATCTGCCTTTATGTCGTGTGCGTCCTGCGGAGCAAGCACGTCACAAGGAATAAAACTGCATAGTGATTTCATAAAAAAGAATCAGCGTTATTTTATTTCATAAAGAGGAACAAGTAAAATAATTCAACCGTTTGTTATAGTTTTGTGCATGTATCTTATGATTCGTGTTATAAAAATTTCAGTCACAGCTTTTTCACCCGCGCATGGCACTGGCTATGAGTTAGTCCCCAGTAAGAGGTTTATGATCGGTACTGCTGAGATGAGTGAGAAAAAGGAATTGTTTTGCAGCAACTTTCGTAAAACTCGGCTGCTATGTAAACATTTTTTATTTTGGTGTGCTCAGAAAACTTTGGGCACGATTTGGTCCAGGTAAGTCGGTCGCTTAAAGGGTTAATTTTACTCTGGTGCTGGATCTCCTATATTTTCCTTTATTTTCGTTAAACTAAGTACTAGTTTTATATTTATTAATCTCATTCACTTACAGTACAATCGATCTCCACATGCTCATCTTTTTTTTTTATATTTATCATGGTTACTTTTTTGTTCGTGAATAAGTAAGATGATGGGCTTACCTAGTTACTTGTCCATGCTTAGTAGTGTCTTCCGTGATGATGACCATGTTGCTCTGATTGGATATGCACATCAGCTGGGTTCTGATTGGCTGTTCCAGGCTCATTGGTCTTAACATCGGCTCTAAATCCGTGATGGTCTGCAACGTAATCCACGTGGCGATAGAGGCCGTAGGAATCGCGGTAACCGTAACTTCCACGAACATTGCCGTGCCCGTCGCCAGATTCTCTACGATGTTGTTGGTCACCGTGATCTCCATGAACATCGTAACCAAAGTCATAGGGAATTGGCTGAGACTAGAAAAATTAGGAGACAGTTAAAGTATATCATTGAATTACACTTTTCTAGGAGCTTACAGCATATAAGGAAGTGTAAAATTCTTAGTGGGGGATTTAAAAAATCACAAGAAATGCCCTTTATGGCCAATTTATTTTGACCAGTAAACCATTTTGCGCAAATACACTGATATAGCATTTGTTGTCGGGAGGTCACTACGGCTACGTAATCAAGTGAACAGGAACACTTCCAGTAATACTAGCTCGGAAACGTTACTGAAGGTTAACGTCACATACCTCATATATCAAGACGACAGAATTGCAGAGTCAAATTTAGTCGGTGTAGCTTAATTGGGAAATAATTCTGCTCCGGAGCAGAAGGATGCGGTTTCGATCGGCACCATGGGAAAATGGTTTTTACACTATATTTTCTCCCAAATGTAAAATTAATCTCCTGTCCACTCGCTTCTTCGAAAAACGTGTGATTTCGTTCCACATCATCTGGCATTAAGTGAGAATTCCTTCTTCTACAGTGAGCTCCTTCAAGCATCGTTTGACGGCTGACCCGGAAACCTACTATTCCGTCCCAGCCCTTTCTCAAGGGGAGGATATATGTGACGTACTTATACCGCAGAGGTGATGCACATGTCAATACGGCAACGTTGCAGCGACAGATTTAGTCGATACAGCTTAATTGGGAAAGCATTCGGCTCCGGAGCAGAAGGATGCAGTTTCGAAAATCCGCCATCGGTAAATGGCTTTTACGCTATAAGGTTTAATAAGAAAGCGATGCCATCTAACGGATTTTGAGCATGGAGTGATCAAGAATGCTCGAAGGAGTAGCGCTGGTATCAGCGAAACGGTTGCGATTGAAGAAGTTACACTCGACTAAAATGCATAGTAGTTTAAAAGTTGTGCTTAGTTTGATCTGACGATCTGAATCTTCAGTTTCTTGTTACATTTGGCAACGCTGTAAATTAGTGATGTGAAACGTCAAGACATAGAAGGGATAAAAGCGTCTATAATATGAGTTCGGTGATTTTGGTGGATTGATATACGCGTAGATTTTTCGCTGTTGTATAATATGCTATTCAAGCTTGCGAGCTACTGTTAACGAGCAGCGCTATCATTTATTGTTATTGTTCGTAATTAACGCCTGTTCTACATTATTGTGTAAGTTATATTCGTCTAACCAGCTTATAAGTTCAACAGTTGTGTCTTCAATGTGAATTTACGTAAAGAGCTGCATGGTGTAAAGAATAAACTTTCAGAGTTGTTCATTAATCTTGCATTCATTCGAAGCTACCGTTAATTTTTCTTATATATTATAATAGATGCTCAGTAAGGTTATACACAGAAATTTAGGAAATCAAACCTTACGGAGTTTCAGTTTAAGATTTTAATGTAGGTGTGTCTGAGCGTTGTGTAAGAGTGTAGTTATGCAGCCTTTAAACCATCAGTCAATCTGTGAGACCACGCTTTGTACTATACACAGTAGTTCTGTAACGTACCAGGAGATGTGACGTACCTGCCCGAAGGACGCACACGACATAAAGGCAGATAGCAGTCTGAACAAACGTCCGCGTAGCTCAATTGGTAGAGCAACTTATTCCGGAATGAGGGGATCCGGGTTCGAATCCTGGCGTGGACAGAAATGACGGAGAAATTTACTTATAATGGCGCCCGAACTATCCGGATGACCCGACCGTTCAAAATCTCGCAATGGTGTGATGTTATTTCCACACCGCGAGATAGGAAAAATAAGAGAAGCACTTCGAAAAAAAATAAAATAAGGGGGAGATGATGTAACGTACCAGGAGATGTGACGTACCTGCCAGAAGGACGCACACGACATAAAGGCAGATAGGAATCAGAATAAAACGTCCGCGTAGCTCAATTGGTAGAGTGACTCATTCCGGAATGAGCGGATTCGGGTTCGAATCCTGGCGTGGACAGAAATGACGGAGAAATTTACTTCGTTATAGTTCAACCCTCTGTGAGTACAAACACTTACATTACCCAAGTTCTGTTACTCCAATACAAACTTCTTGCTGTGTCAGGAGTCAGACAGGGTAAAAGCTTGTACTCACAAGTGTATTGTCACAGATTATCTTATGGTTTAGAGTCTGCGTAGCTGCAACTTCTGGAGAAGGATATAGCTTCACAGCAGCTATGTAAAAATAAGGACTCCGACGTAATGAAGAAGGAAATCACTATGTATTTTGTGGAAGAGCCAGTCTCTTATGGTAAATGTCAGATGGGGACAATCATAATTGGATACATAGTGCGGACCATGGTGTACGACCATGGTGTACATTGACCGTTTCCATAATACTACGATTGTCTGATTTCACTGGACAACGGTTCTGCAGCAGTCAAATAGAAGTTTCCAGTCATGTATGATACCAAATGGCGAGGCAGCTTACGGCTCGCCGTACATTGCAGCATTTGCGCATCAGAAACTGAAGACGTATCAGCACGCCATTGTAATCTGCAAAGAACAAGACAAAACGTCTCCAGGGAAGTCAGTATGCTGATCCTAAAGGAAAGGGAGAGACTTATGTTGTCTGAAGAATTTCTTCTTCACCTACATCACGTCGATAAGAGGATAAGAATTTGGCTTAACAACAGCATGAATAATTTTTTAATGCTTACTATCCTCCAGGCTAGCGCAAGCAGGGTATTAGTGTAAGCCATTCGAGTAAACTCATATCTGAACACCAAAAGTGTTTAAACATTGTTTAAGATCGAGTTTATCCGACCACGGTTATCATCTTCGCCCCAGGGTTTTATGAATATAATGTGACTTTTCCATGCTAGACTAATATACTACGATAGTCTGATTTCTACGACTTTTTCATACTGTTAAATTTCAATTTTTTTTATTGGATTTTTAACGACCACCGTGAGCAACTCAATGGGCTATAAGCAGTCGCTCGTCCCTAATTTAGGGTCACTGGTTCCAGGGAAGGGAGAGAGCCAGTGCCATAAGACAAACACAACATCCATGCCTCACTAGGATTCGAACCCGGACCCCGTTCGAACGAATGATCAGAGGCCATCGCTTAGACTACTGCGCCACCGGGGCGGCTTAAATTTCAATTCCATGGAGTCGAACCGGATATCAGAAGTCTGTGTCTACTGCCATTTACTCTGCGTGAGGTGGAATATTCTATTGGACATACGAGAGACAATATTTCACCATGTAACGTACTACGTAACATGACGTAGACGACGTACTGCTGCAGCGACGTTTAAGTCAGATCGGTAACATTGCTGATAAGGCCCTGCCGGTTTTTTTTTTTTTTTGATTGGAGGTTTAACGACCACCATGAGCAACTCAATGGGCTATAAGCAGTCGCCCGTCCCTAATTTAGGGTCACTGGTTCCAGGGAAGGAGAGAATCAGTGCCGTAAGACAAACACAACATCCATGCCTGACCGGGATTCGAACCCGGACCCCTTACGGACGAATGATCAGAGGCCAGCGCCTTAGACCACTGCGCCACCGGGGCGGCCCCTGACGGTGTAGTTCAGTTAGGAGAATATCCCGATCCGGAGTAGGAAAATGTGGGCTTGAATGCATCTCCGGGAAAAAGGTAGTTCGATATAACAGCACCTGAACGTAAAATGAATCTCCTGCTCAAAATGTGAGATGATTCTTCCACACAACGTCTGGAATGTATAAGAATTCCTTCTACAGAAAGCTCCTTCAAACGTGGTTTGTCGGCAGACCCAAAGACTTCAATTTCGTGACCCCGCCTTTCTCAAGGGGATGAGGGGGGGGGTATATATGTGACGTAATACTAAGGAAACGCAAGAATCAAAACGGCAAATTGCAACGATAAGCATTGCCACCGTAGTTCATTCGGGAGTATATCCAGAGTTGGAAGACGTGGCTTCGAATTACCAGAGGCAAAAAGGACATTTAGTTATAACCTGAGGGCTACCATGACTTAGTCGAATCCATACCAAGACGGACTGGCAAATATCTTCTGTTCCAAAGGTCAAAAGTGATTCAATGCATTAAAGGAAGACGATCGCATAAAAGAATAACCACCCAGTGCAGAACTAAGTGACGTGTAGCATATGTTTCAGCACAATTTTGCGATTAAAACATCTAATTAGGCAAACTAATGGCCTAAGCGCAATTTAATGAGCTTCGATAAAGGAGAGGAAACTTATTTCTATACATTAAAGTTAAAATATCGCATCGTTTTAAATCTAAGGATTTAGTACGGTAAAACACCATTACTTTTTTTCTGTTGAAAATGTGTAACTCGAAGCAGCGTGGGAAGTTAGAAAAAATTGGCATGCGCAAAATCGCACCTGTAGCCGAAGTTCTAAGCGCAAATCTTACAGTACCATACGCCGAATCTTTTTTTTTTTTTTTTTTTTTTTTTTTTTTTGGATGAACAGCATATAACAGATATGCTCACATGCATTTAAAAGAAAGTGTGAATTAAATAATAAATAAAGGGTGTTTGGGGAATCTTCTTTGAAATTTGACTTACGTGAATAAAACATTTTGTGCATGTGGTGGGGAGGACAGTTTTTGTAGATTCTCAAACCACATTTTATCAAAACACACTGTAAACTGCAGTGCAAAACTCTTATTTTTCTAGTAAAATGTTCATTATTTCCTCCGTCAGATTTATAATAAATACCTTAAACATCTAAACTAAATTGAAATTTGCTGTATTTTCATAATTTGGAAATTGAGGTGCACCATGTTCAGCTTCTTGTCCTTAAAATAAACTACATGCATGAATTCATATATTTCTCAAATTCACTGATTTGCCAGTTTAAAAAATAAATTAAGAGGAAGGGAAAATATTTAGCCACATCTGCTGAGGTCATCAACTACACTATGCGAGTCACAGAAGTTAATATTATTTAGTCCGTGCGTCAAAAATTACAATTTAGCTATATTTGCCAAAAGTTATATAAGTTTTCCAGACACCTTTCTGTGCACATGTGTCGCAAATCAAAGATCTATTAACCTTCCTATGGCATTTCGTGTCTCATAAGACCTCAGCGGATCTTTGAGCTTTGGTAATTGTTGACTGTATTATTTTTTAACGCCACTTCGTAACTTTTATTTATCTAGTACGAAGCACAAAACGTTTAGTAATTATAAGATTTCAGTAATTGGTTTGCGTTACGTATTTTACATTGGGGTCTTATATGACCCCAAAGGTTCTGTGTGTACATAAGATCTGAGGGACTTAGGAAGGTTAATGAATATTTCAATAATAACCACAAAAATATCTGAAAATATTTGTAATTGTAAGCCAGCATTAAATTTTGCAACTGTAAGACCGATCATTTCGAAAATGCTTACCAGGAAACTGAACTAATCCAGATCTTCAATTTCTTCTAAATTTGTGCCGTCGCGAATTTGGGTCCGTCCTCAAAATACTTGTCGCAGAACGAAAAATCATGGTCTCATTTTGCTCCTTGTGTCCGTTAGATTTCCCACCCTGTCACGAAGTGCATTACGAATTGAATTATTTCCCAAATATTGGCCGTGTTTAATTCTCTACTGCAGGAATGGCTTTTCTTTAATATTTTGGCTTTCAAATCCCGATGTATGGCATCCAAATTGCTGTCTCGCTGTCAAGAAATCAAAATGTTTCTCTATAATAAAACCTACGGATATATTCCCGTATTTTTACTTGTGTATAAACAAATATAAAATGAAGCATGCTATTTGTTTGAGATTAATCGACCACCGTGACCAGCTCTAGGATTCATAAACAGTATCCCGTCCCTAATTTAGGGCCACTGGCTCAAGGGAAAGGAAAAAGCAAGGACCGTAAGATAAACGCATCATCATGCTTCATACGGGACTGGAACCTAAACCGCCTCATCCGACTAGCCAGAAGCCCACGTCTCTGACCACTCCGCGGCAATGATGGTAAATAGAGTTTCCAAGTAAAAGTAAATGCTCCATTTTAAGCGGGTAATAACGTTTTATTTTGATTGAAAAAATAGCACGTTTTGCCTGTCAAAATTAAAAAAAATTTAATTCTGAACTTAAGAACATCTGAATGACCCAAACGAACTGCTCTGGCAAAGTGAGCAAATAAAAGAATCCCTTGAGAAACAGACTTACGTAGCTGTCATGCACGGGAGCATATCCATGGTCAGCTTGCCTATAGCTGGGAACGTGATGATCGCCGTATCCTCTGGATTGTCTCAGTCCACCATAATGTCCACCATGATGTTGATTGTATCCATGTCCACCATGATGTTGATTGTATCCAAGTCCACCATAATGTTGATTGTATCCATTTCCACCTAAGTATGTCAATGGTCTGTGCGGCCTGTAACTTGTATGTCCTAAGATAAAATGTCCGTATTGGGCAGAAACCATAGCACAAAGTGCTGCAAAGATAAGTACCTGGAAAAAACGAAATAAAGTAAATCTTTCTTGAATATATTTATTCATTTTTATTATCTACTTTAAAATAAAAATAAAAAGTGAACGTTTCAAAAATTCCAATAAACACCGAAATTCACGCCAGAGTCCTGCATTTTCAAAGTTCTTAACAGATAAAACCTATCTTTTTTCACGAATCAAAATCTCACAAACCCACCAATGAAATAGAAATATTTAAACTAATTTGGTATGTTACATTTAATTAAGACAACAATGCTTATGGATACAATTTTTAAAAACTCAAAGTTTACCATAGTTTCGCTGAAACTGTGCTCCGGACGAAGCTGAATCACAGTTTCAGCGAAACTATAGTAGACTTTGAATTTTTAAAAATTGTATCCGTAAACGTTGTTTTCTGAATTAAATGTAATATAATTATGCAATGGCTGTAGTTCAATTATGTAATTAATTTGATATGTATAGTATAAATTATTAGCGAATTATGCGGTGAAAATATTTCATTGACACCGTTTGCTCGTTTTTCATCTATTCGAGCAGTCAACGCTTTAAGTTGCAAGCATTTGTACTTCTTCGTTTCATTCCATCATGCAATTTCTGTGGCCAGTCTCGGATTTCAAACTCTTACAAAATATTTTTGCACATTTCCGGAACCTCTGAGGGATATTTCAATCCACTCCGAAATTCACGCCGATCAGGTTTTTTGACATCTATCGTCTTTTTAAGTTTCTGTCTAGTCCTTCTGTCACGCTCGTGCGCTCCTCGTGTTTAAGTCAACCTGCGTGGTTTTATTTAATTTAATAATAAAGGGGTTCTGCAAATCTGAAAAATTTCATTGTACTGATTTGTTTTTTCATTTCCCATTTTTGTTATCTCTCATCGATAGCCTTCTGAGAATTCTGTTTTCACACTTTATTAAGATTTTCTTGTCATTGAATGTGTAATTCGGCTTTCGGTTGCACGCATTACAACGGTTCTGATTAAATCTTTAGTCCTACGCCTGCTTCAAGGAGTTTTTCTGGACAATTAATGTCATTCAGAGAGAGAGAGAGAGAGAGAGAGAGAGAGAGAGAGAGAGAGAAATAACAATGTTAAATTTCGAGCTGTTAATTGAAAAGGAATGACCGTCTACTTGTTTGCTATTTCCAAATAACTTTTCGTACAGCATTAACTATTCAAAAATGGTTTCCAGTTTTCTACATTTTTTCCCATTATTTTCAAAATATTTTCCAGTAGACAAATACTATCGGTATTCCTTAATTTGGCTAAACTATGAATGCCACTTACCGATAAAGCTATTCTTAACAAAGATCTTAAAGCGCCAATCTTCATAAAACTGAATAAAAATTGCATTGTCTTTGAATTGAAACACGAAATTCATTGGAATAATGAAAATTACAGATGGATCGAATTGAAATATGAAGTACGCTTGAAAGTGAAAATAAGAAAGTATTTGAAATGAAACATTTAAAACTTTATATATTCATTTAAATATTGTCAATCCTTTAACATGCAATATTACAGTACCATTTCCTTTAATATGATATTCCTTAAAAATACCATGTGATCATTCAGTATCACAAAATGCCGACTTGTCAGGTCGAAGTAAAAGATTTCTTAACGAGACTAAAATTACGATCAATTTTTCCTTTTGTCGTAATGATTGTAGTATTTATTAGAACAAGATGAAGTAAGTAATAGTTGGGCAAGAGAAAGTGCACATCTTAGACTTCTTAATATTTTACCAGATAAATATTTGAACTCTGTTTCAATTGCTTATTCTTGCAATTTCTTCATATAACTTTATGTGAGGAAATACGAGACCTACCAACGAGCAACTTCACGTATATGAATTAAGAGAAAGGAGAAAACGAGTGAAAGTCACGAAACTGAATAACGAAGACTAATATCTAGAAAAGGAAAGTCAGAAAAGAGAGTGAGACAATTAAAAAACAGGTGGAAAACCGACCTATTAGAAACTAAGAACAGTGAGAAAGAGATAGAGACAGAGCAAGAATCGAGAGCTTGCTAGAAATAATTTGAAGCAGGTGGAATTACGGAGTCCCGAGGAACTGTGAGACAGAGAGAAAAACTCAGGAAAGAACAGAAAACAGAGAAGGCCGAAAAATAAAGAGAGAAAGAGAATTGCAAATATTAGAAAAGTGAGAGAAAGGTGAATCGGAAAATGTTAGGCAAATTAAAGAAATTCTGAGGTGCAGAGCGAGAAGTAATCACGAATTTTTCAGAAACTCAGTAAGAAGGAAATAAAGAATTTGAATTTAAGCACAAGAACATCGAGAATATAAGAGACATGGATTGAGCAAGAGAACAAATCAAAAACATGTAAGGTAAAGGAAGGAGTGGAAAATGAAGAAAAAGAGGGGGAAAAGAGGGTAAAAAAACCAAATAATGATAGAAAATTGGGGAAACACTGTAACTGAGATGAAGATCAAATTTAGTAAAATGCAATATTTTTCTATTTCATTTCGTTTTCGAAATGTTTCAAAATGACAGTGTAAATGCAATTTTAAGTTGAGAAAACATGTAAAAAGGTATATTTTCTAGTTATAAGAGAAAATATTGTAGGAAAACATACAAGTGTCCCATTTTATCACCTTTTCGGTCTGATGAAAGCATTTCTCTTAAGCTAACGGCATGAAATAAAGCATGCGCTTTTATAACTCTTGTAGTGAGTGAAAGAGAAAAGCATAAAATAAGAAATATTTCTTCATTATATGTCATGAAGAGAATGTAAGTGCACTACACTTTTGGAAAGGAAGCATCGAACCCTAAATCTGCGAAGTTGACATTGAGGAAAGGGAAAAACGAAAGCGAAGAGTTGACATAACATTTATGTCTCATTAAAGTTGAAAATCAGAAAATCGGGTTAAGAAGAAGATATTCTGCAAGCTCATGAACCAAGCAGCATTAAATATACTGAAATATGAACTTAAAAACTGCTTAATATATTTACGTATGTCTCAAATTTAAACGGAGCCATTTTCCAGAAGAAAATTTATGTTAACTTAACCTTTCATAATTTATTTTCTGCAGCAATTTTTAGTAGCTGTCTGACATTAAATTACAGGTCGTTAGATAATCTTGTTGCATTCCTTTTCGTGACAAAAATATTCCTAATTTTTAGCGCGCACGAAATCTCAATGGACTAGATAATCTTATGAGATAAAACAGATATGAGTGAATATATTTAAAAGAAATTGTAAAACTGAAAGAAATTATAAAGTCAGGAAAACAATCGGACTGACACTGCTTAATTGAATACGAAATATTTCCTACTGTGTTCTTGGGACTGATTCTAATGAGTCACTGGCACTAATTCTTACTTAATATAAGATGAGTAATTGAAAGAAAACACTTGCCTCGTTGGCGACAGCGTAGTCCGAGGTGAGGGTTTCTGAATAATCATACGATATGAGCCAGGGGTTGACTCCAGCACTACACATGGGCGATGTGCCTGCCGCACGACGCTGAAACCAGCAAATTCAAATTTGGGACAGATGAGCTATAGGTACTGATGATGGTTGCAAAACTACCGAAAAACAATTGACAAAACTCAACTGCACGGAATTTAATCAGTGGCGGTATTGATTTTACGTCTTTTTGACAAGCAGAGAAAAATATACAGAAACTGTTTCCTCACTTTCCATTTCTTTTCAAATTACTTCGCCTATTTTAATAACTAAATAAATGCCCTTAATAAAATCATCCGGTGGGAAAAACTAATGTTGCGTCTTCTTTAACGAGTGTATTAATTATTGAAACAACATTGGCAGGTAGCTGTATTTAACTTTCGTTGAAAATGACAAAATTTATACAGAATCCTAAAATTCATTGATAATTATTTATTATTATTTAAAAAACTTGGAAAATTTCACATAGCACTCACTGTGCCCTATTTCACTATACTGAAGGAAATGCCGCGAAATGACCTGGCGAAATTGTTCTCAAATGTTTCAGTTCCAGTATTCCTGAAGTATTATAATCTCCCGAAAGTGCCACTTGAGTGTATACATGGCGATACAGTTAATACCAAACCCTACAAACACGTTATGCGTGTACAACTTGTTTATAATCTTATTCATGATCAACAGCCACTCCCAATCCAATGCTCAACAAAATTCTCGCCCAGATGTGTACATATTATGTTTTGGAAGGTTATATATTCATATTTATGTAACCTGTTTGCGCGCGCGTTTGCGTGTGTGTGTGTGTGCGCGCGTGTGA
The DNA here is from genome assembly GCA_039090855.1 of Macrothele yani. Classification (NCBI taxonomy): domain Eukaryota; kingdom Metazoa; phylum Arthropoda; class Arachnida; order Araneae; family Macrothelidae; genus Macrothele; species Macrothele yani. Next base: position 135,727,482 of record CM077002.1, read on the forward strand.
TTTTAAAGGTTATAAGCATGCATTTTGCACCAGGGAGAATTTCATCGGAAAGATGCGAAATATATGTTTTGTATAATTATCTCGCATATAAATTTTAGAGAAATCTGAAATGTACTCGCTTGCATGTGCATTTAATTTTAAAGATATACTTACGTATGTAAGGATTTCATTTTAATAGATGCATGTAAATCAAGAATGAAAATAATAGGCTTTAGATGTTACATTAAAAATACAATGTATTCTTTAAAATTCTATAGGATAAATGAGTTAACAAGAGTTAGTTTAAGCTAAGGATTTGGCATATTTTTCTTATTTTCTCAATTTTTGGCATATCCTGCCTTTCAGCAGAACTCGACAACGAACCTTATTTTAAAATCAATGTAGTTTTTACTAAAAACATTTTCAAATATTAAATGTGGTGAAGATTATCTTACTGAAAGAAAGGCTACGTGGCCATAGAGAACCGTTCAGGGTTTGGTTTTTTAAATACCTTTTTCTAAGACATATCATTTTTAATGGCAACTAGGGCACTGAGGGATATAATCCTATTATATATCTGTAGTCATAATTGCACTGTTGTAATGATGAATCCTGTCGCGAATGTTATCATGAGTAAGTTGTTACTCTTAAACATCTCTGCTGCCGACACTGAGCAAGTTAAAAAGCATGTGTTTCCGAACATTAAAACATTGTAACTACATTTTACTAAATTCAAAGGCAACGACAGGGATCAAGCGGAAGTGTATCTGGTACGCATAAATAACGTATATGCCAGCTGTCTGGAAACGGAAATCTTCTAGCAAAATAGTAATCACTTTCTCACTGAAATTTCTAATTACATAATCAATTTCATGATCACGTTTTTAAGTATATTCTTGTAATTACTAGATAAATATTTTTTTCTACAAACATTATAAACAGTAGAAAGTAACACAATTTTGGTGGTACAGAGATAAAGATTTGGATTTTTATTTAATTAAACTCTAAAGGCCGCCACCAGAATTTAAACACATTACGAGTTCGCAGTGTTAGGTTTAGTTTCTGTTACACTGGTCAGTTGCTGATATAATTGAACATTTTACTTCACGAAACAATCTGAATTCTGTAGTCTGATCCTGCTTTCTCGTTACTGAGATTTTTCGTCTCGTTCAACATATTATATGCATTGTTATGCATATAATGTTTTCCAGAACAGAGAGAGAATCAAGTTAACATGTTTTCCTTTCCCTAGAATTCGGGAAGAATTCTAATCCATTCGCTGGACTAAGAGCCATGATGGGATTTTATGTACTAATTACATATTCAATTACATTTTTATCAATTACTAATTACATAATCAACTACATGTTTTCCTTTTCCTAGAATTCAGGAAGAATGCTAATCCATTCGCTGGACTAAGAGCCATGATGGGATTTTATGTACTAATTACATATTCAATTACATTTTTATCAATTACTAATTACATAATCAACTACATGTTTTCCTTTTCCTAGAATTCAGGAAGAATTCTAATCCATTCGCTGGACTAAGAGCCATGATGGGATTTTATGTACTAATTACATATTCAATTACATTTTTATCAATTACTAATTACATAATCAACTACATGTTTTCCTTTTCCTAGAATTCAGGAAGAATGCTAATCCATTGGCCGGACTAAGAGCCATGATGGAATTTTACATACCTAATGCGCCGGTGTTATTACCATGTCACCAATATTTTCTTTGAAAAAATTATCTGCCTATCGTATCTTGAATCCAAATGCGCGTGCTTATTCTTCCGTATGGCTTCAGCTTATCCATACTATTAACAAGGGCCTCAAATCGAATTATGACTAGAAAATGAATCGTGAAACTATTTTCGTATTCCTATTATCCAAGCAACCAAAAGATGTAAATTTCCATGGTATTATCACTCTGTAAAAATGATAGCGAATGTCATTTTCGCGGGTGAATTGTGAATTGAGGATTATCCAGGAATTTCCTTAAATTTTTAAATCCATATCCTTGTTAGCATTATTTTTAATCACATAAAACTGAAGCTTAAAGAAATCCTGTCCAAATCTGAATTAAAACTCCATCTTGCTCCACCGGTAAGTCTTGAGAATTTTCGAAAAATGTTCTTTCAGAATAAAATCCATAACTTGATAAAGGCAGAAGTTGAAAAGCGTTTCGTGCGTTTTAAAACCATGTCGTGAGTTAAAGTGAGAATGAAGTTGTTAGAATCGAAGTTAGGCTTACCTTAATCATCTTCGTGAAAGGATCCGCAAAGAAATTCCAAAGTTGACTTTACCAGTAGATCTCTGAGTGTAAATTTGATATCCACGTGCGGCTTATATATATTAAAGGGAAGTTTAATAATAATAAAAAAAAGGCCTGGGCAGGGCTGGGAAGTGTCAGGCAATATATTACGACAGCTGTCAATTCAAAAGACCCCCCTGACTTACTTTCCCCAGTTCTTTTTTTTTTCCGGTATGGACAAAGGAGGAAGGTGCTGAGTGTAAAGGAATCGGTTGTGACTGAGGAGGGGGTGGGGGCTGGAAAGGCAGGGTGAATCGGAAACTGGAGTGGCATACCTATTGGGGACATTCAAAGAGCGGAGGAGGACGTGTAAAATGCAATCATTTCCTTACATTCCATATCTTAACAGGTCTACTTGACATCTATGTTTTGGGTGGAGCCTTAATCCAATGTTCACAGGGAATTATTAATTAGTTCCCTCGATCGTTCATTAAATTTTTTCCTCATTTCTATAATATATTCCATTTTTTTTTTTTGCCAGTAGGCAGAATCCACGATAAGACGCTATTAGCAAAGACTTTAACAAAAGAAATGGCTCTCACGTAACGTCATTATTAAATTGTGGATTATCAATTTTTCATTTCTTTTTCGGTGAAACAATTTTCTTTTCATTCGTGTTGCTACTTGGTTTCTATCTCTAAGGCATTATTAGATGAAAGGAAAATTAGAAGAATCCTGAAAAAATACTTATTCCTCTTGGCCTAATCATTTTTAATAATTATTATTATAATCACGGCTGGGTTATTGCTGTCGTTAAAATACTATTAGCAAAACCAGCAGTAAATATTTCATTCAGTAGTGGACAAAAATGCGGTAGAAGCGGTTAAACGTTAATGAAAAATGTTTCGTAAAATGTCATTAATGAACAGTAGATTATCAATCAATCCTAAGCACTTTCTTCAGAGAAGTAAGTTTTTGTTCATTATAATTTACTTGAAGATACTCATTTTTTCTATCTCTAAATTATAATCACAGAAGAAGAAAACAAGTTCCTGTTCATAATAATTTACTAGAAGATATCCCTTTTCCTGTCTCTAAGTTACAACTACATGAGGAGAAATTAAAGAGATATTTTCATATCTTGCATTAATTAAAGATTTTATAATCATTATTGTGATTCTAGTTGTTATTGCTTTGATTAAAATGCTGTTTGCAAAGGTAGAACGAAGCGAATTTGTTTAGCAATGAGCTAAAAGATGATTGATAAGAAGAGAAAACAAAGCGGCGAGATTCTGAAACTTTTCTGAGCAATAACTCGTCCTGCTGCATTATGTTTTTCAAAGCGAGGGTGCTTCACAGATCTTCGCCATCGAAAAACGAAGCATTACATTCCTAAAGGAATGAAACAGAACTGATTCATTCCAGTACTGAGAAAACGTTTTTTCGTTAATTATACCTAACGGAGTGAATGCCATTGTTTTGCAACACGGTAAAATAATTTTGATCTATACATTGTGGAATGAGGTGCCAAGCATTTGCAGGAAAATGTTTTAAACTTACGTATTTTTTTTTCGATGGTTTCATTTTTTATTACAAGCAGAGGGAGGGAGAGAGAGAGAGAGAGAGAACAGTAAAATGTTTTAAACTTGTGCATTTTGTTTTGTCGCTTTCATTTTTTAAGAAGCAGAGAGAGAGCAAAAAAATGTTTTAAACTTATGGGTTTTTTTTCGTCGCTTTCATTTTTTTAAGAAGCAGAGAGAGAAAAGAGAGAGAGAGAGCACGCACAAAAATGTTTTAAACAAATGTATTTCTTTTTTCGTCGCTTTCATTTTTTTAAGAAGCAGAGAGTGAGAGAGAGTGCAGAAAAATATTTTTAACTTATGTATTTCTTCTTTTGGCGCTTTCATTTTTTTAGGAAGCTGAGACAGAGAGAGAGAGAGAGAGGGGGGGGAGAGAGAGAGAGCAGAAAAATGTTTTAAGCTTATGTTTTTTTTTCGTCGCTTTCATTTTTTTTTAAGAAGCAGAGAGAGAGAGAGGAAAGAGGGAGACAGAGAGCGCAGAAAGATGTTTTAAACGTATGCATTTCTTTTTTCGTCGCTTTCATTTTTTAAGAAGCGGAGAGCGAGAGAGCGAGAGTGTAGAAAAATATTTTAAACTTATGTATTTCTTATTTTGGTGCTTTCATTTTTTAAGACGCTGAGACCGAGAGAGGCAGCGAGAGAGAGAGAAAGAAAGAGAGTGCACAAAAATATTTTAAACTTGGGTATTTCTTTTTCCGTCGCTTTCATTTTTTAAGAAGCAGAGAGCGAGAGAGAAGGAAAATGTTTTAAACTTATGTATTTCTTTTTTCGTCGCTTTCATCTTTTTAAGAAGCAGAGAAAGGAGAGAGAGAAGAGAGAGCGCAGAAAAATATTTTAAACTTATGTACTTCTGTTTTCGTCGCTTTCATTTTTTAAGAAGCAGAAAGAAAGAGAGGGCAAAAATGTTTTAAACTTATGCATTTCTTTTTTCGCCGCTTTCATTTTTTTAAGAAGCAGAAAGAGAGAGAGCAGAAAAATGTTTTAAACTTGCGTATATTTTTTTCGTCGCTTTAATTTTTTTAAGAAGCAGAGAAAGAGAGAGAGAGAGAGAGAGAGAGTGCAGAAAAATACTTTAAACTTATGTATTTATTTATTTATTTTTTTTTTTGGCGCTTTCATTTTTTTAAGACGCTGAGGCCGAGAGAGAGAGAGAGAGAGCACACAATATTTTAAACTTGTGTATTTCTTTTTCCGTCGCTTTCATTTTTTAAGAAGCAGAGAGCGAGAGAGAAGAAAAATGTTTTAAACTTATGTATTTCTTTTTTTCGTCTCTTTGATCTTTTTAAGAAGCAGAGAAAGGAGAGAGAGAGAGAGAGAGCAGGAAAATTCTTTGAAATTATGTATTTTATTTTTCGTCGCTTTCATTTTTTAAGAAGCAGAGAGAGAAAGAGAGAGAGAGAGAAAGAACAGAAAAATGTTGTAAACTTAGGTACTTCTTTTATCGTCGCTTTTGTTTTTTTAAGAAAGAGAGAGAGAGAGAGAGATCCGTCGCGATATCTCTATTTCTTAACCATTCTTTGTTTGTCTCCGGATTTGCCATCTGATGATGCTCGTTTGAAATGTTTTCCACACTCACTGTGATTCTTTGTACTATTAATATATGATTTTTTATTTGGCTGTTTGTTTCAAGCTCTTCCCCCTCCCAACCGTTTTTTTTTTTTTTTTGGTTGGAGGTTTAACGACCACCGTGAGCAACTCAATGGGCTATAAGCAGTCGCCCGTCCCTAATTTAGGGTCACTGGTTCCAGGGAAAGGAGAGAGCCAGTACCGTAAGACAAACACAACATCCACGCCTCACCGGGATTCGAACCCGGACCCCGTTCGGACGAATGATCAGAGGCCATCACTTAGACCACTGCGCCACCGGGGCGGCCCAACCGTTTTGTTGTCCATTGTGACTGCATGCGCTTCGTGTGAAGCTCTCTCAGTTTAGAATGCGTATGATCTTGAATATCAGAATATTATTACGCTTCATTCGAATTTATCTACTATTTATTTATTTCCAGTGAACGGTAGAAACAGCTTCGTGTGTGTGGGTGTGTGTGTGATATTTCTTTGTGTTTTCTCTTATTTTATACTTATAGTATCATTACCCTCGTTTATTTTCCTTCCGAGTTCCACTTTTTTTAAATTGAGGCCTTTACTTCAGCAGACGCGATGCCAGTGTGACAAGTACTGAAGGGCAATTCATTTTGCAATACAATCTTAGTCAACTGCATAGGAATTGTGAAGAATTTGCAAAGAGGTTAATTTCAAAAATCTGAATTTCTTTTTTTATTCCACACTATGAAAGATATTAATTGCGTTGTTTGGGGCAGGTGCTTATTCCGCTAAGGGAATTAAACTATTCTGATGTAGCGTATAATGAGGAAGGAAATCCTTATATTAATAAAGAATTTGATAATAAAATGAACAGCGTAAAAAAATCTTATTTCAGCTATGCAACAATATTTTCATTTAAAAGGAAGTTTGTTAAAATTCAGAGCTGGATGCGTATGACCTGCAGTTTCCTACAGCACTGAGAGTTGGATGCGAAATAATGGTTTCATGAAGCGATTGGATATGGTATACATCTGAGAGAGGTAAAAGGAATATCAACGAAATATTGATGGCTGCAGTGGTACGATAGAGGTGGTTTTTCTTGTTTTTTTTTCAGGAAGGGTGGGTTAACGCCCACCTTCCACAACCCTTAGGGCTGCAAGTAGTCGTCCGTTACATATTTGGGAACACTTGTTCCGAAAATAATACCTGAACAGTAAGGAAGGCTCGTCGCGGATTTTTCCGAGGGCTCGGGCCGTGTCGTAGCATGGGCAACTAGCCAGCAATTACTTTCTCTGACCACTGGGGAACCGGGGTGCCTCTGACACGAGTGATAAAGGAGATATTAGATATGAGCTGAGTATTTCTGTAGACGATAACTAATTAAAATTCATTTTAACGGTGTGAGTACGTGTGTCGTGCGAAAGGTAATTTATTAGATATATTTTAAAGAAACTGGTCACACACACACAAATACCTATAACAAAATAAAATAAAATGATAATGCGAAATGGACCGTTAGTAATAAATGCCATTTTGTTGAGAGCAAGAACTTTAGCAATCGACAGAAAGTTATAGACATTTCTGGGTAATAAGCGTAAATTATCGTTTTGCTTATAAGTCTTGCTACGTTTTTGTTTCAAACAGTTTGTTTCTTGCCTTGCCTACACGTTCTCACCTATGCAGGTATGATCAATATTTTTTTTACTTTTAGAGCAAATGATTTTTGAATAATGAAATTATTTGAAAAATAATGCAAAACAACTGCTTAAAAAAATTTCTAAAATAAAGATTTTTTCTCTCAAAAAATTTCTTCAGGGAAACGTCGCTTTTCGTAGTTTTTTTTTTTTTTTTGACGAAGAGTACAAGAGCGAAGAGCCTGCGTCATCAACTTGTTCGTCCACAAAATTTTCGACTTCAAAAAATTATAAAGTGTGAATATTAAATACCACACATGGTGATTAAGAAAGTCACCGCATAATGGAGGTGTGATACGCAGCATATTGTACTGGCAAATAATCACAAATGTTCTTATTGTCTCCAATGAAGAATCCAAGTAATTGAATCCAATGAAGAATCCATGTAATTGAATCCAATGAAGAATCCAAGTAATTGAATCCAATAAAGATTCCAAGTGATTGAATCCAATGAAGAATCCAGATAATTGAATCCAATGAAGAATCCAAGTAATTGAATCCAATGAAGAATCCAAAGTAAAAGAAGAGAATGTTTTAACATTCTACATTATTTTCGAACTTTGAATCTCATCAAAACAGGCATGACATTCTTTAAATGGAAATCTGTTTAATGGAAACTTGTTCTCATACCTGATCTGGTATTCCAGTTATTATTTAAGCAAGTGAGGAAGATGGTTACGTTGGAACATAGAGGTAGTGAACCTAAGCGTGGAAGGGGTGTAGTTTTCCTCTCAAAAGTGGACGTACAACTGAAATTTGAAGCATTGCCACGGATATGGCAGAGAGATCCTGTTAATCGCACACACAATTTTCGATCTCAATAATTTGATTATCGAAATCATGGAGAATTTTTTATCACCCTCGGAGGTCCTTGATGACCAAATGCAGTCAGCTGTTCACATCAGGGCTTAATTTCTAATAAAAAAAGAGTGTGGGAGCTCTTAGTGCGGGATGAGGCAAATGTGCAGTACACAGTTATTGGAATCGGCAGTTTGCCCATCACTATTGCTTGTTAAAGGTAGAATTAGTGACTGAAATTGTGCGTTCAAAGCCTTTAGCAAAAGGAGGGTTGATGTTGACGGCGCGATATCGGGCGTGTGTTCGGGCGTGCAAAAAGAACGTATATTTTGGAGCTCCAGTGGGCTTCGGTCCAAATTAACTCCTAGTTTAAATACGTCAACAAGTGATACCGTTGTTATTATAAGATGCATAACGCTTCATGGCCGGTTTGTACAATTATTCATCGCTTGGAATTTTTGGGGGAGAAAAAGAGATCTCATTATTGATTTCGATCTTCTGTTTGCGCAAGATTCGTTTAAGTACTAAATAAAAACCTTTGTGGAACCAATAAGAGCTACATTGTCATTTTCCTACACAACATTTCCAACTGCTAACAAAGTGCTGACATATTTCAGGGTAAAAACAGGAATGTGTGGGTGACGCAGATCGAAAGCGCGTCTCCTAGCTCCGGTGTAAGTTGCTCTGACTAAGCTACACCGACGGAATATATCACTACATATTTGTTATCTTAACACATGCTTCACCTCCGTAGTACGTCACATCGTCACCCTCTCAATTTTTTTTTTTAGAAGCGGAAAAAATGTTTCCAATGGTAAAACTTCTTTACATATTTTCTTCGTAATTAATGTATTCCTAAGGATGAAAATTTGCAGATAGATAAATCTAACTTTACGTTATAGCATGAGATACTTAATACTTGCTGAAACATAACCAAAATTATATTAAAAATCAATCATTTTTCTTTGAGTAATTTCAGACCGGTTAAAAGGTGGCGCGACCTGTACATTGATGACCTCAGTAGACAAACAAATGTTGGATTGCTTAATTATAGTTATGTTTTAGCAAGTATTAGGTATCCCATGCTATAACTTAAAGTTAGTTTCATCGATGTGCAAATTTTCATCCTTGGGAATATGTTAATTCCGAAGAAAATATTGTTACGACAGGGGCTGCGAATTGGTCGCACTCCGGGTTCTTTTATGGATATTGCAGGTGAAAGGATTGAATAAATGACTCAGGCCAGTTCAAAGAAAATCGGTAGCGTTTAAAGACAAGCAGACTTTTAATACAGATAATTATTAATACAAATTTTAAATAACGTTGGGCCGGACTTTCGGCTATTTAACATTATCTAATTGGACTCACCAGCCAATCGCTAACTCATGCGAATTAAGGGTTCCTGAATAGTCGACCCTGCATTCTAAAAAGTTCAAGATGACAAACAGGACTTACATGGACTCTTGAAATTGGCAATAAATCGAACGTTTTGTGCTTTTTGGCGTTATTCTGGGGAGAGGCACTCTTTTCCGCTGTTCCTCCAGGTGATACAATCTTTGTGAGCACACCACTGATGATAATCAGCAATAAGCTGATCTTCCACACGTTGTCACGTCACCGTGATCAAAACCTTTCGGTCTCCCCACTCTCCTCTGTCGGGGGGGGGGCGGAGCCCACTCTGTGAAGAAGATGCTAGATGCCGTCAAGTCCGGAAGCAATAGCAGAACGGAATCAGCTGAAAACGAGCAGCCACGTTATCAGGTGACAGCTACTCCCTTGGCAAAGTCCGAAGGGGAGTGGGGGGGAGGTAAATCCTGCTATCTTGGTTCCTCCTTCCACAGCAGCAATGTCTAGGCGGGTCACTTGATATTTCTGAAGAACTTGCGAAGAAGTTGGGCCGAAGTCGCCCGACTTCTTCGCAAGTGCTCCATAAACATCAAGTAGCACCTCCCTTGTTCCTTTAATAGTTTTCTTTCGGTCCCTAATTTTTAGTCACTATCAGCTCGATGCGACTATGAGGCCAGACTCGGCATGTTTTCTGTGTTATGTAGGGGAACCAGCTCTCGTTCGAGTAATTTCAGCAAGTTCGCTCTCTTTTCTTGGCCTCCTGCCTCTGCCCGACGGTACCCAGCAACTACTACTTTTCTTCTCTTGGTTTAACCCTCGCTTCCCTGACCCGTCAAAACAAACCACTTGAGAATTTGTTTATTAGCGTCTGGCCACATCACGTGCCGTCTAGAGACAGAGTTTCAGACGCATTTTTGTCTGGGTGAAAAGGGCGAAAATTGGGAACTTCGTTCGCAGGATGCGTTTCTTTGCGTTAACTCCGCGCTTTTAAAAAGTGTCCCAAAAATACATCTTTGGCCATATTATTTTCGCAACAATATGTAAAGACGTTTCACCATTGGAAACATAAGGCAGAGATTTTAGGTGGTACCACCTTAATAGCTCTTTATCTGCGATGTTATTTAACAAACCTGTTGAATTAGGCTTGATTGTAGGGTTGCTCTTTAGGAAGCTAATATGGATCGGAGATTTGAGTAATTATCCTTTGTCATTAAGTACATAGTTCCCTTCTAACGACGAACCAGGACTGCGGAAATCAGAAACCTTCAATTCGTCCGTTAGGGTGGTGGAACAGACAACAAACCCGCCCCCTATAATATTGTGTATCCGTTCTTCGAAACATTTTCCACGTCGCACATGAAGCATCAAGACACTGTCCTTGTTTTATGACTATATATTAAAACATGATGCATTAAATGGAAATATGTGCATACTATATTGAATAAGTTAATTTACCATTATGATGTCTTGTACAATTAATAGTGCAATTCGCAATTATAGTTATCCCTCTGTGCGTCTTCCCGACCCTGCGTTCAACCAATGACCAACTAGGGTCTTAGTTATTAAAAGGTCTGTTGTGTGTGTTTGCTGGGAGGAAAGTGTAGTTGAATCGTTCAGCGCTGTCATTCCTCAACATCATCTGCTGGTTAGCTTTCTTCTGTAATAAGAAAAGTATGTTGCGAAGATTACTTTTCCTCCTTGCTCATTATTTGCTTAATATACACAGTTGTTTGGGAATAATATGACCACCTACCTAATAATGAGAATAACCACCCTTGGCCCGGATGACAGCAGCGGGACGGCGTGGCGTGGACGCAATGAAGCCTTGGAAGAGGCTACCAGAAGCACACGTGCCCATTCGGACAGCAACAGAGCGTGGAGGTCCCGCAGATGACATGGTTGTGGGCCGACACGTCAAACCTTTCGATCCAAATAGTCCCACAAGTGCTCTATGTGATTGAAGTCAGGCGATTTCGCCGGCCAAGGAACAACGGGGACATCGCTGTCGTGTTCCTCGAACACCCCCTTAGCGACGTGGCAGGGCGTATTTGTCTCCCCAGAAAACTTGGAAATCTCATTTTTCTGGAAAGGGTATCGAATCCACGTCTGCTACTGCACCACCCAACATTCTACCTAGTCAGTTGCCTGGTACCCGATGTTTTGGGTGGTGTAAAGGTTGCATGCTGCGAAGGAAATTAGTCGACGCTGGTTCGGTTCCATACGCTGCAATTTTCTAGTTTTCTGAAGAAATGGCTGTATGGAAGTATTCAAATACTTTACTTCTAAGCCCGAAAATAATACTCTGATAAAACATTCATATTTGGAAAAAAGTTATTTAATACGCGCCACACATCTTTAGAACTTGTCGTCGTACTGCATTTCCCTGTTCTTAGATTTGCTCGAATATTAGCGAATGATGAATACTGTGAGGAACTCAGTGCGAATTATGATATGTATATTATCTCGAATATTTAAATGATGCAAATGATAATTCAGCGGGTGTCAAATGACGTTTGCCGCTCTAGTGGGGCAGCGGTCACAGCAATAGCTACTGATCATTCGCCCAGAGAGGGGTCTAGGTTCGAATCCCGGGTAAGGCATGGGTGTTCGTGTTTGTCTTTCGGCACTGTCGCTGAATGTGTTACTTGATAATTTGGCATACGGTATTCCATGTTCGCTATGCACATTGTTGATGTAAGAATGAATATACTGTCTATGTCTGCTTGCCAATACTAACTGTATCTGTTTTTCCTGTCACTGTATCTGTACCACCAGGTCAAATAAATAATTTTCAACCCATAAATAAATAATAACAAGTGATGTTTAAAGACGAAAAATTAATCTAGCATATCCCGGAAAATTTTTTCGTCTACGACATAAATCTATTCAAAAACCAGTGGACATTAGAGAAAGTTCTTTCTCTATGCGACAAAGATTTCAAAAACAGTTACTGATTTAGAAAATCGCTGCTCATTATGATCGCCATCAGAGAAAGGAATTACTTTTTTAGCGATGTGAAAGTGAAGCAATAAATTATTTAATCTCACCCCAAAAATTTAATCCGCAGAATTAAATTTTGACAGCCAAGTCATGTCGGAGGAAATTAGGCTAGGTAAGAAGTGAATATGAGAACATCACGTCGATCTTTAAATCAAATAAGGGTAATGTTCTGCAGGCAGCACTGAACACCAAACAGAAGTCGTCCATACATTCATCCGCTGTAGTGGAACACAGCTTGAAATGTGATAATGTTATCTTTCTCCCGCAAAGAGTTTCAAAAAATATTTACAAGCTTAAAATCCAATACCAATTACACAATAATTTTTTCCACCTCATTATCTTTGCAACAACTTCGTAGGGTAGATGCGATCCCACTCAAATTGGCTTCAAACAAAATTCGGTACCTCCGAACAATTTTGGAATTTTTCTTTCGTTTCACAAAAAAAAAAAAAAAATCTCTTACGTAATAGAATTTTAGAAATAATGAAAATATTTTATAATTATCAGGAATCATTTCTGCTTGTATTATGGTGCAAAAAATTCCAGATAATAAATCCTACGTGGAAATAGTAAATTTAAGCGAAGAAATGTAAACTCACAGAGATTTCATTTCCTTCTCAGGTCCATCGTGACACAAAATCTTAAAGATGTGTTGTTGTTTTTTTCATTGAGATGTTCTTGAAACTTCTGAATTCAGGAACATTTTTAAAAAATGCACTTCATGCTAAAAGCGAAGTCGTATTATGTTCATAAGTACAAATTACTCCAATCGAAATGGAAAAAAGTAAGCAGAACTTAGACATGCAAACTTACTATGTAAAAGAGCAAGTAAGTTCCTTCAACCAACTGCTAATTTCACTGCAAAAATTACTTCAATAGTCTGGCATCAGAAATCTTGAGCAGCATTTCTTTTTCTTATTGAAATATTCAAATGAATGCCTACGTAATTCAAGTCGACGTGATAGATTGACAGGATTATGTTTAATGTCATTTCGAAGGCTCATTACCGTCAAGAGATGAAAGGCGAAATTGAAATCTTTTAGTGTGTTTCTTTTATATTTGCCTAACTTCAAAACGAGTAAATATGCAACCATCCCAATCTTAAAGTTTAATAGAAAATATGGTACTATTTACACTTCACTTAGTATTCCCGTATTTAGCCAAATAATTTTTTGTTTGGGGTGTTTAACGACCACCGTGAACTCCTCAATGGGCTATTGGCAGCGGGCCGTCTTTAACTTTGGGCACTGTGTTCCAAGGCAAAAGGAAAACCCGCAGTGGTAAGACTGGTGTAACAGCAATACCTCTGGAGTTCCAGCCGGGGTCCGTTGCAGCAAGCCAGCAATTATAGCACTGCTCACGGAAGTGGTCCAAACGATTTAAAAAAAAGAAAAAGGAGAAGAAGAAAAAAAAATATATATGTGCGATAAATAATTTACGATGAATTTGCATAAATAAGTCACAATGCACTTTTAAAGTATTTTGGCTACAATAGCTTTCATATTAGCCTTCAGTAGCAAAATGACATATTTTCAAATAATAACTACAGAAAATTGTAAGACATTCCCGAATGAAAAAATCAGACCAGCTGACTGTTCATTCCTTTTAATGAAATATGCTCCATTTAGTCTAACTTGCCACAGTTAAATTGTAAAATACACTCGTGGCCAAAAGTTCTGCACCATAGACCGAAAGCCAAATTGTTGATGTTTGAAGTCAACTTATACAGCGTAATGGAATACATGTTATACATTATTTTAAAGGAAATGTTATGATGAATTCAAATATTTTTACGGAATGTTATTACCAGTAATAGAAGTGAAGTTGCAAACAAAAGCACAGCGTCTTGTCATAAAAAGCAAAAAATAGTGGAATTTGTGAAATTAGGATAAAATGCATTTAACTTAAAATTACTGCACAGTACATTATTGAAAGTTGCAGGACACTTGAAAAAACTTACTAACAAGCAAAATATGCTTTAATATTTAATTGGATAACCGCGGTTTCTTAGTAACAAAGTGCACCTTCTTGGCATGGAAATAATGAGCTTCTCTAGTTGTCCATTAGGGATATCAAGGTGTCAAAATTGCTGTTAAACGTGGCTGTGATCATTCCACTGTCTTGTGCACCATTAAAAGAGTTGCAGAAAGAGGATATATGGAAAACAGAAAAAGAACAGGTTGAATAAGGCTGTGTACTGAACGTGATGATCGCATGTTGATTCGTAGTTCCTTAAAATCAAGGTTTAAAACAGCCACTGATTTACGAAATGACTGGGAAAATAAAGTTGACATTATTGCATCTGCACGTACAGTTCGTCGTAAACTACAAGAAAATGGACTGACTGCATGAAAAGTTGCACGAAAACCTTTTATTACTGAACAACAACGGCTCAGAGGAATTGCTTGGGCCAAGGCACACAAGAATTGAACTGTTGATGATTCGAAAAATGTTATTTTCAGTGATGAAACAATTGTTACTATTTCCTCTAACAATGGAAATAATTATGTACGTCGTCGGGCTGGTGAAAGATATAAGGCATGCTGCACCCAGCCAATAATCAAGCACCCACATTCGGTGATGTTATGGTCCTGTATTTCAGCCAGTGGTGTTGGCAGTCTGCACACTGTTGATGGCACATTGAATGGATTGAAATATGTGGATACTTTGGAGTCCAAACTGCTACCATCTGCACAAGACTTGGGTTTGCGGAACTTTATGTTTCAGGATGATAACGGGCCATGTCATCGGTCAAAGTTGGTTGACGAATGGTTTAATCGAAAAGTTATAAGAAAATTTCAGTGGCCGGCACAGTCACGGATCATATAATCCCATAGAGAATTTGTGGGTGGGATTAAAACAAATGATCCGTCAACAAGGACCCACATCTAAAACAGCATAAATTGAGTCTGTAAGGGCCATATGGCACCTTGTTATCACCAATGGGCAACTAGAGAAGCTCATTAGTTCCATGCCAAGAAGGTGCACTTTGTTACTAAGAAACCGTGGTTATTCAATTAAATATTAAAGCATATTTTGCTTGTTGATATGTTATTTCAAGTGTCGTGCAAGTTTCAATAATGTACCGTACAGTAATTTTACGTTAATGCACTGTACATTAATTTCACAAATCCACTATTTGTTGCTTTTTATGACTAGGCGCTGTACGTTTGCTTGCAACTTCACTTCTATTACTGATAATAACATTCTTTAAAAATATCTGAATTCAGCATAACATTTCCTTTAAAATGATATACTATTAGTACTTAAGCCCGGGCTCAGCTTATATGATTAGCCGAAAACAAACGCTTCTGATCACTAGACCACCGGGGCGGCCTGAATGCTTCGCATTTTCTTTGTCAGATACGTGCATAACGTAAAATGAATTTTAAAAAGTCCGAAAATTATTGACGAATTCGTCAGTAAATTTATTGAAAACTTATTTGGTAAAGTATTGTTCAATGACATACTGAACAGTTTGTATTGAACCTCTTAAGAAAGATAAATTGTTCAAAAGCACTGAATGATTTGTTTCTAAAACCGCGAGTGTCGGAAAATAAATTTGACGAAATTCAGCACCAACTCTGAAAGTATAAAAGAATCAAAACATTGTGATGTATAGGTACACCGATTAAATACCTTCAGAAAAACTAAAGTCGTCCGTTTCGTTCCATCCTCAGTACAATACGAAATCATAGAATGCAAGTTTCGTAGCCAGAGATTATATCTCAAAGATTTGTTTAAGCTTCAGCGGTTCTATTAAACCTTATGTAGAATATGGTTGCACTGGGCAGATTATTTCAAATTCAATTCGTCTCGTTCTGAAGTATCACGAAAATAGTTTGTCCGACAACATATTTCAAACTGTTACATTAATTTAGAACGGTATTTAACCGTATTACCCCTAATCTTATTTTAAATATAAAATATTTCATTTCTGTAAAATTGCAACAAACATTACAAGCACCGTCTCATCTCCGACTGATACTGTACGAGCCACAGAAAGCGTTGCATACGATCTTGACTTTTACAGGTATGCACCGGATCGCATACATGTAAAAGCCAAGATCGCCGAAAATGATCCGAACGGTAGATAACGTTTTGCTTTTACTGTGCGTGAATGTTATATGTAAGTTGTGGAAGAGATTTTGGGAGACCTTCACGTGCAGCAGCGGTTTGATAATGATTGATGTTGATGATGATGATTTGCAATCACATACTAATTTATAAAAAATCATAAGTTATTCATAAATGTATTAATATAATACACTGGCGGAAAGTTAAAAAAGAACACCAAGAAGGAGACGTCTGATACCAACGAAATTTATAGAGCATAATAACGGAATACAGAGAATAACGTGATCAAAACATTATGGCAAAATACAGCTGTATTTGCTGGTAAACTGAAAAATAACATTTCCATGTAACATGGTTAGTACGAGGTTGAACCGCCATGAACTGCATCACACTGTGCAATTCTGGCATGGAGTCTGTCGTACAGATGTTGGATGTAAGTTTGGGGTATTGAGTTCCAAGCATTCTCAACCTGGACGCGTAAATCGGGGATGCTCGTGGCTGGCCGTGGAGACCGCATAGGTCGTTGTCCCATAAAATCCCACACGTGCTCAATGGGGGACAAATCCGGTGAACGTGCAGACCATGGAAGTTGTCTCACACCCTGAAGTGCATGTTGCGTTGCACGTGCCGCGTGTGGGCGTGCGTTATCTTGCTGGAAAACACCACGATGGACCAACCTTACAAATGGCACAACAACGGGCTGAATGATGTTGTTGATGTACGAGGTGCTGTTTAACGTACCCGGTACAAACACTAGTTGTGTACGGGAGTGATAGCTGATCGCTCCCCACACCAGGAGACCAGGTGTAGGCCCTGTGTGTCGCTGGCGGATGCAAGATGGGTGGAGACGCTCCCCTGTGCGTCTGCGAACACGCATACGGCCATCGGAAGCTCCCAATCAGAATCTGCTTCCATCGCTGAACACGACAGATCGCCATTGCGTTCTCCAATGCAGACGTTGGCGACACCACTGCAGCAGTTCCTGACGGTGGGCTGGAGTCAGAGGTACACATGCCAGAGGCATACGTGCACGTAGTCCTGAATCCAGTCGACGGTTGCGGATTGTTCGCACAGTCACCTCAGGTGCAACGACAGCTCGGATTTGCGTCGCAGTGGATGTTCTGCTTGACAAAGCCGCTCTTCTTATGCGTCGATTAGTCAGCTCATCAGTCCGTCTGTGACTCCCGGTTCCACGTCTTCTCGTGTTCCCAATATTCCTCGGACCATCTACGCCACCATCGTACTACCACCGATACTTTCCGTCCAATTCGCTCCGCAATACGATGATACGACCACCCGGCCTCGCGGAGTCCTACTAGACGACCTCGCTCAAAGTCCGATAACTACTGAAATGGTACACGTCTTCCATGTCCAGGCATTGCAGCTTCTTCAGGGTCTTCGCACGTGTCCGTACGCAGACGACTGATTACATTCCCTTCGCCGTACTCCTTAAATACCACCGACGATAATTTGCATATTATGCCGTGCTGTGGCGTAAGCGCTCACCGGTTGGTCCCAAAATTAACATCACACCTACGTAAACTCGACCCCATTAACATATGTAAATTTCATGATCGTCCGCCAATTCCTTCTTGGTGTTCTTTTTTCACTTTCCGCCAGTGTATAATATAATATAATATAATGTAATATAATATAATATAATGCCAAAATGAATAATACTGGTTTATGTCTGGGTAATACCCATGTGGGCATTACCCAGACATAAACCAGTATTACTCTACGCTGATGGCAGAGTCCTTTTGGCAGAGAGGAAAAGTAAGTTGCAGAGTATGTTTTACCGGATGTATGAAGTTCGTATGAAATTCACGCTGAGTATAAATAAGGGTAAAACCAAAGTTATGGTTTTTGAGCGAGGAACTTTTCGTACTGAATGCAAGATCAGCCTTAATGGCACACAGAGATTGCCCAGGTGAATGAGTTTGTATATTTAGGAAATATGTTTGACAGAGGGAACAAATTAGATGGCGAAATTAGTAGGCGAGTGAATTCTTCATTGAAAGTCATAGCGGCCTTAGGAGGATTTAACAGGAATGATGATGGGTTCTCAAGGAAGTCCCGAATGGCTGTGTGTATGAAAGTGTAATTGTCTCTACTCTGTTGTACCATAGTGAAACCTGGGTACTGTAGAAAAGACGTAGGAGTCATTTGTTGTGCTGGGGAGATGTGTCACTTATGGGGGTGGGTGGGGAGGTTGTAGTAAGACACGCGTTGATCATGTCAGGAATGAAGATGTGTTGCAGTTGTGTAATGTGAGGCAAAATGTTATTAATAAGGGGGAGACTAATATTCATAGGTGGTTTGGCCATGTTGAAAGAATGAGTGATTAAGTGCTGACTAAAATAATTTTTTCAGCCCATGTGGCAGGAAAGAAAGTTAGAGGAAGGACAAAGAAATCATGGGAGGGCCAGATTCAAGAATGTCTGCTAGAGAAAAAGATTATGAGTATGAAGTACAAAAGGTCTTGTGTGCTACGTGTGATGGATGTTAATGAAGCTCAAGCTGTGTGCCAAGATCGTTGTAAATGGAGATATTTGATACACCAACAGTAAGTAAATTCTAGTTCTATCAGTTAAATGTGTACTTGGCACATGGTCTTTCTTTGAGGAGTTAACCTCTGAATCTCAGGGAACAGCTTAATGATATGTATGTATGCATATATGTATATAATATAATATAATATAATATAATACAATCTCTTGAAGTCTCTGGTAATTTTAAACCGACAAAATGTATTTTCAAAGCGATTGCTGGTTTTTCACAGCAGAATCAAGGTTCGAATACTGAGGAAGAGAGGTTTTTATTTCATTTCGTTTATACTGCCTTTATTACTCTGACTTTTTTGTCGTGTAGTAACTGGACTAACTCCGCTCAAGTTGCGATACAAGCTAATCCCATTAGCTGAATATCTATTGTGCACCTTTACCATGGATCCTATAATGGTCTTCGTATAAGTGTTAGCCTCCTTACAATAGTGGCAAGGATGAAAAAGAAAGAAAAAACATAAGTAAAAGAAAGAACTCGCTCAATGAGTTCTAAGTCCAAGTTTGACGCAATTAAATGCCAATAGCTTCAGTCAACGGAGATTTTTCCAAATGCTGTGTCATAATGCAACTCTTCATCGCTGATACAGAGGAATACAGTTACGGAAAAATTAATAGCAACTCTGGAAATTTCAAACGTTTTGTGGTTTTCAGTCTTGCTAAAAAAGTAAATATGCAGATAATACTCACAATATACAGGATGTCCGAGAATTATTGGACACATTACAAAATTATGTACAAAAAAAAAACTGTGAGCATTGTCTGTTTTTCTATGTCACGTATTACTAACACGGTTTCTATATTTTTGTTTTGCAGAATTGTTATTCCCAGAATCCGATAGATGGCGCTAGGTGTGGCCTGATGAGGAATGTATGAGAAATGCGCAATCAGTAGTCATGTGATCCGTACAGCAGAAGGCGATGTGTATGTTATGGCTTGCGGAATTAAAGTCTGTCATTAAAGTTAAAAGACGGTACGGTTTAGAGTATGGTTGTAATCCTCCGTCAACGAATTCAATTAAGCTCGTGGATGAAACAGTTTAAAGAAACTGGCAATGTGGAACATCGTGGAGGAGACGGTAGGCTTAGCGTCAGCGGTGAGACGGTTGACCAAGTTAATGAAAGTTTCCGTCGAAGCCCCAGGAAATCCGTTCGTAAAGCAAGCAGAGAACTGTGCATTTTGAAATCGACAGTTCAAGATATCTTGCACAAGAAATTAAAGTTTCATGCTTATGAAATTTAAATAGCGCAAAAGATGCATGTAAATGATCACACTTTGCGATGCGATTTCGCTGTGGATATGCTGAATCGAGTGGAAAACGACGAAAACTTTCTCAGTACTGTCATTTTTAGTGATGAATCCACATTTCATGTATCAGGTATTGTGAATCGTCACAACTGTAGGATACGGGGCAGTGAACCGCCTCATGCTGCTATTGAACTGGAGGAACGTGATTCTCCGAAAGTTAATGTGTGGTGCGCCTTATCAAAAAGACAAGTGATTGGCACTTTCTTCTTCTGCGAAAAAACCATAAATGGTGACATTTTCTTGGATATGCTAGAAAATTTCGCTATACCCGAGATAAAAAGATATGACAACGTCGCTTTCCAACAAGACGGTGCGCCTCCGCATTGGTCAACATGTGTACGTAAGTGCCTAAATGAGCATTTCCGCAGCAGATGGATTGGGAGTGGTGGTCACATTCCGTGGCATCCTCGCTCTCCAGATCTAACTCCATTGGATTATTTCATGTGGGGTTATGTGAAGTATCGTGTCTATCAGACGCCTTGTACAGATTCGCAGGAACTGAAGCAGCATATCACAGCTGCTATTAATTCCACAACTCCTCATATTCTTGCAAATACATGGCATGCAATTGAGTATCGCTTTGACGTACTACGAGCAACCAAGGGATCTCACACCGAAATTTATTAACTTGTGTAGTTACATTGTAAGTTAGCACAGTCTGTTTCTTTCTATCTGTTTAATGTTTTGTTTTATATAATTTTGTAATGCGTCCAATAATTATCTGACACCCTGTATATATCAGTTTAAAACACATTTCATGCAGAAGCCAACTTTGTTTACAGAATGGGAATATCTTTAACAGAACTCAAGTTACCACCAGAAATGTGCTGTGAAAGAAGCACACTTCGTTATGTGAAATGTCATCGTCGTTGCTACAAGCCGGCTGAGATTGCTTGTACCTCCGCGTAAAAGCGATATAAAGGGCAGACGATGTACGTGTGGTTATTCCCGACGTTTGTGCAGTGCGCGTAGGTAGTTCTTTTGCATCGGTAACTGTGTAGTCGTTATTCCTGGGGACTGCAGTGCAAATCTGAAGTTTAGAGCGCATTTCGTTTATTCTGTACAAACTGTGTTGCAGTTATGAAAGATTTTTTTTTTTTTTTTTTTTTGATTGGAGGTTTAACGACCACCGTGAGCAACTCAATGGGCTATAAGCAGTCGCCCGTCCCTAATTTAAGGTCACTGGTTCCAGGGAAGGGAGAGAGCCAGTGCCGTAAGACAAACACAACATCCATGCCTGACCGGGATTCGAACCCGGACCCCTTACGGACGAATGATCAGAGGCCAACGCCTTAGACCACTGCGCCACCGGGGCGGCGTTATGAAAGATTAGGTGATATTCCACCACGAAATGCTTCGCGAATGGTGAATTTAAGTGAATTTGGCAAAAGAAATGCAGAAATTGCCCGGATAACTGGGGTGCATAAGAGTGTAGTTGGACGTCAGCTGGCGAAGATCCGTGATATGGGTGGAATCAAGAATGGCCGGCTGGGTAAATGTGGTTCCAAAATGAAAACAACTCCTAGGAGTAACAACGTGTTGAAATGGTTATACCTGCGAAACAGGTTCGTCTCGTCAGCAGTTCTTCCTAAACAAATGCGGGATAACTGTGGTATCGTTGTTTGTCCTCGAACAGTGAGGAACAGGTTACATTCTATGGGTCTGACGTTCCACAGGGCAGCAAAGAAGCCACTGCTAACCAATGTACAATGCAAGAAACGTTTAGAATGTGCAAAGGAACATAAGGCTTGGAACACTGACAGATGACGTCAAATATTATTTAGTGATGAGACAAAATTGAACATCGACGGTAACGACGCGGGGTGCCGAGTGTTTCGACGAAATAACGACGCGTTGAATCCCTCTTTCATACTTAAGACAAGAAAGTATCCATACAGTGTTGCGATTTGAGGATGTTTTGCTGCAGCTGGTGTGGGCAAAATCCATGTGTGTGAGAGCAATGTTAATGCACAGGTGTACAAAAGTATCCTCCAGGACAAGATGGTGCCTTCAGGACGTGATTTGTTTCAGGGTCAACCATACATCTTCCAGGACGATTCGGACCCATGTCCCCGTGCAAAAATCATTAAAGCTCATGTGACGCCTTTAGGCAATGTTATGTCGTTATGCCTCTTCCGTGTAATGGTAATTCGTCAGACTTGAACACGATTGAGAATTTGTGGCGCATTCTGAAAAGAAAAGTGCGCGGACGTTACCCCCGCAAATAAGGTGGAAATGATTAACGCAATTGCTGACGTTTGGCTCAACTGTATTTCATTCGACATGTTGTGTAAGTTGGTTGACTACATGCCCAACAGGTGTGCAGCCGTTGGTAAATCAAACGGTTACCCAACGGAATATTAGGTACGTAATTGTATTTGAATTCGAACATGTTACTTTGCCATGATATCTGTTTCGCAGCACATTTCTGTTCAAAACTTAAGTTCTGTTAAAGATATTTCCGTTCTGTAAACTGATTTGGCTTCTGCCTGAAATACACTTTAAAATTATATATATATATATATATATATATATATATATATATATATATATATATATTGAAAACCCTGCAATCGACGATATCTGCGGTCCTGATACACGTCACGGCCGCCACCGTTAAATATCATGTGGGAAACAACAACGCACCCAGTCGCATGCAAGATGCCACGCAGTTCGGAGCTCTCTGATTTCGAGAAAGGTGTAATCGTCGGGTATCACAGAAATGGCCGATCCATACGTGACATATCCAGCAAGTTGAAGTACCCAAAATCGACAGTGGCCTACGTGATTGGCAAGTGGAAGATGAGAAGTGACTGTCGGAATGTGCCCCGACCCGGCAGACCCACAAAACTGGGAGTTAGAGACCGACGGGTGCTGGTCAGAGAAATTCGGACGAACCGCACCAAATCGATGGGCCACATCCGCGAGAAGTTTCAACAGGCATCCGGGAGTGTTCTTTCGATGAATACCATCCGTAAGGAAGCCCATCTGCTGGGTTATCATGGACGTGCTGCCGCCCACAAGCCTTTGATCACCAAGTTCAATGGCGCTGCTTGGCTAACGTGGTGCAAAGAACGTCGACAGTGGACCGTTGAACAGTGGAAACAGGTTCTCTGGAGCGATGAATCAAAGTTCACCCTCTACCGTTCGGATGGCAGGGTCTGGGTTTGGCGTCTGCCTGGAGAACGCCTCCTGCCGGAATGTAGTGTGCCAACTTTGAAGTTCGGCGGCGGTGGAATTTTGCTATGCGGGTGTTTCTCCTGGTATGGAACGGGACCCTTGGTCGCAATTCCTGGTAGACTCAACACCGAGACCTACTGCACCATTTTGGATGACCATGCTCTTCCTACGTTGTGGCAGTTTTACGGGGTGGACCCATGTTATTTTCAGGATGACAATGCTACCTGTCATGATGCGAGGTCCACCATGGCTTGTATGGTGACAATGGGGTTAATCGAATGGACTTGCCTGCGCAGAGCCCGGACCTTAACCCTATGGATCACCTCTGGGACGAGTTGGAGCGTCGACTTAAGGGGTGCCCCACCGTCCGAAATCGGTGAAGGAACTGACCTGTCTTCTCCAAGCCGAGTGGAAGAAAATATCGCTAGCCGTCGTACAACGCCTGGCTGAGAATATGCCCCGGAGGGTCGGAGCTATAATCGCCGCTCGTGGAGGCTCTACCAACTATTGATGGTGAATGAACTTCGTTTTCCTTTGCTATCACAGATGTCCAATTACTTGTTGGTAGATAGTGTATATATTGTGTGTATTATCTGCATATTTACTTTTGTAGCAGCACTGAAAACCGAAAACCCTCAGAAATTTCCAGAGTTGCTATTAATTTTTCCATAACTGTATGTTCAGAGACAAAGATCTTTAGAAGACAAAGACGAGTGATTTGAAGAATATGTTGAAGACTTCACTACTAAGGAAAGCGTAAATGTTTGGGAAAAAAAGTCATGGTAAATGTGCTTAAATTACCTTATTAAAACTTCTGTGGTAGGTTGCACCAAAAGTGGTACCACATCAGCTGCATCACTTTCTGAGAGAAGATACACCGTTGTTTGGTCCAAGCAAAACCAATGATTTTCTCAGAAAGTGGTGCAGCTGATGTACTACCACTTTTTGGTGCAACATACCACAAAATTTTTAACAATTATGTTTGAAGTGATTTGTGGTATACCACTACTTGCGCCCACTAGGGACTTAAAAGTGATTTGTGGTGTACCACAATTCACTTCAAAAATAACAGCCCAATGTTATTGAAATACAGACCATATGTATGTTAGCTTGAGTAGATCTTTGATGCTATTGGATAGTAAACGGTAGTTCCCTTCCCAAATTATGAAAACATTCGTATGCCTTAGTAGGTCTGCTAAAACATAAATGCAGTACTTATCCAAAAGTGTTCATTATTTTCGTTGTTTTTTTTAATTGTATTGTATATGCGTGTGTGTGCACCTATATGTGCAATATTTCACGCAAATCAAAGAATATTATTATTCTACATCTGAGATTAAGGCTTTATCCAAAGTTTATGTTCAAATAATTCATACAAGTGAAAAAATGGAAAAAACAAGAAACAAGAATGATAACAGAATTCTCAGGTGAAATGAGCACGTTTATTGAATCCTTTCCAGTAACAAAAGCAAAATTGCAGCGAAATAAATAACACTTTTACGTTTTCTTGTAGAAAAACTGAGCGTTATTTAAAATACGCAATGTCAGCAGTGTGTTTCATAGAAAATAGAAAGAGTTAACAAATAAATAAGTAAATTAGAATTGAACCATATTATTACAATCGCGGGAACATCCATAAATGGAAATAGCTACTTGCGCCAGCTAGGGACTTAATTGCGTATGTATTATTCGGTAAGTATTGTTCAATGACATATTATAAGTATTGTTCAATGACATATTATAAGTATTGTTCAACGACATATTATAAGTATTGTTCAATGATATATTATAAGTATTGTTCAATGACATATTATAAGTATTGTTTAATGACATATTATAAGTATTGTTCAATGACATATTATAAGTATTGTTCAACGACATATTATAAGTATTGTTCAATGATATATTATAAGTATTGTTCAATGACATATTATAAGTATTGTTTAATGACATATTATAAGTATTGTTCAATGACATATTATAAGTATTGTTCAATGACATATTATAAGTATTGTTCAATGACATATTATAAGTATTGTTCAATGACATATTATAAGTATTGTTCAATGACATATTACAGCCGTTCCATAAAAACAGAGTAAAATCACACAAAATGAAGAAATACAGGTACCGCAAAATATATGTTATTCTTTCTCAAAGTATCTTCCCTCGGATGATATGCAACCGTCCTATCGTTCAGTCCACTTTTCAAAGCATGTGACGAAGGCATTTTGTGGAAGCTGCTTTAGTGACCCATGAATAACGTCAGCATCTGTGTTGAATGTTGAGCCACGGAACTTCTCTTTCACTGTTGGAAACAACTAGAAATCGTACGAAGCGAGATCAGGACTGTAGGCAGGCTGTGGCATGATTTCAATACCGCATTTCGTAAGAAACTATCGAACACAAGCAGCTACATGTGGGCGGGCGTTATTATGGTGTAGGATTCACTTGCGCACCAGTTCCCGTCGCTTAATCGATACGTGTCGTCGCCGACGCTTCAAGACTGGAATGTAATATTCAGCATTGACAGTAATTTGTGGAAGAGCAGCATACTGGTAGGCTACACTTTTATGATCAAAGAAAATTATCATCGTCGCCTTTCCAGCTAATTTGGTTTGGCAGACTCTTTTCAGAGGAGGCGAGCCTGTGTGTTTCCAGACACTAGTTGTGCGCTTCGTGAGGGGTTCGATATAGTGGACCCATGTTTCATCGGCAGTTATTACTGTGTTTAGAAAGTATGGATCTTTTGCAATCATTTGTTTTCACTCATGACACACCTGAACTCTGGCAAACAATTGTTCTCTCGTCAGGTGATGAGGTACCCATCTGGAACACACACGATGCAGCAGTAGTTTGTTGCGTAGAATGCGGAGTTTTTAAAATATTAGTTGACGCCGCTATGTCTTCGCACGTCTTTCGTCGATCTTCTTGCAGGATTGCCCCAAAAAGTGTTAGCAATACGCTCCGTAACAACACATTCAGGTCGACCTGGCCTAGGAGCAAGTTCTGCCGACAAACGCCCTTTTTTGAAATCATGGTGCCATCTAAAAATCGTTGACTCACCCAAACACTTATCTTTTTCCATTAAATCAATTGTTTCTGGAGCTGTTTCACCCAAACGATAGCAAAATTTAATCGCACAACGCATTTCACTTCTTAACTCTGAATCATTCACCTCCATAGCTGTTTGGAGAAATGCAGACGTACCTTAAACAACTGCGCAGTAACAAAACCAGAATCATCTTCCACGGCTAATACCTGTTGCCATAGATACTTCTTTAATTCAGTTAGTCGTCTGCGTGTTTATTTTCCCCCCTTCGCACTGTTGCCAACTTAAAAGAAATTACTCTCAGTTTTTATGGAACGGCCTTTGTATTTCTAATAGGTGAATATGTCCCAGTCTGAGAGATGTTTTCAAACCAAACAAAAGGTGGCTGTTCGGTTATTAGTTTCGATGATCCTGAAAATAATACAAATAATCTTTGTAGCACTCCAAATAATGACACTGATTTCACCAAGGATTTTGCAGCATCTGAAACGATTAAATTTAAACTGTGACATCCACAAGGAATAAAGAAAGCGCGAGGGTATTTTTTTTAATTCTAGACTAAACTCCTTTTTTGATTCCTACCATATTAACCCCGTTGTCGTATCCTTGGCCACGACAGAAATTCATATCTAAACTATAACTATTGACAATTTCGTCCGGAAAAAGGCCAGTACGTCCTTCGCCTGAAGAATCATTTACAGGTTTATAGCCTATGAAACATTCACAAATCTTCACTTCGTCTTATGTATCGACGAATCGAATCGCAAAAGAAAGTTTCTCGGTATGACTTACATCCGGAATGCAACCCGATATAATGGAAAAGTACTTAGATTCCTTTACTTTAGATATGATTCTTTTCAGAACCTCTCCTCGAAGTAAACTGATTAATTCATTTTGAATTATTTTACTGCAGTAGCTGACGCTGGATTCATTTTCTACACAACGGCGAAGGTGCTCCATCATTACAGGATCAAATTTCCCTAATAACTCAAGTAAACCAAGAAAATTACCATTTTCACGAGTAAAGAGTCTATCTGAATTTCCTCTGAAAGGTAAATTATGTTCTGCTAAGAAAACAGTGATAGCTACTAAGCGTTCTAAAATTGATACCCATCAAGACTTTTCGTCTTCTATTTGCTCTAGAAACACTTTATCAATTGCGCTAAATCCTTTAAGCCTAATCGAGGCGTCTATCCAGTTTTCTATGTTTCTACAATGATCTGAAGAAGTTTCATGGCTTTAAAAAAGACGAGATGATAAATGAATCCAATCATTGTAACCTTCGCTACCTACCTTGGTTTGAGAGCTTCGGGAAAACAACTTACAACAGAAGCAATAAACTTTATTTGCTCTCTGTGAATAAACGAGCCATCTCCGATTAAAAATTCACCGTGGTCTATTACTCTTTGAAAGTGATTGCTAGAAAAATGACGTCCGTCGCTATTTCGGGGATATTTCTCGTTAGACATGTTTCCACTAATAAGTCCACGAATGATGACATCATCTCTTGCAGCAGGGTTCAAACTTGGCCACCTTGCTATATCTTCATATTGTATATTTTGATGAAATGAATGCGTTGATGCATCCACAACTTGAACGTTTCCATCTTTCGTAATTGGCTGATCATTTTTGAAAGAAACTTCCGTGTGAGTTTCCTCCACAAAATCTTTACCTTCGTCTCTAGGTTGGCGAATTAAACATTTTGCCATTTTCTTGGCATTCTCCTCGTCTTCTCTTTGTTTCTTCAATTTTCGTTTTAAATTTCCAGATCCATGTAACTTTTTACGAGTTTCAGATTTATTATTAGACTCAACTGTTAATATTCAAATATTATGCATCATAGGATCTATCTATGGTATTAGAAATAAAACAAACGAACAGCTACTAACTTGCCCGAATCCGCCTCGCCTTGTGTAGTGCAGTACCAGCAAGGCGGGATGCACGACGTGACTTTGAACCCATATTAGTAGCTGTCCATCGCTAGTTCTATGTCGGTTGGCGTTAGCGCACACGAATTTTACTAACTAGACCCTTATCGACCCTTTGATTTGCCGACAATTTACAGCCGAACTGTGGTGTCAGCTAAGGTTATGAACAGAGAGCCGGCGACTGTCTGTCTGAGGGTCTGACACCCCATCCCATCAACAAACACACATTTCCACTTTTCGACCCCTTTCTATCAATCTGTTTCTGTTCGCAATTGTTCTTCCCCGTATCTTGCAAGCCCTAGCTCGTTAGAGCCGCGCTCCGTTTGGATGTTCTCTGTGATCAGATCGAACGAACTCTCGCGACCTCTCCCCCCGCATCATCCCATCCCCAGGCGTTTATGCCCTTTACTAACGAGAAGCGCTCTCAGTTGATCCTCGCCGAAAACCATTCCTCCTGCCTTTGTCCTCGGTTTTTGCTTTGACGTGAGACAGACAACTGGTGCCAGCGGAAAAGTGTTGGGCCGCCCCGGTGGCGCAGTGGTCGTTGAACAGACAAGTCGCATATTTTTTTCGGCTCCTGCGTAGAAGTCAACGTTCGTTAATTTACTTGTTCTTTTTGTGGTATTTCGTCGTTTTGCGTTTTGGTTGCAGTGTTTCGTACCCTCGCTTCACGAGCAGTGAGGCTGAGTGCCGAGTGGGTGCTCATTTTTTTTTTTTCATTTTCGTGTGTCGTCAGTTACGACGCATGAGTTTTGGTGGGCCAGTTATCGAGAATGTCCACTACCACTGTGAATAAGCCACCGTCGTCTACAGCTGCTTCGTCGATTGCTGATATGTCTTCGCTTCTTAGTTCTGTGCCTTCTTCGGGGAATGTTGCGTCGACTAGTGTTGCTGGACTTCCAGAAACTGTGCTTCTGGCCACCCGTGTGCCGGCTGCGTCTAATATTCCTGGTTCTGCTAGTTCTACTTCAGCGTCGTTCGCACAAGCTGTGGGAAGTACCTCATATATTTCTAGTGATTCTGCACCACATTTTAAACGTGTAGCTTCGGCATTGAAAATTATTCTTCCAAGTGATTCGCCGCAAGGTAAGCAGTTGTCGTCTGCCTTATTATTAAGTGTTTTTATTCCTGCTTTGCGTGACACCCCCCTCCCCCAGTATCTGCATGCTGTGTCGAAGGTCGTTCCAGCCGAAAGCATTGTGTCCATTATTCGCTTGGGTGGAGGGGTGGTTGTTCACTTCACCCACCAGCAAGCAGTAGATTTAATTATATTTCATGGAGTTGATATTGGGTCCTTTCATCTACAACCTGTCGCTGCAGCCCAAAGACCAGTTACGGTGACCCTCTCTCCTGTACCAACGGCTGTTCCTGATTCTCTGTTGATTGATGCCCTCAACACGATGGGTCGTGTTGTGGGAGTGACCAAGATTCTTCCAGCTACAGCCCGTGATTCCTCCCTGAAACATGTGCAGGGTGGGCGCCGCCAGTACCGGGTTATTTTTCCAACTTCTCAGTCAATAGCGGAACGCCCTGCAACTCGGGAATTAGTCACTGATACCCGGACGTACATTTTTAATCTTTTTCCAGGGGTTCAGTGCTTCCGCTGTAAAGGGGAAGGTCATCTCGCTTCTGCTTGTCCTCATGCTACTCCTGGTGCTAGATCTGATTCTTCATTAGCTACTACAGTTCAGGTGGCTGCTGCCCCTGCGGATGTTGTGCAGGCCGCTGAGGCACCTACTCACATTCTACCTTCATCAATTTTGCCTGCTGTTTCTCCAGTCGTTCCTACCCTCCCGGTTCCTGTCGTCGTACTGAATGGTTTGGAACCCTCCAATGAGGATTTTCCATCGCTGGAAGTGTCTGCACCTAAATCACAACGTAAACGCCCCAGCTCACCTGGTGTTCCTACTCGCTCTTCTCGTTCGTCTCAACGTCTTCGGTCCAAGAAACCAGCCCATTCTACCTCGGGTTCACCTAGCCATCATGAGCCAAAAGTCTGAATTACTAGTTTCGAACCGATTCGCATGTCTCCAGGATGATGATGTTATGGACACGGTTGCCCTTGATCCTGATGACACTGCAATGGTTGACTCTGACGATGATTCTCCTTCTCCTACACTTCTTGACATTTCTACTATGTTTGAAGAACTTGCGGTGCCTTTGCACCCTCTTACCTTAACTGATCTGTATGCATTGACCACTCGCCCGCGTAAGGCGAAGTTGATCACACTGCCTTGCATTAAGAGTAAGCTTCACTTGCTGCCTGAAATGATTGCACAGCTAAACCAGTTCCATGCATTTATAACTAATGTTACTTTGCCTGGCGGGACTGAGCAATATGCTCGCCGTCTGGGATACTTACTCAAGAATTTGAGGGCTGAACTGGAAGGCTGGATGCAACCTACCAGTGATGTCCTTGTTAACACTACTTAGCTTTAATTGTAGAGGGCTTGCGTCTTCTGCGGCGAATGCTTTGGTTTACGAGGACGTTCGTTACCTGGGGGCTAATATCCTCCTTCTCCAGGAGACGAACTGTTCCTTGGATGCCGGGTGTTCCCGCTGGAGACGCTGGCCGTACATTTTTTATCATAATTACCGGACCCATCTCAGGTCTGGTACCGCTATAGCGTTTCATGTGCGTTTTCATTCTTCCCTTTCTGATCTTGTTGAGTCACAGAGTCTGCTGGGTTCTTTTCAACATATTTCTTTTTGTTTTTGTTCTCAACGTATTCATGTTTTCAATATCCATATTCCGCAATCTGCTACGGATGCAGAAACTCCCCTCCAACGTCTTTCTTCTATCCTTTCGACCCTCCATCCAAATGATACAGTCATTGTTGCAGGCGATTTCAATTGCACTTTGCAACCCGGTTTTGACCGAGATGGTTCAACCGAAAGCCGTTCCGACCTCGTTTCCAATCTCACTCAACTCGTTGTTAATTTTGATTTGATTGATGCATTCCGTTCCCTCCATCCCCGGTCTAAGGAATTTTCCTGGTTCCCCCCGGCTGCTTCACGCTGTGTCGCAGCACGCCTAGATAGATTCTATGTTTCCAGTTTTCTCCATTCCTCTCTAGTTGAAATTACTCATCATCCTTCCGTTTCGTCAGATCATCGCCCCGTTCTTTTAAAACTTTTTTGCATTCTTCCTCTGTTCCCCTTTCCCCAGTCTGGTCGCTCGACGATTCAGTTTTAACTGATCCTGTTTTCTGTGCTGAAATTCGCTCTATGATCTCGTCTTCTGTGCAACAACTTTCTTCGTCTGACGACCCAGTGGCTCTGTGGCTTTCCACGAAAATTTCGATTATTTCTTTCGCACGTCAGTTTTCTTTCTCTTCCCGTACTTCTCGCTTTCAAGATATTGATGTTCTCCGTCGTAAATTGCAGACTATTTCTCCTTCTGATCCTTCTTTTCCCGTGT
This sequence comes from Macrothele yani, assembly GCA_039090855.1. Taxonomy (NCBI): domain Eukaryota; kingdom Metazoa; phylum Arthropoda; class Arachnida; order Araneae; family Macrothelidae; genus Macrothele; species Macrothele yani. Next base: position 135,759,210 of record CM077002.1, read on the forward strand.
TTCAAGCTCAACTTCGTCGTATTCTGTTTACTTTTGCTTCAACAGCCATTACTCGTCTGAAATTCACTCACTTGCGGTTTCACGACGACCCCTTTGCTAGTTTGAAGTCCCTTGAGGAGTATCATGTTAAAAGCAACACAATTTCCTTTCTTTCACTACCTGTCGGATCTACAGTTACCGACCCATATCGTATCTGTGAACTTACTTTTTCCCATTATTCGGATCGTTTTCAACACCGACTCCTTTCTCCTGCAGATACCTCCCCTCTTCTTCATGTCCTCCCTCAAGATCCACATTGTTTTTTTATTCTCTTGTTTCTCCTATCTCTCCTTCTGAAGTCCGCTCTGCAATTTCCAGTCTGAATGACCGTACTTCCCCTGGCGCGGACGGTCTTCCGCTCTCATTTTATAAGAAGTTTCTTCCTTCTCTCCTCCCGCTTCTGGTTGCTTGTTTTAATGCCGTTTTTACTTCTTCAAATTTTCAGTCTTCTGATTTCACTTTTGCTCTTCTCCGTCTCATCCCCAAAACCGGAAACCTTGGTCTTTTTTCTAACTGGCGTCCTATCTCTATTCTTAATACTGACTACAAAACCTTTGCTAAAATTCTCGCTTTTCGCCTAAATCCCGTCTTGCAGCATTTAATCCACCCCGATCAAACTTACACTATTCCCTCCCGTTCGATTACTACCAACATTTCCACCATTCGCAACTTATATTTTCTTGCTTCCCAACTTTCCGAACCCCTCGCAATTTTTAATATTGATCAGAAACAAGCTTTTGACTCCATTAATCACTCTTATCTCTTTGATGTTCTTCGTCATTTTGGCTTTCCTACTCTTTTCTGTCAAGCTCTTATTAATCTTTACTCTCACTCTTCTTTCCGTATTCGCACTTCCACATTCATGACAGCTACCATCCCCTTTGACAACGGGATCCGGCAGGGTTGTCCCCTTTCGGGTCAACTTTTTACGCTTGCCTTTGAACCTCTCTTAATTTGTCTGCGTTCTCGTTTGTTTTCTGTGATTCCTCGCAGTATTGCTCCTACTCGTCACCACCGCATAGTGTTGTCTGCGTATGCTGATGACCTCACTCTCTTTCTTCGCACTGAACGTTCTTTCGGTGTTGTCCTTTCTGCTTATCGTGAGTATGCTTCAATTTCCGGTTCCGAACTTAATATGTCTAAATCTGTCGGTCTGTGGGCCGGATCGTGGGTGGCATACGGTGATCGCCCTTGGGGTGCCCGTTGGTCATCCTCGGTCATTAAACTTCTTGGTGTGTACGTTGGAAATCCCGTGGCTGTTGCTGATGCCACATGGATTCCTTTGGTTCAGCAGCTCAATCGCCGTCTTGCTCCTTTTTGCCGGTTCAAACCTTTTTTGTCCTTTTTTAGCAGAGCACATCTGGTTTCTTCCTTTCTTCTTCCCATTTTGACACATTCGTGGTTCGCTTATTTTCCCTCGCCCATTTTTCTCCAATCCGCTCAACGTTTGATTACTGATTTCATCTGGAATAAAGTTCACTGGGTTCATCGTTCTACTCTCGTCCTTCCTCTGTCCTTTGGAGGTCTTGCCCTCCCAGATCTTTTTCAAAAATCAAATGCTATTCATCTTGAGACCTTTCTCCGTTCTTTTTCTCATCCTCAGATTTCATCGCTTACTATTGTTGATACTTTACTTTTCCCTCGCAGTCCGTTTCTCACTCTCGCTACTTTCCTCCGTATGGATCTGTTCCCCCTCATTCCAGATCACTTTCCCGATACTTATCGCACCGTTTTTTCCCTCTGGCATTCCTTATGTCCCGTCCGTCTCCCACCTACCTCAACTAATGATCTGCTTGCGGAACCTCTCTTTTACTCTTCTGCTCTCCGTTCTCCCTCTTCACCGTACTTGTGCTTCTCCACCTGGTTCGCCAGTGGCGTGGTGCAGGTATCCCAACTTGTAGATGCTTCTCTCCGCTGGAAGTCTCTTTCCCAAATCGACCCCCTCTTGCTGACACTCCCTTACATCGCGCCCAACTCCGGTTGCTTCATTTCAGCTTCAACGCCTTTACCCGTCCCTCGTGAATTCTCTTGGGCTAATTGTTTCTTCTTCGGCGTCCCCTTGCCTTCCTTTTCTGGTTTATTTGAATGATGTTCCCTTTCTGGTGCATCAAGTTACTGCAAAACTCTTGTACCGCCACTTTCTTACTTATTTTCGAGCACCTCTCGCTATTCCTTTTGTGCCTCCTGATGAAACCTCTCAGACATGGGTCGATTCACACATTTCTCTGGCTTCCCCAAAAGCAACTGATATTCATTGGCTACATCTTCATCGCCGCTTGCTCACACCACGAACTCTTCATCGTTTTGGTCGCCTGTCTTCTCCCTTGTGTTCTTTCTGTTCAACGCTCGGTGATGTTCATCACGCATATGACTCCTGTTTAGTTTTACAGCCTCTTTTTTCCTTGATGTTTGCTCTTCTCTCCAAGGTTTGTCCTTCCTTTCACTCTGTTTCACATTACTATTTTCTTCGCCGTCATCATCCTTCCGCTGCTGTTCACAATCCAGTTTGCGCGTTTTTAATTTTGCAGGCCAAACTGACTATTTATTTATACTATCATACCAGTGTTGATCGGCCTGCTCTTCGTCGATATCATCCTGCGAGAGTTTTTCTTTGCCGTAGGTTTCGTTCCTCGATCAAGTCCGTCATCCAACTTGAGTACGAGGTAGCTCTGGCCCGGCAGGCAGTTCTTGCTTTCTTCTCGATCTGGTCTCCCCACCTCCCCTGGTTTCGGGTTGAGCATGGGTTGATTCAATTCGTTTGATCAGTTGTTTTTTCTTGTTTTTGTTATGGTGTACTGGTTTCTTCACTTTGTTTGTTTTTGCTTTTCCGGGTTGTTGTCTTGTTCTGTTTTTGATTGAGCTGCAGGTTTTTTTTTTTTTTTTGCCTTGTATTCATTCTTTTCTTCTAATCCTGTTGTTTTTCCCTTTTTTTTTTTTTTACCGTTTTCCTTTTCTTGTTTTTATGATGGCCCTTTGGTAATGTTGTACTGTTTTGCTTCTTTGAGATTCCGGTCTTTTTGTTGTTTTTTCCTCTGTGCTTTGTTAGCTCATTCTACTGGTCGGTATATTCTTTCTTGGATAGTGCTTTTCTACACTTTTCCTCTTACTTGCTAGCGGCCTCTGCCTCTTTGTCTGAATTTTCTTGTCGTTTTGCGCTGTGATTGGATGTTTTACAGCTAGTTGCTTTGACTTTTTTTCTGTCCGGAGTCCGTGGGCATTTGTGCTCCTGTGTTCTGTGTGTATTGTTTTTCTGGTTCTTGGTGGTGCTGTGCAATCGGTTATTGTTTTTTGTGTCGGTATTTTTGTTGAGTTGTTTGTCTATGTATTATTGTGTGCTTGCTTTCTATGTTTTCGTCGGCCACAGTTGTTGGTCGACGCATTTCTTGTTGTGGTGTTTTGTTGTACTAGTTGGCCACCAATTGTTTGTGATCACTGTTATTGTTTGGTATTAGTGTGATGCTTGTTGGGAGTTGTTGTTTTCCGTTGGGCTAGTCTGTGTTGTCTAGTTTTGCAAAACTTTTTTGGCGTGTTGTGTTTCTTTTGTGCTTGTTTGTTTGTTGTTGTTCCTGATCTTCTTTTTTGTACTGTGTTTCCTTAATGTGGTATTACCGTGTTTTTGTAATTGCTCTTGCTTTTTGCACGTGTTGTGCTTAGTTGTTCGGATGGCGGCTGTCCTACTCGCTCTGCTCCTGTGTGAGTTTTTATAATACTGTGATTGTATTTTACCTATACTGCTAATGTGATAATCTTGTTTTTTACTTGTTTGTGTATGTTCTACTTTCGTGTTTCAGTTGGCTCCGCAGTTTAGGGAGCCTTTTTTTTCTCATGCCTTGTGTTTCATGTTCACTTGTTTTGTCTATTGGGTTACGTTGACCCAAGGAGTTGGTCAACGCTCTATTTGCCTTGTACTTTTTTTTACTGTGCCTCTTGTGTTTTTTTCTTGACTGTATGTGACTACATGTGTAGTGAAGTAGTCAGTTGAGGCAGTTTTGTCTTTGATTATGTTTTAAGTGCACTTTTTGTGTTTTCGTTTTTGTGTTTCTTTGCACTCAAGCTAGGGTTCTACGTGTTGCTTCGCGCTTCTCCTGTCCGGGTTTTTCCTGTAATATTGTATTTTTTCTCAGCACAGCCTTCTGTTGCCGTGCACGACTGGACGTACTTTGTGTTGTTTTCAATGTGTTATGATGCTATGCGATCTTGTTTCCGCGTGATTCTCTCTATAGAGCCACGTCGGCTTCTGGGGTTTGTCAACGCGCGTCTTCTTGTTTTGAGTATGAAATTTGAATTGAGTGCGATTTTTTTTGTGAACCCCGTGTGCCTGTTTGGCTACATTTATTTTGTGTGATGCAGCGGTTTTTCCCCTTATTATCATGTATTCTTCTGTACAGTGTTCCTCCTGACTAACATGCGTCACTTCGTATTTCGTTTTTAGTTATAGCGGTTGGTTAACACCCCTCTTTATGTGCACGGTTTTTTTGTTTTTTATGTTCTTCTTGTACTAATGTTTTGGCCGCTGCTGCATGTTTTCAGAAGTACAGTTTTGTTTCTCCTGTCGCTGTCTTGCAGTGTCAGTCAATTTGTGTTGTGTTGTATTGTTGTTGTGTTTTTTACCTGTCACCTTTGTGTTCGCGCTGCTATGTACTAATTTTTGGAATGTGTTTTTCTTCCCTCACTCTGGGGTTTGGGTTTTGTAATGTGTGTGTTTTTCGTTTTTTGTTTTCTGTGTTCCTTTTTTATCTGTATATATTTTAATCTTGTTCTGATGTTACCAGTTTTCTCTCCTCCTTTCTTTTGTGATGAGACTTCTTGGCCTCGTCTCTTTTAATACAGTCTCATGTGACTGAAGCGTATCACATGTACCTTGCTTTTAGACTAATAAAGGTTTATTTTGAAGGCAGTGGTCTAAGGCGCTGGCCTCTGATCATTCGTCCGTGAGAGGTCCGGGTTCGAATCCCGGTGAGGCATGGATGTTGTGTTTGTCTTACGGCACTGGCTCTTTCCCTTCCCTGGAACCAGTGACCCTAAATTAGGGACGGGCGACTGCTTATAGCCCATTGAGTTGCTCACGGTGGTCGTTAAACCTCCAATCAAAAAAAAAAAAAAAAAGTGTTGGGTTTGTTTCGCTTCGCGCAGATACAAAAATCCCATCCCACACGTGCTTGAAGATTTTGACGGAGCCCGACGCTGTTTTTTTTTTTTTTGTTGTTTTTTTACATGAACAGAATTTCCACCAAGCGCGTCCATGTCTATAAACTATAACTAGAGAAAAAGCGGTTTCTTGGTTCGGAGCTCGGCGCCCCCTTTTTAATGGCGCCCGGTGCAGTCGCACCGTTCACACCGTCCTAGAACCGCCACTGAATATATTTACCCGTTCATCTCACATTCTGTTACATTTTTGACGTTGCATCTTTCCTTTCAGCTGACCGAAGCTACATTTGTTTTAAAGAGAAAATATATTTTATTTTACTTCTCGTTATTTTTAGAACCGAATTATTCCAGTCTTCTGTACTCAACCCATGAATGAGTACAGTATATCCACATAGAGTTGCTTTATTTTCATTTTTTTCAACTAATTGATAAATTTTGTATGCGTATAATTCTTTTTTTGTTTTCCTACATAACGGTTTTTAATGTTTTTCCCAGGAGGTTTCAAGCGGTTTAGTGTACGTTAAAACGAAAGATTACACAGAAATTATTTCTTGTTAATCATGGGAATGGAGTGGGTGTATTTCATGGCTGTAATCGAGTATTTCACGGCTTAATCTGATATCTTCGTCGACGTGGCATTTCATTATAGGAAATAAATTCGCCTCTCTACATATGTATTTTTTCTTAACATCCACTAAAATAACGCGATCACGATGGCGATAGCGTCGTCTTCAACTAACTGGTATCACGAGAGACAGCACGTGTTGCTTCTGCGCATTCGTAGTCCCGTTGCTTCCACCTGGTGTTGTGGTTGCATCGGTTACCAGCTACGGGCCACTAGTGGCACTTGCTTGGAGGCCCGCAGTTCACGGCGATGCTGCAGGGCCATCAATGGCTGCCAACTGATGGTGCTGCCACCAATGGACCGAGATTTCAACCAGCAGTGACCCATCACTGCCATCTGGTGGCCAGCAGATTCCCAACACTTGTGTTTTTGCTGGGAACCTGTATTTTTTTTTTTTTTTTTTTTTGATTGGAGGTTTAATGACCACCGTGAGCAACTCTATGGGCGTCCCACCCTAATTTAGGGTCAGTGGTTCCAGGGAAGGGAGAGAGCCAGTGCCGTAAGACACACACAACATCCATGCCTCACTGGATTCAAACCCGGATCTCTTTTGGACGAATGATCATAGGCCATCGCTTAGACCACTGTTCCACTGGGGCAGCCCCTGTATTTGCAGACACAGTGTGTTACGCAATAATGGAGCGTGATTCCCGTTGTGGCGAAATTCTGAATTATGAAAACTGGAAATTTATATTCAAACCAGGAACTCCATCGGGCTCGAAAAGAAAAAAAAAATCAAGTGGGGCATTAAGAAACAGAGATATACATATATGGAAAAATGCAACATTCAATATATGAACATATTTACTCTCCTAGCAAGAAAACTGAGCATTATTTTAAAAAGAAATTTTATGCAAATTCGTCTTCGCTGTAAAAAGCACCCAACGAAAAATTAATTGTTTCAAACAGATTTTTAGACCAATGTTGCATAACCAAAACGTTTTGAATTCCATAGCCTCTGCATTTATTAGCGCTGAAGTTGTGAATCAAAAAAGATCAAAGGGTAAAGATTCTTCTTCTCGCAATTCAGGTTTCCCAAAGGAAAAATAATTTTGGAAACCGAGCTAATTTTTCATAAGACATGCGAAAAAAGTATCCCCGTCCCGTGGCCTTGCCATATCGCTTTAAAGCGAAATCTTTAGCACCGAATGCGTGAGCAAAAATGAATGAGGGCAACCAGGGTCATAAAAATTCCCTCATACGACGTTATAGGTGTGTCACGAGTTAAGTGCTGTAAGAACATGTTCGAACTGCTTCGCAATCAAAATCTCGCATTCAAGAATCGATTCCATAAATTCCTCAGATTGGGAAGTAGAAGTGTTAGGTCGGAAATAATATGACGTAATTAGGCACAACGAATGAATTCCCTCTATGTTTCTGATATTTTGTGCTTCGCGGAGTTCATTGTTTGACGAAACTAACAGCCCGAAACCCGATGTTGTTATATATCCTCATTCCGAATCACCGAAACGCAGAAATATTTTGAAGCCTGGGGACTAAACTAGAACAGTTCCGCCCTTTGCTTTGAACATTGTTAACCATGGGTTCGAGTAATTGAGTGTAGCTTTCAGTTTCTGTGTGACGTTAAGGGTTAACCATTCGTGAAATGCACTCTAGTTTAGAAGAAAAAGGAAACTGTACACTTACTAATTAAGGATAAATACACAGATCGCTGCTGTAATGACTCTTCTTTGGAAGCAATCATGCTGAAAAGGAAAAGGTCCAACAGGCAACAGAGAATATGCTGAAGGAGAAATGTTTAAAATGCAACAAAACTTTCAAGAAACAATCTATTTTTTTTTTCGTCACTCTATTTTTCAGAATCGTCTAATTAGTTGCATAATACCTCTTTAACATTGCCAATTTAAAATACGAATTTGCAATAACTGAAGAATTTTAATTTCGATTGTTAAAAGCTTGTTGAGGTGTAACACAACTGATTAGCTGTGTCAAGCACTTGCTTTAAAAAAAGCAAATACAGAGGGTGAAACGAAATATCTATTGTGAACACTTCTTTTTTAAATGCAAACATACATGGTGGAAACGCATAATTGTGATGAGCACATTTTTTGAAAACGCAATCAGATAAGTTGAAACTGAATAGCTGTGATCAGCACTTCTTTTGAGAATGCAAACATATATAGTGAAATCTCTGATGAGCAATTGAGCACTTCTTTTGAAAATGTAAACATATAGAATGAAGCCAAAGAGATCTGGTGAACACTTGTTTGAAAATGAAAACGTATAAGATGAAACCCAATAAATGTGATGAAGCACTTCTTTTGAAATTGCAGTCACATAGGATGAAACAGAATAGCTGTAATGAATGCTTCTTTTCAAAATGCAAACATATAGGATAAAACCGAATAGCTGTGATGAGCACATTTTTTTAAATGCAAACGTATAGGACGGAACCGAAAAGCTGTGCAGAGTACTCCTTTTGAAAATGCAAACATGAAACATGGCTGTGATGATTACTTCTTTTGAAAATGCAAACATTAAACAAGTGCTCATTACAGGTTTCACCTGTGATGAGCACATGTTTTGAAAATGTAAACATATAGGATGAAGCGAAATAGACCTGGTGAACACTTGTTTTGAAAAGGACAACATATAAGATGAAATCCAATAAATATGATAAGCGCTTCTTTTGAAATTGCAATTATATAGGATGAAACCTAACAGTTGTATTGAGTGCTTCTTTTGAAAATGCAAACATATAGGATGAAAACGAACAGCTGTGATGAGTATTCTTTTGAAAATACAAAGATGTATGATGAAACCTTTGATGAACACTTCTTTCGAAAATGAAAACATATAGGATGAAGCCAAATAGATCAGGTGAACATTTCACTTAAAAACGAAAACATATAAGATGAAACCGAATGGCTGTGATGAGCACTTCGTTTAAAATTGCAATCATCCGAATAGTGATCAGCACTTCTTTAAAAAATATACTGATCACCACTTCTTTTGAAAAAAATTAATACAGCAAAAGCAATTCATTCATACTTTTTGGTCCTGCTCCGAGCTCTTCGGTGTAGATAGAATATTTTTAAATCTGACTTTTATTAATAAAAACGTTATGAAAAATGAATATTTATGTTTGCGATACTTAGCTGAAAAAAATAAAATTGTGCTATCTGCTTTCAGAAAATAATGTACATATGTTCTTGCTTTGAACTTACGGATGTGATATATACGCTTCACTACAAAAACATTCTTTGTATTTTTTGTACACGGTTGCATAACGCTGAACAAGAAATAAGCCATGACCAAAAGTTTTTGTTCACTTTCTGATTTCTTGAAATACAGTTTTACGAGCAAACTTTTACTTGCATTTTCTGCTTTCTCTGTTGAGAGGTTAATCCATCAGCATAGTGAGAATATGTTTCTCTGCAACACGATGTAAGCACACATGACAAAAAATCAGTCAGCCGTGGCAGAACTTGCCTCTTACCTTGATAACAGCATGAATCCAGTGTGGTAAAGACTCCACGAGGAAGTGGATGTATTGACCATAGATTTGCGGCCACTCGTGCGTCCATTGGTCCTGAAGTTCCGTCATAGTACGTGGGTATCTATTCCGGCGTTTCACCTTCTGTTCTAAATGATCCCGCAGATTTTCAATAGGATTTAAAACTGGGGATTTCGTAGGGCAATCGAGGTGAGACAGTGCTGCTGATTGTCCGTCGTGCCTCTCAGACACAGTTTTATCCCTCTGCACACGGCAATTGTTGTCTTGGAAGACAGGAGTGTCAAAGTGATGCTGCTCCCGGAGATGTAGGGCAAAGGGCAACACGTCGTCATTCATAATGCGTAGGTACGCGTGCTGATTCAAATTCATCGTCATTGCAACGAGAGGGCCCATTTCGTGGTACAAAAAACATCTCCAAAACATCCTAGAACTCCCTCCAGCTTAAACACCTTCGACACAATCAGGATTAAAGGCTCCATTGGGGCTGTGATGCACTCGTCGCTTCCCATCATTGCAGTACAAACAAAAACGAGACTCATCAAACTAAATAACTCGTTTCCGATACTGTACAGTAAAGTTTTGGTGCCTCTGAGCCCATTGATAACGTGTGACTTTGTGACTTGCTGTTAAAGAGACCTCTTCCGTGGTACTCTGCTCCAGATGTCCATCGCAGGCACTTCTCGTCGCAATGTTCTTTTAGAAATTGGTTGGAGTGGACTTTAATTCACTGTTTGGAGCAATTGTTGCCTGGTTTGAAACTGATTTGCAATTACTAGACGTGAAACATATCCCTGTTGGGGAGAATCGTTTTCCAGCCACAGTTACGTCGCCGATTTACAATTGACTACGAACTACACCACTGTTTGTAGACCCGCTGGACAGTACGCTTCGACACACCAACAAGTTGGGCGATTTCATTCACTTTGTGTCCGTGGGCACTGCCAAACACTATGGCTCCTTCTTACCACTCAGTATCGTCTGTCTTACGACCCATATTGCAGACTAAATTCAACACACACGTTGCTATTCACCACTGCACGAGACAGGAATGATCCTTTCGACCACGTCACTACTATATAGCTCCCAGCAATGATATCACGGCACCCTCTGTGCAACCGGAAACTTCCTACTGTAATTTATGTGGTGACCGATCACTTTGTCCGTGTTCATTTAGTCCACGTTCATTTGATCCAGTTCATTTCGTCCGAAGCTCACTTTGCCCACTATTCACTTCGTCCGCTGTTCACTTAGTCCAATGTACACTTCGTCCACTGTTCATTTCGTCCACCGTTCACTTTGTTCACATTCATTTTGTCCTCAGAATGAATGGAATACCGTGGGAATTTTCTGTTTTCATGGAATTTTTTGTTATAGGCAGAAGAAAAGGTCGGCGGACATTGCTTGCATGCGATTCTTTTTCCTGTCTAAGTTTCTCGATTAAAACAACGATTTTTAATGTTATTTAAAGTAAAACGAAGAACTGAACTTTGAAGAGCTTTTCAACTCTTTTGTGTGGTACGATGTCAGTCACTACAGCATGACTCCCGCTATACTCGGAAAAGGACTGTAAGTGGGGATATTTTAATTACGTTGCACTTTTACTTAGGCACTAAATATTTACATAATATATCAAGTTATTAAAATTTCTCTTTTACTTACTTAGATACTAAGTATTAATTACTATGCCTCATGCGTAGGCCCCTTTTGACAGTTTTATTCTGCCGATGTCATATTCATAATGTTTACGTATCAAGTCAAGGTAATATTATTGTGCGTTTACTGGGGCACGAAATATTAATTCACAATCTCTAGGCTTAAGCCTTTTTTACAGTTTTTATTCTACCGATGTCATATTCACAACGTTTACGTATGAAGACAAGGTAATAATATTGCGCTTTTTCTCAAGCACTAAATATTTTTTCTCAAGCACTGAACTGTAAAAAGGCCTAGGCCTTCTTTACAGTTTTTATTCTATTGATGTCATATTCATACGTTTATAAATCACGTCAAGTTAATAATATTGCGCTTTTACTTAGGTACTCAAAATTAATTAATATGTCCCAGGCCTAAGCCTTTTGAACAATTTTTATTCTATCGATGTCATATTCCTAACGTTTATAAAAAAAGGTCAGGTCAATATTATTGCACCTTTACTTTGGGACCATGTATTAATTAATAGTTCCTAGGCATAAGCGCAAAGCCCATGAATAAATATTTAATGCCTAAGTGAAAGCGCATTATCAACCAGAACACTTATTATGTAAATGTTATGATTTATTATGTGTGGTGGATTTAAAACTGGTAAAAAGGCCTGGGTTTAGGCCTATTATTTAATGTTTTGTGCCCAAGTAAAGCGCAATATAATTAATTTGATTTGATATGTAAACGATGTGAATATGACATCGGTAGAATAACAACTGTAAAAAAAGCTTAAGCCTAGGGATTGTGAATTAATATTTCATGCATCAGTAAACGCATAATAATATTACCTTGACTTAATACGCAAACATTATTAATATGACATCGGCAGAATAAAAACTGTCAAAAGGGCCTACGCATGATGCATAGAATTAATACTTAGTATCTAAGTAAGTAAAAGATAAATATTAATAACTTGATGTATTATGTAAATATTTAGTGCCTAAGTAAAAGTGCAACGTAATTAAAATATCCCCACTTATAGTCCTTTTCCGAATATAGCGTGAGTCATGCTGTAGTGACTGACATCGTACCACACAAAAGAGTTGAAAAGCTCTTCAAAGTTCAGTTCCTCGTTTTACTTTAAATAACATTTAAAATCGTTACATTTTAATCGAGAAACTTCGACAGGAAAAAGAATCGCATGCAAGCAATGTCCGCTGACCTTTTCTTCTGCCTATAACAAAAATTCCATGAAAACAGAAAATTCCCACGGTATTCCACTCATTCTGAGGACGAAATGAACCGTGGACGAAATGAACAGTGGACGAAGTGAACATTGGACTAAGTGAACAGCGGACGAAGTGAACAGTGGTCAAAGTGGACGTTGGACGAAATGAACTGGACCAAGTGAACGTGGACCAAATGAACACGGACAAAGTGATAGGGAACCAATTTATGTATAGGAGTAACTCATTTTTTGTCCGGTGTGCTTATGTCTTTCTAACAGACGGATTGGAAAAATTTATTTGGCAGTGTGTAGAAAACAACACATTCTGGGTTTATCCCATAGTTTCTTTTTAGCTACGACTTTAATATCGCCAGGACTTTCCAGTTCCTCTTGAGACAATTATCTTCTCTTCTTGAGACAATTACTTTCTTTTAGTTAGCGTATAAGCAAATATCAGGACCACTCAAAAGTCCGTCCCATTTGCACCTGAAAAGTTTAATGATGTTACCACTCATTCCTAATCCTGGACTCAACCCCAGCCAGAAGAGCGGGTATTTGACCACTAGACTAACGGAGCTGTACACATGCTAGAGCAGATTACAGTCATAACTGTCGTGTCATGTCCCGTGACATCACGCATAACTGAGTTGTTGCTGCGGACAGGAAAGAAAGTGTGGGGTTTTGTGATCTTTTTTTTTTTTTTTTTTTTTTTTTTTTTTGAGGTTTAACGACCACCGTGAGCAACTCAATGGGCTATAAGCAGTCGTCTGTCCCTAATTTAGGGTCACTGGTTCCAGGGAAGGGAGAGAGCCAGTGCCGTAAGACAACCACAACATCCATGCCTCACCGGGATTCGAACCCAGACCCCTCTCGGACGAATGATCAGAGGCCATTGCCTTAGACCACTGCGCCACCGGGGCGGCTTTGTGGTCATTTCAAGAACAAGCGTGTTTACATTCAGTTTTGTACTACAAAATTATGATTCTTTTGCATAATTCCTGAGCACTTATTCGAGATCTGATAAAATGCAGGGAATGTCTTTCGATTGACATTTTTGCGTGCAATGTCTTCAATAAAGCGTGTGAAACGCCGCCCTTATCGTGCAGTGACCATTCGTCGGAAATGGTTCCGCGTTCGAATCCCGTTGAAGAATGGACGTGGTATTTGTCTAACGACACTGTTTGTCTCACTTCCTTGGAAGTGACCCTAAATTAGGAACGAGCGACTGCTTATAGACCTACGGGTTCGAACAAACAAAACCGCACCAAACTTCCGTTACAAGTCATTTACGTACCTCCAAATTCAATGGTTATATTCGTTTTTCTGTAAAACTACGCAGTTGCTCACTAGAGGGCTCCGTTGAGTCATCCGTCGCTCGCCGGCTGCTACGCCAGTCGAGAGTGTGCAGATGCTTTGTATCACATGCCTAGTTTGTCTGTGTACGTATAGTGAGACGACAAAATGGTTCAACCTTTTTTTTCGTCAGTTTTGAATATTCATCTGTCTGACAAGTCACTCGTACTTTGTGATTCCTGGTCTGGACACAAGGATGATCGAATACTTCAGGAGGCCCCCGGGGAAAACAAGTTCATTTAAAAAGCATTCCACCAAAAATTGTAAAATATGTTTAAACCCTCGATGTTCATTTTTTCAGACAATATAAAATTTACGCAAAGAGGATCACAGACTACATAAAACTACGATCCAACATGATGGAGCCAAAATTACATGACAGAATATTCCTTCTGAAGATGCCTTCTGTGATCTACTATCATAGGTAAATAGTTGCACTATTCATTGTGAAAATAATTTAGAAAAATAGGACTATTATTAGTGCTGCAGAGTGTTCAAGCACATTTTATGAGAATGGTGAATTTATTGCAAACTATAATATTATTCTCGGAATTTCACTATTTTCGATAGTCTCAGCAGCCTCTTCCTGGTGAATGCGAACAAGAACTTTGATGTAGACTTGAAAAGTTTGGCAATTGCCTACGCGTTTTGCTAATGTGCACCCCAATAATGCCGCAGAGAAAGCCTTTGTGCAACGGACGAACACGTAACTTGGTAATGTGAAGTCCGCGAAATAATTATTTGGGGATCTTATAATACATATTAAGGCAACAATATGGATTAGGGGACTGCAGAGCGAAGAACAAACTGACGTCTCACGATTCAAAACGAAGATTTAATGTATATCGTTATTATAATTTTAACTCAACTTTTAAAAATTATAACGAAAACCAGGCGACATTAAAATTAAATCCATTCCCATGTTATTGCCCCTGATTATGATGAGGTCTTTGACGAGCAGTGATTGTTGAGATACTCTTTTAAGTAGATAATAATTTTGTTCTAAGTTCTAGTTGAATAAAGATGATACGACTCACACATACCAAAATCATAGACTCAGTAATGTCACCAATCTCTGTGCAGAATGGAGTTTTTTGTTTGGGGGTTCAACGACAACTATGAGCAACTCAATGGGCTATTGTCCGTCTCCCGTCCCGAATTTAAGGTCAATGATAGCAGGGAAGGGAGAGAGACAGTGCTGTAAGGCAAACACAACATCCATGCCTCACCAGGATTCGAACTCGCACACATTCCGGGTGAATGGTCAGAAGCCAAGAAGCCAGCACAACTGCATGCTGACATTTGAAATTGAAGAAGAAATAAATCTCTCTCTCATATATATATGTATATGAAAAATAAATAAATAAAAAAAAATATATATATATATATATATAATAAATAAATCGCTCTCATATATATATATATATATATATATATATACATATATCATCATCATCATCATCATTGTCAACCATTATCAATCCACTGCTGGACGAAGGTCTCCCTAAGTTTCTTCCACAACGGTCTGTCTTGTGCCAGTCTCCTCCATGTCACTCCCGCACACTTTCGAATTTCATCCACCCATCTCCCATGTGGTCTTCTTCTGGGTCTTTTCCTGTCCCTTGGAATCTAATCTAAAATTTCGGCTGTCCATCGATGGTCTGTCCTTCTGGCAGTATGTCCAGCCCATTTCCATTTCAGGGATTCAACTCTGATCATGATGTCTTCCACTCTTGTCATTCTTCTGATCCACGCGAGTTCCTCTTCTTATCTCTCCTGGTTACACCAAGCATGCTCCTCTGCATGCTTCTTTGAGTTGTCTGCAGCCTTTGTATGTCTCTTTTAATTAAGGTCCGAGTCTCTGTACCATACGTAAGCACTGGAAGGATGCATTGATCAAACACTTTTCTTTTAAGACATAATGGCATATTGCTCTTGAAAATTATGCTGTTTCTTCCAAAAGCTCTCCAGGCAAGTTTTGTACGCCGATTAATTTCTTCATCAATGTGGCCCTCACTTGATATCTGCTGTCCATGATATCTGTACATGATATCAGCAGATATCAAGTCTTCCCTTACTGAGATGTCCCTTTGCTATCTTTAGACTTTGGTTGTTTTCAATTGCTTTCCTTACTAGTTCACAGTTGAATTTCCTTACGTCTTCAGTTATACTTTTTCGTACCGTCTTGCATAGCTCTATATATTCCACCTTGGAAGTCACATCTCCTTTAGTTGTCGTCTCTCTACTTTTCGGCATCAGAATTTTTGTTTTTCCTGATAATTTGTTCATATGCAACTTGTTCTTAGTTCCCGCTATTTTTGTTGCTGTTTCCATAAGAGCCTTGGTTAGTTTTCTGTTAACTTCACAGATGTTTACTTCTTCCGACGTTAGACCTTCTAGAGTAGAGAATCTGTTTCTCAGTTCCAACTTGAAGGTATTACGATGTTTTTTAAGGTTGGTCATGTCAATACAACAAGTGAAAAATTTTTAAAGTCAGTACCCGGTATAAGCATCGTAGCAGACGAAACAACTGATTCTGAAGATACGTACATTTTGAATAATCCTTGGTGTCCCATCAGCTGAAATGTACGTTGAAAGCTGTAATGGCGAAACCTATACTTTAGAAGCGCATATAACATATTCAATCCGTTTATTTTTATGGCGTAATAAGCACAAAGATTCGCCAAGCTTTTGCACTCCACTGGGAGGCGTTTTCAAAGCTATGGTGGACATAAAAATGCAGGGAACAAAGAAGTTTTTTAAAAATAATGTGTGGGACATCACGAGCATATTACATGAATTTTTAGCACGTGATTACACGTCGCCCTGCGACGTGTTACCGTCTTTTAATAACGCATGCCAAACCATTCGTAGTTCAGCAGAGATCATATAATTGCATGCTACTTTGCTGGAAAGGTTCGGTAGTTTTCCTAATGGCGGCCTCTTTAAAGTTCATGTAAGGGGGAAGTTCTTCTAATACTATTCCATACTGGAGTGGCCGATGAATGCATGACTTCTCTAGCTAGGGCTGCAAGCTGTATGTCCTGGTTGACACATCACACGTGTTCTTTACATCTATTTTCCAAAGATCGCTTTGCCATTCCGTTATACATCTTTTCCGTGTTCTCAGGATATACCAAAGGTATAGCGCATACACCCGCTTTTTCTTTTTCACACTGTCTTTCCTTGCACCTTGGTAGTATATGTGATAATGGGGTTGGGGACTTCATAACCATTTATATGTTGTATTTACGTAACAAATTATTTAACCAATGTAAAATAAACAGATTTAATACGCTATATGCGTTTCTTGAGTATTCACAATGTGGTATATTAAAAATAACGTTATGCTAAAACCTTTTTGAATTCAATTTTCCTCTAATGCATCACTTTGGAATCAGTAAATGTTAAAGCAGTGAACGAGGCAATACTTCATCGCGCCAGTAAGTATGTTTACCTTTTGTGAATATAACCGCTTTTGTGACAGACAACGCATCTTACATACAAAATCGTGGGAAAAGAGCCTTAAAGCTTAATATATGAGGAAATACGGTATTCCGCGAAATTTCGTGGTAAATCCCGAAATTTCGAGAAAAGCCGCGAACTTTTCGTGAAATTTCGTTGTTCACCCAGCGACTGTTCCACGAATTTTGCCTTTTTTTTCCCAGCGATAAAATTACAATTACTACCCTAGCCATAATTCACCACGCAGGTTGGTGAGTGTGGGATAGCATTTCCTCTAATCCCGATAATACAGTTCTATGTGTCGGTCGTCACAGCCTCTTCAGTAAGAACAGGATGCGCCACAAAAACGCGGATTTGACGAAAAAAAAAGCACTATGTAGAAAGTTTATTGAAATAAGGTATTTACTACAATCTATAAACTTATCCGGGAATTTTCGCTTTTTTTTTTTTGTCACCTCAGGATCGTCGTGGAGAATACAGAAAAGAGATATTTTGACTATCACTTGAAAAATGCACATCATCGTTGCTGCTGTGTGCTGATATGTAATTTATAAAAATGAGGTATTTATCACAATGTGTTATCTTGTGCTCAAAGTTCACTATTTTATTCGTGTTCGAACATGGAGATTTATTTTGACCTATCTCCTGCAGGCACATACTGTAAGTTTTACATTTTTCGTCTCTGCAATCTTTTCTCTGTGTGCAATAAATAACGCATAAGCGACGTGTTCTTAATACCGATATTCATACTAAATTCCTTTTGGGAATTTTTTTCCTTGCCCACTGCTAAGGGGCACGGAAGTAGTTACGCGTTAGACACTTCAGCGCCAGTAAGAGCGATCTGCCTATCTAAAGGCAATTAATTCCCCTCTTGTCGTCCAATATATGCTATAAATATTCATAAATTTTAGGGTGCTGCTGTGTGTGTGAAGCGCAACACTTCAATACTAATGATTACTTTCGGACAGTGACAGTATAATAACACCTGTTTACGTTTAAGAGCAAGAAGGAGGGCACTGACAACAACCAACAATAAATAAAATAAAAACTAAGCTTCTGTGACAGATTAATTTTCTCAAGAATAATATAAATAAAATATTTTCTCAAATAAAATATACGTACCAGGGTTTTATAAAAAATAACACTCATGTCTGGGTATCAGCAAGGTCTACGCTCCAGAAAATTTCTGTAACAGCATTGCGGAACTTATCTTTCAACAACAATAAGTGCAATCTGTATCCGGTGATGGGTTTTAGGGAAACGTGAATGTTCTAATACTTGTATATACAATAAAATCTTTAAACTCCGCCAACGAATTTAAATTTGTATTGTGAGTGACTCTTTTTATTAAGATCGTGCATTGAAGGTAACTATACCTCGAATATGTTTGACTATTTCTGCACGAATTTGAATTCTCCTAATAAGTGCAATAGTAAAGTGGAATATCACTTGAGCTGTGACAAATACCTCTAGTTTGACCTTCCTTTTGAAAATCGCCGTTTTCTGTGTACATTTCGTTACTTCTCAGTTAACATTTTCCAACGGAACGGCATGTCATTTCCCCGAACTTGTACATTTCGGCAGCTCTGAGATTGAATTAAATGAAGATTAAAGGTACGACAAGACTGTCAGGTGCGAAAAGATGAACGATGTGGTGTTTATACGAGGTGGAGAGATGAAGCATATGGTGTATGTACACTCAATGAACAAAACATTAAAGATTATATAGTGGTGGTCCTCCTCTAGCTTGAATAACAGCTTGCCAGCATCGACTCCGCCAGATGCCGGAGGATTTCTGGAAGTAATGCTAGCCGTGCCTGTTGCAGTATTGTCCACAACTCCACCCAAGACGTTGGCCCAGGATCCACATATCTGATTTCCCCTTCGCGATATCCCAGAGAGCTTCCATAGAGTTTACCCCTTTAACGACTATGACCCAAAAATCTCGCATCACTCTATAAACGCCCGAAACTGTCTGTTGGTTCACTTGTTTATTTAATAACAACAATATTGACTGAGGGTGTCTTCTGCTGGTCCCTCATAGGTCGAAAAAATTTGAAGAAAAAGCAAGGGTAGAAAAGGTGCCACTGGGTGGTTCCAAACTCAGATCAGTGTTCCTCGAGTTATGCCTGAGTGGTTGCAGACCGGTGAGGTGGCGCATTGTCCTGAAAGAAACCATCCGCCGCAGGATGTACCAAGGCCATGAAAGCGTGTATGTGATCAGCCAGCACATTCTGGTAGCGCGCAGTGGGTAAGAACCTCTCCAGACACACTAAGGGACCTAATGTGCCCACGAGAAGGCTCCCCAAACTATCACAGAGCGAACACCGCCTTGAGCAGATCCGATCTTGCATGACAAGGCTATGGCTTCATGCTATCGACGCCACCATCACCCACCCCTCAGTTCGGTAGAGCTGAAAACGGGATTCATCTGACCACACTACGCTGCGCCATTCTGCAGAAGTCCAGTTTTAATGCTGCCAGCACCAGGGGAAGACGTAATTTCCGATGACGGGCACACAGCAGTGGCACTGAATGTTTTACAGAAATTTCACTAAAACCATCTTTTCCTTTGTACGACGTATTTCTTTACCCATTTGCCAAAGTCAGATGGAATCAGCGATCCTTGATCAAGTGGTACCTATCGGAAAACGATTCCTTTCTGCTGAATATCATTTCGAAATCCGAATTCGCCATTCCTTTCGTCAGATAAAGCTCGAGAAGAAGAATTTGGCTCCCGTAGCCCAAGGTTTGCAGAGTACCCCCTCCCCGTACCGTACGCTCGTGGACACTACTTAGGCCTCCGACATTAAACCTGGATGGGATTTGAGCCACCGTTGCTAAGAGGTTGGTCTATAGAAAACCTGTATTGTCTACGGCGGCCCCTGTCATCAATGGAGTGTGGTCGGCCACGGCTTGGTCCCGGGTGCTGGTACGTCTGTCGACGGTATACTCCCGGTACACCCTTGATGCAGTTGCCCTCAGCGATAGAATGACCCACCTGTCTTGCGCTGACAATGCGAGCACGACCAAAATCGCTCAGATTACTACGTTTACCCATGTTCGCCGATTGCGATACACTGTTGAAAAAACCCTGTTGTTCTCATCTTTACCACGTGAGCTCGGTTCGGGTGTGTTCCACTCTGCGCGGGGGATGCCGCTGTCAACTGCCCATCACTCTAATGTTTTGTTTACTGAGTGTACACGGTGGAAGACATGAAAAACGTGCTGTACAGATACCAGGGCTAGTCCAGTTTTTAGCTACACATAATGTTGAGCGTGGAACGCACGATCCTGATGAAGTACATTTTCCACCGAGCCACATTTCTTTATCAGGAGAGCAGAGAATGGAGGTCGATAAACGTGATCTGCGGAAGCTCCTACGTCGTAATTGGAAAAAAAAGGATGTTAAACGCGACATAACCCGCGAGAGAAATCTGTTCATTTGAAGGTGAGGAAACAGTCGACAGCAGCACTGTACGATAATGGTTCCAGCGTTTGGTAACACCAGTCTCGAACACAAGCCGAGTTCAGGACATCTAGCGATCACCAACCCTGTCATCCAGGTCGAAGCTGTGACAGCTAACCTCGGTACCAGTGTACGATAATTAGAAGCTGAGATGGAATCTTCTCAATCCTCCATCATTCGTCATCTGCACTAGCTTAGTTTCTCCATTAGTTAATTTTCCGGACTGAAACTCGGGTGGTTTATTTGCCTTAAGCGATAAAATGACATAAGGCGCTGACCCTCCCTTAACTGGTATGAGTGACCCTCAATTAGGGTCTAGCGATGACTTATAGCCCTAAGAATTGCTCGTGATGATTGTTGAAGTCTAAAACCGCCGCCCCAGTGGCGCAGTGGTCCGAGCGATGGCCTCGGATCATTCGTCCGAACGGGGTTCGGGTTCGAATCCCGGTGAGGCATGGATGTTGTATTTGTCTTGTAAACGGCACTAGCTCTCTCCCTTCCCTGGAACCAGTGACCCTAAATTAGGGACGGGCGACTGCTTATAGCCCATTGAGTTGCTCACGGTGGTCGTGAAACCTCCAAAATTGCCGCCCCGTTGGCGCAGTGGTCTAAGCGATGGCCTCTGATCATTCGTCCGAACGGGGTCCGGGTTCGAATCCCGTGAGGCATGGATGTTGTATTTGCCTTGTAAACGGCACTGGCTCTCTCCCTTCCCTGGAACCAGTGACCCTAAATTAGGGACGGGCGACTGCTTATAGCCCATTGAGTTGCTCACGGTGGTCGTTAAACCTCCAATAAAAAAAACACTCTAAAACCAAGAAAATAGGTGCGACATGAACGCTCCCAAGCGCATATAAAGATGAATCATTACTTTACTGAAACATGCGTGTAGGAGAATGATATATACGTTATTACTTCCTTTTCACATTCGTCATTAATTGCTAGATCCAAAAAAAATCGATCTCCATCGAATGTATGGATGTACGCACAATAAAACGATTTCAGATATTTTCCGCTCTTCTGAACTTGCATTTCGATGGCGTTAACCCTTTAACGAACAGGACCCTGAAATCTTGTGTCGCTCATAATACCACAATGCCCGAAACTATCTTCACTTCTTTCAAAATATCTCCCCTCACCTTTAGAAGTTAACGAAAGAAAAGTTAGTACTCGGACACCACACAAAACTCCTGATCTGGAGTCTTAATATGCATGAACGTTCAGACGTTTTCCGTGAGCCACCGATGCATTCTTCCATGGAAAAGGCATGCGATCTCATAAGAGTAATAATATCTCCTCAGAAGACAACAAAGCCGGCTTTACATATTTCTTTAGCAATAATGGCTCAGTGGGAATTCTGCTAACCCCGCAGAGGCCCTGTAAATACAAAGAGCACGTGGGATAGGAAATTCTACTCACTCTAAACTTTTCTGGGCGATCGTGGTTGTGTGGATGTAGAGGCGTTTTGGGCAGTATGGTCGTTAGAGGGTTAACGAATTTTTGAATTTCTGATGATACTTCATCTCTAGAAAATCTATTAAAAGAACTGTTCCTGAATAATGCATAGCACCCGATCGTTTTCTATATACACTCACGGACATTGAAATTTGCGCACCAAGAAGGAAGCATCGGATTGAACTAAAATTTTATGGACATAACGATACAGATCAATGATACACATGATGGCAAAAACAGAGCTGCAGAACAATTACAGAGGGATCTGTGACATACAGTCCGGTCATCTTCAATAACGCGTCGCACCGCTTCGTGCGGCGATACATGCTGCAATACGGTCCGGCATGGAGGCGAACAGAGCCTGATGTTGTCCTGCGGCAGACTGGCCCACACGTGTTGGACGATGTGCTCCCAATCCCGGATAGTGCGGCACGGCGGCAGCCGGCGTTTCAACAGGTCTCACTCGTGCTCGATATTGGACAAATCCGGTGAGCGAGAAGGCCATGGATTTGTCTCGACATGACGTAGGCAGTCCTGGTCAACCCGAGCCGTATGTGGGCGGGCATTATCCTGCTAATATAGCGCACCTGGAATCCCGGTCAGCAATGGGAGCACATGGGGCCGTAGGATCTCATCCACATACCGCTGGCCCATCAATGATTCACGTACCATTACTAGAGTTGATCGGCTATCGTAGGCAAAGTCTCCTCAGATCACAAGTCTGCAGTGGAGGAGGTGTGGTGCTCGACAGCAAGGTTGGGACAGTGTCGTTGACCCGGGGACCTCCACACCCGGCCACGATTATCATATGTCCCCAAAACGAAGCTGCACCCATCGCTAAATACCACAGGTCGCCAGTATGTGGTGTTCCACGTCGCTCCGGCCTGGAACCACTGAACACGGAGCCGGCGATATTCCAGTGTTAATGGCAGCACACGTAAGGGGCGCTGGGATCGCAGATTCGCTTCCGCGAGGCGTCGGGAAATGGGTCGTGGGCACACAGGAGCCGCTACATGTGCCTGTATAGAGGACCGGGTCCCCGTGGGATACGTTCGTGCCTGCAGCACGATCCGTCGATCCTCTCTACCGCGTGTCCTCCTGGTCCGTCAGAAGCTGCTCCGCCCTGTGGTAGTGCCGTCACGTGTCCACTGCTCCCAACCCAGTCGGACGGTATCGTCAGAACGATACACGTGGCGGCTATACGGTGAGCCGACCACCGTGCGGTTTTCAGCTCGATGATCCGGCCTCTCTCAAAGCCCGGACGTTGCGCAAATCGACGTCTCTAGCATCTACCCGGCATTCTTGTCACTCTACTCGTGCTTGCGTCGGCCGGTGCTTTTCGCTTTCATGGGGCATGGACTACACGCTGGTTTATAAGGCTGCAGTTCGTGCTTTCAGCACCACCACAGAGTGTGCGGTCATGCGCACTCGCACCAAACGTGAACCATTTTCATACCAGCACGTAACTAGCAATTTGCAAAGTTTTGCGGTTGTAGCATGTTTTCCTTTAGGCGCGCAAATTTCATTGTCCCTGAGTGTATTTCTAAGCGTTTCCTAAACAGGCAATTTTTCGTTAGGTGCTCTAATGCTATTTAAGTATTTGTCTCTATATATCTACCGTAGTTCCCGGCGTCAAGGACGCAGAGCAATTTTAAAATGCAAAATTTTGAAAAAAAAATAATAAACGTAAAATTAAGGTCTCGAAGATACCACCTGTTTCTCAGCTACGACTGTGGGAAAATCTTTTCGAACAGGCGAGCCAAGATTGTTCACACGTTTGGGAAAAACCCATTACAGCGGCTCTTTTGATCTAGAATTCCATATGTTTGTGTCGGTCTCGTAGCATAGACCACGTGGTTTAACGCAAATGCATCCCAGCAAAAGCGACGCGAAGAAATAAAAAACATTAGTCTTCCCATATCCTTTCACGACGATTTATAGGATTTACCGGTAAACATATTAACACAGATAACTTCCTCTGATGTTAGCATAGGCCTACGAAAAACATAACCTTCGGTCTCCAGGACGCACCTTAAATTTTCGAGACTTATTTCAGTTAAAAAAGCGTCCCCAACGCCGGGAGATACGTTTTTTTTTTCATTGTGTGAACTGGTTTAGATTTTGTCTATAAAAATCCTGATTTTCGATTAAACGAAGTCCTCACAACTAAGAATCTGCGACCAGTGCTTCAGTATGGAATTCATGAATTAATAACTTTCCTTTTTTCTCTACGGATCCTGAGTGCATCCATTTGAAACCGGAATGTTGAATATTGAAGATACATTTAGAATTCTATTGTACTATAGCCATAAAATTAATGTTTATGGCTGCACTATAAAAAATCTGTTATATTTGGAGCATAAAATTGCGTCCCAGAATTTTATCAATTTTTAAATCGCGCATTTGAGTGCGAATCACGAAATTCGAAACCAATTTTTCATCCATACCGAAAATAAACTGCATACCCTCCTCTGATGGGATACAGGAGTTGGAGTGATTTTTTCCAAAACTATTTCAACAAGTTTATTGAAAGTTTTAATTTCATTAAGTGTTTGATTTACGTCAGAATGTTTAGGTTAGCTACACACAGTGACGTAACTACCACCCCCGGCAGCCCCTGCAGCTGCGGAGGGGGTAACAAAGGGTTGTACTGAAGCTGCCAGTTATAGTTTTATGAAAAAATTCGAACACGCACAATAATTAACCCAAAGATTCGTATTTTGCTTTAAGATATATTTAGCTTTGCCTAAATAAACGCCTAATTTCACTTTTAAAAGACTGAATGTCCTACAGATTGAAAGTGTTCGGCTCTTTGACTTGGGGTTGTAATACGATTGCTCTACAATGGGTTGTAAATAATACGATCGCTTTCCAATCGTCATCTCTCTGCGCTGCTGAGGAAAAGCGGGCGGCCACAATGAGATTCCCCGTGAAGGATGTGGGAAAACAGATAGCTACCTAGAATTACGTCCACGACCGGCGTCAACATTTATTCACAGCAGCCGCAGATCTGCAATGTGTAAGAGGGTGATTTCTTCAAGCGATTTATTTATTTTAGTTTTAGACAAAGCAATTACACGTATTGTCAAATCTATTACTTCAAAAGTTAAGACTACAGGGCTGTAGGTACCATCATTAATTTTGCAGACACTCTGCCTGACTTCCTAACTCCCCAACCACCACACACATACACACACACCGCGAAAAATGCATCCTCCCTTTTGTTCGAAATCCTGGGGGAAATACTGTGCTTAGGGGTGCTGAAGTAAATCTTGCGGGGTAGCGCACGTTGTGTCACTTATGCCACTGGTTACACAGATAGATTTTGTACAAATTCAATTTGTGGTTGGTCCCTCTGAAATAGAGAAATTCAAATACACCGAAGAAATCAACGTCTCAGGAGGCCACGCGTATGTGATATTTAGAGAGAATTGCTAACGCATTCACGGTTTAGATATGGGAGCAAAAAAGTGAAGTTCGAAGAGGTGAGCTTTGGGATCGCATCTCTCTAGCAGAGAAAACCAGATGGTTAACTCAAGAAATGTTTGTAACAGGGGACGGATTGGCACTACTTTCTGCTTCATTCACACTAATAAAAAAATGAATCAAAGGATATACAGGTGCCCAATAAAGTCCTTTCTCAGCCACGTAACTTTCGAACGCCGACAGCTATAGCCGTAAAAACGGTGTTTAGGTATAGTAAAGGGGCTATGCGCTATTTGATGAGATCCCTTACAGCGCCTTCTAGTGGCAAAGTTAGGAGTTAGCGTGCCGATCTCAAAAACTATAGGAGATACGGGAAAATAGTCAATTACAAAGTTGTAGAGCAGCATTGATTTAGTACGAAAAGACACCTTGCGCACATGAATGCTAAGAATAGAACGCGTACAACGCCCGTTTGTTTGTTCGCTATGTCGAACACTGTTACGTCACGAAACGCGTCAGAAAGGAGATACTATCGCCTTTCGCAAAGCACTAGCCCGACTCAACTGCGGAATGTTTGGTTCCAACATGACGGCGCCCCTCCGCAAAGAGCAGGTGTATCAGACCCCTCCGACAACGTTGCAGGACCTTCGACGCCGTATAACTGATGCTTGCTGCAGCGTGTTACCTGGCATGCTGCAAAATGTGCAGCGTGAGATTCAATCTAGAGTCCAAATGTGTATTGTGGCTAGGGCCGGATTGAACTTTTGCGGGGCCGAGGGCGAAATTTCCTAAGAGGGCCCTGGGAAATGAATCTCATAGTTTAATGAAATCATTGTATGAAAAATGAAAATTAACAAAAATTATCATAAAGGAAAATTATTATCTCAAATTACTGTGAGCTTAAGAAAAAGACCATCATATGGATTGAAAATTCAGAGAGAGAGAGAGAGAGTAAACAGTTTCTTTATGATAATTTTCGTGTATTTTCATTTTTCAGAGACAGAGACGACAGACAGACAGACAGGTAGAGTGAGAGAGAGAGAGACAGACCGACAAACAGAGAGTGAGAGAGGGAGACAGACAGACTGACAGAGAGAGAGAGAGAGAGAGAGGGAGAGAGAGAGAGTAAACAGTTTCTTTATGATAATTTTCGTG
The DNA here is from genome assembly GCA_039090855.1 of Macrothele yani. Taxonomy (NCBI): domain Eukaryota; kingdom Metazoa; phylum Arthropoda; class Arachnida; order Araneae; family Macrothelidae; genus Macrothele; species Macrothele yani. Next base: position 135,785,692 of record CM077002.1, read on the forward strand.
TATTTTCATTTTTCAGAGACAAAGACAGACAGACAGGTAGAGTGTGTGTGTGAGAGAGAGAGAGAGAGAGAGAGAGAGAGAGAGAGAGAGAGAGACAGACCAACAAACAGAGAGTGAGAGAGTTAGACAGACAGACTGACAGTGAGAGAGAGAGAGACAGACAGACCGAGAGTGAGAGAGACAGACAGACAATCAGAGAGACAGACAACAGACAGACATTGAGTGAGAGACAGACAGGCAGATACAGACATTGAGTGAGAGAGAGACAGACAGACAGATAGACAGACGTTGAGTGAGAGAGACAGACAGACAAAGAGAGGGGAAGGGAATAAAAAGTGCTCAAATCTACGGCTTTCTTTCCGGAGAGGAGGAAGTTTAGGTTGCTTTATTATCTTAATAAAAACTTTCCTACAAAATGATAAAAAAGATAGCTTTAACTAATCTGTGTACTGAATATTTTTCCATAGCAAACATTTTTGCGTATTGAATAATAACGATCCCTCTTAAATAAATTCGTATATATATCTTTTTTTTTCCTGGTACATGTTTTAGCGATTGATTTTTGATGGAAAGTGGAATAACTGGCAAATTAATTACTTTATTCACCTCTTATACGCGTTCATGTACAAAAATTGCCTTATTTATTATTTTTTTCATTTCCAACACTGTTTTGAAAGTCACTGAACGATTGGCTTCCATATATAGCCCAGATACAACTTTGATATTGTTCTTTTTATTTTTTAAGTTTCAGTACCAGGTTTACACACAAATTGTTGATTATATAATAGGGAGTCATAAAATGTGATGAAACTTAATTTCTTATTTCATGAATATGGAAAAGTTTAAGGTTTAAATAAGTTGGGGAGGGGGTTATAAACTGAAAAAAAAAACCATTATAACAAGTTAGTAAAATCATGCAATGCATTGATTATGATATGCTTTCTAACATACCAGAAATCGCGCGCAGACAAACCCTCCTCCTAACCCTGACTATTGATTTGTTCATTATACCTTCGGAACAACATACTAAAGTTTTGTCGCATTAGAAGCATTTTTACTCAAGTTATTACTCAAGTTAAGAGGATAATGGCTGTGAAATAAATCTCGCTCATGTGCCATGACCTTTGATCCCATTTCGATGATATTAAAAATAATTGTTCAGTATACCTCTGGACCAACATACTAAAGTTTTGTCGCGATAGAAGCATTTTTACTCAAGTTATGAGGATAATGCCTGTGGAATAAATCTCGCTCCTGTGCCCTGACCTTTGATCCCATTTCGATGACATTCAGCATAACCTGTTCAGTTTACTTCCGGAACAACATGATAAAGTTTTGTCGCAATCGAAGCATTTTTGCGTAAGTTATGACGCATAAGGGCGATGGAATGGATCCCGCTCCTATGTCCTGATCTTTGACCACATTTCGCTTATTTTCAATAGGTTCGTCCCCAGGTTGTCACCTACCACATACTAAAATTTAATTGAAATTTAATAATTTTTACGCGAGTTATCGGGTGGACAGACAGACAGACGGACAAAACTGGAGCATATACGCTTCTTCAGCCAACGGTTGGAAAACGTAAAAATATATTTTTGAGGGCCTTGCCTCCCAAAACTTAAAAATACAAAAAAACAATAAATATAGAGAATTCTAGCAAAAACAATTTTGTTTTGTAAAGTGTGGGGTCCCGTGAAGACGCGGGGCCCGGGGCGTCCGCCCCGGTTGCCTCGATGGTCCAGCCGGCCCTGATTGTGGCTGACGGAGAGCACATTGGGTTGAGCACCGACGGTAATATTCCTAGTGACAACTAATTGCTCCTTTCTGACGCGTTTTGGGACGTAACAGTGTTCGACATCGCAAACAAGCAAACGAGCGTTGTACGCGTTCTATTCTTAGCATTCATAAGCGCAAGGCGTCTTTTCGTACTAAATCGATGCTGCTCTGCAACTTTGTAATTGATTTTTTTACCGTATCTTGTGTCGTTTTTGAGATCGTCACGCTATCTCCTGACTTTGCCGCAAGGAGGCGCTGTAGGCGGTCTCATCAAATAGCGCATAGCCACTTTACTATACCTAGACACCGTTTTTATGGCTATAGCTGTCGGCGTTCGAAAGTTACGGGGCTGAGAAGGGATTTTACTGGGCACCCCGTATACGAATTCGTCACTAGAGGGAAAGGGGCATTTCGGTTATTGGCAGTTCATAAGAAACTTCAGAGCAAAAACACTTCCGGCGATGGTTAAACGGGCCACCCTCCACCGTCAAAACGGATATAATTAGGAAGGGACACCACTTGTAAGTAACGGAACTACATCATCTCAGTTCGCGCGTGTAGTTAACAAATTCCTTAAAATAGTAATTTATACAACCAGAGGCCCCAAGTTCAAAACCAATTTTTTTGGTCATACCAAGAATTGCATTTTTAAAAGTTTACTCAAAAAAAGACTAATGAAAACACTAATTTGCCTCTCAGTGTTTGCATAAGCCTTTAAAATGATGGAGACTATGTAATAAACTAACGATATTTGTGTGAAATGACAAAAACCATCAGTTCGGGTGGGCTGCGCACGAGAACGATCCAGCGCCAGCAAAGGTCCCACTTTGGCTGCACCATGAAGGAACACAACCTCAGATATGTACCATACCGGGTTACGAATAAAAGAATCAAAGGACCGTCTATTTTTGATAATCTGAAATCTAAATTTTAACGTGTAATTGCAAAAACCGTATAAATGAAATACGTATAACCAAGTTCAAGAAAACGTTAGAAACTACAGTAAAATATCGGTACTAACGCAGAATTGCGTACAAAAGTGAAAAACATATAATTGAGAAACGTATAACTGAAGTTACACTGTATATCTCCTTCTTACATCTACCTGAGTAGCATTCTGCAAAGATGGAAACGGGTCAACGGGTCGACAATTTCTTGCGGGTCCAACGGGTCGGGTCAAGGTGCTCCTGACCCGATTTTGACCCGGTTTTATTCCAGTTTTATTTTTGAAAAGAGAAAAACATATTCCAAAGAAAAATGCGCGTTGTGGAATTCTGTAGTCGATACTGGTGCCCACAGAGTGAATAATGATTTGCCAAGCAAAAATACTCTCGTCTCTTTCTTAAAGCAGCGAAGATTTCTACTGACCGACGCGACGTCAGACACACCGACACCATATCGTAAAAAAAAAAAATACTTCCTTTGCGTTCTTTTACAGTGCGATTGTCCAGGGCAAGGTACAGGCAAACGCCATTCGTCTGGTTCTCAGCTGATTCACTCTCTCCGTGCGAAGTACACTGTATGACTAAGACTTACTTTTCACATTGCATCTTTTAATTGGGCATTCACAGGTTTTCGATTGATGTGCAAACATCCCGTTCTCATGACATGTCATATCGAAATTAACCCCTTAGTTGTTAATATGGATGGATTTAATATTAAGGAGGTTGAGAAAGACGTTGAGGCCAACAAATACGTGCTTGTTGAAAGCCACAAGGGGAAGAATGAATGCTGGAAATTGTTTCGTCTCATTAAGGAACCGGTAAATAATTCTGTGTTGTTTGGTCTTGCATTTTGTTCAAAATGTGGAAAGTGTATAATTACAAAGAAAGATGTCAACGGTGTAATAAAAGATCATGGAACCAAAAATCTAACGGACAATATGCAAGTACATGTGTATGCACTCCTCCATCAAAGCGTGGAAAGAATGAACAATGTAAATACATTTAAAAAAATGCATTTGTGTAATCGTAAATAATGATTCCCATTTGTAATATATTCCATGGTCACGTTCATGTTAGCTATTACTTCTGGAATACGCAAATTAGTCGCACTAAAAATGGCACTAAAATTTAGCAGGTAACCAAATTTTATTATTAAAAAAGGATTTCAGTTATTAAATATCAAGCAGTTATTGGGATGAATATATATATTGCGTTTATATGTACATATATATAAATTGAGTTTCGAATTTATAGTTCAAAACAGATTTATTCGGGTCAGCTACGGGTCCGGGGGTCGGGTCTGGTCAGGGTTCGAAATTTCTGACCCGTTTCCAACTCTGGCATTCTGAGCATTAAACGTGTTGTTTCAACTTATGTTTTCCACCCATATCCTTTCATTTTCATGAAGACCTAGTCATGTTCTCTGATATCTTTCATACACGGGATAGCTTTAAGCAACATTTTTGGGGATTCTTTTTGCTGATTATTTCTCAGCTGAAAGCAGGCCCACGCCTGAGGCGCACATATCGATTGTAAATTTATCAGGAACTTATACCTGCAACATAAAAGTCATGTCGTGTCTGGTATGTTGTTGTTGTTGTTTTTTTCTCACTGTTTGTCATTGCTAAATATTTTGCTCAGCCATGAAGACGAGGAAAATATTAAAAAAAATTACAAAAAAAAAAAAAAATGTGGAACTTGATATAACGACCAGCCCACGTTGACGCGTATCACGATAGTTGCAGCTGAGGAACCAGGTGAAGATGAAATCGCAAACAAACTACTACTCAGCCGGTGGGCCATTTCACTACTTTACGAATATCTTCCTCATTTTTACTCATCTATTTCTGTCGATGGCATTTTGTTTCCTTCCTGTAAATCTTACTGTTTCATTGTCCATCTCTACTAAGACGTTTTTCGGGGGGAAATCCTTAAACTGCCTTTTTCTGGGCAATCTCCTTACCCAATCTTCTGTAAAGTTGTTTTGCTGTCCGCATCCACCAAGGGTCTCGTATTTCAGGAACGTCTTAAGATACCTCTTCCGGCGCGATCTTTCTGCCTAGTCATCTGAAAAACTTACTCGTCTCTAAAATTGCTTTCATTTTTCGGAAATGCCTTGAATTTCTTCTTCCCAAGTGATCTTCTTGCTCAGACTTCTGTAAAATGTACTGTTTTGCTGTTTGTCTCAATCAAGGTTTTCGTTTTACGAGACCTCCTTGGACTGCCTCTTCCTATGCTATCTCCCTGGCCAGTCCTCTGGAAATCTGATTTGCTTTCCTTGTCGACCAAACATTTCGTTCTTCGTGAACACCTTCAACTGCCGCCTCTTACGGGATGTTCCTGCCCAGTTTGTGAATCTAAACAGTTTTACTGTTCGTATTTAGTACGTTTCTTTTCTTTTTTTTTTTTTTCGGAACGCCTTAAACAGCCTCTTGACACTTCATGTTTATGTTTATCGACCTCCATAACATCCATGCTTATCGAACACCCAAACATCACGTGTGTCGACCTCCTCTCCCTGCTCACCTGATAATGCAATGTGGCTTCATGGCGACCGCACGTCATCAGCCTCCTATGTTCATGTCACCGCGGTACCCATCCTTAAGTTTGCCTCGTGTGTTGCATAGCAATGGAGGCTCAACGTTATGGATAGCTCAAAATGTGGCGAACTTTACTTTTGACTCACGCTTTTATAACGTCTCTAGTACTTCATGTGTTTTGCTCTACAATTATGCCTGCTTCCTAAGTATGAGCAGAGCTTCTTAGTGATTTATAGATAATAAAGGGAAACTATTATTGGTGAAGTTGTTTTTTGTACCATTTATAGTCTTTCTGTTACTTTAACGTTGTTTCCAGTAGTTGAGATATTAAGTGTGCTCATCTAACTCGTTGAACATAAATCACACTCTAATTCCTGTTCTTATTTAACTTGTTGAACATAAATCACTCTAATTCATGTCTTTATCTCACTCGTTGAACATAAAACACACTCTAATTCGTGTCCTTATCTAACTCGTTGCATATAAATCACGTTATAATTCCTGCCCTTATCTAACTCGTTGAACATAAAACACATTCTACGTCGTGTCCTTATCTAACTTGTTGAACATAAATCAGGGTTTAATTCGTGTCCATCTCTCACTTGTTGAACGTAAATCACACTCTAGTTAGAGTGGTTATCCAACTCGTTGAACATAAATCACTATAATTCGTGTTCTTATCACACTATAATTCGCTTTCTTATCTAACTCGTTGAACATAACACACTCTCTAATGTCAATCCTTCTCAAACTCTTTAATATAAATCAAACTGAATTCGTGTCATTAACTAACCTACTTAACATAAATCACTCTCTAATTCGTGACCTTATCTAACTCGTTAAACATAAATCACGCTTTAATTAGTTCCCTTATCCAACTCCTTGAACATACTGTTACGACCCACACCCGCCATTAATTAGGTAATTAATGGGCGTGGTGGATGTGTGAAATTAATTAAGTATTAATTATGTTCGAGGCTTGATTGGAGTTTAAAAGTGTAAACAGCAGAGAAAGTTTTATCTAGGGATTGGAAAGAAAAGAGACGAAGAATTCTCCCTCTGGCTGGGTGGTCTCAGAATAGCTCTGTTAGGTCATAAATATCAGGGCGCAGCTGACGGCCAGTCTAAACAGGGAAGGAGTTACGTATCGAAGAGGGCCAAAAGGTTTAGCGAATAATCGTAAATTCGTCGATTGTTTGGGGCATTTTCGAGAACGATTGCTCTTTGTGTAGTCCGCGCAGAAAAATAAGATTTCGCACTTAGCTTGAAAATAAGGAAGAAAGTTTAGTTGTTTGTCCGCTTTCCGATGTAAAAGGCTGGATGCCTTGGATCAGCTATATGAATTGGGATAAATGAAGCGGAGACGACAACTCGCGGCAGCTGGAGATGCCAGTTTGCCATAAAAACAGCGGAATGCCTAAATCTGCGTGATGAAACAGCAATTTCTAGGTTGGGAGCTTAATCGAAATTAGCGACTGGTTGGCCCAATGAAAGCAAAGTTACAGAGGGATTAAGAAGTCTGCGAGTGGACAGTGGTCATTCCAATGAGAAGCTAAGCTCGGGTTCGAGTCCAACTACGGCAGTGTGCAATCACCATCCTCTCCCTGAAGCGGCGAAGGAAGCGATCTGGTCTTGCGGGGCGAAGCGAGGCCCCATGTATGTGTGTGTGCGTGTGTGCGTGGCTACGTAAGCAGCGCAGCCTCTACGGGTAAGTGCGACGGGATAAAGCCGGCGCAAGGAAAATTGATAGCGTAAGAGCGGTGGCTTGAATACCTAACAAATATACAGGTGAAAAGCTAAATCACAATTTGGATTTATTCTTAACAGCATCCATGTAAGTAGAAACATTTTGTTTTTATTGTTACACCTGCTACGCAATTAGTTGAGTAACTGAACTGATATATTACAAGAACTAAACTGAGAAACAGTAAGACTAAACTGTGGAATTTAAGTTCATTAAAGCTATCAGCAGAACTGATTTAGGTCAAAGTTGACCCAATACTTATGTTCAGAAGACAGCTAAATTTTATTCGTATGTGTGTCATTGCTATGTTTTCATAGCCAATTAAATATTTGTTTAGGCAGTCAGCGCAGTCATAGAACACATTATTTATGTGTACGCATGTGATTGTTTCAAATTGTTTAAGTGTATGCCCATATAATACAGTTTTCGCGCCAAGAACTACGTCGAAGGATCTCAGTAAAGAAATATACTACTTGCTCGGCTACGGTTATTAAATTGATTGATCGCGGTGGGATAATGACCCGCTGTTGTAACATTTTGGTGGCGAGCGGTGAATGCTTAACCAAGCTCGGTCCGGTACCGTAACATTTTGGTGGTCAACGGTGGAATAACTACCCACGAGATCGCAGCAATACTATACATCCCACCCTAGGAATAATTAAATGAATAAAATGGCCAGGTTGAAAGGAATCTGCGTTTACAAAAACTTCAACGGTTTGTTCTTCACAAAGTAAAGCATCAGTATCCCATACATTTCAACTGACTAATCTCAGGTCGTAATTCATCGAAATGACTGTTACCATCAATCGCATGTATACACATAGAAATTTCCACCATATACTTGTAGTTATCGCACGTTATTCATCTACAACAAGATTTTCATCTCTTGGTTATTTCATTCCACACTATATCGCCATAACGTAATCTATTTATTTTCTCATGACTCATTGTCAGCTATGCCAAAATGTGCAATCTGTTCTGAGAAGTAATGTGTCATTCGGCAAGGAAATCTTAAATCGAGTAAGAAAGTAACGAATTTCACATAAGAAAACAGGAACGCAAGAGGAGGTTAATTTTAAATTTTATACGTGACGCATTTCATGTCCGAGAAATGGAACACATTTTTTTCTTGTTTGGGGGTTTAACGACCGCAGTGAGCACATTAATGTGCCATAAGGCCCAGATTAGGGCCACGTGTTCCAGGGGAGCAAGTAGGATAGTGCCGTTAAACAAATACGCCATCCCAGCTTTACCCGGATTCGAAACCGGATGTATATTTGACGAAAGCGTAGAAGCCAGGGCCTCGTCCTATTCGTCCACCGGAACGGACACCCAAAATTCAGAACGATACCTTTATGTAGAAAGGTATGTGCGTGTATAACAGCTTTGAACATTCCATTTTAAATTAATGTCAACAAAGAATGATAAAAGTCTCATTTATTCGGACGAAAAATTGAAAACCCGTGGGTAGAAATTGTCATTATTTTATTCCCATTTGCCTTTTTTGATTGAAGGTTTAACGACAACCGTGAGCAACTCAATGGGCTATAAGCAGTCGCCCGTCCCTAATTTAGGGTTACTGGTTCCAGGAAAGGGAGAGATCCAGTGCCGTAAGACAAACACAACATCCATGCCTCACCGGGATTCGAACCCGGACCCCGTTCGGATGAATGATCAGAGGCCATCGCTTAGACCACTGCACCACCGAGACGGCCATTTTCACTTTCGGTGGCATAAAAATATCTCAGAAGAGTTCATTTCTCTACACTTCTTAGTTATGTAAATTAAAAGTGCAATAGCATTTTTAGGAATATTTCTTACCATTGTTAAGAAGATAGTTGAACATAAAATGACTTTATAGCATTTCAAATTAGTGTGTGTGCGTGCGCGCATGTATGTTTCCAGAGAACAAAGAGTAAATCTACATAGACTTTAATGACCCACAAAACATATTAACCTCTCAAAATGGCCAGCCAGATGAAGTTAAATAGCTTTGATATAGTAAATGAATTTTCTCCATTACTCACAGGAAAGTAAAATATTCATATCAATTTCTCGTTCGGAACAACTCCTTCCCAAACACAATTACTCTGAACTTTCACCTCATAAGCAAAACCGGTGCCTCCTTAATTACATTTGACGTTTACGAGGAGTTATATGACTTTGCTTATCTACGATTTGTGTGTATGCAAATTAGGACAGCCTACATTTTGGAAGGCACTAGGTGTGGCACTTTTTAAATCGGAAATAAGAGTTTCAGTTGATATTACGAGGCGTTACAAGGGTGAAAGAACTTTTAAACTGTCTAAAATCATGTGGAAATTTTGAACGCAAACTAATTTTTTATGCATCTGGATTAGCTCATATCTCACAAATGGTTGCAGTACATAGTTTCTACTTCAGGATTAAGTATTAAAATGCTTTTTAAAAGGCGTTTCACTTTTAGGTTCGAATCTAAACGAGAAACATGTTCTCCACCGACAAGTAGAGGTTGGGTAATCCACTGTGATTCTAAAAATCTCTAAAAAAAATCCTTTTTTGGAATGATACTTTTCATTATGAAGAGTGTTTTGAACACATTTTTGTATAAGTAACATAAAGCTCTTCTGTTAGCAGACAGGCAGCGTACAGTTATATCATGTTTTCTGATGTATCTGTTCTTCTAACTGTTCGATTTCAAACCACTATGAGACACTCTTTGCGGGCAATTTGTAAATATTCGAGACTTCTCAGCCGCTACTGAGTATAAGCAGCTAATTCTATTTCGTGATGTTTAATCTATTGTTGAATTCTAGAAGATTTTTTCTAACCGGTTCCACTGACTATGAATAACGCTGCTCTCATTACATATTCTAAGTTATGTACACAGAAGGTAAATGTATCTTCTTTTTGCTGATTTTTTAGATTATCTAAAAAATCATCTTTGAAGTATATTTTTCGTGTCGGAGACTATTCAAAAGACGTGCTCATCACAACAAAAAAAAGATGTCGCCTTTTTAGCACGTCTTTTGTAAAAAAATATCGTGCTTATGTTACCGGTTTGTCCGTCCGTCCGTCCATCAGTCAGTCAGTCCGCCTGTCCGCCTGTACCCACGATATCTCTGCAACTATTAGTCCCATTTAAAAAAATCTTTTTACATTGGGAAGCTTGAAATATGCGAATGATGATCCCTTATTTCGATTTTTTTACGATGTACAATTTTGCCGCTAGAGGGCGTAAACGCAGATGATGTTAAATTCAAAAATACGTTCTATTCCACATATTTGATTCTAAACATCCGGTTGAAAAAAATCTTAGATCTTTCGATTCCATTTATGTCGAAGAGTATTTTAGATATAGTTACTTTTTCAAATTACGCATAAATTTTCAACAGGGGGCGTAAAGGTAAATTACATTTTCCCCGATAACTCTTCTTATAAATCTCAGATTTGATTTTCTTTTTTCCGACCGTTACACCTCCTGATCGAAAATCTTTTGCATAAAATTTCAAATTTTTGGTAATTAACAGTTTGGCCACCAGGGGCCGTAAGTGTTAATTTTTGCTTCTGATGTATTTGCCATAAAATCTGAGCTTCTAAAATATCGATTGAAAAAATTATGTCGTGGACTGATGCCACTCACATCGATAAACCATTTTGCAATATTTTCTTCTTAAAATATTCCACAGTTTCTCCGCCAGGGGCATAGATACATATCTTATTTTTGTCAATATCTGTACTTCTAGGAGTCAGATTTGAAAAATTCCTTCTTTGTTGGATAGTGTTTTCAGTGAGACATGTTTTTCATAGAATTTCAAAATTTTCAAGTTATTCATAGACTTTCCGCTAGGGGATGTAGAGGTAAATTGCGTTTCCTCCTGTATCTCTGCTTCTAAATCTCCGATTGGAAAACTTCTTTCTGCACCGGATACAGTTCCTGATGGAAAATCTTTTGCACATAATTTCTAATTTTTGTAAAAAATGGTTTGGCCACCAGGGGGCGTAAATCTTAATTTCCGCTTCTGATGTATTTGCAGCAAAATATGAGCTTCTAAATTCTCGATTGAAAAAAAACGTCGTTTGTAGACTGATACTACTAATGTCGACAAACCTTTTAGAAACCTTTTTTCTTAAAATAATGCATGGTTTCCACGACAGGGGCGTAGATGTACATCTTATTCTTGTCAATATCTCTACTTCTAGGAGTCCGATTTGAAAAATTCCTTCTTTGTTGGATGGTGTTTCCCTGTGACATGTTTTTCATAACATTTCAAAATTTTCAAGTAATTCATAGACTTTCCGCTAGTGGACGTAAAGGTAAATTGCTTTTCCCCCTATATCTCTGCTTCTAAATCTCCGATTTGAAAAATTCTTTCTACACCGGATACAGCTCCTGATGGGAAATCCTTTGCACGTAATTTATAATTTTATGTTAAAAATGGTTTAGCCACCGGGTGGCGTAAATCTTAATTTCCGCTTCTGATGTATTTGCAGCAAAATATGAGCTTCTAAATTCTCGATTGAAAAAAAAAAGCCATTTGTTGACCCATACAACTGATGTTGACAAACTTTTCAGGAACATTTTCTTCTTGAAATAATGCATGCTTTCTACGACAGGGGGCGTAGATGTATATCTTATTCTTGTCAATATCTCTACTTCTAGCAGTCCGATTTGAAAAATTCCTTCTTTGTTGGATAGTGTTTCGGATGCAAAATGTTTTTCCTATAAATTCAAAATTTTCAAGTAAATCATAGACTTTCCGCTTGGGGGCACAAAGGTAAATTACGTTTTCTGCGTTATTTCTGCTTCTAAAACTCCGATTTGAAAAATTCTTCCTGTATCGCACACAAGACCTGATGGAAAATATTTTTCACATAATTTCTAATGTTTGGTAAAGAATGGTTTGGCCACGAGGGGGCATAAGTGTTAATTTCTGCTACTGATGTATTTGTAGCAGAATCTAGGCTCCTGGAAACTCGACTAAATTTTTTTTCTTGGACCGATACCGCTCATATGGAAAAACCTTTTGAGAATACTTTTTTCCTAAAATAATGCATGGTTTTCCCACCAGGCGACGTAAAGTTACATCTTATTTTTGTCGATATCTCTGTTTCTAAGAGTCCGATTTGAAAAGTTATTTCTGTGTTGGAGAGCGTTTCCGGTGCGAAATGTTTCTCATATAAATTCATATTTTTCTTAACGCACAAGTCTGCAACCAGAGAGCATAAGCTCACGATTCGGTTTACAGCAATATCTGAGGGATTGAAAACCCGATTGAAAAAGTTCTGTCTTCCGTCAGATACTATTGTTTTCCATACCGGTTCCATTGACTTTGAATAGCTTTGATAAATTTTATTTGCGTCAGAACGGATTCAAAAGACGTGCTTATTACACGCGAAAATTCGGTGTCATCTTTCTTGTTTGTTTTCTTTTCGATTGGCAAGGAGTTGTACCAAGGCGATCTAGAAAATACGAGGCCATGACAGGACATTTGAAAGAAGAGTTCCTTCTTTTAGTGACGCCACGTGAATACCAAGGCTTCAGATTCGTTTACAACGCTGTCGTGTAGACACCGACGTATCAGTCAGTATAATATTAGAGTGACGTCTCAAACGGAGGGAACTCATCTGTCTAATGTCACGGCTTTATGTTTTCTAGACGGCTTTAGTTGTGCACCGTAAGGACAAACAGACAAGAATTTTTACCGGAAGGACAAACGGTTAACTCTGAATTCTAAAAAAGGAAGCAGAGCCGCCCTTAGGGTTGTGCAACAGGTGACAAACAGTTAACTCTGAATTCTACAGAAGGAAGCAGAGCCGCCCTTAGGGTTGTGTGACGGGTGCAATCGCACAGGACACGCGCTCACACCATAAGAAAAAAAGAAAGAAAATGAGCGAGGGAGAGAGGAAGAGCGAGGGAGAGAATTTCTTATTATCAATTATTCTAATTTTATTTTTTGAACTCCGTCTCGTTTAATAATTATTATTTTTTAATATCGATTGCTAAATTTATATTTACCCAAATATCGGCAGCAAAACTACAATATTACGTCTAACGAATCATTAGTATTGAAGTCATATCTTTCAACGTGCACCGTGCATTGATAGTTATCGAAAAGGTTGTGCTACGTTACTTCCATCTGATGTCAAAACTGCATGAATGAAATTCAGAATCCTTTCCCTAATGCCTTCATCGCGTACAGGTTATTACTTTCTGTCCCAGTAACGGTGGCAAGCGTAAAAAGAAGCTTTCCACGCTTGAAGTTGATTAAATCTTATTTAAGATCTGCCATGTCTCAAGAAAGACTGGCGTTTTTAGGCGACTTTGTCAATTGAACAGGATAAAGCAAGAAACATAAATTTTGATGATTTAACAGTCGACACTGCTGGGATAAAATCAAGAAAAGTCCAGTTCTTATAAGGTGAGTTCAATAATGTAAGTACTGTCCCATAATAGGTAGAGACGGAGCCATTGTGAGGGAAAGACGTATGCCTGTGTGCTTGTTTTATCTACATCATTTAAGACATTTACAAAATATCAGTAGTGTTCAAAAAATTTAAAATGCTGTCTTTCGTTATTGGTTAATTTTCAAGCGTCTTGACCTTTCAATAAACTGTAAAGATAACTATAATAAACTATGTTTTAAGTGTAGTGTATATTTTGGGTATCGCTCATTTCGACGAAAGATCATTACACCGAAGGTCACTTCATCGAAAATCACTTCACCGAAAAGTTCATTTCGCCGAAAGGTCATTTCATCGAAGAGTTCACTTCACCGAAGGTTCATTTCATGGAAAAGTACATTTCATCGAAAGGTCGTTTCACCGAACGTTTCGATGAAATAAACTTTCGGTGCAATGAGCTTTTTGGTGAAACAACCTTTCGGTGAAATGAACTTTTCGGTTAAGTGATTTTCGGTGAAGTAACCCTTCGGTCAAGTGTTTTTCGGTGAAACGGACCAAACTCGTATATTTTATGTCTAGTATAGGGGAAAGGGGTTGAAGGAAGGGCCGCGCGGCTGCTGAGGGCGGCTCTGGAAAGAAGATGAGCAGCCTGTTGCAAAGCACGCAGTGCGTTACACGGGACCCGTTAGGTTCACGTGACTAATTATTGTTTTACGACAACGGATGTACACACTACGCGACCGTCGTCAAGGATTTTCTCACAAGGAATGGCTATACAGCGCTTCAACATCCTTCGCTTTGTCCGAATTTGTCACGTGCTGATTGTTTTACATTTCCTTCAAAGTGAAATCCCACCGAATGGGTCGCCCCTGATGACCCCGTTGTCTAAACGCTGGCTTGCAATCATTCGTCTGAGATGGGTCCAGTTTGGAATCCCCGGGAGGCATGGACTTTGTGTTTGTCTTGCGCACTGGCTCTCTCCCTTCCCTGCAGTCAGTGCCCCTAAATAGGGACAAGCGACTGCTTATAGCCCAGGAGTTCTCACGGTGGTCATCATTAACCTCCCAACCAAAAATAAAAAAAATAGTTTAAAATGGCTGCAAACACCGTCGCACAAATAATGATGATATCGGCAAATTACGGGTCTCTTTAGAAATTCCAGATTAAAATTTATAAGAGTCATTCAGAAATGATATCGGTTATTCAACACCAGCAGAAAATGGTATGAGTTAATCAGTTTAAACTAATTTCGACCTGTGAACTGCGATTCGATTCAACATGATGTCAGTTAATCAATATTTCTAATTGAAACGATAGCTTTGAAATTATTTTCTGTTTGAACTAAATGTAGTTGTGTTTCTTTTTTTTTTTATGTCTCATGCCCGACTTTAATGAAAGCCGACCATGAGGGATTCATACAGAATTGTTAAGGATAATTTTTTTTTCCTGGATCACATTTAAACACAACTTTTACTCACTTTCATACCATTTATTTACTCAAAAGATTTATCTAAAAATGCGGAATTTATTTAAGCTATTATTTTGCAGAATAGATGGGTAAGGAGCACTATAAACGAGTTCCTGGGTTCAAAACCCTAAGAACACCAAGTTGAAATGTTTTTCGCAGATATACTACTCAAACTAAATTTCATGTGGATCCAAGAGACAAATTTCACAATAAGTACTCATCAATTATAACAAAATTCTTTCACATCTTTCTTACAGATCTTTCAAAACATCTCCGCGCGGGGGTAACTGCCCGGGAAAAGCCACCCGAAACAGGTCTAATGCAGTTTATTTAGAATCACCCCATGAGGGAGCACTATGAAGAGACCCATATTGAAGAAATTCTTTAAAAATGTGAGAAAATGAAAAAAGCGACAAAAAAAAGAAGACAAAAAATAATAACAATGAAAGAAAGTGAAAGTATGAAAACAATATAGCCACAGGAAGAGAAAGAGAGTTTCCAACTCGTGAAAAATGAAAGTTTGGCTCTGAATCCTACTAAATGATCAAATGTAGAGGATTTTAGGAAGGGAGTGTCTGATCCCAGGTCTTAAACAACCCATAGAAATAGGAAACTAGGAGATTTGGGCTAGAGTGCTCGATAGGAAAGTGACACGGAAGCGAAGTAGAAAGGGGGAGGAAGACACCCTTATTTATTACCGGGGGACCAGTACCCGGGGTCCGATGGCTTAACGTGCCCATCCGACGCACGACGGATTTTTAGTATATCGAGCGTTCGTACCTGCCTGGGATCGAACCTGAGGTCCTTTCCGTGGCAGTCACGAACGTTGGATCCTACTATGAATGTGTGACTTATTAAGTATTATTTTATTAAGGATATCATTACCTTTTCTATAAACTATCGATTTTGATGCTATCCACTTTTTAAAAGTTTTATTTGCACCATATTTCCTATTTTCAAAATTTAGAACTGTTCGGAAATCGCGTTTTACTGATAATTTTATTTGCTCCGAATTTCGATATTTCTGATTAAATGACATTAAATTTCAGTTCTTCAACAGATTATATCTTGCAATTGCTACTAGATAATGAATTGCATTACTTTTTAAATCACTGTATTTTAAAGGTGCATCATGTAAGATTTGCTTACTGTCAAAACCCTCCTTTAAATTTAAGGAATTCTTTAATCATATCCAAATGTTTTTTTGTTTTTTTTGCAAAATCACATTCAACAAAAATGCGTTCAGTGTTTTCCAAGAGGCCACAATGTTTAGATTACGGATTACTTGGCTAAATGTACGTAGTTCTTCTGAGCTGTATGCAATTAGGATGCTAGCTGGAAGGAATTCAGCATAACATTAAAAAATTCAGTAGGGCTCAGTTTTAATCACAGTTCAAACAAGAAAGATGACACTGAATTTTCGGGTGTAACAAGCACGTATTTTGAATCCGTTCTGACACAAATTAAATTTATCAAATGGAACCGGTATGGAAAACAATAGTATCTGACGGAAGACAGAACTTTTTCAATCGGGTTTTCAATCCCTCAGATATTGCTGTAAATTGAATCGTGAGCTTACGTCCTCTGATTGCAGACTTGTGCGATAAGAAAAATATGAATCAATATGAGAAACATTTTGCCCTGGAAACGCTCTCCAACACAGAAATAATTTTTCAAATCGGACTCTTAGAAACAGAGATATCGACAAAAATAGGATGTGACTTTACGTCCCCTGGTGGGAAAACCATGCAATATTTTAAGAAGAAGGTATTCTCAAACCGTTTTTCCATATGAGCGGCATCGGCCCAAGGAAAAAAAAATTTAGTCAAGTTTTCAGGAACCCAGATTTTGCTACATGGCCAAACCATTATTTACCAAACATTAGAAATTATGTGAAAAATATTTTCCATCAGGTCTTGTATGCAATACAGGAAGAGTTTTTCAAATCGGAGTTTTAGGAGCAGAAATAACGCAGAAAACGCAATTTACCTTTTGTGTCCCCAAGCGGAAAGTCTATGATTAACTTGAAAATTTTGAATTTACAGGCAAAACATATTGCATCCGAAACACTATCCAACAAAGAAGGAATTTTCCAAATCGGTCTTCTAGAAGTAGAGATATTGACAAAAATGAGATATACATCTACGGCCCCTGTCGTGGAAACCATGCATTATTTCAAGAAGAAAATGTTTCTAAAAGGTTTGTCGACATGATTAGTATCGGTCTACAAACAACGTTTTTTTCAATCGAGAATTTAGAAGCTCATATTTTGCTGCGAATACATCAGAAGCGGAAATTAAGATTTACGCCACTCGGTGGCCAAACCTTTTTAAATAAAGTTATAAATTACGTGCAAAGGATTTCCCATCAGGAGCTGTATCCGGTGCAGAAAGAACTTTTGAAATCCGAGATTCAGAAACAGAGATATAGGGGGGGGGGGCACGAAATTTACCTCTACGCGCCCTAGCGGAAGGTCTACGAATTACTTGGAAATTTTGAAATTATATGAAAAAAACATGTCACAGTGAAAGACTATCCAACAAAGAAGGAATTTTTCAAATCGGACTCCTAGAAGTAGAGATATTGACAAAAATAAGATATACATCTACGCCCCCTGTAGAGAAACTGTGGAATATTTTAAGAAGAAAATATTTCGAAAAGGTTTGTCGATGTGAATGGCGTTAGTCCACGAAAGAATTTTTTTAATCGATAATTTAGAATCTCAGATTTTATGGCAAATACATCAGAAGCAAAAATTAACACTTACGACCCCTGGTGGCCAAAGTTTTTTTTACCAAAAATTCGAAATTATGTGCAAAAGAGTTTCCATCAGAAGCTGTATCCGCTGAAGAAAATGTTTTTCAAATCGGAGTTTTATAAGAAGAGTTATCGGGGAAAATGTAATTTAATTTTACGCCCCCTAGCGGAAAATCTATGCGTAATTTGAAAAAGTAACTATACCTAAAATACTCTTCGACATAAATGGAATCGAAAGATAAAATATTTTTTTCAATCGGATGTGCAGAAGCAAATATGTGGAATAAAACGTATTTTTCAATTCGACATCATCTGTATTTACGCCCTCTAGCGGCGAAATTGTACATCGTAAAAAAACGAAATGAAGGATCATCATTCGCATATTTCAAGCTTTCTAATGCGAAAATAATTTTTCAAATGGGACTAATAGTTGCAGAGATATCGTGGGTACAGACCGACGGACGGACCGACAAACCGGTAACATAAGCACTATCTTTTTTTTCAAAAGACGTGATAAAAAAAGGCGCTACATCAGAGTAGTTTTTAAAATAGGATTGATCATTTGTGAAACAAATTAAAACCGTTCTATAATAATTGCATCTGAAATAAAATCCGTATTCAATTCAAAACTAGATCTATCAGTCGGAGGTTCGATTTAAAATGAACCGTTTTCTTGGGGGGGAGCTCAGTATTAGTGGCACATCAAGGATTTCATTATGGGTGAGCGAATAAAAATACCCAGAAGAAAACATTCCTAAAATATGATGAAACCATAAAAATATTCCCGCCATCTTGAAGTGTGTCAGCACACTGATTCGTCCTATGATTCATGGACGAATCAGTGTTAGAAAGAAAATGTAAAACTGCGTCGTTGAAAAATGGACACCAGTCCAGTTCTACTCCCCCCTTCCTCCCCGGATTTAGTTTGATGAAATTATATCAAAGTAGTAAACAAAATGACGATATGATCCAAACATTACGTGTGATTCAAACGAATTCTTAATGTATGAAAATGTATACGCATTGTAGATGTGTACAAAATATTTGTAATTATTTCGAAAGATTTGAGGATGGACTTGGGGGGAGGGGGGCGACTATACTTTTTTGCGTACTCCTCCTAAAAAGGGGGAAGGAAATAGAAAAAAAAATGTAGAACTCTGTCAAATATTCCAGCATCCTGCATAATTCTGAGGGCCCTTGAAAACTTGGTGCCCGGGGCTGCAGCCCCCACACGCCCCCGGCCTATTTAAATATTCTGGAGTCATTTGTTGACTATTTCCACGCTACGGAAAGCTTTGGGGTCTTGGGATAATCAATAGGAAACATGCCGCAGCGACAAATTTGCTTGCAACGCCGTCAGTGTTCAAGAACAAAAGCTTGTGTAAACAAATATTACCATAATGAATTTCTATGAGACAGTAAATCTACATCATTATTGCTTGAGGAGTTAATTATATGGAAAGCCCCCGCTGCAAGAATGAAAGAGGGGATTAGGTAATGAAGTGAGACCGAGCTGATAGGAGAGAGAGATATTGCGCCACTTTATGTGAACGAAGAATTCATTAGCAGCATTGCGCAGTTCATCGAAGACAGTGGACTCTCAGTTGATTAATAATGTCCTATGTTCCAATTCCCAAGCGATCTAAAAGGGAAGAAGCAAACAAAAGTGGAATTTCTTCTTCTCTCTCACTGTGTGTGTCTGTTCGCAAAGGTGATTATTCGGGCGTGCGCGGCAATCACTTCCGTCTTCCGCAATTGGCGCAAACTTCATGCGGCGGACTCTTTAACATTACCATCTGTCAAAACAAAAACAGACGGGCCCGTTCGCCGACATTGCGTAACGCAACAGTCAAATGTATCCGTATCTGTTTCGGAAGCCTGAAGCCACATTCAGAAGAAACGTTTTACCAAATTGGATGTGCCTAAGAGAATACACTATATTATTAAAAGCACTTAGACACCACAAAGTTTTGGGACAAATGGATTTATTACCGCAATTAGTAGTTAGTCGGTCACCCTTCTGATTGTATGAGAGCCCCAATACGTCGAGGTATACTATCAACCAGTTTCTGGTAGGTCTCGTACAGGAATGGCTCGCCATTCGTCCTGCAAAGTTGCTGTCAGGGTGGACAGAGAAGACGGTCGTTGTGGTCGATTTCGTATCCGTCGCTCCAGTTCTTCCCAGAGCTGTTCTATGGGGTTAAGATCAGAACTCTCAGCAGGCAAGTCTAACAATTCAATCTCATTTTCAAGAAGCTGCACACGCCGTGCCGTGTGACAGGAAGCTCTATCGTGTTGGTGGAGACAACGATCATTTCCATAATACTGCCACATTCTTGTTAGGGAAGAAATGTCCATAACTTCGAAGTGCACTTCATAATTCATGGTTCGTCGTATAATATCAGAAGATCCATTTTTAGATTAATTCCATCAGCAGAACTATACTTAACACTTTTCAATTGCACTTATTCGGTAAAATAATAAGTTATCAAATTTTCTATTTCTTTAACGCCGTTACTAGAATATTCAAATTGCTCGAAATTTCACTAATCGGGTATTATATTAATTAGTTTTTGCGCTATCCAGCTAATTAATCTATTAGGTAAAGATTAATATAAAATAATCTACATTAAATTTCAAAAAAATATTAAATCATTTAACAAAAGCTGAAATTGCACTTGCAAGTTTTAAAAACATTCATTTAAACTTACTTTGTCAAAAATAATAGTGCGTATAAGGTGAAGGTATTTTTAGCCGGTTTTCCATTATCGAATTGAATGCACAAACCACTGTAAAAGCCACACTGAGTAGCTGTAGAAATAGCGCCACTTAATTAAGTACCTGAAGACTGTTGGAGCTATTTCAGTTGGTTTAGAGTAATTTAATTTATTTCTGAGACTAGTAATGATTTTTCCTTCAAACTCTTGAATGACGTAATAAATTTCTGCAATTTTTTTTTTAATTAGTTTTTCCTCCTCAACGTTAGTGTCATTTCTTCCTTCAACAACACCGAGACTTACAAAATTTGATAGCACTTTGGACAAACTCAGGTACAGTGGAGACTCGTTGAAGATACTCACGTCTCCACTCCACCTTTGGTTCCCGCTTTCGAAACCCCAGTTTAAGCAAAATCAAAAGAGAATTGCGTGCACACGTATAACGAATATGGAATAAAACGTAGCCTACAAATACACTATATTAACAAAAGTCACCGGACACCTAGAATAGAAACACAGCATAGCTTTTATTGACATACATTAGTACGGTGTCGGTCCAAATTTGGCCTTAATGCATGCACTGACCCTTCGAGACATGCTTTCGACGAGGTTATGGAACACAGCGATAGGTATGCGCTTCCATTAAGTACGTTATCCTGCCGCTAACTGTTGCTTAATAGTAGGCCTTGCTTTCAAACTTCTAATGCGACGCTCTAATTCATCCCATAGGTGCTCTATGGGATTAAGATAAGGGCTCTGCGCTGGCCAGTCCACACACGATCCTGCTAGTACCAAGAAGGCTCTGTTCCAAAGCACTGCCACATGTTAGGTAGGGCATAATTGTCCAGAATATCGAGGTAGACGTACTGGTTCATAGGTTTGTCCACGATAACCAATGGGCCGGGACCATACCTCCAAAAACACCCCCACACGAGTACACTGCCATCTCCAAACTTGACAGTAGGAGTAGTACACTGTGGTAAATAGCGTTCCCCATGCTGCCGCCATACCCACACACGGCAGTCAGGCTGATGGATCGGGTATCAGGATTCATCAGTCCATACGACCCGTTTCCATTGATCTACGGTCAACGATAAATGTTCTTTATACCATGCTAGATGACGGGTAGTATTCCGAGTGTAGATGTAAAGCTTATGAGCAGCCACACGACCACGGTAACCCATGGAATGAAGTTCTCTGCGAATGGTACGTGTACATACTGAGGTTCCAGCAATTTTACTAACCAGTACACTGAGGTTTTGTGCAGTTCTCTGTCGATTAGCTGTAACGACTCTCCTGAGGCTTCGACGTCCTCTGATTTTCTTTGTTCTGCTCGTACGTTTTGCTGCTTCAGGCACGCCATGTGTCTTCCACTTATTCAGTACATCCAAAACACTTGACTTGGGTATGTTTAAACGCCTCTCGGTTTCTCTTATGAACACCCACTAATATAACACCCAACAATCATTCCTTTCTCAAAGTCAGTTGTCTCCCGCCGCGACATTTTCACTCAACCTCACAGTGCGATATGATCGCGTTCAGCTGCAGGCTTGTTTTTATACCGTTTGCAGCTGTACTGCGCATCTAAAAAACGCAGCGGATCCGTTCATTTGCTTTTGAATGTGTGTCCGGTGCCTTTTGTCAATATAGTGTATATCTTATACTATGAAACGTGAAGTTGTGAACGCATCATTTAACAGTGTTTAACTGTTGATAGCCGCCCCGATGGCGCAGTGGTATAAGCGATGGCTTCTGATTATTCGTCCGAACGGGGTCCGGGTTCGAATCCCGGTGAGGCATGGGTGTTGTGTTTGTTTTACGGCACTCGTTCTCTCCCTTACCTGGAACCATTTACCCTAAATTAGGGACGGGTGGCTGCTTATAGCCCATTGAGTTGCTCATGGTAGTCGTTAAACCTCCAATCAAAAAAAAAAAAAAAAAACTGTTGACATAAAGGGGAAATGTGCAATAATTAAAATTATTGTGTACTCAAGCAAATTACTCGGGTGCCTGAAAATTTTAAGGAAACATCGATCTCCCTAAGTTCCTATTTCTTTGGACGTCTCCAAAGTTCTGGCTTTTCCACTCATAATTTTAGGGGGAATCAAGGAATCACTTTAAAATTAAAACTTTTCTTTCTTTTTTTTTGCGGGAAAAATCTATTTTCTTCTCTGATTTTGCAGTTTGTAGTATATGCTCACCTGCATCCCGTAAAAAAAGAAAAAGAAAGGAAATAAAAGGAAAAGAATAAAAATGGCACTGAATTGTCGGATGCAATTAACACCTATTTTGAATCCTTTCCGGCACAACATAATTTTTCAAATCGGCTTTTTGGAAAAGGAGAAATCAACGGAAAAAAAATGCAGTTACGCCTTAGCCGATGAACAGCGCATTACTTAATCATGTGCACAATGCTTCTCGTAGTAAATGGTGCCGATTACAAGAAAACAAATTTCACCCGGATTTCTGTAATAATTAAAGCAATATGCTCCCACTAACTTTTATTTTGTATCGAGTAGGTCCACCTTTGTTGCGAATGGCAGCAAGTATGCGATGCAGCACGTGTTCTATGAAGTGCTTGAGTTCTTTTTGATTCAGAAATTGCCATTCTTGCAGCCAAAATATCGTGTAACTTAGTCAGTGTTGACGGAAGAAGACATCGACACCGAACGGCTCTTGACAGAATGCCTAACACAGTTTCAATGAAAATGGAATGGCCAGAACAGATAAAGGAAGTCCCGTTCGCGCATATGAGCTCATTACTGCAGAAACTTGGCATGCTGTTCTGTTGCATTATCGTCATAAAGATGCTATCACATGCAGGAAGAAATTACAACATTGTAGGGCGCACTTGGACCACTACAACACACACACACACACACATTGGTATCATCTTACCTTCCACTGGTATCAGACGACCCATTCCGTATCAGCAGAACATCCCGTACAGTATGGGGTGGCCAACACTAGACCCACCGGCCAAACATTGGGCCGCAAGGGCATTTTGAATGGTCCCCCAGTAGCCCAAGCACTAACTTTGTTTTTCTAATTTTAACTCTTACTGACAATAATAATTATTTTCATTTTATTTCATTCTGGATTCATTTTTTTCGTTTTATTTTTATACAATGATATCAACGGTTTTAAATTAAAGTTGAAATTGTTTTGGAACAATTTAGAACAGGGCAAACTTAATTGTTTCCCAATAATTCAGCAAATCTTCAGTAAGTACAGTAATTTTATCATGGAACATTTAAAATACAAATCATCTGTTACATCTTTGTACAGGTCATTCTTAACTCGATTTTCGGTTTTTGAATCTGAAAGGAGTAACATAGACTTATTCATAAATCCAATCTGTATTTCAGAGTCTGATGCACATAAATATTACCCATCAATGTAAATCGGGACGCGAGGTCACGTCGGTAGAATGTTCATCCAACCATTCGGATACAATTCGGGAGCTGCATTGTCTTGTTGCAGGATGAGGTTCCCAGTGGGATGTTAAAAACGCACAAACGGGAGCATATGGTCGTCCAAGATATCCCGGTAACGTTGACCGGTGAGGGACGATGTCACACGTACCAGGGGTTCCATTTCAGTCCACGTAAGCAGTTCCCAGACGAGAATGCCACCCCCACCAGATTGAAGAGTACCCTGCTGGCAAGAAGGATCCATCGCTTCATGTGGTTTGCGCCGTACTCATATCCTGCCACCCGCACGTACCAACGTGAATCTCGACTCATCAGTGCAGGCAACATTTTTCCACATGTCAAGGGTCCAGTGGCGATGTTCCCGCGCCCATGCTAATCTTTGCACCCTGTGGTGTGCGGTCAGCAGCGGTACCCTCGTGGGACGATGGCTTCTGTACCCCATAGCGAGGAGATGGTTCTGGATGGTGTGGCTGCTTACACGTTTTTGTTCACCAGCGTTGAATTGCCGAGTGATTTCTTGCACTGTGGCCCGTCTATGCGCTGTTAAAATGCGAGCTAGCCGACGATGACCCCGCTCATCCACACGCTGTTGTCCACGGCAGTTGGCCCTTTGTAGGGATGGTTTTACCGGATTCGATGTACTCACGGTGCATCCGTGACACAGTGACTCGTGAAAATCCCAGTGCGTGCCCGACTTCCGAGATGGAGTAACCCATTCGTCGGGCCCCGACAATTTGCTAACGATAAAATGCGCTTAGATCCTTCGTCTTACCCATACTGCGTCCGACTCTTACTGATTCCCGTCGCATCACTCCTTATATTGTTGGATCGCTGCATACGTCATGTCGTTTCCGTTTACAGGGCCGCCCATATCGCCATATTTGTATAACGCCAGCTGTCTCTAATTCAATTGCTCAGTGTACATTTGTGAACAAATATTTTCATCCGTGAATATTGTAAAAAGTAAATTTCGTTCAACTATATCCGATGTAGACTTTGGTGATATGCTTCTTTTAAATATATCGAGAATTACACCCAACATTGACAAATTGTTACGTGGAAAGCATGTTCAAAATTCACATTAGTGTTGCCGGCACAGGAACTTAAATTTTTTAATTAATTTTGTCTCTTTTATTTCTAGTAAAAAATAAAGTTTTATTATAACAATTCAGTTAATTTTTTTTTTGCATAATAATAATTTTAATATATGTTTTAATACTTCACAAAAACATATAAAATAACCTCATTTTTAACTGGCAATAGTTTTCAGTATTTAAGTTGATTACGGTGGCCCTTCATCTAATTTCTAAGAATTTACAATTTCAAAAACGGTTGGCCACCACTGTGCTGCAATATGTTGCCGTCTGCAGATGCCAGAATTTGGAAAATTACAAATTGTGCTCAAAACCTTTCCCGTCTTCGAAGGTATCCGAAAAAAAAATCACTTTTTCAAATCGAACAGTTAGAAGCATATATGTGGAAGAAAACGTAACATAACTTTATACCCCGGTCAATAAAAACGTGCATTTTATTGAGATGAAGGGCGCAACATATTCCACATAGTACAGAGTATCCTACCAAAACAAGAGTTTTTTGTAATCGTTTTTTTGAATCGGAAAGGCTCTTGCAAATGGAATTATACACCGATTGTTCATTATGTAAAAGTAGATATTATACGCCAATATTACTCTGAGTGGTAGTTAGGTTATGGAAAAAGAATGTTTTAAATGCGACTTTCACATGCAGATAGTAAGAATGCTCATAGAGCCCCTGGCGCAATTCTCACTTTGTGAAAGATTTGAAATGATAAGGTTCGCATTCCTGACTGTGCAATATGAAAACTTTAAAGACATACGCATAAGTTCTGCAATGTGAATAGTTTTTTATGCAAAAAGTTATTTGTAATCTGACCTCTAAAAGCAGAGACGTACAAAAAGAGCAATATGCGTGCGCTTCCTAACAGAAAGACTATGCCTTATTTCAGAAAAAAATGTACAAACGTATACACTGGATTACCAAAAGTGGTAGGATAGCAGTATGTAAATTTTTAACTGGCGCTGTCGTCGTATAAAGACTGACGCACGTCATGCTTTTTATCATTTGCGAGGTGTAATCTCGTGAGTCAGACTGAACAACCGCCAATAGGATTATGGCAAACCGAAGTGAATTATAGGAGTTTGAACGAGGCATGATAATGGAAGACATTCAATTTCCGAAGCTGTGTGAACATGAAGCATTCCTCGATCCACGCTGTGACATGTGTACCGAAAATTCCTCATGGAAGGCTTTACCACCCACCGTGAACAGCGCAGTGGCGACCACGGATACTGAATGACCGTGACCATCGTCGTCTGGCCAGGAGTGTCCATGCTAACAGACAAGCAACACTGGCTCAAATAACATCCACATTCAATGCAGGAGGTACCAGAGACATATCCATCAGGTCAGTGCAGAGCACTTTAGCGTCCATGAGGTATGGGAGCAAACCCACCAGAATGCCTTTGTTAACACCACGATATCGGACACCAAACCTCACATGGACTCGTGAATGCGGTAATTCGACCCTGAAAAAATGGCAACCTGTGGTGTCGTCCGACTAGGCACGCGACCAGTTGTTACAAGCTGATGGTAGGTTTCGGATGCGGCGCAGACCATGAGGCCATGAACCCAAGGCACTATGCAAGCTGGTGGTGTTTCTATACATGTGTGGGGTGCCTTTACGTGTCACAGGTTGGGTCCTCTGGTCCTCGTAAACACGTCATTAACCGGTAATCGCTTTGTTCTATCCTGGGTGAATATTTGCAGCCCTTCATGGACTTCACGTACACCAATGAGGATGGGATTTTCCATGTCATCGGGCCCACGTTGTTCGCAATTAGTTCGAGGAGCATTCTGGACAATTCCGACGAATGGTATGGCCACCACGTTCGTCCAACAGGAACCAAATAGAGCACTTATGGGACGTGGTGAAAAGGTCCATTCGCAACCAAGATCCTGTACCTAAAAATACCAGGAAACTGTAGGCGGCTATTCAGACGGCATGGCTAAACATCTCTCCATAAGTGTTTAGGCCACTTGTCGAATCGATGCCACGTCGAATTTCTGCAGCCGCCCCGGTGGCGCAGTGGTCTAAGGCGTTGGCCTCTGATCATTCGTCCGTAAGGGGTCCGGGTTCGAATCCCGGTCAGGCATGGATGTTGTGTTTGTCTTACGGCACTGGCTCTCTCCCTTCCTTGGAACCAGTGACCCTAAATTAGGGACGGGTGACTGCTTATAGACCATTGAGTTGCTCACGGCGGTCGTTAAACCTCCAATCAAAAAAAAAAAAAAATGTCTGCACTTCACCAGGCTAGAGGCGATCCTACTCGATACTAGGTAAGTATGTATTCGGTGACTTTTGCTGAGCTAGTGGATGATTTTATCGAGTGTGAAGATATCCAGCACATGGAGTGGCCAGAGAGATCTCCGGGTATGAATCCGACAGAGAAGACATAAAATGCACTGGGGTGGCGAATTGCATCACGTCAGCCTCCATCAAGGCCCATTCCGGAGCTCCGAACTCCCCTTCGTCAATAGTGGGACTTGCCCAAAGAGCTTTTGAACAACTGATAAGCAGCATGAGAAGTCGACGTGAGGCTTGCGTGGCTGCAATGGGTCACTACATCCCTTATTAAACATGGTGAACAAGCCTTTTCTCAATTTTACGAGTATGTATACAACACGAAAATCCCTGTGTCGTTTATTTTTGCGAATTTGGATAAGTAATGCAATAAACTTTGTTTCATAGCTTGTTCTGTTGTCTGTTGTACTTGCAGTGTGCTATTACATAAGCAGACCCTGTTTCGTGCCTTTTCGACGATTGGTTCTTGAAATATTCACAGATATATTGATTATGCTTAACGTTTTGCACATGTGTGTATATTTGATAATAGAAACATAATGAGGTTTAGTGCTGAAAGTTGTGAAAACACAATTTGTCCGCTACGGGCATTAAATCCTGAGTAAGTCGCTCTCCCCAACTGAGCTACGCGGACAGAATGTCTCGCTGCAGATTTGTCGTCTCGACACATGTTTTCACCTCTGTAGTACGTCACAAAGTGACTTCTAAACTTTCCTACTAAATGCCTTTCGAGGGCCTTTAGTGGAACAACGAGCGGCACTCCTTAATTTTTGGCAACTGGTTTACGATGAAATGGTCTGAGCCAGGATGAGGGAGTGTTCCGCCACTCTAGCCTTATCTATAGGGTTGATGCAAAAGTTTATGCCGTTTTATTTCACGAGTGTTTCCCAGGTCAGTAGCGATGGTGCAGATGGCCAGTTGTATATCAAAATGTAGCCAGTAGTATCGTGTATCTAAATCACATGGCGTTGTGGGATTGTGGCTAATGTTTTTTTGGTTTTCAGATCCGGAGGTATTGAGTGTCAAGCAGAGAGGAATGAACATTTCCGACATCTGCTGCTCTACGAGTTTAACAAGTGATCCCCAGCCGCCTCGACAAATTTGTACTGTGTATGGGGAGAGGGGATGCTATTGATCCCAGGACAGTTCGCTAATGCTTTGAGCGATACCGAGGTGGCAATTTTGACTTCAACAACTCTCTACGTCGTCCATCTCAATTCGATAAGGATCACTTGAGTCATCTCATCCACTTAGATCCGCGTTAAACCACACACAAATTGGCCACTGAGATGGACTGTGATCAGGCCACAGTGGTGCGACACCTGGAACGTATGGGAAAGGTCCAGAAATTGGGGTCTTGGGTGCCTCACATTCTCACCGAGGACAACAAGAATCAGTGTGTTGCCATATGTGGTTCCTCGCTCTCTAGTTCTCGCGAATGTTTTCAGCAACACAAACCCTTTCTGTCATGTATTGTTACTGGAGATGAAGAGTGGTGCGTGTACGTGAATTTCAGACATCGTAGGGAATGGTTAAGCTCAAACAAGACGCCCACACCACGTCCAAAACATGACCTTCATCCTGCGAATATTATGTTGCGTGTCTGGTACGACATGGAAGGCATTATTCACTGGGAAATACAGCCGAGGAATCGGACCATCAACGCTGCACTCTATTGTGAGCAACTCCGCCTTGTGGAAGGAGCAATTCAGCAGAAACGGCCACATCGGCACCATGGTGTCCTTCTCCAACATGATAACGCACGCCCTCACAGTGCAAACATGACGAAAATGGCAATTCAGGACATCAAATGGGAGATCCTTCCACATCCGGCCTATTTCCCAGATCTCGCCCCTTCAGACTATCACCTGTTCCGATCTCTGTCGAATGCACTCCGTGGCAGAACGTTCAACAATGATGTTGATCTCTAGAATTTTCTTGATGATTTCTTCGCGGCAAAACCTGCACTTTTTTTTCAAGAATGGCATTACAGAACTATCCAGACGTTGAGACACCAACAATTTGGGGGATGCATAGTTGATTGATTTCGTTTTCCCTTCTGATGTAGCGCATTCCTGTAGTGCGGTGAAAAAACGGCGTGAACTTATGCATCAACCCCATATATCAGAAATCGGTGAATCTGACCACCCGGAGATCGGGACTTCAAACAATTATCACTCAGTTAATTTTCTGTCTTTAAATATTAAAGCGGTGTAAATTTACAGGTCACGCGAAGTCGCCTAGTGGAGGGTCCGAAAAATGTTACGACTGAGATCTGAGTATCCGATTAGCCAATAATCGGAGTTGGAAAGAGTAGCTGCCACTCTGGTGGAGCAATTGTTTAAGCGCTGGATTCGGTCTTTTCGTGCGAGTGGACATGAGCTTGAGTCTGGGATAAGGCATGGGTGGTGTATCTGTCCCAGGGCACTGGATCTTTCCTCTCACTGGAGCCAATGGACCCCCCCCCAAAAAAAAAAAAAAATTAGGGACGAACTACTGCTTATAGCTCCTAGAATGGCTTACCACTCTACCCTCCAAAATTATGAATAATAGCTCTAGCGAAAGCGATTGTAATTCTTTCAGAAACAAATTCAAGAATAATTTACATATTCTTTAACAAACATATTCACGAAGTGGGCGCTGGGGCTTTTGGGCTTGGTCGAAACGGGCGCGCCCATTAGTGAAGGATTCACTGTATGATGACATCAGAAAAAGAAACATTACCGTGTCGCATGACTCGACTACGAGCCATAACCTCCTTCAACTCAAGACACCAAGCCAGTCGGCTATCACAAGTTACACACTAGAAAAACGCCTTTTTCTTTTTATCTTGCCTATGGGCGTATCCATTATTTCACAGTTACTGAAGCAAGCAGGAATGCTAAGCAGAAAAGGTACTCTCGAAAAGGCTCTGACATTTTCTCCGAAGCGAAGTCACTTCCGACTGTCAATATCAAAAACGATCAATCTAATTCATTACATGTGAGAAGCGGTCACGTGACGCTATCTGTACCCAGAGGCTGCGGGTTAAAATGGCGCAGATCAACAAAATCTCCCTAACAGGAAATCTCTTTCAAAGTGAATTTTGAATTATTGCATTCCCTTTAGCTAATCTTTCTCTCTATCTTTTACATTTTCAGCGTTGCAGTCTTTAATGATTACCTTCTTTGGATACGTGAGAGAATTTTAAAAAATAACAATAATTTTTCAAGTGAAATAACTTTCGGTTGACAATGATAAATGAAAAGATTCTTCGAGAACCATTATCCTAACTGTGCTTTTGACAGTAATTATCAGATGCCTAATGGCCTGTTACACTTCGGCGTACTTATTCAATTTAAAACATTTCTGAGCAAAATACCGAGCCTCGATATTTTACCTTTTGATTGGCACTAACAATAGAGTAATATTAAATAGGGAACAGCGCTAAAGGCGTTTTTATTAAAAACAATATTCGTCCCCAAGTTTTTTCGCCTGGGTAGAGTACACCACATCATAAGTAGCTCCAAAACACGTAGTTTCATGTACAAAATTTTATTTATTTATTTGGGTCATATTTTGAGATACCCCTATATACATATAAATCAATTTTTTTTTCAACAAGAAATAAAAACTGAGTTGCAATACTTTCAAATTTCTTACTTTTAAATTCAAAAATAGCATCAGGGACATTGATAAATTTTATATACATACTGGAATAAAATATTACAAACATTTTGGAAAGACGGTCTCACACAGCGTCAACATATTCAAATTTAACAGGGTTTGCTTTATGTTTAATATAAATTGCACAGGTATTTCCGCTCAGTAACTCATAAAAACATGGTGGAAACCCAGGAATCTGTTGGAATGAGAAAATTGCTTAATGTAAGCTTACATTTTAGAGTAGTAGTGATTAACATAGTAAAAAGAACTACAGATTACCCAAAGGCAATAAATAGCTTTAAAGATGTTTATCTTCTGGAAGGTAAGAGGACTTTGAATCTAAAAGGCATAACTGTACTTAAAGAAAGTAACCGTCTCGTGATGTGAGGAAGTTTGTATGGAAATACCATACCAACTTCCTCACATCACGAGACAGTGTGCAGCGACCGATTTCTGAACTTAACCATTGCCAAGAGCAGCTATCTCGAGCCGAACCATGCGTAAGGAGATAAACTGGATCTTGGAAGTCGCCTGTTCATTCGGAAACCACTTGTTTCAATAAAAAAATCCAATTAAACTATTGCATGGAAACTCCGGAATAGACAGTAGAGCAATGGAAGAAACGGATGTGGTCAGACGAATCACGCTATACATTTTCTTACAGAGATGGTCGACCGAGAGTATGTTAAGAACCTCACGAGCCGATGGACCAAGGGCGTCTAGAAAACACAAGATAACACAGCATAATTTATTAATTTATATAGTAGCCGCACGTGATATTGATATTACGTGATACTTCATTATCGCACCGAATATGTAAAACGGTGGGTGTTCCTAAGGTAAAGCTATCTCTATATATGCATATGTAGCTTCTATATATCATCATCATCATCATCGTCATTGTCAACCATTATCAATCCACTGCTGGATGAAGATGTCCCCAAGTTTCTTCCAAAATTGTCTGTCTTGAGCCTGTCTCCTCCATGTCACTCCAGCATGCTTTCGAATGTCATCCATCCATCTTCCATGGGGTCTTCTTCTGGGTCTTTTTATGTTCCTCGGAATCCAGTCTAAAATTTCCGTTCTCCATCGGTGGTTCGTTCTTCTGGCAAAATATCCAGCCCATTGCCATTTCAGTGATTTCACTTTGGTCAACATGTCGTCCACTACTGTCATTTTCCTTATTCACAATTTCCTCTTCTTGTCTTTCCTGGTTACACCAAGCATGCATCTCCCTATGCTCTTTCAGTTGGCTGCAGTCTGTGTATGTCTTTTTTAGTTAAAGTCCATGTCCCTGCTCCATACGCAAGCACTGGTAGGATACATTGATTGAAAACTTTTCTTTTGAGACATAATGGCATACATCTCTTAAAAACTGTACTGTTTCTTCCAAAAGCTCTCCATCCAAGTTTTATACGCCGATTAATTTCTTCATCAATGTGACCCTCACTCTATATCTGCTGCCCAAGATAAATGTAGGAATCGGTTGTCTCAAGCTTTTCTCCATCAATCGATAAACCTTCGTTTCTTGTAAAAGCAATGTACATCACTTTTGTCTTCTGAAAGTTCATTTTTAATCCCACTTCTTTACTCTTGTCAGCAAGTTCTTGGATCATATTCTGCAGCTCTGAAGGGGTAGTTGCAAAGATGATTACGTCATCAGCAAAACGAAGGTGAGTTAAGTAATCTCCATTAATCTTTATCCCTTTGTTTTCCCAGTTCAATGATTCAAAGACATTTTTCAATGTGGCGTTAAAGAGCTTGGGAGATATGGTGTCACCTTGTCTCACTCCCTTTCCAATGCTTATTTGTGCTGTATCCTCAAATATACGAACCTTTGCATTTGCATTTTCATAGATGTTATTAATAATGTTAATATATGCATCTTTAATACCGCAGGATTTCAAAGCCATTGTTACTGCTAATGGTTTCACGTAATCGAAGGCTTTTTCATAGTCAATAAAAGATATATATACACTGACGGAAAAAGCAATCCCAACACCACGAAAACATAATAGTATGAAATGGCGGCAATACATTTGTATAGGTAACATATTTAATCGATAAAGGTTTCAAGATCACAGCTTAATGTAAGTGCAAGAAGAGCAATTTTAAATGTGAAATAATGGTACATTAATAACCGGTGTAACCGCCAGAATGTTGAATGCAAGCAAGCAAACGTTCATGCATTGTGTCGTACAGGTGCTGGATGCCAGTTTGGGGGATGGAGTTCCATGCCTGTTGCACTTGGTCGGTCAATACAGGTACGGTTAATGCTGGTTGGGGGTGACGCAGGAGTTGTCGTCCAATGATGTCCCATACGTGCTCGATTGGGGAAAGATCTGGTGATCTAGCAGGCCACGGCAACATGTCGACACTCTGTAGAGCATGTTGGGTTACAACAGCGGTATGCGGGCGAGCGTTATCCTGTTGGGAAACACCCCTGGAATGTTGTTCATGAATGGCAGCACAACAGGTTGAATCACCAGACCGACGTACAACTGTGCTGTCAGGGAGCGTGGGATAACCACGAGAGTGCTCCTGCTGTCATAGGAAATTGCTCCCCAGACCATAACTCCAGGTGTAGGTCCAGTGTGTCTCGGCCGCAGACAGGTTGGTTGCAGGCGCTCACCTGGCCTCCTTCTAACCAACACACGGCCATCACTGGCACCCAGGCAGAACCGGCTTTCATCAGAAAACACAACAGATCTCCACTCCGTCCTCCAATGAGCTCTAGCTTGACACCACTAACGTCGCAAACGGCAGTGGCTTGAAGTAATTGGAATGCACGCTACAGGGCGTCTGGCTCGGAGCTGTCCTTCAAGTAACCGATTTGTAACAGTTCGTTGTGTCACTGTGGTGGCAACTGCAGCTCGAATTGCTGCCGCAGACGCGGTACGATGCGCCACGGCCATACGCCGTACACGGCGGTCTTCCCTCTCAGTAGTGCCACGTGGCCGGCCGGAACCCGGTCTTCTTGGGGCAGTACCTTCCCTTGACCACCGCTGCCAACAATCATGCACGGTGGCTACATTCCTGCCAAGTCGTTCTGCAATATTGAGGAAAGAAAATCCACCTTCTTGTAGCTCTATTACACGACCTCGTTCAAACTCCGTGAGCTGTTGATAATGGCTTCTTCGTCTTCTAAAAGGCATTCTTGACTAACATCAACATACTGCGTCGAATCTCAACGATAACTAACGCTCACGAACGTTACAGCACGTATTTACAGCAAACATGCTTTGCATGTTCCGAGGGGCGCTACTAGCGCCACACGTATGCGCCGAACGCGAAATTTGCGTAGACGTCATCTTACAGATGTACTCTCACCGCCTACCAACTGACGTTTATCTAACACAACCCCTTCTTGGTGTTGAGATTTTTTTCCGTCAGTGTATTTATATATATCATTTTCATTTCATTAAATACACCGTGTATATATATGGCATCAATTCAATAAAATGCCAGAAGTAGTTGGGAGGTATGACCAACCAAGCTGTCTGCAATGCGGTCTTTAATGCAGATATGGAGGAGATTATTGTATCCCGATGGCTGACATGCCGTTCCATAGGGTCTCATAAGTGCCCTATTGGATTGATATTGGGAGAGTTCGAAGGCCAGTCGATATGTTGGAAGTCTGAACTACACTGCCGGAAAGTGAAAAAAGAACACCAATAAGGAATTGGCGGACGATCAGGAAATTTACATATGTTAATGGGGTCGAGTTTACGTAGGTGTGATGTTAATTTCGGGACCAACCGGTGAGCGCTTACGCCACAGCACGGCATAATATGCAAATTATCGTCGGTGGTATTTAAGGAGTACGGCAAACTGAATGTAATCAGTCGTCGGCGTACGGACACGTGCAAAGACCCTGAAGAAGCTGCAATGCCTGGACATGGAAGACGTGTATGATTTCAGCAGTTATCGGACTTTGAGCGAGGTCGTCTAGTCGGACTCCGCGAGGCCGGGTGGTCGTATCGTCGTATTGCGGAGCGAATTGGACGGAAAGTATCTGTGGTGGTACGGTGGTGGCGTAGATGGTCCGAGGAATATTGGGAACACGAGAAGACGTGGAACCGGGAGTCACAGACGGACTGATGAACGGACTAATCGACGCATAAGAGGAGCGGCGTTGTCAAGCAGAACATCCACTGCGACGCAAATCCGAGCTGTCGTTGCACCTGAGGTGACTGTGCGAACAATCCGCAACCGTCGACTGGATTCGGGACTACGTGCACGTATGCCTCTGGCATGTGTACCTCTGACTCCAGCCCACCGTCAGGAACGGCTGCAGTGGTGTCGCCAACGTCTGCACTGGAGAACGCAATGGCGATCCGTCGTATTCAGCGATGGAAGCAGATTCTGATTGGGAGCTTCCGATGGCCGTATGCGTGTTCGCAGACGCACAGGGGAGCGTCTCCACCCATCTTGCATCCGCCAGCGACACACAGGGCCTACACCTGGTCTCCTGGTGTGGGGAGAGATCAGCTATCACTCCCGTACACAACTAGTGTTTGTACCGGGTACGTTAAACAGCACCTCGTACATCAACAACATCCTTCAGCCCGTTGTTGTGCCATTTGTAAGGTCGGTCCATCAAGGTGTTTTCCAGCAAGATAAAGCACGCCCACACATGGCACGTGCAACGCAACATGCACTTCAGGGTGTGAGACAACTTCCATGGCCTGCACGTTCACCGGATTTGTCCCCCATTGAGCACGTGTGGGATTTTATTGGACAACGACTTATCCTGTCTCCACGGCCAGCCACGACCATCCCCGATTTACGCGTCCAGGTTGAGGATGCTTGGAACTCAATACCGCAAACTTACATCCAACATCTGTACGACAGACTCCATGCCAGAGTTGCACAGTGTGATGCAGTTTATGGCGGTTCAACCTCGTACTAACCATGTTACATGGAAATGTTATTTTTCAGTTTACCAGCAAATACATCTGTATTTTACCATAATGTTTTGATCACGTTATCTTCTGTATTCCGTTATTATGCTGTATAAATTTCGTTGGTATCAGACGTCTCCTTCTTGGTGTTCTTTTTTCAATTTCCGCCAGTGTATATTCTTCAAACCATTACTGCACAACATTGGACATGTGACTCGGCGCATGGTCATTCGCGAAAAGTTTAACATTGCGTCCTGTATAGAGTAGGCAGCAAGCAATTCACAATAGTAGACACCAGTCATATATTGTTCTACATGCACCAGGGGGTCCAAGTTTCTGCCAGGTATACATGCCCCACATCATACAACCGCCTACACTGTGGAGGCTATGCAGAGTGAATCGAATTTCTCATGTTGTTTGTACCAAATACCTACACGAACATGCACGAAGTGGGGTAAAACTCGGCTCGTCAGACCAGCTCACTTTTTTCCAGTCATCCGACGTCCGACTTACACGACCTTCGCACCAGGCGAGTCTTTTGCGCCGATGAACGGTGGTTAAGAAACTATGTCGTCGGGATCGTATGCTGTTTTAGTTCATACATGCAAGCATGCGACTCATGGCCATGACAGATACTGTTCCGGATTGACCTATGTACCATGACAGATACTGTTCCGGATTGACCTATGTACTATGACAGATACTGTTCCGGATTGACCTATGTACCATAACAGATACTATTCCGGATTGACCTATGTACTATGACAGATACTGTTCCGGATTGACCTATGTACCATGACAGATACTGTTCCGGATTGACCTATGTACCATGACAGATACTGTTCCGGATTGACCTATGTACCATGACAGATACTGTTCCGGATTGACCTATGTACCATGACAGATACTGTTCCGGATTGACCTATGTACCATGACAGATACTGTTCCGGATTCACCTATGTACCATGACAGATACTGTTCCGGATTGACCTATGTACCATGACAGATACTGTTCCGGATTCACCTATGTACCATGACAGATACTGTTCCGGATTGACCTATGTACCATGACAGATACTGTTCCGGATTGACCTATGTACCATGACAGATACTGTTCCGGATTGACCTATGTACCATGACAGACAGATACTGTTCCGGATTGACCTATGTACCATGACAGATACTATTCCGGATTGACCTATGTACCACGACAGATACTGTTCCGGATTGACCTATGTACCATGACAGATACTGTTCCGGATTGACCTATGTACCATGACAGATACTGTTCCGGATTGACCTATGTACTATGAGAGATACTGTTCCGGATTGACCTATGTACCATGACAGATACTGTTCCGGATTGACCTATGTACCATGACAGATACTGTTCCGGATTCACCTATGTACTATGACAGATACTGTTCCGGATTGACCTATGTACCATGACAGATATTGTTCCGGATTGACCAATGTACTATGACAGATACTGTTCCGGATTGACCTATGTACTATGACAGATACTGTTCCGGATTGACCTATGTACCATGACAGATACTGTTCCGGATTGACCTATGTACTATGACAGATACTGTTCCGGATTGACCTATGTACCATGACAGATACTGTTCCGGATTGACCTATTTACCATGACAGATACTGTTCCGGATTGACCTATGTACCATGACAGATACTGTTCCGGATTGAACAGACGTAACACTGTTCAACAGTTAAGTACTGGGTAGTTAACTGTTTAACAGTGCTGCATCTGTTGACCTGCAGTTGTCCTCGGACCCGACGCTCACCTCTCACATCAACCTTTAATTGTCCTGTGCAGGTTTGCCTCCGGGTCGTTGTTTGACCATTTGGACGCCAATCCTGATACACTTTAACTACGGCGGTTCACGAACAACCCGCCAGTTCAGCTGTTTGGGAAATCGAGGCACCAGCTCCCCGAGCTCCACAGTCTGCCCTTTCTCAAAGTCTGATAAATCCTTCCGTTTTCCCATCACGCTCCGAATTTTACTACTTACTTCTCCACTTACATCTTATATGTGCTACGCGGTCGACTAATCGCCCCTCTCGGAAATCACGTGGCCAATGGTCCGCATCCCCTTTTCGTAGGGGTAGTCACAATTTAGTGACCCCACGGTGTATATAGTAGACTCTGGAAAAATAATAGTTAAATAAATTTTAAACCTAAACAAAAATTATTAGGCTTACTTTAACCCGGATGCCTAATTTTTCCTTTTCACAGTACATCAGCTGTACCATGTCAGTTAATATCTCCCACAAATTCAGCTATTTAATAATACATCCTGTTATAGGGCAATCCATACTGGAACGTAAAATTTCTAAAACTATTCCAATTTTAATAGACTATGAGATGCACTTTTTTTAAAAACCTTATTCCAGAGTACCCTTCAAATAAATTTGAAAGGAAAAACTTATAAGACATTATGGTAAATTGCTCTTGAAAATTGAACTGTGTCTTCCAATTGCTCTTCAACCAAATGTTGCCGCCCCGGTGGCGCAATGGTCTAAGCGATGGCTTCTGATGAATCGTCCGAAAGGGGTCCGGGTTCAAATCCCGGTGAGGCATGGATGTTGTGTTTGTCTTATGGCACTGGCTCTCTCCCTTCCCTGTAACCAGTAACCCTAAATTAGGGACGGGTGACTGCTTATAGCCCATTGAGTTGCTCACGGTGGTCGTTAAATCTCAAATTAAAAAAAAAAAGACCAAGACCATTCGATTCTTCTTTGGTGTGACCCTTACTTGATATCTGTTCTCCAAGTTAAATGTTGGCTTTGGTTACTTCTAGATTTGCCCCATCAATCGCTAAATCTTCAGTTCTTGTAAAAGCATTTTACATCAATTTTCTCTTGTGTCAGTTCATTTTTAAGCTCACTTCTTTACGCTTTTCAGCAAGTTCTGGACCATGTTCCTCAGCTCTGAAGGATACTTGAAAAATTGACTGTCTTCAGCAACACGAAGGTGAGTTAAGTAA
Source organism: Macrothele yani (assembly GCA_039090855.1). Classification (NCBI taxonomy): domain Eukaryota; kingdom Metazoa; phylum Arthropoda; class Arachnida; order Araneae; family Macrothelidae; genus Macrothele; species Macrothele yani. The sequence goes on from CM077002.1 coordinate 135,824,413, forward strand.
CCTCCATTAATTTTTATCCTCTAGAAGCTTGGCCATAACTCGCCAAGCTGGCCAAGCTCGTTCGTGAGTGTGGGATGTCATTTCCTCTAAACCCTGTGGTATAGTCGTGCCGCTATACGTCGATCGTCGGAGCCCTTCATTTGTAACAGGATGCGCCACTGGAAGGTAGAGTTCGTATTTATCAAGATGATTCTGTATATTGCGCATCACTAGACCTTGGATTCTCAATATGGATACCATCATCATTATCAACCATTATCAACCCACTGCTGGATGAAGCACTCCCCAAATTTCTTCCACTATCTTCTGCCTTGAGCCAGTCTGCTTCCCGTCACTCTGGCATGCTTCCGAATTTCATCTAACTATTTCCTACTTAATCTTCTTCTTAGTCTTTTCCAACCCCTAGGAATCCAGTATAGTACAGTAAAACCTAGGTAAGTTGGGCACCCGCAGTTCCTCTTGAACGTGTCCAATTTAGGGAGGTGTCCGACATATACAGTAAGATATCATCAATTTTCTTTCAGTAAAGCATATCAAAAGACTCTCTTTGTAACATGTGGAAAACAGATGGTTTAAATTAAATACTGTAATTGCTATTACAAAATCCCAGAGCAATGTAGCATGTAGAAGTGCTGCGCATATAATGTAATTCCTGATATACATATACACTATATTGGCAAAAGTCACCGGACACCACTTCATAAGCAAAAATGATCGGATACGCTGCGTTGTTAAGATGCGCGGAGCAACTGCAAACGGTATAAAAACAAGCCTGCAGCTGACTGCGATCATATCGCACTGTGAAGTTCAGTGAAAATGTCGTGGAAGGAGAGAACTGACTTTGAGAAAGGAAAGATTCTTGGGTGTTATATTATTGGGTTGTCCATAAGAGAAAACGAGATACGTTTAAACATACCCAAGTCAACTGTTTTGGATGTACTGAATAAGTGGAAGACAAACGGCGTGCCTGAAGCAGCAAGACGTACCGGCAGACCAAAGAAAATCAGTGATAGCGGACGTCGAAGACTCAGGAGAGTCGTTACAGCTAATCGACAGAGTACTGCACAAGACCTCAGTGTACAGGTAAATAAACATTCTGGAACCTCGGTATGTATACGTACCATTCGCAGAGAACTTCATTCCATGGGTTACCGTGGTCGTGCGGCTGCTCATAAGCCTTACATCTACACTCGGAATGCTACTTGTTGTTAAGCATGGTGTAAAGAACATTTATCGCGGGCTGTAGATCAATGAAAACGGGTCCTATGGACTGATGAATCCAGATACACGATCCATCAGTGTGATGGCCGTGTGTAGGTATGGAGGCAGCCGGGGGAACGCTATTTACCACAGTGTACTGTTCTTACGGTCAAGTTTGTAGCTGGCAGTGTACTTGCGTGGGGGGTGTTTTTCGTGGTATGGTCCCAGCCCATTGGTTATCGTGGACAAACCTGTTAACCAGCACATCTACCTCAATATTCTGGACAATTAAGCCCTACCAACTCCGTGGCAATACTATGGAACCGAGCCTTGTTGGTACCAGTAGGATAATGCCTTGAGCCATAAAGCAAGGACTCTTGGGGCGTGGTTTGACGATAATTCACTATCATGTGTGGACTGGCCAGCACAGAGCCCCGATTTTAATTTCATCGAGCACCTATGGGATGAATTATAGCGCCACATAAGAAGTTTGGAACCAAGGCCTACTGCTAAACAACTGTTAGCGGCAGCATTATGTACTGAATAGAAACGCATGCCTATCGCTGTGTTCCAAAACCTTGTCGAAAGCATGTCTCGAATGGTCAGTGCATGCATTAAGACCAAAGGTGGACCGACACCGTATAATGTATGTCAATAAATGTTATGTTGTGTTTCTCTTCTTTGTGTCCGGTGACATTTTTCAATATAGTGTATGTCGTATGTAGTATGATTCCATTAAGTTATTAATGTACTTACATACTTAAAACAAAAATCAAGAAAACCGCATACAAACACTTACTTCTGTAACAATGGCTACGTATATTTTAGGGTGAATTGATACAGTCAAGTTGATGCAGTACAAATTTCTACTGTTTGGAAAAGTATTGTATCAGAAGAGTTTACTCAACAGTCAGGAATGAATGTGGGGAAAGCGAACAGGTTCGTGAGAGTATCCTCTCCGCATCTGGGGACAGATTAGGAGGTTCATGGAAGTGACAACAACTGAGGGATTATCTCTGGGGATAGACAATGAAAGTCGAAAGAGGTAATATCCTTCCAATTGCCTCTGTATACACATAACTGCTTGTGCACTCAATAACTGAGCAGGTGACTTCTTTTATTCTTAATACACAAAAGCCTATTTCAAGGAGCTCTTTCCAACTTACAGCGTCTAATTTCCAAGATAGAGAGGTGTCCAAGTTAAAGCGTATTACATACATGTTAAAACATGGGAGTTTGTTTGGTTCCAGCAAACTGTGTCCAACATAAAGAGGTATGCAACTTAACAGGTTTTACTGTGTATAAGTTTTTCAACGGTGGTAAATTCTTCTAGCGACATGTTCACCCCATTTCAGGAATTTTACTTTGAGGGCATTGAGTTGGTTGTGAAATCATTTGGGTGAAGTTTGGCCATAACTCACCACGCTGGCCAAGCGGGTTAGTGAGTATGTGATAGCATTTCCTCTAATACCAGAAGAATAGTTACATAGCAATTCGTCTTTCCATATATCTAAGGCGTCAGCAAAATGAGAAACTACCGGGTGTGTGGTCTTCAAAAGCCAACAGACAAATTTGGAATTAACATTCTAACTAAAGCGCACAGTTGGCTGAATCATTTTTTATCTGCAGCGACATTTTAGTGTCTATAAAGCCCTGGTGTGCTTCTACTTTAGACTCTCTTCTTTCTACTAATACATTTGCCAATATAAAAATCAGTTTTACAAATTTGCGGTATCTTGCAATCGCTTAACGTTTTGGTATTTCCTGCCAGAAAATGAAGTGCATTTTTTCAGGTTAGGCATTTGTTTGGCACATTATTTCAAGATGGGTTTCTCTTTTTTTATAAACAAAAATTAAAACCAGTCTTAATTTCGATCCCCACCATATAAGATTTAGACATACTGCGTGATTAAGCTCGGCTATTCACTACGTATAGTGTAACAAAGAAATAGGCTATTTGCACGAAAACATTTATTTCGAATTCTTTTATGATTATCGGTCTTTTTCAAGTTAATAATTAAGAAGCAAACGCCCACATTTGTATAATAAGATAGCCAAGGTTTTTCTGAATTCTCATGTAACGTGCTTTTTTCTCCATTTGCTCGCTCTTTTGCTTTCTTTCCACGAAAGTCTTCAGTAGGTCAGAAATTCCTTTCGCCTAAATCACTAGCCGAAACTTGAAGGCAAGGTCACTTTTCGGCCTCAAAAACTGCAACTCGCTGTTTAAGCATGAACGCTTTTGAAATATTCAAAGTGAAACTCAAAACACTCTCTTGCATTTAAACTTTTGATGTCATTTAACAGCAGGCTTCGGAAAATAACTTGCAATCAGTTAAAAGAGTCGTTTGTCTTTCTTCCGAAAGAAACATGTTTAAATTGATTCACCTGACCTCAAAACAAGAAGCTTTAATTTAATTTAATATCTTCAAACAGTGGTACGGCATTCTGTAAAGCAGGTCTACCCGTTTGGATTCAGAAAATTAGTTGCAGTTTTACTTGCACATCCCTGGAGAGCTCTGCAGGGGAATACACTAGGAGAAAAAGTAAAATGAAAATATATATCCTTAGTTTGGCCATAATCGTGTAAGGTTCATTCCAGTTTTGTCGGCTGCTTAACAGACAAAGAAAACTTCTAATCATAACTTGAACTTCAAATGTACATATAACATCCTTCCTTATTTTTTCAAACACTTGTAGCTATTACCTCTTCAACAAGTTATGGAATGTAATTCTTTTGCATTGAAATAATTGAAAATTGTTGTATCGGTAACAAAATACCGAATAAATTCTAATTGAATATCATTATAACAAAATCGATGAAATATTAATACCGAATATCGGATTCAATTTAAATATTCTCTAATTAAAGTAATTACGCGTTAACATTTAATTCAACTGTTTGGAGACTGAAGTACTACAAGTAGGAGAAACATAGGAAAAATAAGATACAATATGTCCTAAGCATATTAATACTACTGTTAGAAATATGTTTCAATTATCGCACAAGTAGAATAAATAGGAAAAATTAATCGATCTCAATTAACACACAGTTTTTCAGTGACATCGTATTTTTACGAACACATTTCTTAACTTAAATTGTGACCTAAGAAACTTCACAGAATAAAAGCTCATGTTAAACTTTTTCATGAGAGAAATGAAAATGCGAACAACGAAGTAAGATCGTTAGTGTTTGGAAACTACGGCACTATTCAGCTGAAGGACATCTATTGTGAATGGGAGAGCGAATGAAGTAACTAGTGGAGGTATAAAACTTGGCTGTCGTGCATTCGGAAGAAATCGTAGATTTTTTTTTAATAGGAATGTATCATCATAACTCAATAGGGAAATATTCGGCGCATATGTACCACTGCATATGCAAATAAGGGTTCAGAGAATATTGGCTGGAACATGAACGCAGTGTTCGGAGCACATAAACAATTTCAATCATGAATCTTCTTGCATATTCCTTTTTAAGTAACAACAAGCACGGGAGAAACAAGTTAGTAAAATCATGCAATGTATTGATTATGATACGCTTTCCAACATACTAGAAATCGCGCGGAGACAAACCTTCCTCCCTTCCTTGACTACTGATTCGTTCAGTATACCTCCGGAACAACATACTAAAGTTTTGTCGCAATAGAAGCATTTTACTCAACTTATGAAGATAATGGCTGTGGAATAAATCTTGCTCCTGTGCCCTGACCTTTGACCCCATTTCGATGATATTAAACAGAATTGATTCAGTATCCCCCTAGAATAACATACTGAAGTTTTGTCGCAATAGAAGCATTTTTAGTGAAGTTATGAGATAATGGCTGGGGAATAAATCTCACTCCTGTGCCCTGACCTTTGACCCCATTTCGATGATATTCAACAGAACCGGTTCAGTATATTTCCGGAACAACATGATAAAGTTTTTTCGCAACCGAAGCATTTTTACGTAAGTTGTGACACATAAGGGCGGTGGAATGGATCGCGCTCCTACAGCATGTCCTGACCTTTGACCCCATTTCGTCCATTTTCAATAGGGCTCATACCCATGTTTTTCCTTACTACGTACTAAAATTTCATCGAAATCGAACCATTTTTACGCGAGTTATCGAGCGGATAGACAGACAGACGGACAAACCTGGATCATGTACGCTTCTTCAACCTATGCTTCAAAAGCGTAGAAAAGCCCTGGCCGAAAAAAAGAGTAAGAAAGAAATCACAAGAGTTACAATAACAAGAAATCTCCCTAATTAGACCCCCTGTAATCATCACCTACATTTTTTGAAATAAATTATCTTCTCTCTGCTATTACTGATTCAATATTTTTCTGTCGTTCCTTCAAAAATAATCGACGGAAGTCAGTAGCTGTCAGTACACGATACACTAGTCACTCGTGAATACATAATATACAGAGTAAAAATGTATGATATACACGTTAAAAATGCAAAATCTTTCGGTTCAGCAGCTGAACCATCACCACGTAAAAGACATCAGTAATTTACGAGAGGTTGGGTGTTGGATACAATCCGGACAGTGTTCATGATGTATAAGAGCATACTGCGCAATCGCACATTTGTCGCCACCCTTAGTTACGTGGACTAGTTCATTGTCTCATCCTCACTAGAGGGGTGGAGGGATGTTAGGTCATGAGTTGCATGTGGATTTGGTTTTTTGACAAGTGATTTCCACGTTTGCGGGAGGTTAAAGGTACATCATCATTGCAACACTGAGATCCCATTTGATAAATAAATAAACTTTCCATTATCAAATTTGATTGCTTAGTTTTGGATGTTCCCAAAATTGAGGCACTGTCCCACTAGGGAATGTGTGAGCCTGTGTTCACGAGACGTACAAGAGTAGTCGCGTTGGAATGCATCCGTACATCATATTTATGTTCCATCAACCTAACCCCCGTTGTACGTAGTGTTGAACCAATATAGACAGAATCAAAAGTATTAAGTTCGTTGCTAATTAAAGGAATGGAATAAATGCCATGTTTATTATTATCTGTGACTTGATCATGATCCTTTTTAATTTTGGCAAATAAGCTGGAATTTGATTCGCCGAAATCATAATTATGTCTTCGGCAAGCTTTCCTCAATATATTAATCACTGGTTGTAGGTAATCCATACAGCCAATATATTTAACATTTCTTTTTTAAAGTTGCATGGTGGTGAATGCCAGAAGTTCCATTTGTTTTGACAACTTTCGAATACAATCTGCAGAAAATCGGTTGAGAGTAGCAAAAGTAGTAATGTTTTTTCACTCCTCTTTAAAACACCTTCTGTCAGAGCAATGGTTCTGTGCGTGGTTAAAAGACTACGCAATACGGCCAACTTATATCTCATAGGGTGAAAAGAGCATCTTGGAATAATGACCAGCGAGTGTGATGGCTTACGGTATACAGAGTATCTCACTTGATGTCTGACTGGATCAAGTTTAAGAAAAATATCCAGATATGGCTATGTGAACGATTTTTCTACCTCCAGGGTGAATCTAATCGTGGAAAATGTGAAGACATAACATCGATAAACTGAGTAATTGTTTCAGATGGATGATTCCAGAAAATCAAAATATAATCGATATAACTTAAGTAAAGTGCTGGTTTTAGGTCACATTCAGTCATTCGAAATTGGTATACATATGTTACTTCAAAATTTGTATATAAAAAAATATAACTGATAAACATAACTTTTGATCAAACATATTTTAAAGCCTTGATAGGTTTACACTTTCTCTGAATTTCAATTGAGACGTCTTTCTAGTAGAATTAGAGGAAATATATTAAGCTGAACTTGTGACAGAACACTTATGTAAATTATTTAGTTACAGTTACGACAAATCTTACTAATTTGAACCGTTTGTAATTAATTCGAATCTTTTTGAAATAAATTATCTTATCTCGGCTATTACTCATTCAGTATTTTTCCAACGTTCCTTAAAATCTGGTGTACAAAAAATTTATAACTGCTACGCGTATGATATTAATCTAACACCTTTTAAAACCAATGACAGATTCACCCGTTCTCCGAATTTCTATTAAGAAGTGTTTCTAGTAGAGCTAGACTAGAGAGGAGATGTTAAGCTGAACACGTAGAAGAACAACCACGTAAATTATTCGCTTCCTCAGAAGACCACGTTTTATTATGTTTTTGAATACTGACGACGATATTGCAAAAATTTGATTAGGCTTTAAGAGAAATGAAGAACGACATTGTGAAACAGGTACTAAAGAACAGTTTCCCAACTGCTATTTTCAGATTTTAAAAAGAAAATAACCATGAATAGGGGGGGGGGGAATCTCGCAAGCTGATATCGTTTCGTTTATAGATGAAACTTGCCGACAGATGGTTGCGAAATGTTGGATTTTCGTCTTCTTTTTTCTTGATTGGACCACCCATAGAGCAACTCAGTTGACTATATGTGAATGTCGGTCCCTAATTTAGGGCCACAGGTTCCAGGGAAGCGGGATAGCCAGTGCTGTAAGACAAAGCACAGCATCCATGCCTCACCGGGATTCGAACCTGGACCCGTCTCGGATGAACGGTCATAAGCCATCGCTTAGATCAATGCGCCAAAGAGGCGGCGATTTTCGTTTTCGACATAGTGCTTCGGCCTGGTAGGCGAGAAACTCCATACGCTGGTTTTCAACTTACTTCCATGCTCCGAACTATGTACCTCGAAAAAGAAAAAAATAGTTCGTGGTGGGAAAAAGTCGGCAGAAGCTAGATCTGGATTGGTAAAGAAGTTACTCAAAGGATGTGGTAGGAAGCTGCATCAGGACTATAACATAGGTGAAGGAGCAGATCAAATTTCAGTTTCTTAAGCTTACCTTTAATCTGAAGAACTATGTGCGATTTGGCATTGTCCTGGTTAAAAACTCTTTTCTGCCTGCTTACCAGGCTTGAGTACCGTTGAAGCATCATATAGCGCTTGTACTATATATTCCAAGTCAATTTAAAAATGTACTATTGTGGAAGATAGGGTACCGACTCAGTGTCGTCGGGAAAGCACAAGACGGTTTCAATCCGCGTTATACTAGTATTCCGCTCCTGAGTTGTCCATGCTGTCAAGCATTATTACCCCCTCACTGACCCCCACCTATTTCTGTTCGTATTTCTTATAATTCCTACTCCTACTGTTGCTTAAGTATCTCCCCCCTCCTTGTTTCCACGATTATCAGTTTATTGTCTCTGTCTTGGGAATAATGGAACAATGCTTCTATCCCTTCAACTCCGTCCCCTCTTCCTCAAAGTTACACCCAGCAACACATGTCAAATCTATGAAGGAAGAAATATTCTTCATACTACATGGAAATTTCACAGAATATTCAAGCAAACCAAACTTAATTTGCTTGTACCACTTACTGGTGATTCATGTAGTATGAAGTATAATTTTTCCTTCATAGATTTTCTGAGAAGTGTTACATGGATAACCAGTAAGTGGTACAAGCAAATTCAGTTTGCTTTGCTTGAATATTCTGTGAAATGTCCATGTACTATGAAAAATATTTCTTCATTGATTTATCTGTAGTACTGGTGACCTCTGACCTACATGTACATCCGTCCGGATGTAAAGTGGAGTCAAAGTACTATGAGGAAGCATGGATTCTTCGACTAGCGAAAATCTGAGGACTTTCAGATTCCTATGTCTCAGTTGCTTGGAACTTCACTGCCCTGGGTGGTGTCATTGTTAGCATTATTGACCGGTAATCGGGAGATGCGGGGTTCGATTCCAGACGATGAAATTTTCAAGTTTTCTGAGAAGTGTTACATGGATGACTAGTAAGTGGTACAAGCAAATTCAGTTTGCTTTGCTTGAATATTCAAATCTATTTCTAAAATTTGTCTAAAAAGAAATTTTGTCTGATAAACTGCTGAGGAAACTAAAATGATGATTCTGAGATATAATTCTCTTGTGTTTTGTTCTAAATGTCAGGGACTACTTTTCGTAGCGGAGATACGTGTTCTGTATCTTCCAACTTAGTGTATAATTGTGCTGAAGAGATGTCGAAATTGGCAGCATATCGATTTTAACCAATTCAAAGTGCACTACACTCTGAAATTTTGCCAAAAGCACAGAATTTTCCTTTTTTCAATTCGTCTTTTTTTAAGGACAAGAAGTGCTGTCTGGTAAAAAAAAAACACCACTTCTTCTGAGAATTCGGGCTCTGTATTTATACATTTTCTACGTACAATACGTATAGTATATCCAATAATTAATTTTTCCTAGCATATAACAATTCGTTTCACGAAGCAATGGCAGCAAGGAATCCCGAGTAGTTTCTTACAGACCTCAACACGAAGCAACGGGGGACTTGCTAAATGGTCAATTTCGGTGCAATATTTTTTTCAACTCTTGGTTACCTTACCAATACGTTGCAGATACTAACTAATTTTAGTTTGTGAGCAATCAAATTCAGAAGAAAAACTGCGAGTGCGTTTCGATGGATCAACTACGGAAGCGTGACAAATAAAGTTGTGATCCACCGATGTTAGCTGCGCCTTATCTTCGAGTCTCGTGTACTATCTCTGAACTTAAAAATTACCTGAACAGCATAATTGGAAACTGCACCTTTGCTTAAACTTGGCTTATTCATCGCGCCGTTTCAGTATTTTTTAATCTTTGTTTTGTACAGTAATGATGTAAATTTTTAATACAAAACTCATCCTCTGTAAACGGTTTCTAACAATAGCCACTACGACACAAATATTTGCAGAAGGCATGAGCTTTATGCATTTTCTCGGTGTTAGGTGAAGAAATAAGCAAATTCAACATGGAGACGTATCAGTATTTGCATAACAGAAGCGCATACGCTGTGTTTTTTTTTATTATTATTTTCTTTAGTATTTCAAGGTTTAACGGCCATCACGAGCAATTCTTAGGGATATAAGCAGTCGCCCGTTCCTAATATTGTACCAAAGTAACATGAAAGGAAGGGACAGAGCTAGCGCAATCATACCAGCACATTACCCATGCCTCATTTCGGACTCGAACCTGAACTCATTTCGGACTCGAACCTGAACTCCTTTCGGACGAATGGTCTGAAGTCAGCGTCTCAGGCTGGAGAACAATTTAATAAAACTATAATTATTTCACCATGAATATGAGATTACGTCAGTTTACAATACAAATTTGAAGTTGTGATTCCATCTATTGGTGTAAATTAAGACAAGAGCAGCAACTCATATAATATCCAGGTTATAGATGCTGGTTCGATTCCCGCTCCAGGAAGATGAAATTTTTCAAGTTTTCGGATATTATATGACTTACCACTCTTGTCATAATTTACACCAATAGACGGATTCATAACTTCAAATTTGTATTGTATAATTACGCAGTCGAGTTACATTATTGTGACCACCTCCTACTTTTGATGTCAAAGAAAGAAGGGACGTGTCGTAAGCTGGCTTGTAGGTATATAAGGTGTACTGTATGTAATTTGAAAATATATTGAGCAGTGGATGGCCTAGTGGTCAACGTTCGTGACTGCTACGGAGAGGTCTCAGGTTCGATCCCAGGCAGGTACGAGCGCTCGAATCACTAAATATCCGCCGGGCATCGGTTGGGCACGTTAAGCCGTCGGACCCCGGGTACTGGCCCCCCGGTAATAAATAAGGGCGTCTTTCTCCCCCTTTCTACCACACTTCCGTGTCACTTTCCTACGGGCACTCTAGCCCCAAACCTCCTGTTTCTAAGGGTTGTTTATGACCTACGGTCAGACACTCCCTTCCTAAAATTCTCTACATATGATCTGATCTGAAAACATATCACTCGTTGCTGTCATGGATAAAAGCAACGATTTATCAGATTTGCAAAAAAGGGATGATTATCGGCTTTCGGGACGAGGGTGGCAGTATTTTTTGAAACAACGCAGTTTGTGAACTGTCCGCGTGCTGCTGTGGTTAAAGTGAATCGTGTTTGGAGAAATGGCACCATTGCGAATAAGCGAAGTCGAAATTACGGAGCACCACGTGCCATTGATGTGAGAGGTGAACAAAGGCTTGGAAAGTGCGCGAGGGCCGATCGACACGCAACAGTGGAGCAACTCACTGGCCGAATGAACCAGTTGGCTACCGGAAGTGTGTCTAAAACGACAGTTCAGCGAACCCTGCTGCGTATGGGGCTCCGATGCAGACGAATGGTCTCTGCATCTATGCTAACGAAGGTGCATCGGCAGAAAAAGCTTAGATTTGTACGGCAGTATCGGAGTTGGACCACCGCTGATTGGCAAAGGGTTGTCTTCTCTGATGAGTAAAATTTTCTGCTTCATCGAACGCATGGTCGTTGGCGCATAAAGCTAGAAACATCGGAGAACAAACACTCTTCAACCATTGCTAACAGGATACAAGCTGCTGAGGGCAGCGTTATGGTCTAGGAATGTCTTCGCTCTATGGATCCTCCACCACATACCTGTGGAAGACACTATTGACCGAATTCGTTATGAATCCATCCTTGCAGACCACGTACACCCATACATGCTGAATGTTTTCCCTGGGACAAATGCGATCTTCCAGCACGACAATGCGACGTGCCACATAGCTAGAAATGTCCGAGAGTGGTTGGGGGAGCACGATGAAGACTTCAAAGTACTTTCCTGGCCTCCTAATTTCCCAGACTTAAACCCAATTGGGCATCTGTCGGACCACCTCGATCGTGTTGTTCGCTCTATGGATCCTCCACCACGCATCCTCCATCAGCTGTCAGATGCACTCAGTCAGCATGGCTCCACATACCTGTGAACACCTTTCAGCACCTTACTGAGTCACTCCCAGCCCGTCTAGCTGCTGTCCGTGCTGCACACGGCTGTTACTCTGGATATTAACTGGTGGTCACAATAACGCAACTCGATCGTGTATCTTACCGTTCCTTCCATCTTCTGAAAATGCAACTTCCGAGGTTCAGTGGTCATGCACGACCTCGTCATAAACTACGCTGCATCAAATTATTACTGTGAAAGCATTGCACGAAATTGAGATACCCTGATGACATAGGCCAAGGACTGCGTCAGTATTTTTTCTCTTTTTTTTTTTTTTTTTTTTTTTGCGGACCATAAGTAAATGTTGCTGTGTTTTGACAATATTTTTGCCATTTTTGGTTATTTACATGCATTGCTGTTGATGATAAGTAATTTTTTCAGGCACTCCCTCAGAGCTGTAGAGTCTGATTGATCCAGGAACTGTCAGAAAATGATATATAAGTGGAATTAAAACTGAACTCATAGGATACAAAGTTGATGAACAATGCTTTTAAAAGAATTAACGACGCTCTAAATGTTGATGGGGCAAATTTAGAAGTAACTGCTGCTTACACTTACCTACCTTGGACAGCAGATATCAAAGGAGGGACACGTCTAAGAAGAAATTAGTAGGCGTATGAAACTTGTCTGGAGTACATTTGGAAGAAACAGTACAATTTTCAGGAGCAATATACTGTTTGGTAGTGAAAGAAAAGTGTTTAATCGATGCATCTCTCCAGTTCTCAGTGGTGAATCAGACACGCTTAAAACATACGAAGGCTGCGGACAACACAAAGTAGCATGGAGAGATTCGTGCTTGTTGTAGACAAGAAATATAGGGAAAGTATCTTACGGATCATAAAAATGACAAAACTGGATGACACTTTGATCATAGTCAAGACACTCAAGTGGCAATAGGTTGGACGTAATGCTAAAAGAAGCGACCACCGTCGGACAACGGAAATACTTTTACAGATACCAAGTGGCAGGAAAAGTGACAACGCTTAAAGTTTCTGGAAGACAGAGAGTACTGGAAGAGATTTAGTGAGGTCTCTTCACCCAGCAGTGTATTGAGAATGGTTGATAATGATGGTTATGAGACTGAGGTAGAAATCACATTTGAAATTTGAGAGTATGGAGAAAATGTCGTGCGTCATAGAGAGAATTACGTTTCGGTGAGAATAAATTCGTGATAGAAGAGTTAATAGTAGTGTAAGAATTTTCACAAAGTTACCTCGAGCAGAATATCTAACTGACTATCCAATTAAAAAGCAAGTCCGTGTTTTAGGAATAACTGTAGACATGAAAGTCTTTTATTTATGACTTTATATCTCTCAAATTCAGTATCAGTAGAGAGGGAGAAAATGTCGTGACCACTACGATCTAAAAAAAGGTTCAGTAGTGTCTTCTAATTGAAAATATCAAGACTCTTTAAAAAGAGTTTAAGTACTGGAGAAAGTCTTTAATCTTTCGTGGTATAATGAATTTTGTAGCATGTTGTGAGTACTAAATTGCGTCACAAAATTTCCATTCTACTTTTGTGTTGAAAAAAAAGTACGCGCTTATGGTATCACTTTGTTCCTCCGTCCGTCCGTCCATCCACCTGTGGACACCATGCATCTGGAACTATTAGTCCGATTTCAAAAATTATTTTTGCAATGGGAAGCTGGAACGTGATAACGAAGATCCTCGCTTTCTGGTTTTTCTGTTATATGGTGTAGCGACTGTAGCCGCTAGAGATCGTAAATGCAGATGCTATCGAATCCAAAATACATTTTATTCTATGTCATTGCTTCTAAATATCCGGTTGAAAAACTTCTTTCTGTTGTTCGATAACATTTATAATGAGAACCATTTTAGGTACAGTTTGGTTTAAAGTAATGCTGCCCATCTTTAGCGCTAGGGGATGTAAAGTTTAATTTCTATTTCCTCGATATCTGTGACTATAAAAGTCTTACTTAAAAATTTATTTTTGCATTGTCGGATAGAGTTCCAAAAGGGAAATGCTCTGCATATAATTTCCAAATTTTTGGTAAAGAAAAGTTTTACTTCTAGTGGGCGTAAGTGTATATTTCTATTTTTGATGTATTTGCAGTAATGTCTGCGCTTCTGGAAAATAGATTGGAAAACAAAAATTGTGTTTATAATATTTGACTCCTAACTACGAGGAATACTTGGCATATCATCTAGATCATATAACCTGCCTGATTTGTTTGCCATTTGTTTGCATGAAACTTAGACCCACTCACTTATGTGAGTTAATCTCGATGTTGAATTATATTACTAAATGTATCACTTGGCTGACATATGTTTCGCTGAAAGAGATTGATAAACCCATCTGCTGAAATAGTGTGAAGAACTTTATCAACCGGTGATGTAAAAACGAACCTGCATTGCTTGAATTGTCGAACTGACTAGTACGAACGATATAAAGGAACGAACCTCAACAAGGTAAGAAGTTTTATTGAAGTATTAATAGCCTTCCCATTTGAACATCTTAGCGCGAACATAGTCTACAATCCAGTTAATGTACAGAAGATAATATTTTTTTACGTGAAATACAGAATATGATGATGAATTTTGCGATATCCAATACTTGCGAAAACATTTGTTGTGCATTTCCTGCCAAACGTAACGCACAGTTTCCTCGCTTGAGGCACATTTATTTAATGCTTTTCTCTATATACCTATCTGTTTCTAAAAGTCCGATTGAATAGAATCTTTTAACACCGAATTCCATTCAGCATGTGGAACACTTTGTATGTACCCGTGGGAACTTGAAATTCGCAGTCCTGGTGATAGTTGGTGTTAGTGTGCATTTTTGTTTGCATCCGTATATCCCCGCTTCTAAAAAAATTATTGAAAATTTATTTTCATTTTTACTGGATGCTATTCGCTACAGTAAAGATGTGGAACCTTATGCTATTTAAATTAAGCACAGCTTTCCCGTCATGGAGCGTAATGTTACCTAATGTTTTGCACTGTATTACTTCTTCTAACCGTTCAAATCGAAAACTGTTTTGTCTTTGATATCTTCCTTTCGCTATGAGAACCCTTTTATCCGCAATTTTTTAATTTTCCTAATAGACATATCAGTCGCTAACAGGTGTATTTCTAGTCGTGGATATTTTATAGATTTTGCATATTCTGTTGATTCTTTTTAACCGGTTCCGTTGACTATGAATAACCTTGCTCACGTTACGTATTTTAAGTTATGCGCAGTTTGTTTTTCTAGGTGATGTAAGTGAATTTCATTTCTTACTAAAATTCAAAATTTCTAAAAATCTGCTTCGAAATATATTTTTCTTTTCGGAAGGGATTCTAAAGACGTGCTCATTAAAACCTAAAATTCAGTGCCATCTTTCTTGTTTTATTGCAGGTTGTGTTGCCCGAAATGCTTCGCTACGCCGCAACCTTTCGGCTTCATTCAAAAGGACCAACCACTGCGCCGTTAAGCTGTTATTACGAAAGTGAATTGTGAATGAATCCTGTAATTTGAAAGTGAATTGATTCTACAAGTGGTATGTACTCCTAGTTATCTGCGACATCATTTTTGAGCCACAGCTGCAGGAAAGCCACAGTTGTTGAGGATTAGAAGTGACTGCTGCTGTGACAGGTTTGCAACCCACAGCTATTGTTCAAAAAAATGCCCGATGATTTGAAGCTGTTGTTTGACGAAAAGTGGGAAACAGCGGATGAGAACGCGTGTTTTTCTTACGGGCGCTTGGAATGAAAATTACGTGCTTTATTCAAACAATATTTCTTCGATGAAACAGGATTTGAAGTGACATTTTGAGGTCACGCATAACAATAATTATCTTTGGGATTGGAAAGCATGCTTGTAAAACACATAATGATGTAACCATAAATTGTTAGCTATAAATAATAAAAACAAATTATTTTAAGATGTTGGAAATGTTCAAATTAAAATTTTCATCTTACAGCTTCTGTGACGAGCGATAGAGCTGCTCTGAGTGTTGGAAGGTGGCTGTCGGAAAATCCGTCATTTTTAATGTACACTAACTGCGACTGCACTACTTTATTTGTACACCTCCTAATCATCATCATCATCATTGTCAACCATTATCAATCCACTGCTGGACGAAGGTCTCCCCAAGTTTCCTCCACAACGGTCTGTCTTGTGCCAGTCTCCTCCATGTCATCCCTGCCTACTTTCGAATTTCATCCACCCATCTCCCATGTGGTCTTCTTCTGGGTCTTTTCCTGTCCCTTGGAATCCAATCTAAAATTTCGGCTGTCCATCGATGATCTGTCCTTCTGGCAGTATGTCCAGCCCATTGCCATTTCAGGGATTTAACTCTGATCATGATGTCTTCCACTCTTGTCATTTTTCGGATCCACGAGTTCCTCTTCTTATCTCTCCTGGTTACACCAAGCATGCACCTCTCCATGCTGCTTTGAGTTGTCTGCAGCCTTTGTATGTCTCTTTTAGTTAAGGTCCACGTCTCTGCACCATACTTAAGCACTGGAAGGATGCATTGATCAAACACTTTTCTTTTAAGACATAATGGCATATTGCTCTTGAAAATTATGCTGTTTCTTCCAAAAGCTCTCCATCCAAGTTTTGTACGCCGATTAATTTCTTCATCAATGTGACCCTCACTTGATATCTGCTGTCCAAGATAAACGTACGTGTCTGTTATCTCCAGCTTTTCTCCATCAATCGATAAATCTTCATTTCTTGTAAAAGCATTGTACATCACTTTTGTCTTCTGAAAGTTCATTTTTAATCCCACTTCTTTACTCTTGTCAGCAAGTTCCTGGATCATACTCTGCAGCTCTGATGGGGTAGTTGCAAAAATGACTACGTCATCAGCAAAACGTAGGTGGGTTAGATAATCTCCATTAATCTTTATCCCCTTGTTTTCCCAGCTCAGCGACTGAAAAACACCCTCCAATGTGGCATTAAAGAGCTTCGGAGATATGGTGTCACCTTGTCTCACTCCCTTTCCAATTTTTACGTGTGTTGTATTTTCAAACAGCCTAATCTTTGCACTTGCATTTTCATAGATGTTATTAATAATATTAATGCATGCATCTTCAATACCGCAGGATTTCAGAGCCATTGTAAGTGCTGATGGTTTCACCGAATCAAAGGCTTTTTCATAATCGATAAAAGCCATGCACAATGGAAGTTCATATTCCCTCGCTCTTTCAATTAGTTCTCTCAGCACGTGGATATGATCTATTGTGCTGTAGCCACTCCTGAATCCAGCTTGTTCTCTCGGTTGAGCCATGTCCAGTGTCACCTTCAAGCGGTGTGAAAGAACTTTAGTGAATATTTTATAAACCACTGATAAGAGGCTGATAGGTCTGTAGTTCCTGAGATCCTCAATGTCCCCTTTCTTATGTAGCAGGATCATTGTAGCGGTGTTCCAATCCTCAGGAATCTTTCCTTCATTAAGGCATCGAGTGAAAATTTGGGCGAGTACTGTTTCGATTTCTCCACTTGCTTCTTGTATGATGTCTACAGTAATTCCATCTCCTCCTAATATAGTCATAAAAAGGAGTAAACATAATGAAAGAAAAGAACCATTTTAAATACTAGTTTCAAAAGGAAAAACTCCGTGAAAATGTTTGAAACGCGCATAAACTGTTAAAGTGTCAATCAGTGGTCTGTTAAAGTGCAATATCATGGGGCTTTTTTTTTTACTAGCTTATCAGAGGCAGAAATCTTCTCCCTGATTTCGGGAAAAGGTTTAATTCAAAACATGTTGCCGACCGGCGTCCTGAAATCATAGAGGCATGACTTAGATATATGAAAATGATTAAACTGGTTTGGTACATTTAAGTTCTCATGCTCATGACACACGATAAATAAATTATCATAAATATCCATGCTCATGGCGCACAACAAATAAATTATCATAAATTCCCATGCTCATGACACAGATCAAATGAATTATCATAAATTTCCATGCTCATGACGCATTTCAAATAAATTATAATAAACTCCCATGCTCATGACACACGATAAATAAATTATCATAAATTCCCATGCTCATGGCGCACAACAAATAAAATTATCATAAATTCCCATGCTCATGACACACATAAAAAATTATCATAAATATCCATGCTCATGGCGCACAACAAATAAATTATCATAAATTCCCATGCTCATGACACAGATCAAATGAATTATCATAAATTCCCATGCTCATGGCGCACAACAAATAAAATTATCATAAATTCCCATGCTCATGACACACATAAAAAATTATCATAAATTCTCATGCTCATGACACACGATAAAATGAATTATCATAAATATCCATGCTCATGGCGCACAACAAATAAATTATAATAAACTCCCATGCTCATGACACACGATAAATAAATTATCATAAATTCCCATGCTCATGGCGCACAACAAATAAAATTATCATAAATTCTCATGCTCATGACACACGATAAATAAATTATCATAAATATCCATGCTCATGGCGCACAACAAATAAATTATCATAAATTCCCATGCTCATGACACAGATCAAATGAATTATCATAAATTCCCATGCTCATGGCGCACAACAAATAAAATTATCATAAATTCCCATGCTCATGACACACATAAAAAATTATCATAAATTCCCATGCTCATGACACACGATAAATAAATTATCATAAATATCCATGCTCATGGCGCACAACAAATAAATTATAATAAACTCCCATGCTCATGACACACGATAAATAAATTATCATAAATTCCCATGCTCATGGCGCACAACAAATAAAATTATCATAAATTCCCATGCTCATGACACACATAAAAAATTATCATAAATTCTCATGCTCATGACACACATAAAATGAATTATCATAAATGTCCATGCTCATAACACATTTCAAAAATTATCATAAATTCCCATGTTCATGGCACACATCAAATAATATATCACAAATTGTAGTGGTATGCTTTAGTTTTATCCAAATTCCTAAAGTGCAGATCTAACATACAAGTGTTATTTTAATATTCATATCAATTATGAGCGTTCCTTTCCCTACACATAACAGAATTAACAACTTTATAATTATATTCTTAATAAAATGATTACTCGCAGTCGTGTACGATAATCACGTTACGTTTCCACTTACTTATGTCGTTGTGTATTTTCTTTTGGCATACGCATGTATGTGTCAATATATAACCTCAAAGACCATCCTGCTTCTTTTTACCGGGTTTTAGTGCTGTCATAAGAGTTTGAGGTTACCAGTAGATGATGCCCACCTGTATTATAGGGCCACTGGTTCCTGGGGAAAACAGCCAGTATCATAGAACAAAAACATCACCCGTGTTTCATCCAAGACTCGAACCTTATAACTGGGCAGAAGCCCGCGCCTCAGACCCTCTCGGTCAACAATGATCGATGAGATGTCTGTTAACATGCACATATGGGAGTTAAAATGGTACTGTTACAGGACCGTATGATGTATATTTCTAATTTAAACTTCCTCTTGAGTTTCTATTCATATGCAAATTTTGTTATTTCTGCGTTTGATATTCGTTCTAAAAGACCCATTACTTCCCCGAATTACTTTATATGTTTTGCCAACACTGACGTGAGTCAAAAGTAAATAAAAACTACTTCGAGAGTGTGCAGTTTGTGTAAAGATTGTAGTGAACATGTTGATGTAATCGTCAGAGTAAAGTTCTTAGCGTAATTCGTCGAAGATGTTGGTTAATTGTCTATATTACATCAAAGCACTACCATACTTCAATGTAAACACTCTTCTAATTGAAACTTTCCGTAGAGTTTAAGTCATACTCCGGATAACTTAAAAAACTGTATGTAACACAGAACTAAGCACTGAATAGCATTTACGGTCAGGAAAGTCAAGTCTGTTTGCGAGTTCAGTCATTTATTGGCCCTTGGTAGATGTACAGGTTAGTACAACTTCACAAGACAGAACTGACTTCGTACGTGTAATCCTCTTGTACTTCGACATCGAAATGTGACTGATTCTCAACACGCAGATACTTCTCAAATCTTACGAACTCAACAACAACTTAAGACTTCAATATCAGCAAAGCGTAATATTCAACATGAAAGGATTAATCAAGTTATGTAAGATCAAACGCTAATCGCAAAAAATCAAAGTACAATAGCAGCCATCTCACACTCTAGCCGACTTCTAATGAGATCCCTCATACAATTAAAAACATCACTCTTATCAGTTTCATTAACACACGTCACTCATCTTTGACCAAATTTCAGGCTGCAAAACCAAAATTCAGCGAAAGAGAAAATGTAGCGATAAGTTTAGAAACTGCTTAAAGAGAATGGACAAAAAATTACATAAATAACAGGAACCAAAACAGAAAGTGAGATGATAGTATATGTCACAAGAGGATTTAGTAGTTGTCATTGATAACTTGATGCTATGAAAGTGCGCAGATTGTAAGAGCTCAAGCAGAAGGCTGATATTATCATAAGCAATTACAAGAGTGTGACTTCGCCAAGTGGATTAAAATACAGCACTTGGATTTTTAACCTAAGTTGCTCATCCTTATGAACCCTGGCCGCTTCCTATTTTTAAGTGAGAGTATTACCTGATCAACAATTAATATGATGAAGACAACAAATCCAAAATATTGACACACTATGTCCAACGCTCTTGATAATGTATGCACTGGAACGTAAATCTTCTATATCTGTATCTATTATATTTCATGATATAAAGTCTAGAGATTAGCTGGATTTAGACAGCTACCACGATCTGTTTATCCCTAGAAATTTCACACGTTGCTACGGAAGAACAGATGAAACAAACTGAATGAAATGATGATGAGAAATAAGCTTTCATTTCCCATACCGGAAGACTTCAATGGAAAAAAGAAGATGGGTATATGTTAGATAAGAGGCACCTGAAGTCTATAACAAAAGTGAATGTTTCGTAACATTCACTTTTAATTGTTGTTATCAATCGTTCTTTCCCCGTAGAAAACGGAAGAAAACCAATATTTTACAAGGAAAAGGTTTTCTTACCATGTTTCTTCATCAGGTGAATTTCATATGAATACACTATACTGGATGATTGAATTGAGAAATATATTAAAAGCAGTTTGTTCAACTAAATCTAATTATCTCTCAACGAAATATACACTGATATGCCAGTTTATTAGGTAAACCTACCCTCGCTACATAAGACTCATAAACAGGGTTTATTTATTGGGTAAACCTATCCTAACTACATAAATGACTCATAAACAGATTTTATTAGGTAAGCCTATCCTCGTTACATAAATGACTCATAAACTGGTTTATTCAGTGAACCTGCTCTCGCTACATAAATGACTCATAAACTGGTTTTATTCAGTGAACCTGCTCTCGCTACATAAATGATTCATAACACACAGCGGCACTACGTGTGTTTTTCTGTCGCTCTTCGGATTTATCAGCTGTAATTAAATAGCTTGTGCCGTTAAGCCAAACCAGATGGAGACGTCTCAGTAGCTGAGCCTATCACTACGGATTTGTGGAGTCAGATGCTGACAGATAAACACACATAGCGCCATGGATTGTTGGCACCGTAGCGTAAGGTGAACACACTCGACTAGTTATCGAGAGATCTGGGGTTCGATCCCAGCGGTGTCCAGATGCAGTTTTTCGGTTGCTGTGTGCTAATTAAAAAAACCTGGAAAGAGCGATGACTTTGTCTATTATTTACATTGTGTCCACGTTTTTGGAATATTTTCAACATTTCTCTCGCCCTTTTGATTTATTTGCTATAATTAAATAGCTTGTACCGTTAAGCCCAACCAGTTGGAGACGTCTCAGTTGTTGAGCCCATCCCTACGAATTTGTGAAGCCAGATGATAACAGATAAACACACCTAGTGCGGCGAATTGTTGGCACCGTAGCGTAACGCGAACGCAATCGGCTAATTATCGAGAGGTCTGGCTTTTGATCCTAGCAGTGCTGGAATAAAAATTTTTGGTTGCTGTGTGTTAAAAAAAAGAAAAATTTGGAAAGAGCGATGACTTTGTCTATTTACATTGTCTCCACGTATTTGGAAGATTTTCACTAGGCTTTATTAGGTAAACCTGCCGTCGCTAAATAAATGACCCCCTCCATAAAGCACGTTGTGGCGTAAAATCAGTTTGACAAGCTAGTTGAGCATTAGTTAGCGTCGGAATGTGCAAACTGAGATATCTGGGCTGTTTTGAAGGTGCATTGATAGTTGAATTCAGGCGCACCGGTTCGATCATCTCTCAATCGGCTGTTCTTTTCACACATGAACATAGCAAAGGTTTTACCGTGAATGGTGCGACATGGAAAAACTTAAATCTTCCATGAATCGGCGATACTATGGGTAAAAACAGCAGCTGGATCAATGGAGTCAGAGTAAGCTACCAATACGGTCGTCTGCTGTTGTAGTCCATCTGCGATAGGTTCGATGTTTGGTGCATTCAGAGTGACCCTCATCACATTGATATTGAATTCTGTGGTGGTTTCTGGGTCATGGCACATCTGTTCGCTTGCACCGTTATCGCCAGTGTCCTTTGCCTCTGCTCCACCAGTTGTTTTCGTTCACAAGATAGCCAACTGCTGGAAGTGTTTTTGTGTGTGTGTGTGTCGTATTGTTCACAGTCAACACTTGCAACTGGTATGCGTGAAACGCCCTGGAGGACAGGAGTTTGGGCGATGTTTGTCCAGGACGGCTGCTTACCGGATGACAGCCGTTTTGCTTTGATGATGATATCAACAACTCCCGACAATTTTCTGATCTACGAGTTCTTCTTCCTGTCCTTCCTGGTTATGCCGTGCATTTACCTTTCCATGCTTCTTTAAGTAGTTTGCAGCCACTGGATGGCTTTTATTAGTTAAGGTCTATATCTCTGATCCATAAGTAACAGCTGAAAGAATCGTCAATTAAATACTTTTCTTTTAAAACATAATGGCATATTGCCCTTGAAACTTTTACGGTTTCTTCAACCAATTTTCATTCGCCTATTAATTTCTTCTTCAATGCGGCTCTTGACTGATATCTATTGTCTAAGGTAACTCTGAAATCAAATCCTGTAAGTGGGAAGCAGCACTTACAGAACGGGCTGGAGATAAAAGACATATTCCGATTGTCTCCTGTCGGATGAGAAGCAAGCTAGGCCCAGTGGAGCAGAATGTTGCATCACTGCAATGTGGAAAGCAAGGGGAAACTACCACATTATACTCCCAAATCAGTAATGGAAATGTTATGGATGGGACACACATTGCCCCATGGAGGCCTGATTCTGAAAATTTTGGAAAGGAAAATTCAAGGCAAGAGAGGAAGAAGACGGCCAAGGAAGAGTTTTTGTGGCACATTTACTCCAAGACACCAAAACTAAGACATACTACGACTTAAATGGAACGGCGGAGAATAGAGAGGAATGGAGAGAAAGAGTATACCTACTGAACAACCAGCCCTTGGACTGAGTAACGAAAAAGAAGAAAGTAAATGCCATCATTGTTTACTTCTAGAATTGCCCCATTAATAGCTAAATTTTCTGCTCTTGAAGAAGCATTGCATATCAATTTTGTTTTCTGTAAGTTCATTTTAAGCCTACATCTTAACTCTTATTATCAAGTCTCTGGACAATACTTCGACACTCTGAGGGGGTACTTGCAAAAATGCCTATGTGGTCAACATAAGGAAGGTGGGGTAAATAATACCATTAAATTTTATCCCCTTGTCTTCCCAGTTAAACGACTGAAAAAAATTCTGCAATGTGGCACTGAAAAGTTTGGGGGATATAATGTCGCCTAACCTCACTATCTTCCTCATGTTTATAAGTGCTATGTTCGCGAACAGATGAAACTTAGCATTTGCATTTTGAGAGATATTTTTAATAATATTTTTAATAATACTATTATATGTATTTTCAATACCGTAGGATTTCAAAGGCATTATAAATGCTGATGGTTTCACGTAATCAAAAGGCTTTTCATAATCAATAAAAGCCGTACATAATGGGAGTTCATAGACCCATTCGCAAGGAAAAAAGGAAATAATTACAAAATATTAGCAATTGCGATCTCTCTAAAAATAAAATTTGCTTTCAAGAAACAAGTATAAAAGAACAAGAGGTAAGCTGGAAATTATGTGAAAAATCTAGGCATGTTTGCGTCTGTCTCATCCGAAAGGAGTTTTGGAATTGCTCCATATAAGGATAGTGACGTTACAAGTAAAAATAAACATTTTATACGTTTGTACTATTTAACAAACTAATTAAAGCGAATGATTATGTGATGTCTTTGTCATCCTCAGCTTCATCTATGTAAGTGGACTATATTTTTCCAGTCCATATTTCAGAAGCTGAGACTCCAGGTTCGCAGAGTGTGCGACGCGCATTATTTATTTTACCTTTCCCTTTTCATTTGCCGTCTCTTATGAAAATTTTGGCTGCATCTGTCATTGTATCTGGGGATGGTCTTTGTCGTTTTCAAGCTGTTTCACGGCAGAAACCTTAATCTCTCCTTTTTCTATTTCTATCTGATTTTCCTTTTCCATTCTTTTCTGGTTTCAGATAGAATTTCTCCAGTCGTAATCCTTTAGCCTCCTCTTCTGCTCTCTTCCTTTCTTTTACTTTCCGCTTCAGCTTCTCTTCCTCTGCTTTCATCTCTTACAAAGCCTCTTGCACTTCTGCAATAGTTTTATATCATGATTATTTCTTGTCATTTTTTCTCTTCTTCCTTTTCCTTTTTTCTTGTTACCTGCTTCATCTTCATCAATTTTCTAGTCAACCGCAGCTTGAGATTCATCTTGAGAAGGAGACTGGCTTTACTTCTTGTGCTACTGCTGCCATTTTATTCATTTAAAAATTTTTTAGAACATTTCATCTTCATTTTGAGCCATCTTCTTCAATCTTCCCCTTTCCTTTTTCTCTCCATTGAGTTGCAGTTTAAATTGGTACTACACGGGATGCCAGTCAAATCATACACTAGATTAACAAGCAATCTGATGTCTGAGCGAGTGGCTCTAAATCTTTATTTTCCCAACTTCAGAGTTCATAATTAAAGTTCGTTAATTATTGTTCTTAACTAACCTAAGTGTCATCGTTCATCATTGTGTTGCCATCGTGTTGTACAAGTTCCTCTTAATGGGAGCCAATGAACAAGTTCTAGGAGACCTTTTTATAAGTGCTTTTTAATTACCTTTACCATTTTCTACATACTCTGAGAGCATTTTGAATATTATAACCGAAATAAATAGTTTCAGAACATCAGAACAAAATACACACGCCGTTCTCAAGCACAAAGCACACATATATGCTGGAGGTTTGCATGGGACTTAATTTTGAAAGTCCTTCCCGGCCTAATAGTTCACTTTCCAGTTTACGGGCTGGCCCGTTTTAGACTTTCATCTTACAGCCTGGCTTGTCGATTTCATTTGCAATTAGTCAATGCATCCGGTGTCGGATGAACTTCCATTCCTTTTGTTTCGCTCAGTGTCCTTCTTCATCTGATTATTTCACTTGTATAGCTTCATTTTGAGAGTTAAAACGTTTTTCTTTAATCCAGAAGCAAAATGCTAAACCTTCCACCGCAGGCCAGTCCCAGCAGAAGTCTGAAGCATTTCACCTAACTGATAAGAAACAAGTCTGAGCGGAACTGTGTCAGATCCGTGTAGACAGTTAAGTCAAAACAATTTCCACCAAAAGAAAATTTTCGTTTTTTTGGCAATCTCAAAGTGGAACGACAATATATTCAAGCACTAAGCATACTGCTGAAGTTCATCGTTTCAGCCTATGACAACGTGCGTTAATAATTCTTGCCCAGCAGGACCTTCCATTTTTTAAATTATGTACTTATTTATTGATTTAGCGAACAAACGTCGTCATTAACTCAGAAACACACTAGTAAAGTTGAAGATGAAATCATCAGGATGGAATGTACCTCGCATTTCTAGAATCCCTTCTAAAGATGTTCCAGTTCCAAACCGCACTTCCAAGTAACTTCCTTTTTCAGGGTAATTCGCTTTTAAAGTTTTCTGAGGATCTAGAGACAAACACAATACTTAATAATGAAACTTCTATTCCAACAAGATGTCTGTCTTATAAGCCTGTTGTTTAGAGCTAAAATTTTGATTAAGTTCTACGATGTCTCTTTTCAATAAAAATTCTACACAGCTTCATCGATTTTTTAAGGGTAAAATTTATCATATTTACAGCGATGGCGAGTGTTTATAAAATCATGCTATAGAATAACGATAAACATTACGACAGCGTTAACAATGAGATATACAGTATATCTTGACAAACACTTCCAATTATGATTAGACTAGTAATTGTTTCGCGGAGCGAATTTCCGCGTTGATTTTTTCGCGAATTTTAGTGGTTCTCAGGTAATTTCGCAAATATCATATATATATCCGTGAATTTCAGATATTTTCCCCATTTTTACCTAATTTATATTATAATTTTTAGATTATTTTTCATATTTCAATAATTTCACTACTGTCTTCACTCTGCCCTACTTGCGTAAATATGGTTCGATTTCAATGAAATTTTAGTATGTGGTAGGGGATCATCTGGGGACGAATCCTGTTGAAAATGGGTGAAGTGAGGTCAAAGTCAGAACATAGGAGCGGGATGCATTCTATTGCCCTTACGCGTCATAACTTGCGTAAATATGGTTCTATTTCGATGAAATTTTAGTATGTGGCAGGGGATCACCTGGGGACGAACCCTATTGAAAATGGACGAAATGGTGTCAAAGGTCAGGGCATAGGATCGGGATCCATTCTATCGCCCTTATCCCATACTATTAAAGGAGCAATTCTTGTATGTATGTAAATTTTATTTTATAAACGGCTCTAAGGATTTTGATGAAAGTCGTTAACCTACCGTTTTCTGGTACTAGAAATCGATTTAGCTTGATCTCGACTTTAAGAAAATTCGTTTATTGGGTTAAATAACCACCCTGAATTACCACATTTTTAGTGTCATGGCGTCGTCCCATTAATGCTACCGAAGCTTAGAAATCCTATGACGTTACACTCTCGCGATTGAGATGTTGGCGCGCGGTCACGCCATCCGCCTCACTACGTCACGCGTTGTGTGTGGATCCTATTAACGTTTTATGACGTCACACTCTTGTGAGTAGATGGTCGCGAGTCCCATCTGCCTCATTACGTCACGCGTTGTGTGCGTATGTCCGTTCGCACGATAACTCGCGTAAAAATCGTTCGACTTCGTTAAAATTTTAGTATGTGGTAGGGAAACATCTGGGAAGGAACCCTATTGAAGGTGGATGAAATGGGGTCAAAGGTCAGGACATAGGAGCGGTATCCATTCCACTGTTTAATGCGTCATAACTAACGTAAAAAGGTTCGATTTCGATGACATTTTAGTATGTTGTAGGGGACCACCTGGGGACAAACACTATTGAAAATAGGCGAAATGGGATCAAAGGTTAGGACACAGGAGCGAGATCTATTCCATCACCCTTATGCATCATAACTTACGTAAAAATGCTTCGATTGCGACAAAACTTTATCATGTTATTTCGGAGGTATACTGAACTTGTTCTGTTGAATATCATTGAAATGGGATTAAAGGTCAGGGCACGGGACCGAGATTTATTCCACATCCATTATCCTCATAACTTGAGTGATAACTTGAGTAATGATATCTGGTATGTTAGAAAGCTTATCATAATCAATGCATTGTATGATTTTACTAACTTGTATGTTTGTACCAAGTGCTAAAGCCTCATGCAATTCAGATTACTCAGTCATCTAGCTCTCTTTTCTGAAACTGCAAGGTGGGCACTTTTGTTTTTCTTAGAAGTAGCTTTCTAACCTTTCCCAAGCGGATTGATTGTTTTGAAGCACTTTCACGCAAGGATGGTTCCTCAGGAGCGGGATAATCTTTGACCAAGATTCTTTTTGATTCTGCTTCATTCGTAACTTGTCTCTTAAGTGTAATCGTTGGTAAAGCTCTGTATTTATTCAGTTTTGTTAGCATTTCTCGTCCCGCACTACTAGAGACACAGACGAAATTTCGCAAGAATCTATTAAACATCGATCTACATCTGAATTCATATACAAATGACTAATCCCTCTGCAGATGATTTCTGCCCCGTCCGCCTTTTTTCATTGCTTTCTTTTATTTATTTTTGGAAACTTCTAGGTGACCTGTTCTTTTATTGAATTAGAATGTCTTTCCTATATACTTAAAAGTTCTTTAAAATCTGTTGGCTTAGTAAAGAAAGCCTTGAACACTTTGGGTTTTAAATACGCAACATGTTTACGTATAGCACATTAAAACAAGTTAGTAAAATCATGCAATGCATTGATTATTATAATACGCTTTCCAACATACCAGAAATCATTACTTAAGTTATTACTCAAGTTATAAGAATAATGGCTGTGGAATAAATCTCGGTCCTGTGCCCTGACCTTTGATCCAATTTCGATGATATTCAACAGAACCGGTATGGTATACCTCCGAAATAACATAATAAAATTTTGTCGCAATCAAAGCATTTTTACGTAAGTTATGATGCATAAGGGCTATGGAATAGATCCCACTCCTGTGTCCTAACCTTTGACCTCATTTCGCCCATTTTCAATAGAATTCATCCCCAGGCAAGATCCTACAACGTACTAACATTTCATCCAAATCAAAGTATTTTTACGTAAGTTATGACGCATAATGGCGATGGAAGTGATTCCGCTTCTATGTCCTGACCTTTGACCCCATTTCTCCCATTTTCGATAAGGTTTGTCGCCAGGTGGTCCCCTACCAGATACTAAATGTTCATGGAAATCGAACCTGTTTTACGTTAGTTATGACGCATAACAGCAGTGGAATGAATCCCGCTCCAATGTACTGACCTTTAACCCCATTTCGTTCATTTTAAATAGGGTACCTCCCCAGATGATCCCCTACCAGATACTAAAATTTCATCGAAATCGAAAGATTGTTACGCGAGTTATCCTGCGGACCGACATACGCACACAACGCGTGACGTAATGAGGCAGATGGGAATCGAGACCATCTACTTGCCGCAAGTGTGACGTCATAAAACTTTAATAGGATCCACACACAACACGTGACGTAATGAGACAGATGGCGTGACCGCGCGCCAACATTCTCAAACGCGAGATTATGACGTCATAAGATTTCTAAGCATTGGTAACATTAATGGAACAACGACATCACTAAAAACGTTGTAATTCGGGGTGGTTATTTAACCCACTAAACAAATTCTCCTAAAGTCGATATCAAGCTAAATCGATTTCTAGTACCAGAAAACGGTAGGTTAACGACTTTCATCAAAAATCTTAGAGCCGTTTTCAAAATAAAATGTACATACATACATACACGAATTGCTACTTTAAGGTGGACGTCAAGTAATTTTGATTCTTATACTTCCAATGGAAAAACTTCTGTACATATTTCTTCACAATTAATGCGTTCCCAAGGATGAAAATTTGAACATCGATTAAAATAGCTTCATTTTATAACTTGGAATACCTAATATTTTCTAAAACATAACCGTAATTATGCAATCCAACATTTGTTTGTCTGCTGACGTCATCAAAGTACAGGTCGCGCCATCTTTTCTCTGGTTTCAACATCACCAAAGGAAAAGTGATTGATTTTTAATATAATTATGGTTATGTTTTAGAAAATATTAAATTTTCCAAGTTATAATATGAAGTTATTTTAATCGATGTTCAAATTTTCATCCTTGGGAACACATTAATTGTGAAGGAAATGTTTACAAAAGTTTTTCCATTGGAAGTATAGAAAGCAAAATTACTTGACGTCCACCTTAATAATATGGGATAAGGGCAATGGAATGGATCGCAATCCTATGTCCTGACCTTTGACCACATTTCGTCCATTTTCAATAGAGTTCGTCCCCAGGTGGTCCCCTACTACATACTGAAATTTCATCGAAATCGAACCATTTTTACGCACGTTACGACGCATAAGGGCAATGGAATTAATTCCGATCTTATGTCCTGACCTTTGACCCCATTTGTCCCATATTCAATAGGGTTCGTCCCTATGTGGTCCCATACCACATAGTAAACTTTCATTGAAATCGAACTATATTTACGCAAGTTATGACACATAAGGGCAGTTGAATGATTCCGCTCCTACGTCGTGACCTTTGACCCCATTTGTCCCATTTTCAATAGGGTTCGTCCCCCGGTGGTCTTCTACAACATACTAAAATTTCATCGAAATCGAACCATTTTTACACCAGTTATCGTGCTGACAGACGGACGGACGGACAAAGGTGGAGCATATACGCTTCTTCAACCTACGGTTGGAAAGCGTAAAAAAAATACGTAATCGTTTTATCCAACGTTCAGCCCATCGAATTGTTTTATTACTTTTTAAGATTTTTTAAAAAGTCTCTGTAACTGATAGGACATAAAAATTACGCTTTAAACACGTCAAGTCTTTGGCTTTTTTAACACCTTAAATTT
This sequence comes from Macrothele yani, assembly GCA_039090855.1. NCBI lineage: Eukaryota > Metazoa > Arthropoda > Arachnida > Araneae > Macrothelidae > Macrothele > Macrothele yani. The sequence continues at coordinate 135,854,805 of CM077002.1, forward strand.
CCAGTTGAGGAACGTAAAGGCATTCCCATATTTCATTGAGTGTTTTTAAAGACTGTTTTAATTACACTGAAAACTCTTCTAGCTCCAGATATCAATTAAAAAATAAATGATTTGGAAATATTTTATTTTTATTTACCTCGTGTTGAGATGACACCGTTAACAAGCTTTTCCAGCCAGTACTAATTTTTCTTGCTACATGTTAGACCATAAGGTATTCTTAAAATCTACACTCTTATAATTTCTCCGGATTCATAAATTTCTTGACAAAGCCTGAAAATCAACAGAGTTCTAGAGCTTTAAACGAAGGAACATTAGCGGCTGGCAGAGCGAATTTTCCACCGGGTTGACTTCAATAACGATGATAAATGAGAACTGAGCCCTTTTTGCTTGTAACAGTTTCTTGAATCTTATGTTTAGCGCAGTGCATTGAAAATTAAGAAAGGTGATTTACATTCTTTAGCTTTCCCTGTGTTCCAGTGGTTTGAAGTATTGGATTCTCTCCATTCTTCCGAGATAGGCCCGGTTTTGAAACCTGGATGACGTGTGGGTTGGGTGTTTGTGGGATGACACTGGCTATGTCCCTTACCTCTAACAAGTGGCCCCAAATTAAGGACAGGCGACTGCTTATAGCCCTAAGTGTTTCTCATCGTGTTCATTAAACCAATCTCCCACCAAAAACCAAAACAAGGTCTTGTAGAATAAGACATGTATCGATATTCCTATGAGCTTCAGAAAGAATGTTAGTTAAAATTAATAAGGAGGAACTATACGCCATTTATTTAGAAAATAGTAAAACCATACTACTAATACGATTTATTGGCGTATGAATACATATTATAAAGAAGCGTTTCAAGCTTTCGCACATTAACCAGATGGCTTTTTCAAGGAAGTTAGACAGAGACTGCAATCTGAGTAATAGAACGCTTTAACAATTTGAACGCGGTGACTTGACTTGACTTGACAATACATATATACGACGCTATATTTCTTTAAAGACACGAGAGATCACGTTGGTTGTGCACCCGGTATCATGGTAGGGAGAAGGCGTTACTTGAAGAACTGGCTCCAAATTCGTGGCAACTCCAGTGAGACCCTATTATTGCAAGTATCCCTTATGGTAATGATTTCCAAGGTTTCCCGAATGGCTGTACATTTAGGGGTAGAGTAGGTAACTTATTTCTTTATACCATACCACATGGGAGTACTCCTACATGAGTACTGCTGATTTCTTTATACACTATCTACCAACAAGTAATTGGACACCCGTGAAATAGGCGATATCTGCGGTCCTGATCACGTCACGGCCGCCGCCGTTAAATATTGTGTGGGAAACAACAACGCAACCAGTCGCATGCAAGATGCCACGCAGTTCGGAGCTCTCTTATTTCGAGAAAGGTGTAATCGTCGGGTATCACAGAAATGGCCGATCCATACGTGACATATCCAGCGAGTTGAAGTACCCAAAATCAACAGTGGCCTACGTGATTGGCAAGTGGAAGTCCGAGAGGTGACTGTCGGAATGTGCCCCGACCCGGCAGACCCCACAAAACTGAGAGTTAGAGACCGACGTGTGCTGGCCAGAGAAATTAGGAAGAACCTCACCAAATCGATGGGCCACATCCGCGAGGATTTTCAACGGGCATCCGGGAGTGTTCTTTCGATGAATACCATCCGTAAGGAAGCCCATCTGCTCGGTTATCATGGACGTGCTGTCGCCCACAAGCCTTTGATCACCAAGTCCAATAGCGCTGCTCGGCTGACGTGGTGCAAAGAACGTCAACAGTGGAAACAGGTTCTGGCAAGTGGAAGTCCGAGAGGTGACTGTCGGAATGTGCCCCGACCCTGCAGACCCCACAAAACTGAGAGTTAGAGACCGACGTGTGCTGGCCAGAGAAATTAGGAAGAACCTCACCAAATCGATGGGCCACATCCGCGAGGATTTTCAACGGGCATCCGGGAGTGTTCTTTCGATGAATATCATCCGTAAGGAAGCCCATCTGCTCGGTTATCATGGACGTGCTGTCGCCCACAAGCCTTTGATCACCAAGTCCAATAGCGCTGCTCGGCTGACGTGGTGCAAAGAACGTCAACAGTGGAAACAGGTTCTCTGGAGCGACGAAGCAAGGTTCACCCTCTACCGTTCGGATGACAGGGTCTGGATTTGGCGTCTGCCTGGAGAACGCCTCCTGCCGGAATGTATTGTGCCAACTGTAAAGTTCGGCGGCGGTGGAATTATGCTATGGGGGTGTATTTCCTGGTATGGCACGGGACCCTTGGTCGCAATTCCTGGTAGACTCAACGCCGAGAACTACTGCACCATTTTGAATGACCATGCGCTTCGTACGTTGTGGCGGTTTACGGGGTGAACCCATATTCATTTCAGGATGACAATGCCACCTGTCATTTTGCGAGGTCCACCATGGCTTGGTATGGTGACAATCGGGTTAATCGAATGGACTGGCCTGCGCAGAGCCCGGACCTTAACCCTATCGAGCACCTCTGGGACGAGTTGGAGCGTCGACTTAAGGGGTGCTCCCACCGTCCGAAATCTGTGAAGGAACTGACGTGTCTTCTCCAAGCCGAGTGGAAAAAAATACCGCTAGCCGTCGTACAACGCCTGGTTGAGAGTATGCCCCGGAGGGTCGCAGCTGTAATCGCCGCTCGTGGAGGCTCCACCAACTATTGAAGGTGAATAAACTTCGTTTTCCTTTGCTGTCACAGGTGTCCAATTACTTGTTGGTAGATAGTGTAGCATACCACATAGAGTAAGTAGCTGATTTCTTTATATCGTACCACATAGGAGTACTGCTACTTTCTTTACATCTCACATAGGAGTACTCCTATGTGGGATGATATAAAGAAATTAGTTGCCTACTCTACTCCTAAATTCCTAAGTTTCCCCAATGTACACACAGCCATTGGGGAAACCTTGAAGATCATTACCAACAGTGATACTTACAATGATAGTGTTTCACTTGAGTTGGCACGAATTTGAAGCCAGTTCTTCGAGTAGCGCCTTCTCCTACCAGTATACCGCGTTCACAACCAACATGATGCCTCGTGTCTTTATTTGAATATAACATCGTATCTATTTATTGTCAAGTCAAGTCACCGCGTTCAAATTGTTAAAGCGTTCTATTACTCAGATTACAGTTTCTGTCCAACTTCCTTGAAAAAGTCATCTGGTAGACGTGTGAAAGCTTGGAAACGCTTATTTATATATTCCTACGTCAATAAATCGGATTAATTTTTCTTAAGAATGTTAGTATTACTATCATCTCATACGTTAAAATGATTTTCTTTTCTGGTCAGCCTCTTAAGGGAGTGGAGACGGTTCCTTAGTCAGGTTGTTATTAATAATGTGAGAATTGATTATCCTGCATCCAAAGAAAGGCATTTTCACAGCATCATAGGCCTCAGAGAAGGAGTTGGTTTTCTATGGTCATCTTTGCTCGAGGATAAGTTTCGACCACGTTACTCTCCTTCAGAGTCCTTGGTTTTAATGAGAGAATTCTCAGGAAGGTGAAAGGTGCAATTATGAGGAGATAACATATGCAAACATACGCAAATCCAATGCGTGGTGCAACTGCAAACAGATTGATGGTGAGTTGAAGCAAATTTACGTCGGCAAAGAATAGCCCACCCTTTTGACGAGGATAAGGAGAATGGTTCTCACCATGGCCGTCAGGAAAATACAAAGCCATGACTTTGGAGAAACGATTTCCCTCTTTAATGACGTCACGTGGAAACGAAGGTTTCCAGTTGGTTTCCAACGCTGTCGTGTATGACGCGGAACACGACACTGATGTATCAGGCCGTGTAACAAGAGAGTGACGTCACAAACGGAGGGAACTCATCTCTCTAACTTCATGCCCTTGTACTTTCTAGACGGCAACGCTGTCGTGTATGACGCCGAACACGACACTGATGTATCAGGCCGTGTAACAAGAGAGTGACGTAACAAACGGAGGGAACTCATCTCTCTAACTTCATGGCCTTGTACTTTCTCGACGGCCTTGCTCTGAACTTCTGGTGAAGAAGGAGAAGAAATATTTCTCTGTGAATCAGAAATAACAGCCTAAAGGAGTGATCGCCCCAACTTGAAAAGGAAAGGTGTAATGCGGAGATGAAAGACCATTAGGGTGGTTCCACCCAAAATCTCTGCCTTATGTTTCCAATAATAAAACTTCTTCACGTATCTTCTTCGCAATTGATATATTCCCAAGGATGAAAATTTGCACATCGATAAAACTAACCCTAAGTTATAGCATGGAATACTTAATACTTGCAAAAACATAACCGTAATGATATTAAAGATCAATCATTTTTCTTTGAGTAATGTTCAGACCTGTTAACAGATGGCGCTACATGTACATTGAAGACGTAAGTGGACAAACAAATGCTGGATTGCTTAATTATTGTTATGTTTTAGCAAATATTAAGTATCCCATGCTATAACTTAAAACTAGTTTTACTGATGTGCAAAATTTCGTCCTTGGTAATACATTAATGGCGAACAAAACATGTAAAAAAGTGTTACCAATGAAAATATAAGGCAGACATTTTAGGTGGAACGGAGGAAAACAGGGACAAGGAGGAATAAGAAATTCAGAGGATAAAGGAGCCAAGATGAGCAGAAAAGTGGAAAAGTAAACTAACCCTAGCAAACCAAGACATATGATCAGTGACAGCTCTCGGCTATTTGTGCGAATAAAGATTTTCATTCCCAAAAAAGCATACTATAGGTGTATGGACTAGTTCTTTTTTTCCTGAAAACAACAGCGAAACGGTCGGGACTTAGTAAATTAAAGTTCATTGCGACAGCCTGAGGAACACACGACAGGGCAAGAAAAAAGTTCTGAAAGATCCTGTCGAAAATCTTCGGATGCTCTGTCAGTGCTGAGACGGGACGCATGATGAGACATAACTAAATGTTTTCGAAATGAAGATGCTGTGGTGAATGTACGGCTTCGCTAGTAAGAACGGGATTTGACATTTAAGAGCAATAGTTAAAATAGCAGAGGCGGAGCGTCGCTGATTTTTTTACTAATAAGCAGGGTTCAGTCCGAAGCCATATCCCAGATAAGGACGAGTTGTTAACTTATCCTGCATCGCAGGTTCTGCCACTTTCGTGGAAACACTGACATTTCATTAGGAACGAGCGACTGCTTATAAGCTTATATTGTAAGGAGGATATGCCATAACGTAAGGGATATCCTGGAGATAGAGTACCATTAAATTTTCCATGTACCAATCTGCTGATCGAGTGGTAGGTTTCAGGCAAGATGGGTCCGGGTTCGAGTTCGGCATGGGTGATGTTCTAGTCTACGGTTCTGGTTTTGTCCACTCTCTCGAATGAGTGATCCAGCATTAGAGACAGGCGAATGTTAATATTTTTCTAAGCTTTTTTTGATTGGAGGTTTAAGGACCACCGTGAGCAACTCAGTGGGCTATAAGCAGTCGCCCGTCCTTAATTTGAGGTCACTGGTTCCAGGGAAGGGAGAGAGCCAGTGCCGTAAGACAAATACAACATCCATGCCTCACCGGGCGATTCGAACCCGGACCACTTTCAGACGAATGATCAGAGGACATCGCTTAGACCACTGCGCCACCTTTCATAAGCTGCTAATGGTGATCGTTAAACCCCGAAATAAGACAAAAAAAAAAAAGTTAGGCGTTTTCGCATTCAAGTCGGTTATTCTCTACTTATTCTTTTCTTAGATATAATGGCATTCAATTTTGGCTACACATTAAGATAGTTTAAGCATTGCAGTGTGCTATTTCTTGAAGACGAAAAATAACTCCGCCATCTTATGCACGTGCCCAGTGTGCGTATGTAAAAATTCACCCCTCGTAACCGTCTGCTTCACACTGGAGATTAAACGAAGACAAAACGGTTGAATTTCATTCACGTCTGAAGTGCTTGACGAAATAACAAAAAACGTTAGTGAGCTATTAGTAGAGAAATTAGTCTGGATCAGGGAAATCAGCCGTCTCGATCTGAACTCCGTAAGACACACTTGTTATACGAAATATTACGGCTGTCAGCGCCGTCTGTGGTTTTGTAAGCCCGGAAACATTTTAACTTTTTTCTTTTTTTCCAGAACACGTATTTCTTTTTGTAATCGCAAATTTATTTCTTGCGCGGATTACAGTTCGTTGATCGTATGATTATTCCTTTCCGCTCTGCTGCAGTTCGCTTGTCCACAACGTAAACAAAAATAATCCATTGGAACGAAACAAGCTTACAAACATATGGTCGATAACAACATCCTGCGGACACGCTGAGCGATCGCGCAATGACTATATTCTTTATTTCTGTCTGCTTTACCTGGATGGCATAAATGTTAGCAAGTAGCGAAATCTAAAGTGCGAACAGTGTGCGTTTGTGTTTTGTTCTCAGACAATGCACAATGGGACACATTAAGATTGCTACTGAATTCGGAGCTTTGTGCTAACCGGGACATGTTTAAGAGTCCTCATGTTAAAAAACAAAAATCTGCGTTTGATGCCGAGAGACATCAGAAATATGAATGATTTGTATCACTGAATTCTACAGCGACTTGATTTTTTAGGACGACACATATTAAACAAAGAAAAATTACTGTTGTGTAAATCATGGCATAACTCCAAAGGAAGTGGATCATTTGCGCAACACAAGCAGGCAAACTTTCATTTTTATCTGCTTGAACTCGCTTTATCTAGAAACAAGCACAGCACATTAACCAGACTGTATGCGAAAAAGAGAAAAAAAGATCTTTGTATGCGTTCAGGAGTTGACACATATAAAACTAAATTGCTTCAGAGTGGGTTTAAAAAAATTGATTGAACAATTCTTTTCAGACTGCACATGGTCTAAATTTTAAGTATTAAACTTTTGAAATCCGTCTTTGCAATTTTAGTTTTCCACAGAAACATGGGTAAATCCTCGGATAAACACGCTAATATTTCATGAAAGAAATACGGGATTACAAAATATAACACAAATTTTGAAGACGACAATCCGATATTTGGTGTAAATGCGACAAGGATGGTAAGTCAGATAATGTCCGAAAACTTTAAAATTTCATCGCCCTTGGAGCCGGACTCGAATCCGCGTCTCCCAGATAGCGCCCGGGTATTCTATTCAAATTAATCGGAAACTTGGGGCTTGGTCGTTCTGGGTTGTGTAGTGGTTAGCATACCCGGGCGCTATCTGGGAGACGCGGTTCGAGTGCCGCTCCAGGGCGATGAAATTTTAAAGTTTTCGGACATTATCTGACTTACCATCCTTGTCACATTTACACCAAAAATCGAATTGCCGTCTTTAAAATTTGTACACTAATATTTATGCGTGCAGGTAAGTAGCGATGAATACACACACTGCCGTCTTATACACGATTTAAAATATGAACTCTATACATACAGGTAAAACACAATGATGTTAAAACTATGAGTACTTTCAAGTTCACTCTGAACACGTCTTCAGATGGAATGATTACTGCGCTAGGCACTAGAAGTAACAGTATAGGTAAGGTGGCACTATTTGTTTTTGCGCATGTACGTAAAAGCTATTCGTTGTTGATAGTCTGAGGGACCTAATTTTTGCATAGCATTCTCCTAGGTAACGGAATTGCAATGGGTGAGCCGTCGTCACAACAATTTGACCTGCGTCTATGTATAATTAGACTTCAGTCAATAGCAGGGAACTGACATTGGCAGTGCTTTTGTTTTTTTGTTTTATTTTGACTCCGAATGTCAGTTTGTAACGACGATTTACCCATTGCAATTCCGTTACCTTGGAGAACACTATGTGAGAATCAGGCCCCTCAGACTATCAACAACGAATAGCTTTTATGCACATGCGCAAGCGCATAGTGCTACCTTACATACACTGAAGAGCAATTGCATTAGAGACAGCTGGCGTTATGCAAATGTGGCGTTGTAGGCGGCCCATGTAAAAGGAAACGACATGACGTATGCAGCGATGCGACAATATAAGGAGTGATGCGACGGGAATCAGTAAGAGTCGGACGCAGTATGGGTAAGTGGGTAAGACGAAGGATCTAAGCGCATTTGATCGTGGGCAAATTGTGGGGGCCCGACGAATGGGTCACTCCATCTCGGAAGTCGTGCACGCACTGGGATTTTCACGAGCCACTGTGTCACGGGTGCGCTGTGAGTACATAGAATCCGGGAAAACCATCCCTGCAAGGGTCCAACTACCGTGGACAACCACGTGTGGATGAGCGGGGTCATCGTTGGCTAGCCTGCATTGTAACAGCGGATAGACGGGCCACAGTGCAAGAAATCACTTGGCAATTTAACGCTGGTGCACAAAAACGTGTAAGCAGCCACACCATCCAGAACCATCTCCTCGCTATGGGGTACAGAAGCCATCGTCCCACGAGGATACCGCTGCTGACCGCACATCACAGGATGCAAAGATTAGCATGGGCGCGGGAACATCGCCACCGGACCCTAGACATGTCGAAAAATGTTGCTTGGACTGATCAGTCGAGATTCACGTTGGTACATGTGGATGGCAGGATACGAGTACGGCGCAAACCACATGAAGCAATGGATTCTTCTTGCCAGCAGGGTACTCTTCAAGCTGGTGGTGTTGGCATTCTCGTCTGGGGACTGTTTACGGGATTGAAAAGGGACCCCAGGTACGTGTGACATCGTTCCTCACAAATCAACGTTACCGGGATGTCCTGGACGACCATTTGCTCCCGTTTGTGCGTCTTCAACATCCCACTGGGGACCTCATCCTGCAACAAGACAATGCACCGTGCCATCGCTCTCGAGTTGTATCCGAATGGTTGGATGAACACTCAACCGACGTGAACTCGCTTCCTTGGCCAGCTAGGTCACCTGACCTCAATCGTATCGAGCACATCTGGGATGCCATCGGAAGAGATGTTCTAGGCTCTGCTGACCCCCCCCCCCCCATCAAATTTTCGTGAACTGTGGGAGCTTGTTCAGGGGTCGTGGATCCGTATGGCTTCCCAACGCTTCCGGTGTCTTGTCGAGTCCAGGCCGAGTCAAATCGCCGCCGTCATCAGGGCAAAAGGTGGTGCTACACGTTACTAGACAGGTATCTCTAATTCAATTGCTCTTCAGGGTATACTGTCACTTCTAGCGCTTAGCGCGGTAGTCATTCCATCTGAAGACGAGTTCAGAGTGAACTTGAAAGTACTCATGGTTTTAACATCACCGTGCTTTAGCTGTATATAATATTCATACTTTAAATCGTGTATAAGACGGCGTGTGTGTGTATTTTAATCGCTATGGGTAAATCCTTTACCGGAGTAAAACCCACCGTAAAATATCGTAGAGCGTCAAAAAGCCAAACTAATTTGAACCACTAGTAGTTCGGATTTTCGATGCGTTCAGATTATCGAACATGTAAAAAAATACAAATACGCTAACACTTCTACATTATATTATCCAAATACATGTACCAAAAAGAAGCAACTGTATACAAAATCAAATTACATATGACAAAGATTTTTTTGTTGTTATGCAATACGAAACAAGTTTGCCATTTTTACTACTGATGCGAAATAAATTTTTAAACATAAAGTGCAAATTCTAAAACTTAACAGTCATTACAAGCTGGTTCCGATTGCCAAGGGGTGTACTTTAGACTGAGTGCAGGTGGAATAATTTTCCTTCCCTGGATCACAGTGAACAGTGGGGCTGAGGGATGAAAAAAGGGGTGGTACTGCTGTGGTAAAGGGTCGTAAAATCTCAGCCCCGCAGGGAACAAGTGACTGGGGAAGTTTTCGCCTTTTGTCTTTGAGTATTAGAAGTGGCCTCGGCTTTCGACACGTCGCCCCCGAAATGCTTGCACCCCCAAAGTTAGGTGATTCCATTATCATCAAGAGCCAAGTTAAAATGAACGGACTATACTTAAACTTTCCACCACCACACACTAGGGATGGGCACATCGATGGTTAACATCGACGATCGACATCAGTGGTTACTTATTCCCAAAACATCGATGCATCGATAGTATCGGTGGAAATTTTCGATGTATCGGTGAAAGCCTCGATGTTTTGGTTAATACGCAGAAAAATTCGTTGTTTTCAATCTGCAGCAGAAAATACGCAATAGATGTGCAAAATCTCTGTTTAGTATAACAGTGATTAGTCACCAATAACATCGGTTAACCAATATTTATTAAAATGCTCGATGTATTATTGGAAATCTCAATTTTTGTTCGATGCATCAGTGTAATCCTCGATGGTTTACTTATAAACCGAAGTACCCGCACTTTTCCATCTGCACCAGTAAATGGACAACCGATTTGTAAAATCTGCCTTTAATATTTATAACAGTGACACTCACCAGTTCAACATCCAATAACATAATTATTTGTTAAAACGCACGATGTGTCGGTGGAAACCTTGATGTTTTTCCGATGTACCGGTGGAAACCTAGATGTTTTTTCGATGTATCGGTGTGAACCACGATGTCTTGCTAACAAGCCGAAGATTTCACACTTTTTCATCTGCAGCAGCGAATGTGCACATCGGTGGGTAAAATCTGTTAAATATAATGGTGATTGCTGACCAATTCAGCCCCCAAGTAAATAATAATATTTCTTAAAACGCTCGATGTTTTTTCGATGTATCGGTGGAAACCTCGATGTTTTTCGATGCATCGGCTCGCATGCCTTCCAGGAAAAGATCTCGGTTTTCGCCAAAGAATCAACTAAAACAGCCAATAGGAATGTGATACTTTATTTCCTCTTTATAAGAATGTAACAAAAGAAATGCATTTACTTTTCGTAGAAGATATTCTCTACGAGTTGCAAACATCGGTTACGAAACCCCGATGTATCGGCTTCTGCAACATCGCGGTTAAAACATCGATCATTGGTGGTAAAACATCGATGTTTTTGCCCATCCCTACCACACACATACTAACACACAAACAAACAAAAAAGAGAGAAAAGTGGAGAGGAGCTTGTTCGAATTTTTGACGTTCGGATTTTCAACGCTCTAATGCATTTCAAAACTTGGAGCTATGACTTCACCATCAGGGACAGTGAAAAATGAAAAAACATTTTGCAAAGATAAAAACAACAAACAGTAAAATCTCTCATTTAAGGACACTCTCGGATTATTTACTTTTATCTGTAAAAGGGAGGCGCCCTTAAAACAGAGTTTGTATTATTTCTAGATTGCATTTAGTAGAAGCAAAACTCTCTTTCACGGTTCTCTCAGTGTTTCTCTCATCTTACACTTACTGGTCATAGAAAAAATAACTTTTTTAATATGTGTGTTCTGATGTTGGCCAAAACGCAGTTTTGGCCACGCCGGGCATCGAACATTGGTCCCCTTACTCCGGAGTAAGTCGCTCTCCCAACTGAGCTACACTGACGTATGCTCTCACTGCTATCTGCCTTCATCTCGTGCGCGTCCTGCGGCGCAGGCACGTCACATATTATAATAAAAATGCAAAATGTCAAATGAAAAATTGCTGATTAATATTTAATAGTTTATTTTAGGCAAAATGGTATATAAAATACTCGTATTTTCCGAAACTTGATTTTCTGCTGTTGAACCTGAAATCGGTATTTTAACCCCACCCCCACCCCCACCCTCCATCACCAAATAGTACAAAACGCCGGCTTGCGATAATTCGCCCGAGACGGGTCTGAACGCGTATCAGAGGAGAGGAATGGATGATGTGTCTGTCTTGCTGCACTACTTCTCTCCCTTTCCTGAAACCAATGTCCAGCTTAAGTCCATTGAGCTGCTCCTATTAGTTCTTACCTCCCCTTCCTCCCGAAAAAAAATTGTTCTTTCGTTTACAATAATTCAAAAGATTCAATGATTCTGCAAAAGCAAAAGGATAATTCTTTTTGCTGCTGTCGTGCTTTAAAGGTTGATATCTAAGAAGTAATCCATTTGACAGATTTCTCATTACTTTAAAATAAAAATAAAATTCAAGGCTCAAGGCATCTAATTCTGTCAGTGGGTAATCCCGTGCGCAAAATGTTCCTGACACTTTTTTATTTAATTTTTTTGTTACCCAACTTTACACTGAAATGCTAAAAAATACCTTTCTACACTGTTAAAAATTTTGTGGTAGGTTGCACCAAATAGTGGTGCTACACCAGCTGCCCCACTTTCTGAGAAACGATACACCATTGTGTGGTGCAAACAAAACCCAACAACATCGTGCAACTTTGCACCACGTTCTGATACAAGGTTGCACCACATTATGGTCAAGGTTGCACCAAGTTGTTGGGTTTTGTTTGCACCACACAATTATGTATCTTTTCTCAGAAAGTGGTGCAGTTGGTGTAGCACGGCCTTTTGGCGCAACCTACCACAAACGTTTTAACAGTGTAATACCGCGTTGGTCCTTCTCGCGATCGGATAACGGCAGCAACGAGACGGAACATGGACTCCACGAGCTCTCTGCAGTTCTGTGGATACATGGACACCATGCTTCCTGAAGAACATCCCACAATTCCATAATATTCGCAAGTGGAGGATTCCTGGCATTGACGACATGTTGAACAGCATCCCAAATGTGTTCCATGGCGTTTAAATCCTGCAAACGAAGGGGCCAAGTCAAGATGCCAGACTCCATGGAATGTTCCTCCAGCTATAATCGATCGACTGTGGGCGTGTGCGGTGGCGCATTGTCGTGCTAAAAGAGGTATCATTGGTCGGAGTGGTTGCATGATATGAACAGGTACAAATGATCCCCAAAGTAGGTAACGTAGCCTCCCTCTGGTCAGAGCAGTCTGCAAATGTAGGAAGGGTCAGCTGAAAACACCTCACACCGTGACAGAGCCACCGCCAGACTGCACTGTCCCTTGTAGGCATGGGGGATCTATTGTCTAGTGCGGATCTGTCATCTGCCCGAAATAGTTGGTACCGCAATTCTTCGGACCAGGCTTCACGTTTCCAGTCATCTTGCGTCCAATTGCAGTGTTCCCGAGCCCAGACAAGGCAGACGGCCTTGTGTCGTCGAGAAAGCAATGGCATCCGGGTGGGTCGTCTGCTGCGGATCCCCATTGAACAAAAGAAACGTTGCACCGCCAGAAAGCTGATGCTACTACTGGTCCCAGCATTGAATTGCGCTGTGATTTGCGGCAATGTTGCACACCGGACGGATGTTACGATGCGATGCACGCCGGGCGGATGTTACGATGCGTGCCAGACGTCACTATCCGCGATCGTCCAGGGCTTTTCTACGGCTACACTCTAGATTTTTCCCATGAGTTTGTGTACTCCTAGTCACACCCTTGAAATTTTTGACCGTGCGAATCCTAATTTCATGGTAATTTTCGAGATGGAGTGTGTGCTGATGTGAAAAATATTTAAGACAGGAAAAATGGGGGGAAAAATTCGAAATGAGAGGCGGAACGCCATTTCTGCCCTGTAGGAAGAAAAACGGTATTAGGCCAGCCATATTGTGTGCCAGGCTCCAACGTAGAGAAGATGGGGGAAGGAAATTTTTTCCATGATGAATTCCACGCTGAGGCAGAAGTTCACAAAACATGGGGATGTCTTCGTAGCACAGAAAGTACAAGCAGCTAGAGACAGGCGGAGAAGAAAGATGTTTACTACATGGCCCCTTGCTCCAAAGGCGTGCGCTTACGTGATTGGTCTTTCGAGGTCCGGGCTGCACAGGTCTGCAAGTTTTGAGCGGGAACAAGTTGTAACGAAATTTTGCGGGACGCTTCTTGCTCGAAAAGGAAATAGGACGGTCGTTTTATGGTCATCGCTCAAGTGACGAGAGCGCTCGATATTTACGCAAGCTAGTCGTCTGCGGCTGACTAGTTTGTTAGGAGCCTACCTGCGGGTTAAGGTCACTAGGGTATGTACACTGCATTATCTCCTGGTAAATGTGTAGTAATTAGAATCACATGACGGACTGTGGTCTGCCAAGGAAATCCTCCACCTGAGAAATCCAGCCACCTGTGAAGCGTATAATTTCTGTGATGTATAGTCATTTATCGATGCTATTTGAACACTTATAGTGCAGGACTGAACTCTGACCGGGCTGTGATATTGGTTTGCCCGAAATCAAGAACCGTCTATATCAACAGCATCAGTTGTGTTATCAGCGGAAATCACTTCCCTGCCGAAGGGTAACTTGTAAATAAAGCTATACATACTGTTTAACCAACCAGCTCTAAGTATATACTATTCATCTTTTCCTTCACCATACCTCTGAGGAACAGCACAACAGCGTAAGTTTGACCGGGACTGACAGATAGATAGATCCTGGTCTGGTGGCAGCTAATACCAAAACGAGTCACTTAAGCAAACTCCAATCTACCCGCACAGAATATAAAGAACGAGTAATAAGCAAGTAGAATAAAATCTACTAACCGTGCAAAAGATCACCCTACGTATATACGACAGTACGTACATGACAATATACACTGAAGAGTAACTGAATTAGAGACAGTTAGAGGTATGCAAACGTGGCGCTGCGGGCGGCCCTGTAAACGGAAACGACATAACGTATGCAGCGATCCGACAATATAAGGAATGATGCGACGGGAATCAGTAAGAGTCAGACGCAGTATGGGTAAGACGAAGGATCTAAGCGCATTTGATCGTGGGCAAATTGTCGGGGCCCGACGAATGGGTCACTCCATCTCGGAAGTCGTGCAGGCACTGGGATTTTCACGAGCCTCTGTGTGCACCGTGAGTACATCGAATCCGGTAAAACCATCCGTGCAAGGGCCAACTGCCGTGGACAACAGTGTGTGGATGAGCAGGGTCATCGTCGGCTAGGTCACATTGCAACAGCGGATAGACGGGCCACAGTGCAAGAAATCACTCGGCAATTTAACGATGGTGCACAAAAACATGTAAGCATCCACACCATCCAGAACCATCTCCTCGCTATGGGGTACAGAAGCCATCGTCCCACGAGGGTACCGCTGCTGACCGCACATCACAGGGTGCAAAGATTAGCATGGGCGCAGGAACATCGCCACTGGACACTAGACATGTGGAAAAATGTTGCCTGGACTGATGAGTCGAGATTCACGTTGGTACATGCGGATGGCAGTATGCGAGCACGGCGCAAACCACATGAAGCGATGAATCTTTCTTGCTAGCAGAGTACTCTTCAAGCTGGTGGGGTTGGCATTCTCGTCTGGGAACTGTTTACGTGGACAGAAACGGGACCCCTGGTACGTGTGACATCGTCCCTAACAAGTCAACGTTACCGGGATATCCTGGACGACCATTTGCTCCCGTTTGTGCGTCTTCAACATCCCACTGGGGACCTCATCCAGCAACATGACAATGCACCGTGCCATCACTCCCGAATTGCATCCGAATGGTTGGATGAACACTCCACCGACGTGAACTTGCTTCCTTGGCCAGCTAGGTCAGTTGACCTCAATCTCATCGAGCACATCTGGGATGCCATCGAGAGAGATGTTTGAGACTCTGACCCCCTCCATAAAATCTTCGTGAACTGTGGGAGCTTGTTCAGGGGTCGTGGATCCGTATGGCTTCCCAACGCTTCAGTTGTCTTGTCGAGTCCATGCCGAGACGAATCGCAGCCGTCATCAGGGCGAAATGTTGTGCTACTCGTTACTAGACAGGTATCTCTAATTCAATTGCTCTTCAGTGTATAACTATTATAGATTGACCCATCACCCGAGCGCGACTATCATACTACATTCGAAATCGCTTAAATCCTAATAGGCTACCATCTGAACTGCAAATGCTACTACTTGAGCTTGCGGAGATATCTGCCTCTATATATGCGTCGTTACGGACGATACCATTTAGCGCATGGGTGTGCTGTCATGTAATAAGAATGATACCGCTCTTCCCAGTTCTTCCTTTTTTTTTTTTTTTTTTTTTTTTTTGACGCTTCAGTGTTAATGAAACCATTTTCCTGATTTTTTTTTTTTTTGAGATTTTTAGGTCAAATGAATTCACGACAGTAGTAACGTTGAAAATCTTTTCGATCCCCTTCCTGCCCTTAACTCCGAATTACATCCCGTCGGACAGATAAGGTGTTCTTTATGATATAGGTTTTTGTATATTGTCCAAAAACCTAGAACCAAAAAAGTTTTTATGTCCGTAGAAGTCAGCAATCTTATGCGCCAAATGCATTTGCGCTGCAGCATTTTTCAGATACTGTGTATTCTCTCAATAAGTCAAATTTATTTTAATAGTTGTTTTACAGTTAATATTATTTTACTTTTTCAGAGAGAGGCTGAATTTAAAATCTGAATTTCCGTTTCCAATGAAACGATAATTGTGGCTTAAAATATTTTTGACCGACTTCATTATCCGATTTGTACACGAAATTGAGTTGATCAACTTTCACATAAACCAATACACTGTTGTATCCTGGAAGTAAGCACGAGGTGAAGAATTTCGAATTTCCGATTTTTTTAATATGCTGATTTAAATCTCTTTTGTAGTTTCTGCTTTAAAAAGTTGCATCTCTTTTAACAGATTTCGACATGATAGACAAGATTTTATTGCCATGTATGAATTCTAAAATCCAATGTTTCATCCTAATTCAAGGAAATCAGTAATTATTATGCTTACAATTTGCATAGTAAATGACATTTTTTAGTATCCGTGACTAAATGAAATCACATTTCACTTATTTCTTTTAAAACACCTACGCTTCATTTTTACTCTTTAATTTTCTTTATGCTTACTTTATTCTTCAAAGTTTACAGTTCAACCAAATTAACGCATTTTAAAGTTATTTGTCTATCTTCGTTTGAAACACGACAGACACATTTCTTTTAAATCAGCACAAGTGATAAACTTTTATAGCAAATTATATATAATAAATTTTAAATTGAGATCTGAAGTTTCAGACCTTTGCATTCAATTTGATGACGACCAACGATATCAAGCAAAATCCTTATACCGTAGCCCATGTGAAAGCACTACTCTCAAAAGCCTTCTGTGTAATTCTCTTATCTATTACAATAATTTGTTAAAAAGTTCTAACTGAGGAGTCCTTGAAATAAGCTCATAATTTTCATGATCATCCAACTCTTTGTAATCTTCCTAGGTTTTACCTTACTCCCACCCTCATGCAAATTTCTCTGTAATCTTTTTTCTCTTTCTCCTCTTGGTTTTTTGTTATTAAAGGAAATGGATTTGCCGCTGTTCTGTGAAACCAAGTATGACCAGTTCCTGCATTAAAAAATGCTCATCAATGACTTTGCTGTAGCTTATTGCTAAATCTTCAGAGTAATTGAAATTATTAAGCAATATTACTCAACTTGTCCAAATTTGGTTGTACAAAGACTGAATGAAGCAGGAAAGTTGTTCACTGTGGAGTTATTCTCTCATATAACTAAGCGCATCTACACAGATGCTTGTTACCGCCAACGACACATACATCTCACTAAGCTGTTCTCAGATTCAGTGGTTAGCTCCACAAAGAAATACAAACTACCAGATATATTTTTAACTGATTATTTACTTACTGTTGCCGTACCAAACTTCTCTATTTACACTTATCTTGACATATAACTCGGGCTTCACTGAGATCTATCACACGACGTACATGATACCTCCTATACTTCATACTCACAATCTTTTTCTCATGCACACTCCTGAATCTGATCCTCCCATGAGTTCTTTGGCATTCCACTGCCCTTCCTTCCTGCCAATTGGGCTAAAAAATATTTTTTAGTATGCATCTCGTCACTCATTTTTCCAATATGGCCAAACCACCGAAGCATGTTAGTCTCCACCTTGCTAACAACATTTTGCTTCACATTACACAGCTGCAACACATCTTCATTCCTCACACAATCAGAACGTGTCTTGCCACAAACCCAACGTAAGTAACGCATCTCTTCAGCACACACACGACTCCTATGTTTCTTCTGTAGTATCCAGGCTTCACTTCCATACATCAGAGTAGGAACAATTACATTTTCATATACAGGCATTCGGGACTCTCTAGAGAACCCATCATTTCTGTGAAAACCTCCTAACGCAGCTATGACTTTCAATGAAGAATTTACTCGCCTACTAATTTCACCGTTCAATTTGTTCTCTTTGTCAAACATGCTTCCTAAATACACAAACTCATTCACCTGGTCAATCACTCTGCCCATTAGATTGATATTACATTCAGTGCTAACAGTTCCTCGCTCAAATACCATAACTTTGGTTTTATCCTTATTAATACTCACTTTGAATCTCATGCAAACTTCGTACATCAGAGACAACATACTCTATAACTCAGTTTTGCTCTCTGATAACGGAACTATGTCATCAGCACACAGCAGTCTGCACAATGGATATTACCAAGACATAAATCAGTATTGTCCACCTTGACATCACGCATGCACGCATCCAAAAACATATTAAACAGCCATGGTGACATTACACAACACTGTTTGACTCCTGCACCAATAGAAAACCATTTTGATAAAACACCACTCACTCGTACACAAGCTCTATTGCCAGCATTCATGGCTTTTTCACTATTAAGTAAATTCCCAGTAACACCATATTTATTCAATGCCTTCCACAAAAGTGTCCTATTTACTCAGCCGTAAGCTTTCTCTAAATCTACGAAGGCAGCAAAAACTTTTATACCAACAGCCAGATACTTTTCAATCATCACGCGTAATGTTAAAATTTGATTAGTGCAGCCTCTACCAGGCATAAAACATTACTGAACATCCCACACTGTCTCTGATGCAAGTTCATTTATTTTGTTTCGGGTCTAAAGACTATTACAAGCAACCGTATGAACAGTCGCCCATCCCTACTTTGGGGACACAGGTTCGATGGAAAGAAACGCATCACACTTGCATCATCCGAAACCCGAGCCCTGACCCATCTCAGACAACTAGCAAGAAGACTACGCTTTTGACCACTTGGCCACCGGGACGGCATGACGATTTTATTGTGCCAAACTTTTTTATTTTCATTTTTTCTCTGTTTTTCTTTCCCTTTGTGTGTTTGTGTCTTTTCGTACTTTTAAATTGTATCTTTCCCTTTCTCTTTTCTTTCTCTCATTGGTTTGCCTTCTTCTGGCCTATTTCTTTTCTTTTTCAACATATTCTTTCTCTTTTTCTCCACCATGGTATACCATTCGGTCTCTTTCTCTCTGTATGTTTCCGTCTCTCTTTCGCTTTTCCTTTCGCTCGCACTCAGTTTCCATTCTCATGTTTGGTCTTTGTCTCACTGCTTTTCATACTCACTCTCCACTTCTCTTTCAAAGTCTTTCAATCCCTATCTCTCTCTCAACCTTCACCACCTTTCTTTCACACTTTTCTCTCTCTCTCTCTCTCTCTCAACCTTCACCACCTGTCTTTCATACTTCTCTCTCTCTCTCTCTCTCTCTCTCTCTCTCTCTCTCTCTCTCTCTCTCTCTCTCTCTCTCTCTTTCTTTCTTTCTTTTTTATCTCTTTATCTCTCACCTTTATACCTCTTTTCCGCAGTCTGCTCCTCTTTCCAACCATCTCGCATTAATTTTTACTCTTTCACTCTCCGATGTTTCTCTTGTTTCCTCCTG
Source organism: Macrothele yani (assembly GCA_039090855.1). NCBI lineage: Eukaryota > Metazoa > Arthropoda > Arachnida > Araneae > Macrothelidae > Macrothele > Macrothele yani. Next base: position 135,874,305 of record CM077002.1, read on the forward strand.
CTTTGTAGTCTCACTCCCTCTGTCTCTTTCTCTCTCTCTCTCTCTCTCTCTCTCTCTCTCTCTCTCTCTCTCTCTCTCTCTCTCTCTCTCTTTCTTTATCTCTCACCTTTATATCTCTTTTTCGCAGTCTGCTCCTCTTTCCAACCCTCTCGCATTCATTTTTACCCTTTCACTACCCGATGTTTCTCCTGTTTCCCCCTGCTTTTTAGTCTCCCGTCACTCTCTTTCTATCTCTCTCTCTCTCTCTCTTTCTTTCTCTTTATCTCTCACCTTTATACCTATTTTTCGCAGTCTGCTCCTCTTTCCAACCCTCTCGCATTCCTTTTTACCCTTTCACTCCCCGATGTTTCTCCTGTTTCCTCCTGCTTTTTAGTCTCCCGTCTCTCTCTCTCTCTCTCTCTCTCTCTCTCTCTCTCTCTCTCTCTCTCTCTCTCTCTCTCTCTCTCTCTCTCTCTCTCTCTCTCTCTCTCTCTCTCTTTATCTCTCACCTTTATATCTCTTTTTCGCAGTCTGCTCCTCTTTCCAACCCTCTTGCATTCATTTTTACCCTTTCACTACCCGATGTTTCTCCTGTTTCCCCCTGCTTTTTAGTCTCCCGTCACTCTCTTTCTCTCTCTCTCTCTCTCTCTCTCTCTCTCTCTCTCTCTCTCTCTCTCTCTCTCTCTCTCTCTCTCTCTCTTTCTCTTCATCTCTCACCTTTATACCTATTTGTCGCAGTCTGCTCCTCTTTCCAACCCTCTCGCATTCCTTTTTACCCTTTCACTACCCGATGTTTCTCCTGTTTCCCCCTGCTTTTTAGTCTCCCGTCACTCTCTCTCTCTCTCTCTCTCTCTTCTCTCTCTCTCTCTCTCTCTCTCTCTCTCTCTCTCTCTCTCTCTCTCTCTCTTTCTTTCTCTCTCTTTATCTCTCACCTTTACATCTCTTTTTCGCAGTTTGCTCCTCTTTCCAACCCTCTCGCATTAATTTTTACCCTTTCACTCCCCGGTGTTTCTCCTGTTTCCTCCTGCTTTTTATTTTAGTCTCCCGTCACTCTCTCTCTCTCTCTCTCTCTCTCTCTCTCTCTCTCTCTCTCTCTTACATTAGATTTCTGTCACGTTCTTCCTTTCTGCTTTTGTATACGTGCATCTACGAACCATTACCTTATGACCACCCCCAGCCTAGAGAAATGAGTGCGCCTGGAGATCAAACGGTAGCGAAGGTGAAACAGAACAGTATATATACAGTATATACAACCCGAGGACAGGCTTTCGGTTAGTAGAGTGTCCGGAATCCAAAGGGAAAAGCTGCCGATTTATCGGAGTTTTGTAAAGGACAAATTATAATGGCGTGACGCCTCGGAACTACGATCTCAGAAACCGCGCGGTTTCTGGGTTATTCACGTGCCACTGTAGTGAGTATGTATCAAAAGTGATGCACGCACAGATGGCCAAATGACGAACCATCGTCCAGCCGTGTGTCGTCCGCAGCTCAATGGAACCAGAGGGGAGAGGAGACTGTCGGGCATTGTCCACAGCGACCGCCAGACCACAGTGCAACAAATCCCCAGCAGCTACAACAGAGGTGATCATGGAAATGCGTCACAGCATACAGTTCATCGCAGCCTTTTGCGCATGGGCTTGCGTAGCCGAAGACCCAACCGGGTCCCCATGCTCGCTGCACGTCATCGCCAACAACCCACGAAATGGGCCCAAGATCACCAAGATTGGGCCTTGGATGATTCTTAGAAAGTTGCTGGTCTGGCGAATCCTGCTGCATCACGTAGACGCTCGAACGTGGATGCACCGATTACCAACCGAGTCTATGGCACCTGGATGCACTGTTAGGCGGAAACAGTCTGGCGGTGGCGGTGTTCTGCTGTGTGTGATATTTTCTTGAGACAATTTAGGCTCCATTATCCCAATAACTAAATCCCTGACAACTGTTGGGAATCTGAACATCGTTGTGGAACAAGTTCACCCATTCATGGCAACTGTGTTTCCCTGCTGGTGATGGCCATTACCAACAGGATAATGCACCATGCCACACTGCCAGAATCGTCAAGGAGTGATTCGAGGAACATGCTGGTGACTTTCTATTAATGCCCTGGCCTCCAAATTTACCTGACATGAACCCATTCGAACTTTCGTGATTCGACTTGGAAAAGCTAATTAGCGCTAAATCACCACTACCACGAACTGTACGGGAACTGGAAGACCTGCCGTTGAAATTATGGTATCAGATATCATAGGATACCTATCGCCACCTTATCAAATCGATGCCTCGCCGAATGGCAGCTGTTTTGCGGGCTAAATGGGGTCCTACAGCTTATTAGGTAGGTTGCCATGATCTATTGGCTCATTGGTGTATGTGTGCTTGTAATAAAGGAATTTTTGTGCTGTTTAAGTAAAGATTTTTATTTGTGTATGTTTTTCCAAAACATAATATAACAATATCGATGTATTAACAAGAAAGTACAGAAAAAATTAGGCGTTTACTTTTGCTCAGTTAATGCTCTCCGTCCACGAATATGGAGTGACGACAACAAATAATATTGGTTTTAAAAATGAATAAAAAATTTCTAAAAATATTTAAGTAAACATTTTCTTGGGTGGTGGTGCTAAAATATTCATAAAAAACTCTTCCAGCTTGGCGCCCCCATAAATCTTTGTTTAAATCGACCCTGACTCGGATATGCAGTCCATGTAAGCGAAACGTACAACATAAGACAATTGTTACACGCCATCAACTATGACAAGTGGCAGATTTGTGGTGATCTGAAGGTCATTTCGCAGCCCTGGTCGCGCAGTGATCTAAGCGATGGCCTCTGATCATTCTTCCGAAAGGGGTCTGAATTCGAATCCCGGTAAGGCATGAATGTCATGTTTGTCTTACGGCACTGGCTCTCTCCTTTCCCTGGAACCATTGACCCTAAATTAGAGACGGGGGACTGCTTATAGCCCATTGAGTTGCTCACGGTGGTCGTTAAACCTCCAATAAAAAAAAAGTCATTTTCATCTTGATGAGGCTACAGCAGGGTTAAACAAAGTTTTGCTGTTTTTTCTGTCTCTGGGACAGCCGTGCTAGGTCTTTCCACTACAAGAAAAGGAACTGGCCCCCACGACAATCACTTGAACTGAGGTAAAAAGGATGTATTTAGTGAACCACTTGTAGATTCCAACAAGATCTTGCTCCCTCCTCTCCCCATCAAACTGAGACTATTGAAGAATTTTGTAAAGGCCATGGATCGAAATGGGGAAGGATTTTTGTACGTTTGTGATAAATTACCAAGACTTAGTGAGGGCAAAATTAAGGAAAGTGTATTTGTCGATCCACAAATACGTCAGCACTTCCGAGATAAGCGTTTTTATACTTTCCTCACATGTGATGAAAAGTTAGCTTAGAATGCTTTCCAGCAGGTGGTAGGAAACTTTCTAAGAAACAATAAGGTTGACAATTTCCAGGAGCTTGTACAATGTAGAAACCCTCTTACAGCGCTACGAGAAACCAGGGTTCAACATGCCATTGAAATTACACATTTTACACCATCATCTGGATTTATTCCTGGCTCACTGCGGTGTCAGTGTCCATCCCTGGCTCACTGCGGTGTCGGTGTCCATTCCTGGCTCGGTCGGTGACGAGCAGGAATGGACACCGAGCAGGAATTACCCTCGAAAAAAGGTACCAAGGGAAATGGAACGCAGCAATGCTAGTAAACTATTGTTGGACCTTTATAAAAAATGCTCCAGAAACTCATTACAAACGGCTGGCAAAGCTGCGAGTACTAAACATTTTGTTTTTGCACGATGGTTTATAGATTATCAGGTAAAAACTAATGAGCTATTTAAACACTTTTATTTACAAATAAAAACATAGAAACATTGTCATAGTTAAAAACATGAGATCTTTCAGGCTAGCAGCGAGCCCATCTTCAGATGGGAAAATAATCAAGATTGGAGTGTGATTATATATCAATCAACACAAATACGTCATATTGGAGGCGCGCAAGAAACATCTATGCATGGTTAACATAACATTTCAAGAGTCAATGTAGGTTAAAGTTCAAATTTATGCTATTGTTAACGTTCAATAATGATTTCCATGATTTTGTAATATTATATCGTGTTTCGTCTACAACAAGAACTCCCATGTATATAAATGAATAGACTTTCTTTCTGCAAACAGCACCTTTCGTATTTAGTATGGTGTACTCATTCCACACAGAAAAATATGAACCTTCGGATATCAATCGGGACAATGCAGTTATTAGTGTGTCTGATACCTTATTGTATTGTTGTTCACCTATCCTGGTCCTTAGAGACCTAATTGAGGAAATTATATATACATTCTATACTCTGACAGACCATCCAGATCTCGTAATGGAATCCGGTAGACTGCATAATTGGTTTCGTCTTCAATTTGGACTTCAACCTACATTGACTCTTGAAATGTTATGTTAACCATGCACAGATGTTTTTTGCGCGCCTCCATATTTGTATTGGTTGATATATAAACACACTCCACTTTTCATTATCTTCTCGTCTAAAAATGGACACGCTGCGAGCTTGAAATGTCTCATATTTTTAACTATCACAATGCTTTTGTGCTTTTAATTGTAAATAAAAATATTTAAATAGGACAGGACGAAAAGGAGAAATTAGCATAACAGCAAAACAAGCAGGCAGAATGGACCGAAAGACCACTCAGGAGATAGACTAGGGTCCGGGACGGTAGGGCATGCGCATATATGCAGCATGACATAGGGGGGAGTGTCGGAACGGTATAAAGCACACGGGCGGTGTACGCTCAGCAATTCGGTGAAAGCTATTGCACGGTGTACATCAGTTTGAACGACGTCGAGTTGCTGCCAACGTGTGATATGGCCAACAGGCAATCCAGTACACGACATCTGGATGACTTTACTCGAGGTCGCGTCATTAGAAACTTGGAAGAAGGTCGAAGTGTGACTAGTGTGGCCGAGGAGTTCCGGATCGCTCACAGCATCGTTTCACGAGCTTGTAGAGCATTTCAAACGACAGGAACAGCTGTCCGAGAGTTTAGCAGTGGTCGTCCACGAGCAACCACGGCGGCGGACGATCTGTATATTTTCTTACAGGCGAGAAAAGACAGACAGCAGACAGCAGGAGAAATCGCAAAGCACATGAAACAGACAACTGGACGTCCGTTATCGAGTTTTACCGTGGCCAGGAGGCTGCACAAAGATGGTCTATTTGCACGAAGACCAGTGCGGTGTGTGCCATTAATGCCTGCTCATCGAAGACGACAGTTTCTGTGGTGCCAGGAACACAAGAACTGGACACATCAGAAACGGGGTTGAGGTCTCTTTACGAATGAGAGCCGATTTAGTCTGACCAGCCAGTCTGGACGTATACACATCTGGAGAGAGCAGGGAACACGCAATCACACCTCCAACATCATTGAAAGGGACCGGTTTGGAGGTGGCGGAGTTCTCGTTTAAGGCAGTATCATGCTTGGTACCCGTACTGACCTCTACATCTTCCAAGGAGGTTCAGTCACTGGTGCCCGCTATTGAACCGAGGTTCTCCTGCCTCACGTGCGTCTGGTTAGAGGTGCTGTGGGTCCTGGGTTCCTCTTCATGGACGACAACGCCACACCTCATCGTACAGCGGCAGTCGCAGAGCTGTTGTAGAGTGAAGATATTCAACGCAAGGATTGGCCCGCAAGGTCGCCGGACCTAAATGCAATCGAACACGTGTGAGACTTTCTCGGGAGATGCTTGGCAGCACGTCCCCAGCCGCCAGCAACGATTCCGCAGCTGCGATTGGCGCTACAAGAGGAATGTGCCGCGATGCCTCAATAGCTCCTTGACAACCTCGTCCTCAGCATGGACAGACGTTGTAAATCCTGCAAGGCAGTCAAGGGTGATCTTATCCCCTACTAACGACTGAAATTTTCTTGGCAGCCGCCTGTCACATGGACGTTTCTGTCTTCTGTCCAGTTGTGCTCGAAGCTACCTTTTCAATAAAGTGCCTTTGTATTTGGACGGGTTTGCTCACTTGTCCCATATTCTTACATCTTGGGATCTTGTGTTATGATTTGAGTCGATGTGGAGCAATTACTACGTTACATTCGAAAAACCGTCTCGTCCTTAATTTTTGCACGCCAGTGTTATTTATTCATAGGCAAAGCGGCATCGATGTGTGTCATTTCCTCTATGAGGAATATCATAGGATATGTACAGTATATGCAAATGTATAAAACTTGTTTTATAGATATTTCAAAAACTCAAGTTAATCTGGTGATCTTAAGGCCATTTTCATATTAAACGGCCCAGGCAATACAAAGGTAGCTTTAATCTCAGATATACACAAAAAGTCAAAATATGTTGTCCGGTGAAATAGACTCAAATTTCTAAAGCAAGATGACGCATTTTACAAATTTTACCTGCATCGGATGGCGAAGAGCAATCTTCAGGTATCCTTTATATTTCCCAGGTTTCCGTTGGGTACAAGTTTTCCATTAGTTGGACAAAGCGGATATTTTTGTTTATGACGACATCTCTGCTCGTTTCACACTGATCGGAAAAATTGCTTTTGAATATGATCGGAAAACGCGTGCTTAACGCTTTCTGCATATAAGTTCCCACCTTGTCATTATGCAAAAATTCACCTACGACATGGAAAGGTATACTGTTTGTTTTTCTTTTTCACGACATCTCTGTTTCTGCCATCCTACTGTCTAAGCTCTGGCTTCTGACATCTCTGTTTCTGCCAATCTACTGTCTAAGCTCTGGCTTCTGATATCTCTGTTTCTGCCACCCTACTGTCTAAGCTCTGGCTTCTGACATCTCTGTTTCTGCCACCCTACTGTCTAAGCTCTGGCTTCTGACATCTCTGTTTCTGCCAACCTACTGTCTAAGCTCTGGCTTCTGACATCTCTGTTTCTGCGAACCTACTGTCTAAGCTCTAGCTTCTGACATCTCTGTTTCTGCCACCCTACTGTCTAGGCTCTGGCTTCTGACATCTCTGTTCCTTCCACCCTTCTGTCTAAGCTCTGGCTTCTGAAATCTCTGTTTCTGCCACCCTGCTGTCTAAGCTCTGGCTTCTGTCATATCTGTTCCTGCCACCTTACTGTGTAACGTACCAGGAGATGTGACGTACCTGCCAGAAGGACGCACACGACATAAAGACAGATAGGAATCAGAATAAAACGTCCGCGTAGCTCAATTGGTAGAGCAACTTATTCCGGAATGAGGGGACCCGGGTTCGAATCCTGGCGTGGACAGAAATGACGGAGAAATCCACTTCGTTATAATGGCGCCCGAACTATCCGGATGACCCGACCGTTCAAAATCTCGCAAGGGTATGATGTTATTTCCACACCGCGAGATAGGAAAAATAAGAGAAGCCCTTCTCCAGCACTTCGAAAAAAATAAAAATAAAATAAAAATAAGGGGGAGATGATGTAACGTACCAGGAGATGTGACGTACCTGCCAGAAGGACGCACACGACGTAAAGGCAGATAGGAATCAGAATAAAAACGTCCGCGAAGCTCAATTGGTAGAGCAACTTATTCCGGAATGATGGGACCCGTTTTCGAATCCTGGCGTGGACAGAAATGACGGAGAAATCCACTTCGTTATAAGTGTCTAAGCTCTGGCTTCTGACATCCCTGTTTCTGCCACCCTACTGTTTAAGCTCTGGCTTCTGACATCTCTGTTTCTGCCACCCTACTGTCTAAGCTCTGGCTTCTGACATCTCTGTTTCTGCCATCCTACTGTCTAAGCTCTAGCTTCTGACATCTCTGTTTCTGCCACCCTACTGTCTAAGCTCTGGCTTCTGACATCTCTGTTTCTGCCACCCTTCTGTCTAAGCTCTGACTTCTGACATCTCTGTTTCTGCCACCCTACTGTCTAAGCTCTGGTTTCTGTCATCTCTGTTCCTGCCACCCTACTGTCTGAGCTGTGGCTTCTGTCATCTCTGTTCCTGCCACCTTACTGTCTAAGCTCTGGCTTCTGACATCTCTGTTTCTGCCACCCTACTGTCAAAGCTCCGGTTACTGACATTTCTGTTTCTGCCACCCTACTGTCAAAGCTCTGGCTTCTGCTTCTGACATCTCTGTTTCTGCCATCCTACTGTCTAAGCTCTAGTTTCTGACATCTCTGTTTCTCCCACCCTACTGTCAAAGCTCTGGATTCTGACATATCTGTTTCTTCCACCCTACTGTCTAAGCTCTGGATTCTGACATCTCTATTTCTGCCACCCTATTGTCTAAGCTCTGGCTTCTGACATCTCTGTTTTTGCCACCCTACTGTCTAAGCTCTGGCTTCTGACATCTCTGTTCCTTTCACCCTACTGTCTAAGCTCTGGCTTCTGATATGTCTGCTTTTGCCACCCTACTGTCAAACTTCTGGCTTCTGACATCTCTTTTTCTGCCACCCTACTGTCTAAGCTCTGACTTCTAACAGTTGGCCCAAGATGGCTCCGGGTTAGAGTTCCAGATAAGGCATGGGTGATGTGCTTGCTTTACTGAACTCGCCCCTACCCTACACACCGCCTCTGGCCCAAAATGCGAGGCGGGCTACTGCTGATAACTCATAGAGTTACTCTCTGTAGTCGTTCACTCACGGGATAAAAAATAAAAACTGTTTCTTTACATCTGATCGATTGAAAAATTAATTTTTGGATAGGTTAAAGACAAGCATGACCAAGGTTTTCCAGTATTTCATAGTACCAAAATTTTTAATTAGATACAGATTTTCTCTACTTAATAAGGTACATTGTGTGTTTGTGAAAACACAAATTTGTCGGCGCCCCGTTACACAGGAGTAAGTTGTTCTCCCAACTAAGCTACACGGACGGAATGTGTCGCTGCAGATTTGCCTTGAAACGTGTTTCACTCTGTAGTACATCGCATCACCTCCCTCTTAATTTTTTTAAGCGAAGTAGGAATTTTTAATTAATTCCAGACGACGTATGTAACACACATTACACATGTTTCCAAGAACCCAACGGCCGGTACATCAGTCTTTCTGTTCGGGCGCCAATGTGAAAACACAAATTTGCCCGTGACGTAGATAGAAACAGCGCCTTCCCCACTCCGAAGTGAGTTGCTCTCCCAACTAAGCTACACGGATATACTGTACCGCTGCAGATTTCTCGTCTTGACACGTGATTCATCTCTGTAGTACGTCTCATGTTTTGAAACATAGCCCACTGGAAAGAACAAGCCCTGAAACGAAAGGTCATGTGACCAAGTTAGTTCCATTTTCCAGCCTATTATTTATAATTATTTATTACTTTTTACTACTGCAAGCAAATTACATTTATAAGTGCCACAGATATAGTAATTTAAATCGTACACAAAATTTTATATTACACCCACTTACATTTTTTCAACAAAGTTGGCACAAGAATAAAGCAGTTTTGACTGGAAAACATAATGCAATGAGGGTTTTTAAGAGACTTTAATCACAAGAATCACTTCCGGTAAAAATTTAGAGAAATTTCACAAAGCTAAGAATATTTTGGTTACATGACAACGGTTCGTTTCAGGGCCTCCTCTTTTCAGTGGGCTATGTCTTGAAATCTCTTCTCGTTGATTCCAAATAATCTTGCTCAATGAAATTTTGAAAATTTTGGATAAAAAGCTAACTTTATCCCCAGAGTCTTTGGCTGCATTATAGCTGTTGCTTTGGGTTGTTTTTTCTAATTGAATTAACTTTTGTAAAGATGTTCATGTCGGTATTTGAGGAAATACAAGCATTGGAAAACTCAGCATGTTTTAGAAAATGCTATGATGTATATTTTATTGTGGTTTAAAGAAATGCAACTACAAAGTGTCTGCCAATAACGTTCAGTGAATGCTCGGTAAAAATACACTACAGGTAATATTTAAGAAGACTTAATTTACTGACATTCAAAGTATCCCTCACCTCCGCGGAAATAGTATGGTTTGTACAGGGAGCTATGGGGAAAGTACCCCTTTGTTATCTGCTTTAGCTAGATCGGCACGTTCGCTTGAATGCCAGAAATGTCAGCAAATGTCTCCTTCTCTTTAAGCTATTTCAGTCAGGGGAGACAAAAAATTAGTTAGAAGGTGCCAGATTAGACGAATGTGGTGGATGATGTAACACATCAACTTCTTGCTAGGTTAGAATAATTTGATATCGGTTCTTTGCTCTACTTTTACCTGCTAACAACATTCATCTACATCAACTGTCGAGACACCCTTTCTATGCCTTACCCTTTCCCACAGATTAGTGACGGCTACACACATGTTCGTTCATGCACTTGACTGAAACGTTGCAGTTACCGTACCTTTCACAACCTTTCTATTTACACATTACGACAGTATTCACCGAAATTTTAACACACCTTGTGCGTTTTCTTTACTTCACATCAGAAATTAGATCTGTTGAATTATTTTTTTAACGTTATCAAATTTTTGGTTAAAGTAGTGATTTCACCCTAAACTTTGGTAATACGTTGTCTTGAGTAGTTTGTTCTTATCGAAATGAATTACAAGGGTTATTCTATTATGTGTACTTCCAATATATGAGAGAAGACTTTCCAAATAACTTTTCAGGTAATGCTATTTTCCAGAACAGAGACTCGGCTTAATTGTCCCAGACTTCTGTAGTTATGGGCATATTTCACTGTATTCCATGTAATCACTTCCTTCAGAAAACTTGAAAATTTTCATCGTCCTGTAGCTGGAATCGAACCCGCACCTCCCTATTTCCGACCCAGCATGCTAGTTATTACACTACCCAGGACAAGGAAGCATACTCAACGGGAAATCGGGAGGTAAGGATTCGATTCCCCCTCCAGGACGATGAAAATTTTCATGTTTTTTGAAGGAAGTGAATGCATTGAATGCAGTGAAAATATGTCAGTAACTACATAATTCTGGAGTAATTAAGCCTAGTCTCTGTTCTGGAAGATAGCATTACAATGCCTACCGTGTTTTTTTGAAGAATTATTTCTTCGGGGAAATTTGTTTCCCAATTTTAAACTTTTCAGGCGTCGGATTCTAAGAAAAATAAACGCTGGGATGCTCAGTATGTTTTGGAAAATGTTAGTTACCTTGTGCATTTCATCGTGATTCAAAAAATGCAAATATCACGTAGCTCAGTTTAATATTATTTATTTATGACTTAGAGCTGTGTTTCCTTCCATTAACTCCCCTGCGTTCTTGAAGAAATATCACCACTCGTTATTGAAATTGTTTGAATATCATAATAACTTACAGCGTACGTCACACCCGATTACGTTTAGTGGTCGTATTATTATCATTTACCAAAAGCTTTGTGAATTTTCCTTTCTTCCTTTCTTTTTTTTTTTATTTTTTTTTTATTTTTGCAAAGGGATTTGTTGTAGACGAAAAACGCTAATCTCAACGAAATAACATCTGTTTTAAATATGAAGTGAGTTCATTTATATAATTACTCTGTGTGCCCGTCACACGCACATGACTACGTTTAAATTGCATATTATCGTTTCGTTCGTGCTTATTGAAAAACCTTATAGATAAGTTATTTGCAAATAGCTTTCTTATTGTAATTCAACGAGGGTGAATATGAAGTGAGCTGTTAAAGGTCACCGATTTATACCTCATTTTATTCTGTCGATTTGAGATTCATAGGCCGGAAAAGTACTATGTAATTTCAAATCTTGCCGTCTATGTTGCTAGTGAGGTGAAACGGCATTTTAATTTCGGGAGATTTTCGAAGAACTTCATGCTCATTATATCACAAATCACTGACTTTCGAGCGATTTAAAGCAATTGACCTTTGCAGGGATATTTGATCTTTCAAGCAGCTCAGTGCCTACCGAACAGAAACTAAAATTGATCATTTCGTTTAAATTCATGGTCTTTTCCTGATCACAGCGTTAATGATTTTCATGGTCACAATTTTAATGATTATTTATCAGCACTATAAAACGGAAACTCAGCTGCAGTTCTTTCACACATCTCTCAAGTTTCAAAAGTTTTTTCCTAGCGGAGTACTGTTCAGAAGAAATCAATATGCACGTCACAGTAAGTAATTATTAAGATTTTTTTCGTAGCAGTTCAGAAAATGTTTAAGACAAGTGACAGGATTCAGTATGAATATTAGGATGCTCTCTGTTTCCTTATTGTAGATATCTTCCGACAATAAGTACTGTGGACTTTATGAATTTATGCAAGATTTAAAAAATGCGGAGCAATTATTTGATTTCTCTCTCTCTCTCTCTCTTTTCCTCTTTTTTTTTGGGGGGGGGGGAATTATAATTCAAATTTCGCTGCAAACAATTATTCAGATTTCTCTTTCTCTCTCTGTTTTTTGCAAATTATAATTCAAGTGTCGCAGCAAGCAATTATTTAGATATTCAGATTTCTCTGTCTCTCTATCTCTCTCTCTCTCTCTCTCTCTCTCTATCACTATCTCTCTCTCTCTCTCTCTCTCTCTCTCTCTCTCTCTCTCTCTCTCTCTCTCTCTCTCTCTCTATCTCTCTTACTCTGTCTTCCTATCTCTCTTTCTCTCTCTCTCTGTTTTTTGGAAATTATAATTCAAATGTCGCAGCAAGGAATTATTCAGATTTCACTGTCTCTCTCTCTCTCTCTCTGTTTTTTGGAAATTATACTTCAAATGTCGCAGCAAACAATTATTCAGATTTCTCTCTTTTTCTCTCTGGTCTTTGCAAATTATAATTCAAGTGTCGCAGCGAGCAATTATTTACATATTCAGATTTCTCTCGCTCTCTCTCTCTCTCTCTCTCTGTTTTTTGGAAATTATAATTCAAATGTCGCAGCAAGGAATTATTCAGATTTCCCTCTCTCTCTCTCTCTCTCTCTCTCTCTCTCTCTGTTTTTTGGAAATTATAAATCAAATGTCGCATCAAGCAATTATCCAGATTTCACTCTCTCTCTCTCTCTGTTTTTGGAAATTATAATTCAAATGTCTCATCAAGCAATTATTCAGATTTATAATTCAAAATGCCGCAGCAAGCAATTATTAAAATTTATCTCTGTTTCTGTGTTTTTTGGAAATTATAATTCAAATGTCGCATCAAGCAATTATTCAGATTTCACTCTCTCTCTCTCTCTGTTTTTTTGGAAATTATAATTCAAATGCCGTATCAAGCAATTATCCAGATTTTACTCTCTCTCTCTCTCTCTGTTTTTTTGGAAATTACAATTCAAATGTCGCAGCAAGCAATTATTCAGATTTATCTCTCACTCTCTCTCTCTCTCTCTCTCTCTCTCTCTCTCTCTCTCTCTCTCTCTCTCTCTCTCTCTCTCTCTCTCTGCGTTTTTTGGAAATTATAATTCAAATGTCGCATCAAGCAATTATTCAGGTGTATAGAGCTTAAAATAAGCAGATGTACATGAAGCTATGTGAAATACTGAAACTACAGCTATTGTTTGGGTCTTCTCCCAATATTTTGGAATTGCCCACTGTTCCCTCAGATTCTTGTGAGTAACCCACCGTTTAGGAGAATCTTTCGAGATCTGCGAATTGCAATGTTCGTACGAAATTTCAAATATCTTTCAGTAACACTTTAGGGAAAATTTGCAGATGAATTGATTAGACTTCTGACTTCCGTCCCTAATTTAGGGCCACTCGTCCCAAAGAGGTGACCGAGCCAGCCCCTTAGGACAACCGCAACAATTGTGCCTCATCTGGACTTGAGCTTATGACTACCTGGTTTCTGATCATTCTTCCCAGATGGGCCCGGTTCGAGTCCCTTTTGAGGCATGGTTGATGTGTTTGACTGGTGGTGCTGGCTATGTTCTTTCGCTGGAACCAATAGCCTAAAATTAAGGATTGGTTACTGCTTATAGCCCTGCTCTTTGCTCATAGTTGTCTTTAAACTAGAAGAAAAAAGATCCTGGCCCCCTAAGGGTTCAAGAAATAACACACCTAAAAATTTAGCACCATACGTCTAAATATGTGTGAGTTGATAGTTTGTATGCAACTAAGAAATTAACAGCAACTAATAATGAAGAATAGTTAAATCAATGTGCTTATTGAGTTATACATCACTTAATTTATTTATTGAGGGAAAAGTTAATCAGTGTTTTGAAGCGAGAACTAGAAAAGAAAATCTTGTAATACCATTGTGAAAAATGAAAATGTTACTTGTTCATTTGTTTCATAACAACACAAAATTTCTCATACTGTGTCTGTTTTTTAGTTAATTGAAAATTTCTTGGCACGAGGGCGATATTTCGTTCTGTGACATATGGATAGATTGATAGATAATTTTGGTCCAGAGATATATATTTCAGTATGGGTTGTGATATATATTTCAGTATGGGCAGGGATATATATTTCAGTTTATAATTCTTAAATTTTGAAAAATGATCCTGACGATTCAGATCTCAGAATGATGTTCTTGAACAAAAACATTTTTTGTTTCTGTATAGCCTAAAACGAAATTACAAAATAAATTTTATTCTGAACTGAAATGCTTTTCTTCTTTCTTTTAAGAAAGTTGTGCTTCACATGATTTTCCTTATAAAAAAGTGTTCGATGCATTACTTATTAGCTGTTATGCCGTACGTCTCGATGACGCTGTGTAATATTGGAATTGCAAAACAATAGACACAAAATAGTTACAAAGTACGTGTTTATATAAAGTTCCAAAAGGAAAAAAACTCCAACCTAGTTCCTTTCTATAAACATTTACTTACAAAATATTGTTTTCACGCTTAACATGATTCTGATCATTTATTTATTCCTAAATAGCTCTTAGTTGTAAGTTTACGACCGAACATCTAAAATGCTGTTTTCTAAATTGATTTTTTTAAATGTACTGTATACTTGCATACTTTAAACAGAAGTAAAACATGATGTCCGTTTCAAAGAAGAGTTATATTATTTTACTTCAATGTTAACAATTCATCTTTTAATTAAAAAAAACTATTTGAATGCAAGTAAGTTTGTTCTTCTCTTTCTTTCCTTTCCTCCCTTCTTTTTGCAAAATTCTAATAAAATTATCTGCAATTTCAATTCACGAATCTTCCTTCGTATTTTCAGGTAACCTGCTGTTTGCTTGTCAGCATTTTTGCAGTAGCCATGGCTAATGGAATCTCGGGAGTCGGAGGAGTAAGTAGACAATTTTGCTTTAAAGAACAAAATTTAAAGAAACTGATACGGTTTAGTTAAAATCAGATAATATTGGTGATATATGATGAAAATCTAAAGCCCCAAACATTACTGACTATTTGGTATGTATTAAAACTTGTCTGACACATACGTAAAATTTAACACAACTCCCGGTGTTTAAAGCTCTGACGTTTGGAACTTTACATTGGTATCCCGGGAGTCTAATACTGGGTAAGTCCCGGAACATTCGTTTCCCTTTACTATTTGCATCTACTTTTCCGGAACCAATGATACAAAATCAGGAAATACTCATCTCATTCTCTCTTTTGACACTTAGGAAAAAGCATTTCGGCAAATTCCATGCATGGGATTCATTTCGAAGATCTTCAGTCACCCAGTGTATTTAGCAGAGGTGAAGTAGAAATAAATTAGAATTTTTGTGGGAATGCTTAAACACAAATTGCCCACAACATTTTAGAAAATCAACCTTTATTAAGTGCCGAGTGGCGCCACCTTTGTTGCGAATGAAAGCGAGTATGAGAGGCGACATGGATTCTGTGAGGTTCTCGAGTCCGGCACGGTCCAAAAATGATAGCCAGTCATTCCTGCAGTAAAATATCTCTCATCCTTGTCAGTGTTCACCGAAGATGATATCAATGCCGAACAGCTCTTTCTACCATATCCAAGCAGCCACTAATCCGCGGGGTACACTTTCCAAGACCTCCAGTGGATGGCTGAAACCGCGGATAGTACCGAACCCTATACACCGCTGAGCCATTCCATTGTGACTACCCCCAGCCTGGAGAGATGAGCACGCCTGGAAACCGAACGGGGGCGCAGGTGAAATTCAAAGAGCAAAATATATATATATATATATAACCCGAGGACCGGCTTTCAGTTAGTAGAGTGTTCGGAGTCAGCATGGGAAAAGCTGCCGATTTATCCGAGTTTGATAAATCGCGAATTGTTATGACACGGTACCTCGGAACTACGATCTCAGAAATGGCGCAGCTTGTTAGTTGTTCACGTGCCGCTGTAGTGAGTACGTATGAAAATTGGTGTACAGATGGCCATGGCCAAACGACGAACCGTGTCGTCAAGCCGTGTGTCGCTCATTTATGCCAAAGGGGAGTGAAGCCTGTCGCGCATTGTTCACAGCGACCGCAAGTTAACAGTGAGACAAATCACTCGCAGCTACAAAAGTGGTAATCAAGGGAATGTGTTACAGCACACAGTTCATAGCAGCCTTCTGAGCATGGGACTGCGTAGCCGAAGACCCAGCCGGGTCCCCATGCTCACTGCACGTCATCACCAACAACGTATGAAATGGGCCCAAGATCATCCAGATTGGACCGAGGTTGATTAGAAGAAGTTGCCTTGTGTGACGAATCAAGATTCCTATTGCATCACGTACACGACTGAGCGCAGATACGTCGATTACCAAAGGAGGCTATGGCACCTGGATGTACTGCTGGGGGGAACAGACCGGTGGCGGAGGTTGTACGTTGTGGACGATGTTCTTTTGGAACACTTTACGCCCCAAAATTCTAATAGCAAAATACCTAAGAGCTGTCATGTGTCTGAACATCGTTGCGGACCAAGTTCACACATTCAAGGCAACTGTGTTCTCTGCTGGTCATGGCCATTACCAGCAGGATAATGCGCCATGCCACACTGCCAAAATCGTGAAGGAGTGGTCCGAAGAACATGCTGGTTACTTTCTGTTAATGTCCTGGCCTCCAAATTCACCTTACACGAACGCAATCGAACATTGTGGTTTGACTTGGAAAAGCGGGTTTGCGCTAAATCACCACCACCTCGAAATCTACGGGAACTGGAGGACCTGCTGTTGACATTATGGTACCAGATACCTATCGCCACCTCATCGAATCGATACCTTGCCGAGTAGCCGCTGTTTTGCGGGCAAAAGTGAGTCCTGCAGTTTATCAGGTATAGGTGGTCATAATGTAATAGCTCATCGGTGTACATCTCAGCAACCTCACCATGTGATTTTTTTCCATATCAAGTCAAGAACTATTATTAGTTAACTTTTCATTTAAAGAAAACACTTTACGGCTTCTTTTTGGCATGTCCGAAATGCCAGTATCACTACTGTTGCCCTTTGGGCCATTATTAAGTAAAATAAGGATTACTTTACCACAAGCACGGCGATACCGGAACAGTCGGTCAGATAATTGAGACAGTTAATAAGTGCCTAAAGGAAGGGTAGCGTATGCAACATCAATACGTTGGACAAAGGGATGAGCGGACGGCACAATATTTCATCCCGTTACTCAATTTAAAACTTATGAATTGCTTATTTCTGGAACTTTCGATTTGATATTTTTAGACAGCGGTTGACGGCGGGTAAGTGAATCCGCAGAAAGAGAGACCACGGATAAGACGGAACTACTATATTTTCAAAGGAATTTAGATCAGGGGACTGTGGGAGCTAAAGGAAGCCTTTTGAATACTCATGAAACCGTTCTTGCACTTCTTTGACACCAGGTGCTGTCGTATTACCTTACATAAAGATGCCATCACATACAGAAAAACGTGCAGCATTACAAGGTACACTTGGTTCGCTACAACACTCAGGTATTCCTTGGATGTCATCTTACCTTCCACTCATACGTATCAGTAACACATTCCGTACAAACAGAGCGTTGCCGCCCCTGTGGCGCAGTGGTCTAAACGATGGCTTCTGATCATTTGTTCGGAAGGGTTCGACTCCCGGTGAGGCATGAATGTTGTGTTTGTCTTACGGCACTGGCTCTCTCCCTTCCTTGGAAATAGTGACCTTAAATAAGGGACGGGCGACGGCATATAGCCCATTGAGTTGCTCACGGTGGTCGTTAAACCTCCAATCAAAAAAAAAAAAAAAAAAAAAAAAAAAACAGAACGTCGTCCACAGCATGGAACCACGTGTAGATGCTTGAATTATGTTCACAAGGCATGTTGGGTCTATTGTTTCATGTCGTTCTTGCCGCACGTTTGGCTTACCAGTAGTGTTAAACAATGTACAGCGTCATTTATCTTGACACACCACTTTCCTCGGCACTTCTGTAACAGGAAGTTTTACATTTTTGCTGAGGAAAGTGTCTTCCGAATGGGGAGAGGACTTTCAGGACTCAATTTCTTTAATTTTCTGCGCATAGTCCGGGTATAAATGAACGGGTTGTCCTTGGCCTTGGTTGAATACCGAAACCAGTTGCCAAACACTGGAAGACTTGTTCCTCGATACAATATTCCTCACAGCATGACGGTGGCATTCTTTAAGTCTCATTTTCGAATTTCGACTGATCCTGGGTTTTCAGTTGTTAAGATTGGCTACTGCATTAAAATAATTCATACGTTCTATGTAAAGGACAAAGCAGACTAGGTCGCCTCGGTGGCGCAGTGGTCTAAGCGATGGCCTCTGATCATTCGTCCGTAAGAGGTCCGGGTTCGAATCCCGGTGAGGCATGGATGTTGTGTTTGTCTTACGGCACTGGTTCTCTCCCTTCCCTGGAACCAGTGACCCTAAATTACGGACTGGCGACTGCTTATAGCCCATTGAGTTGCTCACGGTTGTCGTTAAACCTCCAATCAAAAAAAAAAAAAAAGCAGACTAGCGTGAGCCTATGTGACTCTTACATTTGTATGTATGTTCTATGTAAAGGACAAGGCAGACTAGCGTCATCCCATGTGGCTGGTACATTTGCATGTACTGGTACAACTCCCGATCATCCGCGGTATACTATGTGGCCCGAGTTGCGCAGATAATCCAAATTTTGACAGAAAAAATGAATTAGTCTACGAATTACACGCGTAGCATAGCGCTCTGTTTTATTCCAAGTAGTAGTTATTATTGCAAGCATAATACATACTAAAAAGTTACCTGTTGAAATCTTCTTAAAATAATCAGTTGCTTGCTTCTGTTTTTTTACGACAAAATGGTTTTGCATGATTCGGGACTGCAGTCGGAGCAAACGCAGCTAACAACGCATCGTCTTGTCTTTCAAAGTACTCGAGCAAGCCGTTGACATGCTGCAATGCTGATTCATGATTCACCCGTAGTTGTGAAATCTCCTCATCTTCTTTACTTCTTTAGTTTTCATCTGCTAAACGTGTTACGAAAATTAACAAATGATCCACATAAAGTGTCTCATAGCAGAAGGAAGATATGTCAGAGACAAAGAGATTCTCAAATCGAACTGCTAAAAGAAGAATTACAGTTCTTCAGCTATTAGATTTGATACAGTTCTACTCCCCCTTGAAAAAAATTGCATAAAAATGTTAAAAATATGCAAAAAGTATTCTTCATAGCAAAAGCTGTGCTAAAAAAAGGAATTTTTCGATTACGTCTCCCGGAAGCAGAGATAGCAAGTAAAATGTTTTGACATTTACGCTCCCTAGGGGATAAAGCCGTGCATTATTTAAAGAGTAAAATGTCCCTCATCTTTACTGTATAGCGAATGACATACAGTAAAAATAGAGGTTTTTCACTAGAGTTTTCAGAAGCAAAAATGAAGCTTCAAACAGAAGTACACAAATACCATCTGGCGACAAAGCTGAGAACTACAAAAAACTCCACAAGTACAAGACTAAAGTTTTCCATAAGGTAAATGCTACCGGTATTAAAATATTTTTTTTTTTAAATCTGACATTTAGAAGCTGAGATATCGAGAAAAACAGATTAAACATTTGCGCCCCTTAGCGGGAAAATCGTGCATTATTTCGGAAAGGAAACACATAAAATGTTTTCATAGTTAGTAGTATCTGACCGAAAAAGGGTTTTTAATCCCGCAAATATTGTTGCAAACATGCTGTTAACGGAAACGTGAACTTACGCCTTCAAGTGGCACAAGTGTGCATTAAGAATATTTTGAAATTACTTACAGCACATTTCGCGCGGGAAATGGCCTCAGATAAAGAAACAATTTTTCAAATCAGACTCTTAGAAGCAAGGATATCGACAAAAATAGGATATACATCTACGCATTCCAGATGAAAAGTTATACGCAACATTTTTAAAGGTATTCTCAAAAGGCTTTCCGCTTTTTGTCGGTCCACGAAAGAATGCTTTAAATCTGGATTTCAGAAGAGCATATTTTGCTGCAAATACACCATGAACAGAAATATGGACTTCCTCCCTGCCCTCATGGTGGCCGAACCATTCCTTACCAAAAATCAAAAATGATATACACACCATTTCCTAGCATCTCTGCTTCTAAAAGTCCTATTTGAAAAATTATTTATGCATCGGATACAGCTCCTTCTAGGTAATTTAACTTTACTTCTTCTAGAGTAAAATCTAGGGATTGCGTGAAAAAGAAACTGTACCGAAAATAATATTCGTTGCAAATGGCATCGAAACGAAGAAAGAATGTTTTCAGTCGGATATTCAAAAGCAAATATATGAAATAAAATGTATTTTGAATTTGATATCGTCTGTATTTACGCCCTGTAGTGACAAAGTTATGAATCCCGGGAAAACCGGAAAGCGAGGTTAATCGTTTTCACATTTCGAGCTTAGCGGTAGAAAACGAATTTTTCAAATCGGACTAATGGTTGCAGAGATATGGGTCAATAGACGGATGGACGGACAAAGTGATAGCATAAGCACGTAATTTTTTTTTACAAAAGACGTGCTAAAACCAGCTTTCAATAATTTGTAATGGCCCATGGATTCAGGCTATATTTCTCAATACTGCATATATAGTTTTTGATCTATCTAATTATATAGTTTTTGATCTATCTAATTATATAGTTTTTGATCTATCTAATTATATAGTTTTTGATCTATCTAATTATATAGTTTTTGATCTATCGAACACATTTTGCTGTTTGGGTAATTTAATGGTGCTGAATAATTTATGAAGTTTTAGTAAATAGCCAACCATTTACCAAAAAAGAAAATAAACAATTAAAACGCTTTATTTTCATAATGCATTTACTCATTAGTTATTTCTCTATCTGTAGAATCGACGTTCACTTGTAATTTTAACATTTTTCTTTTTTTAATACAGCCCTATGTACCCCAGCCATACAGCTTCGGCTACAAAGTAAACGATAAACTCGGACAGCAATACCGTCAAGAGACAGGAGATGGAAAAGGTGTGGTTGAAGGAAGTTACGGTTTTAATGATGCCCGTGGAATACTTCGTCAAGTAAATTACGTTGCCGATGATTTAGGATTCCGAGCTAACGTAAAGACCAATGAACCAGGAACAGCAAATCAGAACCCAGCTGCTGTTATTGTAGAGTCTGCACAAGGATAAACTTAAGTAACTTCGATGATGATTTCATAGGTAAGTCTTGTTTAGTAACAAAAGATGTAATGTATTCCTTCTATGCTGGTCAGTCAAATGAAACCATACTAAGGCTCATAACACTAAACAAATCTTTCACAGTAACTTTCAGATCTCCGATACGGTTAAGGCAAAAGTATCCCACTACTTAAGTAGGAATTTTGTTATATCCACTTGGTTGTGCTTAAAGACATTTTGTGATTACCTCCTTCACATATTCTAACAATGCAAATCTTCTTTCTTTCATCGAATTTTCCAGAGGCCCAAAATATTATGAACACAAGACAACAGATCTGGAACGTATGCTGAATAATTAAACCCCTCCTAAACTTTCTAAGTGTAAATATGGCTGAATTACGGTATAGTATACTCCATCGTATTGTCACGAAGAAGGAAAACTCTGTCGTACAGAAGTCCTAGAAGATTATTTTTGATAGCACAATCGTATCAGGATCTCATCGTATCTTTCATAATAACGGCATGGGTGCGCTGACACATGTTCATAAAGCGTGGTCTTTGAAGGTTTAAGAAAAGCGTCAATAAAACCTTGCCTGCTGTTAACTGTGAGTTCGTCTTCCTTGAAGGCATAGACGAGACATGCTTCCATTGGATGCTGTGCATTTGATTTCATTCTCGTAATGATAGGACCATGAACCTCAGTCGCAATATGAGCAGGAAAGCAATTTTCATGGGAGTACCTGCTGCAATGCGTTAAACAATCTACCATACGTGATGTCTTTTCATCGTTTCTAGGCTAGCGTTCAACACCCGCGATATTTTGCGCACAGCAAGAAGTTTATTGTCATGCAGGATAACGATATTTACTTGTTCTAGGAGTTCATCCTCTTCGATGAACTTAATTCCTTTCCGGAAACATTTTGTGGCAAATACTTTTACGTCTGTTTCACTGCACGAGTTCATTCACTTTCGATATTATCTTCTGTGATGATGATGTTGACTTTTCCAGAAAGTTCATGAACTGTATTCTTTGTATATAATTATGACTACTAAACTTGTGATGTTGAGATTCAATAAAAATAGCAACGTTTTTTCACAATTAAGTGCTCCTTCGACCTGATGACGCCGAGCCAAACGCTCTGCGAAACGTTAAATAAACATTTAATTGTGAAATTTATTCTCTCCCAGAAACATTTACGTAAACACTATTACGTCTGTTGTCCTTCAGGAGTTCATTCATATTCGCAACAATGGGATTTTTGATTTGTCCTGGAAGTTATGATCTTCAAGGGATTTTATTCCTTTCGCAGAAACATTTACTATCTTCTTTCTCTCTTGTCTCAGGAAAATAGTGTTCGCCATAAACTACGGTGATGTGCAGCTTAAATTTTGGCAGGTGAAACTCTTCAAGCAACCATAAAGCACATCACAGCATGTTGGCCATGTCTGGAAGCCTACAGAAATATAAACAACAGCCGCTCCTGGAAAGCTAGTAACGATGTATCTGATGTATTTCAGGATACTGGAACATACAGCGCATGCCCAGAAAATGCAGAGCTTCCATGCGGGATATTCTAGTCGGGTTCATTTGACTGATCTTCATATCTTTAACAATTGAGCATATCTGCGCTGCTCAGTGGCTCTTCATTTCTGTGCTAGGATATCCATCCTATAGTGACTTTGGTGAACTTGCGTCGATGAATTGGTTTTTTACAGCAACGTTTCCTCCTTTATTATTTCTAAGGCCTATTTATTTTATCTGTATCGACGAAAAATAGGGAACGGCATGTAACCCTGAACTTATTGGTTTTAGCAAGTGGAAGCATTAATAACAGTTTTGAATATGAAACCGTTTCACCTTTTCGTTAGTGCTTTGAAAAAGTGTTGAGAGAGCCTCTTTCTTAGCTTTCTGCTAACCGTGTTTAAGAGTAAAAGTATGACACTCCCTTTCCCTTCAGAATACTGTTACTTACCAAGAAATTCACGTAGTTCAGTTTTTATGACTTGATTACCATGTGAATGAGTGAAAGATTAATTAGGTTACCGTTTTATAGCGACAGAGCATTTCAAGCAGTTACATAGCTATTCTTATATCTTCTAGTTTTAATGAATTATTTCTCACTATTGGTTAAAGGGGCATTAACGAGGAGTGTAAAAGACAGTCCAGATAAAAATGGAACTGCCTCGGGATAGCAGAAGGTCTCATGTAGTCTAGGATGCAACGAGAATGTAACTCGCCCTTTTTCCGAGAGGAGGAATAAAACACAGAGAATCTTGATAGAACTTCTTGAGGGGGAAGTTTCAAAGATTCCTCTGTGCTAAGGAGGAATATAGGAAGGGAGAAGGCACGAAAAGTGGAATATTCATCTCGAACTCGATGGTGGTAAGAAGTAGATTTCTTGTGAGATTGATTCCTTCTCCGTAGGGCGGCTAAATATATATTTCCATGAGGCCGAGGTGGAGTAATGAGGAAGGAATTAAGCCTAGAAGTAGGAACAGATCATTTTACAAATAATAAAAAGAGTGAAATGATGAAATACAAAGTCAGAACAAGCGGACCTTCCCCATACACATCGCTGAATAAAGCTACTTTTTCTCTAAAAGAGCGAGTGTTTACTTTCTCTTGCCATTTATTTGTTTTATCATTGGGTAAAATACAGTTAAAACCCCGAAACTTTTAGATTTCCTCAAAATTGGAAGTCCAACGAACCCACGAGACAGAGTACTGAAAGACATTATGTGAGCAGCCATGTACAAGCTACTTATCAGTGCTATTCTCATTAATACGGCTGTTTAAAGGCTCCAAGTGTAAAGTATCATGATTGCGTAACAGATTTTCTGTCACTCCCTAACTTTTTAACACAAGTTTCTCTGCAATGGAATAATGCATTTTTCACCTATGTGATAAAACACTGTGTTTCCTGATATAGCATTTTCAGCATCACGTGTGCACATTTATATGCATGTACTCTTATTTTATATACACCAGGTCGTGAATATGCAAGGAACGCATATAGCGTAGTAAATCCGTTTATTTCCGTGGTTTAAATTTGTATAAAGATTCGCCAAGCTTTCACATTCCACTGGGAGAGCCTTTTCAAGGCAATGTAGACATAAAATGCAGGGATCAGTCATGTCACATGTAGAGGATTTTAGGAAGGGAGTGTCTGACCCCAGGTCTTAAACAATCCTTAGAATAGGAAGCTAGGAGATTTGGGCTAGAGTATCCGATAGGAAAGTGACACGGAAGCAAGGTAGAAAAAGGCTCTTATTTATTACCGCGTAGCCAGTACCGGGGCCCGACAGCATAACGTGCCCATCCGACGCACGACGGATATTTAGTGGTTCGAGCGTTCGTACCTTCCCGGGATCGAACCAGAGGTCTTCTCCGTGGCAATCACGAACGCTGACCACCAGGACACCCGCGGCCCTCTAAAATGCAGGGAATTAGAACACGTAAAGATAATTTTTTTGAAAATAACGGGGTTGGCATCACCAGCAGTATTACGTGAGTTTTTATCGCGCAATTATGCGGTGTGTCGCGATGTGTTTCTATCTTTTAACAACGCATGCCAAACCATTGGTAATTCCATTGAGACCATGTCATTGCATGCTAAAAAATTTAAAGTTAAAAAGTTTCATGAAGGCAGTTTTTTTAGACCATGTCTAAAGAAACTGCCATCGGAGAAACAGTTGAAATCCTTTCCAGCAAACTAGCACGCAATGACATGGGCTATATAGAACTACCAATGGTTTGGCACGCGTTGTTAAAAGGTAGAAACACATCGCGGCACACCGCATAATTGCGTGACAAAAACTCACGTAATACTCATGAAAGAAATACTCCATATAATACAAATTTTAAAGATGACAATCCGATTTTTGGAGTAAATGTGACAAGGATGGTAAGTCAGATAATATCCGAAAACTTTAAAATCTTCATCGTCCTGGAGCGGGACTTGAATCCGCGTCTTCCAGTTAGCATACCCGGACGTTTTCTGGGAGACGCGGGTTCAAGTCCCGCTCCAGGACGATGAAGATTTTAAAGTTTTCGGATATTATCTGACTTACCATCCTTGTCACATTTACGCCAAAAATCGGATTGTCATCTTCACGTAATACTGCTCGTGATGTCAGCCCCGCTATTTAAAAAAATCTTTATTTCCTGCATGTTCTAATTCCTTGGATTTCATGTCTGCATTGCCTTGAGAAAGCTTTCCAGTGGAGTGTGAAAGCATGGCGAACCTTTTTATACAAATTTACACCACGAAAATAAACGGATTCACTACGCTATAAGATTTCCTTGCGTATTACATGCATGTCACTGATTCTCACCATTTTTTTATGTCAACGACTGTACACTATATTCCCAGAAAGTGCATCAAGAGCCAAATACCAGAAATTTCTGGCCCAAAAGACATACTCCCATTTCTTAACCAGGTTTAGCATCCTAAGCTGAGGAGTCTCATACTTTTTAGTTCTTCAGTTCTATGATTTCGAATTTATGTTTTTTGACACCTTTCAAAGACTCACAGCACAGAAATGAAATTCCCGCTACATGAAAGACACTGTAATGTAGTGTTTTCTATTAGAGCGTAGATTGTCCTTGGATAACAAACATCGTCCACAAAGTCTGATTTAATGTTTGCTGCAGATAATATGTTTTCATGCATAGCCTTGTAACACAATAGTGGAACAATCTGTGCAGGTAGCATCTGCAAACTGTTGCAATTACCCAAAAGGTCCAACTAAGTTTGGCCCCTCTCAGCTGAATTGCACCAGTAACTTTTCCCTCAGAGTACACCAATTAAATCATTATCCCCCGAAGAAGTTTTACATACTTTTATAATTTTCTGAAACCAGGAAGGTTACTGCGAAGCATTTCACGGAATTTTATTTGTCCCATAAAAGGCCTAGTAAAGTGCAGATGGACTGCTGACAGGCTTGAAAGTCTTCCTCCGCGAAGCTCACTTATCAAAAACAATCGAAAGCCCTTGGTGCTTTATCCAGGGATATTTGAAGGATACGGAATTATCACGGTTTTCTTTTTAACCAAAAAATCCTCGAACCTTTGTTGCACGACCAGGAGTAGCTTTTTCATTTTTTTATGATAATTTTATGAGGAATTACGTAAACAATAGTCATGATGCAGCATCATTAGGCAACTAACAGTTTGTGTAACAATGGTGACTTTATTCTGCTGTTAATCGTATATTATCCATAATAATTTCTGCAATCCATGAAATCCGGAAACGAATGCTTTGCTGTCTTGCTTTATGAGCCTCTTTCTCGAATTCCCGCCTCCAAGAAATTTTGACACCCAATAACACAGTCCTATCAGAATAATATTACCACCTACCTAATAATGGGAATAACCATCCTTAGGCCGGATGACAGCGGTGAGGCAGCGTGGTATGGACTCAATGAGGACGTCGAAAGGTTGCCCGAAGCACAGATGCCCATTCGGAGTGCAGCAGAGCAAGGAGGTCCCGGAGGAGACATAAATGTTGGGTCGGCACATCGAACCTGTCGATCCAAATAGTCCCACAAGTGTTCGATGGGATTGAGGTCTGAAGATTTCGCCCGCCAAAAGAGAACGGAGGCATCGCTGTCTTGTTCCTGGAACCAGTCACGCACTCCCTTAGCGACGGGGCAGGGCGCATTGTTCTGTTGGTTGGCACCATCACTACTAGGGTAAACGTCCAACATGATGCATGTGGTCAGCTAGGATGGAGATGTAGCCATTGGCGTTCAGGGACCCATCCAGTGGTACCAGCGGTCCTAGGTCATACCAGGAAAACATCCCCCAGACATGCACACTGCCACCTCCGGCCTGTACTTGACTGAAAAGCGTTTCCGGGTGTTGGTTCTCGTGTGTCTGACGCCGTATCCGCCACCGCCCGTCACTTCAGTGTGCAGTAGAAACCTGATTCGTCAGAAACGAAACCTTTTCCCACTCTTCCATTCTCCAATGTCGGTAGTCCCATGCGAGTTGCAGGCGTTGTTACTGATGGGCCTCGGTTAACATGGGCGCCTTGAAGCAGCTTCGACTCTGGAGACCCATGCGTGATAGGGGTCGCTCTACTGTTATTGGAGACACATACATGGGCGCCCCAGCGTTCGTCTGCTTGGTCAATTGCTACACTGTTGAGCGTTGATTGCCCTTTACCAGTTGACGGGGGCAACATTCCCCTCTGGGGTGTGTGACGTGCCTGCACCGCAGGACGCACATATGATAAAGGCATATAGCAGCGAGAGCATACGTCCGCGTAGCTCAGTTGGGAGAGCGACTTACTCCGGAATGAGAGGACCCAGGTTTGATGCCCGGAGTGGACAAAAATGACGGAGAAATTTACTTCGTTATATTGGCGCCCGAACTTCATAAATGACCTGGCCGTTGAAGTTCTCGCAATGGTGTGATGTTCTTTCCACCCCGCGAGATAGGAAAAAATGAGAATCCCTTCTTCAGCGCTTCTAAAAATAAATGTGTGTGATGTTACGTTCCAAACACCAAATCAACTGGGATGTCTCCAATGCACGTTCTTCAGGGGATGACTGCCTACAGCAACACATGGTACCGGTTGACCCGTGGGCCATGCCCCCGACCCTCTTTCGGGGAGGGGTGGTATGTGACGTGCCTGCACTGCAGGACGCACATGAGACAGATAGCAGCGAGACCATACGTCCGAGTAGTTCAGTTGGGAGAGCGACTTACTCCGGAGTGAGGGGACCCGTTCCGATGTCCGGCGTGGACAAAAATGACGGAGAAATTTACTTCGTTATAGGTGATTAGCATATAGGGCTCCACAGTTGTAACGTCGCGAAGTACTCGGTGTGCCAGGGGTCCATTCTTGGTACACCCTTACTACAGCACTTCGCCAACAGCCCACGAAGTCTGCTGTTTCTGAGATGCTTTCACCCTGGGCGCGGTAGCCGATGATCATACCTTTTCGCACGTCCGTCAAATCACTCCCTCTGCTCATTGTCATGTCGTAACGCACTATGGCGCATCTGCCCTGGCCGGCCGCTTATATCCCCATGTGGTCGACCTTGTCACATGCACTCTGTGACGTGCCTGGGCGGGTACACTATGATTCCGGAGGTGGTCATATTATTCTGATACGACCGTGTATTTCTTGCACTCGTGAGATATTCCTTCCGCACTTCTTTTGAAGAGTTTCAATTGGAGTTTGAAAGAGAGACGTAAATATCGTTTAATCACACGACATTCTTGATGACCAGGAGATCCCGCTTTCAATAAATGAAACGTGTCACCGTTAGAAAGAAAAGGTTTCGGATTTAGTATGAGGAATTCACAACGAACTGTTAAAAGTTTTTCAGGCGGTGCCAATAATATCCATCTTCACATATGTGTGAAAAAAATTAGGAAACACTATTCTTTCAACACATATGTTGCGTAGTTGAACTTTTTAAAGCAGTTCGCTTAACTTTCACTAAAGTCGAGTCATAGTTTAAGGGAGATCTCAATTACATTTAATAATTACTATACGACACACACTATATTGACAATAGTCACCGGACACCTAGAAGAGAAGCACAACATAGCATTTATTGGCATACATTAGTACGGTGTCGGTTAACCTTTGGCTTTAACGCATGCACTGATCCTTCAAGACATACTTTCGGCAAGGTTTTGGAACACAGCGATAGGTATGCGCTCTCATTCAGTGCATAATGCTGACACTAACTCTTGCTTAATAGTAGGCCTTGGTTCCAAACGTCTTATGCGGCGCTCTAATTCGTCCCATTGATGCTCTATGGGATTAAGATCAGGGCTCTGTGCTTGTCAGTCCACACACGATACAGAATTATCGGCAAACCACGTCGTAACAGTCCTTACTTTGTGGCTCGGTGCATTATCCTGCTGGTATCAACAACGCTCGGTTCCATAGTATTGCCACAGAGTTCTTAGGGCATAATTGTCCAGAATATCGAGGTATACGTGCTGGTTAACAGGTTTGTCCACTATAACCAATGGGCCGGAACCATACCTCGAAAAACACCCCCACACGAGTATATTGCCAGCTCCAAACTTGACCGTAGGAACAGTACACTGTGGTAAATAGCGTTCCCCCGTCTGCCACCATACCCACACACGGCCATCAGACTGATGGATCATGCATCTGGATTCATCAGTCCATAGGACCCGTTTCCATTAAGTCCACGATAAATGTTCTTTACACCATGCTAAACGACGAGTAGCATTCCGAGTGGAGGTGAAAAACTTATGAGCAGCCACACGACCACGGTAACCCATGGAATGAAGTTCTCTGCAAACGGTACGTGTACATACCGAGGTACCAGCATTTTTACTCATCTGTACACTGAGGTATTGTGCAGTACTCCGTCAATTAGCTGTAACGACTCTCCTGAAGCTTTGACATCCTCTATCACTGATTTTCTTTGGTCTGACGGTACGTTTTCTGCTTTAGGCACGCCATGTGTCTTCCATTTATTCAGTACATCCAAAAGAGTTGATTTAGGTATGTTTAAACGCCTCTCTGTTTCTCTTACAGACAACCCATTAATATAACAGCCAACAGTCTTTCCTTTCTGAAAGTCAGTTCTCTCCCGCCGCGACATTTTCACTCAACCTCGCAGTTGGATATGATCGCGGTTGGCTGCAGGCTTGTTTTTATATCGTTTGCAGCTGTACCGCGCATCTTAACAACGCAGCGGATCCGTTAATTTGCTTTATAAGGGGTGTCCGCTGACTTTTTCAATATAGTGTATATCATTTCTGGCTTGAATATTTGCAAAGCTATTTCTCATCGATTAATTCACTTTTTTTTTCTGCAGGAAAATACATGTGAAAGGATTTCAGCAATGACCAAAGATGGTGGTGGATCTCTGTACTACATGAATAAATTACTATCCTCTGTTTACTAAGTTTACTGATTTAACTTCGGAGACGCACAGACGATTTCCTGTTTATTTCTTTTACTTTCAAGTGCAAAATAAAATTTATATACATATATTTTTGTAAGCGTACGTTCTTTTTCTTTAAATGTGATAAGGAAAAGCAAAAAGGCCGTCCCGGTGGCGCAGTGGTCTAAGCGATGGCCTCTGATCATTCGTCCGAACGGGGCCTGGGTTCGAATCCCGGTGTGGCATGGATGTTGTGTTTGTCCTACGGCACTGGCTCTCTCCCTTCCCTGGAACCAGTGACCCTAAATTAGGGACGGGCGAATGCTTATAACCCATTGAGTTGCTCAGGGTGGTCGTTAAACCTCCAATAAAAGAAAAAATGGTAAATTTTAAACTTAACTTCTTAAAGACATAAAAGACCGCATTATTTATAAATGAAACTTTGTGAATAATAGAAGCTGCATTACTACTGCGGTCAAGCAATTCTTCGACCGTGAGACATACCTCTGAAAGCATATTTCACTGAAGTGGGAAATCGGAGTGCCCTTCGCCTTCAAAACAGCTTTGATTCAATATTGCATGGTTTCAACTAGGTGCTTACGACGACCC
Organism: Macrothele yani; assembly: GCA_039090855.1. Taxonomy (NCBI): domain Eukaryota; kingdom Metazoa; phylum Arthropoda; class Arachnida; order Araneae; family Macrothelidae; genus Macrothele; species Macrothele yani. The sequence goes on from CM077002.1 coordinate 135,905,110, forward strand.
TGAAATAAGTATAGTACCTTTCAATCTGTAACTGTATGAAGCAGATAAATTATCTTCCGGTGATTTTCTGTCTCATTTGAATACTGCTCACCTTTTGTCAACAGGGGTGTAGGCTTATGCAGATCCTCCAGAGACATTTCAGGTACGATCGCGGGTATTGCCTATCCCATTAAGAATTCAATGGCTGACCAATGCTTTATATTTGCCATTTTGCCCATTACAATCGGCTGATGTGACAAATCGACTTGTTGTACTCCAAAAAGTGATATCCAGTGGCTGTTTTATCATTTTATTTCATCAAACGATGCAATGATGACTAATATTATCAACATCCATGCGTTATTATGACACACTCAATGTTAGAATTTATTGAGTGACCTGCATATCAGAACGATTTTTCCGAAGTCTGTACGATTATATCATTTGGGACGGTCATACACTGGTCAATTCTGACCGCTATTTCGTGCCTAAGAGGAAACAGTTCGTTCTACAAAAGAAGGCTGAACTTCAACCCAATCATAATACATGCATGTCTTAGCTGTAATAAATTTTAAGTTAGTGATGAGCTTATGTGCAGATTGGTGTATCCTGATAATGAATTTGCAAGTTAGCGATAGTAGGTTACATAATATATTGTTTTGGATTAACGAAATTTATATGAAACTCAAACTGAATATAAAGGGAAAACCAAATTTATATTTTTTGAGCGAGGAACTGTTAGCATAAAAGATCAGTCTAAATGGAACAGAGGTAGACCAGCTGAATGAATTTGTATATTTAGGAATCGTGTTTGACAAATAAAACAGATTAGATGGTGTGCTTGAAGGGATTCACTAGACTGACTTGGTCCCTAAAAGTCTCAAATCGCTGTATATGAAAGTGTAATTATTCCTATCATGATGTATGGCAGTGAAACTTTGGTATTATAAGGCACACATAGGAATCCTTTGCGCCCTGGAGAAATAAGTTACTTACGGGAGAGGGGTGTTGTGGTAAGACACGTTCAGAATATGTGAAGAACAATAGTTTATTGCAGATGTGTAATGAAAAGCAAAATGTTTTTTTAGGAAGTGGAGAAAAATATTCTGAAGTGTTTTGGCTATATAGAAACAATGAATGGCGAGATGCTAACTAAGAATTTATTCAGATAGGAAAGAAAGGTAGTGGACGGCCAAATATATCATGGGAGAACCAGATTCAGGAATGTCTTCATCAGAAAAAGGTAATGAGTGTGATGTACGGAATGTGTTGTGGGAGCCTAGTAATTGACAACAGAGAGGTTCGAGTTGTGTGCCAAAATCACTGTAAATGGACACGTTTGATATATCAACAGCAGGTAACATCTATCTCCCTCAGCTCCAAACTTTCATTTGGCAGATAAGCTTTCTTTGAGAAGCCAAGGTTAGTAGATGACAAGGTTATGCACATCCTTCACTTCTGGTGGATGCTTTGTGACGTCACTGTCCAAATCGCCATCGTAAGACTACCACATCGACACGTTTCTTTGTATCTGCACCATTGCCGAGTGTCGCAATTATTTATTATTCGTAAACCAGCTGGAATAATCTTCATAAATTCTACCAGATTTTTTAATGCATAATGTTTTCAATTTTTAATTTAAAACAATTGGGAATGTTGCCGAGATGCTTTTCCTATTCCTAATAAAATAATATTTTATTATGTGACAATAATATGTTCTGCTGGGCATTTTGCCTAAATGTATATGAAAACAACAAAAATTTCCCTTGTAACTAAAATAACATTTAAAAGTATAACCGTTTTCTCACCCTTTACGCAACAAAAATGTGCGGGAGGTATTTTTGAAATCTCCGTTACTAAAATATTCACATGACTGTGAATTTCTTCCGAATTTACCATAAATGTGCTTTTGCATAAGGTTTTGTTTTGTGTTTCAGTTATAAAAATTGTTGGCAAGACATCTTCCTTCATAGCTACAGTTCGGATATACGATTCACATGTTAGGACGGTGACGTCAGTTGGTGACGTCACGATCATTCGTCTGAGAGAAAGGCGGGATGAGCAAACCTTACTGTCTATTAACCTTACGAAAAGCTACCCTCACAATCTCATAGAACAGTAGCATAATGATATGATATGAAAGAAAAATTAGTTACTGGAATGTAGCCGTGATCCAGTCCCGAAACATCAGATGTTTGTAAAGCATATATAACGAAGTACATTTCTCCGTCATTTTTGGTCTACGCCGGGATTCGAACCCGAGGCCGCTTATTCCGGAACAAGTCGCTCTACCAACTGAGCTACGCAGACGTTTATTCTGATTCCTATCGGCCTTTATGTCGTCTGCGTCCTGCTGGCAGGTACGTCACATCTCCCCCCCCCAGGAAAGAGGGCCGGGGGCATGGCCCACGGGTCAGCCGTGACCATGAATCGTTGCAGGCAGCCATCCCCTGTAGAACGTGCACTTGAGAACTCCCAGTCAATCTGCTGTGTGGAATGCAACATCACACATTTTTATTTTTCGAAGCGCTGGAGAAGGAATTCTCTGATTTTTCCTGTCTCGCGGTGTGGAAATAACATCACACCAATGCGAGATTTTGAACGGCCGGGTCATCCGGATAGTTCGGGCGACATTATAACGAAGTAAATTTCTCCGTCATTTTTGGTCTACGCCGGGATTCGAACCCGAGGCCGCTTATTCCGGAACAAGTCGCTCTACCAACTGAGCTACGCAGACATTTGTTCTGATTGCTATGTGCCTTTATGTCGTGTGCGTCCTGCTGGCAGGTACGTCACCTCTCCTGGTACGTTACATCATCTCCCCGTTATTTTTTTTTTTTTTCGAAGTGCTGGAGAAGGGATTCTCTGATTTTTCCTGTCTCGCGGTGTGGAAATAACATCACACCAATGCGAGATTTTGAACGGCCGGGTCATCCGGATAGTTCGGGCGACATTATAACGAAGTAAATTTCTCCGTCATTTTTGGCCTACGCCGGGATTCGAACCCGAGGCCGCTTATTCCGGAACAAGTCACTCTACCAACTGAGCTACGCAGACGTTTATTCTGATTCCTATCGGGCTTTATGTCGTGTGCGTCCTGCTGGCAGGTACGTCACTCATAGTTCCAGAAATACGTCAGAAGTGTCTGATAGCAGAAACCTTACTAGTTAATTTGGTGAAACAGTTACGCAACTCTGAAGCGACAATGCTGAAAAAAGAGCACAATTTCCCCGCCATCAAAGATACAAAAGAAACGAAGCCTTGACAGTAACTGTAAAACATAGCTATAGCATGAAGACGTCACTGTCCAATCCTTAAGAAACATCTTTTGAAAGCAGTCTCTGCCGCGCAATAAAAACACCACATAAGACAAAAGAAGATTTCCGTGCATATCTGTGCCATTTCTGGAGTTTACCATATTAAATGAATGTTATCCGTAGAAAGTATAGCTCCTGAAGAATTCTGACAGGTCATCAAGGTGTGTTAAATGACGGGAAGGAATCACAACTGTTCCAAGTCTGGCGAACAGGATCATTAAGGAGATAATAATTTCCTATAACAAGTATTACAAGAAACACACTCACACTCACGCATGGATGCGCGAACTCACGTGCGCACATACACTCACAAAATATGCTTCACCAGCGGAAATAAATTATGCACCTGGAAGAAAGCGAGCCACCCGAAGTCACGGAAATTTGGATTATTTGCTGCAGGCGTGAAGTTCCACAAATGCTGAGCGAATCAGGCGTAACAGAAAAGAAGTGTCGCATGACTTTTCAAAAAGCTCCGTTAACACTTCGTATCAATAAACGCATTCCAAACTACTTGTTTTCCTTAGGAAAAGAATATCGAGAGGAAATCAGACGATTTCTGACAGCCGTTTTATTGTATCGGCCGTATCATAAACATATACCGTCTGTCTCAAATGTCTCAGATACTCGCTGGCATTCCTTTACACTAGGACATGGAGTACCAGACTGGAAAATCCGAACTGGCATCATGGCAGAATACCAAACCCTATCAGAGCATGGGTTGCACTTCGTGAGGGAAGGAACCCATCATATTTTAGTAGGGGATTCAATACCTCTAGACCACAAAGTAAACTGTGCTTTGACCACAGGTCAAATCAAAGCTAATCTTTCGTGGTTGGAGCTGTCAGGCTCGGATAGAACTCTTGACAAATGGAGCAGCAGCAGGCTACCCTAAACACTGGATTATCGCGGCCCGGAGGCACTTCTCACATCGCTCAGCTTGTTTCTGCCTGTTTCTATCTCACTCTTCTTGACTTGACTGACTGCTAATGATGCCACATGAAGCAAAAACTCTTGGAAGTTTCGACGTGACGTTAAGTACGGAAAGCACGACGAAATATAACCAAAATGTTACATGAGAAACAGCAAACCATAACGTGAAAGTTAAATGGGTAAAGATCACAACTCTTTAAAGACAAATCTTTACCCCCTCCGTACTTCCACATTATATTCAAGCAGACAGTCATGGATAACATCGCAGCCGCTCCGTAGAAAATATAATTTAGCATGACTTTTGTTATATCAGATAGGTATAGCACGTTGTGATCATACTCAGAAGAAATAGTGTTTGTTACGATACCCTTGCAGTAAGTGGGCTAAGAAAAACAATGGCCACAAAAAGTTAGAGATAATGCATGAAATAAAGAATTTATATAGCTGATTCAAGTAACACCCAATGAAGTAACATCACTGAGTCTACGTAACACGAAGATAAAAAGTGCATTTACAAAAACAATATGTTCTGCAATTTCTACACACAACAAATTAACACTGCAATGTAGACAAAATGGTAAATTCGGAGAATGTCTATACCTACGGATTTCAGTACCCGGTAACACTACTTCTATGTCGAAGAATGTCTTGCCACTTACAATCATGCCTGAAATGACATTATTGCTGAGTGTCTGGATGCAGGTCGTCCCATATTACAGGCAACACGTTACGAGATGTACCAGTGTACTGGGGTACGGAAAGTGGTTATCCAAACGTCGCTGCACACCGTTCCAAATGTTATCAGCAGGATTAAGGTCAGGCGACCTCGGAGGCAGCTATAACGATTCAATCTCATAATTTTCCAGCTACAGAAGCACGCTCCATGCACGGTGACCAGCTGCATTGTCATCGAGAAAACAGAATGCTAGTCCAATAGCAGCGTGAAAGAGTGTCACTATGGGCACAATGATCTCGCTTTGGTACACTGAGAGCATTTATGTTTCCCTGAGAAACATACAAGAAAGTACGGCCATTAAAACACCCCCCCCCTCCGTCCAAACCAGAACTGACTACCGTTAAACGGACTGCTCATAGTGCGATTGCCTTCGTGTGTGCCGGATCTCCTCCACACATGTCCTTGTCGAGTGTCAGGATAAATTAGAGCGAAACGGGATTAGTCGGTGAAAAGTACGTGCTGCCATTTTGTATTCCATGACATGTACCGTTGGATCCAGGCACATCTTTGACAATGGTGAGCTGATGCCAATGCTATACATCGTACGATTAACTAGAGGCCTGCGTTTCTAAATTCTCGGCCGACATATTTTTTAATGCACTGATCTCGGTTGATGGCTTTGCACTGGCATCGATGCAGCCGCGGTGGCGCACTGGTCTGAGCGCTGGCTTCTGTCCGAGATGCGTCAGAGTTCGAATACCAGTGGTGTTTGTCTTAAGGCACTATCCCTTTCCTGAAACCAATGGCTCTAAATTAGGGACGGGCTGCTGCTCATTGCTCATCGAGTTGCTCACGGCGGTCATTTACCCCCCCCCCCCAAGTCATAATTTCATGCAGGATGTTTTAAACAAAATGGAGTCCCTTGTACAACAGATAGTAGATATTTGTGTTCTGGAAGTCAAATGTAATTTCCTTTCTGCAATGCTTAGTTCTCTTGACTAACGCAATAGGTAAGGAAACTCATAGATGCCATGCAGTGGTAGTTTATAATATTTATCAGGATATTCCCAATCAGAATAATAACCAGAACTTCGCCAAGGCACAGAAGGCCTATGACAACCGGAAGTTCGTGCTGGGAAACTACCTGACATTGGCTTATGTAATATAACACTGTAACTCTCGTTGACCTCCAATACATCGCGTGATCTTTTCAAATTCCTGTGTAATTCCATCACGGAAGTTCGGAAATATTCATCAGAACCGTACTTCCCCAGTAGCGTGCCGACACACATGCATGGATATGCACACAAACAACCAAACAGGTAAATGCTATGAATGTTCAGAACAATTTTATTTGACTTGTGATTTAACACATAAAGCGCTTCTTACTTTGGTCATTTGGGGCACTAAAATGTTCGGCATATATATGAAAAATGATGGAAACCTTGAACTGAAGTCATTCAATGAAATTTTAAAGAAATTGTATGAAGTGTTGTAAATCGATGCGTTCATCCGAAATTTCACAGAACGAAAGGTAGGTTTCTCCTTCATGATAAGGCGCCGTGTCACACCGCTGGTGTTGTTACGAGTTGCATTGCAAAAAACGTAAATTTCTATGCTACACCACGCACCCTAATCACCAGATTTGGCATCAGCAGACTCCTTATTCCGCAAAATTTAATCTACGCTGAAAGGGAAACTCTTTCAGTGCATTCCAATGATCCATGTGAAGGAGAAAATTAACGCCTTTCCTTCTAAGTCGTTACAGGAATTTTTCCGGAATTTGTATGAGTACATCTGCATTGAGCGTGAAGGGTATTATGTTAAATACTAAACAGATAAAACATTTTTAGTCCACATCACTGTTAATTTTATCGGCACAACTGAGAACGTTTTATACACACTGGGCGTATATTTATAGCAGCCGTTTATAAATACATTTTCTTGACAGTATTTTAGCAGTAATTGAAACGTGCTTTCCGCTGTCAAATTTTTCTTAATTATAACCGCATTCATAGCTAGGGCTCCTTGGGATGAGATAAATTATTTTAAGTTTAACAGTGTTGCCATACACTGAAGTAGTAATTATGACGGGTGCCAAACAACAATCTTCATCCCGTACGCAACTGCGACGCTGAGATGACTTTATAAATAGCTCAGTACAAAGGATTCCAACGTGTACGAAGCGTAGCTAGAACCAATATGGAAAATATAGTGATTGAGCTACTTGAAAGAGGCAAGAATACGGTCTCTAGAGGGGGCTATCAGCAAGCATTTCCGAAGTAAGCACACCGGACAAAAAAGTAGTCACCTCTAACAGAAATGACAGTAGGAAGTTACTGGTTGCACAGAGGGCGCCGTGATAGCATGGTTGGGAGATAAATAGTACTGACGTAGTCTACAGGATCATTTCTGTCTCGTGCAGTGGTGTTGAGCATCGTGTGTGTTGAATTTAGTCTGCCGTGTGGGTCGAAAGACAGACGTTACTGAGTGGCAAAATGGAGCCATCGTGTTCGGTCGTGCCCACGGACACAAAGTGAATGAAGTCGCTCAATTTGTTAATGTGTCAAAGCGTACTGTACAGTGGGACTGCAAACAATGGTGTAGTTCGCTGCCAACTGAAAATCGGTGACGTAACTGTGGCCGGGAAATGCTTCTCACCAACAGGGACTGCCGCCATGTTTCACGCCTAGTAACTCCAATTCGGTTTCAAACCAGGCAACAATTGCTCCAAACAGTCAATGAAAGTCCACTCAAACAGATTTCCGAAAGGACATTGAGGCGAGAACTGCATGTCATGAACATCTGAAGCAGAGTACTACGGAAGAGGCCTCTTTGAACAGCAAGTCACAAAGTCGCACGCTATAATTGGGCTCAGAGGCACCAAACTTTGCTGTGGAGAATTGAAAACGTGTAAATTTGATCTTATGAGTCCCGCTTTATTTGTTCTCCAATCATGAGAGGGGACGAGTGTATCGCAGCCCCAATCAAGCCTTTAATCCTGATTGTGTCGAAGGCGTTGTTCAAGCTGGAAGGGGTTCTGTAATGTTTTGGGGATGTTTTTCGTACCCCGAAATGTTGTCGTCTTGTTGCAGTGACGCTGAATTTGAACCAGCATGCGTAGCTCCACCTACCGATGATTAAGTGTTTCCCTTTGCCTTACATCTCCAGGAGTAGCTTCACATTGCCACTCTTGTCTTCCAAGACGACAACTGCCATGTGCACAGGGCTAAAACTCTGCCCGAATGGCACGCCGAACAAACAGCAACACTGTCTCACCTCGACTGGCCCGCCAAATCCCCAGATTTAAATCCTATTGAAAATCTGTGGGATCATTCGGAACAGAAGGTGAAACGCCGGAATAGACACCCACGTACTCTGGCGGAACTTCGGGACCAATTGACGTACGAGTGGCTGCAAATCAATGCTCAATACATCCACAACTTCGCTGAATCTCTGCCACACCAGATTAATGCTGTTATGAAGGAAAGAGGCTCCGTCACCCGATATCAGGTAAGTTCTGCCAGGGCTGACTAATTTTTAGTCCGATGTGCTTAGTTTAACCTCCAAGGCTATGCAAGAACAACTGTATCGAGAGTGTGTAATGAACGGTGCACAAGCAACAGAACAAGTAGTCAGCGGTCTTCCTGTGGGGTGTAGCGCTTAGTCGATAGTTGATGCAATGGTGGCAGGAGAGGATTGTACGAGGAAACAGACAAACGTCAAGTAACAGCGCAGTACGGCAGTGATATTAAGAGGAGAATTCCAGCATACACAAAATACGAATGGGCAAAAGCAGCGGATATCCGCCTCGTGTACCGCTCGTCCCTGCTAAAAACGTACGAAATCGTCTGCAGTAGGCACAAAAGCACCAAAAAACTGGACCCTTGAGGATTGAGAAAAGGTCGTCTGGTCTGATGTATCACCTTTTCGGTTAACACCTACCGATGGACGTTCAAGAATATGATTCCAACAGCACGAATGTATGACTCAGTTGGCTGGCTAAAACAGTTGCACAAGCTGGTGGAGACCGTGTAAAGGTCTGGTGTCTAATACAAATTTGAAGTTGTGATTCTGTCTGTTGCTGTAAATTATGACAAGAGTGGTAAGTCATATTATATCCAAAAACTTGAAAATTTCATCGTCCTGGAGCGGGAATCGTATCCGAGTCTCCCGGTTTGCGTTCGAGTATGCTAACCACTACACCACTCAGAACGATCAAGTCTTTAGTTTCCGAGTAATTTGAATTTAGGACATCACAAGAATCGTCACTCGAGGCAACGACATTCATATTTTACCGAAACTGGATGGATAGAATTTATTGTCTCCCATGAAATATGAATGAAACAAAAATATAATAAAACACGAATGCCGTTGCTTCGACTGGCGATGCCTGTGGTTCGTTAAATTCAAATTACTCGGAAACTTAAGACTTGGTCGTTCTGAGTGGTGTAGTGGTTAGCATACTCGAACGCAAACTGGGAGACGCGGGTTCGATTCACGCTCCAGGACGATGAAATTTTCAAGTTTACGGATAGTATATGACTTACCACTCTTGTCATAATTTACACCAATAGACAGAATCACAACTTCAAATTTGTATTTCACACTGGTGTAATTCTGTATTCATGGTCTGAGCCTGTTTTCATGGCGAGTATTGGAGTCTTTAATACCTCTGGAACAGCATTTGGATGGCACGAGGTACAGGATGTTTCACTAAGTTGTCCACCCAAAGATTCAGTCATATTTTGCAACGCACTCTACTTAGAAACACGCCATGTGGTTTACAAGGTACCTCAGTTCATGGAAATGTAGCACGATTCACAATAAATTCTGGGAATGTTCTCCACCGACATCCAAATATATTCGAACGCGACGCTGCATATTATCGAAGGTCCTCCGCAGAATGTTCTCATCAATAGTCCGGATTGCTGCACTGATGTTGCTTTCTAAGTCTTCTAAGGTGCGCGGCTTATTGTTGTAAGCACGACACTTCAAATATCCCGATAAGAAAATATCGGGAGAAGTCAAATCGGCTGACCGAGGTGACCACGGTCCTTTGGAGATCACTCGGTCACCGAAGAAAGGGGAAATTTCACTCATGCGCACTCGGCACGTGTATCATGTCGCTCCATCCTGTGGAAAGTACCCCGTTGACAAATCGATGTGGGTTAATTGGACCACAAATTGTCTGAAAATGTTCACATATGACGCCTGGTTTGCTTCGCTCCTGAAGAAAAATGGGGGCAATTATTCTGGTTAGGGACCCAGCACACCAAACATCGACTTTTGCACGATGCATAGAGCTTCGTGTAATTCCTGTGGATGATTTGTAGCCCAGTTGCGGGAGTTTTCGGGATTGACATATCAGTCCAAATGACACCATGCTTCGTCAGTGACCCATGTGAAATCCAAAATGTTCGGAATTGCGAGTAAAAATATCAGGAACCAGTGTCAATAAGACACACGCTTTTCAAGATCCGGTTCCTGCAACTCTTGCACAGCTGTCACATGGTTCGGCTGAAGCAACGCTTTCTTCGCGGCTCTTTGGCAGGTGGAAACAGAATACCGAGTTTCTTGTGACAAACGTCGTAGTGACATTTTTTTTACAAGCAGCCTGTGCTTCATCTCTTCGATTTTTCTTCCGCTAAAGAAGGACGGTCGCCAATTTATTGGTTCAAAACACTGACCATGGTTTTAAATTTCTTCGCTAACATGGCGATGTAACGTTTGTTTGGTGCTCCCCTTCCCCAAATTTCTGTAGGAATTCACGTTCTGTCGATTTTAAAGACTTTCTTATCGAATAACTTTTCACAATAAACATCCACCCCGCAACGGTATACACAGCCATCCTGAACGATGTTCAACGATATAGTAAAACACGCAGATTGCCTCCTGACAGAATTAACTTTCCCACCATCTGGTGGGGTGACGTCATAATTAGTCATCGCCTTATTAGGAAAATCATTCTCGCTTATTTCCCAAGGATCAAGGCCACTTGTAACCCAAAAGTCGGGTTTCTATGCAGAGTGAGAAGAAAAGAATAGTTGGTTCTTTGGGGGTAACTACCTAGTGAAACACCCTGTATCTTAACATCATTATGGATCAGGCCCACCGGTATAAGTGCATGCTGTTTCCTGATGGATAGACCATGCCACAAGGCTTGGACTATAACACATTGGCTCTTTCAAAGTGCAAAAATGGTCCCCGGGATTCCTAGATCTTAACCCAATTGAACACTTGTTGAATGAGATTGGGATAGCCATCAGAGATCCTCATCCAGCGACCATTCGGTAACTAACGGACGCCATCACATTCGCTTGGCTGACCATACCTACGGAACAATATCAGCACCTCATTGAATCCATGTCACATCGAATCAAAGCTTCTTTGAAGGCCAAGAGCGCCCAACACGTTATTAGATAGGCGTTCCTAATAATTTTCAAATTTAGTGTACACCTACTCATGTTAGTTATAGAAGTCGCTTCACGCTTAAGTTCATTCAAATTCTTAAAAACAAAGAACAGAGCATGTCAGCATTAAAAGTTCGATGTAGTATATTCTTAATGTCTGTGCGTGTTTAATAAAATTTTAATCGAAATACGAGGGTTGTGCTGAAAGTAATGCAAATGTGGGTATAACTTGTTTATTAACTGACAGAGGTCCTTCAAATTGCATATGTTGGTAGAATAACTCTTTCTCTATAGAAAGGTACTACTCAAGATAGCCTCCATCATAAGCCATGTATTTGTGCCATCACCGAACCCAAATCTCAAACGCTCTCTGAAAAAGTCAGATAACTTTTTCACAGGCACTTTCACTTCGTTGTTGTCCCGGGAGACTGTCCTTCATTGTACCGAACACGTGGAAGTCGTCGGGCGCCAGATCTGGGCAGTGCGGTGGATGGGGGCCCATCGACCAGCCTAATTTTCTGATCACCTGATTGGTTGCCAAAGATCAGTGTGGTTTTGCATGTAAATGTGGGTCCTTTTCAGACTCTTGTTTGGCCTCTTCCTTCTTATATCTTCTCAAAGCTTCTTGAGTGCTTGACTGTACCGCTTGCTGGTCACGGTACGGCCACGTTCCAGAAAATCAAGAAGAATGACACCCCTGTCTTCCCAAGAAAGAGTCACTATGACTTAACATAGTGACTCTTTCAAGAAAGAGTCACTATGACTTTCTGTGCTGATCGCTGACTCTCGAACTTCTTAAACCCTGGGGAAGAGGTGTGATGCCATTCCATGGATTGATTCTTCGTTTCCGAATCGTAATGATACGCCCACGTTTCACCCCCTGTCACCAGATCAAACACAAGAGTGTCTGCATTGGCTTCAATCGCTTCCAGCAGATCAGAGCAGACTTCCACCCTTCTCTCCTTCAAATCGGGTGTCAACTGCCGAGGTACCCAATTTGCACACACTTCCCGATACCTTAAGTCTTCCACCATCTTCTGTATGGCATTGTAACCACAGTCCAGTTGTGCAGCAATCTCATGAATTGTGACTCCTCTCTCCGCGCGAGTCAGTTCATCCATTCGCTGACGATTCGTGTCAGTGGTCGCCGATGATGGTCTCCCACTGCGTGGTTTTTCTTCAATGCTGGTTTTCCTATCTTTCAACTTCTTCATCCATCTGTGCACATTGCTCTTGTCAATGGTGTCATCTTCGTAAACATTCTGTAGCCTTTTGTGGATGTCGTACAGCCTGCACCCTTCCGTCGTCAAAAACTCAATGGCGGCACGTTGCTTCTGCTTTGAATCCATCACTTACCTGCAATGAAGAAGAAGGGTTACTATAGAGGATGAGTTATGTGACGTATATTCTAAATTAACTTTCCCTTTTAGTTTCTTTCCCTATGTAAATCTTGAGTTTGTTCTCAGTTATATTTCACACTTAACGTTATATCTTTTCTCTCAAATGAATACGTTTGGCAACATATTGAGGTTGAATGAACGTGACGTATGCCTGTTATTAGATAAGAACGAGAGATAAAAGCTACGAGAAACCAGTTACTCGTGTGGCGTGGTGTGGTGTGTTTAATGTGGAGTGTTGATACTGATTGTTGTATAAAATGCGAAGTGCTATGTTATGTCACGATGTGCAGGAGAAATAAAGCATCATTTCCGTAAGTTTGATTTTTGTTTCTAAATGTTTCGTCTGGCCGTTAAGGTTAAATTTAGGAATTATTTCATCGTATGGTGATTTTTTTAAATAACGTAGAAGTACAAAAGACGACTACGTTATAGTTACTTTGCCTGTGTGTGCAATTTGAACGACCTCTGGTGAGTTAATAAAAAGGTTATGCCCACTTTTGCATCACTTTCGGTACAACCCTTGTATGTTGTTTAAATTTCTTACAAGGTCTTCTTGATTTAAGTGTTTTAGAGCACACGTTTTCACTAAAATCTCTGCGTAAATCTTTATAACGAAGTAAATTTCTCCGTCATTTTCGGTCTACGCCGGGATTCGAACCCGAGGCCGCTTATTCCGGAACAAGTCGCTCTACCAACTGAGCTACGCAGACGATTATTCTGATTCCTATCTGCCTTTATGTCGTGTGCGTCCTGCTGGCAGGTACGTCACATCTTCACAGCGCATTTGCTGTTTATATTTTCTCCCGGAGAATAACAGTATTTCGTGATGTAAAGAGATTTTTAACTATCGCCAGTGGGTGCTTATTATTCTTTGCAGTATTTATCAGATTAAGAACACGTGTATACTCTGACCGAATCTAAATGAGAGACAATAAGAGTTTAGCATAATGATGACGTCGTGCAGAAGATAATGAAACCGACATTGTTCTAGCCTCGCCAGTTAAACAACAATGTTCTGCAAAATAAAACCTTTTCGCATAATGAGCTCATTCAGAATTCTTGTTAAACATGCGAAACAAGTTACACCTAAGTGTTTTGTGTTACTTTTGTTCAGAATTACAGGAGTTCCTAGGTGATTCAATTACGAGATACCCTTCTGTACAATTACATGAATTAATAAAAGTTCCTTGCAGATTCAGTGCTTCACAGGAGGCTAATCTTGTGGATTGTGCATGATGAATGGGACAGATTCTGTTTTTTTGCTTAAAACATTTTAACTGCACGCTCCCAGGCAACAGTTCTGGTCCGTTAATCGCATTAACCGTGAGTTAACATCTAAATGCTGAAACAACGATTCTTACCACTTCATGCAAATTATGGAAAATCTCCTTGCATAATCCGATATAATAATAGGAATCTACATATTTTCATAAAAAGGATATTATCTCATTTTGCTCATTCGTTTAAATTAATATAGAAACCAAGCCATGTGTGGAAACTTATTCATCCAGCTTTATCTTGAAAAAGTAAATAAAGGTATGATGGCATCAATTCTAAATGTTAACAGTAAAATTGAAATTTGTGTGTTCTCTTAATTTGTGTTACTATTGATAAATTTTTGCGTAGAAATCAGTGATCGAAGTGGCACAGGGCTATTGCCCATATGGTGTTGACCATAGATTCACATAGTATAAAGTGGAGGTTTCGGAAGAAATACATACCAACCCACGTAATTTTTTTTTTGGTATTAAAAAATTAATGTATGTAATATTAAAAAAATAATGTAATGATTAAAAAAAACCCTTTCGGTCTCTTTCAGTCCCAGCTACTAATCATTTATCAATTTTATCCGTTAAAAATGTAATTTGCCGATTTTGAGCTAAAATGTGTGCTTTCATCCTAATTGCTTTATGTAGTTTGTGACGGGTTTATAATTCATTACATACCGGGATGGCAAATAATTTTTTTTTTAAACTGCCGGTATGCTCACTTCCATTTTTGTTAATTACCGGTATGCCATACCGGCCCATGCCATCCCACTTCGAACACTGGTAAAAATAGTAGTGATGCCACATTTTTTATCCTCGAAAGACGGGATGATTTTTCATAACTTCCGCATTGACCTTGACGGAGTAGACTTTACAAAATTAAATGAATAAAATGAGTAACACCTAACAAAACAAAACAAAAAAACTATAATCGCGCCCTACCCTCCCACATGAAGAAATAAATTTTACGGTAGTGGGTCACGAACAGGCTAGTACAAGACTTTCTGCCAGTGCAAAAAAAAAAAAAAAAAAATATTAGAGGTGAGCCCAAGATATCTCAAAAAAAAAAAAATCAATTTTAAAGCCCTACTAAAACGTGATAAAAATCCTTCTATGTAAAAATAATTGGTCAATTTTAGTGAAAGTGGAAAAAAAAAACTTTTTGGAGTAAGCTAAACAAGGATCCCTCCTCCCCCAGAAGGCTGTCCGTTCAGGTAGAATTTTTGAGTTTTTCAATGGTCCCTGGATCCGATTCCTCATCAGAAGAAAAGGAGGGTGATTGATGTCTTACCCTTTTTTGTGGTTCTCGATGCTGACGAGCCTGAGGTTTCCTCCTTTGAGAACTCTGTGTATCCTCGCAACGGAATTGTGATGAGGATTTGGAAGGGAGCGCCCAGAGAAGGGAATGTCTCAAGCCACTTTCACAAATTTTTGAACCGCTACGAGATGACCGAGCAGTTCACTAATCTGTGGAACCCCAGAGGCTTTGACATGAAGCATGAAAATGCCATTTGGGTGAAACATAAGAAAGTCCCTCTCACAGATGATCCCTTTGTCACGGACTGATTGAAGGCATTCCTCATCGGTTACCCTTGGAGGAAGACGTTTCAGTAGAAGTTGGAAGGGCCCAAGCAAATCTGCCTACTCTTTGAGGGGAAGTAAGATACGAAAAGCTTGCTCCGTCCCTGCTTTGGATTCAGATCCGAAATATCCCCGCTCTATACGTTAAAGATGCAGATAAACTACCGTGAGCAATCTGATTGTTCTCAAAAAATGCTGTTTTTTTCCACATGGTGGGAAAAGAAGCTTCCGCTAAAAAATATGTTCACTTCTAAAATTGAAAAGAAAAAATAAAGGAAAATTTTACAAGTAGAAATAAAGTTCCATTTCATCTTGGCAAACCTACGACACTGAATCGTGTGAACTTACTTAGTAACAATATCACGAACCTCCACGTGCACTCTTGCCTGGCATTAAATCCTTTGTTTTATAGAACACAGGATGATTGCTGTTGTGAATGGAAATCTTTTGTTTTCTAGAAGAATTAAAAGAAAAATCTACGTTCAAACTTGAGGAAATGTCTTGTGGAAGAAACAATGGAAGTGTTCAGTCCGCACATTCTAATGGTTTTCTCCTTTTTTTTTTAATCTTTTCTCGTACTCTTGTGTTATGCAGATACAAATGTATTCCTTTTTCTGATCTTTGAAACACTTTTATTCCGCGTCGGTGGTTGTTTTCTGAGATTTGAGATCGCCATCTCAAGGTCCCTTTACGAACAATGATCGGTATCAATCAATCCAATCTCACGGCATTATTTCCTGCAAGAAAAAACGCGTAAATACACGGAAAATTATTGTTGAACAAATCTGAAACACGTTTTGCTTCCTTCCTTTTTTGGTACAGAGATATCAATTGGATGGTCTGCAATTTAACTCTTATCAGCCGATTCAGCTGAAATTCCTTAGATTCGTAAACTGTGGCTTTATTCTTTCATGCTCTGTTTGTCCCATCTTTGGGAAATAAATTTATCGTTTACATTTAATACTTTTCCGATAATTCAATCAACACCTTTGTACCGCCTTTTGAGGTTTTAGTATGAAATGCAACTACGTTTCCTATAAACTGAAACACGGAAAGGTGTGCATAATTCTTGTCGGAAAACCTTTCCTTCCTCTTCTGCTAGGTTGAAACAGTTAAATCACCGATGCGATTCTCTGCACGTAGAACGTTTTGTAAATGATATTGCAAGTACTTATTGTATAAAATACTTCTTCTTTTAAAATCCATGCCTTAAACTCATTTTTTCGTGACTTTGCTTTTAGATATCCCAAAAACACATTTAAATTAATCTAAAAATTGTATTGTGATAGATCAGTTGCAAAGTATTTCTAATCTTTGATAAATATCCCTTGATAAAAGATACAGATTAGAGAGATAAATTTTGCAGCAACACCCCGATTAATCAAAATCATTCTCTTTTAAAAATTACGTCAATAGCTGAATGACGCCCAGGTGGCGCAGTGGCCTAAGCGTTGGCTTCTGATCATCATTCATCAATGGGCTTGGTTTCGAATCCCTGTGAGGTTTTAATGTTGTATTTGACTTATGGCACTGGCTCTCTACCTTTTTGTGGGACCAGTGATCCTAAATTAGAAACGGGCGAATGCTTATAGCCCATCCAGTTGCTCATGGTGGTCGTTAACCACCCCCCCCCCCACACACACACATAAAGAAACCATCTGAAGATGTTCTCGTGGGAATTTCCCACACAGGACAGAAATTTTCGGAAATTCCCAAAGGATACGGCTCCGTAAGCATTTCATATAAGCTGCATAAATTTGGCTCCGTTCTATTAATAACTTTCGAAAAGTTAATTTATTATTTTGGAAATATTTTGTACAAGATCGCGCTAAGAAATCCATGTGGTTTTAGCTCGTTACAAAAGTAAAATGGAATAAAAAAAACAATTAAAATATCCTATTTACTAACATAAGGCATTCTATTCAATTGTTCATTGACATATGTATCCCATGAGAATCTGAATAATACTGTAGTTAATCAAGAAAACAAAACTGCGTTTAGTGAGTTATGAGAATTTGAAGTCTTTTCACCTAAGTCTTAGTCAGAAATTTTGCCTTGGAAGAGTGCTGAATGAACTTTAAGTGACGAAATTTCCGTAAGATCACGGAATGATAATGATGCCCTTGTCAGTTTTTTGGTGCATCGGTGTGCCTCAAGATTGTTTTACATGGGACATGACTTTTACAATCAGTTGTAAAGATCGTGCACAGAGGTACATGAATTCCACAATTAATAGAAAAAAACGCGCACAACGGAACGGAATATGTCCAAAACGGGTTCAAATGCACGTGCTTCATAATACATATCTAATGTAATTAAAAATGCTATCTTTACTACGTAAGCGAGGACCGCTAAGTTCAGAAATTGAGCCATTGCAGAAAACATAAAAAATTGTTTGTAACTGGGTTTATTAAATTTGGGCATTCTTAGCAGCAGTGCGGTTTTAATAAGTTATTATCGCGATCGATAGCTGACAAGACATGTACCGTATTTTTTATTACACTTTTAATTAAATTTCATTTTTGATAAAGAAATTAAATTTTATTTTTCATAGAAAAATTAACCTGTAAATAACTCATTTGATTAAATTTTTAATCAAAAAATTAAATCCATAATTTTTTTTATTTTTAATAAATGTAAACTATTTTTATTCTTTTCCAAATATCAAATTTTAGTTTCGGAGCAGTTCTTTCTCCAGCTTTCTCTGAAAAAGAACAAAACATACTTCAACTAAATTGCAGTTTTTGTAGCTGTGGGCTTTTTTTTTTTTTTTTTTTTTTTTTTTTTCGAATGTCGAATTTTTGCATTGAAGTAGCACTTTCTCCGGCTCTCTTGGAAAATGTAAAAATTTTAATTCAACGAAATTGCGATTTTTGTACCTGGACTCTCTGACTCCTTATCGATAGTTAGTCAAAAATGTTGTGTTTCATTGAAAGTTAATAAAATCTCAACTGATGGAATTGTATTAAAAATATATTTTAGGATCGTTGTGCACATAACTAAAACATTCAGCGTTACCACTGCTCGTTTCGGTAGGGAATTTTTAAGAGCAATGGTATCATACCGTTTCTTTAGAATAGAGTTTTAAAATATAGCATCCTTCCACGCATATTCGATTCTGCACTGGCAAAGCACAAAATGTCATGTAAGTGGGTTCGTTCCCACTCATGTAGCCGAGTGGTCTAAGTCATGGGCTTCGGATTAACCGTCCGAGATTGGCCTGAGTTCTAGTCCCCGATTTGGCTCATGGTTGGGGTGCTTCTCGGATAACGCCCCCCCCTCCCCTTGCCGTGGAATCAGTGGTACAAATTAGATGTACGCAACGAAAAAATAAAGACATCGCTCATTCCACGTTTGTCAACACATAGCAACCGAAAAATTGTTATCCGGCCACTGTTGGAACCGTACCCCAGATCTGTCGATATCTAGCCGAGGGCGTTCGCCTTACGCTACAATGGGCAACAGTCAACTGCGCTATGTGCGTTTATCTGTCAGTTTGTGACATCACATATCCGTTAGATAGGCTCAGCAACTGATACAATTTTTCGGTTGCTATGTGTTAATAAACGTGGAAAGAGCGACGCCGTTGTTTATTCACTGAAGCCACGTATTTAGAGGATTTTCCCTAGATGTAGGCAGATACTTATCATAGCCTTCAGAGTTGTTCCTTAAACCCTCTTATTTAGACCTTTACCTCTAAATAAGCTTCCTTTTGAGACTTCTGTCCCTGAAGTAGTAACTTCAGGGACAGAAATGTTCTAAAAAACCTGAAGACCCAAAAAGAAGCAAATGTAGCTCGTATGTATTGGGTTGTCGGAAAAGTCATGAAGTATTTTAGCCATGTTTTACAAAGGTCATTTATTGATAGAAAGAACAAAGATCAATCAATGATATAATAGCCCGTTTTGTTCGATAACCTCTTGCCATCTTTCAGTGAGCTGCAGATTGCCTCGTTCATAGAAGGACCTGTCTTTGGTGGCGAAAAACTGTACATGGTACTGATTTATAGCCTCATCTAAATTGAACGTTATACCACGCAAGGACTGTTGAAGAGAGTGAAACAAGTGGAAGTTTGACGGTGCACGGTCAGTCGAGTATGCTGGGTGTGGCAACACATCCCACCCAAGCTGCAATAATTTTTGGCGGGTGATCAAACTTGTGTGTGGTTTCGCGTTGTCGTGTTGGAACACAACCCCTTTACGATGAACTAGCTCTGGACGTTTCTGGATGATGGATTCGTTCAAACTGCCCAATTGCCGACATTGCACATTCGAATTGATTGTTTGGTTCCGTGGTAGGAGCTCGAAAAACACGACACCTTTAAAATCCCACCACACTGAGACCAGAACCTTCCGCTGATGAATGTCTGCTTTGGATGTCGTTTGAGGCAAAGCAGCACGTCGGGACCAAGGCCGCTTTGCGCAGCACATTGTTGTACACAATCCACTTTTCGTCACCAGTTATCAGTCGCTTCAAAAAAGGATCGTTTTCCTCACGTTTAATGAGCATATCGCAGATGTTTATACGCGCTGTCAATTGAGCTTCCTTGAGTTCATGAGGAAACCACACATCGAGCTTGCTTACGTATCCCAGCTTCTTCAGATTGTCGTGAACGCTTGAATGATGGATTTACAATGTGTCTGCAATCTCTTGCATCGTGTAACGTGGGTTTGACTCGATCAATGTCTTTATTTGGTCGTCATCAACCTCGGTGGGCCTTCCGGACCGAGGAGCATCGTTAAGGTCAAAATCACCAGCACGGAATTTTGCGAACCAACGCTGGCACTGGCGTTCTTGTAGAACATTATCACCGTACACTTTACGCAACCTTCACAAGCTTGACGCACGTTCTTCCCTTTACGGAAGTAAAACAGTAAAATACGGCGAAAATGCACAATTTGGTCTTCTATCTTCAACTTGATGTAAAATATCCGCAATTCAACCAAATCTCTCACTATTCCTTTTAGACTGCAGCTAGAACTGACACCTGTCGAATGCCATAGCGATAACAGAGCTGCGAATGCCTCTAGTACTTCTAAATCCACCCAACCGCCATCGGGTGCCAAAATACGTCATGACTTTTCCGACAACCCAATAATATACATCAAACTGGCGCACGAATAAAAAGATTTTAATGACATGTTAGCTATAGCGGCTGCTAATGAGAATATAAAGATTCTACACATCAAAATAAATGCATGTAATGCATTTATGAGATGTCTGCAAACATATCCTTGGATGTAAATGTTCAGCCATTGAATGTTCTTACCGTCCCAGAACTTTTCGATATGTCCCCTCCTCCCCCAACCTTTTTTTTTTTTTTTTTTTTGTGGCTCGTGTGTTGTACTTTTTCACTCTTGATCTGTCCAAGGCCATTGCTTACTATTTTAATACCTGGAGACATTCCAGCAGCTTTCTGTGCACCGGTAGCTGTTTCACCATGCCCAAGACTTTATTCTGAAACACAGAAGCTACAACATACTCACTTAGTTTTGAGAAAACACAGGCAAACTGCATGTTGCCAGCTTTGAAAAGCGTTTTTTTTTGCAATCTAACTCCTCTTCTTCACGAACGGTTAGAAATTGGTACTTAGAAATAAACAAAATGTACTCGTTTTTGAGTACATTCTGGGCTTATAATAGCTCGGAGTATTTGTGCCTCATTTTTGAAAAAGACCCGTACTTATTTTTGAATACATAAGGGAATCAACTGTGAGTATATCTTGTATTTCTAATTTGAAATATATGTATTAATTTTTGAATACATATATTTCAAATATGTACTAAAAAATCCATATAATTCAAACATACAGTATGTGCTCTAACTTCATTCAGTTTCTGTGCGCTTTCGGGCAGGGCACAGAAACTGAAGGAAGTTAGAGCAAATCTAGCAGAATAGTTTGCAAGTGAGAGAGAGCACGTCAGATGGTGCCACCGTACAAGCGTACGGTTTTGCACATTAAAGGCAGAGAGAAATTAGGGGCGGAGGCTTAGGAACTTTAACCGGGGGATTCCTACCCGGGGGTCGTCACTTTACGTGCTCGCCCGATATTCAGCGATTGTTAGAAATTCACACCACCACGAAGAGAAATTCGCACCACCACGAAGAGAAATTCACACCACCACGCAGAGAAATTCACACCACCACGCAGAGAAATTCACACCACCATGAATAGAGGCTTAGGAACTTTAACCGGAGGATTCCTACCCGGGGGTCGTCACTTTACGTGCTCGCCCGATATTCAGCGATTGTTAGAAATTCACACCACCACGAAGAGAAATTCACACCACCACGAAGAGAAATTCACACCACCACGAAGAGAAATTCGCACCCCCACGAAGAGAAATTCACACCACCAAGCAGAGAAATTCACACTACCATGAATAGAAATCCACACCACCACGAAGAGAAATTCACACCACCACGAAGAGAAAGCTTCAAGCCTATCAGGCTAGGTTTGAACCTGGATTCCCTCCATCAGTAGTGTAAATCTCTAACGACTAAGCCATCCGCAGCTCGATTCCAACTTTGGAATACCTGTACTTCATACATACTGCTTCATTCATAGAATCGACTGGAAGTATATTTTTCGATGGCACATCTGGGATAACAGATATACTCCTTGTCACATGCTGGGCAAATGGACCGCACAGTTTTATGACAAATATAGTGATGAAGCGACAATATATTATATATGAGATTGACAAAAATACAGTTAATGTTAAAACGTACACAAAGATACCTTATGCATGATTAAATTACTTGTGATCAGTGATTTTTTGTTACTTATTATTTATGTGTGTCACTTTACACATTTAATAAACAATTTCTCTTGAAATCTTTAATGTCTAAAATGAAGTAATACGAGATTATATTTATATTTATTGACGTAGTTATTTGTAAGTACGTATGGTTACTTATAGTTGAGTTATATTTATATTTATTGACGCAGTTTTTTGTAATATTATATTATTGACGCAGTTATATTTATATTATATTTATATTACAGTTTTTGTAATATTATATTATTGACACAGTTATATTTATATTTATTGACGCAGTTTTTTGTGATATTATATTATTGACGCAGTTATATTTATATTATATTTATATTACAGTTTTTGTAATATTATATTATTGACACAGTTATATTTATATTTATTGACGCAGTTATTTGTAAGTACGTATTGGTTACTTATATTAGATTATATTTATATTTATCATGCACTCGTTTACGATACGATTGTATTTTTAAAAAAAACGAGTAGCTTCAGGTACTCATTTTTAAGTAGATTTTTTTTTACAGTTTTAAGTAGATTATTTTTTACAGTTTTAAGTAGATTTTTTTTTACAGTTTTAAGTAGATTTCTTTTTTGCGTTCGCTCTTGAGTTGACCTTTCCACATTGCTGCCAAAACGGCTGTTGACAATAGCGGAGAAGTTCGGAATTCTGCCAGGATGTTCAAAACATTATGAACTATTGCTTAGTGCCAAAAACGAAAAATCGAAAATTTTGACGTTTTTGCAGAAATTTCAGTGCACTTCCCCCCCCCCCCCATTTCCCCAGTACATTAGCGAATTACAGTAAACAACTGCTTTAAAGAGTAAATACACTCTATACCTCCTTCCCCGAAAAAATAAACTGGTTGGCCATAAGTCAGGATCCTATGTTAAAATGTAACCATTTAAGTAACTGAATAATGTAATTTTAGAATTCATGCAGCTTTCTTAATGGTAGAAATATTATAGGTTTATTGGTGCAGTTTTCCATAACGTTTAGGCGATCCGCCATGACATGTCTACCAAGTACATGCTCACTTTCGCAGCGTAATTAAAAGCGAGAACACAATCTTTCCGTTTTTTCTTTAGCGGTAAAAGTCGTGGGAAGCTGGCATTAAGGTCGTCGATGTCTTAAAAGTGATTAGCATTCTAAGCAAGTGGAACAAGTACTTCCGAATTGTAAAGATTTCCTCCATCTTTGCCTGTCCAATCACTTCCGCCTAATTTAGTGCGCACGGTCAAATCAAATTACCTGGCTCATTTCGTTTAGCGTAACACGGATGCTCGCTTCCTTTGAACAATCAAAAAGCCACATTGAAAAAATCAGATGGTTTCTTCTTTTGTTCTGCTTTTTTTTTTTTTTTTTGTATACCATGAGATAGCCTCACACTAGTTCTTTTGAACAAAAACACTTCACAATGAAGCAGAATGGCTTCGGTCTTTTAGAAAATGAAAGAAAAAGAATTCCTGCTCTTTGACTCGCCAGTTGTCGTTTAAAAACATATGTAAAGTTGTAATTATAAAATACAGGAATTTTAAAATTTCAAAGGTGGATCTGCTCTTTATATACAAACGACTTTTGTCGTGCACAGCCAATCAAAGCGACTACCTGTTCATCATCATCATCCTTGTCATCCATTATCATACCACTGCTGGACGAAGGTATCCCCAAGTTTCCTCCACAACGGTCTGTCTTGTGCCAGTCTCCTCCGTGTTACTCCCGCATACTTTCGAATTTCATCCACCCATCTTCCATGTGGTCTTCTTCTGGGTATTTTCCTGTCCTTTGGAATCCAATCTAAAATTTCGACTGTCCATCGATGGTCTGTCCTTCTGTCAGTATGTCCAGCTCATTGCCATTTCAGGGATTTTACTGTAATCATGATGTCTTCCACTCTTGTCATTTTTCTGATCCACGAGTTTCTCTTCTTATCTCTCCTGGTTACACCAAGCATGCACCTCTCCATGCTGTTTTGAGTTGTCTGCAGCCTTTGTATGTCTCTTTTAGTTAAGGTCCACGTCTCTGCACCATACGTAAGAGTTCTTCTTCTTATCTCTCCTGGTTTCACCAAGCATGCACCTCTCCATGCTTCTTTGAGTTGTCTGCAGCCTTTGTATGTCTCTTTTAGTTAAGGTCCACGTCTCTGCACCATACGTAAGAGTTCTTCTTCTTATCTCTCCTGGTTTCACCAAGCACGCACCTCTCCATGCTTCTTTGAGTTGTCTGCAGCCTTTGTATGTCTCTTTTAGTTAAGGTCCACGTCTCTGCACCATACGTAAGAGTTCTTCTTCTTATCTCTCCTGGTTTCACCAAGCATGCACCTCTGCATGCTTCTTTGAGTTGTCTGCAGCCTTTGTATGTCTCTTTTAGTTAAGGTCCACGTCTCTGCACCATACGTAAGAGTTCTTCTTCTTATCTCTCCTGGTTTCACCAAGCATGCACCTCTCCATGCCTCTTTGAGTTGTCTGCAGCCTTTGTATGTCTCTTTTAGTTAAGGTCCACGTCTCTGCACCATACGTAAGCACTGGAAGGATGCATTGATCAAACACTTTTCTTTTAAGACATAATGGCATATTGCTCCTCAAAATTCTGCTGTTTCTTCCAAAAGCTCTCCAGGCAAATTTTATACGCCGATTAATTTCTTCATCAACGTGACCTTCACTTGATATCTGCTGTCCAAGATAAATGTACGCATCTGTTATCTCCAGCTTTTCTCCATCAATCGATAAATCTTCATTTCTTGTAAAAGCATTGTACATCACTTTTGTCTTCTGAAAGTTCATTTTTAATCCCACTTCTTTACCTTTGGCAGCAATTTCCTGGATCATACTCTACAACTATCTGTTATTGTTATTAAAACCCGAAGGAAGACACAAAGCGTGAAATCAACAAAAGCAACATGAATATACGAGTTTGAAATCCGTCTAATAGACAAACGTAATAATGTCAAATTATGTTTTTATTAATAAGATAATTTCTATCACTTGATAAAAGCAATACAACAACTGTGCGCTAATTGTTTCACATTATTACATTCGAACTAACGATATTCACTTTTGCGTTATTTCAAGGTGCACCAGACAGTGCACACTCAAGAAGCGCTTATAGCGAATTTGAAAATTTTCATTTCTTTTGACATCGCCCTCAAAATAAATGAAACACCCAGCGTCGATTTTGACATTTATTATAAACCACTGGAAGTACCAAACATTTTCCCTCCTGATTCACATTGCTCAGAACAGTAAAAATTCCTGTTTAGAACATGGTTCTATAGAGCGTATAACGTATGCAAATTCGAAAACCTAAATAATAAGGAAATTGATAATATTTATAGCAAAGGTCTAAAAGCTGGATATAAGTAAGATGAAACAGACAGAATACATAGAAGTATAAGAATTCATACACACACCGGACAAAAAATTAGTCACCCTTGGTAGAACTTACCTACTATCGGGTGACGGCGCCTCTTGCCTTGATAACAGCATCAGTCCGGTGTGGTCGAGACTCCACGAGCTTGTGGATCGATTTGCAGCCACTTGTGCGTCAATTGGTCCCGAAGTTCTACCAGAGTACGAGGATGTCTATTTCGGCGTTTCACCTTCTGTTCCAAATGATCCCACAGATTTTCAATAGGATTTAAATCTCGGGATTTGGCGGGCCAGTCGAGGTGCGACATTGTTGCTGATCGTTTATCGTACCACTCAGACACAGTTTTACCCTGTGAACATGGCAATCGTCATCTTGGAAGACAGGAATGGTCATGTGATGCTGCTCCTTTAGATGTAGGGCAAAGGGCAACGCTTCGTCATTCAGAATGCGGAGGTAGGCATCCTGGTTCAAATTCATCGTCACTGCAATGAGAGGACTCATTTCGTGGTACGAAAAACATCCCCAGAACATCACAGAACCCTCTCCAGGTTGAGCAACACCTTTGACACAATCAGGATTAAAGGCTTCATTGGGTCTGTGATGCACTCGTTGCCTAACATCTTTGAAGTACAAACAAAAACGAGACTCATCAGACCAAATTACTGGTTTCCAGTCCTCCACAGTAAAGTTTTGGTGCCTCTGAGCCCATTGATAACGTGTGACTTCGTGACTTGCTGTTAAAAGAGGCCTCTTTCGTGGTACTCTGCTCCAGATGTCCATCGCATGCAGTTCTCGTCTTTCTTTCGGAAATTGGTTGGAGTGGACTTTCATTGACTGTTTTCAGCAAGTGTTGCCTGGTTTCAAACTGATTTGCAGTTACTAGGCGTAAAACATGGCGACGGTCCCTGTTGGTGAGAATATTTTTCCAGCCACAGTTACGTCGTCGATTATCAGTTGACTGCAAACAACACCACTGTTTGTTGATCCGCTGGACAGTACGCTTCGACACGCCAACAAATTGGGCGAATTCATTCATTTTGTGCGCGTGGACACGGACGAACACGATGGCTCCTTTTTTCCACTCAGTAACGTATGTCTTACGATCCACATGGCAGACTACATTCAACCCACACGTTGCTCTTTACCACTGCACGAGACAGAAATTATCATGCGAACCACGTCAGTGCTATTTATCTCCCAACAATGCTATCACGGCGCCCTCTGTGCAAACGGTAACTTCCTACTGTCGTTTCTGTTGGAGGTAACTAATTTTTTATCCGGTGTGCTTATAATGACTGCAATAACAAGCTCGACTAGTAATACAATGATATACGTAGAATTCATAACATTTGTCCCGTTTTTTACATATTGGTTGAAGAATTTATTACGTAAGTACATCTCAGTAGCAATGAAGTCACAAACACCGTTATCACATATAATATCAAGCTTCAAGGAGAGACAGTGTGAGAAAAAAAACCGGATGTGTGCGCTATACCGTTCGTGTATCCTAACAACACAGAAAATATACACTATATTGAAAAAGGTCACCGGACACCAGGAAGAGAAACACAACATATCATTTTTTGACATATATAAGTACGGGGATGGTCTACCTTTGGCCTTAATGCATGCACTGACCCTTCGAGATATGCTTTCGACAAGGTTTTCGAACACAGATATAGGTATGCGCTTCCATTCAGTACATAATGCTGCCGCTAACTGTTGCTTAATTGTAGGCCATGGTTCCAAACTTCTTATGCGGCGTTCTAATTCATCCCATAGGTGCTCTATGGGATTACGATCAGGCTCTGTGCTGGCCAGTCCACACACGATACGGAATTATCGTCAAACAACCCCGTAGCAGTCCTTGCTTTATGGCTCGGTGCATTATCCTACTGGTACCAACAAGGCTCGGTTCCATAGCCACAGAAATGGTATGGCATCATTGTCCAGAATACCTAGGTAGACGTGCTGGTTAACAGGTCTGTCCGTGATGATTACCAATGAGCCGGGACCATACCACGAAAAGCACCCTCACCCGGTCACACTGCCAGCTCCAAACTTGACCGTAGGAACAGTACACTGTGGTAAATAGCATTCCCTCGGGTGCCGCCATACCCACACATGGCCATCAGACTGATGGATCGTGTATCTGGATTCATCAGTCCATGGGACCCATTTCCATTTATCTACAGTCCACGATAAACTATCTTTACATCATGCTAAACGACGAGTAGCATTCCGAGTGGAGATGAAAGGCTTATGAGGAGCCTTACGACCACGGTAACCCGTGGAATCAAGTTCTCTGCGAATGGCACGTGTACATACTAAGGTTCCAGAATTTTTACTCACCTGTACACTGAGATCTTGTGCAGTACTCCGTCGATTAGCTGTAACGACTGTCCTGAGGCTTCAACGTACTCTGTCACTGATCTTCTTTGGTCTGCCGGTACGTTTTGCTGCTTCAGGCACGCCATATGTCTTCCAGTTATTCAGTACGTCCAAAACAGTTGACTTGGGTATGTTTAAACGCCTCTCGGTTTCTCTTATGGACAACCCACTAATGTAACACCCAACAATCTTTCTTTTCTTAAAGTCAGTTCTCTCCCGCCGAGACATTTTCACTGAACCTCAGAGTGCGATATGATCGCGGTCAGCTGCAGGCTTGTTTTTATACCGTTTGCAGCTGTACCGCGCATCTTAACAACGCAGTGGGTCCGTTCATTTGCTTTTAAAGGGGTGTCCGGTGATTTTTTTCAGCCCTTCTCCCAGATAATCCTTCCGCTCCAATTAGGATTGAACTCACGCCTTCAACCATACTGAGCCACAGACACTCGGTAGTTCGAGTCACGAACATCATAAAACAAATTGCGCGATAATGAATTTTCTTTCCTGTCATTGATTCGAGTGATTCAGTCATTTTATTTTCTGTCGGAGCTTATTTTTTTCTGAATAGGTTTGTAATATTTTTTTGTAGGACTTTTCACGAATTAAGCATTTTTCATAGGGATTTTTTGAAGCAACAAACTGCTTTGCAACTTGATGTTTTTAAACTGACAATGACTTTCAGTTACCTTTAAAAAAGGTGAAATGTACTTTTTTATAGTATTATTTCACCAAAAGAAAAGCTTCTAAATATAAAATGTACTCGTGATAGCTATAATAGTTTTTCTTTAAGGTGTCCAAAGAGTGATACACTGAAGAGCAATTGAATTAGAGACAGCTGGCGTTATGCAAATGTGGCACTGTGGGAGGCCCTGTAAACGGAAACGACATGACGTATGCAGCGATCCGGCAATATAAGGAGTGATGCGACGGGAATCAGTAAGAGTCGAACGCAGTATGGGTAAGACGAAGGATCTAAGCACATTTGATCGCGGGAAAATTGTCGGGGCCCGACGAATGTGTCACTCCATCTCGGAAATCATGCAGTCACTGGGATTTTCACGAGCCACTGTGTCACGGGTGCACCCTGAGTACATCGAATCCGGCAAAACCATCCCTGCAAGTGCAAACTGCCGTGGGCAACAGCGTGTGGATGAGCGGGGTCTTCGTCGCTTAGCTCGCATTGTAACAGCGGATAGACGGGCCACAGTGCAAGAAATCACTCGGCAATTTAACGATGGTGCACAAAAACGTGTAAGCAGCCACACCATCCAGAACCATCTCCTCGCTATAGGGTACAGAAACCATCGTCCCACGAGGGTACCGCTGCTGACCGCACATCACAGGGTACAAAGATTAGCATGGGCACGCGAACATCGCCACTGGACTTTAGACATGTGGAAAAATGTTTCCTGGACTGATGAGTCGAAATTCACGTTGGTACATGCGGATGGCAGGATACGAGTACGGCGCAAACCACATGAAGCGATGGATCCTTCTTGCCAGCAGGGTAATGTTCAAGCTGGTGGGGGTAGCATTCTCGTCTGGGGACTGTTTACGTGGACTGAAATGGGACCCTGGTACGTGTGACATCGTCCCTCACAGGTCAACGTTACCGGGATATCCTGGACGACCATTTGCTCCCGTTTGTGTGTCTTCAACATTAAAATGGGGGCCTCATCCTGCAACAAGACAATGCACCGTGCTATCTCTCCCGAATTATATACGAATGTTTGAATGAACACTCCACCGACGGGACCTCGCTTACTTGGCCAGTTAGGTCACCTGACCTCAATCCCATCGAGCACATCCATCTGGGATGCCACCGAGAGAGATGTTCGAGGCTCTGACCCCCTCCATCAAATCTTCGTGAACTGTGGGAACTTGTTCAGGGGTCATGGATCCGTATGGCATTACAACGCTTCCGGTGTCTTGTCGAGTTCATGCCGAGACGAATCGCTGCCGTCATTAGGACGAAAAGTGGTGCTACACGTTACTAGACAGGTATCTCTAATTCAATTGCCCTTCAGTGTAACCACCTGTACAATAAGTGAAGTACCCGGTTTCTTAAAGTTACACAATATAGATATTGAATTGCTGGTGCGCAAAATAAAGGAGAGAAAAAGAAATATCCTGTACCACAATAAACAAAATCCATGCGATATGCTATCCACAATATCCGATCTCGCTACGGAACTTCAAAATACGACAGATGATTGAAATTTAAAAGTTAATCAAACCTCAAGTATCATCACGAATCACTCCTATTATCGGTAATTTCTCGTCATATGGATACGGAAAAAGTGAGAACTGGAGTTTTTCAGGTAATAAACGAAAGGAATTGCGGAAAGGTTTCTGAAAATTCATAATTTTCCCGTGGTACGAAAAATCAGTGGAATTCCGGTTTCTTTCGTCATTTCACGGAAAGAGTTGTATCAGAAATATGGATACGAAAAAAGTGAGAACTGGATATTTCGGTAATTCACGAAAGAAATGATGGAAAGTGGCTCGAGAATTTCAGAAATTTTTTTACAGTGTATAAGCGCTTCTTGAGTGATGTTCACTGTTATTACATTCGGACAGCTTTAGCTATACAACATAATTTTCCTACCACAAAAATGAAGCTGAACTTTATTCACGCCCCTACTGAAGAAACATTGGTTAAATCCTTCAACGTCAGTGAATAAACAAAGACATCGCTCTTTCCACGTTAAGCAACGCACAGCAACCGAAAAATTGTTAATTGTTATTCGGCCGCCGCAGGGGAATGATTGGATTTGAAGGATTTTCACTTTGGATTTCACCCTTTAAATTTAACTGCTATAATTAATATATAGGCAGTGCCATTAATGCACACCAGATGGAGGCGTCTTAGTAGCTAAGCCCATCTAACGGATTCGCAATGTCAGATTCCTTTAAAAAAAATGCACATAGCTCCCTGGATTGTTGGCCACCGTGGTCTAAGTAAGGCTAACGCGCTCGGCTAGATATCGAGAGACTTGGGATTCGTTTCCCCGGCGGCGGCCAAATAACAATTTTTCGTTTGCTGTGCGTTGCTTAACGTGGAAAGAAGCGATGTCTTTGTTTATTTATTGAAGAAACGTTTTTCAACTCAAACTTAGCATCCCAGTTTGTGTAGAGAAGCGAAAGTTTTCCAAAGAAGAGTATGCATTTTCGTACACACACGCACAGAATAAAAAATAGTGTTTTCTTTTAAACAGAAATCATGTGTCTAATCGGACGCGCAAAATAGAGCATCATCTGCATCATCACATTTATCAGACATGGTCGATCAACTGCTGAATAAAGATCATCCCAAATTCCTTCCACGGCTGTATGTCTTTTGTACTTTTTTTAAGTTTCCCGACGTACTTCCCAATTTCATGAACATCTATTGAGTATTTGTGATACCTGAGTAACCACATAAATATTTCTGTCATCCAATAATGATCTGTTCTTCTTTTATGTCTATGGCATCCCAATTCTCACTGATTCTTTTTCTTTTTCTTTCCTGGTCATAGCAGTCAGGCATGCTTTTTTTGGCGTTGCATACAATCTCTGATTACGAGTATCTTTCCTGGTTAGCGTGCAGACGTCCCATACGTAAGTTGACACTGCTATGTTGCATTGATTACTAATTAAGTGGGCATTTTTCATGCATAGCGGTAATTTGCTATCGGATATTGTGTCACTCCTTCCAAATATACTCTAGCCGCCCCGATGGCGCAGTGGTCTAGGCGCTGGCTTCTAACCATTCGTCCGAGATGGGGTCCGGGTTCGAATCCCGGTGAGGGATGGATGTTGTGTTTTAATTACGGCACTGACTCTCTCCCTACCCTTATACCAGTGGCTGTAAATTAGGGACGGGCGACTGCTTATAGTTTATCGAGTTGCTCACGGTCTTCTGTTTCAATAAAAGCACAGAACTTGATCTGTTGCACCACGTGAGATCGTACATCTGTAATTTAACCTTCATTTATGAGTTCCAGTTCTTATGTAAATTATGATACTTCTCCGTTAGATTTAATTTCTGAACGGCATGTCACTTTTCCGAATTTCCTTATAATTTTTGGCAACGACTGACAGTGAGTCGAAGGTAAATAAAAATCCGGTGATGGTACGACGAAAGACGATTTACTTATTATACTTATCTTTTTTTATTTGAGGTCTAACGACCACCGTGAGCAACTCAATGGGCTATAAGCAGTCGCCCGTCCCTAATTTAGGGTCACTGGTTCCAGGGAAGGAGAGAGCCAGTGCCGTAAGACAAACACAACATCCATGCCTCACCGGGATTCGAACCCGGACCCCTTCGGACGAATAATTAGAGGGGTCATCGCTTAGACCACTACGCCACTGCCATATTATACTTTGCCTTATGTGATCTTCTTGAGCGGTACACTGAATAGGAAATTTATATTGTGATTAAATCAATGAAGTTCTGTGAGTTGTTCAAAGGGGAATTGTGTTTGCGCGCTGTAAGTCAACAACCAGGATGCGAAGAAGCAAGTTGTTCTAAGTTGCATTTGTTGCTATTGGGGTGTCCGAAAAAAAAAACCCGGCGTTTTTACATAGGTCAGTTCCACGACGTAAACATGCATGTTTTCTGCGCAGGCGACTAAAAGCGCGTACTGTGGGCAATGAAACGAGGCGTGAAGCACATATCGCGACCCATGCGTTGAACTCGTGCCGCGGTCTGTTGCAATGGCTACAAAGTTTGAAATATTGGTTCTATTACGACATTAATGGAAACAGGGGTTTCAAGCTGCTGAGGTAGTAAGAAAAATTAACAAAGTTGAAGGTGAAGGCCTGGCCTGGCGATCACTCGGACCGCGCAAATATGGTTCAAGAAATTTGCGGCTGGTGACCTGAGCTTGAAAGGAAACGAGGTTTCGGGTAAGCCTTCTGCTGTTGAGTCCGACACCCTGCAAGCGCCTGTGGAAGACAGTCCACGAGAAAGCACTCACAAATTATCAGAACAACTGGAAGTTTGTAAATTTACCTTTGCTGAGCACCTGCACAAGATCGGAAAGGTTTACAGCCGATGTCGTGAGGTGCCTCATGAGCTCACCAAAGCCTAAGCTTAACGACGTGGCAAAGTATGCAAGCAACTGCTCAGAAATCCACGCGATACTCGATTTATCAAACGAATAATTGCTGGCAATGAAAAGGGGATATACCTGCGAAATACAAATTCTTCACAACAGTGGTTGATTAGAGTGAACCAGCTTTACGTACTCACAAACGCGGACGTTTTAAGAAAAAGTTCCTGGTATGTGTCTGGGGGGAATTATGATACTGTAATCCACTTTCAGCTCATTCCGAATGGTCAGTCTATCAGTGCCGAACTGTATTCTGAGCAACTGGACAGGATATATCCTGCCTTAATCAACCGAAAGGGAACACTGATGGAATCATACCGTTAATCGGACCGAAGTTAAAAAGAACTAATACCAAGTTCGATTTTTGTCATACGCTTGTAACATTTGTGTTCGCAATTTCGCAATTAATTTGAAGATGTGGGTGCAAAAACATTATTTTGGATTTGTGTTAATGTGAAATAACCTATGCTTACATTGCACAACAGATATTAAGCAAAAACAACATCGAAGAAAAAATTCATGGGCGTATAATACTTGGTTAGAGAGTATTTGGAAGAAACAGTACAATTTTTAGGAGTCATTTGCCATTATGTGTTAAAAGTGTTTAAGCAGTGCATCCTTCCAGTTCTTACTTACGGAAGGCGTAAAAAAGGCATTCGAATCGGCGGAGAACTGAAAGCAGCATGGAAAGATGCATGCTTCGCGTAACCAGAAAACATAGAAGAACTCATGGATCACGAAACTGATAAGATAATGTCATCATGATCAAGTTAAAATCCCTGAAACGGCAATGGGCTGGACATGTTGCTAGAAGAACTGACCACCGCTGTACAAAAGAAATACTATTGATAGATTGAATTCCAGTGGACAGGAAATGACCCTGAAGAAAACCACGAAGTAGATGAGAGGATGAAATTCGAAAACATGATGGAGGAACATGGAGGAGAATGACTCAAGATAGAAAGTTTGAACTGATTTATGGAGACCTTCACTCAGAAGTGGGTTAAGAATGGCTGATGATGAGGATGGTTAAACCTCATACCATTAATCGGACCGAAGTTAAAAAGAATTGCGTGGAATCGAGCTGCTGCCTCATCCAGCATACAACCACGACCTTGTCCTTTCAGACTACTACTTGCTTTAGACGATGGCGCATTTTCTTCGTGGCAAGCAGTTAACTACTTTCAACGATGTCGAACGCAAGTGCCAAACGTTTTTTTGCCTCTATACCGAAAGCTTGGTATTGTGCAGGAAGGAAACAGCTGGCAAACATACGGGTTCAAACTGTTGAATATGATGGCATGTATTTTGAAATTTAGTTTGGTATCTTCCGAGGTTCTTGCTAAGTGAAACTATCGTATCAAGAACACCGTTTTTTTTTTCAGACACCCCAATATGTCCATTAGTAGTCATCTAAGTGCTCTGTTAAGTACTTAACATTATTTCAACATACGAACTAGAACAACTAAAAACGTTCAGAACATCATAAACATCCAGCTGCAGATTAGGAATTTCATAGTGACACTTTGCAAATTAGAAATTGTAAAGAAATTCATATTCGCCGCCCCGGTGGCGCAGTGGTCTAAGAGATGGCTTCTGATCATTCGTACAAGGTGGGTCCGGATTCAAATCCCGGTGTGGCATGGATCTTTTGTTTGTCTTACGGCGCTGGCTCTCTCCCTTCCCTAGAACAAGTGGCCCTAAATTAGAGACGGGCGACTGCCTATAGCCCATTGAGTTGTCCACGGTGGTCGTTAAACCTCGATTTAAAAAAATTCATATTCAGTGCTACCGAGATATTAACTGATAGATTGTCAAAGGTCTTATAGTTGGAATTAAATAAAATACTATCATGGGAGTCATTGAAAATTCAGCGATAGATTGAATGAGAAATTCTCGCCTATTCAGGATTCAACGAGACACCGGATGGAAAGTTTTCAAAAGGCTCGTTACTTACAAAAAGAAGAAAAATCTCGAGAAATGTATCCAACATTCAGCGGAAGAATTAATGAGAAACTGCCTTTTATTCTGCATTTAACGAGGGACTGAATATAAGTGTCTCAAGAGAAGTATAATCTGTGTACAATCAGTGACAAAACGAGATACTCTCGACAGATTATAGCCTTTTTACTTTCATGGAAGCCAAGATCATGTATGGTCATTCCACATGATAGTGTGTCTCGATCTTTCTGATACCCATGATTCTACAGTTACTTCTCTTCGATCAAACAGCCTGTAACAACATGTCAGGCTAACTCTCTGATACCCATCAACACCAAAGCCTAGATTTACAAATTAAAAGTTTCTGAGCTTCATTTGGAAAGAAATGTCATATTTTTCTTGTCGCCAATATCTGATAAGTCAAAAAAAGAAGAGGAAATGGAAAGATATAAAGAAAGAAATGAATGAATTTTCGAAGAGCAAGTTACTGTCGGTTTCGCCAAATGGCTGAAAAATGTTTATCATGAAGCAAAGTTTTTGTCTTTTGCGTTTCCTTGCATTTTTTGGAGAGGATTTTGAAAAATATTTGTGCCATTCCTTTTACATTACCCATGAGATTTACTTCTGAAACTTTAAAACACAGAGGATGACAGTCAGTCTTAAGTCTCCTTGTGAGGATCAATTAATTGTTCCTACGCATATTCAAATTCCACTTGTGCAAAGCAGAATAGATCATCAGAAACGCACATGCTGCTTGAGTTATTCTCCCGGCAAGTACACGAGAAGGACGTCGTAGAGAAATAATAACTTGCACTCAGCGAAGTTTCGCGTGCACTAAGATAGGCATTTGAAAAAAAGAAAAAATTCCGACGTGCTTCGTCTTGTAATTCCACTATTTTGTAACTTTAGCACTTTTAAACATCTTGTAACTGTTATTTCTTTAATACATTATTAGAGTTAAAATGTCATGAAACATAAATGACGTCAATAAATGATTTTATGCCCGTTAAACTGGGTTCATCATTCATGTGTCACATTTTGTTTAGTTCATATGCGCAAACAGCCGTTTTCTCTACAATTAGTGATTATTTTTCATGCGTCAGTCCAATTTTTAATCTCACGTTATCATTCTTACTCCCAGATCTTTAAAAAAGTTTTTCATTGCCAACCTGAAGCAGTGCATGACTAAGAACAAAAACCCTATTAATGGAGAATCATCACACAGAAAAGGATTAGCCTGGTGTTCTACGTAGATCATTTCTATTTGCTGTGTATTCACGACTTACCTTGAGATCGAGTCGGAATACTGAGTAGTAATGTTAAAAACATGGCTCCAAATCGCATTTTCTCTTACCCTATTACCCACGACAACTCGTGCAAATTTTTTTGTTGCTTATAAAGGTCTCCAATCCTACTTTCATGTGTATCTATCAATCTGTCTGTCTATCGATCTGCCCGTTCCTATCATTCATTATTTATCTCGTTTCCTCTCCATTTCCTCTGTTTAGGCCTATGTGTCTCTCCCTACCTTTTTTCTCCGTCTCTCTCTTTCCACTTACCATTTTTTATCATTTCATGTCACTCTCTTTATATCTGCCTTCTCTTCCTTCCGACTTTCATTATATATCGCTCCTTCAGCTTTTCTGTGCCTCTCTGTTTTCTACTGCTTCTCTCTTTCCCTAACTTATTTCGTCTATTTCTTCTTCCGTCACGCTTCTCTCTATTATAATTCATTTTTTCTGCGTCCTTCTTTGCATATCTCTGCGCTTTCTGTCTTTTTTATGATTTTTTCTCTCTTTACCCTACCTCCCACCACCACTCTTTATCTGCCTGTCCTTCTCCTTATCTTTCTTTTGTAATTTTTCTCTCACTCTCCTTATCTCTTTGCCTATCGTTGAATCACTTTTGCATTTATTTTTATTTTGTTAGGATCCATCTATCTCTGCGTCATTTTTATATTTGATGCATTTTTTTTTTGTATTTGAAACTTGCCAAGCATCATTTTGTTTATCAGTCTTTTACAGCACTCTTGTAAAATTAAATAGGTCTAAACATATTTTCCTTTCCTGCATGATTTGCCACCTTTTTTTCTTTGGGATTTCCTCAATGAGTTTTTTTCTCACTCTGTCCTTTCAACACTTAATTTTTTTCTTTTATGATTTCTGAGTGTCGTACGTTCAAACCATTTATTCTTCCTTCTTATTTTTAATTTTCTTCCTTCCTTCCCGTTTCTTTTTTGGTAGATAACTTACTTCCACGATTTCTTATCATTCTCATTCAAAAATAATTGTTATTTTGATTGATTTGTTTACCACCCATAAGCAGTGAAAAATAAAAAGCAGGTGACGTCAAAAGATAGACATGTGCGTTTCAGGATTTAGCGAACCCTTCCTCCGCTACGTCGGTTACAGAGTGTAGTCAGCGCTACAAACCATTCATCCGAGGTGGACCAGAGTTGGAATCACCAGCGAGGCTTAGGTGTTATGTGTGTGTGTGTATTGTGACGTGCCTTCCCCTAAGGACGCACATGAGATAAAGGCAGATGGAAGTGAGAGCCCATGTCGCGTAGCTCAGTTGGGAGAGCGACTTACTCCGGAGTGAGGGGACCTGGGTTCGATGCCATGCGCGTACAAAACTTGTATGTTATATTGGTGCCCGAACTTCCAGATAGCCCCGGCTGTTAAGTTTCTCGTAATGATGTGGTGTTCTTTCCACACGGCGAGACAGGAAGAATGAGAATCCCTTCTTCAGTGCTTCGAAAAAATAAATCAGTGTGATGTTACGTTCCACACACCAAATTGTCTGGGATTTCTCAAATGTACGTTCTTCATGAAATGACTGCCTGCAGCGACACATGGTCCCGGTTGACCCGTGGGCCATGCTCCCGTTCCTCTTTCGGAGGAGGGGAGATGTGATGTGCCTGTCCCGCAGGACGCATGTGAGATAAAGGCAGA
Organism: Macrothele yani; assembly: GCA_039090855.1. Lineage (NCBI taxonomy): Eukaryota > Metazoa > Arthropoda > Arachnida > Araneae > Macrothelidae > Macrothele > Macrothele yani. The sequence continues at coordinate 135,943,205 of CM077002.1, forward strand.
TAGCAGTGAGGAGAGCACATGTCCGCGTAGCTCAGTTGAGAGAACGACTTACTCCGGAGTGAAGGGACCTGGATTCGGTGTCCGGCGCGGACAAAGGTGTACGTTATATTATCTTGAAACCAGTTGGCCGCCCCGGGGGCGCAGTGGTCTAAGTGATAGCCTTTGATCATTCGTCCGAACGGGGTCTGGGTTCGAATACCGGTGAGGCATGGATGTTGTGTTTGTCTTACGGCACTAGATCTCTCATTTCCCTGGAACCAGTGACCCTAAATAAGGGACGGGCGACTGCTTGTAGCCCATTGAGTTCTCACGGTGGTCGTTACACCTCCAATCAGAAAAAAAAAAAAAAAAAAAAAAAACAGTTGCCCAAAATCTCGGATAGGTGACTTTTTATGTCATTCACACTTCCTCATTTCATGATCACTGGTTTCAGGTAAGGGAGAAACGCGCTATCAGTGCTTCGCACTGTACTCGAGCCCGGCCTCAAATTTCATGTTTAACCAGAGTGGACATAACTGCGCCCCTAACCACGCGGCCAACGGAGAGGCAGATAAATGAGTGTTCTGACTTCTTTCGAAGTAATGTGTTCAGTAAACTGAAAACGAAAGCTGTATAGGAAGACAGTGCCCGTTCTTCTGTTTTTGGATCACATCTTTGAAATATGATAATACCATCCTCATCATCAACAATTTTCAATCCACTGCTGGGTGAAGGTCTCCATAAATCAGTTCAAACTTTCTGTATTGAGTCATTCTCCTCCATGTTCCTCTAGCATGTTTTCGAATTTCATTTTCCCATCTGCTTCGTGGGTTTCTTCTGTGTCATTTCCTGTCCATTGGAATTCAATCTATCAATAGTATTTCTTTTGTACAGCGGTGGTCAGTTCTTCTAACACCGTGTCCAGCCCATTGCTGTTTCAGGAATTTTAACTTGATCATGATGACATCAATTCTTATCAGTTTCATGATCCATGAGTTCTTCTATGCTTTCTGGTTACGCGAAGCATGTATCTTTCCATGCCTCTTTCAGTTGTCTGCCGATTCGAATGCCTTTTTTACGTCTTCCGTAAGTAAGAACTGGAAGGATGCACTGCTTAAACACTTTTAACATATAATGGCAAATTACTCTTAAAAATTGTACTGTTTCTTTCAAGTGCTTTCTAACCAAGTATTACGCCTATGAATTTTTTCTTCGATGTTGTCTTTGCTTGATATCTGTTGTAAATACAAAGTAAATGTAAGCAAAGGTTATTTCACCTTAACATAAATCCAAAATAATGTTTTTGCACCCACATCTTCAAAATCATTGCAAAATTGCGAACACAAATCTTACACACAAATCGCAAATGCATCTCACGGAGATTTCTCAAGTCCAAAGGTATGGATATGGAATAATGACAAATAAGTACTAGATTTGTCGACTAAATATTTCCAACATCAGCTAAAAGTTACCAAAGTTTACAGCCGCTAGTGTTCCTAGCAACAAGACAAGATGCTCCAAATTTTCCATACAAATACATGATATTTATAACAAAATGGAAAAGATGTACCAGATTTCCCAGCCAATTGTTTTAAACTACAGAGCACGGTGTACCAGATTTCGCAACCAAAAGTTTAATACAACAACGTAAAATGCACCATATTTCCCAGGCAAATATTTCAAACAAGACAAGCTATGACAGATTTCCCAGCTAGGTATTTATAGTAAGGAAAGATGTACCAGATTTCCCAGTCAATTTTTTCAAACTACAGGGCACGGAGTACTAGATTTTATCAACCAACTGTTTTTAACTACAGAGCAAGGTGTACCAGATTTTCCAGCCAAGTGAATGGCATACCTTATTTATTAATTTTTTTGTCAGGCAATGTTTCTCACAACTCCTGAGTTAGATTCACCTTCTGAGGCGTCTCATTCTTGTACTACGACATTATACCTTAAGAAAGAAACCCAAAGTTCTTTCGCATAATTGTCTTTTATAGCAATGGGCTGCAATGTTGCGTTTCTATTCATTATTATTTCACGTGGCATGATTTCAGAATGTCCTCTGCTTATCCAAGAGTACTGATAGCGTAGCTTCCCCTGATAATTGTCTTTTATAGCAATGTGTCATATTGAATTCTCTCTCTCTCTCTCTCTCTCTCTCTCTCTCTCTCTATCCCGCGCGAGCACTTTTTTTTCGGATGTAGCCATACTATTGCTCCTTGTGTCTTTTATATTTATAACAAAATGGAAAAGATGTACTATGAATTCACGTCTGATAACAAAACTGCTAACGATTTGATAAAGGAAGATCGAAATCCCGCTCTTATGTTTCTCAGTTAAACTGAATGGAATTAAACAACAGCAAACTTTTCCGTATCCCATACATTCTTTGGCAAAATTATGGATGGTCCTAAATTAAAAGTTAAATTAAATTTCTCCCAGACTTCTACGTCGATTTTCAAAACTCAGTTTTTCGATTTGTGTTGGGATCAGTGTTGCTATACCATGAAAACCGTATCCTACTAGTAAAATAACAAATACATCACAGGGAACCTTACTTTTTGATAATCTTCCGTACGAAGAGGTGAGTGATTTCCTCTACATGGTATGGGTTAAATATAATCCTCCACAATAGCATTTAGCGCTCGTAGCATACTGTTCATCTCATCATTTGCCCATATTTGTGAATAAACACATCAACTGAAGCGTAATTTTTGTGGCAGGCTTTATACACACTTGTATGGTTCATATACACTGAAGAGAAATTGAATTAGAGATACCTGTCTAGTAAAGGTTAAGCACCACCTTTCGCCCTGATGATGGCGGCGATTCGTCTCGGCATAGACTCGACAAGACACCGGAAGTGTTGGAAAGCCATGCGGATCCACGACCCCTTAACAAGCTCCCACAGTTCACGAAGATTTAATGGAGGGGGTTAGAGCCTACAACATCTCTTTCGATGGCATCCCAGATGTGCACGATGGGATTGAGGTCAGGTGATCTAGCTGGCCAAGGAAGCGAGGTCACGTCGGTGGAGTGTTCATCCAACCATTCGGATACAATTCGGGAGCTGCATTGTCTTATTGCAGGATGAGGTTCCCAGTGGTATGTTGAAGACGCACAAACAGGAGCAAATGGTCGTCCAGGATATCCCGGTAACGTTAACCTGTGAGGGACGATGTCAAACGTTCCAGGGGTCCCATTTCAGTCCACGTAAACAGTCCCCATAAGAGAATGCCACTCCCATCAGCTTGAAGAGTACCCTGCTGGCAAGAAGGATCCATCGCTTCATGTGGTTTGCGCCGTACTCGTATCCTGCCATCCGCATGTACCAACGTGAATCTCGACTCATCAGTCCAGGCAACATTTTTCCACGTGTCTAGGGTGCAGTGGCGATGTTCCCGCGCCCATACTAATCTTTGCACCCTGTGATGTGCGGTCAGCTGCTGTACGCTCGCGGGACGATGGCTTCTGTACCCCATAGCGGGGAGATGGTTCTGGATGGTGTGGCTGCTTACAAGTTTTTGTGCACCAGCGTTAAATTGCCGAGTGATTTCTTCCAGTGTGGCCCGTCTATACGCTGTTACAATGCGAGCTAGCCAACGATTACCCCTCTCATCCACACGCTGTTGTCCACGGCAGTTGGCCTTTAAAGGGATGGTTTTACCGGATTCGATGTACCCACGGTGCACCCGTGACACAGTGGCTTGTGAAAATCCCAGTGCTTGCACGACTTCCGAGATGGAGTGACCCATTCGTCGGGCCCCGATAATTAGCCCACGATCAAATTCGTCTTACCCATACTGCGTCCGACTCTTACTGATTCCCGTCGCGTCACTCCTTATATTGTCGATCGCTGCATACGTCATGTCATTTCCGTTTACAGGGCCGCCCACAGCGCCACATTTGCAAAACGCTAGCTGTCTTTAGTTCAATTGCTCTTCATTGTACTATCTACTTAATATTGTTTCCTTTGCACTTAGGTTCAACCAGTAGGGAAAGGAAACCTAAAAACTCCCCAGAATCAGTGAAAGAAGACGTCGAAGACTCAGGAGAGTTATTACAGCTAATCGACGAAGTACTGCACAAGACCTCAGTGTACAGGTGAGTAAAAATGCTGGAACTTCTGTATGTACATGTACGATTCGCAGAGAACTTCATTCCATGGGTTACCGTGGCCGTGCGGCTGCTCATAAGCCTTTCATCTTCACTCGGAATGCTACTCGTCGTTTAGCATGGTGTAAAAAGCATTTATCGTGGACAGTAGATCAATGGAAACGGGTCTTACGGACTAAGGAATCCAGATACACGATCCATCAGTCTGACGGCAGTGTGTGGGTATGGCGGAAGACGGGGGAACGCTATTTACCACTGTTTACTGTTCCTACGGTTACGTTTGGAGCTGGCAGTGTACTCGTGTGGGGGTGTTTTTCGAGGTATGGTCCTGACACATTGGTTATCGTGGACAAACCTGTTAACCGGCACGTCTACCTCGATATTTTGGACAATTATGCCCTACCAACTCTGTGGCAATATAATGAAATCGAGCCTTGTTCTTTTTTTTTTTTTTTTTTTTTTGATTGGAGGTTTAACGACCACCGTGAGCAACTCAATCAGCTATAAGCAGTCGCGCCCGTCCCTAATTTAGGGTCACTGGTTCCAGGGAAGGGAGAGAGCCAGTGCCGTAAGACAAACACAACATCCATGCCTGACCGGGATTCGAACCCGGACCCCTTACGGACGAATGATCAGAGGCCAACGCCTTAGACCACTGCGCCACCGGGCGGCATCGAGCCTTGTTCGTAGCAGTAAGATAATCCACCGATCCATAAAGCAAATACTGTTATGGCGTGTAATTCCCTATCGTGTGTCGAATGGCGAGCACAGAGCCCTGATCTTAATCCCATAGATCACCTATGGGATGAATTAGAGTGCCGCATAGGAAGTTTGAAACCAAGGCCTACTACTAAGCAACAGTTAGCTGCAGCATTATGTACTGAATGGAAGCGCATACCTACCGCTCTGTTCCAAAACCTTGTCGAAATCCTGTCTCGAAGGGTCAGTGCATGCATTAAGGCTAAAGGTGGAAGGACACCGTACTAATGTATGGCAATAAATGCTATGTTGTGTTTCTCTTCTAGGTGTCCGGTGACTGTTGTCAACATAGTGTATAATTTCCGTTTTGCTACACGCACACACACACACACACATCGCGGAAGATCGAACTTCCTTTATAGTCCGATTGATCAAATAGCGGATGGACAAATTGACAAAAGAGATTACGAAGATCAGATTTGTCAGAATCCACCAATAAGCAATAAGTGCAGTGATATGAGCGTTCGTTATGTTAATTGTTTACTTCAAACTAAGCATTACCAATAATTTTCTGTCGATACTTTTGTAATAAAATTTCAGAAACTTACAGTACATTTGAAACATCGCTGAATTAAAATGTTCTTAGGAAAAAGTTTAGAAACAGTTTCCTGTCAATATCACATAAATAAAAGTTAACCATTATGTAAGATCTACATCTTTTAACAGACAGAAATTTGGTGAGGAATTGCTAATTAGTGCAAAGCAAATACAATTACCAATAAATACAGCCGCCCAGTGGCCGAGTGGTCTGAGGCACGGAAACAGGGTCAGATGATCCGTGGTCCATTTCCCGGATAAGGCATGAGTGGTGAGGCTGTTGGATTGCACCATCGCTTGTCCCTCTCCTAGGAAGCCAATGGCCCTAAATTAGGGACAGGCGACAGGCAGCTAATAGCACTTAACGTTACTCTTGGTTTTCATTAATCCCCGACCCAAAAATAAAAATCCACCTTGTGTTACGTTAATTTTTTTCATTTGAAAGTAAATGTGGCAAAATTTGTACTTCTGCTATTTAATAACCAAAACTTTCAATTGAAGACAATCAGCCCCCTCCCCTTCGGTGGCGCAGTGGTCTAAGTGCTGGCTTCTGACCACTCGTCTGACATGGGTCCGGGTTCGAATCCCAGTGGCGCATCAATGTTGTGTTTATCTCAAGGAACTGGCTCTCTCCCTTCTATGGAACCGGTGGCCCTCAATTAGGGACGGGCGACTGCTTATAGCCCATCGAATTGCTCACGATGGATTTTTAAGGCCGCCCCGGTGGCGCAGTGGTCTAGGCGATGGCTTATGATCATTCATCCGAAAAGGGTCCTGATTCGAATCCCGGTGAGGCATGGATGTCGTGTTTGTCTTACGGCGCTAGCTCTCTCCCTTCCCTGGAATCAGTGATCCTAAATTAAAGATGGGCGACTGCTAATAGCCCATTGAGTTGCTCACGATGGATTTTTAAGGATGCTCCGGTGGCGCAATGGTCTAGGCGATGGCTTATGACCATTCATCCGAGAAGGGTCCTGGTTCGAATCCCGGTGAGGCATGGAGGTTGTGTTTGTCTTACAGTACTGACTCTCTCCCTTCCCTGGAGTCAGTGATCCTAAATTAGGGATGGGCTTATAGCCCCTTGAGTTGCTCACGATGGATTTTTAAGGCCGCCCCGGTGGCGCAATGATCTAGGCGATGGCTTATGACCATTCATCCGAGAAGGGTGCTGGTTCGAATCCCGGTGAGGCATGGATGTCGTGTTTGTCTTACGGCGCTGGCTCTCTTCCTTCCCTGGAATCAGTGATCCTAAATTAAAGATGGGCGACTGCTTATAGCCCATTGAGTTGCTCACGATGGATTTCTTTTTATTTTTTGATTGGAGGTTTAACGACCACCGTGAGCAACTCAATGGGATATAAGCAGTCGCTCGTTCCTAATTTAGGATCGCCGCCCCGGTGGCGCAGTGGTCTAAGGCGTTGGCCTCTGATCATTCGTCCGTAAGGGGTCCGGGTTCAAATCCCGGTCAGGCATGGATGTTGTGTTTGTCTTACGGCACTGACTCTCTCCCTTCCCTGGAACCAGTGACCCTAAATTAGGGACGGGCGACTGCTTATAGCCCATTGAGTTGCTCACGGTGGTCGTTAAACCTCCAATCAAAAAAAAAAAAAAAAAAAAAAAAAATTTAGGATCACTGGTTCCAGGGAAGGGAGATAGCCAGTGCCGTAAGACAAACACAACATCCATGCCTCACCGGGATTCGAACCCGGACCCCTTACTGACGAATGATCAGGGGCCAGCGCTTTAGACAACTGCGCCACCGGGGCGGCCGATGGATTTTTAAGGCCGCTCCAGTGGCGCAATAATCTAGGCGTTGGCTTATGACCATTCAACCGAGAAGGGCCCTGGTTCGAATCCCGGTGAGGCATGGATGTTTTGTTTGTCTTACGGCACTGACTCTTTCCCTTCCCTGGAATCAGTGATCCTAAATTAGGGAAGAGCGACTGCTTATACCCCATTGAGTTGCTCACGGTGTTCGTTAAACCTTCAATCAAAACAAGAAGAAGGATTTTTTACGTACATAATATATGTGATTAAAACAATTTAGTTGTACTGCTTAAATATGGTTTTCCGCAGAATCAATTTTTTAGAAATTTCTTCTTTTTCATGTCACAACAAATGACACTGAAACGGGGGCAGAAGGAAGCCAGTGGTCCAAGGTCGACTTTTCCCACAGCGTTGTCTTTCTCCTCTCCGTGAACCAGTCGCCCTAAATCAGGGATGGGCAACTGCTATTATCCCTAAAATTTGCTCATGATAGTCGTTATACCACGAAATAAAAGAAAAAAGAAGTGGGATGAAAAGCTGTCTACAAATACTAAATAAGTAAAATTTCCATAATATACCATAAAACGTCTCGGTATAGGTCGATAAAATTTCCCAGTGACTGTATTTATACTAAAATTTGCAGTATATCATGTTTTAGATGATGAAACAAGAGCCCCCAATGTCGGCGCTTAATAAAAAATGTTCCCTTCAGTACATTGATGGTAACCTGACATTTTACAATTCGAAACAAGCACGGCTAAATGCTGCTGGCTTACGAAAAAAAAAATTCTCACTGAGTACATTTGTGATAACGTAAAATTTTTTAAAACGAAAAGAAGTACAGCCATAAACGAAACCCGGAAATTCTAAATTAAAAAGAGTTGCAATTGAATGCGTTTACGAATGTGTATCGCTCTTTAAATACAAAAGACGAATAGTAAAAAGTTTCTGTTAAATAAATAGCGAAAAAAAAAATGACGTTTTGACGGAGCTATATTTTAAGATACGAAATGAGTTCAGGTAGGAGTCTGTTTATCCCGCGGTTAGGTTCCTCAGATTTCCGGCATAAAATGAAGTGGGGTAAATTGAAGCAAAATTGTAATAGAAGCGTATGTAAATGCATTACGTTCTGTTCCAAGATTTCCAGTAATCAACCCAAAATACTGCTTGGAAAATGTTTTATTTTATGAAATTTATATACTGAAAACTGTACATTCTTTAAGATAATAATGTTTAAGAATCAATGAAGGGAGAAATATTCCTCATAATACATGGGAAATCGAGAGAAATATTCAAAGCAAACTGAATATAAATGTTGAATATGCTTGTATCACTTACTGGTCATCCATGTAACATCTCTCAGAAAACTTGAAAATTTCATCGCCCTGGAGCGGAAATCGATCCCGCATCTCCCGATTTCCGTTTCAGTATGCTAACAGTTGTATCCCAAGGACAGTGGATGACCAGTAAGTGTTAGAAGCAAATTCAGAATTTATATTCTGTTTGCTTTGAGTATTTCTATCGATTTCCCATGTATTATGAGGAATATTTCTTCCTTCATTGATTTATCTGTGGTACCGGTGATTTCCGACCCACATCCGTTTCTGAATGTGAGATGGGTCAAACGCTATGGAGAAGCAATCGTGCTTTGACTAGCGAAAAGCTGAGGATGTTCACATTTCTAGTCTAAGTTTGCTTTGTCTCAGTTGCTTGAAACTTCATTGTCCTGGGCGGTGTAACGGTTAGCATACTCGAACGAAAATCGGGAGATGTGGGTTCGATTTCTGCTCTACGGCGATGGCATTTTCAAGTTTACTGAGAGGTGTTACATGGATGACAGGTACAAGCAAATTCGGAAAATATATTCTGTTTGCTTTGAATATTCTCATGTTTAAGAAAAAAGGAAGAAAATTTACTGCTTTAAAAATGATAGAATAGATGCCTGTTTCGTTTTCTTGTTTTCTAATAACAAGTTATTATATCGCTGTAGAACTGTCTCCATTCCTCTTCTAACGGTTCACCTCCGCTATCATTTGAAGGTTTTTGTTGCAGAAGATCTTAGATCCCATATTAATAAAAGCGGAGGTGAACCGTTAATCTCTTCCACTGATTTTACTAAATAAATAAATACATCGCTCTTTCCACGTTCTAGAAACACATAGCAACCGAAAAATTGTTTTTCAGCCGCCGCTGTGGAATTGAACCACAAAACTCTCGATAACTAGCAGAGCGCGTTACACCACCGTGGTGTAAATGTAACGCGCTCGGCTAGTTATCGAGAGTTCTGTGGTTCAATTCCACAGCGGCTGCTGAAAAACAATTTTTCGGATGCTATATGTTTCTAGAACGTGGAAAGAGCGATGTATTTATTTATTTACTGACGCCACGTATTTGGAGGATTTCCACTGATTTTACTGTTAGTGTCATGATCCTCACTGCATAGTCAGCTTCAATTTCGTTGGTATCTTCTTTGGACAATTATAAAACTGAATTTTTTTGTTGAAAGCTCTTCCCCATGAGTCTCAAGGAGTTTATTTATGTCACAAACTTCTACATCATCTAATCCTATTTTCATTGCCATCTCTGTCACATTCTCTGTTATTAACGCAAATTAGTGTATGCGAGACGCCAAAGTGTATGCGAGACGCCATTCATACATGATTTTGACACTTCACTCCATGCCGCTGAAATGTTGGAGATTCCTTTCAATATGTCGTATAACTTTCAGTAGTCCCTGAATGGGACATTATTTGTTTAATTATTTAGATTATAGGCCGTAGTTTAATCATTTAGCATTATAGTTTTATTACCATGTCGGCACCATTTGTGTCTTGACTCATCACTCCCTCCATTCCTAGTGAGAGGCACAAAAGTAAAGCGGGTGGACTTCGAAGTTGTGTAAACCGAGTCCTATTTGTATAGTCAGAAATAATCCGACAATGCTAAATATAAATCGAACATTTTATGAAATTATAGCTCTGCTTAAATACGAGATTACTAATAGTATAACTAATGTCATCTTATGCACGATTAAAATAGCTTTGATGCTAAAAACACACTAGTTAAAATACGTAAGACCTTTCGAGTTAGCTTCCAACTCATCTTCAGATGTGAGAACAATGCTCATAAACCAGACAAGAACATCTGAAAATGAGTTAGAAGCTAACTCGAAAGGTCTTATAACTAGTGTTTTTTACGGTAACATTTAAACTATTTCAATCGTGTATAAAACGGCATTAATTTTCCTATTAGTTATTTTCGCATGATTATCTCTTTAATCCAAATACAAGATAAATATTGTCGAAAATTTCCCACCTATACTAAATCAGAAAATTGCCATTTTTATGAGAATGTCGCATTTTTAACGTACGAAACAAGTATAGGGAAAAACTTCTAAGAATGGTAAGTAACAAAAATTTCAATTTATGCTAATTTCCCTTTTTTAAACTAAACAAATGTTGTTAAAAGTTTTCTGACCACGCTGAATAAATATGAGATAAACACACTAGAGCGCAACTCATCCCCAACGACTAAGGGTTCACTGAGGACGAAACATTCTTTACATAAACAAGAAATGCTCAGCCTTGATTTCTTAACGGAAGAATGATTAACATTGCTTGATTCCCGAAAATTCCTGTCGGAACATGGCCTTTGTACAAGAGATTCGGTAATCAATTGTTTTTTGATACTAGCTACCGTCACGCTGTTCCTGACTAACCCACACACACACACACACACATACACACATTGTGTGGGGAACACTTCCTTCTCACGGACATTTCGACACTCCAAATGATGGAGGTAAACACGAAGTGAGGAGAGTTAGTGAGAGTAAGTGAAAGTATGTATTCACCGGAGCGTAACTCAGCCAGTGATTTCACCAAGAGCCTTTCTTCTTCCCTGGAATCCCGCTTTTCGTCAATTTTCTCGTGGCACCATTTTTCGCATCAATGGACCGGGATGTTTCGATACAAGGCGGTGCTCGGCCGACCCAAAAAGGAAGCTTGGAAATCACACTTGTTATTTTTTACCTCCCGATCCACTCTCGGACGTGTATATATATACAACCGCAAAAATCAGCAGCTCATACGATTTTTCGGTGCTCAAGAGAACAGAGTTAGCTCTTCCAATTCCTTCTTGGACTTAGCTGCGCAGAAAACTTCCAACATGATCACGAAGGTAATGTAAAAACAATGTGTTTTGATTGACGCTTGTTTATGCAGCTATTCTTTTTTTAAAGCTAAAAATGCGGAAACGGAACGCTGACGCGAGGGATATTGATTGCCGTCAAAGGAGTATCTTGGATTATTACTTGCGGAAAAACAAGAACGAAATTTAATGGTACGAAAGGAAAAAGAATGTTTGTTCTCCGTGAACTCACACAGGCTGACTTTTAAAAGGCATCTAATGTGTTCACAGACACGCTTAGGAAGTTTAAGGAAGACATATTTCCCGTGGTAATGCAATACAGACGGAAGACGTTTTTCTTCCCGCGTTGTGTCAGCTTTATTTCTATTTACCGAAGGAGTTTTTATTTGCAGATCTTCCAAACAATTTGATATAGTTCTCCTATATCATTGGAAATTAACTAATATTCCTCTCTTTGGTTGCCGAATAGTTAGAGGCTACGGGCCTGGGTTCGAATGAACCATAAGGCATGGGCAAGTTTACTCTACGACACTGGAACTCTCCCTTCCTTTAATCAGCAACCCAAATAACTGACGGGGAACTGCTTACAGCCCTTAAAGTTACTAAAGGTGGTATTTTAAACAGATCAGACCATCCGTATTCATTTAAGCGTTGCTTCCGTTTGGAAAAGTTGCAGTCGTCCCGATGGCGCAGTAGTCTAGGCGCTGGCTTCAAACCGTTCACCCGAGATGGGTCCGGAGTCGAATCCCGGTCCGGCATGGATGTTGTGTTTGCCTTACGGAACTGGCTCTTTCCCTTCCCTGGAATCAGTGGCCTTAAATTAGGAACGGACGACTGCTTATAGCACACTCCGTTGCTCACGGTAGTCGTTAAACTCTCACCAACAGCGCTGACTTCTGACCGTTTATTCGAGTGGGTCCGGGTTCGAGTTCCAAATGAGACATAGGTGGTGTGTTTTTCTGTCAGCACTGGCTCTTTTGATTCCGTAGAACCAGTTGCCCCAAATTTGGGTCGGAGGATTTCTTATTTTAGACCTTAGAGTTGCTCCCGTTGAACGTAAAACTCCGAAACCAAAAAGAAAACTCACTTCCTTGCCTACTCTCTTGTTGGAGGAGCATATTTCTCGTGACATTTAATGCGTGTGTGAGTAAATAGATCTTTTACTTCACGTGAAAAATATCTTGTATCTGTTTTTCCAAAAACCTGCGTGCTTTACAGATAAGAAGTTTTTGTTAACATACGATTAAAATGTAACTTTTTTATTGTATTGGAAAGCGTTTGGTTATAATATGCGAAACGAATTTCTCAAAAAACGTCTCAACTTTTTCGAAAGAAGAGGCAAATTTTCTTTTTCAATTTCTTTGAAATTCAACACGCTATGACTTTCTGATTTGCTGTCATTCATTTAAAAGGGTTTGGGGAAAGATTGAATAAAGAAGCTTCTCATGCGAACAATTAGACTAAGTTGTTCACATTAAAGGAGAAACGTTTTCTCTTTTTTTTTTTTTTTAATCTGAAATGCGTTCTAATTTTTTTTTCTCGAAATTTTACCGATATTGATATAATCAAGTCTGCCGCCATTAAAGTGAAAATCTAACTTACAACTCGTTTTCTTTGTAAAATTTGCATGTAATTATGACAGCTGGCGTTCAGTCAGAGAAATCGAATTGTAGCTTGAATTTTTTCTCGGAATCTAGGAATATTAAGAAAATGTTTTTTTTTTTTTTTTTGCTTCACGGTGTAACGAAACTTCTTGCGTCTAAGGATATAAGAAGTTACCCATTCCTAATTTAGGGTCACTGGTTGCAATTGAAGGATAGAATGTGCGTTGTAGAACATATCTGACCAATTGACGACCGATGATTAGAATACATACAAGATCAAATTGCAACTTACATATTATTTTCTGCACCCAAAACTTGCATGACATTGAAATGAGTAGCATTTACAAAGAAGTTTATTATACAATGTAACTAGTGCTTTTTTCTCAAACTTTGCGAAATATTAAGACGACTAGTATTTGTTATGCGCAAGGAAAAATGCAGCATATATTTTTTCCGTGAAATTTCCTTGATACTCAATTGACCAATATCTACTATGATTTAGATAAAAGTGGTGATAGCACCATTTTTAAACTACAAAATATATGCGCAAGGATTTCATCCCTAGCAGTTCATCAATAGAATTAAAGTTTGCTTGACCTTTTTTTTTAGTTAGAACTGAAGCGGATTATAAATGATAAGCATTATTTTAGACAAGGGGGAAAATGCGAATATGTTATACAATCTGTGTGTTGTAAAGATGCCACTGAATAAGATTTAATGTGTGTACATATTTTTTCCTAACAATCTGCACAAAATATACGGAATTATAATTATTGTTATTTGAAGGAAATGTAATGGCGCAATTTGCATTTATCCGCAGCCCCAGTACTCGAGATGAAACTGTGCTCGATTTGTCCGAGATGGGCTGTTTTTGACTTGTCTGATATGGGCCTGTATCCGAGCCTCTGAAAAGGAATGAGTGGAGCGTTTGTTTTCGCCCAAGACTATATATAGTCTTTTTCTGGAAGAATCATTCGCCCTAAATTAGGGATGAGCGACTGCTTAAAGCCCTCAGAGTTCTTAATGGTGGTCGTCAAACCGTGAAGCCCCGTACTCGAGATGAGCCTGTGTTCCATTCGTCCCAGATGGGCTGAGTTCGATTTGTCTGATATGAGCCTGTATTCGACCTTCTGAGAAAGAAACGAGTGGAACGTTTGTTTTCACTCACGGCTCTGTCCCTTTCCTGGAAAAATCAGTGGCCCTAAATTATTGATGAGCGACTGCTTATAGCCCTCAGAGTTCTTAATGCTGGTCGTCAAACCGTGAAGCCCCGTACTCGAGATTAGCCTGTGTTCCATTCGTCCCAGATGGGCTGAGTTCGATTTGTCTGATATGAGCCTGTATTTGACCCTCTGAGAAAGAAACGAGTGGAACGTTTGTTTTCACTCACGGCTCTGTCCCTTTCCTGGAAAAATCAGTGGCCCTAAATTAGGGACGGACGACTGCTTATAGCCCTCAGAGTTCTTAATGGTGATAATCAAATCGCGAAGCCCCGTACTCGAGATGAGCCTGTGTTGCATTCGTCCCAGATGGGCTGAGTTCGATTTGTCTGATATGAGCCTGTATTCGACCCTCTGAGAAAGAAACGAGTGGAGCATTTGGTTTCACTCACGGCTCTGTCCCTTTCCTGGAAAAATCAGTGGCCCTAAATTATTGATGAGCGACTGCTTATAGCCCTCAGAGTTCTTAATGCTGGTCGTCAAACCGTGAATCCCCGTACTCGAGATTAGCCTGTGTTCCATTCGTCCCAGATGGGCTGAGTTCGATTTGTCTGATATGAGCCTGTGTTCCATTTGTCCCAGATGGCCTGAGTTCGATTTGTCTGATATGAGCCTGTATTCGACCCTCTGAGAAAGAAACGAGTGGAGCGTTTGTTTTCACTCACGGCTCTGTCCCTTTCCTGGAAAAATCAGTGGCCCTAAATTAGGGACGGACGACTGCTTATAGCCCTCAGAGTTCTTAATGGTGGTAATCAAACCGCGAAGCCCCGTACTCGAGATGAGCCTGTGTTCCATTCGTCCTAGATGGGCTAAGTTCGATTTGTCTGATACGAGCCTGTATTCGACCCTCTTAGAAAAAAATGAGTGGAGCGTTTGTTTTCACTCACGGCTCTGTTCCTTTCCTGGAAGAATCAGTGGCCTTAAATTAGGGACGGGCGACTGCTCATTGCCCTCAGAGTTCTTAATGGTGTTCGTCAAACCGCGAAGGAAAAAACATTTTGAATATGTTGAAACAATTTGCTCTAGTTATTGGTAGAATAAAAATGCATGAGTAAGAGAGTTGTTGGCATTTCTGTTATTGAAGGCATATTTTGCCCTATTCTGCGAAAATATTCGGCAAAAGTATTTTTTGTTTTGTTTCTCAATAGCATTCTTTAGAAATTTGATGCTTTTTTCCGTCGTAAAGCGCATACGGTTTGCAACTGTTCGGAATATATTTTAGACAAACCGTACGCCGTCCCAGTGAAGCAGTGGTCGAAGCAGTGGCTTCTGATTGTTTGTCTCAGTGAAGCAGTGGTCGAAGCAGTGGCTTCTGATTGTTTGTCCCTGTGAAGCAGTGGTCGAAGCAGTGGCTTCTGATTGTTTGTCCCAGTAAAGCAGTGGTCGAAGCAGTGGCTTCTGATTGTTTGTCCCAGTGAAGCAGTGGTCGAAGCAGTGGCTTCTGATTGTTTGTCCCAGTGAAGCAGTGGTCGAAACAGTGGCTTCTGATTGTTTGTCCCAGTGGAGCAGTGGTCGAAGCAGTGGCTTCTGATTGTTTGTCCCAGATGAGCAGTGGTCGAAGCAGTGGCTTCTGATTGTTTGTCTCAGTGGAGCAGTGGTCGAAGCAGTGGTTTCTGATTGTTTGTCCCAGTGGAGCAGTGGTCGAAGCAGTGGCTTCTTATTGTTTGTCCCAGTAATTCGATGCATTTCGCAAAAAGAATAATGAAACTGGAAAAACAGGAATCTTGAAAACATCATTTTGGGTAAGTAAAAAAAAATTCTTTGTAGAGAATTAGATGAATTACTGATGAAGGCGATTTGTACTTTTTCACATAGTTTGTTAAAATTCATTAGGAACACTGCAAAGAGAAAACATCCTGAAATGTTCTTTTCATAACAGTATTTCACCAAAAACAAGGAAATGTACAGCATAAACAGGTCATGTAAATGACAAGGCATACACATCCTTTTTAGAAGTATATGACTACATTATCAGTATTACTCTATGTTTTTCTTAAGAAACCACTTCTTTAAAAGATTTTATATATTCAAAATAGCTTTACTTTGATAGTAAAAGAAAACTTCTTGGGGCAATTCGTTTCACTTGAAAAGCTTTACTCGGAAATATCATAGCAACGGATTTTTTTCTAGACATTACCATACTAATCAGTGCGTTATCTCGTATTGTAGAGCGGAAGTTTCCATGTAAGCCTTGCCACATCACACAATTGAAATAAATGAAAGGCATGTCACTAAACATAGCACAGGGTCAAATCAAACTACAAGCTCTGAGAGTCGCTATTTACTTTGAATTCGGCCTACTAGTGTGACGTCACAAAGCCTACCGGATGGGCAGGGAGGTACTGAATTAGAGGGAGAGTAAAAAAAAAAACACAGCAGAATATGGTATCCAAGCTAAAATTTCATTATTTTATGTACATCCCTCTATACATAGAGAGACTACTTGACAGACCTGTCAAAATTTCGGTCTTCAGCCAGGTCAAATGGAAAACTCAAAGGAAACTTCTAGAAACTTAAGCAGCACAATTAAAATAAATATCTTATTTCTTTCATTTCAGCCGAAAGAACAAGTTTCGTATCCTTCGATGCCTTTATATTATTAGGAACTGCTATATCATTGCAAATACATAGCAAAAATTTAATATTATCTATGTAAAATAATCTTCAGTTAAATAAAAATTCAGAATTCGTCGAAGCACATAATTAATTTCACGTTCTTACAGCTTCAATGTTCCAAGAAACAAATATTATGGACCGCCAGGAAAAGTGAGCACGCGCGGCGTGACGATCACGACATTGCGTGCATCTTGTCAGGTAATTCAATAGTATACTACATTTTTAGGCAATGGGACCACCGGGTTCGACTGACCAGTTTAATAAATCGTGAACTGAAAAACAATGTCTAACAATCTTAAACAAAGTAGGGCACTTCTTTTACTTTAAATGAATGTATCAGTAAAATAATTGCGTAAAGAGCAAGAGCAAATTTTTACTTAGAATAGTTGGAGATCGCCTGAAATGGCACACCAAAAGATTTTGTTCTCGTGCACACATTTTTGACATGCTTTAATTCTTCCCAGTATGACTAGAAACCTGTTCAGCGGTTAATACTCTCAAGCATTTGTTTTTCAGTAAATAAGAATTGAAAGCAATGTATGCTCCAAAAAAATTCACACTTACATATAATCTTTCAAAATCTGTTGTCATGTAAAGTGGTAATACGAAAAAAATCGACGACATGAGTTTTTGCATCATTTGAGAAGGTATTCCTGAAATGTCAGTTTTTAAAGCTTCCTTTTTAAACTACTCTTACTAAAAAGTTACCCAAGGTTATTATGATAATAACACGGAGCTGCCTCAAACAGATGAAGCGGTATTGGTTTATTAAAACGATAATATCTTATAACATATGAATCTGTAAGCATCATTTAATTTTCCAAAACTATGAATGAATGCAAGTCTACATCGATTATCATCGCGTATTGATCGATCAAGTAAAATTTTTAGCTGGTTCATTAAACGGAAGTTCAGATCCGATCGTACCTTCTGTTATGTGATCAGAATCTTATATATGTCTTCTCAGCGAATAACAGCCTATTTTCATATATTTAAGGAATATTCCAGATTGAGCGGGTTGCGGGAAAACCGAAGGAAAAAATGTTTCGCACGAGTAGATATATCCACCAAAAGAATGAAAGTAATGCTTATTTTCTGTAGAAAATACAGTTTCGATTTAAAGATTAATACTGGCATACACTGAAATGACGATGATTGTTAGTAGTAGAACATTTATTTGTATACATTGGTATCAAATTAGGCAGACACAATTAATTTATTAAATTAATCAAATTAGGCAGACACAATTAATTTATTAAATTAATCAAATTAGGCAGACACAATAAATTTATTAAATTAATCAAATTAGGCAGACATAATTAAATTATTAAATTAATCAAATTAGGTGGAATACAGTAATTATAAGTGAATTCATCCCGTGAGAATGTTGCATATGAGTCAAACGGATAGTGAAGCAGCGAAAAGTCTGCCGGAGTAGTTCAATTGGGCGAACAGCAGCATCGAAGTGGGAAGATGTTGGTTCTAATCCCACAGTGAGCAAAAGAAAGGTTATAAGGTTGCCTGGTACTCATTTGATATAAAGTTACCTGGTACTCATTTGATATAAGGTTACCTGGTACTCATTTGATATAAGGTTACCTGGTACTCATTTGATATGGATCATGTCTTCTCTCTCTCAGCTAGAACAACTTGAATTAAATATTCTCATCTTGTATTCAACATCTAAATAACAAATTCCATCGACACTTTTAAATATCTGCTTAAATGGTGATAACGTTCAGCCAATATTCTGTAGCTTTGGATACCTGTCCTTAACCATCTCTCCTAATGCAATTTTCGAAAGATAACACCATTGTGTTTAAAGAAGGAATCTGAACATATAGTCACCATATCAATGACAATCTGTATACTTCTCCACTAATTGATGATCGCCGTGGCTCATGTGATCATCTGTTTGGATGACACTTCTAAACAAATGATCACTGTCACTGCCGGGGTCATCGCTTTATGTTTTTGCTATGAACTATTGGATTCGGTAAAGCATGAACGGCGCAATGGCTCAGTTGCTTTGTTTCTCTTATTCCTTTGTTGTCAAACATCCTCGAACTTGGTTTGCTACTGCAACCAAAAAATGAAGAACCTCGCGAAAACTGAAAAATTCCTGACCTATTTAAATTACGCTACTTTGAATTGGTTGAATGCTAAGTAATCATAATTGTCTCCACGATACAATCTCAGATGTCCTACGCAGCGATGGAATCGGCTCAGAATTTTGACATCCAGACCTTTATGTTACTTTATACATAACCAAAACCGCTCAACTATATAAAGAAATTTTGTAATTATACTCAGTTTATCTGTATGCAGACGTATCTTCTCAGCGGATTACACTATTTCCGGTTTAAAATAATATAACGATTTCCAGTATTCCTGCCTGATACAATGCAACATTTAATATAATTTTATCATGTATTATGGCGACATCCTTTCTCATTACAGCCTTCGACATGATATTAGTAAAATACAAAATGGTGCTAGTTCTCGTAAAGAGATTGATTATGGTGTACCTCAAAAATGCTTATTAAATAGAACTAAATGTCCTGTTTTCCAGAGATCAAAGATCAACAAGACAAAGCAACCAATTGACTGTTCGAAAAAACTTCAATAATGTTTCCGACATAAACACCCTATTTAGAAACCACGTGCGTCGTTAATGCCGTTGCATAGAAGAGGTTGCTGAGTTATACTTTTTGACATTTTCTTTGTGGTTCTGTTCATATAACACGAAAGAAATGCCGGAAGAGAGAGCAATGAAAAATATTATGAAAGCAATATGCAAAAGTGTGTGTCTCTTTTTTACGTTGATTTTTAATTGTTATTTACTTATGATGACTCACGTAGAAAATATAACGTCAATAGAAAAGGTATCAATTGGTTCAAAAGCTGTCAACCCTACTTTTCTGGTGCAAAAGAAAATGTTCCGTTGTTTGACAACGCGATTCTAGACTCATCTCCATATTTGATGCAGTGCAAAGTATTTTCCCCCTCTCTTTTTGTTTAAAATCAAACGTAGATGAACAAAGATCAACACTCCTCCCAGATAGTAGTACCGTTAACTAAAAATTGGGTTTATATATTTACTCAACATACTGGCAGAAGCCCGAGCAATCAGTCAAAGTGAAAACATCTTAAGCAGGCTCTCTTCGTCTGGCGCAAAAGACGTTTTCACAGACTTACGATTAGAAAAGAATACATCATCCACAGCTTTTCTCTGTTCAACGAAAAAATATTTATGCAGCTCGATCTCTGCAAACCGGGTGACATATCAACTAAGCAATAATGCATGTAAATACCTTTTGATATGTAAACGCTTATATACATCTTCTCCGGCCAATTTCCACCAAAAAGTTTTTCGAACAACCGTTGGCTTCAGAACTTTAGCAATTTGCCCAGACATTAATTAGACTGAAGCATTGAATCTCAATATTCCGGTGAAGCACTAGTTCACGTATGTGTGATTCGTCTTCTGTTTCAACCATATTCCATGGCCGTGGAGCAAAGCCTCTAGTTTCCTATTGGACTTCATCCCAAGGATGCTCCATGAGATTGAAATATCAGGACTAATGTAACTAATGAAGAATGGAAATGTTACTCTTGAAACTACTCTCAGACAATGTAGACGCTTTTGTGTGCTGCATAGTCCTTCCAGAAGCATCTATCAGCACAGGAGAAGATGTCGACGATAATTGGGTTATTATTCTGATCAAGAACGATTTTTAAATGCAGTTGAGCATTCAAGAGAAAGACCAATAAAACCAGGAAGCCCAAAATCTCCCATGAAAACATGGCCCACACCATTTCACTGCTTCTGGCGGCCTGGAGAGTCGTAATCACCTAAAATGGATTCATTCGTGCTTTCATGCTGCTGTCTCCAAATTTTCAGTATTTGGTTTTCAAGGTTTAACGACCACCACGAGACCATGCTAGAGCTATAAGCAGTTCCCCAGTCGTCCGTCCATAATTTAGATTCATTGGATCCAGGAATGTGGTAGAGTCAGCATCGTAGGGCAAAAACAAAACCCAAGGCTCATCCGAGATTCAAACTCGTGCCTATTTTGGATGACTAACCAGAAACCAGCGCCTCTTACCATTCGGCCACCGGGGGAAGCAATTTTAACTTTGTCATCAACCACAGTGCAACTGAAAACGAGACTCATAGACCTCATTAACTTTTAAATCATTTAGAGCAATAGTCCCCAAACTACATCCAGCGGGACAAAACCGGTCTGCGAAAAGCCATGATCCGACCCGAGGTAACGCCTCCCGGTTGTGGGACCTTGCATTTTTAACAGACTTTACTGACCATCGCAATCAACTCAATTTTAATCTGCATGAGAAAGGCAACCTTGCAGATGAGTTGTTTTTTTATCTTAAATTTTTCCAATCGAAGTTGCAACTGTTCAAGAGACAGTTATCAGAGCAAAATGGTAAGTTTATTTTTGATGTTGAGTACTCCGTCACAAATATAAACTTTTTGAAAGCTGAGTTTGAAAAACGTTTTGGTGAGTTTTACAAGCATAAAAGGTCATTCCAGCTATTGCGGGACCCGTTTAATTTTACGGTTGGTGATGCGTAGGAGAATTTACAGTTGGAACTGTTAGGTTTGCAATCTAATAATAATTTGAAGCCATTGTTTAAGAGTGAAAGTTTGATAACCTTTTATTCCCTTTTGCCTACAAATAGTGTAATAGTTTTACAAATCTGAAAGGTTTTGCCAGAAAAATGCTTTCAGTGTTTGGTACCACATATGTTATGTGAACAAGCTTTCTCCAAAATTACATACGGGAAATTACAGCTTCGTTCACGATTGACCCACAACTACTTCTCCGACTTTTTAAAAATTGGGTTGTCCAACCTGAAACCAAATACCGAAAATGTCGCTAAATCATTCCAGAAACAACACCATTCTTCTCATCGATTTTTTTATCAGTTTTACGTATCTAAAGCCATTTTTTTTATGTCATGAAGTCAATTTACTAAAGACTGAAATTTATTCTTTAGAAAGTTTAGTTTTGTATTTATCTTAGACGTGTGTAAATACTGTATCTTTAAATATTTGAAAGCTTTCATGTTGTATTACAGAACATATAAAATTAGTTAGACCTTGACAAATATTAATTCATTGAAAATTTACAACATCTGCATTTATGGATATTCGGTTTACCATTTTTTTCAATCAGCACCCTCCTCCTTCCCCCCGAGCTTTATCCAATCTCCCATTTGGACCTTCTCTCCGAACGTCGTTTAATAACCATTGATTTAGAGTCAACCTTAGGTGGCCCTGAGCCCATTGGAGACTCAGGGCCACCAGAGGTTGACTGGCTGTTGTAATGTAGGCAATGCAATGTATGACGCACCATTCAAGGGAATGCCGTTCGGTATTGTTTCTGATTCAAATATCCTATTCTCGGACTCACCGTTGAACGTTTCTTGTCTCGTAGAGATCTAGCTCTCCTCTGCTTACCTCAGACGTCGACTTCAAGCTGTCTTTCTAACCAAGCCCGTATGAACAAGTCTTGGGCTTCAGCTATCTTGATACTCCGGAACGTTTTTCTGTTTGTTTGTTCCGGAGTTTAGTGACCTCAATTAGCAACGAATGAAGTTTCCCGTCCCATTAGTTTCAGACAGGGGACAGAGCCGGCGTCATTCGGCACACGCACACTTCCTGCAGTATATCTCATTTGCGACTTGAGCCCGAGTTCATCTGTTACGAAAGGTCAGAAGTAAGAGCCTCAGACAAATCGCCCACCGCGGCAGTTGCATTTGAGCTTTGCACTCCTTATCTGAATTCACTAACTGACGTTTGTGCTGTACCGAACTCTTGGCTTGATGATCTCTCATAACTCTACAAATCAGAAGGCTTAAGCATTCTCCAATGTCTTGCATTAGCAAAAACTTGTCACTTTTCCCACAAAATCCATCTGATTCACTCTCAGTTTTATGCACCAAATTTTCGGTCTCTCCATCTGTAGGAGCGCATAAATGTAACTATCTAGACAAAACTAAATTTATGTTAATCGCATTTCAGTAGGATTAAGCGAAAAAAATTTAGATCGACAGGTCCGTTTTTCATGGGAAATGATCTAGCGCAAATGTATCAAAAAGCGTTCCTCTTGTATGAAAAATATCCCTTTTGCATCATTCAATGTCTCGTCTAAATCGCATTAAGTATCTCTGAAAATAGAGCAACAGGTAAAAGCAAATTACTGAGAGAGAAAGGACACTCGCTGGAAAAAATAAAAAAGGCTTTCAACAGTCTTACATTAACGCAAAACAGACCAATCAGAAAAACTGATTAACCCATTTCATCGCGTATTTGTACCACCGATGACCTTATATGTGCATTTCATCTGCTGATAGCTGGATTTGCTAATGATCTTGTTTGTCGATGATTTTTTTTCTTTTCATTTGCGTGTGTTGGTCAATTCATCTTCGATGATAAACAAGATGGGGAAGGGAATTTACTCAGACCTGAATAAAAAATAATTTTATCATTCGGTTTTTTTAGAATTGGAAAAGTATTTGGCAAATAAAATGTATATATTGCATATTAAATAATACTGTACATCTAAAGAGAAAACTATGACTTTAGAAAAACGGAATGTATGCCGGGTAATATCCATCACAGTTAACGCTGTCCCATATTATAAGGGTATAAGCAGTCCGGCATCTGCGAACAGCGATACAGATCGAAATAAAAATAAATATTTTATAAACTACACGAAAGTTTTGCGCAAGAAAAAGAAGCAAAATATATTTAGTAGTTTAGTCATTTCATGGTTGAAACTAGCGAACTTAAAAACAGAAACGAAAAAAAAAAATAGGTAGCATTGAATTCTGGGGTATCGTGAGCACGTTTTGTAAATCCCTTCCGACATGAACAAAATATTTCAAAGCCGATTTTTAGAAGAAGAAAATGAGCAAAAAAGACGACGTATTTACGTCTCCAAGAGAAATGTCAACCAGATTTCTACGTTATCGCAAAGACGTCCACAAATAAATGTAAAAATCCGCGCCCGAAGAAAAAACCGTGCGATTAAGGCGAAATTCGGCGAACAACTACGGGGAGGTCAGACATGCAAAAGATTAAAGTTTCGTGCGATTCCGCATGCCCGCTGATCCAAGACCGGCGCTGCAATCTCAGTCTTTGGGGGCTTATAAGGCACCGTGAAGTGGACTCCACATTCGTGCCGAAGTGCACGGTAAGAGTCAGGTGTGATCCCTGAGCAATAGGCATGCCGAGAAGCCGTCGAAGATGTGCGTACAGGCAACTGGCGGAGTTTGAACGAGGCCGTATGGTCGGGATGAGAGAAGCATGGTGGCGGGCGCGCCGAATGTGGCAACCATTTGGGCCGGTCAGACAGTACGGTGCGATCATGTTGGGAGCAATGGACACGGTAAGGAACCCAGACATGGCGGACTGGCTCAGGATGACCCAGACATACCACCAGCTGAGAGGACCGTGGGATTGTGAGAGCGGTACGCACAAACGCAACGACGTCCTATATCCAGAGACATGTGGCGGCTGTACAAGTCTCTTGTGTCCGCCAGAACTATTTCCAGACGCCTGGCAGAGGCAAATCTGCACTCTCTACGGCCTATGTAACTATTTTTCGCAGTCTACCATGCTCTAATTTTGTAGTATGCTTTGCCTAGTGACAACTTTAATTTTCCTATGCAGTAACTACAAGCCAGATGTTTATAATCCGGCTAATTGATCCCCAGATACCAACTACAGGCGGATGAGGCAAAAATTTAATAAGCCTTTCATTTTTCTCTGCTTTACGCCTATGAAAATGTAAAAAAGAAAGAAAAGTGATTCCGCATTTGGATTTCTAGTGCACATGAGCTCATGCACTTGGATAGAAGGTTGTTATATTTAACTTTATGGTGAATTATAACATTCAAAGAAAGAGTTTTTTTTTTTACTTTGAGGCTCGTTTCTTAACCAGTCACTCAAAGAATCGTAATATGTAAACACGTTTCACGTTTTTTCTTATAATACTGCAATCAGAACTACTGATTTTAATATTAGTGCCAAAATGCGCTGATATATTAATAGAAATTCTCATAAAGCTGATTACATACTCCTTTGCATATGCTGCAATTCTGTTTTCACATGGCGACGTGTTTATACATCATTAAATGTTGTTGTCTGATCTAATTAATAACATGTGCACTGTTGGCGTATCAATCGTTGACAGAGGACAGTTTTCTTAGACATTTTTCGAAACCTACAAAGAGTGTCACAAAGTGCTATCACCTTGCACAAGGTGCTATCGAAAATGCTATCGATCAGTGTGACAAGATGCTATCGAAAATGCTATCGATCAGTGTGACAATATGCTATCGAAAATGCTATCGATCAGTGTGACAAGATGCTATCGAAAATGTTCTGAAATAGAAAATTTTTCTGAGGTTTCTTAATTAACAAAACCTCTGTGTCGTTGTTACATCGAATACCGCAAAGCTGGAAGAAAAGCAGAAGCTGAATACAGCGTTTTTATCCTTAAAAAAAATGGTTTCTTATAGCATAACTTTGTCCTCCTGTCTGTAAATACGATAACCCAGGATTTATAAATTGGAATCGAAGAATTTCTTTTTCATTGAAGTTTGTATGTTAAGCAACTATTTCTAGATGTAGTAAATTTATATTTCTGATAATGTGAGTAATCAAATATTTGCATTTTGTGATGTACTGCTTACGTGTCACTTTGTGAAGATTCTTGTTGTGTCCTATGGCTGTAAGTTACGAAAAAATATTTACTTATGAATTTGTTTTTATGCAAAACTTTTGGTGAAGGTAAAATTCAAATTCTTAGTTCAAAAGCTTCTCGCTTTCCTAACTGTAGGACGATAAATATTCTTTATTCTTTTAGAGTGAGCTAGACGTATTTATGATAAATCAGTTATGAATAATTTTCGATTTCCAGATTCCTCATTTCCATCGCTAAGAGGTATCTCGCTACTTATTATTTCAAATTATATATATTCTCTTCCAAACATCTGATTTGGAAAATTCTTTCTGAATACAATTACACATCCGTCACCGCTATATGTTACAATTTTTTTCTGCTCTTGTGAAGAATATTTTCTTTACTAGATGGCACAAATTCCAACCCTCCATTCGACAATACCTCAGATCTGATTCAGAAAATTCTTTTAGCCCTGTTTAGTTCTGACGTATTATCGATGTGCTTCTTGTTTACAAAATGCGCTGCTTTCCCACAAGGGACAGTAACAACATATTTCCATTTATCACTATATCTTCGCTCCTAAAAGTCTTAATTTAAAACTGCTTTTTGTATTCGATTGTTGTAACAGCAAACAACATTCACCCTGCATGTTTCAGCTCTTCTAAGCATAGTGTTCCCGTTATAAGACATGGAATTAACCTTTTTATGAAATCCTGGTGACTACATAGAGAAACCTTTTGAAAATCTTAATTTAAATCATCCGTACTTTCGTGTTTTACAAGAACCACCTTCTTCGAAGGTATTTTGGGAACATGCGGTGTATTTTTGAAGACTTTTCATCAAGCTTGATGCAAAATTTTATGTAAATATTTTACCTTTTCGGATCATTCAAAAATCATAAACTTCATCGCGCATGTCTATGCTTTGCACTGGCTGTAAAGTGACCGACAAAGCACAAAACGACGGACAATACGGTAATTTTCCCCCAAAAGTATACACTAACAAAGTCTGGAGAAAGAGAGGCGGACTATTTTCTTTACTATTGCTGCATTTCCCGGTGGCGCAGTGGTCTAACCGCTGACTTATGACTGTTCGTCCAAGTGGGTCTGGGTTCGAATCCCGGTGAGGCAAAGGTGTTGTGTTTGTTTTACGGCACTGGCTCTCTCCCTTATCTGGAGCCAGTGGCCCTAAATTAGGGACGGGCCACTGCTTATAGCCGATTGAGTTGCTCATGGTGGTCGTTAAGTTCTCAACAACAACATGACTCTCTGCAAAAGTTTTGAATGGCATTTTATGCAAAATCACGGGAAAATATCAGAAAGATTGAAACCAATGGCAAAACTTCAATCCCAATTTTTTTAGTTCTCAAAGATAAAAAGTTAATCGGTCTGCCTTAAAGTTATGGAAAAGACACCTTTACATCAAGATAAAAAGAATTTCTGAATATCCGATTTTCAAGTCTGTGAGAATATTTACGGCTGTTGTACAAAACGTTATGCCACTTGTACTAAACTCAATGTGATGTTGTTACCTATTTCTTTAGAGTTTGGAGTACAGTCAGGAAGAATGCTGAGACTTAGACGTGGAAACTTTGCAATTTTACGAGAGGAATGAAAATCATCCAGATTCTAAAATTGCAAGTATTTTACATCAAATTTTTCGTGAAGTGATCTCTTCGAAACTCAGTTTAAGCGGGGATCTTGTGTCACCCGAAGATGTTCAGATAACTCGATGAGTATAAATTCTACAAACTAAAATTTGTAAAAGTTCGAATTCAAGTAAACGAAAATTTCCAACCTTTGTCCTTTTTGAGACATTATACGGCTTAAAATATAACATTTCCCTCATTGTAATGAAGAAAATGATAAGTCAACTTCGCTATAGGTCACAAAAAGATTAACACAGATTAATAATTTGTGTTACATCCATCATTAATTTATTAATAAAAACCAAATATCACTATCACCTTATGCATTCAACATTTAATCCATCACCGATCCGGTGGCAGAATGGTCAGAGGCTCTGACTAATCGTCTCAGCTGGGCTCGATTCCAAGTTCCGGATAAAATATGGGTGATCGGATTGTCCTTCTTTATCCCTTCCTTACCACCAGTGACTATAAATTAGGGACTGAAGACTCCTTATAACCTTAGATGCTCGTGAGGAAATGTCATAACGGAAAAGATATCTTAGCGATAGATTATCATTTAATTTTTCGAGTTCTGTCCCGGTTGCAGAGGGATCAGAAGCATGTGTTTCTGGCTAGGGGGCCCAAACTTGGTCCGCATTTGAATCCTAGATGTGTACATGTTACGGTTGCTACTGGCCCTAGCACTAAATTGCGCTGTGATTTGCGGCAATGTTGCACGCCGGGCAGATGTTACCACTGCTCAATCCAGAGTTTTAAAGATGATACCTATTTTTGTGAAATTTACCCTGTATTTTGTGTTTAGAGAAGTTTTAGTCACTATTATTATTATTCTGATAGTAATTATTGTTTTATTGGTTCAGCTATTCGTTATTTTAATGTATTCTTATTCTGTTGCTAATCATGGCTCACGCTTTCAGGGTTTGCAACAAGTTTTCGGTTTTAACGACTGTGTACGGAGATGCAGATTTTTCTATACTCTGTTACTTCTCTGGAACCAGTAGAACTAAATCAAAAATAGGGGTTTCTTTATGTTCTTAGCTGCTCACCGGGGGTCTCTAAACCCCGAAACAAAAGAAAAAAATATCAATCAAATTCATTAGTAGCGTGCATATAAAACTTGGTATCTACTACCATTTTATGCTTAGAAGCATCCCAATAACAGATCAGTGCTTTAGATATGAGGAAATAGCTATAATTTCAACCAATGGATGTTTAAGATGCGCAACGGAAAAACAACACATACGCAATTTATAAATTAGACAGGGAGTAGCCAGGCTTTAGAGATTAAGAACATGCCATGTTATCTTTATCTCCTATACTTTATTGTGAACTTATTGGAACATATGGCGCTGCATATCTATATATTAATTCTATAAAGTTTTTTACTGTGAAGTCTATTTTGAGAGAATGGCTGAACGTAAACATGTGGTTGAGATATTAAAATAAAGGTCTTATCATGTAGATGTGCCAGTCGAAGAGCAAAATGAGATTCGGGCAACGGTTCGGGTGTTGTGTGGTGGCAAATTTCCCATGCAAAGTCTATGGGAGAAGTGTTCGGTTGACATTCGATCGCCAGCGGTTGACTCACACGCTGTTCAAGGCGAAAACATGGAGGGATTGAGATAGTCCAAAGTCCAAAGTCTTCTCTTTTCTGAGCGAACCGTTGCGCACAGCAACGCTAGCAGGCGTTCGTATCAAAGTTCTTCTCACCGGAACAGCGGACACTCTCGAAGACGTTATGCCGTTGGACGGTATGATGTATATATACAATTTAATATTCATTCGACCCAGTTTATTCGCGTAGGTAAGACGTTTCTCATTATATAAAGATGTAAATAAACATTCCGTTGACCATTATTAGTGAAAATATTTAAAATGTACATACTGAGTTGCGCCATCTATATCTTTATTCTTTAAGTTTTTTTACTGTGAGTCCTATTTTGAGAGGACGTCTGAACGTAAAGATATGGTTGGGGTATCAAAATAAAGGTCTTACCATGTAGATGTGCCAGTCGAAGAGAAAACTGAGATTGGGGCAACGGTTCGGGCGTGGCGGGGCGGCAAAGTTCGCATGTAAAGTCTATGGGAAAAGGGTGCGGCCCTTATGCATCAAGCGCTCAGTTCAGTGTCAGACTTGTGGGTGCATGGTGTTCTATGATCGTTCCTAAAGTGAGTAAATACTTTATTGCATACTTACCCTTAACAGAATGTCTCTCCCGCAGAAAAAAATTATTGCAAGGCGTGAGCGATGAATGAGTCACAACTACATGTCTCAGACAAGAGAAAATGAAGAGTATTCGCAACGCGAATCTCATTCCAACAACATTTACAAACACAGTTGTGACTAAAGATGAGAGTGAAAGAGTGCGCTATCCAGTTGAATTTTTGCGCACGATCGAGATTAGTGGACTTCCTTACCTTTTACGACTGAAAAAGAGTGCAGTCGTGATGCTCATCACGAACCTGGCCAACCCAATGGCGCAGTGGTCTAAGCGCTGGCGGCTTATGATGATTTGTTCGTGAAGGGTCCGGATTCGAATCCCGTTGAGGCATGGTTCTTGTGTTTGTTGGCACTGACTCTCTACCTTCCATGTAACCAGTAACCCTAAATTAGAGACGGGCGACAGCTTATAGCCCATTGAGTTGCTCACGGTGGTCGTTAAACCTTCAGTCAAAAAAAAAAAAATCACGAATCTGGACTATTGTCTTTACTGAAGTGGCAGAATGAATTTTTCAATCAAATAAAGTTTACAATTGCTGTTTCATATGAGTTTATTCTCTTAAAAAAAGCAAAAAAACAACAACAACTAACCTTCGATTCTGACGGGTTTTGTGTAGTTGGTTTAATTACTCAATGTATCCTTATATCATAACGTACGTTGAGGAATAGTACAATTTTCAAGAAAAAAAATTTTTTTTTTGTTTTATTAAAGTATTTAGAAGAGCAACTCTCTCATACTTCACAAATGGGTTGTGGTTTATCCCAAGAAATCAACTGGAAAGGCAAAGATGAAAAAAGCTGCACTCTTTACCCATTTCCCTAATTACTACTTTTTTCAAAGCGTAACTTGTTGGCACACTTAAAGGGAGCTGACCCAGTCGTATCTGAAAAGGAACAAGAGGTTTGATTAAAAAGTAATGTACAAAAGTGCGTAAGACAGCTTTCCAAGTAAATCTAATTCTTCGACTTTTCGAACTGTATAAAATGTATCGGTTTAAATTTAGATGATGTTTCGCAAAACGTGAAAAACAAATCAACCATTGCACATTTGTTTACTCGAAATCGCTTCCCTTCCCCAGCAACCCTCCACCATAGATTAAATACATCGATTCGTATTATGCTACACGTTTCTCTTCCTCATTTCCTCTTCAATGGATCACTACGAAGGTGAAAGTCAAAATGAATTCGCACTAAGAATAACCATCATGAGCAAAGGAATGCAACTCATGCTTCCTTCTTTGTTAAGGGAAAATGTTTTCGTCTTCGCGGAGGCTCGTTAAACGGTTTTTATCCCCATGAAAATTATTACAAATTGTTTAAAGAATGCAATCTTTTTCTTTCTTTTCTTTTTGTAGGTCTTGATTCTTGCTGCTTTGGCTACTGTTGCTTGCTGCGAGCATTATGGTGGTTATGGAGAAGGAGATGGTTACCATGAAACGGTAAGTGCAGACTGTTACCCACTTTTACGCCAATATTTACTGCCTTTCTGATTTAGCACCCATGTTATTTGCGTAACTCTCTATTATGAGAATGTTCCAGGCTTTCATTGTGCAATTTTTATCAATTTAAGTTTCTGAAAAGCAGAATGTTTAAACAAAAGAAGCTGAAATACTCCAGCCGTTTAGCAAATCTTATAGCTTACGACGGCGGATTACTAAGTTTCTAGTAGAACACACAGAGGGAAATTTAACCTAAACAAAAAAAGAAAACAAAACATAAATAATTTAGCTGTAAATTATTTAACTAGTAAGACATGTCTACATGTAAGATATTTGAAAAGTATTTTCCTTCATGTTTCTAAAACACAGCACAAGTTTCTTTCATTAGAACCTTAATTTTATTATTATTATACATTTTTGTTTAGAAAGAGCCACATAAGTTTGTCAGAGAGAAAAGCCGTTCCTCTGAAGTAAGAACTGAAGTGTTGACATGTTCACTCTCGAAATTAATTTTTTTTTACTGTATCCCATGTGCCAAATTTCTGTCGCTGTACAAATTTATCTAAAACAATAGCCTTTTTCAGGGCTCGAACTTTTTTTCCTTACCATTGTGGAGATAGGAAAGGAGGTTAAAAATTATACGAAAAAAAATAATACCTTTTTTTGTAAACCGCTTAGCACTCTTAAATACATTTATTATTTGGCCGCGGTTAAATTTGCTTAAGTAGCCTTGCTTCCCAATTACTGTCAAACGCTTACTGAACGTGCAGAGAATAAGTGTGCAAAATTTATAGTTGCCGCACATGACGTTGGTATCACGTGTTATTTCGTTATCCCTCCAAATATGCAAAACGGGGGTGTTCCTAATGCACGGATAACTCAGTATGACGAAGACTCATAAACGAAATTAGTCAAACAACAATAGAGAGTTTCATCAATAGTTATCGGAGAAACTACTGATTCTAGATATTTTAAAGTTTGACATTTCATAAGGTAACCACAAACGTATTTGCCGTTTTTAGGGGGAGCAAAAGAAACACCTTGAGATGATTGGATTTGAGAAGAGATGGCTTTCCGTCCGCGGTATATCTTCAGCTGAAATCCCAAGATGCCCTGCGCATATGAATCAGATGAGTAAGCAGTTTTATAGTGGAAAGATGGGCGATTACAATGGCGGTATCAGTAGAGATTATTCGTGCGTGTTTGTTATGTGAATTTAAACTTGGTTCATCTGCTTCAGAAACAGTTTGATTAGCATTCGGAGCAAATGCTGTGAAGGTACGTACAACTCGGAAATGGATTTGAAATTTCAGAGACCTAGATGAATCAATTCAAGACAAGTCTGGGAGTGTTCGTCCTGTCAGCCTTTTGACATAGAAATCCTGAAACTTGCTATTGAGCAGGACAGTAGCTAAACATGCCAGGAACTAGCCCAGACATTTGGTGTTAGGATGAAACCTTCCGAAGACATCTGGATGCAATAGCTAAGGCATACAAATTGCCTAAGCAGGTCCTCCACGAATTGTCTGCAGTGAACAAAAAGCCACGTGTCTCAGCTTGTTTTGCATTGCTGTCTCGCCATGACAAGGAACAATTTGTGGATAAGATACTCACATATGATGAGAAGTGAGTCCAGTACAGCCCCCCCCCGCCCAAGAAAATAAATACCAGATATTGGTTGTCCACCAGTGACTCAATTCCTCACATATAGAAGTCAACACTGCCTCCACTTAAAGTTATGCTTTTTGTATGGTGGACAACACGTGGTGTTGCTCATAATGAACTCTTTCAACGCTGCCAAACGATCACCACTGTAGTGTACTGTAAACACATGAAACGTGTGCGTGAGTACTTGAAAAACAAGAAAGCGGTACTGGTGTCAACAGAAAGGGAGTTTGGCTCCTTAAAGATAACGCTCTGCCCATTCCGCTTCATTGACCAGAAACACTATCAAAGAACTTGGGTGGGAGCTTTTATGTCATCCAGCTTACTCACCAGATATATCTCCTTCAAACTATGATTAGTTTCTTTCACTGGACAATCATTTGCGTGGACACGACTTCTCCAACTTTAAGGAGTTGCACGCTGCCCTCCAAACCTTTTTCTCTTCCCATGGCCCAGCATTTTATTGCAGGAGTATGCATGGGTTATTAACACGTTGGCAGAACGTTGTTGTACCCATGGTAATTATTTTGATGAATAAATTTCCTTTCTACTACGTATGTATTGGACTAAGCATTAACTTGAATGTGTTGGTTAAACAGAAATTGGATTAAGCATTAACTCTGAGAAAACCAAAATAATGACAAACCGAAAAGGATACGATGAAAGAGGCAATACTATTAAGATAAACAATAAAGTAATTGAAACAGTAAATGAGTATGTATACTTAGGAAAATTGATAACAATGAAGAAACAGGGACTCATAGAAGAAGTGAAAAGAAGAATAGGAATGGGATGGTCAGCTTTTGGAAAATTGAAGATAATTTTAAACAGTAAAATAAGAGAATAGAGAACGACTTTTCAACCAATGTGTATTACCTGTTATGTTATATGGAGCAGAGACCTGGCCAACCAAAAAAAGAGATAACAAAAAAACAGATAGAAGAATGGGAAAATGTCTGATAAACATAGGACTCAAAGATAAAACCAAAAATGAAGAAATAAGAACTAAAACAAAATTTTTAGATATTGAAGAAGACATACTTCGAAAGAAATGGAAATGGGGTTGACATATTGCAAGGTTGAAAGACAATAAATGAGCAAAAGGTATACTGGAGTGTCAGCCATATAAAGGTAAAAGATCAGCTGGATGACCTTTAAAGAAGATGGTCAAATGATGTAAGGAAAGCGGTTGGAATTCTTTGGCACCAACAAGTTCAGTATAGAAATAGATGGAAAGAATTGGGATATACCTATAGCCAGAAGTGGCTATAAAAAGGGTTAAAAAGAAAGAAAGAAAAAACGTATGTGTTATACTTTGGCTCAGTCTTTGAAAACGGCAAATACTTTTCTGGTTACTTGATATTTTCTTTGTAAATAAACACAGAATGACTTAACAATATTTTTGTAACTAAACACAGAACGATTTAACTATTACAGCACCACGAACCACAACCATATCACTTTGGTTATCACGTGAAGGACCATCATGGCCAACAGCACAGAGAAGAAGCTAGTGATGGTCACGGCACAGTGAAGGGAAGCTATGGTTTTGTGGACGAGAAGGGTGTCCATCGTGAAGTCCATTACGTTGCTGACGACCAAGGGTTTAGAGCTCAAATTAAGACGAATGAGCCTGGAACCGCCAACCAGCAACCTGCCAATGTTGCTTTTCATTCCAACGCTCATGATTATCCCCAATACCATGAAGAAGGAAGACAAAGTCATGGAGGATATTACCGTTAGTCACCACGATAAGACGATACCTTAAAGTAAGTGAAACATATATTATTTTTATACTTTTTATCAGAACACGCACCTGAAAGATAGTTGCTTTCTTCTAACGTCACTTTGTTCAATGTATGTACACTTTTGATGTGTGTGAAATAATGACTCGCGTAATTTTCATATAGACCATCGGTGAGAAAACATCTTTTGAAAAACTTGAATTTGGTATACAGAAAATGTTATGCAGTAACTTTGAACTCTCCAAAATTTAAAATTATTTGTGATATCGTGCCTATAAACGGATAACATGATTTTTCAACGATAGTGAAAAATTTTATTTTAGAAAAATTCGAAATTCTTTGCGTACTTCTCCAAAATCTTTGATCAAGGGAATTTTCATCATGACTTCTAGAAACAGAAAACTCCTGAACAAACAAATGTATCCGAAATAAGAAATAATTTTCTCAGTACGTCTATAAGAAAGATATGTGTAACGGTAAATACGAATACATAATTTCTCCACCTGGAGGAAGTATTTTTGTTACAAAAACCTAGAAAGCTTTTGGCCAAACTGACTTCTATCAATCCAAAAAAAGAAGGAAGGTTTTCGGAGCGTCTTTCTAAAGCAAAGTCTCCACGACAAATACACGGTCGAGTCACATTATTGTGGCCACCAGCTAATAATCTAGAGTAACCGTTGTGTGAAGCACGGGCAGCAGCTAGACCGGCTGGGAGTCACTCAGTAAGGTGCTGGAATGTGTTCACAGGTATGTGTATTGTGGAGCCATGCTGACTGCAGTGCTTCTGACAGCTGCTGAAATGGTGCGTGGTGGATGATCCATAGAGCGAACAACACGAATGAGGAGGTCTCACAGATTCTCAATTGGGTTTACGTCTGGCGAATTAGGAGGCCAGGGAAGTACTTTGAAGTCTTCGTCGTGCTCTTCGAACCACTCTCGGACATTTATAGCTGTTACACGTCGCATTGTCGTTCTGCAAGATCCCATCCGTCCCAGGGAAGACAATCAGCATGTATGGGTGTACGTGGTCTGCAAGGATGGATTCATAACGAATTCGGTCCATAGTGTCTTCCACAGGTATAAGTGGACCCAGAGAGTGTCATTAAAACATTCCACAGACCATAACGCTGTCTCCCTCAGCTTGTGTTCTTCCAGCAGTGGTTGAAGAGTTTTTGTTCTCCGATGTTTCTTGCCTTATACGCCAACGTCCATCCGTTCGATAAAGCAGAAAACGTGACTCATCGGAGAAGGCAATCCTTTGCCAATCAGCGGAGGTTCAATTCCGATACTGCCGTGCAAATATAAGCTTTTTCTGCCGATGTACCTTCGTTAGCATACGTGCAGTGATCATCCGTCTGCATCGGATCCCCTCCATACGCAGCAGGGTTCGCTGAACTGTCGTTTTAGACACACTTCCGGTAGCCCGCTAGTTCATTCGGCCAGTGAGTTGCTCCACTGCAGCATGTCGATCGGCCCTCATGCACCTTCGAAGCCGTCGTTCACCTCTCACATCAATGGCACGTGGTGTTCCACAGTTTTAACGTCGCTTTTTCGCAATGGTGCCATTTCTCCAATCACGATACACTTTAACCACAGCAGCATGCGAACATTTCACAAACTGCGCTGTTTCAGAAACACTGCCACCCTTTGCCCGAAATCCGATAATCATCCTTTTTTTGCAAATCTGATGAATCGCTCCTTTTATCCATAATAACAATGAGTGATTTGTTTTCAGAATGCCTACAGTACACCTTATATACCCTCAGAGCCAGATCACGACTCGTGCCTTCTTTCATTGGTTACTCGCTGTTGACGTCAAAAGTAGGAGACGGTCACAAAAATTTGACTTGACTGTGTATATACGAGCATTCACACTACTGAGCTGTGCATTGTGCAACACTAAGTGAGTAAGTGATTATGTGTCATACTACTGTGGTGACGCATGAGTCAAAACAAGTTGCAGCGCTAAGCCTTGCCGGCAAAGTTCAGTTGGGAGAATATCCCATTCCCGAGCAGGAAGAGATGGACGCTAACCATATCGCTGGTAAAAAGAGCAATCCGCTATAATCATAATGCAACTGTTTAGAAAAAAAATTATCATGCTCGTATCTGTTATGACGTAATGCCCTTAAGGTTATATCTTTGAGGTTATGTATTTACAGAATCTAAGGTTATGTCTTTACAGAATCTAAGGTTATGTCTTTACAGAATCTAAGGTTATGTCTTTACAGAATCTAAGGTCATGTCTTTACAAAATCTATGGTTATGTCTTTACAGAATCTTAGGTTATGTCTTTACAGAATCTAAGGTTGTTTTTATATTGCAATTCCTTAACCTGAGTGTGTCAAGGATAACAAGATCCTCTTTTATACTGAGTCTAGTTATGATTTTATTGTCTTCCAGACATCACTAAGAGGGGGAAACTCATCTAGGTTCACATTCTGGCACATGACAATGGGTTATCACCTGTCCCTATTTCGAGGGCACTGGTTCCAGGGAGGGAATGTGATAAAGCCAGTCGCGTCTCATCAAGGCAAGCGCACCAATTTCGTCTCATCAGGCGAACAGTCAAAAGTCAGAGTCTGAGACTACTCGGCCACAGGATGGCAAGGTTCAGATGTGGCGTTTAGAACAGAAACTTAAAAAGAAACAACAAAAGTTTAAGTAAGAGTAAAGGGCGACTAATCAGGATGGTTCGAAAGTCTTATACGTTACCGTATGCATAAAGTAACTTTGATATTAAAACTTCCATATAAACAAATACAGGGTGACAGACACGTAAAGCGTAACACAAGGGCTTAACTATTTTTTTTTTGGTGGATGGAGGAGGGCGTTAACGACCACCATATATGATCAATTCTTAGGTCTCAAGGCAGTCACCGATTCTGAGGAGTAAGGTTAGGTCCAGCCTAGAAAACGAAAGCCTTTGGCCGCTCGGCCACTGGAGGACGGCTGCGTAACCCTTGACATACGGAAAGCATTCAAAGTTCGAGTATGGCGTAGTAAATAATGAATGATGCTGAGAGTGCTTATCAATAGTGCATCATCCTTTGGCAGTATTAAAAAGAGAGGACTAGACGGTCTCTGGATATCAGTTGTTGTACTTCAGAAAGTTGATTTGTTACGCCAGTCAATAATGGTATGGGAAACTTAAAATAGAGAGCTAAGAAGTCATGTATTTTTAGGAATTGCTCCTGCTAAAATTCACTAGAGTTGACCTTTCAATGTTCTGCTAAAGCGCAATCATCATGGAGTAGATTTTTATTAATAAGA
Source organism: Macrothele yani (assembly GCA_039090855.1). NCBI lineage: Eukaryota > Metazoa > Arthropoda > Arachnida > Araneae > Macrothelidae > Macrothele > Macrothele yani. Next base: position 135,980,666 of record CM077002.1, read on the forward strand.
ACTAAGAGAATTCAGACAAAGATGTCCTGAGTGTGGTGATATTTCAGGAAAATACAACTAGTGGCAATTTTACAATACCGCCAAAATATTTTTACGTTGCTCATAGAAATTATGAAACACCCATTGATGTATGTTTAATGTCACGTAATAAATGCATGTGGTACAAGTAGTCTTCTTTACAAGTATTTTCAGTAAAATTTCTTATTCAAAGTTGAAGTCAATCAGCCTCCCCGGTGGCATAGTGGTCTAAGTGCTGGCTTATGACTATTCGTCCGAGATGGGTCCGGGTTCGAATCCCGGTGAGGCATGGGTGTTGTGTTTGTCTTACGGCACTGGCTCTCTCCCTTCCGGAGAACCAGTGGCCCTAAATTATGGATTGGCAACTGCTTGCAGCCCGTTAAGTTGCTAACGGTTATCATTAAACCTCTACACACAAACAAAAATTTAAAAACGGAATAAACTCCAACCAAAGAATTGTCAGCTTTGGCTTCATCATCTACTGTCTTCTATGTACTTTCTTTTTCTTTGGGGCTTAACTATCACTGGGAGCAATTCTAAGGGGAATTACGCGGTCACCCGTCCCTAATTTTGAGCCATTGGTTCCATGGTATAGACAGAGCAGTGAAAAACGGACATCATTCATTCATCCTCCGATATTCGAGCCCTGGTCGACCTAAGGCCGTCTAGAAAGCACAAGGGCATTATATTAGAGAGATGAGTTCCCTCTTTTACTCTCTTAGTGACATCAGGTAGAAACCAAGGCTTCCGTTTGGTTTTAAACGCTGTTTTGCGTGACGTCAAATACGACACCGACGTATCAGTCGGAGTCGTATTTGACGTCATGGCGTTTATGTGGCATCTCACAAACTTTTGGTTTGTTGTCATCTTAAAGCTGTGGTTGCCAAATAAATAAAATCAGATTTGAAGGCTTGGTACCCATTTTAGAGAAAAAGTGCAATCGATGCCGTCTTTTAACTCAAGTGAAATTCCAAATCTCCGAGCCGATAAAGTTTGAGTCTGCTAAGAATAGCATCCGAAAATAAAAAAAGGGGAGGGTTTCTGCAATTTTTGGAACCAGAGATTTAATAATTTCGAAATGGCGATTTGTAACTTTACTCGAGGTACACATGCTGAATTTATTTTGAGGCTTCTTCAATAAAGTTGAAGTCAAAACGGATGGAGATAAAGATGCTGACGTGTACTGAAAATGGGGAATAGAATTCAAACGCAAAATGATTTGTTATTTTAAAGCCTCACTCACTCATACCTCAAATGCTGTCAAACAGGTGTAAGAATTTGAAACACATTTTATCAAAATTCCGTGCTAATCGCTGATCCTTCCATTTTAAATTTTGCAATTTTAATTCGTCTAAAACTATCTACCGTTTCTTTACTTCTACGATAAAAAAAATCATGATTCGTAAAAGTATTAAGTTATCGGCCATCAGCTAAAATGTTAAGTAGTGTTCGATATTCCTCAGTCATTCCCAGTGTTATTACAATACACGTTCCATCAAAATGCACTTCACAGTTTAGTGTTATGATTTTAGTTTAAAGCAAACTTTTACTCAATTAATTTATATTTGGGAAAGAAACTAATGTCTTGTGTAAGCCTTCGACGTTTATTCTTTCTTTTCATCACCAAAATACGATGTTTCTGGTACACTAAAAGCGCTAGAGTGTTGTGCGAGGAAATATTATTTTCAACGCACGTTTTTTCATGTGTCACCCACGCGTACGGAGATCAACGCACGTGGAACATCCAACAGAAAATTGGCTAATTGATCCTCTACGCTCAATTGTAACCCAATATAAGAACAAAAAAACAAGGTCATCATGGCTTATTTTGCCCTTCTGAAGCCAAAATGAAGCAAATTACATTCCTACTGTCTTTAAAATCCTCTAACAGACCCCAGGGAAGATTCTCATAGCAATTTTTGAACAAGCAAGCAGCGCCTTTTTACACACCGCAAATGCGAGTAACGCAGTCGTGCGTAACGCTGTCGTGACGTGGATTCCCTTTTTATAAAGCAGACGCTTTCTTCTCCCTCTAAATTTAACTTAAGGTTCTTTTCGTCAAGGTTATTCCCTACTCGATCATTGGCCAAGGTTAATAATTCTTTAGATTAGCCGTTAGATAAAAAGTCAGTCGCTGCTCATATTTGAGTAAGACTAAAGATTTCGTAAATGCCTCTAATCGGTTTTTCCTCAACTCCACTTAATCTACTTCGATTAAAAATAGACATCACAATCCGCTTGGTGAAAAGTAGCACAGATGATTTTGCTCTGGAAACCTAATGCATACCAAGCTAAACGACATTATATAAGCATTATAAAAGGAAATAAAAAGGGATTCAATTTCTTTGAAGTTTCTTAAACGTTACCCAGGGGAATTATTTTCAGGCAATGGACCGCCACGATAAATAGATAACGATCAATCAAAATTTCATCAGACTTGCTCATGGACTCGTGTTTTGGGTAAAGGAAAATACAAATCTTGATATGAAAACTGTACGAAAGTGGAGTAACAAATGACATTAAAAGAAATATAAACTTTAGGTTTTAGTCTCGATTTCAATAAGCAGAGCACAGAGACGCAGCCATTCCAGAACTATCTGCGTGTTTCCCACCAAAGCTGAATCTAATACGATTTGGTAGTTGCATATGAAATGCCGAAAAACTAATGGAAACTTCAAACACTAAAAATGCAGTGCATAATAAACTTTATATTTAGCAAATTAATCATCACCAGAGCAGCAACTCACTTTTGCCAATGAGACACACTATATGGACAAAAGTGATTGGACACTGTAAGTAAAATGAAAAACAGTACTGTATTTACATCAACAGCGAACGAGTCGTTCATTTGCAGAGATCGCAACAGCCTCTCGTCGAGGTAAACTGTCTTCAAATCCATGGAGTACAGAGAGCGGGATGTTTCTTCACTCCGCCTAGATCAATTCAGTCAGTGAAGAAGGTCGTGTTAGTCTAGACCTCACTCGTCGTTCCAGTTCATCCCATAGGTGTTCAATGAGATTGAAATCCGCCCACTGAGCACGACAATCCATCCGCGATACCTGATTTGCCTCATACCACTCCACTGAAACTCTGGATACATGATAAGGGGCATTGTCACCCTGGAAGAAACAATAGTCGTGTCCATAAAACTGCCACAACGTTGGCAGCATTGAGTTATACAGGATATCTCCATACAACACAGAGTTTATGTCGCCATGAATAACAACCAATGGATCCACACCGTTCCAGCTGAAACAGCCCCATACCACAGCTCCACCGCCTCAGTGCTTCACAGTCGGCACTGTACACTGCGGATGCAGTCGTCCTCCGGGTAACCGCCAAACCCAGACACGCCCATCCGATCGGAATAATGTGAAGCGGAATTCGTCGCTCCATAACACCTGCCGCCATTGCTCCAATATCCAATTTTTGTGCTGGTGACACCATCGTAGCCACGTGGTTTTATATGTCTTTATAATGAGTGGTTTATGTACGGCTACACGGCCATGATATCCGAGTGCATGAGTCTCTCTTCGAAGTGTCTTGGTGGAAAGCATAACATCTGTGGCCATCTGGAAATCATGTGACATGGCGTGCATTGTTAGGACTTGGTTTTCAGGATCTCTTCTGCAGCACCTTCCGGTCCCTGAGTTGCAGTGTCGTGGGTCTTGCATGGCGAGGTGAATTTCTGCAATGTCCCGTCTTCTTCCGCTTCTTGATGACAAAGGTCACAGTCGATTTAGTGACCTGTTGGATAGTGCTTCCTATGCTCATACGTCCAATTGAGCAGCCTATTATAACGCCGTTTTCAAACTCGGAGAGCTTTCTCCTGCTAGCCATTTTATCAGAAATCAATGGGAGCGCACTCCCGTTCCCGTTTTTATACGTTATGGGAGCGCACTCCCGTTCCCGTTTTTATACGTTATGGACCACATTTTTGGGAGCGCACTCCCGTTCCCGTTTTTATACGTTATGGACCACGTGTATGGTGCAGGAGAACATCATTGTACTTGCGTGAGGTGTCCAATCACATTTGGCCACATAGTATACAAATTTCTGTATGCCGTCATGAAAAAATGTCGAGCTTTGGAATGTCACAAGCTCATGGAATGCGGTTTCAACTGATGGTTTATTAGAAAGCGATTTACCCTGTAAAAAGGTGTCCATGTGCTTGAAGGAATGATAATTCGTAGGGGATGCATCAGGTTAATAAAGCTTATAAGGTAAGGCTTCGTACCTCAACTGGTGCAGCTTTGGGATCGTCTGCCGTAAAGTTGAATTTAACAGTGATTTTCCTGTCGCAGTGACAACGGTGACAGTTTCCACGGAAGCAACAACGACTTTAATCGGGGACAAAAACTTATTCGACACCGGTGACGGAACTGTAAGGAAACCGGAACTGCGAGTCACAGCCTTATTTATAACAGCAACAAAATCACTGTTATAATCGGCTCGCTTTCAATTCTTATTTTACGAGCGAACGCACAGCGAAAGCCAAAACAAAGGCTATCGTAAGCGTGGGAAAAAGGGGAAGCTGAAAGATAGCTCACATCACTTGCGACTTCTTTAATGTTTCAACAGAAAAGCCGACAAATTATTTAGATATGGTTCAATGGTAACCGAAACTCTGACGTAACAATGATTTTGGACCCCAAGCATTACTCGGAAACGGCTGTTACTTTCTTATCAGTGAATATGGGACTCTTACTTTTTTTGTCACTGGTCGTAACGGTGACAGTATGTTTCAGTAACGGCGACAAAATATCAGTGACATGATTTCCGACCAATCTCTAGTCTGGCATGCAACGTGAGGTGGAATTTAGCAAATCAACGTTGCGTCTTTCGTCCACTAACAGTGCCCTCCCCAAATGATGCATTGATGTTGAGAATTGCCTTGATGCACAGTGTTCAAGTCTTCTTAATCGTAGCATAATTCCCTTAGAACTGATGCCACTGTCAAGTCAAGTAGGCAACTATTTCTCATAGGGTTTGCACTCTAGGAAAGTTTGGACCAGCTGTCTTGACCCCATGGGGGAAGTAGGATCCAGAGAAGTGGGGTAGATAAGAGAAAATGGTTGACAGTGCCAGATGATGAAAAGCATCGTGCATAATGGCAGACGATGACATTATTTTTAACAGGGAGTCCAATATTCCGGAACCGCCAGCTTAACGTGTCCTCCGGCACGGCGAGTAAAGCTAGAATCGAACCAACTGATGCCACTGACGAATTGGCAAGTGTTTTGATAGACAGAATCCATGACGCTATAAATTCACAGATCACAAATCCCATAGAGGAATAGTGTGAATTCCTAAATTACCTGCCAACTGCATGAGCCTGCAAAAACCATTTCATCTATAACAACCTAATATACACTGAAGTGCCAAAAGTCATGGCATACGTACCTAGTATCATGTAGGACCTCCTCTACCACTGCGAAGTGCAGCAACTCGACGTGGCATCGATTCCACAAGTGGCCGGAAGACCTATGGAGAGATGCTGAGCCATTCCCTCTGAACAGCCGCCCACATTTTCTTGGTATTTGCATGTGTAGGATCTTGAGTGCCAATGAACTTTACCACCACGTCCCATGAGTGCTCTATTGGTTTCATATCGGGCGAACGTGGAGCCACACCATCCGTCGGAACTATCCAGAATGATCCTCGAACCAATTTTAGACAGCTTCGGCCCGATGACATGGTGCATTGTCCGCCTGGAAAATCACATCGTTGTTGGGGTACATGAAATCCATGAAGGGCTGAAAATGGTCACCCAGTAGAGCAATAAAGCGATTACCGGTTAATGACATGTTTACGAGGGCCAGACGGCTCAAACCGTGTCACGTGAAGACACCCCACACATGTATGGAATCACCACCAGCTTGCACGGTGCCTTGTTGGCAGCTTGGGTCCATGGCCTCATGAGGTCTACCTCCCACTCGAACCCTACCAGCAGCACGTAACAACTGGTAACGTGACTCATAGGACCACGCCGCATGTTGCCAGTTTTCCAGGGTCGAATTACCGTGATCACAAGCCCGGGTAAGGCGCTGTGTCCGATGTCGTAGTGTTAACAAAGGTAATCTGGTGGGTCTTCTGCTCCCATACCCCATGGATGCTACATTATGCTGCACTGACCTGATGGATATGTCTCTGGTACCGCCTGCATTGAATGTGCATGTTATTTGAGCCAGTGTCTTTTGTCTGTTAGCATGGACAATTCTGATCAGATGCCGCTTGTCACGGTCATTCAGCAACCGTGGTCGGCTACTGTTCTGTCCACGGTGGGTGGTAATGCCTACCATGAAGTATTCTCGGTTCACACGTGACACCGTGGATTGAGGAATGTTGAATGTTCGCACAACTTCGGAAACTGAATGTCCCATCAGTCTGGCTCCCACTACCATGCCTCGTTCAAGTTCTGATAATTCACGTCGGCTTTCTATAATCCTACTGGCGATTGTTCAACTTGACTAACGAGATTACGCAGCTAATAAAAATCGTGGCGTGCGTCAAAGTTTTTATACGGCAACGCCAGTCAAAAATTTGCATACTGCTATCCCATGACGTTTTGGCACTTCAGTGTATTATGGGGATGAACTTTCCAATTTCCTATGGTTATCAGTCATTCATGAATGACCGCAAGTTCGAATGATCTGTGAAATCATGCAATGCGATAGGTACAAGTCTTTTTGCACTTCCAGTCACTGCGAAAAGGGTGTAGTTACAAATAATGTTTGTCACGAACATCCTGTTGTCTTCAGTACACTTTACTGTTGTTATTGTCTGTTTGTTTTTTTTGTTTTTTTGAGGGAAGGTGATCTGATTTCTTGAATAACACTCTGTCTCGACAGCTTTGACATGAAATTTCATTCACACGTTGCTTAGCCCTGCCGACTCACTACATTTTTCACAAGAACGTTTTTTTCGCAGGCACACTTTATGCATTCAAACAGCTAATTGCTTCACTGATCTTCTGTCTGAACACTTGTTCTAGTCGGATCACCCTCAGAGATATCCAACCTGCGTCCAATAATTTCCAGGACTGGCCGTATAACTGACGTAACGGTAGTGGGACAAAAATATCACATGTATACCAGAGGACAGTAGTCTTTGGCCAATATCAGCAAACAGCTGGAAACCGGTCGATACCGGTAACGACAGGCGGCAGAAGGGCATTGAGGGAGTCATGGCAAGCGTTCTCATCCCATTTCATTTTAGCCATGGAAGAGCCAAGAGTAAAGATCACTTTTGTTGGAAACTTGGTAAATCAGCTATTGAAACTTACAGAATATTACAAGAAGCGTATGAAGACACAGAATTATCCTGCAGCAGAGTTTTCGAATGGTAGGCATGGTTTCCTAACGGGCGGAAATCCTTGGATGATGAACCGAGATCTGGGCGTCTCTCTGGTGTGCGGGCAGCTACGACGTACATTCTAATTTAACTTTCATTTTTAGTTCCTTTTCCTATGTAAATTTGAGATTGCTCTCTTTTGCACTTTCCAAACTTAACGTGATATCTTCTCTCTCACATGAATGAGGTTGGCAACATTTTTGAGGTCAGAGAGAGTGGCGTATGAGTGTGATAAGAACGTTAAATAAAAAGGACGACACAGCAGTTGCTTAGTGTGTGTGCGCGCGTGTGTGTGTGTGTGTGTGGATATGTTCGATCGCTGTTAAGGTAAATGTGAAATTTACAACTTGTAGTGCCATCTTCAAATATTGCTGGACCAATAAAAGGTTAAATGTAAGTTTGACTTCTGTATATGTTTCGTCTGGCAGTAAAAGCTTAATTAGGAACTATTGCATCGTATTCTCATTCAGTTCAACATTTCCTTAGTCGTTGTTTTAGATATAGCGTAACACCAATCTCGCACACGAAAAAGGGTTACGTTATACAGTGGACAAAATCGAAGAGGCGCGGAATCAGTTAAAGAAAGATCGCCGAGACTTTTGACGGAGTCGGTGGGCATCAGTAAGTCTATCTGTCATGAGGTTCTCTGCGAGTATCTGGGAAAACGGAAATTGAAAGCCAGATTTGTACCCCGCATTCTGAATGATGTCCAAAAGGAGGCTCTTTCATCGATGTGTTCCGATCTGCTGGGCATTGCAGCTGAGGATCCTGATTTCTGTTCCAGAATTATTGTAGGAGATGAAACGTGGTTCCTGGAGTATGATCCACAAACCAAGCGACGAGGCTCTGAATGGAGAGGTACACACTCACAGTATCATGCAGATATTACATCTGTCCAGGCAACCGTGACAAAACAACTCACGGACATCACGGGAAAAGACTTCGAGAACTGTTTTCAGGATTTTCAGAATCGCTGGAAACTGTGTTTTGATTCAGACGGGTGGTAAGGTGATCAGCATTGATTCTGAGTATGGCACTTTTTTATATTCTTTATTGCGTCAGCCCTGGAACTTTTCGGGCATAGGTTGTAGTTCAAAATGATAAAGTCCCTTAACGGTGAATGTATTTGTTCAAAATGATAAAGTCCCTTAACGGTGAATGGATTTGTTCAAAATGATAAAGTCCCTTAACGGTGAATGGATTTGTTCAAAATGATAAAGTCCCTTAACGGTGAATGGATTTGTTCAAAATGAGAAAGTCCCTTAACGGTGATTGGATTTGTTCAAAATGATAAAGTCCCTTAACGGTGAATGGATTTGTTCAAAATGATAAAGTCCCTTAACGGTGAATAGATTTGTTCAAAATGATAAAGTCCCTTAACGGTGAATAGATTTGTTCAAAATGATAAAGTCCCTTAATGGTGAATGGATTTGTTCAAAACGATAAAGTCCCTTAACGGTGAATGGATTTGTTCAAAATGATAAAGTCCCTTAACGGTGAATGGATTTGTTCAAAACAGCTACGAAAATAAGAATCCCTGAAAATTTTCAAAAGCAATTTGAAATCTAATTTGTCGTTTTTATTATTTCAAAATTTCTATGGAAAATATCTAACATTTTTATCCTTTTTTGTTGAAATTGCTTAATTCAACAACCTTAAATAAAAGAAATAATGTTGCATGGAAGTCACATGGTAAGATTAGTAAGTTGTTCTGCGAATGCTCCACTGTCCTTCCACAAAGCGAAATATTCAGTGTGAATAAAATCTGTTAGTCACACGGCGCAGATGTGACAGAACACGCTGTTTTTTCCTGAGTTTATGAGATGGATGTGGGAGATCTGTTTCACATTACCCTCACGGAATTAGAAAATGAGCTCATGGGATTACTTTCAATGGAGCCGGTTGCCCGTGGGTGAGTCATTTGCTAGAAATGCCCTTTGCAAGCTCAAAATACTTGTCACTCATACTTTATGCTTGTTTAAGTTTACGCTGTAAGATTTCCTTCTGGCCGCGCAGTATCAGCCCACAGAAAATCCACCTCCGATGACTTCATTTTGAGGAGTGCCGTCTTGACAAAGGAGTCCACATTCTCTTTACACTACCATTCGTGAGACGCCCACACACTGCTTGATCCAATTGTTTAGTCACATCATTGCAATATAAATATTCGTTTAAGATAAGAATATGCTTGTATAATCGTATTTCAAAAAATATTCCTGTCTCGATTTCTTTTGCCATCTAACCATGAAAAGTGCACTAGTGCCACTACACCTAGAGCGGGGGGGGGAGTTTTTTAGCGCCGCTAATACGCTACTAGCCCAAGATCCTTTTTTTTTTAATTGGAGGTTTAACGACCACCGTGAGCAACCCAGTGGGCTATAAGCAGTCACACGTCTCTAATTTACGGTCACTGGTTTCAGGGAAGAGAGAGAGCCAGTGCCGTAATACAAACACAACATCCATGCCTGACCGGGATTCGAACCCGGACCCTTTCGGACAAATGATCAGAGGTCATCGCTTAGACCACTGCGCCACCGGGGCAGCTCATTGTTTATCATCAGTCGGGTCACTGGTTCCAGGGAAGAGAAAGAGCCAGTGCCGTATGACAAACACAATATCCATGCCTCACCGGGATTCGAAGCCGGACCCCTTTCGGACGAATGATCAGAGGTCATCGCTTAGACCACTGCGCCACCGGGGCAGCTCATTGTTTATCATCAGTAGGGTCACTGGTTCCAGGGAAGTGAAAAAGCGAGTGCCGTAAGAGAAACACAACATCCATGCCTCACCGGGATTCGAACCCGGACCTCTTTCGGACGAATGATCAGAGGTCATCGCTTAGACCACTGCGCCACCGGGGCAGCTCATTGTTCATCATCAGTAGAGTCACTGGTTCCAGGGAAGGGAAAGAGCCAGTGCCGTATGACAAACACAACATCCATGCCTCACCGGGATTCGAAGCCGGACCCCCCCCTTTTTTTTGGATTGGGGGTTTAACGACCGCCGTCAGCAACTCAATGGGTTATAAGCAGTCGCCCGTCCCTAATTTAGGGTTACTGGTTCGAGGGAAGGGAGAGAGCCAGTGCGGTAAGACAAAAACAACATCCATGCCTCACCGGGATTCGAACTCGGACCAATCTCGGACGAGAAATCTGAAGCCTTCGCTTAGACCACTGCGCCTCTGGGGCAGCTCATTGTTCATAATCAGTAGGGTCACTGGTTCCAGGGAAGGAGGAGAGCCAGTACCGTAAGATAAACACAACATCCATGCCTCACCGGGATTCTAACCCGGACCCTTCGCACGAATCTCGGACAGTCATAAACCAGCGTTTAGACCACTGGGCCACCGGGGTGATCAGCCCAAGACTAACGAATCCAACTAATATAACCACAATCAATAAACGTTCTTTACGTACGAAATAATCATTTGTCTTTGTTTTGGGGTTTAATGGGTTAAAAAACTGCATTATTTTTATCCGTTCTCCGCATTGTTTAATTAAGAGCTGCTATACTATAGCGACATTCGGAATTGTTCACTCTTAACTAAATTGTTTCATAGTACCACTAACATACATGGATGCGTATTGTAATGTCGCAAATTATAGAACTTGTGATAGATCTATCGGATTATCTGGGATTTCCTGGGTGTTTATAATTTTTAATGTTTTATTCATCTCTAAGTTACAAATGTGAGCCCTGTCTGAAGAAAATTCGGCAGTTGATGACATCCGTGGGTGCAAATACAATTCTTTTATAAGAGCCACTTATGGTTAACGCAATTACAGGAAGTATCAGGATGATTTCTTCAGAGTTTTCTGTTCCTATGCAAACCATCGCTGAAAAATATAATTTAGATGACAGGTTTAAGTCACTCATTTGCTAATTTTTAAATTATTTTCAGAACTCTAAAATGTACAGCAAAATCAAATAGACTAGATACCTTTAAAGTACTGAAAGTTGCACCAGCAGATACAAATGTACTTCATTCATTTGTAGAAAAAGTAAAAAAACATGTAAATATTTTTTCTGTTAACTCCAGCATCGTAAATGTATTACTAATCCTATTTTATTGCTCTTCGTTTTTGTTTGTGTTTGGAGGTTTAATGATCACCGTTAGCAACTTAATGGGCTGCAACGAGTCGCCCATCCCTAATTGAGGGTCATTGGTTTCAAAGAAGGGAGAGAGACAGTGCCGTAAGACTAACAAACCACCCATGTCTCATTCGGGACTCCAGCATGGGCTCACTCAGACGAACTGCTTCTTTTTTGTTTTGTTTTTTTTTATTGGAGGTTTAACGACCACCGTGAGCAACTCAATGGGCTATAAGCAGTCGCCCATCCCTAATTTAGGGTCACTGGCTCCAGGGCAGGGAGAGAGCCAGAACCGCAATACAAACACAACATCATCGGGAGTCGAACCCGGACCCATCTCGGACGAATGCTCAGAAGCCATCGCTTAGACCACTGCGCCACCGGGGCGGCGCTTCTTCTTTAAACTTCTCCTGAAGGACAAATAGCAAAAATAACAGCGCCTCCCAGGTGGTCTGGTGGTCTGAGACTCTGGCCGCTGTCTGTTATCTCAAGATGAGTCCGGGGTCAATGGCTGCCTGCGGCGTTTGTCCGATTGGGATGGCTCTGTCCGTTACCTGAGACCAGTGGCGCTAAATTAGGGATTAGCGGCTACCTATAGCCCTTAAAAGGCGGCCACAGACACACGTTTGAATGAAACGTTTGAGTATTACGCCAGCAAATAGAAGAGTTTTGTGCCTGAGGCGGTATGTAGCGTGGAGTGAAGAGGATTTCAGGCAGACGTTGAAGAGCTTCACTCTTGCTTCACTCCACGTTGCAGGCCGTCCCAGTAACAAAACTCCCCTATTTGCTGACGTAACACTCTAACGTGTCATTCAAACTTTTGTTTCTGTGGCCGCCTTTGTAGTTGCTCATTTTGGAGGTTAATCCTGGTAAAAAGCCACGGTATCATCAGAAAAACGAAAGTAAATATAATAATTTTTGTTGATCGTTAACACTTTGTATACGTGAGTGTAAAGTATACTAATTTCGTTTCATTGTTAATTCGCAGCCCTGAAATCCTGCGGCAACCTAAGAAAAAAAAAAGAATCCTGTGATATGTTTGGAGACTACGGCATCTGCCTATAACACTCTGTGGAGGACGCCAACTGGGAAAGTACTTCGTGGAAATTCAGCGCCATAGGTATGGGCGCGATGATGGCATTTCGACCAGCTCCATGATGATGAAGATACTCCTCAGAAAGGCGTTTCCCCCAAGTTCGGATCTGGTCCTTCGGGGGAATGGTGTATATGGAATGTAAATAAATGTACAATTTATTTAACTGCATTCGTCTTCTTGTTGATTTTTTTCTTTGAAAATTTAAACTTACCATGATGCGTTTGGCATACTAAAAGATCGAGCTCCCGTCTCTCACATTACTCGATTCGTTGTAGTGGTTAAAGGATATTCTGTTATAAACAGAAATTCCACATAAGCCATTTAAAAATAGATTAAGGATTCACAACGGATTTAGGTTAGGAAAAGCTAGTGGAAATTCTTTTGGGGAGAGGATTTAACGATTTCCATGAGCATTTTAAGGCTACAAAAATATCCCATCCTTAATTTAAGCCACTGGTTATGAGGAAGCGACAGAGGAAAAACAAATCACCAAAGCCACATCTAAGGCTAGCCGTCGGCCCAACACAGACTATTAGAAGCCCGTCCATCGGGACGTCGATATCGAATTCAAAAGGAAATATTTCTTACATTAATTATTCCTATTGATAACTTTATAAATAGTTAACGTACATAGTACAGTGAAACCGGACACCTCCAAACAACGGTTACCTCCGAGCAACGGCAAGTTTTGATTGGTACAGAACAGCTGCCGTAGGAATAACATCAACGACAACCTCCGAATAATGGTTACCTCCAAGCAACGGCAAGTTTTGATTGGTACAAAACAGCTGTCGTAGGATTAATATCAATGACAACCTCCAAACAACGGCTACCTCCGAGCAACAGCAAGTTTTGGTTGGTACAGAACAGCTACCGTAAGAATAACATCAACGACAACCTCCGAACAATGGTTGCCTCCGAGCAACGGCAAGTTTTAATTGGTACAGAACAGCTGCAGTAGGATTAACATCAACGACAATCTCCAAACAACGGCAAGTTTTGATTGATACAGAACATCTGCCGTAGGATTAACGTTAACGACAACCTCCGAACAACGGTTACCTCCGAGCAACGGCAAGTTTTGATGGGTACAGAACAGCTGCCGTAGGATTAATATCAACGACAACCTCCAAACAACGATTACTTCCGAGCAATGGCAAGTTTTGGTTGGTAGAGAACAGCTACCGTAGGAATAACATCAACGACAACCTCCGAACAATGGTTGCCTCCGAGCAACGGCAAGTTTTGATTGGTACAGAACAGCTGCCGTAGGATTAACATCAACGATAACCTCCAAGCAACTGCAAGTTTTGATTGGTACAGAACATCTGCCGTAGGATTAATATCAACGACAACCTCCGAACAACGGTTGCCTCAGAGCAACGGCAAGTTTTGATTGGTACAGAACAGCTGCCGTAGGATTAACATTAACGATAACCTCCAAACAGCAAATCCTCTTAACAGCGGCCAACGGACACCCTAGTCAGTCTCGAAAGAGATTCAAGGGATACCTTTTCTGTGAAGATTTTACGGAGTTCTTTCGGTATTTCGGTGAGAGGGATAATATAGGGACAAATAATACAGGGTGTGCAACTCGCTACCGAACCCGGCATTTCTTTAATGATATTAACACCAATGACGATATTGCAACGAAATTTGAAGTGGACTTACCTCATTTCGTGCGAAATGTGATGACATCACAACATATGCTGGAAGTGGCCACCATTTGCGTCCAGACAGCATTGAACCCGGAGCACCATATTGTGGAAAGTCCTTGACAGTACGTCCGCCGTCACTGCCTGAATTTCTACGGTGATGTTTGCTTTCAAAGCATCTATGGTTCGCGGTTTCTTTTGGTAAACTCTCCTTTTTAGATATCTCCATAAAAAGTAATCAGTAGAGAGACGCAAGTAATCTGCACTTTACATTCGGGATCGCTTCCCCGGACATTTGTGGACGACCTTCTGCATGGTTGTCTAACAAAGTCCCCTTGGTATCCAATTTCTTCGACAATGCCCAAATGATGGACTTGCTCGGCGGATGTCTGCCTGCAAACCTCTCCAGGAATTGCTGTTGACAAGAAGACTTTATCGATTCTGTTTTCCAATCAGTGCGAACAATAAACACTCACTCCTCCAGATTATACCGACGCATTTGCACACGTACGCGAACAGCCCCGAGCACGAGCACTCACTATCAATAACCGTATTGTGTGGACACGCTCATCGAAATGGCATAAAAAAACAGCAGAGAGGCGCGTCTGGCTGGCTGGCTGGCTGGCTGACTGCTCCTCAGTGGCACCACACTTAGGAATGTGTCTGCCACTAAGGAGCACTCCGGCTGGCTGGCGGACAGCGCCGGGTTCAATGCTGTCTGGACGCAACTGGTGGACACTTCCAGCACGTGTTGTGATGTCATCACATTTCGCAGGAAATGAGGTAAGTCCACTTCAAATTTCGTTGCAATATCTTCATTGGTATTAATATTATTAAATAAATGTCGGGTTCGGTAGCAAATGCGACCCCCTATGTTATCGCTAAAGGACGTATGTATCGAGAAGGTTGGTTTGAATTACGGCGGGTACAATGGTGTGTTTAAGTAAAAAAAAAGGCGTTAAAGCTCAGTTCTACGTGAGGCTAGCTCCAGCGCCTGTATATGTGTCAGTCGCTACCTTAGGACGGCGGAGGGGGCGCTTGCTGGTGCCTGAAACGTTTTGCGTTCGCGGCGGTATATCATTGTTTGGTTCCTCTTGGTTCTGTTGTGTAATAATTTTCTTTTTTTGACGTAGGACTACGTCTAACTCCGCGGATAGTAAGGGGCGACTGACGGCCGACTATGACACAAATAGTTCCCAACTGAAATCATTATAGCGTTGAAAATACGTGCCTCACACTAATCGTGTTAGCATATTCGTAAACAGCATGGAGTCCAATTTGTGTACTGCGCAATACATCGTGCACACGACGCTATCCTCGCTCCCTGTGAGCGGGGAAGGTGATGCAAAATTTCTGGGGGTGCCGCCGCGTTTAACTGAGTCTATCTCTGCAGCCGTGAGCGCAACATGACTGTACGTGGTATCGTTTTAAAGCTCTAAACGAGATCTGTTCAAATATACGAAGAACATTTCTCAGTGGTTTGAACTGAATATTTAAACAAATGTTTTCTCTTCAACCGGTGAACACTTTTGATAATATCGCGGTTTATCTGGACAATCGTGAGTGCAAAACGACTGTGCGTCATATCGTTTTAAAGCTCTCGACGAGATCTATTCAAATATATAAATAACATATCGCATTGGTTTAAATTAAAATAAAAAAAATTGTTTTCGTGTGAACGGGTTACCATTTTTGACAATGCCACGGAATTCGCAGAATGAGAACGCAAGCAAAGGTGGAGAAAATCAAAACGCGAGTCAAGATCAAGTGATGAGGAATGTAAGAAGTCTAAGAAGACTGCAGCCCAACGAACTAGAAAGTATCGAGAACGCCTGAAAAATCCAACACACCGATCGAAACCGTACCCGGCCGATCTCGAACTCTGCTTTACGTTCGCAATGTATCCAGCATTATTTTTAAACATTATGTAAGCTACTTTTCATATCATAGACCTGTGATGGCAATAAAACATTAAATAAACGCTTTGAAACCATACTTGGCTAGCTCATTTCAACTCTCCGATCTGCAAGTCGTAGTCCTACTTTCCCAATTGACGGCTCAATCAGAACTGTGCCTACCTATCATTATATTTCTTTCTCTCGCTTATCCTAAACTTAACCTCTTAGCATGCCATTTCTAAGGGGAAGTTTAAGACTACAGGTCAGACATAACTTTCCTCAAATCCTCTACATTATGGCATTTTTTAAATTGTTATAGTGAGTTTTATTCAGCATTCTGCATTTGGATAAAGCTCTGAAACCGTTTTCTTTGTATGTATTCTTTGTACAATTATTTTCCTTTTGTGCCAGTGCAACGGACTAGCAATGTTAATCTAGGCCTAACCTCCCAACAACGGCACCTCCAAACAACGGTGTTTTCCCGGTCTGAGCAGCGACGGTTATTCGGGGGTTTCATTATATTTATTACTGAGAGAGAGAGAGAGAGAGAGGTCTCTCATATAATTCACTTTTTGTTATCTTTGCATGACCGGATTTTCTTCAGATTAAGTACAGAGCTACATCGTTTTAATTGGGAAGAAATAATACGAAGCGCTGAAGTTTCGCATCTTTACTTGGCGATCGAGTGGTCAGAGGAGTAGGTTTCAGGCCAGTCATCCGAGCTTAGCCCAGACTACAGCCGCAGCTCAGACATGGGTTTTGTGTTTGCTTTACGATGCTGCTAGCCCTTACTCCTCCCCGAAACCAGTGGCTCTAAATTTCGGGCGAGCAATTTCTCGTGGTTCTTAAAGCTGCTCATTAAGGTCTATAAACCTCGAAACAACAACAGAGCCTGCTTTGCAATTTTCTCTAGAAACTGTAATGTTGAATGAGCTGCTATTAGTGGCAGTAATTTTCCGTGATAAAAATCGTTCTCTCGTAGTGTCGTTTTAAGTGAAATACAGTTGTTTAGGCCTCATTGAAGTATTATGGTATTCACAGATTTTTGCCCATACGGTGGTGCTGTGGCCTAAGCGATGGCTTCTGACCATTTGACCGAGATGGGTCTGGGTTCGAATCCCGATGAGGCATGGATGTTGTGTTTGTCTTACGGCACTGGTTCTCTACCTTCCCTGGAACCAGTAGCCCTAAATTACTGAAGGGCGACTACTTACACTGAAGAGCAATCGAATTAGAGACCGCTGGCGTTATGCAAATGTGGCGTTTTGGGCGGCCCTGTAAACGGAAACGACATGACGTATGCAGCGATCCGACAATATAAGGAGTGATGCGACGGGTATCAGTAAACGTCGGACGCAGTAGGGGTAAGACGAAGAATCTAAGCGCATTTGATCGTGGGCAAATTGTCGGGGCCCGACGAATGGGTCACTCCATCTCGAAAGTCGTGCAGGCACTGGCATTTTCACGAGCCACTGTGTCACGAGTGCACCGTGAGTACATCGAATCCGGTAAAACCATCCCTGCAAGGGCCAACTACCGTGGACAACAGCGTGTGGATGAGCGGGGTCATCGTCGGATAGCTCGCATAGTAACAGCGGATAGACGGGCCACAGTGCAAGAAATCACTCGGCAATTTAACTCTGGTGCACAAAAACGTATAAGCAGCCAATCTCCTCACTATGGAGTAAACAAGCCATCGTCCCACGAGGGTACCTCTGCTAACCGCACATCACAGGGTGCAAAGATTAGCATGGGCGCGCGAACATCGCCACTCGACCTTAGACATGTGAGAAAATGTTGCCTGGACTGATGAGTCGAGATTCACGTTGGTACATGAGTACGACAGGATGCGAGTACGGCGCAAACAACATGAAGCGATGGATCCTTCTTGCCAGCAGGGTACTCTTCAAGCTGGTGGGGGTGACATTATCGTCTGGGGACTGTTTACGTGGACTGAAATGGGACCCCTGGTACGTGTGACATCGTCCTTCACAGGTCAACGTTACCGGGATATCCTGGACGACCATTTGCTCCCGTTTGTGCGTCTTTAACATCCCACTGGGGACCTCATCCTGCAACAAGACAATGCACCGTGACATCGCTCCCGCATTGTATCCGAATGGTTGGATGAACACTCCACCGACGTGACCTCGCTTCCTTGGCCAGCTAGGTCACCTGACCTCAATCCCATCGAGCACATCTGGGATGCCATCGAGAGAGATGTTCGAGGCTCTGACCCCCTCCATCAAATCTTCGTGAACTGTGGTAGCTTGTATAGGGGGTCGTGAATCCGTATGGCTTCCCAACGCTTCCGGTGTCTTGTCGAGTCCATGCCGAGACGAATCGCCGCCGTCATCAGGGCGAAAGGTGGTGCTACACGTTACTAGACCGATATCTCTAATTTAATTGCTCTTCAGTGCATAGCCCACTGAGTTGCAGACGGTGGTCGTTAAACCCCCAATAAAAAAAAAAGTCACAGATTTTAAAAGCTAGTTGAAGATTTTGAAAATCTATGGAGCTTTAGGGATTTGAAGAGGATTTTTTTATCACAGGTCTAGAAAATGTTCTTAAAAAATAAATAGCAATTCCTTACGTACCTGTTATTTTTAAAAGAACAAATGATTAGTGATTCCACCTAAAAGCCCAACCGGATGTGCGCGATAAACGGAGATTTGATGTAACAACTATGTCAGTTTTTAGCAAAGAAAGAAATGAAAGATGACTTCACTGCCTCAAAAATGAGACGATTTAAAATACACTGGCGGATAGTGAAAAAAGAACACCAAGAAGGAGACGTCTGATACCAACGAAATTTATACAGCATAATAACGGAATACAGAGGATAACGTGATCAAACCATTATGGCAAAATACAACTGTATTTTCTGGTAAACTGAAAATAAACACTTCCATGTAACATGGTTAGTACGAGATTGAACTGCCAGGAACTGCGTCACACTGTGCAATTCTGGCATGGAGTCTGTTGTACAGATGTTGGATGTAAGTTTGGGTTATTGAGTTCTAAGCATCCTCAACCTGGACGCGTAAATCGGGGATGATCGTGGAGACCGGATAAGTCGTTGTCCCATAAAATCCCACACGTGCTCAATGGGGGACACATCCGGTGGACATGCAGGCCGTGGAAGTTGTCTCACACCCTGAAGTGCATGTTGCGTTGCACTTGCCGTGTGTGTGCGTCCATTATCTTGATGGAAAACACCACGATGGACCGACATTACAAATATCATAACAAGGGGCTGAATGATGCTGTTGATGTAGGACGTGCTGTTTAACGTACCCGGTGCAAACACTAGTTGTGTACGGGAGTGATATCTGATCGCTAACCACACCAAGAGACCAGGTGTAGGCCCTGTGTGCCGCTGGCGGATGCAAGAAGGGTGGAGACGCTACCCTGTGCGTCTACGAACACGCATACGGCCATCGGAGGCTCCCAAGCAGAATCTTAGAAAATGCAGAATCTTGAAGGGTGGAGACGCTCCCCTGTGCGTCTACGAACACGCATACGGCCATCGGAGGCTCCCAAGCAGAATCTGCTTTCATCGCTGAACACGACAGATCGTCTTTGCATTCTCCAGTGTAGACGTTGGCGACACCACTGCAACCGTTCCTGACGGTGGGCTAGAGTCAGAGGCACACATGCACGTAGTCCTGCATCCAGTAGACGGTTGCGGATTGTTCGCACAGTCACCTCAGGTGCAACGGCAGCTCGGATTTGCGTCGCAGTGGATGTTCTGCTTGACAACGCCGCTCTTCTTATGCGTCGATCGGTCCGCTCATCGGTCCGTCTGTTACTCCCGGTTCCGCGTCTTCTCGTGTGGGAATATTCCTCGGACCATCCACGCCACCATCGTACCACCACCGATACTTCCCGTTCAATTCTCTCCGCATTACGACGATACGACCACCCGGCCTCGCGGAGTCCGACTAGACGACCTCGTTCAAAGTTCGATAACTGCTGAAATCGTACATGTCTTCCATGTCCAGCCATTTCAACTTCTTCAGGGTCTTCGCACGTGTCCGTACGCCGACGACTGATTACATTCACTTCGCCGTACTCCTTAAATACCACCGACGTTAATTTGCATATTATGCCGTGTTGTGGCGTAAGCGCTCACCGGTTGGTCCCGAAATTAACATCACACCTACGCAAACTCGACCCCATTAACATATGTAAATTTCATGATCGTCCGCCAATTCCTTCTTGGGCCGCCCCGGTGGCGCAGTGGTCTAAGGCGCTGGCCTCTGATCATTCGTCCGTAAGGGGTCCGGGTTCGAATCCCGGTCAGGCATGGGTGTTGTGTTTGTCTTACGGCACTGGCTCTCTCCCTTCCCTGGAACCAGTGACCCTAAATTGGGGACGGGCGACTGCTTATAGCCCATTGAGTTGCTCACGGTGGTCGTTAAACCTCCTATCAAAAAAAAAAAAAAAAAAAAAATTCCTTCTTGGTGTTCTTTTTTCACTTTCTGCCAGTGTATTTTCGCATGGGGGAGATGTTCTCCATTTTTGGTGTAAAAAACATATTAATTATTTTTACGAATAGCTCCCTACCCCTGTCGTAGGATCATATGATTCACGGTTCGTAACCTTAACGAACGTCACCTTTACATCACTTCACATGATGTATCGTTTCACTACACTATGTGGACAAAACTGATTGGACACTATTAGTAAATAAAAATAGAGTACTGTATTTACATCAGCAGCAGATGAGTCCTCTATTTGCAGAGATCACAACAGCCACTCGTCCAGGTAAACTGTCCACAAGTCCATGGAGTATGGAGAGAGGGATATTCCTCCATTCTGCCTTAAGCACACCGACCAACTCTGTCAGTGTAGAAGGTCGTGTTGGCCTAGATCTCACCCGTCGTTCAAGTTCATGCCATTGGTGTTCAGTGGGATTGAGGTCCGGACACTGAGCAGGCCAAATCATCTGCGAGACGTGATATTCCTGATACCACTACATCACGGTCGTGGAAACAAGACAAGTGGCACTGTCGTCCTGGAAGAAACAATCGACGTGTCCATAGAACTTTCACAACATTTGTAGCGTTGAGTTATCCGGGATATCGCTATACAGTACAGAATTCATCTTGCCATGAATAACAACCAGTGGACCCACACCGTACAAGTTGTAACAGCCCCATACCAAAATTCCGTGGCCTCCGTGATTCACAGTTGGTACTATACACTCCAGAAGCAGACGTTCTCCGGGTTACCCCAAAACCCAGACGCGTCCAACTGATTGGAATAATGCGAAGCGGGATTCGTCGCTCCATCACACCTGCCGCCATGTCCAATTTCTGTGCTGTTGACACCATCGTAGTCACGTGGCTTTATACGTCTTTGTGATGAGAGTTTTATGGGTGGCTACTCGGCCATGATACCGGAGTGCATGGGCCTCATTTCGAAATGTCTTGGGGAAGACCATAACATCTGTGGTAATCTGAAATTCGAGTGATATGTAGTGCATTAGTCGGGACCTGATTTTCCGGATTTCCTTCTGCAGCACCCTCCTGCACCTGGGTTGCAGTTTCGTCGACCTTCCACGGAGAGGTGAATTCCTGCAATGCCCTGTCCTCTTCCACTTGTTGATGACAAAGGCCACAGTCGATTTAGCGACCTGTCTGACATCAGCAATTCTTCTTATGCTACTTCCAACTGAGCAGCCTATTACTGTATAACGCCCTTTTCAAACTCGGAGATCTCTCTCCTGCTTGCCATTTTATCAGCGATTGATCTGAGCGTACTCCCATTCCCCTTTTTATACCTTATAAACAACGTGCCTGCTGTGGGAACACACCATTGCGCCTGAATGAGGGTGTCCAATCACATACAGCTGTGACGTGACCTGCACCGCAGGACGCACATGAGATAAAGGCAGATAGCAGCGAGAGCATACGTCCGCGTAGCTCAGTTGGGAGAGTGACTTATTCCGGAATGAGAGGACCCGGGTTCAAAACCCGGCGTGGACAAAAATGAAGGAGAAATTTACGTCGTCATATTGGCTCCCGAACTTCAAGAATGACCTGGTCGTTAATGTTCTCGCAATGGTGTGATATCCTTTCCACACCGCGAGACAGGAAAAATAAGATAATTCCTTCTTCAGCGCTTCGAAAAATAAATGTATGGGATGTTACGTACCACACACAAAATTGACTGGGATTTCTCCAATGTGCGTTCTTCAGCGAATGACTGCCTACAGTAGCACATGCTCCCGGCCGACCCGTTGGCCATGCCCCCGCTCTGTTTCGGGGGGGAGTAGATGTGACGTGCCTGCACCGCAGGACGCACATGAGATAAAGGCAGATAGCAGCGAGAGCATACGTCCGCGTAGCTCAGTTGGGAGAGCGACTTATTCCGGAATGGGGGGGACCAGGGTTCGTAGCCCGGCGTGGACCAAAATGACAGATAATTTTTCTTCGTTGTACAGGGTAATTGTAAACTCCTTTAACAAAACAAGAGGGGTGATAATACATATCAAGACGAACAATATTTGCAATGGAACCTATGGCAGCATTCCACTCCTAATGCCAGAAAAGAGCACGATCGAAAAACGGCCAGCAGGCACACAGAGTTCCAACCAGTGCATGAGGAGCACAAGATGCAAATCAGGGGCGCTGAACAAGTGCGTAGAGACGATGACGAACAAACATTTAAAAACGCAGCCGAACCCGTTCAGCGATATTACCGTGCGAACATCACATGAAAATTGAAGAATACGTCTGATCGGCACAGCGTACCGTGTGTTCCTGGAGCAAGTGCTTCCCGGTCTGTTGCAGGATGTTCCACTCAATACACGGAGAGACATGTGGTTTATGCATGATGGGGCGCCAGCACACTTTGCCACCGAGGTCCGATACTTCCTAAACGCGACATATCACGGGCGGTGGATTGGACACGGTGGACCTGCAGCTTGGCCTCCACGCTCCCCGGACCTTTGTCCGCTGGACTTCTTCTTCTGGAAGCACATGAAAACATTGGTGTACGAGACACCTGTGGACTCTCTGGAAGATCTCGTCGCGCGAATCGCTGTTGCTGCGGATAAGATCAACACCAGACCGGGATCTACGAGAGGGTGCGACAGTCCTTTATTCGCCGGTGTGGGCTGTGGAACGATGACCTTGGACACCAGTTTGAGCAGCTCCTTTGAGTCTTTCTCTGATGCCACTGGAATTGTGCAACTCATAAATTAGGTATGTCTCTTTGTTTTTACTCTTGAAGGCTCAACATGGATATGCAACTTTACTCTTTTCTGGCACGAAGAGTGGAATGCGGGCCTAGGCTCCATTGCAAATATAATAATTGTTCGTCTTGATGTGTTGAAGGAGTTTACAATTACCCTGTATTGTGGCATACTTAATATCTCCATCCTTCTTAAATCAATTTTTTCGCGTTACGTAGAAAAATCTGTGCTCTCAATATAAAAACGCGTCGAGGAAATAACGTTGCCACTCTCGTGGCCAAAGACACTGGAGAAGCATAGACTGGCAAACGTAATGCTAGCGGTTCTTAAACGAAGACCGCTGTTCCTGTGGTACAGTTGTCTAAGCGCTGGCTCATGACCATTCGTCCGAGATCAGTACAGGTTCGAATCCCGTGGGGCATGGAGGTTGTGTTTGTCTTACTGCATTGGTTCTCTTCCTTCCCTGGAGCGAGCGGCCCTAAATTAGGAACAGGAGACTGCATATACCCCACTGAGTTACTCATTGTGGTCGTTTTAACCCTCCGATAAAAAAAAACAAAAAAAAAACAAGAAAGATGACACCGAATTTTCGAGTGTAATAAGCACGTCTTTTGAATCTGTTCTGACGCAAATTAAATTTATCAAAGCTATTCAAAGTCAATGGAACCGGTATGGAAAACAATAGTATCTGACGAGAAAAAAAACTCTTTCAATCGGGTTTTTAATCCCTCAGATATTGCTGTAAACGGAATAGTGAGCTTACGCCCTGTGGTTGCAGACTTGTGCGTTAAGAAAAACATGAATTTATATGACAAACATTTCGCACCGTAAACGCTCTCCAACACAGAAAGAATTTCTCAAATCGGACTCTTAGAAACAGAGATGTAAAAATAAGATGTGACTTTACGTCCCCTGGTGGGAAAACTATGCATTATTTTAGGAAAAAAGTATTCTCAAAAGGTTTTTTCATATGAGCGGTATCGGTCCAAGAAAAAAAAAAAAAATAGTCGAGTTTTCAGGAGCCCAGATTTTGCTACAAGTACATCAGAAGCAGAAATTCACACTTATGACCCCTGGTGGTCAAACCACTCTTTACCAAACATTAGAAATTACGTGAAAAATATTTTCCATCAGGTCTTGTATGCGATACAGGAAGAATTTTTCAAATCGGAATTTTAGAAGCAGATACAACGCAGAAAACGCAATTTACCTTTGTGCCCCCTAGCGGAAAGTCTATGATTTACTTGAAAATTTTGAATTTATAGGAAAAACATTTCGCATCGGAAACACTATCCAACAAAGAAAGAATTTCTCAAATCGGACTACAAGAAGTAGAGATATTGACAAAAATAAGATATACATCTACGCACCCTGGCGTAGAAACCATGTATTATTTCACGAACAAAATGTTTCTAAAAGGTTTGTCGACATGAGTAGTATCGGTCAGCAAACGACTTTTTTCGCAATCGAGATTTTAGAAGCTCATATTTTGCTGCAAATTTATCAGAAGCGGAAATTGAGACTTACGCCACCTGGTGGCCAAAACATTTTTTACAAAAATTAGAAATTATGTACAAACAATTTCCCATCAGGAGCTGTATCCGGTGCAGAAAGAAATTTTCAAATCGGAGATTTAGAAGCAGAGATACAGGGGGAAAGCAATGTATCGTTACGCCCCCTAGCAGAAAGTCTATGAATTACTTGAAAAATTTGAATTTATATGAAAAACATGTCACACTGGAAACACAATCCAACAAAGAAGGAATTTTTCAAATCGGACTCACAGAAGTAGAGATATGGACAAAAATAAAACATACATCTACGCCCCCTGTCGTAGAAACCATGCATTATTTTAAAAAGAAAATGTTTCTAAAAGGTTTGTCCACATGGGTAATGTCGGTCTACAAAAGACTTTTTTTTTTCAATCGGGAATTTAGAAGATCATATTTTGCTCCAAATTCATCAGGAGCGGAAATCAAGATTTACGTTTTTTTTTTTTTTTTTTTTTTTTTTTTTTTTATGTTTAACGACCACCGTGAGCAACTCAATGGGCTATAAGCAGTCGCCCGTCCCTAATTTAGGGTCACTGGTTCCAGGGAAGGGAGAGAGCCGGTGCCGTAAGACAAACACAACATCCATGCCTCACCGGGATTCGAACCCGGACCCCTTTCGGACGAATGATCAGAGGCCATCGCTTAGACCACAGCGCCACCGGGGCGGCAGATTTACGTTCCCTCGTGGCCAAACCATTTTTTTTACAAAAATTAGAAACTGCGTGAAAACGATTTCCAATCAGGAGCTGTATCCGGTGCAGAAAGAATTTTTTAAATCGGACATTTAGAAGCAGAGATATAGGGGGAAACGCAATTTACCACTACGCCCCCTAGCGGAAAGTCTATGAATTACTTGGAGATTTTGAAATTATATAAGAAACATGTCACACTGAAAACACTGTCCAACAAAGAAGGAATTTTTCAAATAGGATTCCTAGAAGTAGAGATATTGACAAAAATAAGATATACATTTAGGCACCCTGCGGAGAAACTGTAGAATATTTTAAAAAGAAAATATTCCGAAAAGGTTTATCGATGTGAGTGCCATCAGTCAACGAAAGAATTTTTTCAATCGATATTTTAGAAGCTCAGATTTTATGGCAAATACATCAGAAGCAAATATTAACATTTACGCCCCCTGGTAGCCAAAGTATTCTTTACCAAAAATTTGAAATTATATGCAAAACATTTTCCATCAGGAGGTGTATCCGCGGAAGAATTTTTTTCAAATCGGAGTTTTACAAACAGGGTTATCGGAAAAAATGCAAATTTACTTTTACGCCCCCTAGCTGAAAATCTATGTGTAGTTTGAAAAAGTAACTATGTCTAAAATACTCTTCGACATAAATGGAATCGAAAGATAAAAGAATTTTTTCAACCGGATGTTTAGAAGCAAATATGTGGAATAAAACGTATTTTGGAATTCGACATCGTCTGCGTTTACGCCTTCTAGCGGAGAAGTTATACATCGTAAAAAACCCAACGAAATGAAGGATCATCATTCCCATATTTCAAGCTTCCCAATGCAAAAAGAATTTTTCAAATCGGACTAAGAGTTCCAGAGATATCGTGGGTACAGGCGGGCGTTGACAAACCGGTAACATAAGAACGATCATTTTTTACAAAAAACGTGCTAAAAACGGAGACCAACTGAGCACGCAACGCCATCTATGAATGGTGGCGAGTTGGAAGTGAACAGATCGCTATTGGAAAGGAAGAATGTTTGATTCAATTCACAATATACTGCAGAAATTAAGAAGAAATAATTTTAGCGTACCACCAGAGAACTTTCTAGATCAAATTATAATTTGCAAGTTCTCACATCCGAGAAATAACAAGCGATTAAAATACGAGGCTATATCGCTGCCGACCATATACACAGATTGGAGAAATGGACAAAAAAAACAAAAACAAAACTACAAAACACGATAATTCCACGTAATTCTCACTTAAATCTTAGAGATGTATCAAAATCTTAGAGATGTAGAAATGAAATACTCGCGCGAATACGTCAACACACTAGTTACTCTATACAATGGTGGCTTTCAATTTGTACCGGAAGTAACATGCTTTTTGCCAGTCTATTTTCCTCCAATGTCTTTACTTGTGGCTGAATGTTCACAAGCAAGGGCTTCTGGCTAATCATCCAAGTATCAACCGATGAAGAATGATCTGCATATCTGTTCCACCCTGATGGTTCTATCCTAAGGAGGTTAGAATAGGAAATCTTGAGACGCACGCGTCAATGGAGCAGTATCACTTTGTGTGAAGCCCATAACACAAGTGGCGGCCATTAAGGTGTGGAAAAGCTGGTGATTTTCAAGGCTCAAATGCACTTTGTGTTGGCCAGATCGCATTATTTTCTCCTAAATGTTCCTAATTTTGCATCGTAGTTTGCTGCCAAAGTGTGAGAAAATGCTGAATTTATATATTTTTTTAATTATTTTGAAGCACCTTCATACTTATATTTTAAATTGAAAGACATGAATCGTTAGTGAAAGTTCAAAACAAAACGAGACGTTAAAATTGAAAACTAGCGTAACGCACTCCGATTTTTTTCAAGTTTAACGACCACCGTGAGCAACTCAGTGGGCTATAAGCAGCCGCCCGTCCCTGATTTGGAGCCACTGGTCCCAGGGAAGGGAGAGAGTTAGTGACGTAAGGCAAACACGGTATTATTTTAGACAAACAGCGCCGTAAGACAAATACGAATCCCGGTGAGGCATAGTATACCGTATCTCACTTGGGATTCGAATCCGGAACTAGTGACCCACCTCGGACAAATGATCAGAAGCCATCGCTTAGACCACTGCGTCGCCGGGGCAGCACTGTCTCCGTTTTGGCGTTCACACGGTATCTGCAACCAAACACCATACAATTCGAAAATATCACACAGCTGAAACTGCATGAAACTCCGTAGGGTATTCTAAACAAAATTTAAATTCCCACACTTTGTAGCTTCACGGTTAAAAGAATCAGGGCATCTCCAGAAGTTTTATTCTAACCTCCTTGTTCTGTCCTTAATTTCAAGCCAACGGCTTAAAGTTAGAGACGGGCCATTCTTGATAGCCAAGATATAATTGGCGTTGTAAATTGATTTTTAACACTACAGTGTCTTTAAGATGAACGTTAAGTAATTTTGCTTCCTATGCTTCAAATGAAAAAACTTTTGTTAACATTTTCTTCACAATTAATGCGTTCCCAAGGATGAAAATTTGAATATCGATTAAACTAGCTTCATTTTATAACTTGGAATACTTAATATTTTCTAAAACATAACTATAATTATGTAATCCGACATTTGTTTGTCTACTGACGTCATCAAAGTACAGGTCGCGCCATCTTTTTTCTGATTTCAACACCACCAAAGGAAAAGTTATTGATGTTTAATAAAGTATGGTTATGTTTTAGAAAATATTAAGTATTCCAAGTTATAATATGAAGCTTTTTAATCAATGTTCAAATTTTCATCCTTGGGAACGCATTAATTGTGAAGAAAATGTGTACAAAAGTTTTTCCATTGGAAGTATAGGAAGCAAAATTACTTGACCTCCACCTTAAGCCCTAAACGAAACAATAACAAACAAATGCGAAGTGAGTTTTAGCTGGACGTGAGAAAGTTATCGTTTTGCTCCAACAAAGGCGATCTACTACATATCCACCAGAACAAGGTGATTGTTCGTGACATCTCGATCTACATCCAAGATTTCTTGCGGTATTGGTAGACTCTGACTTCTCTGTTCAGAGTAAGAAAGAATCAGACTCAAAGACTTTTAAGATACATAGACTGGAAAGCCGTAAGTTAACCGTGCCACATTTGAAGTTCAGCATTGTACGGCAAGAATCTGTCACATCTCGTTGTTTACTCAAGGCGTTCGCCTGTTTATATCAGTTACATCCATTTTTTTATATGTATAATCAGTAAGATTTATTATTTTTTGTTTTTATAATAGTATGTATATATTGTAAAGTATATCAGAAAATAATATAGCCAGATTTAATGAACTAAACACATTTTCAATTAAACAAAGCTTTTTAAAAATCTACAATTTTTTTTTATTTAAACAATTCTCTTTTCGAAACT
This sequence comes from Macrothele yani, assembly GCA_039090855.1. Classification (NCBI taxonomy): domain Eukaryota; kingdom Metazoa; phylum Arthropoda; class Arachnida; order Araneae; family Macrothelidae; genus Macrothele; species Macrothele yani. The sequence continues at coordinate 136,009,619 of CM077002.1, forward strand.
TTTTATCCCCGAGGTTTGAAATTGTTTAAACGCTAAATTATGTGAAGAGAGCATTTCTTTCTATCGTATTTAATTTTATTTATTTTTTCTCCCGCTGAGTAGCTATTACGAACTCATAATATTGCGGGGAAAACCTCCAGTTAAAAAATTTTTTCTCTGCAACTTCTCTTAAGAATAAACAAATGGCCACATTAAAATGATTTTTGACATTACTTATAGTGTGAAATACGAATTTCATGCAACTAGATCACGTAGTTTGCAAGCAGCTGAAGCCGATATATATTTTACACGTAGGGAAAATGACGTTTCCGTTAGAGTTATTTCATATCCCCCAAAATTATGATAATGATGTTTTCTTTAATCGTAAGTTAAAAGATGCAACGTCCAATCTAACCCCGTTGAAAAAAATTAATACGTGGTATCATAACAACGCAAAATTCCTTCTTTCTGGCAGGTAAAAGAGCTTAATTAATGTTGTTTACATAGGAAATATGCCGTTTTGCCGTACAAGCTCTGATATCAAAATGTCGCCAGTCATTTACACAAAAACTTCCAGTCTATGCATCTTAAAGTTTTCTGATCAGACTATATTTAGTAAGATCATGGTAGAAAACAATGACGTCACGAAGAAATCAGTCTGACTCAAAGACATGGCAGTACCATAGGCGAAGGAGGTTAGAATAGATGGAATAAAGGCCAGCTACAGTGCCTAGAAGAATTAGTGTGTCGTGCTCGCAGAAAAACTTGCTGCCAGCAATCATGAAAGCGGTAGATGGCGCTGCGATCGGATGTCACGTCGCTTTTCGGGAGGAAGGACGACGAAAATGCACATCTTTCTATGACACACACCCAGCTCGTCAGCATTATGTGTACTCCTTGAACGATATTTTATAAGCAAATAACTTAAGTATTTACGAAATAATCGACACACCTCTTTCACCACCCCCTCACCCAAAAAAAAAAAAAAAAAAAAGAACGAACGGGGTGCTCAAGATTCATTAATAAGGGTATCGTAGTTTAAGTTAAGCTTTGCATTGTGCTAACGTCAACATTAATGTTAGATATTTCGGAAGTTTTAGAGTCATACATGGGTTACATTATGCAAAAACACTGGAGACCAATATGCAGTTTACAATCACTGAAACATCAACTTACAGTATAAAGTAAAAATTAAAAAAAGAAAATATTTTGCCCCTCAAAACCTTACGGGGAAAAAAAGGGGGAAATATTTTCTCAGTGAGACATGGGCTTTATAATTTGCATTCCAATAATCCAAATAGGTCTTGAAATTCAGTAACCTAAAAACTTAAAATTATTTAATAATGTACTTCATTTTTGAGCAATGAGTGATTAAATTTCTTGGTAAGAACATGGGATCAAAATAAATATTGAAACTTAATGCTTTCCATTTAGTTGCAGAGTGTGGCTTTGAAAAGAAGCCTTTTAATGAGTTAAAAATAGAATACAACAAATGCGATTACTATTTTTAAAATTGGTCTATTTTCTAATAATATACCAACTGTAATCCATTTATAAAAATCATTCCTAAAAAAACTTTGCCTGTGATACGATAAACAAAATGAATCATACTGAACAGAAGTAAATATACAAAACCTGAATGTATATGATGACATTCTTTTAAAGAAAAATAATTATAACATTTTTCTTTACTTTTCTTCACCTTATAATAATTATGTGATTAAATTTGCTATTCAAATGGGTTTGCAGTGAAGAGAGGAAAATTGTTTTGCACCTTAAGTAAAAAGTTTAATAAGGTAAAAATTAAGAAGTGGGTGTTCATGGAGTCTGTCTAAATGGGATAATTCTATGTAGTCCTTGTAAACTATTTTTACCCTAAAAAAAAAGGAAATTATTAATGTAGCATACACACAGGCGTAGCATGGGGAAGGCACAGTAGGGCATGTGCTCCCCTCTCCCAACTTAAAAATTAGAAAAACTAATTAGTCGTTCTCCTTTTAAATGCCATAAAGTGTGATATACAGCGAAGGGAACACTACGTAATAGCCATCATTGTTATGACTGCTTTCCAGCAGAAATTCATGCGCAATAGCATGCAGACATCTTTACGATGGGTTTCAACTATTGAATTACCTAGTGTATTACTGTTATGATCGAGCTACAACGAGTTAGCAAAGATACTGCCAAAAAGATTTCCCTCCACTAACCTTTGTTTTGTGAAAATTTGAAGTTTTGTAAGTCAGCAAATTCTTGGTAAACAAACTTCCCACCATTGAATAACATGAAGCCGATGAAGCATCCTAACGTAACTTCCGATGCCAGCGCCCTCTGTCATTTCATGACGATTTTTCACAAAACCGTGAGGGACATCTTAGGGAGCACGACACACTAATTCTTCTAGGCACTGTAGGCCAGCCGTTCCCCTCGTGTAATCAAAGTGAAGCCACCGAAACGTCACAACCTGACGTCACAGCCAAACACAGCCTCTGCCGCCATGTTGCTGAGACGACTGAGACGACTCGCAGCCAAGGAGGTTAGAAGTAGGAGAAGCTGGCAACAGCCCCTCTCCCTGTGCTTCTGGCGTGACGCCACTTTTTATCAGCTGACTACGCCAATGCGCCCAACCTGAGAATCTCCTGTATATCTCTATGGGGAAATCGCGATTTTGAACGGATTTTTCGGACCCTTACTCTACCCATACAGGCATGAAAAAAATGGAGGCTGAAATATTCATTCCCATAATTAAAAGTTTCCAGAAAAAACAAGAAAATATGTGTTGGTATTTCTTTAAAAAATTGAACAAAATAATAATTTTTTTGAGCGGAAGTGCATAGTGCGCATGGTTACTTGCATACTGCCCATATGCAAGTAACAATTTTTAAAATATAACCAAAAGCCTAATGTTAAGAAATAAGAAGACCGAAATATTCCTTCTTTCCATCCTTGGTTTGCATGCGCTAAGCAAAACTGCTTAAGCCACAGGAAGTGACGTCACGTTTCCGAACTCTCGCAGCGCAGACTCCCACCACCTCAGAGAGAGGACAGAAACAGCTGATCTGTTTTGGCTTCACTCAAAACGGGTTCCTTCACCTCCTCTTCTTCTAACCTCCTTGCTCGCAGACAATCACAGTCTCTACCGCCATGTTGGTGAGACGACTGAGACGACTCACACCCAATCACAGCCGCTGCTACTATGTTGGTGAGACGACTGCGCATTAAAGTCGTCTTCTCAAAGTGCTTCGAGTTTTAGACGGCATCCTTACTCCATCTATTCTTACCTCCTTGGCATAGACTGGCAAAAGTAATGCTGGCGGTTCTGAAACGAAGGAGACCAATTGAACGTGCAGCGCCATCTATAAAAGGGGAGAGTTGGCAGTGAACAGATGGTTTGGATTGGATTGGATTGGAGGTTTAACGACCACCATGAGCAACTCAATGGGCTATAAGCAGTCGCCCGTCCCTAATTTAGGGTCACTGGTTACAGGGAAGGGAGAGAGCCAGTGCCGTAATACAAACACAACATCCATGCCTCGCCGGGATTCGAACCCGGACCCCGTTCGGACGAATGATCAGAGGCCATCGCTTAGACCACTGCGCCACCAGTGAACAGATGCCTATTGGAAAGCAAGAATGCTTTTTTTATTATCATTTTTTTAGATTGGAGGCTCAACGATCACCGTGAGCAACTTAATGGGCTACAAGCAGTCACCCGTCCCTAATATAGGGCCACTGACTCCAGGGAAGGGAAAGAGCCAGTGCCGTACGTAAGACAAGCACAACATCCATGCCCCACCGGGATTCGAACACGGACCCATCTCGGACAAATAGTCAGAAGCCACAGCCTAGACCACCGCGTCACTGGGCAGTCAAGAAGGCTTGATACATGTAGTTCATAACGTGCTGCAGAAATTGCATAGAATGAATGTTCTCGCACGACCCGAGACTTTCTACATCAAATTGTAAGTGCCCTATTCGAGAAAAAAACGAGCAAGATTATGAAGGCAGGAAAGTGCGATGCTATATCGCTGCAGGCCATATACACAGAGCAGAAAAATAAAAAGAAAAGAAAGAAAACTACTAAAAACGACAATTTGGCGTTACATGCACTTAAATCTTAAAGATATATCAAAATCTAAAGGTTTAGAACTGAAGTATTCGCGCAAACACGTCAATACACCAATTACTTCCTACAATGGCGGCTTTCTTTGTATGTCGGAAGTAGCATGATTTTTGCCAGTCTATTCTCCTCCAATGTTTTTGTGTAGGACATAAAAAAAATCACACTGCTTTTAATTTGTAGCGAGATAACAGAATTTTGAGGTTTCTTGTTAAAGTGGATTCACCTAAAATCTTAGCCTTGTATTTCCAATGGGCAAACTTCTGTAGCCATTTTCTTCACAATTAATGCGTTCCCAAGAATGAAAATGTGGGCATCGATAAATATAATTTTATACTATAGCCTGGTATACTTAACATTTTCTAAAATTTAACAATAATTAAGCAATCCAACATTTGTTTGTCTACTGACGTCATCAATGTACAGGTCGCGCCATCTATTTTCTGGTCTCTACACCACCAAAGGAAAAGTTATTGATTTTTAATGTAGTTATGGTTACGTTTTAAAAAAATGTTAAGTATACTAGACTATAATGTGAAGTTATTTTTATCGATGTTCAAATTTTCATTTTTGGGAACGCATTAATTGTGAAGAAAATGGCTACAGAAGTTTATCCATTGGAAATACAAAGCAAAGATTTTAGATGGATCCACCTTAATGAATGCGTACATTTAGTACGTCATGTGGTTGCTTGTTAATCCTAATAAATATTTTGAAATGTTAAAAACTGAAATTTCCATAGTGCATAACAAAGTTAAATATTTAAATTTTTAATAAAGTTCAAATTATTTAGCAAGCGTTATAAATAAATAAGAATGATACCGGTAACGAGAAGAAAGGGAAAATATTCACGTTATTTCAGCTTTCCTACGTAAAGCATATGGAAGCCATTATTTTTCGCGTTAAATCAATAGTTTCCTGGATTTAATACCTACTTATTGATTTTAAAAATACTGCTTGCTTTTTCATTATTTTTAAATCTTTGCCGTATTACCGTCTTTAAATTTCTTTTTCCACTCATTTTTCATATTTGCATACAATACCAGCTTTAAATTTATCTTTTTAACTAACGCCATCCCAGATAGATAGATATTTTTTACAGCATTGGGTAAAATGCAAATAAGTGCTGTTATATTTTCGTTTCTCAGCGTACGATTTATATCTGAGCAAGATTTCACCACGATTTACACCATAACCAAGTCCAAACTATCCTTCGTAATATAATCCGCTCCGACATCTTGACCCGCTCATTGTGGTCCATGAATCTCACAGCGCAAGCGTATGTTGTACAGAGAAGACAGGCAATCTAGTCCTTCACATGGTATCTGTGAATCAAACTGATCCTGTAACGTCACAGAAAACCGTCTAGAAAGTACAAGGTCATGACATTAGAGAGATGAGTTCTCTCCGTTTGTGACGCCATCGCATTCTTGTTACACGGACTGATACGTCGTTGTCGTGTTTGGCGTCACACGCGAGAGCGTTGTAAACCAATGGGAAGCTTTGGTTTCTACGTAACGTCACTAAAAGAGGAAATTCATCTCTCCCATGTCATGGCTTTGCATTTTCTAGACGGCCCTGCTTCACACTTATACGTATTTCCAATGGAATACATGACGTAACATCACATGTTTTTGATCTTTTTTGATTGGAGCTGCACGGTGAGCAACTCAGTGGGCTATAAGGAGTCACTCATCTCTAATTTAGGGTCACTGTTTACAGGAAAGGGAGAGAGCCAGTGCCGTAAGACAAACACAACATCCAAGCCTCACGGGGATTCAAACCCGGATTCGTCGCGGACGAATGGTCAGAAATGATTGGTTAAATGTTTATAATTTTTTTTCTGGGAAGGAGAGTTAGCTACCATTGTAGGGAACTCAATGGCTGTAAACAGTCGTCCTTCCCTAATTTAGGGTCACTGGTTCCACGGAAGTTTTTTTTTTTTTTTTGATTGGAGGTTTAACGACCACCGTGAGCAACTCAATGGGCTATAAGCAGTCGCCCGTCCCTAATTCAGGGTCACTGGTTCCATGGAAGGGAGAGAGCCAGTGCCGTACGACAAACACAACATCCATGCCTGACTGGATTCGAACCCGGACCCCTTTCGGACGAATGATCAGAGGCCATCGCTTACACCACTGCGCCACCGGGGCGGCACCACGGAAGTGAGAGAGCCTATACCGTACGAAGAATACTCCATTCACGCCTTGCTGGGATTCGAACCCGGACTCATTTAGGCTTGTAGCTAGTGCCTATACCACTCTCCAGGGGCAAAGTTAACTGGTTACACTTTTGCAATCAGCACTTGTGGCGTGAGAATAGAAAACTCTTCAGGAGGATTAATTATGATTTAATTTGTGCTGGTTGCCGCCCCGGTGGCGCAGTGGTCTAAGCGATGGCCTCTGATCATTCGTCCGAAAGGGGTCCGGGTTCGAATCCCGGTGAGGCATGGATGTTGTGTTTGTCTTACAGCACTGGCTCTCTCCCTTCCCTGGAACCAGTGACCCTAAATTAGGGACGGGCGACTGCTTATAGCCCATTAAGTTGCTCACGGTGGTCGTTAAACCTTCAATCAAAAAAAAAAAAAAAAATTGTGCTAATCTCATCACTCAGAAATTCTGTTAGTTCTCCAAAGTAAGTGACATAGTTAGTTGGCGTTAGAGAAATTACCGCAAAAGCTATGATAAACATCAAATCAAATCCGTCATTTCAAAGAAGGGCTCTTCAATAGTTTTTGCCTAGGGCACCGAAGGGAGAATGATACACAGTAAAAGAAAGCGAGATGAGGACAATAAGGTGAAACAGATTACATTGATGTATAGATTAATTTAAATTGTAATAATAATGGCCGCGCCGGTGGATGAGCGGTACACGGACTGATACGTGTACCGCTCATCCACCGCTTTGAAAGATTCGTCCGAAATGGGTCTCGGCGCGAAGCAAGGGTGTATGTACTGTGTGCTTGTCCTATGGCACTAGCCTTCCCCCTTCCCTGGCAGCAGTGACCTGAAATTAGGGACGGCCGACTGCTTATAGTACGTCAAATTGCACATGGTATTCACTAAATACCCAAACAAATATAACAATAATGCGCATGCGAAGAGTCTTAATTGGCTCTGATGAAATCCCCAATTTTTTTATCTTTTTTTTATTAGAGGTTTAATGACCACTGTGAGCAACTCAGTGGGCTATAAGCAGTCGCCCGTCCCTAATTTAGGGCCACTGGTTCCAGGGAAGGGAGAGAGCCAGTGCCATAAGACAAACACAACATCCATGGCTGACCGGGATTCGAACCCGGACGGCCGCCCGGTGGCGCAGTGGTCTAAGGCGTTGGCCTCTGATCATTCGTCCGTAAGGGGTCCGGGTTCGAATCCCGGTCAATCATGGATGTTGTGTTTGTCTTACGGCACTGGCTCTCACCCTTCCCTGGAACCAGTGACCCTAAATTAGGGACGGGTGACTGCTTATAGCCCATTAAGTTGCTCACGGTGGTCGTTAAACCTCCAAACAAAAAAAAACCCGGACATCTTACGGACGAATGATCAGAGGCCAGCGCCTTAGACCACTGCGCCACCGGGGTGGCGCAGGCTTTCCAAGCGAAAGTTTAGAAGTATTTATGTAGGGAAGTCGGTTTTTTTTTTGTTTTTTTTTGTTATTGTTGTTGCTTTTTTATTGGGGGTTTAAGAACCACCGTGAGCGACTCTGTGGGCTATAAGAAGTGCCTTATTTAGAGCCACTTTTTCCAGGGAAGGGGAGAGCCAGTGCCCTAAAACAAACACAATATCCATCCCTCACCGGGATTCGAAGACAGACCCATCTCGGACGAATGATCAGAAGATATCGCTTAGAACACTTTCACACTAAAGCATTGACGAGTTACAGAACACTCACTGTTTTTCAACATAAGTAGGTGGTTTGAATCCTGTTCATGCATGTCTGTGGCATAGCCAATAGTCGAGAGTCCGGAGTTTCGTTTTATCTTGATAATCCGGAAAGCTGAAACACAATTACTTTTCACATTGTAAGATATTTAAATTTCAAACTGCTCTTAAACACTCTCAACTTATAAAACCAGGAATATGACTGTCATCAGAATTTCCAAATTTGCGATAGGAATGGGGACTCTTAAATGTCAAAGTGACTTTATGTTCTTAATTTCATAGCATGAATTTCTGAATATCTTAAAATCTGGTAATAAACAGTGATTATGCGCTCAAAATTCTATTGTCTTAACGTCTCTGATTTTTTTCCAAATCGTAAGCAAAACTATAGAAAGAGAAATGTGGTTAACTCTTATTAAATTCAATTTCTCGACCTTTAGAATTACACCAAAACTGTTTTACTCCATCGTTTTACCAGCGCATTCTAAGATTTCAATCGCCGACGAATTTCATTTGTATTCTTCGAAGCGTATATTTTATTGTGCTGCCATCTGTTGTTAGAAACATCTACTTATTACCAAATAGTCGTGTATCGATTATCTTTGGTTCGAAGAACAATTGCAATTTATTCTTCAACATTTGTTTCAGAAATCTGGCTGCATTTCGAATTATTTACAGTTTACTTAGGAAAATTGTCTTTGACAGGTACGGTACTACAATAAAGCATGACTAATGAGGGAAATATTTTAATCGTGAGAAAGTTAAGGGTTTTGAAGTGTAGTAAACGAAGCATTTTCTTTAAATTTACAGAACTCAGATAAATTTCAAATAATGCCATTACCTGACGAATTCACTAAGATATATGTAGTTGGGTAATACGGAAGCTCTGATTTTTGCTGCTAAGTTGTAATCAGTACTTTAAAAATTTCGTGATGCGTGTATTTGCCAAAAAACGTTTCTATGTCTTATGCTGGAATTTCCGATATTATATGAGGCATTATGTCAAAAGTGTGTCAGCGTCCATTCGTTAGGAGAAACACTTACGAGAGCAGTTTTCAACCCAAGTTTTAAGGTATGGAAGCCAGTTGCGTGAATTATAAGGAGCTCTTCGTCGATAAATAAGATCAAATTCGCCTATTTCTATTGCTTTTATTGCTGAGTGAAAGATTTAACTTCTGTGGAGCTACGGCATAAATAAACAATTTAAGTTGTCTTTGAACTTGAAGCAGTTACATCAACAGAGTTGATCTTAAGAATTAGCGTAACGTGTGTGTCTGAAGCGCAGTTGACTAACGGGGATCACGTTTTACGATAAATTGAAATTACTACCAAGAGTAACGTATTCGTAAACTAGCACGGTGTTTCTAAATAGGAACGTAAAGCACGCTCATTACTATTTAGGGAACAAGCAGCGCAATTGCTTTTAAAGATGATGATAGTAACAGAAACCTCGCTTCTTGGGTCTCAAGAAGTTTTAGATCTTACAGCGACGGAAGATAAGCCTAAGGAGCTAAGTCTTCTTGCAACAGGAGAAGCCGGATACCCAGACAACAAAATAAACTATCAGGAATTCGCTAAGTTACATCCGAGAGGAATTCGGGAATATTTCTTAGGGAAAATTATGGACGTGGTAATTCCAATGAGAGGAGAAAAGACGGAAATCGAAATAGCGCTGCCATCTGATCCCGAAACAGCTTCAAGATTAAACGTCGACGTTTTGACGCAACAGCTAGACACCCTCCTCAAGCTGCGGCAGGCTAACAAGGTAGCGGGAATATGCGTCGTCAGGACGGATTTATATTCGCAATGCTTTGACGAATGTATACGTCAGTGTGCTATCGAGAATTTGGAACGGGGTCTGATGCTTCTTCTAGTGCGCGACGAAATGAAGATGAGTTTGGCCTCTTCAGAGGCGCATTACGAGAGCGGCGTGAACTATAAGCGTCAGATCTGCTCTAAGGAACATCAGGAAGAGGATGAAGACTTGGAAAATAAGGTAATGACGTTGTCACAGGAAGTGGAGTCGATCAAAGAAAGAATACGAACATTGTCAATAAAAGGAAAAGTCATGGGGAGGCAACACCTCGATGACAACGAAAGGATGACCAAGGCCCACAAGTTCAGAATGGAAAATCTGAAGCAAGCGAACAAGCAACTGCAAGATCAGTTAAATTTCTTTAAGAAAAAATAAGTGCCTCTTCTACGTACTATTTGATAGACTGTAACTGGCAAGGAATTTATTGTTATTTTTTAAGCTTTGTGGCGATTAAAATCTGTAGGAGAAAAATAAATGCTTTTATTTTTTTATAATTATTTTATTTAGGTAGTAAATGCAGTCAATCATGTTTTGGCTTTCTTTCTATTTGAATGGAATTTCCGCTACCGAGATGCATTGCAAAATATAGTCACGGACCTTTTATCTGGGAAGCTCCGGACCGACTCATTAGCTATTTTCCGAGTTTTCCGGGATTTTGGGTCCAAAGTCTAGCATGTGCTAGGAGTGGCAAAGCCAGCAGCTCAGAACTGAAGGGGGAAGGGAAGGGAGGGGAGGGGGGTGTTAGGAGGGCAAAGTATCGCACTGGAAGGGAGAAGGCACAGAATTTGGAAATTTGAAGTGCTTGGCAGAAATTTTGGCAAAAAATTATCTTCATGAATATTTTGCCCGACGCTGATGATATTAAACGCAGAAAAAATATGTTTTGATATCCTACTTAGTATTTATTCAGTGCATGTAGTACTGGGAACTATGGATACGAACCTCCGTGGCTTTTAACAAGTTGTCATTTGCAATTTTAGCTTACTTCATATTTTCAGTTTTTAATATTCGTTGTGGTGAAGCTGTTTATGAATTCAAATTTGATTCTTTTTAATATTCGTGGCGGTGAAGCTGATTATGAATTTCAGTTTGTTTGTAATATGACAAGGAATCTCTCTCTCTCTCTCTCTCTCTCCCTCTCTGTCTGTCTGTCTATCTCTCTGTCCCTCTGTCGCTCTTTCTCTCCCTCACACCCCTTTCTCTCTCTCTCTCTCTCTCTCTCTCTCTCTGTCTGTCTGTCTCCCACTCTGTCTGTCTTTCTTTCTCTCTCTCACCCTCCCCCCCATCTCTCTCTCTCTCTTTCTCTCCCATATTTGTAAGCTATAATTACGAAAATGGTGTCTTACTACTTCTCTTTTGCTTATTCTCTCAGAGGAACCCCTTCATTTCATAAAAGGGTACTGCACTAAAGTTAAAACATAATTAATTTATACAACAGCATTTCCATGATCCCGAAAAATTCACGTAAGTTTATGAAGTTCATTAAAATCTTAGATAGTTGCACTTGCCGTGTGTTCTAACTGCCTAAACATTTTTTTTAGTGTGTGTGTGGTGTGTGGGGGTGGTGGGGGGATGCTAAATGGTGGGCTCTAAAATATGTTGGGTGGGCTGGAGCCCCACCCTAGCCCCCGTGACGTCTCCTCGCCTCTGTGCGAATCACACAGTACGTAACACGAAGCATAATCATGTAGCACGGCAAGTATGTTTGTCTCAAGTGAAATAAAAAATTATTTCAAAGCTACAAGGAAAAAAGGTAGTACGTATTTTACGAAATAAAATAAAACGTGTTTTCAGTTAGATGATGATTCAGTCAAAAACATTTTTAACTTCGTAAAATTACTATAATTTTGAGTCTAATTTGCTAGTAAATGAAACGATTAGTTTCATATCTACGCAGTGCGGCAATAAAATAATGAGACTGAATTAAAAAAAAATGGAAAAACAGGAAAACTTACGTGAATATATTTTATTCGAAGTACATTCCTCCTGAGTTGATACAAGAAGTGGTACGATCAGTCAACGAAAGGAACGACTTGCAGAGGTCATCTTTTGGTATGGAGTGAAGAGCTGATGTCAATGTTATTTGTATGTTTCAATGTCTTTAGAAACTTTTCCTTTCGGCAGCTTTAAATTAGGGAATAAAAAGTAGTCGCATGGTGACAAATCTGGAGAATAGAAGGGATGGTTGAGTACACACACTTGTTTTCGTACCAGAAATTGCTGTCTACCGACTGCTGTGTGGGTGTGGGTGCGTTATCGTGAAGAAGTAACCATTGCTTGTTTTTGTGCTCAGGTCTGACGCAAACAGTCCTCTTCCATAGTCGTTCCAAAATGAATGTGTTAGCATTGGCAGTGATAGGCATACCTTGAGGAATGAACTCGTGATGAAGAATTTTCTTGCTGTCGTAAAAGCACGCAAACATTGTTTCTTGAGTTTGAACATACGTAACCTGAACTTCTTTAACTAAGCACTCTGACGCTTCGTTTCAAGATCATAACGAAAACACCATGTTTCATTACCTGCCACAATTCTTCGGAGAAAATTTTGCATTGTTTCTGACGTCGCCACGATGTGTTTTGTGTACTCCACTCGTGCATATTTCTGGCCGTCTGGAAAAGCACGCTGAACAAAACGAACACAACCCCCCCCTCCCCATCTTGAACTGAAATTTGACGAATCGTCTCCTTGTTAACACCGAGCTCAATTCTATCATCCTCGAGGTCACTGAACGATAACTTTTATTCCTTTCGCGAAGTTTTTCAATGAGTTCAGACGTGAGTACTGAAATTGGGTTTCCGGGCCTTTCGTCATTTTCCAAATCTTCCCTCCCATCCTTGTAAAGGGGATTCCATCGGAATATTTGTGCTCGAGATAGGCAATCAACTTTATACACATCCAGCAGCAATTCAACTGTCTCAGATGAAATTTTACTAATTTTCAAACAGAAGGATATTTGCTTTCTGCTATTACAGAGCTGTGACAGTGTTCTTCCATCGAATGACGTCATGCACAGATCAAATAATCATTTGTGCAATTTTCGCGAAAACGCTGTTGCCACCGCATGGCTGATAAATGACTTATAAAAAGAAATATACTTTTCTCATCCGTGTGTTTAAAAAAAAAAAAATCTCATTACTTAATTGCCGCGTTGTGTATTATGGAAAATAGAATAATATCCCTTTATCCCTTATCCATGAGATATTTTATAGGTGATAGTAAAGCACGTCTGAGTCACGGTTCATTGCTCGAAAAGTTTCGTAAATGATTAATCATCACGCAAGAAAGGTAAATAAAGTATGTAGTTCGTTTTACTGCAAAACTTTTTTCTATTACGCTAATATTTCACGGGCCGATATGATCAGCATCAAGGAATCATAAAATGAATCCTCAAGCAATCGAGTTGTTTTAGTTTCGTGTGCTTTTCAAAGATGTGCCTGCCCCCGGAAACAGTTTCTCTGCAAGCTGCACCAATTGCGTGAACGTACTAAAATTTTTGATGACCAGTTAAAGAATTTCATCATATTGAGGCGAAATTTAGGGGGGGGTAAACGTTCTTATTAGCAATTTATGAAGTTTATTAAAATTTCCGACAGTTTTGAGAGCGCTTCGTAAAATAAATGTTGTTGTTTTTTTATCCCGTTCTCAACTGACGCACGCTGCAGACATATCGAAACAGCCGGGCAAGGGAGAGGAGTGTTTTCGGTGTGCACGCCGGAACCGCAGGAGAGTATCACCCAATACCCCCGTCAACCTTACTCTGATAGCCCGCCCCCCCACACACACACACATCCTCAGCTTCAGTTACACAGTTCACAGATTCTCCCAGTTGTGGATGTTATAAGCGTCGTAAAACGCATTTATCACCAACGCCACATGCCTTTCTAGAATTTTTTTTTTTTCCCCAAGATATGTGAAAAATATCGAGCCAATGAAAAAAGAGAAACGACCTCCACCCCACCTCACCATTCTCCTCCAAAATAAAGTTACAGTCTGCTTTAAAAATTTGTCAAGTTTTACGTCATTCCTAATTTCGAGACGCGGATAATGGGTCCGGAACTGTGTACTTTCATATTCTTCTGCTAACGAATTCCGTTCCCTTCTTAGAGAGAAAATGCGCATTCCTGAAACTCTAATTTTTTCCCTGTTTTTTATTCAGGATCTATCATATCAGGGCACCCTGTTTCTGCACCTATTTCTTCTTTTTCTTCCCCCTACCAAAAGACTCAGCGGGTTGCAGGTCGAAGGGTTTTGAATCTTTCTGGGATTCATCGTGTCATCTATCATCTTGAATTCTGTTATAAATGCATGCCTAAAATGCGGGGTTATACTGAAATAAATGCGAAACAATATTTTAAAAATTGCGAGTTGCAATAACAGAAGAAATAAGTACGACACCTTAATATATTTTTGTATAAAATCCCCGTTTCTTAGGACACACTTTCCCCATCGTTCTGGCAGTTTAAAGATTCCCTTGCCGAAGAACTCCGTTCCAGTTGCGCGAAGATACCCACGTACAGTTTGCTGTATTGCATCCATGCTATGATAGCGTTGGCCGCGCATCATCTGGTCCTTTAGGAATTCAAAAAGATGATAATCGGAGCGTGCCCGATCGGGACTGTAAGCACGGAGAGGTTGTGACGTACCTGCCAGCAGGACGCACACGGCATAAAGGCAGATTGCAGTCAGAACGAATGTCTTCGCAGCTCTGTTGGTAGCGCGACTTGTTCTGGAATAAGCGGACTCGGGTTCGATTCCCGGCGTAGACCAGAAATGACGGAGAAATTTACTTCGTTATAAGGTCAAAGTTCCCACCCGAATTCATGGATTTTTTTATGAGGTCAAAGTAGCATAGTGGGGCCTAGCATTGTCGCTCTAGAGGACGACTTTCCTTTCCAGACGTTTATCACGTAATGCTCGGTGGAGCTTTTCTAATATCTGGACATAATAAGTGCACTTACGGTTTGTCCCAGGTTCTAAAAAATCAACCAGATTGCACCCATCTGCGTCCTAAGAAACAGTTCCCATAACCCATAACCTTTGCAGCTGACGGAACTATCTTAGGCTGCTTCTTGCTATAAAATCCCCGTTCTGCCATTTTGTTTCAAGTTCAAAATGATGAAACCAGCTTTTTTCTTTTTTTTTTTATTGGAGGTTTAATGACCACCGTGAGCAACTCAATGGGCTATAAGCAGTCGCCCGTCCCTAATTTAGGGTAAATAGTTCCAGGGAAGGGAGAGAACCAGTGCCGTAAAAAAAACACAACATCCATGCCTCACCGGGATTCGAACCCGGACCCCGTTCGGACGAATTATCAGAGGCCATCGCTTAGACCACTGCGCCACCGGGGCGGCCTAATTTCTTTGTGATGTCATTGTTTTCTACCATGATCTTACTAAGTATAGTCTGATCAAAAACCTTTGAGATGCATATACTGGAAGTTTTTGTGTACATGAGTGGCAGCAACTGGCGACATTTCGACAGCAGAGCTTGTACGGCAAAACGGCATATTTCCTATGTAAACAACGTTAATTAAGCTCTTTTACCGGCCAGAAAGAAGGAATTTTTTGTTGTTATAATACCACGTATTAATTTTTTTCAATGAGGGATAGATTCGACGTTGCATCTTTTAACTTACGATTAACGGCGGCAGCTGAAAACAATTTTTCGGTTGTTATATGCGTTTTTTTTGTTTTTTTTATTGGATTTTTAACGATCACCGTGAGCAACTCAATGGGCTATTAGCAGTCGCCCGTCCCTAATTTAGGGTCACTAGTTCCAGGGAAGGAAAAAGAGCCAGTGCCGTAAGACAAGCACAACATCCATGCCTCACCAGCGCCGAACTTGACCGTAGGAACAGTACACTGTGGTAAATAGCGTTCCCCCGGCTGCCGCCATACTCACACACGGCCATCAGACTGATTGATCGTGCATCTGGATTCATCAGCTCATAGGGCCCGTTTCCATTGATCTACGGTCCACGATAAATGTTCTTTACGCCATGCTAAACGACGAGTAGCATTCCGAGTGGAGATGAAAGGCTTGTGAGCAGCCGCACGACCAGGTTAACCCATGGAATTAAGTTCTCTGAGAATGGTACGTGTACATACCAAGGTTCCAGCATTTTTACTCACCTGTAAACTGAGGTCTTGTGCAGTAAGTACTCCGTTGATTAACTGTAACGACTCTCCTGAACCTTCGACGTCCTCTATCACTGATTTTCTTTAGTCTGCCGGCGCGTTTTGTTACTTCAGGCACGTCATGTGTCTTCCACTTATTCAGTACATCCAAAACAGTTGACTTGGGTATGTTTAAACGCCTCTTGGTTTCTCTTATGGAAAACCCACTAATATAACACCCAACAATTTTTCCTTTCTCAAAGTTAGTCCTCTCCCCCGCAACATTTTCCCTCAACCTCACAATGCGATATGATCGCGGCCAGCTGCAGGCTTGTTTTTATACCGTTTTCAGCTGTACCGTGCATTTTAACCCAGCGGATCCGTTCATTTGCTTTTGAAGGGTGTTTGGTGACTTTTGTCAATATAGTGTATATGTATATATACAATCTGTGATCGGACCTCCCTCCCCCAGATTTTGAAACATGGTTACGCCACTGTTCAGAAGGAACTTTATCACAGCTCGCTGATGGAACGATGCATCACTGCCGGCCATCTTTTCTCGCGTCTGTTTGGTCACATGACTGACGCTGGTGAGGTGATTTGGCATTCATGGCCATAAAGAAATACCAGACTAGCTGTCCACGAGCTGTCATTCTCCCAATGTGCAATCTGTTTGGGTAATGCAAATCATTCCACAGAAGTAACATCTGTAGTCCTGATGGACGAGAAGTCTAATAAGGGACTGGCTCCTTACTATTCGAGATAAGATCGGGTTCGAGTGCCGGATGAGGCATGGGTGATGTGTATGTCTGATGGTGCTGGCTCTTTCCCTTCTCTGGAACCAGTGTACCCATATAAGAGACGAATGACTGCTTAGCACTTTAGGTTTGTTCGTGATGGTTGTTTAAACATGAAACAAGAAAAGCGAAAAAAAAAAAACAGTTGCTGCTTGATACTAGGGCGATGAATATTTGCTGTTTTATTTATAAAACACTGGCGCATTAGCAATATTTGTCCAATGAGACTCTAAACATAAAAAAAAATATGTAATATACCATGCTGACTTCTGAACTTGGGGACACGAGCTCTCATACAACTCAAAGAGCCTGATAACGCTGCGCTGTTAAATATAGGGTGTCTCAAAAGCCCTTAACATATTTTAAAAATTTATTTAAAAAAAAAAAACTATTCGGGATATGAACATAATTTTTGCAGATCTTGTTAACTTACTTAACAAAGTATTTTTCTCTTTCCCAAATAGGCCACTAGATGGCGCTACTGCTCCAATCGCAAGATTAGCTAAAAAAAATGTCTACTCCAGCGGAGAAAGCGATATGCGTTGGTTGGTTTTTCGAAACGAAATCTGTTACGTAAGTGCAAAGAAATGTTTGTTCGAAATTTGGAAAAGATCCTCCAAGTCGAAATAGCATCTTAGCTGGGCACAAGAAGTTTCTGGAAACTGGAAGTGTCCTTGATGTGGAAGTTTCGCCAAGTTTTTTGACAAAATCTGATGAAAATTAGTTGATCATTTCTTTTCGACGTGACAAATGCGACGAACTGCTTCGCACACGTAAGAACAAAGCACTACTGTAAAAAAACGGACGATCAGGACAGACGTGACTCACGGCACATGCGTAGTAGGTTCCAAGGTCAACCGGTACCAAACCGCTTTCTGCTGTGTCTCGCGATTCCGAACTTATGAAATCAGTCTGGATAGTTTTTTATTACACTTTGTATGTCGAAATCTCTTTGGCACAGAAGGCTACGAGTTAAAATTACCTTCTACACTTCAAGTCAACTTAAGAGTGTACTATTGCGGAAGGTAGGGTTGCCGGATGACATCATCAATGGGGAAACGCAATAATAGTATCGATCGGCGTCACAGTCCACTCCTTCTGTGTCCTTGCTGTCACGCATTATTCTCGCACTGACCCTCCACCCCCAAGTTAAGTCCGTACTTCGAATAAATGTTCCCCTTACAGCTAATTATGTACACCTCCTCACATTTTCCCGATTGTCAATTTATTGTCTCTATGTTGCAAACGAATTTTGGGAGAAGTCTTCTATCTCTTGTACTTCGTCCCCTCCGAGTTGTATTTTCCAAATGGACAGTCAGATGTGCGAGGTTATTGATTGAGTATGTCAAATCTAAAACGCTCTGCGAGTTTGAAAATCTCGCCTTAAATAGAAATTGTGCGTGATAAGTTGTTGAGCAAATGGAAATGATGATTCTGAGATATGATTCTGTTACTTTTCGTTTTAAACATTAAGGACTACTTTTTGTAGCGGAGATAGCTGTTCTGTACCTTCCACAATTGGGCTACAAGCAATAGCCTGTCCCTGATGCAAAGCCAGTTCCAGGGAGAAAGAAGTCCTAGCGCAACGGGCACCCAAACAGCCATCAATACTCGGAAGAATAATGTGGGTAGCGGCTGGAAACGGCTCATACGTTCAGGGCAAGTTTTTGGCGATCAATCCACGCATTCGCGTTACGTTCGAAGAAAGCCTTGGGAATACCCGAAGCTGCCCCGGTGGCGCAGTGGTCTAAGCGATGGCCTCTGATCATTCGCCCGAAAGGGGTCCGGGTTCGAATCCCGGTGAGGCATGGATGTTGTGTTTGTCTTACGGCACTGGCTCTCTCCCTTCCCTGGAACCAGTGACCCTAAATTAGGGACGGGCGACTGCTTATAGCCCATTGAGTTGCTCACGGTGGTCGTTAAACCTCCAATCAAAAAAAAAAAAAATACCCGGAAAGGGATAGACAGCAACGATAGACGAACGCACAACTGTTTCGTAATTGCTAGCTGGGATCTGGCACAGTTGGCTAATCGCCAGACTCTTTTGTGTAGTGCGCAGCACTTGTGGGTTCGACTCCCGTTACCATCCGGCCTATTCCGGATTTCTCCAGGATTTTCCTCGAACAATAAGCGATTGCGTTAATGGGTCCCCGAAAATCGGCCCTGGACGTCCGAGCCATTTCTTGCGGTTGCCCACGTGATATTCACTCTTCCCAGCATTGCTAACTGTTGGAGTGCCTTGGTATAGAAGGTGTGGCGGGGACGGTCCGAAGCGGGACACACACACACACACACACATAGTGAAACTCTTCCGCCGCCACGCTGGCGGTGAAAGAACTATACTATTTTGTTTTTAAATATTGTTTCGGTGCTTAACAAAGACGTTTGCATCAAGTGCTATAAGGAGTCGCCAGTCCTTAGTTTAGGTTCAATGGTCCCGGAAAACGGTAATAGCCAGAATGGTAGGACAAACGCTTCTCTCGTAGCTCATACAGGACGCAAACCTGGGCCCTCCTTAAACGAATAGAGAGAAGCTTCTGTCTGTAACCAATCAGGCACCGAGACCGTCTGTACGATTAAAAATAAGTTAATGCAGTATTACTATACAGTACACCGTAACCATAAGATGAAAAAGCATTACCATTGCATGGTGAATAAGCATTACTTATTGCATGTCTCATTGTTGACTCTGTAATTTCCACGTTGCTGTGCATCTAAGCTGCAAATATGGATCTAACGACGCCATATTTGAGGTTAGGTCACATTTCTATATTCATGCCTACCGAGAAATATATGGTTTCACGATCGGGAGCGCTTTAGGCTACAAGCAATCGGTGTCCATAATTCCAATATAGACACCGACTGTTTGTAGTCTAAAGTAGGAATAGTCTAAGTGGGCCACTGGATCGAAGGAAAGGAAAGAGCCTGCGCTGTATGTACAAACATACCACACATGCTTCATTTATATCTCTAGCCTAGATTCAACTCTGATAATATGCCAGAAGACCGTGCCTCTGACCTTTAGTCTACGGGAGCGGTTTCTGTGGGTAAAGCCGTTTTCCTTACGCCACAGTCTTCTTGAGGTGCGAAATGTACGCAATAGCCACTAAGGCTATGGAGGTGTTCATAGGGCGATTATCAGAGCAGACCCTCCACCATTTAAACTCAAAAATCGGTGTTAACAAATCTCTTTCAAAGAACATGATTTTTGGCACTAAATTTAGCGTAAATATCAAACGAGTCCTATATACAAGACGATCTTGCTTATTCTGGGCATAGGCTTGTTAGAAAGCAACGCATGTTAGAGAGTGGATTTTTAGAGATGCATATTAGGGAGAGGCATTTTAAAGATTCATGTTAGAAAAAAGCTTTTTAGGGATGTATGCTACAGAGGGGCCTGTTAGAGATACATGCTAAAGAGAGGCTTGTTAGAGAAAGGCCTCTTAGAGATGCATTTCAAAGATTCGTGTTAGACAGAGGCTCTTTAGGATGCATGTTAGAGAAAGGCCTGTTAGGGATGCATGTTAGAGAGAGTCCTATTAGAGATGCATGCTAGAGTGCGGCTTGTTAGAGAGAGGCCTGTTAGAGATGTATTTTGAAGATTAATGTTAGAGAGAGGCTTTTTAGGAATGCATATTAGAGAGAGGCCTGTTAAGTATGCATGTTAGAGAGAGGCCTATTAGAGATGCATGCTAGAGAGAGGCCTGTTAGCGATGCTTTTTAAAGATTCATATTAGGGAGAGGCTTGTTAGGGATGTATATTAGAGAAAGGCCTGTTAGGTATGCATGTTAGAGACAGGCCTATCAGAGATACATGCTAGAGAGAGGCCTTTTAGAGATGCATTTTAAAGATTCATGTTAAAGAGAGAGGGATTTTAGGGATGCATATTAGAGAGAGACCTGTTAGGGATGCATGTTAGAGAGAAGCCTATTAGAGATACGTGCTAGAGAGAGGCTTGTTCTGTTAGGGATGCATGTTTAGAGATAGACCTATTAGAGATACATGCTAGAGAGGAGCTTGTTAGGGAGAGGCCTGTTAGCGATGCATTGTAAAGATTAATGTTAGATAGAGGATTTTTGGGGGTGCATATTAGAGAGAGGACTGTTAGGGTTGCATGTTAGAGAGAAGCCTATTAGAGTTTCATGCTAGAAAGAAGCTTGTTAGAGAGAGGTCTGTTAGAGATGCATGCCAGAGAGAAGCTTGTTACAGACGCATGTTACGAGCGCGCCGATCGGCTGCGCAAATTTGTTGAACGAATGTTAGTGTTCATAACGAATAATATATGTGCTGTGATTGTTGTATGAATTGAAGCCAGTAAGTTCGCATCGTAGCAAGGGTTATCTCCGTGTTCTGAAGTCCAAGTAGCAAGCTGATAAAGAGTGAATTAACCTAAGTTGATTCGCTAATATTATTCATTTTTCTGGCCATGTTGATTTCTATGTTGAAAAGTGACGTGTATGTGCTCATAAAGATTTTTGCGAGCGAATTATTGCAGAAACGATGCCGTTAAGCACACGTAAACCTTAGACTCGCCGCTACAGCTTTAAATTTAAATAAAACCTTATATGTATCGTTACGCGAAGGTTTTCGACAACGCATATTGGTTTATCATAACGTCCCATATTACGAACCTGTGCACATGGCGTAACTGTTTTTCTGCTTTACACAGTTACTCAATTAGAAAAGATCACATCCATTCTCTCAGAAGTCCAACGGTAAATGTCTTTTTTTCTTCATATTTTCATTCTTGTGCAGCAGATATTTTTCACCTTATTCCTCCTCCAGTAGGTTTTAACAATTGCATTTCTTTATCAGATTTTCTGTCCGAATTCCCTTTTCTTGACCTCACCAAGCAAAGTTAGCCCGAATCGCAGAGAGAATTATGAATCCTGTTTTTCTGCGTTTCGACTAGAATCTGGGTACATGCATGAATACAGCAGAAATCAAGAACAGTTATCTTTCTCACCATTTACCCACGCCACACAATTGCAAAAAGACTGAATTTTAAACAATGGGCCTTTCAACCTTTTCCAACCATATAAGATCAAGCATTTTCTAAGCCACTTAACTCTCTTCAAGCTTAGTCTTTCTTTTTTCACTTTTAATTTCTATCTTTATAACGCATCTCTTACATATTAAGCACTTTCCAAACTGTAGGAGAAAAAAAATGCAATTTATCTGATTAACAAAGTCTTTTCAGTAATTCACGTTATTGCTCGTTACACAGATTCAATAGGAGCTTTGCCTACCATTCACAGATGCTATCGCGGGCGTTTCTCTACGAAACTTTCGTTAGTTCAAATACGTACAATCGCGGGCGTTTCTCTACGAAACTTTCGTTAGTTCAAATACGTACAATCGCGCTCGTTTGAGTGTTCCCTGGTCGTTTGTCACATTATTTATCTCCATTCATAATGACTTGTTCACTTACACTGTTTCAGTCGTCAGCGCACTTCTGCCTGTAACACCCTTCACTATTTAACATGTAAGGTTTAAGGTCGAGCATGCCTGTATATTGAACTTAGTGCCTAAAACAAGATAAAGCCTGACGGTAGATTCCAATGAATGAAACGGTAAGGAAAACTTACATTCATCCTTCACAACGCGCAACACTCCACGTAAATGTACGTTGTAGACACAGCCAAAGAACTAGAAAGCTGGTTAGTCGAATTTTACTTTCAAAATTACGAGTTTTGCTTATTATTTTTCGAACAGAGGTTAATTTAAACAAAACTCGTAAACAAAGTTGAGGCCGCCCCGGTGGCGCAGTGGTCTAATCGATGGCCTCTGATCATTCGTCCGTAAGGGGTCCGGGTTCGAATCCCGGTGAGGCACGGATGTTGTGTTTGTCTTACGGCACTGGCTCTCTCCCTTCCCTGGAGCCAGTGAACCTAAATTAGGGACGGGCGACTGCTTATAGCCCATTGAGTTGCTCACGGTGGTCGTTAAACCTCCATTAAAAAAAAAATTTGATTACGTAGCATATTTTACAACAGCCCACAATCCATCCAAAATTTCCCCTATGCTGTTTTTGCAGTCGCTTTTATTACTTCTCGTACTGTGACCTTTCCGCTGGCTGACTATTTTGTTTGGGGGTTTAACGACCCCCATGAGCAACTCGATGCGTTTTAAGGCTAACTATCAGCGCCTGGCTAACTATCAGCATTGCCAACGTAACATGGAAACTAGAGGTTCAGAATGTGACGTTCAGAAATGAGAGGAGGAGAATGTAACCAAAGAATGTAAGAATGTAACCAAGAAATAACCCAACCTATACAGGAAAGGAAACACAAAAGCAAGGACGTCGCTAGACTTGGAAATCAGGATGGGCGACGGGTGCGCAAGAATCATCTTTGGTGAGGCAAGCTTGATAACAATTTTTTTTTTTTTTTACGAAACACTGAAAGAACTAATTTTTAATGCTCTTCACTACTGGTACACAGGAATTCGTGCAATCCTCAAACCCTCGACCTGGACACACACACACCCCATACACGGACATGACTAGTTAAATACACGGATATGACTAGTTAACCTCCAATCAAAATACATATATATATACATATTCTGTGAGTTTCCCATGTATTATGAAGAATATTTCTTCCTTCATTGATTTATATGTGGTGCTGGTGACCTCCGACCTACGTCCGTCCGAATGGGAATTGGGTCAACGCGCTATGAGGAAGCATGGATGCTTCGACTAGCAAAAAACTGAGGACTTTCAGATTCCTAGGTCTCAGTTGCTTGGAACTTCACTGTCCTGGGTGGTGTAATGGTTAGCATACTCGACCGGTGATCGGGAGATGTGAGTTCGATTCCCTCTCCAGGACGATGAAATTTTCAAGTTTTCTGAGAAGTGTTACGTGGATGACCAGTAAGTGGTACAAGCAATTCAGTTTGCATTGAATATTCTGTCGATATTCCATGTATTATGAAGAATATGTCTTCTTTCATTGAGTTAAGCATACCTGGTTTGCGTTGGAACAGTAAATCCGATCTGCTTCGGCTCAACCATGCAGCTTGCAGGAGTTAAAGGATTTGCTGGTAACATGTTGGTAACAGATATCACAAAATATATTTAGAAATTTTGTAAAGCTGTTTTTAAGGCACGTGGAGGGCCAGCATCATATTAATCAAGTGCTCATGATGTTTCGACTCTTCGGTGTAAATGATTTATGCCGTTTCATTTGAATTTGGCTTTAAAAAAAAGAAAAGAAAGAGAGATCGTACGGCAAATAAAACTGAAATGGTCACTACTTTCACGGCCAAATGATGAAACAAAAACGGTGGAGAGTATTCCACGAAGATTTGAGGCCGTCAAAAGGGTCAAAGGTTTCAGTACACGATGCTAAACTTTCTTTACATAAAGATTATCTGCAGACATGTAGTTGTCCGGATATTAATGGGGCAGTATGTACAACAACATTGATTTTCCAGATGGGAACTGGATTGCCTTTTGGCGGAGGGGCTCAACGTCCTCTTGCTTCTTCTCTTGCTACGACACGAGCTGTGGCCCAGCTGTAACCCCGACCTAGGCATCTGACCACTCGGGCACCAAAGCGGCTGCATATTCAGTACAAATATGTCGTAATAATGGACGGCAAATTCAACTGACTTGATAAGCAGGGTTTGTTTGCTGTATGTTTGACAAATACCATGTCAAACTGAAAAGGCAATCAGCAGTCTCTAATTTAGGGCGACTTGCGCCAAATAAGAGAGAGAGAGCCAGCGCCGTTAGACAAGCACACTACCCATGTCTCACCAGTGATTCGAACCCGGGATCAATTCATACGATTTGAGAGAAACCTTCGCCCTCCGACTACTCATCCACCGGGGCTGCGCCCAGCTGGTCTTTTCGTATCCACAATATTTACAACATGGTACCTGTGTTAGTTTAAAGCCAGACTTTATCTTCATACAGCGTTTGATTACCTAGGTCTTGCCGTCCCGGTGGCGCTGTGATCTAAGCGAAGGCTCCTTACCATTTGCTCGGGATGGGTCCGAAAAAACATTGCTTCTCATTAATTCTTGAAAACTTTCAAACGTTCTGGTGGCTGAGAGGTCAGAGGTACTGATGGCTGATTGTGTTGTCTTCCGGCTAGTTAACAGAGCTGAGCTACGGCCAATGACATCTGGGCTTTGTCTACAGTCCCGAATGAGGTATGGATGCAGAGATTGTCGTTTGGCGCTGATTCTGAACCTTTTCTTGGAATCAGTGATACTAAATTAGAGACGCGCGAGCCACTCCGGTGGAGCAGTGGTCTAAGAGCTAACTACCGACCATTCGTCCGAGAAGGGCCCGGGTTTGAATCCCAGTGAGGCATAGATGTTGTGTTTGTCTTACGACACTGGCTCTCTACCGGCCCTGTAACCAGTAGCCCTAAATAAGGAACGGTCTACTGCTTATACCCCATCGAGTTGCTCTCGGTGATCGTTAGACAAACAAATCACCTGCGTCTTCCCAGTCCTCAAATATATTTCTCATTTAGCAAGTGCACCGAAATCTCTCATAAAAGTTCATGCTGTTGTTCAAAAAGGAATGATTCTGATTAACAGTCTTAAATTCTCTTATTTTCTACATCATTTTTAACACAACATAGTTCCATAATTTAGTGATAGGATAAGGGACGTCCTTCTCGAAAAGTAGGGAAAAATGAGAAGCCACCTGACAGCTGTCCAATATGCTGTTTATATTGTACGGTAAAATCCCCTAAACGAATACTCCCGAAGAGTATTCACCTCCATTCTGTGGACAACTTTGTGTTCCTCAGTTTCGAAGTATGAACGTTCTGTATACTTACCTCCAAATCACGGACCCTCCGAAAAACGAACAAATGATTTTGGTCATAAGACGACTGAAGACGTTACGCCATTTGTGGGTTAACCCACATTTCGTAAAATCGGAGAAAATGAACTTCAACATGTCCAGGTATGTTAGCCCAGTTACCAGTTCCCTTTAATTTAGAGTTCATTTTCTTCGTTTTTGCAAAATGTGAGTTATCCCAGTATTGCCGTAAGGTCTTCAATTGAAAACATGAACGTTCAAGGAAGAAAACAAATCGACGAATTTTTGCAGCAAGATTTTGTTTAACTTCTTTGGACGGAAGCAGAGTACTTTTTGTCTTCCAGATCCCCATTACTAAAAAAGAACTACTGGTTTGTGGTTTAAATATGGCTGATATTTTCTTAAAAGTGAGAAAAACAACTTCTTTCAAACAAAATGGGGTGTTTGTTGTCAATCCAGAAGAAGAGGATTTAGACGATATTTTCGAACTAATTGCGTGCCTAAAAAGTGACGGAAATGCAAAGGATTTCATTAGAAGTGGGAAAACCATATTCTTTCAAATAAAATGGGGGTTGTATCCAGAAGAAGAGGATTTAGACGCCAATTTCGAACATTAGTTCGAATATGACGTCTAAATCCTCTTTTTTTATATTGATAACCCCCATTTATTTGAAAGAATCCCCTATTTATGTGCGTGTCTAAAATGTGGAGGAAATCAAAAACTTTTATTACTGTCGATGAAGATCTGTACATGTACGAGATGAACAATGTGCGCGAGTTCGTTGCTTTGAAAACAACTGAAGAAAAAGATTTGATTGAGAAAGTATCTGATGCAATTGCAGAAGAGGTGTGCAATATTTTTAAATACATTGTAAGAGGTGTATAGTGAAGAATTACAAAAGTCTTTTGAGAGCAAATAGGATAAAAGAGTGTTGTGTTAAGAGTTGTGTGGTTAGCACTATTGAATAATTTCAAAATACATTTTTAAGAACATGCTACGGATTGTCAAAAACCAAAACAAGAAACGCTTTTATCAGATTTTTTGCAGGCCAAAAATTATTGACTGATTTAATTGAATAATTTGCGAAACTGTGACGTATATTCTAAATTTACTTTCCTTTTTAGTTTCTTTCCCTATGTAAATCTTGAGTTTATCTGTTATTCTTCACCCTTAACGTAATATCTTTTCTCTCAAACGAATACGTTTGGCAACATAATTGAGGTTGAATGCACGTGACGTATGCCTGATATTGATAAGAACAAGAGATAAAAGCGACGACTAAATTGTTGCTTGAGAGTGTTGTAAGAGAGCGATTATTAAGAGCGTTGGGTTGTAAACTGATTATTGAAAGGAGCGTTATGAAAAGAGCGTTGTAAGAGAGCGATTATTACGAGCGTTGGGTTGTAAACTGATTATTGAAAGGAGCGTTGTGAAAAGAGCGTTGTAAGAGAGCGATTATTGCGAACGTTGGGTTGTAAACTGATTATTGAAAGGAGCGTTGTAAGAGAGCGATTATTGCGAGCGTTGGGTTGTAAACTGATTATTGAAAGGAGCGTTGTGAAAAGAGCGTTGTAAGAGAGCGATTATTGCGAGCGTTGGGTTGTAAACTGATTATTGAAAGGAGCGTTGTGAAAAGAGCGTTGTAAGATAGCGATTATTGCGAGCGTTGGGTTGTAAACTGATTATTGAAAGGAGCGTTGTGAAAAGAACGTTGTAAGAGAGCGATTATTGCGAGCGTTGGGTTGTAAACTGATTATTGAAAGGAGCGTTGTGAAAAGAGCGTTGTAAGATAGCGGTTATTGCGAGCGTTGGGTTGTAAACTGATTATTGAAAGGAGCGTTGTGAAAAGAGCGTTGTGTTAAGATTTGTGTGGTGTGTGGAGAGTTTAGTGCAATATGCTATGCTACGATGTGTTTACTACATCTTGAATAAAGCATGTTTTCCGTAAGAGTGACTTCTGTTGTTTACATGTTTCGTCTGGCCGTTAAGTTTTCTTTCATTTAGGAACTATTTCTTAGTATGTTGATGTTTTAAATTAACGTAGAATTAAGACAAGACTTCTACGTCATAATAAGTTAATTAATTAGTTTGCGATACGTACGTGTGTAACGCCGGTGCCATTACATCTGGCTTCCCTGTTGGAAGCTCGCAGCACTGCCAGTAAACGTATCTTACCAACTCAATTAAGGTATTTAGCTATAACTAGTAAGCCGACGCCTTGACTTTACTATCGATATTGGGCAACCAAGGCGGCTGAAAGGCGTTCATTTCTTATATAATGAAGCACAAATGGGTTTACATGAAATGTGGTAAACTTGAAGAAAAGCATGAATGGAAAATTGGATTACACCACACAATACAAATTTTGAAGATGACAATCCGCTTTTAGGTGCAAATATGACCAGGATCGTAAGTCACATAGTATCCGAAAACTTGAAAATCTCGTCGTCCTGGAGTGGGAATCGAACTCTCGTCTCCCAGATTGCGCCCGGGTATGCTAACCACTACACCACCTAGAACGACCAAGTCTCAAGTTTCCGATTAATTTGAATATAACCATCACAGGATTTTCTATAGTCGAAGCAACCGGCAGGCATTCATGTTAAGCGAATCTGGAGGTTAAGAATTCTATCCTGTGATTGCCCGGAGGAGCAGATAAATCATGAATTGAATATGGAATGTTAAGATAGGATTCTTAAATTCCAGATTCGCTAAACATGAATGCTGGTTGCTTCGACTAGCTAATCCTGTGATGGATATATTAAAATTAATCGGAAACTTGAGACTTGGTCGTTCTGGGTGGTGTAGTGGTTGGCATGCCCGGGCGCTATCTGGAAGACGCGAGTTCAATTCCCGCTCCAGGACGACGAAATTTTCAAGTTTTTGGATATTATCTGACTTACCATCCTTGTGCTATTTACTCAAAAAAAAACGGATTGTCATCTTCAAAATTTGTATTAAGGAAAATTTTATTTATACAACCCGGCGTTTTACCTATGGCTGTGATTGAGAAGTCGCCGAGAAACACGATCTGTTTGCAAGTTGCTTTATAGGTACACGCAATTTCTTCAACCACTCCCTGGTATTAGTTAATCTCGTACCGATCTGACTTCTTTGAGAACCGGGACACAGGTTCGCTTGCGGACATCAAGAGCTTGACCGCTCGCTATCTTGCCCTGCGCTTCACCGCCTGACCGTTTGCCTCGCCAGCCAAAAAGGTAACTATTTATCTCCCTTCTAAATGCCTCCCCAAATGCTCCTGGTTTTTTGCCCTGGGTCAACAACTGGAGCTCACTCAAACTGGTCTATACCAGAAGATCGCGTTTCTTCAACGACAGTTCTCCGAACTACCCAGAAACGTAAATTCCATACAACGTCAATAATACAGGGTGATTCATAAAGAAGTACACAGTTTCAACGCACTATAAAACGAGAACAATGTAAGATATTTTATGTTACTTGTAACAAAATTGTAGGGGAATGTTTCAAGTTTTTTTAGAGACAGTCACAGATGTTCTATGTGTGCACCCTTAGTCACACGACACACACATCGAGCCGGTAATCAATTTCCGCCCAAACGCGAGGTACGATATCTGAAACAAGTGCAGTGATAGTGGCTGTGACACGCTGTTTCAGCTCCGCCAGATCAACAGGAAGGGGAGGGGCGAATACCTTGTCCTTTACGTACCCCCACAGGAAAAAGTCACAAGGTGTTAAGTCAGGACTTATGGGTGGCCATTGGGTCAGTGGCATGTTGTAGTCCGCGGCTCGTCCAATCCATTGGGGAGGAAGATGTTCATCGAGATAATCTCGCACGTCGCCTAACCAGTGCGGTGGTGCACCATCCAATTGGAGAATAAAGTTGTCACTGTCGCCTGCAACTGTGGCATCAACCAAAGATTTAAAATATCCAGAAAAGAGCCTCGCGTGAAAGTTTTCTCGTGAAAAAGAAGGGGCCGCACACTTTCTTTTTGGACATAGCACAGAACACATTTGCCTTAGGAGAATCTCGCATGTGTTGCACTGTAAATCTGGGATTATCCGTTCCCCAAAAGCGAACGTTGGGCTCATTTACCTGATCACTCACGTGAAATGTAGCTTCATCGGGGAAAACTAAGTGATCAGAAAAATCGTCATTTTCAAAACAGTGCTGCATTTCGGCACAAAATTCAGGGCGCTTTGTCTTGTCAAGGTCAGTGAGATTTTGCAACATCTGCACTTTGTATGGAATCATTTTCAGCTTCTCAAAATTCTCTAGACAGTGGGCTGTGATATATGCACTTCACGACTCAGATTCCACGTTGATTTTCCCGGGCTTCGTTCAATGGCGGTGCAAACGCTATCGACGACTTCTTTCGACACACGCGGTCGTCCAGGACTTTTAAGTTTGCACAAACAGCCCGTCGTTTCAAATTTTTTATGCCAATCGTAGATAGATTTTCTGGTTGGGGATTCTTTTCCGAATCGTGATCGAAAATGCCGTTGCACAACAGTTACAGATTCCGTTTTGCTCAATTCAAGAACACAAAACTCCTTCTCCAATGCAGACGCTGCCATTTAGACTGACTAGTCACGTGACACGTGCGCTATCGCCCACGTCGCTTCCCTCAGTAGCGGGACACAAACTTTATGAGCACATCTACCTAACGGTTTGCAGTTATGGTCCGTGTCTTCAACTGTTACTGTTTTACAACATCTGGAAACTGTATACTTCTTTACGAATCAGGGTGTATAAGTATATATACTTCCTATGGTACATTCCTCGTATCGCAACTACAGCTTAACGGTGGACTTCCACAATCCCTGGCTTGTATTTATCTGAAAAGCATCAAGCTCCTGCTCTTTTCCGACAAAGTAATGTTCTTTTAGCGCTTTTACCGAAATTGCAAATACGAAATGTTCTTTATCGCTCTCCGTGGAGGTCCATTACTTGTTCATATTGCATATTTTTACATTTTGATAATTAAATAGTTATCTAATTTGTGGCGACCCTTACAACATGCGTTTTAAAATTCGTGGTGCAACATGTTTTATTGTTAGGAAGGTACGTTCCAACGAATCGAAATACGTGCATTTTATGTATTGTATCTTGAAATGAAAATACTGTACGTGTACTGTATGTATCGACACGTATGTATTGTTTCTCACTGCACAAAAATAGGAAAAAGAAATAAAACAATCAAAAACCATCATTTTAGTTATATATTGTACGTACATATTTAACATGATTTTTTTTTTTTTTTTTTGTGAGCCTAGTTGGACTCAGAAGTCAATCTCCCAAATAGTGGACACCACACCTCCCAATAGCGGACACCTCCCAAGAGTGGACAGATCCCAATAGCGGGCAAATGTTTAAGTCCCAGATTGTCCGCTATCCAGAGGTTTTATTGTATTACCAAATCATTAATACTTCCTATGCCAGTGGTCTTTGGCATTCAGCTAGCAGGCAGCATTTGCCTTAAGGCTCTACGAGACCCGCCATCTTGTATTGTTGCCTTCTCTTATTAACCAAAGGACAAGCGTATTTCACAAATTGCTCGGGCAATTTTGCTCATTTTGGAACACCGTTTGTGGCTAACGCAAGATATATGATAAATAAAGAGTTCCATGGTTTCAGAATTTTTATTGACCTTTCCCTTCATTTTTTATCTGCAGCGAAAGTCGTACCAAGGCGTATTCCATAGTTTTATTGATTAATAAAAAATACTTAAAGGGTCCAAAATGAAAATCTGAAATCAGGGAACTCTTTATTTATCATATATCTTGAGTTAGCCACAAACGGTGTTCCAAAATGTGCAAAATTGCCCGAGCAATTTGTGAAATACGCTTGTCCTTTGGTTAATAAGAGAAGGCAGCAATACAAGATGGCGGGTCTCGTAGAGCGTTAAATATTGCAACCTCCAGCATTATAAATAACGCAAATTAGCTTCTCTTAAGCAGCTTTAAGGCTGAAAGGAGGAAAATTAACTAATTATTGTATTAAAAAGAATAGGATTTGCCTTTCGCGATCAGTCCTCCGTAAAAAATCGAAATTAGAAATGGAAAGAGCGTGAGATTAACAACAGTGAAGGTAACATGAACTCTCGCTCAGAAACAGTCAGAAAAATGAAACTAGCGACATTCTTCGAGAACTTTCAGAATCCGTTGTTTAATATAGCAACAATTAAAAACATTCAATGGGATCTTCACCGCAGACAGAATTTTTTATAATCTGAGATAGTCAACGAGGAAGAATAGCTGCAATTATTCAGTGTTCAAGCATGAGTGGATAATTGTATTTTAGTCAGGAATAGCAGATGCGAGCTAATCAGTTCGGATGAATTCTCGAAATGTGCTCAAGCACCCGTGAGCCAGAGACCGTCCTCGAGAGATTTCATTCAAATCAGACGAAGAATTCTCCTTCTGGGGAAAGCGAATAAACTTCTACGTTCTCATAATTTGCTAAGTAATGGTGCTTTGAGCTCGATGCTTTAGGCAGAAATTTGCGAGCTATATCTGCAGTTAAACTTTCTTTCCTTTCTATTTTATTTTTGAAAGAATGAAATTATGGCAGTTTATCTCCTCGGGTTAATAGGTCTAGTGTTTTTAATTAATTCACTCGGAACATCAACAAGCTTAAATCTATTGGTCCAAGAATTCAAAACACCAGAACAATACACTGAAGTGCCATTGCGTTGGAGATACCTGCCTAGTAACGCGTTAGGCCACTCTTGTCCTAATGACGACGGCCACACGACGAGACATGGACTTCACGAGCTTACGAAAATGTTGCAGGTAGCAGGTATCTCCCGCCATGCCTCCTCCAAAGCTGTTCATATTCTCTCAGGTTCGTAGCAGATAGCGCACGTGCCAGAACAGCCTATTCCAGGGTATCCCAAAGATGTTAGATGGGGTGTAAGCCCGAGCTTGTAGGTTACCACTGAAGCGTTTCAAATTCACTATAACGCTCTTGTTACCATTAAGTAGCCAGACGGGGATGGGCAATTTTCTTGCTGCAATACGTCATTGTCACTCGAATACATCACACGTCATTGTCACTCATACATGCTCGATATGAGTGGGTGTAAATCATCAGCTAAGATGTCCACATATTTGAGGGAACCCAGAATCGACTGCACACATACCAAAAGTATCAAAGCATTCCAGCTGAAGACACACCAGACCACCACTGAGCCACCACCAGCCTGTACTATTCCAACTTGACGTGAAGTGTCCGTGGCTTTATGAGGTTGACCCCACATCCGCAGTCTCTCATCACCACGATGCAGTTTAAATATGGGTTCATTTCTCAAGGCTTCCGCTTCCAGACCTCTGTGGTTTAGTATCGGTAAGCTCAAGCGTTTAGCCTCGTGTCGTGCCGTTGACAGTGGGATTCTTGTGGGCCGGCGGCTCCCGAACATTAGACGTTTAAGAGTACGCTGCGCTGTCTTAGCATTGATATGGCGACTTGATCCACTGTTCAAATCGGTGGTGATTTGTTATATTGTCTTGTGCCTATCAATTCAAACAACGCTACCCGAGCGACGTACATTACGAGCTGTTAAGGCAGACATCAAGTACACTGGCGGAAAGCGAAAAAAGAACACCAAGAAGGAGACGTCTGATACCCAAGAAATTTATACAGCATAATAGCGGAATACAGAGGATAACGTGATCAAAACATTATGATAAAATACAGATGTATTTGCTCGTAAACTGAAAAATAACATTTCCATGTAACATGGTTAGTACGAGGTTGAACCGCCATGAACTGCGTCACACTGTGCAATTCTTGCATGGTGTCGTACAGATGTTGGGTGTAAGTTTAGGGTATTGTGTTCCAAGCATCCTCAACCTGGAAGCGTAAATCGCGGATGCTCGTGGCTGGCCGTGGAGACCGGATATGTCGTTGTCCCATAAAATCCCACAGGTGCTCAATGGGGGGCAAATCCGGTGAGCGTGCAGGCCATGGAAGGTGTCTCACACCCTGAAGTGCATGTTGCGTTGCACGTGCCGTGTGTGGGCGTGCGTTATCTTGCTGGAAAACACCACGATGAACCGACCTTACAAATGGCACAACAACGGGCTGAATGATGTTGTTGATGTAGGAGGTACTGTTTAACGTATCCGGTACAAACACTAGTTGCGTACGGGAGTGATAGTTGATCGCTCCCAACACCAGGAGACCAGGTGTAGGCCCTGTGTGTCGCTGGCGGATGCAAGAAGGGTGGAGACGCTCCCCTGTGCGTCTACGAACACGCATACGGCCATCGGAGGCTCCCAAGCAGAATCTTCTTTCATTGCTGAACACGACAGATTGCCATTGCGTTCTCCAGTTCAGACGTTGGCGACACCACTGCAGCCGTTCATGACGGTGGGCTGGAGTCAGAGGTACACATGCCAGAGGCACACGTGCACGTAGTCCTGCATCCAGTAGACGGTTGCGGATTGTTCGCACAGTCACCTCAGATGCAACGGCAGCTCGGATTTGCGTCGCAGTTGAGGTTCTGCTCGACAACGCCGCTCTACCTATGCGTCGATCGGTCAGCTCATCAGTCCGTCTGTGACTCCCGGTTCCACGTCTTCTCGTGTGGAAATGTTCATCGGACCATCTACGCCACCATCGTACCACCACCGATACTTCCCGTCCAATTTGCTCCGCAATACGACGATACGACCACCCGGCCTCGCGGAGTCCGACTAGACGACCTCACTCAAAGTCCGATAACTGCTGAAATCGTACACGTCTTCCATGTCCAGGCATTGCAGCTTCTTCAGGGTTTTCGCACGTGTCCGTACGTCGACGACTGATTACATTCACTTCGCCGTACTCCTTAAATACCACCGACGATAATTTGCATATTATTCCGTGCTGTGGCGTAAGCGCTCACCGGTTGGTTCTGAAATTAACATCACACCTACGTAAACTCGACCCCATTAACATATGTAAATTTCATGATCGTCCACCAATTCCTTCTTGGTGTTCTTTTTTCACTTTCCGCCAGTGTAATTTTGCTTCCTATACTTCCAATGGGAAAACTTCTGTACACATTTTCTTCACAATTAATGGGTTCCCAAAGATGAAAATTTCAACATAGATTAAAATAGCTTCATTTTATAACTTGGAATACTTAATATTTTCTAAAACATAACCATAATTATGCAATCCAACATTTGTTTGTCTACTGACGTCATCAAAGTATAGGTCGCGCCATCTTTTTTCTGGTTTCAACACCACCAAAGGTAATGTTTTGTTTATGTTTTAGAAAGTATTAAATATTCCAAGTTATAAAATGTAGCTATTTTAATCGATCTTCACATTTTCATCCTTGGGAACGCATTAATCGTGAAGAAAATGTGTACAGAAGTTTTTTTCCATTGGAATCATAGGAAGCAAAATTACTTGACCTCCACCTTAAGGCTGGTGCATCTCTGCAGTTCATGCGGGATTTTGCTGTTTTGCCAAAATTTCCGTTTTCCGATTCACCCTGAACACTGTTGCACGGGAAACTGTCAGTTCGTTGACGACTTGCGACATTGAGTGACCCATTCTGCTGGCATCTTCAATCCTCCCTCTGTCAAAAGCGTCCAAATCGCGCGTCTTACCCACCACATCTGTAATCGATTACTATTCGGGAAACTGTGGACGATGGCTGCATTTAACCAAATTTTCTGTCGGGCATGCGCAATAATGCGATGTAGCAGCCAATCATAACTTCTACACGAGTGCAAAAATTAAAGGCGAGACGGTTTTTCGAATGTAACGTCGCGCAGAAGTGCTCCACATCGACTCAAATCCTACCAAAAGATCCCTAAGATGCAAGAATATGGGGCAAGTGAACAAAACTGTCCAATCGAGGAATCCAAAGGATACATAGTCACTTTATTGAAAAGGTAGCTTCCAGCACAACTGGACAGAAGACAGAAACGTCCATGTGACAGGAGGCTGCCAAGAAAAATCCAGTCTTTAGTAGGGGATATGATCACCCCTGTCTGCGTTGCAGGATTTACAACGTCTGTCCATGCTGAGGACGAGGTTGTCAAGGAGCTGTTAAGGCATCGCGGCCCATTCCTCTTGTAGCGCCAATCGTAGCTGAGGAATCGTTGCTGCCGGCTGGTGACGTGCTGCCAAGCGTCTCCCGAGAAGGTCCCCACACGTGTTCGATTGAATTTAGGTCCGGGGACCTTTCAGGCCACTCCATGCGTTGAATATCTTCACTCTCCAACAGCTCTGCTACAGCCAATGTACGATGAGGTGTAGCGTTGTCGTCCATTAAGAGGAACTTAGGTCCCACAGCACCTCTAAACGGACGCACGAGAGGCAGGAGAACCTCGGTACAACAGCGGACACAAGTGACTGAACCTCCTTGGAAGATGTGGAGGTCAGTACGGCTATCAATCTTGATACCGCCCCAAACGAGAACTCCGCCACCGCCAAGCCGGTCCCTTTCGATGACGTTGGAGGTGTGATGGCGTATTCCCTGCTCCCTCCAGATGTGTATACGTCCAGAATCGCTCATCAGACTAAATCGGCTCTCATCCGTAAAGAGAAATCGACCCCATTGCTGATGTATCCAGTTCTTGTGTTCCTAGCACCACAGAAACCGCCGTCTCCGATCAGCAGGCGTTAATGACACACACCGTACTGGTCGTCGTGCAAATAGACCCTCTTTTTGCAGCCTCCTGGCCACGGTAAAACGCGATAATGGAAATCCAGTTGTCTGTTGCATGTGCCTTGCGATTTCTCCCGCTGTCTGCCGTCTGTCTCTTCTCACCTGTATGACAATATACCGGTCGTCCGCAGCCGAGGTTGCTCGTGGACGACCACTGCTAAACTCTCGGACAGCTGTTCTTGTCGTTTGAAATGCTCTCCAAGCTCGTGAAACGATGCTGTGAGCGATTACGAACTCCTCGGCCACACTAGTCACACTTCGAGCTTCTTCCAACATTTCCCAATGACGCGATCTCGGGTAAAGGCATCCAGATGTCGTCTACTATCCAGTAGACTGGATGATGTCGTCTACTATCCAGTTGTCTGTTGGCCATATCACACGGTGGAAGCAACTCGATGTCGTTCAAAACGATGTACACCGGGCAATAGCTTTCACCGAATTGCTGAGCGTAAACCTCCCGTGTGCTTTATACCCTTCCGACCCCCCGACCCCCGTCATGCAGCATATATGCGCATGCCCTACCGTACCGGACCCTAGTCTATCTCCTGAGTGGGTCTTTCGGTCCGTTCTGCCTGCTCGTTCCGCTGTTATGCTAATTTCTCCTCTTCGTCCCTAATTTTTGCACACCAGTGTATTATCTATAATTCGATGGCACCAGTGTATAAACGAACTTATAACTTTATCGTAGATCAGGGGTACGCCTAGGATTATTTATACGGTATCCCAAATTATTGAGGACGCAAATAAAATACTAGGAAGGGATAAAAATAGGTCCGCCATATTAAAGCGCGTCTCCATTGATTCGAAAAATATGTACTTAAAACATATACAAATATATTTAGAAATAACCAGTCAATAACAAGGAATGGACGA
The DNA here is from genome assembly GCA_039090855.1 of Macrothele yani. NCBI lineage: Eukaryota > Metazoa > Arthropoda > Arachnida > Araneae > Macrothelidae > Macrothele > Macrothele yani. The sequence goes on from CM077002.1 coordinate 136,046,638, forward strand.
CAAAGTGATACCTTGTGGGGAGGGCCATGTTCAGATGAGATCAGATCCATATGTAGAGGATTTTAGGAAGGGAGTGTGTGACCACAGGTCTTAAAGAACTCTTAGAATACGAAGCTAGGAGATTTAGGCTAGAGTGCCTGATAGGAAAGTGACACGGAAGCAAAGTAGAAAAGGGGAAGAAGACGCCCTTATTTATTACCGGGGGAAGTACCTAGGGTCCGACGGCTTAACGTGCCCATCCGACGCACGGCGGATATTTAGTGGATCGAGCGTTCGTACCTGCCTCGGATCGAATCTGAGGTCCTTTCCGTGACAGTCACGAACGTTGCCCACTATGCCACCCGCGGCCCACGCGTGAAGAACTTCAACTCCCGTTGAGATAACGTAAAACTGGCGATAACAGCGCCTCCACATCCTAGTAGTTTGCACTCTGCCGGAAAGCAAACATTCAGGAGCAAAAGGCGTTTGGGGTCTCCGGCAGTGGAGTTTTCTTTGATCCACGATTGTTTTCTTCGGCCTGATGACTATTTATGATTGCGTAGAGCAGTTTTTGTTGTTGTTTTTGTTTTCTGATATCCCGCCCGTCCCTTATTTTGGTGAAACAAATATGCAATAACAATTAATATTACTATTTAAATTAAATTTTAGCAGACAAAATAGTTAGGCCTAAGAATCCGCACAAAATGCAGACAGTCCGTGGTATTTGGCATTTCTGAAAAACTGAAGAGCAAACAAAAGCCTTAACTAAAGCAATTGACGAAACAAAACTGATATATCCGATTTGCGAAGTTATTATGCTACGGAGAAGGTAACAATCACGTGCTGTGAGTAGCTCGGCTGACTGTTCTTTGCCAGAATTGAAGTCAACAAAACAACACAAACACGCATGCGTAGTCTGCTCCGGCATCAGCCTGTATGTTGGTTTCTGTGCACTGCGTCTTGTAATCCAGGATATGTCGGCGCTAGTTCGCTAGTTACGTCTCGCCGAGCCTTAACTTCTTCTCAGTTAGATATTCTTTGCCTGGAACACCCTCAATGAGTGCGCAACTGTCGTACACATCTTTCGTTTATATAACTTGTACTTATCACACATTATGACAGAAGCTCTGACGTGCGCTCACAAAAATTAAATCTAACATGAACACTTTTGCAACACAAAAGTTAAATACTGGTAGCGTAGACCAAGGATGGGCAAACTACGGCCCGCCGGCGTGTTCAATACGGCCCGCAGGTGTGTTCAATACGGCCCGCCGGTGTGTTCAATACGGCCCGCCGGTGTGTTCAATACGGCCCGCAGGTGTGTTCAATACGGCCCGCAGGTGTGTTCAATACGGCCCGCAGGTGTGTTCAATACGGCCCGCAGGTGTGTTCAATACGGCCCGCAGGTGTGTTCAATACGGCCCGCCGGTGTGTTCAATACGGCCGGCCGGTGTATTCAATACGGTCCGCCGGTGTGTTCAATGCGGCCCGTCGGTGTGTTCAATACGGCCCGCAGGTGTGTTCAATGCGGCCCGCAGATGAATAATTTGAAAGTTTTGCTTCACTTAGGTATGACACATCATTTCATCTGGAAAACATTGCTTGTTCTATTTTGAAATTTTGCGCATTCATTTCTGGGTACAGTTTCAAGATAGGATCCATTTCACATTTCAAAAGTGCGCTTTTCAATTTGCTTACGACACGTGCTGCACTACTCTTTATTTAAACTCGAAAACAACACCAACCTCGTTGAATGAGATGTCCACTGATGCCTGCGGGAATGCGGGTGTTGGGACTCCAACATGGCAACTGAATGACATCAGGTGAGGATATATGCACTTGTAAAATACTGTATTTTTCCATGTAGGGACTTGATCTGAGAAACCTACTTACTCATGAGTATCTGTCTTCTTTCTTCAGAACCACCTCCTCACAGTTTAACCCAGATTATGATAAGATGCTGGATGCTCAATCACAGTTTCCCTCATCTCACACCCCATCATATACTCTTCTTAATTAGCTAAAAAAAAAAATTTAGTAGGTACGTTTGATTGTTTTGTATTCTTAATGTACAGCCAACTCCCAATTATCCGAGACACGACTTTGCGGGCGGTAATAATTTTTTTTCTGTCGCTAAAATATAGGTAATTATTTTTCAGTCGCGGTTACATTTTTTTATTGTAGAACATAGCAGTTTTTTCAGTCGCTAAAATAGGTCTCTAATCATACATCGCTTACTGAAATACTTAGTACAGAGTGAGTTATGAAAAAAGTAGTAGCCCCATGCACTACGATCTATACAATGGACAGTAGATGAAACGGGTTTCGAGACATTACGTTGGGGAATGCTTTGTTCAGGTGGTTACTCGCGTGTTGATTGGCTGCTGATTCTTCAAAGCAGACTCCTTTTTCAAGACTCACACTTCAGTCCCGACATGTCGACGGCCTGCTTATAGGACCTTGAAGGACAAGACGATGCGTTATTAGCTAATAAGCTGGTTTTGCGCAGACTGAAGTCCCGAATCAAACAAAAATGTTTTACCGTAAAAAAACAGAAGCAAGTAACTGATTATTTTAAGATTTAAACTGGTAACTTTTCAGTATGTATTATGCTTGCAATAATAGCTGCTAGTCTGAATGAAACATAGCGTTATGTTATGCGCGTGACTTGTAGATTAATTAATTTTTTCTGTTAAAATTTGGATTAAGCGCGAATTTTATTATCCGCGAAACACTATCGCGGATAATCGGGAGTTGACTGTATTTAAACTTATTCATGTCAGTTTGTTATATGTGTTTATCACATTTGTTATATGTGTTTATCACATATGTGTTTATCACATATAACAAACGAATTTTGAAGAGCAGTTAGTGAAAAACGTTTTTGACCGGCCGAAAAATTCTGTTTGTTGGCTCTCCGATGAGTAAATTTGTCCATCCCTGGCGTAGACTAACAAACACTGTTCACCACGAGTGTGGTTCTATTAAAAAAAACAAGTTTTTCTAGTATATTTTTTGCTCGAACGGAATGAATTTCCAAGTAGATGTTTTTCCAACGCCTACCGTTTAAAAAAAGAAATATCTTTCATATTATTTAAAAATAAATATTCTTTTCATATGTAACTTATATACAAAATTTTATATTTTTTGTATTGCAGTATCTGTTTTGTGAGAGCATTATTAAGTAATAAAACCATTCTATTTCTATGTGTGTGTGTGTTTCGCACGTCTGTGAGTCAGTAACGGGTATCATATGGCTAGGCGGCTCTGCTATGTCCCGTCTGGAAAAAGAAGCGAAGAATGCCAGGGCCCAAACTGTCCCCCAAGGCAGAATAGAATAAGCAGCAAATACCTATAATAGGCAATAAATAGTCTAGCCTTGGTTAATTCTTACTGGCAAAGGCCATCGCTCCTGCTTACGCAATGTTTCGCGCATTTTTTGGAACCATTCAATTTGTCTTTGGTAAAGCATTTAAAATGGGGAAGTATGACGGTAGACACTATAATTCGTGCATGAATACTAGTATTAAAAGAAACCAAAGAAATTTGGATTTCAGATTAAATGAACATAGATATGATCTAAAAATGAATCACCAAAGCACCTCTTTTGCAAGAACCATAAGTGCTGGAAATTCCATCCCAGACTGGGACAACGCTAAGATTATAAACACACCTAACTCTGTTTATTCCTTGTTATTTACAGAAAGCCTCTATATTTCGGCTTATAATACACGTTGCTGTAATGACTATTATCCTTGTGTTTTACCTGTACCTTGGAGCAATCTTGTTGGGAAGGACAGCGCAATAACAATTGTTTCTGTTAAGTAATTTTCATTGGCTAATTATGCTTTTTTACTGTCTTGTTATCTGGCATATCATGTGACATTGACATTAACTTTCCCATGATGCATGTACACCACGTACTTAAGACCAGCATGTAACCACATGGTGAAATCACATCTGATGAAGGTGTCAATGTGTCACCGAAAGTGCTCATGTTTTTCAAACTGTACATAGATTTCGTTTTTTAGCTGAATAAATATCATCGTGCAACAAAACGGATTTCTTTTAATACTGGTAAAGCATTTCTTTTTCAACTTTTGTAATTGTAATGTTTCTTTAATTAATTGTTCCTTAAAGCATTGATATGTAATGTTTTAAGTGAACAATTAATTCAAAAACATTTCATAATAAGTAAAATGTCTGGCATGTGTGTGATCAGGCCCAATACATTTTGTTACGTACGTGGAGAACTTACGCTGAAGTCTAAAAACTTAGCCTCACAGCTTTATTAAAAAGACTTATTAGCTATACTTTGGTTTTAAAGAAGGAGACAAGGACAATCCGTGGGCTCCTCACATATGCTGCAGTTCATGTGCAAGGAATTTAAGAAACTGGAATCACAAGGTTTGTAATATTTATGATGTAGAGAGAGAGAGAGAAGGACCATATCATTGATTGTCATTTCTGCCTTACAAATGTGAAGGGCTTCTCTACAAAATCAAAGCACTCCATAAGCTATCCAAATTTAGATTTACCTTTACGGCCTATACCTCATGATGGTATAAAGGTAAATATTCCGATCCCTCCATTAACCTGAAAGCTCAGTATTGATGAGAAGGACACCACATCAGAGAATTGGCCTACAACTACAGTTCGTGCAATGACTATGATGATCCACATCTTTCGCCCTCAACATCGTCTACACCACAGCTTACGCTGAAGTCTAAAACTTAGCCTCACAGCTTTATTAAAAAGACTTATTAGCTATACTTTGGTTTTAAAGAAGGAGACAAGGACAATCCGTGGGCTCCTCACATATGCTGCAGTTCATGTGCAAGGAATTTAAGAAACTGGAATCACAAGGTTTGTAATATTTATGATGTAGAGAGAGAGAGAGAGAGAAGGACCATATCATTGATTGTCATTTCTGCCTTACAAATGTGAAGGGCTTCTCTACAAAATCAAAGCACTCCATAAGCTATCCAAATTTAGATTTACCTTTACGGCCTATACCTCATGATGGTATAAAGGTAAATATTCCGATCCCTCCATTAACCTGAAAGCTCAGTATTGATGAGAAGGACACCACATCAGAGAATTGGCCTACAACTACAGTTCGTGCAATGACTATGATGATCCACATCTTTCGCCCTCAACATCGTCTACACCACAGCTTTTAACTCGAGATGAGTTATGTGATCTTATAAGAGACTTAAACCTATCAAAGATTAAAACAGAGTTGTTGAGTTACATGTTGCAAGGATGGAACTTTTCGGGGGAGGGAGGATGTCAAAATAACTTCTTTTAGACAAACGCAAAAAGATTTTTTATTTTTTTTAGCAATAATGCTGTTTATTGAAGTGATGTAAACAATTTGGTTCAGGCTTGCGGACTTCACCATAATCCAACATACTTCCGCCCATTAATCGATTCAAAAATTAGTTTAAAGTCGGCACTTCTTTGTAATAAATACCGTCTATCTTGCTGTACCTCTCGAACATTCGGTAGACATGAAAGAGTCGTATGAAAATATGCGTGATTTATGGAACCTCATTCCCTGTAACAAGTATAAGTGTCATGGCGATCTCAAAATAACAGGAATTTTTCTTGGAATTTAACAAGGATATACCAAGTATTGTTGCTGCTTATGCAAATGGAACAGTAGTGAAAAACTGAAAAAATTGCACTTGGAAAGATTGACCTGAAGGGAAAGACTTCACATCAGGGATGAAGAAGGTTTTCTTTCGAGCCATTAGTCAATTCTCAAGATGTTTACCTCCCACTATTACACACCAAACTTGGTTTGATGAAAATCTTTGTGAAACATCTGAATAAGGAAGGAGAGGCATTCACGTGCGTAATTGGGGGTGGGGGTGGGATTCTTGATATTAAGTGAAGCAAAAACCAAAGAAAGCGTTTTTATTGGTCAGAAGTAAAGACAGTAATATGGGATCCATCCAGCCTTTGGATAAAAAGTCTGAGAAAATGTCAGTGAAATGCTGGAAAGTTTCCAAGCCTTGAAGTGCAATATGTTTCTTAAGTTGCATTTCCTGCATTCATATTTGCGTGGACTTCTTTCCTCCAAATTTGCGAGCTGTGAATGACGAGCCAAATGAGTGATTCCATCAGGATATCTTCTTCACGGAATAGAGATTCGCTAAGTAACGGAAGGTCTCCATGCTAGCGGAATAATGTAGCTCCATGGTTACAGACACTCCAAAATGTGCATATGAAAGAGAGGGAACAGTAAAACATGTAAAAACTGATCCGTTAAATCAAATGTAAAAAAATAGGTTAACACTCTCTGTTAAACGCAAATAAATTATGTTTGAACTGTAAATACTGAATTGATTGCCCGCTGGAAACTGTATGTGATAGAGAGTTTTAGATTCTTGATATCTCTTCAACGCCCAAAATTACACAAAAGCCATGCATCTCTATTTACAGGACAGAAAAGATAATGTTGTTATACAATATTATTAAACCTGATTCGAAAAGGCCTTAAGGGCTGTGAAAACAGGACTTTGTCAGTGACGGACACTGTAAAAAATTGCAGAGTCAAATTACGGTAGATACGCCGGCAGCTGAGTAGCCAGTCAATAAACCGTAATTTTACAGTACCATACTGGAATGTTCATTAACAGTCTAATGACCGAGAAATAAGAACGTATTGCCCACAGAGGTGTTGTCATTAGACTGATTGCACGTGAAAAAACATGTATATAACCACTTTAAGAAGGTTGCCAGATTGTCAAGGTTAAAATACAGTAACAGTTTAAACACCGTGAACATGTAGTTTATCTACCGAAAATTTATGGTTGACAGCCAGGTGTCGTACTTACGATCTGTAAACCGTCTTAATCCTGTTGCAACACTGACTATTCACGGCAATTTTTTACAGTGTATATCGAATACACGTCTGCTTGCTCCGGAGTGAGTTGCTCTAGCCGGCTAAGCTACACCGACGAAATGTATCGTTGCCGATTTGTCGTCTTGACACGTGCTTCGCCTCTTCAGTACGTGACAGGGCACCCGAACAGGCAGTGCGTTGGTGCGTTGTGCGAGTGGCTGGTATTACGTTCTAGATATTTCATTTATTCTGCATCGAAATCTTCCTTGGATCTTAGAAAATTTGGCATAGACCTATTTAAAAAAATGAGACGGGCACTTCTGGTGATTTCATAGTATTATCTTGGTACAGCGTTTTGAATAGGTTGCCGACCCCTGCTCCAGAATATTCCAGTAAACACTTGCTTGTTTTCTAATAGTGATAACATAAATCATTCCTTCTTGGAAGTTCATGCATGATTCACTCAAAAGAGTCATTCACGAGTGATAATTCAAAAGCATGATCACTCAATTTCCTGGTTGTCACCACGCTCATAGAGTAAATCATTATTTGCAGGGATCTCGTGTTTACGATCAAATATCTTCCAAGGCCTGAAACTTCCCCAAAGAGTTATTCACCATTCACGATGAATTATACCAAGAGTTCTTCACCATTTGACGATGAATTATACCAAGAGTTCTTTACCATTCACGATGAATCCTACCAAGGCCACAGCACTTTTTGGTAAACTGCCCCAAACAGTACTTCGCCATTCACGATGAATTATACCAAGAATTCTTCACCATTTGACGATGAATTATACCAAGAGTTCTTCACCATTCACGATGAATCCTACCAAGGCCACAACACTTTTTGGTAACCTGCCCCAAACAGTTCTTCACCATTCACGATGAATCCTACCAAGGCCACAGCACTTCTTGGTAAATTGCCCCAAAGAGTTCTTCACCATTCACAATGAATTATACCAAGAGTTCTTCATCATTTGACGATGAATTATACCAAGGGTTCTTCACCATTCACGACGAATGCTACCAAGGCCACAGCACTTTTTGGTAAACTGCCGCAAAGAGTTCTTCACCATTCACGATGAATCCTACCAAGGCCACAGCACTTTTTTTGGCAAACTGCCCCAAACAGTTCTTCACCATTCGTGATGACCTTAAATTAGGGACGGGAGACTACTTATAGCCCATTGAGTTGCTCACGGTGGTCGTTAAACTATAAAAAATTCCGTTGTGAACGAACTGTACGAACGGTCCGTCACCACTTTCTAATAAAAGCACCAAATGCTTGCCAATTCATATATTTGTGCCTTAAGAACCACGAGCAAATGAGCTTGATTTTCCCCTTTTGTAATGCAGATTTCTTACTTCATTTAATTGTAAATTAATTGATTACGTAATTACTTTCTTGCAATAGTATTTAGCCAGCATTTTTCTGCCTTTTATTTTATGTTCTGAACTGCTGTTCTTGTCACGCTGATTTTATTTATTTTTCTGGCAAAAGAACCTAAAAAAATGTATATGTAGTGAAATGGTCCAGCCCAACGTTATGAGTTTTGTGTTAGGGGAATTACTTTCTTGCAATAGTATTTAGCCAGCATTTTTCTGCCTTTTATTTTATGTTCTGAACTGCTGTTCTTGTCACGCTGATTTTATTTATTTTTCTGGCAAAAGAACCTAAAAAAATGTATATATAGTGAAATGGTCCAGCCCAACGTTATGAGTTTTGTGTTAGGCTGAATAAACTTTTTCATGCATGAAAATTCATGGCACTCCACTCCAAAGAGACTACGAATTTTCTTCGAGATGATTTCATTGAGCCGACGGTACGTGGCGCCATCTAACTTCGAAAAGAGACGTGTTAAACGAGTAGAAGAGTTGAAATCCCGTTTTCCATAACTTTTGTAAAAACGGATGATATGCAAAAAATATGATAGCAACAAAATGAGAGTAAATAAGGAAATATTTTCATGTCGAGACGTTTACGATAACCTTAATGAAAATCAATGAAGCACGTTCGTGTAGAAATACGAGTACTTTCGCGAGCATTGTGAAACCCATGCATAGTTGTTTTCACTATAAGAATGTGCTTCACACAAACTTTCGATTACCTAACTTTTAGAAATAAATCCTTTAATATTAGATTGCACTTTTATTTTGTGAACACATTTTTTTTTTCGTATTTGTATTTTTGAATTTTTTTAAAAGAACTGCAATATTACTATACACAATGGATGAAAAAAATAAACCCCATAAAATCTCAAGCCATTATTTATTGACCAACAAAACATAAAAAAATTCTATGCGCCCTTCCCCTCCCGGCCACCCATATTTGAATTTGCTCCTATAAGATTTTCTAATAAACTTATCTTTAAATTAAGAATATAATACTTGGTAGTATAATTTTATTGTTACTTAAGTATTATTTAAATAAAAATTATTTTGATTTAACTTATTAAATTAGAGGTTATAAAAAAATATTTTTAAACATAGTCAAAGAGGTACATGCTTATCCAGAAAAAACATTACATTTTACGTCGAATGCCCTCTCTACCGCATTCGACGTAAAGGAACAAAACTTTACGTTGCATGCGCTCTCTATCGCACTCGTACGAACACGGGCGTGTTTGAAATAGAGGTGCTATTACGTTCTTATTTCTTTAGTTATCATTCAAGAAAAAATAAAAATTTCCACTACCTTATTTTATTCAAGTAAATTAAAATATCGGTACCTCCCTTTTCTAAGTTTTTCTGTTCCATGCTCTCCGCTTTTCTGGATTCTACACCTGGGGCGCTCGAGAGCCTGCGGCTCCTAGGCCACGGCCTAGTTGGCCTAGTGGTATCTCCGCCGCTGATTTCATAGTCGATACAAATCAAATATTTTGGGGTGATTAGTGATAACAAATTAATATGGAAATCACACATTCAAAGTGTCTTTATCAAAGTCAGAAAAGGCACTTTGAAACAATTCTTCTATTAAAGTAGCACACTGAGCATAAGGAATTCAATAATTATTTGTAAGATGTATTTTTTACCTCTTGTTACATATGCTTGCTCAATATGGGCGTACTGCCCAAAAGCCTATATAGAAATGGTAGAAAGCGGCAGCTCTGGGATTCTCAGATAAAGTACTAAATCCCCCCACATGGCCAGTATTAAAAGAATTGATCTGCTCAAAAATATAAAATGTTTAATATTTCATATATGTACCTATCTTTTGACTAGGCACACATATTTCATATTACGCTTCATATAATAATTTAAAATGTATATTGTCAATCATTAATGGACCATTTTGATAAGTAATTACGTATTTGAATAACCACTCGACGTTTTCACATTTTTTGGTGTGACATTATTTTCTTTATTATCTGGTGTTCTCGCTTTGAATTCAGAAAAAAAAAAAAAGAAAACATGTCTTCCCCTTGTAAAACTTTAATATAAAATTCTGTTCTGCAATTATATATTCCAAATAAAATTATGTTATATTACGCAATCAATATGTTTATACTTTTTTCCTTCCAAAAAGAAACATATTTACAGTTCAAAAATTCTATGGCAGCACAATAAAGAAAGATATAAGATTGTAAAGGCACGTGATCGTTGAATGCCCGCTGGCATAGTTTGGGAGAACCCCGTGTAAGGACAAATTAACCAGAGCACATATAGGGTGTCGATCTGAGGATGAAAGCGAAGACGTTTCGGAAAGCTTTAATTATGTAGTTCATCTGGATTTTCGAGGGAGTTTAGCCAGAACCTGAACTTAAAACAATAACTAATATTTACAATAACAAGTATTTAATTTTCAGACTATAAATAAATTTTGAAAATTTTTAAGGAATGTTTTAAAATGCTAAAAACCATGTGGTTCATCTGTACCTAATGGGATTCAGCCAAAAAATGGGAATTGGAAGTGATAACCAAGGCAGTGTGTTTCATCTGGTCTCCGATGGATTTTGGTCAGAACATGGACTTCAGACGGCAACCAGTATTCAATCTGTCTAAACACAGTAATAACTGCCGATGAAACATGGGTTCATTATATCGACCCCCTCACGAAGCACGCAACCAGTGTCTGGAAACACACACAGGCTCGTCTCCTTCGAAAAAACTAAATCAGCTGAGCCCATCAATATGGATTTGTGTAGTCAGAAGCTGACATAAAGCACGAATAGCGCTGTGAATTGTTGACACCGTAGTGTAAAGCGAATGCACTCGGCTAGTTATCGAGAGATCTGGGGTTCGATCCCAGCGGTGTCGGATATACCGTTTTTCAGTTGCTATTCGTTGTTTATAAAATCACGTGGACAGAGCGATGACATCATACATTTATAAAAATGTTTTTCTGCAAACTGAAAACTGAAACTTCAAGGAAACACATAAACAATAGTGGGCCGTATAAATAGGCGAATTTTTTTTTTTTTTTTTTGAATTTAAATCTGGAAGATGGGGGGGATTGCTTTTTACTTTCAAATAAATGCCCATATTTTTTTTTAGATTTTTTATTCGAAGTCTTGAGCCTTCTACCGGGCTTTGTATTTTAGTGTTTTCATCCTAAAACCTAGCCTTTCCAAGAAAAAGTTAAATGTCTAAAAATGTACAATCTGTTTCAATAATTATTAACAACTACATTCAAAGAACTTAACTGATGTAAGAAAATGCATTTTCAGAATACAATTGTGAAATTTTGGAGATTTTCTTTCAATTCAAAAATGAATGAAACGTGTTGATAAAACAAACATTGAAAAATAAATATCAATTAAATTGCATTTTTAAACAATAAAAAATAAATACATAACAACTAAACATAAAAAGGTTAATGATAATTATTCAGTCAATTTATACTGATTTTTATGTTCAAATTTCTACGAGCAACATAATTCGTGCAAAAAATACTAGTAATAGGAATTAATCCGTCTTATCCGCATCACGGCATTTATTTAAAATAGTGCTAGTGATCCGAATTTCTTGGCGTAGAATATAAATCAAAGTTTCCAAGCTTTCTCTTTTTGAAGGAAGGTAGACAGCTAACTGCAAACTGGATAATGGAACTCTTCAACAATTTGAACGTGGTGACTTGACTAGACAATAAATGAATAAGCGCAAATGTAATCAGTCATTCGAAGAAACGAGGTCACGTTGGTTGGGCGCGCAGTACTGTTTTAGAAAACACAGCATTATTTGAAGAATTGATTCCAAATGGGTGGAAACTTGAGAGAGACGCTATCATTGCAAGCCTCGCTGCTGGTCAAGATTTCCAAGGTTTCGCGAATGGCAGTAGATTTAGGTGTGGAGTATGAAGCTAAATTTTTTATATCATTCCACATTGGATCAGCGGACTTGAACTTGACCTCTCTTGATAGGGCAGTGGTTATTTTACCGTCTTTTGTATCCATCTTATGTTCGTTGATTCTAATTCCAAACGAACGTTTGGTGATTCCGATGTAGTATCGCTTGGAGCCGTCCGGATATTGTGATGGGATTGCATAAACACCTGCCTCATTGAGAAGAGGGGGTTGTCAATATGTCTCTTAAGCATTGTGTATAAAGATGCCGGAGACCTTATGCCGACACCGAAGCTCATCCTCCTGAGCACGTTTTTGAGTTCACAGGAAACTTTTGCTGGTTATTCTTCCACAGAACAGAAAAGCTTGGAAACTTTTATTTATATTCTACGCCGAGAAATTCGGATCACTAGTACTATTTTAAGTGTAATTGGTGTACATTTCCTTGTTATTAATTAGACATTTATTTAGTTAAAAACGAAGGCTATATACAAGTACTCATGTTTTAAACTTGTATATAGTCTTCGTTTTTAACTAAATAAATGTCATCGTGCAATAAGACTGAATAATTCTTATTACTACATCAAAATTTGGCATAATTTGTCGGGATTGGATTTTAGCCCGGATTAAGCCATCACGTGCTTCTGGACCAATGACAGATATTGATGCCTCTGACACCAATTTTACGCACTTTTCCACAGCCTGCGTGTTACAGGGACATCGAAGAAACTCTAAAGATGGAGTAACTAGAGATTTATGAGATTCAAGGTCTTCATTTGTAGCGTTTGTCGAAATAGGGGGAAGATACAAAATGGCAATCTATCCAGTTAATCAGATCGATGCAGTCAACAGCTTCAAGGTTAATGTTTGGAATTTTGAATGTTCTTCCTGTGTTAGTCATTGTCTGTCTAGCTCTCATAATCCTCCTTAGTCCCAGCTAAAGAAAGGAGCGGCGTTCATCGCTGATCATCACAAGGAGCATATTCTCAGGGTAAATAAAGTATGCATTGCTTTGAAAAACTGGGTTAATTACAGCTTTGAAATCGTCACTTAAATAATGAGTTGCCTGTATCGTCTTGAAGATGACACTTTATCATGAACAACATTGGGGCGTAAACTCTTAAAATAAATTCTGAAATAATTTTTAAGTTTGCTGACGGATCATCACACGAGATGTACGTATTATAGTACCGTAGAACACGTTTTGCAGTCGTCAGCCAATGAGCATGAGATAGCGTTCCAGGTTGACGATGAGCTAAATTCTTAGAGCATTGTCCTAAACAAAGCTTTGCAAATTTCATACAATTATCTTTGATCTGAACTTAATCCCGTAGGTCGACTTTTGGTAAATCACAAGAAATAGCCGTAAAGTTTGCAACTGGAAGCTTTTCGCATTTATCTAATGACTTCAATATTGTTCCTGAATATTTTTTGGACCTGTTGTAACTCCATCTACAATGCTGGCCACCCAAAACGCAACACCAAGAAGGACACGAGATAGCAAAGCCAGATTTACTGGCCACATGACAACAGATACAAAGATTAAACGATTGAGCTTACAGGCCCGTGCGACTTGCGGAACACACAGACATCAGTAGTTCGTGTGGCCCCCATGGCTGGCAATAACGGCCGCTACACGCCGCAGCATTGAACGAAAGAGGCTTTGGATGTGGGCTTGGCGTATGTCGGTCCAGGCTGCTTCCACATGTTGCCACAATTCATCAGGCTTAGCCGTGGGTGGTGCTTGCCGGGCCACTAGGTTGCCGGTCAGCGACCAGATGTGTTCGATGGGCGACATATCGGAAGAACAGGCAGGACACGGCAGCAGTGACACCTGGTGGGCTGTGAAGAATTGTTGCACAATGCGTGCCACGTGTGGGCGCGCATTGTCCTGTTGAAACGTGGCCGCTGGCAGGTCCTGCAGGTAAGGGAGGACTACAGGCTTCAAAACGTCGGAGATGTAGTGGTGGCTGTTGAGTGTACCTGCGATGCGTACCAGAAGGATGCGGGTGTCATATCCAATTGCGCCCCAAACCATAACGCCCGGCGTCAGACCGTATGGCGATGCATAATGCATGCGTCATACAGTCTCTCACTGCGGTGCCGCCACACGCGGATCCAACCATCGTCGTGTTGCAGGCAGAAGCGGGATTACTCGGAGAAGACAATGTCGTGCCATTCCGTAGTCCAGGGGCGGCGTTCAACGGCCCACTGCCGCTGCACTCGCCGGTAGTGTAACGTCAATGGTAATAGGAGCAATGGGCGCCGTGCGACAAGTACGTCCTGACACAGGTTGTTTCGCAACACACCCTAACTCCTGCGCAAACGTTCGTGTTGTGGCGGTGCGAGCCGTCAATGCCCGCCGCACAACATGCCAGTCCTCTCGTTCGGTGGTGTGCCGCGGCTACGGCAATCTCTCACGTCGGTCCGTCCGTCCCTCCTGCACCCACCGAATCCATACTCGCCTCACTGTGGTTGGATGTCGTCCCACACGGGCGCTGATGTCTCGGTACGATAAACCGCTGTCACGATAAGCCACTATTCGTCCTCTGTCTAACTCCGAAACGTGCTGGAATGACTGCCGTATTCTGCGACGAGGCATCAGGAAGCTTCCCACGCACAGGTCCGACATTACAACACACTTCCACTACTTACACCCCGCCTTCTGTGCACCTTTCTTATAGTGCTTCTCGGTGGCGTGCCGGGCGTACATGATTTCCATATGCCCTGCAATGCTAATTGTTTGCATGTCCTTTCGCGGGCGACGCACGCTGCGAATTTCAGGCCAATCGGATGCTTCTTTCTTGGTGTTGCATTTTGGGTGGCCAGCAGTGTAAATAATGAAATAAGTGCCTCGGAAGCAATTCGTTGGCATGCCATTGGCATATGAACCATTGGAGTGAACGATTTAATTTAATTTCAAGACAAACTATAACTCTGTTTTTGCTTCCAGTAGTAGAAGCCGTGCCATGACAATCTATTGCTACCAGGTGGCCTAGACTTAACTTTCTTTCGCTGAAAAAATTCAGAATACTTCCAGCAGTACCTTTAGCTGTACCTGAAGGTGGGGTAATGTGCCAAATATAGGATAAATCTGGCTTTTCTACAAGGGAAATGGCCGCATATGGCCTAGCGGTCAACATTCGTGACTGCCACGGAGAAACTTCAGGTTCGATCCCAAGCAGGTACGAACGTTCGAACCACTAAATATCCGCCGTGAGTCGGATGGGCACGTTAAGCCGTCGGACCCCGGGTACTGGCCCCCCGGTAATAAATGAGGGCTTCTTCCTCCTTCTTTCTAACTAATTTCCGTGTCACTTTCCTATCGGGCATTTCTATAAAGAAAATAACCGCGGATGGCCTAGTGGTCAACATTCGTGACTGCCACGGAGAAACTTCAGGTTCGATCCCAAGCAGGTACGAACGTTCGAACCACTAAATATCCGCCGTGAGTCGGAGCGGCACGTAAAGCCGTCGGATCCCGGGTACTTGCTCTCCGGTAATAAATAAGGGCGTCTTCTTCCACCTTTCTACCTCGTATCCGTGTCACTTTCCTATCGGGCATTCCAGCCAAAATCTCCTAGCTTTCTATTTCTAAATGTTGTTTAAGACCTGGGGTCAGACACTCCATTCCTAAAATCCTCTACACATGATCCGATCTGATCAGATCTATAAGGGAAATATGGCACGCGCATCTTTCAAGCTCAAATTATTGCTACACTGCGGCCATACTTAACCTGATATTGGGTAGAACGCCTAGATTAGTATGATTCCGACATTGCGATGTATTTCGCACTTTCTCCTATTAACAGAGTTGATAAAAGATACATTTCAGGCATAAAACATTAAATTAATGGTTGAACTGATAAAACGTTGGTATATTTGTGCAATTAATGTGTACAATAAAATTAATATGTATAATAAAAATGCGAAAATGGCAATACGACTCTATTTTAATTTTAATAATATTCGTCATTACTTAGCGCTTGGTAGAGGGCTCAAGACTATGAATAAAAAATATTTTAAAAATATAGGCATACATTTGAAGGTAAGAGGCAACTTTTTCTACCCTCTTCCAAATTCAATTTCGAAATTATTATTTTTCGGCCCACCCTAATAAACATGCGTCGTTTCAGCTAAAATAAACTTTTGTAGCTTTTTTTTTTCTCTGTTACAAACTTTTTAGCATGTCCGAACTGTCTAATTCTGTAGAAATTTTGCTGTCAATACTAACGATACTCACATTTTAAAGTCGCTCCAGTTTCATATTTATTCAAAAGTAACTTTTCATGATTTTAAATTTAGAAAACGATCTTTCCCGTTTGCCACTGTTACAGATAGTAAAATTTGAAAACAGGGTTTTTGTGCACTTTATTACCTTTGTCAATTCTATATGATGGAAAATGGATATTGTAATTTTAAAGACCTCTTTGTTTTTCAAGCTTTACAATAAGAAAATGAAAGGTGTTTATTTTTAGGCAGTGTAAAAATCCACAAAATCAAAAACAAATTTCGTTTAATTTAACATGGGACACGTCTCCCCCACCTCTCCAACCGTATTTTACTACAGCCATAATCATAAATATTCTTAAATCTACTGAATCGCTTGGAAAACATATTAATGAGGCATTTGAAAATATGTATAGCACTTTATGGGTTCATGTGATGCTTTACATAAGTCCAAAGAATTTCAATTTAGTCACACAAATCTAAAGAAATTTTATAAAAAAAAATTGTGCAATGACTGACAATTTTATTTGTAAGCCCATACAATATTTTATTTCTATATCTCTCCTTAGCGTCCATAAAGAATAAAGGTCATTTAAAAATTGAAAAGTATCTTTATGCGTGTTCATGTGTTCGATCCGTTCTTATAGTTGTATCAAAAATAGGAAAGTTATTTTTTGTGTTTCCTTTGATAGATCAATATCTCATCCGTATTTTAATACCGAAAATTCTTTTTTTTTTTTTTTTTTTTTTTTTCTTACATGGTTTAGCCAATTCAACCGTTGGAAATTCTGTTTCGCAATCTACTTCCTCGGCAATTGTTTTATCTTCAGCTAACATGCCTTTAAAACCCCCACGTGTTCTACATTCCTTTAAACAGTCATATACTTGTTTTAACTTTTCAATTATGGCTGGTATAACTAAGCAAATTTTGGCATTAATTTCGTACTAATATTAATTTTTGAAGAAAGAGTGTTCCAAATGTTTTTGGAACAAATAAACTTGCATGTTTGTTTGTTTTTATTCTTTTTTTTTTTAAGAAAGATTGGCTAAATTCCATGTATTACGACTTCGCACAGTCTCTAAAAGATTCGTTAAAGCGCTAATATAATGTATCATGCATTACATCTAAATCGTACCCAAGTCCTCGTTACCCTCACCGCATTGAGTCTATTTTCTCCCCTTGTTTCAGAGCACGGTTTTACGGTCAACGCTGGAAGTTCTTTCTTTAAAATTTACCAACGGTGTGGTAATTCAGAAAAGAAAGCATATATTTCTTGAACAATGCAAAAAATGTTCACAATTTCTAAAGAAATGTTTTCGTCGTTATTTACGACAAGATTTGAAGTATGAGCCGCTCAATGTACATAAAATACATAAGGGCTTTTAAGTCGCAAAATTATGTTTTTTAAAGTCAATTGCGTTTTTGCTTCATACTGGCCCCATTGTCATACCGCTGGGCACACATATCATGAATACTGAAATCTTCTAGATTTAAGAAAAAATTACAAAAAGAACTGCTAGTCCTTTGCCCGCGGTATCCGTTACTGAACAAACAAATAAAAATGATTAGCTGTTTTCAGGTTGTTTTGTATTGAATCATATAACAATTTTTTCTCCTAAAAAAATAAACGTGCCACGTGACATTACGATTTCGCACAGTAAAACCTTTTCTCATCCCACATCACTGATATTAATTTATCAACCGTAAAATTTGATTGGGGCGTCCTGACGCCCGTGTGTTTCGCACCCATTGAACCCCCGCCTGGCGTGTCCCTGATCTGAGCGAAAAACCAGATCAGATCAGATCATATGTAGAAGATTTTAGGAAGGGATTGTCTGACCCTAGGTCTTAAACAACGCTTAGAAATATGAAGCTAGGAGATTTGGGCTAGAGTGCCCGATAGGAAAGTGACACGGGAGCGAGGTAGGCCAGCACCCGGAATCCGTCGTGTTAACGTGCCCATCCGACGCGCGGCGGATATTTAATGGTTCGAGCGTTCGTACGTGCCTGGAATCGAACCTGAGGTTTTTTCCGTGGGAGTCACGAACGTTGCGAAATAACCAAAAGTTGCTATGAGCTTTTGACTGGTCGCAGGGGTGACCTACGAGTGGGCTAGGGTGGTTCTTGAGCCCAACCAACTTTTATTTTGGCCAGCCCTATACCCCCCCCCTGTCCTTAAATATTTAATCAGTTAGAGCACATGCCTAGTGCAACCATATAAGATTTTAGGGAATTTGGATTAATGAACATGAATTTTTCGAATTCACAGAAATTTCATTATTTACGTCGTAATAACGACACCTTTTCCGTAATTATCGTTTAAAAATATCAGAGTGATATACACAGTGCAGTTATTAAGTGAGGAGACAAAATTATTTTTATATGGAAAAGCAGGAAAATTTACGTGTATGTAGTTTAATCGAAGTACATTCCTCCTCCGTATAATGTAATCTTTAGTACGGTGTGAACAAAGCTTTCAGCTTATAATATAAAGTATGCATATTTACCTTAGAGTGGAAAAAATGCTGGCGATTTCAAAATATTTTAAGATTTTTTTCTTTTGTAATTTTGTTTTGAACTTATCCGAGATGATGGATGTGGGCCCAGAAAAGCATTCCTTTCATAGCCTTTGCGTTCTCTCATACGAAACTCCAATAACAGAAGTCTTGCTTCATGGCATTTTAGAAGCAATCGCCAGTAGATCGAAGCAAAGCAACAAAGTATCCTTCTGCACACATGACTGGACCAAACATCGGAATAGCTAGATTCATTAAAGCTCAAATAAGTGTGGGGGGACGAAGAATTTCTGTCCTGCTATTTGTAAGAGTTATTTTAACTCTGTATAAAACTTAAACAATAAGCAAGGCAACTACAAGATACAAAATTTATTTTTGAGAATACCAGTTGGGACCCACCAGAGAGGTTGCAATCCGGGGCGTCAGCCTCCAAAGCAACCCGTTTAATCCGTTCTTGCTTCCAGTGTTTTATCTTTTGGTTGGCCTCTAGCTACAGTGCACGTATTTAATTGCTGACGTAAATGACACAGATGGCGTGACTCCGCGAAAACATCTCTAGCTCTACAGAAATTTTATTTACCGTGAGGGCCGATAGGTGACGCCACATCTTCAAATTATAGCTGACGTTGTATCTGTGTTGGATTGGTGCCCAAAAGCTATATTTTACCATATTTTGGGCTGTAGGATGAATTATATATAGGCTGCAAAAACGAAAAATTGCCTGAAACCTTACAGGGAAAATAGCCACGGGAAGTGGGGTGACTGTAATGGATTTATAAAGGTAACACACAACTGAATACAAATCTTTTTTTTTTGTTTTTTTTGCTTTTCCGGTCTTCATTTACCGATCAAATAAAACGGACGCGTTTTCGTCTATGAAAATAAATAAGAGATAGGCCACTCCGAAGCAAATTTGCTTACTAAATATACGTTGCCACTACTGCTCTTAAAAGTTTATTTTAACTGTTACAACAATAACAAGATAACACCCAGTTTTAGGTTGCAATGAGCACGTCTTTTGAATCATTTCCTATCCGAATACTCAAATTTATTCATAGTCAATTGAACAGGTTAGAAAAATATCAATCAGGTTTCTACAATTCAAAAAACACCCAGAAATAAGAAACAACTACTTATTTCCACCAGCGGCTAAAAAGTATGTTACGAAAATTAACAAATGAAGCGTAAAAAAGTTTCTTATAACTGAAGTATCAGAGACAAAAAAAAAAACCTTTCAAATCGAACAGTTAAAAGAATAAATGTTGAAGGAAACATAATATAACTCTACGCCTTCTAGCGGAAGAATTTTGCATAATATAAGAGTTGAAAATATGCGAAAAATGTTCTTCATGAAAAAAGCTATGCTAAAGAAAGATAACTTTTCATGTACATCTCCCGGTAGCAGAGGTAGCGAGAAAAATGTTTTGACCTTGTGACGTATATTCTAGATTAACTTTCCTTTTTAGTTTCTTTCCCTATGTAAATCTTGAGTTTATTCTCAGTATTCTTCACGCTTAACGAAATATCTTTTCTCTCAAACGAATACGTTTGGCAACAATTGAGGTTGAATGCACGTGACGTATGCCTGTTATGAGATAAGAACAAGAGATAAAAGCGACGACTGATCTGTTGGAAGAGAGCGATTAAAGAGAGCGATTATTGAGAGCGAGTATTGAGAGTGTTATTTTATAAACGGATGTTGATTGAAAAGAGTGGTGTGATAAATGTGTGGAGAGTGTAGTGCATTCCATCGTGAATAAAGGACATTTTCCGTAAGTTGACTTCTGTTTACATGTTTCGTCTGGCCGTTAAGGTTTCTTTCATTTATGGAACTATTTCCTAGTGTATTGACGTGTTAAATCAGCGTAGAAGTCTAAAAGACTTTTACGCCACAACCTTTACGCTCCTATGGAAAAATATGTGCATTATTTAAAAAGGATAATGATGTTCACGAGCATAGGCGCCCATAAGGAGGGGCAAGAGGGGGCAATTGCCCTCCCTGAAAATCTGACTGTCATGAAAGAAATACGGGATTACACCATATAATACAAATTTTGAAGATGACAATCCGTTTTTTGGTGTAAATGTAACAAGGATGGTAAGTCAGATAAAATCCGAAAACTTGAAAATTTCATCGTCCTAGAGCGGGACTCGAATCCGCGTCTCCCATATAGCTCCCGGGTCTGCTAACCACTTGCGGAACTGCCACTTTGTCCAGCAGCAAGGAGTTCCGCAAGTGGTTAGCAGACCAGGGCGCTATCTGGGAGACGCGGATTCGAGTCCCGCTCCAGGACGATGAAACGTTCAAGTTTTCGGATTTTATCTGACTTACCATAATTGTTACATTTACACCTAAAAACGGATTGTCATCTTCAAAATTTGTATCTGACTGTCATTTCAGATCTTTGGATGGCGAAGATTTTTGCCATATCATTCAACCTGATTGTTAATTTTTTATGATGAACTTCGGTATGTGAGAGTTTAGTAAAAACATTGGGAATTTGTAATGGAAAATAGTGATATTGAAATTCGGCAATGCATTTTGGAGCGTAGCATACATAAGTACAGTGTAGGGCAGTGTGAAAGACAAAGAAATGAAAAAACATATCCTCTACAACGGCTATTTGCTGCTGGACAAAGAGTTCCGCGAGGTTTTTTTTTCCAGAACATTTGTCTTGGTGGTGTTTTTTCCCCTTCTTGATGATCAATTGAATTATCACTGGAGTTTTGTGGTGCATAGGACACAAATGGCCAAAAGGCGCAAGGGTCGGAAGAACAACCCTTTTTTTTTAATTGTCCCAGCATGCTATCGAACTTCATCTATCAGTCTTTTTTATGCAGTTTTTGTGTCGTCTGGTTTTCAATTAAATTTATCTGGGTGTGTGCGGTAAAAATGGTTAGAGAATATTGACGGTACAGTGGAAGTTTACGTTTTTTATTCTATTTGTGTTTACAGTTTCTATCCCCCCCCCCCACACACACACCACCGAAAATTAAACTATGGGCGCCCGTGGCTACAACAGCGGTGATCACGGCAATGTGTCACAGCACGCAGTTAATTGCAGCCTTCTGCGCATGGGCCTGCGTAGCCGAAGACCCAGCCGGGTCCCCATGCTCACTACACGTCATCGCCAACAACGCATGAAATGGGCCCAAGATAATCGAGATAGGACTGTGGATGATTAGAAGAATGTAGCCTAGTAAGACGAATCAAGAAGATTCCTGGTGCATCACGTAGAAGGCAGAGCGTGGATACGCCGATTACCAACAGAGGCTATGGCACCTGGATGCACTTCTGGGCGGTAACAGGCCAGCGTCGGCGGTGTTATGCTGTGGGCAATGTTTTTTTTTTTTTTGGGGAGGGGGGGGCATTATCGAATAGCACAGTCCCTGACAGCTGTCAGGTATCTGAACATCGTTGGGGATCAAGTTCACCCATTCAAGAAAACTGTGTTCCCCGCTGGTGACGGCCATTACCAACAGAATAATGCGCCATGCCATAATGCCAGAATCGTCAAGGAGTGGTTCGAGGAACATATTGGTGACTTTTTGTTAATGCCCTGTCCTCGGAATTCACCTGACATGAACCCAATCGAACATTTGTGGTTCGACTTGGAAAAGCGGGTTCGTGCTAGATCACCACTAATCCGAAATGTACGGGAACTAGGAGGACGTGCTGTTGACATTATGGTACCAGATACCCCAGGATACCTATCGCCACCTCATCGAATCGACGCCTGTCCGAGTGACCGCTGTTTTGTTGGCTGAAGGGGGTCCTACAGCTTATTAGGTAGGTGATCATTATGTTATGGCTCATCGTGGTGAAGTATTGAATCGCCTTGTGGAGAGGATGAAGAGTATAAGGCCTTCAGAAAAAACTTGGCGGCTTTCCCTCGGTAATTTTCATTGGTGCATAGCAAATGCAATGCGTATGGGGCTTCTTTTGCTTCCACTATTGCATACACCAAATGTCACTTGCGTAATTGGAGCCGACTGATAGTCTATGCTTCGACTTTTCTACTCCGCCGTATGGTGTCCCATGATCCATGATCTCTCAAACACCGTTAGCAAATGCATTTCGCTGACATACTCTTTGCCTTGGTATTCTATATGTGATGGTGTTCCTATAGGCTATTCCGTGGGATAGCTCAGAGTATTATTTTTCTCTGACTTTTGAAACGTTTTATCCAGGCTGTTGCATGATTTCCTCTATTGCAGAGCTGACCCAAGCTAACTGACTGTCCTGAAAAAAAACTACAGTAGATTCCGGTTAATTCGGCCATCAGCTAATCGGGGCAGCCGTTCATTTGGAACAATTCTTGAAAGACATCCCAAATTGGCTCTTTGGGATAAAGCTTGCATAATTGGAGCAGCTGCTTAATTGAGCTAAAGTGATCTAGCCCCGACATGTCCCAAATTAACCGTAATCTTCTATATATTTGCATGTCGGTCTGTACTCTGCTATCTTGTTATTTGCATAAATATCAGATTATTTCTTTAGTGTGGTTCAGTTTCTCCGGTTTTTGCTTTCCTTTTGTCGGATTTTATGGCTTTCATGAACATCAGAGCCTCTAAATGGACGTGGGGGTAACGTCCCTAATTTAGGAGCACTGATGCAGGGAAGGCACAAAACATCACTGTAGGATAAACACACTGCCTATGCCTCATCAGTTACACCAACAATGCATAGCACTGATGTATAAGCAAACAAATACCTGCGTAAGACCATGTTGCCACCAAATGGATTAAAATTATGAAGTCAAAGTCTGTTCATAACACTGCAAAGATCTCAGCTTCGTTGAAAATTAAATTGTGAAAACAGAGATATTTACAAATGTAGGCTACTCTATCGGTAAAAGGTCAGGTGGCGACGAAAATCTGAGAGTAACTGCTAATGAAGTGAGGTGAACGTTGTTTTTAGCACGTCTTTTGTAAAACAAGTTAGTAAAATCATGCAACGCATTGATTATAATACGCTTTCCAACATACCAGAAATCATTACTCAATTTATGAGGATAATGGCTGTGGAATAAATCTCGCTCCTGTGCTTTGACCTTTCATCCCATTTCGATGATATTCAACAAAACCGGTTCAGTATGCCTGCGAAATAACATGATAAAGTTTTGTCGCAATTGCAGCATTTTTACGTGAGTTATGATGAATAAGGGCTATGGAATAGATCCCGCTCCTGTGTCCTAACCTTTGACCCCATTTCTCCCATTTTCAACAGGATTCGTCTCCGAGCTGACTCCTACAACATACTAACATTTCATCCAAATCGAAGCATTTTTACGTAGGTTGTGACGCATAATGGCGATGCAAGTTATTTCGTTCCTATGTCCTGACCTTTGATCCCATTTCGCCCATTTTTAATACGGTTTGTCCCAAGGTGGTCCCCTACCACATACTAAAATGTTATCGAAATCGAACCTTTTATACGTTAGTTATGACGCATAATAGCAGTGGAAGGATCCTGCTCCTATGTTCTGCCCTTTGACCCCATTTCGTTCACTTTCAATAGGGTTCCTTCCCAGGTGTTTGTTCCCCTACCACATACTAAAATGCCATCGAAATCGAACGAATTTTACGCGAGTTATCGTGCGGACGGACATAGCACACAACGCGTGACGTAATGAGGCAGATGGGAACCGCGACCATCTGCTTGCAACAGTGTGACGTCATAAAACTTTAATAGAATCCACACACAACGCGTGACGTAATGAGACAGATGGCGGGACCGCGCGCCAGCATCTCAGTCGCAAGATTGTGACGTCATAAGATTTCTAAGCATGTGTAACATTAATGGAATGACGCCATAACACTAAAAACGTGGTACTTCGGGGTGGTTATTTAACGCACTAAACGAATTTTCCTAAAGTCGAGATCAAGCTAAATCGATTTCTAGTACCAGAAAACGGTAGGTTAACGACTCTCATCAAAATCCTTAGAGCCGTTTTCAAAATAAAATTTACACAGATACAAGAATTGCTCCTTTAAGGAGGACGTCAAGTAATTTGGCTTCCTATACTTCCAATGGAAAAACTTCTGTACACATTTTCTTCACAATTAATGCATTCCCAAGAATGAAAATTTGAACATCGATTAAAACAGCTTCATTTCATAACTTGGAATACTTAACATTTTTTAAAACATAACCATAATTATGCAATCCAACATTTATTTGTCTACTGACGTCATGAAAGTACAGGTCGCGCCATCTTTTTTCTGGTTTCAACACCACCAAAGGAAACGTTATTGTTTTTTACGCTTTCCAACCGTAGGTTTAAGAAGCGTATATGCTCCAGTTTTGTCCGTCCGTCCGCCCGGCTGTCCGAATGTCGGCACGATAACTCGCGTAAAAATAGTTTGATTTCGATGACATTTTAGTATGTGGTAGGGGACCACTTGGGGACAAACCCTATTGAAAATGGGTGAAGTGGGGTCAAAGGTCACGGCATAGGAGCGGGATCCATTCCATTGCCCTTATGCGTCATAACTTGCGTAAATATGGTTCGATGTTAATGAAATTTTAATATATTATAGGGGACCACCTGGGATTGAACCCTATTGAAAATGGGTGAAGTGGGATCAAAGGTCAGGATATAGGAGCGAGATGCATTCCATTGCCTTTATGCGTCATAACGTGCGTAAAATGGTTCGATTTCGATGAAATTTTATTATGTGGTAGGGACTACCAGGGGAAGATCTTATGACGTCACAATCTCACGCTTGATATGTTGGCGCGCGGTCACGCCACCTGTCTCATAACGTCACGCGTTCTGTGTGGATCCTATTAAAGTTTTATGTCGTCACACTCTTGCGAGCAGATGGTCGCGATTCCCATCTGCCTCATTACGTCACGCTTTGTGTGCGTATATTCGGCCGCTCGATAACTCACGTAAAAATCGTTCGATTTCGATGGACTTTTAGTATGTGGAAGGGGATCACCTGGGAAGGAACTCTTTTGAACGTGAACGAAATGGGGTCAAAGGTTAGCATATAGGAGCGGGATCGATTCCACTGCTCTTATGCGTCATAACAAACAGAAAATAGGTTCGGTTTTGATTAAATTTTAGTATATGGTAGGGGACCAACTGGGAACAAACCCTATTGAAAACAGGCAAAATGGGGTCAAAGGTCAGGACATACGAGCGGAATCATTTCCATCGCCATTATGCGTCATAACTTACGTAAAATTTCTTCGATCTGGAAAAAATGTTAGTATGTTGTAGGGGCCTGCCTATTAAATAGACGAAATAGGGTCAACGAATCCTATTGAAAATGGGCGAAATGGGGTCAAAGGTTGGGTCACAGGAGCGGAATCTATTCCTTAGCCCTTATGCATCATAACTTACGTAAAAATGATTCCATTCCGACAAAACTTTATCATGTTATTTCGGAGGTATACTGAACTGGTTCTGTAGAATATCATCAAAATGGGATCAAAGTTCAGGGCCCAAAACCGAGATTTATTCCACAGACATTATCCTCATAACTTGAGTGATAATTTAAGTAATGATTTCTGGTATGTTGGAAAGCGTATCAAAATCAATGCATTGCATGATTTTACTAACTTGTTTAATATAATTAAGGTTATGCTTTAGAAAAATGTTAAGTATTCCAAGTTATAATATAAAGGTATTTTAATCGATGTTCAAATTTCCATCCTAAAGAACACACTAATTGTGAAGGAAATGTGTACAAAAGTTTTTTCCATTGGAAGTATAGGAAGCAAAATTACTTGACGTCCACCTTAACAGTATGGGATAAGGGAGATGGAATGGATGCCGATCCTATGTCCTGACCTTTGACCCCATTTGCCCAATTTTCAATAGGGTTCGTCCACAGGTGGTCCCCTACCATATATTAAAATTTCATTGAAATCGAACCATTTTTACGCACGTTATGACGCATAAGGGCAAAGGAATGCATCCCGATCCTATGTCCTGACCTTTGACCTCACTTCACCTATTTTCAATAGGGTTTATTCCTAGGTGGTACCCTACAATATACTAAAATTTCATCGACATCGGACCATATTTACGCAAGTTATGACGCATACGGGCATGGAATGGATCCCGCTCCTATGCCGTGACCTTTGAGCCTATTTCGTCAATTCTCAATACGGTTCATCCCCAGGCCAGGTGATTCCCTACCACATACTAAAATTTCATCGAAATCGAACTGTTTTTACGCGAGTTATCGTGCCGGCAGGCGGACGGACGGACAAAGCTGGAGCATATACGCTTCTTCAACCTACGGTTGGAAAGCGTAAACAAGTTAGTAAAATCATGCAATGTATTGATTATGATACGCTTTCTAACATACCAGAAATCATTACTCAAGTTATCACTCAAGTTATGAGGATAATGGCTGTAGAATAAATCTCGGTCCTGTGCCCTGACCTTTGATCCCATTTCGATGATATTCAACAGAACCCGTAAAGTGTTCTTCCGGAACAACATGATAAAGTTTTGTCTCAATCGAAGCTCTTTTACATAAGTTATGATGCATAAGGGCTATCAAATAGATCCCACTCCTGTGTCCTTACCATTGATCCCATTTTGCCTATTTTCAATAGAATTCATCCCCAGGAAGGCCCCTACAACATACTAACATTTCATCCAAATCGAGGTAATTTTACATAAGTTATGACGCATAATAGCGATGGAAGTGAGTCCGCTCCTATGTCTTGACCTTTGATCCCATTTCGCACGTTTTTAATAGGGTTTGTCCCAAGGTGGTCCCCTACCACATACTAAAATTTCATCGAAATCGAACGTTTTTTGCGTTAGTTATACCGCCTAATAGCAGTGGAATGGATCCCGCTCCTATGTCCTGACCTTTGACCCTATTTCGTTCACTTTCAATAGGGTTCCTTCCCAGGTGTTTCCCTACCACATACTAAATTGTCAAAGAAATCGAACGATTTTTACGCGAGTTATCGTGCGGAAGGACAAACGCACACAACGCGTGACGTGAGGAGGCAGACGGGAATCGCGACCATCTGTTTGCAAGAGTGTGACGTCATAAAACTTTAATGGGATCCAACCACAACGCCTGACGTAATGACACAGATAGCGTGACTCCGCGCCAACATCTAATTGAACTACGTCATGACAATAAAAACGTGGCAATTCGGGGTGGTTATATTTAACCCACTAAATGAATTTTCCTAAAGCCGAGATCAAGCTAAATCGATTTCTAGTACCAGAAAACCGTAGCTTAACGACTTTGATCAAAATCCTTAGAGCTATTTTCAAAATGAAATTTACATACATACAAGAATTGCTCATTTAATAGTATGGAATAAGGGCGATGGAATGGATCCCAATGTCCTGACCTTTGACCCATTTTGTCCATTTTATACAGGTTTCGTCCCCCAGGTTGTCCTGTACCACATACTAAAATTTCATCGAAATCGAACCATTTTTACGCACGTTATGACGCATAAGGGCAAAGGAATGCATCACACTCCAATGTCATGACCTTTCACCCCACTTCACCCATTTTGAACAGGGTTCGTTCCCAAGGAGGTCCCCTACGACATACTAAAATTTCATCGAAATCGAACCATATTTACCCAAGTTATGACGCATAAGAGCAATGGAGTGGAACCCGTTCCTGTGTCGTGACCTTTAACCCCGCTTCACCCATTTTCAATAGAGTTCTTTCCCATGTGGTTCCCTGCCACATACTGAAATTTCATTGAAATCGAACCATATTTACGCAAATTATGACGCATAAGGGCAGTAGAATGCATCCCACTCCTATGGTCTGACCTTTGACCCCACTTCACCCATTTTGAATAGGGTTCATTCCCAGGAGGTCCCCTACGACATACTAAAATGTCATCGAAATCGAACCAGATTTACGCAAGTTATGATGCGTAATGGCAATGGAGTGGATCCCGTTCCTATGTCGTGACCTTTAACCCCACTTCACCCATTTTCTATAGGGATCGTCCCCGGTTGATCCCCTAGCACATACTAAAATTTCATCGAAATCGAACCATTGTTATCGTGCGCACAGATAAAGCTGGAGCATATACGCTTCTTCAACCAACGGTTGGAAAGCGCAAAAAAGATCGTGCTTATGTCATCGGTTTGTCCGTCCGTCTGTAGACACCATTTCTCTGCAACTATTAGTCCGATTTGAAAAATTCGTTTTGCATTCGGAAGCTTATAATATGCGAATGATGATCCATTGTGTCGTTTTTTTTTTTTTGTTTTTTTTTTATTTTTTTGCGATGTACAATTTCGCCGCTATAGGGCGTAAATGCAGTTGATGTCAAATTCAATATACATTTTATTCCATATATTTGTTTCGAAACATCAGATTGAAAAAAATATTTTATCTTTAAGTTCCATTTATGCAGACGAGTGTTTTAGGTATAGTTCCTTTTTCAAGTTACGCATAGATTTTTCGCTAGGGGGCGTGAAAGTAAACTACGTTTTCCTCGATATCTCTTCCTCTAAAACTCCGATTTGAATTTTTTTTTTCTTCAGCGGATACAGCTCCTGATGAAAAATATTTTCTATATAATTTTTAATTTTTGGTAACGAATACTTTTAGCACCAGGGGGCGTAAGTGATGTATTTGGCATAAAATCTCAATTGAAAAAGTTCTTTCGTGGACCGATGTCACTCACGTCGATAAATCTTTCCAGAATATTTTCTTCTTAAAATATTTCATGGTTTCTCCGCCAGGAGCGTAGATGTATATATTTTTTTTGTCAATATCTCTGCTTCTAATGGTCCGATTTGAAAAATTCTTTCTTTGTTGGATAGAGTTTCCGATGCAAAACGATTTTCATCTAAATTCAAAATTTCCAAGTGAGTCATAGACTTTCCGCTAGGGGCGCATAGGTAAATTGCGTTTTCTGCGTTATTTCTGCTTCTAAAACTCCTATTTGAAAAATGCTTTCTGTATCGCATACAGCTCCTGATGAAAAATGTTTTTCATATAATTTCTAATATTTGGTAAAGACTGGTTTGGCCACCAGGGGTAGTAACTGTTAATTTCTGCTTCTGATGTATTTGCAACAAAATCTGAGATCCTGAAAACTCGACTAAAATTTTTTTTTCTTGGACTGATACCTCTCACATTGAAAAACCTTTTGAGAGTATTTTCTTCCTAAAATAATGCATGGTTTTTCCGCCAGAGGGCGTGGATGGGTATCTTATATTTGTCGAAATCTCTGCTTCGAAGAGTGCGATTTGAAAAATTCTTTGTTTGTTGGAGAGCGTTTCCGCTGAGAAATGTTTCTCGTATAAATTCAAATTTTTCTTAACGCACAAGTCTGCAACCAGAGGGCGTAGGTACACGATTCCGTTTACAACAATATCTGCGGGATTAAAAACCTGATTGAAAAACTTCTTTCATAGGTCAGATGCTATTGTTTTCCATACCGGTTCCATTGACTTTGAATAGCTTTGAGAAATTTAGTTTGGGTCAGAACGGATTCAAAAGACGTGCTCATTACACCCGAAAATTCGGTGTCATCTTTCTTCGTTTTTTTTTTTTTTTTTTCAGATTAGTAGTAGCAAAACTTTGTTGGTCAGCTTACATACATGCATTGTGCACGCATATTTACAACTGTGCATACAGCCGTACCAATAAGTACGTGCAGGGCCGTACCTACTGGGAGGGCAGGGAGGGCCATTGCCCTCCTAAAATGGTCATTCTAGGGGTGTAAATTCATGCTCTAGTGCAGGGGGATCCTAAGCTCTTTGAGACCGCGCCGCCCTTCACATATCACATTTTCCGTGTGATGCCCCCTCTACCCAAAATTACAAACAAAATTGTCCAAATTCGAGTTTGCGGTATTTTTTTTTAAATAATCATTTACATTACCAGCTTGTATTCTTTTTATTGCAAAATTAGAATAAGATTATAGAACTGAATAAAAAGAAATTGTTGAGATAAACATATTTTCACAATGGTAACACTCCTCATTTGGCTTTCACATTTCTACAGTAATTTTAGAAACTACCTAACAGAGGTATTTGGGTCTTAATGGGACTGGGCAGCTTGTTTCTCGTTACATTAAACATCGAAACTGGGGACAATGTTCGATACAGCTCGCGGATTTCATTCTAAACGTTAACTTTGCTTCTATATATGGATTTTATTACCGTCAGAGATGAAAATATTGCCTCGCAAAGATAGGACGTGGCAAAAGGGAGAAATACTCTCACAGCTTTCTTACTCAATTCTGGGTATTCCTTTGCCATACTGTTCCAAAACTGTGGCAGAGTTCCGGAAGAGAATGTCATTTTCAGTGCGGAGTCTGAAGAAATGTCTGTTAACTGTTCCTGCTCAGCAGTAGTGAAGGTTGATTGTTTGTTTGTTTGTTTGTTTGATTGGAGGTTTAACGACCATCGTGAGCAACTCAATGGGCTATAAGCAGTCGCCCGTCCCTAATTTAGGGTCACTGGTTCCAGGGAAGGGAGAGAGCCAGTGCCGTAAGACAAACACAACATCCAATGTGAAGGTTGATGGTGGATCTGCTGTGAATGGGTCTGTAACCCATTTGTGTTCATCTATTTGCGGAGGAAAATATTTCTCAAATTGAACGTTGAGGTGAGATAGATGCTCCAAAATCACAGATTCCAATTTCGCACTTAAAAGCATCTTATTTCCTTGTATTCTTGTGTATTGTGTAAAATAGGAAAACATTCAAAATCACCTGATTTCGTATTGTACTACCACAGAAGTAGCTTTCTTTTGAAAGCCAGAATCTTGTCGGACAGCTGTATTATGTCTGAATTCTCTACTCTGGAGGCTCACATTCAGAGAATTCAGACTCTCAAACATGTCGCACAAATACTCCAACTTGAGAATGAAGTCATTATTAATGAAGCATTTAACACTATATGTCTTGTTTTAGAAAAATGTGTTTTCTTTAACATTCTTTCTTATAATTCATTCTTTCAAATATATGTACACGCCTTGAAAAATTGCATGTTGCGTTTCGCTATAAATTATAAGTTTTAGTTCTTCCTTATACACTGAACAGCAATTGAATTAGAGACAGCTTGCGTTATGCAAATGTGGCGCTGTAGGCGGCCCTGTAAACGGAAGCGACATGACGTATGCAGCGATCCGACAATATAAGGAGCAATGCGACAGGAATCAGTAAGAGTCGGACGCAGTATGGGTGAGGCAAAGTATCTAAGCGCATTTGACCATGGGCAAATTGCCGGGGCCTGACGAACGGGTCACTCTATCTCGGAAGTCGTGCAGGAACTGGGATTTTCACGAGCCACTGTGTCACGGGTGCACCGTGAGTACATCGAATCCGGTAAAACCATCCCTGCAAGGGCCAACTACCGTGGACAACAGCGTGTGGATGAGCGGGGTCATCGTCGGCTAGCTCGCATTGCAACAGCGGATAGACGGGCCACAGAGCAAGACATCACTCGGCAAGTTAACGCTGGTGCACAAAAACGTGTTAGCAGGCACACCATCCAGAACCAGCTCCTCGCTATGGGGTACAGAAGCCACCGTCTCACGAGGGTACCGCTGCTGACCGCACATCACAGGGTGCAAAGATTAGCATGGGCGCGGGAACATCGCCACTGGACCCTAGACATGTGGAAAAATGTTGCCTGGACTGATGAGTCGAGTTCACGTTGGTACAAGCGGATGGCAGGATACGAGTACGGCGCAAACCACATGAAGCGATAGATTCGTCTTGCCAGCAGGTACTCTTCAAGCTGGTGGGGGTGGCATTCTCGTCTGGGGACTGTTTACGTGGACTGAAATGGGACCCCTGGTACGTGTGGCATCGTCCATTACAGGTCAACGTTACCGGGATATCCTGGACAACCATTTGCTCCCGTTTGTGCGTCTTCAACATCCCACTGGGGACCTCATTCTGCAACAAGACAATGCACCGTGCCATCGCTCCCGAATTGTATCCGAATGGTTGGATGAACACTCCACCGACGTGACCTCGCTTCCTTGGCCAGCTAGGTCACCTGACCTCAATCCCATCGAGCACATCTGGGATGCCATCGAGAGAGATGTTTGAGGCTCTGACCCCCTCCATCAAATCTTCGTGAACTGTGGGAGCTTGTTCAGGGTTCGTGGATCCGTATGGCTTCCCAACTCTTCCGGTGTCTCGTCGAGTCCGTGCCGAGACGAATCAACGCCGTCATCAGGGCTAAAGGTGGCGCTACACGTTACTAGACAAGTATCTCTTATTCAATTGCTCTTCAGTGTTGTCGCGATGCCCCGGAACAAGATCGCCGACGCTCTGGGGCGTAGCGACGCACAGTTTGGGAACATCTGCTCTAGTGGATGTAAAAAAAAATGGAAATTGTATCTAAAAAAGAAAGTTACAGTCTTCAGTGTTTTCTTTTTGAAGACTTTACTTAGTCTCATACAGTATTCCATGCAGTTAACCAATGTACAGAGTAACATACACTATGGGGTGTGAGTCTCATATCCAGGAAGGAAATTTTCCAAAACAATCAATGGAGGCACCAAAAAAAAAAAAAAAAAATATGCTGATAAGTCTAACCTCCATGAGCTTACCAAACAAGTCGTTGGGATCAAAAACTAATTAATCATCTGTACTCCGTCGCAGAAAGTTCTCTGAGGTTTAACCTAGGACAAAATTTTTCCAAGCCCTACCCCTAAAGCTTCTTCCTATTGTTACATTCACTATCCAATATTCGTTCGTTCTGCATTTCCGTGAAATGTTGTGTTCTCGCCGTTCACATAACGTATTCGCTTTACTTGGTATTTACAGCCTGTGGTTCTTGGGTATTTACCTAATTTTAACATTTTTAACAACAATGTCCGAAACCTGAAATACGTTTTTTGTACGATCCTAATACTTTACTATAACGGCGGTGTGTGAGAAAGTAGAAAACTCGTATTATTTGAGTGGAACTCGAAGGAGCGTAATTTTGAAATCGAAGGAGGCGTAATTTTAAAATCGAATGTGCGTAATTTCAGATCTGGCCCTCCCAAATAAGAAAAGCTTGCTACGGTCCTGAATATGGGAGTCGTACTTAGCGCATGAATTAATTTAAATTTCATTTTTGAAATATCTCATCTAATTGTGAGAGTGATTTCTAATGTATCTAGCAATTAAATACGTACCTGGCTCCAACAACATTCTCCTATCTTCGCTGCGCTCTCAAGGTTTCATAGTCCTATAAGCACCCCTTGTTCTGATTCTGTGATCCCATGAACTTGGACTTCCGCTCTTGTCCTCATTTCTCACCTGAATGACACAGACAAACTCGTTTCGAACGTTTCGCTTGAGAGGTTAAATGGAAAGTAAAACAGACTCTTTTTTTTTCTGTTTTCTCTTTCTTTCGTCTTCGTTCATGCGAAATAATCACTTGTTCGGTCCTCTAATGCTGCCTGTTCGATTATTTGCGCGATTATTCTTGAATGGTGTGACGAAAGCTTGAAATTCAAGTCTCGTATGTACGTTTTTACTCACCCGGGTAATTCTCGTCCTAAATAAATCCTTTCGCTTTCGTGTAACCTCCCGTAGGCACACCAGTCCTGATTGCGTCCAATCCGTGCGATGCTTTTTCAACACGCCGCTTCTTAAAGTGAAATTGCACTTCTATGCTTATGAACGTAGGTTATGAAATATTTGTTGCTAAATGTCCAAAATTCACCATCAGAGAACAACAAAAGTAAAAGAATATTACTTACAGGAAGTAGTGAGACAGGATTTCTGCTTGGAAGGGAAATACAGTCTAGCTGGAATCAGAGCCTCACTCAGGGAAGATCCAGGAAGGGGGTTATTTGACCCCCTCCACGAATATCTATTCATAAAACTTTCACAAATGGGATTGAGAACCAAAGAAAAGCGTGTCATTTGTCTGGGTTTCAAGAAAAGACAACATTCGAAAAAGTTCAGAAAAAAAAGTCATTACTTCTCTCTCACTCTCTCTCTCCCTCTCTTTCTCTCTCTCTCCCTCTCTTTCTCTCTCTCTCCCTCTTTCGCTCTCTCTCTCTCTCTCTGCGGGGGGAGGTAACGGCTTCGTCCCCCTGATTTGGAAATCGAAAAATTAAATGTACTTTTTCTCCCTCTTTCATAGAAGCAACAGCTTCTCTTAAGAAGCCCCATTAGACTTAACATCAACAACAAAACTCTCTCTTTGTGTTACCGTAATATTTTACCACAGACTGAATTAGGTAAAAATGCCATTCCCCTGTGATGCAGTGGTCTAAGCGCTGGCTTCTGACGATTCGTCCGAGATGAGTCGTTGTTCGAATCTCGGTGGAGCAGTAGTCTAGCACTGGCTTCTGACAATTCGTCCGAGATTGGTCCTGGTTCAAATACCAGTGAGGCAGAGGTTTTTTTTTTTTGTTTTTTATTTTTGTCTTACCTCACTGGCTCACTCTCTCTCTCTCTCTCTTCAATGGAAGCCGCGGCCTTAAATTAGAGACGATTGGATGCTTATAGCCGATAAAGTTACTCAGGTAGGTCGTTAAGCACCCCCTCCTCCATGAAATGTCACGGGAGTGGGGATCCTGCCCTATGGAGATCGGAATTTAAAAAAGACGCTGTCTCCTATTTCATCCATGCTAACGACATGGTGGCAAATTTATAGTCTTTTTTGCTCTTCCTTAGTGAAAGTTGTATCTGTTAAAAGTAAACCTTTTGAGAGGAAAGACTTAGAAAGGCTACACAGTGGTCAGGAATTCCCCAACAGCTTATGAAATTTAAGCTGACAAATGTAAAACAATATTTATATGGGAAGTATAAAATATAAATGTAGATACGAAATCAATGTAAAATAATTTACACGGACGTTAAATACGAACACACCGAAACAGGGCCAATGCTAGGGTGCTTGGCGCCTTAGACAAACACAGTCTTGCGCCCCTCAAAATCTACGTTATTCACTTGTGAGGCTAAGCATTTTGCATTTATTCAATAATTTTAAGACGCAAAAATACAATATAAACTAAATAGAAAAACAAATGGAAACTACACCTGCTTTCTTACTGGTTCAATATAAATTAAAATCAAATTAAAATATCATTTTGCATGCTTTATTGTTTGCTAAATTATCAAAATACGCCCAAATATATCTCACTGGCACTTTTCACTTTTTTGTTCGATCGATAGCGTAGAAAACCCAGCAAGGTTCTTCTTCTGGTTTCCCTGGGCCGCGGGTGGCCTAGTGGCCAACGTTCGTGACTGCCACGGAAAGGACCTCAGGTTCGACCATAGGCAGGAACGAACGCTCGTTCCACTAAATATCCGCCATGCGTCGGATGGGCACGTTAAGCCGTCGGACCCCGGGTACTGGCCCCCGGTAATAAATAAGGGCGTCTTTCTCCCCCTTTCTACTTCGCTTCCGTGTCACTTTCCTATCGGGCACTCTAGCCCAAATCTCCTAGCTTCCTATTTCTAAGGATTGTTAGAGACCTGGGGTCAAACACTCCCTTCCTAAAATCATCTACATATGATCTGACCTTCTGGATCCCCTGTTACGACAAAAAGAGAAAAGAAAAGGAAACAAGAATTCCAGCGGAATGAACTTAGTGGTACAGAATCTCTTTCTGTTACCCCTGTTCACATTAAAAAATAGTCTGAGTGTGACAGTTGCTCACCTTTAGGGGTTAAGCATTACCACTGTTTGTGACAAATGTCAAGAATTTCGTAATTTCCATTGAAAGCCGGATAATAAAGAATTCATTTCCTTCAAAAAGTTTGTACGGCGCAGGTTTTCGACATATACGCGCAATCTCGTCTTAGTCTGATTTACTGCAAGCTGACTTATCCCGTCTATAAGAGCATTTCTTCGTTTCTCGCTTAACAAGGGATAAGAATTCCTAAGTTACATAGATAAGCGAAAAATAATAAGAGAAAATGAAATTGCCTTTGTTTCTTCGTTTTTCTTCTATTTTACTAACTCGTTCGATTTTATCAATGCTAAATTTTGGCGGCCCCCAAAATTTGGTGCCATAAGCAGTCACCTAATTTGCATAATGTTTGACCCAACAATGCGCCGAAATACGTTCTGAAGCAGGAAAAAAAAAATCTAGGAAAATTACTTTAAAGAGCAATATCAGCTTTTAAAAATCACAAATCTCCAATGTTTTTCAATGGGAGTCACGCAGCAGAGAGGTAGTTTGCGCCCTGAAGGTATTAAAGAGACGGAAGGATGTCACATTTGACCAGCTTCACAAATTCACGCGGAGGGCGTCTCCTCTAAATTCCTATATCCATGTGTCGACCCGTTGAACCCACTCCTGGCTGTGTTACAGCTTACAGGAAAAAATCGCCAACCACTGGAAGTAAAAGGATTTGTTTGTTAGTTTGTGTGAGTGCTTGTAAAACTTTTCTATCCTTACAATCTTTCTTTTCTCGAGAAGAATAATTTTCATTTAAAACCTCTTTTGGAAAAAATATATATTTACAGGTATTTACAAACATGTGCATTAGTACGGCACATTGCAGTCTGGAAACTACACCAGAACTCACTCAAAATGATGTAATTTCTTGAATGTTTTATGACGAAGTAAAATTTCTCCACCATTTTTATGCCAGGGGCGCGATTCAAACCCGCAACTCTCGGCTCCGGAGTTCCGAGTGCTATCCACTATACTACACTAGAATGTGCTCTCACTTCTATCTGCCTTTATCTCGTGTGCGTTCTGCGGGGCAGGCACATCACAGTTTTCTTAACAGAAACGCAAAAGCATTGGATAGAATGTGAGCAGGAAAACTTACTGTAGTTGTTCAGGTTTAACCCTTTAACGACCATACCGCCCAAAACGCCCGTAAGTACAAACGGCCATAGCCACCCGAAACGCCTGTCTAGAGTGAGTCAGATTTCCTACTCGTATTTGTTCTTCACATTTTCTAGACGTATGAGATATCAGCGAGACACCCTCAGTCACTACTGTTGTTATTAAACAAAGAAGTGAAAAAACAGACAGTTCCGGGCGTTATGGTATTTAGAGTGATACAAGATTTTTGGGTCATGGTCTATAAATGGTTAAACAGTTAATCTGATGTATCAGAGTTCACTGTGACGCAATCTCACTGGGGTGACTATTGTCAATAAACCTGATTTAAAGTTCCGTTCCGTTTAGCGTACACACGGAGAAACGCTAGTATTTTAGGAACACCTGCCTTCGTCACATCACTCCAACAAGTAAAACTTCAAACGTCATGTTAACGCTGTTCACGATAGACAGCTATGAACCATTACATTACGACCACGTACCTAATATATGCTGTAGGATCCCCTTTTGCCCGCAAACCAGCGGTCACTCGGAGAGGCATCGATTCGATGAGGTGGCGATAGGCACCCTGGTGTATCTAGTACCATAATGTCGACAACAGGTCCTCCAGTTCTCGTAAGTTTTGGGGTGGCGGTGATTTAGCGCGAACCCGCTTTTCCAAGTCGAACCACAAATGTTCCTTTAGGTTCATGTCAGGTGAATTTGGAGGCCAGGACATTAGCAGAAAGTCACCAGCATTGTTCCTCGAACCACTCCTTGGAGGTTTTGGCAGTGTATCATGGCGCATTATCCTGTTGGTAATGGCCATCACCAGCAGGACGTACAGTTGCCATGAATGGGTGAACTCGGTCCGCAACGATGTTCAGGTACCTGACAGCTGTCAGAGATTGTGCTATTGGGATAATGGGGCCTAAAGTGTCCCAACAAAACATCACCCACAGCATAACACCACCGCCGCTGGCCTCTTTTCCACCCAAAAGGGCATTCAAGTGTCATAGCCGCCGTTGGTAATCGGCGTATCCGCGCTGGGCCGTCTATGTGGTGCACCAGGGATCTTGATTCGTCAGACCAGGCCACTTTCTTTCAATCATCCACAATACAATCTCGATTATCATGGGCCCATTTCATGCGTTGTTGGCGATGACGTTGCAGTGAGTAAGACCCGGCTGTGTATTCGGCTGCGCACCCCCATGCGCAGATGGCTGCGATTAACTGTGTACTATGACACATTGCCCTGATCACCACTGTTGTAGTTGCAGGTGATCTGTCGCACTGTGACCCTGCGGTCGCTGTGAACAATTCGCGACAGTCCCCGCTCTCCTCTGGCATCAATGAGCTTCGGATGACACACGACTGGACGACGTTTCGTCGTTTGGCCATCTGATCATCATTTTTGATACGTACTCACCGCATCGGCACGTGAACAACCCACAAGCTGCACCGTTTCCGAGATCATAGTTCCAAGGCCCCGTGCCATCACAATTGGTCCTTTAGCAAACTCCAATGAATCGGCAGCTTTCCCCATTCTGACTCCGAATACTCTACTAACCGGAAAGACGATCCTCGAGTTATATATATACTGCTCTGTGAACTTCATCTCCGCCACCGTTCGGTCTCCAGGCGCGCTCATTTCACTAGGCTTGTGTGGTCACAATAGAATGGCTCATTGATGTAAACCAGACAGAAATGCTCGTAGAGCGTCAGTTAACGTTTGATTGGCTCCACGCATGTCGGTGTGAGCTTTTCCAAAAGGGCATTTGTTCATTGCTTTTCACGAACAATCGTAGTGAGGGTTTATTATGAATGAGGGCGACAAGCGAAACATTTTCAGCAATAGGTGATCCTGTGGACGAAAAGAACTGGTGGATCAGAAATGTCAAAGACGACTGGCTACATGGCCATCGGCTGTTGCAGCCTGTTCGCGACCTTGTCCAATATATGGTGCGCTCGGAGATGAACCATTGCATCCGAATATTTAACTCTGCAATGATTTATCAGACTGTGGCCTGCTTATTTGTTTGCACGATTTTCGTCGGTCTTTTTTTAATCCTTCTGATCCACTAGTTGTGTTCGTCCACAGGATTGCTGGAAGTTTTTTGCGTGTTGCACCGTTCATAGTAAACCCTTTCTACCTAAAGAGATGAAAAATATCATTGGACCTGGTATTTGAAGGAAGTATAAACGACTGAATAGACCTTCGATAACACAAAGAAAGCAGTGTGGAACAAGAGCTGTACTTACTTTACAGCTTTTTGAGAATAAAATAAGCTCATGCCTTTCCTAGATCTCGAGCCCCGTCTTCCGCAAGGAAACATTATCCTTGTAAATACCCTGTTCTCGGACGATCATCCGTTATCCTACCCATGCTCTTTAGTAGAATTCTTTTTCGTCCGACCATCCTGCTCAAAGGTCTTACTATACGGTTCTCTTACGGCTTTAGGGCACTCTGTCTACTAATTTTTCCTGTTTCTCTTATAGGTTTGAGATATTCTGTCCATTCGTTCTACCATGTTATATTTTGTGAACTTATCATTCCCTTTTTTGCAGTTCTGCATGTTTTCCTTTAAGAAAGTGTTATCTCCTTAACACTTACTCCTAAAAGTCTTAGTAATCATACCTTACTGCTCAATTCTGTTTACTAAAGGCTTCCTTAGTGATCAAGGCAGCTTTTCAAATAGTTTAAAAATAGTTCTCATTCACAATATACACTGCTTTACGTTAATATCCGGACACCCTTCAATTGATGATGAATTCGGTCCTACGCAATCACAACGTCACAAACTTAATGTGCCGTATATTCTAAATTAACTTTCCTTTTTAGTTTCTTTCCCTATGTAAATCTTGAGTTTATTCTCAGTTATATTTCACTCTTAACGTAATATATTCTCTCTCAAACGAATGCGTTTGGCAACACAATTGAGGATGAATGCACGTGACGTATGCCTGAGTTTTGATAAGAACGAGAGATAAAAACGACGACTAAACTGTTACTTGGCGAGCGTTGGGTTGTAAACTGATTATTGAAAGGAGCGTTGTGTTAAGAGTTGTGTGGTGTGTGGAGAGTTTAGTGCAATATGCTATGCTACGATGTGTTTGCTACATCCTGAATAAATCCTCTTTTCCGTAAGTTTGACTTTTGTTGTTTACATGTTTCGTCTGGCCGTTAAGGTTTAATTTTAGGAACTATTTCTTCGTATAGAGATCTTTTAAATTAACGTAGAAGTACGAAAAGGCTTCTACGTTATACTAACTATAATATGATTGTACGGCTATGATGAGACAACAGCGTGACTGTAAATGCAAGATGCCTCGACCGACAACGTTAACTGATTTCCAGTGTGGATTGGTAACAGGGCGCAACATAAGGAATAGCTCCTTACGGCCATTGAAAATGTAACATTTCTATATGTAACATTTCAGCAATTCAGGGCCATTGAAAATGTGAAATTTCCACAAATAACTTTTCAGGGCCATTGAAGATGTAACATTTCCATATGTAATACTTCAGGGCTATTGAAGATCTCTACATGGCAGCGGACTGGGGCTGAATCTGGCAAGAAACGAGACCGTAAACCTTCAAAGCTAAGAGAACATGACAGGAGAGATCTGCAAAGGACTGTCCTGCTTAAACGCAAATTAAGATTGTCTGAAATCACTCAAATCCTATGTAAGACAACTGGTACTGATGTTAGTATCCATACAGTACGCAGGATGATGAACGACATGAGTTACCACAGTCGAGTAGCCATCAACAAGCAGCTAATACCATAAACCGGTTTGCGTGACGTAAGGAACATCGATATTGCATTATAGACTAATGGAAAAGTGTGCTTTTGACTGAAGTGTGCTTTTGACGATCAACAATCTACCAGCCTGGTGGCGGTTTCTGGTTGTAGCAGATGCCAGGAGAAAGACACCTTCCTGACTGAATCGTACCGTTCCGATAATGAAGTTTAGCGGAGGCAGCTCGGTCATGTGGAGCTGCTTTTCTTGCTTCGGCTTGGGCGCGTTATTCGTTTTGCACAAAACCATGAATGCTAAGCTCTACCTAGACACCCTGGACAATTATTTGCACAAAACCTTGAATGCTAAGCTCTACCTAGACACCCTGGATAATCGTTTTGCACAAAACCATGAATGCTAAGCTCTACCTAGACACCCTGGATAATCGTTTTGCACAAAACCATGTATGCTAGGCTCCACCTAGACACCCTGGACAATGATTTGCACAAAACCATGAATGCTAAGCTCTACCTCGACACCCTGGACAATTATTTGCACAAAACCATGAATGCTAAGCTCTACCTAGACATCCTGGACAATCGTTTTGCACAAAACCATGAATGCTAAGCTCTACCTCAACACCCTGGACAATTATTTGCACAAAACCATGAATGCTAAGCTCTACCTAGACACCCTTGATAATCGTTTTGCACAAAACCATGAATGCTCGGCTCCACCTAGACACCCTGGACAATTATTTGCACAAAACCATGAATGCTAAGCTCTACCTCGACACCCTGGACAATTATTTGCACAAAACCATGAATGCTAAGCTCTACCTCGACACCCTGGACAATCGTTTTTGCACAAAACCATGAATGCTAAGCTCTACCTAGACACCCTGGACAATTATGTGCTACCAACACTTGGGCTATACTTTAGGGAATGCTCATACCTCTATCAGCAGGGCAACGTACCATATCATACTACTCGTGGTGCAGAAACGATTGATTGTATAGCCCAGAGTCGTGACTTGAACCCTATGGAGAATCTCTGGGTCGAATTGGATTGTCATATGCGTGGAAGAGGAGTTCGCCTAACAAAAAAAAAGCAGAACTAGTCACTGCTTTATAGTAAAAATGGAGGAACATATATACAAAATAAGGGGTGTACAGGATTCCACGAAAGCCAAAAGCCGTCATAAGGGCCAAGGATTTCAGCACACGATATTGAATTTTACATAAATAAATATTATTGCAGACATGTAAGTCTCCGGATATTAAAGGTAGGACAGTGTAACTCTCTTCAGAGATGCGTTTATGCATAGGCAGCCGAAGGAACTTTCATAGTCAGGAACATTTTACGGGAGATAGTTGTTTCTTTTTTGATTTTGATTTGATTGAAGGTTTAACGACTACCGTAAGCAACTTGTAACGTACTAGGAGATGTGACGTACCTGCCAGAAGGACGCACATGACATAAAGGCAGATAGGAATCAGAATACAAGTCTGCGTAGCTCAGTTGGTAGAGCTGCTTGTTCCGGAATAAGCAGCTCAGTTGGTAGAGCTGCTTGTTCCGGAATAAGCGCACTCGGGTTCGAATCCCGGCGTAGACCAAAAATGACGGAGAAATTTACTCCGTTATAAACTCAATGGGCTATAAGCAGTCCCCCGTCTCTAATTCAGGGCCAATGGTTCCAGGGAAGGAAGAGAACCAGCGCCTTAAGACAAAAACAACATCCATGTATCACCGGGATTCGAACTCGGACTCATTTCGGACGAATGATCAGAAGCCATCGCTTAGACCACTGCGCCACCGGGGCGGCATAGTTGTTTCTAACAATTTCAAAAATCATTAAGCCATGAAGAAATCCATAGAAAAAAGTAATTTTTAATATCTATTTTTTTGTACTGTATCATACTTAAAAATTATGTAAACGGAAAGAATACGAATTGAACAATAAAAAATAGAAGCTAAGGACTTTCTATCAATTTCACTGTTCATAATGTCAGAAGCAATCATCTTAACGACTTCGTTCCGAGGTTCTTTGTTGCAGTGCTCATAACGGAAAATATGCAATATAAATTAAAATTCAGTGTTTCAGTATCATTTACTCGTATTTACGATACGTGTGCTGTTAAACGCAAGAAATATTTTTTAGTGTGAACACCAACTCAGAATTGCAAATGAAGTTTAAAAGTAATTCACAATTTGAAGGAAAGAAGGGAACCAGGAATAAAAGACGAAAGATTAAAACGTACGAAACTGAACTATTCTGCATGACTATCAGACATTATTTATTCTATTTTGCTGTAACTGAGGTAGCATCTTTACAACGTCAATATTTTATTCCTTTTTGCTGTAACTTAGAAAGCATCTTTACAGTATCGAAATTTCAAGTTCGAGAGCATATCAACTGCGAACTCATCGACTACATTAAAGATTTAAGTGGCCTCCCCGATGGCGCAGTGCCCTAAGCACTGGCTTTTTGTCCGTGAAAGGGTCCGAATTCGAATCCCGGTGAGGCATGGATGTTGTGTTTGTCTTATGGCACTGGCTCTCTCCCTACCCTGGAACCAGTGGCCCTAAATTAGGGACGGGGGACTGCTTATAGCCCATTAAGTTCCTCACGGTGGTCGTTAAACCTCCAATCAATCAATCAATGGATGTTGTGTTTATCTTACGGCACTGGCTCTCCCCTTCCCTAGAACCAATTAATCTAAATTAGGGACGGGAGACTGCTTATAGCCTATTGAGTTGCTCACGGTGGTCGTTAAACCTCCAATCAAAAAAAAAAAAAAAAGATTTAAGTGCCTCCAATCT
This sequence comes from Macrothele yani, assembly GCA_039090855.1. Taxonomy (NCBI): domain Eukaryota; kingdom Metazoa; phylum Arthropoda; class Arachnida; order Araneae; family Macrothelidae; genus Macrothele; species Macrothele yani. Next base: position 136,090,791 of record CM077002.1, read on the forward strand.
TGGGGACACGTAAAAATTATAGTTTGTAATGGCATATAATTTCACAAGAACATTAGCACTCTTACTGCCCCGGTGACTGAGTAGTCTGAGGCGCTGGATTCTGACCTTTGTTCAAGATTGACAGGGTTCGAGTCCTGGATGAAACATAGGTGGAGCGTTTGTCTGATAGAGGTAACTCTGTCTCTTCCCTGGAACGAGTGGCCTTAAAGGTGGGGCAGCTCCGGGTAAAAAAGATTAATACTTTTTATCAAAGTACGATAGAAATAGGTTGTCAGTTAAGCAAGCAGCCTCATACTCAAATCTTAAATTATCTAACTACATTTAATAGTTTTTAGGTACCGCAGCAAAATGTTGACAAAATCGCTGGAAAAATGGAGGCGGCATCCGTAATGTGAACCCGGCTATCAGCATGGTGCAGCAGGAAACGTGACTCATCAGTCCAGGCGACCTTCTTCTATCTCTTACGGGTTCATTGCCGACGTTCCTTGGCCCGTACGAGGCGTTGTTTGCAATGACTGCGCGTTATCATGGGTACCCTCGTTGTTCTCCGGATGTGGTACTCCAGGAGAAGCAGGGTACGACGCATGGTGCATGTGGAAAAAAATCGAAATGCACCGCTGTTGTAGTGGTGGGTAAGCTGCATGACTGCTGCACGACGTTGCTGAGATGACACCCAACGCTCACCTCTTGTTCCAGTCGTGACACCCGACGCTTACGTGTAGGACCAACTGCGTGTTGCTGACCAATGTGAACCTTTTTGCATGGTTAATCTAATCCTGGTACATTCTTGATACAGTTGTAGGGAAGCAGCCAACAAGTATGGCTGTTTCTGAAATACTGGCACTTGCCTTGTATGTCCCAACAATCTGGCAGCGGTCAAATTGGTTTACGTCGCCACGTTTCCCCATTACTGTCAAACGTTTACTGATTACGTACAGATCGGATCATATGTAGAGGATTTTAGGAAGGGAATGTCTGATCCCAGGTCTTAAACAACCCTTAGAAATAGGAAGCTAAGAGATTTGGGCTAGAGTGCCCGGTAGGAAAGTCACACGGAAGTGAGGTAGAAGGGGGAGGAAGACGCCTTTATTTATTACCGGGGAGCCAGTACCCGGGGCCCGACGGCTTAACGTGCCCATATAATTTCGACGCACGGCAGATATTTAGTGGTTCGAGTGTTCGTACCTGCCTAGGATCGAACCTGAGATTTCTCCGGGGCAGTCACGGAAGTTCACTACTAGGCTACCCGCGGCCCCGATTACGTACAGAGCATAAGCGGGCACAATTTATAACAGCTATACGTAAATCACATGGTACTTCGTTTTCGCTCCGAATATGTAAACGGTGGATGTTCCTAATGCAAAGATAACTCAGTGTATGTTAAATAAGCTTCAATCTCTAAGGCTAAATGAGTGCATATTAAATAGGCTTCAATCTCTAGAGCTAAATGAGTGCATATTAAATAGGCTTTAACCTCTAAAGCTAACTCAGTGCATACTAAATAAGCTTTAATCTCTTAAGCTAACTCAGTGTATTTTAAAAAGCTTTTAATCTATAAAGCTAACTCAATGTATATTACACTGCTGGCCACCAAACATGCACCACCAAGAAGATCAGATCATCCAATTGGCCTGAAATTTGCAGCATGCATCGCTCGCGAGCGGACATGCAAACGATTAGCATTGCAGGGCATATGCAAATCATGTGCGCCCGGCACGCCACCGAGAAGCACTATAAGAAGGGTGCACAGAAGGCTGGGTGTAAGTAGTGGAAGTGTGTTGTGCTGCCGGACCTGTGCGTGAGAAGCTTCCTGATGCTCCGTCGCAGAATACGGCAGTCATTCCAGCATGTTTCGGAGTTCGACAGAGGACGAATAGTGGCTTATCGCGACAGCGGTTTATAGTACCGAGACATCGGCGTACGTGTGGGACGACATCCAGCCACAGTGAGGCAAGTATGGATTCGGTGGGTGCAGAAGGGACGGACGGACCGACGTGAGCGAGTGCCGCAGTCGCGGCACATCACCGAACGAGAGGACCGGCATGTTGTCCTGCGGGTATTGACGGCTCGCACCACCACATCACGAACGTTAGCGCAAGAATTAGGGTTTGTTGCTCAACAACCTGTGTCAGCACGTACCGTTCGACGTCGGCTGCTGGAGCGGGAACTTGTTGCACGGCGCCCATTTCTCCGATTACCATTGACGTTACACCACCGGCGAGTGCTGCAGCAGTGGACCGTTGAACGCCGCACCTGGACTACGGAATGGCACGACATTGTCTTCTCCGACGAATCCCGCTTCTGCCTGCAACACCACGATGATCGGATCCGCGTGTGGCCACACCGCGGCAAGAGACTGTATGACCGTTGCATTATGCATCGCTATACCGGTCCGTCGCCTGGTCTTATGGTTTGGGGCGCAATTGGATATGACACCCGCACCCCCTCTGGTACGCATCGCCGGTACACTCAACAGCCACCGCTACATCTCCGACGTTTTGGTGCTTGTAGTCTTCCCTTACCTGAAGGATCTCCCAGCGGCCACGTTTCAACAGGACAATGCGCGCCAGCACGTGGGACGCATCGTGCAACAATTCTTCACGGCCCACCAGGTGTCACTGCTGCCGTAGCCGGCCTGTTCTTCCGATATGTCGCTCATCGAACACGTCTGGTCGCTGATCGGCAACCGAGTGGGCCGGCAAGCACCACCCGTGGCTACGCCTGATGAACTGTGACAACGTGTGGAAGCAGCCTGGACCAACATACCCCAAGCCCATATCCACAGCTTCTTTCGTTCGATGCCGCAGCGTGTAGTGGCCGTTATTGCCAGCCATGGGGGCCACACGAACTATTGATGTCTGCGTGTTCCGCAAGTCGCACGGGCCTGTAAGCTCAATCGTTTCATCTTCGTATCTGTTGTTATGTGTCCAGTAAATCTGGCTTTGCTATCTCGTGTCCTTTTTGGTGTTGCATTTTGGGCGGCCGGCAGTGTAAATAGGCTTTAATATCTGAAGCTAACACAGTGTATATTAAATAGGCTTTAATCTCTAAAGCTAACTCAGTGTATGTTAAATAGGTTTTAATCTCTAAAACTAACTCAGCGTATATTAACTAAGTTTTAATCTCTAAAGCTAACTCAGTGTATATTAAATAGCCTTTAATCTTTTTATCAATATGTCAATGCTCCTTAATCAATTCAATCTTTTTATCAATATGTCAATGCTCCATAATCGATTCGTAACCTCTCCGCATCTTACAAACCTCCACACAATTTGCATGCTGTGATGGATCAGTTTGTCCGTGTTCATTTCGTCCATGTTCATTTGGTCCAGCTCATTTCGTCCATGTTCGCTTGGTCCAGTTCATTTCGTCCATGTTCACTTGGTCCATTTCATTTCGTCCATGTTCACTTAATCCAGTTCATTTCGTCCATGTTCACTTGGTCCATTTCATTTCGTCCATGTTCACTTAATCCTGTTCATTTAGTCCACTGTTCACTTTGTTCACATTCATTTCGTCCTCAGAATGGATGGAATACCGTGGAAAAATTCTGTTTTGATGAAATTTTTGTTGCTAGGAAGAATAAAAAAGTCAGCCGACATTACTTAAATGCAATTTTTTTCTGTTTAAGTTTTTTTTTTCGAATAAACTATAATGGTTTTAAATGTTATTTAAAGTAATACAAGGAACTGAATTTTGAAGAGTTTTTAACTCTTTTATGTGGTACAATGTCAATCATTATGATATAAATCAAAGTTTTACAAACATCTTTTAATGCTTTGAAATACATCTTGTATATTATTTTCATATAGTTCTTAGCTTTCGTGGATTTTTCTTCTTCTGTTAAATAGCTATGATACATGTAGAGAGCATTATAGTTCATTCGTATGAAAACTAGTAATACGGAAATTATAAAAAATTAATCAAAATAAAAAATGAATATACTAAAAACCTAAGAATAATATGAAAACCATATACAATGCGTATTTCAATTAAGATTTTTGTGAAACTTTGATTTATGTCATAGTGATTGATATCGTATCACACAAAAGACTTAAAAAGGCTTTCAAAGTTCAGTTCATCGTTTTACTTTAAATAACATTAAAATCGTTATTGCTTCACCAAAAAAAAAAAAAACGTAAAGAAAAATATCCATGTAAGCAATGTTTGCTGGCCGTTTCATTCCGCCTAGGAACAAAATTCCATCAAAATAGAAAAATTCCATGGTATTCCAACCATTCTGAGAACGAAATGAACAGTGGACAAAATGAACAGGGGACAAAGTGAACAGTGGACAAAATGAACACGGACAAAGTGACAGGGAGCCTTCGCATTCAACGTCGTCATTTCATGTTGACCTGATTCCTTGTCAGCGGTGTTAATGGAGAAGTAATGTGTTGTTCAGTGAGAAAATGTTTAACGAAGAGGTAACGAAATTTGCATAAGAAAAAACAGAAACTCAAAAGGAATGTTATTTTAAAAGTATGCATCATTGCTTCTTTGGTGAGAGGACAAACGAGTGCAGTTTTTATGTGATTTTTTCGTTATTTTCAGGCAATTTTGTCCACTTTCTTTACGCGTAATCTATCTCCTATATGAAAAGATTCCGTTGTCCATTCTGTTAACCATAGTTACGTTTTTGCTCATTTGTGATTTTTTTTTTTATTGGAGGTTTAACGACCACCGTGAGCAACTCAATGGGCTATAAGCAGTCGCCCGTCCCTAATTTAGGGTCACTGGTTCCAGAGAAGGGAGAGAGCCAGTGCCGTAAGACAAACACAACACCCATGCCTGACTGGGATTCGAACCCGGACCCCTTACGGACGAATGATCAGAGGCCAACGCCTTAGACCACTGCGCCACCGCGGCTTTGTGATTTTATCTAGGTTAAATAAAGCAGGGTTTCGTGCTGAATAATAACATCAAAAATAAATAGCCGTCGAAGCATGCTTCATATTCATATCTAAAATCATATGATATTTAAAACTTTAATCACAGTTAAAAACAGCACATGAGTGATAAATGTAAATTAGATCTTTCGGGCTCACCTGCTACTCCCATCTTCAGACGTGTGACTAACAGAGCGAGATAACTTTATCTGGGTTCCCTTTGTGGTAGGATTATATTGTGTCCCTTTTTCTTTGCAGCGAACGAACGGGTTATCTATTCCAGGGTTTTGCATTTTTTTCTTGTAGGTTGACTCTCTTATTTAATCTTTTTTTTTTAGTACGGTCTGTCATTTTAATCGGGTTTTCCAGAAGAACGAACTAGGATTTAAGAAGCACACAAAATGAGTTTGCTTACACCAAATCATCAAAGTAGCAAGTATATTCATTACTAAGTGGCAGTGGTAAATACCACTAATAACAAAGGCTAGTAAACTATAATACTAACAATATTGTAACAGCAATTACTAACAAAAAACATAAAAAATGCATTTACAAACGTTGTATACACTGACAAAAACAAAGTTACACGTTATATTAGTATGCGAAACTTGACTGACTTCCAATCATGCCCAAAAAGAGAACTAATGGGGGTTCAAAAGTAATGTTCATTATAGAAAGGATAATGAGAAACGACCAAATGTCCTGAACGAAATCCCTGCGAAAGGCATTTACTATAGACTTAAGAATGTCGTTCACCTTTCGTTATTCTCTGCGAAAGTCATTTACCATAGACTTAAGAATGTCGTTCACCTTTCGTTATTCTCTGCGAAAGTCATTTACCATAGACTTAAGAATATCGTTTACCTTTCGTTCTTCTCTCCGAAAGTCATTTACCATAGACTTAAGAATGTCGTTCACCTTTCGTTCTTCTCTGCGAAAGTCATTTACCATAGACTTAAGAATGTCGTTCACCTTTCGTTCTTCTCTGCGAAAGTCATTTACCATAGACTTAAGAATGTCGTTCACCTTTCGTTTTTCCCTGCGAAAGGTATTACCGTAGATTCAAGAATGTCACCCTCCCCGGTTGCTCTACACATCGAGTGCTCACTGAATTTCAACCAACTACCTAATATTTCGTGGGCCTTCCTTTCCCACAAAGAACGGCTACCAAACGGAGTGGCATCGAATGTACGACGTGTAGGACGTATACTACAATTTAACTTTCATTTTTAGTTTCTTTCTTCATGTAAATTTTGAGTTCATTCTCTTTGAGCGTTTACAACTTTATATTTTCTCACTCATGAAAAGTTTTGTGGCAACAGTCTTGAGCTCAGAGTGAGTGACGTGTGCGTGTTGACAGATAAGAATAAGAGGTATAATGTTGGAGGAATCAGAGAAAAGTGTGGTGGTGTGGTGTCATAATTGTGGGAGCTGCATTAACCTGAATCGGTGTTTACTTGAAGTCTGCGTGCTCGAGTTGTGTTGTTATATATGTATTTACTGTTAGAGTTAGTTAATCGAGTTTTCTGCTCACTAACTTACGTTAATTAGCTTCAAAATATTAGTGCTGTTATGAATTAAGTTCTGCATGATTCGTGCTTATGAGATATTCTCAGAATGAAAGGAAGAACTGTAAGGAACTATTTCTTGAACTTTATTTGAGTGACTCCTGTTTCACTTAAAATGAGTGGATAAAACGAACTGATTGTATAACAACAAAGCTAATATAATCCCTATTTATTGGTGTCTAGTAGGAAAATAAAATCTTCCTCGCAAGCTTTTTCCGTCAACGGACGGCTTTTTTAGGCGGTTACAAAAGAAAAACAGAATCAAATGACAATCTAATTAGAAATAAATAAGCATACAACCACGTTCGCACAAGCTACAATCACGCGAGAAATAAATTGAAATGTTACATGATACATGATCCAAGCACACAAAGTCGTTAAAGTACGCACATTCGTTGTATCCTATTTGTGATACCAAGCAGATGGTTCCAGGCCACAGGAAGATCGACTGAGACCTCTTTGTTGCACACATCATGTCGTGTCAAGTTTTCAACAATTTCTCTAATGGCTGCGGTTCTAACATCTCTGTATGGAGCAATCCTGCGTATGCTTTGCCATTGCGGTTGTTCTCTGACATTCTCGCACTAAAGGATATTTTAGATAATGCTTAGTGGAAAAGTCTGGGTATAGTAAGGGTAGGCTATATACATATACCTGCTTCCGTAAGGCACGTAGAGCTACTTCTTCTTTCCGTGCTGAGAATGGTCGCCATTGGTTTAGGGGATTTCAAACCAACATGCACACCTCTCTTTTGGAAATGATTCTTGATGAAGTATGAAACTCTGAGGATGTACGAAATAGCACCAACAAATTTCAATGTTGCCTTTCCCTTTACCGTAGTTCGTCAAATTAGTTCGTCTTTACAGTAGTTCGTCAAATTAGTTCGTCTTTACCGTAGTTCGTCTCTGAATCGAACTATTGCTAATTGTGAACATAACCCCAATTGGGATCAATCTTCAATCATTACTTCCTCAGCCAATAAACACGCATTGTTATTTGCAGAGAGTTTATGCATTAGCAGATACTTTTCAACGTGCTGCAATGACGAATTTCCTGTATTCATCCCGCAACCTTGGCTAGCGTTCATGAATGACTTTTTCCATAGGGATGATAACGTATCGCCTGCGTGAAATGTTCTTATGTTTTTTATTTTTCATCTTGTACACGGTGTTAGGGGATGACAATTATCCAAGGACGCAAATAATTGCGGTTAAATTTGACTGTATATGTATGTGCCCATGTTCGTGATCATTTTGTGCATTTGACATGAAGATGGGGAGATATTGTAAGTTTTGAAAGATCTTGTCATAGTAATTTTAACTCTTTAGCGTGTTTTTTTTTATCTGTAAATAAATGTAATCTTTTATTTAGTAACACTTTGAGTTTCGTAAGTATCGGGCTTAGACAGCGTGTTTCGTGAGTTTGTACGTAAGAAAAATTTCTTGCTTCTCATGTTTTCAGTGGGATAAGAAATGCCATACAGAAGCATACGGGTTAGTATGAATGACTAAATGAATATTAAAATATATTTGGTGATACTTGCAAGTGTTCCGGTAATTACTTGAACAAGTTTGCACCTCTTTCATTCTGAAGAGAAGTACTGACATTCATTTTAGTTACTTACAACAGTAAAAAATCGGAACATCATTTAAAGTTTATTTTCATGGAACTTCTGTATTTAGACTTTTAAAATTGTGATTGCTTATAGATTTAATTTGTTTATTTCAAATGTTTAAGTTAATGTAGTTCCAATGAGGAAATACGGCTTTTCTGTTTGTCAAACTGGAATGAGGAGGTATCTAATTCTATATTAGTTATGTTCGAGTTTGTTTTGTTTGTTTGGTTACAACAGAAAAGATATTTGCGTTTATATCTCGTACTGATTTTACTTAAAATTTCCGTAAGTTTTATTCAGAGAAGAGAAAGTAGGAAGCCCTATAACTTTTTGTTTATTTATGTGTTCGTCTTGCATTTCCTGTCTGAGATGGAGAATGTATTTCTAGTTACAGTATGTGAGTATTTCACTTATGTTTGTCACATTTGTTTCTCAAGTAAAAGTAGGTATTAATCTTTTAAGTAGATGTTCAAGTTCGTCTGGCTGAAAAATAAAATGTTTTTCCGGTTATAAATTTCTTCAACTTAATTCGCTTGTATTTGTCCTTGTTTTGTCTGTGTAAGAAATAAAGGTTTTTTAATTACATCAAATATTTCACTCAGAGAAGAAGAATTAAATCATACGCCCCTCACCAAATGAAATCTCCCTCACCAAATGAAATGCTTTTATTTCTACTTAGGTATTTGCTTATATGTATCTGATCTAGTGTGGGTAAGAAGAGAAAGTATTTCTTATGCTTGCACTGATTTTATTTACGTGCGCCATATTTGTTAGGGTTGTAAAAGCTGTGCTTAGGAAAAGAAAATATTATTTTATTTATTATTTAACAACCTTTAGTATTTGTTTGGCCAGGTAAAGAAAATATTATTTCGATATATATTACACTTAATGGTGGTCAAAAGCGCAGATTTCTTCTTACCCATCGAAGATAGCTCTGGACTTCAGTCTCGGATAAAATGTTGTTCTCTTGTCTCGTCTTCTCCCTAAAGTCAAAGGCCCTAATTGCGGGATGGGGCAACTATGATGTTTACAGGGCGCTTGAAACCAAATGAAATGCTTTTATTGAAATGAAATGCTTTTATTTTCAAATGAAATGCTTTTATTGAAATGAAATGCTTTTATTTTCAAATGAAATGCTTTTATTTTCACCAAATGAAATGCTTTTATTTTCACCAAATGAAATGCTTTTATTTTCAACCCAGAAGATAATCCCATTTTTCAGAGGAAGGTAATCATCGTGAGCAACTTTTCATTGACTACAATCAGTTGTCTATCCCTAACTTTGGTCCACTGGTTCCAGGCAATGGAGAAAGCTAGTGCCTTAAGACAAGTGTCTCATCCAGGTCTCGAACCCCTGGCGACTAGATTAGAATCCATAGACCACTGCGCTACAGGAACGACCTGGATTAAGAAAAAAATGAAACGTTATATCTGCCTTATGCTTATTTTCCGCTGATTTTTATCATGTTTGACTGTTTGACTGAGTGAGTATGTAACCTTATATTCCAGTTAAATATAACTCCTAAGCTAAATCTAACCTTTTGAAAAACTCTAGGTTGAAAGGGTGTCATGTATCCTGAAAAGAAGTTGAAGTTTCTGTCAAATATCTCTGTTTTTGAAAGATCACCTTCAGGCTCTTCGAAAATAAGGATTTCATGAGGTTTTTGGGAGACTACGAGTTTCGTACAAACTGTAGCGGCTCCGGTAACCGAATGGTCAGAAGCACTTGCTTCTGACAAATCGCTACAGTTAGGCTCCGGTTTGAGTACCTGATGGGGTATAGGAGCTATGTTTCTCGCACTGCCTTTCACCCTCCCTGAAACCAGTGGCCCTAAATTAGGGACGAGGGACTACTTATATCCCTAAGATTGCTCATCATGGTTTTCATGGTCTTTACCTACGGTGTACCCCTTCTCCCGATTTAAAAAAAAAAACTTCTTTTTTTCTGTTCTCTTCTTTCTTTCTTTTTCTGCTGAACTCAGTGGTCGATTTCCATATATTCTTAGTGACATCGCCGCAGACATTTATTTGCGTTTTAGAGTTTTAGACCTACTTGCTTGGCGGACCCGATTTCGTGAGAAACATTCACCTAAATTTTCTCCATCAGCATTCTGGATTGAACTGCGATCAGTTTCACCGCTTAATTTCCCGATGTTTTGTTCTCTCATTTTAACAAAGGCCTTTCAATCAGTCATTCCCTCAGGTCTGAATGTTATTAATGCTAATAGGGGATTAGGATCTGATTATTTAAGAAGTTCACTGTCTATGTTAAGACAGGGCGGGACTTCGTAGCGTGGAGGCGACATTTCTAAATTCCTTGCTTGACATCATGTCGGGTCACTGAGGCAAATAAGAGGTGCGTGCCGTTTCTTCGCATCACTTCCGTTACAAGAATTTCGTAACACAAAAATTTCAAGCACAGTATAAAAGCCCGACTTTCACTTCTGTTTTTCAGTACTTCAAACTCACTTTATCAGACTGGATTAAAGCACGAACAAAAACCATTATGGGCCAGGTAAGAAAATATCATTTGCTTATATCCATATGTAAGTGTTTTCCCACAGTAAAATAAATATTTTCTTTGCAGATAAATGCGTGATAACCTCTGTGGAAATGTATCTAAAATCTGCAGTCAAATTATCATTACGATGAGTCAGATAAAGTATTCCGCCATTTTGTTAATGAACATAGGGAAATATTTACGTTCCGGAAAAACCTGTGTAGCGTGTCAAGTTAAATTATGAACTCTAAAAATCTGAAATCTAACTTCTCATTAAGTACTTTGACCTAAGGGTCCTATAATTTGAAGTACTAGAACAACGGTAACAAAACTACAGTTTCCCTTGGAGTCAATAATGTATTTATTTCGTCTTGTTGCACAAGGTACACTTGGCTTATAACACTGTTGTTTGACAAACGTTTTTCAGCCCTGCTGCTTAACTTGCACAACACAGTATCATATGAAAAAGGATTTTCTCAAACATGTAACTTGATTAGTGATAAATTCAACTAATATTAATGCAGATTAGCAAATAGAAAATCAAAACACGTGAAAATCTTTGTGACAGTCATCTGAGACTCAAGGTGATAATGTATCGCCGTATATTACACATCTGACACAGTGCTACAGGGTTAAGCTATCGTGCTCCTCTTTAACTCGCGACATAGAAATAAACTTTTTGTAGGGAATTCAGATATGACGTTAAGCACGGAAAGTTATCGAGAGAGAAACGAAATTTGCATAACAGATCTAACCAGGGACAGAAAGTTAAAATATATTACATGTGTCACACGTGCTTCGAATTCCATCATCCTGGTTTAATTACACACAGTCGAGTAACATTTTTGCGACCACCTCCTACTTTTGACGTCAACAGCGCGTAGCCAATGAATTAAGGCACGTGTCGTGAGCTGGCTTCGAGGGTATATAAAGTGTGGTGCAGGCATTCCAAAAACATATCACTCGTTGCTGTCATGGGTTAAATGAGCGATTTATCAGATTTGCAAAATGAGATGATTATCGGCTTTCGGGCCAAGGGTGGCAGTATTTCTGAAACAGCGCAGTTTGTGAACTGTTCGCGTGCTACTGTGGTTAAAGTGTATCGTGATTGAAAACATTTCACCATTATGAATAAGCGACGTGCAAACTGCGGAGCACCACGTGCCATTGATGTGAGAGGTGAACGTCGGCTTCGAAGAAGCGTGAGGGCCGATCGACACGCTACAGTGGAGCAACTCACTGGCCGAATGAACCAGTGGGCTACCGTAAGTGTGTATAAAGCGACAGTTCAACAAACCTTGCTGTGTATGGGGCTCCGATGCAGACGGATGGTCATTGCACCTATGCAAACGAAAGTGCATCTGCAGAAAAGGCTTGCATTTACACAGAAGTATCGGAATTGGACCTTCGCTGATTGGCAAAAGATTGCCTTCTTCGATGAGTCACATTTTCTGCTTCATCGAACGGACGGGCGAATGTTTTCGTGGCATTCTCTGGGTGCACTCATGCCTGTGGTAGGCGCTATGGACCGAATTCGTTATGAATCCATCCTTGCATACTACGTACACCCACACATGCTGATTTTCTGCCCTGAGGTGGATGAGATCTTCCAGAACGACAATGCGACGTGTCACACAGCTTGAAATGCTCGACAGTGGTTCGAAGAGCACGATGAAAATTTCAAAGTACTTTCCTGGCCCCCTAATTCCCCAGACTTAAACCCAATTGAGCATCTGTGTGACCACCTCGATCGTGTTGTTCGCTCTATGGATTCTCCACCACGCACCCTCCAGCAGCTGTCAGATGCACTGCAGTCAGCATGGCTCCACATACCTGGGAACACCTTCCAGCACCTTATTCAGTCACTCCCAGTCCATTTAGCTGCTGTCCTCGCTGCACACGTCGGTTGCTCTGGATATTAGATGGTGATCACAATAATATGACTCTACCGTGTATTTTATTACACTATAAAAATGTATACGGGGGTCGCTTTTATTCCATTTTTTGTTATGGAAATTTAACTGAACGGGAGAAGAAGCAATGCAGACATTGTTCCATAAAAACACCTATATTTACAGAGATGTGGTCAACTCTCCAGAAAACTTGAAAAATGCATTTTCCTAAAACAGGAGTCAATTTGTCATCTTTCCACTGCTATCGCAGCGCATGCACAGTGTGACAAGAAGGTAATGAAATTCAATTTTAAAGAAATCCAGCGTATCACACCGGGAAATGAAGAAAAGACGTATGATCTTGAAAGCCTTGTCAGCCAAACAAGTTGTCTTTCATTTACATTTTTGTACTGAAGTTCTTTGTGTATCGTGTCTGACGTCTCCGTCAAAAACTAGAGAGTGCAGCAATTGATCAAGATCAAGTCTTCTGTCAAGCTATGGAAAATCTCACAGAAATGTACGAAATATTGGGAACAAGTTTATGGAAAGAAATGATGCTCTGAACAAATATTTAGATGGTTTAATCGTTTTAAATAGTGGACGATATGGTTGCGCAGAAGGGATCAAACAGAAATTATAAAATTACATGTAGCAAAACATAGCATACATAAATACCATATACAAATTTTTACTGTGCTGCGCGCGCGCGCTCGTGTGTGTGCAACAGTTTCTATCGTCCACAAATTTATTTAACTGAGAATTAGAAAACCCCCAAAACTATATACAAGTGACAGATAACTCAAATTAGACAGCGTGTTGGGACAATAAAATATATTTTGTTGCTCTTTTGAGCGTTGCGCCTTTTGGCCAATCGGTCATCAAAAAAAATATCCTCAAGATAAAATTCTGAAAAAAAAAACGAACTATCTAAGATCTTCGTCCAGCAGTGAAAGCTGTTGCTAAGGATGATATCATGCTTTTCATCCCTTCGCCTTTCATACTTTTGCGTACAGTACGTACATATGCTGTGCCCCAACGTTCAATGAACAGTTTTAATATTATTAATTTTCTACTGTAAATTCACGGAGCTTTTCGCATTTTACAGTATACACAAGCATCCAAAAGTTATGTAGAAAAATTAGTAATCAGAACTAATATTATCTCCAAAATCTTTGTTGTATATTCCAAAACCAGAAATAGCGAAGTCAAAATTCCAGAAGAGGGCAAGTGCCCCTCTTATTCCCCTTCCCCGATATAAGCACCCATTGTGGACTACCGAAAACAACCGGTATTTTAAAAAAGTAGACAACCGAAAATGACCTGTGGACCAGAACTCTGGATAAAGTGCTCAATTTTCTGGAAGTGAACTGCCATTAAATATTGAGCACGCTCATAAGTTACTGATCTTAGCAGGAAAATTGCCAATTAATTGAAGTATAAACTGTACGCCAAATCGCCAAAACAGTAAACGTTACCTACCAACAAAGAAAGTATTTTTGAATCTACTCTTTTAAAGCAATGATATGGTGGAAAACAGTTTTAGAATTTAATACTACGTCTGTACTTACTCCCCTAATTGCAAGGATATTATGCACCGGAAAATAATGAAAAACAATGCCATGAATCTTCGTTTCGTAATTCAGGCTTTGAAATGCAGAAGAAATTACTCTTCTAATTGAGTAATAGATGCTCATATATAGTGTCCACAGATGGACGGACAGACATTGTGATGCAATAAGAACATAATTTTTTTTCAAAAGACCTGCGAACAGTTGTTGTATGGAAAAGTTTGAAAAACGAAGGAGAAATAATGAAACAAGCTGATTTAGAAACTGGTTATCAGAATTAATAGAGAAATTTTTCAAAAGCTATTTTGCATCTCATTTTATAAAACAGAATTACGAGCTTGTAGCAGTTTTTATTTGATTCCATAGGTCTGTTTTCGGGGGTTGTGAAACTGTTTGGAGAGCAAGGAAAATTTGGGGAAATTATCGTAGCAGCAGGGGATTTACAAAGCTATGACAAAACAATTCCTTTCTCCTCCTCATCTCAGCAGTATCAGCCATTAACCTGTCACAAGTTTCCTTCTAGTCTTTGATTCTCTGCTTAACGACCCAAGTCATGATGAGGAAGGGATAAACCCTCTGGTACGAGCATCATGCCACTGAGTAAGAACAAATGACTCAAATCTATCTCTCTCTCTCTCTCTCTCTCTCTCTCTCTCTCTCTCCCTTTCTGATGTTCGTCACGATTGCTGTCGTCATTTTAGCAGGAAATCGGGAAGTAATATTTTCAATCATACCCTAAATGAGCACTTTGAATTACAAAGCTAACGGGAAAAGCAACACCTTCTACTGCGCAGGTTTACTCGTTTCAGCAGCGTTCGGACCACTTTTTAGACAGCGAAAATATTTGTTCGAACTGATTTTAACCAATTTTGTTAACCCCTAATTAATTCGTTCCAGCCGTTTAAAGGGTAAATTCAACGATAAATTTAAAACTTCTTATCATTAAGCAATATATTGCGTTGTTTATAAACGGCCGCAAACGTTTGAAAAATTCGAGGAACTCAACTATGCCCCGCCCAGAAAGCAGGTGTGTTCGGATCTTTGCGATTACATATTCTAATTTATCAGTATAATTTTTATTAATCGCTCACCTTGCTAAACCGGAAGAAGAATCAGGTTCAGATTGTTTTGCTGGGAAGGATAGATCTAGTGATCTAAGATATCTTCAAAAATATGTCGCCCTCTCTACAAGAGATCTCTAAATCACATGTTACTTTCAGGTTTTATGAGGCAGAACGTGTTTATCGGTTTGTAGCGTGAGTACACATGCATGATAAACTCTTCCTAACTGCAACATTTAACATTAAAAATGAAAGATGTTTACCTGGTCCCTAGATTTTCAAGTTCCAGACAATTTCTTTCGCATATATTATAAGAGAAAATTCTGCTGAACTGGCTTCATTCCGAAACATTCTGCGCTTATTTGCATATACAATTTGTCCTAAATTATTTATCACATCAATCAAGGGTGACGGATCTTCTAGAAAATAAGAAACTAGGAGAAATTGCCTTTTAACCCGGAAGCATGGACTTTAAAAAAAATCAGTCAGGTTAATCATTCGTTCCATGAATGAGTGAGTTCAACTGTTTATGATAACTGCAATGCGATTAAGGGCAGTAGTGACTTTGTACAGAAATTATCACGCATGACCGCAATTAGCATAAAGTCGGAGGTTCCGAACGGCCTTTCTTTTCAAAAATGATGGAAAGCTTTCCCAGCGATGGGAGAACAGTTAAAGCCGTCCCTTTTAAAGTAGGAGTGGAACAGTTGCACGCTAGAAGGCTTCAAAAGGTTGCAACGATCAGCATATCTCAATTTAAAATCTGCATAGGTTGTCTTAGTATTGGAATGTCCTCTAAAGCTAACAGATAATCGTGAACTGAACATCTGTAATTAGATGGTTCATATGTAGAGGATTTTAGGAAGGGAATGTCTAACCCCAGGCCTTAAACAAAGGAGATTTGGGTTAGAGTGTCCGATATGAAAGTGACACGGTAGGGAGGTAGAAAGGTGGAGGAAGACGCCCTTATTTATTACCCGGGGGCCAGTACCCGAGGTCCGACAGCTTAACGTGTCCAATGTCTGTAATTGACCTAAGGCACCTTTTAAACAACAATTTTCTTTGACGAAAAACTTAAAATTTTCAGAATTAATGCATCAAATTAGTTTACAGAATTCAGACTGAAATATAAAGAAATTGTAGGGTTATTCTCTATTCGGAAATTTTCCTAAAACGGGAACTTAGATGGCCGTGATTCTTTGTTTAAAAACCAATACAAGAATTTGGAGACAAACACGAATTATTTCTCTTGTTTATAAAACAGCATAGTTATTAAAAATTTAAATCTTATTTTCCTTAACGGAAGATTTTTTTCCGAGATTTCATGTAGCCCTCCCAGAAGTTATTTTATGTACGCTCCTTTGAACATCAAGGTACTTCCTTGTAAAAATCAGTCATACTATTTTAGATTAGCAGTGTTCTTTTCTTTACTTTTAATTTGACCGAAATCCAACTCCGTACGTTATCGTTCAACTGCAGGAAAATTTCACATCCGCGAACTTTTACTTACACTTCTTCAAGTTACTGACTGAATTAAAATCAATTTTAAACAGTTAAATAATTTTTACGGACCTTAACTTCTTCAATTTCTTTTTAGTACTTTATGGGCAGAAGGAGAGTTGCTTCGAGGCTTAGAAGGATTAATGCTTTTCAGTTTATGTTAGGTTAAGTCATTACGAGGATAATTAAATTAAATAAAGTAATTCGATGAAAAATTTTCAGTTTTTTAAGAAATTCAAATATTTAGCCTCTTAGGAAGCGCAAATATTAATTATTTTACTCCCACATTTCTCTTAAAATAAAGGATATAATTGAAGTTATTTTATACCTCGAGCTCGATAGCTTTCCAATTCCGTTCCCAGTTGATAAGAACGCAAATCGTTTGTTGTTAAGTTTGCCTTGTCTTACAGTGAAAGAGTTGGTTCAGTTATTGAATTGATCCCGATGTTTAAGTTTGTCCGAGATGACACTAGATATCGCCACATCCACTCGCTTACGTCATGCAGTACCGTAGCCTGAGACACACAGTTTAGTTTAGCTTTCTTTTTTGAAATGGATCATAAAAGGACGTTTTAGCTGTTGCAAGAGCAAAGGAAAAAAAAAAGGATCTCTTCTGAAGAAAAAGCGAAATTTTGTGTCTTACGAACGCAAGATGGCTGCTTCTGTGGTAAGCGCGAAAGGAATCGTTACCTACCAGGCAAACAATCATGAATATCATGCGTTTATTGACCTCATTCTCCTGGATTTTTGGAGTATGGATGAAAGGGGTAAAATTGAGGACACGTAGCGTTCCTGAAACGCCACTTCCTTACAGGAGGTAGAAAAGGATTTGGGCCAACAGGGGAAGATTGATAGGCCCAAAGGTAGTCATTGAAATTCATGACGCCGTGATATTAGTCATTCCTTACTTAGGAGTTACCAGAGGGGTTACCATGTTGTGTTTACAAGATGATAATGGCTTTTATATTTTATGATTTTTTTTTTGCAGGAGAAATGCTTTCTTGCTTCTCCAACACACAAAATGTCCCCATAAAAGCCATTTCAAAAGAGGAAACTAAAATACCCACACATCTCAAGCTACTGTATCGCATGATGCAAGTCATCGGATATGGCGACATCTAGTGACGTCTCGGGAAGGCCCAAATACCGAGATCAGCTCCATAAATAAACCAAAGTGTTTTGTCAGAAATTTTAGTTATAAAAAAAATGTTCTTCGTTCCAGTCAGTAGAAATCTGTGTTAAAGGAGACCTTCTTGTGAAACAGAAAGCAAGCTGTTGATTCACTCAAAGAAGCGTTTTCTTTTGGCCTGGCCTTAAAAGTTATATTCTCAAGTAGCAGTTTGTAAAACTGACAAGCAAAGGTGAAGGTGAACACTAACTAATTAATCATATACTGTACTTTTAGTTTCGGAAAGCACAGAGCATTCATCAGTGATCTTGAATTAAGAACAAAATATTTCATGAAAAAGTTTCAAGTAAGGTACCCCCCCCCTCCCTAAAAAGAAAAACTCGATAGTGAGCACGCAAGCTCAGTCGAAAAAAGTTATTCGGATGATGAGTGTTCTGATTTTTCCTCATTTAATTAAATTTACATAGATCACTTTTTGAGGTGAGCACTTGACCTTGTACATTTAAGTTTTCATGTTCTTATTTTTTTTTTGGGGGGGGGGGGTTAGAAACCATCCTTTAGCAGTACGGAGAGCCATAATCAGTTACCAATCCCCTACTCCGGGCTACTGGTTCAATGCAGAGGTGAGAGATAAGGGCAGTAAAGCAAACACGCCACACAAGTCTCATCTCGAACGAATGATCAGAAGAAAGACTCAGACCATTTAGGCCCCGGGACTGCTTTCATGTTCTTGTTAGTTTGATAAATGTCTAATTTTGTACTTGGGTACCTTGGATCGATTAGTAGTATGTTGTAGATTTCGTACGTTTAACGTAGTTCTTGACTAATACTCCTCTTAATCACAGGTGTCACGCTGAACGATTTCCTGGTATTGTTTTTAGGATCTTCTGTATGAGGAACTTCTACATGGGCCACATATGGGAGGGGGGCACAAGAGGTGGCATTTGCCCTCCCTGGACATTGGATCATGCCCTTTCTGTTCTTGGAAAGTACTACCGAGATTTTTGCGATAACTGATTCCTAATATTTCTGTAGAGCTTCTGGATGCATGTGCATGCAGTAAAAATAGGAAAAACGTCAGAAAATTCCATCGGAAAGAGCGGAAATTTAAAATTGAAAGCAGTAACGAAATTTCCCCATGGCATGTCGGAGGGCAGCATACATACGTACAAAATGATAAAAATGTGAAAGGTGAAGAAATAAAAATATATGAGCCTCTTGAACACCTACTCACTGATAAATAAATTATTCCCAGAAATTTACCTTGAGAGTATGTTTACTTCTTAAAATATTCGGTGATCTCTGAGGCTCGTGACGCATTTGATACAAGTTGGAAAGAGGATTAAAAGAGCGTCAAAGAAATTTGCGTCTCCTAACACGCTAATTAATTTATCCATCATTTTCATGTAATGTTCGGGTTCTCAGTTAAATTTATGTTATTTCCAAAATAAATTTTGGAAATAACAAATTACTTTTTGTTATGTCCAAAATTGATGAACATAATATAATTACTCCAGGTTTTTATGCAAATAAAACGTAATTTATCACTATACAGAATTTTTTTCGTGTTTTGCGTACTAGTTGTAAGTTTACAAATGATTGTAGGGCTAAATAAAGAAACAAACATTATGTTTACAGTCTTCTTAGCTGACCCTGGACTTTTCAGGAAAAACAAACGCAAAATTCATGATGAAATAATAACTTTCCCAAAAAAATGAGCTTAAAAGTATTTTTTTTTATTAGAGGTTTAACGACCACCCTTAGCAACTCGATGGGCCATAAGCAACCGCCCGTCCGTAATTTAGGGTCATTGGTTCCAGGGAAGGGAGAGAGCCAGTGCCATAACATAAACACAACATCCATGCCTCACCGGGATTTGAACCCGGACCCCTTTCAGACGAATGTTCAGAGGCCATCGCTTAGACCACTGTGCCGGCGATTAAAAGTTTAATCTTTATACTCTCCAATTGCACCGCTATCATAAGTGTGAGTGGAAAAACTGGGCGTTAAGACTGATCAAAAAATCACAAGTTCATGAAATAAAAATACGATTCAACTGTAGAAAATCAGTGGGCAGTAAAGAGAAGCTTACATGCCATTCTGTTTCCTCGAATTACACCAGAAACCCGAAATCCTTTTTACTTATAATGAATATTCTTGCCAGTCACACTGCTTGTAATCAAGGTCAGTTACCCATTTGAAAAAAAAAGGAAGTGTAAAGGAAGTGCTACTGACACAGATATGCTATTTAAGAGTAAATTTCGATTTTGTGTATTCTACAGAAATTGCTAACA
This sequence comes from Macrothele yani, assembly GCA_039090855.1. NCBI lineage: Eukaryota > Metazoa > Arthropoda > Arachnida > Araneae > Macrothelidae > Macrothele > Macrothele yani. The sequence continues at coordinate 136,110,807 of CM077002.1, forward strand.
AGCAGCTGTAACTTCTGATAAAATAATTACTTTGCGCAGCGGTCCTTGAATGCTAAGAACCAGGAAGCAAAGTTTCCTTATCACCTATGATGAAGTCAACGATTAATCACAGATGGGGGCCATCAAACTGATCAGAAATTATCACTCACTGAATCACAAATGGAACAGCGAATTAGCGGATGCATTTGGACGCTTTTGACTCTTTAAAACGTGAGCTCGGATCTGTGAACGAAATACAGAGTTCTTCCGGGATTTCTGAGGGAAACACGCAGCTGATACAAACTTTTGCAACGCAGCATCTCTTAACACACTCTTAGGCAAGATGGCGCGAAGGAATATATATGTATATTGAAATTTCTTCTTCAGAAAGAAATATTTTATTATTTCTAAATAGATGTAAAACTTCGTAGGAGAGACCTCAATGTTCGTACGCAAAGGCAGCAATTTTTCGTCCTTACGATGTTTCGAACTTCTTAGTAAAGATTAGATAAAAGAGAGCACTGCCTGTCTTGTATGCGCGTGGGAGTGGGGGTGGGGGGATCAGTTGAACTATTAAACAAAAACAAAACAGAAAAAGAAAGAAAGAATTGTTCCAAATATAATTTTTTTTTTGATCGGAGGTATAACGACCACCGTGAGCAACTCAGTGGGCTATGAGTAGTCGTCTGTTCCTAATTTAGGGCTACTGACTCCAGGGACGGGAAAGAGCCAGTGCCGTAACACAAACACAACATCCATGCTTCACCGGGATTCGAACCGGGACCCTGCTCGAAAGAATGGTCTGAAGACAGCGCTTAGACCACTATGCCACCGGGCGGCCCAAACATAACATTAAATCACGTACATACATACATACATAGATAGATAGATAGATACATACATACATTAAGCTGTTCTCTGAGATTCACTGGTTAACTCCTCAAAGAAAGACCATATGCCAATTAAATATTTAACTGACAGAACTAGAAATTAACTACTGTTAGTGTATCAAATGTCTCCATTTACAACGATCTCTGCACACAGCTCGAGCTTCGTTAACATCCATCACATGCCGCACACAAGACCTTTTGTACTTCATACTCATAATCTTTTTCTCAAGCAGGCATTCTTGAATCTGGTCCTTCCATGATTTTCTTGGCATTCCTCTACCTTTCTCGCCTGCCACCTGGTCTGAAAAAGTTCTCTTAGTCAGCACCCCATCACTCATTCTTTCAACATGGCCAAATCACCGAAGAATATTAGACTCCACCTTATTAACGACATTTTGCCTCACATTGCACATCTGTAACACATCTTCATTCCTCACATGATCAGAGTGAGTCTTGCCACAAACCCTTCGTAAGTAACGCATCTCCGCAGCACACAAACAACTCCTATGTACTTTCTGCAGTACCCAGGTCTCACTGCCGTACATCAGAGGAGGAACAATTACACTTTCATACACAGCCATTCGGGACTTCGTAGAAAGCCTATCATTCTTGTGAAACCCTCCTAAGGCAGGTATGACTTTCAATGAAGAATTCACTCGCCTATTAATTTCGCCATTTAATTTGTTCTTTCTGTCAAACATAATTCCTAAGTATACAAATTCAACCACCTGGCCAATCTCTGCGCCATTAAGACTTATATTGCATTCAACACGAACAGTTCCTTGCTCAAAACCCACAATTTTGGTTTTTTCCGTATTTATACTCAAACTTCGGACATTCGGGACAACATAAACTGCAACTCACTTTTGCTCTCTGCTAACAAGACTGTGTCATCAGCATCGAGCAATCCACACACACGCATATTACCAAGACATAAACCAGTATTAAGCCGCCCCGGTTACGCAGTGGTCTAAGCGATCGCTACTGATCATTCGTGCGTGAAGGGTCCGAGTTCGAATCCCGGTGAGGCACGGATATTGTGTTTGTCTTACAGCACTGGCTCTCTGAATTCCCTGGAGTCAGTGGCTCTACATCAGATCAGATCATAGGTAGAGTATTTTAGGAAGGTAGTGTCTGACCCCAGGTCTTAAACAACCCTTAGAAATAGGAAGCTAGGAGATTTGAGTTAGAGTGCCCGATAGGAAAGTGACACGAAGGCGAGGTAGGAAGCGGGAGGAAGACGCCCTTATTTATTACCGGGGGGCTAGTACCCGGGGTCCGACGGCTTAACGTGCCCATCCAACGCACGGCGGATATTTAGTGGATCGAGCGTTCGTACCTGCTTGGGATCGAACCTGAGGTCCTTTCCGTGGCAGTCACAAACGTTGTCCACTAGGCCACCCGCGGCCCAGTGGCTCTACATTAGGGACGGGCGACTGCTTATAGCCCATTGAGTTGATCACGGTGGTCGTTAAACCTCCAATAAGAAAAAAGTACTAAATCACGTGTTACTATTTAATCCATTTCCTTATCTCATGCTTAGTGTCCCTAAATCAGGAATCGTATTTGTCTTTGTACTTTCAATATTTACAAGTACCTCTCACCAGATAAGAACAATTCACGGGGAAGTTTGGCAGAGATAGTTGAAAAGCTGCCGCTTAGCGTTCGTGACTGCCACGAAGAAATCTCAGGTTCGATCCCAGGCAGGTACGAACGCTCAAACCACTAAATATCCGCCGTGCGTTGAATGGGCACGTTAAGCCGTCGGACCCCGGGTATTGCCCCCCCCCAGTAATAAATAAGGGCGTCTTCCTCCCACTTCCTACTTCGCCTTCGTGTCATTTTCCTATCAGGCACTCTAACTCAAATCTCCTAGCTTCCTTTTTCTAAGGGTTGTTTTAGACCTGGGGTCAGACACACTCCCTTCCTAAAATCCTCTACGTATGATCTGATTTGAAAACGCAACATGAGGCCGCGGATGGCCTCATGTTGCGTTTGAGACTTTTCCGAGCGAGTCTCGACGGTACGTTCGTGACTTCCGTGCAAAAGTCTCAGGATCGATCCCAGACAGGTACGTAGGCTTGACGCATTAAATATCAGCCGGGCGTCGGATGGGTACGCTAAGCCGTCGGACCCCTGGTACCAGCCTCCGCTTATATATAAGAACGTCTTCTTCCCCTTTCTACCACGCTTCCGTGTGAGTTCTTGTCGAGCACAGTATCCAAAATCTCCATGTTATCTACTTCAAAGTGTAATTTAAGAACTGGGGTCAGACACTCCCAAAAATCTTTTATAATGAATCTCTAACCTCTAAAAAGTGACTAGTTTAATCAAGGAGTTCTGTCCAGATGTAGTGTGTTCGGTTCCAAAAGCCCGCGCCCATAATAAACAAAAACAAAAACATTAACCCAAAAACAAAAATATGATTCAGTTCACAGTAAATTCTTATAATTTCAGTATTACTAAGGCATTTCGCAGTTTGTCCCTGAGTACCTTTTAAAATACTACTCAGTTCGTTTACATAAACTGCGATCATGGACGCCTGCAGGAAATTTTTCAATGGAGGTCACGTGTAATTAATTAAGGTTCGGCTAATATGTAGAAAACAGTAATTCGTAAACATGAAAGATTAATACTATTACTACTAATTATTTACTACACTAGAACACTATTATTATTATTATTATTATTAATTGACGCTGCTCTTGAAGAAAGTGTATGTCTGTGATAATCATGTATTATCATGTACACTGAAATGCCAGAAAAACTGGTACAGTCGAGCTTATGCAAGATACATAGCAACGTCACCTATGCGCGTACTCGGTTGCCTCCTTCAGTGCGTATATAAAGTGATAGACATCCTTGCCAGCTGTCAGAGCTGTTTTCGACATGAGAATGACAAGTAATAACGATTTAAGAGATTTTCAACGCGGTGTCATAGTTGGCGCTCGTGAGATGGGCCATAGTATTGCGGAGGTAGAAACGAAGTTTGGGTTTTCACGGACGACCATTGCAAGGGTGTACCGTGACTACAAGAATTCCGGCAAAACCTCTAACCTACGACACAAGTGTGGCCGTAAAAAAACATTGGATGAACGTGACCATCGTCGGCTGTCAAAAACTGTTTCACGCGGTAGGAGTGCAATACTCTCGCAGGTATCATCGGAATTCAATGCTTGAGCCTCAACAAGCATCAGCGCCCGGACTGTGCAACGTACCCTGCACGACATGGGCTTTGGGAACGGACGCCCAACTCGAGTCCCCTTGATGGGTGCACGACACAGAGCTATGCGCCTCTTTGGGCACGGCAACACCGCCACTGGACACTTGATGACTGCAAACAAGTAGCCTGTTCCGACGAGTCGCGTTTCCTACTGTATCGGGCAGATGGATGGATTCGTGTGTGGCTCAAACCCCATGAAGCCATGTATCCTGCCTGTCAACAGGGAACTGTACCTGCTGCTGGGGGGTCCGTAATGGTATCGGGTGTGTTTAACTGGACTTCACTGGAACGTCTGGTACGTCTACAAACGCCTGTGACCGGCCAACGCTATGTGAGCATCCTTTCTGACGGGGTACACACGTTCATGTCCTGCATTCATGCTGATGGGTTGGACCTGTTACAACAGGACAATGCACCTCCACACAAGTGTCGGGACGCCACATTATGGTTAGAGGAGCATTCACCTGAATTTTGGGGTGTTGCCATTCCTACCCAAGTCCCTAGATCTGAAAGTGATAGAACACATTTGGGATGCCATGCAACGCGCTGTCGAACACAGGAATCCGAGACCTCGGAATACACCCGAATTGTGGAACGCTCTGAAGGAAGTATGGTGTGCATTGCCAACAGCATATTTCCAGAAGCTAGAGGAGTCCATGTCCCGTCGTATTTCTGCAGTCCTGCGCTCCCGTTGGGGACCTACCAAGTATTAGACTAGTGTACCAGTTTGTCTGGCACTTCAGTGTGCATTGGTAATTTTTTTCAAAATAATGAACAGTGTCGGGCAGGGGCACGCCAAGCCTTTTAAATTCAGCACACACCACCCTGAGCGGATCTGGTTTGGGCGTACTACCATACGGTTTGCTAGGTTTTCCGCTTTCACTATATCGTTTTAATATTCAAAATTTCCAATAAAATTGGGATATTAAATTAAACGCCCCAAACTCCATCTTTCATTGTGGTCCTGTTCTGTGAGTGTAACAAAAAAGGTAATACATAAAATAAAGGGGAAATGATTCTACGAAGGGGGAGTGGTGTTAAGTAACCCCTGCGATCCCCCTTGTCGGCGCCCATGACTGCGATGATTGAAAATAGCCCGATGGAATAAAAATGTGTCTTGCATTCTGACAACACTGTACCAGAACTTTTCTACGTGAATCATTGTCTTAATACTTGTACATCTTCGTTCTAGCTGTGTTAGTTCTTGATGATAAAACACGGGATAGGATTATTAACCTCCAGATTCGCTAAACATGAATGCCGGTTGCTTCGACTAGCGAATACTGTGATGGTTAAATTCAAATTGATCGGAAACTTGAAACTTGGTCGTTCTGGGTGGTGTAGGGGTTAGCATACCTAGGCGTTTTCTGGGAGACGCGGGTTCGTGTCCCGCTCCAGGACGATGGAAATTTTCAAGTTTTCGGATATTATCTGACTTACCATCCTTGTCACATTTACGCCAAAAATCGGATTGTCATCTTCAAAATTTGTATTATATGGCGTAATCCCGTATTTCTTTCATGAATTAAGCAATTGTTTAATTTCAGCTTAGGTAAAATAATGTATAAACGGATTAAAATGAATCTTGGTCAGGAACTCGTGAAAATTAACACAGCTACGTACCGATATAATATTCGACATCAAGCTCTGCTGAGACTTACTACACCCAGAACACAAACTTCTATACAAAGTCTTAATTACTCTGGTCCAGAATTTTGGAATTCATTGCCCGCAGAGCTAATATCTATTAATAACTCTAATTTGTTTAAAACATTAAAACATTACGTACTTAGAAACTAATAATTAATTAATAAGACAGGATGGCGAATGATCTGATAAATGATTATTCAACTGCGTGGAGCAGGCAGTGGTATTAAAGACTAGATAGGGATACGCTGAAAGATCAGAGAAAGGGGAATCTTCAGCAATAAAGATTGGATAGGGGGATTACTCATGCTTTTCATTACTTTAACAATTTATTTTCGTTATTGTACTGTTCATCGAATATAATAATAGTCATTTAATTTAATTAACATGTTATATTTCAGATTTTTTACTCTTCTTTTTCTGACCTTGCTCCTGTTACCATGTGAATGTTCTTGACTTGGCTTACGTCTATTTAGGGAGATCGAGCATAAGTCAGTTCTCTGCGAGGCATTTTCCTTGATATTCTTTGCTGTTATTATTAGGTTTATATGCAATCGTTTAGAATGATTAACCTATCGTGTAACAGCAAGATTAATAAACGAAAAGAAATGAAATCAAAAATAGAAAACAGGAATGAGCAGAATATCGATATCTAACCATGCTCTCGTGAATATTAGGAAGCGAAGTTCGCTCCATTTTTCTGAACGCCAAAAACTAATATCGAATATCTGCTTTGTTTAATGGCAAGCTATGATGCCATACATAAAAACACTCTCAACATCTATGCAATATTACATCACATTAGGGATTAGTACTTACTGAGTTTTCTACGTATTTTTTGTTTGTCTCTGATTGGTAAAGTGTTGAAGACACAAGTAACGCATATTTCTTTTTATTTTTCAGAATTTATTTTGGTTATTTGTGTTAGCGGTGACTGCAGCAAGTCAGCAGACTTACGCAGATGGTGCTTTCAATGCTCATCATGATGTGGTAAGTCAGTTAGTTTTGAGTCGTATAAAATGTGATCAATCGTGAGGAACCGGCAACTAATCATTGAACCTGTTCTTCGATTTGGCAATAAATAAGCAAACAAAACGGCAAATAAGATGTCAAGGGTAGGGAATATGTGTTTCTTTCAAAATCATTTTTAACCTTAGTTACCTCACAGGTAAAAACACAAATGAACACAAAAGTAACCATCCAGTTTCATTTTGCAATATAATGTAGAAATTCCCAGTTAGTTTTTTGAGCTTTTTTATATTTTAAATTTATTTCTTCGCGACAAAAGCAAAATATCTCGTACTTTTCAACACCATCCGCGAAAGCTGTCATATCTCATTTTTTCTGTACGTGATCTGAATCTCCTGAAGCATGGAACTTAAAAACGAGGGTGTGTATTGTACTGTAGTTCGTTTCATGTCGAAAGAGTTACCTTGAATAAAAGATGGAAAAAACATTTTTAAAGGAATTACCGCGCGTCTTTCTCGCTGTTTACCTTTATTGAAAAACTCTGGCTTCTTTAAAGATATTTTTCACATATTTTTCAAGTAGGTGCAATGTTTCGGAATTCGTGTTCAATTGGTACACTTTGACATTGCCTCATCAAGTCTTGCACTGCAAGTTGTGGAAAAAAAGATTCAGTACAAGATCCTTTTCTTCGTATGAAATGATTATATGAAATGGCTATGAGAAATAGCCATGTTGGTGATTATCTTAAATAGTCTGTGAAAAATAACTACTTACAAAATGGCTATGAGAAATAACCATGGGCTCATCAAATCTTGCACTGCAAGTTGTGGAAAAACAGATTGAATACAAATTATTTTCCTTCGTAGGAAATGATTATATGAAATCGGCTACGAGAAATAACCATCAGTAAATTTCTGCACTGGAAATAAAGCCAATTACAAATATAAACAACCGAGAATTTTTTTCCTACTAAAAATAACTTTTTTAAAACTTAATATCTCCTGAAAGGAAGAATAAGGACCATACTCAGTTGGAACATTGCTTTCTCGAATTGGATCAAAAATAGTGTCGTCGATGAGACGAAATTTTAAAAGAATGCAAAGCAAAGTATTATATGCATTTGAATACCGTATATTTAGAACAGAAAATCCTAATTACTGTTTAACGTCTTGAGGAAGCATTTCCATCAGAGCATAAATATTCAAAATATGTTCTGTGCGTATGTTTTGCGACATCGAAATGGCAGATTCATCTCCATCATCAACGTCGAAATTCAATGGTAGATTCTTCCCCATCACCAACGTTGTAATTCAGAGGCATATTTATTTCCATCACCGACGTCGAAATTCTATGACAGATTCATCTCCCTCACCAATCATGTTTTGAATCGCAGTCATTTTGTTTACTGCGGAAATATGAAGATTTAAGTTACTTTTTGAAATTTAAAGGTTTGGTTTAACTCTTGTTGGCAGAATTTGCAAGCTGTGAGATTCCAAGATACACTATATACTTGTAATTATCATTAACTAACACTTTTAAACATGCAATATTATTAAACGGACCAGAGTTAATAAATTAACAAATAGTACAATTTCAAAGTCCGTTTTTATTCTTCCTTTTGGCACATCATATTAGCACATTGATTTTCAAACACTTTACAGTAACAAGTGTTGCTATCAGCATGCATTTCCAACTATTAAGCCGTTATCTTGAAAACGCACATGTTTAGACGTTATTTAAATTTCGTTCAACAAATCTATATTCCAAATGATACTGACTTTTAACAAATAATTGGCTAGAAAGAACTGTTTTCTTTACGGGAACATATCAACTCTGCTCTTGTCGTTAGCAAGAAACCGTTGCCTCAATAAACTGCACCTCATTCACTAGAAACTACACAGTGTACAGCATTGTATTGACCTTTGGCTCGCTACCCGTGATTCTAACTTAGAAACTCATCGGAGAAAACAATATGCTGATAAGTTTTAAGAACGTTTAACGAGAAGAAACCAAATTTACATAGGAACGCAAAACCTCAAGAGGAAGGTCAAATTAGAGGCATACGTCATACTTGATCAAATACATCTGCTCTTGTACCACAAACCTAGCAGAATAAATGTTTTGACATTTATTTATTTTTATTTTTGGAAGTCTTCTCTTGTCTCCTCCAATTCCTTTGAAATTCCAAATCCCGCTTTCGGTTTCGGTTTCGGTTACAATCATCATTTTCTTTTAACGTTTATACAATACTTCATTTGAGAGCATTAATTGCTTTCCTTTGTTTCAGTCTTTAATGACCCCTGTCAGCATCTAAGGCCATATGAAATCGCCCTTCCCTAATCTGGAACCAGGGCTTCGGGGAAAGAGATAGAGCCAGTGTCATGAATCAAAGGCAACACCCATGCATAACAGAGTCATGGTTTTAGTCATATCCATGATATTCACCTACACACATGTGCACCTGCATGTTTTAGTCATACCCATGTATGAGATGCACCTGCATACCCGGTGCCATTTTGTAGCCTATTCCTTGAAGCATTTTGGCCATCGCACGCGTCATCTGTTATTGCATTTGCTAGTTAATTTTTTTACTTGGAATTTGCAACATGGAAAACAGGTACAACTTTTCCGCACACCAGATAAAAAAAAATAAAATTTTGTTTCGCCTATTTGCCTATTCTATACAAAAGTCTATAGTTGCCCGGAAGACACCAAAACGATAATGGAGTTTTTGTACTTACTGTACTTCGCACGAAACTTTTCTCATTTTAGAGGGTTGGGTTTGGGAGGGAAGTTAACGACGATCGTGAGCAACTCAATGGGCTTTAATTAGTTGTTCCCTAATTTAGATCTACTGCTTCCAGGGAAGGTAGTACCGTAAGACAAGCACACCATCCATGCCTCATCCAGGACTCGAACCCATCCTCATCATAGACAAATGATTAGAGCCAGCAACTGTATCTCGCGGACACCAAGAAAGCTCGGATTTTACATTTTGTCATTTTCTACTTTTGCCAAGATGAGCTGTTTCATATAAATGTGAAACATCTTCGTAGCAATAGTTTGAGTACTTTGAATTCCATTTAAATTGTCGTGATGTCGTTTATCCACTGCTTTTGTTTTCTAAATAAGCAAAACAAATTTCCTTTTAATTAAAGACATATTAGAAACAAAAGGCATTTTGCATTATAATAAAATAATATGTAAAATTGCATCAAAGTTTGTGTCCTTGTCTCGCATTGGCTTCACAAAATTGAGATAAACTTTAAAAAAATTAATAATTTTACTGATCGTATAATTGGGAGAGTTGTTTCCATATTTCCTGCACTAAGTTCAATATCAAATTCTGTACAGTATTACAAGTGAAAGCCAGAAAGTAACTTTTCCTATTGAAGGACTTTAAAAGTACTGCATATATTGAAAATGTGTTTTTGCTGACGTATATCTTGACATGTTCTGTTTTAGGTGGCTGCAGTTTGAAGCTCCAGAGACAATACGCTCCTGAACTACACAGATTCAAAATGGCTACTCTACTGGTTGAATTGGCAATGGAAGAAGCCCGAGGAGTCATTCGCTTCTTGTGGTCAGAAGGGACACCTCCTATTGAAATTCACCGTGAACTTCAAGCTGTGTACGGCCCGAACGTGACGACAAGGCAGCAGGTGTGAACGTGGTGTCCTGATTTCAGTGGTGGTTGAGGGAGTGTCCATGATGAACCAAGGACCGGACGTCCTTCCACATCAGCATTCAACCAGTGCAGTAGCCATTTTGAATCTGCGTAGTTCAGGAACGTAATGTCTCTGGAGCTTCAAACTGTAGCCACCTAAAACAGAACATGTCAAGATACACCAGCAAAAAATATTTTCATTGCATGCAGTACTTTTAAAGTTCTTCAATAGGAAACATTACTTTCTAACTTCCCCTCGCAAAAGCCTACAGTGTTTGAATCGTGAAAGAAAGCTTTTTTTACGTCAATAATTTTGTATTTGTTGTGCTTTCAACTCATTCTTTTGTTTATTTCTCTTTACAGCATTCGGCTCCGCAGCCTTATAAGTTCGGATACGAAATAAAGGATAAGGAAGGGTCTCAGTTTAGGCATGAGTCAGGCGACGGCCATGGTGCAGTTCGTGGAAGCTACGGATATGTGGACGACAAAGGAATACACCGGGAAGTTCACTACGTAGCTGACAAGGGAGGTTTTCGCGCGAAAGTGATCACGAACGAACCAGGAACAGCAAATCAGGATTCAGCAGATGTCCACGTCCAGGCAACACCATCTCATCACAGCTATCCAGAACACCACGTGTCCAAGCACCAACCAATCCTCCATCATGAGCATGTCCAGATCCAGCATCACCATCAGCCAGCTCATCTTGAACAGTATCATCATCAACATCATGATATTCATCATCAGGATCAACATACTCATCATCAGCGGCATCATGATATTCATCATCCGCAAATTTACCATTCTCAAAACGATCACGGTTTTGAAGACTTTAATTCTTTTAATCACCATACTCCTACTCTGGGTGATTTCCATGGGCATATTCCTCGCTATAATTTCGATCACGATAGCCACAATTTTGGCCTCGATGACCTCAGTTACGGCCACAATCGTTACAATTTTGGCCGTGGTCGCCACAATTACGGTTATAATCGATATAAGCATGGGAATTTTGGGCAGCATGATTTTCATTTCAATGATCATTTTAATCATGATCGTTTTAATCATTTCGGAAGGTACAGAACGCCGTCTTTTATTCACTACTCGCTTGGTGGTATGGGAGGGTACCACTCCTAAACTGGATTAGGACTGTTTATCTACCCACCTACAACTTGTGGCAAATGCATTATAACGGCAGCATATCTGTATCAGAGCATTACTTTCATACACGTATGTTTTGCACTGTTTTTGCGATATACATGTGTTGTATTGCGCCTTTTTACCATTTTTTAAAAGAACTATCATATTGGGTTGTGCTGGTAACACTTGTGGAGGTAATAAAAAAGACAAAATGGTACGGTTATTTAAGAAGTTCTACGGTAATTTGGAAAAATGAACGGTGTTGTAACCATATCCAGATGTACTTGTGTCATTTCTCTAAAAATCAACTTTTGTCGTCAATTTGTTCATTAGATTTTGAATATTTTTTCTTGATGAATTTCTTACAGTAACAAAAATTACAAGCTCAACAGCTTGAATCGAGTTTTTGTTTTATTCAAATATTCATAAGAATGTATACTACTTTAAGCTACCTATATTATCGTTGACATGCGTCTTAGGGGTGTCGGAGTTAAAATATTGTTTAATACGAATTTAGCTTCGTATGGATATTTAGGGAATTATTATTAAACTTGTAGGGATGTGTTTAATTGAAAAAGTAAATACTTTGCGTTTCTTAAAAGATTACGACGTTTTAAGAACAATTGCCAAATTTAATTTAAAATTTATTTTATTTAGTTTAAAAAAAAAATACCAATTTGAACAATAACGAAGTGTTGGAAATAAAATGGTGCCACTTGAATATAATGGCTCTTCAGCTTGCTTAAACAAATCAGCGTTCTTTTAAACAGGTTTCAAACGATCTTTATAAAGTATTCTCGAATGTAATATGTCAAAAACATAGATTTGCCCATCACTAACAACTACTTGGCCTACGACCGAATGGACAATTAATATGATTAACGAGCAGTAGGCTATGAATAATTAATTGGCCCATAACTTTGATCACTGAGTATGTGGATTACGACTATGATCTCATTTCAATTAAACTACGTCTAAAATCGGTCCCCATTTGGAGGAGATTTCAGCGAACACTTTGTATTTGTTTCACTCCAACGCGCACTTGAATTATGTAAGAGCTGATTTAGGATTTAAATTATTGTAATTTCGTGACCAGAAAGTAAAATATATATTTTTTTACCGAAATAAAAAGGAAAGAAACTGAATTTATAGGTTATTTATTATTTTGTTATGAGCAAAACAGAAAAAGGATTTTTTTTTCATTTGAAGCAAAAAGAAGATAAATTTGCTTTATGCATTGTTTTATAATTTCAGCCTGAACAAGACAATGATCAAAACATATGTATATCAGAGCATCACTTTCATAATCAAACAGAAAAGGAATTAAATCTATTTGATCTGTTTCCACATGACTAGAAAGGGGAAAAAACATTTTACTCCAAAAATGCCTCCACTCCAACTTTGCGAGACCTATTGACATCTTATTCAAAACTCTCTTTCTGATTGAAATTGACCTCAGACCTTAGTTAGAAACCTTTGCAACATCTTTCGGCATGAATTTGTGTATTTTATATCTTTTGCATGCAAACGAAGGGGCTATTATTCAATTTTGGAGAGGATTTCTACTGCTCAAATTAATTTTTAGTGCTAACACCTTTTAAATGGCTTCTTGGAGTTTTTTTTTATGATAATTATGCATGAAATATCATCACTTGCTATTTCCTTTTGCATGTTACTATTAAGTTTTATTCTTTTCACATTTGGGCGTTATCTTTATTTAGCATCAGACGGGATTCTAGGTGATTGGAATCTAAGACTAAAATTCTATACAGCAATTATATGTGCCATGTTACACGGAATTCTGCATGTTTTAAGACACATTCTCTTTCCTTTATACTCTAGGTTTATACGCATGAATGCTCTTTTCTTATTTTCCTTCCTATTGTCTATATGTCTATCATCACAATCTCGAGTCTGCTATTTACAACTACTGGGCTGCCACTTTATTGGTTATCATAATTTTATGAAAAGGAACGCTCACTGACGGTGGAGTTGCTGAAATAAAAGTTACCCTATAAGGAATGCTGAACCAAATATCATATGACTAAAACACTCAAATTTAGCATTACTTAATTACCAAATTTCAGGAATGTACGAATTGAAATATGCTAAATCAGATCTCTGTCTCGTGCCTTACATTCTTGAAATTAGATAAAAAGTTAGCGAAATCATTCTCTGAATGAATTTATCAAGTCTGTGGACGAGAGGTGGAGCGAATAATAATGAATGATTTTTAGTAAATATTTTGTATCCTCTATAAAGCGGTGAAACTTAAATGATAAATTTTAGATCTCTGGTAATAAAAAAAAAGATACGGTAAAATCGATTGAAAACTGCCTGTGACTCTATCATGTGAGCTGTGATATTTTGAAGTTTTAGGTTTTGATAGATGTTTCATTAAAGATACTTTCTAAGCTTTTCTGAAATCACAAGTAATTCAATTTAAATGAAATTTACTTTCAGTGAATCATTACAATTTTTGTTTTCCTCACGCTGTTATGAAATAATGTGTTTAAAATTGCCTGCTTTAATTTAAATTTTTCGCTTTAAGAAATTTTCAGTAGATAGACTTCTATCTGTTAGCGCTGGACGTACAGATACTTAAAGCAATTTCTATTGCGTTGGCTACAATCTTTCAATAATGACAGTTTTATTTACTTTTGATAAATACTTCACGTTGTTGTATATCCCATGAAATTTAAAATTAATTGAATTGACGACAAAAATTGTTTGTTGACCTATTAAAAACATTACTGTCTACTCCAGCTGTACTTCAAGATTAATTTACAAAGTAAAGAAACAGGAAAAACGCCGATTCTTTTCCAATACTTTTTTTGAAATTATTGCATGCTGTTTTATTCTTTCTTTTAAGTTTTGTTTGGTGAGGAAAATATTTATACTCCTTCAATTATGCAATTTATATTTTGGAATGTCAAATTCCGTTATCATCACAGGAAGAATTTGATGATATTACTATGTACAGTACATACTGTGAAGAACTGTTTGTGTTCATGAATGTTTAATAAAAATTTCGAATCATACGTTGTTGTTGTTTTTCATTCATCCCAATTTAAATCTATCGAGAAAAGAGGTTTGTAATAAAATTACGAGGCTGATTTTGTAAACAAACATTTCTGGGAACTGTGTGGGCCATTTTAACATTTTCAAAACTCTTATCTTGTTCTTGCAACCACTGTGTGAAGATCCGATTCTTGTAGATAGCACATTATATTGCTGGAGATAGCCCCCTCGAACAGGAAATGCACTGCACATGTACAAATGCGCATGATCTACAGTGATGGTAAGGCACCTCATGGCATGAAGCTGCTGTTTCAGGGGTATTAAGGAACAAAATGCCCGCCAAGAACACAGACCCCAAACCATTACATCGTCTCCACCAAGTTGTACAGTTAATGCTAAGCAGCTGCGATCTACACTGCTGGCCACCCAAAGTGCAACACCAAGAACGACACGAGATAGCAAAACCAGATTTACTGGACACATAACAACAGATACGAAGATGAAACGATTGAGCTTACAGACCCATGCTACTTGTGGAACACGCAGATATCAATAGTTCGTGTGGCCCCCATGGCTGGCAGCAAAAGCCGCTACGCGCTGCGGCATCGAATGAAAGAGGCTTTGGATGTGGGCTTGGGGTATGTCGGTCCAGGCTGCTTCCACACGTTTCCCCAGTTCATTAGGCGTAGCCGCGGGTGGTGCTTGCCGGGCCACTCGGTTGCCGATCAGCGACCAGACGGGTTCGATGGGCGACATGTCGGGAGGACAGGTGAGCCACGGCACCAGTGACACCTGGTAGGCCGTGAAGGATTGTTGCACGATGCGTGCCATGTGCGGGCGCGCATTGTACTGTTGAGACGTGGCCGCTGACAGGTCCTGCAGGTAAGGGTATATATACTACAGGCTCCAAAACGTCGGAGATGTAGCAGTGGCTGTTGAGTGCACCGGCGTTGCATACTAGAGGGGTGCGGGTGTCATATCCAATTGCGCCCCAAACCATAACGCCAGGCAACGGACCTGTATGGCGATGCATAATGCAGGCGTCATATAGTCTCTCGCCGCTGTGCCGCCACACACGGATCCGACCATCGTGGTGTTGCAGGCAGAAGCGGGATTTGTCGGAGAAGACAATGTCGTGCCATTCCGTAGTCCAGGTGCGGCGTTTAACGGCCCACTGCCACCGCATTCACCGGTGGTGAAACGTCAATGGTAATCGGACCAATGGGCGCCGTGCGACAAGTACCCGCTCCTGCAGACGACGTCGAACGGTACGTGCTGACACAGGTTGTTACGTAACATACCCTAATTCCTGCGCTAACGTTCGTGATGCGGCGGTGCGAGACGTCAATGCCCGCCGCACAACATGCCGGTCCTCTCGTTCGGTGGTATGCCGCGGCTGCGGCAATCGCTCACGTCGGTCCGTCCGTCCCTCCTGCACCCACCGAGTCCATACTCGCCTCACTGTGGCTGGATGTCGTCCCACACGGGCGCCGATGTCGCGGTACGATAAAACGCTGTCGCGATAAGCCACTATTCGTCTTCGGTCGAACTCCAAAACGTGCTGAATGACTGCCATATTCTGCGACGAGGCATCAGGAAGCTTCCCACGCACAGGTCCTGCAGTACAACACACGTCGACTACTTACACTCCGCCTTCTGTGCAGGATTCTTATAGCTCTTCTCGGTTGCGTGCCGGGAGCACATGATTTGCATATGCCCTGCAATGCTATTCGTTTGCATGTTCTCTCGCGGGTGACGCATGCTGCGAATTTCAGGCCAATCGGATGCTTCCTTCTTGGTGTTGTATTTTGGATGGCCAGCAGTGTATTAATTCATGCTGTTGACTCCACACCCCTGGCTCGTCCATCCGTGTGCATTAATTGAAAATGTGATTCGTCGAACTTGGAGATCTTCGTCCAGTCTTCAAGAGTTCAGTTATGGTGCTCTCGTGCAGATATATTTGTTGTTTTTTTACGCTTTCCAACCGTAGGTTGAAGAAGCCTATATGTTCCAGCTTTGTCCGTCTGTCTGATTGTCTGTCCTTCCGTCCGCACGATGACTCACGTAAAAATGGTTCGATTTCGATGAAATTATTTTAATATGTGGTAGGGGACCACCTGGGAACAAACCCTACTAAAATTGGACGAAATTAGGTCAAAGGTCAGGACATAGGAGCGGGATCCATTCCATCGCCCTTATGCTTCATAACTTACGTAAAAACTCTTCGATTCTGACAAAACTTTATCATGTTGTTCCGGAAGTATGCTGAACCGGTTCTGTTGAATATAATTGAAATGGGGTCAAAGGTCAAGACACCGGAGCAAAATTTTTTCCGCAGCGATTATCCCCATAACTTGATTAAAAATGCTTCTATTGCGATAACATTTCAGTATGTTGTTCCGGAGGTATACTGAACCACTTCTGTTTAATATCATCGAAATGGGGTTAAAGGTCAGGGCACAGGAGCAAGAGTTATTCCACATCCATTATCCTCATAACTTGAGTAATAAGTTGGGTAATGATTTCTGGTATGTTGGAGAGCGTATCATAATCAATGCATTGCATGGATTTACTAACTTGTTAGTAAAGACGAGTGGTACCAAAGAGGACTTCTGCTGTTATTGCCCATACTCGTCTGTTGTATCTGGCTGTATATTCTAAAATTCTTCTCTGAATGCTGCTGTTTACTGCCCAGTTACTTAGTGAAACGGAGCTCGTCTGTTACTTCCTACAATCCTCTGACGTCGAACATCTACCCGTCCTCTCTGCCGACACGTAGACCGCTGACTGCTTGTTTGGTTGCTTGTGCACCAGTCATTATTCAGTAAGCAATGCCTCGGCTAAAGTGTCTGGCGCATGACTTGTTGCCTAGCAACCTGTCAGACGGCAAACGATTATTTGTGCTATTACCTTCATTTCGCTGCGTAATATAACTCCGTACATCTATTTGTTCGTATTTAATTGTGTGATGATTCTTTTCCAACTGTATCGACGGGTGTCAAACAACAATCTGTGATACTCATGGAAATACTGTATAACTGCCAAAGACATTCACGCTAGATTAAGAGCAGTTTATGGTTCTGAAACTTTGGACATAAGCACTGTTCGTCGTTGGGTAAGAAAATCAAAGGACAGTGGAAGAATTTTTGCCAAAAGGATCAGCCGTGGAGCGGAAGGCCCGTCATCGCAACTTGTGATTTAAACAGGCAAAAGTCGATGACCTCATCAGGGAAAACCGAAAGTAACTCACAAAACAACAGCAGATATGCTGACCATTATAGTTTAAGTAGTGTCAAAGGCATTGTTAACGTTTTAGGATACAATAAAGTGTGTACGCGTTGTGTAACGCGTCACCTAACAACTGAAGTGAAGAAATCAAGACTTGGAACGTGCTAAAGGTTACTTGGTCGCTATAAAAAATATAGAATATTCAACTCCAAATTCCGTGAAAAATTAGTGTTGATCCTGTAATCTAATACTTTTATCATATATATTTTCCTAACAATGGAAACAAAACACTGCTTTGGGAAAAACATTTAACTGCACAAACAATCCAAAATAATTCAACTTTCTTACTCTTACAAAAAAAAGATGCTTATTCTTCCAAATGCAGGGCTACCCAATATTTCAAAATGAATACGTTTGGATAGTTTATTGCCAGGACTTTCATGTCTTATTTTAAGTTTTTAGGATATCTTGAAATGAAATAGTAGAGATGTGAAAACATATGTGCCTCTGTGAGAATTTTTTCGAACAAACTGATTCGAAATATTCGCTGATAAAACGCAATCAGAAATAAGATATATAACAGTTTCATTTACCAAAAATCAAGGCACATTTGCTGCTGTGGGGGTATACACTACAGTGCCAGAAAAACTGGTACACCAGTCTAATACTTGGTATGTCCCCCACTGGAGCGCAGGACTGCAGAAATACGACGAGGCATGGACTCCACTAGATTCTGGAAATATGCTGTAGGCAATGCACACCATACTTCCTGCAAAGCGTTCCACAATTCGGGTGTATTCCGAGGTCTCAGATTCCTGTGTTCGATAGCGCGTTGCGTGGCATCCCAAATGTTTTCTATCACGTTCAGATCTGGGGACTTGGGTAGGAATGGCAACACCCCAAACTCAGATGAATGTTCCTCTAACCATAATGTGGCGTCCCGACACTCGTGTGGAGGTGCATTTTCCTGTTGGAGCAGGCCCAATCCATCAGCATGCATGAATGCAGGACTTGAACGGGTGTACCTTGTCAGAAAGGATGCGCACATAGCGTTGGCCGGTCACAGACGTTTGTTGACGTACCAAGGGTCCCAGTGATGGTAATAGTATGGGGTGTGTCCAGTTAAACACACCCCATACGATTACGGACACCCCATCAGTCAGTACAGTTCCCTGTTGACAGGCGGGATCCATGGCTTCCTGGGGTTTGCGCTACATACCAATCCTTCCATCTGTCCGATACAGTTGGAAACGCGACTCGTCTGACCAGGCTACTTGTGTGCAGTCATCAAGTGTCCATTGGCGGTGTTTCCGTGCCCAAGCGAGGGCATTGCTCTGTGTCGTGCACCCATCAAGGGGACTCGAGTTGGGCGTCGGTTCCCAAAGCCCATATCGTGCAGGGTACGTTGCACAGTCCGGGCGCTGATGCTTGTTGAGGCTCCAGCATTAAATTCCGATGATACCTGCGAGAGTGTTGCACGCTTACCGCGTGAAACGATTCTTGACAGCCGACGATTGTGACGTTCATCCAATGTTTTTTTACGGCCACACTGGTATCGTAGGTTGGAGGTTTTGCCGTAATTCTTGTAGTCACGGTACACCTTTGCAATGGTCGTCCGTGAAAATCCGAACTTCGTTTCTACCTCCGAAATACTATGGCCCATCTCATGAGCGCCAACTATGACACCACGTTAAAAATCGCTTAAATCGTTAGTACTTGTCATTCTCATGCCGAAAACAGCTCTGACAGCTGGCAAGGATGTCTAACGCTTTATATACGCACTGGCGGACGCAACCGAGTACGTGCATAGGTGACGTTGCTATGTATGCATAGGTGACGTTGCTATGTATTTTGCATAAGCTCGTCTGTACCAGTTTTTCTGGCACTTCAGTGTATTCTATCTTTGCTCAAAGAAAATATCTTGGTAATAACCTATTGCTTTGCTGTCCTCTGAATCGAGCCAAGAAGCACTTTGAATAAATGTGTAATAAGATCCTCCTTTCCAATTCGTTTGAAAGATACTCTGTAAAGATGTGATCTGTGGATCTACGTTGGACACTGCCGAGTTTTAATATTATTTTGAAACCACGAATTCACATTAAGTGCCATGCGGCATGTCGTGTTGAACTGTTACAAGATGTCAAAACCGGTTGAATATCATAGCTACAATATATTTGTAAGACAAACAAAATTGGCCAGAACGTCAACATAGAATGCAGCCGTCATTATTCCAGGCACTTCACAAAATGGATTTTCTTTGATCCACACTCTGTGTTCCATGTGCTTTCTACAATACGTATCGATGCTGTGCATTGGTTTTTGTTGTTAAAGATTTATATGAAGTAGGTCTCACGTGGTAATTCATTACGTGCGGTTTCCTGCGTGCTGTAAAATCGCTGATAGGCTTGGCTATGACTGCTTGCATTTCCAGGTTCATGTCTTGCGGGAAACCGATGGTGAGCTTAAATAGCCCGTCTTTTCAAAATTCTTCCGCTCCTGTTAGTCAGCATTTTCTGTCTATTGGATAGTTTCTCAAAAGTAGAGGCATTGCTTAATTGGTGTTTCAATGCACATCAAATGTGAACTTGAGACGTTATCATGTTTTGTTGTTGCTGTTGCTGGGTTTATTGACTACCGTTAACAACTCTTAAGGCAAGTTAATTGTGGATTTATCGACTACTGTAAACACCTCCTAAGGCAAGTTAATTTTGGGTTTATTAACTACCTTTAACAACTCTTAAGGCAAGTTAATTGTGGATTTATCGACTGCCGTTAACATCTCTTATAGCAAGTTAATTGTGGGTTTATTGACTACCGTTAATAATTCTTAAGAGAAGTAAATTTTGGGTTTATTGACTACCGTTAATAATTCTTAAGACAAGTTAATTTTGGGTTTATCGACTACCGTTAACAACTCTTAAGGCTACAAGCAATTGCTCGTCCCTAATTTAGGGTGACTGGTTCGTTAAAAGGAGAAAGCCAGCGTCATGCAACAGACACATAACCCTCGCCTCTGACCACTCAGCCATCGAAACGGACTGTGCCATCGGGAAGGCTGAGTTGCCAGAAGCTAGCACCTCTGACCACTCAGCCATTGGAACGGCTATCTCAATGATCCACCACTCTCACTCATGGACATTTTCCCCATACGAAATCCAATTATCACTCCTCAGCTAACTCCTTTCGTGCACACATCGTTCGATTTTACATTACAAATTACTTCCTGCTACCTTTAAAACAAATACACTTGCATGTATCATTACGCAAAGCGAGGCTGAAGGCCGAGCGGAGCTCTATTTACGAGACTCAAGACAATTATTTGATCGGGCATAAGTACGAGATGACACACCCGATCACCGTGATTTTTTTCATGCGATTGGTCATCGTCCATGGTCAGGTTTTGACGGCTTTCGATTCCCGAAATTCCGTGTCATTGAGGAATTTCAATTAAAACTAGATGGCCTTTTACTTGAACCGTTTCACGAAAGTCGGCTCACTAACATTAATTAAATAAAATCGTTTGAATAGAAAAATGAAGAAATAGAAAGACTCCGTCTGTTAGCTCAACCCTTGCTTAATCTTATAATAATAAAAGGAAGTTTGTGTATGTGTGTGTGTGCCTGTCTTTCGCGATACAAAATGAAAAACCTGGTTCCTGATTTGAGTGTGCCTTTCCGCTTTGTTTACATGCAACCTGATCACAACTAACGTGAAGGCGTGAAGGAAAGTAGTTCATGATAAATTTTAAGCATTTTTGTTTTTAGAATGTTTCGTACTTTTGTTCTGGAAGTCATAAATTTTACGCGTTCGTTGTTTTTAGAATTTGTTATAATAGACGGCTTAATGAGCTTAGATTTTGCAATAGCTTCGATCAAAATTTGCCAACTGTATCCGAGTTATCGGTTACCGTTAGCGACTATTCCTAGTAGTGAAACACATTTTCCTGCAACCATAGTGGTGCTTTAGGTTTTTTATTTTTTTATTTTTTGCGGTATGTTATACTTTGAACCTTGCTATTAGGAAAGAACGTATTCAACATGTCATGATATCGACGCAGGCCGCACAGGTCATGATATGCTACAAGATGCTCTTGTAGCATACCGTTTACAATGCTGTAGATGACAGTCCCTAATCATTTTCCCCCTCGGAAATTCAAAAAAATTTAAAGCAGCTTTTGGACCTTCGCGCGAATTAAAATAATTTCTTCATAAAGACAAAAAGTATTCCAACTGTTTTAACTCTTTCTCAAACTGTACACCCACGAACCCGAAATAAAAATTACCCGTCTCATAATATTATTAAAATTACTCGTCTCAAACGTATGGTACCACCATATCATACGTTTTAGGTTGCTACACAGTCAATGAGCTACCGACTACCGTATTGATAGCAAATATCCATGTAACCGCGTGTTGTTCAGTGGTGAGGAGATCCTTCTTTTGGAGTTGTTCCGAACACTGGTGATGAAACTTTATGTTCTGCATTCTATACTTTTGATTACATGGTGAGCTACCGGTATAGCATGTAAGAAAATGCCTTATGTAAAATGAAATTCGCGGCAGTACGGTTACGCGTACCTGACTTAACTATACGGCATTTCTATGGAACCGCCGAGCCGACTGTACGGTGTTTCCACAGAACATCGCAGCCCACTGCATGATTTTGCACCAAGCGACCCAACATTACTGGCTACGCTACTGGGCTGGACAGTAATAATGATATATTTTATGAAGAGTTAAGCTAATATGTATATATAGGAAGAAAGCATGCAAAAAATAGTGAAATGAATACCTCAATTACCGTATTGCAATGAAGAAAGACACGAAGAGTTAACTGGACACAACCTACAAACAATCCTTATTTCCAAAATACTGTAACTGAGATTAATGATATCCAGATAAATTTGTTCCACTCGTCTGTAAATATCACAAGTGTGTCTTTTCCCTGGGGAAAAATGGTCTGCAAAACATAATGTTGCTTACCTTCGAGAATTAGGTGTGCTAAAAATGACGAAAGGCAAGACGTCCTGATAAGTTTTAGAAGGAAGGAAAGCACATTGCTCAAAATAAAATATTTTCTTCTACTCCTTAAGAAAGGTGCGTAGTTGGGTTATGCTGAAGAACTGTACTCGTAAAGGTATACCGGAGATTAATTGAACTTCATAATTTAAAGATCCCCTGAATATCGAAGTTAGGAGGGCTATTTCGTTCATAATTTAGAGTGACCAGTTTTACAAAATAGGACGATATTAAAAACTCCCAAACGAATATAACATTCATGTGTCTCAAACCTTGAACTTTTATTGAATTATTGTTAGCGGAAATTTTCGAGGACTCCGCAGGTTCCGAACTGCGAAGATAATTTGAGAACAAAATCATACATATAGTGTAACAGTAAAAATCACGCAAAATCGGACACACAGAGAATGATACTATGTCGTAATGTCGTAGCAGCGTTCCATAAACCGTCGAAAATAATGAAAACTCAATGAATGTTCATATTTCCTTACATATTCTAAAATGCTTATAGCAGAGATGAGGAACCTTTTCGTGTTGGAAGGCCGCATTAAGTAGTTGTAATCTAATTAGGCCGCATTTAAGAAACTTCAATTAGATTTACTTCAAAATGTACTTTATTTTTTTTAAATATAACTACTATGTACCAACTAACTTCAAAAAATGAAAAAAAAATGTTAATTCTAAATTTAACTAACCTTTTAATGACTTCGTTGCGACTCCTTTTTGTTGAAAAGCATTTGAATATTTGGTTGCAGCATGGAGGTTCGCAGATTCAGCTGATCGTCTAGATTGGTTTGTGATCTTAAGGGGGTCTTGATTTGGGTTAGGTATTGTAATGTAGATTAGCAGCAATAATGATTGAAAAGCCAGAAAGCACTTTCGTGCATGTTGCCCAAGGCGTATGTATTCTTATGTTAAATAAGGAATTTACCTTCTCAGAGTTCAATCAATTCTGTGTGTAATTCTTTAGGAACCATGGCGACATCAACTAGGTGAGGTTGAAATGAAAATTTAAGTGTTATATCATGACTCTCAAAATAAGTGAACCTCTCATTATATTCTCCAATTAATAAGTCTATAACATTTGCGTATTCTTCAAATGATTTGTATGAATCCTCCTGATCATCAATGACCTTTGCTAACTGGGGAAAATATTTATATGAAATTTCCGTTTGAAGAAGAAGAGTTTTGAAAAAGATAACTTTTTTCAAAATGCTTGGACTTTTTGCCATATAACATACGTATATAGACTTAGTTTTACCTTGCAAAGAAATTCAAGACATTATTTTGTAAAAATCTAACTACATAAATTTATCTTGTAAAAGTCTAACTACAGAAATTTATTTTGTAAAAATCTAACTACATTGTACTAACTAACTTCAAGTGAACCTTCCATTATATTCTCCAGTTAATAAGTCTATAACAGCTGCGTATTCTTCAAATGATTCCTTTGAATTCCCCTGCTCATCAATTACCTTTGCTAACTGGACAAAATGTTTATCTGAAATTCCCTTTTGATGAAGAAGAGTTTTGAGAAAAGACAGCTTTTTCGTAATGCTTGGACATTTTGCCACATATCATACACAGTGTGGCAAATAATTTTTAAGACTGGGTCTGTAAAATGAAATAGAAACAAAAAATTATAATTTGTTTTGGTTTGTTATTCAAAATAAGTCCCTCCGGCTTCAATGCACTTGTTACAGCGATTTGATAATGATTCGAATGCCTGTTCCAGTTCACTTTGCGGAATTGCCTCCAAAGCACGCGTCGAAGCTGTTTGTATGGTCGAAATATCATCAAAATAACACCCTTTAAACGTCATTTTAAGTTTTGGGAATATATAAAAAGTCGCAGGGTGCTAAATCAGGCGAATACGGTGTATCATTCAACACATGGACGTTATTTTTTGCCAAAAATCTACGAACGAGAAGTGAGGTGTGACTGCGTGCATTATCGTGCAACAAACACCAACTCTTTTCATCCCGATATTCTGGACGAATGCGACGAATTCTGCCCATCAAACGCCTCAAAACATTTAAATAAAACTCACCAATAATTGTTTGTCCACTTGGAACAAATTCTTTGTCCACTTGGAACAAATTCTTTGTGGATAATACCCTTACTATCGAAGAATGTAATGAGCATTGTTTTGATTTTCAATGAAACGTTTCTTGTTTTTTTGGCTTGTGGTGAGTTTTTTGACTTCCATTCCGCACTTTGTCGCCTTGTTTTATGATCATATTGAAAACACCATGTTTCATCACCTGTAACAATCGATTTTAAGAAGTTTGGATCATTTTCAGCGGCTGAAATGATGTCTCTGCAATGTGCACTTCTCCTTGATATTTGTTCATTGGTTAAAGTGTGTGGAACAAATTTAGCACAGACTTTTGTCTTGCCCAAATCCTCATGCAGGATGGTTCGAATCGTTTCTGTGTTGATGTTTAAAGACTCTTCCATCATTCTTAGCGACGCTCATCGATTGTTTGCCACAAAATCACGCACTTTTTCAATAATCTCAGGTGGTGTCCTAGATGAACTTGGTCTTCCGGTATGCTTATCATCTTCTAGCGTATCTCTTCCGCCCAAAAAACGTCTGTGCCACAGGAAAACATTTGATCTACTTAAACAAAACTCACCGTAAACTTGTTTCATCATTTGGTACGTTTCCGAGGCACTTTTACCAAGTTTGGCGTTAAATTTAATAACAGCCCTTTGTTCCATCTTAATAATCCAACATAAAAAAATTTACTTCTCTAATGAACGGCCGTTTCGTTTGAGTTACTTTAACAACTGCGCAGTACTTTTGGCAGAAAGCAAGTAGATGGTCACGGCTTATAACGCATTCGCGATTACACTAGTGGTGCCACCGTTGGCTGAAATATAGCGCCAGTCTTAAAAATTCTTTGACGCACTGTGTATATAGACTTAGTTTTACCTTTTAAAGAATTTCAAATTATTTTACTTTGACATGATATCACACATGAATGCAGCATTTCTATTGAAATCTTCTTTCAAGAATTCACATTACTGATTCTGTTTTTCATAAAATTTAACTATCTGTTCTCGCAAAGATAACATTCTTACTAACACCTGTCCTTGAGATAACCAACGCGCTTTTGAATGATACGGCAAATCTGCACTGAATACCTCTTTAGTATTTTAGATATACTTTAATATTAAAATAAAAATAGTAAAAGACGATCAAAAACATATCAATGCAAATAAAGGATTTGTTCTGCAAAATTTGGATTCACTTAAAAGGCTGCAGTTCCCCACTCTTGCCTTATACAGTAGTAATGTAATACTACAAAAGAAAAATATGTTGGAAAAGTGTCGGAAAAATAATTTTGTCAAAGTATTACGAACGTTTCCAGCTTCACGTTAAGGTCACTCTCCTGATCTTCGTGTACTTAACTTGCAGGGCGTCCTGTAAGAAACGAAGTAAAGGGAAATCTTTACTAACGAACTTTCAAAAAACGGTCAATTATTTATTTATGAACATGGTAAGGATTAATAAGCTGCTACTCCCAACTCATTTAACGAAAACAGAATTCCGCGTTAGCGAACATTTTACGGTGTGCAACGGAAAATGTTTAGTCCGGTAATTCCCCGTTCTGTGCCGCATTAAATGGCGTTATGTAGATTTGTTATGCGGTAATTCCCCTTTCAATGCCTTATTGGATATACAGTGCGGAGATTGGTGACTTCAAAAGCACTAGAGGATAATGTCCCAAGATGGTGAAAAAAGTTCTACAGTCAGCAAACGACGTAACAGAGAGTTGGCCTGCTACATGGCGTGTAGAGAAAAAAAACAGTGTCCTGCTCAAGTTTTGCTTAAAGCTTTCTTGAAGAAAGTAGTGAACAACTCTAGCTTTATTGGAACTCAAAATCCGGAGCCCGTTTCTGCGCAGAAGTATGTACGTTTTAAAAATACTTTCTTTAGAATAAATTTAATTCTTTTCAAATTACGTATTTAACAATGAACTATTTTTAAGATACATAAATTAACTGCTTTAGAATTATGCATTTTTACTAGCTTTGAATAAAG
The DNA here is from genome assembly GCA_039090855.1 of Macrothele yani. NCBI lineage: Eukaryota > Metazoa > Arthropoda > Arachnida > Araneae > Macrothelidae > Macrothele > Macrothele yani. The sequence goes on from CM077002.1 coordinate 136,137,640, forward strand.
TTAATTTATTTCAGCACATTAATAAATCTGACAATATGTCTTATGAAAAGAAAAGTAAACTCGTCTAGGAACATTCAAATTGCACATTTCGTAGTGTAACGTACCAGGAGATGTGACGTACCTGCCAGCAGGACGCACATGACATAAAGGCAGATAGGAAGCAGAATAAACGTCCGCGTAGCTCAATTGGTAGAGCAACTTATTCCGGAATGAGGGGACCCGGGTTCGAATCCTGGCGCGGATAAAGATGACGGAGAAATTTACTTCGTTATAGTAGAACACTCGATCAGAGACCACAACACCATGGGCATCGTACGCAAAAGTCATCATTTGCTTCACTTTGGATTGTTGCCGACGACACTTTGAGGGGCGTAGGGAACTTGGATCCCTCCATTCCGCTGATTGAGACGTCAGTTCCGGCTCAGAATCAAGGGTCCAAGTCTCATCAATTGCGACAATTCTGTTGAGCCCTCTCTTTCGAACCTGTGGATGTTATTCTGTGCGATGCTCACTCTTTCTGCCATCTGCTCGGGGGTGAGTTGATGGTCAACCCAGCGCGCGGCGATTTTTCTTTTTCCCAGTGAATCGGTCAAAATCCGGTGAACATACATGGTGGATAAATTTGCCTGATGAGCAATCTCCTCGACTACCAAACTGCGATTCTCTTCGAGGAACATTGCAACAATGGTGACAGATGTTTTTAATATATTAATATATATATACGAGTGGTGTGCTTGTCTTGCGGCGATATAGAGATATCGCCGCAAGACAAGCACACCACTCGTGCCACATCCGGGACTCTAAGCTCGAAATCAGACCCAACTCCGATGACTTGTAAGAAACCAGCGCCTCTTACTACTCTATCAGCGGGACGTCCTAATTGGACGGATTGGGAAAATTTCGCTTCATAGGGGATGGGGATAGGTACATACACTGACGGATAAAAAAATCCCAACACCAAGAAAAAATTGTTCTAGAGGAATGAAATGGCGGCAATACATTTGCATAGGTAACATATTTAATCGATTAAGGTTTCAAGATCACAGCTTATTGTAAGCGCGAGAAGAGCCATTTTAAATGTGAAATGTTGGTACATTAATAACCGGTGTAACCGCCAGAATGTTGAATGCAAGCACGCAAACGTTCATGCATTGTGTCGTACAGGTGCTGGATGTCAGTTTGTGGGATGGAGTTCCATGCCTGTTGCACTTGGTCGGTCAATACAGGGACGGTTAATGCTGGTTGGGGGTGACGCTGGAGTTGTCGTCCAATGATGTCCCATACGTGCTCGATTGGTGAAAGATCTGGTGATCTAGCAGGCCACGGCAACATGTCGACACTCTGTAATACATGTTGGGTTACATTAGCGGTATGCGGGCGAGCGTTATCCTGTTGGAAAACACCCCCTGGAATGTTGTTCATGAATGGCAGCACAACAGGTTGAATCACCAGACTGACGTACAACTGTGCCGTCAGGGTGCGTGGGATAACCACGAGAGTGCTCCTGCTGTCATAGGAAATTTCTCCCCAGACCATAACTCCAGGTGTAAGTCCAGTGTGTCTCGGCCGCAGACAGGTTGGTTGCAGGCTCTCACCTGGCCTTCTTCTAACCAACACACGGATATCACTGGCACCCAGGCAGAACCGGCTTTCATCAGAAAACACAACAGATCTCCACTCCGTCCTCCAATGAGCTCTAGCTTGACACCACTGACGTCGCAAACGGCAGTGGTTTGGAGTAAGTGGAATGCACGCTACAGGGCGTCTGGCTCGGAGCTGTCCTTCAAGTAACCGATTTGTAACAGTTCTTTGTGTCACTGTGGTGGCAACTGCAACTCGAATTGCTGCCGCAGACGCAGTACGATGCGCTACGGCCATACGCCGTACACGGCGGTCTTCCCTCTCAGTAGTGCCACGTGGCCGGCCGGAACCCGGTCTTCTTGAGGCAGTACCTTCCCTTGACCACCGCTGCCAACAATCATGCACAGTGGCTACATTCCTGCCAAGTCGTTCTGCAATATTGAGGCAAAAAAATCTACCTTCTCGTAGCCCTATTGCACGACCTCGTTCAAACTCCGTGAGCTGTTGATAATGGCTTCTTCGTCTTCTTAAAGGCATTCTTGACTAACATCAACACCCTACGTCGAATCGTAACGATAACTAATGCTCACGAACGTTACAGCGCGTATTTACAGCAAACCTGCTTTATATGTTCCGAAGGGCACTACTAGCGCCACACGTATGCGCCGATCGCGAAATTTGCATAGACGTTATCTTGCAGATGTACTCTCACCGCCTACCAACTGTCGTTTATCTAACACAACCCCTTCTTGGTGTTGGGATTTTTTTTCCGTCAGTGTATGTGATATTTTAATAAAGATTCATTTCTGTATATAACAGGGTACTTTAGCATGCATGAACATTGGGCAATACGATCCTTTCACTTACCAGCAATCACGCCCGTTTTCCGAACTCTAATTCTATAAAATCAGTTTTTGAACATAAAATTAAAGAAAGAGAAAAGTATTTAATGGAAAGGAAAGTAATTTAAAATCCGTAACTGTTTTACGATTTAGAACAGCGTCGTGACGTCAATGCATACGGTTTGACGTAAAACAGAGCAGGCTTTGGCGCCCCTTAATTTTAAATTAAAATCTGAAATTTTCAAAGTATTTCATTGATTCTGACAAAATTATTTTTAAACTTAACAGCATTTTGAAACAGTAAAGCTAAGCCACCTTTCAGAATATTTTGGTTTTCAGACTTTTTTCTAGGAGTAGAAGTGGTAGAAAAATTTAATCAATGTTTCGAAGCGCTGTTTTTTCCCTCCTTTTTTTGATTTTCGTGTTTTGATGGTATCTGGACTGTAAGACCTACCAGCATGACAATTTAGATCAGGGCCTTGTAAGGACTTCTGTGGCCTTTTCCCAGATCACTATTGCTTTTACAATTACTTACACTGTTGTTATATTACATTGTATTTTTGGTTTTAATGTAACAGCTAAAACAAAAACGAATTGAACTGAACTAAGATTTTTCTAGGTATTTTAGTGCAAATTTTCATACTGATAATTACAACGAATTAGGGTTTGAAAACCACAATAAGTACACTAAGTCAAATCTTAAAACTCACGGATTTTAATTTTTGAAATAGCAAAATCCGAGACTTAACACCGCTGCAATTAGTATTATACACTTAGTAGCATGTAATCACAAATCCATTAACAAAAGTAACAGAATTGGTTAGAGTACATTCGTAGACATTGTGTGACGTGCCCGAGATAAAGGCAGATAGCATTGAGAGCATATGCTAGTGTAGTATAGTGGATAGCACTCGGAGCTCCGGAGCTCCGGAGCCGAGAGTTGTGGATTAGAGTCCCGCCCCGCAGGACGCCCATGAGGTTAAGGCAGATAGCAGTGAGAGCATAAGTTAGTGTAGTATAGTGGATAGCACTCGGAGCTCCGGAGCCGAGAGTTGTGGATTCGAGTCCCGCTCCTGGCATAAAGAATGATGAAGAAACTTACTTCGTCATATTGGAGCCCGAACTTCAGGGATAGTCTAGCTGTTAAGTTTCTCGCAATGATGTGATATTCTTTCCACACGGTAGGACAGGAAAACTGAGAATCCTTTCTTCGGTGCTTCGAAAAATAAATCTGTGTGATGTAACGTTCCACACACCAAATTATCTGGGATTTCTAAAATGCACGTTTTTCATCGGATGACTGCCGACAGCGACACATAGTCCCGGCTGGCCCGTGGACCATGCCTCCGGCCCTCTTTCAGGGGGCAGATGTGACAAGCCTGCCCCGCAGGACGCACATGAGATAAAGGCAGATAGCAATAACAGCACACTCCAGTGTAGTATAGTGGGCAGCCTCCGGAGCCGAGAGTTGTGGGTTCGAATCCACTCATCGGCATAAAGAATGATGAATAAATTTACTTCGTCGTAATTGACATGCACCAGGAGCCTCATGAGTGGTACCTTTTCTTAGGATGGTCCAGCCTGCATTACTTAACTAATTGCCAGCCATAGCCCAAAAAAAGAGAAACTTATTAATTCAAACGTAAGGTTCATCATGGAAAGCATAACGAAAAGAAATTAAATTTACATCAGTGAATGATCAACAAAAAGGTAAAGCGTTAAAAAGGCATTAAAAAAATATGTCCAATCTGTTTTTTCAAAGCAGTAAAAAAATTTGCCCAGTCTGATTTTTTTTTCAAGACAACTTCACTGCCTGAAAACGTTCTGGAAGATTTGTTTGTTTGTTATTGAGCAGGTAAGATCACAGAGCTGGCCACAGGGTTGCAATATTAAGACGTATTACAAAAGCTGTCCATAGGAAAGCTCGAAATGTGAAAATGCTAGACGTCTAATGAACCTCCGGATCAATCGATTCCATGTGAGACTTCTTATAAATTTTCAAGTAAATCTCAAAATCGTGCAGTATTCCAGTTTTACAGTAATCTTAAATTAAGCACAACTTTCCAGATCATCCTGTTAAAGATGTTTGTTCTCTGTGTTAAAAGAAGCTCCAGGAAGGCAATGACTAGGAAAGTGAAAATGTTTTAGACTTGGTAATTACTCTATATATAAGAGAATGTTGATCGAAAATTCCTAATTGTTTGCTTTAATCGCTGAAATTTCTGTTAACCTGAAGAGAAATTCGTTGGCTTGAAAAACAAAAGATAATTGATAAGGCATAAATATTATTTAATTATATTGTTGTTGTTTTTTGTTATTATTTAATAGTATTTAATTATTCATATTATTTAATTATTTTTTTAAAAAAGATACACCATGTAACAGAAAAAATCGTTGCACTATTTTTTTCGGTACATCAAATTTATCAAAAACAGGAAGGCAAAAGCTAACAATTAAAAAAATCTAAAGTTTTCAGGGAAGCAATAATCACAGTAAAATTTGAGCTATACGTTCTACAAAAGGTGAAGTGCCAGCCAGAAGTGCTCCTGTCAGACTCAGAGCAAAATGTAATAAAAATAAGACTTTCCACACACGGAAAGGTAGAAAGGTTATTCAGCTCAGACTAATCTAAACGCATTGTAACACCTCACCAAATTCGTAACAGCCGTTTTAACCTTTAACCCTTGTAAACAAACACACGCTTCAATGAACTGGACTAAACGAGGATTTGTTTTCATCAAAAAATGAGAGGAATCGTTCGTCCGTAACAATTCCACAAAACTGTTCCAGCGTTCACGAAAGAGAAGGTAAAACAAAAATGGTTCACAGAGTGGGGAAACGCAGGCTTTACGGATAAGAATATTTAAAGTCGCTCAAATTAAACGAAAATTGTTTTTCAGTGTGATTTCAGGGAGAAAAGCACCCTTACCATTGAAGAAAACCTATTTCACAGATTACGAGATACCTCCATTTTATTTTAGAATGTCTGTAGTTATACACTGTCTTGCTTCCTTTCCGCCCATATACAGCGTATGGAGAAGACCGCTGTAATTGATATAGTCGTTTTTGTGAAGATAGAATTATTAAGCACCATATATTCTACCAAACCAACATTTAGCCTATCATATCATAATGTAACAGTCACTACAAGACTTCCTGGATGCAAACTTATAAACCATTTTCTCATGGGAAAAAAAACTTCTTAGATAATTTCCTCAGAAATGAGAACCATGAGGTAGGCTGGTAGCCACACACACTTGTGGTGGCTACCTGCCTACCTCATGAACTTTAGAAGACCAGAGCTGGATTTTTTCTCTGTTGCACACGACATGTATCTGCTATTTCAAGTAATCGGAATGGTATCCGTTTTATTTCTATTTCAAGTAATCGGAATGGTATCCGTTTTATTTCTATTTCAAGTAATCGGAATGGTATCCGTTTTTATTTCAAGTAAGCTATTTCAAGTAATCGTTTTTATTTCAAGTAAGCTATTTCAAGTAATCGTTTTTATTTCAAGTAATCGGAATGGTATCCGTTTTTATTTCAAGTAATCGGAATGGTATCCATTTTTATTTCAAGTAATCGTTTTATTTCAAGTAAGCTATTTCAAGTAATCGTTTTATTTCAAGTAAGCTATTTCAAGTAATCGTTTTATTTCAAGTAAGCTATTTCAAGTAATCGTTTTATTTCAAGTAAGCTATTTCAAGTAATCGTTTTATTTCAAGTAAGCTATTTCAAGTAATCGTTTTATTTCAAGTAAGCTATTTCAAGTAAGCTATTTCAAGTAATCGGAATGGTATCCGTTTTTATTTCGCACCAAGCTTATCTAAGATTTATCTTTGTATTTTATCATAACGTACTGTATATAGGACAGTCTGAAAATGACCAACATTTTACATAGAAGAACGTATTGACTAAGAAAAAACAATGGTTCCGTGAAAGACTAAGATAATTCAGGGTTCGACAACACACTAACAGAACATACAATAATTAAATTGATTTACAACCAATTCTTCAAAGTCACTGGTTTATTCTTCTTTGGAGAGTAGAAAACTGAATCTATGAACACGTAACATAGACCAGTACACATTCACAGACGGATTAAATACTAGCGCGATCGAAGTCCCTAATAAACACAGACATTCAAGTTGGGTGGTTCCAATATTCATATGTCACCATGATATGATTGATTGCCAGTTATTCCAAACTTCGCTGCCCCGGTGGCGCAGTGGTCCAAGCGATGGCTTCTGATCATTCGTCCGAAATGGATCCGGGTTCGAATCCCGGTGAGACATGGATGTTGTGTTTGTCTTACGGCTTTGGTTCTCCCTCTTTCTTGGAGCCAGTGGCCCTAAATTAGGGACGGGCGATTGCTTATAGCCCACTGAGTTGCTCACGGTGGTCGTTAAACCTCCAATAAAAAAAATTAGCAAACTTCCGTTTTGTTTTCTTTTCATAAACTCAATAAAGTCCAGACATGACGTTCAGTATGGAAAACATAAGGAGAAGCAATCAAAATTTGAGTAAATGAAAAGAAAAGAAAAACGGAAGTTTATAAAAACATATACGTCACAACTTAAAATAAAATTAATTAGGTTCATCAGAGCCTTCCCCGGTGACGAAGAGGTCCAAAACGCGGGCTTCTAGATCATCAGAGCCCTTTCCCTGTGACCAAGTGGTCCAAAGCGTTGGCTTCTTGCTATTTCTTCAAGATGGTCCCGGATTCGAATCCCGTTTGAAACACGAGTGGTGTGTTTACCCTACGTGCTGATTCTTTTCCGTCCGTGAAATCAGTGGCCCTCAATAAAATGTCCCGGCTACCACCACATGGGCCAGCAAGCAGTTCAGGTCAGCAGCTGGCCAACAGTTGGCACTCCCATCAATTGTCATGCCAGATCAGAGCGATGAGTTATCCATCACTGGCAGTGGCTGCTACAAGCGGTCCTTAAGCGGTCTTGCAATCACATGCCATAAAGGATGGCTAGCCTAATGTGGTCCGCCAGTTTTCCGACAGTGGCAGCCGGCAAAGACGTGACGTAACTGATCGCTTGCCGAATCTTGTCCGCCAATTTCCCAGTAGTAGCCATAAAAAATGATAACCGCAGTTTCCCAAAGCCACAACTACTGTGTGATGAGATATGATTTTGCTACGAAATGAGTTTCTATAAATACATGAGAGTAATTGACTATTTCTTACAGTTCATTAATAATTATGTATATAATTTTCTTCCGACGGTAATCTTCATCGAGGTGGCATTTCATTAGGAATTTATTTGCCTTTCTACATATGGCTTTTTCCCCTCAACATCCACTAAAATAACACGATGGCGATAACGGCGTCTTCGACTAACTGATACCATGAGAGACACAGCACGCGTTGCTTATGCGCATGCGCAGTCCCGTTGCTTCCAACTCGTGTTGGGGTTGCTTCGGTCGCAGCTACAGGCCACTAGTGGCACTTTCTTGAAGGCCGGTAATTGACGGCGATGCTGCAGGGCCATCAATGGCTGCCACCAACGGACCGCTCAGTGTTGTGATCAGCATATTTCAGCCGGCAGTGACCCATCACTGCCAGCTGGTGGCCAACAGTTTCCCAATACTTGTGCTTTTGCTGGGTATCCATATCTGCATGAGGTTGACCACAGTGCCATCTTTCAACAGTACAACGCACCGTGTAATCGGCTCGTATAACTACTGATTGGTTGGAGGAGCACGACAACGAATTCCCCACATTGCCTTGACCCCCAAACTCCCTGATTGTAACACAATTGAACATTTATGGGATATTTTAGAACTGTGTGTGAGAATTGCTGCTCCTTATCCAAGGAATGGCCTAACTGACGAAGCTGCTGGAGAGGGCATAGGCCAAGATACTCATGGGGGATGTTCGACACTTTGTGGAATCTGTTCTTAGGCGTCTGCGAGCAGTGACCGCCCAGAAAGGTGGACCAACGCGTGTTTAGGCAAGTGTTCCTAATGCAAAGCTAACTCAGGTATATTTTTGATGAAGTTACATTGGTAATGAGACGCTTTGAGCCTCTCGTCCCAGAGGCTAAGTTCGTTGAATTCGTTTGAAGTGTAGTGATGTTGACTGTTTTAAGGTAACCTGTTGGTTGCCGATTACTATCATTGATGAATTATTTGAATGATGAGCCATAGAAACCAATAAAGAATACATTGAAACCTCTGCTAGCGAACAGCCCTCGTTACGAAAGTTTTTCTGTGGAACCGATTTCAAAACCCATAGCGCTAATGCTAACCTTCCTCCTATTAAAAGACCGCTCACCCCTTCTCAACGGCCATCTTTGTGCGAGGACCATTCCCGCTGAAAATGTTCTCTATATCCTGGAACTATGAAACAATAAATTAAACAAGCGTGCATTAGATCAGATCAGATCATATGTTGGGGATTTTTGGAAGGGAGTGTCTGACCCTAGGTCTTAAATAACCCTTAGAAATAGGAAGCTAGGAGATTTGGACTAGAGTGCCCGATAAAAAAGTGACACGGAAGCGAGGTAGAAAGTTGGAGGAAGACGCTTTTAACTATTACCGGGAGGCCATTACCTGTGTCTGGACGGCTTAACGTGCCCATCCCACGCACGGCGGATATTTAGTGGTTCGAGCGTTCGTGCCTGCTGCGATCGAACCCGAGGTCTTCTCCGTATCAGTCACGAACGTTGACCACTAGACTACCCGCTGCCCCCAAATGTGCGTTAGTTTGAAGGGCCACTTTAAATGGCTAGGAGGTTTCCTCCTGCACGCAAGTCACGGGGTGGGAGAGGAGTTCTCGGCGATGACAGGCAGTTCTAATGGTTTGCTTAGTAAAGTACCACAGTGTCCCCACACTTCCTACAAAGGCTGAGATAGAGGGCCAGTTAAAAACCATCTTTACTTCACTCCCATTTTTGGCCGGGCAGAGAACATTTAAAAGGGATGACTGTCCTGAAGAGAGAAAAATTTAAAAACTATTCTATGAGCTGAAAAAAATCGTGCTGAAAGAAATGTCCGATAAACTTTAGCAGATGGCATTACATTCGTATGAATTTATTTAGATTACCACCATAGGTATCTTTCAAATGTGTAACTCTACTACATATACTGTAGTATTCTTTTATTATTTATACACATACATACATACTGTACTGTAAATAAACAGGAATACATTATGTTTCGAATGTAGCAATTCAAAGTTCGTAATTTATAAAAGTTATGCAGTTGTTTACAAAAGTTTAATCTCAAAACTGTTCATTGGATATGCCATTAAAACCTTCCCCTATTTAGCGACCACTCCTCTGAACGACCGTTTTTTAGAAGAACCACCATTGGTCGCCTTAGAGAGATTTCACTGTATTTCAATAAGTACGTTCTGGCTGTTAGAAAACCTAATATTGCTCACTGGGTAATTAAGTGTTAGGAGTAGTTATCCGCAGCACATTGTTAAAAAGCTCCAGTATTACAAGTATCACAGATGTACGATAAGTAATGTTTTAAGGGAAGAGGGGATTTCAAGCCTATAGCATAAGTAAAAATAACATATCATTTAAAAGCATTATCATATCTTCCACTGAGCAATGGTATAAGTACCTCCTCTTGTTTGGACGACTTTTCTAAGTATACCTATTATTTCGACACGTGAACCACCATTTTGACTGGTGAACTGATACAGATAAGTCGTTGTGTCTTTTACATAAATATTGGTGGGACACAGATTTCGAAATGTCTTTGAAGAAAAGTCGCTTTGTATTCTGTGTCTTTCTGGATAAGGCGGCGGTGGGAATGATGGGTGTAGTGGGCATAGAGGATACTAGCGTCTCTTTCAAGATCACAAAAGTAGGGTAAGGCCTACTAATGACCCTGGGCTCCAAGAACAACGACCTACGTCTAACTGTAGTTATCTTTATCTCAATTAAATTATGACAGCGTGATTGGTCAGGCGGCATTTCCCCTATATAAGTGCAGGTAAGTTTGCCCATTCCACAAAGCAAATCCCAACATATAGACAGAACGATTTTTTTTTTGAAGGAACTTATTGTTCAGACAGAAATAAAGCTGAAATGAAATTAACGATTATTATTCACAAATACCAAAATAATTATTCGTTCTCAAAAAATCAAGACAAAAGGAATACGAAAAATGTAGCCATTTCTCGAGAAGTCCATATTCTGGTTTCCCGGTGAGCTGTGACGTACCTGCCAGCAGGACGCACACGACATAAAGTCAGACAGGAATCAGAATGAACGTCTGCGTAGCTCAGTTGGTAGAGCGACTTGTTCCGGATTGAGGGGATCCGGGTTCGAATCCCGGCGTAGACAAAAATGACGGAGAAATTCACTTCGTTATAGAGCCAATTCGTTTCTGGTTAAGTGTCTCAGCAATCTCAATCGCAATTGGATGTTTGAAAGCCGCCATAGTGAAAGTTCGGAAAAAGAACAGAATCCACCTGAAGTGCAGGAAAGGTCTACTACTATTGGTTGATAAGCAAGGTGAACGACAGTTGGTACGTGTTACCGGGAGGGCGGACAAGGGGGATAAAAACACGTTTTATCGCGGTGAACCTTTGCAGAATTAACTCAGAAAATGTTCACCTCTGGCAAAATACGTAAGAGAAAAAACAATCTGAAAAATTTAACTTCGCAAATTTTTCATCACACCATTGGAAAAAGTAATTAAAAAGAAAACATATTTGTAGATCGATTTCTTATGTTTATCAGAACCATACGCACCAAATACACACTACAGAATTATAAACCCAGCAATCAGACAACCGTAGTGTTACTGTTCTGCATGTAACAACTACATCACATCAGAAAACTTGAAGATTACATCGCCTTGTAGCGGGAATCGAATGCACCTCATGAGTCTGTTCAGAATCTGCATCCTCAAAAACTGGGTGGTGTAACATGTAGCATACTCGAACGGAAGTCAGGAAACGCGGGTTCGATTCTCACTATAGTGTCATGTAATGTTTAAGTAGAACCAAGAAACTAGGTAATTCAGCCTATTCTGATTGCAATTTATTAATCCTGTAATTATTCAATGTATTGTGAATAATATTTCTTGCATAACTTCCACAAGAAGAAGCTATTTTAATTTTAACCTTTTAAGTTGCCGATGTATTTGAACCGAAGGATGCAAAAAATTTTATGCGCAGCTTAAATAGATACGTTCACATAGCTGCCGGAAGCTAGGAAAGCTACGTTAAAACAACCTTTTCCCCTCTCTTATCTCAGCAGTACAGACCATAAACCTGTCGCTGGTGAAAAGGACCCCATTCTAGTCCTTATTCTCTGCTTCATGAGCCATGGCACGATGGTAAGCGGCTAGTCCCCCGACACGAACATCGTGCTACTGGACAGAAAGAAGTGTCTCAACCATATTATCTCCCCTTACTTAGGCTCGGCGTCATTGTAGTAATCAGTCAGAATGATGTGTCACTTATATCCCTAAATCAGTGTGGTTCGCAAAGTGACAGGGCTCCGCGAAGCTTTCCGTGAAAAATACATCGTGACAGCGCCAAGTTTGACAAACAAAGCACACTGGAAAAATCCACGTGCTTCCTCAATTTCCTTACACAATTAACCCTTTAAGTGGCCGGAATGAACTAAGTCGGGGTTATCAAAATGGGCTGAAGTTAGCTCAGACGAATGTATTCGCTGTCTAAGAAGTGGGTGAAATGTGGCTGGAACGAACTCATTCAGGGTATGTCTAATGGTCTTCATGCCGCTCGAAGGAGTGAGCTGAAAAACAAGCGGATCAGAAACTGTTACTTCCCCCTTTGCTTTGTTATTCAAATGGGTCATTTAGAGAAGTGATTGACAATGATCTTTTCTGACTGATTAGATGCTGAAATTTACAAAACAGTGGCGAGGAACCTAGGAAAGGAAAGAGAAGGTGTCTTTTCTTTCTTTTTTTTTCTATCCAGCGGCATGATATCCGTGTAGGGGGACTAGACCTTCCCCATCATGTCATGGAGCAGAGAATAAGGCACTGAAATGGAGCGCTTATCACAAATGACAGGTTTATTATCGGTACTGCTCAGATGGGAGGATGAAAGGAATTGTTTAGTCTTAGTTTCGTGAAATCGGTCGTTACAGAAACAACTCTGTTTGGGGAGAGCAAATTTTTTTTTTTTTTTTGGCACCGTTCGATTCAGGTACATCGGCCACTTGAAGGATCAATGTACATAATACTTCCTTCAAAGCATGTACCAGTGGTAAGTACTGTAGCAACCGATACTGGAAACCGCGCGTAGTTGTCCTTTTTCCTCTGGACGGCGTGGCAACAGTTTCGAAACAGGCAGGCAAAACAAAGCACAACCTATCGACACCGCCCTTGAAAATGTGAGGTAGGAATGGGCACGATTTATCAATATATCGAAATATCGATATTTTAGCCCGATACTCTGATATCGCATTTCCAATATATCGGAAAATCAAAACATCGGTTTTTTCAATGTATCGGAGCGATATTCAGTATATTGGTATTAGTGTGATATTCAATATATCGTATTCAGTGATCATCCTCAGGCAATGAATAAACCGGAATATCAGTCGTATTGAGATCCAAATTGTTGAAGAAGCATCAGATGAAAAAAATCTAAAAATCGATCTGTTATACACATTGTGAAGATGAATATCCGTTTTTTGGTGTAAATGTAACAAGGATGGTAAGTCAGATAAAATCCGAAAACTTATCGTCCTGGAGCAGGACTCGAACCCGCGTCTCCCAGATAGCACCCGGGTATGCTAACCACTACACCACCCAGAACGACCAAGTCTCAAGTTTCCGATTAATTTGAATATAACCATCGCAGGATTCGCTAGTCGAAGCAACCGGCATTCATGTTTATCGAATTTGGAGGTTAAGAATCGTATCCCGTGATTGCCCGGAGATGCAGATAAATCATGAAAGAAATACGGGATTACACCATATAATAAAAATTTTGAAGACGACTATCCGTTTTTTGGTGTAAATGCAACAAGGATTGTAAGTCAAATAAAATCCGAAAACTTGAAAATTTCATCGTCCTGGACGGGTCTCGAACCCGCGTTTCCCAGATAGCGCCCGGGTATGCTAACCACTACACCAGATTCGATAAACATAAATACCGGTTGCTTCGACTAGCGAATCCTGTGATGGTTATATTCAAATTAATCGGAAACTTGAGACTTGGTCGTTCTGGGTGATGTAGTGGTTAGCATACCCGGGCGCTATCTGGTTGACGCGGATTCGAGTCCCGCTCCAGGACGAAGAATTTTTTAAGTTTTCGGATTTTATCTGACTTACCATCCTTGTTACATTTACACCAAAAAACCGATAGTTATCTTCAAAATTTGTATTATATGGTGTAATCCCGTATTTCTTTCACGATCTGTTATATTGATTTTTCAATAATGATATTTTTGATTCAATGTATCGATCCCAGAATTATCAAATGATATCAATATCGATACTTTAAAAAATATCGCCCATCCCTAGCGTGAGGTCGCCGCGGCGCGCTCGCCTCCCATATCTTTTTCTCACGTCTGTGTGTTGTGAGGCCCGATGATCGAAATGGCTGTACTGCTGCGATATGACGTGCCTCGAACGCGTTAGTTCTCAGAAGAACGATACCGTTCCTGAAACAGTGAACTCGCGCGACGCGGCCGGTTCATTCTTTCAGGAGCGATTTGTAATAGTATTTTCCTTCTTTTTTTTTTTTATCTCTATTTGTTTTATTATGAAATAATTCTAGAATATCAGAAACACTAAAAGTGTTAGGTATGCTGTTAGATAAATAAAACCAATGGTTCTCAGAAATGAAACCAATGTTTCTCAGATTTTTGAGAAATTAAATTCTTAAATCCTCATTCCCTGTACAAATGCAATTTTGTACTGAATATAAACTCGGGCATAGGAAAAAATATTGAATCTCCGCGGTGTCAGAAGTTGGAGAACCGCTGTTCTCAATGACCACTTTGAATAACAAAGCTAAGAATAAAGCAACGCTTTCTGATGTGCATGTTCATTCGTTCCACTCGCTTTTGGTACGTTTCTTACACAGCAAATTAATTCGTTCTAGCTGATTACATCCCATTTTTATAACCCCGAATTAATTCGTTTAAGCCGATTAAGGGGTTAACTCGACATCTTGTACAGAGTTGCAATGCCTTTTCTCCGGAAGCATTCAGAATGCAGTTCGTCTAATTTGCATTTAAAGCAGCAAAATTAAACGATTATTTCGCTTTAAATGCATTGACTGTATCTATAACTGGGAATTTTCTGAACTAAAATTATTCGTTAATCTTGTTCTTGTTAAGTCGTTAAGAGAAAAACAGAAACATCTCGTTTACAGAGCGGAAATTCGATTTGCTTTTACTTTTTAAAAAAACTTCTGTCACCATTTTCGAAGTTCCAATCTCGCGTTCCACGCTCGATAAGCTGACTTGGTTGACAGAGTCGTTCAGCTGCCGCTAATGGGTACAAATATGCACACACACAAATGGAAACCGTTCTCATTAATTGCATGATTTGTCTAACAAGAGTGAAATGGGGTTTTGCTTCTGTTTGGTCATGGAATTGTGTAGTTCTTTCGTACAAGCTCTGAGCCAACGCTTGCGAGAATGTTGCCATTCGCTATTATTACTATTTCTTGAGAAACGCAAGGCTGATTTGCCCGCAGCGAACGCTCACCCAAAAACCATTGGACTGAGCAGAGCAAATGGTGTTGTTCCCCTACCAGCAATCACGCGACGGAAAAAAATTGTATCATTTCGAGGTACCTTTGATCTTCCTTTAAATTACAATGTAGCAAATGTTTTAGTTCTCATCAACTGCTGTAAAAAACAATTCTTTCAAGATGTAGACATCTTAATGGCACTTTTTGACGTTGGCTTTTTTTTTGTTTTATTACTGTCACCATTTTTGTTTCAAAACATGAGTTGTGTGATGAGATATGATGAGTGATCATCACGCAACTCACCTCATGAACAAGAATGAATATCTTACCTGACAAATTAGTTTGTAGTTACCTGTGCCTCAGGATACGATCTTTCTATTAAAATCAATTTTCTGCTGGAAAATGCGACTTAAATACTGCTGTTAAGATTCAGGCAACCTTTACAAATTGCTCAAAAATGGTTTATTCCAAACTCTTACTTTTCGTACCCAATAACCGTTTCCTTGCGTGCTATATTTGAAATCAGATTTTATCAAGGGACATTCTTGCTGCATACCTTTCAGGCTCATTTATCAAAATTTGTTATTGAAAAACGGGTGTAAATATTGTCTTAAAACATTCTAAAGAAAATAATGGGAGTTTGACTTTCGATATTTATTGCATACTAGCTGAATTTCCCGGCGTTTCTCGGGAGAATTTGGTGATAATTCACTATCCAAATTTTGTACGAATCAAATGAAAACTATAAATTTCTTTATGGCATGAACCGTACGTAATACTGAATTTTATTTCTTCGCTGAGTTTTTCCGTTTGACTTTTGTTTTGTTTTTATATACATACAGCAGGGGTACTCGATATTTCCCGGGTAAATATTACTATTCGTGGAATCAAGAAGTTCAGCGGCTGAAAGTTTATGAATGAAAAAATCATTCCTGCAATTTTCCAGTAAATTTATTTTAATTCATTTAGGTTATTAAGCCGGGATGGTTTCGGAATTCACTTCCAGTGAAAACTTGTCTTTTTCCATACATCCACAATATCCGACGCATCGGATGTTGTGGAAGTATGTCCGCTGCAAATGTGAAAAATAGAAAAAAAAAATTGATTTAGTTAATTTACTTTTACAAAACAAAAAAGAAAGGAAAAGGAATGGAAATACTCATTTTCACTTCCGATGCTAAATTGTGTTGAGTTCTTCACAGGAAAGCACTTGTCACAAAAAAAAATCAATTCTTGCATTTATCACAACAAAAACTATTAAATTCGAATTCAAAATAAAAAAGTAAAAAAATAGTACTTTCTGCGAAAATTTTGACCCCGGGCTCCGACTTCTTCAAAAAACCATCGCCGGTCTAAGTTAGAGTACCATGATATTCTGTACCAATTCAAAATAAAAAAAGATTCTGCGAAAATTTTGTATGGGGGTCACTTGACTCCGGGCTCCGACCCCTTTCCAAAAACAGTCTACAATCTAAGTTTGAGTGCCATGAGATAGTATACCAAATTTGGTCATTGTAGATTGAAAACTGCAGATTTTCACAACGGACAAACAAACATTCAACTTTATATTAGGTAAACAAATAAGTTTTAAAGCGTTTTGTGTGTGACGTATACCGCTAATTTACATATCAGACATTCCCCAGCGTTGTTGTCATGTGACCGTAACTGATCCATAGTATAAAATGTGACAGAGAATGTTGCCCAACAGTCAAACGCACTTGCACATCGGTAGGTGAAAGATGGCAAACGATGCTGCATTTATTCGACACTGCATTCGTTACGATCTTTCATCAGGGAAAAAGTGCTGCAAAGCATGTGTTTCGATATGTTCTGTTCTGGGGAAGAACAGTGTATCGAAAAGCACATGTGAGTTTTGGTTTAGACGGTTTACAGCAGGTGATGTTGATGATAGCGATCGAGAACGTAGCCACGCCCCACAGAAGTTTGCACATAAGGAAGTGCAAGCATTGCTGGATGAAGATTCGTCTCAAATACAAAACAAACTAGCTGAACAACTGGGGGTAACTCAACAAACCATTTTCCATTCTTTACGCGCAATGGAAAAGATACAGAAGAAAGGAAAATGGGTGCCACATGACCTGAGCCAGAGGAACAAGGATGAGCGTGTCATGAAGTGTTTCAATCTGTTGAATAAACAACATAGAAAGTCATTCCTGTGGAAAATCGTTACGGGTGATGAAAAGGGACATGGTACAACAATTCCAAACGCAAAACACACTGGGTAAACCGCGGTGGATCAAGGACTTCGACACCGAAACGCAATATTCCCTCCAAGAAAGTTCTGCTGTGCATCTGGTGGGATATGAAGGATGTGCTCTATTATTAACTATTGGAACAGGGTCAAACTGTTACTGCTGATCACTACAAGCAACAATTGCTGCGGTTGAACCAGGAAATCTGTCGGAAACGTCCATTCACAGGCAAAGGATTGCGTCCCGTGAAATTAGTGCATGACAACGCTAGGCCGCATGTCGCGAAATCGTTCAAGGAAACGTTATTGGCGCTTGGCTGGGAAGTTTTGGAGCACCCGGTGTGTAGTCCCGAAATATCCTTTTCAGACTATCATTTGTTCCGATCAATGCAACATGGTCAGAGTGCTGTACGGTTCCGAACATGTAACGAAGTGCAAAAATGGGTTGACGTCTTCATCGCGTCACACGACAAAGGCTGAAATCCGTCCGCTGCCCGACCGATGGAGGAAGGTAATAGATAATGACAGCGTATATTTTGATTCGTAAAGGTATTGTTGTTTTTTCTCAAATTACATGCTGCGTTGTCTTAAAACGCTTTAAAACTTATTTGTACATCTAATATATTAGATTTTTTCCAAGGGCCACGTAGAAATGAAAGATGCTTGCATCACTAACATTTGTAAAGTACTGCGTGACATGACGTATATGACGTGCTGCTGAGGTGTCGCATGTGTTAAATCGACAATGAAGCAACGATAAGTCTGCCGGGGTAGTTCAGTTAGGAGAACAGTCATTCCGGAATAGGAAGACGTGGGTTTGATTCCACCACCGGCAAAAGGTTGTACGTTATAGTGGCGCCCGAACGAAAGTGAATCTCCTGGCAATCAGGTTTGAAAAATGTGTGTGAAAAAATATTCACACAACACACGGAATTAATAAAATTAATTCTATTACAATCAGATAGTCTTTCCAGCATGGTTGTCTGCTGACTGAAACCTGCGATTTCGCGCCACCACCTTACTCAAGGAAGACGGAATGATGTAACGTACTAAGTCACATTAAGTATATGACGTACTACTGAGGTGACATTTGATACAAATAGGCAATGAAGCTGCTATAAGCCTGCCGGCGTAGTTCAGTTGGTAGAATAGCCGCCTCCGGAGTAAGAAGACGTGTTTTGAATCTCACCGTTCAAAAAGATCAACTACACTGATGTGCAAAAGTTAAGCATAATCAATAAACCTGTGAATACTTCAAGAAGCAATCGTCGGAAAGGCACGAAGCTGGAAATGTTTGTGTAATAACATATCGCAAGTACAACAGCAGAAAACACAAGTTATGAAACAATATGCTCTTCACTGATGAGTCCAGATTCAGTTTCTATAGAATCAATATCCGGAGACCTTGCTGGCCACTCCATGTGCTGGATATCTTCCCTTTCGAGAAAGTCATCCACTAGCTCAGCTCTGCAGAGGCGTGCATTAGCGTCTATGAATAACAGCTATGGACCAACGGCACCTCTGAAAAGTCTCACATGAGATTCCAGTATCTCGTCTCTGTACCTCAGAGTCGACGAGAGAGCTCTGTGAGCTCATTTAACATGATGCCTGCCTATGCCATGATTTCATCCCCACCAATTTGGTCCCTTTCCCTGACGTTATTGGGAGTGTAATAGGTTTGCCGTTTTCTCCAGAGAGTGGTTCGATGAGAATCTGTCTCTAAACTGAATCTGGACTCATCCGTGAAGAGCATATTGCTCCACTGGTTCAGTGTCCAGTTTCGGTGTTCCGCACTCCAGTTTAAACGGGCCCTCTTTTTCGCAGGGGTGAGCGGGACGCAGACTACTAGACGTCTGGCATAGAGATCAGTTGCACTGAGTCTTGGAATTCTTAGTTCTGAGGCGGTCGCACGCTCTGCAGAAAGTTGCCTGGCAGACATCGTCCTATGACGTCGTGCAGTTAATGCAACATACCGGTCCTACTGAGGGGTTGTGAGTTTTGGACGACCTTGTGCTGGTTAGCGTCTGACCTCTTCTGTGTCTTGGAACCTTCTCCAAAGCCTGGAGATCACACTTTGCGGCGCATTCAGTGCTCTGGAGACCGCGTCCTAATTCAAGCCTTTCAGTTTATTCTATTATTCCCTGCAAAAAATGATCAATCTGGCATTTTTCTTCTATATTACCTTCCCGATCACCAATGACAACTTTTCTCACGGGGATTGCAAGAAGATGAAATAAGACACTCAGGGTAGGGTAAGCTGATTTTGCGGAACTGCGAGATATTTACATATATATATATATATATATATATATATATATATATATATATATATTTCTAATTTTTATTTTTGTATGTTTTGGATGCGGCTTTTTGGAGTGTAGTTTATACTCGAGTTTGGTCTTTTCTTGGACTGCTTATTTCTAAAAAGTTTTTCCTAGTTGGTTTGCTCAGAATTTGTATGTTTTGGCCCAAGTGGAGTTCTAAGGACGATGAAAGGATTGGAGGTCAGCTCAGATATTTTAAGTCCTCCCGCTCGGTTAGGCTAGCACCCTTTCCCATAGTGTATGAACTCGCTGGCAAAGGTAATCTAAAGTTATGAAATGACAAACGTTGTTTGACATGTAAATCTGCAGATCCTAACCTGTATTCTTCTGTTGAGGATAATTGCTCCAACAAGTTTTGCAAAGCCTACAATACCATCTATAAGCTCACCTGTACTGTCTGCAACCTTAGCTATATTGGCCAAAGTAAAAATCCTCTTCATCTTAGGATTAATGGTCACAGGTCACTAGTTAACAAGTTCTCTAATTCAGGAGTGAACCCCTCCACAAACGCCAACCAGTACTCTACCTTTGAATTAGAGCATTTCCATACTCATGGTTTTGACAAAGTGAAAATAGAGGTACTACATATTATCCCTGACCTCTATGCTCGGCTAGAAACTGAATCCCTTGAAATTTTGCAGCATCAGTCTCTTTATCCCTATGGCCTTAATTCCACTCTATCTGACAATAAGCATAATCAGCATAAATTTTCAATTCGTGAACTCTTCTTTCTTGTTAATAATAAGAGCTGCTCTAGAGGTAATAGAGGACAGAGGTTATTTCGCACATCAAGCAAAGTTGATTTTGCTAACTTGCTAAAAACTCTGGAAAGCTTTAAAACTGGCACTAATTTTGTTAAAAATACTTACAAAATTCTCAAGTCCTCTAAGCACTCTGTCCTTAAAAGTTTTTTCAAATTCTGGAATGAAACTGCTGACCATGTTGATAAGCATGTTTTTGCTTTGGTTCTGGACATTCTTAAACATATTCTTAAAGATAAAATTTCTCTTAAAGAATTTTCCAGTAATTTTGTTACCATCAGGTTTCTAAATAAAGCCTACGATAATCTCAATGTAAGGAAGCTGTTCTACAATAATGCAATTTTTTTCCCATCCACAGGCACCAGTCTATTGTAAGTTTTAAATATGTTAAGACCTTAGGGTCAATAGTTAAAAACTACAAACTTAACTCTTCGAGCTACATTCCTGTAATTACTACATGTTCTTGTGATGAACATAAAGAAACAGTTCACTATGATAAGAATTACAACCATATTATCACCGGAAACTTGAGTTTTGTTGAAAATGAAAAGCTTAGGAATTTATTAGAGTATGGCTCTAAATTCAGACCTTCCTTCACAATTTCCAAAGAAAGGATTCTTGAGAGCTTCACTCAAGATGTTAATAGGTACATAGTAAAAACCAGTTTAACGTACAATCAGCCTATTGAGGCCTTCGCAGAATGGAAATATAATATAATCAATAGCTTCACCAGTGAGTTGGCAGGTCTGGACTTTTGTTTCGACAGAAATCTCTTTTTCTCTGGAGAAGCTAAAAGGTCACTCTCCAAACTACAAGACCAATTTATTTTTACCACTACGGATAAAGCTAGCAATAATTTTGCAATTATCTGTAAGAAGTTCTATTTTGAATTGTTAACTATGGAACTCAATAATAGAGTAACATACGAGCCCATAAGTTATTCTACCAAGCAGTTAGAAAATCGGTTTAAGGCATTCTTCAAGAAACTTAAAATTCCACAAACTAGAAGATATGAGCCTGAATTTCCATTTCTTTTTGCAACGGTTAAGTTTCATAAGGATCCTGTGAAGTTCAGGTTCATAGCTAGTGGAGTAAGGAGTCATAAAAAGAAAATAGATCTTGCTTTTGAAGATGTCTTAAAGAAGGTTTTGAAACACATTAGAAACTGTTCTAACTTGATGTACAGAGATTTTTGGATAATTAATAATAATGCAGAAGTAATTTCTACTATACTCAAAGTTTGTCCCCTAGATATTAATAGTTATGATTTTGAAAACCTATGTACTAATCTGCCTCTATCAGATATAATCACTACCTTTAAAGAGCTGTATGCAGAATTTAAACTTAACCAATTTGTTAATGTAGGAACTTGGAACTCTTATCTCAATTGCTGCATAGAAAATAACCATATCTTATATAATAATACTCTCTATAAGCAAGTAAACGGTATTCCCATGGGAACATCAACGTCCACGAATATCGCTAATCTATTCCTGTTCTTTAAGGAATATAAATTCATTAAAAATCACCCCACCTGCTCAGATAACTACCTTTACACTTTTAGATATATTGATGATCTGCTGTGTATCAATAATTCAGAAGTTATAGAGAGTGATTTTGATAATATCTATCCTAGCTCTCTTAATTTATGTAAAACCAACCACAGTAATCAGGAACTTGAGTTCCTAGACTTAAGCATTAAGCTCAACAGAGGTAACCCATCTATTAGCCTCTTTGATAAAAGAGTTAATTTTCCTTTCAAAGTAATTAAATATCTACACTGGAATAATAACATTTCAACCAAAGTAATTGAGAATGTACTAATTTCTCAGGTCCTAAGAATTTCAAGAATTTGCAGCAACAATTTGGACTTCAATTACCACATTAATATACTATTAGAAAGTTTTCTAGAGAACGAAATTCCTTCTTCTTTCATCAAAAGAACTTTAAGAAAAATTATTCTGAATAATAGAGTAAGGTTGGCAGATCTGCTTTAATTTTCTACACAGTTAATAATATGATTCTGACCAATCAAAGCCGTAAGGAAGTTGGCTAGAGGATGCCTATTAACTACCTAAAGGAACCTTAGTGCTATGGATATGACGGTCCTATTAAAACAAAAAATTAAATAATATAAACAAAATCACAAAAAAAGCTTAAAAATCTGTTTATAAAAGAAAATAAAAACAAATAAAAAAGAAAACTAGTTATTCATCACTAGGATAGCTATACTAAAAATAGTAAAACCAACATTAAAATTAATAAGATTCTGATTAATCTATAGAAGCTCACTAAGGTGATTTAATACATGCAAAGATTATTAAATACACTGCTCGTGTATTTTATAATATTTCTCATGTATTCTGGAGAGTTAATTCTGCTCTTTCTGATCATACAGATCCACAGTCTTAAGTTTATATATATTTTTTTCTCTGGTTAAAATCTCCGCGCGTTGGTTTCTTGCTGTATGAGGAGGCCATCAGCCCCACCCTCACTGCCCCCCAGCAACTAGGGAGTGGCGGAAGAGGTCAGCCATGTTCTTCTCTTGTGAGGAGAAAAGTTTTTGTCACACAAGAGGTAAGCTCTCTTCCTTGTTTTTGGGTTCTAGGTTTTTTTTTTGTACTTCATGTACTTTTTCTCTGTTGTTTTTTAGCTTTTCAGCTTTTAGGCATTGGTTTGTCTGTTAACATTTTTGCGGGTTTTAACTCTTTCTTTTCTTTGTAACTTTGAGCGTCTTTTGGGGTACCGAGGAACAGAAGATGGCTAAGCTTGTTCCTTTTCTATGCGCTGTTTTTTCAAAGTAGTTAAGTTCTTAATAACTAATTAATTATGCACTTAAAGCACTGCTGAAATACTTTGTACATATTGCAACTAACTGTTTAAGGTATATAACTTTCACAAAGTTTTCTTTAGTTAATTATTATCTTTAACTTATTCTCGTTTTCGTGCTGTCATAAGTTGTAGAGTAGGGGTTTTAGACTCAAGTTTTCTTTCAAAAATCTGTTCGTTAAAAATTAATATTTCCTTTTTTAATTGCAATGTAAAAATTTGGATTTCTTTTGCATTGATTTTCAGGTTTAAATTCTCTCTCAAACGAACTTGGCATTTCGTTATGGCTGAAAATCATTTCTAATTATTATGTCACTCTCACAGCTTGAGTTCTCTTTAATCTTCTTCTCTCTGTTTAATAGTAACAGATGAAGAGCATGGGTCGGGCCAGGAAGGTTAATGGATGCAAGCGAAATTGTTAACTAGTGCTAGGTCATGCAACTCTACGGAGGACATGGCATATATATATATATTTTAAACTATTTTAGGTGGGAATGTTACTTGCATCTATGGCCTTGCAGAAACCCATTTCCAACTAGGTCTTTGTGGAAGTGAGAAAATGCAGAGTTTTTGCTGGTCCTTGATAAAGCCAAGGCTCAGTACTCTCGACACCTTCTACATTCAGTAGTTTTATTTTATTTTTTTATCTTTTCTCCTTTTACTCACACAGGTAGATACATAACCTTTTCTATGTTGTACCTGGTGTGAGTCAAAATTATCTATGTATTTTTTTGCTTAGGTATCTTCTTTATAGAATATATATATATATATATATTCTATAAAGGGGCTCTGACGACCGCCAATAGCGGTATAACTATACCATCGGGATTAGAGGAAATGCTATCCCACACTCACCAACCCGCTTGGCCAGCGTGGTGAGTTATGGCCAAACCCCTCCAAAATGACTCCACAACTTAAATCTTGGCCCTCAGTCTCCGGCAGCTGGAATGTACCTGGCCAAGGCAGCGGCCAGTGCGACATGAAGACAGAGGGTGCTAAGTATCCCCGGAGGACCGGACTAGGCTGCCATCTGATGCTGACCTTGGCTACGTAGAATGGACGCTCCCTATCTTCTGATTCAAGGCTTCTTGAATTGGAAGAGGAACTACAAAGGATCAAGTGGGACATCGTCGGGCTAAGTGAAGTAAGGAGAAAAGGAGAAGATCTCATTGAACTGAAAAGTGGACATCTCTTCTACTATCGTGGGACAGATACTGGCAGAACTAGTGGTGTTGGATTTATAATAAACAAGAAACTGAAGGATAAAGTTGTAGAAGTTGAAAGTTCCTCTGGCAGAGCTGCACGACTCGTTATCCAACTATCGAGAAGATACCAGGCTCAGATTATTCAAACTTATGCACCCACCACAAGTCATGCTGAAGAAGAAATTGAAGAATTTTATGAGGAAATTCGTGATCTAAATAATAAAGGTAAGCAGCACTTGAAGATAATTATGGGAGATTTCAATGCAAAAATAGGGCAACGGCAACAGAATGAAACTTCAGTAGGTAAATTCGGTCACGGCAACAGAAACCAGCGTGGAAATACTCTCGTAGAGTTTGCAGAGGCAGAAGGGTTTTTCATCTTGAACTCCTTTTTCAAGAAAAAGCCACACAGGAAATGGACATGGAGGCATCCAAATGGGACGACAAGTGAAATTGATTTTATTATGTGTAACAAAAAATTCGTCATAGAAGACTGCAGTGTGCTAAACAAGTTCAACACAGGCAGTGACCATAGATTGGTGAGATGTAAGATGCACCTCAACACTAAACTCGAACGTAGCAAGCTCATAAGACAAACAAAATGTATTGACATAACCAACCTTAAAAAACACCATAATACCTTCAAATTGGAACTGAAGAACAGATTCTCTGCTTTAGAAGGCCTAACATCGGAAGAAGTGGATATTTCTGAAGTTAACAGAAAAGTAACCGAAGCTCTTATGGAAACAGCAACAAAATTAGCTGGGTCTAAGAACAAATTGCATGTGAACAAATTATCAGGAAAAACCAAAATGTTGATGCAAAAAAGAAGAGTGATGCGGACAACTAAAGAAGATGTGACTTCCAAAATGGAATATATAGAGCTATGCAAGACAGTACGAAAAAGTATCACTGAAGACGTAAGGAGATTCAACTGTGAACTAGTAAGGAAAGCAATTGAAAACAACCAAAGCCTAAAGATAGCAAAGGGATATCTCAGTAAGGGGAAAAAACAGATTATGGCACTGAGAAAAGAAGATGGTTCTGTAACAAGAAATAGAGGCAAAATTTTGACAAGAGTGAAAGATTTCTACTCCAAATTATATGAAAGGGATGATACATGTACTCCAGACATCATGAAAGGTACCAGTACTAGAGTTCTTCCAGTCCTTCCAGCAGAAGTTGCACATGCAATCAAGAACATGAAGCGGGGAAAAGCTCCAGGAGAAGATGGAATTACTGTAGACATCATACAAGAAGCAAGTGGAGAAATCGAAACAGTACTCGCCCAAATTTTCACTCGATGCCTTAATGAAGGGAAAATTCCTGAGGATTGGAACAACGCTACAATGATCTTGCTACATAAAAAAGGTGACATTGAGGATCTCAGGAACTACAGACCTATCAGCCTCCTATCAGTGGTTTATAAAATCTTCACTAAATTTCTTTAGAACCGCTTGAAGGTAACACTGGACATGGCTCAACCGAGAGAACAAGCTGGATTCAGGAGTGGCTACAGCACAATAGATCATATCCACGTACTGAAAGAACTAATTGAAAGAGCGAGGGAATATGAACTTCCATTGTGCATGGTTTTTATCGATTATGAAAAAGCCTTTGATTCGGTGAAACCATCAGCAGTTGCAATGGCTCTGAAATCCTGCGGTATTGAAGATGCATACATTAATATTATTAATAACATCTATGAAAATGCAAGTGCGCCGCCCCGGTGGCGCAGTGGTCTAAGGCGTTGGCCTCTGATCATTCGTCCGTAAGGGGTCCGGGTTCGAATCCCGGTCAGGCATGGATGTTGTGTTTGTCTTACGGCACTGGCTCTCTCCCTTCCCTGGAACCAGTGACCCTAAATTAGGGACGGGCGACTGCTTATAGCCCATTTGAGTTGCTCACGGTGGTCGTTAAACCTCCAATCAAAAAAAAAAAAAAAAAAATGCAAGTGCAAAGATTCGGCTGTTTGAAAATACAACACACATAAAAACTGGAAAAGGAGTGAGACAAGGTGACACCATATCTCCGAAGCTCTTTAATGCCATATTGGAAAATGTCTTTCAATCACTGAACTGGGAAAACAAAGGGATAAAGATTAATGGAGATTATCTAACCCACCTTCGTTTTGCTGATGACATAGTCATTTTTGCAACTACCCCATCAGAGCTACAGAGTATGATCCAGGAACTTGCTGACAAAAGTAAAGAGGTGGGATTAAAAATGAACTTTCAGAAGACAAAAGTGATGTTCAATGCTTTTACAAGAAATGAAGATTTATCGATTGATGGAGAAAAGCTGGAGATAACAGACACGTACGTTTATCTTGGACAGCAGATATCAAGTGAGGGTCACATTGGTGAAGAAATTAATCGGCGTACAAAACTTGCCTGGAGAGCTTTTGGAAGAAACAGCATAATTTTCAAGAGCAATATGCCATTATGTCTTAAAAGAAAAGTGTTTGATCAATGCATCCTTCCAGTGCTTACGTATGGTGCAGAGACGTGGACCTTAGCTAAAAGAGACATACAAAGGCTGCAGACAATTCAAACAAGAATGGAGAGGTGCATGCTTTGTGTAACCAAGAGAGATAAGAAGAGGAACTCGTGGATCCGAAAAATGACAAGAGTGGAAGACATCATGATCAGAGTTAAATCCCTGAAATGGCAATGGGCTGGACATACTGCCAGAAGAACAGACCATCGATGGACAGCCGAAATTTTAGATTTGATTCCAAGGGACAGGAAAAGACCCAGAAGAAGACCACATGGAAGATGGGTGGATGAAATTCGAAAGTATGCGGGAGTGACATGGAGGAGACTGGCATAAGACAGACCGTTGTGGAGGAAACTTGGTTAGACCTTCGTCCAGCAGTGGATTGATAATGGTTGACAATGATGATGATGATGATGATATATATATATGTTATTTGACCATGCACAGAGATTGGTTTATGTGTGTGAGTAATCTATGTACATACCAATGTCCACTGCTCTATATATCGGTTTTCAGCCTTTACTTTGTATGTTTTACCAATTATGCTTAACTTTTGGACACAACTGTATTTTACTGGCGTGCGTACGAAATTGAATCTCCTAGCAGTGAAGTTCGAAAACAATTATGATGAGTTTTCCACACAATGCACGTATTTAATCAAATTTTCTACAATGGGATTTTACTACGAGCATTGATATCTGCTGACCCAGAATCTGATATTTCGTGCCTCTGCCTTTTTCAAGAAGAGTTGATGCAACGTAATACGTTACATGACGTAGATGGCGCCACTGAGTTGACACATGATTCAAATAGACAATGAAACAGCGATAAGCCTGGCGGCGTATTTCAATTCAGAGAAAAGCCGATCCGTAGTAAGAAAGTGTGGGTTCGAACACTACCACCGGCATAAGGTTGTATGTTACACATGCATGACAGAGGTATTATCTTCTAACAATTACTTAGGTGGGCAGAAAGTTTTCCCCCGCGTAAATAAAAACTGAATGGCAAAATATTTTTCCAATTAAATAGAAATAAAATACCTTTATCTTTTATATAAAATGCTGCAAAAGTGCTTCTCCTCATAATCATCTGATACTTCTATACATTTCTTCCAACGTGTCAACAGTTTTCGAAGACCGTTCTTAAAAATTCAGAATTTTATTTCTGAAATCACTAGCGCACTGCTGACTGAACGTCTTCATCACATATGAAGTGATAGCCACTCAAGTATTTATTTAGCATAGAGATAGATCTGGCCTAGCACAGAATATGACAGCATAGTAAAGCCAGGGTGCTGGATAGCTGCAACTCTGGAAGCCCAGTATCAGGCCTAACATTGTCGTGTTGGCGAAGTGTTGGGCCACTCTTCCGGCTTTCTATCGTATACGAGTTTTCACTTTGTTCGGAGTTTAAACGTAACGTTCAGAATTTATTGTAGCCCCTTTTTTCAAAAAAATCTGCTAACGCAAGCCACTCAGTGCCCTGGTCCCATGAAGTCACAGGCTTCCCCGATATCGATTTGCCACTGAAATTTGCTTTCCTCACTTCTTCATCTTTACATGACCTTACCCATTGTTTCACAGTACTTACACTGAAGTGCCAGAAAAACTGGTACAGACGAGCTTATGCAAAATACGTAGCAACGTCACCTATGGGCGTACTTGGTTGGGTCCGCCAGTGCGTATATAAAGCGATAGACATCCTTGCCAGCTGTCCGAGCTGTTTTCGGCACGAGAATGACAAGTAATAACGATTTAAGCGATTTTCAACGCAGTGTCATAGTTGGCGCTCGTGAGATTTGCCATAGTATTTCGGAGGTAGAAACGAAGTTCGGATTTTCACGGGCGACCGTTTCAAGAGTGTACCGTGACTACAAGAATTCTGACAAAACCTCCAACCTACGATACCAGTGTGGCCGTAAAAAGACATTGGGTGAACGTGACCATCGTCGGCTGTCAAGAATCGTTTCACGCGATAGGCGTGCAACACTTTCGCAGGTATCATCGGAATTCAATGCTGGAGCCTCAGCAAGCATCAGCGTTCGGACTGTGCAACGTACCCTGCACGATATAGGCTTTGGGACCGAAGCCCGACTCGAGTCCCTTTGATGTGTGCACGACACAGAGCTATGCGCCTCGCTTGGGCACGGCAACACCGCCACTGGACACTTGATGACGGTAAACAAGTAGCCTGGTCTAACGAGTCACGTTTCCAACTGTATCGGGCAGATGGAAGGATTCGTGTGTGGCGCAAACCCCATTAAGCCATGGATCCCGCCTGTCAACAGGGAACTGTACCGGCTGGTGGGGGTCCGTAATGGTATGGGGTATGTTTAGCTGGACTTCACTGAGACCCCTGGTACGTCTACAAACGTCTGTGACCGGCCAACGCTATGCGCGCATCCTTTCTAACGAGGTACACCCGTTCATGTCCTGCATTCATGCTGATGAGTTGGGCCTGTTCCAACAGTACAATGCATCTCCACACAAGTGTCGGGACGCCACATTATGGTTAGAGGAGCATTCATCTGAGTTTGGGGTGTTGCCATTCCCACCCAAGTCCCCAGATCTGAACGTGATAGAACACATTTGGGATGCCATGCAACGCGCTATCGAACACAGGAATCCGAGACCTCGGAATACACCCGAATTGTGAATCACTCTGCAGGACGTATGGTGTGCATTGCCTACAGCATATTTCCAGAAGCCAGTGGAGTCCATGCCTCGTCGTATTTCTGCAGTTCTGCGCTCCCGTGGGGGACCTACTAAGTATTAGACTGGTCTACCAGTTTTTCTGGCACTTCAATGTACATCAACACATTATAAACTGCTTTCAATCCTCAATGAATGTCGATGGGAGCTACATTTTCTGAACCTATGCAGTCATTCTGAAAGTCTCCAAATCAGTTTTGAAAGGCTCCTAAAGTGAAAAGAAGTTCCTAAAAATATGTAAATCGTGTTAGATTTTTGCACTTATCCGCGTGTCATTTAAAATTTAATGATACGTTAATGTTATTATTTATTTGAAACTTTAAGCTAATAATGTAAAAAAAAAAGAGAATGTGACACCACTGCTGCTTAATATGATTTCAATAGCATTCTTAGGGTGACAGGATACCGTAACAATTTTTAAAATCGCTCAGATGACTAGCTAAAAGTTAACTTAGTCCGCAAAATGTGGTGGATAATTAAATTATAGCATTGCAGGCGAAGTTATTTCTTGCAAAAACAAATGCTTTCTTTTCAATTTTTTGTTACTAATACTTTAGTTTTATAAAATGGAGCTTTTGTTTTAATGATATAACATACAAATTTTTAAGATGATAATCCGATTTTTGGTGTAAATGTGACAAGGATGGTAAGTCAGATAATATCCCTAAACTTGAAAATTTTCATCGTCCTGGAGCGGTACTCGAATCCGCGTTTCCCAGATAGCGCCCGGATATGCTAACCATTAAACCACCCAGAACGACCAAGTCTCAAGTTTCTGATTAATTTGAATATAACCATCTTGGTCGTTCTGGGTGGTGTAATGGTTAGCATATCCGGGCGCTATCTGGGAAACGCGGATTGGAGTCCCGCTCCAGGACGATGAAAATTTTCAAGTTTAGGGATATTATCTGACTTACCATCCTTGTCACATTTACACGAAAAATCGGATTGTCATCTTCAAAATTTGTATTATATGTTGTAATCCCGTATTTCTTTCATGATACAACATAAATTTCTGATAAAGGAAGCACTGAAGTAAGTCCCACATAGCCTAAGGTATCTCTGGAAAACTAAGGTTCCTAAGCTTGATTTAAAAAAAAAAAAAAAAGGACAAAAGCAAAAGTGGATTGCATTCAACAAGAGTTATGATTCACGTTTACTGTTATTGAAACTATGGAAAGTAAAAAATACACTGCTCAAAACAATTAGAGGATATCGTGGTTTTGATATGAACTACTGACACCAACTGTTTGTATGCTAAGAGAAATAAAAGGAAAGTGATTAGAATGAAACTTTTGCACACTTACAAACACCTGAGGCCGCCCCGGTGGCGCAGTGGTCTAAGCGATGGCCTCTGATCATTCGTCCGAACGGGGTCCGGGTTCGAATCCCGGTGAGGCATGGATGTTGTGTTTGTCTTACGGCACTGGCTCTCTCCCTTCCCTGGAACCAGTGACCCTAAATTAGGGACGGGCGACTGCTTATAGCCCATTGAGTTGCTCACGGTGGTCGTTAAACCTCCAATCCAATCCAATCCAAACACCTGAGTATGCAGAGTTTTTTGTGGGACGTTAAAAAGGGCGTGTTTCCTTCAGCGAATGAAAAGTGGCATGTGTCGTATGATCGTTTAGTCCAGGATAAGAAACGACTCACTTGCTTTGAATGTGTTTTATGGGCCGCGGATGGCCTAGTGGTCAACGTTCGTGATTGCCACCGAGAAGACCTCGGGTTCGTTCCCAGGCAGGTACGAGCGCTCGAACCACTAAATACCCGCCGTGAGTCGGATGGGCACGTTAAGCCATCGGGCCCCGGGTACTGGCCTCCCGGTAATAAATAAGGACGTCTTCCTTCCTCTTTCTACCTCGCTTCCGTGTCATTTACCTATCGGGCACTCTAGCCCAAATCTCCTAGCTTCCTATTTTTAAGAATTGTTTAAGACCTGGGGTAAGACACTCCCTTCCTAAAATCCTCTTCATATGATCTGATCTGAATGTGTGTTGTTGATGAATATGATGTCCGAACAACGTGATTTATACGAATCTGTAGGCTGGAGGGCTATCGATTGCTTAGAGGCGGGTCAAACGCATCGCAAGTATAGCGGAGAAGCCATTGGAGTGTCTCAAAGCGTGATTTCCAGACTTTCGAGTCGGTTTTCAGATACTGGAAATGTAAGGCGAAGACCTGGACATGGTCGTAGGAAAGCAACATGAAGAAATGAGGATATGTTTTTAACACTGACTGCCAGGAGAAACCGCAGTATGAACCCCACTTTTCTGCAACGTACGGCTACTGGCACAACTGTTTCAATTCAAACTGTTCGAAACCGACTACACAGTGTTGGTCGGTATGCTCGACGACGTATGGTATGTGTTTCTTTAACCGCATGCCACCGTGCTGCCCGCCGACTTTGGGTACATGACCATGCCGATTGGAGAAGAAATGAATGGAGCAATGTTCTCTTTCTCAGACGAGTCGCGCTTTACTGTATAACGAAGTAAATTTCTCCGTCATTTCTGTCCACGCCAGGATTCGAACCCGAATCCCCTCATTCCGGAATAAGTTGCTCTACCAATTGAGCTACGCGGACGTTTTATTCTGATTCCTATCTGACTTTATGTCGTGTGCATCCTTCTGGCAGATACGTCACATCTCCTGGTACGTTACTCCCCCCCCCCTTTTTTTTTTCTTCGAAGTGCTGGAGAAGGGATTCTCTTATTTTTCCTATCTCGCGGTGTGGAAATAACATCACACCAATGCGAGATTTTGAACGGTCGGGTCATCCGGATAGTTCGGGTGCCATTATAACGAAGTAAATTTCTCCGTCATTTCTGTCCACGCCAGGATTCGAACCCGAATCCCCTCATTCCGAAATAAGTTGCTCTACCAATTGAGCTACGCGGACGTTTTATTCTGATTCCTATCTGCCTTTATGTCGTGTACGTCCTTCTGGCAGGTACGTCACATCTCCTGGTACGTTACAACTGTGCATCCTGACAATAGGCGACTCATCATTTGAAAGGAACGAGGCACTCGTAACAACCAGTTATTTGTGCAAGAAAGTGCTCGATTTGGAGGAGGCGGAGTGATGGTGTGGGTCGGTATCTCTATCAGTAGTCTAACCGACCTGTGCATCATCAGAAATGGAACACTTACTGCTCAGCGGTATGGGGATGAGATCCTGAGACCCTTAGTCGTGTCCCTTATGCTGCAGCAATCGGAGATGAATTTATTATCGTGGACGATAATTGCAGGCCACATCACTCGATGTGTGGACGACCTCCTGTTTGACGAGGAAATCATTCGAATGGACTGAGAAGCATGCTCCCTAGACATGAACCCTATCAAGAATGTCTGGGACGTTCTGGGTAGAAAGGTTGCTGCTCAATTAACCCCTTTACCAACAGTCCAGCAATTGGAAAGTGCTCTTCTGCAGGAGTGGGATGGAATTCTCCAATCCCACATTAATACTCTGATTGACTCCATGCCTCATACGTGTGCAACATTGCCTCATAGGTGTGCAACATTGCCTCATAGGTGTGCAACATTGCTTTCCGTTAGGGAAAACCATACCTCCTACTAAATCCAATTTTCTGACACAAAAAAATTATTTTTATTTTCATTTTTATGATATGTTCATAAATATGAATTTTTGCGTTCGTCTCCTCAAAAATTACTAAATTCCCATCACTAATTGTTTCGGCCATATTTTTCTTCTCACATAGCGTACTATGTCTGTAGTTCCTGTTCTAACCTCCGAAGTTTTCCGTCATTCACAGTTTTCATACAAAACTACGTTATCCCTTAATTGTTTTGAGCAGTGCATATTTTCCACATTCAAAAAACAGCACTTTAATTTCTTGATATCGTAAATATTAAAAGTTCCTGAAATATTTAAAAGCATCCCCTAAAAAGGTCGCCAATCCCAAAATAATATTTTTGTCTCTCACTCCAGTCCTAAATACCCCGGAATTTAGGCACTTTTCCCCCAAATTGGCAATATCGGCAGGAACTAGACCCCTCTCCAGTTTGCCGGGACTCCCCGAAAATGGATTCATTTGATTTCTGCACTGTTATCCCGAATGATGCAGAAAACTTTTCAACCAGCCCTCGTAAAAGTCAAATTATTTCTTCTATTCATATCTGCTTTTGGTATAACTCAAAAAACGCCCTCAACTCAAAATTCTCATAATTTAATATCAAAAAAGAAATATTCTCTAAGTAATTTGTTTGGCAAATTTTATGTATCTACAGTTACTTCAGCTGAAAACACATCTCTTTTGTTGTTGTTGTTGTTGTTTTTTCGGGATTTAACAATTATGATGAGCAACACAAACGCATAGCGGTACAAGCAGTAGACTGTCCCTAATTTAAGGTAGACGAAAGCGAGTACCATCAGGTTAACTCGTCGCCCACGCCTCTTCAGGGACCCGATCCCGGCCCGTCTTGAACGAATGGTCAGAAGCCAGCGCCAGAGACCATTCGGCTACTGAGATGGTGCAGATCAAAGCTCCAAGGTCTTTGGTGCAGATCATTTATTAAATTTCATTTTTTAAATACATTATGTCTTTTGATTAAGTGTAATAAACTGAATCGTACGAAAGTAATTTATTTATGAAGATCATATTTCGTTGGTAAACTTTATTTACAATAATGTTGCGGTAAAAAAGAGAAACCTTGAAATATTTTTGATTTAAGAAGTTGACTCGATTACCAGATAGATCGAAAGGTATTACGTACTCAGTAGACAAAACAATAGCGAAAAACCTGATGGGCAGTTGACAGGGGCATGCCCCGCGCAGAGTGGAGCAGACCCAAACCGGACGCAGGTGATAAATAGGCAGACAGCACGGCTTCCGAAGAGTGTACTGATATCGACGAACATAGGTAAACGTTGTGACCTGAGA
Source organism: Macrothele yani (assembly GCA_039090855.1). Taxonomy (NCBI): domain Eukaryota; kingdom Metazoa; phylum Arthropoda; class Arachnida; order Araneae; family Macrothelidae; genus Macrothele; species Macrothele yani. The sequence continues at coordinate 136,172,166 of CM077002.1, forward strand.
GACTTTGGTCGTGGACATATTGTCGGCGGAAGACAGATGGGTCATTCTATCGCCCAAGTGGTAAGAACCTTAGGGTTTTCGAGGACAACTGAATCAAGGGTGTACCGCGACTATACCACCGACGGACGTACCAAAGACCAGAGAGCAAAAGGTGGTCGACCCAAGGTGGATAGAATAAGGAAAGGGAGCATGTGTTTTGACGGGTGAAGCCAGCTGAGTTGATTGGCCGCCGTCATGCGTTACCTTCATTTGCTCATTTGGGCAAGTTCTAAGAGTGAACGTTAGCGTAGTTCCAGTTTACTTGGGGTAGGGGGGGTCCTGATTTTATTTTGGTTTGTGTTATTTTTGCTGAAAGAAACTTCTTAGAAATGCCAGCGTACGCAGCCGTAGGCTGCACCAATAAGACATGAAAATCTGCCTGATGGGATCACGTTTCACAGGTGTGTGTCTTATACATCTAATATTCTATTTAGAAATTTTAAAATGTATGATGAAATAGTTAAATATTTTATTATGAACTAGAAAGTTGTCCAGTAACTCTCGGTCAAAAACTACATTTCTGAAAACGTTCTATTAAAATTTTATAAAAGTCAAAGTCGTTTTAAGCGTAAAATCAAATCTGATGTTGCTTTTAAAATTTTGTAAATTATCTCGTTTATTATTGGTGTATAGTAATCGGCCTATGAACGCTAATAATGGGATTTTATTGTGCGCTACAAACGTCTTTCAACTTTGCATATTTCGTATACTCTTCGTAATAGTTTTGTAAATTATCATGTTTTGCACGAATCATCGGTTTTAAGGTAATATTTCATTGCGTTTGTGTTTTCTAGAATATTCACTCGATCCCATGAAATAATTCAGCGTATATTATTTTTAATGACAGAGTTCGAGAACTGCATCAGGCATTACTTTTGTGTGGTAATTTAAAGCGATTTTTGTCGTACGCACGGTAAAACATGACCTAACATTCCGTTGAGAGAAAAGAAAACAGTGGTGATATTATGCAGTATATCCATAAATGTAAAGGATATCTTTTTCTCTTGGAGGCCTGTAAAATTGCTAACCAGTACGGTGTAGCTAGATATGTAATTCGATGTGAACGCAATGAACAGGGTAACCTAAGATGGCTGCCGCTCAGGACGTCGGCTTCATAGCTCTACGTAGGACCTGCCTGTTATGCTCCCTCCCCTTATTCTATTCTATTTGGGTCGATAACACGCCATTGATCACCGGGGTCGACGTAGACTATCCATGCTCGTACAGACCGACCACTTGACAATCGAGGCGCAAATCTCATCCAGGTTAAATGTCGGAGGCCCAATCAGCGTCAGCAAGAGAACGGTATAGCGCATGCTGCATACCCTGGCTTACGGGAGCCAAGGCTCTACTCGTTTGCCACTGTTGACTGCTCGTCATCTGACATTATGCCTCACCTGCTGCCGGAAACATTATAACTGGATCTCTCCAGAGTGGCGCCCCGTCGTGTGGTCAGATGAGTCCCGTTTCCAGCTGTACCGAGCTGACGGGAGGATGCGGGTGTTGCGTAGACAGCATGAGGTCATAGCTCCGTCGTGCCAGTTCGTACTTGCTCAAGGAGGTTGTGACTCTGTGACGGTTTGGGGAGCCTTCTCATGAGACACATTAGGTCCCTTATTGTGTCTGAAAAGGTCCTTAAATGCTGGGTGCTACCAGCACGTGCTGGCTGATTCCCCTACTCGTTCTCATGGACTACGTGCACCCTGTGGCGGATGGTCTGTTCCAGTAAGACAATGCGTCGCCCACCCGGGCCGCAAGCTATCTGGGACGCCGTGGTGCGGGACATCAGATTCATGAAACCTTCACCGACGTCCCGGGCAGAGTTGTGGAAAATGCTGTAACAGGCACGGCTCGCGTTACCTCCGGCCTCTTATGGAGTCTACGCATGGGCATGTACACGTTGTTATTGGCATTAGAGGTGAAACAACACGTTATTACATAGGTATATACACTGAAGAGCAATTGAATTAGAGAGAGCTGGCGTTATGCACATGTGACGCTGTGGGCGGCCCTGTAAACGGAAACGACATGACGCATGCAGCGATCCGACAATATAAGGAGTGACGCGACGGGAATCAGTAAGAGTCGGACGCAGTATGGGTAAGACGAAAGATCTAAGCGCATTTGATCGTGGAATAATTGCCGAGGCCCGACGAATGGGTCACTCCATCTCGGAAGTCGTGCAGGCACTGGGATTTCCTCGAGACACTGTGTCACGGGTGCACCGTGACTACATCGAATCCGGTAAAACCATCCCTACAAATGGCCAACTGCCGTGGACAACAGCGTGTGGATGAGCGGTGTCATCGTCGGCTAGCTCGCATTGTAACAGCGGATAGACGGACCACAGTGCAAGAAATCACTCTGCAATTTAACGCTGGTGCACAAAAACGTGTAAGTAGCCACACCATCCAGAACCATCTCCTCGCTATGGGGTACAGAAGCCATCGTCTCACGAGGTTACCGCTGCTGACCGCACATCACAGGGTGCAAAGATTAGCATGGGCGCGGGAACATCGCCACTGGACCCTAGACATGTGGAAAAATGTTGCCTGGACTAATGAATCGTGATATACGTTGGTACATGCGGATGGCAGGATACGAGTACGGCGCAAATCACATGAAGCGATAGATCCTTCTTGCCAGCAGGGTACTCTTATTGCTGGTGGGGGTGGAATTGTCTTCTGGGGACTGTTTACGTGGACTGAAATGGGACCCCTGGTACGTGTGACATCGTCCTTCACAGGTCAACGTTACCGGAATATCCTGGACAACCATTTGCTCCCGTTTGCGCGTCTTCAACATCCCACTGGAGACCTCATCCTGCAATAAGACAATGCACCGTGCCATCGCTCCCGAATCGTATCCGAATGGTTGGATGAACACTCCACCGATGTGACCTCGTTTTCTTGGCCAGCTAAGTCACCTGACCTCAATCCCATCGAGCATATCTGGGATGTCATCGAGAGAGATGTTCGAGGCTCTGACTCCCCCTCCCATCAAATCTTCGTGAACTGTGGGAGCTTGTTCAGGGGTTGTGGATCCGTATGGCCTCCCAACGCTTCCGGTGTCTTGTCGAGTCCATGCCGTGACGAATCGCCACCGTGGTCGTTCTATAAGGTCGTTCCGCACGTTACTAGTCAGGTATCTCTAATTCAATTGCTCTTCAGTGTATAATATTTTGTCCATTTAGTGAGAATAAAACTCAAAGAAACTGTTTAAAGAAATTACGATTCCGACAGTTTCTTTTCCACCATTTAATTTACGCTTTCCAACCGTAGGATGAATAAGCGTATATGCTCCGTCTGTCTGTCCGTCCCCCCGCACGATAACTCGATTAAAAATGGTTCGATTTCGATGAAATTTTAGTATGTGGTAGGGGAAAACCTGGGAAGGAACTTTATTGAAATGGACGAAATGGGGTCAAAAGTCAGGACAAAGGAGCGAGATCCGTTCCATCGTTCTTATGCCTCATAACTTACGTAAAAATGATTCGATTGCGACAAAACTTCATCATGTTGTTCGGAGATGTACTGAACCGGTTCTGTTTAATATAATCGAAATGGGGTCCAAGGCCAGGGCACAGGAGCGAGATTTATTCCACAGCCATTATCCTGATATCTTGACTAAAACTGCTTCTATTGCGACAAAACTTTATAACGAAGTAAATTTCTCCGTCATTTCTGTCCACGCCAGGATTCGAACCCGGATCCCCTCATTCCGGAATAAGTCACTCTACCAATTGAGCTACGCGGACTTTTATTCTGATTCCTATCTGCCTTTATGTCGTGTGCGTCCTTCGGGCAGGTACGTCACATCTCCTCTCCTGGTACGTTACAACTTTTTCATGTTATTCCGGAGGTATACTGAACTGGTTGTGTTGAATAACATCGAAATGGGGTCGAAGGTCAGGGCGCAGGAGCGACATTTATTTCACATCCATTATCCTCATGACTTAACTAAAAATGATTTTATTGCAAAAAATTCATCATGTTGCTCATTAGGTACACTGAACCGGTTGTGTTGAATATCATCGAAATGGAGTCAAAGGTCAGGGCACAGGAGCGAGATTTATTCCACAGCCATTATCCTCATAACTTGAGTAATGATTTCTGGTATGTTGGAAAGCGTATCATAATAAATGCATTTGCATGACTTTACTAACTTGCTAGTTGTAATCTGAATCGCGTAACGTAATTCTGTATTAATCTGTGTGAATGTGTGCGCAGTTATGCTTAAACGTTTCACCTGAAACAAGCTTGATTTTCATGACTAAATGTGATCTCTAAAATTATATTCAAGAAAGGAAATAATTTAATGTTAGAAAAAACGTAAGGAAAGGGAGGAAAATTTGAATGTTCGGGGGAAAAAAGAACTTAAAATTCAATAAATCATGAATTCTTCTTCTCTCTCTTCTTGGTTACTCAGTCCAAGGACTGGTTGTTCAGTAGATGTACTCTGCCTCTCCATTCCTCTCTATTCTCCGCCGTTCTCTTCAAGTCAGAGTATGTTCTAGTATTAGTGTCTTGGAGTAACTGTGTCACAAACTATTCCTTGGCCATTCTCTTCAAGTCATAGTATGTCCTAGTATTAGTGTCTTGCGGTAACTGTGCCACAAAGCTATTCCTTGGCCGTTCTCTTCAAGTCATAGTATGTCCTAGTATTAGTGTCTTGGAGTAACTGTGCCACAAAACTATTCCTTGGCCGTTCTCTTCAAGTCATAGTATGTCCTAGTATTAGTGTCTTGGAGTAACTGTGTCACAAACTATTCCTTGGCCATTCTCTTCAAGTCATAGTACGTCCTAGTATTAGTGTCTTGGAGTAACTGTGCCACAAAACTATTCCTTGGCCGTTCTCTTCAAGTCATAGTATGTCCTAGTATTAGTGTCTTGGAGTAACTGTGCCACAAAACTATTCCTTGGCCGTTCTCTTCAAGTCATAGTATGTCCTAGTATTAGTGTCTTGGAGTAACTGTGCCAGAAAACTATTCCTTGGCCGTTCTCTTCAAGTCATAGTATGTCCTTGTATTAGTGTCTTGGAGTAATTGTGCCACAAAACCATTCCTTGGTCGTCCTCTTCCTTTCTTGCCTTGAATGTTACCTTGCAAAACTTTCAGAATCGGCCTCCATGGCGCAATGTGTGTTCCATCCATAACATTCTTCTTCTTTTTAACATGTTGATCAGATTCCTAGGTTCTCCCACTCTCTCCAGGACCACCTCATTAGTCTTCCTATCGAGCCACCTTATTCTCTCCATTCTTCTATAGCCCCACATCTCAATTGCCTCCAGCTTCTTTACTTCCCTCTTGGTCAATGTCCATGTCTCAGATCTGTAGAGAGCTACTGACCAAACATATGCCTTTAAAATTCTCTTCCTCAGTTTTAAATCAATATTTTTGAATGTCAGTAGTCTTTGATTCTCTCTAAAAACCGTTTTTGCAATCCATAGTCTCATTCTAATTTCCTTTTCACATCTCGCATCTTCAGTAATAATTTGATCCAAATAGTGGAATGATTTAACTTGTTCGATGCATTGTCCTTCAAGTTTAAGGAAAGCCTGTTTTGGATCCTTCCCTATTACCATTATTTTTTTCTTATTTTTATTTATCTTCATTCCATAGATATCCGCATTTTTGTGTATTTTTGACATCATGCGCTGTAATGACTTGGCTGATCCTGAAACAATTGCCTGGTCATCAGCAAACTTAATGGCCTTAATTATCTCTTCATTAACCCAAACGCATTCGCTGGCGCTCCCCAAGGCCTGAATCATCATAACTTCGGCATAAATACCAAAGAGGGCAGGTGACAACAAGCATCCCTGCCTTACGCCTTTTTTATTGAGACTGGGTCAGTCATTCCCTCTTGAATTGAAATCAGTGCTTCCTGATTTACATAGAGAATTTTGATAAGCTGGATAGTGTTATCATCCATGCCAAGTCTCTCTAGGATAGGAAATAGTTTTGTCCAAGTCACTTTGTCGAAGGCCTTCTCATAATCAATGAAACAAATGTAGAGGGAGCGCCCCCTGTCAATCATTCTTTCTGCCAGGAATCTCAGGGTGCCAATCGCATCCCTAGTACCCTTTCCTCTTCTAAATCCAAATTGATACTCTCCCAACACCTCTTCCACCTTAAAATTCAATCTCTTTTTAATAATCTTCAGCAGAATCTTCGATGCATGTGAAGTTAAGCTTATGATTCTGTACTGTTCACACTCTGTTGCCTTAGATTTCTTTGGTATAGGAATTATTATGGAGGTCGAATGGTCAGCAGGCCAAATTCCTTTTTGATAGCAACAATTTACAAAGACGAAAAATTTATTAATTAAAGCGTCACCAGATTCTTTAAACAGTTCGATGGGTATCTCATCTACTCCTGGAGCTTTATCGTTTGGAATTGATCTAAGCGCCTCCTCAAATTCTTCTCTTGTAATTTCCTGATCATGAATTATGAGTGTAATAATATTCAAATAAAAAATATGTGGCTGTTTCGTCATAATGCTTTTCGCTGGGTTAATGCTACAATGTCGGCTGCGGGCGACTTTATTTACTAAATGTTCGGTTGACAAGCCTATGAGTGCTGATCAATAAGTAATCTACGATATTTAGTGGCAAAGGAGGGATATCTAAATCGGTGTCTTCAAATGTCAATAAACCCTCCTAAATTTGTATAAAAAAGCAGCGTGCTGGAGAACAGATCGAAGAGGTCACGCATAACCATGTGGTTAGAGCTGTTGGCTTGCAACCACGTGACCGCGGGCTTGATCACAACAGCTGCCCGATAGCAAAGAACCAGCTACTCTCCGGAGAGCCACGCCAAGCCAACGGAGAGAGATTTAATTATATGTGTAGAGGATTAAAGGAAGGGAGTGTATGACCTGAGTTCTCAGACAACCCTTAGAAGTAGAAAGCTAGGAGATTAGGCTAGTCACTCGAAAGCGAAGTAGAAAGGAGGTAAAAGTCGCTCTTATTCATAACCAGGGAGAAGGGGCAGTACCTGGGGTCCGACGGCTTAGCGTACCAATCCGACATACGGAGGATATTTAGCGGTATGAGTGTTCATTCCTGCCTGGGCCGCAGATGGCCTAATAGTCAAGGGTTGTGTCTGCCATGGAAAAGTCTCTGAACCGCAGATGGCCTAATAGTCAAGGTTTGTGTCTGCCATAGAAAAGTCTCTGAACCGCAGATGGCCTAATAGTCAAGGTTTGTGTCTGCCATGGAAAAGTCTCAGGATCGATAATACTCAAGGTTTGTACCTGCCGTGGAAAAGTCTCAGGATCGATAACAGTCAAGGTTTGTGTCTGCCATGGAAAAGTCTCAGGATCGATAATAGTCAAGGTTTGGGTCTGCCATGGAAAAGTCTCAGGATCGATAATAGTCAAGGTTTGTGTCTGCCATGGAAAGGCTGTGAACCGCAGATGGCCTATTAGTCAAGGTTTGCGTCTGCCATGGAAAAGTCTCAGGATCGATAATAGTCAAGGTACGTGTCTGCCATGGAAAAGTCTCAGGATCGATAATAGTCAAGGTTTGTGTCTGCCATGGGAAAGTCTCTGAACCCCAGATGGCCTAATAGTCAAGGTTTGTGTCTGCCATGGAAAACTCTCAGGATCGATAATAGTCAAGGTTTGTATTTGCCATGGAAAAGTCTCAGGATCGATAATAGTCAAGGTTTGTGTTTGCCATGGAAAAGTCTCTGAACCTCAGATGGCCTAATAGTCCAGGTTTGTGTTTGCCATAGAAAAGTTTCAGGGTCGATCCCAGACCGGTACCAACGCTGAAACCATTGAACATCCGCCGTACATCGGATGGACACATTAAGCCGTCGGACCCGGGTACTGTCTCCTAGTTATAAATAAGGGCGTGTTAGAAATTTTCCTCCCCCTTTTTTCCTCGCTTCCGTGTGACTTTCCTGTCGGGCACTTTAGCCCAAATCTCTCTAGAGCCGCGGGTGGCCTAGTGGGCAACGTTCGTGACTGCCATGGAAAGGACCTCAGGTTTGATTCCAGGCAAGTACGAACGCTTGATCCACTAAATATCCGCCGTGCGTCGGATGGGCACGTTAAGCCGTCGTACCCCGGTTGCTGGCCCCCCGGTAATAAATAAGGGCGCCTTCCTCCTCCTTTCTACCTCGCTTCAGTGTGACTTTCCCATCGGGCACTCTAGCCCAAATGTCCTAACTTCCTATTTCTAAGGGTTGTTTAAGACCTGGGGTCAGACACTCCCTTCCTAAAATCCTCTACAGATGATCTGATCTGATCTAGCCCAAATCTCATAGTTTCCTATTTCTAAGGGTTGTTTAAGACGTTAGGTCAGGCACTCCCCTCCTATAATGCTCTACTAAATCTCTAAATCTCATACCTGCTTGAGATAGATCCTGAAACTTGTCCGTAGTAGTCAGGAACGTTGACCACTAAACCATCCGCGGCCCCCAGCCAACGGAGCAAAGGCCCGCTTCATAAACAAGACCATCTCCCCCCTACACGTTTACACAACTACGACCTACAGCACAGGTGACTGTTCCTAAAATCAACTTTGGAAGCAGTAATATTAGTTAAGAGTACACCAGACTCCGGAAAGATCAAAACGTTTATAGCATAGTGCAAAGTCATTTATTCACAGGCGTAAAACAGCGTATATGAATTGCCGAAGCTTGGCGATTTATGTATACTGTCTTGCGTCAGTGAATACAGGAATTTATACTACGCTACAAGCGTTTTGGTCTTGGAAGCAGTGTTTACGAAAAATTGCCGAAGAATAGACAAAACGTCACATCGTTCAACGTAATCATCGCACGTACCTCCAAGTGAGACCATGTTTTCAGGCGGGTCGTCATTTTCACTTGAATCTGCTCTGCAGCGCGATACCGTGTGTACAAAAACGTTTCTTTTCCTTAATCCAATTATTAGCATTTTTAATTATCCAAAACACTTCTGTGAAGAATTAATTTGAGTAGTCGGGGGGAGGAGTTGTGCGGGGATTACATTGAAATAATCACCGATAATTCAATATTATATATTTGTATTACAATTCAATGTTACAGTTTCGTTTGATTGAGCGCTTTGAATACGGATTGATATCGAGGGGCATTTGGTACTTTGTGTTGTAATACGATCTAGAAGTCAATCATGCAAGTACGGAGGAACAACTCTCTAGTTGTCGGGGAAACCCCTTCACCTTCACCTTCAAAATGGCGAATACGAGATACCAGGAAACACTTGTTATATTTATGATTTCTCCTTCTTTTAGAACTTTCCAATTACACAGTATAAACGTAGGAACACGATATTGATGTCCGCATTAATTTCCTGAACATGCTTTGATCTGTATATTCGTAAGTAAAGTTGTCGTTCATGCTTGATTAATTCTACCTTGTTCCTATTGGAACGAAATACGAATTGATGCAAAAAATCACTCGAAGTTTCTCCTTAGTCATACTCCGATCTTCATTTATTATTCCTACTTTTAGTATATATTCCATTAATTTTTTTAGGAGCAAATAGCATAAGAGCTATGTACTTTTAGTTCGTTTTTTGTAAAAAATGATCGTGTTCTGTTATCGGCTTGTTCGTTCGTCCGTCCGTCTGTGGACACGATATCTCTGTAACTATTAGTCCGATTTGAACAAATCTTTTTGTACTGGGAAGCTTGAAATATGCGAATCATGATCATTCATTTCGGGGTTTGTTTGTTTTTTACGATGTACAATTCCGCCGCTAGAGGGCGTAAATGCAGATGATATCGAATTCAAAATTCATGTTGTTCCATATATATTTGCTTCTAAGCGTCCGACTGAAAAAATTATTTTACCTTTCGATTCTATTTATGTCGAAGAGTATTTTAGGTGTAGTCACTTTTTCAAGATACGCTTAGATTTTCCGCTAGGGGGCGTAAAAGTAAAGTGCGCACCCCCTCCCCCCTCCACCCCCACCCGATATCTGTACGTCTAAAACTCCGATTTGAACATCTTTTTCTTCAACATGGATACAGCTCCTGGTGGAAAATCTTTTGCATATAATTACGAATTTTTGGTAAAGAATGGTATACCCACCAGCGGTGTAAGTGTTAATTTCTGCTTCTGACGTATTTGCCACAAAATTTGAGCTTCTAAAATCTCGATTGAAAAAATTCGTTCGTGTGCCGATGCAACTCACGTTGGTAAACCTTTTCGGAATATTTTATACTTTAAATATTGCATGGTTCTTCCGCCAGAGGGCGTAGAAGTATATCACGTTTTTGTCAACATCTTTGCTTCCAATTGCCCGATTTGAAAAATTCCTTCTTTATTCGATACCGTTTCCTGTGCGACATTTTTTTATGTAATTTCAAATTTTTTTAAATAATATTCATACACCTACCGCTAGGGGGTGTAAAGGTAAATCGTGTTTCCCCTGATACCTCTGCTTCTAAAACTCCGATTTGAAAAAAGTCTTTCTCTCCACCGGAAAATCTTTGCATATTACTGTGTTGGGAAATCTTTTGCATATAACTTCTAATTTTTGGGAAAAAATAGTTTGGCCACCAGGGGGCGTAAGTCTTAATTTCCGCTTATGATGTATTTGCAGCAAAATCTGAGCTTCTAAAATCTCGACTGAAAAAATTAATTTGTGGACCGATAATACTCACGTCGATAAACCTTTTCGGAATATTTTCTTCATAAAATAATACATGGCTTCTCAGCCACGGGGCGTAGATATGTATCTTATTTTTGTCAATGTCTCTACTTCTAAGAGTCCGATTTAAAAATTTCCTTCTGTGTTGGATGGCGCTTGTGGTGCGAAATGTTTTTCATATAATTTCAAATTTTTCATGTAACTCATAGACTTCCCGCTAGGGGGAGATAAGGTAAATTGCGGTTTGGCCACCTGGGGGTCATAAGTGTTAATATCCGCTTCTGATGTATTTGCAGCAAAATCTGTGCTCCTGGAAATTCGACTGAAAAAATTCTTTCCTGCACCGATACCGTTCACATGGAAAATATTTTTGAGAATATTTTCTTCTTAAAATCACGCAGGTTTTTCCAGCCAGGGGGAGTAGATGCATATCTTACATTTATCGATATCTGTGCTTCTAAGACTCCGATTTGAAAAATTATTTCTTTGTTAGAGAGCGTTTCCGCTGCGAAATGTTCCTCATATAATTTCAAATTTTTATTAACGCATAACCAGAGGGCGTAAGTTCATAATTCCTTTTACAGCAAAATATGCGGGGTTAAAACCCCGATTGAAAAACGTCTTCCTTCGGTCAGATACTACTGTTTTCCATAATGGTTCCATTAACTTTGAATTGCTTTGATAAATTTAATTCGCGTCAGAACGGATTCCAAAGACGTGCTCATTACACCCGAGAATTCGATGTCATCTTTCTTGTTTTTCATTTTATTCAGATTATTAGTGCTGTGGAATGAATTCAAATGAAAGACAAACGTTCTGATACTTCTATTATACACGTTAAACGTTGGTATTAAATTATTGAAAATTTTATTGATGTCTTCAAAAGTTGTTGGATTAGAGATAACGAAATACACGGTAGACAAAAAGAAATGCAAAGTCCGTTGTAAAATAACATACCTTAAGGTACGGAATAGAAGATGGCATAAAAGAAAAAAAAAAGAAGCAACTTTTCAACAGGACAATGCCCGGCCACAAACCGCACGGCTCTCTCAGGTGTGCCTCCGTTATGTCGACACCCTTTCATGGCCAGCCCGACGCCCAACTTCTCACCAATCGAATATGTTTGGGGCATGATGGGACCCCACCTGCACCCATCCCGTAATGTCGCCGAACTGATCCGCAATTTGGACACCATCTGGTATGAGTAGTAGAAAATGACGGATCCGAGCTTAAAGTGGAGCCCATAGACTTAACATTAGGCTCCTTCTGGAGCAGGTGGAGCCAGCTGGAGAAAGCTGCAGCCGAGCGAACGGAGGGGGCGTGGTCAGTAGCAGCCTCCAATTCCCCGCTGCAATTTCCCCCCTCGACTGAAGGGTGTGCTTATCTCCGAAGATAGTAGTATTTATTGGACTTTGTCGAATTTTGGGGGAAATCAATGAAGGTTTATTCCTTTTTTTTTTTAATTTAATGAAGGTTGTTTCTTTATTTATTTTCCCCTCTCTCGACCCACCTCCTTAGGTTATTGTTATATAAAACGTTTTTTTCCTCGTAATTTGTTGATGTATTTTTTTTTAATTAATTTTCATGAATTCCTCATGTGTCTTCCCTAATGAAAATTATGTGGGGTAAGTATTAATTATTCATTTCTCTTTTTTTTTCTCGAATAATACGGTCATGTCCTCATCTCAAGAAATGTTATTATGATATCTTATTTTTGCTCATAAATGTTTGATTTTGAGGGATGGCAACGCCCGAGTGAGAAAGGGGTTGGATATAGGGGTATGGCAACTCGATGTGTTGCCCCCTAGCGGTGCTTCTTGGAACTTTCGATTGATCTTTGATTTTGAGGGATGGCAACGACCGAGTGGGAAAGGGGGTGGATATAGGGGGATGGCAACTTGATGTGTTGCCCCCTAGCGGTGCTTCTTGGAACTTTCGACTGATCTTTGATTTTGAGGGATGGCAACGCCCGAGTGGGAAAGGGGTTGGATATAGGGGGATGTCAACTCGATGTGCTGCCCCCTAGCGGTGCTTCTTGGAACTTTCGATTGATCTTTGATTTTGAGGGATGGCAACGGCCGAGTGGGAAAGGTGTTGGATATAGGGGGATGCCAACTCGATGTACTACCCCCTAGCGATGCTTCTTGGAACTTTCGATGGATCTTTGATTTTGGGGGATGGCAACGACCGAGTGGGGAAAGAGCACTGCGTAGGTGTTAGATATGATGATGCTTCTTGGAACTTTATTATTTCGATGGATCTTTGATTTTGAGGGATGGCAACGACTGAGTGGGGTCCGTTGGGAATTTCTGCATTTATTCCTGTGTTTTGCAAGCAAGATTTCTCCCCCTCTTCAATACTATTTTTCCCCCGGAGGAAATTTTTACGTAACGATGCTGAGGAATTTTCTTTCCAAGGGAATAAAAATGCTCCTAAGGTCTTAGCGAAGTTCTAACTCACGATGATTTGGTTTCCAAAAATAGTCAGGGGGTCAAATGGTTTTCGTGTACTACGTATTCCCTATATCATCATCATCATCATTGTCAACCATTATCAACCACTGCTGGACGAAGGTCTCTCCTGAGAATTGGAACAATTCCCTATATATATATATTTTTAAATTACTTTTACGTTATTTCTTCATGTGTTTTTATATATTTTTTGTATGTTTTGAGGAGTTTTTTCGTGTAGATGTAATGAATTTTCTGGGGAACTTTTCTTTTTCCTCCATTCAATTTTATTTCAGACCATGAGACGAGGAAATGCTTCTTTAGAAATTATTTCGTTCTTGTTCGCAGTAATTACTGGACATAGACTTCATGTTAATTCTGAGTCTTTCACCCCTGCAATAATATTTTCTCGTAATTTTTTCGTATGTTCAAGAACTCTACAGATCTTTCCCAGTTAAAATTCTGCTCAAACAATATTTTCGGTCTTTATTTCCTTATAGCTTCCCAATTTCCGATATTTTTCTTCCTCTATCTTTGAAATTTCATTAAACTTCTCAATAGGTCAGGATTCTTTTTTTCTTGGACAAACTTATGAGTCCTTTTATTTACACTATCTTTTTTTTTTCCATTTCATTTCAGCAAACGATTATTTTAGATGCAACAAATCGTCAGATTTTGGTTTCCTTATATAGCATATTTTCCAACCTGCTTAAAAATATTCCTCAAAGCTTGCATGTATGTCAAATATACATTTTTTTTTATTCTTTCGTAGGTAGCCATACTTTTCGTGGACTGCCTCGACAGGAAAGCATTCAATGTCAAGACATACAATCTAAAACCTTTTTCTTTCGATGAAATTTGTATTCTTTGGGCTGAATATTTTCCCGTCTCGTCCGAAAAAACATTCATTTAGAGGCAAAGCGACTAATTCCGTTCTTCCCATAAACATTATTTTTTTATTTATTTGATATTCAGAGTTGTATACATTTACTATCCAAAAAAGAGATATATTTAATGTAAAGGTATATTCTTCCAAGCTGGGGAAATATATGTATATATTAGTTCATTTCCAGTTAAAGGAAATGCATCTTTATATTTCAATATGAAAAAGAAGCCCTATAAGTGAAAGCTCAACCTAAAGACGGATAGATTGTTCACACTCTCTCTACTCTATGACATTTCTTTACTGAATGAACCATGACCTTTTTTTTTTCATGAACTGCTTTAAAATCTTCGTTCTCACTTTACTATTGTCAGATTCCATGTCCCTTCAGTTCTTTACTTATTCAATTTTAATTTATTAAGAGAGTAGAACTCTTTTAGGCTTTCGAAGTACTTTCAAGTCTTTCATTACGAAAATATTCATTGTCATGAAAGAAGCCATAATCGAGATGATTTACTATCGTTTCAATGAAAGTGTTTACGCATTCATTGCTATGATGTCAGATTTCATTTTCTTATACTTCGAACAGAAATGAGTTTGAATCATTCGTCGAGAAAACATTTCTTTCATATATATATATATATTTTTTTGCCTCCGAATCAAACGAACTCAAAAAATAAGAGACGCACTTTAATATTTTTTTTCCTCTTATGAGAGGAATACGGGAATATGATACCAAAATTAAAGAATAAAGAATATCGACTTTCCTCTCAACTCCTTACAACTACGGTTTTTTTTTATTTTTTTTATTTTCAATAAGCTATTTCTATATTTTTACAACTGAATAGAATTATTTATTGAAAAATTCTAAGTAAGACGAAAAATGGTTTTGTTGATTTCCTAAGAGGATGATTTTGAAAATTTTCGTTTTCTGGTAATTGTAAAAATCTCATAGAATAACATGGGAAAACTAGCATGCATAAAAGACTGTTTTGGATCGAGTAAATTGAAAGAATTTTACAAAGTTCATTTCAGAAAAGTACATTCCTTCCTAGTGTCAAAAACGAATCACTTCGTTTTTTCTAAGATACCCTTTCGAATCTTATAAAAGTGCATAGGGTCAAAAACGATTTTGATGATTTTACTAAGATGACAGATTTCGGATTTCTTATGATAGAAAATACAGTGAATTTCCCATTGAATAACATGGGAAACTGCGAAATTTAAGAAGCACGTTTTCGTTCAAGTAAAATATTTTAAAAGTCTTTTTTCGAATCAGTTGAAAACAGACAGGGTGTGTTTCTGAACAGTTCATTATTTCCTAAAATCAAAACGAATCACTTCGTTTTTTTCTGACGTGCGTTTCTGAAAGAAATAAAAATAGTTTAGCTAGAAAATTGAAAAGATATTTTTATGAATCCTAGACTGTTTATTTACGTATAGCTAGAGGGGTCTTCAGTGAGAGCACTTATTCTCTTTTCAAACTAAGAGAATGAAGTGTAGTCAGTTTGAAATAAAAATTCAAACTCCCCTAAATTTAGCCTTTTGTCCTGATTTCGACTCAATACTGTAAAGCATTGCTCTCAGACCAGTTGAATTCCTGGCCCTTAATGAAATACATTAAGCCTTTCCCTTAAAAATAAGCAATCTCTTCTTCAATACCAGATCCCCAATAAATTTCTTTAAGAGTTATTCATTCACCCTTTTACTTTTAAAAACTTGAAATTCATTATTATTTAACTCATTACAAAAAATGAAACTCATTCATACAGAAAAAATATAAATGAATAAAAATAAATAAAGTAGTCCTAAAAAAGGACTGTTTTTCTGGGTCCCCTTCATACAGCTGCTCCATGGTCGGTATAAGGAATTTTTTTCTTTTTTGCCTGCTAATATCTCAGCACATTGACTTCACAGTCTCTAGCAAGTTCTTTACAATTATGCTTTCCAAGAACGCTTTGGACGGGACATGGTCTCCAGTGACTGCAACAAAAGATTCTGCTAGAATCTTGGGGTTAAGCAATGCAACGGCATCATCGAAATACTTTTGCCACTTGGATTCGGGGGTGGCATATGCACAGCTGTGGGCCGTGATGTTTGAGAATATGCGATTTGGGGGTTGGTGGCACTCCATATAATAATATAAGTTATTGACATGTTCCTGAAGGCGATCCCTTACCATGTCAGCAAGCATGATGAAAAACTCTTCATCTGAGATGGAAGCAACAGGGGAAGAAGTCCTTGGATGGTGCAAAACAGCCTTTCTAAAGACAGGTCCAAATAGTAGTTGAGTAATGCTGTCCCATATTTTCCCACATTGATCAATAAGAGTTCCAAATTGTTGACAAGTCAGCTTTATCGGAACAGGATTCAATCGACGAAAACCATGAATTCTGGGGAAAGCACTTCTAACGTGTAACTGCCAGAAGCATCTAAGAGGGAAGGACAGCAGGAAACGATAAGTTCACGATTAATTAAGATGTCACAATTCATGTCTTGAATCCAGTGTGATTTTCCCATAAATTTTCGGAACGTTGAAGCTGACATTGTTATTCCATTCTTAGAAGGGTAGAAAGATTCTCCATCTTTCCTATAACTTCGAATATGAACTCGGACCGTGTTGTTAAAATCGCATACTTTTGCAAACGTGTTTTCTCCTAAATAAAAATGATGAGGTGCAAGATTTTTCATAGAAATTCTTGGGAGGATAACTTCTCCACACGATTTGGGCTTTAAAGGAACGGACTCACATACCTTCTTAGCGAGAGTAGCAGAAATTTCACCACTTTGCTTCATCGTGGAAATGGAATCGGTAGCGCTCAAAGCAACAGACAAAAAGGAAGTGACTCGTTTGAAGACTAAAGACAAACTGAAGGAACAGCTCTTATTCTAAGTCAAAACTGAGAAGAGGTTGGAGTTCGTCACTTGTTTACTGCTTGAGAGGGAAAGAGCAGAGTCATGGGGAAAAGAACACTCGGTTATCTTCTTTCTAAAGGTCAAATTCAATCTAATGTTCGGAGCATTCTTTTGTCGAGGCAGACCATGACTCCAATACGAATTAGTTGGTGGCAGGATCTGTAGTAAAGTTCAAGATCTCAAAGATAAGGAAACTGGTTTAAACCCGTTTCGCTCATTAAGGGCCAGGAATTCAACTGGTCTGAGAGCAATGCTTTACAGTATTGAGTCGAAACCAGGACAAAAGGCTAAATTTAGGTGAGTTTGAATTTTTTTTTCAAACTGACTACACTTCATTCTCTTAGTTTGAAAAGAGAATAAGTGTTCTCACTGAAGACCCCTCTAGCTATACGTAAATAAACAGTCTAGGATTCATAAAAATATCTTTCCAATTTTCTAGCTAAACTATTTTTACTTCTTTCAGAAACGCACGTCAGAAAAAAACGAAGTGATTCGTTTTGATTTTAGGAAATAATGATCTGTTCAGAAACACACCCTGTCTGTTTTCAACTGATTCGAAAAAAGACTTTTAAAATATTTTACTTGAACGAAAACGTGCTTCTTAAATTTCGCAGTTTCCCATGTTATTCAATGGGAAATTCACTGTATTTTCTATCATAAGAAATCCGAAATCTGTCATCTTAGTAAAATCATCAAAATCGTTTTTTGATCCCCATGCACTTTTATAAGAAATGGTGATAATCAAATCGGTGATAACCGTGATGACGAAGCTGAATTAGATACTTTGTCTTGTATTACATCAGTATCTCTCGGACAGGAAAGAGACTCTTGTTTTCAAGCGAAACGGGTTTAAACCAGTTTCCTTATCTTTGAGATCTGGAACTTTACTACAGATCCTGCCACCAACTAATTCGTATTGGAGTCATGGTCTGCCTCGACAAAAGAATGCTCCAAACATTAGATTGAATTTGACCTTTAGAAAGAAGATAACCGAGTGTTCTTTTCCCCATGACTCTGCTCTTTCCCTCTCAAGCAGTAAACAAGTGACGAACTCCAACCTCTTCTCAGTTTTGACTTAGAATAAGAGCTGTTCCTTCAGTTTGTCTTTAGTCTTCAAACGAGTCACTTCCTTTTTGTCTGTTGCTTTGAGCGCTACCGATTCCATTTCCACGATGAAGCAAAGTGGTGAAATTTCTGCTACTCTCGCTAAGAAGGTATGTGAGTCCGTTCCTTTAAAGCCCAAATCGTGTGGAGAAGTTATCCTCCCAAGAATTTCTATGAAAAATCTTGCACCTCATCATTTTTATTTAGGAGAAAACACGTTTGCAAAAGTATGCGATTTTAACAACACGGTCCGAGTTCATATTCGAAGTTATAGGAAAGATGGAGAATCTTTCTACCCTTCTAAGAATGGAATAACAATGTCAGCTTCAACGTTCCGAAAATTTATGGGAAAATCACACTGGATTCAAGACATGAATTGTGACATCTTAATTAATCGTGAACTTATCGTTTCCTGCTGTCCTTCCCTCTTAGATGCTTCTGGCAGTTACACGTTAGAAGTGCTTTCCCCCAGAATTCATGGTTTTCGTCGATTGAATCCTGTTCCGATAAAGCTGACTTGTCAACAATTTGGAACTCTTATTGATCAATGTGGGAAAATATGGGACAGCATTACTCAACTACTATTTGGACCTGTCTTTAGAAAGGCTGTTTTGCACCATCCAAGGACTTCTTCCCCTGTTGCTTCCATCTCAGATGAAGAGTTTTTCATCATGCTTGCTGACATGGTAAGGGATCGCCTTCAGGAACATGTCAATAACTTATATTATTGTATAGGAGTGCCACCAACCCCCAAATCGCATATTCTCAAACATCACGGCCCACAGCTGTGCATATGCCACCCCCGAATCCAAGTGGCAAAAGTATTTCGATGATGCCGTTGCATTGCTTAACCCCAAGATTCTAGCAGAATCTTTTGTTGCAGTCACTGGAGACCATGTCCCGTCCAAAGCGTTCTTGGAAAGCATAATTGTAAAGAACTTGCTAGAGACTGTGAAGTCAATGTGCTGAGATATTAGCAGGCAAAAAAGAAAAAAATTCCTTATACCGACCATGGAGCAGCTGTATGAAGGGGACCCAGAAAAACAGTCCTTTTTAGGACTACTTTATTTATTTTTATTCATTTATATTTTTTCTGTATGAATGAGTTTCATTTTTTGTAATGAGTTAAATAATAATGAATTTCAAGTTTTTAAAAGTAAAAGGGTGAATGAATAACTCTTAAAGAAATTTATTGGGGATCTGGTATTGAAGAAGAGATTGCTTATTTTTAAGGGAAAGGCTTAATGTATTTCATTAAGGGCCAGGAATTCAACTGGTCTGAGAGCAATGCTTTACAGTATTGAGTCGAAATCAGGACAAAAGGCTAAATTTAGGGAGTTTGAATTTTTATTTCAAACTGACTACACTTCATTCTCTTAGTTTGAAAAGAGAATAAGTGCTCTCACTGAAGACCCCTCTAGCTATACGTAAATAAACAGTCTAGGATTCATAAAAATATCTTTTCAATTTTCTAGCTAAACTATTTTTATTTCTTTCAGAAACGCACGTCAGAAAAAAAACGAAGTGATTCGTTTTGATTTTAGGAAATAATGAACTGTTCAGAAACACACCCTGTCTGTTTTCAACTGATTCGAAAAAAGACTTTTAAAATATTTTACTTGAACGAAAACGTGCTTCTTAAATTTCGCAGTTTCCCATGTTATTCAATGGGAAATTCACTGTATTTTCTATCATAAGAAATCCGAAATCTGTCATCTTAGTAAAATCATCAAAATCGTTTTTGACCCTATGCACTTTTATAAGATTCGAAAGGGTATCTTAGAAAAAACGAAGTGATTCGTTTTTGACACTAGGAAGGAATGTACTTTTCTGAAATGAACTTTGTAAAATTCTTTCAATTTACTCGATCCAAAACAGTCTTTTATGCATGCTAGTTTTCCTATGTTATTCTATGAGATTTTTACAATTACCAGAAAACGAAAATTTTCAAAATCATCCTCTTAGGAAATCAACAAAACCATTTTTCGTCTTACTTAGAATTTTTCAATAAATAATTCTATTCAGTTGTAAAAATATAGAAATAGCTTATTGAAAATAAAAAAAATAAAAAAAAAACGTAGTTGTAAGGAGTTGAGAGGAAAGTCGATATTCTTTATTCTTTAATTTTGGTATCATATTCCCGTATTCCTCTCATAAGAGGAAAAAAAAATATTAAAGTGCGTCTCTTATTTTTTGAGTTCGTTTGATTCGGAGGCAAAAAAATATATATATATATATGAAAGAAATGTTTTCTCGACGAATGATTCAAACTCATTTCTGTTCGAAGTATAAGAAAATGAAATCTTACATCATAGCAATGAATGCGTAAACACTTTCATTGAAACGATAGTAAATCATCTCGATTATGGCTTCTTTCATGACAATGAACATTTTCGTAATGAAAGACTTGAAAGTACTTCGAAAGCCTAAAAGAGTTCTACTCTCTTAATAAATTAAAATTGAATAAGTAAAGAACTGAAGGGACATGGAATCTGACAATAGTAAAGTGAGAACGAAGATTTTAAAGCAGTTCATGAAAAAAAAAAGGTCATGGTTCATTCAGTAAAGAAATGTCATAGAGTAGAGAGAGTGTGAACAATCTATCCGTCTTTAGGTTGAGCTTTCACTTATAGGGCTTCTTTTTTCATATTGAAATATAAAGATGCATTTCCTTTAACTGGAAATGAACTAATATATACATATATTTCCCCAGCTTGGAAGAATATACCTTTACATTAAATATATCTCTTTTTTGGATAGTAAATGTATACAACTCTGAATATCAAATAAATAAAAAAATAATGTTTATGGGAAGAACGGAATTAGTCGCTTTGCCTCTAAATGAATGTTTTTTCGGACGAGACGGGAAAATATTCAGCCCAAAGAATACAAATTTCATCGAAAGAAAAAGGTTTTAGATTGTATGTCTTGACATTGAATGCTTTCCTGTCGAGGCAGTCCACGAAAAGTATGGCTACCTACGAAAGAATAAAAAAAATGTATATTTGACATACATGCAAGCTTTGAGGAATATTTTTAAGCAGGTTGGAAAATATGCTATATAAGGAAACCAAAATCTGACGATTTGTTGCATCTAAAATAATCGTTTGCTGAAATGAAATGGAAAAAAAAGATAGTGTAAATAAAAGGACTCATAAGTTTGTCCAAGAAAAAAAAAGAATCCTGACCTATTGAGAAGTTTAATGAAATTTCAAAGATAGAGGAAGAAAAATATCGGAAAATTGGGAAGCTATAAGGAAATAAAGACCGAAAATATTGTTTGAGCAGAATTTTAACTGGGAAAGATCTGTAGAGTTCTTGAACATACGAAAAAATTACGAGAAAATATTATTGCAGGGGTGAAAGACTCAGAATTAACATGAAGTCTATGTCCAGTAATTACTGCGAACAAGAACGAAATAATTTCTAAAGAAGCATTTCCTCGTCTCATGGTCTGAAATAAAATTGAATGGAGGAAAAAGAAAAGTTCCCCAGAAAATTCATTACATCTACACGAAAAAACTCCCTCAAAACATACAAAAAATATATAAAAACACATGAAGAAATAACGTAAAAGTAATTTAAAAATATATATATATAGGGAATTGTTCCAATTCTCAGGAGAGACCTTCGTCCAGCAGTGGTTGATAATGGTTGACAATGATGATGATGATGATATAGGGAATACGTAGTACACGAAAACCATTTGACCCCCTGACTATTTTTGGAAACCAAATCATCGTGAGTTAGAACTTCGCTAAGACCTTAGGAGCATTTTTATTCCCTTGGAAAGAAAATTCCTCAGCATCGTTACGTAAAAATTTCCTCCGGGGGAAAAATAGTATTGAAGAGGGGGAGAAATCTTGCTTGCAAAACACAGGAATAAATGCAGAAATTCCCAACGGACCCCACTCAGTCGTTGCCATCCCTCAAAATCAAAGATCCATCGAAATAATAAAGTTCCAAGAAGCATCATCATATCTAACACCTACGCAGTGCTCTTTCCCCACTCGGTCGTTGCCATCCCCCAAAATCAAAGATCCATCGAAAGTTCCAAGAAGCATCGCTAGGGGTAGTACATCGAGTTGGCATCCCCCTATATCCAACACCTTTCCCACTCGGCCGTTGCCATCCCTCAAAATCAAAGATCAATCGAAAGTTCCAAGAAGCACCGCTAGGGGAGCAGCACATCGAGTTGACATCCCCCTATATCCAACCCCTTTCCCACTCGGGCGTTGCCATCCCTCAAAATCAAAGATCAGTCGAAAGTTCCAAGAAGCACCGCTAGGGGCAACACATCAAGTTGCCATCCCCCTATATCCACCCCCTTTCCCACTCGGTCGTTGCCATCCCTCAAAATCAAAGATCAATCGAAAGTTCCAAGAAGCACCGCTAGGGGCAACACATCGAGTTGCCATACCCCTATATCCAATCCCTTTCTCACTCGGGCGTTGCCATCCCTCAAAATCAAACATTTATGAGCAAAAATAAGATATCATAATAACATTTCTTGAGATGAGGACATGACCGTATTATTCGAGAAAAAAAAAGAGAAATGAATAATTAATACTTACCCCACATAATTTTCATTAGGGAAGACACATGAGGAATTCATGAAAATTAATTAAAAAAAAAATACATCAACAAATTACGAGGAAAAAAACGTTTTATATAACAATAACCTAAGGAGGTGGGTCGAGAGAGGGGAAAATAAATAAAGAAACAACCTTCATTAAATTAAAAAAAAAAAAGGAATAAACCTTCATTGATTTCCCCCCAAAATTCGACAAAGTCCAATAAATACTACTATCTTCGGAGATAAGCACACCCTTCAGTCGAGGGGGAAAATTGCAGCGGGGAATTGGAGGCTGCTACTGACCACGCCCCCTCCGTTCGCTCGGCTGCAGCTTGCTCCAGCTGGCTCCACCTGCTCCAGAAGGAGCCTAATGTTAAGTCTATGGGCTCCACTTTAAGCTCGGATCCGTCATTTTCTACTACTGGTATGCTATGCCTCAAATGTGAACTGCATGCGTCTATGCCACGTCAAGTAACTGCTAGTATCCGATGCATAGGTGGTGCTTCAACGCACTAACTTTTCCCCCTCGTGTAGTTCTTTTATCATAATAAATGGCCGAACTGCTCTAGAGTTGCGATTCTTTCCTTTCCTGTACATGTACATTGCACATACCAATTTTCATCTCGGTGCTTCGGTTTTGTTGTTGTTGTTGTTGGGGTTTTTTTTTGTTGTTGTTGAGTTTTTTTGTTGTTGTTGTAGGTTTTTTTGTTGTTGTTGGGTTTTTGTTGTTGCTGTTGTTGTTGGGTTTTTTGTTGTTGAGGGGTTTTTTTGTTGTTGTTGTTGGGGTTTTTTGTTGTTGTTGGTTTTGTTTTTGTTGTTGTGGTTTTTTTTGTTGTTGGGAGTTTTTTTTGTTGTTGTTGGGGGTTTTTTTGTTATTGTTGTTGTTGGGTTTTTTTTGTTGTTGTTGTTTTTTTTGTTGGGGTTTTTTGTTGTTGTTGTTGTTGGGTTTTTTTTTGTTGTTGGTTTTGTTTTTGTTGTTGGGGTTTTTTTTTTTTTGTTGTTGGGGTTTTTTTTGTTGTTGTTGTTGGGTTTTTTTTTGTTGTTGGGGGTTTTTTTTGTTGTTGTTGTTGGGTTTTTTTTTGTTGTTGGGTTTTTTTTTGTTGTTGTTGAGGTTTTTTTGTTGTTGTTGGTTTTTGTGTTTCTTGTTGTTGTTTTTGGGTGTGTTTTTTTGTTGGTTTTTTTTTGTTGTCGTTGGTTTTTTTATTGTTGTTGTTGTTGTTGGGGGGTTGTTGTTGTTGTTGGGGGGGGGTTGTTGTTGTTGTTGTTGTTGTTGTTTTTGGTTGTTGTTGTTGTTGTTTTTGCAAAGAGTGTAGGCCGAATAGAATCTCCCAAATCAAAGAGGTTGGATGACAATAGATCCAGATGTCTCATTCTCCATTTGGCTTGATCCTACAAATGCTTTCGGAACTGAGGTAGCCGGTGTATACTGGTTTCCATAAATTAAGAAACAACAGGAAATTTGAAATTTTCGTAAAAACTACACAGCGAAAGTGGATGAACATAAAATGAAAATCTGATTTAGGTTAAAAGGAGGAAGTTGAGGGCGTCTTGTCATTCCGCTTCTGGATAGGAAGCAAAACACACAGCTTCCAAGGTTCGCGTTTTGCCGTAACACGACACTATCTGAACACCATTTAGGAGAAGAATCAAGATGGAGAGCCATTCAAAGGCTCGAAGCGGGAAGTTTCAAGCCGTAGTAGTCAGGTGGCTCAATGCGAGTCGTTCTGTAGTTCATTGGCTTTGGACGGCTTTCTAAAGGATAAATGCAACTTCTCGAAGAAGAAAGACTAACACAGAACCAACAACAACAGGGAGTATGGTATCTTTTTCCACGGTGTGCAGAAAGCTTCATGAATATGATCTTTATACTAGAAGGCCAAAGGTGTGCATCCTCCCTACCACTTATCATAAGAGATACCATCTTAGTTGGTGTCGCAGTAATGCCAACTGGGTTGATGATCAGTCTCTTTACAGATTAGTTCAGATTTTCTCTGCAGAATGACTCTTGCAGGAAGCAATAAGTGTGGAGGTGATAAAACGTCTAATCCCTGAAGCCAATTTTCCCTGCAACCTCCCCGTGACCTTGGAGTACCAGGTTTATAAGCCTATAAGCCTAAAATGAGTCCGATAGCAGTACGGGAACCAAGAGCAAAACGAAGCTTTTTTCAAACATTTATGTACTAATTTGCAATTTGTTTTTCATCTGAAGTGCTAAGGAGTTTTTGCTTACGACAGAAAAGTATATCTTGAATTTAACAGATAAAAATTGGTAATATGTAAAATTATACATTCTAATAGAAAAAATGGATTCGTTGGCTTTTTAATTTGCATTCACAGTATCATAAAATTGTATGAAGGTCTTGTCATTGCATCAGGGAGTCTGCCATATTTACCTACATGCAAAATCTCTCAAGATCACATCGCGTTGTCCTTTGGATCTATTCGATCATTAGGAAGGTGCAATAACAATCTCACTGCCAGCCAGTTTTAGTCGCCATATAAACGCCTACACATTCATTGCGGTTTGCATGAAGATCATCGAGGGAACTGCCTTAAATTAGAAAATATTAGCATTTCGTCAAATTAAAGTTTAAGCACGAATATGAAATCTGAGGAAATCATAAATTTGTCATCTGAGAAAGGAAGGGTTCTAGATAAAGATTGCAAAATAGAATTGATATTAACTATAAATTATGAAAAGTTAGAGGATATAACAGATAGTGGTGAAAACATTGTAGGATATATTGCTAGTTGTGTTGTAAGAAAACTTAAAAATAAACTGAACTGCGGGGAATGCATTAGCACATTAAAGCAAGAAGTACCAATAAAATCTTCAAGACTAAAATATGATTTATAGATACACATAAAGAGTAAGGGGAGTCTAACTTTTCCTTTCAAGCGATATTATGCACATTTGTCGCCAACGTGAAAAAGTTTTCAAATCTACTTTTTTAACACAGTCAAGTGGGAAAATTAATCCTATACAAACGCCGGTGTGGATTACAACTAAAGTTTTAGGATTTTTCATCGGGAAAAAGATCTTCAACGACCATCCAAACACATGCATTAGACCAGGATCACCCATGCAGCAATCAAAAGTTCATTTAGTGAAATCTGTGGCAATGAACTATTTAAAAATTAAATTTAAATATTAGTCAAAACATTCACTTCTAACTTTAAATCTAAAAATATTAGACAAAAATCAAATGAATTGGTAATATTCAACGGTCAATGAGATTTTATATATTTACTGCTTTATTTTTACGTTTACTGCTATAATAACATGAAAAGTAATAATGTGTTTAAAATGGTTCTGTTTGTTTCTGAACACTCACTTTCTCAGTCAAAGACAATTGTAAAAATATTCACGCAAGTAATAAAAAGTTAATAAAATATTTTCAGATGACTCGCTTTGTGTCAGGAGATTTACTTCTGTGTATACATACATGGATTTCTTTCTGTGGCATTTTTCAGTTCATAACAACATCATGCTATTGATATGTCAAAAGACAATTCAATGAATCTGATTTTTCATGAAATTTAACGAATAATAATTTTTTGGGATAATATTCTGCTCGGTTTGATATATTTTACTATAACTTACTGTTCTCTTAGCGATTTCAGCAAATAGTTGAGCCGAAAGTGTTGAAAATTTAATCCCGTTCGCATGAATTTTTAGGTTATGCAAACTTCTCTCCAAACAAGCAAAATAGGGGCCAACTTGTTGTTTTGGGTGGATAAGGGGCGTGGCTCTCCCGTCAAGCACTCTCCGCATCCCAAAGACATTTGAGAAACCGGCTTCAGCCTCAGCTGCGAGGGATATAGCTAGCGACATCTCCACCGCTATTCTTTCCACCAAGGAATGACTGCAGACCAAGACTTATTTGGAAAGAACCAGCGACATAACATCATTTATTAAACGTCTTGGAAATGGACACCAGTGGTGGTGGTGATAGTGTCATGGTGTTAGCAAGCATATCTTTGGGTAGCCGATCAAATCCCTATGTACTTCAAACCGGTTATATGAATGCCCAGATTTATACGGATGAGACAGTAGAACACTTTGTTAGACGTCATGCAGGTGCGGTTAGCGACAGTTTTATACTACGGGATGATAACGCACATCCTCACAAAAACAGAATTGTTGACTATTGTTGACTAGTTTCACCAACAACCGTGTGGAGAAGCTATCTCGTTACCCTAACCGGTGTAGCAGCTGGTTACACCAGGCAGTGGTGGCAGAGGTGTAGCAGCTCTTCAGTTCCCTTCTCAAAACCTGCAGAAACTTTGAAGCACCTTGGTGGAGCAATGGTTGTTATTACCAGGACAGCTTCTGGACACTCTCATTGTGAGCATGAAACGTCACTATGAAGCATGTACTGCTGTGTGCGTAAAGGATGACCACACTCCATATTAACTAACTTTGGCAATAGCGTTTTAAGCATGCCTCGGTGCTAGGTATGCACATAAAATATGAAAGAGCATATTACTCTTTACGTTTTCCTCAAATTTAATGCAAAAAATCCTTACAGTTTTCGAGACAATTCAAAATTTTATTTTTTTCCTTACTTCATGGAAGCATGGGGAAGTTTCCATCATCCAGTTGCACCCCGAGACAAAGTGAGCCTGGTTGATTCCCCTGCTGGAAGAATCCATCACCACGGGGTTGTAAAGTGACCATGACTGGATAACAAAGATGTTTAGGTACGGCTGAGCATTTAGTAGTTCAAACAATTATTTTCGTGTCCACTTGCTGCTAAAACGTGTGCAACGAAAACTCTCAAATTGTACACAAAATATTTGTCATAACGAAAGATATCCAAGGCAAAGGATATTTTTCATGTAGGGTTCTTAGAAATCAAGATACGGTTCTAAATATGGTACAAATACAAATGAATATTTACACCTCTAGTGGAAAAACTGGTGTAGAAAAATTTACAAAATATGTAAAAATATTTTTCGCCACAAACGCTATAAACAGAAAAAATATTTTTAATAGGCCTTTTAGAAGCCGACATGTCATAATTACACAGATTTGCATTAACACCCCTGACGGGAAACCTAAACATTATTTTTTGAAAAAGGTACACACAAATGTTTTCTGCGATCACTGGCATCGGACTGAAAATTTTATTTTTCAGTTAGATTTTTAGAAGCAAAGATATGATTGTAAACATGATAAAAGCAAAAATATGCATTTGTAGCCTAGTGGCGAAACATTTTGTCACAAAGTATTTAGAATGCATGCAAAATATTCATCTTCATGACCTCCATCTAATGCAAGAAAAGTTTTTAAAATCTGATTTTTAGAAGTAGAAATTTCGAGAAAAATGAAATGTGCATTTGCGCCCCCTAGTGCTGACATCATGCATTATTTCAAATAGAAACTGTACCTAAAATGGTGTTCGTGGTAAAATGTTTCGGAAGGTAAAGAGAAATTTTTGAATCGGTTCTTCTGAAGTAATTGTATAGAGTAAAATATATTTTGAATTTAGCAGTATGTGTACTTACATCACTAAGTGGTAAGATATTGCATTGTAGAAAATCCAATACGTATAAAATGTCGTTCTTACAGTTCAGACTTTCGACTTCAAGTATTTTTTTTTCAAATGGGGCTAATAGTTATGGAGATACAGTGTCCACAGACTAACGGACGGAGGAACGTGGTGATACAACAAGTACACGCTTTTCTTTTTCAAAACACGTGCTACAAGTGCTCATAACGCTAGTAGCGGCAAAGTCGAAGTTTTTGATTTATCTTTACTTATCAATTTCAAAATGAATACTGAAAAGTCTTGAATGTGTAATTTTTTATACTTTTTTTTTGTTTATTCAAAAAAGGAAAAAAATATGCATCATTTTTTCAGCCTGCTTGGCAATGAAAGAGAAAGACATTCCAACATTTTTAAAGAATGGTTCTTGTTCCAGTTGAGTAGCAAAAGAAATCGGCGAAAATCGTCTTGAACAGGGAAAATGAGATGAATGAAAAGAAATAAAACAAAATTTACGAGCCAGTTACGTAAACCAGACAGACAGCGAAAACGAAAACCTCGGTTATTTGAAATATCTAGTGCCTCGATTAGAGGTATAGAACCCACAGATGATGCCTAAACTTTCATGAATTTCGGCTTTTAAAATAAAGCTTGCGATGTCTTTTAAAGCCTACGAATTATGTTGTTACGATAACCCGGTTTTTTCCGCCTTTGATTAAAGTGGTAATTTTGAAGTTGTGATTATTTCAGAAGTAATGTTAACTTCGATCTTTGGAATTTAAATCCCCGTAGT
Source organism: Macrothele yani (assembly GCA_039090855.1). NCBI lineage: Eukaryota > Metazoa > Arthropoda > Arachnida > Araneae > Macrothelidae > Macrothele > Macrothele yani. The sequence continues at coordinate 136,201,029 of CM077002.1, forward strand.
AACACAAGCATACGTTTCATACGAAAGAATAAAGAGTTAGTTAGTTTCATGTACACGGAAAATCTAGAAACCCATTTTATCAGAGGCAAAGCACAAAATATCGCCTCTATATACTGTACACGTTTCACACATCTGATAAAAATATCGACACTGTATTCATCCTACTCCGTGACCAGAAACGAAAAACTTGATCATAGTTTCGATCTTAAGGGACTGCACATCAAGAAGCCTTTCCTCAAGGCCAACTACAAGTAGATTTGTCCATACATAGAATGTATGAAATCCAGATATGTACGGACTACAGCAATAGAGAGATACTTAAAACGGTATATAAAAAGAATAGGTACTAGGAGATGAAACGACTGAACTGATTGTTTTTATATTTTCTTGTCCCATTTTGAAAATAAGGCCATTTCTGCCGGTGATGGATTCAAAACCACATCTGTCTTCTCCAGAGTTCTACCGATCGAACTACACAGACATAGCTTATTGCTGAAACTTTGCCGTCTTGACATGTGTGTCACCTCTGAGATAGGTATGTCACAAACACAGTCCAATCAAGAAATTATGAACACTTCTGATGTAAGAAGGAACGGTAACCAGCAGCGAGATGGGGTGCGCAGCAGCATACGCAAATCATGAAAGGAATTTAAAAGGACACGAACTCGCGGATTGTATGCTGTTTTTTCGTGAAAATGGGAAAAGGAAGCGACCTATTATGGTTTGGAAAAGGAATGATTGTTGGCTACCGACTGAAGGGTGATAGCATTACATAAACGGCCGATATTGTGGGATGTTCACGTGGCGCAGTTGTTAAAGTGTTCCAGGAATGGAACGAGGCCGGCAGGACCCGCAGTAATCCTGGAAACGGTGGACGCCCAAGAAGCATTGACGACCGTCAGTGGGCATAGACGGCCATTCCAACTAGTACGATCCAACAGGTGGGCCACAATGGAATAACTGGCCAGAGAATTTAATGCAGGCGCATCAAGGAGCTTATCGAAGACCACAGTCCAACGTACTTTGCTCCTTATGGGTCTCCGAAGCAGCCGTCCACTCAATATACCCATGCTGTTGGCCAGACATCGACGATGACGGCGTTGATTTACATCTGAGAAGAAGCATTCAACTATCAAATAGTGGAAGAAACTCGCTTTTTCAGATGAACCACGTCTTCTGCTTATCTTGTGCATTGTCGATGGAGGATTCGGCGAAGCACTGCTGATGGAAATCATCCCAACATGATGCCCAAAAAGAAACAGGCATGATTTGGCAGTGTTCTCATGCGGGGCATGTATTCCTGCGAATCATTGGGAACAATCATCCGCCTCGATCGCACAATAAACGCTTCAGGCTACCTATCCACTGTGGCGGATTAGGTGCTTCCATTTCTAATGACTGTCTACCCCGATAGCACGGGTTGCTTCCAGCAAATGAGTGCCCCTTACCATGTTGCTATGCGTGTGTGAGAATGGTTTGAGGATAGGTCTAATGATTTTAGCTTACTATCCTAGCCACAGTATTCGCCGGCCTAAGTGTTTCGTGTTATTATTTGTATGTGTGTAGTAGTAGTAGTAGTAGCAATAGCAGTAGTAGTAAAGTAGTTGTAAAGTAGTTGTAAAGTAGTTGTAAAGTATTAGTACAGTAGTAGTAGTACTAGTAGTAGTAGTAATAGTTCAATACCAGTAATAGTAGAGTAGCAGTAGTAGTAGTAGTAGAGTAGTAGTAGCAGTAAGTAGTAGAAGTACTAGTAGTAGTTCTAGTAGCAGTAGTAGCAGTACAGTAGTAGTACTAGTAGTAGAAGTAATAGTTAAATAGAAGTAGTAGTAGTAGCAGGATAGTGGTAGTAGTAAGTAGTAGAAGTACTAGTAGTAGTGGCAATAGTAGTATGTAGTAGTACAATAGTAGTACAAAGTACTACTTAAACAGTTTGCTTTTATTGTGCCTTTTCCGACAAGGAAAGTAAAAGCATCCTTTAATTTGAGAAACTTCTAAGAAGTTTTCCCATTCTATAATGCAAGTGTAACTCATATTTAATAACTTAACCGAAAAAATTACCAAACATAGATATTTTACTCACCCATGAACGAAAGTCAATTTATCTTCCCATTTCTGAAGAGAGGCAGGCTAGACTTTCGGAATAAGGTATCTTCAAGTAAGTTGATCTGATTTATCTGGATCTTTTACATAAATTCTTCTTCAGCTGTTACAAACGATTCCAGACTCGAGAATATTTAATGGTGATACCTCTGTACTGATTTTAGGAATGAACAATGTTGCCGTTTCGTTTTATTCCTCCATGTAGGAGGTGTTTAACAACTAGAAACATAACAGAAAATTAACAAATTAAATGGAGCGTAAATTTTCTGGGATTCAAAAAGAAACAGAACTTTATTATTTTCAATTCAATCAAAGATAGGATCCAAGCATTCATGTTTTAGGACAGAAAGTAATTCATTTAAATGAGTAATCACTCCTGTGCCTCCAATTCACGTTTACAACGTGAACCAGAAATTTTCTCTTTTTTCAACTCCTCTTGTCAAATGTACTTTGTTTTGCTCTCGTTTAATGAATCTTGACGCATTTAGTTCACGCGAAAACAAAAGTGCAGCGAAGTGTTTCACAAGTCTCATTTTTAAGCGCTTTTAAAACTTTTACTGGTTGGATTCAGTATTACACAATTTTTATATCTCTTTTCTCTGTTGGCAGATCAGGGATTAAAAGAGGAAATGGTCTTAACTTTTACCGAAAACAAACATGGTGGTAATTTGCAGAAATCTAAAATGTATACAAATGATCCAAATCATTAATTTGTCGTTTTACATCAGCATTGAATATTAATCCTTTACCCTGAAAAACTGAAAACAGGTTAGATAACTGAAAACTGGTTAGAAAAAAATGAAAACTGGTTAGAAAAAAACCCCTGAAAAACTGAAAACTAATCCTTAATTATTAATCCTTTACCCTGAAAAACTGAAAACTGGTTAGATAACTGAAAACTGGTTAGAAAAAACTGAAAACTGGTTAGAAAAAAAACTGAAAACTGGTTAGAAAAACTGAAAACTGTTAGATGTTAAACTGGTTACCCTGAAAAACTGAAAACTGGTTGGATTCAGTATTACACAGTTTTTATATCTCTTTTCTCTGTTGACAGATCAGGGATTAAAGAGGAAATGGTCTTAACTTTTACCGAAAACAAGCATGGTGGTAATTTGCAGAAATCTAAAATGTATACAAATCATCCAAATCATTAATTTGTCGTTTTACATCAGCATTGAATATTAATCCTTTACCCTGAAAAACTGAAAACTTTCAACAGATAAATGGTGTTCAAGTTTACAGACTGTTCTGTGCGAGCATATTTTTCGGGGATGATGCAAAATGTTTAACTTTGTCACTCTCCAAATATACAGTTCATATTCAGAAAAACGCCCTTGTGTCCGTATTTGATTATTTTGTTCTCAGAAAATATAAAACAAAGGTATATTTGTGAGCATAAAGTTAACATTCAGAAAGCAAAAATCTTTACCCTTTAACCAACATTCTGAAAACGTTTTTAAAAAATTGAGAAAGTACTCTGGTACACTTTGTAGATAATTTATACTATACATCTCCTTCGCATGCCAAGATCATTGTGAGTGTGAAATAAAACGAGTGATTCGAGAGTATACATTTCATTTACGTAAAACACATTCCATGACCACAGCGAGCCACAGTTCGGTACATACTAAGTGGAATCTAACCACAACAAACAATAAGTTTTATTAATTCATCATAAGGTTTACTAACCCCATAATCTTTACTAATTCCTGACACTGAGCGCTACTTAATTAGGTGGATTAATGAATGTTATTGTCGTAAAATCAATGAAAAAAGGTATGTGAGTTATAAAACTAAATGTTTGCTAAACCATGGCAGCGTCAATGGTACGTATGTAACGTACCTGCCAGAAGGACGCACACGACATAAAGGCAGATAGGAATCAGAATAAAACGTCCGCGTAGCTCAATTGGTAGAGTGACTTATTCCGGAATGAAGGGGATCCGGGTTCGAATCCCGGCGTAAACCAAAACTGACGGAGAAATTTACTTCGTTATACGTATTTCGACTCTTTAGTTTTTCAAAAACAATATAATTTTTTTTATTATAACATTATTATATATTATTTATTTATTTCTTATTATTATATTAATATATTACTCAGATTTAAACGAACGTAAAAAATGACCCTGATACCGATGAAATGTGATGTAGCTACTACATTCCATCTGCGCATGAGCGAGCAAAAAATCTGACGTCAAGATAAAGAAAAACTAAATCGTAAGTGTGTTAGTGAGAGATACTGGTAACTTTTGGTGTGGATATCTGTAGATTATATTCCATGGAGCTGCAGTTCTCGTCAGTAATAGCACGTAACCCCTCCTTCGGGAAAGGGGAGAGGAAGACGTTTTCGAGATAATTGAGAAAATCAAGCTGGGTAGCTCACTGACTATAGCATCAAAATGCATTTTTGAAATGACTTTAATCACATTAAGCATCAGGTTCTCGTAATGTACGCAGATTGCAGTGACATAAAAGTATTGTTTCGTTTATCTAAAACGTGATGAGATAATGTTCGGGGATGATTTAGTAAAATACAATGTTGAGTAACATTGAACTATTGTTGCGTCACTTCATGAGAGAGCATGCTAGCTTTTAAACCTGATCATAGAGCACGATCAGGTTTCAACAATAGTTTGGGCAATGGTGCACCGTTACTCATTTACGTTACAACGTATGTTTTTTACTTGGGACTTATTTTACTGGGTCGAAAAGATGCATAGTAACAAAAGTAACCTCAGACATTGTTATCGGAAATATTTCTCATGAATAGGTTAAGCACCTAGACTACCCCACCGCTAATATCCGTACACCTGTATATCTGTAAATAATCGTTATTTATAGAAAATACAATGTTGTGTGCTAAAACATTTTGCTCTCTTGGCATCTTTTATTCTTAGTGGAATACTCTCCACCACTATTGTAAATGATTACTGACATGTTCCTCCATTCAGCCTTCAAAGCAGTGACCAATTCAGCTTTGTTTTTGGGCGGCTTCTTAGTCTTTGTACAATATTGTCGACCAGTGTTTTAAAAATGTTGGCCGATATAGTCCAAAATTCAGTCTTCAAAGCAGTGACCAGTTCAGCTTTCTTTGTTGGGCGGCTTAATCTTTCTAGAATACTGTCCACCAGTTTTTTTAAATGTCTGTCCATGTGGTCCACAATTCGCCTTCAAAGCAGTGACCAGCTCAGCTTCGTTTGTTGGGCGGCCTCTTAGTATTTATAGAATAATGTCCACCAGGTTTGTTTTGTAAATGACTGCCGATATGGTCCACCATTCGGCCTTCAAATCAGTGACCAGTTCAGCTTTGTTGTTGGGTGGCCTCTTAATCTTTATAGAATACTATCCACCAGTTTTTTTGTAAATGACTTCCGATATGGTCCACCATTCGGCCTTCAAAGCAGTGACCAATTCAGCTTTGTTGTTGGGCGGCCTCTTAGTCTTTATAAAATACTATCCACCAGTTTTTTTGTAAATGACTGCCGATATGGTCCACCATTCAGCCTTCAAATCAGTGACCAGTTCAGCTTTGTTGTTGGGTGGCCTCTTAATCTTTATAGAATACTATCCACCAGATTTTTTTGTAAATGACTTCCGATATGGTCCACCATTCGGCCTTCAAAGCAGTGACCAATTCAGCTTTCTTTGTTGGGCGGCCTCTTAATCTTTATAGAATACTATCCACCAGTTTGTTTGTAAATGACTGCCCATATGGTCCAATATTCGGCCTTCAAAGCAGTGACCAATTCAGCTTTCTTTGTTGGGCGGCCTCTTAATCTTTATAGAATACTATCCACCAGTTTTTTCGTAAATGACTTCCGATATGGTCCACCATTCGGCCTTCAAAGCAGTGACCAATTCAACTTTCTTTGTTGGGCGGCCTCTTAATCTTTATAGAATACTATCCACCAGTTTTTTTGTAAATGACTGCCGATATGGTCCACCATTCGGCCTTCAAAGCAGTGACCAATTCAGCTTTCTTTGTTGGGCGGCCTCTTAATCTTTATAGAATACTATCCACCAGTTTTTTTGTAAATGACTGCCGATATGGTACACCATTCGGCCTTCAAAGCAGTGACCAATTCAGCTTTCTTTGTTGGGCGGCCTCTTAATCTTTATAGAATACTATCCACCAGTTTTTTTGTAAATGACTGCCGATATGGTCCACCATTCGGCCTTCAAAGCAGTGACCAATTCAGCTTTCTTTGTTGGGCGGCCTCTTAATCTTTATAGAATACTATCCACCAGTTTTTTTGTAAATGACTGCCGATATGGTCCACCATTCGGCCTTCAAAGCAGTGACCAATTCAGCTTTCTTTGTTGGGCGGCCTCTTAATCTTTATAGAATACTATCCACCAGTTTTTTTGTAAATGACTGCCGATATGGTCCACCATTCGGCCTTCAAAGCAGTGACCAGTTCAGCTTTCTTTGTTGGGCGGCTTAATCTTTCTAAAATACTGTCCGCCAGTTTTTTTTTAATGTCTGCCGATATGGTCAACAATTCGCCTTCAAAGCAGTGACCAGTTCAGCTTCGTTTTTTGGGCGGCCTCTTAGTCTTTATAAAATACTATCCACCAGTTTTTTGTAAATGACTGCCGATATGGTCCACCATTCGGCCTTCAAATCAGTGACCAGTTCAGCTTTGTTGTTGGGTGGCCTCTTAATCTTTATAGAATACTATCCACCAGTTTTTTTGTAAATGACTTCCGATATGGTCCACCATTCGGCCTTCAAAGCAGTGACCAGTTCAGTTTTCTTTGTTGGGCGGCTTAATCTTTCTAAAATACTGTCCGCCAGTTTTTTTAATGTCTGCCGATTTGGTCCACAATTCGCCTTGAAAGCAGTGACCAGTTCAGCTTCGTTTGTTGGGCGGCCTCTTAGTTTTTATAGAATATTGTGCACCAGATTTTATTTTGTAAATGACTGCCGATATGGTCCACTATTCGGCTTTCAAAGCAGTGACCAATTCAGCTTTCTTTGTTTGGCGGCTTTTTAGACTTTGTAGAATACTTTTTGTAAATATCCGCCGATATATTCCTCCATTCGGCCTTCAAAGCAGGGACCAGTTCAGCCTTGTTTCTTGGGCGGCCTCTTAGTTCTTGCAGAATACTGTCCAACAGATTTTTTTGTTTTTTGTTTTTTGTAAATGGCCGCCGATGTGTTCCATCATTCGGTCTTCAAAGCAGTGACCAGTTCTGACGATATGTTCCACCATTCGGCCTTCAAAACCGTGACCAGTTCAGCATTGTTTTTTGGGTGATCTCCTCTTCCACGTACCCGACGATTCAGCTCGTCACAGAGATTCTCGGTAGGGTTGAGGCCATACATCTGGGCTTTCCATTCAAACATTTCGAAACCCATGTCCTCAAACTAATCTCTAACAACGCGGGCAGAATGACGTAGTGCATTTCTCCGGTGATAGAAATATGGCCATTCCCCAAAGCACTGCCACAATTGTGCATAATTTCCAGAGTGCCTAGGTAGAGCTCAGTAGACGTGGTTTCGTGCGAAACGATTAATAGGCCCAAGCCGAATCACGACAAGTAGCTCCTTACCATCATGCTGCCTCCACCAAGCTTCGTTATTGGGACTATACAGTCCAAAAGGTACCTTCGTCCCGTCATCCTCCTTACCGCGGAACGACCATCAGACCGGTTGACTGTGTACCGTGACCCGTCAGTCGAAAGCACAGTTTTTCATTGGTCTACATTCCATACACTACGTTTTTCCGAACTCGACATTCCATACACTAGTTAATCTGAGGCATTTCTAGAGGTGATTAGTTGCTTATGGAAGGCAGCTGGACAGTAGTAATCCATTTCGTGGAGGGTTTTGCATCCTGTACTGGTGCTAACATCAGTTCTAACATTCTCACGTAGGGTTTGCATGATTTCAGGCAATGTTGATTGCCTTTCGGAGGTGAAAGTCCTTCGTAACGCTCTCCTGTCACGTTCTTGTGGTTTATCGGGTCGTTTCCCTGCATATACAACCCAGTCGGCTGGCATTTGCATACGGCATCACCAACTGTTGATCTGGGGATCTTCAAAGCTGCTGAAATATTTTGCACAGAGCGATTTTTTATTTGGGGATGGGGGTGGGGATTAACGACCACCGTGAGCAGCTCGGTGGTATAAGCAGCCGCCAGCTGCTAATTTCAGGCCATTGCTTCCAGGAAAGGGAGAGAGCAAGTGCCGTAAGACAAACATAGCATCCATGCTTCGCCGGGACTCGGACCCGGACACAACCTAGGACGGATGGTAAGAAAGCAGCGCGTAGACCACCGTCCCACCTAGTTGGCTTATTGCTTATGTGGCACCATAATAATATCAGATATCAGTCAGCGCTAGAAAAGGGTTAGCTCTATCGATAGCGACATTTTGTTTTCACAGTTGTACGATCTTTTTTATTGGTTATGTACACTGAAGAGCAATAGAATTAAAGACAGCTGGCGTTATGCAAATATGGCGCTGTGGGCGGCCCTGTAAACGGAAACGACATGACGTATGCGGCGATCCGACAATATAAGGAGTGATGCGATGGGAATCAGTAAGGGTCGGACGCCGTATGGGTAAGACGAAGGATCTAAGCTCATTTGTTCGTGTGCAAATTTTCGGGGCCCGACGAATGGATCACTCCATCTCGGAAGTCATGCAGGCACTGGGATTTTCACGAGCCACTGTGTCACGGGTGCACCGTGAGTACATCGAATCCGGTAAAACCATCCCTGCAAGGGCCAACTGCCGTGGACAAGAGCGTGTGGATGAGCGGGGTCGTCGTCGGCTAGCTTACATTGTAACAGCAGATAGACGGGCCACAGTGCAAGAAATCACTCGGCAATTTAACGCTGCTACACAAAAACGTGTAAGCAGCCACACCATCCAGATCCATCTCCTCGCTATGGAGTACAGAAATCATCGTCCTACGAGGGTACAGCTGCTGACCGCACATCACAGGACGCAAAGATTAGCATGAGCGCGGAAACATCGCCACTGGACCCTAGACATGTGGGAAAATGTTGCCTGGACTGATGAGTCAAGATTCACGTTAGTACCTGCGGATGGCAGGATACGAGTAAGGCGCAAACCACATGAAGCAATGGATCCTTCTTGCCAGCAGGGTACTCTTCAAGCTATTGGGGGTGGCATTCTCGTCTGTGGACTGTTTACGTGGACTGAAATGGGAACCCTGGTACGTGTGACATCGTCACTCACAGGTCAACGTTACCAGGTTATCCTGGATGACCATTTGCTCCCGTTTGTGCGTCTTCAACATTCCACTGGGGACCTCATCCTGCAACAAGACAATGCACCGTGCCATCGCTCCCGAATGTATCCGAATGGTTGGATGAATACTCCACCGACGTGATCTCGCTTCCTGGGCCAGCTAGGTCACCTGATCTCAATCCCATCGAGCACATCTGTGATGCTATCTATAGGGATGACCCCCTCCATCAAATCTTCGTGAACTGTGGGACCTTGTTCAGGGGTCGTACATCCGTATGGCTTCCCAACGCTTCCGGTGTCTTGTCGAGTCCATGCCGAGACGAATCGCAACCGTCATCAGTGCGAAAGGTGGTGCTACACGTTGCTAGACAGGTATCTCTAATTCAATTGCTCTTCAGTGTATAATGACCACCGTGAGCAACTGAATGGGCTATAAGCAGTCGCCCGTCTCTAATTTAGGGACACTGGCTCCAGGGAAGGGAGAGATCCAGAGCCGTAAAACAGACACAACATCCATGCCTCACCAGGATTCGAACCCGGACCCATCTCGGACGAATGATCAGAAGACATCGCTTAGGCTACTGCGCCACCACTTGTGCGATCTTCATTATAGCTCCACGAGCGCGAGTATAGTTGGGTATATGACGTGGTGTTTGCGTAAGATCTAATTCATTAACAATAGAAGGGTGTCTCGGTATCAATAGTACGGCAGTGTACATCCATAGACTAATGCAACATCATTCAGCGATGAGGAAATCTTGAACTTTTTCAAAAGTGCGTATTAAATAAAAATGAGTTACGGACATTTGCTTCCCAAGAAAGAATGAAGATGTGAATTCTACCAAAATAAAGTTCCTATCTGCCTTTATGTCGTGTGCGTCCTGCCAGAAGGACGCACACGAGATAAAGGCAGATAGGAATCAGAATAAAACGTCCGCGTAGCTCAATCGGTTGAGTGACATATTCCGGAATGAGGGGATCCGGGTTCGAATCCTGGCGTGGACAGAAATGACGGAGAAATTTACTTCGTTATAGCATCTTTTCCGACAGTTCGAAAGTAAATCCCATGTAAAAAATTTTGATGTAACGAAAATAGGTAACATTGCTTAGTTTTCAAAACCAGTGTTGAAATCTAATCGTGCCGCATGCTGTCCCATGAAGTGCCGCAACAATAGTTAATTTAATTTTTACTTAACAATGTATTTTACTAAACTATCGCCGAACATTATTTCATCACGTTTTTCATAAACGTAACAATATATCATTGCAAATTGCGTAAATTACGAGAACCTTATGCTAAATCTGATAAAAGCCATTACAAAAATGCATTTTGATGATTTAGTGGGTGAGCCACCTAGGTTTATTTCCTCAAATATCTCAAAAACCGTGTGTCGTAGCAAAATTTGTCTTCCTCTCGAGTTCCACAAAAAAAGGGGAGGAATATTTTGCTATTGACGAGAGCTTTAAAATGTGATCCATAACACGATTTGGTGTAAACCAGTAGATACCTTAGACAAAAGTTACCAATCCCCTCACTAACGCACATGCGACTCAGCTTTTTTGTCTATCCTAAGGTCAGATTTTAGATTGCGCATGCACAGGTGGGCTTTCGTGGCTTTATTGGTGTCAGGGTCGTTTCTTCTCCTAAATCTGAATAACATATAATGATAATAAAAAAATATATATTGTTTTCGAAATATTAAATAGTCGAAATACATACTATTCCGTCGCCATTGTTTAGAAAACATTTAGTCTTATGACTCACATATCTACTTTCATTGGATTTACAACAATAACGCTCATTAATCTATCTACCTAAATACCGCTCAATGTAAGGAATTAGTAAACCTCATTGTACGTTATTATGATTTAATTCCACTTAATATGTACCGGACTATGGCTCGGTGTGTTCGTGAGTGACGCGAATAAATGCAATGTGTTGTACGTAAATAAATGTACACTTTCGAATCAATCGTTTTATTTCACATCCCAGTGATCAATTTCTTGTCCTTCAACTTGTATTCGTGAATGATATTTCTCATTTAATCCGTAAGAGTGCAAGTTGATTGAGTGACATTCAGGGTTGAGCGTAGAAGGAATTTTCAAACGTTTTGCACACTACGCAGGCGCTGCCCGTAAGATAATGCAATCGCTCCAATCTTTGCGCCAGTTGTGAGTCAAAGTTGTGTCTACGATTGCTGGCTAATCTGTTCCTGCTGTTCCGAAAAATTCACTTAGAAATGGAAAAAGTGAGTGAGGTCAGATCTCATGTAGCGACCAGCGATCCTACATTAAAATTGAAACTTTGCAAGGAAAATCCCCTATCGAACTTCATACAACTTTGTGTGAAGTTTGTAGGGTTTGTATAATGGATCGTAGCAGTGTTACGTACGGTGGGCTTCTCGTTGAGATTTTGAACCAGAACTGAACTCTCAGTCCGCTCAGTGGAAACATCCAGAATCACCTCGCCAGAAAAAATTCCGCCGCCAACAATCGAAGGTTAAGTTGATGATTATCATGGCCTATGACAAGGTTGGAGTGATAGCAACAGACCTGAGGAGACCATATAACAGCGGAATACTACAGGAGGTTTCTGCACCCAACGATTCGCCAAAGAAGGCCTGACATGCTTGAAGCTAGTGTGATAATTTTGCACGACAACGCAAGGCCGCATGTTATCCGTACAGTAAGAGACATTCTGGAAAAGTATGGATGAAAATTGCTTTCCCACGCACCATACAGTCCTCAAATGAGTCCAAAAGTCTATAATTTGTTCCAAAAATTGAAGGAGCCACTCTGCGGGAGACGATTCAGTGTGATTCAGGATGATTCTAATGAGGTGACCGGAGTAATCCGACGCCTCAACAACGGAGGTGTCCTGACTAGAATACAAGACTATTCCAAAAGTTGGGCCGCTGTCATAAAGAAACATGGAGATTACTTCGAAGGCCTGTAAAGGTATGTTGTGAAATAAATTCGCTTTTTAAGAGATAGCCTAAAGTGTGCAAATTTTTTGAAATGACACTCGTATGAAGTACCCACTAGTTTAGGTATCCTCATGAAACAGGAAATTTTAAATCACACCACAACTCAAAGTAGGACACTGAAGACGACATCACAAAATTAAATTAAATAGTAGTAACAACTAACTTCTACAAATATTATTGAAGGTCACCAAAAGGACTAACTATGAACTTGTCGAGAGCGAAAATACCGTTGTGAGCCTAACGCTGATCGAATAGTAAGGGAGCCTCACAACTTATCACACCAAATACACAGCGATCCTTGATTTCATCTGTTGCTTGACCTTTGACCGACTGCTAGTGCTACCACATGAAGAGAAACTTTGGTGAGTTCAGACATCACGTTAGGTTTGCAAGGTCTAACGAGAGATAAACAGAATTTACCTAAGAGACAGCAACAGAAACGGAAAGTTAACTAGGTTATAAACGTCAAAATCGTTTTGGTGTCTTAAAAGTTATACGACCGATTTTTTTATGTTCATATTTTGTGAAGATGTGTAGCTCCACTATTTTTTTTTCCTTTGTTCTGTCCTAGACTGAGAGCAGTCAATCCATATTTCACAATCAACCGCACTTCGTAAAAGAGAGTCATGTCCATCTTCCAGGTAATATACCAAAAACTTATTGTAGGATGGGAATCGTTCGACTGGATTTTGAGTATTAGTGCCATATATCTCGAAAAAAAACATGCGCGCAGATTTTCGAATAAACTACTTACTAAATTATTGCGTTCAAAATTAATTCCAAATAGCAGAGTATGTGGCATGTTGGTGACTTTTAATGGCATCATTCGTATGATCCACGTTCTCAAACGTCAAAGTAGTGGTTAAACCACAGCTGCCGGGTCATCACGATGACTGCTGATACCACATTCTCATGCCCCTCGTTCTTTGGGAGCGTCAGTTCCCTTAAAATCTTTTATACCGATTTGAGTACAGTGTTTTGCTGTACCCCCGGTAAGCAATAAAGTGTCACTAATGTTTATGGAGGTATCACACTCCACTAAAGAACAGCCTTCTGTTTACATCGGTGGTATCAGATGTTTCTGAATACTATTCTCACTTCGTTCTCAACCTTTAAGAACACCATCTTGAGGTTAGACTCGCCACCAGACGCAGTTCCTAAAACTGTTATCTAAGCATAAATAATTTCCTTTCTGTAAACGTCTGAACGTTTGAAGTTTTGTCCCATTTTGCTGGCGCCTCCTGGTGCTTGCTTGTTTTAATTGTTCAATCTCTGCCTTAAATAATATGTTTTTTTTATTGTTGTAATGTTCATTGTTTCACATTTGGAAAACTTCTGTTTCACTTTGACGAAACATTGTTTCATATTTTTGTGCCACTCCATATCAAGGTAAGATACTTACAACAAGTAAATATAGCCAATCAGCACAGCGCACATGTGTGCCACTTTGCTTTGTTGTCATAGCAACAAAAACTGATTTTTCACAGCTGCTGGTGTGACGTCATCTTATCCAAATCATTCTAACAGGCCGTCAGAGATGCGTTAGATCACACGATTAGAATCATTTCAGCAACTCTTTAGAAACAGGAAAACGTTACGTCAAGAATTTTGGTTCTACGTTGTCGTTTATAAACGACATACAGAATTTTTCATTTACAATCCTATCGTATGAAATTTAATTTTAAGACTCCACTGGCGAACCTAAAATAATTATTTTAGATTGTCAAACCAGTTTCTTTTCTCCTTTAATTCTAAAAATTGATAGTTCCAATGCAGCAGATAACAGTGTGTTATTATTATTTCATGCATATGCTGAAGAAATACGATTTGGGAATTTTTCTTTCCTTAAACCACGAAATTCTCAGAATATAACTAAATTTTTTTCGCAGAATATAACCACGAATTCTTTTATTTATATCTGTAGAAGAAATGAAAAAGAAAGAGAAAAAGAAAACAAAAAATTATGTTTGTGCTTCTTCGCGTGAACTACCATAAACTTTTCACATTTGCAACTGATCAATTCTATGTTCACAAACAAAAAGAAAATACCTGGTTACTAAAAATTACTCTACATATTTTATTTTCTCCCGTCTTTGTTAACGGGCTTTCACCTAAGAGGTAAATAATTTGTAATTGCATCTAAGATTTTAAAAAACTTTTTTGCGAAAAAAAGAATATTTTTTAATTCTACGTACCTGATTTGTGTTCTCTCGGACAATTTGCTGAAAATATTGTTCATTCAGCACTTAACGACTACCTCGAACATCTACGACTATAAGCAGTCATTCGTTTCTAAATTGGGGCTGCTGTCTCCAAGGAATGGAGGAAGCCAGCGCCGTGTGATTGACGACCACGCATCATCTAGAGCTTGGGCGATTTGCCCGAAGTCCGCGACTCTGAACACTCGGCCTCGAGGCAGCAACTGGCTGCTAATAAACCATGGCTAATGATTTTGGCTAGTGTGCAATTTTTTTTAAAAGGAATGAAGACATGAATACTGGACTTACCAAACTATACTTCACAACGCTTCTAACTCGTCCTTCTGTGATTTGCTAGTTAAACTGTCTCAAATTAATAAGGCATTCGTCTATGAGTCAGGATCAGTAATTAGGGCGTGTTGAAATTCAAATCAGGCAGTGTACCTAATGTATGTAGACTTCGCTTATTGCCTTTTTTACTTCCAAAGATTTTCGACACTAATTCTTTTGTATCTTCTTTGGTTACACATGAATCAACTACGGTGTTCAGACGGTAGTTGGTTGTAATTACTTCCTGTTTTGTATATCCTGAGGCACTGATTTTTGGCTCGTCGCTAAATTGAAAACATTATGTAACACAGACCACTTCTTTTCACCTTAGTTTCCGTGTTTACAGCTTAAGTTTCATCACTGTACATTCCATAATCCCTCCCCACTCAAAAAAAAAAAAAAAAATAATAAAAATGAGGTAACATGCTGGTATAATGCAATAGTTAGCATTCGCAAAATTAAAACCCCGCATACAATCGTACTTTTCTTTAATTCTTAGTTTAATTTATTTCTGTTTTCACTGGTGTAATAGCTCTCTCAGATTCGGGGCGATTTTTTCTTTTAGATCGTGATGGATCTCTCTCTCTCTCTTTCTCTTTCTATCTCTCTCTTTATCGTTTAGTGCATCTATCGCTTATTAGTATATTTTGTTACTTCCTTATCGTTTCCTTTTTTTCCTTGAAGAATTATATTCCTCCATAACAAGTGCAGGTTTACAGGATTTCTAATACCTCAATTATGTAAGAATTATTCTGCAATCGTATTTCAAATTTATTATTTTTTGTAAATCTCACATTACTTTCCTTCCAATTTTTTATATTATAAAAGAAATGCTTTTTCCAAACAAATGTAGCAATGATAGCTACATTTGGGTGGAAAAATGCGTTCCAAGTTCGAAACAAACGCATACCGCTTTGCTTGACACAAATATCGCTCTTTGTCCGTCTATCTTTCCGCATGCTTGTATATTTGTCAAGACAAAAAGAAGGATTGATAACCATTTCCTCTTAAGTTAACTACTCGTTCTTAGATAATGAAAATTATGAAGACCTAAATAAGGGTCTTCATAATTTTCGATGACCCAAATCCGACTAAGAAGAGTGGCTTTCAGTGCAATGAAATTTCACACTCTTACTCAGGCACTGAACACTAATTATAACGCCCCAGGCCTGGGACATTTTAGCAGTTTAAATCTGCCTTATTCATATTCATAAGGTTTACATAACAAGTCAAGTTAATAATGCTGGGTATTTTTTTATTAAAGGTTTAACGACCACTGTGAGCAATTCGATGGGCTATAAGCAATCGCCCGTCCCTAAATTAGGGCCACTGGTTCCAGGGAAGGGAGAGAGCCAGCGCCGTAAGACAAACACAACATCCATGCTTAACCGGCATTCGAACCCGGAACCTTCTCAGACAAATGACCAGAAACCATCGCTTAGACCAGGGTTCGGCAAGCACTTTTTGTAAGGGGCCAAATAGTAAATATTTTTAGCTCTGTGGGCCAAGAAGCAAACTCGAGGATATTTATGTAGGCATTTTGTTTTCTTCTTATTTAAGTAGGTAGGCCTACTTAAATAAAAAAACGTTTTCACACATTTGTTGAACAAAATGTAACGTAATAATAATGATAACAAGTAAACTATAAAAATACTAGAATTGTTTGAAATACAACTCTACTAATGAGAAGAATGGAAATTTTTTTGGTTGGGGGATAACATTTCAACAAATTGAGGTTCAAAGTTAGTATCAATTTTGTTGTATTCTTTATCATCGAAACTGATTGCAAATGTTCATCTGTTAATGCTAAATTGTATTGAGATTTTACGTATTTTATCTCTGAAAATGTCCTTTTTGAAAAATGAAATACGGCGGTAGGCCGTTCCGTTATAGTGCGTACATAACGGAACGGTCGACCGCCGTATTTCCTTTTTCAAAAGATTTTGAAATTTTAAAGAATTTGAAAATGTAAAATCCATTCTTAGAGCTCGCGGGCCGCACAAAAAGAGGTGGCGGGCCTTAGTTTGCCAACCCGTGGTTTAGACAACTGCGCCACCGGGGCGGCGCAGAGCATTAATTATGAGTACAGCGGATCAAAAATTTATATATGTACACTATATTGACAAAAGTCACCGGACACCTATAAGAGGAACACAACATAGCATTTATTGACATACATTAGTACGGTCTCGGTCCACCTTTGGCCTTAATGCATGCACGGACCCTTCGAGACATGCTTTCGACAAGGTTTTGGAACACAGCAATAGGTATGCGCTTCCATTCAGTACATAATGCTACCGCTAACTGTTGCTTGGTAGTAAGCCTTGGTTCCAAACTTCTTATGCGGCGCTCTACTTCACCCCATAAGTGTTCCATGGGACTAAGATCAGGGCTCTGTGCTGGCCAGTCCGCACACGATACGGAATTATCGTGAAACCACGCCGTAACAGTCCTTGCTTTATGACTCGGTGCATTGTCCCGCTGGTACCAACAAGGCTTGGTTCCATAGTATTGCCACAGAGTTGGTAAGGCATAATTGTCCAGAATATCGAAGTAGACGGGTGGATTAACAGGTTTGTCCATGATAACCAATGGGCCGGGACTATATCACGAAAAACAGTCCCACACGAGCACACTGCCAGCTCCAAACCTGATCATAGGAACAGTACACTGTGGCAAATAGCGTTCCCCCTACTGCCACCATACCCACTCACGCCCATCAGACTGATGGATTGTGTATCTGCATTCATCAGTCCGTATAAGACCCGTTTCCATTGGTTTACGGTTCACGATAAATGTTCTTTGCACCATGCTAAACGACGAGCAGCATTTCGAGTGGAGATGAAAGGCTTATGAGCAGCCGCACCACCATGGTAACCCATGGAATGAAGTTCTCTGCGAATGGTACGTATACATATCGAGGTTCCAGCATTTTTACTTAATTATCTGTAACGACTCTCCTGAGGCTTCAACGTCCTCTATCACTAATTTCCTTTGGTCTGCCGGTACGTTTTGCTGCTTCAGGCACGCCATGTGTCTTCCACTTACTCAGTACATCCAAAACAGTTGACTTGGGTATGTTTAAACGCCTCTTAGTTTCTTTTATGGACAACCCACTAATATAACACCCAACAATCTTTCCTTTCTCCAAATCAGTTCTCTCCCGCCGCGACATTTTCATTCAACCTCACAGTGCGGTATGATCGCGATCAGCTACAGGCTTGTTTTTATAGCGCTTGCAGCTGTACCGCGCATCATAACAACGCAGTGTATCCGTTTATTTCCTTTTGAAGGGATGTCCGGTGACTTTTGACAATATAGTGTATATGCAGTATATAAAACCAGTTTTTTAAAGGTCTTTAGTGGCCCTACGTTTGTTTTAAAATAGAGCCAGTCAACCAATTTGTATGTAAAAACTGGAAGTTTAATGGATCGGATTTCTAAGTCGAAAAGCGAAATTATTTTTTTACCTTTTTGGATTTTTACGAAAACTGGTCTGTGGTCACCTTAAATATCAATGATAAGCGAATCCTCCGGAGAAATATTTCTTCGCGAGCGCATGGAAGAAATGTACGAATATGATTATTTATCGGCACAAAAGGCGTGCCGAATTTTGTTTCCCTTGTAGCCATCTCTTCAAAAAATTTGAAAATTGTATCACCTTGGAGTGAGAATCGAACCCGCATCTCCAGATTTCCATTACAGAATAGTACCGTTACACCACCCAAAACAACGAATTTCTAAGCCACTATACTTAAATCGCGAGATGCGGGTTCGATACCCGCTCCAGGACGATGTAATTTTTTCGAGGTGCGATCAAAAAGTTCCGAGACTAGGCCGATATACAACAAAGTACTTATGTTACTTAAGTCTGGCTATGATCTCCCTCAAAGTAGTCTCCTTGGGTAGCGATACACCGCTGCCAGCGTTTTTGCCACAGTTGGAACGCTCCCTGGAAGTCCTGTTCGCGAATCGTGTCAAGCACCGTCTGCGATTCGCGCTGGATCTCGTCCACGGTTTCAAAACGGCGATCCGTGAGCTTCAGCTTCATCTTCGGGAACAGAAAAAATCGCAGTAGGCCAAATCCGGCGAGTAAGGCGGGTGACGAAGGGTAGTCATGCCGTTGCGTCTGCAAAACTGGCGTGTTGCTAACGCTCTGTGAGCTGCTGCATTGTCGTAATGGAGCAGGAAATCGCCCCTGCGCCACATTTCAGGTCGTTTGCGACGAATGTCTTCCCTAAGACGCCGCTGAACACCGCAGTAAAAAAGAGCGGTGCCGGTCTAGCCCTGGGGGACGAATTCACGGTGCACAACCCAACGAATGCCGAAGAACACGATGAGCATGCTTTTGGTTACGCTCCGGGCCTGTCGGGCCACCTTCGGTAGTGGAGATGCAGGGCTCTTCTACTGAAACGACTGTTGTTTGGTCTCCGGGACGTAACCGTAGACCCAAGTCTCGTCCCCAGTGGTAACCCGCGACAGGAACGTTGGTTCATTCATTACCTGCTGACGAAGATCTTGACAGAGTTTGACACGGAGCTCCTTCTGTTCGGAGTTCTGAATCTTTGGCACAAACTTTGCCGCAATGCGGTGCATGTTCAAAACCGACATCAGAATGTCTTGCACTGTTCCGTATGGCACATTGACGATGGTAGAAATGTCTTAAATGATTCTCCGACAATCCTCATGCTCCAGTTCCCTAATTTTGTCCACATTTTTGGTGGTTTTGCTCGTGAAAGGTCGCCCTGGCCTCTCGTCGTCTTCCAGTGCCGTTCTTCCGCTCTTGAAGCGCGAGTGCCACTCAAAACACCTTGCACGACGACTCATTGCTTCATTGCCATAAGCCTGCCGCAACATTTCACGCGTCTCCATTCCCGATTTGCCGAGTTTGACGCAGAATTTGATGTTCGCTTGCTGCTCTAGTTTGCAGTCCATACCGAAATCGCAGCTGCGTTCTGCAAGTGGTCACCGAATATCGTGTAGTACAGCTTCCGATGTTAACAGAACGACGCCATTCGGCAAAATGACTCATGAAGGTCACTGCCCTCGACCGCTGCTCACGCATCCGCGTACTGCCATCTGTTGGCGTGCTAGGTACCTAGTCTCGGAAGTTTTTGATCGCACTACGTATTGTGAATGCCAACTGCTGAGTGGTTTTAAATGCTAGAGACTCTTCGATCCTGATGTGGAAAATCAGACGAACAGAAAAAGAAATAATGACAATTACGCTTTACAAAAAGTGAAAGGTATTTAAAAATGGACGGGCAATATGACTCAGCCAAAAAAACTAACTGTTTTTTTTTTTTTTTTTATTTTTGTTCGAAGACTGTGATGAGCAACTCTTAGGGCTTGTCAACTGTTAGGGCTACAAGCCCTAAGAGTTGCTCATGGCAGTCTTCGAACTGTTCCTGATTTCGGGCACCAATCCTAGGGAGGGGGAAGGAACAACGGCATCGGGAAGGCGCAGAAGCGTCCATGTCTCATTGGGGTCCATCTCAGGCGAGCGATCGGAAACCAGTTCCTCAAAGTATTCGGTCATCCGAAAACACTAAACACATATTCTTGAAACACAAAGTTTCCATTCTTAGTGTTCGTACAAATGAAAATGCTATGATGTATGAAAATATTAGTGCAAAAGTATTACCTTTAATTTCGATAAATTTAGCAAATTTCGTCATAATTCACACGTGAACTAAAAAAAAATGACACCGAATTTTCGGTTGCAATGAGCACGTCTTTTGAATCCTTTCCTACACGAATAAAATATTTCAAAGTTATTCATAGTCGATGGAACCCATTGCAAAAAATATTTAAAAAAAAGGACCCACATTTCTGCAATCAATAAAACATCTGGAAACAGAAACAGTTCCTTTCCCCACTAGCAGTTGAAAATTATGTTGCAAAATTTACCAAACTATGCTCAAAAAAATTCTCTTGGCTGGAGGAATATAGAGACACAGCGATTTTTATATCAAACAGTTATAAAAACTGATACAAAGCAAAAAGAGAGGAAAAGAAGAACAGATTTAGAAGGAAAAGAACATACACTGGTATGCAAAAATTAAGGACGAAGAGGAGAAATTAGCATAACAGCGGAACGAGTAGACAAAACGGACCGAAAGACCACTCAGAAGATAGACTAGGGTCCGGTGCGATAAGGCATGTGCATATATGCAGCATGAGGTAAGGGAGGGGGAACTGTCGGAAGGGTATAAAGCACACGGGCGGTGTACGCACAGCAATTCGGTGAAAGCTATTGCACGGTGTACATCGGTTTGAACGACGTCGAGTTGCTGCCACCGTGTGATATGGCCAACAGGCAATCCAGTAGACGACATCTGGATAACTTTACCCGAGATCGCGTCATTGGGAAGTTGGAAGAAGGTCGAAGTGTGACTAGTGTGGCCGAGGAGTTCGGGATCGCTCACAGCATCATTTCACGAGCTTGGACAGCATTTCAAACGACAGGAACGGCTGTCCGAGAGTTTAGCAGTGGTCGTCAATAAGCAACCACGGCGCCGGACGACTGGTATATTGTCCTACAGGCGAGAAGAGACAGGCGGCAGACAGCGGGAGAAATTGCAAGTCACAAGCAAATGACAACTGGACGTTCGTGTTATCGCGTTTTTCCGTGGCCAGCAGGCTGCACAAAGGTGGTCTATTTGCACGACGACCAGTACGGTGTGTGCCATTAACGCCTGCTCATCGGAGACGGCGGTTTCTGTGCTACCAGGAACACAAGAACTGGACACATCAGCAATGGGGTCGAGTTCTCTTTACGGATGACAGCCGATTTAATCTCACGAGCGATTCTGGACGTATACATATCTGGAGAGAGCAGGGAACACGCAATCACACGTCCAACATCATCGAAAGTGACCGGTTTGGAGGTGGCGGAGTTATCGTTTGGGGCGGTATCATGCTAGGTAGCCGTACTGACCTCCACATCTTCCAAAGAGGTTCAGTCACTGGTGTCCGCTATTGTACCGAGGTTCTCCTGCCTTACGTGCGTCTGTTTAAAGGTGCTGGGTGTCCTGAGTTCCTCTTCATGGACGACAACGCTACACCTCATCGTACAGTGGCTGTCGCAGAGCTGTTAGAGAGTGAAGATATTCAACGAATGGATTGGCCCGCAAGGTCCCCGGACCTAAATCCAATCGAACACGTGTGGGACATTCTTGGGAGACGCTTGGCAGCACGTCACTAGCCGCCAGCAACGATTTCGCAGCTGCGATTCGCGCTACAAGAGGAATGGGCCGCGATGGCTCAACAGCTCCTTGACAACCTCGCCGTCAGCATGGACAGACGTTGTAAATCCTGCAACGCAGGCAGGGGCGATCATATCCCTTACTAAAGACTGGATTTTTCTTGGAAGCCGCCTGTCACATGGACGTTTCTGTCTTCTGTCCAATTGTCCTCGAAGCTACCTTTTCAATAAAGTGCCTTTGTATCCTTTGGATTCCTTGTTTGGACGGTTTTGCTCACTTGTCCCATACTCTTACATCTTGGGGATCTTATGGTATGATTTGAGTCGATGTGGAGCATTTCTGCATGACGTTACATTCGAAAAACCGTTTCGTCCTTAATTTTTGCACGCCAGTGTATATAGAGGAAAAAGACGAACATATATAGAGGAAAACGTGATCAAAATTTATACCCCTGGTGGAAGAATTTCGAATAATGGAAAGGTAGAAAAAATGTGAAAGTTATTCTTCATAAGAAAAGCTGCTTTAAGGAAAAATAATTATTCAGATACATCTCTTGGAAGCAGAGATAGCGAGAAAAAGGTTTTTTAAATTTTTGCCCCGTAGCGGGTAAACTATGAACTATTTTAAAAGGAGAATATTCCCCATTTTTACTGTAACGAACGGCATACAGTAGAAAAAGAAAATTTGATTTTTAGAGGCCGAGATACAGCATAAAAAAATACACTCTAACGCGACCTAGCGTCCGAACTGGGAAATACAGAACCACACAAGTCGAGACAAAGTGTACCACAAAGTAAATAGTATACGGTATTTAAAGAATTCTTTTTAAATCGAGCTTTTAAAAGCAGCAAAAATCGATAAGACATTTGTACCCCTAGCGGAAAAATTGTGCGCTATTTTTGGCAGTAAATGTATACAAAATGTTTTGGTTCTTAGTTGTATCTGATCGAAAGAGTATATTTGGGGGGGGGGGTGGAGGATTTCACACGCGCAGATGTGGCAGCTAATATGCTGCTAACGGAAACGTGAATTATGCCCTCTTGGTGGAACAATTCTGCGTTAAGAAAATTTTCAAATTATATATATGTAAAACATTTTACACCCGAAACGCACTCATCCGACAAAAACATTTTTCGAATCGAACAGTTAGAAGCTGAGATATCGACAAAACTAAAATATGTATCTATACCTCCTGGTGGAAAAATTATGGAATATTTGCAGCACAAGGTATTCTCAAAAAGCTTGACGTGGTGAATGGCGTCGGACCGCCACAGTTGTTTTTTTTTTAAATCGAGTTTTCAGAAGTACTGATATTGCTGCAAATATACCAGAAATAAAAATCACACTTACGCCCCCTAGTGGCCAAACTCTTTTCGACAAAAATTCGAAATTATATCCAAATATTTGGCATACGAAACGCTCTGTGACCAAAATAATTATTTTCAAACCGGACAGTTAGAAGCTGAGAGATATCGATAAAAATGTGATATACATCTACATCACCTGGCGGAAAAATTGTGCACTATTTCCAGCACAAGGTTTTTCCCAAAAAGCTTATCGTGACAAGTGGTATGCAACTGTGAAAGAAATTTTTAAATCGAGGTTACAGAAGCGCAAATATTGCTATAAAAAAAACATGTAATCTTGCTCCCCCTAATGCCAAACCATTCTCCACAAAAATTCAAAATATATGCAGAACATTTCCCACCAGAAGCTTTATCCGACGCAAAAAGAATTTTTCAAATCAGACTTTTAGAAGCCAAGATATTGGGGAAATCTAATTTAACTTTACGCCCTCTAACAGAACTATACACTATTTGAAAAGGAACAGCACCCAAAATAATCCTCGTTATAAATGGTATAGAATGGAAGAAAGTATATTTTCAATCAGATGTTTAGAAGGAATTATATTGAATAAAATATATTTTGAAGTCGATAGCACCTGAATTTATGCCTCCTGGTAGCAAAGTTATACATCATAATAAAAACGGAAAGCAAGGATCATATTCTACATATTTCAAGCTTCCGAATGCAAAAATAATTTTTCAAATCGAGCTAATAGTTACAGAGATATGGTGTCCACAGGTAGACGGATAGAAGGAATGACAAAGTGATAACATATGCACGATCTTTTTTTACAAAAGACGTGCAAAGAAAAAGGAGGAGATAGGAAAAGAGAGAAACAGCATTAAACAAGGAATGTACATTCTTCTGGTTAAATTTATGATTGTAATTTCTATGAGTGGTTAAGACGCGATCAGGATGAGTGAATACCTAAATAACTGGAGTGCGGAGGACTTTCTGACTCGATCATCATGATGAACAATACATAAAGGAATAAATCACCAACCGTGAAAAGCAGAGCTTATCAAGTTCAAGTATCATGCAATGATGAAAACAAAAAGAAAACAGAGCGGGGGAGGGGAGCCTCATGAATTATTTAAAATGAATGAAAGTAATGAAAACGAAAATGCAAAGTGAGAGATAAGGCAGATTAAAACAGACTTCGGCCAGATTTAGGTATGATAGAATACCAAAAATTATTCTTATATAAAAGCATCAAATGTGGCAACATAATGAAGACAAAGCGAATAGCAAAGGGTCATACTTAACTTATTTTGGAGATGTTTACGAATGTGATCAGCTGCAGTACCTCAAAAAATCTATTGTAAGATTTTTTTTACTTGTACAAGTTCGTAATTATGATGCTGCTGCAAATTTTTCATAGTGGTGTGAGATTGTGAACGGTAAAAAACGAGCCCGTGTTTAAACCATTCATGTCAAACATTGTTACAGTGTTTTGCACTAAGTGAAGTATTTTCTAGAAAATTCAAACTGAACGATTTTAGAATACAGTGTGCTTTCAATGATTCCAAACGATGGAAGGAAAGACGATGCACAAAAAATATCAAATCTATTTTGAAGATGACAATCCGATTTTTGGCGTAAATGTGACAAGGATGGTGAGTCAGATAATATCTGACTTACCATCCTTGTCACATTTGCGCCAAAAATCGGATTGTCATCTTCAAAATTGGTATTATATGGCGTAATCCCGTATTTCTTTCATGATCAAATCTATGTTTCCTTAAAATTGCTATTATCCTTGAAATTCCTACATCTGTTACGCGCCTTTAAAATTGTACTGGAGTTTTTTCTGTTTTGGGTGAATCTAATTTTTAGTTAAAACGTCTTACAATTCAAATTAATGTATCTTACGGTAATTAATATGGATGTCAACAATTAAAAAAATATATTGCTTTACAGTACATATATATCTTCATCATCATCATCTTTGTCAACCATTATCAATCCACTGCTGGACGAAGGTCTCCCCAAGTTTCCTCCACAACGGTCTGTAGTGTGCCAGTCTCCTCCATGTCACTCACGCATACTTTCGAATTTCATCCACCCATCTCCCATGTGGTCTTCTTCTGGGTCTTTTTCTGTCCCTTGGAATCAAATCTAAAAGTTCGGCTGTCCATCGATGGTCTGTCCTTCTGGCAGTATGTCCAGCCCATTGCTATTTCAGGGATTTAACTCTGATCATGATGTCTTCCACTCTTGTCAGTTTTTCGGATCCACGAGTTCCTCTTCTTATCTCTCCTGGTTACACCAAACATGCACCTCTCCATTCTTGTTTGAGTTGTCTGCAGCCTTTGTATGTCTCTTTTAGTTAAGGTCCACGTCTCTGCACCATACGTAAGCACTGAAAGGATGCATTGATCAAACACTTTTCTTTTAAGACATAATGGCATATTGTTCTTGAAAATTATGCTGTTTCTTCCAAAAGCTCTCCAGGCAAGTTTTGTACGCCTATTAATTTCTTCCTCAATGTGACCCTCACTTGATATCTGCTGTCCAAGATAAACGCACGTGTTTGTTATCTCCAGCTTTTCTCCATCAATCGATAAATCTTCATTTCTTGTAAAAGCATTGAACATCACTTTTGTCTTCTGAAAGTTCATTTTTAATCGCACTTTTTTACTCTTGTCAGCAAGTTCCTGGATCATACTCTGCAGCTCTGATGGGGTAGTTGCAAAAATAACTATGTCATCAGCAAAACGAAGGTGGGTTAGATAATCTCCATTAATCTTTATCCCTTTGTTTTCCCAGTTCAGTGATTGAAAGACATTTTCCAATGTGGCATTAGAGAGCTTCGGAGATATGGTGTCACCTTGTCTCACTCCCTTTCCAATTTTTATGTGTGTTGTATTTTCAAACAGCCGAATCTTTGCACTTGCATTTTCATAGATGTTATTAATAATATTAATGTATGCATCTTCAATACCGCAGGATTTCAGAGTCATTGTAACTGCTGATGGTTTCACCGAATCAAAGGCTTTTTCATCATCGATAAAAGCCATGCACAATGGAAGTTCATATTCCCTCGCTCTTTCAATTAGTTTTCTCAGTACGTGGATATGATCTATTGTGCTGTAGTCACTCCTGAATCCAGCTTGTTCTCTCGGTTGAGCCCCCTTCGGCAGAGGCAGAAGGGTTTTTCATCTTGAACTCCTTTTTCAAGAAAAAGCCACACAGGAAATGGACATGGAGACATCCAAATGGGACGACAAGTGAAATTGATTTTATTATGTGTAACAAAGCATTTGTCGTTGAAGACTACAGTGTGCTAAACAAGTTCAACACAGGTAGTGACCATAGATTGGTGAGATGTAAAATGCACCTCAACACTAAACTTGAACGTGGCAAGCTCATAAGACAAACAAAATTTATTGACATAACTAACCTTAAAAAACACCATAATACCTTCAAGTTGGAACTGAAGAACAGATTCTCAGCTTTAGAAGGCCTAACATCGGAAGAAGTGGATATTTCTAAAGTTAACAGAAAAGTAACCAAAGCTCTTATAGAAACAGCAACAAAATTAGCTGGGTCTAAGAACAAGTTGCATGTGAACAAATTATATGGAAAACCCAAAATGTTGATGCAAAAAAGAAGAGACATAAGGACAACTAAAGAAGATGTGACTTCCTAAGTGGAATATATAGAGCTATGCAAGGCACTGCAAAAAAGTATCACTGGAGACGTAAGGAAATTCAACTGTGAACTAGTGAGGAAAGCAATTGAAAACAACCAAAGCCTAAAGATAGCAAAGGGACATCTCAGCAAGGGAAGAAAACAGATTATGGCACTGAGAAAAGAAGATGGTTCTGTAACAAGAAATAGAGGAGAAATTTTGACCAGAGTAAAAGACTTCTACTCCAAATTACATGAAAGGGATTATACATGTACTCCAGACATCATGAAAGGTACCAGTACCAGAGTTCTTCCAGTCTTTCCAGCAGAAGTTGCACATGCAATCAAGAACACGAAACGGGAAAAAGCTCCAGGAGAAGATGGAATTACTGTAGACATCATACAAGAAGCAAGTGGAGAAATCGAAACATCACTCGCCTAAATTTTCTCTCGATGCCTTAATGAAGGGAAGATTCCTGGGGATTGGAACAACGCTACAATGATCCTGCTACATAAAAAAGGTGACATTGAGGATCTCAGGAACTACAGACCCATCAGCCTCCTATCAGTGGTTTATAAAATCTTCACTAAAGTTCTTTCACACCGCTTTAAGGTGACACTGGACATGGCTCAATCGAGATAACAAGCTGGATTCAGGAGTGGCTACAGCACAATAGATCATATCCACGTACTGAGAGAACTAATTGAAAGAGCGAGGGAATATGAGCTTCCATTGTGCATGGCTTTTATCGATGATGAAAAAGCCTTTGTGATTCAGTGAAACCATCAGCAGTTACAATGACTCTGAAATCCTGCGGTATTGAAGATGCATACATTAATATTATTAATAACATCTATGAAAATGCAAGTGCAAAGATTCGGCTGTTTGAAAATACAACACACATAAAAATTGGAAAGGGTGTGAGACAAGGTGACACCATATCTCCGAAGCTCTTTAATGCCACATTGGAAAATGTCTTTCAATCACTGAACTGGGAAGACAAAGGGATAACGATTAATGGAGATTATCTAACCCACCTTCGTTTTGCTGATGACGTAGTCATTTTTGCAACTACCCCATCAGAGCTGCACAGTATGATCCAGTAACTTGCTGACAAGAGTAAAGAAGTGGGATTAAAAATGAACTTTCAGAAGACAAAAGTGATGTTCAATGCTTTTACAAGAAATGTAGATTTGTCGATTGATGGAGAAAAGCTGGAGACAACAGACACGTACGTTTATCTTGGACAGCAGATATCAAGTGAGGGTCACATTGATGAAGAAATTAATCGGCGTACAAAACTTGCCTGGAGAGCTTTTGGAAGAAACAGCTTAACTTTCAAGAGCAATATGCCATTATGTCTCTAAAGAAAAGTGTTTGATCAACGCATCCTTCCAGTGCTTACGTATGGTGCAGAGACGTGGACCTTAACTAAAAGAGACATACAAAGGCTGCAGACAACTCAAACAAGAATGGAGAGGTGCATGCTTGGTGTAACCAGGAGAGATAAGAAGAGGAACTCGTGGATCCGAAAATGACAAGAGTGGAAGACATCATGATCAGAGTTAAATCCCTGAAATGGCAATGGGCTGGACATACTTCCAGAAGGACAGACCATCGATGGACAGCCGAAATTTTAGATTTGATTCCAAGGGACAGAAAAAGACCCAGAAGAAGACCACATGGGAGATGGGTGGATGAAATTCAAAAGTATGCGTGAGTAACATGGAGGAGACTGGCGCAAGACAGACCGTTGTGGAAGAAACTTGGGGAGACCTTCGTCCAGCAGTGGATTGTTAATGGTTGACAATGATGATGATGATGACATACATACATACACACACATATACATACATACATAGATACATACATATCGCTTTGTTCTCTGAGATTCAGCGCGTAGCTCTACAAAGAAATACAATCTACCAGATAATTTTTACTTACTCTTGCCGTATCAAACTTCTCACTTTACAGCGATCTTGACATACAACTCGGGCTTCATTGACATCCATCACACGCCGAACAGAAGACCTTCCATACTTAACATACATAATTTTTGTCTCATGCAGACACTCCTGAATCTGATCCTCCCATGACTTTCTTGGCCTTCCTTTGCCTTTCCTTCCTTCTATTTGGGCTAAGAAGATTTTCTTAGTAAGCATCTCACCACTCATTCTTCCAACATGGCCAAACCACGGAAGCATATAAGTCTCCACCTTGCTAACAACATTTTGCTTCACATTGCACAACTGCAACACATTTTCATTTCTCACACAATCAGAACGTGTCTTGCCACGAATGCATTTCTCCAGCACATAAACGACTCCTATTTTTTTTTTCTGTAGTACCCAGGTTTCACTGCCATACATCAGAGTAGAAACAGTTACACTTTCAAATTACTACTACTCTAGAGTCTTAATAAATATGTACTCTAGTGTATTAATAAATAACATATTATTACTCTAGATTTAATAAATAATGTATTATTACTCTAGAGTCTTAATAAATATTTACAAATGACCACTTCTTGTTCTCCTGTTTTGTGGTTCTGGGATGAGACGTTATAGCGTAAGAAAATCTTCCAGATTGTGTTGGTTTATGTGTTACTTAATTCTCTATAGGAAGTTTCGTGCTCAAGAGGTCACATTTTCCATCTTGTCACTTAGTTGTTGTTTTTTTTTTTTTTTGTTTTGACATCATTTTTGTCTTCACCGTCTCTTTCCAATAGCAAGAAGCTTCCCTGCTTGGAGTATCTAAAGAACAAACTGAAGTTTCCTTTCATTAATGCACTGGCACATAATTTTCGATTTCCTAGTCTTCATTTTACAGATCTGCTAATGACTTCTGTTTTTCCTGGTATAAATGAGTATGTATTTAATTGTGAAATTTCATGTTATATTTGAGTGGCATGCTCATTTTGTCTGAATTTCATATTAGCTGAAAGAGATCGATGCGACTTAAATTTCGTCATATCATATGTAAAAGTTTCATACGGCTAAATTTCTTTGTCCTTGCTATAATCGCGAACTCCAGTATATGCAAAACATTTTCTGTGTATTTCCGTACTAAAATTAACCCACAGCGCTTTGATCCCCGCTGATCGACGGCCATACTCCAACCTGTGTTATATATGGCAGAATGAAATTCCCCCTGAACGAATACAGCTGCTGGATTTAAATTTTTGATAGTTAAAAAGTATACAGATCTCATACAAATCCATAATACAACAAATTAGATTTTGCTAATGATTATTTTTTTATTATTTTAAGCTTAGTTCTCAGACTATAAACTAAAAATCAATTCGAGTGACTGCACATGCGCATTTACATTTGTGTGTTCTTTAATGGCAAACATGAAATTCCATGAAACTCCGAATATTACAGACACATATTTAATTCCAATACAATATTATTTCTAAAACGTGTTATATATGTGTTGTTGTTTTTTAATTTATGTGAGAAAATAGAGTTTGAGGGGTTATAACAGATTGAGTAGTGAATTTAGTTTCCCTGATCCATTTTTTAAATTGTCCACCGTAAATTCGGAAGCCGTGTTTGGCATGGGGCTAGTGCATTAGCAATATAAGATCAAATATAATCGAGATTACACAAATTTAAACGTGAGTCAGGTGTAGATCCATGATTTTCTTGAGGGGAGGGGCGCAAGTGACGGGAATAACCGGGGACCAAAATTATATTTTTCCTCAAAATGAAAAGGTGTTTGTTCTTAGTAAGTTTATAAATTCTTCCAATTCATTAAGGAAAGTAATATACTTTTAAATAATACTTTCTTTCACGAAAATTATTAAATTTGTTATTAAAACTTAACAAATCGAAGCTTTTCCTTAATCCTGAGGGGAGACCCCCACACCCCACCCGTCTGGATCCGCCACTGACATGAGTATGTATCAATAACGAAGTTCCGTATTAATAATGAGGTCTGATAGCACCCAATTCAGTTATATTTGTTTATCGATAACTATGTTCCGTATTAATAATGAGGTCTGATTGCATCCAATTCAGTTATATTTGTTTATCGATAACGAAGTTCCGTATTAATAATGAGGTCTGATAGCACCCAATTCAGTTATATTTGTTTATCGATAACTATGTTCCGTATTAATAATGAGGTCTGATTGCATCCAATTCAGTTATATTTGTTTATCGATAACGAAGTTCCGTATTAATGATAAGATCTGATAGCATTCAATTCAGTTATATTTGTTTATCGATAACGAAGTTCCGTATTAATAATGAGATCTGATAGCATTCAATTCAGTTACATTTGTTTATCGATAACAAAGTTCCGTGTTAATAATGAGATCTGATAGTATCCAATTCAGTTATATGTGTTTATTGATAATGAAATTCCGTGTTAATAATGAGGTTTGATAGCATCCAATTCAGTTATGTTTGTTTATCGATAACGAAATTCCGTATTAATAATGAGGTCTGATACCATCTAATTCAGTTATATTTGGTGTCTTCAACAGTAAATCATAGCATTCGAGAAGTATATATACCTAATTTAAATTTTATCCAGTAGTAACACGTTTTGCGTTCTCTCGTTTAAGACAATGCTTTAATTGTTCCATCGATAAGGTCCTGCATACATACCTTGTCAAAATAGGTGATGATAACCAGAAGTGCCTCCCGGTGGTCGAATTGTCAGGGGCGTTGTTTTCTAAATATTCGTCAGACCCGGGCCAGGCTCGAGGCCTGAATAAGTCATAGGCATTACTCTCGTACCATAACGCTGACACTGCCCCTTCTCTAGAACAAGTGTCCTAAATTAAGAACGGGAGACAGCGGAGAGCCCTTAGATTTGCCCATTGTGTTTTCTAAACATTAAAACCAAAACCAAGAAAGAAAATAACCGAAAGCGCTCATAAAAACTTCTTGGGGAAATTGTATGAAAATAATATTAAGAGTTGAAGAAGAAAAATGCCATAGAAATTCCATGTTCCTAACAACAGAATTTTAATTCCTTCTGAATTTTATCATTATACCAACAAAGGGAGTCTAATGGAATTGAGTCTTCCGGATGGCGTGGTGGCCTAAGCGTTGGCTTCTGACCCTGCCCTCAAGATGAATCCGGGTTCCAATCCCGGTTAGGCATGGACGTTATGTTTGCCTTGCGGGACTTGCTCTCTTCCTTTCCTGGAACCAGTGGCTTTAAATATCATTCCAGTATTTGTCATTTTTTCTTGTATTACTTCCGTCCACAGTGAGTAGAGTTTAGGTCCCAGCCACTTACAGCGAGATCGCCTTTTGGGCAGGACACAGAAACAGAAGGAATGAGAGCAAGTCCAGCGACTTTGACAGAACAGTTTGTAGTGAGATTAGAGTACAGTAGATGGCGCCACCGTACAAGTACGATGTTGCACACAGAGGGGTGAGAGAATTTCAGGGGGGGGCATAGGAAAGGATACCCATTTAACCAGTGGGTCCAGCCTGGGGGCCGTCACTTAGCGTGCTCGTCCGATGCACGGCGGATATTCAGCGATTGTTAGTAAATCACACCATCTCCGAAAGATCAGCCAAGGCTTGAACCTGGGGACCTTGCATCGATAGTCTGAATCACTAACCACTAAGCCATCCGCGGATCAGTGGCTCTAAATTAGGGACGGGAGACTACTTATAGCCCATTAAGTTGCTCACGGTGGTCGTTAAACCCTCAAACCAACTACTAGTAACTAATGGAAGTAAAATTTCATGACATCACTTGTGATAATCTAGTAAAATTGATATTTCGCAGCAGCGTTTCTAAACATTAAAATTCATTTAGTCGGAGTTTCATCATTATACTAACTAGGAAAGTGGAATGCAAATGCAATTTTGTAACATCAACTCTATGGTTATAGCAAAACTGAAATTTCATAACATTAGGAATCAAATGTCACCAAGACTGCTGTAAAAACACAAGTTTGTCCGCGAAACCGTGTCCCCTCACTCCGGACTAAGACGCTCTCTCAACTGAGCTACGCAAACAGAATGTCTCACCGCAGATTTGTCGTCTTGACATATGTTTTCACCTCTGTAGTATACATCACATCATCTCCCTCTTATTTATTTTATTTTTATTTATTTCAAGCGAAGTAGGAAGTTTTTCATTAATTCCAAACAATATGTGGAACAAACATCACACATTTTTCGAAGAACCCAACGGCCAGTGGATCCATTTTCCACAATTGGGTGCCAATGTGAAAACACAAGTTTGTCCGTGTCCCCTAACTCTGGAGTAAGTCACTCTCCCAACTAAGCTACTCGGACAGAATGTCTCGCTGCAGATTTGTCGTCTTGACACATTTTTTCGCGAATGTAGTACATCACACTGCCCAATATTAAAATTCATGCATTCTAAATTTCAACCATTACTCTATAAACTAGGGAAGTCTAATATTACTGAAATTTTGTAGTATCAGCCGTATGAATATAACAAAACAGAAATTCCTTGAAATTAGTGATTAAATGTCACCCATACTGCCCAATATTCAAATTCATTCACTCTGAGTTTCATCATTACGTTAACCAAGGGAGTCTAACGCAACTGAAATTTCGTGACATCATCTGTGAGAATATCATAAAATTGAAATTCCATAGCATTAGCAAATAAATGTCCTGAAAAAACTTCCCAAAATTAAAATGTGTTGCCCATCTTAAGGTAAATTGCATTTCAGCAGCACTGTACGATATTATTAAAGTTATGCGATATTACGGAAGGATTTAATTCATTTTTGGTCTTCAGCAGTCGCTTAGGGCATTTCAGGAAAATGCTCATCTTTACTTGACTTCACGTTTCGTGACTAATTTCTTTTGCTTTTCCAGATTAAAATCATTGCTTCGTTTAAAATGCTCTTCACAATTCTGAGACAAAATAGGTGATAACAGTAAGGGCTCATAAAAAGTGTCTTTGAGAAGGAGTAGAAGTGAAACGAAAAAGAGAAAGTGAAGGTAAAGTATTTCGGTTAATGTTAGATTCCGGCGAGGCATGGCCGCTAGGTTACGAGAGCTAACTCTGTCCGTGGAAGGAACTGCCGCCATTGGACCCATTGACCCGAAACAGAGAAACCTTTTTGTTTCCATTCCATTAGCCGCCCTTCCAGTGGTGGCACGTACCACTTAATAACTGTGAATGCTGCCCCTATATATACAAAGCACCCCTTCCATTCTGCATCATCGCTCAATACAATTCACATCAGCTACTATTACACGAACACAGCGTCAACACACAAAGGACAGCATGTCTTTCAAGGTAAGTCTTGTGTTTTTTTTCCTGTTCAGTAGTGGCAAGAATTTCCTCTTTCACTTTTTTTCATCAGAATCTAGCCTTATCTTTAAAAAAATGCACAAACGTTAATGCAAAGATACAATTTTTCTCGCCCTCTGCAATATTGATATGATATATAAAGCAACTAAACATTTTATATTCAATTTTTTTAATACTTTGCTCTAAATTTCATCTCCTATGGTAATGATCATGAGTTTCAAAGAGTGAGATGTGAAGAAAGAGTAGAAAAAAACTTCAGTTACAATTGAATAATATAACCACTAAAAGCATTTTTTCTCACTTAGAAATCACATATAATGTTCATAATAGCAACAGTTGTGATAGAAAATATGACTTTTCTTTGAAACAAAGGGTACCAATTTCTTGCTTTGGCAAATCTGATCAGTGTAACATTTGCGATATTTGTAGAAAAATATTACTATGTAAAATATTACTTGCCTATATATATATATATATATATATATATATATATATATATATATATATATACATATATATAAAAAATTAAACGATTAAAAAACAAATATTTTCATAGTGTTCATTAAGTGTTCAAAATTATAAAAGCAAATTTATCCGAAAGAAAGTTTATTTGATTGCGTCTTAATACTAATCTTTAAAACAAACAATTGCTTTAAGCTTTGCCGTGCCGCCCCGGCTGCGCAATGGCCTGCGCGTTGGCTTCTGTCCATTTTTCCGAGATGAGTCCGGGTTCTAATCCCATGGAGGCATGGATATCTTGTTTGTTATGGTATTGTCTCTCTCTCTCTCTCTCTCCCTTCACTGGTTCCAGTCTTTCTAAATTTGGAACGTGCGACAGCTTATAGCCCATCGAGTTGCTCGCGGTGGTCCTTAACTATCCCCCTCCCCCCCCCCCCCGTCTTCCCAAAAGTTTGTTACTGAAAAATTAATTTTTTTACTAAA
Organism: Macrothele yani; assembly: GCA_039090855.1. Taxonomy (NCBI): domain Eukaryota; kingdom Metazoa; phylum Arthropoda; class Arachnida; order Araneae; family Macrothelidae; genus Macrothele; species Macrothele yani. The sequence continues at coordinate 136,236,271 of CM077002.1, forward strand.
AAATCTGAAACACTGGTGAGAAGAAAGAGTCGTGCTATGTTTCTTATCTTAAGGCTGTACAAGACTACTTGTTTGTCAAAATGTTTTCCATGAGTTATCACTGAAATTTTGAAGCAAACCTTTTACAACTAGATTTATCTATTGATTGGTTCCCGAGCCAAATTACATCACACAAATTATCTATACAGTAGTCAAAATCCACCGTCACTTCTACTCCTGATAGAACTAAAAATTCGAAATAAGCCATGCATTTTAAATAAGTACTTTAGTTTGCACAATTTGGAGTCATTTCGTTTATTTTCTCAATTGGGAATATCTATTATTCCAACAAAACGAAAAACTCCTTCACACGCACGTACACTGTGTTCAAGCACACTGAAGAAAATGTCGTGAATATGTGACCCTCCGAAATATTTCGTTTCTGCGAGAGGAAACATAACTGAGGAGCATAGCTGATGCTATTTTGAAATGAGATATTTGCCTAAAATGGTATAAATTTCTTTGAACGATAAAGCACTGCAATATCTTTAAATTTAAATAATTCTGAAGGTGTTTATTTTTACTTCTTTCTGTTTTTGATTTCTTTGTTTCGAAAGCTTTGCTCCAAGTTTTAACAAGCTTACTGCTCTTGAATTACCCAGGTTAAAACGCATCATTAGACTCTAGATTAAGTTTATTGGTTTCAATGACAGCGTAGAATATCAGTCTCGCCTAACACTAATGTATTCTTTTTAGATCTGACCTAGCCTGAATGTTTTTAAAATAACTTAATCTAAGTTTAGTGGACACTAAGGCGCGAAGACTGATCAGTTATATATCATAACTCATAAAATGAAAAGTGCTGCTTCGATATTTATTAGCAACGCTTATAAGCAACAGGGAACTTGGGATAAATACTAGGATTTCTCCTTCTTTCCTTTTTTTCTGTAGGATTAGAGAAAATTTTGTGCCGTTCTCATGATACTAGAAAATGTTTTGAAATAAAGAGAGTATGGGTCCATAAAAGAATAACGATTGATATGTTTTCTTGTCCCGTGTAATTTTTTCTCTCTCGCCTTCTGAAGTTCCTATGTTGTTTTTACCATCTTTATCTTGCTCTCTGTCTTTCCCCTCTCTTTTCTATCGTTCTTCCCATTATTTTTTATCTTTGCCTACCTATATCTTTCTTCCTCCACATCAGGATGTACGCTCTCTTACATTTTGCTTTATCTACTAGCTTTTATTTTTTTCTCATTTGCCTTTTTTCACTTTATCTCTATCTTCTTATTTCTTTCTCTCATTTTTCGTCATTTCAGTACCTTTTCTGGAGTTTTCATGTCTATCAAATTAAAATGCCATATCATTTCCCCTCCTAAGTACTTCTGAGTATGTTCAATTCGCCCAACACTTTGAACTCATCGAACTCTTTTCCCCATCCCCATGCTAATACTTTCACTGTAATTTGGAACTCTTGGCGTTCTCTGTTTCTCACTCTTTTTCATTCACTACATTCCACACTTTCTTTCTGTCTGCCTTATTCTCACTCCGTCTCCCTCTTACTCTGTTTTCATTTGTCTTTTTTTTCTTACACACATTTCCTGTCTCTCTTTCTTTTCCTCGCCTCTCGCATTTTCCGTCCCGGAGCTCGAGTGGTCAGAAGTGTGGGTTTCTGGCTAGTAGCACAAGTAGGGTTTGGGTTCGACTCCGAGATAAACATAGTGTGCTTGTCTTAAGGTGCTATAGATCTCTCCCTTCCATGGAACTCATGGTCCCAAATTAGGTACAGGCGACTGAGTATATTTTTTAAAGCTGCTCACTGTGATAGTTAGAACTTGAAGCAAGAAAACAAATCTTTCACCTTTTCTTCATTTCATTCCTGTTTTTCCTTTCCTCATTTTCCGTCCACACGTTTTTCTCTTCTAACTCTGTCTCTATTCCTTTTTATCCAGTTGCTTGCTCATATCTTTATGCCGCTCTTTCTCTCTCTCTCTCTCTCTTCCTCTCACTCTCTTTTCTCACTGAAGTCGTTCTCTACTGTAAGATATATGTGCTTCCTACTAATTGATTTAAATCTTCATTCGCCGCCCTGGTGGCGATGGCCTATCATCATTCGTCCGAACGTGGTCCGGGTTCGACCCCGTTCGGACATGGATGTTGTGTTTGTCTTACGGCACTGGCTCTCTCCCTGGAACCTGTGACCCTAAATTAGGGACAGGAGACTGCTTGTTGGTCACGGTGGTCGTTAAACCTCCAATCAAAAAAAACAACTTCATTCTGGATATTGACTTTTTCGCGCAAAGCTGAAACTAAAAAATTGAATTACAATTCTCATTTGCTAACCTGGCGACACATTCCTGGTTCGTAACGCTCAGCGTGTGTGTTTACTTTTCCTGCGCGTTCGATGAAACGTACTTTTATGCAAAATGTTAAAGCATTACCACAATATCATTAAATTAGTAAAATGCAAAAAGTAAGTCAAAATGCTTTCAGAAGATTGATTTAATGTAATGAATTTGGAATCGTCGGTTTCGTTTATTGAAGAACGCAAAGCGCTTTAGGCAAAAGCAAATATGTTTTGAAGTAATTTATTATAGAGATTTAATGTGCTGAAATTCTTTATATTAAAATAGTTCGGCTATCCTTACAGCGGAACATGAATTACGCTTACTGAATTATCTCACTCAGTAAAATTAATGAAAGAGAAAACAACAACGAAACAGGTTCGTGTTCTTTTCAATTTTAACTTCGTGATAGACACGCCTAGCAACAAGAATATTTAGAAAATAAGATTTCAGAAGTGTTCCCAGATTGGGTGTTAATGATAACTTCTTTTTTTTTCAGTTGATTAGGTGCGTTAGTCTTTTCCGACAGAACTTTTCTTACTGCTAGCACGATATATACAAGTATAAGGAACAACGCAACTATTGCGTTGTTGGCAGTACGTAAAGTTCTGTCTTAAAAAATCAGGCTGCACCTGTTGTTTTACGCAGATCAGTGCTCTGTTTTTCTACGATCGGTGATAATTATATGTGGAAAGGAAAGCGATTTCAGTAATAGGATTAAAATTTCTTTCAACCCTGATGGCACATGAATTAGTGATACGGAAAGAATAATGACGCCTAAAGAGATAATCATGCCCGGAGAGCTATAATCAAGCTGCACCTGCTTTGTTACGTTATGCTCCAGTTGAAAACAAAGTTTCAGTTACAGAAGAGGATTATCTTAAGCGGAGATTCGGCGGGAGACATATTTAGGATTTCCGTTATATTAAGTCGATAAACTGTCACCTCGGATATTTGTTATTAATTTCACAGTTCCGTACGTTCATATTCGCTTTTGTTTTTACCTTTCGAACTTTCTGATAATAAATATTGATATGAACTTCATTTTATCGCTGCACAAAATAATAAGGATTCAAGAAACATTATTGAAACTGAAAAACAAATATTTTATCCGACTTACATCAGCATCGGAACCTTAAATATTTTCGCTGAAGTATATTTTTCTTCAATGGGAACTATTTTTCGTTTTAACGGCAGAGGCTATCTGTCCGGAAATATGAAAAGATTAAAATATATAGATTTTTTTGGGAAGAGAATTACGTGAATCTTCTTAAAAGAAATACGTATTTTCATTCTTTTAAGCAGCATTGCTCACCATCATTTCTCAAATGAGCGACATTTCATCCCTGCATTCAAATAATTGCGTGAAAAAATTCCTCATTTCCAAAACAGAAAGCGCGTTTTTCCGGTGAAGGCATGTATCTCGTCTTCTGCTAAATGGAAGCGTGTAAAACTTCTTAGAAAAAAGGCGATTTCTCTGCACTTTTGAATGAAATTTTTCTCTACTTCTTCGTAAAAGAAGAGCTCGCTCTTCTTTCAAGAAAAGCATAAAATGTTTCGTTATTTTTTTAACAGATGCATACATCATTTTTTTAGGAATTCTTTTATGCCTCCAGGTTGAGGTTCCAACTTTTGCGAAAATACGATCAATGTCTACATTTATTAACCCTTTATTTAATTTTATAAATAAAACGCGATAATTTAAGCGGCAGTTTTATAACAAATTTTCAGTCACTTGCCTGCTGCACCCCGTTGCAGTCCTTGTATCAATATTTTTTGTAACTGGACTAGCTTAAGCTTTAATACCGGAACTCATATATCATTATACAATAAATGAAAGAAAAGTCTGGCAGATAAGCCTAATTTTCCAGATAGTGCCTTTTATGAGCAAAGCATAGAGTTGAAATTCAAGTTGATTAGAATATTATTAGAACAAAGTTAAGAAGGACATTGAAAATCCTAAGAAGATCACATTCAAATTGTTTTTAATATTTTTGCATAGCAAATTGAAGTGATTTCTCTCTAGCATTTACACTTATTTACATATTTTGACTACCAATCTAAAGTTTCTGAAAATGATATTTAAACCGATTATTGTAAAAACATTATTTGTTTTTTTTGCAGTAGGTTGTTAATGATGCCCATGAGGATTGATCACTGCAGTCGCCTACACTAGGACTTTGTTATTCTTTTGTATCGGGGATTGAGAACCACGAGCAGATCTTAAAGCTATAAGCAGTTACCTGTTCCTAATTTAGAGCCACTGGTTCCAGGGAAAGAGAAAGCTACGTGAGTGTTTGAGTTTAAGTTTAACGACTCCCTGTACAACTCAATGGGCCATAAGCAATCGCCCCCTAATTTAGGGTAACTGATTTCAAGAAAGAGAGAGAGTCAGTGCCGTAAGACAAACACAACATCCATGTCTCACGGGAATTCGAATCCAGACCCATCTCGGAAAAATAGTCACAAGTCAGCGTTTAGACCACTACTCGTGTCTCATGCGAAACTGAACCCAGCTCATCTTGGACAACTGCCTAGAAACCAGCGCCTCTGACCATTCAGTCAACGAGTCGGTCAATAGGATTTGCCTATCTCTTATTTAAAGTTACTGAATCCAGGGAATCGTTACTTAAGATCCTGACGTGGGGCTTGAATAATGACTACGCGAAACCCGAAAATTAAATTATGATTCATATCTCATTGCGGCTTGCATAATGACTTATGTCTCCGTGCGATTTTTAAAATGACTTACGTCACACTTGGAACTAAAATTATGTCCTGTGTCTCACCTAAGACTTCATCTAATCTGCAACTTGAATCATGATTTATGTGCCACTTAGGGCTTTAATCGTGCGTTCATTTTATCTGGGACTAGCTTTATCTGGAGGGTTTCGGGTTATTTTTATTTGATTTTTCGGGTCTTTAACAAATATTGTGAGCAACATGGTGGGATATAATCAGTCTCCAGTTCCTAATTTAGGGCCACTGGTTCCAAGGAAAAGAGACATCCAGCCGTAAGACAAACATACCATCCATGTCTCAATACGGGATTATAACCCAGACCCACCTCGGACGAATGGTCAGAATCCAACGCTTAGAATACTGCGCCACAGGAGAGATCCATGACTATATCTCAACTGGGACGTCCATGTTCTTAGCTTACAGCGCTGGTGTCCTAAGTACTTCGCCTGGTGGGAAACTAAAAGATAATTTAAAAGTTAGATTATCTGGGATTTTTTTTTTTCAACTAAAAGACAATAATCGTGACTCGTCTATTAGAAACATTCACTACTTTACATTTGTGGATTGAGAATTCCGCCCGTAAGATTAGGGCTGACGATCAGTTTCTACTTGCGGATTGGTTTCCCGCATATTCGGCATGTTGTTAGTTGAGTGCAGTTGAGACAGTCCTAGATGCACACTAGTCTGATTATGCTACAGCAGAAACCCTTTCTCACTAGAGCAGAAACTATACTGCTCTGAAAGCAAAATCACTTAATTAATCAAACGTTAGCTCTTAGTTTGACATACTCAAATTTTGTGCTGCGTCGACTGTGATTTTTCATGCTTCGTATTTTGTTTTATGATAAATTTTCTGTACTTTCTCAGTGAGACATTGATATATTTTTTTCACATAATCCTGCTTACATAACACAAGATTTAATGCAAAATCGTTAAATAATTATATTCTGTTTTATAGTGCAAAGTATACGTATTTCTTCTACGTATTATTTAAATTTGTTTATTTAGTTCTTGTTTTAAAGTGAATGGGCTTTGTTATAATTCTTGGTTATTCGCAAACAGATATAAATTCTAGAAATCATTAATATTCTTTACTCCTCGCTGCGTTCAGTCTTTAAGCATCCTTCTTTGTTATCCAAGAAAATGAAAAATACTACAGCTAAGTACCTATGATGTTTTAAATCTCTAATGATGCATTAATTTGATTTCAGATCCTCTTAGTTTTGTGCGTCTTTGGTGCTGCTCTTGCGGGACATCATCATGGTCATCATCATCATGAGGTAAGACGTTCACACCTAGCATTATTAAGAATTAAGATACTTTGAAACGGGAGTTGAAAATTGTTATTTTCCCATTAGTTATAGATCTTTAATTTCCATTATGCCTATCCTCAAGAGATATATGCAAGAGAATGGCAAACCTTACTTTGTGCTAAATTATGTCAAACTCAAAGTGTAAACTGTTGACTATCACAGATAAATTCACAAGTTTAATCACTTGAATGAAAATTCTCACCACATACATTAGATTGAGTGAGTTTTGTTTCTTCTTTTCTCTAGTAGATACATAAAGTTCTTCAATAATCTTCTGCTAAACAGTTCTCATTCATCAGAGTTCAATTAAGTTGTTCAGTTTTATTGATTATTAAATTAGCACTCATTGACTGTCATTAATTAGCGCCAAAAATGTGTCACAGGAAATGATCTTGTGACTTTGAAGAATTAGGATGAATTGTGCTTCACTTAAGGTACTCTGGTTTCCAATAGCTAAATTAAGTTGTCTATCGTTAATGATTATTCAGTTAGTGTCCTTTGTATATGAAAATTCCCCATCAAAATTGCGCAATTCGAAGTGATTTTGTAAGCTTGAACAATTTCGAGGAATTACTCAGTGCTTTTTGTTCTGACTACAAATCTTGAAAGCTGAAACGTTTGATGTGAATAATTTGTGTCTCAAACGCATGATAGAAAGAAAAACCGGGTGTCACGAAAAACAACTGTTTTTTAGATATTCATGAGTTTTACTACCAATTCACCATCAAACTACAGACATGTCGTATCTATGAACTTAAGGTTTCTCAAGTAATAAGTAGTCTTTGGATGTTGTCTTTACAATACGGCATAAGGCAGAAACAGGATGTAAAAGAAATCTTGCAATGCATTGCGTGAGAGTTCTACTGCTAGTGCATGTGTCGCATATTAAAAAAAACTGCAGCTCTAAGAAGGCATACGTGATATCGGTACATGAGAACATAGCTGTCGCAGAGCGTTGCTGAGCAGATTAGGTTACCAAAGTTCCATCCGTGCCTGAATAGGAAACAGCTGATGATTTATTTTTTTATAGAGGTTTTTTTTTTATAGTGGACTACAAGCAGTTGCCCGTCTTTAATTTAGTGTCACTGGTTCCAGGGAAAGGAAATAGCCAGTGCCGTAAGACAAACACAACATCCATGCCTGAGCGGGATTCGAACCAGAACCTTACTCAGACGAAGGAACAGAATTAGCGCTTAGACTATGACACCGGGGCAGCCAGCTAATTCTCATCTCACTTGCTCATTAGACTCTTTGAAAGCACTTCAATACGAGATTATTAACACAAATTGTCTGGTTTCCAACAGGGGCGGATCCAGAGAGGGGGTGCGGGGGGCGCGCTCCCCCTCAGGAACCAAGGAAACGCTCCGATTTGTTAGGTTTTAACAACAAATTTAAAAATTTTTTGTGAAAGAAGATATTTCCTAAAAGTATATTACTTTCGTTAATTAATTGGACGAATTTATAGACATACTAAGAACACTTTATCATTTTGGGGGAAAATATCAGAAAGGTACCCGGTTATTATCGAGACTTGCGCCCCCTCCCCCTAACGAAAATCCTGGGTCCGTCCCTGGTTTCCAATACTTTCTGATATGATTTTACATAAAACTAGGCTATTCCGGCTCTTCTGATTGCCGTCTTAATAATCTTGTAGCTGTTCTGTGTATTTGTGATGAATATTTCTTCCGTAATATCCATATCTGAGACGCTGGTTATTTTTCACTCTACGAGGAAGCAACGGATTGCTTCCACTGGCGAAAATCTTTGTTCAGATTCTCTAGATACATGGAACTTTTTTATCGTGGATGGTGTAACGGATTCCGAATGGCTACGTAATGAAAATGCAATTGTTCCTGCTCTGTTGTACGGAAGTGAAACTCAAATACTGTACAAAAGATGTAGGAGTTGTTCGTGGGTTGGAGAGATGCGTTACTTACAGGGAGTTTATGGCACGACACGTTCTGATCACGTGAGAAAGGAAGATCAGCTGCAAATATTTTTAGGTGGTTAGCCATGTTGAAATAATGAAGGAAAAGACGCTAAGAGATTTTATTCAGCCCAAGTGACAAGTAATAAAGGAAGAGGAAGGGCAAGGAAATCATGGGAGGACCAGATTCAGGAGTATCTGCATGAGAAAAAGATTATGAGTATGAAGTAGAAAAGGTGTTGTGTGATGGATGTCAGTGAACTCTGGGTTGTGTGATAAAGCACCACTTAGTAAAATCTAACACTATAAGTAACTTTGATTTGGCAGATGATTTTCTCTGAGAAGCTAACCTGAGAACTGCAACTCTGAGAACTGCTTTGGGATATGTATCAGAGCTTTGTATAGTGAGTTTCAGATTATTATTTTTATTGAAGCTTTAAAGACTACCGTGAGCAACTCAATGGGCTATAAGCAGTCGCTCGTACCTTTTAAAGCCACTGATTCCAGGAAAAGGAGAAAGCCAGTGCCGTAAGACAAACACAACATCCATGCCTCACCAGGATTCTAGAGGAATGGTCATGACTCATGACCAATGGCTCATAACCATTCGTCAGAATATCCTCACCAGGATTCTCTGACGAATGGTCATGATCCAGAGCTTAGACCACTGTGCCACGGGGGCGGCAGTTTCAGATTCTGATATGTACTTTGGACAAAATTCTTGTTCCAATATTACGTTTTGCTGAACGGCCTGACTATAGTGTGTGCTATCCTTTTAATACTACAAAAGATTAGAAAAATTATTTTTATGTCTACTGGGGAAAAGCACAGCTTACTTAAATGGCCATGATTAACGTTGCTCAGATGTTGACGTATCCGAACGCATCTTTTAAGGAAAACAAATAAAGTTTATTTTCTTTCATGGTTTTTTCGTTGTTTAACGACACCATGAGCACCTGAGGCAGTAAAGAGTCTCTAATTATTCTTAATTTGCTGCCCTTGGTACCTGGGAAGGAGGTGAAGCACCGCCGAAAATATGCGCCAAACGCAACATCTCTGTATTCCCCTGGGTCTGTAACCCAGAACCAGCGGTACGTTCTAAATGATCGCACCTGCACTTTCGTAATCGTTACTTGTCCCTCAGACTTAACGTATTAGAAACCGTTAGAGTATAAGAGCAAGAAAAAGAGCCGGAATCAGAACTTTTATGATGCTAAGGAACAGCTAAAAATACAAGATTTTTGAGCAAGGAACTCTTTATCATTCATTCATGAAGATGGTGAAATGCAGTGTTCAGAACTAACTTGCTTTTTTTAAATAAATTTCAGCGTTTTTGTTCGGCAATCTTATCATCTATTGAATTAGAACCTGGGTTGGACTCTACCCTCAACCGGATTTTCTTCATTCCAGCCTCGGTTGACCCTGAAAAAATAAAGCGTCGACATTTTTATGGTATTTCTTTTAATCAAATCACACCTCTTTTCAACTAATTACAGGGTCTTCTTTCAAGTTTCCAGTACCTTCTTTCAACCTTCCAGTATCTTCTTTCATGTTTCCAATATCTTCTTTCAACCTTTCAATAGTGTCTTATTCTTTCGCCTTTCCAATAATATCTTGTCACAATCTTCCAATAATAACTTTTTTGACCTTCCACTAACATCTTCTTTGACCTTCCAAAAACGTCTTTCAAACTTCAAATAGTATCTTCTTTTTTCAGATTTGGAACAGTTTCTTTGGACTTTCGAATAATAACTTCTTTCAAACTCCAATGATATTTCCATATTTCGATCTGCCGAAAATTTCTTCTTGAACAACACCTTTCGAACTTGGAACAATATTTTTTCTATTATTGGTGTGATAAATCAATTGTCATCTCAAACATTAATACTCGTTTTTAAATGTAATATGTTCAGACAACATCTTAACTGACATGCTAAAGTGGACTTCAGACGATCTTTCTGTAATGGTCTCGACAAAGCTCTCAGAAACAGCATTAAAACTGCTCTTTACTCGCTGCAACAACACATGTACGTACTTAGCCGCCCTGGTGGCGCAGTGGTCTGAGCGCTGGCTTATGACTATTCGTCCAAGTAAGTCCAGGTTCGAATCCTGGTGAGGTAGGGATGGTGTGTTTGTCTAACGGCATTGGCTCGCACCCTTCGCTGTAAATAGTAGTTTCTAAATTAGAGACGAGCGACTGCTGATAGGACACTGAGTTGCTCTCGGTGGTCGTTAATCCCGATCATAAAAAAAATGTGCGTTGGAAGAAAGAATCCAAAATTAAACTACAACTACCGAACTACGTAATTGCAGAGTGACCATCTCCTTGTCACCGTGTGATGAAGCGTTCAAGTAAGCGAACAGGCAGCTTTCACCTCAGTCCTCAAACGTACATTTTTGTCTATTTGTTTGGAAGCTTAAAGAAAACCTTGAGCAACTCGACGGGCTGTAAGCTGACTCCTGTTCCTAGTCACTGATTTCGGGGAAGGAATAATGCCAGTATGGTAAGACAAACACAACATCCATGCCTCACCGAGATCCGAACCCGAACAGATCTTGGAAGGATAGGGGGCACAAATCTTGAAGTACTTGTCAGAAATTTTGGCAAAAACTCCGTTTATGTAGATTTTTCCCGAAGATGATGATGCTCTGTCCCCAGTAAAAAAAGCTTTCTGGCGCATAATGTGCGTCGTATTTATTCAACGTATGTAGTACTGGGAATCATGGACACGAACTTCCATGGCCTTTAACAAATTACCATTTCTTTCGCAGCAATTTAAACTTACATATATCGTTATTATTTTTTTTTTTTTTTTTTGCTATTTTTTATTAAATCTTTTTTCAAAATCTGCTGTCATAAGACTGTTTATTAATTTCATAATGTGACCTGACAGGGAATATATCTCTCATCTTTTTATACTATAATTACAAAATGGTGTCTTTCTACTATTATCTTAGACATTCACTCAGATAACTTCTTCATTTCCCAAACGTACAAAGACTAAATTTAACAGAAATTTATTTGTGTAACAAACTTTTTGTGAAATTCAAAAAAATTACGTACTTTTTTATCCGAGTACCCTAAAATCTTAGATGAGTGCATTCACCATGTGTTCGAACTGCTTAAATATTTTGGGGGAGGCTAAAGGGTGGTCTCAAGGAAAAGTTGGGTGGGCTCAAGGAAACGTTGGGTGGGCTCCCGTAGCGTCGAGCCGGCCAGCGGTAGACTAACTGTAGTTTTAAGACACTTTGGTGAAATCCACATGCTTCTAATATTCTTCCGTAATATTTCACTTATGGGTAACATTTAATTTATCAATTATACACGGTCGAGTCACATTATTGTGACCACCAGCTAATATCTAGAGTAACCACCGTATGCATCGCAGACAACAGCTAGACGGGCTGGGAGTGACTCAATAAGGTGCTGGAAGGTGTTTACATATATGTGGAGCCATGTTGACTCCAGCGCATCTGACAGCTGCTGGATGATGCGTGGTGGAGGATCCATAGAGCGATAAACATGATCGAGGTGTCCCCGCAGATATTCAATTGGGTTTAAGTCTGGGGAATTAGGGGACCAGGGAAGTACTTTGAAGTCTTATTCGTGCTCTTTCAACCACTCTCGAACATTTCTAGCAGGGTGACACGTCGCATTGTCGTTCTGTAGGATCTAATCTGCCCCAGGGAATACAATCAGCATGTATGGCTGTACGTGGTCTGCAAGGATGGATTCATAACGAATTCGGTCCATAGTACCTTCCGCAGGTATGAGTGGACACAGAGAATGCAACGAAAACGTTCCCCCAGACCATAACGCTACCCCCATCAGCTTTTGTTATTTCAGCAGTGGTTGAAGAGTGTTTGTTCTCCGACGTTTCTCTCCTTATACGCCAATGTCTATCCGTTCGATGAAGCAGGAGACGTGACTCATCGGAGAAGGCAATCCTTTGCCAATCAGCGGAGGTCCAATTCCAATACTGTCGTGCAAATGTAAGGCTTTTCTGCCGCTACACCTTCGTTGGCATAGATGCAGTGACCATCCGTCTGCATCGGAGCCCCATACGCAGCAGAGTTCGCTGAACTGTCGTTTTAGACACACTTCTGGTAGCCTCCTGGTTTATTCGGTGATTGAGTTGCACCACTTTAGCGTGTCGATCGGTCCTCACGCACCTTCGAAGCCGACGTTCACCTCTCACGTCAATGGCACGTGATGCTCCGCAGTTTTCACGTCGCTTATTCGCAATGCTGCCATTTCTCCAATCACGATACACTTTAACCACAGCAGCACGCGAACAGTTCATAAACTGCACTGTTTCAGAAATACTGCCACCCTCGTCCCGAAAGCCGATAATCATCCCTTTTTGCAAATCTGATAAATCGCTCATTTTATCCATGACAGCAACGAGTGATATGTTTTCAGATCATAATGATCATGATCATATGTAGAGGATTTTAGGAAGGGAGTGTCTGACCCCAGGTTTTAAACAACCCTTAGAAATAGGAAACTAAGAGATTTGGGCTAGAGCGCCCGATAGGAAAGTGACACGGAAGCGAAGTAGAAAGGGGCGGAAGACGTCCTTATTTTTTACCGGGGGCCAATACCCGGAGTCCGACGGCTTAACGTGCCCATCCGACGCACGGCGGATATTTAGTGGATCGAGAGCGTTCGTACCTGTCTGGGATCAAACCTGAGGTCCTTTCCGCGGCTGTCACGAACGTTGCCCACTAGGCCACCCGCGTCCCATATGTTTTCAGAATGTCTACAGAACACCTAATATACCCTCGAAGCCAGCTCACGACACATGCCTTCTTTCATTGACTACGCGCTGTTGACGTCAAAAGTAGGAGGTGGTCACAATAATATGACTCGACTGTATATGCACAATGAAAACTCATAGTTAATACAAATCGTTGGACATAGATTCAAGAAAGAAAAATTATGTTATATAATCGACGAATCGCTCTTCGTACTATATTGATCCAATGTTGGTGTCCTGCCTATGAAATATGTCAAACCAAAATTTTGCTCGTTAATGAAGACTAATCGTGCATTGCACAATTTTTTAAACATATCTCTAAGTAACTTTTATTGAAGTTTTCTTTGTTTTAAAATTCAGTTCCGATCTTCAAAAATATTAAACGGAGATGTTCAACCCTTTAACTTGCAACGTGAACTTTTAAATGGTATAAATTTTGGGCTATCGAGATGAAATATCCATGCATTCATATTATATTGCCTTCACTGTGCAGTAAGAGACGAGTTACTAACTGAAAGCCTTTGTAACTTACATTGATCAAGGATAATTTTCCTTTACAGCAGTTATAAAGTTTTCAGTAATTTTCTAAAAACAAATGTTTGTGCGACGTATTCAAATGAGAGCGAGAATGAATATTAATTCTGTATATTTGTATGATTTCCTACTTTCTGTTACCTAACGACGCGGCAAAAATATGGCCGAATATCACGAAATGTTTACCACTCCTGAATTAACTTGCTGTGAAAATTTAAGCGAACATTGAAATGTTTCTTTTTTTGCTTTCCTTTTTCATGAATAACAGCATCATCATCCCCAACCGTACCACTTCGGATACGACATCAAGGATCATCATGGATCCCAACACAGACATGAATCCGGTGACGGTCACGGAAATGTGAAGGGAAGTTACGGATACGTCGACCATAAGGGAATCCACAGGGAAGTGCACTACGTTGCTGACCATCATGGATTCCGTGCTCAGGTCAAGACAAACGAACCAGGAACCGCCAATCAAGATCCTGCTCATGTCAAGATTCATTCTCATGCAAGTCATCACCATCATCACGAACCTCATCATCATCATCACCACGGTCATCACTATTAAAAACTTATCAGCAGTAAAACATATATGTACGCATTAAACAAATTTCATGGTTGCATGTTCATACAAGGCGATGGTTGTTGATTGTTATGACTTGTTTACACACATAGGAGTTATTCAATAAACTATTTATTACCTCAAACAAAGTTGTGTCTGTTTTAAAAAATGTTCGCAATACTTCTGATTCATGTGTTAAGTTTTCTACTTTTTCTTTCATCTTTCCTTTCTGATGCTATGCATCTTTTCCGACACCAGCATAGACTCCGACTATAGGGGGACAAGGTGAATCTTGCTTCTCCAATAATATTATTAGTGGAACAGTTCCCACCTAATATTTTTCGTCCTGTTAAATTAAATAATCGGCTTTGTCTCATAAGGTGGACCCCTATCCACCTGATGAAGCCAAAGCGATTTATTTCCAAAAATGAATAAATAACAAAATAAATAAAAACCTTTCTTCCCATTCTCAGAATTGCTCATTTGATAAGAAACTGGATTGCCAGCCTCACATTAATAGTTTTTGACATGTTCTCGTGATATGTGGTATATGTTTAAAACAAGTATCAAAAATAAAATACATAAAATACAGAAACGTACAATCTCTAGCGCCTTTATTTATATATTTGCTTTTTTTGCACTTCTTGTTCTTTGTTTGAGTAACCAAGCTAATTTCTCATATTTCTTACCAAACTTTGAAAATAAAATCTCTCTGGATATTTTTATAAAATCATAGGCTGAATTTTACTTGTAAAAATATTGATATTCAGCAAAAGAATATTTCTGTTTCCTTGTTCATTTGCTGATGAGCAATTACCATTGCGTTTCAAAATATACGTCGAATCTCATAGTTTATCTTTTTGCCCCCTTAATTTTATTTTCCTTCTGACAATGAAAGAGACATGCCCCTCGCACTTCTGCCCTCAATAATTTCGGAGAATTTCACGCCCATGGACAGATGTAAAATACATCACAAGTAAAGCATTTCGATGTAACGAAAATGGATAACAGAAGTAATCAAAACCATTGTTGCATCCCGAATTTTGAATGCTGTTTCATGAAGTGACACAACAGTAGTTAATTTAATTGTTACTCAACAATATATTTTACTAAACTATCGCCGAACATTATTTCATCACGTTTTATATACACAAACGTAAAAACTTTCATTGCAATGTGCGTTAATAATGCAAAAATGCATTTTTCATGCTATGAAAACGGTGCGTCGTAACAAAATTTGACTTCCTTTCGACCCCGTGGGGATGTGTTGCCTGCTATTGACAAGAGCTTTAAAATTATTTACAACACGATGAAGTGTAACCTGTAGATATCTTAGACCAAAAGTTACCAACCCCTACTAATACACTTGCGATTCAGCTTTTCTTTCTACCTTGAGGTCAGATTTTAGCTTGCACATGCACAAATGGAGTTTTGTAGCTCATTACATTTCATCGGCGTCAGGGTCGTTTCTTACGTTCGTCTAAACCTGAATTATATATAATAATAATAATAAATACTGTTTTTGAAAAACTAAACAGTCGAAATACTTATTATTACTGCCGAATTAGTTTAGTTAATACAGTATTTCCTTTACGACTAGCATATCTTCTTTCATAGGATTTACAACAATAACATTCGTTAATCTACCTTCCTATGTATCGCTCAATGTCAAGAATTAGTAAACCTTATTGTTATGATTGGGATGTAAGGTCAGGTGATGCGTAACATCACAGCCTCTCCTAGACAAATGTCAACCCCGCCTTCCCGTGGTGCGTCCTGTTCCCACTAAAAGGGCTCTGACGACCGCCAATAGCGGTATAACTACACCATCGGGATTAGAGGAAATACTATCCCACACTCACCAATCCGCTTGGCCAGCGTGGTGAGTTATAGCCAAACCCCTCCAAAATTACTCCACAACTTAAATCTTGGCCCTCAGTCTCCGGCAGCTGGAATGTACCTGGCCAAGGCAGTGGCCAGTGCGACATGAAGGCAGAGGGTGCTAAGAATCCCCGGAGGACCGGACTAGGCTGCTATTTGATGCTGACCTTGGCTTCGTATAACGGACGCTCCCTATCTTCTGATTCAAGGCTTCTTGAATTGGAAGAGGAACTACAAAGGATCAAGTGGGACATCGTCGGACTAAGTGAGGTAAGGAGAAAAGGAGAAGATCTCATTGAACTGAAAATTGGACATCTCTTCTACTATCGTGGGACAGATACTGGCAGACCTAGTGGTGTTGGATTTATAATAAACAAGAAACTGAAGGATAAAGTTGTAGAAGTTGAAAGTTCCTCTGACAGAGCTGCACGACTCGTTATCCAACTCTGGAGAAGATACCAGGCTCAGATTATTCAAACTTATGCACCCACCACAAGTCATCCTGAAGAAGAAATTGAAGAATTTTATGAGGAAATTCGTCATCTAAATAATAAAGGTAAGCAGCACTTGAAGATAATTATGGGAGATTTCAATGCAAAAATAGGGCAACGGCAACAGAATGAAACTTCAGTATGTAAATTCGGTCACGGCAACAGAAACCAGCGTGGAAATACTCTCGTTGAGTTTGCAGAGGCAGAAGGGTTTTTCATCTTGAACTCCTTTTATAAGAAAAAGCCACACAGGAAATGGACATGGAGACATCCAAATAGGACGACAAGTGAAATTGATTTTATTATGTGTAACAAAAAATTCGTCATAGAAGACTGCAGCGTGCTAAACAAGTTCAACACAGGTAGTGACCATAGAATGGTGAGATATAAGATGCACCTCAACACTAAACTCGAACGTAGCAAGCTCATAAGACAAACAAAATATATTGACATAACCAACCTTAAAAAACACCATAATACTTTCAAGTTGGAACTGAAGAACAGATTCTCTGCTTTAGAAGCCTAACATCGGAAGAAGTGGATATTTCTGAAGTTAACAGAAAAGTAACCAAAGCTCTTATGGAAACAGCAACAAAATTAGCTGGGTCTAAGAACAAGTTGCATGTGAACAAATTATCAGGAAAAACCAAAATGTTGATGCAAAAAAGAAGAGACATGCGGACAACTAAAGAAGAAGTGACTTCCAAAGTGGAATATATAGAGCTATGCAAGACAGTACGAAAAAGTATCACTGAAGACTTAAGGAAATTCAACTGTGAACTAGTGAGGAGAGCAATTGAAAACAACCCAAAGCCTAAAGATAGCAAAAGGACATCACAGTAAGGGACGAAAACAGATTATGGCACTGAGAAAAGAAGATGGTTCTGTAACAAGAAATAGAGGCGAAATTTTGACAAGAGTGAAAGATTTCTACTCCAAATTATATGAAAGGGATGATGCATGTACTCCAGACATCATGAAAGCTACCAGCACCAGAGTTCCTCCAGTCCTCCCAGCAGAAGTTGCACATGCAATCAAGAACATGAAGCGGGGAAAAGCTCCAGGAGAAGATGGAATTCCTGTAGACATCATACAAGAAGCAAGTGGAGAAATCGAAACAGTACTCGCCCAAATTTTCACTCGATGCCTTAATGAAGAGAAGATAATTGAGGATTGGAACAACGCAACAATGATCCTGCTACATAAAAAAAGTGACATTGAGGATCTCAGGAACTACAGACCTATCAGCCTCCTATCAGTGGTTTTTAAAATCTTCACTAAAGTTCTTTCACACCGTTTGAAGGTAACACTGGACATGGCTCAACCGAGAGAACAAGCTGGATTCAGGAGTGGCTACAGCACAATTGATCATATCCGTGTACTGAGAGAACTAATTGAAAGAGCGAGGGAATATGAACTTCCATTGTGCATGGCTTTTATCGATTATGAAAAAGCCTTTGATTCGGTGAAACCATCAGCAGTTGCAATGGCTCTAAAATCCCGCGGTATTGAAGATGCATACATTAATATTATTAATAACATCTATGAAAATGCAAGTGCAAAGATTCGGCTATTTGAAAATACAGCACACATAAAAATTGGAAAGGGAGTGAGACAAGGTGACACCATATCTCCGAAGCTCTTTAATGCCACATTGGAAAATGTCTTTCAATCACTGAACTGGCAAAACAAAGGGATAACGATTAATGGAGATTATCTAACCCACCTTCGTTTTGCAGATGACATAATCATTTTTGCAACTCCCCATCAGAGCTGCAGAGTATGATCCAGGAACTTGCTGACAAGAGTAAAGAAGTGGGATCAAAAATGAACTTTCAGAAGACAAAAGTGGTGTTCAATGCTTTTACAAGAAATGAAGATTTATCGATTGATGGAGATAAGCTGGAAATAACAGACACGTACGTTTATCTTGGACAGCAGATATCAAGTGAGGGTCACATTGATGAAGAAATTAATCGGCGTACAAAACTTGCCTGGAGAGCTTTTGGAAGAAACAGCATAATTTTCAAGAACAATATGCCATTATGTCTTAAAAGAAAAGTGTTTGATCAATGCATCCTTCCAGTGTTTACGTATGGTGCAGAGACGTGGACCTTAACTAAAAGAGACGTACAAAGGCTGCAGACAACACAAACAAGAATGGAGAGGTGCATACTTGGTGTAACCAGGAGAGATAAGAAGAGGAACTCGTGGATCCGAAAAATGACAAGAGTGGAAGACATCATGATCAGAGTTAAATCCCTGAAATGGCAATGGGCTGGACATACTGCCAGAAGGACAGACCATCGATGGACAGCCGAAATTTTAGATTGGATTCCAAGGGACAGGAAAAGACCCAGAAGAAGACCACATGGGAAATGAGTGGATGAAATTTGAAAGTATGCGGGAGTGATATGGAGGAGACTGGCACAAGGCAGACCGTTGTGGAGGAAACTTGGGGAGACCTTCGTCCAGCAGTGGATTGATAATGGTTGACAATGATGATGATGATGATTTTTATGATTTAATTCCACTTGTTTAGTACGTACTTGATTGTGGCTCGGTGTGGTCGTGAGTAGGTCAAATAAATGCAATGTGTTTTACATAAATTAATGTATACTCTCGAATTACTAATTTCATTTCGCACCCACAAAATTCTTGGCATGGGAAAGACGCATAGCATAAATTATTAACATCTACATAAAGTACAGGGGCACTTTCTCGATTTTTTGCTTATCTACACAGCACTCTCAGATCGTTCTCAGATCAGTTTCTGCCATGATAAAACTCACCAGAAATACGGGGGTTTAAAATTTATGCGAGGCATATAGAAATCTCTACTCGAGGAAATCATTAACTGCTTTTCTATGCTAGGATCATCTACTTACAGCCATGCTTGTATCATTTCTTTAGATCACGATTTTAACTGCCATCGTGAATAACAAACCCATGTCTATGCTTGAGTCAATACGTGCAACTTTGGTCGACCCATTAGATGATAATTATCTATTATTCAGAATCTTCATCGGTAGATCAGTGGGTCCATGAATTTTTTAATTACATTTCTTAATCAAATTGTTTATATAGGCAAAGGCACGCACACATTATTTTACTGGATGTGTTACCATAGATGGGTTTCTGGCTGTATCGCTTCAGTGCGCCCCATAGATGCTCAATCGGGTTCAGATCTGGAGAACGGGTTGTTCATCTCTGATTTGCGAACTTATTAGGATGCTCTTGCAACCGGTCCTATCCTAAATTGGGCCAATGAGATATGGCGGTGTGTTATTGAGAGAAGCGTCCTGCTGCGGTAAATGGGTAGGCATAAGCGGGTGTAGGCAATCGTCGAATACACCAACATAGCCTGGTGTGCAGTTCTGGGGGCCTCAATAAGTACAAGAGGCTCAAAGCTGGCTCATGTGAACATGTCCCAAAACATCGCACCGCCTCCACTGGCCTGTAACAATCGGATTTGACCAATGGGGTCCAATGGCCAGACATCCTTCCGTTGTCGGTTGTAGTTGGAAACTCGATTTGTTTGTCCGAGCTACCCTTTTCCTACTATTCCAAGGCCCAATGGAGTTGTTCCTTCGCCTAAAGTAACCTGATATCTAGGTGACTTGTTTCTACTAGGGTAATCGATGTGGACATCGGCTATCGTAGCCCAATCGTTCAATCGTGCTTTGAACTTTCTTTTCACAAACTTTCAGAGGTGCACCTTTGTTGAACGTAGACCTTATTTTCTCCACTGTGGCCCTCTATTCTGACGTTCCGATAAGAGAGTAGTGGTGCTCATATCAAACATCAGCGGTCCATCTACGAGCACATTTTCCCTGCAGCTGCTGCTTTTGACATTCTTGACGTACATACGTGTGTAGGTTTGTGGTGAAGTGTATTGCAACCTGCGTCTAAAAAGCGTGTCCAAGAAGCATCCTTTTTGCCTGGGTAAGGGACTTCCTGAACTGGGTGACAGTTTTGGTAAGATATGAGACCCACGGAGTGTGCATCCTGCAGAAAATGCATTGAAGGGATTGGCTGAAGGCGATGGAGCTGGGTGAAATCACATTTCGGACAAAGGACCCAGATACTTGGCGGGCACTCACTTGTTGTTGCTCCATGCTGGAAGATGTGTAAGAGTTTCCACTGATGGCCGCGGTCATCAGGCTATAGGGAATTTTTAGAGTGGTTGAGGCCATTCTTTAACTGTCTTCGTTCATAGCAGAGAACACTCTGTACTTCGGTACAGATACTTCTAATACCGGATAATTGGTACGGTAAATTTGATTCAGGCAGGATACTGGCACATTAATGCTCTAAACTCTTACGTGATAGGAGCGGTACCTCATCCGATGAACTCGCTGCTGAACTGAGCATCTGTTGGACTCTCATGAATTCACTCAGTGGTATATAGTGAATGACTCGCATAATTCACAGTAGAACTACCAAAGTGGATTGGATTTGTGTATGTGTATAAATAGTCTGCACCCCTCTGTAAAAAGGAGATATTGTAAATAAATTCTGTAAACAGAGCCGGTGAGTCTGCTTTCGTGAATCGAACCTAAACAACCAAAAAGTAGGTACATGTAAAATACATGTATAAGTATTGTCAGACCAAGAAAGGCTTGGCTGTTGGCAGCAACTACTAGAGAACGGAATCTGAAATTCCAGTAATTGCCTGATCGCAAAGCTACGCACCAAGGCGATACCAAATTAAATTGTAATAACCACACCTCGTATAATAGAAAGTGTGAGACGTTTCTTGATCTCGAGCAAGTCAACATCACAGCACGATCAGAGTTCACTCACAGTCCAGTCCTGCACTATATTTGTGCTTACATATGGTATTGAGAATTTCACAATATCAGAGGAATTAGCTGCTTTAAAGTATGCAGGATCTCTCAGATGGAGGATTTTCTTGGCAGACCGCAGTCTGTCATATGATTCTTAGTTACTACACTTTTGCCCTCTGATAATGCTGTATATATTTCCTAGTGGCCTTAACCCGCAGGTAGGCTCCTAACTATCTACTCAGCCGCATCCGACTAGCTTGCGTAATTATCGAGCGCACTCATCCCTTGAGCGACGACTACCAATCAATTTTCCTCTTTCCTTTCCGAGCGAGAACTGTTTATGTCAACTAAATTGAACCATTATTCGTGCCATCAGCTGAAATCACTCCTGCTGAACGGTATCCATGTACATAAAATAAAATTTGTATATATAGTGTAACCAAGGCTGAGCTCTGTTTCGACATTTTCACTTATCCTTCACCATGCCTCTGAGGAGCAACAAAGCAAAATAGGTTTGATCAGGATTGATGGTCTGGTGGCAGCAAATACCGAATAGTAGTCACTTACCCAAACTACAATCTACCAACCCTACAAAAGAGCTATATGAAAAAGCCGTACGCGGAAATCCCAAACATCCTGTATTCACGTCGATGGAGCACCAGACCGTCTTTACCCCGACTGTCTGCCCACGATTGAACTCGCTCATGTCGCTATGTTTGCCTAACATTAATCTCAAGTACGCTATGCAGCAGGTAGGTGGTGAGGTTAGGTCCAGCATCTTCTGGAAGAATGATACTTAAATATTCAAAATATATTTTTTGAATATTACGTGCTGTCCGCCCTGAAGAAGCTGGGTTTGAATGTTTAATTCATTCGTCCCTGAGGAGCT
This sequence comes from Macrothele yani, assembly GCA_039090855.1. Classification (NCBI taxonomy): domain Eukaryota; kingdom Metazoa; phylum Arthropoda; class Arachnida; order Araneae; family Macrothelidae; genus Macrothele; species Macrothele yani. Next base: position 136,258,484 of record CM077002.1, read on the forward strand.
GGATTTGAATGTTTAATTCATTTGTCCTGAAGAAGCTGGATTTGAATACTCACATGTCATTCTTCCTGAAGGAGCAGGATTTGAATATTTACGTGCCATTCGTCCTGAAGAAGTTGGCTTCGAATGTTTAATTCGCCGCCCCGGTGGCGCAGTGGTCTAAGGCGTTGGCCTCTGATCATTCGTCCGTAAGGGGTCCGGGCTCGAATCCCGGTCAGGCATGGATGTTGTGTTTGTCTTACGGCACTGGCTCTCTCCCTTCCCTGGAACCAGTTACCCTAAATTAGGGACGGGCGACTGCTTATAGCCCATTGAGTTGCTCACGGTGGTCGTTAAACCTCCAATCAAAAAAAATATGTTTAATTCATTTGTCCTGAAGAAGCTGGATTTGAATACTCACATGTCATTCTTCCTGAAGGAGCAGGATTTGAATATTTACGTGCCATTCGTCCTGAAGAAGTTGGCTTCAAATGTTTAATTCATTTGTCCTGAAGAAGCTGGATTTGAATACTCACATGTCATTCTTCCTTAAGGAGCAGGATTTGAATATTTACGTGCCATTCGTCCTGAAGAAGTTAGCTTCGAATGTTTAATTCATTTGTCCTGAAGAAGCTGGATTTGAATACTCACATGTCATTCTTCCTGAAGGAGCAGGATTTGAATATTTACGTGCCATTCGTCCTGAAGAAGTTGGCTTCGAATGTTTGCGTGCCACTCGTCATTGATGAAGCTGGATTTGAATATTTCCGTGTCATTCGTTGTAAGAAGTTGGATTTGAATATTTAGGTATCACTCGTTCTGAAGAAGCTGGATTTGAATATTTAGGTATCACTCGTTCTGAAGAAGTATGATTTGAATATTTACAGGTCATTCGTCCTAAAGAAGCTGGGCCAAACCACAATCACAACCTTGGTTGGTAAGAAAAATAAAATACTTGCGCATAAACGCTGTTCTTCTTAATCTTATAGTCATCACAATGGATGTAGTCTAGAAACAGTGAAAGTAATTGACCTACTTATAACTCGCAAGGGATTTCGTCTAAACGCTGGATTACGGCTTGTGCGGCACACTTGTGTGGGTGGGTGCATGTGTACAACAAATTGCAATTTCAGTGCATATCCCCAGTAGAACAGACATACGTATTTAGTGAAAACATCGATATACTTTTGATTAGCAGAAATGAAGTCTAAGAAATTTATTCACTGGAATAGTGTCCAAAAATATGGTTTACGCAGAATGAACTACTAGTAGAGGGCACTGCACCCGAAAGAACTAATGAAATAGTTCACTTTGAGGTGGAAATAAATCTGAATATACACTATATTGACAAAAGTCACCGGACACCTAAAAGAGAAACACAACATAGCATTTATTGACATACATTAGTACAGTGTCGGTCAACCTCTTTGGCCTTAATGCATGGACTGACCCTACGAGATATCCTTTCGACAACGTTTTGGAACACAGCGATAGGTATGCCCTTCCATTCAGTATATAATGCTGCCCCTAACTGTTGCTTAGTAGTAAGCCTTGGTTACAAATTTCTTATGCGGCACTCTAATTCATCCTATAGGTGCTCTGTGGGATTAAGATCAGCACTGTGTACTGGCCATCCACACACGATACTGAATTATTGTAAAACCACGCCGTAACAATTCTTGCTTTGTGGCTCGGTTCATTAGCCTCCTGGTACCAACAAGGCTCAGTTCCATATAGTATTGCCACAGAGTTGGTAAGGCATAATTATTCAGAATATCGAGGTATACGTGCTGGTTAACAGGTTTGTCCAAGGTAGCCAATGGGCCGGGACCATACCATGAAAAACAACCCTCACACGAGTACCTTGCCAGCTCCAAACTTGATCGTAGGAACAGTACACTGTGGTAAATAGCGTTCCCCAGCTGCCGCCATACCCACACACGGCCATCAGAGTGATGGATCGTGTATCTGGATTAATCAGTCTATAGGACCCGTTTCCATTGATCTACGGTCCACAATAAATGTTCTTCACACCATGCTAAACGACGAGTAGCATTCCGTGTGGAGATGAAAGGCTTGTGAGCAGCCGCACGACCGCGGTAACCCATGGAATGAAGTTCTTTGAAAATGGTACGTGTACATACCGAGGTTTCAGCATTTTTACTCACCTGTACACTCAGGGTCTTGTACAGTAAGTACTCCGTCGATTAGCTGTAACGACTCTTCTGAGTCTTCGACGTCCTCTATCACTGATTTTCTTTGGTCTGACGGTACGTTTTGCTACTTCAAGCACGCCATGTGTCTTCCACTTATTCAGTACACCCAAAATAGTTGACTTGGGTATGTTTAAACGCCTCTCGGTTTCTCTTATGGGCAACCCAATATTATAACACCCAACAGTTTTTCCTTTCTCAAAGTCAGTTCTCACCAGCCACGACATTTTCACTCAACCTCACAGTGAGATATGATCGCGGTAAGCTGCAGGCTTGTTTTTATACCGTTTGCAGCTGTATCGCGCATCTTAACAACGCAGCGGATTCGTTCTTGTGCTTTTGAAGGGGTGTCCGGTGACTTTTATCAATATAGTGTATATTCTAATGTTGATTTGCTAACACTAGTTGCAGTTGCAATCTAAGGCAGTGGCGGCTCATGGTTTGGCATGCAAGTGGGGAATAAATTTTGTGTCAGAATCACATGTATTAAACAAGTCCCTTAACTCCACTCATGCTCAAAAGTTAAATATAATCAATATAACGACATTTAATCTACGTCTTACTGACTTGACTGCCTGCAGGAATTGCAGAGAAAGTAAGCTGTTGGATGATCTAACGTTAAGAACAGAGAATCAGAATGGGAAATTAAATTTGAGCATATACGTCACATAGTGGTATTGTATATATTAATATTTAAAGCATATGACTCTACATTAAAGTCAAAGGAAAATTTTCAGGATAATATGCTGAGAGTCCAATTTATCATAGCCACTTACAGCATATCCTAATGTGCCAAATAAGAGATGAATTACATTAGGAATGAAAACACTGCTCTACTGTGTTTTACTTCTTTGTTGTTGTGCTAAATTTGTCTCATATCTACACTTGTGTAGCTAGAATCGAATTTTGATCTCATATTTCCCATCCCAAGAACAAGCATTTCATCCATCCGTAATGGCTCTTCCAGCGAAAAAAGGATATCAGCTCAATATGGTCTTACGTGAAAAGACACTTTAATTTTACATTTTCCAGGCTAAATGTCGCAGATCTTTCATACCAGCTTTATGCCACACATTTCCACACATATTCAATAAATACGATTATTAAATACCGAAAAAGGAATAAACATGAGATGAGCGTTATTGAATTAAATAATACACGTGAGATCAAATGCCGAATTGAACAAAAATATAAATGGAAAGCACAACATTTAGTAAACATGGGAGGGAAAACACTGAATTATTCATTCATTTAACAAGAAATGAATAGATATCCTAGTCGCAAATACATTACTCTTACGAAACTGAACTTCCTGATCCGTTACCTTTTATAATATAGGGTCATTACAAATGAAATAGAGAGCTTCAACATTATATAAAACCAAAACTATTTAAGATATTCACATTCATGTGCCACCGTTTTGTAGGGAAACTTGTGAAAATACAAGTTTGTCCGTGACGTCATCGCCTCCGCGCCCCTTCACTCCGGAGTAAGTTGCTCTCCTAACGAAGTTGCACGTACGGAATATATTCCTGCAGATTTGTCGTCTTGAAACTTGCTTTACCTCTGTAGTACATCACAAACTCTTGAAGTTTGTTACAGCAACTAACAGATGTTCGATGTGTTCACAGTTAGTCACGTGGCATATACACTCAGTGGCCACTTTATTATGACCACCAGACAGTTTTAAGCAAATGAGCTATGGCTGCACACTGTTGCAGCCAGAGGGTGAGGCTAGTATAAAAAGGGAAAGCTTAGTGCTTGCGACAGTAGTAGAAGTGATTTTTGGGTGACGAGATGAGTAAAAAAGGCGATTTCACGGACTTTCAACGGGGGATGATTGTAGGAGCTCGGAGCCATGGAGCGAGTATCACCGAAACCTCCGCATAGGTGAAATATTCCAGAGAAGCTGTTATTAAAGTGTTTAAAGACTGGACTGTCAGCCAAAAAATGGGTCTCTACGTGCAACGTGTGGTCGTCATCGACTAGTGACTTCTCGGACGGAACGTAGAGTGCCCAGACTGGTAACAGACAACAGAAGGGAAACAGTGCAGCAAATTACGGACCATCTTATTTAAGGATCCCCTCAAATGATCTCTGCACGCACTGTTCGCCGTACACTGCATCGGATGGGATATGGCAGCCGAAGGCCTGTTTGAGCCCCTTTCCTGTCTGCAGTTAACAAGAGAAAACGGCTCCAGTTCGCTCAGGAGCACAAGAATTGGACAGTTGATAATTGAAAACAATTTATGTGGTCCAATGAATCACGTTTTCAGTTGCACCATGCCGATGGCCGAGTGAGAATTTGGCGGACACAGCACGAAAGTATGGACCCCAAATGCATTCATTGTGGTCCAATGAATCACGTTTTCAGTTGCACCATGCCGATGGACGAGTGAGAATTTGGCGGAAACAGCACGAAAGTATGGACCCCAAATGCATTGCTACAACCCTTCAAGCTAGTGGAGTCAACGTTATGGTTTAGGGAATGTTTTCCTCGCATGCTTTGGGCCCTTTAATTCGTGTTGATCAACGTCTGACTGGCATATCATATCTAAACATCGTTGCGGACCAAGTGCATCCTGTCATGTGGATGGTTTATCTCAATGGCGATGGCTACCTTCAACAAGATAATGAGTCCTGCCATAGTGCTCGTATTGTACAGGATTGGTTTCAGGAACATGCCGGCGAGTTTACTTTGCTTAGGTGGCCGCCACATTCTCCATATCTCAACCCCATTGAGAATTTGTGGGATGAAGTTGAACGAGCCATCAGAAAGCTGGATCCACAACCCTGCAATCTTACACTCCTGGAAAGTGCTATTCATCAAGCATGGTCTCAGATTACACAAACCACATATCAACATCTCGTGGACTCCATGCCACGAAAAATCGAAGCAGTTTTAAAGTCAGAAGATGGCCCAACGAAGTGCTAAGGAGGTGGTCATAATAAAGTGGCCAGTCAGTGTATAAACACGGTAGTCTTATTCTTGGCAAACACGCGTTAACATATCTTCATCAACTCCAGCAATAGCTGCTGTTAGACCTTGCTTCAGATCAGCAAAATTAACAGAAAGGGAAGGGACGAAGACCTTGGTTTTGACACAGCCCCATAAAATAAAGTCACATAGTGTTAGAATCCGGACTACGTGGTGGGCAATATGTGAGTGATATGTTGTCGCTTGTTGCGCTTCCAAATCAGAGCTGTGGAAGATTTTCATCGAGGTAATTTCTAACTGCCCAATGCCAGTAGAGTGGTTCTCCATCCTGTTGGAAAATGAAGTTGTTACTGTCTTGGTGCAGTTAAACCATCAAGCAAAAAATTAACATATCGAGATATAAACTTCCCGTTACAGTGTTTTGTTGGAGAAAGCAGAGGCCATGCAATTTTTTAAGGTATATAGCAAAGAACACATTAACGCTTGGAGAATCCCGCACATGCTCAGTTGTTGCTCTTTATCACTTATGTAGAATGTCGATTCGTCACTGAAAATCAGACGCTCACTAAAATCATCTTCAAAACGCTCCTGCATTTCTGTACAGAAATAGCGACGTGCGGTTCTGTCATTCTCACTTACACTTTGCAATAACTGCAGTTTGTAGGGTGTTATTTTCAGCCACTTCCTTAAAATTTTCCAAACAGTCGGTTGTGGAATTTGTAACTCCCGAGTCGCCATCGTTGTGGATTTCCTTGGGCTGCGTTGGTAAATGGCACAAGCACTCTCCATTAATTCATCAGATACACGTGGTCTTTCTGGACTCTTACCTTTACACAAACATCGTGTTGTTTGACGTTTCTTTTACCAGTCGTAGATGGATTGTCTATTCGGTGATGATTTCCTGAAATGTGTTCTAAAACGACGTTACACAAGAGTAACAGAAGTTGCTTTGCTTAATTCAAACACACAGAACGCATTCTCCACATATTTGCGGCCATCTTGCCTGAATGGTCACGTGACGGTGAAAACGGATAATGTTTTAGTGGCACCATCATATAATAAAATCATTACTATTGGTGATAGAACGGTGCATCGTGAGTGTCCATATCTTACATAGTTTGAGTTTTATAAAATGTTGAAACCGTCTATTTCATTTGTAATAACCTTGTATTTATACTCTTTGCTGTACTTTAATAATTGGCACAAGTTTACCAGTCCGGATTACGAGGTGCTGCTCCAACGAAGAAGAAAGGCATTGATGTTTGAGTCAATAAACCTGCATATCAACAATGCGAAACGCAAAAGAGCGCGCAGACGCTTCCACCTCGTAACGAAATGAAATGAGAACACCTTACCCTCATATATATCTGGCAGGACGTCCATTTTCGAGAAGAGCGCTTAATTGCGCATGCTCAAATATCTCGAGAGCTGAGCTACCACGTTTGCCTTTCAACTTCGTCGAATGTTGAGAACTGCATCGAAATATAAAGTAGTTACTCTCGTTTTCAGCCGTAATGATGCTTCCAGCACAAAACAAATAAGGTTAACTCCGTGTACTTTAAGCTGTGCAGAATTTCACAGCCAGTCGTTGATTGTTTTAATATGATGCTCTCGAATAAGATGTACAGAATGTGCCGACATTATCTGTGGGAAAGGAGCTTTGTCTTGTGAAGAACAATTACCATGAAGAGCATGTGTTATGCAAAAATCGTAGAAATAAACACCCATCCAAAGACCCCCACTCCACAGTTGCCGTTCGTGTTGTTTTGGATACATACACTTCAAAGAAAACATGTTGCCATACCCGGGTCTCTGACCACCCTTGCATGTAGATGTCCAGGGAAAACTGTAATATTAAAACAATGATGCTGAGGTGCCAAAAATACTTTTTGAACAGAAACACAATCTTACACAGAAACATCAGATGAGGTCTGTGGGTTTCACACAAGAAAAAGCGTGGGTGCCCTTAGAAAGGAACAACGCCAGTGCTACAGTGACGCAGACATGCACCCTTCACCAGATTATGTCCACTATGTCGTTGAGGCAAGTTTTATCTAAAGCCTGAAACTAGTATACGGTCCTCTGGAACTCATCGAACATGCGTGGTGGATTCCTCGAGCGTGGACCAATCTTTCAAGTTAGTCCCAAGCGTGTTCGATGGGATTGGCATCTGGCGAGTGTGTGGGTCCTCTCAATCCATGATGCCGCCGATTACTGCACATATTCATTAACCAACCTTTCACGGCAGGCACGGGCATGCCGTGAAAATTTGGTTAATGAATATCATCCTGATAATATAACTGCTACTGAAGACAACATTTTTGGTGATGCACTGGGTCCTGGACATCACCAAAAATATCGTCTTCATTTAGCAGTCATCAGGATGATTTTACATTCGCGGATGAAGAGGGAACACGCCAAATGTCTGACGTCTATATGGCGGGAAACCTAGTACAGATAGCGATCCTCCAGGATAATGTGATGGGAGTGAGGATATTGTCACAGGTTCCTGGGACGAACGTGGCCATCTTGCAAGAGGTTCCAGGTGGCTAGAGTCAATATTGTGGATTCAGAAGCCATCAAGAAGTAGTTTCGTAACCCTGTAACATTATCGGAGGTGCGTCATCATGGCAGAAGGAGGCGGTCTGCGATATACGTCACTGGAACAGTCTGTCCTCAGCACTTTCAGTTTCATTGCAGCGATTCCAAATGCGCAACATATCGTTAAAGCTCACTCCATGCTGTTGCGTAACCTTCTGGAGTGATAGCCTTTCTTTCCAGTGCTCGAATGAGACGGGAATTTCTTTCCGTTCCACCGCTTCTCAGGAAACGCGCTGAGAATGTCAACCCATACCAAGGGCCCCCAGTTAAAAGTAAGGTCCTAATCTCCTCTATCTCTCCCCCTACAGCCTCTGCTCTCTCTGATTCATGATGTTCCTGTCAGGGTGTCTCAAACCGCCTATGACTGCCTCAGTGGCGCCGTGATCTAAGCACTGGTTCATGACATTCGTCCGAGAGGGGTCCGGGTTCGTATCGCCCGGTGAGGTATGGATGTTATGTTTGTTTTACAACATGGGGTAGAGCCAGTGGCCCTAAATTAGGGACGGGCGACTGCTTATAGCTCATTGAGTTGCTCACGGTGGTCGTTAAACCTCCAATCAAAAAAAAAAAAGCGCTTGTACAGACAGCACTTCCTCTTTGACACCTGACTCAAAGGCCTTTCCTGGTTACGGAAGTTGAGCCTAAATTTGATCTATACGAATAATCTGTACGAGAGAATGAAGAAGTATTAGATACATAACCTTTTGTGCGGATGGGGAAAATGTCCACAAGTTGTGTGATTTTTAAAATTATCAGTAACGCTCAAGACTGATTACTTGCTAAAAGGGTAGTAATAATGATGGCAAACCTAAGAAAGGAGAGAACATATGTTTGAGTTACTTGGGAATGATGTCCCCGTCGATGGCCATATCCCATCATGCCTTGGGTCATGCAGCAGAGAATAAAGAACTAGAAGGGAGTACTTAGAAAGTATGACAGATTTATGGTCGGCACTGCTGATATCAAATGGGAAAGGAATTGCTTTCTGTGTCATTTTTAAAACGCTGTAGCTATGTGAACATATCTGTTTGAGAAGCACAAAAAATTTTCAACATCATTTAGTCCAGGTACATCGGCCACTTTAACCCTTTAAGTGGATCAGCGATTTCAGGAAGAGTTTGTGTCACTTCTGGTGCGTATCGATGGTATAAAGCATTTAATGGAGACAACAAAAAGCACCGAGAGCATGCACAAAGCTAGGCGACCTTCTGATTCGCGTAATAAAGCGACAGTAAGCACAACATTTGGTATTGTGAGAAGAAGACCGTCGTATTGCACTTCTCGAACTGGTAGCAAGCTTAAACGTTTCATAGGACAGTGCTCAGGTTGTTTCAGGGCGAGATTTAGGAAAGAAGCTAGTGGCGTGTCGATGGAACCCTCGTCTTGTCTTGCAGGATCAAATGCAATGTTCAGTTATTTTTTGCCAAGAACTGCAAAGGCAGGATGAAAGTGAAGGTAATCACTTTCGAACTCGAAACAGAAGGTAATCACTTTCGTACTCGAAACATAAGGTAATCACTTTCGAACTCGAAACAGAACAGCAGAGTCAACAAGTCCACCTTCTTGCGAAAAGCAAAAGAAGTTTTGAAGAATGATGACAAAATTATGATTTTTGCATCAATCTTCACATTTTTGATCAAGGAGGTTTCATCTACTAATATGTTGCACCATCACATAACATAGTTACTCGTTCAATTATTTCTTCGTTTTAAGCGAAATACTGCCACATTTTTTTAATAAAAAAATTCACAAAAGAAAATAGAGGAGCTCATGTTGCATCACGATAGTGCCAGTCCACACTTTTCTCTTGTCATAATAAACATTTTACAGAGGATGTTCACAAATTTTTAGAACCATTTTCTAGCAATAATAATTAATGCTTAAAATAAAATAATTTCTTCCTTAAATGTTCTCTGGACTATGAACCTACATCTAGATTTCCAAGATAACGGGGCATTTCTTAAAATTGGTAGTGGTATTTTATTCCACTCCTCTTCCACTGCTTTCCATAATTCAATCATTGTTTTAGGTCTGCGTTTAGAAAACCTTGTTTTAGCAGTCCGGATGCACGATAGTCCATTGGTGAAACATCAGGGGACTTTGAAAGGATATGAGCGAAACGTATGGACTCGATACCTTTCTCTTTTCTCATTTTTTTAAACAAATAAAGTGGTAAACTGGATGTACGACTGGTAGCCTTATCGTGATGAAGTTCTACTCTTTGAAGGCTCTTTGGATAAAGAAATGGTATTTCTTCTTTAAATATAGGAGTTAAAACATTATTTTGGTAATACGTAAAATTGATTTTAATATCCTTTTCAATTTTTCTTAACTTTAATTTTCCATCGCACGAGAATCCAGCAATAATCATGAATTCTTTACTGAAACTTTCTTTGGATTCTTGGAACTAAGTTTGTAAGCCTTTATCTGTTGTTTTGCGATAGTAAATCCACAGTTTTTGCTATAGTCGTTTAGACAGATCCATGCTTCATCAATAGTCACAATAAATGTCCATCTGTCTCCGGCTAAGTGATTTTCATCATGAAGACTACACCATTGTTCTTCGCTCAGCCACGTGCCCAGCCAAAAGGCGGTGAACATTACGTTTTTGTTTCTTTTCAGATTCAAATCTTTGTTGATTACCTTGTTTACAGTTCATACAGAGATTTTAACGACTTAGCGCTTGCTCTTTTGCTCGGTGGATTTTCATTTTTGACCAGAGACCTTACTTTTTAAATAGTCGTAAAAGTACGTATCTTCTTTGGATATTCGTTTGGTGTTCTGTTTTCTGCTAAAAACAATACTTGACGATTTTTACCTCTATTATTAATAATATTGCTCATTTTACATTTAGAAATGCTAATTCCATGATTTTCAAAGCGTTTTTCAAATACTGGATACAAATATTTCTTTTCGTAAACAGCAACAAATAACCTTCTATACACAGCTTGTTTACCTGCGCCATTTTCTTAGCAGATGTCATTTAACAGCAGCAGATATTTCTCTAGTCTCGCTCTAGTCGTCCAGACTGGTTCCGGGTTCGATTCCCGATGTTTCACAACGTCTTCAGACAAGCACTCTTCGATGTTTCACAACGTCTTCAGACAAGATGCTTGTCTGAATGCTTGGAGTTCTTGTCTGAAGATGTTGTCTTTCCTTCCTTGGTGCTAGTGGCGCTATTTCAGTGACTGGTTGCTATTTGTAGCCCACATAGTTGCTCGTGTTGGTCGTTAAACCCCAAAACATACAAAAGCAATGACAAAACTGAAGCAATGGTCTTCAGAGGAAATGAAATAATTAGGAGCAAAATAGTAAAGGAAAATGTTCCAACAGATCAAGGGAGGGAATTAAAATACTTGGGTAATTTGTGTGACTTGATTGTGAACAAACACTTAAGTTCTTACAAGGCAGTGGAGATACTTATTGGCATTTCAGTAAGATCATATCATGGAGACGTTATAGTAAGATATTACACACTTGTCAAACCAATAACGAGAAATGAAATATGGCTCTGGGATGTGTGAGAGAGAAAGAGAATAGAAGCATTGGAGATACGGACAGTAAGACCACTTGCAGGCTGCAATAGGTTTGTCAAAAGGGAGCTCAAAGACATCCGTGGAGAGTTATAAATCAGAAGTGTAGTGGAAGAAAAAATGGTCTACAGAATCAGATGAAAGGCTTATGTTTAGAGGATGAACATCGATAGATGGCCGAAGATCACAGTTCATCGAGTCAGAAGTGTAGTGGAAGAGAAAATGGTCTACAGAATCAGATGAAAGGCTTATGTTTAGAGGATGAACATCGATAGATGGCCGAAGATCACAGTTCATCGAGTCAGAAGTGTAGTGGAAGAGAAAATGGTCTACAGAATCAGATGAAAGGCTTATGTTTAGAGGATGAACATCGATAGATGGCCGAAGATCACAGTTCATTGAGTTGGAAATGTAGTGGAAGAGAAAATGGTCTACAGAATCAGATGAAAGGCTTATGTTCAGAGGATGAACATCGACAGATGGCCTAAGATCACCATAAACATCGATAGATGGACTAAGACCACAGTTCATCGAGTCGGAAGTGTAGTGGAAGCCTTTCATCTGATTCACTATGGGTTGTTTTGTTTTTTTTTGTTGTTTTTTTTATAATCATTTAGAGTCGAATTGGTGGTGAAATAAAAAAAATTACAAATTATAATATATTAGCTCATAGCCCGTGCCATGCAGGGGTGAGAAAGCTGTGACTGAATTTTTTATAACACGAATCGTGCTCTGAAATGCGAATGTTTTAATGGCAGCACACGTAATGGTCACTGGGATCGCAGATTGACTTCCGCGAGGCGTAGGGAAATGGTTCGTGGGCACACAGGAACCGCTACATCTGCCTGTTTAGTGAACCGGGTCCCCGTGGGATCCGTTCGTGCCTAGCGCACGATCCGTCGATCCTCTCTACCGGTGGTCATCCTGATCCGTCCGGAGCAACTCCGCCGTGTGGCAGTGCCGTCACGTGTACGCTGCTCCCAACACAGTCGGACGGTATGGTCAGAACGATCCACGTGGCGGGCTATACGGCGCGCCGACCACCCTGCGGTTTTCAGCCCAATGATCAGGCCTCTCTCAAAGTCCGTAAGTTGCGTAAATCGACGTCTCTGGCATCTACCCGGCATTCTTGTCGCTCTGTACTCTTGCTTGCATCGGCTGGTGTTTTTCGCTTTCATGGGGCATCGACTACCTGCCGGTTCGTGCTCGCAGCGGCTCCGCAGGCTGGGAGGTCATTGCAGAATAGCACCAAACGTGGATCATTTGCATACCAGCACGCACTCTAGCCATTTGCAAAGTTTCGGGTTGTAGTATGATTTTTTAGGTGCGCAAATTTAATTGTCTGTGAATGTGTTTTCCACTGTTTCTCCTTAATTTTACGTATCGTGGGATAGCGGTGAGTTTAGTTCCGATTTCGACCACCGGATAAAAGCAGATGGCGCTGCAAGTACTGAATGACGTCAGAGCGTTAGGGACAGACATAGCCTATTATATAGGTTTTATTTTATCGCATTGGAAAATTCCTAAAGCCTATAGAAATCAAACTTTTATTTTATCGGTGTATAAAAAGCAAACTTTTGTTTTATCTATCTATTGAAATCACTTCTCTTTATCGGTTCCCTTGTAACCGTCTATAAAATTCCTGATTCTAGATTAAGTGAAATCCTCACAACTAAGAGTCTGAACCAGTGCTTCTGTATGGAAACAAATATATTAGCAGCTTTTTTTTTTTTTCTTTTGCGGAACCTCAGTGCATCATCCATTTGAAACCAGAATGTTGAATATTGATGATTCGTCTAGGATACTGTCACGCCACGAAATGGTGAAGCCACAGAGTTACATCCCAAAGATTAATCAATTTTTAAATAGCACATATATGTGTCTGAGTCATGAAATGCAAAACCAATTTTTCATCCAACCCGAAAGTAAACAATCTCTGATGGGATGAAGCTTCAATTTTGGCTGAACCAAGAATAAGCACAACAAAGCTGTCTCTCCTCTCGAAGTTGTAATACCACCAGGTTACGCATAAAAGAATAAAAGAACAGTGGGTTTTTCATTGCTTTAAATTCAAATTTTAACGTATAATCGCAAAAAGTGCAAAAATGAATTACTTATAACCGAGTTATGATCAAGTTAGTAAAATCATGCAATGCATTGATTATGATACACTTTCCAACATACCAGAAATCATTACCCAAGTTATGTGGATAACGGCTGGGGAATAAATCTCGCTCCTGTGCCCTGATCTTTGACCCCATTTCGATTATATTCAACAGCAGTGTTTCAGTATACCTCCGGAACAACATACTGAAATTTTGTCGCAATAGAAGCATTTTTAGTCAAGTTATGAGGATAATGGCTGTGGAATAATTCTTGCTCCTGTGTCCTAACCTTTGACCCCATTTCGGTTATATTCACCAGGACCGGTTCAGCATACCTCCGAAAAAACATGATAAAGTTTTGTCGCAACAGAAGTATTTTTACATAAGTTATGACGCATAAGGGCAATGCAATGGATCCCGCTCCTATGTCCTAACCTTTGACAATAGGGTTCGTATCCCGCTCCTACGTCCTAACCTTTGACAATAGGGTTGTGTCAATAGGGTTCGTTCATAGGTGGTCTCCTACCACATACTAAAATGTCATCGAAATCGAAAGTTTTTATGTGAGTTATCGTACGGACAGACGGACAAAGCTGGAGCATATGACGCTTCTTCAACTACGGTTGGAAAGCGTAAAAAAAGCGATGGAAACTACAGTAAAATATTGGAACTAACACAGAATCACACCGTAAAAAATTTTCTGAAATTCACGATCCACTTTCCGTCATTTCTTTCGTGAATTAACGAAGCATATTTCTGATACAACCTTTTCCGTGAAATGACGGAAAGAAACCTGAATCTCACGGATTTTTCGTACCACGGGAAAATTCTGAATTTTCAGAAACCTTTCCGCAGTTTCTTTCTTATACTGACGGTAAATTATTCTTTTAGAGGTGTGTTAACGGAAAATTCTGAATTTTCAGAAACCTTTTCGCAGTTTCTTTCTTACACTGACGGTAAATTATCCTTTTAGAGGTGTGTTAACGGAAAATTCTGAATTTTCAGAAACTTTTCCGCAATTTCTTTCTTATACTGACGGTAAATTATCCTTTTAGAGGTGTGTTAACGGAAAATTCTGAATTTTCAGAAACCTTTCCGCAGTTTCTTTCTTATACTGACGGTAAATTATCCTTTTAGAGGTGTGTTAACGGAAAATTCTGAATTTTCAGAAACTTTTCCGCAATTTCTTTCTTATACTGACGGTAAATTATCTTTTTAGAGGTGTGTTAACGGAAAATTCTGAATTTTCAGAAACCTTTCCGCAGTTTCTTTCTTATACTGACGGTAAATTATTCTTTTAGAGGTGTGTTAACGGAAAATTCTGAATTTTCAGAAACCTTTCCGCAGTTTCTTTCTTATACTGACGGAAAATTATCCTTTTAGAGGTGTGTTAACGGAAAATTCTGAATTTTCAGAAACCTTTCCACATTTTCTTTTGTATATTAAAGGAAAAGCTGCGTTTTCACTTTTTCCGTATCCGCATGACGAGAAATTACCGGGAATAGGAGCGATTGGTGAGAATACCCGAGGTTTGATTAACTTTTAAATTTCAATCGTCTGTCGCATTTTGAAGTTCCGTAGAGAGATTGGATATTGTGGATAGCATATCGCATGATTTTTGTTTATTGTGGCACAGGATATTTCTTCTCCTTTCCCCTATTTTGTGCACCAGCTTTTTATTATATACTGTGTTACTGTAAGAAACCGAGTACTTAACTTATTGTACAGGTGGTTAAACGATGTCTATGTATCAGTCTGTGGACAGCTTAAGAGAAAAGCTGTCAAGAGTAAATTTTACATTTAGGAGCTTCTTTTTTGTGAAATAATACTATTAAAAAAGTACATTTCACCTTTTTTAAAGATAACTGAAAGTCATTGTCAGGTTAAAAGAATAAAGTTGCAAAGCATTTTGTCGCTTCGAAAAATCACGATGGAAAATGCTTAATTTGTGAAAAATTCACCTACAAAAAAAAATTATTACAAAACTATTCAGAAGAAAAACAGCTCCAGCAGAAAATAAAATGACTAAATCACTCCTATTAATGACAAAAAGAAAAATTCATTGTCGCGCAATTTGTTTTACGATGCACGTGTAATGCATTTACGGGTGTCTGTGGCTCCGTGGTTGAAGTCGTGCGTTATCTGTTCAAACGGCCCTGGTTCATTCTTGAGGGAAGCTGAAGAATTTCTGTTTAAACACGGAGAAACCTGAAATAAACGGAATTCCTGACTACAGAAAGTCTGTGAAGATACGGAAGTTAAAATAAACGGGCACTTTCAAAAACGGAAATTTCTGAAAAACACGGGTACCTACCGGCAACTTTTATTTTCAGAAATTTTCTGTGAATTCACACCACTTATTTTTTACAGTGTACGTATATAAGTGAAAAACGTACAACTGAGAAACGTATGATAGAGGTTTCACTGTATTTTTAAGTTTCTCAAAACTCAAGCGGTAAAAATCTCAATCTTCTAAGACCTAATCTCCAATGTTTGAACCTCAAAGCTTTGCCCTTCAATTACTGATCATGTCTAGGTTCCTTAGGTTATGCCAGGTTTAGCCCACATTTTCGCGAAATTATTATTTAAAATGTTAAACTGACTTTAAGGGTGTTTTTTTTTATGTCCGTAACATGGAAGTGACCATAATAAACCGCCACTCATGGTACATAGTCATTCCATGTTTGCATGACAAATTATGTTTTAGTACCATAGTTTCAACGTAATGTAGTTTAATTTAAATATTTGAGAAAAATACTCAATTATATAATTCGCCTCAATCAAATGAGCATAAAATTGTATTTGATGCAGCTGCTATTCTAAAAAGAGTACAGTGGAAAGCGCCAATGCTTCTTTTCTTGAATTCAGTTGCGTGCAATCGAACGCAATCTTAAATTATGCGCGGTATTCAGGATAGTCCCAGAAACGCCGACTTTTCCACCCACACCTCCGCAATATCTGCTCTGACATTCGATCGGTGGAAGGAACAACCGCGATCGGCAACGCGCTGACCCGAAACAATGAAACATTTTTCGCTTTCCTTCTATTTATTAGTTCTCGATCTTTCAGTGGCGCCGCGTACCATTCATGAATAGAAAGGCAGATCCTATAAATACAAAACCTTGCTCCGTTCTCCATCAATCAAGTAAACAGTTCACACAGAGTAAAACTCGAATTCCCTTGCTCTCTCTATTGGAATAGTATTCTGAAAAGGTCGGAAATGGCATTCAAGGTAAGCTACTTTTCTTACACTACAATTCAGTCTTACCTACAATTCAATGGTTTCATTTTTCACCACGTTTTCTGGCATTCGGTGTTAGTCACAAACTTAGACAGACTGGAAATTTTATTTTTTTGTTTGTCGCGTTTAACCACCTCCACGGGCATCAAAAGCTACAAGACGTCATCAGTCATTCTCAGTCCACTGCTGAATGAAGGTCTTCCAAAATGTCTTCTACAATTTTCTTTTTTTTTGAGTCAGACTCCATCATATTACTCCAACATTCGAATTCCATCCATTCATCTCCCACGTAGTTTTCCTCTGAGGTTTTTCCTTTAGTTTAGTGTCCAGCCTAGTATTTAAGTTGTCTAATGATCGTCGGTTCTTCTAGAAATAGATTAGGTCTACCACAGAGGTTATATTCGTAAATTAGGTTAAAATTTGGAAAATACTGCAAAAGATTTTTTATAAATTAAATGCATGTAAAAATTACGATCTACGTATGTTTAGTACTTCTTTTCGGGAAAAAAAGGATGAACACGAACAAGATACGGACATGATTTAATCACGTCCATACGTTCGTCTGTTTGTGAGCGTCATAAAACGCATTCCTTTCTCTTCGATGCATAATCTCGCCGCTAGGAAACACAAATGCACATGCCTTCGAACCCAACACATATTTGATTCCTTATCCCTGATTCTAAAAATCTGAATGAAAAAACTCGTTTTTCTTACTGATACCTTTTACTACGCAGAAAATTTTGCGAACACTTTCTACTCCGAATAAAAACACACTTTTTCAGCCGGGGAGCGTAAGTGGATACCGTATTTTCCTCGTTACCTCTTTACCTAGATTACCTAGATGGACCTGTTGTTTCATTCAGGATTTCTCCATGAATGAAGATCGCAAAGTTTCTAGCGAGGGCGATCTTGAGCCAGTCTTCTCCACTTATTTCCTATCGCTCTGGTTAAAGGGTCTTTCCCTCTAGTTGGAGGTCTACCAGATTTTTTCTTGGTTGATCTTGGATACCATTTTGAGACAGAGTAGGTCCACCTGTTGTCGGTGAGTCTGGCGATATGAACTGCCCATCGTGCTTTGTTATCATATATCGTTTTCACTACTGCTTTTACTCTAGTTAAATATCTGATAGTTGTGTTTGTGATGTGTTTTTTTTTTACATATCCCTAGGATTCTTCCTTCCATAGAATGCTAGATGGTTTAAAGACTAAGTTCCTCTTTTTGTATGGTGTTCCATGTTTCAGAGCCGTATGTTAATGATGGGAGTATACAGCTGTTGAACATTTAACCTCTTATTTTGATATCCAGCTTTGGATCTGTGATTGTGGTTTTGATACGGTTAAGGGAGGTCTATGGCGCTCTTTTTCTTTCAGGTATTTCTTCAAAGATGTCATTGTCCATATATATTGTTTGCTTAAGGTATGCATAGGATTCTAGATTTTCTATGGTGAAAATATTTTGTTGGATGGTGAAATTTGGAAAGTATTTATTTCTTTTCCATTTGATTTTCTCAGGGCGGATTTCTAGACGTATTTATTTACAGGAGTCATTTATTTGGTGAAGCTACCTGTACTTGTAAAAATTAGCTTCATTTCGGATATATTTCAGTTCGGGAAACATTTTTCAATGCATTTTCTAATATTTCTTCCGCCAGGTGGCGTAAGGGTGCATCTCTCTTTGAGAGGGTAGCTCTTCTTCTAAAAGTTGGATTGCAAAATTTCTTTACTTTACTCACAGGATGCCATTCACAGTGATTGAAACTGCGTAAGTCGTCCACCCCAAAAATGATATCAATTTTCGCTCGGAAGCGCACGTGCACATTCTGCTTTCTACTTTACTACATGTATGATCCTAAAAGTTGCATTTGAAAAATCATTTTTTCTGATGCGAAGTTTCAGCTGTATAAAGATATTTTGCAACTTTTCTACAACTTATAACTACACTGCTGGCCACCCAAAATGCAACACCAAGAAGTAAGCATCCGATTGGCCTGAAATTCGCAGCATGCGGCGCCCGCGAGAGGACATGCAAACGATTAGCATTGCAGGGCGTATGCAAATCATGTGCGCCCGGCACGCCACCGAGAAGCATTATAAGAAGGGTGCACATAAGGCGGGGTGCAAGTAGTGGAAGTGTGTTGGGCTGCCGGACCTGTGCGTGGGAAGCTTCCTGTTGCCTCGTCGCAGAATACGGCAGTCATTCCAGCACGTTTCGTAGTTCGACAGAGGACGAATAGTGGCTTATCGCGACAGCGGTTTATCATACAGAGACATCGTCGCCCGTGTGGGACGACATCCAGCCACAATGAAGCGAGTATGGATTTGGTGGGTGCAGGAGGGACGGACGGACCGACGTGAGCGATTGTCGCAGCCGCGGCACACCACCGAACAAGAGGACCGCAAAGTTCTGCGGCGGGCATGGACGGCTCACACCGCCACATCACGAACGTTAGCGCTGGAATTAGGGTGTGTTGCGCAACAACCTGTGTCAGCACGTACCGTTCGACGTCGTCTGCAGGAGCGGGGACTTCTCGCACGACGCCCATTGCTCCGATCGCCATTGACGTTACACCACCGGCGAGTGCGGCGGCAGTGGGCCGCTGAACGCCGCACCTGGACTACGGAATGGCAAGACATTGTCTTCTCAGACGAATCCCGCTTCTGCCTGCAACACCACGATGGTCGAATCCGCGTATGACGCCTGCATTATGTATCGCAATACCGGTCCATCGCCTGGCGTTATGGTTTGAGGCGCAATTGGATATGACACCCGCACCCTTCTGGTACGCATCGGCGGTACACTCAACCACCCTTACCTGCAGGACCTGCCAGCAACCACGTTTCAACAGGACAATGCGCGCCCGCACGTGGCCCGCATCGTGCAACAATTCTTCACTGCCCACCAGGTTTCACTGCTGCCGTGGCCCGCCTGTTCTCCCGATATGTAGCCCATCGAACACGTCTGGTCGCTGATCGGCGACCGAGTGGCCCGGCAAGCACCACCCGCGGCTACGCCTGATAAACTGTGGCAACGTGTGGAAGCAGCCTAGACCGACATACCTCAAGCCCACATCCAAAGCCTCTTTCGTTCGATGCCGCGGCGTGTAGTGGCCGTTATTGTCAGCCATGGGGGCCACACGAACTATTGATGTCTGAGAGTTCCGCAAGTCGCACGGGTCTGTAAGCTCAATCGTTTCATCTTTGTATCTGTTTTTATGTGTCCAGTATATCTGGCTTTGCTATCTCGTGTCCTTCTTGATGTTGCATTTGTGTGGTCAGCAGTGTAGCAGTACTTTCGCAAAGAACAGCCATTTGCAAAATTGTCCTCATTTTTTAAAGAACTTTACTTAAAAAAAATAATTCTTGGTTAAATGTTCTGGACAGTGAGGAACATCTTGCTCCCCCCACCCCATTTTCTTCTTGCAGTAAAGCAGAGTTTTCCCGCCAAAGTGTGTAAAAATATTGCGATTTTTTTCAATATCTAAGCTTCTAAAAGCTACATCTAAAAAAAAAATTTGCATCGGATATTTTTCATTTTTAATAATATTTTGTGTACGTTTTAGAATTTTTCCTAATTTCCAGTTTTGTCGTTGACGAGTGTGAGTGCACGTTTCTACTTGTAATTCTGTTTCCTCTTCGAAACATCCCGTTGAAGAAAATTCCCTTTGCGTAGGGTACGATTCGCTATGAAGAAAAGTGCGCACTTTTTGCATTTTAAAAAATGCGATGCATTTAAAGTTATAATAAGTATATGTGGACTTGCAATACATACACTTATTCTTAATATACGCAGAGTTTTAACGTAGACTTGTAAGTCTACGTTAGGCGCGTACTCTTCTAAAAATCAGCCTTGAAAACTCTTTGTGTATGTATCGGAAATGTTCTATGATAAGAACATGTTGCGCGTAGACTTTTTACGTTTCCATGTAGTTGCGTTGAGGTACTCGCATCTCAAGACACAATATCACTTTAAAAATACTGATTGAAAAACATTTTGTGCTGCATAGAATACCAGTCACTATGATAAAGTTTTGCGCAAGTTTACTAAGTTTAATAATGCACAGTTTTCTCCTAACAGGCTCACGTGAGTGTTTCTATTTTCTACACAATCCTATTTTCTGAAATTTCTTCAGAATAAAAAGGGTTTTTTCTTCTGGTAATATTTTTGTGATTAACTTTCAGCGTGAATTTTCTACTAAATGGAATTCAGTTTTCCCATGAGGGCGTAAATGGAAGCAGCCATATGTCGCATGGTTGTTTGTATTTACTTTTTATATAATTAGCAACCATAGTCGCAACCATAAGTCTATAGGAAGCAGGGTGTTCGTCATCGTAAGATCTTATTTTTTAAATTCGATATGTCAAATCGATTATTACTGCACTTTATATCGTCACTCATCGTTTTCATTCAAAGTGAGCTTATACCCAATGATTCTGTGTTCAACGATTTACTTCGTAAAGTATTGGGTCTATCTTTTTTTATTTTAAAGGCACTTACACGCGATGATTCACCTACGAGGAATTTACTTCGTAAGGTTTTCGCACCTTACAAAGTATATACACGATATAAGGCAGACAAATAAGGTGTATGATAATGAGTACCTACGTAAGAACTGTTCGTAATAATTTTTGCATAACAAAATCCAAAGCACAGTTTAATTAGGTCCGTTAAATGTGTTCTGTATTACGTATATAAAATCTTTCGAAAGCACTTTACGCAATTTATTTGTGAAAACATTCTATCAAGACCTACCTAGTTCTATAGCTGATGTCGGTTTATTTATTATATACAAGTTGTCTCGAATAAACATTTAAGAATACCTTATATTCCCAAAGAAAATGCTATTGAGAACTGCAACTCAACAATTAAGCGCTCACCTTCAAACGAAGTCTCAGAATTAATAACAAATAATTGCGCAATGTCAGGATGATAGCTGAGACGCTTTTGAAAGATAATATGTCCGAAATGAATAATTATTAATATACTGAATAGACGTTTGGGTTTTGATTAGATCTACTCATCGATAATGCCATTCCACAAGCCAAAATATTCATTCCTATTTTCAATTAATGTACTAAAAGAGTTAGAATGATTTCACTGAAAACTTGAAATAAAAAACACGCCTTCTGATAAGAGCTGAAATTTGAAATTGTTCATCAGTACTCCATTACCACGTACATTTTTTTTTGCACATATGTTATTATGCTTTCCGAACACTCTGAATTAATAAATTTGTTAGAAAAACAATACCCATCTATTACTGGCTGAAAATTCTGGTCGCAAGTACATATTTTATTCCTAAAACGTATTTGAGGCTACTAGTGGCTAAAGCTAGTGAAAGTCACTTGTAGGTTTGAGTCCCCGTTTCCCCAAAACAATCGCTGGGACTTAGAAGCCACACCAAACCGGTCGTCTAGCGACATAGACCCTCCTTCATAAACAAATCCACGAGTACTCATTATAAATCCAAATCCATCCTTGTTTAAACACTTTCGAACAAGGGTGTCTTACCTTAGATTTCTATTTCGCGGTACCAAAACTCTACATGGGATAAAAGTAGACGGAACTTTAACCGCCTTGTAGAATCATTCTTGTGCAAATATATCATGCATCACAATTTTACGGTGCTCAGAATCTTATTTCGATGATGCTACTTGTTTTTAGAAGTATTCAGATAGAAATGGAACATTAATGCCTCTTACTCTTTTTTTAGGTACTTCTGGCTTTCTGTGTTGCCGGCGTTGCCTTAGCAAGTTACCACCACCACGGACATCATCACCATGAGGTATGTCTAATACTCCTCGTACTTAAAATATTTACCGAAATCGGAGGAACTAACTGACAAGTTCTCTTTAACCAAGATTTCAATATATTAATGCTTTAATAAACTTCGGTTTATAGGCACATTTTTAGCAATAGTTCCAATCACCTGTCTGAGCCTAAGCTCCCTCACGTATAGAGACAAATTCTAATTTCATGTTGCTTTTGGTTTCAAATGCTCCGCCGTTTCTCTGGTAATAGGCTAAGCAACAGTTTTACAGTCTGCTGTTTTTTTCTTGGCAATATGAACAATCTTTTGCCAATTACTGGTATGTTGTAACGAAATGTTTTAATCTGAAGGCATCAATTTGGTTGTATCGTAGGTACCAAAAAACAAGGAAATGGGGAAGTACAGGGTTCCGTCTTCCTTCCAGAATTCAACACACAAAACTTTGGCCAGCACCATTTGTCATATATTATATCTCGCACAATTTTGTTGATGTCAAACTTTAAAATTATGTTTCTGTCATCGGCTATCTAAACCTAAAATTTTTACGCGGCAAGAAAAATAGTTGGTCGTAAGTTTTTAACAATTTTAACGCCAGATAAGGTTTACAATGCCAGGTACTGCGTCTTCTTTGTTCTCGATATAAATTTGAGTGTTAATAATTTTAACATATCTATTTTGTGTCATTCGAAAATATTTATAGAAATTCATTTCTTTCCGTGAGTTTTGATATATTTCTCTGAAAATATTTGTCTTAGCCCCTATTGTTGTTCACGCTCTTAGAGTAGCGTCAATTCTGGAAACTTTTTGTATAACAAACAGCTGAAATGGCACAGAAAATTTAGCAATTTTTTTGTGTGGGGTTTAACGACTACGGTGTTCAACTCAATGCGCTACAGGCACTGCAGTTGCTTGTAGCGCATAACATTACCGGTCCTTAATTTGGATCCACTGGTTCCAGGAAAGGGAGAGACCCATACCACACCCAAAATTGGAACCAGAGCTCATCTCGGACGATTTGTGTCATCACCTTCTACATCACATTCCACCCAACTACCGGGTAAGCCTTGGATTTTGGAACTCACTTCATTGTTTTAATTGATTGTTTTTTTTTCAATTCGTCGTAAATAAACCAGCGAGACGGAAATTTCGTACTCAATGTTAGTTCTACTGCTGTAAGTGAATTTACTGGATTTCTATCTCTTACAGTCGAACCCGTTTATAAAGGGACGGAACAAGGAAGTCAGAAAATGCAATGAGCAATTTGTTAATGCTAATTCTAAATTTGATCCACTGATAATTGTTTGATAAAATTTCATTTTTATAACGAACACCTAGATATGTGTAATAGACCGGTCCCTGTCGAAATTGTAAGCCAAAGAACCTCAAACCCTTATTTTCATGCTTACCTATCGCTAATTTTATCTAAAAATGCTTCCTGAAACGTCCTTTTTGCAGACCCTTGAAATTCGCTACAAAATTTTACGTATTTTCATTGCTCTTCATACCTTTAACTCCTTTCATTTCTTTTCAATTACAGAAACTAGATGCACTTCTACTCTGAATTCCGTGCAAGCGTATGGATGTGTCATAACCGTCAATATTCTCCCATTGATTACTAAGCTCTTATAGATCTTATCTTTCGAATAACAGCATGCTGTCAAATATAAGAAAATATCAGAAAAGTAGTGATAAAAGTACTGAAGTCCCCCAAAAGGTCACTCGCAAGTTTTACTTAAAAGAGAAGAAGAAGCTATTATATCTGCTGTAGAAACCTTCCACCTAAAAAATGAAAATAAAAATCTCAGAATGTGAGGTAAGTGATGCCGTGACTTAATGGAATTCCAACTGCTATATTCTAACAGTGACGAAGAAACGAACGCAGTAAAATCTTTGTTTAAAATTCCATGACTCTCAACTTATCTAAGCAAAATAAGAAAAGGTTTTCTCATTTATTTGTTTCTATGTTTCTTTTTATTTTTTATTTATTGTTTTCTCATTTTTGTGCTTCGAAAGCATGTTTCAAGAACACTTCATCTTTGTAAAATGTCCGAAATAAGATTATACATACATATTTAATATCCGTTCTAAGTAAATATGAAGGATGAAAAATAACGCTAGCAGTTGAGAAAAGTTTCCTCAATCATATTTAAAGTAAGAGCTTTTCGCACCTTTTAAAAAATAACCAGCTTTATTCTTCGTGACACACCGGCAGTTTTATGAAAGTAAAATACTTATTATCAGTTATGAATGGAAATATAGAAGTTAATAAGGGAAAGTTAAAAGACAATTTTCTTATGGATGTAATAAGTAGAATGTTGTTGTAAGAGTTGGTGAGATACGTGTAACAAAATGTTAAGCGGAGGAACAAATCTTGACTGGAAGAGTATACTCTCAGACATGGCCGCCCTTATAGGAGTCAAGAGGAGGCATTTGCCTCCCCCTGGAAACTGGACCATGCCCTTTTTTTCTTTGGAAAGTACTATAAAGATTTTTGCGATAGCACTTTTTCTGATTGCTAATTTCTTCTGTGGAATTTCTGGATATGTAGAAAAAATAGGAAAAACTTGATTTACCGTAGAAAGTAATAATGAAATCTTCCATTGCATTTGTATGCAATTCGTAGTTACAATTTCCGTTTGCTCCCTCCTGGAAACTAAGCTATGGGCGCCCTTGCTCGCAGTTCTTGAAGATGGAAGGAAGATATTTTCAGTGAATGCCTGAATTACCTAAGCGATTGATTTTCATATGATACAAGTGCTATATCACTGCGGGAGAATCGAAATCCAAAAACGGAAAACGCATTGACAAGTTCAGTATTCACGTGTTATCTTTTGCAATCATGACATCGTCAAAACGTGTGTTAATGAAGTAAGAGAAATTTTTACATGTGGTGTACATATTTCCACTTATGCAGTTTGAACGTTTTCACAATGTAATAAATCTCATTATTAATTCTTCTTTTCCTAGGAGCATCATCATCACCAACCCCAGCCATACCACTTTGGATACGACATCAAGGATCATCATGGATCTCAACACAGACATGAATCCGGTGACGGTCACGGACATGTGAAGGGGAGCTACGGATTTGTAGACCACAAAGGAATCCATAGGGAGGTGCACTACGTTGCTGACCATCACGGATTCCGGGCCCAAGTCAAAACCAATGAACCTGGCACTGCAAATCAAGATCCTGCCCACGTGAAGATCCACTCACATGCTACCTATCATCATCATGAGCCACACCATCACCACCATCATTACTAAAAAGACTTATAAAATGGGGGGGGGGGGAGAGGGTCTTTGGTAAAAGTACTGAACCACGCTCATTTCTGTCTGGTCATATGGAGGGAAGGCGGTTCTTCATTGTTGTTACTTGTTTACATACTTTTTAGTGTTGCTCAATAAAAAGTTTATTATATAATGTTTCGATGTAAAGTGGTATTTTACACGCCTTTCAGTCAACTTCAAAGGACATGTGCAGTGATATTTTTTATGTGGGTGGCCCAAAATATTGGATATACAAATAAAAGTATCCCGGAGAAAACGTCTCCCAAATTATTTGGAAGGGGTATAAATATCTCCGCCGTTTTGAAGTGCGCTTCCAATTATTAGTATAGTATATATTTAAAAACATATACAAATATGTTTAAAACTAATTAACCAATAACGAGGGACCAAGTGATGTCTCATAGGAAGGGCCCGGGCCTCTTGGCCAACTTCACTGAGTGCACCACTGCAGATGCCTATCACGGTCAACTATTGCTACTTAAAGTTCGAGACCATAGATGGGGTGCTCAAAATGCTATAACCTAATCAGGATTTGAGACCACAGATAAGGTGCTCAAAAAAACGAAGCGCAGTCAAAATAAGAGATTGAAAATGAAATGGCCCAGTGGTCAGAGAGCGCAGTACTTGACAAATTGTCCGAACTGTGGCATTAGGAATTCCAGTAGTGCATGAGGGTTGGGTGCAGACTTTTCCCTAATGTGTTGTTTCTGTCCTTTTCTCAAAACCATCGGCACTAATTTAGAGATGAGTGACCCCTTAATAATTTAGATATGAGTGACCCCTTAGCATGCATGCTCTCACCGATTTTCTTTAGTTTCTTAAAACACTGGAACAAAACAAAATGGGTGATCCTTAAAAAATTAATAATACAGCTATATACGAGAAAAAATGTGTTCTGCTGAGAATGCTAATAGCATAGCTAAGATTTGAGACTAGTCGTGTAATGATCAGGAAATTTGTACCACAAATAAGACTTAAAGCTAACAGTGTTGGGGTCAGGATACTTAGATTACAACCAAGATTTGAGACTAATGGTGCAGTGCTCATAGTACACTGCTGGACAATTGCTAAGGACGGATCATAAACGGCTATATAGCGCATAAAAAAGTAAGTGTAGTTGGATGCCAAGTGAAATAAATAATGTCAGAATGCCAGGACATTACAAGAAAGACAATTTATTGTGCTCTGAAATCCAGAAGGCTTTGGAACGTGTTCAAGGGACAAACAGGCCATTTTGTGCAGAATACGTAAACGTGAAAAAAATGCAATTACCGTCCGCAGGCGTTCCGGTGTAAGATGTCAATACGGGATATGGCCGCCATGGAGGGCGATGCAAGATTCCACACGTCGTGTCATGCTTTGCACAACATTATCAAGCAGCTGTTGGGGTAATTTATCCCATTACTCTGTCAGTGCACGGATGAGGGTGTCCTTGTTTATTGGAGGGCATTGGCGACCAGCAAGACTCCTCCCCAAAGCATCCCACACATTTTCAATGGGATTCAGATCTGGAGAACGTGCTGGCCAACGAGGCGTTGAATATCCTCGCTCTCAAGACACTCCTGGACAGCGACTGTTTGATGACATGTTGCGTTGTCGTCCATTAAAATGAATCTATCACCGACAGCACCACGGAACATGCGAGCATGAGGTAGCAGAACATCATTAATGTATCGTTGGCTAGTCATAGTCCCAGTTCGAAGCACATAGAGAGACATACGGCCATTGATCATGATGCCAGCCCATACCGTGACACTACATGTCGGATATCGGTCTCTTTCCTGTATGTTTGCTGGACAATATGCAGTACCACTATCACGCCAAATCAGTTGCCGTCGACAATCAGACGATAGACTGTATCTACTCTCATCTGAGAAGAGGACAGCATACCAGTCGTTATCAGTCCAATTGCGATGTTGATGGCACCATTGCAAACAGGCGGTACGGTGACATCTGGACAATGGGATGCACACAACAGGACGGCGGGCGTATAGTCCTCCTTCAGGCAAACGTCTGGCGACAGTTTTTCGGGAGATCTGCTTGCCAGTAGCAGCCATAAACTGATTTGCTACATCACTAGCTGTGCTGCGCCGGTGTCTTTTTGTGATAGCACTATGTACCGATCTTCTGCAGCTGTCGTACTGCCAACAAAACCTCCCACGTGACGTTTGCTACACTCTCCATTTGTTTGAAATGATTTCCAAAGCCTTGAAACAACACTGTGGCTGACGTCGAACTCCCTGGCAACATCTGCTATTTTTCGCCCTTCTTCAATCTTGCCAATAATACGGCCACGCGTAAAATCATCTAAGTGATGTCGGGAAGACATACTGAAAATTGCAAGTTCGTCAATTGATTCTTTCCCTTTCAACTTTGCGTTTGAACAACAACGGTCAATACGCGTCAAATCCTTTATATCTCTTATCAGCGCTATGACGTCACGAACAAGTTCGGCAATCCAAAATTTGCATACGCACAACACGTCTTACTGTATCCCGCACTTATGCTAATTTCCACATTTTCCTGCCTTCCATTTTATGGTTGCTATCGTTACTATTGTCATCCGTCCTTAGCAATTGTCCGGCAGTGTACTTAAAACACAACCAACATTTTAGGATTAGTGCTACAACGTTCAGAGGACTTGTTACAAAATAAGGAATTGAAAATAGTGTAGTACTCAGAGTAATTACAACATAACCAAGATTTGAGAATAGTGGTGCAACGCTCAGAGGTACAACGCAACCAACATTTTGGTACTAGTGGTGCAATGTTCAGAGTACTTGTAACACAATCAATATTTGAGAATAGTTGTAATACTCAGATAACTTACAACAAAACTAAGATTTGAGACTAGTGGATTTGAGCATAATGTTCAGAGTATTTAGAATACAGCCACGATTTGGGAATAGTGTGTAATGCTTAGAGTTACAACACAACCAACATTTCGGGACATGTCGTGCAATTTTCAGAGTACCTACTTAACACAATAAAATTTGTGGGAATAGTAGTGTAATACACAGAGTAATTCCAACACTTCCATGATTTCAGACTAACAATGTGATGTTCAGAAAACTTGAAACAAAGCCATGATTTAAAACCAGAGGTGTAGTGCTCAAAGCGCTAACAAATCAGCTACGAATTTAGATCACAGATGAAGTGCACAAAAAAACTCATAACACAACCAGGGCTCGACACCAAAAGTGTGATACTGAAAATGCTAATGGCACTGTCAAGAAAAGAGACCAGAGAGGATATCATATCGCTATCTTAATTTGGAAAAACACTCTTAATGTTGACATTTCCCTGTTCACATTTTGTCAAATTTAACATGTCTGGGGTACTCCTCAGTTATGACTATCTCATATTTGCGACCTTGCTAGAATATTCTTCCAGTAGGTCCTTCGCCGAACGGGAGGAATGTGAATAGGCACGTCTTGTTGAAAGATGGTATTCTGTTGTCCGACAATGGTGGTATCACTACGAAAAAGAAGTCACATTTAACCTCTTCCATCAATACGTCACAGAACATTCAACCTCCTCCATCATTACGTCACAGAACGTTCAGCCTCCTCCATCAGCCTACAACACACCAACTTGACAACAGGGGCTCGTGACCTGGCTCAATTGCCGGGCTGTACTGGACATCGGACGTCATGACGGTTCTCACGGTGACAAGGTCGTCTTGACCGACCTGAATTACATATTTAAGCCAACGGGAAACAGCAGTAGCATGCACACAGTATTTGTCATTTTCTTGTTGGACTTCCGTCCACATTGAGTGGAGTTTAGGTCCCAGCCACCTACAGCGAGATCGCCTTTTGGGCAGGACATAGAAACGGAAGGAATGAGAGCAAGTATAGTGACTTTGACAGTACAGTTTTAGTGAGATTAGAGTACAGTAGATGGCGCCACCGTACAAGTACGATGTTGCACATAGAGGGGTGAGAGAATTTCGGGGGGGGCATAGGAAAGGATAGCCATTTAACCAGTGGGTCCAGCCTGGGGGCCGTCACTTAACGCGCTCGTCCGATGCACGGCGATATTCAGCGATTGTTAGTAAATCACACCATCTCTGAAAGATCAGCCCAGGCTCGAACCTGAGGACCTTGCATTGATAGTCTGACTCGATAACCACTAAGCCATCCGCGGCGCAGTAGCATGCTGTTCCCCGTTGGCTTAAATATGGTCGTCTTGGCCGACCTTGTCCATGCCTTCGTTATACTCATCGTGTTGTCGAATTGTTGCTGTCATAACCGTGAAACCACTCCGGGGTTCAGATTCAAGTCCCTTGCAACCTGGGTCTAAGACTGCCCTGCTTCTTGTCATTCCATCTCTCGCCACCGTACAACGTCGGATACACGTGTAGAGGCATAGGGGAAGCATTTGCAGCCACCAGAACGCTTCTTACACGCTCTGTCAACAAAACATGCTACTGCTGTTCCCCGTTGGCTTTAAATATGTAATTCAGTTTATATGCTGGACAGCATTTTGTTCACTGATATGCAAATACCACTGCTGACTTTTGTTTCTCGTGTCAATTTGCCCGAGAAGTGTCCTGTGAACATCATAACATTCCATTGAGCGCTTCGTATTATTTGTCCGCTATTGCCTTCCGGACTTTAATTTTGGATACCAGTGTATTTACTCCATGTAGCTGGAAAGTTTTCATTACGCCTACTACAGACACAGCATTGTCAAAATAAATACTCATATTCACTGCATCCCACTGAAAGTTTTGCAGTTCGTCTACTATAGATACAATATGAAGATACCAGTACAATACCCCATCCAGATAAAAATTTCTCAATTCGTCTACTGCACACACCGTATCGTGAAAATACCACTTCTCATTAACGTTAAAATTTTGCAATTCGGCTACTACACCTTCAGTATTGTAACGATTCGGGTTCATATGTGCGCTACCTAGCAGGAAAATTTTGCACTGAAGGAAGCAAAAGTTGGTACTTCAGTTATATCCCAATAAATTTGTCAATCCGTTTTCACAAAGAATTAACGTAAGAAATGTAAATAAATTTACTCTTTGGCCACCCAGAGTATTTGGATTTTCAAGCTTATGAAAAAGCTCGAAAGTATGTGGGAAATCTTGAGTTTCCTTTGCATGTTTCAAAATAAATTTTGTTGTCCGAAATACAAAAGCAAGGATGATTTTGCAAAGACAATGGCGTATTAACAGAAGCGGAAACTAGATTGAACAGCTTCATGATTATGAATAGTTGCAAATATAGTTTCTCAAATTCGATTTCTGGAAACGATAACGTCATATGTACAAACAAACAGTCAATTTGTTCAAGAGGAAACCAATATAACTCACATTTTGACGTAAATAATCATTTTTAACGTGCATATTTATTTTGTACCATACACACACCATATTAAAAAACTCACCGCACACCCCTTAAAAAGTAAATGAACAGCTCCACTGCGTTGTTAAGATGCGCGGTACAGCTGCAAACCGTATAAAAACAAGCCAGCAGCTGATCGCGATCATATCACACTGTGAGGTCGAGTGAAAATGTCGCGGCGGGAAAGAACTGACTTTGATAAAGGAAAGATTATTGGGTGTTATATTATTGGGTTGTCCATAAGAGAAACCGAGAAGCGTTTAAACATACCCAAGGCAATTGTTTTGGATGTACTGAATAAGTAGAAGACTCATGAAGCGCCTGAAGCAACAAAACGTACCGGCAGACTAAAGAAAATCGGTAATAGAGGGCGTCGAAACCTCACGAGAGTCGTTACAGATAATCGACGGAGTACTGCACAAGACCTCAGTGTACAGGTGAGAATTCTGGAACCTAGGGTATGTACACGTACCATTCGCAGAGAACTTCGTCACACAGGTACCCGTGGTCGTGCGGCTGCTCAAAAGCCTTTCATCTCCACTCGGAATGCTACTCGTTGTTTAGCATGGTGTAAAGAACAGTTATTGTGGACCGTAGATCAATGGAAACGGGTCCATCTTATAGACTGGTAAATCCAAATACACGATCCATTAGTCTGATGGTCGTGTGTGGGCATGGCGGCAGCCTGGGAAACGCTATTTACCACATTTTCCTACGGTCAAGCTTGGAGCTGGCAGTGTACTCGTGCGGGAGTGTTTTTCGTGGTATGGTCCCGGCCCATTGATTATCGTTGACAAACCTGTTCACTAGCACGTCTACCTCGATATTCTGGACAATTATGCCCTACCGACTTCGTGGCAATGCTATGGAACCGAGCCTTGTTGGTACCAGCAGGATAATGCACCGAGTCATAAAGCAAGAACTGTTACGGCGTGTAATTCCGTATCGTGTAAGAACTGTTATTGTGGACCGTAGCAGCACAGAGCCCTGATCGTAATCCCATAGAGCACCTATGGGACGAATTAGAGCGCCGACCAGCACAGAGCCCTGATCGTAATCCCATAGAGCACATATGGGATGAATTAGAGCTCCGCATCCGTAGAATTAGAGCGCTGCATCTTAGTAGTAGGCCATTGCAACCAAGGCCTACTACTAAGCAACAGTTAGCGGCAGCATTATGTACTGAATGGAAGTGCATACTTATCGCTGTGTTCCAAAACCCTGTCAAAAGCATGTCTCGAAGGGTCGGTGCATGTATTAAGGTCAAAGGTGGACCGACACGGTAGTAATGTACGTCAATAAATGCTATGTTGGTGTCTCTTCTAGGTGTCCGGTGACTTTTGTCAGAATTGGAAAGAAAGCAATGTCCAATGACGTGGTACCCGAAGTCGAAGCCCCCGGAAACAGTACGGCAGTGTCTGCGTCCTTTATGACAATGTCAGTCCAGGAAACAGTGGTTGGACCCAAAACCGGAACCCATGCCGACCCCCATATCCGGCTTACACCCACGTAAGGTTCTGCCGTCTGTTTGATGGGATATGCGGGATGTCCTGTTTTTTGAGCTACTGCTGGACAACGCCACTATCACCGCCGATGTGTACTTCCATTAGCTCGACGATTTGCACGCATCGCCCACGTCGAAACGACCAGTACTGCTGAACCGTAAGATAGTAATAGATAATTATGTTCCGCCCGTAGGCTTTACAGGGCTTATTGAAACTCACTTAAAGATGCCGTTAAGACAGCAATCACTGGAAACAAACCCCATGCAGGTCCGGACACATATCCTGCGTCACCACCATCAGCAGCGCGGGATATGGTAGATGTTTCCTCATCCCCCGACTGGGAGACCCCCTCGCCCAGCGCGAACGCACGAAGTAACTTTATTCATCGAAAAACCAAAAAAAATAAATTACAAATTCGGCAACACTTGCCGAGAAAAACAAATATCACAAAGTGCTCAAGTTTTCGACATGAGAAACAGAGCAACATCCGCTTGATGGAACAAACAAAAGGAAAGAGGTTGTGAAAGAAATATCATGAAAGAAATACGGGATTACGCTATATAATACAAATTTTGAAGATGACAATCCGATTTTTTGGCGTAAATGTAACAAGGATGGTAAGTCAGATAACATCCGAAAACTTGAAAATTTTCATCGTCCTGGAGCGGGACTCGAACCCGCATCTCCCAGAAAAACTCCCGGGTATGCTAACCACTACACCACCCAGAACGACCAATTTCAAGTTTCCGATCAATTTGAATTGAACCATCACAGGATTCGCTAGTCGAAGCAACTGGCATTCATGTTTAGCGAATCTGGAGGTTAAGAATCTTATCCCGTGTTTGCCCGGAGAAGCAGATAAATCATGAAAGAAACACGGGATTACGCCACATAATACAAATTTTGAAGATGACAATCCGATTTTTGGCGTAAATGTGACAACGATGGTAAGTCAGATAATATCCGAAAACTTGAAAACTTGGTCTTTCTGGGTGGTGTAGTGGTTAGCACGCCCGGGCGTTTTCTGGGAGACGCGGGTTCGAGTCCCGCTCCAGGATGACGAAAATTTTCAAGTTTTCGGATGTTATCTGACTTACCATCCTTGTCACATTTACGCCAAAAATCGGTTTGTCATCTTCAAAATGTGGAAAGAGATTACTTTTTCAAATTGAAAGAACCAAAAAAATATTTATAAGATACATTTTAAAATCAGTGATCACGAATAGACATTGAAAATATTACACTTCATCCAATACCACAAATAATTCATTTACAGATTCGTTAAAATATCGCATCATATTTGAAATTTGTTTAAGACACTGAGCTGACTTTAAAATATGCAATTTACTTTGCCAATAACTTTATCCAGATAATACAATCGAACATCGTTAAAATGATTACATTCAAATAATAAGTGCGAGATATCTTTTCTCTCAGTGGAACAACTACATCCTACTCTTTTGATGCCGAACCTCTCAAAATAATATGGACTAACTCCATGTTCAGTGAACCCATTGGTTCAGATATTTATCCCTCTGGCACCTAGTATCCGAGACTGAAGGAAAGAACTCAAAAATCTTTCTTCCGGTAGTTCCCTCATCCCATCTGATCAGCCATTTTTTAAGCATCAGTCATTTTAGTTCAGTTTTCTTGGTTGCCAGTGGAGACTTAAGAATAACATCCATATTTTCTTTCTTTGCCAAAATATCGGCCAATTCGTTGCCAGGTAAACCAATATGTCCTCTTATCCAGTGGAAGGAAATACGATTAATCCCCAATTAAAACACCATGTTTTGAATTTTTCCGACTAGATCACATGTAGTTCGAAAGGTCGATATTGATTACAAGGCGGATTGACTGTCGGATCAGATATGCCCTTCTGATCTGTTAGAATTTGTTCCCAACCATTGCAAGAACGAGAAAATCGCAATAAGTTCAGCTTGAAACACCGTAGAGTTATCTGACAATCGCATCGACTGGGAGACCGAAAGGTTTCCGTCGGAAAAAACGCAGAATCCTGCTCCCGTTTTGTTGTTCATCTTTGATCCATCTGTGTAGATTTCAAAGCCAGAATTAATCGGAAAAGTTATATTCCAATCAATTAGTATTTCAGTTGCAGGGTGTCTCTCCATATTCATAATTTTCCTTTCTAACAAGAGTGGATCAATGACCGTATCAAAAACATTGTTGTTTGTGTTTTTATTTCTGAGGTGGAACATTGCACGCTCCGCCTCAACTATTAAATATGTCGGCGTAGATATGCACTTCTCATGAAACGTAAGGGCGTCTTCCTCCCGCAGGACGGAGTGAGACCTCACGTAGTACGGGTGACCTGTCACAATATCAGGAACCTGTGCTGGGAGCTACTGCCACACCCACCTATTTCCCTGACCTTGCCCTAAGTGACTACCACTTTTTCGGGTTGTTGCAACATTTCCTGGACGGACAGCTGTTCACTAACCGGGACGATGTCGAACGCGCACTTACACGCTTCTTTGCGTCCAAGCAGCTCCAATTCCACAGGGACGGTATCCGACAGCTTAGCTACCCGTACGATGAGAGCAGGTCGTGGCAGACGATGGCGACTGCTTTTCGGACTGATTTGTACTGGCATATTTGGACAGCAGATATCAAGTGAGGGTCACATTGATGAAGAAATTAATCGGCGTACAAAACTTGCCTGGAGAGCTTTTGGAAGAAACAGCATAATTTTCAAGAGCAATATGCCATTATGTCTTAAAAGAAAAGCGTTTGATCAATGCGTCCTTCCAGTGCTTACGTATGGTACAGAGACGTGGACCTTAACTAAAAGAGACATACAAACTCTGCAGACAACTCAAAGAAACATGAAGAGGTGCATGCTTGGTGTAACCAAGAGAGATAAGAAGATGAACTCGTGGATCAGAAAAATGGCAAGAATGGGAAACATCATGATCAGAGTAAAATCCCTGAAATGGCAATGGGCTGAACATACCGCCAGAAGGACAGATCATCGATGGACAAACGAAATTTTAGATTGGATTCCAAGGGACAGGAAAAGACCCAGAAAAAGACCACATGGGAGATGGGTGGATGAAATTCAAAAGTATGCGGGAGTAACATGGAGGAGACTGGCACAAGACAGACCGTTGTGGAAGAGGCTTGGAGAGACCTTCGTCCAGCAGTGGATTGGTAATAGTTAACAATGATGATGATGATACGATAATTAGAACTTTTCTGTTCCCTCGCATTTGCAGATATTACTTTCTTCCTAACCCAATATTTTTGCCAAACCACCTGGCAGGTTGTTTAATAGCAGCCATCGCCCTTTCCACCTCGCGTGGAAAGAACGATGACATCTATTTGATGTTCCTAATCCACGTCAACTGTGTATTTATCATTCATTCGCCTTCTAGTTATTTGTTCAGTTGCTGCTGTTCATCTTTGGTGAATCCCCAGCATTGTGTGGGGCTCCAAGAAGCAACCTGCTATGTGGTTTGGCAGTTTGTCGTATGTGAGTCTAGGGATTTTTGAGGTCGCTGTGGTGCAGTGGTAGCATGTCCGGCGCATAACTGGAAGACCCTGGGTTCGATTCCCGTGGCGGCCGATGATAATTTTTCCGCGACTCACTGATAAACGTGGAAAGAGCGATACTTCTATTTCATATATCTATAATTGATCGTTCTTTGACACCCGTCGACACAGTTGAAAAAGACCATCCATTTTAAACACAATCAAACTCGAACAAGTAGATGTACGGAGTTGTATTACGCAGTAAAATTAAGCTAACGGAACAAAGAACTACTTACTGTTTGACTGGTTGCTAGGCAATAGGTCTTGCGCGAGACACTTGCACGGAGGCATTACATGTTGAACACGCCTAAGACTTTAAGGGTGAAGCTAAACGGGTACAACGATTATTACAGTAAAGCTAAAGCGAATGTAAATCTAATAGTGTCTTACAGAGAAACCAACGTAACGTTGGAATAATATATAGTTGCTGCCACTAAAAACATTGCTAAAATTAACTATTATTCTACAACCACAACTAGCAATTTCTCTATCAGTGCAAATGATTTACGGCTTGACAATACTCATCCGCGTTGAGAGTGAAATTGATTTCACTTTCAATCATTTCGTCCATTACGTTTTCATCTTCCTTAAAACTGACGTGTTCCATCAATCTCTTACATTTGCGGTATATTTCATCGCCACCTGTAGTTTCAATGAAACTACCAGCATTTGCCCGATATTTCTTTTTTTTCATTTTTTTTTCCGGTCCCATAAACGCCAACTATAGAGGGGGCAAGGCCAATCTTGCCCCTTTAATAATTTTACTAGAGGGCAGTGCCCACCCAATATTTTTTGCCCTGTTTAACAAAATAAGTTTCTGTTTTTTTTTGTGCGCATGTCATTTTCGAAATGCGTGAATTGAAATATTTCTACAGAGAAAAAAATACTTTCCCATGCTATTGAGGTTCTTGTATGCTATACTAATGGCAAAAAATACATTTCTTTCCTTTATAGAATAGTATTATTTCTATAAGACGGACCAAGCTCCAACTTATGAGATTATTTCCAAAAAAATAACAAATAACAAAATAAGTAGAAACTCTTTTTTTCTAATATTTAGCTTTGCTCATTTGATAAGGAACTCGGTTGCCAGCCCCGTATTGTGTTTGACATGTTCTCGTGATATGTGGTAAATGTTTAAAACAATTATTAAAAATAAAATTAAGAAATAAAAATATAGAAATGTTTAATCTCTAGCGCCTTTATTTATCTATTCTTTGCGCTTCTTGTTATTTGTTTGAGTAATTACGCTAATTTCTCACATTTTCGATAAATGTTTGGAAATAAAATCTCTGGATACTTTTATAAAATCACAAGCTAAATTATATTTTTTAAATATTAATATTCAGCAAAAGAATATTTCTGTTGCTTTGTTCATTTGCTGATCAGAAATTACAATTGCAATTTAAAATATACACTGCTGGCCACCCAAAATGCGACACCAAGGAGGACACGAGATAGCAAAGCCAGATTTACTGGACACATAACAACAAATACAAAGATGAAACGATTGAGCTTACAGGCCCGTGCGACTTACGGAACACGCAGACATCAATAGTTCGTGTGGCCCCCATGGCTAACAATAGCGGCCGCTACACGCCGCGGCATCGAA
The DNA here is from genome assembly GCA_039090855.1 of Macrothele yani. Classification (NCBI taxonomy): domain Eukaryota; kingdom Metazoa; phylum Arthropoda; class Arachnida; order Araneae; family Macrothelidae; genus Macrothele; species Macrothele yani. The sequence continues at coordinate 136,296,182 of CM077002.1, forward strand.
CGAAAGAGGCTTTGGATGTGGGCTTGGGGTATGTCGGTCCAGGCTGCTTCCACACATTGCCACAGTTCATCAGGCGTAGCCGCGGGTGATACTTGCCGGGCCACTCGGTTGCCGATCAGCGACCAGACGTGTTCGGTGGGCGACATATCGGGAGAACAGGCGGGCCACAGAAGCAGTGACACCTGGTGGACCGTGAAGAATTGTTGCACGATGCGTGCTACGTGGGGGCGCGCATTGTCCTGTTGAAACGTGGCCGCTGACAGGTCCTGCAAGTAAGAGAGGACTACAGGCTCCAAAACGTCGGAGATGGTGCGGTGGCTGCTGAGTGTACCGGCGATGCGCCCCATAGGGGTGCGGATGTCATGTCCAATTGCGCCACGATGGTCGGACCAATGGCGCCAGGCGACCTGGTCGGATCCGCGCGCGGTGCCACCACGCGCGGATCCGACCATCGTGGTGTTGCAGGCAGAAGCGGGATTCATCGGAGAAGACAATGTCGTGCGATTCCATAGTCCATGTGCGGCGTTCAACGGCCCACGGCCGCCGCACCCGCCGGTGGTGTAACGTCAATGGTAATCGGAGCAATGGTCGCCGTGCGACAAGTCCCCGCTCCTGCAGACGATGTCGAACGGTACTTGCTGAAACAGGTTGTTGCGCAACACACCCTAATTCCTGCGCTAACGTTCGTGATGTGGCGGTGCGAGCCGTCAATGCCCGCCGCAGAACATGCCGGTCCTCCCGTTCGGTGATGTGCCGCGGCTGCGGCAATCGCTCACGTCGGTCCGTCCGTCCCTCCTGCACCCACCGAATCCATACCCGCCTCACTGTGGCTGGATGCCGTCGCACACGGGCACCGATGTCTCGGTACGATAAACCGCTGTCACGATAAGCCACTATTCGTCCTCTGTTGGACTCCGAAACGTGCTGGAATGACTGCCGTGTTCTGCGACGAGGCAACAAGAAGCTTCCTACGCACAGGTCCGGCAGCACAACACACTTCCACTACTTATACCCCGCCTTCTGTGCACCCTTCTTATAGTGCTTCTCGGTGGCGTGCCGTGCGCACATGATTTGCATATGCCCTGCAATGCTAATCGTTTGCATGTCCTCTCGCCGTCGCCGCATGCTGCGAATTTCAGGCCAATCGGATGCTTCCTTCTTGGTGTTGCATTCAGGAGTGTACGTCGAATCTCACAGTTTATCTTTTTGCCCCCCCCCCACCTCGCCCTTTTTGTTTCTCCTGACCATGGAAGAGACTTGCCCCTCTCACGTCTGATCTCTTCACGCCTGCCCCCGCCCCCAATGATTTGGTGAAGTCGGTGCCTCTGTCCGGTCCTGAATTATGTTTTCGGTATCTCTTTCTCACATTACAAAGCCAATAATAAAAATGTGTAGTAATTACTCCACAAATAAGTAACCAAAACTACGATAGTGTAAGTTAAAAAAGAAAACAAGAAATTTCAACGAGCCTTTTATTGAAAATTAACTATTAAATAATATAAGCTAAATGATTTCACGGACGAGCAAGCTGAACGGTGTTATGATAATGCGCTGCACACCCACCAAACTAAATATTTGTAACTGCTTGCACGCAACTCTGGCTCTACAGGTGAGCCATTAAATGACGTCATAAAATAAACCGCACAGACTTCATATCAGTTTCATGATGCCCCTGTCATGCATTGGGTCAAAAAGCAGAGAATGAAGGACTAGTAGTTAGTTAGTTCCTACAGTCAGTAACAGTCGGTAATGCGGAAATTAGAGACATGCGACTATTTACGGGGCTTTTTTTTTTTTTTTTTTTTTTTTTGGTTTGGAGGTTTAACGATCACTGTGAGTAACTCCTTGGCGTATAAGCAGTCGCTCGTCCCTAATTTAAGACCACTGGTTCCAGGGAAGGGAGAGAGCCAGTAGTACCGTAAGGCAAACACAATACCAGTGGCGTATCTTGGGTCCGAGACCAGGGCTATCTCATCCCCCCCCCCTTCGCCTTAGTACTGTTTTTTTTTTTAATTGCGAAGTTCAGTTTTTAATTGTTAAGTAATATAAGTAACTTTTTTTCTAAATTTTAGGTACATGCCATTGCTAACATGATACCAAATAATTATGAGGATTAGGATTTGAACACTTATTTGTACGAGGGTAAATCAAAAATTATCCGCACTCACGCCAGAATTATTTTTAGGTTGGCCCCACTGCCTTCTGCGTGTGGCATTCTTGTGGTTATGTTACTGAAGTTTGATCTTAATTGCTACATTTTTCTTTGTTCTGTTACAGAGTAAACATGGCCGCTCCGCTGGCAGTGTGTACCAAGGAAGAACGGAGAGCAGTGATCCTATTCCTCTGGTCTGAAAGTGTGTCAGGGGCTGAAATTCATCGCAGGCTGGCAGCACAATACGGGGACAGCGCTCTACCACGTAGAAGTGTGTATGAGTGGATCGAGAAGTTTAAAAATTACCGGACAAGCGTGAAGCATTAAAAGGGTACAGGGAGCCCATCAACCTCCACCATTGACGGGGGATTCAACTAGCTCGAGAGATGATTCTGGCGAGCCGACGAGTGATCACCGATGAGGTTGCCAGTTCTCTGCAAATCAGTTATGGTTCTGCATACGAAATCATTCACGAGAAACTTGGTTTCCTAAAGTCTCTGCAAGATGGGTGCCAAGAAAGCTTACTGAAGAGCATAAGCGCAAACGTGTGGAGATCTCCCAACGCTTACTCCACCACTACAACAATGATGGTGAAGCCTTTTTGGAGAGAATCGTCACAGGAAATGAGACCTGGATCCATCACTTTAAGCCGGAATCCAAACAGCAGATTATGGAGTGGAAACACCCGAGATTGCCAGCGCAGAAGAAATTCAAATGTGATGGTAACCGTTTGTGATGGATACCGAAAAGGGATGGTAACCGTTTTTATGGGACTCTGAAGGACCTATACTGGAACATTACCTGAAAAAAGGTCTACAGTCACCAGTGTACGCTGCAGTGAAATGCTGTCAAAGCAACTGAAACCAGTTATTCGCACCAAACGCCGAGGCATACTGTCGAAGCACGTGTTGTTGTTGCACGACAATGCACGCCCCCATTCGGTCTCCCACACCGTTAAAACCCTTGAAAAATTAGGTTTCTAGGTGCTGGTACACCCTCCATACAGTCCAGATTAATCTCCTTTCGACTTTCACCTCTTTGGACCCCTCAAAGATGCTTTGCGAGTTCGTCGATTTGTCTTCGGATGACGAAGTGAAGGCAGTGGTGCATAAATGGCTGTGTGACCAGCAACAAACCTTCTCCAATGGAGTACGCAAGCTTGTGGATCGCTGGAACAAGTGCATCGAAAAGCAAGGAGACTATGTAGAAACATTATGTATTTTTTAAGCCCTGGTATTGTTGTGATATATAATAGAAACAAGAGTGCGGATAATTTTTTATTTACACTCATGCATGAACTCCATTCTTCTTCTGAATACTTTGTTTGTACATGAACTCCATTCTTCTTTCCTTTTGTGTGAACTTAGCATTACGTTTTCATAAAATGTTTCTTCCGAGTACTTTTCCATATTTAAAAATATTGTTTTTATCTATTGATAAAACAGCCAAGTTTTTCTAATGTGCATGTCCTTGTGTGGCTCTAAGATATATCTTGATTCTTTTTAATGCTGAAAAACTTCTTTCGGCAGTTGCAGTTGTTGATGGAAAGTTTAATATGAGGTCTGCTAATTTGCACACCTCACTAAACACTATATGTCCAATTTATTAAACTTTATGTAACACGTAATCTCTCTTACTGATTTGTTTTTGTATTCATCAAGGGAATAAAACACCTTCAGTTCACTTTTTAGTCGAGCTTGTATCAAAATTCAAAGCATAGAGTTCTTTAAGTTCTGACAGCAGATGTTTAGGGAAGCTTTCACAAAATTTATCGAAACAGTTCGAATAAAACAAAGCCACGAATTTAAGATATAATATCTCTGATTTTAATTCATTTACACTTCGCAAAAACTGAAACAACTCTCGCGAAACACTTATCGGCGGGAGTATGCGAGTGACGGAGATAGTCTAAGTCTTCTTTTTTCTGAGCGAACCGTTTCCTAAAGCAATGGTCCATTCCCCTCTACCAGCTGATTCATGTTGTCATGGAAACGCTAGCAGGTGATCGTGCGGAAGGTTTTCGAATCAGAACTGCGAAGCCTCTGGAAGAGCTACTTGCGTTATGCCGTTGGTTTTCGCTCGCCAGACTGATTCAAAGAAGCGAATCCGCACGTGTCTTTTTCGCACCGAAAACATCGACATACTGTGTTTTAATACCGTTGATAATTGACTTTTATTTGTGTGTATTTAATTCAGTTTTATTTGTGCATTCTCTGGGCTTCGCAACTAGCCTAGCTAGCCTCGAACATACGCCACTGCACAACATCCATGCCTCACGGCATTCGAACCCAGACCCATCCAGGAGGAATGGTCAGAAACCAGCGCTTAGACTACTGCGCCACCGGGACGGCTCTTATAGGTCTGAGAGTTGCTCTTGCTGGTCACTAAGCCCCAAAAGGAAAAAGAAACCTTACGATGACGTCATAAGCAAATTTTTAGGCTTTCATTCACAGGACGTGTTGATATAATCACGGACATTTGTACTGTGGGTTCTTTTTAACAGTTTCAATCATTAGTAATAATATATAAATAATGGTTTTGGAGTATTTTACTCGTTCAGGAAGCAAGTGGAATAGTAAAATTTAACCACACCAAACATTTTCACCTATGCTTTCAAAATATCAAAAGAAAACCAGTTTCGAAAGCAAACTATCGTGACATCTTGACGATAAACAAGTTTCGGAAGAAAAATTCAAAATTTTTGTATGAGCAATAGAGCGCTGGTGTGTGTGTGTGTGTGTGTGTGTGTGTGTGTGTGTGTGTGTGTATCTCATGAAGCGTGAGACCGATGTAAAACAAAAATATGTCGAACGAAATTATAATAAAACATAATGGACAAAATTAACTATATACAAAAGAAACTTGGAAGAATTCAAGATGTTTGTACAATATGAGTAAACAAGAAAGACGACACCGAATTTTCGGGTGTAATATGCACGTCTTTTGAATCCGTTCTGACGCGAATTAAATTTATCAAAGATATTCAGAAGAAAGAAGTTTTCCTATCGGGTTTTTAATCGCGCAGATACTGCGGCAAACGGAATCGCGAACTTACGCCATCTGGTGGCATACTTGCGTTTTAAGAAAAATTTTAAATTATATGAGAAATATTTCACTCTGGAAACGCTCTCCAACAAAGAAAGGATTTTTTCAAATCGGACTCTTAGAAGCAGAGATATCGACAAATATAAGATATGCATCTACGCCCCCTGTCGGGAAAAGCATGCGTTATTTTAAAAAGAAGGTATTCCCAAAATATCTTTCCATGTGAGCGGTATGAGTCCAGGGAAGAATTTTTTCAGTCGAGTTTTAAGAAGCTCAGATTTTGCTGCAAATACATCAGAAGCAAAAATTAACACTTATACTCCCCTGGTGACCAAACAGTTTTTTGCAAAATGTTATAAATTATATGAAAAACATTTCTCATTAGGAGATGTATGCGATACAGGAAGAATTTTTAAAATTGAAGTTGCAGAAACAGAAATATCGGGGAAAACGCAATTTACCTTAACGCCCCCTAGCGGAAAGTCTCTGATTTACTTGAAAATTTTGAAATTATATGGAAAAACATTTTGCACTGGAAACGATATCCAACAAAGAAGACATTTTTCAAATCGGATTCTTAGAAGTAGAGATATTGAGAAAAATAAGATATACATCAACGCACCCTGGTGGCCAAACCATTTTTGCCAAAAATTAGAATTTACATGCAAAAGATCTCCCATCAGGAGTTATATCCGGTGCAGAAATAATTTTTCAAATCGGAGTTTTAGAAACAGAGATATCGGGGGAAACGCATTTTACCATAACGCCCCCTAGCGGAATGTCCATGAATTACTTGACATTTTTTGAAATTATATGAAAAATATGTCGCACCGAAAACTCTATCCAGTAAAGAAGGAATTTTTCAAATCGGACCATTAGAAGCAGAGATATTGATTTATTTACGAAAAAAATATTCCGAAAAGATTCATCGACATGTGTGGTATCGGTCCACGAACGAATTTTTCATTCGAGATTTTAGAAGCTCAGATTTTGTGCCAAATACATCAGAACCAGAAATTAACACTTACGCCCCTGGTGGCCAAACCATTGCTTACCAAAAAGTAGAAGTTATGTGCAAAAGCAGATTGATAACTAGGAACAGTACACCAATTAAGTAGTAAATAGAAACACTATACTAGTGATCCGATTTTATTGGCGTAGGAAATAGACACATAAGCGTTTCCAAGCTTTCGCACGTCAACCAGATGGCTTTTTCAAGGAAGTTAGACAGAAACTGCAAACTGAATAATAGAACGCTTTAACGATTTGAACGCGGGATGTTGACTTAACAATAAATAGGTACTTTTTAAATTAATATAAATTGGTATCTATTTATTGTCAAGTCAACTTCCCGCATTCAAATCGTTAAAGCGTTCTATTATTCAGTTAGCAGTTTCTGTCTAACTTCCTTGAAAAAGCCATCTGGTTGATGTGCGAAAGCTTGGAAACGCTTATGGGTATATTTCCTACGTCAATAAATCGGATCACTAGTATAGTGTATAATGAATAAAATGCTTCTTCTAAATTGCTAATTATGCTTTATAATGCTTCTGCTACTAGTAATGAATAATGAATTCAGCTTCTTCTAAGCTACTAATAATGCTTCTTCTAATGGTTGTTGTTTGTTAATTAAATCATGAATAAACTTTCCTGCTAGTAGTGTAGTAACAATAATGAACAAGCTTATAACTGGTAGTAATGTTGTAGTAGTAATTAAGATGAATAAAGTCTTATGCTGGTTGTTACTAATAACACTAAATGAAATAAACCTAACAGCCAGACAGAGATCTGACAAAACTATGAACTGAGAAAGACGTACTTACGAAAGCAATCTTTTATTTGGTCAACTTTTCGCTCTCACATAAATGAAGATCTCTTTACACATAAACCACAGTTCACTTCGTACAACAACAAACGCTCTCTTTCACATAAACCAACGCTCTCTGACACATAAACAACAGCTCACCCTACGCACATCCACAAAAAGCTCTCTCTATACAACAACAAACGCTCTCCCTATGTATCGTTGAACGCGCCTATTTATACTGGCTACCACCACGTCATGACTTACACTCATTGCCAGATCTCATTCAGCGGGTGAAATAAGATCTCGTTCAGTAAGAAGATAATTTACATAGGAAAATAAAATAACCAGAGATAGTAAAAATCAAAAGGAAAGTGAATCTAGAATATACAAAAGGAAAGTGAATCTAGAATATACAAGTGTTACTATTTCCTATATGCAAACATTTTCTATCAAGAGCTGTATCCGCTGAAGAAAGAATTTTTCAAATCGGAGTTTCAGAAGTACAGATATCTGGGAAAACGCAATTTCCTTTTACTCCCGTAGCGGAAAATCTATGCTTAACTTGAAAAAGTGATTATACCTAAAATGCCTTTCGACATAAATGGAATCGAAAGGTAAAAGTACTTTTTCAATCGAATGTTTAGAAGCAAATATATGTAATAAAATGTATTTTGAATACGATATCATCTGCGTTTACGCCCTCTAGCGGCGAAATTGTACATCGTACAAAAAACAACAAAATAAAGGATCATCATTCGCATATTTTAAGCTTTCCAATGCAAAAAGAATTTTTTAAATCGGACTAATAGTTGTAGAGATATGGTGTCCATAGACGGACGGACAATCCGATAACAGAAGTACGATCTTTTTGTACAAAAGACGTGCTAAAAGCGCGGGTGGGGGGGGGCATCTCATGAAGCCATAAAGCGTGAGACCAATGTAAAACAGAAATATGTCAAACGAAACGTATGAAATTTAATGGAAAAAATCAACTATATACAAAAGAAACTTTTGGTATGCGAAAAGAGCCATGAAACAATATCTTCTAAAATCAATTTTTCTTTTAAATGTCAGACTATTACTTCCTAAATATTAAGCATAAATCTTGCAAATTTTATATTGCCACTTTCCTTTTTTACGTGTTTTATTTTTCGGATATATAAAACTAAATCCCCTTTTCGTAATGAAAATCAGGTTTCGTTTGTACTTGTGGAATTTATACATGAAATGTACGGGGTTCTTTTTCTTAAAGCTATAGCTTGATTTTAGCAAAAACTGACATATTTTAAACAATGCGACGAATTTAGAAATATCTCAGTAATACATATTTAACGCCAGAGCTAGAAAATCCAGTGATAATCGATTGGTGAAAGGAACTTAACGGATCAGAAGCGCGTTGACCTGAAAAATGGAGATCTATTTCTTCGTTTTGTCTTTCATGCGCTCGCCCTTGTAACTGAATCACGTGACCTCCACACTACTACAAACACCCACGCTATATAAGTACGAAACGCAGCTCATTTTGTCAAATATCTGAGCATTTTACAAATCATACAGCTTCGAAACCGTACAACTTTCAGAAAATGAGCATGACATTCAAGGTGAGTTCTAGTTTCGCTCGTTGACTTGTGTTTAAAAGTAAATGATTTTGCATCTTGCGTTGATTCTTAACTTGATAACAGTTAAGAATCAACGCAAGATGCAATAGTGAGATCCGTGTATGTATGTGTGTCCAGGTGGTGGAATCATGATTGCACGAATTATTTTGTGGCCAGTAGGGAAAAACATTAAAGCCGCCCCGGGTGCAGTGGTCTAAGCGTTGGCTTATGACAATTCGTCCGAGAAGAGTTCGGGTTCGAATCCTGGTGAGGCATGGATGTTGTGTTAGTCTTACGGCAAGTGCTCTCTCCTTTTCCTGGAACCAATGGTCTAAAATTAGGGGCAGGCGACTGATTATAGCCTAATGAGTTGTCCATGGTGGTCGTTAAACCTTCAATCAAAAGGGGGGGAGAGAGAAGCATTAAAAAATTGTTCTTTCAGTGTTTCATAAAGAAAAAAAAAGTTGCTATCAAGCTTGCCCCACCAAAAATAATATTACTCGTCCACCCATCGCCCATTATGATTTCGAAGTCTAGCTACGTTCCAGCTGGAGAGTAGAGATAATTAATTTAAATGAAAGGAAAAAGCGCCACACACATTACAACACTGAAAATAGAGAAAAGAAAAGGCGGTAATGGCTCTCTCAATTATTAGTATTGGTGTCTCTGTGATGCCTTGTAACGTCTAATACACACACACACACAACCAAACTGAATGCCTCCCTGCTGCAACAATACCAAAGAGAAATGTAAACACTTCCGTTGACATCTAAGACAGTAAAAAAAAGTGACACTTGTTCTACAAAGAAAATGTTTAACATTTATTTTGAAGACTGCGTAGAAATTTTTCTACAAAATTTTTATTTCCATAATCTCTCCGTTTCCGCAAAAAAAGCTAAGCAAGTTTCAATAGCACATGTAATCGAATTGCTGCGATTTTCAACACTCATCCGTTCTTTAAAGAAATAAATATATTTTTTAAAATTATTTTATTATCAACAAATGTCAATCTATTGCTCGATGAAGGCCTCCCAAGTCTTTTCCACAATTTTCTATCTTCGTCTTGTCTCTTCCAAGTCACTCCAGAATGCCTCCGAATTCATCCACTCATTCCCCACCTGGTCTTCATCTAGAACTTTTCCTGTCCCTTGGTATCCAGTCAAGTATTTCAGTTGTCCAATGATGGTCAGTTCTCGGAATATATCCATCCTGTTGCCACTTGAGAGTCTTCGCTTTGATTGTAATGCCATAAACTCTTATCATTTCCCTAATCCATGAATTTCTCTTTCTATCTTTCCCAGTTATACCAAGCTGCACTTCTCCATGTTTCTTTCAGTCGTCTGCAGGATCTGTATGTCTCTTTTAGTTAAGGTCCATGTGTTTGACCCGTAAGTACGAACTGGAAGGATGCGTGGATTAAACACTTTTATTTTGAGACGTAATGGCAAATTCCTCTTGAAAATTGTACTGTTTCTTCCAAAAGCTGTTCAACCAAGTTTTATGCACCAACTTGTATCTTTTTCTATTGAGCTCAAGTTTGACATTTGTTGTCCAAGGGAAATTTAAACATCAGTTGCTTCTAGATTTGCTCCAGCAACTTCCACTTCTTTGCTTTTGTCAGACAGTTCACGGATCATACACTGTAGCTCTGAGGAGCCACTTGCAAATTTGGCTCTGTCGTTAGAAAAACAAAGGTGGGTTATATTACCTCCATTAATCTTTATTCCTCTGTCTTCCCAGTTGAAAGACATGCATACTTTTTTAATCGTATTTCTATCATTTTCAATATTTCAATAAGTGTTCTCAATCGATCTAATTTTGAGGTCTTACGAGTCGGCCGCCCGACAAGGCATGTGAATATTTTATAATACATTTTCACTTTCTGTGCTGACTGCCAATAACGGCTTTCCTCCTTTTTTTTAGTTATTTTCAATTTAATTGGTGCTTAGTTGGCTACGACCTTATATAGCTCTCTTGTCCTATCAAAATCTGATATTCATTTACATATTTACTTTCCTTTTCTCTGAGAGATAAAATACTCTGTCATCCACGAAAAAAAAAAATAGAAGCAGGAATATTTTGCGATTACCATCTAACATGGCACAGATCAACAGAAATTTCTTATTAAAGCTTAGACCACAGTAAAGAAAGTTGCAATATGTGCAAAAATATTGTTGCAGTATGTTTCATGAATTTAGTTAACCCGAAGGAAACTTATAAATTGAGGTTTGGAAAATCAGTTTCCAAAGGGACAAAAACGAGTTCTTAGAACAAAAGAAAGTAAAGAAATAAGTTTCTTAGAAACCTCAAGCAAAACACAAAATTCTCTCTCTAAATCAGGTAAATAAAACGCAAAAACTACAAAAAAGAGAGCAACAACTATAAAGAAGAAAAATGTTTTAAAACTTACCCAACACAGAGGAATTTCTGCTTGGTCTATGTCTCTTCCGACGTCGGGTCGTGCCTTTATGTCACACACGATCTGTTATTTTAGAAAAAATTATGAATTAGCATTAATGAGTATGTTTGATTTAAATGCATTCTTATTTTATTTGTGTTTTCGGTGGGGCTGTGTTCTAGGGTAAGGATGTCTTGGGAATATTTGCACTGAGGGAGGGTTTTTCTATGTCTTGCTAGGTCAATTTTGAGAATAGCACTTGAGCCTTATATAGATATGTGATATAGCAGAAATCCACGTTCCACTAAATCTTTCCGTAAATTATTAAATAAAGATTTATGTGGATCCTTGAAAAAAGCCATAGATGACGGTTTACAATATTTTTCACATTCTTCCAGTTTGTTCACAACTTGCTTCACATTGTTTTTGATTAGCATTCTTACGCTTGAATTCTTCCTTTAGTTTATGAAAATTTTTCCCTACCTGCATTTATTGGTTTTGGGTAGTTTTTTCTGACATTTCTTCATTTTAACTATTTTTCTTGAGAACTGTCTGCAGCTCTTTGCACGTTCATATTTTCAGTGTTTAATTTTTTTCTGGTTTTGGGGGTTTTTTGTTTGCAGTCTTAAGTGTGTGTGTGTGTGTGTGTGTGTGTGTGTGTGTGTGTGTGTGTGTGTGTGCAAGGGAAAGCTAAGTAGACCTATTCAAGCAACATTGTGTTAGCTCCTATTGAAATATGCAAATGATGTCCGTACGCCATCAAGCTAACGGGTACGCGACCTTGAAAACGTTGTTCTGAGTAGGGTGCGGCAGTTGAAGCTTGAGTTTGACTGTTAGTGGAAGAATGGCTCTGTACCATCGTTTAGAAGACTCTTTACGGTGGAGAGCGATCGGCAGATTGGAAAACAAGACAATAGCAAGCCAAGGTAGCAAGATGGCTCCATGTGTCGAGGCAAGTCGTTTTCAATCTCTGGAGACACTTCCAGGAAACCGAAACATTAACTAGAAGGCCAGGATAAGGACACCAACCAGCCACAAGTCAAAACGACCGGTATTTGTCTCTTACAGCCCGCCGACAAAGTGAGTAGACAAGCAGGCAACTCTCGCAGACACTCTCTTCTACTACGTGAACAGCGATATTGAGGCAAATAGTTTACACAATATTCCACGATAGGAAGGTCCTTACGCAAGAAAGTCAATAGTCTGTATTCCACTCGCCGCATCGCGCAGAAAGATCCGCCTTATTTGGGCCCGACAACATCATCCCTCGACCCCTGACCAATGGGCCTGTCTTCTCTTCAGTGAAGAGTCACGATGCAGCCTAAACAGGGATTCTAGACGTGTGCATATTTGGAGAGAGGTGAGAAGCCGACATCTTCCCTGTTGCAGGGAAGAGGGAAATTAACCACTACGGTGGTGGAGGTCTCCTAGTTTGGGCTGCCATCATTATGGATGCACACGCGCCGCTGTACGTGTTTCCAAGAGACCCACTGACTGCTGCAGTCCACGGGGATAACATCCTAGAACTCTATGTACCGCTTTTCAGGGGAGCAGTTGGCTCCCAGTTTCATTTTATGGACGATAACTTCCGTTCCCATAGGGCTCGGTTTGTCGACGGATACCTGAAGAATAAAGATATTCTCAGCAGGGCGTAGCCTACGAGATCTCCCGACATCAACTCAATAGAACATGTCTGGGATGCCCTGGAAAGAGAAAGTTTCAGCGGTAAGCACCCCTCTACCATACAGAACCCTCCCAGGACTCTGACGTGCCTTTTTGGAGAAATGTCGCTTTGCACCAAACTCTCATTCACAGACTTCTAAGCTGCACGAGGGCTTGTTATGCGAGCTGTATCGTTGTTCTAGGGTAATCACACTCCCTGTTAGCCCCTCAAAATACGCGCCACTTGTCTCATCACTGTGGGACTGTCGTGCCGTCGTGCTCAGGCTTCCTCCGCATGCGGTGATGGCATTCCGTTTCTGTTGTGTATTGCCGCATTACCGAAACATGTATGTCCGTACCAAGTGTTATTAAACTCTGTGGTGGGAATTTTGCGTTATTCATGTTTTTGGGTTTGTCAGGTTAATTTCGGACAGCAGGGCACATTTGGCTGGCCAACCAATCTGCTGCACTCCGGACTAGAAGTAGTTATGGAGGCAACTACACCATTCAGCGGCAAAGGATCATATTGGTCTGTGGTGCTATGTAAAGAAGGTGACATAAATATACATGCCCTCGTATACGTATAGCATTTCAGAAAATACATATACACTATCTGCCAACAAGTAATTGGACACACCTGCAATCGTCAATATCTGCGGTCCTGATACACATCACGGCCGCCCCCGTTAAATATCGTGTGGGAAACAACAACGCAAGCAGTCGCATGCAAGATGTCACGCAGTTCGGAGCTCTCTGATTTCGAGAAAGTTGCAATCGTCGGGTATCACAGAAATGGCCGATCCATACGTGACATATCCAGCGAGTTGAAGTACCCAAAATCGACAGTGGCCTACGTGATTGGCAAGTGGAAGATGAGAGGTGACTGTCGGAATGAGCCCCGACCCGGCAGACCCACAAAACTGGGAATTAGAGACCGACCGGTGCTGGCCAGAGAAATTCGGAAGAACCGCGCCAAATCAATGGGCCACATCCGCGAGGAGTTTTAACAGACATCCGGGAGTGTTTTTCGGTGAATACTATCCGTAAAGAAGCCCATCTGCTCGGTTATTATGGACGTGCTGCCGCCCACAAGCCTTTGATCACCAAGACCAATAGCGCTGCTCGGCTAACGTGGTGCAAAGAACGTCGACAGTGGACCGTTGAACAGTGGAAACAGGTACTCTGGAGCGACGAACCAAGGTTCACCCTCTACCATTCGGATGGCAGGGTCTGGGTTTGGCGTCTGCCTGGAGAACGCCTCCTGCCGGAATGTTTTGTGCCAACTGTGAAGTTCGGCGGCAGTGGAATTATGTTATGGGGGTGTTTCTCCTGGTATGGCACGAGACCCTTGGTCGCAATTCCTGGTAGACTCAACGCTGAGACTTACTGCACCGTTTTGGATGACCATGCGCTTCCTACATTGTGGCAGTTTTACGGGGTGGACCCATGTTACTTTCAGGATGACCATGCTACCTGTCATGTTGCGAGATCCACCATGGCTTGGTATGGTGACAATGAGGTTAATCGAAGGGACTGGCCTGCGCAGAGCCCGGACCTTAACCCTATCGAGCATCTCTGGGACGAGTTGTAGCGTCGACTTAAGGGTTGCCCCCACCGTCCGAAATCGGTGAAGGAACTGACCTGTCTTCTCCAATCCGAGTGGAAGAAAATACCGCTAGCCGTCGTACAACGCCTGGTTGAGAGTATGCCCCGGAGGGTCGCAGCTGTAATCGCCGCTCGTGGAGGCTCCACCAACTATTGAAAGTGAATAAACTTTGTTTTCCTTTGCTATCACAGGTGTACAATTACTTGTTGGTAGATAGTGTATTAATTGTTCTCCATATATTTAAAGATTGACGCTTTCATCGGCTTCTTCCTTTCTTTTTAAAATTTTGAAGTTTGGATTGAAACTTCAGTTTAAAGTACGAAGTCCAGGGATTTATTCCGAGACTACAGAAGCGACACGCGTACATGTGTATAACAATAATGCTTCATGATTATTTATTTACTGCTTGCTTAATTTGTTTCAGGTTCTTTTGAGTCTCTGCGTCCTGGGTGTTTCATTAGCAAGCCATCATCATGGTCACTTTCATCACGAGGTAAGTCTCGTACGTATTAAACAAGACTCATTTTAGAACCTTCCTATTGTTATTTTTTTACTGCTTTTTAATAAAAGTTACATATTTTTAATAAAAGTTACATATTCGCTAAAAAAGAAGTGATTAAATGGACTTTTTTGAAAATCTGTAATGCACAAGTCGCTTATGTATTCAAAATTCGTCCCACTAAAAATGTTTAACATAAAACTTTTTTGTGTTGCTTTATACACTGTGTTACTAAAACAAGTAGCCCATTTTATGCAAATTGGGTAATTTTAATAAGCATGAATGCTTCCAGGAAGTTTGAATAACATTTTCTCATAGTAGGCAACATCACAGGAAGTACGAAGCAGAACCTATCTAGGCGTAGCTGGCTTGAGAGTCTAAACCTCTCTCTGTGGACGGAAGCCGTACATGACTAATTGTTGAGTCATTCAGTGGTGTTCATTGGTTGACGGTCAGAATACCAACCACTCAGAAACCAGTTAGAGTTTTAAATGCGTAGTACAAGTACGGAAGGTATGAAGAGCTACGGCTGCACACCGATTATCATTTTTTAAGTAGGAGTTACCCTCAAGAAAGAAGGTACAGCACCTCTACCACCTATGTCAGAAATGTGATCGTTGGGTCAGGCAAAATAGGAAGTAGCATAAGGTGAAATCTAGAGGCTCACGACAGGATAAAGGGTAGAGTGCTCAAAGAAGAACAGTAACGGACAAATTAACCCGAACAAATGGAAATTTTTGTCACGTTTTTGATTTGGTTTTTGGTTTTTGTTTCAGTTCACAATAATTTTTGTTTATGTTTCCAGTTTTTTTGGTTGTTGTTTTAGTTCACAATAATGACAGCTTTGGTTTCAGTTTTCAAGTCTCAGTTGTTGTTTTTTTTTTTTATTGGAGGTTTAACGACCACCGTGAGCAACTCAATGGGCTATAAGCAGTCGCCCGTCCCTAATTTAGGGTCACTGGTTCCAGGGAAGGGAGAGAGCCAGTGCCGTAAGACAAACACAACATCCATGCCTCACCGGGATTCGAACCCGGACCCCTTTCGGACGAATGATCAGAGGCCATCGCTTAGACCACTGCACCACCGGGGCGGCTAAGTCTCGGTTGTGACTTTACGATGTTTAACTAAAACCTACCATGTTTTTTAATAGTGTTTTCCATTTTTTTCTAGTGTGAACGAGTGGACACAAAAATGGATATATCTCAAAGAAAGTGTTCAAAAATATACACTTTTTTGCAGCACACATCTATGACTCAAAGGCAATGAGTGTGGTGTTGATTTGTGTAGTGTTAATGCGATTTTAAAGAGGTTTAGGGAGACAGGTACCTTTTCTCTCGATAGAAAAGGAAAATGAGACCGAAAAAGGAATTCTACATGCACTCAGGATCGTTTATTAGTTAGGAAAAGTAAAATAAAACCAAAATGGTCTGCTATAAACTTAAAAAGAGACTTGGCAGCTAGTGGGATTAATGTCTCTGACATGACAGTCCGTCCAAGATTGTTGGAAGCAAGGAAGACTGCCCACAGACCAAAAACGAAACAACTGTTGAATAAAGCTATGCAGGAAAAGAGGTTCCAGTGGGCAAAAATGCACAAAAACTAGACTGTTGAAAGGTGGAAGAAGATTATATTCTCAGATGAGAGCCATTTCTTTATCCAAGGAGAGCGAATATCCTATGTCCGCAAATCAGCGGCTGAGAAGACTTCTCCTGCCCACCTTCAACAAGCTCCTAAACACACAACAAAACAGATTTTCCGGGGTTGTTTTGTACATGACGGTTCAGGATCACTTGTGCCTGTGTACGGTATGATGAAAACTGACCAATGCATCAAAATATTAGAGAAAAGAGTGATCCCACAGATCCAGAAAGACAAAGAACTCATCTTCCAACAGGATCTCTAACCATACCACACTTCGAAAAAAGTGAAACTGTTCAAAAATCACAACATTCAAATGCTCCGGTGGCCAGGTAACTATCCTGACATTAACCCAATAGAAAATGTTTGAGCTATAGCGGAAAAGAGACTTGAAAACCTTAATTGTGATGCAAAGGATAACTTAATACAATCCATTGTTTAAACATGCAGAAATAAGAAAAGTGTGTTCTACGTTCATAAGAGTCCATGCTAAACCGAATTAATGAACTTATTAAGAACAGAGGAGCACATATAAATTATTAGGTAAAGTAGGAGTTTAATTTTATACTTATTTTCTTGCGAAATTAAAACTTTTCTTTAAAATATGAGAGTTCGGATTAATTTATTCGCTACTGTACCTGATAATTAGTGCGAGCCGACATAATGGTGAATGCCAGACTACGATAATTCAATAGATGACTTCATTTGTACGCAGAAGTCCAATATTACGGATCCGATTGCTTAGCTTGTCCATCTGGAGCATGGCGAGTATACCATGCTACAGATGGACAAGCTAAGCCATCGGATCCAGAATATATTCCATTTTACATTCTAAGCCATCGGATGCAGAGTATTCCATTTACAAGCTAAGCCATGGATTACGGGCTCGATTCCAGTCCACCTGGGATCGAGCCGGTAATCACTTTGTCGAAAGGTGTATGCTCTAACCACTAAGCCACCTATGACGGTATCCACTATAATATTTCAGTTGTTCAACAGCGGTCAATGTTAGCAATATGTTTAGCCCATTGCCACTTGAGGGACTTTACCTTTATAACGGTTTCATCAAGCCTTCTCATTTTCATGACCCATGAGTTCTTATCTCTCAATGGGCTATAAGCAGTCGCCCGTCCCTAATTTAGGGTCACTGGTTCCAGGGAAGGGAGAGAGCCAGTGCCGTAAGACAAGCACAACATCCATGCCTCACCGGGATTCGAACCCGGACCCCTTTTGGACGAATGATCAGAGGCCATCGCTTAGACCACTGCGTCACAGGGGCGGCGCCCCATCTTTGCATCAACTCCCATTCCTTTACTGCTTACATCAGGGTTTCAAAAATATCAAAACTTGAGACAAACTACGTGTATACCTAGCACATTTCAATGCAGAATGCACTTTTTCATACGGTTGTACACTATTTTAAGTATCATACAACACACAGTGCTATGAAAAATATACAACTTTCTAAAAACCACCAGCGTCTTTAAAAAAAATAAAAAATCTACAGAATGAAAATGAAGCTGCATTTACTTGGCTTCTTATCATAAAATTTATGTATCGAAAACAGTTCTTCTCTTGAAACTTATACGTGTAAAATCTTTCGCGTACCTCTCCGAAAAAAAAAATTTGCATAGCAGATATTTCTACAGTTATTAACTCAGTGCTTATGTGTGATTTTGCACTTTACAGTAGTTCGTTTAAGTACTGCTTCTTTTTCTAGGAGCATCATCACCACCAACCCCAGCCATACCACTTCGGATACGACATCAAGGATCATCATGGATCTCAACACAGACATGAATCCGGTGACGGTCACGGACATGTGAAGGGGAGCTACGGATTTGTAGACCACAAAGGAATCCATAGGGAGGTGCACTACGTTGCTGACCATCACGGATTCCGGGCCCAAGTCAAAACCAATGAACCTGGCACTGCAAATCAAGATCCTGCCCACGTGAAGATCCACTCGCATGCCAGCCATCATCATCACCATCATGAACCCCACCATCATCATTACTAAGTATAAAGACTGCGAAGCTAACTGCTTAAATGAATTGTGTCTGGTCACATGAAAATAAGTCGGTTCTTTAATTTTTTTTCTGTTTACACAGGTTTTGTGTTGCTCAATAAAAAGTTTACTGCACAATATTTTGGTTTGTAATGATATTTTCCAAGAGTTTCAATATAATTTCAATAACAGTTACACTCGATGCAAAAGTTTTTACTCAAAATTGAGAGCTAGAACTGTCGGCACAAATAGTAATTGCATAAACAATTTATTGTTGCAATTTAACATTACGAAACCGTTTGCTTCCTTATGTAAGGGTCATAACTTAGTACTATAAGGGCATGCATTTGTTTTGCTTTGGGATTATTTTAGCTAAGGAGATTAATACTGGGAATAATAGCTTGGAACTTTTAAAGTTAACTCTACAGTCACATTAATTGAAGTCTCGTTAACGGTCAGTACAACGATTCTTCTCTTCTTTGTTGCAAACACATGCTTCTGATTTTGTTACATGGGATCCCTAATTTAATTCTCTTTTCTAAATTTCTGGTACTTTTTCGGGGGAAAGGATACCATGTCATGTGCAGACACCAATCTATGCGGTGCTGCGTTCATTAGTCATGCTGCGAACACAGTCGTAAAGCCAAAGATTATAAAGCTGCGCATATGCGCGTTAAGAACGTCAACTCTCGTTGAGATAAAGTAAAAAAAGGCGATAATAGTGCCCCCACATCCTGGTAGCTTATTTGCTCAGCCGGAAAGCAAATATTTAGAAACAAGAGGCGTTAAGGGACTACGGCAGCGGAGCCTTTCTTTGATCCACGATTGTTTCCTTCGATCTGATGACTATTTGCTTAGAGCAGTTGCTGTTGTTTTTTTCTGATATCCCGCCAGCCCCTTATTTTGGTGAAACAAATATGCAATAGCAATTAGTATTACTATTTATATTAAATTTTAGCAAATATTATAGTTAGGTCTAAGAATCTGGCCAAAATGCAGGCAATCCGTAGTAGTATTTGGCATTTCTGAAAATGTTTCTGAAAAACTGAAGAGCAAATAAAAAGCCTTAACTAACGCGATTGGCGGAACAAAACTAACATATCCGATTTGCAAAGTGATTATGCTACAGAGAAGGCAAAAATCACGTGCTGTGAGTAGCTCGGCTGCTTTCCTATAGTACATAGAACACCAAACTAGAAGATTTGAAGTCAACAAAACAACACAAACACGCATGCGCAGTCTGCTCCGGCAAAAGCCTGTATGTTGGTTTCTGTGCACTGTATCTTGTAATCCAGGATACGTAGGCGCTAGTTACGTCTCGCAGAGCCTTCATTTCTTCACAGTTAGATGTTCTTTGGTAAAGCAACACTAGTACATTTGCATTACTGAGAGTTACTAGGGCATGTCTTCTCCGATGGCAACGGTAATGTCTGTCGAAAAGTATGTAGATACAAGTACCGCGAAGGCTAAGACTTCTCGCAAGGACGGGCAGAAGCGAAATTTTTCACATGTGCTTCTCCAACAAGAAATGAATTGGCGAAACACACACACACAGGATAATACTAATATAGGAAAGAGGAGTTCAGTAATAAAAGAAGAAACATCCCAAGGTAGACCAGTCTTGCAATCTTTTAGAAATAACAGACAGTGGCTTAGTGTTGGACATACGTTAAATTGCAAGGCTGTGCCACTTGGGATAGGACTCTCTCTCGCTCACTCGCTCTCCTTCCCTTTTCTTCTTCGATTTCGATGGGAAAGGGAGGTCATGCTTTTCCATACAAACAAGTAGCTTCGGAAAAGTTTTTCTATTTAATTAAATTCCGCATGCAAAACTGTGTACGCGTTGACTGTTAAGATTCAGTCTCAAAACGCTGAAAATTTTAAACGGTTCCCATGATTTGCGTTTCCTCTTCAACTCAGTGATTATATATTTTGAGAAATTTAACAGTTTTGGTAAATTTCTGTCTGTAATGCGTCAAAATGAAACATTGATTGATTTCAGAAAAATCTGTTAAATCCTAGAAAATTTTGAATGAACTTCGGTAAATTTTGTCCTTCTTGGGAAGAAAAGTTTGTCCTTCTTTTTGATTTATCAAAAACTGCTTTCAAATGAATACCATCACGTGATTTGGGGAGGGGGATTAACTACACCGTGAGCAACTCAATGTGTTATAAGCAGTCCCTAATTTAGAGCCACTGGTTCCAGGCAAGGGAGCGTGCCAGTGCCTTCAGACAAATTCACCATCCATACCTCATCCGGGATCCTAATTCGGTCACATTTCGGAAGAATAGTCATAAGCCATAGCTCAGACCACTGCGCCACCGGTGTGGTTCACTAGACTTTTATTCACGTGTTACTCAACTATACATGGCGGCCAGTCTCTGAGAGCATAAATGCTTGACAGAAAAGTGCACATCAACCAGAACAGCAGCGTTAGCAAGTATTGACGGTGTCACTACCATTTTGTCAAAATACCTGATTCTTTCTCAGAAAGCAGTCAGCCTCCTCAGAATACTGATCGCAGTTAGAACGCGCTGCTCACCAAGACATCGCAGTTTAATTCTGCTATTCTCTGAATTTAAAAATAAGAAAAAAAACGTTAAACATATCACTAATTATCCTTCCTCCGAAGCACATAGTTTCAGGAATTGTCGAATCATACGTGAAAATTCCCCACCAAAAAATGTAATGAAGCGAACAATTTATTTGCTCATAAAAATGTTTTCTTACTATATAAAAAATAATCTGAGAAATTTTCATTTGATTTGGGGAATTTTTAGCGTTGGTGTAAGAAATATTGAGAATGCGATATAAAAGCAATGCTTCCATGAAGAACATCTTTATTCGTGCTGAAGGATATTAAAAAACACATTGCCGTCTGTACACGATTCTGAAATACAAGTAGTTAAAATACATGGTCGAGTCACATTATTGTGACCGCCAGCTAATATCCAGAGTAACCGCCATATGCAGCGTGGACAGCAGCTAGACGGGCTGGGAGTGACTCAGTAAGGTGCTGCCGAAAGGTGTTCACAGGTATGTGGAGCCATGCTGACTGTAGTACATCTGACAGCTACTGGAGTGTGCGTAGTATAGGATCCATTGAGCGAACAACGCGATCGAGGTGGTCCCACAAATGCTCAATTGGGTTTACGGGAATTAGGGGGAACGGGAAGTACTTTTAAGTCTTAATTGTGCTCTTCCAACTACTCGCGGACATTTCTGGCTGTGTGATATGTCGCACTGTCGTTCTGGTAGATCCCATCCGTCCCAGGGAAGGCAATCAGCATGTATGGGTGTGCGTGGTCTGCAAGGATGGATTCCTAACGAATTCGGTTCATAGTGCCTTCCACAGGTATGAGTGGACACAGAGAATGACGGAAACATTCCCCAGACCATAACGCTGCACCCACCAGCTTCTGTTCTGTCAGCAATGGTTGAAGAGTGTTTGTTCTCCGATGTTTCTCGCCTTATACGCCAACGCACACAGATGTATCAGACGAAGCAGAAAACGTGACCCATCGGAGAAGGCAATTCTTTGCCATTAAGCGGAGGTCCAATTCCGATACTACCGTGTAAATGTAAGACTTTTCTGCCGATGCACCTGTGTTAGCATAGGTGCAGTGACCATACATCTGCATTGGAGCCCCATACGCAGGAAGGTTTGCTGAATTGTCGTTTTAGACACACTTCCGGTAGCCCCTGGTCCATTCAGCCAGTGAGTTGCTCCACTGTAGCGTGTCGAACGGCCCTCGCGCACCTTCGCAGCCAACGTTCACCTCTCACATCAATGCCACGTGGAGCTCCGCAGTTTTCACGTCGCTTAATCGCAACGGTGCCGATTCTCCAATCACGATACACTTTAACAACAGCAGTACATGAACAGTTCACAAACTGCGCTGTTTCAGAAATACTGCCACCCTTGGCCAGAAAGCTGATAATCATCCTTTTTTGCAAATCTGATAAATCGCTCTTTTCATCCATGACAGCAACGAGTGATATATTTCCAGAATGCCTACAACACACCTTATATACCCTCCAAGCCAGTTCACGATATGTGCCTTCTTTCAATGGCTACGCGCTGTTGACGTCAAAAGTAGGAGGTGGTCACAATAATGTGACTCGAGTGTGCATTTACAAGATTAAAACATTAGCACTTTCAAGTCCACTATGGACCCGTCTTCATATGGTGTTATTATGTTATGCCTTGGGAAGAGTATATACCGAAAGCACACAGATGTATCAGTGTTGACCAGGCGCATGTTCAGTAACATAGTCATGTTGTTATACATTTGAAATTTAATCATTATCGGCATTATCTCCATGTCGTTATCGGCATTATCTCCATCACAAAGCAGTTTTCATGATACCGCTGTGGTAATAGGGGCATTGTCTTTACAACATTTTCTTCTATAGTACATTAGAAGAAATTTACGTTATCGCTTAGTGAAAATAACCCTAAACGAGAAAGATGATACCGAATTCTCAAGTGTAATGAGCATGTCATCTGAATCATTTCCACACGAAACAAAATATTTCGAAGCACATTTTTAGGAGAAACAACTTGACGAAGAGGAATTCATTTTTGCCTAGCAGATAATTTAAAATGTACAAAAATCAAAGAGCGCTGAACCAATATATATAAAAAAAGAGATGTATCAACTGGATTTCTACACAACCGGTTAAACATTTACAAGCCGCCCCGGTGGCGCAGTCGCCTAAGCGCTGGCTTATGATCATTCGTCCGTGAAGGGTCCGGGTTCGAATCCCGGTGAGGCATGTATGTTGTGTTTGTCTTACGGCTCTGGCTCTCTAGAACCAGTGGCCCTAAATTAGGGACAGGGCGACTGCTTATAGCCCACTGAGTTGCTCACGGTGGTCGTTAAACTTTCAATCAAAAAAAAAAAAAAAAAACCGTTTACAAACAGAAGCAGCTACATCTGATTAATAGCGGCCGAAATGATACTTCTTCTGACGTAGAAGTATCAAGATGGATTCCGGAATGCTGTAGCCACTCCTGAATCCAGCTTTTTCTATCGGTTGTACAGTGTGACCTTTTTTTTTTTTTTTTTTTTTGGTTGGAGGTTTAACGACCACCGTGAGCAACTCAATGGGCTATAAGCAGTCGCCCGTCCCTAATTTAGGGTCACTGGTTCCATGGAAGGGAGAGAACCAGTGCCGTAAGACAAACACAACATCCATGCCTCACCGGGATTCGAACCCGGACCCCGTTCGGACGAATGATCAGAGGCCATCGCTTAGACCACTGCGCCACCGGGGCGGCAGTGTGACCTTAAAGCTGTGTAAAAGAACTTTAGTGAAGACTTTATAAATCGCTGATAGGTCTGTAGTTCCTGAGATCCTCAATGTCACCTTTTTTATGTAGCAGGATCATTGTAGCATTCCTCCAATCCTCAGGATTATTTCCTTAATTAAAGCATCTACTGTAGTAAAAACTTGAGTGAGTACTAATTCAATTTCTCCACTTGCTACTACTATGATGTCTACGGTAATTCCATCTTCTCCTGGAGCTTTTCCTCGCTTCATGTTCTTGATTGCATGTGCAACCTCTGCTGGAAGGATTGGAAGAACTCTTGTACTGGTACCTAACGTAATGTCTGGTGTTCATGTATCGTCTCTTTCATACAGTTTTGAGTAGAAATCTTTCACTCTTGTAAAAATTGTGCCTCTATTTCTTGTTACCGTACCATCATCTTTTCTCAGAGCCATAATCTGTTTTCTTTCCTTACTGAGATGTCCCTTTGCTCTCTTCAGGCTTTGGTTGTTTTCAATTGCTTTCCTCACTAGTTCACAGTTGAATTTCCTTACGTCTTCAGTGATGCTTTTCCGTACTGTCTTGCTTAGATCTATATATTCCACTTTGGAAGTCGCATTTCCTTTAGTTGTTCTCATCTCTCTTCTTTTTTGCATCAGAATTATGGTTTTCCCTGATAATTTGTTCATACGCAACTTGTTCTTACTACCAGCTATTTTTTTTTTTTTTGCTGTTTCCATAAGAGCTTTGGTTAGATTTCTGTTAACTTCAGAGATGTCCATTTCTTCCGACGTTAGATCTTCTAGAACATAGAAACTGTTCCTAAGTTCCAATTTGAAGGTATTTTTATTGTTTTTTTAAGGTTGGTCATGTCAACACACTTTGTTTGCTTTATGAGCTTGCGACGCTCGAGTTTATCATTGAGGTGCATCTTACATCTTACCATTCTATGTTCACTACCTGTGTTGGACTTGTTCGGCACACTGCAGTCTTCCATGACAAAGTTCTTGTTACACATAATAAAATCACTTATCAACCCATTGGAATGCCTCCATGTCCATTTCCTTTGTGGCTTTTTCTTGAAAAAGGAGTTCATGATGAAAACCCCTTCTGCCCCTGCAAACTCCACGCTGGTTTCTGTGGCCGAGACCAGATTTACCTACTGAAGTTTCATTTTGTTGCCGTTGCCTTATTTTCGCTTTGAAATCTCCCGTAATGATCTTCAAGTGCTACTTGCCTTTATTATTCAGATGCCGAATTTCCTCATAAAATTCTTCAATTTCTTCTTCAGGATGACTCGTGGTGAGTGCATAATCTTGAATAATCTGAGCCTGGTATCTTCTTGAGAATTGGATAACACGTCGTGCAGCTCTGTCCGAGGAACTTCCAACTTCTAGAACTTTATTCTTCAGTTTCTTGTTTATTTTAAATCCAACATCATGAACTCCCATTATTCATGGCTTTTATCGAATATCCAGACGATTTCCCAAATTCTGGATAGGTCTGCAATGTCATTCTTCAAAACCCGTGCAGGTTTTGATGCGAAGAAATCATCAAGGAAATTCTGGAGATCAACATCATTGTTGAACGTTTTGCCACGGAGTGCATTCGACAGAGATGGGACCAGCTGATAGTCTGAAGGAGTAACATCTAGGAAATACGCCGGATGTGGATCTCCCATTTCATGTACTGAATGGCCATTTTGGTCATGTATGCACTGTGAGGACGTGCGTTATCATGCTGGAGAAGGACACCATGGCGCCGATGTGGCTGTTTCTGCTGAATCGCTCCATCTACATAACGGAGTTGCTCACAAAAGAGTGCAGCGTTGATGGTCCGATTCCTCGGGGCAGGATTTCCCAGTAAATAATGTCTTCCATGTCCCACTAGACACACAACATGATCTTCGCAGGATGCAAGTCATGTTTTGGACGTGGTGTGGGCGTCTTGTTTGGACATAACCAATCATTCCGATGCCTGAAACTCACATACACGTAGCACTTTTTATCTCCAGTAAACATACGTGACGTAAAGGGTTTGTGTTGCTGAGAACATTCTCGATAAAGGGCGCAAGGAACCACATATGGTAACACGCTGATTCTTGTCGTCCTCGGTGAGAGCATGTAGCACCAAAGACCCCACTTCCTGGACCTTTCTCATACTTTCTAGGTGCCGCACCAAGGTTGCCCGATCACAGCCCATCTTAGTGGCTAATTCGCGTGTGGTTTGATGCGAATTCAAGTGGATGAGATGGTTCAAACGATCCTCATCAAAGTGAGATGGACTACCTGAGCGTGGGAAGTCACTGAAGTCAAAATTGCCATCTCGGAGCCGCTCAAACCATTTACGGGCTGTCCTCAGAGCAATAGCATCCTCCCCATACACAGCACAAATTTGTCGAGTTGCCTCGGTGGCTGTGGATCCCTTGTTAAACACATAGAGAAGCAGATGTCGGAAATGTTCATTCCTCTCTACATGACACACCATAACTCTGGACCTGAAAACCAAAAACCCATTAGCCACAATCACACAACGAAATATGATTTAAATACACGATATTACTGGTACTGGCTACATTTTGATATACAACTGGCCATCTGCACTGTAATTACTGACCTGGGAAGCATTCGTGAAATAAAACTGCATGAACTTATGCATCCACCCAATAATTGAAACTGGAAACACAAAAACCGATGTGTGTTTCATTATCAATCAGAAGCAATCCTTAAACCACAGAAAAAACATAATGACTCACATTTTTGCCTGATTTGTGAAGTACAGTGTGTTGATTTTGGAAAGTCTGCGTAATGATCCCGGTGGTTAAGCGTGCAGCCCACGTAGCACAGCCTTGCAATTTAACGCATGCCCAACACTGAGCCACCGTCTTTTAGGAATAGAAAACGACGGCTCAGTGTTGGGCCTACGTTAAGTTTCAAAGCTGTGCTACCTGGGGCCGCTGCTTCACCTGCTAGGTTTTATCTTCAGACGGCCTCTATCTCCCACCTACCGACTAATTAAGCTTAACGTTGCCCCCCTCCCTCCAAATGTGGTGCCGATTTCTAGATACAGCTTTTCTATGGTGCATTTGTCACAAGACCACCTGCATTATGAAGTAATTATATATAATTTATGACTACTAAGCTTGCGGTGTTAAGATAGGATAAAAATAACAACGTTTATCACAGTAAAATGTCTATTATACATCGACTATAGTTTCACATAGCGTTTGGTTCGGCTTCCTAAGGACGAATGGAGCGTAAACATTCAAATCATTGTGTCATCATCAGAATTCAGACGGTCATGGATTTTAGTGAGTTGCTTTCACACGCTTGAAAGAAATGGAGTAGACTTCATATCGTTGACAAGCCGTGACGAGTTCCGGTATATGTAGAAAGCTTTTAATATATACACTGACGGAAAAAAATCTCAACACCAAGATGGGGTTGTGTTAGATAAACGACAGTTGGTAGGCGGTGAGAGTACATCTGTAAGATGACGTCTATGCAAATTTCGCGCTCGGCGCATATGTGTGGCGCTAGTAGCTCTTCTCGGAACATGCAAAGCAGGTTTGCTGTAAATACGCGCTGTAACGTTCGTGAGCGTTAGTTATCATTGAGATTCGACGTAGTGCGTTGATGTTAGTCAAGAATGCCTTTAAGAAGACGAAAAAGCCATTATCAACAGCTCACGGAGTTTGAACGAGGTCGTGTAATAGGGTTACGAGAAGGTGGATTTTCTTTCCACAATATTGCAGAACGACTTGGCAGGAATGTAGCCACTGTGCATGATTGTTGGCAGCGGTGGTCAAGGGAATGTACTGCCTCAAGAAGACCGGGTTCCGGCGGGCCACGTGGCACTACTGAGAGGGAAGACCGCCGTGTACGGCGTATGGCCGTGGGCGCATCGTACCGCGTCTGCGGCAGCAGTTCGAGCTGCAGTTGCCACCACAGTGACACAACGAACTGTTACAAATCAGTTACTTGAAGGACAGCTCCGAGCCAGACGCCCTGTAGAGTGCATTCCACTTACTTCAAACCACTGCCGTTTGCGACGTCAGTGGTGTCAAGCTAGAGCTCATTGGAGGACGGAGTGGAGATCTGTTGTGTTTTCTGATGAAAGCCGGTTCTGCCTGGGTGCCAGTGATGGCCGTGTGTTGGTTAGAAGGAGGCCAGGTGAGCGCCTGCAACCAACCTGTCTGCGGCCGAGACACACTGGACCTACACCTGGAGTTATGATCTGGGGAGCAATTTCCTATGACAGCAGGAGCACTCTCGTGGTTATCCCACGCACCCTGACGGCACAGTTGTACGTCGGTCTGGTGATTCAACCTGTTGTGCTGCCATTCATGAACAGCATTCCAGGGGCTGTTTTCCAACAGGATAACGCTCGCCCGCATACCGCTGTTGTAACCCAACATGCTCTACAGAGTGTCAGCATGTTGCTGTATCCTGCTAGATCCCCAAATCTTTCACCAATCGAGCACGTATGGGACATCATTGGACGACAACTCCAGCGTCACCCCCAAGCAGCATTAACCGTCCCTGTATTGACCGACCAAGTGCAACAGGCATGGAACTCAATCCCACAAACTGACATCCAGCACCTGTACGACACAATGCATGAATTATTGCGTGCTTCCATTCAACATTCTGGCGGTTACACCGGTTATTAATGTACCAGCATTTTGCATTTAAAATGGCTCTTCTCGCGCTTACATTAAGCTGTGATCTTGAAACCTTAATCGATTAAATATGTTACCTATACAAATATATTGCCGCCATTTCATTCCTCTACAGCTATTTTTTTGTGGTGTTGGGATTTTTTTTCCGTCAGTGTATTAAGCTTGATTGTCGAGTTCGGTTTATCAATAAGCGTAGCGTTTCCTAACAAAAATGTATGGTTATTTTCGTGACAATGTTGGGCTATAGACGACTTCGTCAGTTCATAGTTCCGTACATAATTATGAACTTCTTCAGTTCATAGTTCCGTACATAATTATGAACTTCTTCAGTTCATAGTTCCGTACATAATTATGAACTTCTTCAGTTCATAGTTTCGTCAGAATTCTGATGATGTCACAGTGATTTGAATGTTTACGCTCCGTTCGTCCTGAGGAAGCCGAGCCAAACGCTCTGCGAAACTGTAGTATAGATGTATAATAAACATTTTACTGTGCGAAACGTTGTTGTTTTTATTCTATGAAGTAACGTTTGAGAATTATGTCCAACCACTCGGGGGAATTAGACTCCCTGGAAGTCTAATTCCCCCGAGTTGAGTTGCATCGAGCATTTACCGGATGCAGTTGAACGCAATATTCTTCGGTCGACCCCAGTACACTAAACCGCAGCCGAACTCCTGGAAGTATTTTTGTTCAGTTGGAACAGAATACCTGAAAACATCTTCCTCGATATGACTCGTGAATGTATCCGTAGCGTTAAAACCATAGCATCATTTTTTCATTGACCTGCAAAAATATAAACGCTCAAAATTTTTAAAGTAATTTCTCCTGATTTCCGTGAAATCTTCTAAGAAGAGTTAGAAACTCATGCTTCATATTCGTTAAATTCATAGTCGGAACCGCTCTGGGCCCAGTGTAATGTCTGTCTCCAATTTAACTTTCCTCTGAAGTTCATGTATTCTTATGCAAATTTGAATTTTTCTCGTTAAACGTTTTCTGACTTAACGACACGTTATTTCCTGCGACGAGTTCTGGCATCACTGGAAATGAATCAGAAGTCAATAAATTGTAATTCTTGAATGTAGTAAGGGTGATGAGTAAAGGTAAAAGTAGAGCAGCGATCTTGGGAAGAGTAGTTTGAGATAACGTTTTGTTAAAAGCAGGTTGAGATAACTATCTGTTAGATGTACATTTTGTTATAGCGATGAGATTTGAGGTTCATTTTATGAGAGTGACTTTTTAGAAGCGTAATTGATGTATTAATAGCTACGTGTTATAAATGCATGTTGCGAAGTATTTTATTTCAATTCAGCAAGTTGTAATCTAAGTAATGTGATCTACTAGCGCTTCAGATATGCCACAGCTGAGAATAAATGAGTGAATTGATGGTAGTTCATGTTGATTCATTCCCTACCGCAGCCGTTAGTGTTTTCCATAATTCTAAGTGTTCAATATTGTTCACAAGTTCGTAGCTTAAGCAACGTTGTCGTTTAAGCCATAAATCTTACTGCTTACAGTTTAAAGTTGAAGCCTTAAACCTGCTATTACACCGTGAATACAAACAGTTAAACCTAAGCCAAATGCTGGGTTGGTAGGAATGAAAGGTCCGGCCAAGGACAAGCACAAGTGGACGGTGAGAACGGAAACATAGGACAACTTACCTAGGCGAAATAATCTCCCTCGGATAGATGGCAACACATAGATGCCATCTATCCGGCAAGGCCATGATCCCGGAACGAAAAAAGTCTTGTGGCTGGGACTCGAAGAAGTCATCAACTGCACGTTGAACTTGATTGTCTGTCGTGAACTTGTTCCTGGACAGGAAGTGATCCAGGTGATGAAACAGATGATAGTCTGTCGGAAACGTATCCGGGTAATAGGCCGGACGAGGCTTAACATCCAAAGCACTTAGTGACAGCATCTTTCGTTGTGTGACATGAGGACGAGCGTTGTCCTGGAGCAAAAGAACACCATGTCTGTTGAGCAAAGGCGGTTGTTTCTTCAGAAATGACCGGTGCAGCTGGTGGAATTCAGCACAATAACCTTCTGCAGTGATGGTTTGGCCTCTTGCCAAGAAACTCCAATGAATTATCCCAGCTGTGGACCACCAGAAAAGGAGCATCATCTTCTTGGTGCGTAGGGGTGGCTTAGGATGCCCTCCAGCAGGCTGTGCATTGCTTAACCCTTGCGCAGATTGTTTCCTATTGTCATAAAGGACACACTTCTCGTCGCAGGTGACAATTCGATGCAGTAGAGGTTCCTCTTTATTGCTGGCAAGCAGCGTCGTGCAGACTTCCAAACGCCTAATCTTGTTGGCAGTTGTCAACTCATGCGGCAGTCCAGCTTTTTGACCTTACCCAACGCAGCCAGACGCCGAAAAACTGTCATGTGGTTGACACCTACCTCTGCCGCTATCTCATGATACGTTTCTCGGGGGTCCGCTTCCACCACCCGTAACAGAACATTGTCAGAAACAGAAACAGGTCTGGGACCACGTGCTTCTTTTTGCAGGTCCGTATCTACGCTTTGAAACTTCACAAACCATCGCCGAATGGTTCGTTCGTTGGCTGTATTCTCCCAAACGGTTTGTTAACGTTTCGAGCGGCAATTCCTGCATAATTGCCTAGTTTAAATTCATACAAGAATATGACTCTGAAATCCGGTGTCTGCATGTTTCTTTTGCAACCCACGTTACGTCCAAACAAACCACGCCTGAACCTTGTTCTTCACACACGTGCTAGCTATTTATAGTAACTCTGTGACGTAATACCCGCAACACCTGTGGGTGGTTCCATTTCGCTGTGGCGGGGTCTTGTCTCCACTGCTCCTTCGCGCCGGACATTTCATTCGCCCCAACCCAATATTTTCCAACATAAATCATCCTACAACTTTAAACCAGTTTAGAAAGAGAACTATGACATAGAAAATAAGGGGTGACAAAGTAGACGGTGTTTCACTCGTAGAAGGACTCGGATTATCGTTTATTACAGACATAACATACAATGTAGGCATACGCAATTGTGGTAGTACATACCTTGAGAGATGTTCAACGTATCGCATCACAACATATGCTGGAAGTGGCAGCCTCCTTCCTGCAGGCAGCTGGCAACCCAGCGCTCCATGTTTGCGAATGTCTCAATTAGCTGAGCGTGGTTGATGTCGTCAATTGCAGTGGTGATCCTCGCTTTCAGTTATTGGAGGGTGCTTTTTTATTATTAACATAGACCTTTCCCTTCAACGTGCCCCACAAGAACAAGGATAGGAGACTGAGATTTGGAAACCTTGGTGGCCATATTTCTTTGGAGATTATGTGATCTTCGGAGGAGCTGGTTACAACTGGCATAGTCCTTTCGAACGTGTGACAGGTCGCCCCGTCTTGCTGGAAGTAGCTATGTTGTAACTCAATGTCATCTCACTGATTAACAAATGTGTCGATAATTTTGTAGTACACGACTGTTTTCACCGTCTTTTCAAAGAATATGGGCCCTATGACGTGCGTGCGCGACATGGCGCACCATACTTCAATCTTGAGGTCATGTAGCGGATGATCATGAATCGCATGTGGATTCGCTTCGGCCCACAAGCGCGTATTCTGAGAATTGACGTACCCAGAGAGAAGGAACCACGCTTCGTCTGATAAGAATGTTATGTCCAGGATGTCATCGTTTACATGCACGAAGGTATGAACCCAGTTGCAGTATGACATCCTTCTTGACAAATCAGGCGCCTGCAGTTCCTGCACTACGGACATTCGATACGGGCGAATGATCCCCTTTTTTGGTTCTTTGTGGCAAGTTGAAGGTGGTAAGTCAATATCTTGAGACAACCGATGTAAGGACTTGCTTGGTGAGTTAAGCAATCTGTTACGCATTGTACTGCATTATTCCCGCCTACATTGCGCGACGGCCGTCCCCGTGGACATTCACTAATGTGCCCGTTGTCTCTAGTTTTTTCACCATCTCCTGTATCGCACTTTTTGATGACCCTGCAACATTAAACAGTTTTCTGATATTCGAGCGCGTAACCTTGAATGAACTCGTAATTCGATATGATTAGATTAAGAACATTTTCTGCTCAATCATACACACGTGTACTTCACCGAGACAGGCCGCGAACTGAGCTTATCAGAATGTGGGCTCAACATCAGCAGTTGGTGACGATTCCTATGGGGGCTGCAATGCGGAGCCACGCAGGCAAGACATGCCGCAGTCGTGTTGCATTTAAACATATCTCTATCCACGCCGGTACTCCCTTGTTGCAACCGTCTTGTTGGGTATTATGTCTGTAGTAAACGATAACTCGAGGCCTCCTACGCATGAAACACCCTGTAAACTGTTTCATGAAATGTTTGTTTCCGTCAATACAGGATGTCATCGTTTTCATAAAATTGCTTAAGAATTTCTTACGTGTAAATGGAATTTCAATAATTTCCCCATGTCTCTTTCTATTGAAACAATTTTAGGGTGTTCTTAATTTACTGACACCTAGTTTATACACTATGAATACTCTCTAATTTAACCTTCCTATTTAGTTCCTATCTTCCTATGTAAACGTTGGTTTATACTCGGTTTTCTGTCTGAACGCTACGTTTTCTCTCTCGTCGAACTTGTATTTGTCAACCTGACAACAGGTCAAAGTTTAATGCCGTATGCAAAACCTGATGATAACAGTTGCTGCTTTGAAATGTATCGAGGCATTTGATTGGTATGAGAGATTTGATGTTCAAAAAAGGCTTCGCCGTACCGGTGTTGCAGTGGTCTAAGTGATGGCTTCTGATCATTCGTCCGAGATGGTTCGAGTTCGAAACCCGATGAGGCATGGATGTCGTGATTGTTTTACGGCGCTCGCTCTTTCCTTCCCTGGAACCAGTGGCCCTAAATTAGGGACGGGCGAATGTTTACAGTCCATTGAGTTGCTCACGGTGGTCATTAAACCACCAAACAAACAAACAAACAAAAAAGAAAGGCTTCCGTGCGTAACCTAGTTAACCTTTGATGCTGTTTCGATATCGATACATCATAAATCGAGGAATGATGTGTGCTTCTACGGCAAAGTATCCATAGGTTCTAGTTTAAGTCGCTTTATTCTGTCAACAAGCTACACTGGTGCCCAAAGTTATCGTGACATATACAAATTCAAATTCAATCGTTATTTCAAATTCTAAAAACGAGGATCTCGACTGTAAAGATTTTTCAGAAAAGGGAAAACGTTAAGTTGTAGTACCCAAGCAACACTGTGGCAGCTCCTATGGAAATATGCAAATGACGACTGCACGCCATTTTGCTAGCAGGTACGCAACCTTGATAAATGTTTTTCTAAGCGCGGTGAAAAAATGGAAGCTTGAATTGGACTGTTAGTGGAAGAATGGCTCCGCACCATCGCTTAGGAAACTCTTTACAGTGGACAGCAATCGGTATATTGGAAGCAGAGTAATCGCAAGCTGAGTTAGCAAGCTGGTTAAATGAGTCAAAGCAAGTGCTCTCCAGTTCCTGTAGAGAGTTCCAGGAAACCGGAACAAACGCCAGAAAGCCTCGACAAAGACGCCCATGAACCACAACAAGTAAAGATAACCGGTATTTGTCTCTAACAGCTCGCCGCCATGGGAAGTCGACACCCAGGTCACACTCGCAAGAACTCTCTTCTGGAACAGGAACCACGGTATCGAGTTAAACAGTTTACAGAAGACTCCACAAGAGAGGGCTTATGCAAGAATGCCAATCGTGGGCATCCCACTCAGCACATTGCACAGGAGGGTACTTCTGAATGTGGTCAGACAACATCACTTCTAGACCTCTGCTCAACGGTGAAAAGTCACGGTGCAGATTAAACACGAATCCTCGACATGTGTACATTTGGAGAGAGGCAGGAAGCCTAAATCTCCCCTCCAACATTAGGGAAATTGACCACTATGGTGGGGAAGGACTCCTGGTTTGGGTTAGTATCATGTTGGATGGACGCACGCTGCTGCAAGTGTTTCCTGGAGACACCTTTCCTGCTGCGCACTACAGGGGTGATATCCTAGAGTCCAATGTACGGTTTTCAGGAGAGCTTTTGCCACTCCCCTGTTTCTTTTTTTAAGGACGATAACTCCCGTTTCCATAGGGATCAGTTAGTCGACGAATATGTGGAGAGTAAGAATATTTACAGCACTGAATGACCTGCGTGATCTTTGGACCTGAACTCGATAGAGTATATCAGGGATGCCTTGGGAAGAGCAATTGCAAGCCGGCAGCCCCCTCCCAGAATTCTCCCGGTACTCTGAACGCGCCTTGGTGGAGGAGTGGCACATATTGCCCCAAACTCTCATTCACAACCTTGTAAACAGCATGAGAGATTGTTGTGTGAGCTGCATCGATGTTCTGGGGTAATCATACTCCCTATTAGCCCCACGAAATCAGGGCCACTTGCTGCATTACTGTTAGGCTGCCATGCTGTCATGCGCAAGCTTCCTTCTAATTAGGTAATGACATTTATTTTCTGTTGTGTATTGCTGCGTTATCAATATATGGATGTCCGTATAAACTGTCATTAAACTCTGTCGTCTGGATTTTGCTTTATCCGTGATTTTGTGTTTGTCACGTTAATTTTGGACACCAGTGTATTAGATTGTGGTCTACCATGCTACTTCGTCTTGACGAGCGTGAAATAAAGAGGTTGAATTTTGTTAGTAGGAAGCATTTGACATTTTTCTGGCCGTTTTGTTTACAGTATTTGATTAGTTGATTCTGGTTAGTTAAGTACAAACTTTGAGGAAGTTAAGATATCCGTGATTTACACACACACACACACACACATACGACTAAAGCGATCCAGCTAAGATAATTTAGTAAGCTTTGCAGTGAAGCCATTTGCTTCAGGAGGTTTTAAGCTTTATGTCTGAAATCAGTTTACTGCTTTACAGTGAAATTTATTTTGGAGTATTAGTTTGAACCATAAGCAATTATCAAGTAAAACAAGTAACTATTACTCCACAAACAACTGTTACCTCACAGAGTACTTTATGGAAAATCTCACATCCTTTAACGTTTTCAAGCGTCAAAGACCGATTTGGAATATTTTGCGAAAATGAGAAAAAACAAACCTGTCGAAACCTAACACACAATACGTATTTCTCAACTTGGAAAAAGTTCGAAGTAAAACTTTTATGAATTAATGTCAGTCAATCAATCAGAACAGGAAAACGAATTCAGACAATTTCAGGAAGACGCGACCTTATTTTTATTCAACTTTTTTTTTTTACTTTTCTCGGAAGATAAAATGAAACATTTACCGACAAGCAAAAGGTCTTAAACTTTCAGAGAGTTAAACAGATTTGCACTAACCAGTTAATGATAATATTTTTGTTTGATAAAAGTATCCATCGTAAAATTTCTCTGATTTTTAGGATAATAAAGAATTTTTTTAATGCCATGTCTTTGAGTGAAAAAATATAAACAATGTTTTATACTTTCAACGTTGCTACTGTCCGCATAAAAATTTCTCTTTTCTTTTCTTCTTTTTGCTTTGTTAGCAAAAAAACTTAACACTGGTAACTCATCCTGTAACGAAAAACGATTTGCAACTTTTGTTGTAAGAATAAAGCATGAAACGTTATTATTTTTCCTACCAATACATTCACTTTCCAAAACAAAGAAACATAAAAAAGAGTTAAATTGTTTCCGAATTATGCGCGGAATTTAGGTGTATCCTAGAAATATAAAAACTTTACCACCCAGAGTTAGCGATATTGCAATGACATTCAACCGGTGGAAGGAACCTAACCGACCTGCAGCGCGCTGACCTGAAACAGCACAGCCTTTTTCTTTTCTTTTCCCATTCATTAGTTCGCCCTTTCAGCGGTATCATGTGCCGCCCACAACTACAAATGTCCACGCTATAAATACGAGCCACACGAACCATTCAGCATCAAACACTCAGTATCCTCTGAAATATATAGCTCCGTACTTGGAATAACTTCTAACAAGACGAAATGTCTTTCAAGGTAAGCTGAGATTTATCTCATTCGTTTGCTTGTCACGAAATCGGTCTTGTCTTCTACGAACTTTTAAGCCTTTTTATTTCGAAACGTTCTCCTGTTAGTCTTCCGACGATTATGATGTCATTTGCTTGTGGTAAAAACCTGGATTTTGTGATTGTTTTTCTAAACTGATTCTGTCTGTCTCCCCAGAAAAAACACTTTTTGATTCAGAGAGACTCTTTACTTCTGATCGTACCGATACGTTTCTGGCTAGTCGTCCAACCTGGGTTCAGCTTCGAGTCCTGGATGGTGAGATTTCTTCACGGCATTGACTCTCTCTCTCTCTCTCTCTCTCCCTTCCCTAGAGCCAGCAGTGGCCCCAAATTAGGGACGGACGAGTGCTTATATCCCTCAGTTTCGCACTGTAGTTGTTGAAACCCAAAATAATATTTCGTCTAATATCAATACTTATGGGTAGCGTTCAACTAACAAAAATTATTGCTTTGATGAATAAACTACAGTGTTCATTTGCTGGGGGTCATACCTTACACCAGGGTTCTACCGAAAGTAATACAAAAGTGTGCAGAACTTTTTCATTAACCGACAGAGGTCGTTCAAATTGCACATGCCGGTAGAGTAACTCTTTCTCCATGCAAAGGTACTACTCAACATAGTCTGCATCACAAGTGATGCATTTGCGCCATCCTTTAACCCGACTCTTAAATCCTCTTTGAAAAAATTCAGGTGTAGCTGTTGTACCCACTTCTTCACAGCACTTTCACTTCGTCTGTGTCATCAAATCGTTGTCCACAGAGATTGTCCTTTATTGGACCAAACGGGTGGAAGTCGGAGGTTCCCAGATCGGGGCTGTACGGTGAACGGGGGACCACCGACCCTCCTAATTTGCTGATCTCCTGATTTGTTGGCAAAGATGTGTGTGATCTCACATTATCACGGTGGATGCAGATTCATTTCAGATTCTTGTTCGGTCTCTTCCTTCTTATGGCTTCTCTAAGCATCTTGAGTGTCTCAATGTAAGCTCGCTTCTCACGGTACGGCCACGTTCCAGAAAATCAAGGAAAATGATACCGTTGTCATCCCGAAACACATTCACCATGACTTTTTATGCTGATCGCAGGCTCTTGAACTTCTTAGGCCTTGGTGAAGAGGTGTGAGGCCATTCCATGCATTGATTCTTCGTTTCCGGATCGTAAAGATACGCCAACGTTTCATCCCCTGTCACCAGATCAGAAAACAAAACGTGTCTTTATTGGCTTCAAACGCTTCCATCAGATCAGAGCAGACACCCACCCTTCTCTACTTCAAATCGGGTCTCAGTTGCCGAGGTACCCACTTTGCACACACTTTCCGATGCCCTAATTCTTCCACCGTCTTCTGTATGGCATTGTGACCACAGTCCAGTTGTGCAACAAACTCACAAATTGTAACTCGTCTCTCCGCGTGAATCAGTTCATCCACAAGCTGACAATTCGTGCCAGTGGTCGCATATCATGGTCGTAAACATTCTGTAGCCTTTTGCGAATGTCGGACAGCATGCACCCTTCGTTCGTCAAGAACTCGATGACGGCACGTTGCTTCTACTTTGAATCCGGTATTTGCCTGCAATGAAGAAGAAGGGTTACTATAGAGGAAGAGTTACTTTACCAACATGTGCAATTTGAACTACCTCTGTCAGTTAATAAAAAAGTTATGCCCACTTTTGCATTACTTTCGGTACAACCCTCGTAGATCTCCCGAAACAGCCTCCCCAATGGTAAATGTGGTACGAAGCGCTGGTTTCTACGTCCAGGTTTGAATCTCGACTGAGGCATGGGCTATATAGAAATATTTGTTGTCTTCTGGCCCTACCTGGAACGGATGGCTCTGAATTAGAGACGGCGCCAAAGTTGCACACGGCGGTCTTTAGAACACCAAACAAAAAAAAGTCTCTCGAAGTTAGGGTACCGCTTTTTCAACGAAAAGAAAACTATTCGTTCTCCTGTTGCAGAAAACCAAAGGAAGATTTAGTGTAACTTGTATATTTTAGACAAAAATATTTATTCTAAAATATACACTATATTCACTAAAGTCACCGGACACGTAGAAGAGAAACACAACAGAGCATTTATTACCATACATTAGAACGGTGTCGATCCACCTTTGGCCTTAATGCATGCAGTGACCCTTAGAGACAGGCTTTCGACAAGGTTTTGGAACACAGTGATAGGTATGCACTTCCATTCAGTACATAATGCTGCCGCTAACTGTTGCTTGGTAGTAGGCCTTGGTTCCAAAAAACTTTTTAAGTGGTGCTCTAATTCATCCCCTAGGTGCTATATGGGACTAAGATCAGGGCTCTGTGCTGGCCAGTCCACACACAATATGGAGTTATTGTCAAACCACGCCGTAACTGTCCTTGCTTTATGGCTTGGTGCATTATCCTGCTGGTACCAATAAGGCTCGGTTCCATAGTATTGCCACAGAGTTGGTAGGGCATAATTTTCCAGAATATCAAGGTAGACGTGCTGGTTAACAGGTTTGTACACGATAACCAATGCGGCGGGACCATACCATGAAAAACACCCTCACACGAGTACACTGCCAGCTCCAAACTTGAGCGTAAGAACAGTACAATGTGGTAAATAGCGTTCCCCAGGCTGCCGCCATACCCACACATGGTCTTCATGCTGATGGATCGTGTATCTGGATTCATCAGTCTTGAGGACCAGTT
The DNA here is from genome assembly GCA_039090855.1 of Macrothele yani. Taxonomy (NCBI): domain Eukaryota; kingdom Metazoa; phylum Arthropoda; class Arachnida; order Araneae; family Macrothelidae; genus Macrothele; species Macrothele yani. The sequence continues at coordinate 136,335,237 of CM077002.1, forward strand.
TCCATTGATCTACGGTTCATGATAAATGTTCTTTACACCATGCTAAATGACGAATAGCCTTCGGAGTGCAGATGAAGGGCTTATGAGCAGCCGCACGACCACGGTAACCCATGGAATGAAGTTCTCTGCGAATGGTACGCGCACATACCGAGGTTCTAGCATTTTTACTCACCTGTACACTGAGGTCTTGTGCAGTACCCCGTCGATTAGCTGTAACGACTCTCCTGAGGCTTCGACGTCCTCTATCACTGATTTTCTTTGTTCTGCCGGTACGTTTTGCTGCTTCAGGAACGCCAAGTGTCTTCCACTTATTCAGTACATCCAAAACATTTAACTTGGGTATGTTTAAACGCCTCTCGGTTTCTCTTATGGACAATCCACTAATATAATACTCAGCAACCTTTCCTTTTTCAAAGGCAGTTCTCTTCCGCCGTGACATTTTCGCTCAACCTCACGGTGTGATATGATCGCGGTCAGCTGCAGGCTTGTTTTTATACCGTTTGCAGATGTACCGCGCATCTTAACAACGCAGCGGATCTATTCATTTGCTTTGAAAGAGGTGTCCTGTGACTTCTGTCAATATAGTGTGTATGTGTGTCCAGGTTAAGGTTGTGGAGATTGCGCGAATTTCTTTGTAGCCGGTAAGGAAAAGCATTGAAATTTATTTATTTCAGTGTTTTGTAAAAAAGTTGCTATGAAGCTTGCCCCCACCAAAAATAATGCTCGCCCACACGTTGCCTATCCGGATTTCAAAGTCTAGCGATGTGCCTTTTGCATGTGTATTTAATTCGCGCAGGAAATATCTTCACTGTCTTTTCCTCCATTTAATGAAATTAAAAAAAACTGTATGGCAGATAACTGATAGATTTTTGAAAAACTTCTAGCTTAATTTAATATCACTTTAGCGTAAAATCGGTTTTTTTAATTCTAATTTAGTGCTGGTTACTATTTAGAAACGAAAAGTTTTCCCTATCAGAATTTGATAATGGAAATGTAATATATGCGCAGTTCTACGACGTTTTCCAGTAAACTAATCTAGCGCTGTGGTATTGCTTTTAGAATAATAGATACTAAAAGTTATTTTCTTACTTCATTAAAGTTGGATAAGTGAATAGACAAAATCATCGCTCTTTCCACGTTTTTCTTTAATTAACACACAGCGTATTTTTCTATTTACATTGTCTCCAGGTATTTGGAAGTGTTTCACCATTTCTCTCGCCTTTTGGATTTATTAGCTATAATTAAATAGCTTGTGCCGTTAAGCCCCACCAGATGGAGACGGCTCAGTTGCTGAGCTCATTGCTACGGATTTGTGAAGTTACATGCTGACAGATAAATACCCATAGCGTCGTGGATTGTCGTCACCGTAGCGTGAGGCGAACGCACTGGGCAAGTTATCGAGAGCTCCGGGGTGTCATCACAGGGGTATCGAAATACAATTTTTCCGTTGCAGTGTGTTAATTAAAGAGAAAAGGGGAAAAAGCGATGACTTTGTTTATTTACATTGTCTGCACGTACTTGGAAGATTTTCACTATTTCTCTCGCCCATTGGATAAGTGTTCTATTTCTTCTGTTAAGACCGACTTGGTTCCACAATTAAAGTTTCAAACGCCGATTCATATACTTATATTTTAAAAAAAAATTCTTTGCCTTACAATTCTAAATTCAAAATTATTACTCTTCTGCCTGCATTGGTAAAAATCTCAAAATGTTTCATCTAAATGTTACATGAAAGCCCTTTGCAATATTCAATGTACCACCCCAAGTAAAATACCTTTTTGAGGCAACGGATATACTTCGATTTCTGTGACTAACGACAACAGTTAAGTGTTTGGCGATTCACTAATCGCAGACACTTATGTATTATAATGTAACAAATATGAAAACAGAAATCTAAAATGATGCAGAATGACTAACATGCTACTGAGAACTATAACCGTTTTCTGTGAGAGGAAGATGAATACAGTGATATCAGTAATTTCTCAGAGCTGTCAGATTACTTGACTAACCGTCATAATTTTTTCCAGGTTCTCTTCAGTCTCTGTATTATCGGAATTGCCTCAGCAAGCCATCATCATGGCCATCACCACCATGAGGTAGGTCTGATACCTAAAGAAAAAAATTTATTTAATTTATTATCAGGAAGTTGATTTTGCTGTAATTTGTTCACCGAGTTACGCATTTTGAAAAAAATTTAAATTACATTAAAAAAAACATTAAAGCGTATGCCCCACTGCAGCCTTCACAATGCATTTCTATGTCATTTTGAATTCTGGAAAAAAAAAACAAGAGTACAATAAACTTGTTATAATACAGGCTCAGTTAATGTGAATTATTGCGATGATAATAATTTTGTTTCAGAGCGCCTATATTTCCAAAGAAACTGTAGTATTGCCAAAAAATAAAAACGTTAAAAATTTATAAAAGAAAAGCAAACATTAAAAATGGTTTAAATCAAGAACGCAATACTAAATTATCTGAAATTCCAGGTAAATTATTATATATTTATGCAATATTGTATTTGAGACTGATAACAAATGTCGATGTAAAAAAGGGGTAAGGCGACACTTCGGCATTTTTAATGCGAATACAATATACAGTATGTACAGTGAACAATGATATACGTCGTCCATTAGTAGCGCGGTGCTAAAGAAACGCTTTTAACTTTTTAAAAGTCGAAAACGTTATTTTATGCATTTTAGCTATTTTTAACACTTCATTTTCCTCTGTATAAATCTGTTAATATTGACAATTACATTCTTGTTCTCCGCTAGTTTGGTGTAATGACTGTAGAAGCACTAAATCTTGTGTACTCCGCTGACGTTGAGGGTGTGAGAGTAAAAAGCGAAAAGCTTAATTTGATTTCAATCCGCTATTCGACTGTAAGGAGTGGATCTGCTGGTTGGTCAGAATACGAAGTAAGAAAGATATAGGGCTGTTCATTTTTAGCCAACACGTTCGTTCTGCATCAGGTGCAATACGAGTTCTAGTTAACTGTAAATACCCTAACTCAGTGCGACGTGTTTTTAGGCTGTTTTCTATAAAAGATGTTCATCGGTTCTGTTACATCGATTATTTCTTGTTCTGATATTGAATGAACAATGACAGGAAAAGAAGATCATAGCTTTTTCAGCAAATTAGTTTTTTCTGAATTGTCTTCGAGCGAGGAAAGTGAAGAAAAGAACAAAGGACGTCTCAATTAAAACATAAACCTCCAGATGTTCAAAAAACCAAAACAAATGCTAAAAAAGAATAGGATCCCATCACCCAGCGGGATCAAAAACGGAAGTATTAACGTTTCCATCAGTCATAAATACAGTAATCGCCCCACCCCGTTAAAACAGGCAAATACAACAGTAATAAAATTGCAGTAATCAACACATATCACACAAAGGAACACACTCAATAGTCATCCCCGAGCTCCGTATATTAACAATAGAAGTAATAAAATTCACAGCCTCCACAACTGAACATGCTCCAGCTAAGTATAGAGAAAAAATTGCAAAATCCATTCCAACCCCCTCCATGTCCTAACCCTGAAGAAAGAGGTGGGTAAATAGTTCACCCAGCCCCCACCCCCTCTTTCTTTTATTGAAGATAAAACAAGCAAAAACAAAAAGGATGGCAACAACCAAAATTTTAAATTATTCCTTCGTCGAAACGCTATATCAAGCGCCCCTAACATTAAGTGAACCACAATATGTAAAACATTATGTAATAGTTCGAACATCTTCGCACAGTAAAAGGCCATTTCGAAGCAAATTTAATCCAGAACTTTCTTCTAAACACAGTTGGCCACGCGTTTAGGATGTTAAAAAAAGCGTTGTTTTGCCTTGCATGAAATCATTCCATTTGTGTTGTTACTTGGGATAAAACTTAGCTAACGGTCTTAGAATACATATCTAAAATAATTTTAGAAGACACAGAAAGTAAAAGAAAAACTTTAAGACTGCACAATGAATTCACTTTCTTCATGAAAATTAAAATTTTAAAAATTTATGTGAAATTTTTATGCATTTTAAATTTGAAATTAAAGGAAAACTTAAAGGGAAATCGTAATTTAAAAAAAGGAAGGCCGCGATGTTTTCTTTACGAGTGCAAAGTAATATACCAAAAAATCGGGATTTTAAATTGCCATTAAAATAACAATAAATAATAGGTTCCATGTGTCCCTTTCTGAAATGCAATAACTTCGGAAAATCATATCTAGTAAGACAGTGACAGCTTCAGCCACCTCGCTAGAGTAGGGCTTCTGACGATGAGTTTGGGTTCGAATCCCGTGTGGCATGGATGTTGTGTTGGTCTTACGGCCCTGTTTGTCTCCATTCCCTGGAACTAGTGACCCTAAGTTAAGGACGGGCGTCTGGTTAGAGCCCATTGAGTTGCTCACGGTGGTCGTGAACTCCCCCCCAAACGCAGAACCGGAGAGAAGTCTTTCTTTTCGTATTCGAAGAATAGAAATGCTTACATAGCACTGCGTTTAAAGAGTGCTACCGGCACCAGCTATATGGAGTACTAGTAAAACCTACACCGGTTCACGGTGAAACTTCAATGGAAAGAAGACTGAGGTACCTCCACTTCGTAAAGATAGGGAGAACAAACTTTTCCTTCAAGTGGATTACATATATGGTCTTCCTTCTGTTGGAAATTTATTCAGCATTTAATAACATCGAAAATACCAACAGGGCTGTTCGCACACTATGTGATTGCGTATAACGCAGAAAAGAATGTTCTTAATTCCTTTTAATGAAAAAAAAAATACGGAGCTACAGCATTTCGTAAATAGCGAGCAACGACGAAGACTATTTACATCGTTATTTTGCATTTAGGTACGCAGACTCGCTAATGCGAAGGCGCCGAAATGAAAAAACAATCCCTTAACTCAAACCATTGCTGAAGAGTTGTGATAAACAACATCTCCTCCAGAGCAGACTGCGCTATCAATTTGGCACATAGTCAGGGAAAATGTGCTATTTGATTGACAGATTCCTTCCCACGACTCTTAGTTTTTTTAGTGTTTTTTTTTTTCATTTCGGTCTGACTTCCCCAAGTAACAGCTAATCACGGTAACAGAAGCACGTAACATAAATATGATTATAAGAGGTAAATGCAAGGCCATGCAGTTTTCGTAAATTTTAATAACAACGACAGTAGATGGAAAACCATAAAAAAAACTGAACAAGTAAGTATTTTCTAACGCTTGCCCATTCTCTCCTCATCATGAGAAAAGAATACAATACGGTGATGTATAGCTATGCACATGACTTTTGTAAAATACTTTTGTAGTTCTGTTGTAATGTCACATTTAACTTACTGTTCTTCTTTCAGGAGCATCATCATCACCAACCCCAACCATACCACTTCGGATACGACATCAAGGATCATCATGGATCTCAACACAGACATGAATCCGGTGACGGTCACGGACATGTGAAGGGGAGCTACGGATTTGTAGACCACAAAGGAATCCATAGAGAGGTGCACTACGTTGCTGACCATCACGGATTCCGGGCCCAAGTCAAAACCAATGAACCTGGCACTGCAAATCAAGATCCTGCCCACGTGAAGATCCATTCGCATGCCAGCCATCATCATCACCATCACGAACCCCATCACCACCATCATCATTATTAAAAAAACACACAAAGGCAATCGAACTGAATCACGCTCATTTCTGTCTGGTCACATAGAGGAAAGTCAGTTCTGCACACTCTGTTTATTTATTTTTATGTAATATTTAATGTTGCTCAATAAAGTATTTCTTCAATTATTTCAGTCTAATTCTCACAACAACACTACATAAAATGAGAATTCTTACTCAAAATATTTTTTTGTTAGTGACAAACGTACTAAATACAAGTATATGGCTAAAATGCTGTTTCTGTTCAATAGTCTGGACAGTTTTCAGAAGCCTAAAGAAAAAAATCTCAGCTATAATATTTTTTCGTTTACTCACTACTCATTTTGAGGTATAACTGCGCTAAGTTCATATTTTGAATGCGTTCCTGTGAAGTATCGTTCCTCAATACTGCAAATATACTTGCACTGGGATGTAATTTTTTTCGTAATGCGTTTACATCAATTACCATACAAATCTCAGTGTTAAATTTCCGTCATGGCTTCAGATTTAGGTAGGGCGCCTAAATGGCCCATCGTTTTACAACTCCTATATGCTTCAGCATCGTGTTCCGATTTTCCCTGGGCCGGATTTTATATCTGCGCATCGCTTTTCTCATAGACAGGTTCAGTGCTTTTCAGCCCAGAGGTCAGCGTAACAGGAAACTTTGTCAGTAATATGCAGGCATGAAAGAAATGTGGTTTTGCTCCTAGTGGAAAGGAACTCACCAAACATCCATGTCTTAGCCAAGGTTTTAATCCGGGCCCTCGATGAAAGAATCCAATGCTCTACAATCTCAAAAAATAGGAGATATTACAGAACTAAACGACAAACAATTGCTTATAACAGATTGATTCCACAGCAAAAACATTCTCAGCATCACTTCAGCGGTATTCTTGTAAAACTGTGCCTGAAAACGAAGTGTCCTTCCAAAAGGGTAGCTCACATTTCCTTTGAAGCATGTTCCTTGACTTTGATTTCACTTTAGAAAACAGAATGTAATCAGAAAGTCCCAAATCCGACGAATACGTGGTATGATGAAACACTGAAGCTCCCTTCCTTGTGAGAACCTTCTTAACGATGGATTTGTTGTGTGCTGGCGTTCGACATGAGGTTCTGAACATCTTCCGGACCTTCACAAAATTTCCTACACCTGCGAAAATTGTTGGATTGTGATATTGCTTCGTTTCCATAAGCTGCACAACTATTCCAGTCTCACTTTTCCGACTTTAAAGAAAATTTTATTGCCACTGTTTGATCGTTAGTTGAAACTACGAAAACCAGATTTTGCTGTACAAACTTATACAAGACTTTCCAGTAGATCCGCTTTGTGCAGTTAGTTCAGATTTGATAATGAATATTTCAACAGTTGCTAGTAGATGGCGTCAGTGATATTGTTTAAACAAAAACAGTCCGCAAACTTTTCAGACACAACTAGCTAATGTCAATTATTTGGAATTGTGACCTTTAAATGATGGCTGTACAAAACTTTTTATGAAGTTTCTTGTCCTGTCCAAAACTATTATGTCGTCTGGGGTAACTCTTCTGTCCTGTCCATTACAAAAATAGATGCCAGCCTGTTACGCAGCATTCTGAGAACAATCATTGCTGTCATTAGCACAGATTCAAAGCTCTCGACATCCGTTATATCTTCTTTTTTTTTTTTGGATCGGGGGTTTAACGACCACCGTGAGCAACTCAATGGGCTATAAGCAGTCGGCTGTCCCTAAATTAGGGTCACTGGTTCAAGGGAAGCGAGAGAGGTAGTGCCGTAAGACAAACACAACATCCATGCCTCATCGGGATTCGAACCCGGACCTTTCATGGACGAATGGTCATGAAAGCCAGCGCTTAGACCACTGCGCCACCGGGGCTGCCGTTACATCTTCAATGTTGTTCTGTAAATTGAAGTAAAGTCACGTAATTACATCAATCCTGGCTTAAAATGTCATTTCTTAATCACATTCCTTTAAATGATAGCCTTGAGCATAACTGGTATTTTTTTTCTTTTTCGTGATTTTACGACCACCGACATCGTACAGTTGGTTAATGCAGTGTGTGTGAGGCGGATGTTTCTGTCGGGTGTTCGAATCCCGGTTCTGCCGGCCGTCAAGTCTGCGGTTTTTCTGGGGTTTTCTGCAGGCTCCCCGTGTTTGGGGACGCGAATGCGTAGATGGTTCCCTATGAAGTCGGCTCCAGACGGACGCACTTTGTCACTGATTCCCATACTGCGAAGTGGAAGGTAAAGGGAGCCCACCACTTTAATTTCCCAGGATTGTCTAACATAGAAGTCACCTTGAGGGTGATGACCCATGCTGAGGAGGGAAGGAAGTGGCGATTTAATGACATCATGAACAAATCTCGGTGCTAGCCAGTAAGCAGACGTCCGTTCCTAATCTAGGGCTACTGGTTCCAGGAAAGGGAGATAACCGAAGCCATCGGACAAACACACTACTCATGCAACGTCCAGGACTCGAACGTATGGTCAGAAGCCAGTGCTTCAGACCACTCTGCCACCAGTGCAGCTTAAACGTATGATATACACTGCTGGACAATTGCTAAGGACGGATCATAAACGGCTATATAGCGCATAAAAAAGTAAGTGTGGTTGGATGCCAAGTGAAATAAAATAATGTCAGAATGCCAGGACATTACAAGAAAGACAATTTATTGTGCTCTGAAATCCAGAAGGCTTTGGAACGTGTTCAAGGGACAAACAGGCCATTTTGGGCAGAATTCGTAAACGTGAAAAAAATGCAATTACCGTCCGCAGGAGTTCGGTGTAAGATGTCAATACGGGATATGGCCTCCATGGAGGGCGATGCAAGATTCCACACGTCGTGTCATGCTTTGCACAACATTATCAAGCAGCTGTTGGGGTAATTTATCCCATTCCTCTGTCAGTGCACGGATGATGGTGTCTTTGTTTATTGGAGGGCATTGGCGACCAGCAAGACTCCTCCCCAAAGCATCCCACACATTTTTAATGGGATTCAGATCTGGAGAACGTGCTGGCCATACGAGGCGTTGAATATCCTCGCTCTCAAGACACTCCTGGACAGCGACTGTTCGATGACATGTTGCGTTGTCGTCCATGAAAATGAATCTATCACCGACAGCACCACGGAACATGCGAACATGAGGTAGCAGAACATCATTAATGTATCGTTGGCCAGTCATAGTCCCAGTTGAAAGCACATAGAGGGACGTACGGCCATTGATCATGATGCCAGCCCATACCATGACACTACATGTCGGATATCGGTCCCTTTCCTGTATGTTTGCTGGACAATACGCAGTACCACTATCACGCCAGATCAGTTGTCGTCGACAATTAGACGATAGACTGTATCTACTCTCATCTGAGAAAAGGACAGCAGACCAGTCGTTATCTGTCCAATTGCGATGTTGATGGCACCATTGCAAACGGGCCGTACGGTGACATCTGGACAATGGGATGCACACAACAGGACAGCGGGCGTATAGTCCTCCTTCATGCAAACGTCTGGCGACAGTTTTTCGGGAGATCCGCTTGCCAGTAGCAGCCTTGAAATGATTTGCTACCTCACTAGCTGTGCTGCGCCGGTGTCTTTTTGTTGATAGCACTATGTACCGATCTTCTGCAGGTGTCATACTGCGAACACGACCTCCCCCGTGACGTTTGCTACACTCTCCATTTGTTTGAAATGATTTCCAAAGCCTTGAAACAACACTGTGGCTGACGTCGAACTCCCTGGCAACATCTGTTATTTTTCGCCCTTCTTCAATCTTGCCAATAATACGGCCGCGCGTAAAATCATCTAGGTGATGTCGGGAAGACATACTGAAAATTTCAAGTTCGTCAATTGATTCTTTCCCTTTCAACTTTGCGTTTGAACAACAACGGTCAATACGCGTCAAATCCTTTATATCTCTTATCAGCGCTATGACGTCACGAAAACGTTCGGCAATCCAAAATTTGCATACGCACAACACGTCTTACTGTATCCCGCACTTATGCTAATTTCCACATTTTCCTGCCTTCCATGTTATGGTTGCTATCGTTGCTATTGTCATCCGTCCTTAGCAACTGTCCGGCAGTGTATAATATAAGCTCTGTCAGAAACAAGCAGTTCCCACCTTGTATTACATTTTGTTCAGCAGACTTTTCAGGGAAGACATTACCTTCCTTTTTTTTTTTTTTTTTTTGACGTAGGACTTCGTCTAACTCCACGAATAGTATGGGGTGACTTCCAGCCGACCTCCTGTGAGAAAAATAGGTCCCAGTTTAAGTTATTATAGCGTTAAAAATACGCGCCACCCACTAATCGTGTTAGCATATTCGTAAACAGTGTGGAGTCCAATTCGCGTACTGCGCAATTCATCGTGCGCGCGATGATCCCCTCTCTCCCTGTGCGTGGGGGAGATGATGCAATATTTCTGGGGGTGCCGCCGCGTTTGACTCAGTCTATCTCGGCAACCGTGAGCGCAAAACGACTGTGCGTGTTATTGTTTTAAAGCTCTCGACGAGATCTATTCAAATATACGAAGAATATTTCGCAGTGGTTTGAACTGAACATTTTAAAAATTGTTGTGAACCGTTGAACATTTTTGACAATATTGCGGTTTTTCTGGACAACCGTGAGTGCAAAATGACTTCGACGAGATCTATTCAAATATATATATAAGGTATCGTTTTAAAGCTCTCGACGAGATCTATTCAAATATATAAAGAACATATCACAGTGGTTTAAACTAAAACTTTTAAAAATTGTTTTCGTGTGAACGGGTTAACATTTTACACAATGCTGCGGAATTCGCGAATGAACGCAAGCAAATGTGGAGAAAATCAAAACGAGAGGCAAAAGCAAGTGATGAGGAAAGCAAGAAGCCCAAGAAGACAGAGCAAACCTTTCGGTAATTTGTGTATCGATCTGCTTTGTGTTCGCAATGTATCCAGCATTATTTGTAAAAATTATGTAAGCTACTTTACATATCATAGACCTGTGTTAGCTATAACAAATTAAATAAACGCTTTGAAACCATACGTGACCAGCTCATTTCAACTTTCTGATCAGCAAATCCTAGTTCTACGTTCCAAACTGACGCCTCAATCAGAATTGAGCCACCTTGTATTTTCATTCTTTTTCCGTTAGTTGCAGTAATTATTCAGTTACATCACTTGTAAAGTATAGGGGTAGTTCCTATCAGTCTCTGAGAGTTAAATCGCCCGTTGCACTTTAAAGAACAGTATTATGAACATAACAGGCAGTCCAAGGTTTCTTAGTACGCAACCTGATTGACATAAATAAGATTAATCCAGGTAATATACCAAGATTGACGCGCACAGACGTCTAGTGTGTTAATTTTTACTTCTTTTTTACAAAAGGTCTACTTGTTTAATTTTCACGTTATTTTTTTTTTTTTTTTTTTTTTTTTTTTACAAATGGTGTGCTAAAATAAATAATTTTAATTGAGATTCTTTTTTTAGTGAAACTGACTCAGAGGTAACAGTTGTCCAAACACGAAATATGATTAAACGACTTAAGAACACAAAAACATACTAGACAAAAATTGTTCCGCAATTTTGAGAAATATGTGAGCTTGAAAAGGGAAGGAAAATGTAAAACGTTTTGTGACGGGTAGCGAGGGTAGAGAAATAAGCAGTTTATCCACACTGCAAGAGTAAAAACCTTCATGGCAAACGTTATGCAGTGAAACACAATGATTGCAATTCTGGAAATGCAACGAGATGTGTATCTGTCATAGGGAACAGATGACAATAACTTACAGGATTTAGGGTTTCACATATGGCAGCACATGAGAGGGAATTACTAGACACTAAGGCGTAAAGTTAGTCTGACAATGAAATTAAACTGCTGAGTTGTGCTACTGCCTAGAAAAGAAATGCGAAAAATTTACTGTTTAGTCTGAGTTGTCTCCTACAGACATTTGCAAGGAAGAAGCCAAAATGTGCATGTTATACATATGCTCATTTACTGAACAACACACCTAAAACCACGAGTTTTCAGTGAAATAGTCACTTTAAAATATTCGTTCTGTTATCTAGTAATGCATTGCTACTATAAAGTCTCCTAGATTTAACCTACTCGAGGTCAGAAACTAATGATGAATTCAGAGAATAAAATCTTTGCTATTCCACTAAAGTATTTTTCATTTAACCCTTTAACAACCAAGGTCCTGAAATCTTCTGTCACTCAGCATACCATAACGCCCGAATTTCTCTGTTCTTGCTTTCATTTCACCCTCCCATTCACAAGCTAACAAAAGAAGGATTGGTACTCGGTCACCACATGAAACTTCCAACCTGTATTCTTCATATGCATTGATCTTCAGACGTTTCCAGGGACGATCAATTACTTTCTTTAACGAATGATGCGGACGATGTCATGAGAGTAAATAACGTCGCCCTGGGAGATACAAAATCCTGCTTTAATGGTGACCCAGCAAAAACACAAGTGTTGGGAAACTGCTGGCTACCAGCTGGCAGTGATGGGTTACTGCTGGCTGAAATCTGCCACTCGCGGTATGGTAACGATCCGTTGGTGGCAGCGCCATCATTTGGCAGCCATTGATGGCCCTGCAGCATCGCCGTAAACTACGGGCCACCACGCAAGTGCCACTAGTGGCCCGTAGCTGGCAACCTCAGCATCCCTAACAGGATGTGGAAGCAGCGGGACTGCGCATGCGCTGAAGCAACACATGCACAGTCTTTCGTGGTACCAGTTAGTTGAATGTGATGCTCTCGCCATCGTGTTGCTTTAATGGATGTTAAAAAAAAAGCCATATGTACAGAGACGGATTAATTTCCTAATGAAATGCCACGTCGACGAAGATTACCGTCGGAGGAAAATTATATAAGTAATTATTGAACTGTAAAAAATAGTCAATCGGATGTATTTATAGAAACTCATTTCGTATCAAACTTTCTGCACTAACACACGAAGAGTCGAGAATACAAACAGCCATGAAACACACTCACTCTATTCCTATGAATCACAACAAATAATTTCTGTGCCGCCCCGGTGGCGCAGTGGTCTAAGGCGTTGGCCTCTGATCATTCGTCCGAAAGGGGTCCGGGTTCGAATCCCGGTGAGGCATGGATGTTGTGTTTGTCTTACGGCACTGGCTCTCTCTCTTCCTGGAACCAGTGACCCTAAATTAGGGACGGGCGACTGCTTATAGCCCATTGAGTTGCTCACGGTGGTCGTTAAACCTCCGATCAAAAAAAAATAATAATAATAATAATAATTTCTGTATAACCTTCATACACTAAACTGCTTCAAGCAGAAGTTCAGGAAAGACATTAAAAAATCGTTGTGTAAAAAAAAAAGAATTATACAAGTACAAAATGGATATTTTCGTTACAAAATTATCTAGTATTTGAAAAAAAAAAGTAAAGCTATGTGAATATAATGTGCTCATTCATGCGTTGAATACACAAGACGGGAATTTGCTGCTAAAAATAACCGAAAGTAAAATAAAATATCATTCCTAGTTAGAACAAATGTAGCTTCGGACTGTGGAAAAAAAGATACAACGTCAAAAATGTAACAGAATGTGACATAAATGTGTAAATATATTAATTAAACAATCGCCTTTTAAGACCAGAAGGACAGCACAAAACTATGGAAAACGTCTTTAAATTGGTACACTCGTTGAAAGTGAGTGAAGTTCCCTTAAAGTAAATTAAAAAAATTATGAGTTATATGAAGCGTACATTTACGAAAGCGCTCTCGCAATATTGCGAAATTAAAAAGAGAACCCTTAGTTTCACATCGCACAGGAGAGATGCTCACCTCCAACGGACGGTCACGCGCGGCAAACTAGTCTAGTGTTTAGAGCATCTGCTACGTCCACCAGCAGTCCTTGGTCCGATGCCAGGCAGATCCATCGGGTGATTTGCCGGACCTGTTGAGGAAATTTCCTCAGTGCTGTGACATCACGTAGGAGTTTCGTTGGGAAAAAAGCAGTTGTGTGTGTGTGTCCCTTTAGTGAACTGTGATTTTTATTTTTTTATACTACTACTGGGAAATTGGCGGACAACATTCCGCAAGCCATTAGTTACGTCACGTGATTACCGACTACCACTGCCGGGACACTGACGGACCACATTAGGTTAGCCATCATTTAGGGCATGTACTTGCAGGGCCTCTTAGGGCCGCTTGTGACAGCCACAGCCTGGGATGGGTAACTGATGGCCCTATTCTATGACAACTGATGGGGTACCAAATGTTGGCCAGCTGCTGGTCTGAACTGCTGGCCCATCTGGTGGACACCGGGATATTTTATTGACGGTTCATGTGACGGTAACATAGTGCTGGGCCAGTGCTGGGCCAGTGCTGGCAGCTAGCAATGGCCCAGCGAGACTGTTTTTACTTTGTAATGAAGGTGACTTCTGCTAATAGACCTGACCATTGACCCCATTTCGATAATATTCAACAGAATCGGTAAAGTATACTTCCGGAACAACATGATAAAGTTTTGTCTCAATCGAAGCATTTCTACGTAAGTTATAACGCATAAGGGAGATGGAATGGATCCCGATCCCATGTCCTGGCATTGACCCTATTTCGCCCATTTTCAATAGGGTTCGTCCTTAGGTGGTCCCCTACCACATACTGAAATTTCATCGAAATCGAAAAATTTTTACACAAGTTATCGTGCGGACGAACGGACGGATAAAGCTGGAATATATACGCTTCTTCAACCTACGGTTGGAAAGCGTGAAAAAGTCACTACAAAATTTCATGTGTTGTCATTGCAGTGCTAAGTGTTTTATGCCCGAAAGAAAATTAACATGGAGCGGAGCTGCGCTGCCACCGAGGATCTTGGAAACGGAGATATACTGTAGTGCCCACAGCCAAATTCGCGAAACTTTTTGAGTTACACTTTACTGTAAATTACTACAACACCGCCAGAAAGTTCCATACAAGGAAAATATGTTGCCCGAGTGGTCAGAGGCTTAGGTTTCTGGCCAGTCGTCTGGACTCGCCTCAGATTCAAGTATCGGGTAAGCATTGTTGGTGTGCTTGTATTACACCGACAGCTCTGTCCTTTCCGTAACCAATGGCTCTAAATTAGGGATGTTAAATTCCAATGCCAAACAGAAAAAAATCTGTTAAATCTTCGTCATTCCTAGCTCCGTGTATGTTTTAAAAGTGATTTCCCCATCCGTCGCAACAAAATTCTCCGGGTAGCAGAGTATTTCGTTAAGATACAGATGCTTACCCCATCCAGCGGAAAAGTGCGCATACAGGCAAAACGGAAAATTTGTGGAACGTCTTATTCTGGCTTCTTTTCTTTTATTAGGGTTTAGCGACAACCCTGAGCACGATGAATGATACTCAGGTGATACAACTTTCCATAGAGTTAGCAGTTAGAAAAATGGATCGTTAATGTCATAGCTCGCCACGGGGTGTGAAGTTGTGGGCCGATTGTTTACCCTAATCATCATAAAAATTACATAACGTTCATGATTTCATCAGCGCTAAATTTGTGTTTATAACAAGTATTTTTCATTAATCATATTGCGTAATTGTGTGGTATTGAAATTCTAGAAACGTTAGTTTCTCTACAGAAGTTAAAGCATCAACTCTTTTTCACGCTTTCCAACCGTAGGTTGAAGAAGCGTATATGCTCCAGCTTTGTCCGTCCGTCCACACGATAACTCGCGTACAAATGGTTCGATTTCGATGAAATTTTAGTATGTGGTAGGGGACCACCTGGGGACGAACCCTATTGAAAATGGGCGAAGTGGAGTCAAAGGTCAGTACATAGGAGCGGGATGCATTCCATTGCCCTTATGCATCATAACTTGCGAAAATATGGTTCGATTT
The DNA here is from genome assembly GCA_039090855.1 of Macrothele yani. Classification (NCBI taxonomy): domain Eukaryota; kingdom Metazoa; phylum Arthropoda; class Arachnida; order Araneae; family Macrothelidae; genus Macrothele; species Macrothele yani. Next base: position 136,350,693 of record CM077002.1, read on the forward strand.
CGATGAAATTTTAGTATGTCGTAGGGGACCACCTGGGGATGAATTTTATTGAAAATGGGAGAAATGGGCACAAAGGTCAGTACATAGGATCGGGATCCATTCCATCGCCCTTATGCATTATGACTTAAGTAAAAATGCTTCTATTGAGACAAAACTTAATCATGTTGTTCCGGATGTAAACTTTTCCGGTTCTGTTGAATATGATCGAAATGGGGTCAAAGGTCAGGTCATAGGAGCGAGATTTATTTATTCTACAGCCATTATCATCATAACTTGAGTAATAACTTAAGTAATGATTTCTGGTATGTTGGAAAGCGCATCATAATCAATTCATTGCATGATTTCACTAACTTGTTAATTTAGGAGACTAAAATTTGTGGTGCAGCTCTGTGTCGTACTAGAATCAGTTCAGTTATTACGCTTCTGACATTGGGCGAAAGCGTTTTGTATCGAACTATCGGGCGGATTATTCGACATGTAAAGAACGTGCGTCGACTTCTAAAGTCCCAGGAGATGAAAGACGTTCACTAATTTGTCCTTTGATATATCAACAGAACTCTGGCAGTATAAGTTGTTTACGTTATTCATGCGCGCTGCCATTTTTAAATGTATAAGTGGCGGCCCGCATAAAACCACAGCAATTGCGCATAGATAAACATTTTGTTTTGTTTCTCTAATTAAAAAAAAAGCTATTTTACGAGGGAAAAAACTATCGACTGGGCTTTAAACTTACTGTTCTACGTATAAAAAAATGAAATTATCTTATATGAAGGTATGGAAACGTAAAATGCAATAAGTGTCTACTAATCAGTGGGTTTATCAAACATAAATATGCATATATATCGCTATAATTGACCACATCCCGCCTGGCAAGCACAAAAGTTCGTGTTTAGGAAGCATTTCAGGTTTTGTTTTTTCAATTCCAAGCAAAACAACATCCTTAAAACATGAATACTTCTGGTCCTTTCTTTCATAAGAAACTATATGTTGTGTCGAGTTATCGGTCCACACGTTAGTAGCGCCATCTGGTGGCAAGTGGCATTAACGGGCGATATTTGTTTCCAGAATCGTGCCACCTGACTATCATACACCGTGACCTTGAGCAACTCAATGGGTTATAAGCAGTCGCCTGTCCAGAACGCTGGTCCCAGGGAAGGGAGAGGACCTGTGCCGTAAGAGAAACTTCACATCCGTGTCTCACTGGGATTCGAACTCGGACCACTTGGGCGAACTGTTATAACCTAGCGCTTATACCACTGCGCCACCGAGGCTATTCAGGTTTACTTTAATCCAATCACGTAACGCGCTTTTTTTTTTTTTTTTTTTTCAAATTTGTCTTTGCAGCCCCGGTGGCGCAGTGGTCTAAGCGATGGCCTCTGATCATTCGTCCGAAAGGGGTCCGGGTTCAAATCCCGGTGAGGCATGGATGTTGTGTTTGTCTTACGGCACTGGCTGTCTCCATTCTCTGGAACCAGTGACCCTAAATTAGGGACAGGCGACTGCTCATAGCCCATTTGAGTTCTCATGGTGGTTGTTAAACCTCCAATAAAAAAATCGTCTTTTAGAAAAAGAGATATTGTGTTGTACTGGGCTATGCAGCCTAAAGAAAAAGTTGAGCCTTCTAGAAAAGCTCAGAATTTTCTGAAAACGGTTGTGCGTATTTTGCTTATGCTATTTGAAAACAGTTTTTGTAATAAGTATTTTGGAAAGTGATACCATTAAAAATTGAAATGTCCCTCGTGGAAAAGTTTTGCATCAGAAAAAGAGAAAGATTTATATAGAAACATTTTAATACAGTTGTATTTGTTGTTTGCAAGACGAACTTTTAAAGTTTTGCTGCTAAATCTGGAAATACCTTTCCACTGACGGACGGACGGATTAACTGAGAGGAGCACTGAGTAATGACTTAGGCATGTAATTTATTTTGCGTATACCTGTATGCCAAAAAGACATGCTTTTGGCATACAAGTGCCAAAAGCATGTCTATAAACTATTAAAAATATTTAAGTGAAGGATGTAAACCTAAATATATCAACTATGGAGCATAGGACTTCAGAATGCGTATTTTTGTGGAATAGAAATAGATGACACAAAATTTGTTCCGTTTCCATTCTTTTACGGAATTGATCTTTTTCAGCGTGTTTTCTAATTTTCAGCGAAACAGAAACTCACCTAATATACCTTATGTCGCCATTGTGCGCTTAATCCCCGTCTTTCTTTTTGCTCCCAGAGCTAAAACAAATTCTTTGTCTTCTTACAAAGATTAAACTGTCTTTTGTTACAAGAATAATGCATGAAACGCCAGCATTTCTTTTTTCTTTCCGGTTGAGTCGCTCGCTCTTGAACAAAAATGAACATGATTTTGAATTGCGAATGGCATTTCGAAGGATCATAGCAATGCAAATTTTCTCACCCGTAGTTAGCAACATTGCAATGACATTCAACCCGTGATAGGAACCTAACAGATCTGTGGCGCGCTGACCTGAAACAACTGAGACCTTTCTTATTTTTTATTTTTTCCGTTTTGCCATTCATTAGTTCGCCCTTTCAGCGGCATCATGTGCCGCCCACAACTACAAATACCCAAGCTATAAATACGAAACAAACGCGATTCGGTAACAAAGAATCTCAATATCCTCTGTAACATAACAGCTCCGCACTCGGAATAACTTCACCACAGTACAAGCATGTCATTGAAAGTAAGTTACGATTTCACTTACTCGTTTCTTCTTTCTAAATTCTCAATTTAGAGTAAAGCCAAAGCTTCTTCATATTCTATAGCTTCTCTGTTACTATGGCTTCCCCATTATACCTTTTTACTCATTTTCTTGAACTCCAGGATTTCTCCTAGTATACTTTTATGGATTGCTCCTAGTATACCTGTGATCGCGATGTAAAAGCTGATTAGAACTAATAGATAGGTTTTATAATAGCAGCAACCATGCGAGTCTTTCTTTTCTAAATTTGCAGAAAATATTTTAAATCTTTGTTGTTTTTATTAAAATATTCCCTATCACGTATCGTGTCTCCCGTAAACTTTATACAAAACCCGAAGCAAATGTTTATTTTAATGATGCATTACTTCGGACAAAATAAAGTTAGCACATCTTCAAGTCTCCTGAAACAAAACATCCGTGATTCCAGGACTAGAAATATAGCTGCTCCTTCTTTGAAATTAACTGATTCCGTTGTAATTGCATGGCAATATTCCCATAATATGAAGTGCCTAGCTGTTTCTTCACATTAGTTTATTTTCGTTTCTATGATTTGTGCGTAAAATTCTACTTAATATATTTTTTGCTTATCAAATCTCCCTGCAAGTTAGGAAAAATTTCCATTTTTAACGGTTCTCGATAAACAAACATCGACGAGTCTACATTGAAATTTTCAACACACAAAAAAAAAAATACCTTATTAAGTTGGATCTTCTTGCATTAGAAAATCAAAGTTACATGGTTTTCTTAAATGATATTTAAGATGGGTTTTACATATTTACATCTGTAGACAAAAGCATCCACAAGCGATGAAATTGTTTTGATACATTTGCGTATAAGAATTGTGCCTAAGGAATGTTGAAGAAAAAGAAATGAACCAAACATATCGGAGTATACATATCATCAGGTATCCATTAACTTTCTTTTTTTTTTCTTTTGATTGGAGGTCTACTCAGTGGACTATAAACAATCGCCTGTCTGTAATTTAGGGCCACTGGTACCAGGGAAGGAAGAGGGCCAGCGCCCGTAAGACAAACACAACTTCCATGCCTCACCGGGATTCGAACCCGGACGAATGATCAGAAGCCATTGCTTAGATCACTGCGCCACCCGGCCCATTAGCTTTAAAAATTAAATATACTAAATACTTTCACTATCTTAAGGACTGTGTTCTTAATATTATTTAAAATGAGGAAAAGACACCCCAGGGCAGTAACTCAATGCATATGTTTGGACAACGCAATTTTTATTTTTTTCAGAATTAGGTGGAGATCACCCTCCTGAAGAAACTGATTTCAAAAATTTGATCTCTGATATTTCGGAAATTTAACAGATAACTCAAGCCATTTTTGTGTGTTTCAGATAATGCCAATTGTAACATTTAAATACATTTATCACAAAACTATTGGGTAAAACGTTTTGTTGCCGACGAATAATACGAGAGTGTACAGAATAAAGTAGACACTCGCTGTTTATCAAGGCTTTTGACCCCGTAGATTCATATCTTTCATACCTGTGTAGACACACTAGCTTCATACAAAGAAAGCTGTCCTTCCATTAACTTCGTTGTTTTACTTTCTAGAAAAAGCACTTCAACACAAACCATAAAATATAATTTATTATGAACTTCCACGGGGGTGGACAACAAAACTGAAACACATGGGTTTAGGACACAACATTTTATTTGTGCGGTGAAGGGCCTCCTTTGGAGGCCAATACAGCTGCAATTCGTCATGAGAAGGACCGATACAAGTCCCATACAGTGGCCAGAGCGATTTGAAGCCATTCACACTTGCTGCTGGTTGAGGGGAAATGTTTCCTGACTCGCTTCTCCAGAACACCCCCAGAGTGGCTCAATAACGTTCAAGTCGGGTGACTGTGCAGGCCATGACAGATGTTCAACCTCACTTTCATGCTCAGTAAACCACTCTTCCACCAGTTTGGCTCTGTGTATCGGTGCGTTATCATCCTGATACACGGCCCCACTGTGTAAGAGTACAATGTTTGAACCATTGGGTGCACCTGGTTCAAATATTGTACCTTGAGGGTTATCTGAGCTGTTGTTCTCTGAGATTCAGAGGTTAGCTCCACAAAGAAATACAAACTACCGAAGCATATAAGTTTCCACTTTGCTAACCACATGTTGCTTCACATTGCACAATTGCAACACATCTTCATTCCTCACACGATCAGAACGTGTCTTGCCACATACACCCCCCCCTCCCCGTAAGTAACGCATTTCTCCAGCACACAAATGACTCTTGTGCTTCTTCTGTAGTACCCAGGTTTCACTGCCATACATCTATGTGCCCATGCAAAACACGGTGAACATTATGTTTTTTAGCACGTCTTTTGTAAAAAAAAGATCGTGCTTATGTTATCGGTTTGTCCGTCCGTCTTTACCAACGGTATCTCTGCAACTATTAGTCCGATTTAAAAATTTTCTTTTTGCATTCGGTAGCTTGAAATATGCGAATGATGATCCTTCATTTCGTTTTTTTTTTTTTTTTTTTTTATGATGTACAATTTCGCCGCTAGAGGGCGTAACTGCAGATGATGTCGAATTCAAAATTACGTTTCATTCCACATATTTGCTTCTAAACATCCGATTAAAAAAATTACTTTATCTTTCGATTCCATTTATATCGAAGAGTATTTTAGATATAGTTTTTTTTTTCAAATTACGCATAGATTTTCCGCTAGGGGGCGTAAAAGTAAATGACATTTTCCCCGATAACTCTTCTTCTAAAACTACCATTTGAAAAAAAAATGTTCAGCGCATACATCTCCTGACTGAAAATCTTTTGCATATAATTTTGAATTTTTGGTAAAGAATACTTTGGCCACCAGGGGGCGTAAGCGTTAATTTTCGCTTCTGATGTATTTGCCAAAAAATCTGAGCTTCTAAAATATCGATTGAAAAAATTCTTTCGTGAACTGATGCCAGTCACATCGATAAACCTTTTCGGAAAATTTTCTTCCTAAAATATTTCACAGTTTCTCCGTCAGGGGACGTAGATGTATTTCTTATTTTTGTCAAAATCTCTACTTCTAGGAGTCCGATTTAAAAAATTCCTTCTTTGTTAGATAGTGTTTTCCGTATGACATGTTTTTCATATAATTACAAAATTTTCAAGTAATTCATAGAGTTTCCGCTAGGGGGCGTAGCGGTAAATTGCGTTTCTCCCTATATATCTGCTTCTAAATCTCCGATTTGAAAAATTCTTTCTGCACCGGATACAGCTCCTGATGGGAAATCGTTTGCGCATAATTTCTAAATTTTGTAAAAAAAAAAAAAAGTGCTTGGCCACCAGGAGGCGTGCATTTTAATTTCTGCTTCTGATGTATTTGCAGCAAAATATGAGCTTCTAAATTCTCGATCGATAATAACGTCGTTTGTAGACCGATACTACTCATGTTGACAAACCTTTTAGAAACCTTTTCTGCTTAAAATAGTGCATGCTTTCTACGCCAGGGGGCGTAGATGTATGTCCAGTGAGACATGTGTTTCATATAATTTCAAAACTTTCAAGTAATTCATAGACTTTCCGTTAGGGGGCGCAGAGGTAAATTGCGTTTCCCCCTATATCTCTGCTTCTAAATCTCCGATTTGAAAAATTCTTTCTGCACCGGATACAGCTCCTGATGGGATATCCTTTGCACATAATTTTTAATTTTTGTAAAAAATGGTTTGGCCACCAGGTGGCGTAAGTCTTAATTTCCGCTTCTGATGTATTTGTAACAAACTATGAGCTTCTGAAATCTCGATTTAAAAAAAGTATTTTTTGGACCGAAACTACTCATGTCGACAAACCTTTTAGGAACATTTTCTTCATGTAGATGTATATTTTATTTTTGTCAATATCTTTACTTCTAGGAGTCCGATTTGAAAAATTCCTTCTTTGTGGGATAGTGTTTCCTATGTGAAATGGTTTTCCTATAAATTCAAAATTTTCAAGTAAATTAAACAGACTTTCCGCTAGGGGGCACAAAGGTAAATTGCGTTTTCTGTGGTATTTCTGCTTCTAAAATTCCGATTAGAAAAATTATTCCTGTATCTCATACAAGACCTGATGGAAAATATTTTTCACATAATTTCTAATGTTTTGTAAACCGTGGTTTGGGCACCAGGGGGCATAAGTGTTAATTTCTGCTTCTGATGTATTGCAGCAAAATCTGGGCTCCTGAAAACTCGACTAAATTTTTTCTTCTTGGACCGATACCGCTCATATGGAAAAACCTTTTGAGAATACTTTCTTCCTAAAATAATGCATGGCTTTCCCACCAGGGGACGTAAAGTCACATCTTATTTTTGTCGATATATCTGTTTCTAAGAGTTCGTAAGCTCATGATTCCGTTTGCAGCAATATCTGAGGGATTAAAAACCCGATTGAAAAACTTCTTTCTTCCGTCAGGTACTATTGTTTTCCATACTGGTTCCACTGACTTTGAATAGCGTTGATAAATTTAATTTGTGTCAGAACAGATTCAAAAGACGTGCTTATTACACCCAAAAATTCGGTTGTCATCTTTCCTGTTGTTGTTGTTTTTTTTTTCAGATTCAAATATCTGTTTATTACCTTGTGTACAGTTGATACAAAGATTTTTAACGACTTGGCGATTGTTCTTTGGGTATGTGGATTTTCTTATGAGACCAGAAAGACCTTACTTTTGAAATAGTCGTAAAATTATGTAGTATCTTTGGATATTCGTTTGATACTCTTTTTACTGTTAAAACCGGTGCTCGTTGATTTCCTCCTCTGTTATTAATAGTATTGCTTATTCGACATTTAGAAATGTTAATTCCATGATTTTCACAGCGTCTTTTTAATTATAGAATATGAACATTTCTCTTCGTAAAGAGCAAAAACATAACCTGCTACCCACAGCTTGTTTACGTCCGCCATTTGTTTAGTAGGTGATATTTAATTTCAGCAAATGCTTCTTTCGTGTTTATCTAACATGCTGTTGCCAGTTTTAGTTCTTTGAACTTCTTTTATTTTCTGTGATCTCTTATCAAAAACGTTCTAAAAATGAGTGAACATAGTTTGTACATTCCAGAAGATTTATACTATGATTGTAACTGTTAAGACGAATATTAGTAGATTTCCCTTCGCTGATGAATTATGCAGGCTGTATGGGGAGACAATGCTTACTCTCGAGCAGGGTTTAAGGTTTTAATGTACTGTTCTAGCAATTATGATGCTCACACACATGCAGTTCCTTGTAGCCAGAAACTCTACGGGGGAATGAATGTTTTTTTAGAAAACCATTAGGGGCTTATTTATTTATTTATTAGCGTTTATTTGTTTACTTTGGCCTTAAAATTTAAATACCAACACGAGCAATTCTGATGGCTGTAACCAATCTCCTGTCCCTAATTTGTTGCCACTGATTCCGGGGAGGGGAAGAAACCCTCCCAACTAGACAAGCACGCTACCCCTGGTCTCATTCGGAACTCGAACGCTGTCCCATTTCAAATGAAAGGCCAGAAGCCACCGCCTCAGACCACTCGGCCACCGGGGCAAAGGTGCTTATGAGAATAATTACATTTCGAAAGAAGAAACTCTACTTTCAGACACGTGATAAGCACGTGCAAAATAAAAAAAAGAAAATTTACTATATTTTGCCAAATTGACTCTTTCCTACATATTGTGATTTTACGCCAGTTTTTATTGAACGTAACGAATAACTCCAAGAAATATATTATTGGAAGTAACGGAAAAAAGTCCATTTTATTTTATTAGCTGCACTGCACATCCCCTATCCGCGAGTATACGAGTATATACAATTTATAAGGAAATGTAACAGTGTAGAAGAAAAGTCTTTAAACTTCTGAAAGCAAGAACGTATCATGTCATTTGATTTTGTGATACTGAAATACTGCATCCCGGACTGTAACCACAAAGTTAAGAACAATTTAAAACCTTTGGTGCCATAAAAAAATTAAGAAAATCTCAAACTTTTTTAAAAATCCAAATCCCCTCTAGACAATCTGATAGATCTAAATCATAATCATAAAAAGACAATGGTTTGCTAAAATAAAATCATCGCGAAAGTTCTAAAATATTTTTGGTCGTCTAAATCACAGTCAGAATAATCTACGATCATTCGGAAGAGCTAAATTATCATCAGAAGAATCTTAGAATGTTTTACTTGACCCATATCACAGGAAGATGTAAAACCGTTTGTTTCTTTATTAGAGAGAAATGTTTGTCTGAAATGTTTTACAGCCTTGGTAGGGTTAAATCATTTTCAGAAACGTGTAACCTCTTTGTTTGGCTTAAACCACATTTAGAAACATACAAAATTTCATTGTATATCCAAATAATTTCCGAAAAATTCTGAAACTTTTCTTTCCTACATACTATCATCAAATAGAATCTAAATACTTTTATACGGTTAAATTATAAAAGAAAGAAATTCATGAAGAAACCATAAAAAAAATCTAGAGCTTTTTATAGAGCTAAATTATTGTTCGAAATATCGCAAAAACTTTTGATAGACTTGCATTAACATAGAAGAATCTAAAACTTTTCGGAAGAACTAAATTACCATTAGAAATACATAAAACACCTTAGGAGGACTAGAACATCTTCAGAAATATCTAATGCTGTTGGCAGACATACTGCAGTTAGAATATCTACGAGTAAGAACTGTGACGTACCTGCCAGCAGGACGCACACGACATAAAGGCAGATAGTAGTCAGGAAAAACGTCTGCGTAGCTCAGTTGGTATAGCAACTTGTTCCAGAATAAGCGGACCCCGGTTCGAATCCCGGCGTAGACCAAAAAGGACGGAGAAATTTACTTCGTTATAATGGCGCCCGAACTATCCGGATGACCCGAACGTTCAAAATCTTGCAATGGTGTGATGTTCTTTAAAAACCGCGAGATAGCAAAAATCAGAGAATCCCTTCTCCAGCGCTTCGAAAAATAAATGTGTGTGACGTTGCATTCCACACACCAGATTGACTGGGTATCTCAAGTGCACGTTCTACAGTGGATGGCTGCCTGCGACGATTCATGGTCACGGCTGACCCGTGGGCCATGTCCCCGGCCCTCTTTGGAGGGGGGGTGATGTAACGTTCCTGCCAGCAGGACGCACACGACATAAAGGCAGATAGTAGTCAAAACAAACGTCCGCGTAGCTCAATTGGTAGAGTGACTTATTCCGGAATGAGGGGATCCGGGTTCGAATCCTGGCGTGGACAGAAATGACGGAGAAATTTACTTCGTTATAGAACGCTTTCCAGAGATAATTCATCGTCAGAAAAAATTAGAAACCTGTCATGGTTCACAACAGATCTTAATTGCAAAAATATTTCAAACTTTTTTATAGACCTAAGTCATGATCATAAAAGTCGAATCAGATTGGTACAGCAATATCAAAGTCGAGGAGACCATGATCTTTTAGATGTATGTAGAGATAAAATAAAAAAATTGGACCAAATATCGAAAGCGGTGAACAAAAAAGGAGAAGTACGGCACTCATTGTTTTTGTGCTGATCATTCGTCCGAGATAGGTCAGGGTTCGAATCCCGGTGAGGCATGGATGTTGTGTTTGTCTTACGACTCTGGCTCTCTCTCTCTCTCTCTCTGTTTCTTGGAGTCAGTAGCCCTAAATTAGGGCCGGACGATTGCTTATAGCCCATTGAGTTGCTGACAGTGGTCGTTAAACCTCCAATCAAAAAAAAGTTCACACGAAATTCAATAATGAGGTCTACGAACAGAAATTTGATGTTCACTTTGCTTTTAGCTAATTTTGTAGTAAGGTTTGACTTTTGCAGTGTCGTTGAGTAAATTCTGGGAGTTTAATATAACTTTACACTCTCGTAACGAGTTACATTAGTTATGTATTTGAAAAAGAGGATAAAGTAAAGCATTTCAAAGTGATAAATGTCTCAAATAAAAGTCATAAAAATATGGTAAAGCAGTGCTTACTCTTTTGTTCAGAATCGAAATAATAACGCAATAGAAAAAGTTTTATTGAGGCCTACTGTTTTAGTAACTGCACATTTTTTTTTCAGGTTCTTATGGCAGTTTGTGTTATTGGTGTTGCGGTAGCAAGTCACCACAGCGATCACCATCATCATGAGGTAAGTTGCACATAAATCTATTGTGAAATATGAAGGCAACTACAATTAAATAATAAACTTCATCTCAAAAAGAACAAAACATATGTGTGTGTGTGTATGTAATGTGACGGATGGGAAAAATTAAAAAGAAAAGCTTATGTAAAAAACATTCTGTAGAGCCAAATTTTGTTTTTCATGTAATCCCAGCTTTCACCTTAATCAGATTTATAAGTTTCATACCTTCCGATTCTCTCAACATAACAGCATAAAATAAACGAAAGCCAAAAGCTCTAAAAAAAATGTTTTTGTAATCCCACGAAGGTGTTATTTAAATCTGGGATAGAAACTCGAAATTCAATGTACATGAAGCAGTTTGTGGGGCTGCTTTATGTATTAGGGTATGCAAAAGTTCCCGCCGGTTTTAGGAGAAAGGAGACAGTAACAATCAGAAAACCAGTACACATTTATTCAACGAAATATTAGCCGTCAGCATCAATGACCTTTTGCCATTTTTCAGGCAGCAAATGAATGCCCTGTGATAGAAGGTCTCGGGTTTTGAGCTGAAGAACGCAGTAACGGAATTTTCCACCTCTGGAACTGTGGTGAACCGCTGTTTGGCTAGGACATGTTGCATAGAGAGAAACAGATGAAACTCTGAGGGTGCAATGTCCAGGGAGTAAGCCGGGTACAGTAAAACCTCCCATTGTAACTGTTCAAGGGTTGATTTCGTGGTGGAACCGACATGTGGTCTGACATTTCCGTGTAACAGGATGACTGGGCAGCGTCCTTTACCTGTCCATGGCCGTTTTTGCTCGATTGCGGAGTTCAGTTTCATCAACTAATCGCTATATGGTTGTGCAGCGATTGTCTCACCCGGTTTCGACAGTTCGAAGTACAGCACTCCATGCATATCCTACCACACGCACAAAAGCAACTTCTCCCCAGGAATATTCTGTTTTGCAGTGGATGCTGATGACTGGCTTGGGTTGACCCAGGATCGCTTGCGTACGGGGTTGTCGCAATAGACTCATTTGTCTTCCCCGGTGACAACCTTCCACAGAAAATTCTTCCCTTGAAACCTCTTCAGCAACGACATGCAAATGCCACCAATATTACGCTCTGTTAAAGTATGCAGAACCCACTTACCAAAATTCTGGGTCTTTCCCAAGGCCTGTAGACGCCGTACCACCGTCGATTGAGCCACTTTCAAGCGTTTCGCCAGTTGCGTGGTCGATTGTGAGGCATCATCTTGCAACAGCGATTTCAGCTCCTCGTCTGTGAGTTCCTGCGGTCTACCTGCACGTGGCTTGGCTTCCAAGCTCAGATCACCTTTCTTAAACCTGGCAAACCATTCTCGAAACGTCCACTTACATATAACCGTTTCACCATGCGCCTGACATATTGAACCGTATGCTTCACTCGCACTTTTCCCTAAATTAAACATGAATAACAAACAGTGACGCAAATGAACTTTATCGACCGCAATGCTTGGATTCATGTACGAACTGGCAGAACGGGTCGCCGACCGGTTAGACCCCTACAGCGCCCACTAGCGGGGGGGCAGAAACTTTTGCATACCCCTAATATATATATATACATATGCTTTTTTTTACGGCATCTGCGTCTGGTTTACTACTTTTTAGGCCTTATAGTTCAGTTGCATGAAATCTCGAACAGCTGTTTCTAAAAGATTCCTTCAGCTACATAAAAAATATTTTGTCTATTTGAAAATTAGTAAATTACCAACAGTTTCCGCACTCCTTAATTTCTCTCGCTTTATAAATTTGCACTAAAACTCTTGCAATTCTCAAAATTTTTTGTTTTTCCAAGTGATTTTTCCGTAATTATTTTGTTTGTCTTGAAACAAAAATTCATATTGGCTCATTCGAAGTTCCCTTCTCACTAAAAGCGAAGAAACTTATTGAATTTCACTGAGGCGAAATTCAGCTATTCCAAGTAAATTTGTAGGAGGAGAGTATAGTCTTCTGCAGTCTCCCACTTAGAAAACGTACCGTACTTATTGCTTTAAAAACGGAAATAATGTTTTTGTTTTTATTTTAGTTTTTTTTTTCTGTTGTTATTTTTATGTACTAAATTTTACTTGAGAAGGGTAAGCTAACTTATGCTGCAATCCAGAAAATATGAAAAAATGAAAAATTTTGGTAATTATTTTTCCCTCAACGCAAAAACACTACAGAAATTCTTAAGCTTGTGCTGAAAAATATTTAAACAAGAAAAAAAAAATGGTGATGCTGAAATACCGTAAATTTCAGATTTGGATTCATTGTTATTTTTTCCCAAACAGTGGACCGCAAAAATCTACTTCCAGAACCAGAGAGTCACAGGGGATTTGAATTTATCGCATTTACAGGAACGTGGGATTAGATCACTGGTACATGGCAACTTCTGGAAAGTTCTGTGAAGACTCTTGGGAAAAAATAAATCTTGGTCTACAAGTAGGATATTTAGCAATAGGTACACCAGAATATTTTCCTCAAAATAGATTTGTGCTTATAAAATATGTCAATAGATCGCCATTTTCGCGTATATCCTACGTGGTCTTCATCAAGAGAGTGGAAGTCTCAATAATACCAGTCAAGCATTCTATTTCAACGCGTTTGCCAAAAGAATCACAACTAATCCTTTATGTATTAAGCAGTTGATTTCTTTTTTCATTTCAGGAAACTTCTTTTTGGGAGTTTGGCATACTTCCACAGATGAAATTCGTAGAAAATAAGAAAACCTTCCTGAATAGCATTGCTAAAAAATGCATTTAAAAGGAACAAAATAACTGAAAGCAAGAAAATTTGTAAGAACTGATTCTAAATGAGCTGAAAAACGCAATTTATTACATATAAATAATCTGCAACTAATGGGCAACCCCGTTTGCCCTTCAGTTTTTATTGCTCTTCCCGCTTACATTATCAAGAGCGCCTATTCGTTGATGAAAACAATGAATGGGGGTCTGCGTGACGTCGGAAGAATTCGGACAGGGGATCAGCAATTACTTTTACCCTCAGCATTCCCCACGTCTGATACCAGGTGCGGTGAAACTCGACTGTGTGAAAACACAAATTTGTCCGAGACGAGGATCGAACCCACGCCTCTTATTCCGGAGTAAATTGCTCTCGGAACGAAGCTACAGGGACAGAATCTATCGCTGCAGATTTGTCGTCTTAACACGTGCTTTATCTTTGTACTACGTCACAACTGAAATGGGACAACATTCCTTTTGTACGGAAATGGTACGTACGGAAGTGGGAGACAATCGTTACACCTCTGGTTTTACTAAACGGTTTAATTCTGTAGTTGTCTTTACTTGAGTTGTAATCTATTTCTCAGAAAGTGAACAACAGTCTATGTATTGATGCTTTCTTTCTCTAGGAACATCACCATCATCCACAACCTTATCACTTTGGTTATGAAGTTAAGGACCATGAAGGCTCCAAGCACAGACATGAGTCAGGTGATGGGCATGGAAACGTGAAGGGAAGTTACGGTTTCGTGGACCACAAAGGGATCCACAGAGAAGTCCACTACGTTGCTGATCATCACGGATTCCGGGCCCAAATCAAAACTAATGAACCAGGTACTGCCAATCAAGATCCGGCTCATGTGAAAATCCACTCACATGTTACTCATCAGCATCATCATGAACCACGACTTCACCATCACGAACATAAGCAGCATCACCATCATGAAACACGCCATCATCATCATCATCATCACCACTAGAAGTTGATAAATGGTGAAAACACGATGCCGGACAATAATTCATTTCTGTCTAGGTATTGCTAGAGAATATTTATTGTTGTGATTTTTTTACAAATGTTGTGAAATTGTTCAATAAAAATTGATCAGACAAGATTTTAAAAAGTGCAGATTTTATTTCAAGCTTCTTTTATAACTTAAATTAAAATGACTGTGACACAGAGCCAACAATACAGTGGAACGTTGGTTATACGTTTATCAGTTACACGTTCTGACGTAGAACTACGTCTCACTCCGCGCTGGGTAGGGGGTTACTTCGGTAGCACGGATGCAACGAAAACATGTCACACTTTGAACGCTTACATCTTCGAAATTAATAATCGTTGAGTAGTAAATAATACATGAATAGATAGTCTATTGAGTCCCATTTATAACAAAGCAAGTTTCCACTCTCCACTCCTTAACTCTACAGAATCGTTAAAAGTTAAAGTTAAATTTCACGTTAAAAAGTTAAAGGTAAATTTCACGTGATTTTACAGAAGCGTTTAAAAGTTAAAGTTAAATTTCACGTTAAATTTCAGTTAAATTTCACGTGATTTTACAGAAGCGTTAAAAAGTTAAAGTTAAATTTCACGTTAAAAAGTTAAAGTTAAACTTCACGTGATTTAACAGAAGCGTTTAAAAGTTAAAGTTAAATTTCACGTTAAAAAGTTAAATTTCACGTGATTTTACAGAAGCGTTTAAAAGTTAAAGTTAAATTTCACGTGATTTTGTTTCGCCCCACGCCGTGTTACGGCTGTGCGGGGCTGAGGTCATTATCTATTCACTAGGTTGATAACTAGTGAATAGATAATGATAACCTCAGCCCCGCATTCCATAGCTGACGGTCGGAGCTAACGGACGTATGTGATAAACCGAAATAAAGTGGGTTTATAATTTATTTATTTTTTTAGATGAAAACAAATTGATGACGAAAATTTAGAAATGCCGCGAAAACCCAGGGAAATTTACCATATGAACCGACGAAAGTTGAAGATACAGCTAGAGAAGAACACGAGGAATCCGAAAGGGTCCGTTAAGTCATCAACCGAAAGGTCACGGGAATGTAGGGAGCGTCAAAAGTCCACGCGCCAGGACGCGTTTAACCCGAGTTCGACTCTAGAGACACAACCTTCCACTTCAACTGCACATATTGAGCCTGAACAGCAAGAACAGTTGGAGATTGATGTCATCGATCCAAATTTTCATATGTTCACACCGAGCATGGAATACCAACGTATATCGCCAGTCATCTCAACTTCGCCGGATAATGAAAGTTTTACGTCTCAAACTTTTACACCACCAATACATTCTGAATCCAGACAAGGACTAGAGCAGCAAGAAGAGTACCTTTTTTTTTTTTTTTTTTTGATTGGAGGTTTAACGACCACCGTGAGCAACTCAAATGGGCTATAAGCAGTCGCCCGTCCCTAATTTAGGGTCACTGGTTCCAGGGAAGGGAGAGAGCCAGTGCCGTAAGACAAACACAACATCCATGCCTGACCGGGATTAGAACCCGGACCCCTTACGGACGAATGATCAGAGGCCAACGCCTTAGACCACTGCGCCACCGGGGCGGCGAAGAGTACCTGAGGCCTGCGTATCGACAAATTTATAACAAGGCACAAAAGAGTTTGAAAAATTATTTCTGAAGAACGATTTCTTCAGAAACAATTTTAGCAATAACTGCAGAGAACGGTGATATTATGACATCTACTTCTACTAATATTAATTTATAATAAGCATAAATTACTATAAATTGTATATAGTAAAAATTGCTTTTAAGCAAATAAAGTAAAACATTTCTTTTGTCTTATTTCTTAAAACTTTTATATCTAAAAAAATCAAAGAGGCACAGTACCAACTGTGCCGTAACGTACAATCTAAAGCTACGTCAATTGTCCTTCGCTGAATACTTTAAGGACGTAGAACTAGTGCGACAATGCCTTGAAATAGTGCCAGTTGACGTAGTTCTACGTTGTAGGTTGCGGCACAGTTGATAATGTGCCCCTTTGATTGTTTTACTTTTATATATGATGCCGCGTTAGTCCCGACATTTTACTGTAGTCCTATTGCTTCTTTAACTCGGTTATAAGTAACTCATTTTACGCTTTTTGATATTATATGTTAAAATTTGAGTTTCGGATTATCAAATATATACTGTTCTTCGATTATTTTACACGTCACTCGGTGTATTACAACTTTGAGAGAATTGTTGCGTTTCTTCTTGGTGCAGTCAAAGTTGCACCCTGATCCCATCATAGAAGGGTATGTTGTTTACTTTCGATCTGGATGAAAATTTTATTTCGCATTTCATGAATTCCACACATATGTTTTATTTAAAACTTGATAAATCTCTGGGACGTAACTTTGTTGCTTCATTATTTAGTGGCGTAGTTGAATAGAATCTTAAATATAGCATCAATATTCACCATTTTGGTTTCACATGGATGCACTCAGGATCCTCCCCCAAAAAGTAGTTAATTCTGGAGTTCCATACTGAAGCACTGGTCTCAGATTCTTAGTTGTGAGGGTTTCACTTAATCTAGAATCAGGATCTGTTAGTTCATGAGTTCCATACTGAAGCATTGGTCTCAGATTCTTAGTTGTGAGGATTTCATTTAATCTAGTATCTGGTTTTTTATAGACAGATAAAGTCGTCAAAAGAAAGGTTTTATTTCCACAGGCTTTAGGATTTTTTCAGTACGATAAAATATTTTATACAGGAGGCAACCGACAGGAATGAAACTTGGTGGGCAGGTTTGACATCGTGAGACATAGAAATGATTCAAGTATCACGCTCGACCACGCATGGGACGCAAGAAAGGAGGGATCGTAGTGTTGTGCCTAACCGACTATATACCCCCGTTGCGAGTGCTCGCCATTCCGACTCGTGCTATTGTGTTGGTTGCATCCTTTGGAAGCAATACGAGCAGTTGGGGGAGTTCGAGAGGGGCCACATTGTCGGGCTTCGAGAAGCGGGATGGTCTTATTGTCGTATTGCGCGCCATACCGGTCGTGCGGATGTCACCATAGCACGCTGTTCGCTGCAGTTAATAGAACAAGGAACGCAGCAGCGACAGGAAGGGTCTGACAGACCTAGGATAACCACGGAGAGATAGGACCGACGGGTTGTCCGACATGCGCGAAATGACCCAACAGCCACGATTGCTGATATTCAGCAGGCAGTGGTGCCCTCCATGTATCGTCCGATTAGTGCCAGCACCATTGGCACACGGCTGCACAACGTAGGACTACACGCACGCAGACTGTTACGACGACTGCCCTTAACACCATTGCATCGCCTCTAAAGACTGCAATGGTGTCGTGCCAGACTGTCATGGAGCCACTCAGAATGCCAGCAGGTGATCTTCAGTGAAGAGTCCGGGGGAGACGACCACTGATCCGTGTGTGGAGGCACCGTGGTCGGCGCCAAGATGAACGGTTTGTTGTCGAGCGTCATACGTCCAGAAGGCCTAGTGTCATGGTGTGGGGTGCAATTGCCTACGATGCCAGATCCCCTTTGGTGTTCATTACAGGCACTTTGACAGCCCAACGTTACGTTAATTAGGTCCTGCAACTAGTGGCCCTACCTTTTCTGAAAGCTCACCCCGGTGCGATTTTCCAACAGGACAACGTACGTCCGCATACTGATGATGTCTCGAGAGCTTTTCTTCAAGGCACTGACGCTCTGCCATGACCAGCCGCATCGCCAGAACTATCGCCGATTAAAAATGTGTGGGATGCTATTCGACGAGCTATCAATACTCCACCCCTACCGCACAATCTGCAGGAACTGCGTGAGAAGCTGCATGGGATGGCTTATCGCAGGAGACCATTAGGAACGTGTACAACTTCATGCCGAGACGTCTGGCATGCTGTGTGAGCAAACAATGGTGGCCCGATTCCATACTGAGAGACACTACTTATTGGCGTGTAGCTCAATAACTATTGCCTATATCAGTCTCAATGTTTAATCATTTATTGTTCCTGGTGACCTTTACCTTCCTCCCGAATAGCATTGCAATCCGTCCCGTCCTTCTAGGTGCAGCTATTTTTTTGACGTAGAATGTAATTTGCAAAGCTTATTTTGTTGTTTTGTTTTGGTTTGTTTCGCCGCTAATTCAACTTTATATAAATCGTTGTTAGGGAACATACTTCTTTAAAGCATGAATTTTACAATAGTATTTACATTTTGATATGTCTTTTATACGTTTTTTTTACATTTATGAAGGCCATCCCCTACAAAAAACGTATCACCGAGATTTCATGTGTTTCGAATACACGACATACTCTCAATTCTGCACAATGCGTATAGTATGAAAAGAATAAGAAAACATAAAAGAAAACACACAAAAAATAAAAGAAGAAAAAGAATGTATATATTCTGTACATTTGTAACAGGAAAAAATTAAGTCACCCTTAATAGGCAAAGTTTGGATAAATTTGATGGCTTGGAAAGTAAAAGAAAAACCTAGGTAGAAAATGTTCTTTTGAGCCAAACACTGTTTTCATGCGCCCCACTTATTCATGCTTTAAAGAAGTATGTTCCCTAACAACGATTTATATAAAGTTGAATTAGCGGCGAAACTTTCAGACTTAAGCTTCTTCCCTTTTTGCTGATACCTGTATCTCCCCCACTTTCGCTAATTGCAGTTGCATAATAGCATGAAATCCACAAAAGCGTTAAAGTTTCATTTGTAATACCACGAATATATTACTTAAATCTGGATCAGAAACATATCTCGAACGTATTTTTTTTTTACTGGATCTGTATCTGATTTAATTCTATTTGTGCCATACGATTACACGAATTCTTGAACTGCAATTTCGAAGATTCTGTTTCGTCTACAGCATAACTGAGCTTTCTACTTGAATTAATTAAATAAACATCAATCTCCTCACTTTAAATTCCTTCATTTTACAAATTTGCACTCAAATTATTACGAACTCCGAAATTTTCTATTTTTTTTTTTTTTACAGAGATGTTTTCGTAACTATTTTACGATATATGGCAGGTAAGTCTTACGAAAATTTAATTTTGGCACGGTTTGGTTTTTTCCCATCTTACCAACGGTTAAGAAATTTTTACAGCTTGTGGAGTACTACAGAGGTGAAGCGTATGTCAAAGTTGCAGTAATAAATGACGTCGATGTAGCTTAATTGGTAGAGCATTCGGCTGCGGAGCAGAACGATGCTGTTTGATCCTCGTCACCGGCGAGTTTGTGTTTCACATTGGCGCCAGATTAAATGAATCTATTTGCCGTTAGGTTTTTCGAAAAAATGTGTGATTTTCTTTTCTATACATCGTCTGGAATTAATGAGCATTCTTTCTTCTTCAGCGAGCTGCTTCGCCCATGGTTTGCCGGCTGACCCGAAAACTAATGATTCCGTCTCAGCCTTTTCTCGAGGGAGAAATATACGTGACGTACTGCAGAGGTAAAAAGCACATGTTAACACAGCAAAGTTGCAACGATAAACTCCGTAGGTGTAGCTGGATTGGGAAAGCATTCGGCTCGGAAGCAGAAGGCTGTGAGTTCGATCGGCGGCAAATTTGTGTTTCACAAGCTCTGCCTTCAAGAATTACTCTAAAATTCTTAAGATTGGAATAAAATTTTCGACAGACTCTCTCAGAAAACTTACTGTTACAGTGGACACCCCCCCCCCCATCCTAAAACCTGAAGAAAACTCTAAAATTTGTCCGCCATGTCGCGTATGGTATGAGGCAGCTAGGAATCACAGTTCGGCAGGCTCACATGTTCTTTTACAGTTCAGTTTTTTTTATTTATTTCTCATTTACGTTGTTTTTTTTTCTTTCGGCTGTTCTCTAAATTAATTAACAAAATTGCGGGATAATTGGGAAGTCGCTCCAATGCTTTTGAAGGCAAGAAACGCAATATTTTTGCCATTTTGAATTGCTAGACCTCACACATAGCCCTGAAGTGAAACATAAAAATTCCTATCTCAAGTGTCTTAGAGGGGCTGCAAAACGAACGAGGGAAATGTGCTTTCGAATGCGGATGGAAGCAGCAATGTTCGAAGTGGTTTTTCACTTTTCTTTCTTTTCTTCTTTCCGCTTGTAGCTTAACGCTGTGGTCCGTATGTTTACTTCAGTGGGTGGGCCAAGAGACCCTCAGCAGACACATAACTCTGTCAGCGAGAAAGATACTTTGACTGACGTATGCGAGGGACAATGGGCAATTAAGAGTTTAGAATCGCTGAAAAGAATAGGGGGTGGATTCGAGCGTTGTTTTCGGTCAGCAGTTGCCGATATACGCTTAAGGTAAAAGCACGTCTGATTTCGCTCGGCCGAGAAAATTAATCTCAGGGCTAGCGGTCGCAACTCGATAAAAAAATGGAAACAAAACCTGCGAGTGGCATATTTGAACTGCGTACTCAGGCAGGGTAGATGGTTTGCTAACGGAAAGGAACTGACTGAATTGGGAATGAACGGTCAAAAAGGACGGAAGGTAGCGACGGACGGAATCAACTATAGCAGCAGCGGAATTGAATGTGTCCCACTCTCCCAGCAGTCGACGTTCACAATTATTTCTTCACGACAACAAAAATCATTTCCCAGGAACACAGAAAATCAATCTTGGAAACCGCAACAGCAGATGTGAGAGGGCCTATTTTGCTTAACGGCCACCTTCAAATCGTCACGAGAATAGATCAGTGTGCACTCTAATCATTGCAACAAAGTGCGGCGTGATATTACCATTTTTAATTGTGTGCTTCATTTACATCAAGCGTCAAAGTGAAGTGTTAAATCATCGGTGCTGCCACATGGTGCAAGTGTCTGTGTGTGTGTGCGTGTTTTTTTTTGTCGTGTGATATTATGTGATGCACAACGGATTTGCACAGCAAAGTCACGTAACTGTAAGTAGATGAATATTTCCTTTTTCTTTCTTCGCACATCTGCGAACTTGTGCCATCCCGACACCCAAAGCTGCATGGACATAGATGCAGTAATGCTGAGTGACTGAACCTCAGAGGAAATACCTGCACATACAGATTTCAATTTCTTACAGGGCCCATTTCCTGATTACTTTTTTTACATGAATAAGGGAGAAGGTGTGGCCACAAATTTCGCTGGGCGGGACAGTTTCTTTTAACTTTGGTTCAGGGCCAAAGCTAGCGGAGAAGGGATCTGCATGTGCATGCTTATTAGATTTAGTTAATTAACTTTGGCAGTATTTCGCACCTATAATCTTATACCGCAAATTAACATGCTTGTGTATTTTGTGTCGCTAGTGTTTTTGATGTGATCGTTTGCATATAATTTTTTTTTCATTCTCTAAGCAATTGTATATGAATATCACCTGCAGCTCTATTTAGTGTGTTAAAGAGTAGTATCTCTTGTTCAGATAGTCCGGTGGAGACTCAGTCGGCTGCGTCTTCCGACAGTAAAGTGT
Source organism: Macrothele yani (assembly GCA_039090855.1). Taxonomy (NCBI): domain Eukaryota; kingdom Metazoa; phylum Arthropoda; class Arachnida; order Araneae; family Macrothelidae; genus Macrothele; species Macrothele yani. The sequence continues at coordinate 136,372,650 of CM077002.1, forward strand.
GACACCGTATGCTGCCCACATATGAGGGGCAATTGTCTATGCGCCTAGAGAGCGCCGCATCTGTTTAAATCTCGCAGAACGTTATTAAATGTTGTGTTGTGTATTTGAGAATCATGTGTTATTTGCGAAAGTGAGTGTTGTACTGACTGGTTGGGGATTGAATGTACCGGAGTAAGATCCGGACCACTACACTCAGTCACGAATTGGTGATTGCGGGTGAACCTCATCACAACTCTGATCCCAAAGTATCATTTTTTTTTAGATTATTTTATTTTTTATTTGTTGTTGTTATTTTGTTCACAAGGTGGATTCACCCAAGCCTTATGCTTCGGGTCATTCTTCAACTTTTCATTTTTTATGTTCTGGTGTGAATCTTTGAGTGCAGCAGTGCACCTGAGATTCTCACCTGGTGCCGTGGCCAACTAAATTGTACTTCAGGTCTCAAGCACCGTTACCGGCCGACTCGGCAGGAACACTGCTAGTGCCGTGTAACATTACCTTGTCTATTGCTTCAGCAAAGGAAGCAATGACAATTTTTTTTTACGGTGGTCATTTCAAAAGTTTTGTACACTGTGGGTTATCTCCTAAAAACCGAATTTATATTACAACATACCTTTACAGGCCTCCATGTTTCTTTATGACAGCCATCCAACGTCAACGGTTGGGCAATAGTCTAGTGCCGAAGCAAGAATTCCTAAAATTTCGATATATAAGATGTTTTTCGACGGTTTCTGTACGAACAATGTGTTCTGAATCCAAATCTGATGGGTTTCACTTTGTATCTGTTGAGCGTTTTGAATTATGACGTCATCAAAATGGCCGCCTTCTAAATTCATAATTTTACTATTATATTACAATAATTAATATAATGCTATCGTGTTTGGTATCAAATTAAAGCTCTATTTATGTAGAAACTATATATGCATGTATTTTGATAAAATTATTTTTATGACATCATCAAAATGGCCACCTTCTAAATTCATCATATTACTGTTATATTACAATAATTCATGTAGTGCTATCGTGTTTGGTATCAAATTAAAGCTTTATTTGTGTATAAACTATACATGCGTGAAATTTGATAAAATTAATTTAATGACGCCTTTAAAATGGCCGCCTTCAAAATTCATCATTTTACTGTTTAATTTCAGTAATTCATGTAGTGCTGTCGTGTTTGGTATCAAATGAAAACTCTATTTATGCAGAAAGTAAATATGCATATATTTTGATAAAATTACTTTCATTGCGTCATCAAAATGGCCATCTTGTAACAGCGGCAGAGTTAGCAGTGTTAGCATTGATCTTGAGCAATAATTTAAAATAAACATGCAGAAATGTACATCCTTATGTGCAGCTCTCAGCAAATTGTAGTCTTATTTATGATGCTTCAGACATTTGCCACAATCCCAAAACGTGGAAAGGTCATTTTCAGGGATGAATGTGAGATGTACCGCAGCTGTCGATCACGGAACGTTGTTTTCTGGTCCAAGGAAACCCCTCATTATGTCGAAGAATTAGAACATCATCCTCCGCATGTCATGATATGGGCTGCAATGAATAATCGTCATCTGTTTGGACCGTCTTTCTTTGATGGTCCAGTGAATCAGACAACTTATCTGGACATGCTGCAAACCTGATGGTTTGTGCCACTACTTGGAAATCTTGGCATTCTGAATGACGTATGGTTCCAAAAGGATAGGGCACCCGCCCATTACGTAATCGCTGTTCGGGAATACCTTGGTGAGGTCTTTCGAATGGATAGGGCACCCGCCCATCAGGATAGGGCACCCGCCCATTACGTAATCGCTGTTCGGGAATACCTTGGTGAGGTCTTTCGGGATCGTTGGATCGGCCGAGGTTCAGCAGTGCTGCCCGCTCCACTTGAATGGCCACCTAGAAGCCCATATCTCTCAACGTGTGATAATGCCCCTTTGGGGTTTCATAAAGAAGGTTGTTGCACAGTAGCGCTACCAAACCACTGATGAACTTAAACAAGCAGTGAGACGTGCTTTCTCTCGTATCACCCCGCAACTGCTTCGTAAAATGTCCCACAGAACATGGCGTAAAATTATTTTCTGTCACGAGAATGACGAAGCCCAAACGGATCCACTGGATGTTTAAGGATGCCTCAACATATAACTCAATATATACATCATGCAACTGATACATAGCTCACTTACATTTCTTATTACAGGGGGGTGGTGGTAACAAGACATTGTGGACACCCTGTAGTTAATCAAACCACAAGTATTCCCGCGAATCGCTCCTATTACCGGAAATTTTCCGTCATATCGATACGAAACAGTGAGAACATTCTTTTCCATTAATATACGAAAGGAAATTTTCCGTCATATGGATACGAAAAAGTGAGAACAGTCTTTTCCATTAACATACGGAAGGAATTGCGGAAAGGTTTCCAAAAATTCAGAAATTTCCGTTAACACATCTCAAAAACGGAAATTTAATGTCAACATGAGAAAGGAATTACGGAAAAGTTTCTGAAAATTCAGAAATTTCCTGGCGTACGAAAAATCCGTGAAATTCAAATTTTTTCCCCACCATTTCACAGAGAAGATTGCATCAGAAACAAGCTCCGTTAATTCACGAAAGGAATCACGAAAAGTTTCTCAAGAATTTCAGAAAATCTTTTGCGGTGTATAAAAAGCACTGGTTATACATATACGTATGTGTTTCCCGTATTCTGTCGTACTATTCTTCTTTTTTTTTTTCTTGGAAACTGAGATTCTAAGGTAAGAAAACCCCGTTTATTCTTACACGAGATACTCATACAATCATCTCTGCTTCAGTGGGACACAATACATTCGTTTCCTATTACAGTATTTACTTGTTTTTCACCTTAAAAATACCTTACGCATACAGGCGGATTAGGCTATATTGTTCGAAAGTGAACTAAAAAAGAAATTCCTTCTTCATCTATAGTTCTTTTTCTTAAAAAACACATTTTTTTTACCACAAATCCTTAATTTCAAAATCTTTAATAGAAACAAATTACTAGTCATCATTAAATACGCGTCGAATTTTATTTTCCAGTACTAGGGGCTGTGCCTCTAGGTTTCAAAATCGCTTTATTCTAATTTATCATAAGAAAACATAAAAGGGAGACGTACAGTATTGGGCGTCTCACTGGGAAATAATACAAAACTGTTAAAACATGATGGTATATACACTGCAATGACAATGGGGATGAATAACAAATGCTGCAAGCAAAGCTTATTGAATAAAAATTGCAGAAGTGACAGAGAGAAACACATCGTGTCACATGACATTGGCTGGGCATGATTTACAGGATAACACAGGCGAAACAATAGTACACAATTAGAAAAAGAACAGCACAAACACCGCCGTGAAGGTAAAACATTACATACATGAGATAAAAACACAGCGTGCACAATTGTGCAAGTTATTTAACGAGGGCATCAAAGCAACATAATACAGGCGGGGTGAAGGTAATTAATGTACACGAGTAAGCATGAAAATACACTGAGATGACATTAGCATTCACAATTCAACGGTAGTGTGGATTGCACGAGTAGTAGAGTGGAGGAGGGGCACCAGGGTGCCACGGAACTCAGCAAAGGAGGTGTAGAATGTCCTAGGGTACTGATAGATGTAGCAGTCCAGAATCAACCGCAAACCATGGAGCGGCCGGCGCCCAGGTAGCATAGAAGGTGGCTTCTCGACGACTGGAAGAAGCCGACTGGTACTCCAGGCGGAGTCGAGAAAGCAATCGATCTTGAAAATGGCACAAAATTGCTGCGCTGGCCTGGTGTAAAGAGACCGGCGAGGAAACGCTGCGGAGTTGTTGAAGGTATACGTAAATAACGTGTTTAACTAGCACGAAAAGATAGGCACATACTGACGGAAAAGGCGTAGGTGGATGAGCCCGCAGAAGAAGATGTCTGTAGGCAGTGAACGGAAGATCTTGAGAACAAGAGCGACTGGCAATCCGGAAAGCCTGGTGGAGGAGAGGCATCAGGATGGGACAGTAAAGGTAGACGTGAGAAACGTCTGCCTCCTGTGCGCAGAAGAAGCAGAGAGGGGAGGAGAGGAGAGACATGTGAAAGAGAAAATACGGAACAGGGAGGCGATTATGCAAAAATAGCCAGTGGGTATTAATTTCAAGAGGGGCAGATAAGGGTGAGCGGGCAGCGGCCCAGACAAGAGGAAGAGAAGCAGGGGGAACCTCCAGAATAGAAAGTGGTGAAGGGGTGGCAAGGTGCACTAGAAAACGATAAAGAGATTTAGAGGAGAGAGAGGAGAGAGGAAGAACCGAGTTTGTGAGTCGGAGGAAAAACGGCAGCGGAAGAGGGGCAGAAAAGACAGAGACGAGACCGGTGGCGGAGACAAGATCAGGGAAAAGCGAAAGAAGTGCAGTTAGCAGAGAGTCATAGACCAAATGGGCGGATGGGGACGAGAGAATAGCAGGGGAGGCCAGAGAAAGGGCGCCAGGATAGATCCGAGTTAGTGAGGTCTTGTACAGTTACTACACCTGCTCGGAGCCAAGAGGGGAATGAAAAACAGGGGAGATGGGGGGTGAACAAGGGAGTTGAAGAAGAGGGGTTCAGAAAGAAGCTCTAGAATTGAAGAGGGAGGGAAGCGAATGAGGGGGAGAGAGCGAAGGTGAGTGAGGGCTTGAGAATATGCAGGTGGGAGTTTGGAGGAGGGGGGGGAAGGACAACAATCCATGAGAACTAAAGAAAGAAAGGTAAAATGTGGGTTACGCAAGGAGGCAAGAACGTCACGTACCTGAACTGCGGAAGCCACTGGAGCCGTGAAAAGGTGAATGAAGTTGATCACTCGGCTTGCTTTGTAGCACAGCGGGACATCAGGTAGGCCAGCACCACCATAGGAGGGAGGAGCACAGAGCTTGTGGACGTTAATCCAGTGATGACCCGCCCACATTACTCGAGTAAGGCAGCGTGTAACCTCCTGGAGACAGAAAAGCGGGGTCGTAGATGCAATCCAAGAATGCTTGCAGATGGACAGAAGGTATGTCCTGGTGAGATTTGCACGCTGGTAGTAGGACGTACAGAACTGCGCGCGACACCAGAATGCAGCTGTGCGGAGGAGGCGAGGATGGAGTTCCGAGCGAGTTGCACTGGATGTAGCTTGTGGTGCGCCTAAGTGCACACCCAGGAAGCGTTGGGTAGTCGATGACCATGTGGCCCCCATGGAGCATCCAAGCGATTGGACCACGACCCGCACCACAATCCAGTGCTCTTAGACGTATTCAGTTCAGCTGCAGAACATGAAGCATATGCGGAGAACAAACGACGAAGCAGTTGGAACTGTGAGTCGCTACGAATGCAGACGGTGATGTCATCAATAAAAACTGAAAAATTCATATAAATTTCAATTTTTATTGCATGTCTAAGCAAATAAGGCTTGTTATTCCGAAGTTTCAGAGTTTTTTTACTGTCGTTAATTTTTGGAAGGTCGGACTTAAGTGGTTTGAACTTAAAGCACTTACTAAATTTACCACAGAGGAAAACAAAAGCTGTCCAAAAAGCATTTCCGCAAACCGTAAACCGTTATGCTAAACCGTTAAGATGGACGTCAAGTAATTTTGCTTCCTATACTTCCAATGGAAAAACTTTTGTACACATTTCCTTCACAATCAGTGTGTTCCCAAGGATGAAAATTTAAACATCGATTAAAATAACTTCGTATTATAACTTATAATACTTAATATTTTCTAAAACATAACCATAATTATATTAAAAATCAATAACTTTTCCTTTGGTGGTGTTAGAACAAAAAAAAGATGGCGCGACCTGTACTTTGATGACGTCAGTAGACAAACAAATGTTGGAGCCATAATTATGGTTATGTTTTAAAAAATATTAAGTATTCCAAGTTATAAAATGAAGCTATTTTAATCGATGTTCAAATTTTAATTCTTGGGAAAGCATTAATTGTGCAGAAAAAAGATGGCGCGAGCTGTACTTGGATGACACCAGCAGACAAACAAATGCTGGATTGCATAATTATGGTTATGTTTTAGAAAATGTTAAGTATTCCAAGTTATAAAATGAAGCTATTTTAATCGATGTTCAAATTTTCATTCTTTGGAACGCAGTAATTTAAAAAAAAAATGTGTGCAGAAGTTTTTCCATTGGAAGTATAGGAAGCAAAATTAATTACTTGACGTCCATCTTAAACAACTGAGATAGCTTAACCAACAAACTATATGCATAACAAATTCCCTGCGTCACTATGGAAGCAGGTCAAGAGACCAGAACGTTCCTCTGTGGTTATCGTGAAGACCGACAAGCCGTTCGTTTCTTTCCTTTGCGTCTGTAAAAAAAAATGTTTTTTTCCTGTGAATTTATCGTCTGCGTTAGTGGTTCGTGTTGACTGTGTTGTGTATTCACCGTTTTGCCTCACTTGCAGTGAGTGTGTGTGCCTTCTGTTTCGTTATTTTGTGTTTCTTCTGTGTGACGCAGTTGCAGCACACAGTGTTGTGTTGTTCGGCTTAGCGGCCATGATGGCTGCTTCCCAAGTACAAATGCAAGTTCCGTCTGCTGATTTTATCTCCGCTGGATTTTCTTTGGCTACATCGACCGCTTGTGAGACAACTATGACCTCTTCAAATGTGGATTTGTCTACTTCTAATTGTGTTTCTGCTTCTAATGTGCTTCGTCCTAATGTTTCTGCATCGAATGTTCTTCGTCCTAATTTGCATATCCTGGATGCCGAGTCACGTTCTGCTGCCACGGCTGCTACTCCTCCACGCTCGTATGCTGCGACTGCTCGTCCAAACCAATCTCATGCACCTCTTTCAATGCTACCACAATTTTCTAGAGAAGATAAAGTTCTCAAGATTCGGATTTCTGACGACTCACCAGCAGGTAAAGAACTTTCCTCAGCTTTGTTATTAAGTGTGTATTTTCCGTCTCTTCGTGACACCCCCTCCCCCTCTATTTGGAGGCCTTGGTTAAAGTTGTTCCCAAGGAAAGCATCGTTTCAATTATTCGCATTGGAGGGTGTTGTCGTTCATTTTGTTCAACAAAAAGCCACCGACACCGTTCTTGCCACAGGCATTGATATTGGCTCTTTTCACTTGCAACCTGTTGCTTCTGCACAGCGCCCGGTCACAGTGACATTATCTCCTGTGCCTACTGCTATTCCCGACAACTTACTTGTTGCTGCACTCGGCACTCTTGGTCGAGTAGTGGGAGAGACTAAATTTCTCCCAGCTGCTGCCAGAGACTCTCCATTCAAATTTGTGCAAGGAGGACGTCGCCAATATCGTGTTATTTTCCCCACTGACCAAGCCATTTCTAACCGCCCCACATCTCTGCAACTTGTTACGGACACACGAACATACGTTTTCAACTTATTTGCTGGTGTCCAGTGTTTCCGGTGTAGAGCTGAGGGACACCTGGCTTATGAGTGCCCTCAGCGCACACTTGCGCAAGGTGCTGTCCCTTCGTTGAAGGTTCGTGACACACCTCCATCATACACTTCCTCCGCCCTTACTACTGAACAAACTGTTTCCCCAATGTCAACCACGTCCCCATTTCTGCTACTTGCTCCTTCAATGACTGCAGATATTTCGTTGTCTTCGCCTGTCTCAGTTCCGCCACTGCCATTCAACTCCGAGCAGCCGCTGTCTTTCAAAACTCCTACGCAGTTATTGCCAAGCACTAAACAGCCATTACCATACAACTCCGAGCAGGCGCTTTCTTTCAAAACAACTACGCAGTTATTGCCAAACACTGAACTGCCATTTCCATTCAACTCCGAGCAGCCGCTTTCTTCCGAAACTACTGCGTCATCATTGCCCAGCTCTCACGCGCCACCACCAAGCAACAAATTGCCTCCCGTTTCACAGCCTGTTTCGCAAGTGCAAACACCTGCTTCTCAACTGTTCAAATCTGCTCTCATTGTTGACATGTCATTTCCACCTCTTCCTACTTCGGTGGGCTCCTCTGGACCCAAAACTGCCGGGAAACGCCCAAATTCTGCCGAGTCTTCTCCTAGGCCTTCGCGTCGCACTAGGCGTTTTCGGACCAAATCTTCTGCCACTTCCTCTGGAACCTCACCTGGCGTAGAAAATTTTTCTTCTCAACTTCGTACAACAAACAGATTCGCTTGCCTCCCTACTGATGATGATTTGGATGTTGCTGCTAATTTTAGTGAATCAGCATCGATTGCTTCGGATGTTGTTGGAGATGATTCTTGTCTTCCCACCATTCCCAAACTTTCCGTTCTGTTCAAAGACTGTTCTGTTCCAATGCAACCGCTCACATTTACTGAACTTCTTGAACTAATTCAACGCCCTAGGATTGACAAATTTCTAACAATCCCGTGTATTCAATCTAAGTTAAATTGGTTACCTGAAATGCTTCAACAACTGCAATTGCTTGATGAATTTTTGATTAACGTTTCCGTTCCCCCTGAAGATGCCCAGCTTCAGCATCGTCTGTGGTACATGCTGAAGTTGCTCACAGCTGAACTCGAAAACAATCAACAGCCTGTTCATGATTTCCCAACTGACTGAGTTTTTTTTTTCTTCTGAATAAACGTTTTGTTTTGAAATTGTTTACCTTTGAACTTGTACTGCTTTACCGTCTGTTTTTGTTTAGTTTTCGGCGAACTCTTAGACACAGTTTAATACTATTGCTATCAACGGACTAATAGACTTTTATTTTTACTGCTGTTCAACTGGGCAGCCTCTCAGCGCCCTCTTTTTCACACCCTTTACACTGTTGTTATTGTTTTTTTAAATGCTTGCGTATCACCTTGTTCTCTCCCACATCTTGTTACTGTTTTGTATTCTGTACTTGTTCATATTTTGTGGAGGCGTTTTTTATAACTAACATTTTGAGCAATAAATACCTTATGAAGACAAGCCGTTCGTTTCTTTCCTTTGCGTCTGTAAAAAAATGTTTTTTTTCCTGTGAATTTATCGTCTGCGTTAGTGGTTCGTGTTGACTGTGTTGTGTATTCACCGTTTTGCCTCACTTGCAGTGAGTGTGTGTGCCTTCTGTTTCGTTATTTTGTGTTTCTTCTGTGTGACGCAGTTGCAGCACACAGTGTTGTGTTGTTCGGCTTAGCGGCCATGATGGCTGCTTCCCAAGTACAAATGCAAGTTCCGTCTGCTGATTTTATCTCCGCTGGATTTTCTTTGGCTACATCGACCGCTTGTGAGACAACTATGACCTCTTCAAATGTGGATTTGTCTACTTCTAATTGTGTTTCTGCTTCTAATGTGCTTCGTCCTAATGTTTCTGCATCGAATGTTCTTCGTCCTAATTTGCATATCCTGGATGCCGAGTCACGTTCTGCTGCCACGGCTGCTACTCCTCCACGCTCGTATGCTGCGACTGCTCGTCCAAACCAATCTCATGCACCTCTTTCAATGCAACCACAATTTTCTAGAGAAGATAAAGTTCTCAAGATTTGGATTTCTGACGACTCACCAGCAGGTAAAGAACTTTCCTCAGCTTTGTTATTAAGTGTGTATTTTCCGTCTCTTCGTGACACCCCCCTCCCCCTCTATTTGGAGGCCTTGGTTAAAGTTGTTCCCAAGGAAAGCATCGTTTCAATTATTCGCATTGGAGGGGGTGTTGTCGTCCATTTTGTTCAACAAAAAGCCACCGACACCGTTCTTGCCACAGGCATTGATATTGGCTCTTTTCACTTGCAACCTGTTGCTTCTGCACAGCGCCCGGTCACAGTGACATTATCTCCTGTGCCTACTGCTATTCCTGACAACTTACTTGTTGCTGCACTCGGCACTCTTGGTCGAGTAGTGGGAGAGACTAAATTTCTCCCAGCTGCTGCCAGAGACTCTCCATTCAAATTTGTGCAAGGAGGACGTCGCCAATATCGTGTTATTTTCCCCACTGACCAAGCCATTTCTAACCGCCCCACATCTCTGCAACTTGTTACGGACACACGAACATACGTTTTCAACTTATTTGCTGGTGTCCAGTGTTTCCGGTGTAGAGCTGAGGGACACCTGGCTTATGAGTGCCCTCAGCGCACACTTGCGCAAGGTGCTGTCCCTTCGTTGAAGGTTCGTGACACACCTCCATCATACACTTCCTCCGCCCTTACTACTGAACAAACTGTTTCCCCAATGTCAACCACGTCACCATCTCTGCTACTTGCTCCTTCAATGACTGCAGATATTTCGTTGTCTTCACCTGTTTCAGTTCCGCCACTGCCATTCAACTCCGAGCAGCCGCTGTCTTTCAAAACTCCTACACAGTTATTGCCAAGCACTAAACAGCCATTACCATACAACTCCGAGCAGGCGCTTTCTTTCAAAACAACTACGCAGTTATTGCCAAACACTGAACTGCCATTGCCATTCAACTCCGAGCAGCCGCTTTCTTCCGAAACTACTGCGTCATCATTGCCCAGCTCTCACGCGCCACCACCAAGCAACAAATTGCCTCCCGTTTCACAGCCTGTTTCGCAAGTGCAAACACCTGCTTCTGAACTGTTCAAATCTGCTCTCATTGTTGACATGTCATTTCCACCTCTTCCTACTTCGGTGGGCTCCTCTGGACCCAAAACTGCCGGGAAACGTCCAAATTCTGCCGAGTCTTCTCCTAGGCCTTCGCGTCGCACTAGGCGTTTTCGGACCAAATCTTCTGCGACTTCCTCTGGAACCTCACCTGGCGTAGAAAATTTTTCTTCTCAACTTCGTACAACAAACAGTTTCGCTTGCCTCCCTACTGATGATGATATGGATGTTGCTGCTAATTTAAGTGAATCAGCATCGATTGCTTCGGATGTTGTTGGAGATGATTCTTCTCTTCCCACCATTCCCAAACTTTCCGCTCTGTTCAAAGACTGTTCTGTTCCAATGCAACCGCTCACATTTACTGAACTTCTTGAACTAATTCAACGCCCTAGGATTGACAAATTTCTAACAATCCCGTGTATTCAATCTAAGTTAAATTGGTTACCTGAAATGCTTCAACAACTGCAATTGCTTGATGAATTTTTGATTAACGTTTCCGTTCCCCCTGAAGATGCCCAGCTTCAGCATCGTCTGTGGTACATGCTGAAGTTGCTCACAGCTGAACTCGAAAACAATCAACAGCCTGTTCATGATTTCCCAACTGACTGAGTTTTTTTTTCTTCTGAATAAACGTTTTGTTTTGAAATTGCTTACCTTTGAACTTGTACTGCTTTACCGTCTGTTTTTGTTTAGTTTTCGGCGAACTCTTAGACACAGTTTAATACTATTGCTATCAACGGACTAATAGACTTTTATTTTTACTGCTGTTCAACTGGGCAGCCTCTCAGCGCCCTCTTTTTCACACCCTTTACACTGTTGTTATTGTTTTTTTAAATGCTTGCGTATACCTTGTTCTCTCCCACATCTTGTTACTGTTTTGTATTCTGTACTTGTTCATATTTTGTGGAGGCGTTTTTTATAACTAACATTTTGAGCAATAAATACCTTATGAAGACAAGCCGTTCGTTTCTTTCCTTGCGTCTGTAAAAAAATGTTTTTTTCCTGTGAATTTATCGTCTGCGTTAGTGGTTCGTGTTGACTGCGTTGTGGATTCACCGTTTTGCCTCACTTGAAGTGAGTGTGTGTGCCTTCTGTTACGTTATTTTGTGTTTCTTCTGTGTGACGCAGTTGCAGCAGACAGTGTTGTGTTGTTCGGCTTAGCGGCCATGATGGCTGCTTCCCAAGTACAAATGCAAGTTCCGTCTGCTGATTTTATCTCCGCTGGATTTTCGTTGGCTACATCGACCGCTTGTGAGACAACTTTGACCTCATCAAGTGTGGATTTGTCTTCTTCTAATTGTGTTTCTGCTTCTAATGTGCTTCGTCCTAATGTTTCTGCATCGAATGTTCTTCGTCCTAATTTGCATATCCTGGATGCCGAGTCACGTTCTGCTGCCACGGCTGCTACTCCTCCACGCTCGTATGCTGCGACTGCTCGTCCAAACCAATCTCATACACCTCTTTCCTTGCAACCAGAATTTTCTAGAGAAGATAAAGTTCTCAAGATTCGGATTTCTGACGACTCACCAGCAGGTAAAGAACTTTCCTCAGCTTTGTTATTAAGTGTGTATTTTCCGTCTCTTCGTGACACCCCCTCCCCCACTATTTGGAGGCCTTGGTTAAAGTTGTTCCCAAGGAAAGCATCGTTTCAATTATTCGCATTGGAGGGTGTTGTCGTTCATTTTGTTCACCAAAAAGCCACCGACACCGTTCTTGCTACAGGCATTGATATTGGCTCCTTTCACTTGCAACCTGTTGCTTCTGCACAGCGCCCGGTCACAGTAACATTATCTCCTGTGCCTACTGCTATTCCTGACAACTTACTTGTTGCTGCACTCGGCACTCTTGGTCGAGTAGTGGGAGAGACAAAATTTCTTCCAGCTTCTGCCAGAGACTCTCCTTTCAACTTTGTGCAAGGGGGTCGTCGCCAATATCGTGTTATTTTCCCCACTGACCAAGCCATTTCTTACCGCCCCACAACTCTGCAACTTGTTACGGACACACGAACATACGTTTTCAACTTATTTGCTGGGGTCCAGTGCTTCCGGTGCCGAGCTGAGGGACACCTGGTTTCTGAGTGCCCTCACCGCACACCTGCACCTGGTGCTGTCCCTTCGATGAAGGTTCACGATGCACCTCTATCTTCCACTTCTTCCTCCCTTACTACTGAACAAACTGTTGCTCCTATGTCAACCACGTCACCATCTCTGCTGATTGCTCCTTCCATGACTGCAGATATTTCGTTGTCTTTACCTGTTTCAGAACTGCCATTACCATACAACTCCGAGAAGGCGCTATCTTTCAAAACAACTACGCAGTTATTGCCAAACACTGATCCGTCTTTACCATTCAATTCCGAACAGCTGCTTTCTTTCAAAACTTCTGGGTCTTCATTGCCCAGCACTCAAGCGCCACCATCGTGCAACAAATTGTCACCAGTTTTACAGCCTGTTTCGCAAATTCAAACGCCTGCTTCTGAACTGTTCAAATCTGCTGTCATTGATGACATCTCATTTCCACCTCTTCCTTCTTCTGAGGGCTCCTCTGGACCCAAAACTTCCTGAAAACGCCCAAATTCTGCGGAGTCTTCTCCAAAGCGTTCGCGACCCTCAAGGCGTTCTCGGACCAAATCTTCTGCCACTTCCTCTGGACCCTCACCTGGCGTGGAGAATTTTTCTTCTCCACTTCGTGCAACAAACAGATTCGCATGCCTCCCTACTGAAGATGATATGGATGTTGCTGCTGATTTAAGTGAATCAGCATCGGTTGCTTCGGATGTTGAAGATGATTCTTCATTTCCCACCATAACCAAACTTTCAACTCTTTTCAAAGACTGTTCTGTTCCAGTGCAACCGCTCACATACACCGAACTTCTTGAACTTATTCAACACCCTAAAAAACGTAAAAAATTGCTAACAATCCCGTGTATTCAATCCAAGTTAAATAGGTTACCTGAAATGCTTCAACAACTTCAATTACTTGATGAATTTTTGAGAAATATAACTCTTCCTCCTGATGCTGCCCAGTTTCAGCGGCGTCTTTCATACCTGTTGAAGAAGCTCTCAGCTGAACTCGAAAACCATCTACAGCCTGTTCATGATATCCCAACTGAGTTGTGTTAGTTTCAACTGCCGAAGCTTTGCTGCGTCGGCAACTAATGCTCTTGTCTTCGAAGATATTCGTTATCTTAAAGCTAACATCATTCTCCTGCAGGAAACAAACTGTTCTCCTTTGACAGACATTTCCCGCTGGCGACGCTGGCCTTTTGTCTTTTTTCACAATTTCCGTGCCCATTTGGGGTCCGGCACCGCAATTGGCATTCATAATCGTTTTCTTCCGTTTCTGTCTGACGTTGTTGAATCACAGAGCCTGCTTGGGATTTTTCAATACCTTTCTTTTCGCTTCCTTTCTACCCGTTTTCATTTGTTAAATTTGCACGTTCCTCGTAGTGATTCAGAAGCTACATCCCTCTTTCTTCATGTTACTACAATTCTCACTGAGATTCCGTCTTCTGAAATTGTGATCATGGCTGGTGACTTTAACTGTACGCTGCAACCTCTTTACGATCGTGATGGGTCTCAAGATTTCCGCTCTTCTCTGGTTTCGCAACTCACTCAACTGGTCTTTAATTTTGATCTCCAAGATGCATTTCGCCTTCTCCATCCTGTGACCCGTGATTTCACTTGGTTTCCTCCTGCAGGATCCTCCAACGCTGCTGCACGATTGGACCGATTTTATGTTTCCAGTTTTTTGCGTTCTTCCCTTGTTTCTGTTTCACATGCTCCAGCTGTTTCCTCCGACCATCGTCCAGTCGTTCTACAATTTCATCTTCCCTCCACTGGTGTCCCTCACCCAATGGTTTGGACCCTTGATGATTTCTGCCTGCAAGATCCAACTTTTATTTCTCATGTCAATTCCATTATTGCGCAATCAGTCAATCAACTTTCCTCCACTGTTGACCCGGCAGCTCTGTGGCTCTCCACCAAGCATTCCATTACTGCGTTTGCTAAACGCTTTTGTTTTTCTGTTCGCACCAATCGTCTTATGGACATAGATTCAATCCGCCGTTCTCTTCAGTCTACCTCGCACACCGATCCTAACTTTGAAATCCTGCAAGCCCGGCTTCATCATCGCCTCCAATCATCAGCTAAATCTGCTCTGACTCGCTTGAAGTTCACCCTTATTCACTTTCAAGATGATCCCCTTCAGAGTCTACGTCATCTTGAAGAACATCGAACTAAATACAATACCATCGCTTATCTTTCCCTTCCGGATGGATCTACCACGGCAGACCCCTCCCTCATCTGCCAACATACTCATTCATATTTTTCTGGTCGTTTCCAACCTTCTCAGATGCCTCCAGCTGATTCCTCTCCACTTCTTCACGGTCTTCCTCAAGTCCCTCAATGTTTCTTTTCTTCGCTCAGTGCTCCAATCTCACCAGCCGAAATTCGTTCTTCTGTTTTCAGTCTTAATGATCGTTCCTCACCAGGTGAAGACGGTCTTCCTCTTTCCTTTTATAAGGCTTTTCTTCCAACTCTTCTTCCTCTTCTTGTTGCCTGTTTTAACTTCGTTTTTTCTTCGTCTTCCTTTTCTTCATCAGCTTTTTCCTTTGCTCTACTTCGCCTTATTCCAAAATCTGGCAACCTTGGACTCTTGACAAACTGGCGGCCTATTTCCATTCTAAATACCGATTACAAAATCTTTGCCAAAGTTCTTGCTCTTCGCCTTAATCCAGTTCTTTCACACATCATCCATCCTGATCAGACCTACACTGTTCCTTCTCGCTCAATCGCTTCTAACATCACTGTCATTCGTAACTTATACTCTCTTGCTTCTCGACTCTCTGAACCTCTCGCAATTTTCAATATCGACCAGCGTCAAGCTTTTGATTCAATTAACCACTCATATCTCTTCACTGTTCTTCGCCAGTTTGGTTTTCCTTCCTCCTTCCGTTTGGCGCTTTCCAATCTTTACTCTCACTCCTTCTTTCGTGTTCGTACTTCAGCATTTCTCACCTCTGCTATTCCTTTCGCCAGTGGGATCCGGCAGGGCTGCCCCCTGTCGGGTCAACTCTTTGCTCTCTCTTTTGAACCGCTTTTGATTTGTCTCCGTTCTCGTTTGTTTTCCTCAGTTCCGCGAGGAGTTGCGTGCACACGTCACCACCACACAGTTCTTTCGGCTTACGCAGATGACCTAACAGTCTTCATCCGTTCTGAGGGAGCATTCGGAACTCTTCGAAATACCTATCTTGAATATGCTGCGATTTCTGGTTCTTCACTCAACATGGATAAATGCTCTGGATTATGGGCTGGGTCGTGGACGATCCGCGCTGACCGCCCATGGGGTGCCCGCTGGTCTTCAAGTGTTGCCAAATTTCTCGGAGTCTACATTGGAGACCCCTCTGCGGTCGCCGCTGCTACCTGGTCTCCCCTGGTTCAGCGGGTCAATCGCCGCCTAGCACCTTTTTACCGTCTCAAGCCTTTTCTGTCGTTCCTCAGCCGTGCCTACCTCCTCAACACCTTTCTCCAACCATCTTTTTTTCATGCTTGGATTGCGCACCTTCCTCCGCCGTTTTTGCTTCGCGAACTTCAACGTACCTTCACTAATTTCGTCTGGAATGTCATTCATTGGGTGCAGCACTCCACTCTCGTTCTTCCTATTTCTTTTGGTGGTCTCTCTCTCTCCGACATCTCTCTGAAGTTCAAAGCTTTCCACCTTCAAAATTTCCTTCGGAATTTCTCTCTCCAACCTTCTTCTTCTCAAACCATTGTCGACACGCTTCTCTTTCCCCGAAGTCCCCACCTCACTGTCTCAACTTTTCTCCGCATGGACCTCTTTCCTCTCGTTCCGAGCCATTTCCCTGAGTTTTACAGATCCGCTCTTACCCTCTGGCTTTCCTTATATCCTATTCGCCTTCCCCAGCCTCTACTAACGATCTCCTTGCGGAACCTCTCTTCTTTTCTTCTGCTATCCGTTCCTCTGCTTCTTCATATTTGCACTTCTCCACCTGGTTCACCAGTGGCGTGGTGCGAGTCTCTCAACTCGTGGATTCCAACCTTCGCTGGAAATCGCTCTCCCAGATCACTCCTCCTCTTTCGGATTCGCCCATTCATCGTTCTCAGCTTCGATTACTTCAAGTCAGTATTCGTCGACTCTATCCTCTCCTCGCAGATCAACATGGACTTATCTCACAACCCTCAGCGCCTCATAGCCTTCCTTTTCTTGTGTATCTCAATGATATTCCTTTCCTTCCACATCAGGTTACTGTCAAGCTTCTTTATCAGCATTTTTTAACACATTTTCTTGAACCAATGCCTATTCCCAATGTACCATCTTCAGATTTGCCAGCCACCTGGACAGACTCTCATACTTCTTACGCCTCTCCAAAAGCTTGTGACATATGTTCATTGGTTACATCTTCATCGCCGCCTACTGACTCCTCGAACTCTTCACCGTTTCCGTCATCTGACTTCACCTCTTTGTTTTTTTTGTTCAACCCTCGGAGATATTCGTCATGCATACTTCTTGTGTCTGATGTTACAGCCCTTGTTCTCACTGATGTTCTCTCTCCTTCAAAAAGTTTGTGCTCACCTTCACACCATGTCACATTATCTTGTGTTACGTCACCACTTTCCGTCGGCTCCCACGCATAATCATGTATGCTCCTTCCTAATTCTACAAGCGAAGTATACAATCTATCTGTACTATCATCGCTGCGTCGATCAACCTTCCCTCCGCCGTTATCACACAGCTCGTCGTTTCCTCTGCCGCAGATATCGTCACTCCGTTACAGCCAGACTACAACTCGAATTTGACATTGCACAAGCCAATAACACTGTTCCAAACTTCATGTCTATTTGGTCACCACATCAGCCTTGGTTCCAAGTCGTCGAAAATGTCGTGGAACTGCTGGCTTAACTTTCGGCTCTCCACTACTGTGTTTTATTCCATCATCAGTGTTCTTCATTAGTGTTCTGTGTCTACTTTTCTGCCCAAGTGCGAGACTTACTTTTACTACTGAATTCGCGTTTTGTTTTGAAATTGTTTACCTTTGAACTCTTACTGCTTTACCGTCTGTTTTTTTTTGGTGGATTCACAGACACATTTTATTTCTATTGTCACCAGTGGACTCATTGACTTATATTTTTTACTACTGTTAAACTGGGCAGCCTGCGAGCGCCCGCTTTTTCACACCTTTTATATTGTATTTATTTGTTTTTTTAATGCTGGCGATCACCTTGTTCTCTCCCATTTCTTGTTACTATATTTATTTTGTACTTGTATATATTTTGTTCGGGGTTCTTTTCCCAACATTTTGAGCAATAAAGACCTTATGAAGACAAGCCGTTCGTTTCTTTCCTTTGCGTCTGTAAAAAAAAATGTTTTTTTTCCTGTGAATTTATCGTCTGCGTTAGTGGTTCGTGTTGACTGTGTTGTGTATTCACCGTTTTGCCTCACTTGCAGTGAGTGTGTGTGCCTTCTGTTTCGTTATTTTGTGTTTCTTCTGTGTGACGCAGTTGCAGCACACAGTGTTGTGTTGTTCGGCTTAGCGGCCATGATGGCTGCTTCCCAAGTACAAATGCAAGTTCCGTCTGCTGATTTTATCTCCGCTGGATTTTCTTTGGCTACATCGACCGCTTGTGAGACAACTATGACCTCTTCAAATGTGGATTTGTCTACTTCTAATTGTGTTTCTGCTTCTAATGTGCTTCGTCCTAATGTTTCTGCATCGAATGTTCTTCGTCCTAATTTGCATATCCTGGATGCCGAGTCACGTTCTGCTGCCACGGCTGCTACTCCTCCACGCTCGTATGCTGCGACTGCTCGTCCAAACCAATCTCATGCACCTCTTTCAATGCAACCACAATTTTCTAGAGAAGATAAAGTTCTCAAGATTCGGATTTCTGACGACTCACCAGCAGGTAAAGAACTTTCCTCAGCTTTGTTATTAAGTGTGTATTTTCCGTCTCTTCGTGACACCCCCTCCCCCTCTATTTGGAGGCCTTGGTTAAAGTTGTTCCCAAGGAAAGCATCGTTTCAATTATTCGCATTGGAGGGGGTGTTGTCGTTCATTTTGTTCAACAAAAAGCCACCGACACCGTTCTTGCCACAGGCATTGATATTGGCTCTTTTCACTTGCAACCTGTTGCTTCTGCACAGCGCCCGGTCACAGTGACATTATCTCCTGTGCCTACTGCTATTCCTGACAACTTACTTGTTGCTGCACTCGGCACTCTTGGTCGAGTAGTGGGAGAGACTAAATTTCTCCCAGCTGCTGCCAGAGACTCTCCATTCAAATTTGTGCAAGGAGGACGTCGCCAATATCGTGTTATTTTCCCCACTGACCAAGCCATTTCTAACCGCCCCACATCTCTGCAACTTGTTACGGACACACGAACATACGTTTTCAACTTATTTGCTGGTGTCCAGTGTTTCCGGTGTAGAGCTGAGGGACACCTGGCTTATGAGTGCCCTCAGCGCATACTTGCGCAAGGTGCTGTCCCTTCGTTGAAGGTTCGTGACACACCTCCATCATACACTTCCTCCGCCCTTACTACTGAACAAACTGTTTCCCCAATGTCAACCACGTCACCATCTCTGCTACTTGCTCCTTCAATGACTGCAGATATTTCGTTGTCTTCACCTGTTTCAGTTCCGCCACTGCCATTCAACTCCGAGCAGCCGCTGTCTTTCAAACCTCCTGCACAGTTATTGCCAAGCACTAAACAGCCATTACCATACAACTCCGAGCAGGCGCTTTCTTTCAAAACAACTACGCAGTTATTGCCAAACACTGAACTGCCATTTCCATTCAACTCCGAGCAGCCGCTTTCTTCCGAAACTACTGCGTCA
Source organism: Macrothele yani (assembly GCA_039090855.1). Taxonomy (NCBI): domain Eukaryota; kingdom Metazoa; phylum Arthropoda; class Arachnida; order Araneae; family Macrothelidae; genus Macrothele; species Macrothele yani. The sequence continues at coordinate 136,392,010 of CM077002.1, forward strand.
TCATTGCCCAGCTCTCACGCGCCACCACCAAGCAACAAATTGCCTCCCGTTTCACAGCCTGTTTCGCAAGTGCAAACACCTGCTTCTGAACTGTTCAAATCTGCTCTCATTGTGGACATGTCATTTCCACCTCTTCCTACTTCGGTGGGCTCCTCTGGACCCAAAACTGCCGGGAAACGTCCAAATTCTGCCGAGTCTTCTCCTAGGCCTTCGCGTCGCACTAGGCGTTTTCGGACCAAATCTTCTGCCACTTCCTCTGGAACCTCACCTGGCGTAGAAAATTTTTCTTCTCAACTTCGTACAACAAACAGATTCGCATGCCTCCCTACTGAAGATGATATGGATGTTGCTGCTAATTTAAGTGAATCAGCATCGATTGCTTCGGATGTTGTTGGAGATGATTCTTCTCTTCCCACCATTCCCAAACTTTCCGCTCTGTTCAAAGACTGTTCTGTTCCAATGCAACCGCTCACATTTACTGAACTTCTTGAACTAATTCAACGCCCTAGGATTGACAAATTTCTAACAATCCCGTGTATTCAATCTAAGTTAAATTGGTTACCTGAAATGCTTCAACAACTGCAATTGCTTGATGAATTTTTGATTAACGTTTCCGTTCCCCCTGAAGATGCCCAGCTTCAGCATCGTCTGTGGTACATGCTGAAGTTGCTCACAGCTGAACTCGAAAACAATCAACAGCCTGTTCATGATTTCCCAACTGACTGAGTTTTTTTTTTCTTCTGAATAAACGTTTTGTTTTGAAATTGCTTACCTTTGAACTTGTACTGCTTTACCGTCTGTTTTTGTTTAGTTTTCGGCGAACTCTTAGACACAGTTTAATACTATTGCTATCAACGGACTAATAGACTTTTATTTTTACTGCTGTTCAACTGGGCAGCCTCTCAGCGCCCTCTTTTTCACACCCTTTACACTGTTGTTATTGTTTTTTTAAATGCTTGCGTATACCTTGTTCTCTCCCACATCTTGTTACTGTTTTGTATTCTGTACTTGTTCATATTTTGTGGAGGCGTTTTTTATAACTAACATTTTGAGCAATAAATACCTTATGAAGACAATCCGTTCGTTTCTTTCCTTTGCGTCTTTAAAAAATGCTTAAAAATGAGGAAATGACTTTTTCTGAAGTTTTTTTGTAAAAAAAGGATTATAGTTGTAAGTTCATGCTATAAAAATTGCAATGCGCTATGATTTATAGTTTGCCATATATCCGTTTTTTTTAAATGGATCCCATCGCGAAATAGAGAATTTTGTAAAATTTAGAAATTTAATTTCTCGTAAAATAAATCGAAATTCAAAAAAATGGTGACGAGGTGCAAAACTTCGGTCATGGCACTACATGCCTACAAAGTTTCGTGGTTCTGTTGCTGTTAGTGTGTCCGGAACGCGAGCTGATCGAACTTTTTTGCTTACCTTAACTTTGAAATACAATAGCTCTTGAAGTAACGCTATAATCGAGAAACGGTTTATTTCAGCGTGTTTCCCAAACAATTCTCTACAAACGATGTAAATTTAATATTTTTGTGTTCAACACGTTTTGCGCTGCGAGCTAGGAAAGTAAGAGTGTCGCGAAATTTCTAAAACAGCGGCGGCAGTTACTTTTTTTTTTTAGAATAGAGAGAAAACGCAGGACCGTAGCAAGTTTTTCTTATCTGGGAGGTCGAGACTTGAAATTACGCCCCTTCGAGTTCCACTTAAATAATATATGGTTTTTACTTCCTCACAAACACCGCCATTATAGGAAAGTATTATGATCGTTCAAAAATCACACTTCAGGTTTTTGACATAATTCTATTAAAAATGTGAAAACTAGGTAAATAGCCAAGAACCCCATTTTGCAAGTACCAAGTAAAGCGTAAACGTTGGGTGTACGCCGACAACGCAACTCTCCACAGAAATGGAGAACGAGAAATAAACCGGCGCAGAACAAATGAATATCGGATACTGAACGTAACAACAGGTAGAAGCTTTAAGAGTAGGGCTTGGAAAAATTCCGTTCAAGGTTAAACGCTCAGAGAACTTTCTTCGACAGAGCACAAATGATTAATTAGCTCTTCATCCCAATGACATGTGCGGAAAGGTCATGGAGGTTAGACATATCAGCATATTATTTTTCATGCCTCCATTCATTGCTTTGTAAAATTCCTTTAATGGTTATGAGATATTCACACCTCATAGTGTATGTTACTCTGCACCCTGGCTAACTGCATGGAATGCTGTCTGAGACTAAGTCTTTAAAAACAAAATAATAAAGGGTGTAACTTTCTTTTTAGTTACAGTTTCCATTTTTACATCCGCCAGAGCATGAATTTACGCCCCTGGAATGATCATTCTGGGAGGGCAACCTCTCCCCTGACCCTCCCCCGGTAGCTACGGCCCGGTTAAACGTTTTCATTACTCGTGGGAATCTAGTTGCACACGTGTTGCAATAGTTGGGAAATCATCAAATGAAATCTTTGTTTTCGGTTTAAATAAACTACTTGGCCGGCGTTCACAAGTTAAGAAATAGGATTGTAAAACAAATACGAAGATATTTTTTGTAAGCATTTGCTTTTAGATTCAGTTGTTGCAGCACAAACTGATAGCCACATGACTTCTGCAACTACTGATGCGCGAAGTTATTTTCGCGTCTCTGCAGGTTAATTTGCTTTTCCTTTTAAACGTTATCCTTGTGTCTAAACAAGTGCACTAACAAGTACAGCCTAAAAGATCATTTGTTAGCACAGAAATCCTTCACCACTTTTCAGGAGAAAAACATGTCCAAGCAAACAAACGATATGAGGGTTCGTAAATTGCATGCCACTATTTTCAGAACACAACCTGCTGTTATTCGATAAATTAAGGAACTGTTTGTTTAAGAAGCCTCAAAAATTCGGCTGTCCTGAATCAGAAATTATTTCAGCTTGAAACTATTTCTCCTTTTACATACATGTCTCGAAATAATTAAGATATACGGCGTACGAAAAAATACATTCAGAGTGCAATAACTTTCGTTGTGGGTGTGTTGCAATATTTGGGTTATTACTGAGTGAAGACATCGTGAATTATTTATGTTACCCCGAAAATCCAATATTACTCCACTGTAAAGCACTTCCTGAATTTATCGTAATGCTAGAGTAGAACTTCATTTCATTGTAAAGCTTAACTTCGTGAGCTTAATAGCTTAAATGAAACTCGTTAAGCGCTTAACTAGGCATTAAATAGCCCTAACGCCCATAAATAAATAGTCTTGTACGTAACAGTAGTCAGCTTGTTTTTTTTTTGTTTTTTTTTTTTGTTGGAGGTTTAACGACCACCGTGAGCAACTCAATGGGCTATAAGCAGTCGCCAGTCCCTAATTTAGGGTCACTGGTTCCAGGGAAGGGAGAGAGCCAGTGCCGTAAGACAAACACAACATCCATTCCTCACCGGGATTCGAACCCGGACCTCGTTTGGACGAATGATCAGAGGCCATCGCTTAGACCACTGCGCCACCGGGGCGGCACTTGTTTATTTGGTCCACTCTGTAGTTACATGAAATTGTCAGCGCAGCATCACAGAATCATCTAGTATTTCGACATCTGACTGAATACAGCAGATTCGCATAACAAGCAAACCCTTCAAATCTCACAACTCGGCAACAATTTGACTTTAATGATCAAACAAGCTTAATATTTAAAATGAAAGAATGAATCAAATTATATAAGATCAAACGCGCTTATCGCATAATATCAAAGTAGTCTAAGCTCTCTCAACAATCTCTCTCTAAAGCAGTTACAACGATCTCACGTTCTAGCCGACTTACAACGAGAGCTGTGATACAGTCATAAACATTGCCCTTATCAATTTCGTTGACATACGTCATTCACATTTGGTCTAACTTCAGGTTGCCAAACCAAAATTCAGCGAGAAAGAAAACGTAGCGTTAAGGTCAGAAAATGCTTAAAAAGAATGAACCAAAATTTATATAAGGTAACAGGAACCGAAAGGAAAGTTAAATTAGAGTGGGTGTGTATGTGTGTGTTAATAAATGAACTTTTCCGAAAAGTTTGGTGAATTCGAATAACTGAAATTCGGTGTACACGCATTTCAGCAACATGAATGTTTAAGACTTTTAACTTCTGCATTTTAAACGCGATTTAACATTGTTTGGTCGAAACAATAGTTGTTAATAACTGGAATTGCATCGGAATGTTAAAATATATATACACTGGCGGAAAGTGAAAAAAGAACACCAAGAAGGAATTGGCGGACGATGATGAGATTTACATATGTTAATGGGGCCGAGTTTACGTAGATGTGATGTTAATTTCGGGACCAACCGGTAAGCGCTTACGCCGCAGCACGGCATAATATGCAAATTATCGTCGGTGGTATTTAAGGAGTTCGGCGAAGTGAATGTAATCAGTCGTCGGCGTACGGACACGTGCGAAGACCCTGAAGAACCTGCAATGCCTGGACATGGAAGACGTGTACGATTTCAGCAGTTATCGGACTTTGAGCGAGGTGGTCTATTCGGACTCCGCGAGGCCGGGTGGTCGTATCGTCGTATCGCGGAACGAATTGGACTGGAAGTATCGGTGGTGGTACGATGGTGGCGTAGATTGTCTAAGGAGCATTCCCACGCGAGAAGACGTGGAACCGAGAATCACAGACGGAGTGATGAGCGGACCGATGGACGCATAAGAAGAGCGGCGTTGTCGAGCAGAACATCCACTGCGACGCAAATCCGAGCTGCCGTTGCACCTGAGGTGACTCTGCGAACAATCCGCAATCGTCTACTGGATGCAGGACTACGTGCACGTGTGCCTCTGGCATGTGTACCTCTGACTCCAGCCCACCGTCAGGAAAGGCTGCAGTGCTGTCGACAACGTCTGCACTGGAGAACGCAATGGCGATCTGTCGTGTCCAGCGATGAAAACAGATTCTGCTTGGGAATCTCCGATGGCCGTATGCGTGTTCGCAGACGCACAGGCGAGCGTCTCCACTATTCTTGCATCCGCCAACGACACACAGCGCCTACACCTGGTCTCCTGGTGTGGGGAGCGATCCGCTATCTCCCCCGTACACAACTAGTGTTTGTACCGGCTACGTTAGACAGCACCTCCTACATCAACAGCATTATTCAGCCCGTTCTTGTGCCATTTATAAGGTCGGTCCATCGTGGTGTTTTCCAGCAAAATAACGCACGCCCACACGCGGCACGTGCAACGCAACATGCACTTCAGGGTGTGAGACAACTTCCATGGCCTGCACGTTCACCGGATTTGTCCCCCATTGAGCACGTGTGGGATTTTATGGGACAACGACTTATCCGGTCTCCACGGCCAGCCACGACCATTCCCGATTTACGCGTCCAGGTTGAGGATGCTTGGAACTCAATACCCCAAACTTACATCCAACATCTGTACGACAGACTCCATGCCAGAATTGCACAGTGTGACGCAGCTCATGGCGGTTCAACCTTGTACTAACCATGTTACATGGAAATGTTATTTTTCAGTTTACCAGCCAATACAGCTGTATTTTGCCATAATGTTTTGATCACGTTATCCTCTGTATTTCGTTATTATGCTGTATAAATTTTGTTGGTATCAGACGTCTCCTTCTTGGTGTTCTTTTTTCACTTTCCGCCAGTGTATGTATCGATTAAGCTGAATATTGCATCGTTTTAAATTTCCATTTTATGGGCATTTTGATTGAATAAACAGAATCAGTGACGAGTTTGTCATTTTGCAGCGTCCATCAGCAGTATACACTGCCCGTCCATCAATATCCGGGCAGACGCATGTGAAAAAACAAATTTGCCGGTGAAAAGTTTAGAATACGAATCCTTCTGCTCTGGAGCCGAATGCTTTTCGAATTAAGTTTTGCCGGCGAAATTTATCGCTGTAACTTTGCCGTCTTGACATTTGCTCCACTTCTACTGTACGTCGCAGCATATCTATAAATAATTTGTATTTACAAAAAACAATGTCGTGCGCTGAAACTTTTTGCCCTTATGACAGCCCCTTGGTCTTCGTGGAATATTCTGTACTAGTTTTTTTAGAAATGACCGCGGATATGCTTCTCCGTTTGGCCTTTAAAGCAGTGACCAGTTACACTAGGCTGACCAGTCCAGCTTTTCGACGCCATGTCCGCAAACCATTGTGTAACAGCGCCAGTAGCATTACATAACATGATGCATTGCACTGCTGACAGACGAATGTGACTCTCCTAAAGTACTGTCAAAACGTTGGTTGTGCGATTTTCCAGGTTGTCTAGGTAGGGCTCAGCATTCACGTTTGGTCCAAAATGACAAGTAGGCGCAAGCCGAACCACGAAAAAATGCTCCATAACGTCACGCTGCCTTTGGCAAACTTTATTGTCGTGACGATACAGTCCGGAATATATATTTGTCCCGGCATCCACCCAGGGCCGTAGCTAGCAAAGGGCTAGATGGGGCTCAGCCCCCACCCTGCAAGGCAAGGAATACCTCTCCTGGTTTTGAGACCTAGCTAAGGCCTTGCATCCACTGCACCCAGGAACAACAATTAGACTGGTTGATTGTCAGTTCAAAACCCAGTTTCCCATTGGTCTACAGCCCAAAGCAGAATTTTTCATTAGTTTACAGTCCAAAAAGCTGTTTTTCATTGGCCTACAGCCCAAAACATTGTTTCCCATTGGTCTACACCCAAAGCACAGTGTTCCATTTGCGTACAGCCTAGGTTTCCGTTGGTCTACAGCCCAAACCACTGTTTCCCATTAGTATCCATCCCAATGCCCAGTTTTTCATTAGTCTACAGCCCAAAGCACGGTTTATCACTGGTCTGCAGCCCAAAGCCCAGTTTTCCGTTGGTCTATAGCCCAAAGCTCAGTTTTCCATTGGTCTATATCCCAAACCACTGTTGCCGCCCCGGTGGTGCAGTGGTCTAAGCGATGGATTCTGATCATTCGTCCGAAAGGGGTCCGGGTTTGAATCCCGGTGAGGCATCGATGTTGTGTTTATCTTACGCCCCTGGCTCTCTCCCTTCCCTGGAACCAGTGACCCTAAAATTAAGGACGAGCGACTGCTTATAGCCCATTGAGTTGCTCACGGTGGTCGTTTAACATCCAATCAAAAAAAAAAAAAAAAGAAAAAGCACTGTTTTCCATTGGTCTACCACCCAAAGCATGGTTTTCCATTGGTCTACAGCCCAAAGTACAGTTTTCCATTGGTTCACAGTTCATGATAGACGTTTCTTAACCACGTTAATGGCGTGTGAGATTACTTGAAATGATCAGCGACTTATGGATGGCAGTTCGACCATGGTAACCCATATTGTGCAGCGTTTTTCTCACTGAACTAGTGCTACGCTCCAATTGTCTCACATGAGGTTTTTGAGTGATTTGAGGCAATGTTGATTTGCGTTTTGAGCGAACAATCGTTTGAAGAGCTCTCGTGTTAGGTTCTGTCAGCTTTAAAAATTTATTGGGTCTTTACTTGACACATTCAGCCTCAGATTTGGATAGCATATCGCCAACCGTTGATATATAGATATACCGTATAGATCATCAATGCCGCTGAAAAGTTACATACGGAGCGATTGCTTGTGTGGCACCCTATTATCAAGCTGCGCTGGAAATAAGTCAACTCTGTCGATCTCGGCATCTTGAACTCACAGTCAAGCTATTATTGCATAGTGCAAAGGTTCGGATATTTGAGGATATAGCACAAATAAGAATTGGAAAGGGAGTGAAATAAGGTGATACCATATCTCCCAAGCTCTTTAACGCCACATTGCAAAATGTCTTTCAATCATTGAACTGGGAAAACAAAGGGATAAAGATTAATGGAAATTATTTAACGCACCTTCGTTTTGCTGATGACGTAGTCATCTTTGCAACTACCACTTCAGAGCTCCATAGTATGATCCAAGAATTTGCTGCCGCCCCGGTGGCGCAGTGGTCTAAGCGATGGCCTCTGATCATTCGTCCGAACGGGGTCCGGGTTCGAATCCCGGTGAGGCATGGATGTTGTGTTTGTCTTACGGCACTGGCTCTCTCCCTTCCCTGGAACCAGTGACCCTAAATTACGGACGGGCGACTGCTTATAGCCCATTGAGTTGCTCACGGTGGTCGTTAAACCTCCAATCAAAACAAAAAAAAACAAGAACTTGCTGACAAGAGTAAAGAAGTGGGATTAAAAATGAACTTTCAGAAGACAAAAGTGATGTACAATGCTTTTACAAGAAACTAAGATTTATCGATTGATGGAGGAAAGCTGGAGACAACCGATTCCTACATTTATCTTGGGCAGCAGATATCAAGTGAGGGTCACATGAAGAAATTAATCGGCGTATAAAACTTGGATGGAGAGTTTTTGAAAGAAACAGTACAATTTTTAAGAGCAGTATGCCATTATGTCTCAAAAGAAAAGTGTTTAATCAATGCATCCTGCCAATGCTTACGTATGGTGCCGAGACATGGACTTTAACTAAAAAAGACATACAAAGACTGCAGACAACTCAAATTGGCATGGAGAGATGCATGCTTGGTGTAACCAGGAAAAATTAGAAGAGGAACTTGTGGATAAGAAAAATGACAGGAGTAGACGACATCATGACCAGAGTGAAATCACTGAAATGGCAATGGGCTGGACATGTTGCCAGAAGAACGGACCACCGATGGACAACCGAAATTTTAGACTGGAAAAGACCCAGAAGAAGACCCCTATGGGAGATGGAAGGATGAAATTCGAAAGTATGCTGGAGTGACATGGAGGAGACGTTCCTAAGACAGACAACTGCGGAAGAAATTTGGGGAGACCTTCATCCAGCAGTGGATTGATAATGGTTGATGATGATGATTTTTTTCGGATTTAACGACCACCGTGAGCAACTTGATGGACTATAAGCGATCGACTGTCCCTAATTTGGGGCCACTGGTTCCAGGCAAGGGAGAGACCCAGTGCCTTAAGACAAACACATCATCCATGCCTCACCGGGATTCGAACCAGGACCCATTTCGGACGAATGGTCAGAAGCCAGAGCTTAAACCACCGTGCCACCGAGGCCGCACGTCTGTAGGTATAGTTGGGTATGTGATGTGAAGCTTGCGTAGGACCTAATTCACTACCAATACAGCGATGTCGGGATATTAATGGTAGGGAAGTGTATAGTGTAAGTAAGCTCAGTAATAAATCCTGTTAGCTCTCTTCCTTATTTCAGTAATAAGAAAATTGACTGATGTCAAAGAGTACGAAAAATTCGTGAAATTCAGGTTTTTTGTCCGTCATTTCACGGAATAGGTTGAATCAGAAATACGCTTTTTTTTAATTCACGAAAATAGAAATACAAAAAATGGCTCGTGAATTTCACTATAATTTTTTCAGCGCGGACTTAGTTCGATGATTTTTTCACTTCCCGGTCTCAAAGCAGTGAAATGTGTAGTAAATATTCCTACTGCATCACAGAGAAATTTATATTCCTAACAGCAAACAAAAACCACATGTTATAATCGATCAATTCGAGAGAAACAGGTCTTTCTTTTATGGAAATTCAAAATTCCATTGAAAGTTACGAGCTGATTGCTACAATAAGGTGAGTTTTACTTTTAAAGATCCTGCAGGCGCAACGTTCTCGGAAGTTCGTTATAAACTGAATTGTTGCTGGCTTGCCGGTGTTGTTCCGTATTTACACACCGTGCGAAAACACCATCCAGTAGGCCGAGTGGTCAGACGCGTAGGTTTACGGCTAGTGGTACGATTTTTCGCCAGTGGTCGAATGTCGCACCTGTCTTTTGAGTTTCTCCCTTCCTTGAAGAACAGTGGCCTAAATTAGAGACTGTGTGACGTATATCTAATTATACCTTTTTGAGTTTCTATTTTTATGTAAGTTTGGTTACTTCCCTGTTTGATTTTCCTTCTGGGCGTCTCATCGCGTCCCTGAATTTCCGTATGCGTTTTGGCAACACTGACAGTGAGTAAGGCGCAGGCAACGAGATAGAAATACATAGAGTGCTTCTGTGATTAGTTCTCTGCTGTGGCAGCTGAAGCCAAAGAGGGGAGAGCCCGCCATCTTTGATGAGGTACAAATTCTGTGTGTGTCAAGGAGTCACCTCGGTTCGTTCAGCTGCTCGGCGATCGTGTTATGATTTGTGAATATTCACAATTATCAGCACATTTTGGATAATTATTTCAACAATAAAATGCCATTTACTCCACTTTTGGAAGGTTAGCCCTACATTTCACAAGTAAGCATTTTTAAATAAGGTTGAGCTGTAAATGCTCAGTTAATCAAACGCAGAAAATAGGACATCTAATCCGTATAGCTGGTGATTAAACCAGCAGATGAACCATTTCAATATCTGTGTTATCTTAAGACTTTTTATTCCTTATATTTTGTAAACAGTCGTACTCAATGTGAACACTGAATCATGTTTATGGGAAGATGAGGTTAATTGTGAGTTACCAACTTTGAGGCTTTTTGGGAACAATTTTTACTTATGCTAGTGTTTTTTGTTTTTTTTACATTTACTTGAGGATGTTTTGCAAATGGCATTTGTATATATATTCTAGAATCTGTACAGTGTACTTGCAACTTGTCTGACAAGACAACAAATATTTCAAAATCTTAGGAAGCAGCAATTTCTTTTTATGTGATAAAGATCATGTACCCATGGCTAATGCCCATTAGATAGCAAATACTGGTAAAACAATCAATTTATGGTTACTTAAATTGCAGAAGTAATAATTGTGATTGGTAATATAAATTTATTGCTTGCTGACACCTGTCAGGAAACAATCTAGTATTTTATCTGAAAGCACAGGGTCACCCAGCTTGTGTTCTAGGCATTTGTCTCTGATTAGTGATTAATCTGTAGTATTACTGCAACAAAGTGAGAGTGGGGAGCTTGAAAATTTCTTGACAGAATACTCTTTATTTGTGAATGTGTTAGTACAATGTGTGTGGTTTTTGGGTAGCAAAAATACAGGCAATATTGATTTAAAACTGAAAATAGGAAACAGGGAGTACAATGGTACCTCAAAAATGCAAATAACATAAAATATTTATGAAAACTGGCACAAACGATTATGAAATGACAATTGAAAAGAAATTATGGAATAATACAAAAGAAAGGGACTAGCAACATTTTGTAATAACTACTTGCATTTGATTTTTGCGTGATAGGTGGTGTTTTTTTTTTTTGTTTTTTTTTTGAAGAATGTGACCTCTGATTCATGATGAATGTACAGTCAGTATGTCCATGTATAAATTGCCAGTTATTCCTATTGCATCAACCATATATATGAGAGGTTAGTATTGAACAAATATCACTCACGTAAATCAATCTTTCTTTGAATTGAACAAGTTGTGCCTGTATTTCTCTAAAATACAAATCAGACGCACTTGTATTTTTCCAGCAAGACTGTTGAAGGAACCCACAAAATAACAACACAAAACATAAACATTTGCTCGCCAAACTTTTTGCACATCATGAATGCAAATCAGTGGTTGTTAATTTCTCACTTCATATTAATAAGAGGCTGTGCCCTTAAAATTGAAACAAAAAAAAAAAAAAAAAACTATGTGCAGTACATCTTAACAATTGCCAAAATGTGTACAAATATCAGGTGAAAACTACAAAATTTCAGCTTTGGGACAACAAAAAACTAGGCTTCTTAAAAAAAAAAGTAAAATATGAAAGTGCAAATAAAAAATATTAAATACTTAATACTGAAACAAAATACTGAAACAAAAAAAATACAATTTTTTGTCCCATAAAAAAATTAAAGTCCATAATCTGAATTTTTTGGTCACTCAGCCCAGAGCTTAAAAAATATCTAAAATAATACATGCCCATAGAAAATTTACCTGCCCAGATATTAAAAGCAGGATGTGTAGAAAGATTTCTCTTTTGATACCAAAAATTATAAGTCTTTTTAGGTTGAAAAAGTACATAAAACTATTTTTAGCTACTTGGTACTGGTGTTGCTAACTGTAAATAGCGTTTGGAGCATCATATTGCCCCAATGTCTGTCTATACCTAAGTCACAGGGGAGTTACAGAAGTGATATATATATATCTGTAACTACAACATATATTAGGTCACCAAGTTTATTTAAACTGCACTTAAGAATAATTATTTTCAATTCTTTTTCTTACGGATAAACCTTGGAAGATAGTTAAATAATACATAGCAAATAAACATATGTAGATACATAAATAAAATAATTTTCATCAAAAAAAGGGTTAGCCTATTCCTGCTGTTAAAATACATCAAAAAGTAAACTGACAGAATAAAAAATACAGGAAAAAGGTAAGTAATGTTTATACGTAATGTTTTATATATAGAGAGAGAGAGAGAAAGAGAGGGTATGCGACATCATAACCAGGTGTATATATATATATATACTGTATGTATGGCCTTAACTAAAAAAGAAAAGCAGGATGTGTCGAAAGATTTTTCTTTTGATACAAAAAAGACTTGCAAAGAATGCAGACAACTCAAAGAATATATATATATACAGAGAGAGAGAGAGAGAGTGAAACCACTGAAATGGCAATGGGCTGGATATGTTGCCAGAAGAACAGACCACCGATGGACGACTGAAATTTTGAACTGGATTTCGAGGGACAGAAGACTCATGGGAGATGGGTGGATGGAATTCGAAACCATGCCGGAGTAATATGGAGGAGACAGGCTCAAGACACACAATTGTGGAAGAAACTTGGGGAGACCTTCATTCAGCCGTGGATTGATAATGGTATATATATATCATCATCACTGACAACTTATAACGAAGTACATTTCTCCGTCATTTTTGGTCTACGCCGGGATTCGAACCCGAGGCCGCTTATTCCGGAACAAGTCGCTCTACCAACTGAGCTACGCAGACGTTTATTCTGATTGCTATGTGCCTTTATGTCGTGTGCGTCCTGCTGGCAGGTACGTCACATCTCCCCCCCCCCCAAAGAGGGCCGGGGGCATGGCCCACGGGTCAGCCGTGACCATGAATCGTTGCAAACTATTATCCTTACAATATATGTATACTGTATATAATCAATATATATATATATATATCATTATCATCATTGTCAACCATTATCAATCCACTACTGGATGAGGGTCTCAACAAGTTTCTTCCGCAACTGTATGTCTTGAGCCTGTCTCCTCCGTGTCACTCCTGCATGATTTCGAATTTCATCCATTCATCTCCCATGGAGTCATCTTCTGGGTCTTATATATACATAGAGAGAGAGAGAATTATATTGTGTGAAGTATTTAGTGTATGTGCTGGAAGATACCTTTATTATGGTCAAGTTAGCACAATTGCCTTGCCTACCCACGAATAAGGCTTACAGATCTGTGTTGTCGAATGTTAAGGCTAACAAACAGATTAGAAACATGCCCAGTGCTAAGGACTTTTAATTTTTATTAAATAAAAACCAGGTAAGTAGTAGTTTTTTTCTGATTATATAAGATAGGGGCAGTTGGTAAAAGTATTTTAATATTGGTACCTCTTGGCTGTGTAAACTCATTGTTTGTTTTCCGTTTTTCTTCGAACTTTTTTTTTCATTTAAAACTCTCATAAAATATTTGGCGTCTATGTATTTGGAGTGATAAGCTGTGGGATGATTCAGCATTCTCATGGTGATTACCCACGAATATCTAAGATTTTTACCGAAATTGCGGATTGACTGCAACTGTATTTTTTATTTTTTTATTTATTCATTTTTTTCATTTACTCTATTACCGCTGACTTATATTTCACTGAAAATTGGTTCCAAAAAATTTGTGAAATGTCAAAAAATTACGGCATGAGATTTTATTCAACGAGAGCAAGCTGCATCCATTAAAATATCATTTTCTTTTTAAAACACTATTGCCGCCAACTAACGATGAAAAGCGTTATTTGATACGTTAAAGTTTTAGTCTCACCCCTAGGTGTTTATGACAACATTCCTGAGTTATATCCTTATTTAACATCAAACCATATATTACGAAAACTCCCTTTCTTAACACGGAACGGAAATCGTTCTGTACCTCATCAAACATGGCTGCCACTTGTTTCCGGTGGCTTCACCCGTTCCCCGACGTAAGCGCTCTACGTACTTCTATCTCGTTGGGCGCAGGCCTCCGGGAAACCGGGAGAACTCCCGGTGGGCCACCATATTCTGGGTCGATAGACCTTATGCTAATGCTAGAAAAAGATAAGTACATATACAATATACTTGTATGTCAATGTTGTAGAAGAAAACTAAGTTATGCTGAAACGGCAAAGTGGGATTACACTTTGTCGGCTTCAGAAAAAAAAAAAAAAAAAAAAAGACTCTACGTAGCAAATGTTCTGTTGAGAAAAAACACTGTATTTGATACATCCTTTTCCCCTTTTTCGAATTACAAATTTAGGTCCCGTCCCTTTAGACTGATATCCTCCACCTCAGTTCGCTTTTGACAATTGTAGTTGAAGTTAAATTATCAATATAACATAAAAAAAATATTCTATCAATAGTCCGGGACGGAGACTTGAAATTCATTTGTGCGTTAAAGCATTGATGGTAATCTACAGAAAAAATTGTGGGTTGTTGCTTTTTACAGGTATATGCTTTTTTTTTTTTTTTTTTTTTTTTGAAAGAGATCTGTATGTGATTAACTACTCTTCTTTTTTTTTTTTTTTTTCGGGGAGTGGGTGGATTAACGGTTACACGAATTCTTGAACTTCAGTTCTGGAAAGTCTGTTTCAGTTACAGGAGAAATACTTTTTCCATTTGAAACTAATTGAACAAAATTCAACTTTCGCATTCCTTAATTTATCTGGCTTTATGAACTTGCACTGAAATTCTTGCAAATCAGGACTTTTCAGTATTTTCAAGATATTTTTTTATAATTATTTTATTAATGTTAGATAAGTCTTAAAGAAGAAAATTGTTTGGCACATTTGGATTTCTGTCCTCACTAAACGAGAAGAAACTATTACAAATTCTGAATTCAGTTACCGTAATAAAGTTCATAAGAATGGAATAAAGTCTTCGACAATCTCGAAGAACATACCTTGTATGTTGCTCCTTAGCAATAGAAGTAATTTTATATTTCTCTCTATTCTAAAAAAAGTAACTGCCGCCGTTGCTGCCGCTGTTTTAAAATTTTCGCGACATTCTTGCTTTCCTAGCTCGCAGCGCAAAACCTATTGAGCACAAAAATATGAAATTTACATCGTTTGTAGAGAATTGTTTGGAGAACACGCTGAAATAAACCGTTTCTCGATTCTAGCGATACTTCAGGAGCTATTGTATTTCAAAGTAAAGGTAAGCAAAAAGTGCTATCAGGTCGCGTTCCGGACACACTAACAGCAACCGAACCACGAAACTTTGTAGGCATGTAGTGCCATGCACGAATTTTTGCACCTCGTCGCTTTTTTTTTAATTTCGATTTAGTTAACGAGAAATTAAATTTCTAAATTTTACAAAATTCTCTATTTCGCGATGGCATCCATTTAAAAAACGGATATATGGCAAATTATAAATCATATCGCATTGCAATTTTTACAGCATAAACTCACAACTATCGTCCTTTTTTTACAAAAAACTTAAAAAAAAACTAATTTCCTCATTTGTAAGCATTTTTTAAAGACGCAAAGAAAAGAAACGAACGGATTGTCTGTCTTCAAGATAACCACAGAGGAAAGTTCTGGTCCCGTGACCTGCTGTCATGGTGGCGCAGAGAATTTGTTATGCATACGTTTTGTTGGTAAAGCTATTTCAGTTGTTTAAGGTGGACGTCAAATAATTTTGCTTCCTATACTTCCAAGGGAAAAACTTCTGTACGCATTTTCTTCAAAATTAATGCGTTCCCAAGGATGAAAATTTGAAAATCGATTAAAATAGCTTCATTTTATAACTTGGAATACTTAATATTTCTAAAACATAACCATAATTATGCAATCCAACATTTGTTTGTCTACTGACGTTATCAAAGTACAGGTCGCGCCATCTTTTTTCTGGTTCCAACACCACCAAAGGAAAAGTTATTTTTTTTAAATATAATTATGTTTATGTTTCAGAAAATATTAAGTATTACAAGTTATAATATGAAGTTATTTTAATCGATGTTCAAATTTTCATCTTTGGGAACACAATAATTGTGAAGGAAATGTGTACAAAAGTTTTTCCATTGAAAGTATAGGAAGCAAAATTACTTGACGTCCACCTTAACGGTTTAGCATAACCGTTTACGGTTTAGCATAACCGTTTACGGTTTACGGAAATGCTGTTTGGACCGCTTTTGTTTTCCTTAGTGGTTAATTTAGTAAGTGCTATAAGTTCAAAGAACAAAAGTCCAACCTTCCAAAAATTAACGACAGTAAAAAACTCTGAAACTTCGGAATAACAAGCCTTATTTACCTAAACATGCAATAAAAATTGAAATTTATGTGAATTTTCCAGTTTCTATTTCATGTGATATACTTGGAGATCGGGCAGCAGGGCCCGAGCGCTACTCTGGAAACGAGCGTAGCGAGCCTAGAAGCGCAGCCCCTGGTACATTAAATTTTACTAGGGATCTGCAGTCCAAGAAAATAGATAAATATTAATTTTACTAAGGATCTGCGGTCTTAAAAAATAGGTAAATGTTGTTGATTTTACTAAGGATCTGCGGTCCAAGAAAATAGATAAAATTTTGTTAATTTTACTAGCGATCTGCAGTCCAAGAAAACATAAAGTGTAGTTAATTTTATTAAGAATCTGCGGTCCAAGAAATTGGCAAATGTTGTGTATTTCACTAGGGATCTGCAGTCCAATAAATAGGTAAATGTCATTAATTTTACTAGGGATCTGCGGCCCAAGAAAATAGGTAAAATGTTGTTAATTATTTCCTCAATACAAAAAAACTGCAATAATTCGCTGACTTGTGTTGAAAGGATGTTTAAACCGCTGTCGCACGATTGGTCGAATAATGATTGGTCGACATAACGATTGGTCAACACCCGATGGGTCGACATAACGGTTGGTCGACACCCGATTGGTCGGCAACACGATTGGTCGACATAACGATCAGTCGAAGTAAAGATTGGTCGACATCACGATTGGTCGAGAGCACGATTGGTCGACATAACGATCAGTCGACCGTAACGACTAGTCGACACAACGATTGGTCGAGATAACCATTGGTTCAGAGGATTATGGTTTACATTCGCAGCGGTACCTCTCAGAACGTACTGACCTCTCAAAACGTAACATTCCTTTTTGGAAATAATATCTTTTAGAATGTATTCCTCAGAACGTACAGCATTATAGCATATTATTTCCAAATAGGCCCCCGTGTCATCTTTTGCACTCTAAGTGAAATCTATATAGCGGGGGCCTTCTGAACGATGTTATTTTCGAAAGGGCCCCGGGGCACTTTACGTATAGACACCTTGAGGAAACTGCCACACATAATTCGGAAACTCGGAAAATTGCCCCACCGGAAAACTGCCACACATTCAAAGCGTTTCTCGGACGAAAAGCAATTTGTGCTCGTCCCCGTAATGAAAACCATGTGGCGATTTTCCGGTGGGGCAATTTACCGACAAACTGTTTGTACTTATTCAAATTTTGTTTGCTTTTTCCAAGTTCCGTTGACCATTTTATATCGACCAATGTCGACTAATCGTTATATCGACCAGTCGTTACTGTCGACTAATCGTCATATCGACCAATCGTTATGTCGATCAAACGTGCTGTCGACCAATCGTTATGTCGACCAAACGTGCTGTCGACCAATCGTTACTGTCGACTAATCATTACTGTCGACCAATCGTTATGTCGACTAATCATTTCTGTCGACCAATCGTTACTCTCGGCCAATTGTGTGTCGGCCAATCGTTATGTCGACCAGCTGTTTGTCGACCAATCGTTACATACCCGTTTAAACAATAAATTGTGATGCTGTTATACCGTTTTTTAGGCATGGGTTACCTTGATAATTTTTCGCAGAAGTGGGCCTCACAAAATTTGCTTCCAGGGCAGTTTATGGATAGACCGTCCGTCATTGCAGTGAGTCAAAGTATAAAACGTAATCGGGGTCGAAAGATGTGTGTGGAGAGTGCAAAGATTGTAGGCATGGTAAAGAGCGTGTTGATACTATTGTTTTGCGATTTATTGGACGCTTTTATCAACGAGGTACTACGAGAGCGTATAGCGTGTGTGATTGCTACTGCATATTATTGATGATATATGAAGTTCCACAATCGTGTGACTTCTATATTTGGACAGAATGAACAGCTAGGATTTTACCGTGAATTGGTCTCATTCACGCAAACTTTGGCTGTTTTTTTTTTTTTTTTTTTGTTTTTGTTTTTTTTGCATGTTGTTAGACGTAAGATATTTGTTGAAAAAGTAATTTGATAATGATATAAATATTAATCTTAAAAACATTAAAACTGACGCCTTCTTTTGGCACTTCGTGTTGTGTTGTGATGCTGGTCAAGCCATAAGAAAAGGTGTGGAAACAAAGAGATTTTGCCTGTAGCTGTGTTTACTCCAAATGCTGCTTTAAGCTAAACACTACTAAAAAATAAATATAGTTAAGACAACTATATGCTTTAGATTTTTATTCAAAAGTCACATATCAGCCATTGAATAACAGCCGGTAATTTTCTCACTGTTGCCGAACAAAAGTAAACCTTACACTTAGTAATTATTCATGACATCACTATTTCTTATAATTAAATTGTCAGAAGGACTGGAAATAAAGAGAAGAAGAAGTACAACATTAAATGATTTGAAGGGACGGAATTTACTTCCTTAATGGCAACGCCTGCTATAGCTGCCGTCTTGAATAAGGATAAGGGTTCTACACAAAAATTTGACTTAAAAATCTCATTTATTCCTTAGTAAAAAAACATAATTTTGAAATAGTTTTAATGCATACAAATTACTTTTGTTATACTAATGTAATTCTGCGTTCATCGTATTTGGACCGATTTTGTTCAAAATTGTGCAAAAATTGCATTTTTATAGTTAAGTTAACAAACTTACACGTGTGTACGTATGTCGACGCATTTTCCTGAAATTTGTTTTGCTGAAACGTTAAAATGTGTTTTCTAATTTATCGGCCAATATGGTAGTCAACGAATTTCATCAAATGTTCTAATGCTACCAAAGACGCGGCACTTAAACTTGTACTACAGAACTTCTGGATCGTCTGTTTCTGTATCGTATGTGGTTAACAGTTGCAAAGATTCAGTATTTTCTCTTTATAGAATTTTCTTTTAGGAGGAAAAGGTTTTCTCTTATGCAGTAAAATTTTTTGCTCTGGAGTTAAACGACCTTTATCAGCTTGTAAGTTCATGAGGAACCGCCTTTCCCTCATTTGGTGCCATTGGGTTCAAGTAAGAGTCATAACTAGCGCCGTAGGACAAACACGCCACCCATACCTCATCTGGGACTCGAACCCAGAATCATGATTAATCAGAAACTACTCCATTTGAAAGAAAAGAACTATGGTCCTCCCGCCTGGGAAGTATCGGGAAACACCGAGCCTCTGCTGTCAAAAAGGCTCATTATACCACAAATTCGTTCGTACCCATTTCATTTTTGCTATTTTCATTCTCGACTTATAGAAAATAGCAATTATTTTGCGTTAACAACGTCGGGAAATGATTCGATAAAAGCTGATGATTTTCCTTTCTGCACGCTAAGTTCATCCAAGTGGAGAGACTGCACACACACACATACGTCCTCTCAACAAAGATGACTAATACTTCTACGGAGGTTTTCACGATGGAAATGTGATGTAGGTTTCATCCAAGTTCTTCAGCTGCGTTATTACAGAATTTGTATTAAACGCTTCGTTCCTCATGCAGAAAGCATCTTCAGACAGTAATAACAACGCCAGGAAATTATCATCTGGAACGAATTTGAAAGCAAAGCGGAAGTGAACAACAGCAACGCTCCGGGCGTACTCCTGCAGTGTGACCATTTCCGTATTTTTCAGAAATATTATGGGATAAGGCTTTACTTCTTTTTCTGGAGTTTTATCATATTAGAAAGCTTTTCCACTACCCCAAAGCAGACAAAACAATACTAATTTCACTCTAAATATTTAGTTGTGTTATAACATTTTCTTAGAGATTGTTCCAAAACATTTCGAAAATAACAAGCGTGTACCAACTTCTTCGAATTTATTTTCTTTTGTTACACGAGCATTATATAGTGGGTTCCCATTACATGTCCGTTATCTTTTCGCAGAATATCGAAAAAATTAAAAGAAAATTCTGTTTTTATAACACGTTTGTCGCAATTTCTAATGTGTTTCAAAAATGAAACGGAACGTCGATTTTCCGAACTTCATTGCAAATTTTCGGCAACTTTGTGCCATGTCCTCAGAAATCGATTCTCCGAGTTACTTTTCAAATTTTTGACCGTCACCAGTTTTTCAAATTTTCTGCAGTTTTTGTGTCATTCCATCAGTAATAAATTTTCCGAAAGCCATATCAAATTTTTCTCAAATGTCAATTTTCCGACTTCTACCGCAAATGTTCTCAGATGACTATTTTCCGCATTGCGCGACAAATTTTTCTAGTTTTGTGACACACGTCATACACTGGTGTGCAAAAATTAAGGACGAAGAGGAGAAATTAGCATAACAGCGGAACGAGCAGGCAGAACGGACCGAAAGATAACTCAGGAGATAGACTAGGGTCCGATACGGTAGGGTATGCGCATATATGCAGCATGGCTTAGGGGGGAGTGTCGGAAGGGTATAAAGCACACGGGCGGTGTACGCTCAGCAATTCGGTGAAAGATATTGCACGCTGTACATCGCTTTGAACGACGTTGAGTTGCTGCCACCGTCTGATATGGCCAACAGGCAATCCAGTAGACGACATCTGGATGACTTTACCCGAGGTCGCGTCATTGGGAAGTTGGAAGAAGGTCGAAGTGTCACTAGTGTGGCCGAGGAGTTCGGGATCGCTCACAGCATCCATTCACGAGTTTGGAGAGCATTTCAAACTACAGGAACAGCTATCCGAGCGTTCAGCAGTGGTTATCCACGAGCAACCACAGCGGCGGACGACAGGTATATTGTCCTACAGGCGAGAAGAGACAGACAGCAGACAGCGGGAGAAATCGCAAGGCACATGCAACAGACAACTGGACGTCCATTATCGCGTTTTACCGTGGCGAGGAGGCTGCACAAAGGTGGTCTATTTGCACGACAACCAGTACGGTGTGTGCCACTAACGCTGCTCATCGGAGACGGCCGTTTCTGTGGGAACTGGACACATCAGCAATGGGGTCGAGTTCTCTTTACGGATAAGAGCCGATTTAGTCTGACGAGCGATTCTGGACGTGTACACATCTGCAGAGAGCAGGGAACACGAAATCATACCTCCAACATCATCGAAAAGGACCAGTTTGGAGGTGGTGGAGATCTCGTTTGGGGCGGTATCATGCTTGGTAGCCGTACTGACCTCCACATCTTCCAAGGAGGTTCAGTCACTGGTGTCTGAGGTTCTCCTGCCTCACGTGCGTCTGTTTAGAGGTGCTGTGCGTCCTGAGTTTTTCTTCATGGACGACAACGCTACACCTCATCGTACAGTGGCTGTCGCAGAGCTGTTTGAGAGTAAAGATATTCAACGCAAGGATTGGCCCGCAAGGTCCCCGGACCTAAATCCAATCGAACACGTGTGGGACCTTCTCAGGAGACGCTTGGCAGAACGTCACCAGCCGCCAGCAACGATTCCGCAGCTGCGATTGGCGTTACAAGAGGAATAGGCCACGATGCCTCAAACGCTCCTTCACAACCTCGTCCTCAGCATGGACAGACGTTGTAAATCCTGCTACGTAGTCAGGGGTGATCATATCCCCTACTAAAGTCTGGATTTTTCTTGGCAGCCGCCTGTCACATGGACGTTTTTGTCTTCTGTCCAGTTGTGCTCGAAGCTACCTTTTCAATAAAGTGCCTTTGTATCCTTTGGATTCCTTGTTTGGACGGTTTTGCTCACTTGTCCCATATTCTTTCATTTTGGGGATCTTATGGTATGATTTGAGTCGATGTGAATCACTTCTGCACGACGTTACATTCGAAAAACCGTCTCGTCCTTAATTTTTGCACGCCAGTGTATGAAGTACAGCGCTGATTGTCCGAATTTTGTTGAATACTGGCTCCATGTGCAGCGCGAACAACAGCTTTTTTATTGGAGGTTTAACGACCACTATGAGCAACTCAATGGGCTATAAGCAGTCGCCCGTCCCTAATTTAGGGGCACTGGTTCCAAGGAAGGGACAGAGCCAGTGCTGTAACAACAAGCACAACATCCGTGCCTCACTGGGATTCGAACCCGGACCCCTTGCGGACGAATGATCAGAAGCCATCGCTTTGACCGCTGCGCAACCGGGGCGGCGCGGACAGCAGCTAGACGGGCTGTGAATGACTCAATAAGGTGTTGGAAGGTGTTCACAGGCATGTGGAGCCATTCTGACTGCAGTGTATGTGACAGCTGCTGGAGGGTGCGTGGTGGAGGATCCATCGAGCGAACAACACAATCGAGGTGGTCCCACTGATGCTTAATTGGGTTTAAGTCTGAAATAGGGGGCCAGAGAAGTGCTTTGAAGTCTTTATCACGCTCTTCCATCCACTCTCGGACATTTCTAACTGGGTGACACGTCGCATTGTCGTTCTGGAAGAGCCCATCCGCCCCATGGAAGACAATCAGCACGTATTGGTGTACATGGTCTGCAAGGATGAATTCATAACGAATTCGGTTCATAGTGCCTTCCACAGGTATGAGTGGACCAGAGAATGCCACAAAAACATTCCCCAGACCATAGCGCTGCCCCCACCAGCTTGTGTTCTGCCAGAAATAGTTGAAGAGTGTTTGTTCTTAGATATTTTTCGCCTTATACGTCAACGTCTATCTGTTCGATGAAGCAGAAAACGTGACTCATCGGAGAAGGCAATCTTTTGCCAATCAGCGGAGGTCCAATTCCGATACTGCAGTGCAAATGCAAGCCTTTTCTTCCGATACATCTTCGTTAGCATAGGTGCAATAACCATCCGTCTGCATCAGAGCCCCATACGCAGCAAGGTTCACGAAACTGTCGTTTTAGACCCACTTCCGGTAGCCCCCTGGTTCGTGCGGCCTGTAGCGTGTCGATCGGCCCTCACGCACCTTTGAAGCCGACGTTCATGTCTCACATCAATGTCACGTGGAGCTCCGCAGTTTCCACGTCGTTTATTCGCAATGGTGCCATTTTTCCAATCATGATAAACTTTAATCACAGCAGCACGCGAACAGTTCACAAACTTCGCTGTTTCAGAAATATTGCCACCCTTGGCACGAAAGCCGATAATAATTCCTTTTTGCAAATCTGATAAATCGCTCCTTTTATCCATGACAGCAACGAGTGATATGTTTTCAGAATGCCTACAGCGCACAATATATACCCTCCAAGCCAGCTCACGACACGTGCCTTCTTTCTTTGGCTACGCGCTGTTGACGTCAAAAGTTGAAGGTGGTCACAATAACGTGGTTCGACTCAGTGTATATATATATATATATATATATATATATATATATATATATATCATCATCATCATCATTGTCAACCATTATCAATCCACTGCTGGACGAAGGTCTCCCCAAGTTTCCTCCACAACGGTCTGTCTTGTGCCAGTCTCCTCCATGTCACCCCTGCATACTTACGAATTTCATCCACCCATCTCCCATGTGGTCTTCTTCTGGGTCTTTTCCTGTCCCTTGGAATCCAATCTAAAATTTCGGCTGTCCATCGATGATCTGTTCTTCTGGCAGTATGTCCAGCCCATTGCCATTTCAGGGATTTGACTCTGATCATGATGTCTTCCACTCTTGTCATTTTTCGGATCCACGAGTTCCTCTTCATATCTCTCCTGGTTATACCAAGCATGCACCTCTCCATGCTTCTTTGAGTTGTCTGCAGCCTTTGTATGTCTCTTTTAGTTAAGGTCCACGTCTCTGCACCATACGTAAGCACTGGAAGGATGCATTGATCAAACACTTTTCTTTTAAGACATAATGGCATATTGCTCTTGAAAATTATGCTGTTTCTTCCAAAAGCTCTCCAGGCAAGTTTTGTGCGCCGATTAATTTCTTCATCAATGTGACCCTCACTTGATATCTGCTGTCCAAGATAAACGTACGTATCTGTTATCTCCAGCTTTTCTCCATCAATCGATAAATCTTCATTTCTTGTAAAAGCATTGAACATCACTTTTGTCTTCTGAAAGTTCATTTTTAATCCCACTTCTTTACTCTTGTCAGCAAGTTCCTGGATCATACTCTGCAGCTCTGATGGGGTAGTTGCAAAAATGACTACGTCATCAGCAAAACGAAGGTGGGTTAGATAATCTCCATTAATCTTTATCCCCTTGTTTTCCCAGTTCAGTGACTGAAAAACACCCTCCAATGTGGCATTAAAGAGCTTCGGAGATATGGTGTCACCTTGTCTCACTCCCTTTCCAATTTTTATGTGTGTTGTATTTTCAAACAGCCTAATCTTTGCACTTGCATTTTCATAGATGTTATTAATAATATTAATGTATGCATCTTCAATACCGCAGGTTTTCAGAGCCATTGTAACTGCTGATGGTTTCACCGAATCAAAGGCTTTTTCATAATCGATAAAAGCCATGCACAATGGAAGTTCATATTCCCTCGCTCTTTCAATTAGTTCTCTCAGCACATGGATATGATCTATTGTGCTGTAGCCACTCCTGAATCCAGCTTGTTCTCTCGGTTGAGCCATGTCCAGTGTCACCTTCAAGCGGTGTGAAAGAACTTTAGTGAAGATTTTATAAACCACTGATAGGAGGCTGATAGGTCTGTAGTTCCTGAGATCCTCAATGTCACCTTTTTTATGTAGCAAGATCATTGTAGCATTGTTCCAATCCTCAGGAATCTTTCCTTCATTAAGGCATCGAGTGAAAATTTGGGCGAGTACTGTTTCGATTTCTCCACTTGCTTCTTGTATGATGTCTACAGTAATTCCATCTTCTCCTGGAGCTTTTCCCCGCTTCATGTTCTTGATTGCATGTGCAACTTCTGCTGGAAGGACTGGAGGAACTCTGGTACTGGTATCTTTCATGATGTCTAGAGTGCATGTATCATCCCTTTCATATAATTTAGAGTAGAAATCTTTCACTCTTGTCAAAATTTCACCTCTATTTCTTGTTACAGAACCATCTTCTTTTCTCAGTGCCATAATCTGTTTTCTTCCCTTACTGAGATGTCCCTTTGCTATCTTTAGGCTTTGGTTGTTTTCAATTGCTTTCCTCACTAGTTCACAGTTGAATTTTCTTACGTCTTCAGTGATACTTTTTCGTACTGTCTTGCATAGCTCTATATATTCCACTTTGGAAGTCACATCTTCTTTAGTTGTCCTCATCTCTCTCCTTTTTTGCATCAACATTTTGGTTTTTCCTGATAATTTATTTACATGCAACTTGTTCTTAGACCCAGCTAATTTTGTTGCTGTTTCCATAAGAGCTTTGGTTACTTTTCTGTTAACTTCAGAGATGTCCACTTCTTCCGATGTTAGGCCTTCTAAAGCAGAGAACCTGTTCTTCAGTTCCAACTTGAAGGTATTATGGTGTTTTTTAAGGTTGGTTATGTCAATAGATTTTGTTTGTCTTATGAGCTTGCCACGTTCAAGTTTAGTGTTGAGGTGCATCTTACATCTCACCAATCTATGGTCACTACCTGTGTTGAACTTGTTTAGCACACTGCAGTCTTCTATGACGAATTTTTTGTTACACATAATAAAATCAATTTCACTTGTCGTCCCATTTGGATGTCTCCATGTCCATTTCCTGTGTGGCTTTTTCTTGAAGAAGGAGTTCAAGATGAAAAACCCTTCTGCCTCTGCAAACTCAACGAGAGTATTTCCACGCTGGTTTCTGTTGCCGTGACCGAATTTACCTACTGAAGTTTCATTCTGTTGCCGTTGCCCTATTTTTGCATTGAAATCTCCCATAATTATTTTCAAGTGCTGCTTACCTTTATTATTTAGATGACAAATTTCCTCATAAAATTCTTCAATTTCTTCTTCAGGATGACTTGTGGTGGGTGCATAAGTTTGAATAATCTGAGCCTGGTATCTTCTCGATAGTTGGATAACGAGTCGTGCAGCTCTGTCAGAGGAACTTTCAACATCTACAACTTTATCCTTCAGTTTCTTGTTTATTATAAATCCAACACCACTAGTTCTGCCAGTATCTGTCCCACGATAGTAGAAGAGATGTCCACTTTTCAGTTCGATGAGATCTTCTCCTTTTCTCCTTACCTCACTTAGCCCCACGATGTCCCACTTGATCCTTTGTAGTTCCTCTTCCAATTCAAGAAGCCTTGAATCAGAAGATAGGGAGCGTCCATTGTACGTTGCCAAGGTCAGCATCAGATGGCAGCCTAGTCCGGTCCTCCGGGGATTCTTAGCACCCTCTGCCTTCATGTCGCACTGGCCGCTGCCTTGGCCAGGTACATTCCAGCTGCCGGAGACTGAGGGCCAAGATTTAAGTTGTGGAGTCATTTTGGAGGGGTTTGGCCATAACTCACCACGCTGGCCAAGCGGGTTGGTGAGTGTGGGATAGAATTTCCTCTAATCCCGATGGTATAGTTATACCGCTATGGGCGGTCGTCAGAGCCCCTTTAGTGGGAACAGGATGCACCACGAGAAGGCGGGGTTGACATTAGTCAAGGAGAGGCTGTGATGTTACGCATCACCTGACCTTACATCCCATATATATATATATATATATATATATATATGGTATATACAGTGAAATAATCATGTACTGAGTGAACTAATCGAAAGAACGAGAGGATATAAACTTCCAACATGCATGGCTTTTGTTGATAATGAAAATGCCTTTGATTCCGTGAAACAATCAGCAATTACAATGGCTTTGAAATCCTGCTGTATTCAAGATGCATACATTAGCATTATTAATAACATCTATGAAAATGCAAGTGCAAAGGTTTGGCTATTTTAAAATACAGTACCAATAAAAATTGGAAAAGGAGTGAGACAGTGTGACACCATATTTCCCAAATTCTTTAATGTCACGTTGCAACAGTGTATTTCAATCATTGAATTGGGAAAACAATGGGATTAAGATTAATGAAGTTGTTTTATCTCACCTTCGTTTTGCGTGTGATGTAATCATTTTTTCAACTACCCCTTCAGAACTGCAGAGTATGATCCAGGAACCTGCTGACAAGAATAAAGAAATGAGATTAAAAAATAACTTTCCGAAGACAAAACTGATGTGCAATGCTTTTATAAGAAATGAGGATTTATAGATTGATGGGAGAAAGCTGGAGGTAACCGATGCATGCATTTACCTTGGACAGCAGATACTATAAAGCAAAGGCAACATTCATGAAGAAATTAATCGGCGTATAAAACTTGGCTGGAGAGCTTTTGAAAGAAACTGCAATTTTCAAGAGTAATATGCCATTATTTCTTAAAGAAAAGTCTTTAATAAATGCATCATCCCACTGCATACGTATGGAGCTGAGACATGGACCTTAACTAAAAAAAAAAAAACATGCAAAGATTGCAGACAACTCAAAGCAGCCTGGAGAGATGCATGCTTGGTGTAATCAGGAAAAATGAGGAGAGAATCTTGTGCATAAGGAAAATGACCAGAGTAGACGACATCATGATCAAAGTGAAATCACTGAAATGGCAATGGGCTGGACATGTTGCCAGAAGAACGGATCACCGATGGACAACCGAAATTATAGACTGGATACAAAGGGACCAAAAAAGACCCGGAAGAAGACCACGTGGGAGATGGGTGGAGCAAATTCATCGCCAACAAGAATCTCGAAGGTAACGCAACAACCCATTTCATGCATTATTGGTGATGACGTGGAATGAGCATGAGGACCCGGCTGGGTGTTCGGCTACGCAGGCGCATGCGCTAAAGGAAGTTATTAACTTTGTGCTGTGACACATTGCCCTGATCATCACTGTTGTCGGTCGGGTGATTTGTCGCATTGTTGCCCTGCGGTCGCAGTGAACAGTGAGCGATAGTCTCCGCTCCCCTCTGACATCAATGAACCAAAGGATATAAAGCTTCGCGTGAAGAACGTCTACTCTCGTTGAGATAACGTAAAACAGGCGACAGCAGCGCCCCCACAGCAGCGCTCAGCCGGAAAGCAAACATTTATTGCGTTAGGGAGCTTTTCTTTGACCCACGATTGTTTCCTTCGACGTGATGACTATTTGCTTAGAGCAGTTTTTTTTTTTTTTTTTTTTTTTTCTGATATCTCGCCCGTCCCTTATTTTGGTGAAACAAATATGCAATAATAACATTTTAGCATATATTATAGTTTGGCCTAAGAATCTGCACAAAATGTAGTCAATCCGTAGTATTTGGCATTTCTGAAAATGTTCCTGGAAAACTGAAGAGCAAACAAAAGCCTTAATGAACCCGATTGGCGCAAGAAAAGTAACATATCCGATTTGCGAAGTTATTATGTACCGAGAAGGTAACAATCACGTGCTGTGAGTAGCTCGGCTGACAGTTTTTTGCCAAAATTGAAGTAAAAAAAAAACGCAAACACGCATGCGCCGTTTGTTCCGGCATCAGCTTGTATTTTGGTTTCTGTGCACTACTATTGTATCTTAGGATATGGCGTCGCTAGTTACGTCTCGCCGAGCCTTAACTTCTTCTCAGTTAGGTATTCTTTGAATGAGCTATGGACGATACACGGCTCGACGACGGTTCGTCGTTTGGCCACCTGTGCACCACTTTTGATACGTACTCACTACAGCGACACATGAACAACACACAAGCCGCGTCGTTTCCGAGATCGTAGTTCTGAGGCGCCGAGCCATCACAATTTGTCCTTTATCAGTTTCTTATTCTGACTCCGAACACTCTCTGCTAACCGAAAGTCGGTCCTCGTGTTGTATATATACTGCTCTGTGAACTTTACCTGCGCCACCGTTCGGTCTCCAGGCGCGCTGATTCCTCTAGGCTGGGGGTGGCCATAATATAATGGCTCATTGGGGTACGTGTTCCTAGTTCTACCGTTTCAAGTTACTCATTCATCGCCTACTTCTTTCTCTTCTGTCTGTATTTTTGCACGAGATATGATTGCAAAGTACTGAGATTGATTTATTATCAAAAATACCCAAATTTATACCAGACGAGTGTTCTCATTTATTAATATGGATGCTTGAGCGTTTATTCAAGGAACATTCTCAAACACTTGTGACGTATATTCTAAATCAACTTTCATTTTTAGTTTCTTTTCATAGGTAAATTTCAGTTTGTTCTGCTTATACTTCCAAACTTATAACGTTATATCTTTTCCCTCAAACGAGAATGAGGTTGTCAACATTTGAGGTCAGAGTGAACGTGACGTATGAATGTATGAGATAAGAACGATAGATAAAAGGACGAGATAACAGTTGCTGGTGTAGATATGTGGCAGATGTGAATAACGTTGTATTTTGAAGTGCGATGTTGTTCTATCGATATAGTGGTGGAATAAAGAATCAATTACCGTAAGTTGACTTCTGTCTTATGTTTCGTCTGGCCTTAAAAATTTAATTAGGAACTATTGCATTGTATTTCTATCTAATGGTTTAGACATAACGTAGAACCAACATCTCTGCACACAAAAAACTTTTAAAACTGCTCTTTGACGTCCTGGTGACCGACTAATCAAAGCGGCTGGCAACCGGCTGCTTATTGCCCATCAGGTGGTCCTTAAACCTCCAAACAAAAAAATAGTACTATTTCTAATTTTTCGTTACGAGCAAGGTAACAAAGAACTAGAAATCCCAATCGAAAATTTTTTTTGGTAAAAATATCACTTACAACGAGAAACAATTGCATATATTTCGTTTTGAAAATAATGCATGCTTTTGGCGCAGGCTGCCGAAAAGACATATCATTATCTCCGTTTCTAGAAGTCTGATTCCAAAACTTTTCCTTGTTACGGATAGCGCTCGTGGTACAGAATATTCTACATAGGACTTTCTTTCAATTCTTTAATGTACAATTTGCTTTCACAGAGTACTGGTACCTACTCCTGTTTAAAACATATTTGCAGCCGTAGTTTCGACAGTAAAATCTGGTTGAAAAAAAAATTGCTCACCTCTGATCAGTGAAAACATTTTATTCATATTTCCTGCCTAAAATAACGCACAATTTTGCCGATAGGGATATACACTTATATTTGATTTTCCACAGTTGTATCTCTACTTCCAAAATTCCGATTTAATTTTTTTTCTGCTTAGGAAGCCACTCATTTCGAAAAACAAATGGCATATATTTTTTAATTTTCATACTGCGAATTTCTGAAGCTAGTAAATCTGCATTTCTGCTTGCATGAAGAAGGATAGAATAAAGGGATGGAGAATAAAGAGGAGTTCCAACGCGAAGTTTCGAAACCGACGCTTCTGAGCAGCAGCCATCATAGATTACCCTTCTGACGGCGTTTCTATTGAATCATATAGTACCTAGCTACGTTAGACTGGTAAGCACTTATAAAGCCCCCTTACGAAAAGAAAAAATATTATTTACGAATATACTCCATAATATCACCACTCTTTTTCTTTCTTTCGAAGCAATGCTAGATCATGTCTTACCGTGCGTACGACAAGAATCGCTTTAAATTACCACACGAAAAGTGCATGAAGCAGTTCACAAATTCTGTAGTAAAAAAAAAAACAAAAAAAAAAAAACACTGAATTACTTCATGTGATCGAGTCAATATTCTTGAAAGCACAAACACAACCAAATATTACCTTAAAACTCCATAATTCGTGCTGAACGTGATAATTTACTAAACTTTAACGAATAGTACCCGAAATAAACAACTTTGAAAAGCGTTTATAAGCTTACAACAAAATCCGATTATTTGCGTTGGTAGGCAGATTACTGTAAACCAATAATAAAGGCGATAATTTAAAAAATTTAAAAACAGCAACAAAAATAGGTTTTATTCTGCGCTAAAAACGACTCTGATTTTTACAAAATTTTAATAGAACGTTTTCAGTAATATAGCTTTTGGCCGAGAGTTACTAAAAGCAGGACAACTCTCTAGTTTCTAATGGAAAAAAAAATTTTGATCGAATGTTTAACGACCAGCCTGAGCAACTCAATGGGCTATAAGCAGTCGCTCGTCCCTAATTTAAGACCACTGGTTCCAGGGAAGGGAGAGAGCCAGTGCCGAAAGACGAACACACAACATCCATGCCTCACCGGGATTCGAACCCGGACTCTTCACGGACGTGGCTGCTGGAAGTTTTTAGCTACTCCATTATAAGTTTTTAAACATGAAAACATAATTTTAGTTCATCTGTGGAACGTCCTTCCCGTATGTTATTTTTTTTTACCTGCCTTAATGGTGCAACTTACTGCTGCGCACGCTGGCATTTCTAAGAAGTTTCATTCGCGCACAAAAAAAAAAAATGAAAATCAGAAAGGGAAAAAAAAAGCACTAACTGGAGCTACGCTAGCGTTCTCTCCCATACCTTATTATGCACAAATGAGCGACTGAGGGTAACGCAACATGGCTGCCACGTAACTCAGCTGGCTTCACCTGTGACTCTCTCCGGTTATTCTCTCCTCCTCGGCTTACATCCAGTTTAAAAATTCCGATTGAAGAAATTCTTATGCATGCCATTCATAGTGATAAAGTTTGAGAACATTATCCACTTCAAATAAAGCGAAATTTTCCAGCTAGGCGCCGTGTGTACGTAAACTTTTTTTTTTTTTTAATCTCTGCTTCTATAAAGAAGCATTTCAAAAAATCGTATTCCATCACGCAGATCCCGTTATGAGGAATATTTTGCATATATTCTCTGTTTTTAATGCACTGTTTTACTGTTGCACGATGTCTGTACGTATTCCTATTTCCAATAACCTTTCCGATTCTAAAAATTCTTTTTCGACATGAGACACTTCACAGTGAAGAACATCTTGCGGGCATTTTCGTCTTCAAAGAAAGCGCAGAGTTCCCTCTACGGGGAGGGGTGAAGTTACATAAAGTTTTTCTCCGTGCCTCTATTTTTCGTTGTTCGGTTTTAAAAATGCATTTTGCTTTGGATATTTTCTACTATGTGGAACATTTTGCATACAATTTGCAAATTTTATTAGTGCAGCTTTCCGCCGATAGTGGTCGCATAATGCTACTTCTAGTTGCAAGTATTTTACCTGCTATGGGAGTACTGTTGAAAAATATTACTTTGCAATTGGTTTTACTGTTACGAAAATACACACCAATAAACACTGTTTGCATTGTCCTATAAAGAACAGTGTGTATTTCAAACAATGCTCATATTTTTCTCTACGAAGCGTAATGCAGTTCTTTCCACTGACTTTTTTTATTTTTACTTTTCTAGAATATGCATTGAGAAATTCTTTTAAGAAATTCCTTTATGCGTTGATAAAATCCAAAGACCTGCTCGTTTCAGCAGAGAATTGGATGTCATCCTTCTTGTTTTAGGGGTCTTTAAAGAAACCACTTCACATTGCTGCTTCTAAAATTTAAAAATTTCAGAACTGATAGCGGCAAAATCATAAACTGCATTAAAAATATTAAGATATCAACTTTTTGAGGAATCCAAAAAACTTGTTCGTGGTGTATCAACCACAGCAAGGATTTCTCAAAGCTTTCTTTTCTTTTTTTCTTTTTTTTTTTACCAAAAAAAAGGAGTTTCATGCCCACAGACAGACAGACGGAACCGGTGAAAAACAAAAACTATTTCATTAGCGCTTTCTAACAAAATGCGATGAAAGAGGGGTTAACATCAGACAGCCGTATATGAAAATAAAAGCATAAGTACAACGGGAGTTCCATAGAAACTGAGAATAAAATCACACAAAATGAAGAAATATAGGTACAACAAAATATATAATATTCTTTCTCAAAGTATGTTCCCTCGGATGAAATGCAACGCTCCCATCGTTCAGTCATTTCAAACCATCTATCAAAGGCATTTTGTGGAAGCTGCTTTAGAGATCCTAGTACAGCTTGAATAACGTGAGCATCTGTGTTGAGTGCCGCACCACGGAACTTCTCCTTCATTGTTGAAAACAATCAGAAATCGCACGGGGCGAGATCAGGACTGTAGACACGCTGTGGCATGATATCAATACTGTATTTCGTAAGAAACTGTTAAACACAACCACACGTGGACGGGCGTAATCACGGTGTAGGATCCACTTGCCAACCAGTTTCGATCGCTTAATCGATATGTGTCGTCGCAGACGCTTCAAGACTGAAATTTAATATTCAGCATTGACAGTAATTTGTGGAGGAATGGCATGCTCGTAGAATATACCTTTATGATCAAAGAAAATTGTCATCATCGCCTACCCAGCTGATTTGGTTTGGCTGACTTTTTTCAGAGGAGGCGAGCTTGTGTGTTTCCAGACACACGTTGCTCAATTCGTGAGGGCGTTGAAATAGTGGACCCATGTTTCATCGGCAATTATTACTGTGGTTAGGAAGTCTGGATCTTTTGCAATTATTTGTTTTCACTCATGACATACCTAAACTGTGGCTAACAATTGTTCTTTTTTTTTTGATTAACGACCACCGTGAGCAACTCAATGGGCTATATGCAGTCGTCCGTACCTAATTTAGGGCCACTGGCTCCAGCGAAGGGAGAAAGTCAGTGCCGTAAGACAAGCACAACATCCATGCCTCACCGGGATTCAAATCCGAACCCCTTTCGGACGAATGATCAGAAGCCATCGCTTAGACCACTGCGCCACGGAACAGCAAAAATTGTTCTCTGGTCAGGTGATGAGGTTCCCTTCTGGAACACACACCATGCAGCCGTAATTTGTCTCGTAGAATGAGGAATGCCGACGTTTTTAAATATTAGTTGACGTCGCCGCGATGTCTTCACACATCGTTCGTCGCTTGTCTTGCAGGATTGCACAAACAGTATTAACAATGCGCTCCGTCACAACACTTTCAGGTCTACCAGGCCTAGGAGCGAGTTCTGCCGACAAATTCCCTTTTTTTGAAATCATGGCGCCATCTAAAAATCGTTGACTCAACCAAACATTTATATTTGTAAGCATTTTTCATTAAATCAACTGTTTCTGAAGCCGTTTTACCCAAACGATAGCAAAATTGTATAGCACAGCGCATTTCCCTTCTTAATTGAATCACTCACCTCCATAGCTGTATGGCGAAATGCAGACGTACCTTAAACAACTGCGCAATAACAAAACCAGAATCATCTGCCAAGACTAATAACTATTGCCATAGAAACTTCCTTAATTCAGTCAGTCGTCTACGTGGTTATTTTCCCCCTTCGCACTGTTGCCAACTCAAAAAATAAAAATTACTCTCAGTTTTTATGGAACGGCCTTTGTACTTATAGTATCACTGTGTCCACCCATCCGTCTGCCAAGTTCCTTTTACATTGAGAAGCCTATTCTGTAAGAACGATGATCCAAGACTTTTTATGCATAAACTCGTGGTGAAAGGGCACACATAAAAATACAACCGAATTCAAAATACATTTTGCTCCATATAACTGCTCCTAAATACTATTGAAACAATTACCATTTTTCCTTCGATACATTCTACGATGAAGATTGTTTCGCGCAAGTTTCTACTTCAAATTATTCACACTTTCAGCATAGAGAGCGTAAATACGTATTGCATTTTCCCGATAGCTCTGCTTCTAAAATTCCGATGTACAAAATTGTTTTTGCGTCAGAAAACTCTCATGGCGGGAAAGGCTTTGCCACTAAGGGACAAAGTGAGTATTTTTGTTTGCAACATACTTGCAGCATTATCTGCACTTTTAAAATCTCAACTGGAAAATTTTTTCGTCAGAGTGTACTTACTATGATAAACATTTTATGCGTATTTTCTGCTCAAAATAATTAATGCACAGTTTTCTCGCTAGGGGCGTAAATGCATATTGTAATTTTTTCGATATCTCTGTTTCTAAAAATCTGACCTGAAAATTTTTCTTTGTGGCCGATAGCATTTGCTGCTGACGAATGTTTTCATTTTTTTTTTTTTATTTCATAGGTCATAGTTTTGCCACATGGGAGCATAAGTGCATAGTGGTCTAAGCGATGGCTTCTGATCATTCGTCCGAGATGGGTCTGGGTTCGAATCCCAGTGAAGCATGGATGTTGTTTGTCTTATGGCACTAGCTGTTTCCCTTCTCTGTAGTCAGTGACCCTGAATTACGGATGGGCGCCTGATAATAGCCCATTGAGTTGCTCACAGTAGTTATTAAACTCCCAATAAAAAAAGTGCTTATATCTATTTGCAACTTATTTACAGACTTATCTCCGCTTCTAAAATCTTCAGTGGAAAATATTTCGCTTGGTCTAATATCACTCACCACCAAAATACTTTTTACGCATGTCTCCTGGTCAAAATACACTGGCGGAAAGTGAAAAAAGAACACCAAGAAGGAATTGGCGGACGATCATGAAATTTACATATGTTAATTGGGTCGAGTTTACGTAGGTGTGATGTTAATTTCGGGACCAACCAGTGAGCGCTTACGCCACAGCACGGCATAATATGCTAATTATCGTCGGTGGTATTTAAGGAGTACGGCGAAGTAAATGTAATCAGTCGTCGACGTACGGACACGTGCGAAGACCCTGAAGAAGCTGCAATGCCTGCACATGGATGACGTGTACGATTTCAGCAGTTATCGGACTTTGAGCGAGGTGGTCTAGTCGGACTCCGCAGGGCCGGGTGGTCGTATCGTCGCATTGCGGAGCGAATTGGACAGGAAGTATCGGTGGTGGTACGATGGTGGCGTAGATGGTCCGAGGCAAATTCCCACACGAGAAGACGTGGAACCGGGAGTCACAGACGGACTGATGAGCGGAACGATCGACGCATAAGAAGAGCGGCGTTGTCGAGCAGAACATCCACTGCGACGCAAATCCGAGCTGCCGTTGCACCTGAGGTGACTCTGCGAACAATCCGCAACCGTCTACTGGATGCAGGACTACGTGCACGTGTGCCTCTGGCATGTGTACCTCTGACTCCAGCGCACCGTCAGGAACGGCTGCAGTGCTGTCGCCTACATCTGAACTGGAGAACGCAATGGCGATCTGTCGTGTTCAGCGATGAAAGCAGATTCTGTTTGGGAGCCTCCGATGGCCGTATGCGTGTTCGCAAACGCACAGGGGAGCGTCTCCACCCTTCTTGCATCCGCCAACGACACACAGCGCCTACACCTGGTCTCCTGGTGTGGGGAGCGATCCGCTATCTCCCTCGTACACAACTAGTGTTTGTACCGGCTACGTTAGACAGCAGCTCCTACATCAACAGCATCATTCAGCCCGTTGTTGTGCCATTTGTAAGGTCGGTCCATCGTGGTGTTTTCCAGCAAGATAACGCACGCCCACACACGGCACGTGCAACGCAACATGCACTTCAGGGTGTGAGTCAACTTCCATGGCCTGCACGTTCATCGGATTTGTCCCCCATTGTGCACGTGTGGGATTTTATGGGACAACGTCTTATCCGGTCTCCACGGCCAGCCACTACCATTCCCGATTTACGCGTCAAGGTTGAGGATGCTTGGAACTCAATACCCCAAACTTACATCCAACATCTGTACGACAGACTCCATGCCAGAATTGCACAGTGTGACGTAGTTCATGGCGGTTCAACCTCGTACTAACCATGTTACATGGAAATGTTATTTTTCAGTTTACCAGCAAATTCAGCTGTATTTTGCCATAATGTTTTGATCACGTTATCCTCTGCATTCCGTTATTATGCTGTATAAATTTCGTTGGTATCAGACGTCTCCTTCTTAGTGTTCTTTTTTCACTTTCCGCCAGTGTAATTAAGCATCCCTCCTAAGGAAACTAACTATAAATGCATGCTTTATTTTTCTTGATATATCCTCTTCTGAATGTCCGATTTGAAAAATTCTTTTTGCATCGCATTCCAGCAGAAACATTTTCCATGTTTTTTTACAGTCTTCATTAAGATAGTTGTACCACCGGTTGGCAGAAGTATGCATTCCTTTATGCAACTATATATCCGCTTTTAAATATGCTATTGAAGTAAAATTGTATGTATGTCATTCGATATGATTAAGCTTGCAGACGTTATCCACTTCAAATCCTACATGGTTTTCCGGCGCTAGAGTTGCATACGTATAAATAGTTTTCTTGATATGCCTGCTTCTAAAATTCGGATTTGCCGTCCCGATGACAGAATGGTTGAGCAGCTAGTTTCCAATTATTTTTCCGAGATTGGCATGGGTTCGAGTCCCAGGTAAAGCATGGGTGATGTGCTTGTCAAATGAAGGTGGATCTGTCCCATCTCTGGAACCAGTGGCCCTAAATTAGGACGGGAGACTGCCTGTAGCCCTAAGAGTTGCTCGTGGTTGTCGATAAACCTTAAACTAAAAAAATCCCTTTGAAAACGTTTTCTCCGTCGTATGTTCCCCACCATAAAGAAAAATGTGCGCATACAATTTACTTTTTCATAACTCACATTTCCACCGTTTTACGCCGTATATTCCTAATTCCAATAATATGTCAACTTCTAAAAACGCGATTGAAAAAAATCCTTTCTTCTTCAAATAACGTAAAGTTGTCCCACTGAGAATGTGTAATTATTAGATTTTCTTTCGTATCTTTACTTTTAAATATTCAATTTGAAATATTCTTCCTGCTTGGGAAATCTTACATGAGCGTCATTTCTGTGCAATTTCTGATTAAATACAGGATTACACCATTGCACAATACATATTTGGAAGATGTGATTCCGTTCATTGTTGAAAATATTGCATGGATGTTAAGTCAGATAATATCCAAAAACTTGAAAATTTCACCGTACTGGAGCAGGAATCAGACCCGCGTTTACTGAGTAGCGCCCGCATATGCTACTCCTACACCACCCAGAACGACCAAGTTTCAAGTTTCCGATTAATTTGAAATAATTAACAAACTCGGGAGCTATTCGGAAGACGCGGGTTCGATTCCAGCTCCAGGACGATGAAATCTTCAAGTTTTCGGATATTATCTGACTTAACATCCATGTTATATTTACACTAACAAACGGATTCACATCTTCCAAAATCTGATTTTTCATTGCGCACATTTCTGCTGCTAGTGGAAGTGAGCAACTGTTTCTACTTACAAAAGATTTACCGATTCCAGAAATTCGATTGAAAACATTTTTTTTTTGTGATTAGCGTCATTGTCTATGAAAAACATGCATTTTAAATAGCGAGAAGTTTTTTTTTCATTACGAGCGGAAATGCATTTTTCTTTTTGCTCATTTATACTTTTTTAAATATCTGTTTTGAAAACTTGGGTTCGAAAGAATTCAGAATGCGAGCTCGGTTACATTAGAGAGAGAACTCGGTATCGCCTTTAGAATATTTAAAACAAACAGAATATAAATTCTGAATTAGCTTGTACCACTTACTGGCCATCCATGTAACACCTCTCAGAAAACTTGACGGGAATCGAACCAGCATTTTCCGATTTCCGTTCGAGCATGATAACAGTTACGCCACCCAAGACAGGGAAATTCCAAGCAACTGAAACTAAACATCCTTAGCTTAGGAATCTGAGGATGTTCAGATTCCTAAGTTAAGTTTGCTTAATCTCAGTTGCTTGGAACTTCACTCTCCTGGGTGGTGTAACGGTTAGCATACTCTAACGGAAATCGGGAGATGCTGGTTCGATTCCCGCCCCAGCGCGTTGAATTTCTCAGGTTTTCTGAGAGGTGTTACATGGATGACCAGTAACTGGTACAATCAAATTCAGAATTTATATTCTGTTTGCTTTTAATATTCTAACGGTTTCCCATGAATTATAAGGAATATTTCTTCCTTTGTTGATTTATCGGTATCATCTTTTTTTCTTATTTTACAAGGCAAACAATTAAAAAAAGTCCCTGAGGAAATGCATCCAAATCGGTGAGTGGGTTAGCAGAATATCCAATTTTTAAAAGCTAAATACCGCAGAGAAAAATTGATTTGGTAAGATTGCAGCCAGAAGGCAGAATTGGAGAACGGCGTAGGAGGTTCTCCGTCGGAGTCATTTGGACAAGAAGCAGCCCAAACGCATATTTGAAAAGCTTAGGAGGAATTGAAAAACGGTTAGCGACTTTCTAAGCCAACACTAAGACATCGATTGATGAGGACATCACTAACAACATTCTTGCAAGCACTGCAAGAAGTGTCAGAAGACACGAAATAATGTGGTTAGGGAAGTGTGTACTAGTCACATTTCGTTCACCAGGATTTTGGAGAAACAAATTTAACCTATATATTAAGAAAATACAACGTTCATCACAAATATTTTATTTTTTCAAGTCGACCAAGATTTTGCTGGGCTCTGGTCTAGCTTCATCAGGACGAATGGCACATAAATATTCAAATTGTACATGACACCATAAATGGTGTTTACTGTCACGGGTTTTGGTTAGTTGCTTCCACGCGCTTGATAAAAATGGTGTGGGTGCCATGTCATTAACAAGTTGCGAAGAATTCTGATAGATTGTATATGGATAGCTTCCAAAATATCAAGTTTGGTGGTTGAGTCTGGCTTGTCGATTAGTTTTGCTTCTTCAAATAGAAATTTATGGTTCTTTTGATAGCAGTATTTAGCCATCGATGACTTCTGTAGGTCACTCCGATTATAGGTCTTGTGCTCCTTCAATCGAAAACGCAAGACTCTACGGGTCTGTCCTATATACAGTACGAAACACCACATTCACATGAAATTGATAAATCCCTCACGAGTGTTTATCTTCAACATAGTCCTTTGATCCTAAAAAGTTCATTTTGTTTATGGGTTTAAGAATCACTTTAAGATTACAGGTTTTTAGTATTTTTGAAATTTGGAAGGTAACGTCACGGGAAAATTGAATAATGGCAAAGTTCCCTCGTAATGGGCGCATCACAGGAGTTACGTGGAGGTAAGCAACCTTGGTCGACTTGAAAAAATAAGATATTTGTGACAAACGTTGTATTCTTTTAATATATATATATAATCATCACAAGACTGTAGTCTCTGATTTCAAGAATTCAACAAACTCAACCTGTTCAAAGTTAAGCTGATGCTGAAGTTTCATGAAGATAACAATGATAAACGAATGGTATTTTTTTGTGAATTGGTGACAGAGATGCCATTTAGATATTCACCAAGCCTGGGCGATTGCTGCATGACTTCCCGACAAGAGACTAAAACCTCTTAGATTAGTGGTTGGCTCTGAATTTCCTGTTTGCATAGTGACGGAGTTCATTGACGGCGCTGAAGGTTGCAACCTCTCGTCTTGGCGTCACGAAGAAATTTGGCAAGAAAATCTAGACAGCAGTGGTTCATCATACTTTGCTGAAAAACAGCATGTTTAATTATAAGAGCAATATTCAGCTGGGAAACCCTGGATCCAGTCATTCATGCGCAGGAAACTATGACGTCTACTATCTACCTAAACATTATTGCAGACCAAGAGCATCCCTTCATGGCAATGGTACTTCTCTCTAGTAGTGCCTGCTTTTAGTAGGAAAATGATCCATGCCATACTGCCCCGATTATTGAGGAATGGTCCGGGGAACGCAAGAAGGACTTGTCGTTGTTCTGGCCTCCATATTCCCCAGACATAAATCTAATCGAGCATCTCTAGCCGGAGCGGACCCAGAGAACGGCGCGAGGAGCGCGTGCCCCCTCTTCAGGAACCAAGGAAATACTTTGATGTGTTAGGTTTTAATAACAAATTGAATATTTTCTCGAGAAAGAAAGTAGGCCTATTACATAAAACTATATTACTTTCATAAATTAATTGGAAGAATTTATAGACATACTAAGAACACTTTTCTTATTTTGCGGGAAAATATCAGAAAGATTCCCGACATTTGCGCCCCCTTCGAAAATCCTGGATCTGCCCCTGTGTGTAGCTTGTTTTGGAACAGCAAATACCATCTGCGGCAGCTCCACTGCGTAACATACCAGAGTTAAAGGATCTGCTGCTAACGTATTAACACCAAATGCCACCACACATCTCTAAAAATCTTGTACCGTCAGCCTCGCTGTGTAAGAGCTGTTTTTTGCGGCACATGCGTGACAGAATATCGTATTAGGCAGATGGTCACAATATGTTTGCTCCTCGTTGTATATTCATAAGGATTCATGTAAATAGCACTTAATTTGAAATCACACATTGTAATGAGGGAAACATATCTCTTTCAACTAAAGGGCCAGACATTTACAAGTGGGTTCGTGTAAGTGGTACTTAGCATGAACAAAGGAAACATATCTCTTTCAACTAAAGAGTCAGATATTTGCTAATGGATTCATGTAAATGATTGTTAATTTGAACTCACGTTGTAATGAAAGATATATATATATATATATATATCCTTTTCACCTGAAAGACCACGTATTTGCTTTGTCTTCTACTAAATGCTATTATAATTTTGCATCAATTTTTGTGAAATATGGTCTAAATTTTCCCTCGAATTCTTGAGGGTAGTGCCATAGGACTATGCTGGGCAAACTGCAAATACGATGTATGTTGAAAGAAATACCAAAGACCCGGAACCAAACATACTTCCAGAGTTGTGTAAAAATAAAATGTATCTGCGCACACAGCCATTGAAACAGAAAACTTGCTGCAAATCCGCGAAAAGAGAAACCACGATAACAATAGAAGAAAATAATTTAAAAAAAAAATAATGAAACAATAAATTATTAAAACATCACAGATTCCAATGAGAACAAAATTAGTACATTACAATTGAATGTGCAGCAACATGTGCGAAATGGACAAAGTATTGCAATATTGGGCATAAAAACGAGCGACTAATTAAAGAAAGTTTTTATATCCAGAAAAACAGTTCCATTAATGAACCTTCAAAAATTATAAATAGCATTTTCAACAACTGAATTAAAAAATAGTTGACGTACGAAATACGTAAGAAAAATATTTTAATTTAATAACTGGCAACTGCAAGAGGAACCTGGCAATAAAATTGAAACTGTTTCTGCGTAACTGAAAATTTTTATATAGTTCTTATACATTGAGAACACACCTTGATAAAATCTAGAGGCCAGAAACGTCTGTAAAAACAAAGGAACTTAGAAAATGTGAAAAATAATTGAAAGTTCTCCAAGTTAAGGTAGAATTCAGTATATTAATCTCAGTAAAACATTGAGTAATGTTTTAATTCCTGGAAATAGTTTTTGCTTGGAGATTAAAAAAATAAAAAATGCTATCTGCAAAATCTGCTAATAATATGAAAACTATCCGCGTATAGCGCACCTCTACATTGTGCTACTCTGAATACTTCTTTGTAGTATTTTTTAATAATAATTAATGGTTCGATTCATCATTGAAGAGAGAATAACTTTAATTAAATGGGAGTATGGTTACGTTCACAGTTTCTCAGGTGGATCTGAGCGTCCGAATATAGATTAAATTTCAAATCATGTGTGGTATTCAGGAGTGAGACCCAGAAACGCTAACTTTCTCACCTAGAATCTCCGATACTCGTTCTGACATTGCACTGGTGGAAGAAACAGCGGAGATTGGAGAAGCACTGACCCGAAACAATAGATCCCTTTTCGCTTTCCCTCCTTCTTTCTCATTAGACCGCCCTTTCAGAGTCATCTCGTACCGCTCCTAAATGGGAACACCAGTCCTATATATACGAAATCATGCCTCAGTGTGCATCATACAGCGAAAGCACTCGCACTGACTAAAACACAGCATCGCACTCGGAATAACCATCAGAGAACAGACATGTCCTTCAAGGTAAGTCCGGCTCCACTTGCTTCGATTAGAGAGGTTAGTAGTTTACTTTTCCTTTTCACTTCGTGTTCTAAGAGGAGGAACACAAGCTCCCACTACGCGAGTTCTAAGAAATTAAATACGTTAAGTTACTACTTATGCTAAATAACTTTCAGATGGTTTCCTTTTTCCTCCTCGGCTTCGTGTTCTAAGAGGAAGATCTTCGTGCCGGAGAAATAGCGTTAGGTTTGTCATTGATTTTCAGACAGTTCGCTTTTCCTGCTTGGCTCGATGCACTGGAAAGAGCAGAAAAGGATTTTTTCGTGTAAAATTATCAATACCAAGCATATAATAGCATTTAAATTCGTCGTTATGTCGACGCAAGCTGTCAGTTTTCAAACATGTCTCCTTTCGCTTCTTACTTCGCCATGAACTAAGAAAAATCAAAGGGGCACAGTAACAACTGTGCCGCAACCCACAACGTATGTAACGTACCAGGAAATGTGACGTACCTGCCAGAAGGACGCACACGACATAAAGCCAGATAGGAATCAGAATAAAACGTCCGCGTCGCTTAATTGGTAGAGCAACTTATTCCGGAATGAGTGGACCCGGGTTCGAATCCTGGCGCGGATAAAAATGACGGAGAAATTTACTTCGTTATAATGGCGCCCGAACTATCCGGATGACCCGGCCGTTCAAAATCTCGCATTGGTGTGATGTTATTTCCACACCGCGAGACAGGAAAAAATAAGAGAATCCTTTCTCCAGCACTTCGAAAAAAAAAAAAAAATAATAAGAGGGAGCTTTAGTTGTTGTTATGAGAGAGCGTTGTTGTTTACGGAGAGCGTTTATAATACGAGGAGAGATTGTGTTGTTATGAGGAGAGATTCTTCATTAGTGTAAAACAAGTTGTGTGTGTGCTTTAGATGACCAAGAGTCTTATAATAAAGAAGTTTGTGTAAGTTAGTTTTTCTCAATTCATAGTTTTTGTCAGACCTCTGTCTGGCTGTTA
Organism: Macrothele yani; assembly: GCA_039090855.1. Taxonomy (NCBI): domain Eukaryota; kingdom Metazoa; phylum Arthropoda; class Arachnida; order Araneae; family Macrothelidae; genus Macrothele; species Macrothele yani. The sequence goes on from CM077002.1 coordinate 136,435,737, forward strand.
GGTTTACAATTAGTTTCTTACCATAAATAACCAGCGTTAAGACTTTATTTACGTTCGTAATTAACTAGTAACAACACCCTTTTGAATTCACTACTTTGAAGCTTAGTACAAGTATATCATTAGCTAGCTGGTAGGTAGAGCATTATTCATTCATAATAATTAGCTTAGCGGAAAGAAAACAAAGGTAATCCATTATACGTAGAACTACGTCAACTGTCACTATTTCATGGAACTATCTCACTAGTTTTACGTCCTTAAAATATTCAGCGAAGGATGGTTGACGTAGTTCTACGTTGTAGGTTGCGCATAGTTGCTACTGTGCCCTTTTGATTTTTTTTTCTTTTCAGATATAAATTTTTTTACGAAACAAAACGAAAGAAATATTTCACTTTATTTATTTAAAAGCAACTTATACTATAAACAATCATTGTAACTTCTGCTGCTTATAAATTAATGTTAGTAGAAGTAGAAGGTGTAGCATCATCGTTGTCAGTAGTTATTGCTAAAATTGTTTTCTGAAGAAATCGTTCTTCAGAAACATTTTTTCAAACTCCTTAGTTTACTTTTTATAAATTTGACGATACGTCTCGGGCCTAATGTACTCTTCTTGTTGTTGCTCTTGTTCTTGTCTGGGATTCAGAATGCATCGGAGGTGTAAAGGTTTGAGACGAAAAACATTCATTATCCGACGAAGTTGTGAAGACTGGCAATATACGTTTGTATTCTATGCTCGGTGTGAGAATATGAAAATTTGGATCGATGACATAAATCTCCAACTGTTCTTGCTGTTCAGGCTTAATTTGTGCAGTTCAAGTGGAAAGTTGTGGCTCTAGAGTCGAACTCGGGTGAAACGCATCCTGGCGCGCGGGCTTTTGACGCTCCCTACATCCCCGTAACCTTTCGGTTAATGACTTAGCGGGCCTTCCCGGATTCCTCTTGTTCTCCTCTAACCGTTTCTTCAACTTTCGTTCGGTTCTTATAGTAATTCTCCCTGGATTTTCGCGTCACTTCAAAATTTTCGTCACCAATCTTTTTTATCTAAAAAATAAATAAATTTTAATTCCACGTTATTTCGGTTTATCACATGCGTCCGTTAGCTCTGACCTTCAGCAACGGAATGCGGGGCTGAGGTCATTGCTATCAGTATCTATTCACTAGTTATCAACCTTAAAACGGCGTGAGGCGAAGCAAAATCACGCGAAATTTAGCTTAACTTTCTAACTCTACAGTATCGAAACTTGTTTTGTTATAAGTAACTCTCAATAAACTATCTAATGATGTATTATTTATGTATTATTTATTACTCTACGAATATTAGTTTCGAAGATATAGGCATTCAAAGTGTGACATGTTTTTTTTGCATCCATGCTCTCAATGTCACCCCCTACCCAGCGCGGAGAAAGACGTATTTCTTCGTCAAAAGGGAAGGAACTAACAACGCAAAAGTTATCGAAAAAACACGTGCTAGAAACGAAGTCTACAGCACTTAATTATAGTATATAATTAATTATAATATAGGAGATGCAAACAACTAATTTTCAAATTGTTTCATTTCTCTTCAATGTATGCTTGAAAACAGGAAGAAAAGTTTTCCTAACAATTTCACCACTCTAAAAAAATGAAATCCTTGCATTCGTCATTTCCATAAAACTACACGATAATGATCACAGAACGTATTTTTTTCGGAATAAGAAGGTGAAGTGAAACATTAAATCATATCGTTTACCCTACCGACAGACTTTCGTAACATTAACATCTGTTAGTTCTCAGATAACGCATATTTTCCACCGTAAATTTTCCCACTTCTTTCGATACGCGATTTTCTAACTGAGAGGCGTAACTATACATTTGTATTACGAAGAAGGGCATTATCTAATCTTTCTTAGAACATCCAGGTTTTCCTTACGTTGTACAAGCGTATTGAAACCCTTGTACAAGTGCATTGTACTTGAAACAATATCACCGTATATCTGAAAATGGACTGAAACGTTTGCTTTTCGGTAGATTTTCATACAATTGCTACACGTTACAGAAATATCCTTTTTTTCGGTTTAAATGTTGGTACGACCAAAATTTAGCAAAAAACTTTTTGAATTCTTCCTGTTGGTAACACAGGTACTTATTGCACTTTTACGATATCTTTTCCCTAAAATACGATGTGACAAAATTCTTTCTATATCGCATGCAGAAAAGCATGATTAATATGTTCTAGATTTCCTTAACACAAAGTTTGTTTTTTTGGGGAAAACAAAGATTGTAACATAGTTTTCAGTGCAGAGATTTCTTTTTAACTCAGGATTTAACGACCACAGTGAGAAGCCTATAAGCAGTCGCCCGACCCAAATTTGGCGCCACTGGTTCCAGAGAAGGGAGAGAGCCAGTGCCGTCAGACAAACACAACACCCATGCCTCGCCGGCACTCGAACCTGGACCCACGGTCGAAAGCCAGCGCTTCGACTGCTGCTATACTGAGTCGGCACAGTATAGCCGACTCAATATTAACAGTGATTTAGCAAAGTTCGTTTGCTTGTTTGAGGGGTGCCAACTGTAACCGTGAGCCAATTAATGGGTTGCAAGCAGTCGCCCTATCCTAAATTTGAGTCCACTGGTTCCAGGGAAGGAAGAGAGCCAGTGCTGTAAGGCAATCACATCATTCATGCCTTACCCGGGATTGGAGCGTGGATCAATCTCAGGTTAATTATTAGAAGCCAACTCCTCGCACCACTCGGTCATCATGGTACTGTGACGCCGCTTCTTTCATGAAAAACCAGTAACGTTTTCCAAAAACCGTGCACGAATTAATATAATGTAAAAATAAGATTAAGGGCGCATATATTTAATTTATTTCCTCACAATAAACAAAAAGTACAAAAGGCGAAGTTTTTATGCTTATTGATGGGCTTCCAAGGCATGGTTCATTAGCATAAAAAAATCTTTAAAATGTTAAGAGCTTTCGCTTGGAAATATTATTAAGAAAGATCTCCATATTACCAAACCCAGCAGTTTTCATGTATTTATCATCTCTTTATCAACCAAGAACGATAAACACATACTACTCGTACACTGTTGTGTTCGTCGCATAGTAATCACCTACACTTACACCAATACGTCGAAAAGACGCGAGTTGGTTTTCAGCGAAAGTAAAACCCCCAGTAGCGTATATTCGAGGCTAGCTAGGCTAGCTGTGAAGCCCAGAGAATACACAAGTAAAAGCTAATTATCAACGGTATTAAGCTATGTCGATGTTTTCGATGTGAAAAAAAAAACACACATGTGTGGATTCGCTTCTTTTTGACAAAGAGAATCAGTCTGGCGAGCAAGGACCAACAGGCTTCCTGGTGGAGGAATGGTACCATCGTGACGCAAACAGTTCTACCAGCCTACGCTGTGTGATGCGAATAATTTGGATACGATCGCCGGCTAGCGTTTCCATGACAACATGAATGAGCGGGTGAAGGGTGAATGGGCCATTGCTTTGGACAAGGCTTCGCTCAACAAAGTGAAGACGTTGACTACCTTAATCACTCGCATGCTTTGGCTCGTAACAGCACGTGTTTTTCGCGAGAGTTGTTTCAATTGTGTGAAGTGTCAATGAATTAAAATCAGTGATATTATATCTTAAATTCCTGGCTTTGTTGGATTCGAACTGTTTCGATAAATTTTGTGAAAGCTTTCCGGAACATCTACTGCCAGAATTTAAAGAACATTATGCTTCAATGTTTGATACAGTTCGACTCAAAAATGAACAGAAAATGTTTTGTTTCCTTCATGAATTCAAAAAGAAATTTGTAAGAGGCATTACTTGTTACATGAAATTCAGTATTTGCATTAAAAAAAATTAAGGCATATCTTAGGGCCACACAAGGACATGTACACTTGAGCAGCTTGCCTGTTTTGTCAATAGAGAAAAATCTTCGTTTTTAAATATGAAAAAGCACTCGGAAGAAACTTTTATAAAAACGTAACACTCAAGTTCACACAAAAGGAAAGAAGAATGGAGTGCATGTACAAATAAAGTATTCAGAAGAAATAAAGAATCCATGTACAAATTTGTACAAATAAGTATTGAAATCCTAATTCTCATAATCATTTGGTATTATAGTAGCAATAGCAAGTACCTGAAATTTAGAAAAACACTTACTTCTATTTCTTAACAACTCAAAAATAAACTGCGCAATTAAGAAAAACCAGTACTGCAGGCCGGGGAGAGAAGGAAGGCGGATGAGATAGCCCAGTTCTCTGACCCAACATGCGCCACTAAAAACACCATTATGCTAAAACATACAAACAAAAAATAACATTTCTAGACCACAAAAACTACGCATAATATCGCAATTTCTCTTGCTTGAACCGAGATAGAGCATACTCCATTTTTCCAGTGTTGTAACAGGAAGTGCAATGTAACCACTTGGCGGAAAGAAATTTAAATAATAACCGCGAGGTATTTTCTTATGCAAATAATCTAAAATGTTGGAAACAAAGCATTACTTCCAATTAAAAATATAGGAAACGCGTGCGAAATAGTAATACTATACTAGTGATCTGATTTATTGGTGTAAGAAATAGACGTATAAGCGTTTTCTATTTCTTACGCCAATAAACCGGATCACTAGTATAGTATTAATATTTCGTACATAATTGGTGTACTGTTCCTCGTTATCAATTAGGAAACGCGTTTTTTATTTGTTCTAGCAGTTTTCGTACTGTTACCAAATGCGTCAGTTACTTCACATACCACTTTTGGCATATATTCCTTGTCAAGTATTTAAAAACTTGAATTGCAGATCAGCAAACATGAAGATATGGATTTAGAAAGGAAAGGTTTGATGAATTGAGCCTGAAGACCTGCATATTTTGCTTGACCCATCTCAATAATTTTCCATCACTGAAGCCTCGGACATGTCAAAAGAAATTCTCAAAAAACTTTTTTGTGGCAATTAGTTAATTCACAGATAGTCTGTTGATTCTTGCAAACCTCATTAAAATATGAAGATTCTGTAGGCATTCCTCAAAACTTAATTGGATGAGATCGTTTAAGATGACCAGTTTTCACTGAAAAATCTTGAGATACAGTACATAAGAGAAATATATTCTGCTGCCTCAGCAATTAAATAACCGCGTCATCGACTTGAAATCATCTCCTCGATAGCTTTACTGGAAACTGCCAGTCTTAAATGATCTTATTCAATAAAGTTTTGGGGAATGCCTAATTCTTCTTCATATTCTTATTTGACATTATTCTTGATATTTTAAGATTTATTTTCAAATGCTCAATTAAGTTTTGAGGAATTCGTACAGGTTATTCATATTTTTTACTTGAGATAATTCTTCACAATTTTAGTTTATTTTTGAGGAATGTCTACATTTCTTCATACCTTTACTGAGGAATATTTTTCATATTTTCAATTACGTTTCGAGGAATATCTATAAATTTTTCAAATTCTCAACTTAGGATTATTCTTCGTATTTTTCATGTTTTGAAGAATATTTACGAATTCTGATATTTTGTGACTCACCGAACTGTGACATAAGGGAAAGAATGTGCATTAAATATACTCAAAGAGTCGTTGTTTGCGTTCCATTAGAATTCCAAGAGGCCTGGTCTCGCTGAATGTATCAAATGTTTCTAATCGAGAGGTTAAATAAGAAAAATTTAATTCCAGTCGTCTTGTAACCGCTAAAGTGGTTTTTCGAAATGAGTAATGTCCAACGGTGGAAACAGTGTCTGCCGTTGAACACTGGGTGTGGTTTGAAGAATGTGATCGTGCTGTTTAAAGAATAAAAATATGATCAAAAGAGGGTGAAAGCATGATTAATGGAAGCATTTGCAACATATTTCATGAACACTGACATAGGTCTGATTTTCACCGAAACAATAAGTGCAGGATTAATAATTTGGGTTTCGGCCGCTGGTCGCCGAGTAGTCAGAGGCTGGGGCTTTGATTCAGTCCTTAAGGTTGGTTCTAGGCTCGAGTCACAGATGAAGTATATGTCTGGAACCTTAAATTAGGGATGAGTATTCATTACAGCTTTAGCTCTTCACTGGGGTGGTTACCCCCTTCCCCCAAAAAAAATTAGAGTGTGGTTTAAACAATCGCCTATAAAAACTGACATCTGGCATTCAAGCATGTACAATTATACTGATATAGCAAAGCAAACTGATAGTTTGTATTCCTTTTCTTTTTTATTTCTACATCACCAAGAAATAATGTTTCATCAGTTTTTCCACGAAACTCTGATGTTTGGAACTCTGAGTGTTTATTTAACAAACGTATACCTTTCGAGCTACCATTTTACTTAATTACCACCTTTACCGTAAATTTTAAGCCACACTTTAAGCCGTTTTATATCACAATATATAAACTTCGCGTGATTATCTAAAACCTTGTTCTATATATACCACCATTGGTGTCTGAAGACAAGAGCGTTTTGAATATCGGGAAATTAATATGGATTCGCCAAAAAATATGTTCCATTATTGCATGTGTTCAATTAAATGACCATATGGTCAATATATAATGACCATATGCTCAATTATTTGTATATGCTCAATTAAATGACCATATGTTCAATTTCTACCGAAAAAAGCATTTTAATTTTTAATATCTGAAATTCAGTGTTGCGTCAAATAGATGGATTTGTAATTACTTTTTGAAAGTTCTCTACGATGACTTAAACATTAAATTCAGAAAAGTAAGACGCAAAATTAAATTTGAAATTTTATTATGAAATCATACAGCATAAATATGTATGCATTTATTTCAATACACTTAAAAAAGTTAACAAAACCAAAAGATCGCAGAATAGGGTAAATTGTATGAGTAAAATTGTTTGTTTCTAAATTGCAACTATATGAAATGAAAGAACTTTTAGTACCTAAAGTAATGCAATATAAAACGTTCATATTATACTAGAATCATATTTTTAAACGAAAATGCATAATTGTGTTTCATTTTATTACAGGTACTTGTGGGTCTTTGTATCATCGGATTTGCCTTAGCTGGTCACCACCATGAGGTATATAAATTCAGTATTTTCTTTTTTCTATTATAAATTTAGAGAATTCAAAAACATTTGTCACTTTTTTATCAAACACAACGACCGCTGTTTTTCTAATTGTTTTTCAGTTTTTGACGTCCCATATCATATTCACATGATGGAAGGAGTCAGACGACCTAAGTTTGGAACCATTGGTTATAAGGAAGGCAGATTCCTATGCCTTCCTTATAACTATTTATTATACCTTCGTAAGAAATAAACACAACATCCACGAATTACCTGGCATGGGAACCAGACAACAAGATTCAGTTTCACTAATTGTTCAGCCAAAAGACATCGGTTCTTCGGAAATATGCGAAATATTTCCCAAAACAGCACGGAACTTGGAAAATAAACAAAGATTCTGAGTTAATTTTAAATTGGAATGATGTAAATTTAGGTATACTGGCTTCGACGAACTCAATTTTGTATTAAAAACTGAAATTTGTAATTTGAAATTAACAAATCCTATGCACGATATACTATACTGTGCAAATTAATTGGGACAAAGTAAAAAATCACTCTTTTTTTCCAAAGCTATGCCTTTATATCATTCTATGCTTTGATATACACTGATAAATACTTGTATTAGTATGAAGTAGGTCCTCCTTTAGCAGAAATGACCTCTTGAGTTCGTTTTGGCATTGACTCCACTAAGTGAGTGCACATATTTTTGACTTCATAATCGTGGAACCACACTTTTATGGCATTCGTTATCAGGCGTTCTTTGGTTGTACAGTCAATTTTACCTAAACGTCTCTTCAAAATATTCCACAAGTTTTCTATGGGATTTAAGTCTGGTGAATTTCCAGGCCAACCAAGCAAATGAATTTGATTTTCCAGCATGAAATTCTTGACCAATTTCGAATTGTGACATGGGGCCAAGTCATGTTAAAATGTCCCGTCAAAAGTTTGCAAGAATGGGACAATCCTACGTTGTAATATTTCTACGTACTTGGCTGAATTCATCATACCTTGAACAGGAACTAAGCTTCCAGTGCCATTTGATGTGAAAAAACTCCAAAACAACTGTTTCAGAGGTTGTTTTACAGTTTGTTTGACATGCTCAGGTCTTAAGGGTTCACAGTTGCTTCGTCTAACTACATTTGCTTCGTAACCCTGCACAAATAAATGAGTTTCATCACTGAAAATTGCCTTTTTCCAGTCGTCAGCAGTCCATGATTTATGTTTTTTTGGCCAGTGCAAAACGATTCATCTTCATTTTCGCATTCAAATATTGTTTTTTCGTTGGCCTTCTTGCCTCCCGGCGAACTTCCAGAAGCCTACGGCGTACAGTTGAATCACTAACATCACAACCACTAGCCAATAAAACTCTTTGAAAGTCGGTGCTTGTATTTTTTTTTTTGATTCATTTTACTATTTCTGATTAGATATTTATCGGTTCGTGGAGTTGTTTTTCGTTTTCTTCCACATTTACCTCTCCCTTTTGGAGACGATGATCCAGATGCATTGTATCGCGTAAGCAGTCTTGAAACACTTGATTTGCCTACACCAACTGCAGAAGCGATATCTCTCAATATCATAGAAGTGTGATCCTTCAGAGCAATTATTTTTGCACGCTTCCTTGGGGAAATGTCCATTTTTCAATACACGAAAGCAACACGTACTCACAGAGAGCAAAAACTAGCATCCACCTGTCACACACGAAAGCTCACAACTGAAGCTGAAGTGCCTACGTCCTGTTTAAAACCTGTCAAACCACATTCTTTCTACCAAGTTCTAATAGTCACACTACCTCACAGCTGATAAAACCGGTTTACGTGGGTTTCCGACATCAACTGGCGATCACATTACAATTCTGAGAATAAAATAGCTTGTCCCAATTAATTTGCACGGTATAGTAATAAAATATGCCAAGGCTATACAATATACAAATGCTGTACACAATGTAAGCACGTAAACATGAGCCTTCTTTCAAAGTCTTCTAACTTTCTTTTTTTTTTTTTTTTTTTTTTTTTTTTGAGGAAGTTCAACGATCCGAAGAGCAAGAAGAATAAGAAGAATTGCTTATTCCCTTTAACACCTAAAAGCAAGAAGAATTTGGTGTTAGAAAAGAACTGAAACTAGAACGACAGCGCATACAAAGTGCTTTTCTCTTATGCTGAACTGGATATGAAAATTTTTACGCGTACAGATGGTCGAAACTCTTTTACGTTTCCCGCATTTATCATTTTCCCACCTATATTATCATTGAAGTAATTTTTTCCTCGTACATCATTCCTGTCGAAACAATATTAAATTATATCGTACTCACCTCAGTCCAGAGCCCGCACGGGAATAACTGGTTTTCCAGTTATTTGGGGAGTGGCGCTCCCACGGCCCGAGCTGACCTTGTGACTGGTCAACATCTGATGTCATGCTACCGCTTGTTTTTTATTTCGGTGCTGTTGGAGTTTGCAGGGACGGCTGTTCATCCAGCTGTTGGGGAGTCGCGGCCCCACGATCCCGAGCTGGTCTTGTGTCTCGCTTTTTCGTTTTTATTTATTTTCTCCACTGGCTAGTTGCCCGTGTTGTATACTCTACCTAATCGCTACCACGCTATGTACTAACACCCCGGTCTTGTGGTTTTGTTACCCTCCACCACTAACTGTTTTATATTAACCGCTCAGTTCGTAGGTTGCTGAGATTCCGTTTAGGTTCCCTTCCAGGGTTTGTCTTCCTTGGATTACTTTTTTCCTTTTAGCTGGTTTGTGTGCTAGACCTACCTGCATGTTTGCCGCGTGCGGAGACCCGTGAGGTGGAAATGGGATGTCTGGCGGCTGAGGTCGCAGGAGACCGGAGAAGTGCCTCCTGTGTACCAACACTCCTCTTCGACCCCGGCTTCGCTGTAAACGGGAGGCTAGAGACTAACCCACCTCTAGTTAGAAGTCTTGTACCAAGTTGTGTACAGGGCTTTAGCGGCTTTTTTGTCGTATAGCACGGCAGGGTAAGCCCGGGGGCTGTGGGATCATGCCAAAGGCGTTCGCATGACGGTACTCGGAGGCCGAAGTGTCCGCCGAGTGCGTGTGATCACAGCCAACGGACTATATCTGCAACGTATAAGCTCCAGAACTGTGTCTAGCGTCATTTTCTTGGCTTGCAGGCCTCCAGTTCTCCCTTGTAGGGCTCGGTGGTGGGTGGAGTAGTCTGCAGACGAATCCTCCTCCTTTTTTCCATGGGTAAAAACAAAAACAAAAACTCCAAATTCAAGTCACCTGAGAAAATAATAGTTGACAACGACTCTCCGTCGTCTTCTCAACCTACCAAGTCTCATAACCTTAAACGATCTTTAGACTATGACCTGGACCAAGAATGTGGAACCTCTTCTTCGGCAGCTGTACCAGGCGCACCGAAGCGTCGTCTGCCCTCGATTGCTGTGAATACGCATGCTACACACTTAGTTGTAGAATCCATCGATCCGAATGAGAGACTGTCCACCAGATCTCCCTTTTTCATTTCTAAAGCTTTGTACGCTGCGGTTGGCCCCTTGAAGTCTGTGAGGAAGCTTCGCTCTGGGGGCCTGCTTGTCCAAACTTGCAGTGTTTCTCAGAGTAACACTCTTCTGCACCTCACTAGTCTTCAAGGCATTCCTGTCAAAGTGACACCTCACCCGTTTCTTAACACCTCTCGGGGTGTTATTTCGGAGTTTGATCTCTTGCCATGCAGTGAGGACGAATTGGTGAGTGAACTTGCAGATCAGGGTGTTATTGTTGAACGTCGTATGATGTTCCGGCGCGATGGTTCTTTGATTAAGTCTAAAAATGTAATCTTGACTTTTAACTTCCCGAAAGTTCCGACCGAAATCAAGGCTGGCTACTTGGTCTGTGGAGTTCGCCCGTACATTCCCAGTCCTCTGCGCTGTTTCAGGTGCCAGAGGTACGGGCATTCACAACGTTCATGTAACAGTTCCGCTTGTTCGCAAATTGTGGCTCCAGTGAACATGACGGGGAAGGTTGCACTTCTGCGGCCTGCTGTGTTAACTGTGGTGAGGCCCATGCAGCTTACTCCCGCAACTGTATGAAATGGAAGGACGAGATGGCGATCCAGCGCCTCAAGACCCTGGAAGGCCTCTCGTACCCTGCTGCCAAGGCCAAGTTGGGTATTCCCAATAACCGACAGCGTACTTTTGCCGCAGTAGTTCAGTCTCTGCCACAACCCGTGCAGACCTTTGTTCCGCGCCCTGTAGCTCTCGCCGCACTTGCCAAGAGATCTACAGCTGAACAAGCGGCACAGGTGGATTTCACCGAGCTCCAGCTTATTCGACCAGCTGAGTCTGCGCCTTCTCTTTTGAAGACGACCGACTCTTCCAGTTCCCAGCAGAAAGCCTGCACGTGTGGAAGACCTGGCCCTAAATCCGCAAACGTGTGCAGTGTCCATCCAACTGTCGCGGTCCAACTGACCAACATTGCAACTGTCTCAGACTCAGTGAGGTCCCCACCCTCAACCAACATTATAGAGGAACATAGGGGAGGAGAGTGACAGTTCGTCCCCACCCTCAACCAACATTATAGAGGAACATAGGGGGAGGAGAGTGACAGTTCGTCCCCCTCCTGTGACTCATCCTATGTGTAGTTGTGTTCGTTTTCGTGATGTGTTTTATCATTCTCATTCCTCAGTTTTACTTAATCGGCTAGTTTCTAACCATTGTACCATGTTTTTAATACTGTTTGTTTCATTGTCTTTTTCGGCCCTTCCATCATTCTCATGGTTCGGTTTTACTTGGTCAGCCAGAATTGGGGATTTATGCCACGTTTTTTAATACTGTTTGTTTGTCTTGTGTCTGGCGCTCTTTGGCCAAGCATGGCCCTTGCGCCATAAAAATCAACCAACCAACCAACCAACCAACCTCAGTCCAGAGTGCCGTTTTCTTGCATTAAATTTTCAGAATTTTCACAAAATTATATTTGATTGATTGGTTTTTGTATTTGATGCAAAGCATAACCTCCAAGTTCTGTTAACAAACTGCTGCCTCTGTTTCAAAGGCGTTATGTACATACAGCGTACTCATTCAGTCGAAATTTAATTGAATTTGACGAAGAAAAAAATATTTTCACTTAGACGAAGATAAAGTTGTTGTTGTTGTTGTTTTTCGTCTAAGTCTTGGTTTTATTTCCCATGAAAAAAGAAATCCACTCCTTTAAACCAAACAAACACAACATCTTACACGGGATTCGATCCCACAATGTGCAATACGACTAGCCCAATACCTATGCCTAAGACCGCTTGCCAGGAAAAAGAAAAAAACTGAATCCCAGGTTGAAAAAAAAAAAGTAGTTCAGGAATCGCACAATCGGGCCAAAATCAAGAAGCGTTAAATAAGAATATGAAAGTTTCTCTGCTTTGACATCAATCATAATTGCCACTATGGAGAGGCCAGGTGAATGTTGCCCCCTCAATAATTTTACTGGAAGACATTGTTCTTCCAATATTTTTCGTCCTGTTTAATTAAATAAGTTTTTTTTTGTGTGTGCATGTCATTTTTGAAATGCATGAGTTGAAATACTTGTATATAGAAAAAATGTTTTCCCATCCTATTAAGGCTGCCGTGTGCCGTGCTAATTGCAAAAAAATGCATTTATTTTCTTTATATAAATGTATTATTTGTTATTATGATGCCAAAAAGGTTTATTTCCAAAAGAATTAAAGAATTAATAAATAATAAGATAAGCAAAAACCTTTTTCTCATATTAAGTATTGATCATTTGATAAGAAACTTGATTGCCAGTCCCGTATTGTGTTTGACATGTTCTCGTGATTTGTGGTAAATGTTTAAACCAATTAGCAAAAACAAAATAAATAAATAAAGATACAGAGACATATGATCTCTAGCACTTTTATTTATATATTTATTTTTTTTTCGCTTCTTTGTTTGAGTAACCGCGGTAATTTCTCCTATTTTTTCTAAACGTTTAAAATCTCTGTGGATATTTTTATAAAATCACGGGATGAATTTTATTTTAAAAAAAATTAATATTCAGCAAAAGAATATTTCTGTCTCCTCGTTCATTTGCCGATGAGCAGTTACAATTGCGTTTTAAAATATACGACGAATCTCGTAGTTTATGCTTTTGCTCTTTTTTCATTTTCTTCCTAACAATGGAAGAGAATTGCCTGTTCTGCGTCTGATCTCTTCACGTCTCTCCCCCCCCCCCCCACGCTATGACTTGGTGAAGTCGCCGCCCATGACAAGAACAATTAGTTTTTTCTTGTTTTGAGTTGATTGACTTAAATAAATGAAACACTATGCGCTGATCTTCATTTTAGCTAAGCTCAACTACTCATGACAGCAAAATGCCCACCTCTCGTGATTACGCAAATAGAGAAAAAGTTCAATAAAATACTTCATGCAACATAACAGTACTTAACACAGCTTCGTTCAAGTGTTACAGTTTTGCATAAAAAAAAGCTAGAATCAGCACCTTTTCAGTCTAGCCATTGCCTCAGAAAATAACACCTTTTCAGTCTAGCCAATTCCTCAGAAAATAACACCTTTCCAGTATAACCATCGCCTCAGAAAATAACATCTTTTCAGGCTAGCCATCGCCTCAGAAAATTACACGTCTTCAGTCTAGCCATCACCTCGGAAAATAACACCTTTTCAGTCTAGCCATTTCCTCAGAAAATAACATACCTTTTTAGTCTAGCCATCGCCTCAGATAAAACACGTTTTCAGTCAAGCCATCGAAAGTAACAGTTTTTCAGTCTAGCCATCTCCTCAGAAAATAACACTTTTACAGTCTAGCCATCGCCTCAGAAAATAACACCTTTTTAATCTAGCCATCGCGTCAGAAAACTTAAAAACTGTTTTGCCGTGGGGCAGGTATTGAACTGTACATCTCCCGATTTCTGTTCAAGTCCAAAATTGATCTCATTCTTGGTTCCATTACTGTAAGAAACTCTTAAAAGAAATTAAAAAACCCTATGTGGGTTTTTTGACTGATCCTATAGTTCTTTTACACATTATTAATACTTCTACACCTCACCTGTTTAGTCAAATTGCTCATTTGTGGCAGCGTAGATGATGTTGGAACCATATGTTCCTATTTGCACTGCAGCAATTTACCCTTCAAATGCAAAGAACAAAAGTAAAATTGTTACCTTAATTAACCTGTTCTTATCTTGACTTTTAATAAAAAAAAAAAAAGGAAACATCTCACTAGCGTTAAAGAGAGTATGAAAAAACAAGCCATTTTCGACGTTGTCTACAGTACTTTTTGGCTTCATAATTCAAAATGTCACTCAAGGTTTCAGTTAAATCGATAAAAAACAAGAGAAATGAAATTGTTGCTATTTATGTTATGTAAGAGATTCTACGATTTTGATTGATTTAAAAAATAAAATGTAGTGTTTTACACAATGTTGCTAAATCACTCATGTTTACTGTTGTTAGTTTTTGTTCGTAATGAAATATTATATTGTTCATCACAATGACCCGTTTTTTGTAGTAATGAATTTTTTAACCCTGTTTCATGTATACTGAAAATGGCAAACTGGAAGCTTTATCTGCAAGTTTTGCGGCTGCTCAAAGAAATATACAGCTCACTGCACCCGAAAGGTTGAATGTTGAAATGAGCATGTGTTTTCACCTAAAAAAATCTTCATTTTGAGATATATAATAGCCCTCAATCACTTTGATTATCCTTCCTGATTCCAAAGCGACAGAAATATCGTACTCCAAAAATAATGGCATCTGCTTTCCTTTCCTTATTAAGCTGCGTAATATTGTTAGCTAGAAAGAAAACTATGCTAGAAAAATCTGAAAAACCTTACCACTGTGTGATTCAAAAATAACTTTTCCGTCTTGCCATCTGCAAACTGAAATCTTTTACATTACGAATTTCATCCACGTATCTGAACATATTCGAAAGAAGAAGATAAAATGCATGTCAGGCACGTTTTTATCTAACGAATACAAAAAAATCGTCCAACCGAATTTACAGCAGCAGTTATGCATTGCCATTATACAGATGTACGTTGGAAAAAATAAAGAGAAAAACAAAACGATAAATGCAGGTAGAAACAAGTTGAACTAACATGCAGAAAAGGCATCTGCCTTTTCTGCAGGTTAGAAAAGTATTTTTCTCCGTTCTTTTCAACCAGAGGGGAAAAGAATATTCCAGAGCGACCTCTGGAAGCTAGCAGACCACAGATATAGATATCCGCAAAATTTTTGGAAAATCTTGTGCGCGCTTTAAATATCTATGCGATTAGAACTCTTAAAAAATACGACATTGTGTTCAAATACAGGCATACAAAGCATACGGGAAATGCTTGGCATACTACCCTATCCGAACGCAAAAGACATTTATCCAATACGAGCATCATAATGAAAGCGTCGTGTTCATTGAAAGACAGGAAAAAATACAAACATGTGCACACCTGCTTTGCTCTATTGCATTCGGAAAAGAATTGTGTCATGTCCAGAAAAAGAATTGTGTCATGTCCAAGAAAGAATTGTGTCATGTCCAGAAAAAGAATTGTGTCATGTCCAAGAAAGAATTGTGTCATGTCCAGAAAAAGAATTGTGTTATGTCCAAGAAAGAATTGTGTCATGTCCAGAAAAAGAATTGTGTCATGTTCGGAAAAAGAATTGTGTCATGTCCAGGAAATAATCGTGTCATGTCCAGAAAAAATATCTATCACTCCTTCCGCTCATGCCCGTGCTCTTTTAGATACCCGATTTCTCCTAGATGTCTATAAGATAGACAACGTCTCTGCCCCTCCCCTCACAAAAACAGAATAACCCATGGCATGTAAAGTTTTAATGGTCATTTTGTCAAGAGTAAAATAATAGTTACTGAATGCTTAAAACTAGCGCCTCACTTCAATAAATACCCTAAATGTCACAGGATTCTAGATTCTAAGGAAAGGCGCTTACACACATAGTTGAACCAAAGCTTTATATGGATTTTTGATTAGCCCCAATGAATTGGCAGAAGCACGGCGCATTCTAGACACAACAGACTGAGAACATTTTTTCTTGTTAATATGATCAAACTTTCACACTGAAATTTCTTTTTTTTTTTTTTTTGATTGGAGGTTTAACGATCACCGTGAACAACTCAATGGGCTATAAGCAATCGCCCGTCCGTAATTTAGGGTCACTGACTCCAGGGAAGGGAGAGAGCCAGTGCCGTAAGACAAACACAAAATCCATGCCACACCGGAATTCGAACCCGGACCCCTTTTGGACGAATGATCAGAAGCCATCGCTTAGACCACTGCGCCGCCGGGGCGGCACACTGAAATTTCAACAATATTAGTAGAACGAAAAACAGTTCTAAACATAATATTGCACGTAGGATTTACCTCACCTCTCTCCCACTTCATAGTACAGACTTTTGTTTGTTTGTTTTTTATCCCTGCCAGTTTTTGCACAACGTGAGAAACTCTTTTAAGATCAGATATGACGTTAAGTATAGAGCTTAACGATAGGTAACAAAATTTATAGAAACTAAAAAGAAAACTGGAAATAGTCATTATGTCATACACATGTGGTTCGTTTTTGGTACGTGTATACTTCGCAGAAGTTCATTAAAAGGTAAGTGAAAAAGGTGTTTAAATTTCTATTTGCTCTTGAACGAAAAGCCGAAATTAATATTCCTATCCTTACTTTCTTTAGGAGCCTCACCATCATCCACAGCCTTACCACTTTGGTTACGAAATCAAGGACCACGAAGGCTCCCAACACAGACATGAATCTGGTGATGGACACGGAAGTGTGAAGGGAACTTACGGTTACGTGGACCACAAGGGAATCCACAGAGAAGTCCAGTACGTCGCTGACCATCATGGATTCCGGGCCCAAATCAAAACCAACGAGCCAGGCACTGCCAATCAGGATCCAGCTCATGTGAAGATTCACTCTGAAGTCTCTCATCATCATTATGAGCCACAGCATCATCATGAATCACATTATTAGTCACAAAAATAGATCGTACAGATTGATCACTACACTTCATTTTGGTCTGGTCGCTTTGTTATCCATCATTATGGCTGGTTCATTTAGTTGTTAAATAAATAATTCGTTCTAAAAGCTAACAAAGTGATTCATTTTCTGTTGTGTTTCCGAAAAACTGTTTGTGTGTATGTGTGTGTGTGTGTGTTGTAGAATAAAACGAGTTTTCCGGAGGTATGAGAGGCAAACACTCAGTAGGAAAAGTTTCACTGGTTAAGTTAATACATAAACTTTGTATACAAAATACGATACAAGCGGACACAGCTCTTGGGTAGTGTATGTCAGCAGATGTGAGTACTAAAATTATTATAGTTCTACGACCAATGGTGTAGTATTCATTGAAAAAGTACAGGAACGCGCGGTGCCATTACGTTTTTAGTACCTTTCCCTTCTTATCCCCGTCCCATTCCGCCTCTCCTCATTTTACTTTCTTATATTTATAGTATAAGGAAGTACAGTGATCGGTCGAAATCACGTTTCCGGATTTACACGTTTTTGCTTTCAAGAAACAAAATTTTACGATTTTGGTAAGAAAACACTGAAATGTTGGAGTCCAAATTGGGGCCATTTTGGGGTGCAAATATTAAAACTAGCCCCCACATTATCGAGTAAGATATTGTTGGAAGCGGAAGCTTAGTCAGAGTGCAATCGCGAAGGGAATATATTATTGCGAGTCTTAGTTCTCGAGATATTTGGAGAGGGGCAGTTAGGGTACAGCACAAACAATTCTATAGTCCGCCTGAAAACGAGCAGTAGAACAGCCTGGAGATTTATTGCTTCCACGGAATTTTTTCCGCCTGTGTGAAACAGTCCTAAAGCTCCAGAGAGAAAAATAATCACCTCTGCTTCAAGCGTAATTAATGGACAGTCCTAATTGGACTACATTCACTGAGACTTACAACTAGATTAATTGAATTCCCACTTGCAATAATATCGCCGCTGCAATATCCTCACCTCAACGGTCTTAACAACAGTAGAAAAAGGAGTTTCAAGGGACTCTCAGCAAGTGAGAATAGTTTTAGGGACAAACTGTACCTTCAAATAAACATAGGACTTTATTTCCAATAACTGTGCAGTTTTTCCGTTGCATTTTTTATTGGAAAAGAATCATAGGACACTCGTATTTTAAAAAGAAAACAAATTATGCTGTGTAGGATTTACCGGGTCCGGATCGCATGCCGGCTAGAAAAGAAGTACCGGAACGCCGTTCCGTCCCCACTACGCCACTAAAAGAAGTACCGGAGCGCCGTTCCGTCCCCACTACGCCACTAAAAGAAGTACCGGAACGCCGTTCCGTCCCCACTACGCCACTAAAAGAAGTACCGGAACGCCGTTCCGTCCCCACTACGCCACTAAAAGAAGTACCGGAGCGCCGTTCCGTCCCCACTACGCCACTAAAAGAAGTACCGGAACGCCGTTCCGTCCCCACTACGCCACTAAAAGAAGTACCGGAACGCCGTTCCGTCCCCACTACGCCACTAAAAGAAGTACCGGAACGCCGTTCCGTCCCCACTATGCCACTAAAAGAAGTACCGGAACGCCGTTCCGTCCCCGCCTGTGTGAAACAGTCCTAACCCGGGGATGTCTTTTTATTTAGTGGTCTATTGTAGTGAAGAAGGGGAGGGGTCACCACTGGTTGCAACATACAAAATATATTGAATTTTATTTGTGTATCGCTCTCACCGGAGTTTGTAATAGGAGAGTTTGCACTTATCCTAAATTAAAGTCTACCACATCACAAAATATACTAAGAGTATTTTGTTGACACCGTACACGCACATTTATTTCGATGACACTAATATTTACAAGATATTATGATAATAAATAATAAGGTGGCAGCAATATTCTTCGGTTTCCAACTCCAACACTTAAATTTCAACTAATCTGTCTGCCCCGTAGTGAGTTTTGTATGTTTTATTATACATGCCAACCGCATTTGTTTTGAACAATAGTCCTCGTTCTTTATGGGTGTAAGTTCCTCACATGCAATGGATTATGGAATATGGAAAATGCAATACTTAAAAGTCAATGTTTCGCATTAATCCTGTAGCGCTGATTCTTGTTTTAATACACTCTTTGGAAATATGTGTATTTCTTGCCTCTATTAGTTCCCAAAGACTTCTTCGCGAAACCAGATAATTTCAGACAACCACGGTCGGTATTTCTATCCCACCGACCTACGGCATACTTGTTGAGAACTACGACGCATACACACACCAATGCGTGGGGACTCTAGCCCAGAGGTGATTCACTGCGTGCTGGTGTTTTTGCCATTCTTCGGAGGTTCTTCGAATCTGTCGGTAGGAATGACGGCCGTGGTCACTTCGCGGTTCGCGTAATCGAGATGGCCAGCAATTTGTACACGAGGTTTTAGCTGCTCTCGCAAGCTTTAACTGGGCTATCTCCACCCCCCCCCTTCCCCCAGTACTATTTTAAAAAAATTGCGAAGTTCATTTTTTAATTGTTAAGTAATAGAAGTAACATTTTTTTTTCTAAATTTTAGGTACATGCTATTGCTAACATGATACCAAATAATTATGAGGATTAGGATTTGAACACTTATTTGTACATGAACTCCATTCTCCTTTACTTTTGTGTGAACTTGAGTGTTACTTTCTCACAAAAATGTTTCTTCTGAGTACTTTCTCATTTTTAAAAAGAATGTTTCTCTCTGTTAACAAACCAGCCAAGTTGCTCGAATGTGCATGTCCTTGTGCGGCTCTAAGATATGTCTTGAATCTTTTTAATACGGAAAAACTTCTTTCGGCAGTTGCAGTTGTTGATGAACAGTTTAATATTAGATCTACTAATGTGTACACCTCAATAAACACTATGTTCAATCAGAGGCGACTTTACATCTTTTGGGGCTCTAGGCGCTAAAAGGCTCAGGGGGCCCCTCCCCCTTCTTATCCCTTCAGAAATTTTCTTAAGTGGAGTACTTTCAAAATAGACTTTATTTACTGAGATATGATACAGTGAAGTTTTACAGGGCGACGGCGCATGGCTCGTCAGAGGAGATGAGACAGAAGATGAGTAGGTGAGTATTTACAAATGGTGATGCATATGTACAAAAGTTTTGCTCTTTCGAGCTGCTAGAGTCTTTTGCGTGAAAGTAGGGAGTTCAGGAGAAGTTTCTTTATAACATGAAATGGTGATGCATGTGTACAAAAGTTTTGCTCTTTCGAGCTGCTAGAGTCTTTTGCGTGAGAGTAGAGTTCAGAAGTTTTTTTTTTATTATTATAACAGATTAAATGGTGATCCATTTGCACTTTCTCTCGTTCCAAGCCGTGGTAGTTGTAGTACAGTTCATTTGAGCACTTGAGGTTGTAGGTTGCAGGGGCGAGGGGGCAGCAGTATGGAAAAAGTTTTCACCTGTGTTCTTTGCTGCGGTGGCACCAGGTGGGTGCGACCAAGAGTGGCTGTTGGTGGTTCTTTCCAGTGGTAAGGGCGAGACGCAGCGCAAGACTGACCGACTAGCGGCGGCGTCTCTGTGTACTCAGCTCTTCGAGCGACAAGCGACACGTGGCGGGGGCAAGTGTGTTTGTCGGCCATTTTCCAGTAGTTTAGTTTGTAGTTTCTTTATGTGTGCGAATGATCTGGTAGCTTCCATTGTAATAAAAAAATACTTTTACCAAGTTCGGTCTCGTCAGTTAACGATTTAAAAGAGACAAAGAAGCAGGTCTCCTATTTCTATTGTTTTGTATTTAGTGATCGTTTAGCGTTAAGCAAACGCTGTGAAGTTTTTGAAAGTGAAGTGAAGCTGGTTAAATTATATAGGATTCTATTTTAAATTTAGAAATGTGTGTAAAAAAACAATGAGTGAGGGGTGGGGCGCAAACTCCGCGCTTTCCCTAGTCGCTGTTTACGCTAGATACGCCACTGTCACAGAAGATCTGAACTCCTGCAGCCTAATTCACCCGAAAAAGGAAATCTTTGTTGAACTTCATTTCATTTATTTCGTATTTCGATTGTTACAATATGCAGTTGACATTCTAATGTAAAGCAAATTATTACAGCAACAACCAGGAAATAAGAGGGAAAAGGCCTCCACTAGGCCTGACGAGCCCTCTCATCCTGACGACTGAATACATAAAAAATATCCAAGAACAAAGCAAGCCAGACACATCGTACAACCCGTTTAGGAGGTAAAAATGATAAGAATAATGGCATCACGAAACCGATTTCAGGATAGTAAGTGTTGTTTAAGATTTCTTTTTAAAAAATTATAATTATTAATAGCTAACAACTGTGGTGGGAGCGAATTCCAAATCTGCGGGGCAGCATAATTAATCAAAGCTCTAAAACGTTCATGTGAAGGGAAGCAAGGGATCTGTGAGGTTTTATGTCTGGTTGAGTAAGAGTGGTTAGAGACAGTTCAGGAAATTAAAGAAGAGAATAAGTCATTATCTACCCTTTTAAACATGAGTTTCGCCAAATTAAAACGGTACGGCTGATCAAATTTAATGATATAACTGATCAATATCTTCCTTCTGATGCCAGTCTGGTATAGATATACACATTCAAATCTCTGACTCTACTTCCGGGTATTATGGAGAAAGAATATCCAAGTCTCAGCGACAAAGCCCTGAAATTATTGGTGACTTTTTTGACCACGTATTGCAAGAGAACTTTTTCAGCCGTTGCAGCAATCAAAACAAAATACAGCAACATAATGAACATTAATGCTACACTGCGAATTGTAGAACTTTTTCAGCCGTTTCAACAATCAAAACAAAGTACAGGAACATAATGAACATTAATGCTGCACTGCGCCTTCTAGAACTTTTTCAGCTGTTTCAACAATCAAAAAAAGTACAGGAACATAATGGACATTAATGCTATACTGCGGCTTCTTGAACTTTTTCAGCCGTTTCAACAATCAAAACAAAGTACAGGAACATAATGAACATTAATGCTACACTGCGCCTTCTAGAACTTTTTCAGCTGTTTCAACAATCAAAAAAAAGTACAGGAACATAATGAACATTAATGTTACACTGCGCCTCCTAGAACTTTTTCAGCCGTTTCAACAATCAAAACAAATTACAGGAACATAATGAACATTAATGCTACAATGCGCCTCCTAGAACTTTTTCAGCCGTTATGACAAAAAAAAACAAAGTACCGGAACATAATGAACATTAATGCTACACTGCGAATTGTAGAACTTTTTCAGCCGTTTCAACAATCAAAACAAAGTTCAGAAACGTAATGAACATTAATGCTACACTGCGCCTTGTAGAACTTTTTCTGCAGTTTCAACAATCAAAACAAAGTACAGGAACATAATGAACATTAATGCTACACTGCGCCTCCTAGAACTTTTCCAGCCGTTTCAACAATCAAAACAAAGTACAGGAACATAATGAACATTAATGCTACACTGCGAATTGTAGAACTTTTTCGGCAGTTTCAACAATCAAAACAAAGTTCAGGAACATAATGAACATTAATGCTATACTGCGCCTTCTAGAACTTTTTCAGCAGTTTCAACAATCAAAACAAAGTACAGGAACATAATGAACATTAATGCCACACTGCGCCTTGTAGAACTTTTTCAGCTCTTTCAACAATCAAAACAAAATACAGGAACATAATGAACCTTAATGCTACACTGCGAATTATAGAACTTTTTCAGCCGTTTCAACAATCGAAACAAAGTACAGGAACATAATGAACATTAATGCTACACTGCGCCTTGTAAAACTTTTTCAGCAGTTTCAACAATCAAAGCAAAGCACAGGAACATAATGAACATTAATGCTACACTGCGGCTTCTAGAACTTTTTCAGCCG
The DNA here is from genome assembly GCA_039090855.1 of Macrothele yani. Lineage (NCBI taxonomy): Eukaryota > Metazoa > Arthropoda > Arachnida > Araneae > Macrothelidae > Macrothele > Macrothele yani. Next base: position 136,458,528 of record CM077002.1, read on the forward strand.
TTTCAACAATAAAAACAAAGTTCAGGAACATAATGAACATTAATGCTATACTGCGCCTTCTAGAACTTTTTCAGCCGTTTCCAGAATCAAAACAAAGTACAGGAACATAATGAACATTAATGTCACACTGCACCTTGCAGAACTTTTTCAGCCGTTTCAACAATCAAAACAAAGTACAGGAACATAATGGACATTAATGCTATACTGCGGCTTCTTGAACTTTTTCAGCCGTTACAGCAATCAAAACAAAATACAGGAACATAATGAACATTAATGCTACACTGCGAATTGTAGAAATTTTTTAGCAGTTTCAACAATCAAAACAAAGTACAGGAACATAATGAGCATTAATGCTACACTGCGGCTTCTAGAACTTTTTCAGCCGTTTCAACAATCAAAACAAAGTACAGGAACATAATGAACATTAATGCTACACTGCGCCTCCTAGAACTTTTTCAGCCATTTCAACAATCAAAACAAAGTACAGAAACATAATGAACATTAATGCCACACTGCGCCTTGTAGAACTTTTTTAGCCGTTTTAACAATCAAAACAAAGTACAGGAACATAATGAACATTAATGCTACATTACATTGCGAATTGTAGAACTTTTTCAGCAGTTTCAACAATCAAAACAAAGTACAGGAACATAATGAACCTTAATGCTACATTACATTGCGAATTGTAGAACTTTTTCAGCCGTTTCAACAATCAAAACAAAGTTCAGGAACATAATGAACCTTAATGCTACACTACGCCTTGCAGAACTTTTTCAGCAGTTTCAACAATCAAAACAAAGTACAGGAACATAATGAACCTTAATGCTACACTGCTTCTTGTAGAACTTTTTCAGCAGTTTCCAGAATCAAAACAAAGTACAGGAACATAATGAACATTAATGTCACACTGCACCTTGTAGAACTTTTTCAGCAGTTTCAACAATCAAAGCAATGTACAGGAACATAATGAACATTAATGCTACACTGCGAATTGTAGAACTTTTTCAGCAGTTTCAACAATCAAAACAAAGTACAGGGACATAATGAACATTTCAACGATAAAACAAAGTACCGGAACATACTGTGCCTTGTTGAACATTTTCAGCCGTTTCAACAATCAAAACAAAGTACAGGAACATAATGAACGCTAATGCTACACTGCGCCTTGTAGAAACGACGCTGGAACCATGGCTCGAGAAGATTATCGCGAAGTTGCAGCAAGAGACGTCGCATTGATCCCAGAAAAACTTATGCTTGTATTAATGGTAAGGAGGCTGTTGTGGTATATTGACCATGGATTGCACTTATTAATCCTTAAAGAATGTTAACAGATTAAATAATATTAGCCGAAGGTAGGTGATATGGAATAATCTGGTATACAAATAATGGATTGTACGCTTTTATCATTGTAATATGGAATACTATGAGATTAAATACTCGAAAATAGTCTAAAGTTATGTTTAGGCATCGCAGGTCCGCAAAAGTTTTCCTAACGTTTTGTCGGTCCGGGAATGCAAAACGTTTGGGAACCACTGGCTTAGAAGGCTCTTTAAGGTGTAGTGTGATCGGTAGATACAATTCTGCTCATCCGCTCAGATATAAATTATTCACTTTCCGTTCACTAAGAGAGCTATTACGCACTCTTCTTCAATGGGCCGTCGGAACATCGAATTGGAATATATACGTGATCTTGCACACAGGTTTGGCTATCCAGACTACCTGGTCACGAGTCTATTCAAGAAAACTCTGAAGGGACCTCTTTCAACCCTCCCCTGAGTACAGAAGACTATACGTTACGTGGACACATTGCCTTTTATTCCGACTCTGACTAATTCGTTAGGAAATATTTGCAAAAAAATATAACTTAGGATTTGGTGTCAAGACTCGAAACATTATGCATGTGATGGTGAACGACAGAGATACAGTTCCACTGGGTGATCGACATGGTTTACACGCTATTCCTCTCGTAGCCCTGGACCCTGACAATAACAATAGTGTATATGTAGGTTCTACACTTAGAAATATTAAAAAACGTGTCTATGTGAACATAAATATAATGTCAGGACCAACTTATTGCCTTATCAAGATGTTGTACAAAAGGAACTTTCACTCCCTCTTGGGAAAATACTATGCTATTAGGACCGAAGGGTATATGGAGGCTTTCCTCCATTAGAACTTCGGTCCGAGTAGCATAGTATAAGATACTATGCTACTCGGACCGAAGTTCTAATGGAGGAAAGCCTCCACATATATAATCTGGGCGGTGGGTGCTGTAACGAAGATACACCTGTACAGATCCCGTTGCCCTGGAAGATACTGCTGAAGCTTGTCAAAAAGAATAACTCAATGTGAATGGTCCTATTTCGGGAGTGATGTGGGGAGTGGGTGGGGGAGGGGGTAGTTGTGGGGGGATTGAGGATTTGTTGTGGTTATCCTTTATTTTGTCTTGGACTTGGGGGGATTTGTTATTTATGAAAGAGGGGGTGGCTGTTGAAGGTTAGCTTGTAGAAGGGGTGGGTTTCCATTTTTTTGGGGGGAGGGGGTTGCTTTGTGTTTTTAAGTAAGTGGTCCTATTTCGGGAGTGATGTGGGGAGTGGGTGGGGGAGGGGGTAGTTGTGGGGGATTGAGGATTTGTTGTGGTTATCCTTTATTTTGTCTTGGACTTGGGGGGATTTGTTATTTATGAAAGAGGGGGGTGGCTGTTGAAGGTTAGCTTGTAGAAGGGGTGGGTTTCCATTTTTTTGGGGGGAGGGGGTTGCTTTGTGTTTTTAAGTAAGTGTGTGTTGTGTCTCTTGTGCTGTGCGTGTATCTTATTTTTCTTACATGCCCTTGCGTCTGCGCAGATGAGCAAAAGGCTCTGTTTGTCAGCTATATAAGCCAGCACTCCCATGGCAATCATTGTAGTAATAATACCATCTGATGAAGAAACTCACGGAGCTCCGAAAGATCTCATAAAGCTTTTAATGTAACTTTTATTTTTAACTGTTTTTAAAACTCATTAAAATTTTATTTGTCTCGTGCTAAGACGGTGTACAGAGTTATTGGACGGTAAATGGGAGTAGGGCAGTCGCAAACTGAAGGGTCAAGACGGCTGAACGTGATGAGGCAACTGATCCAATATCTGGAGATAGTTCCACGAAACCGGAACCAAAATCAGAACGCCGGGACAAGTGCGCTCACGAGCCACAACCAGTCAAATCGAACGGTATTTGTCACTAACAGCTCGCCGCCGTAGAGAGTCTACAACTGGACTCTCTTGCAGGAGCTCTCCTCTGCTACGGGAACCGCGATATCAAAGCAAACACTTTACAGAAGACTGTATGCAAGAAGGACAATACTACGGATCCCAGTCGTCCGCGTCGCACAGAAGGGTCCATCTGAATTTGGCCCAACAAAATCACCCCTAGGCTCCTGGTCAAGAGACCTATGTTATCTTCAGTGACGAGTAGCAATAAAGCCCAGACACAGATTCTCGAAGAGTGTGCAATTGGAGAGTGGCGGATAGCCGAAATCTTCCCATCAGCATTAAGGAAATAGGGCCATGGTTTGGGCTGGAATTATACTGGATGGACGCAAGCCGTTTCACGTGTTTCCAGGAGGCACCATGACTGCTGCATGCTACAGGGATAACATCGTAGAGCTCTATGTACGGCTTTTCAAGGGAGCTGTTGGCTCCCAGTCCCATTTTTATGGAAAATAAAGCCGGTCACTATAGAGCTTGGCTAGTCGACGAATACCTGGAGAGTGGGGATATTCACAGGATGAAGCGGCTCGCGAGATCTCCGGACCTGAACCCGATACCCCATGTCTGGGATGTCCGGAAAAGAGCAATTGCAAGCCGAAATCCCGCTCTCTGGATTCCGCCGCGCTTTGGTGGAGGAGTGGTATTGCTCCAAACATATATTCACGTCCTTGTAAACAGCATGAGGGCTAAAGCCGCGGATGGCTTAGTGGTTAGTGTTTCAGACTATCGATGCTGGGTCCCCAGGTTCAAGCCTGGGCTGATCTTTCAGAGATGGTGTGATTTACTAACAATCGCTGAATATCCGCCGTGCATCGGACGAGCACGTTAAGTGACGGCCCCCAGGCTGGACCCACTGGTTAAATGGGTATCCTTTCCTATACCCCCACCTGAGATTCTCTGACCCCTCTATGTGCAATATCGTACTTATACGGTGGCGCCATCTACTGTACTCTAATCTCACTACAAACTGTTCTGTCAAAGTCGCTAGACTTGCTCTCATTCCTTCCGTTTCTGTGTCCTGCCCAAAAGGCGATCTCGCTGTAGGTGGCTGGGACCTAAACTCTACTACCTGTGGACGGAAGTCCTACAAGAAAATGACGCTGACCCCCCAGAATGAGGGCTTTTTTCGCTAGCTGTATCGCTATTCGGGGTAATCTCACTCTCTATCAGCGCCTCGCAATCCGCGCCACTTGCTGCATCACTTTTGAACAGCAGTACTGTCATACACATGCTTCCTCCTCATGCGGTGATCGCATTCCTTTTCTGTTATGTGTTGCTTCGTTATCGATATGCAGGGGTTGGACAGAATAATGTGAACAAGAAGGTTTTACGGACCTAATAGGGTGTGGGACCACTTTTGGCATTCAAAAACCCCTGTATCCTGCTTAAAATGGAGGCATGCAAATCCTGGATGGTGGTTAGTGGGATGTTATACCATTCTTCATGCAGAAACTGCTCCAGGTCCTTGAGAATTGTAGGAAGAGGATAACGGGATCTTAATCTGTTTTCCGTAACAGACTACAATGGTTCGAAGATGCTTAAGTCTGGTGATTGGGGAGGCAAAGAAATGCGTGAAAGTTCGTCCTCATGTTCCTCAAACCATGATTGGACATTCCGAATTCAGTGAATTGGAGCGTTATCATCTTGATAGATGGCATCCCCTTCAGGAAACAATGACTGAGCCATCGGATGGACTTGATTGGCCAAAATGGTTTCATACGCCCTGCCAGTCGTCCGTCCTTTCAAGGTGATCAGGGTACTTGTTGAAAACCACGATATGACCGCCCAGAGCATGCCAGCACCAACACCATACTGCACTGTTGCGAGCAGAGTCTAGATTGTACGCTTCTGACAATGTTCTTTACAAGTAAACACGTCCTACGGTGGGAAATAGTGTGAATGTAGATTCCTCCGACCACATATCACCCTTCCATGCGGCGGCAGTCCACATTGTACGGTATGTTCCTGGCACCACTGCCATCGCCGTTGTGTATTCACTCGGGTCACCAGAGGTTTTACAATAGCAGCTCTGAAATGAATATCTTGTTTATACTGTTTCCTGCGCACAGTTTTTGTTGATACTTGGGTCTGTAGATGCAGATTAAGCTCCGCACTAATTTTTGGCGCCGTGGTCTCCTTATTACGGGCAGCTTTAATGCTCTCCCATCTCTATCAATCAGGGTCGTCTTCCGGCCGCTCTTGTATTTCGCAGACGAGGTTTTGCCACGAACACGGTATGCTGTCATGACGCTAGACACAGTAGCTCTCGATACCCCCACTACCCAGATAACTGTTGTCACAGAGGTACCAATTAGCCGGTTTCCAACAATGAGCCCTCTTCCGAAATCCATTAGGTCGCTTATTTCGTCGCCACCCTGAAAGAAATTTTACAAGACACTTTAAATGCACTTGAGGTTCTAAACAAAGCTATTACAACCAAAAAGTAGTGGATACCTTTGCCTATTGCGAAGTACGTAGCTGCATTAAAAGTCACGTCTCTGAGCGTGGTGTTAACATTATTCTGTCCAATCCCTGTACGTATATCTGTACCAACTGTCATTACACTCTGTTGTTTGACTTTTGCATTATTCATGACTTTGTGTTTGTCACGCTATTTTTGGACACCAGTGTATAATATTCGCTGTCTAAGACGTAGGCCGAACGTGTCCCGAACGGATTCACTTCGTATGTGTTTAGTGGTCCCAACGCCATTCGGATGAGTGCCCTACAAGACTAGAGTATGAGCAGGCGTTGCTTTCCCGTTTACTTTGTTTCTTTAAGGAATAGTCAAAATCTCAGATCAGAAAAACGCTTGCTATCCCATTAAAGAAACTAGTAAAACCAGAAAAGACTAAGTAGAGCTCCGGGGAAAGTTGAGCTGTACTCTGAGCCATTCCTTATTGGTGCTCGTTTCCAAAGGGGCTGAGTCTTGTGCAAAGGAGCGCTTGGGACACGTGATGCATCTTTTGCTGTGGTCAGTATGCGTTTCTTCAGACGGGATGGGGCTCTAATTAAACCGTACAGTAGTTCATTACCGTTACGTATCCATTACCGTTATGAGACCCTAGTGTTCCTATGTGGAAGACGCAGCCTACGGTGAAAGACGCATCACTAAGAAATGGCGCCGAGTAAAGTTCTCCTCGTCTCATTGGGAACTGCTTTGTCTGTTCTGATCATTCCACTGAGATCGGTTCAGGTTCGAATCACGGATGAGGCATGGATGGTGTGTTTGTGTCATGGAGCTCTTCCTCTTCCTTCGAACCAGTGGCCCTAAATTTGAAAGGGGTAACTGCAAATAGATCACCGAATTATTCATGGTGGTCATTAAACCCAAAACAAAGAAAAGGTCAACTACACAAAGATATAAGTTGCCGGCCAGGACAGATGAGCCATAGTGCGTTACGTGAGCACAATGGGCAGAGGTAGTGATTTGACGGACGTTCAAAAAGGAATTATCATCGGCTACCGCGCCAAGCGTGGAAGCATCTAAGAAACAGCAGACTTCGTGGGCTGTTCGCGAGGTGCTGTAGCAAGGGTGTGCCAAAAATGGACCGTTGGCACACCGAGTGCCAAGTGACGTCATAACTGTGGAGTCCCAAAGGCCATCAACCCCAGAGGAAAACGTCGCATCCGTCGACTGGTAAAGGGCAATCGACGTGCAGCAGTTCTTCAATTGGCCACGCAAATGAAAGCTGGGACACCTATAACAGCAGAGCGAACCCTGTTACACATGGGTCTCCGGAGTCCAAGCTGCGTCAAAGTGTCCATGTCAATCTAGGTCCATCGGCAACGATGCCTGCAGTTCGCATGGGACTACCGTCTTTGGACAGTGGAAGAGTGAAAAAAGTTTACCTTCTCTGACGAATCGAGGTTTCTATTCCACAGAAGTGACGGGCGGTGGCGGATACGGCGTCAGTCACACGAGAACCAACACCGGGACATGCTTGTCGGTTAAGTACAAGCAGGAGGTGGCAGTGTGCATGTCTGTGGGTGTTTTCCTGCTATGATCTGGGACCACTGGTACCACTGGATGCGTCCCTGAACGCCAATGACTACCTGTCCATCCTCGCTGACCACATGTATTCCTTCATGTTGGACGTTTACCCTGGTAGTGCCTACCAAAAGGACAACGCGCAATGCCACGTCGTAAGGGGGTTCGTGACTGGTTTCAGGAACACGACAGCGATGTTTCCGATTTCCCTTGGCCGGGTAAAACGCCCAACCTCAATTTCATAGAGCACTTGCGGGACAAGCACGTCATCTGCGTGACCTCCGTGCTCTCCTACAGTCCGAATTGGCACGTGTGCCTCGGACAACCTTCCAGGGCACGCTGTCTCGCCGGTGTCATCCGGGACAAGGGGGTTTATCCCCATTATTAGGTAGGTGGCCATATTTTTCTGATACGACTGTGAAGTATTAGAATACTACCAAGTATTTGCATAAGTGCAAAGAACGGTTGCGCAGGAAAGTGCGCTTTGAGTGGGAAGATGCGTACATAAAACAAAGATATTCTCTCGTATTTTCTGTAGCATTGAAGCGAGTATACCGCGTGGACGTAAATTTTCCAAGTTCCAGCGTGAGCTGGTCACATGATCTCATTTGAGTAACGTTTCCATACGGAGCATTGCAGTTAAACTAAACATACCAAAATTGACTAAAGCGATACCGTGAAGAGATGGAAGCAGGACGGTGCAACTACAGCAGAACAACGTTCAATAAGGCCGCAGAAACTGACGGAACGCAACAGAAGAGCCATGGCAAGAAATGTTAGGAAATCCTGTTCTTCCTCTTCCATTTCCATTGCTTCTGAAGTAGCAAATGGCTCGGTTAGTACCGTAATTATATTCAGAGAGTTGCACAGTGTGGGTTATTATGTTAGAGCAGAGGCACATAAGCCACACATCACTAATATGGATGCAAAGCGCCATTTGTAGTGATGTGTCTCCTATCGTTCCTGGACTGTGGAAGAAGGGAAAGCTGTTCTTTAAAGTGATGAGTCACGCTTTTCATTCTTCCGGTTTGATGAGCGTGTTTCGATTTGGCGACAGCCCGACGAACGATTTTCGTCTGACTGTGTTCTTCCGACTGTTAAGTTCGGTGGAAGTTCCGTCATGGTCTGGAGTTGTTTTTTGTGGATGGGACTCGGCCCGTTGGTTATTATACCACACACCAAGAATCTGAAGTGTACCTTGACGTTCTGGATAATCCTGCCTTACCAACAATGCGGCAGTAATATGGAAATGGCCGCTGTCTCTTTCAACATGATCAAGCTCCCGTGCAGGACTGGTTTCTTGAAAATGAGATGGAATTGTTAGATTGCCCTGCTCAAAGTCTTTGTCTAAACTCCATAGAACATTTCTGAAATGAACTGGAGCGACGGATATAAATTCAACCACAACGATCGTCTTCGGCCTCCACCCTGGCAGTAGCTTTAACACTTACGCCTCCTGGCGCCAGAACTGTACAGCTATTCCTGTCAAGACCTACGAGCTATTCCTGTCAAGACCTACGGAAAACTGTTTGATAGCATGCCTTGATGTGTTGCCACTGTCATACAAGTAAAAGATGTACCGACTAGCTAATAATTGCGGTAATAAAGCCATTTGGCCGAAAATGGCTTATTGTGGTGTCCGACTAATTTTGATAACATAGTGTACAAGATTTCTGTTTAAATCTTCTTGTAGCTTATCTGTTCGTCTAAAATTCCGGCTGACATTACTCGCTACGAAAAACATTTTAGGCGTTCTTTCTGTTCAAAACAGCACACAGTTTTTCTGTTATGGGCACATTGTACATTTTTTTTTCGATATTTCTACTGTTCATAGTATGATTTGAAAAATTCTTTCAACATCGGGTAGCATTCAGTACGGAAACATTTCGCATACACCTTTGCATTTTTCATACTGTACAGTTCTGGCGCCAGGAGGCGTAAGTGTTTTTTTCTGTTTCCAATTATGTCTCCTCTTCTACATAGTCGATTGAAAAAACGCTTTTTCTACTGTATGCCGTCTGCTACGGGGTAAGGCTTACGAACAATATCTACATGAAATAATGCAAAATTGTTCCTCTAGGGGCGCGTATATATATGAACCTTCTTATTGATAAATCTACTTCTAAAAGTCGCATTAAAACAAATCCTTTACTGACACACTTTTTTCGCTATGAAGCTATTACTGTGCGTATATTTTTTTCCTTTTTCATAAAGCACGATTTTGTCTCTAGGGGAGTTAATATATATTTCTGATTTCAAGGGTGCCTCCGATTCTAAATCCGATGGAAAAAATGGAAATTTTAGGGAAATCTTTGTCGATAGGAAACCTTTCATCACGGTGAACAGTTTGCACTACTCTTTCGTCCTCAAGTAATGCAAAGTTTTTCCGCTAGCGTTTCTGAGACTATACTAAGTTTTTCATTATTTCTCTGCTTCTAGTTGTTAGATTTGGAAAATTTGTCTGGTTTTAGATATTATAACGAAGTAAATTGCTCCGTTATTTTTGGTCTACGCCGGGAATCGAACCTGAGTCCGCTTATTCCGGAACAAGTCGCTCTGCCAATTGAGCTACGCAGACGTTCATTCCGACTGCTATCTGCCTTTATGTCGTGAGCGTCCTGCTGGCAGGTACGTCACATCCCCCCCCGAAAGAGGGCCAGGGGCATGGCCCACAGATCAGCCGTGACCATGAATCGTCGCAGACAGCCATCCGCTGTAGAACGTGCACTTGAGCACTCCCAGTCAATCTAGTGTGTGGAATGCAACATCACACATTTTTATTTTTCGAAGCGCTGGAGAAGGGATTCTCTGATTTTTCCTATCTCGCGGTGTGGAAAGAACATCACACCAATGCGAGATTTTGAACGGCAGAGTCATCCGGAATGTTCGGGTGCCGTTATAACGAAGTAAATTTCTCCGTCATTTTTGGTCTACGCCGGGAATCGAACCCGAGTCCGCTTACTCCGGAACAAGTCGCTCTACCAACTGAGCTACGCAGACGTTCATTCTGACTGCTATCTGCCTTTATGTCGTGTGCATCCTGCTGGCAGGTACGTCACAATATCTTCTGGTATGTAGAACTTTTTGTGTGCAGTTTGTAATTTTTTGTAGCCAGCTTTACAGCTGTTACTGGACGCGTAATGCTGTTTATATTTAAATATATTTCATTGATTCTAGGTATCCCTCTGAAAAAATTATTTTTGTAACTGGTTCCATTTGCTATGAAGAATATTGCACATAATGTGTACTTTTGATAAATGTGCAACTTTTTTGTCTAGAGTTGTAAATACATATTCTCATCAGTTGATTTTTGCTTTTACTAAAATCCGTTTTGAGAGATTCTTTTGTGTTGGAAAGGATTCAAAAGTCGTACTCATTGTACTCGAAAATTTGGTGCCATCTTTCTCTTTCGTCTGTGTCTCTTTTTCAAAATACAAACTAAAACTCTACATTACGCCGTGAGCGAAAATTTTTTTTTTTTCGAATTTCGATATGCCCTTGTGCGGAAAAGTTGTGTATTGCTACGTAAACCAAATGCAAAACATTTAGCGAAATTCAAATAATATCTTACGGTTCCACTTTACCTCCAAAATGCCGATATTTGGATAAAATCATCACATTTTCATGTCCGTTGTGAGAAAAGAACAGTGTTCGTTACAGAATTTCCTTAGTGCGCAAAAACTATCTGTTGGTACCTAAAAGATGTGCACACTTTTTCAGGCAAAGCAACTAATATCTCATGGTTCCCATTTAATGCAACAATACTCCATGTTTAAGGAAAATCGCTATACCTTGACACCTAGTGTTCACCATGTGATTTGTTTCCTAGTTCCGTTAGTGTGTGCGCTACTGCACTGAAAGCACAACGTATTGTGCAAATGTGCAGTAGTGCAAACTGCACACGGTGCAGCTCTTCACATTTTTCATACTACAGAAAAATTCCAGAACTCATCTTGAGGAGGTGGCTGCACAGCGAGTTCCACCCGTGTCCAACCCAACCACCCGTCCATTAAGACCAATTTTCTGTTCTTCATTTTTAATTTTCAATTTCCTGTTCTTTATTAATTTTTACCCGGAAATCTGTTTTACTTTCGAAGGCTGGCATTATTTGCCGTGCTTCCAACCGTACTCTAATAAATCAATCCCTTTGTTCTTCGCAAACAGCAGCAGATGCTTTTGCTGTCAACATAAAGCATCGCTCCACTCCCTGATTGTGACAAGGGACGTTTTGCGTGCCTAATCACTTAACAATGTCCTTATAGTCACTATTGCATAGGTTCATTATTTCAACGTCGGTTAAATGGGCAATCAATGGCGGTTCTCTTAAAACGCATGATTGCCAGTCAATTAGGTCAAAATAATCCTCACCCTAGAAGTTGAACTGAGGAATTTCAAATACACGGATTGCATCGCAGTTTTCTGCCCTTGCTCTAAGGATCCTGCAGAAGCCAAGTTCTCTGATGTTTCCTCTCGTCTGTGATCGTAGCCAGAAGTATTGATTCTGGATGGGCAAAATAGCCATTCCTTTGGATTACGTGGTCCAGAGCGCTCTTCAAATCCTGGGTGAGATATCTGGATGTATGAAGCCATCATTGCAAGTGTACTTTTGGAAGATCTGGAAATGATAACTCAAGCTGATACTTCAAGTGTTATAGGTAGGCACAAAATTAGAAGACAGAGAAAACAGCTTCAAAACGATAATCTGACTGCACGTAAAGTTATTAAAGGGATATATTTCGACGGGCGTAAGGACTAAACTATAATGTATGAAGAAAGGACAGGAAAGCGGTTCAAAAATACTATTACTGAAGAACACGTGACTATGCTGGAAGAACCTGGAAGTAAATATCTTGGGCATACCACTCCTACATCTTCCACCGCAAAGGACATTGCCAAATGTCTGCTGGATTTCTTACATGCCAATAATATCGACCTAAGCAAACTGTTGGTGATAGGCTGCGATGGAACCGTCGTAATACTGGGTGTAAAGGAGGTGCAGTTCGTATTCAAGAGCTAGCCTGCCAAAAACCTCTTCAGTGGAGAATATCCCAGTTGCACGGAAACGAGCTGACACTCCGTCACTTAATTCAACATTTGGACGACCAAACGAGTGGCACAAAACATTTTCAGGGAGAAATTGGCAAACAGCTGGAGAGCTGCGAAAATCTACCGGTTTCGAAATTTGAAGCGGGTTTTCCTGAACGTGATGAAAAAATTGCAAGGGATCTTAACACGTCTCAGAAATAGTTGTGGGACATTAGCCACGCTGTGGCAACGCGTACGTGGTCACCAAGCCTGGCACATAAGCACCGGAAAAATAAGCTGTACGGTGGCAAACGACGGCTATTCATATTTTACGCCTTTATATTAGTACTTCGCAGGCTTCGGATTCACTTAAAATTATGGCGGAATTTGCTGAGGTTTATTATGAGCTCATGTAACGCTCTGAGGTTACATGAGCGCATAACCTCAGCTAAAGGTTTATGCGCTGTTGTAAAATTCTGGCGGAATTTGCTGAGGTTTATATGCTCATGTAAATTTTACGCTCCGGCTTACTTATAAGATCACATTCATGAGAGCGTTCTTGATTGATAGAAAACGTTTGGTATGTAAGGAATAAATGTTAGGTAGCGTTGTTGTGGCATAGAAAAATAAACACGACTGGTTCTGGCTCTGGGTTTTTTGATAAAATGGTTCGAGGAGTATTCTGCTTCAGTGGTCAATTCGATGACGTGTTTTAGTTCCCATCGTCTAGAATGAACATCACAGGATATCGTAAAGGCTCTTCTAATTCGAGAACGGAAGAAAGCTATCTAGTAATCAATGGGTCAAAATGAGCTGCGAAGAACATCAGGTTGGGAACGGACATGGGTTTATAGTAGACTTGTGTACCAAGGTGATTTGCAGGTGATTTGCAGGTGATTTGCTCGCTAGGACGTCCAGATAAGATCAGGCACTATCTGTGTTCAATCTCCATAGTGAAATTGATCGTAGCATATATATAATTAATTCACTTTATGGAGGAAATGCGAGAGTCTCCTTTCACCATCATTATCAACGACTATGGGTACAAATCCCGTAGGTGCCGGATGCCATGGGGCGTTAGATTTTATTCGTCTTACATTGTTATACAATCAGTGCATCGAAGCTCATCTGGTAAACCCAAGCAGCCTGGGGAAGGTAGGTCCAAGGACAAAGTGCGTCCGGGACCGACTTTAGAGGGAACCATCTACGCATTCGTGTCGCCAAACACGGGGAGTCTGCGAAAAACCCTGGAAAACCGCAGACTCCCCAGCCGGCAGGACCGAGATTCAAACATTCATCACAAACGTACGCCTCCCATAGAGTGCATAACAACTTAACCAGTTGCACTATGCCAGTGGTGTTCTCTTTTCAGTGAGGCTATATGAAAAATACGTCGTCCTCATATCGTAGCTAGGTGGTAGGCCTCTGGGTGATGTTGGTGAATATACAAAAGTCACCGGACACCTAGAAGAGAAACACAGCATAGCATTTATTGACATACATTAGTACGGTCTCGGTCCACCTTTGGCCTTAATGCATGCACGGACCCTTCGAGACATACTTTCGACAAGGTTTTGGAACACAGCGATAGGTATGTACTTCCATTCAGTGCATATAGCTGCCGCTAACTGTTGCTTAGTAGTAAGCCTTGGTTCCAAACTTCTTATACGGCACTCTAATTAATCCCATAGGGGCTCTATGGGATTAAGATCAGGGCTCTGTGCTGGCCAGTCCAAACACGATACGGAATTATCGTCAAACCACGCCGCAACAGTCCTTGCTTTATGGCTCGGTGCATAATCCTACTGGTACCAGCAAGGCTTGGTTCCATAATGTTGCTACAGAGTTGGTAGGGCATAATTGTCCAGAATATCGAGGTAGACGTGCTGGTTAACAGGTTTGACCACGATAACCAATGGGTCAGGATCATACCACGAAAAACTCCGCCAGCTACAAACTTGACCGTAGGAACAATACACTGTGGTTAATAGCGTTCACCCCGGCTGCCTCCATACCCACACACGGCCATCAGACTGATGGATCGTGTATCTAGATTCATCAGTCCATAGGACCCGTTTCTATTCATCTACGGTCCACAATAAATGTTCTGCACAATATGCTGAATGACGAGTAGCATTCCGAGTGGAGATGAAAGGCTTATGAGCAGCCGCATGACCACGGTAACCCATGGAATGAAGTTCTCTGCGAATGGTGCGTGTAAATATCGAGGTTCCAGCATTTTTACTCACCTGCACACTGAGGTCTTGTGCAGTATTCCGTCGATTAGCTGCAGCGACTCTCCTGAGGCTTCGAATGACGTCCTCTATCACTGATTTTCTTTTGTCTGCCGGAACGTTTTGCTACTTCAGGCACGCCATGTGTCTTCTACTTATTCAGTACATCCAAAACAGTTGACTTGGGTGTGTTTAAACGCCTCTCGGTTTCTCTTATGGACAACCCACTAATGTAACACCCAACAACCTTTCCTTTCTCAAAGTCAATTCCCTCCCGCCGCGACATTTTCACTCAACCTCACAGTGCGATATGATTGTGGTCAGCTGCTGGCTTGTTTTTATACCGTTTGCAGCTGTACCACGCATCTTGACAACGCAGATGATCCGTTCATTTGCTTTTGAAGGGGTGTCCGGTGACTTTTTTCAGTGTATTGTACGTTGCTCAGTTGGACGAAGTATTGCTTCCACAAGGACGGCTGAAAGCGAGTGTCCCATAGGAGTGCTGTTTATAGATGTGTCCTTGGAAACTGCAAGGCTATGTGTCGAACGATAGTTGGCCTAAAACAAATTACTATATTAGCCTATTGAACACGGAGGGAGATGGGTCAAAGGCAACAAACACAATCAACGTGGAACCCGATATTCAGCTCACACGACCTCCGGCGAAAATCGATTTGTGTCTCACTGCAGAAAAATGCACTCCCTGGTTCAGAAGTCTCACTTAGCCGTTATCCCCGGGATTTGAGAATCCTGGTTGGGTACAAATCTACTCCTTTCCCTTGGATTCCGTCAGAACTACACTGAAGAGCATTTGAATTAGAGATACCTGTCTAGTAACGTGTAGCACCACCTTTCGTCCTGATGACGGCGGCGATTCGTCTCGGCATGGACTCGACAAGACACCGGAAGCGTTGGGAAGCTATACGGATCCACGACCCCTGAACAAGCTCCCACAGTTCACAAAGATTTCATGGAGGGGGTCAGAGCCTCGAACATCTCTCTCGATAGCATCCAAGATGTACTGGATGGGATTGAGGTTAGGTGACCTAGCTGGGCAAGGAAGCGAGGTCAAGTCGGTGGAATGTTCATCCAACCATTCGAATACAATTCGGGAGCGATGGCACGGTGCATTGTCTTGTTGCAGGATGAGGTCCCCAGTAGGATGTTGAAGACGCACAAACGGGAGTAAATGGTCTTCCAGGATATCCCGGTAACGTTGACCTGTGAAAGACGATGTCACACGTACCAGGGGTCCCATTTCAGTCCACGTAAACAGTCCCCAGAAGATAATTCCACCCCCACCAGCAAGAAGAGTACCCTGCTGGAAAGAAGGATCTATCGCTTCATGTGGTTTGCGCCGTACTCGTATCCTGCCATCCGCATGTACCAACGTATATCACGATTCATTAGTCCAGGCAACATTTTTCAACATGTCTAGGGTCCAGTGGCGATGTTCCCGTGCGCATGCTAATCTTTGCACCCTGTGATGTGCGGTCAGCAGCGGTAACCTCGTGAGACGATGGCTTCTGTACCCCATAGCGAGGAGATGGTTCTGGATGGTGTGGCTGCTTACACGTTTTTGTTCACCAGCGTTAAATTGCCGAGTGATTTCTTTCACTGTGGCCCGTCTATCCGCTGTTACAATGCGAGATAGCCGACGATAACCCCGCTCATCCACACGCTGTTGTCCCCAGCAGTTGTCCCTTGCAGGGATGGTTTTACCAGATTCGATGTACTCATGGTGCACCCGTGACATAGTGGCTCGTGAAAATCCCAGTGCCTGCACGACTTCCAAAGTGGAGTGACACATTCGTCCGGCCCCGACAATTTGCCGACGATCAAATGCGCTTAGATCCTTCGTCTTACCCATACTACGCCCGACTCTTACTGATTACCGTCGCATCACTCCTTATATTGTCGGATCGCTGCATAGGTCTTGTCGTTTCCGTTTACAGGGCCGCCCACAGAGCCACATTTGCATAATTCCAGCTGTCTCTAATTCAATTTCTCTTCAGTATATTTTGCCCATGCTATCACATAAGATGTAAGGTCAGGTGATGCGTAACATCACAGCCTCTCCTTGACAAATGTCAACCCCGCCTTCTCGTGGTACATCCTGTTCCCACTAAAGGGGCTCTGACGACCGCCAATAGCGGTATAACTATACCATCGGGATTAGAGGAAATGCTATCCCACACTCACCAACCCGCTTGGCCAGCGTGGTGAGTTATGGCCAAACCCCTCCAAAATGACTCCACAACTTAAATCTTGGCCCTCAGTCTCCGGCAGCTGGAATGTACCTGGCCAAGGCAGCGGCCAGTGCGACATGAAGGCAGAGGGTGCTAAGAATCCCCGGAGGACCGGACTAGGCTGCCATCTGATGCTGACCTTGGCTACGTACAACGGACGCTCCCTATCTTCTGATTCAAGGCTTCTTGAATTGGAAGAGGAACTACAAAGGATCAAGTGGGACATCGTCGGGCTAAGTGAGGTAAGGAGAAAAGGAGAAGATCTCATTGAACTGAAAAGTGACATCTCTTCTACTATCGTGGGACAGATACTGGCAGAACTAGTGGTGTTGGATTTATAATAAACAAGAAACTGAAGGATAAAGTTGTAGAAGTTGAAAGTTCCTCTGACAGAGCTGCACGACTCGTTATCCAACTATCGAGAAGATACCAGGCTCAGATTATTCAAACTTATGCACCTACCACAAGTCATGCTGAAGAAGAAATTGAAGAATTTTATGAGGAAATTCGTGATCTAAATAATAAAGGTAAGCAGCACTTGAATATAATTATGGGAGATTTCAATGCAAAAATAGGGCAACGGCAACAGAATGAAACTTCAGTAGGTAAATTCGGTCACGGCAACAGAAACCAGCGTGGAAATACTCTCGTAGAGTTTGCAGAGGCAGAAGGGTTTTTCATCTTGAACTCCTTTTTCAAGAAAAAGCCACACAGGAAATGGACATGGAGACATCCAAATGGGACGACAAGTGAAATTGATTTTATTATGTGTAACAAAAAATTCGTCATAGAAGACTGCAGTGTGCTAAACAAGTTCAACACAGGAAGTGACCATAGATTGGTGAGATGTAAGATGCACCTCAACACTAAACTCGAACGTAGCAAGCTCATAAGACAAACAAAATGTATTGACATAACCAACCTTAAAAAACACCATAATACCTTCAAATTGGAACTGAAGAACAGATTCTCTGCTTTAGAAGGCCTAACATCGGAAGAAGTGGATATTTCTGAAGTTAACAGAAAAGTAACCAAAGCTCTTATGGAAACAGCAACAAAATTAGCTGGGTCTAAGAACAAATTGCATGTGAACAAATTATCAGGAAAAACCAAAATGTTGATGCAAAAAAGAAGAGTGATGAGGACAACTAAAGAAGATGTGACTTCCAAAGTGGAATATATAGAGCTATGCAAGACAGTACGAAAAAGTATCACTGAAGACAATAAGGAAATTCAACTGTGAACTAGTAAGGAATGCAATTGAAAACAACCAAAGCCTAAAGATAGCAAAGGGACATCTCAGTAAGGGGAAAAAACAGATTATGGCACTGAGAAAAGAAGATGATTCTGTAACAAGAAATAGAGGCGAAATTTTGACAAGAGTGAAGGATTTCTACTCCAAATTATATGAAAGGGATGATACATGTACTCCAGACATCATGAAAGGTACCAGTACCAGAGTTCTTCCAGTCCTTCCAGCAGAAGTTGCACATGCAATCAAGAACTTGAAGCGGGGAAAAGCTCCAGGAGAAAATGGAATTACTGTAGACATCATACAAGAAGCAAGTGGAGAAATCGAAACAGTACTCGCCCAAATTTTCACTCGATGCCTTAATGAAGGGAAAATTCCTGAGGATTGGAACAACGCTACAATGATCTTGCTACATAAAAAAGGTGACATTGAAGATCTCAGGAACTACAGACCTATCAGCCTCCTATCAGTGGTTTATAAAATCTTCACTAAAGTTCTTTCACACCGCTTGAAGGTGACACTGGACATGGCTCAACCGAGAGAACAAGCTGGATTCAGGAGTGGCTACAGCACAATAGATCATATCCACGTACTGAGAGAACTAATTGAAAGAGCGAGGGAATATGAGCTTCCATTGTGCATGGCTTTTATCGATTATGAAAAAGCCTTTGATTCGGTGAAACCATCAGCAGTTGCAATGGCTCTGAAATCCTGCGGTATTGAAGATGCATACATTAATATTGTTAATAACATCTATGAAAATGCAAGTGCAAAGATTCGGCTGTTTGAAAATACAACACACATAAAAATTGGAAAAGGAGTGAGACAAGGTGACACCATATCTCCGAAGCTCTTTAATGCCACATTGGAGAATGTCTTTCAATCACTGAACTGGGAAAACAAAGGGATAAAGATTAATGGAGATTATCTAACCCACCTTCGTTTTGCTGATGACATAGTCATTTTTGCAACTACCCCATCAGAGCTACAGAGTATGATCCAGGAACTTGCTGACAAGAGTAAAGAAGTGGGATTAAAAATGAACTTTCAGAAGACAAAAGTGATGTACAATGCTTTTACAAGAAATGAAGATTTATCGATTGATGGAGAAAAGCTGGAGATAACAGACACGTACGTTTATCTTGGACAGCAGATATCAAGTGAGGGTCACATTGGTGAAGAAATTAATCGGCGTACAAAACTTGCCTGGAGAGCTTTTGGAAGAAACAGCATAATTTTCAAGAGCAATATGCCATTATGTCTTAAAAGAAAAGTGTTTGATCAATGCATCCTTCCAGTGCTTACGTATGGTGCAGAGACGTGGACCTTAGCTAAAAGAGACATACAAAGGCTGCAGACAACTCAAAGCAGCATGGAGAGGTGCATGCTTGGTGTAACCAGGAGAGATAAGAAGAGGAACTCATGGATCCGAAAAATGACAAGAGTGGAAGACATCATGATCAGAGTTAAATCCCTGAAATGGCAATGGGCTGGACATACTGCCAGAAGGACAGACCATCGATGGACAGCCGAAATTTTAGATTGGATTCCAAGGGACAGGAAAAGACCCAGAAGAAGACCACATGGAAGATGGGTAGATGAAATTCGAAAGTATGCGGGAGTGACATGGAGGAGACTGGCACAAGACAGACCGTTGTGGAGGAAACTTGGGGAGACCTTCGTCCAGCAGTGAATTGATAATGGTTGACAATGATGATGATGATGATGATCACATAAGAAGTGCGCGATCGGCAACCAACCAATAAAAAATACAGTATATTACTAAAAAGGATTGCAAATCATTACAGAATGCGTTGGTTCAAAATAGACAAGAACAGTGTGACAAAAAAAGTAGTAAAAAATCATGTTCAGTACGAAAGTATTAAGAAAGAGTAATAATAAGCTTGGGGCTAGAAATGCTAGAATAAAAGTTTGATAAAGACAGAAAAAAACACAAGAAAAGATGATGGTGCAGACGTATTGAGGCAAATGGAGAAAGACGTGCAATAAAAAGAAAGAAAGGAAAAAGGAAGACGGTTGCGAAGTTCCAAAAGAGGGTGGAACTTTATGATGTACAAGAGGTCGAAGTGCTGATCGTCCAAGCAGGGCAGGGATCGAGCCTACAGTGAAGCATGGATGGTGCACCTAAGTCACGGTTCATACCCACTTCCCCCTTCTCTTCTATCACCAGTGATTCAAAATTAAGTCTGAACACACCTTATATACTCATGGGCGTTAAATCGTTAAAAAAAAAGAAAGAAAAACAAAACATTATCACAGCCAAATCATTAAGTAAGGGAACGTCAACTTGTACAGATGGCAGGCACACACACTGTCTTAATTCCTGTAAATATTCATATTCGCTGAACATTACTGAACATTGGTTGTTCGTCACTGCTAAGTGAAAAATCCATTCTATGTTTACGCTTTGTGGAAAAAAAGAAAAAAAAAAGGGGCAGGGTGAGCTCATCGTCTGAAAAGTTTACAAATTACATTTTGCTCCGGGATTCTACGCACTCTCAGAATATTGACTATTCTAATTCTCATAAGGTTTCCTTTAATGTGTGTGCGTGTGTGTGTACGTATGAAATATTCGCAAGAGGAAAAATTTACTACTGGCCTAAGCTGTTCAATTCTGTTGTGATATCCCCCCCCCCCCCACACACACACACACATGCACACACAGACTTTTTTCTCCGGAGATATAACAATGACTTTTGAGAATGCCTACTAAGACTAAGGCAAGTCTCCAGTCCTTAACTTAGGGTTACTGTCTCCAGGGTGTTTTTCGTTTTATCTTCAGTTCTAAACTTAGGGTTGGGGAGACAGCACCCTTTGGTTTAGAACCAAAGATAAAACTGGGGACCCTTTGGCTTAAATGGGTGCAGACTTACTGACAGGAAAGACCGGAAGACCAAGCTACTGACCAGTCAAACATTGGAAAATCACAAGCAAATGGCACTAACTGCAAATACCGTTTCCAGTAAAATCAATTCCTCCCAGTGACATAGCTCTACACAGAATAAATTTATTGACTGTGAAACTGTCTAAGAAGGGATAAATTTAAAAAAAATGCTTACTGCTCAAATAGAAAAAAAATTTAACGTGAAACTCAAAGCGTTTCGTTTTTAGCGTGGCTTTTTAATATGAAACATTTTGAGTATGAGATTAAAAATTCTGATCCCTGAAATTCTGACAAAAAATCGACCTGCGGCATAAATATGCTCAAATTTTTCGGGCTTGTCTGTGAGTTAAACTGCATTGGGACTTTTTTATACAGGAAGTCGAAATAACTCGTGTAAAACGTCTTACAGAAGAAAGTGCAGCGATATGAAAAAGGGGCAAATCTGTAATTTGTAACCAATCTATCCACAGAAGAAACGGACTTCATTTTCGTGAGAGAAAAACAACCGGGATTAGCTGAAATTCTAATCACAAAATTCTTTGAATCGAATTTTATTTATCGGTTTCAATGACTGATCTGAAGGTCTAGACTGGTTTATGACATACAAAATCTTGATTTATAAAAGGGTTCCATTCGATTTCGTTTTGAAACGTTTTCCAATGAACTTTGTAATTAGAAAACATTTCAAATATCATAAATTCAGTAATCAAATTTTTATAATATTTGTTTTCAAGTTATAATGTATAAAATGACAATTTATAAAACGATATAACTCCATTTTTTTCATCAATGGTTTCTATCTGAGCTTTAAATTATCTGAACATTCAGTAATCAAATTTTAATAACATTTGTCTTAAAGTTATAATACATAAAATGGCAATTTATAAAACGATCTAACTTAATTTTATTCATCAATGGTTTCTCTCTGAGCTTTAAAGTTATTTAAAATTTCAGTAATGAAATTTTAATAACATTTGTCTTAAAGCTATAATTTATAAAATGGCAATTTATAAAACGATCTAACTCCACTTTGTTCAGCAATGGTTTACCTCTGAGCTTTAAATTATCTGAAAATTCAGTAATGAAATTTTAATAACATTTGTTTCAAGCAAGTTTATAATGTACAAAATAGCAATTCATAAAAATGGTTAAACTGCGTTTGACCTGTCATTAAAAAATTCTGTCTCCCTCTGTGTCTTTCATTTCTGTTATCAATCATTCTGATACTTGCGTGAGCGAATATGGGGATAATCTTGAATTATGCATGGTATTCAGGAGAGTCCCAGAAACGCAAACATTCCCGCCCAGATCTCCTCAGCCCTCATTTGGACAAGCTGCCAGAAAACCGCGGCGATTGGAGACGCGATGACCCGAAACAATGAAACCCCTTTACTTTTTCTCTCCCATTAGTTCGACCTTTTAGTGGCATCGTGTACCGTTCATAAATGGGTACGCCGATCCTATATATACGAAGCTCAGGCTCCATTCAACATCAACCAGCTCAAGCATTCGCATTACCAAAAAACAGAAAGTTTCCCTTGGAATTAGATTCAGAAAACTGTAAACATGGCATTTAAGGTAAGTTCCTTTTTGTTTACTCGCCTGTCTGATTCTTAGTCAGCAGAGGTTGGATTTTTTCATTTCAAATCAATAGGAACTCATTCTGTTTAATTTATGCTATACTTTTTATTTTGAAGTTTAATAAATACCATGAGAAACTCTGAGAGGTAAAGCCGCTACCCGTTCCTAATTTGGGGCCACTGGTTCCAGGGAAGGGAGAGAGCCAACGCCGTAATAAAAACAAGAGCTACCTATGCATCATCCGTGAATCAAACCCGGGTGCAGCTCGGATGACCAATCAGAAACTTCTCTGACTACTCGTAAACAGGGGCGGCTAATTAAAATTAAAATTGCTAGTTTTCTTTAATTATCCCGCAAATCAATTGTTTTTCACTCACAGTTTTTTAAGATAGGCAATACTCTCCAGTAGTGCAGTCCTAACAAGCTAACAAAATTCTTCGACAAAATACTTTTGTAGGTTTACAGATCACATAATATTTAAATTTATGTATTATGAATTACGATAAAATATATATTCAATGAGTAGACTTTTTTATAGGGTGCACTTTCATATTATATTCACAGAAAGAAATAATAGTTTCATCAGAAAAAGAAAAGAACATAAGAAAGATGAAATCATCGAAATATGATATTAATTATCAGATAAATTGCAAGAACACGTGATTTTGAATTTCTGAGACGAATTTCCCCAAGACGAGAATTTTCCCTCCGGTATTTGGCTGAAATTTAAAAATATGTTCCATATTTTATGAACTTTTGATTCTAAAGACGCCAATTCTGCCCTATGTTCCATGTTTTAATCAAGTTTGAGAAAAAACTTGTGCTACAGAGTTTGCGTAATCTTGAAATTAAGTGATGGCACATTTGAAACTTGTACGTAGATTTTATCTGGAGCAATCGTCCTTAAAAACAATTCTTTTATTCAACCGTTTTTCCAATAATTAAACACTGCTCATTCTTTCTCACACACGAGATATGAAAGTTTATCTGATAAGGTGGGTACTTCTAAATACAAACACTCACACATGCAAACTGAAAGGCAGCCTTACGCGTGCATTTAAATTAAAGTTCGTATCTTTAAAAATTGCTTTTTTCTACTTTTCGGGTTTTAATAATTACCATAAACAAGTCTAAGGCAGTCGCCGTCCCTAATTAACTGTCTCTGGTACCAGAAATGGAACGAATGCCGTAAGATAGACCCACCCATGTCTCAACCTTGGGTTGAAGCCGGGCCTACTCGGACGAATGGTCTGTAGCCAGAGCTTAAACAACTACGCCACCGGGGAGGTGCTATTAACTTCTCTGTTAACAAACTGTTCTTATCAGTGATTTGTAAGCTTTCATGCGGGGCACAAAATTTGCATCTGCAACTTACAGAAATGGAAATATTGTTCTTTGTAAGAGCGAATGACGAAAAGAAAGCTAGGAACATATTGGAAAAGTCCCAAAACGAAAGGGATAAAAAGACCTGAACAAACATTGTCCGACTGAAAGAGAAAAGGTACCACAAAATTGCAAGTTAGGTGGAAAAGCACCCAACCAATATGCTTCCGAGACTTTGCGATAGAAAGAATGCTAATAAAGTGAATGTTGTTCGTGGGAATATCCAAAAGAAAAGTCGCTAACCGATAAGTGTTCATACTTAGAACTTCTGGGGAAATTCGTTAACAAGAACTGCAAAGATCATAATACAGCATACTTGAGAAAAAAATGCAGATAGTCGTAAATTAACATTGAATATTTATATGAAGATTCAGTTTAATCATATAAACGTAAGCTTAGACTTTTCGTGCGTCAATGACGTTATTAAATCTTGCTTCTAAAAAAATATACACTGAAAAAAATAGACAAGAATTTATAACACTTCAATCTCTGGGAATTGAACCTAACTGAAAATTTTCACACTTAGAAATATTGGAAAATATATATCTTATTTACTTCTATAAGATTCAAAAAGAATTACTCCAGTTCGTCTTCCCGAAACACAGATACTTCAAATTAATGCTTTCAGGACCCATCTACAAATTGTGCTCCCGGAAAAGTTGAGAACTTTTGTTTAATAGAGACTTCCATTCGATAGAAAAAAAATGTTTTAAGGTCATCATCTAGAAACCGATATATCTTGGCAGATACGAAATTATGCAGTCATTCCTCCTATCAAGAAAATGCTCCATCACACAAAATTGGAAGATATAGGAAAAACATTTATGTGATTACATCTATCTGACGTGAAAGAATTTTCTCAATACAACATCTAAACAGAGAAATAGGTTCAATAAGATGTAGAGAGACAGACAGACAGATAAAAACAGAGTGGCATTTTTGAGGTATATACTGTATAAGCAGCCGTCAGTAAGTTCTAACGGCTACGCACTTGTGGATTGTATTCCGACAATTGTACACGTACCATCGCTTTTCGATGCAGTAACTTCAATGCACTTAAAAGATCTTTGTCCCAGGCGTGTTCGTGTCGTACAAACTAAGCCTCTTTGGTTTCTTTTAGTCACTTATTGTCTCTCCGACATGTTTTGCGCGAATATGCTTCCCGAATTCCGGAAGAAAGCAAATAAATAGAAACGTCTGAAGAAGGCAGAGAATGCGAAAGCTAACTTTACGTACAATAAAAGTTAAAAACTATAATCTACGAAATTTTTCTCCTTTTTTCTTTATTTTTTTTGGTCAACGTTCTTGGTAAGCACCTGCACATTGAGCCTTAGGTATGAGATTTTTCCTGTGATTCCAGTATACACTGAAGTGCCAGAAAAACTTGTACACCAGTCTAATACTTGGTTGGTCTCGCATGGGAGCACAGGACTGCAGAAATACAACGGGGCATGGACACCACTAGCTTCTGGAAATATGCTGTAGGCAATGCACACCATACTTCCTGCAGA
This sequence comes from Macrothele yani, assembly GCA_039090855.1. Lineage (NCBI taxonomy): Eukaryota > Metazoa > Arthropoda > Arachnida > Araneae > Macrothelidae > Macrothele > Macrothele yani. Next base: position 136,483,903 of record CM077002.1, read on the forward strand.
GCGTTCCACAATTCGGTAGTATTCCGAGGTCTCGGATTCCGGTGTTCGATAGCACGTTGCATGGCATCCCAAATGTGTTCTATCACTTTCAGATCTGGGGACTTGGGTGGGAATGACAACACCCCAAACTCAGATGAATGCTCCTCTAACCAGAATGTGGCGTCCCGACACTTGTGTGGAGGTGCATTGTCCTGTTAGAACAGGCCAACCCATCAGCATGAATGCAGGACATGAACGGGTGTACCTCGTCAGAAAGGATGCGCACACAGCTTTGGCCGGTCATAGACGTTCGTAGACGTACCAGGGGTCCCAGTGAAGTCCATCTAAACACACCTCATACCATTACGGACCCCCCCCCACCAGCCGGTACAGTTCCCTGTTGACAGGCGGGATCCATGGCTTCATGGGGTTTGCGCCACACACGAATCCTTCCATCTGCCCGATGCAGTTGGAAACGCGACTCGTCAGACCAGGCTACTTGTTTCCAGTCATCAAGTGTCCAGTGGTGGTGATGCCGTGCCCAAGCGAGGCGCATAGCTCTGTGTCGTGCACCCATCAAGAGGACTCGAGTTGGGCGTCGTTTTCCAAAGCCCACTTCGTGCAGGGTACGTTATACAGTCCGGACGCCGATGCTTGTTGAGGCTCCAGCATTAAATTCTGATGCTACCTGCGAGAGTGTCGCGTGAAAGGATTCTTGATAGCCGACGACGGTCACGTTCACCCAATGTCTTTTTACGGCCACACTGGTATCGTAGGTTGGAGGTTTTGCTGGAATTCTTGTAGTCACGGTACACTCTTGCAATGGTCGTCCGTGAAAATCCGAACTTCGTTTCTACCTCCAAAATACTATGGCCCATCTCACGAGCGCCAACTATGGCATTGTGTGGAAAATCCCTTAAATCGTTATTACTTGTCATTCTCATGCCGAAAACAGCTCTGACAGCTGGCAAGGATGTCTATCGCTTTATATACGCACTGACGGAAGCAACCGAGTACGCACATAGGTGACGTTGCTATGTATTTTGCATACGCTCGTCTGTACCAGTTTTTCTGGCACTTCAGTGTGTATCTTTAGCAAAATATAGAACCGTCACATCGTAATTTGTAATTTTTCGCAATAAATTTCTTAGTATTACTGCGAATTTATGTGGTCACTATAAACGGCTGGCTTGGAAGAGATTTATCTTCAATAACTATCTGCCTCTTTCAAATAGTTCTGATCACTCTTTCACTATGGCATAGAACCACACAAATCCTGTATAAACTCGACCCATAGGCATGTGAAGACTGACCAAATAAATTCCTCCTTTCTTCAAAAGTTCCCTCACCGCATCTCTGGGTTTACTGAATAAAGCAAGAGAGCACATTAAGAACCCGACAACTGCTGTCGAGTGGTTGCCTAGTGGTTTTTATACTGCCCAAATATGACACAATACTCAAAAGCGCTGGCAGCGTTATTGCATCACATTCGCCCTACACACTTATTGAGAGCTCTTCTTATGCCAAATAGACATGCTAAAAAGTATTGCTTCGGAAAGGAGTTAGGCAGCTCCACTCTATGCTACCAAAAGGAAACGCCCCGATCCGGTTGCGCAGAGTCTAAGTGTTGTCCTCTGACCGCTTGTACAAGATGGGTCCGGATTCTAATCCCAGGAAGGGCATAGATGGTATGCTTGTCTTACTACATTGGCTCTTTTCTTCCTCTGGAATCAGTGGCCCTAAATAACGGACGAGCGAATGCCTGTATCCAATTGAGTTGCTCACGGTGGTCGTTAACCTCCAAACAAAAACTAATCGCGATGTTTCGGGTAAACATGAAGGTACCCAAAGACTGGTCTGGACCTCACATGCTAAGAACAGAGGAGAGACCAGGTTAAGTGTTAACAGAGGCGATATCCTGCTGATGGTTTTCTTCGGAGTAGTTCGATCGACGTTAAATCAGAATATCCTGATAAGTTCTTAAACATTTAGATATGATATTCAAAATATAGCTAACTGTTACAGAATAATTGAACTACTAAATTTTAAATGGCTATACGCTTGGGGGTGTCGATAGGCTTTGAATAGTGGGTCCAAGAACTCTATTTTTCCCCTGTGGCAGAATAGTCAGAAACGAGAACTTCTGGCAGATTGTTCGAGTTGGACCCAGATTTGACTCCTGGATTACCTATGATGTTTTTCCTAGGACACTTGCTGCCCTTTCCTGTAACAAGAAATTAGGAAGAGGCGAGTCCTTTATAGCCTTATATGCCAATGTAGATATCTAACACCTCCGCCCCTCCTCCCAAATAATAAAAAAGGGCTTTTCTTTAAACCTTTAACAACCATACCGCCCAAAATACATTGACATGCAACCGACAACGGCCGCCCGAATCACCTATCTAGAGTGAGTAGAATTTCCTACCCCACACTTTCTTTGAATTTGCACGACCTCTGAGGGTTTCTCAGAAATCACCCCAAGTCACCATTGTCAATACACAACGAAGTGAACCAGGAATTGTTTTGTTTTGTTTTTTCGCTGTGAGATATCCTTCACTCTCATGACACTACATCTCTTCTCCGTGGAAGAATGCAATGCTTGCCCTTGGGAAACGTCTGAAGCTCAATACATATGCAGCATAGAGATCATAAGTTTCGTGTGGTTACCCAGCAATAACCCTTCTTTTTTATACCTGTAAAAAAGGAGGGACAATATTCGAAAAGCAGCAACAAACAATTTCGGGGGTTATGGTATTCCGGATCACCTAATATTTTAGGAACCTGGTCGTAAAAGAGTTTAAAAAGACACAATTTACCCGTTTAAGTCTAACACAAAAGCGGTGTCCGAACAGATTTGCGGTTGTTAACAACTTTTTTGTGCTCCTCAGCGTAATAGTGAAGATTTCCGGAAATAATGTTTGGTATCTGGGCTTTCTTCTTGCGAAACATTTCCGCATTCACGCCACCGCATACAGAAAATCCTTGAATTGACAATCAACAAAACAGTTAGAACAACTCTCTGTCCCCCTGTTTTGGGTTAGACCTATCTTCTTTTTCTGACTAATCCCGCCCTCCCCTACTGATCGAGTGAAAATTTTGGGCGGGAAAAATTCACATACGTCAAATTAATATTTCTTGTGGGCGAATTCATTAGAGAAAGAGTCAGCAGTAACTTATGCTGTAAATGAAATGATAGTTCCACAGTAGCCAGATTCACCAGTCGTAAATTAACATTGAATATTTATATGAAGATTCAGTTTAATCATATAAACGTAAGCTTAGACTTTTCGTGCGTCAATGACGTTATTAAATCTTGCTTCTATAAACTTTCATATCTCGTGTGTGAGAAAGAATGAGCAGTGTTTAATTATTAGAAAAACGGTTGAATAAAAGAAGTTAACTTTTCTTATTTAAATAAAATAAGAAAAGTTAACTTGACTTTAGGAGTCAATTCACACTTTGGTGACTTTAGGAGTCTTAGTTTTGTTTAAATGTTATTTTTGCATGACAGCTAGATTTTAGCATCGACCTTATCTGAAATTCCGTAATGTAAGTAAAGAATCTACAGGTGTCGACAATTTCATTCTACGAAAGACAAATTTTTCTCTCTGTGTGAAACAACTATTTAGAGAATAAAATATTCCATGCGTGTTTTGAAGAGAAATCTATGAAATGACTGCAAAATTTAAGCTTGAGAACGAATGTTTTCCAAAATGGGTGAAACAAAGAACAAGTTTAAAAGATTATGAAACAAACAGAACTTCCGCCGACACGTCTTATGTAAGAATTTCCATTAAAAATAAGAACTTTCTATTAAAACTTCAGTGTGGGGTGTGAAAACACAAATTTGTCCGTGACGAAGATCGAAATCGCGCGCCCTCACTCCGGAGTAAGTAGCTCTCCCATCTAAGCTACACGGACGGAATGCATAGCTGCAGATTTCTCGTCTTGACACATGTTTTACCTCTGTACTACGTCACATCAACTCCCTCTAATTTTTTTTTTTTTTTTTTTTTATAAGGCGAAGAACGAATTTTTCATTAATTCCAGACGATGTGTGGAACAAACATCACACATTTTTCGAAGAACCCAACAGCCAGTACATTGATTTTTACGTTCGGGCGCCAATGTGAAAACACAAATTTGTCCGTTACGGAACCGAAATCGCACCTCCTCTCTCCGGAGTACGATGCTCTCCCAACTAAGCTACACGCACGGAATGTATCGCTGCAGATTTGTCGTCTTGACACGTTCTTTACCTCTCTAGTACATCACAGGGGATAATAAAAGTTGTATGTCTCCATATTCTCCGACTAAACACTTCTCTGTTGTTTTTTTTATTTTATTTTCGTATTTTGTTTCCCTTTCTTTTTTGTTTACTACACAGCATGCGCTAAGTACAGCTGCAATCTTTCCACCAAAAAATCCCTTCTGTTTTCAAAGATTATCATCGTTAATTTCGGTAGTCTCTCAAGTTAATTCCTATAATTTCTGAAGTTTTATCCTCCTCAAATTAGAGGTGGTTACTGTAATGGAATTTTTGTGGTTAAAATATTGTATCTTCCGTTCTTTCATACGCTAAGCGTAGGAGACTTTGTTTTAAAAGTAAAAATAAATACACAGTATTTTAAACTCGAACTTGTATGATGAAAATATTCTGTGGAAATGATTGGCGTTGAAACTGAAAGTTAAAAGGAAAAAATCATTCATCAGGAATGCTCTCAAAAAACAACAGAGACTTATTCACCAAAGGAAGCTCTGACACTTTCCTTTACATTAGCATTTCCTTCCTATACCTTTAAAGCTCCTCAAGAGAGGGTTAATTGCAGAAAAAATCAGTCAAATCAAAAACTAGAACTGTCGATAAAAATTGAATTGTGTCTCTTTAAGATAACCCACAATAGAAGAGGATTGGTTGATTTCTTTCATATGGATGATCGCACGTTAAGAAGAATCTCCATCTCGAATTTAAGGTCTCCGCCAACGCAGGGCGATGAGCATAGCAATAGCCATCTCTCACTAGAGACTTGAACCCAAACACTCAAAGAAACAGAGTTGTATCTACCCGTTTTTACCCAGAAATTATTTTTTTTTCCATTATCTAGTCAAACTTATTGAAAGAACTCAGTTCTGTATTCTGTTACGTTGTAAACATACAGAAAACTCCGTGATTTTGAATTTGACAACAGTACATACAGTTAAAATGTTTCGTTAATGGAAAGTCGTGAATTATGAATTCAGACATCAAAACTTCCCGAACTCGTCCTGGAGCGGGAATCGAATCCGCGTCTCCCAGATAGTGACCGGGTATGCTAACTACTACACCATCCAGAACGACCAAGTCTCAAGTTTCCGATTAATTTGAAAACTTGAGATTTGCGCGGATTCGATTCCGGTTCCAGGACACCGAAATTTAAGTTTTCGGATATTATCTGACTTACCATCCTTGTCATATTTACACGAAAAAACGGATTGTCATCTTCAAAATTTGTATTATATGGTGTAATCCCGTATTCCATTCATGGTCAGATATCATAACTTCCCGTACCCAACTGTTCCCATGGGAACTACGGAACAGAATTTTTTCCGGAGACCTATTGACTTATTTTTATCCTTTTTGAAATTATTTCCAGTGTATTTCAGCACTGTAGTAAATAGGCAGTTGTATTTCAGCAGTGTAGTAAATAGGTAATTCTGTTTTACATTAATGCAAATATTTATTGTATACGAAATCTTAATTTAACCAAAATCTTTTAAATTATAGAATCGCATTATATTCTCTCAGACATACGAAATTTAACTTTTTCAGGTTTCGTAGTTACCTGATTTCACTAACATCTGAAATGATGTTTTTGATACATTAAACTTGAACAAGTGAAGTGAGATTTTTTCCCTTTATTACAATTTTAATAAATATTTTACAGTTTTTCTTACATATTTCTCAGAGTAGATTCATTTACGACATAGGATACATAACAGAAACCTTTTTATACTTGCCACTTTTTTAGGTTCAGCTTTTCTATACACACTGCGTACAAAATTTTAATGGTGCCGCCAAACCAACAAGGCGTGTCAATGTTAGCCATCTGAAATTCATGGAATTGTTATTTTAAAAATAAAAATAACTTAATGAATAAATCTTAACTGCCTGAACACACTTTAACTGTAATACGAAAAGAAACTGTCAAGATACTCAGAAATTCATTACATTTCAACAAAAAAAGAAACTCACATTTTCAAAGTTTCTCTACATATTAATTTGAGCAGCTTCTAACGTCGTCTGGCTCATAAATAAATAAATGTTGACATTATGACATATTTTGTCTTTGCAATAAATGTACAAAGAACCTGATGAATATAAAGATTTATGTTATTAATCTTGATATCAAACAAGCGGAAAAAAAGTTTTTATCAAGTTGAAGTAATCCTTTCGAGACATGGTTCTTTTTATGGCTAAATCATACACAGCAAATTCAAATATTTATCCGGAAAATTCAGATTTTAAAAGAGTACCTTTACAAAGAGTACCTTTATAAAGTAAACATTAGGTCACGAAAATTATTTTGATTTTATGTGAACTTATCCTAAGTTTGGATTTTTTTTTCTCATTCTTCACGCCCATTTAATTTAAAAATAAGCAAGAAAATGATATATCAAAATTAAGTATTTATGAGAAATTGTCAGTGACGTAATTAGTTTTGGTTCTAAAAAATATTTTTTTCATAAAAAAGAAGCTCGAAATTCTGCCCCCAAAATATTTTTAACACCTACGGAAAGGTTTTTGGAATTTTAGAGAGTTTGAGCGACTAAAATTATAAACTTTCGGAGATTCATACAACGAAAAATCAAATTTTAAAAACTGCTGAAACGTAATAAATGAAATATGAAGCAGCAATAAGAGAAAACAAATTAAGTTTTTTTTTCTGGGGGAAACACTATTACAGAAATAAAGGCATACGTGTTTTAGAAACCTAACTCCTGTGATAAATGCAAATGTGGTGTCGATGTATGCATATATGCCTCTTGGTGTGCTGTTTGGAAATCTGTGTCGTTTTTTAATTTAAATTTTTAAAACTCTTGAGAAGTGAGCTTGTGAAAGTGGGTGGTTCCGTGGTACCACAAGTAAAAAACACCTGACCTAATTTCTCAGCGATCAAAGAGACGCATGACCTCTAAAACAACATATAAAATTTGTTAAGAAATACATTTATATAAAATGTCACAATGCCATTGTTTCAGTAATACCAGATCTTCAAACGAAATATGAAATATATCTTAACACATAAAATAATATTACATTATAACTGCTTTATTATCATCATTGTTTTCACACAGGAACATGTAGAAATTTAATATACGTTCTTCTTTTCTTTTAGTTGTTTTTGGGTCTCTGTGCTATCGGAGTTGCATTTGCAGGTCATCACTACGATCATCATGATGATCACCATCACGAGGTAAGTAAAACCTAATCAATTATTAAATGAAATAGGTGGGCACAAAATGGCATAATAATGCATAATTTACTAGTTTATTTTTTATCAATTATGAATAAATAAGTTATTTATTTCAACAACGTTATGAATTAATAGTCAGTTTTCATTATTTTATTGAGATGAAATTTACTATCTTATTTGGTTATAACGCAGCCGTAATTGTTATATTGAAAGAATTCTTTAGTAATCAGTTATTTTAAACAATTATTTCTATGAATGTTAATTACTGTAGGGAATTTAAGCAGATAATATTATTTGACAAGTGCACAAAATTAAGTGAATCCGTCTCAAGTAAGTCAGAGTTAATTTTAAATTAACGGAATAGTTTCAGCATGATGTTGTCAAAATTGCCCTTGGAAAACGATCAGCGGCAAAACTTCGGCAAGCTGTTGAAAAAGTTAGACCGGCAAACACTGCGGCAAGACTTCGGCAAATACTGTGGCAAGACTTTGGCAAATACTGTGGCAAGACTTCGGAAAACACTGCGGCAAGACTTCGGCAACCTGTTGGAAAAGTTAGACCGGCAAACACTGCGGCAAGACTTCGGCAAATACTGTGGCAAGACTTTGGCAAACACTGTGGCAAGACTTCGGAAAACACTGCGGCAAGACTTCGGCAACCTGTTGGGAAAGTTAGACTTCGGCAACCTGTTGGGAAAGTTAGACTTCGGCAACCTGTTGGGAAAGTTAGACTTCGGCAACCTGTTGGGAAAGTTAGACTTCGGCAACCTGTTGGGAAAGTTAGACTTCGGCAACCTGTTGGGAAAGTTAGACTTCGGCAACCTGTTGGAAAAGTTACACTTCGGCAAACTTTGAGGCAAAACTACGGCAACCTGTTGGGAAAGTTACAACTAGAACTGAAAGAGCAATATTATCATATAACAAGATGACAATATTAATAAGAACATGCAGTCCGTTCTCACACCCACCCCTCACTCCCCGGCTCTCATTATCGAGACTAGTAACGTTAGTCTCCCGAAAGGAAAAATCTCTATTTTCCAAGCTTGCCTCAAAAAAAGTAGTACCTTAAAAATGCATACACTTTGTGTATCTTCCCCATAACAAGAAGTTTCGAACACATACGCCCCGGTGGCGCAGTGGTATAAGCGATGGCCTCTGATCATTCGTCCGAATCCCGTGAGGCATGGACGTTGTGTTTGTCTTACGGCACTGGCTCTCTCTCTTCCCTGGATCCAGTGACCCTAAATTAGGGACGGGCGACTGCTTATAGCCCATTGATTTGCTCACGGTTGTCGTTAAACCTCCAAAAAAAAAAAAAACACATACGTGAAACTGGAACCAAATGTGCTGTCAATTAAAATGCAAAAAGCGGCCCTGGTGGACGAATGGTCTGAGTCGCTAGCTTCTGATCATTCGTCCGATATGGGTTCGGGCTGGAATCCCGCCTAAGACATATAACGAAACAAGCCCATGTGCCCGTGGTGGGATTCGAACCCACGTCTCCTAGTCAGGAGCACGTTGTTCTCCCAACTAAACTACACCGACGAAGCTTATCACTGCAACTTTGTCGTCTTGACATGTGCGTCACCAATGAGGTAAGTACATCACATATATCTCCCTTAAGAAAGGCGGGGTCTCGAAATCGCATGTTTCGGGTCCGCCACAAATCATACTTCAAGAAAAAATTCCGATTAATTCCAGACGACGTGTGAAAGAAGCATCACATTTTTCGAAGCGTTGAAGAAGGAATTCTCATTAATTTCTGACGATGTGTGGAAGGAACGTCACACATTTTTCGAAGAACCCAAAGGCCAGGAAATTCGTTATACGTTTGGGCGCCAATATAGCGAAACAGGCCTTTTTGCCGTTGATGGCACTTGAAGCCACGCCTCCTCGCTCCGGAGCCAGTAATCCTCCCAACTGAACTATACCGATGAAACTTATCTCTGCAACTTTGCCGTCTTGACATTTGCGTCACCTCTAAGGTAGGTACGTCTCAGGCACGTATGGTGCAGTTGTTTTACGGCACTGGCTCTCTCTGGGACCAGTGGCCCCAAATTAGGGACGGGTGACTGCTTATAGCCGATTGAACTCGGGGATCGTTGAACCCTTAAGCAAAAGTAAATACAATATTTTGCATGCTGCATCAGGGATTTGATGCAGCAGTTGATTTTTCCTGTACTTTCTTTAAATTGAAGATTACTTTTATACAATTTGGTTTGCAACGCTGTAAGATGTTCTGGTTGCCGAATTATCAGAAGCGTAAATTTTTGTCTTATTTTCCGAGCTTGTCTAGCGTTTGAGTTACGGAGGAGGCACGGCTCCCATGGTTGTTATTTTAGGGTGCCGGCTTCGTCCCTTCTCCTGGTTCCTGGAGAAGGGATGAAGCCAACGCTCCTTGCAACGCTGTCATGATATTGTGGTGGCCGAATTATCAGAAGGTAAGTTTCTGACTTATTTTCCGAGCTGGTCAAACGTTTGAGCTTACACCTTTTAGTTCCTTACATTCGGAAAGATGAATAGTTATGTGCAAACATCTGTAATACATAACATCTTATCCTCATTGGTATAAAAATGTCCGCTCATTGAACTGATAATTTTTGTTTAACATTCTCTTGTTAACATACCTGCATAGAAACTATTTCAAGGACTGTGAACTTAAGGCCCCTTGTAACAGCAAGAGCTGTTATAAGGGGCCATAAGTTCTTTTGAATAGCTGCTTTCCCGTAGTCTAGTTTTTATGAACTTAAGCAACGAAAATGATTTCTGAAGAATATACGCATTTACTGAGAAAAAAAAATACTTTCCTTCTAAGCTGCCTTAATTCTTGGCTACTTCTTTAACCAGTTTCATACGAAGTTTCCGCAAAAACAATTTGTAAAATCTTTTTGCTCAGACTAGAGGCTCTTTCAACCATAAGGCCCCCTCCCGAACTGCGGGAATTGCGGGGGCTATCAGTACGTTCCTAGTCCAGCCCACGGGCTCCCTGTCTCCTTAAATATGATCTGCACGAACCAAAACTTCAATTGCAAAATGATACATCTGGTACGCCACAACGTTTTGGTACAACATGCCATTAAATTTTTAACAGTGCATCTGCGCCTCATCTGGTGACTCGACCACAGGTTAACGAATGATCAAAAAGTTAGTAAAATCATGCAATGCATTGATTATGGTACGCTTTCCAACATACCAGAAATCATTACTCAAGTTATGAGGAGAATGGCTGTAAAATAAATCTCGCTCCTGCGAACTGACCTTTGACCCGATTTCGATTATATTAAACAGAATTTGTTCAGTATACCTCCGGAACAACATACTAAAGTTTTGTCGCAATAGAAGCATTTTTAATCAAGTTATGAGGATAATGGTTGTGGAATAAATCTCGCTCCTGTGCCCTGACCTTTGACCCGAATTTGATTATATTCAACAAAACCGGTTTAGTATACCTCCGGAACAACATGGTAAAGTTTTGTCTCAATCGAAACATTTTTACGTAAGTTATGACGCATAAGGGCGATGGAATGGATCCCGGTCCTATGCCCTGACCTCTGACCCCATTTATCCCATTTTCAATAGGGTTCGTTCCCTGGTTGTCCGCTACCACATACTAAAATTTCATCGAAATCGAAACAGTTTTACGCGAGTTATCGTGCGGACAGACAGACAGACGGACAAAGCTGGAGCATATACACTTCTTCACCCTACGGTTGGAAAGCATAAACAAGTTAGGAAAATCATGCAATGCATTGATTATGATACACTTTCCAACATACCAGAAATCATTACTCAAGTTATGAGGATAATGGCTGTGGAATAAATCTCGATCCTGTGCCCTGACCTTTGATCCCATTTCGATTATATTCAACAGAACCGGTTCAGTATACCTGCGGAATAACATGGTAAAGTTTTGTCGCAATCGAAACATTTTTACGTAAGTTATGACGCATAAGAGCGATGGAATGAATCCCGCTCCTATGTCCTGACCTCTGATCCCATTTATTCCATTTTCAATAGGGTTCGTCCCCTGGTTGTCCCCTACCACATACTAAAATTTCATCGAAATCGAAACAGTTTTACGCGAGTTATCGTGCGGACAGGCAGACAGACGGACAAAGCTGGAGCATATACGCTTCTTCAACTTACGGTTGGAAAGCATAAAAACCAGCGCCTAATGCATGTACGTATCATTTTATGCATGCAGCATATTGAAATACTCTTTGCATATTTTATGTTCTTTACCATAAAAGATGTGGAAGAGTCGATATGTTAACAGGCTTTTTCTTTTTCTCCAGGAACATCATCAACCGCAGCCCTACCGCTTTGGTTACGAGATTAAGGATCACGAAAGCTCCCAACACAGGCACGAATCTGGTGATGGACACGGAAACGTGAAAGGAAGTTACGGTTACGTGGACCACAAAGGAATCCACAGGGAAGTCCACTATGTTGCTGACCACCATGGATTCCGGGCCCAAATCAAAACAAATGAGCCAGGAACTGCCAATCAGGATCCAGCGCACGTAAAGATCGAATCACATGTCACTCACCATCACCATGAGCCTCAGCACCATCATAAACATCACCATTAGTAACCATTAAATAACGCGAGGAAGTGCTCATCACATCTCATTTTTATGTAACCATAAGGGAAGGAGGGGAAGTGGGTATTTATTGTTAAAAGTTGTTTACAAAGTCTCAATAAATTGTTTGTTGAACGAAAATTTTGTGGTGACCTAATTGATTGTCTCAAAAATTTTATTTAGTATCCACATTAAATTATCTTTCTCCAATTTTATATTTCTCATATATCTTTTTGTTACTAAAGAACTAAGTACTGAAGAAATAGTATTAGCTCAATTGTCTCTTGAATACTGTTTCCATGAAATTCGACCGTGGATGTTAAAATATACAGCCCCAACTGAAAAACAAAACGTTAAAATAAAAGAGGATAAAAGGATTTTCTCTGATATACAGTGGATTCATCAGTTAATTGGCTTAGCCGTTTATTTGGGACAATTCTTGAAGAACTTCCCAAATTAGCTCTTTGATGTAAAACTTCACATAATTGGGGCAACCAGTTAATTGGGCGAAAGTGTTCTAGCCCCGATATGTTCCAATTAAACGGAATCTACTGTATTTACTGAAAATGTAACGTCTTTGGCTAATTACGAGCTCATAGCCAGTGCCATGCACAGGTGAAAAAGCTGTGACTGAATTTTTTATAATATGAATCGTATATTAGAAGACTGGTTTGCACGCCATCGCCGTTGTCGTTCTCTATTTAAGCGACATTTCGTTTCAACTTTATCTTCTTTCATTTTGTACTACAAAGAAAAATTCCACGGAACGAAAATGTTTTAAAAATCCACCACAGTAAATCAAAACTGCGCCTGCAGTTACTTTCTCACAATTATACTTGTTCCTTTTTATGAAATAAAATAATGCTGATTCCTTTTTATGAAACTACTCTGCAATTTTATTCGTTTTTATGAAATTGCTCTGCAATGCGATGAAAATGAAACAAAACACGACATAACACCTACGTAACAGAAAAAACATCGCAGACAATTTGTCGAGCACATGCGTGTTGTCACAAAAGAATTCGTTTGCCTAACTAACTTTATTTTATTTTCCGGTATTTCTCCTTGATTTTACGTATTGTGTGATAACGGTGAGCTTAGTTCCGATTTCAGCCCCGGGATAAAAGCAGATGGCACTGTAAGTACTGAATGATGTCAGAGCGTGATACTGCTTTGATTTAAACGTTCCGTAGCTTTTTTGTGAATGCCCGGATGGCTATAAATATCCCCCACAGATATTTCTTAATTACCCAGTGATTGGCTTGAACGGCCAGTAAATAATATGTCTACTTGCTGAAGCTTGAACCTCTTCATTTCATCCAGAACTAGTCACTTTAACGAATAGCAAACTTCACCGTATTACTCTTACAGCGTGTAACACTGTTCAAGTATAGCAAACTTGGTAATAGGTTAATGCTGTAAGCTCGAAGCAATAAGACAATCAAGTTCTAACAAGCTTGAGCTCCAAAACATCTAAGTAGCAAAATATATCCAAGAAACGGCATTCTGACGGAAATCAACTAGAAAGCATCTGACCAAAGTCAGCTGCATGTAAAAAGAAATTCTGAAATTCACACCCGACCAATTTTCCGTAATTTAATAAATTAACGAATCATACGAGTATGTCTGATGTAACCTTTTCTGAGAAATGACGGGGGGGGGGGGAACTCCGTTTTTTACGGGGTTTTCGTACGCCAGGAAAATTTTGGTGTTTTCAGAAACCTTTCCGCAATTTTTTTCGTATGTTAAGAGAAAAACTGCGTTCTCACTTGAAATTTCTGGTAATAGGAACGAATCGCGGGAATATTTGAGGTTTGATTAACTATTAACCCTTTAACGACGATGACCCCAAAATCTTGTATCACTCTAATAACACCCGAAACTCTTTGTTGGTTCACTTCTTTGTTTAATAACAACAATAGTGACCGAGGGTGACTCCTGCTGATCCCTCATAAGTCGTTCAAATTTGAAAAACAGGTAAGGGTAGGAAATCTAACTCACTCTAGGTGTATGGCCGTTTGTATGTACGGGCGTTTTGGGCGTTTTGGGCGTTATGGTCGTTAAAGGGTTAAAATTCAATCGTCTATCGGAGGACTTGATTTTGAAGTTCCATAGTGAGATCGGATATTGTAGGTAGCAGTGTATCGCATGAAATTAAAAAATGAAATGAAATGAAAAAATTGAATGCAAAATATTTCTATTCACGTGGCATAACATAAGCGCATGTATGGGACGCCATGTGCATGTTCCGCCCTTTCGTGCTATTCTTTTTACTGGTGTGGAATGTGCATTACGTGAATTATGTATGTTCTCAGTTTTCTTTAGCAATACCCACTCGAACGCCTGTGAAATGTAGTACAGATGGAAACGGGTCTACAATTTTTTGCGGGTCAGATGGGTCGGGTCAAGGCGTTCCTGACACGATTTCGACTTGGTTTTATTTACATTTTATTTTTGAATAAAAAAAATTAGGGTTATTTGCATAAAAATATTTCAAAGAACCTTATAGGAGGTCTTTGAAATTATACTTCAGAGCTACAGAGTTATGATCCAGGAACTTTCTGAGAAGGGTAAAGAAATGGGGATTAAAAATAAACTTTCAGAAGAAATGAAGATTGATCAATTGATGGGGTAAAGCTGAAGCTAACCAATTCCTACGTTTACCTTGGGCAGCAGGTATCAAGTGAGGGTCAGACTGATGAAGAAATAAATTGGCGTATAAAACTTGGTTGGAGAGCTTTTGGAAGAAAAAGTACAATTTTTAAGAGCAAAAGCCATTATGATTTAAAAGAAAAGTGTTTAATCAATGCATCCTTCCTGCGCTTACGTGCGCAGCAGAGTCGTGGACTTTAGAAGCCTGGAGAAATGCATGCTTGGTGTAACCAAGAAAGGTAAAAACAGGAACTCGTGGATAAAGAAAATAACAAGAGTGGAAAACATCACGATCAGAGTAAAATCCGTGAAATGGCAATGGGCTGCACATGTTGCCAGTAGAACGGACACCCGACGGACAACCGAAATTTTAGACTGGATTCCGAGGGACAGAAAAAGACCCAAAAGAAGGACCCTATGGGAGATGGATGGATGAAATTCAAAAACATGCCGGAGTGACATGGAGGAGACAGGCTCAGGACAGACAGTTGTAGAAAAAACTTTGGGAAACCTTCATCCAGCAGTCAAATGATAATGTTTGACAATGGCGATGATGATATATTCGAGTTTATAGCTCAAAGCAGATTTGTCCGGGTCTGGTCCAATTATGTGACGGCCGGGTCCGGGTCCAATTATGTGACGGCCGGGTCCGGGTCCAAAATTTTTGACCCGTTTCCAACTCTGAAATGAACTTGAAGGGAGAGTTAAAAGCATTCGATATTACACTGACGGAAAGTGAAAAAAGAACACCAAGAAGGAGACGTCTGATACCAACAAAATTTATACAGCATAATAACGGAATACAGAGGATAACGTGATCAACACATTACGACAAAATACAGCTGTATTTGCTGGTAAACTGAAAAACAACATTTCCATGTAACATGGCTAGTACGAGGTTGAACCGCCATGAACTGCGCCACACTGTGCAATTCTGGCATGGAGTCTGTCGTACAGATGTTGGATGTAAGTTTGGGTTATTGAGTTCCAAGCATCCTCAACCTGGACGCGTAAATCGGGGATGGTCGTGGCTGGCCGTGGAGACCGCATAAGTCGTTGTCCCATAAAATCCCACACGTGCTAAATGGGGGACAAATCCGGTGAACGTGCAGGCCATGGAAGTTGTCTCACACCCTGAAGTGCATGTTGCGTTGCACGTGCCGTGTGTGGGCTTGCGTTATCTTGCTGGAAAACACCACGATGGACCGACCTTACAAATGGCACAACAACGGGCTGAATGATGTTGTTGATGTAGGAGGTGCTGTTTAACGTACCCGGTACAAACACTAGTTGTGTACGGAAGTGATAGCTGATCTCTCCCAACACCAGGAGACCAGGTGTACGCACTGTGTGTCGCTGGCGGATGCAAGAAATGTGGAGACTCTCGCCTGTGCGTCTGTGAACACGCATACGGCCATCGGAGGCTCCCAAGCAGAATCTGCTTTCATCGCTGCACACGACAGATCGCCATTGCGTTCTCCAGTGCAGATGTTGGCGACAGCACAGCAGCCGTTCCTGACGGTGGGCTGGAATCAGAGGTACACACGCCAGAGGCACACGTGCACGTAGTCCTGCATCCAGTAGACGTTGCGGATTGTTCGCACAGTCACCTCAGGTGCAACGGCAGCTCGGATTTGCGTCGCAGTGGATGTTCTGCTTGACAACGCCGCTCTTCTTATGCGTCGATCGGTCCCCTCATCAGTCCGTCTGTGACTCCCGGTTCCACGTCTTCTCGTGTGGGAATGTTTCTCGGACCATCTACGCCACCATCGTACCACCACCGATACTTCCCGTCCAATTCGCTCCGCAATACGACGATACGACGATACGACCACCCGGCCTCGCGGAGTCCGACTGGACGACCTCGCTCAAAGTCCGATAACTGCTGAAATCGTACACGTCTTCCATGTCCAGGCATTGCAGCATCTTTAGGATCTTCGCACGTGTCCGTACGCCGACGACTGATTACATTCACTTCGCCGTACTCCTTAAATACCACCGACGATAATTTGCATATTATGTCGTGCTGTGGCGTAAGCGCTCACCGGTTGGTCCCGAAATTAACATCACACCTACGTAAACTCGACCCCATTAACATATGTAAATTTCATGATCGTCCGCCAATTCCTTCTTGGCGTTCTTTTTTCACTTTCCGCCAGTGTATATGAGAATTTCGCTATAACCCAACAGATCAAAAATGGGTTATTTTCGGCCCATTACATAGTGTCAGGTTACAACTAGTTAATCACACTCTTTACTAAGCGTAGGTAAGCAAACTTATGAATTAGGAACTTTGGCTGGCAATAAAAATATGAATGAGACCTGCACAAGCAAAACATTTAATTAATGCAAAAATAAGGTAACTGCAAAAATTTGAAATATCACTTATTACATGTGTTTCTCTGTTTACACGTTATGTCGAAAATATGAGTCAAATGTTGCTTATTTTGTTATGATAGCAGCTACTGTTTTTTTTTTTTTTTTTACTCTAACTCTGTGTTAGTTTCTATACGCAAAATAATCTGTAACATTCAAGAACAAGTCTGTGTGGAACTGCACTCATTTCTACAGCAAACTCTTCTTCAACGCTTGATTGATCATCATTAGGGATACGTTAATTTCGCCAAAAAAAAAAATCGAAATTTCGCAAAAACAAAAATTTTTAAATAAAAAATTTCGCATTTATTCGCAAAAACTGAAGACGAAAAAAATGTTTTTCAAAGTTTACTTCGTTTGCTGTTTTTCAAAGTTTACTTACTGGTAGGCTAAGTACCAAAATACTTTGTTAAAAGCTAACAACATTGTAGTAGTCTCTATATTCTCTTCCTTTAAACCTTTGCCTTCTGTCAGTAATAACGATGTTGTACATACTGAAATATCTCTCAGCATCCATGCTGTTAACAGAATTATGAATGCTTTGAATAGCTGCCTTTGCATAGTTTAGGTAGCAGCACTTTGTTGCTTTTAAAATCTGTATGACATCAACAGGAGTCTCTTGGTTGACCACTGTAAGTAGCTGTCTGCGAAAATGATTGTATCCATAGATGAGCTCATCCCGTAGTATGTCTTTAAAACATGGTATCGTAGAGGAGCTTTCCAATAATAAATTTCTGTTTAAAAATGATGTGGGTGTGGCCGCGGCTACAGATGGACAAAATAGTCTGCCAATATGCTGGTAGGCTTCATTTGTTGCGTTGGACGTCACGTGGAGAGTTCATTTGCCCTTCTAGATGAATATTACAAAATTTGCTCATCAAGACATTTGTATCGCTTAAATACAATCCCTCGTGGTCAAACTCTTTCACTCTATCAACTAATTCCTTCTTAGGGCGGCCAAAATTGATATACGTCTATCAAACGGATCGCGAATGTTGTTGTTTGTAGTCTACTAGCGAAATGCAAAAATAAACATGGGCTCATTCGTATTCTTTCAAGGACAGCCAGGCAGTGCAACTGAGCGGTGCTGGCTGACACGCCGAGAGGGAAAGAGGCGTAGCCTGGAGTTTCCCGGGTAACAAACGCTGAGTAGGACATGCATGGCGCAAGTGCTGCGCAAAATTACGTCCTATTTTCGCTTTCAAAAATGTTAGTTATCGAGATGTCGCGGAAAAGTAATTGAAATAAAATTTTCGTATTTATTCGCTTGTATTGGCAAATTTCGCATTTATTCGCATCTATTTCGTAAATACGAAAATTACGTATCCCTAATCATCGTGTACACATCTGTACGATTTCCCTCTCGAAAAGAGTTTCTTTCAACACTCGATAAACTGTCGCTGAAATTTCGTTTCAGCTCATCCTTATTTTGTTTTTTTAATTCGGGAAAAAAGAATTTGGTGGAGGACCAAATTTCTTCGCAATTTAAAATTTTTTCACTCCTACTTTTCCTACTAAACTGATTGCTTCGATTTTGTCACCGATCGATGAAGATTTAGGCTTGTTTAAAGCCATGACTTTTCGATTTTCTTAAGTGCATAGCACAGATTACTCTGCAACAGAACAGTCGAAGTTCAACAAAATTTACCAAGCATCATGAACGTGATTCTTTGTTACCTCGGAGAGACTGCTTGAAAAGCACCCATTGAAGAGCGGGGTAACATACCAGAAGAGAAAAGGAGTCGGAGTCAAAAATCATTTCGCTAGCGTGACGATATTAATCCTGTGTCTTGCCCCCATAGAAACAGATTCATAGCAGCGCCAAGGAGAGATTAAACGACTAAAAGGAGTCAAGTACATACAAGATATGATTTGCCTAGGAGTTGTGTGTGTGTGTGTGCGCGCGCGCGCCTTGTAAAATCTTAATTTGCTGCTGTCGGACGAACCTACATTATTCTCCGGAACCGAATGTTTTCACAATTAAGTTACGCCAGCGAGGGCTTACTTCTTCTAGCGTATTGCTTTCTCTTCAGCTACGCCGGCAAGGGCTTACTTCTTTCGGCGTGTTACCTCCTCTTACGGGTTCCCTATTTGTTCATGTTCGTTTCGTCCACAGTTCACTTTGTCCACATTCATTTCGTCCTCAGAATGGATGGAATACCGTGGAAATTTTCTGTTTGACAGAATTTGTGTTACTACGCAGAAAAAAAGGGGGGGGGGCAGCGAACATTGCTTGCATGCGTTTTTTTTTTTTCCTGTTTAAGTTTTTCGATTAAAAATATAACAATTTCAAATGCTATTTAAAGTAAAACGGAGAATGTGAAGAGTTTTTAACTTTTTGTGTTGTACGATGTCAATCACTATGATATAAATGAAATTTTATTCCAATGGCCGTAGATGTGTTGGATTGAAGAGGAAAATTTTAGACTCCCTTTCTTCTTCATGTAAAAAGTCTCTATTTTTCTTCTCTCACATAGCACATTCTCAGTAAATATCAATCTAAATGTTATTCACCATTATACTTTTATGGATTTTTTTCTCACGTTAAATAATGGTGGCATATATAAAGAGCATTATAGTTCGTTCGTATGAAAATTAGTAATACGGAAATTGTAAGCAATTAATCACAATAAAAAATAAATATACTGAAAAGCTAAGAACTATATGAAAACAGTATACAATACGTATCTCAATTAAGATTTTTGTGAAACTTTAATTTATGTCATAGTGATTGACAACGTATCACACAAAAGACTTAAAAGGACCTTCAAAGTTCAGTTCAGCGTTTTGCTTTAAATAACATTTAAAATAATTATATTTTAACCGAAAAACTTAAACAGGAAAATATACCCCATGTAAGCAATATCAGCTGACCTTTTTTTCTTTCTGCCCAGTAATAAAAAATTCCATCAAAACAGAAAATTCCTGCGGTATACCTTCCAGTCTGAAGACGAAATGAATGTGGACAAAGTGGGCGGCGGACAAAATAAGCAGTGGACTAAATGAACAGCGGACAAAGTGAACGGTGGACGAAATGAACTGAACCAAGTGAACGTGGGCTTTATGAACACCGACAAATTAATCCGGCCGAAGATTTTTACGATTAAGCTACGCCGGCAAAGTCTTGCCGTTTCGATATGTGTGTCACTTCTGTAGAACGTCCCATATATCCCCTCCAACCCTTGAGAAAGGCGGGGGCGGAATCATAGGTTTTCCGGTCAGCTCGCAAACCGCTGTAGAAGACGGAATTCTGATTAATTTCAGAAGTTGTGTGGAAAAAGCATCACATATTTTTCGAGTTTCTTGGCCAGCAGATCTTTTAAACGCTCGGGCGCCAATGTGAAGAAAAGCTCTAGTCGGTGAAACTTAATTGGGAAAACATTCGGCTCCAGAGCAAAAAGATGTCGGTTCAAGTCGCGCCACCGACAAATATTTGGGTTTCACAGTGTGTGTGTGTGTGTGTGTGTGTGTGTGTGTGTGTGTGTGTGTGCGTGTGTGACAGAGCAGCGGGAGAAACTAAAACAAGAAAGATGACACCAAATTTTCGGGTACAATGAGTACGTCTTTTGAATCCGTTCTGACGCGAATTAAATATATCAAAGCTCTGCATAGTCAATGGAACCGGTATGGAAAATACTACCCAGTCTTAGCATAAATACTGTTACAAATGTTCGACAGATGGCGCGCAAGCGGTGTGCAACGTCACCGACCAGCCAGGAGGCATGAAGCAGCTAGTGAATCATTGTGCGTTCAGTGACACAGGAGATAACGTATTTCGTGAAGTGCATGCCATGGAGTGGGACGATTATGAGAATCGTGTTGCTGTAATAGCGCTGCACAAAGTTAGCAAATCAGCTTCCAAGATTTTCAATATGCTGAAGAAGCTGGAAATCAGCCGAACTTTTTGTCTACCTGACCATAAAAAGGTTCCTGGTACCTGGGACCGTCGCTGACCGTCCCAGAAAGGGTCGGCTGCGTACCGTGAGGACTGTCACATGGCAAAGCAGAGGCAACCCGCATTCGACGAAATCCTGTCAGAAAACAATCAGTGATGGCTCGTGAGCTGAACATTTCATGAATGTCGATGTCACGCGTGCTGCGGAGGGACCTAAGGGTGAGAACTAACCGGCAGTGTACAGGGTACCTCCTCACCCAACAACTGAAGCAGCAGAGTTCCGATGCCGGATTTTTGAGGTTTTATTGCATGTACTGCAAGGAGAGACAGTGTGAGAAAGAAAAAGCGGGTGTGTACGCTATATCTATAGTGTATCTAATAACACAGAAAAAGAGATATATCGGAATGACAAAACGATCCTTATATACTAGATGTAAAGAACACATGCGAAGTATCAACGATGGCATGGAGAATACAGCCCTCGACAGAGAAGTAATGAATTGCTCACCCTTTCCTATATGGAATAACATTAAAGAAGTTTTTTTATTATTATTATTGGGGGTTTAAAGACCACCGTGAGCAACTCAGTGTGGGCTATAAGTAGTCGCCCGTCCCTAATTTTTTTTTTTTTTGATTGGAGGTTTAACGACCACCGTGAGCAACTCAATGGGCTATAAGCAGTCGCCCGTCCCTAATTTAGGGCCACTGGTTCCAGGGAAGGGAGAGAGCCAGTGCCGTAAGACAAACACAACATCCATGCCCGACCGGGGTTCGAACCCGGACCCCTTTCAGACGAATGATCAGAGGCCATCGCTTAGACCACCGCGCCACCGGGGCGGCCCCCTAATTTAGGACCACTGGTTCCAGGGAAGAGAGAGAGCCATTGCCGTAAGACAAACACAATATCCATACCTCACCGAGATTTGAGCCCGGACCCCATCTCGGACGTGAGATCAGAAGCCATCGCTTAGACCATAGGCGTAACCACTGGGGTATCGGGGGTCAGGACCGCCCCCCCGATTTCCAGAGTCGGAGATCCTCATATATATGTATATATATATAATGTGTGTATGTGTGATCTGACCCCCAGATTTTGAAGCATGGTTACGCCTCTGGCTTAAACCACAGCGCAACCAGGGCGGCTTAAAAGAGTTGTCCCTTACACGAACTGGTAGAACGTCACATATATCATCTGTTGTTCCGTCTGTTAAAGGCTCTGCCTGTTCTCTTCAAAGAGACTGCCATTAGGGAAACAGTCGAAATTTTCTCCAGAAAACTAGCATCCAATGATATGGAAGTACGAATGGTTTGGCATGCCTTATTGAAAGATGGACACACATCGCAGCATACCATATAATTGCGCGATAAAAATTATCGTGATACTACTCATGATGTCGCCTGAGTGATTTTCAAAAAATCATCTTTGTTTCTTACGTGTTCTAATTCCCTGCGTTTTCATGTCCACCGCTGCCTTGAAAAAGCCTTCTAGTGGAGTGTGAAAGCTTGACGAAACTTTATGCGTATTTACACCAGTGAATAAACGGATTTGCTAAGCTTTAAGCGTTTCTCGAGAGTTATTCGTAGATTTTGTGTAGCAAAACCAACTGGATTTGCAATATAACCAGAGACGGATTTAGGGCTTTGCCACCCTTACTTACTTTAAAATAAAGAACTTGATGGCTACAATTTCATGTAACTCATTCTGATCCGATCCAGGATCAAAGAAAAAATGTTAGAGGAGGTGGGGAGATGAATGTAGCCTATCCAAAGCAAAGTACAAATAAAAAATAATAATTTAAAGCTTAAATGTGATGAAATTGTTAACAAGATTTTTTTACAATTAATAACATTTCGTCTATCGTTGAAAAAAAATCCAGACTTTTGACTACTGCCATCAATTACTAATTGATTAAATATTTGCAATTAATCAGTTGCTTTGGTAGAAGTTTCTCTCTTTCTTTCCCTTTTTTTTTTTTTTTTTTTTTGATTGTAGGTTTAACGACCACCGTGAGCAACTCAATGGGCTATAAGCAGTCACCCGTCCCTAATTTAGGGTCACTGGTTCCAGGGAAGGAGAGAGCCAGTGCCGTAAGACAAACACAACATCCATGCCTCACCGGGATTTGAACCCGGACCCCGTTCGGACGAATGATCAGAGGCCATCGCTTAGACCTGCCGCCCCAGTGGCGCAGTGGTCTAAGGCGCTGGCCTCTGATCATTCGTCCGTAAGGGGTCCGGGTTCGAATCCCGGTCAGGCATGGATGTTCTGTTTGTCTTACGGCACTGGCGCTTTCCCTTCCCTGGAACCAGTGGCCCTAAATTAGGGACGGGCGACTATTTATAGCCCATTGAGTTGCTCACGGTGGTCGTTAAACCTCCAATCAATCAGTCAATCAATTTCGGAATATAGCCCAACTATAGCGGCGCCGAGTCATATCACTAATCAAGACAATGCTTTATGTTTTTATTGCTTATCAGTTAGTTTTGTGACGTGAAATACCACGAAAAACTTCATGTAAACGTCTGTTGTCCCGTCTGTTTAAGGCTCTGCCTATTCTCTTCGAAGAGAAATACAGGAAACGAAGATGGACAGCCCCGGTAGCGCAGTGGTCTAAGCGATGACTTCTGATCATTCGACAAACGGAGAGGTCTGGGTTTGAATCCCGGATAAAGCATGGTTGTTGTGTTTGTCTTTCGGGGGTTTATTTGCTGAGTTCCTTGTTCACCTATGTACATTACTGCCGTTGAAACACAGAATGTCTATACTGTATATATCTGTATATCTATGTCAATGTATCTGTCAACAAAGTCCAATAAAGAATTTAAATAAAAAAAAATTAAAGCTCCAATAAAAAAAACAAAAAAAAAACGAAGATGTGGTCCACCTGTGATGACGTCATAAACAAGTTGCTAGGCTTTCAGTTATAGGGGGCGTTGAGCGGATTCTCCCCATGTGTGCACCACTGGCTGAGATATATGAATAAAAATCCGCTACTGTCCTACAACAGGATTACGAACTGAAAAGAATAATTATACAAGTAGTAGACTGTAGCAGTGAAAGCATAGATTTCAGCTCGTTTGACGTAACTTTCTTACATATCGCATGATGTACGCGACAATGTTCAAATTAGAACTTATGAAACACCTGCGAAAGTCGTTGAGAAACGCAGCATGCAAGAATTCGTAAAAACATTTTATTAACAAATATAAGCAGAATAATTTCTTTCAGTTTTTGCGGCTGAAGAAAAAAAAAACAAAAAAAAAAAAAAAAAAACGACGAACCGTGAAAGATTTTGCGAAGAGTCAGAATCAGCGACGCTTGTCGAAGAGATGATGCATCTTTATTGAAGCAAATAGACATACGCAAAAAAAATTTCATCTTTCACTTTTAACCGCACGAATGGGACTTTTTTCTTCCCTAAATTAATGTTGTTGTTTTTTCCTGTTCTTTTAAAACTTATACAATTAGGCTAATCGTAACACATGGTCGGACGTTGTTTACAAACGGACTTGTGACAACACGTGCGTCTGGTAAACGATGTTGGAATGTTCTCGGGTTTTTCAAGAAAGTGAAAGCAAGAAAAAGGTAACAGCAACGAGGAAGTTGTGAGCCTAATTAGCCAGCGGTGATTAATGGAAACTGAAGGATCACATGACGCATATTAAAACAGCATTTTTTTCTTAATGAATTACTGACCCTTCCTTGGCCTCCTTTGAAAAACAAAACAAAACGGTAGGCTCAGTTCTGATTGAGCAGTCAGTTTGGAAAGTAGGATTACGACTGGCAGATCGGAGAATTGAAATGAGCTAGTCGAGTATGGTTTCAATCGGCTGCTCTTGCTCTAAAGTCGTTTCTGTCGATTTATACTTCTTTGCGCAAGTTCGAGATGGGCCCGGTACGTTTTTTTTTTTTTTTTTTTTTTGATTGGAGGTTTAACGACCACCGTGAGCAACTCAATGGGCTATAAGCAGTCGCCCGTCCCTAATTTAGGGTCACTGGTTCCAGGGAAGGGGGAGAGCCAGTGCCGTAAGACAAACACAACATCCATGCCTCACCGGGATTCGAACCCGGACCCCGTTCGGACGAATGATCAGAGGCCATCGTTTAGACCACTGCGCCACCGGGGCGGCCCGGTACGGGTTTGATCGGCATGTTGGATTTTGTTTGGCGGCGTCTGAATTTAGGCATTCTCGATACTCTCTAGTTCGTTGTGCTGCAGTCTTCTTGGGCTTCTTACATTCCTCATCACTTGCTCTTGACTCTCGTTTCGATTTTCTCCACTTTTGCTTGCGTTCATTCTGCGAATTCCGCGGCATTGTTAAAAATGTTAACATGTTCACACGAAAACATTTTTTTTTCAAATTTTAGTTTAAACCACTGTGATATATTCCTTATATATTTGAATAGATCTCGTCGAGAGCTTTGAAACGATACCACGCATAGTCGTGTTGCAGTCACGGTTGCCCAGATAGACTGAGTCAAACGCGGCAGCACACCCAGAAATATTGCATCGTCTCTCCCGCGCACGGTGAGCGGCGCACGATGTATTACGCAATATGGGATTTGGACTCCATGCTATTTACAAATATGCTAACCCGATTAGTGTGCAGCACGTGTTTTTAACGCAATAATGATTTCAATTGGGACCTATTTTTCTCACAAGCGGTCGGCCGTAAGTCGCCCCATACCATCCGGGGAGTTGACGTAGTCCTACGTTAAAAAAAAAAAAAACGAAAAAGAAAAACGTAGTAGCTGAACAGTATCTTCATAACTCTACGGCACTCCTCCCAAAATGAAATCGAGTTCCAGAGATTTTTTTTAATTGCGTCAAAACCATGGGCGTATTCAGAGAGCAAGGGGTTGCCTTGCAACCCCCCCCCCCCCGCTAAAGTGTTTCATTTTTTTGCGTGTGTGTATTTGGTTAAAATGAGTCTTACATTTGAAAAAAAAATGCTTTAATTTTTTCTATGTTTCATTAACTTTTATTTTGTTCTGCTAAATTTAAAAAAAAAACTTCGATTTTTCGTCATCCTGCTTAAAAAAATCTATATACGCCCCTGAACACAACTAATGTAGGTACTTTAATACATGCCAATGAGTAAGTATCATTTTTAGAATAATTGTTAAGCAACGTCGATACTTAAAACTATATTCGATTTTAAGCACGTCTTTTGTAAAAAAAGATCGCGCTTATGCTATCGGTTTGTCCGTCCGCCTGTAGACACGATATCTCTGCAACTATTAGTCCGATTTGAAAAATTATTTTTCATTGTGAAGCTTGAAATATGCGAATGATGATTCTTCATTTCGTTTTTTTTTTTTTTACTACGTACAATTTCGCCGCTAAAGGGCGTAAATGCAGGTGATGTCGAATTCAAAAATGCGTTTTGTTCCACATATTTGCCTCTAAACATCCGAATGAAAAAAATTATTTATCTTTCGATTCCATTTATGTCGAAGAGTATTTCAGATATAGTTACTTTTTCAAATTACGCACGGATTTTCCGCTAGGGAGCGTAAAAGTAAATTACATTTTCCCCGATAACTCTCCTTCTAAAACTCCGATTTGAATTTTTTTTCTTCAGCGGATACAGCTCCTGATGGAAAATCTTTTGCATATAATTTCTAATTTTTGGTAAAGAATACTTTGGCCACCAGGGGGCGTAAGTGCTAATTTTTGCTTCTGATGTATTTGCCATAAAATCTGAGCTTCTAAATTATCGACTGAAAAAAATCTTTCATGGATTGATGCCACTCACATCGATAAACCTTTTCGGAATATTTTCTTCTAAAAATATTCCACAGTTTCTCCGCCAGGGGGCGTAGTGTATATCCTATTTGTGTCAATATCTCTACTTCTAGGAGTCCGATTTGAAAAATTCCTTCTTTGTTGTCTAGTGATTTCAGTGTGGCATGTTTTTCATATAATTTTAAAATTTTCAAGTAATTCATAGACTTTCCGCTAGGGGGCGTAGAGGTAGGCTACTCGACAAATTTGTGCTGTGTATGGGGAGGATGCTGTTGCTCCGAGGACAGCCAGCAAGTGGCTTGAGCGGTTCTGAGGTGGCAATTTTGACCTTAACGACTCTCCACGCTCAGGTCGTTCATCTCACTTTGATGAGGATCGTTTAAACCTTTTCATCCACTTGGATCGGCGGCAAACTACGCGTGAATTGGCCAATGAGATGGACTGTGATCAGGCCACAGTGGTGCGACACCTGGAATGTATGGGAAAGGTCAAAAATTGGGGTCTTGGGTGCCTCAATTTCTCACTTTCCCATACATTCCAGGTGTAATTGGGGCACCGAAGACAACAAGAATCAGCGTGTTGCCATATGTAGTTCTTTGCTCGCTCGTTATCGCGAATGTCCTCAGCAACACGAACCCTTTCTGTCACGTATTGTTACTGGAGATGAAAAGTGGTGCCTGTATGTGAATTTCAGACATCATAGGGAATGGCTAAGCCCAAACAAAACGCCCACACCACGTTCAAAACATGACCTTCATCCTGTGAAGATCATGTTGTGTGTCTGGTGGGATATGGAAGGCATTATTCACTAGAAAATGCTGCCTGGGACCATAAACGCTGCACTGTATTGTGAGAAACTCCGCTGTATGGAGGGAGCCATTCAGCAGAAACTGCCACATCGGCACCATGGTGTCCTTCTCCAGCATGATAACGCACGCCATCACAGTGCAAACATGACGAAAATGACAATTCAGGACATCAAATGGGAGATCCTTCCACATCCGGCCTATTTCCCAGATCTCGCCCCTTCAGACTATCACCTGTTCCGATCTCTGTCGAATGCACTCCGTGGCAGAACGTTCAACAATAATGTTGATCTCCAGAATTTCCTTGATGATTTCTTCGCAGCAAAACCTGCACGTTTTTTTTTCAAGAATTGCATTGCAGACCTATCCAGACGTAGGGACACCATCGTGAACAGTGGGGGGAGAATACATAGTTGATTGATTCCGTTTTTCTTCTGATGTAATACATTCCTGTAGTGGGGATGAAAAACACGGCATGAACTTATGGAACAACCCAATAGTTTTTCGCGCAACTAACCCGGGCACAGAGTTACTTACTGCGTTAAGTGCGAACCCTCATATGCGTGAAAGGAATTGTCTAGAACAGCTGAGAGAGGCATATAAAACAATATGCGGATATGACTAACACCAATGTCCATCCTGAATACGCTGAACAGTTAATTAGTCATCTGTGGTGAGTAGCAGAAAGCCCCTCTGAATGTTCTAACCTCCAAGAAAATTATTGCAAGCCCGTGAAAGCATCCTTCTTTGTTACGTCCACTGTCTGATACTCATTCACTCTACGCACTATAAAAAAAATTTGAAATTCACGAGCCACTTTCCCCCATTCCTTTCGTGAATTAACGAAGCATATTTCTCATACAACCTTTTCCGTGAAATAACGGAAAGAAACCTGAAGTGAAAATCCTCCAAATACGTGGCATCAGTGAATAAACAAAGACACCGCTCTTTCCACGTTTTATCAAAACATAGCAACCGAAAAATTGTTATCCGGTCACCGCTGGGAATCCGAATACCAGATCTCTCGATATCGAGCCAAGCGCGTTAGCCTTACGCTACAGTGGCCAACAATCAACGGCGCTGTGTGTGTTTTTCTGTCAGCTTCTGACATCATAAATCCGTAAGATGGGCTCAGCTGCTGAGACGTCTCCATCTAGTTGGCATTAACGGCACTATTAATTATAGCAGTTAAATCCAAAGGGCGATATTAAAAGTGCAAATCCTCCAAATACAAAATAATAAACAAAGGCATCGCTCTTTCCACGTGAATAAACAAAGGCGTCGCTTTTTCCACGTGAATAAACAAAGGCGTCGCTCTTTCCACGTTTTATCAACACACAGCAACCAAAAAATTATTATCCGGTCACCGCTGGGGATCCGAATCCCAGATCTCTCGATAGCTAGCCGAGAGATCTAGGCTTCGGATACCCAGCGCCGTTTGATTGTTGGCCACCGTAGCATAAGGCCAACGCCCTCGGTTAGATATCGAGAGATCTGGGATTCGCATTCCCAGAGGTGACCGGATAACAATTTTTCGGTTGCTATGTGTTGATAAAACGTGGAAAGAGCAATGTCTTTGTTTATTTAAGAAGCCTGAACTTCGCGGATTTTTCGCATGCCAGGAAAATTCTGAATTTTCAGAAACATTTTTGCAATTCCTTTCTTATATTACTGGAAAGACTCCGTTCTAATTTTTTTCCTATCCATATGACGAAAACTTTCCGGTAATAGGAGTGATTCGCGAAAATACTTGTTTTTGATTAATTGTTAAATTTTCATAGTCTGTCGAAGAATCTGATTTTGAAGTTCTGTAGC
Source organism: Macrothele yani (assembly GCA_039090855.1). Taxonomy (NCBI): domain Eukaryota; kingdom Metazoa; phylum Arthropoda; class Arachnida; order Araneae; family Macrothelidae; genus Macrothele; species Macrothele yani. The sequence goes on from CM077002.1 coordinate 136,513,212, forward strand.
GAGATCGGATATTGTGGATAGCATATCTCATGAATGTTGGTTATTGTGGCACAGGATATTTCTTCTCCTCTCCCCTATTTTGTACACCAGCTATTATATATTGTTACCGCAAGAAACCTGGTGCTTACATTATTTTTGTACAGCCGATTTGTACGATGTCTATGAATCAGACTGTCGAGTCCTCGAGACAAAAGTTATTAATATTATAGCTATTAAGAATAAATTTTATATTTAGCAGTTTTTTGAAATAATACATATAATAAAACTTAAACAGTACATTTCACCTTTTCTTAAAGATTATCAAAAGCTATTGTCAGTTAAAACAAGAGATCTCAAGTTCCAAAACATTGTGTCGCTTCGAAAAATCACGATGAAACAAATACTTAATTTGCGACAAGTCCTCATACAGAAAAAAATAAAATTATTACAAACGTATTTAAAAAAATAATAAGTTGCACCAATCGCATTAATTTAAAAAATATCATTGCGCAATTAAGTTTTACCTTGAACGTGAGTGCAATTTCAAACACATCCTGGCTCAGTGTTGTTAAGATGTGTGATTTGTAACTCAAAAGACCTCAGTTCGATCTGAATCACCAATGCGAAGGGGTTCTTTGGCGTAAAGACTGAAAAACTGAGCATATTCGATACTTATTTTTTACAGTGTGCTGGGTTTTTTTTTTTTTTTTTTTTCGTTCTGCATTCCTGCATAGTGCTGTGCTGTCGGCATTCACATAAATTATACGTTTTGCTTGACTCTTGCATGTTTACTTAGTTTTCACATTTTTAGTAAAATTATGATGAAAACCGGATGGGCGATTTTTGGTTGATTATACTTTCCTTCAAGAAAAAGTAAAAACTGAGTACTATTTGAATGGAAGTAAGGAACTTCTGAACTCGAGGGGCATGATATGATGTCAAGTCCAGCCCTCCCAGATGAAAAGGCTCCGGCCCTGAAACCGTCGTATGCTAACGAAATAACAATCTGAACAACGGCAAAATTCGATTCAAATATGGTACTTGTCAGTGGCGTAGCCAGGAATTTCTTAAGGAGGGGTCCATCAGTTTGGTTCACTGGTGAAAGCGCCATATATACATATACACTGAGTGGCCACTTTATTATGACCACCCCCTCAGTACTTCGTTGGGGCCCCCTTTGCCTTTAATACTGCGTCGATTCTTCGTGGCATGGATTCCACGAGATGTTGATAGGTGGTTTGTGGAATCTGAGACCATGCTTGATGAATAGCACTTTCCAGGAGGGTGAGATTGCAGAGTTGTGGATCCAGCTGTCTGATGGCTCGTTCAACTTCATCCCACAAATTCTCAATGACGTTGAGATCTGGAGATTGTGGGAGCCACCTAAGCAAAGCAAACTCACCGGCATGTTCCTGAAACCAATCCTGTACCATACGAGCACTATGACAGGATGCACTTGGTCCGCAACGATTTAGATATGATGTGCCAGTCAGACGTTGATCAACATGAATTAATGGGCTCAAATCATACCAGGAAAACATTCCCCAAACCATAACGTTGCCTCCACCAGCTTGAAGGGTTGCAGCAATGCATTTGGGTCCATGCTTTCGTGCTGTTTCCGCCAAATTCTCACTCGGCCATCGGCATGGTGCAACTGAAAACGTGATTCATCGGACCACATAATTTGTTTCCAATTATCGACTGTCCAATCCTCGTGCTCCTGTGCGAACTGGAGACGTTTTCTCTTGTTAACTGCAGACAGCAAAGGTGTTCGAACAGGCCTTCGGTTGCCATATCCCATACGATGCAGTGTACGGCGAACAGTGCGTGCAGAGATCATTTGAAGGGATCCTTGATTAAGATGGTCTGCAATTTGCTGCACTGTTGCCCTTCTGTTGTCTGTTACCAGTCTGGAAACTCTCCGTTCCGCCCGAGCAGTCACTAGTCGATGACGACCACACGTTGCACGTAGAGACCCAGATTTTTGGTTGACAGTCCAGTCTTTAAACACTTTAACAACAGCTGCTCTGAAACATTTCACGAATGCGGCGGTTTTGGTGATTCTCGCTCCATGGCTCTGAGCTCCTACAATCATCCCACATTGAAAGATCGTCAAATCGCATTTTTTACCCATCTCGTCACCCAAACATTACTTCTACTACTGTCGCAAGCACTAAGCTTTCCCCTTTTACACTAGCCTCGCCATGTGGCGGCAACAGCGTGTAGCCATAGCTCATTTGCTTAAAACTGTCAGGAGGTCATAATAAAGTGGCCACTCAGTGTATATCGCTTTAAATTCATACTAAATCTCCCCTCAAAGGAGGGATGGTCCGGACCCGAGGACCACCCCCTTTGCTACGCCTATGGTACTTGTTAGAAATAATAACTCATTAGCTTTGAAAATTTTGCTTGAAGTAATTTATAAGCATTGTTGTATCCAAAAAAACGTGAATACTTGTAAACTTATTGTTTTTTTTTTATTGGAGGTTTAACGGCCACCGTGAGCAACTCAATGGGCTATAAGCAGTCACCCGTCCCTAATTTAAGGCCACTGGTTCCAGGGAAGGGAGAGAGCCAGTGCCGTAAAACAAACACAACATCCGTGCCTCACAGGGATTCGAACCCGGACCCCTTTCGGGCGAATGACCACAGGCCAACATCTCTTAGATCACTGCGCCACCGGGGCGGCACAGATTTTTCAATAAGCTGAGATAGAGTTTCTTCGCTGAAGTTCTCCGGAAACAACTTTCACGTGCACTTCTGCATAAAATGAATCAGGAACTAAAAAAGATGGAAATACACAACTGTTTGTGAAAATTGCAACAGCATGAAGGAATGATGGTAATCACGTGAAACTAACGGAATATGAAGAGCACGGTAGGACATGCAAATGATTAGAAGTGCAGAGTCATTGCGCATGTCTGGGCCCGGCAGTGCTCTCTGGACAGTCGAGTAAGGGGTATAAAGAGAGGGCTGTTTAGGGTACACACCAGTAGTGCATCGCGGATCACGAGTTGTAAAATGTTCTCCAGGATTCAATAATGCCTCGGTGAAGACGAAGGGCGCAATATCACCATACGACAGAGTTTGAATGGGGACGAATGACTGGTCTACGTGATGGTGCATTTTCGTGCCGCAACATTGCGGCTCGGATGGGACATAACGACGTGACAGGGATGCGCGTATGGCGGCAGTGGACTGAGGAGAACCAGGTGCATCGACAATCCGGCAGTGGACCGAGAAATGTGACGATACAGCGGGATGACCGACCCTTCATCCGCATGGCACTGACGCACCGTTCCGCACCTCCGCAAATGTTAGCACAACAGTGGAGCACTGGAACAGGTGTGGCATTGTCTGCCTCCACAGTTCGACACTGTCTGCTGCACAGAGGACTGACTGCACGCATCCCTGTGCAGCGGATTCCTTTGTCCCTGAGCCATGAACGCGTCAGGCTGGAATGGGGTTTTCAATACAGGCAATGGTGTGTTGATTGGAAACATGTCGTCTTTTCTGACGCTGCCATGATGGCTGCATACCCATTAGACGGTACTGTGTTGAGCGCCTTTTTCCGGCATGCATTGTTGAGCGTCATACGGGCCGAACGCCAAGTGTGATGGTGTGGAGTACCATTGGGTACCATTCGCGATCTTGGCTGCTACGACTTGAAGACAATCTCAACACCGGCTGCTACATCAGGGAAGTTGTACAGGCAGAAGTCATACCCTTCCTTCGGAGCACTCCTGGCACTATGCATTCCAACAGGACAGTGCACCACCACATGTCGCCAGGAATGTTCAAACCCTCTTCGCAGCACAGCAGATACCGCTTCTTCCATGGCCAGCACGATCGCCAGACATGTCACCTATTGAACATGTCTAGGATATGGTCACTCAGCAGCTGGCCCATCAAAGTCCTCCAGCACTCAGTACAAATGATCTGTGGACTCGCATACATGCCGCCTGACAAGCAATTACCCAGGACACTATCCAACGCATTTTCGTTTTAATGCCACGCAGTCTAGAAGCTTTTACTGCAGCTCACGGAGGCTTCGCAAGATACTGATTTTTGCAGGTAAAAATTGTTCTAGAACATGTCTAGGATATGGTCACTCAGCAGCTGGCCCATCAAAGTCCTCCAGCACTCAGTACAAATGATCTGTGGACTCGCATACATGCCGCCTGACAAGCAATTACCCAGGACACTATCCAACGCATTTTCGTTTTAATGCCACGCAGTCTAGAAGCTTTTACTGCAGCTCACGGAGGCTTCGCAAGATACTGATTTTTGCAGGTAAAAATTGTTCTATTGTTCTGAAAATCAAATCACTTATGTACAGTCATATCAGTAATGTGTGGTATACATTTCATTCGAATCACATGCTTCCTTCTTGGTGTTGCAATTTTCACAAACAGTATTATACAAGAAGTCTGCACTGGTCTGGCTCTGTCAGAGCTTTTATTTTCAATTAAGTAGAAAATTCTGGGCTCAGGCAGTACTGGAAGGTTTAGCATTTGCTTCTGCAATAAAATTAAAAAAAAAAAAAAACCCTTTCATCTCACAAAACGAAGACTGACGTGCTAAATACATGGTCGAGTCACATCATTGTGACCACCAGCTAATATCCAGAACCGCCGTGTGCAGCGCGGACAGCAGCTAGACGGACTGGGAGTGACTCAATAAGGTGATGGAAGGTGTTCACAGCAGTAGCGGCCCTTGGCCAAAATTGCTGGGGAGGCAAACTACTTTTCAGCCTGGATTCAAATAAAATTATTCAATTTAATGCCATTTTTTTCACATAATTTTTTTTATTTACTTTCTCATGTGCGAAGTATAAAATAAGTAACGTGACCCGTGAAAGGATTTATAAAGATTTTACCGGAGACGCACGTTTTACATGACTGAGACCAACACAAAACCTGTTTATGTAAGATTCCAGCCCCTCACCTAAATATATTTTTTCTCAGTATGAATTGCCTTCTTGGACTATTTGGGAACTGTTAAGCCAGTTTGAACATGAAAGATATTGCATCGAAATAGTTTTTTCTTTAAAGAGATCAACAGAAGATAAAAAGCAAGACTTTGAACTATGCATCTTTTTCATCTCAAATGAAATTCTATATACACCTCTACCTTCACTTATGCCAAAAGAAAAGTCTTGAAAACTTCTGCACACAGCATTTACCTATACAGCAAGAGAAAAAGCTTACCTTACGCTTATATTGTCTTGTATATGAGGTCTATCTTTTGTTCTTTCTGTTTGGCGAAGTGATTTATTACATGGTCATACCATGTCTGTTCTGCTTACATCCTCTTCACAAGTGCCTTCTCGATGGACAGAACTTATAAACTTGGCAACCTTTCTTGCCCAGTGGAGTTTCTCTTGTAGTTTTTTATCCTCTCCAGGCACGAGAAACTGCGTTCTAAAGAGGCCGATGTTGCAGGAATTGTTACTACGAGGGAAAGAAGACAAACAACTCTGGCAGTGCCTGTGCTAGATTATTATTGTATATGGCAGATAGAAGTTCTGTTGTACTTTTGGCATTGTTCCACAGATCTCTGTCTGAATACAGAACCTGCAGCTCACTATGCAGTTTGGTGCTGTCAAAGTATTTTTCATAAGTTTGAAGCAGAGCTTTAAAACAATGTTTCGGAAAAATTCTAGAATGAGTTTGAAAGCAGTGTACATCGACCAGCTGAAGAAATTTTAATTTCTCAATGTCAGAAAGCCTGCATTTTAACTGAGTTGTAACATTGTCTATTACCTCATAATACAGTCTTCTGTATTGCACGGTGGGTGGAATATCATTGCTTCCTTTAAATCTTTTATTTGGAGAGCCATCCCTCACTGCACACGTTATGATAGAGATCATCAAACTGTCTCTGATCTTGAAAATACAACAATTTTTCACATAAGCCAGTAATTCGTTTGTTACAAAAAGTAACATCGGAACTATTTGATTGCAGTACAGAGAAAGTAACCTCAGTTAAATCAAATATTTTTTTATATGAGAAGAGAAGAAAAATGACATTAAAATCTTGAAGCCACCGTTTTAGTCCTGCTGCTTTGTGAATTGTTTTATCATCATAGTTGGAATCAACCTCAATTTTTTTTTCAAATACTTCAATTAGCAGCAACCTGTGGTCAGCTATGGTAGACACTGAACGAGATTTGAAGTTCCACCTGGTCTGTGTTACACGAGGTGGTCTGGGTCCACCAACAGATTCTAGTAAATGAACACGCTTTGTCGATTTGGAAAATAATGCACAAATTGCATTTAAATTTGCAAAACAAATATGTGATTCCTTCAACAGTGACACTGCTCTGCTCAAAACTAAGTTCAGCCTGTGTGCGTAGCAATGAACAAATAATGCTTGAGAGGCATCACACTTCACTTTTGCTTGCAATCCATTTAGCTCTGATGCCATCACTGCTGCGCCATCATATGTCTGTGCAACTAGTTTTTCTTTGTAGCTAAATCTTTCCAGCTCATGATCCAGTAATTCTTTAAGCGAAGTAGCACACTGATCAGAACTTAAGTAAAAAAATCCCAAGAATCTTTCTACTGGTACTCCATCGTTCACGAATCGAACTATAATTGATACTTGTGCATGGGAGCTAAAGTCTGTCGCTTCATCAATCTGCCAAGAAAAAAACTGGGCATTTTCAATATCTGCATTGATTCCATTCTTAACTATATGAGCAACTGATTCGATTAAATTATTCTGAATTGTTTTTGAAGTTCCTGAAAATGTTGTACTATTCTCCATAAACACTCTCAATGTTTCGCCACTCTTGGAGAGTAAATCAATCATCTCGAGGTAATTTCCCTTATTTTCAGAGACTTCGCTCTCATCGTGTCCACGAAATGGGAGCTCTTGCTGGGCCAGTAGTGTTGTAATATCAATCAACTTCTTCATTACATCACAATTCCTTTTTACTTTTTCATTATGACGTAAGTCACTTGTTCTCTTCACTTTGTTGAGAGAGTAGTAGTCTATCCTTGTTTTGCCTAGCAACTCTAATTTAACAACTGCCAGAATGTGATCTTTACACTTTTTGTGCCTGTCCAAAGCACGTCATAAGTTTTTCAAATCATTGAAGCCTTTCACTTGCCAGACTTCATTGCCACTCACAGGAAACAGCAAACATGGCCAACAATATAGTTTGTTTGTTGATTCACTACCAGTTAACCATTGTTCTTATCTGTACCAGTTAATATTAAAACCTCTGCTTGCCCTTTGAAGTCATTTTTTTCATTTCAGGTGTAGGCCTACCATCATTTTTAATTTGATTATTTTCTTCAAAATCTCTCTTACTGAAAGGCTTTTCCAGTAAGCTCTCCACCATATTAGATATGTTTGAAGCAGAAGCCATGGTCTGACAAACAACTCTTCATAAAACATAAATAAAATTAGTTAAACATTAGTGTGGAAAAAAAGCAACTAGGAAGAAGGCGCTATGTAACACCGCTCGAAGCTCTCAAAATTAGGAGTTAACACAGCGGAGCTGCCTACACGGAAACAGCTGTTCCCGTGAGGCAAGATAACATCTGTCTCACATGAAGTCCACGGTGTGCGTGCGCTCTTTGTGTTTGCCGTTCCATCACATACCCTTCAGATCTACTGATTCAGTGGAAGTAAACAGGTTTGGCACAAAGTCTACGAGAGGCATTTCGTTTCCTGCCTCACGGACAGAGATCGCAAGCTGAGAACATTTTGTAACTATGCACTACTGATTGTTTCCCAAAAGCGTCAATTTAAAAAACTGAATGAACGCATGGATGACATTTAATTCAAAAGAGTTAAATAGCATAAACTTTTTCTCTTCTATATTCAAAAGTACTGAATGAGCAAAACAAATAATTTTAACTAAGAGTATTGAAATTCTGAGGAGGCACTGCCTTCCTTGCCTCCTCCCATAAGCCGCCACTGGTTCACAGATATGTGGGGCCATGCTGACTGCAGTGCATCCGACAGCTGCTCGAGGGTGCGTGGTAGAGGATCCATAAAGCGAACAACACGATCGAGGTGGTCCCACATATGCTCAGTTGGGCTCAAGTTTGGGGAATTAGGGGCCAGGGAAGTACTTTTAAGTCTTCATTGTGCTCTTCCAACCCCCTCGGACATTTCTAGCTGTGTGACATGTAGCATTGTCGTGTTGGAAGATTCCATCCGCCCCAGGGAAGACAATCAGCATGTACGGGCGCATGTGGTCTGCAAGGATGGATTTATAACCAATTCGGTCCATAGTACCTTTCACAGGTATGAGTGGACCCAGGAAATGTCACGAAAACATTCCCCAGACCATAGTGCCAGCCCACACCGGCTTGTGTTCTTCCAGCAATGGTTGAAGAGTGTTTGTTCTCCGATGTTTCTCACCTTATACGCCAATGGCCATAGGTTCGATGAAGCAGAAAATGTGACTCATCGGAGAAGGTAATCCTTTGCTATTCAGCGGAGGTCCAATTTCAATACTACCGCACAATTGTAGGCCTTTTCTGCCGATGCACCTTCGTTAGCATAGATGCAGTGACCATCCATCTGCATCGGAGTCCTACATGCAGCAGGGTTCACTGAACTGTCATTTCAGACACACTTCCAGTAGCCCTCTGGTTCATTCGCCCATCGAGTTGCTACACTGTAGCGTGTCGATCGGCCCTCACGCACCTTTGCAGCCGACGTTCACCTCTCACATCAATGGCACGTAGTGCTCCGTAGTTTCCACATTGCTTTTTCACAATAGAACCATTTCTCCAATCACGACACGCTTTAACCACAGCAGCACGTGAACAGTTCACAAACTGCGCCGTTTCCGAAATACTGCTACCCTTGTCCCGAAATCTGATAATCATCCCATTTTTCAAATCTGATAAATAGCTCCTTTTATTCATGACTGCAACGAGTGATATGTTTTCAGAATGCCTACAGCACACCTTACATACCCTCTACGCCAGCTTACGACATGTGCATTCTTTCATTGGCTACGCGCCGTTGATGTCAAAAGTAGGAGGTGGTCACAATAATGTGATTCGACTGTATATAATCAGATTGAAAAGTTCTCTACATGAAACGAATCTGCCAACAGACACATTGATTAATTATAGCTTAAAACAACAAGTCAGGCTGTAAAGTGAGAGTCTGAAATGGGGTGGTTTTTCCTCTTCAGATTTGAACTCAAATTCCGTTTTTACTTAGTTGGTTTTGGCAATTAAAATACGTGATTTTTTTTTTTTTTTCCCCTGGAAATGTTTGCATGAACTCAGTTATCAGCTTCTCAAAACCAAGACAAACTTCTAGCGCCATTCGTTAGTAAAGTAGAAATGAGAAAGTTCGAAATATTTGTTTACGTTTTTGGAGATCGAGGGCTACCTTACAAGCCACAGGCTGAAGCTTATTCTTTGTATGTTTAAGTGTAGAAAAGTGAAAAACATTTACATTTCCAACAGAAGTATTTAGTAAGGCCTTAACCACAACCATGAGAGGAATTCCTATGAGAAATTGTATGTCTCTCTGCAAGACATTCCTTCGACAATGTATTTTTTTCCATTTGAGTTTACTTTTGTGTGGACAACATCTCGTGGGCTACTAAAAAGTGTTTTACAGGCCACAGGCTGAAGCTCTAAAAGAAGAATTGGGTTATTTGTAATAAATGGCGGATAACTCTTGATGAAAGTCTAAAACGAGTCAGGCTGGGCTAGGCCTGGCCTGGCCATTTCGTAGACTGAAAATTCTGAACTGGGCCAGACTTTCCAAATTAAGGCCAGTGCAGACCTCTAAGATGTATTCTGTTTATTTTATTTTATTACTCGCAAAACAGTATGACCAGTCTCAATCCTGTGCTGCATATACCTGTTATATGTTCTCTCTTTGTAAACATATCGTTGTTATGCATTGAGCAAAAAAATGGTCTGCGCTGTTCTTATTCAACAAAATTTCTGAAAAAAATTCATAATAAGGAATGGATAAATTAAAAATAAAATTCGTAATAAGGAATGAATAATTTCCGAAAAAAATTCAAAATTCGTAATAAGGAATGAATAAATTCTTAATAAGGAAAAAAAATACAAAATTCTTAATAAGGAAAAAAAAATACAAAATTCGTAATAAGGAATGTGTTCTTTTCTTTAATGTTCTATTAAGGAGATGAGCACATTCCTTATTACTAACCTATGCTGTTTGTCATCTCTCTGTTATTACACACGGATTGCAAGATGAGCAATTTTTTTTTTTTTTTTTTTTTTTTTTGCTGTTGTTTCAGGGTTCAATGATCACAACTCTAAGCAGCCATTCTATGAGTGCTTCAGGATGGAATGTTATGAAAGAAGTTGTCCGTCCCTAATTTAAGACTGGTCTCCAAAAAATACCTGTAAGACAAGCACACCATTCTTGTCTCATCGGGGACCCATATCAGATGGATCATCAGAAGTCAACACCCTGAGCAAAATTTTGATTAAGCCCAACCTTTAGCCCCCCAAAACATTTAATCAGTTGGAACATATAGTGGGAGCAACCATCTAAGATCCTAGGAAACCTCGATAAATGTATGTGAATTTCTCAAATTCACTGAAATTTTGTAATATAAAATGAATTTTTTGTTAAATTTAGTGTTTGTACTTATGGGAACAGGAGGGAATCCTCTGAACGAATTTCTAAGAAAGAAGTAGAAACATAACATTTTTGCAATTGTGGTTTAAAACGATGAGAAAGAGAGAGAAGTACGGAGTAAGATTCAAAAGTTAGGGGACAGCACCTACCTGTGACAACACAAGCATGTAATTAAAGTTACGGTGTCTAAAATACATCCCACCATCCCTTCTCCCCGTAGTCAGAATGGTGTGGCCCATGGAAAGTGATTGCAATGCGGGCGCAGATGTTTGCTGCTGTGGTTAGTCTTCTGTGATGTAAAAAACATTAAATTTTGTCAGCGTTTGGGCAAAACAGCTGCAGAGACCTTAGAAATGCTTTCGAAGGTGTATGGTCACTCTACGATGGTAAGATCAAAGGTGTACGAGTGGTATCAGCGCTTCAAAGAGGGCCGAGAATCCATCGCAGATAATGAGTGCTGTGGTCGACCTGGGATTGCACGGAGTGAGAAAAACATTACGACACTGGTGCAGGGTGTTTTTGTCAGGATCATCACCAAACCATTGAGGAAATCGCTAACGTAACCGACTTATCAGAGACCACATGCCAGCGCATTTTGACGGGGGGCTCTTAACATGCAACGCGTGTCAGCACATTGTCCCTCGCCTTTTGACCTCAAAACAAAAGGATGAATGGATGCGGATATCGGGCAAATTAATTGACAAAGCCGATAGCGATCCTACATTTTTGGATAACATCATCACAGGTGATGAAATGGGATGCTACTTGTTTGATATTGAGCCAAAGCGTGCTTCTTCCACATGGAAATCACAGTCTTCACCACGATCAAAGAAATTCAGGCAGGATCACAGCAAAGGGAAAGTCGTGCTGGAGGTGTTTTTTGATTCTCATGGCATTGCTTATTCCGAGTTTATTCCTGAGGGCACAACAGTTAACAAGGAATGTTATCTGGATATTTCACGTCGCTTACAAGAGTCAATCCGTCGTAAACGGCCGGAGATGTGGCGAAGTGAGCAATGGTACCTTCTCCATGACAACGCTCCTGCACATTGGTCCCTACTGGTCACGGAATTTCTCACCAAAAAAATCGTACTAATGAGCTTCCACATCCCGTCTATTCACCCGACTTAGCCCCCCTCCTGAAATTTTTATCTCTTTCTGCTGAAGAAACAAAATGAGCAGGGACGTGGTTTTGTGTCAACAAATGAGGTGAAAACAGCAACGCTGGAGGCATTACAAGGGGTTGCAGAACATGGCTTTCAGCAAAGCTTCCAGAAAGAAGCTTTACGAGCGCCGGCAAAAGTGCACTGTTGCCCAAGGGGATTGTTTTGAAGGTGGTTCTGCATTGGTGTTTTAAAGTATTCAAGATAAGGAAACAATATACCAAGTTCCTGAACTTTTCAATCCTACCTCGTATTTGCATGTGTAACTCAAAACAGGTAGACATGTGAATAATACAGGATTTTACAAATGAAATAGACAGTTTCAAAATTTTATAAAACCAAAACTATTTAAGATAATCACACTCACGTTGCACTATTTTGCAGGGAAACTATTGAAATTTGTTACAGGAACTTACCGACGTTTGATGTGCGCACCTTTAGTTACATGGCATATATCAATGCGGTACTCAAATCCTTGCCAAACATGTGTTAACATATGTTCATCAACTCCAGCAACAGCTGTTGCGATATGCTGCTTCAGATCAGCTAAATTAACAGGAAAAGGAGGGATGAAGACCTTGTCTTTGACATAGCCCTATAAAAAAAATCACAGGGTGTTGCATCCGGACTTCGTGGTGGCCAACACGTGAGTGACATGTTGTCACCTGTTGCGTGGCCAATCCAGCATTGTGGGAGACTTTCATCAAGGTAATTTCAACCATCCCAATGCCATTACGGTGATTGCTCCATCCTGTTGGAAAATGTTGTCACTGCCTTCACGCGTTGAGGCATCAGCAAATAATTAGCATATTGCGATAAGTCCATCTTGCTTTTGTTTTCTTGAAAAAGAAGGGGGCCATGCATTTATTTTACGGGATACAGCACAGAACACATTAACCTTTCGGGAATCCTACACATGCTCCACCGTTACTCTACGATTTTCAGTCCCCCATATGCGAATGCTATGTTTGTTAAATTTACCACTCATGTGGAATGTCCATTTGTCATTGAAAATTAGAAGCTCACTAAAACCATCTTCAAAATACTCCTGCATTTCTGTACCAAAATTGTGACATGTAGTTCTGTCATTGTCACTTAGACTGTCCAACTACTGCAGTTTGTAGTGAAGCATTTTCAGCTGATTCCTTCAACTTTTTCAAAACAGTCGGTTGTGGACTTTTCAACTCCCGACCTGCCATTGTGAATTTCTTGGGCTGCGTTGGTAAATGGAATGAACATGCTCCGCTTGTTCATCAGATACATGTGGTCTCCCTGCACTTTTACCTTTGCACAAACATCCTGTTGTTTCAATTTCTTGTGCCAGTCATAGAAGGATTGTCTATTTGGTGGCAATTACTTGAAACATGTTCTAAAATGCCATTGCATGACAGTAACAGAATAATTCAAGCACACAGAACACTTTCTCCACAGCATTTGAAGCCATTTTGCCGAATTGATCACATGACAATCTTTTAGTGATCCCACCTATACAATAAAATTGTTACTATTGGTGATGGAATTGAGCATCATGTCAATGTCTTCCATTGTTTTGATTTTATAAAATGCTGAAACTGTCTATTTCATTTGTATAAACCATGTATATATTTGTATAAATCCTATATTAATTTGTAAGTCTATCCCATACTGGGCATTATGTTTTCACTTTAAGCTTCCAGTTACATTCCTGTCAAACAACAAACCAAATTTGTTTTTGTATATGTAACAATTTTAATGTATATGGAAAAAATATATTATAGCTTTCTTTCTGGTGGTACTTTGTATTAAATTAATGAGAAAAAGTTCTCTACAAATATTAATATACAGTATATGTTTTCACATAAAGACTAGACAGAAAGCTACAATATTTTTTACAAAACTTTCAGAGATCTACACTGTTCAAAATTTGCAATGAGCTAAATGCCCCATTCTCTTTCCAACTTTCTGCCTCTACAGTATGCTTCACCTTAACATAGTATCACTTCCAACACATTACACATGCTGAACATGCATATACGTATTGTACTCTTACTTGACTTACTTACTTTGATTAAAAACAAGGCCTCATTTAGCATTATTTTTCACTGTTTACTATATCATAGCACCCCAAATATTCAATCACTGTTTTTTTTTCTTTTATGTTTTCTCTCCTTCTATTAGTTGTTCATTTTCCCATTAGATTGCAATCCATTTTTTTACAAGACACAGCAGTCAAAATACTTGTTAGCAAATACATTTCCAGAAAAAAAAAAAAAAACTGAATTGGAATTTTTTTCAACTCAGTCATCTCTCTCTTTCTTTCTCTCTCTCTCTCTCTCTCTCTAAGTATATATTTTTGCAGTTTAGGGCACAACTCTATATTTGTGGGACTAAGCCAGATCAGAAATTTCACAACATAGTTTAAAAATTCCCCCTAGATAACATCATAAAATCAGAGCTAATAAAACAATATACTTCATATAGCATAGCATACTAGTACAACTGTACAAATTTTTTTATGTTCTTTTTCTTCCACAATCTATATATAAAAAGCAAAGTGGAAAAATGGAAAAATGCAAGCGTTTCCATCCGCTTATTGTTCTCTCACTTCCAAATGGCCTAGAGATCTGAAAATTGGTACACTGATAGGTCTTAACGTCTGTATGCCTAGCCTGAATGCACAATTATTTTTTGTCAAGACATAAGTAACATAATCTGGTAAGCACGACAAAGTTCTTTAACTAAAAACTTTCCATTATAGTTAGTGAAGACCTCTGTCAACACATGGCTATTTTGCAAGGTGTGCACAAAAGTTTGGCATGAAACTAATTAACATCAACTGCCAGTGAATTCTAATAACTGCAGAAAAAATAAGTCTCTGGAAACACAAATAACTTTAAAAGCAAACATTATGCCAGAATAATACAAACAGAAACTGCAAACACATTCATAATATAAGGACAGAAAATACCCCGCAATATTTAAGCATAAGAATAGTTTCCTGGCTGTGGTTTAGAGCCACCGATTCCAAGAAAGGGAAAAACTCCTACTCTGTGACATGAAAAATGACATTTCAGTTCCAACAAAAGATAAAAACACACATCACAGATGGCAGATTTATTCAGTAACTTGTTGCCACCAAATCTCTCAAAATGAAACTGTCTCCTTCATTCTGCATTACTAATACTCAGCTAATAGTGTTCAAAGATTGTAATTGTTTTATTTCTCATTTTGCTGTATTTAATTAATAACTGACTTGCTTAGCTGAAAGGCATGCTCATTTAATGACTACTTCTTGCAGTACTCAGCTGCAGTCTAATCAATAATTGAATATACAACTGCACACTTCCTTGATCTCAAGTAAATTTTTCAGGGGAAAACAATAAGTTACAACAACCCTCACATCTGCATAAATACAAAATACTCGTTAAATATCCATTTATTCCCAAAATTCATCATATTAGCAGAAGACATTTGTGGGGATTATAGAAATTCGAGTCTTTTCTGAGAACAGAGATGCAGATTTAAACACTGCATTGATACAGCTAACTATTTTTTTGTTTTTGTTTGGAGGTTTAATAACCACCATGAGCTAAATCTGAGGACTATAAGCAGTTGCACACCCCTAATTTAGGGCCACTGGTTCCAGGGAAAGGAGAGAGCCAGAATCACAAGACAAGTACACTACCCTGCCTCATTCAGGATTCAAACTAAGGCCTAGTTTGGATGATTAGCCAAAAACCTACACCTCTGACCACTCAGTTACTGGGGTTACCCAGTTAACTTTTAGGTCTGTACAATACATTCATACATCACATATCCATGAGCTGTTCTACCAGTTTCAGAAGTTAGCTCTTCAAAGCAAGAAGATAATCTGCCAAAACAAAGTGATTGATGGTTTTAGACTTTAAAGTTGTATGAAGCATCTCCATTACAGTGATCTTGGCACACAACTCATGGTCAGGGGCACACCCAGAAATTCGGAATGGGGTGGTGTCCAGCTCTGCAAGTAAAAATGCCCATGTATGTGTACTTATGCAATGTGACTGTTATAAATAAATGTTTTGATCTGTGAAAGAATTTAATACACTGTATTCATGAATTATCCAGCTACAAATGGTGTTTTCATTGTTGTTTTCACTTTTAATAAAAATACATATTTCAGAAAAGGAGTTAACCACAAATGCAATTATTTTATCTTTTGCTATATTATAGTTTCAGAGAATGTATTTTAGAACAAATTCTATAATGTGTGATTTCAGCAATTATGAAAATTGAAATTCACCGATTAGGAAAATTGGAGAACAGTTAGAGGGGTAGGAATCTCTCGTGTCGGACAGTGATGGTGTCAGAATCATATTACAAAACACTTGGCCTCATGGGGAGGTCCGGACACGGGACCTCCACCCCATTGGGTGTGCCCCTGCTCATGCTGCACTGACACCCATCACATGTCTCACACAAGACCTTTTGTACTTCATCCTCATTATCTTTTTCACCTGCAGGCATTCTAGAATCTGGCACTACCATGATTTCCTCAGCATTCCTTTACTTTTCTTCTCATTTCTGCTGAACTGGTTATTTCAACATTGCCAAACACCACAGGGCTTGAAAAATATCTGAAAAGTTACATGCCCGGCTGGGCATGTGCAGAAATTATTTACTTGCCCAGGTAGTAAACACTGGATGCTCAAGAAAACTTATCCTTTAAGATAAAAAATCAGAATCCTGATTTTTTTTTAAGTTAAAAAATATGAACTCTTTTCACATGTTTTGCATTTCCGTTTTAAGGGTCTATGTTCAAAATGTTCAAAGCACAAACACTTGTATCTCAAGTTTTAAGTTGATGATGCTGAAATTGGTATGAAATGATATGATGATCAAATTGGTATTTGAAAAATTTAGTGATTCTGTCAAGTTCATTAAATTCCTTTGTAATAAGCATCGAAGGCTATTTCCATCAGAGGTATACATCCCGTCGCTGACTACAAATGGCATTTGGAGCAAAAAACTACACGTGGTTCAAATTCCTAGAGCATAATATAATTAAAGAAGTGATATTCTTCTGTTCTTGGCACTCCACAACAATAATAATACAACTTCCGGGGATTACCAGTGAAATGAAACATGACATGCGACAACTGTCTTTTTTCCCTTGTAGTAGGAAATTCTATTCCAAAGTTTTTAAAATTTAGTTGCCCAGATGGGGCAACTAAATTTTTTATTCACCTACTCAGGCCGATAATTTACACGTTCCAAGAATGGTATCTTTCAAGCCCTATGCCACCTCAAAAATGTCTCTACCCTACTAACAGCATTTTGCTCCACTTAACACATCTTCATACCACACATGATCAGAATAAGTCTTGCCATAAACC
Organism: Macrothele yani; assembly: GCA_039090855.1. Lineage (NCBI taxonomy): Eukaryota > Metazoa > Arthropoda > Arachnida > Araneae > Macrothelidae > Macrothele > Macrothele yani. Next base: position 136,530,316 of record CM077002.1, read on the forward strand.
TCAGCAAGAAACACATCTCTACAGCATGCAAGTGCCTCCTGTATCTCTTCTACAGTATTATGGTTTGACTACCATACATCAAATAAAAACAAGTTGCTCATTTTGGACATTATATATTCATACAATATATGATATATATGTAATATGTGGTCTAAATAACTGAGAGTGAGTAAAAAGCACTTTGTACTCGTATAAACTGTTTCTCACGTTTTATTAACTATATAGCATCGGGTCTATCCCCCTTTGCATGCATCATAAAAACCTATAAGTGGTCATAAAAAATCCATCATAAAAACCTATCATCATGCATCATAAAAACCTATAAGTGGATCATAAAAACCTATAAGTGGTCATAAAACATGCATCATAAAAACCTATAAGTGGTCATAAAAAATCCAGTGAAATTAGAATCAGAAGTCTTTACTCACATTTTCTATAACAGATGCATGTTGCTGAAGTAGTCTGTCTCTATGCAAAGTCATTTTGAATTCTGTAGTTGTTCAAACGTGATGTTAATAAGGCTACTATGTAAATATATGTGAGGAAATTGGGGATCGGGATTGAAAATAAGTTTATTTTATTAATCCACTAATTAGCAAGATATTTTGAAAATGACAATGAGATAATTAAAAAATTCAACGTCGAATGAACAAAGGAAGATCTCTTAAGAACATACTAAAAATGAAGCGGGACGAGCCTGACAACAAAGTTTATCAAAGTAAGTTAAAATCAATAAACTTCAGAAGATTTTATTGATTTTAACTTACTTCGATAAACTTCGTAATTTATTGATACTTCAAAAGATTTTATTGATTTTAACTTACTTCGATAAACTTCGTTGTCGGGCTCGTCCCGCTTCATTTTTAGTATGTTCTTAAAAGATCTTCCTTTGTTCATTCGACGTTGAATTTTTAATTATCTCATTGTCATTTTCAAAATTTCTTGCTAATTAGTGGATTAATAAAGTAATCCTATTTTCAATCCCAATCCTCAATTTCCTCACATATATCTACACAGTAGCCTTATTAACGTCACGTTTGAACAACTACAGGATTCGAAATGACTTTGCATAGCGACAGACTACTTCAGCAATATGCATCTGCTATAGAAAATGTGAGTAAAGACTTCTGATTTTGATTTCACTGGATTTCTTATGACAACTTATAGTTTTTTATCATGAATGTTTGTAACTTTTGACGGGATGCAATGGGGGATAGACCCGATGCTATATAGTTAATAAAACGTGAGAAACAGTGTATATGAGTACAAAGTTCTTATAACCCACTCTTAGTCAAGTTGCTCACATCTGCTTGAGGATAGCTTAACCTAGCCTAAGAGAACCATATATTTAACAGCATTTTTGAAGAACATACATAGCTCTTCCAATTTTCTGTTTCACATGGTAAATTCATATACAGTATCAAACCGATTATCCAGACAGGTCCGTGCCAGCAGCAGTCCGGTTCCCGGATTTTTTCGGTTTTCAGAACCATTAAAAAAATCCCCCTCCCCCAAGTCACTGCTGTTATTTCTCCGATAAAAAGCTGTATCGTTTACGTAAATATACGGCAGACTCTGCCCAGCTTTCGATCGCGCATTGTACAACAAGGATGAACTCACGCATTCTGATCTGGCCTTTTTGACATTACACGTGAGGTTCTTGCAGCACCGCAGAATAAACATGAACCACAGAGCACCAACCAACAAAACAAAGTGATTGACCTAATTTTCCAAAACGAAGTGGTTCTCCACACTCTTTCCTCTCTTCACAGAGAAGTCGCAAGTATTCCCAACCAGCCTATGATGTCAGACCAATGATCAACGAATAGAGTGGTGAAGATTTTTTGGCTTTCTTCCAAAAGCAGTCACCAGCGTAAGGGAGAATAGCGACGTCATCAGCTGTAAAGGGTAACACTTCTCTTTTCTCTTGAGGAAACCGGACTCTGGCGAGCACTCTGACGGACAATAATGCCTTTGTTATTCTGGAAAGAGGCTTTGGGTTTCTGCTGACTGTTCCTTTGGGGGAAAGATAGGGAGAGGGAGAGAGGAGGGTGAAGTTGGATGTCTGCCTCAAACCGTGGGAAAGGCAAATGTATCTTGAATTGTTCTAGAATTCTGTTTTGAATACGTATATGTACATACGAAGGGGAGATTAAAGGGTATGGACGGTCAGTTGAGGATGACTGAAATATGAGGCTGAGCTTCGGCATGGAACACCTGGACCTCAAAGGTCAAGAAATATCGCAAAAATTCAAATTATACAAAAGGTTTTCTGGAAAATTCTCTCAAGACTTCAGGAACACAAATCTGATGTGAAATTTGGAAAACCTTCATCTGCTTTATCTCTTCTTACCATGGCTGACACTTCTGCTATTCCACTTTGATCCAATACTAAAAAGTTGGCTCCCTTCCAAAATCGGTATGCTCTGAGGTTTAGAGAAAGTTTGGAAATTTTGTTTTCCAAAAATTGCAACTCTGAGCTCCCCATTTTCGTTCCTCACATCTGGAAATCCCTCATTGCATCACGCCACCCAAAGTTACCATTACAAAACTTACCTTTCCAATCTGGCAACGTAAACCAATCGTAGTCGCACTGATGAAAATGGCTGAAATATATTTGCATTAAACTTTTATATGTAACTCAGCATGTTATACACTACCTTCTTCTTAATTATACAAAAAGGTCCGGTTTTCAGAACAGTCTAGTTTTCAGGAATCCGGATAATCGGTTCGATACTGTATTTAGGTTGTCAGTACTAATCAACGTGGAAAGTTGCCAAAAGGAAAATTATATTTTGAAAAATTCAACAAAATACTGAGACAAAGCTATTTAAAACTATTTTAATTTACACAATTTAAGATGTTACATGTGTTGTTATACAATATACATCATAAATTAGTCATAGTTTGTCAACCAATGTGTTACAACATCATTTTATTTTAAATTTGAAGCAGCTTGTATAAATATAATTTGTGTTTAAGAGACCAAACCTGTGACTTTACATAGACTGAGTTAAAATTCCTTTTGCAAAAAGATGCTACACAGGAAGTAAGACACTGATGCTAAGCATTTCAGATTAATGTCACTTAACCCTAAAGATTGCTGATGTTAAATTTGACACAAAGCATCCATCCATAAGTAATGCTGTCTGTCTGTCATTAATAGTCCTTATACTACATTCAATGGCATTTACTAGTTGGCATACACGTGTGCCCTTTATCACTTCTGAGACAGGCACACCAGTAAGTAACATGGCAAGGTCAATCAAAACCATTTAAATAAGTGACAATGAGTAAGAGCCTATACAGTGCGGAATTTCAAATTGCACTGATTAAATCCACATTGGCTGGCCTTATGCCCAAATACGTAATCTCATCAGCAAGTAGCCAGAACTGCAAGGTATCTTCCAGGATTGCAGGGAAATTAAAGCTAATTTGTAACTTGGTTACAGCTTTGTATCTAGAAGAGCTGTTTCGATTTTAAGATAGTAAATCTGAAAAACATGAAATAAATGAAAATTGGTTATGATGCAGACAAAAACACATATCTCAATAAGGAAATAAATACACACACAGAAAGGACATTAATTTAAAATGCACTTTATCATCTTAATTATTCCTTTCAATCCATGTTACATTTATAAACCTTTACTAACTATCAAGGCCAGTTTACAATGACCCACTGTCAAAAACTGTCCAAATACTACCCGAAAGAAATTACCCACTTGGTATTGGAACTTCATCTAATCAAAATTACCCACTTGGTATTGGAACTTCACCTTTGAGAATTGCTGTCTGATTCCACATTAAATTTTAAGGCCTTGGTTTTACAGACTATCACCAATCATACCACTGAACTCCAAGCTCAAAAGACTTTTTTTATCATCATCATCATCATCACATTTTGTACCAATTTGGTTTGACAGCAAAAAACATAAGCTTGATGACTTGAAATAAACACTAAAAATAAATTAAAGCTGGTTTGTAACATACTCTCCCCACTTCTTTCAGTTAACACAGACCAAATTCTATCACTAGAAATGCATCCCAAAAGAATTTGTATTTTCAAGTTCTTATTTTCACTAAAGAGAATTTCTGATTTCAACAATTTCATGTTCTCTTTCATCTTCTGGTACGCTTTACAAGAAAGGATTCAACTGCACCAACATTAGTTAACAAAAGTTTCAGCAAGGATATTACTGACTTGCCAATGAACCACAGTCTGGAAAACCCACTGAAGTCAACAATGATCAAATTAAGGCATTCATTAAAAGCAGCCCATACAATATGACCCGAGCACCTGTGTAGACACTGCAAAGATCCAGCTGTACCATGGCATTACATCTGGCAAAACATAAATGGGTGAATCGCCTTAATGTTTGTGTACTGCACAATGAGAGAGAAAACTGTTCTTGACCACAAATCTGTTTGTGATTTATTGCTGAAACAGAATGAAAAAATTAAAATGGTCCATTTCTGAAACAAATGGTGATGTGCAATGAGAAGTGGGTTGTGTACCCTATGGTTGAGGGGAAAAAACTGTGTACCAAGTGAGATAAGCTGCCATTAATCACTCCAAAAGGGAGCCTGTTAGCCTAAGGGGCTGGACTTTTGTATTACAAGCTGCCACCTGAGCAATCAAATGAACAATTTTGGCGCGCGTGCGCACACACACACACACACACACACACACACACACACACATTTAAGTAGTTCTCTGAGATTCAGAGGTTACCTCCTCAAAGAAAGTCCATCTCCAAGATAAATGTTTAAAACTGATGGAAATAAATTTTGCTTATTGTTGATGTATCAAATGCTTCTATTTACGGTGATCTAGGCACCCAGCTCAAGCTTTACCAACATTCATCACACGTCTCACACAACACCTTTTGTACTTCATACTCATAATCCTTTTCTTATGCAGACATTCCTCAATCTGGTCCTCCCATGATTTCCTTGACCTTCCTCTACTTTTCTTTCCTGCCACTTGGGCTGAATAAATTTTCTAAGTAAGCATCTCATCATTCATTCTTTGAAAATGGCTAAATCGCCTAATATTTGTCTCCACCTTACTAACGACATTTCGTTTCACATTGCACATCTTTGTTCTTTTATGATCAGAGTGTGTCTTGCCACAACCCCCTTGTAAGCAATGCATCTCTTCAACAAACAAATGACTCCTATGTCCCTTTTGCAGTATCCAGGTTTCATTACCATGCATTACGGTAGGTAGAATTACACTTTCATGTAAAACCATTCATTACTTTCTTGAGAATCCATCATTTCTGTGAAATCCTCCTAAATCAGTATGACTTTCAAAGAAGAATTCACTCACCTACTAATTTCTCTATTTAATTTGTTTTCTTTGTTAAACATGCTTCCTAAATATACAAATCCATTCACCTGGTCAATCTCTGTGATATTTACTTATCCTGCATTCAGTACTAACAGTTCCTCACTCAAAATCCATAACTTTGGTTTAACCCTTATTATCCTGCATTCAGTATTAACAGTTCCTCACTCAAAATCCATAACTTTGGTTTTACCCTTATTATCCTGCATTCAGTATTAACAGTTCCTCACTCAAAATCCATAACTTTGGTTTTACCCTTATTTATACTCAGTTTGAATTTCATACAAACTTCATACATCAGGGACAGCATACTCTGCAACTCACTTTTGTTCTCTGCTAACAGGACTGTGCTATCAGCATACAGCAATCTGCACACAAGGTGTATTACTAAGACATAAACTAGAGTCAATTTTGATAGGTACTGTTCCCAACTGGACTAACTGAAGGCCACACTTGATGGCAAAAATGGTGCCTGCATTACTAAAAAATGTGGCAATGATATGTAAACATTTTGTCTTTCAATTCTGTCTCCCAAATGTGAAAAGACTTTTTACACAATGATATGTCTTTACAATATAAGCATTCAAAGGCAGTGTGACTGAACTGAGAAAACATGGCATGGTTTCCTAATTTTACTTTGCTTAATAAACTGTGCACAGACATGCCAACCTTCAAAATCTGAAAATCGGGAGATTTTTACAGCTCATAAAATCACACGAGCGCTGTTTTTTATCGACATTTTTCAGACATAGGAATAATTTTACTGTAGTAGTATTATTGGTCCACTAAGAGTTCTGGAGTAAGAAAGAAAAAAAAAAAAAAAAAACAGCACGGAAATCAACACTCCCTCCCTCTACTGAAATTTGTTTTCAGGTAAGTCGATTCTGCAAGATAATGAAAACATAAGATGGCCCGCATGTTGTTGTTTTTCACAAATAAAATAACAGTCAATTGTTTTTCATTTCTTCTTTAAGTTGTGTGTGAAGGCGACAAAAAGCATTGTACTAACATTGCCATTCATTACAAGGTGAGGCCAACCGTAACTACTCCCCTTGGTCATTTACTCAACTGTTTATCATCAGTTAGAATGCGTGCGGCTCTGTTGAGGCGAGGGGTTGAAAAACTTTGACTGCAAGGAGAAGGCCGGGCAGTACCCATCTGTCAATCAATTACTGACCCTCCCCAGCATTCTAGTGCCAGAGCTCTTTGCTGAAGGTGTCGTATGACAATCAGACTGGGAGAAATTTTTTTAAAGCAAATTTTTTCCAACCCATCTTGAACGATTAGTCAGAAGCCAGCGCTTAGACCACTGCGCCACTGGGAGCAGCTTTCTTTTTGCAGATAGGAGAGAAAAAGTATGAAACTGATGACTGTAATGCGGTCTTGCATCGACGCAGAAAGAAAAAGATTTCACAGGCGGTTTGAAATCATGGTGGTTGATGGAATTTCGACCATCCTAACAGCTACTTCTCAGTGAAAATCAGGAGAATTTGACATTCATTCAGAGGGCGAGAGGAAGGGCTGAAAATCTGGAGTCTCTTGCCTGAATTCGGAGAGTTGGCACGTCTGTATGCAATTCAACTGTTACTTCTTTACAGGCCACCTATATAAACTGTAAGGAAACATAATAAAACCTGTAAAGAGGACAAGTTGTGAATTGTAATTCACAGCTTTCAACCTTTGAAAGCAAGCATATGTAGTTCCAAGAGCAAAAAAAAATGTGTAATCTTGCGTGTAGTCACAACATTCAGAGTTGGAGAAATATTCTTCTCATAATATGTGGTAAATACGTCATGTTAATTAACACAGCAATCGGACATTGTCGAATTGACTAAAATTACCGTTTCACATGTGAATTAAATCACATCAGAAAATTCGAGCGTGCTATCCGTCGCACCACTCACGATGGCGAATTCACAAGTCTATGTGTGTTAAGAGCATCGGAATATTCTCTGACCGCGGCGGCAAAATTTTCAAGTTTTCTGATGTGATTTAATTCACATGTGAAACGGTAATTACAGTCAATTCGGCGATGTCCGATTGCTGTGTTAATTAACATGACGTATTTACCACATATTATGAGAAGAATATTTCTTCAACTCTGAATACCTAAACAACAGGAGATTTTCTTAACAAGGCTAGATGGCAGCAGAATCTGCATGAATCTGAATGGGGTCGGAGAATATTCCGATGCTCTTAACGCACAGAGACTTGTGAATTTACCGTCATGGGTGGTGCAACGGATAGCGAGTTTGAACGTAAATCGGGAGATGCGGGTTCAATTCCCGCTCCACGGCGGCAAATTTTTTAAGTTTTCTGATGTGATTTAATTCACTTGTGAAACAGTAATTACAGTCAATTCGGCGATGTCCGATTGCTGTGTTAATTAACAAGTCACAACATTGTTTACCACTGCTAAAAAAATTATTTCCAGAATAATATTAGGTTTTTTTCTAATTTCTTTACGTGATGTCTTCGTTCAATTGCAGGATTTATGTAAACAAATGCAAATTCACATAGAGGCAAGGCTCTTTGTAGTTTTAATTTAACCATAGCAAAAAAAAAAAAAAAAAAAAATCCAAACTCTTTTTCCACCCATCAAATATTTCTAGGTATGTCACTGGAAGTGCATATAATCATAACTTGTGTAACTGGCTTTGCTATTAGTCATGAAAATTTGTAGGAAATATGCAATAAAAAAAGAGAGCAAAAGAAAAAAAAAAGGGGCTTTCATCTACTTTTAATCTTTTTAAATACTAAGAATTACTTTAGAATTGCTCAGATAATGATCTGTTTTGATACAATATGAATTGAGTAGTTGTAAAACACATCATGTTTTCTTAAAAAATTGCAATAGCACACTGAACAAATGCACGATATGATGAAATGAAGGATGTGGCAAACGCTGTCACTGCCCAGAGTGAGAATCTCTTAAATCTTTTGGCAGGAAATTTTGACCAAAAATGTCATACTTTTAGAGTTTTTAAGTTGATATAAAATGGCATAAAACTTTTGTATAAAAAAAATAGTTTTAATTTTTTTTTCACAGCAAAGTATCCCCGCATGTGCCACCATTTATAGGAAAGCTGAGGTGAGCTTACTACTGCCCGTGACCTGCCTGAAAGGACTATCATTAGTCTCCATAGGTGTAACTCCATGCAAAGCTCAGTAGGTTTCAGGTTTCAGCCAATGCAAGATTTTTTTTCTTATTTAATAGAAAAAACTGGAAAATTGTAATCAGCATAAAGTCAGACTTTAATGGACTAAATTTTTAAGAGTATACCACAGTCACAACAAAGATAAAAATGAGAATTGCGCCAATGTTGCATGTGCTTCTCCACCTCTGGAAATGTGATACCAGCCACCCTGCACAGATGCAATGACCCCGTTAGCATAACTAAGTCCTGCGTGTGCTTCACCTGGTACGTGAAAAGGAAAGAAAGCCTCATCACCAGTACAAAAATAGGCTAGTCAGATGAACTTTGTTCTGCTTGAGAAATAAGGGTTTCCGGTTTGGGGTGGGAAAAAATATTAAAAAAACAATAGGAAGCTTGATTGTGCTTCTCCCTTCATAAAACATTAAAATTACTTTTGTAAGATACAGAGCAAAGGAAAATCACATATAATTAATACACATAAAATAGGAGGAATGAAATATTCTTAAAAATGTTCGTTACTAGAATTAACTTTTTTTGTTTCGCCCAACATTTCAGTGGTTCTGACAAATGCATAGAATCTAAATGTGTGGAAGCTGGTAGGTATGGTAATTACATGCCAATTTTGCTGTTTCAAATTTCTTTCATATTTCACCTAAGATATAAAGTTTAATGTTTGTTTGTTTGTCCGCTATGTAAATCTACAGTTTTCAATTCAGAACCACCAAATTTGGTATACTATTTCATGGTACTCTAACTTAGGCAAGACGGTTTTTGGCAGGGGCCCGGGGTCAAGGGGTCCTTATACAAAATGTTCATAAAAAGTTCCATTTTTTACTTTTTTATTTTGAATTGGTATAGTATCTCATGGTACTCTTAACTTAGATCATAAACGGCTTTTGGAAGGAGTTGGAGCCCAGGGTCAAGGGGCCCCCATTCAAAATTTTCATAAAAATTTTCATAAAAACTTTTGTTTTTTTCTTTTTTATTTTCAATTTTAATTTATTATTTGTTTATTTGTCTACTATGTAAATCTACAGTTTTCAATTTAGAACCACCAAATTTGGTATACTATCACGTTGGAGCCCAAGGTCAAGGGACCCCATAAATAACTTTCGTAAAAATTTCCATTTTTTACTTTTTTTATTTTGAATTTGAATTTAATACATTTTGTTGTTCTACAGTTTTCAATTTAGAACCACCAAATTTGGTATTCTATCTCATGGTACTCTAACTTAGACCACAGACTGTTTTTGGAGGGGCTCCCCCACAAAATTTTCATAAAAAGTACCATTTTTTACTTTTTTATTATGAATTGGTATTCTATCTCATGGTATTGTAACTTAGACTGTAGGCAGTTTTTGGAAGGAGTCAGAGCCCAGGATCAAGGGGACCCCATGCAAAATTTTTGCAAAAAGTTTCATTTTTTCATTTTGAATTCGAATTTTATACTTTTTTGTTGTGATAATTGATTTTTTTGTGACAAGTGCTTTCCAGTGAAGAAATGTAACACAATTCAGCATCGGAACTGAAGGTGTAAGTAAACAACAAAAATCAAATGGAAAACTGAAAATACTGTGTGCCTAAAGACTCCACAGAGAATAAAATTCAAATTCAATGAAGAAATGAAATACAGTATTAGGTATGGTTCATGCCATAAAAAGTTAATCATTTTCATTTGATTTGTACAAAATTTAGATAGGGAATTATCACCGAATTCTCCTGAGCAACGCTGGTCAATTCAGCTAGTTATATGCTTTCACTCATTTACATTTGTCATCCAATATCATAATGTGAACCCTTTTTGATAATTCCCATCAATGCGACAAACTGAGGTATGAAAGCCCATTTTCTCATGCCCATCATATTGCTGGGTTGAAGCATTAAAGAAGTTGCATACTGAATAGTGCAAACATAACTGATTTATCGCACCTGGAAAAAGTCCTTGATGTTTTAGTTCTTAACTGGGACACTAGATAGCAGCTGTAGCATGTATGTGTTTTATTACAGAGAATATCTTGGCGATTATTGGCAGCTCGAAAGATTATTTTATTTTGTTTGCAGAACACACGTGGTTTGCTGACAACCCCAACTGCACGATAGAATGACATTATCTAAAACAAATACCTGCCTCACATAAGATAAAACAACCTTCTAGGGAATGCAAAATCCATTGCTCAAAAACAGATGCAAATAATAAGAGGTGTTGAAAAGAGAATCAGTACTTTTGACTTGGTTGCAATGTTGGACTTTGCATTTCATTGTTTTGAAATATATCACACACAAAGAAATTACTAAAACATAATCAATATTTTTCACAATGATTTTTCTTGATATATTACCTCTAGAAATTTCAAAACGAATAAAAAAGTTAGAAAGCAGTCTTCTCTTTACATTAATCTGTATATTGGAAAACCAACATTTAGGCGCTAAATCTCTGCATGCTGGCTTTTCCATGAAATTTAACAGATTAAATGTTGTCCAAAAATTAAGAATAATTGTGTATTTCATTTAGAAACTTATTAAATTTCTAAAAATAGATAATTTTTTTATGGTTTCCATGAATATTACACATTTGCTGCCGCTCTGCTATTTTCATGAATATTACACATTTGCTGCCTCTCTGCTATTTTAATGGCAAGCACGCAGTGTCGGTAAGATACTCGGGCAAATCTCCCAAGATGCCACAGGGTGTCGCATGGCACCACAGATAAGCTTCAATGCATTTGGATCAACCTAGCCATGTTCGGATCTCATAGCTTTGCATGACTCTGCTATTTTAAAATACGAGTAAATTTATCAATAATTGACAATTGTAATTATAACCTTCAGTAATTCCAGGGATATATACACATCTACAGCCTATCTTATACACAATAACTAATAAATTGTAAAATTTTTCAGTCACAAAAAGATTGAGAAATTCGATTGGTTCAATACCTGTCATATTAATTTTCATTTCTATTGGGTCGTTTCATAATTATTGGCTGATGCCGACAAGGTGAATTTGCATAGCTGGTTACAAGGGACGACTCGTAGGAGGAACTACCAAACGGCCATGCAAATTGAATCGGTTCAGTCCACGTGTATAAAACGGTATTTCAGACAAATCTCAGCAGTTGGAGATGTGATGGAGCAACCCGACGTGAGATCAGTGATTTTGCACGGATTCAAACTTGGCCGGAATGTGTCCGAAACGGTCGCAAAATGTCAATAGAGCATGGGTTGTCGGAACGACGAGTGACAGAACTGTGCGTAGACTGTTTTCCAAGTTCCATGCCGGTGATGCTGCCATTGACCATAAGCCAGGAGCTGGTCGTCCGGTTCTGTGCGACACGGTACATTTAAGGCGGAAAGTGGAAGAAAAACCAACGTCCACAGTACATGAGCTCAGTGCCGAACTTGTCGTATTCATCAGCGATAATTTCCAGACACCTGGCAGCTATGGGCAAGGTTAAAAATTGGATGCCTGGGTTCCACACGAACTCGCCGAACAGCGGCAGATACGGCGTTTGGAAACATGCATTGCCTTCCAAAAACGTGAGGTTAGTGCTCCCTTTCTGCATCGGATATTTACGGTTGATGAAAAATGGGTGCTTTATGACAAAAGAAAGCGAACAGCGCCGTGGCTCAATAAAGTGGAACCACCCAAACACATGTCCAAACCCGAGTTGCACCCACAGAAGGTTCTGATCTCTGTGTGGTGGACTGCCAAGACTGTGGTTCATTACGAGTTTTTGCCACGAGGTCAAACAATCACAACGGACGTGTGCTGCCGTCAGCCAAACGAATGTCACCAGAAATTATGCAGCAAACAACCATCGCTCACCAATCGCTTGAGTCCCATACTGCTTCAGGATGGCGCATGACCGCATGTGCCTATTGGAAGCATGCGAAAAATCAACGTCTTGGGGTACGAGGTCCTCTCTCACCCTGTTTATTCACCTGACTTGGTCCCCTCAGACTTTCACGTTTCGCCATTTGGACCACTTCTTGAGGGGCAAATGTTTCGCTAACAAAGATGCTGTGATTTCTGCCGTTAGCGATTCCTCGGACCACTGTGATGACAGTTTCTGCCATCGTGGCATTTTTGCACTTAAAACACGTTGGGCACGGTGCATTGTTGCCGAGGGCAGAACTTTTTCGGAATAAAATGCATTTCATCATCTGTTACTGCCGTTTGTTTCTTTGTGTCCGAATCGGCCAATAATTATGAAACGACCCGATAGTACACTAGGAAAAGGAATTATTCTTGTGGCGTCGGGAACATTATACCAATGTGTAGCTAAAATCTGTTGAGGCAGAGTATGAGAGAGAATGTCGCATTCTTCATTTTCACTTTCACTGCTGATCGTACTACAGCTAATAAAAGAATATGTTTCTGCATACGATGATAAATTATCTGGATCATCTATTTCCACGGCAGTATGTGCCCGCCGATGAACTTTTGGTTGTGAGGGACCAGAGATAGTCTGTCTGAATATGTATATCCGTTATTTCAACAAAACTAAGCATTGAAGTCAATATGGGTTTCCTTGAAATCCCTTGAGCATCCTTGATAGGATGCCCTCTTATGTATGAACAACAATAAAAGCAGCAAATGCTTTTTATTGCCACTCAAGCATTTATTTATTGAAAGTTCCATTCCCCACAAAATCAGTGACATTCAAAGGAAAATAAACATTGCAGTGAACAGCACACGCTGTATTAAGTCTATGGGGAGTCAACTTACTTTCCCTTCCCTAAGATGTGAAAAAAATCCGCTATCCCAAAACCTTAGTCATTTTTAAACAGTTGGATATTCATTCTCAGTGCCAGTAACAGAAATACCTCTCTTCAAGTGCCGAAGGGTTTAGAAAGGGAGATATTGAGGCACAGTCATGACGCCGTTCAGCGTCATTGGCACCTGGGCTAAGTATTGCATGATGCCATTCGGCGTCACACTGCGGTGAAAATGTTAAGCAATCCTTTAAAGTGTTAAATTCCGATTAACACAACTGATTTTTTTACAGCATCGTATATTTTTTTCTGAACTTGATAAAAATATTTGAACTTCTGACTACATTACTGAGTCAATATACACTTTTGAAGTAAAATTACTAGCCTACCTGTTACAGAAGTTTCTTGCTTCTTAGAAATATTGTCTTCAAAAGCAATAAATGGTTTCCCTGGGGAAATTATGTTTGAATTCAGATCATCACTATTAATCAAAAAATTATCAAGGTGGGAATTGGAAGATTGTTCCACTTGTCCCAGATCAATCAGCTGATCAAATTCTGACTGCTCACTCTGCATTGCTATACATGGCTGACTAACCACTTCTGCTAAACCAATACCAGAAGCATCAGAAGTTTCAGATTTCTCTTCAGGACTGGAAAAGATAATAGAACATTTAAGATAAATTTAATACGAATTACCATGTAAAGCACATGAAAACACAGCTTTCACATGTAAAAAATTAATGTACACTTTTCAAGTTTAGCACAAATTTACATTTAAATGTAAATTACAGTGTTGAACCATAACATTACGACATGCTACACTGCTGAACCACAACATTATGTAAACAACATGCTATGATTTAAATAGTATAACTATACTAGTGATCCGAATTTCTTGGCATAGAATAGAAATCAAAGTTTCCAAGCTTTCACACATCAACCAAATGACTTTTTCAAGGAAGGTAGACTGCAAACTGAATAATAAAACACTTCAACAATTTAAACGCTGTGATTTGATAATAAACGAATAGCAGGTGCAAACGTGATTAGGCATTCAAAAACACGAAACATTGTGTTCGTTCTTTTCCGTGTGCTAAACAAGCATAACGTTTCGTGTTTTTGAATGCCTAATTACGTTCACACCTGTTCATTTATTGTCAAGTCAAGTCACCACATTTAAATTTTTGAAGCATTCTATTATTTAGTTTGCAGTTCACTGTCTACCATCCTTGAAAAAGCCATCTGGTTGATGTGTGAAAACTTGAAAACTTTGATTTCTATTCTATGCCACGAAATCTGGATCACTAGGATAGTTATACTATTTAAGTATAGTTGGTGTACAGTCCCTTGTTGTTTAATTAACATGCTATGATCTTCATGTTTTCTTTGAGAACAATAAAATCAATTCTTGTTTGCTGCAATAAAAAAACTTTATAAGCACATAATTTAAGAAGTAATAACCTAACATTGTTTGAAATAAAAGAACTCTTATAATGCATATAATGTATACAAATAATTTTTAATATACATGTACTGTATATGAATAATCAGATGCAAGGTGCGTTTGAAAAGTGTGTTCCCAGGCCACACTGTGCCAATGTTATGGAAAGGTAGTTAGGCTTTTTGACTGCTATGCAAAGCTGAAGCCCTGAGGAAAATAAAGTAGTGTTATATTAGAATCTCCATTTCTCCACTAGCACTAGTATTCAAATTACACTCATTTAAAAAACAAAAAAAAAACTGTTATGTGGTAAAGCAAGAACTTGACATTTCCTTACAAGAGGGACTCTGATGCACATTTGAATTATAGGGTAAATTATGGCTTCAAGTAAAAACAAGAAAGTTGACACCGAATTTTCGGATGTAATAAGCACATCTTTTTAATCCGTTCTGACGCAAATTAAATTTATCAAAGCTATTCAAAGTCAATGGAACCGGTATGGAAAACAATAGATCTGACCAAAGAAAGAAGATTTTCAATCAGGTTTTTAATCCCTCAGATATTGCTGTAAACGGAATCGTGAGCTTACGAACTCTTAGAAACAGAGATATCAACAAAAATAAGATGTGACTTTACGTCCCCTGGTGGGAAAACCATGCAGCATTATTTTAGGAAGAAAGTATTCTCAAAAGGTTTATTCGTATAAGCGGTATCGGTCGAAGAAAAAAAATTAGTCAAGCTTTCAGGAGCCCAGATTTTGCAACAAATACTTCAGAAGCAGAAATTAACACATATGACCCCTAGTGGCTAAACCATTCTTTACCAAACATTAGAAATTATGTGAAAAATATTTTCCATCAGGTTTTGTATGCGATACAGGAAGAATTTTTCACATCAGAGCTTTAGGAGCAGAAATAACGCAGAAAACGCAATTTACCTTTGTGCACCTAGCGGAAAGTGTATGATTTACTTGTAAATTTTGAATTTATAGGAAAAATATTTCTCATCGGAAACACTATCCAACAAAGAAGGAATTTTTCAAATCGTACTCTTAGAAGTAGAGATATTGACAAAAATAAGATATACATCTATGCCCCCTGGCGTAGAAACCATGCATTTTTTCAAGAAGAAACTTTTCCTAAAAGGTTTGTCGACATGAGTAGTATCGGTCAACAAACGGTGTTTTTTTCAATCGAGAATTTAGAAGCTCACATTTTGCTGCAAATACATCAGAAGCGGAAATTAAGATTTACGCCCCCTGGTGGCCAAACTATTTTTTTACAAAAATTAGAAGTTATGTGCAAACGATTTCTCATCAGGAGCTGTATCCGGTGCAGAATGAATTTTTCAAATCAGAGATTTAGAAGCAGAGATATAGGGGGAAACACAATTTACCGCAACGCCCCCTAGCGGAAAGTCTATGAATTACATGAAATTTTGAAATTATATGAAAAACATGTTCACACGGGAAACACTATTCAACAAAGAAGGAATTTTTCAAATCGGACTCCTAGAAGTAGAGATATTGACAAAAATAAGATGTATATCTACGCCCCTGGCGTAGAAACCATGCACTATTTTAAGAAAAAAATGTTTCTAAAAGGTTTGTCAACATGAGTAGTATTGGTCAACAAACGACGTTTTTTTCAATCGAGAATTTAGAAGCTCATATTTTGCTGCAAATACAACAGAAGCGGAAATTAAGATTTACGCCACCTGGTGGCCAAACTATTTTTTAACAAAAATTAGAAATTATGTGCAAACGATTTCCCATCAGGAGCTGTATCCGGTGCAGAAAGAATTTTTCAAATCGGAGACTTAGAAGCAGAGATATAGGGGGAAACACTATTTACCTTTACACCCCCTAGTGGAAAGCTATGAATTACTTGAAAATTTTGAAATTATATGAAAAACATGTCACACGGAAAACACTATCCAACAAAGAAGGAATTTTTCAAATCGGACTCCTAGAAGTAGAGATATTGACAAAAATAAGATGTACATCTACGCCCCCTGGCGGAGAAACTGTGGAATATTTTAAGAAGAAAATATCCCGAAAAGGTTTATCGATGTGAGTGGCATCAGTCCATAAAAGAATTTTTTAATCGATATTTTAGAAGCTACGATTTTATGGCAAATACATCAGAAGCAAAAATTAACACTTACGTCCCCTGGTGGCCAAAGTATTCTTTACCAAAAATTTGAAATTATATGCAAAAGATTTCCCATCAGGAGATGTATCCGCTGAAGAAAAAAAATTTCAAATCGGAGTTTTAGAAGAAGAGTTATCGGGGGAAATGTAATTTACTTTTACGCCCCCTAGCGGAAAATCTATGCGTAATTTGAAAAAGTAACTATATCTAAAATACTCTTCGACATAAATGGAATCGAAAGATATAAATTTTTTTCAATCGGATGTTTAGAAGCAAATATGTGGAATAAAACGTATTTTTGCATTCGACATCATCTGCCTTTAAGCCCTCTACCGGCGAAATTGTACATCGTAAAAAAATGAAGTAAAGGATCATCATTTGCATATTTCAAGCTTCCCAATGCAAAAAGAATTTTTCAAATCGGACTAATAGTTGCTGAGATATCGTGGGTACAGACGGACGTACGGACAAACCGATAACAGAAGCACGATCTTTTTACAAAAGACGTGCTAAAAGAGGTTTCATACAAATTAATAAGTACAGTTTTCACTTTTCCAAAGCCAAAAAAGTGCTTTTGATCAATACTGTTTAATACAGCTCACTGCAATTAATTATGCCTGACAAGACAAACTAATAAAAAAACTGAAATTTCACAACATGTTCATAATTTTACTAAAATTTCTAAGAAGCATTCAATTAAATTTTCAGGCAAAATAGAAATTGTACAGCTAGCATATACTGTCTGTATCACTAACAGGCACTTACTTACAGACTTTATACAGATTGAAATAATTAAGCTCTATTTTAACTTGAAGAGCTGTCAAATATTCTTCATATCTTCAGAGTCCATTAGTATTTTTAGACATTTCTGGCCTCCACACATTTATATGTATAAAAGCCTTTGACAAGGTTTCAAATAATTCAGAATAGAAATGTCTGAAAACACAAAAGAACTTAGAACATATGAAGAATATTTCAAAGCTCTTCAAGTTAAAAGAAGATTTAATACTGTCTACAATGGGTGCTTCTCATAACAGCAGCAAGATGCCAAAACAAAGAAAAATTTCCAAGTGTAACTAAGTTTTTTGAGAAATCTAATCAGCATATGTTTACATGACACCTACACCAGAGGAATGATTTTGAATATATCACCTTAACTGTAATTCTGCAGTTAAATGACACACACAAGTAGTCTACAACCTTTTTTACAAAAATAAAATTTTTACTAAATTTTACATATAATAGACTTAAAAATATGTTTGTTTCCACTGGCATTTACCATGACAACATTGCTTTTCAATTAATTTTATTATTGGGTTTAATTAGATAAAAGTGGACCACATCACAAAAAAGAATGTGTACTTGGATCAGTAAGTTTCATGTGTCACAGCACACATAGAAAGGTTTCACACTGTGCTACTAATTGAACAAAATTTATTATTATGATTCAACTAAAATTGCATTTCTGCATTACAGTGAAAACACAGAATGCCATTACAGATATTAACAAGTTCGCTGCGGCGACGTTTCTCAGCGATTTTTTTTAGTACGTTACGACCCACCGGTGGGGTTGTAACTGTTTCAATACAGTGCTGTACGACACACCGGCGGATCGTTTAAGGATATATACATAAAGTGACTGATATCCACTACAGATTTATGTATATAAACTCTTTTTTCTTCCTCTGAAAAATGTAGAAGGTAACAGCGAATGTGTTAAGCAAAGAAAATTTCCTAGGCATGTTGGTTATACTAGATAATGAAAAGATACACCACTTCACTTGTAAGACATTTTTTTCTACTAAAAGCATGAACTTCCAAACACTGCATTCAAAAATTCTGCCGCTGAGGTAAAAGAAAACAAACAAACAAAAAAGTCCCAAACACTAAATGGGTTCACGTTTACAAAGCAGAATAATTGTACATTGCCTGTATATTTCCTTGGCATAAATGTGAGCATTATACCTAGGTATCAACAAGTTCAGGAACAGTGTAATAAAAATAAATGACCGGTCATAGAATTCAAAAGTAACAAACAAAAATATCTTCACAATTTATCTGCACATCTTGCTGACTGATGCATGGTGATGTATACATGAATCACGGCTATACTAGAATAATGGCTATATACTATACTCACTACTGTTTCATACGTTGTATACGTTCTATGCGTTGTGTGCATATTTGCAGCAAAATCATCTTGGCATTTATATATCATATGACTAGGAATATTATTATAAGTTTCAATTATTATATCATCAAGGACTCACCTTGTATCGGTATTCCAAATTAGTAAGCTTCATCTTGTATCTTGAAATAAAATATGTATCTAGCGTGTCATTAGCCACGTAGAATCATCATATTGCAAATAGGCCCAATTGAAATTTGCGACCAGGGTTTAAATTAAAATAAAACACGACTATGGATATCATACAAAGAGAGTGTGAAAGAATTATATACAATGCAATTAAAAAACCTTTACCATCAACAGGTATTGTCAATCTTTAAAAGAAGGAATGGATATAATCAATGACATTACAAACAGACCTCAAATAAAATTTTCGTAAATTATTGAACAATGCCAGACAATCTCTGCAACACGCACACGACTCCACATAAACCACCGGACATGTTTCGGCACGACCGACTTTTGGCCATTATCAACGGTATGCATCCTGGATCAATGTTCAAAGTTGTTATATATCTAGGTCACCTCGGCATCACCTCCGCTATAGTTGTTTCACGTCGACGTCTTCCGTCATCATTACACAACGCATAGAACGTATATAATGTGTGAAACAGTAGTGAGTATAGTATATAGCTATTATTCTATTATATAATACCACATATTTTTATTTTTGGTTATTTTACTAACCAAAATCAATTACGGCTGTACTATTATGTGCAACCTTGGAAAACAACTTGGTGCAAATCCTTGTCTCTGAGATACACATTCATACAGCATATTCTAAACATGGTTCATACTCTTATTCAGTCACATAATTCCAGGACTTCTGAATATTTTTCCAGGACACCTAATCCAAATATTTCTACTTAAAAAATAGTAAAACAGACTAAAACCACAGGTCAGTTTAACCTGTAACCTACAATAAACAACCATGACAGCTTGAGCAAACTTAAACCAGAATGCAGCATTCTGAACATGATTATAAGGCTGTGGAGTTCCAGTCCCCAAAAGTTATTTGTACATACTAATGTTTTTATTACATGTTAAGGTTACATATGCTATGTAATGCAGCTGCAAGGTGCATGTGGTCGCCACGCGTCGTTTTTCTTTGTTCTATGGTTGTGGCCACATGTTAAGCAGGGCCGAGCAGGCATGTGGCCTGTGGCAGTGCGACTGGATGTGTTCTACCGGACAACCTTGACCTTGGTCCTACAGGTCCGCAATGTGTCAAGGTCGCTAGCTCTGGCGAAGGTTGGCTGTCCGCCATTGAGCGATGGGCTTCCAGAAGCCGGTGGAGGAGATAACAATACCGGAGCGGTTGGCTTGAGGCTTTTTACGTCCTCAAATAACTGTCTTTGTACGATTTAAATAACCCTCATCTAATACACCACCATTTGCAAGATAAAAATATTTATTATTTACACTTAAAAACAGTATGTACAGATAAAAGCTTCGAAAACTAAGTTGGCGAGATCTTTCGGCTCCCCCGGGAACCATTGTCAAGCCTAAGAGTGCCACCCGAGTGGAGCGCGCAATGCATATTATACAATCAGAAAAGACACGTCATACATCCGTTACCATAGATACGATTATAAACAGCACACCTCTGTACATCATGAGTTAAGTAAAGCATGTGAGCAACTAATTAATAATTTAGAAGACAGTACAGCATGGGGAACAAAACAGTAATTCACAGACTAGGAGGTTTTAAAGTCTTAATATATTGCCGCCAAGTTAGTGGCATATTGGTGGGTAATTCCTCATTGCAGCATAAGTCATTAAACCACATGATAAACATTGCTTCAGTGAACAGAGTGTTCCTTTTATTTTTAGTGGAAGCTAAATGTTGAACATCCGTCCAGCATGGGGTATATTGTCCAGTTGACACTAGATGAGCGAGTGCTGTAGTAGTTGCTCCCGTTCGAACATCATATTCATGTTCCGACGTTCGAACCCCCAATGTCCATAATGTGGAACCAATGTAAACCATTGCTTAATCAGTAGGTTGATTTGGCTGTAGAGGTATATAATATATATACCGTATTTTTGCTCTTTGTTTATTTGATCACGGTCTTGTCTGATAGTTGAAAAAATGTTCGAAGTCCGTATTCCAAAAGATAGTTGATGTTTATTGCAGATTCGATTTAGGAAATAAGTCACATTTGGGTTGTAATCCAATGAGCCAACGAATCTTTTATTAACATGTTCACGTCGTAAACTTGTAAATGCTAATCGTTGTATTGATTGAATCAAGTTATGAACGCAGTACTCCGGATAGCCAAATTTCATAGCAATTGAGGTAATGTAATTAAGTTCTGCTTGCCTCAAACGCAAAGACGCAAAATGGGTGGAAGCTTGTCGTATGTATGAGCGTAAGGCAGCAAATTTGAACCCATTAGGGTGATTAGAAGAAAACGGAATGAGATTTGGGATGTGCGAAGGTTTCCTATAAACTGAGTAGGTTATACTATTGTCAGCTGGGATTCTGCATAGCCTGAAGTCTAAGAACAGCAAAGAACATTGATTCTCGAGTTCAATAGTAAAATTGATAGTTGGATAAACTGAGGATAAATCATGAGCAAATTGTTGTAGGCGCTCAGAAGAGTGTGGCCAAAAGACTAAGATGTCGTCGTCATATCTGATAAAGAGTGCTGGTTTGTAAAAACTGTTTTGTATCACAGTATTTTCGACAGTTTGTAGAACCACTTCAGCCAAAATAGGAGATAGTGGAGACCCCATAGGGGTCCCTCCCTGTTGTTGGTAAATAGCCTCATTAAATTTAAAGAATGTACGTTTGGCAATAAGTTTTAAAGCCTCCATAATTGCAAGCGTTTCAACAGGGGAGAGGTCAGGGGCAGTTAGTAGACGTTCTTCAATAATCTTAAGAGCTTGAAAAATGGGAACGTTAGGAAATAGTGAGGTAACATCTAACAATGCCATTATGAATTTTTGACCGCCAGAAATAAAGGCTTTAATAATGTTGAGTGCTTGAAGTGTTCCATGTACAGAGTGCCTAGAACTCCTGAAGTACTTGCTCAAAAGAGTTGCAAGGGCTTTTTCAAGAGTTCTAGTTGGGTTATTGAATCCGGAGACTAAAGGGCGGATGGGGAGGCCTTCTTTATGAGTTTTAATTTTGCCAAAAACCCGTGGTACACCAGGTCCATTGGGGGGGGGGGTTCATATGTGAAGAAATGGTTTGTGGTAAATGTCCCTGGTTCCTCAGTTTGCTTAAGGCTCTAATGGTAGCTGCAGTGGGGTCCGAATGGACAACTTTATGAGGTATGTCATTCAATGCTTCCAGCATTTTATCCTGATATGTGACTTTGTCCAAAAGAACAATCTGTTGTGACTTGTCTACCGAAATAATTGCTAAGTCTGGGTTATTAGATAATTCTAATAGTTGTTTTTGCTCTTACCTTAGAATTTTAGTGGCTTTGTCAACTTGGCTATTGTTTTTGTGAGTTAAAATCCTGGAAATAGAATGGCGAGTAGATTCTTGTACCTCAGACGGTAAAGAAGAGATAATATTTTCAACTTGTGGGATTACCCTAATGGGGTTCATGCTAAAGGGCGGATAATTGAACTTCAAACCCCTATTAATAGCAGTGGTTTGGATGCTCGACAATTGGGTTGAACTCAGATTAAGAAATGGGGGTGAGTTTCATCATGCTTTGAAGTAATTGGGTTGGGTGTCCGTGAGTATCCAGAGACGCAATCAGTCATTAGCATCCTCAGTTTATGAATGTGTCATTCTTGAATGTTAGCTGTCTCCGTTTATAGTGACACAAAGAAGGTAATTAATAACTTACCCAAAGTAATGTGGTGTAGTTGCCTTGATAACCAGATGTAAGCTGAATACGCTCTCCTATTGAGATAATCTAGGTAACCTCTTTTTATCCGGATTTCTGTTATCAGCCTCTTGTGTTCCGCTGAATGTAGCACATTAGAATCCCGTTTTGATCGAGGGCATGTCCTGATTCTTAGAAATCTCGGTATAATAGACAGCTCTCTACAGTTGATGAGGAAAGCCAGATGACAATTTTCAATGGCGAGTCGTCTTCTAAACTTGCAAAATAACTTCACTGCACGCTCCATTGGGTACATGAAGAGCACAGGTGTAATAGTTATGAGAAATTACTAATTTCTATATATAAAACAGGTGTAATAGTTACATGAAATTATTAATTAGTTGCTCACATGCTTTACTTAACTCATGATGTACAGAGGTGTGCTGTTTATAATCGTATCTATGGTAACGGATGTATGACGTGTCTCTTCTGATTGTATAATATGCATTGCGCACTCCACTCGGGTGGCACTCTTAGGCTTGACAATAGTTTCCGGGGGGAGCCGAAAGATCTCGCCAACTTAGTTTTTGAAGCTTTTATCTGTACATACTGTTTTTAAGTGTAAATAATAAATATTTTAATCTTGCAAATGGTGGTGTATTAGATGAGGGTTCTTTAAATCGTGCAAAGACAGTTGTTTGAGGATGTAAACATTTAGGCACGAAATAAAATACCTGAAGTCGTTGAGGCTTTTTGCTTGCATTTTTCCTGGATCATTTGGACGGTTGAGTTCTCCAACTTTGCTCTTGGACTGGGGTTCTCAGTGTGGCATTTGGTGAATGGAAAGGGTTCGTTAAGACTCTCAGGTATTATACGTTTCGACTCGTGCTGGATTCAGTGGTTCGGTGATCGGACTACGACATCGGTAAAGGACAGAGACTCACATTAGCATAGTGAGTAGTCCTCAGGGAATATCTTCTGTGTGAAGGAGAATAACCATAACTCGAAGTCAGTTTCTTTGGAGAGCAGCTGATTTACCAGAGGACATTTTCACAACCATTAAACTGTTGTTAAGTCTTAAAAGACTGTTTACTGGTGTTCTTCTTTGACTCAGAAATCATGAGGTAACAAACCATACATAGGGCTCTGGAAACTCAGTGACTGTGACCATCCACTTACACATAGAAAAAGAATCTACATCAGGACTGTTGGGAATTATGGAATTGTCTGGCCCAGTAGCAGACAAACCTAGTGGATTCGGACAATATTAACTTCACCTAATAGGAAACCTAGAATCACAGATAAAAACTGAAAGGCCAAAACCGTCAATGAAAATGTAGCCAGTTTATATAGATTCTACAAAATTTGTATGTATACTATGCTATAATGATTTTGAAACAAATTTGTTTCTACTTTGGCTTTAATTTAATTACTAAAGAAATTACAGAATATATAAATATAAAAATCAAAAATATATAGGAATAAAATCTATGGTTGAACCATAAATTTGCCATTACTCTTGAAATGCTTTCACCACAAAAAATCAATACATAAAGTAAATACTGTTATATTTAATTTTGAAATAAAACTTACATTAAAAATTTAAAGATAAGGAAAGGTGTGTTATAGAATAAGCATTTTCTTTATTAAAGTAAAATTGAAAATCGTTACTTCATTTGTCCTTGTTAGAAATTGAATCATTTTTGTGACCCATGCAGTAGTTTTCATGGAAAAGTGAGAAGCAACATTATCATCTTTTAAGGCTGTCTTTGAATGAGTGTAAGAGAAATTCTATCCTATATCTGCAATGTAAATTCTTTTGTACACATTTTCTCAAAGACTATTACTTTGTAGTGTTTGAAATTTTGAGCACAAATAAAAACGACCCATAGCTAATACATGCCACAGTTATTATTCCGAAAAATCTGCTAGAATTTTTTTTTAAATTCAATTTATGTGACTCGAAAGCATTCTTAGTTTGGCACTAGATGGAGCGATAAGGTAGCATAGAAGTGTTTCTGCTTGGAAGCAATGAAATCTCTTATTTCTACCTGATTTTTCTAATTATCTGAGCCAAATAGAAATCAATGAATAGGGGCAAAAGTGAGATTGAAATCTTGTCTTCTATAGATCCTCTTAAATCCTACTTACTGTATGTTCATTTTTTGAAGAGAAAATGTGTACATTAGCAGAAAACCCCTAAGTTTGAGCTATAGAAACTCTGCCTACTTATTAAGCTCCACCTACATATTGAGCTCCACCCCCAAATAACATGACTGGTTAAAACGTAACAGCGCGTAATTTGTCTTTTTATTGTGGAGCCAAAAAGAGACCACTTCTATTCTGAATATGGTGAGGTCTGCAGTGATTCACTGATACCAACTTCTCGGACAGTCACTCAAGACGCAAAAGCCACATCCAAGGAGAGATTTTTGTGCCATCTATCATAGAAGATGAACCCTAACACTCATTCAAAGACAGCCTTAAAGATAAATTTCTCCAAATATGCATGGTGTCCTATGGCTTAGTCACTTCTTGCTATATTGACAGACAAAAAGAGCAAGTTTTTTGTTTCTTTTTGTTTACAAAAAAAAAAATTAATTTAAAAGGAAATTCTACTTCTTGTCACCGCCTTTCATTCCCCATAAAGTCATTTTCTCAGCACAATGAACACACAGTTAAGTTTTTGAACATCATCTCGCTTTAAACAAAAACATGCTTGCCTACACATTCTAAGGGAAATTAAAAAAACAAAATTTGGTAACACATTGTTTACTCTACAACAATTTTATGAGTAGCAGAAATAGCTCATTGAAATTATTCTACCACAAACAGATTAAGTATTAATTTTAAAATTTAATTTCACTTTAAAAAAGGGGAAGAGAACAAGAACACTTTCTTTACTGATTGGTTTTGAAGAGGAGAGAAATAGGGAAAAACCTGCATTTCATAAGAAAATTCTTTAAAAAAATATGGAGTTTCTTTCTTTCACTATAACCAAAAAAAAAAAAAAAAATGAAAAATGAAGAATATGATCTGAAAAATACAAAAACTTGTAATATAATCCAGAAGTAAAATGGGGACGGGGGTAATCAGCTTGGTCAAAAAAAAAAAATTATATTTTTTTATTATTATTATTATTGGGGGTTTAATGACCACAGTGAGTAACTCGATGGGCTATAAACAGTCACCCATTATTCCTAATTTAGGACCACTGACTCCAGGAAAGGGAGAGAGCCAGTACCATAAGACAAACACAACATCCATGACTCACCGGGATTCTAACCCGGACCCATCTTGGATGAATAAAATCAGAAGCCATCACTTAGACCACTACACCACCATGGCAGCACATTTAAAAATCATGGAGCTTTCTCATCTACGCTAGAACAATAATTTCTAGAAATTTGAAACATTATCGACAGACAGCCGGCATGAAAACATCCAAAAAATATTTAAAAAAAAAAAACATTGAAGAAATGTCATGATATTAAAAATATATGAATCAATAAAATTCCAGGATATGTAACAGAATTTTAGGATGTTTCCATGGACAGAATTCTGGGATTTTCCCAGGACAAGTATGAACCATGTGCAAAATACCAGTGTGCCTTCTTTTGAAAACACTGTCACCACATAACTAAGTTCAATTTGCAAATTATTCAGTTAACATTCATTATTTATAAATCTTCACATCCATTTCATCACAGTGTTAAAACTCTTAACCATCAGTAACACCTGAGAAATTACTGTGTGCAATATTCAGAAATGTTTATGAATATCATTATTCCACACAAACTTCACATATGTGTGCTTAAGGTACCAATGAGACTTCAAGATTAGTCTCTAAGTGCATAAATATATTTTTTATTCTTACTATTCCCATAAAGTGTAATTCTCCAAGTTTTGTTAATGTGCACAGCGTGAAAACAATGTTTAATAATGAATTATTGAAAACAATTTTGTTCTGAACCAATCACTTCCCAAATTCCCCATTCAAAAGAGGCATTACTGTAAGAAAAATCATCACCAAAGCATGAGCTGTAACAATTACAGTATAAAAACGATCACCCCCTTTTGTAAGCAACTGTGCATTACTATTTATGAGAATTTCATCAAAAGAATTTAAGAATGAGGTTTTTAAAGGTTTGGCGTTTCGTATTCCAAATGACATTTTATGTTCTTTTTTTTAATGTGTTTTTCATTTGAAAAATAATTTTTAAACACAGAATCAAGTTACTGACCCACTGCCACCAAAAAAGTTAAAATTTTGAAAGACTTGTGGTTTTGAAAATTATAATGCTGTGGAACAAGCTATTCAGAAAGTGGTTTATGTTTTTGACAATTACTGATTTCTCAAGTCACACCATGCCTAATTTCTGTTAATGAAAGATAAAATAATTTCTACAAGCTCACTATATTTCTATAAGTTCCATCTGATGACGGATTAATGGCATACAGTTTTCATGATTTTTCTGAGAAGTATTAGGGAAAATTAATTTCAATTTGGGAAGCATGTTGTTCAAAAATAGACAATTCCTGCTTTTTTAACATTTTGTAAATTGCTTAAATTTTTGAGAGCAGGAAGAAATTACTGAAAGTTTTATGTCTAGACATGGGGAAGTTTAACATTACTGAACACCAAACTTCAGAACTCCACTAATTTTAGTCAAAACAATAAAATTGTGGGCAAAACCTTTTAAGATCTACTTTAATTATCATCCAATAAGTAAGTTATACATATTTTGATGTTTTAAGATTAATTAGCATATTATGTTCTACAAATATCCAACCTACTTAAGGTATAAAGATGAAACATTACTAAAAGCATTCACTATAACGAAAAAGCAGGAATGTAAGAACTGGTGAAATGACTACACAATTATTACAAATGAATCAAAGTAATGTAACACATTTACAGTGCAATTAACATGTTGACAGTACAAGAGTAAATCAGTACAATTTTTAAGGAAATTTACAACTATGTCTTAAGAGAAAAGTGCTTAATCAATTCATTATTTCCAGTTCATGCTTATGAATCAGAGACATGGACCTCAACTAAAAAAGATATAAAGAGAATACAAATGACTCAAAGAAGGATGGACAGATGCATGCTTGGTATAATCAAGAAAGATAGGAAAAGGAACTCATGAATCATGACATAATTGTCCTTGGCATAATCAAGAAAGATAGGAAAAGGAACTCATGGATCATTACATAATTGTGCTTGGCATAATCAAGAAAGATAAGAAAAAGAACTCTTGGTTCATGAAAATTACAAGAGTTGTGACATCATCAAGTACAGATCCTGACCCGGCAATGGGTTAGACATATTGTTAGGAGAAATGACCACTGTTGAATAACTGAAATACTAGACTGTATACCAAAAAACAAAGGAAAAGACCTGGAAGACCACCACCACATGGGAGATGCGTGAATGAAATTGGAAAGCATGCCAAAATGACATGGGGAAAAATTGCAACAAGAGCGATGAACTAATGTAATTGTTGGAACAAATGTACCATATTTTCACTGTTTCCATGTAGCCACTCCACCACAAAATTTGAAATTACATTGCCCTGGAGCGGGAATCAAATCCGCACCTCTTGATTTCCATTTGAGCATGCTATCCGTTAGAAAATAGTGCTACATGAAAACAGCAAAAATATGGCACATTTGTGCCAACCATTACATTTGAATAAAGCTCATGTTGAGAAATGGCTTCTACTAGGAAATTTTTTCATTTAAATTGCAAATTTTCGGAGAAAACTCTTCTCCTTCTTCAGGCTGTCTTTTTGTTGTAACTTATTCCTGTCACTATTGCGGTTACGGTTAACCTTGAAGGTTTAGGTTATTTTTCATCAAATCCTGCCAGATGTTAGGCAGAGAAAATCCTTTGCAGTCATTGATGATGGAATTTTGATTTTTCTCAATCTCTATTCCTTCTTTCAGCTTTCTTTTTGAAAATTGCTTTGGAAACTGATGACTTTAAGGGAATCCCATTCCATGCTGTGACTAGTTTCTCTTACATGCCTATCTAAACCAGTCTTGCTGGAGCAATTCTTTATAGCTGCTTTATGCTCTGCTATACGAGTTTCTAGTCTGCGACCTGTTTCACCTATGTAAGATAGTCCACAACTACATTTTACTTCATAGACTACTCCTTGCATTTTTAAAATATCTTCTTTTCTTTGAACTATTTTAGGGAATTATTTTTTTAACTTTGTTCTCTAAACTTGGAGCTAGCCTAATATTGTACTTCTTACTAATTATCTTTAAAGACTCAAATAAACCTTTGTGATAAGAAATTTTTTTAGTGAATTTTACTTGTTGCTTTTACGGGTTCTTCATACCATTACAGCAGATAAAAAAGAAGCCCATAAAGAAGAACTTAAAGTCATACTTGCAGAAAATAACTATCCTAAAGAAGAAATTGAGAAGCTTCTGAATTTTAATGGTACAAAGAACCCGCAAAAGCAACAAGTAAAATTCACTAAAAAAATTTCTTATCACAAAGGTATATTTGAGTCTTTAAAGAGAATTAATTAGTAAGAAGTACAATATTAGGCTAGTTCCAAGTTTAGAGAACAAAATTAAAAAAAATTCCTTAAAATAGTTCAAAGAGAAGAAGATATTTTAAAAATGCAAGGAGTAGTCTATGAAGTAAAATGTAGTTGTGGACTATCTTACATAGGTGAAACAGGTCACAGACTAGAAACTTGTATAGCAGAGCATAAGGCAGCTATAAAGAATTGCTCCAACAAGACTGGTTTAGATAGGCATGTTAGAGAAACTAGTAACAGCATGGATTGAAATTCCCTTAAAGTCATCAGTTTCCAAAGCAATTTTCAAAAAGAGAGCTGAAAGAAGGAATAGAGATTGAGAAAAATCAAAATTCCATCATCAATGACTGCAAAGGATTTTCCCTGCCTAACATCTGACAGGGTTTGATGAAAAATAACCTAAACCTTCAAGGTTAACCATAACGGTCAAGGTTGACTGTAACCGCGATAGTGACAAGAATAAGTGACAACAAAAAGACAGCCTGAAGAAGGAGAAGAGTTTTCTCCAAAAATTTGCAATTTAAATGACAAAATTTCCTAGTAAAATTCCCATAATAGTTGTTTTAGATTAGTAATTGAATTACATTTGTATTGCCTTCCATGTATTTGTGAAGAATTATTTCTTCTGGGAGATTTGTTTTCCACTTATATTGTACTATAGAGAATGAATTATGTTGTTGACTATAGAGAAACACATCTTTGAAAAATGGTTCTCAAGCTTTTCTCGTATCACAATTCATGGTTCCAGTTTTTTTTAGCAGTACATGTACTTATGTTAGTGTCTGAATGTCTGCTAACTGATTAATACTAGCTTAAATAAATTACCAGTTTTGTGCTTATGATTTGGTTTTAAAGGCCATACTTTTTAAAAGGAGAATTGATATGAAAAAACAAAATATACAATGCATAGTACTATAGTGATAAATGCTGTTTCCCTATTTTAGAAAAGTGGAACTGTTCACATACAGTTTATGTAACCTTGGTGTAAACATAAATTGCATCTTTTTTTAATGAAAATGCACATTGTTAAGCCATTTAGAAGGCCTGATGAAGCAGTAATGAGCTGGGTAAGTGATTAGCATGACTTGTAATACAATGGGAATACACCAAATGGTAGAAATACTCATAATTTTGATACTGAGTCATTAAGAACTCATATTTATCAATACACCATACTATTTAAAAGTATCCTCATGTCATGCCATAAGGATATCAAAGAGCAAGAAATAAGTCCATGTGCCTTATTAGCATTGGCGATATCCACATTATTTGAAGGTGTGAACCATCTAAAGGGCATTTGCAACGTGATATACTGTTCACCATTTTACTACCTTATAATCCATTACTGAAAATCATTAATTTCCAATGATTTAACCCTAATTCAAAATTTAAAAAAAAATGTTAAAAACTACTTCATTGCAAATTAATATGGTATTTAATCATATTTTAATTTGTAACGAAGTAGTTTTTTTAATTATGGTTATTAGAAATGAGAGTTTTAGTAATGGATTACAAGACAGTAAAATGATGAACAGTATATTATGTTGCTGAAATGCCTCTCAGATCGTTCACACCTTCAAATGATGTGGATGTCGCCAATGCTAATATAAGGCACATACCCCATAGCAGAAAGTTCTTTGTCAGTCTACGACGGATATCATTGTGCCACAAAATAATCTGCGGGGTCACTAAACAAAATAACTACTAGATGCCAAAAACAATAAAAATTGCACAGACATATTTTTCTATCTAAAAAATTCTCTAACCTAGATACTAAAGCAATTGCAATGTTAATTAGGATCAAGCACATTCTGGCCCTCTGTGTCTGAAATTTTGGCACCATTTTCAAGTTCAAACACAAAGATTTATGGAATAAAATTATATTTAACAACAATAAAGTGCAGAGGTATCACTAGAAAAAAAATTGTGATTACAGGAGAAGTCTTCGCTCCGTTCTCCATATCCCATCTGAAATGCAAACATTTATGTAATTAAATGATGAAAATTGAGAAGCACAGCTGGTGGAGGGTTATAAGAGAGAAATTTTCGCTACGTACAACTTTGGTTTTCAGGAAATTTTTCTCCATTTACAATCTTAAATGCAAACATTTATCTAATAAAATGATATTCAATGACCATATGAGGCAGAGGGAACATCGCAAGAAAAAGAATTTAAGATTACTGGGTTCTGTCAAACTTCTTTTTTGGAAATTGTTGCCTCCATTTTCAAACTAAAATACAAATATTTAAACAATAAAATGATATTTAACAACAATATCAGACAATCCTCTCTTCGAGCACCGAGGGAAACATCGTGAGAGAAAAAAATTACGATTACGAGAGAAATCACCACTCCGCCTAACATCTGTTTTCGGAAATTTTGAAAGGTGGTAAACTTGCATCTATGACAGAGTCTGCAAGATGATTCAATAGGGTTCTGGGGATATCGTTTTTGTCTGCAGGACCAAATTAAATCTGTGATGTACGTCGGGCGTCACCGCGATTCCGCTATGGGGATGAATACAAAATGAATCTGCAATGTACGTCTCCCATCACCACAATTCTGCTACGGGATGAGTACAAAATAAATCTGCAATGTATGCCGTCCATTGCGAGACAAAAAAAATACGATTACGGGAGAAATCTTCACTCATTTAACTTCCGTTTTCTAAATAAAACTTACATCTATGATAGGGAGTCTGCAAGATGATTTAATAGTGTTCCGGGGATATCGTTTTTGTCTGCAGGACCACAATAAATCTGCGATGTATGTCGGCCGTCGCCACGATTCCGCTATGGGGATGAATACAAAATGAATCTGCAATGTACGTCTCCCATCACCACGATTCTTTTTTTTTTTTTTTTTTATTGGAGGTTTAACGACCACCGTGAGCAACTCAATGGGCTATAAGCAGTCGCCCGTCCCTAATTTAGGGTCACTGGTTCCAGGGAAGGGAGAGAGCCAGTGCCGTAAGACAAACACAACATCCATGTCTGACCGGGATTCGAACCCGGACCCCTTACGGACGAATGATCAGAGGCCAACGCCTTAGACCACTGCGCCACCGGGGCGGCCACCATGATTCTGCTACGGGATGAGTACAAAATAAATCTGCAATGTATGCCGTCCATTGCGAGACAAAAAAAATACGATTACGGGAGAAATCTTCACTCATTTAACTTCCGTTTTCTGAATAAAACTTACATCTATGATAGGGAGTCTGCAAGATGATTTAACAGTGTTCCGGGGATATCGTTTTTGTCTGCAGGATCAAAATAAATCTGCGATGTACGTCGGCCGTCGCCATGATTCCGCTATGGGGATGAATACAAAATGAATCTGCAATGTATGTCGGCCGTCACCGCGATTTTGTTACGAGGATGAGTACAAAATATCAATATATCTGTGATGTAAGTCGGTCGTCGCTGCAATTCTGCTACAAGGATGAGTACAAAATAAACCTGCGATGTACGTCTCCCATCACCTCAGTTCTGCTGGGGATGAGTACAAAATAAATCTGCAATGTACGTCGTCCGTTGCGAGACAAAAAATATGATTACGGTAGAAATCTTCACTCCATTTATCTTCCATTTTCAGAAATTTTGAAAGGCGGAAAACTTGCATCTATGATAGGGAGTCTGCAAGATGTTTTAATAGGGTTCTGGGGATATAATTTTTGTCTGCAGGACCAAAGTAAATCTGCGACGTACGTCGCCCGTCTCCGCGATTCTGCTACGGGCGGCACGTGGACTCATTTCTTGCTCTATGATATCCTTGCGGCATGACATGATGATACTTTTTGGTAGAAGTATTTACTGACAACTCCTGAGAGCTGTGACAGTAACTGTAACAGATACAGAGCCATACCTTTAGGAAAAGAATTAAGAGAATCAGTGAGTGTGTTTTTACAATATTAAGTGTTAATCAGGTAAACTGCAATATCTGCACAGCATCGTGGAGTTTTGGGGTTGATTTGAGTGAACTACCACAGAGAAACCAACAATACTTCAGGCATAAGGGGGGAAATTGTAACTTATAAAATGACGAAAGTTATTGCTCAGAAGAAATTTTTTCTGTAGCATGAAAAAGCAATTTCAGCTTTGTTCCACATTGAATTTAATGGAAGAAATGTGGCTATTCCACAGTAAGTTGGAGAAAATCTTCAGATCTAGAACACAGTGAAAAGCATCTTCTGTGAATATTGCATGACATGAAATCCGGGGATAAAGTTATTTCTTTGACAATTTACAAGAGACTAGATTTCATAATAGCTATCTATGTATGAGTTAACTTACAGATATCTAGTTTCCAAAAAACATAATTCTCACTTTCTTTGTTTCGTTCCTACATGAGGAGCACTTGTACTATACATACTTTACAAATGCTAGCTAGTTTTCGAATACTGGGTATTACAAATGCTAGCCAGCGTCTTTTTCTTTTTCTTAGGCTTTCCAACCGTAGGTTGAAGAAGCGTATACGCTCCAGCTTTGTCAATCCGTCCATCTGTCTGTCCGCACGATAACTGGCATAAAAATGGTTAGATTTTGATGAAATTTTAGTATATGTGGTAGGGGACCACCTGGGGATGAATCCTATTGAAAATGGGACAAATGGGGTCAAAGGTCACGACGTAGGAGCGGGATCCATTCCATTGCACTTATGCGTCATAATTTGCATAAATATGGTTTGATTTCAATGAAATTTTACTATGTGGTAGGGGACCCCTGGGGACAAACCCTATTGAAAATGGATGAAATGGGGTCAAAGGTCAGGACATTCCATTGCCCGCTCCATTCCATCGCCCTTATCCCATATTATTAAGGTGGACGTCAAGTAATTTTTCTTCCTATACTTCCAATGGAAAAGCTTTTGTACACATTTCCTTCACAATTAATGTGTTCCCAAGGATGAAAATTTGAACATCGATTAAAATAACTTCATATTATAACTTGAAATACTTAATATTTTCTAAAACATAACCATAATTATATTAAAAATCAGTAACTTTTCTTTTGGTGGTGTTGAAACCAGAAAAAGGATGGCGTGACCTGTACTTTGATGACGTCAGTAGACAAACAAATGTTGGATTGCATAATAATGATTATGTTTTAGAAAATATTAGGTATTCCAAGTTATAAAATGAAGCTACTTTAACCGATGTTCAAATTTTCATCCTTGTGAACGAATTAATTGTCCAGAAAAAAGATGGTGCGACCTGTATTTCCATGACGTCAGTAGACAAACAAATGTTGGATTGCATAATTATGGTTATGTTTTAGAAAATACATATTAAGTATTGCAAGTTATAAAATTAAGATATTTTAATCGATGTTAAATTTTTATCCTTGGGAACGCATTAATTGGGAAGAAAATGTGTACAGAAATTTTTCCATTTGAAGTACAGAAAGCAAAATTACTTGACATTCACCTTAAAGGAGCAATTCTTGAATGTATATAAATTTTATTTTGAAAACGGCTCTAAGGATTTTGATAAAAGTCGTTAAACTACCGTTTTCTGGTACTAGAAATCGATTTAGCTTGATCTCGACTTTAGGAAAATTTGTTTAGTGGGTTAAATAACCATCCCGAATTACCACGTTTTTAGTGTAGTGTCATGGCGTCGTCCCATTAGATGTTGGCACGCAGTCACGCCATCTGTCTCATTACATCGTGCATTATGTGTGGACCGTATTCAAGTTTTATGACGTCACACTCTTGCGAGCAGATGGTCGCGATTTCCATCTGCCTCATTACGTCACGCGTTGTGTGCGTATGTTTATCCGCATAATAACTCACGTAAAAATCGTTTGATTTCGATGAAATTTTAGTATGTGGTAGGGGAACACCTGGGAAGGAACACTATTGAAAGTGAACGAAATGGGGTCAAAGGTCAGAACATAGGAGCGGGATCCATTCCACTCTCTTATGCGTCATAACTAACGCAAAAAAAGGTTTGATTTCGATTAAATTTCAGTATGTGGTAGGGGATTACCTGAGGACAAACCCTATTGAAAATTGGCGAAATGGGAATCAAAGGTCAGTACATAGGAGCGGAATCACTTCAATCGACATTATGCGTCATAACTTACGTAAAAATGTTTCGATTTGGATGAAATGTTAGTATGTTGTAGGGGCCTGCCTGGGGACGAATCCTATTAAAAATGGGCGAAGTGGGGACACAGGAGCGGGATCTATTCCATAGCCCTTATGCATCATAACTTACGTAAAATTGCTTCGATTGCGACAAAACTTTTTCATATTATTTCCGAGGTATACTGAACCAGTTCTGTTGAATATAATCAAAATGAGATCAAAGGTCAGGGCACAGGAGTGAGATTTATTCCACAGCTATTTTCCTCATAACTTGAGTAATTATTTCTAGTATGTTGGAAAGCGTATCATAATCAATGCATTGCATGATTTTACTAACTTGTTTTTTTTTTTTTTTTTTTTGAGGTAAGTTTTTCTGGGTAAGTTTAGTTCTGACCTATTCTATCTCAATGAGATTTTGTGTTGGGGAAAGGGGAGGACAGCAATATTGATATGTGAGTTCAAGAACACCCACATCTCCAGGCTCTAGACAGCTCTAGCATTCTTAACTTTCATAATATGAAAGCATGAAAGTTAAGAATGCTAGAGCTGTCTAGAGCCTGGAGATGTGGGTGTTCTTGTTTATAATGAGGGAGTCTTACCTAAGGATTGCTGGCTGAATGTGCCCTTTGAAGCATGGCAACTGATCAATGCGTGTGGGATTTGATCCTGGGATTAATGGTTCCTAAGTCAGGCACTCTAGCCACCAGACCATTTATTTATATCCAGCTGCGGTGGTTATTTTAATCTGTACTTTGTCAGAACTGGGTACTTATTTTCATCTATGCTTTGTCAGAACTGGGTATGGGGGGAAAAGTACTAAGGGCTTTTATCACCTGTGCAGTATCTCAGGTGCATACTGACATGTGTGTGTGTGTGTGTGTGTGTATGTGTGTTTGACAGAGAGAGAAGGACAGAGAAGTCTGTCTTTTTGAACTTGAAGCATGTAACTACAATGAAAAATGTTCATGCATTTCATCACAAGAAGTATTTCTACTACAAAATTTTCATGTTTGTGGTGTAAATTTAGATTTTGACTCCAGACATGTCTCAGCTTTGGGAAGTCAGCCTGGAAAATTCCTTTTGAGTTAGCCAGATTTAATAATGATTAGGATTATCCAATCCACACACTTTCTGATTTTCCAGGTACTTTGTTTCCCAGCAAAAAGGGCACAGCAGTATGTCTTCATTTGTAACTATTTCTGTGTGCTTCTGAAAGTTCATATTTAAAAAAAAAAAAAATTCCACTACCTTACCCAGCTTTTCTGTTGCAACTTTTTCATTGTAGGTGACATAAATTTAGACTTCCTTCGACACTACAGTTTTCGTAAGATCGCATTATTCACAATTGCAAAAAAAAAAAAATCGCATTATTCACAATTTGCAAAAAAAAAAAATAATAATAATTTTGGTGATTGATAACAAGTTCTGCCGAACATATTGGCGATTACCTTTCTTAATGACGTCCGAGCAAAAACAATCTTTAATTTTATTCGATTTAGTATTTGAAAAATGAAATTTGAATGCTAGTTACTTTTTCATTGTCTTATGTCAGTGGTGTGTCACTCTGATGTAAGACCTATTATAACACTTTATGTTTTTACAATTTTTATAATTACAATGGAAGGTGAAAAAAATGGTGACTTCAGATTAAATTTGGCGTAAAAAAATCGAATAGGCCAAATGAGTTGGTGAAGACTTTAAAAAAGCCAGAACAACAGCTATAATGGTGATCAATTTAATACATATACTAATTTCGCATTTTAGATGAAAACTATTTGTAGCACTATATGTTATAACAGTGCAAAATGGTGTGGTATTAATAACATCAATACTTTTTGAAATCTTATTTAAAAATTTCTTCTTGATGTTTATAGCCAACTTAATAGCCACATTAAGACAATTTTTTTCTTTTCATACAAAAATATCCTACTGGATGATGAGTGCATACCGTATATACTCGTGTATAGGTCGACTTTTTTTAATGAAATATTTAGGTCGAAATTAGGGGATCGAACTATACACGGAAAATATTTCTGATAGGTTGAAAACCAAAATTTTGATGCCTTATGGAAATGCGCATTTATTTGTTCATTTGCAGTTGTATATTTAGTCATTTTCCAGGTGTTACTGGTACAGAAGAAAGTTATTGCTAAGAATTTTCTTGATTTTGTATGTATGAGTGTTTTTTATGCACTAATAAAAAAACTCATTTTGCAAGGATGTCTCAAAGTCCGTTTTAGGTCGGTCAATATGGCCTTGACTGCCCCACTGGTAAATCACCCAGAGGAAAGAGGTGAACGCGTCAGCCAGTAGTTTAAGTTGCATCGTGCCGTGACTTACGACTGTGCTAAATTCAAGACGGGGGATGAAGAGGGAAAAGAACATACTATAGCAAAAGGAGACCACTGCCCCTGCTTAGCGACGGCGGAGAAGAGAGGCGGCGTGACAATCTACAGAACAGTGGTAACTTGATCAATGCATCCCGAAAACGAAAGTGTTTAATAAGAGTAATGAGAGTGAACTTACCCTTACCAGTAGGTCCGTTCTCTCAGATAAGTAGACATTTCTCTGCACGTTAACTTCCATATTAATATCCACAGTTGGTTTTTGGCCTTTGGTGCGGTGGTTTTATGTTGTCTTCAACATGTTCTTTTATTTGACTTAGTGTGCAACTTATCAACCTATACTGCAGAACTGAAATGTTGGTCCAAGAAACCTCTTTTATACTTTAAAAACCCCATATTTACAATGACTTGAACAACCCTAACCGGTCACCTAATTGGCTTTAAAAAAAAAAAAAACTCCCAAAAAAAAAAAAAAAAAACCCTTAGTACATGAACATTCAGAAACCATAAACAAACTTTCTATTTACAAACACCAAAACATCTGAACAAAATGTTTAAAAGCCTAAAATTCAATTATTCACAACGAACTTATCTCATTGCCCTCTCTTTACAGACTCTTCTCACACACTCATTCATGCACCACACCTCTGCCGTTCCCAACGTAGATTGCCCCAAGCAGCTTTCCACCCACCCGGGATCATCATCTGGAGGCCAGTTGGTATCAGCCCTGCTATCACAGTGCGAGTGAGTGAGAGAAGCGATTTCTTGCGTCGGCCTCATGTCCCACGTCATATTGAACACATGGCCACCGTGGCTCCATCTGTTAAGAACTGTAGTTAATATGTAGTTAATATTTTACTTTCTTCTGGAGTATTTTTTTTTCCTTTTTTGTTCTATTTTTATTAGTTCTTTCCATTTTTCATTAAGTATATTTGGGTCATTATGATTACATACTCGATCCCTATTTTTTTCGATCAGTACTGGCTCTGCAATACGCAAATGTCTTTCGTTGTTACATGATTTAATTATTTTGATGTCTTCAAATTTAGGGTATCGTTCAGTACTGATCGAAAAAAAAATAGGGATCGAGTATGTAATCATAATGACCCAAATATACTTAATGAAAAATGGAAAGAACTAATAAAAATAGAACAAAAAAGGAAAAAAATACTCCAGAAGAAAATAAAATATTAACTACAGTTCTTAAGAGATGGAGCCACGGTGGCCATGTGTTCAATATGACGTGGGACATGAGGCCGACGCAAGAAATCGCTTCTCTCACTCACTCGCACTGTGATAGCAGGGCTGATACCAACTGGCCTCCAGATGATGATCCCGGGTGGGTGGAAAGCTGCTTGGGGCAATCTACGTTGGGAACGGCAGAGGTGTGGTGCATGAATGAGTGTGTGAGAAGAGTTTGTAAAGAGAGGGCACTGAGATAAGTTCGTTGTGAATAATTGAATTTTAGGCTTTTAAACGTTTTGTTCAGATGTCTTTTTTTGGTGTTTGTAAATAGAAAGTTTGTTTATGGTTTCTGAATGTTCATGTACTTAGGGTTTTTTTGTTTTTTTTGGGGTTTTTTTTTTTTTTTTTTTAAGCCAATTAGGTGACCGGTTAGGGTTGTTCAAGTCATTGTAAATATAGGGTTTTTAAAGTATAAAAGAGGTTTCTTGGACCAACATTTCAGTTCTGCAGTATAGGTTGATAAGTTGCACACTAAGTCAAATAAAAGAACATGTTGAAGACAACATAAAAACCACCGCACCAAAGGCCAAAAACCAACCGTGTATATTAATATGGAAGTTAACGTGCAGAGAAATGTCTACTTATCTGAGAGAACGGACCTACTGGTAAGGGTAAGTTCACTCTCATTACTCTTATTAAGGTAATTGTAAGCACGTAAATTTTGATTGGTTATAGTGATACTGTGACTTGTCAAACAAAGAA
Organism: Macrothele yani; assembly: GCA_039090855.1. NCBI lineage: Eukaryota > Metazoa > Arthropoda > Arachnida > Araneae > Macrothelidae > Macrothele > Macrothele yani. The sequence continues at coordinate 136,570,064 of CM077002.1, forward strand.
TTACATAGAAAGTGTTTAAACTTGGCCGATCGCTCAGAATAACATTGCCACTGATAGTAAAAAAGTGCATTAGTTTAACAACCTACTTACGTTTGTTATTAAATTGAGTGTGCCCTGGCTCTAAAAATCAAACAAACAGTAACCTTTTCTGAAGACTATAAGAGAGCGAGCAAAAAGGATTGCATCTTTACTGAATGGGGCGATGTTTTGGTTTTGTCACTAAAGCCGATTGTCACAAACACGGTGGAGAGGGGGATGAAACTCGGGAGTAGATAAACAACCTCTCTGTCGATAACACACTCGTCTAGCTCAGCAGTTGACTGACAGCTGCTATGCTGCACAAGGTAGGGGGAGAAAATTCTATAGAACAAATGTTCTTCAATTTTTTAAATAGTTGTGTGCAAATTTTAGTGTCCCCAATATATCAAAATAAAGATTCATTTTAAATTTTGAAGAAATCCATTGAAAACTTCAAAAGTTACACATTTATTTTTTACGGCATGCATATTCTTTATGGGATAAAAAAAACTATCAGGTTGACATCAAGACCTATTTACGCTTTCCAAATACGGTTGAGGAAGTTCTTTTTTTCCCCCCTTTTTAAATAACGATGTGCCTTACGACGTTTGATAAATGCAGCATGATTCGTCTGCTGCGGGAGCAAATGCTTTACTCACCGTGAACGAAGTAACACTGCAGAAAACTCGCTCGCAAAAAGTGGGAGAAAGGGGTGGGGGGAGGCAATGTGCAAAAGTGGGTTCATATACTGTTAAAGGGTTGTAACCTTCCCCTGAAAACTCTCTAACCAGTGTGGTGAGCTCCATCATCTTCCCAGAATTGTGCTTCAATTGCACCCACATTTTGCGGGAAACTGCCGCAAGCAACATTGCGAGAGCAGCTACAACAATAAATAGGTTCACATTTCCGCATGCGGACGCATCCTTGGAAAATATTATTATTATTTTTTTAATTTATACACAAGATAGGTAGGTACAAAAAAAACTGCAGATATTCACATAAAAATCAGGGGGTCGACTTATACACGGGATATACAAAAACTGCAAATATTCAGATAAAAATTGGGGGGGGGGGGGGTCCGACATATACACGAGTATATATGGTATTCATACTTTAATTCAGAATATCTTCACTTAAACTAGATACAAAATTGTCTTTAACGCCTTTAATAAATGCAGCCATAAGCAATATTTTCCCCAGCTTTCCAGCACATGCCTCATTCACAGTTATTTTGTTAAATGACATAACATACGAGGTCTGATCAAAAAGTAACAGACTACATTCCCCCCCCCTAAGCTATGATGCCAAGACTCAGAGGTGTGTGACTTTGGACTTTAATGATAATTCGTGAATATTTGCTCTGCTGTCAGCTGGCTCTTTTGGTGCTTGGCAGTGCAGATTAGCAGTCATGAATCCTGCGCCTGTCACATCCTTGTCTTGTGATGCAATGACTATTACTGACCATACCAGGTTTTCCAGGTAGTTCTGAGAGTTTTTCCAAGGCAGCAAACCAAATCATGTTGTGATGAATTTGTTACATTTCCTTACATTCTTGCATTTCTCACCAAAGCACACATTTGTTAATTCTTTAAATAACTGTTATTTATGCAATTACCAGCTTTTTATTAATAACTAATTGCATGAGGCACATTTTTTTTTTTTTTTTTTTTTTTTTTTGGTACTGTAATTTCATTATCTTTTCTGAACCTGGAGTGGAATACTGCCCACAGAGAATTTCATGGTTAATACTCACACATAAAAAAAAAAATTCGTGAGTTTTCCAGGAGGTTTTGAAAGTTTTTCGAGAACGGCAACCCAAACCATGCTGCAGTGAATCATCACATTTCCTTCCATTCTTGAATTTTCTGACCAAAGCATACATTTCTAAATTCATTAAATAACTGATCTTCATACAATTACCCAATTTTCATTAACAACAAATAAATGTATGAGGAATCCCTTTTCTCAGAGCTTGCACCCTGCCCTTCTATAATGTTTTGCTTTGTCTTTTAAAGTGCTTCTGCTGTTTCCTTTTGAAATTGCTGAATTAACCCTGACAAATGATTCTTCCATATATTTCCAAATCTTCAGAATCCTATTCCACTTCCCCTTTTTATAATTAAAACTCTTTACTGCATGCATGAAGCCTTGCAGTAATTTAAATTAAATGTATAAAACATTAATACATGGTTACATAAAACATAAAACCATGACCTCACTACTGGCCCACCAATGAAACAAAGCCACTAGAAAACAGTGAAGGCACAGTGTGATCAATGTGATAACCCCACATAGTTATGATGCGACAGTCAATGTAGAAGGAAGATATTTCCTTTTTTTTTTTTTTTTTTTTTCTGGTTTGTCTGTAAACTATCCTTTCTTTGAAAATACTTCATTCGGCCACAAAACTTAAATCAGAACATCAAATAAACTGATCTTAGAATTGTGAAAGGGTGTGGATTTTACTAAGAACTGTAGAATTAATATCATTATTAATTTTATGTACAGATAAGTTTTAAACACTATTTCTTATTCATGTAGGGAAACAGTTTTTTTATGAAGTCATTTTTTAGAGTATTTTTAAATTCATTTCAGCAACTGGAAATACTACTACTTTTATCACTGAGCAATGCTATACATGCATAATAAATACCTGCTTCTCATGTCCAAGAGAAAAAAGTGCAAAGAATGTTTTAAAGATTTTGAGAGTTAATAATATTCCAGGATAATAGATTAAAGCACAAGTTGACAAAATTCATAAAAATTACCAGATATTACCTATGTAGGATGTAAGGTCAGGTGATGCGTAACATCACAGCCTCTCCTTGACAAATGTCAACCCCGCCTTCTCGTGGTGCATCCTGTTCCCACTAAAGGGGCTCTGACGACCGCCAATAGCGGTATAACTATACCATCGGGATCAGAGGAAATGCTATCCCACACTCACCAACCCGCTTGGCCAGCGTGGTGAGTTATGGCCAAACACCTCCAAAATGTCTCTACAACTTAAATCTTGGCCCTCAGTCTCCGGCAGCTGGAATGTACCTGGCCAAGGCAGCGGCCAGTGCGACATGAAGGCAGAGGGGGTGCTAAGAATCCCCGGAGGACCGGACTAGGCTGCCATTTGATGCTGACCTTGGCTACCTATAACGGACGCTCCCTATCTTCTGATTCAAGGCTACTTGAATTGGAAGAGGAACTACAAAGGATCAAGTGGGACATCGTCGGGCTAAGTGAGGTAAGGAGAAAAGGAGAAGATCTCATTGAACTGAAAAGTGGACATCTCTTCTATTATCGTGGGACAGATACTGGCAGAACTAGTGGTGTTGGATTTATAATAAACAAGAAACTGAAGGATAAAGTGGTAGAAGTTGAAAGTTCCTCTGACAGAGCTGCACGACTCGTTATCCAACTATCGAGAAGATACCAGGCTCAGATTATTCAAACTTATGCACCCACCACAAGTCATCCTGAAGAAGAAATTGAAGAATTTTATGAGGAAATTCGTCATCTAAATAATAAAGGTAAACAGCACTTGAAGATAATTATGGGAGATTTCAATGCAAAAATAGGGCAACGGCAACAGAATGAAACTTCAGTAGGTAAATTCGGTCACGGCAACAGAAACCAGCGTGGAAATACTCTCGTTGAGTTTGCAGAGGCAGAAGGATTTTTCATCTTGAACTCCTTTTTCAAGAAAAAGCCTCACAGGAAATGGACATGGAGACATCCAATTGGGACAAGTGAAATTGATTTTATTATGTGTAACAAAAAAATTCGGCCATCGAAGACTGCAGTGTGCTGAACAAGTTCATCACAGGTAGTGACCATAGATTGGTGAGATGTAAGAAGCACCTCAACACTAAACTGGAACGTGGCAAGCTCATAAGACAAACAAAATGTATTGACATAACCAACCTTAAAAACACCATAATACTTTCAAGTTGGAACTGAAGAACAGATTCTCTGCTTTAGAAGGCCTAACATCGGAAGAAGTGGATATTTCGGAAGTTAACAGAAAAGTAACCAAAGCTCTAATGGAAACAGCAACAAAATTAGCTGGGTCTAAGAACAAGTTGCATGTGAACAAATTATCAGGAAAAAACCAAAATGTTGATGCAAAAAAGAAGAGAGATGAGGACAACTAAAGAAGATGTGACTTCCAAAGTGGAATATATAGAGCTATGTAAGACAACACGAAAAAGTATCACTGAAGACGTAAGGAAATTCAACTGTGAGCTAGTGAGGAAAGCAATTGAAAACAACCAAAGCCTGAAGATAGCAAAGGGACATCTCAGTAAGGGAAGAAAACAGATTATGGCTCTGAGAAAAGAAGATGGTTCTATAACAAGAAATAGAGGCGAAATTTTGACAAGAGTGAAAGATTTCTACTCCAAATTATATGAAAGGGATGATACATGTACTCCAGACATCATGAAAGGTACCAGAGTTCTTCCAGTCCTCCCAGCAGAAGTTGCTCATGCAATCAAGAACATGAAGCGGGGGAAAGCTCCAGGAGAAGATGGAATTACTATAGACATCATACAAGAAGCAAGTGGAGAAATTGAAACAGTACTCGCCCAAATTTTCACTCGATGCCTTAATGAAGGGAAGATTCCTGAGGATTGGAACAATGCTACAATGATCCTGCTACATAAAAAAGGTGACATTGAGGATCTCAGGAACTACAGACCTATCAGCCTCCTATCAGTGGTTTATAAAATCTTCACTAAAGTTCTTTCACACCGCTTGAAATTAACACTGGACATGGCTCAACCGAGAGAACAAGCTGGATTCAGGAGTGGCTACAGCACAATAGATCATATCCACGTACTGAGAGAACTAATTGAAAGAGCGAGGAATATGAACTTCCATTGTGCATGGCTTTTATCGATTATGAAAAAGCCTTTGATTCGGTGAAACCATCAGCAGTTACCACGGCTCTGAAATCCTGCGGTATTGAAGATGCATACATTAATATTATTAATAACATCTATGAAAATGCAAGTGCAAAGATTCGGCTGTTTGAAAATACAACACACATAAAAATTGGAAAGGGAGTGAGACAAGGTGACACCATATCTCCGAAGCTCTTTAATGCCACATTGGAAAATGTCTTTCAATCACTGAACTGGGAAAACAAAGGGATAAAGATTAATGGAGATTATCTAACCCACCTTCGTTTTGCTGATGACGTAGTCATTTTTGCAACTACCCCATCAGAGCTGCAGAGTATGATCCAGGAACTTGCTGGACAAGAGTAAAGAAGTGGGATTAAAAATGAACTTTCAGAAGACAAAAGTGATGTTCAATGCTTTTACAAGAAATGAAGATTTATCGATTGATGGAGAAAAACTGAGATAACAGATACGTATGTTTATCTTGGACAGCAGATATCAAGTGAGGGTCACATTGATGAAGAAATTAATCGGCGTACAAAACTTGCCTGGAGAGCTTTTGGAAGAAACAGCATAATTTTCAAGAGCAATATGCCATTATGTCTTAAAAGAAAAGTGTTTGATCAATGCATCCTTCCAGTGCTTACGTATGGTGCAGAGACGTGGACCTTAGCTAAAAGAGACATACAAAGGCTGCAGACAACTCAAAGCAGCATGGAGAGGTGCATGCTTGGTATAACCAGGAGAGATAAGAAGAGGAACTCGTGGATCCGAAAATGACAAGAGTGGAAGACATCATGATCAGAGTTAAATCCCTGAAATGGCAATGGGCTGGACATACTGCCAGAAGGACAGACCATAGATGGACAGCCGAAATTTTAGATTGGATTCCAAGGGACAGGAAAAGACCCAGAAAAAGACCACATGGGAGATGGGTGGATGAAATTCGTAAATATGCGGGGAGTGACATGGAGGAGACTGGCACAAGACAGACCGTTGTGGAGGAAACTTGGGGAGACCTTCGTCCAGCAGTGGATTGATAATGGTTGACAATGATGATGATGATGATTACCTATGTTAATGGCATCAAACAGGCAAAACATATCACTTGAGAATGTCATATGATTTTTTTATATCTAGGCACAATTCCATGTATAACATCTACACATTCATTTGATCTATGCTTTTGTTGTGTCTCATATTTTTAGATGAATAATATAATGCATTAACAAGTTCTTTTGATACAAACATTTTCTGCAACACATTATTTACATGTGCTAACAAGTAGAAATACACACTATCAAATTTAAAATTTCTGACCTAGTTCACAAAATTACAAAAATTGGTACTGCATAAAATTATTTATGGACAAGCATATATTATAATAAACAGAAAAACTTTAAAAACAAAGCACACATTACCTAGTGGTACAACTCATTTCTTCGTGACTACTGTATCCATTAGTTTGAGCTACAAGGGAAATGTCTATGCACTCTGAAGTCCTATTTGAAGCATGGTTCACGTCATTTGTCAAATTAGTCTTTCCAAAAGGAAATTCTACATTTTCTTTGTAATGACCATTTTCTATAACAGGGTCTTGTTTGAGATTCAGCAACTGCTCAACATGATTACCTGTGCTGTTAATAGAGTTTGGTTGTAGAATTTCAGTTTGAATACTAGTGGCACTGTCAGCTTTGTTTGATAGATTATTTTCGAATATAGATAATACATCTGTACACTTATTTTCCGTTATGTTGTTATGGTCTATCACCGTTTTCACACTGTCTGATTGTTCAGTTGCAGGAATGCCTGAATCAGCACTGTTCACCATAGGATCATTATCTGAGCCAGGCAATGTTTTGTTATCATCAGCAGGAGTAGTAGCTTTGCTAGTATTCTGACTGTTCTGTTGGGAACTAGCTCCGGCTCTTGCCCTTGTTCGGCTCATTATCTGTTCTACACGCTGAAAGTTAAAAGAAAATAAATGCAGTGAGACACAACCATAAAAAGCTTAAAAGAGTCCATGACACAAATAAATATGTTGCAAACTACTATTACACATATAAAAACTTTTGCAAGCATTGTGATGTAGAATTCCAAGGGCATTAATAATGAATAAAAAATAATAACCTATCTCAAGGAGAAGTGAACATTAGTAGCCTATGTACAGAAGGTCTGGGGAAACTATAAAAGTTGTTCAAAAAATAAGATGAGACACAACCATAAAACAACCATATCATCTTCTTGTTCAGAAGCATTTATGTGTTGAATGGAGAACATAGCACACAAGGGTAACTTTCCTAAATCTTTGAAAACGTTGCCGTACCAATTTCAACAAATGTCTCATTGTGATGGTAAGGTGTGTATGCCAGCACACAAAAAATAAAGCAAGGCTGGCAAGTTTCTGACAAGTCACAGTATTTGATGGTTTAAACCAGGCATGAGCCACTTCATCATGAGCATGGGCCAGATAGCGAATTTTAAATATTTCCATGGGCCATGCCATATGATGTTATTTTAAAATTTAAGACATTGGTATTTATTTGACAAAAAATCTTTAGTTTTGGTTAATTTTTTATTTGATTTTATCAAATCATTACTATAAAAAATATGAGTAGATTAATAGTAAAACAGATATTTCATGAGAGCTTTATTCAGTTATTTATTATTTAGTGTTTATTTTAATCCTAATATATAATTTGCTAGAGTCCTCCTCCGTGCCACTTTTTAAGTCGTCATAGCAACAACCGAGAAACAAATGTTTGTGACGTCGCGCTTTGCTTTTCGTGTAGGTGATGTCATCACCTACACGAAGAGCATGACTTGTCTTGTTGTGTCATAGCAACAAAGAACACAGCTGTTGCTGCGATGTCATCTAATCCAAATCATTCACACATGACGTCAGAGATGCATTACGTCATATGGTCAACTCTTTAGAGATTCGAAAACTTTGCATCAGGAATTTTGGTTCTATTATAGTGGCTATAGTTCTATTTCATATAGGGTATATAAATAATAATAACAATAAATTTTATTTTTTGCAGCCTACAATGTAACAGAAAAAAATAAAATTCATTATTATTATTATTTATTACCCTTGATATGCTTTATTACGCTGTTTAACAGAAAAAGACGAACATTTATATTCCGGTGTTCAAGCTGTGTTATCCGTAACCATTCCTGTTTAATGTTTTGTTCACATCTTTTTTTCTTTCATTCGAAGTTTATTTTTGTTTTGTTTTTTTCAGGTGTGTGCAATTCAAAGTCATTTAATTCATATTCTGGTTCATTTGTCTCAAAACATCGACTTTGTTTTGCGCGAGTTTTAACAACAACACTGCAACTATGCCTCCTAAATGGAAAAAATCTGCTGAGGAAGTAGCTTTCCAGAAGGAAGCAGCAAAAAAGACGAAAGGCGGAGCAAGAAAGGGCTCATCGGAAAAGTATGTCTGCTGCGCAAAGATAATGCGATCGTAATCGTCATTGTGTAACAAATATAACTCCTCAGCAAATGGAACGAAGTCGGGAACAACACCGAATTGCAAACATGACGTCAGAACAAATTGCAAAAGGTCGCGAACGACATCAGATTGCAGACATGTCACAATCGCAAATATTACACCAGATACGTGGTGTTATAATCTGCCGACAAAATCCACAAACTAGAAACCACGCTGTTCTTGACGCAGTTAACGTTGTAGAACCAAATGTAGATGCTCATAACTGTGGTTCCATCGACAGTATTTGCGAATTTTGTCATGCAAAACATTTTGCAGCAGAACAGCCATCTGACAAACTTTTTACGCAATGCTGTCATAAAGGCAAAGTAAAATTAGATGCTATAAGATCAGCCCCTGTTAGTCAGCAGTTAACGAAAGAATAGCATCAACATATGAAAAATTTCATGGACAAAATAAGATCAATAAATAGCACTTTGGTGTTTGCGTCCATGAGAGCTAACATTGCTCCGCCTCCTGGATATGGCCCCTATTGTTTCCGAATTAACTGAGAAATCTACCATTGAGCAGGAGCTTTGCACCCAGCAAATGGGGACCAGAGAAAGTTTGCTCAACTGTATATATTGGACACGGAAGAGGCTGGTGATCAAAGAATAAGGATTAGGGGAAATGCCCAGTGCAATCCAAGTCTGATGCAAGAGTTAAGCACTTTCATGTTTCAAATTAATCCTTTTGCTGACACATGCAAAATGCTTTATGAAGTTGAACAAGAAAGCATTAATGATGCCACTCTGCATGGTGTTGAGCCGGCAAAAATAGTTCACGGAAAAGAACAGGGGAAATTGATACAGGGTTCACAGTCAGTGTAAACGAAAAATGTTGTGTTCCAGGAAGTGTTGACAAAATAGGGACTGAAGGTTTTACAAAACACATAACAGACAACTGTCGTATCAAATTCTATAACCAACTGCTTGGGAAATTTTCAGAAAGCGATGAGCCAACGTCACCATATATTGACGTGTCAATTTCTGTACCATAAATTTTATTTTTCCCCCGTCACTATTGACAGGCTTTCATCTAGTGAATATATTTTTTTTAAGAACAAAGTTAAGATTAAGACAGATCAGATGCAGTCAATGGGACATTTGGGACTTCATGTCTCGCACAAGATGATCAATGTTCGGTGAAATAACTGAAGCTGCAACACGCAAAGTGTTTTCTAGACGTGAATCCATAATTCTCGTCCTCGTTTTAGATTTAGCGAACTTCGTTCCAGAAAAAAATTGCTAGCAGACACAATTATAACAAAATAAAACTAATATAAAAAATTGCAATGTGCCACAAGACATAGTTAAATATAATAAACTAGCATATTAAAACTTCAGAAGATGCTCAATTCAATATTGACAGTTGTGGGGTGATGGTGCTTCTTGCGTGCACCACACATTACAAACAATAATGGCATCCCGTCCGCTCGCTTCAGTCGGTTGGCTAAAGAGAGTCCTCCTGTCACTCAAACAGAATTGCACCGGTTGACAGGCTCTGCCATCCAGCGATGCTTCAGGAAACCTGCATGCTTCTCTTCCCGTCAATCAAAGGGGGATAATTCAAACAACGTGCTGCCATCTATTGGCGAGATTCTTCTACAGGCGACATCTAAAGCACACCACTCTTTGATTACAGAAAAGCTTAACTGTCTGTAGGTGACTGGTGGGCCAGATTCAGTGAAATTTGTATAAGTCCTGTTCCTCGTTATCAATTTGGAGCCTTCATTGTCAATCCAGAAGAAGATTTAGAAGCTATTTCCGAAATAATTAATTATGTGGCTAAACTGTGGAGGAAATGCCAGAGATTTCATTAGTCAACAAAGATCTGAGTATCGAAGAGGCAACAAACAATGTTTGTGATTTCATTGCTTCGCAACATCATTAGAAAATGATCTGATTAAGGAAGCATTTGATGCAGCTGTAGAACAGGTGTGTGATTTTTACATACATACATACATATGTACATACAGTGTGGATGTATGTAAAAAAATTGTACATACTATTTTTACAAACATCCACACCTGTACAGCTGTACGTACATACAGGTGTGTGATTTTTTACATACATACAAACATATGTACGTACATACAGGTGTGTGATTTTTTACATACATACAAACATATGTACGTATGTATGTACATACATACATATGTCCATACGATGTGGATGTATGTAAAAAAATTGTATGTACGATTTTATACATGCATCAACAGCTGTACGTACATACATACATACCAGTGGTGCCGCGTGCCCATTTAGGTTGGGTGTGCGCTGTTATGGGAAAAAACACGCAAAAATTTTATTATGTATCCCGAGCTGCAGAATTCGTGCATTGATTTTGAACATAAGAAAAGCATTTCTTTTATTTAGCTGTCGTCTAATAAAATCATGGTAAAAAATTTTACGTACACTCCATTGTAAGAAAAATATGCGTTTCATGTGCAAATACTAGAGTGATGAATGAATTTTCGGTGTCTTTTTCTTTATATCATCATCATCATTGTCAACCATTATCAATCCACTGCTGGACGAAGGTCTCCCCAAGTTTCCTCCACAACGGTCTGTCTTGTGCCAGTCTCCTCCATGTCACTCCCGCATACTTTCGAATTTCATCCACCCATCTTCCATGTGGTCTTCTTCTGGGTCTTTTCCTGTCCCTTGGAATCCAATCTAAAATTTCGGCTGTCCATCGATGGTCTGTTCTTCTGGCAGTATGTCCAGCCCATTGCCATTTCAGGGATTTAACTCTGATCATGATGTCTTCCACTCTTGTCATTTTTCGGATCCACGTGTTCCTCTTCTTATCTCTCCTGGTTACACCAAGCATGCACCTCTCCATGCTTCTTTGAGTTGTCTGCAGCCTTTGTATGTCTCTTTTAGCTAAGGTCCATGTCTCTGCACCATACGTAAGCACTGGAAGGATGCATTGATCAAACACTTTTCTTTTAAGACATAATGGCATATTGCTCTTGAAAATTATGCTGTTTCTTCCAAAAGCTCTCCAGGCAAGTTTTGTACGCCGATTAATTTCTTCACCAATGTGACCCTCACTTGATATCTGCTGTCCAAGATAAGCATACGTGTCTGTTATCTCCAGCTTTTCTCCATCAATCGATAAATCTTCATTTCTTGTAAAAGCATTGTACATCACTTTTGTCTTCTGAAAGTTCATTTTTAATCCCACTTCTTTACTCTTGTCAGCAAGTTCCTGGATCATACTCTGTAGCTCTGATGGGGTAGTTGCAAAAATGACTATGTCATCAGCAAAACGAAGGTGGGTTAGATAATCTCCATTAATCTTTATCCCTTTGTTTTCCCAGTTCAGTGATTGAAAGACATTTTCCAATGTGGCATTAAAGAGCTTCGGAGATATGGTGTCACCTTGTCTCACTCCTTTTCCAATTTTTATGTGTGTTGTATTTTCAAACAGCAGAATCTTTGCACTTGCATTTTCATAGATGTCATTAATAATATTAATGTATGCATCTTCAATACCACAGGATTTCAGAGCCATTGCAACTGCTGATGGATTCACCGAATCAAAGGCTTTTTCATAATCGATAAAAGCCATGCACAATGGAAGCTCATATTCCCTCGCTCTTTCAATTAGTTCTCTCAGTACGTGGATATGATCTATTGTGCTGTAGCCACTCCTGAATCCAGCTTGTTCTCTCGGTTGAGCCATGTCCAGTGTCACCTTCAAGCGGTGTGAAAGAACTTTAGTGAAGATTTTATAAACCACTGATAGGAGGCTGATAGGTCTGTAGTTCCTGAGATCCTCAATGTCACCTTTTTTATGTAGCAAGATCATTGTAGCGTTGTTCCAATCCTCAGGAATTTTCCCTTCATTAAGGCATCGAGTGAAAATTTGGGCGAGTACTGTTTCGATTTCTCCACTTGCTTCTTGTATGATGTCTACAGTAATTCCATCTTCTCCTGGAGCTTTTCCCCGCTTCATGTTTTTGATTGCATGTGAAACTTCCGCTGGAAGGACTGGAAGAACTCTGGTACTGGTACCTTTCATGATGTCTGGAGTACATGTATCATCCCTTTCATATAATTTGGAGTAGAAATCTTTCACTCTTGTCAAAATTTCTGCCTCTATTTCTTGTTACAGAACCATCTTCTTTTCTCAGTGCCATAATCTGTTTTTTCCCCTTACTGAGATGTCCCTTTGCTATCTTTAGGCTTTGGTTGTTTTCAATTGCTTTCCTTACTAGTTCACAGTTGAATTTCCTTTATATATAAGTTTTAAATACAGCACGAAGCTTACTTTCTTTAACCCGCTTTACACGACCTGCAAAATTTCTGACAAAAAAATTGGGACACTTAGTACATCGTTAACCTAAATGGATGTCAAAATTCAATTGTATCTGTGCTCATAAACACATCGATTCACACAGCGATGGAGAGATAGAAAACGTGTAGCAGACGTTGAAGTGTTTTTATTCCAAATGCAAACGAGTATGACCAGTGGTGCTTTTTTAATCGTGCACACCCTGGGAATTTAAACCTCTGCGTTGGATCTACGAGGAAATAGAAACATGACTTGTAGCCCCATCTGGAGAGCTTTGAATTGCAATTGCTTTAAGGACTTAAAAGGATGTCCACTGATAAAATATCACTCCTGCAGCTGCAAATATTACTTTCAAAGTTTTGTTTACTGTACGTAGCAACTAACCTTCTCCTCTTTATGAAAATATTGCACAAGGGAATTAAGTTTAGCGGACAAACTTCAGGGAGTCTTACTGGAAATACATAAAAAAAAAAAATATATATATATATATAACAGCAATTGGCTGCTCCGTGAGACTCAAGCGATGCTGATTTTGGGTAGCACACCTTGAGAGTTCTGCTGGTCCGATTGAGACCACAGGGAAATAAGAACATGACCTGCAGCGCCGTCTGGGGAGCGCTTGTACCACAGCTGCTTTATGGTCGTCGGATGTGCGGACGTAGTACAGCACACCCAAGGATTCTAGCTCGAATGCGATATGCTTACTGAACGAAACTTTTCTTATTAAAGAAAAGATTATGTGGAGAAATTAATTTTAACCAGCACTAGAAGCCTGAGGACGAACTCTGGCGAGTTTTATTAGAAACAAATCTGAAAAAATAATATCGATAATATAGGTTAAATTGCGACTGTGTGTGTGTGCGCCGCACACCTAGCACACCCCGAATATTCGCCCCTTATACATACATACATACATACATACATACATACATACATACATACATAAAGGTGTGGGATTTTTACACACACACACACACACACACACACACACACACACACACACACACACACACACACACACACACACACACACACACACACACACACCACTAAGCTGTTCCCTGAGATTCAGAGGTTAGCTCCACAAAGAAATACAAACCACTAGGTAAATTTTTAACTAATTATTTACTGTTGTCGTATCATACTTCTCCATTCACAGCAATCTTGACACACAAATCGGGCTTCTGTGTTTTTAATCAGGAAAGTACACCAGCGTGGGGGATTAGCCTACAGCTGACAGTTCCAGTTGGTCATTCCACCTAAGGATTCTGGAACTAAACCCAGTGAGTTGGGTTCTTTTGGCCAATGCCACACAGAACTAGCTGGTACCTCAATATGATTTTTTTAAGATGCTATAAATTGTAGTGATGGGTTACAAAAGTAAATACAGGAGATACAAAGAGATTGGTACTACTGAAGAATTTAAAAATGCATACAGAAAAACTGGCTACAAATTGCAAAAGAAAGAAAAAAGACACTTTTATCAGACTTTTTGAAGTAGAAAATTGCTGAATGATTTATTTAAATAAAGAGCAGCAAGTGTGCACCCTTTAAAATTCAGGGTGTAACACATTTAATTGTGGTGTACATATCTTGCAACAAGCATTGATATATGGTCATTGTGTGTACTGTATTTTAATATGAAAACACTTTACATGTTCTGAATAACGTATCCACACATATTTTATTAATCCCAAATGTAGAAGAATAGCAAAAGAAAAAACATTTAATGAAATAAAACATGATTTAATAGCATAATGTATGAACATATTTAGCATGAAATTTTTTGTGTCATGAGCTTACATGCGACCAGAAGTTAACCTCCCAAATAGCGGATAAATGTTCAGGTCCCAGGGTATCAGCTATTGAAAAGCTTCTACGTATAACAAAACTTATTGAACAAACTGGAAGCCCCCTTACTGGATGCATTAAATGAATGAAATCCCATGTTCCAAAGAACATACAAAAAGTAAATCATACCACACTACTTCCTGGTAAAGATTGCAGCTCAAAAGAATCTACAAAATGGTTAGGTGTTCATGATGAACTGATCAGGTAGGGCACAAGATGAGATAATGCTTGTTGTGCCACAATGCAAACAAACATGTTTTGTAGGTTTGAAACATAACAAAATTAGGGCACTAATGACTGCTTTGTTTTAAGGAAATCAAAACAAAAGTATGACGAATCATGATATGCTTATAACTCAGAATGCAATTCTTAGTTCCAAGATTGCAGACAAATATGTTAGTGGGTATCTCTATAAAAATAATACAGATTGATGCAAATAATTTTTAGATCAGCATGTGGGAAGCTTCCAAAGTCTCGTACTTACTGCGACCTAAAATTCCTCTTATTCAAACTCATTTAAAATTAAATTTTAAAAATATAATTTAAACTCAGTTTTCAGATCAACAGGTGAGATGCTTCCAGAACGTTTTTTAATGCAGCATCTTAAACTTCGTTCAACAATAAGTAAGCATCGCTTTGCAATACTAGGTCATGAAAAAAAGCTCCTTAGCATCTTACATACCCGTTTTCTCTCTGCCCGTTCCTCTTCTTCCTTCCGAAGTCGCTCTTCCAACTCTAACCGTTGCCTTTCTGCCTCTTCTCGTGCTTTTCTTTCCTGCTCTTCTTTCTCTGCTTTCTGTAAAATTTCATTACATGTACAGTATTACTGAAAATACAAACGAAATCCCTAATTTTCTGCAATAAAAAAATAACAACAATGTTGAATGATCAGTTTTTAATACATGATCTGCAAACCTTTATCTGTTAAATTCAGTGCCTATAATATACAAAGGGAAATGTGCACAGTGTCATATTTAACCATATTCTTCTCTTCCTCCTTCACCAAGTTTACAATGCATCTTTTTCTTTAGTTTCATTCAAAAGAACTGTCTAGAACAATTTTACTACATAATAACTATCACAAACTCAATAAAGATTTTTGTGATTTTACAACAGATATAAAACAACCAAAACACCTTAAGTAACTGCAGTATTGGTCTGACTAATTAAGAATATGCTCTCAGATCTAAATATAAATTATGCTAAGTGCAGGAGTTTGGGAAATTAACAAAATTTTAATCACAAAAATTAGGTACTTTTCCCGTCAACTTGTAAAAATTGTATTTTACAATTAATTAATACTTTCATGGACTAACAGAGTTTTAAATGATTTTAATACTTTGAATGCTTCTATGACTACTGAATCCATAAAACACATCAACAACTTTATGAAGTTAAGATTTCATAGATACTGTTAATACTTCTAGAAACTTGTGACAAAAAAGCAACTTTCAGACTCAGCACTACAACTTCCATACAGAACTAAAAGTTTCAGCTGTTATCTGAGTCACACTTTCACTCAGCTCTGAAATACTTTGGGCTTTGAATTCCCTCTCCAGATACACTGATAAGCTGGAAATCTGATAAATAACAAATTTTTGCACAGAATTGCAAAATTCATTCACATCTGTAACGATTGATTTCTCCAAACTGTGAATATAATATATATATATATACATACATATATATATATATATATATATATATATATATATATATATATATATATATATATATATATATATATATATATACTGAAGAGCAAAACTGAAGACTAAGGAAAAACTTTAGAATTTAAAACGAAAGTTGCAAAAAAACCTGAAGATCAAAACGCGCAACGCAGCAGTTTTGAAAATTCAGAATTCACATTCTATTAAGAAGATACCTAAGCAAAAAAATACATATATAATTTTGACTCACACCAAGTACAACATAGAAAAGGTTATGTATCTACCTGTGTGAGTAAAAGGAGAAAAGATAAAAAAATAAAATAAAACAACTGAATGTAGAAGGTGTCGAGAATACTGAGCGTTTTCAGCTTAACGAACTTGGCATTTCGTTATAGCTGAAAATTATTTCTAATTATTATGTCACTCTCACAGCTTGAGTTCTCTTTAATCTTCTTCTCTCTGTTTAATAGTAACAGATGAAGAGCATGGGTCGGGCCAGGAAGGTTCATGGATGCAAGCGAAATTGTTAACTAGTGCTAGGTCATACAACTCTGCGTAGGACATGACATATATATATTTTTTAAAACAATTTTAGGTGGGAATGTTACTTGCATCTATGGCCTTGCAGAAACCCATTTCCAACTAGGTCTTTGTGGAAGTGAGAAAATGCAGAGTTTTTGCTGGTCCTTGATAAAGCCAAGGCTCAGTATTCTCGACACCTTCTACATTCAGTTGTTTTATTTTATTTTTTTATCTTTTCTCCTTTTACTCACACAGGTAGATACATAGCCTTTTCTATGTTGTACTTGGTGTGAGTCAAAATTATATATGTATTTTTTTGCTTAGGTATCTTCTTAATAGAATATATATATATATATATTTCCCATTATCATGTGCATTTTAGCTGCACCTTCATAAATGCTGAATTGTCATTTGGGTATAATATTCTTAATGTGGACTGCATCCATTACTTTTCTGCTCAGTATCTTTTATTTCTTCTTCCAAATGCTTTTGTTGGGTTGTACCATCCTTTATTTCTACACACACACACACAGTCAGTCTTTGTTATCTATGTGGGAGGTTCCTTAAAAATTCTGTGAATATGGAACCATTGACTCTATGGGAAATGGGGGTTAGGTTCCTGCAGGACCCTGTTCATCATACACTTTTGCTACTCATCACCATAAACTAATCATTTCATGCACCCTTCTAGTAACACACATCTTGTTGGTTATTTTGTGCATTTTTATAAATATATTTTATATGCTGTTTTAGAGATCTGCACAGGCCATGTTGGGCTGTTTTTAGTTTGGAAAACAAAGCAACAAGCCAAGCCAGGCATTTTCGCAGACAGTTACAACCAGGCCAAGTCAACCCATTCTTTTTATTGCAATGGTAAAGAAAGAAAGAACTGTGTTTCTGGATTTTTGGTCTGTTTAACTGTTTTGCTGGCTTTACTTAGCCCAGGGCATAATCACGAAGAAAAGGAGAGGCACTCTCAGTGTTTTTACCATCTGTAGGCATTAAACTGGTAAAAATACTTTGGGGCTTCTTGACAGAAAAAGATTCGACCCCAAGCGAGAGTGTATGTTGTGTGGAGTGTGGGATGAGAATGTCTGCAGTGAGGTGGTGGTGGTTGTGAGTGTGTGAGTGAAAGAGTGGGACAACACCGATTATTTATTTTTCCTATCCTTAATCTGTATAGGGATTGACTTTTGCAGTGTTATCGCTTACTAGTTCACAGAAAGGGAGATTTTGAACTCAGTCTTTTCTTTTTTCTCTCTTTAAAGGTTACATTCTTCAATAATTACCATAGTTTAGTTAAATTTTTTAGGTTTACATTCAACTAAATATTTTCAATAACATCTCATTTCATTATTTAATTTTTACAATTTAATAAAATATGATAGAAAGACAAAATAATACAAAATGGCATATCACAGGCCGGGCCGAGTGTCTAATATCTGAAACAGGCCGGGCCGAGTGCCTAATATCTGAAACAGGCCAGGCCTTACACACATAGGCTTGAGCTGGGCCCGGCACACCACATAACGCCTGTGCAGACCTCTACACTTTTTCTTTGCAACAGTACAGTATGAACAATCTTTTGATGAACCAATCCTCACTCATTCAGTCATCCACTCACTCACACTGTCATTATTATCATTCACACATCAGTGGCGGCTCGTGGTACATCTACAGGGGGTTCACAATTAATAATTTGCAGTTTTTGAGATACACTGTGTCACACACTTGTGTGTTGCTTGCAATATTCATATAATTTAGGCGCTGTTATACCTTGATGTAATGCATTAATTTTGAAATGAAATGTTATTATAGATATTACTGTACTTTAACTGTTTCACAACTTAATAATAAAGGATTACTTTATTGATCATACTTGTTATAATGTGCTAATTGTTCTTTTTTACTGAAACAATTATTTTCATTTAATTTTAAAGTAGTAAAATAAACGCAAAACAGAAAGCTTGTTTCAAGTGTTAAATATTTAGATAGTTAGTCATAAGGCCTCATGCTCTCAATTATTAGATTAGATTATTAAACACACAGAATAAGGAAAATAATCAAAGCTGCTGCATATGATGGTAAGGTCTAGTATTTACTTACACAAATTTACTTGGATGGTAGCTTACACAAATATTTTCTTTAAGTACAGTTTTTGTAAACAAAGTCCATCCTTCTATCTTTTCTTGACACAAAAACATCAATAACTCTTTCATTGAAATTATGGATGTTAGAAATCATTTCCTTCTCGATTGTAAGCATGGCTAAAGCTGTAAGCCTCTCTTGACACATCGTAGACCGCAAAAATGTCTTTATCCGTTTTAGGGTTGAAAAACACCTTTCAGCTTCAGTAGTCGTCATTGGTATTGTTGCAATAATTAATAACAGTTTATAACTTTCAGAGAATGATGACAATAAGTTGTTTTCAATAAAAAAACTGTAAAAGACTAACAGCACCATGCATGTTTCTGAAATCAGTTCTTTTGTATATGATTTCAAGCTCTGTCTTGAAGCGATTTTTTTCAAGTAATGAATACACATTTACTGTATCTTCAAGCAATTTCTCGGGGAATTTCTGTTCAAACTCTTCAAACTTTTGTGATTCAAAAAGAAATACAGTTGAGCAAGATATTGTGAATGAAAATCTTGTTTTTATTTGCGTTGTAATAATGTCACAGGTTTCCTTGGCAGCCACTGTTCTACTTAAGTAAAAATCTTCTTCACGCCTCGATCGTTTAGGTGCATTTTCTGCGTACTGATTAACCAGCTCTGTCACTTTGTCCATGTTACCTCTTTCCTTATCAATGGCTTTGAAGAAGTGGTCAACATTGGCTTTAGTTCTCACAGCATCAGTGTAAGTTAGCTGTAATTGGTTGTACAAAATATCCACATGTGGCATTAATCTGTGAAAAACAGAAAGCCAAAATATGAACTTATTATCTCTAAGGAGACAAGCTAGAGCACCAGCTTTAATTATGGTGGTTGGTTGCTTAGAGGTTGATTGGATTTCCTCCATACATTCAATTAATTTCTCTCTGTACTCAAAAATAGTATTAACAGTTCTGCTCTTAAAATTCCACCTTTTAGCTGACGCCCGAGGTATTCGATTGCCAACTATCTTGTCCAAAACAGACACTCTCTGAGGGGAATTCGAAAAAAAATTTGTTATATCACTTAAGTCCGAAAAAAAAATCTGACATCTTGGTTTTGGCTTGTTGCTTGAGCTACAATCAAGTTCAACTGATGAGCGTAACAGTGAACGAAAAAAGCATGTTTATAGGTTTGTTGCACTATGGTCTGCACGCCAGCATGGTGCCCACTCATTACATTCGCACTGTCATAGCTTTGAGATACGAGTTTTTCTGGATTTTGCACAACATAATCTAAACTGGTACAAATACATTTGGCTATAGATTCTGCGTCGTGCCCTTCAGGGTTATCAAATTTCCAAAATCTTTCAACTGGTTGGCCGTTAGCTAAAACATAGCGGAAAACTATAACTAACTGAAATACAGACGAGACGTCTGATGTTTCGATCCGCAAACAAAGAAACATACTGGGCAGTTTTTATTTCTTCTATTATGTTTTCTTGACATACAAAAAGCATACAATCTAACAATTCATTTTGAATTTCTTTCGAAGTACCTTTAAAGACAGTAGCAGTACTCAAGTGTTCTTTCAAAGATGAGTCAAGTTCTGCAGAAAAGTTTACAAGCCCTTTAAATATGCCAGGATTTAAGGAATCGTCATCCCTCACGATGACCTCGAAGGGCCAACTCAAATGCACCGCAAAATTTAATACAGTCTATAAGCTTAGAAAGGACATACCTATTTTTAGTCACTTGTTCATTGTGCTTTTTAATATTTTGTCAATAAGCACTGTAAAGCTGCTTACGAACGTCAACCTTTCCCAGCAAATTGAAATCCAATGTAGCACTTATGCGTCCATGAGAACTTGCATGTTTTTTAATTTTTTGTGTCAAATGAGCTAAGTCACAAACGCCGTTTTTCACCTAAGTAGGATCGCCCTTTTCTCGGGAAAATAACAAACAAGGAAAACAAATTATTTTGTTTGTTTGTTCACAACCACAAAGCCAAGGAATTTTTTTGTATAGCTCTTCTTTAAATTCTCTTTTAAAAGTTCTAGATTTTGATGTCGATGTTTGACTTATATTAAGTCGGGGCATTGGCCTGCCACTCTCTTTTATTGCTATTTTAACTTCTATGGGTAAATTGCCTTTAAATTACTAACTGAGTACTTACAGGTACTTTCCATTATTGTACAGTAAATAAAAACAACAGTTCACTAGCTACACTACAATAGATAAACTGTATGTAATAAGTGTAATTTCAACTAAAACTTTATCACCAAAAAAATAATCGAAACTGGAAACTCCAAAACACAAATGTAACACGCGCGCAGAGATTAGGAGCATCCCCCGTCAACTACAGCCGTGCAACAACTGAGCTGAGCTGTGTCACAGGCAGCTCATCGGTATTCTCCGTTAAGCCGCTTGTAGACATGTCCCCTCCCCCCTACTGCGAGCAAATGGACTCGCCCGTCTGTCGCATATCCCGTGTGTCCAGTATCGAGAGCGGCACATTCAGTCCGCTCCTAGCCACAGGCGCGTCATTACACTTAACCTCACTTTGCGCGTTCTACGCTGTTTTTCATTGTCCGCTCTTTTAAACTTACTGAAGATAAGCCATTTAGTACTGCGTCAATAAAGATGTATTATTTATATCGTATAATTACTTTTCAATTTTTTATAGGGGGTTCACGTGCTCTTGTGCTCTTATGGGCGAGCCGCTACTGTCACACATCCACACACTAACACACATCACCTCACTAATCTACAAACTTAAACATTTTTACACTTTTCCGTTGCCTCATCACGAACCACAGATGTAATTTTTGTACTCTCTCATGCAGATTTATGCACAGCTCAATGTATATCTCCCTATGGCAGATCAATCAGATGGTGTATTCATTCACATCAAATTTGCAGCTAACAAATGCTACAGACATCCCAGAATGAAGTGGGAAAATGGAACACACATCAGACACATGCATTTTATCATTGAGGGTCATCACAGTCTTTTTGTGCTTAGGCACACTTGGCAATACACTTGCACTATGCTCAGATGCAATTATTAATTACAAGAATAATAAAAAAAAAAACATAAAATGGAAAAATGTGGATGAAAAGATGCTCGACAAAAATATGTGCAAACACAATGAAAGACACAAGAACAAGGAGGCATGATGCTGTGCAGTAGGCATCTTGAAATTTCTTGCCTACAGCGCATGGCAGCGAATACCCACAAATAGCAAAAAAAAAAAAAATAAAAAAAAATTACTTTATCTCACACAAATGCGTGTACACAGAACACATGAATGCCAGGATACTGTATATATAAAACACCCAATGTATCCACTCATTGCTGTTCTAGTGATCTCTTGTCTGTTCCCAGTTTCCATCATCAGCATTATAAGGTTGAATCATAAACAAGTGTGTCAGTGCAGTTTGTTTTCCAGAAGATATAGAATTAAAGGTATGACAGTTTGTTTGTTTTTTATTTTATTTTTTATTGGAGGTTTAACGACTACCGTGAGCAACTCAATGGGCAATAAGCAGTCGCAACAGTTATTAAAAGGGTGAGGATGACAGCTGAAATGTGAAGTTACATGAAAATATATCCTGATCTAAACATCAGGGAACTTCCACGACCTTTTAAAAAATATAAGAGGTTGGAACTACAGCCCAGTTAAGTTTTCTTTTCCCCTTTAGAGATGAGAATGGGATTTATGAGTGACTTACAACTACATTTAAAATTAGTATATCTAAAAGTCATCTTAATAGAAGTGGCACCAGCTGAGTTACACACATTCATATGCTAACATTTTTGCAGTCACCATTTGCAACTACTTTATATATATATATATTTTTTTTTTCCTAATTTACCACTTTTTACAAATTGCAAGCCAGGTAATGTAAGTAAATCAACTGGGTATTTTATAGATCATTATGTAACTATTAAAATACTAAATAAATACTGTAGACATACAAAATTAAGTAGACATATCACAATAAACATTCCATGTGTTTGACTGCATGCTTATTTTTCTTAGAATTATGATGATATTGAAGTTTTTCTTTTCTTTTTTCTTTTTCTAGATTTTGATTTAGCAGTTTTAAGAGTGGCTTGGGCAACAACAACCTCAATTATGTCATTTTTTTTAATGCAAATAACTTATTTGCGATTTCTTTATTCCCATGTTTGTTAGTGACCACTTTTTGACTAAGATGCATAAAAAAAAAAAACAGTAATTGTCACGAGAAACGTTATTCACGAGAAACCACATGCCTTCAATTAGTGATTCAACAGAATACATCTCCACTCATCTACCACTTGAGTGATTCCTTCAAAGTCTGGAAATACAAGTTTCATTTCCTTTCACAGGTTTTTTTACAAATAGCAACTAAAAGCTTCTTTTCTCACAAATGGCTGAAGGCATTGCAAATACATTAACAAAGGTAGTTAATCAAAAAGTTTAGCACCACCAACTTTAGAAACTTTCCTCGCATCTCTGAAATGCATATGTTGTAACTGTGCACAATTACTTACTTTTGGAAATACATTGTGTTTTAACACATACTTTGGCTTGACCTAAGTAATTTTCTTTCTTTTTCAAATCAAGAATTGCCAAATAACATCCTTCTTGATTTTCAACACTTTCTGCTTAGCTATTATTCTGATAAATTCTTAAAATTCTGAGCATAGAGACTGGACCAGAAAGAAGTGTTTGAATTTATGAAAAATTGGTGATGCAGAAATAATAAACTAAATGCTGGCTTCAAATGCTTTATACTTGAGAAACTACTGCATTCTGTTATTTATAAAAAACTGTGGTCTTTGCACTTTGTGTTGGAAACATAAGTACGTCTCCAGTGCCGTCTCATCTCAATAACTTGGGAACAAAGACAGCTAGAGCTATGGAAGTAAGGTATGGTATAGTAAAACAACCATGTGCTATCGAATGAGAGTGACTGCAGCGCCCCTAGTGACAAAATGTGGAAGTTGGCACTCCTATCTCGGAAACCATGGGAGATACGGGAAAGAAATCAATTAGAAACTTGTAGAGCATCAACGAATTAGTAGGAAATGACGTGCGGTAGAAATGGCTGGGGTAAGTAGAAGGCTGGAAACGCGAACTTGTGCGAAGCCAGTTCGTGTCGTTGTCGTGGTAACAGTCTAGCAGAGAAATGTATGACTTATGCGACCGTACGCCAGTGAGTGTCTTATGCAAATTCTGGTGTGACATAACGCCTCACCTGCCATATCAGGCGCAGCGTGGCAATGTGTAAAGGATCGTCGGTCAGGAGCTATGTCATTTGTGACGTGAGTATCGGGTAAAGAACGAGCATGGCCGGCTATTCGAATTAACAGTATTGCGAGATGGTACTGCTATACGGAGAATTTGGACGCAACGCGAGGGAAGCGTCACGTCGGTATGGCTTATGATTTGCGACTCATCCATCGCCGACAGCCTGGACCATCAGTCGCACGGTTCTACGGCTACAAGAGACAGGCAGTATTGCAGCGCGTCCTCGTTCCGGCCGACCCATCGGAATGGGTTGGGATGTGCAACCAGTCGATGTTCTGGCATACGTTTTGGCCAACCCACACACTAGTACGAGGGAAGTCAGTATGGCATGTGGCTTATCACAATCCCGTGTGTGGAACATTTTGCATCAGCATGGTGCCCACCCATACCATGCAGTACCGCTGCACGTACTGATGCCAAGGGATAACCAATGACGCCTAGATTGGTGCAATTTTGTAATTAACACTGTAGAAGAAAATGTTGCCTTTCTATCAAACATCCTTTGGACTGACGAGGCGCAGTTCACACGCGCCGGGGTGCTGAACAAGCAAAACACCCATTACTGGGCAGTTCAGAATCCATGTTTTACACGGGAAATGAGGCATCAGGTACGCTGGTCGATCAATGTCTGGTGTGGCATCTGGAAGGACCGACTTGTTGGGCCTGTGTTCCATGAGGGCGCATTAAATGGACGAAGATACCTGCAGCTGTTGCAAAGCACATTACCTGAGTGGTTAGATGATCTGTCTCTACAAGATGTATGCTCATTAGGGATTCAGCATGACGGCGCTCGGGCACATCAATCAACAGCGGTACAGCACTTCCTGTCTGACACTTTCGGGCAACAGAGCATCGGTTATGGTGGTCCCGTAGCGTGGCCCCCACGATCCCCGGATCTAACTTCCACGGATTTCTTCCTCTGGGGTTACCTAAAGGATCACGTGTACAGGGTAAAACCGACGAGTCTCCGCGTCGTCGCTGCGTGTGAAAGCGTGACACCTGTTATGCTGGCGAACGTACAACGGGAAGTTATGTCTCACATTCAAATGTGTATTGTGGCAGATGGTGGCCATATTGAACCCTATTTATGTTAAACACAACATTATGTAAGTACCGCTGTTGCATTAAATACAACCAATGTACTCCATTTGTATTCATGCCCGAGTATAATAAACCTCGTGTTTCCCTCACGTTTCCAGCCTTCTACTTACCCCAGCCGTTTCTACCGTATGTCATTTCCTACTAATTCGTTGAAGCTCTACAAGTTTCTAATTGATCTCTTTCCCATATCTCTCATGGTTTCCGAAATAGGAGTGCTAACTTCCACATTTTGCCACTAGGGGTATTGCAGTCACTCTCATCTGATAGCGCATGGTTGTTTTACTATACCATACCTTACTTCTATTGCTCAAGCTGTCTTTGTTCCCAAGTTATTGAGGTGACTTAGGACTTTAGGAATCACCCTGTATATACAGAACCAGTGGCAGTTCTTGGCCGGGATCCCTCCCCAAATATAACAGGGTTTTTTTCATTATATATTAATTACGGGAACACGCAGGAATTGTGCATCCCCCCCCCCCCAATTTTTTTGTCTAGAACTGCCACTGTAACAGAACATATGCAACATATAGTATTATTACAATATGTGTTTTTTTTTTTGTTCACATATGGCATTATTACATTATATACAGTGTATGGATATATATATAACATATGAGAATTATTATATACACCACCATCACCATGTTATCCCTATGAGAAGAAATATTCAATATCGAGTAACTTTTTAAATACCACTTGAATGAAAAATGGTACATGACTGAAATTATAGAACTCCATGAAGTGTAAGAAATGCATTCACATTTTGTTGCTTAGCAAATTACAAGAAAATGGGTGCTGAAAGATATAATGTTTCTTCCCCATTCTACAAATTATTCAACGAAAATCAAATTAAAACAGAAGAAAGAAAGAAACCAACCGGGGCCAGACAATATGACGAACCGGGCAGAAATGCCAATCTGGGACTCCTGTCATTGTTATTTGTTTAAACAGCGACGATTGAAAGAATTTATGTATACGTAGCCCAGGTGGGTAAACCCCAGTGATAAACATACGTGCACTTCTTTGTGTGGACAACACAAATGACTGTTTAAAAGAGAAATATGCGATTTGTGCCCTCATGGCCCTCGAGGCTCAAGCCTCACCCACACTCGGGATGGGGAGGGAGGTCGGCTTTCTTTGTTTCTTATTTTGTCACAAAAGATCCACCCTAACACCTAACTTTCCTCCAGCCACCTCGGGAAATCAAAGCTACGAGCAAGGTTTAAAAAAAAAGGCAAAAGAACTTCCAACTTTCTGTATTGGTGTTTCTTCATTTCTTTAAATAAAAAAAACCCTTGCTGGCGAGTGGCCAAAGAGTTTGACTTTTTGTAAATCCGTAAGACTCTTGGGGCCCCGGCCCCGTTGGCCCACCCCTTAAGACGGCCATGTACATCGTCTCACAGCAGTCGCCAAACATTGTTCTCACATGGAGAGAAAAAAACCTTGTTTATTATTTCTAACAGCTCTGCAGCAGTAACTGTGTAACTACGTCAAGTGCTAAAAGTGCCACATGATCACCTCATGGGAAAACACCTGGCATGTAAAAAGATTTGTTCACAGGCTTTCACATGCTTTGTGGGGATCTTTCTGTTCTGATGGTTGTTCTGTGTACTGCTGCGATGTTTTCTTGCAAGCGGTTAATGCGTGTTGTGCTCTGATACTCCATGTTTATCCTTCAAATGCTATACTATCAGAAACTCAACATTTATTTATTTTTTAAATGTTAGAAACTCCATTTATTTTCTATTCCTTGTGTTTGCTCTTATATTAAATATATATTCCTAAATACTTGTCATTTGCATCCTTTTATTGAATTACCTTATTCAAGGTGAGTCATTCTATCTGCATATAATAATTTCTGAAGTTTCTAGTCCGTCCATTGGAACATGTTGCTATGAGCATACCAAAGGCAAGAAGTGTAGATACATAAACATCCCGTTTTTTAATATCACACCAATAATAACAAGAACAACATTTTGATCTGGTGCTGTTAAGTGTATGAATAAATCATTTTTAAGACTTCCAGTTGTTCAGCTACACACTAGCATACAAATATTAGGCTACGCCAAAATAATGAGTAATGGCATGGCTCAAAGCAAATGGCCTGAATGTGTATACTGAACTGTTTTTTTTTTTTTGTTGTTGTTTTTTTTTCTTAATACATTTGCTTCTTCTTCATCAGCATTAAAAGGTTGAAGCATCCACACCCTGACTGCAAAAGCAAACTGAGTCCTCACATCTATAAATAGCTGTCTATGCAGGTATGGATATCCATGAATGTAAGTGACATCTTAAGTTCTCACAGCTTAAAAAGCTTTGCAATTTCACTGTCTCAGTAAAAATTCTTTAAAATAATTAATGAATAGCATTGCAGGACTTAACTGCATGCAGAACACAGCAATTTTTGCATGCCAAAGTACTTTGGGATGAAAAAAATTGCTGTGTTCTGCAATCACAGTTTTCTTTGATTATCAGCACACAGTTGCTGTATTTTTAGCATGTCTTTTGTAAAAAAGATCGTGTGCATGTTATCGGTTTGCCCATCTATCCATCTGTGGACACCACATCTCTGCAACTAATAGTCAGATTTGAAAAATTCTTTTTTCCATTGAGAAGCTTGAAATATGCAAATGATGATCCTTCATGTATATATCATCATCATCATCATCATCATTGTCAACCATTATCAATCCACTGCTGGACGAAGGTCTCCCCAAGTTTCCTCCACAACGGTCTGTCTTGTGCCAGTCTCCTCCATGTCACCCCTGCATACTTTCGAATTTCATCCACCCATCTCCCATGTGGTCTTCTTCTGGGTCTTTTCCTGTCCCTTGGAATCCAATCTAAAATTTCGGCTGTCCATCGATGATCTGTCCTTCTGGCAGTATGTCCAGCCCATTGCCATTTCAGGGATTTGACTCTGATCATGATGTCTTCCACTCTTGTCATTTTTCGGATCCACGAGTTCCTCTTCTTATCTCTCCTGGTTACACCAAGTATGCACCTCTCCATGCTTCTTTGAGTTGTCTGCAGCCTTTGTATGTCTCTTTTAGTTAAGGTCCACGTCTCTGCACCATATGTAAGCACTGGAAGGATGCATTGATCAAACACTTTTCTTTTAAGACAAAATGGCATATTGCTCTTGAAAATTATGCTGTTTCTTCCAAAAGCTCTCCAGGCAAGTTTTGTACGCCGATTAATTTCTTCATCAATGTGACCCTCACTTGATATCTGCTGTCCAAGATAAACGTACGTGTCTGTTATCTCCAGCTTTTCTCCATCAATCGATAAATCTTCATTTCTTGTAAAAGCATTGAACATCACTTTTGTCTTCTGAAAGTTCATTTTTAATCCCACTTCTTTACTCTTGTCAGCAAGTTCCTGGATCATACTCTGCAGCTCTGATGGGCTAGTTGCAAAAATGACTACGTCATCAGCAAAACGAAGGTGGGTTAGATAATCTCCATTAATCTTTATCCCCTTGTTTTCCCAGCTCAGTGACTGAAAAACACCCTCCAATGTGGCATTAAAGAGCTTCGGAGATATGGTGTCACCTTGTCTCACTCCCTTTCCAATTTTTATGTGTGTTGTATTTTCAAACAGCCTAATCTTGTATATATATACATGATATATATATATAAATATATATATCATGATATATATATGATATATATATACATGATCCTAATCATGTATATATATATATATATTTTTACGGTGCAGAATTTTTCCGCTAGAGGGCATAAATGCACATGATATTGAATTCAAAATACATTTTATTCCATATATTTGCTTCTAAATGTCCGACTGAAAATATTCTTTTACCTTTCGATTTCACTTATGTCGAAGACTATTTTAGGTATAGTCACTTTTTCAAGTTATGCATAGATTAAAAGGAATCTTTAGGGAACTTCCAAAAGATAATAAGTAAACCAATAATAACGAATGAGGCAACAAGGTCATATAATCCATAAGAATGGTGTATATCAAAATATTTAATCATGCCAAGCAGTCACCTTCCAATGGGAGGTTTTATCAAGGAGAACATCCACTAGAACAATGAACCATTTGGAGTTTAAAATCAGACAATAGCATACGTATTAAACATAAACACATATAACACATTACAAATACTTGAATAGTTAATCATTTGAAATAAAAAAGATTTATTTTGGGATTGATGCTTGATAATTTTTAAGGACTTCCAATCCTGTTTTGTTTGAAATAAAATTTTTTACTTTAACAGGATTAGATAGATACATACAACAAACTGGCCACAAAATGGACTGGAACTCCTTAAAAGTTATCAAGCATCAATCCCACTCAATTAGCCGGAAATTAGAAGAATCCCTAAAAATTTACAAGACACTGAGTGGCAACATCACAATTAACATGCTGGATGGCAAATCAACCAGGCTTGATCACCAGACCTGTGGAAATAGTAAGACACAGGAACTCCTGATGAAGATCTTGTGAATAGATCAAAAATTTGAGAGGTAATGTACCTTAATAAATTTATCCTCTATAATTCCCATTAAGTTTTTTTTGGTACTGACAGTAATTAGAGGAAGCGAAGAAGTCCTTAATCACTGAAAACGAAAAAAAAAAAAGTAATAATACAGCCTACAATAAGAATGTTACGTCTCAATAATTTTCCATTTTTTGTAACCCTGATAAATAATATCTATGCTAAGCTGCATGGATGTTATCAGTGTAATAATATAGTCCATATTATGAAAGTTATACATTAATTTTCCACTTTCCATAAGAATGATAATATCTATGGTTAGCTGCATGGTAACACCAGTTAGGTAAAACACTACAATTTGAACTCATCCACAGAATGGGAGAACTAAAAGTTTTGGCCACGAGGTAAAACCCACAGTTAGCTCATTATCATATACAAGCTTTTATCAGAGTTTTCTGCATTGAGTTATGAGAACACAAGGCATTTCAACCCTGTATGTATTTCATTCTGCCTTCCATTTTCTCCAGGAAATAAGTTTGATTCAATACTCAAAACCAGCAATACAGTCTGACCAGTATGAGCGAAATAATTTAAATGGGGGTAAATCTATTATTGCATGTGGAAGCTTGCAGAGGCTACTGAACTCTAGACAACAAATGCTGCACAGCACCAATCCAGCTGAATGATATGAGTAACTACAGTAGTTGAATATGATTCAACACTGAAATATGAAAGAGAAGTTTCACAGTTCTTTATGGAAGTGATTACAACCATACTAATTTTTCCTCCAAATAAAAAGCATAAGAACCATTCAGAAAATGATTTAAAATTGTTAAAAATATGCTTGGAGAGAAAAGCATAACATCAGGGAATAATGAGAGTTCAATAAAGGTGATGATATTTGGTTTTGCTATGTGACATCAGCTAGAAGAAATTAGCTTTGCAAAATCAGCATTGAACTAGGCACATATGCATGAGGCACTGATGAGCATACCCCAATGGAAGAACTTTGCTTCAATTTCAAGTTTGACAATTCATTTTGCACACATAACAAAGGTTCTTGCTCTCTTTTTATTTACTCAATGGTATGAAAATAATGATCGAAAAAACTCCCACCCCCATTTTTCATGATTACTGACGGTGTTCTATTTTGCACCTGGTAACTACAGCAGTATATGCTTATGCCAAAGACAATAGCTAATTTCTAAATTTTTTGAATTTTCTTTTCTGACTTATCATTAATCTTAATCAATTTTGACGTTTTTAGCACGTCTTTTGTAAAAAAATATCGTGCTTAGTTACCGGTTTGTCAGTCTGTCTGTGGACACCATATCTCTGCAACTATTACTCAGATTTGAAAAATTCTTTTTGCATTGGGAAGCTTGAAATATTCAATTGATGATTTTTGCATTGAGAAGCTTGAAATATTCAATTTATCTCTTTTTTTTTTTCTTTTTTTTTTTTTTCAATGTACAACTTTGCCGCTAGAGGGCATAAATGCTGATGATATTGAATTCAAAATAAATTTTATTCCATATATTTGGTTTTAAACATCAGATTGAAAAAAATATTTTACCTTTCGATTCCATGTATGTCGAAGAGTATTTTAGGTATAGTCACTTTTTCAAGTTATGCATAGATTTTCTGCTAGTGATACGACGTGGTTTGGTGTTTAAAAAAAAAAAGAAGAAAAAGGCCGGTGATCTTATCTAGGGACCCCAATTAAGAATTTTTTTCATTAACGACTAACACCCCAGGTACGATCCTTAACAACTCCCAGTAAATGGAAGGTGATTCCACCACCACCGACAAGAGAAATTCACATACGACACAAAATAATTTTATTAAACATATGTTCCAGGTTAACTAAGAATTTATTTTGTGCTCCCAGGCACATGTTGGAGAAACACTTGATACAAGGAAAACTTTAGGTGGCTAGGCCGAATAAAAAAAAGAATTTAGCTATGAATTTTAGAGTCCAGAGTATGTTGACAGTCCTAAATAATCCTCTCAGAAATACTGGTCTGCAAACCAAGTAGTTTTCACCTGTGTGGTTTAGAGGATGAAGGAGGTAAGTGGCACAATTTGGTTACCAGCCTGCCTTACAAAAAATCTTTAAAGAATGTGATCATTCACTCAAAGAGTGCTAAGAGCTTAATGCTCGATGTGCATATCTGATAACTGTTGAACTTTGAGCTAAATGCTCTTTACAATTTAGATTTAGATGGTTAAGAGTGACATTTTATTCTTTTTTTTTTTTCACAACACACTGATTTTGATCAGTTACCTGGAAAAATCTTTTTCTTACTTTACAGTACAGAAAACCAAACAAACAACAATGTCAAGTCACCTTCCTCTCATTTGAGCTAACAAAAAAACCCTGTTCTAACAGAAAACCAAAATTAATATACTTCAATCCATTTCTTTGGTCACTGGCATTAACTAGACATTTTTACAAAAAAAATTACACAATGACATATTACACTTGTTGGTTCTGGCCAGACCATTAATTCCAAACATACATTTGCATTTCTCTATTTTCCTCCCATTTTAATTTCACCTTCCCCCCATTTTTTTCTCTCACCCCTGAATTTTAACCTTTTACATCATTCCATTTCTGATCAAGACACTTTTTTTTTTTTTTTAATTTTAGGTGGTACTCATTTTTTTCTCTTTGTTTCTCCTCCTCCTTAAATTTTCCTTTTGATGCCGAATTGGAATTGGTGTTTGTGCTGTCGCTACGAGAGCCGGCACGCCGTGGAAACGGGGCCTGATGCACTTATGATGACATGGTAGGATTTTCCCTCTTCTCCTTCCTTTCTTTTATTCTTTTTTCTTACTTACTCCCGATGCCGGCCTTTGAGGAGACTTTCTCTCTCTCACACGGCGACAGGCGGCAGCAATGTTACCGAGCGAGTTACGAGGCGTAATGCCCGCTAGTGCCTTGGGACGATGTCAAGCACTTTTTCGCGCCATCTCGGCAGCATAGTAAATTTTGAGCCATGGAAAAATTTGAAAAGAAAAGGATCGTTCCTACCGTTCTTGGGCCATCGCGGCCGCACACTGGAAGGTTACGGCAGTTTCGGCATCCGGACGTCCGTCGTTCGGACTCCCCTCCTTTACTCGATTTTTTTTTTATTTTTTTTATTGTGGGACTCTCCCTTACGAAGTCTGGTATCGAAGTGTCGAGCAGCACGCAAAAATTCTCCGCTCCTCGCCGAATCCCTTGCGCACGCGCCCGAAATGGCGGAAGGCGGAGAGAAAGACGCAATTCCCAGAAATCGCTGGCTCGCATCTTCTCGGAGTCAGGCTTGAACTTTGACTCCACGAAAACGGGCGCTGCGGCGAACCTCGCAGAATTCCGCCCAAATCCTGACGTGTTCCTGTGCCAAGCGAAAAATGCCTTTTCGAAGTAAACAAGAGCATAAATAAATCGGACTTTCTGCACTGGTAAAGCTGGGAAAACGTCCTCCCAGATGCCATTCTACGAATTTATCGCTTTTAGAAAAGTGACACCAGAAACTGTAGCCATTTTCGTTCTTTCTTTCTGAACAAAGACTTTTAGAGACCACCTTTACAAAAATTCATTAAACCAATTAACTAACATTAACGAACATCGTTACAATTAACTTCGTAACGCATAAAAATCGAATTCTCTCTAGCTACAGGTACGACGATCGGAATTACGAAAAAATAGCGTAACGCAACGATGTGTTATTTTGCCCTGATGCATTAAGCCACAATTTTATTCTTTTACTAAATGACTATTAAATATCATTGACGATAAGCGCACGCGCAATTAATTTACGAAAGTCACTTCGTTACGGAGCGATACGCCGACCCGCTTTTTCTATCAGTCGCTGAATTATACTATCACTAGTTAATACCAAGTAAGATTCATACTAAAACCAACTAAATGTTAATACTAAGCAAGATTTTAATTACGAAAGGTTACTAAATTAAGCCCGATACACACAACGACGATTTTAATACACGCTACTGACATATGGCATAAACACGCGATTTTCCCATTAGATACCACTACAATAAGATAAAATACTTCAAACACTACATGTTTACAAATTACTTTTCCATTATTAAAGCTTACATAATAATACAATAAAAGAAATCGCGATAACGACGGTAAATACGGAACTACAACCTTACAATTTTTCTTTTTATCGCTACGTTATCCCGACGATCAATAACGCCGAACGCCGCGGCGTCGCCGATAATTTTAAACTGATACATCTAACACTATACATATATAAACTGCACTATACACTTAAGAAACTAAGGCAAATCAATTCATATACACTACATCATATACTGCACTAATATCTCTTCCCTGAAAGTAAACAGTGCACTAAAAAAAATGCAATGGAAGGAAGAAAAAAAAACATTGCATGAAAGAACAACAAAAAAACAGCAATATAGCATGATGTCAAACTTCCTTAAATCTACTTCCCAGCTAGTTACACATCCCTTAACTAGAAACAGACATCACAAGGCTAACTTACTTAGACCTATTCACATAAATTTAACTACATACACAGAGATCAACACTTCACAGAGAAATCAGAAAGAAAATAAAATAAATGAAAAGAATTTACTTGATTTTTCTTGACTCTTAAATCTATTTATTTTTTCTAACTCCCTCCTTGCCAAAGGGATTTGAGATCATCTCATGACAAAAAATCTCACTCTCATTGAGAGTGCGTAGATCTGGTGATAGGTTTTCCGATCCAAAAATATTGGCCCATTAATTTAGAGATCGGAAAAACGTCAACAGATCACTAGGGGTGTAAAAATAAATTGCATTTTCCTTTATATCTAATACTGCTAAAACTCAGATTTGAAAAAAAAATTCTTCAGAGGATACAGCTCCTGATGGGAAATCTTTTGCATATAATTTCTAATTTTTGGTAAACAATAAAATAAAAAAAAAATTAAGTGTTAATTTCTGCTTCTGATGTATTTGCCACAAAATCTGAGCTTCTAAAATCTCGACTGAAAAAATTCATTCGTGGACCAATCGATGCCTTTCACATTGATCAACGTTTTCGGAATATTTTCTTCTTAAGATAATACATGATTTCTTCACCAGGGGCGCAGATGTAAATCTAATTTTTGCCAATATCTTTGCTTCTATATTCCGATTTGAAAAATTCCTTTTTTATTGGATAGTTTCCGGTACGACACGTTTTTCATATATTTTTTTAAATTTCAGGTAATTCATAGACTTTCTGCTAGAGGGCGTGAAAGTAAATTGCATTTCCCTGGATATCTCTGCTTCTAAAACTGATTTGAAAAATTCTTTCTGCACCAGATACAGCTTTTGATGGTAAATCTTTTGCATATAATTTCTAATTTTTGGTAAAAAAACTGTTTGGCCACCAAGGGGTGTATAGTCCTAATTTCCGCTTCTGATGCATTTGCAACAAAATCTTGAGCTCTTGAAAACTCGACTGAAAAAATTATTTCCTGGACCAATACCGCTCACATCAAAAAACCTCTTGAGAATACATTCTTTTTACAATAATGCATGTTTTTCTCCATCAGGGGACGTAGATGCATATCTTATATTTGTCGATATCTAAGAGTCTGATTTGAAAAATTCTTTCTTTGTTGGAGAGAGTTTCTGCTGTGAATGTTTCTCATATAATTTAAAAATTTTCTTAATGCACAAGTCTGTAACCAGAGGACGTAAGTTCATGATTCCGTTCAGAGCAATATTTACAGGATTAAAAACCTGATTGAAAAACTTCTTTCTTCGGTCAGATACTATTGTTTTCCATGCCGGTTCCATTGACTTTGAATAGCTTTGATAAATTTAATTTGCGTCAGAACGGATTCAGAAGGCGTGCTCATTACAATAAAAAATTCAGTGTCATCTTGTTTCCTGACTGAATTCAAACATGTTGTAGTGACTTCCCATACATACAAGGGTTATTCAAAAATATAGTAATGGACCTTCCTGTTTAGAAACATTCATGAACGGAGTACACAATGCGCAAGGGAAACTACTTATGCTCTTTAATCTTCCACAAAGTCACCATAGCTATTTAAATAGATGTCCCATTGTGATGGTAAGATTTGTATGACAACAGAGAAGAAATTGAAGTCATGTTGGTGCAGCCATGCTGTTATGGACTGTAGCACACCTGTGCTTATAGCAAAATGTCCGTGGATCAAGTGTTTCTTAAAAAGAACAAGCACATGGAAATCACAGAGTTCAAGGTAAGAGCTATAGGCAGAATGCTCCAAAATTTTCCAAACATATCACCAGTGCATCTGGTCTGGTATTATAGTGCAACAGCACAACACTTATACTCAGCAGCCCAGATTTTTTGCAACAAATGGCACGAGGAACATGTCAAGTGTCTGACAATACCGTTTGGTTTTTACACTTGCACTATGGTCCAGGAAATCAATCTGCAGCACACAGGGACATACCCAAAGGACAACTGTCATGATTTTTTGGCAGGTGGAGAAGACATTTTATTTTTTTTTTTTTTTTTTTTTTTTGAGGTTTAACGACCACCGTGAGCAACTCAATGGGCTATAAGCAGTCGCCCGTCCCTAATTTTAGGGTCACTGGTTCCAGGGAAGGGAGAGAGCCAGTGCCGTAAGACAAACACAACATCCATGCCTGACCGGGATTCGAACCCGGACCCCTTACGGACGAATGATCAGAGGCCAACGCCTTAGACCACTGCGCCACCGGGGCGGCGGAGAAGACATGTGCTAAAGTGATTATTTCCTGTGTCATTAAATGATTTAAAAAATGGTAATAGAAATTTTTTAATCAATAACTAACAGAAGGGAAGGGTGTCTGGATATATCTGTTAGCTATATCCAGACACCCTTCCATGCTGACAATAATGGATGACTGTCTGCATTTTGGTGTCAGATAATGTCCCCAAATTTTATCTGCTATGGCAATGACTGCAAGAATTCGTCATCTTGCTGATGCTGGCATATCAAATGGGTAAGAGAGACCCATTCGTCTTGCCTTGCATTCTTCTGTATGATTTTTAAGGTACCCACCCTGCACAAATTTTTCAATAATGCAGTAGGTCATTTACAATACAGTGGATACTACTAACATGAATGGCAGCATGTGCCTGTAGCACAATGACCTTTCAAATGGCAATCATTAGGCACCCATGTCAAGGTTTGTCATCAATGTCTATCCTGCCCTTTGCAGTTCTTGTAGCATTTCCACATCTGCTTCCGTGTCATAACATTTTTGATGTACCCTTTCACCAAATGACAGTGGACTTCCAAGGGAGCAATACCCTTTGCATGAAGAAAACAAATTATGCTTCATGCTTCCTCATTTGACCAAGTTGAAAATGATACAGGCTCCACCTTTCAATAGCTGTTCCTACTTAATGAATGGGTGCAGGGTCTTCTGGTGGCAAAATGGCTTTTCTGGCTCTTCGGGCATGAGCCCACACTGATGCATTAAGAATTCTGATGTTAGATGCCTTGTTACCTCATTTATTGAATGACCCTTGCACTAATATTTTTAAAAACAGTTAAAATATTTTTAAAAACTGTTTAAGCACTTATATGATGTAATTACTTTAACATCTAATCAGCAAACAAATTAAACTTATTAGTTCTACACTAAGACAAAAATAGTAGCATTACCTGTCGTGCTTCTTCTTCTCTTCTTTCCCTTTCCTCTTTTTCTCGCTGTTGCTGCTCTTCAATGGCTTTCTTAAGTTTCTCCTCTTCCAGTTTTCTATGTAATTCAGCTAAACGAATCTGTTCTTCTTCAAGTCGCTTCTGTTCCAGTTCTTCTAGCCTCTGCTGCTCTTCCTCTTGTCTCCTAAAAAAAACATTCCAAAAATTAAGGTACAAATACATTTGTGTTCTAACAACTGTATTATCACTGTAAATGAGTGCCAATGCATCAAGATATTTGTCACTTAGTATTAAGAGTTCTCACACTTATCACTCTCAAACAAAAATGCCGAGAATCATTATTTTACAACACATGCTTTTTAATGACTCCATAGACTGAGGGCTAAGTGGAGTTGCTATCTCTAATTTATTTAGAGTAACTGGCTTCACAAACTGAGAAGAACCAGATCTAAGAGATAAACAGCATCCATGTACCTCATAAGGTACATAAACCCACTGAAACTCATTGCACAGGAACCATTGTAATCATTTGGCTAGAGGGCAGAATCTTTGTTCTTAAATTTTACTTTCTTACATTTACCTTTAATCTTGCAATGAATAAAATCAACAACCAATGGAACAATTTTTTACTTTATTTTGGATACCCATGTAAACATCCCTTCTGGCTCTGCAGCACCACTGTATTTTCCAAAAAAATTTCAGATGAAATAGAGTGCAAAAGAAACATGACAAAGGGAACTTTTTCACAACACAATAAATGTATGTCAAAGATATCTCATGACTGTTTGCAAACATTACTAATGCCACACATCTTAAATGCTGATACCATTCACTGGTGTGTGGTACATTTGAAAGTTCCTTTACAGGAATAAATGTGTGATGACACAAAGTGAATCCAATAACTAAGATTACATCAAGCCCTGAAAAATTCCCCTGGCTAAAATCCTCAATATGGTGCTGTGCTGTGAAAAATTTGTTTGTTGCTTTGTGGCTTGTTCATTAAAATTTTGCAACATTTCACTTCCAAATTTTCATACCCCATGGCTACTGGATGTTGTTCATTTGTATTGCTCATTTCTGCTACATAATAAAAATTACAGCTGATGTCATTTGTCTTCATGTGCACTTCTGCTACCTCAAAAGCTTCCAAAAAGCATGGGTTCTGATCTATTATTATTATTATTATTATTATTATTATTATTATTATTATTTACTTGTTACCCAACTTGGGCCTCATACCATTTTGTTCCACAAGAAAAATACTTGTCAGTTTGCCGGAACTCAATTTTCAGAGACAGAGATAATGGCTAAAGTGTAGCAAAAAAATTTCCTTAAAAAAGATACGTATTAAAATCCGAATTAAAAATAATTAAGAACTCTTTAAAAACTGACTTCTAAACATCCATAAACTAATATTTTTTTCTTTTATACATTTCAAAATCACAGTAGGATGTCTCCTTCAAAGAGCTTTGATGTAAAAAAGCTCACAACACTTCGGTAGACATGACAAGTTCACATGTTGAGTTATTTTCTGTACATGTGGCTCAGTGGTGTCTGTTTCAACCACCTAATGAAATATACGTACAGTAGGTTCTGGTTAACTGGGACACACCTGGGCTAGAACATTTTGGCCTAATAAAGTGAAGCTTTATCCCAAAGAGCTCATTTGGGATGTCCTTTAAGAATTGCCCCAAATAAATGGCTGCCATTATTAACCACAAGTCCATTAACCAATATGTATAGTATTTGTCATTTCAACTGCTAACTCCTGTTGTTTTTGTTTTTTTAATATACACTGAAGAGCAATTGAATTAGAGATACCTGTCTAGTAACGTGTAGCACCACCTTTTGCCCTGATGACGGCGGCTATTCGTCTTGGCATGGACTCGACAAGACACCGGAAGCGTTGGGAAGCCATACGGATCCACGACCCCTGAACAAGCTCCAGCAGTTCACGAAGATTTGATGGAGGGGGGTCAGAGCCTCGAACATCTCTCTCGATGGCATCCCAGATGTGCTCGATGGGATTGAGGTCAGGTGACCTAGCTGGCCAAGGAAGCGAGGTCACATCGGTGGAGTGTTCATCCAACCATTCGGATACAATTCGGGAGCGATGGCACTGTGCATTGTCTAGTTACAGGATGAGGTCCCCAGTGGGATGTTGAAGACGCACAAACGGGAGCAAAATGGTCGTCCAGGATATTCCAGTAACATTGACCTGTGAGGGACAATATCACACGTACCAGGGGTCCCATTTCAGTCCACGTAAACAGCCCCCAGACGAGAATGCCACCCCCACCAGATTGAAGAATACCCTGCTGGCAAGAAGGATCCATCGCTTCACGTGGTTTGCGCCGTACTCGAATCCTGCCATCTGCATGTACCAACGTGAATCTCGACTCATCAGTCCAGGTAAAATTTTTCCACATGTCTAGGGTACAGTGGCGATGTTCCCGCGCCCATGCTAGTCTTTGCACCCTGTGATGTGCGGTCAGCAGCGGTACAATCGAGGGACGATGGCTTCTGCACCCCATAGCGAGGAGATGGGTGTGGCTGCTTACACGTTTTTGTGCACCAGCGTTAAATTGCCGAGTGATTTCTTGCACTCTGGCCCGTCTATCTGCTGTTACAATGCGAGCTAGCCGACGACGGCCCGGCTCATCCACACGCTGTTGTCCATGGCAGTTGGCCCTTGCAGAGATGGTTTTATCGGATTCGATGTACTCACGGTGCACCCGTGACACAGTGGCTCGTGAAAATCCCAGTGCCTGCACGACTTCCGAGATGGAGTGACCCATTCGTTGGGCCCCGACAATTTGCCCACGATCAAATGCGCTTAGATCCTTCGTCTTACCTATATGCGTCCGACTCTTACCGATTCCCGTCGCATCACTACTTATATTGTCGGATCGCTGCATACGTCATGTCGCTTCCATCTACAGGGCCACCCACAGCGCCACATTTGCATAACGCCAGCTGTCTCTAATTCAATTGCTCTTCAGTGTATATATATTACTGCAATTGGAATTACGAATGGTTGTTTGTTTCTGGTTTTCTTTTTTTCTTCTTCTCTTTCTGTTATTGTTTATTTCTTTAGAAGTCAGGGATACACTAGGTTCAACAATACTACCATTGTTATTAGTTATATTTATGAGCTGTTGTTTTTCTTTTCTTTTTAATATACTGCCTCAACTATTCTTACTTTTCTTTCTGAAATTGTTTTCAAATCTTAATATTCTCAAATTCTGTTTATATATATGTGAGATGTCCTTTTGATTTTTGAAATTCCAAATCCATATGTTGATTCCACCAATCTTTCAGTTGGTTTTTAATGTTTATGTTTACTATGTACTGGATTTTTGCATGATTACATTGTAAGTTTTCCACTGGAATGCTGCAAATGCCTGATTTTTCTAACAGCTTGGTGAATCTATGCTCTTAATTTTTGTTTTGTTTTGTTTTTTGTTTCAGGGTTTAATGACCACTTTGAGCAATTCTATGGGCTGTAAGCAGTCTTCTGTCCATAATTGCAGGCTCTCTGTTCTAAAGAAGGAAGGGAATCAACACCGTAGGACAAATGCACCACCCATGTTTCATCCAGGACTTGATCTCCAGGCCCAACTCAAACAACCAGTCAGAAACCTACACCTCTGACCACTTGGCCATTGGGGGTGGCTAATAATTCCCTTTGCATTGTAGCCTTGTCCTATAACATCACCTTTTTCTTTTCTTTTTCTTTTTTTAATAATAATAATAATACAAAATGTCTTTAACAGCACATTTTACATGTGAATACCTTCCCATATATTTGTTTCTCTCTATTCTTGCCAATCATTTGATTTAACTTATGTCTGTTAATTATTTTATTATTATACTCATGTTCTTTTGCAGTCTTTTTAATGTATTTATTTTCTTCACCTAAACTTTGAAGAAAGAAAAAAAAAAAAGGCTGGAAAATCTCTCACACCAAAGGAAAAAAAAACAAAAAAAAAACGCACTATTATCAGGAACAATCATTAATTTAAAAAAAAAACTAACACCAGATAGTGCCATGAACAGTAAAAAGACAATTTTGCATTAACCATTAAAGAAAAAAATACGGAAAAGATGTCATGAAAGGGCTGGAAACAGGCAGCATTTACAAGCATGCCAATGGGAACTGACTCACAACATTTAGACGTGCCACATGACAGCAGTTCTGCGAGCACATTTGTGTCAAGAACCCCTCTGAATAAAAAAGCTTTATGTGAATTTGAAATACATAAAAGAAGATTTCAGTTTATGGATGTCTCACAGGCAGTTCTTGTAATTTTTTTTTTATTATCTTAATTCTGACTTTGACATATATATTTTCATCAACATTTCCATAACTCAAAATTGAGTACAAGCAAGTATTTTTGCCACAGAGAATGATATCAGGGCAATGATGGATAATGGGCGAAGCGGGGGGGGGTGCTTCTTTGAGAACCTATGACACTGGCTATGGAAGCCTGAATGCTTACAAGCGAAATTGAGAAAAATCTTAAGAATAGGCATTAAACAAGACACACAGAAAGAAAACATGCAAGGTACTGTTACATACATTATAACTTGTTATTTGTATTACGTCTGTACAATGGTATATTAATGAGAAGTAGTGTTTCCTGCAAATCAAGATATCCAAATACCCTAATGTGATAATGACATAAGCTGAAAGAGAAAAGTGAATGCTGTTGACATAAAAATGCATTTTAAATATTAAAATTGTGATATTATTTTGGAGTTTTATTCCATTCTCACCTCCGTCCAATGGCATAACTACCACACCCGCAGCTGCGGGAGGGGGAGGGTAACCAAGGGGCATACCGCAGCTTCCAGTTATAGTTTTTTGAAAAAATGTGAACACGCACAAAGACAAACAATCAACCCAAAGATTCATATTTTCTTTTAATGTACATTTAGCTTTGCCTAAATAAATGTCAAGTTTCACTTTTAAAGCATCGGATGTCCTACAGATTGAAGCTATTCGGCCCTTTGGCTCCGAGTGGTAATACCATCAGTCTCCAATCGCCCTCTCTCTCTGCATTGCTGAGGAAAAGCTTGAGGCCACATGGGGATTTCCCATGGAGGATGTGGGGAAACAGTCAGTCAGTCAGTCACCTAGGATTACATACACGACAGGCACCAACGTTTATTCACAGCAGCCCCACATCTGCCATGTACAAGAGGGTGATTTCTTCAAGTGATTTAATTCAGTTTTGTACAAAACAATTATTAGGTGTGCAACTTAATTCTCGGCCACCGGCACGAAATGTTGACAGCAAATTATATCAAATTGAATATGTACCTAATCAGGGAAATAATCCCTGTCATGTTGGATACATTTGAGCCATCGGTCAGGGAGCTGCCAAATGCCACTGCGGGAAAAAGAGGGCTGTTTCGAGTTGATAAAGTCATCAATACTTGTGTGGACCTCCTCGACAGAAGTGAAGTGCGTATCGCTCAGGTGATGTTGCAGGGAGCAAAAGAGGTGATAATCCGACAGGGCAAAGTCTAGGAGAATACACCAGGGTGGATTCTCCAGACTTTGCCCATCCCAGGTTGTTGATCGTGTTTGAAGTTGTTTCCCCAGTGTGAGGACGCGCGTTATCCTGAAGCAAAAGGACCGACCTTCTGCTCTTGCCGGTGTATGGCCTTTTCGCCTCCAGTGCGTCACTCACACGAACGAGTTGCTGACAATTTTCACCAGGTTTGAGCAACTCCTAGTGTACGACATCGCACTGATCCCACCATATGCACAGCAACAACTTCCTGGCATGGATATTCGGTTTGGCAGTACTGGTGGTAGGCTGACCTGGATAAACCCACAATTTGCACCGCTTACGATTACCGTAGAGGATCCACTTCTCATCACAGGTCAAAATCTGGTGGAGGAAATCCTTTTTTTTTTTTTTTTTTTTTAATTGGAGGTTTAACGACTACCGTGAGCAACTCAATGGGCTATAAGCAGTCGCTAGGAGGAAATCCTTCTTCTTGAATCTGGAGTGACGCCCCGGTGGCGCAGTGGTCTGAGCGATGGCCTCTGATCATTCGTCCAAAAGGGGTTCGGGTTCGAATCCCTGTGAGGCATGGGTGTTGTGCTTGTCTTATGGCGCTGGCTCTCTCCCTTACCTGAAACCAGTGGCCCTAAATTAGGGACGGGTGACTGCTTATAGCCCATTGAGTTGCTCACGGTGGTCGTTAAACCTACAATAAAAAAAATAAAAAAAAATAAAAATCTGGAGAGCAAGAACACAGCAACATTGTAGCGCCTAGACTTGTTTGCAGCTGTGAGTTGGTGGGGCACCCAATAGCCCTCCTTGTGAATCCGTCCAAGCTTGTGCAGGTGCTTTGCAATGGCTTGCCGTGTTACTCCGAGTTCCTGGGCGAGCTCCGACTGTGTGCGACAGGGATCCCGTCCAACAGTTGTTCCAGTTCCTCATTGTCAACTTTCTGTGGCTGTCCTGGACGTTCTGCATCACGGAGATCGAAATTTCCCAGCTTAAACCGCTGGAACCACTAACAGCCTCACCCAAAGCAGCACAGATCATTTGCTGGGCTTCCACAGCACTTTTTTTCAACTGAAACGCGAACAGGAGGCAGTGCCTCAAATGTTGCTTCTCGAACGACATTGCTTTCACCGTCAACTTTCGTCTCTTCTGTTACTATAGCTGCGAGTAGTTATGATTGTCTGGTAAAGCTGTTGGATGGCGCTGCAATCAGCCATTAACGCACACAGCTATTTGCATTTGCCGACGTTCTATGATCGCTTGTGGTTAGGGGCTGAGAATTAAGTCGCACACCTAACACATGTATTGTTAAATCTATTACTTAAAAAGTTAAAACTACAGAGCTCTAGGTACCAGCATTACTTTTCCAGACACTCTCCCTGACTTCCTGACCCCCCCCCCCCCCATACACACCACCACCACCAACACACACACACCGCGAAAAATGCATCCTCCCCCTGCTTGAAATCCTGGGAAAATTACTGCGCTCAGGGGCACTGAAGTATATCTTGGGGGGGGGGGGGCATGTTGTACTAGTTACGCTACTGCCTCCATCAAGTTTAATTCCACTCTTATCTTCGTGATTCCAGTATTACAATTGAAGAAACATTTAATAAAACTCAAGTTGCAGTACATGATATTACAAAGGATTTTGATAAACCAATAAAATCTTCTTTATTATACTTAATTCAAATGCCTTCATCAAGCATTGTCTGATTGGCTCTTCAGCTCTCTTTCTGCCCATTGCATGTGGCCAACATCTGTAGATACATGTTCTTCTAATAAATTTTTTGTTTGAACCAGCATGACTCAGGGTGTGGTTTCATATGCCAATGACTTCATCTCTATATAAAATAAACAAGTTCAGGACGTATTTTGTAGGATCAAGTTCAGAGTTTTGCTAACAATGGCTTTCTCCATGCTTTCTGTTTTTTTCAGTACTCTAGTTTGTGCACACGGTTCAAATGAACTTCAGTAGCAACACTGCACTTACTGCCTCCTCCTTGTACGGCAATACTGGGGTAACTTGTTATTGTTTCAAGACT
Organism: Macrothele yani; assembly: GCA_039090855.1. Lineage (NCBI taxonomy): Eukaryota > Metazoa > Arthropoda > Arachnida > Araneae > Macrothelidae > Macrothele > Macrothele yani. The sequence continues at coordinate 136,615,016 of CM077002.1, forward strand.
ACTCTACAAAGTTTAAAGCCTTGTGAAATCTCAGTTCCCTGATGACAGGCAAAAGATATAAAACATTTTCCTCCTGATTCCACATTAAGCAAACCCGTGAGAAAGAGCATGACTGCACCTTAATATGAATATTTCCTTCCTCATGTTCCCAATTTTTTTCAAATCTAAATCTGCCTCACAACACCCAAAAAAAAAAAAAAAAAAAAAAATTTAATGCCAGATTTTTTTTCAGAACGGAGTGCTTTTGCCTCTGGATGACTTTCCACATGATGCAAGTCACAGATTCATTGAACAAAACTTCCCAGAGGAATAGTTTTGTTTTACACAGAAAAGAGTTTTGTTTTTATATGAATAACAACGAGGTTATCGCTGCAACTGAAAAAGAGACATCTGATTTTATATGTATAAAATAGGCTAATAAACTACTTGTTGAGCAATGCACCATATTTTAAAATAAGGAAAAAAATGATAATGGTGCAATGCTCATGATTTTGTTTTGTATAATCAATTAAATTTGCACTGAAAAATAGAATGCAATTCTTTCAAGCCTGATATTTTACATACAGGGATGTCCTCTGATGCATATAATACATTTCTTTTTCACATCCCTATAATTCTAATGTGATACAAGACCAGTTGGCCTTCAAAACACACACAAAATTCAGAACAGTAAAATTAACAAAGGAAAAATTAAACAATAACCTTAATTCTTCTTGTCGTTGTCTTTCAAGTTCAGCTTCTCTTTCAGCTTGCTCTCTTGCGAGGCGACGCTTCTCTGCTAAGGCTGCTCTTGCCTCTTCTTCAGATGTTATTCGAGGCTTTGATGGAGTAACTTCAGCAGACTGTTCACCTTCTTTTTCACCACGTTCCTGTGTCACAGGTTGATCACTACTAACTACGGTGGATTGATTATTTATGAGATCAGGAATTGCAGAAGCAGAAACATTTTCTGTGCTATTTAAAACTGGGATAATACTTTCTACAACTACCTGAGGCTCTGGAGAGTGTAAACTCTTTGTTTCTGACTCTGGTGGGAGTGAATTCTCTATTTTGGGCTCCACTGGAAGTGTAGCCTTCACTTCTGGCTTTGAAGAAGGTAAATTCTTAATTTCAGGCTCCATTGGAAGTGCAGTCTTCACTTCTAACTTTGAAGAAGGTAAATTCTTAATTTCAGGCTCTGGAGATTGTGAGCTCTTTGTTTCAGGCTCTGGAGAAGGTGGTACTTTTACTTCAAGCTCTGGAGAAGGTGGTACCTTTACTTCAAGCTCTGACGGTGTTGAACTCTTTATCTGTGGGTCTCCAGCTGACTTCTTCAAAGGTTCTGCTGATGGAACACGCTAAAAGGAAATAAAAGAAAGACAAGTAGATATTATTTTATGAACAAAGGTTTCACTGTTTCTATGCTACATGAAGGAAAAGAAAGAACAGAAAAAACATGAAAGCATTAAAAAATAGTTCTTAATCTAAAATTTTATCATAACAATAATGCATCATCAGTGAGAGTAGATAATAAAAAAACTGCAATCAGGGCTTGAAAAATATCTGAAAAGTTACATGCTGGGCATGTGCAGAATTTTTTTACTTGCCTAGGTAGTAAAAGCTGGATGCCCAGGAAAATTTAGCTTTCAAGATAACAAATTAGAACCCTCATCTTTTTTAAGTTAAAAAAATATGATGAACATTTTTGGCATGTTTTGCATTTCCGTTTTAAAGGTCTGTATTCAAAATGTTCAATGAACAAAAGTCTGTATTTTAAGTTATAAGATGACGAAGCTGATATTAGTATGAAATAGTATGATAGGGAAATTGGTATTTCAGAAATTTAGTGATTCTGCTATATTCCTCTCATTAAAATTTTCGCCCTTTGTCACTAAACACAGAAAAGGCATGTACCCATAGCTGCCTGTAAACGTCCTAGGCATGCATCCCATCGTTGACTATAAACAACATTTGGAGCAAAACTACATATAGTTCCAATTTCTAGACCTAGAGCACAATATAATTAAAGAAGTGTTATTCTTCTGTCCTTAGCACTTCATAATAACAACAGAACTTCCGGTAATTAGCAGTGAAATGGAACATGACATGTGACAACTGTCTTTTTTCTTGTAGTAGGAAATTCCATTCCAAACTTTTTTAACCCTTTAAAAGCAGCCGATGTTTCTGAATCAAATGGTTCTCAAACTTTTCTGTTTCTGGAACAGAAATTGTTCACATAGCGACTTGATTCTACGAAAGCTACGAAGAAACAATACATTTACCTCCTCCACGTCAGCAGTACCGAAAATAAATTTGTTACTAGTGATAAGATATTGCTTCTATAGTCCTCTGTTCTCTGCTCCATGACCTTAGACATGATGGGGAAGGGCTTGTTCCCGTGACAAGTTCCTACTGGGTAGAAACAAGTGCCTCTAACATATTCTCTCTTTCTTTTGTTAGGTTAGTCGACATTGTTATAGCCCTTATAGCAGAAAAAATCAGTTAGAAAGGATTAATGTCAATCATCCTCTTAAATGGCCAACTGGAAAAACAAAGTGGTCATTTAGGAGCGGTCATTTAGTGTCAGTCATCTCCCCAAATGATCACTTTGAGAAGTTAAGGAGAAATAATCGTTCTCTGACAACGCGTCCAACACACTTTTTAGACAGCGAATATATTCGTTCGAGCTGGTTGTAACCAAATTTTGCTAACCCCGAGTTAATTTGTTCCAGCCGGTTAAAGGGTTAATTTAGTTGCCTGGACCGGGCAACCATATTTTTTATTTACCTGCACAGGCCAATAATTTGCATGCCCCGAGCATCTCGGGCATGGTATTTTTCAAGCCCTGGCAATGATAATATGAACAGAACTTGGAATTCTAAAAATGTCCCTAACTACTGGATAAAAAATGCAAAAAGTGGAAACAATTGCATCTGACAAAGTACTTTGCAGGAGTACCACAAAATGCAACACGCAGAGACAAAATTTTCCACAACCATTATTATCTTGTGTATGACATTCAGGCAAGTTTTGAATACATACCAGATTTAAAAAAAAAAAAAAAAAAAAAATACTGATACAAAATTAAAGGATAATCTACAAAATTCAACATAGTCATGACCAATGAAAGGAAATGCAATGAAATTTGAAAGGAACTTTGAAACATCTTACAAGTTTTACATATTACATAACTTCTCAATTTAACCATAAACAGGAAATATGCACATGAAAACAGAAGTAATACAATACGATAGGAGTTCTTCATTGCCATTACCCGGAACAGCAAGTAAACCATATGACTGGATCCAATAGCCATAAACTGCTCGCAACAACTCCTCATACTGTTAATGAAACTGTCAATTAAGGCTCGTGGAATTAACCGCCACTCCTCTAAAAGGGCTATTCGAAGTTTTTGGAGGGTCATGGGAAAGGGTGGCATTCTGCAACTTGCCTTCCCAAGGCATCTCAAACATGCTCAATAGGATTTGTCTGGCAAATATGCTGGACAATCCACTTGAGCAATATATTTTGTTTCCAGAATCATCCACCAGTTGAGCTCAATACAGTCTGGCATTATCGTTGATTAGGTGGAAAGCTGGGCTGACAACACCCCTGAGCAGCCCAACACAGGGCTCCAGAATCTCCTCATTATATCTCTGGCTTGTCACCAAGCACTCTGAAAGACACACAGATCAGTGTGACTGTTTGTAAAGATGCTTCCCCAAGGAGGAAATCACCGCGAGAAAAAACTGAACCTTGCACAGATATTTTAGGGACTTTTATGAGTCCCTGGTACTCACCAGATGAGAGTATGTCGAGAATCAACACTTAAAAAGTGTGCCATAACTCATCCATGAAAAGTACATGTGCCCAGTTGTCTGGGATTGACAGGAAATGTTGGCGACTCCATCAAAAATGCACCCCTCTGGAGGAGGGAGTTAGGAGGACACAAACCATATGCCTCCTTGCATAGAGACCTCTCTCATGCAAACTGTAAATCAAGTTATTCTCATGCCAGTGGCTGCTGCAAGCTCCTGAGTCAGTTGCTTGCCTACTAGCTGACAATGTCTTCTTCCTGTCAGAACCATATAGTAGTCTTTGGCAGCAGTAGAAGCCCTGGAACAGCCTTGTCCTTGCTGATGCCAAACCTTTCCTGCACTAAGGAACAGACGGGTTTTATGGCAGTGGGAGGGGGGGGGGGTTTTTTTGGGGGGGGGGGGGTTACATAGCAGTGTGTGTGTGTGTGCGTGTGTGTGTGTGCGTGTGTGTGCGTGCGCGCGTGCGTGTGTGTGCGTGTGTGCGTGCGCGCTTACACAGCAGTGATTTTTTGTAGTCTTGTGATAACATTTTGTGGTATATTTAATGTTTTGGACACCTTCAACTGAGATTGACCTGCTTCCATCATACCATCACTCACCAATGCTGCAAATAACCCAAATACTACCAATCTACCACAATACTGTCCAGCTTACTTCAAGAAGGAATATGAGACATGATAAAGGGCAAGTCGATCTACTGATTTTATAATGCAGTGCCGATTTTCATATTCTGCGCTAACTGAGACACACATACTCATGGTTTCATCTTCAGTACCACTATATTTGCACATTCATCCACTTCTGTTGCATTTTTGTCTATGCACTGCATGTTTAGTGTCATTTTCTCTATCATCTTTTAATTTTGAACCCCAGTGTAGTAATAATGCTTGGAAATTAACTCTTTCCATTTCTCCCTGTCTGTTGCAAGATTTTCTGAATTTGAACATTTTTGGCATGTTTTGCATTTCCGTTTTAATATATATATATATATCATCATCATCATCATCATCAACAACCATTATCAATCCACTGCTGGATGAAGGTTTTCCCAAGTTCCCTCCTCAATGGTCCATCTCACGACAGTCACCTCCATGTCACTCCTGCACGTTTTCGAATTTCATCCATCCATCTTTCACATGGTTTTATTCTGGGTCTTTTCCTGTCCCTTGGAATCCAGTCCAGAATTTCGATTGTCCATCGGTGGTCCATTCTTCTGGCAACATGTCCAGCCCTTTGCCATTTCAAGAATTTTACTCTGATCATGATGTCTTCCACTCTTGTCATTTTCCTTACCCACGAGTTCCTCTTTTTATCTTTCCTGGTTACACCAAGTATGCATATCTCCATGCTTCTTTCAGTTGTCTGCAGCATTTGTATGTCTTTTTGGTTAAGTTCATGTCTCTGCTCCATGTGAAAACACTGGAAGGATACATTGATCCAACACTTTTCCTTTAAGACATAATGCTCTTAAAAATTGTATTGTTTCTTCCAAAAGCTCTCCAACCAAGTTTTCTTATATATATGAAAATTGAACCTTTCACGGCTCTTCTGGTCTTATATATATGTCAACTGAAAGAAGAATGGAGAAATACATGCTTGGTGTAACCAGGAAAGATAAGATGAGGAACTTGTGGATGAGGGAAATGACAAGAGTGGAAGACATCACATTCTGAGTAAAATCCCTAAAATGGCAATGGGCTGGACATATTGCATGAAGAACGGACCACCGATTGACAACCAAAATTTTAGACTGGATACCAAGGGGTCAGGAAAGGACCCAGAAAAAGACTACATGGGAGACGGATGGATGGAATTTGAAAACATGCTGGAGTAACATGGGAGAGAGTGGCTCAAGACAGACAGCTGTGGAGAAAACTTGTGGAGACCTTCATCCAGCAGTTGATTGAATGGTTGACAATGATATATATATTTTTTTTTTCTCCTGGTTGATTCTTTTTCATCTCTCCTTTCATTTTCTGAATCAGATTCTTGTTTTTAGTAATTCGCTATAGTTGTTTTGTTGTTTTTGATTTTTCTTATACGCACCCACTGTAGCTTTGAAACTTTAAACAAATTATGTGCAGTAAGTTGATGAGTGTCTTTTATTTTGCCTCATATACATATATATTCAAACTTATGCACCCACCACAAGTCATCCTGAAGAAGAAATTGAAGAATTTTATGAGGAAATTTGTCATCTAAATAATAAAGGTAAGCAGCACTTGAAAATAATTATGGGAGATTTCAATGCAAAAATAGGGCAACGGCAACAGAATGAAACTTCAGTAGGTAAATTCGGTCACGGCAACAGAAACCAGCGTGGAAATACTCTCGTTGAGTTTGCAGAGGCAGAAGGGTTTTTCATCTTGAACTCCTTCTTCAAGAAAAAGCCACACAGGAAATGGACATGGAGACATCCAATTGGGACGACAAGTGAAATTGATTTTATTATGTGTAACAAAAAATTCGTCATAGAAGACTGCAGTGTGCTAAACAAGTACAACACAGGTAGTGACCATAGATTGGTGAGATGTAAGATGCACCTCAACACTAAACTTGAACGTGGCAAGCTCATAAGACAAACAAAATCTATTGACATAACCAACCTTAAAAAACACCATAATACCTTCAAGTTGGAACTGAAGAACAGATTCTCTGCTTTAGAAGCCTAACATCGGAAGAAGTGGATATTTCTGAAGTTAACAGAAAAGTAACCAAAGCTCTTATGGAAACAGCAACAAAATTAGCTGGGTCTAAGAACAAGTTGCATGTAAACAAACTATCAGGAAAAACGAAAATGTTGATGCAAAAAAGAAGAGAGATGAGGACAACTAAAGAAGATGTGACTTCCAAAGTGGAATATATAGAGCTATGCAAGACAGTACGAAAAAGTATCACTGAAGACGTTAGAAAATTCAACTGTGAACTAGTGAGGAAAGTAATTGAAAACAACCAAAGCCTAAAGATAGCAAAGGGACATCTCAGTAAGGGAAGAAAACAGATTATGGCACTGAGAAAAGAAGATGGTTCTGTAACAAGAAATAGAGGCGAAATTTTGACAAGAGTGAAAGATTTCTACTCCAAATCATATGAAAGGGATGATACATGCACTCCAGACATCATGAAAGATACCAGTACCAGAGTTCCTCCAGTCCTTCCAGCAGAAGTTGCACATGCAATCAAGAACATGAAGCAGGGAAAAGCTCCAGGAGAAGATGGAATTACTGTAGACATCATACAAGAAGCAAGTGGAGAAATCAAAACAGTACTCGCCCAAATTTTCACTCGATGCCTTAATGAAGGAAAGATTCCTGAGGATTGGAACACCGCTACAATGATCCTGCTACATAAGAAAGGTGACATTGAGGATCTCGGAAACTACAGACCTATCAGCCTCCTATCAGTAGTTTATAAAATCTTCACTAAAGTTCTTTCACACCGCTTGAAGGTAACACTGGACATGGCTCAACCGAGAGAACAAGCTGGATTCAGGAGTGGCTACAGCACAATAGATCATATCCATGTGCTGAGAGAACTAATTGAAAGAGCGAGGGAATATGAACTTCCATTGTGCATGGCTTTTATCGATTATGAAAAAGCCTTTGATTCGGTGAAACCATCAGCAGTTACAATGGCTCTGAAAACCTGCGGTATTGAAGATGCATACATTAATATTATTAATAACATCTATGAAAATGCAAGTGCAAAGATTAGGCTGTTTGAAAATACAACACACATAAAAATTGGAAAGGGAGTGAGACAAGGTGACACCATATCTCCGAAGCTCTTTAATGCCACATTGGAGGGTGTTTTTCAGTCACTGAGCTGGGAAAACAAGGGGATAAAGATTAATGGAGATTATCTAACCCACCTTCGTTTTGCTGATGACGTAGTCATTTTTGCAACTAGCCCATCAGAGCTGCAGAGTATGATCCAGGAACTTGCTGACAAGAGTAAAGAAGTGGGATTAAAAATGAACTTTCAGAAGACAAAAGTGATGTTCAATGCTTTTACAAGAAATGAAGATTTATCGATTGATGGAGAAAAGCTGGAGATAACAGACACGTACATTTATCTTGGACAGCAGATATCAAGTGAGGGTCACATTGATGAAGAAATTAATCGGCGTACAAAACTTGCCTGGAGAGCTTTTGGAAGAAACAGCATAATTTTCAAGAGCAATATGCCATTATGTCTTAAAAGAAAAGTGTTTGATCAATGCATCCTTCCAGTGCTTACGTATGGTGCAGAGACGTGGACCTTAACTAAAAGAGACATACAAAGGCTGCAGACAACTCAAACAGGCATGGAGAGGTGCATGCTTGGTGTAACCAGGAGAGATAAGAAGAGGAACTCGTGGATCCGAAAAATGACAAGAGTGGAAGACATCATGATCAGAGTCAAATCCCTGAAATGGCAATGGGCTGGACATACTGCCAGAAAGACAGATCATCGATGGACAGCCGAAATTTTAGATTGGATTCCAAGGGACAGGAAAAGACCCAGAAGAAGACCACATGGGAGATGGGTGGATGAAATTCAAAAGTATGCAGGGGTGACATGGAGGAGACTGGCACAAGACAGACCGCTGTGGAGGAAACTTGGGGAGACCTTCGTCCAGCAGTGGATTGATAATGGTTGACAATGATGATGATGACATATATATACACTGCCGGGAACTGGGAAAACAAAGGGATAAAGATTAAAGGAGATTATCTAACCCACCTTCGTTTTGCTGATGACGTAGTCATTTTTGCAATTACCCCATCAGAGCTGCAGAGTATGATCCAGGAACTGGCTGACAAGAGTAAAGAAGTGGGATTAAAAATGAACTTTCAGAAGACAAAAGTGATGTTCAATGCTTTTACAAGAAATGAAGATTTATCGATTGATGGAGAAAAGCTGGAGATAACAGACACGTACGTTTATCTTGGACAGCAGATATCAAGTGAGGGTCACATTGATGAAGAAATTAATCGGCGTACAAAACTTGCCTGGAGAGCTTTTGGAAGAAAAAGCATAATTTTCAAGAGCAATATGCCATTATGTCCTAAAAGAAAATTGTTTGATCAATGCATCCTTCCAGTGCGACGTGGACCTTAACTAAAAGAGACATACAAAGGCTGCAGACCACTCAAAGCAGCATGGAGAGGTGCATGCTTGGTGTAACCAGGAGAAATAAGAAGAGGAACTCGTGGATCCGAAAAATGATAAGAGTGGAAGACATCACGATCAGAGTTAAATCCCTGAAATGGCAATGGGCTGGACATACTGTCAGAAGGACAGACTATCGATGGACAGCCGAAATTTTAGATTGGATTCCAAGGGACAGGAAAAGACCCAGAAGAAGACCACGTGGAAGATGGGTGGATGAAATTCGAAAGTATGCGGGAGTGACATGGAGGAGACTGGCACAAGACAGACCGTTGTGGAGGAAACTTGGGGAGACCTTCGTCCAGCAGGGGATTGATAATGATTGACAATGATGATGATGATGATGATGATACACTGCCGGAAAGTGAAAAAAGAACACCAAGAAGGAGACGTCTGATACCAACGAAATTTATACAGCATAATAACGGAATACAGAGGATAACGTGATCAAAACATTATGGCGAAATACAGCTGTATTTGCTGGTAAACTGAAAAATAACATTTCCCTGTAACATGGTTAGTACGAGGTTGAACCGCCATGAACTGCGTGACACTATGCAATTCTGGCATGGAGTCTGTCATACAGATGTTAGATGTAAGTTTGGGCTATTGAGTTCCAAGCATCCTCAACCTGGACGCGTAAATCGGGGATGGTCGTGGCTGGCCGTGGAGACCGGATAAATTGTTGTCCCATAAAATCCCATATGTGCACAATGGGGGGCAAATCCGGTGAACGTTCAGGCCATGGAAGTTGTCTCACACCCTGAAGTGCATGTTGCGTTGCACGTGCCATGTGTGGGCGTGCGTTATCTTGCTGGAAAACACCACGATGGACCGACCTTACAAATGGCAGTACAATGGGCTGAATGATGTTGTTGATGCAGGAGGTGCTGTTTAACGTACCCAGTACAAACACTAGTTGTGTACGGGAGTGATAGCTGATCGCTCCCCACGCCAGGAGACCAGGTGTAGGCCCTGTGTGTTGCTGGCGGATGCAAGAAATGTGGAGACGCTCCCCTGTGCGTCTGCGAACACGCATACGGCCATCGGTGGCTCCCAAGCAGAATCTGCTTTCATCGCTGAACATGACAGATCTCCATTGCGTTCTCCAGTGCAGACACCACTGCAGCCGTTCCTGACGGTGGGCTGGAGTCAGAGGTACAAATGCCAGAGGCACACGTGCACGTAGTCCTGCATCCAGTAGACGGTTGCAGATTGTTCGCACAGTCACCTCAGGTGCAACGCCGCTCTTCTTATGCGTCGATCGGTCCACTCATCAGTCTGTCTGTGACTCCTGGTTCCACATCTTCTCATGTGGGAATGTTCCTCGGACCATCTACACCACCATTGTACCACCACCGATACTTCGCGTCCAATTCGCTCCACAATACAACGATATGACCATCCGGCCTCGCGGAGTCCGACTAGAAGACCATCCGGCCTCGCGGAGTCCGACTAGACGACCTCGCTCAAAGTCCGATAACTGCTGAAATCGTACACGTCTTCCATGTCCAGGCATTGCAGCTTCTTCAGGGTCTTCGGAGATTTTCTGAGTATCTTCTATGTATTAGGTGTACAAATAAGTTTTAAAGCTTTTTAAAGCATTTTAAGAAGACGCAACATGTAATTTGAGAGAAAACAACAATACCTTTACGAATCAAAATATGCGCCGTCATTATCTATCACCTTCCGCCATCGGTTGGGCAGCTGACTGATTCCAGCCATGAAGTCGTCAATCCATTTTTGCACTTCGTACATGTCCGAAACTGTACAGCAGGCAAACCATGTTGCATCGATCGGAACAAACGACAGTCTGAAGGGGCTATGTCGGGACTATACGCTGTGTGCTCCAAAACTTCTACGAAAAGTGTCAATAACATTTCCTTGACCGATTTCACGACATGCTATCTTGTGTTGTCTTGCAGTAATTTCATGGGATGCAATTTCTTTTCTTGTGAATGGACGTTTCCGACAGATTTCTTGGTTCAATCGCAGCAGTTGTTGCTTGTAGCGATCAGAAGTAACAGTTTGACCCTGTTCCAATAATTCATAATAGAGTACACCCTTCATATCTCACTAGATGCACAGCAGAACTTTTTTGGAGTGACTATTGCATTTCGGTGTCAAAGTCGTTGCTTCACCGGGGTCCACCCAGTGTTTCTTGTGTTTGGAATTGTCATACCATGTAACCTCAATGGCAAAAGGAGACAGACAACAGCAACGTCAATGCCAGTACAGAAATAAAGAGCAAGGAAACAACCTCTGCTATTATGAAAAAATTGTATAAGACACCCCATATAAATTCACAAGATTTTATAACACCATTTAGATCTTGTTAAAATGCAGAAAAGTGCAAAGAAGATCAACATGTAGTAAAATGTAAGAAAGTACATATGGTTCCAAATATAATATTGAGACGACCCCCTCCCTCGCATAATTAATTGGCGAGAGGCGTGGCTAATGCATGTTAATTGAAACTTGATTGGGGTTTAATTAACAGAGTGGAGGAATAATTAAACACTTGCAAGGGGCAGTATAAAAAGAAAAGATTTCTAGTACTTTGAATTCGAATGGTGAAATGCAGGTGTTTGCCATAACAACAAAGAGCCATAATCATAAATGGGGCAGGTCAGGTTTTAAAAGCTTTTCCTCATAATGCAAAATCTATTTGGATGGCAAGCACTTTAGAGCTTTTTGTCGGTAAGCAAAGCCGCGCGAGTGACAATGGGAAAGGTTTTGGACTAAAAGCTTTTGGTAATAAAACATGCCATGTTTACAAGTGGTGGAATGCACCGCTTACCACCTCTTGGAGACAAAGGAGATTTTTCGCCAGAGTTCATTTGATATAGCGGAGAGAGAATGGAAATTTCCTCACATTAAAATTTGCTGCTGTTTGTTGCCGCTGTTGAGAACCTTAGCCTGTAAAACAAGCTAAAAGAAATGCTGAAGAATCGCAGACCTCTAGTTTTGCCTTGGAACTTCCACAAACTCGCCGGATGGCAGATACCAAAAGCTGCAGTAAAAAGAGCTACTTCAGGTGTGCTGCAGCTAAGAGGCATGGAACCACTCGCTCAAAGCATAAAGAGAGGGACGCCTGGCTTCGACGGAAGAGCGGCAGAACCCCCCCCCCTGCAGCCGGAGAGAGAAACCGAAGTTCATCGTCGCTTCTATGTGTTGTTGAAGGAAAGAAGAAACCGACTGTGGTGAAAAAGTACTGCATGATTAGGATCAGCATACCTGTGTGTGTGTGTGTTCCACTGTTATTATCAGTTCAGTGGATACTCGAGGTTCATTACATAAGTACTTTATCAATATTTCTTTGTGGCCCATATTGAACAGACAGACCTTTCGTTGCCGCATGGTTTCAGAAACACAAAGGGCCAAGGCTGGCTGGGAATTATAGAAAATGTATTACTCAAAGAAATTCCGGTGTAAATTACACTGGCATAAATTGAAAAAGAACACCAAGAAGGAATTGCCGGACGATCATGAAATTTACATATGTTAATGGGGTCGAGTTTACGTAGATGTGATGTTAATTTCAGGACCAACCGGTGAGCGCTTACGCCACAGCACGGCATAATATGCAAATTATCGTTGGTGGTATTTAAGGAGTACGGCTAAGTGAATGTAATCAGTCGTCGGCGTACGGACACGTGCGAAGACCTTGAAGAAGCTGCAATGCCTGGACATGGAAGACGTGTACGATTTCAGCAGTTATTGGACTTTGAGCGAGGTCGTCTAGTCGGACTCCGCGAGGCCGGGTGGTCATATCGTCTTACTGCGGAATGAATTGGACGGGAAGTATCGGTGGTGGTACGATGGTGGCGTAGATGGTCCGAAGAACATTCCCACACGAGAAGATGTGGAACCGGGAGTCATAGACGGACTGATGAGCGGACCGATCGACGCATGAGAAGAGCGGCGTTGTCAAGCAGAACATCCACTGCGACGCAAATCCGAGCTGCCATTGCACCTGAGGTGACTGTGCGAACAATCCGCAACCGTCTACTGGATGCAGGACTACGGGCATGTGTGCCGCTGGCATGTGTACCTCTGACTCCAGCCCACCGTCAGGAACGGCTGCAGTGGTGTCGCCAACGTCTGCACTGGAGAACGCAATGGCGATCTGTCGTGTTCAGTGATGAAAGCAGATTCTGCTTGGGAGCCTCTGATGGCCGTATGCGTGTTCACAGATACACAGGGGTGCGTCTTCACCCTTCTTGCATCCGCCAGTGACACACAGGGCCTACACCTGGTCTCCTGGTGTGGGGAGCGATCAGCTATCACTCCCGTACACAACTAGTGTTTGTACCGGGTACATTAAACAGCACCTCCTACATCAACAACATCATTCAGCCCGTTGTTGTGCCATTTGTAAGGTCGGTCCATCGTGGTGTTTTGCAGCAAGATTATGCACGCCCACACATGGCAGGTGCAACGCATCATGCACTTCAGGGTGTGAGACAACTTCCATGGCCTGAACGTTCACCGGATTTGTCCCCCATTGAGCACGTGTGGGATTTTATGGGACAACGACTTATCCTGTCTCCACGGCCAGCCACGACCATCCCCGATTTACGCGTCTAGGTTGAGGATGCTTGGAACTGAATACCCCAAACTTACATCTAACATCTGTATGACAGATTCCATGCCAGAATTGCACAGTGTGACGTAGTTCATGGCGGTTCAACCTTGTACTAACCATGTTACATGGAAATGTTATTTTTCAGTTTACCAGCAAATACAGCTGTATTTTGCCATAATGTTTTGATCACGTTATCCTCTGTATTCTGTTATTATGCTGTATAAATTTCGTTGGTATCAGACGTCTCCTTCTTGGTGTTCTTTTTTCACTTTCTGTCAGTGTATGTCAGTATAGAGTAAATCTCTGTTTTTTATTGTTATACTGTGTTTCCATTGATTTCTTGGTGTACTCTGAAGGCTAATTGGCTCACTAGGTATACTTGCAGATCCAGCGTATGGATTACATCCAGAAAAATTGGCATCCTGACTATCCGGGACCAGATTGGGCCCAAGGTTGTAACAATATTAAGTCTTATACATACTGTGCACATAAACTTCTGAATACAAAATGAAAAAGTAAATAAATCTAATTGATACCTTTCGTAAATTATCCTTAGAAGGAACAGGGCGACTTTTTGCTTTAGCGAGAATTTCTGAAGTCTTCGGAGGAGGAACAGGCTTCTTAGGAGCAGACTTCGGTTTAGAACTTTCTTCGGTACGCTGATCAGGCTCAGCACTTCTTGCCCTTGAAGGTTTAGGTGCTATATTATAAAGAAAACAAAATCTTCTGACATTTGGTCTTTATATTCTAAATGATGCCATCAAGATAAACAAAAATAGTGTATCAAAATATGAAGCCTACTTGCTGAAACGAAAAATATCCTTTGGATTTTTAGCTTTGTTTTAGGACCATTTAATGCAAAAATATAAGATACTAAAGCTCAGAAAATGATACATTTTTGTGATGGATATAGATTTACACATTACACAAAGTCTTGGCAAGTTTCTAAAAGCCAATAATAATGGTAAATAATTCTCAGCTTTTAGAAACTTGTCGATCTCCTCCATCAGCAATGGTTAAAAAACAGAATTTTATTAATTGATAAATTTTCTACAATGTAGTGTGCATCCTCCTTATAGCAGAGTTCTTACTCTTTATCTCCCAGAAAAAATTAGTACTTTTTAAGGACTTTTAAGCCCTTTTCCCACAAAAGTTTTAAAGACCTTACCAGCTGCATGTAACAATGACATGTGCACAAATATACTTTTACACATGGCTTAGCTATGCAAATTGATGCATGCTGATGAAGTTGGGAATGTTTTTTCATGTAATTTATGAGTTTGTGTATGTAATAGATTACAATTTATGCAATTTAAAAGACAGTTCTGCTGGTCAAATGAGTTTCCCTATCTGACAGAATAATCACATATGCAATAAAGAGTATGTAAATTATGAAACTGCAGTTGAACTTTATATGTGTTCCAGTTATGAATTTTGCACATAATTATCTCCTGATTTAAACTGCAAAACCAAAGTCAAAATTGCATGTTCAAAATTACAATTTTCTCATGAAATAATCAAATAATTGTTATTTGCATACACAAAAAAGGAAAAATACGAAAGTGAAATATCAGTACCAAAAGTTGGTGATGGGGTTGCTGAATATGTTCAATTTAGCCCATGGTCCTTCACTTTTCCCCAACTAATTACTTATCTCACACTGCACTGTGCTCTCCCTAATCAGAGCCATTAAGATGTTTTGCAGGGGCCCCAGGCTGGTAATCTGGACCTCTAAAGGGTTCAATTTAGGAATTAACTACAATGCATTTTAATTATACTTAAACTAATTATTATTCATTTTCTGAGATGTAGTTTTTCACAAAATATATCATTTTATAATGCTGAACCATTAAAATTCCATCCCAATGATACGACATAATTCACTGAAAAGAATGCACAGCAATAGAATGGCAAATAATATGAAAAAGCATGTTAATGAGCTCACCAGCTAAAAAAATAGGAACAATAATTTTGCATTTAAAATTTTTTTCTATGCATTAATATCTTCAATAAAATGGTTGATTCCGCTAAAATATAAATCTGCACTAAATTTTTCTCATAAACAGCTTTGTTTCACATGTAAGGGTGCCTTTTTGCATATTTGCAAAATCTCAGTTCAAGTTCAAACAGCAATTCCATTACTTATGAAGAGGTACAAATAATACACTATGTGGAAAAAAGGTCTTTGGACACCAGTGCTTTTTATACAATATTGCATTTATGGCAAAATCAATAAGGAGCTGGCCCACCTTTGGCCACAATTACATTGTGCATTCTCCTTGGCACACTTTCAATGCGATTCTGGTAAGTAGTCCATTACAGGTATATTGTACCATTCCTTCTGCAAAGCAGTGGTCAGTGCAGACACAGAAGTTGGACGTGTTGTTCTAACCTGAATCTGACATTCAGGTTCATCCCAAAGGGCTTCTATAGGACTGAGGTTGTGGCTTTGAGCAGGCTACTCACCCATATCCTCAAACCATGTCAAAATGGAGCATGCATTATGGCACGGTGTGTTGTCTTGCTGAAATGAGACTGGAGTATCTGTGTAGAACTGGTAAAGTGTAGGTAATGTGGCGTTGTCTACATACATGAGGCTAACCAAGAAACAAAAATGCTGAACTTTTTAATCGGATGAAAAATCAGAACGTGTGACGCAAAAGTGTGAATATAACACATCATGAGATGGAATCATTCCCTGTAATTTATTTGCGTAAATATTAAACTTGAGCACTGCTGTATTCACAATATAAAGCTACTGAATTCAAAACAAAATACCTAAGACATTGTTTTAAGCACAGTGTTTTCTTACTTTGTTTTGTTTTTATACTTGCCAAAACATTGGCTCAAACTTCGTCTTGTATTGCTTTCTTCTCGACAAATTCCACGGCTATATTTGTGTTTTGTTGACTCCACAGCACAGTAATCATTGCTCCACTTTATTTTCTGTTGACATGATTGCTTTCCCATATCTTCATTGTTGCTTTCCTTTTCTTTTCATTTTTTATTCCATCAGATGACAATAATTTTATCCATCATGCTGAAAGAACTCTCAGCCTGAGGATCATTCATTCATTCATTCATTCATTCATTCATTCATACATACATACATACATACATACATACATACATACATACATACATACATACATACATACATACATACATACATACATACATACATACATACATACATACATACATACATACATACATACATACATACATACATACATACATACATACATACATACATACATACATACATACATACATACATACATACATACATACATACATACATACATACATACATACATACATACATACATACATACATACATACATACATACATACATACATACATACATACATACATACATACATACATACATACATACATACATACATACATACATACATACATACATACATACATACATACATACATACATACATACATACATACATACATACATACATACATACATATCACTAAGCTGTTCTCTGAGATTCAGAGGTTAGCTCCAAAAAGAAGTACAAACTTCCAGATATTTTTACTTATTGTTGTCGTATCAAACTTCGCCATTTACAGCGATCTTGACATACAACTCGTGCTTCACTGATATCCATTACACACCGTACACAAGATCTTTTATACTTCATACTCATAATCTTTTTCTCATGCAGACACTCCTGAATCTGATCCACCCATGTCTTCCTTGGCCTTCCTCTGCCTTTCCTTCCTGCCACTTGGGCTGAAAATATTTTCTTAGAAAGCATTTCATCACTCATTCTTTCAACATGGCCAAACCACCGAAGCATATTGGTCTCGACCTTGCTAACAACATTTTGCTTTACATCACACAACTGCAATACATCTTTCATTCCTCACACAATCGGATCGTGTCTTGCCACAAACCCCACGTAAGTAACGCATTTCTCCAGCACACAAACGACTCCTATGTTTCTTCTGCAGTACCCAGGTTTCACTGCCATACATCAGAGTAGGAACAATTACTGTTTCATACACAGCCATACGGGACTCTCTAGAGAACCCATCATTCCTGTGAAAACCTCCCAGAGCAGCTATGACTTTCAAAGAAGAATTCATTTGCCTACTGATTTCACCATCCAACTTGTTCTCTCTGTCAAACATGCTTCCTAAATACACAAACTCACACACCTGGTCAATCACAGTGCCATTTATACTTACATTACATTCAATGGTACCCATTCCTCTCTCAAACACCATAACTTTGGTTTTTCCCTTATTTATACTCAGTTTGAATTTCATGCAAACTTCGTGCATCCGAGTCAACATACTCTGCAACTCACTTTTGCTCTCTGCCAACAGGACAGTGTCATCAGCATACAGCAATCTGCACACACGGATATCACCAAGACATAAGCCGCTATTATCTATTTTGGCCTCACGCATGCATGCGTCCATAAATATATTAAACAGCCATGGTGACATTACACAACCTTGTCTAACTCCTGCACCAATGGAAAACCATTTTGACAAAACACCATTCACTCGTACACAAGCTCTACTACCAGCATACATTGCTTGTACACTATTAAGTAGGTTCCCAGTAACACCATATTCATTCAATACCTTCCACAAAAGTGTCCTACTGACTCGGTCATAAGCTTTCTCTAAATCTATGAAGGCAGTAAAAACTTTCTTCCCAACAGCCAGATACTTTTCAATCATCATGCGTAATGCAAAAATCTGGTTAGTGCAGCCTTTACCAGGCATAAAACCACTCTGAACATCCCACACTTTCTCTGATGTAAGACCCCGTACTTTTTCAATAACAACCTTACCATACACTTTCCCTGGCACACTCAGTAGGCTAATACCATGATAGTTCTTGCATTCAGTCTGATCACCTTTTCCCTTATACAAGGGAACAATGATAGCATCCTTCCAATCCCGAGGGACCATTCCTAACTCCCAGCACAACTGGCAAATTTCAGTTAACCAGTCAATTATAGAGTCACCACCATACTTCAACATCTCTGCAGTTATGCCATCAACTCCTGGAGCCTTACCATTCTGAAGAGATTTTAGAGCTTTACACACTTCTTCTCTTGAGATCCCTCCTGTGCTTTCATCCCTCATTGTGACATCATCTGCATCTGTCTCAGATTCATTTTTGCTCTCATGATCTAATCACTCCCAGAAGTATTCACCCCATCTGTCACTTAACTCATTGGGCTCCCATATCATTTCCCCAATCTCATTCTTCACACAACTTACAACTTTGTTTCCCCTATTTTTCCTGAGTCTCATGTACTTCCAGAAGGACTTTCTATCTTTCCAAAAAGCCAGTTCATGCCTTTCCACTTTCTCTTTCCTACCTTTTGCCTTACTGTGGCGAACCAGCTTAGCAGCTTCACGCTTCTTACAGCGATATTCATCCACAGAGACTCTACCTTGCAACATCCCCAAATAGGCTTCCTTCTTTTTCTTTACTGCCTCATTAATCTCACTATTCCACCAAGCATCACCTCTATTGTTACCCACTATTGTGGTGCCACAGACCTCTTTAGCAGCAGTAACAACACAGTTCTTAAAACATTCCCAGTCTTTGTACTCAGGGAAGTACATTAGTGTGGGGGATTAGTCCACAGCTGAGGGTTCCAGTTGGTCATTCAACCTAAGGATTCTCGAACAAAACCCAGTGAGTTGGGGTCTTTTCGCCAGTGTCACACAGAACTAGCTTGCACCTCTCCAAGATTCACAGAGCCCATGGTTGCTGTTGTGTGTGCCATTGTTACCACGGAGCGCCCCGAGGAGGCAAACCCATCGCTCACTACGACCGCCCGCCTTTTACTATTTAAGATAACTTGGAAATGAATACTTTGAACACCAAGCATCAATGCGTACAAATTTCCCCTCCTTTATAAAACTTCAATGCAAATATTTATGGAGGAAAGTAACATTTAACAACAACATAGGATAGTGAGAGCGTCGTGGGGGAAGGGGATTTACAATAAGAAGTCTTAGTTTTGTCCAACTTCAGTTTTCAGAAATATTTTCCCTATTTTTAGGCTGAGATGTAAATATTTATGGAACAAAAGGATACTTAACAACAATCCTGGGCAAAAGGTATGTTGCAAGAGAAAAAAAATAACAATTACAGGAGAAATCTACACTCCGTCTAAATTTCGTTTTTGAAAGTTTTGAAAGTCGAAATTCCATCCTCAAATGGAAAATGAAATCTCCACCACCACTAATCCCTCCTACCCCTCCAAATTTCTGTTCAGTTGTGCATTGATCTCGAGAATTGCTCCAAATGATAACAGAAATAGCGGAATTCCTCGAACCCACGAAAGAATTTCATGCCTGAAGATTCCGAGGAAATCATCCCGCCATCTTATTCCATTTTCAGAAACCGTTGCCCTCAGTTTCATGCTGAAATACAAACGTTTATGCAATAAAATCATATTAAACAACAATACTGGGGGTGAAGGCATCATCGTGAGTAAAAAGAATTTACGATTACAGGTAAAATTTTTACTTAGTTTAACTTCCATTTTCGGAAGTTTTGGAAGACAAAATACCGTTCCCCAATGGGAGAAATGACCCTCCCCTCCCCCTTTCATTAATCTCAAACAAATTTCTTTTCACTTTTGCACTGATCTTGAGAATGACCCAAAACATGACAAAAAAAAGTGGAATTCCGCGAATCCGTGAAAGAATCTCATCTTTTATGTTTTCATCCACAACTACCAGCAGTGCAAATCTATACCTTGGGAAACATCCCCAGACCATGACACCAAATTTAGCAGTTAAGATGACACATTCTGGCAGACGCCGTTCACCTGGCATCATAGGCGTAACTAGACATTTTTTGTGAAATTGCAACCCATCTCTCTTTGAGGGAAGGGGGGGGGGGTAAATGACCATTATGAGCAACTCTAGGGGCTATAAACTGATGCCTGTACTTAATTTAGGGCCCTTTGTTCAAGGAAACGGAAAGAGTGCTGTAAGACCAGCAAGCCACATATACCTCGTGCAGGACTCGAACCGGGGTCCACTTGATCAAACCAGAATTAATCGGATCTTATATACATAAAGAGACTGCTCGATGAAACAAAATTAACGAAATACCCTATTAGTATCCCCATGCGAGAAGCACAATCAGACTGTGCAGCCCTAGATATGCAGCGCTCTAAGCTCTGGCTTCTATCCATTCGTCCGAGATGGGTCCGGTTAGAACACCGGGTGAGGCGTGAATAGTGTTTTTGTACTACTACATTGGCACTCTCCCTTCACTTCAGCAAGTGGCCCAAAATTAGGGACAGAAGACTGCTTACACCCCCAGTGAGTTTCTCACGGTGGTCGTTAAACCTCCAAGCAAGCAGAAATGTAAGAATCAAACTATGACTCTTTGTGCAGCTTCTCCAAACTGCTTCAGAGATAGGAATGCCATATCACGTGAAACAGACTTAATGCAGCTGACAGTCGCAGTATGCAGCCGCAATAATGATAAAACAGCTCCAAGGGAATCTTTAATAATGTGAACATTTTTAGCTTGCAGAGGATGTACAACCACACCTTTATTTTTTAATGTGAGCAACTAACACCCCTTAAACATTTTGAAGAAGAAATGAGAATTACATGCTGTCAACTGGCAAAACATATAATGAGTCAATTCTGTAGATGGACAAATGACAAAGTAGAAGCAAAAAAATCTGTACCAGAAACTAGTGCAAAAATTTCAATTCCAGTTTTAATCAGACTGTAAACTGTATGCTTTTGAGCCTTGCCTTCAACTGCACCCGGGGCAGCTGCCCCTCCAGCCCCGCCCTAGTTACACCTCTGCCTGGCATATGTCATATCGAGCAAAGACCATCAGATTTAAAAACAGTGTAGCACGACTTGTCACTCCACAACACTTGTTTCCACTGCTCTAGAGTCCATGGATAATGTGCTTCGCACCAAGCAAGTCGCTTACTTGCATTTAGGAGTTATTATCGGCTTGTACGCAGCAGCTCGGCCATGGAAATTTAACTTGTGCAGTTCCTTATGAACTGTTTTAATGCAAACACTCACCCATATTAAATCTTCAAATTCTTTGGTGATGATTTGTGCAGTGTAACAATGGTACCCACAGATGACACCTTTCAGAGTTCTTTTGCCCCTTTTGACACAATTCAGAGTTCTTTTGCCCCTTTCTGTCAATCTACTTGGCCTTTCGGAATGTTTCATGGTAGTCTTAAGTCCCTCAGGTTTCCATTTACTATCGAACAGTTGATAGTGGGTGTTGCAATTGCACAGACAGGTTGCTGATATGACACCTTATAACAGCACCTTGTTGGAAGCCTCAACACATGTGGCCATGTCCCATGAGTAGGTGATATATGACATCTGAACAGCTTACTTGCAGTTTTAAAAGAAATATGGCACATGTGATTCTATTGGAATGTTTCATTTTTTTTATTTTTTATTTTTTATTTTTTTGCGGAAGGGGGTGTCCAGACTTTTTTCCACATAGGGTATCTGAAATTCACTTGCCTACACTCAATTTCTGTTAATACTATGTCACTAGACACAAAACAGTACTATCATTTAAAAATAATTATAAGGGAACATATACAATTAGGAAACGAATTTCTTCGAAGAAATAATTCTTCATAAATACATGGTAGGCACTGTAATGCTACTATTGGCATATTTTCACTGTATTCAATGTAACCACTTCCTTCAGAAAACATTGAAAATTTTCATCGTCCTGGAGAGGGAATCAGGAGGTGCGGGTTTGATTCCTGCTCCAGGACAATGAAAATTTTCAAGTTTTCTGAAGGAAGTGGTTTACATTGAATACAGTGAAAATATGCCAATAACAGCATTATAAGGGAGTAATTACAAAATTTTAAATGATACAAATTTCCAATTAAAAAAAAATAAAAATGCTTTACTCATTTTGTACTCCATCATAAAACATCATAAAGCAAGTCATTAAAACAAAACACCTAGTGGACCAGAGGGGTCAAAGGAGACTGGTGACATTTTTGATGGCTGTTGTAATCCATTCGTCATGTGGTTTGATATGTGGTGCATTCAAAGATGACCCTCAGCACCCCAATGTTGAATTCTTCACTGACTTGCCAGATTGTGGCCTGTTTGTTTGCTTGTACGATCCTTGTAAGTTTCTTTTCGACCTCTCTGATCTACCAGCTGTTTTTGTCCAGGTATCCCTGATTGCTAGATTTTTCTTGAATGTCATGCCATCACGGTAAATCCCTGCTATGGTTGTGCAAGGAAAACCCAGGAAGCCAGCCAGTTGGGAGATGCTAGAACCAACTATCACACAATGTCAGAATTTGCTCAGATCACTCATTTTGCCCATTACAATCCTCAATTGAATACTAAGTGATGGTCAATGAGCTAGTCTGCCTGATTTATTGTATACTGCACACTGCCCTCACCAGCCATGTTACATGTTGGAATGAGCCATTTATGTGATGAAGGCAAATTATACCTAATAAACTGGCATATCAGTGTA
The DNA here is from genome assembly GCA_039090855.1 of Macrothele yani. Taxonomy (NCBI): domain Eukaryota; kingdom Metazoa; phylum Arthropoda; class Arachnida; order Araneae; family Macrothelidae; genus Macrothele; species Macrothele yani. Next base: position 136,638,080 of record CM077002.1, read on the forward strand.
CACTTCCTATTTGATGAGCTAGTTGTTTTTGACTTGATGCTCACTTTCAAAGTGGAAGAGGAGGTTGTTTCATGAGAAACAGGAAGGAGATTTTTCACACTATGTCATGCAGTACTTATCATTTTTTAATATTATCAAAAGAACTTTATGATGTTTCATTTTAATGTTAAGAAGAAACACACATTAGTGATTTTTTTTTGTTGTTTTAGCTGTTACATCATACCTTACATCCAGTTTATATTTACAATTTAGTGTAACAAAGAGTAATTATTATACCAACCAAGGAAATCAGGGAAAAGGTCTTTAATGACCTGACTAAGCCCTGATCTCCCTACATGATAAAGTCATGGAAAAGTTACTATAGAATTAAAGTAAACAACAAGCATGTCATGCAGTAGATCAGCAATTGTTAGAGATATTAGTGGCAATTAGAAGGGAATTAAAATGTTATATAATAATTATGGGGTTTTTTTCCATAAATTAAGCAAATATTTTTTTTTTTTTTTTAAACAAGTTGTAGTTCATCAGGCAGAAGATTCCAAAAAGTTGGTCCCTGATAGTTGATACTTTGTTTAATTCGTACAAAAATCTAGCAGATAATGCTTACCTTGGCATTCCTTTCTAGCGATGGGAAGTTACTTTGAAATATCGCACGTAAAAGAGAATAGTAGAATGATTAGAGTTATATAATAGTCAGAATCAGAACTACTAATTGGAATTTGTTTAATTTGTTGTGTTTTAGGCAGGCATGGTTTTATCTGAAATTTATTTCTAATTTCATAATTATGATCAGAATTTATATCTACGATATCCATATTAATATTCTGTTTAATCCTTTTAAATATATTTAATCCCAAAGAACATTGATGTAATTGTTTCATAATTAGAATGTTGTGTTTGTTAACATCTACTTGCATATAATTGTAAATATTAAGAAGAGGTTTATTATTAGTATTAGTATTTAATTTAAGGTCTAGTAATCTAATAAATTTATTCTGGTGTACTCGGAGTTTCTTAATGTTAGTTTATGTTGTCTGTCCCCAACAGGATAAACAATAGTTAAAGTATGTATGCACAAGAGTATATTACAACAATTTAAGGGTTTTATTAGTAAGATTATTAAGTATTTGGCTAATCAATCCTATGTATCTAGAGATGTTATTAATAGTTTGCTGCTGTATACGTTTATTCCATTTTAGGTTATGTTGTAGTGTTACTCCTAAATAGGTAAAGTAATTCACTAAGACAATTTCATTATTATAGAAAATAGTTATATCTTGATATTGGTTTGGATTTTGTCTTATAAAAAATTATAGCTTTGGTTTTAACTGCATTTACAATAAATTCATTCGAGGTTAGCCAGTTGTGATATTTACCTATTTGATTATTATAAAGGTTAATTATTTGTGTACTATCCTGTCCTGTAAATAAAATTGTGGTGTCATCAGCATAAAGTGTTAAATGCATATTTTTTGATACTGTGAAAATATTGTTTATATGCAGTTCACTATAAATCTACAGTTCACTACATACATTTTGGCATTATTGTATAAAAAAAAACTATATTTTGATGTATTATGAGTTTCATTTTATTAATTCATTTTGTTTTGTTTTGTGTAAACTGAATAAAAACCATTACTTTAAATTAAGAAATGCTTGGAAAATAATATTTAAAAAATAACTCAACTTTCAATAAGTTTAAAACAAAAATTACACTGAATGGATTAAAAAGATAAAATCCTTCACGAAACTTGAATCTTAAACATGACCTGTTTTAAAGTAAGTTACCAACCTGTCTTTTCAGTAGGCCTGGTAGGTCTTTCAGGTCGTTTACTCATTGCTGCTGGTGATGCATTGATTGATGCACTTCCTAATGTCGTACCAGCAATACTCACAGGGCGCGGCCTCCGAGGCGCTGGTTTTGGCCTTAACATGACACTAGATGCTTGACTTGAGGTCGTACTAATCTCCGAAGTTCTAGACATTGAGCTTTGTGGTCGCGAAGGTGATTGACAATTATCTTTCATTACTGCAATGTCAATTGCAAAACATAAATAAGTGTGATGTGATGAGAAACTGGAAGTCTTTCATGGCACAAATAGTGATACATCACAGAAACTTAAAAGAACATGCAGAACTTCATGATTTAAAATAAATTAAAATGAAAAACAGATGGCTTGAATCGTATAAATTTAAGTTTATTAGATGAATTATACATGTCACTGTTTCGGTAAAATGTTTAAGATGTACTAATCTACACATCCTGATTTTTACTGCAATGAATTATTTTATTGTGAGCACCACCTTGTGTATGAACTACCTAACACCACAACAAACATTTTTTTTTTTTTTTTTATGATCTAAGAGTGTAAGTTTTGTTTGCGGTGCAGAAATTTTTGGAATACATGAATGCGGAAAAAATCTCAGTTATAAGTTCATAATACCTCATTACGCTTTATAAACTACTTTGATTGTATTTCCACTAGGTGTGAAAATGTTTCTTTTCTCTGTCAGTTTTGCATCTTCTGTTTCCCTTGCCCTATCGGCAGAATTTTCTCTCTCATAAGGTATTCACTGAAAATAAGGGCCAAACTCACACACCCTATTTATAATCCTACATAACTGCAGGCAATCCTTTATTAACTCAATAAATGATTGAGACACAGGGAATAATGTGCCAACTGAATTGCTGTGTAACTCGGCAGTGTGAGTGAGTGAGAGAGAGAGAGAGAGACCGCCAAATACCTATTTCTACTGAATATCAGTCTTTTTCTCCTACTTCCCTAACTTAGGATGCTTAGAAGTGAGAGCATAAAAAAAAAAAAAAATACTTTCCCTTCAATACATCTAATGTTTTTATTACCATAAGCGTATGAGATTTACATTTAGAAAAATCATAAGCAACAAATTCTGTGTTATGATCATAGAATTGCAAAGATTCTACTCCTGAAAAAAAAATGGCTGTATGAAATAAGAGATCGAAGAAAAGTATAGTAAACAGTTTCGCACATTTTTGTATCCAGCAAAATAATTTTTCTAAAATAACACCAAATATAAAGCTATATAAACACAGCATAAAATATCATAGAATAAACATAATGGAACAATCAAACTGAAGTATCAATACATGAGTTTAAGAAATGCTCCTATCTATTAATTCTTTTTAAATGATTCTGGGTCAAAGTTTTCATTGAGCTTGAAGAAATATGTGCCCTGCAGTAGTAGTGCTTATACTGTTTTAGCTTATCTTTTATCCAAAATTTATTAATTTATTCATAACTCTAAAACTGAATAAATTCCACAATGTGTGGAAACATTTTTTATTGAAGAGACTTAGTAAATTGAAAGGAATTGTCCTTTCTTTTTGCTGAGACAGGTAGTTATCATTATTATTTCTTGTTTTAAAATCAGCTGCTTGAAAAGAAGCTTGCAGAATTTTTAAAACATATTATAGCTAATATTCATCACTGCTATGAAGCAACAGCTTAACAACCCAATTACGGTGTGCTGGATATGTCAAAATCTATGACAAGATATAAATACTATTAATATGGAACACTGATTACAACATAACGTGAAAATGAATCTTCACAGATCTACATTGCACACAACAAACACAATAGGGGCAACAAATAGCACACATCAAACATGCACAAAGGTTATTTAATGACAACAATAAAGAGGTAGCACAGTAATCATAAAACAAAATTTGTTGCATCTCATTCACATGAGGACTAACATTTGCATAAGAAGAAACTGTATATTGTTTCAGACAAAAAAAAAAAAAAAGAAAACACACACACACAATTGACACACAAATTACAGTCACTGCACTCATTACCCTTGTTATGCTACCATTCTCTGCCATTGTAAAGGATAGCTTTGCAGGCACTTCATGATTTCGTTTTGAAATATTTGCAGCAGTATCTGATGCCTTACATCATCAGAAGCAAACCCCATTAGAGATGTTGAAAATGTCTGCCTCCTGTTCTCAGGAACATTTTCAAGTGATGCTCCACACAGGAGAAAACCTGCTGAAGCCTGCCACATACGCACATAGGGGAAATTGCTGCAATTTCACGTCTGATAAAGTCTTTCAGCCAATCAACTGTCTGAAGTTTGTAAACATACATTTTTCATTTGAGAATTACCTCGTATGACTGGGGTGAGATCTGGCGATCTGCATAGCCACAATTACTTGTAAAAAAAAAATTTGAAAGGATTTGAAATCCTTTTGAAAGGTGACCACAATCATTTTGAAAAACATTGGTCTGGTGAGTACGAGTAGGAGCATTACACACTACACACCAATTTTCTATGATTGCAATGGCCCTTCACAGAGAGCATCAGGATTGTCAGTAGTCCATATCCATGTGTTGCGGAAATTCATGTAGCTAGATAGATGGGGCCAGGCTTAATCTGCATACCACACTATGTCCAATAGTAAGGGATTATCACCAAATAATTGCAGGAATCAATAAAAGTATGCCCCTCTTTTCTGACAATCTGATTCCCTCAGTTCTTGGACAATTCTAATGCGATATGGCTTCACTTTCCCTTTTCTATCTGCTCTCCGACACGTGCCACATGCTAATATAGTTTCCTGTGGAAGTCTCCATAACAATTTTGAAGGTGATGCCAGAAAACATCAACATATGTCTTACATGATTTTAGCAGACACTGGTGGCTTCCCAACAGGTTGAATATTCACAACATTTGTCGTGTTACAGGGGATAAGAGAGAAATATTTATCATCAGAGAGGGGCATTTATGACACATTAAGGGATACCTAAAGGCCTCAAGGCACTTTTCTTTCAAGCACATCTTCTTTAGTCATTTTCCTTCATCGTCTTGGCGTTGCATTTGCATAATACTGTATGCACATCTTTTGGCGATTGTTCAAGGTAAGATAAAAAAGTATGTAATGAAAGCCTTTTTGCTTTGGTTTGCTTTGCTTTGTTTTTCTTTCTTCATTGTAAGGAAACAGCCGTTGAACCTTTGAAGCCAGGAGTCAGTCGTCTTGCTCGTGTTGTGCTGTCTGAAAAATGCAGAACAGGCGGAGTGGGATTGTGCATGCGGACAGCGATGACATAAGTTGAACTGTCGTTTTTATTCTTCTTGCTGACAATTGTGTCTACCAAGGAGAGGCACATATGCTGAGTTGGCTACTATTTATTGAACTCTCATTCTTCATTTTTCTTGCCGATAATTGCGTCTACTGGGGGAGGTGCATAGGCCAAGTTGACTACAGAGGCCGAGTCGAAAGTTTTGCAATATTTACATAAACGCATGTGCTGCGGAGGGCATGTCATGTGTCTGAACTAGTTCAAGTCGTACACTGCAATCAGTTGAAAGGGATCTGAAGTGGTAGTCATTGCTGTGAACAGCATTGCATGTCGTCGTCCTGTCAAGCCTAAAAGATGAACAGCTGCAACCGGGTAATTAGGGAACTTTTGCTTTACGAATTTAAACCTGGCCATAATACTGCTCAAGCAACGTGAAACATTTGTCATGTGAAAGGGAAAAGTTCCATGGACCACAGCACCACAACCAGATGGTTCAAGAAATTTCGCTCAGGTGACAGAAACCTCGACAATCAGCCAAGGTCAGGTAGGCCGCGAACCGTGGATTCGGAGGCTGTGTGCCAGGTCATAGAGGCAAATCTGACAACCAGCACTCGGAGATTATCAGGCGAGCTGGACATATCACAGACCACTGTGGTTTGTCACCTTCAGGACCTCGCCAAGGTCAACAGGAGCTGCCGCATTGTCCCTCACGAACTGGCGCCAGCTGAACAGAAAACCGCCGAGTGGAAGCGTGCACCAAACTCTTAGAAAACCCACGTGATGTACATTTCACCAAGAGAATTGTTACATGCGATGAAAAATGGGTCTATTTACATAATCTTAACACACAACGGCAGTGGTTGAGCATGGGCCAGCTTCCAGAACCTGTTGCCAAATGTGGGTGCTTCGAGCACAAGGTGAAGCTCTGCGTCTGGTGGAGTTTCAAGAGAATAATCTATTACAAATTTGTTCCAGATGGTCAGACCATCAACGCCAACCTCTACTCTGAACAGCTGGAGCGTATATATGCCGTTTTGGCGGAGAAGTATCCGGCACTGGTGAACAGAAAGCGCTCTCTCCTACAGCAGGACAACACTCGGCCTCATACCATGCGAAAGACATGGGCAAAACTCCACGAACTTGAGGTCATCGAACTGATGCCACACCCAGCATATAGTCCAGATCTTACCTCGTCAGATTATTACTTGTTCCGGTCCACGCTCCACTTCCTTCGCAGGCGGCACTTCAACAACCAGGAGGAGGAGGCAGTTGGAGTGAAGGAGTTCTTCGCCTCGAAGGCCAAGATGACTTATACTTTGAATACTAGTCAGCTGTCGTCGTAAAGGTTCGTATGAAGACATAAAGTGATCCAAATATTGCAAAACTTTCGACTCACCCTCTGTACTACATATCAAACTCTCATGCACATATTTTCTGCCGATATAATTGTGTCTACTGAGGAGAGGCACATAAGCCAAGTTGACTACAACTTATCAAACTTCATTTTTCCTGCCAATAATAGTGTCTATCGAGGGGAGGCGCATAGGCCAAGCATAACAACTTATTGCTGAACTGTCATTTTCACCTGTCCCTGCTGACACGGTGTCTGCCGAGGAATTACTTATCAGCTGAGTGTCGACAATTGTGTCTGCCGAGGAGAGGGGAGGGGAATAGGCTGAGTTGACCGCTACTTCTTGAACTGTCATTCTCATATTTTCCTGCCGACAATTGTGTCTACCAAGGCACGTAGGCCAAGTATGACTACTAATTGTTGAACTGCCATTTTCATCTGTCCCTGCTTACGTGGTGTCTACCGAAGAGTGCTTCATGGGATTACTTGACAGCTGAGTGTCAACAATTATGTCTACAGAGGGGAAGGGCATAGGCCAAGTATGACTACTAATTGTTGAACTGTCATTTTCATCTGTCCCTGCTGACATAGTGTTTGCCAAGGAGTGCTTCATGGTATTAATTATCAGCTGAGAGTCAACAATTGTGTCTACTGAGGAGAGATGCATAGGCCGAGTTGACTACTACTTGCTGAACAGTTATTCTCATATTTTCCTGCCAATAATTGTGTCTACTGAGGCATATAGGCCAAACATGACTACTAATTGTTAAACTGTCATTTTCATCTGTCCCTGCTGACATGGTGGCTGCCAAGGACTGCTTCGTGAGATTACTTATCAGCTGAGTGTCGAAAATTGTGTCTACTGAAGAGAAGGATATAGGCCAAGTATGACTACTAATTGCTAAACTGTTATTTTCATCTGTCCCTGCTGACATGGTGTCTGCCAAGGAGTGCTTCACGGGATTACTTGTCGGCTGAGTGTAATGAGGTGACGGCTCCTTTCTACAGTGTTATGGCTGTTTCAATTTGATGGAAAATTATAATTTTGAATTCTTCTGTTCTGTGCAAAGCTTCGTGTTGTAAAGAGACCTTCAAAGGCAAATGTTGTTCTCTGATCTTAAAGTTAATGTTGGAAATTAAACAGTTGAGTTCAAAATATGTGTTTGTTAAGATTTTTTGTGCACTGACAGTAACTTAATGTATATGTCAACTTAGCTTTAGACAGTCCTCCCTGCGGGGTTGAGCTAGTTGGACTGGGGAAAAGAGTTAGGCATGGTTGGACTGTTGTACACTTCAAAGTTGTCTCTAACTTCTTCACCAAGTGAAACAAGTTAGTAAAATCATGCAATGCATTGATTATGATACGCATTCCAACATACCAGAAATCATTACTCAAGTTATGAGGATAATGGCTGTAGAATAACTCTCGCTCCTTTGATCCGACCTCTGACCCCATTTCGATGTTATTCAACAGAACAGGTAAAGTATACTTCCGGAACAACATGAAAAGTTTTGTCTCAATCGAAGCATTTTTGTGTAAGTTATAACGCATAAGGGCAATGGAATGGATCCTGATCCTATGTCCTGACCTTTGATCCCGTTTCACCCATTTTCAATATGGTTCATCCCCAGATGGTTCCCTACCACATACTAAAATTTCATCGAAATCGAACCATTTTTACGCAAGTTATGACGCATAAGGGCAAATATCAGGAACACTGAGCATTGCTCGGGTAAAGGGGGGGAAAAATTTATATTTTGTTATGTTATTTCCAAGTATTGTAATGCTAAGTCTAAACCATCAAGATTAATAATGATAGACGAATTAGAGACAAATTAATTTAGAATAAACATCAAAACAAAGATGAATGGTAATTTTTTATTTGTGTTAAGAGTAAGAATTTTTTTTAAATTGTTTTTATTATTTCCAAACATGAAACACCAAACAATAAATGTTAACATGGGGTTCTTCATCGAACCCCATGGTAACATTGGTTCTTCATCGCTGTGTATTTATTTGCCGCATTTGATCGAGGTTTTCTCCCAATATAGATTCATTGAGGGTTATAATAACGTCGGACATTATTTCTATGCTCCTCGCCTTAGCTGCTCGGAATGGTCTTTTTGTAGGCTGATCTTCTTACAATGGAAGGTCATGTGTTTCGAGACTGGAATGTGATCAGAAACCATCGGCTCTTGAATGTCCAAGCTGTTCCATATTTACTTCACCCGCTTGTTCTTGTTCCAACAGTGCAGTATTCTTCTTATTAAAGTTGAAATGTGCACGTTTCGTAGGGGGTTGACCAGCCACATTTTTTATAATGTTTTACCATCCACGTGACACTCTGTTAATAGTAATTAATAAAAATGAACTAATCATATTTTAGCACAGCGGATACACTCGTCATCAAGTGACTATTCAAAAATGTAACAAAAAAAATGCTGTATTAAGTTTAAATTATGAAGGAAAAAACATGTGAAATTAGCGTTCTGCTGCTTATACTGTACTACACATCAACTCCAAGCAACTGGTACAACTCACTTTTTGTTCTAAAAGAAAATAGAATTAATGCACAATATGCACACAATGCGTGATGTAATGAGGCAGATGGTCGCGAGAGTGTGACGTCATAAAATTTGAATAGGATCAACAAACAATACGTGACGTAATGAGGCAGATGGCGTGACAACGCGCCAACATCTCAATCGCGAGTCGATCGTGAGAGTGTGACGTCATAAGATTTTTAGGAATGGGAAGCATTAATAGGACGACGTCATGACACTAAAAGCGTGGTAACTTGGGGTGGTTATTTTACCTACTAAACGAATTTTTCCAAAGTCGAGATCAAGCTAAATCGATTTCTAGTACCAGAAAATGGTAGGTTAACCCCTTTCATCAAAATCTGTAGAGCCATTTTAAAAAAAAAATTTACATATATACAAGAATTGCTCCTTTAATAAGATGTGATGGAATGCATCCCGCTCCTATGTCCTGGCCTTTAACACCACTTCACCCATTTTCAATAGGGTTCATCCCCAGGGGGTCCTCTACGACATACTAAAATTTCATCGAAATCGAACCATATTTACGCAAGTTATGACGCATAAGGGCAATGGAATGGATCCCGCTCCTATGTCCTGACCTTTGACCCCATTTTGCCCATTTTCAATAGGGTTTGTCCCCAAGTGGTCCCCTACCACATGCTAAAATTTCATCGAAATCGAACCATTTTTACGCGAGTTATTGTGCGGACAGACGGAAAAAGCTGGAGCATATACGCTTCTTCAACCTACAGTTGGAAAGCGTAAAAAAGCTGGAGCATATACGCTTCTCCAACCTATGGTTGGAAAGCGTAAAAAATGGTGCTCTTGCTTGGTCCATGGCTTGGAAATCATTCCACAACATACCTCCAAGTTTCCTTGGAGGAACTCTACACATAATATGCACAAACAGTGAACACACACTAAGGAATCACATACGTCTGCATTCTTTAGGTAGCAGAAGTAACCGCAGGTGTCCTTCTGGCGCCTGCCAATTCGCAGTTTTATCTTCTAAACTAATTTTTCATAAGGTAAGGAATATTTACAACAGTGTTTTGTTTTCATCTATGCCTAATCAACAACCATATTTCACAAAAACTGGGCTACAGAGCAAGTGGATTATACTGTACAATAGAAAATTGCATCCTAAGGTATACTGTACTGCTTGAGACAGTTGGCATCTACACTTTCATATCGTGGTTGTTGTTTTTTTATTGTTGTTGTTTTTTTTGCCTTTTTATAAATGTATCTAATGCTCTACAGCATGCTAATGAAATCTACTTGGATAAAAGACAGCTTTATATAACAGCTTCTTCAAACTCATGTATTATATGCTCCAATTTTAAGCAAAATAATGGAAAGACAATTGCACACTAGAATGACTTGACTATAAAAATAATAATTATTATAAAAGATATACAGGGTGAGCATCTTGTATATTTTTTATAATAATTATTAAAATATACACTGAGCATTAAGATATACTGGGCAAACAGTGGAAAGCCTAATCAAAATTGCCCCAGTGACTCAGTAATACATGATATATTCATCAAGCCATCTTCAATAATAATAATAATAATAAAAAGTCATATACACATCAGCTACGAAACATTACTACTTGAATAAATAATATAACAAATGACATGTGCACTAAGCAACAATATAAACAAATTTTAAAACAACAAACATAATACAACATAAGCACAGTCACAAATACAAAGAATTCTGGAAAAAGAAAAACAAAAGCTAAAACCACCACCACCAGAGAGAAGGCACCATAGTTAGAAGCACAACCACCACAAATTTACAAAAAAAAAAAATATGTCTGGTAAAAATTATACCCTTTGTATTATTACATATGCAACTTATTATGCTACACAAAAGTATCTTAGAAGTGGAAAAGCAATGAGGTAACTAGTAGCCATGAATTTTTGGTAAATCTGGGCAAGCAACTCTACAGCATGCATATAAAGAATGTTCAGGGGGAGAAATCAGGTTCCACTTCTATACTAACAGCTTTTCTTTTTTTTTTTTTTAATCTAATAGCAGCCACAATTTCTTTAATTTTGTCTTTAAATGTTCAGTTTTGTCTTACTTTGTAAGTGTACAACATACCAGGAACTGATAGAAACCAATGTTACAAATTCAGCAGAGCACCCTGCAACTTTTGAAGGAAATTAATATTCTCTTCAAAACTCATTTTTTTCCTAAAAAAAATATGGCTGCTCACCAAATTATCATTAATCATGGATTTCTTATCGAATGCGTATCTTGATTTTTTTTTTTTCCTCCTGTAAAGGTAAATGAAATAGTGGCTAGTTGTGGGAACAGCAACTTTGCCCAAGGACATCCACGATATGCTGATTTCTGTGTTACACAACCAGAACCTCGAAGAGAGAACTTCCATGCAAAGCAAACAAATAAAAGACAATAAGTTGTGGCAAAATCTATGACTAATTTTACATGCATAAATTAAAAAAATTAATTATATTGCATTGTTTCCCTGAACCTTAAATTTTTTTATCATTAGAAAATACAAACAAACAACATGGCCCTGCACATAACGGACTTTAAATTTGGTTTGAACAACATCCTTTACGAAATTTAATGCATGTATCATGATTGCATACTTCAAAGATGTGATACAACAGTATGAAAATAAATTTATTACAAACTGCTGATATCTTTTACAGCACTTTTTTATGGTAGGGTCTTAATTCATTCAGAAAATTTCAAAATATAAAATTACCCCTATCATTAAACTTTTTTTTTCTAAACCCAAATTTAGCATTTTGAGTACAAAAAGTGAGTACATATAACGTATTTTAAAAACTTATGTTTATATTTGTTTTATTTCACAAATAAAAAAGTCTGAGCTGTAATTGATATCCCAAGTGCGGCATAATAGTTCTTTATTTTCAGTATAAGTCTATTTTTTCTCAGCACTGAAGTAGAATGGTGATGATGTAAAATAATATATAATTGTCCAAAGAATAATTCAAATTGCTCTTTGGGCATGCTGATGGCAAATATGCACTCCTCTTTTTTAAATGGTTACAAGATTTGAGAAAATGGCCAAAGTACAAGGAGAAGGTGTTAATCTGTCTTGTACACACTGCCATCAGCTACCCCAATTTCAGCAATTCTGTCTTCAGCTGACATGGTACTCCTCAGCATTGCAGCAACTTCACTGACATAAATACTCACTTAAGCAGCAGTGCCAGCTAAAAGAACTGGACTAGCATCATTCATTATAGAATGTCAAGATCCCATGTCGCTGAATGGAGCAGAGGGCTACATTAGGATTCTCAGCAGGGGAAACACCACATAGGGTGGCCAGCTCAAAAACAGGGGGGAAGGTCAGAAATCATAGGTGCAACCACCAGAAATGGCTCAGTCATTCAGGAGAAACTGTTGGGGACCCATCCACATGTTCGTGTGACATTCATAGAGAAACCATAAACTGGATGGGAGGCAATTGGGTATCAAACCCACAACATTTGTTTATCACACAGACATGAGAGCTAGTGATCAACCAACTTCACCACACCAGTTGTTGGTCTATTATCTCCACACTTTAAATAAAAATTACATACTACACTTCTGACTACAAACCAATATGTACAGTTACAGAACATGAATAAACTGAACCGTCTATCCCCAATCTATCTCATAAGTGTGACACACAAGAGTAACGATACAGGGTGTCCACAAAGTCTCTTTACAACTTTGCACATTTATTATGGATGCACTGTATGAGATAAACAAATGTGGTTGAGCTATGCGCACCATTTGTTGTGCATAGAACATCTAGCCGAAACTCCAGTTCCAACCATGTGCTCTGCAGCATGTTCTCAGTAATGGTCGAAATGGCATTGTTGATCCTCGATTTTGGGTCATCGACGTCCTGCACCTTTGTCCGATACACGATATCCTTCACATATCCCCATACAAAAAAGTCCAGAGGTGTGACGTAATTGGACCCTCCTGTCCAATCCACCTCCCAGGGAATGTTGTGCTTAAAAAGTCCCGAACATGCCGTCCCCAATGTGGTGGCGCACTGTCCTGTTGTAATATCACGCTTGGTTGAAGGTCCTCCAACTGTGGCACAACATACTTATGCAAAACATTCAGGTAAACATCTGCCGTCACTGTTTTCTCACTGAAGAAATATGGTCCAGGGACTCGGTTATGCATAACACTGCACCGCATCGCATATTCACTTTCGGACTGTCTCTCGCAAGTTCCATAAATGTATGAGGATTTTCAGACCCCCATATCCTGACATTGTGTGTGTTTAACTGCCCAGAGACATGAAAAGTTGTCTCATCCGTAAAGCAAATGTGTGTGAGAAACTTGGGATCTTCACTCAGTCTATCCAGCATCATTACCGCAAATTCTTTTCATTGTGGTCTATTGTTTGCCTCAAGTGCTTGTAACAGTTGCACTTTGTATGCATATAAGTGTAGATGTCTATGTAGCACCCTGTGTATCGTGGACTAGGGCATTTGTAGTTCTGTGGCAGCGGAATGAATGGATTTCTTCAGGCTTCGTGAAAGTTAATCACGAACACATTCGATGTCTTCATTCGATGCTCATGGGCGGTCACTACGATCTTGATCCAACACGGACCTAGTCTCCATGAATTTCTAGTTTCATTGGCGGATACTAGGACAAGATGGCTGGGTTTTCCCATACTTAGTCCGGAAATGTTGTGTTTGTGTATCAGATTTTGTTTTGATGAACCAAGCGATGCACTTTGCTCTCTTGTGGGGACCACATTTTCATAGAACAGCACCTGCTACGTCAGTGAGGGACCTATAGCAAAAAAAAACGATAATGTCAATTAAAACTTTGATATTTACAGTATAGTATACAATAAATATCATGTAATTTCATAGTACAGGTTGTCTGTAATAAATGTGCAAAGTTGTAAAGAGGCTTTGTGGACACCCTGGATTTCCCACAAGAAATGAAACATAAAGTACGTTGAACATATATACTCACTTTTTTTTCATCAGTTCTCTATGCTAAAATTTATCTATTATTGAAGGGTGCTGAAGTCAATTTCAATAATAATTACAGTGCTGAATAAAGTATTAGAACCTCATAGGATATCATATTTTTCTTGGTTTTTGCTCAAAAATTTCGAAGTAAATTTTCTTTTCTGAGCCAAAAGCTATTTGCACAAAGAAACTTACATTATTAGTATGGCATTCAATTTAAAATCAGTAGTTGCTAAAGAAAATTGACACATTTAAATATGTGGGTACTAATGGATGAAATAATGGTAACCAAGGACGAGTTTTAAAAAACTAATTTACTGCTTACTTAAACTTTTTATTCAGTTATTTTGTAGGGTATCTCAGTGAATGAATAACAGCTTTATTACATTTTGGCATGCAGAACACAAGAATTTTTAATGTTTCATGAGGTATTTCATAATGCCATATACATATCACTGCCTGCCTCCATCAATTCTACTTTTGTGCGAGGGTTTTTCACATGAACTTTTTTTCAATTGCATCAATAAGCTTTCTATAAGGTTCAAGCCTAATGAAATACCTGGCCAACATAATGTTTTAACACATTCTATGATGACAAAAAGGAATTAATGGACTTTGCTTAGTGATAAGGAGCAGTCATCCTGAAAAATGAATTCTCTGTTGTTGAATAGCTACCTTGCAGAAGACATTTTTGAAAAAGAACTTCTTGATAGACTTTAGCATTCACAATGCTGTCAAAAAACTTCAATCTCCTCATACCAAAAATATCCCCACCCTAGTTGGAAACTTGACAGATTTAGTAGTACAGGAAGCATAAAGTGATGCAACAGAACTGCGATAAAATTCAACTAACAATTACTCCCACTCATATTCATTTTTATTTCAACACTACAAAAGAGTTTATTCCAGTCTTCTTCAGACTAATGTTGATGCTGTTTGGCCCATGTAATACACACTTTTCAGTTGTTTGTGTGAAAGCATTGGCTTCTTAATTGGATGACTTGATTTGTTTTCCATTTTGAGCAATTTTCTCCTCACAGTTCTACAAGTGGTGTCTTTCCACTGTTTGGCAAGGTTTTCAGAAGACAAAAATCTATCCTGCATACAGATTCAACAAAGGTGATTATTCATCCTCTCCACTGATACACATTTTCTTCCACATTTGCTGATTATATTCCACTTTCAGCTTCTCCCAATTCTGCCATTTTCCTTAACTGATGCCAAATTGTTTATATGTGCACACTGACAGTTTATGTAATTTCAGGGTTTGTCTTCCCACACTCCTTCAATGTCTTAATTTTAGTAGCCTTCCTATGGGTAATATCCAACCCAATCCCCCCATCTCCAAAACCTTTTAATAACCTAAAGTGCAAAATTCACATGAAATTCCAGGACCACTTTGAAAATCACAACCTATCGGCAGTCACTTTCAATACAAGTGACCACAGACCATTTATGCTGCAACAGGCACAGAGGATTAAAGTTGTGGAATGTGGCAGATTCACTAAGCCCACCACTCCCCGAGGTATAAGGATAGAATAAGTTGTGTGACAATCTCAAAGAGGGAGGGTGGGTTTTGTGAACAGCAAATGCGAACCAGTTGCTCTATTAGTTCAGACTTTAGCTATCTGAATTAATATTATAAAGAGAAAAAGTTCGTGAGTTTGTATGTTTGCAAGAGGTAATATCGAAAACTACTAAACTGATTTGGAAAATTATTTCGCCATTTAAAAACTTATTTCTTCCCAATGGTCATAGGCTATATATTATTACAGTGTGAAAAATTGGGGATGAACAGCAAAGGTTAACGTAAAACACCAGCACATAATCTCAGAAACTACTTAACCAAATTGGAAAATTCTTCTGCCATTCAAAAGCTTATTTATTCCTAATTAACATAGGCTAAATACACAGTCAAGTAACATTATTGTGACCGCCTCCTACTTTTGACGCCAACAGCTTGTAGCCAATGAAAGAAGGCACATGTCGTGAGCTGGCTTAGAGGGTGCATAAGGTGTGCTGCAGGCATTCTGAAAACATATCACTCGTTGCTGTCATGGATAAAAGGAGTGATTTATCAGATTTGCAAAATGGGATTATTATTGGCTTTCGGGCCTAGGGTGGCAGTATTTCTGAAACAGCGCAGTTTGCGAACTGTTTGCATGCTGCTGTGGTTAAAATGTATCGTGATTGGAGAAATGGCACCATTACAAATAAGCAAAGTCGAAATTGCGGAGCACCACATGCCATTGACATGAGAAGTGAACGTCGGCTTCGAAGGTGCATAAGATCCGATCGACAAGCTACAGTGGAGCAACTCACTGGCTGAATGAACCAGAAGGCTAACGGAGGTGTGTCTAAAACGATAGTTCAGCGAATGCTGCTACGTATGAGGATCCGACGCAGACGGATGGTCACTGCACCTATGCTAACGAAGGTGCACCGGCAGAAAAGGCTTACATTTGCAAGGCAGTATCGGAATTAGACCTCCACTGATTGGCAAAGGATTACCTTCTCCGATGAGTCACATTTTCTGCTTCATCGAACAAATGGACATTGGCATATAAGGCGAGAAACATTGGAGAACAAACACTCTTCAACCATTGCTGGAAGAACATAAGCTGGTGGAGGCAGCGTTATGGTCTGGGGGATGTTTTCGTGGCATTCTCTGGGTTCACTCATACCTGTGTAAGGCACTATGGACCAAATTTGTTATGAATCCATCCTTGCAGACCATGTACACCCATACATGACGATTGTCTACCCTGGGGCGGATGGGATCTTCCAGCATGACAATGTGATGTGTCACACAGCTAGAAATGCCCAAGAGTGGTTGGAAGAGCATGATGAAGACTTCAAAGTACTTCCCTGGTACCCTAATTCCCCAGACTTACACCCAATTGAGCATCTGTGGGACCACCTCGATTGTATTGTTCCCTCTGTGTATCCTCCACCACACACCCTTGAGCAACTGTCAGATGCACTGCAGTCAGCATGGCACCACATACCAGTGAATACCTTCCAGCACCTTACTGAGTCACTCCCAGCCCATCTCACTGCTGTCTGCACTGCACACGGTGGTTACTCTAGATATTAGCTGGTGGTCACAATAATGTGACTTGACCATGTATTATTATGGTGTGAAAAATTGGGGATGAACAGCAAACTTTTATGTAAAACACCGCCACATAATCTCAGAAACTACTAAACCGATTTGGAAAATTCTTTCGCCTTTGAAAAGCTTATTTCTTCTCAATAGACATAGGTTATATATTATTGCAGTGTGAAAAATTGGGAATGAACAGCAAATATTTATGTAAAACACTGCCATGCCTCGCACTGGTGCTATGCAGGGTAAGGGTGGGGGAGACACGCTCACTTTGACATCAGAGGAATACCATGTCACCTAAGCACAGCCAAGCGAACTGGCACACAGTGTAGACATATGCATTAATACTGCTTTCTTGATTGCTAAGGTTTCAATTTTAAGTGAATTTTGAGCAGGTACCTACTGTATATTATTATTTGAACGTTCGTGTGCTTAAACTAGGTGAAAATTTATACTGATTTAGTTTGTTTACTTAGTAGAAAATCATAGGTTGGATTATAATTTTGATTGGTCAGGTTTTCATTATGTAATTTAATGTAAATATTTTGATTACCATATAAGTGAACTAAGATGGTTGGTTGTACTTAGAATTGCAGAGTACCTCATACCCTGAAGTTGACAATGATTTAGTTGTTTGTTTACTTAGTTGTATAGGTTAATTATAGTTGCCTATTTAAATAAACAAAGACATCGCTCTTTCCACGTTTAGCAATGCACAGCAACCGAAAAATTGTTATTCGGCCGCCGCCGGAGAGGGCTAACGTGCTCGGCTAGATATCGAGAGATACGGGATTCACTTCCCTAGTGGTAGCCGAATAACAATTTTTCGGTTGCTGTGCGTTGCTAAACGTGGAAAGAGTGATGTCTTTGTTTATTCACTGACCCCACATATTTGGGGGATTTTCAGTTGCCTATTTAGTGAACATAGTTAGTTGCCTATTTAGTGTACATAGTTAGTTGCCTATTTAGTGTACATAGTTACAAAGCTGATTGATTTTGTTTTCTTAGTGTACATTTTCTTATAGATTCAATCAGGTTTTATTTTTGTAATTATTTAGTGTATAAATGAGTGGTAGGCAATGCACGTAACTAACAAACAAATTAAGAAGAAGGTAGAACACGCTAAGTTACGAATAAAATATACGTAAGTTATACACGCTAAGTTACGTATAAAATATACGCAACTTAGCGTGTTCTACACTACCTTCTTCTTAATTTATTTAGTGTACATAATAGATAATATGTTCCGAGTTCCATGCGGATGAAGTCGTGGGCAAAAGCTAGCACGTTATGGTTATCTGTAACATTTTCTACTTAATAGTACAACACATTTTTTCAAGTTGGAAGCAAAGACAGAAGAAGAATGGTACCTCCCATTCTTCGTACGTACACAGACAGACAGACAGACTGACTAGGCTCAAAGGGGAGTTTGAGATCTTAAACATGTGTAGAATAGACGTAAAATATGGTACAGATAGCAGTAATGTATCCTTATCAATTGTTATTACTTTGCCCATAAGTACTACATATCTAAATATTTGAATTTTCACTAACAACAACTAATTTTAAATTAAATAACATCCCAATAATACAAGCTTCTTTGTGTACTTTTGATTACGAAAAATTCATTTACTTGGAATTTCTGGGCAGAAACCAAGTAAATCAACTTAAATCCTACAAGTTGCTATTAATTTGCCCAGCACTATATGCAGTATATTCACACCACGAACTTATATGATATATAACAAAATCCCTATTTGATATATTAGAGATCACTATTAACTGGCAAAAAAATTGGAAGCAGAACCCATCTCAATCCCCACACATCTAGTGATCCGTACATTCAGTAACAGTGGACATATTTGTCAATAAGAAATTAGCTTCAGAGAATGGGAATGCAACTGTAGTGAATAATACTGCTTGGATGTTAATTTTTGAATATGTTAAGCAAATAAGTAGTTACTACTTTGTAGTGTTTTAAGCTGGACTTTTGCAGAAAACATGCAAAAACTAATTAATGGCATGCAATAATATTCACAGATTAAATAGAATCAAGCAAAAATGTATGAAGCATGCTAGACTGTGGTAGAAAAAAATACATTTTTTTTTCTTAAATAAAAAGCAAGAATAAATAAGGAAAAAGAAATGCTGCTCATTTAAATGCCATTTAAATAGCACCATGGATTTTTTTAGCATCATAATGCCACAAATAACACAGATATTGTGAAGTTAATACATCACATGAAAAAGTATAAATCACATCGTCGAAACGTTCCTCATGAAGGGTGTTTTTCAAAGGGGCAAACAGCAAAAAGTCTGAGGGAGCCAAATCAGGACTGTAGGAAGGTTGGGGCACCAGCGTCCATCCCATTTTGGCAATAGCCTGTGAAGTCCCCATTAAGGTGTGGGGACGTGCATTATCCCGGTGTAAAACAGCACTATGAAGTAGAATGTCATGTCTTTCCCTTTTGATAGCTTCCTTTAGCTTCTCCAATGTCTGCACATAGTGAGCATTGTTTATTGTTGCAACTCCTGGATGGTGACATGACAATCAGCTGTAATGAGATATTTCACTTGTTGCCTGTTGACATCTGTCACTGCAGTTGCGGGTCTTCCACTTTGTTGTTTGTCTGACACTGAACTCTCTCCCTCTCAAAACCTCTTCATCCATCTTTGGACATAACTGATATTGATTGTGGCAACTCCATAAACCGCCAGGAGTCTTCTATGGATTTCTGGAGCCTCACATCTCTCTTTTCGCAGGAATTCAATTACGGCTCGTTGCTTTTCTCTGTCATTCATGATCTTTATTTCCGATTCTGAAAACAATTTGTTCCCACATTGGTGTATCATGGTGTATACTACACTGACATTAGTGTATACTGCACTGGCATGTATCATAATACATGTCAGTGCAGTTTCATTAAAATCACTTCAAAATTTCAAAAGTTATTAAGGAGGAGACATTACTTTCAGGATGCCCCTTGTACAACACCCATTCTACGAATTTTGTCTTTATTTAGCCTGTCCTGCATTCCCTTTGTCTATGAAACCAGCAACTTTTACAAGTTGAGACCGGACAATTTCTCCAAGCTGCAAAATGCAGATGAAAGTAATTAGACTTAAGAGAAAGAAGAAGAAAAGTGAAATCAAGTGCAACAGAAAATTTAAGTCTTCAGATTAATTTTGTGACCCTACCTACAACCAGGCAGCATACCTAAGTTTTCACTCATCAAATCTGCTGGATTGTTGATGAAATAATAAAGAAAACACAAAAAATGTATGTGATACAACGTAAGTTCTACTACAAATGCATCTGACAAAATGAGTATGTGAAAAAAAGATTTTTAAAGGTACAAGTACACTTAGAAAATATGACAAAAAATTCAAGAGAAAAAATAACACATTACACAACAGGTTCTGACCATGTACTAACTTCACAACAAAAGTGCTCTGTGTTTTAATTTATTCAGGTAAAAAGCTGCATTTCTCACAAGAAATAAACATTAAGGAGCAAATAATGTTTTTGCCATTACTACATTTAAATATAACAAAAATATTTTTAGCTATACTCAGAAAATGAACAAGTGAAAGCTTGTTAGTTTGGCAAAAATAAAAACACAAAATACAATAGGGAGCAAAAATCAGAAGACTAAAGGGGAAAAATGTAAGCCATGCAAAAGCATACCTGACAGCGTAAGCCGTCCATTCGCATAGATTTCAGGTTTGCACAAATTCAACATTGATGCTGTGTGACCATCTTTTGCATTTGCCACAGCAGTAGCTCTCAGGCGAGTGGCACGAGTAGGTCTTGGGGTGACTGCCAGGTGTGTCATGCTTTGAGCAGAACGCAATGCAGGCTGAAATGGAGAAGTGGGTTTGGGAGAAGTGGGAGAGGGGCGGGGAGAAACAGTACGGCCTCTACGAGGTCCAGAGTCGGGAAGGTGCATCATACTACGTGACATGCTGCTGTCACCTTTAGGCGAAGGTATATGAAGTGCTAATCTAGAAGAATGGGAATTGATATTTGAATCAGCTAAGTTACACATGCTTTTGCTCATGCTTGATGATGACATCTTGGACTTCGTTGGACTGCTAATCATGGTGCTATCCTTTGGTGGTTCCACAAAACGGCGCCGTGGCTGTGCTAGTTGATCCAATCTTGTCATGCTAACAGCACGCAAGCATTGTTTACCTCTGGAAATTAAAATTGGGGTGGTACTACGGTCTCTTGGTACTGTAGGAGTTAAGTCTGTTCTTCTTCTTCCTCTGGAAACAGAGGATAAAGACACCATGCTTCGGGACATCAAGTCTTCTCCATCTGAAAAATGAGGAAATTGGAAAAATATATACCAATTGCACATTTATTAAATCTGACAGAAGTTTTTTATACTTAAATGCATGAAGAGAAACCTCTCATGAAAAGTTCACAGTAATGAACAAAACTGACACACACACACACACACACACACACAATACAGACAGAAAAAAATGATACAGGAAATTTTTATTTACTTACCTGTACAAAATCATCAAACAATAAAGAAAATTACAATATATATATAGGGAAAGGAAATGCTATCAAAACTTGAAAAACTTATTTTCTATAGTAAAAGAATGGACCTTTTTTATTCTATTTAAGATCAACTCTAAAATAACAGATCATACACAGCTGAAAAGGGAGGAGAGGTCATTTTCTTTTCTTTTTTATTCAGCACAGGACTTTTTTTTATTTATTTTTTATATTCCATCCACTCAGGCTTACAAAAACGAAAAAAAAAATAATTCCATCCCCCATCTCTCCCAGACCGGTTATTAACTTCTTTCTATACATAAAGAAGCAATAATAAGCTATAGGAAAATACATAAAAAGCTTCTGAACTCCTACACTTGTAACACTGCAATGTTTTGATTACTCAGAAATCTACAGTGGAAATTGACATAATAACATGGTCATGAGTTCTTGAACTCTTATTTCTGTTTTTGCTTAGAATTACTCTAGTTACTACATAACAAAAAGTTCTAACCAAATAAAAAAAATGAATAAAAAACATTTGATATCATTTATTATATTATCAACATCCTTAAATAAAAAATTAACTTTTTACCACTCAGCATTCTCAAGTGAAACCATGGACTGTCCTACTGTTAATTTGAAAATGGGAATTTAAAACTCCAATAGTACAGTTTAAATAAGAGAGCTTTCAAATATTCAAAAGCTACAAAAACTTCCTTCCACTCACAATACTAGCAGGGGGAAAATTATAAACTAATCAGAAATATGAAACAACATTGAAAACCACACTCACAAACAACCACCACCAAATGCCAAGAAAAACAAAGTTACAATATAAGTCAAGAATTAAATGAACAACTTGCAGCTTCCATAATCTAATGAGGTATTGGATAGAAATAAACTTACTGAATTACAATTTGTCATATCTTACATTAAACAAAACATTTGCAGCTTAGTTTCATTTTATACAGCACGAAAATCCACTCATAATGAAAAAAATATATATAAAAAACAGATTCCCTTTTCTATATGCTCAATTTCTGTTTACCATGAGGCTTTACATGTCGTATAAACCTCATTGCATGTTATACAAACACTCCTGTTAAACCTTTGTCATTCATGAAAAGAACTGAGTGATTTTGCAGCTTCACCCAATAGCACTCTACATCTGGTACACCATCTTTCACAAACCAAAGAGAAATTCAAGAGACATCAAGCTGTTTTAAAACAAAAACTCCCATCAAATGACCAAGATCAGCACTTTCTAAAACTGTACATTGGAGTAATATCAGACAACCTAGCTCCTGTAGCAATTCAATATAAAAAACATGTTTGTTAATTTAGATTAATGGCACAAGAGCTGTATTCGACTAAACAGCGCCATAAATACATAAATGCAAAACTTAGATAATTAGTTCAGGCTATTCAAGTAAATAACGTATATCTCCAAGGTCTCTAAACAAGAACTATGTGGACACTGAAACAACTTGTTGAACAGAAAGTGTAAAACAGCAATCTTTCTTTAAAAAAGTAATTTCTCTTCCTTATTAGTTTCACATCACGACTTCAGGAATTGCTCAGTTCCAGGAGTATCCAGGAGTTGTTTACATTAGCATATGTAGCATTAATATTCCTTCTGAGTGAATTAAATTCTGGTTGAAGTGCTGAACTGAGTTAACAGCTCACACTCTATACTAGGTGTAACATAAGGTGCTACTACAGTGTGTCCTACTCGCTACTTTACCCAAATTTTCATTAATAACATCATGAATAATATTTGGTAAGAACATATTTTCATCCATGGAAAACAGAACCATATCATAAGAGATATTGAAAGTGTCTGCCCTGTGCATCAAGGCAGGCTTGAACACCAGACTCCATATTTCAGAAAGTTCACGCCAGTTGCTCCAGCGCAATTGCTGCCACTGCATCGCAGATGTTGTTCTTGGAAGCCGGCTTGTTTTGAAAAATGGATGATTTGAGATACCCCCAGAGAAAGAAATCAGGGGATGCTAGGTCAGGAAATCGAGGTGGCCACATTCCTGTAGAAATCATGTGATCTCCAAAGAATGACTCAATTTCAGCCATACTCACATGTAATGTATGGCAAGTTGCCTCATCTTGTTGAAAATATCCAGTGGTGAGCTCTTCAGGATGCAGTTGGTTAATGAATGCCTGAAAATTTTCTATTTAGATGGCTGTTGTGACTGTATCCTGAAAGAAGATGGGCCCAACAATCGGCCGACATGACAAGTGGTTTCTCGATAAATGCGTGAAGATTTGCTGCTGCCCACATACACGTTTTGTGCATTTATGTATCCCAATAAGCGAATCCACACTTAATCGGAAAACAAGGTGTAGTCGATTATGCGGGAGCACCTGGTGTGAATTTTCCGAAATATGGAGTCTCGTGTTCAAGCCTGTCTCGATGCACAGGGTGGATACTTCAACATCTCTTATGACATGGTTCTGTTTTCCATGGATAAAGGTAAGTTCTTACCAAATATCATTCAATTACTGTAATTATTCACAATGTTATTAATAAAAACTTTGGCAAAGTAGCGAGTGGGACACCCTGTATAACATTCAATCTGCTGACACATTCACTAAAATATGCAGCCGACCATCTATTTAAATATTTACTCAATGAATAATTTACTCACTTAATGGTATAAACTTCATATGCCATTTGATCTTATCTGAACTGTATACACTTCGGATATCATATAAAAATGTTAGAAATAAGTCACCTAAATCTTTTCTTAAGACTTTCTAATAAAAATAACCAAGATGAGACTGTAAAAGTTTCTTTTTAACACCTCCCATTTTTTAAGAATGTGTGTTTTAGAGTCTGACCAAGATCTCTCTTAATCACCTGAGTATTGGGTGCTGAGACAAGACCATTGTAATTTCCTTGATGATTGATTGTAAAATGCCTATTGACAAAAAATGGCATTTAGATTCACATATGCCAGCTATTCATCCAAATAAACAACTGAACCAATCCAACATTCACATTGAAATTCCAACATTCACAATGAAATTCCAACATTCACATTGAAATTCCAACATTCACATTGAATTATTGGAATGGAAGTGCATCTGTCACATTGTTGCACATAGAACTACTGGCACAATCCAACCCTTGTTCAACACCAAACAGCCGAGGACCCATCAATTCTGGCACCATGATTTCTGTTATTTTAAACTTTTATGTCACTATTTTCAGAATGGGGAGTTTGGTCACCAATTAACAGTCTTCCATGATCACATTTTCTCCTACTGACAAATCAAGTTTCGTCAATTTTAATGGGGCTTTCTTCTGTGCCTATCATTTGACCTCTACAATGATCAGGCACAACAGCCACAATATTTCTCGGCATATAATTATGCTAAGTATTACAAGGTTTCTTACCTCTTTTAACATTTCATTACACGTTTCATTCTTTCTGCCGTCATGCTTGGTTTAGGCTTCCGGTGCGGTGTTCGATTTTTGACCTTCAGGTTCTTTCAAATGCTCTACCAACGTTCATGTCCCTGAAGTGCCTTGTTGTCCAGGTTGCAAAATTGTATCCCCCTCCCTCCCCTCCCTTCCCACCAGCTTGTAAAACTTAACTTTCGTTGCTAAAAACCAATTATTGAACACAAAAAACTTTTGATATTATGGACAAACACAAACTGCCTATTTACAAACATACAAAATTCTGAACGAAAAAGTTAAAAACATATATACAAATATTTACACACGACTCATTCCTTGGACTCCTCAACACCCCACAAACAAACAACCACACCCTAAGCCATTCCAGCGCGGATTGCCTCAAGCACTTTCTACCCTCTACAGGGTCATCTTCAGGAGGTGTTCTAGATGTTTTCTCTTCTGCCGCTGCAGCAAGAGTGAGTGATACGCCCGGCTTCCTCGCCCCACCCCATCGTCATCCACGAAACACTTCCACCGTGGCTCCATCTGTTATTGACCCTAGTGAACTCTTCATTTCTTTTTTCCCTTCTGTGTTTTTGGTTTTTTTGGTCAATTTTTATTAGTTGCTTTCATTTCTCATTAAGGATATTTGGATCATTATTATTACAAACTCGGTATCTATTTTTTTCAATTAATACAAATTCTGCAATACGTAGGTGTCTTTCATTGCGACATGTTTTTATTATTTTAATATCTTCAAAATTCGGATATGTCTGGTTATCCATGCAGTACCGTATCAGTGCTGTTTTTGCTTCTTTTTTTTTTTTTTGCCAATTTTGAATATGCTGTTGTAATCGGTGTTTTAACTGATTTTTAGTACTTCCAATATATGACATTGGTGGGATTCCACTTATGGGTATTTCATACACACCAGCTTTTTCCGAGATACAACATTTTCCAGAGTTATTAATTATCATATCTCCAATAGTCATTACTTCGGTTCCCATCTGAATTCCAAATTTATTGCATAATTTATTGATTTCCGTAGAGATTCCTGGTAGGTAAAGTGTTCCGACATATTGTAATTGTTTTTTTCTGTTAGGTGAATATTTATCCTGCATCTTTACTTGTACTTCATAAATCCATTTATTTATCTTCTGTGGAGGGTATCCATAGTTGTACGTGATTTCTTTAATATAATTTATTTCTTCATTACGAAATTCTTCTTTAGAGGAATGTGTGATAGCTCTTTTAATTAATGTTTTTATGCTATTACATTTCTGTGCGTAAGGGTGTGTTGAGTTATATGGTATCAGAACTGGGACATAAGTTTGTTTTTGTGTACCTTGTACCGCATTTGGTTATTTTGCTTGATGATCTTGACATCCAAGTAAGGTAAGATATTTTTTTCTTCATGTTCTACTGTCAATTTTATTGTGGGATAGACATTACTAAGTTGTTGTGTTAAAGATTCCAGCTCATCAATTTTCATTCTGGTCATGATGAAGATATCATCTACATATCTGCAGTAAACTAAGTAATTATGAACAACATAGAAGAACAAATTATCATCCAATGTACTGATAATTTGTTCTTCTATGTTGTTCATAATTACTTCTGCAAAAAAAAAAAAAAACAGAAAACAAACTTATGTCCCAGTTCTGATACCATATAACTCAACACACCCTTACGCACAGAAATGTAATAGCATAAAAACATTAATTAAAAGAGCTATCACACATTCCTCTAAAGAAGAATTTCGTAATGAAGAAATATATTATATTAAAGAAATCACATACAACTATGGATACCCTCCACAGAAGATAAATAAATGGATTTGTGAAGCACGAGTAAAGATGCATGATACATATTCACCTAAGAGAAAAAAACAATTACAATATGTCGGAGCAACACCTTACCTACAAGGAATCTCTACGGAAATCAATAAATTATGCAATAAATATGGAATTCAGATGGGAACCAAAGTAATGACTATCGGAGATATGACAATTAATAACACTGGAAAATGTAGTATCTTGGAAAAAGCTGGTGTGTATGAAATACCCATAAGTGGAATCCCACCAATGTCATATATTGGAAGTACTAAAAATCAGTTAAAACACCGATTACAACAGCATATTCAAAATTGGCAAAAAACAGAAGCAAAAACAGCACTGATACAGTACTGCCTAGATAACCAGACATATCCGAATTTTGAAGATATTAAAATAATAAAAACATGTCGCAATGAAAGACACCTACGTATTGCAGAATCTGTATTAATTGAAAAAAATAGATACTGAGTTTGTAATAATAACGGTGGAAGTGTTTCGTGGATGACGACGGGGCGAGGCGAGGAAGCCAGGCGTATCACTCACTCTTGCTGCAGCGGCAGAAGAGAAAACATCTAGAACACCTCCTGAAGATGACCCTGTAGAGGGTAGAAAGTGCTTGAGGCAATCTGCGCTGGAATGGCTTAGGGTGTGGTTGGTTGTTCGTGGGGTGTTGAGGAGTCCAAGGAATGAGTCGTGTGTAAATATTTGTATATACGTTTTTAACTTTTTCGTTCAGAATTTTGTATGTTTGTAAATAGGCAGTCTGTGTTTGTCCATAATATCAAAAGTTTTTTTGTGTTCAATAATTGGTTTTTAGCAACGAAAGTTAGGTTTTACAAGCTGGTGGGAAGGGAGGGGAGGGAGGGGGATACAATTTTGCAACCTGGACAACAAGGCACTTCATTGGACTTGAGCATTGGTAGAGCATTTGAAAGAACCTGAAGACCAAAAATAGAACACTGCACCAGAAGCCTAAACCAGGCATGACGGCAGAAAGAATGAAACGTGTAGTGAAACGTGTAGTGAAACGTGTAGTGAAACGTTAAAAGAGGTAAGCAACCTTGTAATACTTATATTTGTATGCACGTAAATTTAAGAACAACTGTGGCTTCTGCCATAGATGTTTTAACCTGAATTTAAATAATTATACTAGTCTGTAATAGTGCGATAAGATTTTCCTGTCAGGTTTAACAATCTTCCACAACCTCTATTGGGAATTTTTATTACAAAATACTGTGTGTATTCTAGAACGTCACACAAACTCAAGTTACAGTTCAGTCTGTTGTTGATGTACTAAGTGTAATGAAAAAATTTGCTCCCCTTTCCAACAGAATGGAAAGTCTAACAAGCTTCAAGAGAACAGCAAAGTACATGCCTTAATTCTCCACATCTATCACATTTTTCTTTTTTCCTTGAATTTCACTGCCACCTCTACTGAATCCAAAAGATTATGCTAACATAAAAATGTGACTGCAATATCTTCAGTCAAAATGGCCTTTTTGTAGAAATCCTTTAGCAACATAGTAGGTTGTACAGCAAAAGATATTACTTAATACTTTTAATATGACTACAACAGCTTCGACAAGAAAAATATCCATCAAAGAAAGAGTGCAGAACAACAAATGGCATTTTAAATATTGAAATTTTGAATACATTTTGTGATTCACATTTAGATAAAAGTTAATAACCAAATGCCAAGAGATGAGAATCAATAGTTGGAAAGATATTCTCTTAACAGTCAATAATTACTATGATTTTCTCCTAACAATACTGATATAACATCCTTACTCAGTCAAAATGGCTACAACAGCTTTGATGAGAAAAATGCCCATCAAAGATGGAGTGAAATTGCGTGCTGCCGAGAAGTACTAAACCGCAACACAAAGAAGTTTAATTCTATTAGATCTTAAAGATCCCTGCATGAGTGTATGTATTTGTGTGAGGAGATCTGTGTAATGTACAGAGAAAGAAGTGGGTGGGCTGGTAGACAGCAGGCTACACAGTAGACCACAAGCTATCTGTAGACTGCATACTATTGTAGCACATAACATAATAACTCTATATCATCATCATCATCATCATTGTCAACCATTATCAATCCACTGCTGGACGAAGGTCTCCCCAAGTTTCCTCCACAACGGTCTGTCTTGTGCCAGTCTCCTCCATGTCACTCCTGCATACTTTCGAATTTCATCCACCCATCTCCCATGTGGTCTTCTTCTGGGTCTTTTCCTGTCCCTTGGAATCCAATCTAAAATTTCGGCTGTCCATCGATGATCTGTCCTTCTGGCAGTATGTCCAGCCCATTGCCATTTCAGGGATTTAACTCTGATCATGATGTCTTCCACTCTTGTCATTTTTCGGATCCATGAGTTCCTCTTCTTATCTCTCCTGGTTACACCAAGTATGCACCTCTCCATGCTTCTTTGAGTTGTCTGCAGCCTTTGTATGTCTCTTTTAGTTAAGGTCCACGTCTCTGCACCATACGTAAGCACTGGAAGGATGCATTGATCAAACACTTTTCTTTTAAGACATAATGGCAAAATTATGCCCACTATTGCATTACTTTCGATAGAATCCTCATATGTACAATGAAATGAGATGTTTATTTTACCATTTTGTTCATCTGATCTGCCAGAAAATGAAGAATCTCTGTTCCTCAAAGCTCATTGAAAGAATCCTTTTCTTCACCTTTTAAAATTCATTATGATTATAAAATGTTCCATTTCTTTTCTGCTTTTCCTGGTGCATGATTTCCCTACTATGTGCTTTAAACGTATGAAAGTATTCAACATTGAGGATTGGAAAAATATTCCCTTGAACAAAAGTAAAGCAATGATGCTCAAAACGTTTCGTGTACTTTACTGTAACATTATTTTTGTGCTCTTTGGTATAAAACCTTATACTTACATTTGCCACTGTACGCTTTAGATAAATGATTCAAAAATTTCTTTTTTTTTTTTTTTTTTGCACTGGATAAGCACATGCAAAACAGAGATTTTTGCAGTATTTTCCTTCATACATAACTATTCAGGCACATAGAAGTATCATGTTGCCAGTTTTGTATATATATTTGCTACAAAGAGAAGTGTTTATAATATGCATAAGGTTCTACTGATCTAGTTTTCCTCCTAATGGACTTATTACTTGCCATATTTACTCACATAGACCACACACACACACACACACACACACACACACACACACACACACACACACACACACACACACACACACACACACACACACACATGCTCGCGCGCACGCACACACGTTTATCTCCCACAGTTTTGCAGTTTGAAATGGGAATTAAGTGGATAAAAAAATTCTTAATTTTCCTGAATTGATTATGTGGAAAAAAAGTCACATACATATTCTGCTTTCACAAGAAATGCAGTCATCGACAGCACACTGGATGAACGTACAGCAACATATTCATCTGTTCCCCGGTTTGGAGGTTGTTCACCTCAAGATACTCATATGACTAAATACTGCTGACATATGGCATATGTACTGGCAATCAGAAAATACCCAGCAAGCCATGATATGTACAATTACAATAACTGTACTGAGATGATAAATCAATCCCAACTACATTTTAGACATCTGTAATCTGGTGAGAAATGCTGTTGTGCTGTCTTATTGTTTACAAGATTAGATGTGCTATTTTGTATCCACTTTTTAGTTTAATAAATGCATAGTTCTTTTTAAACAAAGCTGCATAAAAGTTATTTCTACATGGCAGCAAAATAAAATGCACAAGTACTTATTCCAGTTTTACATTAAAATTCATGAAATTCCCTTCTCCCATATTTCAGGATGAAAAAATGTGCAAAATCACGTGGACATATAGGTATAAACTGTGGTTATTTTTTTTTTTTTTAAGTTTACTCTGTTTCTAACACACAAGCACCGAAAAACCCAAGAGGATCGAGCTGAAGTGAAGTTTACATTAACAGTACTAAATGAAGAACTTCATTATTTCAAACATACACATCATGAAAAAATAATATTAACATTGAAAGTAAATATCACCATGAACTTATTTAATGGAGAACTGATATATAAAAAAAAAGTCAATAAAGTAATTCTGAATGAACAGCAAATTAAATAAATCATAAAATAATTGTATTCAGAACATAAAATGTTAACTTGCTGTGTCTAAATTAGACATCTGTTCATTTACATTTTTCAGAATCAAAATGAACAGAAAACAATAAATTTGTTCAAACTTTGAGGAACATAATTAACTCCATGAACAGAAAAAAGTGTATTTCCATGCAAAAGTAAAAATACACTGTTTCAACAAAAGAATAACAAAATAAGGTTAAAGAAAACAGAATTCCATGCATATATCATGTCTCAAACTGCATTCCATCATGCAAAGCTAATTTTTACATTCAAAACAACAGTTCTTATGCTAAGGATGTTAGTATTCACAGATGTATTTCTCATAAGCTCACAAAAATGTGAAAGCAATCCAGATGTCTTTGTTAATAAAACTGTACTTTCACAAAAGCAAACGAGCTGATATTTTTACTAGAAAAATAAAGTGGTGAACAAAGTTCCTGCAGCAATCAGTATTCTGGGTTTAAAAAAGCACATATATGCACGGGTATTGTAAATAATTGAGCATTTATGACATGAAAATCTTATATTTGTCCCACAGAAAGTAGTCCATTAGACAGATTTAATGTACTGTAGAAACTAAGATGTACAAACAAAAGGGAAAGAAAGATGTGATATGCTGTTATAAGACCAAAACTGTGAATACATTACACAAACACATTCACCAGTCAAAATCACACTGACTCAGAACTTCCAAGGAACCTCACTACTGACAAAATAAGCAACAGACCACAACAAAATGAAAAAATAGTCAAGCCACATAAAAGAGAACATAATCTTCATGAGACAATTACACCCTTTTCACCACTGAAATTATATCAGAATCAACACAAACACTGACTGTTATAATCATAATTACAGTTCAGCTCCCTTTTGTGCTGATTTAACTTCATTCATTTATGAATAAAAGTGGGATGAGGGGATGAAGAAGCCTGTTAAAATAAATTTAATTTCTTTTCTCTATACTAATAGTACAGCATTAAATTAAAATTTATGAAAGGCACAACAGAGTGGGCCATGCTGGGCTGACACTATCAGAAAAAGACTGAACAAAAGGCATACCAAATAATAATGAAAAAATGAGGAAACAGGTATAAAGTTTATGGTGGAAGATCTGCGAATGTTCAATAAACAATTAATTTTTTTAACAGCTTAAATAAATCAGAATAAAAATTTAAGTGAAACAGAAAATATCTCTGATAATTATAATTAGAGTTTTTTCCTGTACTCTTTTGTTTCACACTCCCTCCTTTAAGCATAAAAAGAAGGTGGAATGGGATGAAGGGAAGCAGAAATAATATAAATGCATTGCTCTCTTTTAATTATAATAGCCTTAACAATTTGTGCATAACATAACAGAGCAATGGCAGGACTATGATGGTACTGTGATAGAAAAAGACTGGACAAAATACCTTACCAGTAAAAATATAAAATAAATAAGTATGGATTAAAAAAAAGTTACAGAATGAAAAAGAAACAAGAAGTGCAACAAAAGATAACTTGAATTTCAAGTCAATGCTTACCCAGTTTATGCCATTTTTTGTTAGCACAAACTGACAAGTAGTCTGAATTATAATAACTTAAAAGCAGATTTTGGAGATTTTCAGAATATGTGACACATTTGCTCTGTACTTCCTTAAGCATTGAGGCAGGCATTACAATCAAAGTTTCTCACAAGTAATTTTTTCAATAATCTGTGTACATGATCCAATTCAAAAACACCATCTAAACAGATTGCAATCAATGAAAAAACATTTTGCACGTCTTCTGAGCATGGCAAAAGCGTATTTCATGCAAAAGAACTTTGGTTTTCATTCTAGAAGTAGAGAGTTAGTGCAGCTTTTTTTTTTTTTTCTTGCTTTCTTCAAACTCATCACCCTACTCACCAACCAGAGCCCCAGAACCTCTAAGCCAACCAGGAATGGTACTGCTATGAAAATAAAGGTCCCCAAAGCTCTGAGAAGTACTGTCATCATCCAACATTGTTAGACAAGCTTTTGTGCGATCTGAGTTCATGTGATCTATGGCTATCTGTTTAGCAACATTAACTCTAGAGGGTGAGGGTTCCAAACTGGACTCTCGAGAACAATCTCGAGAATAGTCTGAATTATCACCACATAGGCTGTCGACTTCTGAAAAAAATTGATAATTTTAAAAAACACTACAAAATGAAAAATAACAGATTTCTAAAGCATGGTACCATCAAAACTCTAATGAAGTGGCTTGTTCAACACTTCATTAATAACTGAAAATTAATGATTCATTCATAAATATTTGATGGAAATCCTAAGCTGAAATCCCAAGTATGATCTCAATTATCACCAATATATGCTGAAAAAATTAAATCACTTAATAAAAAAAGAAAAAAATGATAAAATTTTAATTTTTGTTTTTTTAGTTTATGCATGTTTTATTTTTATTTTTATGGGAGGAGGAGAGGGAAGAAGAGCTCACCTAGTTAAACACCACTGAATATAAAACAGCGAAGGAAGATTTAGAGGATGCATGCAGGGCCCAACTTACACAGAATTAGGCCCTAGGCACAACCCAAAACGAGGCCCCCTCCACTCAACATTTACTTTACGGAGTCGAGTAGGTAGTGTGACCATTTTGGGCAACTGTATTACAATCCAGCGTAATAATTTAATAAACACAATACATTTATAAGACTGACATTAAATTATGGTAGTACCTGGTAAAAATATTGTTTTCTCCTAGATTTTTATGCTGTCCTACTGATTTGCATCTGAAAAGACTTGAACCTTCATTGATCAAACAGTTGTGTGTGACAAAGCCATATGACAGGTAAAATTCAATTGGACATTGGATTTTTTACCAGGTGTGTCTAAACTATACTATTACCATATTAACCAGGGGTGTATTTAAGAGAGAGGTTTGGGGGATTCAAACCCTGCCCGAATTAAGTCCAAAGATTTTTCAAATATAACTTTTGGGAGCTAAAATGTCAAAATGTTAAAAAATTGCTTCAGAACCATGCAGTATTTGAAATTGAAGTATATAGTTGATCTTAGTAAGCCATAATTATAAACATACACATACTGCTAGTTTTTATAACACAACACAACAATTTTTTGTTTAATCTCGCACAAAAACCCTCCCCAAATTATCTGGAAAATGTTACTGATATTAACTAGAAATATCACATATTATATTGCCAGTACTTGCTTGTGTTTTGCCAGCGATTTATATATAGTTACTCCACATCACATCTACCCACGTACAAATATTTTGAAAAAGGGAAAGTTTTTATTTAACCAAGATTTTGGGGCCCTTTCAATTTGAGGGCCCTAGGCATGTGCCTTGCGTGCCTAGGCGTAAATCAGGCCCTGGATGCATGTAAAAAAAGAGTGAGTGCAACAGAAACCTACTTGAATGATTCATGTAATACTTAATGAATCACAGAAAAGAAAATGTATAATGGTTTACAATTAATGGTAGTATATCGTACATCTTCACAGAAAATAAATTTCAGAACTTTTCCAAATTTTTTTCGAGGAGTTCATCAGAAAATTCTAAGAGCTTAAATTTTTCCTAGAATCAAGGAGTTTTGTTTTATATTTTGCAAACTGAGGTGGAATGTACTAGGCACTTAGAATTCTTATGAAGTCCTATGAATTCCACAGTTACAGAGTGTTCATCAGAGTGTGCTACATCTTAAATGAAGTGGCAAAATTTCACATTACAAAATCTGTATGAAATGTATACAAAGTGATTTGGAACTTAGCACAATCATAAAAATACAATACAAATTTGCCATGGCATCATGGGCACCCATATAGGGAGGCAAGATGGGGCATTTGCCCTTCCCTGGAAATTGGTCCAGGCTCTGTCTGTTCTTGAAGGTACTACAGAGATTTTTGCTGTAACACCAATTCTGATTACTAATTTTTCTGTTAAACTTCTAGATACGTGTGTAGACAGAAAATACATGGTCCAGTCACATTATTGTGACCATCAGCTAATATCCAGAGTAACTGCCGTGTGCAGCATGGACAGCAGCTAGACGAGCTGGGAGTGACTCAATAAGATGTTGGAAGGTGCTCACAGGTATGTGGAGCCAAGCTGACTCCAGTGCATCTGACAGCTGCTAGAGAGTGCGTGGTGGAGGATCCATAGAGCGAAAAACACGATCAAGGTGGTCCCACAGATGCTTAATTGGGTTTAAGTCTGGGGAATTGGGGGCCAGGGAAGTACTTTGAAGTCTTCATCATGCTCTTCCAACCACTCTCGGACATTTCTACCTGTGTGACACGTCGCATTATCATGTTGGAAGATCCCATTCAGCCCAGGGAAGACAATCAGGATGTATGGGTGTACGTGGTCTGCAAGGATGGATTCATAACGAATTCGGTCCATAGTGACTTCCACAGGTATGAGTGGACCCAGAGAATGCTCCGAAAACATTCCCCAGACCATAACGCTGGCCCCACCAGCTTGTGTTCTTCCAGAAATGGTTGAAGAGTGTTTGTTCTCCGATGTTTCTCGCCTTATACGCCAACATCCATCCGTTCAATGAAGGAGAAAACATGACTCATCGGAGAAGGCAATCTTTTGCCAATCAGCAGAGGTCCAATTCTGATACTGCCTTGCAAATGTAAGCCTTTTCTGCCGGTGCACCTTCGTTAGCATAGGTGCAGTGACCATCCGTCTGCGTCGGAGCCCCATAAGCAGCAGCGTTCGCCGAACTGTGGTTTTAGACACACTTCCGGTAGCCCCCTGGTTCATTCGGCAAGTGAGTTGCTCCACTATAGCGTGTTGATCGGCCCTCATGCAACCTCACAGCCGAAATTCACCTCCGACATTAGCGGCACACGGTACTCCACAGTTTCTACGTCACTTATTCGCAATGGTGCCATTTCTTCAATCACGATACACTTTAACACAACCTGCGCTGTTTCAGAAATGCTGCCACCCTCAGCCCAAAAGCTGATAATCATCCCTTTTTGCAAATCTGATAAATCATTCTTTTTATCCATGACAGCAACGAGTGATATGTTTTCAGAATGCCTATAGCACAACTTATATACCCTTCAAGCCAGCTCACAACACATGCTTTCTTTCATTGGCTACGCAGTACGCACTGTTGACATCAAAAGTAGGAGGTGGTCACAATAATGTGACTCGACTGTGTATACAGAAAATGTTGGGAATTTCCGGTTGAAAAAGCAGAAATTTACAGCAGAAAGTAATAGCACATGTGGAGAACAGCATATACGTGTACAAAATGGAAGAGTATGGAAGCCGAATAAATGAAAAATATATCATCCTCTGCATGAGCTATTCACAGTTTGACAAAGATCTCTCAAAGTTTTTCCCAGAAATTTGTCTCGAGGGTATTTTTACCTTCTTAATGATCAATTAAGTGATCTCTGGGGTTTCGTGATGCAAGTGGTCAAAAGGGGCAAAGAAATTTCTTTAATGTCGCCACGTGCTACCTAATTTCATTTATCCATCTCTTTTCTGTAGTTTATGGGTCTTCTAGTTTCCAATTAAATGTATGTGTTAAGAGAGTGTTTAAAATGGTTAAATAATAAGGCACAGTGGAAATTTGTATATGGTATTTGTATATGTTATTCAATTTTAGTTCCACTTGAAGAATCATTAGTTAATCTCCCTTTCCTCTGAACTCCTTTGGTTTTTTACAGACACTTCTGGCCTCTGGAATTTAGTCAAAGCCTGTTCTCAATGTATAGAAGGATTATTTTGATAATACTTTAGGGTAAACAAAACTTTTGATAATCCTTCTATGCATTAAGAACAGGCCTTGACTAAAATCCAGAGACCAGAAACATGTGTAAAAAACCAAAGGACCTCAGAAAAAAGGAAAATTAACTTCAAAAATCTTGAAGTAGAACTAGAATTAAATAAATATATCTGAGTAAAGCCTTGAGTACATGATTTAATATATGTTATTTCTAGTTAAATTTCTGTTTGCCCCCTCCTGAAAACTAGGCTATGGGTGCCTGTGCATGGCCACTGAAGATTTTTTATTCCATAGTCATCTATTCCCATTCACAATGGGGTCAGGGAAGCCAGACATCTATATCCTTAAATGACTGAAGCGTGTGCTAGAAGGAACGGCCATCTTGGACTCACAAGAAGGTTTCCCCACGTTGTTGTGATTCTAACAGCACACAACTGCTATACCATAAACCAAGATAGCTGCAATTACAGCACGCAGAAATCTTGCACTATAGCGTTACATGAGATGAAAGAGATGGCATCACATCTCCAAACTCCATGGAAGGAAGTGATCATATTGCAAGCAGATGCTGCATATTTTACTGCAAGAATCTTTTTTTTTTTTTTTTTTTTTTTTTTCCCAATGCAAAAAAAAAAAAAATTCTAGGTGTTTCATAAAAATATGAAAAAGTAAGGACTCTCTAAGCCTGTAAACAAGGGAAATAAAATTCCAGGAACTTTTCCAGTATTCCAGGGGACATACAAACCCTGCATATAATTATAATGCTTTATAAATAATGGCAGCACTTCTTTTTATTTGAACAAGAAGTGCAAAAACCTGTTCATCTTTATTACTGAGCTACATTTAAAGCAAATCCTTTAATCATTGTTTGTACTGTATTGTCATACATAAAAATAGAAAAATAAAAAGAACCATAAATTTTGCTAATTCACACAGCATTTATACCTGATGAGCAACTAAAATGGTCAAATCACTACAAAATAATCACTACAAAAGTAAAAATTCCACTTTAAACATTGATATATAATCCAGCAGTGGATGGCAAATGGTTGCTGATAATAAGTACATGTATAAAAACATACAGAAAGGGCAAAAGCTTTCAATAAAATGTTTCGGTGAGGTCTTCAGTTTGTTTTTTGTTTTGTTTTTTAAACAGAATACTGATTAAATTTGTTTTCAGGAAATCTTGTATGAGAATTTATTGATTTCAACATTTTCACTTTTGCGGAGGTTTTTTTTTTTTTTTCCCATACTCGTATTACAGGGTGTCCGTAAAATCTTTCCCACATTACAAAAATTAATATAAAAAATGCATTACAAGTACAAGAAAGGGATTGCACGACAATGATGGGGCACAAGTTTTTTTTTTCTTTTTTTCCCAGTGTCAGTACATCTCAACATGGGCGCCATTTCTGGCCCAGAGGACATTTAAGTGATATTCGATTTCACGCCATGTTTTGTTTAACATCTCAGCCGAGACAGAACCAATGACGTCCTTTTTTCTGCTCTTCAACGTCTCAACATCTGGAACACTGCTAGAGTAATCTTGGACTTTTACGTAACCCCACAGGACTTTCACTTAACCCCTCTCTAATGGGGTTACGAAAGTACAAATTACACTCCTTGAGTGTAACTTGGACTTTTACATAATCCCTCTCTAATGATTGGATACTTTGTCATTTACAGTAACACTTCTCTCTCAGATATTTTGTGACTTATAAAACTATAAGGAGGAAATCTTTATACTTTTCCAGAAAAATCCCTTTCATTTTTTTTAAATGCATGCTGTTTATTATTATTAAACCAACAAATTTACCCTTTATAGGTCAGACTGATTCAGCTTTACATGAACAATTCTAGAAACAGAACAAAATAAATATATATATATATATATATTACATAAGACAGTAATTGATAACATAACACTACACTAGGGCTTTATTGTTTTGACTTTTGTAAATACTGTAACCTTCGATATCACACAAAAAACAATTCATTTTATTCATCACAAATTTCATACAGCCATTGTTCCAGTTCATATATTAGCCTAACAGCTTTTGCTAATAACAACTGGATTTAACAAACAGATAATCAACAGAAGACTGTGCTGCATTTGCTAGACTTAGTAAACACAAAAAGAGAAAACATTAAACAGCAAGACACTGTACACAGTTATGCAATAAAATGATCCACTACACAGATACATGGTATGCTCAAAGTACATTTTTAGAACTAAACCTAGATTAAATAGTAGTACTTTATTTGGCTCACAGTAAGAAATATATTATTTGACTCATATGTTTCGTGTCAAGATCATGTTACCAGGAAATAAACAAATAAGAGGATACCTAACAACTATTTCCACTCCAATCATCTACCTGAAAAAGAAATGAGGAAGCAATTCCATTTCTTTTTTTAAGGGGGGCATCTTGAGCAAATTGCACCTTTTCAAGAGGAATGATTAAAAATATAATTCTTGCAGATTTTTCATAACTTAAATAAACATACCTCTGATGCTCACAAACATCTGTCTACTGTAACCCTTCAATAAACACAACTGAAAAAGTAATATGAAGAATAATGACCCCTGTCTGACCTCACCTTAAAAAAAAAGATGTGGGATAAATAACTTCCACCTGTTAATCTGCTAATCCTCTGTCTTCATCATGACAGCACAGTAGAAAAAACAAAAACAAAAAAGGCATTGCAAACATTGACCTTATTTCTTTCTCACTGAAGGACAGGATTAGCAGACATCTTCCTCATTGTCTCCCATCATTTCTCAAGTTCTTTTGCTTTTCTCTTCTGTTAGTAGATGCTCCAAACTCATCCCTGTCTTCTGTTTGACTGCCCAAAGTTTTAACTCACATGCTCTTTATTCTACATAATGTTGTGCACGAGTACACATACAGAATAATTCCTCCTACTTACTGATCTCCTTCCATCAGCAGTTTACAAGCATATTTACAGGAAAATTAAATCACTGCATCTCAAAAATAAAATATTTTATCAGTTAAAACAAACCTGAAAAGAAAGAAGTGAGAAAGAACAATCAAAAGCAACTAACACAAAGTAAACATTTAAATCACAATATCCAGGTCCTGGGAAGTTAATGAAAACTTCCATTGGAAATGGGATTCTCTGATCATGATAATAATAATAAAGAGCTTCAAACAGTTTTTATATGTGCTCCTAACTCTTCTTAAAAATTACATAACAGAGTTCAATTAAGCACAGAAAAACTTTTTAGATATCCTTAGGGATCAAGTATGTGAGCTTCACCTATATGATATTTCCAATAACATGCTGAAATGTCATTTCCAATAACATGCTGAAATGTCATTTTTGACGAAAAACACGAGTCCTTTATGAAAAGTGATAAAAATGTTTGTGATAAAAATTTTCTGTATGTTGTCTCCAGGTCTCTGTGTATGGCATAAGGAAGAAATTCATTGATAACTTTAAAATCTCAATATACAGTCTCCGGCAGCTGGAATGTACCTGGCCAAGGCAGCGGCCAGTGCGACATGAAGGCAGAGGGTGCTAAGAATCCCCGGAGGACCGGACTAGGCTGCCATCTGATGCTGACCTTGGCTACTTACAATGGACGCTCCCTATCTTCTGATTCAAGGCTTCTTGAATTGGAAGAGGAACTACAAAGGATCAAGTGGGACATCGTGGGGCTAAGTGAGGTAAGGAGAAAGGAGAAGATCTCATCGAACTGAAAAGTGGACATCTCTTCTACTATCGTGGGACAGATACTGGCAGAACTAGTGGTGTTGGATTTATAATAAACAAGAAACTGAAGGATAAAGTTGTAGAAGTTGAAAGTTCCTCTGACAGAGCTGCACGACTTGTTATCCAACTCTCGAAAAGATACCAGGCTCAGATTATTCAAACTTATGCATACCCACCACAAGTCATCCTGAAGAAGAAATTGAAGAAATTTTATGAGGAAATTTGTCATCTAAATAATAAAGGTAAGCAGCACTTGAAAATAATTATGGGAGATTTCAATGCAAAAATAGGGCAACGGCAACAGAATGAAACTTCAGTAGGTAAATTCGGTCAGGGCAACAGAAACCAGCGTGGAAATACTCTCGTTGAGTTTGCAGAGGCAGAAGGGTTTTTCATCTTGAACTCCTTCTTCAAGAAAAAGCCACACAGGAAATGGACATGGAGACATCCAAATGGGACGACAAGTGAAATTGATTTTATTATGTGTAACAAAAAATTCGTCATAGAAGACTGCAGTGTGCTAAACAAGTTCAACACAGGTAGTGACCATAGATTGGTGAGATGTAAGATGCACCTCAACACTAAACTTGAACGTGGCAAGCTCATAAGACAAACAAAATCTATTGACATAACCAACCTTAAAAAACACCATAATACCTTCAAGTTAGAACTGAAGAACAGGTTCTCTGCTTTAAAAGGCCTAACATCGGAAGAAGTGGACATCTCTGAAGTTAACAGAAAAGTGACAAAGCTCTTATGGAAACAGCAACAAAATTAGCTGGGTCTAAGAACAAGTTGCATGTGAACAAATTATCAGGAAAAACCAAAATGTTGATGCAAAAAGAAGAGAGATGAGGACAACTAAAGAAGATGTGACTTCCAAAGTGGAATATATAGAGCTATGCAAGACAGTAAGAAAAAGTATCACTGAAGGCGTAAGGAAATTCAACTGTGAACTAGTGAGGAAAGCAATTGAAAACAACCAAAGCCTAAAGATAGCAAAGGGACATCTCAGTAAGGGAAGAAAACAGATTATGGCACTGAGAAAAGAAGATGGTTCTGTAACAAGAAATAGAGGCGAAATTTTGACAAGAGTGAAAGATTTCTACTCCAAATTATATGAAAGGGATGATATATGCACTCCAGACATCACGAAAGATACCAGTACCAGAGTTCCTCAGTCCTTCCAGCAGAAGTTGCACATGCAATCAAGAACATGAAGCGAGGAAAAGCTCCAGGAGAAGATGGAATTACTGTAGACATCATAAAAGAAGCAAGTGGAGAAATCGAAACAGTACTGCTTCAAATTTTCACTCGATGCCTTAATGAAGGAAAGATTCCTGAGGATTGGAACACCGCTACAATGATCCTGCTACATAAGAAAGGTGACATTGAGGATCTCGGAAACTACAGACCTATCAGCCTCCTATCAGTAGTTTATAAAATCTTCACTAAAGTTCTTTCACACCGCTTGAAGGTAGCACTAGACATGGCTCAACCGAGAGAACAAGCTGGATTCAGGAGTGGCTACAGCACAATAG
Organism: Macrothele yani; assembly: GCA_039090855.1. Taxonomy (NCBI): domain Eukaryota; kingdom Metazoa; phylum Arthropoda; class Arachnida; order Araneae; family Macrothelidae; genus Macrothele; species Macrothele yani. The sequence continues at coordinate 136,680,057 of CM077002.1, forward strand.
ATCATATCCACGTGCTGAGAGAACTAATTGAAAGAAGCGAGGGAATATGAACTTCCATTGTGCATGGCTTTTATCGATTATGAAAAAGCCTTTGATTCGGTGAAACCATCAGCAGTTACAATGGCTCTGAAAACCTGCGGTATTGAAGATGCATACATTAATATTATTAATAACATCTATGAAAATGCAAGTGCAAAGATTAGGCTGTTTGAAAATACAACACACGTAAAAATTGGAAAGGGAGTGAGACAAGGTGACACCATATCTCCGAAGAGCTCTTTAATGCCACATTGGAGGGTGTTTTTCAGTCACTGAGCTGGGAAAACAAGGGGATAAAGATTAATGGAGATTATCTAACCCATCTTCGTTTTGCTGATGACGTAGTCATTTTTGCAACTACCCCATCAGAGCTGCAGAGTATGATCCAGGAACTTGCTGACAAGAGTAAAGAAGTGGGATTAAAAATGAACTTTCAGAAGACAAAAGTGATGTTCAATGCTTTTACAAGAAATGAAGATTTATCGATTGATGGAGAAAAGCTGGAGATAACAGACACGTACGTTTATCTTGGACAGCAGATATCAAGTGAGGGTCACATTGATGAAGAAATTAATCGGCGTACAAAACTTGCCTGGAGAGCTTTTGGAAGAAACAGCATAATTTTCAAGAGCAATATGCCATTATGTCTTAAAAGAAAAGTGTTTGATCAATGCATCCTTCCAGTGCTTACGTATGGTGCAGAGACGTGGACCTTAACTAAAAGAGACATACAAAGGCTGCAGACAACTCAAAGAAGCATGGAGAGGTGCATGCTTGGTGTAACCAGGAGAGATAAAAAGAGGAACTCGTGGATCCGAAAAATGACAAGAGTGGAAGACATCATGATCAGAGTTAAATCCCTGAAATGGCAATGGGCTGGACATACTGCCAGAAGGACAGATCATCGATGGACAGCCGAAATTTTAGATTGGATTCCAAGGGACAGGAAAAGACCCAGAAGAAGACCACATAGGAGATGGGTGGATGAAATTCGAAAGTATGCAGGGGTGACATGGAGGAGACTGGCACAAGACAGACCGTTGTGGAGGAAACTTGGGGAGACCTTCGTCCAGCAGTGGATTGATAATGGTTGACAATGATGATGATGATGATATAAAAAACTTTACTCTAAATTCCTTAAAAATACTGTAGTTCCTACTAAAATGAAATATGATACAGCAAAAACGAATTGGATGAACATACAACCGAATTGATACGAATTGGGGGGAAAAAATTCTTCTTTTTTGCAAAGTTTGGTGACATACTAGGTTGAGAATAGAATTTCAGTGTGGTGTAAGCCTCGAGGGAATCCCGTGATATCGAAGACGTGGTTGGAACAACGTAATCACTCAACGAATGGCGCTACAGTGAAAGGTATGTTCTTCCAATTCGTTTTTGACGTATTATTTTTTATTTTATCCCAATTCATTTAAATTCGTTCCAATTCGTCTAATTTTCTTTTTCCCCCAATTTGTATCAATTCGGTTGTATGTTCACCCAATTCGTTTTTGCTGTATCACATTCCATTTTTGTAGGAACTACAGAAGGATTTTAGAGTAAAGTTTTTATATATATTGAGATTTTGAAGTTATCAATGAGTTTCCTCCTTATGCCATACACAGAGACTTGGAGATAACATGCACAAAGTTTTATCACAAACAGAGAACCTTTTGATAAAGGACTTGTGTTTTTTGCCAAAAAAGAGTTCAATTACTTAACAAAAAGTAGAACAGTATACTTCTTTCTTGAAAAACGATTTGCATAATATTTAATACAAAAATAAAATGAAATAAATGCAACTAATAAATGAAAGACATTCATTTATGATTTCCAGGTAGTAATACATGCCATAATTTTTAAAAGCCCAAGTGAGTGATAATACTCTACAATAAATGTTGATGTACAGAAACTGGAAATTTTATAGACATTTTAGTAGCAATGAACTGGAGGCTTTATAAAATGTAATCTCAAGAATATATTACCAAATTTCCTATCAAGGCTACAAGCTGAAGTTGCCCTTTTTGCACCAAATTCCCTCTCTTCAGACCGTCGTCCACTAACTGCAGACATCAACACAGATCCTTGAGCGGGACCACGTCCAGCACCAAGAGCAGCAAGGTCAAGATCAAACGTTCGAGGTGTGGAACTGCCAAAAGCAAAGCTCATTGAGTTTCGATGAGCATTCCTCCTAGCTTCAATACGTGCTTCCCTTTCCAAATTGCGACGAAGTATTGCTTCTTTTCGTTCCTATGAGCACAAGGAAAGGGGATCAAATTGAATTTAAGAAATTGGAGCATATTGCAATTAAATTAAAACATGCAGATAGAAGAAAAAAGTTTTTAAACATGTTCCACTCCCACACTTATCACTACACAGTTCTTATAAAAAAATATCCAAAATTTAATTTCACATCAAATCAATGTAAATTAAGTCTCACTTATATCTTCAAAAGTCATTTACTTGTTTTTCAAGTCTAATTTACCAAGCATTTTTTTTTTCTTTCTATGTATCAGCATACACATTAAAATAATGCTTATGTTACATTATGATGCTCATACATCAGACAATGATGCACTGACACACACATTCAAAATGATAAGAACTAACTTATTTTACAATCAATAATAACATAATGTGGTATGGACAAAGCAACATTCAGCCAATACAGACCCTTCCTGGTTTTTGGACATACTCTGAGTGAACAAAACGATGACTTACACCCCTCACCTCACCCCATTCTGTGCAGAATCAACTGGCTTGCATTCTAGCAGCAAAGAATGATAACCTTTTGTTTTGGTGTGTGTGTGTGTGTGTGTGTGTGTGTGTGTGTGTGTGTGTGTGTGTGTGTGTGTGTGTGTGTGTGTGTGTGTGTGTGTGTGTGTGTGTGTGTGTTAAGTTTGTGTGGCAAAATATGGGGAAGAAACATCGTTTAGGAGCATCCATGTCAGCTATATTGCAACAGGAAGGTTGTACACACAGCATAGTCCTGAATGTGTTTTTGGAGTGAGAAAATGAAGGAAGAATGGCAGTTTGACACTCAAACCAGGAACAGAAAAGGAGTGATGCTCAGGGAAAAAGGATGGCTTGACCTCAAGATACAGAGTTCTTAATTAGGCCACTGTTTATATCCCACAAATACATGTTCTTTTTTTTTTTTTTTAATTCAGACCATAACTACAACAAGAAGTCACAATGTCTCAATTTTCTTAGACAGCTGGCTTTTAAAGTTATTAACAGCATTTCTGAAGATGCAAAGCAAAATTACTGATGGTAGCAAGTTTTAAATGATAACATGAGCACTGGTATATTTATTAAATCTGCATGTAACTGTACTAAAACCAAGAGAAGAAATCTAGATCACTGCTCTTTGGTTTGATCCAAACTCTTGACTAGTGCAAGTAGTTTTAAGTTACACATAAACAAATAAACACTATAACATTTGGATTTTGACTGATAGTGACAGCTCAATACAACACATGAGCAAATGGCAGAATCTTAATGACAAAAATAGCAGGAGTGTTACTTATTGCTAAGTTAAAGCATTTATCTCATTGTGGTGAAATACATTTTCAGTGGGTTTTCCCCCTGACATCGGTCTCAAAGATGATGTTTATTTGGCTACAGAGGGTTGTCAGGAGGTACCATCACAATCTCACAGTTCAATTTTTATTGAAATTTTCTCACAAATCAGGGTTACTAACAATTTGACTTAAATGAAGCCACCTACACACAACTGGCATTGTGGAAACTTGGAGCAGCCCTCAAAAGTTCATCGTCGATAGGAAAGACAAAATTGCCTTATCAAGACTAAGTAGCAGTCATTTGAGACCAATTAAGATTGAGTGGGATTGCAGGATCTTTCAACCTTGTCTCAACTGTAACATGCAGACCTGCCAACTTTGAAACCGTTAAAAAAAAAAAAAAAAAAAACCAGTCAATGTTTAATCGATATGCTCGATTGGCTTGATGAAATGTATTGATAACACATTTCAAACATGTCGATTAAAAACCAATATATTAGGCAAATGATTCATTGATTTCAACTGATTTTGTATGCTACGATTAAGGTATTTGGCAACACTTCCCATTTACAGGAATAACAGCAATTGATATGTAATTATCCCATAAACGCTATAACTCTGCATACACAGATAAAAATTTCATGTACACATGATATTGCAGTAACTTTTTTACTTTAACTTAAATGAAGTTTGGATCTGAAACTTTTGTGCCAACATGTCTGAATACCTGTTAAAAAGTAATTTTATGTCATGTGTAATGTTGATATTATTAATTTCTCTCTGATTTAGCAGTTAGCGCCAATCCCATTCCTACAGCACTTTTACTGAGTCTTTCCTGCTACGCTGCAAGTAGAAAGGATTGGGATGAAGATTAAATTGTGAACAAGTAGATCAGAGCATACAGACACGGTGGTCCTCTGGGCAATTTATTCTCATTTCCAAATTGTACTAACCTGAGAAAAATAAAAATATTAAAATCAGCAAAAAATGTTGTCAGTAAATTAGCCGTAAAACAAGTAGGATTTCTACAAATTTTTATGAGTAAACCATAAAAAAAAAACTTGGCAAGTATGATCATGGCTTATGTCTCACCTAGTCACCAACTTTTCAGCATTGACTTAACCAGAGACTTTCTTTCACCAACCAGATTTTGTCTTTGTTTCACTCGAGATGCACGGTCTTACCACAGATATCATGTAAGGGAATAGAGATTGTCTGTCTGCTCTGTTGAACATATGCTTACGCTGTGAGAACCATTAGAGCCCCATTGAGTGGGTCAAGATGTTGGAGCGGGGCATATTACGAAGGATAGTTTGGACTTGGCTATTGTGCAAAAACTGCTGAAAGCTTGCTTAGATATAAATTGTATGCTGAGAGACAAAAATATAATTGTGCTTATTTGCCTTTTGCCCAATGCTGAAAAATATGTATATATCTGGGAAGGCATTAGTTAACAAGATAAATTTAAAGCTGGTGTTGTATGCAAATATGAAAAATGACTGGAAAACATTTTAAAGATGGTAATGTGGCAAATATTCAAAATAATGAAAAAGGAAGCAACTTATTTAAAATCAACAAGTAGCTATTAAATCCAGGAAACTATTGATTTGAACCCAAAAATAACGGCTTCCACATGCTTTACATAGGAAGGTTGAAATAATGTGAATTTTTTTCCTTGCTTGCTATTACCAGTGTCTTTCTAATTTATTGATAATACTTGCTCAAAAATATTAATTTTATTAAAAATGTTGATATTTCACCTTGTTATGCACTAAGAAAATTTCAGTTTTTAACATTTCAAAGTATTTATTAGGTTTGGCAAACATGCAACCAAATGACACATTAAATGTAAGCATTCATTAACAAGAAACCTCAAAATTCTATTATCTCACAACAAATTAAAAACAGTGCGATTTTTTTTATATCCCAGATGCTAGAATACAATTTCCATTGAATTTAAGCCCTGGCCGAATCTGAAATGCTTTAATATTTTGTAAAAGCCTTGAAATTGCAGTTTGCTCTAAAGAATATTATTGTTGTTGTTGTTTTTTAATTTAAATATTATGATTTCCTCCACCAAATGAGTACCAACTGCTTAGAATCTTAATATAAATAACAAATCACGATGCCAAACACATATTCTGTTTACTTAAAGTAAAATAGGCTTGCCTAAGGGAAGTGAGGTGACCGGGTTAAAATGGCACCTACATTGCCATGCCTCATGGGTTGCGTGTCCAATCTAGCTTCTTATATATGATATCTGTAGGTCTTACGGACTCGATCTAGCTTGAACATTTTAAGCTGAAGTAGTAACAACAACACCAGAGTGAGAGGCAACTAGAACAGCTGGTATGAGCTTCTGAAAAATTGTTCCATAAAGTATAAAACACTTTTTCAGAATCATTATGAACAGCAAAAAAAAAAAAAAAAAAATTGTATAAAAATATCAAGATCCACCAGAAAGTAATATTTCCTATATTTATTCTGGAATTCATTGCTATATGTTAATGACAGTGGCATTACCAATACACTCCAACAATTGAACACTTGTTATTAGCCATATGTGGGATTTACAACAGTAAAGTGAAACAGATAACAGCATGACAACAATAGAGGACATAATAGCATGGCTTACATGCCTTTGAAAAATGGGCAGTTCTTTAATTCATGGGAACCAAAGCTCAGAAGCAAAAAATGTATATAATCAAGGAGCACTGTGGAAAAGAGAAATGAATGTGAGAACTTTTTGCTGCTAAGTAAATCACATGAACAAAGGGAATGTGCAGCAGGTAAACCTGATCATAAAATAGTTGTTGTGACACAGCTGTAACATCAAATATTTTTCCAGTAAGTGATCTCATACATATGTATCATTAAGCTGTTCCCCGAGATTCAGAGGTTAGCTCCGCAAAGAAAGATCATGTGCCAAGTACACATTTAACTGATAGAACTAGAATTTACTTAGTGTTGGTGTATCAAATGTCTCCACTTACAACAATCTCTGCACACCGCTCGAGCTTCATTAACATCCACCACATGCCGCACACAAGATCTTTTGTGCTTCATACTCATAATCTTTTTCTCAAGCAGACATTCCTGAATCTGATCCTCCCATGATTTCCTTGGCCTTCCTCTACCTTTCTTTCTTTCCTGCCACTTGGGCTGAAAAAAATTCTCTTAGTCAGCACATCACTCATTCTTTCAACATGGCCAAACCACCTAAGAATATTAATCTCCACCTTACTAACAACATTTTGTTTTGCCTCACATTACACATCTGCAACACCTCTTAATTCCTCACATGATGAGCATGTGCCTTACCCCCCCCCCATAAGCAACACATTTCCTCAGCATACAAACTCCTATGTCTTTTCTGCAGTACCTAGGTTTCACTGCCATACATCAGAGTAGGAACAATTACACTTTCATACACAGCCATTCGGGATTTCCTTGAGAACCCGTCATTTCTATGAAATCCTCCTAAAGCAGCTATGACTTTCAATGAAAAATTCACTCTCCTATTAATTTCACTATCTAATTTGTTCCCTCTGTCAAACATACTTCCTAAATATACAAACTCATTCACCTGGCCAATCTCTGTGCCATTAAGGCTTATCTTGCATTCAGCACGAACAGTTCCTCACTCAAAAATCATAATGTTGGTTTTACCCTTATTTATACTCAGTTTGAATTTCATACAAACTTCATACATCCGGGACAACATACTCTGCAACTCACTTTTGCTCTCTGCCAAACAGGACTGTGTCATCAGCATACAGCAATCTGCACACACGCATATTACCAAGACAAAAATCCGTATTATCTATTTTGGCATCACGCATGCATGCATCATGGTGGGCGATCTTAGTGAGAGATGGGTTTGCCTCCACGGGGCGCACCATGGGCAACAATGGCACACAGAACAGCAACAAGGGCTTCTGTGAATCTTGGAGAGGAGCCAGCTAGTTCTGTGTGACATTGCTGGCAAAAAGACCCCAACTCACTTGGGTTATGTTCCAGAATCCTCAGGTTGAATGACCAACTGAAACCGTCAGCTGTGGACTAATCCCACACACTAATGTACTTCCCCTGAGTACACAGACTAAAAGTAAGCTAAAAAGGAATTGTGTGGGATATGGTGGAGCTACCACACTTGAGAAGGATGGTCCACCACGGAATCGATCTGGACTTTATAAACGGCACATGAGAACGAGATCTCGGCTGAGTGAGTGTAAGATTGGTGTATGGAATACTAGGCGTATAAATGGAATAAGAGATTTCACTGATGGTAAAAGCCACACAATGATGAGTAGTAACCTTTACTGAATCCAGTTAAGGCTGAGACACATCTATGAGAGAGTAAATACTTGTAATAAGACCTGTGCCCATTACATATTTTGCTATGCTTTGTTTTCCAATAATTGTCTACTATGAAGAGGCAAAAATAAAAGTTTTTATACAACATGGGTGCCACACTTTAAACAGTCTGTGCATGTTAAAAAAAGAAAAAAAAAGGAGGGAGAGGACGAGAGCTTGTCTAATGAGCGTAACTTTCCAAAGTACAGAAAAAATCAATAAATTGAAGAGTATAACATGATTAAAAAAAGCAGCTTTGGGTCACAAGGGTGTTAGTATCAAATGTGCTGTAAATCCAGTCTCGTGTACAGTGTGAGTGTATATATATGCACACGAACACACACGGAAATCTGTCAAATACTGATTTCCGTATTTGTGTCATTAATTGTGATAAAATTATTTTTTCAGACAGAATCTTACTTTTGAAAATGCTATTTGATTTGCTTCTTTTGATGTTCAGTTTGCATCTGAGGGTTGTAGTGATTCTTGATTATCTAAGCATGTAACTTTGTGATATATGTATTTAAAATTGAAACACTGATATTCCACATGAAAGTACTCCAGAAAACACTTAATATAATAAAAATAATACATGTTTGGCTTAATACACAGACAATGTCATGCCAACCTGTTCTGCTTCCCATATCTGCCTCTTTCTTTCTTCAACTTGTTGTCGCCTTTCGTCTTCCCGCAAACGAGCCTCTTCAATTTTTCTTCGTCGTTCTGCTTCCTGTTGTTCTCTGTACTTTTTTGCCACCGTGAATGACTGCTCTAATTCTTGTTGTTTCTTCCTCCTCTCTTCCTCTTGTTGTTCCTTAAACACCCTAACTCTTTCTTCGCGTTCCTTTTGAAGGAGAGATTCTTTAGCATCTGTAGGAAGGGAATAAACAAAAAAATTAGTTTGAATACTAGAAAAAAATAACTGCACAGTTAATATAGTACATCTTCATACATGGGGCACCACTACAACAAAGCACAACAAAAATAACAACAATAATTCTTTCTTACTCTACATCAATGACCTGTAATTATATGGAAAATCTCCATCAGAAAGTAAATGACCACTTGATACATTTCAATATTTGGCCAAGATATTGCAATGAAATTAGGAATAAAAAGATGTGCAACACTATCAGTTAATACAGACATAACTGTTGATTCAGGCACAATAATACTGCCAGATGGAAATGTAATCAAATAGCCTTGATGATGAAAAAAATGTTTAGGGAATCTTTAAGCAGAAGACATCCAACGCGAAACAGTGAAAAATGACACGTGAGTGCTGAATACATTAAAAGAGTTTGCAGAATTTCAAAATCTAAAGTGAACAGTGCAAATACCATTCATGCTCTAAAACAAGTGGGATGTACTAGTAATTCAATATACTTCCAAAATAGTAGATTGGACTCCAGTAACACTTGATACTTTAGATTTAAAAACTAAGAAACTTATGACAGCCAATCATGCCCTACATCCGTAAAGTGACATTGCTTGCCTTCATGTATTATCTAGCATAGATGATAGACTATTGCTACAGGTCAAACAAACAGAAGATGAAAACTAGGCTGTAAACGATTACACAATGATCCACAAAGAAAAAAATGTTGAATGATACATACAAAGGTACAATCAAAACAGATCTGAAAAGTAGCTAAGAAAATAAAAAGGAATCCTTAAGAAATTGAATAAATCCACAGCACAAACAACCACATGGTCAAAACATAAAAGACACATATGGTAAAACAGACAAAGAAAACAACTGGAAATGGCTACTTCCTCTGAAGAAAATTAAAGAAGGCCTAAGCTCTGCAACACAAGAGCAAGCACTTCAAAAGAAGGTCACAACTGATAGTAAATGCAGGCTACGCAAAGAAAAAGATGAAACAGTAGCTCATATGCATTAGCTCAAGCAGAAAAAAGAAACATGACAAACTTGCTGCAATGCTGCATTGGAACATATACCAGAAACATGCTGCACGAAATTGGCATACTGTTCAACAGCTTACATTGATATCGTAACCCCTCCCAGAAAAAAATTCTAGTTGTGCTCCTGCTTAGTTACATACACTATTCAAACAATTCTAAAAATATCAACATCAACCAAGTCTCTCACTCACTCCATTAATTACAATACTGGTATTTTCAAGTAGTAGTAATTTGTTGGAGAAGACTGGGCAATTTTTAAACATATGGGTGGAAGATCAGAACCAGCGCCATATGCTTATGAGCCACTTAATTGTACTAAAGACAAAGTGCATCTACAAGAACAATGATCAATAACACAAACATCTTGAAACAGTTGTGGCTGGTTTAACAAGTGAGAGGTCAGGCAGCATGTGCTGACCACAAAGTAGCACTTGAATTCCTACACCACCAGTGCTCAAAATGGGCCAGTACGTGCCGGTATGGCATACCAGCACTTTCTGGAATTTACATACCACCACTAATATTTTAGTAGTGGGAATTCCAGAAATGATTTTTTTTTTTTTTTTTTTTTTTTTTTTGGCCCCTTACTTACAAGTGCACATTCTTAAACATAGAAACCTTATATGTCTTGTGCCCTTGAGAAATAGCAGTGTGAGAACCATTGAGGGTATGGGAGTGGTGTACACAGGAGCTATAAGTTCAATCCTTCAAAGGATGGAAATGAAGCTACCCATAGCACATGCTCACATCTTGCCCAAGCCCCAGATCATCCCCCTATAGATGTCTGAAATTTTTATTATATCATTAATTTAATATATTCAGTTTGAAGAGTTTCTTCATAGAATGAGAAGTTGGGAGTAATAGATTAAACACAAATTTTAATTTTGCAGTAATGAGTATGAACTTTTTCCACTTCGGACATTTCTTTTTTTTTTTTTTTTTTTTGTTAAGGGTAGTGAGATTGCTATTAATTTAATACTGAATATTCATTCTGATTGTTGAGATTCTAATTTCCCGACTTCCTACTTCCTCAAAGTCCCTATTGAAAGGGGGTTGCCTTCTCGGCTCTGGAACTTAAAAAGTTCTGGGTTCAAGTCCAGCTGAATTACTAATGGTTAGCCGAGGTTTGGAAGTCTCGTTAATCTGTTGGTCCCGGGGTAGAGACTTCTCATTGTAAACAAGTCTAACCCTAGTCCTAGGTGTAGCATAAGTAGTGCCCTCTGGGTGCACAAACAAACCAACTGAAATTGACCACCATTGTTTCTGACTTATGGTGCAATAGTATTCCATGGAATTGTCAATAACATTTTCACACAAAGGAGTTTTTCTTAGAGGGATTTTTTTTTTTTTTTTTACTTTTTCAGTTTTTGAGATTCTCTGGTGAAGGCAATTTTTCTGGATGATTTTTAGCTAAATATGAGCATACCAGCCCTTCAAAATTCCCATTTCTAGCACTGTACAACACTCAAGGAAAAATAATCTAGCATAGTAACTTTTCTACCCAGCTTGTCTTCAGTGTAGAGAAAAACCAGCCTTTACTGAAAGCAAACAGCTTCATGTACTTTCATCTCTCAAGAACAGAAGCTGCACCTAGGCTTAAAGCTGCCAAGCCTTACATTCTTGCTCAGTGAGATAATGCTTTAGGAAATCTTAAGTTCAAGCATTTGATTATCTGCTGTTCAGGGATACCCTGAACAAATAAAGGATATTCTACAGAGAAGGAATCTGCCTGTCATGTGATAGTCAAACAAAAATGCCTGGATCAAAAGAGAAATCTCCAGTAATGGTTCATTTCAAGTTTCTAACTAGCACTGACACATTAGTATGAGGAAAAGGACCTGAAATCCAGAGTGTTTTAGTTCTTGACAATGCACTTGTCACCCAGAGGACTTAAGACAGCCCCAAGGACTTTACCTGTGGTAATGGTAGTTATTCCATGAAACACAACTTCACTTATTCAGTCAATGAATCAGAACTTCACATAACACCTAAAGTTGAATTACCAGCAACTAGCTAGCCTTCAAGGAATTTATCAAGGAAGCAGTTGACAAAGATAAACAGTCAATTTGGAATTGGTGTTACTTCTCTGATATTATGAGGAGTTAGAGTAAACATCACGGCAGCCTGGAAGTAAGTGACCAACAACTGCTCTAACATTGGTTGGAATAAACCAAGGATGGAGACATGATGGGGCTTAAGAAAGATGTGATCATGCAACTGCTGATAATATTATTCAGCTCAACAACCACCTAGAATTGGATGAAGTTGACAGTGATGATATGAAGGAGCTACTCCAGTCTCATCAGGAAATCACACTGGCAATGAGCTGTTAAAGCAAGAACACCAGCTTCCTAAGCATGCTGGTAACCCCACAGAAGATGCACTTGAATCAAACCTCAGAATGGGAATTTTGAGAGGGAACTGAGAAGTTCATGGATGACTGGGAGCTCTTCACTGAAAATGATGCAGATTTTGACCTCAGAATTGTAGTGAAGAGGACTGCTGTCAGTACATTCTCCAGATAGAAACAAATGCTCACAGAGGAATTTCAGGAAAGGCAACCAAGCATCAATGACTTCTTCAAGAAGGAAGATGTTTCACAACCTGACCCATCCATCTACCATTTCCACCAGGAATGGTAAATAGATGGGTCAAAAATGGTCCCTCAACATCACCAAACTCACCATGCCCATGTTAGTAAAAGTTCACTACACTTATCATGCATTAGTGAGCTTAGTAACCTTTTACTTACTTCATTAAAATCCTTATTTCACTATTATTCATCTGATAATTCAGAATGTGTTTATAAAGTCATGTTTATCCTCTGTGTTACTCTTTGGATAACCCAACAGACCCAGACTATGTTGATTTCAGGTAATAAATTACATGGTCAATAATGCATCTCCATAGACAACATGCTATAGCACTGATTTAGTTAGCACTCCCATTTTCAGTAACACACCCACCTCCTCTCTCCCTGGAAAAAAAATGGGATTTGCCTCTTATTGAAACAAAGAAATTGACTGGTGCAATGAGGAAACCAATAACAATGAGCCCACAGGAACAATTTTTTGATGTTCAATGCAACAGATATATGCTGCAAGTAAGTGAAATATGGAAAATTGACATGATAGTTAATTGTGGAATAACTTTTTTTACGGGTCTTTTAGAGGTTATTTTTAATGAAAGTTGGTTGTCAAATTTTCGAACTAAAGCCTAGTTCGTCATCAGGACTATGTCACTGGAGTAGTTGCTGCCACTCAATTGGAAGAGACCATCCGCAATTTCTCTAAAAGACCCGTAAAAAAAAAAGTTATTCCACAATCACTATGAATAGAGGTGCCATAAATGCATTTACAACTATGATAGTTAATGTTTCTGTATCACATTCAGATGCATAAAGTGTAAACAGCAAGCAAATTAATATGATGGTAGATATTTTGGACTCTTTGCTTGACCTAAATTGCTGACATCTTTCTTTGAGGATATTTGAAGGAACAGAGATTCCAAATAAATTAACTTACAGACACCTACCTAACTGAGCACACCTACCAAACTGAAAATTCAATACATTCTGACAACAGACATGCCAACCTTCAAAATCTGAAAATCGGGAGATTTTCACAGATCATAAAATCACACGAGCACTATTTCTTATCGACATTTTCCTGACGTAGGAACATTTCACTATTATTCATCTGACAATAGTACTATTATTGGTCCACTAAAAGTTCCAGAGAAAAAAGAACAGCGCAAAAATCATGCCCCCCCCCCCCCTACTGAAATTTGTTTTCATGTACGGCGATTCTGCAAGATAATGAAAATGTAAAATGGCCCGCATGTTTTTTTTTTTTTTTTTTTACAAATAAAATAGCAACCAATTGTTTTTCATTTCTCTTTTAAGTTGTGTGTGAAGGTGAAGATGACGAAAAGCATCGTACTAACATCACCTTTCATTACAAGGCGAGGCCAACTGCAACTACTCCCTTTTGTCGTTAAGTGAATTAGTTGAAACTCAATTGTTTATCATCACTTAGAATGTGCATGGCTCTGTTGAGGTGAGGAGTTGAAAGACTGAACTGCAAGGAGAAATCAGGGCAGCTCCCATCTGTCAATCAATAACTGACCCTCCCCAGGTTTCTAGTGCCAGAGCGGATGAGCTCTTTGCTGAAGGCGTCGTTTGACAATTGGACTGGGAAAAAAACTTTAAAGCAAATTTTTTCCAACCCATCTAGGAAGATTGGTCAGAAGCCAGTGCTTAGACCACTGCACCACTAAGGGTGGCTTTCCTTTTGAAGATAAGAGAGGAAAAGTATGAAACTGGTGACTGTAAGTGCCTTGCATCGACACTGAAAGAACAAGTTAGTAAAATCATGCAATGCATTGATTATGATACACTTTCCAACATACCAGAAATTATTACTCAAGTTATGAGGATAACGGCTGTGGAATAAATCTCGCTCCTGTGTCCTGACCTTTGACCCCATTTCGATGATATTCCACAGAACCGGTTCAGTACACCTCAAGAATAACATACTAAAGTTTTGTCGCAATAGAAGCAGTTTTACGCAAGTTATGAGAATAATGGCTGTGGAATAAATCTTGCTTTTGTGCAATGACCTTTGACCCCATTTCGTTGATATTCAACAGAACCGGTTCACTAGACCTCCGGAACAACATGATAACGTTTTTGTCGCAATCGAAAAAATTTTTGGTAAGTTATGATGCACAAGGGCAATGGAATGGATCCCACTCCAGTGTCCTGACCTTTGACCCCATTTCTAATAGGGTTCGCCCCCAGTGGTTCCCTACCACATACTAAAATTTCATCGAAATTGAACCATTTTTACGCAAGTTATGACGCATAAGGGCAATGGAACAAATCCCGCTCTTATGTCCTGCCTGAGCTTTGACCCCATTTCGCCCATTTTCAATAGGGTTCGTGCCCAGGTGGTTCCCTACCACATACTAAAATTTCATCGAAATCGAACCATATTTATGCATGTTATGACGCATAAAGGCAATGGAATGGATTGCACCTTTATGCCCTGACCTTTGACTCCATTTCGCCCATTTTCAATAGGGTTCGTCCCAAGGTGGTTCCCTACCACATACTAAAATTTCATCGAAATCGAACCATATTTACGCATGCTATGACGCATAAAGGCAATGAAATGGATCCCGCTTTATGTCCTGACCTTTGACCCCATTCCACCCATTTTCAATAGGTTTCGTTCCCAGGTACCACATACCAAAATTTCATCGAAATCGAACCATTTTTACACAGGTTATGACGCATAAGGGCAATGGAATAAATCCCACCCTTATGCCCTGCCTGACGTTTGACCCCAATTTGCCAATTTTCAATAGGGTTCGGGCCCAGGTAGTTTCCTACCACATACTGAAATTTCATCGAAATCAAACCATATTTACGCATGTTATGACGCATAAAAGGCAATGAAATTGATCCCGCTCTTATGGCGCGACCTTTGACCCCACTTCACCCATTTTCAATAGGGTTCGTCCTCTGGTGGTCCCCTACCACATACTAAAATTTCATCGAAATCGAACCATATTTACGCAAGTTATGACGCATAAGGGCAATTGAATGGATCCTACTCTTATGGCGTGACCTTTGACCCCACTTCACCCATTTTCAATACGGTTCATCCCCTGGTGGTCCCCTACCACATACTAAAATTTCATCAAAATCGAACCATTTTTACGTGAGTTATTGTGCCAACAGACAGACGGACGGACAGACGAACGGAAAAAGCTGGAGCATATACGCTTCTTCAACCTACGGTTGGAAAGCATAAAAGATTTCACAGGCAGTTCGAAATCATGGTGGTTGATGGAATTTCGACCATCCTAATGGCTAATTCTCGGTGAAAATCAGGAGAACTTGACATTCATTTGGAGGGTGGGAGGAAGGGCTGAAAATCCAGTCTCCCACCTAAATCCGGAGAATTGGCATGTCTGAGACAGGCATTACATGAGCAAGGTTCATAATTTTTGCTTTCATCTGCACAGAAAAACACATTCCACAAGTGTAGCATGTTAACATACTTCCCTTGTTATAAAAATTCCATTTCTCCTTTAAGTTGTGTAACATTTTCAATGAAATTTTACATCTTCATGTTCACAAAGAAAATGAATACTTCATTTTAAAATCAAAACAGTAAAAAAGAAAATCTTTTGAAGTTAAATTGAAACCACAAACATTGAAAGGGATCATTCACATACCCTTTCTAACTACTAACATTTCAACATGCTCAAGCATTACTAAATACAATATATTTAAAACAATTTTCAATAAATAATTCATTTAAAATTACTCCAACAGAAACAATCATCACGCTACATGCAGCACACAAAATCTTAAAACATGAATCATATGTACATCACAAGTTAGTTCATTACAAAACACGGAATATCTAATAGCGGATGAATTACTACAATATACAACATTAGTTACATTAAATGGTTAGAATGCACAAAATGCAAATAACTTATTGAGGACTTAGTAAAAATTAGTGATACAGGAAAAGCATTACTTTGGTTTCTCCTTATAGATAAACTGCTGAGTGATGATTTTACAAACCTGTTATTTAATGTCAGTGTGAGAAGTCAAACTGGAAATCCATAATTAGAAAAAAAATGCCATAATAAATATGGTAGAACAGCAAATTAGTAGCATTCAGCATATCCCACACTTTTGATGCTCAGCATTTTAAAGAATTACCTGGATCATCATATGCAGAAACTGTAACTGACATCTCATTTACTCCACCTTGTGCAAACCAGTATGAATCTGTGCAACACGAAAAAATTTTATATTTCCAAAGAAAAATGAAAACAAATATTGATTAAAGGCCATTCTGACAGCATTTTACATGGGCATCACACCACTCAAACAGAGGTTTATTAATATATAAGGGATATAAATAGATATGAAGCAATACGTATGTAACTGATAAATATAGACTGTGGAAATGCACGTTACTTTCTGAAAGAAACTAAAGATACGCAGGAGTTTTCAGCCCAACTTAGGCCTTGATCACCTGTAAACATTTGGAGCTAGACTGGTTGCCAGATTTGGTGTTTCAATTCATGAGTACAGTTATTGCCAACCAACTGAATCTCCTGTTGGTTGGCAACGACTGTAATCATGAACTTGAAACACCAAATCTGGTAACCAGTCTAGCTCCAAATGTTTACAGGTGATCAAGGTACAAGTTGGGCTGAAAGCTTCTGTGTATCTTTAGTTTCTTTTGGAATGTAACATGTGCACACATTTCCACAATCTACATACGAAGGATGTTACAGAAGTTTTGAGACTGCCTGAACTTTTTTTTTTTTTTTTTTTTTTTTTTTTTTTTTGATTGGAGGTTTAACGACCACCGTGAGCAACTCAAATGGGCTATAAGCAGTCGCCCGTCCCTAATTTTGGGTCACTGGTTCCAGGGAAGGGAAAGAGCCAGTGCCGTAAGACAAACACAACATCCATGCCTGACCGGGATTCGAACCCGGACCCCTTACGGACGAATGATCAGAGGTCAGCGCCTTAGACCACTGCGCCACCGGGGCGGCACTGCCTGAACTGCACAGTAATCTATGATGCCACTTGACTCAAATTTGTTTTCCTGATAGCTCAGACAGCACTGCGTTCTGGGAGATGTTTCTACCTGTGTGCATTACATCATTGTTTCTCTAGCTCGTGTTGAGTACAGACCTGTTGGCAATACCCAAAGTAGATTTGAAATGTGGGATGAGAGTGAGTGGGAAATTTTGAACGCCTGCAAAAAAAAACCAGACCAAAATGTTTGATCTGATGGAAAATTGCATTTGGAGATTCAGCTATGTCACATGCTAGTGTTTTCTAGTGGCATTTTTCAGGTGGTGCACAAACCTGCAAAGGTAAATAATGAACTGTGATGCCATCCACCTTAAACACCAATATCATCTATGTGACAATTGGTGTAATGATACAAGAAGAATGCCATCTAACAGTACATGCTCTTTTGCTCAGCAGGCACAGGTTGGCATACCACATACCCATGAGATATTTATGGCACTTTTGGTTATCAGAAAGTTGCCATAAAGTGGTAAGAATGCAGCTGTCAGAAGCGCAGAAATATCATCACATTATGACCTGTCAGTAGTAGAAAAGCATTTTCCTTTACGACAGCTCTCAACAATATAATTGTGACACTCGTAATACTGTTTCACACGTTATTCATAAACAAGTTGACTACCCCCAGGAGCATGTTGTATGTAATGTAATATATAAAACATTATGCATTCGATTATGGAATTAAGCAATGTTATCAAAATGTACTCACCAGTCTTCAGTTCGGTTGTATACTCCAATAGGGTTACTGCAGCGCTTGATATTAATCTTTTTTTTTTTTTTTCTTGGTTAAAGGTTGTACATTTTGAAAGTATGAAGATTCGTATGATGAGTGGCTTGAAGTAAAATCTTAAACTGGTTGCCGCCGTGGGCAGCACGGAAGAAATGTGTATTAAAATGAAACGAGAAACGAAAAATTTCTGCAAAATGAGAAGGCATTCATGAAAACAAGGTTATATAAGAAATGACTATAAAATCAGTGAACGATGAATTCTCGTGACTGGCCGCCGACATTAAAACCAAACCTTTCGTTAAAATTAAAAGAATTTACGAAGAAATGGATGATTTACAGAAAATACATCTTAACATCGAAAAGACAAAGAACCAGAACTAAGGAATTAAATATTCAATGGTTCTGGTTCTTTGTCTTTTCAATGTTACGTCGTACTTTCTGTAAATCATCCATTTTTTCGTAAATACTTTTAATTTCTACAAAAAGTTTGGTTTTAATGTCGGCAGCCAGTCACGAGAATTCATCATTCACTGATTTTATAGTCATTTCTTACATCATACGAAACTTCATACTTTCAAAACATACATCCTTTAACCTAAAAAAAAGGATGATTGGAATATACAACCGAACTGAAGACTGGTGAGTACATTTTTGGTAACATTAATCGAATGCATAATGTTTTATAACACGTTACGACATGCTCCTGCCGGGTAGTCAACTTGTTCAAAACAGTATTACGAGCGTCACAATTATATTGTTGACAGTTATCATAAAGTTACATAAGCCATGCAGTAAATGTTCGATAAGCTCGTTATACAAACTGTCAGAACATAAATTTTAGAAAGCATGCTGAGAAATGATCCTGCCTTCCTGCATAAGGTAATTGTGTGTGGTGAGACGTGGTTTCACCATTACAACCCATAGGCAAAATTGGTCTTCACAATGGGAAGCACCTGGAAAGTTCTCGATGATCCAAGAAAACCAAAGTGCATCACACTGTGGGAAAGGTGATGCACTTGTTTTTCTTCAATAAATCAGGTGTAATATGTGACCACTGCATTGCACTAGTTCCTACTCTGCACATGTCCTTAAGAAAAATCTGAAACAAAAGAATTGCCAAAAAATGGCCAAACTTCAAACACTTGGGCTCGGTGTTCTATTCAGACAACACTCCAGCTCATTTACCCTGAAATTGCGCAACAAGCAATTGCCAATTTGGATATGAAAGTGATGCCTCCTTCACAACATTCCCCAGGGCTCACTCCTTGTGATTTCTTTTTGTTTCCCCAAATCAAGAAACATCTGAGAGACCAACATTTCCAGTCCAATGTTGAGCTAAATAATGCTGTGATGGGTGTACTTAACCCTATGTCACAGAAAGGTTCACCCGTGTGTTTGAATATTGGAAAAAATGCTAGGGTTCTAGTACTGACAGGGAAGGATCATATTTTGAAGGGGAAGTAGCAGATAAGCTGCAACAAGCATGGAGTGGTTTAGTTATAGCAGGTCCAGTCTCAAAACTTTTGGAATAACCCTAGTATTTTCCATATACAGTATTTTTGCAGAACAGAATGCAAGAATCGACGTGTAAATTACTTAACCAAGAACATGCAGTATCAGTCCCAATATGGGCATGCACTAAGAGACTTACCAGAATGTGTATGTAAGATGTTTAACCTACTTCAGTAACTGCTGGAATCATTTCTTCATATATACAGTAAATAAAGAAATACTGCTGATGAATGACAAACCACTCTTTAGATGACCAAATATGTCACATCTATAATTCATAAAAGCTGTCACATCTGGCCCATTTATTATCATATTTTTAAGACACTTTTGAATTCTCATATTTTGCAGTTTTTGTTAATTATATTTTATGGCATGTTCAAAAGTGATCCAAAAGAGAAAGCAATCTGCACCTTTCTATTCTACTTATGCTACTACTGCGCCCAAAATAATGAAAACAATCAGTTTAATTTGCAACTTCATTCTGCCTTCACACACCACAAAGCTATTCTTCTTGTTCATATCATTACACCATTTTCATAGAACTAAAGATGACTAACAAAAAGCAGATGCACCATGAAAAACTTTTTTGCACCTGCCATCTTTGTACCTGTCCTACAAACAGATGCCAGTAAGTTTTATTGACTACTTTCCCCATTCCCTAATGAGATGACTACAGATGTCAGTTTTATAAACTGCCTCTTTCTCATTTTGATAAGATGCCTGTGACCTGAAGAGCTGAAAAAGTTTTATGACTGAACTCTGTTAGTTGGCAATACTGTAAAATTATGCCAGAATGAAAACTGCTTTTTTCCCTGCATAAGATAATGAAGTAAAGAGAAGGTTTTGGGTACATATCACTGAAAATGCAATGATGTGGGGAAAAAAATCAAATCATGTACGAGGGTCGATCAGAAAAAAAGGTTACATACTACAGTAGGAGAAAGGAAAACTCATCAACCAAGCAGTGTTTGAGCAGTGTGACATAGGATATGAAGCACTATTTCTCAACAAAATCAATGTGACGATTCAGACATTTGTCAGTCTGCACTGCACGACCAGCTTGTCCATCCTAGACCGAGAAACGTCATGTCCCTGCTGATATAGCCAGTTTGTTGCAGCTGTTTCCATGTCATCGTCACACATGAAGCAAGTACCAGACAGGTGCTAGAGCCAAGTCTGGGCTGTAGGCTGGGTGCTTCCACATCTCCCTCCAGAATTTGTGGAGCAAGTGCTGCATGGTGGTGGTGGTGTGCAGCCTCACACTATCATAAAGAAAAATGATACCACTGCTCAGCAGACCTGGTCGTTTTTATAGGATGCTCTGGTGCAATTTTTTCAGCATGGCACAGTACCACTCAGCATTGATGGTGTGCCCATGCACTAAGAAGTCCACCAAAGCATACTCGAGTAATCCCAAAAAACGAATGCCATGATTTTTTCAGCAGACTGTGTGGCTTTGAACTTCCTCCTCAGTGGTGAAGCAGCATGTTTCCATTGCATGGAAGCTCTCTTGCTGATGGGAATGAAGTGGCAGAGCCACGTCGCAACCCCAGTCACAATGTGATCAAGAATTCTCTGTCAGTCTTCAGTGTAATGCTGCAGGAATGTCAAACATGCCATCATTCGTGCTGCTTTGTGATAGATGAATAATGAATGTGTCGCCCATCTGGCACTAACCTTGGAGTACTGCAAAACATCCACCACAAGACATTGAACAACGCCATAGCTCAATCCCAGCTTGAGCACAATATGGCGCAAAGTTACCCTTGTCTTGAATCATTCTGTTAGTGTTGATCTCTGTTGTCAATGAACTTGGATGTCCACTGTTCGTGCAATGTCAGTTCCCCACATCATACCTGTCGGATTTTTAAAAAGACCACCACCATTTTGGCGAGTGTTGTCAAGACATCACATTGTCATCATAAACTTTGACAAGCTGCCAATGAATTTTAGCTGCACACATTCTTGGCCTGTAAAAACCTTATCACTAAACTCATTTCAACGTCAGACAGTGTTTTCAATCGCATCGCCATTTCGAAATGTCACTGCATATCTCATGCTGGACACAGGAGTTCACAGAGATACCTGGAGCACTAGCGCCATCTTTCAAACGTACATGTCATCTATGCCACTCGTACGACATCCCGTATTTACTTTATAGTGCATGCAACCTTTTTTTCTGATTGACCTACGTATGTTTCCACATTTCCTACAAAGCAATTATTTGTGCACAGTGGTTGCAGCAAATTTTTGGACAGGGAGTAAAAATACTTTTTCACGTGATTTTCAAGAAGTATTTTGTGATTTTTAGAAGACCCTTCATCTCATTTGCAAACAACTCCCACAAAAATTCTCATTTCCAAAAAGAAAAAAAAAAATATTCTATTAAAACATACGTTTAAAAGTATAGGTTAAAAGTATGCATCCTTACCTCAGCGACAATGATGAAAATTCTGTAATTCTGTGATATATATATATATATGTACAATTCTTCCCACACATGTATCGTAATTTTGGTAGTAATATCCGCACTAGTATATAATCCGCACACCGCGAAATTCACATAAAAATTGTTTTTCCTACATATAATCCGCAGACTGTGACATTCAGGAAAAAAAAATCTTCGTATAATCCGCACATCAAAGATGTTGAACTGGAAGTGGAATTTCCAACAGAAAAGTTGGTCATATAATGACCCAGTAGTCCAAAGTAGTAAGAAAAAAACAATTTTATTAAATGAAAAAATTCACTTTTAAAAAAAAGTTATTATTTTATATTTTTATCTCCAGACAGATAAAGCTCAGTGGTGGAGCATCCATAGATCCCGCCCATGCAGCTCCAGAGTATTGCATTACACCTTGCCAATGATGAAACGCTGACAGTCCTAGAAATACTGTATACTGTATGTACTTGCGAATAAGACGAAGGTTTTTGGAGGAAATCCTGCTTTCAGAGTTTGGGGATCAGCTTACACATGGGCTAGTAAAAAATAGGGCTAGACTTCCACAAATTCTCCCGAGGAATTGATCGATGGATTTGTTTGCGTTTTAGACAGTGGCTTTCTGCGTGTTACTGCGCGACTGTTTTCTGGCCTTCTCAAAACTAACGTGCAGTGACACAATCATATCCTCAACTATGCCCACCATTTTAAGTTTAAATTTGGCAGTGTAACTGAAACATTTTCTTTTCAAAGACTTCATGAATAGCAATGAAGGAAAATATCAGCAGCAAAGACGTTGGTCAAAATGGCGAAGGACGAACTGAAAACACAAGGATCCGAAAGGAAGAATGCACATGAGATCCAAAAAGAGGAATGCATAGGTTTGTGCAGCAAGCGCTGTGCATACATTTTCATTGGCTGATTGACAAAAACAGAGACGGCACAACAGAGTTGTCCTTCTTAACAATACAAAATTACCCCCACCATCCCTCCCCACAATTTGCCCTTTTTTTTATTACAACACTCCTCCTCTCCGCTCCGTATAAACACCTGAACTGAGGAAAACCTTTCTGAGAGAGTTCCCTATTCAATTACACCCCCTCTCCTGCACAATTACCCTTTGAATTTTTTTTTTAAATCAAAGGGTCGTAAAAACACTGTGTATTATCCTAATCGACGTGTAATCCACAGAACCTAAATTTTTAACTTTTTTAGCAGACAATTTGTGGATTATATGACTAAAATTATGGTAATTTAGTATTGCAACAGGTTGTAATTGAGGATGATCTCAGTCTCTCATATTTTTAATAAAAAATACAGTCTGGTTTGTAAAGTTCTGCTCATTTGCTAGAAAAAGTCCCTAATCTGTACACTGAGAATTAACATCCATGGCATATGCGCATTGTTCTTCTTATGGATATAACAGTGTGTCACCAGTAGGTTTTACTTTGATTTAGTGTTGTAATTATTCAAAGCTTTTTTTTTTTTTCTACTGGGGATAACTTATACATTGGAAGCACATACAGGAGCATTAACCATAGAATTTTAGAACATAGAAAAGATGTTTCGAAAGCCAATCCTAATACTGCCTTGTCTATTTTGACAATGGAAGACACATCTGCAGTTCCCCACTGGAACGAAGCAAAACGAATTGCTTCTTTTGACAATCGTTTTGCCCTCCGTTACCGTGAAAGCATAGAAATTATTTTCAACTCAATGACTTGCAACTCCGAATCTCCTCTCTACATTCTGTTGATCTGGAGATCAATTCTAAGTTTTGGCAACAAAAATAGGAAAAATTCAAATGTAGAATCTGGCAACAATCTTAGTCCTCCATTGGTGTGATGAAGACCTAAGATAAGGTTGAAAGCTTCCAACTTACGAACTTTTTGTAAAAGTTTTCAGTTAACGTAACTAGCGTGATCAAGTTACCTTTATTTGTTATTTATTCAACGCTTTTCCATAAATTTTCGAAACTCTCCAAAAAAATGTTGCATTCACTCCCTCCCACCCCCATTTCATTAGGGCTTACACGCATTTCTGTAGCTCTACCGTTTGCCAGACTGGCAGAGCAGGGGTGGGAAACGAGGAAGGAATCACGTTTTTGACGACACAACTGTTGTGCTGAATGGTCGAGAGAAATAATGATAATAATGAAAGAAAATAACCTAAAGGTCAGTTTTTAAATTAGGAAGGATAACTTTTGGAGCAGTTTTGGAGCATTTGTTTTTAGGAAGTAATTTTCGTTTTTGATGTGTGAAATACACCTGTCCAGGTGTTAACACGATCTCTGTTTGTGCATAATGTGTGTTGGAATGTTATTGTGAAAAAAGTAAAAGGTGATAATGGTTTCACTTTATGGTTTTAACATTTGTACAAAATATGTTGTTAGATAGCAGCAGAGGCAACTCAATATATGATCTAAAAAATTCTGATGATGATTTGAGTAAAGCTAAACAAAGGCAAACTTGCACTGCTAAACTACTTGTATGTTGATCTTCAAATGATTGTGGAATGTCCACTTTGGCAATAACCTTAATTCCCTATAACTCATTACGTAAAACACAAGCAGGGCTTAAATTTTTGTTCTGTAACAAATGCATGAGAAATTGTGCAGAAAATAGCCAGCACTGGTTAATAACACATGGTGTCCTGATGCTTAATAACACTCACCCCCATGTCACACGAATAACCATGCAGAAACTTCTCAACAGTTAGGATATGAGGTATATTATGTGCCACTTCATTTAAGCAAAGTTCATAGAGACATTTACCGTCTTACAACTTTCTGTTGCACATGTTTGTAGACGGTACAGTTTGTGATGGTCTACTATGTTTAAAAATTTGTATAAAGTTCAGTTAAAATGCTTCAGTAAAGTTGTTACTTACATAAAATGTCCACTTTGTGATGTCTGCTGTCTCCTCTTGATGTGTAGCTATGTTGTTGGCCCCAACTTTAGCAATCTGGTGCGATTGTGGTAAAGTTGGGGCCAACATAGCTACACGTCAAGAAGGGACAGCAGACATCACAAAGCGGACACTTTACGTAAGTAACAACTTTATTGAAGCATTTTAACTGAACTGTATACAAATTTTTAAACTTAGTAGACCACCGCAAGCTGTACCCTCTACAAACGTGTGCAACCGAAGGTTGTAAGATGGTAAACGTCTTTATGAAGAGTTAGGATATTAAACAGCCACACACTGCTTACTGTCCAGACCTTGCACCCACAGACTGTCACTTCTTTTGGCACCTGGACCATTAACTGTCCATCTGTCTAACAGGACCTTCAATAACGATGCAGATGTTTATCAGGCATTTAAGAGCTTTATCGCCTACAGAGAACCAGAGTTTTTTTAAGACGGCATGAACACCCTTGAGACCCATTGGCAGAAATGTATTGACACTTTCTGGTGACTATTTTGATTGATCAGATATGTTGTTTCTGTCCCTTCTATGTTTGCTTTCAGCACCCCAATGAAATTGGCCCAAATGCAACAACCCAAATTTTTTTGTGACTACCCTATACGCAATCTATGATCATGCACAGACTTTCATTAACCAACAACACAAGAGCTATGCCTGCTGACATTTCTCAACAAACGAAATTATGATTCATCACTGAAGCAAATTGTTTATGCCAAATGTTATCTTTCCTCAGGGTAAGCCATCATGTTTCTGTAAAACTCGTAACCCTTTGTTTTTTGCTATCAACTACAATTGGCAATTCTGACAGACAAGTAGCTTTCAAAGAATTTCTTACACAGTTATTTATGGCACATTCAACTTATGGTACACTTATTTGTGCAAGCTTTACAGAATTGATTATCAAATGTGATTAATAGTTCTCTTGCTTGTACACAGAAAACCTGAGATATCTTTATCTATGCACCTTGCATCTATAAATTAAGACACCACTTTAAAATAAATTCAGTTTTTGGCAGTAGCATTTGACTTTTCCTTCCAAATTCTCGTTTCAGAAGTGCTATAGACTGAGTTAAATGAAACTCCACCACTCAGACATCTGCTGCCTTGCTGTTTTTGCTCTACTCGGCAGTGGCAATCATCAAAATTAGTTCTCTCACAGGTGTACAATATACGTATCTCTTGCAAATGGTGTAAGTTTAGTTTCTCTTTTATTTCTCTCTGAGTTTAACCATTTCTATAGCTCTGTGTTTGACAATTTCTATGAGCACCTTAGGAAAGAAAGAATGCCACAAGAATACAACTCTATGTCTTGGCCCCAGAATTCACATCCATACACAGCAAACTGAAATGTCAGAAGCCTGTGCTCTCAGTTTCCTTTTGTTTAATCCTTTCTTTCTCATAAATTTTCATAAAGGCATCATTCTGATAAGTACAATGATGAATAACTGACACTACATCTTCGTGTCCATTCCCTATAACTTGAAAATAACAACAATGACCATATGCACAAGTAGATAAGCATCACAATCCATCAGAATCTCTAAAATCTAACAGAGCACTTAGATTCAATTCACACTTTTAGAGCTATCTGCTTACTTACTGGTCCTCCCATAGAAATACTATCACTGTGTGCATGACAAAACCATTCAAATATAATTTGTTTTCTGATTTTGCAGGTTTAATTCCATGAATTTTCACTATAACTTCTGCTCCACCCATAGCTTTTCAATGGCTATCAGTTCTTCAAATATATTAAAGATGTTCATTTAAAGATGGATATCACTGTTTTACTTCTTGTGGACTTCCCGATTGTTTGCAACCTACAGCTTTCTTAGTGTATTTTCTCTTTTGTCTTATCTCATCATGGAATCTATAAGAACACAGAAACTGAGAAAGCACTTGAACCTGTTAAAATACACAAACTGCAATAAATAGCTGATGACTGGCTGAAAAATTAAATGCTACCCCTCCTCTTCCACTGAAAGATGAAAAGTCAAACTCTTATTTTAAAAGCTCACAAATGTAAGGAACTGAATTTTACCCCCAATTAATTCTGAAATGTTTTAAGAAACAATATCAAAGTTAATCTAAACATAAGAACTTTACTGTGCACAAATCTGATGTAACTAAAATTTAAGCAACAGTCATTTAACAGTCAAAAAGGCTTATACTTATAAATTCCAAAACATCCTAAAATATCTTCCACATATTTCAATAATGAAATGCTACATATATATATTTTCAATATAGACTGGTTAAAAATGCTAGAGCCTTTTAAAAAGTACCTTCTTTCTTGGTGAATGAGTTGTTTTTCACCTGCTGATTATCCTCCTCTGAAGGCTCCGCTGTTTGGGCAAACCAGTACATACCTAGAAAATCACATTATCAAGTCTCATAAAATCCAAAATATAAAGAGAGTTACTTTTAAAAATATATAATTCATGAACTCAACTATTTGTGAAGGTCTTGCTGTTCAAAATGCATGTGCAAGAAAAAGTTTGAATTGCAAAAGAATAATACACAACTCAATAAAGAAAATGCCACACCAGCAAGTATTTGTCAAAGTGCCATGAAAACTGGTGGATACGTTTCAACAGTTGGGTTATGTAAATTGACTGCAATAGCAAACCAGTCAAATGACAGGTGAGGCGAATAAATGGGCAAAAAGGCTCAGTGTGACTAATTTTGGTTGTCCAAACCTGTGGGTGTGAATGACTGCATCGGAGTGATCTCGGTGGCAAAACCTCATGCAAGGAGTAAAAATGCCTAGGCAATGTTATTGGGAATCTTACCATTACAAGACTACTTTATCAGAGGTTTCATTACAGGCTATGAACTGCTAGTTGGCCCCTGTGTCACATCACAGTGCAAAAGCACTGAGATGCAACAACTGTCAGCTGAATGTCACAAAAGTGGTTCCTGTAGTGGGACTGGTACATCGAACACCTCAATCGCCACATTCCACGGCAAGCCACAGCAGCCCCAGAATCCATAGTGGACAACATTTGACAAGGGGCATAAGTAGTTGTTGACATTCCGGTATCAACACATAATGTGAATCACAGATTGGCTGAGGCACGCTTGCACTCTCGTCAGCCATGTGCCGGCTGCCACTCACTGCAGCACATCATGATGCAAAGCTGCAGTGGTACCATACCAAACATGCATGGCAAACAGAAGTTAAGCTATGGTCACTATTTTCATGAAATGCGATGAGTTAAATCCAAAATACATGAGAAAAATTAGTATCCATAGCCAAATGTCACCAGCAGTTTAAATATCAACCCATCAACAAATTCTGCTCTGACTTTTCTATTTCTGTGAAAACTAAAGTTTCCAAAATTCTGGCAGCAATTTGCACTCCTCTAATGTTATTTTCTTAATCCTTAAGGTATGTTCCTACAGCACCTGTTAGAGCACTCCATAAAGGGTAGGATAAGATTATAAAGACTAGAAGGATTAGACCCTTCTCCCATTCAAAGTTCAAGTCTAAACCAGAGTCAACTGCAACATCTATGGCATTTCTCCAAGGCCATAAAACATAGTTTTCCTCTAATGTCCAAAGAATAATTCAACTGAGGTTATGATTTTCCAAGCTACAAAAGCAACTGTCTTTAGCATTTTCCTGCAACTTTTTTTCCCTATTTTAGCATTTTTGCTACAGCATTTTTTGAGCCAGCTTAAACTCTGGTGGCAAGGCAAATAAATGGAACCATGCCATATTCAGCAAAAAGTCTCACTTCTGTCTCAGTGCCGACTGAAAGTTTCAAGACAACATGGTTATCGAGCTGATCTTGCTGCGATTTGCAAATGTTGTACAGCTGTTCAGACTGGTGTCATGGTTTGGGGCTCTTTTAGTGTTAACAGCTGCTGAATGCTCCTGTACACAGAAGGCACAATCGATAGCGCAACAATACATCGATGAGGTGCTGCCATCCATTTTGTAGCTGATCTCCGTGGTATCACTGATGCCCAGTTGAAATAAGGTAACAGCAGGCCACACACTGCCAAAATCAGCAGACAATGTCTACAATGTGGCCAGGTACTTCCCTGGCTAGCATAATTGCCAAAATTCTCCCCAATGGAGACATGTGGGATGTCATTAGCAGATGATTAATGCCTTTGCATAGTCCCCTCATAGTGCTGATGTTGATGAATTGTGAGCACAGGTAAACAATGCATGATCAGTAATCATGCATTGTTTACCCAGGACACCATCCAGAAACTTTTCAATTCAATGCCATGCTATGCTGCTGAATGTATAGCCCACCATGGCAGTCTTACAACCTACTGACTCAGGCCACATTATACTGTTTCCTTGCCCATTGCATTCACATAATCCCTCAGAAACTAACCCCCCCCCCACACACACACACACACACACACACACAGACACACCTATTTTTCTTTGCATATATGGTAAGTTTTGTCTTATCTCGTGGTAAATTTTGGTTCATCTCGTGCATTCCTTCATGGTGTGGGGATTTTTATGTAGAGCAGTGCACTTGAACAATAAATAATTCACAATACTTTTTTCATAAGTAAAACATAATCATATATAAATGTTTCATCTTATAATACAATAATTTAAAAGCATTTCTTAAACGTGCATATTGTACTCAGGACCATCAATGCAATTAGTGCCAGACTTACAAGAAATCCATTTTGAATTCCTGCCATCATGGTCCTTAGGAAGTTTAGCTTTAAAAAAATCTTCTGATAGACAAATGGCAATTTGTTCATGTTATCCCTTTGTTTTTCTACCTGGCTGTCTCTAATCACAATATGCCTACTTTTAGGAATTAGATAATGAAATTATTTTTAGACTGAACAGAAAAAAAACATGCAGATTTTCTACATATTTTCTTCTAAATCATGCAGTACTTTCTCTTTCAGTATTTTCTCCAACCTTTTTCAGTGCTAAGTTTCCCTACTAAGAAAAACAATCATAAATTTGTATTAATCTCGATTTCCCTGTTTGCAGATAAGTTGCTCAAAAACCATGTTATAGTTCAAATAGAGTAAGCACAATCAAAACTTTCAAAGTATGTTTCAACTCTTTGTGGTGCAAGATTTACCTATAATGTGAAGAAATGTGCATCAGTCATGACATCTGTTTTTGAAAGGTGGATCTTTTGCATCACATTTATTTCAATATACAGCTCCACAAAATGTGTACCTTGATTTTAAAATTGTTCATAAACTTAAAAAGAAAAAAAAGCAAGAAAAAAAAAACTTTTTTTTTTTTTTTTTTTTGTAGTTTGCAGTTTTATTTTACCTGCTGGGTTGTAGATCTACATGCTATGGGAATTATATACATAACTAGGAAGCTATGTATACAAGGGATGCATCAACATACAGTATCCACAACTTTCAGTTTTAAATTAAATGGCAAGTGGCCAGAACTTGATGTGGGTATCTCCTTAGTTGTCATGCTTCAGGAGCAGAGAATTAATATGACTTTCCGAAGCATTAAAACTTTCATAGAATTACAATATGGAACGCTGCATGAAAATGGATGCCAAACAGGACAGCCAGACTGAGGAAAACCTTGGTGCAGGAAACAACATATTTTACAGAAGTGTTTTAAGAAAAACAGTAGCACAATGACACAGGTCCAAGCATGCAGCAGTTAGTGCCAGTGTGCAAACAATTCAACATTGCACAAACATCAGGGTTCATACCCAAAAATTGTTGCAGGAGATTTAATTCATGAAAACTGTACACTGGAGTAGTTTTCATCACATGGTTGAACCTAGCTATATACAGCAGGTTCTTCCAAGAACAGCTATAAGTGGGATTGCATTGTTCTAACCATAAACCACTGCAGCAGAAGTGTCAAGCGGTTGAGACGTCTCTGGAGGTACGAAGTTAGGCCACTCACTTTTTAACAAGGCCATGAATAGAAAGGATGAACTTAACAATCTGAATGGTACTGTGTTCACAGAATTCTATGGTAAATGTCCATACTCCTTCAAGCATGATAATAGCTCCTATGACTACATAGTTTGCTATGGATTAGTTTAAAAATAGTAAGATTACTTAATGAAATGGCTACTTTCAAAACCCTAGCCTAAACTTGACTGAATACTAAACAATGCAATGAACATGATCTGGGATTAACTGGAACTGTGTGTTAGAAATTGTCCCTGGATTTCAACTTCACTGGCAGAATATATAACAGTTGTGTGTGAAGAATGTATGCAAAATTTCCTTGAAACTTGTATTACAAAAAGTTTCAAGGCTCTGACTCAGCAAGTATTAAGCATTTTGTCAACACTACCTTGACAAAATGCTTTAATACTTGCTGCTCTGAATTGTACTATATAATGCACATTTTCTTTTTCTTTACAAAAATGACATCTTCATGGTTCTCTTTAAAAAAAATACTTTGACTTCTGTCTAGATTTTTGAGGTGAACCAACAGATTTGGCACTGCAACATAACTGCAAAACTTAGCCACTCTACTTCACTGTTCAAAGTAATTCACATTTTAACCACACTCTAGTGGTAAATCATTCCATCTAGAATACAAATCAAAATCAATAGTATAAAACTAGCATCTGGCCTCCCTACTAAACTACCTTTCCTGAGTTTAGAGATCCTTCAAATCTAATACCCCTACATG
This sequence comes from Macrothele yani, assembly GCA_039090855.1. NCBI lineage: Eukaryota > Metazoa > Arthropoda > Arachnida > Araneae > Macrothelidae > Macrothele > Macrothele yani. The sequence goes on from CM077002.1 coordinate 136,711,774, forward strand.
AAGAAACATACAGGGAATTACCTAACAGAGACATTTTAAATGTTCTAGGCCTAAAAAGTCTTATTCAAACTCAAAACAGGCATACAAACTGCCATGTTACTAGAACTGTATGGACTGCCTTTTATTTTTTTTAATTAGTGTTATTAATTAGCAAACAGAACTAAACTTGTACCTAAGTGCTCAAAAGAATAATGCACAATGAATTAAAACAGTCCCTTGAAAGAACTGGTCACAGGCAAAACTTGATGAACAGCTTTCAGAGGGACTTCTGACAAAAGCATGTAAGAAAAATTAAAACTAGAGCGCAAGAAGAAATAAAAAAAAATGTAGTACCTTTAGATGGTGCTGTTTTGTTCACAGCAGCATTCTGACTATTGCAGTTGGACATTGCAGGGACAGGTGAAGGTTTTGTTTCATAGTTATCTGAAAAGAAACAAATGAAAAAAGTCATAAAAAATGAATGAAGATCAAAACTTCAACACACATGGCAGTTTATACATGAGATCATTACTTTGGGAACAGTAATAGAGTTAAAGTTTTCTGAGGTGTTAGGTCACGTGGATTCAAGAAATGATACCATTTACACATTATTTTCACCAAAGATAATTTTGAGTGTACGTGCATACTATTATTTATGTACATAAAAAGTTAAACTTAGTTCTGAAACTATATACACTCAATCCCTAATAATGTACAAACTAGTAAAATAAGTAAAGTCTATTTCAGAGCCTATCAATTTCCAACTGATTTTTTACACAACATCCACCAAAAAGCTGAGTAACATTAAAACAAAAGATAATGTTACCATCCCCATCAAACAGAGAAAATTTGTGAATGACAAGAGCGGATGACATCACAATACAATAAAGGCTCTAAAAAGTGGCAATGGGCTGGACATATGACCACTACTGAATGAATGAAATACTGAACTGGCCACAAAAGGATAGGAAAAAGAACCAGAAGAATACCAAATGGGAGATAGAAAGTTGAAGGCATGAAGGAGTGACATGGAAGAGAATTACTCAAGATATACAAAGGCTTGAAAAAGTTGTGAAACAGACATCAGGAGACCTTCATCCAAACAATCAATTCAGAATGGTTGATGACACACACACACACACACACACACACACACACACACACACACACAACTAACAGCTAATGTATTGCACCACCTAAAGCTATCACAGCAGCATCAGTTTGCTCAGCACTGATTCAACAAAGTTTCGGTCATAATCTTGTGAAATATTTCCCCGCGAATGCTGAGCAGCGTCTTCCAATTCACGACTGAGTGGCAGTAAATTCAAGTGGCTGACGTCTTGTTCAACTTCATTCCACTAATAGATTCAGGTCTAGAAACTATGGTGGCCAATAAAGAAGTAAAATGTCTCAATCATGTTTCTGAAAACCACTTTGGACCAACGCATATTTTGTGGCATGATGCATTGAATGCAACCATCAGCACAGCAGCAGAGACTGAATATGGTGGGATGCAATGATGTTTAACTACATATCATTGTCATCATAAAGATGCCACACAAATTTTACTGTTTCCAATGTAGCCACCCTTCAGAAAACTTGATAATTACATTGCTCTGGGATGGGAATCAAGCCTGTATCTCCTGATTTAAATTCAAGTATGCTACCCCTACACCACCTAGGACAATAAAGTTCCAAGCAACTGAAACTAAGCAGATGTATCTCAGAAATCCAAACACCTTTCCAGGAGTGTGTTAGTCAAAGAAATCCCACTTTGTCGTATTGTCAATGACTACTTCTCATCCATGTATGGATGAAGGTTAATTTAACCCATGTTACAAGAAATAATTGGGAAGCAAATAATTCTTCACAAATACATGAAAGGCATATACATATCATTGTTAGCATGCTGACAACGATATGTATATGTCTTTCACGTGTTGGTGAAGGATTATTTCTTCTAGAAATTTGTTTCCCATCTACACTTAGGCATTCAGGAGTGGAGTCCACTCAAATCATGGAGCCCAAAAGTCTTCAAAGGAAGTTCCCACAAAATTACTTATCTTCACTAACCTGAAGGGTAGTGACCATGTGAGACCAATCCATGCTTTCCTGCTCATGACTTGAAATTATCACCCTCTGGTCAGCACAGCATAGTTGAAAAAGCAATTCATCTTACCTATGACCCTTTCTAATTACTTATGATCTACCTTCAGTGCTTCAAAGCCCAATGAATATATTTTGTCTTGATCAATGTAGACACCAATGGCATACAGACAGATAAGTCTTCTACTGCAGTAAAGCAAATGGAATACTGTACAGTATACTGTGTGCTGGAATGCTGTTACCTTGTTTCCAATTCAAATGTTCTGTTATTTAACTTACCATTGTGCATCGGTACGCAAGCACGAATCTGATCATCCTCTGCTCACCGCAGGTGTGAACTGTTTCCGACCACAGTTCATCCACATGTTTTTTGCTGCATCAACCCACTCTGTACACTCTTACTACTACTACTTCTCTTCCACATTTCACAAGAGCAGCAACTTTGCTGGTTCCCACACCATTCCTCTGAGAAAACATTATCATCCCATGGTCAAGGTCTGTTAGATTACTTCACTTTCCCATTACACCTTCACAAGTATAATTGAAACCCCAAGTTCCTGTTCACATATCAGAAGTGATGTAATGTAATGGAGGATGTTTGATTATGTTTGTGTGCAAACTCCAAGATGAAACAGCATTCCCATAACACAAGAGCAGCATCAAGGAAGCATGAGGGCCATTGCTTCCTTGATGTGTGCAATAAGAGACATTTCTGCCTTGATGTGTAAATGAAGGTCAAAGATAATTTGCAGAGATAAAAGAAAAACACTGCAAACTCTCAATGGAATGGTTTGGGAAGGCAACAGATATGACCCTCATGTTTACTGAGGCCAGTGTGACTCACTACGATCATGCTAAAAATGTCAAAGCCAGTGGTTATCTCATTTTCAGGCAAATATGGATGATACAATATTCCATCCAGCAAATACTGATTCACATACTGCTAACATTAGATGATCTTCAAAAAATGAATGCCCTTCCACGACCTGCATGACTGTCACATCTGTTCCTTTGGAAGGTACCTGGCCTTAAATTTAGAACCACACTTTTAATCATTCAGTTGGAAGCTCAAGTGGAACTACCCTCAAATACCATACCACAAGATGACACTCCACATCACTTTGCAAACAAAGGCATGTGGGCTCGCATGCATGCAAGCACACACACACACACACAGACACACACACACACACACACACACACACACACGTCAAGAGAGCCCACCAATATGTTTCAACTCAAATAAAACCTCTTGCAATCACTTCAGATTTTACTCATTTATTTCTGTACTCACTTTTCATGTCATTACCAACTTTGTTTAAAATCAATCACTGTTTTGTAATGTTCTTGTTTCTGTTTCCCTTTGTGTGTATAAGATTTTAACATTATTTTACATAACTTAAGAAAATCAGATACAGTAACATCCTCATAACTAACTCTTTCTTCACTTCCGTAAAAATGTTCTTCTGATTAAGATGTCCAAATGGATAGCTATTTCTAATGATAAGAATAGCATAAAATCATGGTATAGTTAATTAACATAAAAAAAAGTTTTTGTTCCGTTTTACTTAATGAAGCTCTGAAGTGAAAAAAAATTGAATAGCCTGCATTTTCAAAACTATAAATGCATTCATGGAACTATAAAAATAAACTACAATTAACAGAGGCATCTAAAATGTCAACATAATACCATTTGTATATAACTTCAAATTTATATGTTATTGAATACCTATCAAAACATACTTCGATACTACTGTCTCCACTGAGCAACTAAAAAATTTAAAACATGGATCAACTTTTAAAGATTTTATTCAAATAAAAATCTTTAATTGAATGGATTTTTTGGTGTTCTAGAATCTCAATGATATAAATTTCCTGAATCTCTTTTCAAATTAATAATTACACACAACATGAGTTCAGTATGTTAATTTAAGCCTTCTTTCACTACAAAACTTTTTTTTACACAGAAATAGAAACAAACGTACATATTTTTGTTTTTAATTGTACTATCTGAGTTTGAAATATATCCAAAGTGCTGGTAACAGTAACCCTGATGGTAATTCATAGATCGAGAACTTCCTTGACATTGCAACAGTGGTTCAAATCACTTTTTGCAGTCATCCTCAAGAGGTAGGAGAGACTTGTACCGTTGCATATTTTTAACTGTGCTAGATCAATTTTTGATTCTGGATATGATAGTATTTCAATAATTTTACAGAAAAATAATTTTAAAAATTAATTTTTACATTTATATAAAAACGATTTTTGAGTTTTCCAAAACGAAAGAAAATTGAAATGAAACTAATCCTTTTTCAAAGATTTTGACAAGTTTATAAGGCCCAAATAAAGTCAACAGAATCACAAAATTAAAATTATCTAAGCACTTACATTTTTATTAGTTAGCATGAGTAAAGTTTTTGCTTTAATGTAAATCCAATACAGTTTTGGTTTTTTTCATCACCAATTAGATAGTAATGCAAAACCAAATTTCCATAACCACTGAATTGCTCATTGTAAGATTACAACTAAATATAAAGTTCCACAAAGACTAAAAAATCATGTTTTTATCAGTGCATGAAACCTAAGAACTTATGATTAAACTGTAAACTTAGAAACTCACTAAACATTAGCACAAGGGGGAAAAAAAAAAGAAGAAGAGGAAGCACACAATACAATAGTGATATGTATTATCTTACCAGCAAATGAGACTCTCTTAATCAAGGCAAGTTTGAGAAACTCCCCATAACCATCAGAACTCTCATCGCTTGACATTTTGAAATAATCACCATGTGTACATCAATTCAAGTTTATGTAACATAAATCTTTACGTGGAATCATCGAAGTGTTGGTAAAACACTACAGCCCTTGAAAATATGCGATTGCATTTGGATTAACAATTCTAAATTCAGCTTCTTTTTTTTTTTTTTTTAATGAAGCTGTTACTGCTATTCTGCATCTTGTTTTTCTAAATATCCTAAAAACATTTTCAGCCATAAACAATCATAAGGTTCTCATTAATCTCCAACAGTGGCATACTTAAAGATAAGAAACTCCTACGAGTAGCCTTGAATTTCACTGTGTTTCATCTTCTAGTGCCTAACAAAAGGATTTCACGAAGAAAGGAAAAGTGACAACGCTTAGGACTTCACATGTATGGCTTCACATATGTCACAGGTACTTGGTTCACTCACCTATAGCCTTGCAAGCGTCCACCTTTTTTTCGTATTTTTTTTTTTTTAATCCTTAATACAAAAACCATCACCTTTTACTCTTAGCTAATAACTTAGTTCATCCTTTTTTAATACTGAGCAACATGTTTACACCTATATGTCCCACTCTGTGATGATATGCTCTCTCAATTACCTTCATCACCCACATTCTTTTCCATAATTTGGTGTAATTTTTTTATTACACAACCTTATTACTTTAACCTAATTTTTAAACACTGAAATATACACTTATTTTGTTTACGGCTGGCATGACTTCACTTGTAACACATGGAGAATGCTCAAGAAGTGGCCAAAGCAGAGAAAAAATTTAACTACATCATCAGGTAGACACTGTATGTTTACACATAGCATCAACTAATTGTAATTCATCAAACTGATATTTGAGACATAACTGAAATTTTACTTATTTTAAAAAAGGCTCTATCTCTAGAAATAACTCTTTTTTTTAATGCATAAGACACAGAACTGATGAACAGTTAATTTCCCTTTCACAAACACTTCGGCTGACAGAAAATTATTTAATTCACTGTAATAATTTCCCTTTGAAACCAATTTTGCATTTTCACAGAGAAAAACAACTGGTTCAGAAACTTCTGCCACTGAAATCTTCCATAACCACATCCCATCTTTTAAAAGAACACATTCATACCAAATCCAGATGAATGGGACAATTTCCCTAATTCTGGCTCATAAGAACACAAGTGCTTAAAAACATAACTGATTAATAAATACTGTGTATCACTGAAAATGTGGTTATCCTTAAAAAAGACTTCTACACAGCAATTTAATCTACAGCCAGCTACGACCCGGACTAAAACGTGCCTAACAGCAAATGTCCTCCTTATTTCACTTCTTGAGACCTGCTATCAGAAGGAACATGACACATCATAAATAAATACTGAGCTTCTTAGACTACCACTGCCTTACTCAAACAACATAAGAAATGTCCTCTGAATTCACTTGGCAGGGTAAGTCTGCTCACAATGAAATGCACTTTCCCCTTCTGAATCCCCTCCCTTACAACACACACACACACACAGAAAAAGAAAGAAAAAAATGAAAAGAAAAAAGAAGGAAAATTATGCAGCCATAATATTCTACAAGTAAAAATCTAGAATTTTCCATTCCACTCCTTCTTTTATTCATCCTGGACTGAATAGCCGATTTTCAGTAGCAACTAATTACTCTCCATTTATGCAAATATTAACATTAAAATCACCGACAGGTTAGAAGTCTTGAATAAACAAATCTGAGAATATCCATTTATATCAGACAAGACGGCTAGACATAACACATAGCGCAAGTGCTTCACATCTTACAATGCAATCTTAAGCTCCCATTGACTACAAATAAAATAGCTTAGTAACGAACAGACAGTGAATAGAATTACGAGTACACTTTGTGGCATAGAAATCCCGCATTCAGCCTACTCTTGAAGAACTTGAAAACGTACATTCTACATAAAGCCGGAATCGAACCACCGTCTCCCAATTTCCGTTAACCATTAACTACTCCACCCAGAACTTTTTCGCATAGAATGCCGCATTCGCCCTGTTACTAACTCCTCAAGAACTTGAAAACTTACATATCTACAGAAACTTGAAAACTTACATATCTACAGAAAGCCTGAGTCGAACCGGCATCTCCCGATTTCCGCGTCCTATTACGTTACTCTACCAAGAACTAATCTGAATAAACATAAGACCGCGCTTGTCGAGATTTTCTGAAGACCTCTCTCTAGCAATGGAATATGGAATTTCTATGCCAAAAAATTATATGCCTCGAAGTATCTCAGAAGCTTCATATTTCGCTTATTTCTACGCCCGCAGAATTACTGTATCGCTGATAGCTTAAATTTTATCGATATATCACATTACCCATGCGTAAAGTCGATGCAGAAACGCATATCATCAACTTTTAATCCCATTAATCCCTTCATAAGTTCAATACATTCAGCATTTCTCCTTGGGTCAAAGTAAGGAGCCAGATTTTGGTGAGATAGAGGAAATTCGATCGAAACTCTAAGTCACGACTAGCATCCGAAAAAAAAATGCCCTTAGGGAATGAAATCGATACAAATTTTACCCGACGTTTATCGGAAGAAATGGAAATGCGTGAACCTTCTTTAATCTAATCTTCACAGTCACATCTCAAATATCATTTCGCCTCAAGGAGTCAAGGCTGAATAATATTCAAGGTAGAGGAAAAGAAAAAGATTAAAAAAAAAAAAAAAAAGAAGGTGGAGGGGGAGAGAAGCGGCAAAAATATATCCAGTTTAAAAATTTGGGTCCCAGAAAATATAAGGATTTCGTTTGACACAGAGATATATGTCATTAGTACTTTCGGCATTTCAAATTAAAACATGCCTCGTTCCACTGATCTGTTTGAAGATGTCTTTTATTCGATATAAGAAAAAAACAAAAACAAAAAAACACGGGTTTGTGACCTAATACTTGTACCTGCGTAGTGACTAGTTGTGATAAAATCTAACAGCAAAAACTCATACATGTCAAAAGAGTGGCATTCTGTTGACACGTTTAAATACTGTACTAGTACAATATTGCAAAGGAAGACATACATACGTCTTAAATTTTGCGTCGAAAAATAAAAAAAATAATAAAATGTGGGGAGGGGGTCTTACATTAATGCACGAACAAAATGGAAATGTGTACAGCGTATAACTAAGAAATATTACGCAAACAATGGATTACAATGCATTACACGACCTTTCAATTCCTTCACGGGAATTGAAATCCAAAACAGATAATACAGAACTGGTACAGTACAGCACATACCGAAAACGCACGTGCACGAGTACAAAACAGTACTTTAAGCAGTATTGAAGCACACCACCGATTATCCTATGCATTGTTGTTGAACACAATGCAGCATAAGTGCTTCAGAACAAGCTGTAACAGGAGCATATGATCATATGTAGAGGATTTTAGGAAAGGAGTATCTGACCCAAGGTCTTAAACAACCCTTAGAAATAGGAAGTTAGGAGATTTGGGATAGAGTGCCCGATAGGAAAGTTACACGGAAGCGAAGTAGAAGGGGGAGGAAGACGCCCTAATTTATTACCGGGGTGCCACCAGTACCCGGGGTCCGACGGCTTAACGTGCCCATCCGACGCACGGCGGATATTTAGTGGATCGAGCGTTCGTAAATGCCTGTGATCGAACCTGAGGTCCTTTCCGTGGCAGTCACGAACGTTGCCGAGACTAGGCCACCCGCGGCCCCTGTAACAGGAGCACAAAACCAGGGACTATTTAGAGGGCGGGTGGGGTGAGCAAGGGGGCCTTGTCTAACCCCGAAAGCAGTGGCGTTTCCAGAAACTTCTTATGAGGGAGGAGGGGTCATGGGCTGGTTCATTGGTGAAAGCCTCGTATATACATATTGGTTTTTTTTTTTTGGTTTTTTTTTTGTTAAAGTGCACCTAACATTAGAAAAAATGCTAAAATAAGAATGCGCCAACTTACATCAGGAAATCATGCTTTGATTTGTTTCTTCTGCTTTTCATTAACTTTTATTTTACGCCGCCCCGGTGGTCTAAGCACTGGCTTATGACCATTCGTCCGAGAAGAGTCCGGGTTCGGAACCCAGTGAGGCATGGATGTTGTGTTTGTCTTACGGAAATGGCTCTCTCCTTTCCTTGGAGCCAGTGGCTCTAAATTAGGGACGGGCGACTGCCTATAGCCCATTGAGTTGCTCACGGTGGTCGTTAAACCTGCAATCAAAAAAAAACTTTTATTTTGCTCTGATGGATTTCAAAAACTTATACTTTCTGCCCCACCCCACCCGAAAAAAATTCTATATACGCCCCTGCCCAAAACTTCGGAACTCTACTTCTTTCTATGTTTAGCGTTCCCCATGAGCACCAACAAATTGAAAGGATTCTTACATACGCATGGGGCCATTTCCTATCCCCTTTCCAAAAACACTTATGACTTGGTTTCAGGAAAGGAGAGAAACATAGTCGAAGGAGAATATATAAAAACTCCTCTTCGACGACTCGAACTTAACGTCCAACAGTATGAGAACACACGAGCACTATATCACTCAACCGCAGGACGACCTTTTGAACCCTATGAGGTACTTCGTATGAGATATCTACCGCCTCCACTGACAACTGGGAATCAACCGATGCTCTAAGCGCCAAGACATACTTTTACAATTTGTTTAGTTAACTGACATAAAAAAAAAAAACGAAACAGCATTTTTTTTAAATTAAATGCGTTACACACACAAATTGAACAAATACTTATGTAAAAAAAGAAAAAAAAGAATGAAATAGTATGTTTACAACTTCCACAGTGTAAAGCACAAATCACTCCAAACAACTGACGTCTTCGCAACAGCTGCTTTCAAATGTGTGTTGTCCATTTGCCTTTGAAATGAAAAAAAAAAACTTAAATTAGCATGCCATTTATTTACAGAACAAAATGAAACAGCAAACCTTCAAAGAACGAGGAAGAGTGGGAGTATCCACGTGATAAACGGAATTCATGGCGGCTGACGATACCGATTAAAAAACAAAACAAAGACAAGCTTGGTATGAATAAGGAAAGAGTCAAACACGCTCTTCCGTCCTTCATATTAAGCCGACCAGGACAGCAAAAAAGGGATTAAACGCTTTAGAATCGGCAGTTCTGAAAATTCTTCACACACATTTCATCATAATAATCGCACACTCATTTTTTTTTTATTTTTTTTTTTATTGGAGGTTTGATGACCACCGTAAGCAACTCTATGGGCTATAAGCAGTCGCCCGTCCCTAATTTAGGGCCACTGGTTCCAGGGAAGGGAGAGAGCCAGTGCCGTAAGACAAACACAACATCTCACGGGATTTGAACCCGGACCCCTTTCGGACGAATGATCAGATGCCATCGCTTAGACGACTGCACCATCGCACACTTAGGAAGGTATGATCTAAACTGGAATACATGAAGTGTGAGTGTAACACGCAACCATGGTGCCACATCTGAGTATTCAAAATCTTATTCCGATTGTGTCAAACAAAGCAAAATTATAAATGCATCATCAAAATGCACACAACGCCGATCAAGCATTTATGCATTTTGTACAGTAGGCATTTAAAACTGTTACATTCAGTTTTAATCACCCGTTATTTATTTAACCCACACCAAAGTGGCGTAGCCAGAAACTTCTTAATTAAGGGGGGTCCATGATTTGGTTCATCGGTGAAAGCCTCCCGGAAAAAATACTGCAAGTCCGAATAAGCCCCAAAATCTTTAAAAGTCAAAAACGGAATAACACATTACTCGGAATCTTTTTTTAATATTTATGTACATATATATACACTGAAGTGCCAGAAAAACTGGTATAGACGAGCTTATGCAAAATACATAGCAACGCCACCTATGCGCGTACTCGGTTGTGTTCGCCAGTGCGTATATAAAGCGATAGACATCCTTGTCAGCTGTCAGAGCTGTTTTCGGCATGAGAATGACAAGTAATAACGATTTAAGCGATTTTCAACGCGGTGTCATAGTCGGCGCTCGTGAGATAGACCATAGTATTTCGGAGGTAGAAACGAAGTTCGGATTTTTACGGACGACCATTGCAAGGGTGTACCGTGATTACAAGAATTCCGGCAAAACCTCCAACCTACGATACCAGTGTTGCCGTAAAAAGACATTGGGTGAACGTGACCATCGTCGGCTGTCAAGAATCGTTTCACACGATAGGCGTGCAACACTCTCGCAGGTATCATCGTAATTCAATGCTGGAGCCTCAACAAGCATCAGCGTCCGGACTGTGCAACGTACCCTGCACGATATGGGCTTTGGGAGCCGACGCCCAACTCGAGTCCCCTTGATGGGTGCACGACACAGAGCTATGCGCCTCTTTGGGCACGGCAACACCGCCACTGGACACTTGATGACTGCAAACAAGTAGCCTGTTCCGACGAGTAGCGTTTCCTACTGTATCGGGCAGATGGATGGATTCGTGTGTGGCGCAAACCCCCATGAAGCCATGGATCCCGCCTGCCAACAGGGAACTGTACTGGCTGGTGGGGGGGGGGGGGTGTCCGTAATGATATGGGGTGTGTTTAGCTGGAATTCACTGGGACCCCTGGTACGTCTACAAACGTCTGTCACCGGCCAACGCTATGTGCGCATCCTTTCTGACGAGGTACACCCGTTCATGTCCTGCATTCATGCTGATGGGTTGGGCCTGTTCCAACAGGACAATGCACCTCCACGCAAGTGTCGGGACGCCACATTATGGTTATAGAAGCATTCATCTGAGTTTGGGGTGTTGCCATTCCCACCCAAGTCCCCAGATCTGAACGTGATAGAACACATTTGGGATGCCGTGCAACGCGCTATCGAACACAGGAATCTGAGACCTCGGAATACACCCGAATTGTGGAACGCTCTGCAGGAAGTATGGCGTGCATTGCCTACAGCATATTTCCAGAAGCTAGTGGAGTCCATGCCCCGTCGTATTTCTGGAGTCCTGCGCTCCCGTGGAAGACCTACCGAGTATTAGACTGGTGTACCAGTTTTATTGGCACTTAAGTGTATATCGCTTTAAATTCGTATTCAGTCTCCCATAAGGGGGTCCGGACCTAAGACCGCCCCCTTTTCCTTGACTACGCCTATGCCCCACCCCCATTTTATTTAAATGAACTCTATATGAAAAGAAACAGCCCGGGGCAAATTGTGACCTAGGGTTATCCCGCAGATCGAACCATATAAAAATACTGTATCAACAAACTTGACATGCTTAAAGTAATAAAAATAATGTGAATGCACCATAGGCTGCCCCCGGTGGCCCAGTGGTCTAAGCGATGGATTATGACCATTCGTCCGGGAGGGGTCCGGGTTCGAATCCCAGTGAGGCATGGATGTTGTGTTTGTCTTACGACACTGGCTCTCTCCCTTACCTGGAGCCAGTGGCTGTAAATTAGGGACGTGCTACTACTTTTAACCCATTGAGTTGCTCACGGTGGTCGTTAAATCTTCAACCAAAAAAAAAAAAAAATGCACTATAGTCTCGAAGGGCGAGGAAGTCCGCCATGAGGCTATTGCTAATAGTACCAAAGACATTCGAATAGCACAGACTGGCAAATGTAAACCTAATACTAGCGATTCTAAAATGGAGACCAACTGAACGTGCAGCGCCATCTATCAATAGGGGTAGTTGGAAACAAGAGTGTTTGATTCAATTCATATGTACTGTAGAAATTACGCAGAAAGAATGTTCACGTACGACACGAGAACTTTCTAGATCAAATTGTAATTAACAATGCTCATATCCGAGAAATAACAAACAATAGTAAGCTGGAAAATATGAGGCTATATCGCAGCCGGCCATATACAACAGAGCAGAGAAATAAAAGAAAACACTAAACAGGAAAATTTTGCGTCACATCACTTAAATCTTAAAGATACACTGCCTGACAGAGAAAATGCCACACCACGAAGGCGCGAACGCAGCGCCATGCAAATTGCAGTGTGGGTGCACACATACAAGTTCTGCAAATGATTGCATTTGCAGGCCAATCGCACGAACGGCGCGCGGTATATAAGCGGACAACCAGCCCGTGAGGCCATCAGTCGAGACGTCGTCACGGCCGCGAGAAGTGAGTGGTTCTGCTGTAACCGTGTCTGGAAAACGAACAAGGGGTGCCAATGCCGTTAAGACGCCGTCGTACGCGATTTCGCCATACGGATGAGTTCACGAAAGGTGTCATCATAGGTCTTCGTACCGTCGGATGGTCCTTGCGTCGTATTGCGGAAGAAATGCGACGTGATGCCACAACCCTCGGTCGCATTTGGAGACAATGGTCCCAGGAAGCATCTGTGCAACGTCGTAGGGGCCGGAGCACGGATACGGATGTCCTAGCACACCGATTGTCGCATCCGACGTCATGCCGTAGCGGACCACAGGTAACAACGGGCGACGTTTTGCGGAGTATACGGGGAGGTTTGGATGCTCCGATATCGACGCAGACAGTGCCGCGCCAATTGGCTGCTTCTGGTTTGCTGTCCAGCTGTCCGTTGTGAAGGCTACCCTTAACAGCTAGCCATAATCGTCACAGCTTGGCGTGGCGTAGCTCTAGAGCTGCGTGGGGTGCCGAATGGAACAGTGCGGTGTTCAGCGACGAATCGCGGTTCTGTCTCACGACGGATGATCGCCGTGTTAGAGTCTGGAGGCGACGTGCCCAAGGGGCAGATTCCTCAGCCACTGTGGAGCACCACACGGCCCGGCAACGTGGAATCATGGTGTGGGGTCCTATCAGCCGCTCACCGCTAGTAAGCATTATGGACATATTTGACAGCACGCCGCTATGTTAATGAGGTACTGCGGCCCGTGGCACTACCGTATCTGCAGGGCATCCCAAACGCCCTTTTTTCAACAGGATAACGCCCGGCCGTATACCGCTCGGATCAGCCTCAATGCTTTACACGTTGTGCGGATGCATCCGTGGCCAGCACGATCCCTCGACCTCTCGCCCATTGAGCATCTGTGAGACACGATTGGACGTCGGTTGAGTACCCTCCCACCCCCGCAAAATGAAGATGAACTGTGGACTTGGATCAACACCACGTAGTCCACGATACTTCAGGACTCTATTCGGACTCTCATTGCCTCGATGCCACGTCGGATTCAACGCGGTATCGCCCAAAACGGAGGCCACACTCCTTATTGATCATCCTATATATTCAGCCACTGGAGCCTATAGTCTGTATGTGACAATTAAATCATTTATTCAGGACCTACTTGGCTATCTGTGTGTGCAGTTTGCTCTGTTTTCGAGCATTCCTTCATGGTGTGGCATTTTCTCTGTCAGGCAGTGTATATCAAAATCTTAAAGATTTAGAACTGAAATACTCGCGCAAACACGTCAATACACCAGTTACTCCCCACAATGGCGGCTTCCTGTGTATAACGGAAGTAGAATGCTTTCAGCCAGTCTATTATTTGCCTCCAATGTCTTTGAGTAGTACACACAAAAAATACGCGCTTGTTTATAAACGATGTAACAATAAACTGGAAAAAAAAACGTCTCCACATATATTTCAACAGTCACCAATCTGACTTCCAATACAAGTTAGTAAAATCATGCAATGCATTGATTATGATACGCTTTCCAACATACCAGAAATTATTACTCAAGTTATGAGGATAATGGCTGTGGAATAAATCTCGCTCCTGTGTCCTGACCTTTGACCCCATTTCGATGATATTCAACAGAACCGGTTCAGTACACCTCAAGAATAACATACTAAAGTTTTGTCGCAATAGAAGCAGTTTTACGCAAGTTATGAGAATAATGGCTGTGGAATAAATCTTGCTTTTGTGCAATGACCTTTGACCACATTTCGTTGATATTCAACAGAACCGGTTCACTATGCCTCCGGAATAACATGATAACGTTTTGTCGAAATCGAAACATTTTTAGGTAAGTTATGATGCACAAGGGCAATGGAATGGATCCCACTCCAGTGTCCTGACCTTTGACCCCATTTCCAATAGGGTTCGTCCCCAGTGGCTCCCTACCACATGCTAAAATTTCATCGAAATCGAACCATTTTTACGCAAGTTATGACGCATAAGGGCAATGGAATAAATACCGCTTTTATGCCCTGCCTGATCTTTGACCCCATTCGCCCATTTTCAATAGGGTTCGTGCCCAGTGGTCCCCTACCACATACTAAAATTTCATCGAAATCGAACCATATTTACGCATGTTATGACGCATAAAGGCAATGAAATGGATCCCGGTTTTATGCCCTGACCTTTGACCCCATTCCAGCCATTTTCAATAGGTTTCGTTCCCAGGTGGTTCCTTAACACATACCAAAGTTTCATCGAAATCGAACCATTTTTACGCAAGTTATGACGCATAAGGGCAATGGAATAAATCCCGCTCTTATGCCCTGCCTGACCTTTGACCCCAATTTGTCAATTTTCAATAGGGTTTGTGCCCAGGCAGTTCCCTACCACATACTGAAATTTCATCGAAATCGAACCATATTTACGCATGTTATGACGCATATAGGCAATGAAATGGATCCTGCTCTTATGGCGTGACCTTTGACCCCACTTCACCCATTTTCAATAGGGTTCGTCCCCTGGTGGTCCCCTACCACATACTAAAATTTCATCGAAATCGAGCCATTTTTACGTGAGTTATCGTGCCGACGGACAGACGGACGGAAAAAGCTGGAGCATATACGCTTCTTCAACCTACGGTTGGAAAGCGTAAAATAAAAAAAAAAGAAAGATGACACCGAATTTTCGGGTGAAATAAGCACGTCTTTTGAATCCGTTCTGACGCAAATTAAATTTATCAAAGCTATTCAAAGGCAATGGAACCGGTATGGAAAACAAAAGTATCTGACGGAAGAAAGAAGTTTTTCAATCAGGTCTTTAATCCCTCAGATATTGCTGTAAACGGAATCTTGAGCTTACGAACTCTTAGAAACAGAGTTATGGACAAAAATAAGATGTGACTTTACGTCCCCTGGTGGGAAAAACCATGAATTATTTTAGGAAGAAAGTATTCTCAAAAGGTTTATCCATATGAGCGGTATCAGTCCAAGAAAAAAATTAGTCGAGTTTTCAGGAGCCCAGATTTTGCTACAAATACATCAGAAGCAGAAATTAACACCTATGACCCCTGGGGGCCAAACCATTCTTTACCAAACATTAGAAATTATGTGAAAAATATTTTCCATCAGGTCTTGTATGCGATACAGGAAGAAGTTTTTCAAATCGGAGTTTTAGGAGCAGAAAACGCAATTTACCTTTACGCCCCCTAGCAGAAAGTCTATGAATTACTTGGAAATTTTGAATTTTTAGGAAAAACATGTCACACTAGAAACACTATCCAACAAAGAAGGAATTTTTTTAAATCGAACTCCTAGAAGTCGAGATATTGACAAAAATAAGATATACGTCTACGCCCCTTGGCGCAGAAACCATGCACTATTTTAAGAAGAAAATGTTTCTAAAAGGTTTGTCGGCACGAGTACTTCGGTCTACAAACGACGTTTTTTTCAATCGATAATTTAGAAGCTCATATTTTGCTGCAAATACATCAGAAGCGGAAATTAAGATTTACGCTACCTGGTGGCCAAACCATTTTTTTACAAAAATTAGAAATTATGTGCAAACGATTTCCCATCAGGGGTTGTATCCGGTGCAGAAAGAATTTTTCAAATCGGAGATTTAGAAGCAGAGATATAGGGCGAAACGCAATTTACCATTACGCCCCCTAGCGGAAAGTCTATGAATTACTTGAAAATTTTGAAATTATATGAAAAACATGTCACACGGAAAACACTATCCAACAAAGAAGGAATTTTTCAAATCGGACTCCTAGAAGTTTTTTTTTTTTTTTTTTTGATTGGAGGTTTAACGACCACCGTGAGAAACTCATTGGGCTATAAGCAGTCGCCCGTCCCTAATTTAGGGTCACTGGTTCCAGGGAAGGGGGAGAGCCAGTGCCGTAAGACAAACACAACATCCATGCCTCACCGGGATTCGAACCCAGACCCCTTTCGGACGAATGATCAGAGGCCATCGCTTAGACCACTGCGCCACCGGGGCGGCACTCCTAGAAGTAGAGATATTGACAAAAATAAGATTTACATATACGCCCCCTGGCGGAGAAACTATGGGATATTTTAGGAAGAAAGTATTCCGAAATGGTTTATCGATGTGAGTGCATCAGTCCACGAAAGAATTTTTTCAATCGATATTTTAGAAGCTCAGATTTTATGGCAAATACATCAGAAGCAAAAATTAACACTTACGCCCCCTGGTGGCCAAAGTATTCTTTACCAAAAATTCGAAATTATATGCAAAAGATTTTCCATTAGGAGATGTATCCGCTGAAAAAAGATTTTTCAAATCGGAGATTTAGGAGAAGAGTTATCGGGAAAAATGTAATTTACTTTTACGCCCCCTAGCGGAAAATCTATGCGTAATTTGAAAATGAAACTATATCTAAAACACTCTAAACACTCTTCGACATAAATGGAATCGAAAGATAAAAGAATTTTTTCAATCGGATGTTTAGAAGCAAATATGTGGATTAAAACGTAATTTTGAATTCGACATCATCTGCATTTACGCCCCCTAGCGGCAAAATTGTGCATCGTAAAAAAAAAACGATGTAAAGGATCATCATTTGCATATTTCAAGCTTCCGAATGCAAAAAGAATTTTTCAAATCGGACTAATAGTTGCAGAGATTCCGTGGGGACGGACGGACGGACACACCGATAACAGTAGCACGATCTTTTTTTACAAAAGACGTGCTAAAAAAGGTATATATTTTTAACCATTTAAAGGAAGAATTTATTTGTGATCTTCTAAGCCTTTATATTTATTTTGCATTTCATTTCCCAAACTCTTTTCAGGCAACCGTAGCATCCTGGCTGGAATGATCTGCACTTTACAACACACAGTCAATTTGAATTTGGCAAACAAGGAATCAGTCATTTACACTTAGTCCTGATATGAAACTGCCACGAATACATTTCACATTCGTATTTTCATTTCCACTTTTTTTTTTTACCGTATTACTTTTTTTCAAGAACTAATAATTTGTGAACGCAAAGTGAACTTACCACTTTAACTCAGTTCCGAGTTATACATTTCTTTATGAGTACTTCGTACTTCACCGTAGATGAGTAAAATACAGATGTTTCTATTTTCCACAAATTTCCGCCGCGATGAATGTTTTGAAAAATCCTGCCTTTCTCAGATATTAAAACAAGACAAAAAAACAAGTGCTTTGAGAACAATTATTTACGCCCATAAAACTATGTTACCCTTGCTTATTCTTTCGATGACGTTTGAATTTAAAATTAACACACTAAATTACCAGGAACCAAATTCACCTTCATGACCTGCTCCTAAACACCACAGAAACAATCATTTTACGTTTGGAAATGCTGTGAGGCAGCCGTACAAATAATTAAATGAAAATCAATATGACCGGAGTGGCATGAATTTTCCGTAAATTAGTTATGTGGCTGCTTTTCAATATTTCCAAGCGTAAATGACTGCTTTCAACCACGCGTGTTAATTAAAGGTAGGACTGAAAATCATCAAAATTTCGGGGAGCGAAGTACAGGAGAGAGTTGGATATCATGCGCTGTATTGAGTTAGACAAATGGCTTTCTGATTTTTGTGGTGTTATCAGGAAATATGAGGAAAGAAAAATCAGAAAGAAAAATTTTATCCCCCGATATTGTGCAACATAATATTTACTTATAAAAAAAATAGTCATTTTGGCAGCACACACATACACAAGTGGTCAGACTCTATAATCAGTTTGTAGGGTTTACACCCACAGAGAAGGTTTAGACTTCATTAGCTATGCTTCTTACCATGGGCGGCGGAAGGTAGGGGACACGGGCGTCCGGACTCCCCCCTGGAATTTCATGGTCCCCCTCACTAGGGAGTCTTCCTACAAAACATCGTAAAAATGTGTGGTTCACATATCATGTGGTCACGGTTTTTTTTTTTTTTTTTTTTTTTGCTGTTTTATTATGAAAATTTCCTGATGACCATCACCACGTTTCACAGTTTTCTGGAAAACGCTTCAAGTACAACCTTAAAAAATAAATTGAAAAATTAACTCACCGTTGTGTTTTTACTTTAAAGAAGATCTTTAAAAAATTCTCAAATAGCAGTTGGCTGGATATATTGCTAGAAGAACTGACTATCGTTAAACAACTGAAATATTAGATTGGGTTTGACCATTGGGCAGGAGAAGACCTAGAAGACCACCTGGGAGACGGGTGGATGAAATTCGAAAGCATGCTGGAATGACTTGGAAGAGATGTTCTGAAGGCAGAAATTTATATTATAGACCATCCAGCAGTGGATGGAATTATGATACTTGACGATGATTTGTACAAGTAGTTGCATATACATATATACTACGGGGTTTTTCTCTCTCTTTTTCTTTCATTGTTTTAACTATCTCGGAGAAGTTAGTCTCCCCCCCCCCCCACACACACACCTGAGATTATTGGGACGCCGCCCATGCTTCTTACAGGCTTTGTAGCCCAGTACGAGAAACGACATGACATTAGTTAGGTAGAACCTAAAAGGCTCACGGCAGGAAAGTGGGTATACAGAGAGAGAAGTCCGAATGCCTATGCTACTAGGGCACGCCGCTGACGTCCCACATCGTCAAGCTACACACTAATTGTGGGGAGAGAGAATGCGGTGGCAGAAGGAACAGGCTACCTTATTTTTAACCGGGGTTAGTACCCGGGGTTTGACGGCTTAACGTGCCATATCCGACGCACGGCGGATATTTAATGGTTCGAACGTTCGTACCTGCCCGGGTGTGCCGCGGATGGCCTAGTGGTCAACGTTCGTGATTGCCACGGAGGAATCTCAGGTTCGATTCCGGGGCAGGTACGAACGCTCGAACCACTGAATAACCGCCGTGCGTCGAATGGGCACGTCAAGCCGTCGGACCCAGGGTACTGGCTCCCCGGTAATTAACATGCGCGTCTTCCTCCCCCTTTCTACCTCGCTTCCGTGTCACTTTCCTATCGGGCACTCTAGCCCAAATCTCCTAGCTTCCTATTTCCAAGGGTTGTTTAGACCTGGGGTCAGACACTCCCTTCCTAAAATCTTCTACATATGATCTGATCTACCTGCCTGGGATAGAACAGAGGTCCTTTCCATCAGTAGGCAGAAATGCTGTCCACTAAGCCATCCGCCCCCTTCCCCAACACAAGTGGTCTCTCTCCTAGCGGTCAAGCATATGCCATATTTCAGGCGTCATGTGAAGCCATCTGTTTCCGATAGAGACCTCACTATAAGCAAGTCTACATATACAATGAAGAGCAATTGAATTACAGACAGCTGGCGTTATGCAAATGTGGCGCTGTGCGCGGCCCTGTAAACGGAAACGACATGACGTATGCAGCGATCCGACAATATAAGGAGTGATGCGACGGGAATCAGTAAGAGTCGGACGCAGTATGGGTAAGACGACGAATCTAAGCGCATTTGATCGTGGACAAATTGTCGGGGCCCGACAAATGGGTCAAGTCGTGCAGGCACTGGGATTTTCACGAGCCACTGTCACGGGTGCACCGTGAGTACATCGAATCCGGTAAAACCATCCCCGCAAGGGCCAACTGCCGTGGACAACAGCGTGTGGATGAGCGGGGTCATCGTCGGGTAGCTCGCATTGTAACAGCGGATAGACGGGCCACAGTGCAAGAAATCACTCGGCAATTTAACGCTGGTGCACAAAAACGTTTAAGCAGCTAAACCATCCAGAACCATCTCCTCGCTATGGGGTACAGAAGCCATCGTCCCACGAAAGTACCGCTGCTGACCGCACATCACAGGGTGCAAAGATTAGCATGGGCGCGGAAACATGGCCACTGGACCCTAGACATGTGGAAAAATCTTGCCTGGACTGATGAGTCGAGATTCACGTTAGTACATGCGGATGGCAGGATACGAGTACGGCGCAAACCACATGAAGCGATGGATCCTTCTTGCCAGCAGGGTACTTTTCAAGCTGGTGGGGGTGGCATTCTCGTCTGGGGACTGTTTACGTGGACTGAAATGGGACCCACGGTACGTGTGACATCGCCCCTCACAGGTCAACGTTACGGGGATATCCTGAACGACCATTTGCTCTCGTTGTGCGTCTTCAACATCCCGCTGGGGACCTCATCCTGCAACAAGACAATGCACCGTGCCATCGCACCGGAATTGTATCCGAAGGGTTGGATGAACACTCCACCGGCGTGACCTCGCTTCCTTGGCCAGCTAGGTTACCTGACCTCAATCCCATCGAGCACATCTGGAATGCCATCGAGAATTATGTTCGAGGCTCTGACCCCCTCCATCAAATCTTCGTGAACTGTGGGAGCTTGTTCAGGGGTTGTGGATCCGTATGGCTTCCCAACGCTTCCGGTGTCTTGTTGAGTCCATGCCGAGACGAATCGCCGCCGTCATCGGGGCGAAAGGTAGTGCTACACGTTACTAGACAGGTATCTCTAATTCAATTGCTCTTCAGTGTACTCTTTAAAAACTCACTATGGTAACCCTTCCTTCCCACCCCTTTTCAGGGTTCAACGACCACCTTAGGGCTATGGGCAATATCTTGTCCCTAATTTAGGCCACTGCAGGGGAGACAACCTGTGCCTTAGGACAAACGCACAGCATCCATGCTTTATCTGGGACTCAACGCAGATCGGACGATCAGTGCGAAGAAGGCGCACCTTTGACCATAGGCACAAGTTATGCACCCTGTCCCGCATTTCCATTTCTCTAGCATAAAAATATCTGCAACCAGCAAGATAGCGCTGTTGGTTAACTCAATAACTCAAAGTCCAGGGCTGGAGCAACCTTTTTTCATCTGGGAGGGGGAGACTTTTGAAATTACCCCCTCCCCGTCCCCGTCCCCGCCCCGCCCCCGCCCCCCAGTTTAAAAGCTCCCTATTTTCACTCACATATATTCAATTTTTATTTTCTAATACCTCTACTATAGGAAAGTATTACGATCCTTTAAGAATATCCCTTCAGGTTTTGGACATAATTTTTCTAAAAAGGTGAAAACTAAGTAAATAAATACCCGAGTCAAGTAAAACGTAAAAGTTACGTGAATGCCGACAACACAGTACTCCGCAGAAACGCAGAATGAGAAATGAACCAGCACAGAATGAATGAGTATATCAGACAGTGAACGTAACAATGTGAAGCTGATTTCGGGGTAGGGCTTGGAAAAATTCCGTTGAAGGTTAGGCGCTTGGAGGGCTTCCTACAACGGAGCACAGATAACTAATGAGTTCTTCATCCCGTCAGCCTATTAGGAAAGGATATGGAGGTTATTCATATCAGCATATCGTTTAATATGCCTTTCTCCGCTGTTTTGGACAGTTCCTTTCTTGGATATGTGAGGTCTACACCTATTACAGTGGTTATTCTGAATGCTGATTAGCTATGCAGAATACTCTATGCGCCTAACTAGTCTTAAAAAAGGGGGGGGATAGTAAAGCGTATAACTTTCCTTTTTAGTAAAAATTTTCAGTAAATTTATTCACACATTGTGCATATCTATTTTTGGGTACTCCAGAGAACAAATTTACGCCCCTAGTATGACCGTTCTGGGGCAACCGCCCCTCCCCTTGCCATTCCGGTAGCTACGGTGCTAGTTACGTCGCTATGCGCTGTGTGGGAGGTGGGACGTTTCTGACGGGAGTTCGAATCCCGGTCCTGCCGGCCTGGGCCATCTATCTAGTCTGCGGGTTTTCCCCAGACTCCCTGTGTTTGGGGACGAGAATGCGTAGTCGGTTCCCTGTGAAGTCGGCCCCGGACGCACTTTGTCCCTTATCCGCATGCAGCAGAGGAATGGCAAGCCGGCTGCATTAATTTGCCAGTAATCCTCGAGGGCGCATTGTTGTCTTTGCGGAACTCAACTCACCAAGGACGAGATAAAGAGAAAGAGAGAGAGAGACAGACAGACAGACAGAGAGGGAGAGATAAAAATATCCGTCAGGTTTAGAAAGTTGGAACTAAATCTACCCAGGAAATCAACCCGGTATGTCAAGGTAACGTTTCAGCACACTGTATTTTTATAAGTACTCAACGTACTTTTATAAATAAATGTATTTTTATTTTTATAACATAATTGCTACTTTTTATGCGCCTGTAGATATGAGTACGCACTGTGTGAAATATTTAAAACTGAATTTTCGGAACCATGTTGTTCTGATTAAGTTACACCTAGCTCTTCAATTTTAACTACAAACATATAAAAAAATACCACATGCAAATTTCCAATGTTCCTTCTTGTTGTCTAATCATTTTTATCACACATACGAAACTCAAACTTAACTGAAAATCAGAAGACCTAAAACCTACTATACATAAACGAGGTGGATAAAGTAAATTTGACCGCTTGTTGAGAAAATAGTGAAATTTCTTTGCTGTTTTTCTGAGGATTGCGCCTTTCAGCTACTCATGACCATTCGCCATGAAACTCCAGTGATCACTCAATCAGTCATCAAGAAAAAAATACCATCAAGGAAAAGTTCTGGGAAAATTTTCCGATTTCTGGCTGCTACAGAGAATGATATATTTTTCATTTCCTCGCCTATCCTGTTGCTATCTGCGCTGCCTTTTTGCCTCTCCCTATGAGCGCCCATGACTATAATGTTTCTTTGTTTTACTTTTTTTTTTTTACCATTGTAACAAAATAATTAAAAAATAGATTCGCTTCAATGAAAAACAAACTGCAACGAAATGTTCAGCGTATCAAACATTGTGATCTACCTTCTTACAGAATAATGAAGTGACTGTTTTAAAAACACGCAAAGGACGTACAAATTTTAGCCCCAAACAAAAAAAAAAAAAGAAGAGAGATTCTTTTTTACATCTGTCTCTTGAGTGACAGTTCTAGCGGGATCGAAGCACAGGTAAAACCTGAGACCACCTGCAGAAACAGAATCACAGTCATCAAAGTAAAAGACTTCCGCTCCTTAGCTTCTCACCGTACCGACATATAATAGTGAACTGCTTTCAAATGACAGGTGGCAACTCTTCAGTTGAGCAATGAATGAATTCAGATGTTCAAACTCCGAGTCTTTATTGTTAGGGTGTTGTTCTTCCCTGAATACGTCTTCAGACAGTACGCATTAGTTGTCTGGCAATCATCCGAGTAAGGAATCATTTTAAGCTTCGAGACCTTTCGCCTCTTCGAGGATTCTGCGTCACTACATCATCTACTGCCGTCTCTGCAAGAATTTATTTTTCATTTTCTAATCAAAAAATTGAAAAGGAAACGCGGACAACGGCAGTAATTCACGCTGAAAGAACATTTTAGGGAGTTAACATTTTCAAAAAAAGAAAAGCGATACTGAGAAAAAAACTTATGACTCTTTTAACAACATTTTTGATATTACAAGACAACATTAAGAGTGGAGACAACAAGATAACATAGTAAAAGATAACAGCCACAGGAAAAAAAAAAAAAAGAAGAAATCAGAGTGCATTATACGATGACAGAGACAAAGCTGCCCCCTTTTGGTTTCAAGACGTTAAGGCCAGGAAGACCTCAATGAGCGGTCCAAAAAAAAAAAAAAAAACGCACCAAAAAGGCATGCTTGGTTAAATTACTTGCACGTAATTTTCAAGCAAACAACAAAGTATTCCCATAGGACAACATGGTTCCCATTCTTTTTCTCTCTCAAAAAATAAGCACTCTTTAAGGACTTTTATCCACCCGCCAAAAAAAATTTAACGACTTCTATGCACCCGCCAAATTTTTTTGCAACGCATTACGCAACAAAGACATGGGCACAAATATACTTTTACACACAACTTAACTATGCAAATTGAAGTACGCTGATGAAATTTGCAATATTTTTCCGTATAACTTAAATTTATGGATGTACCAAATTAGAATTGTAAAGACAGTTCTTCTGGTCAAATTAGTTTTCCTACCCGAGAGAATAATCACATACGCAACAAAGTGTACGTACATTATAAAACGGTAATTAAACTTATGGTTTCGAGATTTGAATGTCGCACATAATCATCTCATGGTGTCAATTGGAAAATTACGTGTTCAAGCCTTCAATTTTGAGCTTAATGTTTTCATGGTATAACTACACTGGCGTGCAAAAATTAAGGACGAGACGGTTTTTCGAATGTAACGTCGTGCAGAAGTGCTCTACATCGACTCAAATCATACCATAAGATCCCCAAGATGCTAGAATATGGGACAAGTGAGCAAAACCGTCCAAACAAGGAATCCAAAGGATACAAAGTCACTTTATTGAAAAGGTAGCTTCCAGCACAACTGGACAGAAGACAAAAACGTCCATGTGACAGGCGGCTGCCAAGAAAAATCCCGTCTTTAGTAGAGGATGTGATCACCCCTGACTGTGTTGCAGGATTTACAACGTCTGTCCATGCTGAGGACGAGGTTGTCAAGGAGCTGTTGAGGCATCGCGGCCCATTCCTCTTGTAGCGCCAATCGCAGCTGCGGAATCGTTGCTGGCGGCTGGTGACGTGCTGCCAAGCGCCTTCCGAGAAGGTCCCACACGTGTTCGATTGGATTTAGGTCCGGGGACCTTGCGGGCCAATCCATGCGTTGAATATCTTCGCTCTCCAACAGCTCTGCGACAGCCACTGTACGATGAGGTGTAGCGTTGTCGTCCATGAAGAGGAACTCAGGACCCACAGCACCTCTAAACAGACGCACGTGAGGCAGGAGAACCTCTGTACAATAGCGGACACCAGAGACTGAACCTCCTTGGAAGATGTGGAGGTCAGTACGACTACCAAGCATGATACCGCCCCAAACGAGAACTCCGCCACCTCCAAACCGGACCCTTTCCATGATGTTGAAGGTGTGATAGCGTGTTCCCTGCTCTCTCCAGATGTGTATACGTCCAGAATCGTCAGACTAAATCGGCTCTCATCCGTAAACAGAACTCTACCCCATTGCTTATGTGTCCAGTTCTTGTGTTCCTGGCACCACAGAAACCGCCGTCTCCGATGAGCAGGCGTTAATGGCACACACCGTACTGGTCGTCGTGCAAATAGACCACTTTTTTGCAGCCACCTGGCCACGGTAAAACGCGATAACAGACGTCCAGTTGTCTGTTGCATGTGCCTTGCGATTTCTCCCGCTGTCTGCCGTCTGTCTCTTCTCGCCTGTAGAACAATATACCGGTCGTCCGCCGCCGTGGTTGCTCGTGGACGACCACTGCTAAACTCTCGGACAGCTGTTCCTGTCCTTTGAAATGCTCTCCAAGCTCGTGAAACGATGCTGTGAACGATCCCGAACTCCTCGGTCACAATAGTCACACTTCGACCTTCTTCCAACTTCCCAATGACGCGACCTCGGGTAAAGTCATCCAGATGTCGTCTACTGGATTGCCTGTTGGCCATATCACACGGTGGCAACAACTACACGTCGTTCAAACCGATGTACACCATACAATAGCTTTCACCGAATTGCTGAGCAGATCAGATCATATGTAGAGGATTTTAGGAAGTGAGTGTCTGACCCCAGGTCTTAAACAACCCTTAGAAATAGGAAGCTAGGAGATTTGGGCTAGAGTGCCCGATAGAAAGGGACATGGAAGCGAAGTAGAAAGGGAAAGGAAGACGCCCTTATTTATTACCGGGGGCCAGTGCCCGAGATCCAACGGCTTAACGTGCCCATCCGACGCTCGGAGGATATTTAGTGGATCGAGCATTCGTACCTACTTGGGATCGAACCTGAGGACCTTCCCGTGGCAGTCACGAACGTTGCCCACTAGGCTACCCGCGGCCCCGAATTGCTGAGCGTACACCACCCGTGTGCTATATACCCTTCCGAGCCCCCCCCGTCATGCTGCATATTTGCGCATGCCCTACCGTACCGAATCCTAGTCTATCTCCTGAGTGGTCTTTCGGTCCGTTCTGCCTGCTCGTTCCGCTGTTATGCTAATTTATCCTCTTCGTCCTTAATTTTTGCACACCAGTGTATATGACTTATTCGCATATACAAAAAGGGGTCATACAAAAGTGAAATATCAATATCAAGAGATGGTGATGGGTCTTGTTGGGTGGAATCTGATTGGAACCATCAATGTGTTTACACTAGTGGCCAAAATTGGGGAAACCTTTCGGAAAATGTGTGGTTCTGAGGTTTGATGTCTCCTAACATCAGCAGTCTTTTTAGAATAATACCACAAAATTACATAAATCGTGAGAAAGATAATTTAATGAAGAATGTAATGCAGCACACTTCATTAAAAAGTAGCATTTTAAAAGAGGTTATCCACAGAAAAACGTGATGAAGCGTATTTCATAATTTCTCACCATTTCTGTTAGTCGGGAAACCTTTTGCACAATTATAGCCTTACAACGACGTCTCATGGAATGAACATGCGTTTCAGTTCATCAGGTGTTATTGATGTGAAACTAAGATTGTATTTCTATCAATTGTGCTTTATTCCTTGGTTGCTTCTAACTAACAAGTTTCTTTAATCGGATCCACAGATTTTCTATTGGATTAAGGGGGTCAGGGTTATTACCTGGCCATTCTAAGTAGCGTAATATGATTTTCCTGAAAACACTTTTTGCACACAGCAGCAACATGACAAGGAGCTGAATCCTGTTGAAATATATAGGCTTCATTATCCTGGAAAATATCATGTGCCGACGGCTTCAGTTTTGGCTCAAGTACATCAATGATGTATTTTTTGCCATTTAAAGCAATACGTATTAATCACGCAAATTCTGCCCACACATTTTGCTCTCACTAACTGGATGCTTCATGGTAGCTGTAATGCATTCAGGCAGCAAATACCCATTTCTTCTTTTCATATACTTTATTCCACTACTACCAAATATAGACATTCTGGTCTCATCACTACAGAAAAATTTGTCCCATTGTCCCTCAGACCAATTAGCATGGTTTTTAGCCCATTCTAATCTTTTCTTTCTTTCTACGGGAGATAGAAATGGTTTTTTCCTTGGGATTCTAGAATTTAAACCAAAGTCTTTTGAGTCAGCATCTAACAGTCCTAGCACTCATCTTCAAACCACAAAGAGTCAATTCATTTTAATTGACTCAGATGATTTTCTTCTCTTACCTAAACAAAGTCTTTTAATTCTTCTATCACCACATGCTGTTATGCACCTTTTCCTGTCTTTACTAGTTTGGTTTTGAATTGACTGAGTCTGTCGATACCACTTGCACCGTTTAGAAATGCCTCCTTTGGTTAGGTTTTCACCTACTTTTCTTATGATTTCCTCATACGTGTAGCCTTCTTCACGCAAAGTTAGTGTTTTACATCTCTTTCTAAGTGACCAGTCACCTATTTTCACTGTTTGCCATCTTACTAAGTTACACAGCTTACTAAACTAACAAGGAATAGAAAAATCCGTGAAAAAACCAATGGCCGACTTGATGACGCTCACACAACTGAATAGGAGTTTCATTATTAGCTCTGACATCTGAAAATGAGAGCTGACTCATACTAACACCTTACTGGTTTCATGCTATGTCATAATAGCACCTGACTAGCTGTCACAACAATAAGTTTGACTGATCAGTTTCAAGTTACGGAAATCCACTTTTTGTTACATAAGGCAGTTGTGTTTTCTTTTTCTGGTTCTATACCGTTTGACAGGATACAGATAATTCAACACAGTTTACTGCATTACATTATCTTTCTACGAGGGCCATAACAAAAGTTCTGCAAACGTTAATCTAAAACGGAAGCGGATGATACAATCGGGAAAATGATTGCGCCATGTCAAGGTCAGACTCTCAGCAACACAGTGGTGTCAGAACGACGCGCAATCATTTGCTGTGTGGACGTGGGAGCGTTTCGAAATGGAAGCGTGCAACTCCTCGGGTCGAGTCACAGCGTTAGACCTGCATTCGTACGTGAAAACAGAAACTCTGTGAGGAAAAATTCCAACACAGATCCACACTGCCTTGCAAGAAGTTTGTGGGGAAGGAACTCTTGATCGAGACACAATTTCTCGCTGGGCATCGCGCTTTCGGGAGGCCCGAAGAAGCATCGAAGATGATCACAGCTCAGGCCGACCTCAAACAGCGACGGACAAAACATCTGTCAGCATTGTTGCAATGCCGTTTGACAGTCGAGGAGATTCGCCGTTTGACAGTCGAGGAGATTGCTCATCAGACAAATTTGTCCACTATGTCTGGTCACCCGATTTTGACCAACACACTGGGGAAAAAGAAAAAATCGCCGCGCGTTGGATGCCCAATCAACTCACCCCCAAGCAGATGGCAGCCAGAGTGAGCATCCCACAGGATCACCTTCACAGGTTGGAAAGGAAGGGCGACACCTTCCTGAACAGAATTGCCGCAATTGATGAGACTTGGACCCGTGATTCTGAGCCGGAACTGACGTCACAATCAGCGGAATGGAGGCATCCAAGTTCCCCACGCTCCTCAAAGTGTCGTCGGCAACAACCCAAAGTGAAGCAAATGATGATTTTTGCGTTCGATGACCAGGGTGTGGTGGTCTTGGATCGAGTGCCAGTAGGGCAAAATGTCAACGCACAATATCATCGTGACTTTCGTGAAAGTCGCACCAACTTGGAAGAGGGAGCGATCTTGCTGCATGACAACGCATTGTGTCTTTCGTTCTTTGATTGGAGGTTTTACGACCACCGTGAGCAACCTAATGGGCTATACGTAGTCGCCCGTCCCTAATTTAGGGTCACTGACTCCAGGGAAGGGAAACAGCCAGCACCATAAGACAAAGAACATCCATGCCTCACCGGGATTCGGACCCGGACCCATCGCGGACGAATAATCAGAAGCCATACGCATTGTGTCATGGTGCAGCGTCGGTAAGGGGACTTTGGTCGAAACATGGCTGGGAAACTTTATCCCACCCACCATACAGTCCTGATCTCAGTCCACCCGACTTTGATCTTTTCCCAAAGTTAAAAAATCGGCTCGGTGGCATCCGCTACGAATCGCTTGACGAACTGACATTGGATGTGTCCCGAGTAATACGACAGCTGAACAAAGATGGCGTACTACGGGGGCATCCAGGACCTACCGTACCGCTGGCAAGCTGTCATTAGCAGCAGAGGGGAGTACATTGAACCACAATAAGGTAAGTTTTCTCTGTTACTTCACACTTTTCGGGAAAATGGACAGTGTGCAGAACTTTTATTGGGACCCCCATAATTACATAAAATTTAATGGTATTATTCTAAAAAACATGGTAATGTTATGAGCCATCAAACCTCAGAAATACACATTTTTTTAAAGGCTTTCACAATTTTGGCCACTAGTGTAATTTAATGTATGGCCCTTCACTTTTTCAGCAAATTACTTATTTCATTCTGCCACATGCCCTTCCACAAGCATTCAGCTGACGTCACACGACATCAACAACTTAGCCAACCAGCAGCAGCAGTTTTAGGCACAACATTGCAGCTTCTGGATTTTGCGCAGCCAGTTAGGGAATAAAAAAAGTGCTTTTGTACGTGCTTTTTACCATTTTCGGCAAAAAAAAAAAAAAAAGAAAGAAAGTCAAGGGCTTCTACGCAGCCTAAAAAAAAATAAACACATTTTAAGGATTTACAATGGGAGTAGGAATCCTGAATATGCATCAAAATTTTGCTATTTCACCAGAACGAAATAAAAATTGCTGTTTCTTGAAGTTCGTTGTATTAGGGTTTCACTCGCATAACTTTTCTTCTTTTAACCTCAGGTTAATGTCTTCATTTTTAAAATATTGACAAGAGAGAGCATTTTTCAAAAGTTCATAACATAGCTTGTCGCTCACTATTCAATAGGATTATTTTGAAATAGAATAATATCTTAACACAGCAAACATGATTACGAGAGTGGATGAATTATTCAGTGTTACATCGCACGCAAAACCAGCTTCTTCTATAAACCATCAGTCTTTCCCAACGCTAAAAATAAATATTACATCGATATCCTAACTATATAACAACAGCACTTCAAAGAAAAAGATTGCGAAGAACTTTCGCGCTTGCAAAACAAATTACGCTGAAAAGGCTGAGGTGAGGTGAGGTGAGGTGAGGCTCACTTTCTGCGTCGCATGGAAAGTTTGTTGCAGAATCACAATAAACTCCCGCGATGAGATCTTTTTTCTTCATTTCTCTTCTCCTGAAGCATGATTACTGTTGCTAATCTTTCTCCACTCGGTCCTGAATTGAGTTACTTCACTCTTTTTTTTTTTTTTTTTTTTCATGTAACGTTTTCCCAACATTCTTGCATTCTGATTACATTTTTTAAATATTTTTCATCATACAGCGGTTGTTTTCGTTTTTCATTCTTCCACAAATTGAATTTTACCCAGTTGGTGCATACATCAGTGGCTCTTTTAAACTCAAAATTTAGGGAAACGAAAGCTCGTGCATAAAATATACAAGGTGTGCCGATATAGTTCAGTAAGCGCACAATAAAAACTAACAGGAGGTAATATAATAAAACTTAATTTATTGGCCTTCAAATACACTAATCAGCCATTACATTATGACCACCCCCAGCCTACAGAAATGGGCGCGCCTGGAGACCGAACGGTGGCGCACGTGAAGTTCGCAGAGCAGTATATATACAACCCGAGGACAGGCTTTAGGTTAGTAAAGTGTTCGTAGTCAGAATGAGGAAAGCTGCCGATTTATCGGAATTTGATAAAGGACAAATTCTGATGCCAAGGCGCCTCGGAACTGTTCACGTGCCGCTGTAAGTGAGTACGTATCAAAACTGGTGCACAGATGGCCAAACGACGAACAGTCCCCCAGCCGTGTTTCGTCCGCAGCTCATTGATGCCAGTGGAGCGCGGAGACTCGCGCATTGTTCACAGCGACCACAGGGCCACAGTGCGACAAATCACCCGCAGCTACAACAGTGGTGATCAGGGAAATGTGTCGCAGCACACAGTTCATCGCAGCCTTCCGCGCATGGGCCTGCGTAGCGAAGATCCAGCCGGGTCCCCATGCCCACTGCACGTCATCGCCAACAACGCATGAAATGGGCCCAAGATCATCGAGACTGGACCGTGGATGATTGGAAGAAAGTGGCCTGGTCTGACGAATCAGGATTCCTGGTGCATCACGTAGACGGCCGAGCGCGGATACGCCGATTACCAACGGATGCTATGGCACTTGGATGCACTTTTGGGCGGAAACATACCGACGGCGGCGGTGTTATGCTGTGGGCGATGTTTTCTTGGGACACTTTAGGCCCCATTATCCCAATAGCACAATCCCTGACAGCTGTCAGGTATCTGAACATCGTTGCGGACCAAGTTCACCCATTCATGGCAACTGTGTTCCCTGCTGGTGATGGCCATGGCCATTACCAACAGAACAATGCGCCATGCCACACTGCCAGAATCGTCGAGTAGTTTCGAGGAACATGCTGGTGACTTTCTATTAATGCTCTGGCCTCCAAATTCACCTACCATGAACTCAATCGAACATTTGTGGTTCGACTTGGAAAAGCAGGTTCGCGCTGAATCACCACCACCCCGAAATACACGGGAACTGGAGGACCTGCTGTTGATATTATGGTACCAGAAACCCCATGATACCTATCGGCACCTCATCGAATCGATGCCTCGCCGAGTGGGCGCTGTTTTGCGGGCAAAAGGGGATCCTACAGCTTATTAGGTAGGTGGTCATAATATAATGCTTCATCGGTGTACATCCTCCATCCCCCGATACAACAAACATTTGACATCGTTCGTATAACTGCTGGAAGCTATGAAGGAAAGTCGTCCATCATCTGAAGCTGCGTCGTCACGTTCGCTTGAATCCCAGAAGCGTAAGCAAATTTCTTCTTTTAAAGCTCTGATTTCAGTCGGAGAAACTAAAAGTAGTCCGTCTGTGCCAGATCAGGTGAATACTGTGGGTGATTGCTCACTCGGCTACGATAATTTAATATTGGTTCTTTGCCTTTTTTTTTTTTTTTTTTTTTTTTGCTGCTGTCCACTTGCATCAGCTGCTGCGACACGCTCTGTGTGCCACATCTTTTCTCACTGCTCCGTGACGATAACACACACGTTCGCTCATGTGCGTAATTGCGTCGTGAAACATACCGCACCTTTCACAACCTTTCCTTTTATACATTACGAGAGCATTCACCGAACTTTATTGACACACGTTTTTTCCAATATAATCCAACTGCTGCCACAACAGTAAACCGATTGTTTGGCCTTGTCTTATGATGTTCACTTCAGTACACCTTATTAAAAGTTATTAGGAACCATATTTCTTTTTTTTTAACACCATCGTGAAGTGCGATCGCCCTCGTCAAAGGTTCGCTCTCAAGGCTTTCCAAAGCTACCACTCCTGAGTTCTGGTATATTCTTCATATGACACTAAACCACTCCTACCTTGATCTTCTTGGTCCTCTCTTTCATTTTGTACATCTCACCAGGGTAGTAACTATATTCGTGCTCCTAATGATACCCTCATAACGACACCTACGCATCTCTATTTCCTTACCTGAACTTCACTTATGAGGCAAAAGCAAGTTCATAAGCTCCACACTTCGCTTTTGATCTCATTGCTCCATTTTATTTTTAGTATGCTTATAAGACAGTTTCATGCTTTCCTGCTAATACTCCCTGTGCTACAAGCATGCAAAAAAAAAAAAAAAAGAAAGAAAAACTAAACGTAGAATTAGACGCTTGTGATTGGATTCAAATTGTTAGAATGATTAGTGATAAAAGTTGACTTCACACAATCCATGCAGACTTTAAAAAAAATCATATATATTTCGCGTTTGACAATCCTCTTTGAATTTTTACACACAAAATTTAAAGCTGAACGCAAGAATATTTTTCAAACCATCATCAATGCTTACCACTAATCTACCAGCCGATAGAAACATACTAGAAAAATGTGAACTATGTAAAACATAACTTGTAAGAGAAGCGAACACTGAAAACTAACATTACTTACGTAATTTCACAGCATTCAACAAATTAATCAATCACTAGCAAAATATTTTATGACAATCATTAATCACTGTCGCAATGCCTTTTAATTTTTAATTTCCCTTTTGACGGATATTTAAGTGATATTTGTGCCATCAGACGATAGTTTATCAGTCACTTTCAGTTCCGAAAAAACTAAACGATATTTATTTCTCATCTTGCTTCCCAGGTTTTACAGCACTTCGTGTCTTCAAAACGTCTACCTTTCTTTATTTGATGTCCCTCTGAGCGCGCACGCATCATTTAGACATGCTGGAAAACTATCATCATGCACACATGGAATACAACGACGAATAATGTTTTTCATTCTCATGCACAAACACACAACTGCTAACTGATGCCATAAGGTTAAAAAAAAAAAATCAATCTCTGTCGTCCACGAACTATATTGCGCTTACCATAGAGTCGCAGACTCAGAAGTAAATCACCCATAAAGGCTCGTGGAGACCGGCTGGCCCTGAACATCTCAATAGAGGAACGCGACAGTGGACAAACATGGAACTAATACACCGTTACCGTAGCCGCGGAAGTCTAGGTGCTCTTTACATTTCTTGAGTGTCAATTCGTTCTTCTTCACACACCCAGCAACTTCTCGTAGAGTTTACAACTACATGAAGGAGGGAAAGTTCAAGCGCAACTCTACCTTATGTCCCGTACAACTTTTATGCTGCATATCATCAAACAAAGTTACATTACACTGAACCTACGCTGTTAAAAATTTTGCGGTAGGTTGGAAGATCCTGGGTTCGATTCCCGGTGGTGGCCAATGATAATTTTTCCGAGACTCACTTAATTAACGTGGAAACAACGATGATTTCTGTTTGGTTTTCCTGATCCACGTCGAGTGTTTGATTTAATTACACATTCGCCTCCTAGTTATTTGTTCAGTTGCTACTTTCCATCTCTGGTGAATCCCCAGCATTGTGCGGGGCTCCATGAAGCAACCTGCTTGTAGTTTGGCAGTTAATCACATGCGAGTCTGAAAAATTCGAGGCCGCTGTGGTGCAGTGGCAGCATGTCCGGCACGTAACTGGAAGACCCTGGGTTCAATTCCTGGTGGTGGCCAATGATAATTTTTCCGAGACTCAGTTATTAACGTGGAAAGAGCGATTATTTCTGTTTGGTTTTCCTGATCTACGTCGAGTGTTTGAATTAAATACCCATTCGCCTTCTAGTTATTTGTTCAGTTGCTGCTTTCCATCTTTGGTGAATCCCCAGCATTGTGCGGGGCTCCATGAAACAACTTGCCATGTAGTCTGTCGGTTAATAACATGCGAGTCTGGAGAATTTGAGGCTGCTGTGGTGCAGCGGTAGCATGTCTGGCGCGTAACTGGAAGACCCTCTGTTTGGTGTTCCGGATTCACGTCGAGTATTTGAATTAATTATGCACCAAAGAGTTGTGCTACACCAGCTGCACCACTTTCTGAGAAAAAATACACCACTGTGTGGTGCAAACAAAACCCAACAACATGGTGAAATCTTGCACCATAATGTAGTACAAAGTTGCACCATGTTGTTGGGTTTTGTTCGCACCACACAATGATGTATCTTTTCTCAGAAAGTGGTGCACAGCTGGTGTAGCACCACTTTTTGGTTCAACCTACCACAAAATTTTTACCATTGTAGGGACTCAGATACGACAGAGGGTTGACAGGTGAGGGCAGTTGGGAGTGTGAGATAGAAATTGCGAGTCGACATAGTTGGAAGTGCTAGACCATTAACGTCACAAAGAGCAACTCCAGAGAGAGACAACAAGGGCGAGGAAAAAGGATTAGATGCCCTTCTTTGTAACTAGGGGTACAATACTCTGGGACTCAAGACCGGTTTGACGCACCCATCTGACGCACGACGAGTATTCAGTGGCTCAGAGCCACTCAAGCTACCTGGGATCGATCCTCCGACCATCTGGTCGGAAGGCTGTTGTTCTAACCACCAGAACACCTGCAGTCAACAGCAGCAACTCTCACCACGACGCTGTTTTGCAACCTCTAATTTGGTATGACATGACAGACGTTAACGTAGTTCCGGGTCCTTCCACTGGAGCGATAGTAAATATCACGAGTTGTGTACCTCCTGGATCTTCTCTGTGGTGAATACTGCAATTTAGACCTTCCCTTCTGAAGGTTGTTATCGAATACCTTACCTTTTCATTGCATAAGCATTAATTTGGGATTTCAGTACACATGATCACGTATCTAGCATAATTAGCATGAGACTTTATACAAGGTGCATCAAACAAATTTCAGTTGCCTAGGGATATGAAAGTTAATGAGACACGAAACGGACCACTACTATCCCATGCCACCACCCTACACAGAGGCGTAGAGTTATCGGGTCCGGACCCCCCCCCCTTGAGGGTGGATTGAGTACGAATATAAAGCGATATACACGGTAGTATCAGAATACCATGAAAACTCCCGGAATCACTGTGTACCGCCCAAGCGCGTCACAGAGTGCACGTGAAAAAGTCGACCACACGGAGATATAGCGGCCGTCCATAACAGATGAGCTATAGTGCATTACGTAAACACAATGGGCAGAGGTAGTGATTTGACGGACGTTCAAAAAAGAATGATCATCGGCTACAGCGCCAAGGGTGGAAGTATCTCAGAAAGAGCAGACTTCGTGGGCTGTTCGCGACGTGCTGTAGTAAGGGTATACCAAGAATGGACCACTGGCACACCGAGTACCACCCGATGTCATAACTGTGGAGCCTTAAAGGCAATCCACCCCAAAGGAGAACGTCGCCTCCGTCGACTGGTAAAGGGCAATCGACGCGCAACTGTGCAGTAACTGACCGCGCAAATGAACGCTGGGGCACCCAAGCATGTATTTCCGATAACAGCAGAGTGAACCCTGTTACGCATGGGTCTCCGGGGTCGATGCTACTTGAGTCGATGCTGCTTCAAGGCAACCATGTTAACCCAGGTCCATCGGCAACGACACCTGCAGTTCGCATGGGACTACCGTCATTGGACAGTGAAAGAGTGGGAAAAGGTTGCCTTCTCAGACGAATCGAGGTTTCTACTCCACAGAAGTGACGAGCGGTGGCGAACACGGCATCAGACACACAAGACCAACACCCAAACAGGCTTGTTTGTCAAGTACAGGCCGCAGGTGGCAGTGTGCATGTCTGAGGGATGTTTTCCTAGTTGACCTGGGACCGCTGATACCACTGGTACCAATGGATGGGTCCCTGAACGCAAATGACTACCTGTCCATCCTCGCTGATCACATGCATCCCTTGATGTTGGACGTCTACTCTGGTGGTGATGGTGTCTACCAACAGGATAACGCGCCGTGCCACGTCGCTAAGGGGGTGCGTGATTGGTTCCAGGAACACGACAGCGATGTCTCCGTTCTCCCTTGGCCGGCGAAATCACCCGACCTCAATCCCATAAAGCACTTGTGGAACTATTTGTACCGACAGGATCGACGTGCCGACCCAAAACCACGTCATCTCCGGGACCTCCGTGCTCTGCTGCAGTTCGAATGGGCACGTGTGCCTCGTGCAACCTTCCAGGACCTCACTGCGTCCAAACCGTCTCGCCTTTGTCATCCGGGTCAAGGGTGGTTATTCCCATTATTAGGTATAGGTGGTCATATTATTCTGATACTACTGTGTATATGTATATATGAGGCTTTCACTAATGAACCATATCCATGGACCTCCCCCTTAAGAAATTTCTGGCTACGCCACTGGCCCTGCAACATTAACATATAAATAACTTACTCAAATACTAAATTGGAAAAAATCATTAATTCCCAGCGTTGCACAAAGTATGCTTAAGAAGTCTACTTCATGTAATTTTATCAACTGTACTACGATCTCTCACCGGAGGTTGTGAATTTACCGTCTAAATAATTATCTTTTGTTGGTTTATTACAGTGCGCATGAGCTCAGCGCGTAGCATTGAGAGGGTGGGGGTGGGGGCACGTTCTCCACTTCAGAAAATTTAGATGCAAGTGGCAAGCCTACGACGGGCAGCAAATATGAATGGAAAGTTTAATTGGGTCGCTACGATGTTCGCAGAGGAAGAACCAAGACACACACACACACACACACACACACACACACACACACACACACACACACACACACGAGCGTGCGTACTGTTATGCTCACCTTTTAGATTTGGCTGTAATTCGTTTTTTACGCTTTCCAACCGCAGGTTGAAGAAGCGTATATGCTCCAGCTTTGTCCGTCTGCCTGTCCGCACGATAACTCACGTAAAAATGGTTCGATTTCGATGAAATTTTAGTATGTGGTAGGGAACAACCTGGGGACGAACCCTGTAGAAAATGGGTGAAATAAGGTCAAAGGATCCATTTCATCGCCCTTATGCGTCATAACTTACGTAAAAATACTTCGATTGCAACAAAACTTTATCATGTTGTTCCGGAGGTATATTGAACCGGTTCTGTTGAACATCATCGAAATCGGGTCAAAGGTCAGGGCACAGGAGCGAGATTTATTCCACAGCCATTATCCTCATAACTTTACTAAAAATGCTTCGATTGCGACGAAATACAATACGTTGTTCCGAACGACTTTGGAAGCAGTTCCGCCAAAAATATTTTTTGTCGCAAATTGCGGGCAGTGCGCATGCGTGAGATTCGTTAGCCATTATTTTCGCACGAAAACTTCCATGAAAATTGCCCGATTTAGATGGGATTTTTAATTATAAAACGGCTTATGTGTGGTAGCTCTTGATAATTGAAATAGGTAACACGGGCACAAAGAGATTTAACTTTGATAAATGTGAACCTCAAACGTTATACCATAGTTTAGTCCCCACGAAACCAAGGCATTTCCCTATGATTTCTGGTATGTTTTTTTTTTTTTTTTTTTTTTTTGATTGGAGGTTTAACGACCACCGTGAGCAACTCAATGGGCTATAAGCAGTCGCCCGTCCCTAATTTAGGGTCACTGGTTCCAGGGAAGGGAGAGAAAGCCAGTGCCGTAAGACAAACACAACATCCATGCCTGACCGGGATTCGAACCCGGACCCCTTACGGACGAATGATCAGAGGCCAGCGCCTTAGACCACTGCGGCTTCTGGTATGTTGGAAAGCGTATCATAATCAATACATTTCATGATTGTACTAACTTGTCAGAAAGTAAAATCACGGCAAAATGCTCTATCAACGTAGAGGGGGGGGGTCTTTTATTTTCATAATATCGTGCCGTAAATACTGTTCGTTATCGTTCATTATCAGCAGTGGTTGAAGAATCAAGCATTACAGAAAAAATTTGCCATGCATTTAAAAAGACCTAAATCTTTTGACATTCACGGAGAAACTGTTTGCAAAAATTGGCCTTCCCCCAAAGGAAAACATCAGTTTATTCTTAATGCCCCTCCCGCGCCGCCAAAAAAAAAAAAAAAAAAAAGAACATTAGTTTACATCGCTGTTTTCAGTTATTTTTAAGATTGTTTAATGACCTAAACCAAAACCACTTGTTACACATACAAATTCGCTAAGTAACTATTTGAAATAACGGCCAGAGTAATATACATGATCGACTTAGGTAATAATCAATAATTTATTCTTCAGAATCCGCGGCAGCCACACTATGATGGAACTTGGAATAACCTCAATACATATTCCATGCAATAAGAAATTCCTGCTATCAAAGTAATGTAGTAAAAAAATCATCAATGGCATAAACAGTTATGTTAGTTTTTAAAAATGCAAACACGAAATCAGTAGGGTGATAATTAATTTTTTTCCGAATACAAAGCGATCTGTAATCTTTATCCACCGCTCATGTGAGATGTGTAAATCACGATGAATTACATTTAAGTTTTTCGGGAAAAAAAGTTCGGCGGATAGATACTTCCAGTGCTATACATACATTTTTATGACCGAAACCGTAACACGGCATCCTTCCGCAAGATAAAGCTATTCAATATATTTAATCTTGCTTTCGTGTAATTTAATGAGCACGTTAAATATGGATGTATGAATACAATGCAGCAAGATCTAGTTTAAGGAAAATGCGCACGAAAACAAAACGGCGGCGTAGCTTTTTTCAAAAAAAATAAATAATAATAATGGGATAAATGAAGCGGGTTCAGTGGAACTATTTCAAAGAATTTGCGTCACTAGGCTGTTTTGTACGTCCTTGGAAATCACGTGAAGTCACAGTCCGTGTTCTCGACCTCTCATAGTCAGTCGCGTGCGCGGGTCCACGGTTTTGTGAAGGTGAACGCAAGGCTCATTTAGGTTTCCGTTTAGAATGAGAAAAGAAAGAATCCGCATTGTTTCTGAAACAACGTTTAAAAAAAAAATGTCACGGTAGGGAATTAAGCCCAAATGCAACTGGCAATATGGAGAAATCCACAGCTAATTATCACATGGACTCTGAATTTAATGCCACCTACCACCCCCCACCCCCACCCCCAGAAAGAAACAGAATGACTACAAGAAATGCTTTCATTCATGTAAAACTGTTCCCATTTATAACTGCAAACATTATTGGCTCCGTTATATATTGTTTGAGAATGTCTATTATCCAAGAAATTGATGTAGTGATTTTCCTTTCTCTCGTAGATTTAAATCGGAAATAGAATTCTTCTACAGTGAAAGTAACCGAATTAAAATCTATTCAAAACTTTCCCCTTAGTTCAGCTTTCCTTAGTAGTTTATTTTAATTACACATTGCTCAAGACCTTCGTCTTACTTCGGCCTTTCCCGATGTATTTATAACACTGTTTAATTACGAATTACTCACGGCCTTGCTCTTACTTAAAGCCTTCATTTATATTTCGGTTTAATTAAAAATTATGCAACACGTTCCTCTTACTTCAACCTTCACTGATATTTAATTTATAGTTCGGTTCAATTACGCATTTTTTTCTTTTTTTTACAATACCAGTAACCATGGCAACATTACAACGATTCGAACCTGTTGTATTTTGTCCCGGGATAACAAAGACCGGAGTGAAAATCAGCTGTCGAAAGAATCACAAATGACAATGAAAAAGAAAAAAGCCGAAATATAAATAACGGGTTAAAATAAATCGTGGAAAACAAAGAAACTTTGTGTCCCCTTTCGACTAAATAAGCACTGAAAATGTCCTTTCAAGTATCCATGAAATCACGTGTACGATTTTTCAATACGAGGGTTGTACCGAAAGTAATGCAAAGTGGGCATAACCTTTTTTTATTAAATGACAGAGGTCGTTCAAATTGCACATGTTGGTAGAGCAACTCTTTCGGCATAGTAACCTTTCTTCTTCATTGCAGGTAAATAATCGAATCCAAGCAAAAGTAACGTGCCGTCAGTGAGTTCTTGACGAAGAAAGGGTGCAGGCTGTCCGACATCCACAGAAGACTACAGAATGTTTGACGCCACTGACAAGAGCAATGTGCACAGATGGATGAAGAAGTTTAAAGAAGGGGAAACCAGCATTGAAGACAAACCACGCAGTGGGAGACCACCATCTGCGACCACTGACACGAATCGTCAGCGCGTAGATGAATTGTTTCGCGCGGAGAGACGAGCCACAATCCATGATCTTGTTGCACAACTGGATTGTGGTCACAATGCCATACAGAAGATGGTGGAAGAGACTTAGGGTATCGGATTGTGGGTGCAAAGTGGGTACCTCGGCAGTTGACACCCGATTTGAAGGAGAGAAGAATGGCAGTCTGCTCTGATCTGCTGGAAGCCTTTGAAGCCAATGAAGCCGCCCCGGTGGCGCAGTGGTCTAAGCGATGGCCTCTGATCATTCGTCCGAAAGGGGTCCGGGTTCGAATCCCGGTGAGGCATGGATGTTGTGTTTGTCTTACGGCACTGGCTCTCTCCCTTCCCTGGAACCAGTGACCCTAAATTAGGGACGGGCGACTGCTTATAGCCCGTTGAGTTGCTCACGGTGGTCGTTAAACCTACAATTTAAAAAAAAAAAAAAAAGTCAATGAAGACACTTTTTTTTCTATCTGGTGACAGGGGATGAAACGTGGGCGTATCTTTACGATCCGGAAACGAAGAATCAATCCATGTAATGGCATCACACTTTTTCACCAAGGCCTAAGAAGTTCAAGAGCCAGCGATCAGCACAAAAAGTCATGGCGACTGTTTTTTTTTTGGGGGGGGATGACAGGGGTGTCATTCTCCTTGATTTTCTTGAACGTGTCCGTGCCGTGACCAGCGAGCTGTACATTGAGACATTCAAGAAGCATAGAGAAGCCATGAGGAGGAAGAGACCGAACAAGAATTTGAAAAGGATCCATATTCATCATGACAATGCGAGATCACACACATATTTGGCAACAAAGCAGGCGATCAGCAAATTAGGCTGGTCGATAGACCCCATCCACCGTACAGTCCAGATCTGGCGCCGTCCGACTTCCACCTGTTCGGTCCAATGAAGGACAGTCTCCAGGGACAAAGATTTGACGACACAGCTGTGCTGAAAGTGGCTGTGAAGAAGTGGGTACAACAGTCCACCCCTGAAATTTTCCCAAGGGGATTCGAGAGTTGGGTTCAACGATGGCGCAAATGCATCGCTTG
Organism: Macrothele yani; assembly: GCA_039090855.1. Classification (NCBI taxonomy): domain Eukaryota; kingdom Metazoa; phylum Arthropoda; class Arachnida; order Araneae; family Macrothelidae; genus Macrothele; species Macrothele yani. The sequence continues at coordinate 136,754,111 of CM077002.1, forward strand.
TGATGTAGACTATGTTGAGTAGTACCTTTGTATAGAGAAAGAGTTACTCTACCAACATGTGCAATTTGAACAACCTCCGTCAGTTAATAAAACAAAGTTATGACCACTTTTGCATTACTTTCGGTACAACCCTCGTCTATTCCTATAATACTTTCCTGGGGAAAGGGAGTAAACAAATGACCTATCACACACACAAACGTCCCTAGCTCAGACGTGCGAAAAGAAATTATGGTATTAAACTACCATAACACTACACTCGTAGTTTAAACACGTTCTCAGCAAACATAAATATTCATATTACACCAGCCGAAGTAAAATAAAACAGTCTAAAAAATTTTATGATAGCTTTAACTGTGGAAGTAGAGTTACTGCATTATGTGTTTGCTTTTTATATAGTTCACAACAAAAACGTTAGAATGCGGCCAAGTGGAACGAATACTTAGCTACGGTGCTACGAGACTTGAGTTCAACTACCGGAGAAGTTATTCTCCCTCGATCACCTGTCAAAACAGAGTCTGGATCCCAGCTGCAGGCGTTGCGATGTATCGTTAGGGTTCGCCTAATTCATCATGAAAAGGGCGTGGCAGGTAAGGGTGACGAGGCATTTAATCGCCCCTCCAAGAATAATGATTTGAATATTCCCCGGAAACACAATTTTTTAAATCGCAACTGCAGAGAGCTGGAAGTCAGTCAAGATTTTCAGCGAACTTGTGGATCTGAAGCAAATATGCGATTTCTGCCTTTTCTTTAAGTACTAAAACTGACATCTTTCAGATTTCGGATCGGTTTGCTCACTTTCCGTGTGAACTGCGGAGGCAGAGATTCAGATAGTAAAATGTGGGTGGGTGAAAAGGAGGGATTTTCATTAAGAACTCTGGATTGTTTATCGCCTAACAGCGCTACGCTTGGTCAGCAAATATTACGGATGGACATACAGTGAAATCTCGTTGAAACGAAACGGACGAATACGAAGGAAGGATGGTTTCCGTTATAGCCGGGTATGGTACGTATATATGTTATACGGGCCGCGGGTTGCCTAGTGGGCAACGTTCGTGACTGCCATGGAGAAGACCTCAGGTTCGATCCCAGGCAGGTACGAACGCTCGATCCACTAAATATCCGCCGTGCGTCGGATGGGCACGTTAAGCCGTCGGACCCCGGGTACTGGCTCCCCGGTAATAAATAAGGGCGTCTTTTTCCCCCTTTCTACCTGGCTTCCGTGTCACTTTCCTATCGGGCGTACTAGCCCAAAAATCCTAGCTTCCTATTTCTAAGGGTTGTTTAAGACCTGGGGTCAGACACTCCCTTCCTAAAATCCTCTCTCTACATATGATCATTTATGTTTTACAATACTGGAAAAACAGCTAATAAACATACATGGTGTCCCAAAAAGGTATAACCAATTTCAGATGATGATAACTTCGGATAAAAAACTAATATCAGCATTCTGTTTGTTGCAGGTGGTAAGGAATACCCTCAAGTTTTCTAGAAATGTACCCAATGGATCCTGCGACGAAAGCACAGATTGTGGAGTGGTTTATTGAAACACGATCCGAAACTCATGTTTAGCGGAATTCTAAAACAAAATATGGGAGCTAACCGCCCACACGTAACAACATCAGAAAGTGGCACAAGTCATTCAAGGAAACTGGTAGCGTCCTTATAAAGAAAAGCCCTTGACAACCGTCTCTGGTTCCAGAAAGGAAGGAGGTTGTGAGACAAACATTCACTCGTAGCCCTCGAAAGTCAATTAGACAAGCAGCGCGACAGGTGGCAGTCTCCAAGTTGTCAGTGCACAGAGCGTCACGTCAGAGATTGGAAATGCACCCGTATAAACTGCAGATAACCAATCACATAACCCCACATGATCACGTGAAACGTAAACAGTTTGCTGAAGAGATGTTGGAGAACATTGCAAATGCCGAATCTTTCCTGAGAACAAATCTGTTTCTTGGATGAGAGCACTTTCCATGTTTCTGGAAAGGTTAATAAACAGAATGTGAGAATTTGTGGAACTCAACAGCCGCATTGCACAATGGAACACGAACATGCTAGCCCAGAAGTGAATGTTCGGTGTGGCATAATGGTCGACCGTGTTATTGGACTCTTTCTTTCAAGAAGCGACCGTGAGAGCTGATAATTACCTGTACGTGATTGAGCAGTTTGTGTATCCCCAGTTGGATGAACTTGCAACTCCAGTTATTTTCCAACAAGATGGGGCGCCACCTCATTGGGCTTTGATTGTGAGGTATCTGGATACCAAATTTCCCAATCGATGGATTGGGCGTGGTGGTCCAATTGCATGGCCGCCACGTTCGCCGGGCTTAACACCCTGTGCCTTTTTTTCATGGGGATTCATCAAGAGTGAGGTTTACAACAGCACCCCTGTTGCAGAAATTAATGTCCTAAAGACGAGGATTACACGCGCAGGAAGTTAATACGGACATTCTCGAACGAACATGGTTGGAACTGGAATATCGTTCAGACATTATTCGGGTGACAGAGGTGCCCATGTCGAATGTCTTAAAAAACTTCATGATCTGTTCTGTCAATTAATACAAGTTGTGTATTGAGATCATTTATATTAAAACTGTTATGATTATTTAAAATTGGTTACACCTTTATGGGACACCCTGTACACTTTTAAATAAGACACACAATAAACAGAAAAGCAAGCAAAAATACTGTAACCGTTGTACTAAATAAAAGGAAAGTTACAGTGAAATTTTATTAACATTTTGTGCGTGCCAGATGAGCTTGTTGTATGTGTACTTAAATACGGAACACCACCATCGAACAAACACACCACCCTTGCTTCGCACGGGACTCGTGAGGTAGGGAGCAAAATTTGGTCAGCTTGCTATCTACTATAAATAGTTCTTAACGAAACTTTTCCTTCGCAGAAATTCAGTAATTCATTGCCTATGGTATTTTGCCCAATCCCAGTTGCCGAAGAATTCTATTTAACAACAAGAAAATGTAAAAGTCTCGTGTGATAAATCATACCAAATCAGCATTAAAAAAAAGAAAAAGGAAGAAAATTCTCTCCCTCTCTTGGCTCGGCCCGTCTCAGCACTGATATGGTGTCCACAGACAGACGAACATAATGACACTGTATAAGCACGTACTTTTTTTTACAAAAGATGTGCTAGGAAACGCTCAACATATTTGGAATAATACTGTACAATGACGCCATGGAGAGTTGTGGAAGAGACTGGACTGAGAATGGTGGATGACTGAAGAAGTTATCGAATGGTCAGAGGCTCGGGGTTCGGATCATTCATTCGTGCTATAGCCCCGGTGTAGACACTGGTTTTTTGGTTGTCAAGCACCCTGCCACAGCTTGCGACCTTCATTACATTTGCGAAGCAACTTCACGATGAAGTCTCGCGGTGAAGCAAGCTCGTTATAGCGGCACCCGTGAGCCCTCGTGGGCTAGTACACGTACCGCTGGGGGAAAAATCTACAAACGACGTTTTTAAATAGTTTTCTCTAAATATTAAGAGCTGTGTGTGTTTTGATGCGTGGAACAAGTATCACACACAACTAACTGCAAGTCCATGTGCAGCCATTTAACGTTTTAACGTAAAAAAACAGGCTTAAAAATAGTAACAAAAGCGTACTAACTACATTTCGTTTCACGAAAGAAAAACGGGATTACACCATATAATACAAATTTTGATGATGACAATTCGATTTTTGGCGTAAATGTGACAATGATGGTAAGTCAGATAATATCCGAAAACTTGAAAATTTTCATCGTCCTGGAGCGGGACTCGAACCCGCGTCTCCCAGATAGCGCCCGGGTATGCTAACCACTACACCACCCAGAACGACCAAGTTTCAAGTTTCCGATTAATTTGAATATAACCATCAAAAAAAAAAATTCTGGGTGGTGTAGACTTACCATCCTTGTCACACTTACGCCAAAAATCGGATTGTCATCTTTAAAATTTGTACTATATGGTGTAATCCCGTATTTCTTTCACGATTTATCTGCTACTCCGGGCAAGCACAGGATAGGATTCTTAACCTCCAGATTCGCTAAACATGAATGCCGGTTGCTTCGACTAGCGAATCCTGTGATGGTTATATTCAAATTAATCGTAACTTGAAACTTGGTCGTTCTGGGTGGTGTAGTGGTTAGCATACCCGGGCGCTATCTGGGAGACGCGGGTTCGAGTCCCGCTCCAGAACGATGAAAAATTTTCAAGTTTTCGGATATTATCTGACTTACCATCCTTGTCACATTTAAGCCAAAAATCGGATTGTCATCTTCAAAATTTGTACATTTCGTTTGTTAAATTATTGGTATGTATGATAAAATCTGCGAGGGTTTTTTTTCCTCTTTTTTTTTTTTTTTTTTTTGAAGATTTAACCGACTACCGTGAGCAACTGAATGGGCTATATGCAGTCGCCCGTCCATAATTTAGGGCCACTGGTTCCACGGAAGGGAGAGACCCAGCGCCGTAAGACTAACACAACATCCGTACCTCACCGGGGTTCGAACCCGGACCCAACTCGGACAAATGGTCATAGGTCATCGCTTACAACACTTCATCACCGGGGCAGCTTTTTCTCTATTCTTTTGCCATACCGCATGTTCGTGCTAATCTTGAACACTATAAAATACTTTTTATTTGAACGTCATACTGAAAACAGTTACTTTAGAAGACAAAAGATGTTTTATGCTGGAAAGTACCATACATCCGAACACCTCAAAATTAAATCCAACAGTCAGAGTCGCTGAAGAAAAATTTGAATACGGCGTTAAAAGGTTAAGGCGAAGCTGGAACAAGGGTATCGATCAGCCTATACCTCAAAGAGTTGGATGGCGTTACAGCATAGCAGTATACAGAGAAATTTTTGCGTGAACTTATATTCGCGATTGGTACTGTATATTAGTTCCTAGGAAATTAATTAATTTCTTTGTATTTTTCTTTTTTAATTGCACGGGCTTTGCATTAAAGTTCTTGAAAGAAACAGCAAGCAGGATTTTTGCTGCCAAGAAACCATTCGAACAAATGAAGATTACGTATACGAAGAGTAAATACGGTGTAAGGTTATTAAAAGAGAGAAATCAACCACACTCATTACTTACACCGACAAAGTGTTACTTCTGGAAGGCGTCGATCATTATCAATGCTCGTTACAATGAAGCTATGTTCCACCGATACCATCACATGACCCAGTTACGCAATCCACTCAGACAGCTTTGCGAACTACGTTACTACAACCCCCACCCACCCATTTCTTTTCCACTAAACTATTAAAATCAGTTTCTTTATAAATTATATCATCAAAAGCAAAATTTAATTAAATCAATTACTGAAATTAGTGATTGGGACTTCAGCAAAAAAAAAAAAAAAAAAAAGCCCAAAGTATCGTTGCTACAGCAGTTTTACCAGAGGCGTAACTACACTGTAAAAAATAAGTAGTGTGAATTCACGAAAAATTTCTGAGAGTGACGTGCAGCAAAGCTGCCAGTAGGTGTCCGTACATTTCAAAAATTTTCGTTTTTAAAAGTGCCCGTTTATTTTAACTTCTGTATTTTCACAGATTTTCCGTAGACAGAAATTCCGTTTATTTCAGAAAAGTCCATATCAGGTTTTTCCGTATTTAAACTGAAATTCCGCAAAATCGACGAACCTGTACTCTTCAGCCCTTAGTCCAGATAATCCTTCCACTGAGGTGAGGAGTCAGGATCAAACCCCTGACGTTGAAGCTGGCTGAACAAGTAACTCTCGCTCCTTTAACCACTGAGCCACAAACGCTCGGCAATCCGAATCACGCACGTACACGGTAAAACGAATCCGCGGCGATGAATTAATGCGAGTGATTTAGTCATTTTATTTCCTGTTGGAGCTTATTATTTTCCTGAATATATTTGTAATAATTTTTCTGTAGAAGGACTTTTCAAAAATTAAGCATTTTTCATCGTGATTTTTCGAAGCAACAAAATGCTTTGCAACTTGATATTTTTTACACTGACAATGACTTTCAATTATCTTTAAATCAGGTGAAATGTACTTTTTTATAGTATTATCACACACACACACACACACACACAAAAAAACTAAATATAAAATTTACCCTTGATAGCTATAATAGCTTTTGCCTTAAGTAGTCCAAAGACTGATACACAGACATCGTATAATCATCTGTACAATAAGAACCTGATTTCTTACAGTAACACAATATATAATAAGTAGCTGGCGCACCAAATAGGGAAAGGAGAAATATCCTGTGCCACAATAAACAAAATTCATGCCACAATAACCGATCTCGCTACGGAACTTCAAAATTCGACAGACGATAGAAATTTAAAAGTTAATCAAACCTCAAGTATTCTCACCAATCGCTTCTATACCGGTAATTTCTAGTCATACGGATACAGAAAAAGTAAGAACGGAGATTTTCCCGTTAATATACGAAAGGAATTGCGGAACGGTTTCTCAAAATTCAGAAGTTTCCGTTAACACATCTCTGAAACGGTAATTTACCGTCAATATAAGAAACTGCGGAAAAGTTTCAGAAAATTTTGAATTTTCCCGTGGTACGAAAATTCTGTGAAATTCAGGTTTCTTTCCGTCATTTCACAAAAGGTTGTATCAGAAATATGCTTCGTTAATTCACGAAAGAAATGACGGAAAGTCGCCGGTGAATTTCAGAAAATGTTTTACAGTGCAGGCATTTCTGCGCCCAGCGCAAACCACAGAATGGTTCGTCCCCATCTGTTTTTCTGTAACACGCACACAAACACACGGTGTGTGGGTGTGTGTGTAGCTTTTCGGAGTTCAGACCTTCAGTATCACATCAAACGGGCCAAATGTAGATGGCAGTCGTGACTCGTAGCCACAGTAATGATAGAATAGCCCTCAGAGAATATTCAACAAAATAAGCGACATCCTTATCTTATCTATCGAACTAAAGAAAAGTGACATCCTTATATACAATGAACTAAAGAAAAACAACATCCTTATGTTATTTATCCAACTAAAGACAAACGATATCATTATCCATCCAAGTAAAGAAAACTGACATCCTTTTCTATCCAACTAAAGAAAAACTGTAGGTTCCGTTGTTGTCCACAAAAGCCGCGGTTCTTCTTTAGTTCAACGGACTATACAACTGCGCCTTCATTGCTGAATGTAAGCACCTAGCATCACCTGAACATCTTGAGGAAGAAATTTGAACTTGCCAGAAACTATGGCATAAAAGTTTAAACTCCAATTTTAGTCAGATTGCTAGCAGTAATTTTTGCGCCCTCTCTTGAGCTGCGCCCGGGGCAGCCGCCCTAGTTACGCCTCTGAGTTTTACTAACGTAGCTTACCAGGAAATGTTCATATTTGTAAACAGTGATAATATTTTATACACGGCCTTCTACAAAGTAAATACTTTAAGTCACACACCTGTAAAATGTAGTGCGTAGCTGACACACAACCAAACAATTTAACACTGAGAAGATACACATGCACTATAGATTAGAATTTTGCTTCCAGATTAAAAAAAAAAAAAAAGAAACTAACAAAACTGTGAGCTTAATTCCTAATGCTCAGAATTATTTGATCACGACTACAGGAATCATTCTAATGAGATTTCGATACCGGTAACGACGCCACTAAAAATTGCGAAATCTTAAAGAAAAAAAAAAGTTCAAAACTGCATTTTATAATAGTCTTACCTTAAACCAATAAACATCCGATTTTCATAACACGGAAACATTTTCCTATCACAAAAGCATAATTTGCAGGAGACAGTATTTAATTCCATTCGCGCAGCAAACATGGAAACAGAGGAAAACCAAATTCTGTTTCTCAAAAACATCGATACGCGTAGGAAGTGACGGCAGAAAATACGTTGTTGTTGGCAGAGCGCCCCGCCCGTACCACCGGCTGGGCGGGCGACTTCGGCAACCTGTACACGACCCTGGAAGACGAACGGTAAAGGTTGAAACACATCGCAGCGGCAGCAGGTGGAGCTACCTACGGCTCAAACGATCCCCTTGATGAAACTCGCCAGGAATGATGAGCGAGATGTCATGCTTTTCTATTCATCCCTCATCCTATATTAAAATGCGCCGGAAGGTTGACTGCTTGGTTTGTTTGGTGGCTCCGCCGCGTAATGAAGATTGAAAAGACATGGGAGGCGGCGAAACTAGGGTGGGCACCCAAAATAAATAGGCCACCTTGGGTAAAATATGCATACAGTATTTTGTCAGGAAGAATGTAAACAATGTTCCGCGACAAAAACCATTCACTTGGTGCACAGTCAACCAAAACGTTAACGAGGGAGAACGAAGTAACATAACAATAAAATGGTGGAGGAGAAGAGAGCCGAGGACAGGATGAATAAAAACTACATCATTAAAGATTGAACTTCAGATGCAACGGTTATGAAATTTTGTAAAGAAAAAGAAAGTAATAAGATGACAGACGACGGGAAAAAACGAATACAAATAAGATTATTTACAGAGCGAAATTGTATAACGCAATTCATAATAAAACACTTTTAACTTCAGAAAGTTTACACACACACACACACAAATAACACTGACAAAAGTGATCTATACTTCCACAGCTACCTCAAAAGTCTACCTGACAAAAGTGACTTATATATACTTCCAGCGGCTCTCTCCTTTTTTTTTTTTTTTTTTTTTGACGCAAATCAATGATCGTTACGATGACTTATTTCTAAGTAAACACTGTGGAAAAGTCGCAGTGTTAGGCGTGATATCATAAATATTTACCACTATGTTTTAAAAGAAAAGTTCTTAATCAGTCCTTTCAGTTCTTACTTAATGCATCAGAGACTTGGACCTTAAAAAGACACACAGAGGCTGTGAAATCAAAGAACCACATGGAGAGGTGTATGCTTGGTGCAATCAAGAAAGACAGGGAAAGGAACTAGTGGATCAGGAAAATGACAATAGTTGATGACATTATAATCATTTGAAACTCAAGGAAACACTTATAGCGTAGTAAATCCGTTTATTTTCCTGATGTTAATATGCATAAAGATTCGCCAAGCTTTCACACTCCACTGGGAGGCTTTTTCAAGGCAATGTAGACTTTTTACGTCTACCTTGCCTTGAAAAAACTTATATTTTAGACATATCTACGGGGATCAGAGCAAAAGTTCTGCACACTGTCCATTTTTGCGAAAAGTGTGAAGTAACGTACCTTATTGTCGTTCAATGTACTCCCTCCGTCGCTAATGACAGCTTGCCAGCGGTGAGGTAGGTCCTGGATCACCTGTAGTATGCCATCTTTGTTCAGCTGTCGTATAACTCGGGTCACGTCCAATGACAGTTCGTCCAGCGATTCGTAGCGGATGCCACGGAGCCGATTTTTTAACATTGGGAAAATATCAAAGTCGGGTGGACTGAGATCAGGGCTGTATGGTGGGTGGGATAAAGATTCCCAGTCGTATTTCGACAAAAGTCGCCGTACCCATGCTGCACCATGACACGATGCGTTGTCATGCAGCAAGATCGCTCCGGCTTCGAACAAGTTGGGGCGATTTTGACGAATTTTCGGTCTCAACTTTGTCCTCAGAAAGAAATTGTGCTTCGATCAAGAGTTCCTTTCCCACAAACTTCTTGCGAGGCAGTGTGGATCTGTGTCGCAGTTTTTCCCCCTCAGTTTCTATTTTCACGTACGAGCGCTGGTCTCACGCCGTGACTCGACCTGAGGAGCTGCACGCTTCCATTTACAAACCTTCCCACGTACACAGAGCAAATGATAGCGCGCCTTTCTGACACTGCGTTGCGGAGAGTCTGACCTTGACATGGCGCAATCATTTTCCTGATTGCATCATCCACTTCCCTTTTAGATTAATGTGTGCAGAACTTTTGTTATCACCATCGTACATTGCCTTGAAAACGCTTTCCAGTGGAGTTTGAAAGCTTGGCGAATCTTTATGTCAACATGCCTTGAAAGAGTGTGAAAGCTTGGCGAATTTTATGTCTACATTGCCTTGAAAAAGCCTCTATTTTAGACACTTATGTCTACATTGCCTTGAAAAAGCCTCCATTTTAGATACTAATGTCTACACTGCCTTGAAAAAGCCTCCATTTTTGACATTTATGTTTACATTGCCTTGAAAAAGCCTCCCAGTGAAGTGTGAAAGCTTGGCAAATTTTATGTTTACATTGCCTTGAAAAAGCCTACCAGTGAAGTGTGAAAGCTAAGCTTATCTTTATGCATATTACGCCACAAAAATAAAAAGATTTACTACGCTATAAGCGTTTCCTTGAGTATTAACGATCTGGTGTATTTAAAATAACATCATTTGAAACATTTACAGAATGGCACTCGAATTTCTTTTTTTTTTTTTTTTTTTTTTTTTTTTTAGAATTTTAATAAACTTTCCCCGACCGAGATAAAATCGTGTAAGGTACAGTGTGTTATGACTAATGATCAAGATTTTTCATACGTATGTCGTGTCTTGATTCGATAAATGTTAGAAATAAAGAACGCGGTGCCCTAATTTTTTCATTTTTCTTCCTCCTCACGATATTTAACATCCAAGTTCCACATGACTTATGCTTTTGTAACTCTTCAATATCAGGATCTGATTGTGGTACTTAACACAGCAGGTAAGACATACACGACATCGTGGGGAAAAAAAGAAAAAAAAAGCAACAGCGCAGTACACTTAACATAATTTTTTCAGCTATTTCGATGAAATTTTTAAAAATATGTGATCACGATTTGGAATTGGGAGATATACCGAACACTTAGCGCATAACGCTACTGCAAGGAATAGCATATAATGTAACCCAACTGCAATCGATATTAATGTAATTTCACGTATCGAATCATTAATGGAATTTAAGACCAGGATCAGGTATAGCGGAAACACACTTAACACGAAAACAAGTGTACCGGAAACAGAATGAGATATACTCTACATCAAAAAGGAGTGGCGCGGTTCTGCGTTTCTAAGCTCACCCTTACAGAAGTTGAAAATAGAATATACTATACGGGAAAGAAGCTTCACGTGTCTTCCCAATTTGCGGAGATGAACCCATCATTTAACAAATAATAACTTCGCAATATGCAGTAATAATAATTCACATTATGCAGTTTGTAGACTCAAAAGGACTGGGCCACACGCGCAGTTCAGCAGTGGCAGAAATTACATTATACTGTAAAAAAAAAATTCTGAAATTCGCGATCCACTTTTTTTTTTTTTTTTTTTTTGATTGGAGGTTTAACGACCACCGTGAGCAACTCAATAAGGCTATAAGCAGTCACCCGTCCCTAATTTAGGGTCACTGGTTCCAGGGAAGGGAGAGAACCAGTGCCGTAAGACAAACACAACATACATGCCTCACCGGGATTCGAACCCGGACCCCGTTCGGACGAATGATCAGACAGAGGCCGTCGCTTAGACCACTGCGCCACCGGGGCGGCACACGATCCACTTTCCGTCATTTCTTTCAAGAATTAACGAAGTCCATTTCTGATACAACCTTTTCCGTGAAATAACGGAAAGAAATCTGAATTTCACAAAGTTTTCATGCCACGGGAAAAGAAAATTCTGAATTTTCAAAAATCTTTCCGCATCCAGTTTCTTTCTTATACTGACGGTAAATTACCGTTTCAGAGATGTGTGAACGGAGAAACCTTTCCGCATTTCCATTCGTATATTACCGGAAAAACCCCGTTCTCACTTTTTCCGTATCCTTATGACATGAAATTACTGGTAACAGGAGCGATTGGTGAGAATACTTGAGGTTTGAATAACATCTAAATTTCGATCGTCTGTCGAATTTTGAAGTTCCCTAGCGAGATAGGATATTGTGGATAGCATATCTCATAAATTTTGTTTATTGTGCCACAGGATATTTCCTCTCCTCTCCCGTATTTTGTGCACCAGCTATTTAATATACACTGCTGGACAATTGCTAAGGACGGATCATAAACGGCTATATAGCGCATAAAAAAGTAAGTGTGGTTGGATGCCAAGTGAAATAAAATAATGTCAGAATGACAGGACATTACAAGAAATACAATTTATTGTGCTCTAAAATCCAGAAGGCTTAGGAACGTGTTCAAGGGACAAACAGGCCATTTTGTGCAGAATATGTAAACGTGAAAAAAATGCAATTACTGTCCGCAGTCGTTCCGGCGTAAGATGTCAATACGGGATATGGCCACCATGGAAGGCGATGCAAGATTCCTCACATCGTGTCATGCTTCGCACAACATTATCAAGCAGCTGTTGGGGTAATTTATCCCATTCCTCTGTCAGTGCACGGATGAGGGTGTCCCTGTTTATTAAAGGGCATTGGCGACCAGCAAGACTCCTCCCCAAAGCATCCCACACATTTTCAATGAGATTCAGATCTGGAGAACGTGCTGGCCATACGAGGCGTTGAATATCCTCGCTCTCAAGACATTCCTGGACCGCGACTGTTCGATGACATGTTGCGTTGTCGTCCATGAAAATGAATCTATCACCGACAGCACAACGGAACATGCGAACATGAGGTAGCAGAACATCATTAATGTATCGTTGGCCAGTCATAGTCCCAGTTGGAAGCACATAGAGGGACATACGGCCATTGATCATGATGCCAGCCCATACCATGACACTACATGTCGGATATCGGTCCCTTTACTGTATGTTTGCTGGACAATATGCAGTACCACTATCACGCCAGATCAGTTGTCGTCGACAATCAGACGATAGACTGTATCTACTCTCATCTGAGAAGAAGACAGCAGACCAGTCGTTATCAGTCCAATTGCGATGTTGATGGCACCATTGCAAACGGGAGGTACGGTGACGTCTGGACAATGGGATGCACACAACAGGACGGCGGGCGTATAGTCCTCCTTCATGCAAACGTCTGGCGACAGTTTTTCGGGAGATCCGCTTCCCAGTAGCAGTCATAAACTGATTTGCTACCTCACTAGCTGTGCTGCGCCGGTGTCTTTTTGTTGATAGCACTCTGTACCGATCTTCTGCAGGTGTCGTACTGAGAACACGACCTCCCCCGTGACGTTTGCTACACTATCCAATTGTTTGAAATGATTTCCAAAGCCTTGAAACAACACTGTGGCTGACGTCGAACTCCCTGGCAACATCTGTTATTTTTCGCCCTTCTTCAATCTTGCCAATAATACGGCCACGCGTAAAATCATCTAGGTGATGTCGGGAAGACATACTGAAAATTGCAAGTTCGTCAATTGATTCTTTCCCTTTCAACTTTGCGTTTGAACAACAACGGTCAATATGCGTAAAATCCTTTATATCTCTTATCAGCCCTATGACGTCACGAACAAGTTCGGCAATCCAAAATTTGCATACGCACAACACGTCTTACTGTATCCCGCACTTATGCTAATTTCCACATTTTCCTGCCTTCCATTTTATGGTTGCTATCGTTGCTATTGTCATCCGTCCTTAGCAATTGTCCGGCAGTGTATATATATATATATATGGGATGTAAGGTCAGGTGATGCGTAACATCACAGCCTCTCCTTGACAAATGTCAACCCCGCCTTCTCGTGGTGCATCCTGTTCCCACTAAAGGGGCTCTGACGACCGCCAATAGCGGTATAACTATACCATCGGGATTAGAGGATTAGAGGAAATGCTATCCCACACTCACCAACCGGCTTGGCCAGCGTGGTGAGTTATGGCCAAACCCCTCCAAAATGACTTCACAACTTAAATCTTGGCCCTCAGTCTCCGGCAGCTGGAATGTACCTGGCCAAGGCAGCGGCCAGTGCGACATGAAGGCAGAGGGTGCTAAGAATCCCCGGAGGACCGGACTAGGCTGCCATCTGATGCTGACCTTGGCTACGCATAATGGACGCTCCCTATCTTCTGATTCACGGCTTCTTGAATTGGAAGAGGAACTACAAAGGATCAAGTGCGACATCGTCGGGCTAAGTGAGGTAAGGAGAAAAGGAGAAGACCTCGTTGAACTGAAAAGTGGACATTTCTTCTACTATCGTGGGACAAATACTGGCAGAACAGTGGTGTTGGATTTATAATAAACAAGAAACTGAAGGGTAAAGTTGTAGAATTTGAAAGTTCCTCTGACAGAGCTGCACGACTCGTTATCCAACTCTCGAGAAGATACCAGGCTCAGATTATTCAAACTTATGCACCCACCACAAGTCATCCTGAAGAAGAAATTGAAGAATTTTATGAGGAAATTCTTCATCTAAATAATAAAGGTAAGCAACACTTGAAGATAATTTATGGGAGATTTCAATACAAAAATGGGGCAACAGCAACAGAATGAAACTTCAGTAGGTAAATTTGGTCACGGCCACAGAAACCAGCGTGGAAATACTCTCGTTGAGTTTGCAGAGGAAGAAGGGTTTTTCATCTTGAACTCCTTTTTCAAGTAAAAGCCACACAGGAAATGGACATGGAGACATCCAAATGGGACGACAAGTGAAATTGATTTTATTATGTGTAACCAAAAATTCGTCATAGAAGACTGCAGTGTGCTAAACAAGTTCAACACAGGTAGTGACCATAGATTGGTGAGATGTAAAATGCACCTCAACACTAAACTCGAACGTGGCAAGCTCATGACATAAGACAAACAAAATGTATTGACATAACCAACCTTAAAAAACACCATGATACCTTCAAGTTGGAACTGAAGAACCGATTCTCTGCTTTAGAAGGCCTAACATCGGAAGAAGTGGATATTTCTGAATTTAACAGAAAAGTAACCAAAGCTCTTATGGAAACAGCAACAAAATTAGCTGGGTCTAAGAACAAGTTGCATGTGAACAAATTATCACGGAAAACCAAAATGTTGATGCAAAAAAGAAGAGAGATGAGGACAACTAAAGAAGATGTGACTTCCAAAGTGGAATATATAGAACTATGCAAGACAGTACGAAAAAGTATCACTGAAGACGTAAGGAAATTCAACTGTGAATTAGTGAGGAAAGCAATTGAAAACAACCAAAGCTAAAAATAGCAACGGGACATCTCAGTAAGGGAAGAAAACAGATTATGGCACTGAGAAAAGAAGATGGTTCTGTAACACGAAATAGAGGCGAAATTTTGACAAGAGTGAAAGATTTCTACTCCAAATTATATGAAAGGGATGATACATGTACTCCAGACATCATGAAAAGTATCAGAGTTCTTCCAGTCCTCCCAGCAGAAGTTGCACATGCAATCAAGAACATGAAGCGGGGGAAAGCTCCAGGAGAAGATGGAATTACTGTAGACATCATACAAGAAGCAAGTGGAGAAATCGAAACAATATTCGCCCAAATTTTCACTCGATGCCTTAATGAAGGGAAGATTCCTGAGGATTGGAACAACGCTACAATGATCCTGCTACATAAAAAAGGTGGCATTGTGGATCTCAGGAACTAGAGACCTATCAGTCTCCTATCAGTGGTTTATAAAATCTTCACTAAAGTTCTTTCACACCGCTTGAAGGTAACACTGGACATGGCTCAACCGAGAGAACAAGCTGGATTCAGGAGTGGCTACAGCACAATAGATCATATCCACGTATTAAGGGAACTAATTGAAAGAGCGAGGGAATATGAACTTCCATTGTGCATGGCTTTTATCGATTATGAAAAAGCCTTTGATTTGGTGAAACCATCAGCAGTTACAATGGCTCTGAAATCCTGCGGTATTGAAGATGCATACATTAATATTCTTAATAACATCTATGAAAATGCAAGTGCAAAGATTCGGCTGTTTGAAAATACAACACACATAAAAATTGGAAAGGGAGTGAGACAAGGTGACACCATATCTCCCAAGCTCTTTAATGCCACATTGGAAAATGTCTTTCAATCACTGAAATAGGAAAACTAAGGAATAAAGATTAATGGAGATTATCTAACCCACCTTCGTTTTGCTGATAACGTAGTCATTTTTGCAACTGCCCCATCAGAGCTGCAGAGTATGATCCAAGAACTTGCTGACAAGAGTAAAGAAGTGGGATTAAAAATGAACTTTCGGAAGACAAAAGTGATGTTCAATGCTTTTACAAAAAATGAAGATTTATCGAATGATGGAGAAAAGCTGGAAATAACAGACACGTACGTTTATCTTGGACAGCAGATATCAAGTGAGGGTCACATTGATGAAGAAATTAATCGGCGTACAAAACTTGCATGGAGAGCTTTTGGAAGAAACAGCATAATTTTCAGGAGCAATATGCCATTATGTCTTAAAAGAAAAGTGTTTGATCAATGCATCCTTCCAGTGCTTACGTATGGTGCAGAGACGTGGACCTTAACTAAAAGAGACATACAAAGGCTGCAGACAACTCAAAGCAGCATGGAGAGGTGCATGCTTGGTGTAACCAGGAGAGATAAGAAGAGGAACTCGTGGATCCGAAAAATGACAAGAGTGGAAGACATCATGATCAGAGTTAAATCCCTGAAATGGCAATGGGCTGGACATAGTGCCAGAAGGACTATTTTATTTTCAACAAAGTAATTTTGTAAATTCAATAAAAAAATTTGTTGACTGTATATCGACAAATTTTTTTGTTGAATTAACAAAACGTTTTTCTCAGTGTACCTCGCGTATTGAATGTGGAAGTTATTTGAGCCAGCGTCGCTTGTCTGTTAGCATGCACAACCCTTAAATAGCATATACATATATATATATCATTCAATATATATATATATATATATGCTATTTAATATATATATATATATAGTCTTCAGTTTTGCTCTTAAGTATATATATATATATATACTGTAAGAAACTAAGTCTTCACTTATTGTACGGATGGTTGGTTATACGATATCTATGTATCAGTCTTTGGAAAAGTTAAGACAAAAGCATTGCTACCAAAATTTTATATTTAGAAGTTTGTGCGTGTATGTATGTGTGCGTGCGTGCGTGCGTGTGTGTGTGTGGAGAGAGAGAATACTACAAAAAAGCACATTTCAGCTTTTTTAAAAATAACTAAAAGTGATTGTCAGTTTAACAAAAGTAAGCTGCAAAGCATTTTGTTGCTTCGAAAAATCAGGATGAAAATGCTTAATTTGTGAAAAGTCTTTCTACAGAAAAAAATTATTACAAACCTATTCAGAATAATAACAATAAGCTCCAACAGAAAATAAAACGACCAAATCACTGGTATTAATAACAAAAAATCCTTTTTGCGCAGTTTGTTTTACGATGTACGTGATTCGAATTTCCTAGTGTCTGTGGCTCAGTGTTTAAAGCCAGTCCAAGCGGCGCGGGTTCAATTCTGACTGGAGCGGAAGGATTAACTGGGGAAAGGTCTAAAAAATGCAGGACCGTCGGCTTTGCGGAATTTCAGTTTAAAAACGGAAAAACCTGAAATGGATTTTTCTGAAATAAACGGAATTTCTGACTACGGAAAAAGCTGTGAAAATATGGAAGTTAAAATAAACGGGCACTTTTAAAAACACGGATACCTACCGGCGACTTTGCTGCACGTTATTTTCAGAAAGTTTCCGTGAATTCATGTCAGTTATTTTTTACAGTGTGGTTGACATCACATTTCAATAACGAAATAAAACACATAAAAAAAGAAAACTAACTCATACTCAACCCAAACAAATGCGCTTTTACAACACAGGATGGTAGACAATTTCTGCCCGCGCAGCTGAGGTTTAAAATCTTATTACACCTTTAATACCAACTGATTACAATTGCACTGGAAAATACATGACACGCTCTTTAAAAAAAATCTATATGTGATTGGAGATCCAACAAACATATCCGGAAAAATCTAATCGCACAAACACATTAAAGGAAGAGTAATAATTTATGCCGTAAAAATTTAAATACACACGCAAACTTGCATGACAGCATTGTATTTGTTGCACGTTTTCTTCACACATAACTTCACACGTTTTCTTCGTGGGGAGTCGGAAACTAGCGCTATTACGCACCGTGAGGCCTCAGTAACGAACTTGCGTATAGCAGCATACCATGCAATAACACACAAACAATAGCATTGCATTAGAACAGGAGTCGTGGGAAACTGAAACTTCAGTACCGAAACGAATTTACTGATGCTAGTTTTCAGATTTCTAGGGTACTGCTACACCAGATCGAAGCACAGAATTAATCACAGATATATTTAGAATTCTCTGAATCCCCGAAGTTTACTGGAAAATTCGGAATATACACAACAAACACTATGCAACGAACTATTCTGACATACAATGCATTCAATTGGCTGTCGAGATGGTCCGTGCACTAATGTTATTTTATAACACACTGGAGTCATGCCTGTTCTCCGAACGGTGAACAGGCATGAATGACTCTGGTGTGTTATAATATGATTTTACAATCATTTTTTGAACATAAAATCAAAGGGAAAAGTAATTAAGGGAAAGAAAAGTAATTTAAGATCCGTAACTGTTTAACGATTTAGAACAGGGTCGTGACATCAATGCACATGGTTTGACGTAAAACGGTAGCAAATTTTGGCACTCCTTAATTTTAAATCAAAATTTCATGGAATTTTTACAGCATTTCAACGTTTCTGGCATAATTATCTTTAAACCTACCAGCATTTTGAAAAGTAAACCTAAGCCACCCTTTCGATTTTTTTGGTTTTCATACTTTTCTAGGTGTACAAGTGAATAAGTGATAGAAAATTCAAACAGACACTATTCCAAAGCCGCTCTTCTCATTTTTTTTTTTTTTTTTTTTTTTTTTTGTTGTCGTCGTTATTTTGTTTTGTTTTGTTTATGGAGTTTCCCCAGGTATCTGTAACTTAAGACCTATCAGCGAGCAATTTTTCAGATCTCTATGTCATTTAGAAGTGGTACAACAATTCACAGAAAATTCAAGCAGACAATGTTCCAAAGCCGCCATTTTGCTTTCGCTTTTGGTTTTCGGACGTCCAGACCCGAGATGTGTGCGGGCGGGCGTCATCTTGTTGGAAAATGGCTCCGGGTCGCCCCGCCATTAAAGGCAGCATACCAATGATCAGTTCTCTAGGTCATTTAGAAGTGGTCGAACATTTCGCAGACGAAAACACTCACATTTTTTCCATTTTCCTAAAGTTATAAATATGCACTCACTGTCATAAAAATCCGAGCACCAAAAAGGAGGCGTTGGATTGAAATGAGATTTTAGTAGTGAGATGGTACATACCAAGGACAAGAGTGATTACAATATCACAACAGCAGGACGATTTTCCGCGGACATACGGTACACTTTCCGGTCAGTGTTAGTACCGCGTCGGACCGCCTCTTGCTCGGATACATCTGGTGATACGGTCCGGCATGGAGCCGAAGAGACGCCGTATGTTATCCTGGGACAGACTGGCCCACACTTTTTGCAACTGACGTCACGAATACTGGGACATGGAGAAAGCTGGCGTCCTATCTGGTCCTACGTGTGCTCGATGGGCAAGAGATCAGGTGATCTGGCGGGCGAAGGAAGTGTCGAAGCATGACGTAGACAGTCCTGGAAAACCCGATATGTGTGTGGGCGGGCGTTATCTTGTTGGAAAATGGCTCCTGGGTCGCCCCGCCATTAAAGGCAGCACATGGGGCCGCAGGATCTCCTATACGTAGCGCTGGGCTGTCGACGTCCCTCGGATCACTGCGAGGGAACTCCGGCTGTCATACGCGATGGCTCCCCAGACCATCACGCCTGCAGTTCGGGACGTGCGCTGCGGTACAGTGAGGTTGGGATTGTAGCGCTCAACTGCGGTCCTCCACACTCTGACAAGGTGGTAGTCTGTTCCCATGCAGAAGCGGGATTCGTCACTGAACACAATACGTCGCCAGTCCGTAGCATTCCATGTTGCTCGCTGCTGACACCACTGCAGTCGACAACGACGATGGTCATGTGTTAACGGCAGAAAACATATGGGCCTACGGCAGCGCAGATTCGCCTCTGCCAAGCGTCTGGAAATGGTTCTAGTGGACACAGGAGTCCCTTGTACACCCGCCACAATGTATCTGGATATTGGACATGGACGTCGTTGCATCTGTGCGTGCCGCCCTTACGATTCCATGGTCCTCTCTGCTGGTGGTGGGGTCTGGGTCGTCCAGAGCCAGTCCGCAGTGTCCGGGTGCCTTCCGTGTCCACTGCTCCTAACACGATCGCACCGTACTGTCCGACCGGCCAAAATGGCGGCCGATTCGGAGCGCCGGCCACCCTGCCTCTCGCATCCCGACGATACGGCCTCGTTCCAACTTCGTCAGTTGCCCGTACTTACATCTACGGCGGCTCCTCGGCATGTATATCGCTCAGGGATCTCACCTGACTCATACCGTGCATTTAGGCACGCCTGTGGGGTCCACTGCGCGGCGCCTTATTAGCCCCAAGGATTGCGATTGCAGCGCCGGTCTTGGACGCGTGGGCATGCGGAATCGCGCGAAACTTTAATCATTTGCATGTCTGCCCTCCTCGTAGCTATTCGCAGAGTTTCGCGTTAATCGCACGGTTTTTTCTTGGTGCGCGGATTTCCATGTCACTTATTGTAGAAGAAGAAAGTTTCCCAGAAAAAAAAAAAAAAAAACACGGCTCTAGAAAAAGTCTGTATCACATTGTGTCGCCGTTACAAACACTGGGCGGATATAAATTCTTTCATTACGTGGGTGGGTAGTCCATAAAAACATTTCAGTCTACACTAAAAATTAAATGGCGTGAATTCATGGAAAATTCCTAAAAATATCGTGCAGCAAACTTGCCGGTAGATGTTCGATTTTTAACGAAATTTCAGTTTTTAAGTGTCCGTTTCTTTTAACTTCTGTATTTTGACAAATTTTTCGTTGTCAGTAATTCCGTTTATTTCAGAAAAGTCAGTTTCGAGTTTTCCTGCATTTATTAAGAAATTTCGCACAATCTTCTTTTGATTTTGACCTTTACAACCCATCAAAGATTCTTCTTTACTGGCGTACGAAAACAACGAATCGTTTCCTTTTGTCCCAGGTATAGGTTTCGAACCAGGTACGTACGACAGCCGCACGTGCTAGAGAGCCACGTAACACATAGTCACGCATAAGGTAGAAATGGAGAGTAACATAAATCGCGCGATGATGAAATGTTTTTCGTTACTCATGCGGGTGAATTAGTCATTTTATTTTCTGTTGGAGCATATTATTTTCCTGAATAAGTCTGTAATATTTTTATTCTTTTCTGTAGGAGGACTTATTACAAATTGTGTAATTTTTTCATCGTGATTTTTCGAAGCAACAGAATGCTTCGGAACTTCAGATCTTTTTAAACTGACAATGGCTTTCAATTATATTTAAGAAAAAATGAAATGTACTGCTTTATAGTAACTATTTCACAAAACCCCTAAATATAAATTTACTTTTGATAACTATAATAGCTTTTGTCTTAAGAGGGCCCATATACTGATACACACAATCACCCATACAATAATTTAAGTACCCGGCTTCTTACGGCAACACAATATACAACAGTTGGTGCATCAAATGGGGAAGAGGGGAAGGAACATCCGGTGCCGCAATAACCAAAATTTCAAGCGAAATGCTAACCACAATATCCGATCTTGCTACAGAACTTCGAAAACACACTGAGAAAAACGTTTTGTTAATTCAACAAAAAATTTGGTTGAAATTGCAAAATTATTTTGTTGAAAATTTTGTTGGTTTAACAAAATGTATTGTTATCACGACAAAACGAACAAAACGTTTTGTCGTGATAACAATAAATTTTGTAAAATCAACAATAATTTTCAACAAAATAATTTTGTAAATTCAATAAAAAAATTTGTTGACTGTATATCGACAAAATTTTTTGTTGAATTAACAAAACGTTTTTCTCAGTGTACCTCGCGTATTGAATGTGGAAGTTATTTGAGCCAGCGTCGCTTGTCTGTTAGCATGCACAACCCTGGTCAGATGCCGCTGTTCATGGTCATTCAGCAATCGTGTTCGGCCACTGCGCTGAACGCGGTGGGTGGTAATGCCTCCCATGAAGTATTCTCGGTACACACGTGACACCGTGGATCGAGGAATGTTGAATTTTCGCACAACTTCGGAAACTGAATGTCCCATCTGTCTGGCTCCCACTACCATGCCTTGTTCAAATTCCGGTAATTCACGTCGGCTAGCCATAATCCTACTGGCGAATGTTCAACCTGACTCACAAGATTACACCTCGCAACTGATAAAAATCGTGGCGTTCGTCGAAGCCTTTATACGACGGCAGCGCCAGTTAAAAATTTGCATACTGCTATCCCATGACAAACTTTTGACACTTCAGTGTATATAAACAACATATATTTCGTTCTGTGAATTTTTATTAATATGGTGGCTGTTGAATACTTTGAAAGAAAAAAATTTATACGTATACAGTCGTGGCCAAAAGTTCTGCGCCAGTAGACCGAAAGTCAATTTTTAATGTTTGAAGTCAACTTATACAGCGAAATAATAAAGTCAGGAATACATATACCATTTTAGAGGAAATTGTATGCTAAATTCAAATCTTTCTATAAAATGTTATTACCAGTAATACTAGTAAAGTGAAAATCAAAAATTTCCAACACAAAAATCCAGTTCTGGAAAAGCGTTCGCGCCCCTCTAATCCACTATAGCTTTCTCCGACGTCCGCTAGTGAGATATAAAAGGATGTAGAATCGTCTACTAATTTAAAATGCAGCTGCTTGTAGTCAGTTGACGGAATTCCTTGTGGTATATTTATGCAAAATTCCTGGTGATATTTGAATTTCGGAATATTAAATGCTAAATACCAGAAAATCGGTCCTACCTCTTCAAACCAGGGCAAAAATTATTACTTTGCATGAAGTTGGATTCAGTAATCGTAAAATTGCTGTTAAACGTGGCTGTGATCATTCCACTGTCTTGCGCACCATTAAAAGAGTTGCAGAAACTTGGTGCGTGGGAAACCGAAAAAGAACAGGTCGACCAAGGCTGTGTACTGAACGTGATGATCGCATGTTGATTCGTGGTTCCTTAAAATCAATGTTTAAAACAGCCACTGATTTAAGAAATGGGTGGGAGAATGAACTAGGCATTATTGCATCTGCACGTACAGTTCGTCGTATGCTACAAGAAAACCTGACTGACTGCACGAAAAGCTGCACGAAAACCTTTTCTCGCGGAACAACGGTTCAAAAGAATTGCTTGGGCCAAGGCACACAAGAATTGGACTGTTGATGTAAGGAAAAATGTCATTTTCAGTGATGAAACAACTGTTACTATTTCCGCTAATAATGGAAATAATTATGTACATTGTCGTGCTGGTGAAAAATATAAAGCATGCTGCACCCAGCCAACAATCAAGCACCCACATTCGGGGAAGTTATGATCCTGTATTTCAGCCAGTGGTGTTGGCCGTCTGCACATTGTAGATGGCACATTAAATGGATCGAAATATGTGGATATTTTAGAGTCCAAACTGCAACCATCTGCACAAGACATGGGTTTGCGGAATTTTATCTTTCAGGTCGATAACGCGCCATGTCATCTGTCAAAGTTGGTTGACGAGTGGTTTAATGAAAAAATATAAGAAAACTACAGTGGCCGGCACAATAACCGGATCTTAATCCCATAGAGTATCTGCAAGTGCGATTGAAGCAAAAGATCCGTCAACGAGGACTTACATCTAAAACAGCATTAACTGGGTCTGTAAGGGCCGTATGGCACCGTGTTTTCACCAATGGACAACTAGAGAAGCTCATTAGTTCCATGCCAAGAAGGTGCACTTTGTTACTAAGTAACCTTGGTTATCCAATTAAATAATAAAGCGTGTTTTGCTTGTTGGTAAGCTATTTCAAGTTTCAATAAAGTACTGTAAAGTAATTTTACGTTAAATGCATTGTACACTAATTTCAGAAATTCCAATATTTTTTGCTTTATATGACTAGACGCTGTACTTTTGCTTGTAACTTCACTTCTATTACCGGTAATAACATTCTGCAAAACTATTTGAATTCAGCATAAAATTTACTTTAAAATGATGTATAATATGTAATCCTGACTTTACCATTACGCTGTATAAGTAGACTTCAAACATCAAAAAATTGAATTTCGGTCTACTGGTGCATGACTTTTGGCCACGATTGTATATGCAGCGCAAACGCCAAGATGCGAATACACAAACCACGCAACTTGGATACGTTACCGATTTTTCAGCAGGAAACAGACACAACGCAGAAGAAAATCTCACGGTCTAAATTCGCAGCGTAACAATGAACGATAAATACCACAATCATTCAAACAGGAATAGCAACACACCACAATAAGTATTTTGCAAACCCTCTTCGTAAAACTACTTCGAAGCTCATGTGCTAATACACCATTTTGATACAATTCAGAAGAATTTCACTTTCAGAATTCAAGCGATGCACGCCAGAACAAATATTTCAAGGGCCATTACAGCAAACGGAAAGTTCCCCAAATTTCATCAATCTGACATTTTTCTGAAAAACAACTGATGATAGTCTTCGCAGCTATAAATAACTAGGGGAACATCACTTGCGCTTCACCCGTTATCGCAAGACCGCGTTTTTGTTTTTGTTTTTTTGTGAAAACAACTCATGCAAACGTGTGTGTAAAAATTCACATTCAAAATTCATTGGGTACAAGACTGGATAAAAATGGCTAAACGAGGCGAAACGCACCCTAAATATTTAATCGAACTTTTTTCCTTAAACTTCACAAACTTTAGCTGTAATCGCGTTCAGAAGAGACGCCGCCAAGTTATCTAGAGCAAGCAACGTCTCGATTAAGCCGAATACACATCAGATGTTATGAGTTTCTTCTCCACCTTACCCCCCACTTCCTGACTGAACATCAAACAATCTCCTAATTCAGTTCACAATGATTTTGCCTCAGAAGGATTAAGGCCGTGGTCGTTCGCAAATACTGGAACTGAAAGAGAAAAGGGCACACACAAAAAGACAGCGCTTGAAGTGCGTTTTTTTCAGCGCTTGTTGACACCCCCCCCCTAAAAAGTACGTCCTAATTCCCGCAACGCCCTTTGTCTTTGACGACTACTTTTAGAGGTCCGCTGAGAAACAGAAAAAAAATATGCAATTATTTAAAGGAATCTTCCACATATTTACACGTTTGCTTCAAAAAATATTTATTATTCAGGCTTTAATTTATTCCCAAATGCTATCCGAACTTTATCATTCTGAAATAAAAATATACAAATGAACGCAAGAATTCAAGGTAGCAACACTCCCATGATTATATCATCTACAAAACACGATAGGTTTGGTAGTACAAATACGAGAACTTAATATTCTGGTTTAGCTAAATATCATGAGAAATCTGTAATATACACTGGCGTGCAAAAATTAAGGACGAGACGGTTTTTCGAATGTAACGTCGTGCAGAAGTGCTACACATCGACTCAAATCATACCATAAGATCCCCAAGATGTAAGAATGTCGGAAAAGTGAGCAAAACCGTCCAAACAAGGAATCCAAAGGATACAAAGGCACTTTATTGAAAAGGTAGCTTCCAGCACAACTGGACAGAAGACAGAAACGTCCATGTGACAGGCGGCTGCCAAGAAAAATCCTGTCTTTAGTACGGGATATGATCACCCCTGGCTGCGTTGCAGGATTTACAACGTCTGTCCATGCTGAGGACGAGGTTGTCAAGGAGCTGTTGAGGCATCGCGGCCCATTACTCTTGTAGCGCCACTCGCAGCTGCGGAATCGTTGTTGGCGGCTGGCGACGTGCTGCCAAGCGTCTTCCGAGAAGGTCCCACACGTGTTCGATTGGATTTAGGTCCGGATATCTTGCGGGCCAATCCATGCGTTGAATATCTTCACTCTCCAACAGCTCTGCGACAGCCACTGTACGATGAGGTGTAGCGTTGTCGTCCATGAAGAGGAACTCAGGACCCACAGCACCTCTAAACAGACGCACGTGAGGCAGGAGAACCTCGGTACAATAGCGGACACCAGTGACTGAACCTCCTTGGAAGATGTGGAGGTCAGTACTGCTACCAAGCATGATACCGCCACAAACGAGAACTCCGCCACCTCTAAACCGGACCTTTTTGACGATGTTGGAGGTGTGATTGCGTGTTCCTTGCTCTCTCCAGATGTATATACGTCCAGAATCGCTCGTCAGACTAAATCGGCTTTCATCCGTAAAGAGAACTCGACCCCATTGCTGATGTGTCCAGTTCTTGTGTTCCTGGCACCACAGAAACCGCCGTCTCCGATGAGCAGGCGTTAATGGCACACACCGTACTGGTCGTCGTGCAAATAGACCACCTTTGTGCAGCCTGCTGGCCACGGTAAAACGCGATAACGGACGTCTAGTTATCTGTTGCATGTGCCTTGCGATTTCTCCCGCTGTCTGCCGTCTGTCTCTTCTCGCCTGTAGGACAATATACCGGTCGTCCGTCGCCGTGGTTGCTCATGGAAGACTACTGCTAAACTCTCGGACAGCTGTTCCTGTCGTTTGAAATGCTCTCCAAGCTCGTGAAACGATGCTGTGAGCGATCCCGAACTCCTCGGCAACACTAGTCACACTTCGACCTTCTTCCAACTTCCCAATGACGCGACGTCGGGTAAAGTCATCCAGATGTCGTCTACTGGATTGCCTGTTGGCCATATGACACGGTGGCAGCAACTCGACGTCGTTCAAACCGATATACAGCGTGCAATAGCTTTCACCGAAGTGCTGAGCGTACACCGCCCGTGTGCTTTATACCATCCCCCCCCCTCCTCCACGTCATGCTGCATATATGCGCATGCCCTACCGTACCGGACCCTAGTCTGTCTCTTGAGTGGTATTTCGGTCCGTTCTGCCTGCTCGTTCCGCTGTTATGCGCTAATTTCTCCTCTTCGACCTTAATTTTTGCACACCAGTGTATTTCATGCCTTTTCTTAAATATTAAAAGAAGAAAAAAAAAAAAAAGAAAAGAAAAAAAAACGAAGAAATACCATCCACTATATTTTGGCCGCTGGACGTCCGAATTACTAACACCCCCCCCCCCCTATGTCACATTTGGTCCGGTTGTCAGGAACCCCTCCCTCCCCCATGTCATATTTAGGCTGTGTTAAGGCCGCTAGAATCGCAAATCCTAAATAGAGCCGGATTGGTACCTGCATTATGGCTACGTTTTGTAGACGATATATTTTTTGTTTGGCCTCACGGGAGAGAAGAATTGGATGATTTCTTCTCCTTCATCAATTCCCTCCATAATGACATCAAGCTTACTATGGATTGCGCTAATGATGACTACCTTCCTTATCTGGACGTCCTCGTCACTAAACCGCATTATGGAGCTTTTTCGACTGAAGTTCATTATAAAACTACTCATACCCCAAATTTAATTTTACCCTCATCTTTCGGGCAGGCTACCCACAAATTGCCATTTTTTAGACATCGTGCTAAGCGAGCGGTTTCCCATTCTTCAAATGACGCGTCCAGGATTGCGGAGATCAACAATATTAAATCGTTGGCCTCAGCTGCAGGCTATAAAGAGCATGTAATTTGATGACATCTTTAGGAGCGTCGAACTTGAGTTTGTTAATCAACGTCGTCGTATCAAGAAACCCAGTCAGAGGTTCATCGGCTCCTTTCCGTACGTACCGGGACTTTCCTATTTCATCAGGAATGCGTTTAAGAAGTTAGGGCTTGGAGTTGGAATTTGCTACCCTAGGTCAATAACATAATTTACCTTCTTCCATCCTGAAGCCGCAGCACTTTACTTGCTAACGCAGGGGTATTTTCGATACCAGGATGGAAATACCAAGTTTTATATTGGCATGACAAAGACGTCCTTTGCGACTCGTTTGTCCGAACACAAAAGGAGACGTCTTGAAGAATAAATCGTCTACTGTTCTATCTAGGGAGGTCATGACATCTTCTGCCGCTCCACAATGGGCAGATTTGCAACAGGTTGCACCATACACTACCGCCAGAGGTACAGCCATTAGGGAGTCTGTGGAGATCTTGTTTAGCACTGATGTCTGCAACGATGACCTGTCAATGGAGCTGCCTTTGATATGGCGCATGTTCCTGCGTGTCTCTCGTGAAAGGACCTGATTCCTCTGTTTCCGCACGTGCCGTGCTGTGCTGTCACGTTTTTATACATTTTTATATTTCACATGCATATTTAAATTTTCTGTACATTCGTTTAGATTACTAACGTTGTTCCAAAACCACGTCTAAGCCTGAAGAAGGCACTCGTAGGTGCTGAAAGCTTGCAACCAGTTGTTTGCTGTTTTATGCCAATAAACGGATATTATCGTTCTTTAACTAATAAGCACGATCATTTTTTACAAAAGACGTGCTAAAAAAACTATCAATGTACAGTTGAATTAATTGCTGGCATTTTTT
Organism: Macrothele yani; assembly: GCA_039090855.1. Taxonomy (NCBI): domain Eukaryota; kingdom Metazoa; phylum Arthropoda; class Arachnida; order Araneae; family Macrothelidae; genus Macrothele; species Macrothele yani. The sequence goes on from CM077002.1 coordinate 136,782,385, forward strand.
TTATCGCTGACTGAAATTTTCGAGTTTTCCGTCGTTCGTAGCGTCGACAATGTCTAGATGTTAGTGTGATTTCTAAATGTTTGTGTACCTCACATGATTATTTTTCGAAGAAAATTAGGAGTGAGAAAATTCCCTCACAATCGGTTGCAAATGAAGCAGCCGCTGTGCGAGAGGTCCTAGAATCATCTGATGTTAGAGAAGTCCCAAAAACTGAAATACACTGCCGGAAAATGAAAAAAGAACACAAAGAAGGAATTGGCGGACGATCATGAAATTTACATATGTTAATGGGGTCGAGCTTACGTAGGTGTGATGTTAATTTCGGAACCAACCGGTGAGCGCTTACGCCACAGCACGGCATAATATGCAAATTATTGTCGGTGATATTTAAGGAGTACGGCGAAGTGAATGTAATCAGTCGTCGGCGTACGGACACCTGCGAAGACCCTGAAAAAGCTGCAATGCCTGGACATGGAAGACGTGTACGATTTCAGCAGTTATCGGACTTTGAGAAAGGTCGTCTAGTCGGACTCCGCGAGGCCGGGTGGTCGTATCGTCGTATTGCGGAGCGAATTGGACGGGAAGTATCGGTGGTGGTACGATGGTGGCGTAGATGGTCCGAGGAACATTCCCGCACGAGAAGACGTGGAACCGGGAGTCACAGACGGACTGATGAGCGGACCGATCGACGCATAAGAAGAGCGGCGTTGTCAAGCAGAACATCCACAGCGACGCAAATCCGAGCTGCCGTTGTACCTGAGGTGACTGTGCGAACAATCCGCAACCGTTTACTGGATGCAGTACTACGTGCACGTGTGCCTCTGGCATGTGTACCTCTGACTCCAGCCCACCGTCAGGAACGGCTGCAGTGGTGTCGCCAACGTCTGCACTGAAGAACGCAATGGCGATCTGTCGTGTTCAGTGATGAAAGCAGATTCTGCTTGGGAGCTTCCGATGGCCGTATGCGTGTTCGCAGACGCACAGGGGAGCGTCTCCACCCTTCTTGCATCCGCCAGCGACACACAGGGCCTACACCTGGTCTCCTGGTATGGGGAGCGATCAGCTATCGCTCCTGATATGTTGCTGAAAATCTGTGTACACCTGATCAATGTTTTCAGATTTTCATCAACATTATCCACGTTTTTCTTGAAAGAAAAATAAATAACTCGAAGGGATAATAGTGGTCAGTTCAGGAAAGGGTGACGATTCTTCCCTGGAGTGATTTGCTGTTAAACTTTTCGTAAATTCAGATTTCACCTCCCCTGGGTTCGATTTTTGGATCCAGAGAGAAAGTCAAGAAAAAGTTACAGAAAATTCTATTTTCTCATCGTTGTTTTTTTCTCCCTTTTCTCTGCTTAATGTACAAAATGAGTGTTTTTACTTTGTTAAGGGATAGGAGAGTAGCAAAGGGCTACCCTCCCTCCAATTCAGTATTTATCATCGCTCTGGGGCTAGCCTATGGATTTTTGGTTAAGTTCCAAGGTTAAGCATATAAATTGCGTAATAAAGAGTAAGTGATTGCTTTCAAAATTACTCAGCCCAGCAGGAGGGAAATAACAGTGCACATCAAAAAAAAAAAAAAAAAAAAAAAGGGAAGGGATGTAATATTCTGAATGAAGAGTGGTGTAAATAATTTTTTTCTCTTTCTTTTACCTTTGTTGTGTGAACAAAAGTGTAGCATTTGTATTATTCATTATCTAATCTATGAGTAGGACAATTCAGAAGTTAGTAGGATGTATTATAATTTTATCTTTGAAATTATGAAGTTGGTGAGGTAAGGCTGGGATGGACTTGATAAGTGGGCCTGATAACAAGAATAAATGTAATCCAAATTAGGAAGAAAAAAAAAAGGAAAAAGAATAATCTTTTGCCGGGGCAAGCAATTTCATAAGTGATGTTTTTTTTTGTTGAGTATTAAAAAAAAAAAAAAAAAGGGAATGCAAGAAAAAGAAAGCTGGTCTATGCTCAAAATAGTTAGTGAAAAAAAAAATGTAGTTTTTTTTGGTATATGATGTATGTATTTATATTTTCTGTAAGTCAAATGCAGTTCCTTTCTTCGTCCAACGGTCATTTTTTTTTCCCAAGCTCATTCCAAGAAAAGGGGAGTGCTGTTTGAAATTGTTAGGAGGTCGCCCACCCAAAAAGTGAGCCGTTATTTACACAAAGAGACATTTTTTCCCTCTCTACAACGCTGTGGTGAAATTCTCAGAACAGAAACACTACTCCCGAGAAATTTCCCAGCTGGGTTCACGTGGGCTGGCAAAGAGGGCTTAATCCTGAAGAGTTATAGTACGAGCTGTCAAGCTCTAAGCGGCATGAAAACAGGCGTGCATAAAAATTTATGTGTTTCCCTCCAGGAAGGCAAAAAAGGGTCATATCAAATTGCACATGTGCCTGGTCGCTGAGAGTTCCTGTGTTTTTGCTTTTTCCCCCACCCTACCTTCCTCTGGTGGTAAGAGGAATGTCACGTGGGCAAGCACGAAACCATTGCGTGGTTTTGACCGGCTGACCAATGGGAGCAAAGCGTCCCTCGTGGATGGCGCTGATTGGCTCTCTGTGTTCTTCTGCGAGGGAGCGTCGTTTTGAGTCTAGAGAAGAAAGCTCTCAAAAAGAGTAGTTGGAGGTGAAAGGAGAAAAGAAAGAATGGAGGTCAAATTGGGAGATAGTCATCATCTTAGGCGGTTACCCGCCACCAGCCAGAGAAAAAAAAGATAAAGACCTCATCCCTGATCCCCGCGAAAGGAATTTTTTTTTTTAGCAAACAGCAGCTCTAAAGCGACTCCAGAGTATGAAGGGACCCGGGCCGAAGGGTGCCACCACCACCAGGCAGTTAGGCCTTAAAAAAAAACGGGGTTCGTCTATTTGCCGGGCCGTGAAGAGGTCAACCGACGCTTGAATCTCAACCCCAGGCGAGACTTGGCATCCGATAACTGCAAAGTCCAATAACTCACTCCCATCTATGCAATCCATGATGGTCAATGACGGCTCTGGGAAGGAAGCATCCTAACGTACCAGGTGCACTTCGTCAGTGAGCGCGGTCAAAGATTTCGACCTCCATTCAGATGTCAGCCTAAGACGTGGTGTTCCGACCTATTTGTGAATTTCAACATTGGTTCCCCCTCATCAAGGGGTAAGTTGTATACACTAATTCTATTTTTGGCCCTTTCGTAGAGCCGAAGTCGGCACTACCGTAATCAGATTACCAGTATGCTCTAAAAGAAAAAAAAAGTACTTTCCGTCTGCATGTCGGAGGTTATCCAGTTAAGATTCATCAGGAAAGAAAGAAGGAACTGTACGTGACATTATCTCACAAATGTAGTAAACATATAAAAAGAAAAAGGAAAAAGTTAAACTCACAAATATGATTGTAAATCGCGATAGTTTACTCGCCTCTTCAAGGCGGGAATTTTCATGTTAAAATGTTAACACTTCAGTTCACCTGTGCATACCTGCCTTAAGAATTTTATTTGGAGTTTTGTTAATAGAGAGAACGATATAAGTAATCTTAATCTACACCTATATATATACCTATATAGATATACACTAATAAATATTGGATCCAGAGTTTTGATATTTGTTCAGAGAAGATACAATTTGTTTGGATAACATGTAAGCCAGCCACAAATGTAAATTAACGTTCACGCTGTGTTAATAAGTGACATTATTCACGTGGACTCTGCCATGATTATATAAGATCGATCATTTGAATTACTGACTTCACAAATGAGTGGGCCAGTGAAGCCTTAGCGAAGTGCTAAATTGAAAATGTATTAAATCTCTCATAGCAATATTAATATCTTTCCCATTTGTGCATGTTGTTATTGTTGTAAAAATAAATACAGGCATTAGCCTTTCAAAAACCAAATTATGGTATAAGTTGGCATTCGATTTTTAGGTGTGTCTCATAGTTTCTGAGCCATCGCACTCATCAACCAATGCTTTGACGTTGGCCTAGGACAAGAATCTGGGTTGTGACACAATATATACCAATGTCTATTTAGTAAAATGAAGTGATGATTACATGACCATTCCTTTTGATGCTTATATACACGAGTTCCAAAATTACTGATTTTTCCAGTGTTGACACATTTATACACGTGTAACATGAATACAGTGTGATGTTATAACATATAGAAATAGTACAGGTGGTGAAAACAAAATTGTATCTGTGTACACACAAGCTCACCTACAAGTGAAAACCTCACACACAATTGTCAACTCAAAGTAACAAGAATATAGCCACCATAAAAACACTTTGGGTTCCGAAATGCCTCTACCCATCTCCCGAAGTGAAATTTTAGTCTAAATTCAAAATTTTCCTTCAGGTTTACTTTTGGCTAGCTATTATAATCTCCTTACATAACGTGGCTGAGATTTCCGCCACAACACTCCCGTACACAACTAGTGTTTGTACCGGGTACGTTAAACAGCACCTCCTACATCAACAACATCATTCAGCCCGTTGTTGTGCCATTTGTAAGTTTGGTCCATCGTGGTGTTTTCCAGCAAGATAACGCACGTCCACACACGGCACGTGCAACGCAACATGCACTTCAGGGTGTGAGACAACTTCCATGGCCTGCACGTTCACCGGATTTGTCCCCCATTGAGCACGTGTGGGATTTTATGGGACAACGACTTATCCGGTCTCCGCCAGCCATGACCATCCTCGATTTACGCGTCCAGGTTGAGGATGCAAGGAACTCAATACCCCAAACTTATATCCAACATCTGTATGAGAGACTCCATGCCAGAATTGCACAGTGTGACGCAGTTCGTGGCGGTTCAACCTCGTACTAACCATGTTACATGGAAATGTTATTTTTCAGTTTACCAGCAAATACAGCTGTATTTTGCCATAATGTTTTGATTACGTTATCCTCTCTCTGTATTCCGTTATTATGCTGTATAAATTTCGTTGGTATCAGACGTCTCCTTCTTGGTGTTTTTTTTTTTTTCACTTTCCGCCAGTGTAGTTCGTTGCACGTTTTAGTCCCATAGGGAATGCTAATGTTGAATGCAAAATGCTGTTTTACAAAAATAACCTATATACATCCTGCAAGTATCTCTCCCTGGGCAGAAATAAAAAAAAAAAAAAAAAGCTGACTCGCATCTGGTTTCAGGGAGAGAAGATATACAGAACCCCTTTTTTGTCCTTGTGTCTTTCCTATGGCGTTGTTGTATCTTCGCAGTTTAGCCTTTGCTCTGCAGTAGGAACAATATGCACCAGAATAAAAATTGTAGTTTTTATTCTGGTGCATATTTCTGCAAAATATTGATCTTGAATGATTAAATTTAGAATTTGCCAATAAATTTACGCAGATGTTTTCATTTTCTAATAGAAAAATACATGCAGTAAAGTTGATAAAAAAATCAAAAGGTTTCTTTTTTTAAGTCATAACATCGAATGCATGTGCGCCAAACGAAGTTGCAAGGAAGAAAATAAGTAAGGAAAAACCATACAGTGTGCTGATTATGAAGCACTTTGCAACATACCGAAAAGCCGCCTGCATGAGATACAGTACCTTGCTTCAGTGTGAAAGGCAATAGGTTGTTACTCCATGTGGACAGAAAGACAGATGTGGAAAGCCACAGCATAAACGGTTCTTCAACCTCCAGTTGGAAAGCATTTAAAAGACCCATAATCTGTGGTCACTACTTGGGCAAATAAATGGTCCTGTCTTAATCCAGATAATTTGATTCGGACCGCTTTACAGTCCAAAATTTTCATAAAACTGAAGTATGGTTTGAAATTCCGATATTCAGTTTTTGAATAGTAAGTATCTGAATTTCAGAAAAATCCGAAAACTGTCATAGCCAAACCTAGATAGTTTGAAATTTGGTTCAGTTCTTTATAAACTTGCAAATTCCAAAACAAACAGGAATAAAAAAATTACTGGCCACCCGGCAGTGTAACAAATAGTTCACTGGCCAATGGCCTGCGGACCACTGGGTAGTTCAAACGCTGGTAGGGGACATATTGAGAAGCGATAAACATAAATGGATGGGTGGGCCCCGGGTGGCCTAGTAGGCAACGTTCGTCACTGCCACGGAAAGGACCTCAGGTTCGATCCCAGGCAGGTACGAACGCTCGATCCACTAAATATCCGCCGTGCGTCGAATGGGCACGTTAAGCCGTCGGACCCCGGGCGCTGGCCCCCCGTAATAAATAAGGGCGTCTTCCTCCCCCTTTCTACTTCGCTTCCGTGTCACTTTCCTATCGGGCACTCTAGCCCAAATCTCCTAGCCTCCTATTTCTAAGGGTTGTTTAAGATCTGGGGTCAGACACTGCCTTCCTAAAATCCTCTACATATGATCATTTGATCATCATAAATGGGTGGGATATGAAAAACAACTGCTCTCAGTTAAAAAAATTTAAAATGGCAAGCACGAAATTTAAGAAAAGCTCTTGTTCTACAGATAGTCCAGGTAAATGCCAGGCATGGAGTTATTACACATGAAGTTTATGAAAAAGCAAGACACTGGAAAAGAATACCAAAATCAAGAATTCTGTTACGGTAAAGGTTGGATACAAAAATTCAAAACACTGTAAGACAGCCGAAACCTCTGAACGAGTTAAATGGATGAGACAAGAAAAAATATTTAAATCATATTTGGCTACGAATTTAAAGATTTGTATAGCATAGATGAATCTGGTTTGTTACATAAGATGATACCCAAAAAATCGATTTCAAGCTAAAATGAGAAATGTTGCAAAAAGATGAAAGGCAGAGCAACAGTTAACTTTGTAAAAACGGAAGCTGCTCATAAAAAAAAAAAGTACTGATTACAGAAAAATGCAAAAAAAAAAAAAAAAAAAAGCATTTTCTTTTAAGAATTTTTTTTTTAATCGCTGTTTTCAAATCCTACATTCTCCTCAGAATTAGAGATCCGATACGTAAGAACGTAACTTTGTTTTATTTCTTCCTTATACTGTTCTTCAATTAATTTCACTCTTTTCCTTTTTTACGCTTTCCAACCGTAGGTTGAAGAAGCGTAAGAAGCGTATATATATGTATTTGTCCGTTCGCACGATAACTGGCGTAAAAATGGTTCGATTTCGATGAAATTTTAGTATGTGGTAGGAGACCACCTGGGGACAAACCCTATTGAAAATGGGACAAATGGGGTCAAAGGTCACGACGTAGGAGCGGGATCCATTCCATTGCACTTATACGTCATAGCTTGCGTAAGTATGGTTCGATTTCAGTGAAATTTTACAATGTGGTAGGGGACCACCTGGAGACGAACCCTATTCAAAATGAGTGAATTGGGGTCAAAGGTCAGGACATAAGAGCGGGATGCATTCCATTGCCTTTATGCGCCATAACGTGCGTAAAAATGGTTCGATTTCGATGAAATTTCAGTATGTGGTAGGGGACCACCTGGGGACGAACCCTATTGAAAGTGGATGAAATGGGGTCAAAGGTCAGGACATAGGATTGCGATCCATTCCATCGCCCTTATCCCATATTATTAAGGTGGACGTCAAGTAGTTTTGCTTCCTATACTTCCAATGGAAAAACTTTTGTACACATTTTCTTCACAATTAATGTGTTCCCAAGGATGAAACATTGAACATCGATTAAAATAACTTTATATTATAACTTGGAATACTTAATATTTTCTAAAACATAACCATAATTATATTAAAAATCAATAACTTTTCCTTTGGTGGTGTTGAAACCAGAAAAAGAATGGCGCGACCTGTACTTTGATGATGTCAGTAGACAAACAAATGTTGGATTGCATAATTATGGTTATGTTTTAGAAAATATTAGGTATTCCAAGTTATAAAATGAAGCTATTTTAATCGATGTACAAATTTTCATCCTTGGCAACGCATTAATTGGAAAGATGGCGCGACCTGTATTTTCATGACGTCAGCAGTCAAACAAATGTGCGGATCCTATTAAAGTTTTATGACGTCACACTTTTGCTAGCAGATGGCCGCGATTCCCATCTGCCTCATTACGTCACGCGTTGTGTGCGTATGTTCGTCTGCACAACAGTGGCGGCTCGTGGTAGGAAAAATAGGTGAAGAGCTACAAGAGCAATATGAAAAGATATCTACTGTCTTCAGTGAAAGTCAGTTAATGAGAACTTACCTATTTTTTTATATATTAGATCAATTCTTCTTCCCTTTAAAGCTGGAAATTTGTCGATTATGTCGTCATAAAATGGCTGTTTCTTCGTGACATCAAGAAAATGTCTTTCTGAATAGAAATATTTGCCAAAGAAGCAAGTTCATCTGGAGAAATAGTGTTTCTTGAGTAAGTTTGTATTCTTTTAAGGCAAGAAAAACTTCTTTCCACTGAAACACTTGCAGATGCAATTGTTAAAATACGGGAAACCAATTTATAAGCTTCTGTAAAAATGCCTTTATCTCCATGAAGCACCCGAAAAAGTTCATGGCCGGTGGCGCAGTGGTCTAAGCGATGGCCTCTGATTATTCGTCCGTAAGGGGTCCGGGTTCGAATCCCGTGAGCATGGATGTTGTGTTTGTCTTACGTCACTGGTTCTCTCCCTTCCCTGGAACCAGTGACTCTAAATTAGGGACGGTTGACTGCTTATAGCCCATTGAGTTGCTCACGGTGGTCGTGAAACCTCCAATCAAAAAAAAAAAAAAAAAAAGTTCATGAGTCGATATATTCCTTAATTTTTCATCAGCATATACAAGGCTCAGTTCATTTTTAAGGCTCTCGTGTTTAGTAAATATTTTTCCGTAAAAATGTTGTAGATTTTCAAAAGCGTGAGAGGGAAAGCATGAATTAAATTGGTCGAATTTGGTTGTGTCAGCAAGGCAGGGAAATTGAAGTTTAAGTTTCTCACTGTCTTGAAATATTATATCCATTTCCATAAGAATGTAGTACAAAATTTCAAAATACAATTGTTTATAATTTTTTTAAATTGTTTCTTGCAGTTTAGATCTGCTTATTTCTGTGATTTTGCAAAGAAAAAATCCCTAGTGGATTGCAAAGAACCCTTGGAAATCCGTTCCGTTACACTGCGATCTCTTCGTAAGGTCACAACTCCAGGTGCAGAGCCTTGACGTCTCATTATAAAACACTTCGCTTGCCCGGCAGATAGGGGAGGGCGACGTCACAGTTACCATGGCAACTCGAACGAAAAGTGCAGACTTCCAAGCATTCTCATTTCAGCTCTTCACTTGAACTGTTTTGCGTATAAGGACTTGTTTTCCGTATTGGACGCGCATTGTGATGTGATATCTAATCAAAATTTTGGGTATTTTGGCACTCAATACAGGCAAAAAAAGAATATATTATACGAAACTATTAAATAAAATCTTATTTCAAATAAAATAGGTGAAGAGGCACTTCACCTACTTCACCTGAAAAGCCGCCACTGCTGCACGATAACTCGCGTAAAAATCGTTCGATTTCGATGAAATTTTAGTATGTGGAAGGAAATCACCTGGGAAGGAACCCTATTGAAAGTGAACGAAATGGGATCAAAGGTGAGAACATAGGAGCGGGATCTATTCCATTGTTCTTATGCGTCATAACTAACGTAAAAAAAGGTCGATTTCGATTAAATATTAGTATGTGGTAGGGGATCACCTGGGGACAAACCCTATTGAAAATTGGCGAAATGAGGGTCAAAGGTCAGGACATAGGAGCGGAATCACTTCCATCGCCATTATGCGTCATAACTTACGTAAAAATGTTTCGATTTGGATGAAATGTTAGTATGTTGTAGGGGTCTGCCTGGGGACGAATCCTATTGAAAATGGGCGAAATGAGTCAAAGGTTAGGACACAGAAGCAGGGTCTATTCCATAGCCCTTATACATCATAACTTACGTAAAATTGCTTCGATTGCGACAAAACTTTATCATGTTATTTCGGAGGTATACTGAACCAGTTCTGTTGAATATCATCGAAATGGGATCAAAGGTCAGGGCGAATGGAGTGAGATTTATTCCACAGCCATTTTATGATTTCTAGTATGTTGGAAAGTGTATCATAATCAATGCATTGCATGATTTTACTAACTTGTTTATGTATGTGAAGCTCTTTAAACCACCATCCTCGCTTACCCCCACTTCAGCACGCCGAAAAAAATATAGCGGTTTAACGAGATTTGACTGTATGTATATTATCAACTATTATGAATCCGCTGCTGGACGAAGGTCTCCCAAAGTCTTTTCCACAACCTTCCATTTTTAAGCCAGTCCCTCCAATGTTACTCAAGCATGCTTTTGAATGTCATCCAACCACTTCTACATGGCGTTCTTCAAGGTCTTGCCACTTTGCAATTTCTACTTTGACTATGTGATTAATTCTCGTCATTTTCTTTACCCGTGGTTTCATTTTCTTATCTTTCCTGGTTGCACCAAGATTACTGCTTTAGATTTTTACTGTCATTAAATCCTTCAGTCTGGGGTCGGCATATTTCGTTTGCAGAGTTCTGAGTTTAGAAACTGATACATACACATTTTGATTCCCCAAATAATAACAATAATACTAAACAGGAATACATACAGAGAACAGGAGAATAATTCTTCCACGATTAAGGCATCAATACTCACCTAAAAAAAAAAGAAAAAGAAAGAAACACATATATTAACAGTTTCGGAAGAAGTGATTACCAAGAACAAAAACTTTAATCATCGAAAGAAAAAATCATGTAATTCAACAAAAATTAGCATACCAGGTAGTACAAAATATTATCTTAACTAAAACATTTTAAAATCGCCGTTAAAATAACCCTTCTTTAGAGTTGTTCCTGGGGATTGAAGACCACCATACAGCGAATTAGAAGTAAATCTTCTACTGGCCCAGCGGACCACCAGAATTAGCAAACCACTGGTCCGTAAAAAATTATAATAATAAAAAGCCTTAAAACATTTACAATAAATGTAAAAAATAACGTATCATTTCAATGGAATTATCTCCAATATTTGTTTTTAAACCTATCATTAGTTTGCAGCCTAAAAAGAAAACTATACAGCAAGGTAAAAGAAATAGAAATTCATTTTTTAACATGTGACAAATCAGAAAAAAAAAAAAAAACTTACTAGCCATCCGGGTCAATAAAACCAATAATAGTTCAGTGGTCCGACGGAAGTTTTACTGGCCAATGGCCAGCGGACCACTGGGTAATTCGAACGCTGCATAGCATACTCTATAATTTCCGTCATCCATAGCGGACCAACGATTTCCATAGTAACTATATAAAACCCTTAGTACTTGGAATCGTTGAATCTTTCTTCTCAACGCTTGGTCTTACTCAGCGTCAATTGGAACTCGGTGCGCACGGAGAATGTAGTGTGCCGAAGTACCGTCGATGACGACGGGGAACGACGGTTATGGCGCACAATGGCGCAAAATCTGCCGCAAGATTTTTGTTTTGGGGCACTCTGCCGCAGAATTCCCATCCTTGGTAACTGCGTACGCATTACGCCAAAAAAAAAATGTTTAATTTTCCCTGACTTTTCCAGGTTTTTGCAAAAACAATTATTTCTCTCTGAGCTTTCCCGGATTTTTCCCGGTTTTCCCGGTCGGCTGGCAACCCGGATGTAACTTTTTCAGATATTTTTCAAGCCCTGCACAGCCCTAGCAGAAAAAATCTGCAACATCTTAAAGAGAAAATATGTGCAAAATGTTTTTTTTTTCGTTATGCGTGGTGTTCGACCGAAGAAAGAAATTTCTCAATTGGGTTTTTATAATTGTAGATACGGCTGCAAGTATGTTTTAAATAGAAATATGCCCTTAGTTCACGCAGTGGGAAAATCGTGTGTTAAGAAACTTTTAAAAATATATCCAAAGTATTCTTCGCCATGAAAGTTATCTGGCACAAAATCGTACTTTTAGATGCAGATATATGTGTAAAAATACTGTATAAGATTACATCCTACAGTGCGAAAATCGTGCATTATTTGGAGTATAAATTACACGCAAAATAGCCATCATGGTAAAAGGTATCGAAAGAAAAAGAATTGTTTTACGAGGTTTTTTGAAGCAATGGATATGGCATAACATATATTTTGAATTCAATAGTATGTGAATGTTACGCCCCTTAGCGTCGCAGTTATGCATCGGAAAAAGGCCAAAAGGCAAGGAGAATCGTTCCAGTTTACAAACGGAAAAATAATTTTGAAATTGGACTAATAGGTGCTGAAATATGACGTTCACAGAACAGACGGACAGAGTGACATCAAACGCACTTATTTTTTTTTTAAGCTGCGCTAAAAAGCATTTTTACTATCAACCTCGCGTGCGCATGTAAGACCAATACCGTCGAGAAGAAAGTTTCAACGCCGCTGTTAAGGTGAACGTCTACAGTAGTTTTGCCTCCAATTTTTCCAATAGAAAACATTTAGACCGTATTTCCTCAGCGAAGAAAGATCTCCCTATACATCAAAATAGGTCCACTGATAAAAACATCCTAACTTAGATTCATTCTTCAACAGGGTGCCAAGTTGCTTCAACTATCCACAGTAACATCCTAACTTACATTAATTCTTCAACAGGGTGCCAAGTTGCTTCAACTATCCACAGTAACATCCTAACTTAGATTCATTCTTCAACAGGGTGCCAAGTTGCTTCAACAATCCATAGTAACATCCTAACTTAGATTCATTCTTCAACAGGGTGCCAAGTTGCTTCAGCTATCCACAGTAACATCCTAACTTAGATTCATTCTTCAACAGGGTGCCAAGTTGCTTCAACTATCCACAGTAACATCCTAACTTAGATTCATTCTTCAACAGGGTGCCAAGTTACTTCAACTATCCACAGTTTGTTCATGTCTACGTCTAATAATTTTGCTCCCTACACTTCCAATGGGAAATATTTCGACCCTATTTCCTCAGCGAAGAAAGATTTCTTATACAACAAAATTGGCCCACTGATAAAAAAGCATTCTGACTTAGATTGTACAATCGGTGTTTTTTGCAGAAAACTTTCAACTATATTAAAAATCAATAACTTTACTTCGATGTAGTGGTAAGGAAGAGTGGCGCCACCTGTAAGCACGTATCATAACTACATCGAAGTAAAGTTATTGATTTTTAATGTAGCTCAGGAAAGTTTTTTGCAAACAACACCGATTGCATAAGTACTAAGTTGAAATTGTCGTGCACCATATAAAATCCACAATAAACGATGCTGTCTCTTCACGATGTTAAAAAACCAGCGAGTTATTCCACGATGTTTAAAACCCCTTGTGTCATTCTACCACCATGGAAACAGAAACCGCTGGTTCGGGATGCCAGGCCTATTGAGCTGCCCGTGTCGTCTCACTTCCGTACGTGCCATATCCGTACAAATAACTTTTTGTACCATTTTCGTAAACATCCTGATCATCTAGTGCCATTTCCGTACACAAATGTGATGATCCGTAAGCAGTGAGATATGCGTGAAGGAAGACAGAGGATCAGGGGCGCACTGATAGCCAGCCCCTCCCACTGCGGGAGAGTTCACGCTGTAAGAGCACCAGGAATAAGATTTTACAAAATCTTTTGTGGAAAGTTCATACGAAACTGGTTGAAGGAATAGCCCGGAATTTTTAACGGCAGCTTTGAACAAAATATTAAAAAAAAAAAAAAGGAATTTTTTTCCCCCGCGGTTTTAAAATTAAACATCTGTGACGAATGCTGAAGACCGTAAAGATGGCATTAATGGACAGCCTGTGTACACTTCAGTTTTTATTGCTGTTCCCGCTTGTCCTACAATAAGCGCCTATTGGTTAACGAAAACAATGAATGGTGATCTCTGTGACGTCGGAGGTATTCGACAGGGGATCAGCATTTACTTTCGTCCTTAAATTTCTCACGTCCGATACCAGGCGCGGCGAAACTGTACGGAAATGGCACTAACCGATCTGCTATGTACGGAAATGGCACGTACGGAAGTGGGAGACAATCGATCTGCCGTTAGCAACACATCCATCACCTCTACCCCCGGTGAGTAAACTATCTAACCTTTTTTGTGAACTCTTCTCCCTCATTCTGAGCCTGCGCTGTAACAACTATTTACGTCATACATTACCATCTGAGTGTATAATACTCTGTTCCCCATGCATCCGTTTTTTAGTGTATTTTACCTGATGATGGGACAGCTGCCGTCTCGAAAGATCTCGTGATGTATTTCAAAGTGTATACAGCTTTTTTTAATGTAATATATTAAAGCTTTTGCATGGTGAATATGCATACATCGCTGGTTTTTAACATCGTACAGTGACAGCATCGTTTATTGTGGACAGATTGCACAATCTAAGTAAGGGTTTGTTTGTTTTTTTTATGAGTGGGCCAATTCTGATGTATGGGAAATCTTTCTCCGCTGTGGAAATAGGGTCGAATTTTTTTCTATTGGAAGTATAGGGAGCAAAGTCACTGAACGTCCACCTCAATCCTTTAAATGGAATTAAACAGTTCGTGCCCTGAACAATAAGCATCCAAGTTCCGAATCTTCTGCAACGCACTTCGGTTTTGGAAAGGGATTCAGAATATGTGATTGAACTATTCCTAGGAAATGGGTAAACAAACGAGTGAACACACCAGAAGAGAAATTGCACAGACAGTACGTGCGTGCTCCTAGCTGCTTTATTAGAAAGAAAGCCGGTTACGCACGTAACCGGCTACACGGTTTTTTCCACAAGATACAGTGATGCAGTAAACATCTAACAGCAGAGCATTTCGTGATATAAAACTGAAGGTAGATAAACCTGGGAAACAGCTTTGCCATTGGTAACGAAAGCTCGGGCGTTTTTCAACAGTATCACGAAGTACACTACTCACACAATATCCGTAATTTTTTGTCCTCTCGAGATTTAAAAACCACGCACGAGCATCTAACGACATACGGCAGTGTTTCCCAAATGAGGTTTCTCCGGGGTTTCGCGAGAAATAGTGTGTTTTGAAATATGCCGCGAAAAACTACACATTTACTTCTCGAAATATCGCAAAAACTTTGTCACACAATAGGCAACACTTCTAATTAACTTGGGCTTAGCGAAATGGGCTGAAATCGGCTCGAACAAATAAATACACTGTCTAAGAAGTGGTCGGAACGCGGCTGGAACGAATGAACCTGCGCATCAGAAAGCATTGCTTTCACCTTTATTCAAGGCGGTTATTTAGGGGGATGATTGACAATCATTTCCAACTAATTACCTGCTGAAAGGGTCATAACAATGGATATGAATCCGAGAAAGAAGTGAGATGTTTTGAGTCACTTGTTTCCACACACTGGCAAGATGTTCGCGTCAGGGGCAGACTAAGGGATTTAGAATATGTAATTGAATATGTGATCTTTATCATGCCTTGGGTCATGAATCAAGGATTTAAATGGTGCGCTAGTTTATCACCAGTGTAAGGTTTACGTTCGATACTGCTGATATGAGAGGGGGAAAGGAATTACTTTGCCGTAGCTTTCGTCAAACCCGGCCGCTATGTGAATTTCTGTTTGAGCAGCACAGAAAATTTTGGGCACAATTTGATTTAGGTACATCTGCCGCTTAAAGAGTTAAAAGTTATACTGCGTTGCATTGTGTATTAATTTTCTTCGTACTGTTTCAGAATCGCGTCATCAAAGCGCGCCAGTTCCAGCAAAGAGAAAAAAAAAACCACTGCGGCGAACACTGTTCCTAGAAGCCATGCCCGTATCTGCGGGTAAGCTCCGAAAATCCTTTCCGCATGCAGACAGCTTCCCAGAATTCTCAGCTTTTCTATGGCTTTTTTCGACCTCTCTGCTACCAGATACAGTGGAGCTTCGTTTATACGTTTTTCAAGGGACCAAATAAAATTAACGTATAATTGGGGTGGGGGCCAAAAACTTATAAGCGAAACAAGAAAGGTTTAACATTAAGGGCAATTCAGAATTTTGGGATTGGAGACATTTAACACATAAATAAATAAAAAAACGTATAAGTGAGAAACGTAAAACGAGATTCTTCTGTATTTCGAAGAGGTACTTTTTCTTCATCAGGCAACCAAATCAATCTCATCAGTCTTCAGTAAACACTGTGGTTCCATGGATCTCAATAAAGAAACTTCTCTTCGCGAATGATTTCACGAGCAGTGTTCAGTGCGCATTATGGTCGTTTGCAATTTGGTACATTAACAATCTTTCTTGTGTCTTTCTTTTGAAAACCATTCAAAGAACGAACAAAAAAAATTGCCTACTGTATGTGTAGGAGGAACAGCGGGTTAGTATCTCGAAAATTCGATCAAGAGTTTAACATTCGTGCGACTAGAAACAAACCCAAGTTTCACACTTATGACAAACCTTATATAGACTATAGATATGAACTTTATTTTGATGTTGAAGTAAACTTCATTTTGATTTGATATTTCGATATATGAAAAAACAAATTTTGATAATATAAAAAGAAGTCAAGGAAAATGTTCCAATTCTATTTCTTACAATGTAATCCAACATATACATAGCAGCTCTTTACAATATATATATAATATTCTCGACACTTTCTACATTCAGTTGTTTTATTTTTTTCTCTTTTTACTCACACCGGTAAATACATAACTATTTCTATGTTGTACTTGGTATGAGTCAAAAAATTATTTTTGCTGCGGTCTCTTCTTAATAGAATATATATATTTGGATTGAAGGTTTAACGACCACCGTGAGCAACTCAATGGGCTATAAGCAGTCGTCCGTCCCAAATTTAAGGTCACTGGTTTCAGGGAAGGGAGAGAGCCAGTGCCGTAAGACGAACACAACGTCCATACCTCACCGGGATTCGAACCCGGATCTTTTCTTGAAAGAATGGTCATAAGCCAGAGCTTAGATCACTACGCCATCGGGGCGGAACTTAAGTGTTTCTCCACGGTAAAGAGCTTGGGCAACACTGCGATTAAAGTGTTATCTTCCCAAATTTAGGGTGCCGCCCCGGTGGCGCAGTGGTCTAAGCGATGGCCTCTGATCATTCGTCCGAACGGGGTCCGGGTTCGAATCCCGGTGAGGCATGGATGTTGTGTTTGTCTTACGGTACTGGCTCTCTCCCTTCCCTGGAACCAGTGACCCTAAATTAGGGACGGGCGACTGCTTATAGCCCATTGAGTTGCTCACGGTGGTCGTTAAACCTCCAATCAAAAAAAAAAAAAAAAAAAAAAATTTAGGGCCAATGGTTCCAGGAAAGAAACTCAGCCTACGCCCTTAGGGAGAACAAATCGGTCATGTCTTTTCCAGAATCGCTGGGACGACAAATACAAATAGAATTATGAATACAAATGGTGCAGAAGCTTATATATCGCCTATGCGGACGCCGAATTTTACTGAATTTTACTGTAACTTCACATTTACTGAATGTATTTTACTTTGCGTAGTAACTTGCTTCTCCTACTTGTTTTCTCTCGCTCCCCCCCCCCATAATTTATAGCACGCGACCCAGCTGTGAGTTCGGGCAACAAGAGGTAGAACAATCGAATCAAATTCAAAGCAACAATAATTAGAAAAAAAGAGCAGGCACAAAGGGGGGGGGGAATTCCTAGAAGGCTGCAACCTTCAATGCTCTGTTATAATAGATGTATAAACAGATGTATCGTTTTTTTTTGGGGGGGGGTATACTGTATTTAAAGCCAGAGAGAATTTTGGGGGGAATTTTGTTACACACATACTTATGAATGTTTGTATTGTTCAGTTCGACATACATAATTAAAAATAAAAAAAAATAGTAAAACATATATAAGCAATCCAAAAGAAAACGCCTTCTATTGAAAAGCTGGAAAACATTCATTTTTCAAAACATTAATAACTCACTGTGATTTTTTTCTTAATCTTACGTAGCGATTATCGTGGAACTCTTCTCGTCAAATTCTGTATTCTAAATCTAGACAGCACTACTGTTAATGATTCAAGATTCACCCGCCCCCTTCCCCGGCGGGATAAAGGGCGGGATGATTCGACAATAAGGTAGTTGAACATATAATAGGCACCTATAACCAGCCTGAAGGAGAAATCTGTCCCGGTGGAAAAACTCTGAAAACTGCAAAATCGGAACCAAATTCCACCATGTAATCCAGTAGCATTTTTTTCTCTTTTAAATTTCTACATACTTATACACTGCCGGACAATTGCTAAGGACGGATGACAATAGCAACGATAGCAACCATAAAATGGAAGGCAGGAAAATGTGGAAATTAGCATAAGTGCGGAATACAGTAAGACGTGTTGTGCGTATGCAAATTTTGGATTGCCGAACTTGTTCGTGACGTCATAGCGCTGATAAGAGATATAAAGGATTTGACGCGTATTGACCGTTGTTGTTCAAACGCAAAGTTGAAAGGGAAAGAATAAATTGCCGAACTTGCAATTTTCAGTATGTCTTTCCGAAATCACCTAGATGATTTTACGCGTGGCCGTATTATTGGCAAGATTGAAGAAGGGCGAAAAATAACAGATGCTGCCAGGGAGTTCGACGTCAGCCACAGTGTTGTTTCAAGGGTTTGGAAATCATTTCAAACAAATGGAGAGTGTAGAAAACGTCACGGGGGAGGTCGTTTTCGCAGTACGACACCTGCAGAAGATCGGTACATAGTGCTATCAACAAAAAGACACCGGCGCAGCACAGCTAGTGAGGTAGCAAATCAGTTTATGGCTGCTACTGGCAAACGGATCTTCCGAAAAACTGTCGCCAGACGTTTGCATGAAAGAGGACTATTCGCCCGCCGTCCTGTTGTGTGCATCCCATTGTCCAGACGTCACCGTACCGCCCGTTTGCAATGGTGCCATCAACATCGCAATTGGACTGATAACGCTGGTCTGCTGTCCTCTTCTCAGATGAGAGTAGATACAGTCTATCGTCTGATTGTCGATGACAACTGATCTGGCGTGATAGTGGTACTGCGTATTGTGCAGCAAACATACAGAAAAAGGACCGATATCCGACATGTAGTGTCATGGTATGGGCTGGCATCATGATCAATAGCCGTACGTCCCTCTATGTGCTTCCAACTGGGACTATGACTGGCCAACGATACATTAATGATGTTCTGCTACCTCATGTTCGCATGTTCCGTGGTGTTGTCGGTGATAGATTCATTTTCATGGACGACAACGCAACATGTCATCGAACAGTCGCTGTCCAGGAGTGTCTTGAGAGCGAGGATATTCAACGCCTCGTATGGCCAGCACGTTCTCCAGATCTGAATCCCATTGAAAATGTGTGGGATGCTTTGGGGATGAGTCTTGCTGGTCGCCAATGCCCTCCAATAAACAAAGACACCCTCATTCGTGCACTGACAGAGGAATGGGATAAATTACCCCAACAGCTGCTTGATAATGTTGTGCAAAGCATGACACGACGTTTGGAATCTTGCATCGCCCTCCATGGTGGCCATATCCCGTATTGACATCTTACGCCGGAACGCCTGCGGACGGCAATTGCATTTTTTTCACGTTTACGTATTCTGCACAAAATGGCCTGTTTGTCCCTTGAACACGTTCCAAAGCCTTCTGAATTTCAGAGCACAATAAATTGTCTTTCTTGTAATGTCCTGGCATTCTGACATTATTTTATTTCACTAGCCATCCAACCACACTTACTTTTTTATGCGCTATATAGCCGTTTATGATCCGTCCTTAGCAATTGTCCAGCAGTGTATTAACAACTTCATTTAAGGAATACTGTTACCGACAATAACTTAATGGAATGAAGCACGTCGTCGTTCCCACACAACTTCATTGCTGCGTACTAGTGCACTGTAAAGGTGTCTTGATTTATTTATTGGTTTTACGGAAATGATCTTTCAACATTTTTTTTTCGTAGTTTACTTGCTACACTGTAAAAAATAAGTGGTGTGAATTCTCGGAAAATTTCTGAAAACAACGTGCAGAATAGTTGCCGGTAGGCATCCGTGTTTTCCAGAAATTTCCGTTTTTAAAAGTGCCCATTTATTTCAACTTCCGTATTTTCACAGATTTTCCGTAGTCGGAAATTCAGTTTATTTCAGAAAAATCCACTTCATGTTTTTCCGTATTTAAACTGAAATTCCGCAAAACCGAAGACCCTGTATTTTTCAGCCCTTTCCCCAGATAATCCTTCCGCTGCAGTCGTCAGGACTGAACCCGCGCCGCTTGGGCTCGTTGAACAGGTAACGCACGCCTTTATAACCACTGAGCCACATGACACTCGGAAATTCGAGTCACGTACATCGTAAAACAAATTGCGCGACAATGATTTGTTTTTTTTGTTATTATTATTTTTGTCATTTATATGAGTGATTTAGCCATTTTATTTTCTGTTGGAGCTTAATATTTTTCTCAATAGGTTTGTAATCATTTTTTTTTTCTGTAGAAGGACTTTTTACAAATTAAGCATTTCTCATCCTGATTTTTCGAAGCAACAAAATGCTTTGCAATTTGATTTTTTTTAACTGACAATCACTTTCAGTTATCTTTAAAAAAAAAGTTGAAATGTACTTTTTTATAGTATTATTTCACAAAAAAAAAAATTCTAAATATAAAATTTGCTCTTGATAGTTACAATACCTTTTGTCTTAAGTTGTCCAAAGACTGATACAGAGACGCCGTATAACCATCTGCACAATAAGTGTCCGGTTTCTTACCGTAACACAATACATAATAAATAGCTGTGGTGCCCAAAATAAGGCAGAGGAGAGAAAATATCCTGTGCCACAATAGACAAAATTCATGCGATATGTTATCCACAATATCCGATTTTGTTACGGAACTTCAAAATTCGACAAACAATTGAAATTTAAAAGTTAATCAAACCTCAAGTGTTCTCACTAATCACTCCAATTAACGATAATTTCTCGTCCTACAGATACGGAAAAAGTGAGAACGGAGTTTTTCCGTTAATATACGAAAGGAATTGCGGAAAGATTTCTCAAAATTCAGAATTTTCCGTTAACACATCTCTAAAACGGTAATGTACCGTCAATATAAGAAAGAAACTGCGGAGAGGTTTCTGAAAATTCAAAATTTTCCCGTGGTACGAAAAATCCCAGAAATTCAGGTTTCTTTGTGTCATTTCACGGAAAAGGTATCAGAAATATGCTTCGTTAATTCACGAAAGAAATAACGGGAAGTGGATCGTGAATTTCAGAATTTTTTTTTAGTTTAGAGCAACAAAAATTAGAACCAGACACATCAACTACCAAAAACAAACATTTGGGAACTGAAAAAATTCCTATATGAAAACTGAAAATCCAAAACTGACGTTTCTGAATGGAGAAAAAGAAAGTAGAAAGAAAATGAAAAAGAAAAAAGACGGAATTAGTGCCAACGGAAAATCTGTCAAATTGCTTAAGTTTTTGTCATTACAAACATAACATTTTCAAAACGGAAATTTCTTCAAAAGTCGGAGATCTAGAGGAAAAAGTTAATATATATCAAATACGTGGAGATAATGTAAATGGACGATGTCATCGCTCTTTCCACGTTATTTTTTAAACAACGCATAGCGGCTGAAAAATTGTATTCCGGCACCGCTGGGATCGAACCCCAGAACTCTCGATAACTAGCCGAGTGCGTTCGAATTTACGCTACGGCGCCAACAATTCTCAGCGCCATGCGTGGTTTATCAGTCAGCATCTGACTACACGAATACGTATTGATGGTCTCAGCAACTGAGATGGCGTCATCTGGTGGCATTTAACGCAACAGCTATTTAATTGTAGCTGATAAATTCAAAGGGCGATAGAAATGGTTAATATATATCAAATACGTGGAAATAATGTAAATGGACGATGTCATCGCTCTTTCCACGTTTTTTAAACAACGCATAGCGGCTGAAAAATTGTATTCCGGCACCGCTGGGATCGAACTCCAGAACTCTCGATAACTAGTCGGGTGCGCTACGGCGTAAATTCGAACGCACCCGACTAGTTATCGAGAGTTCTGGAGTTCGATCCCAGCGGTGTCGGAATACAATTTTTCAGCCGCTATGCGTTGTTTAAAAAACGTGGAAAGAGCGATGACATCGTCCATTTTTTTGATCTAGAGGAAACTTTGCTGCATGTTGTTTTCAGGAATTTTCTGTAAATTTAGACCGCTTACTTTTTGCAGTGTGCAAGGAATCATGTTATTACGTACGAACATATGACTTCAAGGTCATACAAATTAAGCACCACACTTACACAATTCAAAACCACCTCCAGAATCGAATTGTCACTAAAATATATAATGTAAAATCAGTTATATACATGTTCTAAAACGGCCATTTAAAGAGGACCTAGAAACAATGTTTTCCTGAAATAAAAAGGATTGTTCTCATGATTTTGGTGGTGTACCTATTTCCTTATAACTAATCCATATTTTATGCACATTACTGACCAACCTCAAGTTATCAGTTTTTCAAATAACAGCAATACTACAATACTAAAATACATTGCTATTTCACTAATATGAGAGCGCTTTGTCACGCTCTCCCCCTGCCCTCCACTTAATATAAAGTGCACAGAAAAGACTGGTTTTACAGTCTCACAAATTGTATATTATATATTTCATATAGCGAAAACATTGTTATATATTTCATATATATATACGAAATATTTCACGAATTTGTATTGTATTACCATCACATCGGCCACAGCTAATGTAAAAATACGTAACTACCAACAACTATTCAATTTCAACGCAAATATATAGGCGTTGGACAGAATAATGTGAACCCCACGCTCAGAGACGTAACTTCTGATGCAACTGCGTACGTCGCAATACGCAAAGGTATCTACCACTTTTCAGCTGTAATAGCTTTGCTTAGAACTTCCAGGTCCTATTTAAGTACGTTTAAAGTGTCTCGTTGCAAAATTTCTTTCAGAGTGACGAGGAAATGGGCGACCTAACGGGCTTCAAAAGAAGGCTAATTGTTGGCGTCCGGCTTGTTGGTGCCTTCGTGACAACAGTCGACACGGTAGTGGGAGTGTCAAGAGCTACTGTGTCTAGAGCATCATGACGGCATACCGTGTTCGTAGCAAAACCTTGTCTACGAAACACAAGAGCGGCCAGAAAACGACCCTGCGTGATAGAGAGAGAGGAGAGCATTAAAGAGGATTGTTACCCGTAATAAGACTACGGCGCCGAAAATTAGTGCTGAATTGGCATCTCCAGATTTCAGTATCAACGAAAACAGTGCGCAGGGAACTACATCAACAAGATATTCATGGCAGAGTTGCTATTGCAAAAGTGACCTGGGTGAATGCAAAACGGCGACGGCAGTGGTGCCAGGAGCATACAACGTGGACTGCCGATGCATGGAATCGTGTAATGTAGTCAGATGAATCCACATTCACACTAATCCCCACCGCAGGACGTGTTTACGCGTGGAGAACATCGTCAGGAGCGTACAACCCAGACTGTCTGCTCCCAGCAGTGCAGCATGGTGGTGTTTTTGTCATGCTCTGGGCAGTCATATCGTGTATTTTAGCAGGTCTCCTAATCACCTTGAAAGGACGGATGACTGGTAAAGCGTATGAAACCATTTTGGCCGACGAAGTCCATCCAATAGTGGTTCAGGCATTGTTTCCTGCAGGGGATGCCATCTATCAAAAGCATAACGCCCCAATTCACAGAGCTCGGAATGTTCAGTCATGGTTTGATGAACACGACGACGAACTTTCACACCTTCCTTGGTCTCCCCAATCACCAGACTTAAACATCATCGAGGCACTGTGGTCTGTGCTGGAAAACGGAGTAAGATCCCGTCATCCTGCATCTCTCAAGAACATGGAGCAGTTTCTGCATGAAGAATGGTGTAACATCCCACTAACCACCATCCAGGATTTGTATGCGTCCATTCCAAGGAGGATTCGGAGGTTTTTTGAATGCCAAAGGTGGTCCTACACCCTATTAGGTATGTATTAGGTACGTGTTCACATTATTCTGCTCAACCCCTGTAGCTTAATCGACCAAAATGACTTCAATGATTCCATGCATTAAAGAAAAAAAAAAGTAGAAGCCGGCCAAGAAATGCCATGCCCTGTACAAAGCATTACCGCGAATATTTTTTTCCTTTATTTTTTTGTCTTTTTTGTTATTTCCAAGTAGTAGTACTTAACCACAAATTTCGTTATATATAGTTAGTGGGTTCAGTTCTTACTAGAAACTGTTGTTTATGACTTTTCTAAGGATTCCTTTCAGAACTAATCACCGCGATGATCTACTAACTGCAATTCCCTTGAATAGGTTACGGTACTTTTCATTGCTCCAAAGCCGCCATAAATTAATGCAAACAGGTGGGTGAAAAAACAGGGAGGGGGGCACACAAAAAAAAACACTCTAAGACAGCATTCAATGTTGTTGTTTTGTTTTTTAAGTTACGAGTACTTCAACAATCAACGAGGTACAAAAACAACAAAATAGGCTTAAAATACATAGCGTACTCTCATATTTTGCAATGTTCTGAGTTACTTAAAGGAATTCCCTAAAAGTCATGGAAGGAACGGATGATATCTGGGCGAGGGAAATATACTGTTAAACAAACACCACCTAAGATTGGTGCACAAACCTGTATCTAATAAAAAGAAAAAGGAATTAAGGCAAAATCGGAAGGGACATACGTGAGTGACGTATTCGCTAGGTGCGTGAGTGTGTATATGTGTCATCATCACCAACCAGTATTAATACACTGCTGGATGAGGTCCTTCCAAGTTTTCTCTAGAACTTTCTGTCTTGTACCAATTTCTAATCTACTCCATGTCACGCTTACATGCTTTAGAATTTCATCCACCCATCTCCTACAAGGTACTTCTTCCGAATTATTTCCTGTCCCTTGGAATCCAGCCTAGTATTTCAGTTATCCAACTGTAATAAGTTCTAGAAATATGCCCAGTCCATTTCTATTTCAGGAATTTAACCTTGATCATGATGTCATCAACTACCGTCATTTTTCTGGTATACCGAGAATTCACCTCTCCGTGTTTTCCCCCAGATGCAAGTATTTTATAAGTGACAATGATATCAGGTAACCACAAAAGCAGTTGCCGTTTTCAGAGACTCGGACAAAGTACAACATATACGTAGCAGAAGAGCAATTTATTCATCAAAATAATTACCATGGGGATCAACAACGTTCTGCCAACGTGTTAACAACTTATATATACCCCTGCGATAAAATGCTGCGTCATGAGAAGAGAAAAAGTTTTGGAGGGCAGCGTGCAACTCATCGAAGTTGGAGGAGTGTGTCCATGCGAATGATTGTCGAGTGAAAGAAAAAAGTGATCGTCTGAAGGTGAGATATCTGGTGAGTACGCTAGATGACATAAAAGCTCCCACCGAATTTCTATGGTAGTGTTTCTGGTCCATGAAGCAGGGTGGGCACGAGCGTTATCTTGGAGAGGCAGAACTCTCTTTCTGTTGACCAGTGCTGCTTCCTTCTTTTTCAGGTCCTCATGTACACATTTCAGTTGTTAACAGTACACTGCAGCGGTGATCGTTTAATCACGTTGCAAAAGTTCATAATGAACAACACCACGTGCTGTCCACCATACACAATATAACTTTACGGGGATGCAGTGCTGGCTTCGATATGTTAGGAATACAGTCACTGGAAGACAACCAATGTCTGTAACGTTTTGGGGTGCTGTACTGGACCCACTTCTCATCAACCACTATCCAAAAATGGTCCCTTGTGAGACAGCAATGCAAGACAAGCTGAGACACGTTGCTGTATGTCCACTGCAGACAATTCGTGTGGGACACCATTTAAGACAATTTGTATGCCTTACCTATTGCATCGAGATATCTTCAGACGGTTTCATCACAAACACCAAATAACCGGGCAAGTTCCTGGCATGTTTGTCTACTGTCCTGCTCAATAGCAACTTTCAAGGCTTATGTATCAAGACTGACAAGACGATCACTATGGAACTTTTCTTGAAGAGATTCATATCCGTTTCTGAACTTTCGAAACCACTCCCGATTTGTGCGTTCCTTCACAGCATCTACCCTGAATGCTAAGCAAATGCGACGAGTTGTTTCTACAGTAAAGCTTCCTTACAACACGGCACAAAGTACTGCTGTACAAGACGGTCGTCATGTCGGTGCTTACCTACGCCTCCTCCATCTGGATTTGTATTAGAAGGAAACAGCGAGAGAGAATCGAGAGGGTGCACAGCCGAGCACTTCGAATGATCACTGGGGCTCCCCCTTGGACCCCACTTCGGAACAGACTTGGAATCGAGAAGGTACATGAATTTTCCACCAGACTCGCCAAAAAGTTATTCGAGAAAGCGGAAACCCACCCTAATGGACTTGTTAGGGGCGCGGTTGATTGCAATCCCAACGAATTCCTTAGGTATCCCAGAACTAAGGCGGCGATCGTTGACCCCCCTTGACAGAGAGAGTAAGTATGCGAACACTGGTGGGTGTTAGACAGACCACCACCCCTTCTTTTATAGATTGGCATCGAGATGGTGAAAATGGATTCTGCTCGGACATTTGAATATGGTATCGTTGAGTTTCAGTCACTCCCGTGTGCGTCGGCGGCCGGGTGGTGTTCTGGTTCTCTGTGATGTAGTGCGGTGCTTCGTTCCCTTTAACCCCCTTCCTCACGGACTGGTGTCACGGATCACCCTCTCCTTTCACTTCATTTTTCTGTTTGTCTTTCCTATTTAGTTCACTTACTCAGATCTCCTAGCTTCCTATTTCTAAGGGCAGTTTTAGACCTGGGGTAAGACCCTCCCTTCCTAAAACTTCTTCAAATACCATACCATGTTTCTGCAGTATGTAAACCGAGTTTAACTTCATATAACAAACACCCAAGAATCATCTTCACTGATACCGCCATTGTAATCTCACGTCTTTTCACTACCAAACTGCTTACTCATCTGATTCATATGCGCAGGACATTTTGAAATTTCAGCTTACGATATACCGCTGGTGGAACGCCATCTCTCTGCAAATTCCATCATTCCATCATTACAAGGTGTTTTTTTTTTTTTTTTTTTTTTTTGCTCCCTCGGAAAACGGCAAATACTTTTGTGGTTACCTGATATTTATTGTGCATGTCAAACTTACACAAAAAAATATTTTCGTTACGTAAGGGATGTAAATAGCTAAGAAAGTGCAATTTTTATACAGCACCCCTAAAATGTACGAGGCCAGTTGCCCATATGGCCATTTGTCTTTAACTCGTTTAGGTGCGCTCTCTCTGTGGGGAAGGTGAACTGTCATTTATGCAGTTTGTATACACCTCCGTAACATCGCAGCACTGTCGTTAACTTTGAAGGGCACCAGTCTTCCGCGTACGAATTTGTCGGGTACGAGTCTCCCGTGTACAAATTTACTGGGTTTCCGATGTACGAATTTACCGCTACCCACAACCCAATTCATATGTTAGTGTAAATATATATTTTACAAATTTCTATATTTATATTTTTTTGGAATTCTTTTTTAATGATTTCTTAAATTAACGAATTCTTTCTTAGGAAATGTGAAAAATATTTACACAGTCGAGTCACATTATTGTGACCACCTCCTACTTTTGACGTCAACAGCGCGTAGCCAATGAAAGAAGGCACGTGTCGTGAGCTGGCTTGGAGGGTATACAAGGTGTGCTGTAGGCATTCTGAAAACATATCGGGCCGCGGGTGGCCTAGTGGGCAACGTTCGTGACTGCCACGGAAAGGACCTCAGGTTCGATCCCACGCAGGTACGAACGCTCGATCTACTAAATATCAGCCGTTCGCCGGATGGGCACGTTAAGCCGCGGACCCCGGGTACTGGCCTCCCCGGTAATAAATAAGGGCGTCTTCCTCCCCCTTTCTACTTCGCTTCCGTTTCACTTTCCTATTGGGCACTCTAGCCCAAATCTCCTAGCTTCCTATTTCTAAGGGTTATTTAAGAACTGAGATAAAATCCTCTACATATGATATGATATGATCTGAAAACATATCACACGTTACTGTCATGGATAAAAAGAGCGATTTATCAGATCTGTGAAAAGGGGGTGATTATCGGCTTTCGAGCCAAGGGTGGCAGCATTTCTGAAACAGCGCAGTTTGTGAACTGTTCACGTGCTGCAGTGATTAAAGAGCATCGTGATTGGAGAAATGGCACCATTGCGAATAAGCGACGTGAAAACTGCAGAGCACCACGTGCCATTGATGTGAGAGGTGAACGTCGGCTTCGAAGGTGCGTGAGGGCCGTTCGACACCCTACAGTGGAGCAACTCACTAGCCGAATGAGCCAGGGGCCTAACGGAAGTGTGTCTAAAATGACAGTTCAGCGAACCGTGCTGCGTATGGGGCTCCGATGCAGACGGAAGGACACTGCACCTATGCTAAGGAAGTTGCATCGGCAGAAAAGGCTTACATTTGAGCGGAAGTATCGGAAGTGGATCTCTGCTGATTGGCAAAGGATTAGCTTCTCCGATGAGTCACGTTCTCTGCTTTATCGAACGGATGAACGTTGGCGTACGAGGCGAGAAACATCGGAGAACAAACGCTCTTCAACCATTACTGAAAGAACACAAGCTGGTGGGGGCAGCGTTATGGTCTGGGGAATGTTTTCCTGGAATTCCCTGAATCCACTCATGCCTGTGGAAGGCACTATTGACCGAATTCGTTATGAATCCATTCTTTCACACCACGTACCCCCATACATACTGATTGTCTTCCCTGGGGCGAATGGGATCTTCCAGCATGATAATGCGACTTGTCACACAGGTAGAAATGTCCGAGAGTGGTTGGAAGAGCACGACGAAGACTTAAAAGTACTTCCCTGGCCCCATAACACCCCACACTTAAGCCCAATTGAGCATTTGTGGGACCACCTCGATCGTGTTGTTCGCTCTATGGATATTCCACCACGCACACCCTCCAGCAGCTGTCAGATGCACTGCAGTTAGCATGGCTCCACATACCTGCGTACACCTTCCAACACCTTACTGAGTCACTCCTAGCCCGTATAGCTGCTGTCCGCGCTGCACACGGCGGTTACTCTGGATATTAGCTGGTGGTCAAAATAATGTGACTCGACCGTGTATTACTAAACGGTAAGCAGCAAAGCATTAAATATAAATGTCTGAAGACCTTAAAAAATTCCGCCACTATTTAGACACACACAAGGAGCAATCACAAAAGCGAGATGTTACAACAGGCGGGGTCATACTCGCACTAAAATCAGGTGATGACGATTTGATTCTCGCTCCAGTGAGAGAGGTCTACTTCCAAGTTCTGCAGAGCATTCCCAACGTACGCCATTTGAAGGCCTTTAACACGCTATAACTGTGGGAATGAACAATGCGGGAAGACGTAGCATGCGTTCTCACCCTCTGCATAACTTGACACGTTTTGGCAATTAAAACTGTTCTGGTGGCACTCACGATGAAACTAAAAACCGCTGATAACATTTATATTTTTTAAATTGATAAAAGTCATGCAACGAGGGAACAAGTTTGTTGTGAAACTGTAGGAGGTAACTGGGGATGAATTTCTCGCGCTACTATTTCCTTCTTTAAAAAACCGGTAAGCGTAACCTTGATCCTCGCAGGATACTGCCGACTGACAAAAAAGAAAAAGTTCCGACTAGTCGTGTAACGACGTCACGGTTGTTGGTCACAATGATAGCAATCATTAAGCGCAGAAGCTATCACATGGCATAAAAAGCTAACAATGAAACTGCTGTTGGTTTCCCCAGAGGCTAAAAAAGACACTCCAGCCCTGTTACAGAATTTCACTCCATGTCTCCGGTGGCAAATATCACCATCAAGGTAACATCTTGTACCTCCCATGGCACGAAACGAACTTCATTCCCCATGCACGCAGAGGGAGAGAGACATCGACCCACTGAAAGTGATCTGCAGGATATGTCAAATGACGATACCGACGGGAAATCACGCGGATGCGAGGCCCTTTCTTTCTTTCTTTCTTTTTTTTTTTTTTTTTCTGTCCCGTAATAAACAGAAATCAAACGCGCGGAATGCGACGGAACTACTGAAATCACAGCATCTGGATAACACTGTACTCCCCCCCCTCTAATCTGAAAAGAATTCGCAAAATTACAAAATACAAAGTCTATTAACGCGGCCACATGTGGGCTTCAAAGAAGTTAAGTCGTTTGAAGTGTAGTTTGTACATAGTTCTAGTAATGTTAATAATTTTAAGAAACAAAGTCAAGTGCACAACGACTCGAAATGATCTCCCGCACTCTCTACACTTTTTTTTTTTTTTGAAACATGAACGAAAAAAAAAAGTTGAATTAAGAGAAATACTTTTTTGTTTTCTCTTCCTATCCTTCTTGAAGGACTGCGGAGAAAGAATGTGCGAATATACCACAAGGTGTTGCCCTCGTAGGAGCCCGTCCAAGACATCACTTTGGAAGCACATCCTGTATCTTCAGAGATTTTAAACTGTGACACAACTTTAAATTAGGAAAAAGTCAGAGATCACCATTTATAGTCTAAACTAGAGTTCTTCAGCCTTTTCTGAATAGCGCGGGCCGCAAGGCAAAATGAAATGGGACTGGCAGGCCACACGATAAAACAGGATAGGGGACTGACAACACGGAGTAGGACTGGCGCAGTCACATGACAAAAAGAGAATCAGACTGGCGGGCGACATGAAAAAAAAAGAACAAAAATGCATGTGTTTATTACGAATATGGATTACTTCAGAGTGGTTTCGAATCCTAAAACTTAACTTTGGATAAAGAAGGGATGATGTAGTTTTTACCTACGTTACGAAGTCCGCATTATAGTAGCAGGGTTCGATCTCGACCGGCAGTTAGTAGCAAATTGCTAGCAAGCAAATGCATTTCGCTGGTGATAAAAAGTGGTTCTAGCAAAAATTGCTAGTGGAAAATTTTTGAATGTTTTAGTCTTAACTGTAAAGCGCCACTGCATTGCGCGTGTGGAATATTTTAGACACATACAAAAGGGAACAACTGCTTTCTGGAAACGAATGTTTCTTGAAAAGTACGAACATTATAAAAATATTTTGACACTAGTAGAAACATCCAGTATATTTCCCTTATATACTTCTGCATGTTCAGTTTCATGAAGAGAATCCCGGGTGATTGGAAAGGCAGTTTAACAAACTAACGAACATTGAATGCTCTCATGAGTACTGAGGTTGAAGGTCCGTCCGAAGACAAGTTTGACCCCAGGCCTGCTGTTTTAAAGTGGTATGATGAAAAGACCCAAAACCCAGATCGTAAACCATACGGAAAATAACTTAAGATTTTAAATAGTGTTCTTGAATTTTGTGAATAAAGTTAAACAAAAAAAAATGTTTTTAAAATATTTGTATTCGATTAAATTGTTAGAATTAATGTCAGGTCATGAAAAGGTGATTTCTATCTAAATATATGTAATCCTTTCAGCATTACAATGTGACAGTTACAGGGGTGAAATCAAAACTTGTCATGATTGACTAATGGAGGATAACATGTTAAAGTTTCTTTTGTATAATGTTAATAACTTTCGGTAGTAGATAATGCAATTTGCTAATAAAAAATAAGGCCACTAGCAAGTGCTGCTACTGCTAAAAAAAAAAACGAAATCAAGGCATGATTAGTAGTTGCCTGATGTGCCTACAATTTCAGCACTCCTTAAAAATTTTAAATACAGTCAAACCCCTATTTAACGGACTGCGATTTAACGAATTCCGCGATTTTACGTACATTTCTTATGGTCCGGATGGAACCACGTTGAAATTAATACTTGGCGTTTCCCGATTTAACGAACACGTTTCCTCAATTGAGCGAAGATTTTAAATGTTTTTTAAACCACCAAACTATGTTTACCAGCATTTATGTTGAAAGTTAACTAGAAAGATAGCCTCGCGTAACACGAAGATTTTACGCATGCAGTTAACCAGCATTTCAAAGAACATCATCTACGACACAGCTTAACGGAATCATAAATTAATTCGCCTTCCCTCCGACTATCAAGCGTAAACTTCTTACAGGGGGAGCAAAGGACCAACAAGTTCCAAAGGAGCGCAACGTTTTCTTGCATGAGTGGGAAACAGGAAAAGAAAGGCGGTGTGGAGGAGGAAATCTAGGGTACCCTGGAGATTCTTGTTTTCAGCTACAGACAGAACGATAGCTTTTTTTGAAGTCGGGAGACACATATTGTACGCACCCATGACTGAACTTCTGGAATTCAACAACACAACTCTTTTGCCGATAAAGTTTTAATGAACATAGATAGAACTAGAAAAGTTAGAAGTGAAATTTACCGATCACTGTAATTTGCAAAAGTGCATTATATGAGAGCATTAAAAAAAAAAACCGGAAAAGATTTTCAATCAGTGAAAAAATGGACATTTTGTCGCAGCTTGATGCGAACCCAAGATCACACACTGCTGTAGCAGAGAAACTCGGAATTTCCAAGTCAACGTTGTGTACCATAGCGAAAAATAGAAAAGAAATTGTAAGCTGTGCATCAAAGTGTAGGCAATTTTCAAGTAAGAGGAAATCTATGAAAGCATCGCATCTAAGTTGGAAAACGCTCTTGTCACTTGGTTCCAATAAACACGGGCTGGTAATTTGACTACTAGTGGATCACTTCTGAAGAAAAAAGCAGTTCATCTTGCCCAGTGACTCCAAATAAAGGAA
Organism: Macrothele yani; assembly: GCA_039090855.1. Classification (NCBI taxonomy): domain Eukaryota; kingdom Metazoa; phylum Arthropoda; class Arachnida; order Araneae; family Macrothelidae; genus Macrothele; species Macrothele yani. The sequence goes on from CM077002.1 coordinate 136,814,894, forward strand.
TTCACCGCATCAAATAAATAGATTAATCGTTCTAAGCAAAGATAATTCCTCGATTTTACATACAATAGCATAGTGTATCTATCCGGCGAAAGTAAATGTGTTGATTCCGTGACGGCACAAACGTGGGAAATGAACACTGACGTCGTTATTTAAGAAGCTAAATACCCGGGAAAAATAAACTATGAAAATTTTCTTGCAATTTTAAAGTACGCTTAAATTTTGATGCTATATTTGAAGTATAATATCTACGAATTTTATGTAATTTAATATGCAACGTAAATGTGTACGTATTATAACATTTTTGATAATAAATTTCGTAATTAAAAGTACTATACATAATTTAAATTTCACTGAAAGAAAGAACTCAGCTGCTTACACATTCTGTTATTAACACTAGCTTAATTTGAATTACTCATTCGAAAGGCTTCCTCGATTTAGCGAATTCCTCGATTTTACGTACTAGACTCTTGGTCCCTTGAAGTTCCTTAAATCGAGGTTTGACTGTATATAATTTATCCCAACATAGCACATTGCAGATCTGGAAATTTGAAGTCCATGGACCCAAGGTAGTTACTGAAATAACCGTCCTTAAAAATTGAAAAGGTGCTGTAAGAACGGACACATTAACCATGTTAATTAATATTAATGATGAACATTATGTTGCTTTTTCATGACGAAAAAGTCATTACAAGCCCAAAATGGCGACAGGAAGTTCACGAACATTCCTTATTTTTTAGAAGTCGAGAGCTGCAAACAAAGAACTTCTGTTTCTCACGCCTTAGAAGGGCGATGCCTTTTTCGACGAACTGATAGTATCGTCAATGACACCGCGACTTTCGCTGTACATTGTTAGTGTCGTCCAGACGCCTACAAGTCTGGAAAACAGCCTTCTACCTTTGTATGAACATAACAATGTGCATTGTGTTACTATAAGAATGTACTTCGGCGGTAGGATTACTTTCTCAAAAGGGGCACTCACTAATAGATGATCTGAGGAGGACCGCAAAGACGCGTAAGGTAGGATTAAAATCTATCAGCAAGAAGCCGGGCCACCGCCCATGGGTGTGGCCGGTGAAGGGCGCCAAATGTGACCCGCGTGACCGGAGAGGCGAGCCACATCAACAGGACAGCGCCGAGGGCTTCGCGCATGCGCAGCGCGAAGGGGGAGTCCAGCAGGTCCCTTGAAGAGGAGTTGTTAGTTAGTCTGCTTTCGTTCAACGGAGAGAGCAGTTCTCCGAGAGAAGGAGACGCGAAGCGTTTGCCTTTTGGTGTGTGGGCTGAGGAACGCTCGAAGCTAGAGAGCGCCCGACGCTCAAGGGGAAGTTAGCGAGCATCTATCGTAGAAGAGATAGATCGCCCGGCTGTAGCAGAATAGACCCTAGTCAGTGATTCCGCTGGTGTAGTAGATATTTCGTTACAGGAATACGAGCTTAGCACAGGCTAAGACTGGAACGTATGGTAGAGAAGAATAGTTAGAATACTATTTCTTAAGAGCCACCGAGATATAGATCTACTTAGTGTCAGGTAGACTCTATGCTAGAACTTCAGCGCTGAGCGAGATTTCCTTAGGAAGTGTTCATACTAGCTTTCGCGTTACACGATTCTTATCAGGTCGAATCCTTAGTGAAAGCCTGAAGTTAGAGAACAAGTAATCCGCCGCCGTCTAAACTCTAATTGTTTATGTAATAAATGTTTGTGTGTTGTCATACCGAAGTTCCTCTGGATATCATTATATCCTAGTGTGAATATTATTCCGTACGTTCAGCTGTTGTCATTCTGTCTTCCCGAATCACAGATTTAATATTAAAGTGGGGAAGGCTTCGTTTGTTCGCTCGAACAGAGTGGGAGGGGGGTTTTGAGAAGCACAAACACTTCCTTGTTGTTGTGAGAGACCCTATAGCGCGGACGACTCAGATCCATAAGTAGGAGGCGGCGGTGCAACACGTGACAGTGCTTTCGCTCTCACAGGTACAATATAAAATAATTACTTTTAAATCTACAGGTGAGATAATATAAAAATGTGCGATTTATTATTCAAAGTACATCGAAATTAATGTAAAACGAAAAAACTTCTACGAAATGAAAGAAAAACTATATTATAATACTCTTCATACTTTTTCTTATTTTAGATTTTTTAAGTGAACCCGTGTTCTCGGACACGGGATGAAGACCCCTGGTCTAAACAGCTACCGTGAATAACGTCGAAGAAAATTACTTCCTATATACACACATTGCTCTTTTTCATTTTTTTTTTTTTATTATCTCTCTCTCGTTCCCTTTGTAAGACGTTTCTTAATAAGTATGGGAAATTTATTTACTATGAACTTTTAGCAGAATAAGCTAAAATCGTTGAAATACGATTTTAGCTTATTGTGCTAAAATACGATTAAAATCCATCAAATATTTATATTCCCCTTCCGTAAATCTTGCAAACACTGTAATACACCGTCTGACAATAAAGTTCCAGGACAGCTGCTGTTACGATGAAAGTTTAATGTACCGAGTCCAACTGTGGTTATGGTTCTTCAAAGCAGTCCCCCTTCTTATCGATGCACCATTTTGATCGCTCCACTAGATGCGTGAAACACGTTTTTAATTCATTAACCGGAGCACTGTTCATTTCCGCGGTAACGGTTTTCTTGATGTCCTGAACAGTCATGAAACGTCGTTCTTTCAATGCAAATTTCACTTTGGGTTTCCGTGATTATTTAGACTGTGACTCGCTCCAGCCAAATTTTGTGCCGTTTTCTTCAAATTTTTGTGTTTTCGTGATTATTTGGACTGTGACTCGCTCCAGCCAAATTCTGTGCTGTTTTCTTCATTAAATGCAGTGTTGGAGCAAGGCTATAGCTTTGTTCCAACACTGCATAAAACTGTAGATTTTACGGTTTAGTGTTGGCACCCTGGAAAACGGTTTACAACCTTAAAATCTACAGTCAACTTTTTACAGGGCAGGAAGTAGTCGGCGGGAGCTAAGTCCGGGGAGTATGGCGGATGGTTGAGCCTGGGTACTCCGGACTTGGCGAGATACTGTGTCACCGACAGTGCTGACTGGGCAGGCGCGTTTTCATCCAGAAGGAACCAACTTCCACGTGCGGCCTCATACGATGAATTCTCTTCCGTAGGCGAAAAAGAACCTGGAAGGCACTGGTGATTGATGCTCCCTTCGGAAGCCATTCCCTTCATCTTCCTTTTCCCGAGATCTTCCTTTAGAATCAGCCGGATTGTTGCTCCCTCCGGAAGCCATTCTTCTTCTTCCTTTTCCCGAGATCTTCCTTTAGAATCAGCCGGATTGTTGCTCCCTCCGGAAGCCATTCTTCGTCTTCCTTTTCCCGAGATCTTCCTTTAGAATCCGCCGGATTGTTGCTCCCTTCGGAAGCCATTCCCCTCATCTTCCTTTTCCCGAGATCTTCCTTTAGAATCAGCCGGATTGGTGCTCCCTCCGGAAGCCATTCTTCGTCTTCCTTTTCCCGAGATCTTCCTTTAGAATCAGCCGGATTGTTGCTCCCTCCGGAAGCCATTTTTCGTCTTCCTTTTCCCGAGATCTTCCTTTAGAATCAGCCGGATTGTTGCTCCCTCCGGAAGCCATTCTTCACCTTCCTTTTCCCGAGATCTTCCTTTAGAATCAGCCGGATTGTTTCACGGTTGATATGGAGTTCGTCCTCCAACATCCGTACCGTCATTCGACGGCCTGACTGCACCAGAACACCAACTTTCTCCACTATTTCCTCAGAACGGCTGGTTGAAGGTCTTCCAATCCTTGAGTCATCCCCAACGTCTTCCCTTCCCTCGCGAAAGCGAGCATACCATTCAAAAACGCGACCACGGGATAGGGCATTCTCCCCGTAAAGTTTCGATCATTTCGAAGGTCTCCGTTGCTGACTTCCCGGACTTGCAGCAAAACTTGATGTTTACTCTCCGTTCAAATCCATGACAATGGTCTTTGAGGTACCTTCTATTAAGTCTTCAGAATTGGACAGGTCCGCACTTTCTTAGATCTTCGTGTGTCCTGCAAGAGAGGGAAAACACAGTTACAATTTGACCCACATTTTTACCACTACCATTAACAGAGTAATACCCACTGTCTTGGAACTTTACTTTGAGACGGTGTAGATAAATGCGCACGGCACGCTTTGTGAAAGCAAGGGATGAAAAAAAGTGAAATGCTTCGTAAAAAAAAAAAACTTTGCACATTCAGCATTTTAAAGTGTTTTTTTTTCTACTTTAGAAACTCGGATAAAAAAAAACGGATTCAATACTATATAACAGCGAGGTAAAATTTAGATACTGGATCATATCTCCCTTCTAGAATTTAGATACTGGATCATATCTGCAGACAAGCAAAACCCCGTTTAGACCACTGCGCCACCAGGCGGCAATGAGAAATTAGATGCTATATTATGCATGAAGTTCCTCAAATGTTAGCACATATCTATTTGCGCCAAAAAAAAAAAATGTACAAATTCTACCGCTGTGAGGTTAGCGATGCTGCAACAGGAGGTGTTTGAAACTTTATGGAGCCAAACAGAAACAAAGAACAAAATGGAGCCCCTCTCCCCACACTTATTTATCTTTGAAAACTGGCGAAGGCGCCGATTCGTTTCACGCTCCGGCGCCGCAGGCACCGGTAAAAAAAAAAAAAAGATTTAAAAGCCGACAAGCACAAATTCAGTATTGGATCTTCGCGCAATGCCGGAAGTACAGATTCATCTCGCACTCCCTCTGAGTTATTTATTACTCCAATAAACAGAGGAAAAAAAAAACATACGTGATCTGCAATTAAAAGTTGTATCACAAAATCGCACGTGGGTTCAATCAAAGGAGTCTCTCCCATGAGGGAGGTTCAACACTCACACAACTCGAAAGCAAAAATTTAAAAAAAAATTAACACGAAATTTTATGTGGAAGAAATTTATGCGGCGCAAACAGCAGAACTTGTTACACAACGGCTACCAGACTCCCATTATGCACGGCTTTTATTGATTATGAAAAGGCCTTTGATTCCGTGAAACCATCTGCAGTTACAATGGCTTTGAAATCCTGCGGTATGGAAGATGCTCACATTAGCATTATTAATAACATCTACGAAAATACAAGTGCAAAAGTTCGGATATCTGAGGATGCAGCACCAATAAAAATTGAAGGTGATATATCTCCCAAACTCTTCAATGCCACATTGCAAAGTGTCTTTCAATCATTGAACTGGGAAAACAAGGGACTGAACATTAATGGAGATTATTTAACTCACCTTCGTTTTGCTAACGACGTAATCATTTTTGCAACTACCTCTTCACAGTATGATTCAGGAACTGCTGACAAGAGTAAAGAAGAAGTGGGATTAAAAATGAACTTTCAGAAGACAAAACTGATGTACAATGTTTTTTCAAGAAATAAAGATTTTGCGATTGATAGCGAAAAGCTTGAGGTAGCCGATATCTACATTTATCTTGGACAACAGATATCAAGCAACGGTTACATTGAAGAGAAAATTAATCGTCATATAAAACTTGGCTGGAGAGTTTTTGGAAGAAACAGTACAATTTTCAAGAGCAATATGCCATTATGTCTTAGAAGTATTTAATCTAAAAAAGACATACAAAGGCTGCAGACAACTGAAAGCAGCATGGAGAGATGCATGCTTGGTGTAACCAGGAAAGATAAGAAGAGTAACTCGTGGATTAGGAAAATGACGAAAGTGGAAAACATCATAATCTGAGTAAAATCCCTGAAATGGCAATGGGCTGGACATGTTGCCAGAAAAACGGACCACCGATAGACAACTGAAACTTTTTTTTTTTTTTTGATTGGAGGTTTAACGACCACCGTGAGCAACTCAATGGGCAGTCACCCGTCCCTAATTTAGGGTCACTGGTTCCAGGGAAGGGAGAGAGCCAGTGCCGTAAGACAAACACAACATCCATGCCTCACCAGGATTCGAACCCGGACCCCGTTCCGACGAATGATCAGAGGCCATCGCTTAGACCACTGCGCCACCGGGGCGGCACTGAAACTTTAGAATGGACACCAACGGACAGAAAAAAAAACAGAAAAAGACCACATAGGAGATGGTAAGGTCCATGAATTTGGTTCATTAATGAAAGCCTCGTATATACGTATATGTCGCTTTAAATTCGTGCTTAGTCTCCCCTTAAGGCAGGGGGTCAACCCTCCCCCCCCCCGGCTACGCCACTGCACTGGGGTCCGTGCTGGAAAACAGAGTAAGATCCCGTCATCTTCATCCTGCATTTCTCAAGAACATGGAGCAGTTCCTGCATGAAGAATGATGTACTTCCACTTACACCATTCTTCATGCAGAAACTGCTGCATGAAGAATGAACCCCCACACACAAACACACACGCACACACGCACACACACACACACATCTCCTATGTGGTGCCGGAGTAATATGGATGAGGTGGCTCAGGCAGTTGCGGGAGAAACTTGGGAAGACGTTCATCCAGCAGTGGATTGATAATGATTGAAGATGATATCGAAATTACAACTATATCACTCTTGTTATTTCTCCGGAACGCATATAACACATTCAATACTAGTATCAATCGCTTCCAAGCATCATTTGATTTCTACGTATACAGTCGACCCCACATATAACGAGCTCGCGTAATACGAAGTTGAACATAAACCGAAGCTTTTATAGATTCCTTGAACTACGTAATATTCTTCCTTGTTATTTTAACCGCACATTACGAATAATAATTTTGTAGATAAACCGCATATACGGAAATTCAGCACGGTTATCAGCAAACAAAATAACTGGCAATGACCCCATTTTTAACCTTCCTCTTTCACTAGACAACAAGGAAATTTACCTGTTGCAGATGATACCCGTGGTTACCCTTACAGATAAGGTCAGTTCGCATGTGATTCGGTTACTTTTCTTCATACCTCCACACACACACACACACAAAAGCGCGTGCGCTTACGAAACATACGGGGTTTGACGGAATAATGTGAACAACCTAGGAAAAGAAGATTTTACGTACCTAATAGGGTGTGGGATAACCTTTGGCATTCAAAACCGCCTTGGAATTGACGCGTACAAATCCTGCATGGTGGTTAGTGGGTTCTTACACAATGCAGAAACTGGTTCAGGTCTTTCAGAGATGCAGGAGGAGGATAAAGGGGATATTTCTCTGTTTTCCAACACAGACTACAGTGGCTCGATGATGTTTAAGTCTGGTGATTGGGGAGGCCAAGGACGGTGTGAAAGTTCGTTCTCATGTTCCTCAAACCATGACTGGCCATTCCGAGCTCTGTGAATTGGGGCGTTATCATCTCGATAACGGGTATCCCCTGCAGGAAACAATGCCTGAACAATTGGATGGACTTGGTCGTCTAACAGACAGCTAAACGTCCTTTGAAATGATGCCATAAACAGCGAGACAGAAGCAGAAAAAAAGGGGGAGGGTTGAAATACGAAAGTACATGTTCGCGTCTCTTCGCGGAAATATACATGTATGGAAAGTGGAGAGAAAACTGTGAACCGTAGAAAGCAGGAATCGGATGGAAAGTTTCGCTCACAATTTCACCTCCCCAGTGCAAAAAGAATATTTCGAGTCAGAGTTTCTTAAAGTGGAGATATCCTGCAAAACCCAAAATCCTCTTTTAGCCGCATTGCGAGAAACTAGTTTAATCATTCTCATGATCGAGCAATATATCAGGTTCAAAGCAAACAAGTTAGTAAAACCATGCAATGCGTTGATTATGATACGCTTTCCAACATACCAGAAATCATTACTCAAGTTATGAGAATAATGGCAGTTGGAATAAATCTCGCTCCTGTGTCCTGACCTTTGAATCCATTTCGATGATATTCAACAGAATTGGTTCAGTATACCTCCGGAACAACATACTAAAGTTTTGTCGCAATAGAAACGTTTTTAATGAAGTTATGAGGATAATGGTCGACATTTACTAAAATGTTTGACAGCCTTGAAGTAGGTAAGGATTTTTCTTAGCGTCCCCCCCCCAGTACTCATATGGGCGCCACTGGTATCATGTTAGCAATAACATGTACCTAAAATTTAGAAAAAAGTTACTCTTCTATTACTTAACAATTAAAAATTAAACTTCGCAATTTAAGAAAAACAGTACAGTGGGGGGAGGGTGGAGATAGCCCAAGTCTCGGACCTAAGATACGCCACTGCATTGTTAAAAAATATCTACTTAAAAATGAACCTACTCGGGGTTTTTTTTCTTTTTTTTTTTTTTTTTGGTTTTTTTAAGTACAATCGTATCGTAAACGAGTACATGGCATGCTCAAATATAAGTAACCATACGTACTTACAAATAACTGCGTCAATAAATATAAAAATAATCTCGTATTACTTCATTTTAGATATTATCGATTTCAAGAGAAATTCTTTAATAAATGTGTAAAGTGACACACATAAATAATTAGTACAACAAAGTCACTGATCACAAGTAATTTTATTATGCATAAAGTATATTTGTGTACCTTTTTACATTAACTATATTTGTGTCAATCTCATAAATAATATATTGTCGCGTCATCACTATATTTGTCAGAAAATTGTGCGGTCCATTTGCCCAGCATGTGACAACGAGTAAATCTATTATCCCAGATGCGCCATCGAATAATATACTTCCAGTTGATTCTATGAATAAATAAGTATGTATTTAGTGGTGTTGAATCGAGCCGCGGATGGCTTAGTGGTTAGAGATTCAGACTACTGATGGAGGGACCCCAGGATCAAACCTAGCCTGGTATAGTGTGAATTTTTAACAATCGCCGAATATCCGCCGTGCATCGGACGAGCACGTTAAATCACGGTCCCCTGTTAAAGTTCCTAACCCCCGCCCCTTAATTTCTCTCTGCCTTCTATGCGCAAAACCGTACGCTTGTACGGTGACGCCATCTAGTGTGCTCTCTCTCTCTCTCTCACTTACAAACTATCTTGTCAGATTCGTTCTAACTTCCTTCAGTTTCTGTGCCCTGCCCGAAAAGACACAGAAACTGAATGAAATTAGAGCTCATATATTTGAAATATGGATTTTTTTGAGAACATATATTTGAAATATATGAACTCAAAAGTGAGTACATATATTTCAATTTAGAAATACCAGATTTATTTATAATTGGTCCCTGTATGTACTCAAAGATGAGTACGTGTCTTTTTGAAAAATTAGACAAGTATTCTTCTACGAAAAAAAAAGGGGGTGGGAGTAAATCACTAGAAAGTTTTACCACTGAAAACCATTCCATGACACACGCAGATCGCATCTCGACAAAAATACACAGCATCAATTAATGCAATAAAATCATACACTCAAGCGTAGTTACTTTAAAGAAAAGAAAAAAGAACGAGGAGGAAAAAATGACAAGGGAGCGAGCGAGCTAACAACTAGCAACTACAAATTCTTTTGCCTTTGTCGATCCTCACTCACATCCGGTCAACGATTGCTGCACACACAGGAATCCACCTCTGAATTTAAAAGAAGAGCAAAAGCGGCTGGATGGCAGCGGCGAAGGTGAATGTCTGGCATCTGTGAAGACATGCGCGTTTTGTTAATGGTTCCTGCTTTCAACTTTTAACAATAGAATGATATCTGACGTTCATCTTTCCATTCTGTCAACTACACGGCCACAAGGAGGAGGAGGAGGAGGAGGCAGCTAAGAATGGCGTACGCGTATATTCATTGTGTTTTAAAGATGCCATATAGCTGATACGGGCACCTTATCAAGGAAAAGGGGAACGCACCAACTGCACTTAAGTAGACACCGATTTTCAAAACACCAGTATCAACTTTTCGATACATTCATGCGTGTGAGAGCGTATTGCATGACGCTGTCGAAAAAGTCAGGGTTAATATCAGTATCAAATGCTGAAAATTTTGGTGGGTCTAAACCTGCTTCGCAAGTTTTTTTAATTTTGTTTTAATTTTTTTACATTAAACGTGCGCGCGAAACGACAGCACTGTCGATTACTATTCTGTCATCCTACGATTCTTTAGAGTCACTCAATAAACGACTCGGTTTGCGACAGGGTCGTAACTAGTATCAGGCTGAGTACAGGGGCGGATCCAGGATTTTCGTGATTCGTGAGGATGGGGGTGGGGAGGCGTAAGTTTCGTCGGGAATCAAAGGGGACCTTCCTCATATTTTCCAGTAAAATGAAAAAATGTCCTTTGTATGTCTATAAATTCTTCCAATTAATTAACGAAAGTAATATACTTTTAAGTAATACTTATTTTCACGAAAAAATATACAATTTGTTAATAAAACCTAACAAATCGAAGCTTTTCTTTGGTTCCCGAATTTATACAGAAACCGCAAAAACTTCGATTTTCATTTCTACAGTTCTTTACGCACAGATTCTTCTTTCCTGTGGTACGGAATTAACGAATCATTTCCCTTTGCCTCTGGTGGAGTTCGAATCGGGTACGTCTTCAAGAACAGCCGGGCGTGCTACCGATTGAGCTAGAAAGACACTTTACACATGGTCATGTTTAAAGTAAAAATAAAGAGGGATTAGAATCGCGCGATGATAAAATGTTTTTCGCTATTAATGCGGGTGATTTATGCATTTTAATTTTTGTTGAAGCTTATTTTTTCGAACAGGTTTGTAATCATTTTATTTTCTCTGTAGGAAGATTTATCACAAATTACTTTTTATTTTTTTTCATTATGATTTTTCGAAGCAACCGAACGTTTTGGTACTCGAAATCTTTTTAAACTGACAATGACTTTCAGTTATATTTAAAAGTGAAGTGTATTGATTGCTTCATAGTATTATTTCACAGAACCCCTAAATATAAAACTTACTTTTGATCTACAATAGCTTTTGTGTTGAGGGGTCCGCAGATTCACACACACACCACACCATACAATCATCTGCACAATAACTTAAGTACCCAGCAGTTTCTAACGGTAACAAAATATACAATAGTTGAAGCACAAGATGGACCTTTCACCACTGGGCCACAAACGCTGGGAAATCCGAATCACGTACATCGTAAAACCAAATACGCGACGATGACTTTATTATTATTATTATTATTATTGATGGGTGTGATTTCCTGTTGGAACTTATTATTTTTTTTGAATAGGATCGTATTTTTTTTTTTTTTTTTTTTTCTGTAGGACGACTTTTCACAAATTAAGCATTTTTCATCGTGATTTTTCGAAGCAACAAAATGCTTCGCAACTTGTTTTTTTTAAACTGACAATAATTTTCAGTTATCTTTAAAAAAAAAACCTCCTAAATATAAAACTTACTCTTGATAACTGCAATAGCTTCTGTATTAAGTTGTATAAAGACTGACACATAGACCCTGTTTAAGTCAATCAAACATCAATTATTCTCACCAATCGCTCCTATTACCGATAATTTCTCGTCATACGGATATGGAAAAACTGAGAACGGTGTTTTGCCGTTAATATACAAAGGAATTGTGGAAAGGTTTCTGCAAATTCAGAATTTTCCGTTAACACATCTCTAAAACGGTTATTTATACCGTCAATATAAAGAAGAAACTGCGGAAAGGTTTCTGAAAATTAGAATTTTTTTTCGTGAAATTCAGGTTTCTTTCTGTCGTTTCAAGGAAAAGGTTGTATTAGAAATATACTTCGTTAATTCACGAAATAAATTACAGAAAAGTGACTCCTGAATTTCAAAAAAAAAATTTTACAGTGTAAGCTGAAAGATTTGAATGGTAGAATTATAAGTTTAAAGTCTTAAACGGCCCGGGCAGGGCTCAATGGGTATCTGAAACGGGTCGGGCACGGAAAGGGACTTAAACGTTCGGGTACTGGCTGGGCAGGACTTCCCAAATTAAGGTCCGTGCAGTTCTCATCCGTCACATAGAACCAAAAGGACGCGATCACACACCGAACTTAAGCAAAGTTTCTCGTTAATCGTGTGTAATCATTCAGCCTACCTGGTTCTCTTTATTTCTCACCAATAAACGGTTGTAATCCCTTGTTATCGTGTCTGTAACACACAACTTTACATGAGCAAAACTCCAAGATTCGGCAGTAACTTTACAACAAGACCCACATTCCAAAATTTTATATATTTAAGACTACACACGTGTGGTGTTGAGATAGAATAAATTATCAACGTTTATTCACAATAAAATGTACCATTTATTTGAGAATAAACGTTGGTAATTTATTCTACCAAATTCCAAAGGTTTAAATTTTTATTAAACGCCCATTTATTTATCGCAGGAGGAAGTTTATTAGGCTTGGTGCCACAAATGCGCAGTAGAAGCATTTTCTCTCATTGTTTTTCGCAATAAGGATGACACAGTACATGATTCTTTGATCGCTGGCGACATAATCGAACGTCCCGTTTCAAGAAATCACAACTTGCTTTTCACATCCGGAACGCCTGTTCAGTACCTACTTTTAAAGGCAAGATGTGAAGAAATCGCTGACTCAAACAAAAAAACAATGACACGCAGTGTTACAACGTCACAAGATTTCAATTTCATATGTAAATAGGAAGGAAAACCTGATGCATAAGTTGGCCTTTGTCTTACTAGTAGTTTCTGACTGAAAATAAAAAAAAAATAAAAAAAAAAAAAAAAAGTCCTTTTTTATAGGTTAACAAACTTCCTGTGCTTGGGATTCGACATACTTTTTCTGAACAGTTTCACATGTTAAAAAGATTATTTACGGCGTTCCTTATGTGACATAGGCTTCGCCTTTCACTGCCGACTTTCTGAAACACTATATATGAAATGCACCTGAATTCGAAACCAAATGTACATTGCCTAATGGAGTGGCTCCTGACCTTAAAAATTATACCTTTCATTATGTTTTCCTTCATAATTAACAGTCCATAAAGATTTGTGTATCAACTGAAAACACCAATCGCGTACCGGCAACCCCCCCCCCCCACACACACACACACACACACACAAAAATATCGTCCGAAACCAATTTTTAAAAAAAATATTACCTTTCAATTATTGAAATTTTTTTAATTCCAGATTAATCACTGGGCTTTATCGGAGTTCTAATCATTCAAATTCTTTGGACCCTACAGGTATTTTTCGTAAAACCAAAATTATTACACTTTATTGCGTGTAACACAATGTGCTTGTTGCAATTAATATAATTGCCATAGTTTTACACCATTACAACGTAATACAAAACACTTACGCCAAATTTTAATATATCACGCTATTGTTTTAAAGAACTATGGAGAACCTCTTTGAAATGCCTCACGATTATACACACAAGACAAGTAACTGTCGTTTGACAGTATCTAACAGCCTTTTCCGATTTATAGAAAACACAGAACGTTAAGAAAGCAAGAAATAAGTAACAATAACTAATTATGACATACAAAAAGTAAAATATATGAAAAAAAACACTCGTTTTTTTCGTGGGAGGTCCCACGGTCAACGAAAGTTTTTTTTTTTTAAATTGAAGAAGAGTAAAACGTCCGTCGATGCACGATATTAAAATCATAAAATAACTAAAAGCTAAAATCAATTAAAACCTTTAATTACATACTTAGCATAGTTAAAAAGTATAAATAACACTAAAACACGTGAGATCTTTCGAGCCGACTTGCTCATCCTCAGACGTGACTACAATGGAAGATGCTCCGGGTTACATTATCGTATATATAGCCATAATAAATTACGTCATAACTGTAAGCTGCATGAGTTGAATTTGTTACATAAATTACAGGTATAAAAAAACGTGAATATAAATAATTGAGGGGTACAACAATTACATCTCACTCAAATACCTCACCACAATCAGCACTCGAACAGTCATTCATGCCCATCAGGTACAGTTCTTTTCAGCTCCTTTAGAACTTGTTTCCAAGGCTGTGGAATATTAACCAGTACTTCATCATTACAACAGGAGTTAGCAAAGCTGTAAATAAAAAACCTTTCCGTAAATAGTATCTCAAATTTTGTACGAGGGGAAGTTATTATGTAGGAGTCATTTCAGCTAGGTTGGCAAGAACCCTGGCTGGAGAGACGTGAGATAATGCAGTAGTTTGTGAATGCAGTTTCACATTATAGCGGTGTTCCTTTATTCTCGTACCCAATGTCCGTGTAGTAGAGCCGATATATACTAAATCGCTGCTGGATGCGTCTACTGATTTTAAGGGGATCGCATATACCCCACATTTACTTTCAGCTTCTAGCCACTGCGGAACTAAAACGTTTAGGTTCCGAAATACGACAGAAAAGATGCTTTCTGGACTACCTGCAAGGTAAAACTTATGTGGCTTATTCACATTTAACTAAAAACCCTGATTCCTTATTATTCGATAAGTTATCAATTACTATTGCAGCAACCTGTGATAACCAGAGGGCACAACTACAGAAAAAGCATATTGCTAAATTACGAAACTTAGTTGCTGACGGGATTTTAAATCACCCACTTCAAGGACGACATGCCTCTAAATTCAAGTATAATAACCCAACTTACATTAACCAAAGTACGGAACCATTAAACCATTTACAACAGTCCGCACTCAAACGAGGCTTAAAGTTCGCTTACCCGGTGACCCATTCCAACAACATCAAGCTCATGATGCAATCTGAAAACATGATACGATTCCTTCCATCTCCTGAAAAAGACACCACCAGACACAATATTGTTAAAAATTTGAATACTTTTAAGGCTAAACGGCGTGGAAACCCTGAGTACCGCGTATTTGCCGATGAACAAAAACAACTTCGCATATTACAACGTAACCCTAATCTGAAGATTACTGTTGCTGATAAATCCTCTCAAATTATTACAATGAATACACGAGAGTATAATTCCAAGATGCTTCAAGCTATTGAAAATATTACACACAAAGTGATTTCTAAATATCCCACGGCCGCGTCTGTCACAGCTGTCAACAAACTAAACAAGAAAGATGACACCGAATTTTCGGGTGTAATAGCACGTCTTTTGAATCCGTTCTGAGGCAAAATAAATTTATCAAAGCTATTCAAATTCAATGGAACCGGTATGGAAAACAATAGTATCTGACGGAAGAAAGAAGTTTTACAATCGGGTTTTTAATTCCTCAGATATTGATGTAAACGGAATCGTGAGCTTACGCCCTATGGTTGCAGACTTGTGCGTTCAGAAAAACATGAATTTATATGAGAAACATTTCACACCGGAAACGCTCTCCAACATAGAAAAAAATTTTCAAATCGGACTCTTAGAAACACAGATATCGACAAAAATAAGATGTGACTTTACGTCCCCTAGTGGGAAAACCATGCATTATTTTAGGAAGAAAGTATTCCAAAAAGTTTTTTCATATGAGCGGTATCGGTCCAAGAAAAAAAAATTTAGTCGAGTTTTCAGGAGCCCAGATTTTGCTACAAATACATCAGAAGCAGAAATTAACACTTATGACCCCTGGTGGCCAAACCATTCTTTACCAAACATTAGAAATTATGTGAAAAATATTTTACATCAGGTCTTGTATGCGATACAGGAAGAATTTTTCAAATCGGAGTTTTAGAAGCAGAAATAACGCAAAAAACGCAATTTACCTTTGTGCCCCCTAGCGGAAAGTCTATGATTTACTTGAAATTTTTGAATTTATAGGAATAACATTTCGCATCGGAAACACCATCCAACAAAGAAGGAATTTTTTAAATCGTACTCTTAGAAGTGGAGATATTGACAAAAATAAGATATACATCTACGCCCCCTGGCGTAGAAACCATGCATTTTTTCAAGAAGAAAATTTTCCTAAAAGGTTTGGCGAAATGAGTAGTATTGGTCAACGAACGACTTTTTTTTCAATCTAGAATTTAGAAGCTCATATTTTGCTGCAAATACAACAGAAGCGGAAATTAAGACTTACGCCACCTGGTGGCCAAACCATTTCTTACAAAAATCAGAAAATATGTGCAAACGATTTCCCACCAGGAGCTGTATCCGGTGCAGAAAGAATTTTTCAAATCGGAGATTTAGAAGCAGAAATATAGGGGGAAACGCAATTTACTGCTACGACCCCTAGCGGAAAGTCTATGAATTAATTGAAAATTTTGAAATTATATGAAAAACATGTCGCACACTGGAAACACTATCCAACAAAGAAGGAATTTTTCAAATCGGACTCCAAGAAGTAGAGATATAGACAAAAATAAGATATACATCTACGCCCCCTGTGGGTGAAACCATGCATTATTTTAAGAAGAAAATGTTTCTAAAAAGTTTCTCGACATGAGTACCATCGGTCTACAAACGACGTTTGTTTCAATCCAGAATTTAAAAGCTCATATTTTGCTGCAAATACATCAGAAGCGGAAATTAATGTTTACGCCCCCTCTGGCGACTAAAGTATTCTTTACCA
Source organism: Macrothele yani (assembly GCA_039090855.1). NCBI lineage: Eukaryota > Metazoa > Arthropoda > Arachnida > Araneae > Macrothelidae > Macrothele > Macrothele yani. Next base: position 136,831,223 of record CM077002.1, read on the forward strand.
AAAATTTGAAATTATATGCAAAATATTTTCCATCACGAGGTGCATCCGCTGGAGCAAAGATTTTTCAAATCGGAGTTTTAGAAGAAGAGTTATCGGAAAAAATGTAATTTACTTGTACGCCCCCTAGCGGAAAATCTATGCGTAATTTGAAAAAGTAACTATATCTAAAATACTCTTCGACATAAATGGAATCGAAAGATAAAAGAATTTTTTCAATCGGATGTTTAGAAGCAAATATGTGGAATAAAACGTATTTTTGAATTCGACATCATCTGCATTTACGCCCTCTAGCGGCGATATTGTACATCGTAAAAAACGAAATGAAGGATCATCATTCGCATATTTCAAGCTTCCGAATGCAAAAAGAATCTTTCAAATCGGACTAATAGTTGCAGAGATAGCGTGGGTACAGACGGACGGACTGACGGACAAACCGGTAACATAAGCACGATCTTTTTTTACAAAAGACGTGCTAAAAACCATGGTTCTTTGCCGCAAAGTATTACCTCATGTATGAAGCCCCCATGGGTCCTTGTATTCCGCAATTGTTCAGTAAAGTCAAGGTACATACGGAGGCACAACCGTTATGACCTTTGGTTCCAAGTAGCCATTCACCAACTCGTCCACTTGAAAAGGCTTTAGCCAACTATCTAAAACCTCTGATTAAAGGCTCTCAATACTTGGTGTCGAGTTCACTTCAGGTAATCCACAGAATTAGAACTTTAAAAGCCGAAGGGAAAACTTCTGCATGGCTTCCCTGGACGTAGAAGCCTTATTTCCCAGTGTTCCTATTAACATCGTTCACCTGGTAATTGAAGAAAAACTAATCAATCAGGGACAAGTATCTGCTTTGGAAGTCCAGTCCATCTTGGTTGCTCTCAAGTTAATACAAAATCGATCATTTTTCAGATATAATAACCAAATTTTATCAACAACTTGAAGGAGCCCCTATGGGGTCACCCCTATCACCTATCCTAGCGGTGATAATACTGCAGCATCTGGAGGATACTGTTATAGAGAGCTTTCCTATTAAACCACTGTTATAAGTCCGCTATTTGGATGATGTGTTGTTATTTTGGCCTTCGACGCAGGAATATATGAATTTATTTGCTACAGCTATGTCTTCCAAATTTCCAACCCTTAATTTTACAACAGCATTTGAACATCAATATTCTTTACCGTTTATGGATATCCAAATATGTAGAGACCCAGTCACAAAAGTTATAACCACTTCAGTCTACCGAAAACCTTCATCGACCCCCATTATGATACCTATGATGTCGGCACACCCCCTGCATCATAAACTAGCCTCCATACGTTTCATGGTTCGAAGAGCAATTACATATTCGTCTACGTTTAACATGCGCCATAAGGAGATTAAACTGATTTATGACATTGCTAAAACTTTTGGCTTCCGTACTTCCATAGTTCAAAGAGCGCTAAGGCACGAAGAAAGGTTGACACTCTCAACTTTGCAACGAGAAAGCCGAATAACTAAATATGTAGGATCAATGGAATTCGTACCAGAGCTCATTAATACCTTAAAAAATGTCTGTCATAAAAATAAATTGGACATTGGGGTGCGAAGGTCTAATATATACTGTCTCTGGTTAAGAGTGATCGTGATAAAGTAGAAGCTGAAAGTAAATGTGGGGTATATGCGATCCCCTTAAAATCAGTAGACGCATCCAGCAGCGATTTAGTATATATCGGCTTTACTACATGGACATTGGGTACGAGAATAAAGGAACACCGCTATAATGTGAAACTGCATTCACAAACTATTGCATTATCTCACGTCTCTCCAGCTAGGGTTCTTCCCAACCTAGCTGAAATGACTCCTACATAATGGCTTCCCCTCGTACAAAATTTGAAATACTATTTACGGAAAGTTTTTTTATTTACAGCTTTGTTAACTCCTGTTGTAATGATGAAGTACTGGTTAATATTCCACAGCCTTGGAAACAAGTTCTAAAGGAGCTGAAAAGAACTGTACCTGATGGGCATGAATGACTGTTCGAGTGCTGATTGTGGTGAGGTATTTGAGTGAGATGTAATTGTTGTGCCCCTCAATTATTTATATTCACGTTGTTGTTTTGTTTTTAATACCTGTAATTTATGTAACAACTTCAACTCATGCAGCTTACAGTTATGACGTCATTTATTATGGCTATATATACGATAATGTAACCCGGAGCTTCTTCCATTGTAGTCACGTCTGAGGATGAGCACAGTCGGCTCGAAAGATCTCACGTGTTTTAGTGTTAATTATATTTTTTAACTATGCTAAGTATGTATTTTTTTTTTTTTATTGGAGGTTTTTTTTTTTTTATTGGAGGTTTAACGACCACCGTGAGCAACTCAATGGGCTATAAGCAGTCGCCCGTCCCTAATTTAGGGTCACTGGTTCCAGGGAAGGGAGAGAGCTACTGCCGTAAGACAAACACAACATCCATGCCTCACCGGGATTCGAACCCGGACCCCATTCCGACGAATGATCAGAGGCCATCGCTTAGACCACTGCGCCACCGGGGCGGCTAAGTATGTAATTAAAGTTTTAATTGATTTTAGCTTTTAGTGATTTTATGATTTTAATATCGTGCATCGACGGACGTTTTACTCTTCTTCAATATCAAACATTTGCACGACAATTGGATGCATTGATGTTTTGATTTGAAGTTTAACGACCACCGTGAGCAACTCAATGGGCTATAAAGCAGTCGCCCGTCCCTAATTTAGGGTCACTGGTTCCAGGGAAGGGAAAGAGCCAGTGCCGTAAGACAACACAGCATCCATACCTCATCGGGATTCGAGCCCAGATCCCTTTCGGACGAATGATCAGAGGCCATTTTGTTAGACCACTGCGCCCCCGGGGCGGCCAGCGAAATAATGACTTTCCCCAACAGGGATCTGTGCTAAGCGCCATTTTAACTGAGGGTGAATTTCTCTAGCTGACGTCCGCACACAAAATAACCAAAATTACTATTTAATTATATTTTAAATATTTCCATATAACACGTCGCCCTTCGAAGAACACCTCTGAGTTCATTATATTCTGAAGGATAAGTAGTTACATGCAAACAACCGTAATAAATATTAACCTTATCCACACTGGCATAAAAGTTTCATTTATCGAACTGATATTTCTTCCGTATTCTCTTGTTAATATACGTGTATATGGACTATGACTAAGCCTCAAGTAGTTTCGAATAGCTGTTTTCCCGTCATTCAGTTTTTATAAACCAGAACCGTGAAAATAAGTTCCCAAATACTTTAGTTATTTATTGAGTAAAATACCAAAAATTCCTTTTCTTTTTTAATACTTCGTTAATGCCGCCGAAACCCCTATTTCTTAGTCAGCTTCAAATGAAGTTTCCGCAAAAAAAAAAATTGCAAAATGGTTTTCTTTCTAAGGTTAGAGGCCCTTTTAGCCGTGAACGCCCCCTCCCCTTACGCAAAGTGGGAGTTGCGGGTGCTATCAGTACGCCCATGGACGACGCTTCAAATTGGTTGCACATCATCGATGAACATATCTTCGCGATGCCAGGAACTAACTGAACTTACCTTTCGTTACAACACTGACTTAGTACGTGTGTTCAGACACTTCAGCGTTTCTTTCCAAAGTATTTCGATAACGAGTCTTTTATTGGGTAATATCCGTTTATTGCCCATTCGCTGCAAGAATGCAAGATGGCAAAATCAAGCGTCCGTGTAACGTTAGCTGTTGCCGTGGATGAACGACAATTCAATCGTTTGCTTTCCGAGGCACACACACATACATACACACACACACACACACACACCCTGGGCTAAAAGTAGATAAGATGGAATGCTTATCGAAATACGTAGATACTCCCTAACGACCCCTATGAAGCACCTATCTAACCCAAACTCCTCTGAATATAAATTTTACATGAAACGCTTACGTTATTTAAGTATGGAACACATCACACGGTAGCAATTTCTGGTAAGATATTTTCACTCGAAAACCACACTTAAAGCAAGTTTCGTAAGACAAAGGCATTACTGCTGCACCGACAAGCAGCAACATCCATTTTTAATACATCTCTTAAAGAAAAAAACAAATGCAAACTTATAATACCACTATGTCCGTCTGTCCATGGGCCAAATATCTCCGCAAGATTTGAATAAAAAAATCTTTTCCTTTTTTCAGTGTATAATCTGGTCACTAGGGGCAGCGCAAGAGTGCAGAGTAAATGCATATTTAAATTCTGCATCTTTGCATCTAAAAACGACCCAAGAAATTCCTTATTTCATGAGATACCATTTCACTCAAACTTTCAACTTCAAATAGGATGTCATATTGTGGCTATAAATGTCGAAAATTATCATCAACACACATCCAGCGATGTCGACAAAATCGGCCATTCGCAGTGATCTTGGCTCTAAGTGTTGGCTTCTAATCATTCGCCCATCACACGAGCATGCTTTTTTGAATTTCATCCACCCATCTCCCAGGTGGTCTGCTTCTGGTCTTCTCCTTCCCCAAAGTGAAATCCAGTCTAATATTTCAGTAGTCAGTTCAAGCAAAATATCAATGCTATTTGAGAATTCTTTAACGATTTTCTTTAAAGTGAAAAACACAACGGTGAATTAACCTTTCAACTTTTTCTACAAACCATTTTTTTTTTTTCTGATTGATGGTTTAATGACCACCGTGAGCAACTTAATGGGCTATAAAGCAGTCGTCCGTTCTCAGTCTAGGGTCACTGGTTCCAGGGAACGGAGAATGCCGTAAGACAAACACAAAAAAAAAAAAAAACTCGCACACTCATTACATCATATATGTGAGCCACAAATTTTGACGGTTTTGTATTAAGACCTTCCCAGTGAGGGGGCCATGGAATTCCAGGGGGAAGTCCGGACCAACGTGTTCCCTTACCTACCGCCGCCCGTAATCAAGACCATTAAGCGATCATTAGCCGCAATAGGTTATGGGGGCCGCCGACCCACCAGAGTCCCATTGTTAATGCCACATCACCAGACTGTACGCCTCAACTTGGCAAAAGAACATTGGCACTGGAACATGGATTATTGGAGAAGGGTTTACTAGTCCGATGAGTCCCGTTTCCAGTATTTAGCGCGCACACGTGAGGGTGCGGATCTGGCGAAACCCGCACGAAGCCATGCAGCCAGCATGTCGACAAGGAACTGTTTAGGCTGGTGGACGCGTTCGTTTATGGTCTGAGAGGCGTGTTCAACTAGCAAACTTAGGGACCTCTGGCACGTCGTCTAAAAACACCTCTGCATGGTCCACGCTACGTTTCCATCTTTGCAGACCATCTGCATCCGTTCATGGGCATCATGCGCCCACACAGGGCAATGGACTTTTCCAGAAGGTCAATGCGCCTCCCACAGAACCATGATGACCAGAACATGGTTAGAACAGCATTCTGTAGAAGTTCGCACGCTGGAATGGACGGAAAAACCCTGTGGAAATTTTTTGGAAAGATGTAGAAAGGACGTGTTCAGAAGTTCCTACGCTGGAATTGCCAATGAAACCTGTGGAAAATCTTTCTAATGATGTAGAAAGGTCCGTTCGAGCTTTCAGTTCTCTACTCAGGAATGCAGTGGAATTATGGATAGCGGTGCAGCAAACATAGGTGGAAATACCTGTGGAACACTTCCGTGATCTAGTGGAATCAATGCCTCGCCATGTGACTACTCTTATACGGTGGGCCCATCGGTTACTAAAGTAGGTGTCCCATAACTTGTGCGCACTCAATATATACGGCCAGCGGATTAAATCCAACTGGAATTTGGGACTTTTAGGTTCATACGTATTAACTTTGAAAGTGTTATAAAAATAGATCACGGAAGCACAATAATTATTGTATTTAAAGGCTTGACCTAAACTTTTATTGGAAAATGAGTTTAATATGACTAATAATTAGTGTAATGTTACGATACGGAAAAAAATATGAGTTAACTGGCACACAGCTCAGTGCATAACGCCCCCTTCCCCCCAATTTTTTTGTTTTTGTTTTGCTCTAACCATTTTGTATTGATTTATCATTATGAACACCTGTGCAACATGTTGGCCAACCGCAAACATGGAAACAATGCCTTGCTTTGCTTGAAAACCAGCTTCAATACACGCAACGCATAACCAAACAGCTCTTCCATTTCCTATGAACTTTACCTGCAATAAGCGGGCACTGCTTGAATGCTTCTGTAATCTGATAAACGGCAAATGGATCATGATTTACGAGGAGATCGGTTTTCTGCATAACATTATCAATAGAAGTCAAGTGGTGTCAACTCAGAGAAGAATGGGACGCTGCCACAAAAGGTCCAGAAAAAACCTGAACAGCTTGGTAAGGTCTTCAACAAATCCTATTCAGAACCACAGTGGAGATCAAGCCAAGTTTCACGCTTACACATTAAGTAATGTTGAAAGATTCAGTAATCAATTTATTTCTTTGGACACACACGCTAATGTAACCTAATTAGTGATTATATCTACATCCAGCTAACTATAGTTCCTTTCGATCTTTTTGAGAAACGATAAAATCTCTCAGATGAGTTATTCTCAACATGAATTACAAGGGACATCCTGACCTCCTCCTTTAAAACAACTTTTAAAATTTTGAAGTGATTTTAATGAAACTGCACTGACATGTACTATGATGTGTTACCAACGTGGGAACAAATTTTTTCAGAATCGGAAATAAAAATCATGAATGACAGAGAAAAGCAGCGGACCGTAATTGAATTCTTGAAAAAAGAGGGATGTGAGGCTCCAGAAATCCATAGAAGACTCCTGGCGGTGTATGGAGCTGCCACAATCGATATAAGTAATGTCCAACGATGGATGAAGAGATTTCGAGAGGGAGAAAGTTCAGTGTCGGACAAACAACGGAGTGGAAGACCTGTAACTGCAGTGACAGATGCCAACAGGCAACGAGTGAAAGACTTCATCAAAGCTGAACATCGTGTCGCCATCCAGGAGTTGTGTGATACAACTCATTGTGGTCATAGTGCTATGGAAACATTACTTACGGATCTGGCCTACAAAACAAGTTTGTTCAAAGTGGATCCTAAGAAACCTAATCCGTGAACAATGTGAGCAAAGAGTGGATATGTGCCGAAACCTCTTGGACTGTTATGAGAGGAAGGGTGGGCGTTTTTCTCTAATGTTGTGACGGGGGATGAAACCTGGGTGTTCTTTCGTGACCCAGAAACAAAACGTCCGTCAGTGTAATGGCACCGCACATCTTCGCCACGACAGAAAAAGATGAAAACAACTCGTTCCGCAAAGAAAGTGATGGTGACAATTTTCTGGGACAAACGGGGTGTCATTTTGACTGATTTCCTTGAACAGTGTGCAACAATAAACAGTGCTCACTATGTGCAGACATTGAAGAAGCTAAAGGAAGCTCTCAGAAGGAAAAGACGTGACATTCCACTTCATAGTGTTGTTTTAGACCATGATAACGCACGTACCCACACCTCAATGGAGACTTCACAGGATATTGCCAAAATGGGGTGTATGGTGACGCCCCAACCTCCCTACGGTCCTGATTTGGCCCCCTCAGACTTTTTCCTGTTTGCCCCTTTGAAAAACACCCTTCGTGGGGAACGTTTCGACTTTGTGACAGACGTTAAACTGGCTGTGAACTCATGGGTGAAACACGGCAGCCTCAGGAATTTTTCCAAAATGGCTTTTACCAATAGTTTCAAACATGGTGGAAATGTATAGAAAGTAATAGACAATACTTTGAATAGGCTAGCGTTATTAACAATAGGTCCAAGTATTTTGCCATCGAGTTTCATATTTTAGCTGCTACAAATAAAAATCTTATGAGGGACGAGGCATTACTTTCAGGATGCACTTTGTACATAACATTTGAGTTAAATACAGCAGCCTCTTTGCGGCATTTAGGAGGTTAATGGTCTAATTTTCCACGTTGACCAGACGTCTTGGGAAATGCATTTTTGTGCTACTGCCAGCATCAGGGGAAAATAAAGTAAAATAGGAAAAATTCACCCCTAGCCCTCGACTACTCTAATAGTATTGGGGTGAAGGGAACAAGGAAGAAGGAAAGAAAGAAAGAAGGGTAGGGACCAGTCCACAGATAATGTAACAGATGTATATTAACAGAAAAAAATATGATGAAAGAGGCAATTTTATTAAGGTAAACAATAAAGAAATTGAAATAGTAGATGAGTGTGTATACTTAGGAAAACTGATAACAATGAAGAAGCAGGGCGTCATGGAAGAAGTGAAAAGAAGAATAGGAATGAGATAGTCAGCTTTTGGAATATTGAAGAGATTTTTAAACAGTAAAATAAAGCATGTGAACAAAATGTGTAAGACTCTTCAACCAATGTGTATTGCCTGTTATGATATATGGATCAGAAACCTGGCCAATCAAGAAGAAATAGTAGACAAAATACAAAAAACAGAAAGAAGAAGGGAAAGATGTCTGCTAAACTTAAAACTCAAAGATAAAATCAAAAATGAAGGAGTTAGAGCTAAAACAAAATTTTTAGATATTGGAGAAAACATACTTCGAAAGAAATGGAAATTGGCTGGACACATTCGAAGGCTGATGGACAAAAGTTATACTGGAGTGGGAGATCTGACCATCTCCTTTCCAGTCTTCCAGCTAAAAGATTAGCTGGAAGACCTGAAAGAAGATGGTCAGATGATATAAGGAAAACAATTGGAATTCTTTGGCATCAACAAGCTTAGGATAGAAATAGATGGAAAGAACTGGGTTCCCGCCCCGGTGGCGCAGTGGTCTAAGCGATGGCTTCTGATCATTCGTCCGAGATGTGTCTGGGTTTGAATCCCAGTGAGGCATGGATGTTGTGTTTGTCTTACGGCGCTGGCTTTCTCCCTTCCCTGGAACCTGTGACCCTAAATTAGGGACGGGCGACTGCTTAAAGCCCACTGAGTTGCTCACAGTGGTCGTTAATCCTCCAATAAAAAAAAAAAAAAATTGGGAGATACCTATAGCCAGAAGTGGCTATAAAAAGGGTTAAAAGAAGAAGACAGCAGCCTCTTGTCTCACTCAACTAGTGTACGAAGAGCCCTCTCATAACGTATTTATCGCATTTAAAAATGTTGCCAGTGATACAAAAACCTTTCTTCATACACAATGGATGATCAATAAGTAACACGCAATTAGTCACAACGATCATGTGTAAAAGAGATGGGAGAATGTGTAATGAATACTTGTACTACTTAGTACCTAATGCCACAATGAATATAATTTTTGTTTTCCTTTCTTTGTAGGTAGGTAGGACAAAGCGACAGTCATTTCCGTCAAATTTAATTCTTGCTCAAGTAAGGTGACCAGTCGGCCACATCAATCCATCGAGAGCTCTTGGCAGTCTATGAGGATTAGACAATTGGTCGAAGTAATTAATGCCCAGAGATGGCTTCAACAGTTTCAGAAAAGTGATTTTGACATCAAGGACAAACCAACAGCCCGGAAATCAACGTCAAACAGGGACAGGGGGGATACTCCTGGACCAGCTCATTCAACAAGACAAGTGCATAACCACGAAATAACGATGGGCGCTATGCAAATGTCAATGGTGTGTTCCTAAGCTGCTCACACGGAAGATAATTAATGGCTACAGGGAAAGGGATCTCTGCTGATCTTCTGGAAATGTTTGTTTCTGCCAGAACTAAGTGCTTTAACGGGGTAATCACATGTGATGAAAAATAGTTTTTCTATTCCGACCCACAAACCAAAACGTCAAAACACGAATGGAAACATCCGAGGAACAAAACTTTCCAAATCATCAAACAAACTCAAGGCCACTTTCTTCTGCGATCAAAATGGAATCATTTTTACAGGTATTTTAGAAAGTCGAACAAACCATCAACAAAAAAAAATGGCTTGTCCCTGGAAAAGTTTAATCGATATCTGAAAACCAGAACTCAATCACCAGGACATCACGTTTCATCACGATAATGCGAAGCCGCACGCAGCGCAAACGACACTGGCAAATCTGGGATGGAGCACAAAGGTGCATCCAGCTTACATTCTAGAACTCGCCCCCATCTGATTTCTTTTTGTTCCTTACTCTGAAAGCATACGTGCGTGGCAACGTGTTTGAGAGTGATAAAGAACTCATTTCATGCGTGAAACAGTGGTGAGCCGGTCCCTGATTTTTACCAAAGTGCATTAACTGCATGGAACAAAATCTGGAGAAAACGCAGCGAGTGCAGTGGTATCTTGCGCTGAATGATATTTTCACACAAGTGGGGGACTGTATTTTATGTTTGTGCAATATGGTTACAGTATCTGAAATAATATGTGCAGTAAAGTTACATTACCTGAAATAATAAAGTAGTTATAGCTTATTGTGCAACACTTTTTGACGCTAAAGATGCTGAATATGCTAAGCTTTTGAATACGCTAAGCCTGCAGTTTCGGTCACACGTTTCACGTTGGCAACAGCTCAACTGCCTTTGACGTCATGGGATACGTGCGTCACAAGACAGTCGAACTTTGGAAAGGCTTCGGACTACCAGCATTAATTCCAATCATGTTTCACGTCAGTGGCAACAGCTCAACAGCGTGTCATCTCAGGGAATATAATATCACAATGGCAGTAACCAACAAATACTTTCTGGCAGAAAACGTAAGCCGAAAATGAGATATTTAAATATTACACTTCTCAATGACAATAATCGTACGAGACCAACAAGTGAATGTACATTTTCTACAGCTGAAGTGTGGAAAGTTGAACACACCACCAGACACTCCACATGAGAAAAAAACGTCTGTATAGAGCGCTTAACAGAAGCACAGAAGTTTCTGAACTGTTTCAGGTTGTAATTTAATTTAATCTACAATGAAGTATGTATGTGAGCGACAAATTAATTTTTCCAATGTAACGAAACAAGATAATGCTCAGAAATTTCTTGCTAACCTAAATGTTCCGAACAGAGTTCCTAATCACTTAACTATGACATTCGTGTAATACGTAACAAATGAGATTAAGGAATGTTGAACATTCCTTAACCTCATTTGTTCCAACAAAAATTACATAAAAATCTCATACCTGTAATGTTTCGGGATTTAACCACCCTGGTGAGCATCTAAGATACAAAGGATCGTCTGCCCCCGATTCAGGGCCCCTGCTTCCAGGGAAGGGATAGAACCAGAACTTCGGGGCAAACATCACACTCGTGCCTCATTCGGAACCAGAACCCGAGCTTAACTCGGGTAGGGGTCATTGAGTTGCATACACCCTTATCCCTTATCCTTATCTGATGGGTCAACTGCACACAGAAGGGATATAACAATAGAGATCGACCCAGTCATTTCTTACTGGGGGTGGGGGGTCGAAGACCGGTGAATGGAACAGACAGCTCTTGCATAAAGAAACTCTGTGCTGGACAACGCTCAGCCAACTTCTGGCAAAACATTGGTGTCATTCTTCAAAAGGTGATTTTAAACGTAACTCAGAGTTCATGAGCAGCGAAAGAGAGGGGCGGAGCTATTAATACATTCATGATATACATCCCATACAGCACTCAGTGGTCTGACTGTCACATCAAATAGAGGTGAGGAAATGTTCCAAATAAAAGACAAGAGTCCGAAATATAGAATGCTTCTGCACAAATTCCAATTTGGAGTGTCTTTGCAAAAGGGCCAAGTCATTGGCGGACAATTTACTGCGTTGAAAATGGATATTATAACCCATTGATGTTTTTTCTTCTTCCTGGGGGGAGTATCAAAGTGCAGTAATCCGATAAATGGCTGAAGGTTCGAGAGGTGGGGCCTCTGAATGCGATAAGCCCATGCACCGAGAGAAGCCCAGAGTGCAATTGACCCTTTTCGCAAATTTTTGAGTGCAACTGACCAACACTACTCACCTCGAACGATTAGCAAGAAGCCCGCGACTAGGACAACTCGATAGCCGAAGCGGCTCACACCATATGTGAGGCTGTTTTGTTGTTGGGGTTTAACAACAACCGTGAGCAACTTGGTAGGCTATATAAGCAGTCGTCGCCCGTTCATAAATTAGGGCCACTGATTCCAGCGAAGGAGAGAGTCCGTACTGTAAGATAAACACAACATCCATGTTTCACCGGGATTTGAATCCGGACTCCACCTCGGACTAGTGGTCAGAAGCCAGCGGTTAGACCACTGAGCAACCCTGAGCGGCGTCGCGCGTTTCAAGCGCATATTAACTGAAATATGTTAAATAAGAGTTTTGTCTCGTATATTCGTTTTCTAAACCTCGTTAAAAATAAGGGAACGAAACAGAAGTCGTTGTCCGTATGAAATCAATATTGGTACAAATGTAGGTCAACCCAGTCATCACACTCCCCCCCCCCCCCATTATTTTTCTTTCCAAAATTTGTCGAAGATACTATTTTTTGCTTGAGAACCTAAAACCAATCGCAAGCAGGAGCTCCTGTATTCTTACCTTTAATAAATACTGACATTATATTTCACGTTTTGCATAATTATGTCAAACTGAAGGGTGACACCCACCCCACCCCACCCCTTGAAATGGAGTTTCCTCCACTGATTTTGTTTTATTCAAAATCAATGTCAGAAACTCCATATGTCAGTGAAACTGAAATTAGAAGCAGGCGCTCTTAAACTCGTGCTGTTAATATATACTGACTAGCACTATTTAGTGAAAAAGACTGATATTTTGATGGTTTTATATTACGGCAAATTCATGGTTGAACAACTCCCTCTTCCATTTTTATTCAAAATCAACAGGGAAACTCCACATGCTGGTGAAACTGAACTCAGAAGTATGATCACCCATATTCTTGAAATCCTCTTAATCAATAATAACATATTTTAATGATTTATGTACAGTAATTAAATTTTGTCAAATTCAACTTGTATTCCGGTCTTTCCTCCTCACGAAACTACATCAAAATTAATCCGAATGCTCCTTTTCCATATACATACATGAATGCCGCAAAGAAACTACGGCCAAGCAGTGTAGACAGTCACACAAACGGATGGGTAAAAAGGGCGATGCCGCCACGGTGACGCAGTGGTCTAGGCGATGGCGAACGTGTACTGCTGGTGTATGGTACCGAGGGTTGTTTTTTGTGTGTGTGTGTGTGTGTGTGTGTGTGTGTGTGTGTGTTGGTTCTGAACCTAACCGACGTGTTTCTTGTTTTTGTCTTGTGCAGTTAGTGTTTATTTTTGTGGTTAGTGCAGTGCATACAGTGCGTTTTCGCAGTTTCAACCCGAATGTATTTGGTGGTGATGCTTGTCTGCAAGTTTAACCCCTGTGTTCTTTTTCACAAAGTTTTCATGGTGTTATTTGTGTATTGTGCATTCTTTATTGTGTTCATGGTGCTATTTGTGTATTGTGCATTGTTTTCTCGGTGTTATTTGAATATTGTGCTTTGTGTGTTGTGTTAATGGTACGGGGTGTTAGTTTCTAGTGGTTGTTTTTTTTTTTTTCTCTGTGTTGCTGTCGGTCTTAGTGACCGAGATACGCTTTAAATGTAAATTTTTGTTGTTCGTCGGCTTACAGCCATTTGTCAACGCATTTCTCCGAACTCACGGGTGTGTTTTTTTCCGGCTGCAGCTTGTCGGACCGTGTGTTGTTGTTTTTTTTTCCTTTACAGTTGTGACAAACTCGGCTGACTTTTCTTTACCGCCTTGCTTCATTGGTGGTCTGTCCTGTATGTATTGTTTGTTGTGCAACTGTTTTTTTGTTGTTTTTTTTTATCTTGCCGTGTGTTATTCTTCAACTTGCTCTGATGTCGTTTGCTTCATCCTGTAGAGTACTATCTGTTTATTGCGATATTGATTGTGTGGAGTTATGTTGTTACCGGTGAGTTATTGTGAAATTTTTTCCCCGGTGAAAATTTGTGTTTGTATGTTGTCTTTTTTTTTTTGTAAATAAATGCTCTTTTGAAGTACTGATCATTCGCCCAACGGATGAGTCTGGGTTCGAACCCGGGTAAGGCATGGATGTTTGCGTTTGTCTTTCGGGGGGTTTATTCGCTGTGTTCCTTGTTCACCTGGTATAGTGTGTTCAATGTTCACTCTGTACATTGCTGACGTCGAAACACAAAATGTCTATACTGTATATGTCAATGTATCTGTCAACCAAGTCCAATAAATAATTAAACCTCCAATCAAAAACCAAAAAAAAAAAAAGGGGGGGGTAGGTAATTTAAATAAAAGGATATACACAAAAAGATATCAACGGAAATAGGAAGCCATAATACAAAAAACCTGCAGTCTTGTTAGGATGTGCACCCGGGGCCAAAATAAATCCTAATGTCTTCACCCACATCACCGTTAGTTCCTACGCAACCAGGGACATAGCAAGCATATTTTTGAAAAGTCAACACAGGACAAACACAACCCGCACAGAGAGAGAGAGAAAGACAGGAGGAATGAATTCATGTCAGGGATGCGAAGAGTCGGTGTTAAACAGGCCATGGAGACATTGCCTCACACCGGGTTGGCGGAAAAGTGTATTTTTAGACGACTTCAGGTCAGCGTGGCAACTCCTCTTAATGTCTGCCGCCGCCTGCTGCGATGATAATCCACACACGAGACACGGGATAACAAGAAGAACTGAAAGAAACCCGTCTGCACTATTTAGGAAAAAGACTGAATATCAGCTGTAAGAAATTTCGAAAACTAATGAAATACGAGGACTTCTAAATTTACTTTACCGTTTCCATTCGCTGCTGTATAAAATGCCACTTAAGATTCGAACAACTTACGTATCACTTCTCAAATCGTACTCAAAATGCTGATGTTCCTTTGAGATCTAAAAGGGTGTTATAAAAAACATCACATAAGTTCATTTGTTAGTATTTCGAGAGCATGAACTCTCAATAACCATCAATGGCAATTCTCCCTTTTGAAATCAAAACTGCAGTTCCGTAGATATTCATTATTTACATATAAAGAGCTACAACAAAATATGTAAACTGCAAATCGTGATGTACAGAAGCAGTACAGGACACAAAATTCATGTTCATCTGCGCTCATTTTTTTCCCCATCAGATAGGACCAACTTCTGATTTTAAACATGCAAAAACAAAAATGTTAGAGTGACACACAGTTTTCAACATTAAAGAAACTAGAAACTGCAATATATGCAGGCCTAGCCTAGGAATACAAACACAGAGTGTTACTAACATTTCGGAAAAATCGCTTGGTGTCCTAAATAACAAATTGCATAAACTACAAAGGTCATCCTGAAAGTAATGCCTCGTCCCTCATAAGATTTATCTGTAGCAGAAAAAATGTGAAACTTGGTGGCAAAATACTTGGACATATTGTTAATAATACTAGCCTATTCATCACTTTCTATATATTTCCGCCATCTTTGAACCCAGTGGTAAAATCCATTTTGGAAAAAATTTCTGAGGCTGTCGTTTCACCCATAAGTTTGCAGCCAATTTAACGTCTGTCACATCGTCGAAACGTTACCCACGAAGAGCGTTTTTCAAAGGAGGATTGGCATCACAGTCCACCCCATTATGGCAATAGCCTGTGAAGTCTCCATTGAGGTGTGGGGACGTGCGTTATCAAGGTGTAAAACAACACTATGAAGTGGAATGTCACGTCTTTTCCTTCTGATAGCTTCCTTTAGCTTCTTCAATGTCTGCACATAGTGAGTACTGATTATTGTTGCAACTCCTGAATGGCGACACGATCAGCTATGATGAGGTCTTTCACTCGTTGCCTGTTGGCATCTGTCACTGCAGTTGCGGGTCTTCCACTCCGTTGTTTGTCCGACACTGAACTTTCTCCCTCTCGAAATCTCTTCATCCATCTTCGGACATTACTGATATCGATTGTGGTAGACACCGCCAGAAGTCTTCTTCTCCATACACCGCCAGAAGTCTTCTGTGGATTTCTGGAGCCTCACATTACTCTTTTTCCAGGAATTCAATTACGACTCGCTGCTTTTCTGTGTCATTCATGATCTTTATTTCCGATTCAGAAAAAAATGTGTTACCACATTGGTAACATATCATATAGTACATGTCAGCGCAGAAAAAAAATTCATTAAAACCGCTTCAAAATTTCAAAAGTTATAAAGGAGGAGGCATTACTTTCAGAATGCTCCTTGTAATTTACTTCACATAGAAAATATTCTTTTGCAGTTTCAAACATTGATTATCACTTGCAAAACAACGATGTTTTTTTTGCCCATCCCTACTTAAGATAAATCTTTGCCGTACCGGCCGGAATTCCGAGAAACGTATTTAAAATTCTGAAGAGAGTAGCATGATGGGGAGGTCCTGGCCGTTCGCTTTAAAGGATGGGGCTGTGACATAGGAGCGACTTATTATTATTTATTTATTTTTTATGTTAGTTTAGTTAGTGAGTTATTTCTTTTCCTCCAGCACTTAAAAATTTTGAGCTTTGATGACTTTCCTGCTTTAATACAACCTGGAGTGTTATTATTTTCCCGAGATCTCAGCTGGATCAAAATCACAGAGTTGTATTAAAAAAATGAGGTTTGTGTTTCTCTGTACACAATCATCAAAACAAAAAACCTTCTGCAAACCCGTAAGGTGTGAACCACGATTACCAATAGAATAAGAATAAATTAAAATAATAAAATAATAATTACCGTCACAATAATGATTGTAGAGATTAAAATTGCTCTAAGCACAAAAAACAGGCAAATTTCCCAAAAACCTTTAAAAACCACAGGCATTATTCCTTCGGAACGATCAAGTAGACGTATGGGTGATGAAACGCAATAATGGGGGGAGGGGTTGAATGGGATACTTCTTTTAAGTTTTAAAGTTTACTACAAATTTTTAAGAGCGATTAACTTTTTTTCTTGTATGTTTCAGTGTGAACTGCACCCTAATATTTTTTTTCTGGGGGGGCACCACGTTCTAAAGCCTCTTCACAGACGTTGTGTTTGACAATGTGTAACGACACGTGCTACGCAGCCATCTTCCAAAAATAAACAAAAAAAACATGATTATTAAAACATATTATAGCATGACTGGACAAACATGTTTCCCGACCTATGAGCCAGCTTCCAAAATTTACTACCCAGGTGAAATTTATTCAAATGCCAAAGAACAATGTACTAACATAATTTGCGGGAAATACTATTAACATAATTTGTTGTAACACTTTATGTTATTAGCATTTTCTGACATATTTTTATCCAAACCATTCATCACTAAATAAAATTCCAAATTGGTCCATAATTTTCTTTTCCTTTCTTCAAGTCGCGGCTCTTGCGAAATTAAAATTTTAGATTTTGATTTTATTAAAATGTAATTTGATGAAATTAAATTTTGCAAATATACTCTCAAAGTACCGCATTTTCGTTCGTATATATGCAGCACCTTATTCGTAGACCAAGAAGTTCATAAAAACAAATAAACGTTGCATAATACGCACCTATGGCACGTGCGTATTATAGAAGTTGGTCAGGAACAGTAATTTTCAACAGAAAAGTCGCGATTCACAGGATGACCCATAGGTCCAAAGAAGAAAGAAACGCTATTTAACTACATAAAAAAAGTGACTGTCATTTTTAAGTACTTCTGTGTAACTCTGAAGTATACAAAGAGCAAAAAATTCCTAGTTTTTCCGTAGCTCATCAGTAAGACCTCAAAATCCGTAGGAACTTATGGACAATCAGTGTTATTTGGCATATCTGAAAATATTTCAGCATAAGTGCAAACAAAAGCTTAATTTTAATATTATTAGCACAGCAAAACTAACGAGTGATATTCGAGAAGTGATTACCGACGGCAATGAGCACGTGCTGTGGGTGGTTTGTTCGCCGCTGAGCTTCTCACAGCACGTAGTCTTCCGCGAGCGCAACTGCCTTCGGCTGCTTCAAATAGTACCGCCATCTTCTGTCAAAATGCTCGCCCGAAAAAAAAAATATTTTCCATTTCTTTGCGGTCCTCAATTCCTTTCCAGCTCTTTGCAGACTTTGTTATAGAAAACTGTGCAGCGCAAAAGTTTTTTTTTTTTTTTTTTTTGACGAGGCGCATCAGCCACAGACCATAAATTTATAACTTTTTAATAGATAATACGGCGGATTATATGACGGAAATTACGGTATTTACTGAAAATTACAAAATTTGAAATACACAAAACATTAGGCAACAGGACGGGGATTTGTCTAGCCATGCATTAAAGATTAATTTTTCGTCAGTAAAATCTGAAATGTTCTCAACACAGCAACATGAAAAACATTTGATTTACGTTATTAGTTCTTCCTTGCCCACACAGAATTTCACATAGTTTCAAACAATTACTTCTATAACGGGTCGACGAGTCTTTTGAAGACGCTAACACCCACAGCGGATTTACGAATAAAAAGGCAATGAGCGAAACACTCATTTCTCCTACAACTTATTCAACCCTTTGAGCTACGAATGAACGTAGATTGCATGGTCACTCACTTCCTTGGGGCAAAGAATGACCTAGCGAGAAGAACGAAAAGACTGTAGGAAAATTACTTTAAATGACACCCATTTTAATCGATAAAAAAATGTCTTTCCTTTCCCACGCGCCAAATGTTTTCTCCCTCCCGAAAGAAGCCCCTTGTAAGGAGATCGTAAGCATGAGTATCATCCCACAATGGCTCATCACCTAGTATGATACAATCATTTCATTTGCTGCCTCAGGTGATGATCATGACATCGCGTCGTCGTCTCATAAAAGAAAAGGAAGGAATGAGGAGTACAGTCGTAGAATTCTAAAATGCTGAGCGCGATAAACGGTTCTCTTTATGACGGTCACATCCCTTACGACTCCGCAATTCATCTCTGTGGAGGAAGGGAACAACAATTGCCTTGAATGCTTGTTATTCAGACACTCAAACTCGGAGACGCTCGAAATGCGGGCGTGGGCGACAACGCAGCGCGCTATGAATAGCGAATTCCTTGTTACCCTCGACAACTTCGTCGCCAGATCCTCACAGATATAACGCCTGACGGTCGGAATTTCGCAATTCATGCAACATAAATAATTCATGAGCAAAATACAACAACACAAATGAATTTCATACGCTAAAACGACCTCATCATTGAATCTCCGCCCAAGAGGGGAGGGTGGTAAGTAGAAAAATAGCACATCCTCGTAGTGTGTACATACATGTTTATCCACTTGACGATGAGGGATGATATCCTACACCTGAAACAGCTTCAACTTATTTAATTAAGATCATTTCCCAGCTGAAAAACCGCGTCAGAGTACACATCTCCTTTCCGAAATGTTTTGTCTTGTTCCTAATGAAGAAGCTATTAGTTCTAATTACACTCGTTTTAGTGTTGAAGACAGCAAATTAATTAATAAATACGTGTGTTGTGGGGGGGGGGGAAGAATAATTTAAAATCAAATTTTACTGAAGAAAATTAATTTTAAATTTAAATGATTTCTTCTAGAATGCGGCTATAGAAACAAAAAAAATATAGATATACAAAAAAAAATATTTAATTTATTCCTACAGCTGTGATAAAATTTTCTTAAAAGAAAAAGGTAAATAGTTGTTGAAGTACATGGTGATTATTTTTGAAAGAGATATTTCCGACAGAAACATTTCTGACTTTTTCTCAACTTTTTTCGAAAATAAACCATATATAGTCCCCCTCCTGCATAGGGTCACGAGAAATGAGAGAACAGCAAGGAGAGAGAAAATAATAATTAAAACACTAAACGCTAATATTTTCACTGTATTCCATGTAAACCCTTCAGAAAACTTAAAAATTTTAATTGTCCTGGAGCGGGAATCGAACTCGCACCTCCCGATTTCCGGTCGATCACACTAATACACTGCCCGGGACAAGGAGATTTCAAGCAACTGAACGTAGATATCCGAGAACCTTCAGGTTTGCACTAGTCGAAGCTATTCCTCGACCAAAAATCGGGAGGTGTGGGTTCCTTTATCTACCGCTCCAGGACAACGAAAAAAAAAAATTTGTTTTTCAAGTTTTCTGAAGGAAGTGGTTACATGGAATACAGCGAAAATATGCCAATAATAGCATTACAATGCCTACCATGAATTTATGAAGAATTATTTCTTCGGGGAAATTCGTTTCCCAATTGTATTAATATAAAACACTAAACACTCAAATCATTCTCATTTTCTCTTATACAAAATACGTTGGGCAGTTGTCAGTTCTGAATGAAAATTCACATAAATGGGCCAGATTTACGTGTTTCCAGGACTAAGCAACAAGACACATCTTTTCTTTTTTTTTCAAATTTTGTGAGTAAAATAAGTACAACTCTACGTATAAACATGCTGATAAAGCTAACAGATTATTTTTGAAAGAGATATTTCAGACATGTCATGTGTAACTGGCATTTAGTTTTCATTTTTTCTCTTCAGGATTTACGGACTACCATGTTTATAAGCAGTCGCTCATATCGAATTTAAAGGCCACTGGTTCCAGGAAAAGGAGCGGGTGGCCTAGTTGGCAACGTTCGTGACGGCCACGGAAAGGACCTCAGGTTCGATCTCAGGCAGGTACGAACGCTCGATCCACTAAATATTCGCCGTGCGTCGGATGGGCACGTTAAGCCGTCGGACCCCGGGTACTGGGCCCCCGGTAATAAATAAGGGCGTCTTCCTCCCCCTTTCTACTTCGCTTCCGTGTCACTTTCCTATCGGACACTCTAGCCCAAATCTCCTAGCCTCATATTTCTAAGGGTTGTTTAAGACCTGGGGTCAGACACTCCTTTCCTAAAATCCTCTACATATGAGAAAAAAAAGGGGGGGGCGGCTGAGAAAGCCAGCGCCGTAAGACAAACGCACAACCTATGCCTCATCCGCCGTCCAAGTGGCGCAGTGGTCTAAGAGCTGGCTTCTGACCATTCGTCTGATATGGGTCCGGGTTCAAACCCCGGTGAGGCATGGACGTTGTGTTTGTCTTACGGTACTGGCTCTCTCCCTTCCCTGGAATCAGTGGTCCTAAATTAGGGACGGACGACTGCTTATAGCCCATTGAGTTGATCACAGTGGTCGTCAATCCCCAAACAAACAAACAAACAAACAAAAACAAACAAAAAAAGAAATACCTCGTTGGGACTTGAAACCGGGCCCATTTCGGACGAACAGTCAGAAGCCCGCGCCTCAGACCACTTGGACACTACTAGACTCATCTTAAATTGGAAATCAGGACCCACGAATTTCCAGAAACCTGTTCCTTAAATCAACTGTTGAACACCGAGGGCCGCCCCGGTGGCACAGTGGTGTAAGCGCTGTCTTCTAACCATTCGTCCGTGAAGGGTCCGGGTTCGAATCCCGGTGAGGCATGGATGTTGTGTTTGTCTTACGGCACTGCCTCTCTCCCTTCCCTGGAACCAGTGACCCTAAATTGGGGACGGGCAACTGCTTGTAGCCCATTAAGTTGCTAACGGTGGTCGTTAAACCTCCAATCAAAAAAAAAAAAAAAAAAGAACACACAGTGCCTGAGTCTTCTGGATTTGGCAAACATAGCGAGATACCAATTCCTACTGAATAGAAGGATATATGAAGTTCAGGCACCGTTACAAATCCCATTTTCAAATTACGCCAACGGAGTTGTACACCGTTCAGAGTCTGAAAATCCCCCCCCCCCCTGTCCTCGCTTTCTGCAGCTGTCTCAGAGGAAGAACTGTAGTCTCTCAATATGAAGGCAGGTGCGAAGCTACGTAATCGGTCGTGTTATGTTGAGAAGACTGAATTTTTGTTTAATAATCTGTTAATTTTTTATTTTTATTTTTAAATTCGTGCTAATTCTCACACGTATCAAAATCCATCTCGAGATCAGACTTTCAGGAATTTACACGTGATGCGGCAAGTTTGTTACAGGACTGTCTTTTTGAACTCCAGGGATGAAGCAGTTATCCTAACTCTTCGTGGTTCTGAAAACTGTTACGCGCTGCGGCAGTTGCAGGTATAACAAACAGGATTATGCTGGGTCCCAGGTATGAGAGATTTCTATTTGGAGTTTTGATTGGATTCTCAAACGCTGCTCTTCGAACGCTTCCTTGTAAGAGGAAATCAGAGGAATCGCTGTACGGCTGTTTGAGCTTTACACCCCTCTCTCTTTTCTTTTTATGTTTGCCTCAATATATAAGGTATACTGCCATTTCTGATTTACAATAGGGCAGAGGAGAACCTTTTGATATATCAAGTGTAACACGAATCATCCTTGGTTGCGCATTTCAGGTATTTCTTTTTAAGCGAAATGCATAGTCGGCAGGTATTCATTCTGAGTAACCCCGAGTGTGCGTGTGTACATGTATTATAAGAGGGTGAGTCGAAAGTTGGTCCCGTTTTGAGCTACACAAAATTTTAGGCCTTCATTCTTGTGCGAAACACGTGCCCGCGTCGACTGGGTACAGCGATGACGTGGAACATATGAGGCTGAAGACGCGCAGTTGGCATGGGACCACATTGGGTTGTCAAGTGAACAAAGGATGGAGGTCGATAAACGTGCAGTTCGGGTGCTCCTAAGCCCTTATTGGAAGGGGAGGGGGTAAACGCGGAAGCAGCACTGCACGAAAACGGGATCCGGCGTTTCAATGCTGGGGACACCTGTCTCAAAGACAAGCCGAGGTAAGGATATTCAATGACCACCAACACTGACTCCATGGTCGGGGCTGTGACAGCGAACCCCGATACTACTACACGACAACTGGCGACTGAGATGGGGTCTTCCTAATCCACCATCGTTTGTCACCTGCACCAGGTTGGTTTCTTTTCCAGGTTCCATCGAATGGTTACCCCAGTAGGCGGAACGTGTCGTTCTTCGTTTTCTGTCGCAAATTGCTGTCAATTCCATAGGACGATAGGTTTTGGCGTTGTATTGCAACAGGTGAGGAAAATTGGATATTCCTACCCTATCCGCTATCCTACTAATGAGATCCAGTGGCTGAGTATATGCCAGCAAGCACAGCCAGAGGTGCGAAAAGGGCAGTTCGAGGAGAAAGTCATGCTGTGCATTTGGTGGAATTGTGAGAGCATTGGGAACTCGTGCCAGATGATCAGACTGTAGAAGAGAATCTTTATGCCGAATAACTGCAACGAGTCCATGATGCTCTGCGCCAACGCCACCCAGCACTCATCAATCGGAAGTCGACGTTGCAACAGGAGGATAATACCCAAAGGCACACCTCCAGAGTGGTCAGCCGAAAACTGCAGGCATTGGAAGTTGAGAGCCTACCCCATTCTCCACACATACAGTGCAGTTTACCCCATTCTCCATATAGTCCGAATCTTTCCCCCATACAGTCCGAATCTTACCCCATACAGTCCGAATCTTACCCCATACAGTCCGGATCTTAATCCATTCTCCATACAGTCCGGATCTTACTCCATTCTCCATACAGTCCAGATCTTTCTCCATACAGTCCAGATCTTTCTCCATACAGTTCGGATCTTACTCCATTCTCCATACAGTCCAGATCTTTCTCCATACAGTCCGGATCTTACTCCATTCTCCATACAGTCCGGATCTTACTCCATTCTCTATACAGTTACTCCATTTTCCATACAGTCCGGATCTTTCTCCATTTTCCATACAGTCCGGATCTTTCTCCATACAGTTCGGTTCTTTCTCCATACAGTCCGGTTCTTTCTCCATACAGTCTAGATCTTACTCCATTTTCCGTTCGGTTCTTGCCCCCATTTTACTACTACATGTTTCTCTTTATGGCCCATTTTCTACAAGGACAGCAATTCGCTTCAGTGGTGGATGTAGAACTTGGTAGAAAGTTTCTGTTCTCGAAATCTGCCGAGTGATACCACCGTGGGATTGCGGCGCGGATGGAACGTTTGCAAAGGACTAGGAAGACAACGGTCTGTACTTTGCATAATGAAATGAGCGTGTATGGCTTTCTTGCATCATTAAACTTTTTAGCTGCAAACGGAACGAACTTTTGACTTACTTTGGTACATACAGAAATGGGTCGCAATGGGGAATCTTGTCAATAGGACTTTGTCTTTCCAGCTTTTACTTTATGCTTTTTTTTTTTTTTTTTTTTTTCAAGTATCGTTTACTGCTCACGCTACGATGTTTACTCAGTTTTTCTAAAATATCACATTACGATATACCGAAATCTGTATAGAAGTCATCTGAAAACCGGTCACCTGATATTTGCTGTACTATACAGGGTCAAAATGATTCATCCAATTTCAAATGACTGTAGTTTACGTGTTTCTAAATATACGACGATTAAATGTACATAGGGTAAAGAAGAAACTGTTCCAATTTTGTTTTTTTCATACCTCATAAATGTTCTATGTGACTTCCGTTGGTTACGCGAACTACGTCGAGGCGATAATCAAATTCCTGACATACGTGATCAAGCATGTCTGTTGTCAACGACTGCAAAGCACTATGAATGTTAACTTTGAGTTCATCTAGGGTTGTGGGCAATGATGGCACATACACATTGTCCTTAACATATCCCCATAAGTAAAAGTAGCAAGGGATCAGATCCGGAGACCTGACGGGCCACCTGTAGAGCGCCTTGTAGTCGTGTCCACAGCGACCAATCCAGCGGTTAGAAAGCTGTTCGTTAACGTAACGGCGGCGTCTAAACCGCTGTTCGTTAAGGTCGCGCTCAGTTTCAATGGACCTTATTCACCTCGCATTGCATCATGGCAAAGCTTTTTCGTGGCCGCGGCCCAACAATAGTTTGTTGACATGCGTTTTCCCATTGCTTAAAATGGCGTTACGTTGCAAAGGTTCAGGAAAATCGCGATTTTTATAAATGTATTAACGACATGTCTAACTTTTGCTGATCGTATGGTTGTGCTAATAAATCCTGCCACCTAAATTGTATAGAGAAAGGAATAACTTTCCATAATTTTCCTCTGAAAAGGACGAAATTTTTAAAGGAATGGCTGTGTAAAATGAAACGCAATTATTTCAATCCTAATGTTTATTTTCCAATATGTTCTGCTCACTTTAACGAAAAAGATTTTGGATATTTTTAAGACTACAAATCGAAGGCAGTTGAAACCTCGCAGTGTTCTTTCAAATTTCAATGTAAGAAAAAAAAAAAGGTAGAATGAGGAAAACTGCTGGCATATTTGGATCGATAAATTACGAATTAAATGTTACGTTCTTTCTCCAAAGAACGAAACAAACATATCTATAATTTTTCTTTTATTTAATGTTACGAATTCATTTAATTTTTAAGCAGATTGCCTAGCGTGCGAACCCTAGTTTGTTTCCATATTACGCATTTGTCTGGGCTTCTAAATGTTTTGTTTTGCAAAAAAAAAAAAAAAAGGTTCCCAAGTTTATGTTTCAGATATTTCGCCAATGTCTGACAATAAGAACATGAAAATTTAAAATACCGTGTACGAGAAATGATACATTAAAAACTTCATGGTGACTAATGGCGATGTTCTCCTGCAACATGCGAAATAAACATCGAACACACAATTGCCTTGGTATATTTTTGAAACTTTGACTTGTTCTAAGAAATTTATTTCTTCTTCTCCGCCCTGTAGCTATATTAATTCGTTGGCAGACTCCCTGACGTTAAGATTGCAAAAATTAGCCAACAGTAAGGGATAATCAAAAGCGACAACACTGAATCAGCAGCCATGTTGGTCCGCAGAAATACACTTCTGACGTCACATGAATAAGGTCCATTTTAAGCTTGTGGGTTTCCCATACCCCATATGTAAATGTTGTGACGGTTAAATCTTGTTACTTAAATAGAATGTTGCTTCGTTACTAAGCGTGAAGCAAATTCGTCGTCCTCCATGGTCTCCTGCATGATATTTTTCACAATGACAGTCTTTTTCGTCAAGGTGCAGATACGCGGATTACATTGCGCCATCTAGCGGTTACATTCCTAAACTCGGAGCGTTTCTCTTCATTTTAATGTGTAGTACGCTATTACCTTGATTTTTACGGAGCTATGATATAATGAAATCGGATAAATCCTTTTGAACTACTCTGTATGACTGGGAGTTCAAATAAGGATAATGCTGAACAGTGTTCCTGTATGGCATCGCATCATACAAATCGAAAACATAAAATTTAAGTCTAATCACTAATAGGCCAGTGGATCCACTGATAGATTTCCGTTAATAACACGGATCTTCTGATTTTTTGCGTTTTAATGGCTGCATTTGATTTACAAGTAACTGTAGTCACTTGTGCGATATACCTCCGATGCCAAAACTGTATAATTTGTCAAGTAGTGTGTCACTGTTTATTTATCGAACGCCTTATACAAGCCAAAAAATAAACAATCCTGATCACTGTGTACTGTGTTAAAACATCTTGTCACACATCTAAATTTTTACAAGATCCGTACTAGTAATCATGCATTCGGCCCCTCGCCTTTTTGTTTCATCTTTAATGAGCAAGATAGGTAATCAAGTTCTCACAAACGGGTTCTTTCTACAAACCGAAATAAACGAAATAGGTATAATCATATAATTCCTGCTGGTGATTTTTTTTTATAAGAATTATTTCACCCATTTTAAGAACGTCCGGGAATTGTACATTATGAAGTGTAAGTTAACAAATATACAGGGTGCCCATAAAGTCTTTCCCACATTACAAAAATTAATATAAAAAAATCTTTGTAAGTTAAAATAAAATGGTTGGCAACATAATATAGTAGAACTCCATGGTTTTTATTGGTTGTTGTTGTTTTTTCTGTTCTTTAGGTGAGCGCTACTGCTGAATAAGAGGAGCATTTCATCGATAATGGCTTCCATGCAAGAAAAAGCGGCGTGCTTGTTGTGGTTCCATGAGACCAAATTGGCGGTTACTGTCCAGCATCATTTCAGAAAAGAGTACAGACGATCGATCACCACCGGAACCAAAAAAGCTTGGTATGAAAAGTTTAAAGCGACGGGTAGAGTTGGCAGTTTCTCCCAAGCGGGCCGACCACCGGTTACACAAGAGACAGCTGCGGCTGTTCAGAAGACATTTCTGCGAAGCCTCAGGAAATCCATTAGTCGTGCTTCACTGGAAACTGGGATTTCCCGTGCCACGGTACACAAAATTTTACACAGACGTCTTCATCTGTATGCTTATAAAGTACAGATCGTTCAAGCTCTTCAACCTGATGACCGGCCTCGCCGTGCTGCATTTGCGACGGAGATGTTGCAGCGCGTAGCTCATGATAGTGATCATCTGCACCGTGTCCGTTTTTCAGATGAAGCCACATTCCACGTCTCTGGTATAGTAAATAGACACAATGTGCGAATCTAGGATCAGAAAATACCCATTATGTCATCAAACAACAGAGGCCTAGTCTGTAAATGACCTATGGGGCGACCTGATGTATGACAGAATCATCGGACCCTTCTTTCTTACAGAGCCCACGATAACATGTACCTGGACATGCTGGAACTTTTTGTAGCACCTCAGTTGCATGTTAGTTAGTTAGTTAGTTAGTTAATTGATTTTTGTGGCGCAAGGGCCAGGCATGGCCAAAGAGCGCCAGACACAGAACTATCAGTTAAAGATTTTTAAAAGCGGGGTGAAATGATTAAGAGCAGACAGGCTTGGTAAAAGTTAGAAAGGAGAATGATGAAAGTTGTGAAGACTAGTTAGTTAATTAGGTTTATATATAAATTTATTAATTTACTATTATAATTATTATAACTTTTTTTTTAAATAAGTTTTAAAACGTTAATCTGTTTTAAAACTTTTTTTAAAAAAATAAGTTTTAAAACGTTAATCTGTTTTAAAAAGGAAAATACTGCGAAAGTGTCGCAGTGGTCGCCCAAAAGCTTTTGAAGCGAAGC
The DNA here is from genome assembly GCA_039090855.1 of Macrothele yani. Lineage (NCBI taxonomy): Eukaryota > Metazoa > Arthropoda > Arachnida > Araneae > Macrothelidae > Macrothele > Macrothele yani. The sequence goes on from CM077002.1 coordinate 136,858,937, forward strand.
TGCGCCCTCGTCCAGCAGATGAGACTGAAAATAGTGAAACCGATGATTACGAAAACGAACACAACTGCACAAAACATGAGAGACGGTGAGTAAACAGTCGCATGTCTCACGCACCGGAGCAGTGTCGCCACACAGCAAATAGCTATGCGTGAAGCGACAATGCCCAATGCGGAGACGCGCAAGAACAACTTCTTCCCTACGGTTCCGGCGACACGATGATTTCCAGACTCCAAGGATAGGTTTAACACGGTGCAGTTTATTCTCCACCTGTTGGTCCCACAGACCCCGCCACGTTTGTCTGATATGATCGTGAACAAGAAAGCGAAAATCACGGTGGAATAGTGGCAAGGGTGTGACGACCAAAGAGGAGGCAGATCTAGCAGCAGCATCAGCAGACTCGTTCCCTGGGATCCCAACATGCCCAGGAATCCAGCAGAACCGAATCTGTACATCAGCCTCGAGCAAAGAACGAAGAAGTCTCCGTACGGTAAAAAGAAGTGGGTGGCCAGTGAAATCCAAAGATGAAAATGATTGCACAACACTCAACGAATCAGTGTACACAATAGCACGCTGATGAGAGCTCCACTGCACGTGAACAAGTGCAAGATACACAGCATGCATCTCCGCCGAAAACACCGTGGCCTCAGTAGGAATGCGGGCAACAGAAACTTCGTCAACGCAGACGGCGGCGGATCCAACAACACCAGCCGCCTTAAACCCATCGGTGAAAACAGGAATAAAGTCTGCATTGACGTAACGGTGTTCAGCGAAGAGCTGCTGGTACACTGACGCAGGGGTTGAGGACTTGTCAAAAGATGTAAAGCTGGTATCAACCATGACACCAAGAGGATGCCATGGGGGATCCTCAAAGCCCCTGGTCTCTCCAACGAGTGACAAGTCGAGCCCTGCATCACGAGCTACGGCCGCCATACGAAGACCGAAGGTTCGATTGCACGAGGGACGGATTTCGAACAAACGAGCATGCTGGGGATGAAAAACTGCATCGTATAAAGGATGGTCTGAGAGAGATTTAAGTTTCAGATAAAATTGAAGAGACAGCTGCAGACGGCGTAAATGAAGCGACGGTTCGTTCGCGTCGGCATAAAGGCTGGGAATGGGTGACGTGCGAAATGCTCCTGTACAAAGACGTAGCGCTTGATGGTGGATGGTATCCAACGGCCGGAGAACGGAAGGACGCGCAGAGCCATACACCATACAGCCATAATCCAGCTTAGACCGAATGAGAGAATGGTAAATACGGAACAAGGAAGTCCTGTCTGCACCCCAGGAGACTGAGGCAAGGATCTTAAGGATTGACAAGGCTCTCAGACAGGAAGTCCTGAGCCGTCGAACGTGCGAGCGAAAGGTGAGAGCACGATCAACGGTCAAACCAAGGAACTTGGTTTCCGGCAAAACTGGAATGGCTGCACGGTCCAAATAGAGCTCTGGATCAGGATGGAGGCCACGCCTCCGGCAGAAATGGACACAGGCTGTCTTGTCGGGAGAAAGAACAAACCCATTATTGTTAGCCGCTTTAACAATCTGGGTAATTGCAGACTGCAGCTGCCTTTCAACGAAATGCATGCTGGATGACGAACAGAAGATGTGAAGGTCGTCAACATAAATGGTAGCCGAAACCGCTGGAGGAAGATTTTTGAGCAGACAGTTTATGCGGAGGATGAACAGAGTCACCGAAAGAATGCTGCCTTGAGGGACACCTTGTTCTTGATGGAAAAAGGCAGAGAGCGTCGTACCCAGGCGCACCTGGAACACGCGGTTACGAAGGAAGCTGGCAATGAATGTTGGGAGGTTTCCACGCAACCCATTTTCGTGGAGGTCACGGAGGATACCGTGACGCCACGCTCTATCGTAAGCTTTTTCGATGTCAAAAAATACAGACACCGGGTGCTGCCTACGTACGAACGCTTCACGAACAGACGTCTCAAGGAGCAGGAGATGGTCAGGAGCTGAACGATGACGGCGGAAGCCGCTTTGTGATGGAGACAGTATTCGATGTTCTCCTAGAAAATAAATTAGCCGGGAATTAACCATTCGTTCAAGGATTTTGCACAGACAGCTAGTGAGGGCAATTGGCCGATAACTAGAGAGAGACTTGGGGTCTTTGCCAGGCTTGGGAAAAGGTAAAACAAAAGCTCTTCGCCAAGAGTCCGGGAAACTGTGCTCCAACCAAATGCGGTTGAAAAGCACTAACAGATTCTCGAGAGACGACTGCGAGAGATGACGGATCATGTCATAGTGGATGCCGTCGGGACCGACAGATGTTGCACCGCACCGATGCAGAGCCACCCGTAGTTCAACCATGCTGAAGGGGGAGTTATACTCAGTGTTATAAAAAGGCGCAAAGGAGATTTTCTGGCGTTCCGCGGTTGTTTCATGCACTCCAACCTTCGGTTATTTTTCCAACAAGACGGTACCCCACCACACTGGTCAATAACGGTTCGTGAGTTCCTGAATGCCATTTTTCCGGACAGATGGATTGGCAGCGACGATCCCATGATATGGACACCTCGATTGCCCAACATAACTCCTCTAGACTTTTTCCTGTGGGGTAAAGTCTAAAGAGGTTATGTAGTTATGTTACTCTAGCAGGATTCCGGATGTCGAGACGTTGAAGAGCAGAATAACGGACGTCACTGGTTCTGTCTCTGCTAAAATGTTAAACAAAACACGGCGTGAAATCGAATATCGCTTAGATGTCCTCCAGGCCACAATGGCGCCCATGTGGAGGTGTACTGTCACTAGAAAAAAAAACTGTACTTGTGCATTATCAATGTCGTGCAATCCCTTTCTTGTACATGTAATACATTTTTATATTAATTTTTGTAATGTGGGAAAGACTTGGACACACTGTATATATTTGTCAAGGGGACAACATATTTGTTTACTTCAGGGAACACAGAATTACCTGGATCAACATTGGACCAACATTAGTTTTAATGGCGTGTACTGCGTTATAAAGCTCATCATGAGTAGGATTTTGTACAAAAAAAAAATTACTATATTTATTGGCACTGGTTTGAATTTTTGTTTACATGTTGGACGTTGGTGAATTGCCGATACTAGTTTAAGTATTAGTAAATCTGAATATTCATTCTCATCGAGCTACGATAATTTTTCCATGCGGTGTATATTTATTTTTAAATGCTGATTTACTGATTGGGCCGCGGGTGGCCTAGTGGTCAACGTTTGTGACTGTGACGGAGAAGACCTCGGGTTCGATCCCAGGCAGGTACGAACGCTCGAACCACTAAATACCCGCCGTGCGTCGGATGGGCACGTTAAGCCGTCGGACTCCGGGTACTGGCCTCCCGGTATTAAATAAGGGCGTCTTCCTCCCTCGTTCTACCTCGCTTCCGTGTCACTTTCCTATCGGGCACTCTAGCCCAAATTCCCTTAGCTTCCTATTTCTAAGGGTTGAAGACCTGGGGTCAGACACTCCCTTCCTAAAATCCTCTACATCTGATCTGATCTGATTTACTGATTTCTATTGATTTTAGACCCATTTTCTGGACTCCTGGCAAATGTCTCTGGATACAATTCTACTAAAAAATTAAAGACCTACTGAGTATACATAGGGTATCATCATCATCATCATCGTCAACCATTACACTGGTCAACACACTTTTTCTGGCATAAGGAATTCCAACGGTTTTAAGGTAATTTTGGGGTGCTGATTACAAATCTGGCATCAGTTTTTGTCTATCACATCAGGTTTTTGAGATATCAAATATTGCATTTTCAATAAAAACAGCAAATTTATGCTCATATAAGAATAGCTAAACAGACATAGATACAAGAATAAGATAAGATACAATATACAATAATAATGAAACAAACATTTAATGAGCCGTTGCACAAAGTTGTGAGAGTGACTGCATATCAATGAGAGTGAATTCATATTACCATGTAAGAATTGAATTGTGAAGATAAGAAAAATATGCACAAAAAGGATATTAACAATAGTGATGTTACATCTGCATAAACGACCTCTTCTTTGACGATCTCCGATGTAAACTTGTGGAATGTCTCTCATCAAGGACCAGCAGTAATCTGCCATCATGTTTGAGTCCCATCGGCCTTGGTAACGTTTTTCCATAACTATAATGTCTTGATGAAAGCGTTCACCTTGCTCTTCGCTCACGTGACCCATGTTCTCCGGATACTGGGCCAAGTGACTATGTAAGTAGTGAACCTTGATGCTCATTCTACATCCAAATGCTTCGAAATTCAAGAGCAGCTCCTCCACAATTTCTCGATAGTTGTCCACTTTCCTGTTCCCAAGGAAATTCCGCGCCACATCAGAGAATGCATTCCAAGCTCTAGCCTCTGCCGCAGTCATCGTTGTAACAAAGTGTGGATCCCTGATGAGTGTCCTTATTTGAGGGCCATCAAATATTCCTGCATATTTCTTCTCGGCACTGAGACTTGAAAAGGTAGAACATATATAGCTGAAGCAGTCTCCAGTGTGATCAAGAGCTTTGACGAATTGCTTCATTAACCCAAGTTTTATGTGCAGTGGGGGAAATACAATTTTATTCCTATCAACCAGAGGCTCATTCTTGATGTTCTTGTCACCAGGCATCAAACTGATTCTTGGTGGCCAGTTCTTTTTAACCCAGTGTACTAATGTAGCCCTACTGTCCCAGTAGCACAGGAAACAAGGGTATTTGGTGTGACCTCCTTTTTCGAAATCACAATTCGAATTTTGCGATTTCGAAAAAGGTACCAATATCCAATATCATTGCGTCGGTTGAGGAGTCCGTGATAAAAAGCGATCTAAATTCAGATCAAAAGGAAACGATTAGACATTGCGTTAGCCAGACAATAACGGCAAAGTTCCTCCTACCATTTAAACCGAATCTCAGCAAGGAAGAATACTATGCTCTAAAAGAATTGCAGTCAAATCGCGATATTATCATCACTAAAGCTGATAAAGGAGGACAAGTTGTTATTCTGGACAAGAAACATTACGATGCAGAGGTCGAAAAACTTATTACCGAGGGACCCTATAAGGAAATAAAAAATGACCCATCGGAGAAACATTTAAAGGAAGTTCGGAAAGTGGTAACAAGTTGTGTAACCCTTGACCAAAGCTCAAAAAATCATCTGAAGCCCTCATATTCCCGTTGTCCACGTTTTTATGCACTTCCGAAGATACACAAGATTGGTGTCCCCTTTCGTCCCATAGTCAGCAATATAGTTGGCCAAATTTCTATCTTCGAAACTTTCGACTTTAACGACTTCTTCGAACACAACTTCTGTAAAAAATACCATTGATTTTGTCAATCGGCTAAAGCGACATCCATTCAACGACCAGTTCATGTTATCCTTCGATGTGAAATCCATGTTCACAAGTATCCCAGTTAATGGAGCTCTCCAAGCATTAAAGTCAAGTCTCAAAGAACATAATTTCAGCCAACCAGAAACAGAAGAGTTTTTGAGGCTAGTGGAAATTTGTGTAAGACAAAACAGTTTCCTTTTTCGTGGAAGATTTTTCCAACAGACCGAAGGCCTTGCAATGGGTAGCCCACTGTCACCTATTTTATGCGAAGTCTACATGCGTCACTTTGAAGACCAACTATTTCAGCTTGTTACATTTGACCTGTGGATTCGATATGTAGATGATACTTTTGTTCTCTGGAATGGCATGAACTCGGAAATACCTAAATTAGTTGAACTTATCAATTCAATCGATCCCCATATACAGTTCACATATGAGACTGAGAATAATGGCTGCTTACCATTCCTCGATGTCCTTGTGTCACGCTCTCAAGGATCCTTTAGTACAACAGTTTATCGAAAACCATTTGCTGTTTCCTTACCCCCTCATGCAAAATCAAATCATCCGTGGAAACAAAAGATCTCGGCCTTCTTCACATACTATATCGTGCAATACATATCTGCTCAACTGAGGATTCCTTACAGAAAGAGCTTGATTTTCTTAAACGAATTGCAGCACACAGAGGATACAGCCCTTCCGTTATAGACAAAGCTGTCCAAAAGTTTCGAAAACCAAAGCCTGTCTGCACGCTCATGCCTATAGACCTCCCAATACAAAAGAATTGGGCAGTTATCCCATTTGCTCCTCAGATTTGCTTCGCGATTTCAAAAATCCTTAAAAGTTTTAATTTCAAAGTTATTTTCAAACCCATAAACAAGATGAATTTTTACGGATCAAAAGACTACATCGAAGACTTAAACTCCTGGGGAATTTATCAGATACCTTGTGAATGTGGACTTTCATATATAGGACAGACCCGCAGGGCTTTAAGCTTCCGTGTGAAGGAACACAAGACATATGTACGGAACTATGAACTGAAGAAGTCGTCTATAGCTCAACATTGTCACGAAAATAACCATAACTTTTTGTTTGGATACGCTACGCTTATTGATAAACCGGACTCGACTTTCAAGCTTAATATATTAGAAGCTTTCCACATATACCGGAACTCGTCACGGCTTGTCAACGACATGACGTCGACTCCATTTCTTTCAAGCGCGTGGAAACAACTCTCCAAAACCCGTGACCGTCAGAATTCTGATGATGTCACAATGATTTGAATGTTTACGCTCCATTCGTCCTGAGGAAGCCGAGCCAATCGCTCTGCGAAACTATAGTCGATGTATAATAAACATTTTATTGTGCGAAACGTTGTTATTATTATTCTATCTTAACACCGCAAGCTTCGTAGTTATAAATTATATATAAACAAGTTGACCATCTGAATGGAAGTACTTTGGCAGTGCTGCTTCTCCGTTACGATAAAAGGAGACACTAGTGCCAGGTCTGAGTAGTCCTTTCTCTTGCAGCCTGGAAGCCAACAATTCAGCAGACTGCTTCGGCAAATACAAATCTCTTACAAGATCATTCAATTCAGGCTGACTAAACAGAGAAATTTTATCACAATCTGCATCAGATGGCGTATATTCGATCTGAGCATCATCATCATCGTCTGTAGAAGCAGGTAAACAGGGATTCAACATCAATCTCTGGTAGCTCAGTAAATATAGGCACAGGTATTTCCTCACAGTGCTCAACTGGTCGTCTGGCAGATGGGATATCTGGGTATTGTAAGCGTTGTTTGTTTTTCTTATTTAAACCTTTTACATTGACAAGGCAGAAGTAGCAGTTATCCAAATGGTTTGTAGGTTCTCTCCAAACCATTGGCACACCAAACTTCAGCTTAGCATTATTTCCTTTAGACCATGATCGCAAAGTTTCAACACGAAGTTTTACACACTTTGTGAGGAGCACAATTTTTGTCTTGGTCTCCAAGTCGTACTTTAAAGTAGGCAAGATAAACCTTCTTAACAAAGGTATTGATGTTGCGCCTTTGATCTTGCAAAGTGAAGCTGCCACAGATGTAGCAGAAGATATCTGGGTCATTACTGCATTTCCTTCTTCCGGATGTTGTAGCCATTGTTAGATCACGACCTGCAGAAGCAAAATATTAAACAAATGCGGATATCTACATAAAATGATATTATAAACACACTATCCTAAAAATACAACACCATATTTTAACACTAAAGCAGTCACTGACTCGCAACAACTTGCAATCATAAGTGACAAAGAGTTAATTTCGGGTAAAATCAATGAAAATGGGGTGTGCCGATAGCATAAAAATGAGATGTGATAGAGCAAATCTGAGATCAGATTTGGAATCAGCACCCTGAAATTAGTCTAAAACAGCTGCAAAAGTCCAGGCCAGATTATTTTTTTTTCTTGACCAGTGTTATTAATCCACTGCTGAACGAAGGTCTCTTCAAGTTTCTTCCACAACAGTCTGTCTTGTGCCAATCTACTCCATGTTACTCCCACAACTTTCGAATTTCATCCGCCCATCTCCCATGTGGTCTTCTTCTGGGTCTTTTCCTGTCCCTTGGAATCCAATCTAAAATTTCGACTGTCCATCGATGGTCTGTTCTGGCAGTACGTCCCGCCCATTGCCATTTCAGGGATTTAACTCTGATCATGATGTCTTCCACTCTTGTCATTTTTCTGATACACGAGTTCCTCTTCTTATCTATCCTGGTTACACCAAGCATGCACCTCTCCATGCTGCTTTGAGTTGTCTGCAGTCTTGTATGTCTCTTTTAGTTAAGGTCCACGTCTCTGCACCATACGTAAGCACTGGAAGGATGCGTTGATCAAACACTTTTCTTTTAAAACATAATGGCATATTGCTCTTGAAAATTATACTGTTTCTTCCAAAAGCTCTCCAGGCAAGTTTTGTACGCCGATTAATTTCTTCATCAATGTGACCCTCACTTGATATCTGCTGTCCAAGATAAACGTACGAATCTGTTATCTCCAGCATTTCTCCATCAATCGATAAATCTTCATTTCTTGTAAAAGCATTGTACATCACTTTTGCCTTCTGAAAGTTCATTTTTAGTCCCACTTCTTTACTCTTGTCAGCAAGTTCCTGGATCATACTCTGTAGCTCTGATGGGGTAGTTGCAAAAATGACTATACGTCATCAGCAAAACGAAGGTGGGTTAGATAATCTCCATTAATCTTTATCCCTTTGTTTTTCCAGTTCAGTGATTGAAAGACATTTTCCAATGTGGCATTAAAGAGCTTGGGAGATTAGGTGTCACCTTGTCTCACTCCCTTTCCAATTTTTATGTGTGTTGTATTCTCAAACAACCGAATCTTTGCACTTGCATGTACTACGAAATCTCCCTACAAAGAGATTATGACGATCCGCCGACTGTTACGATGTCTTTCACAAATCCGAACGAAACAAAACCGTTTAAATAACGTTAATTTATCTAAGCAGTTTTTAAAAATTCCATCTATAACGATTACTTCGTTATAATGAACCCATCGTCAATGAGCGCAGTGTAATTTTATCCTGTTTATATAACGCTTTCGGACGTACTTACTTTTCGTCTCAAAAGTTTATCAGAACTTCTGTAAATTTGCCAAAATAGTGGTCCACGGAAACGAGGATGCGTCAGCTCGGTGACGAAGGCTGGGGAGCCCGAGATTTTCCTCCTTCACGGGCAAGTGCGGAAGATCGTTGTGTACAACGAAGCACTACGATCATCAAGGTAAAAGGCAACTAACTGGAGGAGGATGGTATAGCAGGTAAGAAAAAAAAAGGGAGCATGACATCACAGCTTCAGTTCCATGTTATCCAACCAGAGACTGATGAAGGTTAAAGTTCAATACTGATGAAACTGGAATTAAAAATGTTGGAAAACACACACATACACACGTTCCAAGACAAAACCCGGAGCAATCACCTCGGTTACGCAAATCTTTTATGAAGTTTTAAAGGATTCTGTTCACTATGATGTCTGCCTATATACTAATGTAAAAGTAGCAATAAAACGCATACGTCTTTGAAGAATTATACACTGAGTGATAATCGAAAACTTCATTGGTCCTCCTTTCGCCCTCAGCGCAGCAGTTATCCGACGTGGCATCGATTCAATAAGATGCTAGAAGCAGTAGGGAAGTATGGCCAACCAAGTTATGTGTAATGCGGCCTTCAGTGCAGGTATGGAAATACTTGGTGTATCCAAATGCCTGATATGCCGTTCCATAGTGTCCCCCACAAGTGCTCTACGGGATTCCTCGGATTCTGAGATGTGAGACTCCGAGAAATCTCACATCTTGGAGTTTCATCTCAGGCTCCAAGCAATTTCACAATGCTTTGAGTCTGAGATGATAGGCCAATCAGTATGCTCGGAGTCTGACAAGGAAACGGACAGGTGGTTGTCGCTGATTGCAAAACCAAAGTATGTTGTTTAGATAGAGGATCATAAGATATGTTTATATCCAAACTTTGAGCTGCTATGGACAACAGAGGGAGCCACTAGTCTTGTTCATGAGCATTATATTAAGTAATGTATGTATATTATGAATGTTACATTATAACTTCTATTATTTTCTATAAAAATAAGTGCAAGAAGTCCCTATAAAAATTATGGTTCAATTCATAACAGACACTCTGTTGGTAACATCAAGCATGAACTTTTGGCACAGAAACCACTTTCTCGTCTGCAGTCTTTTGTTCACTATCAGTTTTCAGCGCCTCGATTTCAAAACCTAATCCGCTTTGCATTTTATAAGTGTTGTTATGTCACTACTCACACTGGATACTTCCAAACACCTCTCCAGTATTGTTCTGAATCGTGTCTAATTGAGGAATATGGTAGAGAAGATTGCGAGGAAACAGCGTTCATGAAATGTGCTCACTGTGAGAACTACTTTTGCTTGGATCATTCCATAATTAAAGATCTTCATATTTTTTGTCGTACATGAAAGGTGAGTGCAATCAATGTATGTCCATTACTGAACACGCCATATTGTATATTCATTCATGAATACTTTGTAATGTATACCAATTGCTTAAAACAACAAAAACCATTCTGATACGGGCAGCAAGAGTTATGGAGATTCCATGAATATTATCTCTGCCAGTGTTCTTTGACGTCCTATAACTTCATCATTTATATTCCATATCACCTAAAAGTTTGTCATTATACATTCAGTACTGTCGAATGATATAACAAACACTGTGCATCTAGCGACAACGGTCCGGACCGTTCCCTTGTGAGATGTGTTCCTCAAACCATTCTTGCACAGCACTGGACCTGTGGCTCGCACATTGTCATCTTGTAAGACAACGCCGCCATTCGGGGAAAACTGCAACATTGTTGGGTGTACAGAGTCAGCAAACAATTCACAATAGTGGGCACCAGTTATACGTTGTTCCACATGCACCAGGGGTCCAAGTTCTTTCCAGGTAAACATGCCCCACACCATACAACCGCCCCCCACCGTCTTGCACCGTGAAGACCATACATGTATGGATCGAGTGCCTCATGTTGCTTGCGCCAAATACGTACACGGCCATTCACGGAGTGGAAGTAAAAGACGCAACTCGTCAGACCACCGCACTTTTTCCAGTCATCCGACGTACAACTTGCATGATCTTTGCACCAGGCGAGTCTTTTGTGCTGACGAACAGTGGGTAGGAGAAGATGTCGTCGGGGTTGCCTGCTGTTATAGCTCGCCCATACGTGGAAGCATTTGACGCATGGTCATGACAGATACTGTTCCAGGCCGACCTCTGTTGTATATTGGGTGGTCAACTGTTTAACAGTGCTGCGTCTGTTGGCCGAATCGTCGGACACGACGCTCACCTCTCATATCAACCTGTCGCTGTCCTGAGAAGTTTTGCCTCAGGGTGGTTGTTTGACCATTTTCACGCCAGTCCTGATACACTTGAACTACGGTTGCTCACGAACAACCCCGCCAGTTAAGACGTATGGGTAATCGAAGCACCTACTCTCCGAGCTCCCACAATCTGTCCTTTCTCAAAAGTCCGATAAATCTTTCCGTTTACCCAATCACGCTCCGAATTTTACTACCTACTGCACCACTCGCACCTTATATATGCTACGTCGGTCGACTAATCGCGCCCTCTCCGAAATCACGTGGTCAACGGGCCGCATCTACTTTTGATAGGGGTGGTCCTTATTCAGTGATCACTCGTTGTACGTAGAAATTAATACAATCAACAGAAAATTTTACACTTGATATAACGACGAAATGATCGGTTAATAGCGTCGGAAACAGACAATAAATAATTAGGGGCCAGCAGCTTGATGACACTTTTGAAGTTGATCTTAGATGAATAGTTTATATACGTGGCGATACTGTTCAATTGCAAACATTAACAAAACAAACTGCTTTGGGGCTAAACACACTCCGTTAAACCGGTCGCAACCTTTTTTTTTTTCTTTTTTTCATGTTTTTCTCTGGAATACTGAGCTACTTTTTGAATAAACACTCAAGTTTTCTTTTCTACAAGCTTCTTGAGACGTCACACTCGCAAAACGTATGTTCCAGTGAAGCTGCGGTTGCGGTAACAGCATATCTTCATAGCTCTAGCTTCAGTACCGTAAATTCAACTAGAGGCTAACGAAGTTTAAAACTCAATATTGATGTGATTTGGATTAAAAAATACAGTGGTTTTCAAAAGCTCTGAACAACTGAACTCGTAATTACAGTAGCTGTCCCGAAAAACGAAGTAGTGATGATGAAAGCTCTGGCGCGGATGAATACGATCTGTTAGAGTCCCTGTTGGCAAAATTTCAATTTTTTGTGTATTTTAGTGTAACATACTTTTTATGTCACGAGATGGCGTTGTGCCCTCTCCTCTCTTGGAAAAATGTCTTGCGAAAGGTTCATGAGATACGAATATGGTCACGTGTTTTTGGAACTTGGGCCAAAGTATAGAGTGGGTGCGGATCCCTTCTCGCTCTGTGCGTGTGAAATATGGTGGGAGCATCTTTGTCAAATGACTGTGAGAACGATTTTTTTTTTTTTTTTACCTTCCTGTAAGGCTTCGAATTAAACGCGAGTTAAAAAAAGTGTGTTACCATTAAAAATACAGGTAGGACTCTGTTTACACCAGGGTTGGGCTCCTGAGATTTCTAGGGTAAATTGAAGCAAAAGTGTAATAGGAACATACGTAAATGCATTAGGTTCCGTTCCGAGATTTTCAGTAATCAACACAAAATACTTAAAAAATGTTTTATTTTATGAAATTTAGGTATTGAAAATTGTATACGCTTTTAGAAAAAGAAAATTTAATTCTTTAAAAACGATAAAATAGATGTCTGTTGGGTTATCTTCTTTTCTGACAATAAATTATAGTATGGTTATATAATGTTCGAATAATAAGTTATAGTATGGCTGCATCGCGTTGTCTAGCCTACAGTGCGTTTGTCAGTTCACTTGTAGTTCTTAGTCCTTGGTAAATGTAATTTGCTTTCTTTCGTCGCATTTTATGTTCCGCTTTTTAATTAATTATTTAAATTTTAGGCCGTAGTTTGATCATTTAGTATTGTTGGCGAGGTTAGTGTTAGATATTGAAGAGGACGCCAACTTATCAGAAGAATCATTGCTTGCAGGTTCCTGTCATTGAAGCAGGGAAGCAAATAAATATTTAAACAAAACGAATGTAACGACAGGTGATTTCGTCCTCGCAAATCTTTATTCTTCAGTGTGGGGGAGAAAAGGGAAAATATTGGTTGGTCAAAATAAATAATACACACTTCCGGCGGGAGATGGATATTTCGGGTGGTTTTCTCTATGTATTTCCTGCCAAATCTGTTCTCATTCATGCTTGAGCAAAGACGTTCCTCCCTGCCTACTACCTAAGCAAAATCCTTCCTAACTGTCTGAAATCCCCAAACAAGACTCCCTGTTTATGACCACTGGGTATTTCCTCCTTTCACTCTCCGCCGCTTGGAGGAAGATGCTCCTGAAGCAAGAAGCTGATTTCCTTTAATTGCTTACCGACGAATTGTCACTGGCGGGCTTTCTCCAAGGAAGTGTGTCCTCCAACGACGGGGGATAAAGGAGAGGTGGGATTCTTTTGTTCGTAGATGGTCCCGGTCAACGAAGGAATGACTGTTCCCGAAGGACCTGTTAAGCACCATTTTAACTGAAGGCGAATTTCTAGCTGTTGTTGGCACACAATATAACCAAAATCACTATTTAATTATACAGTATTTTAAATATTTCCATTTAACAGTATTATGGTTTCATTACAATGTCGGGACCATCTGTATCTTGGAGTGTACTACGAGTCGATTATTCACGAGCAGTGGAAACAAACGTTTCAGGAAATGAAACTATCTTGAATGCATCACAGACCAACAATCTGCTGCTGCTGTGTGGCACCCGAGTGTTACAGGACTGTTCACTTTATTGCTCCTACTGGCCTGTCTCAAGGGTTCGTAAGACCTTCGCGGCATGAAGTCAGAATTTCCGGGGTTTCAATCATAACTTTCCCCGATGATGAAGACGAATAAAATAACCAGCTAAAGTGAAGACTCGCTCTTTTGTAGTGAAGAGTTTTTTCACTGAAGAATACGGGGAGAGTCACTTTCGGGGAGCTTTCTTTAAGTTTCTCTACAGTATACTAACACGACGATTGCATCCTGTTTATCTATCAGGCTTTTTACTCGGTTACTTCGGCTGCAACATTTCTGTTCTCAAAATTTCATCTCTGGTTCAGTCACACTTTTCGAAATCGGGCATTCTAAATCTCTATTTTTCCATCTTTGCTCGCGGAGGCAGAAAATAGCTCTCTCGTAGGGAGAATTAATCTCTTACCTCCAAAACAACTCTTCCTTCATAGGCCAGTTCTAAACTCCTGCTGTTTTGTCCCTCCCCTCAAATGCAGGCTACTTTTATTGCCTTCTTGTCCACTTGACGCCTCTACTTTTACACCACTTCGTTAACAATGTACTTCGCTATGCATTTTCTGTTACGTGCGAACCTTTCTTCGTTCCTATCCTACTGAACAAGGAGAAGAATCCCGAGGAATCCGAACACAGCTGTAACACCAATTTCCTGGGCAATGAAGATCCAAACGGACTTCATGAGCAACAAATACATGGAAAACTGCTAACTGTAATGTTCGAAACGAAAGGAAAGGGGAGGGCGTCTCCCATATTTTCTCCAAAAGCACTAACAGAAGGGGAAATGATTTTAACTTGCGAGATATTCAAAATGGTTATTAAAATGTACCCACACTAAAAATCTATAATCCCAGGGTTACAACAGATTGCGGAGTTTTCTTTTGTGTGGTACGTAGTTTCTCACGCGAAGATGATGAACGTAAAAATGTTATGAACTGTACTTTCATTACAGAAAAAGAAATTAACAAAAATGTCTTTCAAATAATTTTTTTTCATGGTCAACAGCTGTGAATTTATGTTTTCATTTTATTTATTTTTTTGTCTTTGGGGGTTTAACGCCCACCGTGAGCAACTTTTAAAGGCTATAAGCCGTCACTCGTCCCTAATTTAGGGACGCTGGTTCCAGGAAAGGGAAGACAGTCAGTGCCATACGACAAACACACCATCCATGCCCAGAGTTGTATATAAAAAAAATGTATCTGCATACACAACCATTGAAACAGAAAACTTGCTGCAAACCCCAAGATGCACGAATCCCGATAACAATAGAATAAGATAAAGAATAATTAATTAAACAATTATTAGAACATTACAGATTTCAATGAGGGCAAAGTAAGTACATTGCAATTAAATGGGCAGCAATGTGTGTGAAATGGATTTATGGCAAAATATTAATATATTGGACTATGAACCTCATTAAAACAAGAGACTAAATTTTGGCATTCAGAAAAGCTGTTCCATAAATGAAACTTAAAAATTTATAAACAGCATTTGCAATAATTTCATAAAAGGAAAAGAAATCGAAAAGGTAGATGAATACATTTATTTAGGTCAAGTAATCAGTTTTAAAGAAAGATAAGAAAGAGAAATCAATAGAAGAATTAATTATCCAAGGTAAATAGCCTTTTGGAGACTTAAAGACTATTTAACAGGCGATCTCCATTGTGTTTAAAAAGAAAAATCTTCAATGCATGTATTAACCCAGAATTTACCTATGGAAGTGAAACGTGAAGTATCACAGAACGACAATGTGAAAACATAAGAGTATTGGTAAGAAAGTTAGAGAGAAGAATGTTGGGAATAACAAGAAGAGGCAGAGTTAGAAATGTACTTATAAGAGAAAGAACAGGAATAGTAGATATAAAAATAATAAAAGAATCAAAGTGGGGATGGGCCGGACATATTGGAAGACTGAAAGATGGACACGAGTAATAACAGAATGGCAACCGAGAGATGGAAAGAGACGAAGGGGACGCCAGAGAACAAGATGGAGATATGACCTTCAGAAATTTAGAGGAGCTAAATGTTTGGTTGAGGCTAAGGATCAAGGAAGTTGGACAAGATTGGGGGAGGCCTATACCCTGCAGTGGGTGCCGACAGGCTAAGAAGAATTAAAGGTTAACAAAATACATAAAAAAACGACTTTAATTTAAAAAAACTGGAAACAGGAACCTGGCAATAAAATTTTGATACAGTTTCTATACAATTGAGAACAGGTCTAGATAAAAATCTAGAGGCCAGAAATGTCTGTAAAAACAAAAGAATTCAAAAAGATGTGAAAAATAATTGAAAGTTCAAGTTAAATAGAATTAAGTACTCGTGTATTATTCTAAGTAAAGCCAAGTATTTCAATTCCTGTAAAAAAAAAATTTTAATCTCCAAGCAAAAAAGCTATCTGCAAAATCTGCTAATAATTTGAAAACTATCCGCGTACGTCTACTTTCTGCAACTCTCTGTTCATGCCTTATTAGAGATTTGAATCTACGACCACTCAAATTGAAAGGTCGGAAGCCAGTGCTTTATACCACTGCGCCACAGGGGCGTCTATATTTTTTTAATTATTTTTCTTGCATAAATCAATGCATTTTTAAAAAAAACTTGATTTCATTTTTGTAAATAGCTAGCTCCAAATTTCAACAAAGCGACAATAGCATTAATTTATTATAAAGAACGCTGTTCTAAGTAACAAATAAAGGCATCATAATCGCATAACAAAAATCCGAAGATTGGGAAAAACGTGATATGGTTATAAGAAACCAAAAATCACGTCTCCCTGAGATTCGTTATAGAGGCTTGACTGAAAAGTACCTCACACACACACACACACACACACACAAATAATAAAATTGGCCTTGATAAATGAACGCCACATTTTTTCGGAGGGGGCGGGGAGGGAGCTATTCTTCAAAGAAAACAAATGTTCCTTTGAGTTACGGCTGCTAGCGTAAGGGTGGATGTTTTTACAGGAAATATAAATATTCTCGTTTTCTTGACCCTGTGCTCTCATGATCCGAGCGAACGGTCGATGCACCCACCCGTTTTTTGAAGTCCGCCTGGCCTGCGCACAAGAAACGCCAACTGACTCTCGCTTCGACTAGATGGCGAGCATGCGGGAGGGTAGAACGGAAAGGCGGCCAAGCGCCGCGGGCACAGTGACCTCTAAGGTGGATTTTCGTCTTGCGTTCGTTCTTCAAGATGATGTCAGTCAGAAGCAGAAAGAATGAAACACCCAACCTTCCGGTGAAGATGACACACATGGAGTTCGCAATAACTGCACGACGCCTCGTTCCACCTCCCACCGATCCCGTGAAGTCCCTCCACACTCTTCATAAAGAGGGAAAATGAAAAAGAGCGACAGATGTTGAACACAAGTACTACTGGAAATTCGAAACCTGATGAGCAGAAAAAAAAAAAAAAAAAAAAAAACGCCAAATCAGGAGAAAGGCTTCATAAGTTTTTGTAGACTACTAGGGTGCACCTTTTTTTTTTTTTTTTTTTTGCAATATGTGTGTAAACTGGCATGCTATTGTGCAGCACTATACATGGAACATCATTTAACGCCGCAGAATATGGGAGGCCTAATTTTTAAAAAAATATGCATAGAAAGGAAAAGCGACGGAACTGTAACTCCATGTGAATTAAACAGCTTTCACTTGAGAAATTGGATACTCATTTTTTTTTTTTTTAAAGGACACCTGAATTTCACGAAAACACGGCTCTTGCACGTCGAATTAAGGTGGATCCACCTAAAATCTTTGCTTCGTATTTCCAATGGGCAGACTTCTGTAGCCCTTTTCTTCACAATTAATGTGTTCCCAAGAACGAAAATTTTAACATTGATAAAAATAACTTCATATTATAGCCTAGTATACTTTAATATTTTCAAAAACTTAACCATGATTATATTAAAAATCAATAACATTTCCTTTGGTGGTGTTGAGACCAGAAAAATAAAGGCGCGACCCTGTACATTGATAACGTCAGTAGACAAACAAATGTTGGGTTGCTTGATTATGGTTAAATTTTAGAAAATATTAAGTATACTAGGCTATAATATGAAGTTAATTTTACCGATGTTCACATTTTCACCCTCGGGTAAGCATTAATTGTGAAGAAAATGGTTACAGAAGTTTGCCCATTGGAAATACAAGGCAAAGATTTTAGGTGGACCCACCTTAACTAAACTTATTATCGAAGATCAACAGACGAAAAAAAATTACATTCGATAATCCGGAATTATTATTGATCGCATTCAGTTAATAACAGGAAGGAAACCCACAGATTAAAATCTCAGGGTGATTGATTTCTCCTCTCTCCTATGGGGAATGTACAGAAGAATAATTTGTGGAAGATTTTCCCCAAGAGTTCATTGCTGCTGAATGGAGTGTAATTACCTGATTAAGCATGGCCTAGCCATATAAATGAAATTCTTAAGACCAAAGGACTATAGCAACTGGAATAGGGAGAACAGGAAACACGTCATCTGGTCTGACATGTCACGGTTTCACCTCTACCACGCCGATGGGAAGGTGCGTGTGTGGAGTAAACCACACGAAGAGATGACCCCGCTTGCCCAAGGTAACTTGCGATCAAGCAGGCCAGTGGATGCTGGGTTTACAGTTTGGGGTGCGTTTGCGTGTGCACCCTGGGTGCCTCTCGTTCCCGTCGAGACTTTCGTTACAGGCACAAACTATGTGAACATTCTCGCCGCCTATCTATACCCGTTCGTAACGATTCTCTTTCCGCACCATGACGCTATCTTTCAACAGAACAACGCTACAGCGCATATTTCCTGAGTTGCAACCAGTTGGTGTCAGGAGCATTCAAGTTTATCACACTTGAATGACACCCCTGATCTGAACCCCATTGAGAATTTGAGGGACGAATTGGATAGATCTGCTCGAGCCCGCCAACTCTCCACCGGCAACTGTCGGTGCTCTACGACAGGCAATCCTCGTTTCATGGGCGGCAATACCACCTCCGTGTTCTCAACACCTCACTGAGTCCTTATCAAGAAGTCTGGCTGCCGTTGTGAAGGTAAAACATGGAGTAACACGTTATTAGGTAGGTGTACATAATAATTTGTCCATTCAGTGTATTGTTAACTTGGCTTCTTCTTCCAGGTTAACGTTGTAAATAACGATCACAGTGCTACATGAATGGTGATAATAATAACAGACTCTTTCATCTCGGGTTTCGTAGTTAGAGTTCGGCACGCAAACACCGATGTGAAGGAAAACAATAGAAGAGCTAATTAATAATATGCAGGACGCTACACTATTTCATGAAATACTTCTGTACCTTTTAAAACGATTTATTTCTCTTATCCATTTCGCCGAAGGTTGTTCTTAAGCTCTCTTTACTTTGTTTCTTGCGAAAAATATAAGATACTGTTTGTTGCCAGCAATACAAGTATATGCCACGCTCTGTGGATACTTGTTACCGATAACTTTCTACACCTTTCTTTCGCGCCATAGGGAGGAACCCTTTTCCCCCGTAGTTAAGAACGTCGTACCCTGGAACAAAGCCCCTTGGCTTCCACCACGACCGACCTCTCCTATCTCTCCGAGTTGACTGCCCCTGTTTCCTTTCGCCATCTTGCCCCTAGGCGATGAGTGACCTTAGCCTTCCAACACACACAGCGATACTTTACTCTCACGGATTAAAAGGCGGCGTCCCAAGACAAAAGCCTCAAAGCTGAGAATAGTAGCTCCTGGCGTACCATTCGGTTACCTTTGATCATACATATCGAAAAGCGTTAATTGCATTTGACAATACCAAATGCGGCTTCGAACTACAAAGCTGAGGCTTGCAATGGTTTTCAGATGCTCTCTGAAAATCCCTACTTCCTGACAACGTGAACAAGGGGCAACTTTCCCAGGATTGTAGAACAAATAAACAAGTTAGTAAAAACATGCAATGCATTGAATTATGATACGCTTTCCAACATACCAGAAATTATTACTCAAGTTATGTGGATAATGGCTGTGGAATAAATCTTGCTCCTGTGTCCTGACCTTTGACCCCATTTCGATGATATTCAACAGAACCGGTTCACTATACCTCCGGAACAACATGATAAAGTTTTGTTGCAATAGAAGCAGTTCTACGCAAGTTATGAGAATAATGGATGTGGAATAAATCTGGCTTTTGTGCAATGACCTTTGACCCCATTTCGTTGATATTCAACAGAACCAGCTCACTATACCTCCGGAACAACATGATAAAGTTTTGTCGCAATCCAAGCATTTTAGGTAAGTTATGATGCACAAGGGCAATGGAATGAATCCCACTCCAGTGTACTGACCTTTGACCCCATTTCCAATAGCGTTCGTCCCCAGTGGCTCCATACCACATACTAAAATTTCATCGAAATCGAACCATATTTACGCATGTTATGACGCATAAGGGCAATGGAATATATCTCGCTCTTATGTCCTGCCCTTTGACCCCATTTCGCCCATTTTCAATAGGGTTCGTCCCCATGTGGTTCCCTACCACATACTAAATTTCATCGAAATCGAACCATTTTTACGCAAGTTGTTAAGCATAAGGGCAATGGAATGGATCCCGCTCCTATGTCGTGACCTTTGACCCCCATTTCGTCTATTTTCAAGTTCGTCCCCAGGTGGTCCCCTACCACATACTAAAATTTCATCGAAATCGAACCATTTTCACGTGAGTTATCGTGCGGATGGACAGACGGACAAAGCTGGAGTATATACGCTTCTTCAACCTACGGTTAGAAAGCGTAAAAAAAGCATCGACGCGAAATGTTAAACAAGTTACAGGGTTCATTGGAAAAAATGAGTAGTGATGAAAAGTGCTAAAATTCCGATGGGGACAGCAAGTCTGTTGACTTTTATTTTTTTAATGAGACGATAGAAAACTCTGCCCTGTTTTGTTTTCGGAACGAAACCAAATTAACGGACTGTGAATCATCTTCAGCATACGATTTTTTTATAAAACCACTACAATCCTTGTCATCTGCAACAATTCCTCACTAAAATTTCGACCTGAAAGTTCATGTTAAAAAGACGATATGAAGTGACAAACCCTAAAGGTTGGTTACTTCAAGAATCTCACAGCGTTAAAAGGTAGCTGACCGTTTAAATGTTAGCTATTCATAACCTAGAGCTTGGGTTCAAGACTTCCGACATGAAGGGTGCTGTGCTAATACTTCACAGTCAGTGTTCTCGCATTCTAGGAGTACTAATAACAAAATGCGTTGGGTTCAGCTGCTCCTCTACATCGAGGCCCATTCATTGTCAAATCACCAAAAACTGGACTAAGGCCAACATAAATCGGTAAAATGCCATTTGTGGGAATAACCGCTGATTCAGATTGCAACGTCTTCCCAGACTCCACCATGAAACGTCACTCTCAGCAAGTCAAGGTCAAACAGCAACAAAACAACTCCTGCGTCAGCATTTATTGCCTGAAGTCAAATGAAAGTCAGCGGTGAAGATACTGCGTGGGAAAATACATAATGCTATCCCAGTAATCATAAGTTGCGTGGAATTTAGGTTTTTATAATAATAAACAAGTTAGTATAATCATGCAATGCATTGATCATGATACGCTTTCCAACATACCAGAAATCGTTACTCAAGTTATTACTCAAGTTAGGAGGATAATGGCTGTAGAATAAATCTCGCTCTTATGACCCGACTTTTGACCCCATTTCGATGATATTCAACAGAACCGGTAAAGTATACTTCCGAAACAACATGATAAAGTTTTGTCTCAATCGAAGCATTTTTACGTAAGTTATAACGCATAAGGGCAATGGAATGGATCCCGATCCTATGTCCTGACCTTTGACCCCATTCCACATATTTTCAATAGGGTTCGTCCCCAGGTGGTCCCCTACCCCATACTAAAATTTCATCGATATCGAACCATTTTTACGATAGTTATCGTGCGGACAGACGGACAAAGCTGGAGCATATACGCTTCTTCAACCTACGGTTGGAAAGCGTAAAAAAGAGGAGTCACCAACTAAACGATATGAAAAGACGATAAGGCGGCTAAGCTCGCACGTAGGAAGGCAAATTTACAATTCGGTTTCACAGAATTCTGTAAATATAGTGACTAAAACAATGGGTCTGCTATCCGGAACTAATTCTTAATGTTTCGTCCCTGTAACAATACAATACTAGCACGTCACTGTTCGTTGTAGTAAAGTTCTCAGTGTTTTTGAACAACTCCTTTGATGTCTAGAGAGTAAGACTTGCCTACCCTACAGCACTACAGCAACGGTTATTAGAAACACAGAAGCTAAACTCGCAGTAAGGCTAACTTGACTATGCATGTACCGCGTGTGTACTTCCACGGCAGAATATAGTTCCAGTCTAAAAGCTCGAATAACAGTGTCATTAAAAATGCTGCGTTCATGTACAGGGTGGTCGAAAAGTCCCCTAGGGGGGGGGTCGATTGACAACTGTACAAAACGAACAGATCTACAGCAATGCAGTTTGCGGCATTTGAAAGAGTAAATATTCGAGTTTTTAATACGCCATTTCTTTCCAACAGATGGCATTACGTGCCCGCAAATACCGACGCCGACTGCAAAACAACTGAAAATGTCGTCGCCGCACGAGAAAGCAATGTGCGTGCGTTGATTTTTTGAGACGAAGTCTGTGATTAAGGTACAAAGAAATTACCATCTGACATATGGGAAAGATTCATCGAGTGATTTCAGTATCAGAACGTGGCAGAAGAAATTCTTGGATACTGGCAGCGTCCTGGATCGGCAAAGAAGTGGCACACCCTCTGTCAGTGAAGAAACTGTGTAGAGCATGCAGGAAGTTTTCGTTGGCAGTCCTAGCAAGCCCACGAGAAGGGCCTCTTTACAACTGAATGTTACACGATCCACATTGATGGGAGTGCTTCACAAACGCCTGAAACTAACCGCATACAAAGTGCAACTCCTACACCAGACTAAACCGAACGATGGACCTCAGCGCTTAACATTCGCTCGGGATATGTTGGAGCGGCAGGAAGTTGAAAGTTTCCAACGCCGTATAATGTTCTCGGATGAGGCAACCTTTTGCGTGCACGGAAAACTCACCACTCAGAATGTTCGTATATGGGGTAGTGAAAACCCACATTCAGTCAGGGAGCACGTCGCGAACAGTCCAAAGGTGAATGTTTGGTGTGGGCTCTTGGATAATCGTGTAATTGGGCGATTCTCCTTCTCCGAGCCCACAGTGCAAATGAATAATTACCTGGATATGCTTCAGAACTTTGCGTTTGTTCAACTACAGGATTTGCAACCAAACTTCATACTGCAACAAGATGGCGCTCCCCACATTGGGGACTTGATGTTCGTGAATACCTGAACCGTGAGTTTTCCGACAGATGGATTGGCAGAGATGGTCCCATTCCTTGGGCATCCCAATCCCCAGATATCACTCCTTTCGACTTCTTCCTCTGGGGCTATGTCAAGGACATGGTTTACCAGGAAAGATTAAGCAGCCTTTAGGAGATCAAACAGCGAATTACAGCAGTGTTTGTGAGAATCGATCCTGACATGTTGGAGCAAGAAATTGAATGCCGACTGGATGTGTTACCTGCCACCAAAGGCGCACATGTAGAGGTGTATTAAATTAAGATTATTAGAGTCGAATATTTACTCTTTCAAATGCCGCAAACCGCATTGCTGTAGATCTGTTCGTTTTTGTACAGTTATCAATCGAAACCCCTAGAGGACTTTTCGACCACCTTGTACATTTAGAAATTGAAGATCTAAGTTTTCGCTGCATTTCTAAAAAATACCGATACTCGTGTTTTGGCGACGTCATTGTCATTTCTGTCAGCCGGCCATGTGAGTGTATACGAGGTGAATTTTCACTGTGGGTGAGAGCGTAAGCGGACACTCATACGGGACTCGAGCGATTCGACAAAAGCAGCTCGACAAACAGGGGCGCAAAAAAAAATATTTTTTTAAAGAAATAAAAAGCAAATGCATTAAAAATGTTACTTTTCCATATTCTCTCTCTCTTCTTGAAAACAACTTCCTCCAAATTAATGGAAGTAGACTTGCAAGCTATTTTATAAATAATTTGAAGAACCATACACAAGATGCGTATTACATTTGACACCGACCTCAAATTTTACAAACGCCAGAAAGACGCAATGCTTCGCTTATTCGCATGCGATTTACAAAGGTCTCACATTTCCACATGTCATTCATACATTTTCAATCACACGACATACTATGGTCATCTGAGCTAATCTGAATATTGTTGCATTAGAGAAAGATTTGTTCCATTTTTTTTTTCTCTCTTGTAAACACTGAAGGGGCCACTTCAAACTTTTCCACAGACATGATGCTACCTGATTTCTCTCTCCCTCCCTAAAACCAGGTTCTTGGACAAAACATGGATACAGACAGATATAATCTCTAAGTTCGAAAGAGACCTACAGAAGATATATATATATATTAAAAAAAACTGATATCGCAGATGGAAAAATGTACGTTAGGTATGTTATCGCCCTTTGTTAAGAGCACCACAATGGACAAGAAAACACCGTGCAAATCATTAACAGCGCATATTTTTTTCTTTATGAAGAAACGGTAAATGTAGTTACATAAAGTTTCATTATCAAAAAAAAAAAAAAGTTTGGCAGACCTCCGACACCTCCCCCCCCCCCCCCCCGCTCCTCGGGCAATTTATTTGCTTCAAACCTCTTTTTCGAACAATGGAAAATTTGTGAATGAAACGGCATCACTCGACTGAAAAATATCTAAAATTTCACTGGAATTTGGGACACTCTACTAACGGTTACTTTTCCGCACAGTAACGGGGGTTAAAATGAAATTTTGCAGAAGCAAAAAGCAACCCCCCCCACCCCCACCCCCACCCCACCCCATCCCCACTGTTAAAACTTAATATGATAGCTATTAATGAAGATGTTTTCGTTTCTCCACCTTTTTTTTTTTTTTCATATTTTCTACGTGTACAAAAACGATATAAGACATCGTTTTTACCATGTGTTTTTTAATGCAATTTGGTACGAAGCAACAGGTGAAAAAACAGGACTCCGAAGTCTAAAAAGCAATGACATTTTATCTGCTTCACACACGTTACGAAAGGAAATCCAGAAACACCTTGTCATGGGCAACTTCACGCTCTAATGCCCTGTGTTTTCTTTTAGATTACACCCGCCATTCATTGAGAAGCCACACAAGGATACGTTGGCTATATATTACAAGAACTTTCCACGCTTATGTGACGAACCAATAGGCTAAAAGATAACACACGAGCACAGACCACAATGTGTTCTACCAGTAACTTCGTATCCTTGAAACACTTGAACATTATTAACAGCACAGACAGCGTTATCCGCGCGAAACCTAAAAACATTCTCCAGAGCAATACGCTCTGTCACGTTATCAGCAACAAACTGAAGGTGATGTGCTTTTATCTACCTTGAATGAGTGGTATTTTTTATATAGATATTTAAGTAGTAGTACGACTTTAAGAGAAATACTTTTCGAAAACACAAAGGGTCAAACATATAATCACGATATAAATACATCAGCAAAAAATCGACGAAAGCCTTGAGAGTTGACTGAACAGAATTTTACTATCCTTGTTCGTGTGATGGGAAGTGAAGCCTATATTACATTTACACTTGCTGCAAAATCTTAATTTTGATAGATTCTTGAGATTTGTTACAGACTATCTGTAAAATATATTTTTATTTAGACGATGTGCATTCGTTATTTCACATCATAATCTCATTCTTGTATATTTAAGTTTCATTTTTATGGCCTCCCTAAAAGTTTTCTTGATCCTTGATTACGCGCCAACGGATTTTAACTTCAAATAATTTTCCTTTGTGATTTTGTAACCCCATGGGCTCATAAAGCTAGAAGTTACTCATCCCTGATTTAGGAAGGACCAACGACTCGATGAAAGGAAGAGAACCATCGCTTCGAAAGCAGTGTTCATCAGAGTTGGAAACGAGTAAAAAATCTTGGGCCCGGACAAATCTGCTTTGAACTATAAAATATATACAGGACTTTCAAAAAGTCTCTCCTCAGTGGGTACCTTAGGTTATATGGAAATCAAACAAATGTATTATAGGAACGTATAATTTACTCACTTACTTACAGGAAGTATTGATACTGTCGTCCTTCATTTGGCTGATATAAACTGACTGTTTTACACATGTTTTCAAACACATCTGCGTCAAAAAATCCCTCCGCAGTAATTTTAAGGCTATTCCGTCTAATTTTGATGGCGCTACAGTCAAAATTGTTGAATTAAACAACTTGTGCGCTTAATTTCAGTTTTTGTTGTTTTCTTGATAACATATCAAGCTTCAGAATATGTTTCACAGCAACACCAATTTTTACAAGTTTATGATAAGTTGAAAGTTTGCAAAACCAGGATGTTGTTTTCATCACTGCTCTTCAGAAGGAATGGGCAATTTTCCTCTTCTGAGGATATATTGCATGACAAATCATTTTTCAGTCTGCGGGCACCAGTATCGAGCACAAAATTCTACAGTGCGAATTTTTCCTTGAATTTTTTTTTTTAAATAAAACGGAAATAAAACCGGGTTGAAATCGGGTCAGGAACCCTTGACCCGACCCGTTTGACCCGCTAAAAATTGTCGACCCGTTGACCCGTGTCCCATTTCCATCTCTAGTGTTCATGCCTTAATCATGACTTTTCTGGTTTGTTCCTAGATTTAACACGCACCATAAGCAATTCAATAGTCCGTCCCTAATTCAGGGTCACTACGAGAGAAGTAGAAATGCATACCACAAAGCGCAGTAAGGAAAAATGGTTACTACGAGAGAAGTAGAAATGCACACCACAAATCACAGTATGGAATAAATGATGGGGGTGATGTGATTGGAGACATAAACCTCATTAGGCTAAGTTTTGCGACAAGTTTCTTTTATTTCTTTTTTTTTTTTTTTTTTTTTTATTGAAGCTTTAACGACTGCCGTGAGCAACTCAATGGGCTATAAGAAGTCGCCCGTCCCTAATTTAGGGTCACTGGTTCAAACACAACAACCATGCCTCACCGGGATTCGAACCCGGACACTTCACGGACGAATGGTCATAAGCCAGTGCTTAGACTACTGCGCCACCGGGGTGACCATCACAAATTTCAACCAAAGGCTTTTGCAGGAATTCTGTAGTAGTACACTAACGTAAAATGTACTGATCTTTTGAAAAACGGAAACAAATGGCATACAATTTTCAGTTCTAACATGAATGAGTTCTTACTATATAAGTTTTCACTATATTTCCTTACAGAAATCCGGCGTCTATTTGATTTGTTTTCAATCTGCTTCAATTAAAAATTTCACCGTCTTAGAACGGGAAACATCCCCTATATATTAATATTTATTTAAAGCTTAAAAACAACCGCCTTAGGGTGGGCTATAGGCTAGTTCATTTATAAACAAAAAATCCCGCTCTGAATGAAACTGTACGACACACAGTCCAATATAAAAAGAAAGGATAGAAAAGAGAAATAATCGATTAGCAAAATAACAAGAATTGATGACATCACGATTTAAATGTATCCTCATGGGTTGGACATATTGCTAGAACTAAACACTACTGGACAACTGAAATACTAGAATGGATACCAAGGGAAAGTTCCAGAAGAAGACCACGTGGGAGATGGGTGTATGAAATTCGAAAGCATGCCGAAGTGACATGGATGAGAACTGCTCAAGACGTAGTTGAGGAAGAAACTTGGTGAGACCTCCCTTCCAGCAGTGGGCAGAATGGTTGACGATGATTCTCGCTCTGAATATGGTTTTACGTCACAAAGTCAAACATAAAAAGGAAGGAATCGTTCAAATAATATGTATTGCTTCCGCTTTAAATGAAAGCATAAATGGTGGTTCCCAGCTCTAGTTTCATATCCCCAAGGACATTACGACTGGCAACTCACAAGCCCACTTCCTGAGATCTTGAATAAATGTGTGTAATTTGTTCATTACGTCCAATCCTCCAGCTAAGATCTTAATTTTCATTTTTCTCCTGGCAATCACCAAGAGTTGGTTTCACGACTGAAACAAAGAGTTCTTTCTCATAACTTCAGATTATCTTCCGTACTGCTACATTACGTATGAACTGTATTGTCAGCCGCAAGCTTCGACCTGAATCTAGCAACAAGTAAAACAAACCATAGTTGTTCGGTTCCATCCTATCTCTCACAGTTCGTTTTGTTTATTTTGTGGCAAATCCAGCCTAGATCTCAATACAGAACGAAACATACGCAACTGGCGTATTGAATCACGAATATCTCAGGTGCAGCAAGTTCTGACCGAAATATTTTCATGAAAAACTACGTACTGGAGAAGCAAATGGGTGCCCATCCATGGCAGTATTAGAATTAGAAATAAATCTTCTACTGGCCCAGCGGACCACTAGAATTTGCAAACCACTGGTCCGTAAAAAAATATAAAAAAATAAAAATAAAGACATTTACAATATATGTAGAAAACAACGTATGATTTCAATAGAACTATCTCCAATATTTGTTTTTAAACTTATCACTAGTTTGCAGCCTAAAAAGAAAGTCATACAGCAAGGTAAAAGAAATACAAATTCACTATTTTAACTTGTGACAAATTAGAATTAGAAAATAAAATAAGTTACACCAGGGCCAGTAAAATCAATAGTTCAGTTGTCCGATGGAAGCTTTACTGGCCAATGGGCACAGGACCACTGGGTAATTCGAACAGGGGCGTGAAGTTTTTCAAGAAACAAGCAAAGTTTTTAATAGGATCGCCAGAACTGTAACATCAATCCATTCTGAAAATTCCAAAACATGTAGTAGTTATGATGAGACTGACTGAATCACTCATCCGCACTGCACTCAGCTTATTTAACCGAATATTGCGCGCAGTGCTTTCGCACTTGAATGTCAAACAGTAACACGACGCCATATTGCAGGGCGTGAGTGCACTGCAACATGAGCCTGAAAGCTATGGTTTGTAACCTTTTGAGACCAGTAGTGTATCTAACACGTGACAGGACTAAACAACTTCCGGCAACATACGGTTTTAAGTATCAGATGAAAAATGAAGAAACACACATTTGTGATTCCCCTTCCCGAAGTTCAGCTTAGTGCTGAACTTCGGGAAGCTTTGGAGTCTAAACCTTTGAGTTTGGAGGAAGCAGACAGTGGCTGATAATTTGGGCTTTACGGTCCCAACAACCAAACGTAGGCACAGAATGCCAATTATGGGGCAACTAGTATAAAAAAGGATGCAAGCAGAGAGAAAATTATGAATATGAAAAGTTCATGCCACAACCAAATAGCCTTAGTTATTCGGTAACCGGTTGCTCGCCTTGCAAACTCGATAAGTCAGAGGTCGCTGTATTCAGGTTAAGCAAATGAATCAAACTCCTCGTAAAAATATATGAATTATCTGCTTAAAGTGTTTATTGGTATTTCTCTACCATAGAGATTTTCCATACCAACATTCTGCCTTTAATACACATTATTGGTGTGAACTTTCCCAAGTCTGGACCCTCAAAATGTCACTATTCCCACATTCTCACAATTGTATTTCCAATTTCATTCAATTTAATTCCAACATTATTTACACAATTAAAATTTAATTAATAATTAAAATTCATTTTTATATATACACTAAATACAATCATATTGCTTTTATGTCTTCAAAAAGTTTCATTCTATAAATTTATATGCACTTCTCAAGAGAACGGCTTAAAATACAGTTTTTAAAAAATGTTTAGGAAATCTAACCATTATTCTTAATTCCAGTTTGTCAAAACTTCACAAAGAAACACATCCTGGGTTGTAATCACCTGATAGTCCAAACTGTTATACCTCAAAAGGTGTAAAAAATGTGTATATTATATAATTATGAATATCATCGTAAAAAAATATGCAAAGAATAGTACCTACATGTACTGGGGCTTTCTTATAGGGTAGAGAGACAGAATTCTCAGAGTAAAATCAATTTAAATTTTCCACCTTTTTTTTTTTTTTTTTTTTTTTTTTTTTTTTTTGTAGATTTCGGATTAGATTCCTTCAGTGCGTCCCGTTTGCTGTTCCCAGAAATAATTTCCGAAAATTAGTGCCATCAAGCCAAGCACACATTTCACATTTTCTCGCTGAGCCGCCACTTAATCACCCACCGCTGTAGAGGATAAAATAAAACCCCTACCGCTGTAATTTGCTGAACTTACCAGAGACTACTGAACAGCAAAACACGTGACATATGCCACCAAAATTATAGAAAAAGATGAAATCGAATGAATCACCTCAGCATTTACAGATTTTTTTTACTTCACGATTATGGGGTAGGGTAGTTAATAATCAAAATTTAAGATTAGTCACTCATCCCTAATTCAGGGATGCTGGGTCCAAGGAAAGTAGAAAACCAGAACCGAAGAATAAGCAAGGTGACGACACCCATGTCCTATGAGGTCATCCATTACATTAGTGATAGGCCATTAGTGAACGATTCGTTCACAACGAATGACTCCTCACAATGAGTTGCTCACTCTAACCGCTGTGAATGTTCATTCAATTCGCAAGCCCGCACGTCCAAAGCCCAGCCCGTTTCATTTTTTTTAATTAAAGCCCAACCCAAACCCGCACGTCCAAGACCCAGCCCGTACCCGACCTGTTTCAATTTTTTTAATTAAAGCCCGGCACGTATATTTCTCTTGTTTCCAAGGGCAGGGCCGGCCCGTAAAATTTCAACAATTACTACTAAAACACGAATTTGATACCTGGTGCACTCGGTAATTCGACTCTTGAAGTGCTTTCGTTTTCTTAATTTCTACACGTAATCCATTACAATAAACGTTAATTCGGAATATTTATGTGAGTCTGTATAAGTCACGTGACGTCTGAGGAGGGGAGGGTGTATACCCAAAAATATCGCATGTAAACGACAATTTCCATGCCTTCAAATTTTCTGGGTTTTTCAAATTATCATTGCCGGCGCCGGACCCTGAATATCCTTGGGGATAAGGAGGGGGGGGGGGGTAATTCAAAAAGTATGAAATATCCAGAATTATGAGTCCGATCGTTCTACTTTACATTGTCTACAAGCACATATTCTCCGGAAGCGATTTTTTCGCGAAAATCTTTCGCTTTCTTAAACTCCATAATAAGTACGGAAGAGTATTTATCAGCGACACTGAACTGAGCATATGCTTAGGAAAAACAAGGACAGACTTCGCCCAGCTAACCAGTGTCACGGGAGTTTTTTGAAAACGGCTGGGCTGGGAATACCTAAGGGTTCATTTGCCATCTGCTGACTCCTGAGAGTGCAAATGGGAAAAATACGGCATTTTTTTTTTTTTTTTTTGAGATTTAACGACCATCGTGAGCAACTTAATGGGCTATATAAACAGTCGCCCGTCCCTAATTCAGGGTCACTGGTTCCAGGGAAGGGAAAGAGCCAGTGCTGTAAGACAAACAGAACATCCATGCCCCACCTGGGCGGCCGACACAGATTTATACACAGAAGTAAGTTTGTCCCAGCCCATTTCTCCCGTACCATTTAAGACAACTTAAAAGCTTTCCTCACATCTAGAGAACAAAGTGCAGCCGACCAGAACAATAAAAAAGATCATCTGCGAGCGGGTGGCTCGGTTTATAAATGCTGCTGTTAATAGATTGCCCTGAAGCATGAGAGGAGGGTGGAAGTTAGAGAGAGAGAGAAGGGATCACATTCACGTTGAAAAACTAAGGGAGCTGACTCACTCCAATGTTTTGTAGGAGGGATGTCGTAAAACTTCTATGTTTTCCATCACCGGAAATTATTCAATCTTATCCTGCTGCTGTATGTTGTGAGATTTCCAAACAAGAAAGGCACCGTACTGAGATTGTTTTGCTCATATAAAAAAAATTCCGGCTTGGCCCGTTTTCCCAACTTAAAAATGAGCAAAAGCTCGACCACTCGGGTCTAACGGGCCCGTGTAAACCTCTACTGCGAAACACGCTGAAGTCGAAGCACGTTAATTTCTTTCCGCCCGCATGAGTTCGGAAAGGAATTCCCAATAAGAAAAGTAATGTCGAGAATTAATAAGTGCCAACCTTTATGTGAGTGAGCAATGAGCAGCCAGCTAGGAAACATGGTGAAACTTAAGAACGTGAATGAAACGTGAATGCCATTCATCTGAATGATTGTTTGCGACGAGCGGAGAGTTATTCGTGAACGGTGAGTAGTTCTAACTACGCTCCCGCTCTTATGAACTGTTAGCCAATTTACGCTCTGGTCGTAAAGACGGGATCCACGCAACGAATGATTTATTCAATGAGTGTACTGATAACATTCATTTGAATGGTCATTCGTGAATGATGAATGAACTCCGAAGAAGGAATGGGTTGCGCCATCCTACAACACATGCGCTCGACATAAGCAAGCATCGTGACCGGCCGACCGAACGAATGTAACGATAAAACTAAAAAAAAAAAAAAAAAAAACGATTGGCTGAAGACCTGTACTGGGCACAGTTACACGTGGTTCTTTCGCAGACATTTAATTACGGAAAAGAAACAATGACTGCGCAATTCAGAAAATGAAAAAGTGTGAACTCAGTACTTCAAGCAGTAAATGATCACAGATTATAAGGGCGGAGCACTGTCTGCGGGATTTGCAGTTTTTCCACAGAAGGTTAATAACCTCTGAATCAGAATAAGATCTTCCCGAGACGTTGTTGGAACATCCAACGTGCAATTTATTTTCGCAAAACAGTCAAGCGAAGGAACAAATAACATATTTCCAACAGGAAGTACGTGAATTAAAAGAACCGTTTATTCATTTTCGCAGAAATCGGATAATTTCCTTCTGCCTAATGGGAATTACCTGCTGTAAAGTACGATACGCATCTTTCTTCGCTGCTGCACGACTAAACTCGATTGCTCTGGAGTACAACCCAACGATGAACATCAGGAAAAAATGATCAAGACATCACTAATTTCTTAATTCTGAAAGGCGAACTTGTTTGCTCGGTTATTTTGTCACGTACGAGAAATGTCAACTCATTAGTTGAGCTACACAACTGAGCTCATTTTTAACTACGTGGTAGGAACAAACACTTCGGCATAAAGCTGCTAGAACTGCTGCTGACGACAAAATGCACGATTACCTCAATGTCCTTTCTGTCCGACGTAACCGCAAAAGAAGTCTGTTGCCGATTCAAATCCCGATATGTAAGCGACACAGAACGAAGTAGCACCACCTCGATGATAAAAGAATCCATGAAATCACCAACATGTTGGTTGGATTGATTGGTTGTTTGTTCAATGGCTTAAAAGCCTTCAAATTTAAAGGCGATATTAAATGGGACACAAGACGTTTTAAAACGGGACGCTAGAAAAAAGAAACAGCACGGCTTGGAACATGATGTTTTCATCACAAGCACTGAAACTAGGGTACAAACCAGTGATCCAAAGCACTTTTGTGACTATGATAAGTCACTGAAATCCCCGAACCCCCCTCCCGAAAAATAACAAATCAAAGTCGTTTTCCCTATTCTTCAGCACGGAACATGTCCTGTTAAGAACTTTCATAATGAAGATCGTAAACAGAACTTTCATAATTAAGGTCGTAAATATTTTAATAGTTCACCTTGCCATTTTTTTTACGATGAAATAAACACTCATTACTTTGAGGGGATATACAGTTTCAAGCCCCACCCTTTCTAAATACGGGACCCCCCCCCCCCCGTCCGAATTTCCCTTGCGTTTACTGAGGGTAAATTTAGTTTTTCAGTTTAAGAAAACTAAACTACAATAAGCAGTAATTTTTATGATTCCAAGTCCTTCTACTGTATAGAATGAGACACTTAGCTGAGTTTACAAAAAAAAAAAAAAAAAAAAAAAGAGCTGTGTAACGCTAACTCACTTTCCGGGTGCAAACTACACATGTGACAGATATGTACAAATGGGTGTGGTTCTAAAACGTCTAGTTAAAATTTGGGAAACATCCCAGTGACCGAGTGGTCTAAGTCGCTAGGTTTGGACCAGCCGTCCGAGATGCGCTTGGGTTCGAGTTCCAGTTGAGGCACGAGTGGCGTTTTTCCCTTCCCTGGAACCAATGGCCGAAAATTTGGAACGAGCGGCTGCATATAACCAGTGGTGTCGTACTAATTGAAAAAAATATATATATACAGGAACGCGCGGTGCCTTTACAACTTCAACATCTTTCCCTTACCTACCATTCCGTCTCTCCCCTTTTTAGTTCCTTATACACTATACTGACAAAAGTCACCGGACACCTAGAAGAGAAACACAACATAGCATTTATTGACACACATTACTACGCTGTGGTCCACCTTTGGCCTTAATGCATGCACTGACCCTTCGACACATGCTTTCGACAAGCTTTTGGAACACAGCAATAAGTATGCGGTTCCATTCAGTGCGTAATGCTGCGCTAACTGTTGCTTAGTAGTAGGCCTTGCTTCGAAACTTCTTATGCGGCACTCTAAATCATCCCATAGGTGATCTATGGGATTAAGATCAGGGCTCTGTGCTGGCCATTCCACACACTATACGGAATTACACGCCGTAACAGTCCTTGCTTTATGGCTCGGTGCATTATCCTGCTGGTACCAACAAGGCTTGGTTCCATAGTATTGCCACAGAGTTGGTAGGGCATAATTGTCCAGAATATCGGGGTAGACGTGCTGATTAACAACAGGTTTGTCCACGATAACCAATGGGCCGAGAACATACCACGAAAAATACCCCCACACTAGTACACTGCCAGCTCCAAACTTGACCGTAGGAACAGTACACTGTGGTAAATAGCGTTCCTCCGGCTGCCGCCATACCCACACACAAGCATCAGATTGACGGATCATGTATCTGGATTTATCAATCCATAGGACACGTTTCCTTTGATCTACGGTCCACGATAAATGTTCTTTACACCATGCTAAACGACGAGTAGCATTCCGAGTGGATATGAAAAGCTTATATGCAGTCGCACGACCACAGTAACCCATGGAATTAAGTTCTCTGCTAATGGCACGTGTACATACCAAGGTTCCAGCTTTTTGATTCCCCTGTACACTGAGGTCGCGTGCAGTACTCCGTCGATTAGCTGTAACGACTCTCCTGAGGCTTCGACGTCCTCTATCACTGATTTTCTTTCGTCTGCCGGTACGTTGTGCTACTTCAGGCACGCCATGTGTCTTCCACTTATTCAGTACATCCAAAACAGTTGACTTGGGTATGTTTAAACGCCTCTCGGTTTCTCTAATGGACAACCCACTAATACACTGCTGGCCCACCCAAAATGCAACACAAAGAAGGAAGCATCCGATTGGCCTGAAATTTGCATGCGTCGCCCGCGAGAGGACATGCAAACGATTAGCATTGCAGGGCATATGCAAATCATCTGCGCCCGGCACGCCACCGAGCACTATAAGAAGGGTGCACAGAAGGCGGGGTGTAAGTAGTGGAAGTGTGTTGTGCTGCCGGACCTGTGCGTGGGAAGCTTCCTGATGCCCCGTCGCAGAATACGGCAGTCATTCCAGCACGTTTTGGAGTTTGACAGAGGACAAGTAGTGGCTTATCGCGACAGCGGTTTATCGTACAGAGACATTGGCGCCCGTGTGGGCCGACATCCAGCCACAGTGAGGCAAGTATGGATTCGCTGGGTGCAGGAGGAACGGACGGACCGACGTGAGCGATTGCCGCAGCCGCGGCACACCACCGAACAAGAGGACCGGCATGCTGTGCGGCGGGCATTGACGGCTCGCACCGCCACATCACGAACGTTAGCGCAGGAATTAGGGTGCGTTGCGCAACAACCTGTGTCAGCACGTACCGTTCGACGTCGTCTGCAGGAGCGGGGACTTGTCGCACTACGCCCATTGCTCCGATTACCATTGACGTTTCACCACCGGCGAGTGCGGAGGCAGTGGGCCGTTGAATGTCGCTCCTGGACTACGGAATGGCACGACATTGTCTTCTCCGACGAATCCCGCTTCTGCCTGCAACACCACGATGGTCGGATCCGCGTGTGGCGGCACCGCGGCGAGAGACTGTATGACGCCAGCATTATGCATCGCCATACCGGTCCGTCGCCTGGCGTTATGGTTTGGGGAGCAATTGGATATGACACACGCACCCCTCTGGTACGCATCGCCGGTACACTCAACAGCCACCGCTACATCTCCGACGTTTTGGAGCCTGTAGTCCTCTATTACCTGCAGGACCTGCTAGCGGCCACGTTTGAACAGGACAATGCGTGCCCGCACGTGGCACGCATCGTGCAACAATTCTTCACGGCCCACCAGGTGTCACTGCTGCCGTGTCCCGCCTGTTCTCCCGATATGACGCCCATCGAACACGTCTGGTCGCTGATCGGCAACCGAGTGGTCCGGCAAGCACCACCCGCTGCTACGCCTGATGAACTGTGGCAACGTGTGGAAGCAGCCTGGACCGACATACCGCAAGACCACATCCAAAGCCTCTTTCGTTCGATGCCGCTGCGTGTAGCGGCCGTTATTGCCAGCCATGGGGGCCACACGAACTATTGATGTCTGCGTGTTCCACAAGTCTCACGGGCCTGTAAGCTCAATCGTTTCATCTTTGTATCTGTTGTTATGTGTCCAGTAAATCTGGCTTTGCTATCTCGTGTCCTTCTTGGTGTTGCATTTTGGGTGGCCAGCAGTGGACACCCAACAATCATTCCTTTCTCAAAGTCATTTGTCTCCCGCCGCGACAGTTTCACTCAACCTCACATTGCGATATGATCGCGGTCAGCTGTAGGCTTGTTTTTATTGTTTGCAGCTGTACCGCGCATCTTAACGCAGCGGATCCGTTCATTTGCTTTTGAAGGGATGTCCGGTGACTTTTTGTCAATATAGTGTATTTATAGTACATATAAAGTGATCGGTAGAAATCAGATATCCGGATTTACATTATCTGTCTTACAAGGAACAAGATTTTGTCATTTTGGAAAAAAAACAAAAAAAAACACTGATTTTATTGTTTGCAGCTGTCCGCGCATCTTAACGCAGCGGATCCGTTCATTTGCTTTTGAAGGGGTGTCCGGTGACTTTTGTCAAATAGTGTATTTTGTAGTACATATAATAGTGATCGGTCGAAATCAGAGTTCCGGATTTACATTATCTGTCTTACAAGGAACAAGATTTCGTCATTTTGGTAAAAAAAAAACACTGAATGTTGGGGCCCATTTGTGGTGCAAAAACTAAAATCAGCCTTATATTATCGAGTGAGATGTCGTTGGAAACTGAAACTAATTTGGAGTACAATGGTGAAAGTTATTTATTACTGGGAGTTTTAGTTCTTGTGACATTTGGATAGGGGCGGTTTGGGTACAGCACACAATTCTCAAGTCTGCATGAAAACGAGGGGCACAGTAGCTTGGAATTTTATTGTTTCGATGTATTTTTTCCGCCTGTGTGGAACGGGCCTAAAAAGCTCCAGAGATAAAAAAAAAAATAATATAGTCTGCTTCCAGCGTAATTAAGGGGCACTCGTAACTGGAGTAAACACACTGAGGCTCACAACTAGACTCCTTAAATAATGACTAGATTAATTAAATTCCCAATTACAATATTTTCCCCATTGCAATATTCCTACCTCAACATTTTTAATAGCACTAGAAAAGAGAGTTTTAAGGGACTGCCAAGTGAGAATCGATTTACAGACTAATTCTATCTACAAAAAAACATAGGATGTTAATTCCACTGACTGTGCAGTTTTTCTGTTGCATTTTTTTTTATTGCAAAAGAATTATAAGACATTCGTATTTTAAAAAGAAAACAAATTATGCTGTATAGGATTTACAGGAACGCGTGCTAGCTAGAAAAAAAGTACCGGAAAACCGTTCCGGCCCCATTACACATAGCTTTATTGCTGTTGGTGTTCCATAAACCCCGAAATAAAAGAAACTTTGGAAACTTCTTCTACTGTACATAGTGTTACGCAAAAGTTCGTATGAACATTTAGCCGGAAAGGCTTCCCTTCCGAAATACAGCACATTTTAAGGGTGCAAACAAGGTTCGTACTCCTCCACGCAAAATAAATTCAATCACTTTTCAAGAACTTTTTAAACCCAAATTATCATATGTGTGTACGTCGGTCGGTCGGTCAGTATATAGGTATTTTAGTAAGTTCAGAAGATTATTTTTAGCTGGGGCGGGCACATCTTCAATGACCTGCCTGTTATCCCTTGCCCCCAGTAGGTTTATTTTATTAACTTTAAATTGCCACTCTGTTTTGGTGTTTTTTGAAATCACTTTATTTTGTGGAATATTTTGAAAGGGTACATTATTTTTGTATTCATCTGCTGGTATGATATTTATTGTTTGATTTAACTTTTTATTTTTGATGCATGACTTAGAAGCTTTTTTTTTTTTTTAATGTAGCCAGGAGATGAAGGGTCCATTGCATGAAGCACAAGCAATTCCTAGAAGTACCACCCTCCCGCAAGAACGCGTCTCAACCACTGTCAACAGAAGCCCATCACAACTTGCGAATACATCATTCCACTTATTTTACTTCCATGGCTGACGCTTTACTCTGTAGTGATATCATAGCCAAGACACCAGCTGTCCACTCACTCCCCTGGGTTGAACGCAAGTTCTGAGCTATTTGATCAGCTTGGTGTTATTAT
Organism: Macrothele yani; assembly: GCA_039090855.1. Taxonomy (NCBI): domain Eukaryota; kingdom Metazoa; phylum Arthropoda; class Arachnida; order Araneae; family Macrothelidae; genus Macrothele; species Macrothele yani. Next base: position 136,897,332 of record CM077002.1, read on the forward strand.
CAGAACTAAACAGTAATCTCCTATACATCTTTTTAGCACAAACAATTATTTAACACATGCCCTTTCATATCATTACTTAAAAAACAAAACAAAATCAAGTATAATTTACAGATCCTTCTTTTTAAAGTACTTTCAAGGACTTGAAAATGAGCTATTTTTATTCAACGACTTTTCAAGGTTTTCAGGGTGCGCACGAACGAAGGCAAATAAAGAAGCTGGTCAAAAGGAGAGATGCCATATAAATACGCGACATTTACTGTATGTCTAACGACATGCATAGTACTGTGTGCAAATGCTGGACAAAAATCCATTATTCCTAAGTGAGATAGCGGCATCGGGGCGAAAGTTCCGTGTTAAGTGATTTAGCAGTAGTATTGTGACCTTGATCATGAATGAACAGTTTTCAAACGTTGAAACGTGCAGGCGTTTTGTTGAAGAACGAACGGACAAAACAAGCTCTGCGTTTCTACGGGATAGTTTTCCGCAACCAGGATGCGCAGATAAGGATGCTTTTTGCAGGGACCCATCAATGTCATTGAGAGAAAGGATCCTTTTCGGCAGTTACTGTCAAACGCGGCGAGCTCGTACACCTGCTTTAGAAGAGGAAGTGGTCACAGAGGGTTCTGGGACTAGCTCAAGGAGCATGCGCACGTGTTTCTTTTTTTTTTTTTTTTTTTATTGGGGGTTTAACGACCACCGTGAGCAACTCAATGGGCTATAAGCAGTCGCCCGTCCCTAATTTAGGGTCACTGGTTCCAGGGAAGGGAGAGAGCCAGTGCCGTAAGACAAACACAACATCCATGCCTGACCGGGATTCGAACCCGGACATCTTACGGACGAATGATCAGAGGCCAGCGCCTTAGACCACTGCGCCACCGGGGCGGCGCTGACGTGTTTCACATTAAACTATAAAGAAAACGAGCAACTGTTCCCATATCACGTGCAGACAGTACAGGCCCTTTCAGTAGCTGATTTTCATCCACGAGTCGTGTGTTCGCAATGGCTTCTGCAGGAGTGTACTGCACCTGGTTCTCTCCTTTGTGTGCATTTCACAACAGATGGCATTGTGAATTTGCATATCATTCACCGCGGGGGAAATTAACATGCAATAATCGTCTCACTATCATTTCGCGTGAATGTTTGATCTGGCATCGTTGATAACTACCTAACCGATTGATTTTATTCTGCAACCAACACTCAATACACATATTTCCTGGACGCGGAACAACTTACAATGCTAGAAGACGTTCCGTTCACAACATGTCCGTGGTGTGTGTGTGTGTGTGTGAAATATGCTGGGCCGCCCCAGTGGCGCAGTGGTCTAAGCGATGGTCTCTGATCATTCGTCCGAACGGGGTCCAGGTTCGAATCCCGGTGAGGCATGGATGTTGTGTTTGCCTTACGGCACTGGCTCTCTCCCTTCCCTGGAACCAATGACCCTAAATTACGGACGGGCGACTGCTTATAGTCCATTGAGTTGCTCACGGTGGTGGTTAAACCTCCAATCAAAAAATAATAATAATAATAATATATACTGGAGCTCCAGCATATTTCGAACTCACTCTACTTACACACATACTGCTCTCCTTCCCCTTTCCGTTAGCGCCTGTTCGACATCAGATATTTAAATTTACTTAAAGAATGGATTTCCTTGAAGAGTTTTCGGCACTTTTTTTCTGGGGTTTACCGACCGCCACGAGCAACTCTTAAGAGCTATAAGTAGTCACCCGTTCCCAATTTAGGGCCACGGATTCCAGGGAAAGAAGAGAGCCAGTTGACGTAAGTGTTATATGGAAATATTCAAACTTCATTTAAATTGTAACTTCGGTTATTTTGTGTGCCAACGACAGCTACAGAGATTCACTCCCCAGTCGAAAAGACGTTAGCACAGGTTCATTTCGGAGAAAGATCATTCTCTTGTCGACCGTGGGACCCCCCACAAACAAAAGGACCCCCCCCCCACACACACACACACACACCGTCGTTGGACACGACTCTCCCACAGAGAACCCGCAGGGGACAATCGGAGTAAGCAATTAACAGTACAACTTCTTACGTCAAGAGCATTTTCTGGAGAACAGATCGTAAAGGGGATTTGGACGTGGCCGAAAAAAACGAAGTCTTCTTGGAGATCTTGAGTGGAAAAAGAAGAAAAGAGGATTTTGCTCAGACAAGGCAGGAAAAAACGCTTCTGCACGGGATTGAAGTAGAAAGAGATTTTAGCGAGAATCATTTAGAAGTCGCCCGAGATTTCTACCAATCCGCTGGAACTATTTACTATTCAATCAGACTAACTAATATTCCAATATTTCCCCTTTTATCCCGATCTGATGAATAAAGATACGTGTGAAAGAAATCATCTGTCATAACATTCAATTTGTTTAACAACTTATTAATTTGATTCCCTGCTCCAATGACAGAAATCTGTAAACAACGATTCTTCTGACAAGTTGGGGCTCCCCACAATACATGAAATTAAACCAAGCGAACATAAGAGAAACACAACATCCATGTCTTATCTCCTGGCCCATTCGGGCGAACAGTCAGAAACCAGAAATTAGACAACTGAATGTGCCGTCAAAGAACTGTGAACACAATCTACCCTTGAAGTGATTCTTAATTAGCATTTTGTTACCCCCCCCCCCCCCTCCATGAACTGCGCTCAGTCACTATTCCTGGTAAATTGGGATTACGATAGCTGGTTTCTCGTTATCTTCCTCGTCGCAGACCGGGGAGGCGACGTCACAAATGGCTTAATACGTCCAGGGCCAATTTTTAAAATCTATGTTTACATTCCCGAAACCCCTTAAAAACCGCGAAATAGATTATCGTAGACGAGGATAATATCCGATAAAACCCCTAAATTGGGCCGCCTACCACAAAATCATTATATGCAATCACTTCAGCCAACTTGGCGCCACTCAGTGACGCGAAATCCTGTGGGGCCGAATTTCATGAAGAATGGCTATTAAAGTGAGAATTCTATAAAATGTTTTTAAATTTCAGAAAATTTACAAAGATAACCCATCTTCTTATTTAGGATTTCTTTATCAAAGACCTTTAATATACAGACTGGAAAACCGTAAGTTAAACGTGCGACATTTGAAGTTCAGCGTTGTACGGCAAGAATCTGTCATATCTCGTTGTTTACTAAAGGCGTTCGTGTATTTGTATCAGTTACATCCATGTTTTTTTATATGTACATAACCAATAAGATTTATTATTTTTTGTTTTTATAATAGTATGTATATGTTGTAAAGTATTTCAGAAAATAATATAGCCAGATTTAATAAGCTAAATAAATTTTCAATTAAACAAAACATTTTAATGAGCAACAATTTTTTTAATTTAAACAATTCTTTTTTCCGAGACTTTTAAATGCCCGAGATTTGAAATTGTCTAAACTCGTAAATTATGTGAAGAAGGAATTTCTTTCCGTCATATTTATTTATTTTTTTTTCCCTCCCGTTGAGTAGCTATTACGAACTCATAATACTGCGGGAAAACCCTTCAATTAAAAGTTTTGTTCTCAGCAACTTCTCTTAAGAATAAACAAATGGCCACATTAAAATGATTTTTGACATTACTTTGAGTCTGAAATACGAATGTCATGCAACCAGATAACGCTGTTTGCGAGCAGCTGAAGCCGAAATATATTTTACACGTAGGACAAAAACGTTTTCCTTCAGTTATTTCATAACCCCCCCCCCAATTACGATAAAGTTTTCTTTAATCGTAACTTAAAAGGTGCAACGTCCAATTAATCCCCCATTGAAAAAAAATTAATACGCAGTATTATAACAACGTAAAATAATTCCTTCTTTCGCGCAGGTAAAAGAGCTTAATTAACGTTGTTTACATAGGAAACATGCCATTATGTCGTACAAGCTCTGCGATCAAAATGTCGCCAGCTGCTGCCACTCATTTACACAAGAACTTCCAGTCTATCTATCTTAAAGGTCTTTGTTCTTTATGCACCCCACTGCGGTTATCGTGCTGCTTCCTACACGGTTACGGGTTAACGTGTCTAGACCATATGCCTGGCAGTGAAACGCCTATGCATGAGTCACTGAAGACGGGCTTTTGCTCCCGTATGTAGTGCAATCCCGTTGAAGTTAAATGTAAAGAAACTAGCAACGATAACCGCAGCGGAAAGTAGTGAAGAAAGCGTGATGAAAAAGATGAATTATCTCCAAGAATGTGTTAAAATTTGAAACAGTCGGTCTTCTAGCGAAAACCCTTATAAAACTGCAAAATGATTTATCGGCGTCGAGTTGAACACCATCGTCAATGTACGACGAACAATTCTACTGATATATTTGATTACACCAAAATTTATGATAAAAAAAAATTACAAGCGATTTTATTTCATTACAATAAATTTACAAGCGATTCCATTTCATTTCGTGACTTTTGTACAGTGAAAAAGTTAGAATGTGCGCATGAATTTCCAGAATCGCCGTATTTTTTATACTTAGAGAAACCAAAGGGTGTCTGGAATCGAATTTGTTGGGACAGTGGAGTTTCAAAGCGCTGTAGAATTCTGAAGTAGGTATTCGGAAAATTGAAGATGTTTCAGTTTCCCATATTATATATATATATATATATTATTGTTGAAGGTTTAACGATCACCGTGAGCAACTCAATGGGCTATAAGCAGTCGCCCGTCTCTAACTTACGGTCACTGGTTACAGAGAAGGGAGAGAACCAGTGCTGTAAGACAAACACAACACCCATGCCTCACCAGCATTCGAACCAGGACCCCTTCACGAACGAATGATCTTAAGTCAGCGCTTAGACCACTGCGCCACCTCATTACATAGCCACTGGCTTTCCCATTATACAATGTGCATCAATAAATCTCAAGTTCAATCACTCGAAATAAACGATCTTCGTTGTAAATAATTCCCCTCCATTTTTTTTTTTTTTTTTTGTTGTTGTTTGGTCGTTGTAAATAAATCCCCTCTTTTGTTTACTGTATCAGAGTTTAAAGACGGCAATGAACATCAACGGCTATATATGTGGTCGTCCGTTCCTAATATAAAGTCACGGGTTCCAAGGAGTACCAGCTACGAAAATACAAACACAACATCCTCATCATGCTTCGAGATTACACGAACACCTTCACGTGTGACGCATACATAAAACCGAACCACACGTTTTGGTTGCAAGAAAAGGAAATTACAGTTAACTACCGAACAAAAAGAACACAGTTTTCTGGGTTTTCATCACTATAGTATAATAGACGTGTAATCACAAATGAGTTTCCTGTTGTTGTTGACAATGCGAAACTGACAGCAACAAAGCGAACGCCTCGAGCGATACAGCCTATTATTTAAATTCACATTCTGTTTCACCACTGAATTTCACGAAGAAAAAAACTTGCGCGGAACTATTCTTGAATTCAAGGTATCTCTTCCCTCACGAATTTTGACGCATCAGATTTTAACGCACATTTTCCAAAGCAAAACTTATCACCGTGAAAATAATGCCAAAGCTAATATTGTAAATCTGAATGCTTTTTTGCTTCTGTTTTTCTGCATGAGATGAATGTCAAAACCAGGTGCTTCTGAAGAATGAGGTGCGTGCGTTCTCTTAAGCGCTTCACAAGAAAAATTTTAAATAGGTCAATCAATTACTTTCCTTTCAGCGTCTTAATAGGCACAGATATTTAATGAACTGAAGAATTCGTGTGTTTGCGATTTTCATATATAACTAATTCACCATCCTTAAGTAAATTGAATAAAAAGCGAGAAAAAGAAACGGTGCTACTTAAAAACAGCGCGGAGAACGAGAGACATAATAATAAAATTGTGCGAGTACCGTACCCTAAAAAAAAAAAAAAAAAAAAAAATTACGCAAATGTAAACGAATCCCCTGCGTTTACATTTACGATATAATTAACACAAATCTCAACTTATTTTTGGTACAAAAAAAGTACAGTTTAACCATCGCACATTTGTGCCAATTTCTTTCCTTTTTCTTTCTAAACCACGTTCCAAAACCACAGAATCCTCCCGAGTGAGTCAAGGTTTCCGCAAATGAAAGTAGATGAGGTATGATTCAGTTTTTCCAAATTCTAATCAGAGCAGACAAAAAAAAAAAAAAAAAAAAAAAAAAAAAAGTTATAAAAGTAAAAACGCTAAACTACGCAGACATCCATCTGCGCACCAAGAAACACAGGAAATCCTCAGGAACTCTTTTGTGCATGGCTCAACACAACGGAAAACTTCCGTCAGTGAAATGGTCCCACAGCAGTAGTCCCGCCACGCTTGGGTAGATGGTATGTTGCTCTACCTGCAGAAACACTTGCACAAACGAATGCTAAAAACATATGGGGAAAGGGGGGGGGTAGAGAAAGGCAAGTAAATTTCCGAATCCTTAATATGCAAGTACAGTGACTGAGACTGGTAGAAAATATCCTATCGCTGTGCTGTGCCTTGCATACTAAGGAATACGACGTTCCCGACAGGGTGTGTTTTGTAACTTCAAATCCTTCAGACTAAAATGAGACATAATGATCCTTGAACAACACGGCGAACACTCTTTCTAAGGCATGTGGCTCTGGTACTAAATGCCATAATTAATTGCATCACGATTGTGTCGACAACACTTTTGCCTACTAATTGCACTTTAGTTTTATTCATTTATACTTTTAGCGCGTCCTTCCGTAAAAAGTAAAGTTAGTCAGTATTTGTCGGTACGCCTGCATAAATAGTTCCGCACGTAAAGGTCGCGCGCAAGGACTCACTTCTTTTTTTTTTAATCCCCCCCCCCCCCACCAGTTGTGAGTGCTAACTATATATAAAGATGGATATAATTCATGCATTCGAATTTCGTAAGATGCACTTTCCCGCTGGTTGAAGTGAATGCAGTTTCACCTTTGGCAAGCCCGACCTGAAAACACTAACTTTTCCCTCAACAGAATTTCGTTAAACACGGGCTGGGCTGCCTCTAAAAGGTCTAAGTGATTTTTTTTTTCTTTATACGGCCCATAATTTTATCGCCACGTGTATGTCTGGGCTGATATTTCCGTTTCTAAAAGTCCGACTTTATGAAAAATTCCCCCTGCCTCCAAAACCTATAATTACGAGATCAAACTTTTTTCATACAATCATTTCGTCTCTCCTGACGCAGAAGGGTTCCACTACATGGCGCGAATTTAGACTTTTAGTTCGAGGATATCTCGGCCTCTACAAGAAAAATAGAAAAAAAAAAAAAAAAAAAAAGTTTAAAAACTGGCGTACTTCTAACCACGATCAGTAGGATTTTCACGGCTCTCGAACTTCCCGTCGTATTACTTTTCCACTAGGGGGCAAAACAGTATGCTTGCATTTGGCACTGTCTTTCTGCACTCTGGGAAGTAATACTTTAAACATTCTTTTTTGAGTCTGATTTCTGTGACCGGGATCACGATCCCCCACAAATTAATTTTCTAGGTTTTCCGACCCAAAACCCGTTTTTTCTTAATGATAAAAAGCCATTGTTGCACACCTTAAAAAAAAAAAAGGAAGAAGCTTGAAATATCGTTGAGATACCATAAGATTTAGACTACTCTCAAGAGGTGTTCATTACGACCAAGAGCTCAATGACACTTCTCTCAAAATCATCAATTCTATGAACAAAATTCAGTTCCTCTAATTAGTTTTTTTTTTTTTTGATAGATTTGATTGTATTCATTTTTGCAGAAGGATGGCACTAAACATGTCAGTCAGTGGGTGCATGCCACATCAAAAGAACCAACTTCCCTATTTAGATCAATTGCATCTTACATTCTATGGGACATCACCCCCATTACTAGTGACAGGTGATAAAGGTCTTCCAGAGTATGGCGTGGTGACCTACATCTCATGGTCTCACTGTGTGGTGGCCTTCCAAAACACCACACAGATAGTGTGCTGTGCTCTTACTTTGTCACAGTTTTCATCACACTCTGCCCACAAAAAGAGATTGGTATGTCACTCATTTGCATCTCCAGCAGCTGTGGATGTGAGAGTAACTTTTCATTCCTTCTCTGTCTTTTGCATGTGTGCTTGGCAAGAATGCCGAGGAGAAAATAAAGCAACATGAAAAGCGCATATAATTTTTACTCCCTAAGCATGTTAAATTCCTTGGTAATGAAGACATTGTTATGGGGTACAGAGGGACAGGTTTCTACCTAGTCAACCAAGGTAAGCTCAGGTTCAAGTCCTCGATGAGGCATGGGTCTTGTGTTTGTCTTGCCGTGCTGGCCATTTCCCTTCCCTGGAACCAGTTGCCCTAAATTAACAATGAGGCACTGATTACAGCCTTCAGATTTGTTCACTGTAGTCGTTATATTTTGAATTTTTTTTTTTTTTAAATGGATCGATACATTTCATCAGTAACATTTCACGTGTGAACTGGTACACATTTCCATGTTTTAGCTCAATACTCCTTTAACAGCATTAAGTGTGCATACAGGGTATGCACGATTTAAATCACTTGATTTAAATAAAATGATTTCTTTTAAAAATCAATGATTAATCAAATATTTTTTTAATGATTTAATCAAATTATTATTATTTTTTTACTTCTTATATCACCATTTAGAACTTTAAACAAAACTGGATTTAAGCATTAGTTTTAACATGATCAGTCAAAGTGGCTGAAGTGAAAAAAATAAGTTTTAAATCCTTGTGGAAGAACTTTCATGCTGGTAAACAAAACTCAAAACATGCTACATGTTGACAGGGTACAGAGGGCATATGTATCTTATTCTAGAGTCTAGAAGTAGGGATCGGTCAAAGCGAGTACATGGCAAGCGTAGGAACTCCAATGGAGATAGTGGATCCCCGAAACCTCAGTGCCATCTAGCAGTGAGGGGGCAAACCAACATGGCCACATGACAGTCCTAAATCAGTAGGAACAAATTACCGATCTTTGGTTTGAAGTCAGAAGTGTACGTTTTGCATGAAATCTGGTGAATTAGTGTAGCAATATGGTAAAAAGACGTTGTCATTTTAAGGATTGTCCAATTGCAGATGAGGACAAATTAAGCCTTTTTCGATTTCCAAAGCGAAAAGATCATCAAGTGTTTCTTTGGTGTTTATTTCTTTAGTAATAGTTATTTGTCATGGTTGATGAACTCACGTGGAGCTGATAGTATTGAATCCTATGAGCTTACTTCGAGAAGTGAAGGTTGCTGTAGAAGTTTTGTCTGCAAGAGGAATAAACATTTTTGCAGAATCAAAAAGAATAATTAATAAAGTAAAATAATTGTAATACACATGTGACCCTAGCTCCGGTTCGGCAGGCATTTACTCCCACAATGCATTGCGCGCATTCTGTTTTTCCCCCTGGCTGCTGCTTCAATTGGCGCTGCAAGCGGAGAATTCTTGAATCTCGAGGCTCTCGTTTTTAACGTTAAGTTCCCTCGCTTACTCTTGTACTCGCTTTGGGATTAGCCATGTATGGCTTTTTGAATAGGAATTAGGGAATGGTCTTTTTGGCTTCAGGGCAAAAGGAGTAACTGCAATGCAAGTTGTAGGGGTAGAAGAAGAAGGAACAGTCCCTTTAGTTTGGGAACAGGTTTTTATCTTCTGCTCAATGATCTGTCAGATCACAAGGTTGTTGTTCTCCTAGACTAGTACAAGGGTCTGTTGCTGTTCATTGTTTGCCTTTGTTCCTCTGTACTCAGCTTTATACAGAATACATCAGTGGCGGCGGAACAACCCGGGCCACCAGGGCCCGGTCAATAATTTCAGTGAATATTTTTATTGTTATTATTTTTTATTTGATCTATGTGCGATTGTTGTGTTGTGCCTTAGAAAGTTCCTCTAGGTAAGTGGTTGGGTGGTCCTAATTCCCAACAAAGCTCCTTAGGCATTGTTTTTCCTCTGTTTGTTTCGGGAAGGGGGAAGGTAAAGGGTGCACCACGATTCGAAATTTCGGGCCTGGTCAACGAACCTCACTTTCCGCCACCCCTGGAGTACATTATTTGTATTTTCTACTTAATAATCGCCAATGCCTTGTATGTTCTCAGATACTTTACAAATATGTCTGCTGGAAGAAAGGAAGAAACAGTTTGGAGCTATTTTACTGAAAAGATTGTGCTTGGAAAGAAAGGATGTAGGGCAAACACTGAACTGGTGGAGGCCCTTAGCTTTGCTGAAGGACTGTATTTCTGGAAAAGGAGGACTAGAAGCTATTGAAGCACTTCACACATGCACTTCACATCTGCTGGAGTAGAGAGAATGTTCTCTACTTTTGGACTCGGGCACAGTAAACTCAAGGAATCAGCTGGGGGTAGAAAAGGCTGCTAAACTTGTGTTTTTATTTAGATCTTTAAACGGAAAAAGTACTTAAAAATTAACTGATTACCTATACCTACACTGTCTCATGTTTGCGGTAGAAATGTTACTGCAACTGGGAAAATGCATGAATAATTTTAAATTATTTTTGTTGCTATTAATTTCCAGTTAATTAAATTTTTGCAATGAATTGTTTGTGTTTTAATGTTTATGTTTTGGTGCTAATGGATAGGATTAAGCCTAAAAATCAATTTAAATAAAAAATCTGATTTAATAAAAAAAATCGGATTTCTTTGATTTTTTTCTTTTTTAAAGTCATGATTTTTATACACCCTGTGTATATATCCGTATTGTTGACATGTCATATTTCAAGAATAGTTCCCAGTTTCAATCAGAGAAAGACAGTTGCCCATTGTGAAGCTAATATTGTCTACAAACAGCATAATAATGCTATATTACAAAAGCATGGTGAAGAATCATTCTTCTAAATATTGACCAAGACTGAATTGTTAGTGCACAGAACAGGCTTCCGGAACCAGCAGCTCCGGAAATGAGATGAAACTGCAGCTCTCATATTCTTAATGAAAAGTTACCTTGTTAATGATTTTTCTAGCAAAAAAATACTTAATAGTCTCTTAACTGATAATTCTTATCTCGCCAAATTTCAAGGTACATTGTCTCAATTTTTTATCACAGTACAATTTTTTTTTTTTTTTTTTTTTTTTTTGGTATACACTGCTACGCTAAGATTTTTACAACTTACTTCATTTACTCCATAAAATAATATGATCACATTAAAACTAAACTATACAAATAAACTTTTTTTTTGCTGTCGAAAATGCTAAAGTAAAAAAAAAAATCTTATATATTCTTTGAAATAAAACTAGCATGTGGAAAAGTTTAAAAGGTGTTTAAGGCAGTAGGTCTGAGACTTTCCTCTTGAAATGTAGCATTATGAGAAAAAGTGCACATAAAAGAAATACCTCACAACTCTTAATATTTCTTCTTTCAGTGACTCATAAAACATACAGAATTAAAGCAAAATTTAAGTTACTTGGTGAGAGGTATAAATAATGAGGACAATAAAAAAACCTTATAAATCAATGTAAATATTTTTTATTTTCAAATAAACAAATGCATTTGATATATAATTCTGTATAGTATATTGTGACATTTTTTTTTTTTCGTTATTGATTTTGTTCTTCAAGATGTCCCTGACTGCTGGTATAGAACTTAAAAAAAAATTGAACAAGCACAAAAATGTAATCATCTTACACTGACTGTGGCATAGCCATGATGCTACAGGTGGGCTTGTGCTCACCCAACTTTCCTTTGAGCTCACCCCCAAATATTTAAGCAGTTAAAACACATGGTGAGTGTTTTAACAAACATCCAAGATTTTATGAAACTTGGATAATCATATAGGAATTTTTCAAAATCACAGAAATTTTGTTATGCAAAATGAATTTTATGCTAAACTTACTATTGTACTATTCTGTAAAAGGAAGGGAGTACTGTGAGCATATATCTAGAGAGTAGTAGAAGAACCATTTTCATAACTATACATAGTTTTAAAAGATGAGAGAAAGAAAGAGATTCTTGTTGGGTTGCAAAATACAATTCATAAACAGCCTTACGACAGCAAATATTTAAAAAAATGATGCAACTAAGCAAAAATCGCAAAAGAAATGTCAACTTGTTAGACATGGAGGTTCGTATCCATGGTTCCCCGTACGTATACATTAAATAAATACTACTCGTACACATACAGTATGTACCTGAAAGCTTCCTTTTTTTTTTTACTGGAAACAGCAGCATTGTCACGTAAAATTAACATGAGCGGAATTTTTCGCAAAATTCCTGCCCCCATGCACTTTTAGCCCCACCCCCTCCAGTTCCAAACTGCTGTAACATGATAGAAATGCATAACAGTGATATGGAATTAAGTCCAGCAGATGCATTATTTCATTGATAAACTATTACACGGTCGTATCAGAACAATGTGACCACCCTAGAAATCACAGTGGATCCACCCAGGCGTGTCACAGAGTGTATGTGACAAAGTCGACCATACGGAGGGGCCGGCCAGGACAGATGAGCCATAGTATGTCATGTGAGCACAATGGGCAAAGGTAATGATTTGACGAACATTAAAAAACGAATGGTCATTGCCTACAGCACCAAGGGTGGAAGCAACTCAGAAACCACAGACTCTGTGGGCTGTTCGCAAGGTACTGTAGTAAGGGTGTACCAAGAATGGACCGCTGGCACACTGAGTACCTCCCGACGTCATAGCTGTTGAGCCCCCAAAGGCCATCGACCCCAGAGGAGAATGTCGCCTTCGTCGACTGGTAAAGGGCAATGGATGCACAACAGTGCAGCAATTGACCACGCAAATGAACGCTGGTGATCTCAGGTACGTGGCTTCAAAAACCGTAGAGCGAATCCTGTTACGCATGGGTCTCCGAAGTCGACACTACGTCAAGGCGCCCATGTTAACCCAGGTCCATCGGCAATGACGCCTGCAGTTGGTATGGTACTACCATCATTGGACGAGTCAAAAAAGGTTGCCTTCTCCAACAAATCAAGGTTTCTTCTTCACAGAAGTGATGGGCAGTGGCTGATACGGTATCAGACATGCAAGAACCAACACCGGGACGCACTTGTCAGTCAAGTACAGGCCGGCGGTGTGCATGTCTGGGGATGCTTTGCTGGTACCAATGGATGGGTCTCTGAATGCCAATGGCTACCTGTCCATCCTCGCTGACCACATGCATCCCTTCATGTTGGACTTTTACCCTGGTCGTGATTGTGCCTACCAACAGGACAATGCACCGTGCCATGTCGCTAAGGGGTGCGTGATTGGTTCCAGAAAAACGACAGCAATGTCTCCATTCTCCCTTGGCCAACGAAATCACCCGCCCTAAATCTCATAGAGCACTTGTAGAGCTATTTGGATTGACGGGTTCAACGTGCTGACTCACAACCACATCATCTCCGAGGCCTTTGTGCTCTGCTGCAGTCCGAATGGGCATGTGTGCCTTGGGCAACTTTCCAGGGCCTGAATGTGTTCATGCCATGGCGTCTTACCGCTGCCATCCAGTCCAAGGGTGGTTATTCTCATTATAAAGTAGGTGGTCATATTATTTTGATACGACTGTATATAATACCATCTCTTGGGAAATCGTGTGATTGTACTATGACATCAGATTTTCAATGTTTATCACTACTGTACTCAGTAGGTATATCATACTTCTTCCTATAACTTGTATATCTTTTGTTTTTCTTTTGGTAATGCATTAAGATACCAGCCAGGAGAACAAGTGCAATGAAGTGACATCATTGTCAATGATACTGCTTTATGTTTTCACATTTTTCTTGGTAAGTACTGTAGAAAGCAGTTCAATTAACATTACTGTGCCAACACTTTGTCAATATATTTGGATGCAGCTTCATAACATCATTGTTTGCTAACACTTTATAAAGTTCTTTGGTAGTCTTTATAGATAAAATAATTTGGTGAAGGCAAAAGAGATCAAGTGATTTTTTTTTTTCAAGCAGACAATTTTTTAATTCAAGATTTCATAAAAAAAGAGAGAGAGAGAGAGATGAAGTTCACACTTTTAAACTAAATGTGAATACAACATTGCATTCACATAAAGATAAAAACATTTTCCTATATGTACTGCATCACACTGAATTAAAGTGTGAAATAAATTAAATACGACTGCTTAGGTGCTAAAGCAAATCACAAAGGTTAAAAAGCTATTTACATAAAATATGCCTAATCTCACTAAATATTAAGAAATTAAAACCTACATGCACACAGTGTTGCTAGATATGTAGGGCAGAAAAAAATTAGTTGCATTCGCATGTAAAAAAAATTAACATTTTGGGAAATCAATTCCACTTAGTAGTTCTAATTCTGACTATTATATAGCTCTAATTATTGTACTATTCTCTTTTACGTGCGATATTTCAAAGTAACTTGTACAAAAACTAGCGGATAATGCTTACCTTGGCATTCCTTTCTAGCGACGGGAACATTTCACGCACGTGTTTTCCGGTCTTTGTTGAGGTTATTGTCCTAAAGTCCGTTGTATGCGATGACTGGCTTTACTTCTCACACTTTTCACTGGGTATACTCATTGGATCTTTGCTTTAGGATTCAAACATCAATTTTTACCGTTCTTTATACTCGAAATTTTCGCCCATACTCTGGGCATCTTCAGGAGCGTGGCGACTTTACCACCGATGTCCGTGGTTAACTTCGCGCTAATGGAGTCCGATACTCCTTGTTGCCATTCGTCGGAAAAACTTTCCTGGATATATTTCGTTATCAAGCCTGGCTGGCGCCATCTCTGTTTCGTTAAGAACACTTTTTTTTTCCCGTATTTTTTTTTCCGTATTTTTTTTTTTTTTTTTTTTTTAATTTTCTTCTCCTATCCTGGTTTTCTTGTCTTTTTTTGCCTGTTTTTCTTTTGTTGTTGTTTTTCTTGTCTTATTAGTTCTTTCCACAGGCCCGATAATGTGCTAGGGTCGTTCTGGTTACATACCCTTGCTTTATTTTTGTAGATTAATATTGCTTCTTCCCTCCTGATTTGCCTTTCCGATTTTTTATTCTTTTTTAGCATTTTAATTTCATCGAACTTTGGGAATGTCCGGTTTTCCAAGCAGAATTGCACTAAAGCAGTTTTGGCTTCTTTTTTTTTGCCAGTTAGATATGTGTTGTTTAAGTCTTTTTTAATCTGTTTTTCGTACTTCCAATGTACGATATTGGGGGTATGTGTGCTATTGGAATTTCGTAGGTTCCCGATTCTTCTAGCATTTTTTCCTCCGTTTTTTTGTTGACAGTCATACTTTTCACGGTGTGCACTGAGCTTCCTAGTTGTAAGTCATATTTAGCACAGTGCCTATTGATTTCTTTACTCACTCCTTCCAGGTATGGGAAAGCTCCAATGTATTTCAATTTTTTATTTCTCATCTTCCTTTGGTTGTGCACTTCTTGGCCTTCTTTACTCTGAGTCATATGCTTTTTACTCTCATGTATCCATTTATTAATTAGCTTGCTCGGGTACCCATACTCTTGTGATATTTTCGAGATAAACTCTAGCTCTTGATTTTTTAGCCTGTTGTTAGATGTGTGTGTGTACGCTCGCCGTATCAAGTTTACTATGCTGTTTTTTATGTATCACTGGATGGTGCGACGAGTATGGTATCAGTACAGGTATGTAAGTTGCTTTTCTGAACACAGAGTATTCAAAACTATTTTTGTTTTTCTTTAGTTGAATGTCCAGGAAGGATAGGCAATTATCCTCTTCAAACTCAATAGTTAGCTCTATGGTGTTACAGATTTTGCTAAACTGCTGTGCTAGATCTTGTAGCTCGGCTTTGTTAAGTTTAGACATTATAATAATGTCGTCTACATATCGAGCATAAAGTATTGGTTTTTCAGGTAAATTTTGAATAATTTCTTTTTCGAGGTATGCCATAATCACTTCTGCGTATAATGCCGATAATGGGGATCCCATAGGGCCACCTTGCGTTTGTTTAAATATATTTCCTTCAAAATGGAAGATGTTGTTTTCCTTGATGAAATATAAGGTATTCTTTAGCTCTTTCAGTTGTGACAAGTTTAGTTCTTTGTTGATGCTTAGTTGTTGCATAATCAATTCGATGGCTAGCTCGACAGGAGTGTTTGGGTATAACGCCTTAACATCCATGGAGGCCATAGTTATTTGCTCTAGGTCTTGATTAATTAATTTGATTTTTTCTATAAACTCATAGCTATTCTTTAATGTATATTGATTCCTCATGAATATTGGGGATAGATAGTTGTATATCTTTTTTTCTAGGTTGATGAGTGGCGAGATTTTTTCGATAGAATCAGTCTTAAAGGTGTGTTTTCTTTATGAGTTTTAATTTTCGAGAATATTTTTGGCATCCCTGCTCCCATTGGAGGGTTTGCATTTTTTATTTCTGTTGGTAACGTGCTGTGGTTCCTTATATTAGCCAGGAAGGTAAGTTGTTTGTCGGTGGGATCTTTGTTGATGCTATCGCACTGTAGCTCTGAGATGGCCGTCCGCATTTTATCATTATATTCCAAAGTGTCCATAATAACAATTTGCCCTGTTTTGTCCGCTTCGCAGAATTTGATCGTGGGGTCTTTGCAAAGATTTACTAGTTGTTTTCTGTCATACTTTAATTTATTAATCTTACAGTTTTTTTTTTTGTTTTTTTTGTGCTTAGCGTTATACTCTTTAAGCATGATTCTGAATAACTTAAACCTTAGATCGGTAGCATGTTCTGGATGCACTCGCTGCACAATATCTTCTAAGATAGGAATGTACTCTTCTGTTCTTGGGGTTTTAGGTGGAAATGCGTATTTTTTCCCACGTTGTAGCACTGCCTTTTCACTAAAATATAATGATAAAATGCAGAAGTAAAGCCAGTCATCGCATACAACGGACTTTAGGACAATAACATCAACAAAGACCGGAAAACATGTGCGTGAAATGTTCCCGTCGCTAGAAAGGAATGCCAAGGTAAGCATTATCCGCTAGTTTTTTGTACAAGTTATTTTGGGAAATGTTTATATTTACGTTGAAAATACAATAGAAGAGCTATTTTTCAATGTAATCGCCTAGTTTATTTAACCATTTATCATAGCATGGCAGGAGTTTGTCTATCCCTTCTTGAAAAAACTGTCATCTAACTTGCGGTAACCATTCTGGTGTAGCAATTTTTGTCTTCATCGGAGTGATATTTTCGATTCGCAAGGTCATTTTTCGTGGGGCCGAACGCATGGAAATCATGAGGCGAAAGATCTGAACAGTAAAAGGGTATTCCCATACCTCCCATTTAAATTTGTTAAGCAGGGCCTTTGTGCCGAATGTGGTGGTGCATTGTCATGCAGAAAGACAATGCCTCTTGACAGTTTTCCTGATCATAGATCTTTAATTGCCTTTTGCAGCATCTTAAGGGCTTCACAGTATGATGGCGCATTAATCGTGGTGCCCTTCAGCATGAATTCATAATGCACAATACCTTGATTGTCGAAGAAAAGGGTGAGCATAGCCTTTATGGTGGAAGGAACAATTTGGCACTTTTTCGGAGGCAAAGAATGTGAATGTTTCCACTCACATGAAGTCTGCTTCATTTCTGGTGTGAAGTAATGGACCCAAGTCTTGTCTCCAGTCACAATATGGTCCAAAAATACACTTCCTTCTCTGTGATAATGATCCAAAAATTCGAGAGCTACTTGAAAACGTTGAGCCTTGTGTTATTCTGTGAGTAAGAGAGAGGCACCCATCGGGACAAACATTTTGAAATTCAAGACGCTTGGTGATGATGTGGTGCACACTTCCATGCAAAATATTCAATTCCTCCGCGATCTCGTCCACTATGGTTCGCCTGTTTGCATGAATCAATTCATTAATGAGGTCCACGTTTTCATTCGTCATTGAAGTTGTGGCCTTCCCTCCCAGTAATCGTCTTCGATATTCATGCATCCTTTCTCGAACAACAAACGCCATTTTGCGATCGCTTGCAGCGAAAATTACTTATCACCGCATACTTCAATTAACTGGCATTGAATTTCAGTGGGATCCAGCTTTTTGGCCCATAAAAAACATATCAGTGCACGGATTTCAAATTTGGACGCTACTTCCAATGGACACAGCATTTTTCACAAATGATAACAGACGAACTGTTCCCACCATGTCGACAAAGTTAGCACTTTTATATAAAAAAAAATACCTTTTATATAAAAAAAAAATTTGTAGCACATGCAACTGACTTTTTGACTGCCCCTCATACATAAGAACAATCAGAAGATCAAGAAATTCGAAAAATAAAATGGTAATCTAGAAAAAATAACAATGCAGAACAATTCACTGCGTGAATTCCAGAAATGCAAGGAGTTCACTTCCTATGCAGGTGAGAATTTTGAGCCGACCCCGTCCTCCGAATTCTTACCTACATAGGAATTAACATGTTTCATTCTTCCACAGTGAAATTAGCAACGGTCAAAAGTAAATATTTTATGAGAAAAGGATGTTGAAAATGCTAGACAGTGATTAGAAATTCTCCAGAAGCTTATGAATTTGAACCCGGCAAATGTAAAATCAACTTTACACGGAAATAATAAAACAGAAATACAAAATAAATGTTAAATTTACATGACAAGCTAAATATGAGCACACTCAAAAACCCTATGCTGGCAAACTAGTTTGAAGAGAAACATCAGCTTTTTAAAAACACAAGTTTTCAATCCTTTTTTAATGGAAGCCATGTCCTAGAGCAGCGGTCTTCAACTTGTGGATTGCGGAGCACTTTTTGAAAGGTCTGAGACTTTTGCTACAAACTAAATTCTAAAATGAAAATATATGTATTCTACACATTTTCAAAATGGTAAAATGAACATTAAGATGCCTTGGGTGCCTGGACTTTCCAATTCTGCTATAAACTATCCTCAGAAAAATTATGTTATTGGAATTTTTAAAGAGCACTAAAAATGTAGGTACAATGGCCATTCCATAAAAACTGTGAGTGAAATCCCCCAAACTGAAGAAGTATGGGTGCAGCAAAATACTATATGTTATTCTTTCTCAAAGTATCTTCCCTTGGATTATATACAATGGTCTCATCATTCAGTCCACTTTTCAAATGTGGAGAAGGCATTTTCTGGAAGCTGCTTTAGTGACCCCTGTACAGCTTGAATAATATCAGCATCTGTGTTGAATGTTGCACCACAGAACTTCTCCTTTGTTGTTGGAAACAACCAGAAATCGCACGGGCGAGCTCAGGACTGTAGGCAAGATGTGGCACGATTTCAATACTGCATTTCGTAAGAAACTGTTGAACACAAGCAGCTGTATGTGGGCAGGTGTTATCATAGTGTTGGGTCCACTTGCCCACCAGTTACGGTCGCTTAATCGATATGTGTCGTCGCAGACACTTCAAGACTGAAGTGTAATACTCAGCATTAACAGTAATTTGTGGAGGAATGACATGCTGGTAGATTACACTTTTATGATCAAAGAAAATTATTATAATCACCTTCCCAGCTGACTTGGTTTGGGGCGGAATTTTTTCGGAGGAGGCGAGCCTGTGCGATTCCAGAGACTCGTTACATTATAACGGACCCATGTTTCATCGGCAGTTATTACTGTGTTTAGAAAACTTGGATACTTTGCAATCATTGTTTCCACTCATGGCACACATGAACTCTGGCTAACAATTATTCTCTTGTCAGGTCATGAGGTACCCATCTGAAACACATGATGCAGCAGTAATTTGTCACATAGAATGCAGAGTTTTTGAAATATTAGTTGCCGCTATGTCTTCCCATGTCATTCGTCGATCTTCTTGCAGGACTGCCCAAAAAGTGTTAATAATACGATCCGTAACAACACTTTCAGGTCAACCAGGCTTAGGAGCGAGTTCTGCTGCCCTTTTTTTTTAAATCATAGTGCAATCTAAAAGTTGTTGACTCACCCAAACATTTACCTTTGTAAGCTTTTTTCAATAAATCAAGTGATTCTGGAGCTATTTTACCCAAACAATAGCAAAATTTTAACACACAACGCATTTCACTTTTTAACTCTGAATCACTCACTTCCATGGCTAGGCAAAATGCTGACATACCTTAAACAACTGAGCAATAACAAAACCAGAATTGGCAACAGCTATAGATGCTTCCTTAATTCAGTTAGTCATTTGTGTGGTTATTTTTCCCCTTCGCACTGTTACCAACTCAAAAAAATTACTCTCAGTTTTTATGGAACGGCCTTTGTATATCAGGTTCTTACTTCGAACTTCTTTGTAAGATAGATATCACATTAAATGCATTGTTTCTTTACCTCAACATTAAATTTTAGGATTCAAAGCATCTCAAAAATAATTGATATTCTTACAAACATATGTGTTATTACTCTTCTTTTTATCACACAGTCTGCCAGTCCTATTCCATTTTGTCAAGTGGCCCACGATTCAGCAAAGGTTGAAGACCCCTGCGGCCTGCTCTAGAGGGTAGTCAACACTATGGAGGTAGTGAGATCACAAAAGGATATTGCATTTTATCAGCTTCAAAATCCATGCTCAAGGCATCTCCTGTAAATCCCTACCACCATGTGTACCACACTGACTGGATTGGTTGACTAACTAAAACTAGGTGCACTGCACCTGATCACTATGTTCACAACACTCCAGCTGTCTCAGTATTGCTTCATAATGGCACAGAAATGAACACTAAGATTATGGCACAGCCCATCTCACTTTAATGAAGCTTTTTAGGGAAAGTTAAAATCACTGGCCCCTATTTGGGAGGCACACACACACAAAAAATGACAATTCAACAAAATTGCAGTACTTTAAAACCATAAGCACTGACTATGCAGGTGCTTTGCAGCCTTAGTGCCATAGAAATTCAGCCCCATGTGTTCGGAGCACCCGTTAAGATATTGATAACAACAAAAAAGTTTCAAGAAAAAGAACTTAGATTGGCCCACAGGTATCTTGAAAACAGTAATTTAATTTTCCATAAAGTTGTTTTGTTTATGTATTTTCTATGCATTAGAAAGCTTGACACAAGTCCAGATTACAGCACCCACAATAACATTTTGTATAATAACTATAATCCCGTAGAAGAATTTTTAAGACATTCTACACCACCGCTTCAGAGGGTCGGCTGTCTTATCATTCTTCTTATCTCCCTCCATAGTTGCTCCCTTTCCAAAGATGTAAGGTCAAAAACAGGCTTGTAATTAATAAACATCTAGGCATCTCCATTGCAATCGGAATACTTCACTTGTCTTTATTTCACGTTCTGTTCTACACTTGTTAAACTTCAAATGTTACTGTATGCATTTCTACTGGGTCGGACTAGCCTTCATCACTCGGACTTCATGTTCAAGTGATATGAAATCACCTTTGTTATGGTGAGTATTCATCAAAGAGGTTCACATGGCACAGTTCATCTCGCGTTATATTTCCAATGGTTGTCTTCGTGTATTATCTCACTGTGCATCTGGGCTGTATGTCATTTTATTTGCATCACTATCTGTTGTTAGGTCTGGAAAAGTTTCTGGATTTTGGCACTTCAGGTTTATGTTAAATGGAAACTAACTGCCGAGTACTGAGTACGTATATCTGCCCTTCACTGCTGTGCTCAACCCCCCCCCCAAATGGGGATATGACCATGACACAACTGGGGGGGGGGAGTAAGAAAACTATGCCATAATTTGCAGAGCAAAACCCAGGAACTGTCTAAATCTTCTTAAAATAACATTATGACTAACTAAGCCTAACATGGAGACCAATGCAATAAGATATAAAACAAACTGAAATCAGTCAAAAAGACCAAATGGAAAAAAAAAAAAAATTATAATTTTGTGACCTTTTGCCAGTTTTATCACAGATGCATTCCTCCACCACCCATTAAGAGGCTCAGCTATTAATAATATCTATTGCACCTAGCCAGTGTAAATAAATCAGATCTTGGCTTTCCAGCAGAGCACACTCAACATTTTAAACTAAGTTTTATGAATTAAACAGCAAATCAAATGTTCATAAAAGAGTGATAGTAATCAAATGTTATTTCCTCTATTGGAAATGTTTATTTAAGTGGCAAAATTATGTAAAATGTCAAATTGGGCCTACTGAGTTACTTAGAATTTGTAAAAACAAATTCATTTCTCTTACAAAAGATTACAAGTTGTGTCAGTTTTGCAAAATGGATAACCATGTTAACCAACTTTAGTAGCATGCATGCTAATTAAAATATTATACTGATTACAGTCCACAAATGATCCAATTTATGAACTTCTCCATTTACAACTGATACAGGAAGACAAACGGAATTAACCTCACTTTTCCTCATAATGCTGCTCCTTACTTGGTCTTTCAAGGGCTCAAATGTGTGGTAGTCTGAAGGAGCCAGGTCCAGACTACATGGCAGTATGGGGTGAGGAAGAACTTCATAACATACTTTATATCCATTGTCACATATTAGTTATGAGAGAGGGTAAAGAATTTCTTGGGGGTTTTTTCCCCTTGAAGATGAATGTTCCTGTTACTAGATGTTAATTACAGAAGTCTACAACAAAATTTTCTAGGTATCTGAATGTACAGACACATTCACAGGATTGGCAAAAAATAAAATAATATGAATTCCTTAGCATTTCCAAATAACAGTTACCATGACTTTGCTGGCCAAGGGCTTTAATTATTTCTCTGTTGGGTCAGATTAGTGCTGTGATGCCATTTTATTTATGGGTCAAGGTGGCAAAAAAGGTGGCTGAACTTGAAAAAAAATGGTGTCTCAAAAATGGTAGCTCTTCATGTTCAATAATAGCAGTGTTAGAATTAGATATAAATCTTCTACTGGCCCAGACCACTAGAACTTGTGAATCACTGGTCTGCTAAAATACCGACTGGTCCGAAGAAGGGAAAAAATATATATATATATAGCACAGACTCTAGGTACAAAAATCTAAATACATTAGCACCCTTTTTTTTTTGTTGTTGTTGTTTTAGGATTCACCTTCCCTTTTCTTACTGCAGTTTCATTACTTATCCCCCCCCCCACTTTCCCCGTTAAGTTTTAGTTTCGCAGGGAACGCTGTTTTATGCGAAGGGTTTATTTTACAAAAATGACCTACACTCATCCATTTGTGCCCCTCCCCTGGAGTCAGTAACTAGGAACTACTGCATTCCCTGGGGGGGGGAGAATGCAAGGAAAAGGACATTTGTTGTGCTTACTTTTGCTCCTTAAGAACGGCTGTTGCCCTTACAAGAGGACTAAGAAACTGCGTTTATGTATGTTGTGCATGTTTGTTTCTTACACTCTTTACTAAGCAAGTGAGATAAAAAAAAAATTGTTATCTAGTATCACATGAATCTGTTACTTAAGTTTAAAGCATAAAAAGAAAACCTTATGACAAGAAAGGAAAAAAAAAAAAAAGATTACTGGCCATCCGGGCCAGTAACAAATCATTCAGTGGTCCAATAGAATTTTTACTGGCCAATGGCCAGCAGACCACCAAGTAATTCGAACGCTGAATAGGTAGAACAGTGATGATAATTAAACACGGCAATCGGTCATCGCCGAATTGACTGTAATTACTGTTTCACACGGTCACGTGAATTAAATCACATCAGAAAACTTGAAAATTTCATTTCCGCACCACGGCGATGAAATTTTCAAGTTTTCTGATGTGATTTAATTCACGTGCGAAAACAGTAATTATCATAATTTGTAACAATTACCACAGTTTACATGGAGCAATATGAATAATGCAGAGAAATGTGTCATAAATTCCTCTGCATTATTCATATTGCTCCATGTAAACTGTGGTAATTGTTTACAAATTAGATGCATATTTTTTTCATAAGAAAGCCTTTTATGGTGGTAGCTGACGACAGAGATTGATCATCCCTTATCCAAAAACCAAAAACCACCAAAATCAAAAACTTTTTTCAAGTGCCATCATGACATCACAAATGAAAAATTTCAGAAGGCTTTGGGAAGGCTCCCAGACATTGCACAAGTCTCTGTGCACCCAATGTTTAAATATAACTTCCAGTAACACAAAGCTTTGCCACACCCTACAGAAAATAATGTAAAACTACATACCAAACTATTGTAGCGTAATGGTTTTTAATAGGAACTTTTTCAAGGTTTCAAGTCTTAAAGACCTTGGCAGCTCATCACTGTGTATATTGGTATGCTAAATACTGAATATGTGTGTCAACATACAACTTTATGAGGAAGTGGAATATCATCTTAGTAAAGTATATGCATAAATAATTGCATGACTTGATCTTTAAGTGAGATGGCAGTGTCATATCCATTATTATAGGAAAAAGTACAACTGGAAATATTCAAGAGTGTAAAATTCCTTACGATTGCAGCAGACTTTCCGTTTGCTTTTGTTTACATGAATGTTGGAAATGACACTGGAAGAGTAAAATACATTATTTCCGAAAAAAAACAAGCATTCCAACAAAGTCATTCGATTCTGATGAAACTCTGCATGCCTGAGGGCCAAATATGCAAATGATTAGAAAATAATGGCCCAATGACTAAATAGTGGTCTGCCACAGCACATGGGAACCGTGCATTGAGGAGGGTATATAAAGAGCAAAGCTTGCAAGCAGGGACAATTGTGACAGCGGATTACAGTTGCAGCAACCTCCATGGACTGTGAGGATACTTCATTGTGCAATCCGTGCACAATACGAGCCCTTGCGCAAGTTTGAAAGAGCACCATAATTGTGCTGAGCGAGGCTGGTTGATCAAGTCGTCATATCGCGAGGCATTTGGGTCGGAGCGAAGCGGAAATTGGATGATGTCGGCACACCAATGGGTCGAGGAAGTCACACCCTAGGGGCACGAGGGCAGTGGATGGCCGAGGGCAACAACAGAATGTGAGGATTGAGCGATTGTGAGAGCCGCACGAACAGAACTCAGTTTGTCGCTTGTCAACCATTCGGGGCCATGTTGCACTGTCTACAGGTATGGAAATGGCCATCCAGACCGTTGCCAAACGACTTATGTCACAGGGCCTACATTTGAGGAGGCCACTCCACCACCTACCACTGACCAGTGAGCATCATCGGCACCTGTTGCAGTGGTGTTGGGCTCAATCAATATGGGATAGTGTCCAGTGGCGTTGTGTTGTCTTCGATGATCAGTCACGGTTCGCACTTGGAGCCGCTAACCAGTGCACATGTGTCTGGAGGCGATTCAGCCAGCGCACAGACCCTGTTTTTACCGTGGAATGGCACGTGTCTCTCACAGAGGGAGAGACTGTCTGGGAGCCATTTCCTACAATAGCTGGGCACCCTCAATAGTTCTCCATACCACTCTAATGGCTCAACGGTGTGTTGACATTCTATGACCTGTTGTGTTGCCACTCCTGTTGCAGCATCACCGAGCACTTCTTCAGCAGTACAACATCCAGCCACACTTGGCACGGCTCTTACAGGCCTGCCTCCGTAATGTTGACATCCTTCCATGGTCAGCCCGATCAGCTAACCTCTCACCAATCGAACATGTTTCAGACATGATGAGATGCTACCTACGCATTCCCAAATTGTGGGCCAGTTTGCTGATATTCCCGAGTCCGTGAACTGGCCCACAATTTGGACACCATCTGGCATGTTATACCTCAGTACAGTAACCGTGAACTGTATGCATCTATGCCATTCCGGGTGACTGCTTGTATCCGAGCCAGAGGTGGCGCTGCAATGTACTGACCTGTTCCACTCGTGTAGCTGTTTTATCCAAATAAATGTCCCAACTGCTCTGGAATTGCAATTATTTCCTTTCCTGTACATGTACATTGCACATAAAAATTTTCATCACGACTGGTGATTTCTTCTGGGTGTTTCATGCTTTTTTACAAAGAGTGTAATCTTCCAGAAGTTTGTAGCACATTTCCAACATCAGTTTTTGGATATGAGTTAACCAGTTGTTCTATAATTTGTAATCATTCTCTGTCATGAATTTATATTTCATACTGTGTGATTTCATATGATACAGTGTTGGGCATAGGCCACTTCTCATTACCATAATTGTTTAGAACTGCTGCCGACAAATAACAGAACATCTGAAAGGGTTTAATGACTAAAGTGAGCATCTATAGTTATAAGCAGTCACTATTTTGGGACGACAATTTCCAAGAAAGGCACAGATCCAACAGCTGGAAAGACAAATACGACCTTCATGTTTTGCTCTGGAATTCAAATCCATAGGAAGACAAGAAATAAATAGGATGGCTCAAAAGTTCTTGATCTGACTAGTAAGGAATTTAGTCATAGATTTGCATGATTTTAATGGACACAGTAATACATCTTTACATGCCTAGAGACCATTTTTCAGTTTCACAGTTATGTTCATTATTAGAACAAAATAATGTGGATACGCCAGAGTTAAATAGAAAAAGTGCAAGACTTTATAAGACAGGTCAATATACAGCTGTTCTCGTTCTGGTTCAAAAGAACCCTGAAAAGGTTAAAATAAAATCACTTAGATGCATCTCCAACATAATCACACACTATGGTCTCCAACCTATCACATCTGTATGTGGTAGAGTGTATACTCCATTCCCAGTTCTGATGTACCTAAAAAGTTACACATAGGCAGGGGTTGAAAAATGCGGTTGTCTGGTGGCTTAAGGCGGCCAAAAAATTGCCCAGGCCGCTACGGAAAACACCCCATAAATTATCTGCTAAAAGAGTTAAAAATTTAGGTTCTGCAGATTATACACTGATGCGGATAAACTCCGATTAAAAAAAAACTGCGGCTGTTCAATTTTTTTAAAAAGTCCACAAGGTAATTATGCAGGAGAGGGGGTGTAATTGAAAAAGGAACTCTCTTCAATTTTGTTTCTTAGCTCAGGAGTTTGTACAGATAAAAAGGAAAGGGTGTCATAATGAAAGATTGGGGGAGTTGTAGGGAGGGAAGGCAGGAGTCTTGTCTTTGTATTGTTGAGAAAGACAAAACCCTATGTGCTTGTACCCACTTTTTGTCAACCAGCCAATAAAAATGCATGCATAGTGCTTCCTGCATGAACCTACATATGCATGCCTCCTTTCAAAGTTCCATGTTCTCATGTTTAGTTCATCCTTCACTGCTTTGACCAAAGTTTTTTTCTGATGATATTTTCATTCATTTCATATGTCTTCAAAAAAGAAACATTTCAGTCACACTGCCAAATTTAAACTTAAAGTGGAGGGCACAGCTGAGGATATGATCGTGTCACTACGCGATAGTTTTAAAAAGGTCAGAAAACTAGCACGCCACGACACGTGAAAAGCCAGTCTAAAACGTAAACAAACCCGTCCGTAAACTCCCCCGGGAGAATTCATGGAAGTCCAGCCCTCCTTTTTTTACTTACCTGTGTGTAAGCCAACTCCCCTACTTTGAAAGCAGGATTTCTTTCAAAAACTTTCAGCTTACACGCAAGTATATACGGTATTTCTATGAATTGTTTTGTATCAGTGTTTCCTCATTGGCAAAGTGTAATGCAATTCTCTAGAGCTGCATTGATGTGGTTAAATTTTGTGCTCTATGGATACCATGCCACAAATCTTTACTTGTGTCCACGGATAAAAATATGAAAAAGTAACCTTTAAAAATGTTCTTTATTTAATAAGATTGCTTTTTCTTACTTCTTCAGACTCCGGGGTCTTTATGTGACCAACTTTTCTGTTGGAAATTCCGCTTCCAGATCAACCATTTGTGATGTGCGGGTGCAGATTATATGAAGGTAAAAAAAGATTATATGAAGGTTTTAAAATTGCGTGAATTCCAGGGTCTGCGGATGATGCGACGAAAAGTTCGGTAATTCAAGAGTTTGCAAGCCCCAGATAAAAAAAATGAGTACCGTTTATTTATTTTTTTCCCCCAGGGAGAGATAAGGTAAGGACTGAGGGAAAAGCATTATTTTTTTAACGGAAGTGTACATGACTTTGATGTTATAAACCCTATACACCCCCACACTCCTGCTGTGCTGGTGAAAAGAAGGTTACGGATGGGACACACATTGCGCCATGGAGGCCCGATTCTGAATGTTTTGGAAGGTAAAATTCAAGGCAAGAGCAGAAGAGGACGACAAAGGAATAGTTTTGTGGCACAATTACTCCAAGACACAAACACTAGGACATACTATGACTTGAAGAGAACGTCGGAGAATAGAGAGGAATGGAGAGACAATACATCTACTGAACAACCAGTCCTTAGACTGAGCAACCAAGAAGATGAGACTTTGATGCTTTTTTTGATGCAGCCAGGAGACAAAAGGTCCACGCCGAAGCACAAGCAATTCCTAGAAGTTTCACCCTCCTTCAAGAATGCTCCTTAACCCCAGTCAACAGAAGCCCATCACAATTAGCAATCCACTTATTTTACTCCATACTGTCATTTATAAGGTACTTGCATTCAATGCATTCTCCTAGGTTGAATGTTGACCAGTGTTTTTATTAGAACTACACAGAAATATCCTATACAATGTTTTCTAGCACAATTATTTTAATTTTTTTTAATTTACATTTATATTATTTTTTTCAAAAAAAAAATATTTTTTTTTTTCAAAGACTTGAAAATGAACTTTAATTTTCTAAGGACTTTTCAAGGTGCATACGAACCATGAACACAAAAGGGAAGTCAAATGTGGGAACCTCACAACTGCGTTATCAAGAGAAGTATTAAATAACAAGGCAACTCCGTTATGGAGTGACATCAAGGATATTGCTCTGTACACCACAACAAAATTAATCTTATTAAGGGAGACCACAGAAATTCTATTTCACAGAGATGCATGCAAAGATTTTGTGTTGATGGATCTACCACATGGACTGCACTTTTAAAACTAAATGTAAAATAGTTTTATCATGTGTACTCTACAAGAGATATACTAAACTTATGTAACGTCACACGAGCAGTGTTCACTTTTTTTTTTTTTTTTTGCAACCTCTTGTTCTATTTACATTTTTAGTCTGGATATTGTTTTAGTAATTTGAAAAAGCCACTTGTAAAGCTTGGCAGATCTTGTATGAACCCACGTACACTTGTATAAAGACCCAGATTATTATTCATAAGGTTGCACTTTTTCTATTCATCTTTGTTATGTTTTTGCCCGTCCTAGAAGGTGATTAGGTGAACCAAGGAAAAAGCATGAGCTCAAAGCTGTGATAAAATATCTGTGCATAAGAAAGGGATGGAACCAAAGGACATCCATAAATATGTGCTGGCAACACTAGGGGAGAGATGCCTCTCCATTCAATACTGAAAAGAAGTGGGCAGCAGAATTCAAGTGTGGGAAAATGTGTGCAGAAGATGACACTTACGCCAAGGCCAATGGCAAGGCCCCAGACCTGGGGGAGGACTCAATATTCATCTGGAAGTTTCAGTGTTCCACTGTAAAATTAGTTTTTCCATGAATACAGACATGTTTTTCCTTTCTTTGTTTGCTCCTTTTGCTAATTTACTTCACTAGCAAATAATTTCTCCATGCCAAAAAGTGAAAATGAAATAAAATACAAAATATGGAAAATGAAGTGAAAGAAAACTGTACCTAAAATTAAAAAAAAAAAAAAAAAACTCTCTCTGAATTTACTTGATTACAGTTCAAGTTGTAGGTTCCTTATTGTTGGATAAACTATTTAATTTTTCAACTTAGTATTCTGGTCCCTTCTTATGATCAGTATAATAGCAGTGAGCAATTACTAATGTATTTTGACTTTTTCCACTCCCCTTCTTCAGTTCCAATTTTTTTCTTCATCCGTTATCATGCATTCTCCTTCACTGGTGCTTGCAGATCTATTCTTACTGTGGTAAACTGCCAAACCTACTGCCTTCCCCTCTCAAAGACCAACAGATCCCAGATTCATGCCAACCCCCCTTTCTCCCAAATACATTGTAAAGCCATGAATAGGAAGAAGTTGTGAAAAGCTTTCTCTCTCTCTCTCTCTCACACACACACACAACAGCTTATTTCTCTTTAGCACTATTTTCCAATGCCTAGAGAGATACACATTTAGCTACCCCACATATCTCCTTTCCTCAACATTATGTCTTTTCAGGCAATTAACTAAATTGATGCTTTTTACAGCAGTTCTTAGCATACCTCATTTAGCAAGTGATAAATAGAATTCTATCCTTCTGCACAACTAAGCACCTACCTCTGCTTTTTTTCTTGGGAGACGGGGTAACCTTTTACATTTTACAATACTTCAGGAGGAAACGGTTATTTCTCTCTGCCCTGAAACTTAACACTAATGAGCCCTATGCCTGTGTGGTTGAAAATCATAGGCACAGCAGTTCCTACTGATTCACCACAAGGTGCAATTTCTTTTGAGTTACCTATTGTTTTGTGATGTATCACTTCAAATTTGCTTTAAAAAAATCCAATACACAAATAAATAAAGTATTCGAGCTTATAATGAAATACAACAGTAATTTTTCATAAACCACTGAAAATAAGAGTTCAAAGAATTTACAATGTCCATCTGCTGGGAGGCTTGCTTACCTTGCAAGGGGACCCCCCCCCCCTCCAGCCTCCTACTAGCTACGGAACAGGTTTAGACAGACCCTCTAAACTCATCACTCAAGAAAATGTAATCAGCATGCAAGAAATAGTACTGCAAGATATGTAGATGCTTAATATGATCAGGTAGATTAGTGAGACATTGCACATGTCAAAAACAACAGCTGACAGCATTCTAACACAACATATGTCAATGACTGTTGCTTGTTGGGTCTCAAAACTTTGCGAGATAATCTTGCATGGCTTAAAGCCAATCCAGAAGAATGTTTGCAATGATGGATAAAAAATGGAGGCACAGAACTATATTCCAGAGTTAAAGCAATATACAAATGGTGGCTCACTCAATCCAAAGACGATGAAGTCTGTCACTTCTGTCAGAAAGGCAATGTCAACCATTTCCTGGGATGCAGAGAAGGTGGTGATAGTGGGTCACCTTGCGATGATCCAAACCTTCATCACAGCATACATACTGTGCCAACCTACTAAGCAACCTTCAACAGCATTTAAATGTTAAACATTGTGGAAAGCTAACCAAAGGGGAGTTGCTTCATCAGAATAATGCCCCAAGCCACAAATTAAATTTCCACGGCTGCCATCTATGAATGTGGGTTTGATCTGCTATCACACCTTCCCTACTCAACTGACCTTAGCCTCTTGGACTAAAATGTGTTCCCAAACTTTTTTTTTTTTTTTTTTTTTTTTTTTTTTTGAGGTTTAACGACCACCGTGAGCAACTCAATGGGCTATAAGCAGTCGCCCGTCCCTAATTTAGGGTCACTGGTTCCAGGGAAGGGAGAGAGCCAGTGCCGTAAGACAAACACAACATCCATGCCTAACCGGGATTCGAACCCGGACCCCTTGCAGACGAATGATCAGAGGCCAGCGCCTTAGACCACTGCGCCACCGGGGCGGCATTTAAAACTTCAAAAGAACTTGTTTGGTGTGCATTTCAGTACAAATGAGGAAACTATAAATGCTGTGGACGTCTATTTTGGCAGCCTTGATATGTCATTTGGATGACACAAGAGCCTTGGAACACCACGGGAAAGGGTGAAAAATATGTATACCATACTTTTCCACAGCCATCCCTTTGTAAGTTGGACTGAGAACTTTTGAGATACTCATATATAGTTCTGGAAGAGTTCCATCAGAACACTGAATTAAGAAGCCTCTGTACAGAAATGAACAGAGATTTTGTAAGTCCTAGTACAAAATGTCTACTCTTTTTTTTTTTTTTTTAAGTTATATTTGATTACTCTGAAGAAGGCATTATTTATTCACATATTTGGAGAAGATGCAACACTAACGAACAGGAAAAAGTGACTGAACTACCTTGTTGATCCTGAGATGGAAATACAAACGTTAGTATGATTTTTATTTTTTGTTGTTTTGGGTTTAACAACCACCTAATATAAGTAGTCGCCCGTTCCTAACTTGAGGGAATGGTTCCAGGGACGGGAGAGAGAGTGCGTAAGCCAAAACACATCACTCATGCCTCGAACCCGGCCCTTTCGGACGAAAGGTAAGAAGCCTGTGTTTTAGATCACTGCGTCACAGGGGCGGTTTACATTTCCATAATATTCATCGACTGAAGCACTTGATACATGAACTGCAAGCATTCAGGTACAAGCACCTGTCAACACCGACAGTCAATACCATCAATTTTAAAAACTCGTAAGAATCAATAAAACAATATCATACCCATGCCCTAAAATCTTTAAAAAATGAAATTATAAGCCTCTGTTTAATTTTAAGCACGATCACTAACACAACAAAACCGCCAAGTTTTGACAGTACGGCCGCGGCTTTAAAAGACGCATATAATATGTACGTAGGTGACACAGTAGTAACACGCCCAACTTCTTGCTCCTCATGCAACAATATCATTTGCGGCGGCTCTTTACACATGATCAACTGTTATACACTGATCGGCACGTAAATATCTTCATGAAAGGTAACAGAAACAATAGTAAACACATAAACAGATGCAATGTTTTTATTTTTTTTTACCCATCAAATTCCGACCTTTCCTTACTACGTGCACCTGATTATCCCAGAGAGCAACAACAGTACACAACAGCCTTTATGATGGTTGAAGCACTATTAAAATATAAGTGAAACTTAGTGCAAACCTTTGAAAGGCAATAGGCATCATAAATATTCCTAATTATGAAAAATTATTTAAATTATCCTACCATTATGCAGTACTCTGAAACCTTCGCTGTCCCCGTCGTCCGCCATGATAACATACACGGAAAAGGCGCATGCGCCGGTTATAAATCTAGAATAGAAATTTCCTAACTCTCTTTCTGGATTCGGAATTTATTTCGACTTGCTTTTAAATTTGTATTTCACAGAAGAAAATATTTCTTTCAGCTAAAGTTTCAGTTTATCATTCAGTAAATTAATATTTCATATATCCAAATAAATTCGAAGCATCTGTGGTGAATTAATGCAGTCAATATCGCAGAAAAGGAAAACAGGTTTAGTGTCGTCTGCTTGTAGAGCTGCTGAATTGACGCATCAAATCATCCGCTACAAAAAATTATGAAGAAACTAAATTCTTAATGATATAGGTATTGAAATAAAGTCGTTTACGTTTAATTAGGTTTTTCCTCGAAAGAGTAATTAAAGCAGTAACTGCGAACATGCATTTACTTCCTGATAAGAATTTCTTTAGAAATCATTCACTTCATATTTTCCTTGATAAGAGCAGTAACTAAAAAATAATGTATTACAAAATATACCACACTGGCACAAATTTCTCGAACAGCTTTCATACAATCTAATTTCAAACATACACAGTTATTTTATTTTTATTTTTTTTGATAGGAGGTTTAACGACCACCGTGAGCAACTCAATGGGCTAAAAGCAGTCGTCCGTCCCTAATTTAGGGCCACTAGTTCCAGGAAAGGGAAAGAGCCAGCTCCGTGAGACAAACACAACACCCATGCCTCACAGGGATTCGAACCCAGACCCCTTTCGGACGAATGATCAGAAGCCATCGCTTAGATCACTGCGTGACCGTGGCGGCCACACAGTTCTTTCGAGTGTTTCAATTTGAAGTAACTTTGGTCCAGTTCCAATTATTTCGCCCAGATCTACTGATCATAAATATGATGGCCGATAGCCGAATAGTCTGGTTTCTGGACATTTTTCCGAGTTGTGTTTCGGCCCAGGACTCGCATGTATTGCTGGTGTTGTTCCCAAGTAGAGCTGCTCCCAGAACCAACGTCACGGAATTAGGATTAGCAACGGGGGCGTAGGGAGGGGTCCTCGGGGTCTGGACCCCACCCCCTACCTTCACCCACCCCGAGCCTAGAGGATGATTACGAATAAACTCCAATCGATGACCGAAAGCGTCCCAGAAACAGGCGGCTGCTTTTTCACGACACACGCCTGCTAGTGTAATCCTATTCGGCCACTTACTTTATCTTCCCTCCCACCCACACACATTATCTCTCCGTTCGAGACATGCCAAGCCGATTAGCTGCGGAATCTGTGCTGCTTTTTCAGTACAAAAGACCCGTTCCGGAACGAACGAGCTTGACGCATTCGCTGAGATGTTAGGCGCATAATAAACCCGAGTTGGTTCTGGAAGAAACTGCAGTGTGAAAACGACACCGGCACGCGAGTTTAGACGAATTCATTGTTTTAGAGACAGGGAGGGAAGGAAAACCCGGTTTCGTGTTCGAGGCATTCGCGTTCTTACAGTACGGACCCACAGTCGTCTTCGGTTCTGCAAACTTTTATGTTTTTTGTTTCTTTTGACTCCTTCTACATTTGCGATGTCTAGATGTTTGTGTACCTCACATGATTATTTTTCGAAGAAAATTAGGAGTGAGGTAATTCCCTCACAATCGGTTGCAAATGAAGCAGCCGCTGTGCGAGAGGTCCCGGGCCTAGAATCGTCTGAAGTTAAAGAAGTCCCAAAAACTAAAATACACTGCCGGAAAATGAAAAAAGAACACCAAGAAGGAATTGGCGGACGATCATGAAATTTACATATGTTAATGGGGTCCAGTTTACGTAGGTGTGATGTTGATTTCGGGACCAAACGGTGAGTGCTTACGCCACAGAACGGCATAATATGCAAATTATCGTCGGTGGTATTTAAGGAGTACGGCGAAGTGAATGTAATCAGTCGTCGGCGTACGGACACATGCAAAGATCCTGAAGAAGCTGCAATGCCTGAACATGGAAGACGTGTACGATTTCAGCAGTTATCGGACTTTGAGAGAGGTCGGACTCCGCGAGGCCGGGTGATCGTATCGTCGTATTGTGGAGTGAATTGGATGAGAAGTATCGGTGGTGGTACGATGGTGGCGTAGATGGTCCGAGGAACATACCCACACGAGAAGACGTGGAACTGGGAGTCACAGACGGATTGATGAGCGGACCGATTGACGCATAAGAAGAGCGGCGTTGTCAAGCAGAACATCCACTGCGACGCAAATCCGAGCTGTCGTTGCACCTGAGATGACTGTGCGAACAATCCGCAACCGTCTACTGGATGCAGGACTACGTGCACGTGTGCCTCTGGTATGTGTACCTCTGACTCCAGCCCACCGTCCGGAACGACTGCAGTGGTGTCGCCAACGTCTGCACTGGAGAACGCAATGGCGACCTGTCGTGTTCAGCGATAAAAGCAGATTCTGCTTGGGAGCCTCCGATGGTCATATGCGTGTTCGCAGACGCACAGGGGAGCGTCTCCATACTTCTTGCATCCGCCGGCGACAGACAGGGCCTTTTTTTTTATTGGAGGTTTAACGACCACCGGGAGCAACTCAATGGGCTATAAGCAGTCGCCCGTCGTTAATTTAGGGTCACTGGTTCCAGGGAAGGGAGAGAACCAGTGCCGTAAGACAAACACAACATCCATGCCTCACCGGGATTCGAACCCGGACCCCTTACAGACGAATGATCAGAGGCCAGCGCCTTAGACCACTGCGCCAACCGGGGTGGCACACAAGGCCTGGTCTCCTGGTGTGGGGAACGATCAGCTATCACTCCCGTACACAACTAGTGTTTGTACCGGGTACGTTAAACAGCACCTCCTACATCAACAGCATCATTGAGCCCGTTGTTGTGCCATTTGTAAGGTCGATCCTTCGAGGTGTTTTCCAGAAAGGTAACGCACGCCCACACACGGCACGTGCAACGCAACATGCACTTCAGGGTGTGAGACAACTTCCATGGCCTGCACGTTCATCGGATTTGTCCCCCATTGAGCACGTGTGGGATTTTATGGGACAACGACTTATCCGGTCTCCACGGCCAGCCACGACCATCCCCGATTTACGCGTCCAGGTTGAGGATGCTTGGAACTCAATACCCCAAACTTTCATCCAACATCTGTACGACAGACTCCATGCCAGAATTTCACACTGTGACGCAGTTCATTGCGGTTCAACCTCGTACTAACCATGTAACATGGAAATGTTATTTTTTCAGTTTACCAGCAAATACAGCTGTATTCTGCCATAATGCTTTGATCACGCTATCCTCTGTATTCCGTTATTATGCTGTATAAATTTCGTTGGTATCTGACGTCTCCTTCTTGGTGTTCTTTTTTCACTTTCCGCCAGTGTAAAATCGAGTCCAAATGACGTTGTATTACTGGTAAATAAAAGTTTGAACAAGTACGGCAGATTTAACGCGTTACAAAACATTTGGCTGCCAGAAAGTAGCTTCTATTTTCCTGCGACTCCTGTCAGCGGGAAAATTTCAGATTCGGGATTAAGTGGCTGAAAACATGGAAATGGTTATCCTACTTCCAATTCGAAGACGGAACTTATTGCAAATATTGTATCTTTTTTTCCAAGAAACCGTTAAAGGAATGGAAACATGCTGTGGAGAAATATAACTCTCATCAAACCACGAATTATCATATGCAATGTTTGAATGCTGCCCAAGATCTGGAAGATGTTAGTTTGAAAAGAAGTGAACCTTTTGGTCATAGGCTAAATGCTGCTGAAAAAGCCGAAGTGGAAAGAAATCTTAACTCATTGCTCCTGTTATTGAAACAGTACTTTTGTGCGGTAAACAAGGCCTGGCTTTGCCCACCCACTGTGAGTCGGAAACTTTCAAATTAGATCAAGAACCTACAGAGAATAAAGGAAATTTTTGGTCAATTATCCGTTTCCTACTTAAAATGGCCGCGAAAGAGACTAGCACGAGTAATTTTGTTACTATTCGTGAACACACCGGGAAAAATTATCAGTATATAAGTCGTACAATTCAGAACGAGATAACTTAAAGTTGCAATAAATTGCTTACAAAAAAAGTTATCAACATGGTAAATGCATATAAATGCTTCTCAATTTTAGCGGATGAAACTGCTGACATTGAGGGAACTGAACCTTTAAGCCTTCGTTACATTAACGACGAAACAGCAAAGATAAAAGAAAATTTTTTGCAGTTTGTGCCAGAGTGTGGAAATACTACAGGAAAAGAATTAGCTCAAACAATAATAACCACATTTGATAAATTTGGTTTTGGACACCAAGTACCTCCGAGGTCAGGGATATGTTGGAGCACCAGCAACGGCAGGAAAATTTAATGGTGCTCAAGCAGTCATGAAAGAAAAATTCCCGTTTGCTGTGTTTGTTCATTGTAGCTCACACAGCTTAAATCTAGCCATTTCTGGGGCATGTAAGGTTCAAGGCATTCGCAATGCCATGGGTACAGTACAAAACGTTTATGAGTTTTTCAATACCCCTAAACGTCAGTCGTTCTTACAACCAAATGTAAAATATTTGCTTCCGGTTTCCAGAAATGAGAAACTAAAGCGTTTATGCCAAACAAGATGGGTAGATAGACATGATTCCGTTAGCACTTTTTTGGAGCTTCAGCCGGCAGTCTCAAATGCTTTAGAAGAAATGAGTTCCTGGAATGACAGGGAAACATCATCAAAAGCCATGCAGGTTTCGTTGGAGATAAAAAATTAAGAATTCAACATGTGATTGATGCGGTTTTTCGGTACTCAATTTTAATGTGCAAAGCATTACAGAGAGAAAAGATAGATTTAGTTGAAGGTATAAATGTTGCAGAGGATTTAAAATATGAAATGCAATCAATGAGAAAATATCCTGTTACAAATTAAAAAAAATATTTCAAGAATTAATTGAAAAATCGAAATTACTAGATTTTGACGTCAAAGTACCACGTTTATGTAACAGAAAAATGAATCGTTTCAACGTAGAAACAGATTCTGCTGAATATTACTACAGAATCTCTGTATTCTTGCCGTTTTTAGATTCGTTCGTACAAGAAATCGATTGAAGATTTGTATATTAAAGGTTTTCAGTGCTACTGCCTTTTCACAATTTCTTATCTATCAACGAGAACGACTTAGAAGAAACACTGCATTTTTATTCAAGTGAGCTGGATGACAGCAAAACTGTGAAAGCAGAAATACAGCTATGGAGCAGACACCTAAGTAAAGTTATAGAAAACGCGGAGTTACGCAATGCACCTGACGTTTTGAAACAATGCAATATTGCAATATATCCTAATGTACATAAACTTTTGAAGATTTTATGTGTTTTGCGAGTATCAACAAGCTCTGCGGAACGGTCTTTCTCAACCCTCTCGAGAATAAAATTGTACTTGCGTAGCACTACCTCTGAAGACAGATTAAATGGTTTAGTAATGTTATACGTACACAGAGATACATCCCTTAGTGCAGATGAAGTTATCGCTGACTTATCAGAGAAAAGCAGGAGTCTCAGATTCAAATTGTAATCATAGGAGCCAGACTGCCAGACATGATTAAAAAAGTAATTATCCTTAATTTTACAGTTCTTATAGATACATTTTTAAATTACTGCGTATATTATTGTTATAGTAGAAGTCATACTTTCGGCTTAACGACGGCTATATCCAGGATTTCAAATTCAAGCAGTATCGAAATATTTTAATCTAGCGCATTGTTTCTTTTCATATTATGATTTGTGTATATGTAAGAATGAAATCCAAAAGGGTATCGGTATAACTGTTCCTTACTGATACTGTAAACACTTAAACGTTTAAGCAACGACCTGCCATAGGTTTTTCTGTTGCCAAACTTTTGGACACCAATATATACATATATATATATATATATATGTATATAATTTCCGCTTCTTCTTTTGAACTAGTAGATGTTGCCCCCCCCCCAACAAAATCCTGCCTACGCTAAGGTGACCAGATATTGGAGCACTGATTTGGGGATTCTGATTGAGGATTTCGCCAAAGTTTCTAGAGGAACTCAGAACAAGTACAGTTGAAATGTAGCTTCCCCAGTGCACTTAGTGCTAACCATTGACCATTTGTACAAGTTACTACGGATTCGAGTCCCGAATGAGACATCGGTGGTGTGTGTTTGTCTTACAACATTTGCTCTCTCCCTTCCCTTGAACGAATGTCCTCAAATTAGAGACAGGTGACTAACTTATAGTCTTTAGAACTGCTCACGGTGTTCGTTAGACTCCGAAAATGAAAAAAACAATCAAAATTTGTTTTCACAAGAATAGCATGTTGGAAAATTAGTACAACGAAAACAATTTATAAGAACATTTCTCATCAGAAATTTTTTTTTTTTTTGATTGGAGGTTTAACGACCACCGTGAGCAACTCAATGGGCTATAAGCAGTCGCCCGTCCCTAATTTAGGGTCACTAGTTCCAGGGAAGGGAGAGAGCCAGTGCCGTAAGACAAACACAACATCCATGCCTCACCGGGATTCGAACCCGGACCCCAGACGGGAATGATCAGAGGCCAGCGCCTTAGACCACTGCGCCACCGGGGCGGCCATCAGAAATCTTACGAGCAAATGTGGAAAAGTAAAATCGATGACATTTGAGGACATTTGAGGACAAACATCAAAATTTGAGGACAATTTGCGTCCCCAAAGGCATCACACATTTTTGGGAACAGTAAATCAATTTCGAGGACTGTCCCCAAGAATTCAGGACTTCTGGTCAGCTTAGTCAACCTCCCTGACGTACTGTACACGTACGTGCCAAAAAAAATATATGTCGCAACGATAATAAAATTTGCAAACCGGCTATCTTAGTTGTAACGTTCACTCTATTGCCTTAATGTGGTATGCATATATTTTTTTATTATTATTATCATTTTGATTTGGAGGTTTAACGACCACCGTGAACAACTCAATTGGCTATAAGCAGTCGTCTATCCCTAATTTAGAGCCACTGGTTTCAGGGAAAGGAGACAGCCAGTACCGTAAGGCCACCCCGGTGGCGCAGTGGTCTAAGGCGCTGGCCTCTGATCATTCGTCCGTAAGGGGTCCGGGTTCGAATCCCGGTGAGGCATGGATGTTGTGTTTGTCTTACGGCACTGGTTCTCTCCCTTCTCTGGAACCAGTGACCCTAAATTAGGGACGGGCGACTGCTTATAGCCCATTGAGTTGCTCACGGTGGTCGTTAAGCCTCCAACCAAAAAAAAAAAAAAGTACCATAAGACAAACACAACATCCATGCCTCCCTGGGATTTGAATCCAGACTCTCTAGGCCGCCCCGGTGGCGCAGTGGTCTAAGGCGCTGGCCTGTGATCATTCGTCCGAGGGGTCCAGGTTCGAATCCCGGTGAGGCATGGATGTTGTGTTTGTCTTACGGCACTGGCTCTCTCCCTTCCCTGGAACCAGTGACCCTAAATTAGGGACGGGCGACTGCTTATAGCCCATTGAGTTGCTCACGGTGGTCGTTAAACCTTCAATCAAAAAAAAAAAAAAAAAAAAAAAAAAAAAGACTCTCTAGGGCGAATGGGAAGCCATCACTTAGACCACCACTGTGCCACCGGAGCGCCGATATGCATACTTCGAATTGTTCAGCTAGTGGAGAATGAAAGTGAGTGGGAACGGCATTCGGTTAAAAAATTGATCGTTTCCCTGTATGAAATATTTTTAAGTGAAGGTACGCAGAAATTTGGGCTATACTTCGGTTTGCGGCCCCCGTCGTCTGCTACGAGAGTTACGGTGCTAGTAACGTGCTGCCATCTATCGGGCAATATGAAATACGTGGCGTGGCTTATTTCTGTAATAAATGTGTTTCTGTAGTGTTTTGGTTGGCACGTAAAAGGTCCTTTATTGAATGTTCATTGGGTATCTACTCTGAAACATTTCTGGGACGTCCAAGATGTGTTTACACCAGAATGAAACCTGTCTTTCAGATACAATAATTTCATTAGATTTATTACGTACCACGGTACCAGGAAAGAACGTTTGATGATGCGAATCATAACCTCAAAGCAGTGTTCTGAGGAAAGACGACAGTTTCGTCGGAATTAATATTCCACAATGTGTTTCGGCAATTTAGGGCTGGCCCTTAAAAGGGCTTTTATTCAATCTTTATTGTGTACCTATTCTGAAACATTTACTGGGGCGGAAAAGATAAGTTTCAGGAACACGATCACTCCGTTAAATGCACAGACACACAATCAGCAGAAGACTGAGTGTTCTGCCATTTTATTTATAGGATTTTTCAAGGGTCCTGAACTTTCCTTATGCTCAATTGAACATGCTTCGAGTTCTATATGAAATATCTGAGAAAGGAAAACAGATCGCAGCAGAAATGTAATGCATGTTACTTCGTCTTCTCCTGACTGCTTTCTGCTTGGACAGTATAATCAAAGTACAATCATATTCTTTGGTATAATCCCCACGAGACACATGAAGATAGGCCCCACCCATGTCGTCACTGAAGCTGAAAACCGCCCTCTGATTGGCCGAGATTTCCCCAGTCCCGTATCAATGTAAGGTTTGCTTAAATGCCTCCGGGAACGTAATTAAAATCTTCTACGTCGTCTGGCATCCATTTTACGCCAGAATACCCTTGCTTTGTTCATCTAGCAGCAAACTCAGCCATAGTGATTTAACTCTTAAGTGCTCGCCAGAATTTTTTCGTCCGTCCCCAATTTAAGGCAGGGCTGTTAGAATACTAGGGCTGAGTCATTCCTTTGAAGAAACTTTTCCGACACGGATCCCCTCAGTGGTGGTAGATCAAGATTGTGTCTCACGTCACTGTGTTGGAATTCCGGTTGGAACCATGAAACTGCTGTGAAGGGTCTCTCTACTTTCGCTACATTCTTTCCTTTGCTTTTTTATGGATAATTATTCAGCTCTTAGAACTTGCTTTTTGAGAAATCGTTCAGTTAATTTACGTTGAAATACTGATAATAATAACGAGTTGTGCTGTGGCTACTTATAAGAACCATTACAAAAAAACTAAAGGTCGGTATATTGTGTACCATGCATTTCCTTTGAAAAATCCAGATTTAGTGAACGAATGGCAGAACAAGTGCTATAGGACAGACTCTGTGAATGTAGAATTTGCAGTGATCATTTTCATTCTTCCTATTACAAAGATGATTTAAAAAATCACGTACTTCGACTCCCGGAGAAAACAAATTCTGAAACAAAACGCGGTGCCTGTTCTGAATCTGCCGAACTGTCAACAAAACGGACACTGTGTAACTCCACAAAGTAACACAAACGAGATATTTTAAAAAGTGCTTTCGATCGGATGGATATTTTAAGTCTGAAAAAGATTTGCGTGCAAGAAACGCAGAATATCTGTTATGAAGTTGATTAAACATCAGGGAATATCAGTTGTTCTTCCTGTATCAAAATAACTGAGGAACATAGATTGCTACTTGAAAATGTTGCATCCCTTAAAAAATAAATTGAAATTTTAAAAATCGAGAGAACCAAAGCGTTAAAAATGAAAGCTAACGGAAGACGACAGCGACTATTGTAGGGGGAAATGACTATGCAACGACTATTGTAAGAAAACAAAGCTGAAAATTACTGATTTAAAGAATAAAAAACTTAAAAATGGAAGTGTGTATTAAAAGTGTACTAACCATTTAATATACAGTATAATAACTGAGGAACATAGAGATGTAAGGTCAGGTGATGCGTAACATCACAGCCTCTCCTTGACAAATGTCAACCCCGCCTTCTCGTGGTGCATCCTGTTCTCACTAAAGGGGCTCTGACGACCGCCAATAGCGGTATAACTATACCATCGGGATTAGAGGAAATTCTATCCCACACTCACCAACCCGCTTGGCCAGCGTGGTGAGTTATGGCCAACCCCTCCAATATGACTATGAACTTAAATCTTGGCCCTCAGTCTCCGGCAGCTGGAATGTACCTGGCCAAGGCAGTGGCCAGTGCGACATGAAGGCAGAGGGTGCTAAGAATCCCGGAGGACCGGACTAGGCTGCCATCTGATGCTGACCTTGGCTACGTATAATGTACGCTCCCTATCTTCTGATTCAAGGCTTCTTGAATTGGAAGAGGAACTACAAAGGATCAAGTGGGACATCGTCGGGCTAAGTGAGGTAAGGAGAAAAGGAGAAGATCTCATTGAACTGAAAAGTGGACATCTCTTCTACTATCGTGGGACAGACACTGGCAGAACTAGTAGTGTTGGATTTATAATAAACAAGAAACTGAAGGATAAAGTGGTAGAAATTACTCTGACAGAGCTGCACGACTCGTTATCCAACTCTCGAGAAGATACAAGGCTCAGATTATTCAAACTTATGCACCCACCACAAGTCATCCTGAAGAAGAAATTGAAGAATTTTATGAGGAAATTTGTCATCTAAATAATAAAGGTAAGCAGCACTTGAAGATAATTATGGGAGATTTCAGTGCAAAAATAGGGCAACGGCAACAGAATGAAACTTCAGTAGGTAAATTCGGTCACGGCAACAGAAACCAGCGTGGAAATACTCTCGTTGAGTTTGCAGAGGCAGAATGGTTTTTCATCTTGAACTCCTTTTTCAAGAAAAAGCCACACAGGAAATGGACATGGAGACATCCAAATGGGATGACAAGTGAAATTGATTCTATTATGTGTAACAAAAAATTCGTCATCGAAGACTGCAGTGTGCTGAACAAGTTCAACACAGGTAGTGACCATAGATTGGTGAGATGTAAGATGCACCTCAACACTAAACTCGAACGTGGCAAGCTCATAAGACAAACAAAATGTGTTGACATAACCAACCTTAAAAAACACCATAAAACCTTCAAAGTTGGAACTGAAGAACAGAATCTCTG
Organism: Macrothele yani; assembly: GCA_039090855.1. Taxonomy (NCBI): domain Eukaryota; kingdom Metazoa; phylum Arthropoda; class Arachnida; order Araneae; family Macrothelidae; genus Macrothele; species Macrothele yani. Next base: position 136,940,732 of record CM077002.1, read on the forward strand.
CTTTAGAAGGCCTAACATCGGAAGAAGTGGATATTTCGGAAGTTAACAGAAAAGTAACTAAAGCTCTTATGGAAACAGCAACAAAATTAGCTGGGTGTAAGAACAAGTTGCATGTGAACAAATTATCAGGAAAAACGAAAATGCTGATACAAAAAAGAAGAGAGATGAGGACAACTAAAGAAGATGTGACTTCCAAAGTGGAATATATAGAGCTATGCAAGACAGTACGAAAAAGTATCACCGAAGACGTAAGGAAATTCAACTGTGAACTAGTAAGGAAAGCAATTGAAAACAACCAAAGCCTAAAGATAGCAAAGAGACATCTCAGTAAGGGAAGAAAACAGATTATGGCACTGAGAAAAGAAGATGGTTCTGTAACAAGAAATAGAGGCGAAATTTTGACAAGAGTGAAAGATTTCTACTCCAAATTATATGAAAGGGATGATACATGTACTCCAGACATCATGAAAGGTACCAGTACCAGAGTTTTTCCAGTCCTCCCAGCAGAAATTGCACATGCAATCAAGAACATGAAGCAGAGAAAAGCTCCAGGAGAAGATGGAATTACTGTAGACATCATACAAGAAGCAAGTGGAGAAATCGAAACAGTACTCGCCCAAATTTTCACTCGATGCCTTAATGAAGGGAAGATTCCTGAGGATTGGAACAACGCTACAATGATCCTGCTACATAAAAAAGGTGACATTGAGGATCTCGGGAACTACAGACCTATCAGCCTCCTATCAGTGGTTTATAAAATCTTCACTAAAGTTCTTTCACACCGCTTAAAGGTAACACTGGACATGGCTCAACCGAGAGAACAAGCTGGATTCAGGAGTGGCTACAGCACAATAGATCATATCCACGTACTGAGAGAACTAATTGAAAGAGCGAGGGAATATGAACTTCCATTGTGCATGGCTTTTATCGATTATGAAAAAGCCTTTGATTCGGTGAAACCATCAGCAGTTACAATGGCTCTGAAATCCTGCGGTATTGAAGATGCATACATTAATATTATTAATAACATCTATGAAAATGCAAGTGCAAAGATTCGGTTGTTTGAAAATACAACACACATAAAAATTGGAAAGGGAGTGAGACAAGGTGACACCATATCTCCGAAGCTCTTTAATGCCACATTGGAGGGTGTTTTTCAGTCGCTGAGCTGGGAAAACAAGGGGATAAAGATTAATGGAGATTATCTAACCCACCTTCGTTTTGCTGATGACGTAGTCATTTTTGCAACTACCACATCAGAGCTGCAGAGTATGATCCAGGAACTTGCGGACAAGACTAAAGAAGTGGGATTAAAAATGAACTTTCAGAAGACAAAAGCGATGTTTAATGCTTTTACAAGAAATGAAGATTTATCGATTGATGGAGAAAAGCTGGAGATAACAGACAGGTGCGTTTATCTTGGACAGCAGATATCAAGTGAGGGTCATATTGATGAAGAAATTAATCTGCGTACAAAACTTGCCTGGAGAGCTTTTGGAAGAAACAGCATAATTTTTAAGGGCAATATGCCATTATGTCTTAAAAGAAAAGTGTTTGAATAATGCATCATTCCAATGCTTACGTATGGTGCAGAGACTTGGACCTTAACTAAAAGAGACATACAAAGGCTGCAGACAACTCAAAGCAGCATGGAGAGGTGCATGCTTGGTGTAACCAGGAGAGATAAGAAGAGGAACTCGTGGATCCGAAAAATGACAAGAGTGGAAGACATCATGATCAGAGTTTAATCTCTGAAATGGCAATGGGCTGGACATACTGCCAGAAAGACAGACCATCAATGGACAGCCGGAATTTTAGATTGGATTTCAAGGGACAGGAAAAGACCCAGAAGAAGACCACATGGGAGATGGGTGGATGTTTTCGAAAGTATGCGGGAGTGACATGGAGGAGACTGGCACAAGACAGACCGTTGTGGTGAAAACTTGGGGAGACCTTCGTCCAGCAGTGGTTGGATAATGGTTGACAATGATGATGATGATGATGATGATACAGTATAAGTGCATATATTGCAGTAATTCAGAATACAAAAGCATCTGATGTTCCTCCAAAGCGGGGGCCACTATACAAAAATATATTTTCATTAATTCATAGATTTTTAACAATGATATACAAAGGAATAAGAACATTGTGTTACCTTTCTGGTTCTTTTAAAATTTCGCGCATTAAAAGTTCGTAATTTGAATGTAGTACATTAGTAGATTTACGTGAAAAAAACAACAACTGATTTTCAAAGATGTCGAAGACTCGCTACAAAAACACCGCAAATAAAGTTTAAGGCAAAAGGAAAAGAAAAGCATACGAAAACATTTGCGATTTTATTATTGCTGTTCGAAATTTAAGAAATTAAACAGAGAAGGAAACGTGAAAAAAAAAATTCCTTTTTTCCCTTCAGGTGATCTATTTGCGCAATCTCGCAGTAGAATATATTTTAATGCACACATCTGGTGGATGGTGCAAGATGTTGACAAGAAAACTTATGACCTGAAAATTTAAACGTATTGTGCTTGTATAACGAAAATTTTCATTTGTCTTTAGCAGATACCCCAGTATTTTCTCTTATTTCTTATTTAAGTATGTTAAATATCTAGAATGAATCATTTGTTATATTTCTTTACAAGAGCCACTGAAATGCTCGTTGGCTTTCATTCCCTCACTGCAGCCATCCAGCTGTCAGCTCCGTTTCAACATACTGACGTCACACGCTGGCGTTCGTAGGGATCCGCGTGTCCGAAGCCTATGACCCAGCCCTTGTATTCTAACAGCCCTGAATTTAAGGTCACTAGTTCCAAGGGGAGGGAGAGAACCAGTGCCGTAAGGCAAACACAACATTCATGTCTCACCGGGATTCGAACCCGGACCCCTTACGGACGAATGATCATAGGCCAGCGCCTTAGACCACTGCGCCACCAGGGCGGCCTCTCTTTCACTATATCTCTCCCTCTCTTTTCCTCTGTCTCTCATTTTCTCTATCTCCCTTCCTCTGTCCCCTTTTTTGCTTTCTCTCTCCTTTCTTTCTCTTTCTATCTTTTTCTATCTCTTTCCCTCCCCCTCCTTGCTGGTGGTTCCTTGCTGGTGATGGCCATTCAAGGGAGAGAGCCAGTGCCTCTCTCTTTTCTCTGTCTTTTTTTCTCTCTCTTTCTCTCTCCCTCTCTTTTTTCCTCTCTGTTTTTCTCTCTTTCCCTCTCCTTTTGTCATTTTCTCTCTCTCTCTCTCTCTCTCTCTCTGTGAACTTTCAGTCTGTATTATGGTCTTGTTCTTAAGCTTAAAGCAAATATTTCTTTGAGATAATCGTTTTGTCTTTGCGGTAGTGTTCGTGTGTCTTCCTCACGAACGATAATTTTCAGAAACGACTTTATTAAAATATGAGATTTATTTTTTAGTGACCACAATGGAATTTTGCTCTGGGCCCCGCGAGAGCTTCATCCGGCCCTGCGAGCATGTTCCTCGAACCACTCCTTGACGATTCTGGCAGTGTGGCATGGCGCATTATTCTGCTGGTAATGTCCATCACCAGCAAGGAACACAGTTGCCATGAATAGGCGAACTTAGTCCGCAAAGATATTCAGATACCGGACAACTGTCAGGGGTTGTGCTGTTGGGGCCTAAAGGGTCCCAAGGAAATATCGCTCACAGCATAACACTACCATTGCCGGTCTGGCTACGGCACCTAAATGCCCAACATTGCATCCAGGTGCCATAGCCTCCGTTGGTAATCGGTGTATTCGAGATCGGCCGTCCACGTGATGAACCAGGAATCTTGATTCTTCAGACCATGCCACTTTCTTCCAATCATCCACGGTCCAATCTCGATGATCCTGGGTCCATTTCACGCATTGTTTGGCGATGACGTGCAGTGAGCATGGGGACCCCGCTGGGTCTTCGGCTACGCGTAGGCCCATGCGCAGAAGGCTGCGATGAACTGTGACACATTACCCTGATCACCACTGTTGTAGCTGTGGGTGATTTGTCGCACTGTGGTCGTTGTGAACAATGCGCGCCAATCTCCGCACCTCTCTGGCACCAATGAGCTACGGACGATACACGGCTGGAAGACTGTTCGTCGTTTGGCCATCTGTGCACCACTTGCGATACGTACTCACTACAGCGGTACGTGAACAGCCCACAAGCCGCACCGTTTTCGAGATCATAGCCCCGAGGCACCGTGCCATCACAATTTGTCCTTTATCAAACCGATAAATCAGCAGCATTTCCCATTCTGTCTCCGAACACTTTACTAACCAAAAACCGGTCCTCGGTTTGTATATATCTACTGCCCTGTGAACTTCCCCTGCGCCACCGTTCGGTCTTCAGGCGCGATCATTTATCTTAGCTGGGGTGGTCATTATGTAATGGCTCATCGGCGTACATAACTTATCATATACCAAGATATAAATGCTCTTACACACACTGGCCAAATCGGTTAATATCTCGTTGGTGGTTGCTGTCTCCACAATAGTTAGCTTCAGCCATGATTCTGAAAATGTCTTGCGCTGGCGCCAGGCAAAATTTTTTTTCTTGTGTGTGGATTTAACGACCAGTAACTCAATGGGATATAAAGCAATGGCTCATCCCTAATTTAAGCCAATCTCAACCTCTTGGAAATCCAAGTGAGGCATGCCTCATCGGGATTTGTTTTTGGACCCACTAGGACGAAAGATCATAAGCCAGCACTTTGATCACTGTTCCACTGAGACCGCCTAAGTGACGTTTGGATGTCTTCAAAATCCTCACAGGAATTGGCACAAAACATTTTAGCAAACAAAAATGGAAAACTAAAAAGAACGCTGTTAATACAAAACTGCACAGGACAGCAAAAGGTTGATATGAGAGGTGAGCGCCGGGTCCGACGACTCATACAGGCAACAGAAGCAGCATTGTTCAACAGTTGATTACCCAATACTACAGATTAACCCGGAACAGTATCTGTCGTTACCATGCGTTCCACGTATGGGCTATAACAACAGACGACCATGACGGCATCCTCTCCTAACCACGGTTCATTGGCGTTTAACTTGCCTGGTGAAAGGATCAAGCAAGTTGGACGTTGGGGAAGAAAGATGTACTGGTCTAACGAGTCTCTATTTTTATTCCACTTAGTGGATGGTCATGTACGTACGAGTATTTGGTGCAAACATGAGGCACTCGATCCATCTTACATGCATGGTCTCCACAGTGCAAGCCAGTTGTATGGTGTGGGGCATTATTATCTGGCAGGAACCTTCTGGTGCATGTGGAACATTGTATGAGTAGTGTTAACTACCGTAAAGTGCTTGCCGACTCTGTACACCCAGCAAAAATGCACTTTTTTCTGAATGGCGACAGTGTCTTTCAAGATGACAATGTGCTGCACAACAGTAGACCTACAGGTCTACTGTTGTGCGGCACATTGTGTTCTCAAATCATTCCTGTACAACATTAGACCTACAGGTCTAATGTTGTACAGGAATGGTTTGGGGAACACTGTTCAGACCTCCAGCATATTGATTGGCCTCGGAACTCCCTCGCTGGCAATCCCGTAGAGCACTTGTGGGACACCATGGAATGGCATATCATGAGTCTGATGGATACACCAAGCACTTCCATACCTGCATTGCAGGCCGTATTATACATAGCTTGGTTGGCCACACATCCCTACTGCTCCCAGCATCTTATTGAATATTGCCACATCAGATAACTGCTGCACTGAGGGAAAACAGAGGACCTAGGTAGTTGTTCACAATTCAGTGATCACACAGTGTATATACTGCATAAGTAAATGGAATATTCATGAGACTTACCGTACGATTTTCGACATGTTACCTTGATAAGGAATTAAGCAACAAAACCAGCAAAGCAGGGAAAGTTTGAGAAATTACGCTGAAGATGATATATTACCTAGACGAACAGAATTATTTTCTCTAAGAACACAACTGGTCAGAGAAATAACTGACCATACACAATGCAGTATTTAACAGATCTACACTCCTATAGCTGTAACAGTACAGGGCTATTTAATAAATAACCCTATACTTCACATCCAGCTCTCAGAAAAGATGCTGTGTGAGGATGTAACGAGAAAATATGTAGATTAAGTAGAAAAACAGGACTAGTAATACAGACTGTAGTATCAAGTTATGAATTATTTTTAGAGCATATTCAGATGGCTTAGAAATTTTTGTTAATGGAAGATGACAGATTACCCAGATAGGTATTTCATTCATAGACCTAGAACAGTGTGAAATCAGACATTAGTGATTAAGGATGCAATATGTGAGAAGCAATGGACAGAAACAGAAAGGTTGTTAGACATTTTTTAAAGTGATCTGTGCCACAAAAATATGTCTGATTTGGAGGTGCAAGATGACCAGTTCTCCCATTAGACGGCATAAATGCTATTTTTGTATTTCTGCTTCTAAACACTGCATTGGAAAATTGAAATATGCCTTTGCATTAGATAACTGGAACTATTAGCTACACTTGCCAAATATTTCCTGTTTTGCACAGTACATATATTTATTCTGGTAGGAAGTGAAATATCATATCTGCGTTTTTGTTTTGTTTTGTTTGAGGATTTAATGACCACTGTGACCAACTCAATGGGCCACAGGTTCCAAGGAAAAGAGGGAGCCAATGCAACCCATCTCAGATGAATGCTTAGAAGCGAGTGCCTTGCACCACTCGGCCAATGGGGTGGCATTTTGCATCACTTCTCCTCCTCTAGGTATCGGATTTCCAAAATTCTTTTTGCATCCGACAGATAGCTATTATTATGAAGAAAATTCTCCATGCATTTTCTGAAAATTTCCCTGGCTCAGTTGCACAAACTTATATTTTCGTATCTCAGATTTTCATTGCTGAATTGGAAAAATTCTTTCCACATGGAAAAGTTACAGCGATGATCAACAGTACCCACATATTTTTCCCAGATGCAAAATTTCCTTGCTAGGTGGTATGGTAGTAATTTACCAGCTTACGAGATCTAACTTTATGCCCTCCTTCAATTTTTTTTGTTTGGGTGTTTAACGGCTACTGTGTACACATCAATCATGGGCTCTTTGCAGTCGCTTGTCTCTAATTCAGGGTTACCGATTCCAGGAAAGAGAGCGGCAGCCAGTGATGACAGACAAGTGCCCCATTCATGACTCACCCAGGACTTAAACCTGGAATCATCTTGGACGAATGATTAGAACACAGTTCATACCACTCGGCTATGGTGTGTGTGTGTGCGTGCGAGTTTTTTGCATTTGGTTGCTAGAACTGTTATAAAAGTTTTCCAAACGTAGGATTACATTTTTTATGTAAAATTTTCTCAATACACCCACATAATACAAGTCAGACTGTTTTCCTTCCACTATTAGCTGGCTGGTTGAATGCATAACCACAATTATCCATATATTTTCTGATTTTCCATATACTTGTGTTCTGCCAATGAATGTTGATGTAATTTTCAAATTTCTAAGGCAATTTCTGAATGAAAAATAAAAAACAACACATACTTTAAAATCTTCAGGATTTAGAAGCTACAGATCACACACCTTAAAATACTGTAGGACACCCAAACTTTTTTTCTTTCTGAAAAAAATGTGCTCATCACACCTGCTAATTCAGTGGCCTTTTTGTTTTCCTTTTTGCCAAGTGGCATTCAAGACTAGATCAAAGACTTCAGATTTAAGGTTACTTTACTTTTTCTTCACATATAGAATTATGTATAATACCCATTTCTTTCTTTCTTTGTCACTGAAGACCTATGAGCTTCACTGAAAAATAAATGGAAGATAATGATACATTATCAACTACCAAATGGACTATCCACATCAGCAAGATATCACTCCAACAGATACAAAACTGAAACATTCTTTCACTACTGAGTAGCAGAGATGATTCGTTTGAAAAGAACGAATCAGCAAACTGAGTCAATGGTGAACAAATCTTTCCTGAAAAGAATCGATTTCACAAAACAACCGATTCCTTGAGTGAATCAGTCAGAACTGCTTCTCACTAGGCATCAAAATTTCACCTTGGTCTCTCGGTGAAGTTTGTGTTTTAGTTAGAAAATCTTACCATATTTAAAAGTGTACAAATGCAGTAAATTACGTGAACGTTTCGAAATGAACCTATAAAGAAAGCTGAGGAACAAATTTTCTGTCACAAAGTAAAAGCAAATTTAAACTTAGGAAACTGAACAAAAGGATCCGACTCAGAACCATTTCCCTAGATACAAATCATTCTCTAAACCGGAAGAATCACTGACCAAAATGAATGAAAGGATTTGACTCAGAATCAATTTCCTTGACACAAATCGTTCTCTAAATGGAAGAATCAAACGAACGAATCGGTGTGAATGAATATTTTTAGGGAGTTTAATTGAAAGAATCTATTCTTGCAAAAGAATTGGTTTGTCCATCTTTACTGAGTAGTTCAAATGATTCAAATATCTTTAAGATCTTTCTGTTCCTCCACTTTATTATAACTGCATCCCATGGAAGACAAGCATACTTATATTAACAGCAAAAAAAAAAAAAAAAAAAAAAAGCATAATCAAAACGAATTTCTGCCAAAATATACCATGAACTATAATGTTAAAATCACAATTACCCACCCTCCCCCGCAACAAAATTAAACTTATATACCATAATAATAAATTAAATAAAAACTTAAGGCACATGATGTTAAGCAAAAACAAACACAATTTCTTGATTACAATGCTTTAATGTACAACAATTTAGCATTACAGTAAAAAAAAACTGAGTTTTGGTGATATGTACAAGTAACATTAATCTCATTTCACATTTAAAAAATTTCTTAACAATAAAAAATATCGTCTGCAAAACAAACAAAACAGAAACTTTGAAAATATACACCTTGGAAGTAAAAATATATTTTTTTCCAGCAATAAATAACATTCAAGATGAAAACTTTTACAATCACCAGTTCTGTTCTCATGATTTCACCAAGTTCTCTAATTACTGAACTTCAACAGTAATAACTTTTCTTCATGATATATCCTCTTAAGTACCAAGTATTGACGTGCTATCTTGAACAATGTTTTGAAGTTGAGTAGGATGAGAAGTTCAACAGACAAAATATGATTCCAGTCGGATGAACGCACCAGCACTACGATTTGTATGATTATTAAAATTAGCTGAAGCCCTAGAATGCACCTCATAGCTCCAGTTGGGTTACTAAAGAATGCCTACACAAAATGAAAACAAAGATTGAAGTCTTCAATATATATATATACACACATTAAAAAAATTATTTGATGTTTACAACTAAACATGTGTAATAAAATTAGATTAGGCAGACATAAAAGAGAAATGTGTGAGAAAAAAATGGAGTCCACTTCAACATTAGCAATGCTGTCCAAAAGAAATAAATAAAAAATGTTATAAAAAGTTGTGTTTCAAGAACCAAAATTAACCATAAAAAATTCTGTTTTTCATATGTCCACTATTGCTTGTGAAAATTGCAAAACGAACAAAGAATAGCGCTATTCAAATGAAATTTATATCTCAGATTCCTCATGTTACAGGAGATAACTGATTACATTTGTTAGCTATACAAGTTTTGTTCACTTCAAAATTCAGTATCGTGTGAAGCTACTTTGAGCAACAATAACAGCCTCTACATGGTGTGGCATTGAATGGAAGAGGTTTCTGATGGGGAATGGCCTGCCAGGTTGTTTCTATACGAGACCAGAGTTCATTTGTGTTGACTGGAGGAGGTGCTAGATGGGCCAGTCGCTCAGCTACCATGTCCCAGACATGTTCGATTGGGGATATATCTGGTGAATGTTCAGGCCAGTGTTGCCAGGTTGCCAGTTTTTCCGCCAAATTGGGCTACTGAATTTTTAGTTTGGCGGATAAAAACTTGTTGTTGGCAGCTTGGCGGGTTTTGGGCTAGAAGGCTTGCTTGTCTGGCTATTTTACTTGCTGGAAACAGTTCTCACTCTCCCCTTACTTTTTTTCTAAAATTAAAAAAAGTTAATTTCTTAAAACATAACTGTGAGCTGTATGGAACCTGGCAACAAGACTGCTTTCACCGTAACTGTAAGTTTGAGTTTCCAGTAACTGATTCTATTCTAATATTCTTGCTGAATGCAAGGTTCTTAGATATCTCTTAGGTTGGGTCAATCAGTAATCTACTCTCCCATTGGCTCTTTCATTTGATGTCCCCGAGGAGGCAGGGAGCCGAAGCAAAACACAGAGTTCATATGCATAACTCAAGACAAAGAGAAGACTTTAAAGTTTGCATAAGCAAAAGCTAAAACTTTTCTCCATTTTTAATTTTTCACTTCGTCACGCAGTTACTATAGAAAAGGAAAATGTCCAGTTCAGAATTAATTCTTAACTAATACAATAGAGTTACGTTCACAGTTTGTCATATGCTTTTGTGAAACAACATGGTGGGGACCTGAGATTTTTACCAAACAAATAAGGAATTTATATCGACAAAAAAAATTCTGCTTTCTTTTCTAATTTGCGCAGTTTTAATAACTAGCATCAGAACTATTCTCACACACGACTCACGGGGCATAAAATTTAGAAACAATAAATGTTTCTATTGAATTATACCATAAATTAATGTTTATTTTGCTAACGAAATGTAGTAAACTTTCTTTCACACATGGCATCGCTACTTTAATTTTTATTTTAAATTTCGACCTCAAAATGGCCAGCATTTTTAAAAATTCGGATAGAAATTATGATTGAAATTTGCTCAGATAGTCACCAAAATTTGCAACCTGTGTATTTTGACTTTTACTGAAGTGAATGAACGTTTTTATTTTGAACACTGCAGAGATGTTCACGAACGACGCATCTCTACTTGACACTGATATGTTGGTGTGTGAAATAGTGCCTGCCAGCTGAGAAATTTTCCCAGTTATATCTATCAGCTTTGGCCAATAATAAAAATGTGAGAGAAAATATGCTGACACTCCCCCCCCCAATATATTTTGGCTGGTTTTGGGCTGGCTACCTTCCGCTTTTTGGCGGGTACACGTGCTGAGAACCTGGCAACCCTGGTTCAGGCAAGGGAAAAAGCTGTATCTGCTGTGCATGGAATAGTTATTGAACATTCTGGGCTACATGTGGCCGAGCATTGTCCTGCAGAAATATAGTGCCAGGACAATTCTGAAGGAAGGGTATCACCTCTGCCTCTAAAGCATTCCTATGTATTGCTGGCTGTTGAAGGTTCCCTCAATTCATATAAGGTGAGATTGCAAATTGAACCGATCAACACCCTAAATCATGACGCTTGGCTTTGAGCTGGTATGGTGCTGCAAAAGGCATGTTGCAAAGTGCAGTTCACCACAATGTCTTTGGACATGCACGAGACCATCATGGTGCACCAAGCTGAATTGTGACCAGTCAAAAAACCATGACCTGTTGCCAACCAGCAAACCAATGTCTGTGTTCAAGACCCCATTGCAGCCAGAGGTGTCTGGTTGAGAGTCAAAGGAATGCACAGCAATGGGCTGCTAGTGACCAGTCCTCTGTTAAGCAGACGATGTTGAACTGTGCAGGAGGACAAAGCCACAGCTCTGACAGTGCTCCACGGCTGCACTAACACCATGAACATTGCTGTCCGACCGGTCACTGCCATGTGGTTGAGGTGTCTGTCATCCTGTGCTGTTGTGCGATTTTGTTTTCCATTTCTCGGATTTCTGCGTGCCCGAGCCTTATCTGGCACCATGCTTTCATCACTTTACTGACATTTCATCCTGTATGAGTGGCAATTTCATGGTAGGGAAATTTAGCTTCTCTCTTCCCAACAATCCTTCCTCGCTCAAAATCTGTTAGGTGTTCATAAAGCGACTTTCTTCGAAGACGAGGCATAGTGAGACACAAGAGACACACCTTAGACTGAATGTCTGCTCTTCACTGATTGCAACATCTTGTTTGAACCAGCTCTTTATACCAAAGACTAGACAGTTAGGAGGGCACTGCTGCAAAACCGCATGCACATTTTCACTGACATTTTAATCATTTGCATGTCCCAACCTGTTGCACATATCCAATAAGTTTCAAACTAATATCCGCAGTCATCTACTATTTCATTGTCATTCAGAAATAGGAAAACAGAGAACTTATCAGCAAATAATTTTAAAGCTGGAAAAAGAAGAGTTCAATTTTTGAGATCTGTGTAACATCAGCATACAGAAGCACCTCAGAATTATAAGGAAATTTATTATGCATGCAATCACAAGCTATAGTACAATATTTCCTCACATGTGAATAAAATGCACTCTTTATCATCTGGATTCAAATCAGAAACAAATTGGGAAGTTGTATGTCCAATTAGCAAATCTAAATCATTCTTCTGATTTTTAAGTTCATGACAGTTAACTTTAAGATATGTTTCAGATGATTTCATAATAGAAGGTTAAATTAACTTCACAAGCATTTCTTTAAATAAATGAAGTGACCTTAACACGTGAAAGCCTTGTTAATGTTGGTTGTTAAGAAATAAAATAATCTTTCTTCCCGAGAAATTGGGTTGTTGAACTGATTCTGTTTGTTAGCATTTTTGTGCTGAATAATGCCCAATTTTCTTTTATGATTCTGCAAAATCTTTTTACATTTAGGGTTTTTCTTACAAATTTCCAGAAGTTACAGGTCCCTTAGTATTTTCACTAGGCCATCTGGTTTATTTTGTGACTTTTTTATGGTAGGGTTTGAATAAAATAACAATGAAGAAAGCTCATTTTATTTCATTGCTTCTTTAAAAAAACTTACTAAAGGCTCCCTCTGGTCAATAGCTCTTTCACAACACACTTTCCAATAGAAAGCCAGCATGTACTAACATGCTTAAGCACCTGTTTAATGTCAGTCTCATGAAATTGCAATAGATCTTTAAGCCTGTTTTTCCTTTTTGAACTCTTTTGCAAATAATAAATATCAACCAAAACCTCATCAATTTTAAAAGGCAAATATGCTGAACTCTTTTCAGCAGCTAAATTTATTAGATGACAACTACATCCAATCACTTGACATTTTCATGCACTTATTTCAAGACAGCAGCTGCACCTGACTTACAACCTATCACAACAGGTGCATTGTCACTAACTACTAAGTGCAATACAATTTGATATAGGAATATCTTTTGACTGAAGAATACTCACCAGAAGATTTCCGATGTTTAATCTTGTTGAATCACCTTCTAAAGATGGCACAGATAGCAGACATTTCTTAATAACGCCACATTCCGGGTCGTAAAAAGTTACAACTATAGGATATACAGTAGCTTCGAATCTGCAATCAGTTGCAATTGCAAAAGGATCGATTTTTAAGGATGCAACAACTTCATTTTGTTCTTTTATTGACATTTCCAGAAGGATTGAAGAAGTTTTAGTTCATGCACAGCCATAATCCCAAATCCTTATTTCTGAAAAATGCAGATTTTATAGAAGTATTAGTTTTCACAACTTTAAAATTATCCTTGTGCTTTGCTGTTTTTGCATGGAAAACAATGTCATTTTTTCCACCATGTGCAATACTGATATCACTTCTACGACATATGCAAAACGCATATTTTTCACCAAGCCTTGATTTCTGGATGAAGCTGAAAATACTTGAATAAATTTCTTTATAGCTTTGATAATACCGCTTTTTTGACGAACTTGACATTTCAACAGACATTTAAAAAAACCACATAAGTTAAATAGGAATCAACTAGCAGCAACAACAGGCAATAACTTTGCCTAGGTACAAACAAAATGAAAAAGAGAATGGTGATTGTAACCCATCATTACACAAAGCAAGGCCAGCTGCATAGCCTGATAAGAATTGAGGTCAACAGCATTTCGCAGAGAAAGGTGCAGCTGGACACGTGACTTTTCAGCCGCAGTGATCTGTCCAAAGTCCACTGCCCAGCAGAAAACCGTGCTACTCTCACTTTTTCATCAGAGCGGAAATAAAGGGAATTTTCTTTTTTGAATCATTATCTCGTGTTAAGGATTTTTTGAAGTGGAATAAAGAATTTTTTTACTCTTGAAATGGGGAAGAAAATAAATGGGGAAAAAATAGGGATTTTTGGAATGCGAATGAAAAATCGGAAGAAATCACTTTCAAATTGGAATATCGGAAAGACGCCCCAAAATGGAAAGCTTTCTGGGTAAATCAGAAGGATTGGCAGCTATACTTTCTGGTATCCTTCACTTGTACCCTTGTTCGTGCACTTACTTATCATAGTCCGACCTCTCTATATTTTAATCCATGCAGCCATGCCAATTGTAGCATCTTCTTGGATGATTTTGGATGCACCACCTACATAGAAGATGTTCGGTTATCTGAAGTACATGACCAAACATTTCCCACACAGTTCAGTCTCTGTTAACAGTTCACAGATGCAGTGCATGCATGGTTCATACGTTTTTTTCAATCACAAAATTCCAGGACTTTTCGATTTTTTTCCAGGACATACAATCCAACTTTCTTACTTAAAATATAGTGAAACCATAGGTCTGTTCAACCTGTAACCTACAACAAACAACTTCCTATATGCTTGGGCAAACTTCATACAGAAGGATGAATGTTAAAAATGATGTCAGCTGCAGCTAATCAAAAACTTGGGTTTTTAGTATTGCAGATATTGCTGTAAATGGAAAGGTGAACTTATGCCCTATAGTGGCTCCCTTGTGCATTAAGAAATATTTGAAATTATATGAGAAACATTTTGCACTGAAATGTTCTCCAACAAAGAAATTTTTTTAAAAATCGGACTCCTATAAACAGAGACATGGACAAAAATAAGATGTGTACGCCCCCTGGTGGAAAAATTATGCACTATTTTAAGCAGGAGGTATTCTAAAAAAGTTTTCCGAGGTGAGCGGTATCAGTTCATGAAGGAATTTTTTCAATTGAGTTTCCAGCTCAAATTTTGTTGCAAATACATCAGAAGCAAAAAATAAATGCTTATGCCCCCTGGTGGCCAAACCATTCCTTACCAAAAATGGCCAAACCATTCCTTATGCAAGTCTAGCAATGTTAACTTTGGCCTAACCTCCAAACAATGGCCACCTCCCAACAAGCTAACTTTTTATGGTCCAAGAAGTGACCATTATTTGGAGGTTTCACTGTATATCATTCCACCACCAGATGTCTCTAGTTGTACATGTATGTGAAAAACTCCTGCATCACTACTGAGTGTAGTGGTCAAAGTGCATAGACAACAATCCTGAAAAATGAAAGGCAATTTTCATGGGCAAAGATGTTTCACATGTCCTAGTGGAGAGAAGATATTACATCATCAGATATTCGTTGCCGATTATCTGCAAAGTGTGGAGAAAAAGTACCTATATGCAGGAATCACTGTGTTCAACTGGGAAAGGAGCTTCAACAGTAGCAAGGAAACTGCACAAAAAGGCATAAGCCTGAGTCACCCTAAGGTTAATAGTGTTGCTTCACCCGCCCTACTCACCTGACCTGGCACCATCGGACTACGCTCTGTGTGGCAACATTAGTGGAGTTGCAACACCCAAAAAGAATAGTTCAATGAAATATCAGAAAAAGCCCAAGAACATGAGGGTGATGTATATACCCAGGAGGGAAATATGCTGAACTAGCATGTGCGTACATTGGGCCAACAGATACTAATATTAACACAAATGAGGCAAGTTAAAATACAGTCAAAACTCATTTTAACTAATTACGATATAACGAAAAACATGTTACAACGAAAAAAATCTTGAACTTGTTTTGGTTTAATGTATTTATATAGGAAATATAAAACTTTTATAATTAAATACTTTAAAACAAAAAAAAAAACACCTTATTATGAAGTAAAATTCTAGGGGAAAATGCTCAAGCAAAACTTTATAACGTAGCAAATTTCTCCCTCTCTTAAAAATTCTAAATGATTTAGCTGCCATGGAACCTCAACAAAAGAATGAAAAGTGACATGTTTCCTCAAAGCTATCATTCCTCTCGACCATAGCCCTGATATAATACACTCACTGTGTCAATTTGGAATAAACAGCATAGTGTTTTACTCTAAGGTGTGTTTTCTATACTAGTCATTTAAAGGTCAAACTCTCCCCCAACAACAATAATGGAGATTTTAACATCAGAGAACCCCTTCAACTTGTTTGGTGATTCACAGCAATGGAATTAGCCCTCAGTAGAAGGTGGTTGATGAGAGATAATGTGACACAATAGGCAGTAGCTAATGTACATTGTAGACAAAATGGCTACCAATTGAGGGATATTAAAATTCCAAAACTTTCCCGTCCTCAGCTGCTAGGACTGGGTATCTTTCAATATGAATAAGTCTCATATGTAAGAGACATATGCACTAACTCTACACTTAAAATGGCAACAAAACGGAGGTGCTTAATGTTACATGAAAAAGTAAAAATTTTAATATGCATAGAAATTGAAAGCAAAACAAAAGGGAACACTTCTAAGGAGTTCGGCATTCCTCATTCAACTTTAAGCACAATTTTGGAAGATAAAATCCTGAATGCTTATGAAAACAGGAAAATTTCCACTTCTTTCAAGAGGATACGTTCTGCAAAATATGTTAATGTCGAAGATGCTTTGTTCTCATGGTTTGAAGATGCGTGTGCAAAAAACGTCCCTGTGAGTGGAAGCATTTTACAGGAGAAAGTGAGGACATTTGCATCGGCTTTAGAATACAAAAATTATACCAATATTTTAGTTATGAAAACGGGAAAATTTCCCCTTCGTTCAAGAGGATACTTTCCACGAAAAGATGCTTTGTTTTCATGGTTTAAAGATGCACGTGCAAAAAAACATCCCTGTGAGCAGAAGCATTTTACAGGAGAAAGTGTGGGCATTTGCATCAGCTTTAGGAAACAAAAATTTCAAAGTCAGCGAAGGGTGGCTTGGAAAGTTTAAAAGGAGACATGATAATTGTGTGTAAAAAAGCTAGTGGAGAAGCGGCAAATGTTTTTAATACGACAGTTGAGGATTGGATGCGTAATACGTTAGAAGATATACAATGTAGTACAAAATTTCATATAAGTATATAAATTAATTGAAGCTTATATATTTCATTACTACTTTGGCAAAAACTTCCCATTACAAATAGCATGCCATTTCTTGTTTCTATGGGCACTATTTCATAATTACAGCATTGAAGTCTTATGCGTAATGAAAATTTCTATGTACTAACTTTTTAATGAAAATTTCGTAATAACGTTTAAATGAAAATATGTTGCTATGATTTTTTTTTTATCCCCTTGAATTTTGTTATATCGAGTTTTGACTGTATATCCAAATGCACCTTGTAGGTTTAACAAATATGGAGTTACAAACAGAAACAACCAGTTGTTTAAGAGGGAAATCTAGTTACAAAAAAAACAACAAAAAAACAAAAAAAAAAAACAAAGTACATACATAGAACCTTGAGTGAGTATGGTTTCCAGGTTCAGCTGCATTTGCAATTCCTTCAGCTTTATAAAGTTCCTTAGAGTATTTCACAAGCACACCTTGATTCCATAAAACAGAATCTGACCACCTGTTACAAGAAACAGATTTACACCTTTCAGGTGCGTAAACAAAAAAAACAAACAAAAAAACACTTATGGTTAAAAAAAAAAGGCTTTAATGCACTAAAAAGACAATTAAATGCACAAGTACAAAAGGTTAATATAACAATAACAACAATAAAAACATGCAGTCTTTGTAAGAACTAGGCAAAATAAGATATTGAAAAATAAAGCCAATTACATTAACTACATCCACCACTAAAAAAGACCACTTCAAGTTACAATCAACAGAATATAAAACAATAGCATATATTATTTTTGGAGTACCCCTTTTAAGAAAATAATGACCCTTTTAACTTGATCAATTTATCAGCCTCTCAAGAAGTATAACATCCCAGCCCACTTTTTTTTCTTTTTCTTCTTTGCAAACAGTGGCATTTTCTCTGGGTGTGCAAGTTGTGTGTCAACGCCTAAAGAAAATTACAAAAAAAGAAGGATTTCTTTATAATTCATCTACCACAGTAGACATTTTTTTTTTATGAAATGTTCGTCGCGCTAATGCGCTCTCCGTTTTAAATGATGTGTAGGCTGTGGGGTCCGGACCAAAGAAACAGCCAAATAAGGCCAAGCCGTTGCAACGACTCCCCACATTATCTCCGCTAATTTAAGAGACTCAGTTCGCGCATGCGGCCCATGTCTTCTACCCCGGCTCACGTAAGTGCGAAAGCGAGCGAAGGTGTTGTATGCAGTTTCAATGCTTACATGCTTTGCAAGTTCAATTTGTTTCTGTGTTCCGCGTGATTGTATTGTTGCTTGCGCAGTGAAGTTGGGGGTTCGGTTGTTTTAAGATTGATAGTGAAAGTGTAATGAAAAAAAAAAAAACCCTATTAAACAGTAGTTTTTCATCGCTCTCATACGCAGAAAAGAAAAGTAATTGACAGTGGCCGACCATGTCCTAATCTCACAATATCAACACATGTAAAAGGAAAAAATGGCGCTGGAAGAGGTTTAGAGAGACATTTTCGTAAAGAGTTCTACGAAATTTCAGACTGGCTTTGCGGATGTGATGTGGATAACAAATTTTACTGTGGGACATGCTTGTTGTTCTCAAATAAGAAAACTGTTTGGAATCGTGAAGTGTACGAGGACTTGAATCATTTGAATACTGCAGTGAAGAAACACACTGAGTCTGAAATTCATCTTTCTAGTTTTTTTAAATTCACTAGATTTATTGCGTCCCCTACTAGAATTGACATTCTTTTCGGTTCCCAAAGAAGGGTTGAAATCGAGCTTCACAATGAAAAAGTTAAAAAGAACACTGAAATATTGAAGAGGCTGATTAATGCAGTGTGCTATTTAGCAAAACAGGAATTGCCATTCCGAGGTCATGAGGAAAATGAAGAATCTTTCAATAGGGGAAATTATATGGAGTTGCTTATTGCAAGTGCCGAGTTCGATTCCCCATTGAAAGAACATTTAGCGACTTCTACAGTTTTCCATGGAACTTCGGCAAGCATTCAAAATGATTTAATAAATTCCGTTGCTAATGTCCTGAGAGATAAAATTTACTACGAAATTCAGAACACTGATTTTGTGGCCATTATGCTTGACGAAACATCAGATGTAAGCAATAAATCTCAGCTTTCAACTGTGTTGCAGTATTTTTCAGTCTCACAGAAAAAAATTGTAGAATGATTTCTGGGATTTCTTGAGGTGAGTGCTGATAATTATAGCGCTGATAAAACTTAATCATGTGAATGAAATCGTGAACAGATATAAGTGTAGGGATAAATTAATTGCCCAGACGTACGATGGAGCAGCGGTGATGAGTGGCCATCTCAATGGACTTCAAGGCAAAGTTTTGGGAAAGTACCCTAAAGCTCTCTTCACGCATTGCTATGCTCATGTAATGAACTTGGTACTGCAACAGTCTCTAGAGTGCAACAAAGAGCTTAAAGTGTTCTTTAGCAGTCTTAAATCATTACCTACTTTTTTCTCTCATTCTCCTAAAAGATTACACAACTTTCTGCTTTCATGTCCAGAAAGCTACCATCATTAGCTTCTACCCGATGGAATTTTACCTCAAGACTTGTTCATACAGTCAATGTAAACAGAGAAGCATTGATAATGTTTTTTGAACATGTCAGTGAAAGTGGGGACTTCGACCATTTGACTGCAATGACAGCAAGAGGATTTGTTGGCTTTTTAAAGAACTTCAAAAACATTTTTTTTATAAAGGTTCTATCTAATTTGCTTGCCTTTTCAGATGTTTTATTCAGTATACTGCAGTCCAAGAATGTTGACATTTTGTACTGCAGTATTAAAATAACTGAGTTTCAACAGCAACTGCAAAGCGAAAGGGAGAATTTTGAGCCATTGTGGTCTTGTATTCATGGTGAAGTAAGGGAGGAAGAAATGCGTACAATAAAAAAACAGAGGTTGAACGATTAATCAGAGAAAGACTACTGCTAGAGACTTCACTTCGAAATAATTGATAATATTAGCAATCGTATAACAATTAGATTTGTATTGTTTGAAAAATTGCACTACTTTGATTTGTTAAACCCAACAAAAATGACCTACTTTAAGAAAAGAGAAAATTTTCCTTGTGATTTATTAAAAAAATTGCAGGAAATCTACGGCGACCTTTTTAATTTGAGCAAACTCCAGAATGAACTATATGTATGGTATTCTTCTAATGAAGGTTCAGACAAAACACCAATTCAAATTGTTGATTATTTATTGGAAATGAACCTAATGCATGGATTTACAGAAATATACAAATTGGCAAAGCTGATTGCAGCAATTCCTTCCACAACATCATCCGTCAAGCGGTCGTTTTCGTCCTTGAAGCGGATCCACACATTCTGCCGTGCTACACAAACCCAGCATCACGTGGATAATCTAAGCCTTATCTCCATTGAAAAAGAATTACTTTCTATGATGCGACAAGAGGATAAATCCAAATTCTATGAAGAAGTGATCAAGAAATTCCTGCAGAAAGAACGAAGAATGGAACTGGAATTCAAATGATCGTAAGTAATCACTTTGTTTTGCTGAATTTTTATTATGTAATTATTCCTACTTTATTTTCGTAAATACATATTTAAGTAGGTTAATGTACTTAATTAGGTGCCTTCCTATTGCTTATGTAATGAACACTGTCTTTCTTGATTCAATTTTATTCAGACTTTTTCTAAAGTTACCCATAAATTTGCTCGGAGCAACATTGAAATACGTATTTGTTGGAAGAAAAGACATGGGATGGGGGTTGTGAGAATTAACACTTAACACATTATTCTATCTGTGCCAACACATTTAGTTCTGTGTCAGGAAATGCCACTGTTTGCAAAATTTAAATATGCTGTGTGACAGCCAGAATAATTTGCTGTACAAGTAAAAGCATTATCAAGCAGCATATTTTTTGTTTATAAACTCCGTAAAGTTTCTAAAACTACCTAAATCTGCAGTTGGCAATCTTTTAATCACAACAGTTCACTTACCAACATTGTACAATACAGCGTTTCCTAAAAATAGACTGGGTGGAGCCATGTGACAAGCAAAAATGAAAGAGATAAACATTACTGTAAGTTCAAATTATAAAGCTACCATATTAAACTCTATTTTACAAATGTGTGGCACCAAAATGTGGCATTTAGCTAGTCATGACTAATAACCGCTTTTGGTAACAATATAAAGTTCAACCGTCATTCACGACAAAATAGCAACTATACTTATCAATTTGTCATTTATGACATTAAAAAAGATTTTGTGAATAATTTATGGCAGATACTGAGCTACAAAAGAATCTGGAATGCTGACTCTGATAAGCATGGGTATTGCCCTTGAATTAAAGAAAAACGTTTTGATTTATGAAACAAAGTATGACACACGAAATAATCAGACAGTGAACATCACCAAGTGAAATGAAAGAAAGACTTCAAAGTACATTTGACATCAGATGCGTTGATTATCTTATTACCATTATATAGGCTATATAAGCCCACCTAATACTGACAAGATGACCTGTAAGACAAGAGTCTGAAGTGAGCCTGTCTATGTGGGTATTGTAACAGCTAACAGAAGTAGGTGGGTATTTGTAACAGAAGTAGGTGGGTATTTGTAACAGAAGTAGGTGGGTATTGTAACAGAAGTAGGTGGGTATAGTAACAGAAGTAGGTGGGTATTGTAACAGAAGTAGGTGGGTATTGTAACAGAAGTAGGTCGTATTTGTAACAGGAGTAGGTGGGTAGTCAATCTAAAAATTATCTACGAGACTAATTCTTACAAGAAATGGTATGTATCTCTGTGTTACATTCTGTTTACTGCTAAGGGAGTTCTTTTCAGTAGAGCAACATTTTCCCCCTCCAGTTTTGTGTTACCACTTATTGCAAATAGTCTCTTGGGTTATTTGGAATAAGTGGTGGAGAGCAGTGACAAAAGTCTGCAAATGACAATGTGCAAGTGATTCGAAGTTTATTACAAACAAATGAACAGTTTTCACACCTCCCCTTCACAATGCACCATTTATCTCCAATGAATGCCATACAAAGCACTTTGCTACCATACCGGGGGTGGGGGGTGGGGATGTTGGTTAATTGGAATGGTCGTCAAAAAAAAAAAAAAAATCCTTCGAGGTATATTTACATGAGGTTTAAAACTGAGTGTGGCATTATTCCCAATAACAAACTAATGAGCTAAATGGAACTGCAGCATTATACCTGGTGCACCGTTATTCTCAGAAAATGCGCCATTTTCTCTGAACTGCAAACTATCAGAATACAGCAAGATGACATTAGGATTTGTAATGAAACATTCTCTGATGAATGAAAAGATCAACTTTGTATATTTTTTGTCTACTGAAACAAACGTCTATCTTTTCGTATGTAAAGGCTCACTTCCATCTAACTTTTCGTATTTAATAGTTCCATACGCAATTTAAAAAGTCAGACATTGTATAATCTGGAAGTACAAATCATATCAGTTTGCTGTAAATTCAGGACATACTTCAAATTTCTTATCTTTATGAAGCTATTTCAACTGTAATCAGTAAGCCTGGACAAGAACTTGGCATTTGAATGTTTCACACTTAAAAAACTTGACTCACCAGTGGTGACAAGTAAAGATGCAGGTGCTTCAAAGTTGACTAAGAGTGTTTTCTTTTTTTTTTTTTTGTACAAAAGAAATGAATAGGAATACATTTACCAAACTATGAGTCCGTTTCTAGGAACTCTCCCTTAACATTAACACACTTGCCCTCTGGAATGGGGAAGGGGGGGGTTAGCAGGGTTATAGCCCAGGGGCCCACCATTACCAAGGTCCCTGGAGGCATGCTGTAGCACCACAAATAATACACAGCTTATGTTCTAATATATATAGAGAAGTAAAATAGTTTTTTTGTCTTGTGTGCTTTTCCATTCGATTACAAACAGTGCCTTAAAGGCAAACAGATTTTCAAGGCAGTGATTCACTAAGGGTAAATGCCCCATGTCACTGTGTACAGTGTGGTCGGTGAAACAGTTTCAGCTTTTCATTACCATCCACCCACATCTCACTGCTTTCACTTGGAACCGTTAATGAGCAAAATCCACTGTGACTTCAAATTGAAAAAAAAAAAAAAAAAAAAAAAAAATGCAGCAAGAGAGTATACAATGCTAAATTATAAAAACTCCAATACAATGCATTTAACTCATGTTCTCAAGGCATTTTAACTCATGTTCTTGTGAGGACAGTGGAAAACACTGACTTTTTATGAAAATTCTGCAGGTAATTTATTAGCTTGAAAAATGCACTATGTATTAATTATCACAAGCATATTGCTAGAGTTTTGTGTTTTAATGGACTTCAATAATTTCTTTGGGGGGCCAACTCAGATGCCTTAGCCTTGGTAGTCCACTGAGGCCCACTAAGGCCTTAATATGGCCCTGCTTGACCCCATCTCCATGGGAGACAGTATTCCAGCCAAATAAACAGCATTGTACTATTAAATACATCCAAAAAGCATTGTATTTAATAATACAATGCTGTTTTAAGGATTTGAATTGGTGTCAGAGCCACTGTAGGACACACTCCTGCAGTTGTTTATTAGCAGTGAATTTCTTTCCTTCTAAATGTTCCTTACATGAGCCAAACAGGTAGAAATCACTTGGAGCCAAGTCAGGACTGTAGGAGAGTTCGCTGAGTATTTCTCAGACCATTGATTTCACAGCTGTTGCTGTCACATGAGCTGTGTGTGCTCTAGAATTGTCATACAACAGGATAACCCTATTTTAACAATTTTCGTGACCTCTTCTTGTGGACAGCGAGTCAAAGCTTCACTTTTGTTTGGTCAGTGTAATACTCTACATTCATTATTGTTCTCAGTGCAAGAATATCCACCAGGAGTACCCTGTTTGCATCCAAGAATACAGCAGCCATTAGCTTTCCTGCAGATGACACTACTTTGAATTCATTCAGCCATGAGGAACCCTCATGGCACCATTCATAGCTGCTTCACTTTGTTTCTGAAGTAAAATAACTAATTCAAATCTCATCACTTGTCATTGATCTGCAGCAGCAATGCAGCTCCCTCAGACTTGATGCAACATCTCTTAGCGTATGGTGACATGAATCAATTTCTGATCAAATGTAGTCTTTGGTACCCAACATACACACAGTTTTCTGAACAGCAAGTGCTCATGGGTGATTTTTTCCCACACAACCAATGCTGATATTGACCATTTCGGCCATGTCAGGTACCCTACCCCTGCAGTAGAAGGCGAATGCCCTGTGGTTCATTTGAAACTCCTTCACAGCCTCCAGAAAACTTATTGCATCAATTGTAGACACTTGCTTTAGACAGCACCTTATTCCCATACTGTGCTTGCAATTTTTCCAAAATTCCAGAGATTTTCTCTTTCACAAGAAATTTAATAATACAATGTTGTTTCATACTCACTAACTCCTCTACAGACTCATGCTTCCTTCGACAAATCTTACCCATGCCATGTGGACAAAAACACTAGTTGTGTGAAGAGAAAGTTCACACGTATTTTTTGCATGGATTCTGTTGCAATCAGTACAGAACATGGAGAGTTACAATAAAAAGTCCACCCTCATAGCTCACTCAGGTGATGCATAATCCACTGCAGTAAGCTGTTTCCAAAATAGCGACTTGCTCAATCAGATAGCAATTGCATATTTTATACACACCATTTTCTAGTGTTATACATACAAACACAAAAACACACACACACACATCACTAAGCTGTTTTCTGATATTCAGAGGTTAGCTCCTCACATAAAGAACTCACTGTTGCTGTATCAGGCATCACCAATTACAGCGATCTCGGCATACAGCTCGAGTTTCATTGACATCCATCACATGCCACACACAAGACCTTTTGTACTTCATACTCATTTATTTATTATGCAGACTTTCCTGAATCTGGTCCTCCCATGATTTCCTTGGCCTCCCTCAACCCTTCTTTCCTGCCACTTGGGCTGAATAAATTATTTTAGTAAGCATCTCCTCACTCATTCTTTCAACCTGGCCAAACCCCCTAAATATATTAGTCTCCACATTACAACATTTTGCCTCACACGATCAGAGTGTGTCTTCCCCCCACATAAGTAATGCATCTCCCCAGCACGCAGACAACTCCTATGCCTTTTCTACAGAACCCAGGTTTAACTGCCATAGGAACAATTACACTTTCATATACAGCCATTCAGGACTTTCTTGAGAAACCATCATTCCTGTGAAATCCTCCTAAAGCAGCTATGACTTTTAATGAAGAATTCACTTGCCTACTAATTTCACCATCTAATTTGTTCTCTCTGTCAAACATGCTTCCCAAACTTACAAACTCGTTTACCTGATCAATAACGGTGCCATTTAGATTTATCCTGCAATTCAGTACTAACAGTTCCTCGCTCAAAAACCATGACATTGGTTTTTCCCTTATTTATACTCAGTTTGAAATTCATACAAACTTTGTACATCCAGGCCAGAATACTCTGCAATTTGCATTCACTCTCTGCCAACAGGACTGTGTCATCAGCATATAGCAATCTACAGACACGGACATTATCAAGACATAAACCAGTATTGCCCACTTTGGCATCACACATGCATGCACCCATAAATATATTAAACAGCCATGGTGACATTACACAACTTTGTCTGACTCCTGCACCAATAGAAAAACCATTTTGATAAAACACCATTCACTCGTGCACATGCTCTACTGCCAGCATACATGGCTTTTACACTACTGAGTAGATTCCCAGTGATACCATATTTATTCAGTTCTTAAATTACTGTCCACTAGCCTAAAATCTCATTAGACTATCTAACATCAGTCCTTACTTTTCTCTAGGTAATCGTTTTCTTTTATGCTATGGCAAACACTGGTGATACATGTTTTTATTTTTCAGCCCTATCTCGCCAGTACTCACCCCACCATCTGAAGTACAGTGGCCAAGCACAAAGCTTACATCAAGAATGAAATCCTGACACTGCCTTGGATTCTATTACTCTGGATGAAACTTTTGCAGAGCCCCACTGGAAAGATACTAAGAATACTGTTAATCCCACTGTCTCACTTCAAAAACTGTAAGAAATTAAAATCACAGTGGAAATGTTTTCCACAGTATTTGATATTTTGATGTGGAAATAAATAAATAAATTTGTAAATTGATATTAGTCAAACCACAGAGAACACTTCTCCATGTTATTTCCTACCTGGATATAAAATTATGAACTCCTTGATAAATGCATGAAAAAGTCAAAACTAATGAAAAATCTATATAACAATCAGTTAAAGAAACTTACCTCCACATCATGAAATTCAAACAAACATTTAAAGAAGCACAGACCCCCCCCCCCCAAGAGTCACTTTCCTTATTCACAAAGTGCACAAGTTAGAGCATTTAAAAAACTTTTGAATTTTAAAAACTGATTGGTGCTAGAAACCCATTTCTAACTAAAATTTATGACAATGTTCAAAACCATGTAGTCACAATTGCATTTAAACTGTTACAAGCTCAAACTCTTAAAAATATATTAAAAGACCATACAGCCTGTTTTTTTTTTTTGTTTTTTTTTCAAACTAGTTAACTTTTTTATGGGATTTATATAGGTAAATTCTTAAAATTTCTGCAAACCAAATCAGAAGATATGGAAAAAGCCCACATGGGTAAACCGGAAGTAATGCGGACAAAATAACTACCCCCAAAAAGGAATTAGATAATTTACTCAAACAAGATAAACAAAAATAAAAAAAAATACAAACAAGCAGGAGTTTAGGTTCACACAAAAAAATTATGTATCAAAAAGGTTTGTTGAGGGACTTGAAATAGGAAAATACCAGAACTTCATCATTAATGACTGTAAAGGATTTTTGCTGCCTAACATCTGGCAAGACATTTTGCAAAATCACTTGTAACCATCAAGGTTAACCTTAACCGAAGACCGTGACTGAGACTGAACGAAAGACTGCCTGATGAAGGAGAGGAGTTCTCTCCGAAAATTTGCATACATTTTAAGAATTTATCTAGATAAATCCCATAAAAAAAGTTAACTAGTTTGAATATAATAATCTAGGAAGGCACATAAAGATGAGTTTGATTTACTGTTTTTTTTTTTTTCTGAAACACGCTAAGTCATGTTAAGACCTTTCATCCCTGCTCAAGACATCCTCAGAGCATGAATATTAAAATTTTTATACTTTTGGCTTTTAAGGGCCAAAATATATTACTTAATAATAAAAAAATCTTTAAAAACAATCTCAAATGTATTCATAAATAATTGAGCAATGAGAATTATGAGACAGTTCATGATTGAAATTTGCTTCCACTGTTGTAAAAATCATCTTCATGTAGAATACATTTCTTGAAAACCCCTATGTTTGTCAGTCAGGAT
The DNA here is from genome assembly GCA_039090855.1 of Macrothele yani. Lineage (NCBI taxonomy): Eukaryota > Metazoa > Arthropoda > Arachnida > Araneae > Macrothelidae > Macrothele > Macrothele yani. The sequence goes on from CM077002.1 coordinate 136,968,091, forward strand.
TATTACTAATGTTTGTATTTATGTGTGATATCTACACAAACATGTACGATGAAGATAAATCTCCAACAAGAAAGATGACACCGAATTTTCAGGTGTAATAAGCACGTCTTTTGAATCCGTTCTGACGCAAATTAAATTTATCAAAGCTATTCAAAGTCAATGGAACCGGTATGGAAAACAATAGTATCTGACAGAAGAAAGAAGTTTTTCAATCGGGTCTTTAATCCCTCAGATATTGCTGTAAATGGAATCTTGAGCTTATGAACTCTTAGAAACAGAGTTATCGACAAAAATAAGATGTGACCTTACGTCCCCTGGTGGGGAAAACCATGCATTATTTTAGGAAAAAAGTATTCTCAAAAGGTTTATCCATATGAGCGGTATCAGTCCACGAAAAAAAAAAAAATTAGTCGAGTTTTCAGGAGCCCAGATTTTGCTACAAACACATCAGAAGAAGAAATTAACACTTATGACCCCTGGTGGCCAAACCATTCTTTACAAAACATTAGAAATTATGTGAAAAATATTTTCCATCAGGTCTTGTATCAATACAGGAAGAATTTTTCAAATCGGAGTTTTAGGAGCAGAAAACACAATTTACCTATATGCGCCTAGCGGAAAGTCTTAAATGTTTTACGTGAAATTTTTGAATTTATAGGAAAAACATTTTGCATCACAAACACTATCCAACAATGAAGGAATTTTTCAAATTTGACTTTCAGAAGTATAGATATTGACAAAAATAAGATATACATCTACGTCCACTGGCGTAGAAACCATGCAGATGCACTATTTTAAGAAGAAAATGTTCCTAAAAGGTTTGTCGACATGATTAGTATCGGCCTACAAATGACTTTTTTTTCAATCGAGAATTTACAAGCTCATATTTTGCTGCAAATACATCAGAAGCGGAAATCAAGATTTACGCCACCTGGTGGCCAAACCATTTTTTACAAAAATTAGAAATTCTGTGCAAACGATTTCCCATCAGGAGCTGTATACTGCGCAGAAAGAATTTTTCAAATCGGAGATTTAGAAGCAGAGATATAGGGAGAAACACTATTTACCTTTACGGCCCCTAGCGGAAAGTCTATGAATTACTTGAAAATTTTGAAATTATATTAAAAACATGTCACACGGAAAACACTATCCAACAAAGAAGGAATTTTTCAAATTGGACTCCTAGAAGTAGAGATATTGACAAAAATAAGATATACATCTATGCTCCCTGGCGGAGAAACTGTGGGATATTTTAGGAAGAAAATATTCCGAAAAGGTTTATCAATGTGAGTGGCATCAGTCCACGAAAGAATTTTTTCAATCGATATTATAGAAGCTCAAATTTTATGGCAAATACATCAGAAGCAAAAATTATCACTTATGCGCCCCCTGGTGGTCAAAGTATTCTTTACCAAAAATTTGAAATTATATGCAAAAAATTTTCCATCAGGAGATGTATCTGCTGAAATTTTTTTTCAAATCGCAGTTTTAGGAGAAGAGTTATTGGGAAAAATGTAATTTACTTTTACATCCCCTAGCGGAAAATCTGTGCATAATTTGAAAAGGAAACTATATCTAAAATACTCTGACATAAATGGAATCGAAAGATAAAAGCATTTTTTCAATCGGATGTTTAGAAGCAAAGATGTGGAATAAAATGTATTTTTGAATTCGACATCATCTGCATTTACGTCCTCTAGCGGCAAAATTGTATATCGTAAAACAAAACAAAATGTAGGATCATCATTCGCATATTTCAAGCTTCCGAATGCAAAAGAATTTTTCAAATCGGACTAATAGTTGCAGAGATACCGAGGGGACGGACGGACAAACCGATAACAGAAGCACGATCTTTTTTTACAAAAGACGTGCTAAAAAATGTGTCATTTGAGAATAAGTTCTTAAAAGATCCTGGTTAGTTTAACATTGCTGTAGTTGAATCACATTATAAACTGATGAACAGGGCAACAAAAACAAGTGTCACAAAGGATTCAGGCAATTCTTGTACAGGCTATTTGCAACAAATAAATCCCAAAAGAATCCAAGTAATATCAACCCCCTTAAAGAAAAAAACCAACAAAAAAAAAAAACCTCCCTGAAAACTCTAAACAAATGGAAAGGCATTAAAAATGTGTTGGATAGAAAGCATAAAAACAAGTGATAGTTCTACTACACAAGGTTTCCAAACAGTAGAGGGTATATCACTATTTATACAAGAAAACCTTTATCAGTTTCAACAACTTAATAAGGGCAGGGTGACAGACACTTGTGTTAGTATGTGTGGGGATTTATTTTCCTTTAGCATTGTTTGAAGCATGAGGCAGCATAGCTGGTTCATCAGAGTAAGGCAAAAGGTAGGAGGGATAAGGCATGAATTAGCTTTCTTGGAAAGATAGGAAACATTCTGGAAGAAGAAAAGACATGGAAAAAATAGGGAAAATAAAGTTCTAAGTTGTGTGAAGAATAGGATCGGGGAAATGATATGGACCCAATGAGTCAAGTGGAAGATGGGATTAATATTTCTGTGAGTTATTAGAACATGAAAGCAAAGATTATTTTGAGGCAGAAGCAGATAATTTCACAGTGACAGACTGAATATCAGAACTATCATGGTTTGTGTGCCAGGGAAAGTGTTTGGAAGGGTAATTATTGATAAGGTACAAGATCTTACATGCAAGAAGGTGTGGCATATACTGCACACAGTGGTTTTATGCCTGATAAAGGCTGCACTAACCAAATTTTTTCATTATGTTTGATGATCAAAAAGTACCTGTCTGTTGGCAAAAAAGTTTATGATGCCTTCATAGACACACTCTGATCATGTGAGGAACAAAGATGTGTTGCAGATGTATAATGTGAGGCAAAATGTTGTTAGTAAGGTGGAGACTAATATTCTTAGGTGGTTTGGCAATGTTGAAAGAATGAGAGATGAGATGCTTACTAAGAGAATTTATTCAGCCTAAGTAACAGGAAACAAAGGTAGAGGAAGTGCAAGGAAATCATGGGAGAACCAGATTCATGAATGTCTGCATGAGAAAAAGCTTATGAGTATGAAGTTCAAAAGGTCCTGTGTGTGGGACGTGTGATGGATGTCAGTGAAGTTTTAGCTGTGTGTCGAGGTCACTGTAAATAGAGATGTTTGATACATCAAAAGTAAGCAAAACCTATTTCTATCAATTTAAACGTTAATCTGGCAGATAAACTTTCTTTGGAGAGCTAAACACTGAATCGCAGTGAAAAGCTTAGTGATATGTGTATATGTAACATTCAGGGTAGCATTCTTGTTAAAAAAAGAAAGCCAGAAAAATGGAGTGCTTTTTTCTCAGAGAAACTAAGAAGAGAACAATTTGAAAGAAAAGAATCAGAATGGAAGAACAACAAAACTTTGGGTCAGTACCTTTTGTAACACACCAAAATGAATGTTTATCTAATTTAAACAGGATATATAAATTTAAACTTTTTTCTGCTTTAAGTTTGCCTTTATTTAACAAATCTTTTGATTGAACTTATAATGGATTTCAATAAATGCACATTATGTGTCACTGGGTAATTCTCGATATATACCTGAGACACTGATATGCATGAAAACACCAAACAACCACTGTATCAGAGTTGTCTGGCTTTTGTTGTACCATGAGACTGGTTTGGTCTCACTCTAAATTGCAGAAATGCTGTAATGTTCCCTAATTTAGGATTACATTTTTTTAGGTTAAATTCTCAATAGTCTGGGAGATGGAGGAAAGGTGGGGTTTTTCCTGACAGCTACCTGTTCTGGTTTGTGAGAAGATGCCAATCCTCTCCCACGTCAATGAGGGCAACCTAGTGGAACACTAAATTTGCATATAGATGACTTTTGTCTCTTTGGAACTGGCCTTCACGAAAAAGGTGAGGGCTTGCTCTCTTGTTAAGCTGTGCTGTGTGATGCTGTTGAAGGAACTCTCTCTCACTTGCTCACTACTGCTTGTGCAATTCTTCAGCAATGCAAAGTTGTGATTGGCTTCTTGCTTACTCCTGCATGTTCATCTGTTCATTAAAAAGCATGGTTTGATCATCCTCTCTAGGATGTTTCGAGGGCTTGCACTGGTCTCTGTTGCTTTTGATACTAGTAAGTCTTGACAGTTTATAAACTCAGTACACCACTTCAACTATGTGTTCGATACTTATAAATCTGGAACATAACTTCAGTGACATGTCTTGCTAGGATGCTGGGTGTGGCTATCACTGGTTATATCATGCAGAGCTCCTGCTCTCTCTTGAGGTTGTAGGTGCCAAGCCATTTTAAGCTGTGGATTAAATCACCATGACACTCTGGAAGATATTGCTCCATTAACGGGTGAATTGCTCTCCACATCATGATTCCACTGGATTAAATTACTACTGTTCAATTGGACGAAATTACAGCTGTTTAATACTAAGCTTCTATTGCACTGTGTTACTACTAAATTACAGCCACATTTTAAACAATAATGCTCATCCTGGATGACAGTATGGAATTACTCAATGACATGGAGGCCACATGCTGATACAGAGCATCCCCAAGGTCAGATCAGATCATATGTAGAGGATTTTAGGAAGGGAGTGTCTGACCCCAGGTCTTAAACAATCCTTAGAAATAGGAAGCTAAGAGATTTGGGCTAGAGTGCCCGATATGTAAGTGACACGGAAGTGAGGTATAAAGGGGGAGGAAGACACCCTTATTTATAATGGGAAGGGGGGGAGTACCCAGAGCCTGACGGCTTAACGTGCCCATCTGGCACATGGCAGATATTTAGTGGTTTGAGCGTTCGTACCTGCCTGGGATCGAACATGAGATTTCTCCATGGCAGTCACGAACGCTGACCACTAGGCCATCCGCTGCCTTATATCTCCAGGGTAACTGCTTGTTTGCTTTAAATAGGGCAGCATGAACAAGTGATGCTGTTACTGAAGAAGCAACCAGCTTCATGAAAATGACGGGGGGGGGTGTACAAATTAAAATGGTCACTTGTTGCAAATAAAAAATTAGTAAGAAATGATGACAAACTGTAGAAGCACAGTGCTAAAATGCCATGCTCAGATACAGTACAGGTTGATTAAAAAATCTAACTGCAATTTGTTTAACAGATGCAACAAAAATTACAAATCTGATTCAAGGACACATACTGATATCATCAACACTGTCAGCAAGGATAAACGGAAGCAGAATTATTCACACGGAAGTTTGGTACATCATAACTTTTTTTTACTGCATTTGTTAACTGAAATAAGTTGGTAAAAACTCTAAATATCAAGAAAATGTACCTTTAGAACAATTGCCCATTTAATTTTTTCCACAAATTTTGACAGCTCTAATGATATTTTCCCACTCACAAAATCATAACAGAATTCAAGACCTACACACAAAGGAGTAATCCAATAATAAAATTTTGAACAAACTATTTTTTGTAACTAACACACACAAAAAAAGTTGTTACAAAACATGACATATACCAAAATTTCTTAATTTTCTTTAAGTAAACATATCAGAATCCATCATGTAAAGGTGAGAATATCCCATTTTGAATAGCTAACCATGTGCAAACATGAAATAAACACATATCAAATATCATTTTCTGGCACAGACACTGTACGAACAATTTGGCATTCAAAAAGAGAATCACCACTGGTTGGATGCTGTTAATGAGGAAAAATACTTTTTGTTTCCCATGTTAAAATTATTTATTAAAAAATGTTCACAGTCATTAGATATCCATTTTCTATAAATCTGTAAAAGAGATAAGAGTTTCTGTGATCCCCATACATTTTTAATCCTCTATTGTAGCTTATTTCTGTATTGTCTTTATAATCAATGTTGTGCCTTAAGTTCATGATGGTGACAAATGCTTTGGATATTATCAGTTGGTAATCAATAGCTTTTATTTAGATTTGTGGAGTTCAAATAACATCATTTCAATTCTTTTACTATAAAGTACACATCTTAAAACTCCCATCAGCTATTTGTTAACACACATAAATGACATTCAATCATGGCTGTTTCCCCCTAACCTGACTATGGAGTGCATGCTGGGAGAGCCTTTACATAAAAAATATCTTGTGGTTTATCAGTATTTTTTGACACTAATGAGGGACAATGTGCCAGGAATCATCCTATAAACCCTGAGGGTGTGCCAATATGATGCAAGGTTGAACAAAGGGAAACTTCTTGCTGATCATTCCATCAGTGATTTTCCCCTAAGAAAGAAAGGAGTAAAGCTAAGTGCCTTCCTAACACACACATGGCCGACTGACAGAATTGACAATGATGTTGCCAAAACACAAATATCTGTATTTTTTAGAAATGCCACCGAAACTGAGGTCATCATGTTTCAAACATACACACACACAACATTTATAACAACTATGTACTATTCAAGTTCCACTTCAAGCTTGAATACGAGGTTTTAAGCTGGGACTATATTATGCAGCAGAGGTATGCACTCAGTACATTCCACTCCATAGTCCGGTTAGCTTTGTCACAAGTTTAATTAGATATTTTCTACACAGGGTTCATACACATATACAGAAAATAAATTCCAGGACTTTTCCAAGAGTTCCTCAAAAAATTCTGGGAGCTTACATTTTTTTTAGAATCACAGTGCTTTGTTATATACAGGGTAATATAAAATGATTCATCTGATTCCAGAAGAACATCATTCCATACCTATCAACTATGTATGGCCTAGGCATACACCAAATGAAAGAGGATATCTCTGAGTTTTAGTAGGTCACCATTAGAGGGCTCCACTGTCACTGTGGGGCTGCTTCTTTGGCATTGTGCTGTTCACCGTTTCCTCAACGAAGTGCTCCCTTGCCATTGGATTGATCACAGTGGACCCCATGACTTGGTGCTCTACAGCTGGCCACTTAGGTCACCGGAAATTACACCATGCAACTTCTTTTTGGGGTATGTTAAGGAGTAAGGACACTGTGTACATGCCACCATTTCCTACAGCCCTGGATGAGCACAAAAAAAAAAAAAAAAAAAAAATGCATTGTTACTGCTATGGAGTCAGTGACAATGAACATGCTGGAACAAGTTAACCTGCACATTAGAAAGGCTGCCTACAACCCTGGAGCTCATCTAGGGTTGTAAACAATGGTAGCATGTACACAGTATCCTTAACATACGCCCAAAAGAAGAAGTTGCACGGTGTAAGTTCTGGTGACTTAAGTGGCGAGCTGTAGAGAACCAAGTCATGGGGTCCACCACTGTGACCAATCCAATGGCAAGGGAGCACTTTGTTGAGGAAACTTAACAGCACAATGCTAAAGAAGCAGCCCCACAGTGACAGTGGAGCCCTCTAATGGTGGCCTACTAAAACTCAGAGATATCCTCTTTCATTTGGTGTAGGCCCAGGCTGTACATGGTTGATAGGTATGGAATCTTGCTTTTCTGAAATCAGAAGAATCATTTTGAATTACTCTGTATTTTGCAGATTGGGTTGAAATTTACTACGCATTTAGAATTCTTATGAAGTCCTATGGGTTCCATTGTTACAGAGCATGTGTTACATTTTCAATGAAGTTGCAAAATTTCCCTGTATAAAAACTGTTCTGTATAAAACTTATATGATAAAATCTAGAACCTAGCACAATGATAATATGAAACAATTTTCCCCATGGCATTGAAGGTTCTCTATTCCAGAGTCATTTATTCCCATGCACACTGGTGGTAGGGAGGCTAGATATCAATCTCCTTCACTAAGAACTAGAAGAAACAGCCCTCCTGGACTCATGGGGAGGTTTTCCACATGCTGTTGCGACACCAACTGCACACAACCATTATGACACAAACAAAGGCAGCATATGGCACTCAAATATCTTGCACTGCAGAATCACATGAGATGAAAGAGATGACATGACTCCACAGAAGGAAGTGATGCCATCATAAGCAGATGTCGCACGGAGCAAGAACATGGTGACACAGTCAATCCAAACATTTTGACAATCCCTTTTTTCATTGCAAGAAAAAATCCCAGCTTTATTCCAGGACTTTTCACAAAAATATTAAAAATCAAGGACTTTCCACACCTGGAAAAAAGGGAAATCAAATTCCAGGACTTTTCCAAGAGCCATGCAAACCCTGTTTCTATTTGTATGTATATTTTATTTCTTTGTATGTTTCAGAAAACATGCAATATTTTTTAATAGGAACTGCATCTATTCTACATGGGTTTCCTAAATAAAAAAGTAACTGACTATTACTACATGTATATTTAATAAATATTAAAATCTAATAATGTGAAACAACATATGTTTATCTGTTTTTTTAATAGTACATTTGTGCCAAAATATGAAAGAGGTTTAAAAAAAAGAAAAAAGAAAAAAAAAGTATCTTACGTATTACATGGCAGATGAGTGGTCTTAACTTCTAATTTTTGCCATCGACCAAGGTGAAGAGCAGCTCTATGGAGAACATCACAGTAACGTGGTGGGAAAGAAAACACAACATACATTGTGAAACAACTCAGCCACACAAAACCAATGTGCTGTCCAACCCAAGAAGTTTCATAATATAAGGCACTCTGAAATAAAAATTATAAATACTAAGTACCCTGAAATAAAAATTATAAAGTACCCTGAAATATAAATGATGCAAGCAAACCACACAGTTAATATTGGGAGTAATTCATATGCAACTTCTCAGCCTTTCACAGTGGAGAGGGAACAAAAGTTATTGCCTATTTATCACACATCTTTTTAAGGATTTTATGCATTGTGTGTATTTGCAATAGGAGGAAAATACATGTTAATCATGTGGCACCATGCTCCAAAAACATCAAGCATGTTTTAATGTAACACATTTCAATGCTCAAAAACTCGAAATTTTTTCTGAGTACTGATAATAGTGCATCACAAAACTCACTCAGAATACTCAATAAGGTAGAAGAGCCCACTTATAATAAGCCTGTATTTAGTGAGAGCAAGGGTCAGAGCAAGCTTTACTTATTTGGGAGTGCAAGTCTTGAAATTGCACCACTCGAGTTCAGTAATTCCCCAATTCCATTCAAATAGCACACGGTTTTTACTTTCTCACACCTGCATTATAAGGAAGTATTATGATCCTTCAAAAATCACACTTTCGATTTTTGACATAATTTTACTAAAAATGTAAAGCTAGAAATGTACAAGAGCCAACAGTGGCAAATTTCAAGTAAAAAAGTAAAAGTTATGTTAACACTGACACCACAACACACAGGAAAACTGCAGAATGAGAAACAAACTAGCACAGAAAAAAGAATTATCAGATAGTGAACGTTACAACAGGAAGATACTTTTGGGGTAGGGCATAGAAAAATTCAGTTCAAGGTTAACCACTCAGACTTTCTACAACTGACTGCAGATGAGTAATTAGGTCTTCAGTCCGACGGCATATTCGGAAAGGTTACAAAAGTTAGGCATACTGTTTTATATGCCACATACTGTTTTATATGCCACATACTGTTTTATATGCCACCCCCACTGTTTCAGATAATTCTTTCCATGCATATAAGGGGTTCACATACCTCATAGTATAAGCTAATCTGTACTGTGGTTAACTGCGTGGAATACTCTATGCGGTTAACAGAAGTCTCCAAAGAAAAGAAAGTACTGAAGCGTATAACTTACTTTCTCAGTTACAATTTTCAGTAATTTTAATTACACATAGTGCATTTTTATTTTTCTTCTTCCTCGAGAGCATGAATTTACGCCCTTGGTATTACTATCCTGGGAGGGCAATCACCCTCCCAGCCCTCCAGGTAGCTACAGCTCTGATGAGAGCTCAGATTTAAAGAACACAGCAGAAACTTTTGCCTGGTATAATGTTAATTTAAAGCTGAATTGACTGCTTTTAATAACAAAATTTAATCAAGTCCCCAGAATTAGTGAGAGAGAGGGAAATAGTTAAGATGATTGCTTTTAACAAGCAAAGTAAAAATGATTTGATGAAACTCCATTTTTAAAGGGGCAAAGAAAATCTGCTGGGCACTGTCTTGGAATGGAGGAAAATAGAATTGGTGGCATAAAGGACGAAATTGTAAAAGTGTATGGGATAGTGTGCTAGTGGAAGAATGTTGATAAAAAAGAAATGAGGAGGGAGTGCATTTAATGCTCAACAAGCAAGTTGTGCGAGGGAATCTCTCCATCACCCACTCTAAGCAGCTATGCCTTTGGTGTATCACATCAGCAGAGTTGAAAACAGGCCACCTATTCCTAGGAAAAAAAAAAAAGGATATCAGTAGGGGGGGGGGACTATCACATGTGCAAATGGTTTTTTGGGCAACAATTGCAGACAGGAATAGGAGAGTAATGGGATGGGAATGTCACCAGAGGGGAAATGTACATAACTATTCCTGGATTTGTGCACCTTGCCCCTTTCACCCTCCAAGTGAGCATCCTAGGATATAATTTTATATGTTAAGAAGTAGGTAAGTACTTTTGATGGTGTTACTGAAATTGTGCACCTTGCCCCTTTCACCTTCCAAGTGAGCATTGCTGCTTGTGCTTCGTGTGTGTTGTGCATTTTAACAGCAGTCAGCCTCATGTGGCCATCATGTTGAAGATACTTGAAAGATTTAATGAATTAACTTTAGTACTGATCATCATCATTGTCAACCATTATCAATCCACTGCTGGACGAAGGTTTCTCCATATTACTTCCACAACTGTCTGTCTTGAGCCTGTCTCCTCCATGTTACTCCAGCATGCTTTTGAATTTCATCCATCCATCTCCCATGTGGTCGTCTTCTAGGTCTATCTTCTGTCCCTTGGTATTGATTCTAATTGTCAGTTGTCCATCGGTGGTCCGTTCTTTTGGCATCATGTCCAGCCCATTGCCATTTCAGGGATTTTATTCTGATCATGATGTCTTTCACTCTTGTCATTTTCCTTATTCACGAGTTCCTCTTCTTATCTTTCCTGGTTACACAAAGCAAGCACCTCTCCAGGTTTCTTTCAGTTGTCTGCAGCCTTTGTATGTCTTTTTTAGTTAACACCCATGCCTTTGCTCCATATGTAAGAATTGGGAGGATGCATTGATTAAACACTTTTATTTTAAGACATAATTGCTTAATGCTCTTGAAAATTATACTGTTTCTTCCAAAAGCTCTCCAGCCAAGCTTTATGCACTGATTAATTTTCTCATCAATGTAACCCTTGCTTGATACTTATTTGTCCAAGGTAAATGCAGGTATCAATTACTTCAAGCTTTTCCCCATCAATTGCAAAATCTCTGTTTTTGAAAAAGCATTGTACATCAATTTTGTCTTTTGAAAGTTCATTTTTAACCCCACTAAGGAACTCTAATTACTTTAAACAGAATCTCAGAGGTGAAACTGTTTTGTTTATTACAGAATTCCTGGGCTAAAGTTTGGTCATAAGTAAAAAAAGAAAAAAAAAATCCTCTATGAAATCCTTTTAAAATAATAATTAACAGAAGTTATATATATATACACGAACGATAAGAATAGGTTTCTGTACGCCAAATTAATGAGAAGACGATAAAAAGTGAACTCCATTTATTAGGCGTAAAAACGATCAGAAAATATAGAGATGCTAGCTTTCGCTACCTCCGGGTAGCTTCATCAGGCATTTAGTAGTTAAGATTGCAGAAACAACTGGAAAAAATACCTCTATACTTCTTAGAAATATTTTTTACAGTTGTTTCTGCGATCTTAACTACTAAATGCCTGATGAAGCTACCCAGAGGTAGCGAAAGCTAGCATCTCCATATTTTCTGATCGTTTATACGCCTCATAAACGGAGTTCACTTTTTATTGTCTTCTCATTAACAGAAGTTTTGAACATTCTTTCTGTTTTGCTATTCATTAAATATTCTGTTCTTTCTTATCTATTAAATTATTTACATCTTAGAGCATGCCCCCCTCCACTTAGAACTATTATAATGATTGATTCCCTCAAGTTTTTCACATAGTTTTCCATAATGAGTGATTTTTTTTTAGAAAATTATATTTCTTTAAAAACTTTTTTACACTTTTGTTTCTTTTAACAATTCTTTAACTACTTAAATGACAGTTATTTCCCATTACAGTAAGCTTAGGTTCTTTTAAGTAGTAAAACGTTTTCCTATAAACTGCTTGGCAACAATATGTTGTTGGTACAAATACTTTCAAACAATTCTTTAATTATTTGTTTATCATTAACTATCTTGATTTATTTAGCCCTTGCAGTATTTTACCTTCTAAAAGTGAGATATTCAGCTCAATCTCGTGCAAAACAACAGAGCTCTCAAAAACATGTTCAAGTACAGAAACAACTATTATCCAAGCAAACGTTTAAACTATTGCAAGCACATGAAATTACTTATTTCTGGTAAATGACATTTCTAAAGCATAATACAGTGAAACCTTCTAATAACGGTTGCTGGTCAGACCAGGAAAAAAGCAATCGTTATTGGGAGGTGCTGTTGTTCAGAGGTTAAGCCTAGGTTAACAACTGTTAGTCTGTTGCTTTAGTACAAAAGAACAATAATTGTACAAAGCTTATGCACAAAGAAAATGGTTCCAGAGGTTTCTGCAAAAGGCAGAATGCTGAATGAAACTCAATATAACAATTTAAAATAAAATCATGGTGTAGAGGATTTTAGGAAAGTGGTGTCTGACCCATAGTCTCAGACTTCCTTTTAAAAATATAATGCTAGGAGGTTAAGTTTAGGGTACACTAAGGGATAGAAAAAACCAAAAAAAAATGCTAGATAGTGAAGTAGAACTGCACAGTTGGCTAGCCAAACACACAGATAAATTTGAACAGGACCCACGAGGACCAAACAAAAATATACCACTACCAACAAAATGCATTTCAAGCACCACCAACCACCCAAGTTGCGACGGAAACATACACAGGAGCTGGAGTTCGCCTATAGTAGAACTAAACTTAAACTCCTTTATTTTCACTTAAGCACACCACTGTACTCCGCCGTAATCCAACCCCATCATGCTTGATGCATGGTAGCATTCTTATTTCATATAGTAGCATTCTTTATTCGTATCTTATTCCTTTTGCCGAAGTGATGAAGGAACTGCACAAAATTATAAAGGACAAATTATCCATTAGACTCTTTTGGGACTAACTAGAGTGTTCATTGACCGCTGTTAAGAGGTTTCGCTGCTTGGAGGTTATCGTTAATGTTAATCCTATGGCAGCTGTTTTGTACCAATCAAAATTTGCTATTGCTTGGAGGTTACCATTGTTTGAAGGTGTTTGTTAATAGAGGGTTCACTATAGATATTTTATTTAGAAGTGTGGGATCATTGAATAAATCCATTGATTTCCAAGCTTGCATTCACTTTGCAAAACAATGTAAATCACACAAGTTACAGCTAACATATCAATTCTGCATATGAGCTTCAATGCACATCACTTCCTTCATATAACTGCTTACCAGAATTTATTCCCTGTTCAGACACCAACAGTGAATGTTTTTTTTTTTTTTTTTTTGCATTCTGTTATGCATATTTACTTGTGTTGATGCAGTCAACTTTGAATGTGAAATTATAAATCACTCAATTTTTCTTTACATTTCAACACAGTTAATACATCAAACAGGAATCATACTTTCTTGTAAATTCCAATTCAGCAGAGTGAGCATATATTTCCTGTCTGAAAAATTGCACATCTTAGGGGTGCTTAAGAAACAGTGTGTGCTACACTTTTAAAAATGCTGTGAACTACTGCTATAAAGCAAAATAATTACAGAAATACCTGATGGTACAAACATGGTTCATACTGATTTTTGGGAGTCAATTTAAGGAGTTTTCTAATAATCCAAAAACTATTTTCTAGGAGTGAATGACAACATCAGAACATTTTAAAAGCTTGTTAAAGTTTAATTTCTCTGAAACTGCATGGTATCCCCATTTTTTAGTAACTTCTTGCTAAATTAATTTAAAAAAAAAAGAGCAAGCATTTTCCCTTTTTTTTACAAAAAATAAAAGTTCAAAATCAGAATTTCATTCTCTGTCTCTCACCATCATTTTCTCCCCATGGTTGTTTCCTCTGCATGCAGTAGCAGTTTTGAACAATTTTGTTTTAAACTAAAAGAAAAAGCTTGTTCTGCCCCTTGAATCAGCAAGACATTGCTAAGAAATGAAAAACACATACCTAAAGTGAGATTAAATATCAAACATCTGTACTGCATTTTTCACTCTGATATGTAAACAATTTTACAGGCGAGGTCATAGAAATGGCTTAGATTTTATCGTGGGCAGCTTAGGTACCGATTTTGAAGTATAATTTCACTTTAAAAGGGGGCAAAAAAAAATACTTGCTCTACTGATTGTTTTTCAAAAAGAGACTGTTAGAAATGGGGAAACATTCATTTTATTAGGAAATATCTTTTAAAAATATGAAGATGCTCTTTTTTTTACTATTACCAAAGATATAAAAAATCAAGAACATGATCAGAAATATATAAAAGGCAAGATTATAATCAGGAAGAGAAATGAAAATTTCTGGTTGTTCCAAACATTTTTGGTCAGTGGACAACATGAAGACATCCAAAAAATATCAAAGCAATGTCGCTCACGATACTAAAAACAACTAATAAATGATTCCAAAAATGTTTAATAAATGTTGAAAACATAAAAAAAAACCCTTTACACAGATGTTTTATAACATTATTTCACTGTGATTTTTTACTTTCATTGTATATATTTTGTTTCTTGTACTCCGTAGAGAACTTGCGATTTCTGTAGTGACTACAGAAACTCACTTGAAAAACAGTTTAAAATAAATGATATCCCTGACATGGATACATACATCAAAAACCAGAAGGCATTGGATACTTATTTTAAACATGTGGAAGATGTCGAAAACTCTAGAGTAATTGCACAAAGTGCACAACTCTACGAGGAATTCACCAGTAAAAAAAAAACCTGCGAGAAACATACCCAAATAAAAGCACTCGGAATGGTGTGATTAAACAAAAAAAAAGGGGGGGAGAAAAAACAGCAACTCAAAGTTGAAAGTGCTACGACCTCTCTTAGGTCCGCAAACCTTGAACAAGCTGCAGAATCTGACAGAATCCGACTGTGAGAAAAAAAACAAAAACGGCCCTTTTAAGAGCCGAAAGAAATTTATTTCAACTGACTTTGAAAACCCACTTCCTCTTAGTGACAGAGAGATATGGTTTCATATTAACAAACTCAGGAATAAAAAGGCACCTGGTAAGGACGGTATTAATAATAAAATCATGAAAAAGTTACCAAAAGCATATGTGCACACGCTTACCAAAATTTTCAATAAAGCTATTGAAATTAAGTACTTTCCAGATGAGTGGAAAGCCACTGAGGTAATTTTACTACTTTACTACCCAAGCCTGGTAAAAACCCGGCAATTTCCAGAAAATCAGACCAATTTCGTTGCTCCCAACTAAGGGAAAAATATTTGAAAAAATAATTCTTATTAGAATGCAACAATTCTGTGAGGAATTCCCAGTAATTCCATTTATTCAAGGAGGTTTTAGAGATAAACACTCCACAGTGCATCAACTCTCTAGAATAACTGAAAAATGTGCTGAAGGAATAATAAAAAAAGAACACACAGCAGCCATATTTTTGGATGTGGCAAAAGCATTCGATAAATGCCCACATGAGGCAATTATCTACAAGCTAATAGCACATGGATTTCCCACCCTGGATTATTCATATAATCAAATCATACCTCACTAACAGAACATTCTGTGTAAAAATCAATGGGAAAAAATCGTTAAAAAAAAATCTAAGCTGGTGTACCGCAAGGCAGTGTACTCGTGCCAACGCTGTACTCTATTTTTACGTCAGACTTTCCCAACTATAATAACAGGAATCTGACTACAGCTCTCTATGCTGATGACACTGCACTTGCTTATACTTCCAAAAATAAAGATCAAGCAACTTTCATGTTGCAACATTATGTGGAACAACTTGAGAAGTATTTCATAGATTGGAAAATCAAAATCAACACTGAAAAAACTCAAGCAATTCTATTTTTTAAGATTAAACATCAATACAATCCAGACTTTGAAATAGAAATATATAAGAAAAAAAATACCCTGGGTAAAAGATGTTAAATATTTAGGACTTTTTATGGACCACAACCTGAACTGGAACAAGCATGTTAAAGAAACTCTGACCAAATCTCTTAAGATCAGAAGAAGTCTCCAGCCAATTATAAAAAATAAAAGGCTTAGCAGGAAAAATAAAACTTTGATATGGAAAGCCTGTATCAGCCCTGTTATTACCTATGCCTGTCCTATCTGGGGTAACTGCAACAAACAGCAGAAAAATAAGATTACCTCATTTCAAAATAAAACCCTACGTTATATGGTAGGACGTGATGGAAGAAATTCAAACCGTGCAATCCGAAGCATGCTAAATATTAATTCTTTAATTCTATCCATTATACGATGTATGACTTAGCTAAAAGATACTATTAAAAAGCTAAGATTCATCCTAATCCTCTGGTCAGAGAGGCCATTAACTATACTGTCAATGAAACTGACAGATATAAAAGGCCAAAAGCTATCTTGAATAAAGTTCCAGAAATGAACCCAATTCACAGCTACCCTAGCAAAATAAATAATAATTGGGACTAGTGTTCAGAGGGTATTCTTCACACATGTGAAGAATTTTTGATAAAAAAAACAAAAAACACAAAAAAAACGGCTCTTTTAAGGGCCATCTCTGTTTTGCAAAAAGAAATACTTCACACATGAAGAAATTTTGTTTAAAAAAAAACAAAAAAAACGGCTCCTTTAAGGGCCAAACTCTTGTTTTGCAAAAAGGAATATTTTAGTCCACATATACGAGTGGGGCCCAGAAACAAGGTACTATGGTTTATAAAAAAAAAAAGTACCAAACTTCCCTTCAGCCAGTGGAAAAAAAAAAATTTTTTCTGAGAAGCGAGGCGAAAAGCCGACTCCTACACAGGAACTGAGCAAACGACAACTGTGTGGTTTAAGGTGCCTTGCAACACATGGTTTTGTGAGAAAACTGGGTGTTTGTCTGCTGCTGGATTTTTCTTCTGGTGTGGTCCTTTTTTTTTTTTTTTTAGGCACCCCTTTTCCCTGTCCTTTTCCCCGAATCCTGCGGCCTGACGTTGGCTGCGGGACAAATTGCTTTGATCAATTTGATGCAGGTAAGTAAGTAGGGTAGCTTACAACTTCAATACTTAACGGGAAACCATATACTCCTTTTGCTCTAATTTTTCTGTACTATTCTTTCATGCTGTTCTATCAGGGAATTCTGTTCCCAATTATCTTATCTTCTTTTTCACCTGACAAAAGGTGCAGAACGCTGTAGATTCGGGTCTCTCAACCTCAGATAGGAAATCTCTCTCTCTCTCTCTCTCTCTCTCTCTCTCTCTCTCTCTCTCTCTTCCAGGAGGTTTGCAAACCCTGTAAAAGTGACTGTGTATGCATTAAATTTAAATCATGCACATCTTGAAAGCATTATCAGATTTCTCTAAAAATTGTGCTCCACTTAATGGTTTCCACAGCCATTCAAATTAGGTTAGTGCATACTGTGCTTTCAATAAATGGATACTTAGGTGATTTGATTTATTTCAAATCAAAAGAATAATACTTAGATGATTTGATTTATTTCAGATTAAAAAAATAACACATTACTATTATTATAAATGCATCAACATAGGGAATCAGCCCAATGCTGACAGTTCCAGTGGTCATTCCACCTAAGGTTTCTGGAACAAAATCCAGTGACTTGGAGCCTTTTGGCTAATATCACACAAAAGTAGCTGGTACCTCAACAATATTTATACTTTAGCATCAGCTTCTCAGATCCATAGAGGCTCTTATAGCTCTCATGTAATAGGGTATCCCTTCTTTCAACATCTTATGTATTTATATAGTTGCATTTTTTTGCCGAATATTTCATTGATATGAAAATGTGCTATACATTCAAGTAGATATTGAAACTGCCTTCTAATTCCTTTGCAATCCTCAGCCAATTTCTACTATAAGAATAATACAAGCACATTTTAAAGTTTTACACACATTCTTAACACAGAGTACAGTTGTTCCAAAGTATTATTACGCCAAATGTACAACTTTAAGACATATTATCTACTTAAGAAAACTAAATAAAATCATTTTATGTAACACTTCTAGTCATAATACATTTTTCTTACTTGTGCAAAACAGCATGGAACAAAGGCCAAATAATATGCAACCAGCAGTGAATTAAAAAGTACTTGCTTCAGACGTGCATTAAAATCCGTTTTTAGCATCTCTACTTCTTCCCTAACAGTATCAGCTGACATCGAACACACATGGTTGATGGTATATGTAGTATTACGATTTCCCGAACCTTTGGTCTTCGAACCAGAATTTCTTTCCAAAGAAACATCTCTGAGCTCTAATAGTTCAACCACAGAAGGCCCAAAAAGAATCAAATACACAACGATACTACATTAAAGAAAAAACAAAAAAAGATTTCAGATTGATTATCACTACAAACATAACATGGAATATAAGCAATGAAGCAATATTTCCCCATAATTAGATGGTATGTGAAATTGCAAGGGCTTTTACTTTCTTCTGAAGAATTATGATACTTCACAAGGACAACACTTTACAAGGTCAGAAACAAACACAATGTTAAGGGAGTAAATCACAGAAGAACTGTTGAACTGAAAAACTGAGCAGACACATAGAGAGCAAGAGGAATGGAAATAGAGGGGAAGGAAAACAAAGGCAGAGAAATAGAAACTGAACAAAGAGAAAGAGGGGGAATCAAGAGAGAGAGATAAGGAGATATTGTGGGAGAAAGATTGAAGGGAAAGGGCAGAGATAGTGAGGGAAAGATTGATAGGAGGGATGGAAAGAGTGTGAATGAGAATAAAAGTCAAGGAGATAGCAAGGAAAGGACAGAAATGAGAGGGAGATATTAAAATATATACATATGACAGGGACTTATGAGGTGAGGAGAATTACAATGAGATAAATACTGAGAGAAAAAGAAGTGGACAGACAGGGAAAAGAGGGAGACACACAGATCCTCAAGTTTAGCAACACATACAGCATCTATTTAGTACAACACTCATATTTAAAAATAAAAGGCAGGGGATAATGTATGTGGACAAACTACAGCTTTGTCATCAGCACGAAAAAAAAAAAAAAAAGATGTCAAAATGAGCTTTCAATAAATGGGTGAAACACTCTAGTCACTTCATGAGTGTGAAGGAATACAAAAAAAAAAAAAAACTGCTTATAGCCCGTTAAGTTGCTCATGGTGGTCGTTAAACCCCCAAACAAAGAACAAAAAAGTGTGGCACGAGTACTACTATGTTTAGAGACTATTTGTACAAACCAAAGCACACTAACTTAATGTGTATTACCCCAAAACAGAAATCTTTCCAATTCTTACCTGAGGATTTATAACAAAGAATGCTCAACTTGTATTAAAGTAAGCAAGAAAATATCAGTAGAGCTTGATTAGCAAGCAAGTTGCAGAATACTATAGGCAGATTTCAAATTTTATCCCCCAAAATTGACAACAGTTCCAATGTACTATAAATTTCACTAAATTAAGGGATTTACTCAGGAATAAAGGATATTACTCACAGTTGGATTTTCAGGTACAACCTTAACTCTTCCTCAGGACTAAAACTATAGTAGATGTCATTCATGAGCTAAATTCCAACCATTCAAATAATTTAATAATAAGATTCTGAAGACCCAGCCGGGTCTTCAGAATCTTGTCTTTCAGAGTCTTCAAAATCTGCAAGTCATCACCAACAAAGCATGAAATGGGTCCAAGATCATCGAGACTGGACCGTGGATGATTGGAAGAAAGTGGCCTGGTCTGACGAATCAAGATTCCTGGTGCATCATGTAGACGGCCAAGTGTCGACATGTGGATTATCAATGGAGGCTATGGCACCTGGATGCACTGTTGGGTGAAAACAGGCCCTGCAGCGGTGTTATGCTGTGGGCGATGCTTTCTTGGGACACTTTAGGCCCAATGGCCCAGTTGCTCTATTACCAACAGGATAATGTGCCATGCCACACTACCAGAATCGTCAAGGAGTGGTTCGAGGAACATGCTGGTGACTTTCTGTTAATTCCCTGGCCTCCAAATTCACCTGACATGAACCAAATATAACATTTGTGATTCGACTCGGAAAAGCGGATTCACGCTAACTGGAATGCACAGGAACTGGAGGACCTGCTGTTGACATTATGGTACCAGATACACCAAGATACCTATTGCCACCTCATCAAATCAATGCCTCACTTAGTGGCCGCTGTTTTGTGGGCTAAAGGGAGTCCTACAGCTTCTTAGGTAGGTGGTCATAATATAATGGCTCATCGGTGTATATCTACTCACATTTCCTTCTACTTAAAGAGCTTTTATTTCTGGGAATTGTATCTAACGTACTTACCATATTAAAAATTAAAACTAAGAAATTTTTATAATATTTATTTATTAATTCATTTAAAATAATAATAACAACAAAAACATTGCATGTTAACATAAGTAATATACACTGAAGTGCCAGAAAAACTGGTACACCAGTCTAATATTTGGTAGGTCCCCCACAGGAGTGCAGGACTGCAGAAATACGATGGGACATGGACTCCACTAGCTTCTGGAAATATGCTTTAGGCAATGCACACCATACTTCCTGCAGAGCATTACACAATTCAGGTGTATTCCGACATCTCGGATTCCTGTGTTCAATTGCGCGTTGCATGGAATCCCAAATGTGTTCTATTACATTCAGATCTGGGGACTTGGGTGGGAATGGCAACACCCAAAACTCAGATGAATGCTCCTCTAACCATAATGTGGCATCCTGAAACTTGCGTGGAGGTGCATTGTCTTGTTGGAACAGGCCCAACCCATCAACATGAATGCAGGACACGAACGGGTGTACCTCGTCAGAAAGGATGCGCACATAGCATTGGCCGGTCACAGACGTTTGTAGACGTAGCAGGGGTTCCAGTGAAGTCCAGCTGAACACACCCCATACCATTACAGACCCCACACCAGCCGGTACAGTTCCCTGTTGACAGGCGGGATCCATGGCTTCATGGGGTTTGCGCCACACACAAATATTCCCATCTGCCCGATACAGTTGGAAACATGACTTGTCAGACCAGGCTACTTATTTCTAGTCATCAAGTGTCCAGTGGCGGTGTTGCCATGCCCAAGCAAAGCGCATAGCTCTGTGTCATGCACCGATCAAGGGAATCTAGTTGGGTATCAGCTCCCAAAGCCCATATCATGCAGGGTATGTTGCACAGTCTGGATGGCGATGCTTGTTGAGGCTCCAGCATTGAATTCTGACGATACCTGCGAGAGTGTTGCATGGCTATCGTGTGAAACGATTCTTGACAGCCGACGATGGTCACGTTCATCCAATGTCTTTTTACAGCCACACTGGTATCATAGGTTGGAAGTTTTGCCGGAATTCTTGTAGTCATGGTACACCCTTGCAATGGTAGTCCGTGAAAATCCGAACTTTGTTTCTACCTACGAAATACTATGGCCCATTTCACGAGCGCCAACTATGACAACGCGTTGAAAATCGCTTAAATCGTTATTACTTGTCATTCTCAAGCTGAAAACAGCTCTGACAGCTGGCAAGGATGTCTATCACTTTATAAACGCACTGGTGGACGCAACTGAGTACACACATAGGTGACGTTGCTATGTATATGTATTTTGCATAAGCTCGTCTGTGCCAGTTTTTCTGGCACTTCAGTGCATTTTCACGAAATTAAAAAAAAAAAATAGTGAGAAAAGTGGCGTTGCTTCACATTTTCACAAATCCCTTAATGTCTGGCTTAATAGAAAACAGCTGGACCCTCATAACTGCTTCTGCATTCAATCTGTTGCAATATGTTGTTTTGGTTGAAATAAATATCACAAAAATCTGGTCTGCCACATATGTAGCTGGAAAAGGGAGGAGTACTTGAATAGACTTTTCAGATAATTGTGGATATTCTTCTTTGATACTAGGCCTACATCAAAATTCAGCAAGTAGTAGTTGCTTAAAGTTACTTGCAGAGTGTAATCGAAAACCACATGAATGGTTACATTAAAATCCATTGGTATCTTGAACTAATAAGAGCACAGCAGAAATACTGAAAACAACTGAGTTAGTATCTAAAAATGCATATATTTGTACCCTAAACATACTAGTTGCATATTCTTAGGCTTTCTAGAATTTAGAAAATTCTAGAACACACTCTCTCTCTCTCTCCCTCTCTCCCTCCCCCTCTCTCCCCCCCTCTCTCCCTTTCTCTCTCCCTCCCTCCCTCCCTCCCTCCCTCCCTCTCTCACTCACGCGTATGTTTTCTTTCCTTCTTTCTTTTTTCTAGTCAGCATGGGCTAAAGGAAAAGAAATCCAAAATCCAAAGTTACCTGAAGTCAGATAGGTGACTTGTCCTGTAAATAGCCTGGTGACCTGAAAGATATATCACTGAAATTATGTAGCATCAGTAACCAGGATGGAAGGCCTAAAACACTGTTCATTCAGTGTGTCAGAATATTATTCTTGTACATACTGTACACAATAGGACCATATCAGAGCAGCCATGGGAAACAAATAAATTGTGTTGCCAATAACTCAGGAGTAAAAGATTTACCATATTTTTTGGCTTGTAAGTTGGTACAGAGTATAAGTCACATTGGTTCAATTTCTCAATTACGTAGATCATTCAGAAAATAAAGAATGTTTGTACATAGCATCTATGCAGGTTCCTGGCTGGCACTCAATAAAGGTCATCCGGGCCCAATGCACTGTTGGCTATCGCCTGGCACAATCGCCACCTGTATTATCTGTTTGTGGTTAATTACAATCTTTCAAAATGAACACAAGCATTAAAAATCCTGCCAAAAGCAGAGTTTGATGAATTATCTGTTTTCTGACTGCTGAAAACACCAGACCTATTGACATACATTGGATACTTGTTCAAGTGCATTGAGAAGGTGTTTTGAATGAATCCATTGTCAGAAATTGGTGCATAATGTTTAAAAACAGAAGAACAAATACAGAAGAACAAAAACAGAGAACAAATACAGAAGAACAAAAACAGAAGAACAAATGTTCACGATGAGGAGCGGCCAGGGCGTCCCTCTCATCATGGACGAACTCAAACAAAAGGTTGATGACATCATTAAAGAGAATCAACGCTTTAAATTTAGTGAAGTGCATGAAAAATGCCCTGAAGTTTCTCATACACTTGCGTACCAAATTGTGACTAAACATCTGAACTTTAACAAAATTTGTGCAAGATGGGTCCCACAGATGCTCACAGATGACCAAATTGTTACAGGGGATGAAACATGGATTTTGCACTACACCCTGAGATCAAAAGACAATCACTTGAGTAGCATCACCCTCAATCACCAAAAAAGCAGCAAAAAATCAAACAAAATTTTGTTTGCAAAGAAAATCATGGAAAGTGTCTTCTGAGACCAGAAAGGTGTCTTACTAATTGATATCATGGGAAAAAGTGCAACCATAAATGCTGATGCCTATTGTGTGCAACTCTAAAATGTCTACGGCGAGCCATTCAAAACCACCGCAGGGGATGCTCTCATGAAGAATCTGTTTCATACAGGACGATGCCCGCCTGCACACTTCCAGGAAGACAAAAAAGGAGCTGCTTGATGAGTTTCACTGGGAAGTTTTTGAGCATCTATTATACAGCCCAGACTTTGCACCACCAGACAACCATTTGTTCCATAATTTAAAGCAGTTCCTTGGTGGACAAGGCTTCCATGATGTTGATGATGATGCGCTAAAGAAGGTTGTTATGGACTGGCTGAAACAACAGGTGGCAGGGTTGTGTGAGGAGGGGATACTTAAACTTATCCCAAGATATGACAAATGCCTCAATGTCAAGGGTGACTATGCAGAAAAATAGGCTAAGATATGAGTTAAACATTGCAAATAAAATATTTGAAAATTTCAGTAAAACCTCGAAAATCCGGCATCGACAGGACCGGATGAGTGCCAGATTTATGAAAATTCCAGATTTTGGAAGCCATCCAAAACTTGAATAACAGGCATTACGTAAAGCACATACTTACACGTAACAGGCCACTTTAACCAAAATTTGTGCGTCTATACCTTATAAATATGCAGTGGTCACGCTGCCGATCGCGTTCTTCGCAATTTGCGAAAACAAAAATTGTTTGGGGAATGGAAAAAAGTTTTAGTGAAAATATTGGCAATTACCTTTTTGTGCTATTTATCATAAAACTCTGTCGAAAAAAATTGAATTTGGCAAAAGATTAGGCGAAAACTTGAAAAAACGCCAGAGCAACCGCTAGGGCTGGGTGATTTATTGATACATTGCAAAAACCTGATGTTAATTTTAAATCAATGTTAAGGTTTTTTGACTGATGAAACTACGATACATTGTGAAGGCAATTACAGTGACGCATCATGAAGGCCAATGTAAAAGTCATTACACGTTCAAATTCTCATACTGCCACCCCCAAGCACAGATCATCATCACACGTTCGACACTCATTTCAAAGGTACACACCGATTCGTCACCTCATTGGACTGCGTCACTTCAGCACGGCCCAATGAGATGACGAATTTGAGAAACCTCCCAACGTTACATGTAGATGGCTATCGACAATTCACATGCTGAGATCAGATGATCTTGCAATGTGTTTTTGAGGTGGTGCATCGGGAGATTTCCATGGTTATTGGTGAAACATCGGATGTTCTCACGAAAATGAAATCAGAAAGTGCTGTTTTTTTGGATGCCGGATTTTCGAGGTTTTATAACCAAATGTTCATGTTTTACAACCAAGCACTTTTATGACCAAACGCTCTTTGCTTTCTGAATGACCCTCATACTTTATCTTCATTCATATATAAGTTGATCCTAAGCATAAGATGAGGCTAGAACAAATACAGTTAGTGTTCTGAAGTACTATAACCATATTTTCAATGTTTCAGTAAATGAAGGACTCGGATGTAAATCATGGTAACCAACACTTCTGTCGTTGTGAGATAAGTAGATTACAAGTAGTAAAAAAACATAAACATTTGCACTTAACATAAATTGAAAGTTGTATTGTGGCACCATATGTAAACATAAATGTATAATAAGTACTCTAAATTGCTTAGATTACCACTGCAGTTGTTTTTTGTACACAACTCATTTTTTTACAAAAATGTTGGTTACCATGGTTTACGCCTGAACCCTTCAAATATTAAAATGAAGAGAAAACCTTTCAAATATTAAAATGAAGAGATAATAAATGAAACTTTCACATTTTTCTTTTTAGCAAAAAGTTGAACTTTGCAAGTATATTTTTCTTACGAACTAATGCAACCACATTCCTTTCCTCTAACTGACCAGTAGAAACTTCCATGCAAAGGTGAAAACAACAACAACAAACAAAGTCACACAAGTATGCCAAATAAGAGTGATGCTTCCAGCATGTTATTGTTCTCTGCTTTTTCAAAGTCTGACTGAAGTGAGAAAACAAAAGTACTTGATTTCAGTAAGAAACATAAAATAATTTAAGATAAGGTTAAAAAAATGGAAGTAACTGTTGATTTCAATTCAGTTGAGAGGTAAAACTCAGAGATTGACAAATTGAAAAAAAGGCTGCCTTTACTAGCCACTGGTCATTGCCATTTTCAAAGCTCATATGCAGCTGGCTGTAAACACAAATGTCACCAGCCAATCAACTGTATGGCAGAGATGTCTTTCAGAGGTTTAATCATTGCAAGATAAATGAAGTGCACACATTGTAGTTCTGGCAGATTTGCAAAACCAGGGGTGAATATCACCCATGGGGTTTTGAAGGGATTGCGAGGGGGGGGGATGCAATTAACATATGACAACTGCCACTGGAAACTTCTAACAGATTTTTTATGATGTTTCTGCCAAATTAAATTATTCATTTCAGCAGCTTTTAAACAAGTTCTTAGTGAACAGAACATTATACTTTGTATGCATTCGGAATGGTTTCTTACGAATGTAATACAGTACAATTCCGAAAATCCAGACAACTTGGTTACAGAGGTTGTGCAGATGGTAGAATTTTGCAGTTTTCAGAGAACCTGTGTGTGTTTACTAGTACATATGTACTGTATAATACTATAGGCTTCCATCTGTTTAATAATTAGTAAAATTAATTAGTAATATGTATTTAATACTGTAATTAGTAGTATTTGGAATTTATATATCTATTCTAAAAAAAAGTAACTGCCGCTGTTTTAGAAATTTCGCAACACTCTTGCTTTCCTAGCTACTTAGCATAAAACGTATTGAACACAAAAAAATGAAATTTACATCGTTTGTAGAGAATTGTTTGGCGAACATGCCGAAATAAACAGTTTCTCGATTCTAGCGAAACTTCAAGAGCTATTGTATTTCAAAGTTAAGGTAAGCAAAAAAGTGCTATCAGGTCGCTTTCCGGACACACTAACAGCAACAGAACCACGAAACTTTGTAGGCATGTAGTGCCATGACCGAATTTTTGCACCTCATCGCTCTTTTTTCTAATTTCGATTTAGTTTACGAGAAATTGAATTTCTAAATTTCACAAAATTCTTTATTTTGCGATGGAATCCAAACTATAAATTATAACGCATTGCAATTTTTACAGCATAAACTAACAACTATCGTCCCTTTTTTACAAAAAAAAAAAAAAAAAAAAAAAAAATTTAAGAAAAAGTCATTTTCTGATTTTTATGCATTTTTTAAAGATGCAAAGGAAAGAAACGAACGGCTTGTCTGTTTTCACGATAACCACAGAGGAACGTTCTGGTCTCGTGACCTGCTGCCATGGTGACGCAGAGAATTTGTTATGCATATGTTTTGTTGGTAAAGCTATCTCAGTTGTTTAAGGTGGAAGTAAAGTAATTTTGCTTCCTATACTTCCAATGGAAATACTTCTGTACACATTTTCTTCACAATTAATGTGTTCCCAAGGATGAAAATTTGAACATCGATTAAAATAGCTGATTTTATAACTTGGAATACTTAATATCTTTTAAAACATAACCATAATTATGCAATCCAACATTTGTTTGTCTACTTATGTCAAAGTACAGGTCACGACATCTTTTTTCTGGACAATTAATGTGTTCCCAAGGATGAAAATATGAACATAGACTAAAATAGCTTCATTTTATAACTTGGAATACTTAATATTTCCTGAAACATAACCATATTTATGTAATCCAACATTTGTTTGTCTACTGACATCATCAAAGTCAGGTTGCACCATCTTTTTTCTGGTCCCCCCACCACCAAAGGAAAAGTTATTGATTTTTTATATAATTATGGTTATGTTTTAGAAAATATTAAGTATTCCAAGTTATAATATGAAGTTATTTTAATCGATGTTCAAATTTTCATCCTTGGGAACACACTAATTGTGAAGGAAATGTGTACAAAAGTTTTACCATTGGAAGTATAGGAAGCAAAATTACTTGACGTCCACCTCAATGGTTTAGCATAACGGTTTACGGAAATGCTTTTTGGACCGCTTTTATTTTTCTTGGTAAATTTAGTTGCCATAAGTTCAAACGACAAAAGAGCAATTCCATGTCAGATCAATCACCTTCTTGACCTCACCATTTCTGATTTTGATGAAATTTGGTATGAAGCACACATATGACAAGGTAAGTAATTCTGCCAATTTTCAGATTTTTATTTTGAAAATTGTCCAAAATACACACATAATAAAAATCGAAATTTTCGTAAAAAATGACAAGCTCGCACACTTATAAATGGCTGTAAACTTTTTCCTAATTGTAGTAGAGTGACAATTCAAACACAGTTGCAAAGCTAAAGGATTGAGCTTTCTATAGATACCATACATGACCTTCTTACAACAGATTAAAGTTTCAAGGTCATCCACTGTGACCTTTGACCTTGAATATCTCAAAACATACCATCTTAAAAAATTACGAAAAAATATATTTTATTGCTACAACATTCTTTTACCCATGTGCCAGATATTAGGCAGGCACCGCTATGGCAAGGCAGTGTAGGATTAATAGGAGTGTCATGCTGCACCCTTCTCTATGTAAGGCACAGAGACATACCATGCAATAAATATTTCTTACATTGAGGATTTGTGTTTATCATACATGAAATGTGTATATATTATAACAGATTTATCAGAAATATGCTATGTGACAGCAATTTTACTTGATAGACACAATTTTCAGCAGTAAATAATGTCAACAAATCTTTGAGATCAGAGATTGAAACTCCACCCATTTTTGCCAATGGCAGGGCTTCTTCTTAGCCAATGACAAAGCTTCTTATTAGAGCCAATGACAGGGTTTCTTATTAAAGCCAATGGCAAAGGCTTCTTATTACAGCCAATGAGAAATCTTACTGGTACACCATTTTACATTTGCTGTTATTTCAATTCTGAGCTTGTGAGTGTGTGGTTATTAATTTATCTGTAACATTGTTAACTGTTTAATTGTTATTTTATTTTATCTTTATTGTTATCTTTATTTAATCAATTTCTTTTTATCAAACTATATTTATCATTTTTTTTGCAGGTGCAGTTTCATTAACCAAAATGGACTTTAAAAGTCAAATTTTTTGTTGCAATCCTCTGGGTAAAAGTGGACACACAAGGTTTAGAAAGAATCTGAGAAAAGTACAGCCTTGGATGGTTCAGAAATGTCCAAATATAACATTAGAACAGAAAATATGTAGTTCATGCAGAAAATCTATCTCTGAAATGCCAGGTCCTTCATGTATAATTGAAACAGATGCAGAACAACCTCGGTTAAGTGAAGATAATTCAGAAGGAGTGGTGAAGAGTGAGATATGGACTGACAGAGACACAACTTTGGATAGTCTGAATGATACGTTATTTTCTCTAGGCGAATCTCCTGTGAAAAAAAAAAAAAAGATTAGGTTTTGGACAGTACAGTAAGAAGAAATATCAGAAAATTGGTGAAGTGATAAAAGACTACATAGGTGTTCCAGAATGTGATAATCCTGTGACAGTGTCTGATGAATCAGTCATGATTTCACAGTTGAAAGAAAAATTTCAAGAAACAGACTCTAGCAGTGTTAAAGTCCAAATACTAACAATATTACCTAGAACCTGGAGTATTCATAAAATGCAGAAAGAATTTGGTGTAACATATTACATGGCACGAAAGTCTAAAAATCTTGTGGAAGAGCAGGGTATTTTAGCAACTCCAAATCCTAGACCTAGGAAAACTCTCAGTGACAGCACAGTTGAAAAACGTTATTGCATACTATAATAGTGATGAAGTGAGCCGTTGTTTACCAGGAAAAAAAAGATTTTGTTACAATGATGGAATCAGGATCAAAAGTACAAAAACGTCTTATTCTAGGAAATTTGAAAGAGATATTTCAAGGATTTAAAGACAAGAATCCTAATGTCAAAGTAGGGTTTTCAAAGTTCTGTGGTTTACGCCCAAAGAATTGTGTGCTGGCTGGTGCAAGTGGAACACACTGTGTCTGTGTGTGTTGTGCTCATGAAAATGTAAAACTTATGCTAGCAGGGTGCAAATTGCAAGACTTAACTCGTAATGATGAACTACCAGTTAGGACATACAAAGATTGCCTTGCAAGAATAACTTGTAACCCTCCTCTTCCAGAATGCTTCTTCTTCAAGTGTGATTCTTGTCCTGGTATAGCACATTTACTAGAGCCAATAAGTAGCTTATTCACCATGAATGGGATTGATGAAATTGTATATAAATTGTGGACTACAACTGATCGCACAACACTTATGACAGTCTATAACACTGTAGAAGAATTCCTTGAGACCTTTGAATCAAAAGTGAAATTGCTATTGCCACATTCTTTTATAGCTATTCAGCAGTCATACTTTCTGTCAAATCTGAAAGAAAACCTTGATGATAATCAGTGTGTTGTGTTGTGCGATTTTGCTGAGAATTATTCCTTCATACTGCTGGATGCAGTCCAAGGATACCACTGGAACAATTCCCAAGCTACTATTCACCCTTTCGTCGTGTACTACAAAAGTTCACACACACTTCAGTTGGATCATGTTTCTTTTGTTGTCATCTCAGAATGTCTTAAGCATGACACTATCAGTGTTCACCTTTTCCAGAGCCAATTGTTGCAGTTTATATCATCACATTTTGACAAGAAAGTAGAACACATCTATTACTTCTCAGACGGTGCAGCCTCACAGTATAAGAACAGGAAGAATTTTGTCAATCTGTGCCATCATGATGTAGATTTTGGTATCACAGCTGAGTGGCATTTCTTTGCCACCTCACATGGAAAGGGGCCATGTGATGGCGTGGCAAGCACCATTAAGAGATCAGCTGCACGTGCCAGCCTTCAGTGTTCATACAATGACCAAATTATGACACCGCGACAACTATATGATTGGGCTTCCAGAAACATTCTTTTGTGCCATTTTAAATACAGCACGGACAAGGACTATGAGAACCACAAGGAGTTCCTCGAGATACGTCATGCTAGTGCTCGACCAATTCCTGGTACTCAAAAACTTCACTGTGTAATACCAGTAAGTCACACAGCTATTAAAACCAACATGTATTCAAACTCAACTGAATACAAGGTTGAGTCAGTATTGCTAAATCCAATAGAACTGGATCTGGAGGATATTCGTGGCTATGTTATTGTTGAGTATGATAACCAGTGGTGGGTTGGTTGTGTTTTGGATGTGAACATTCATACAGAACACGTTAAGATAAGTTTTCTGCACCCACACGGACCTTCAGTGTCTTTCACATACCCACAGAAGCCAGATATATTAGAAGTGGATAAAACAGCGGTCATTACGAAGGTTGACCTACGAACAGCAACAGGTCGGACATATTTTATGGAGAGAAGCGAAATAGAGATGGTCACTAAGCAAGATGGCATCACATTCTTTTGGTTTGCAACCTTATTAACCAAGCGGTTCACTTGTATGTGTACACCACTAATATAACCTGTAACACATTGTGAAATTAATACATACATGCATCTGGAAAACAGTTATTGTACATTTATCTGAACCTAACCTGGAGGACATATACTCCTATTAATCCTACACTGCCTTGCCAGTGCCAGCCTAATATCTGGCACATGGGTAGAAGAATGTTGTAGCAATAAAATATATTTTTTTCGTAATTTTTTAAGATGGCATGTTTTGAGATATTCAAGGTCAAAGGTCACAGAGGATGACCTTGAAACTTTAATCTGTTGTAAGAAAGTCATGTATGGTATCTATAGAAAGCTCAATCCTTTAGCTTTGCAGCTGTGTTTCAAATGTCACTGTACTACAATTAGGAAAACAGTTACAGCCATGTATATGTGTGCAAGTTTGTCATTTTTTACGAAAATTTCGATTTTTATTATGTGTGTATCTTGGACAAAATAAAAATCTGAAAATTGGCAGAATTATTTACCTTGTCATATGTGTGCTTCATACCAAATTTCATCAAAATCAGAAATGGTGAGGTCAAAAACTTATTTTTTTTTTTATTGATCTGACATGGAATGTCCCAAAAGTCCGACCTTCCAAAAATTAACGGCAGTAAAAAAATTCTGAAATTTCAGAATAACAAGTCTTATTTGCTTAGACATGCAATAAAAATTGAAATTTATATGAATTTTCCAGTTTTTATTTCATGTGATATACTTGGAGATCGGGCTGCAGGTTCCGAGCACTACTCTGGAAATGAGCGTAGCGAGCCTAGAGCGCAGCCCCTAGTAGATATATAATTATTTAATAAGTAAGTAAAATATAGGGAACAAATTCATAATACAGTACTGTATTAATTAATTGAATTTTTATTTACCAAATACTGTATATGTCAATCAAACATTCTGGCTGGCAAACATTCCATCAATGGTCAATTGTTTGAAATTTGGTTTCTCGCATTGAAGTTTTTCCTGAAGTCTATAAATCATCATTATTTCCTGTGCTGAAACACATTTCTGCTGTTCTAAAAAATTAATGTATTGTTCTTCCAACACCTAAGGATATTTCTTTGGTAGTAGAATCCTCGCTGTCAGTGTCTGAATCGCCTGCATCAGGATTAATCACACTAGCTATGATTTCATCATCAGTCATCGTTTGGACTTTGCACTCTTGTCTGAAGATTCCATCCATTCAACTATATCTTCTTCTCTAAACGCATTCATCATTGACACATTAGCTTGTTTGGCATATGCTAGAAGCTGCATAGCCTTTGATTTGGCCTAAACTCGTAATCCTCGGGTTCAGGATCAATAAATATTGATGCTGGCCATAACTTATGCCATGCATTTATCAGAGTAGAACGCTTCACATTGTTCCATGAACCTGCTATCAGTCCTTCATTGTGAAATCTTTAATGAGCGTTTTCATTGTTTGAAACAATTTATGAGAGTTCAACAGTTTCCTTAGGAATTCTCCTTTGTAGTCGCACTCACAACTGTTAACTATGCCCTGTTCCATGGGCGACGTCCAACATCAATACCTATTCTCCCCCGTACTCCTGCCAGTCCTAAACACAGCATTTCGTCTTGCTGATCGAATTTGTGCTCGATCGTTACCATTTCTTGCATATGCTTGGTTACTCCAAACAAAGCATCCACCTACTCACTTGCCTCCTGTGTGCAGTTATATTTTTCTTCTTGTGAAGTTCACTGTCTATGCTTTCCATCTTCAACAACGCTTCCCTGCCCTTATTCCACCGCCTCAGGAGGCAAGTGCTATCATTCGGAGACGCTTCCTAGCATGGTTAACCACTCACCTCCAAATGGAGCACTCTCGTGCAGCCTCAACGAACACCGATAGCGTTTTTCAATCCACCTGGGCCCAATCCGCTGGGTGGTTCCATATCCACAATTTGCAGTTACATCTCAACCTATAAGTGAGATTTTTGTTGTTGCCCACGTTCACTGTAACAAATCATGACTTTACATATTAATTATGGTGTTTCGCTATTTGTGATTATTCTGTTTTATGTGCCATTGGAGATAGCTCACCATGTTTCCCATGTTCTCTTCGATAATGTTGGATTTTATGTTGTTGTATATAATTCTTCCTTCTGCACAGTTTACTGCCCACGCAATGTCCCCTTCATTATGTTGAATATATTTTTAAAATATTAGTCACTGTGTGTATAATTTAATGTAACAAGATGTCCTTCTGAGAACATTTAGCATTATTTCCCCTTGTCACTGAATACTTCTGTACATACGTTGTAAATTTTGAATGTAGCATCACTGTTGCATTTCTGTTTCATGAGAAGCTGCCCTTCTGGGTATGTTTAGCGGCTTTCTTCCTTGTCACTGTATTGTTCTGAACATATGATATGAAACTTGTGCATTGCATTACTGTTCTATTTCTGTTTTTTGTAAAGTTGCTCTCCTGGGTCCGTTTAGCATATTTCTCTCTTGTCACTGCATAATTCTGTACATATGATTAGTATTTCTGCTTATTTGTTTCTACCATTACTGTCATATCTCTAAATACTGTTGCACCTGTTAGTTCCTTCTCACCCATGGTCTTTTATGTGAATTAGTACCTTATGCATGTTTAATCTTTAATACGGTAGTAATGCTTAATTGGAATTTGTGCATAGTATAGAATCATGTCTTGCCCTGTCTACAATACTGTAGGTAAACATTTTCATTTGTATCGCTCGTGCTTTATTGTCTGCCTCTCCTTCGCCCTATGTGGCGAAATAATTTTATGATTTTAACAATATTTTGTTTTACGTTTCACTGGAACTTTCCAGCTGATGTATATACCACTGTATTTATTGGCAGAATCCCATTGTCATGTACATAGAAATGTTATTTTACTGAAAAATAAAGGCAATTTTGAAATGTGTTTGGGGGTAAGAACATAACTGACATTATTTGAAGTTAAATCTTCAGGATGTGCCCTGCAGTTGTCCCATACCAACAAAATTTTACAGTCTGGAGCAAGTCCGACCTCCACACAGTGCTTTCTGGCGTCTTCAACAAAGTGATTATTGAACCAGTCTGTAGCGAGTTTTTTTGGTCATCCATGATTTTTTATTACTGCAGTAGATCACAGGTAAGGCCTTTAAAGCCCTTCAAAGCCCTAGGACAAGCACGTTTTCCAATCACAAATGGCATACATTTATGATTTCAAGAAGCATTGGAACAAAGAGCAACTGTTACTCTTTCTTTACCTTCCTTAACACTGGAAGGTCCTACTTCATCAGCACACACTAGAGTATGTCTTGGTAGACAACGCCAGACAAGTCCAGTTTCATCCATGCTATAAATTTGATCAGGAGAAAGAGCTTCCTTCTGGACAATTTGGCAAACACATCCAGAAACTCTTCTGCAGCTACCTTATCTTCCGATTTTTGCTCCCCTCAGGGTTTCAAGCAAGGAATTCCATGTTTTGTTTGAAGCGGGATAGCCATCCAACTGAAAAATTACAAGGCTCATCAATCTTCAGTTGCTGATGAAATAGCTTGGCTTTTTCGCACAAGAGTACCATGTTACGCCTTTGCCAAAACCACTCGTAAACAACAGCATCGAGGGTGGAGTTTCTAGCTTCATGCATCGTTTCGTAATCAGCAATTTCAGAATTGCTATCACTCATTGCACAGAATTGCAATATCTTGTCTTAGTTTTTCTTAATATTGTACGCAGTCCGAACAGCAATATAAAAAATCTCCTCAACATGCTTTGGTTTTTGCAACAAGTCCACTTTCTGCTGAATCATTAAAGAGCCATGCTTTCTCTTCACTCCTGCCATTTTCTACAAATTTTCAAACAATTATTCAAAAAATTTCACCTTAAGACGTGAAAGACAAAAAAAAAAAAAAAAAAAAAAACAGATTCTCACAGCACGTGTACCGGAAAAAATGTAAACACGCAATACTAACTTGCCAGATTTTCAGCTTGATATGTGCTTTATTTGAACTTCAATCTCTTAATACTGTACCATCATTTTTGACCAAAATTTTTTTTTATATCATTAGTAATATTTTTCAAATAGAGAAAACACATAAAAAAGATTTTAAAAACCTTTAAAAAGATCTCAAACATTTTTTTTATGTCAGCTTGAAAATAAAAAAATTTGATTTCTGAAACCTTTTTTTTTTTTTTTTTTTTTTTACCCATCTTAACTGTAACCGGTGTTCGAATCCATGCGGAATTTAGGCAATTGCAGATTTTAGGAGTGTGGATTTTTGGAATTGTACTGTATTACATTTCAGGTGCTTTGTTCAACATTGAATTTAAGGCATAATATCTTTTTTCCTCATTGAGAAATTTCAATGACCAATCAATAGATAAGTCAATGTGGCATTTAAATCAAGGCCTGGACTCCTGAAGAAAAAAACTGGTCACTAAATGCTGAAGACACAGTTCATGCCTTTGACTCATATGACTTATTACTAAAAAATTAAGAACATAACCATTTAAATTCTCTGGATTTATTCAGTGCATCACAATTGTGATTTCAGTTAAATCATCAGTGCTAATTCCAATAGTTCTGAGAGTTCACCATCACTAAATATCTTTTCTTAGATCTTTTACATTCTTATCTACAATGAATTTTTTTAGATCACTCAATGAGCAATTTGATACTAAATATTTTGTACTCTATTGCAATCAAAGATTTATTCACAAAGACATGACCAGACAAAAATGCTAAAAAATGACGGAAGTGCATTTGCCAATATGCACACACGAAAATAGTTACTTACATTTTTTACAATAAAATTATTGTATTTTATGTTGTACCAAGCAGCCAAAGCCTAATGTCTAGTCACTTCGAAAAATGACTGGCCACTTCTGGCTTTGGCCAGCTCATGTGGCCAAAGCCTAAACTATACAATAATTTACCAGTACTTCGGGCTTTGGCTGGCCAGTTCTAGCTTTTGCAGTGAAAAACTGGACAAAGTTAGTAATTATCTTTACTTCAGTGGTCTTATGTGGTTTTGTCTGTAGCGAATTACCTCTATAAACTAGGGACAGAGTTCGGAGTTTTAAAGCAATTGTACGCCAGAAAAGAATTCACCGCTCTTAAAGAGAAATTCGTTACTTTACAATCAATTACGGATAATAAAATATCATTAAGAACAGCAGCATCAAGTCAATCTTTAACTGGAGGCCAAGGATTTTCAAGGTGCTTCTGTAGTAGAAAATATTTAACAAATTGATGTAAGTGTAAACGATCCAATAGATTTTGTAACTCCAAATGTTATAACAGCTCAGATTATACAAACAAGTAAAACTAAACAGATTTCCGCACTGGTAAAATCATCTCTTTGAAGTGATTTGTTCAACCTGTCATAATTACATGTTATAAAATACATGTCATTATATTGTCAAACTGCACAAGCAAGTAAAAGTAAGAAAACAGATCATAGTGTTAACATCATCATTTGTTTATCTGTTTTACGTGGTTCATATACCTTTGAGAATGTGCTTATAATTACATGTTTAATTTATTTCCTTTTTCTTTTTTGCGGAGCAGGGAAATCTTTTTAAAGATCACTTGGGACTTGTATCTCTACCGGTAAAACTGTGGAATTTTTACCTACTAAACCCTCACCTTCGGTCCACATAGGACCACCGAAGTAAAGATGATTACAAACTTCGGCCAGTTTCTCATGGCCTAATCTAGAACTGGCCAGCCAAAGCCCGACGTACTGGTAAATTATTGTATATTTCAGACTTTGGCCACATGAGCTGGCCAAAGCCAGAAGTGGCTAGTCATTTCACGAAGTGACTAGACTTCCGGCTTCGGCTGTAACATATATACCCCAAAACTGAGAAAAATTTTCCTCCCCGTTTTACTTGTTTTCATACAATGGTTTTCAGTTCAAGACCAGAGGAACTGCTTTTTTATTGTTGAGCAGCGTGAAATTTCAGGTTTGTTGATCATCCAGCACTAGTCCAAGTGCAAGAAAATCCCTCTTAAGTTAGGAATTATAAGTAGTCCAAAGCCAAGGGAAAAGCTGAAGCTAAACAACAGGTAATGAATGTGGATACCTTATGAGTTGAGATATGGAGGAAGAAATAATGTTTCTAAAGGATTTGCCCCTTGAACTTGAGTGTAAAAAACATTGTCATGAAATGATTCCTATGATTTGTAAGCATACACATACCTTATATGATACTATACACTTCTGACAGAAAAATATTTTTTTTTTTTTTTTGCTAGAAATTCTAAGAAACATGGATACTGTACATTTATAACTTAGCCAAGATACACATACAGATACAACATACTCACGGGTAGCCAAGGCAAAAAATGCTTAATGTCCCATGTTGAAGGAAAATATTGTAAGCACACCAAGCAATGCTAGGAAGAAATGATGCCATTGCAATGATCCGAATGCACATTACACAAATTGCATGAAATGATGCAGGAAAACAAAAAAAGCAGACCTGTATATAAGAAAATGACGAATGGGTAAAAAAAAAAAAAGATAGAAAAAAGAACAAAATTAGATTTTTACTCAGTTCAAAGAACTACTACATTTTCAAACTAAATTGTTTTATGAACTTCTGTCTTATGTAATACTCAAGCTAAAAATACATTGGTAGTCTCAAATGGATATATATCTACTGAACACAAAACCAGGAACATTATACAGTAGAATGCTATCCAATAATATGGTAGTAATAAAAGCACCAATCTGCAGTCCTTATTAGGGGCCAACAATAGTTATCTTAAAAACAGTATATTTGGGACCCACCTGTTACTGAAGATTTCAATGTAATCTGTTAGGAAAACAGTAGAATATCCTTAGCATCTATTCAGGATATTGGTTACACTTACAATAATGATAAAAAATTAAAAAAGAAAGACTATTCCAAATTCTCAGGAGCACTGAGCCTGCCTTTTAAATCCTTTCCAATGTAAAAAGAATTTTTCAAAAATGGTTTTAGAAAAGTAGAAAATCAACAAAAAAAAAAAAAAAAAAAAATGAATTTATGTTCCTTCCCTAGGGGAGAAACTGCATGTTAATTCAAATGATGTTCCCATTGTTCTTTATAGTGAATGTGTGCATGTGTGGAATCAGTAAAAAAAAAAAAATGTTCAACTGGATTCCTAGAATTGGTAGACTATTTGCAACATAAATACCATAGAGATACACACCCAGTAGTTGCAGAAAGGTATATTACAAACGTCACAAATTGTGCATTAAAAAAATCAGAAATTCTGTGCAAAAATTTTGGCATACCACAAAATATCAGGATAAAAAAAAATTAAACATTACAATCAGAAGCAAAGATAT
Organism: Macrothele yani; assembly: GCA_039090855.1. Taxonomy (NCBI): domain Eukaryota; kingdom Metazoa; phylum Arthropoda; class Arachnida; order Araneae; family Macrothelidae; genus Macrothele; species Macrothele yani. Next base: position 137,006,317 of record CM077002.1, read on the forward strand.
ATGGAAGATAAACATAATGTAACTTCACACCCGCAAACATGAGAAAACTGTGCATTATTTGAGAACAAAAATGAGCACAAAATAACATAATGAAGGGTTTTTTCAAAGGATTTTTGGAATCAGTGCAGTGCGATTGAGAAGTGAATGTCGTTTAGCCTGTGGTTTACACCTGCAGCATGGTTTATGTCTGGAAATAGGGAGATCTCTTTAATTTAATGTGTGAAGAAGTGAGCAATAGTGGAAGAGAACTCGTACAACTTCATGGTTTTCACTGCTGCGAGATCACTAACTATATGCACTACAAGAAAAGCCCAAAAGAAATCAACATTTTACTCAAGACAGACCATTGTGGAAGAAACTTGGGAAACCTTCATCCAGCAGTGGATTGATAATGGTTGGCGATGATGCTATATATATACAGGGTCATGCTGCCGATCACATTCTTCACAATCGGCAAAAAAAAAAAAAGTTTTGGCGATGGAAAAGAAGTTTTGGCGGTCACCTTTTTGTACTGTTATAAAAAGAAAAATTGAATTTGGCAAAACTTAAAAAAAAAAAAAAAAACCCAGAGCAACTGCTGTACATACATATATATATATATATATATACAACACTGAAGTGTCAGAAAAACTGGTACATCAGTCTAATACTCTAATACTTGGTAGGTCTCCCACGGGAGTGCAGGACTGCAGAAATACGATGGGGTATGGACTCCACTAGCTTCTGGAAATATGCTGTAGGCAATGCACACCATACTTCCTGCAGAGCATTCCACAACTTGGCTGTATTCTGAGGTATCCGATTCCTGTGTTCGATAGTGCATGGCATGGCATCCCCAATGTGTTCTATCACGTTCAGATCTGGGAACTTGGGTGAGAATGGCAACAACCCAAACTCATATGAATGCTCCTCTAACCATAATGTGCCATCCCAACACTTGTGTAGAGGTGCATTGTCCTGTTGGAACAGGCCCAATTCATCAGCATGAATGCAGGACATGAACAGGTGTACCTTATTAGAAATAATGCGCACATAGCATTGGCAGGTCACAGATGTTTGTAGATGCACCAAGGGTCCCAGTGAATTCCAGCTAAACGCACCCCATACCATTACGAAGCCCCCACCAGCTGGTCAAGTTCCCTGTTGACAGACGGGATCCATGCCTTCATGGGGTTTGCGCCACACACGAATCCTTCCATCTGCCTGATACAGTTGGAAACGCGACTCGTCAGACCAGGCTACTTGTTTCCAGTCAACAAGGGTCCAGTGGTGGTGTTGCCATGCCCAAGCAAGGTGCATAGCTCTGTCATGCACCCATCAAGGGGACTTGAGTTGGGCATCAGCTCCCAAAGCCCATATTGTGCAGGGTATGGTGCACAGTCCGGACGCTGATGCTTGTTGAGGCTCCATCGTCGGCTGTCGATTCTTGACAGCCGACGACGGTCACGTTCACCGAATGTCTTTTTACGGCCACACTGGTATCGTAGGTTGGAGGTTTTGCTGGAATTCTTGTAGTCACAGTACACCCTCCTTGCAATGGTCGTCCATGAAAATCCGAACTTCGTTTGTACCTCCGAAATACTATGGCCCATCTCACGAGTGCAAACTATGACACAGCGTTGAAAATTGCTTAAATCATTATTACTCGTCATTCTCATGCCGAAAACCTCTCTGAGAGCTGGCAAGGATGTCTATCGCTTTATATATGCACTGGCGGATGCAACCGAGTATGCGCATAGTTCGCGTTGCTATGCATTTTGCATAAGCTCGTCTGTACCTGTTTTTCTGGTACTTCAGGGTGTGTGTGTATATACATATAAAATTGGCAAACATATTTTATCAATTAACAGAAAACAATGAACAGAAAACAAGGTCATATCAGTCCTCTGAATTCAGAGACAACCAGCTATATGTAGGGACTAGAAACATTTTAAGAGTTCATTGTGTTGTATTGTATCAGGTTTTGAGACTGCACATTTGCAACTGTGATTGGTCTCATGCTAAAAATTAAGGGAATCAGCACTCCAAAACTTTATTGCAAAATGTTATCTGCGACAAATGATTCACAAAGTGATTTTTTTTTATTATATAAATAATGAACGACAACTGGAATTTGTAATGTCAATGAAAACAGTTCTACGCAATACCTAGTTAAATGCCGCATTTCAGAGCAACATGTTTGTAAAATTAAGTTTGGCGCTGCAGCATTATAATTGGAAAATATGATGCATCACCAGTACCACCTATGCATGAATATAGCATCCATTTTGGCATCATGCATAAATGCTACTAAGACAACCATGAAGACAATATCCCACCCCACTGACCAATAGAAGGGAAAACCAATGTGACAGAGCACAATTGATATGAACATATATTCAACTGTCAGCATATGTAGTTCTTATATGCCAAAGTAAATTCCCGGCTATACTATAATTTTTTAATATCTCCCACAAAAGCATCCTGCTTACTCTGCAGTATGAAATCTCCAAACCTGCAAATGAAGCAAAAACTGGTTTACAAACAGACAGTACAATGAAAGCACAATTTAAACACACTGCACCCATCTACAAACTTTCCATAACCCACCAAAATAATGCACACATACATCTACATCACTAAGCTGTCCTCTGAGATTCAGAGGTTAGCTCCTCAAAGAATGTTCATCTGCCAGATTAATGTTTAAAACTGATGGAACTAGATTTTACTTACTGTTGATGTATCAAACGCCCTCATTTACAGCAATCTTGGCATACAGCTCAACAGCCTCACTGACATCCATCACGCGTCTCACATAAGACCTTTTGTACTTCATACCAGACCAATGCAAAACCTTTTGTACTCACACAAGTACCTCAACTCACCCACTCCAAAACCTCTGCAGGCTATAAATCAGGCAGACAGCTACCTGCTGTATAGCTAGGGTCGGCCTAGCCCACCGGTACACCGGGACATATTTCCCAGTGTACACTCCCTAGAAGCTTCCCTCAGCGCCCTCCGGCAAGAAAAAGCACCAGATGAGCAAACAGTCGCCAAGAATGAAGTCATCCAAGTGATGGTGAATGATGAGTCATACTGCATGCATCTCAAAAAGACATGTTCTTTCCAGTAACTTCTAAGATAAGGTTTCCGACATTTAGTGCATTTTCAATTTATGTACCTACCAATATGGTTTCATGAAAAAGTTATATAGTCATTAATATTTTGCTTCAATTGTAAAGTATTAATGTATTATTGTGGTTTAATTTGAAAGAAATATTTTGATTTTGAGAAATTTTCTTGTTCGCTCCCTCCCTGTGCATGCGTTTCTTTTTTATGATTTGTGTATCAGTTGCAATTTGCAAAATTTGAGTTTCATTGTTACTGTTATTTAAAATTCAAATATTTTCAAATTATTTAATGGTTTCTTTCAGAAAGTCTTCGTGTGAATAATGGACGGTTAAAAGAGAAAGAAATGTGGCCATGCATACAGGAAAGAGAAAAAAAGCAAGCAACTACAAGAGTCCGCAAAAAAGTGCTAAAAAATTATCCACTTTTACCCCAAACCAAAATCTACAAGTCATACCAGTCGGGCAGAGAGTTTAACACCTCACATGAAGTTTCACTTCCAGTATCAAATTCAGTGGATTATTTTGACATTGAAACACAATCCACTAGCCAAGAAAACTTCTCTGAATAAACATCTGTTGATCGGCCTCTCGTACTAGAAAGGGCAGTAACAAATGAAGTTAAAGAAGGCTCAATCAATTGAAATGCAGAGTCAACGGAATATTTTAGAAAACCTGGCCAGGATGAATTTCTTGCGTATTTGGCTAACCATCCTGTTCATCCCTGTGAGAAGGATATGCCTTTCCATGATAGAAAACTGTTGTTTATTGTAGAAAAAGTGACAAACAAATTTTCAAAAGACTGTGGTTGACTTTTAATGAAAAGACCCAGCAGTTGTTGTGTTTTTTGTGTATCACGTTTAGCAATAGCAAATCTGTTTTCTGCTCCGGCTTCAACAACTGGAGGCATGTTCACCAAAGAGTAGAGGAACACGAAACATCCAAAAGCCACATGGAATCTGCACAGTCATTTATGGCAGTGAAGCGCCAAAAAATGCTCACTTATTGTTAAATAACCAGCATGAGAAAAGAAAACAGCAAGCAGAAGAAAGGAGACGGATAATTGAAAGAGTAGTAGATGTGATTAAGTTAATAGGCAAACAAGGGCTTCCTTACCGAGGCTCTCTAGAATCCGCATACACACTTGATAATGAAAATATAAATCACAGAAATTTTCTTGAGTTAATTCTTTTATTAAATAAATATGTTCCAACACTTGGAAAACACCTCAACAACGTTATTGAACAGCAAGAGAAAAGAAAGAGAAAATGAGAAAGCAGTAGGAAGAGGCACTTTGATGACATTCTTGGGTAAGAATACTGTAATAAAAATTATCAACATTATCTTAGATGAGATGAAAAGACATATTGCTGAGGAAATGAGGAAGGCGGTTAAATTTTCAGTTATGATGGACACTACGATAGATATTTCCTGCAATGACCAATGTGTATTTTTATTTCGGTATGATATAGTAGATCATGGAGTTGTTGAAAAACTCCTTGCATTGAAATGTGTTTTTTCAACATCTGGACGTGATTGATTCAATACCTTAAAAGATGCGTTGGGTGAACTTCAAATTTCTATACAGCACTGTGTGGTGAATTCCTTTGATGGTGCCGCAAACATGAGTGGGAAATACAATGGATTAGCAGCTAAGCTATTAGCAGAAGTTCCTAATCATACACATGTGTATTCATACTTGGTGTTATGCTAATGTGCTTAACTTAGTACTATCTGATACTGCCCAGTGCCTTTCAAGTACTATTTCTTTCCTTAATTTACTTCAAGAGGCACAAGTGTTTTTGAAGGAATCCTTAAAACGACTGCAACTGTTCCTGGAACAAAAGCCTTGTTTTAACTTAGAAGCTATTGGAATTACAAGATGTTGATGCAGAAGTGACATTACAGTAAAAAAATCTTTGGAAGGATTGATGACTGGGTTGAAGTTTAACTATCCAAAACTCAATTCAAACTACCTAAAATTGTGTATTTAGAATTGGTTGTCGTATTATTCAAAATTTCTAATTCTGAAAACTTTAATCCCAAAGTAAGAAATGATGCATCGGCCATTTTAGAGAAGTTTTTATCATTTGAAACAATTTTGGTAGCGATGATGTTTCTCCAGATTTTCAAAGTAACAACTCCTCTATCGGATTACTTACAAAAAACCTTGATTATGTTCAAGCATGGAGGTTAATAGAGTGTTCTTTGTCAAAGTTAAAATGTGTTTGAGAACAGTTTGCCACCACTTTGAATGCTGCAAATATATTTGTAACAAAAATGTCTAGCATGTTAGAAGAAAAGGCTGAGATTAATAGCTCTCTTGAAAACATCTTAATAGAAAATGAACGAAAGAAGAAAAGGGTAAAAACTATAAAAAAAAAATGCCAGGAGAGGCTGCAAGACATCAAAATGTTGTTTCAACTTCTGAAGATACTTTTTGCATTTCAGTGTTCTATTATGTATTAGACAAGATAATTCAAACAATAGACAACAGATTTATCCACCATAAGTCCTTGTACCTGGATCTTTCATCGTTTGATCCCAAACAGTTTGCTAAGTATGAATCACTACCTCTGAATGCCTTAGACAGAATCTGTGAAATTATTCCTTCAGTTGATAAGGGGAAGCTAAAAGAAGAATTACTCTCATTTGCAAGGATGTGGCCTCAGATTTGTAATCGATCTACTGTTCAAGATTATGCTACCTAGGATATATGAGTTAGAAAAAAGTTTGAGTAAGACTGATGATGAGGATGAAGCGGAGGGGGATGAATCTGTTAAATGTACTGATGTGAAGGAGTGTAACTCATGTATTAAGTGCATTTTTAAAGTGTTGACAGAGAATAATATGTACCCTCTCCAATATATGGAATTATTTAAAGTTTACAAACACCTGCTTACAATACCTCTTACTCAAGTCTCATGGCCGCCCCGGTGGCGCAGTGGTGTAAGCGATGGCCTCTGAAGGCATGGATGTTGTGTTTGTCTTACAGCACTGGTTATCTCCCTTCCCTGGAACCAGGGACCCTAAATTAGGGACAGGCAACTGCTTATAGCCCACTGAGTTGCACACAGTGGTCGTTAAACCTCCAATAAAAAAAAAGTCATGCGAGAGGATGTTTTCGAAACTTAAAATAATTAAAACCCGTCTTCGGGCCCGATTAATGACCATTTAGAAGCTTTCATCATGAAGGCCACTGAGAAGGATGTTCTTAACTCAGTTGATAGCAAAGTTATCATAAACAGATTGTGTGAAGGCAGCTCTGAAATGAGGCAGCTTCTTGCTTTTTAAAATGAGGGCCATAATCTAGCAGTAGTATTCTGTCAGACATCTTTGTGTCTTTTTCAGTCATCATTGTGTATCATTTGTGTTTTGTAATGTACCTGCAGATTTATTTGCAATGTACCAGCAAATTATATGCATAAAAACAATGAATTTCACTCCATTCTGTTCATTTTTAAGTGTCTGAACCCGTGGGTGCGGCAGTGTGGCTTAGGCCAAAATGGGCGAGTCTTTTTTTTTTTTTTTTGATTGGAGGTTTAACGACCGCCGTGAGAAACTCAATGGGCTATAAGCAGTCGCCCGTCCCTAATTTAGGGTCACTGGTTCCAGGGAAGGGAGAGAGCCAGTGCCGTAAGACAAACACAACATCCATGCCTGACCGGGATTCGAACCCGGACCCCTTACGGACGAATGATCAGAGGCCAACGCCTTAGACCACTGCGCCACCGGGGCGGCGTGGGTGAGTCTAGGTTGGTTGGTTGGTTTGAGAGGGGTCTGGCTTCCTCTAGATAGTTGGTCCACCACCCTCCTAGGTGACCCAGGCCGGCCCTGTGTATAGCATACCATGACTGTGATGAAGGGTCACCATGACTCTTTGAGAGAGTTTGATTGTGGAGAGCCAGATGATGTGAGGCAGATGGGGTGCTCTGTAACAACATTTCTGTGACAACACAATGTCTGGGATTTCTGCATGTGACCATTGTACATGTTCTGGGACTACAGCAAAACTGGCAGCCACCAGGAAAAATGTGGGCATAAATGGGCCAGTTGAGCACTGTTTTTCCTGTGTCATAACACTGAAACAAAGAGCCACAGTGAAGAGGATAACACTGGCATTGAATGAAGGAGTGCACCTACGAAGATCTGTGCAGGGACTATTCAACATACGATGCCATGACTGGGCTGTGGCAGCCAACACCCACATCAAGAACCCTTGTTAACAGCATATCACAAGGCAGCAGAGGCCAACGGAACATCGCCACCAATGCTGAGATGGAATGACTCAGAGTCACGCTTGGACTGTATAATATTTACTGCAATTTGGGCTTGGGCTCCGAGAGAAAGGAAACTTTTTTTTCTAATGTGATTTTGTATGATTTAGCATACAAGACTTTATTTACACTTTCTAGTTTAAAAAAAAAATTCTTTGGCAACTGTGGACTCGGGAGGGCAATTTATTTCTGGCTCAAATAGCAAATGCCATAAGCCATGCATTAGTTCTGTGGGAAAGCAAAATATTCTTCAACATTTGTAGATACATGGTTTATACGCTTTTTCAATCACAAAATTCCAGGACTTTTGGATTTTTTCCCAGGACATACAAATCCAAACGCTCTTACTTAAAATATAATGAAACCATAGGTCTGTTCAACCTGTAACCTACAACTTCTTACATGCTTGGGCAAACTTAATACAGAATGCTAAAAATGTTGGTGCCTCCTAGCGGCAAAACTGTGCATTATTTTGGGAAGAAAATACACACAAGGAGTTCTCATAGTTAGAAAAATATTCTATATCTGGTCGAAAGAGAATACTTTTCATTTGGGTTATTAGTCCCATAGATATTGCTGCAAACGGAAATGTGAGTTTACACCCTCTAGTGGTGCACTTGTGCATTAAGAAATACTTGAAATTATATGAGAAACATTTCGCACCAAACATGTTCTCCAACAAAGAAAGAATTTTTCAAATCGGACTCCTAGAAACAGAGATATAAGCAATAATAAGATATAAGTTTACGCCCCTAGTGAGAAAATTAAGCACTATTTAAGCAGGAGGTATTCTCAAAACGTTTTTGGAGGTGAGCAGCATCGGTCCACGGAGGAATTTTTTCCATCGAGTTCAGATTTTATTGCAAATACATCAGAAGCAAAAATAAACTTACACTCCCTGGCGGCCTAACCATTCTTTACCAAATATGAGAAATTATATGCAAAACATTTCCCCTCAGGAGCTGTATCCAACGCAGGAAGAATTTTTCAAATCGAACTTTTAGAAGCGGAGATATTGGGAAAATCGCGAATTACTATTACGCCCCCTAGTGGAAAATTATTAGTCCCGTAGATATTGCTGTAAACGGAACCGTGAATTTACACACTCTAGTGGTGCACTTGTGCGCTAAGAAATATTTGAAATTATATGAGAAACATTTCGCACCGAAAATGTTCAACAAAGAAAGAATTTTTCAAATCAGACTCCTAGAAACAGAGATATAGACAATAATAAGATATAAGTGTACGCCCCCTAGTGGGAAAATTAAGCACTATTTAAGCAGGTGGTATTCTCAAAATGCTTTTGGAGGTGAACGGTATCGGTCTATGGAGGAATTTTTTCAATCGAGTTTCGAGCTCAGATTTTATTGCAAATACATCAGAAGCAAAAATAAACACTTACGCCCCTGGCGGCCATATTATTCTTTACCAAAAATGAGAAATTATATACAAAACATTTCCCCTCAAGAGCTGTATCCAACACAGGAATAATTTTTCAAATCAGACTTTTAGAAGCGGAGATACTGGGAAAATCACGATTTACCGTTACACCCATAGCGCAAAATTTATGCATTATTTGAAAAAGGGACTTAACTAAATTAGTCTTTGATATAAATGTTGTCGAAAAGAAGAATTTTTTTCAATTGAATATTTAGAAGCAAATTTTAAATTCGATACGATCTTTATGCGCCCTCTAGCGGAGAGTGAATTGGAAAAAAAAAAAAAAAATGGAACAAATGGATTATCATTCTCACGTTTTGAGATTCCCAATACAAAAAGAATTTTACAAATCGAACTAATAATTGCAGAGATATGGTTTTCCCGGTCAGACAGACAAAGTGATAACATAAACACAACACCGAAAGATGCTAATAACACAGCTTCAGTCTTCCTAACAGACAAAAAAACCCCAACAGGCAAACCCCCCTCCCCACATTTTGCAGATGAGGGGGGTTCGTCAGACATAAGTTACGTCAGTAGAAAAATCCTCAACTACAAACATCGCGCAGGGCCAAAAAGGCCGGAATGGATAAAATTCCAGGACATGTAGCAGAATTTTAGGACATTTCCAGGACAAAATGGAATTCCAGGACTTTTCCAGGATGTGTACGAACCATGTAGATATTAAATAGTGAGCTGGCAAAATTGTCCTTCCTACCTCCAATTCAGCAGCTCCCTGTGAATCCTATTGAGTAAACACACGTAGATTGCAGCATCACAATCTTTTCGGATACTCGTCCACCCAAAGCATTTCAGGAATAAACCAATCATTAAATAAATCATGTGCTATAGAATAAAAATACCAACGTTTCTCACAATGAAATGTTTATTTTACATCAACTATAGTTTCGCAGAGCATCTGGATCGGCTTTGTCAGGACGAATGGAGGGTAAACATTTAAATCATTGTGACATCATCAGAGTGCTGACAGTCACGGATTTTGGAGAGTTGTTTCCACACACTTGAACATATATCGGAACTCTTCATGCCTTGTTAACATCATGTCTCTAACAAGGCGTCAAGAGTTCCAGTATATGTGGAAAGCTTCTAATATATTAAGCTTGATAGTTGAATTAAGTTTATCAATAAGCATGGCATTTCCAAACAAAAATTTATGGTTATTTTCATGACAATGTTGGGCTATAGATGACTTCTTCAGCTCATACTTCTGTACGTACTTCTTGTATTCCTTCATACGAAAGTTTAAAGCCCTGTGCGTCTGTCCTATATATGAAAAAAAATGAAGTAATCTATAGCCCAACATTGTTATGAAAATAATCATAAATTTTTGTTTGGAAATGCCACGCTTATTGATAAACCTGATTCAACTATCAAGCTTAATATATTAGAAGCTTTACACATATACCGGAACTCTTCACGCCTTGTTAATGACATGGCGTCGACTCCATTTCTTTCAAGCGAGTGGAAACAACTCACCAAAATCCGTGACAGTCAGAACTCTGATGATGTCACAATGATTTAAATGCTTGGGCTCCATTCGTCCTGATGAAGCTGAGCCAGATGCTCAGCAAAACTATAGTCGATATAAAATAAACATTTCATTGTGAGAAACATTGGTATTTTTACTCTATATTAAACACCGCAAGTTTAGTAGTAATAAATTATATATAAAATCATGTGCTGAACTGTAGAAACAGACAGAGATCCCTTTCTCACTCTCCAGTTGAGAAAGACATTGGTTAATTGCAGTGGGAGGAGAAAATGGAAGTCTGGGAGGGGAATTTTTTTTTCATTAATGCCTAAACACGTTAGTTTTCGTGCTCATTTGGGCTGACATACGGAGGCTCTTAAAATTGAACTGGAACTCAACACTGATCACCATTGAAGACTGGAAATGGATACCTTGATCCAATGAATCAAGAGTCTGACTACAATATGTCAATGGGAGGGTACATATGTGGTGTAGAATACACAAGGCTGTTAAGTCAGGGTGTTTCAAGTGAGTGAAAGAGCTATAATGTCCTGTGGCTTGTTTACATGGGCCAGTTTGGGCCCCTTATACCTACTGAGACCACCATCACCACACAAGGCTATGATGATGTACTCTTCAATCACCTACACTCATTCATGCCTATCCATTCTCCACAACAGGATGCCTTCTTCAAACAAGACAATACCCTATTTCCTTGCTTCTGTTAGGTGAAGCAATGGTTGGAGGAGCATTACAGTGAATTCACAACAGCTGAATGACCCTCTCACTATCCAGATTTGAATCCAATTGAGCCTCTGTGGGAAGACGTGGCACAGTGCATTTGTGTGCCAAATGCAACACCACCAACTCTTGGTATTTTACAGATGACTGTCCTGGGAACATAGGCTGCAATACTACCAGAAACATTTCCAAAACCTGGTAGAGTTCATGCCTTGATGTGAGGCTGCTGTTGTGAGGATGATAAGTGAACCCACTCTCTGTATGTCAATTCTATAAATAGACAGAAATATAATGTTCTCTACTTTATTTTGGTAACTTACATTTCTATCTGTTCATTGATTTGACTTTCAAATAGTATTAAATTTTATGGCACAACATTATGTCATCATCATTGTCAACCATTATCAATTCATGGCTGGATAAAGGTCTGCCCAAGTTTCTTCCACAATTGACTGTCTTGAGCCAGTCTCCTCCATTTTACTCTGGCATACTTCCAAATTTCATTCACTTGTCTCTCATGTGGTCTCCTTCTGGGTCTTTTTCTGTCCCTTGGTATCCAGTCTTAAGATTTAGGTTGTCCATTAGTGGTCCATTCTTCTGGCAATATATCCAGCCCATTGCCATTTCAGGGATTTCACTCTGATCATGATGTCTTCCACTCTTGCCATTTTTCTATTTTTCTATTCCACAAGTTTCACTTCTTATCTTTCCTGATTAGACCAAGCATGTTAAGTTTTGGAGTCCGGGGGTGGGGGTGGGGTGGGGGTGGGGGGTGGCCATAACTCACAATGCTGGCCAAGTGGGTTGGTGAGTGTGGGATAGCATTTGCTCTAATCCTGGTGGTATAATTATACCGCTATGTAGAAGTCATCAGAGCCCCTTTAGTGGAAACAGGATGCACTACAAGAAGGCAGGGTTGACACTTGTCAAGGAAAGGCTATGATATGTTTGAGAATCACCTGACCACCTAGCATCCCCAGCACATTTATGTAAACCTAATTAAATTAGGTGAATTGAATTGATATAATTCAATTTTAATTAATTCAGCCACACATTATTAAGTTGCCCCCTCAGTATAGTTCTTTAGATTTTCAACACTCAAATTAAGACAAAACAGGAATTCAGTTTACCAAACAGCACAGTGGTAATGTCTTCCACAAGAAATTACGAGGCATAAAAAGTCACCCGGAGTTACAGTTACAAAACTTACCTTTCCAATCTGGCAACGAAACAAACAAATCGTAATTGCACTGATGAAGGCCATAGTAATGGCTGAAATATATTTGCCTTAACTTTTTATACGTAACTTAGCGTGTTCTCAACTGCCATCTACTTAACTTGTTTGTTAGTTACGTGAATTGCCTACCACTCTTTTATGGCCAGTATTGGTGGAACTAAAGAGTGTGCCAAAGGACTGGGACTATTTCTGCAGACTTAATATGATTCTTCAGGAAAACAGAAGGGCCAGGCACAGTTTGATGTGGTTTTGACTTATGATAATGTAACAGTGGCCAGACTGATTCATTGGGTACCTGTGTTTGAGAGAATTTTATGTACTATTTGATCACTTGATTGTATGAATTTAAAAATTATGGCAGCTGAATAATCAATGGAAAAAACAAGTAGGAGAACCAGTAAAAATATCTGCAGATTAATATAATAATAAACCCACACTGAGTACTTAAGGTGATAGTGTACTCATAAAATAGAGCAAGTACCACTCTAGTATATATATGATTACATGCAATTGTTACTGCTCTTGTGAGTTATATGTGATGGAGATTCAAACTGGTTTACCAACATTTCAAGGTGCAGTAAAGAAAACTGAGTTCTTCTGACTGAATATGCTGTTTTGGTGTGAACCTAATGATAAAGCACTTGATGCAACATGTAACTCTGGGCTGGCAGTAATGAAAAGTATTGAATGCGAAACATATCTATAGTTGGCTTTTAAATAATTGACAAGGTGACAATAACAAACAAAAGAAAAAAATAGGCCTCTATTGTGTTGTCAGAAAAGTCATGACTTATTTTAGCCATGTTTTGCAAAGGTCATTTATTTCATTTATTGATAAAAAGAACAAAGATCAATCAATGATATTATGCCCATTTTGTTTGATAACCTTTTGCCATCTTTCAGTGAGCTGCAGAATGCCTCGTTCATAGAAAGACCTGTCTTTCGTGGCAAAAACCTGTTCAAGGTGCTGGTTTACAGCCTCATCTGAATTGAATGTTATACCACGCAAGGACTGTTGAAGAGAGCGAAACAAGTGGAAGTCTGATGGCGCAAGGTCAGGCGAGTATGCTGGGTAGAGCAACACATCCCACCCAAGCTCCAATAATTTTTGGCAGGTGATCAAACTTGTGTGTGGTCTCGCGTTGTCGTGAAGGAACACAACACCTTTACGATGAGCGAGCTCTGGACGTTTCTGGATGACAGATTCGTTCAAACTGTCCAATTGCCGACAGTACACATTCGAATTGATTGTTTGGTTCCATGGTAGGAGCTCGAAAAACATGACACCTTTAAAATCCCACCACACTGAGACCAGAACCTTCCGCTGATGAATGTCTGCTTTGGATGTTGTTTGAGGCGAAGCAGCACGTCGGGACCTAGACCGTTTGCACAGCACATTGTTGTGCACAATCCACTTTTTGTCACCAGTTATCTGTCGCTTCAAAAAAGGATAGTTTTCCTCACGTTTAATGAGCATATCACAGATGTTTATACGCGCCGTCAATTAAGCTTCTTTGAGTTCATGAGGAACCCACACATCGAGCTTGCTTACGTATCCCAGCTTCTTCAGGTGGTCGTGAATGCTTGAATGATGGATGTGCAATGTGTCTGCAATCTCTTGTGTTGTGTAACGTGGGTTTGACTACATCAATGCCTTGATTTGGTCGTCATCAACCTTGGTGGGCCTCCCCGACCGAGGAGCATCGTTAAGGTCAAAATCACCAGTACGGAATTTTGCGAACCACCGCAGACACTGAAGTTCTTGTAGAGCATTATCACCGTACACTTTACGCAGCTTTTCACAAGTTTGGCACGCGTTCTTCTCTTTACGGAAGTAAAACAGTAAAATATGGCGAAAATGCACAGTTTGGTCTTCCATCTTTAACTTAATGTCAAATCTCTGCAAATCAACCAAATCGCTCACTATTCCTTTTAGATCACAGCTAGAACTGGCACCTGTCAAACGCCACAGCGATAACAGAGCTGCGCATGCCTTTCGTACTTCCAAAACCGCCCAACCGCCAAAATATGTCATGACTTTTCCGACAACCCAATAACTCTGGCTGGCAGTAATGAAGAGTGTTGAATGCGAAATATATCTATAGTTGGCTTTTAAATAATTGACAAGGTGATAAAAACTAAAAAATAAAAGGGGGGGGGCATCTAGTTTGCCAAGAAGCATGAAAGCTTTTGATGCTTTTTTCAAGGGTATTTTATTACAGTTCCAGTTCTAAGTGTATCTGCTGTTTCTGAATGACTCTACAAGGATGTGCAAACAAAATTTCTCTCAGCATCTATTCCCAGAGTCAACTGCTCAACAGAATGGAAGACAGAATTACCAATGCACATCAGAGCTGATAAACTTAAACTGAGTAATATTGATGCAAAACAGGATTTTCAGAAAACAAGCCATGATTATCAGAGTAAATTCAGTGAAAATCATTTAACTGTAAAACAAACAAGAGCTAAAAACAGAACAATATACGCTTCACTTATGTATTATTGGCAAACTTTTGACTGATATTTTAGATGTTGAAAGTTGACTAATGCACAACCTTACAAATCTAGTAACTACAGTCCATCTTAATCACAGCTCAAGAAGACTGAAGATACCAGTCTAAGAGTCCCTTGTTTTCCAATATAATTTATTAATACATAACTTAATCATGTATAATAGTTTCAAATTTCCTGCATTGATTTAGCTTCACAGTAATGTGAAAATCAAAATCTTATATTGAAAAGCAATAAGCTTGGTTGAAACAGGTATAAAAATGTTGATCATATATTGAACATACACTATATGCTGACAAAAAGTATTCAGACACCTCCATATACAAAAATAAACGTGTGTTTGTAGAAACAGCTGCACACACACTGGGTGTTTTGGATACTTCATATAAAGGGGAGCACTGGCACACCTATCAGACTGCACTGTCACATTCTGACTATGTCATGCATAGCCGAAAAGATGGACTTTAAAAGTGGCATGGTGATTGAATGACAGCTGAATAATCAAGCAGTGGGTAGCGTTGCTGCTTTTTTTTTTTTTGTAGGATTCCCCAAATCCAATATTGATGATGATGTCACTACAGAGAAATCATACTTTGGGACATAAATTGAGTGATTGTGCCAAATGAAGCTTATTGAGAGATCTGAAGGGTTGCACATTCTCTACCACAGACATGACTGGGAATGTCACACAAGCCACTGGAACAGCTAACTGCACCAGAATAATCCATCAGGAACTGCATACTCATGGTTACCATGCTAAGTCAGCTGTGCACAAAACCCACAACACACCAGACAATGCCAGATGGTGACTGCAGTGGTACCTTCTTCTTGCCATTCATGGACAATAAAGAATTGCATGGAATGGCGAATCATACTACTCACTCTTTCATTTGAATGCACACATTTGGGTGAAGTGATTACCTGGGAAATGGTGACAGGCAGACTGTACTGTCCCTACAGTTAAGTTTCGAAAGGGATCTGTCATGGTGTGGGACTGTTTCTGCTGGGAAGGACTAAGTCCTTTGGCTTTGGTGTCTTTCCAGCCTAATAGCTGCCAGGTACAAGGACATTTGAACAATTCTGCATTGCCATTGCCCTGGGAGTACTTCACACACATCCCTTCCCATTTCAGCAAAGATTGAGTTATTTACCACACTGCACAGTTTGCCCAAGCCTGGTCTGTGGAACAGGATGTACAAGCATTTGATTGGCTTGTCCAAAGTCCTAATTTAAACTGAATAGAGCATTTGTGGGATGAGCTGGAAAGCTGAATCCAATCTTGACTGGCAAGACCTTCCTCTACAGTATGTCTTGTAAGCCAAGATCAGAAGCTTTACAGGAGAAATGGAGGAAAATTGAGTTCCAGACCTACCGATATCTCATGGAAAGCATGCCAGAAGGATCACTGCAGTCATAATGGCCAAAAGGGGGCTAACTATGTACTAATTTCTTCTAATAAATGCTTTTGTTTCCCTTCAACCTAGGTGAAAAAATACTTTCATCAACAAAGTATATATTGCAGCACACAACATAGCTTAGAAACTCTTAATAAACAGCAGCAGTAAAATTGCAGAAGAAGAGAAGAAGCTTACCGAATGTTCTCAAGGTGTATGCCATAGGCTGATATGGTGGTTTATGAAAGTCTTGTCCAGTGCGAAACTATGCTTGGAGGGCTAATATTAAGTCACAAGAAGTTGTGTATTGCATGGAAGCAAATCATACAAAGTAACAGTGTTTTGGAATCCAAATGTCCGTGCTATTCATGCCAACTAAATACACCAAAATAACTGATTGCTGTCTAGACACGGTACCAAACAATGGAGATAATTGCAGAATAAAAGATGAACTTTTATTTAAAACTTAAAACCATATATACATGCGAGATCTTTCAGACCCACTATGGGTCCATCATCAGGCACTGCAGAGGGGTGGTTCCGGGATTATAAAGTCGGGGAAAAAACAACCCACAATGCATTGGCATGGAGGCGCCACTGAAGCCCATGCATGTGCACTTGTTAAATAAATATTGTCAACCAAAGAAATGGGAAGATATTCAGCAGTTCCAATTCCATTCTGCAAAAATTGTCATCATTACACATGATCAAAGATATAACTAGATATAAGTAATGATTACTTTGATATCCGGCTAAATGAGAATTCATGAATTTGTGAGTAAATGGTTGATGATATTGATGTAACTTATAATTTGCAGGTATTTCTGGAAATATGAAATCCCACCACAATTATTAAAATAAAAATTACTGGGTAGTATTTAATTTTTTTCCACATAAGTACTAAGTGGGAAATATCTGTCAGCTTTATTTTTTCTCTTAATATTTTATAATACATCATACACTGCTGGACAATTGCTAAGGACGGATCATAAACGGCTATATAGCGCATAAAAAAGTAAGTGTGGTTGGATGCCAAGTGAAATAAAATAATATCAGAATGCCAGGACATTACAAGAAAGACAATTTATTATGCTCTGAAATCCAGAAGGCTTTGGAACGTGTTCAAGGGACAAACAGGCCATTTTGTGCAGAATACGTAAACGTGAAAAAAATGCAATTACCGTCCGCAGGCGTTCCGGCGTAAGATGTCAATACGGGATATGGCCACCATGGAGGGCGATGCAAGATTCCACACGTCATGTCATGCTTTGCACAACATTATCAAGCAGCTGTTGGGGTAATTTATCCCATTCCTCTGTCACTGCACGGATGAGGGTGTCCTTGTTTATTGGAGGGCATTGGCGACCAGCAAGACTCCTCCCCAAAGCATCCCACACATTTTCAATGGGATTTAGATCTGGAGAACATGCTGGCCATATGAGGCATTGAATATCCTCGCTCTCAAGACACTCCTGGACAGCGACTGTTCGATGACATGTTGCGTTGTCGTCCATGAAAATGAATCTATCACCGACAGCACCACGGAACATGCGAACATGAGGTAGCAGAACATCATTAATGTATCGTTGGCCAGTCATAGTTGGAAGCACATAGAGGGACGTACGGCCATTGATCATGATGCCAGCCCATACCATGACACTACATGTCGGATATCGGTCCCTTTCCTGTATGTTTGCTGGACAATATGCAGTACCACTATCAGGCCAGATCAGTTGTCATCGACAATCAGACGATAGACTGTATCTACTCTCATCTGAGAAGAGGACAGCAGACCAGTCGTTATCAGTCCAATTGCGATGTTGATGGCACCATTGCAAACGGGCGGTACGGTGACGTCTGGACAATGGGATGCACACAACAGGACGGCGGGGGTATAGTCCTCCTTCATGCAAACGTCTGGCGACAGTTTTTTGGGAGATCCGCTTGCCAGTAGCAGCTATAAACTGATTTGCTACCTCACTAGCTGTGCCGCTCTGGTGTCTTTTTGTTGATAGCACTATGTACCGATCTTCTGCAGGTGTCGTACTGTGAACACGACCTCCCCCGTGACATTTGCTACACTCTCCATTTGTTTGAAATGATTTCCAAAGCCTTGAAACAACACTGTGGCTGACGTTGAACTACCTGGCAACATCTGTTATTTTTCGCCCTTTTTCAATCTTGCCAATAATATGGCCACGCGTAAAATCATCTAGGTGATGTCGGGAAGACATACTGAAAATTGCAAGTTCGTCAATTGATTCTTTTCCTTTCAACTTTGCGTTTGAACAACAACGGTCAATACGCGTCAAATCCTTTATATCTCTTATCAGCGCTATGACGTCACGAACAAGTTCGGCAATCCAAAATTTGCATACGCACAACACGTCTTACTGTATCCCGCACATATGCTAATTTCCACATTTTCCTGCCTTCCATTTTATGGTTGCTATCGTTGCTATTGTCATCCGTCCTTAGCAATTGTCCGGCAGTGTATTATACAATGAGAACTGTTTTTTTCTCTCAACAACCGACTATTTTTCTCATCTTTTGATCTTATTACAACAGATAAGGAAAACAAACTATGTACAATCATGGCCAAAAGTCCTGCACCAGTAAACCGAAAGTCAAATGTTTGAAGTAAAGTTATACAGCATAATGGTAAAGTCAGGAATACATATTATACATCATTTTAAAGGAAATTTTATAGTGAATTCAGATATTTTTACAGAATGTTATTACCAGTAATAGAGTGAAGTGAAAAGCAAAAGTTCAACGACTAGTCATAAAAAGCAACAAATAGTGGAATTTGTGAAATTAGTGTACAATGCATTTTACGTAAAATTACTGTACAATACATTATTGAAACTTGCAGGGCACTTGAAATAACTTACCAACAAGCAAAATACGCTTTAATATTTAATTGGATAACCACGGTTTCTTAGTAACAAAGTGCACCTTCTTGGCATGGAACTAATGAGCTTCTCTAGTTGTCCATTGGTGATAACACGGTGCCATACGGCCTTTACAGACTTAATTAAAGACTTTAATTGAGTCTGTAAGAGCCGTAATGGCACAGTGTTATCACCAATGGACTAAATTAAAGACTTTAATTGTCTGTAAGGGTAGTACAGGACCGTTTTATCCCCAATGGACAATTAGAGAAGCTCATTAGTTCCATGCCAAGAAGGTGCACTTTGTTACTAAGAAACCATAGTTATCCAATTAAATATTAAAGCGTATTTTGCTTGTTGGCAAGTTATTTCAAGGGCCTTGCAAGTTTCAATAATGTACTGTACGGTAATTTTACATTAAATGCATTGTACACTAATTTCACAAATTCCACTATTTGTTGCCTTTTATGACTAGATGCTGTACGTTTACTTGTAACTTCACTTCCGTTACTGGTAATAACATTCTGTAAAAATATTTGTATTCATCAAAAAATTTCCTTTAAAATGATGTATAATATGTATTCCTGACTTTACCATTACACTGTATAAGTTGACTTCAAAAATCAAAAATGTGACTTTCAGTCTACTGGTGCAGGACTTTTGGCCTCGATTGTATATAAATTGCTGCTTTAGTAAAACACTGAATGGACGAATATTTATACGCAGAATAGTTTTTTCTCTGAATTAGGGAAATGATGTAATATTAAAAAATTATTTGAGAAAACTTAAAAAAACTGGATCAGTCACATAACACATGTACTGAAACAACAGGTATCTTCTGATCAAATCCTTTAGTTAGCTAGCCAGCATGAAAGCTTACAAAAATGGAAACAAGAATTGCTGATACTTATGCATGCAGTATATACAAAATTACATCAAATATGAAACTTACAAATGTGAGAATGTAGCTGGGTGGAAAAGAGTGTAGCTTTAAATGTGGTATAAAGTTTGACACAAACTCTATCAAGAGTGACACTGGCCAACCAACATTATTCCAGATTGGAACATGATAGGAAATACATAAAGCTTCAGAATAACTTGTACAATATTCTAGAGGATAATGCCTACCATAGCATTCCTTACTAGCGATGAACACATTTCACGCACGTTTTCCGGTCTTTGTTGACGTTATTGTCCTAATGTCCGTTGTATGAGATGTATAACTTTACTTCAACACACTTTTCGCTGGGTATACTCAGTGGATCTTCACTTTAGGATTCAAAATAACAACTTTTACTGTTCTTTATACTACAAATCCTCAGGAGCATGGCGACTTTTCCACCGATGTTTGTGGCTAACTTCGCGCTAATGGAGTCCGAATACTCCTCGTTGCCATTCGTCGGATATACTTTTTCGGATACATTTCTTTATCAAGCCCAGCTAGCGCCATCTATGTTTCCTCTATATAACTTTTTTTTTTTTTAATTTCTTTTCCTATCCCGTTTTTTTTTTTTTTTTGTCGGTTTTTCTTTTGTTGTTCTTTTTCTTGTCTTATTAGTTCTTTCCACAGGCTAGATAATGTGCTAGGGTCGTTCTGGTTACATACCCTTGTTTTTTTTGTATAGATTAAGATTGCGCTTTTTCCCTCCTCATTTGCCTTTCAGATTTTTTATTCCTTTTTAGCATTTTAATTTCATCGAATTTTGGGAAAGTCTGGTTTTCAATGCAAAATTGCACTAATGCAGTTTTTGCTTCTTTTTTTTTTGCCAGTTAGATATGTGTTGTTTAAGTCTTTTTTTTTTTTTTTTTAACCTGTTTTTCGTACTTCCAATGTACGATGTTGGGGGTATATGTGCAATTGGAATTTCGTAAGATCCCGATTCTTCTAGTATTTTTTCCTCTTTTTTTGTTAACAGTCATATTTTTCAAGGTGTTCACTGAACTTCTTAGTTGTAAGTCATATTTAGCACATTGCATATTAATTTCTTTAGGAAGTTCAGTGAACACCTTGAAAAATATGACTTAACAAAAAAAACAGAGGAAAAAATACTAGAAGAATCAGGATCCTACGAAATTCCAATTGCACATATACCCCCAACATCGTACATTGGAAGTACGAAAAACAGGTTAAAAAAAAAGACTTAAACAACACATATCTAACTGGCAAAAAAAAAAAAAAAAAAAAAAAAAAAGCAAAAACTGCATTAGTGCAATTTTGCATTGAAAACCAGATTTTCCCAAAATTCGATGAAATTAAAATGCTAACAAGGAATAAAAAATCAAAGGCAAATGAGGGAAGAAGCACTCTTAATCTATAAAAATAAAACAAGGGTATGTAACCAGAACGACCCTAGCACATTATCTAGCCAGTGGAAAGAACTAATAAGACAAGAAAAAGAGCAACAAAAGAAAAACCGACAAAAAAAGACATGAAAACCAGGATAGGAAAAGAAAAAAAAAATAGTTATAGGGAGGAAACATAGATGGCGCTAGCTGGGCTTGATAAAGAAATGTATCCAAGAAAGTATATCCGACGAATGGCAACGAGGAGTATTCGGACTCCATTAGCGCGAAGTTAGCCACGAACATCGGAGGAAAAGTCGCCACGCTTTTGAGATTCGAGTATAAAGAACAGTAAAAGTTGATATTTTGAATCCTGAAGTGAAGATCCACCGAGTATACCCAGCGAAAAGTGTGTTGAAGTAAAGTTATACATCTCATACAACGGACATTAGGACAATAACGTCAACAAAGACCAGAAAACGCGCGTGAAATGTGTTCATCGCTAGTAAGGAATGCGAAGGTAAGCATTATCCTCTAGAATATTGTACAAGTTATTTTGAAATTGTGCACATAAAAGAATAGTAGCATGATAAGAGCTATTTAATAGTCTGAATTAGAACTACTAATAGGAATTGATAAAGCTTCAGGTTATTCAAAAACATACCTGTTTTATAAGACATAGGGGCAATCTCCTTCCAACAACAATCAAGTTGAAAACAACCACATATGGATCAATCAAGTAAAAATTCTGAAAATAAAGAATTTAAATACAATTATGCACAAATAAAACAAAATGAAATGAAATAAAATAAAATAAAAAAACAGCAAAAAAAAAAAATCCTAACTAGAAATTATGCAAATATTTAAGACAAAATTCACTTCAAGGTTTCCATAAATGAGAGATGATGCAAACAAACTTATTTTATGCAGTTCTTCATAATTTTCATCAATGCCATTGAAAAAGTAACATAAAAATATCATCAGTTATCTGACATGATTTAGAATGTTCACCCAGAATTATTTCACCAAACATATCTCTATACATGCAATAATGTTCTCTCTCATTTAAGGCAAAGTACATACTGCAAGCAAAATCCCACCACAGATATTAGTCCTATGGTGTGATCTGGTATCAACTGAGATCCTCAGGAAAACAAGAACAAACTCTGCCATTGGGAGGAAAGATATATATTAGCTTAGGGGAGGGGAGAGTTAACCTCTACATCTCCAAGTCACAACTGCCAGTTATATCTTAAACAGCTCCATTCCAGAGAAAAGTCTGAATTGTTTATTTACTTACAAAATATCCACTGAAAATGTGTTTGTTTTTGTGACAAGTAGAGCTGCTTATCAGGACAGAAGAATGATATATCTCATAAATTTGTACAATGAAGCAAAGTGATGGAGAGGACAGCATCACTTATGGAGACAAGAATATTGTTAGCAAGAAATGCATGGCAATGTCAAAAAAAAAAACAACACCTTAAGCAAAGATGTACAATAGAGCACATATAACTACTGTTCATATGCGAAGTATATGAAGGGCCTGATTACTGTATGGGCTAGCAGGGCCCAGAAACTGGGCCCTCTGTTTAACAGGTGTCTCTTTTCAAAAATTGTTTCTAAAAATGACAAACCATTTTTGAATATTTTACTATTTTATTATTTAAAAAATGAACAATAAAAATTGACCTTATATGGAAACTTGACTTTGAGAATGTTATAACCAGTTTTGAAAGTGAGAAATAAACCTATATTTATCTGTGCCCAAATCAGGGTTCTGGTTTGTCTACTTTGCTGGGCACCCAAGAAAACCTGGGTGGGTTCTTTTCTAAAAAACCCTATAAAATCCATGTAAAAGTGGCTCTTTTCTTTTTTAAAATATTAGTTATGTAATGATTGCTCTTTCTTGAAATTTTTTTTATTGTTTTTCAGCACATCTTTTGTAAAACAAGATCGTGCTTCCGTTATCGGTTTGTCCGTCCGTCCGTCTGTACCCACGCTATCTCAGATTTGAAAAATTCTTTTTGCATTGGAAAGCTTGAAACATGCAAATGATGATCCTTTATTTCGTTTTTTTTTACGATGTACAATTTTGCCGGTAGAGGGCGTAAATGCAGATGTCAAATTCAAAAATATATTTTATTCCACATATTTGCTTCTAAACATCCGATTGAAATTTTTTTTTATCTTTCGATTCCATTTATGTTGATGAGTATTTTAGATATAGTTACTTTTTCAAATTACGCATAGATTTTCCGCTAGGGGGCATAAAAGTAAATTACATTTTCCCCGATAACTCTTCTTCTAAAACTCCGATTTGAAATTTTTTTCCTTCAGCGGATACATCTCCTGATGGAAAATCTTTTGCATATAATTTCAAATTTTTGGTAAAGAATACTTTGGCCACCAGGGGGCGTAAGTGTTAATTTTTGCTTCTGATGTATTTGCCATAAAATCGGAGCTTCTAAAATATCGATTGAAAAAATTCTTCCGTGGACTGATGAAACATCGATAAACATTTTCGGAATATTTTTTTCTTAAAATATTCCAGTTTCTCTGCCAGGGGCGTAGATGTACATCATATTTTTGTCATTATCTCTACTTCTAAGAGTCCGATTTGAAAAATTCCTTCTTTGTTGGATAGTGTTTTCAGTGTGACATGTTTTTAATATAATTTCAAAATTTTCAATTAATTCATAGACTTTCCGCTAGGGGCGTAGCAGTAAATTGCGTTTTTCCCTATATCTCTGCTTCTAAATCTCCGATTTGAAAAATTCTTTCTGCACCGCATACAGCTCCTGATGGGAAATCATTTGCACATATTTTCTAATTTTGTAAGAAATGGCCACCAGGTGGCATAAGTCTTAATTTCCGCTTCTGTTGTATTTGCAGCAAAATATGAGCTAAATTCTCGATTGAAAAAAAGTCGTTTGTTGACCGATACTACTCATTTCAACAAACCTTTTAGGAAAATTTTCTTCTTGAAAAAATACATGGTTTCTACACCAGGGGGCATAGATGTACATCTTATTTTTGTCAATATCTCCACTTCTAAGAGTACGATTTGAAAAATTCCTTCTTTTTTGGATAGTGTTTCTGATGCGAAATGTTATTCCTATAAATTCAAAAATTTCAAGTAAATCATAGACTTGCCGCTAGGGTGCACAAAGGTAAATTGCGTTTTTTTGCGTTATTTCGGCTCCTAAAGCTCTGATTTGAAAAATTCTTCCTGTATCGCATACAAGACCTGATGGAAAATATTTTTCACATAATTTCTAATGTTTGGTAAAGAACAGTTTAGCCACCAGGGGTCATAAGTGTTAATTTCTGCTTCTGAAGTCTTTGTTGCAAAATCTGGGCTCCTGAAAACTTGACTAATTTTTTTTTCTTCAACCGATACCGCTTATATGGATAAACCTTTTGAGAATACTTTCTTCCTAAAATAATGCATGGCTTTCCCACCAGGGGACGTACAGTCACATCTTATTTTTGTCGATATCTCTGTAAGAGTTCGTAAGCTCACGATTCCGTTTACAGCGATATCTGAGGGATTAAAAACCCCGATTGAAAATCTTCTTTCTTTGGTCAGATCTATTGTTTTCCATACCGGTTCCATTGACTTTGAATAGCTTTGATAAATTTAATTTGTGTCAGAATGGATTCAAAAGAGGTGCTTATTACACCCAAAAATTTGGTGTCATCTTTCTTGTTTAAACTGTCTTTAGCATTCTAGGGCATACACTCAATCTCCAATACTTTCATTAAACGAGCAGTTTCAATTTCCACAAAACCCTTTCTTACTCTTACATATAAATTTTTCTTCTGAGCCCTCCCCCTCCCCTCCCCTCCCCAGTCTTAGTTTAGCCCTGAGTATATGCATGTAAAACCAATTCCTAGTAGTGGAGGAAGAGTGAAAGACATGTTTAAAGAAGTACTGGAGCAAAATGTGATTTTTTTCTTCTAGGAAACACATGAGCAAGGCAACCAGTACTGTGAGATCCTGAAGTTCATGAGCTTAAGGAGCATTATAAACTAAGATGAATTCTTACCACAGATACTTCTTGATGGAAAAATGTGGCAACATTATCATTTTGTCTATTCATTCACTTGTTTGAGAATTTATCGCGGCTTCTCAAAGTTAAACTGCAGCGATTCTTTTTATAGAAACATAATTAGTTTTTTTTTTTTTTTGCATCTAATGACAGAACATTATTATCATAGTAGAACTGGATAAATATTTTGCATAATTATGCAGAGGAAAGCATACACAAAATGTTATAACTTTTACCACTTACT
Organism: Macrothele yani; assembly: GCA_039090855.1. Lineage (NCBI taxonomy): Eukaryota > Metazoa > Arthropoda > Arachnida > Araneae > Macrothelidae > Macrothele > Macrothele yani. The sequence goes on from CM077002.1 coordinate 137,031,992, forward strand.
AATCTGTTGGCAAAATATTTCTGCTTTTCGTACTTGGATTTAAAAAGTTCTCATTGCATCATGCAGGAAAATATTTCCACAGTTTCCAATAGTTTTACATTTTGATATTCATACAGCCAAAAATTTTACATTTTTCAGTTTTTCAAGCTATAAAAATGCATTTGTATTCATAATCACAGCTCTGTTTCTAGGAGATGGATTACACAATTAAAAACTCAAAAAACAGGTCTCTTGTCTATTAGTGTACATGTCTTCTCCACTGCAATAGAATTTTCTACATTTCATGCGATTTTAGAATACCAGAGAAATTCCATGCTCATTATACTAGAAACTTTGGTGCATTACTCTTGCTGGCAGTGAAACAGATTTTTGGACATAGACCTTAAAAGACCTTTTATTACCATGGTTTTTAAGCAAAAATAAAAACCCTTACTTAAAAATAGTGTATTTCAGTTCACAGTTTTTAGAGGCTTTAATAGGTTACTGAACACTATTTTTTACAGATCATGTAGGTCACAGGTAATTTTTCTTGACTGCATTATTTTACGAGTCACGTGTCAACTTAAATTTTCTTTTTGAAATGGCGAAAAAATAACAGTAAAAAAAATCAAAACAAACAAATCATGAATAGCTTAGCAAAGAAGTACATTGTATCTGCCCAAATATAAAAGGACCTCATGAACCTATGACAACCCCCTTAATTTAAAGAGGTTTCTGCAGATTTTATTTTCAAATCAAGTTTTTACTAGTTTCTACAGAATTTTTTGAATCATAGCCTGCTCATATGGCAATGTCAGTGTCAAATGTTATCATCAACCATTATCAATCCACTGCTGGATGCAGGTCTCCCCAAATTTCTTCCACAATTGTCTGTCTTGGGCCTGTCTCCTCCACGTCACTCCAGCATACTTTCGGATTTCATCCTTCCATCTCCCATGGGGTCTTCTTCTAGATCTTTTCCTGTCCCTCGGAATCCAGTCTAAAATTTCGGTTGCCCATCGGTGGTCTATTCTTCTGGCAACATGTCCAGCCCATTGCCATTTCAGTGATTTCACTCTGGTCATGATATCATCCACTCCTGTCATTTTCCTTATCCACAAGTTCCTTTTCTTATCTTTCCTGGTTACACCAAGCATGAATCTCTCCATGCTTCTTTGAGTTGTCTGCAGTCTTTGTATGTCTTTTTTAGTTAAGGTCCATGTCTCGGCTCCATATGTAAGCACTGGCAAGATGCATTGATTAAACACTTTTCTTTTGAGACATACTGGCATACTGCTCTTAAAAATTGTACTGTTTCTTCCAAAAGCTCTCCATCCAAGTTTTATACGCCAATTAATTATACAGCCTACAAAATACCAAATTAAGATTATTTGTTGAGACATGTCCTCTTGAAAAATCAATTATGCAATGCTATTATGAAATATGCATGAGACCCTAAGGGTTGTTTTATGTTAAAACATGCTTTAGATTAAATAAATGTAATATCAAAGGTATTGTTTACCTAATATTGAAAAGTGTTTCGCACGTTGTCGCTCCATGAGGCATGTGCTCCTTACCTGAGAGACGTCTTGTTACAGGTTTTTGTTAGTTAAAATTGTTTTACAAATAAAATTATTTAGTTAAAATTTTTTAGTTAAACACTCACTCAATAGCACAATAAAAACTTTAAATTTTTTCTATTAATTAAGTATAACCTTTTCTAATGCAATTGGCTTATCGGGTTGGGAGATATGGCTCACATATAAGCTCTTCTACGATATCACGACGAGCACTTTCTGTGCTTCGGGGGCACCATCTTCCTCGCGTGTGTAGCCACAGGAGTCACATGTTGGGAAACTGAGGGAGAGTTTGCGGCCTGTGCAACGTGTCAGGTGAATCTCAAGTGCTTGTGGATTTTTCAATATTAGGTAAACAATCTCCTCAAGTGCTTGAGGAGATTCACTTGACACGTTGCACAGGTCGCAAACTCTGCCTTCATTTCCCAACATGCAACTCCTGTGGCTACACACACACGAGGAACATTCATGTAGATAGTCGATGGCCTGATGATGGTGCTTCCGGACCACAGAAAGCGCTCGCCCTGATATCGTAGACTAAGAGCTTTTATGTGAGCCGTATCTCCTAGCCCGTTGAGTGTGACCTTTCGTAATGCAATAGTCTTAATAATTTTTTTTTTTAAAGTTTTGATTGTGCTATTTAGTGAGTGTTTAACTAAAAATATTTAAATAATTTTATTTGTAAAAAAATTTTAACTAACAAAAACCTGTAACAAAAGACCTCTCTTGGGGAAGGAGCACGTGCCTCATGGAGCGACAACGTGCGAAACACTTTTCAATATTAGGTAAACAATACCTTTGATATTATATTTGTTTATGCAATGCTAATATAAAATATGAACAGACTGAATTTTGGTAAAAATTTTAAAACTTTGATTTAAAATTCACAGCTAGTGTTAAGCTTTATATTTCAAATTGAAACACAAAGCACAAACAGTAAAAAGCCAATTATCTGTGGTAATTGGGGGACACTAGAAGCCCGGATAAAAAACCAGTTAATCCAAATTACATTTTATTGGGTTAAATACATAAAAAAATTCTCTGCAAAAACACAAGATAAACATTCTTGTAATATGTAAATACCAAACTGAATATTTTTGAACACAGGAAGTCCACGATTTTTTTTTATTGTAGAATTTTTTATTTTTTTATTTTTCTTATATGTCTACGAATTTGTAAAACTTCAACGTAATCAACATCATCTTTACTTTCCACGGATTTAAGTAATGTATCTGCAGCTATTAGTTACATGGCTGATACTGAATCTGGCTGCAAGTGACAAAACACTTTCAACTTTTTCATGTCTTTTAATAATCTATTTATTTTCTGCTGTCAAAAAAAAAAAAAAAAAAAAAACAGTTTCTTTCCCCAACATGTCAGGGGTTGAAATGCTAGAAAAATTTGGTTACACAAGAGGAGCAAACAAACAAGCTTTCATAATGTTTACCTTGGTAATATGGCATTTTTTTTTTTTACATGTGTTCAGTATAAACAGCACACCCTTGCTAATATGGCATATTTCTTTTCACACGTGTTCAGTATAAACAGCACACCCTTGCTAATATGGCATATTTCTTTTCACACGTGTTCAATATGCCCACACCCTTGGTAATATGGCATATTTTTTTTTTACATGCGTTCAATATGCACACCCTTGGTAATATTTCATGTTATTTCTTTTTACATGTGTTCAATATGCACACATCCTTGATAAGAAGGCATATATCCTAGCAATAATCCAGTTCCTGTCCAGCATTGCCTCATCCACTTGCAACACGGTTTCTAAAATCCAGGTTTTCTACTCGACAATGCTGTTGTGCATTGGGAGCATGTAGGTAGTGCACCTAACATAGCCCATAAAGCAAAATCTAGAAGTGTTAAGTCCAGTGACCATTGAATAGAATCCCTGTGGCCAATTCATTTTCCATGGTAGTAGTTGTCAATGAAATTCTGGGCATTCTTCAAGAAATGAGATTGTGCACTATCTTCTTGGAAAAGCATCAGTGTTAAAAATGAATAACAAAAGTCACTGGTCCCAAGGACCAGTATGTACAATACAAAATACTAGTGCACAGAAATCATGACTGGTCTGCTACTCAAATAAAAAATTCAATATTTTAAAGACTTATTTTATTTCTGCACTTATCACTTGTTTACACAGTAATGGGGAGTAATAATGAGTGAGAATTTATTATTTTACACATAAAAACAACATCTGATTTCAATTTGGGAGAAATCTATGAAAGGGCACGCATTTTGGCTATATTAAGAGAGCATAGCAAGCACACCACATGCATTCATTGCTGGTTTCTTACTATAGATCACTAATTACCTTTAAAGCATTGCTGGCATGCCCTGCAGAAATCTTTGATCATTAACTTGTAATTTTCAGTTTCTATACATGCCTGCCAAATATGTTCCTTCAGTGGTATAATCCTTGAATGTGACAATCACTACATGGTCTAATAGACTGATTAGTAATGCCATGCTGGGGGAGAAAGCATAACTTTGTCATTGCTCCTGCCTCCTAGTGCTTATGGAGTCCTCAGGACCATTACGGTCAAGGAGACAGAATTTCTCCTTTCTGGTATTTTTTTTTTTGTTTTTTGTTGGAGGTTTAATGACCACCGTGAGCAACTCAATGGGCTATAAGCAGTCGCCCGTCCCTGATTTAGGGTCACTGGTTCCAGGGAAGGGAGAGAGCCAGTGCCGTAAGACAAACACAACATCCATGCCTCACCGGGATTCGAACCCGGACCCCTTACGGACGAATGATCAGAGGCCACAACTTAGACCACTGTGCCACCGGGGCGGCCTTTCTGGTAGTACTGCCCTTGTTTTGATTCAAGCAATGGAGTTATATAACTGCGGGAGTCTGTTCATTATGAACTTTTTGGATTACAGTAAAAACAGGCAAATGATCACTCATTTTGGCAAATCTTAAAAGCTTCAGCTTGTAAATGGACTAAGTTGCTTCTTGGCATGGAAATTTTCAACACATGAATGTCAGCAGAGTCACTCTCTCCAGTTATCTTGAAGTTATCCTTCTTGAACTTCCTTCTGTTTCCCACCAACCTTAGTTACGAAATCAGTGTATCTGCTTGCATTGTACAAGCAGGATGAAGGGCACATTTTAAGACTGGTTATGATAATTGCTCAATCTGTGTATTAAGCATCTATTCCACCAATTCCATTTAATATATAACATAAGGGATGATATACTTTACAGAGAGAGAGAGAGAGAGAGAGAGAGAGAGAGAGAGAGAGAGAGAGAGAGAGAGAGAGAGAGAGAGAGAGAGAGAGAGAGAGAGATCACATCTTCTTAGGATATCCATTTTTATTCAGTGGAAGATCTTGTACATTTATTAACATTGGTGCTTGAAAAAGAAGCAGAATATCTGCTTGATATAATGGAAGAAAAAAAGAACAGACCATAAAACCATAACATAAAATGTATCTTTGCCACAATGTCACCCAGAAACCATAGTGCATTCCAATAGGAAAAAGGGTCATGAAACGTGATAACCATACTTGTAGGCAGCTGGTAACAAGTTGAAAGCCTCTTCTACTTTTTTCTGCAAAGTAGGTGTTTTATCAGTTAAACTCTTAGAATTTCTCATGTAGTGTACTGAAAGGTTTGTTTAACTTGCAGCCATCAAATCTTTCATTAGCAGAGCTAACCTTATTTGGAATAGCCCTCTTTTATTACAAGAAGAATATACTAATATTTTAAACATTGGTAAGTCACTTAACTTTCCTTCCTCACTGATCCATAGTTCGATTAAAAAATCTGATTCAATAAAATCACTTGTTTACTTCCAGAACTTATGCATCAGTTTGTTCGTTCAATTCTTTCAACAAACTTTGCTCAATCTTCAAATCCTTTGGTTACAAAGCTGCAGTTACACCTCCACAATTTATCAATCTTTTGCTTACAGATACAAACAAACCCCTCAATTTACCTCATGTTACTCTACTCCGGTCAACACCTCAGTGGGAGTTAACCACTACAATGGAGAGAATACCATAATATCAGTCGGTGTCTGGGAGAACATATTTTCAATGTTAAAAGAAACAGCCCATCTACTTCTGTTAGACAGACAGAAATGCCAATGTTTTTTAAGACAACCTTTTTATACATATAATAATAAAGTCAAATGAAGTCAACAATTTTTATTCATAAGTTCATAAATAGTTATTCATTCTTTCCAAAAAATTCCAGACAAAGAGGACACGAGATATAGTGGGCCATTTCTTGGGTGGTCCACCAGGAAATATCCCAGTGTCCCAGTGGGCCAATCCGCTCGTGACCATCAGTGATATTTCAGCTGTTCCCGACTGAAAAAAATCAAAACACATTTCACCATTCATAAACAGAAAATCTAAATGAATAACTACATGGAATGAAATGCACAAGGCCCAGTAGTGGCTCCGAAAAAAAAAAAAAAAGAAAAAAAAAAAAAGGTAGGCAAATTGTGTACATGCCACCCTTGTTTTGTACACTAAAGTGTCGGAATGGCACCTCAAAATTAAAAAAAATAATAAAAACATTAGGCAGCCACCTTGTTGCCTCATGACACCACTGGACCCTAGATATGCAACAACAATTTTCACACCAACAGTTTCAAAGACAATATTCAATATAAAAAATTGTATGCATACATACCAGAGTATATTCTGTATGAGAATATGGCAACCAAAACACGCTTCTATACAAATTGAGATACTGACTTCCCATAGCCAAAATACAAAATGCAAAAATGTCTATCTCAAATGCCAACTCGCTGGAGGTTGGTATGTCTGGAAGAGGAACATGTTTTGGAGGAGGAACCTGAGGCTGAGTTGGAACTTCATGACTGTGCCTATATAACACAAAAATATCTTCACATTACAATAAATAATGAAAAGTGCAGATATCAGGTTTCAAGTCTGATATACAGAAACTGTGCAATAAAAAATATTTTCCACAGCTGAGAAACAAGGCAAATCCACTCAGCAAAACTCAATAAAAAGCTAATTAGAAATTCTCCGAACTTTCTCTTTACAAGCAACACTTTTTATACTTCTATTTTTTCACAACTGAATAAAGCTAAATGTAAAAAATGAAATGTGGCAATAAAAATGCTGCAATGCTACTTCACAACTGGTAAATTGCCACTACCTTTTTGTCATGTCATATGGATATTATAAAAACACAGAGGCAACAGTTGTAAAAAAACAACAGACATGCAAATAACAATGAAAATTGTAATAGTCCACTTCCTTTTTGTTAGATAACATTTCTGGTGCAAAACGTTTTTCATATAATTTCAAAATTTTCAAGTAATTCATAGACTTTCCGCTAGGGGCGTTAAGGTAAATTTCGTTTTTCCTGTATCGCATACAGCTCATGATGAAAAATGTTTTGCATATAATTTCTAATATTTAGTAAAAAATGATTTGGTCACCAGAGGGCATAAGTGCTAATTTTTGCTTCTGATGTATTTGCAGCAAAATTTGAGCTCCCGAAAACTGGATTAAAAAAAATTCTTTCGTGGACCGATACCACTTACATTAAATAGCTAACCTTTTGAGAATACTTTCTTCTTAAAATAATGCATATTATCCTACAAGCGGCATAGATGCATATCTTATATTTGTCGATATCTCTGCTTCTAAGAGTCCGACTTGAAGAATTCTTTCTTTGTTAGAGAGAGTTTCCACTGCAAAATGTTTCTCACATATTTTCAATTTTTTCTTAATGCAAAAGTCTACCACCAGAGGGCCTAAGTTCACATTTCCATTTACAGCAATATCTGCGAGATTAAAAATCCGACTGAAAATCTTTTCTTTGGTCAGATACTACTGTTTTTGATACCGGTTCCATTGACTTTGAATAGCTTTGATAAATTTAATTCGCATCGAATGGATTTGAAAAGCGTGCTCATTACAACCAAAAATTCAATGTCATCTTCCTTGTTTCATTTTTCGCACAGTTGTTCATACATGTTTAGAGAACTCAAAAACAAGTTTAAATAAAACTGTTTCCTCACCATTTGGCAAGGAGGTGCCTAGATGATGCTTGGAACATCTCCATTCTTGCAACTGCAAGCATTTGCACAAAATGCTACAACTTTTTTCTAATTAAGCAAATTCAAAATCACTTTACTCAGAATGAAATGCTGATTATTTTGGTTTACCTTCTTTTCATTTTCTGTTGTGTTTTTGAAATTATATTGCAGATCCAAGTTGACCATTGAAATCTGCATTTCTTCAGTTTTCAAGCCAAATTTTCATTGGGGGGGGGGGGGTCAAATAGTCAAACCAATTTATTTTGCAAGCACCATAGTAACAGTAGATTTTACTGATAGTGAGAAAGCTGGAGTGTTTTGAGCCCTTCCAAGATTTTTTGGCTGATGAAAACAGAAAATTTTGAAATTTCCCATTTTTTCAGTAGTTATATTATATCCAGCGGGGAAGATAGAAAAAATATGAATTTTATACCACAAAGACTTCTTATTTGGTAAGAACATCATACCCAAATTTGATCACTTAGTTTTGCAGAATAAGGAAAATTTTTGAACTTAAATTTCAGAAAAGATCCCCATTTCCCCATTTATTTTGAAGGGCATTTTAAACTACTTTAGTAAGTTGTAAGAAAAATAAGTAAAGACTAGAGAATGAGTTTGAGGAGTTACTGGAGCAGGGGGTTATAAATGGAGTTTTCAAAAATGTAAACGTTAGTGAGAAAATTACCACAAGAAAGGATTTAATAATAAACAAAAACTAGATGACTACTTACTACACGACTGTTGCCATAATATATAATATACACAGAAGAGCCAAAACATTATGACCCCCTAAACAGCTCTTACCTGGTAAGAGCTGTTTTGGGGGTTTCTAAAAGAATACCAGTATCAAAATGTTACCAGCACATCCTTTTAAGCTATGTGGTTGAGCTGCTGCAGAGTGAATTTCCTGTTCCAATACAAACCACAGAAGCTTGGTTGTATCAATGTCTGGGGAATTTGGAGGCCAGAGCAATCAATACCTGGAAGTCTTGAACAGCCTAGGCAGTGTGGCATTCTCCTGCTGAAAGAAGGCATTACTAGAGGAGAATACTGCTGACATGAAAGGATGTACCTGGTTTACAGTGATGTTTAGGTAGGTGATAGAAGTCATAGTTTCCCGTACATGAATGACTCGACATGTGTACACCACTACCCCTACCCTTTACGGTTCCCACATAGCTATTTCTCAAGGGCACGAGACATAAGGTTACAGTGTTTTAAAATGCACGCTCGTAAGCTAGGGACAAAAAAAAAAATTCCATTTCTGCAGTTCTTACAACTAAAAGTAGTGTTGGTATATAAATTCCAGGTAAAAAAAAAATGCCTGTATGAAATACTAGGAAAAAAAGAAGTGCCAGTATACCATACTGGTGTATACTGGCTCATTTTGACCACTGACGAAGTACGATGTTCCATTAAATTATCTTATATTTAATGGAACACCATGCTTGTTTTGGGAATGCTAAAAATGTTTTCTCTTTAAAATAAATGATATTTGCTTCCAGGCCCTGATTATCGCAGGGGCATACGGGGTATGTGCCCAGCAGGGACGGCACCACCGGGTGGGCTGGGATGGGCAAAAGCCTACCCCCCCCCCCCCACCTGAATGTTTTGGATAAATGAAGAAAATGTAGTATACTTTACTATCGGAGCTGTATGTTATTCTGTGGGAGTAGGGTAGCATTATGCAATTTTGTTCCTCCAATCACGATCCATGACTCAGACTGGCAACCTTATTTACAGTAGCGAACAAAAGTACTTGGCGAAACACTTATTCAACCATAATTTTTTTCTGCTGGACCAAAATCGGGTCATTTTGGGATATGATATGTGTTGATTCGTGGGTTACAATGCCGCATAGTTTGTATTTCGCTTAAAGTGAATTTGTCATTCGAAATGGGCCATATTCAAGAGTCTCCAATTATTACCCATTTGTTTGCTGCATGTATTAATGTTTTTTTTTTCTTTTTTGTGAGTTTTGTGATGTGTAGTGTGATAATAAGTCAATCTTAGGTTTTCAGAAATGGGTAAAAAGGCGGAGTTCCCTGTTGGAGCTCGCCAGGCGGGCGTGAACATGATGGAATCCGGAATGCGCATCACCGACATTGCGAGGGCCCTGAAGATTCGACACCAGTCCATTTCAGCTATCCTGCAACGTTATAAGAAGACTGGGACTGTCGAGAACAGTTCGCGATGTGGTAGGCCTCATTCCACTACGTTGCGTCAGGATAGACGCATCATCCATCAACCTCGTGCTGATCCCACCTTGACTGCTGTGGACATCGCCACCGAATTCCGCGACAGCGACGACCTGAACGTCAGCCGAATGACCATCTCCCATTGTCTCATTGCTGGTGGACCACTCATCGGAGTCAAGAAACGATGAGTTAGAGTCGCGTTCGGTCATTGACACTGGACCGCGGCGGACTGGAGTAAGGTGCTTTTCACAGACGAGAGCAAGTAAAACTTGTTCGGAAGTGATGGCATCTGATACGTACGACATCCGTGTGGCCAGAGATTCAACCCCCAGTTCATTCATCCGACTGTCAAGCACGGAGGAGGATCGCTCATGGTTTACGGCGCCTTCTCTCACAATGGAATGGGCCCCATCATCAAGATTGACGGAATAATGACCGGCCAGAGCTACACGAACATGCTCATCAATGATGTCTTCCCATGGGCAAACCAGAACATGCCACCCAGATGGATCATGCAGCTAGACAACGACCCGAAGCACACCTCCAGAGTAGCGAAGGCAGCCTTCCAGCAGCAACAGGTCACACTTTTAGACTGGCCAAGGTAATCTCCAGACCTCAACCCCATCGAGCACATGTGGAAGGAGCAGGAGAGATGATGTGCGAAGAAAACCTGCCGGAATAGGGCCCAGAAGTTCGACCAGCTGTCTGCAGAATGGGTGCGACTTCCGCAGGTCACCGTCGAGAAGCTAGTGGACTCGATGCCGGCCCGTTGTGCAGCTGTTATTAAGTCTCCTGGTTATCCCACTAAGTATTAGTTATTGTTTTGTAATTTTCTCGTACTTGTTTTCTGTTATCGTCGCAGTAAATGAATGTGATACACACCTACTTTGTTGGTCAATTTGTATGATTTTTGCGATTAAGCTCGGTACCTGATCTGTGTTAAGGTTTCCGATCCATCTGCATATGGGTTATGTTTACAACTGAATAACACATCATATCCCAAAATGACCCGATTTGGTCTAGCAGAAAAAAATTATGGTCGAAAAAGTGTTTTGCCAAATACTTTTAGTCACTACTGTATATGTTGCGCTTCCGCTTTGGCACACAGAGGTCGAAGACCGGCCGGAAGTTCATAGAACATCGTCAGTCCGATGCCGCGGCTCATGCCACTGGGTTGAAAAGTTGAATAAGCATCACTCTGACAATCTCACCACTGCCCTAGTGCTCTCTCAGTCTATGACAAGTAGCGGGTGTTATCACGACCGTCGAAAGCAGCAGACAGTGATCGGCGTCAGTCACCACCAGACAGTGAGCAAAATTTCTCTTGGCTAGTTAGTAGTTACACTCCATTTCTTCCTCGTTCTGGTGAAAAGTCTAATTTTCCCTGCTCGATTTATTTTTTTGCACGTATTGAGCGTGATACATGAAAGTGGGGTATTTCTTCCCAAACCAAACTTTGAAATAACATGTTCGCAAAACGACCAATCCATGATTTTTTGGAACAAGTGTTAATCAGAAGAAGAAAAGTAAATTAAGCGATAGTGTCTACAAAGTGGATAATGATTATCATATGGCTACAACTTCATCAACAGCGTGTGGTGAATCATTAGGAATCAACGAGGATTTTTTAAGTGCTTGTAGTGATTCAATGGAAAAATTTTTATGAATGCAATGTTTGTGAAAATAAAACACTGGAAGGACCACATGGTTGTAAAATAAAAAATGTTGAACTCAGAGAGCTTGATATAGCAATTTCACTTTCGGATCAACCCAAACAGCGTATATTAAAACAGTTCCCACAACAAAATACGGTAAAGAACAAAGAAGCTTCCAGACATATTAGTATAACATGTTTCCATGGCTTGCATATAGTATAAAGAGAGATTCTGCCTTTTGTTTTCCGTGCAGAATGTTTTCATCGGATGACGAAAAACATGAGGTCACCTTCGCTCAGCGAGGTTACAACAATTGAAAAAAAAAGCTCTTTAAAAGGATTCGGCTTTAAAGAACAGCTTGACCCACAAAACTTATTTGGTGTCGTGGACCTCTTATAAGAAAATGAAATCAAGAAGCGCAGTCATCAGTTGCCACATTTCGAAGTGCTGCATGTTCTGCGGAAGTCAAGAAAAAGCTTTGTTTAAGGTAAGCGACGGTGGTTTTTGAAAATTCTTGACTTTAATTATATATCTATATATGAATCATAATTTGCCCCCCCAGATTTTAGAGCGCCCCAGAGACCCCCCCCCCCCAATGAGAAACTTTTGGCTCTGTCCCTGGTGCCCAGCGCCCCCAGTTTGAAGGGGGGGACTTGCAATTTTTATAATAATGTCATGTCATAAATTTCTTTTTGTTGAAAGTTTTATTTTGATTGGATGAACTATCAAGAGGACTAATAAAATTTCTGAGGCACACATCTTAACTAACTCAGTGAGGCATTTTAAATGTTTCAGATCGTGAGCTCCACCTTCTATCTACTGATACCACGTCCACTATCGTAAAATGCGACACACTGATTGGCGCAGTAACCTAAATAAAACTGTATTTTAATGATAGCATTAGATGGTGATGCAACATATCTTCATGTTGCACCAGATGAAGTTTTCATAGCGAAACATGGTTTGAGAACTGTTGATTGCTTTTACTAAAGTAAACCCAAAAGTGTGATTTGTGAACCGTATTTGGCGGTTTATCACTTGCACCTGGCTAACAGAAAAGTAGTGCTTATTTATAACAAATATTATCATGCATATTAAGGAGTAAGTCTGGATATTTAATTCATTATAATGTACCTGGCCAAGAAAGCGGCCAGTGCAACATGAAAGCAGAGGGTGCTAAGAATCACCGGAGGACCAAACTAGGCTGCCATTTGATGCTGACCTTGGTTACTTACAATGGAAACTCCCTATCTTCTGATTCAAGGCTTCTAGAATTGGAAGAGGAACTACAAAGGATCAAGTGGGACATCGTCGGGCTAAGTGAGGTAAGGAGAAAAGGAGAAAATCTCATTGAACTGAAAAGTGGACATCTCTTCTACTATCGTGGGACAGATACTGGCAGAACTAGTGGTGTTGGATTTATAATAAACAAGAAACTGACGAATAAAGTTGTAGAAGTTGAAAGTTTCTCTGACAGAGTTGCAAGACTCATTATCCAACTCTCCAAAAGATACCAGGCTCAGATTATTCAAACTTATGCACCCACCACAAGTCATCCTGAAGAAGAAATTGAACAATTTTATGAGGAAATTCATCACCTAAATAATAAAAGCAAGTAGCACTTGAAGATAATTATGGGAGATTTCGAAGCAAAAATAAGGCAACCAACAGAATTAAACTTCAGTAGGTAAATTTAGTCAATGCAACAGAAACCAGAGTGGAAATACTCTCTTAGAGTTTGCAGAGACAGAAGGATTTTTCATCATGAACTCTTTTTTCAAGAAAAAGCCACAAAGGAAACGGACATGGAGGCATCCCAATGGGTGGACAAGTGAAATTGATTTTATTATGTGTAACAAGAAATTTGTCATGGAAGACTGCAGTGTTCTGAACAAGTTCAGCACAGATATTTTTTTTTTTTTTTTTTTGATTGGAGGTTTAACGACCACCGTGAGCAACTCAATGGGCTATAAGCAGTCGCCCGTCCCTAATTTAGGGTCACTGGTTCCAGGGAAGGGAGAGAGCCAGTGCCTTAAGACAAACACAACATCCATGCCTGACCGGGATTCGAACCCAGACCCCTTACGGACGAATGATCAGAGGCCAGCGCCTTAGACCACTGCGCCACCGGGGCGGCTCAGCACAGATAGTAACCATAGAATGGTAAGATACATCTCAATGCTAAACTTGAGCATGACAAGCTCATAAAACAAAGTGCATTGACATGACCAACCTTAAAAAACATCATACTTTCAAATTGGAACTGAGGAACAGATTCTCTGCTTTTGAAGGTCTAATGTCGGAAGAAAAGGACATCTCTGAAGTTAACAGAAAACTAACCAAGGTTCTTATGGATACAGCAACAAAAATAGCTGGTACTAAGAAGTTGCATATGGACAAATTATCAGAAAAAACAAAACAAAATTTGGATGCAAAAAGGAAGAGAGATAAGGACAACTAAAGGAGATGTGACTTCCAAAGTGGAATATATAGAGCTATGCAAGACAGTATGAAAAAGTATCACTGAAGACGTAAGGAAATTCAATTCTGTGAACTAGTAAGGAAAGCAATTGAAAACAACCAAAGCCTGAGGAGAGCAAAGGGACATCTGAGTAAAGGAAGAAAACCGATTATGGCTGTGAGAAAAGAAGATGGTACTGTAACAAGAAATAGAAGTGAAATTTTGACAAGGGTGAAAGATTTCTATTCAAAACTATATGAAAGGGACGATACATCTATTCCAGACATTACGACAGGTACCAGTGCCAAAGTCCCTCCAATCCTCCCTGCAGAAGTTACATATGCAATTAAGAATATGAAACGGGGAAGAGCTCCAGGAGAAGATGGAATTACCATGGACATTATATATAAGAAGCAAGTGGAGAAATTTAAACTACACTCGCCAAGTTTTCATCAGATGTCTTAATGAAGGGAAGATTACTGAGGATTGGAACAATGGTACAATGATCCTGCTCCATAAAAAAGGTGACATTGAAGATCTCAGGAACTACAGGGCCATCAGCCTCCTATCAGTGGTTTAAAAAATCTTCACTAAAGTTCTTTCACACCGCTTCAAGGTAACACTGGACATGGCTCAACCGAGCTGGATTCAGGAGTGGCCACAGCACTATAGATCATATCCATGTGCTGAGAGAACTAACTAAAAGAACAAGAGAATATGAACTCCCATTATGAATGGCTTTTATTGACTATGAAAAGGCCTTCGATTCCGTGAAACCATCAGCAGTAACAATGACTTTGAAATCCTGTAGTATTGAAGATGCATAAATTAGCATTATTAATAACATCTATGAAAATGCATGTGCAAAGGTTCGGATATTTGAGGATACAGCACAAATAAGAATTGGAAAGGGAGTGAGACAAGGTGACACCATATCTCCGAAGCTCTTTAATGGCACATTGGAGGGTGTCTTTCAGTTGCTGAGCTGGGAAAACAAGGGGATAAAGATTAATGGAGATTATCTAACCCACCTTCGTTTTGCTGATGACATAGTCATTTTTGCAACTACCCCATCAGAGCTGCAAAGTATGATCCAGGAACTTGTTGACAAGAGTAAAGAAGTGGGATTAAAAATGAACTTTCAGAAGACAAAAGTGATGTTCAATGGTTTTACAAAAAATGAAGATTTATCGATTGATGGAGAAAAGCTGGAGATAACAGACATATACGTTTATCTTGGACAGCAGATATCAAGTGAGGGTCACATTGATGAAGAAATTAATCGGCGTACAAAATTTGCCTGGAGAGCTTTTGGATGAAACAGCATAATTTTCAAGAGCAATATGCCATTATGTCTTAAAAGAAAAGTGTTTGATCAATGCATCCTTCCAGTGCTTACGTATGGTGCAGAGACGTGGACCTTAACTAAAAGAGACATACAAAGGCTGCAAACAACTCAAAGAAGCGTGAAGAGATTCATGCTTGGTGTAACCAGGAGAGATAAGAAGAGGAACTCGTGGATCCCAAAAATGACAAGAGTGGAAGACATTATGATCCGAGTTAAATCCCTGAAATGGCAATGGGCTGGACATACTGCTAGAAGGACAGACCATCGATGGACAGCCGAAATTTTAGATTGGATTCCAAGGGACAGGAAAAGACCCAGAAGAAGACCACATGGGAGATGGGTAGATGAAATTCGAAAGTATGCGGGAGTGACATGGAGGAGACTGGCACTAGACAGACCGTTGTGGAGGAAACTTGGTGAGACCTTCGTCCAGCAGTGGATTGATAATGGTTGACAATGATGATGATGATGATGATATATATATATATATATATATATATACACACACAAGATTAAATAATGGCCAATGACTAAATAGTGCTCTGCAACACATGGGAAACACGCATTGAGGAGGGTGTATTAAGAGCCAAGCTGGCATGCATGGCCAATTGTGACAGTGGATTATGGTTGCATTAACTTCCATGGACTGTCATGGTGCCTCCACTTTGGATCCATGCACAATATGAGCAGTTGAGCAAGTTTGAGGAAGAACGTATAATTGGGCTAAGAAATACTGGTTGCTCAAGTCACTGTATTGCCAGGCATTTAGGTCAGAGTGACGTGGTAATTGAAGGATGTTGGCTCCCATGGGTCTAGGAGAGTACAACCCAGAGGTGTGCAGGCAGTGAACAGCCGAGGGCAAAGACAGAATGCGAGGATTGAGCGATTGTGGGAGCGGTATGAACAGAACTGAATTAATCGCTCTCAACCATCTGTGGCCATGTTGTGTTGTCTACAGGTATAAAAGTGGCTATCTGGACTGTTGCCAGATGACTTGCAACATGGAGACTGCATTTGGAAAGGCCACTCCGCCGCCTACCACTGACCATCCCCATTGCTGGTTGCAGTGGTGTCTTGCCCAGTGACGTCGTGTTGTTTTCAGTGATGAGTTACGGTTTGAAGTTGCACCGATGACCAGAGCATATGTATCTGGAGATGAGCCGGCCTGCACAGGGATACTGTGTTTACTGTGGAACAGCACACTGCTCACATACTAGAACTGACTGTCCGGGGAGCCATTCCCTATGATAGCTGGATACCCTTGGTAGTCCTCAGTACTGCTCTCAAGGTTCAATGATACTTTGACAATATTCTACAACTTGCTGTGTTTACATTCCAGTCATAGCATCGCCAAGCAATTTTTCAACAGGTTAATATCCAGTCACACACAGCACAGCTCTCCAAGTCCTGCTCCCGTAATATCGACACCCTTCCATGCTGGCCCAGTCGCCTAACCTCTCACTGATCAAACATGTTTGGGATGCCAAATGATCATCCAAGAATGTAGGTGAACTGGCCTAATTATTCATTAACAGTATGCATCAATGTGATGCCAGGTAAACATTTGTATCTGAGCCAGAGGTGGAGCTACAACTTATTGACTTCTTGTATTAGTGTAGCTGTTTTATCCAAATAAATTGCCCAACTGCCATGGAATTGCAGTCATTTCCTTTCCTGCACATGTACATTGGACATGCAAATTTTCATCTCGATTGCAGGATTCCTTCTGGGTGCTATAGCAGGTTTTTTTGGGGTTTTTTTGGCAAAGAGAGGGAGAAAGTGTGTGTGTATACATGCATTTATTATACAGTTTTGCACTTACAGAACACAGTTCTGGTCATTTTCTTATATTTTGTTAATAAACTTTTGTTTCAGTTTATTTTCATCAGGAAAATCAAA
Organism: Macrothele yani; assembly: GCA_039090855.1. Taxonomy (NCBI): domain Eukaryota; kingdom Metazoa; phylum Arthropoda; class Arachnida; order Araneae; family Macrothelidae; genus Macrothele; species Macrothele yani. The sequence continues at coordinate 137,049,159 of CM077002.1, forward strand.
TATTTCAGGTCTGTTTATTTTTAAGGAATGGAGGTGGTGGGGTGATTGCCCTATGCTAGATCCCCTACTGTATCCAGAACCTTAAATTAATATAATAATATCTTGTGACACATTTCCAGAAATGTGAGCACAATAAGTTCTGTTAATGATCCAGGGTCCTATAATGGCAATATTAATCTCTTATAATAACACATAACATATAATGCTGTCTTTTAAGATAACAGTAACATGTAGCACAGCACCAAGAGATGCATTTCCTCATAAACTAAGGAACATAATAAAAATTTGATAGACGTAAGGTTAAGGAAACTTCCAAACCTTCTTTCGCTTTTCACCTTATTTCATAGGCGTATATACTTGTATATATACACCCAAGAGCAGAGTCAAAGACAAATTTTTACCTAAGAATTTAAAACTAAATTTGCTAAAAAACCTGAAGATCATGACGCGCAACACAGCAGTTATGAATATTCAGAATTCACATATTAAGAAGAGACAGATGCAAAAAAAAAAAAAAAAAAAAAAAAAATGACGAGCGTGGGTTGGGCCAGGAAAGTTATAGATACATGCAAATACTTTAACTAAATGATTCCTCGTGCAGCTCTGAGGAAGTTATGATAATTATAAAAATATTTTTGTGGGCTTTAAACTTGCATCTATGGCTTTGCAGAAACCCATTTCCAACTAGGTCTTTGTGGAAGTGAGAAAATGCAGAGTTTTGCTGGTCCTTAACAAGGAAGACTCGGCATTCTCGACACTTTCTACATTCAAGTTGCTATTAGTTTATCTCATTTTTACTCATACCTGTTGGTTTTTGAGTATTTCTTAGTTGTTTTGTGCCAGATAATTTTTTTTTTTTTTGCATCTGTCTCTTCTTAATAGTACTTGTATATATACATATATATATCAAAGGAAAATTAATATACTACTCATGTAATGTAAACTACCAACAAAACCGCACTGTGCTGTGGGTATTAGATCTAGATAGGGTATGCAAAAGAATATTAACACACAAGCAACCAACCCTCATAAAACAACTAAGGTCTTATATGTCTTCCAGATGATGAAAAACACAATAAAAGAAATTATAAAATGACAATGTTAAGTAAATTATTATAAATACAGACTCAGGACCCCTGGACTATTCTTCAGGGAAAGAGGCTAACAAATTAAGGTAGGATTACAGTTTGGCAAGTTTTATAGTTCATTTTTAGTTTTTTTTTTTTTGATTGGAGGTTTAACGACCACCGTGAGCAACTCAATGGGCTATAAGCAGCCGCCTGTCCCTAATTTAGGGTCACTGGTTCCAGGGAAGGGAGAGAGCCAGTGCCGTAAGACAAACACAACATCCATGCCTCACCGGGATTCGAACCCGGACCCCGTTCGGACGAATGATCAGAGACTATCACTTAGACCACTGTGCCACCAGGGCGGCAATTTTTAGTTTCAGTGGTTCTTTCTTGTATATATTACAGTTCAGGTAGGGAAGACAGAATGCACTGAAATTTATAACACAAAAAATTTTAATGTGGACGTTAGCTGTTGATTTTTTCGAGCTTTTGGCATTCTCACAAAACCTGGACTGAGTTTGTTTGCTCAGGGCCTCTGGAAGTCTTTCCCTGAAAAGTGGTCCAGGGGTTCTGAGTGCGTATTTATAATAATTTACTTGACGTTATTATGTCATTTTATAATTTCTTTTATTGTGCTTTTCTTCATCTGGATTCATAAGGCCCTAGTTGTTTTATAAGGGTTGGTTGCTTGTGTGTTAATATACTTTTGCATGCCTATATATATATATCACTTGCAGACATTAACAAAAGTTAAAACACACACTTAACAAATTTTTGGCGTGGAAAATTTCTCTAGAAACCAAGGAAAATTTAGTTATAAACTAAAGAAACTTTACAGTGGTTTTATTCTTGGCAAACGGATAATTAGGTTCCCTTCAATTCTTCAAGCAGCTCCATATGGTCTTGTCCCATTAGATAGCGCTAAACGTTTAAAAAAACGACAACACATGACTAAGTGTAGCGTGCTTGAACAAGCCATGCAGTGGCTTCAATACATATTCAAGGATAGATATATTTGTTTTAACAAACAAACCTGTCATCGGAAGCATGAGGATGATGCTTAAATGTGTTCGACTTGGCAGTTCGCCGACCACCGGGCATAACTTTTATATTTTTCAATTACCGGCACACATGAATTATAAAACAAAAACTGTCAACGAAAGAATATTAAGTTCCAGGCTTTTACGAAATATCAAGTATAACGTAAGTGAAGGCAAAACATCCCTTTAAACGCCAGTAAACAAACCTCAAACCTTAGCAGACATAACTGATTGACTTGACTAAATAAATCATGCAATGGTAAGCTGACCAGAAGTCTCATGAAGGAAAGATACATGCTAGGTTAATATATATCTGCCGCCCCGGTGGCGCAGTGGTCTAAGGCGCTGGACTCTGATCATTCGTCCGTAAGGGGTCCGGGTTCGAATCCCGGTGAGGCATGTCTGTCTTACGGCACTTGCTCTCTCTCTTCCCTGGAACCAGTGACCCTATATTAAGGACGGGCGACTGCTTATAGCCCATTGAATTGCTCACGGTGGTCGTTAAATCTCCAATAAAAAAAAAAAAAATAGATATCTCTTTAGGTTGAGCTGCTTCGGAAACGAACTGCTATTGGCTGGCGAAATGACGTTGCGCTGGGAGCAAAGCAGCGAGAGGCAAAGAGGCGAACCCAACAGCCATCGCTGCTACTGGTCGACCGCTTATAGCCCATTGAGTTGCTCACGGTGGTCGTTAAACCTCCAATAAAAAAAATAAAAAAAAACGCGATGGAAAAGGTTTTCAAATACAAATAATTTCTAACTTCAAAGATTAACATATTTATCAGTGATCTGTTATTTCCTCTTTTATGAATTAATTTTGAAAAGCCGCCCCGGTGGCACAGTGGTCTAAGTGATGGCCTCTGATCATTCGTCCGAACGGGGACGAATGATCAGAGGCCATCACTTAGACCATTCGTACAACTGAGGCATGGATGTTGTGTTTGTCTTACGGCACTGAATTAGGGACCCCTTCCCTGAAACCAGTGACCCTAAATTAGGGACGGGCGACTGCTTATAGCCCATTGAGTTGCTCATGGTGGTCGTTAAAAGTTCAATCAAAAAAAAAAAAAAGAAAAGAAAAAAAGAACTTCGTTGTTCCGTAGTAGTTCGCAGGAAGTTATATTTACAAAAAGTTATTGTCAGTGCGAAAGTAAATTCTTAAAAATCCGAACTTTTTAAAGTCTAGTCTTTCGATTATGATTATCAGTGCATCAGGTAGTCCAGTTAACAGGCTAAACAAACAAGAAGTAAATATGTTATTCATCATTTCATTTTTGCAAAATAAATCTTGTTGTTTACAGAATTCCACTTAGTAGCCTTCAAATACAAACAAAAATTCGCAAGAAATGTTCGTTTTTCAATTTATTTTAATAGGTGGCACAAAAAGCTATCAAAAATTATATAATACTATTGCAATGGAGGGCAGAATTTAAATGAAAACAAAAATAAAACTTATCATTGTGTGATGGTCCATCCCTGCCTAAATCTTCCACCCAACCCAGGCTAGCTCAAATGCACAGAAAGGGACTGCCTTAAGTTAAGTTGACATGATATTAAGTTACTGACATCACACAAAAAACATTATAAGTTTTATAACTGAATTGTTTAACTTAAATTTAGTATATCAAATTCAATAGAAGATAGCGTTTACCTTGATAACAGATTCCAGCTTTTCTGCCACACCCTGTACTTGGCAACAAACATTCCGTTACTGTGATGAAGCCTGCCATTTGCGTGCCTTTCTACTCTGGGCTTTTGCAGCTTTCCGAGCCTTAGCTTTCATGTTAAGGTATCTCAAGCGTATGAATGTTCTTGTTCTCACATACAGTTTGATTAATTCCAGTGGAGTATCAGGAAATTTTTTACTTATAACATTACAGAGCTTCTTTACAATATTTTTATCAGGTGACAGAAAATGTTGCCCATGAAATGAGGTAAAGATCAGCTCAAATTGACTGATTTTGCTTAACCAGTCATCAGAAGGCATAAGGAGACCTCCTCGTAATAATGCTCCTATCCAGCATGAAGATGGGACATTGCCGGGAACAGCAGGTAATTGCCCAGTGGGAGTGCCTAAGGTTTTATCATATTTTTGCCCACGATGCGCAAGATAGCCAGCAATGTATTTAAAACCTTCAACAGAGCAATCACTTCTAGTAACACATGCTAAAGGAGGATCAGGATTAATAGGATCATCAATCACAATGTCCCGCATCTCAGTGATAGCTTCAACCATGGAAAGTGGTTCTGACATATCTGGCAAAATACTACCCAATAGCTGAAATGTTAAGAAGAAATCATTGTCGTCAACATCTGAAGCAACTGAAGAAGCACTAGATAAAGGAATATCCGATATGTTGCTACCCAGTAATAAGAGGCGAATGCGGCACTTCATTTCTGAAGGTAACTGGTTATCGTAAAAATGACCAATTCCTCGGATCCGTGGGAAAAATTTTTCAAGACAGTCCTGATTCAAGCGTGAAGTCAATATATATTTGATGTTCAAGGGTTTAAGGTCACCAAAGAGTCCCATCAGTTACTGTATAGATGTTAAAAAACCTTTCTGAAAAGCCAAAAGAACTTTCGTAGTACCAAACCTCATCTCTTGATAACAAGCAAACAGTTTCCTTAAAGTGTTTTCTTGAATAGCATGATGAATACCAAATCCACATGCATTGGGTCTGTCATCACAGGGCTTCCTAGAATTGAAAACGTCAAATGAATTGTTGATTAACTGAATAAATTCAGCAATGGACTCTTCATTTGGCATTAAATAACGTATGGCCTGTGCTGTATGGTTGGAAAACAGCTCGACTGCCATACGTACTCCTTGAATTTTGGACAAATTTTAATTTCACCACAATCCAAAGATAACAACTGCTCAATAGTGGCTTTTGTGATGACCTTGTTACTTGGCAAGGTTAATCCCACATCAAGAAAGTGATTTCTGAGCAACTTATGTAGATGGGGTGCATCTGCAAATACCCAAACACGTTTCTGGTGGTCTGATGGATTCGGAAAGCTTGTGTTTGTGTGTGACACACTGAGTTTCTTCCACACTGCACGATTCTTTGGCCCAAGGTCTGACACTACAGCAACAACATTATATTTAATATCCTGTAAGGATGATATTATTTTTTTGAGTAATGACGCTGTCATTGAAACAACAAAATCGTAATATATCGTCTGCTTCCAGCTAGAAAAGATTCCTCGCACCATAACCACCTGAACACTGCTGTAGGGTCCAAAAATACGTTCTTCTTCCTGGTCATATGAAATCCGGCTGTCGACATTCATTTCGTCAAATGAAATTACACATACGCGTTCTACATCATTAAATCTTTCACCCTGAGTTTGCATTAACTGCAGAACATCGTGCAAAATACCAGGATGACAACGGAATGAACGAGTGGTCCATCGTCGCAGGGTTGAAAGCCCAGGCAAAGGAAACCCCATCTTCAATCGTAAGAAGTTGTAGGATTTGACAGATATGGCCCGCAATGTAATCGCTTTACATATGTCATCCTTTACCCATTTCACACTTTTTTGTTATACAGCAAACAACGAATCTGGTTTTCTGTAAATATTTTACGTAAAACTTTACTCACGTCAGCTGCCACTTGTGAAGCTGAGTTATTCAGACATTCACGCAGATCCCTTTGAGTAGATGCAAGTTTGTTATTAAGGCACTTATTTTGCACTCTTAATTTCGTGCACTCAGCACTTAATCTTTTATTTCTTATTTCCAATGACTTTATCTTCGTCTTCAGAAGTTGAACATCAGCTGAAGATGGTGACGTAATATCAGTTGACACAGATTTATTAATTTTTTTCTTTGGAGACACATTGCGAAAGGTTTCCAATGCTCGTTTTCTTACTCACGTCCATGTAATCTATCTGCTGCAGGACTAACATTCAGAACGCTAGGAACGGATGATGACGATTCATGAGGATTAGCAGTTGTAATATGCTTATGGCTAATTTGACCTGGAAGATTGACTATAAGTACAGCATCGTCTTTCAATTTCTTTCTGCCAGGAATTCAAGTAATTCTGATTTTAAGTCACGAACATAATTGTCAACAGTAAAATGTTCCGAGCAAATTCTTGCATTTTGAACTTTTTTTTTGATTGGAGGTTTAACGACCACCGTGAGCAACTCAATGGGCTATAAGCAGTAGCCCGTCCCTAATTTAAGGTCACTGGTTCCAGGGAAGGGAGAGAGCCAGTGCAGTAAGACAAACACAACATCCATGCCTGACCGGGATTCGAACCCGGACCCCTTACGGACAAATGATCAGAGGCCAGCGCCTTAGACCACTGCGCCACCGGGGCGGCCATTTTTAACTTTAAAATTATCCTTTCGTTTGCATTTCAGTACGCAGAGTTTTTCCAAATCAGGATTTGCAGCCAATGATAAATAATATCTGTACCTCGAGTCTTCCTACTGTAGGATAAACATCCTGCTATTGGACGCCCCGGTGGCGCAGTGGTCTAAGCGATGGCCTCTGATCATTCGTCCGAAAGGGTCCGGGTTCGAATCCCGGTGAGGCATGGATGTTGTGCTTGTCTTACGGCACTGGCTCTCTCCCTTCCCTGGAACCAGTGACCCTAAATTAGGGACGGGCGACTGCTTATAGCCCATTGAGTTGCTCACGGTGGTCGTTAAACCTCTAATAAAAAAAATCCTGCTATTGCACATCCAGGCATATTGTGTTACACTGATATAAAATAATAACATGCACAACTGATGTTGAGAAATAGCTACTGGTTATGAAGTATATTTACCAATTTCTAAGAACGAGTTTGAGTTTGCACTCCCAAGCCAAAGATGCCGTGCGGCGTCGTTCTGGTGTCGTGTTTTCGCGGCGTTTGCTCCCGGTGTCTCGTCATGCGCAGATCCGAGAAAACGGAGACTGCAACTGCTCATGACGTCATGAAGTCGACTGCAGCGCACCCGCGACCTAAAACAGAACTACAGTTGATTGGCAGCTGGCCTTCCTAGGAATCACCGCGAGCCACATGACTTTGTCCATTTGAGCTTTGGATTTTTTGGATTGAAGGCTTAACGACCACCGTGAGCAACTCAATGGGCTATAAGCAGTCTCCCGTCCCTAATTTAGGGCCACTGGTTCCAGTGAAGAGAGAGAGAGCCAGGGCCGTAAGACAAACACAACATCCATGCCTCACCGGGATTCGAACCCGGACCCATCACGGACGAATGGTCACAAGCCAGCGCTTAGACCACTGCGCCACCGGGGCGGCCCATTTGAGCTTTGACCTCTGTGCTGCCATGCAGAGTGGAAGACGACGTTTACGACATGTACCTAACATTTTCCGGATTCTTTTTGGGTTTTTTTTTTTTTTTTTGAGATTTAACGACCACCGTGAGCAACTCAATGGGCTATAAGCAGTCGCCCGTCCCTAATTTAGGGTCACTGGTTCCAGGGAAGGGAGAGAGCCAGTGCCGTAAGACAAACACAACATCCATGCCTCACCGGGATTCGAACCCGGACCCCTTCCGACGAATGATTAGAGGCCAACGCCTTAGACCACTGCGCCACCGGGGCGGCTCTTTTTGGTTTGCATCTTCCAGTTTCCTGTAGCATTCTAATAAGTGGCATTATTCTTGCTTATTCCTCACTAATCGTTTTTTTTTTTTTTTTTTTTTTGAGTGGAGGTTTAACGACCACCGTGAGCAACTCAATGGGCTATAAGCAGTCGCCCGTCCCTAATTTAGGGTCACTGGTTCCAGGGAAGGGAGAGAGCCAGTGCCGTAAGACAAACACAACATCCATGCCTCACCGGGATTCGAACCCGGACCCCTTCCGACGAATGATTAGAGGCCAACGCCTTAGACCACTGCGCCACCGGGGCGGCTCTTTTTGGTTTGCATCTTCCAGTTTCCTGTAGCATTCTAATAAGTGGCATTATTCTTGCTTATTCCTCACTAATCGTAAACTTTTCCTTTGTAAATTCCATTACTTAGGTTTCTACGTGTTTTTGTTGCACATTTCATTCACGCGTACTTTGTCATTGTTTTCTTCACAATATAGCTTTACGTTCAATTCTCATTTGTATTCCGTTGTCATCTGTTTTGATATCTACGTCTTTGGCTTCAATATCTATGGGTATTTCGTTATTGCCATCTTTCCGATGACTCACTTGGCTTAGACTGGGACAGCAGTTGAGGACAAAGATCGTGTGTGTGTAGGGGGGAACGGAGGGTGGCACAGAGCAGCTGCACCGCAGCACTGGGGTGGGGTTGCCATAGCAACCATTGCCGACGGGATGGAATCACGGTCACAGTTTGGTTCTGTTTTAGGTCCGTGGGGCGCCACTTTCTATGGGATGAGTTTCCATGGGCTCCTATGTCTGTTTCCACTCTATAGATCCTTCCTTTATGAGGAGTCCCCAATTCTTGAGGACAGTCCTCGAATTTAGTTTACTGTCCCCAAAAACGCCTGATGCCTTTGGAGACACAAATTGTCCTCAAATTTTGATGTTTGTCCTCAAGTGTCCTCGAATTCACATTACCTCATTAGCTCGCTCGTTAGATTTACAATGAAAAATGTTCTTAAAAGTAGTTTTTGCTATACTAGTTTTCCTACATGCTTCTTCTGAAAACAAATTTTGCCTGTTTTTGTTTTCCTTCTTTCTGAGTTTAACATGCACCGCGAGCAACTCAGAGGACTATAAGCAATCACCGGTCTCTAATTTAGAGACATTCGTTCCTAGGGAAGGGAGAGAGCAAGTGCGGTAAGACAAACACACCATTCATGCCTCATTCGGGACTCGAACCCGGGCCAACTTGTAAGAATGATCGTCAGTGACCAGCACTAAGACTCTGCACCACTGGCACGGTCAAATTTCGACTGCACTTGTTTTGAGGCAAAATGAAAATTTTTTGGTGTGCAGCTTGATTTTAATTCGGCACATATACCTAAGATAAAGCGTTTTACTTTTGCTAATATGTTCTCGTCATCATAGTTCTACTTTGTCAATAAAAATTACCAACATTCTACAAGATATAACCTTTTAAGACACACATTTTCAAATGCAAATCACACTTATTGAAGCAATGCAGTTTTGTGACAAAAAGATTTGCATATTTATATTGAATACGTATGTGTCCCCAAATGAACTGCTGATTTGAGAACGCTACGCCCTTTTGTCCTCAAATCAGTGTTCCAATATCTGGTTACCTTATGCAATGGGGATGGTTGTGCCTCTAGCAAAATGTACTTCCCACAGAGTATACTTCCTTGACATCTTTTAAGTGCACAGTTTCATGAATTCAAAAACAAAGCAACGTCAACGGAAGTTCGTCAAGCTCTGGACTTTTTCATAATATCGAGAATAATGCAAGTTATAACAAAAAGCACCTTATACTGTTAGTAAGCAAACAGCACACATCAGTGGTGTAGTGGTAACTGAAAAAATACGGGAAAGTCATCATTACCTAAGCCATGTCCACAGATATCATAGTCTCTGTATAAAACACGTGACGTCATAGCTTTCTGCGACTAATCGTATAATACGATTAATCGCAGAAAGCCATGCCTAAGCTGGCCACAAGTCAGGAATTTTTGAGAACTGCACACGAATTTAGTTTACTGTCCCCGAAAACGTCTGATGCCTTTGGGGACGGAAACTGTTTTCAAATTTTGATGTTTGTCCTCAAATGTCCTTGAATTTTCACTTCCTCATTAGCTCGCTAGGTATCTAATGAAAAATGTTCACCACCCCGCCGGTGGCGCAGTGGTCTAAGCGATGGCTTCTGATCATTCGTCCACGATGGGTTCGGGTTCCGATCACGGTGAGGCAAGAATGTTGTTTTCGTCTTACAGCACTGGCTCTCTCCCTTCCCTGGACCCAGTACCCCAATAATTAGGGACGGGCGACTGCTTCTAATCCAGTGAATTTCTCACGGTGGTCGTTAAACCACCAATAAAAAAATGTTCTTAAAAATATTTTTTTGGAGGTTTAACGACCACCGTGATCACTTCACTGAGCTAAAAGCAGTCGTCCGTCACTAATTTAGGGTCACTGGTTACAGGGAAGGGAGAGAGCCAGTGCCGTAAAACAAACACAACATCCATGCCTCACCGGGATTCGAACCCGGTCTTCTTTCGGACGAATGATCAGAGGCAATCGCTTAGACCACTGCGCCACCAAGCCAATTAGTGTGCCGGGGCGGCACACTAATTTCCCAACATCATTCTTGTGAAATCAAATTTTGATTGTTTTTTTTCTTTTTTCCGAGTTTAACTACCACCGCGCCTCCCCGGCGGCGCGGTGTTCTATGCGATGGTCTCTGATCATTCGTCCGAAAGGCGTCTGGGTTCGAATCCCGGTGAGGCATGGATGTTGTGTTTGTCTTACAGCACTGGCTCTCTCCCTTCCATGGAACCAGTGACTTGCCGCCCCGGTGGCGCGGTGGTCCAAGGCGTTGGCCTCTGATCATTCGTCCGAAAGGGGTCCGGGTTCGAATCCCGGTGAGGCATGGATGTTGTGTTTGTCTTACGGCACTGGATCTCTCCCTTCCCTGGAACCGGTGACCCTAAATTAGGGACGGGCGACTGCTTATAGCCCATTGAGTTGCTCACGGTGGTCGTTAAACCTCAAGAAAAAAAAACAAACAAAAAAACCAGTGACCCTAAATTATGGACGGGAGCCAGTGAGTTGCTCACGGTAGTCGTTAAACCTCCAATCAAAAAAAAAAAAAAAAAAAAAAAAAAAAAGAAGAAGAAAAACGACCACCTCGAGCAACTCTAAGGACTATAAGCAGCCATCTGTCCTTAATTTGGAGACATTTGTTCTAGGTAAGGGAGAGAGCAAGTGCTGTAAGACAAGCACACCACCCATGTCCCATTCAGGACTCGAACCCTTTCGAACTTGTACGAATGGTCAGTAACCAACACCAAGACACTGCACCACTGGCGCTGCCAATTTTTTTTTTGATTCGAGGTTTAACGACCACCGTGAGCAACTCAATGGGCTATAAGCAGTCGCCCGTCCCTAATTTAGGGTCACTGGTTCCAGGGAAGGGAGAGAGCCAGTGCCGTAAGACAAACACAACATCCATGCCTGACGGGATTCGAACCCGGACCCCTTACGGACGAATGATCAGAGGCCAGCGCCTTAGACCACTGCGCCACCGGGGCGGCGGCCAAATTTCGACTTTACTTGCTTTGAGTTCTTCCAAAAATTTTGGCGAAACGAAAAATTCGCCATTCCTAAGGAAAAGCATTTCACTTTTGCTAATCAGTGGCGTATCTTGGGTCCGAGACCCGGGCTATTTTACCCCCTTCACCGCACACGGTACTGTTTTTTTTTTAAAGTGCGAAGTTTTATTTTTAACTGTTAAATAATAGAAGTACTTTAAACTAATGCATGCTATTGCTGACATGATAACAAATAATTATGAGGATTAGGATTTGAATACTTTATTTGTGCATGAAGTCCACTCTTCTTTCCTTTTGTGTGAACTTGAGTATTACGTTTTCATAAAAGTTTCTTCCGAGTAGTTTTCCATATTAAAAAATAATGTTTTTCTCTGTTCACAAATCAGCCAAGTTGCTCAAATGTACATGTTCCTGTGTGGTTTTAAGATATATCTTGGTTCTTTTTAATGCAGAAAACCTTCTTTCGGCAGTTGCAGTTGTTGATGGAAACTTTAATATTAGCTCTGCTAATTTGTACACCTCACTAAACACAATGTCCAATTTTTTCAACTTTATTTAACAAGTAATATGTCTCTTACCGAATGTTTTTTCTATTCATGAAGGGAATAAAACCCCTTCAATTCATTTTTTAGTCGATCTGTATTAAAATTTGAAGCACAAAACTTATTAAAACAGTTCGAATCCAACAAAGTCACGAATTTAAGATATAATATCACTGATTTTAATTCATTGCAATTTCACACAAACTGAAACAACCGTCGCAAAACACGTGCTGCTTCAGGCGGAAGCATGGGGTGACTGAGGAAGTGGATGTTTCTTTTCTGAGCGAACAGTTGCGCAAAGCAATGGTCCATTCGCCTCCATACGCGCTCTTTCATGTTGTCATGGAAACGCTAGCAGGCGATCGTATCGAAGATCTTCGAATTAGAACAGCGAAGACTCTAGAAGAGCTGCTTGAGTTATGGCGTTGGCTTCGCTCGCCAGACTGAGTCAAAGAATGCGAATCCGCACGGTTTTTTTCGCAGCGAAAGCACCGACATATCTTAGCGCCGTTGATAATTGACTTCTATTTGTTTTTATTTAATTCAGTTTTATTTGTGCGTTCTCTGGACTTCGCAGCTAGCATAGCTAGCCTCGAATATACGCCACTGTTGCTGCTTTGTTCTCGCCATCATAGTTCTACTTTGTCAATACAAATAACCAACATTCTACAAGATATATCCTTTTAAGACACAAATTTTCATAATGTAATGTCACGCTTATTGAAGCAATGCAGTGTTGTGACAAAAAGATTTTCATGTTTATTTTGAATACGTATGTATCCCCAAATGAACTGCTGATATGGGACACCACGCCCAAACGTGGGGCATTAATTCCATCAACTGTGCAGTTTTTCTGTTGCATTTTTTATTGGAAAAGAATTACAGGGCATTTTTTCATTTTAACAAGAAAGCAAATTATGCTTTAAAAGATTTACCTGTATGCATGCCAGCTAGGGACTCCTTGAAGATTCTGGCAGTGTGGCACAAAGACATTTAAGATACATAGGCTGAAAAACTGTAAGTTAACCGGGCGACATTTGAAGTTCAGCGTTGTACGGAGGGAATCTGTCACATCTCGTTCTTTACTATAGGCGTTCGCGTGTTTATATCAATTACATCCATTTTTTTAATGTATAACGAGTAAAATTTAATTTTTTTTTTATAAATAGTGTGTATATATTGTAAAGTATTTCAGAAAATAATATAGCCAAATTTAATGAGTTAAACAGATTTTTAAAACGATTATATCTTGCGTAGCGTACGGATGTACCAATAAACAAACAACTGGCCAGCAGACACTTTCATTTCGTAGGTTTTCTCATAATAACTGTGATACTTTGGAGAAGTGGGTAAGTGCTCTAAGACGAGCTAACTGGAAACGAAGTTAAGCCAAGCCAAAATCTGACGATTGCCATTTAGCAATAAGTATCACACCAAGGAGGTTCACATACCTTTGCGGTCTCACTATACCCGTATCCCCTGTCTGGAAATAGAAAAGAGAAGTGCGACGACCAAGCTGTCCCCAGGAAAAAAAAGGAAACATATTCATATTTTCATCCGGATTTAAGTGCTAGTCACAACAATGTTGCCGTGACTTGCAGTTTCAATTTAGACTTCTCATCTTCTTTTCTAACCTTTCTATGGAAATAATAGAGGTGTTTTAGTATTTTAAGTGCAGGATAGTTAGCTAGTAACCTTTTGCACATACTTTATCTCTAAATATTAAGTTGGGGGACTTAGTTTTTACTAGAACCTTGTCTCATTTACCGTGACTTGCAGTTTCAATCTAGGCTCCTCACTTCCTTTCGTAATCTTTCCCTTGAAATAATAGAAGTGTTTTAATATTTTAAGTGCAAGATAGTAAGCTAGTAACCTTTTTCACTTATTTGATCTCTAAATATTAAATTGAGGGACTTAGTTTTTACCAGACCCTTGTGTCATTCACCAGACTGTGTATGGCACTAAAGGGAAGGTTTCTGGTTAAGTCTACACATGGTTTGTTAACTCGTGTTTCTTTTCCCAGACTTTTCAGCCTCGAGATTTGGAATTGTCTAAACTCTAATTGTATGAAGAGGGCATTTCTTTCTATCATATTTAATTTTACTTATTTTTTCTCCCGTTGAGTAGCTATTACGAACTCATAATACTGCGGGAAAAACTTCCGAAATTAAAAGTTTTGCTCTCGGCAATTTCTCTTAAGAATAAACAAATATATTAAAAAGATTTTTGAAATGACTTAGGAATTTTATGCAACTATACCACGCAGTCTGCAAGCAACTGAAGCCGAAATATATTTTACACGTAGGACAAGCGACGTTTCCCTTCAGTTATTTCATATCCCCCAAAATTACGACAATGATGTTGTCTCTAATCGTAAGTTAAAAGGCGCAATGTCTAATTTATACCCCATTGAAAAAAAATTAATACGCAGTATTAAAACAACTTAAAATTTCTTTTTTCGCGCAGGTAAAAGAGCTTAATTAACGTTGCTCACATACGACACATGCCGTTTTTACCGTACAAGCTCTTTGATCAAAATGTCGCCAGCTGTTGCCACTCATTTACACAGAACTTCCAGTCTATGTATCTTAAAGGTCTTTGGTGTGGTATGGCACATTATCCTGTTAGTAATGGCCATCACCAGCAGGAAACACAGTTGCCATGAGTGAGTGAACTTGGTTTGCAACGATGTTCAGATAACTGACAGGGGTTAGGGATTGTGCTATTGGGATAATGGGGCCTAAAGTGTCCCAAGAAAACATCTGTTGGGCGGAAACATCGCCGCCGCCGCCGCAGCCGCCAGCCTGTTTCCGCCCAACAGTGCATCTAGGTGCCATAGACTCCGTTGGTAATCGGCATATCCTCGCTCGTGATGCACCAGGAATCTCCATTCGTCAGATCAGGCCACTTTCTCCCAATCATCCACCGTGCAATCTCGATGATCTTGGGCCCATTTCATGCGTTGTTGGAGATGACGTGCAGTGAGCATGGGTCTTCGGCTACGCAGGCCCATGCGCAGAAGGCTGTGATGAATTGGGTGCTGTGGCGCATTGTCCTGATCACCACTGTCGTAGCTGCGGGGGATTTGTCGCACAGTGGCCCTGTGATCGCTGTGAACAATGCGACACAGTCTCCGCTCCCCTCTGGCATCAATGAGCTGCGGACGACACACGGATAAACAACAGTTCGTCGTTTGGCCGCATATGTGCACCACTTTTGATAAGTACTCAATACGGCGGTACGTGAACAACCCACAAACAGCGCCATTTCCAAAATCTTAGTTCCGAGGCGTCGTGCCATCACAATTTGTTTTTTATCGAATTCAGATAAATCCGCATCTTTTCCCATTTTGTCTCCGAACACTCTGCTAGCCGAAAGCCTGTCGTCGGGTTGTATATAAGTTGCTCTCTGAATTTCATCTGCGCCAAGGTTCGGTCTCCAGGCGCGCTCATTTGTGTAATCTGGGGGTAGTCATAATGTAATGGTTCATCGGTGTACGATGAAATATGATTACATATTTATTGCAATATATATTGCAATCAGGTGATGCGTAATATCACAGCCTCTCCTTGACAAATGTCAACCCCGCCTTCTCGTGGTGCATCCTGTTCCCACTAAAGGGGCTCTGACGACCGCCCATAGCGGTATAACTATACCATCGGGATTAGAGGAAATTCTATCCCACACTCACCAACCCGCTTGGCCAGCGTGGTGAGTTATGGCCAAACCCCTCCAAAATGATTCCACAACTTAAATCTTGGCCCTCAGTCTCCGGCAGCTGGAATGTACCTGGCCAAGGCAGCGGCCAGTGCGACATGAAGTCAGAGGGTGCTAAAAATCCCCGGAGAACCGGACTAGGCTGCCATCTGATGCTGACCTTGGCTACTTACAATGGACGCTCTCTATCTTCTGATTCAAGGCTTCTTGAATTGGAAGAGGAACTACAAAGGATCAAGTGGGACATCGTGGGGCTAAGTGAAGTAAGGAGAAAAGGAGAAGATCTCATCGAACTGAAAAGTGGACATCTCTTCTACTATCGTGGGACAGATACTGGCAGAACTAGTGGTGTTGGATTTATAATAAACAAGAAACTGAAGGATAAAGTTGTAGAAGTTGAAAGTTCCTCTGACAGAGCTGCACGACTTGTTATCCAACTCTCGAAAAGATACCAGGCTCAGATTATTCAAACTTATGCACCCACCACATGTCATCCTGAAGAAGAAATTGAAGAATTTTATGAGGAAATTTGTCATCTAAATAATAAAGGTAAGCAGCACTTGAAAATAATTATGGGAGATTTCAATGCAAAAATAGGGCAACGGCAACAGAATGAAACTTCAGTAGGTAAATTCGGTCATGGCAACAGAAACCAGCGTGGAAATACTCTCGTTGAGTTTGCAGAGGCAGAAGGGTTTTTCATCTTGAACTCCTTCTTCAAGAAAAAGCCACACAGGAAATGGACATGGAGACATCCAAATGGAACGACAAGTGAAATTGATTTTATTATGTGTAACAAAAAATTCGTCATAGAAGACTGCAGTGTGCTAAACAAGTTCAACACAGGTAGTGACCATAGATTGGTGAGATGTAAGATGCACCTCAACACTAAACTTGAACGTGGCAAGCTCATAAGACAAACAAAATCTATTGACATAACCAACCTTAAAAAACACCATAATACCTTCAAGTTAGAACTGAAGAACAGGTTCTCTGCTTTAGAAGGCCTAACATCGGAAGAAGTGGACATCTCTGAAGTTAACAGAAAAGTAACCAAAGCTCTTATGGAAACAGCAACAAAATTAGCTGGGTCTAAGAACAAGTTGCATGTGAACAAATTATCAGGAAAAACCAAAATGTTGATGCAAAAAAGAAGAGAGATGAGGACAACTAAAGAAGATGTGACTTCCAAAGTGGAATATATAGAGCTATGCAAGACAGTAAGAAAAAGTATCACTGAAGACGTAAGGAAATTCAACTGTGAACTAGTGAGGAAAGCAATTAAAAACAACCAAAGCCTAAAGATAGCAAAGGGACATCTCAGTAAGGGAAGAAAACAGATTATGGCACTGACAAAAGAAGATGGTTCTGTAACAAGAAATAGAGGCGAAATTTTGACAAGAGTGAAAGATTTCTACTCCAAATTATATGAAAGGGATGATATATGCACTCCAGACATCATGAAAGATACCAGTACCAGAGTTCCTCCAGTCCTTCCAGCAGAAGTTGCACATGCAATCAAGAACATGAAGCGAGGAAAAGCTCCAGGAGAAGATGGAATTACTGTAGACATCATACAAGAAGCAAGTGGAGAAATCGAAACAGTACTCGCCCAAATTTTCACTCGATGCCTTAATGAAGGAAAGATTCCTGAGGATTGGAACACCGCTACAATGATCCTGCTACATAAGAAAGGTGACATTGAGGATCTCGGAAACTACAGACCTATCAGCCTCCTATCAGTAGTTTATAAAATCTTCACTAAAGTTCTTTCACACCGCTTGAAGGTAACACTGGACATGGCTCAACCGAGAGAACAAGCTGGATTCAGGAGTGGCTACAGCACAATAGATCATATCCACGTGCTGAGAGAACTAATTGAAAGAGCGAGGGAATATGACCTTCCATTGTGCATGGCTTTTATCGATTATGAAAAAGCCTTTGATTCGGTGAAACCATCAGCAGTTACAATGGCTCTGAAAACCTGCGGTATTGAAGATGCATACATTAATATTATTAATAACATCTATGAAAATGCAAGTGCAAAGATTCGGCTGTTTGAAAATACAACACACATAAAAATTGGAAAGGGAGTGAGACAAGGTGACACCATATCTCCGAAGCTCTTTAATGCCACATTGGAAAATGTCTTTCAATCACTGAACTGGGAAAACAAAGGGATAAAGATTAATGGAGATAATCTAACCCACCTTCGTTTTGCTGATGACGTAGTCATTTTTGCAACTACCCCATCAGAGCTGCAGAGTATGATCCAGGAACTTGCTGACAAGAGTAAAGAAGTGGGATTAAAAATGAACTTTCAGAAGACAAAAGTGATGTTCAATGCTTTTACAAGAAATGAAGATTTATCGATTGATGGAGAAAAGCTGGAGATAACAGACACGTACGTTTATCTTGGACAGCAGATATCAAGTGAGGGTCACATTGATGAAGAAATTAATCGGCGTACAAAACTTGCCTGGAGAGCTTTTGGAAGAAACAGCATAATTTTCAAGAGCAATATGCCATTATGTCTTAAAAGAAAAGTGTTTGATCAATGCATCCTTCCAGTGCTTACGTATGGTGCGGAGACGTGGACCTTAACTAAAAGAGACATACAAAGGCTGAAGACAACTCAAAGCAGCATGGAGAGGTGCATGCTTGGTGTAACCAGGAGAGATAAGAAGAGGAACTCGTGGACCCGAAAAATGACAAGAGTGGAAGACATCATGATCAGAGTTAAATCCCTGAAATGGCAATGGGCTGGACATACTGCCAGAAGGACAGATCATCGATGGACAGCCGAAATTTTAGATTGGATTCCAAGGGACAGGAAAAGACCCAGAAGAAGACCACATGGGAGATGGGTGGATGAAATTCGAAAGTATGCAGGGGTGACATGGAGGAGACTGGCACAAGACAGACCGTTGTGGAGGAAACTTGGGGAGACCTTCGTCCAGCAGTGGATTGATAATGGTTGACAATGATGATGATGATGATATTGCAATAACTACACAAAAATAAAATACAAGTACATAACCAAGACCAAAATCTCAACAAATGTATCCAAAAAGACAAGACACATAAATGAAAAAAATATATATATATTAAACTGCAAATAATGCAGATGCACTAACGGTCGTCATCAGGGAAGCACCCGTTTTGCATGTGGCTTTTCTGAGACCAGAAAAGGGACGGATATATACACCAAAAATCCCTCTGGCGGTGCTCTCAATGCCACTGAATGAAATAACTATGTATTGCAATAACTACACTGAAGAGCAATTTAATTAGAGATACCTGTCTAGTAACGTGTAGCACCACCTTTCGCCCTGATGACGGCGGCGATTCGTCTCGGTATGGACTCGACAAGACACCGGAAGCGTTGGGAAGCCATACGGATCCACGACCCCTGAACAAGCTCCCACAGTTCACGAAGATTTGATGGAGGGGGTCAAAGCCTCGAACATCTCTCTCGATGGCATCCCAGATGTGCTCGATGGGATTGAGGTGAGGGGACCTAGATGGGCAAGGAAGCGAGGCCACGTCGGTGGAGTGTTCATCCAACCATTCGGATACAATTCGGGAGCGATGGCACGGGGCATTGTCTTGTTGCCAGATGAGGTCCCCAGTGGGATGTTGAAGACGTACAAATGGGAGCAAATAGTCGTCCAAGATATCCCCGTAACGTTGACCTGTGAGGGACGATGTCGCACGTACCAGGGGTCCCATTTCAGTCCACGTAAACAGTCCCCAGACGAGAATGCCACCCCCACTAGCTTGAAGAGTACCCTGCTGGCAAGAAGGATCCACCGCTTCATGTGGTTTGCGCCGTACTCGTATCCTGCCATCCGCATGTATCAACGCGAATTTTGACTCATCAGTCCAGGCAATATTTTCCCACATGTCTAGGGTCCAGTGGCGATGTTCCCGCGCCCATGCTAATCTTTGCACACTGTGATGTGCGGTCAGCAGCGGTACCCTCGTGGGACGATGGCTTCTGTACCCCATAGCGAGGAGATGGTTCTGGATGGTGTGGCTTCTTACAGGTTTTTGTGCACCAGCGTTAAATTGCCGAGGGATTTCTTGCACTGAGGCCCGTCTATCCGCTGTTACAATGCGAGCTAGCCGACGATCACCCCGCTCATCCACATGCTGTTGTCCACGGCAGTTGGCCCTTGCAGGGATGGTTTAACTGGATTCGATGTACTCACGGTGCACCCGTGACACAGTGGCTCGTGAAAATCCCAGTGCCTGCACGACTTCCGAGATGAAGTGACCCATTCGTCGGGTCCCGACAATTTGCCCACGATCAAATACGCTTAGATCCTTCGTCTTACCCATACTGCGTCAGACTCTTATTGATTCCCGTCGCTTCACTCCTTATATTGTCGGATCGCTGCATACGTCATGTTGTTTCCGTTTACAGGGCCGCCCACAGCGCCACATTCGCATATCGCCAATTGTCTCTACTTCAATTGCTCTTCAGTGTATATATATACAGCCTCTCCTTGACAAATATCAACCCCGCCTTCTCGTAGTGCATCCTGTTCCCACTAAAGGGGCTCTGACGACGGCCAATAGGGGTATAACTATACCATCGGGATTAGAGGAAATGCTATCCCACACTCACCAACCCGCTTGACCAGCGTGGTGAGTTATGGCCAAAATCCCACCAAATGACTCCACAACTTAAATCTTGGCCCTCAGTCTTCGGCAGCTGGAATGTACCTGGCCAAGGCAGCGGCCAGTGCGACATGAAGACAGAGGGTGCAAAGAATCCTCGGAGGACCGGACTAGGCTGCCATCTGATACTGACCTTGGCTATGTATAATGGACGCTTCCTATCTTCTGATTAAAGGCTTCTTGAATTGGAAGAGGAACCTCAAAGGATCAAGTGGGGCATCGTCGGGCTAAGTGAGGTAAGGAGAAAAGGAGAAGATCTCATTGAACTGAAAAGTGGACATCTCTTCTACTATCGTGGGACAGATGCTGGCAGAACTAGTGGTGTTGGATTTATAACAAAAAAGAAACTGAAGGATAAAGTTTTGGAAGTTGAAAGTTCCTCTGACAGAGCTGCACGACTCGTTATCCAAATCTGGAGAAGATACAAGGCTCAGATTATTCAAACTTATGCACCCACCACAAGTCATCCTGAAGAAGAAATTGAAGAATTTTATGAGGAAATTCGTCATCTAAATAATAAAGGTAAGCAGCATTTGAAGATATTTATTTGAGATTTCAATGCAAAAATAAGGCAACGGCAACAGAATTAAACTTCAGTAGGTAAATTCGGTGACGGCAACAGAAACCAGCGTGGAAATACTCTCGTAGAGTTTGCGGAGGCAGAAGGGTTTTTCACCTTGAACTCCTTTTTCAAGAAAAAGCCACACAGGAAATGGACATGGAGACATCCAAATGGGGCGACAAGTGAAATTGATTTTATTATGTGTAACAAAAAATTCGTCATAGAAGACTGCAGTGTGCTAAACAAGTTCAACACAGGCAGTGACCATAGATTGGTGAGATGTTAGATGCACCTCAACACTAAACTGGAACGTGGCAAGCTCATAAGACAAACAAAATGTATTGACATAACCAACCTTAAAAAAAACCATAATACCTTCAAGTTAGAACTGAAGAACAGATTTTTTGCTTTAGAAGGCCTAACATCGGAAGAAGTGGATATTTCTGAAGTTAACAGAAAAGTAACCAAACTCTTATGGAAACAGCAACAAAATTAGCTGGGTCTAAGAACAAGTTGCATGTGAACAAATTATCAGGAAAAACCAAAATGTTGACGCGAAAAAGAAGAGAGATGAGGACAACTAAAGAAGATGTGACTGCCAAAGTGGAATATATAGAGCTATGGAAGACAGTACGAAAAAGTATCACTGAAGACGTAAGGATTTTCAACTGTGAACTAGGGAGAAAAGCAATTGAAAACAACCAAAGCCTAAAGATAGCAAAGGGACATCTCAGTAAGGAAAGAAAACAGATTATGGCACTGAGAAAAGAAGATGGTTCTGTAACAAGAAGTAGAGGTGAAATTTTGACAAGAGTGAAAGATTTCTACTCCAAATTATATGAAAGGGATGATACATGTACTCCAGACATCATGAAAGGTACCAGTACCAGAGTTCCTCCAGTCCTTCCAGCAGAAGTTGCACATGCAATCAAGAACATGAAGCGAGGAAAAGCTCCAGGAGAAGATGGCATTACTGTAGACATCATACAAGAAGCAAGTGGAGAAATCGAAACAGTACTCGCCCATATTTTAACTCGATGCCTTTATGAAGGGAAGATTCCTGAGGATTGGAACAACTCCACAATGATCTTGCTACATAAAAAAGGTGACATTGAGGATCTCAGGAACTACAGACCTATCAGCCTCCTATCAGTGGTTTAAAAAATCTTCACTAAAGTTCTTTCACACCGCTTGAAAGTAACACTGGACATGGCTCAACCGAGAGAACAAGCTGGATTCAGGAGTGGCTACAGCACAATAGATCATATCCACGTACCGAGAGAACTAATTGAAAGAGCGAGGGAATATGAACTTCCATTGTGCATGGCTTTTATCGATTATGAAAAAGCCTTTGATTTGGTGAAACCATCAGCAGTTGCAATGGCTCTGAACTCCTGCGGTATTAAAGATGCGTACATTAATATTATTAATAACATCTATGAAAATGCAAGTGCAAAGATTGGACTGTTTGAAAGTACAACACACATTAAAATTGGAAAGGGAGTGAGACAAAGTGACACCATATCTCCGAAGCTCTTTAATGCCACATTGGAACATGTCTTTCAATCACTGAACTGGGAAAACAAATGGGGTTTAAAATTAATGGAGATTATCTAGCCCACCTTCCTTTTTGCTGATGACGTAGTCATTTTTGCAAATACCCCATCAGAGCTGCAGAGTATGATCCAGGGACATTGCAGACAAGAGTAAAGAAGTGGGATTAAAAATGAACTTTCGGAAGCCAAAAGTGATGTTCAATGCTTTTACAAGAAAAGAAGATCTATTGATTGATGGAGAAAAGCTGGAGATTACAGACATGTACATTTATCTTGGACAATAGATATTAAGTGAGGGTCACATTGATGAAGAAATTAATCGGCGTACAAAACTTTTCTGGAGAGCTTTTGGAAGAAACAGCATAATTTTCAAGAGCAATATGCCATTATGTCTTAAAAGAAAAGTGTTTGATCAATGCATCCTTCCAGTGCTTACGTATGGTGCAGAGAAGTGGACCTTAACTAAAAGAGACATACAAAGGCTGCAGACAACTCAGAGAAGCATGGAGAGGTGCATGCTTCGTGTAACCAGGAGAGATAAGAAGAGAAACTCGTGGATCCGAAAAATGACAAGAGTGGAAGACATCATGATCAGAGTTAAATCTCTGAAATGGCAATGGGCTGGACTTACTGCCAGAAGACCAGACCATCGATGGACAGCCGAAATTTTAGATTGGATTCCAAGGGACTGGAAAAGACCCAGAAGAAGACCACATGGGAGATCGGTGGATGAAATTCGAAAGTATGTGGGAGTGACATGGAGGACTCTGGCACAAGATAGACCGTTGTGGAGGAAACTCGGGGAGACCTTCGTCCAGCAGTGGATTGATAATGGTTGACAATGATGATATATATATATATATATATATATATATATATATATATATATGGGATGTAAGGTCAGGTGATGCGTAACATCACAGCCTCTCCTTGACAAATGTCAACCCCGCCTTCTCGTGGTGCATCCTGTTCCCACTAAAGCGGCTCTGACGACCGCCCATAGCGGTATAACTATACCATCGGGATTAGAGGAAATTCTATCCCACACTCACCAACCCGCTTGGCCAGCGTGGTGAGTTATGGCCAAACCCCTCCAAAATGATTCCACAACTTAAATCTTGGCCCTCAGTCTCCGGCAGCTGGAATGTACCTGGCCAAGGCTGCGGCCAGTGCGACATGAAGGCAGAGGGTGCTAAGAATCCCCGGAGGACCGGACTAGGCTGCCATCTGATGCTGACCTTGGCTACTTACAATGGACGCTCCCTATCTTCTGATTCAAGGCTTCTTGAATTGGAAGAGGAACTACAAAGGATCAAGTGGGACATCGTGGGGCTAAGTGAGGTAAGGAGAAAAGGAGAAGATCTCATCGAACTGAAAAGTGGACATCTCTTCTACTATCGTGGGACAGATACTGGCAGAACTAGTGGTGTTGGATTTATAATAAACAAGAAACTGAAGGATAAAGTTGTAGAAGTTGAAAGTTCCTCTGACAGAGCTGCACGACTTGTTATCCAACTCTCGAAAAGATACCAGGCTCAGATTATTCAAACTTATGCACCCACCACAAGTCATCCTGAAGAAGAAATTGAAGAATTTTATGAGGAAATTTGTCATCTAAATAATAAAGGTAAGCAGCACTTGAAAATAATTATGGGAGATTTCAATGCAAAAATAGGGCAACGGCAACAGAATGAAACTTCAGTAGGTAAATTCGGTCACGGCAACAGAAACCAGCGTGGAAATACTCTCGTTGAGTTTGCAGAGGCAGAAGGGTTTTTCATCTTGAACTCCTTCTTCAAGAAAAAGCCACACAGGAAATGGACATGGAGACATCCAAATGGGACGACAAGTGAAATTGATTTTATTATGTGTAACAAAAAATTCGTCATAGAAGACTGCAGTGTGCTAAACAAGTTCAACACAGGTAGTGACCATAGATTGGTGAGATGTAAGATGCACCTCAACACTAAACTTGAACGTGGCAAGCTCATAAGACAAACAAAATCTATTGACATAACCAACCTTAAAAAACACCATAATACCTTCAAGTTAGAACTGAAGAACAGGTTCTCTGCTTTAGAAGGCCTAACATCGGAAGAAGTGGACATCTCTGAAGTTAACAGAAAAGTAACCAAAGCTCTGATGGAAACAGCAACAAAATTAGCTGGGTCTAAGAACAAGTTGCATGTGAACAAATTATCAGGAAAAACCAAAATGTTGATGCAAAAAAGAAGAGAGATGAGGACAACTAAAGAAGATGTGACTTCCAAAGTGGAATATATAGAGCTATGCAAGACAGTAAGAAAAAGTATCACTGAAGACGTAAGGAAATTCAACTGTGAACTAGTGAGGAAAGCAATTGAAAACAACCAAAGCCTAAAGATAGCAAAGGGACATCTCAGTAAGGGAAGAAAACAGATTATGGCACTGAGAAAAGAAGATGGTTCTGTAACAAGAAATAGAGGCAGAAATTTTGACAAGAGTGAAAGATTTCTACTCCAAATTATATCAAAGGGATGATATATGCACTCCAGACATCATGAAAGATACCAGTACCAGAGTTCCTCCAGTCCTTCCAGCAGAAGTTGCACATGCAATCAAGAACATGAAGCGATTAAAAGCTCCAGGAGAAGATGGAATTACTGTAGACATCATACAAGAAGCAAGTGGAGAAATCGAAACAGTACTCGCCCAAATTTTCACTCGATGCCTTAATGAAGGAAAGATTCCTGAGGATTGGAACACCGCTACAATGATCCTGCTACATAAGAAAGGTGACATTGAGGATCTCGGAAACTACAGACTTATCAGCCTCCTATCAGTAGTTTATAAAATCTTCACTAAAGTTCTTTCACACCGCTTGAAGGTAACACTGGACATGGCTCAACCGAGAGAACAAGCTGGATTCAGGAGTGGCTACAGCACAATAGATCATATCCACGTGCTGAGAGAACTAATTGAAAGAGCGAGGGAATATGAACTTCCATTGTGCATGGCTTTTATCGATTATGAAAAAGCCTTTGATTCGGTGAAACCATCAGCAGTTACAATGGCTCTGAAAACCTGCGGTATTGAAGATGCATACATTAATATTATTAATAACATCTATGAAAATGCAAGTGCAAAGATTAGGCTGTTTGAAAATGCAACACACGTAAAAATTGGAAAGGGAGTGAGACAAGGTGACACCATATCTCCGAAGCTCTTTAATGCTACATTGGAGGGTGTTTTTCATTCGCTGAGCTGGGAAAACAAGGGGATAAAGATTAATGGAGATTATCTAACCCACCTTCGTTTTGCTGATGACGTAGTCATTTTTGCAACTACCCCATCAGAGCTGCAGAGTATGATCCAGGAACTTGCTGACAAGAGTAAAGAAGTGGGATTAAAAATGAACTTTCAGAAGACAAAAGTGATGTTCAATGCTTTTACAAGAAATGAAGATTTATCGATTGATGGAGAAAAGCTGGAGATAACAGACACGTACGTTTATCTTGGACAGCAGATATCAAGTGAGGGTCACATTGATGAAGAAATTAATCGGCGTACAAAACTTGCCTGGAGAGCTTTTGGAAGAAACAGCATAATTTTCAAGAGCAATATGCCATTATGTCTTAAAAGAAAAGTGTTTGATCAATGCATCCTTCCAGTGCTTACGTATGGTGCAGAGACGTGGACCTTAACTAAAAGAGACATACAAAGGCTGCAGACAACTCAAAGCAGCATGGAGAGGTGCATGCTTGGTGTAACCAGGAGAGATAAGAAGAGGAACTCGTGGATCCGAAAAATGACAAGAGTGGAAGACATCATGATCAGAGTTAAATCCCTGAAATGGCAATGGCCTGGACATACTGCCAGAAGGACAGATCATCGATGGACAGCCGAAATTTTAGATTGGATTCCAAGGGACAGGAAAAGACCCAGAAGAAGACCACATGGGAGATGGGTGGATGAAATTCGAAAGTATGCAGGGGTGACATGGAGGAGACTGGCACAAGACAGACCGTTGTGGAGGAAACTTGGGGAGACCTTCGTCCAGCAGTGGATTGATAATGGTTGACAATGATGATGATGATATATATATATATATATATATATATATATATATATATATATATATATATTATGTAATTGGTTTTGATTATTGTTTTCAAATGTGTCAACATATTACGTAATTATTGAAAACTAATATATGTTAAAATAAGGGTTATTTAAATAATTTCCCGAACATTTTAAAAGGGGTCATGGTTTTGCCTTGCACTGTGCATTTCAGTTTTTTTATACAGAAACGCCGCTCGATGGTTAAGTGCCTGAGGCGTTGGCTTCTAATTACTGTTCGAAGCTAGCCTATGGCTTATCTCACTTAAAGTTAAACTTGCCCTAATAACTTGGCTTCACTGTAAAATAACACTTAACTTACTGAATTACCCTATGAAAGTTTCACTTTTCTTTTCAGTTGAAAGTCTGAATTATTATATAACTTATATTTATACAACAAAACAGTGAATTACTCAGAAACAAAGGGGTACTTACGAGATCAATAGTTCATTCGCAACCAGCACGTCATCTAATTAGCACACATTTAGCCACAATCTATTAGACCAGGGGTGTGTGTGTGACTGGAGGTTTAAGGACCACCCTTAGTAACTCAATGGGCTATAAGCAGTCACCCGTCCCTAATTTTGGGTCACTGGTTCGAGGGAAGGGAGAGAACCAGTGCCGGAAGACAAACACAACATCCATGCCTCACAGGGATTCGAACCCGTACCTCTTTCTGACGAATGATCAGAGGCCATCGCTTAGACCACTGCGCCACCGGGGCGGCCCAGGGGTGGGAACGTGCTGCCTTCTAGGCCATTAAGTGCGGTCTTTTGAGTGAATCCAAATTTTGCCTAACAAATCCTTTTATTTTTATTAATATGTTTTTGTTAGTCTTGTATTAGTTTTTATTTTAATCTTAAAATGACCGTATTTAAAATACCAAAGCGTAAAAGAAGATTGAACGAAGTAATGCTTCCCGACTGACGTCCACTATTAAAACATAAGTAAGTCCTAAGGGCTATTTTGACACCTGCTACGGTCATTATTTTGTTCTATGGCTCCTAAAGAACTACAGATGGAATTTTGATTGAGCTCTCAGAAGATGTCATTTTAGTGTTCTTACTTGACGCTAAGAAAGATCCAATTGAAATACGGAAAAATGCAATAGAATACCCACGCCTTCGGTAACATGCACGAAAAATGCTCTCTTACTTTTCAACCATTTATTCCTGCGTATCTACATTCTCCTACCTAACCCAAATCAAGACGCCATTAAAGTAACAAATCATGGATACCCATCTAGAGAATCAGCTAAAACTGTGGACCTCCATGTTGCAAGCAAGTATTCAAATGCTTTCCAACAAAATGCAGTCACAACAAAGTCATTAAAAGGTCAGTTAACTTTGCAATTAACAATTTTTTTTTCATTTTCTGAAGTTAGTTGGTACATAGTAAAGAGTAAGATTTTTACAAAATAATGTGCATTTTGAACGGCCTTATTAGCTAAATTAATAAAACATAACCATAATTATGCAATCCAACATTTGTTCGTCTACTGACGTCATCAAAGTGCAGGTCGTGCCATCTTTTTTCTGGACAATTAACGCGTTCACAAGAATGAAAATTTGAACATCGATTAAAATAGCTTCATTTTATAACTTGGAATACCTAATATTTTCTAAAACATAACCATAATTATGCAATCCAACATTTGTTTGTCTACTGACGTCATCAAAGTACAGGTCGCGCCATCTTTGTTTCCGGTTTCAACACCACCAAAGGAAAAGTTGTTGATTTTTAATATAATTATGGTTATGTTTTAGAAAATATTAAGTATTCCAAGTGATAATAAGATGTTATTTTAATCGATGTTCAAATTTTCTTCCTTGGGGACACATTAATTGTGAAGGAAATGTGTACGAAAGTTTTTCCATTGGAAGTATAGGAAGCAAAAATTACTTGACGTCCACCTTAATACTGTAATATGGGATAAGGGCGATGGAATGGATCGCAATTCTATGTCCTGACCTTTGACCCCATTTCGTCCATTTTCAACAGGGTTCGTCTTCAGGTGGTCCCCTACCACATACTGACATTTCGTCGAAATCGAACCATTTTTACACACGCTATGATGCATAAAGGCAATGGAATGCATCCCGCTCTTATGTCCTGACCTTTGACCCCAATTCACCCATTTTGAATAAGGTTTGTCTCCAGGCGGTCCCTTACCGCATAGTCAAATTTCATTGAAATCGAACCATATTTACGCAAGTTATGACGTATAAGTGCAATGGAATGGATCCCGCTCCTACGTCGTGACCTGGGACCCCATTTGTCCCATTTTCAATAGGGTTCGTCCCTAGGTGGCCCCCTACCACATACTAAAATTTCATCGAAATTGAACCATTTTTACGCCAGTTATCGAGCGGACAGACGGACCGACGGACGGACGGTCGGACGGACAAAGCTGGAGCATATACGCTTCTTCAACCTACGGTTGGAAAGCGTAAAAAAATGCGAAAGGTTATCGACGTGAATGGATGTTGCGCCTCACATAGATAAAAAGAAATGTGTTTATTGTCTTATTGCATAAAGATCTGGCCTTTTGTCTTTTGTGCCTTATCGAATAACATGATAGCTATATTGTTTGAGATTTCAGAACAGTGATGGGCTCTCCACGTGGTCGCGGGGGAGATGTGAGTGCCATCAAAAATCACGTGACCACAATTTTTGTTTCGAAGAAATCAGTGAAGACAAAGGGACATCTGTTTCCTTTTGTTCATCGGGTCGCAAGCAAAAATAAGGAAATAAACAGAGACAATGATTATTCGCTATTATGTAAGATTATGACAGTAAACATGAACATTTCACAAAGAAAAAAATGTTTTGGTTATGTATTTATTTTCTTTTAATCATAGAATGATAGCTGTGCAACAACAATGCTGAAAACGAAGATGGTAGATCTGACAGTGATATTGTGCTCCTCGTTTACATACCAAACATTAACAATTTGTTGTAAGCTGACCTACTTGAGGGTACCCTTCGACGGAATAACCTTGGGCAAGAACTCAAATTGTTTCTCTTAAAATACAGGGACCCCTCTAAAATGTGTCAAAGTGCAACACCTTCTGAATATCGCATATGGGGTATTTGTTAAGGTCACTCCCGTATCATACTTTTGGCGAGGAGCGTTAATTCACATAAAACGTTTTACCAAAAAATAATAATATTTTATCATAATAACGTTTTACCAAAAATTAATGCATTGAAGAGAAGATGAGCTCTATATAACATACTAAATGGGCTTATAAATACAGCATTACTATCTAATTAATTTGAAAGATCATCAGGATCCAAACTTTTAAGAACTACTCTTTGCAGGGCCGGATTATGCTTTTAGTGTGCCCTAGCCAGCAGAGCTGAAACGGGCTGAGTCCTAGCCCAAAAGCCCGAAGTACAGCCCGGGCCCGAATCGGGCTCTGGCTGTAGAATATTTACTGCGGTTTTGGCTCGGGCGGGCTCGGGCGGGCTCGGGCGGGCTCGGGCTCTTAGAGAGAGGGATAGCGAGAGAATTTTTTTTATACATACACTGAAGAGCAATTGAATTCGAGACAGCTGCCGTTATGCAAATGTGGCGCTGTGGGCGGCCCTGTAAACGGAAACGACATGACGTATACAGCGATCCAACAATATAAGGAGTGATGCCACGGGAATCAGTAAGAGTCGGATGCAGTATGGGTAAGACGAAGGATCTAAGCGCATTTGATCGTGGGCAAATTGTCGGGGCCCGACGAATGGGTCACTCCATCTCGGAAATCGTGCAGGCACTGGGATTTTTACGAGCCACTGTGTCACGGGTGCACCGTGAGTACATCGAATCCGGTAAAACCGTCCCTGCAAGGGCCAACTGCCGTGGACAACAGCGTGTGGATGAGCAGGGTCATTGTCGGCTAGCTCGCATTGTAACAGCAGATAGACGGGCCACAGTGCAAGAAATCACTCGGCAATTTAACGCTGGTGCACAAAAATCTGTAAGAAGCCACTCAATCCAGAACCATCTCCTCGCTATGGGGTACAGAAGCCATCGTCCCACGAGGGTACCGCTGCTGACCGCACATCACAGGGTGCAAAGATTAGCATGGACGCAGGAACATCGCCACTGGACCCTAGACATGTGGGAAAATGTTGCCTGGACTGATGAGTCGAGATTCACGTTGGTACATGCGGGTGGCAGGGTACGAGTACGGCCCAAACCACACGAAGCGATGGATCCTTCTTGTCAGCAGGGTACTCTTCAAGCTGGTGGGGGTGGCATTCTGGTCTGGAGACTGTTTACGTGGAATGAAATAGGACCCTGGTATGTATGACATCGTCCTTCATAGGCCAACGTTACCGGGATATTCTGGACTACCATTTGCTCCCGTTTGTGCGTCTTCAACATCCCACTGGGGACCTCATCCTGCAACAAGACAATTCACCGTGCCATCGCTTCCGAATTGTATCCAAATGGTTGGGTCTACACTCCACCGACGTGACCTCGCTTCTTTGGCCAGCTAGGTCACCTGACCTCAACCCCATTTGTTGCAGCACTCGTGAGCGAGTGCGCACCTTTTCCCTGTATTGGAAATTGAGAAGTAATCGGAAAAGCGGAAAAGAAATGGGATTTAAAAAATTAATCAAATGTTTGGGAGAGATTTTGGGGAGCTAGTGTAAGAATTATTAAAATAAGGATTTTATAAACTTCACGCTCTTCAGACGCTCTGCATTTCACAATTTAATTTCCCCTTAGATTTTCTTCCGTGGATTCGCGCCTAGGAAGGTCAGGAAAGTACCGCTCTTTCCCCTTCTCCCCCACCCTCTCTCTCTCTCTCCGAGTCGAAGGGCTTCCAGCCGTCCGCTTGCTGTGGCATGGGACCGCGGGGCATCCTTTCCCTAACTGCTACGAGCCAGCAATATTGGGTAAGGCGAAGTAATTCAAGTCAGGGAAATAGCGGGTAGACATTTTATTGGAGCTCGGCGCCAGTCGTCTTGAGAATTGATGCACCAAGTCTGGAAGAAAAGAATAGCTTGACGCCAGGCAAAGGAAAACTTCGGGAAGAGGAGTCAGCATGAAAACTTCGGAAAGAGAGAGATAGCATGAGAACTTCGGGAAGAGAGGAGATAGCATGAAAACTTCGAAGAGAATGATGAGAGAATCTACACAGATAGCATGAGAACTTCGGAAAGATAGGAGATGGCATGAAAACTTCGGAAGGAGAAGATATAGCATGGTGAAAGAAAGTTGAGAAAGACCTACCGATACGAGGATCGGAGATAGAGGAAATCGAAATGATGCGAGAAGGCTGTATCACCGCCTCGCTATTGCTGAGGATTTAGCCGAGGACCGAGAATGTGCACAAGAAAGAGAAATCTTCAATAGTACTTGACAAAGTGGACTCTGAAATCATGACGGTGAGATAAAAGATCCAGGACAGAAGGGAATCTGCATGAAAACTTCGGGAAGAGGAGAATGAAATGCCAGCCCTCATCGTAAGATAGAAGGTAGGACATTCCCGACCTTAACGTTTCCTCTTGTTTACATAATTAGTATGTTGAACCGAAAATTAAAGAAGAGCATAGTAGACTAAGTCAAGGTTGAAAGTAAAACCAGCTCTAAATTAATGCTGAGAAAAGTAGGGCAGAAATAGAAGAAATGAAATGGTTGAGTAAAGTAAATACCATTGATCAGAGCAGGAAATTGTGTAGTATAGGGAATCATTTTTAGTAAATTATGTTTCGAAATATTTCAGAATTATATTAAATGAAAATAAGAAATTAAAGTTAACCTTTAAATAAATAATTTTGCTAAAAGGGTCTTCAAACATTTTCATATGACTGAGTGTATATTTTTCTAGATTTCAAGCCTTCATCAGGCAAAATAAACATACTTTATTTTTACGTTATTATGAGTCGGCTAAATTTCATTTGAGTGTAAAATTTTGTAAAGTAAAAAGGTTAATCACGATTGAGAGTTGGATGTGTGAATAAATGATTTGGAATGAATGTTCAGAAAAATCCTCCAGTGCAATACTGAGTAACTTACGCATCAGTGCTAGTAAACAAATCTAAATTTGTAAGTTAACGAATTATTCAAAGAGAAATGAAAAGCTAGACGATTACTTTAAAACATTGCGGCACTCAGCGGACCCCGATACACGGAACGTCGGCTGGGTGAAACACAACGCCCATCCTCGAATAGCGAGCCTGTGTTTTCTCTAATACTGGGAAAACATAGTTTTTGAGATTCGAGTGATTACCCTTATTACTAATAATGACACGTGGCATATTCAAATGGCCCCCTAGCACACCGAGCACATCTGGGATGCCATCGAGAGAGATGTTAGAGGCTCTGACACCCTCCATGAAATCTTAGTGAACTGAGGGAGTTTCTTCAGGGGTCGTGGATCTGTATGGCTTCCCAACGCTTCCGGTGTTTTGTCGAGTCCATACCGAGACGAATCGCCGCCGTCATCAGGGCGAAAGGTGGTGCTACACGTTACTAGACAGGTATCTCTAATTCAGTTGTTCTTCAGTGTAAATGTGTTTTTATATGATTTAGAAAATGAGACACTTTATAGTTGGTAAAGGGAATTTTTCGGCAACTGGTTCTGGTTGAGGAGCGGGCATTCGAGCTGGCTATTTATTCCGGGCATGTGTAGAAAATGCCATAGGCCGTGCATTAGTGTGTTTCTGCAGAGAAGAAAAATATTTTTCAAGAACTAAAGATATTGAATAGTTGATAGCTTGACGACGATAATTTACCCCCTATCTCCACGCAGTAGCTCCCTGCTAATTCTATTTAACAGTGAACTTATTGCAGCATTACGAAATAATAATAGCATTATTTGAGCAACATAACAATAGCAGCATCGCCCGATCATTTTAGAAGTCCGGCCGCTCGAAGCACTTAAGGTGGAAACAAACGGTCAAAAAAAAAAAAAAAAAAAAAAGCGTACAGTTGCACTACAAAAATAGATAGAGGTCCCTTCTCCACTCCCCATTTGAGAAATACACTGGTTAATTGCAGGAGGAGGAAAGAGTGGAAGTGTAGAAAAGGGGATGTGTTTTTTACGCTTTCCAACCGTAGGTTGAAGAAGCGTATATGCTCCAGCTTTTACTGTATTAAAGGTTGAACAGGTTAGCCACTTTTCGGGCTCTTTCGGGCACGGGCTCTATCTTGCAATATAAAACTCGGGATCGGGGGGCTCGGGCTGATATATACCGCGGGCTTGGACGTGCTCGGGATCTGAAAATTGTGCCCGAACTCAGCACTGCTAGCCAAGAACGTAGCTAAAGGGCTGCGAGATTGGGCTTGAGCCCACCCTGAATTGCCCACCCAGTTCACAGTGTGACATTTTTCAATATATTTAACTTTAAAATATAGTCTGCATTTGCCAAGTAATAAGTCTTGTGTTTTATTTCATGTAATCCTATAGTATTTTCAACTAGGAAGTGTGTTGTTTACGTCTCCAAAAAAGGTTATCAAAATAGCACCTCAGGGCCTTGAAAATTCAGTTGTTCTCCACTCTTCTGATTCCTTAGTTTAAGAGTTTTGTTCCTGTTTTTATGACCAGGGCACTGATGAGGAGGGTGGATAGGAATTCACTGAGGGGTCGCTACTAATTGCTCTGTTGGTTTTCTTTACAAAATAGGGGATGACACGAAAAGTGGAGTCTAAAGCTACACTAGCGTCCTTAAGACTGCCCCGTGACAGCGAAAGTGCAGAAAGTGGTTGACGACTGCTTTGTTTGAGAGGAGTGCAAGGCAAAGTCGCTGGCTGGAAGGAAGGAAGTTAACGAGGATTGAGGTATTGTGTCTGCGAGGCACAACGTTAAAATTTGATTCAGATATTCAAAAACGACATTTTTTAAAAATAAATTGTTTACATACAGTACTATTTTCTTAAGCTCAAACGGCAAATTTTGAAAAAAAAAAAAAATAGTGAAGACAATGCATCCAGAGCAAGCAAAAAGTTAAAGGCGACATTCCGCCAACACTTCTATCTTACACAAGTGGCATGACTAGTCAGGTCCATGTATGTATGTGTGCCCAGGTGGAAAGGGTCGGAATTGTACGAATTCTTTTGTAGCCGCTAGTTTTCACTAGCGGCTACAAAAGAATGCATTGAAACTGCCCCGGTGGCACAGTGGTCTAAGCACTGGCTTATGACCATTCGTCAGAGAAGTGTTTGGGTTTGAATCCCGGTGAGTCATGGATGTTGTGTTTGTCTTACGGCGCGGGCTCTCTCCCTTCCCTGGAACCAGTGACCTTAAATTCAGTGATGTATTCAGGCATCTTCTCGGGGATGCTTGCCCCCCCTCCCCCGAAAATCCAAGAATTTCACCGTAGGTTTTTGGGCAATCGCCCCTTATATTTAGTCTAATTGTTTTCATTTCTATCTGACTATTTGCAGAAATTAATAAAAAAAACTTCAGAAAATGAGGGAAAATATTGCATTAATTAAAAAAAAAATCACCCACATGGACTTCAATCTGAAATTTCTATCATCCTTCAATAAAACATTGAACAGTCCTCGCTGAAGGGGCAGTTTTTCAAGCACTGACAACTTGGACTACTTCCGCAATAAAAACCTGATTCCACACAGTAGAGATGTTTGCAGTGCAATACATTACCATATTTTGGAAGCTGGCATTCAGTTTTATATGTCTTCTAGTAGATGCCCACTTTCCATTTATACGATTAAGCTTCAGTGTAGCTAACGTGACGTTAGTGCTTCCAATACAACAAAATATTTGCTACCTAATTTTTAACAATAGAAAATTATTAGAAATTGTTCCCATAAAAAGTGTTTTCTTTTTCCCCCTGGAGGTGGGTGGTTTACACTCTGCGACAAAAAAAAAAAAAAAAAAAAAAAAATCGATGCACCTCAAACTTGCATCCAAACGGTTAACTACTTTTTTGTCCTACTGTGTGCTAATCAAAATAATCTAAAAGGGGCTGAAACCAAATGGCAGGGGAATGGTTTACACCATACGCTTTCAAGTAACACTTTAATGATTCCTTTATGATCAGAAACACGCTTGTAGTAAGAAGAGGACATTTCTACCACTCCTAATGTTGTTGTTTGGGGGGGGGTTCTCCAGCACAGCAGTATCTTACTAGTATCCTGAATATTTTACACCACTCCGTGGTGAAATGCAAGGTGCATTACTGAATTAAAGCAAAGGTATACCATTTTTAATCACTTTTATGTGTAGATTTCTTGGAATTTACATTTGCGATATACGAGTATCAGAATTTTTTTTTATACTCCATTTAAAATTTTTATATGTGCTATATATATAAATAACAAAATTGTGATTATATGTTTCAGCCCCCTTAAAATTTGTAACTGCCCCCCTGGAAAAAACTCTCTGAATGCAACGCTGCTTAAATTAGGGACGGGCGACTGCTTATAGCCCATTGAGTTGCTCACGGTGGTCGTTTAACTTTCAATTAAAAGAAAACAAGTTAGTAAAATCATGCAATGCATTGATTATAATACGCTTTCCAACATACCAGAAATCCTTACTCAAGTTATTACTCAAGTTATGAGGATAATATCTGTGGAATAAATCTCGCTCCTGTGCGGTGACCTTTGATCCCATTTCGATGATATTCAACAAAACCGGTTCAGTATACCTCCGAAATAACATGATACAGTTTTGTCGCAATCGAAGCATTTTTACGTAAGTAATGATGTATAAGAGCTATGGAATAGATCCCGCTCCTATGTCATGACCTTTGACCCCATTTCACCCATTTTCAATACGGTTTGTCCCCAGATGGTCCCCTACCACATACTAAAATTTCATCGAAATCAAAACTTTTTTACGTTAGTTATGATGCATAAGAGCAGTGGAATGGATCCCGCTCCTATGTCCTGACCTTTGACCCCATTTCGTTCACTTTCAATAGGGTTCCTTCCCAGATGGTCCCCTACCACATACTAAAATTAACATCGAAATCGAACGATTGTTACGCGAGTTATCGTGCGGACGGGCATACGCACACAACGCGTGATGTAATGAGTCAGATGGGAATCGCGACCATCTGCTCAAAAGAGTGTGACGTAATAAATTTTAATAGGATCCACACACAACACGTGACGTAATGAGACAGATGGCGTGACCACGTGCTAAGATCTCAATCGGGAGCTTGTGACGTTATAAGATTTCTAAGCATGACATTAATGGAACGACGCCATGACACTGAAAACGTGGTAATTCGGGGTGGTTACTTAACCCACTAAACAAATTTTACTAAAGTCAAGATCAAGCTAAATCGATTTCTAGTACCAGAAAACGGTAGGTTAACGACTTTCATCAAAATCCTTTGAGCCGTTTTCAAAATAAAATTTTCATAGATACAAAAATTGCTCCTTTAAGGTGGACGTCAAGTAATTTTGCTTCCTATACTTCCAATGGAAAAACTTCTGTACACATTTTCTTCACAATTAATACGTTCCCAAGGATGAAAATTTGAATATCGATTAAAATAGCTTCATTTTATAACGTGGAATACTTAATATTTTCTAAAACATAACCATAATTATGCAATCCAACATTTATTTGTCTACTAACGTCATCAAAGTACAGATCGCGCCATCTTTTTTCTGGTTTCAACACCACCAAAGGAAACGTTATTGTTTTTTAATATAATTATGGTTATGTTTTAGAAAATGTTAAGTATTCCAAGTTATAATATGAAGTTATTTTAATCGATGTTCAAATTTCCATCCTTGGGAACACACTAATTGTAAAGGAAATGTGTAGAAAAGTTTTTCCATTGGAAATATAGGAAGCAAAATTACTTGACGTCCACCTTAATAGTATGGGATAAGGGCGATGGAATGGATCCCGATCCTATGTCCTGACCTTTGACCCCATTTGTCCCATTTTTAATAGGGTTCCTTTCCAGGTGGTCCCCTACCACATAATAAAATTTCATTGAAATCGAACCATTTTTACGCACGTTTTGACGCATAAGGGCAATGGAATGCATCCCGCTCCTATGTCTTGGCTTTTAACCCCACTTCACCCATTTTCAATAGGGTTCGTCCCTAGGCGGTCCCCTACAACATATTAAATTTTCATTGAAATCGAACCATATTTACGCAAGTAATGAGGCATAAGGGCAATGGAATGGATCCCGCTCCTGTGTCGTGTCCTTTAACCCCATTTGTCCCGTTTTCAATAGGGTTCTTCCCCAGGTGGCGCCCTACCACATACTAAAACTTCATCGAAATCGAACCATTTTTACATGAGTTATCCTGCCGACAGATGGACGGAAAAAGCTGGAGCACATACGCTTCTTCAACCTACGGTTGGAAAGCGTAAAAAAGCATTAAAGATTTGGCCTTTCAGTGTTTCGTAAAAAAAAAAAAAAAAAAAAAGTTGCTATCAAGCTTACACCAGCAAAAATAATGCTCACCCACCCTGGCCCTAGCTAAGACATCTGAGTGGGTTTCCAAAGTACTTATGTCGGTGAAAATTATGTGGGTTTCCAAAGTACTTATGTCGGTGAAAATTATGAAGTCCGTTAAAGCATGAAACTGTAGCGATAACCTCATGATAATGAACGCTTAGTGCATTCTATAAACTAATAATTACTTTCTGAGTTTTCATAAAAAGCCACTGTATTTTCCACTGTTCTCACAAAAACATGGGTTAAAGTTTTGGTTTAAGATTCCTAGATTTTGTCTTGGAATTTTTAATACTTTACCATTGTGTACTTTTCTTGGTGCATCTGTTTTGTTATGCAAGTACAGCCACAGTGGATTTCACCCATAAATCCACTGTGGCTTCACTTGCATAACAAAACAGATGCAAAAAGAAAAGCACACATTAACAGTGCAAGCAGAGAAGTGTGGCCGGATGCAATGAAAAAGTTGAAACTGTCTCACCGGCCGCGCTGTACAAGCACCATGAAACATTTACCCTTAGTGAATCACTGCATTGAAATCTGTTCGTCTTCTAGTCATTGTTTGTGTTCGAGTGGAAATCATACCAGACGAAACTGAAACTATTTCATATAAGCTGTGTATTATTTGGGATGCAAATGCATTCTTCCTGAGCCCTTGTTAATGGAGTGTCCTTAGTCTATAGCTCCCTTAGACCCATTTCTTTAATCCGGCCCTCACTCTTTGTAAGAGAAGGAGTTCTGTGCAGTAGTTCTTTGTCTTTTTTGTCGGCTGTTTTTATCTCTACTTGTGTTTTTCTTCAATGACGTCTCTTTTTATTTTATTTTTTTAATTGGATGTTTAACGACCACCGTGAGCAACTCAATGGGCTATAAGCAGTCACCCATCCCTAATTTAGGGCCACTGGTTCCAGGGAAGGGAGAGAGCCAGTGCCGTAAGACAAACATAACATCCATGCCTCACCGGGATTCGAACCCGGATCCCTTTCGGACGAATGATCATAAACCATCGCTTAGACCACTACGCCACCGGGGCAGCACGTCTTTTCATGTTTCGTCGTTTTTCTCATTACTGTCTTAAACCGTGGAACATGGTGCTCCTTGGTCCATGCAGGTCCTTGCGCCTGTAAATTCTAACCAACCAACCAACCAACCATCTCTAGTGGCGTAACCACTATTAAGTGCGATTAAGGGAAGTTTAAGGGCCTGCGACGTTAGGGTCCCAAAGAGGTTAGTAAATAAAATTTTAACTCAAAATCTACACTGTTAAAATTTCGTGGTAGGTTGCACTAAAAGTGGTGCTACACCAGCTGCACCATTTTCTGAGAAAAGATACACCCTTCTGTGGTGCAAAATAAACCAAACAACATGGAGCAACCTTGAACCATAACATGGGAAAAAGTTGAATCAAGTTGTTGAGTTTTGTTTGCAAAACACGATGGTGTGTCTTTTCTCAAAAAAGTGGTGCAGCTGGTGTAGCACCACTTTTTAGTGCAGCCTACCACAACATTTTTAACAGTGTACCGACTAAAAAGAAAGATGAGAGATGTGAGGGAAAAGAAAAATAACTGCAAACAGCAAGTTATTTTTCTTCGTCTGCTATGGCGTCAGCAGTGCTGGGGATGTACACTCAATGGACAAAACATCAGATACACATACCTAGTAGCGTGTTGTTCCTCCTCTAGCGCGAATAACAGCCTGTACATACCAGAGCATCGACTCCACTAAATGCCGGAGGGTTTACGGAGCGAACGCCATCGATGTCTGTTGCAGCATTGTCCACAACTCCTCCCCAGACGTCGGTCCAGGATCGATGGATCTGACATTCTGCTTCACAGCATCCCAGAGCGCTCCAACAGGGTTTTAATACGGGGATCTTGAAGCCACTGAATGGTTCCATACTCAGATGAGTACTCGTTGAGTCATGCCTGGGTTGTTCCGGTCTTGAGGGATGGCGCATTGTACTTCTAAAACAGACCATCGGTCACAAGATGCGCGAATGCCACGAAAGCGTGTAGGTAATCAGCCAGCACATGCCGGTAGCTCGCAGAGATTAGGGACCTCTCCAGACACGCTATGGGACCTAATGTGCCCCACGAGACGGCTCCCCAAGCCATTACAGAGCCACCACCGTCTTGAACAGAGCCGATCCGTCACGACTGGGGCCATGGCCTCATGCTGTCGACGCCACACCCGCACCCTCCCATCAGCTTGGAACAGCTGGAAACGGGGTTCATCTAACCACACGACGGAGCGACACTCTGCAGAGGTTTTGCTTCGATATTTCCGTCACCAGGCGAATGCGTAATTTCCGATGAATATCAGTCAACAGCGGCACACGAAAAGGTCGTGTGTTCCAGTAGCCAGGGCACGTTGACGCTGCTTGAGCCTCCAACATTTAATGTGGATATGATTTGCTCAGCCGTTTCCAAGCGGTCTCTCTGTACGAGTGTAGATAGTCTAAGTCGACCCCAGTCGTCAGTGTTGTGTGTTCGGCCACCATTTTCTCTCTGGGCGCTGGTACGTCCGTCGATGGTATACTCGTGGTAGACCCTTGACATGGTTGACCTAGGGAACCCTAGGGTTCTTATCACTTAGGCGATAGAATGACCCATCTGTCTTGCGCTGACAGTGCGTCCACCATCAAAGTAGCTCAGACCACCAAATTTACCCATGTTCGTCGATTGCGATACTCTGTTAGGAAACCCTGATGTCAGCCTATTTATCGTTTGCGTTTGATTTGGGTATTTGCTCCTCTGTGCGCGGGGGATCGCCATTTCAACTACTCATCACCCCTATATCCAGGGCCGGCCCGTGATATTGTTCATGGCCGCCCCGGTGGCGCAGTGGTTTAAGCAATGGCCTTTGATCATTCGTCCGAAAGGGGTCCGGGTTCGAATCCCGGTGAGGCATGGATGTTGTGTTTGTTATTTTTTTTGTGACCCTAAATTAGGGACGGGCGACTGCTTATAGCCCATTGAGTTGCTCACGGTGGTCGTTAAACCTCCAATCAAAAAAAAAAAATATATTTTTCATGCGTGGGCAAGGTGAAGGTCTGGCCGCCTTTAGATGAAATTAAGATATTTTGTTACACCCCCCCCCGCCCCCCTACACACTTTTCTTGAGGCACGCAGTCCACATAGTGATAGCATTATTTATGGAATTATCTTCCGAAAATTCAATGAAAACCTGCACAAATTGCCAGTTTGTATTACGAGGGAGAATCCTGTAAGAATACACATCAGGAAAAAATACTTCCTATGGGAATACTTCCAAAAACTTTCAGAACAGGCAACAGAAAAATGAAATATTGAAAACCGACTATTGAATGTATGTCAGAAATGATGACGGGGTATGCATCCTTCATACAGCCGGTGGTGGTGGTGGTGGGGTGTGGGGTGTGGGGTCAAATGAACTTACATGGAAAATTCCCAAATACTGTTTTTACACTTTAAAGTTCTCAGAAAATTTATTTTTTCCTTTCGATTAAAACATTAAGTGGGAGTCCCTTGATTACTGCAAGGCTCGAGACCAACCCATTAAGATAGCACTGTATGTACGAAGGTATCTAAAAAAAATCAGGGATTGAGGAGTTACCTGAATTTTGTAGTGTACGCATTTTTATTTAGTTTCCCTTTTTATTATAATAGCAATCTGGATTTCATTAGCAATCTATATATTAATTCTATAAGTTTTTTTTACTGTGAGTCCTATTTTGGAAGAACAGCTGAATGTAAAGGTATGGCTGAGGTATCAAAATAAAGGTCTTACCATGTAGATGAGAAAAAATGAGATTGAAGAGAAAAATGAGATTGGGGCAACGGTTCGGGCGTCGTGGGGCGGCAAAGTTCCCATGTAAAGTCTATGGGAGAAGCGTGGGGTTGACATTCGATCGCCTGCGATTGACTCACGCGCTGTTGAAAGCGAAAGCATGGAGGGACTGTCCGAAGTCTCTTTTCTAATCAAACCGTTGCGCAAAGCAACGCTAGCAGGATTCGTATCAAAGTTCTCATCGGAACAGCGAACACTCTCGAAGACCTGATTGCGTTATGCCGTTGGACTGTGCGATGTTTATATACAATTTAATATTCATTCGATCCAGTTGATTCACGTAGGTAAGACGTTTCCCATCATGTAAAGATGTAAATAAACATTTCGTTGACCATTGTTAGTGAAAATATTTAGAATGTACATATTGAGTTGCACCATCTATTTCTTCATTCTATAAGGTTTTTTACTGTGAGACCTATTTTGAGAAAACGGCTGAACCTAAAAGTATGGTTCAGGTATCAAAATAAAGGTCTTACCCTGTAGATGTGCCATTCAAAGAGAAAACTGAGACTGGGGCAACGCTTCGGACGTGGTGGGCTGCATAGTTCCCATGTAAAGTCTGTGTAAGAAACGTGCAGCCCTTATCTACATCAGGCGCTCAGTTCAGTGTCAGAATAGGTGTGTGCATGGTGTTCTATGATCAGTCCTAAAGTAAGTAAATACTTTATTGCATACTTACCCTCAACAGAATGTCTCTCCCGCAGAAAAAAAAAAAAAAAAAAAAAAAAGAAAACGTAAGAGCCTTAAGGGAAGGAGTGAGCGACCAATGGGTCGAACTACATGTACATGTCGCAAACAAGAGAGAATGAAGAGTATTCACAACGCGAATCTCATTCCAACAACATTTACATACACAGCTGTGACTGAAGATGAGAGTGAAAGAGTGCGCTATCCAGTTGAAATTTCGCACACGATCGAGATGAGCGGAACTCCGCCTCACGTTTTACGACTGAAAAAGGGTGCAGTCGTGATGCTCATCACGAACCTGGCCGCCCCGGTGGCGCAGTGGTCTAAACGCTGGCTTATGATGATTCGTTCATAAAGGGTCCGGTTTCAAATGAGGCATGGATGTTGGATTTGTCTTACGGTACTGGCTCTGTCCCTTCCCTGGAACAAGTGACCCTAAATTAGGGACGGGCGACTGCTTATAAAAAAACTAACTCACCCTCGATTCCGACGGGTTTCGTCTAGTTAAGTTAAAACAAATAATTCAAAATACTTCGAAAATGAAAGTTAAAACAAATAATTCAAAATACTTCGAAAATGAAAAAAAAAATGAATAAAAAAAAACTAACTCCCCCTCGATTCCGACGGGTTTCGTCTAGTTAAGTTAAAACAAATAATTCAAAATACTTCGAATATGAAAAAAAAAAAAAAAACTAACTCACCCTCGATTCCGACGGGTTTCGTCAAAACAAATAATTCAAAATACTTCGAAAATGAAAAAAAAAAAAAAAAAAGAAAACTAACTCACCCTCGATTCCGACGGGTTTCGTCAAAACAAATAATTCAAAATACTTCGAAAATGAAAAAAAAAAAAAAAAAGAAAACTAACTCACCCTTGATTCCGACGGGTTTCGTCTAGTTAAGTTAAAACAAATAAATCAAAATACTTCGAAAATGAAAAAAAAAAAAAAAAGAAAACTAACTCACCCTCGATTTCGACGGGTTTCGTCTAGTTAAGTTAAAACAAATAATTCAAAATACTTCGAAAATGAAAAAAAAAAAAAAAAGAAAACTAACTCACCCTCGATTCCGACGGGTTTCGTCAAAACAAATAATTCAAAATACTTCGAAAATGAAAAAAAAAAAAAAAAGAAAACTAACTCACCCTCGATTCCGACGGGTTTCGTCAAAACAAATAATTCAAAATACTTCGAAAATGAAAAAAAAAAAAAAAGAAAACTAACTCACCCTCGATTCCGACGGGTTTCGTCTAGTTAAGTTAAAACAAATAATTCAAAATACTTCGAAAATGAAAAAAAAAAAAAAAAAAAAAGAAAACTAACTCACCCTCGATTCCGACGGGTTTCGTCTAGTTAAGTTAAAACAAATAATTCAAAATACTTCGAAAATGAAAAAAAAAAAAAAAGAAAACTAACTCACCCTCGATTCCGACGGGTTTCGTCTAGTTAAGTTAAAACAAATAATTCAAAATACTTCGAAAATGAAAAAAAAAAA
The DNA here is from genome assembly GCA_039090855.1 of Macrothele yani. NCBI lineage: Eukaryota > Metazoa > Arthropoda > Arachnida > Araneae > Macrothelidae > Macrothele > Macrothele yani. Next base: position 137,093,032 of record CM077002.1, read on the forward strand.
AAAAAAAAGAAAACTAACTCACCCTCGATTCCGACGGGTTTCGTCTAGTTAAGTTAAAACAAATAATTCAAAATACTTCGAAAATGAAAAAAAAAAAAAGAAAACTAACTCACCCTCGATTCCGACGGGTTTCGTCTAGTTAAGTTAAAACAAATAATTCAAAATACTTCGAAAATGAAAAAAAAAAAAAAAAAAAAACGCATTTTCTTCCCTACTGAAAACCCAGTTTTCTTTTTTCGTCTAAATGATTAGAGCATTTTTCCTGTATTCAGTCTCTTCACCTCATACGGGTAAAATGAGAATTGCTAAATCACATGCTGTGTACCAACCAAACATGCCGATTTCCTAACTCGGTCCAAGGAAGAAAAATATTCACTCTAAAAACAAATATTCCCATCGGAGCGGTCATACCGTCCTCCCTTTCATGGTGTAATTAGTTTAAATTACGGATTCGGTCACTTTGAAAATGATACCGTGCTATAGTGGTAGGATAACGGGGAGAGCGCCTAGGGTTGTTTCCCTCCTGCTCCTGGCCTCCTGCTTTACAAAACAAGGTGTTGGTCAAAAAGCGAGTGACAATCGTATGTACAGTACTTTGCAGACATTTTCATGACTGTAGCCTCAAGGCGAGTAATGTCTCAGCTCTAGGAAGAGACACAAAGATACAGACTTAAAAAAAAAGCTAAATATACTGGCTTAGAAGAACGACAGAGAATGAGAAATGCTATAAAATATTGCAATTAAGAATTCGCTTTTTACGCTTTCCAACCGTAGGTTGAAGAAACGCATATGCTTCAGCATTGTTCGTCAGCCCGTCCGTCTGTTCGTCTGTCCGCACGATAACTTGCGTAAAAATGGTTCGATTTCGATGAAAGTTTAGCATGTGGTAGGGGACCACCTGGGGACAAACCCTATTGAAAATGGGCGAAATGGGGTCAAAGGTCACGACACAGGAGCGGGATGCATTCCATCACATCTTATTAAAGGAGTAATTCTTGTACATATGTACATTTGATTTTGAAAACGGCTCTAAGGATTTTGATGAAAGTGGTTAACCTACCGTTTTCTTGGTACTAGAAATCGATTTAGCTTGATCTCGACTTTGGAAAAATTCGTTAAGGGGTTAAATAACCACCCCGAGTTACCACGTTTATAGTGTCATGTCGTCGTCCTATTAATCTTTCCCATTCTTTGAAATCTTATGACGTCACACTCTCGCGATCGACTCGCGATTGAGAAGTTGGCGCGCGGTCACGCTATCTGCCTCATTACGTCACGCGTTGTTTTTGGATCCTATTAAAGTTTTATGACGTCACACTCTCACGACATTCTGCCTCATTACGTCACGCGTTGTGTACGTATTACGCATTACTTCTATTTTCTTCTAGAACAAAAAGTGAGTTGTGCCAGTTGCTTGGAGTTGCTGCGTAATGCAATATAAGCAGCGGAAGGTTGATTTCGCATGTTTTTCTCTGCAAAATTTTAACTTAATACAGCATTTTTTTTGGTTACATTTTTGAATAGTCACTTAATGACGAGCGTATCCGCTGTGCTAAAATATCATTAGTTCATTTTCATTAATTACTATTAACAGAGTATCACGTGGATGGTAAAACAATATAAAAATACGGCTGGTCGACCCCCTACGAAATGTGCACGTTTCAACTTTAATAAGAAGAATAAAAAAAATACGGCACTGTTGGAAAAAGAACAAGCGAAAGAAGTAAATATGGAACAGCTTGGACATTCAAGAGCCGATGGTTTCCGATTACATTCCAGTCTCGAAACACATGACCTTCGATTGGAAGAAGATCAGCCTACAAAAAGACCATTCCGAGCAGCTAAGGCGAGGAACATGGAAATAATGTCCGACGTTATTATAACCCTCAATGAATCTATATCGGAAGAAATCCTCGATCAAATGCGGCGAATAAATAGACAGCGATGAAGAACCAATGTTACCATGGGGTTCGATGAAGAACCCCATGTTAACATTTATTGTTTGGTGTTTCATGTTCGGAAATAATAAAAACAATTTAAAAAAAATTCTTACTCTAACACTAATTAAAAATTTTCATACATCTTTGTTTTGATGTTTATTCTAAATTTATTTGTCTCTAATTCGTCTATCATTATTAATCTTGATGGTTTAGACTTAGCATTACAGTACTTGGAAATAACATATCAAAATAAAAATTTTTTTGTGCCCTCATCCCCTTTACCCGAGCGATGCTCGGTGTTCCTGATATTTGCCGTTATGCTTCATAACTTGCGTAAAAATGGTTCGATTTCGATGAAATTTTAGTATGCGGTAGGGGACTATCTGGGAGAGAACCCTATTGAAAATGGGTGAAATGGGGTGAAAGGTCAGGAAATAGGACCAGGATCCACTCCATTGCCCTTATGCGTTATAACTTACGTAAAAATGCTTCAATTGAGACAAAACTTTTCATGTTGTTCCGGAAGTATACTTTACCAGTTCTGTTGAATATCATCAAAATGGGGTCAAAGGTCGAGTCAGAGGAGCGAGATTTGTTCTACAGCCATTATCCTCATAACTTGAGTAATAACTTGAGTAACGATTTCTGGTATGTTGGAAAGCGTATCATAATCAATGCATTGCATGATTTTACTAACTTGTATGCAATATTATGGATGAAACAAACGCGATTAATTCACACACACACACAAAAAAAAGGGAAAATAATATGTACTTTATGAAACAGTATATTTCAGATCTTTATCATGTGAACATAATATATATATATATTTATATGAAAAAGCTAAAGCAAAAGAAGGGCAGTCTACCGGCCAGCCGCCCTCAACATGAACGCCGACGTGGGCCCAGGCCCACGTCGCCACGCCTAGGGCCGGCCCTGCCTATATCTAATGATTTGTCTACTAAGTGTATTTGATATGATGCCGAACATTGGATTGTAGATTTAAAAGAGTTGAGCACGCATTCAGGATAAATATGTTGTACAGAATTTTAGATATATGTACACTACTGGATAATTGCTAAGGACGGATCATAAACGGCTATATAGCGCATAAAAGAGTAAGTGTGGTTGGATGCCAAGTGAAATAAAATAATGTCAGAATGCCAGGACATTATAAGAAAGACAATTTATTGTGCTCTGAAATCCAGAAGGCTTTGGAACGTGTTCAAGGGACAAACAGGCCATTTTGTGCAGAATACGTAAACGTGAAAAAAAATGCAATTACCGTCCGCAGGCGTTCCGGCGTAAGATGTCAATACGGGATATGGCCACCATGGAGGGCGATGCAAGATTCCAAACGTCGTGTCATGCTTTGCACAACATTATCAAGCAGCTGTTGGGGTAATTTATCCCATTCCTCTGTCATTGCACGGATGAGGATGTCCTTGTTTATTGGAGGGCAATGGCGACCAGCAAGACTCCTCCCCAAATCATCCCACACATTTTCAATGGGATTCAGATCTGGAGAACGTGCTGGCCATACGAGGCGTTGAATATCCTCGCTCTCAAGACACTCCTGGACAGCGACTGTTTGATGACTTGTTGCGTTGTCGTCCATGAAAATGAATCTATCACCGACAGCACCACGGAACATGCGAACATGAGGTAGCAGAACATCATTAATGTATCGTTGGCCAGTCATAGTCCCAGTTGGAAGCACATAGAGAGACGTACGGCCATTGATCATGACGCCAGCGCATACCATGACACTACATGTCGGATATCGGTCCCTTTCCTGTATGTTTGCTGGACAATATGCAGTACCACTATCAGGCGAGATCAGTTGTCATCAACAGTCAGATGATAGACTGTATCTACTCTCATCTGAGAAGAGGACAGCAGACCAGTCGTTTTCAGTCCAATTGCGATGTTGAAGGTACCATTGCAAACGGGCGGTACGGTGCCGTGTAGACAATGGGATGCACACAACAGGACGGCGGGCGTATAGTCCTCCTTCATGCAAACGTCTGGCGACAGTTTTTCGGGAGATCCGCTTGCCAGTAGCAGCCATAAACTGATTTGCTACCTCACTAGCTATGCTGCGCCGGTGGCTTTTTGTTGATAGCACTATGTACCGATCTTCTGCAGGTGTCGTACTGCGAACACGACCTCCCCGTGACGTTTGCTACACTCTCCATTTGTTTGAAATGATTTCCAAAGCCTTGAAACAACACTGTGGCTGACGTAGAACTCCCTGGCAACATCTGTTATTTTTCGCCCTTCTTCAATCTTGCCAATAATACGGCTACGCGTAAAATCATCTAGGTGATGTCGGGAAGACATACTGAAAATTGCAAGTTCGTCAATTGATTCTTTCCCTTTCAACTTTGCGTTTGACAACAACGGTCAATACGCGTCAAATCCTTTATATCTCTTATCAGCGCTATGACGTCACGAACAAGTTCGGCAATCCAAAATTTGCATACGCACAACACGTCTTACTGTATCCCGCACTTATGCTAATTTCCAGATTTTCCTGCCTTCCATTTTATGGTTGCTATCGTTGCTATTGTCATCCGTCCTTAGCAATTGTCCGGCAGTGTATAACACAAATTAGAGAAAGGTTTAACGGTATTAAAAAGATTGTGAATGATTTCGCATTTTTAGAGCTTCAAAACTTGAATATACTAAGGGAAAGTGGTATTTAAAAATATACAGACAATTTGCAAAAAATATACACAGTATGATAAAGATATATGCAAAGATTGCTCCATCCAATTTTTGCAAATACAGTCGAACCCACATGCACTATATTGACAAAAGTCACCGGACACCTACAACAGAAACACAACATGGCATTTATTGACATACATTAGTACGGCGTCGGTCCACCTTTGGTCTTAATGCATACACTGACCCTTCGAGACATGCTTTCGACAAGGTTTTGGAACACAGAGATAGGTATGCGCTTCCATTTAGTACATAATGCTGCCGCTAACTGTTGCTTAGTAGTAGGCCTTGGCTCCAAACTTCTTATGCAGTGCTCTAATTCATCCCACAGGTGCCCTATGGGATTAATATCAGGTCTCTGTGCTTGTCAGTCCACACACGATACGGAATTAAGGACAAACCACGCCGTTACATTCCTTGCTTTACGGCTCGGTGCATTATCCTAATGGTACCAACAAGGCTCGGCTCCATAGTATTGCCACAGAGTTGGTAGAGCATAATCATCCAGAATATGGAGGTAGACGTGCTGGTTAACAGGTTTGTCCACGATACGCAATGTGCCGGCACCATACCACAAAAAAACACCCCCACACGAGTACACTGCCAGCTCTAAACTTTACCGTAGGAACAGTACACTGTGGTAAATAGCGTTCCCCCGGCTGCCGATTCCACAACTAGAGGAAAATTTATGAACTGGTGGTGAAATTTAAAATGGCCAAAATGTAATGAAATTTTATGTCCTATCATTCGCAAAAATAATTTTGGAAGAATCCGTGAAAACCCCATTTATTGTCCTTCAGTACCTCTAGTAGGAAATCAATGAATTGATCCGAAAATTTAAGTATTTGAGAAAGAACTATTAAGCCTAATCTGAGAGGCAGGAAAATATTTCTTCAATAAAGAACTTTAATTTCTTGAATGTTCGCCTTTGACAGCCCTTAGTCGTAAATTCATAAAGAATATGGGATATTTAAAGAGCCAAATTTAGCGAAATTTGATTTCCTACTAGCCGCAAAAATAATTTTTGAAATATCTGTAAAAACAAAAAGTTCGATGTGCGCGAACAGTCAAACTGATTACATTAGCACTGTTTCTGACAAAACGTCCTAATAATTTATGATAGAATTGCATTTCAAAAGGCGCAAAAACATTTTTCTTCACTTTACTTTTTCTTTGTTAATCTGACGTATGAAAATTTCTGAGGCGATAAGAAGGAGAAGGAGGGGCCCCAGAATTGTTTAGCGCCTAGGGCCCCTAAAGATTTAAAGTCGGCTCTGCTTAGCTTCACGTATTTTTCCATCATAAAGTTCTTTGTAGGCACTCAAAACATCCGTCAAATATGCCCCAAACCTATGTGCCCTTTCAAAATTAAAGTAATACGTTCCTACAATCATTGTAGCTCTATCAATCGTAGAGAACATGTCAGTTCTTGTAGTTCAGTTCCTGGACGTCTTCAGTTTTGGGCCGTTCGTCATTGCGTTCGGTTTCGATTCTTATGTTTTCCTCTTGCGATTGCATCAGCTCTTCATCTGTGAGTTCATGGGCACGAGATGCCAAAACCTCTTCAACATCATTTCGTAAAAGCGAAAATTCCATTTGAATTTCTTTCGAATAGCAAAAATAGGTACTAATGAAGGTCTTCCGTAAAAGCGAAGTGGCGTAAAGCAAACTTTCGAAAAGCGGGGGATATTAATGTACAGGCTGAACTGTAATGGCTTTGTAAAAGAAGAAATTAAATCAATAAATTCAGTAAAATAACTCACGGAATTGTAAATACGAGGAAGGATCGAAGGGTAACGCACAGCATTCTTTTTTCTCTTTACAGGTTGAATGTAGCAGGTTGCAGTTTGGCAGACAACGAGTTTGAATATCACGCTACAGACTGGTTTGGCTAAATCAGTTGTCGCCGTGGTGGATGACAGTGTGAACGACTGCACAAAGATGTCGCGTTTGTTAGCGTCAATGAAGAACAACGCGGTTTTAGTCCAATTTTTGTGGGCTAAACGGATTTTTGTAACTCCGACGGAAATTCACAAAGAAATGGTCGAAGAGTATGATGATGATTGCTTGGACCCCAGCAACGTCTCCAGATGGTGCAGTTCCTTTGCAGAGGGAGATGATAAACTTACCGATTCGCCATTGCTCCGGTAGACTTGTAACCGCGTCATCACCTGAGAGGCATTGAACATGCAATTCAGGGTGACAGGCGGATCTATCTGCGCACACTGGCACATAAGTTCAAAATTTCGTACGGTATAGCGTACGATATTGTACATGACAAATTGCAATTTTGCAAGGTCAGTGCGCGATGGGTGCCCAAGAACTTGACAGGCGACCAGAAAGGACAGAGAATGATGTCATCCTTGGACCATTTGATGCTCTACGCAGAAGAAGAACATGAATTTCTGGCAGGTGTAGTGACGGACGATGAGTCCTGAGAGTACCACGACACTCCCGAAACAAAGAAGGCCAGTATGGTGTGGAAAAATAGGCCAGTATGGTGTGGAAACAAGGCCAGTATGGTGTGGGAAGCAAGTACGGGCGATGATTGCTTTTTTTTTTTTTTGTTTTGTAGATAGTTAAGCCCAATGAATTGTTCATAGTGATCGTTAAACTTTCAAACAAACAAAAAAGAAAAAAAGATCTTGTGCTGCTTAATATGGCTCTATCGAAGTTCTTACCTGAGATTGCTTCTCACTGGGAGGCTTCTTCAAGGCGATATAGGTAGACATAATTCCTACTTTTATATCTACATTATATTACGTTTATGACATAAAAGGCATAAATGTAATATAATGTAGATATAAAAGAAGGAATTTCTTGTTGATTGGAATTAATTTTTCCTCCACGTTGTTATTTTCGAATACATAAAGGTGTTCCGCTATTTAACGTTTGAACACACTTTGAATTGTGTAGCTGTTCGTTTGCTAATGGCATTGGCAGCCCCGGTGGCACAGTGGTCTAAGCGATGGCCTCTGATCATTCGTCCGTAAGGGGTCCGGGTTCGAATCCCGGTGAGGCATGGATGTTGTGTTTGTCTTACGGCACTGGCTCTCTCCCTTACCTGGAACCAGTGACCCTAAATTAGGGAAGGGCGACTGCATATAGCCCAGTGAGTTGCTCACGGCGGTCGTTAAATCTCCAATAAAAAAAAAAAAAAAAAAAAGAATGGCATTTAATCAGGGCCGTAGCTATCGGCGATGAGGTACGCTGAATGGTCATTCCAAGGGCATAAAGTCATGCTCTGGGGGATGTAAGAAATAGAATTTGTAATTAAAAAAAGAAAGTTATACCCTTCAGTATTTCCTTTTTAATGACTTTTGTTAGTCTCATGCAGTATTCCATGTAGTTAGCAAGGGTACAGAGTAATAACATAAACTATGTACACTATGAGGTGTGAACATCTCATATCCATGAAGGGAATTTTCCGAAACAGTGAATGGAGGCACAGAAAACAATATGCTGATATGCCTAACCTCCATAACCTTTCCGAACATACCGTTGGAATGCAGCACTAATTAATCATTTGTGCTCCATCGCAGAAAGTTCTCTGAGTGTTTAACCTTGAACGGAATTTTTCCAAGCCCTACTCTTAAAGCTTCTGCGTATTGTTACATTTGCTATCCGATACTCATTCGTTCTGCGCTGGTTTGTTTTTCGTTCTGCATTTCTGTGGTATGCTGTGTTGTCAGCGTTCACAAAACGTTCACTCTTTATTCGGTATTTACAACCTGTGGTCCTTGTGTATTTACCTAGTTTATATATTTCAATAAAATTAGGTCAAAAACCCAAAGTGCGATTTTTGAACTATCACAACACTTTTGTATAACGGCGGTGTGTGAGAATGTAAAAAAACAAGTATTAATTAAGTAGAACTCGAAGAGGCGTAATTTCGAACTCGAAGGGGCGTAATTTCGAACTCGAAGGGGCGTAATTTCGAACTCGAAGGGGAGTAATTTCTAGTCTCGCCCTCCCAGATATGATAATTTCTAGTCTCGCCCTCCCAGATAAGAAAGGGTTGCTACGGTCCTGCATTTTATATCTACCTATTGCCTTGAAAAAAAGCTCCCAGTGGAAAGCGAAAGCTTAGTGAATCCATATACAGGGTCGCCTCGGTGGCGCAGTGGCCTAAGTGATGGCCTCTGATTATTCGTCCGAAAGGGGTCCGGGTTCGAATCCCGGTGAGGCATGGATGTTGTGTTTGTCTTACGGCACTGGCTCTCTCCCTTCCCTGGAACCAGTGACCCTAAATTAGGGACGGGTGACTGCTTATAGCCCATTGAGTTGCTCACGGTGGTCGTTAAACCTCCAATAAAAAAATATATATATACAGGGGTTGGACAGAATAACGTGAACACCACACTCAGAGACGTGACTTTTAATGCAGCTGCGTACGTCACAATATGCAAAGGTATTCACCACTTTTCGGCTGTAATAGTTTTGATTAGAGCATCAAGGTCTTGTTCAGTTGCAAAATTTCTTTCAGCGTGATGACGAAATGAGCGACCTAACAGACTTCGAAAGAGAGCTAATTGTTGGTGGCCGACTAATTGGCGCCTCCGTGACAACAGTCGCCAGAGGGGGGGGGTATCGAGAGCTACTGCGTTTAGCGTCATGACAAAATACCATATTTGTGGCAAAACCTCGTTTGCGAAACGCAAGAGCGGCCGGAAAACAACCCTGACTGAAAGAGACCATGGCGCCGAAAATTAGTGCGGCGCTCAATCTGCATCTCCCGACTCCAGTATCAACGAAAACAGTGCGTAGGGAACTCATAAACAAGATATTCATGGCACAGCTGCTATTGCAAATCCTCTGGTGACCCGGGTGAATGCACAGCGGCGACGGTAGGGTGCTAGGAGCATACAACGTGGACTGCCGATGCATGGAAGCGTGCAATGTGGTCGGATGAATCCACGTTTACACTATTCCCTACAACAGAACGTGTCTACGTGGGGAGAACCACATCAGAAGCGTACAACCCAGACTGACTGCTCCCAACAGTGCAGCATGGTGGTGGTTTTGTCATGCTCTGGGAGGTCATATCGTGGTTTTCAGCAGGTTTCCTGATCACCTTGAAAGTGTGAAGCCATTTTGGCCGACAAAGGGCTCAGGCCTTGTTTCCTGCAGGGGATGCCATCTATCAGCATGATAATACCCCGATTCACAGAGCTCAGAACGTCCAGTCATGGTTTGAGGAATATGAGGAAGAACTTTAACACCTTCCCTGGCCTCCCCAATCACCAGATTTAAACACCATTGAGCCACTGTGGTCTGTGTTGGAAAACAGAGTACTATCCCGTTATCCTCCTCTCAAGGACCTGGGGCAATTTCTGCATGAAGAGTAGTATAACATCCCACTAACCACCATCCAGAATTTGTATGCGTCCATTCCAAGAAGGATTCAGGCGGATTTGAACGCCAAAGGTGGTCGCACACCCTATTACGTTGTTCTTGTTTGTTGATTGGAGATTTAACGACCACCGTGAGCAACTCAATGGGCTATAAGCAGTCGCCCGTCCCTAATTTAGGACCACTGGTTCCAGGGAAGGGAGAGAGCCAGTGCCGTAAGACAAACACAACATCCATGCCTCACCGGGATTCGAACTTGGACCCCTTTAGGACGAATTATTAGAAACCATTGCTTAGACCACTGCGCCAACGGAGCAGTCCCTATTAGGTACGTAAAGCCTTCTTTTCCTAGGTGTTCACATTACTCTGTCCAACCCCTGTACATACATCTTACACCAGTAATAAACAGATTATGCTATAAGCGCTTTTTCGATTGTGCATAATCTGGTATACTTTGAACTAATAATATACAAAATGTTATCAAAGATAATTTTCGAAATCGATACCCCCCAGGCCTTGATTTATGCTGGGGCATGCTTCGGCAACCCAGTGTGCCTCCCCGGTGGCACAGTGGTCTAAGCGATGGCCTCTGATCATTCGTCCACAAGGGGTCCGGGTTCGAATCCCGGTGAGGCATGGATGTTGTATTTGTCTTACTGCACTGGCTCTCTCCCTTCCCTGGAACCAGTGACCCTAAATTAGAGACGGGCGACTGCTTATAGCCCATTGAGTTGCTCACGGTGGTCGTCAAACCTCCAATAATAATAATAAAAAAAAAAAAACCCAGTGTGCCCATAGTCGGTGGCCGTGCTTACCATATTAATTTCAACGCTTAAGAATTTATCCTGCATTTTTTGGTATTTGTCCTTTTGCAATGGGTTTCAAATCGTACATCTTCTGTTGCAGCATTGAGGTTCTGTCTTGCCTTCTCGTTCTTGGGAAGGAGAACAAATGATGCAATTGACATGACATGATCCGCTCACATTTCATGTATATGTATGATTTTTGTGCAACTGATTTATCTGCGGGTAGTCTTCATTCCCTCATGGAAATCGATTAGCAGAAGCAAGTAGAAAACAATGGTAGCTGATAGGGAAAGCATTTACTGCCAATCCGAACACCCACGCAATGTGATTGTCACATGCCGCCAGATATAAATTATTCCATCTTTCCGGATCGCGTCGTTTACAAACAGTCCACGTGCGTTCCTACTTTGTTCGAGCGGAGGAGGATCCAATTATCACACACACAACTATATCTGCCACATTTCGTATAAGTCGCAATACTTTAAACGAAATTAATGCCCCGGAAGAAACAAAAAAAAAAATCACGTCGATCAGAAAGCTGTTCTTATTAAAATGGGGACGCAATATTTCATTTATAATGCGGGTATCAACTGTTACAGCGCCTTATTTCTTCACAAACAATAGCTGGACTTAGAAAATATCATTTAAGCTGATGCTACGATGTATTTTTGGAGAGAGAAAACAATAAGTACTAGCTAGTTGTTAAAGAAAGCAACCTGGGAAGAAAGAAAATGCTTGTATTAATCCGGAGCTTCTGATAACTCTGTGTTAAACGCATCATTCATTGCAATTGTTCGATCACACACAGTGGGGTTAAAATTATTTGAAATACCTGGGAGTTGGATGCACTGTAACGTCCCAGGAGATGTGACGTACGTGCCAGAAGGACGTCAATTGGTAGAGCAACTTATTCCGGAATGAGGGGACCCGGGTTCGAATCCTGGCGCGGATAAAAATGACGGAGAAATTTACTTCGTTATAATGGAAAAAATCACTGGAGATTCTTCTTCTAATGCTTGTTGTTTGTTAATTATATCATGAATAAACTTGCCTGCTAGTAGTGTAGTAATAATAATGAACAAGCTTTTAACTGCTAGTAATGTTGTAGTAGTAATTTAAGATGAATAAAGTCTTAATGCTGGTTGTTAATAATAACAACTAATGAAATAAACCTAACAGCCAGACAGAGATCTGACAAAACTATGAACTGAGAAAAACGTACTTACAACACAAGCTTTATTCAGAGAAAGTCCTGGTATCCTCCAAAACACACACACTAGTCACATTAATCGTATCACAATAATGAAGAAAAAAACCTAATCACATAGAACGAAGCTCTTGGTACAAAATAACGTAGCTCTACTCACATAAATGAAGCTCTCCCTACGCACATCAACAAAAAGCTCTCTCGCACATAAACAACCGCTCTCCCTACGCACATCAACAAAAAGCTCTCTCTGGTATCGTTGAACGCGCCTATTTATACTGGCTACCACCACGTCATGACTTACACTCATTGCCAGATCTCATTCAGCGGGTGAAATAACATCTCGTTCAGTAAGAAGATAATTTACATAGGAAAATGAAATAACCAGAGATAGTACAAATCAAAAGGAAAGTGAATCTAGAGTATACGTTACAGCACAGAAATCTAATAACGAATGAACTGGGCTTTACAATAAACAATCTAATAAAAAGATTGGATATATTTTCGAAACTGGAAATAGATTAATAGCCTGCCAGGAAGTTAATGCGTTCATAATATCCAAAAGATTTGTTCTGTGTAACACACGCACTGGTAGATCCAGAACTGAATTCGCGGAGAACGTTGGTTGATTTAGTGAGTACGCAAATTTGCAGTTCTTACTGGACACTAAGTAACCCTAATCTTTCTAACATATTAAGTTTTGACTGATTATTATCTTACAGAATAATTAGGTATGGCAATAAGTGACATTAGATTAACATCTTGCCAGTTTTCAAGTCAACGATTTTTGTAAAATGTTCAGTGATGTAGTTCTAACTAAAAAAGTGCCTCAACGGTGAACGGACTAGGAAAAATTACCCTCGAAAATTTCAAAATCTGATTCATTGTTTTTATTATTTTTTAATTTTCATTGCTAATTACCAATATCAATTTATATTAAAACTGCGTAATCAGAGCAATTTTAAATAACAGGAAGAATGTAACGTGAGAGACATACACTGAACAGCAATTGAATTACAAACAGCTGGCGTTATGCAAATGTAGCGCTGTGGACGGCCCTGTAAACGGAAACGACAGGACGTATGCAGCGAACCGACAATATAAGGAGTGATGCGACGGGAATCAGTAAGAGTCGGACGCAGTATGGGTAAAACGAAGGATCTAAGCGCATTTGATCGTGGGCAAATTGTCGGGGCCCGACGAATGGGTCACTCTATCTCGGAAGTCGTGCAGGCACTGGGATTTTTACGAGCCACTGTGTCACGGGTGCACCGCACTGTTAAAAATTCCCGTAAAAAAAGTCTTGTTGCCCGTGTATTTTTACGATCAAGGCTCGTTTCTGCAGTTTCAAGGCGGTGCCCGTATTTTAACGGGCATGGATATGTAGGACAACTGTTCCAAACCGTAATTTTACGGGCGTTGCTAAGAGGCACGGGCTAGCCAATGAACGATAATGACAGAAAAGGAATGCGGCATGCGTCGCTTTCTGCTATTGGTCAGCGAGTCGTCACGTGATTTTACGGTGGCTGCTCGTTTTTTTACCAAGACGAAGGGATGGACGATATTTTCAAAAGTATGATATCTTTAAATATTTCTGAGACCGATATATTGAATCGAAAATATCTGTATTTAAAGATCAATATATCGGATTGATTTTTCGATATTTTTCAATACTTCTGATCTCAATAAGACTGATATTTCGGTTTATTCACTGCATACTGCATTTGGGTTATTACTGAATCCGATCCAATGTTGTGTTAAGTATTGGCTATTGGGAACTTGGGACTAATTGGCTGTTGGCTTGTTCGCACAAATCTCAGCCAGTACTAAATTATCCTGCAGCTTGAAAATATAGCTGCAATCAAGTTTTGTTAATACCATTAAAATAGTGATATCTCAGAAAAGTAATGTATATTACTAACTTCGTACGTTTTACAAGACGGTCGCTGTACTTGGAAATAAACGTAGTGCGTTTATTTTGCCATTTCAGTCGTTTTGTTGTGTAAATAATTATTTCCGATAGCGGAATTGATATTTAACGTTTTTTTACAAGACCGACGCCATGGGTTTTACGACTTTAAAACTCGTTAAAAACTTAGTGCTTTTATTTCGTCCTTTTACGTTGTTTTGTTACGTAAATAAATATTTTCGACAGCGGAATTAACATTTTACGTTTTTATAATTCATAAAAATTCGCTAAAAATATATCTTGTATGCTGAGCTGGAAAGCCAACATCAGGGTTGTTTACATCGTAGCCATGGTAATGTAAGGGCGTATTTATATTATATATTTTATACATTTATGTAATGTAAGGTGGCATATATTTATGCCCACTCCCCCCCCCCCAAAGTGTTTAAATGTGCTTTATTTATTGTTAAAATGTGCCTTACATTGGAAACAAAAATGCTTAATTTAATAAAAAAATTCATTAATTTACGTTAATTTTTTTTTCTATTCTCATTCTTTTATTTTGTCCTGGTGGATTTAATTTTTTTCATTTCATTGGCACGGCACGCCCTCAGAAAAAATCTATATATGCCCCTTGTTGCATTTCTTAATGAAGGGGCAGAGCACAGATGGGATGAAAGTGGCCAAAGGGCAGGAAGTTGTCACATAAATTTACAGAACATAAATGCGGAAACTGTTTTTTTTTACCAAAACATGTTATCATGATTCTCTGTACTTAACATTGCTACCTATGCAAGATTGTTGATACAGCGAGACAAAATTAGTCAAAAAAGCAATCATAAAAGTGTTGTGCACTTTTGTGTTTATATAACATCTGCACTCCCCTTCCACTAATGGGGGGGGGGCTGTGGCTGTGGATAGTATCAACTGTCACCAACGATATTTGAAGGTTTTGGTTATCATTTGAAAGTAAACAAATTAGATGTCAACTTTCCTGTTAAGCACACTCAACATCTTTTTAAAGAATATACATGAATAAAAAAACACACTTGAAATGGAATTTGTGGCAGAAATATTTTGCTACATAGAAGACCAGTAAACCACAGGCAATTGGGTAAATAAGTCTCATTGATTTGATTATTCTACACATGTTAAGGTTTTTCCATTATTCGAAATGTTTATTTAAGTACAAAAGCGGAGTAAAATGCCTAAAACAAAATCACTGGGTTACTTCTGTCTGAAACATTACCCCCTTAGCCTGTAATCACAGCATATAATTGCAATTTCTAATGCAGAATGTTCTGCAAAGTCATAATATTGTTGAGAGGTAAATGGCTAGAGCTTTTTAATGCAATTTTGAAGAAGTTTGCACACATACATGAAAATATATTATTTCAAAGTTAGTGTGCATATACACTGTAGATGCATATATAATTTTTTTTTTGTAAAAAAAGCAAAAAAAAAACAAACTGAAAATACAACAAACCTTGTTAACAGGTTTCGGCCTAATTTTCCCAGTGTTGTCCATTTTGTCATTATGTCTATTTCTCTCTTGATAATAACTGTGAACATATTTTTTTTTTTTTTTTTTGTGAAAACTGTTATTCTTAAACGGAATGGCATTAACAAAATTCTGTTGTCCAGAAAAGTTTTAATGTGCAGTGCTCTTCCTCATTTGATTTCTCTAGTGTTTCTTTACAGTATACAAAGTTACTTTTTTCAAAATTCTTTTGCTGCTAAAATCTAATAAATGTGCAATGTAAAAATTGCATTTGTACTCATAAATATGGGTTCTTGGTTTGATTAAAAGGCAATACATTGTGCCCAATGTTTGACACTAGCTGTAGGAAGGGAGTTCTTAGACTACCATTAAAGATTATATGAATACCTTGCATTGCACCCATCGGTTTTACATTTGTTCAAGTTTGCAAAAATTGTATGTGATTTTATACCTGCTACAACTGATTCAGCATCAATATCAGGAAAATTCTCATACAAAAAGATTACTTCTTCCTCAGAAACTGCTAGAAAACAGTCAAATTTTCAAAATAAGAAGCACTGTTCATTAAATGTGAAAATCCTCCAAATATGTGGCGTCAGTGAATAAACAAAGATGTCGCTCTTTCCAGGTTTTAGCAATTAAATGTCATGAAATCTATTCAGTCAAGAAATCTATTTATTAAATGTCATGAATAAAATCTATTCAGTCATGAAATGTTCATTAAATGTCATGGAAACTATTCAGTATCTAAATAATCATGGAAAATGTGCCTACCAAGTGGTAAAATACATAAAGAAGTTGTTCCTGTCTTGTCTTTCCTGGAACCACTCGCCCTAAATTAGGGACATGTGTCTGCTTATGGTGAATCGAGCTTCTACACATTCGGGAACAACTTTAGATGCTCATGGAGATCAACACACACACACACACACACACACCACTTCACTTCACGCATTTTTTTCCAGTTCTCAGTCCATTTCTTTGGATTTCTCATCTCCATTAAAAACTTGTACACAATAAATATCTGAAGTATTCTTTATCAAGTCTAAAACGCCTGAGGAGCTATCTTCGATATCATATCATTTTTTTTTTTTTTACATTTTAAATGCGCATTGGTGGAGTCTATCCTTAAAATTAAGGAAGTCAGCAGATTTAAAATTTTTTTTTACAGTTTTGAACTCAAATGGGATATAACATTTAATGTTTCACTTATTAACACCAAAACAACACAAAAATAAGTACTGATTTCTCGCCTCTAGTTATATTCAACTTGCTGTAGATGAGGGATTTTCTCTTTACATGCATATATATCACTAAGCTGTTCTCTAAGATCATAGGTTAGTTTCTTGATGAGAGCTTATCTGCTGGATTAAAGTTTAAAACTGATGGCAATACATTTTATTTACTCTTGATGTATCAAACATCTGCATTTACAGTGATCTCAGCTCACAACTTGAGCTTCACTGACATCCATCACACACAAGACCATTTGTACTTCACATTTATTCTCTTTTTCTCATGCAGGAATTCCTGAATCTGGTCCTCCCTTGATCTTCTACATTTTATTCCTGTCACTTGTGCAGAATAAATTCTCCTAGTAATTATCTCACCACTCATTCTCCAAACCACCAAAGAATATTTGTCCCCACCTTACAAACAATATTTTGCTTCACACTACTCATCTACAAAACATCTTCATTCCTCACATGATCAAAACATATCTTGCCCCCACCCCCATAAGTAACACATCTCTACAGCTCACAAATCACTCCTATGTTTCATCTGCAGTACTCCACCTTCACTGCTGCACATCAGAGTAGGAACAATTACTGTACTTTTTCACACACAACTATTAGGGACTTTTTTGAGAACCTATCATTCATCATTTATTCAAAATCCTCCTGAAGCAGCTGTGACTTTCAAAGATGAATTTACTAGCCTACTAATTTCACCACCTAATTTGTTTCCTCTGTCAAACATGCTTCCTAAATATGTAAATTGATTTACCTGGTCAATCTCTTTGCCATTTAGACTGATCTGTTTGATTTAATACTAACAATTCATCTGTCAAAAACATAACTTCGGGTTTTTCCTTTCATATACTAAGTTTGAAATTCATACAAACTTCATACATGTGGGACAACATACGCTGCAACTCACTTTTGCTCTCTGCCAACAGGATTGTTTCATCAGCATGAGCAAACATAATTGAGTAACTACTCTCCACAGATAGCATTTACATAGTCTAATGACGACTCAACCATATGTGTCTCTTAAGACATAAAAATATTCTTTACCTTAAAAAATTGTTTTGGTAATAAGTAATAACTAATTATAATACACAAGCTTGGCAGTGAATGTGGGGAATAAATATCCTACCAGTTTTCTCAGATAATTTCTTAGAAACATCAGCTGAAATTTTTTTTTTCAAGAGCTGCTTTCTCCTGCTAAAAGGGAGCAATTTTATTTGTCCTTTATTATTACATTTTATAGCTTAAAACTATCTTTATGCAAGATTGCAGCTCTCAAGCTGTATTTTTAGTGATATGAAAAACACATAAAATATTGTTTTTCAGATCCTAAAATAAAAAAAATATATAGCAGAAAGTTTTGATGCAAAAATAAATAAAAAAAATCATGCAACAGAAGTGAGCTTGTAATCTGCAGAAATGCTGAATATACTTTCCAAAACCCAAAAGGTGATTTTCTTGTTTCATGTGTGGGCATTGCTCGACGAGCAGGGATATGGTTTCTGCTAAGAAGTTTCCAAAAATCCCAGTTGCAAAGGAATGTTTTCATGAGTTTTTCATCAATGTGAGATTACGAGAAATATGTATTTCCAACATTTCGAGAAAAGGTAAGTTGAAGCTTCAGTATGGCATAAATGACAAAAAAACAAAAGTACTTATTAATCCCAGCAGACTGGAATCTTAACCATCAATTAACGTGGGAATAACTGAATTATAGAAAGAATAACTATTTTTGTTGGGATGCAAATGTCAAAGTTAACATTATATCAGCTTGCAAGGAAATGTTATGGAAAAAAATCTTTAAAAAAACTTTGTTATTGTAATTTTTAGAGCATTTTGTATACATTTATATTTTTCAGAAGGTGTGAACAATGTTTGCTATTTTTTTTATCGTTTAAGACAGAACACAATGTTAATGGAGTATACAGATATAATTACTTCTATGGTGTAAGCAAAAATAGTTCCCATGGCATAAGCAAAAAAATTAAAGTGCTTATAATATGTTTACAAGTGACATTTTTGTTAAAAACAGTAATTAGAGTACGAATAATTTGTGATGCCTTTTCATAGAAAGCAATTATTTTTCCAGAAAGATATTTAAAAAAATGCTAACGATTATTAGTCCTCCATTAAAATATGATTATAAAAATAAAAACATAAAAAATATCGTAATCCAAATTAATCAAGTATATATATTTACTAATTAATTAATGAAAGCCATACTAATTAATGTATGAAAAACATAAAAAAAATATCATAATCCAAATTCATCAAGTATATATTTACTAATTAATGTATGAAAGCCTGTCTCTCCTAGATAACAAAAAAACGAATGGACAATCAGAGGAAATAACATGCTGTAAGTGTGGGAAAATCAGCAGATCAAGACGAAAGTTGTTATGCTCATATTTTTACCAGATTATATAATTACTTCAGGAAGTTTCACTATGTATGAACAAGATAATTGTCAAAGGATGATAAAAAAAATTACGTCTGATATATACATAGCCTGAATTACAACAAACTTTATACTACATAACTTGTAAGACATCAAGAAAACTCTCGAAAAGCTGTTTTGCATTTCCTTACCCAGCTGTTAAGATCTACATACTTTATCACTAACAAAAAAAACAAAAAAAATGCTTCACTTCAAATTGTGTGTCATTGGTATGTATTTAATTTTGGTCAAAGTGCCAGTTTACTTCAAACATAATACTCATAGGCAAAAGAACAATCTACTATCAACCGTTCGTTAAATTTGTTTTCTGGGTGCCTACTGTCAACTAATAGTTAAAATTTTCAACCATCGAGGTTTTCAACACAGCAGATATTTTTCCTTGTAAAGTTCTAGAAATCGGAAGGTGACATAATATCATGTGAATCTCGATAATGAGATCGCAGTTTGATAGTCCTCAAGCAACATAATTTTCGTGACATGCCAGAGGAAAGAACACAGATTTCATTCCACAAATTAAATCACATCAGCCATGGGCTGATATATTGAATATCGCACCGATATACTGATTTTCTGATATATCGTAACTTGGATATCAATACTATATATCGAAATATCGGACAAAATATCGATATTTCGAGATATTGATAAATATCGCCCATCCCTAACTGACGAACACGAAGCCACGAACATGTGCAGGAAAGACGCCATGAAAACATGTGAGTAGACATTTTTTAAAATTAAGTTTATTATGATATGTAAAAGTAACGAAATCAATTACACACATTTTTGTTTGATATTAAGCTCACGAACTGTGTACGTATATATATATATATATATATATGGGATGTAAGGTCAGGTGATGCGTAACATCACAGCCTCTCCTTGACAAATGTCAACCCCGCCTTCTCGTGGTGCATCCTGTTCCCACTAAAGGGGCTCTGACGACCGCCCATAGCGGTATAACTATACCATCGGGATCAGAGGAAATGCTATCCCACACTCACCAACCCGCTTGGCCAGCGTGGTGAGTTATGGCCAAACCCCTCCAAAATGATTCCACAACTTAAATCTTGGCCCTCAGTCTCCGGCAGCTGGAATGTACCTGGCCAAGGCAGCGGCCAGTGCGACATGAAGGCAGAGGGTGCTAAGAATCCCCGGAGGACCGGACTAGGCTGCCATCTGATGCTGACCTTGGCTACTTACAATGGACGCTCCCTATCTTCTGATTCAAGGCTTCTTGAATTGGAAGAGGAACTACAAAGGATCAAGTGGGACATCGTGGGGCTAAGTGAGGTAAGGAGAAAAGGAGAAGATCTCATCGAACTGAAAAGTGGACATCTCTTCTACTATCGTGGGACAGATACTGGCAGAACTAGTGGTGTTGGATTTATAATAAACAAGAAACTGAAGGATAAAGTTGTAGAAGTTGAAAGTTCCTCTGACAGAGCTGCACGACTTGTTATCCAACTCTCGAAAAGATACCAGGCTCAGATTATTCAAACTTATGCACCCACCACAAGTCATCCTGAAGAAGAAATTGAAGAATTTTATGAGGAAATTTGTCATCTAAATAATAAAGGTAAGCAGCACTTGAAAATAATTATGGGAGATTTCAATGCAAAAATAGGGCAACGGCAACAGAATGAAACTTCGGTAGGTAAATTCGGTCATGGCAACAGAAACCAGCGTGGAAATACTCTCGTTGAGTTTGCAGAGGCAGAAGGGTTTTTCATCTTGAACTCCTTCTTCAAGAAAAAGCCACACAGGAAATGGACATGGAGACATCCAAATGGGACGACAAGTGAAATTGATTTTATTATGTGTAACAAAAAATTCGTCATAGAAGACTGCAGTGTGCTGAACAAGTTCAACACAGGTAGTGACCATAGATTGGTGAGATGTAAGATGCACCTGAACACTAAACTTGAACGTGGCAAGCTCATAGGACAAACAAAATCTATTGACATAACCAACCTTAAAAAACACCATAATACCTTCAAGTTAGAACTGAAGAACAGGTTCTCTGCTTTAGAAGGCCTAACATCGGAAGAAGTGGACATCTCTGAAGTTAACAGAAAAGTAACCAAAGCTCTTATGGAAACAGCAACAAAATTAGCTGGGTCTAAGAACAAGTTGCATGTGAACAAATTATCAGGAAAAACCAAAATGTTGATGCAAAAAAGAAGAGAGATGAGGACAACTAAAGAAGATGTGACTTCCAAAGTGGAATATATAGAGCTATGCAAGACAGTAAGAAAAAGTATCACTGAAGACGTAAGGAAATTCAACTGTGAACTAGTGAGGAAAGCAATTGAAAACAACCAAAGCCTAAAGATAGCAAAGGGGCATCTCAGTAAGGGAAGAAAACAGATTATGGCACTGAGAAAAGAAGATGGTTCTGTAACAAGAAATAGAGGCGAAATTTTGACAAGAGTGAAAGATTTCTACTCCAAATTATATGAAAGGGATGATATATGCACTCCAGACATCATGAAAGATACCAGTACCAGAGTTCCTCCAGTCCTTCCAGCAGAAGTTGCACATGCAATCAAGAACATGAAGCGAGGAAAAGCTCCAGGAGAAGATGGAATTACTGTAGACATCATACAAGAAGCAAGTGGAGAAATCGAAACAGTACTCGCCCAAATTTTCACTCGATGCCTTAATGAAGGAAAGATTCCTGAGGATTGGAACACCGCTACAATGATCCTGCTACATAAGAAAGGTGACATTGAGGATCTCGGAAACTACAGACCTATCAGCCTCCTATCAGTAGTTTATAAAATCTTCACTAAAGTTCTTTCACACCGCTTGAAGGTAACACTGGACATGGCTCAACCGAGAGAACAAGCTGGATTCAGGAGTGGCTACAGCACAATAGATCATATCCACGTGCTGAGAGAGCTAATTGAAAGAGCGAGGGAATATGAACTTCCATTGTGCATGGCTTTTATCGATTATGAAAAAGCCTTTGATTCGGTGAAACCATCAGCAGTTACAATGGCTCTGAAAACCTGCGGTATTGAAGATGCATACATTAATATTATTAATAACATCTATGAAAATGCAAGTGCAAAGATTAGGCTGTTTGAAAATACAACACACGTAAAAATTGGAAAGGGAGTGAGACAAGGTGACACCATATCTCCGAAGCTCTTTAATGCCACATTGGAGGGTGTTTTTCAGTCACTGAGCTGGGAAAACAAGGGGATAAAGATTAATGGAGATTATCTAACCCACCTTCGTTTTGCTGATGACGTAGTCATTTTTGCAACTACCCCATCAGAGCTGCAGAGTATGATCCAGGAACTTGCTGACAAGAGTAAAGAAGTGGGATTAAAAATGAACTTTCAGAAGACAAAAGTGATGTTCAATGCTTTTACAAGAAATGAAGATTTATCGATTGATGGAGAAAAGCTGGAGATAACAGACACGTACGTTTATCTTGGACAGCAGATATCAAGTGAGGGTCACATTGATGAAGAAATTAATCGGCGTACAAAACTTGCCTGGAGAGCTTTTGGAAGAAACAGCATAATTTTCAAGAGCAATATGCCATTATGTCTTAAAAGAAAAGTGTTTGATCAATGCATCCTTCCAGTGCTTACGTATGGTACAGAGACGTGGACCTTAACTAAAAGAGACATACAAAGGCTGCAGACAACTCAAAGAAGCATGGAGAGGTGCATGCTTGGTGTAACCAGGAGAGATAAGAAGAGGAACTCGTGGATCCGAAAAATGACAAGAGTGGAAGACATCATGATCAGAGTTAAATCCCTGAAATGGCAATGGGCTGGACATACTGCCAGAAGGACAGATCATCGATGGACAGCTGAAATTTTAGATTGGATTCCAAGGGACAGGAAAAGACCCAGAAGAAGACCACATGGGAGATGGGTGGATGAAATTCGAAAGTATGCAGGGGTGACATGGAGGAGACTGGCACAAGACAGACCGTTGTGGAGGAAACTTGGGGAGACCTTCGTCCAGCAGTGGATTGATAATGGTTGACAATGATGATGATGATGATATATATATATATATATATATATATATATATAATATTTTAAAAGTTTCACCACCAAACGAGGGTGGCTGAAGCATTGTCACACAGGAAAATCTATGTAGTAGCTAAGATTTCATTTGACTGGGGTAGGGGCATAACTCTCACATCCATATATGTTTTACCATCAATATGATACAGTGCTTTACTTTCTGTGCAAGTCTTTATCGCCAGGTATATACCTAGCGTTGACTAGGATGTCGAATAAATTCGATCTGTACATGCTGATTTGGGAATTACGTAGGGCAGCATTCTTCGTATGCTTGTAGTCTGAAATGAATTCCATTTTGCAATATAACACGCATAAATATTGTCTTATCGTTTTGTGCTTTTTTTTTTTTTTTTACGGCATAGTGTTCAACTCCTGAATTTAGACAGAATTATTTCTAAAGCACAAACTGGCTGAACAATACTTTGGGTTTTTTTTAAGACTCTTTTTCATTTGCTCATGTACTTAAGAACTTGTGAAGTATTATATTTGCACCAATGAATACAAAGATTAGCTATGGAGTACAGATATGTACAGGCATATTCTTTAATGAAAAGTTTATTCCAGTGTGTTTATGTGGGTATAAAATATATAAAAAATACAAATACACAGGTATATTTGCTAAAATTACATACACTGATGTCACATAAATTGCACAAATGGCTAAAAAAAAATCAAAACTGGTCAAGTCATTTGTTTAGTATCAGTAAGATGTATGAGCTCATTTACTCTTGCAAAGTTCATCAATATTTTGAGTTTTCTTGCTTATGTACAAACAAGTTATCTTCAACATCCAGCTTATTTCAATATTTAGTTTTTATGGTGGTTAAGGATAAAACACTAGTTTCACATAAATATGTAGTTGTAAAAGGCAACAAATACTTAAGGCAGTGCTCGACAATGTTGGAAATTCTTTTTCCATTGGAATCCAAAAACTAGTCGCCGCCCCGGTGGCGCAGTGGTCTAAGGCGCTGGCCTCTGACCATTCGTTCGTAAGGGGTCCGGGTTCGAATCCCGGTCCGACATGGATGTTGTGTTTGTCTTACGGCACTGGCTCTATCCCTTCCCTGGAACCAGTGACCCTAAATTAGGGACGGGCGACTGCTTATAGCCCATTGAGTTGCTCACGGTGGTCGTTAAACCTCCAATAAAAAAAAAAAAAAAAAAAACTAGTCAGTGATTTCAAAGAACAAATGCTTTTCAAACCAACCAGAGTTAAAAGATGTCTCATAAGTTTTTTATTTGGCAATAGAAGATTACACATTTCTGCATTGTATGTGAATGAGTAACTAGTTCATTCAGTGGGAATGGGAAATACTGCCTTGTAAATGTTTGGAGAGTGCAGAGATGGACGATTATTAGCTGTTTAACATCAAGTTTCCAATTGTTTGCTCATTTTCTGATGATAATGAATTCAGTTATGAAAATTGGTCAGAGCTGTTCCCTGTAATTTGGTTTTCTCATTAAGTTTTTTGGTCATTGCTTGTGTTTTGTTTTTTCAACATTGAACAGATTGTTTTCACCCTGTAATGAGAAGTTCCACTAGTTCATTTTTCAGAAATTTCAGCTAAATATGCTAAACTTCACCACACATCCTACCAGCACTAGCCATAAATTCAGATTAATTTTGTTTTGAAAATTGGTTCACTATGTGACTCGGTATGGTTGCTAACAAATCTGCATATGCCCCCCCCCTATTATTTTAGTGAAACCCACTTTGAGAACTATTGGTCTAGAGGATGTTCAAGCCGTTCTGATATCAGAGTTGGTTGTACATCAAGGTTTTTGGCTAGCAGTCACAATTTAACATATGGTTTGAGTCCCATATGAGGCATTAGTTTTGCCACCCTGGTGGTGCAGTGGTCTAAGCACCATCTTATGATTGTTTGTCCAAGTGGGTCCGGGTTTGAATCCCGGTATGGCATGGATGTTGTGTTTGTCTTACAGCACTGGCGTTTTCTCTTCCCTGGAACCAGTGACTCTTAAATTAGGGACGGGGACTGCTTATATCCCATTTAGTTCCTCACATTAGCCGTTAAAACCTTTAAAAAAGAAACCTGTTTTTTACATAACATAACAGCTTTGGCTTTCTCCTTCCCTAGAACCAGTGGCCTCAATTTAGAGGCGGGGAAAAAAGTTTCATGTGATGAAACGTCACATTTTCGTTCAGGAAACACATTTGTGATTCTCCCTGACTGCTACATGGTTTTGATTGCTTTTAGGAATACCATTTCACTCACATTCCTTAGTATATAATTATCAATCATTTTGTGACTATGGTATATTCAGTTAACTCATAGGCATCCCTAGCTTAGTTTTCAGCAGGAAGAAGCAAACAATGGAAATCTGCATATATACAAACCCCATATGCCTCTCATTGAAAACAGCTTTTTTACCACTCAACACATAAATTACATAAATTTAATTGGAAACCAGAAGAGCCAAAAAATATATATTTATTAATTATATCTATAATCACCTCATCATCACATGTATACAGTAATATTTCACATGTATGTCAGCGCAAACCAAAGCACGCATAAATAAGAGCGCAGCATAAGTAAAAGTTAGTGTAATTCCAGCCAAAATTAAGTTTAAAAAGTAATTAACATGAGAATAACATGCAAAATAAGAAAAATATCAATGATTGAATTTACTTAGTTAAATTTAACACTTTAAAGCTTAGATTACTCAAAAATGTAAATTACTTGATCTCAAAATTTTAATTACATACCTTTTTTATATTTTTGGCTTTTTAAAGTTATGTAAAATTGAAGACTGTTTCTGCTGTTGCCTCTCATTGAAAACAGCTTTTTCAAGTTTGTTTAAACAGGAATGTGTGGCAATTAGATGTATCGGTGAGTTGTATGTAGTGACAGTGTTTCCAAAGCTTCTACACTGCTTTCGTGACAGTCTGGGGATCTTTTGTTAATTCTTTGTTATGTCTCTTCATCATCATCCTGAATTTAATTGGCTATTTCTTGAATATCCCTCAATTCCCCAATAATGCATTTTCATTGATTTCTACAAACTCTTTAAAACTACTGAATCCACCTGAAATGGCACTCCAATCTTCATCATTGGCAGATTATTCGGTAAATGTGTAGATTAGCGTCCTAAATTATTTTGTCGGAAACTTGTAATATTGACTTGCGAGTGCGACGCTGTGGTAGGCCTAACACATCACTACGGCAACGATGTGAAGATTTGCTTTGTTGAAAGGAAGATTCGCTTCGCCGTGCAATTCACGTGCGGATGACTACAAGTCCAAGCAAGTACCTTCTTGCCAGGAGAGCGAACCATTTTATACTCATATGCTACACAATATAGTTTGTTCATGTTTTGTAATTGTTTTTAAAGCAGACGTGAAATTTTTCATTCTTTCGCATATGATTCCCTGATCCGAAATAGAAAGTTTGGTAAATGTGTACTTTAGCGTCTAAATTATTTCGTCGGAAAAATGTAACTGTGTGGGAAAAGTGTGACATACAATATTTTAAGCATGCAAAATAATGCGAAAAGGTGCAAAAATATAGTATTTTTAGATAAAAGGAAATAAGTTTTCCAAAGTATTTACCTGGGAGTGCGATGGTTTGGAAGAGTACGTGCGGTATAGGCATAGGACGAGAGAGCGGCAACGGCATCAAGGTGGAGTCCGGTGAATGGAAGCTTCGTTGAGAAGGGCAAGTAACGGGCGGAAGAATTAAGAAGGAAGCGGTTTAGCAGTACGTAGTCATCGAAAAGTCTTGTAGGCATATGCAGAAAGAAAGAGGTTGAATTTGTGCAGCATTGTAAGTTTTTGTTTTTTTTAAGGGTAATTTTGAGAAAGCGGAAGTACAAAATCGTCAGTCATTTCGGATTTCGTCAGGGCTTAAAATTTCATTATCCGCCACAATACAAGAAGCTGTCTCCCTGCCATAGTGCGATATATGAATTGAAGAAAATTGCTTATTTTGAAAAATATCCATGTCACGAGGAAAAAAATGTGAGCTACGATGTACTGAATAACAGCAGAACTGCAAATGAAGTGCTTGAAGAAATCACCTACCTGTGCACATCTTCCAAACCAAAACTAAAACTTTGGGTTCAACCGGAACCAAAACGTCTTCCTCAAAACTTCTGTCGTACATAAATTATTTTACATTCCTTAATTTCTTTCCATTCGGAGACACTGTGAAACCACTAATAACGACATTCTGCACATATCTTTCTCAAAAATGAATAAAACAGATTTGAACTACTTCTGCGCACAATTACACGATACTCTTCCGAAAAATATACCCTACTGCTGTCGTATTCTTCCACGCATTTGCTACCAACTCGTACTTCGCTCCGTCGCATAGCACCTTCACGTGGTGGCCGTTAGCATCGCTTCAGCCTCCCGCACTACCTGCTACAAACCATCGTACTCGCAGGTTAATACTTCAGAAAAATTATTTCCTTTTTATTTAAAAATATAATTTTTCACCTTTCCCTATTATTTTGCATGCTTAAAAAAATGTGTGCATCGAACTTTTCACCCACAGTTAAATTTTTCCAACGAAATAGTTTAGGACGCTGAAGTACACATTTACCGAAAGTACTAATATGCTTTTCTATGTTGTACAGAAAACTGGGGAACTATAAATTTCGGTTTTGGTTTGAACAGATTTGCTGTGTCTCTGCACTTTTGGTTCTTCTGTTAATAGCTTGTTCGCACGCGAGTTTCTATCTTACTCATATGTATCTTTTGCAAATCGAAAAGGTTTTATCCGGTTTTTCCTGCCAACAACGTACAGGATACAACAAAAGAAAGGGTGGCTGCTGTGGACCTATTTTCTGTAGCGTATCACTACAACATTTATTGCTCTTCTGCCAATAACGTAAGTCCTCTTTCTCTTGTACCCGTCATTTCCACACAGCAACAAACCTTCCTTTTAACGGACCAAAGCTTCACATCTTCACTGGAGCGATGCATTATTCCTATCGCAGCTTCTCTTCACAGTGTCAGACTCACAGGTCCATATTACAATAAAAATCTTTAAAACACGTTTAAAATATGAAATATCTGAAAAAATATGAAATACATTAAAATATGAAAAATATAAAGTTTTAACCCTTTGTCAATAAACACAAGAGGCTAGTTCCATCAGAGGCATGCATTCAGTCGCTGACTTTAAACATTTGGAGCAAAATTACATATGCTTCCAATTTATGGACCTAAAGCATAATAATTAAAGAAGGTGATATTCTTCTGTCCTTGGCACTGCGTAACAATAATACAACTTCCAGTGATTAGCAGTGAAAAGCAACATGACATGCGATGACTGTCTTTTTTCTTGTAGTAGAAAATTATATTCTGAACTTCATTTTTAGATTTAATTGCCCAGTCTGGCACCTAGGGCAACTAGATTATTTATTTACCTGCCCAGGTCAATGATTCACACGACTCAGGCATGGTATTTTTCAAACCCTGATATGTATAAGCAAAAATATATACAGTACATAATTTCATACATACATATTAATTAAAGCTTATATATTTCATTATTACTACTTTAGCAAAAACTTCCCATTACAAAAAAATTACCTTTGCTTGTCTCTGTGGGCACTATTTCACTTTTACAGCATTGCAATCTTATGCATAATGAAAATTTCTGTAGTACATACTAACTTTTTAATGAAAAATTTGTAATGTTTTAAGAACAATACGTTGCTACAATTTTTTTTTTGTCCCCCTTGAATTTCATTATAACGAGTTTCGACGGTTATTCTTTTTTTACTGAATCTGGTAAATGCTGGCCAAGAAAATGACAGTGAAAATATATCATGAACAGTTTCTTTGCTTTGCAAATGTAGTAATTAAAGTTAAATGTAAAAAAGAATTGATTTCATTCTAAATTTCTGCGAGTGAAATCTTTCACCTGTGTCACTTTAAGCAGGGCTTGGAAAATATCCGAAATGTTACATGCGCAGCTGGGTATATACATAAATTATTTACCTACCCAGGTAGTAAAACCTGGATGCCCAGGAAAATTTATATTTTAAGATAAATCAGAAGCCACTTTTTTTTTAAGTTAAAAAATATGAATTTTTTTTTACACATTTTGTAATTCCTATTTTAAAGGTCTATTCAAAATGTTCAATATGCAAAGCATGTATTTCATGTTTTAAGATGATAGTGCTGAAATTGGTACAAAATGATGTGATGAAATTGTTTTTTGAGAAATTTAAAGATTCTGCCGTGTTCTTTTCCTTTGTCACTAAACACCTGATTTGCACATCAATAAAAATTGTTTCAGTATCTTCAGGTATTGCCAAGATATTATAAATACAACTATTTAATAGTTTTCCAAAAAAAAATTTGTGCTCCAAAATGGTTTCCTTGTGGCAATACAACAATGAAAGAACAGGTTTAGTCACTGAAGTCATTTCTAAAACATTCCAAACAGGAAAATTTAATATTTTAGAAATATTGATATGCATTAATGTTCTACAATGACTCAGTTAGAATCAGGGTCTAAACAAGTGTTTCTTCTTTTGGGTGGGGGTCTGAGATTTGAAATTATGCCCTATCAAGTTCAAAAGCTCTCATTTCCATTCAAGTATTTTTTTTTTCTTTTCTTTCTGATACCTTAATTATGGGGAAGCAATGTGATCTTTCAAAAGCAGTACTTCCAGTTTTTGACATAATTTTACTAAACATGTGAAAAGTAGGTAAATATCCAAAAATTAGAGATAGGAAACAAGACAGTAAAAGTTCTGGAAACACTGACAACACAGTGCTCAGTAGAATGTAAAATGAACCAGCACACAAGGCAGTGAATGTGAAAACAAAAAAAGCATGATTCAACCCTATGTCAAATGTAATACTAGCCAAAACCTACATGAAAAACCAACTTTGACACCATTGTGGATTGAATACCCTTATAGACGCAATGTACTCGGATGCCAGTTCGTAGTTCTGTTTGTCATTGATATAACATATAAATACAAGAATATGCCTGTACATATCTTTACTACATAACTGCCCTTTGTATTCATTCATGCAAATACTACATAAGTACGTATGTGCAAATTAAAATGTCTAAAAGAAACTAAGTATTGTTCAACCAACTGTGCTTTAGAAATAATTCTCCAATTAAAACATGTCTAAAAGAAACGTAAGTATTGTTCAACCAACTGTGTGTACAGAGTTCGTAAAGCCTAATGTTAAACAAATCTGTGTGTAACTGATGTCATTATTTATCATATTGTAATAAACCTGATTTTAAGATATGAAAATATCATTACTCACATTTAGAACTGAATTGATTCAGTTATAATGTAAGTATCCAACAATTTCACACTCACACACTCTTAAACAAAAAACATGCATTTACTTGCACACTCTTCCACAAAAAATGC
Source organism: Macrothele yani (assembly GCA_039090855.1). Lineage (NCBI taxonomy): Eukaryota > Metazoa > Arthropoda > Arachnida > Araneae > Macrothelidae > Macrothele > Macrothele yani. The sequence goes on from CM077002.1 coordinate 137,123,623, forward strand.
ATTTATGTAAAAGTCGGTGACTACTTGCCGTGAGGCTTAACCGAATATGGCCAAACTTCATATTTACAGGGATTGCATTTCAAATTACAGCTTAAGTTAATACGGTCAAACTTATTTTTTCGGGTATAGCCCTTCAAATTATGGCGTAGCTCAATACGGTCAAACTTATTTTTTTGTGGGCGTTGCTCTTCAGATTATGGGCTTAGTATTTAGGGTTCAGACCGTAATTTCATGGGCTTTCACAAAAATGGGCCAAGCCGTAGTTTTATGGGCAACGGCCGGGCCCCCAGTTGCCGGCCATTGCCCGTAATCTAACTGTGAAATTTTTAACAGTGCGTGAGTACATCGAATCTGGTAAAACCATCCCTGCAAGGGCCAAATGCCGTGGACAACAGCGTGTGCATGAGCTGGGTCATCGTCGGCTAGCTTGCATTGTAACAGCGGGCCACAGTGTAAGAAATCACTCGGCAATTTAACGCTGGTGCACAAAAACGTGTAAGCAGCCACACCATCCAGAACCATCTCTTCACTATGGGGTACAGAAGCCATCGTCCCACGAGGGTACCGCTGCTGACCGCACACCACAGGGTGCAAAGATTAGCATAGGCACGGGAACATCGCCACTGCACCCTAGACATGTGGAAAAATGTTGCCTGGACTGATGAGTCGAGATTCACGTTGGTACATGCGGATGGCAGAATACGAGTACGGCGCAAACCACATGAAGCGATGGATCATTCTTGCCAGTAGGGTACTCTTCAAGCTGGTGGGGGTGGCATTCTCGTCTGGAGACTGTTTACTTGGACTGAAATGGGACCCCTGGTACGTGTGACATCGTCCCTCACAGGTCAACGTTACCGGGATATCATGGACAACCATTTGCTTCCGTTTGTGCGTCTTCAACATCCCACTGGGGACCTCATCCTGCAACAAGACAATGCACCGTGCCATCGCTCTCGAATTGTATCCGAATGGTTGGATGAACACTCCACCGACGTGACCTAGCTTCCTTGGTCGGCTAGGTCACCTGACCTCAATCCCATCGAGCGCATCTGGGATGCCATCGAGAGAGATGTTCGAGTCTCTGACTCCCCTCCATCAAATCTTCGTGAACTGTGGGAGCTTGTTCAGGGGTCATGGATCCGTATGGCTTGCCACGCTTCCGGTGTCTTTTCGAGTCCATGCCGAGACGAATCGCCACCGTCATCAGGACGAAAGGTGGTGTTACACGTTACTGGACAGATATCTCTAATTTAATTGCTCTTCAGTGCATGCTAATATTATAAATTTTTTATTGAAATACGGCTGTTAGCCGTTCTATACGATTGTAAATATATGGGAATATTTTTGAACTAACCGAGTAACATCAATTCAATATGACTAACGCGCCGTTTTTGCTAAAATTATGTTGTTCCTGTGGAAGATTTTTGTGTTGTCCGTAAGGACGCAGAGAGTGAGCTCAGAGGATTTTATTGGAGCCGATCCTAGTGGCGAGTTGTTTAATATAAATGTCCGTCAGTACCGTTTTCTCTCTGAGCACTGCAATCTTAACCCACCGAGTAGCCATCTCCTACAAAGTTATTTTAACTGCCATGTAGCCAAAGTACAGTAGTTCACATTCCCTTTGTGATAGAATCTCATGATTTGTGAGACACCTTACTGCGTGATCCAACTGTGTAGATTAATATGCACAGTATTTTTTGTTTGTTTATTTCTTGGTTTAACAACTGACATGGGCAACGCGTATGGATATAAACATTCGCATGTCCCTAATTTCGGGTCACTTGTTTCAGGGAAGAGACAGATCCAGCACCTTTGGATATGCACACCATCCCATGACTCATCCGGAGTTGGGACTCAGTCTTAGCTCGGAAGAATGGTTAGAAGCGCTTCAGACCACTGTACCACCAGGGCGGCCATTTCTGTAGTATGAACATTCGGTTAAGATACGAGTATGTTTGCATACAGGACACAGTTTTCCCTATTTTTACATACAGGATCATTTAAAAAGTTCCATGTTTGTAAAAATAGGGAAAACTATTTTTCTAGGCTTAGTGCCGCTAAGTCACATACTGCGCTAAGCCAATTCTACATCACTGAAAATGTTTAAATAGATTAATATAGTTCCGTGAAGGGGCGTTCTCTGTGCCACTCCCCTGGATCTGACATTTCCACGGGCAGACGGGAACGACGAGATTCAGGTCTTCATGTCCCCAAGGACAAGTACATTCAATCAAATTTCCTACAAGGACGTTCAATCAAATTTCCAAGAAAAAGAGAGGATTTCTCAATTTCTCCTTAAAAATGTCATAGAAAACCTTGTAATTTTAAAATTCTCTCATCATGCCTCTCTTCACAAGGAAGTTTCGCTTTCTGGCGCCCCTGATACATAGACATATACACCCGCATCTACATTTATTCTGAAAAACTTTCGACCTACTCGGTGGACGAGTGGTTTTAGCGCGGGCTCCTGACTATTCATCCCAAAAATTCTCTCGACTGTGCCCTCAAGCAACACTGTGCCCTTATCATGAATCTCTCGACTGTGCCCTCAAATAACACTATGCCCTTATCATGAATTTAATCAAAACCATTAGAACGCAAAGCTTTTTGCTGTTAGACCAAAAGTTACCAATCCTCCTCACTACCACACTTGCTATTCAGCTTTTCTTTCAGTCTTGAGGTCAGATTTTTGCTTGATGGATTTTCTTACCTACATCACATTTCATAGACGTTTCACACGTTCGTCTAAATCTAAATAATACACTGGCGGAAAGTGAAAAAAGAACACCAAGAAGGAATTGGCGGACGATCATGAAATTTACATATGTTAATTGGGTCGAGTTTACGTAGGTGTGATTTTAATTTCGGGACCAACCGGTGAGCGCTTACGCCACAGCACGGCATAATATGCAAATTATCGTTGGTGGTATTTAAGGAGTACGGCGAAGTGAATGTAATCAGTCGTCGGCGTACGGACACGTGCGAAAACCCTAAAGAAGCTGCAATGCCTGGACATGGAAGACGTGTACGATTTCAGCAGTTATCGGACTTTGAGCGAGGTCGTCTAGTCGGACTCCGCGAGGCCGGCTGGTCGCATCGTTGTATTGCGGAGCGAATTGGACGGGAAGTATCGGTGGTGGTACGATGGTGGCGTAGATGGTCCGAGGAACATTCCCACACGAGAAGACGTGGTACCGGGAGTCACAGACGGACTGATGAAAGAACCGATCGACGCATAAGAAGAGCGGCGTTGTTAAGCAGAACATCCGCTGCGACGCAAATCCGAGCTGCCGTTGCACCTGAGGTGACTGTGCGAACAATCCGCAACCGTCAACTGAATGCAGGACTACGTGCACGTGTGCCTCTGGCATGTGTACCTCTGACTCCAGCCCACCGTCAGGAACGGCTGCAGTGGTGTCGCCAACGTCTGCACTGGAGAACGCAATGGCGATCTGTCGTGTTCAGCGATGAAAGCAGATTCTGCTTGGGAGCCTCCGATGGCCGTATGCGTGTTTGCAGACGCAGAGGAGAGCGTCTCCACCCTTCTTGCATCCGCCAGTGACACACAGGGCCTACACCTGGTCTCCTGGTGTGGGGAGCGATCAGCTATCACTCCCGTACACAACTAGTGTTTGTACCGGGTACGTTAAACAGCACCTCCTACATCAACAACATCATTCAGCCCGTTGTTGTGCCCTTTGTAAGGTCGGTTCATCGTTTTGTTTTCCAGCAAGATAATGCACGCCCACAGACGGCACGTGCAACGCAACATGCACTTCAGGGTGTGAGACAACTTCCATGGCACCGGATTTGTTCACCGGATTTGTCCCTCCCCCATTGTGCACTTGTGGGATTTTATGGGACAACGACTTATCCGGTCTCCACGACCAGCTACGACCATCCCCGATTTACGCGTCCAGGTTGAGGATGCTTGGGACTCAACACCCCAAACTTACATCTAACATCTGTACGACAGACTCCATGCCAGAATTGCACAGTGCGACGCAGTTCATGGCGGTTGAACCTCGTACTAACCATGTTACATGGAAATGTTATTTTTCAGTTTACCAGCAAATACAGCTGTATTTTGCCATAATGTTTTGATCACGTTATCCTCTGTATTCCGTTATTATGCTGTATAAATTTCGTTGGTATCAGACGTCTCCTTCTTGGTGTTCTTTTTTCACTTTCCGCCAGTGTATATTTGAATTTGAATTTAATGAAAATTTTTGCTATACAACATAGTAGATCAATGTTTATCAAAACACCGGCATTGTAAATATTGTCATATGTAGTAAACTAGTCTAAGTAATTGACACAGTGGAATGGAAACATGAACATCATGACAATATCAGAAGCATCAAATCAAATTAAGTAACCTATAGAACTACGTAATTGCTCTATGGGATAAACCAGATCATAGCCACCTCAAATGTATCGTATTGTAATAAGTTATAAATATGCAAGCAATGACTTAATACTAATGACAAAAAAAAACCTGTACAGAGTAATCCATAGAAGTAAATAACATAATGTACAGTAGAAGCATAGCATGGAGCTAGGGTAAAAAGCTTAAATAGTAAGCCTGACGAACCCCTGATTTCCATAGATCAATATATCATGTCAAAACGTCAACAGTAACAAGATTAAATTACGACCAATATTTAATATACAATGAAAAAAAAATAAGACAAGAACTTAACCAAACAACAGTAATTCGTGTAGTAATTTCTTAAATACTTTAAAATTAACAGTTTCCCTGATGTACAATGTCAATCTGTTCCACATACAGGGTCCATCTGCAGCAATACGATTGTACAACAATCCGGAGCTCGCCCTGGGGACCCCGAAACCCGCATGATCTCGAGTACCATATAAATGAGGGAACCGCTGTTTTTCCAATAAATCAAGATACCTATCCGCATGAACTCTGTCGTGCATAAGTAATGATAACCTAAAAGTACCGGGTGCGCCATATAAAAGAGGACCCGTGGCTAGACCTTGTTATGCGGGTTTCCAGTTAAAACCGCTTTGTTCCACTTCTAACCGGTTTCTGCGAGTACAGCTGCAAAGCAATTCTCAGGAGTGGTTAGTCACAGCCAGAGCAGTGTAGGTACGCGGTCATAAGTATAAGTAAAGAGAGAACAAAGGCAACGGAAATGGTTTTAAGTACGGAACAGCGGATTTTTATTGTGGAACAATATTTCAGAAATAACTCATACAAGGACTCAAAGGAGTTCTTTACAGAAAAATTTCCACATTATGCAGTACCGACGAAATCAGTGGTACAGAAGTTAGTGCGGAAATTTCGTGAAACCGGCACGGTGTGCAACAGAAAAAGAAACAAACCCAAGACAATTCGAAATGAAGACAAGGACGTGTGAACAATGATGTTACAAAACCCTCGGAAGTCGATTCGCCGATTATCGTCTGCAACGGGAATATCTGCCACGTCACGCCGACGCATACTTAAGGTGGATTTGCATTTTCGGCCGTACAAAGTTATGGCGCTCCAAGAACTTAAAACTCCTGATTATGCAAAACGGATGCAATATTGTAAGTGGTTTCAGGAGACCATTGTCAGCGGTGAAATGGACCCAACACTTTATTACATGACAGATGAAGCATAGTTTCATCTGTCCGGGTATGTCAATGCGCAAAGCAGCAGGATTTGGACCGACACGAATCCCAGACGGACAATGGAGACTCCTCTGTACGACCAAAAGATAGGTGTTTGGTGTGCTGTATCTGTGAAGAGGATAGTTGGCCCATTTTTGTAACTTACACCATCAACTCGGAGCGCTATGTTCGGCAACTGTTCGACCCTTTTGTTCTCGCACTTACAGAAGAAGAGCGAACATATGCTTTCTTTCAGCAGGATGGTGCAATAGCGCATACTGCGCGGAACAGTCTACGTGCTGTGCATGAAGTGTTTGGGGAGGACAGAATTGTATCGAAGGGACTATGGCCACCCAGATCTCCCGATCTCTCCACCTGTGACTTTTATCTCCGGGGAGCATTGAAAGGGAAAGTGTACGCAACTAATCCGCACACCCTTGATGAATTAAAAGTGACCATTACGGATGCCATAGCTCAGATTACTGCCGATGAGTTGTGGCGCGTTACGAAAAACATGTCCCGTCGTGTGCAGCTGAGTCTTGATGTCGGAGACAGCACTTTCACCAATTGTTGTAAACGCAGGTAAATTACTCCTGTTTTCTGTCATTTCAACCATTATTTACCATGTACAGTAACATTGCCTGACTGTTGTCGTTCATTATACTCGGGCCTCTTTTATATGGCACACCCTGTGTATATTTTATCAAAAGGAAGTACATTGTAAAGACAATAAATACTGTCAGCATTTAATGCTGCATTTAGTAGTCGAATATATTTTTTCTGAAGAACACAAATTCTATTTACCTTACCGCCCATTGTCTGGCCCCCGGCCAGAATATACAGTAAGACAACATAGGGTAGAAGAAGGATGCTTCTGAGTCTGATTGTAATATAATGCTAATCTGAGTCTGATTGTTAAAAAGCCCGAAATCCTAGAAACGGCGCCAATACGAGTCTTGAGAATATTTGGGCATCCCAACGCATGGTCTCATGTAGTACGACACGCAGAAATTTCACCGATGACCTGAATCCAACAGGATCTCCATTCAGGAAAATACCAGAAGGTAAAGACAGCCGAAGACCACGGCCTCTAAATAAGACACTGTTTGTTTTATGTGTGTTAATTGTAAGAGAGACAACTAAACCAGCGAAAAATCTTCTGTAGATCACAGTTTGCACGAGGTAGTATATCGGACAAAGAATCTCCAGAAAAAAATAAACTGGTGTCATCAGCAAATAATACTCGGTGAGAAGTAGAAACAATAATAAATACAGGGTGATTGGTAAAGAAGTATACAGTTTCAACGCACTATCAAACAAGAACAATGTAAGATATTTTATGTTACCTGTAACAGAATTGTAGGGGAATGTTTCAAGTTTTTTAGAGACAGTCACAGATGTTCTATGTGTCCACCCATAGTCACATGACACACATCGAGCCGGTAATCCATTTCCGCTCAAACGCGAGGTAATATATCTGAATCAAGTGCAGTGATAGTGGCTGTGATACGCTGTTTCAGCTCCGCTAGATCAACAGGAAGGGGAGGGGCGAATACCTTGTCCTTTACGTACCCCCACAGGAAAAAGTCACAAGGTGTTAAGTCAGGACTTTTGGGTGGCCATTTGGTCAGTGGCATGTTGTAGTCCGCGGTTCGTCCAATCCATCGGTGAGGAAGATGTTCATTGAGATGATCTCGCACGTCGCCTAACCAGTGTGGTGGTGCACCATCCAATTGGAGAATAAAGTTGTCAATGTCGTCCTACAACTGTGGCATCAACCAAAGACTTAACATATCCAGAAAAGAGCCTCGCGTGACAGTTTTCTCGTGAAAAAAGAAGGGGCCGTACACTTTCTTTTTGGATACATTTACCTTAGGGGAATCTCGCACGTGTTGCACTGTAAATCTGCGATTCACCGTTCCCCAAAAGCGGACATTGTGCTTGTTTACCTGACCACTCACGTGAAATGTAGCTTCATTGGTGAAAACTTAGTGATCAGCAAAATCGTCATTTTGAAAATGGTGCTGCATTTCGGTACAAAATTCAAAGCGCTTTGTCTTGTCAAGGTCAGTGAGATTTTGCCACATCTGCACTTTGTATGGAATCATTTTCAGCTTCTTTCTCAAAATTCTCCAGACAGTGGGCTGTGAAATCAGCACTTCACGACTCACCCTCCGCGTTGATTTTTCCGGGCTTCGTTTAATGGCGGTGCAAACACTATCGACGACTTATTCCGATACACCCGGTCGTCCAGGAATTTTAAGTTTGCACAAACAGACCGTAGTTTCAAATTTTTTATGCCAATCGTAGATAGATTTTGTGGTTGGAGGTTCTTTTCCGAATCGTGATCGGAAATGCCGTTGCACAACAGCTACAGATTCCGTTTTGCTCAATTCAAGAACCCAAAACGCCTTCTCCACTGCAGACGCTGCCATTTTGACTGACTAGTCACGTGACACGCGCGTTATCGCCTACGACACTTCCCTCAGTAGCGGGACACAAACTTTTTGAGTACATCTACCTAACGGTTCGCAGTTGTGGTCCGTGTCTTCAACTGCTACTGTTTTACAGCATCTGAAAGCTGTATACTTCTTTATGAATCAGGGTGTATATCATTAACATAAATTTAAAAAAGCATAGGGCCCAAGACGGAGCCCTGAGGAACTCCAAAATGAACTCTTTCAACTGAACGAACACCTTGTATCTGAACATACTGTGTCCTGCTAGTTAGATAATTTTCAAAAAATGAAAGTGTAACTCCTCTAATCTCAATATGATGTAATTCGGACAAAAGAATGTCGTGACGAACACAGTCTAATGCTCTAGACTAGTCACAAAACATACCCAAAACACACCTTCCAAGATCTATATTTGGCTGTAAGAAATTCAGAGCGTCCAATACCGCTGTCTCCGTTGAGTAACCTTTCCTGAAATCATGTTGATTCCTATATAAAATTTTATTCAAATCTAAAAAACCTGACAGCCTATTCAAAACCAGCCTTTCTAAAATTTTAGTAAACACCGAGATGTTTGCGACTGCATGGTAGTTAGCGATATCAGTCTTTTTACCCTTTTTATGGATAACAGAAACCCTAGTTATTGTAAAAGAAGAAGGAATTTTCTCAGTTCAAAAGATACAATTTAAAATATGACCTAAAGGAGTTATCAAATTTTGAGAAACATACTTAATTACTCTCGGATCAACATCATCCAGACCCAAACCTTTAGATATCTAATTTAGTCAGAACCGGGATAAGATAATCAGAAACAGAATGAAAAAAAAAAAAAGAAGAGGATAGTCTCTGGTTCGAAAGAAATTCAGAATAGTGCCCAATTGAATGTGGAATATCAATCAGCAGCTGTGCAGGTAATTCAATGAAATATGTATTAAATATATTTACAATCCGATCCAAGTCAGTAATTCTAGTACCCACTTGATCAACCTGTATGGGTTCCTCCGGAACCCGGGATTTAAACAACAACTCATTAATTGATTGCCAAACTTTACTCGATTAGCAAACCGATTTAAAAGATAGTTTTTCTTTGCACTTTTCAACTTAGAGTTGAACTAATTTCTATATCTATGAAACTTTAATAAGTCAGAAGCATTTCTTGAGAGCAAGAATAGCTTTAAAATTTTTTTTTCTATTTAAACATTTCAGTAGATTCCGTGTGAACCAAGGCTTTCTGCAACGAGGCGAACGTTTAATGGTCTTAAGAGGGAATATTGAATGAAAACAACAATAATAAAAATAAGTATTGTTTTTGAAAAACTAAACAGTCGAAGTACACTGGTGTGCAAAAATTAAGGACGAAGAGGAGAAATTAGCATAACAGCGGAACGTGCAGGCAGAATGGACCGAAAGTCCACTCAGGAGATAGACTAGGGTCCGGTACGGTAGGGCATGCGCATATATGAAGCATGACGTAGGGGGTGGGGGTCGGAAGGGTATAAAGTATAAAGCAAACTGGCGGTGTACGCTCAGCAATTCGCCTGGGTACTGGTCCCCCGGTAATAAATAAGGGCGTCTTCCTCCCCCTTTCTACTTCGCTTCCGTGTCACTTTCCTATCGGGCACTCTAGCCCAAATCTCTTAGGTTCCAATTTCTAAGGGTTGTTTAAGCCCTGGGGTCAGACACTCCCTTCCTAAAATCCTCTACATATGATCATGATCATGCTCAGCAATTCGGTGACTATTGTACGGTGTACATCGGTTTGAACGACGTCGAGTTGCTGCCACCGTGTGATATGGCCAACAGGCAATCCAGTACACGACATCTGGAGGACTTTACCCGAGGTCGCGTTATTGGGATGTTGGAAGAAGGTCGAAGTGTGACTAGTGTGGCCGAGGAGTTCGGGATCGCTCACAGTATCGTTTCACGAGCTTGGAGAGCATTTAAAACGACAGGAACAGCTGTCCGACAGTTTAGCAGTGGTCGTCCACGAGCAACCACTGCGGTGGACGACGGTATATTGTCCTACAGGCGAGAAGAGACAGACGGCAGACAGCGGGAGAAATCGCAAGGCACATGCAACAGACAACTGGACGTCCGTTATCGCGTTTTATCGTGGCCAGGAGGCTGCAAAAAGGTGGTCTATTTGCACGACGACCAATACGGTGTGTACCATTAACGCTTGCTCATCGGAGACGGCGGTTTCTGTGGTGCCAGGAGGAACACAAGAACTGGACACACCAGCAATGGAGTCGAGTTCTCTTTACGGGTCAGAGCCGATTTAGTCTGATGAGCGATTCTGGACGTATACACATCTGGAGAAAGCAGGGGACACGCAATCGCACCTCCAGCATCATCGAAAAGGACCGGTTTGGAGGTTGCGGAGTTCTCGTTTGGTGCGGTATCATGCTTGGTAGCCGTACTGACCTCCACATCTTCCAAGGAGGTTCTGTCACTGGTGTCCGCTATTGTACCGAGGTTCTCCTGCCTCACGTGCGTCTGTTTAGAGGTGCTGTGGGTCCTGAATTCCTCTTCATGGACGACAACGCTACACCTCATCGCACAGTGGTTGTCGCAGAGATGTTGGAGAGTGTAGATATTCAACGCATGGATTGTCCCGCAAGGTTCCCGGACCTTAATCCAATCGAACACGTGTGGGACCTTCTCGGGAGACGCTTGGCAGCACGTCACCAGCCGCCAGCAACGAATCCGCAGCTGCAATTGGCGCTACAAGAGGAATGGGCCGCGATGCCTCAACAGCTCCTTCACAACCTCGTCCTCAGCATGGACAGATGTTGTCAATCCTGCAACGCAGTCAGGGGTGATCATATCGCCTACTAAAGACTGGATTTTTCTTGGCAGCCGCCTGTCACATGGACGTTTCTGTCTTCTGTCCAGTTGTGCTCGAAGCTACGTTTTCAATAAAGTGCCTTTGTATCCTTTGGATTCCTTGTTTAGACGGTTTTGCTCACTTGTCCCATATTCTTACATCTTGGGGATCTTGTATGATTTGAGTCGATGTGGAGCACTTCTGCACGGCGTTACATTCGAAAACCGTCTCGTCCTTAATTTTTGCACGCTAGTGTACTTACTATTCCCGTCACTATAGCTTTTTAAACATTTACTTTTATGATTCACATATCTTCTTCCATTGGTTTTATGAAAATATCATTCATTAATCCACCTACCTAAGTACGTATATAATTTTTTTCTCGTTCATTAACTCATTCAACTCAAAATTTTGGCGCCCCCTTTTTTGCGCTCTATGTAGCCGCTTACTTCTCCTAGCTGTTGAACCGGTCCTGAGTACAACCCAAAATTTAACAAAATATATAGTAAACATTCACATTCATTTATCCAGGTTCTCTAAAATATTAGATGGTCGCATTCGCCATGTGTTCTAACTGCTTAAAGACAGTTTTTGGGGAGGGAAGGGTTAAAGAGTGGGTTCAACGAAAAGTTGGGGGCACTACTGAAAGGGAAGACCGCCGTGTACGGCGTATGGCCGTGGCGCATCGTACCGCGTCTGCGGCAGCAATTCGAGCTGCAGTTGCCACCACAGTGACACAACGAACTGTTACAAATCGGTTACTTGAAGGACAGCTCCGAGCCAGACGCCCTGTAGCGTGCATTCCACTTACTCCAAACCACTGCCGTTTGCGACGTCAGTGGTGTCAAGCTAGAGCTCATTGGAGGACGGAGTGGAGATTTGTTGTGTTTTCTGATGAAAGCCGGTTCTGCCTGGGTGCCAGTGATGGCCGTGTGTTGGTTAGAAGGAGGCCAGTTGAGCGCCTGCAACCAACCCGTCTGCGGCCGAGACACACTGGACCTACACGTGGAGTTATGGTCTGGGGAACAATTTCCTATGACAGCAGGAGCACTCTCGTGGTTATCCCACGCACCCTGACGGCACAGTTGTACGTCGGTCTGGTGATTCAACCTGTTGTGCTGCCATTCATGAACAGCATTCCAGGGGCTGTTTTCCAACAGGATAACGCTCGCCCGTATACCGCTGTTGTAACCCAACATGCTCTACAGAGTGTCGACATGTTGCCGTGGCCTCCTAGATTACCAGATCTTTCACCAATCGAGCACGTATGGGACATCATTGGACGATAACTCCAGCGTCACCCCCAACCAGCATTAACCGCCCCTGTATTGACCGACCAAGTGCAACAGGCATGGAACTCCATCCCACAAACTGACATCCAGCACCTGTACGACACAATGCATGAACGTTTGCGTGCTTGCATTCAACATTCTGGCGGTTACACCGGTTATTAATGTACCAGCATTTCCCATTTAAAATGGCTCTTCTTGCGCTTACAATAATCTGTGATCTTGAAACCTTAATCGATTAAATATGTTACCTATACGAATGTATTGCCGCCATTTCATTCCTCTACAACTATTTTTTCGTGGTGTTGGGATTTTTTTCCGTCAGTGTATATTATAAGAGTAATTAACCATAAATAAGTAGTTAGCCAATGAAGTTCTGAAACAAGCAATCAACGCCTAGCAGCGCAATTGCAGCACACCAGAACATGTCTCAATACAGACAAAGGTATCGTATGCAATAAGATAGCGTAAGCCTAAGACACGAAAGAAAAACCCAATATCATGCAAATTTCTAACCATCAAAAGAAAAATTCAAACAAATCACAATAATACCAGGCAATCCATTCAGCACAAAGAACACCCACTCAAAAACCAGATTAAAACCAAGCAAATAACGCTCATGTCAGGCCAGCAGAACATACATGTCGAAAAAGAATAAAAACAACAGTATTCCTGCGTTTATACTTAAAAAGAAAGAAGAAAGCGGAAAACATATGGTTAAGATTATTTGTTAAAAAAAAAACCCATCAACATTGCTGTTTTTATGCTTTTTCGACATGTATGTTCTGCTGGCCTGAGCGTTATTTGCTTGGTTTTAATCTGGTATTTGAGTGGGTGTTCTTTGTGTTGAAAGGGTTGCCTAATAATAATGTGATTTGTTTGAATTTTCCTTTTGGTGGTTAGAATTTGCATGATGTTGGGGTTTTCTTTCGTGTTTTAGGCTTACGCTGTCTTAATGTATACGATATCTTGGTCTGTAAATACACTGGCGGAAAGTGACAAAAGAACACCAAAAAAGAATTGGCGGACGATCGTGAAATTTACATATGTTAATGGGGTCGAGTTTACGTAGGTGTGATGTTAATTTTGGGACCAACCGGCGAGCGCTTACGCCACAGCACGGCATAATATGCAAATTATCGTCGGTGGTATTTAAGGAGTACGGCGAAGTGAATGTAATCAGTCGTCGGCGTACGGGCACGTGCGAAGACCACAAAGAAGCTGCAATGCCTGGACATGGAAGACGTGTACGATTTCAGCAGTTATCGGACTTTGAGCGAGGTCGTCTAGTCGGAATCCGCGAGGCCGGCTGGTCGTGTCGTCGTATTGCGGAGCGAATTGGACGGGAAGTATCGGTGGTGGTACAATGGTGGCGTAGATGGTCCGAGGAACATTCCCACGAGAGAAGACGTGGAACCGGGAGTCACAGACGGACTGATGAGAGAACCGATCGACGCATAAGAAGAGCGGCGTTGTCAAGCAGAACATCCACTGCGACGCAAATCCGAGCTGCCGTTGCACCTGAGGTGACTGTGCGATCAATCTGCAACCGTCTACTGGATGAAGGACTACGTGCACGTGTGCCTCTGGCATGTGTACCGCTGACTCCAGCCCACCGTCAGGAACGGCTGTAGTGGTGTCGCCAACGTCTGCACTGGAGAACGTAATGGCGATCTGTCGTGTTCAGCGATGAAAGCAGATTCTGCTTGGGAGCCTCCGATGACCGTATGCGTGTTCGCAGACGCACAGGGGAGCGTCTCCACCCTTCTTGCATCCGTCAGCGACACACAGGGCCTACACCTGATCTCCTGGTATGGGGAGTGATCAGCCATCACTCCCGTGCACAACTAGTGTTTGTACCGGGTACGTTAAACAGCACCTCCTACATCAACAACATTATTCAGCCCGTTGTTGTGCCCTTTGTAAGTTCGGTCCATCGTGGTGTTTTCCAGCAAGATAACGCACGCCCACACACGGCACGTGCAACGCAACATGCACTTCAGGGTGTGAGACAACTTCCATGGCCTGCACGTTCACCGGATTTGTCTCCCATTGAGCACGTGTGGGATTTTATGGGACAACGACTTATTCGGTCTCCACGGCCAGCCACGACCATCCCCGATTTATGCGTCCAGGTTGAGTGTGCTTGGAACTCAATACCCCAAACTTACATCCAACATCTGCACGACAGACTCCATGCCAGAATTGCACAGTGTGACGCAGTTCATGGCGGTTCAACCTCGTACTAACCATGTTACATGGAAATGTTATTTTTCAGTTTACCAGCAAATACAGCTGTATTTTGCCATAATGTTTTGATCACATTATCCTCTGTATTCCGTTATTATGCTGTATGAATTTCGTTGGTATCAGAGTTCTCCTTCTTGGTGTTCTTTTTTCACTTTCCGCCAGTGTATATATATACAGACACACACTGTCTGGTACTCACTTGACTGGCTATTTCTGAGGTGGTTTCGGTGAACAAAAGATCTACAGATTTGTGCATAGTCACCATGAACAAAATAATAATAATAATAATAAAGAGCGCGCGCGCGAGAGAGAGAGAGAGAGAGAGAGAGAGAGAGAGAGAGAGAAGAAGAAGAAGAAGAAGAAGGAGGAGATAAGAAGGAAGGGAAAAAAAACTCGGTTAAGATTATTTGTGTTAAAAAATGTCGATTTCGATGGACGACTATTGAATAACTAAGTTTAAAAAAGTCCGATTCAGCTAGGTAAAAATTTGCCTGGCACACCCAGGGCTTGCAAAAAAAGTGGCTTGGCGGGGTCAGCCCCTGCAGGGCTTCGACTGCACCCCTGATGCTTATGGAAGTTATAACACTAAAGCAACCAAATAAAAGATAATTCATTTTCATATCTTAGCTTACCTGATCACTTCGAAGTTGCAATGCCGCTCAGCGCATTTTTGCGGCGCTTACCTTATGTCCTTCTTGTTTGCGAGGGCAGAGGCATGTTTCCATTTCCAGTGACCCAAGTGTTTTTTCATTTTTTGTACTTTATTACCGAGTTTTCCTCTATTCTTTTACTGACAACATTTACTTGTTCTCAACATGTCGACTTTCGCCACAGTCAATTCCTCGCACGCCCACGGCATAGGGTGTGCCATTTCCGGCGGTGGAGCAGTTTATCAGGGCAAGCGTATGTTTCTTTAACGCTTTAATCTCGTTTTCAGTTTGTTTGATTTTTCCGTTTTTAGCAAAACGAACAGCTCATTTGTGTGGCGAATTTTTTTCAGTTGACGTCATGCAACCTCTACAGCGATTGAGTCACATGTACTTCTCTAACAAACTTCCAGTGCACTGTTAGCCGTGGCTGCACTACTGTAGATCGTTCCGGTCATCACCTGGTGAAGTCCTTCAGTAAGCTGCTCGTCACGGCAAGAGATCATAATTTACTGACGGTCAAAAACAAAGAGAAGCTACTCTGAAGACAGAATTCTGGAAGTTATGAAGAGAGATCTTTATCCAACAGTGAAGAAGCACAAACGTTTTTATAGACGACGATGATGAAAAATGGCTTACAGTTAACACGTTCTTTGCCTTTCCATACTATTTGCACAGAGGAAAAATATCTGGAGGAACGAGTGTTAAACGAATAAGAGATTCTAATAAGTTTTAGGTTCGCCTTGTCGTTTTCAAAGCTAAATAGAGTACCTACACTTTACTTCTTGGATGAGCATTTAAGAAGGGCAGGGAGGCACAAAATTTGAAGTAACCGAACTTTTTTCTGATTGGGGGTTTAACGACCACCGTGAGTAACTCAGTGGGCTATAAGCAGTCGCCCGTCTCTAATTTAGGGACAGTGGTTCCGGGGAAGGGAGAGAACCAGTGCAGTAAGGCAAACAAAATATCCATGTCTCAAAAGGATTCGAACCCGGACCCATCTAGGACGAATGATCAGGAGACATCACTTAGACCACTGCGCCACCGGAACGGCTCTCCGAATTCGGCGCCTGTTCTTTTGCACATTGTTGACATGTACTCTGTACTCCAAAAATGTATGGGAAACTTTGCTATTACTTCCTAATATAAATACCCATTCTATCCTCCCTTTTGTATAGTCGTATTTGCCACACATGAGGCATGGGTGGTGCGTTTGTCCAATGTGGTGGTGGCCTTGTCCCTTACCTTGAACTAGTGGCCCCAAATTAGGGATAGGCTATTGCTCTTAGCCCTATAAGCTGCTCATACTCATAGTGGTGGTTAAACCCCGAGAAGAAAACGAAGGAAACGCACACCAGGGGGTTATCGAGGAATTTCAAACTGTGGGGTGATGAAAGAGGTGTGTGTGTGTAGTATTTATTCCAGTTTGATTAATTAATTATTTTTTTTAAATAATGCATGGTATATCATATGTCTTGTTATACATCAATCAATTGCCCTTAATGCGTCACTATAAGTCCGTACGTTCTTATATCGCCAATCACAAGGCAATCTCGTTATGGTATTTCAATGTTTTGATAATGTCGGTTGATATCTTTAGTAAATTGCTTATTGAAAAGATAATATAGTCAATCACCAGTAACAGGGCTGGATGGAGCTTTTGCGGGGATCCGGAGCAAAATTTCATTGCCTACGAAATAAATCTCGCATTTTAATAAAGTCGTTACGTGGAAAATGTCAGTAAAGAACACACGCAAGGTGAAATTTACAATTTTGGCGTGACATCTCTCTGCTCCGGAGCTGAATGTTTTTTCCAAATAAGATACAGCGACAGAATTTATCGCTTCGCTGAAACTTTTCCATCTTGGCATGTGCTTCACCTCTGTAGTACGTCATAAAGAAAACTATCATAAAGACAAAATTATTATCTCCAAGAAGTATTTGCTTTAAGCTTAAGAGAAAGGCCATAATATGGATTAAAAGTTAAGAAAGAGAGAGAGAGTGAGAGGGAGGGGGAGAGCGAGAGAAGAGAGAGAGAGAGAAAGAAAGAGAGGGGAGGGAGAGAGAGAGAGAGAGAGAGAGAGAGAGAGAGAGAGAGAGAGAGAGAGAGAGAGAGAGAGAGAGAGAGAGAGAGAGAGAGAGAGAGAGGAGAGAGAGAGAGAGAGAGAGAGAGAGAGAGAGAGAGAGAGAGAGAGAGAGAGAGAGAGAGAGAGAGAGAGAGAGAGAGAGAGAGAGTAAAAAGTGTTAAAATCTATGATTTTCTTTTCGGGGAGATGGCGTTCCGGTTGAAATGTGACTGTTATAAAAACTTTCTCACAAATTGATAGAAAGATACCTGCGCAGAGAAAATTTTTGGATTATGAATATATTTGTGTAGGAAATAATAAGGATCCCTGTAAAATAAATTCGTATATATATTAGGTATGCAACTTAATTCTCGGCCCCTAACCGCTAGCGATCATAGAACGACGGCATATGCAAATAACTGTATGCGATAATGGCTGATTGCAGTGCCATCCAACAGCTTTCCAGGCAACCGTACCCGCTCCCATCTGTAGTGACAGAAGGGACGAAAGTTGACGGTGAAAGCAATGTCGTTCGAGAAGCAGCATTTGAGGCACTGCCTCCTGTTCGTGTTTCAGCTGAAGAAAAGTGCCGCGGAAACCCAGCAAAATGAGCTGTGCTGCTTTGGGTGATGCTGCTGTGTCCTACAGAACTATAAGAAGTGGTTCCAGCGGTTTAAGCAGAAAAATTTTGATCTCCGTGATGCAGAACGTCCGGGACAGCCACAGAAAGTTGACGATGAGGAACTGGAACAACTGTTGGACGCAGATCCCTGACGCACACAGTCAGAGCTCGTCCAGGAACTCGGAGTAACACGGCAAGCCATTGCAAAGCGCCTGCACAAGCTTGGACGGATTCACAAGGAGGACCGTTGTGTGTCCCAGCAACTCACCGCTGCAAATAAGTCCGCTACGATGTTGCTGTGTTGCTCTTCAGATTCAAGAAGAAGGATTTCCACCACAAGTTTTTGACCTGTGATGAGAAGTGGATCCTCTACGATAATCCTAAGCGGCGTAAACCGTGGGTTTATCTAGGTCAGCCTACCATCAGTACCGCCAAACCGAATTTCTATGCAAGGAAGTTGTTGCTGTGCATATGGTGGGAATAGCGCGGTGTCTTACATTATGAGTTGCTCAAACCTGGTGAAACGGTCAATGCTGAGCGTTATTGTCAGCAACTCATTCGTGTGAGTGACGCATTGGCGGCGAAAAGGCCATACATCGGCCAGGGAAGAAGGTCGTTCCTGTTGCTTCAGGATAACGCGCGTCCTCACACCGCGAAAACCATTTTAAACACGATCACCTACCTGGGATGGGAGATTTTGTCCCACCCGGCGTATTCTCCAGACTTCTCCCCGTCGGATTATGACCTCTTTCGGCCCCTTCAACAACACCTGAGTGATACGCATTTCACTTCTATCGAGGAAGTCCACACAAGTATCGATGACTTTATCAACTCGAAACAGCCCTCTTTTATCCGCATTGGCATTCGGCAGCTCCCTGATCGATAGCTCAAATGTATCCAACAAGACAGAGATTATTTCTCTGATTAGGTACGTATTCGATTTGCTATAATTTGCTGTCAACGTGTCGTGCCTGTGGTCGAGAATTAAGTTGCGCACCTAATATACACTGCCGGACAAATGCTAAGGACGGATGACAATAGCAACGATAGCAACCATAAAATGGAAGGCAGGAAAATGTGGAAATTAGCATAAGTGCGGGATACAGTAAGACGTGTTGTGCGTATGCAAATTTTGGATTGCCGAACTTGTTCGTGACGTCATAGCGCTGATAAGAGATATAAAGGATTTGACGCGTATTGACCGTTGTTGTTCAAACGCAAAGTTGAAAGGGAAAGAATCAATTGACGAACTTGCAATTTTCAGTATGTCTTCCCGACATCAGCTAGATGATTTTACGCGTAGCCGTATTATTCGCAAGATTGAAGAATGGCGAAAAATAACAGATGTTGCCATGGAGTTCGACGTCAGCCACAGTGTTGTTTCAAGGCTTTGGAAATCATTTCAAACAAATGGAGAGTGTAGCAAACGTCACGGGGTAGGTCGTGTTCGCAGTACGACACCTGCAGAAAATCGGTACATAGTGCTATCAACAAAAAGACACCGGCGCAGCACAGCTAGTGAGGTGGCAAATCAGTTTATGGCTGCTACTGGCAAGCGGATCTCCCGAAAAACTGTCGCCAGACGTTTGCATGAAGGAGGACTATACGCCCGCCGTCCTGTTGTGTGCATCCCACTGTCCAGACGTCACCGTACCGCCCGTTTGCAATGGTGCCATCAACATCGCAATTGGACTGATAACGACTGGTCTGCTGTCCTCTTCTCAGATGAGAGTAGATACAGTCTATCGTCTGATTGTCGACGACAACTGATCTGGCGTGATAGTGGTACTGCATATTGTCCAGCAAACATACAGGAAAGAGACCGATATCCGACATGTAGTGTCATGGAATGGGCTGGCATCATGATCAATGGCCGTACGTCCCTCTATGTGCTTCCAACTGGGACTATGACTGGCCAAAGATACATCAATGATGTTCTGCTACCTCATGTTCGCATGTTCCGTGGTGCCGTCGGTGATAGATTCCTTTTCATGGACGACAACGCAACATGTCATCGAACAGTCGCTGTCCAGGAGTGTCTTGAGAGCAAGGATATTCAACGCCTCGTATGGCCAGCACGTTCTCCAGATCTGAATCCCATTGAAAATGTGTGGGATGCTTTGGGGAGGAGTCTTGCTGGTCGCCAATGCCCTCCAATAAACAAGGACACCCTCATCCGTGCACTGACAGAGGAATGGGATAAATTACCCCAACAGCTACTTGATAATGTTGTGCAAAGCATGACACGACGTGTGGAATCTTGCATCGCCCTCCATGGTGGCCATATCCCGTATTGACATCTTACGCCGGAACGCCTGCGGACGGTAATTGCATTTTTTTTTTCACGTTTACGTATTCTGCACAAAATGGCCTGCTTGTCCCTTGAACACGTTCCGAAGCCTTCTGGATTTCAGAGCACAATAAATTGTCTTTCTTGTAATGTCCTGGCATTCTGACATTATTTTATTTCACTTGGCATCCAACCACACTTACTTTTTTATGCGCTATATAGCCGTTTATGATCCGTCCTTAGCAATTGTCCAGCAGTGTATAAAGTTTTAAAATAAATTCGGATATGTAACTAGATTTTTGCTGCAAAGTAGAGTAACTGAGAAATTAGTGACTTTTTAAACTTTTTACTCCTTCATACATGAAAAATTGCTTTTTTTTTTTTAATTTCTAGTAATGATTTTAAAGTCACTGAATAATTGTCTTCCATATGTAGACTAACTGAGAAATTAGTGCCTTTTTAAACTTTTTACTCATTCATACATGAAAAATTGCTTTTTTTTTTTTTAATTTCTAGTAATGATTTTAAAGTCACTGAATAATTGTCTTCCATATGTAGACTAACTGAGAAATTAGTGCCTTTTTAAACTTTTTACTCATTCATACATGAAAAATTGCTTTTTTTTTTAAATTTCTAGTAATGATTTTAAAGTCACTGAATAATTGTCTTCCATATGTAACCCGAAGCCAACTTTGATATCATTCTTTTTATTTCTTTAAATTTAAGTACGTATCTGGTTTGCACGCAAATTGCGAACCGGAAAGGGCCACAAAACGATGAAATTTAATTTGCAATTTCATGAATGCGGAAAATATTAAGGTGGCTACAATAATCACTTGAAATCTGCAAATCTCAGTATTTGTACGGCGAAGGGCGATAACCTATTCGAAAATGGGGGAGGCGAATGGAAACCAAAAAAAAAAAAAAAAAGGTCTTTTTACGGGCCTTACCCCCGCCCCCCAAACTTACACACACACACACACACACACGCACGCACACACAAAATATCATTTATAAACATTTCTACTGAAAATGAATTTTTTTCCTAGATTGCGAATTTTTTTTTCTCCTTGAAAGCGCGGGGCCCGGGGCACTCCGGTTGCCCCTATGGACCAGCCGGCCTTGCCAGTAGTGAAAGTCAGCAGGAATGGTAGGGAACGGCGTTGGCTCCAGGTGAACTCATCGCGAACGAATTCATCGAAAGCGAATTCATCGAAAGCGAATTCATCGAAAACGAATTCATCGAAAACGAATTCATCGAAAGCGAATTCATCGAAAACGAATTCATCGAAAACGAATTCATCGAAAGCGAATTCATCGAAAACGAATTCATCGAAAACGAATTCATCGAAAACGAATTCATCGAAAACGAATTCATCGAAAACGAATTCATCGAAAACGAATTCATCGAAAACGAATTCATCGAAAGCGAATTCATCGAAAACGAATTCATCGAAAACGAATTCATCGAAAGCGAATTCATCGAAAACGAATTCATCGAAAGCGAATTCATCGAAAACGAATTCATCGAAAACGAATTCATGGAAAGCGAATTCATCGAAAACGAATTCATCGAAAGCGAATTCACCGAAAACGAATTCACCGAAAACGAATTCATCGAAAGCGAATTCATCGAAAACGAATTCATCGAAAGCGAATTCATCGAAAACGAATTCATGGAAAGCGAATTCATCGAAAACGAATTCATCGAAAAGCAAGTTCTTCCAAAATTAGGGTTTCAGGTGAATTCATCGAAAACGAATTCACCCAAAGCGAAGTCACCGAAAGATGCAATATCGTACGGCAAGTTTTCCTCGAAAACTTAGACTTTAAGTGTAATATGGCCAAGTGACCCCAAAAATGTTTGGGAAACATAAAAATTGCATTTTTTTATTTCTTCGTGTACATTAGGAAGTCTTACAAGAGTCAGACTTTTGATTTCACCGTGTCTATTTTCCCCGAACGTAGTTCGCCTCTAAAGATTACAATCTTATTGCTGTTACCTCATCATGTTCTTCGGCACTGGTTGAATGGAAAAGAAAATATTTGTATCGAAATATAACTTATCCTAATGTTGCATTTCTACCAAGGTATTGATAACATGGGCTTCGGATTATGCCATTTTAGCAACTTTGAACCCACAGTTCTCATGGTTGTAAGGTTAACATAAAAAATGAAAATAATAATCTTACACTTTTATTAAGGTGTTAAACAATAATTTAGGGTCCTAGGCCTCGGCCTTATTAGAAATTTTTAAACTGCCCTACTCGTATTCATGGGATTTGCATAACATGTCAAGTTTGCAATATTGTGCTCTTACTCAAGAACAAAAAAAATTATTATTAATACTGCCTAGGCCTTCTTAACAATTTTTATCCAATCGTGCTCACATTCATAAGATTTAGACACCAAGTCAAGTTAGTGTTATTGCGTTTTTACTTACGCATTAAATATTAATAAATAGGCCCTAGGCCTTTTTAACATATTTTGTTCCGTCGTGGTCCTATTCATGACGTTTGGACACCAAGTCAAGTTACTTAGGCATTAAATCTTAATAAATAGACCCTAGGCCTAAGCCTTTTTAACAGTTTTAATTCCGTCTTGCTGATATTCATAAGGTTTGGATACCAAGTCAAGCTGGAATTTTTGCACTTTTACTTAGGCATTCAAAATTAATAAATATGCCTTAGACCTAGGGCTTCTAACAGATTTTGTTCAAGTGTATGAACTATTAATTCTTAAGTAAAAGCGCAATATTAATAACTTGACTTTGTGGGCAAACTTTATGAATATGAGTGCGACGGATTAAAAACTGATAAAGAGGCCTATGGCGAAGCTTGCTTTTTAATATTTCATGATTAAATAACAGCTTAATATTACTAACTTGACTTGGTGTCCAAACCTTATGAATATGAGCACAACGGAATAAAACCAATAAAGAGGCCTAGGCCAAGTGCCTATTTTTCAATGTTTGATGATTAAGTAACAGCGCAATATAACTAACTTGACTTGGTGTCCAAACCTTATGAATATAAGCACGATCGAATAAAAACTGTTAAAAAGTATTAATACTGAATGCCTAAGTAAAAGAGCAGTAATACTAGTTTGACTTGGTGTCTAAACTGAATAGATTCCGTCGTGCTCATATTAATAGATTCGTCGTGCTCATATTGCTCATATTGAATAGATTCCGTGATTTTCGTGCTCATATTGAATAGATTCCGTCGTGCTCATATTCATAATGAAATGAGCACGACGGAATAAAAACTGTTAAAAAGGCCCAGGCCGAGGGCCTATTTATTAATATTTGATGCTCAAGTAAAACCGTAGCATTATTAGCTTGACTTATTATGTAAACGATATGAATAGATTCCGTCGTGCTCATATTCATAAGGTTTAAAATTCAAGACAAGTTAGTATTGCAGCCCGGCGGTGCAGTAGTCTAAGCGATTGCTTCTGATCATGGGTCCGGGTTCGAATCCCGGTATGGCATGGATGATGTGTTTGTCTTGCGGCTCTGGCTCTTTCCGTTCCCTAAAACCAATGGCCCCAAATTAGGGACGGGCGACTGCTTATAGTCCACTGAGTTGCACACGGTGGTCGTTAAACACCCAATAAATAAATAAAAAAAAAATTAGCATTATATGCGCTTCTACTTAGGCATTAAAAATTAATCCATAGGCTTTTGCACACGTCTGAAACCAAGAAACTGCAATTTTTGTACGGCCCCTAAAGTGGGTGTCCGCACTTGTCCGTGTGGCCCAGCTGATTAGTGCCCAGTTGTCTTGTGGCAACTTGTCTTAAACTCCATTTTGATAAATTCGTTTCATTTTTTTCGAAGAAGTTGTCTTTCGGTAAATTGCTGGTTCGATAAATTTTTTTCGATAATATACACTGATGAGCATATGACCACCCCCAGGCTAGAGAAGTAAGCGCGCCTGGAGACCAAACGGAATTTGGAGGCCAAGACATTAACAGAAAGTCACCAGCATGTTCCTAAAACCACTCCTTGACGATTCTGGCAGTGTAGCATGGCGCATGATACTGTTGGTAATAGCCGTCTCCAGCAGGGAACACAGCTGCCATGAATGGGGGAACTTAGTCCGCAACGATGTTTAGATACCTGACGGCTGTCAGGAATTGTGCTATTGGGATAATGGGGCCTAAAGTGTCCTAAGAAATCGTCGCCCACAACATAACACCGCCGCCGCTGGACTGTTTCCGACCAACAGTGCATCCAGTTGCCATAGCCTCAGTTGGTAATCGACGTATCCGCGTTCGACCGTCTACGTGATGCACCAGGAATCCTGATTTGTCAGACCAGGCCACTTTCTTCCAATCATCCACGGTCCAATCTCGATGATCTTGTGCCCATTTCATGCGTTGTTGGCGATGACGTGCAGTGAGCATGGGGACCCGGCTGGGTCTTCGGCTACGCATGCCCATGCGCAGAAGGTTGCGATGATCTGTGTGCTGTGACACATTGCCCTGATCACCACTCATGTAGCTGCGGGTGATTTGTCGCAATGTGGCCCTGCGGTCGCTGTGAACACTGCGCTACGGTATCCGCTCCCCTCTGGCATCAATGAGCTAATGATGACAAACGGCCGGACAACGATTCGTCCTTTGGCCATCTGTGCACCACTTTCGATACGTGCTCACTACAGCAGCACGTTGTGACGTACCTGCCAGCAGGACGCACACGACATAAAGGCAGATAGTAGTCAGAACAAACGTCCGCGTAGCTCAATTGGTAGAGTGACTTATTCCGCATGACCCGACCGTTCAAAATCTCGCAATGGTGTGATGTTCTTTCCACACCGCGAGATAGGAAAATTCAGAGAATCCCTTCTCCAGCGCTTCGAAAAATAAATGTGTGTGACGTTGCATTCCACACACCAAATTGACTGGGAGTTCTCAAGTGCACGTTCTACAGTGGATGGCTGCCTGCAACGATTCATGGTCACGGCTGACCCGTGGGCCATGCCCCCGGCCCTCTTTCTGGGGGGGGGGGGAGATGTGACGTACCTGCCAGCAGGACGCACACGGCATAAAGGCAGATAGTAGTCAGAACAAACGTCCGCGTAGCTCAATTGGTAGAGTGACTTATTCCGGAATGAGGGGATCCGGGTTCGAATCCTGGCGTGGACAGAAATGACGGAGAAATTTACTTCGTTATAACGTGAACGACCCACAAACCGCGCCGTTTCCGAGATCTTAGTTCTGAGGCGCTATTCCATCACAATTTGTCCTTTATCAAACTCCGATAAATCGGAAGATTTTCCCATTCTGACTCCGAACACTCTACTAACTGAAAGCCGGTCGTCGGGTTGTATATATACTGCTCTGTGAACTTTACCTGCGTCACCATTCGGTCTCCAGGCGCGCTCATTTCTCTACGCTTAGGTTGGTCATAATGGCATTTCTCATCGGTGTAGTATTAAAAGTATTGCCCCTTACACGCACTTTAAAGAGACTGCCATCACGGAAACAGTCGAAATCCAGCAAACTAGCATGCAATGATGGTCTCTACTGAACTACCAATGGTTTGACAAGCGTTATTAAAAGACGGAAACACATCGCGGCACACCGTGTAATTGTGTAATAAAAATTCGTGTAATATGCTCGTGATGTCACCCACGTTATTTTCAAAATCACTTTTGTTCCTTACGTGTTCCAATTCCCTGCATTTTTAACCCAGCAAAAACAGTCTTGCTTGGCCAGCACTGGGCCATTGTTAGCAGCCAGCACTGCCAGCAACGTTGCAGCTGCTGAACCGTCAATAAAATGTCCAGGCGGTCAACAGGAGGGCCAGCAGTTCAGGCCAGCAGCTGGCCAATAGTTGCCACACCCATCAGTTGTCATATGCCACAACAGGGCCATCAGTTATCCATCGCAGGCAGTAGCTGCCGTAAGTGGCATTTCGGTGGCCCTGCAAGCACGTGACATAAATGATGGCCAGCCTAAGGTGGTCCGCTAGTTTCCCGACAGTGGCAGCCGGCAATCACGTGACGTAACGGATGGCTTGCCGAATCTTATCCACCAATTTCCCAGTAGTAGCCATTAAAAAAAATAAAATAAATAAAGGACAACAGCAGTTTCCCAAAGCTACGACCACTTTTCCTTTTCGCCTTACGAAACTTCTGCATTATGACACTGCGCTGGGGAATTTTTTTTAACAGGTCCTGTAAAATGCCCATTCGGACCTAGTTGAAAACGAACCGAAGACTGTCTGCGTGAGAAGCGCGCGCTCTACCGAACCAAAGACTGTCTGCGTAAGAAGCGCGCGCTCTACCGAACCAAAGACTGTCTGCGTAAGAAGCGCGCGCTCTACCGAACCAAAGACTGTCTGCGTAAGAAGCGCGGAGACAGTCTTTGGTTCTGAAGGACTGATTTGCCACGCGCCAGCATTCGCTTGAAGCTGAGCCTCTTTTCTGCGGAATGTGTAGCAAATGGTTCTATTTTTAATTTTACAATATTGCGAAGTATGTTTCATAAATGTCACTTTCATATAATTCATAATTTTATTTTTTCAACGTAACGATTTTTTTTTTACCTTAAGGGAACTTCCCTCATTTTCAAGGAGTGTACCAACTTAATGACGCTTTCCAAAGTTTTGTGCTGTCCTTGTGGTCTTCAAAGGCGATTGTTGAATTACTATATTTACCCATTCATGTCATATTCTGTTACATTTTTAACGTTGTATCTTTCCTTTCCGCTGTCCGAAGCTACATTTGTTTTAAAGAGGGAAGCTATTTTATGTTATTTCTCGTTATTTTTAGAAGTGAATTCCTCCAGTCTTGTGTATACAACCCATGGATGAGTACATTATATCCACATTGCGTTGGTTTTTTTTTTGTTTTTTTTTCAAATAATTGATAAATTTTGTACGCGTACACGGTAATTCTTTTTATTTTCTTCAAATAATTGATAAATTTTGTACGCGTATACGGTAATTCTTTTTTTCCCTTCCAACAAACGTTTTTTTAATGTTTTTCCAGGACTGTTGTTTCAAGCGGTTTAGTGTATGTTAAAACGAAAGATTACACAGAAATTATTTCTTTGTTATTCATGGGAATGGAGTGGTAGTATTTCATGGCTTAATATGAAATCTTCGTCGACGTGACATTTAATTAGGAAATTAATTCGCCTCTCTACATATGGCTTTTTTTTCTTTTTAACATCCATGTCTACCATTTCCTTGAAAAAGCCTCCCAGTGGACTGCGAAAGCTTGGCGAATCTTTGTGCTTCCTACACCACAAAAATAAACGGATTTAATACGATGTATGCGTCTCTTGAGTATTCACAGTCTGGTGTATTTATAATAACTTCCAGAAGGAGGTGTATCAATACAGTGTTTTTATCAACAAAACATTTGCTATGTAGGTTTTTTTGTTGACGTTGTTTGTTTTTCTCAAGCCGACAAAGTGGCAAAGACACTTTGCCGTTTTAGTATAACTTGGTTTTCTTCTACACGAATATTGAAGTACAAGTTTGCAAATACTTTTTTTTCTTGAGTTAGCATAAGTCTACTGGGCCAAAATATGGTGGCCCACTGGGAGTTCTCCCGGTATCCGGACGGCCCAGTTCGTGCCTGCGGCCTACGTATATTCAGCATAAATAGCGCCTAAAATTTTGAACCGAGGTTTCGCCACGGGTGGCCTAGTAGCGATCATGACTGCCACGGAAAGGACCTCAGGTTCGATCCCAGCAGATACGAACGCTCGATCCACTAAATATCCGCCGTGCGTCGGATGGGCACGTTAAGCCGTCGGGCCCCGGGTACTGGCCCCCCGGTAATAAACAAGGGTGTCTTCCTCCCCCTTTCTACTTCGCTTCCGTGTCACTTACCTATCGGGCACTCTAGCCCAAATCTCCTAGCTTCGTGTTTCTAAGGGTTGTTTAAGACCTGGGGTCAGACACTCCCTTCCTAAAATCCTTTACATTTGATCATTTGAACAGAGGTTTCAACGGTTTGAGCAAGTTAATTCTGTGCGGTCCTTGCATGATCACGAAAATGAAATCAAGCGACCACAACTTTGACCGCTACTTATAAATCAATCTTTGTGGGCAATTTGCATACTCGGGTAATGAATGCATTAAGAACGGAAGCATTGTCCTTTTGTTGCAATGAAATGTAAACTAATCCGCCTGTGTTAAAGAACCAAAGAAACACGCTCCTGACAGCAACGCAGAAAGAGATCCCGTCCCTTCGGTTTTCTCTTTTCCCACAATTGTCGTCTGCCCTGTCGACCACGGAAGTTCAAGCAACGGTGGCCTTTGCTACAACCACAGAAAGCTCTGCACTTGAAACATTCGTTGTCTAGGCCAAAGGGCGTACGTACCATGTGCCCGATGGCGTCAAAGTAGCTGTTAACTTCGTTAAATCTGAGATAACGGGCTTTTGTCGAACGGAGCTTTCCTAATGCATCGCTCGCCGCCCATTCATTCCACCAGTCGCTAATTTTCTATTGTCCACCGTCCGCTCTAAATGGTGCATTAGGCTAAATCATCACCTCGTGATCAGCGTAGCATAACATCTCGCCTCTTCTCACGGATGCTAGGAGTTGTTCCGCCTTCTGTTAAAAAGAATTATATACAAAGGCGTAACTAGAATTTCTGCGCACTGGGCAAACCTTAAAATATTGCGCCCCCCATCCAGTGGCTAGACGCCAGCCGCTCGAAACTGGGTGTGATATTGGGGTGGCTAAGCAGGCCGGTATTTACCATTAAGCAAAGTAAGCAGCTGCTTGGGGCGGCACCTCAAATAATTTTTTTTTTCACATGAATGAAATGTTACAAATATTGTGACTCAAATAAGACCTAAAAAGTTCACTAAATTTTCTTTTTTTCAAGAAGCTGGCAGGCAAGTGCCTTTTTTTTTTTTTTTTTTTTTCACAAGAATAAAATACTGAGAATATTGTGAACCGGTTCCACTGTATCCGTCGTCCCTTTTCTTTTCCCTTTGTGCGGTGTCTTCAGATCAGATCATATGTAGAGGATTTTAGGAAGGAAGTGTCTGACCCCAGGTCTTAAACAACCCTTAGAAATAGGAAGCTAGGAGATTTGGGCTAGGAAAGTGACATGGTAGCGAGGTAGAAAGGGGGAGGAATACGCCTTTATTTATTACCGGGGGTGGGGGCACAGTACCCGGGGCCCGACGTCTTAAACGTGCTCATCCGACGCGCAGCGCATATTTAGTGGTTCGAGCGTTCGTACCTGCCTGGGATCGAACCTGAGGTCTTCTCCGTGGCAGTCACGAAAGTTGACCACTAGGCCACCCGCGGCCCTGTGCAGTGTCTTTTTCTGGGATCATTTTAATAAGAAAAGGAGCCTAAACAATGCCCAACACCCCTTATACACATACGCACGTTTTCGGCTTGAAGAGACAGTAAAGTTCTTGCTGACACATCTTCTAGAAACTTCGAAGGGAAGGGGGGCAGGAGTGGGACACGAGTGTGGGCTTGCACGTTGGAATATTAGTCGGGATTGAGGGGCGTGTAATCCCTCTTCCCGATGGGTCAAAATATTGGATAAGGCCTTTAGTTCCGCGCCTGAAAGAGCAGAGAGCAGGAACGTACTACCTGAAGAGTCCGAACATTAATGCTGAATCATCCAGTTCCCCGAAGGCGGTCGTCTCTGATGTAAGTTGTGCATTTAAATTTGATGGGGTGATTAATAATGTAGGAAAAAATCATGCGTTCGATGAATTTTTTTTTTGTAGTCTCTGAAGCTACTCGTCTGAAAAATATTATCACCTGTAACATTTATAATTTCAATACTTTATTTTGCAGCTAAGAAAAGGGTCGTATATGATGGGGAGGGAGGTGGGGGGGGGTTTAAAACTCCAAGTGCTTGGGACGGCATGAAGCCTAAATCCGGCACTGGGGCTAAGCATGGTAGGGAGGGGGCACGAATTTTAAAGTGTTCGGCAGAAATGTTGGCAAAAACTTCCGATCATGTGCATTTTACCCGACACTGGTAATGCTATCATTAGCGGAAAAAAGTTTCCAAGTGAATATTGTACGTAGTGTATATTCAATGTATATGTAGTATGGAAATAATGGAAACGAATCTCTATTGCAAGCTGCCATTTCTTCGCAATTTTAGCTTTTGTTTATTTTTATTTATTTATTTATTTACATCTATTTGCTTTCGTAAGGCTGTTTATGAATTTTAGTTTGTAACCTGACAAGGAAGGCCTCTCTCTCTTTCTCTCATCATTTAAAACTATAAATAATTACAAAAGGTGTGTTTCTATTACTCTCTTAGAAATTCGTTCAGAGGAGTTCGCATAAGTATATCGTTTGACATCAGACTGGTTGCTAGGCAACAAGTCATGCGCGAGACACTTGCGCAGAGGCATTACTTATTGAACACTCCTATGTGTTCAACATTTAGCTAAGGCCATGAAGTAATCAACTAAAAACTACAGCGGAACCTCGGTTATACTTTATGTTTCTGATTTCCATTGCTCGAAATGGAAATTCTGAAGTGCTGGTATACTCATATTTAGCTAAAAATCCCCCGGAAAAAATACCTTCGCCAGAAAATATCCAAAACTGAAAACGCAAATAATAATAAAAAAAAAAAAAATTGCGGAAGGAAACTCCTTTAAAAAGTGTAATTGACAATTCCGTGGAATATTATTGCACCATAGTTCACAGAGCAGTATAATACAATCCAAAACCGGTTTTCGGTTAGTCTTGGGGTATGGCAGCACTGTTTCCTAGGCTGGAGGCATTGGATAAGATGGGGTACTGTCCCGGATGGAGTGTAAGTGTGTGAACATTGGTGGGTGTTAGACAGACCACCGCCTCCCTTTTTTTTTTTCCGGTTGGCGTTCAGATGGCGAGTACTGATTGCTGCTTCGGCATTCGGATGTGGTTTCTATGAGTTTCAGTTCCCATCGGGGGCATCCGCAGCTGGGTGGTGTTATGGTTCTCTGTGATGGGTGCTGTGGTGTTTGGTTTCCCCTACGCGTCCCTTCTCTCCCTTCCCGCCTCGAACTAGTGACACGGTTCACTTGAATGATTTGCCCTTCTCTCCTTTCATTCATTTTTTCTGTTTATCTTTCCTATTGAGTTCACTTACTCAGATCTCCTAGCTTCCTATTTTTCAGGGGAGTTTTAGACCTAGGGTCAGACACTCCCTTCCTAAAACTTCTTCAAAAGCAGCGTAGCTTTCGGTTACTAGAATGTTCCGATTCAGAATGGGAAAATCTGCCGATTTATTGGAGTTTGATAAAGGACAAATTAATGACCCGGCGGCTTGTGGGTTGTACACGTGCCGAGCTCCTGAAAACTTGATTGAAAAAATTCTTTTCGTGGACTGATACCGCTCACATCGAAAACCTTTCGAAAATGCGTTCTTCTTAAAATAATGCATGGTTCTTCCGCCAGGGGGCGTAGATGCACAACTTATTTTTGTCCATAGCTCTGCTTCTAGGAGTCCGATCTGAAAAATTCTTTCTTTGTTGGAGAACGTTTCCGCTGAAAAATGTTTTGCATATAATTATATAATTTCTCATACAATTTCAAATTTTTTTTTATTCAGGGTTTAACGACCACGGTGAGCAACTCAATGGGCTATGAGCAGTCTCTCGTTACTAATTTAGGGCCACTGACTCCAGGGAAGGGAGAGAGCTAATGTCGTAAGACAAACACAACATCCATGCCCCACGGGGATTCGAACCCGAACACATCTCGGACGAGAGATCAGAACCCATCGCTTAGACCACTGCACCACCAGGGGCGGCCAAATGTTTCTTAACGCACAAGTCTTCCACCAGAGGGCGTAATCTCGCGTTTTCGTTTACAGCAATATTTTCGGGACTAAAAGCCCAATTGAACAAAAACTTCTTTTTCGATCACATACTACTAAATAAGCAAACTCTGTGTGCGTATTTTCTTCCCAGAATAATACAAAATTTCATTGCTAGGGGACGCAAAGGTCTAGTACACTGACGGAAAAAAATCCCTACACCACGAAAAAATAGTTGTACAGGAATGAAATGGCGGCAATACATTTGTATAGTTAACATATTTAATCGATTAAGGTTTCAAGATCACAGCTTATTGTAAGCGCGAGAAGAGCCATTTTAAATGTGAAATGCTGGTACATTAATAACCGGTGTAACCGCCAGAATGTTGAATGCAAGCACACAAACGTTCATGCATTGTGTCGTACAGGTGCTGGATGTCAGTTTGTGGGATGGAGTTCCATGCCTGTTGCACTTGGTCGGTCAATATAGAGACGGTTAATGCTGGTTGGGGGTGACGCTGGAGTTGTCATCCAATGATGTCCCATACGTGCTCGATTGGTGAAAGATCTGGTGATCTAGCAGGCCACGGCAACATGTCGACACTCTGTAGAGCATGTTGGGTTACAACAGCGGTATGCGGGCGAGCGTTATCCTGTTGGAAAACATCCCCTGGAATGCTGTTCATGAATGGCAGCACAACTGGTTGAATCCCCAGACCGACGTACAGCTGTGCCGTCAGGGTGCGTGGGATAACCACGAGAGTGCTCCTGCTTTCATAGGAAATTGCTCCCCAGACCATAACTCCAGGTGTAGGTCCAGTGTGTCTCGGCCGCAGACAGGTTGGTTGCAGGCGCTCAACTGGCTTCCTTCTAACCAACACACGGCCATCACTGGCACCCAGGCAGAACCGGCTTTCATCAGAAAACACAACAGATCTCCACTCCGTCCTCCAATGAGCTCTAGCTTGACACCACTGACGTCGCAAACGGCAGTGGTTTGGAGTAAGTGGAATGCACGTTACAGGGCGTCTGGCTCGGAGCTGTCCTTCAAGTAACCGATTTGTAACAGTTCGTTGTGTCACTGTGGTGGCAACTGCAGCTCGAATTGCTGCCGCAGACGCAGTACGAAGCGCCACGGCCATACGCCGTACACGGCGGTCTTCCCTCTCAGTAGTGCCACGTGGCCGGCCGGAACCCGGTCTTCTTGAGGCAGTACCTTCCCTTGACCACCGCTGCCAACAATCATGCACAGTGGCTACATTCCTGCCAAGTCGTTCTGCAATATTGTGGAACGAAAATCCACCTTCTCGTAGCCCTATTACACGACCTCGTTCAAACTCCGTGAGCTGTTGATAATGGCTTCTTCGTCTTCTTAAAGGCATTCTTGACTAACATCAACACTCTACGTCGAATCTCATCGATAACTAACGCTCACGAACGTTACAGCGCGTATTTACAGCAAACCTGCTTTGCATGTTCCGAGGGGCGCTACTAGCGTCACACGTATGCGCCGAGCGCGAAATTTGCATAGACGTCATCTTACAGATGTACTCTCACCGCCTACCAACTGTCGTTTATCTAACACAATATTTTCCCCCGCCAGTGTGTGTTTTTCTCAATATATCTGCTTGTACATGCCCAATTTAAAAAAAAAATCAACACCGGATGCCATTTACTTTGCAGAAAACTTTAGGCTAGTATATGAGGAGTTTTGTAGTTCACATTTCTGTCGGTAGGTGATATTTGTGTACTTCAGTTTTCAGCTTCTAAAAACACCATTGAAAAATTTATTTTTTACTGTATGCTATTCGCTACAACAGAGATGTGGAGTATTATCCTCTTTAAATAATACAAATATTTCCCGGTAGGTGCGTAAAGATCTAACCTTTTCTTTTTTACTCACTATTTCTGCTCCCTGGAGACGTATTTGAAAAGTTCTTTTTCTTTAACATAGCTTTTTCCATGAAGAATATTTTTCGCCTATTTTCAACTTTTCCATTATGCAAAATTCTCCCGCCAGCATACGTAGACTTATATCATGTTTCCTTTTTAATGTTTCTTCTTTTAACGGTTCGATTTGAAAATCTTTTTGTCTCTGATACCTTCCTTGTGCTGTGAGAAACTTTTTGTGCGCCATTTGCTAATCTTTGTAACATGTTTTTTAGCCGCTGGTGGAACTAAGTAGATGTTTCTATTTGTGGATGTTTAATCGATTTTAAAAACAGGCGGTTCCATTGACTTTGAATAACTCTGATACATTTAATTCGCGTCGGAACGGATTCAAAAGACTTTATCATTACAACCAAAAATTCGGTGTCATGTTTCTGGTTTGCAATGCTATTAATTTTCATTCGATAAAGTGTTACAGTAGTAACGTAACATGGTTTTGGTATTCACGCACACATTTTCCTATAATTAAAATGTTAACTTAATCTTCCTACTATGCAAATTAAACTTCCGCATTTAATGCGTACTAAAAGCTTCCGAGATAAAAACGGACACTTTGAACTACAGTGGAAAGCTTTTTTTTTCCAAATGTATAACATGTGACTGCATTTTTAGCACGTCTTTGTAAAAGAAGATCGTACTTATGTTACTGGTTTGTCCGTCCGCCTGTGGACACCATATCTCTACAACTATTTGCCCGATTTAATTTTTTTTTTTGCGTTGGAAAGCTTGAAATATGAAAATGGTGATCCTTTATTTCGTTTTTTTTTTTTACAATATACAATTTCGCCGTTACAGGACGTAAATACGTTATCTACCAACAAGTAATTGGACACCCCTGCAATCGACGATATCTGCGGTCCTGATACACGTCACGGCCGCCTCCGTTAAATATCGTGTGGGAAACAACAACGCAACCAGTCGCATGCCAGATGCCACGCAGTCCGGAACTCTCTGATTTCGAGAAAGGTGTAATCGTCGGGTATCACAGAAATGGCCGATCCATACGTGACATATCCAGCGAGTTGAAGTACCCAAAATCGACAGTGGCCTACGTGATTGGAAAGTGGAAGATGAGAGGTGACTGTCGGAATGTGCTTAAACCCGGCAGACCCACAAAACTGGGAGTTAGAGACCGACGGGTGCTGGCCAGAGAAATTCGGAAGAACCGCACCAAATCGATGGACCACATCCGCGAGGAGTTTCAACAGGCATCCGGGAGTGTTCTTTCGATGAATACCATCCGCAAGGAAGCCCATCTGCTCGGTTATCATGGACGTGCTGCCGCCCACAAGCCTTTGATCACCAAGTCCAATAGCGCTGCTCGGCTAACGTGGTGCAAGAAACGTCGACAGTGGACCGTTGAACAATGGAAACAGGTTCTCTGGAGCGACGAATCACCCTCTACCGTTTGAATGGCAGAGTCTGGGTTTGGCGTCTGCCTGGAGAACGCCTCCTGCCGGAATGTATTGTGCCAACTGTGAAGTTCGGCGGCGGTGGAATTATGCTATGGTGGTGTTTCTCCTGGTATGACACGGGAGCCTTGGTCGCAATTCTTGGTAGACTTAACGCCGAGACCTACTGCACCATTTTGGATGACCATGCGCTTCCTACGTTGTGGCAGTTTTACGGGGTGGACCCATGTTACTTTCAGGATGACAATGCCACCTGTCATGTTGCGAGGTCCACAATGGCTTGGTATGGTGACAATCGGGTTAATCGAATGGACTGGCCAGCGCAGAGCCCGGACCTTAACCCTATCGAACACTTCTGGGACGAGTTGGAGCGTCGACTTAAGGGGTGCTCCCACCGCCCGAAATCGGTGAAGGAACTGACCTGTCCTCTCCAAGCCGAGTGGAAAAAAGTACCGCTTGCCGTCGTACAACGCCTATTTGAGAGTATGCCCCGGAGGTTCGCAGCTGTAATCGCCGCTCGTGGAGGCTCCACCAACTATTGAAAAGCCGCCCCGGTGGCGCAGTGGTCTAAGGCGCTGGCCTCTGATCATTCTTCCGCAAGGGGTCCGGGTTCGAATCCCGGTCAGGCATGGATGTTGTGTTTGTCTTACGGCACTGGCTCTCTCCCTTCCCTGGAACCAGTGACCATAAATTAGGGACGGGCGACTGCTTATAACCCATTGAGATGCTCACGGTGGTCGTTAAACCTCCAATAAAAAAAAAAAAAAAAAAAAGTTACGCGTAGATCTTCCGCTAGGTTGCGTAAAGGTAAATTGCGTTTTCCCCGATATTTCTACTTCTAAAACTCCGATTTGAAAATTTTTTTTCAGCGTATACAGCTCCTAATCGGAAATCTTTTGCATATAAATTCTAATTTTTGGTAAATAATAGTTTGGCCATCAGGGGCTGTAAGTGTTAATTTCTGCTTCTGATGTGTTTGCCACAAAATCTGAGCTTCTAAAATCTCGATTGAAAAAATTCTTTCGTGGACCAATGCTAGTTACGTCGATAAAACTTTTTGGAATATTTTTTTAATAAAATATTGCATGGTTTCTCCGTCCCGGGAAGTAGGTGTATATCTTATTTATGTCAATGTCTCTGCTTCTAATGGTCCAATTTGAAAAATTCCTTCTTCATTGGATAGAGTTTCCGATGCGACATATTTTCCACATAATTTCAAAATTTTCAAATAATTCATAGACTTTTCGCCATGGGGCGCAAAAATAAATTGCATTTACCCCGATATCTCTGCTTCTAAAACTCCGATTTGAAAAATTGTTTATGCATCGGATACAGCTCCTCATGGGAAATCGTTTCCATATAATTTCAAATTTTTGGTAAAAATGGTTTGGCCACTAGAGAGCGTAAGTCTTAATTTCCCCTTCCGATGTATTTGCAACAAAATCTGAGCTTGTAAAATCTCGATTGAAGAAATTCTTTTGAGGAACCATACCATTCGCGTGTATAAACATTTTTGCAATATTTTCTTCTTAGAATAATGCATGGTTTCTCCGACAGGGAACGTAGATATATATCTTATTTTTGTCAATATCTCTACTTCTAGGAGTCCGATTTGAAAAAATCTTCTTTGTTAGATAGCGTTTCCGGTGCGAAATGTTTTTCATATAATTTCAAATTTCTCAATTAACTCATAGACTTTCCGCTAGGGGCCGTAAAGGTAAATTGTGTTTTCTCCAATATTTCTGCTTCTAAAACTCCGATTTTAAAATTTCTTCCTGTATGGCGTGCAGCTTCTGATGGAAAATGTTTTTCATACAATTTCTAATATTTGGTAAAGAATGGTTTGACAGCCAATTAGACTGAAAAAATTCTTTGCTGGACCGATACCGCTTGCATCGGAAAAAGTTTTAAGAATACTTTCTTCTTAAAATAATGCATATTTTCCCCGCCAGGTGGCGTAGATGCATATCTTATATTTGTCGATATCTCTGCTTCTAAAAGTCCGATTTGAAAAATTCTTTGTCAGAAAGCGTTTTCGGTGCAAAATGTTTCTTAAAGCACAAGTCTGCCACCAGAATGCGTAAGTTCACGATTCCTTTCAGAGCCATATATGCGGGATTAAAAACCCAATTGAAAAACTTCTTTCATCGGTCAGATACCGGTTTTCCATACCGGTTCCAGTGACTTTGAATAGCTTTGATAAATTTAATTCGCGTCAGAATGGATTCAAAAGACGCGCTCATTACACCTGAAAATTCGGTGTTATCGTTCTTGTTTTTATAATTGGCGTATTTTTAATTCAAAGGTAATTACGATTTTCGATGAAATATAATTATCTTAATTTGAATTACTTAAAATTAGTTGGAAATTCGATATAACGCCACAATGTTACAAACGGTGGCGGTATATCAAGAGATGAATAAATACAATGTATATCGGTATGAATTATACCGGTTATCGATATACAATATAATACCGGTATATCGGTATGAATCATTCTGTATTCATGAATGTATGTCTTGCATTATGAATTAGAATAACTAAAATTTCGACCCCCCCCATTTTTTTGGAAGCATTCAAAATTTTACAGTAGCATTTAACACCTCGAAATTCTATTTAAACGTTTTTTTTACATTTATACGCTTTTTAATACCATCCCCTAGAAAAATGTATAATCGAGGTTCTTCCGTACTTCAATAATTAAAAGCATTACATCATATAAATTTTGGACGCCACAAATAATCAACCCTGGAGCATACAATAAAATATAATTTGCTGATGGCTAACTCTTCGGGCTAGAAGAAAATTACCGATTTGAAGACGGAGCGCATGTCTGAGACTATCATTTAATATTCAGTGGATTTATTTCGATTACTGCTTAACAATGGTTGAAGGCTCACGTCACCAGCGAAAGTTATTTTCCTCTCTTGAATGAGTTGCGCAACAAAATGTTTACGCAAAAGACGCTGATGATAACTGATGCGAAGAATTTACAATGGGAGACAGTTTATATCCTACTTGTCATTCAAACGATGTGCTCTGTTGTAAAGAAGTCAACAGGTGATTTTTTGACATCTTAGAGGGTTAAGAGCGATGGCATACACGATCTTAAAATCTTGCTGGAGAAACTAATGAACAACGTAAGTGGGATGCCAGATTGTTCGGACGATAGTGAACTCAAAACCAACGATTGCAAGGTGAAAGAGAAGCAGCATTGTTCTTTTAAAAGCCCAGATAGAGTTTTCAGACTCAGAAACGGTGCCTTAGGTGACATGTGACGAATGATGTCGATGATAGTACTTAGTTTCAGTTTACTATTGTCGTTCTTAATGCTGAAGGCATTGCATACTGTTGTGAGAACAATATTTCCGTTTCACATTTTTTAAGTCCCTGTGAGAGTCCTCCTATCAGTAATATCCAACTTTTCCTAGCATGCGTGACGGATGTCAAGTGAAAACTGCACCGGAATCGGAGAGCAGGTCGTATCTGAGGAAAAGTAAAAGTAAACAAAAATTAAAAATGGACACATTTTCTATGTACGTATAAAAAAGTTTTATTAAAAGAAAACCACATTTTTTACTACACAATAGGTACATTGAATACGCTGGGGACAAGACGAACTTGATACAAACTGTCTAAAACATCAAAATACATAGCCATTGTCTAAAAAACTATTCGTGCCATTCAATCAAAACTACTCAAATGTCTACCGCGTCTGTGCACGATTAAAATAAGAGTAAAAACTTATAAAACCTTTAATGGATATAGATAAAACCTAACATAAGACCTTTCGGATCGTAAAATACGATCCATCATCAGATGTTACAAGTACTGGCAATACACAAAATATATATATGCACAACGAGAACATCCCTCAATATAATTGGCGTGATCACTGGGAGAGGTCAACATAATCCGAAATTTGATTGGATATTGTAGTTGTTGGAGTCAAAGAGTTGTTTGCACTGGGATTCTTCCTGGAACAATGGTGGGTAGAATCGGGAAGTGCCGATTTCTAAGGAAGCGGTATGAGTTCCGGTGTGTTATCGTTACACACCTTATCCCCGAAAGAATGAATGAAAATGCTTTCTGTAAACCTGAGGTGTGATCTGGATATTGGAACGTTCAGAATAGAAACATGATCCCAAACTGGAACGTGGGAGCCCTGGTTGACTAAACGTGACATAGCGGTAGAATTTGGTTTCATTTTTATGTGAAACTTATGTTCAGCCAACCTAGTCTTGAGAGTCCGAAAAGTAGATCCTATGTATAA
This sequence comes from Macrothele yani, assembly GCA_039090855.1. NCBI lineage: Eukaryota > Metazoa > Arthropoda > Arachnida > Araneae > Macrothelidae > Macrothele > Macrothele yani. Next base: position 137,163,091 of record CM077002.1, read on the forward strand.
TGTTTCTGTTTCCGTGGGCAGCACAGGCTCCAAAGGTATCATGTATACTCCATGCTTATGTGTTAAGTCCACTGAATCACGATCGCTTTTGATGGAAGAGGAAGGTAATAGTTATTTCCCCAAAATTAATGAGATGTCATTTACAGATCCTTTTTAGGGCAAACGTTATCCTAGGATCATACATGACTGATCCTACAAATGTCTTTGGTCGCTTATTGACTGGTTGTAATGTAGATAAGTTATTCCTCTGTAGTCTACCAAGCAGTCTATACACTATCTGTGCAGTATATCCATGTTCCTCAGCAATACCAAATCTTGCCGATTTCTTGACTGCGTAGGAGCTGGGTTGCCGAGTGGGTAGAGGCGCGTCTCCAAAGATAGGCGATGGCCGATGTTTTTTGACACCAGCGATGAGCCGATGAATATGGAATAATTGACTCACACGAATCCGGTTTCCTGAATACTGAATAAGTCACTTGATTAGAACGAGGGTTACGGACCAACCATAAATTTAAAAAGGCTAAAGTGTTGTTGTCCTCAATTTCAACTGTAAAATCAATTAATTCAAATTGACTGGATTTGAGAAAAGAATACGTCAAGGTCCTCCCTTGAATGGGGCCAAAACATTAGCACATCGTCTATGTACCTCGTATATAGCAATGGTCTGTAGTGAGATTCTCTTAGGACCTTTTCTTCAAAATTCTGCATAATAACTTCTGCTAGAATTGGGTTCAGGGGCGATCCCATCGGGGCCCCTCCTGTTTGTCTGTAAAGAACCTGATTGAACTTGAAATAGGTCCTCCTGTATATTAGCCTGAGAGCATCCATTACAGCATTAACCTCCGAATCGGACGCTATCCTCACAGAGGTTAGCTTGTCTCTTATAATGTCATGAACCAACTCCACCGGAACACTGGGAAAGAGAGAAGTGACGTCCAATGATACTAATATGTAATGTAGGTTCATGTTATTAACAGATTTGATTATGTCGATTACCTGTTGAGTACGGGACACTGAATATCTTGAGGCTGCTGTTAATGGTTTTAAGTATTCAGCTATGGCACTTTCTAGAGGCCTAGTTGGACATGTTCTGGTCGATACCAAGGGACATTTGTTAAATTTAAGGAATATGGCAATTTAAACTTTCGAGATCAGTTCTCCCATGTTTCATGGTGGGTGGTCCCCTTCCACACTCAGTGCTGAAGCTTTGTTAGACCTGATTTTACATCTGTGAAAGAGGAAACACACTAAGCCTTCTTTTGTGCAGTTGCCAGTTGCAGCAATTTTGATGTCATCAGTAACCACTTACCACCTGCAACTGAAAAAAATTCTAATTAAATTTTTAGAAGTTTACCTTTCAAATGCAACAAACCACATCGTATTATATGAATTCCTGAAGATTTAAATTATGCTTGAATGGGTGCAAATCATTTTTGGACACCAGGGCCCGATCATGATAACTCGGGGAACTGGGCAGAAGTCTACATGGGGCTCCCCCTTGCATCATATTTTTACTCTGTCACAGAAAGACACGCATGTATATGAAACTTTAAGGGTAATGTTTCAAAACCATATGCAAACAAAAGTGAGGCAGTTTTAAATAACAATATACTAGGTATAATGAATTAAAAATCCAGACTTACTCCTTCATATGCATAATAGTATTTATTAAAAACAAACGCTACTTTTCTGTTAGCCGGGCGCAAGTGATAAATCGCCGAATACGGTTCAGAAATCACATTTTTGGGGTTATTTTATTAAAAGCAATCGACAGTTCTCAAATCATGTTCCGCTACAAAAACTTCTTCTGCTGCAACATGAGGATATGTTGCATCTCCATCTAATACCATCATTAAAATACAGTTTTATTTGGCGATTGTTCTCACGATTAATATTTAATGGCAAAATTCCCTTCTCTTGAAAAAAAAAGTTCAAAAAGGGATCAGTCTTCGGATTCCTACGCTGATGCATTGAAATCTTTACAATGTTCAGTACTTGGCGTGCAAGAAATAACCAAGGTTAAGAAAAAATGGGCTGCGAATACACCAAGAATATTTACAACGCGAACTTGCAGATTTCCGTTTAATAGGTGTAAAAGAGTACAAATTAAAAACTAGATTGCTAGCTTTCCTCGCCGAAGACGGGCGGCTTCGTCAGGGTAATGTTTACAACGTTGATTACAGAATCATACTCAACGTTGTAAACATTAGCCTGACGAAGCCGCCCGTCTTCGGCGGTGAAAGCTAGCAATCTAGTTTTTAATTTGTACTCTTTTACACCTATTAAACTGAAATCTGCACGTTCGTGTTGTAAAGAAATAATCATTTTATTCTCAGTGATATCCGGTTTTTGACCGACCGTAACAGAATATGCAAGTTTTTTGGTAGATTCTTCTTTTTCAGTCTTTAATTTCGTTTTAGCATAACCGGACAGATACATACTTTCGTTGAGAAATCACTTAAAAAGTACGGTATTACACTTCAGCCAAATACAATATTAGTTAAAATTCTAATAAAAACTGCAAAAATTTAAAAATTATTATCTCACTTCAAACTATTACCACATGTTGACACTAACAAAAACGTAAAATTGAGAGCTTCGCTACAACCAAGTCGAAAAGCTTCATGGCAGAACCACATGCTATAAACAAGTGTTTGCTTTATAAATGTGTTGCCATTTTCCTCGGCAAATATTTCCATCCGTGCGGCTGCACACTGAACGCGTCATCCACAGACTTTAGGACACTGCAACAATCAACGTGTCGCATTTTACGATGGTGGACGTGGTAGCAATAGATAGAAGGCGGAGCTCACATTCTGAAATGTTTAAAATCTCTCACTGAGTTAGTTAAGATGGCTGCCGGGTGCCTCAGGAATTTTATTAGTCCTCTTGATAGTTTGTTCAATCAAAATGAAACTTTCAACAAAAAGAAATTTATGACTCAACATTATTATAAATAGGGCCCCTTCAAACTGGGGCCCCTGGGCACGTGCCTGCATGCCACTGCGATAATCAGGCCCTGTTGGACACCTTGTATATTTGTGGAAATTCCCTCTCCTCTCTTTACATACTAAACGTAAATCTTTGGTTTCACTTTACAGTGAAAAATTATTCCTTGCCTCTTAGTGGCATTGCGCTGTTCGCTTTTTAAAATACAGTATTATATCAATAAAAACTTGTTTCAATTGAACTTTATCGGCAAAATCAAATATTTAATCTGAATAGTTTAGCAAAAAAAAAAAAATAAATAAAAAAATAAATAAAAAATAGTGGTATTCATTTTTAAAGAAATGAGATGATCGTCCTAATCACCCCTCGTTGGATTCGCTTCTCACAGAGGCAATGTACCCCATTAAAAAATAACAACACTTACGACTGAGAAACAGGTTTCGGAAAGTAGCTTAAGTACCGGTAAGCTTCCCCGAGAAAAGTTTGTTCAATTTCTATATTGAATACGTTCTTAAAAGTTTATTCGAAGCGAATTTAATTTTTGATCATAATACGCTTAAAAAATATTGACTTAAACCTAGATTTGGCCGTCTCGTTGACGCATTGGTCAGAAGCTCTGGCTTCTGACCATTCGTCCTAGATGTGTCTGGGTTATAATTACGGTGAGGCATGGATGTTGTGTCTGTCTTAAGGCACGCACTGGATCTCTCTCTCTTCCTTGGAACCAGTTACCCTAAGTTAGGGACTCATAGCTTTAAATGATCATGGTAGAGTTAAACCTTGAAACAAAAATGAAAAAAAAAATAAGCCTATTGTGAGCACATCTTGAGAACAAAAAAACATGTGATTCCTCATTTGACATTAGAGGTCAGGATAAAAAAAAAGAAGAAAGAAAGACAGGAAATCAGGAGGAATGATTTATGGATGGCTGGAACAAACACAGGGGTGATAATTTACAGCCTTAGAAATCCACGGTATTTGTTAGCTCCTAAGATAGCTTTATTATTTTGGGGTCGAACGGCTCCTTAAGGCAGGGTAGGCAAACTTACTTATGGGAGTGCCAAATGAAAAAGAAAATGGCGGGCCAAAGATAGCTTTAGACTTTTTCATTTATTTTTCTTCAAAATTCATTAAAAAATGATAAACACACATAATAGACTGACATGAATAAGTTTAACGGGGTTCGGTAGGTTGTATCTCGGCCATGTTAATTGTGAAATATTGAAGACCCGTTATCTCAGGAACCACTGGAAAGGAGTGGCTGAAATTTTCAGGGATTGTTCTCTACATACTGCTACACACTTTAACACAAGGCTTTCTTAAAATTAATCTTAGTTGTCATTTATAATGAATAGACTCTTTTACCAGCTAAGCTAATTATAATGAATAAAGCTTTCAACTAAGCTAAGTATAATGCTTCTGCTACTGAATTATATGCTTGTACTAAGCTTCAAATAGTGAATTCAAATGGTTGTTGTTACTAGTTAATTAAGATCATGAATAAAGTCTCCTGCTAGTAGTGTAGTAATAGTATTGAACAAACTTATAACTGGTAGTAATGTTGTAGCAGTAATTAGGATGAATAAAGTCTTAACGCTGGTTGTTAATAATAATCAATTAACGACATAAACCTAACAGCCAGACAGAGATCTGACAAAAACTATGAATTGAGAAAGACGTACTTACGAAAAGCTCTTTTATTATGTAACTCTTGATCATGCAACGCACACACACAACTTGTTTCACAATAATGAAGAATCAAACTAATCACATAGAACGAAGCTCTCAATACAACAACAAACTCTCTCCTTCACATAAACCAACGCTCTCCGTACAACAACAAACGCTCTCCCTTCAACAACAAACGCTCTCCCTAGATATCGCTGAACGCGCCTATTTATACTGGCCACCACAACGTCATGACTTACACTCATTGCCAGATCTCATTCAGCGGGTGAAATAACATCTCGTTCAGTAAGAAGATAATTTACATAGAAAAATAAAATAACCAGAGATAGTAAAAATCAAAAGGAAAGTGAATCTAGAGTATACGTTCCACATTGTATAATTTCTATTTCAGAAACCACTAAAAACGTAGTAAAAATGAAACATAAAATGTATAAAAAAATACCAAAACATCACATTGCAAAAATCTTGTGTTAAAGTCTGTAGCTACAAGAGACAAACCTACAAATTTCAAAGCAGTATCTTTTATAGGTTCTGAGATAACGAGTCATTAAATGTTCAAAAATACAACTCTCGGAAACATGCAATTGAAGTTTATTGAGCTAACGCTTACCATAACACAGTGGATTCAGTGCATTCCAGTACCATAGGAGGGTTATCTGGTTCCTTTTCTTTATGGAACGCCTCTTCAAGCTTCCTCTTGGCACTTGCAAGCTGTTGTCAAGCTCTTTTATGGAGTGTGGATAACATACGCTCACCCCTTCTCACCCGCAGACTATCGAGCTCCGCGAGAACTGATCCCGTATTCTTGCTGACAATGATCCCAAGCTGTTGCAAAACCATGCATCTAGATATATTCCTTTTGTTAAAGTTTAGAACGGCATCATACACTCCAAATGCCCTAGTACCGAAACCCTAGAAAAGCAGGTTTCGGTACTCTTGACCAAATGACCATATTCACATATTCGTTGGGGTTTTGATTTTTCCCATGCAGGCATTTTTTCAACAGTGCAGGGTTAGCCAAATCCTGAAAATGGGCTTTATTTTATTCATGATGGCTTCGGGCAGGTTCAAATGGTCATTATGATTATATTCATTTTTCGCCAACGCTCGTTAGTACCAAATGAGGGCAACGCGCGAAAAAACCGCCTGACATGTACTCACATTTATCGCCATAACTTTTGTTCTATCAGTAAGATAAGTACAAATAAGGTATCAAATTAAAGCAAATGATTCATGCAATGGAAATGTACAATAATACAAAAAGCGATTTTTGTGACCATATTAACCTACCGAGCCTCCAATACATTGAGAATGCAAATCAATAAAACATGCCTAATAAATTGCTTTTAAGCCCATTCAGAAGATTTATAAGATGGAGTGTAAATTGAGTGAAATTGTGGTTCAGCTTCCAGCATTTTTTTATAATTTGGGTTAAACTGTGAGGAAGTGATTCTCAAGAAAGAAGACAGATGCTCATCCGGAAGTCGGCTTCTAAGATCACTTTTCCTAGTTTCACGGTTAATAACACTTGTTCGCATGAATATGAGGATGCAAACATTGTCATATAGTTTTTGACATGATTTTCGAAGTTTGGAAATGTGGTTTCAGTATGGGTTTACACTGAAGTGCCGAAAATCATGGGATACGTACCTAGTATCGTGCAGAACCTCCTCTTTCCCGGCGAAGTGCAGCAACTCGGCGTGGCATCGATTCCACAAGTGTCCAAAAGACTTCTGGAGAGATGTTGAGACATGCCGTCCGAGCAGCCGCCCACAGTTCCCTGGTATTTGTAGGTGCAGGATCTTGGCTGTGAATGGAGCTTTCCACCACATCCCATAAGCCCTCTATTGGGTTCATGTCGGACGAACGTGGTGGCCACACCACGCGTCGAAACTGTCCAGAATGCTCCTCGAACCAATTTTGGATAACTTGGGCTCGATGACATGGTGAATTGCCCGCCTGTAAAATCCCATCGTTCTTGTGATACATGAAGTCCATGAAGGGCTGCAAATGGTCACTCAGCAGAGCAACGAAGCAATAACCGGCGAATGACGAGTTTACAAGGACCAGAGGACCCAACCCGTGCCACGTAAAGACACACCACACATGTACGAACCACCACCAGCTTGCACAGTGCCTTGTTGACAGCTTGGGTCCATGGCCTCATAGGGTCTGCTCCACACCCGAACCCTACCATCAGCTCGTAACAACTGGTAGCGTAACTCATCGGACAGCGCCACATGATTACCAATCTTCCGGGGTCCAATTATGGTGTTCACGAGCCCAGGTGAGGCGCTGTGTCCGATGTTGTGGTGTGGACAACGGCCCTCTGGTGGGTCTTCTGCACCCATACCCAATGAACGCTAAATTACTATTCACTGACCAGATGGATATGTACCTCCCTCACTGAATGTGGATGAGCCAGTGTCCCTTGTCCGTTAGCACGGGCGACCCTGGTCAGACGCGGCTGGTCACGGTTATTCAGCACTCGTGAGCTGCCACTGCATTCTCCACGGTGGGTGGTAATGCCTTCTATGAAGTATTCTCGATACACACGTGACACTGTGGATCGAGGAATGTTGAATGTTCGCACAACTTCGGAAACTGAATACCCCATCCGTCTGGCTCGTTCAAATTCCGATAACTCACGCCGTCTTGCCATAATCCTACTCGCGGTTGTTCAAGATGTCTCACGAGATTACACCTTGCAACTGATAAAAATCGTGGCGTGCGTCCAAGCTTTTATACGACGGCAGCGCCAGTTAAAAATTTGCATCTTCAGTGTAAAAAATCGAATTTTGTCGCGTTTAAAAAAAGCCTGCTTTATTTGAAAGTTGACTGCAGTTCAATCAATTCCAGATGTACACATACTCACCGCTGTCCGTCGGTCAAAATGTTGGAGTCCCAACACCCGCATCATCCCCCCTCCAGGCATCATTGGACATCTTCTCTTCAAGATTAAATAAATACACTGACGGAAAAAAATCCCAACACCAAGAAGGGTTTGTGTTAGATAAACGACAGTTGGTAGGCAGTGAGAGTACATTTGTAAGATGACGTCTATGCAAATTTCGCGCTCGGTGCATATGTGTGGCGCTAGTAGCGCCCCTCGTAACATGCAAAGCAGGTTTGCTGTAAATACGCGCTGTAACGTTCGTGAGCGTTAGTTATCGTTGAGATTCGACGTAGTATGTTGATGTTAGTCAATAATGCCTTTAAGAAGACGAAGAAGCCGTTATCAACAGCTCACGGAGTTTGAACGAGGTCGTGTAATAGGGCTACGAGAAGGTGGATTTTCTTTCCGCAATATTGCAGAACTACTTGGCAGGAATGTAGCCACTGTGCATGATTGTTGGCAGCGGTGATCAAGGGAAGGTACTGCCTCAAGAAGACCGGGTTCCGGCCGGCCACGTGGCACTACTGAGAGGGAAGACCGCCGTGTACGGAATATGGCCGTGGCACATCGTACTGCGTCTGAGGCAGCAATTCGAGCTGCAGTTGCCCCCACAGTGACACAACGAACTGTTACAAATCGGTTACTTGAAGGACAGCTCCGAGCCAGACGACCTGCAGCGTGCATTCCACTTACTCCAAACCACTGTCGTTTGCGACGTCAGTGGTGTCAAGCTAGAGCTCATTGGAGGACGGAGTGGAGATCTGTTGTATTTTCCGATGAAAGGCGGTTCTGCCTGGGTGCCAGTGATGGCCGTGTGTTGGTTAGAAGGAGGCCAGTGAGTGCCTGCAACCAACCCGTCTGCGGCCGACACACAGGATATACACCTGGAGTTATGGTCTGGGGAGCTATTTCCTATGACAGCAGGAGCACTCTCGTGGTTATCCCACGCACCCTGACGGCACAGTTGTACGTCGGTCTGGTGATTCAACCAGTTGTGCTGTCATTCATGAACAGTATTCCAGGGGTGTTTTCCAACAGGATAACGCTCGCCCGCATACCGCTGTTGTAACTCAACATGCTCTACAGAGTGTCAACATGTTGCTGTGGCCTGCTAGATCACCAGATCTTTCTTCAATCGAGCACGTATGGCACATCATTGGAAGACAACTCCAGCGTCACCCCCAACCAGCATTAACCGTCCCTGTATTGACCGACCAAGTGCAACAGGCATGGAACTCCATCCCACAAACTGACATCCAGCACCTGTACGACACAATGCATGAACGTTTGCTTGCTTGCATTCAACATTCTGGCGGTTACACCGGTTATTAATGTACCAGCACTTCACATTTAAAATGGCTCTTCTCGCGCTTACATTAAGCTGTGATCTTGAAACCTTAATCGATTAAATATGTTACCTATACAAATGTATTGCCGCCATTTCATTCCTCTACAACTATTTTTTCGTGGTGTTGGGATTTTTTTCCGTCAGTGTAGGTGGTTGCAGGACGTGCCGTACGCAAATTGGAAAGGGCACTTTTGAAAAATGAAATGAATGCTATCTTCAAATTATACCCAGAAAATAACGAGGAACATTTTAAAATAGCACAAGCAATGTTTTCCAGATTAAGTGATGTGTTACGGCAAAGAGAAAAGCAACATTTTAAAAATTATTTATCTCGCGGCCTTAGTTTGCCCATCCTTGGGCTAAGGAGTCGTCGATCCCTTAGCCAAGGTGCAAGAAACAGAGTTTGCACAGTAAAAAAAAATGCATAAGCTATGCTTCATTTGGGGCTGAAACCTGAGTTCATCCGTGACGATAGCTTTCCAATTCATCGTCAAATTCTCTTTCATTGAAGATGTGAGAATATGTTGGATCCCTTGGTTACATGTAATGCCCTATATACTGAGTGGCCACTTTATTATGACCACCTGACAGTTTTAAGCAAATGAGCTATGGCTGCACGCTGTTGCCACCAGAGGGCGGGGCTAGTATAAAAAGAGAAAGCTTAGTGCTTGCGACAGTAGTAGAAGTGATTTTTGGGTGACCAGATGGGAAAAAACTGCGATTTGACGGACTTTCAACGTGGGATGATTGTAGGAGATCGGAGCCATGGAGCGAGTATCACTGAAACCGCCGCATTCGTGAAATGTTCCAGAGCAGCTGTTGTTAAAGTGTTTAAAGACTGGACTGTCAGCCAAAAAACTGGGTCTCTACGTGAAACGTGTGGTCGTCATCGACTAGTGACTGCTCGGGCGGAACGGAGAGTGTCCAGACTGGTATAAGAGAACATAAGGGCAACAGTGCAGAAAATTACAGGCCATCTTAATCAAGGATTCCCTCAAATGATCTCTGCACGCGCTGTTCGCCGTACACTGCATCGGATGGGATATGACAGCCGACGGCCTGTTCGAACACCTTTGCTGTCTGCAGTCAACAAGAGAAAACGTCTCCAGTTCGCACAGGAGCACAAGGATTGGGCAGTCAATAATTGGAAACAAATTATGTGGTCCGACGAATCACGTTTTCAGTTGCACCATGCCGATGGCCGAGTGAGAATTTGGCGGAAACCGCACGAAAGCATCGACCCCAAATGCATTGCTACAAACCTTCAAGCTGGTGGAGGCAACGTTATGGTTTGGGGAATGTTTTCCTGGTATGCTTTGGGCTTTTTAATTCGTGTTAATCAACGTCTGACTGGCACATCATATCTAAACATCGTTGCGGACCAAGTGCATCCTATCATGTGGATCGTTTATCCAATGGCGATGGCTACTTTCAACAAGATAATGCGTCCTGCCATAGTGCTCGTATTGTACAGGATTGGTTTAAGGAACATGCCGGTGAGTTCACTTTGCTTAGGCGGCCCCCACAATCTCCAGATATCAACCCCATTGAGAATTTGTGCGATGAAGTTGAACGAGCCATCAGACAGCTGGATCCACAACCCTGCAATCTCACACTCCTGGAAAGTGCTATTCATCAAGCATGGTCTCAGATTCCCCAAACCACCTATCAACATCTCGTGGAGTCTATGCCACAAAGAATCGACGCAGTATTAAAGGCAAAAGGTGGCCCAACGAAGTACTGAGGGGGTGGTCATAATAAAGTGGCCACTGAGTGTATATTCGCAAATAAGCCGATAACTTTGAGAAGAAAATATTTTCTGCAACAGAGGACTTATATTCGCGCGTTTGGAAAAAGTAAATACTAGCGTTGTGGAGGAGAAGCTTCCTATCTTTTTCGTTAAATTTCCTAGTGAAATGTATGTTTTCAATACTTTAAGGTGTTTCCTTGCTGTATCAATCAACGGAGAAAACATTTCCTCCTTTTTTACGCTTTCCAACCGTAGGTTCAAGAAGCGTATATGGTCCATCTTTGTCCGTCTGTCTGTCGGTTTGTCTGCCCGTCCGTCCGCACGATAACTCGCGTAAAAATGGTTCGATTTCGATGAAAGTTTAGTATGTGGTAGGGGGCTACTTGGGGAGGAACCCTATTGCAAATGGGAGAATTGAGGTTAAAGGTCATGACATCGGAACGGGATCCAGTCTATCGCTCTTTTGCGTCATAACTTAAGTAAAAATGCTTCGATTGCGACAAAATTTCATCATGTTGTTCCGGAGATGTACCGAACCGGTTCTGTTGAACATCATTGAAATGTAGTCAAAGGTGAGGGTACAGGAGCGAAATTTATTCTACAGCCATCCATTATCCTCATAACTTGACTAAAATGCTTCTATTGCGACAAAACTGTAGTCTGTTGTTCCGGAGGTATACTGAACCAATTCTGTTCAATATCATCGAAATGGGATCAAAGATCAGAGCACAGGAACGAGGTTTATTCCACAGCCATTATCCTCATAACTTGAATAATGATTTCTGGTATGTTGGAAAGCATATCATAATCAATGCATTGCATGATTTTACTAACTTGCATTTTTTTTTTAGTATTTAAGCGAAATTAGAATTCAGAGCCGGTACTCATCTAAGTTACCGTGGTCTTTTATGCTTGCAAAGCAGTGATCTAAAAATTAAAAAAATATCAACGAGGTAATAAATCGTGGCCTTCCGTTCCTGTAAAGTAGCGATTTTAAAATTTTATTGCTGAAACTTAAGAAAAGAAGGGAGCAGAAAAATTCTTTATCTGATGCTTGAAAAGACCGTAAGGAATGGGCGAAAAATCAATTTTAAGTGAAATTAAATGTCAAAAGTCGATACCACTTTTACCCAACCTATTGTGACAACAACTTTACGGGTCACGAAAAATGACACCGACTCTTGCCCAGACAGAGTTTTAAACTACAATTTCTCTTAAAAACAAAGGGCAATTACTCGCTCCATTGATTGATACCGAAAGAAAGGATTGAAAGAACTACAAAAACACGCACTTCATTGGAAAATTCATTAAACGTACAAAGAGGTATTTCAACGATTTCAATAAATGTTATATTTTGCGAATTCTTGAAATTTGAATATCAGCTTTTACACGGGTCAAATATTTTTAGCTAAGGGGTCCGTTCATACCCGAGTGGACTTATACGCGAACGCAAACAACACTTTTTTTTCAGTGTGTTTTCACTTTTAGTTTACCTTGTGATGTGAACTCTGATTTAGTCTACCTTTTTTCAGTTTCCTTTCTTATGTAAATTACGTAACTTTGTGTTAAATTTTCTTTATGAACGGCAAGTCACTTTCTTCGAACTTCCTTATAGGCAACGACTGTGAGTCGAAGGTAATTAAACAAGTTAGTAAAATCATGCAATGCATGGATTATGATACGCTTTCCAACATAACAGAAATCATTACTCAAGTTATGAGGATAATGGATGTGGAATAAATCTCTCTCCTGTGCTCTGACATTTGACTCCATTTCGTTGATATTAAACAGAATTGGTTCAGTATACCTCTGGAACAACATACTAAAATTTTGTTGCAAGAGGATCATTTTTATTCAAGCTATGGGGATAATGGCTGTCGAATAAACCTCGCTCCTGTGCCCTGACCTTTGACCCCATTTCGATTATATTAAACAAAATTGGTTCAGTATACCTCCGGAACAATATACTGAAGTTTTGTTGCAATAGGAACATTTTTAGTCAAGTTATGAAGATAACGGCTGTGGTATAAATCTCGCTCCTGTGCCCTGACCTTTGATCCCATTTCGATGATATTCAACAGATCGAGTTCAGTATGCCTCCAGAACAAAATGATTAAATTTTGTCGCAATCGAAGCATTTTTACATAAATTATGAGGCCTAAGAGCGATGGAACGGATCCCGCTCTTATGTCCGGACCTTTGACCCCATTTCGTCCATTTTCAATAGAGTTCGTCCCCAGGTTGTCCCCTATCACATACTAAACTTTCATCGAAATAGAATCATTTTTACGCGAGTCATCGTGCGGACGGACAGACAGACGGACAAAGCTTAAGCATTTACGTTTCTTTAAGCTATGGTTGGAAAGCGTTAAAATTACGCAGAATGTAAGGAAGCGATGTGGTGGGTACGAACATATGGTTATTTTCTGTTTGAATGTGAACCGCACATTACTTTGATGATCTGTGTGCTGAATAAAATTAAATTATAAGATCTGATAATGTGATTCAGTCAATGAAGCTTTTTAGTGTTCAAAAGGAAGTGTGCTGCAACTAGGAATAAATAAGTTCTTTGTAAGTTCCATTTCTTGTTATTTCTTGCTATATCAGACCCTGAGGTTGTTTTTGATTGTTAAAGTGCTGTATTATGTATTAAGTATGTAAGTGACAGGGTCGTAACCGGTATGAGGAAGAGGAGTCATTTGCCCCTGGGCCCCGGAAACTTAGGGGCCCCTGGCTTTCTGAAGAGGTCCTAAATATATATTGGCTTTAAAAAGTTCTCATTTGTTAACCTTGGTTTGACGATTCTAAAAATTTGTTTGAGGGAAACTTGCGTGTTTTAGGGGAGGCAACAATACGAAAGAAGCCTAAAGGACAAGAGGCTTAATTTGGAAAGCCCTGCCTGGTCCGGACCAGAACGTTAGGAAACCAGGCCGAACTCGTTTCAGACTTTGTGACGTACTACAGAGGTGAAGCAATATTAAAACGACAAAATTGCAGCGATAATTTCCGTCAGTGTAGCTTAATCGGGAAAACATTCGGCTCCGGAGTAGAAGGATGCGATTTCGATCTCCGTCGGTAGCAAATTTTTTGCACATTGCCGCCCGATTATGGTAATGGATCTGCTGGTGGCCGTTGGATTCTTCGAAAAATGTGTGATGTTCGTTTCACACATCGTCTCGAATTAATGAGAATTCCTTCTTCGCTTCGAAAAAAGTGTGCAATGCTTCTTCCACGCATCGTCTGAAATTAATTAGAATTCCTTTTTATATAGCGATCTACCTCAAAGAATGGTTTGCCGATTGATCCAGAAAATAATAATAACGTTCCAGGCCTTTCTCAAAGGAGGAGGGGATATACGTGACGTACCATAGAGGTGAGGCACATATCAAGATGGCAAAGTTGTAGTGATAAATTCAGTCGGTGTAGCTTAATTGGGAAAGCATTATATTCCGGAGCAAAAGGATACGAGGTCGATCTCCGCCACTAGCAAAAGTGTATTTTCACAACTTCCATCATGAGTTCCTCGTCACTTATTAGAAATAGCGCAATGTTTTCCCTAGGGATCTTCAACCTGTGTCCGTGGAACACTTTTTAATTGCCCGTGAGTTTTCTACAATGAAAATTCCAAAATGAAGAAAACCACATTTTCGAAATATTAAAATGAATAGCCAGGTACCTTAGATACATGGATTTCGAGTCCCAAAATCTGCTATAAACTATGATGCGATGAATTATATAATTGAAATCTTCAAACAGTACTTAAAATATAGGCATATTATATTTGACACCTATTAGCACTTCTTTGTAACATAGATATCGTATTAACACCATCGTTTCTCTTTTTCGAAAGTTAGGTCTCAGGATTCAAAACCCTGTTGAAATAATCAATATTCGTGACAAACACAAGCATGTTTATTCTTTTATACGTTGCTCGGGAGTCCTACGCCATTTTGTTATTTGGTCAGCGATTCAAAAAAGGGTCCAAAACCTGCTTCTCTAGTGAACAAAAACTGCTGTACTGAACTGAACAACCTGAGCAGTAGTGGAAATGTAATGCAGAGAGACGTGCCATTTCACATAGGAATTCCTCCCACAGATGAGAATCAGACCTGACTACCTAATTCTGTTACAAATGTAAACGCATTTCCTCTTCCACACTTAAGTATAAACATGGTATCCTCGATCCTCAAGTATGTAGACAAATACTCCGAACAGCAACGAATCGCGACGGAAGCTCGTTTTGGAAAACTGTATTTATGTAAACACACATTCAGTCACCATTTCTCTGAAAAAAAAAAGCCACGCGTTTTAGCTGCTAAAGCCAACGAAGTGAAAATGGAATGTGATTTCAACCATTAAAGAAATAAACCGATACATTTCAGACATTCATCATACACCCCAGCGTGTCGAGTTCATCTGCAATTAATCAACGCATTCGATGGCGGATGTACTTCCATGTCTTTCGTTTCACTCAGCGGTCTTCGTCATCTAAATATTTAACAAGTAAATCTCTCTTCGTCTTGTGAGTCGAAACGTTTTTTTTTAAATAACAGAACAAAATGCTAAATCTTCTAGACTTGGCCCGGTCTGAGAGCCAAGCCCTTGTAGACCTCCGTAAAACACTACCATCAGCATTTCCGCCTCACACTTCGCTTTGGTATTATTCATATATAGATATGTAGAAAGCTAGCATTTTCAGGATCCATTTAACATTTTGTCTTGAAAAAAAATGGTTTAATTAATGCATCCTTCAAAATTTTGCTTATGGATCAGAGACATGGAGATCAATTAAAAAAGACATACAAAAGCTGTGGACAACTAAAAGAAGCATAGAGATGTACACTATATTGACAAAATTCACCGGACACCCCTTCAAAGCCAAATGAACGGATCCGCTGCGTTGTTAAGATGCGCGGTACAGCTGCGAACGATATCAAAACAAGCCTGCTACTGACCGCGATCATATCGCACTGTAAGGTTGAGTGAAAATGTCGCGGCGGGAGAGAACTTGCTTTCAGAAAGGAAAGATTGTTGAGTGTTATATTAGTGGGTTATCCATAAGAGAAACAAAGAGACGTTTAAACATACCCAAGTCAACTGTTTTGGATGTACTGAATAAGTGGAAGACACATGGCGTGCCTGAAGCACCAAAACGTACCGGCAGATCGAAAAAATCAGTGATAGAGGACGTCGAAGCCTCAGGAGAGTCGTTACAGCTAATCGACGGAGTAATACACAAGACCTCAGGGCACAGGTGAGTAAAAATGCTAAAACCTCGGTATTCACACATACCATTCACAGAGAACTTCATTCCATGGGTTACCGTGGTCGTGCGGCTGCTCATAAGCCTTTCATCTCCATTCGGAATGCTACTCGTCGTTTAGCATGGTGCAAAGAAAATTTATCGTGGACCGTAGATCAATGGAAACGAGTGCTATGGACTGATGAATCCAGATACACGATCCATCAGTCTGATGGGCATGTGTGGGTATGGCGGCAGCCGGGAGAGCGCTATTTACCACAGTGTACTGCTCCTACGGTCAAGTTTGGAGATGGCAGTGTGCTCGTGTCGGGGTGTTTTTCGTGGTATGGTCCTGGCCCATTGGTTATCGTGGACAAACCTATTAACCATCACGTGTACCTCGATATTCTGGACAATTATGTCCTACCAACTCTGTGGCAACACTATGGAACCGAGTCTTGTTGGTACCGGCAGTATAATGCACCGAGCCATAAAGCAAGGACTGTTACGGCGTGGTTTGACAATAATTCCGTATCGTATGCGGACTGGCAAGCACAGAGCCCTGATCGTAATCCCATAGAGCAACTATGGGATGAATTAAAGAGCCGCATAAGAAGTTTGGAACCAAGGCCTACTACTAAGCAACAGTTAGCGGCAGCATTATGTACTGAATGGAAGCGCATACCAATCGCTGTGATCCAAAATCTTGTCGAAAGCATGTCTCGAAGGGTCAGGGCATGCATTCAGGCCAAAGGTGTACCTACACCATACTAATGTATGTCAATAAATGCTATGTTGTGTTTCTCTTCTAGGTGTCGGGTGAGTTTTGTCAATATAGTGAATGTTCTTGGTGTAACTACGTAGGCCGTTCAAAAAGAAGCAGCAAATTGACAATATTTTATAAAACGAATACCCCAGGCATATCAAACTCTTGCGCAAAGAAGATACATTCTTAAAGAACAATAGATGGCGTGGCGTGCTTAAGCGAAAGAGCAGCATAAACAAAATGGCGGCGCCCTTAGATGTTTGCACCGTAGAGGAAGAGAGGGAAATAATCAGGTTTTTGTGGTCCGAGGGTGTAAAACCTCGTGAAATTCATAGAAACATACTGCAACAGCACAGAGATGCCTGCATCGGCGAAAGAAGAGTGTACAAGTGGGTAGATGCGTTTAAAAATGGGCGATTATTTATCCGTGATGAGCAACACTCCGGTCATCCCAGAACGGCCGTCACTAATGAGAAGGTGGGTCGCGTTGACGCCATTATTCGTGAAAACAGACGTATTTCTTCAGAAGTTCTGGCCAGGTAATTGGATGTTAGTATCGGATCCGCTCGAACCACTGTCACGGATGTTCTCAAGTATCGCAAGTTGTGTGCACGGTGGGTGCCTAGGATGCTGATTGATGAGCACAAGATGATTCGTGTGCAGACTTACACAGCGTTTTTGGCGCGGTATAATGATGAAGGAGACGACTTCCAGACACGTATCATCACAAGGGATGAAACCTGGGTGCATCACTATGAGCCCGAAAGCCAGAGGTAGTCTTCAGAATTGGGGCACACATCTTCTCCAGTCAAGAAAAAGTTGATGCCTCAACTCTCCGCCAGAAAGGTCCTGTTCGCTCTGTTCTGGATATGAGTGGACCAATTTTGGAGCACTATTAGGAAAAGAGAGAAACAGTTAATAGTGCCCGACACAGCGCAATGTTGGAGGAGAGCTGAAGCCAGCAATACGGAGCCATCGCAGGGAACCTTTGTCCTAAGGCCTTCTTGTCCTTCATAATAACTCACGCCCCCACACGGCCGCTGCAACTCTTGACACCGTTCGGAGATTGATTTGTCAGATCTTACAGCATCCCCCATACATCCATGATCTTGCTCCCTCTGATTATCATGTGTTTGGAACCCTGAAGGACGCTTTGAGAGTACGAAGATTTGTGAGTGATGTGAAGGTCAATGATGAATGTGCATTCCTGGCTGAAGGCACAACCAAAAACCTTTTTTTCTGATGGACTAAAGAAATTGGTGCAATAGTGTCAGAAATGTACTGAAAAGATGGGTGGTTATATAGAAAAATGAAATATCATTTGTATTTCTACACTGCTGGCCACCCAAAATACAACACCAAGAAGGAAGCATCCGATTTGCCTGAAATTCGCAGCATGCGTCGCCCGCGAGAGGACATGCAAACGATTAGCATTGCAGGGCATATGCAAATCATGTGTGCCCGGCACGCCACCGAAAAGCAGTATAAGAAGGGTGCACAGAAGGCGGTGTGTAAGTAGTGGAAGTGTGTTGTGCTGCCGGACCTGTGCGTGGGAAGCTTCCTGACGCCTCGTCACAGAATATGGCAGTCATTCCAGCATGTTTCGGAGTTCGACAGAGGACGAATAATGGCTTATCGCGACAGCGGTTTATCGTACCGTGACATCGGCGCCCGTGTCGGACGACATCCAGCCACAGTGAGGCGAGTATGGATTCGGTGGGTGCAGAAGGGACGGACGGACCGACGTGAGCGATTGCCGCAGCCGCGGCACACCACCGAACGAGAGGACCAGCATGTTGTACGGCGGGCATTGACGGCTCGCACCGCCACATCACGAACGTTAGCGCAGGAATTAAGGTATGTTGCGCAACAACCTGTCTCAGCCCGTACCGTTCGACGTCGTCTGCAGGAGCGGGGACTTGTCACATGGCGCCCGTTGCTCCCATTACCATTGAAATTACACCACCGGCGAGTGCGGCGGCAGTGGGGCGTTGAACGCCGCACCTGGACTAAGGAATGGCACGACACTGTCTTCCCCGACGAATCCCGCTTCTTCCTGCAATACCACGATGGTCGGATCCGCGTGTGGCGGCACCGCGGCGAGAGACTGTATACGCCTGCATTATGCATCGCCATACCGGTCCGTCGCCTGGCGTTATGGTTTGGGGCGCAATTGGATATGACACCCGCAACCCTACGGTACGCATCGCCGGTACACTCAACAGCCACCGCTACATCTCCGACGTTTTTGAGCTTGTAGTCCTCCCTTACCTGCAGGACCTGCCAGCGGCCACGTTTCAACAAGACAATGCGCACCCGCACGTGGCACGCATCGTGCAACAATTCTTCACGGCCCACCAGGTGTCACTGCTGCCGTGGCCTGCCTGTTCTCCTGACATGTCGTCCATCGGACACGTCTGGTCGCTGATCGGCAACCGAGTGCCCCGGCAAGCACCACCCGCTGCTACACCTGATGAACTGTGACAACGTGTGGAAGCAGCCTGGACCGCCCACATCCAAAGCCTATTTCGTTCGATGTCGCGGCGTGTAGCGGCCGTTATTGCCAGCCATGGGGGCCACACGAACTATTGATGTCTGCGTGTTCCGCAAGTCGCACTGGCCTGTAAGCTCAATCGTTTCATCTTTGTATCTGTTGTTATGTGCCCAGTAAATCTGGCTTTGCTATCTGGTGTTCTTCTTGGCGTTGCATTTTGGGTAGCCAGCAGTGTAATGGAATTATGTATCTCAAAATACTCAATTTGCTGTTACTTTTTGATCTGCCTTCGTAGAAAGATAAGAAAAGGAACTAATGGATCAGGAAAATGACAAAAGTTGATGATATCATGATCAAAGTAAAGGCCCTCAAAGTGGAAGTGGACTGGACATATTTCTAAACGAACTATCCATCGTTAGTCAATTGAAATATTTCACTGGATACCAAGGGGCTAGAAAAGATCCAGAAGACCAAGTGGAAGATGGGCGGATGAAATTACAGAACATTCCGAAGTGGCGTGATAGAGAAACGCTCAAAATAATGTGAAAGAGACTTACGGAGACCTTCACCCAGTGGTAGATTGATAATGTTTAATGATGATGATGGTTGGTTGGCTGTTGAATTTTTATGGCGCAAGGGTCATGTGTGGCCAAAGAGCGCCAAACACAAGACAACCAAACAAACAGTATTAAAAATGTGGTATAATGTTTAAAATCAGGTTGATTCAGTAAAAGTGAAAAATGAGAATGTTGGAACGGGTAAAAACTAGATACGTTTAAAAAGTCAATTTGTTTTAAGAATGAAAAGACAGAGAAAGTATCGCAGAGGTCATCTAGGAGCCGCTGCAGCGTAGCGGCGTCCTCGTTCAACAAATGAGAACGAATTAATGACGACGTTCACTCAGTGAAATCCGTGTACAAGTATGTAACAAAATATAAGAATTAAATGATTGCTGATATTTATTTGTCTGATCAAAACTGCAAGTATTTTGCACAACATTTAATATTAATTGTGATTAGAAAGCGAAAGTACCAGTTTGAGTCATCGGGAGAGGTTTTCAGTTCCTGCTCCAAATAGCAATTTGAGCGCCTTTTACAGTTTCTCTGACTTTCTGCTCAGAGTCTTAGCATTACAAACTGTTTTTTCAACTATATATTTCACGTATTATTATTTAATTAATATTCAGTAGTTTACTAAGTATACACGTCTTAACTTTCTTGTCTTTTTAGAGGTAGGGACCCCCAATTCACGCTTCTTCTTCTTTGCGGCACCAAATCAGAAGTTACGCCAGTGACTATTGTTTCAACAAACTAAAAAACGCACGATATAAAAGATTATAAAATTCTTTTTTACATTGATGGCCCTTGTCTCTTGTTCGCTAATGATTTCAAGCTCTATCGCAATGTACAGACTCTCGATGACCGTCTTGCTCTCTAAACTGACGTCGACAACTTGCTTCAGCGGTGTATGTTGAACCATCTCTACCTCAATATCTGCAAATGTTATGTCGTTATCTTTTCGCGGAAAAGAAACCCAATTATTTTTTCACTACTAAGCTGACGACTAGAGGTCTGCACGGGCCTAATTTGGTGAGCCCGGCCCGACACGGACCAGGCCCGTCAGTTGCAGTTCTTATTTAGGCCCAGCCCGGCCCGTGATGTGCCATTTGGTATTATTTTGTCTTTCTATTGTATTTTATTAAAATGTAAAAAATATTATTGAAAATATTTAGTTGAATGTAAGCCTAAAAATATTAACTAAACTTTGACAATTATCGAAAAATATAACCTTTAAAAAAAGAGAAAAAGGAAGACTAAGCGCGTTCAGAATCTCCCTTTCTCTGAACTAGTAAGAGGTAACACTACAAAAGTCAATCCCTATACAGATTAGGGATAGGAGAAAAAATCCATGTTGTCCCACTTTCTCTCTCTCTCTCACACACACACAAATACACACTCGCTCGGAGTCGAATACGTTTTGTTGTCAACAAGTCCCAAAATGGTTTTACCATCTTAATATCTACAGATTGGTAAAAGCACTGTGAGTGCCTCTAAAAACAGTTAGATAAACAGTTAACAGGAACAATTAAACACAGCAGGAAATCGGGGAACACGACTTTTTTTATTTCTTTACCATTGCGATAAAAAGAATGGGAAGACTTCGCCGGGCCCGGTCGTAAGTGTCTGGGAAAAAGCCTTACCGGGCCCGTTGCTTTGTTCTCTAAACTAAAAAAAGGCCCGACGCGGGCTGGGCCAGGCTCAGGCTTTACGGGCCAGCCCAGCCAGTGCTGACCCCTAATGACGACTGTTCTCTTAGCAAGACAAATGATGTCCAGGACTTAGGGGGTCACATTTGATTCCAACTTGAACTTTAAAACCTTTATCAAAAGAATTGTACGTTCAGCGTATAGAAATCTTGGACTCATCACGCGACATTCTAAGTGTTTTTCGAATCCTCAGGTACTTATTCGCATTTTTGAGACTACGGTCAGATCTTCACTAGAGAGTATACGGCGATCATTTGGAGGCCTAGCCTCGTAACAATAATGAATGAAATTAAGAAAGTTTAAGGAATATCTTTATTTCGATCACTCGACGTGGATCAGGAACATCAAACAGAAATCATCGCTCTTTCCAGGTTAATAAATGAGTCTCGGAAAAATTCTCATCGGCCGCCACCGGGAATCGAACTCAGGGTTTTCCAGTTCCTCGCCGAACATGCTACTACTGTACCACAGCGGTCTCGAATTCCCCAGACTCACATGTGATTAACTGCCAAACGGAAGATTGCTTCATGGATCCCCGCACAATGCTGAGGATTCATAGCTATAAATCCCCAGCATTAGTGAAGATTCACCAATGCTAATGATTCACTCATTAACGAGGAAAGAGCTATGATTTCTTTCTGGTGTTAGTGATCCACGTCGAGTGTTTGAATTAATTATCCATTCGCCTCCTAGTTATTTGTTCAGTTGCTGCTTTCCATATTATTAACGAGACTCACTTATTAACGTGGAAAGAGCGATGATTTCTGTTTGGTGTTTCTGATATACGTCGAGTGTTTGAATTAATTATCCATTCGCCTCCTAGTTATTTATTCAGTTGCTGCTTTCCATATTTTTAACGAGACTCACTTATTAACGTGGAAAGAGCGATGATTTCTATTTGGTGCTTCTGATCCACGTCGAGTGTTTGAATTAATTATCCATTCGCCTCCTAGTTATTTATTCAGTTGCTGCTTTCCATATTATTAACGAGACTCACTTATTAACGTAGAAAGAGCGATGATTTCTGTTTGGTGTTTCTGATCCATGTCGAGTGTTTGAATTAATTATCCATTCGCCTCCTAGTTATTTATTCAGTTGCTGCTTACCATATTATTAACGAGACTCACTTATTAACGTAGAAAGAGCGATGATTTCTATTTGGTGCTTCTGATCCACGTCGAGTGTTTGAATTAATTATCCATTCGCCTCCTAGTTATTTATTCAGTTGCTGCTTTCCATATTATTAACGAGACGCACTTATTAACGTGGAAAGAGCGATGATTTCTGTTTGGTGTTTCTGATCCACGTCGAGTGTTTGAATTAATTATCCATTCGCCTCCTAGTTATTTATTCAGTTGCTGCTTTCCATATTATTAACGAGACTCACTTATTAACGTGGAAAGAGCGATGATTTCTGTTTGGTGTTTCTGATCCACGTCGAGTGTTTGAATTAATTATCCATTCGCCTCCTAGTTATTAATTCAGTTGCTGCTTTCCATATTATTAACGAGACTCACTTATTAACGTGGAAAGAGCGATGATTTCTGTTTGGTGTTTCTGATCCACGTCGAGTGTTTGAATTAATTATCCATTCGCCTCCTAGTTATTTATTCAGTTGCTGCTTTCCATATTATTAACGAGACTCACTTATGAACGTAGAAAGAGCGATGATTTCTGTTTGGTGCTTCTGATACACGTCGAGTGTTTGAATTAATTATCCATTCGCCTCCTAGTTATTTATTCAGTTGCTGCTTTCCATATTATTAACGAGACTCACTTATTAACGTAGAAAGAGCGATGATTTCTGTTTGGTGTTTCTGATCCACGTCGAGTGTTTGAGTTAATTATCCATTCGCCTCCTAGTTATTTATTCAGTTGCTGCTTTCCATATTATTAACGAGACTCACTTATTAACGTGGAAAGAGCGATGATTTCTGTTTGGTGTTTCTGATCCACGTCGAGTGTTTGAATTAATTATCCATTCGCCTCCTAGTTATTTATTCAGTTGCTGCTTTCCATATTATTAACGAGACTCACTAATTAACGTGGAAAGAGCGATGATTTCTGTTTGGTGTTTCTGATCCACGTCGAGTGTTTGAATTAATTATCCATTCGCCTCCTAGTTATTTATTCAGTTGCTGCTTTCCATATTATTAACGAGACTCACTTATTAACGTGGAAAGAGCGATGATTTCTGTTTGGTTTTTCTGATCCACGTCGAGTGTTTGAGTTAATTATCGATTCGCCTCCTAGTTATTTATTCAGTTGCTGCTTTCCACATTATTAACGAGACTTACTTACTAACGTGGAAAGAGCGATGATTTCTGTTTGGTGTTTCTGATCCACGTCGAGTGTTTGAATTAATTATCCATTCGCCTCCTAGTTATTTATTCAGTTGCTGCTTTCCATATTATTAACGAGACTCACTTATTAACGTGGAAAGAGCGATGATTTCTGTTTGGTGTTTCTGATCCACGTCGAGTGTTTGAATTAATTATCCATTCGCCTCCTAGTTATTTATTCAGTTGCTGCTTTCCATATTATTAACGAGACTCACTTATTAACGTAGAAAGAGCGATGATTTCTGTTTGGTGTTTCTGATCCACGTCGAGTGTTTGAATTAATTATCCATTCGCCTCCTAGTTATTTATTCAGTTGCTGCTTTCCATATTATTAACGAGACTCACTTACTAACGTGGAAAGAGCGATGATTTCTGTTTGGTGTTTCTGATCCACGTCGAGTGTTTGAATTAATTATCCATTCGCCTCCTAGTTATTTATTTAGTTGCTGCTTTCCATATTATTAACGAGACTCACTTATTAACGTGGAAAGAGCGATGATTTCTGTTTGGTGTTTCTGATCCACGTCGAGTGTTTGAATTAATTATCCATTCGCCTCCTAGTTATTTATTCAGTTGCTGCTTTCCATATTATTAACGAGACTCACTTATTAACGTAGAAAGAGCGATGATTTCTGTTTGGTGTTTCTGATCCACGTCGAGTGTTTGAGTTAATTATCCATTCGCCTCCTAGTTATTTATTCAATTGCTGCTTTCCATATTATTAACGAGACTCACTTATTAACGTGGAAAGAGCGATGATTTCTGTTTGGTGTTTCTGATAACGTCGAATTTTGAATTAATTATCCATTCGCCTCCTAGTTATTAATTCAGTTGCTGCTTTCCATATTATTAACGAGACTCACTTATCAACGTGGAAAGAGCGATGATTTCTGTTTGGTGTTTCTGATCCACGTCGAGTGTTTGAATTAATTATCCATTCGCCTCCTAGTTATTTATTCAGTTGCTGCTTTCCATATTATTAACGAGACGCACTTATTAACGTGGAAAGAGCGATGATTTCTGTTTGGTGTTTCTGATCCACGTCGAGTGTTTGAATTAATTATCCATTCGCCTCCTAGTTATTTATTCAGTTGCTGCTTTCCATATTATTAACGAGACTCACTTATTAACGTGGAAAGAGCGATGATTTCTGTTTGGTGTTTCTGATCCACGTCGAGTGTTTGAATTAATTATCCATTCGCCTCCTAGTTATTTATTCAGTTGCTGCTTTCCATATTATTAACGAGACTCACTTATTAACGTGGAAAGAGCGATGATTTCTGTTTGGTGTTTCTGATCCACGTCGAGTGTTTGAATTAATTATCCATTCGCCTCCTAGTTATTTATTCAGTTGCTGCTTTCCATATTATTAACGAGACTCACTAATTAACGTGGAAAGAGCGATGATTTCTGTTTGGCGTTTCTGATCCACGTCGAGTTTTGAATTAATTATCCATTCGCCTCCTAGTTATTTATTCAGTTGCTGCTTTCCATATTATTAACGAGACTCACTTATTAACGTGGAAAGAGCGATGATTTCTGTTTGGTTTTTCTGATCCACGTCGAGTGTTTGAGTTAATTATCGATTCGCCTCCTAGTTATTTATTCAGTTGCTGCTTTCCACATTATTAACGAGACTTACTTACTAACGTGGAAAGAGCGATGATTTCTGTTTGGTGTTTCTGATCCACGTCGAGTGTTTGAATTAATTATCCATTCGCCTCCTAGTTATTTATTCAGTTGCTGCTTTCCATATTATTAACGAGACTCACTTATTAACGTGGAAAGAGCGATGATTTCTGTTTGGTGTTTCTGATCCACGTCGAGTGTTTGAATTAATTATCCATTCGCCTCCTAGTTATTTATTCAGTTGCTGCTTTCCATATTATTAACGAGACTCACTTACTTAACGTAGAAAGAGCGATGATTTCTGTTTGGTGTTTCTGATCCACGTCGAGTGTTTGAATTAATTATCCATTCGCCTCCTAGTTATTTATTCAGTTGCTGCTTTCCATATTATTAACGAGACTCACTTATTAACGTGGAAAGAGCGATGATTTCTGTTTGGTGTTTCTGATCCACGTCGAGTTTTGAATTAATTATCCATTCGCCTCCTAGTTATTTATTCAGTTGCTGCTTTCCATATTATTAACGAGACTCACTTATTAACGTGGAAAGAGCGATGATTTCTGTTTGGTGTTTCTGATCCACGTCGAGTGTTTGAGTTAATTATCGATTCGCCTCCTAGTTATTTATTCAGTTGCTGCTTTCCACATTATTAACGAGACTCACTTACTAACGTGGAAAGAGCGATGATTTCTGTTTGGTGTTTCTGATCCACGTCGAGTGTTTGAATTAATTATCCATTCGCCTCCTAGTTATTTATTCAGTTGCTGCTTTCCATATTATTAACGAGACTCACTTATTAACGTGGAAAGAGCGATGATTTCTGTTTGGTGATTCTGATCCACGTCGAGTGTTTGAATTAATTATCCATTCGCCTCCTAGTTATTTATTCAGTTGCTGCTTTCCATATTATTAACGAGACTCACTTATTAACGTAGAAAGAGCGATGATTTCTGTTTGGTGTTTCTGATCCACGTCGAGTGTTTGAGTTAATTATCCATTCGCCTCCTAGTTATTTATTCAATTGCTGCTTTCCATATTATTAACGAGACTCACTTATTAACGTGGAAAGAGCGATGATTTCTGTTTGGTGTTTCTGATCCACGTCGAGTGTTTGAATTAATTATCCATTCGCCTCCTAGTTATTTATTCAGTTGCTGCTTTCCATATTATTAACGAGACTCACTTATTAACGTAGAAAGAGCGATGATTTCTGTTTGGTGTTTCTGATCCACGTCGAGTGTTTGAATTAATTATCCATTCGCCTCCTAGTTATTTATTCAGTTGCTGCTTTCCATATTATTAACGAGACTCACTTATTAACGTGGAAATGGCGATGATTTCTGTTTGGTGTTTCTGATCCACGTCGAGTGTTTGAATTAATTATCCATTCGCCTCCTAGTTATTTATTCAGTTGCTGCTTTCCATATTATTAACGAGACTCACTTATTAACGTGGAAAGAGCGATGATTTCTGTTTGGTGTTTCTGATCCACGTCGAGTGTTTGAGTTAATTATCGATTCGCCTCCTAGTTATTTATTCAGTTGCTGCTTTCCACATTATTAACGAGACTCACTTACTAACGTGGAAAGAGCGATGATTTCTGTTTGGTGTTTCTGATCCACGTCGAGTGTTTGAATTAATTATCCATTCGCCTCCTAGTTATTTATTCAGTTGCTGCTTTCCATATTATTAACGAGACTCACTTATTAACGTAGAAAGAGCGATGATTTCTGTTTGGTGTTTCTGATCCACGTCGAGTGTTTGAGTTAATTATCCATTCGCCTCCTAGTTATTTATTCAATTGCTGCTTTCCATATTATTAACGAGACTCACTTATTAACGTGGAAAGAGCGATGATTTCTGTTTGGTGTTTCTGATAACGTCGAATTTTGAATTAATTATCCATTCGCCTCCTAGTTATTAATTCAGTTGCTGCTTTCCATATTATTAACGAGACTCACTTATCAACGTGGAAAGAGCGATGATTTCTGTTTGGTGTTTCTGATCCACGTCGAGTGTTTGAATTAATTATCCATTCGCCTCCTAGTTATTTATTCAGTTGCTGCTTTCCATATTATTAACGAGACGCACTTATTAACGTGGAAAGAGCGATGATTTCTGTTTGGTGTTTCTGATCCACGTAGAGTGTTTGAATTAATTATCCATTCGCCTCCTAGTTATTTATTCAGTTGCTGCTTTCCATATTATTAACGAGACTCACTTATTAACGTGGAAAGAGCGATGATTTCTGTTTGGTGTTTCTGATCCACGTCGAGTGTTTGAATTAATTATCCATTCGCCTCCTAGTTATTTATTCAGTTGCTGCTTTCCATATTATTAACGAGACTCACTTATTAACGTGGAAAGAGCGATGATTTCTGTTTGGTGTTTCTGATCCACGTCGAGTGTTTGAATTAATTATCCATTCGCCTCCTAGTTATTTATTCAGTTGCTGCTTTCCATATTATTAACGAGACTCACTAATTAACGTGGAAAGAGCGATGATTTCTGTTTGGTGTTTCTGATCCACGTCGAGTTTTGAATTAATTATCCATTCGCCTCCTAGTTATTTATTCAGTTGCTGCTTTCCATATTATTAACGAGACTCACTTATTAACGTGGAAAGAGCGATGATTTCTGTTTGGTTTTTCTGATCCACGTCGAGTGTTTGAGTTAATTATCGATTCGCCTCCTAGTTATTTATTCAGTTGCTGCTTTCCACATTATTAACGAGACTTACTTACTAACGTGGAAAGAGCGATGATTTCTGTTTGGTGTTTCTGATCCACGTCGAGTTTTGAATTAATTATCCATTCGCCTCCTAGTTATTTATTCAGTTGCTGCTTTCCATATTATTAACGAGACTCACTTATTAACGTGGAAAGAGCGATGATTTCTGTTTGGTGTTTCTGATCCACGTCGAGTGTTTGAATTAATTATCCATTCGCCTCCTAGTTATTTATTCAGTTGCTGCTTTCCATATTATTAACGAGACTCACTTATTAACGTAGAAAGAGCGATGATTTCTGTTTGGTGTTTCTGATCCACGTCGAGTGTTTGAATTAATTATCCATTCGCCTCCTAGTTATTTATTCAGTTGCTGCTTTCCATATTATTAACGAGACTCACTTATTAACGTGGAAAGAGCGATGATTTCTGTTTGGTGTTTCTGATCCACGTCGAGTGTTTGAGTTAATTATCGATTCGCCTCCTAGTTATTTATTCAGTTGCTGCTTTCCACATTATTAACGAGACTCACTTACTAACGTGGAAAGAGCGATGATTTCTGTTTGGTGTTTCTGATCCACGTCGAGTGTTTGAATTAATTATCCATTCGCCTCCTAGTTATTTATTCAGTTGCTGCTTTCCATATTATTAACGAGACTCACTTATTAACGTAGAAAGAGCGATGATTTCTGTTTGGTGTTTCTGATCCACGTCGAGTGTTTGAATTAATTATCCATTCGCTTCCTAGTTATTTATTCAGTTGCTGCTTTCCATATTATTAACGAGACTCACTTATTAACGTGGAAAGAGCGATGATTTCTGTTTGGTGTTTCTGATAACGTCGAGTTTTGAATTAATTATCCATTCGCCTCCTAGTTATTAATTCAGTTGCTGCTTTCCATATTATTAACGAGACTCACTTATTAACGTGGAAAGAGCGATGATTTCTGTTTGGTGTTTCTGATCGACGTCGAGTATTTGAATTAATTATCCATTCGCCTCCTAGTTATTTATTCAGTTGCTGCTTTCCATATTATTAACGAGACTCACTTATTAACGTGGAAAGAGCGATGATTTCTGTTTGGTGTTTCTGATGCACGTCGAGTGTTTGAATTAATTATCCATTCGCCTCGTTGTTATTTGTTGAGTTGCTGCTTTCCATCTTTGGTGAATCCCTAGCATTGTGCGGGGCTCCATGAAAAAACCTGTCATGTAGTTTGGCCGTTAATCACATGTGAGTCTGGAGAATACGAGGCCGCTTTGGTGCAGTGGTAGCATGTCCGCTGCGTAACTGTAAGACCCTGAGTTCGATTCCCGGTGGGGGCCGGTGAGAAGTTTTTGGAGACGCACTTATTTACCTGGAAAGAGCGATGATTTCTGTTTGGTGAAGTTCTTTACTACAGCTTTCACATAAATCTACTAGTGTTTATATCGTGGATATCCGGACGGCTGCCCTTCTGTCATTCTTCAAGATGACCTGTCTACAATCGAGAAGGAAGGCCCTCCAACTTAAGTTTCTGTATGGTATCATCAATGGGGAGATAGATGATACTCGAATTGTAAGCCAATTAAGTTTTCGTGTGCCACGTTTACCAATGACAAAATGTGAAGTATTTGCAATGCCTTTCTACAGGACTGTTGCTGGAAAACATTCTCCATTATGCAAAATGTATAGACTTTACAACTCAATTGAAGAATGTCCGGATAATTTTAATGTAAGTTATAATTTTTTTGGTAAAACATGTTTTGCAGGATTGTAATTATCAGTTACCACTTTTAATGCAGTATGATATTAAAGCACAATGATGCTATAGCAATTCATTTAAATAGATCTACCATATGTAGGGAAGTTCTTACAAATAAATAAAGAAATAAACGTACTTTTTAAATTACGATTCACTTATTAATCGCCAAAAATCACGTTCTTAGAAAAATTAAGTTTAAGCTGTACTGCTCCGTTATAAATTAAAGAAAAAAAAAAAAGAGACCATTTCTAATCATTCGGTAAACCGCTTTAAGCCAGTCTGATCGAACGTTCATGCGTTTTGTCTTCACGTCTAAATGAATTACACAACTTCGGTTAGCAAAGAGAACGAGAACAATCGATCGCTGGCAAATTCGTCACGAGCCGCAAGTGGACAACTTACAAGTTCCTCGTTAACTTCCTGATTAAAAAAATCCTCGTCATAAAAGGCAGAAGCTCGAAAAGCGGTCTGATTAGATTTCTTTGTTGTGCAATTTGTCTAAAAGTGTGTTGAATAGCTTCTCTTTGTGAATCGGCCGGTACAATCCTCGCTCTTTGTTTTAAATCAGCCGACATGAAAGGCATTTGTCATTCCTCTTGAACCATCATCCACAGCCCCGCGGCTATATCAGAGAAGGGTGGATCACCTGATAAAAATCTCTCCTTTCTAAAAAGGAAAATGAGTTTTCTTTGGTTCTTTTTTGATAGGAAGTGAGAAGCCACCACAGTCTTTGTACGTTTCCTAACATCTTCAATCGACTTCCGACTAAGGAAGAGAATGCTCTTCTTCGTCCCCAGGAACAATTGTTCGCGATCCTATCAGGAAGTATGTTCTTGTTGGCCCTTTGTAGATTTAACCGGCTGTGTTCATTGAACGCTTAATATGTTTGCCGATGCGTTGAGCTGCTTAATAGAAAAACACTAAAAAAAATTTAGTGGGTGTGTAAGCTTTTTTTATATACCCTCATGCTCCAGCGAAATCAGTTCTGGAAAGTAGGATTGCGAGCTGGTGAAGAAATCACTAGAAAAATAACCCCACAGGCCTAAAAATCTTCAAGGTTGAGATCAAATGGAAACACCCGTACACTGTAAAAATATCTGAAATTCACGAGCCACTTTCTGTGATCCTTTTCGTGAATTAACGAATCAGCATAGGCGCCGACTAAGGGCGTGGAGACCCAGGGTGCATCTTGCCCCTCCAATAATTTTCCTGGGGGGGGGGGGGGATGTCCACCCAATAATTTTCGTCCAGTTTATTTAAATAATCGTTTTAGACTCATAAGGTGGACCAAGCTCCACCTTATGAGGCCAAAGCTGTTTATTTCAAAAAAATTAATGAATAAAAAAATAAGTAAACTTTTTTTCCACATTCAACATGGCTCATTTCATAAGAAACTGCATTGTCAGCCATGCATTGTGTTTGACATGTTCTCATGATATGAGGTAAATGTTTAAAACAATTATCAAAAATAAAATAAATAAAAATACAGAAACGTATAATCTCTAGCCCCTTTATTTATATATTTATTTTTTGAGCTTCTTGTTCTTTGTTTAAGTAACTCAGCTAATTTCTCATTTTTTATGAAGGTTTAGAAATAAAATCTCTCTGAATGTTTTTATAAAATTACAGGTTCAATTTCATTTTTGAAAACATTAATACTCTGCAAAAAAAATATTTCTGTTTCCTTGTTCATTTGCTGATAAGCAATTACAGTTGGGTTTTAAAATATACATCGAATCCCGTATTTTATCTCCCCTACATTTTTTAATTTTCCTCCTGTCAATGGAAGAGACACGCCACTCCCACGTCTGATCTCTTCACGCCTTCCCCCCCCAATAATTTGGTGAACTCGGCCCAGCTCCGAAGCATATTTCTAATACAACCTTTTCCGTGAAATAACGGAAAGAAACCTAAATTTCAAGGAATTTTGTACTGCAGAAAAATTCTGAAATTCCAGAACCCTTTCCGCAATTCCTTTCTTACATTCACGGTAAATTTCCGTTATAAAATGTATTAACGTAAAATTCTGAACTTTTCACAACCCTTTCCGCAATTTCTTTCTTGCATTCACGGTAAATTGTCGTTATAAAATGCAATAATGTAAAATTCTGAATTTTCAGAAACCTTTCCGCAATTCCTTTCTTACATTCACGTTAAATTGCCGTTATAAGATGCGTCGACATAATATTCTGAATTTTCAGAACCGTTTCCGCAATTTCTTTTTTACGTTCACGGTAAATTGCCGTTATAAGATGTGTTAACGTAAAATTCTTAATTTTCAGAACCTTTTCCGCAGTTCCTTTCTTACATTAACGGTAAATTGCTGTTATGAGATGTATTAACGTTAAATTCTGAATCTTCGGAACCCTTTCCGCAATTCCTTTCTTACATTCACGGCAAATTGCCTTTAGAGGTGTGTTAACGTAAAATTCTTTATTTTCAGAACCCCTTCCGCAATTTCTTTTTTACATTCACGGTAAATTGCCGTTATAAGATGTGTTAAGGTAAAATTCTGAATTTTCATAACACTTTCCGCAATTCATTTCTCATATTCACGGTAAATTGCCGTTATAAGATGCGTCAACATAATATTCTGAATTTTCAGAACCGTTTCCGCAATTTCTTTTTTACGTTCACGGTAAATTGCCGTTATAAGATGTGTTAACGCAAAATTCTTAATTTTCAGAACCTTTTCCGCAGTTCCTTTCTTTCATTAACGGTAAATTACTGTTATGAGATGTACTAACGTTAAATTCTGAATTTTCAGAATCTTTTCCGCCATTCCTTTCTTACATTCACGGTAAATTGCCGTTATATATGATGCGTCGACATAAAATTCTGAATTTTCAGAACCGTTTCCGCAATTTCTTTTTTATGTTCACGGTAAATTGCCGTTATAAGATGTGTTAACGTAAAATTTTGGATTTTCAAAACCCTTTCCGCCGTTCCTTTCTTACATTAACGGTAAATTGCTGTTATGATATGTGTTAACGTAAAATTCTGAATTTCCAGAACCCTTTCCGCCATTTAGTTCTTGTATTCATGGTAAATTGCCGTTATAAAATGCATTAACATAAAATTCTGAATTTTCAGAAACCTTTCCGCAATTTCTTTCTTACATTAACGGTAAATTGCTGTTATGAGATGTATTAACGTTAAATTCTGAATCTTCGGAACCCTTTCTGCAATTTTTTCTTACATTCACGGTAAATTGCAGTCATAAGATGTATTAAGGTAAAATTTTGAATTTTCAGAACCATTTCCGCAATTTCTTTCTTGTATTCACGGTAAATTGCCGTTATAAAATGCATTAACGTAAAATTCTGAATCTTCGGAACCCTTTCCGCAATTCCTTTCTTACATTCACGGTAAATTGCCTTTAGAGATGTGTTAACGTAAAATTCTTTATTTTCAGAACCCCTTCCGCAATTTCTTTTTTACATTCACGGTAAATTGCCGTTATAAGATGTGTTAAGGTAAAATTCTGAATTTTTATAACACTTTCCGCAATTCCTTTCTTACATTCACGATAAATTGCCGTTATAAGATGCGTCGACATAATATTCTGAATTTTCAGAACCGTTTCCGCAATTTCTTTTTTACGTTCACGGTAAATTGCCGTTATAAGATGTATTAACGTTAAATTCTGAATTTTCAGAATCCTTCCCGCCATTTCTTTCTTACATTCGCGGTAAATTGCCGTTATAAGATGTGTTAACGTAAAAGTCTGAATTTTCATAACACTTTCCGCAATTCCTTTCTTACATTCACGGTAAATTGCCGTTATATATGATGCGTTGACATAAAATTCTGAATTTTCAGAACCGTTTCCGCAATTTCTTTTTTATGTTCACGGTAAATTGCCGTTATACGATGTGTTAACGTAAAATTCTGGATTTTCAAAACCCTTTCCGCCGTTCCTTTCTTACATTAACGGTAAATTGCTGTTATGAGATGTGTTAACGTAAAATTCTGAATTTTCAGAACCCTTTCCGCAATTCTTTTCGCATAGTAACGGAAAAACTCCGTTCTTACTCTTTACATATTCATATGCGGGAGTGACATGGAGGAGACTGGCACAAGACAGACCGTTGTGGAGGAAACTTGGGGAGACCTTCGTCCAGCAGTGGATTGATAATGGTTGACAATGATGATGATGATGATGATGACAAAAAAATTTCCTGAAATAGGAGAGAGTCGCGAAAATATTTGAAATTTGATAAAGTGTTAAATTTCCATAGTCTGTCGAATAATTTGATTTTGAGATTCTCTAGCGAGGTCGAATATTGCGGATGGAATATCGTATGAATGTTGGTTATTGTGGCACAGGATATTTCTTTTCTTCTCCCCCATTTTGGGCACCAGCTATTATATATTGTGTTTCCCTAAGAAACCGGGTACTTAAATTATTCTACAGCTGGTTGTACGATGTCTATGTATCAGTCTGTGGATCCCTTAAGACGAAAGCTATTTAAATTTTATATTTAGGAGTTTTGTGAAATGCTACTATAGAACAGTATTATTTCACCTTTTCTTAAAGATAACTAAAAGTCATTGTCAGTTTAAAAAAGATTTAAATTTCTCAAAGCATTCTGTTGCTTCGAAAAATCACGTTGAAAAAAATATTTAATTTGTGATAAGTTCTCCTACAGAAAAAAAAATTATTACAAACGTATGAAAAAAAAGTAAGATCCAACAGAAAATAAAATAACTAAATCACTCTCATTAATGGGGAGCGGGGGCATTCATCATTGTGCAATTAGTTTTACCTTGAACGTGAGTGCGATTCCGAGGACATTGTGGCTCAGTCGTTAATACGCGCGGTTTCTAACCCAAACAAATCTGTTCGATCCCCACCACCGGCGTACCTTGAACGTGAGTGCGATTCCGAGGACATTGTGGTCCATTCGTTAATACGCGCGCTTTCTAATCCAAACAACTCCGGTTCGATCCCCATCAATGGCGTATCTTGAACGTGAGTGCGATTCCGAAGACATTGTGGCTCATTCATTAATACGCGCGTTTTCTAACCCAAACAGCATCTGTTGAATGGCGTACCTTGAACGTGAGTGCGATCCCCATAAATGGCGTCCCCATAAATGGCGTCCCCATAAATGGCGTACCTTGAACGTGAGTGCGATTCCGAGGACATTGTGGTTCAGTCGTTAATACGCGCGGTTTCTAACTTCTGTAGCGTAAGGACTGAAAAACTCAGCGTCTTCGATTTTGCGAATTTTCAGCATGAATGCGGGAAAAACTTGAAACGGACTTTTCTGGAATATACTGAATTACTGACTACGGAAAATCTGCGAAAACACGGAAGTTAAAACAAACGGGAACTTCTAAAAACGGAAATTTCATTAAAAAAACGGACACTTACCGACTACTTTGCTGCACGTTACTTTCAGAAATTTACCGTAATTCACACCACTTATACCAGTGAGCCATTACATTATAACCACCTACTTAATAAGCTATAGGTATTGATTCAATGAGATGGAGATAGGTATTCTGGGGTATCTGGTACCATAATGTCAACAGCAGGTCCTTAAGTTCCCGTACATTTCAAGGTAGTGGTGATTTAGCGCGAACCCGCTTTTCCAGGTCAAACCACAAATGTTTGATTGGGTTCATGTCAGGTGAATTTGGAGGTTACGTCACTAACAGAAAGTCACCAGCATGTTCCTCGAACCACTCCTTGACGATTCTGGCGGTGTGGCATGGCGCGTTATTCAGGTGTCATAATCTCTGTTGGTAATCAGCGTATCCGCGCTCGGCCGTAAACGTGACGCACCAAGAATCTTGATTCGCCAGGCCAGCTTCCTTCCAATCATCCACGGTCCAATCTCGATGATCTTGGGCCCATTTCATGCGTTGTTGGCGCTGACGTGCAATGAGCATGGGGACACGGCTGGGTCTTTGGCAACGCAGGTCCATGCGCAGAAGGTTGCGATGAACTGTGTACTGTGACGCATTGCCCTGATCACTACTGTGTCGAAGCATCGGGTGATTTGTAGTACTCACTACAGCGGCACGTGAACAACCCACAAGCCACGCCGTTTCCGAGATCGTAGTTCTGATGCGCAGTGCCATCATAATTTTGTCCTTTATCAAACTCCGATAAATCGGCAGCTTTTCGCATTCTGACTCCGAACAGTCTACTAAGCGAAAGTCAGTCCTCGGGTTGTATCAGGGACGTCGCCAAGGGAATGCGAGGATAGGCTATAGCCCATCCTGAAATTTGTCTTGCTCACCCTGCCGCCCACCCAGTTCAAAATGGGCCATTTCCCAGTATATTTAACTTAAAAATATAATCAGGACTTTGCCAAGTAATAGGTCTTGTGTTTTACTTCATGTAGCTCTACGCAATTTCCCATAGGAAGTGAGTTGTTTACTTCTCCGTAGAAAGGTTATCAAAATAGCATCCGCAGGACCATGAAAATTCAATTGTCCTCCACTTTTCTAATTCCTTAGTTTAAGACTATTTTTCATATTTGTAAGGCCGGGGAAGGGGGGGGGGATAATGAGGAGGGTGCATAGAAATTATCTGAGGGAATCTCTACTAATTGCTCTGATGTTTGTTTTCTTTATAAAATAGAGGATTTCAACACCGAAAGGGGAATCTAAATATACAGTAGCGCTCTTAAGACTGCCCCGAGACAGTAAAAGTGCAGGAAATGGCTGACGACTGCTTTGTAGGAGAGGAGTTCAAGGCAAAGTCGCTGGTTTGAAAGGAAGGGAGTGTTAAAGAGGTTGGAGGGGAAGTATTGTGTCTAAGTGGCACGACTTAAAATTTGATTTAGATAATAAAAACGGCATTTTTTTTAAATAGGTTGTTCAAGTACAGTACTATTTTGTTCAGATCTACAGTTAGGTTGTTCAGATCTATAGTTAGGTTGTTCAGATCTACAGTTAGAAATCTCAAGTGCCGTCTACGGGAACACAAATATAACGTGCAGATTGCACAACACAATACTGCCTTATCACGTGATGCCTATAATGGAACTCATATTCCAGATTGGGACAACGCAAAATTTGTTGCAACCCCAAGGTCTAAATCACTAATTCTTATGACCGAAAGTATCTTAATATTGAAACACCGAGACAATTGTTGCAATGACTATGTGCCTTATGACATACCTTCTGCCTGGAGAAATTTATTATAAAGTTATACATTACACCATGGTTACCACTGTCTATGTCACGTGGTCACGTAATAAGCAATTTTCCCATGATTCCCCACGTAACATGTCCTTGCACATATATATATATATATACCGTGCCGGCCTTCATATCTTTGTACTACATCTGATGATGGACTAAAGTAGTTCGAAAGTACTAATGTTTTTATCTTATGTATATAGCATTTAATTAAAGTATTTGAGCCATTATGTGCCTCACGTACATTTCGTAGAACGTGCAAAGACGGTTTTATATTTAACTAGTATATGTTGTACGTATATCAAATTATTTTAAGTACTATTTTCGTAAGCAAAAAATGCTAAATTTTGAAAAGCAATTTAAGACAATACATTCAGAGCAAGCAAAAATTTGAAGGCGACATTCTACCAACAACTGTATCTTACACCAGTGGCGTAACTAGTCAGATCCGTGTATGTGTGTGTGTGTGTGTGTGTGTGTGTGTGTGTGTGTGTGTGTGTGTGTGTGTGTGTGTGTGTTGGGAGGCGGAGGGGGAAGTGAAGAAGTGGAGCCTCTCCTTGACAAATGTCAACCCCGCCTTCTCGTGGTGCATCCTGTTCCCACTAAAGGAGCTCTGACGACCGCAAATAGCGGTATAACTATACCATCGGGATCAGAGGAAATGCTATCCCACACTCACCAACCCGCTTGGCCAGCGTGGTGAGTTATGGCCAAACACCTCCAAAATGACTCTACAACTTAAATCTTGGCCCTCAGTCTCCGGC
This sequence comes from Macrothele yani, assembly GCA_039090855.1. Taxonomy (NCBI): domain Eukaryota; kingdom Metazoa; phylum Arthropoda; class Arachnida; order Araneae; family Macrothelidae; genus Macrothele; species Macrothele yani. Next base: position 137,200,859 of record CM077002.1, read on the forward strand.
AGCTGGAATGTACCTGGCCAAGGCAGCGGCCAGTGCGACATGAAGGCAGAGGGTGCTAAGAATCCCCGGAGGACCGGACTAGGCTGCCATTTGATGCTGACCTTGGCTACCTACAACGGACGCTCCCTATCTTCTGATTCAAGGCTTCTTGAATTGGAAGAGGAACTACAAAGGATCAAGTGGGACATCGTCGGGCTGAGTGAGGTAAGGAGAAAAGGAGAAGATCTCATTGAACTGAAAAGTGGACATCTCTTCTATTATCGTGGGACAGATACTGGCAGAACTAGTGGTGTTGGATTTATAATAAACAAGAAACTGAAGGATAAAGTGGTAGAAGTTGAAAGTTCCTCTGACAGAGCTGCACGACTCGTTATCCAACTATCGAGAAGATACCAGGTTCAGATTATTCAAACTTATGCACCCACCACAAGTCATCCTGAAGAAGAAATTGAAGAATTTTATGAGGAAATTCGTCATCTAAATAATAAAGGTAAGCAGCACTTGAAGATAATTATGGGAGATTTCAATGCAAAAATAGGGCACCGGCAACAGAATGAAACTTCAGTAGGTAAATTCGGTCACGGCAACAGAAACCAGCGTGGAAATACTCTCGTTGAGTTTGCAGAGGCAGAAGGATTTTTCATCTTGAATTCCTTTTTCAAGAAAAAGCCGCACAGGAAATGGACATGGAGACATCCAATTGGGACGACAAGTGAAATTGATTTTATTATGTGTAACAAAAAAATTCGTCATCGAAGACTGCAGTGTGCTAAACAAGTTCAACACAGGTAGTGACCATAGATTGGTGAGATGTAAGATGCACCTCAACACTAAACTGGAACGTGGCAAGCTCATAAGACAAACAAAATGTATTGACATAACCAACCTTAAAAAACACCATAATACTTTCAAGTTGGAACTGAAGAACAGATTCTCTGCTTTGGAAGGCCTAACATCGGAAGAAGTGGATATTTCTGAAGTTAACAGAAAAGTAACCAAAGCTCTTATGGAAACAGCAACAAAATTAGCTGGGTCTAAGAACAAGTTGCATGTAAACAAATTATCAGGAAAAACCAAAATGTTGATGCAAAAAAGAAGAGATGAGGACAACTAAAGAAGATGTGACTTCCAAAGTGGAATATATAGAGCTATGCAAGACAGTAAGAAAAAGTATCACTGAAGACGTAAGAAAATTCAACTGTGAACTAGTAAGGAAAGCAATTGAAAACAACCAAAGCCTAAAGATAGCAAAGGGACATCTCAGTAAGGGAAGAAAACAGATTATGGCTCTGAGAAAAGAAGATGGTTCTATAACAAGAAATAGAGGCGAAATTTTGACAAGAGTGAAAGATTTCTACTCCAAACTATATGAAAAGGATGATACATGTACTCCAGACATCATGAAAGGTACCAGAGTTCTTCCAGTCCTCCCAGCAGAAGTTGCTCATGCAATCAAGAACATGAAGCAGGGGAAAGCTCCAGGAGAAGATGGAATTACTATAGACATCATACAAGAAGCAAGTGGAGAAATTGAAACAGTACTCGCCCAAATTTTCACTCGATGCCTTAATGAAGGGAAGATTCCTGAGGATTGGAACAATGCTACAATGATCCTGCTACATAAAAAAGGTAACATTGAGGATCTCAGGAACTACAGACCTATCAGCCTCCTATCAGTGGTTTATAAAATCTTCACTAAAGTTCTTTCACACCGCTTGAAGGTAACACTGGACATGGCTCAACCGAGAGAACAAGCTGGATTCAGGAGTGGCTACAGCACAATAGATCATATCCACGTACTGAGAGAACTAATTGAAAGAGCGAGGAATATGAACTTCCATTGTGCATGGCTTTTATCGATTATGAAAAAGCCTTTGATTCGGTGAAACCATCAGCAGTTACCACGGCTCTGAAATCCTGCGGTATTGAAGATGCATACATTAATATTATTAATAACATCTATGAAAATGCAAGTGCAAAGATTCGGCTGTTTGAAAATACAACACACATAAAAATTGGAAAGGGAGTGAGACAAGGTGACACCATATCTCCGAAGCTCTTTAATGCCACATTGGAAAATGTCTTTCAATCACTGAACTGGGAAAACAAAGGGATAAAGATTAATGGAGATTATCTAACCCACCTTCGTTTTGCTGATGACGTAGTCATTTTTGCAACTACCCCATCAGAGCTGCAGAGTATGACCCAGGAACTTGCTGACAAGAGTAAAGAAGTGGGATTAAAAATGAACTTTCAGAAGACAAAAGTGATGTTCAATGCTTTTACAAGAAATGAAGATTTATCGATTGATGGAGAAAAACTGGAGATAACAGATACGTATGTTTATCTTGGACAGCAGATATCAAGTGAGGGTCACATTGATGAAGAAATTAATCGGCGTACAAAACTTGCCTGGAGAGCTTTTGGAAGAAACAGCATAATTTTCAAGAGCAATATGCCGTTATGTCTTAAAAGAAAAGTGTTTGATCAATGCATCCTTCCAGTGCTTACGTATGGTGCAGAGACGTGGACCTTAACTAAAAGAGACATACGAAGGCTGCAGACAACTCAAAGAAGCATGGAGAGGTGCATGCTTGGTATAACCAGGAGAGATAAGAAGAGGAACTCGTGGATCCGAAAAATGACGAGAGTGGAAGACATCATGATCAGAGCAATCCCTGAAATGGCAATGGGCTGGACATACTGCCAGAAGGACAGACCATAGATGGACAGCCGAAATTTTAGATTGGATTCCAAGGGACAGGAAAAGACCCAGAAAAAGACCACATGGGAGATGGGTGGATGAAATTCGTAAATATGCGGGAGTGACATGGAGGAGACTGGCACAAGACAGACCGTTGTGGAGGAGACTTGGGGAGACCTTCGTCCAGCAGTGGATTGATAATGGTTGACAATGATGATGATGATGATGATGATATATATATTGCTCTGTGAACTGCAACTATGCCACCGTTCCATCCCCAGGCTCAAATACACTGCTGGCTACCCAAAATGCAACACCAAGTAGGAAGCATCCGATTGGCCTGAAATTCGCAGCATGCGTCGCCCGCAAGAGGACATGCAAAGGCATATGCAAATCATGCAGGGCATATGCAAATCATGTGCGCCCGGCACGCCACCGAGAGGCACTACAAGAAAGGTGTACAGAAGGCGGGGTGTAAGTAGTGGACGTGTGTTGTGCTGCCGGACCTGTGTGTGGGAAGCTTCCTGATGCCTCGTCGCAGAATACGGCATTCATTCCAGCACGTTTCGGAGTTCGACAGAGGACGAATAGTGGCTTATCGTGACAGCGGTTTATCGTACTGAGAAATCGGCGCCCGTGTAGGACGACATCCAGCCACAGTGAGGCGAGTATGGATTCGGTAGCTGCAGTAAGGACGGACAGACCGAGGTGAGCGATTGCCGCAGCTGCGGCACACCACCGAACGAGAGGACCGACATGTTGTGCGGCGGGCATTGACGGCTCACACCGCCACATCGCGAACGTTAGCGCAGAAATTATGGTGTGTTGCGCAACAACCTGTGTCAGCACGTACCGTTCGACGTCGTCTGCAGGAGCGGCGACTCATCGCACGGCGTCCATTGCTCCGATTACCATTGACGTTACACCATCGGCAAGTGCGGCGGCAGCGGGCCGTTGAACGCCGCACCTGAACTACGGAATGTCACGACATTGTCTTCTCCGACGAATCCCGCTTCTGTCTGCAGCACCACGATGGTCGGATCCGCGTGTGGCGGCACCGCGGTGAGAGACTATATGACGCCTGCATTATGCATTGCCATACCGGTCCGTCGCATGGCGTTATGGTTTGGGGCGCAATTGGATATGACACCCGCACCCCTCTGGTACGCATCTCCGGTACACTCAACAGCCACCGCTACATCTCCGACGTTTTGGAGCCTGTAGTCCTCCCTTACCTGCAGAACCTGCCAGCGGCCGCGTTGCAACAGGACAATGACAGCCCGCACGTGGCAGGAATCGTGCAACAATTCTTCACGGCCCACCAGGTGTCAGTGCTGCCGTGCCCCACCAGTTCTCCCGATAGGTCGCCCATCGAACACGTCGGGTCACTGATCGGCAACCGAGTGTCCCGGCAGGCACCACCCGCGGCTACGCCTGATGAACTGTGGCAACGTGTGGAAGCAACCTGGACCGACATACCCCAAGCCCACATCCAAAGCCTCTTTCGTTCGATGCAGCGGCGTGTACAGGCCGTTATTACCAGCCATGGAGGCCACACGAACTATTGATGTCTGCGTGTTCCGCAAGTCACACGGGCCTGTAAGCTCAATCGTTTCATCTTTGTATCTGTTGTTATGTGTCCAGTAAATCTGGCTTTGCTATCTCGTGTCCTTTTTGGTGTTGCATTTTGGGTGGCCAGCAGTGTATATAAAACAAAATAAATGTCGTAAACCTCGTCATCAGCTCATAGTAACTGCTTCGGAGTTCAGACCTTCGGCACTACATTGAACAGACCGACAGACCGATTGTAGCTGGCAGTCGTGGCTCGTAGTCCCAGTAATAATCGAATAGCCTTTAGAGAATCTTCAACAATGAGAACAACATGCTTATAATATTCATCCAATTAAAGAAAAACGTTAACCTTATTCATATAATGGCAGTTTCCATTGTTGTCGTTAAAGGCCGTAGTTTTTCTTTCATTTGATGGACTATAGAACCACACCTTCATTTCCGAATGTCAGCAACTATAATCACCTGAACATTTTAAGGAAGAAATTCGATTTTTAAGTGTACCAAAAAGTGGCGTAAAAGTTTCAATTGCAATTTTGATCTGATTCCAAAGAGCGATATTTGTGCTCTCTCGTGAGCCGCCCTCTCCCTCGTTCTAATTACACCTCTGGAAGCTAGTAAATAGAGATGCAAAAACGATACGAAAAGAAAACAAACATGATTTAAAAGGTGAAGTAACGCAAGACAGAACTACCGTAAGTAGAGAAAGAAAAAGATCTGCTACTTTCCCGCCTAACAGTGGAATTTACTGTTGATGAGGAAAAGAAATGAAAAGAACAACAGCAAAGACAATTTACAAGCAAGTAAATGTGAGATATTATCGTGTGATTAGTGCATTATTCTTATCTTTTCTGTAAATGCATATCAAGTGTTTTCCCATTTTGGATCAGAGATGAGAAACCTGAAAAACAAAAAAAAATCGAAATTTCAGGCTGTCAAACTCAAATACAATGACACTGAAATATCAGCTAAATTTATATCGTTATGAACGAGTGCCATACTAGCCCGTGAAGGGATTAAATCAGATTTCGAAAAGAAATGCAGTACATAGGATCATTTTACACAGACTAAAATTTACTTTTTAATATAAACCAAAACTTACTTTTAATGATAACTTAAAATATCAAAGCTATAGGGTTAAACAATTAATCCTTGTTGGTTGGGTATACGTGTCGAGAATTCCAAAGGTAATTGTTGCAACACCGTCTTGACACGTTAACACATTTATTTGAAAAACACAAGCACTTTCGGGACGCTCGATATGGTCCCATCCTCAAGTGTACACTAATAAAATACTAAAATAATAAAAGAAAAACAACAACTTTAGCACCTCCCTACTTCCAGTTAAGAAAATTTATAAATATATTGGCTCAATGCCTTATATCCCATCCATTACAAATATATTACAGAAAGCATGTCGTAAACATTCGTTGAATTTCGGTCTAAAAATCCCAAAACCTCTTTACTTATACACTGAGTGGCCAACTTATTATGACCACCCCCCTCAGTACTTCGTTGGGCCACCTTTTGCCTTTAATACTGCGTCGATTCTTTGTGGCATGGACTCCACGAAATGTTGATAGGTGGTTTGTGGAGTCTGAGACCATGCTTGATGAATATGACTTCTCAGAAGTGTGAGATTGCAGGGTTGTGGATCCAGCTGTCTTACGGCTCGTTCAACTTCATCCCACAAATTCTCAATGTGGTTGAGATCTGGAGATTGTGGGGGCCACCTAAGCAAAGTAAACTCACCGGCATGTTCCTGAAATCAATCCTGTTCAATACGAGCACTATGGCAGGACGCATTATCTTGTTGAAAGTAGCCATCTACATTGAGATAAACCATCCACATGACAGGATGCACTTGGTCCGCAACGATGTTTAGATATGATGTGCCAGTCAGACGTTGATCAACACGAATTAAAAACCCAAAGCATGCCAGGAAAACATTCTCCAAACCATAACGTTGCCTCCACCAGCTTGAAGGGTTGTAGCAATGCATTTGGGGTCCATGCTTTCGTGCTGTTTCCGCCAAATTCTCACTCGGCCATCGGCATGGTGCAACTGAAAACGTGATTCATCGGACCACATAATTTGTTTCTAATTATCGACTGCCCAATCCTTGTGCTCCTGTGCGAACTGGAGACGTTTTCTCTTGTTAACTGCAGACAGCAAAGGTGTTTGAATAGTCCTTCGGTTGCCATATCCCTTCCGATGCAGTGTACGGCGAACAGTGCGTGCAGAGATCATTTGAGGGGATCCTTGATTAAGATGGTCTGTAATTTGCTGCACTGTTGCCCTTCTGTTGTCTGTTACCAGTCTGGACACTCTCCGTTCCGCCCGAGCAGTCACTAGACGATGACGACCACACGTTGCACGTAGAGACCCAGGTTTTTGGCTGACAGTCCAGTCTTTAAACACTTTAACAACAGCTGCTCTGGAACATTTCGCGAATGCGGCGGTTTCGGTTATACTCGCTCCATGGCTCCGAGCTCCTACAATCATTCCATGTTGAAAGTCCGTCAAATCGCAGTTTTTACCCATCTCGTCATCCCAAAATCACTTCTACTTCTGTGGCAAGTACTAAGTTTTCCCTTTTTTTACTAGCCTCGCCCTCTGGCGGCAACAGCGTGCAGCCATAGCTCATTGGCTTAAAACTGTCGGTGGTCATAATAAAGTAGCCACTCAGTGTATTAGGAAGGACAGAGACGTAATTAATATCTTGACATCTGCCGGAATCTATATATTCTCACTAACAAAAAAGTTTAGTAATAAGGAAAGTGTGAAATCCAGTTACGTGGAAAGTACAAAGAGACGCTTGAAAAATAGAATATTAGAACACAGAAGAGTCATTTCTCAAGCAAACTGTTCCACAGCTCTAGCTAGAACCTGTGTACAAGAGAAATTCCAACCCAACTGGAATGACATTAAATTGATATCAGGCTTCATAAACGAATGGACGTTACGATACGGCGAGGCAATCATGATCTAGAAATCAACGGATTCATGCTGCAATGAGGAGCAACCAGTCACCAGTCTTTCTCCCAACACCTTGGAAACAACTCATTTATCTAGAGGGACCAACCAATAATTTCCACAGAGATGGCAACAGCCACACGGGCTTAGAGACTAATCATTAACCAACCTGACACACACAGCCACCCGTGTCTGTGGGAACTTTAGCGAGAACGCCTTTTTACAAGCTGGACTTGCGGCGGCGTCGTACAGATCGGCTTCCGGAAACTTTTAACTATGACTATGTGAACTGTGGTTTCTTTTATTATTTTAGTATTTTATTAGTGTACACCTGAGGATGGGATCATATCGAGCTTCCCGAAAGTGCTTGTGTTTTTCAAATAAATGTGGTATCGTGTCACTTTAATAAATAATAAATATATTAAAGTAACACTTTAATAAATAATAAATTTATAAAAGAAAGTGCTACTTCAACAAATTTATTTTTCCACTATGTTTGTGGAAAAATAAATTTATTAAAGTAACTTTGTTTAAAGGTTGCATGCATATAATTAAAACATTAGATTGTAAAGATTTAGATGAAGAAATTATTTTCTTCTGCTTTTTTTAATCCAATACTGCTTCTCTGTTAGTGCTCGATTTTCCAGTCTCAGAAATAATATATGTATCTGTGATCTGGTTTCATGAGATACATTCGCAGTCAAAATGGGTTCAAGATCGGCACTTAAAAAAACTAATGTCGCTTTTTAGCACATCGTTTGTAAAAAAAGATCGTGCTTATGTTATCGGTTTGTCCGTCCGCCCGTCTGTCCGTCTGTACCCTCGATATCTCTGCAACTATTTGTCCGATTTGAAAAATTCTTTTTGCATTGGGAAGCCTGAAATATGCGAATGATGATTCTTTATTTCGTTTTTTTTTACGATGTACAATTTCGCCGCTAGAGGGTGTAAATGCAGATGATGTCGAATTCAAAAATACGTTTTAATCCACATATTTGCTTCTAAACATCCGATTGAAAAAATCTTTCATCTTTCGATTCCATTTATGTCGAAGAGTATTTTAGATATAGTTACATTTCCAAATTACGCATAGATTTTCCGCTAGGGGGCGTAAAAGTAAATAACATTTTTCCCGATAACTCTTCTTCTAAAACTCCGATTTGAAAAAAATAATTTCTTCAGCGGATACACCTTCTGATAGTAAATCATTTGCATATAATTTCAAATTTTTGTTAAAGAATACTTTGGCCCCCAGGGAGCGTAAGTGTTAATTTTTGCTTCTGATATATTTACCATAAGATCTGAGCTTTTAAAATATCGATTGAAAAAATTCTTTCGTGGACTGATGCCACTCACATCGATAAACCTTTTCGGAATATTTTCTTCTTAAAATATTTCACAGTTTCTCCGCCAGGGGGCGTAGATGTATATCTTATTTTCGTCAATATCTCTACTTCTAGAAGTCCGATTTGAAAAATTTCTTCTTTGTTGGACAGTGTTTTCAGCGTGACATGTTTTTAATATAATTTCAAAATTTTCAAGTGGTTCATAGACTTTCCGCTTAGGGGGCGTTGTGGTAAATTGCGTTTGCCCCTATATCTCTGCTTCTAAATCCCCGATTTGAAAATTTTTTTTCTGCACCGAATGCAGCTCCTGACGGGAAATCGTTTGCACATAATTTCAAATTGTTGTGAAAAAATAGTTTAGCCACCAGGGGGCGTAAATCCTGATTTCCGCTTCTGATGTATTTGCAGCAAAATATGAGCTTCTAAAATCTGGATTGAAAAAAAGTCATTTGTTGACCGATACTACTCATGTCGACAAACCTCCGTAAGTTTAAAAATCGTTACTTGCATTAGTGCATCTATGCGAAGAAGTCCAGTGAGGGCACAGTGCTATATATCTTTATAAGCGATTTGGTTATTCTATATAAGCCTCTAAAAGTGAGTCAGTAAAGCCTGTTTTTTATGAGAATTAAATTAGTACCACTCCATATTTCACGTTATAGACAAAGTGTCGCTACAACTGAGTTCAACTGTATTTACGTCGAGGACAGAAACGAAGAAGAGAGTTTTAGAAGCGCGAGATTGCTAATACATAGAAAAAAAACAACAACAACGAACACCACTTTAATACAAAAATATAATAATAAAAAATTAATATTGAAACCAAATAAAGATATGTATGGTTTCTAATGGAATAAATAATATCTAAGTCTGTGATTTTCTAAGTTGTGACGTACTACAGAGGTGAAGCACACGTCAATACGGCAAAGTTGCAGCAATAAATTCCGCCGGTGTAGCTTCATTGGGAAAGCATTCAGCTCCCGAGCAGATCCTCGCTACAAGCAAATTTTTCTTTTCACATTGGCGCCCGATCGTGGAAATGGATCTATTGGCCGTTGGGTTTTTCGAAAAAAAAAACGTGTGATATTCGTTCCACAGATCATCTGGAATTAATGAGAATTCCTTCTTCCGCAGTGACCTTCTACAAGTGTGGTTTGCCGGCTGACCCAGAAACCTGCGACTTCATGCCCCGCCCTCCTCAAGGGGAAATATATGTGCGTTTTACAGATGTGAAACACATGTCAAGTCGGCAAAGCTACAGCAATAAATTTCGTCGGTGTAGCTTAATTGGGAAAGCATTCGGCTCCAGAGCAAAACGAGGTTCGGTTCGATTCACGCCATCGGCAAATTTGTGTTTTCACAAAGTTTAAATTAATTGAGTTTTTTAACGAAAAACTTTTGATAATTTTTAAGGTAATTGTTAGTGATACATCACCACGTAAAATGCACGAGATGTCTGGGATACACAAGATGTCACGAGATTCAGCGATCCCCACGATTTGGAGATAACTGAAGGACACGTTAGAAGTAGCCAGTGCGCGTTAAAGATGTTTTCTTACGGAGTCCTCCTTTTCTTTTCCCAACCAAATGAGGAAGTAATTGTTTCTTGTGGTGAAGTCGTTTTCGAGTCTTCCTGGAAGATTTCCGCCGAAACTTGTCTTCACTATGCACCTAACACCTGATGTTCTTTGTTCGACTGAAGACGTTATTTTATCTGTAATACATGAAGTAAGTCAATCCCCAGTTTGATTATTGAAATGTCCTTTTAAAATATTATCTCTCCAAATCTTCGAAGATTTTCCAACACATTATTTTACCATCGCTTTCTTTATTCCTTTCCAAAACAATTGCATACATAATCTTGTGTTCTACTGGCCTAAATTCAATCATATCATCGCTATCTTTACAGAGATAGAAAGATGATGCATACATTTTTTTCCTAATAATGGTGTGGGAAATATCATCCACTCCTCGTATCTTTTGAAACATCAGTGATCCATTCATTCTTCAGCTTTTTCTCGTGTTAAGCTGTGATTTCCTGCTGATGAAGCTTAGAAATTCCGTGCACAAAATTATGCGAAAACGAGAGAAGCTCTAATTTCACTTCTGAACAGAAGGAAAAGTTGCTACATTTGTTCAATGTGAATAAAACGCAATTCCAAGAATTTTGCTGAATATTTGAAAATATGCGAATTTGAAGATTTTTCGATTAAAAGAATGACGTGATAAGAAATTATAAACAGTAGAGTATTCATCATCCAAAATTATCATAACCTAGGCCTTTCGGATAGTATATTTTTCGGATAATTTATTACATTAAAAATAAGGACGATATGAGTAGTAGAAAATTAGAATGATTTATGCGATAACGTTAATATTCCTTTATTTATAGTTCCTCTATTCCTTTATTTATAGTCGATTAATTAAAAATATGGTAATATATGATAGTAGTAAAACAAATGTATTTGCTTCTACATACGAAGGTGGTACCGAAAGTAATGCAAAAGTGGGCATAACGTTTTTATTACCTAACAGAGGTATTTCAAATTGCACATGTTGGTAGAGTAACACTGTCTCTATACAAAGGTACTACTCAACATAGTCTCCATCACAAGCAATGCATTTGCGCCATCGTTGAACCCAACTCTCGAATTCTCTTTGAAAAAATTCAGGAGTCGACTGTTGTACCCTCTTCTTCACAGTCACTTTCACCTCGGCTGTGTCATCAAATCGTTATCCCCGGAGACTGCCCTTCATCGAATCGAACTGGTGAAAGTCGGAGGGCGCCAGATCTGGGCTGTACGGTGGATGGGGAATCACCGACCAGCCTAATTTGCTGATCGCCTTGTTTGTTGCCAAAGCTGTGTGTGGTTTCGCATTGTCATGGTGAATATGGAAATTTTCCAGATTCTTGTTCGGTATCTTCCTACTTATAGTTTCTCTAAGCTTCTTGAGTGTCTCAATGTACCGCTCGCTGGTCACGGTACGACCACGTTCAAGCAAATCAAGAAAATTGACACCTCTGTCATCCCAAAAAACAGTGACCACGACTTTATATGCTGATCGCTGGCTCTTAACTTCTTAGGCCTTTTTGAAGAGGTGTGACGCCATTCCACGGATTGATTCTTCATTTTCGAATCGTAAAGATACGCCCACGTTTCATCTCCTGTCACCAGAACGAGAAAAACGTGTGTTCATTGGCTTCAAACGTTTCCTGCAGATCAGAGCAGACTACCACCCTTCACTTCTTCAAATCTGGTGTCAACTGTCGAGGTACCCACTTTGCACACACTTTCCGCTACCCTAAGTCTTCCACCATCTTCTGTATGGCATTGTGACTACAGTCCAGTTGTGCAGCAAGCTCACGGATTGTGACTCGTCCCTCCGCGCGAATCAATGCAGACACTCGCTGACATTCGGGTCAATGGTTGCAGATGATGGTCTCCCACTGAGTGGTTTGTCTTAAATGCTTGTTTCCCCTTATTTAAACTTCTTCATCCATCTGTGCACATTGCACTTGTCAATGATGTCATCTCCGTAAACATTCTGTAACCTTCTGTGGATGTTGGACAGCCTGCACCCTTCCGTCGTCAAGAACTCAATAACGGCGCGTTGCTTCTGCTTGGAATCCATTATTTACCTGCAATGAAGAAGAAGGGTTACTATAGAGGGAAATTTACTCTACTAACATGTGCAATGTAAACGACCTCTGTCAGTTAATAAGAAAGTTATGCACACTTTTGTATTACTTTCGGTATAACCCTCGTATTAACAATGGAATCAGTAATTTTTCCTTTTGAAGACTGATACTTGTGTTTGGACAATTGAATTTTCGGATGATTGGTGTTCGGAATATAGATCCAAAACGTAACTTTAAGCTCTCTTTCCTTTCCTTTTTGTGATTTAATGATCCTCTGATCCTTATGGGCTTCGATGCCTGAAAAGAGTCGTAAATTTAAAGTTGTTGGAACCAGGAAAGTACAAATTTAGACTGGAAAGAAAATTCAAAGCCCGTACCGCACTGGCGACTCGGATCCGAGTTCTTATCAGTTACGAGTCGCTTCTTGTCAGTTACGAGTCGCTTCTTATCAGTTATGAGTCGCTTCTTATCAGTTACGAGTCGCTCTTATCAGTTACGAGTCGCTTCTTATCAGTTATGTGTCGTTCTGTATAGTAAATTTTATTTCAAAAATCAATTGCTAATCAGCATTTTTTTTGCCTTTGATCACTGTAAAAAAAGAAAAGCTGACAGTGACAAGATAGTAGACTAGCAGTTAAAGATAGTGCTACCATGACCAGACATCAGTTTGGAGTGGTCAGAAAGGGAGTGAATAAGTGAGTAATGAAGCTTTACGACACAGACCGATCTGCCACTTACAGCTTCAAGAATCAGCTTTCTATAACTGCGGACTCTACGGCCGTAGGATAGCTGTTTGTTCGCCATACGCGTCAACAACAAAGGTTCTGTAATTGTGAGCTCTATGCTCGTAGCCATGCAGTATACGCACCATTACGTGTCAACAAGTTCTGTAACTGTGGACTCCATGCCCGTAAATATGCTGTATGTGCGCCACTACGTGTCAACAGCAGGAGAGCTAGCTTAAAATGGAGTCACGGTTACGTAGATTGGTAGATTGAGCCACGGAACATGGCGAAATGTCTTGGTCGCGGATGACTTGCATTTCACTTTGTAGTCAGACATTTGATGAGGATTTCGTTTTACTCTGGAGCAAGACAAAAAACGTGGATAGCGTTTCACGCTGGAGTAAGACAATGAGCGTGGATAGCGTTTCACTCTGGAATCAGACAAAAGACGTGTATTAGTGTGGAAAAAAAGGTGAAACTTGCTACGAAACATTATCAAACGAAGTGCTTTTCGTGATGGCAGTAGAAATGTGCAAATGGATGTGTTCTAACAGTCCTGTGGCTGCCATAAACTACCGAAATGTCATTCTCGATTTCTTACGAGGCCTTACTGTATGCTGTTACAGTTGGCGTATATTTTATCCTAATGAATGACATGCGTCCAGATCATCGATGCGTGTCTTGGCACACACACACACACACACACACAAAGGGTGGTGGCTTGCATTTTATCCAGTGTCAATCCCATTAAACATCTGTGGGATACGCTACGGATGGACATTGCTCCCATCCGGCCCCATCCACGAACTGCCCTAGACTTCAAGATGCTTGTCTCTCGCCAGTGGCAGTTGTTATACTGATATATTTGAAAATTATTTAGTATTAGGAAACAGTGTCTTTAATCACACAACTTAGAAAAGCAGAAAGCATTTGGGTTTCAGAGAAGCACCAAAGAGCAAACTTTCTTATTGGGAAAAGAAATCCCTCTCTGCATCATCAGAAGCAAAAATCGCTTCCTCACAAACCCTCCCGCACAGCGAAAAGGGACAGACTTCCGTTCTACATACAATATGGAGAAACTATCTCCACTGCCTTGAACTAGAAGATATAAATCAGTTGACGACCACTTGCGACTTTAATGAACAGCAGTCGGTGTGAGTAAACTCTTCAGCAGGTGGGAAAAACTGATCCTTATCCCATGAAAAGCTAGCCAATTAAAGAACACTTGCGTCAAAGACCATAAAATTGACTTATCTCTGAGAAAGAGCAGAGAGAATAAGAATGAACAGCTGAAGTCAAAAGCCGATCGGCGATTAGCGCATTTCCCTGGGATGTGAGTAAAAGGGAAAATGGCGCGAAACGTTATGCGGATGCAAAGAAAGTCCTAAATACTCCATTGGCCACTAGACGTATTAGTAAATATAAACATTTCTCTCTAATCAGGAAAAATAAAAGCTTAACGTGCATTATAAAATTATCCCCCCCCTGTTCCCATGAAATAGAAAACCTGCAGTTTTCATTCCATCTTCTAGTCTATTCAATAATCTTCAGTAACCTTAAGGATTTCACGTAATAGGCATCCAGTGACATACGACAGGCTAACAAAGAGTAGCCCTCCGTACCCATGAAAATTATTGCCTTCCTCCTCGTTGAATCGTATTGAAATCATGACTCTTTGGTTCCAAGTTCGCACTACTTCCAGAGGAGGGCACATTCTGTATTGATTGTACGATTTATGTATCCAACGCCCACCCTGTATTAGATTTGTATCTCGGAGGCATTTATTTATTTATTTTCCAGTTGACGTGTGTGTGTGTGTGTGTTGTTTGCATGATTCTTAATATGTTAAGTATTGTTTGTGTGTCCGAACTTCTCGATAAAAGCAGAAGGACATGATTTTACCATGATATAAAGTTTAACATACATCCATTAATCTATTTGAACTAAGCCCATTTTCGGAATACATGTTTTTTTTTTATGGCCGCAGAAGTAGCACTCTACTCCCTCCCCAAATAGCCTTTTTTAAAAGGGAAATCAGCGTATCCCCATTATTTGCTTTGGAAAGCAAAATGTGTTCTCCAATAATTCGATTAAAGCAGAAGTTATACGGCATACACTACCTTGTGTACCTTCCTCTACAACCCCAGCCTCATTGCGTGGGAGTTGCACTTCGCACTCCATTACTGGTTGCAAAAAATCATCTCTGGGCAAGTCATCATAAATGATTCAATAAGGAAAGATTGGAGCAGATTTTTCTCTAAAAGAAAATCATTTGAATCCAGCATCCTTTCACATCTTGTTCGCGGATGCATCTTTAATCTGTTACTATATTTCTGAGTTTGTCATTGGATGATATCGGAGTTCAATGGAGACATTGTCTTAGGCGTGTTTTAAACATGAACTGAAAATGAAGAAGTTCATTTGTGGTGCAATGGCGAAAGTCGCAAACAAAGCCTGACGCAAATAACAAGATCAAAAAGAAATGAAAAAATCCTTTAAGTAAGGTTCATATACTCCCACGGTTTCCAATGAGATTATCTATTGTCTCTGGAGTGCACGCCTTCAAGCTGTTGCTGAAGACGATGTGTAAGGTCGTCTTCGAGGGTCAAGCACTCATTTTTCAAAACTGAATGCTCTTCACGTTCAAATGGATTGAATGCCTTAATCTTCTCAGGCGGAAGTAATTATTAAAGGATTAACGGCTTCCTCTATCATTTTACTCACGCGAAACGACGTGTTCTGTCGAGAATTATGAGGAACGTCTTGGTTTCCAATATACTATTCGATTGCATATATAGAACGGTTCCTGATTTGAAAATGTTATCCCTTCTCAATGAGCGCTAAATTTTCTCAAGAAGCACATCAAGCGTAATAGGATCATAAAACTAATCTTTTATTTCACAACCAGTAGCTGCGATGAGGCTTTGCTTTTTCCCAGGGAAAGTATATTTTCTATAATCAGATGGTGGAATCAATTTTAAAAACAGTTCATCTATTGTTTATGTTTCACTCGGCTGCGAAATCTTTTCAAAACGTCTGACAGCTGTTAAATGAAACAGTGTAAACAATAAACGAGTCAAGCTACATCCCGCCCTAAAAAATAATACTCTGGCAAATAATAAATATTTTGCATTTATATAGTTTTAGGTTTTCGGCATTTTTGATTCACTTTAAAATATTTTTCAACTTGCATTGCCAACTTTACAATACGTATTTACGACCGCTACTAAACATCTGGATAAACTTATTTGTAAATATTGCTTAAAATGTAATTATTAGAAACAAAGAAAAACTCAGGCAGACGATCATAAATAGCTCAGAATGCATAATAGTTACTTTGTATCAACCTTTTACCATCTAAATTCATTTCCCAAGCCTCACTCATGATCTCATAAAACAAATTTGCATATGATGATGAAAAGAAGACAGATTTCTTTAACAAATCAGTGGCGCCACGTTTGTGGTTTTACACTGAAGAGCAATTGAATTAGAGATACCTGTCTAGTAACCTGTAGCACCACCTTTCGCCCTGATGACGGCGGCGATTCGTCTCGGCATGGACTCGACAAGACACCGGAAGCGTTGGGAAGCCATATGGATCCACCACATCTGAACAAGATCCCACAGTTCACGAAGATTTGATTGAGGGGGTAAGAGCCTTGAACATCTCTCTCGATGGCATCCCAGATGTGTTCGATGGGATTGAGGTCAGGTGACCTAGCTGGCCAAGGAAGCGAGGTCACGTCGGTGTAGTGTTCATCGAACCATTCGGATACAATTCGAGAGCGATGGCACGGTTCATTGTCTTGTTGCAGGATGAGGTCCCCAGTGGGATGTTGAAGACGCACAAACGGGAGCAAATGATCGTCCAGGATATCCCGGTAACATTGACCTGTGAGGATTTCAGTGAACGTAAACAGTCCCCAGACGAAAATGCCACCCCCACCAGCTTGAAGAGTACCCTGCTGGTAAGAAGGATCCATCGCTTTATGTGGTTTGCGCCATGCTCATATCCTGCCATCCGCATGTACAACGTGAATCTCGACTCATCAGTTCAGGCAACATTTTTCCAGGGTCCAGTGGCGATGTGCACCTTGTGATCTGCGGTCAGCAGCGGTACCCTGGTGGGACGGTGGCTTCTGTACCCCATAGCGAGGAGATGGTTTTGGATGGTGTGGCTGCTTACACGTTTTTGTGCACCAGCATTAAATTGCCGAGTGTTTTCTTGCACTGTGGCCCGTCTATCCGCTGTTACAATGCGAGCTAGCCGACGATGACCCCGCTCATCCGCACGCTGTTGTCTATGGCAGTTGGCCCTTGCAGGGATGGTTTTACCGAGTTCGATGTACTCACGGTGCACCCGCGACACAGTGGCTCGTGAAAATCCCAGTGCCTTCACGACTTCCGAGATGGAGTGACCCATTCGTCGGGCCTCGACAATTTGCCCCACGATCAAATGCGCTTAGATCCTTCGTCTTACCGATAATGCTTCCGATTCTTACTGATTCCCATCGTATCACTCCTTATATTGCCGGATCGCTGCATACGCCATGTCGTTTCCGTTTACAGCCCCCCCCCCACAGCGCCACATTTGCATAACGCCAGCTGTCTCTAATTCAATTGCTCTTCAGTGTATATATCTTGTTCCTTTATTATTATTTTTTGTGTCTTTGTTTGTTTTAAGTGAACTTTATTAAAATGAAAAGCAACACTAGTGACATCATAATTTTGGAATCTGTCACACGTGCTAGTGTTGTAAGCAGCGAAAGCATTTTTCTTATAAAATTAAGTGAAATTCTTTGTGTGTTTTGGGTTAACATATAGCTAGTGACGGATTTTTTATACAGTAAAGTGTCAAAAGTCATGTAATAGCAGTATAAATTTTTTTTAACTGGCATTGCCACAGTATAAAGGTTTCGACGCACGCCAAGATTTTTGTCAGTTGCGAGGTATAGCAGAAAGCAATTGTCGAACAACCGCCAGTAGGATTATAGCAAGCCGACGTAAATGATCGGAGTTTGAACGCGGCATGGTAGTGGGAGCCAGACGGATGGAACATTTAATTTCCGAAGTTGTGCGAGCATTCAACATTTCTCGATCCACGGTGTCACGTGTGTAGCGAGAATACCTCATGGAAGGCATTACCACCCACTGTGGACAGCGCAGTGGCCGATCACGGATGCTGAATGACCTTGACCAGCGGCGTCTGACCAGGATTGTCCATGCTAAGAGAAAGCGACACTGGCTCGAATAACATCTACAATCAATGCAGGAGGTACCAGAGATATATCCATCAGGTCAGTGCAGCTTAATTTGGCGTCCATGGGGTATGGTAGCAGAAGATCCACCAGGGTGCTACCACGACATCGGATACAGCGACTCACCTGGGCTCGTGAACACGATAATTGGACACTGGAAGATTGGTAAACATGTGGCGTGATCCGATGAGTCACGCTACCAGTTGTTACGAGCTGACGGTAAGGTTCGGGTGTGGCGTAGTCCTGATGAGGCCATGGACCCAAGATATCAACAAGGCACTGTGGAAGCTGGTGGTGGCTCCATACATGTGTGAGGTGTCTTTACGTGGCACCGTTTCGCTCCTCTGGTCCTCGTAACACGTCATTGACCGGTAATCGCTTTGTTGCTCTGCTGGGTGACCATTTACAGCCCTTAATGGACTTCATGTATCCCAACAACGATGGAATTTTCCAGACGAACGATGCACCATATCATTAGTCCCAAGTTGTCTAAAATTGGTTCGAGGAACTTTCTGGACGGTTCCGATGGATGGTGTGGCCACCACGTTCACCCAACATGAACCCAATAGAGCATTTATGGGACGTGGTGCAAAGGTTCATTCGCATCCAATATCCTGCACCTAGAAGTACTAGAAATACCCGGGAACTGTGAGTGGATGTTCAGACGGCATATCTGAACATCTCTGCAGAAGTCTTCCGGACACTTGTGGAATCGATGTCACGTCGAGTTGCTGCACTTCGACGGGCTAGAGGAGGTCCTACACGATACTAAGTACGTATCCCAGGACTTTTGGCACTTCAATGTATTAACGTAGTTATATTTTCATCTTAATATGTGCCTGAGCTCGTGTGTGTGTCACGTGGCTCAGCATTATTTAACATTTGCTTTTCTTTGCAGTTTGGTAAAAAGTACGTGGCTCTTGTAATGTATGCAGCATCCACAACAGTGGAGGCGCCAGCCACTCAAAACTGGGTGGGTTATTAGGGGGAGGGGGGGTAGAATTTTGAAAAAAATTCCGTTCATGTGCATTTTACCTGACGCCGATAATATTATCCCTAATAAAAAATTAAATAAATAAATTTTCAAGTTAATATTGTAAGTAGTATTTATTCAATGTACGCAGCATACAAATCATGGATACGAATTCCTATGACGAGTTACTATTCTTCGCAATTTCAGCTTACTTAGGTCTTTTTATTTATTTTTTATTTTTTTGCTTTTATAAGGCTGTTTATGGATTTTAGTTTGTAACATGACAAGGAATATCTCTCTCTCTCTCTCATCGTTTTAAACGATATTTATAAAAATTGTGTGTCTCTTAGAAATTCGTTCAGAGGACTTCCTCCATTTTCCGTAAGTACAAACACTAAATTTAACTAAAGAATTCATTTTATATTACAAAATTCCAGGGAATTCGAGAAATTCACATACATTTATCCAAGTTCTTTAGAATCTTAAATGGTTGCTCCTCAATATGTTTCAACTGCTTAAATATCGTACAATTTCCTACTCGCTCGATAGTGCAATACGCGGCGATAGCAATGATAGTCCCAGAGAGATGCACGGCCGCCAACAACTGCATGGCCCAATAAGTAATAAATTAGATTCTGGTCTCGTTCAATAAAAACAACAGAAGCACATATTAGGTATAGTAGAAGTCATGGCCGTTCTCTGAAAGGTGAATCTACACTCACGGACAATAAAATTTGCGCACCTAGAAGAAAAACATACTACAATCGCGAAACTTTGTAAATAGCTAGGTATGTGCTAGTATACAAATGATCCAAGTTTTGTGCGAGGGCGCATGACCGCACACCCTGTGGTGGCGCTGCAAGCACGAACCGGCAACCTTATAAACTGGCGTGTAGTCGATCCCCCATGCAAGCGAAAAGCACCGGCCGATGCAAGTAAGATTACCGAGTGACAAGAATGCCGGGTAGATGCCAGAGACGTCGATTTACGCAACTTACAGGCTTTGAGAGAGGCCTGATCATCGGGCTGAAAACCGCAGTGTGGTCGGCGCAGCTCCGGAGGGACCACGAGGACCACCGGTAGAGAGAATCGACGGATCATGCGCCATGCACGAACGGATCCCACGGGGACTTGGTCCACTATACAAGCAAATGTAGCGACTCCTGTGTGCCCATGAACCATTTCCCGACGTCTCGCGGAAGCCAATCTGCGATCCCAGCGCCCCTTACGTGTGCTGCCATTAACACCGGAACATTGCCGTCTCCGTGTGCAGTGGTGCCAGGCCAGAGCGATGTGGAACGCCAAAGACTAGCGACGTGTGGTGTTTAGCGATGAGTGCCGCTTCGTTTTGGGGACAGATGATCATCGCGTTCGGGTGTGGAGGTCCCCGGGTCAACGGTACAATCCCAACCTCGCTATCGAGCGCCATACCTTACCCACTGCAGCAATTATGGTCTGGGGTGCCATTGCCTATGATAGACGATCAGCTCTAATAGTGGTACGTGGATCATTGACGGGCCAAATGGTATGTGGATGAGATCCTACGGACCTATGTGCTCCCATTCCTGGCCGGGATTCCAGGTGCACTATACCAGTAGGATAATGCCCGCCCGCACACGGCTCGGGTTGCCGAGGACTGTACGTCATGTCCAGACACTTCAATGGCCTGCCCGCTCCCCAGACGTGTCCCCAATCGAGCATGTGTGGGACCAGCTGAAACGCCGGCTGCCACCGTGCCGCACTCTCCGGGATTTAGAGTACATCGTCCAACACGTGTGCGCCAGTCTGCCACAGGACAACATCAGGCGTCTGTTTGCCTCCAAGCCGGACCGTATTGCAACATGAATCGCCGCAAGAGGCGGTGCGACGTGCTATTGAAGATGACCGAACTTACGTGCCACAGATTCCTCTGTAATTGTCCTGCAGCTCTGTTTTTGCCATCATTTGTCTCATTCATCTGTATCATTGCGTCCATAAAATTTCAGTTCAATCCTATGATTCCTTCTTGGTGCACAAATCTCATTGTTCGTGAGTATATAAAATCATTTTATGGACATGAAATTAAAGAAAGGGAAAAGTATTAATAATTAAGGGAAAGAAAAGTAATTTAAGATACGTAACTAATATACAGGAATCGTACACCAAAAATACACCAAAAATATGTATACTCAAAATAGTATAACTATACTTGTAATCCCAATTTCTTGGCGGAGAATGGAAAATCAGTTTTCAAGCAATCGCACATCAACCAGATGGCTTTCTTAAGATGGCTACCTTCCTTGCGAAAGTCATACAGGAAAGGAATTAAGGAATGTAGACAATCTACCTCTCTTGAGAAAGCCATCTGATTGATGTGCGAAAGCTTGGAAACTTTGATTTTCAGTAAAAATGTATGGAGTGAGAGTAATTAAATTTTTATTCAATCGCTTTCAAATAAAAAATGCACTTTCTCTACGCCAAGAAATTCAGATTACTAGTATAGTTATACTATTTTAAGTTACGTAATTGTTTTACGATTTAGAACAGGGTCGTAACGTTAATGCATACGGTTTCACGTAAAACGGAGCAGGCTTTGACGCCCCTGAATTTTAAATCAAAATTTCATGGAATTTTCACAGCATTTCAATGGTTGTGTCATAATTATCTTTAAACTTATCAGCATTTTGAACAGTAAAGCTAAGCCTCACTTTAAAATATTTTGGTTTTCAGACTTTTCTAGGTGCAGAAGTGGTAGAAAAATTCAAGCAGACAATATTCTAAAGTAGCATGATAAGAAAACTGAGAATATTTATGGCAAAGGTCTAAAGGCTGGACATAAGAAAGATGAGATAAACTGCACAAAATACATGGAACTGTAAGAAATAATATAATATCTCCGATAACAAAATTAACTGGTACCAAAATGAGTTTAGACTGGATATAAAAAAGATGGCATAGACAGAATACATGGAACTGTAAGAAATGGTACAATATCTCGGATAACAAAATCAACTAGTACCAGAATGAGATACGAAGGATCCATCACATACGTTCCCGGCTTTGGTTGAAGAATTTCTTACGTATCTACAATAGCTCAATAGTAATTAAGTCACCAACCTCGTTATCGCATGTAATATCAAGCTGCAAAGAGAGACAGTGTGAGAAAGAAAAAGCGGGTGTGTACGCTACACCGTTGGTGTTCCTTAACAACACAGAAAAGATTGCTACGTACCTGCCAGCAGGACGCACACGACACAAAGGCAGATAGCAGTGAGAACGAACGTCCGCGTACCTCAATTGGTAGAGTGACTTATTCCGGAATGAGGGGACCCGGGTTCGAGCCCCGGCGTGGATAAAAATGACAAAGAAATTTACTTCGTTATAATAGCGCCCGAACCTTTCGGATGACCCGGCCGTTCAAAATCTCGCAATGGTGTGATGTTTTTTCCACACCGCGAGATAGGAAAAATAAGAGAATCCCTTCTCTAGCGCTTCGAAAAATAAATGTGTGTGACGTTGCATTCCACACACCAGATTGACTGGGAGTTCTCAAGTGCCCGTTCTACAGCGGATGGCTGCCTGCAACGATTCGTGGTCACGGCTGACCCGTGGGCCATGCCCCCGGCCCTCTTTAGGGGTGGGTGGGGGCGGAGATGTGACGTACCTGCCAGCAGGACGCACACGACATAAAGGCAGATAGCAATGAGAACGAACGTCCGCGTAGCTCAATTGGTAGAGTGACTTATTCCGGAATGAAGCGACCCGGGTTCGAGCCCCGGCGTGGATAAAAATGACGGAGAAATTTACTTCGTTATAAGATGTATATCGGAATGACAAAGCGATCTTTAGATACTAGATATAAATAACACATGCAAAGTGTCAACCACGTCATGCAGAATACAGCCCTCGCCAGCGAAGTAATGCATTGCTCAGCCGCTCTTATATGGAATCATATTAGAAGAATTGCCCCTCACACGAACTTTAAAGAGACTGCCATCAGGTAAACTGTCGAAATCCTCTCCAGCAAACTAGCATGCAATGATATGGTCTCTACTGAACTACCAATGGTTTGGCATGCGTTATAAAAAGATGGAAACACATCGCAGCGCACCGTATAATTGCGTGATAAAAATTCTCGTAATACTTCTCGTGTTATTAATACTTCCCGCGTTATTTTCAAAATAAAAAAATCATATTTGTTTCTTTTATGTTCTACACGAAATAGTAGTTAAGTATCATTGTAATTTCCCTGCATTTTATGTTTACCAATTTTTAGAAAAAGCTTCCCAGTAGAGAGCAAAAGCTTGGCGGATCTATATGCGTATTACACCAGTAAATAAAACGGATTTACTATGCTATAAGAGCATCTTGATTCTTCACTGTAGAGCTTATTATTCTTAGATAAAGTTTAAGTCATGCTTCTGTTAGCTGAGAAATATACAACACGGAATTAACTAACCGCTGAACAGAATTTACGGCCAGGTGAAAGTAAAAGTCTACTTACAGGTTCAACTGCTATTTATTGGCCCTTAGTAAGCACTCATATGTCAGCACATCATAGAATATAATTCCAAATCGTAACAATGGTTGCTTCAGTAGATGAATTAGCAGATGCTCGCAACAGCAAATATTAGCTAAGTCTCATTAAATCAACAACAATTCGAGATTTCATTATCAAAGAAGTATAACATTCAGTGTAATTGATTCAATCAAGCTCGTATAACATCAAACTGAACTGCATCCAGCAACATCAATTTTCTCCAATCGCTCTCATAAAAAAATATTCCTGTCTTCAAAGCCAAGACTTTGGGTTTTCCGTAATTTATGCCGAGCTATAATTTCGTACATACGTTTTCGTCCTAGACAGTACTCACTTCTGCTTTCATACAGCAAGACTATATCATGAGTATACAACAGTCTGCACACACGGAAAGTCGCAAGGCATAAACCTGCACTAATCAGTACTGTCTATTTTGGCTTGACTTTAGCATCCTACATTTAGTCTTAAAAAAGCATCAGCGTAAGGAATCATCCAACAGCGGACACTAAGACACAGGTTTCCAAACAGATGGCTGTTCCACTAAGACACAGGTTTCCAAACTGTGCTCCCCGGAGCATCGCCAAGTGTTCCGCGAAGAGATTGGAAAGAATAACAAATAAAACAAATGTTACAGGATCTCAAAACTGTGAATTTGTGCAGCCATGAACTGTGTATAGGTACTACTGGGTAGAAATTATTTAACTCCTGCAGTGTACTGTGAAGCAGTGTAGATAACAAGAATTATAGACCGAAGCGCATGTCATGCATTAACTCAGTCAGCTTTCGCTTATGTATTTAAGTAAGTTCCTAATTTCTCTGAAATTATTGGAGAACATTGCATTTCGAATGAAATAAAACTCGATGTTAAACATACCCAAATGTTTAAAAATACCTTCCACTGTCAATACTGCTGTCATTCGGTTTAGTACCTATGTAGGTGTTAGGTGAAAATATCGTCGCCTTTATGCTAAAGACATGAATGAGCAAAATTGATGATTTGAGAAAACGATATTTAAAGTTTCAGTTTTTAATGACTTTCAATGAGAAAAATTAGGTTTGGATCAAAATTTTAGCTATTTAGAATTCGAAAAATAATTCGTGCTCTTGCTATACGATGAAATATCGACTAAAAACTTGAAAAATGCAGTTTAGTGCTTCCCGACGAATTTCTCTCCTGAAAAGTGCTCCACGACTCAAAAAGTTTGGGAACCGCTGCACTAAAGGATACTTGAAAAATTACTCAGACAATTAAGAGTCATTTCGCATTGAAACCCTTACATCCTTGGAACGCAGTAAATAAGTAATCAAAATTTCGAGTGTTGCAAGTATATTTTAAAAGGCTTTCCATTCCTAGATTACAGTTCTTGCCTACAACCATCGCCAGATTTACAAGGGGGAAAAGGGAAAATTGCTTCGGCCTCCAGCCAAGGGCCCCCTTTATACAAAAATATAATAATTAAAAGTTTACTTTATTTTACTAAAATGAAAAAAAAAATAAAAAAAATTGTGACAAACAACTTTTAACAGTGACGTACTTTTTAAGTTTTGTTACTAATGCTGCTATTATATTTGAAATTTCGGGAGTATTTGCTCTGTTGTCATCGACGACGTTCAGCGTTCTGTGACCAGTAACGTCACCGTACACTGCACGTAGAAAATATAGTTACGATTATAATTTCTTCTTTTTGCTTCTTTTTAGATTGCAGTATACCACGGAAAATTGAGCTGTCCGGGGCTCAGAAGAGAAAGACTTCCGAAGAAAGGAGTGAAAAAGCTTCTGCTGTCTTGTCAAAGACAGCAGCTGTTTTTTCCCTAAAAAAAGCAGATGAAAAAATCGAAAATATGGAAAGTAATGATGAAGAACAAGAACCAGATGTCCCTTCTGAGGAGCCAGCCGTGCTTCCAAATACATTTGCAGAAAATGAGAGTAATATGTCACATCAAGATATTGAAGGTGATGTTACAGATACTTCAAACATGGACAGTGAAGCGCCCTCATGTGATCTAGATATAGCCACGTGGTTCCCTGTCATAAAGAATCATGTGTCCTTTTAGTCAAAATCAGCTGTGATGTGTCAAAACAAAAATGACTCCGAGTCGTACTCAGAATCTCAACTCCATTATTAAGCAGGTGAAGGTCAAAGCAAACTGGAAGGGAATTGTCGTTATTTCAAGAATTTCATGTTTTACACTAAGCATGACGGTTCCTGTACAGCTCGTCAAAGGGCGCAGTTTACTGCTTTTATTGTACATTGGTAACCAGTCAGCATGACAGGCTTTCCAGCGAGTATGGCTTTAATGACTGGGAAAAAGCAGATGAAAAAATGAAAACTCACGAACAAAGCCAAGACTACAGAGATTCTGTGCGGAAGTACAATCTTCTCAGGTTGACAGGAAGTTGGAAAAACGAGTGTTGAAAAAAGAAAGAAAGATACACTGGACAGAAGTAAAGGGGTTGGACAGAATAATGTGAACACCTGGGAAAAGAAGGTTTTGCGTATCTAATACGGCGTTGGATCACCCTTGGCATTCAAAACCGCCTGAATCCTCCTTGGAATGGACGTATACAGAAGATGGTTAGTGTGATGTTACACCATTCCTCATGCAGAAACTACTCCAGGCCCTTGAGGGATGTTGGAGGATGAGAACGGGATCTTACTGTGTCTTCCAACACAGACCACAGTGGCTCGACGATGTTTAAGTCTGATGATTGGGGTGGCCAAGGAAGGTGTGAAAGTTCGTCCTCATGTTCCTCAAACTATGAATGGACAATCCGAGCTCTGTGAATTGGAGCGTTAGAATCTTGATAGATGACATTCCTTGCAGGAAACAATGCCTGAGTCATTGGATGGACTTGGTCAGCCAAAATGGTTTCATAAGTCCTGCCAGTCATCCGTCCTTTCAAAGTGATCAGGGGATCTACTGAAAACCATGATATGACCGCCCAGAACATGACAGAACCACCACCATGCTGCCCTGTTGGGAGCAAACAGTCTGGGTTGTACGCTTCGGACGGTGTTCTCTACACGTACACACGTCCTGCAGTGGAGAATAGTGTGAATGTGGATTCATCCGACCACATTACACGCTTCCATTCATCGGCAGTCCATGTTGTATGCTCCTGGTATCTCTACCGTCGCCGTTGTGCATTCACCCGGGTAATCAGAGGTTTTGCAATAGCAGCTCTGAAATGAATATCTTGTTTATGCAGTTCCTGGCGCACTGTTTTCGTTGGTACTGGGGTTTGGAGATACAGATTGAGCTCCGCACTAATTTTCAGCTCCGTGGTCTTCTTATCACGTGTAACAATCGTCTTTAAGGCTCTCTTGTCTCTCTCAGTCAGGGTCGTCTTCCGGCCGCTCTTGTGTTTCTCAGACGAGGTTTTACCAGGAACACGTTATGCTGCCATGACGCTAGACACAATAGCTCTCGATACCCCTACTACCCTAGTGACTGTTGTTTGGGAGGCACTAACTAGCCGGCCACCAACCATTAGCCCTCTTTCGAAGTCCGTTAGGTCGCTCATTTCGTCGTCACCCTGAAAGAAATTTTGTAACAAGACACTTTAAATGCACTTAAACAGGACATCGAGGTTCTAAAAAATGCCACTACAACCAAAAAGTGGTGGATGTCTTTGCGTATTGGGACGTACTCAGCTGCATTAAAAGTCACTTCTTTGAGCACGTGTTCACATTATTCTGCCCAACCCCTGTATTTCGCCGTGTTGTGGTCATGGCAATATTTCTAGCTGAGATAGGCCTGTCATTTAAGGGTAGTGAATAGATCGTCAGATCCAATCATAATAGGAATGTTTTAAGAATTACGGAGCTTATTGCTCAATTTCAACCATCTCTGGTGTGTCACCAGAAGGGATTTGACAATCCTGGAAGTGGTGAGCAGTCATACTTATCACCAATCATCTACGAAGAAACTGTTCAGCTTATGGCAAAATATGTTAAGAATTATATTGTGGCAGAACTTAAAACTGTCATGCATTTCTCAGTTTCCGTAGATTCAACTCTAAACTTGGTTCCTTTGATTCAACTCTATAGACTCTAGTTAATCAGCTGATAGTCGTGCGATAAGTTGTTTCTAGGAAGCCGGTAGAAACGTTTTTAACTTTCCTGAAGACCGGTTCTCAAAAGTCTAAATGACAGGCTCTAGCTCTTCTAGAATTTCTAGAAAAAGAAGACATAAATTTTGAAGACTGCTAGAGGACAGTTATATGCCAATGCTTCGAATATTTCTGGTCACTTGCATTTCTGTCTCAGGAATGCAAGTCAGACTTAAGGAGAAGAACCCAGCACTTTTCATTCCCTGTGCTGCTCACTCATTGAATCTTGTTGGACGGGCTGCTGCTTCTTGCTGTGTTGAAGCTGCTAATTATTTTGGCTTCATACGAAAGTTAGATACCTTTTTGTCTGCGTCAACACGGAGATGGGCCATTCTAACGAGTTATTTGAAAAGAAATAAAGTAACACTAACGGTTAAGACCCTGTCTGACACTCGGTGATCAGCAAAAGCTGATGCTACTGAAGTCCTCGTAGATGGATGCAACTGTATTCAAACTGCCCTAGAGATATTGAAAGTGACTTGGAGCAAACACTTGAAGCAAGACATGAAACTAAACATTGGGAGACAAAATGGACTGTCTTGAAACTGCTCTGATGGCCAAGCTCTGGAACTTAATTCTTGTTAGGGTTCAACATTACAAATGAAGCTGTTCAAGGGGATTGAAGTTAACCTGAAGAAAGGGGCGGATCTAACTGATTCTCTGGAAAAATAAAGTTGGAATCACTTCGAGATAAGTATGAAGAGTTGGAACTAGATGCCAGGAACCTTTGTTCTTATGTCCAGGAACCTTTGTTCTTATGTCCAGGAACCTTTGTTCTTATGTCCAGGAACCTTTGTTCTTATGTCCAGGAACCTATGTTCTTATGTCCAGGAACCTTTGTTCTTATGTCCAGGAACCTTTTTCTTATGTCCAGGAACCTTTGTTCTTATGTCCAGGAACCTTTGTTCTTATGTCCAGGAACCTATGTTCTTATGTCCAGGAACCTTTGTTCTTATGTCCAGGAACCTTTGTTCTTATGTCCAGGAACCTTTGTTCTTATGTCCAGGAACCTTTTTCTTATGTCCAGGAACCTTTGTTCTTATGTCCAGGAACCTTTGTTCTTATGTCCAGGAACCTTTGTTCTTATGTCCAGGAACCTTTGTTCTTATGTCCAGGAACCTTTGTTCTTATGTCCAGGAACATTTGTTCTTATGTCCAGGAACCTTTTTCTTATGTCCAGGAACCTTTGTTCTTATGTCCAGGAACCTTTGTTCTTATGTCCAGGAACCTTTGTTCTTATGTCCAGGAACCTTTGTTCTTATGTCCAGGAACCTTTGTTCTTATGTCCAGGAACCTTTGTTCTTATGTCCAGGAACCTTTGTTCTTATGTCCAGGAACCTTTGTTCTTATGTCCAGGAACCTATGTTCCTGGGATCTAGTTCCAACTCTTCATACTTACCCCTGTAACGTACCAGGAGATGTGACGTACCTGCCAGAAGGACGCACACGACATAAAGGCAGATAGGAATCAGAATAAAACGTCCGCGTAGCTCAATTGGTAGAGTGACTTATTTCGGAATGAGGGGATCCGGGTTCGAATCCTGGCGCGGATAAAAATGACGGAGAAATTTACTTCGTTATACCCCGAAGTAATTCCAGAAAATTTTCCAGAGAATTAGTTAGATCCATCCCTTTCTACATTTTAACTTCAACCTTCCTTGAACAGCTTTATTTGTAATGTTGAATCCCCACAAGGATTGAGTTTAACACCTTGGCTATCAGAGAAATTTCAAGACAGTCCATTTTGTCTGCTCATGCTTGAGTTTCATGTCTTGCTTCAGGTGTTTACTCCAAGTCACTTTCAATATCGGTAGTTTGAAAGCAGTTTTATTCATCTACCAGGGCTTCAGTAGAATCATCTCTTGCTGACCTCCGAGTGTCTGACAGGCACTTAACCGTTAGTGCTCTTTTATGATAACACAGACTACAAAGCAACTACAGACCGGTAAAGAAAGAGAAACCAACGTTATGATGAGAATCTAACCTCAGTCTCAGTGGAAGTTGTCCTTTCTTCGAGAGAGAAATTAAGATGTGGCACTTTCAACATCATTTTAGATCAGTTGTCTGTTGCCTTAAAAGAACGCACTGTAACTTAGCAATCAGTGTATGACAGGTTCAAAGTCAATGTCAGCTTATGCAGTCTATTTAATGCAGAGATAAGAACTGAATCTGAGAAACTTATCACTGCTTACCCCCGTGATTTCAGTAATGTGTTCATAGAGGAAATTGTTCAGTTTGCAGTCTTTACCGAGCTTAAGCCATGCTTAGTCGGTTTTACTCCATGATGAAGGGCTTGGTGATGCCTTTCCAAGTGTTGATGTAGTTCTTCAAATGTATTTCAGCGTGATGGCTGCTAGGTATTTATCAGAGAGATCATTCAACAAATTGGTACTGATAAATAATTATTTAAGAACCACGGTGACCCATGAAAGGCTAAGTGCTCTGTGCATATTGGATGTAGTGTTCTAAAGATGATACAGATTGAGGAATTCATTAAAGATTTTTCAGATGTCAAGTGTAAAAAGAAATACCTTCTGTAGGTATTGTACTGTTTCTAGAACGGCAGTTCCATAAAAACTGAGAGTAAAATCACACAAAATGAAGAAATATACGTACAGCAAAATATATGTTAGTCCTTCTCAAATATCTTCCCTCGGATGATATGCAACGGTCCCATCGTGCAGTCCAATTTTCAAAGCGTGTGGGAGCTGTTTTAGCGACCCCTGTGCAGCTTGAATAACGTCTGCATCTGCGTTGAATGTTGCGTCACGAACTTCTCTTTCATTGTTGGAAACAACCAGAAACTCACGAGGTCAGGGCTGTAGGCAGGCTGCGGCATGATTTCAGTACTGAATTTCCTAAGAAATTATTGAACACAAACAGCCCTATATGTGCAGGCGTTATCATGGTGTATAGTCCACTTGCCCACCAGTTCCGGTCGCTTAACCCATATGTGTCGTCGCAGACGCTTCAAGACTGAAATGTTATACTCAGCAGTGGCAATAATTTGTGGAGGAACGGCATACTGGTAGACTACAGCTTTATGGTCAAAGAAAATTATCATTATCACCTTCTTAGTTGATTTGGTTTGGCGGAATGTTTTCGGAGGAGGCGAGTCTGTGTGTTTCCAGACACTTGTTGCAATATAATGGACCCATGTTTCATAGGCAGTTATTACTGTGTTTGGAAAGTTTGGATACTTTGCAATCATTTGTTTCCACTCACGACACACCTGAACTCTGGCTAACAATTGTTCTCTTGTCACATGGTGAGGTCCCCATCTGGAACGCACACGATGCAGTAGTAATTTTTCGCATAGAATACGGAATGCTGATGTTTCTGAAATATTAGTTGACGCCGCTATGTCTTCACACGTCATTTGTCGATTTTCTTGCAGGATTGCCCAAATAATGTTAACAATACGCTCCGTAACAACACTTTTAGGTCGACTAGGCCTAGAAGAGGGTTCTGCCGACAAACGCTCTTTTTTGAAATCATGGAGCCATCTGAAAATTGTTTTCACTCACCCAACAATTTTTAGAAAGTAAAAATCTGGAAAGCATGTTTAGAACGCAATTGTTTTAGCTTTTTTCATTAAATCAACTGTTTTTGAAGCCGTTTTACCCTAACGATTACAGCATTTTATCGCACAACGCATTTCACTTCTTAACTCTGAATCACTCATCTCTATAGCTGTATGGTGAAATGCAGACATACCTTAGACAACTGCGCAAAAACAAAATCAGAATCATCTGCCACGGCTAGTAACTGTTGCCATAGATACTTCCTTAATTCAGTTAGGCCGCCCCGGTGGCGCAGTGGTCAAAGCGATGGCCTCTGATCATTCGTCCGAACGGGGTCCGGGTTCGAATCCCGGTGAGGCATGGATGTTGTGTTTGTCTTACGGCACTGGCTCTCTCCCTTCCCTGGAACCAGTGACCCTAAATTAGGGACGGGCGACTGCTTATAGTCCATTGAGTTGCTCATAGTGGTCGTTAAACCTCCAACCAAAAAAAAAAAAAATTCAGTTAGTCGTCTGCGTGGTTATTCTTCCACTTCGCACTGTAGCGAACTCAAAAAAACTACTCTCAGTTTTCACGGAACGGCCTTTCTATGTATGCATATCTTGTCAGTTCCAATTACATGCAGCAAAATGGCTGTGTTATGTAAATTTGGTGAATTATCCATTTTGCTGTGTATTTTAATTTCTGAGTTCTTGATGCCTACCGAACCTGAAGTGTCCTGGGCCACGCAAGATATAAATCCAGCCGGGCCAGCAAATATTATTTTAATGGTTTTACCACTTATGAATATTCCCTCCTGTAGACATTACATGAGGTCATCTGCTTTCCAGTAGGAAGATAGGGTGGTATTCATCAATTTTTCTCGCATTCCTGCAATGTCATCAACTCACTTTTATTTCCTTGTTCTTGATTTCCAACATGGAACTGATATCGAATTAGTCTGTTGTATTTTTGGAAGCATACATTGGTGATAAAAACGGTATTTCATATCTCACAAAAGGCGTCTCTAGTTATGGCTCAGAGCTATGTAAACGAGTAGTAATAGCTCATGTGCTACAGTGGTTCACAATGTTCTCGGAAGGAGCATTGATGAGTTGAAAGTAAATCCGAGACAGGGATCTCGACCAGGAAGCACACGCTATGTAATCATATTTCTTTTTGCTATCTCGTGTCCTTTCTTAGAGCACAATTGTTGCAAGGGTACAAAGAATAAGAACCTGAAAAAGGTAATAAATAACGCTATTCTTCAAATAATCGAGATAGAGGCATGACAGCGGGGATTCTGGTGTAATTGCAACGGGTAGATTCTCTTTCTAGACGCTTCCGATAATTTCCATTCTTCCTTCTGTCAACATGGGAGAACTTTTTGTTAATCAAAGAAAAGAAAGGCTCAAAATATAAAAAAGAGAGACTCGAGAGAGAGAAAGAGAGAGTAAAAAAAAATCGGAACAAAAATAATTGTTGAGCCATCCACGTATGCGAAGCGAGACGGTCGGACGTCTCACGGCCCGACTTTGAAACACTTTGACTGCCCTGCACCTGAATAGGGGAAAGCTTGTGAACAATAGGTGAATGGAAAGCAATTGTTGATTGCGTGACGGACAGCACTTTCATTTAATAAAGATTACATTAAACAAAACCACGCTTACAATAGGACCGTGCTTCTTTTTCATGCTTAGGGTCTAAAGTGAAAGTGTCTTGTTCCAAATGAAAGGGGAAGTATCAACTCTCAAACGCACACCTGGACACTTGACAGTACTCAGATCTTTGGAAATACCAGGACAAAGGACGTCAGAGCATCGATAGTTTTCACTGAATTCTTTCCTTCGATTCATTTTCGTTTTGCGAGAGCAATTATCTTCAAATTTAGAAACAGTTCAAGTTCTGTCACTGGTTGAAGGAAGTTACTGGAACGGGGTGCATATCACAGTGTTCTTGAACTGCTTTTTTTTGTCAGTCAAGAAGCTTTCGTGAAGGTCATTGCAGAACGAATCAAACAATTATTGTGTTGTCAAATGTGCTTCTCATGAGAGGTGTCAACTGAAGTGATCCCCTGGCCCCATTTCTAATGGTGTTTTTCGTATCATGGGAAAAAGCGTTTATACTCGTACTCATAGAATGAAAGAAAGAAAGAAATCTGTCAAACGAAGATGTAAGGCTCTGGCTAAGAGAACTGAAAATTGTTTCTGTTGAGCCGGCTAGCATGTGATTGCAGAAGCACAGATTTGTTCTATTCTTTGGTTGATATTAATGTTTATTCACGATTGTAATGTCCGTTTAAGTATAGCTGACTGAACACTACATAGACCAGTCTCACAACTTCACTTATAGTGAAACAGGAGTCATTCAAGTACTTCAAAAAATTTTACTTAAGTCTTTATTCAGATAAATATCTGTTAGCACTACTCAGTGTACAACAACATTAGTGAACTAATCCAATTTACTTGTGAGGGAACGTTTAAAGAAAAAAATAAAACACCAACACTAAATACAGAGGATGAGTCGAAAGTTTTGCAATATTTACATAAACGCATGTGCTGCGGAGGGTATGTCACGTGTTTAAACTAGTTCAAGTCGCGCATTGCAGTCAGTCGAAAGGGATGTAAAGTGGTAGTCGTTGTTGTGAACAGCATTGCATGTCGTCGTTCTGTCTTTGGTTGCGACGCCAAAAAGATGAACAGCCACAACCGGCTAATTAGGGAATTTTTGCTTTACGATTGAATAATTAATAGAGAAAAGTGACGTGGGCCAGGAACATCAAACAGAAGTCATCGCTCTTTCCACGTTTATAAGTGAGTCATGGAAAATTTCTCATCGGCAGCCACCGGGAATCAAACCCAGGGTCTTCCAGTTACGCGCCGGATATGCTTGCACTAAACCACAGCGGCCTCGAATTCCTCCAGACTCACATACAACTTATAAAAACGTGGAAAGAGCGATGACTTCTTTTTGATGTTCTTGTTCCACGTCACTTGTCTGTATTAATTAATCATTCGCCTCCTAGTTATTTGTTCAGTTGCTGCTGGCAGTTAGTCGTATGTGAGTCTGGAG
The DNA here is from genome assembly GCA_039090855.1 of Macrothele yani. NCBI lineage: Eukaryota > Metazoa > Arthropoda > Arachnida > Araneae > Macrothelidae > Macrothele > Macrothele yani. Next base: position 137,235,258 of record CM077002.1, read on the forward strand.
GAATTCGACGCCGCTGTGGTGCAGTGGAAGCATGTCCAGCGCGTAACTGGAAGACCCTGGGTTTGATTCCCGGTGGCGGCCGATGAGAAATTTTCCATGACTCACTTATAAAAACGTGAAAAGAGCGATGACTTATGTTTGATGTTTTGCTTTACGAGTTTGAATTAAGCCATAACTCTGCTCAAGCAACACAAAGCATTTGTCATGCGAAAGGGGAAGCCTTCGTAGACCACAGCACCGCAAACAGATGGTTCAAGAAATTTCGCTCAGGTGACAGAAACCTCGACAATCAGCCAAGCTCAGGCAGTCCGAGAATCGTGGATTCGGGGGCCGTGTGCCAGACCGTAGAGGCAAATCCGACAACCAGCACTCGAAGATTATCAGGCGAGCTGGGCATATCACAGACCACCGTGGTTTATCACCTTCAAGACATGGGAAAGATCTGCAGGATCTGCCGCATTGTCCCTCACAAACTGACGCCAGCTGAAACAAACCCCCGAGTGTATGTGTGCACGAAACTAATAGAAAACCCGTGCGATGTGAGTTTCATCAAGAGAATTGTTACGTGCGATGAAAAGTGGGTCTATTTCCGTAATCCTAACACACAACGGCAGTGGTTGAGCCCGGGCCAGCTTTCAGAACCTGTTGCCAAGCGCTTCGAGCACAAGGTGATGCTCTGCATCTGCTGGAATTTCGATAGGATAATCCGTTACAAATTTGTTCCAGACGGTCGGACCATCAACGCCAACCTCGACTCTGAACAGCTGGAGCGGATGTATGCCGTTTTGGAGGAGAAGTACCCGGCACTGATGAACAGAAAGCGCGCTTTCCTACAGCAGGACGACGCTCGGCCTCATACCGCGCGAACCACCCGGGAAAATCTCCAGAAACTTGAGGGCACTGAACTGATATCACACACAGACCTTGCTCCGTCGGATTATTCTTTTCCGGTCCATGACTCACTTCCTTCGAAGGGTGCACTTCAAAAACCAGGAGGAGGTGGCAGCTGGGGTGAAGGAGTTCTTCGCCTTGAAGAGCAAGAACTGGTACCGCCGTGGAATCGAAGAACTGGCAGACTGATGGCTAAAGACGGTGCAACACGATGGCCTATACTTTGAATGCTAGTCATCTTTCGTCGTAAAGGTACGTGTGAAGACATAAAGTGATCCAAATATTGCAAAACTTTCGACTCACCCTCTGTGTACAATACGCAGACGTCAAGGTATCACCACTTTAAGTAACTCAATTTCGCAACTACTATTATTTTGTCATTTTACCAACATCTCCACATATTGCTGCTGCTCAAACATTATATATCGGTCAGTTCTCATCTGACACATACACACGTCATATGTTCTGACCTCAGAGTGTTGCAAACTATTCTCTTGCGAGAGAGAAGATACCACGTTAAGTTTAAGAAACCCGAAGGAGAACGAACTCAAATTACATGCAGAAAGAAACTAAAAAGGAAAGTTAAATTAGAGTATACGGCACACGATCACTTGAAATCAAACGCGGTTTATGATGTCTCATATACACTGAGTGGCCAAATTATTATGACCACCAGACCATTTTATGCAAAGTAGCTATCCCGCAGATGCTGCTGACCCAAGATGGCTGAATCGGTATAAAAAGGGAGCGCTGAAGACATGCAGAGACTAACGAAGAGCATTGCGCAAGAAATAATGGGTAAAAGACGCGATCTGGCGGACTTGGAACGTGGAATGATCGTGGGCGCTCGACGCATTGGTGCAAACATTAGCAAAACGGCTGCACTTATGAAATGTTCGAGGACAGCTGTAACTAAAGTTTACACAGAGTGGACCACCAGTCAAAAAACCGGGTCTGAGCTCAAGGCACGTGGTCGTCAACGACTACTAGATGCTCGATCTGAGCGAAGATTTGTTCAGTCCAACAGATGGGCAACATTTCCTCAGTTTACAGATAATCTGAATCAGGGACCAAGTCGGATGGCCTCTCAACGTACAATTCGCGGCACATTACATCGCATGGGCTACAGAAGCAGACAGCTTGTCCCGTAAGCCATTGCTATCTGTAGCGAACAAGAAGAAACGCCTCTAGTTCACGCAGGAACACAAGAATTGGACAGTAAATGAGTGGAAAACGATAGAGAACGGTAATGTGGTTCGACGAATCACCATTTTAACTGCGTGCAAGGGAGGAAATGGAGAGAGCCGCACGAAAGCATGGACCCATATTGCACATATTGCATCGTCTCATATCTTCAAGCTAGCAAAGCCGACGTTATGGTCTGACGCATGTTTTTGTGGAGTGTTGAGTCTGTTAGGTGTGTTTGGGCCCTTTGATTCGTGTGGAGCAACGTCTGAACGCCCAAGGTTTTTTTTTTGGATTGGAGGTTTAGCGACCACCGTGAGCCACTCAATTGGCTATAAGCAGTCCCCCGTCCCTAATTTAGGGCCACTGGTTCCAGGAAAGGGAGAGAACCAGCGCCGTAAGACAAACACAACATCCATGCCTCACCGGGATTCGAACCCGGACCCATCTCGGACGAATGATCAGAAGCCATCGCGTAGGCCACTGCGCGGCTAAAAGATATTTAAATATCGCTACCGGGCAAGTCCATCCAGTTATGTTGATGGTTTATCCCAACAGAGATGGATACTTCCAGCAGAACAGTGCCCCATATCATAGTGCTCGTACTGTACGCGAATGGTTTGAAGAGCACCACTGAGACTTTTTCCTGCTACATTAGTCCCCTCAATCACCGGATCGCAATCCAATTGAGCATTTGTGACATGAATTCGAAAGAGGCATCCGACAGCTGGAGCCGCTACCTTTAAATCTTCAAGAGCTGGAGGGTGCAATTCATCGCATTTGGGCTAATATACCCCAAGTCACTTACCGACATTTAATAAAGTCCATACCAGGGCGAATTAAAGCAGTATTAAGGGCAAAAGGTGGCCCAACAACGCACTATCCAAGTGGTCATAATAATTTGGTGTAAAGTGAAATTAAAAGTTATTAATTTTATTAAATTCCCGTATTTCACTTTCACCACACAAAGCTGCTTTCAAAACTTTATTAATTTCCATATATTTTATTCACTACGGTAGACCATTCATAAACTAAAAGAAAGAAATCTGTTTAAACGCTATATATGGTTCAGGTTAAGAAAACTAAGAATTAATCCTGCTGAGGATGTTAGCTTGCTACCGCACAAGCACAGATCTGTTCCGTCCTTTGATCAATATTAATGTTTACATGCACCGATAAGCGATCCCATTATGACCACCCGGAGCCTAGAGAATTGAGCGCGCCTGGAGACTGAACGGTGGCGCAGGTGAAGTCCACAGAGCAGTACATACGCAACCAGAGGACTTGCTCTCAGTTAGTAGAGTGTTCGGAGTCAGAATGGGAAAAGCTGCCGATTTATGGGAGTTTGATAAAGGCCAAATTGTGATGGCACGACGCTTCGGAACTACGATCTCGGAAACGGAGTGGCTTCTGGGTTGTTCACTTACCGCTGTAATGAGTACATATCAAAAGTGGTGTACAGATTGCCAAACGGCTAACCGTCGTCCAGCCGAGTGGCGTCCGCAGCTCACTGATGCCAGAGAGGAGCGTAGATTGTCGCGCATTTTTCACAGCGACCGCAGGGCAACAGTGCAACAAATCACCCGCAGGTACAACAGGGATGATTAGGGCAATGTGTCACAGCACACAGTTCATCGCAGCCTTCTACGCATGGGGTTGCGCACTCGAAGACCCAGACGGGCCGCCATGCTCACTGCACGTCATCGCCAAGGACGCATGAAAAGGACCAAAGATAATCGGGGTTTGACCGTGGATGATTAGAAACAAGCGGCCTGGTTTGACGAATCAAGATTCACGGTGCATCACATAGACGGCCGAGCGCGGACACGCCGATTACCAACGCAGGCTATGGTACCTAGATGCACTGTGTGGCGGAAACAAGCCTGCGGCGGCGGTGTTATGCTGTGGGCGATGTTTTCTTGTGATACTTTAGACCTCATTATCCCAATAGCACAATCCCTGACAGCTGTCAAGTATCTGAACAACGTTGCGGACCAACTTCACCCATTTATATCAACTGTGTTCCCCGCAAGCAATGGCCATTACCAGGAGAATAATGCGCCATGCCACACTACCAGAATCGTAATTTGAGGAACATGCTTGTGATTTTCTGTTAATGACCTGGCATCCAAATTCATTTGATATGAACCCAATCGGACATTTGTGGTTTAACTTGGAAAAGCGGGTTCGCGCTAAATCACCATCACCCCGAAATATACGTAAACTGGAGGACCTGCTATTAACATTATGGTACCAGATACCCCAGGATACTTATCGCCACCTCATTGAATCGATGCCTCGCCGAGTGGCCACTGTTTTCCGGGCTAAAGAGGGTCCTGCAGCTTATTAGGTCAAAATGCAATGACTCATCAGTGTATATTCGATTATCTTAAATCAAACGCGGTTTCTGACGTCACATAACCCTTGGAAAAGAAAATATGTCAAGCGTCAGGGAATGTGATTACAATTTGTTAAAATTTATTTAATTCCCCTCTTTCACTTTCATCACACTAAGCTGCTTTTAAATATAAAGCTGTAGAAATCACATTTTAATGGAAATCAAAAGGCACAATACTATTTCAAAACAATCCTGCATTAATCCGTCTCCTTCTCCTACGCATGAATTTTTCTGATGATGCAATCCTATCACAAAAAACAAAGAGTTGCTTAAATCAATGTTACGGATTCAAAGGACAATTAAACATAAACAAAGTGTTGCAAGCACATCAAGATGGAAAACAACACAGCAACTTATCTCTGTTACTGACTTGATTATCTTAAAGATATTCATCTTAAAGATTTTTAAAAACCTTATGTGCGTGGTGGTGTATCGTCTTGTTTCGATTTTTGTGTCAGCACGTGCATGCGAATGCCAAACAGAAAGGACGTCACCAATTTCTCGCAGACAGTGAGCATGCCTATCAACAAAAGCCTCGAACGTAATTCATTAACGATACTTTTAAGTTTAATTAAAAAAAATTTGCAAGCACAATCAGTAATATTCTTTGAAAGAAAACAATAGAATCTTAATTTTTTTTTTATTAGAGGTTTAACGACCACCGTGAGCAACTCAATGGGCTATAAGTCACTGGTTCCAGGAAAGGCATAGAGCCAGTGCCGTAAGACAAACACAACATCCATGCCGCTCCGGGATTCAAACCCGGACCCCTTTCGGACGAATGATCAGAGGCCATAGTTTAGACTACTGCGCCAGCGGGGCGGCATTTTATTTTTGCATCAAAATAGCCGGAATATAAGTGGAAAATCGTACTCTTAACCATATTTTAAATACACCAGATTGTGATTACTCAAGAAACGCATATAGCGTATTGAATTCGTTTAGTTTTGTGGTGTAGTCAGTACAAATATTCGCCAAGCTTTTGCAGTCAACTAGGCGGCTTTTTCAAGCCAATGGTAGACATAAAAATGCTTACCAGGATTCTTTTTTACCTTACAATCCGCGACAGTGTTTTCTCGAGCAATTCTTTCTTACGTCGTTGGAACCAGTGGTCATTTAACACTGACGTAAATTGTAGAAACTTCGGGATGATGTTGTTCTCTTTGCAGGACATAAGGAACTCTAGGTTTGCGGTCTCCCTCACTAAAACAAGTCTAGACTTCCGGAAAAGTTTAAAAGTACTTGATTCCATGCCCGGATGTAGCATCTGTAACCTTATTTTAAATACACCAGATTGTGAATACTCAAGAAACCCAGGTACAGTATTAAATCCGTTTATTTTTGTAGTGTAGTCACAAAAATAAACGGATTTAATACGCTATATGTCTACCATTGCCTTGAAAAAGCCTCCCAGTGGAGTGTGAAAGCTTGGCGAATCTTTGTACTGACTACGCTATATGCGTTTCTTGAGTATAATCGTACTCTTGATTACAACTACCGGATGGATTTTTTTTTTTGCTTTTGTACTGATTTCAGACGTTTATTTTTTGTGCGTTTTTTTCTGAATCACGACCTGTTTTACGATGACTGTTGACTTTGTCTTTTTACTTATCAGAGTTCTGATACTTGAACTGTTCCTTTTCTTAGAGCAACTCATAGGTAATCGTGCGCATCTACGGCCACTATACGCATAAACTTTTTTTTTGTTGGCAACAATCATCGTAAAAAAGGTCGAAAAGAAAACACGGAAAAAACCCCACGAATTCATGAAAGAAAATGGGACAGACAGTAAGACACCACAGCTACGGTGAAAAAACAAATGAAAAAGGCTCGGAAAACTTCTATCTCAAATATCATGAGACAGGAGCATCCTAGAATCAAGGGGAAGAGAAAATAAGAAGAGACAAGAAAAGAAAACGAAAACAAGAGCAATAAAGAAGACAAACACGAGAAACATGATGCATGGTTGCTGTACAAAGTCACACAACTAAAAGTATCCAACAATTCAGAGCGACATGTTGGGCTACAAGAACAAGAGTCGCAATGCATATCAAACATCAAACGATGAATATAGGTTTCCAAGAACAACATAATACGCGAAAAACTTAAATATAACCCCATACACATTTTTTCTAAGGATACAATGCTTGTTGCGGTACATGGTACATGATGGACAAAACCAGATTCCCCAGTACGGAAAACATAGCACAGCAATGACACGAGGAATAAAACAACAACAACAACAACAACAAAAAAAAAAAAAAAAAAAAAAAAAAACTCACAGGTATAAATAAACTCCGCAACACCTGAGTACCTGGAGAAATATCAAATTAAATATATACCCAATTGTCAGAGTACACCCGGCGAGGTACTGTAGGGATACATGAACACAGATCAAACGACATCTGGATAATAATACCGAATGCGGCGGTAGAATTGCGCCCAAAGCCTAGATCTGGACCGGGAGTCAAAACCATCATTTTCAATAAAATATACCCAGTTTTCTAAGAACAAATGAAATCGCAGTCTCGCAAAGTCAAAAAAATCTGGCAGTCGTAAAGTGCATCATGGCGTGATGGATCGAAGGTAAACAATCGGGATTCTCAAACTCATGCAAGGCGAAAGCAGGAGCAGTTGGTTCTGGTAACCAATCATCAGAATCAGGAAGTCTCCACGAAAGGCAGCAGCAGGTTTCGTCATCAGGAAACGGGTGAAGGTAAGGAAATTGGGAAACATCCAAAGCTTCGGTACAGTTAAATAAGTCGAAAGGAAGAGGTGAAGGAGAACCCCTCGAAAGTTCTTCACGGACGATGAGTTCATGTGGTAGTCCACTGTTAGAGGTGGCACGGATAAGTGTATCAACGAGAACAGAACGCTTGACTCTAAATCCCAGAACAGTTTATGATACTAATGTTGGGAAGAATCCATCTGACGTGCAGCAACGAAAGAGTCGGAGGAAACGGAATTTTGTGCTGGAAGAATACTGGAAGAGTGAGAATAAAGATCAGTAGAGCCACTCTGGGCACACATCTAGAAGTGAAGAATCTGGAGATTCAGAAATAGCTCAGTCCAAAGGAAACAAAGTATTGCCGACAGTTACGGAATCGGTAGCTAAGGTTGAGATAGCTGAGATGGCCAGAAATGACTTAGGACGAGCTCCACGGCGTCATCTAGAAGAAGTACAGGAACACTGTGACATACTACAAAAGTAAAGCACGTGTCGAGACGACAAATTTGCAGCAATTATAACTAAGTAAATTTCTCCGTCATTTCTGGTCTACGCCGGGATTCAAACCCGAGTCCGCTTATTCCGGAACAAGTCGCTCTACCAACTGAGCTACGCAGACGTTCATTCTGATTGCTATGTGCCTTTATGTCGTGTGCGTCCTGCTGGCAGGTACGTCACATCTCCCCCCGAACGAGGGCCGGGGGCATGGCCCACGGGTCAGCCGTGACCATGAATCGTTGCAGGCAGCCATCCGCTGTAGAACGTGCACTTGAGAACTCCCAGTCAATCCGGTGTGTGGAATGCAACGTCACACACGTTTATTTTTCAAGCGCTGGAGAAGGGATTCTCTGATTTTTCCTATCTCGCGGTGTGGAAATAACATCACACCATTGCGAGATTTCGAACGGTTGGGTCATCCGGATAGTTTGGGCGCCATTATAACGAAGTATATATCTCCGTCATTTCTGGTCTACGCCGGGATTCGAACCCGAGTCCGCTTATTCCGGAACAAGTCGCTATACCAACTGAGCTACGCAGACGTTCATTTTGATTGCTATCTGCTTTTATGTCGTGTGCGTCCTGCTGGCAGGTACGTCACACAATACATTCCGTCCATGTAGTTTAGTTGGCAGAGCAACTTGCTCCGGAGTGAGGGGGCGGGGTTCGATCTCCGTCATGGACAAATTTGTGTTTTCACATTGGCGCCCGAACGCAAAAATGAATGCAATGGCCATTGGGCTCTTCGAACAATGTGTGATGTTTGTTCTTAAACATCGTCTAGAATGAATGAAAATTTCGTTCTTTGCTTCAAAAAGAAAGAAATGAAGAAACAATAATAAGATGATGTGACGTACTACAGAGGTAAAGCACGTGTCAAGACAACAAATCTGCAGCGATACATTCCGTCCGTGCAGCTTAGTTGTGAGAGCAACTTATTGCGGCGTGAGGAGGGGGGCGCTGATTCGATTTCGTCACGGACAAATTTGTGTTTTCACAATGTTTAGAGATACTTGTTATGTGCGCAGAGTACACTGATCTGGTAGAAGGGAGAGATATAAGGTGGTAAGACCTTCGAGATTGCAAAGACGAAGACGGTGGGTGATCCTCATCTGAATATGTGGGTAAAGGTAGCAAGTCAGAGTGAGTGGTAACAGTAAATGTGGAAACATCGGCACTGAAGTACCAGGAACAAATAAAAAATGGAGAAAGAACTAAGAAAATTGGTGTCGGAGAGAGTGCCGACACAAGAACAGCTGAAGCAGGTAGAACAGAAGTCTGGCGGAAAACGTATGGAAACAGAACGCTTGGTAGTCACAGTCACAGTCGAATCCAAGGAAGGTGGAAGTGGAGACGGATGTAGAACAGTGGAACTTGGCAGCAAAAGAGGTACAAAGCGCTGGGAACATTGGGCACGGACATGACCAGGCTCATGGCAGGAAAAGCAAAGTTGACCTGTGTATTCACTAAATTCATGTCATAGAACCAAGGACCACCTGAGTACGTTAAGGAACACGGTCCAGTGCAGACGCAGAAGGAAACTGAATCTCATCTACCGTGTGTGGCCACTGACAGAGGAGTACTTTGAGGTACGTGTAGCATCAGAGACCCGAAAAACGGAAACAACAATATTGCAAAATGGGAAAAGAAAGTACTGGAGTGTATCCTCCGGGACAGGAAGTGAGACCGTGTAGGTGGCAGTCACTGAAGAACTTTGGAGGGACGAAAGAACAAGACGATAGAAATTAATGTCAATCCCACGATGCAGGACATTATCAGCAACAGTCGAGGAGCGGAATAACACGGTGATTCGTCGTTGACAACGTGACATGCCTGCGATATCATCTGGAGACACAAAAACACGTAATTCATCCAGGTAAAGTGGAATAAGAGTATGAGGGACCGCTTGAAACAAAGCAGAACGACTCATAAGCGAGGAATATTCTTGAGCACACGGAGAATCATCGGGAAATTTAAGAGTAACAGTACTATCCACAACAGTCACAGTAGGATCCGAAGGAGAATGCTGAGTAAAAGGAGAATGGCCTGAGCCAACCTTAGCTGCATAGCTGCGTAATCCAGGAGAGAGTAGGGAAGGCAGTGAAAACGGCAAGTCCAGCGGAGACAGCGGATCAGATGATGTCGAAGAAAGCCGCCCCGGTGGCGCAGTGGTCTAAGCGATGGCCTCTGATCATTCGTCCGAACGGGGTCCGGGTTCGAATCCCGGTGAGGCATGGATGTTGTGTTTGTCTTACGGCACTGGCTCTCTCCCTTCCCTGGAACCAGTGACCCTAAATTAGGGACGGGCGACTGCTTATAGCCCATTGAGTTGCTCACGGTGGTCGTTAAACCTCCAATCAAAAAAAAAAAAAAAAGAAGAAGCAGTGACATTCTGAATCGGAGAAGGCAACTAGGCCGAAACACTCGGGAAAGACACCGAAAAATGCATCGCTGGAGAAGAGAGCAAAGCTGGAGAAGGCACCAAGGCAGGCGAAGCAGCCGACGAGTTCAGGAAAACCGTGACGTCAGAGGTCTTTTTTTTTTTTTTATTGGAGGTTTAACGAACACCGTGAGCAACTCAATGGGCTATAAGCAGTCGCCCGTCCCTAATTTAGGGTCACTGGTTCCAGGGAAGGGAGAGAGCCAATGCCGCAAGACAAACACAACATCCATGCCTCACCGGGATTCGAACCCGGACCCCTTACGGACGAATGATCAGAGGCCGACGCCTTAGACCACTGCGCCACCGGGGCGGCCCTCAGAGGTCATCATAAAAGACGAAGTTAGATGAGTACCAGAAGAAAAGGTACAGGATAGAGCCATGACAGACGATGAAGCGTCGACCAATGCGTCCGCGTCAGCACCACGCAGCCGCCCCGGTGGCGCAGTGGTCTAAGCGATGGCCTCTGATCATTCGTCCGTAAGGGGCCCGGGTTCGAATCCCGGTGAGGCATGGATGTTGTGTTTGTCTTACGGCACGGGCTCTCTCCCTTCCCTGGAACCAGTGACCCTAAATTAGGGACGGGCGACTGCTTATAGCCCATTGAGTTGCTCACGGTGGTCGTTAAACCTCCAATCAAAAAAAAAAAAAAAAAAAAAAAAAAAAGAAGAAGCAGTGACATTCTGAATCGGAGAAGGCAACTAGGCCGAAACACTCGGGAAAGACACCGAAACATGCATCGCTGGAGAAGAGAGCAAAGCTGGAGAAGGCACCAAGGCAGGTGAAGCAGCCGACGAGTTCAGGAAAACCGTGACGTCAGAGGTCTTTTTTTTTTTTTTTATTGGAGGTTTAACGACCACCGTGAGCAACTCAATGGGCTATAAGCAGTCGCCCGTCCCTAATTTAGGGTCACTGGTTCCAGGGAAGGGAGAGAGCCAGTGCCGTAAGACAAACACAACATCCATGCCTCACCGGGATTCGAACCCGGACCCCTTACGGACGAATGATCAGAGGCCGACGCCTTAGACCACTGCGCCACCGGGGCGGCCCTCAGAGGTCATCATAAAAGACGAAGTTAGATGAGTACCAGAAGAAAAGGTACAGGATAGAGCCATGACAGACGATGAAGCGTCGACCAATGCGTCCGCGTCAGCACCACGCAGCCGCCCCGATGGCGCAGTGGTCTAAGCGATGGCCTCTGATCATTCGTCCGTAAGGGGCCCGGGTTCGAATCCCGGTGAGGCATGGATGTTGTGTTTGTCTTACGGCACGGGCTCTCTCCCTTCCCTGGAACCAGTGACCCTAAATTAGGGACGGGCGACTGCTTATAGCCCATTGAGTTGCTCACGGTGGTCGTTAAACCTCCAATCAAAAAAAAAAAAAAAAAAGAAGAAGCAGTGACATTCTGAATCGGAGAAGGCAACTAGGCCGAAACACTCGGGAAAGACACCGAAACATGCATCGCTGGAGAAGAGAGCAAAGCTGGAGAAGGCACCAAGGCAGGCGAAGCAGCCGACGAGTTCAGGAAAACCGTGACGTCAGAGGTCTTTTTTTTTTTTATTGGAGGTTTAACGACCACCGTGAGCAACTCAATGGGCTATAAGCAGTCGCCCGTCCCTAATTTAGGGCCACTGGTTCCAGGGAAGGGAGAGAGCCAATGCCGCAAGACAAACACAACATCCATGCCTCACCGGGATTCGAACCCGGACCCCTTACGGACGAATGATCAGAGGCCGACGCCTTAGACCACTGCGCCACCGGGGCGGCCCTCAGAGGTCATCATAAAAGACGAAGTTAGATGAGTACCAGAAGAAAAGGTACAGGATAGAGCCATGACAGACGATGAAGCGTCGACCAATACGTCCGCGTCAGCACCACGCAGCCGCCCCGGTGGCGCAGTGGTCTAAGCGATGGCCTCTGATCATTCGTCCGTAAGGGGCCCGGGTTCGAATCCCGGTGAGGCATGGATGTTGTGTTTGTCTTACGGCACGGGCTCTCTCCCTTCCCTGGAACCAGTGACCCTAAATTAGGGACGGGCGACTGCTTATAGCCCATTGAGTTGCTCACGGTGGTCGTTAAACCTCCAATCAAAAAAAAAAAAAAAAAAAAGAAGAAGCAGTGACATTCTGAATCGGAGAAGGCAACTAGGCCGAAACACTCGGGAAAGACACCGAAACATGCATCGCTGGAGAAGAGAGCAAAGCTGGAGAAGGCACCAAGGCAGGCGAAGCAGCCGACGAGTTCAGGAAAACCGTGACGTCAGAGGTCTTTTTTTTTTTTTATTGGAGGTTTAACGACCACCGTGAGCAACTCAATGGGCTATAAGCAGTCGCCCGTCCCTAATTTAGGGTCACTGGTTCCAGGGAAGGGAGAGAGCCAATGCCGCAAGACAAACACAACATCCATGCCTCACCGGGATTCGAACCCGGACCCTTACGGACGAATGATCAGAGGCCGACGCCTTAGACCACTGCGCCACCGGGGCGGCCCTCAGAGGTCATCATAAAAGACGAAGTTAGATGAGTACCAGAAGAAAAGGTACAGGATAGAGCCATGACAGACGATGAAGCGTCGACCAATGCGTCCGCGTCAGCACCACGCAGCCGCCCCGGTGGCGCAGTGGTCTAAGCGATGGCCTCTGATCATTCGTCCGTAAGGGGCCCGGGTTCGAATCCCGGTGAGGCATGGATGTTGTGTTTGTCTTACGGCACGGGCTCTCTCCCTTCCCTGGAACCAGTGACCCTAAATTAGGGACGGGCGACTGCTTATAGCCCATTGAGTTGCTCACGGTGGTCGTTAAACCTCCAATCAAAAAAAAAAAAAAAAAAGAAGAAGCAGTGACATTCTGAATCGGAGAAGGCAACTAGGCCGAAACACTCGGGAAAGACACCGAAACATGCATCGCTGGAGAAGAGAGCAAAGCTGGAGAAGGCACCAAGGCAGGCGAAGCAGCCGACGAGTTCAGGAAAACCGTGACGTCAGAGGTCTTTTTTTTTTTTTTTTTTATTGGAGGTTTAACGACCACCGTGAGCAACTCAATGGGCTATAAGCAGTCGCCCGTCCCTAATTTAGGGTCACTGGTTCCAGGGAAGGGAGAGAGCCAATGCCGCAAGACAAACACAACATCCATGCCTCACCGGGATTCGAACCCGGACCCCTTACGGACGAATGATCAGAGGCCGACGCCTTAGACCACTGCGCCACCGGGGCGGCCCTCAGAGGTCATCATAAAAGACGAAGTTAGATGAGTACCAGAAGAAAAGGTACAGGATAGAGCCATGACAGACGATGAAGCGTCGTTCGTCCGAACGGGGTCCGGGTTCGAATCCCGGTGAGGCATGGATGTTGTGTTTGTCTTTCGGCACTGGCTCTATCCCTTCCCTGGAACCAGTGACCCTAAATTAGGGACGGGCGACTGCTTATAGCCCATTGAGTTGCTCACGGTGGTCGTTAAACCTCCAATCAAAAAAAAAAAAAAAAAAAAAAAAAAAAATGAAGCGTCGACCAATGCGTCCGCGTCAGCACCACGCAGCCGCCCCGGTGGCGCAGTGGTCTAAGCGATGGCCTCTGATCATTCGTCCGTAAGGGGCCCGGGTTCGAATCCCGGTGAGGCATGGATGTTGTGTTTGTCTTACGGCACGGGCTCTCTCCCTTCCCTGGAACCAGTGACCCTAAATTAGGGACGGGCGACTGCTTATAGCCCATTGAGTTGCTCACGGTGGTCGTTAAACCTCCAATCAAAAAAAAAAAAAAAAAAAAAAAAAGCACCACGCAGTAGGGACAACGAAGAAAATCGACGTATTTCTGGTGAAACGTCAGGTGGGGTATCAGCAGCGGAAGCCGCCATTTGCAATATTAGCTATGTGAACACATGAAATAGCACCTTGGAGCCACCCAGTATATTTTTAACCCAAAGTTCTGCTTGAAATGCATATCCACACCTGTTTTGAAATCCGTATTTTGTAGGAGTCACTATGGAGTAATAGGCAACTTTGGATGAAATTTATACAAATGTTCTTTATAACTTCGGGTAAGGTAGCTTGTATTTCGGTCAGCACCCCGTATAATGGATTTGAAGTTGGTTTTTGTAATGGATTTGAAGTTTGCTATGTCCATTTGTATACTCGAAACTATGGTTAAGATTTTGGCATATGTGTTTAAGAATTAGCCAAATGGAACCTTTTCATTCATGTCTCAGACAAGGCACCACCCAATTTGCACAGCTGTAATTTCAAGAGCATTTTTTAATAACGCGAAGGCTCTAAAGTCAGTAAAATTAAAAAAGAAAAGTCCAAAGTGATTCTGGAAATCGGAACATATCCTGTGTAAATAAATTCCAGTTTCTTTTCTTTTCTCTTGTGATTGAAAGTTTAGCGACCACCGTGAGTAACTCAATGGGCTATAAGCAGTCGTCCGTCTCTAATTTAAGGTTACCAGTTCCAGGGAAGGGAGAGAGCCAGTGCCGTAAGACAAACACAACATCCATGCCTCACCGGGATTCGAACCCGGACCCCTTTCGGACGAATGATCAGATCGCTTAGACCACTGCGCGACCGGGGCGGCAATTCCAGTTTCAAGCGCGTTTAATAGTATTATAGCTGTTTAACTCTAAGCAAGTGGAACAGATTTGACATCAGAGTAGAAATGCCGATTCTGGGTTCGTATTCAAAGACCACGCAGCATTCCAGCCACTGCATTGCTTTGGGAAGGTATGCAATTCTTTCTTTAGGTTAGACGCAGAAGACCATGCTTTCAGCTATGTGAAAACACAAATTTGTTCGCGCCCTCTTCACTCCGGAGTAAGTTGCTCTCCCAACTCAGCTGCACGGACGGAATGTACCGCTGCAGATTTTTCGTCTTTTTTTTTTTTTTTTGATTGGAGGTTTAACGACCACCGTGAGCAACTCAATGGGCTATAAGCAGTCGCCCGTCCCTAATTTAGGGTCACTGGTTCCAGGAAAGGGAGAGAACCAGTGCCGTAAGACAAACACAACATACATGCCTCACCGGGATTCGAACCCGGACCCCGTTCGGACGAATGATCAGAGGCCATCGCTTAGACCACTGCGCCACCGGGGCGGCTTTTTCGTCTTGATAAGTGATTTACCCCGTAGTACGTCACAGGTAATTCAACACATTTAAAGATGCAATTATAATAACTACAGTACGAAATCTTCGAATTTCTTTATTTGAATTTTAATGTTTAAAGTGAATGTTTTATACAAGAGCTTAGAAAACCTCATATCCTGAATGATTAATTACATGCTATTTTGCCTTGACATTTAAAAACCTGTACATGAAATTACCACTGAGAAGAAACTGACTTAATTTAGAAAATTAGCAGAATGAATGGGGTGAATAAGCAGATCAAGTGACAAACCGCTTTGGAGATTCCAAATATGAAATGAACCGTCCGCACAAAAGACGCTTTCCAATAAGCGTGGGCATTGTTCATTGTTTTACCCACGAACTGCGTGTGTTCGTTATTGTTCGCTCACGAATTGCAGACTGGGGACAATCATTTCTTAAAAAATGTCTCAAAGACACCGTTCAGATGTTTTGTTAGGGTGGCACGCAATTAGAAGAATGAATATTGGCTTGTCTAATCTGATGTAGACAGATAGGTGGACGTGTCTCGCATGGTGCATTACTGGGTTCTGAAAACAATTCAGCTGGAAGAGCAGCACAAGGTCGGCGAAGAGTCACATCATCACTTGATGATCACTGTCTGACATTAACGTCTATTGGTCATAGAGCACGGCGTGTTCGGCAAGTCATATTGTTCACAAGAAAGAGAATTCCAAGTAGACGATTTAACGAAGTCTTGGCGAGAGGAGCTTTATACAAGACATCCACGCACACCGGCCTCTGAATTAGAAACTTTTATGCAGATGTACGTAAACGTCCCTTACGCAGCGTATATGCAAAACCAATGGTCACGTGCGTCACCACGTGATATAGGCAACTATTTAAGACTGCTGGTCATTAGTAATCATCAGTAGTGCTGATCACAATGGGAAAAATAAAGTATCTTTCGGAATTCGATATAGGTCTTATTCTGGGTGCTCGTCTGGCTGGAGAGACGATTTTGAAAACAGCAGAGCTGACCGGTTTTTCAAAAGGTGAGATATCCAGCATCTTTAATCAGTATAATCCACATTGCTTGTCTAAGAGGCGTAACTGTGGGGCGACGGCAATCTGCCAGGAACGAGATCGCCGTCGTCTGAGAAGGCTTGTACGGGGAAACAGGACTTCCTGTGTTTTCAGCAGTTGATAGAAGCTTCAATGAAGGCTCTTTTCGACCCATATCTCAGCGAATTATGTGCAAGGAATTGAAGAGGATTGGTATTGGTATTCGTATGTCTATACGGAAACACCGATTTCTGGGAATAGCTCGAAAGTTTGTCTACAGTGGCGTCAGGGAATAACCGTGACTGGAAAGCTGAAAAAAAAGATGTGGTCCGAGGATTCACGGTACACCTTGTTCTGTACCGACGATCGGAAGAGAGTTTGGCGGGAGACCCATGAAGCAATGGACCTTTCTGAACCAGTTCGCCTTATAAATACAGCTCAAGGTTCTAGTGGTGATGTCGCGGTGTAGGCCACGTTCTGTTGGCACAGAAAGGGTCCCCTGATATTGCTAGAAGGTCCAGGACACCCGACACTGAACATTGTTGTCTCTCAAGTCCATCCTGCAATGTTGACTTTTATCCAGCAGGTGACGGCTGTTTCATGGACGATAATGCCACTGTTCATCGCGCAACATGTGTTCAACAGAGGTTTCGCCATCTTCCCTGGCCACCACAAATACCGGATCTGAATCCCATTGAGAATGTGTATGACACATTACAAAAACAGGTCTGGGGGCAAAGTCGTCTTCCTCAAATCTGAGCCAGTTAAAGGGCTGTCTGGTGAGCGCCTGGTATGCGGTAGACGAAGATATACCTACTGGAATGCATACCAAGCCGCATGCGTGCTGTAATTTTGCATAAAAGAGGCCCAACACCGTATTCAATAAACGGTTCTAATTCAATGATATTCTGGAATAGTTAACACACGTTCTTTTCAGAATAATTCAGATGATATTCTGAAATAGTTAACACGTTCTTTTTCAGTATAATTCAAATCATATTCTGGAATAGTTAACACACGTTCTTTTTCAGGATAATTCAAATGATATTCTGGAACAGTTAGCACACGTAGTTCAGGATAATTCAAATGATATTCTAGAATAGTTAACACACGTTTTTTCAGGATAATTTAAATGATATTCTGGAATAGTTAACACACGTTATTTTCAGGATAATTCAAATGATATTCTGGAATAGTTAACACACGTTCTTTTTCAGGATAATTCAAATGATATAAAGGAATAGTTAACACACTTCTTTTTAGGATAATTCAAATGATATTCTGGAACAGTTAACACACGTTCTTTTTCAGGATACTTCAAATGATATTCTGGAATAGTTAACACACGTTCTTTTAAGGATAATTCAAATGATATTCTAGAATAGTTAACACACGTTCTTTTTCAGGATAATTCAAATGATATTCTGGAACAGTTAGCACACGTTCTTTTTCAAGATAATTCAAATGATATTCTGGAATAGTTAACACACGTTTTTTCATGATAATTCAAATGATATTCTGGAATAATTAACACACGTTCTTTTCAGGATAATTCAAATCATTTTCTGGAACAGTTAACACACGTTTCTTTTCAGGATAATTCAAATGATATTCTGGAATAGTTAACACACGTTCTTTTTTAGGATAATTCAAGCCGCCCCGGTGGCGCAGTGGTCTAAGGCGATGGCTTCTGATCATTCGTCCGAAAGGGGTCCGGGTTCGAGTCCCGGTGAGGCATGGATGTTGTGCTCGTCTTACGGCACTGGCTCTCTCCCTTCCCTGGAACCAGTGACCCTAAATTAGGGACGGGCGACTGCTTATAGCCCATTGAGTTGCTGACGGCGGTCGTTAAACCTCCAACCACACACACAGGATAATTCAAATGATATTCTGGAATAGTTAACACACGTTCTTTTTCAGGATAATTCAAATGATATTCTGGAACAGTTAACACACGTTATTTTTCAAGACAGTTCAAACGATTTTTTGGAACAGTAACACACGTTCATTTTCAAGATAATTCGGATTGACTTTATGGATTAAATGAATAATACTCATGTGGAGATAATATGTTACCTGATCTCATCCCTAAACTGGCAAGTAGTATTATGAAAACAGGGGTATTGTTTTTCTCTTCCGGGATTTGCCGACGGCACGATAATTTAATTTTATGAAGTGTTTCTCGTCGCTAATTTAAGGGCACTTGTTCCAGGAAAGGTACAGCTAAGCAGAGGTAGTCCACTGATCAGAGCAAACGTTAAACGCTGGCTGGCTATGACCCACCCAGTTTATCATGAACCACATAAAACACCGTGATTCGAAGCGAATATCAAACCATCAGTCCCTGGGCACTGAACCACTCTGTTGAAAATAAGGTAATCTGGTCCTTACTCCTGTTACAGAGATTCGGTTCTAGAATTTTAGGAATATACACTGGCGGAAAGTGAAAAAAGAACACCAACAAGGAATTGGCGGACGAACATGAAATTTACATATGTTAATGGGGTCAAGTTTACGTAGGTGTGATGTTAATTTAGGGAACCAACCGGCGAGCGCTTATGCCACAGCACGGCATAATATGCAAATTATCGTCGGTGGTATTTAAGGAGTACGGCGAAGTGAATGTAATCAGTCGTCGGCGTACGGACACGTGCGAAGACCCTGAAGAAGCTGCTATGCCTGGACATGGAAGACGTGTACGATTTCAGCAGTTATCGGACTTTGAGCGAGGTCGTCTATTCGGACTCCGCGAGGCCGGGTGGTCGTATCGTCGTATTGCGGAGCGAATTGGACGGGAAGTATCGGTGGTGGTACGATGGTGGCGTAGATGGTCTGCGGAATATTCCCACAAGAGAAGACGTGGAACCGGGAGTCACAGACGGACTGATGAGCGGACCGATCGACGCATATGAAGAGCGGCGTTAAAAACATCCACTGCGACGCAAATCCGAGCTGCCGTTGCACCTGAGGTGACTGTGCGAACAATCCGCAACCGTCTACTGGATGCAGGACTACGTGCACGTGTGCCTCTGGCATGTGTACCTCTGACTACAGCCCACAGTCAGGAACGGCTGCAGTGGTGTTGCCAACGTCTGCACTGGAGAACGCAATGGCGATCTGTCGTGTTCAGCGATGAAAGCAGATTCTGCTTGGGAGCCTCCGATGGCCGTATGCGTGTTCGCAGACGCACAGGGGGACGTCTCCACCCTTCTTGCATCCGCCAGCGACACACAGGGCCTACACCTGGTCTCCTGGTGTGGGGAGCGATCATCTATCACTCCCGTACACAACTAGTGTTTGTACCGGGTACGTTAAACAGCACCTCCTACATCAACAACATCATTCAGCCCGTTGTTGTGCCATTTGTAAGGTCGGTCCATCGTGGTGTTTTCCAGCAAGATAACGCACGCCCACACATGGCACGTGCAACGCAACATGCACTTCAGGGTGTGAGACAACTTCCATGGCCTGCACGTTCACCGGATTTATCCCCCATTGAGCACGTGTTGGATTTTATGGGGCAACGACTTATCCCATCTCCACGGCCAGCCACTACCATCCCCGATTTACGCGTCCAGGTTGAGGATGCTTGGAACTCAATACCTCAAACTTACATCCAACATCTGTACGACAGACTCCATGTCAGAATTGCACAGTGTGACGCAGTTCATGGCGGTTCAACCTCGTACTAACCATGTTACATGGAAATGTTATTTTTCAGTTTACCAGCAAATACAGCTGTATTTTGCCATAATGTTTTGATCACGTTATCCTCTGTATTCCGTTATTATGCTGAATAAATTTCGTTGGTATCAGACGTCTCCTTCTTGGTGTCCTTTTTTCACTTTCCGCCAGTGTATATTAAATCTCATTCGCAACTTTTATTTCGCTTTAGTGCTCATTTTCCTTTGTTTCCGCGAAACGTGAGAGAAATTTCGCTGTGTCACTCCTCTATGAAACATCGGAGACACGGTTTATTTAGAGACGCCAGTTTGTCACATTTTGCCAGCAGTTACATAGCCCTTGAGCGGAAATCGAACCCGCATTTCCCGATTTCTGTTCGAGCAGGCTATCCGTTGCACCACGTAGGGCGATCAAGTCCTACGTATTTGAGTATTAAGTATCAGAACATTCCCAGAGTTTCTTTCGCCAGTCGAAGCTATTCTGCTCCCTCGTAGCATCAAGTAAATCAGGAGTCTGTTTGGTAGATTCTGTGGATGAAATGTTCTTCTCACACCCCCTGGAGATATGTCAGAATCGTTAATACAGCAATCAGATATCTCTAAATTGCCTGTATTTACAGGCAAGAAGAATATTTCTTTTTCTTCTACAGTATTTGTATTTACAGATGATTGAGATGTTGGAAAAGTCTGACTTACCGTTCAAAAAAATACACTCATCGTCAAAAAAAAAAAAAAAAAAAGAAAACAGTTGCACCCAGAAGGACGTGTCGGATTGCAATGCTATTCGGGAGGAAGGTAAAGGTTACCAGGAACAATAAATGATTAAACGTTGAGGGCAATACTTATTGAGCTACACGCCAATAAGTAGTGTCTCTCAGTATGGCGTCGGGCAGCCATGTTTGTACACATAGCATGTCAGACGTCTCGTCATGGAGTTGTACACGTTCCTAATGGTCCGAAGAGCCATCTCTTGCAGCTTTTCAGTCCTGTTGTAGCGTTCCTAGTTCTGCGATAAGCCATTTCTTGCGGCTTGAATTTTCTCATGCGGTTTCTGCAGATTGTGCGGTAGGGGTGGAGTCTACTTCTACCGAGCGTTGTCCTGCTGGGTGGATTCCACTCCTATCGCACAATGGAGCCCAAATAGCATCCCACACATTTTCAATCGGCGATAGCTAGGGCGATGCAGCTGGCCGTGGCAGAGTGTCAGTGCCTTGAAGGCAAGCTCTCGAGACAGCACCAGTATGCGGCCGAGCGTTGCTCTGCTGGAAAATCACACCGGAGTGAGTGGCCAGAAAAGGTAGCGCCACTGGAAACAGGACATAATTAAAGTAACGTTGGGATGCCAAAATGCCTGTAATAAAGCCAAAGATAATATGACATCATAGGCAATTGCACCCCACACCATGACATCAGGCCTTCTGGACACGTGACGCTCGGCAACAAACGGTTCATCTTGGCGCTGACCACGGTGCCTCCAAACCCGGATTCGGTAGTCGTCTCCTCCAAGACAAAAGCGGGACTCGTCACTGAAGATTACCCGCTGCCATTCTGAGTGGCTCCATGACAGTCTGGCACGACACCATTGCAGTATTTGACGACGAGGCAATGGTGTTAAGGGCAGTCGTCGTAACGGTCTGCGTGCGTGTAATCCTACTTTGTGCAGCCGTCTGCCAATGGTGCTGGCACTAATCGGGACGATGCATGGAGGGCACCACTGCTCGGTGAATATCCGCAATCGAGGCTGTTGGGTCACTCCGCGCATGTCGGATTACTTGTCGGTCCTCTCTCTCCGTGGTTCGTCTAGGATTCCCAGAGTCTTCCTGTCGCTGCTGCTGGGTGCCTTGTTCTATTCGCTTCCGCTAACAGAGTGCTATAGTTATATCCACACGACCGATATGGCACCCAATACGGCGATAAGACCATTTCCCTTCCCAGAGCCCGATGATGCGACCCCTCTCTAACTCCTCCAACTGCTCGAATTGCTTCCGAACTTTTTTCCGAGGCATACTTCACTTGCAAAGGAAGCATGCCTCGGAACAAACAACCAACACAACAGCATGAGTTAGAATGGCAAGCACGCGCAACGGGACAACCTTATACTGTATAACCGGTCACGCACAGCGCTACGACCTCTCCTTGTTGCCGTCACATGCACGGCCGAGCGTGATACATGAATCATGTGCATGTCTCACGATGTCAAACCTACCCACCAAGTTTCATTCCTGTCGGTTGCTTCCTTCTGGGGTCAACTATTTTTTTGACGATGAGTGTATAACAATTTTGTGTGAAATTTCAGATTCGAAGTTTCGTGCATCACAAACTCCCAATTTTAATGAAATGGTATTTGCAGGTTGAGAGTGGAAAATTCGCATTTGTACCCTGAGCCACATTCACGAACTTGAGGAGAGAACGGATCGTCTGGCTTCGAGAGGACTTAATGCCGTTTCGCGAAACTACTGAAAGTTCTGGCCGAGAAATGTTTGCAATTGATTGATGTTGGAAAAATTTAAAGGGAGAAGGAAAGGGAGAAGAAAACACGCATCAAAACGAGCGCAAGATAAGCTTTTTCTCTTCTATGAGTGACTGGTCGCAGAGCAAACGCAGCGCCCTCATGCCAATGGATGCCTAACTAGGCTAAGAAATGAATACCATAATCGTCTTCCACAAAGCGCGTTGTCTGTTCCTAAAAATCTTTCTTTTGGGCATCCTAAGCTTTTTCTCTTCTATGAGTGACTGGTCACAGAGCAAACGCAGCGCCCTCTTGCCAATGGATGCCTAACTAGGCTAAGAAATGAATCCCATAATCGTCTTCCACAAAGCGCGTTGTCTGTTCCTAAAAATCTTTCTTTTGGACATCCTAAGCTTTTTCTCTTCTATGAGTGACTGGTCGCAGAGCAAACGCAGCGCCCTCATGCCAATGGATGCGTAACTAGGCTAAGAAATGAATCCCATAATCGTCTTCTACAAAGCGCGTTGTCTGTTCCTAAAAATCTTTCTTTTGGACATCCATCTGAGTTCTATTGTCGGTGTAATAATTTCCTCTATGTTTTTACTGGTTGTAGAAATTGGGTTAGAAAGTCTATACCACTATTTAAAAATTTTCTTGATAAAACTGCCAACGCCGGCTTACATTTTTCTTTCGCAGAGTGATAGCACGTTTAGGTTGCGTAGCAGGTAGCCAATTAATCGAATTGTCGAGTTACACGGCGTAGGCAAGGACACTCAGTTGCGTTTAACTACTATTAAGTTTGGTAATCAGCAAGCTCAGGAGATTTGTTCAACTATTACAATCAAATTTTCAGTAAACGATATCCATACATGCTCGTAATTAGATAATTTCGAGTATGTACTATGGTATAGCAAAATTTTGCCGTTTACAAACATTTGCAATCTTTGTTAAAAATACATGTACGAAATAAAACCGATTAACGAATTTAACTGAGCATGCTCCAACTAAAGTGAAGACTTCGTACCAAAAAAATTACTCAACTAACAGAAAACAATATTCACAAATCGAGCAATTTAAATCGAGCATTTTAAATTGTGAAATCAGAAGTACCTTAGGCTTTGGTCCTGAGCCCTTTATTGTTTAATATACAGAGTCGAGTCGCATTATTGTGACCTCCTCCTGCTTTTGACGTCAACCGCGCGTATCCAATGAAAGAAGGCACGTGTCGTGAGCTTGGTTTGGAGGGTACATAAGGTGTGCTGTAGGCAACCTAAAAACATATCACTCGTTGCTGTCATAGATAAAAGAAGCGATTTATCAGATTTGCAAAAAGAGGCGATGATCGGCTTTGGGTCCAAGGGTGGCAGTATTTCTGAAGCAGCGCAGTTTGTGAACTGTTCGTGTGCTGCTGTGGTTAAAGTGTATCGTGATTGCAGAAATGGCACCATTGCGAATAAGCGACGTGGAAACTGCGGAGCACCACGTGCCATTAATGTTAGAGGTGAATGTCGGCTTCGAAGGTGCGTGAGGGCCGATCGACACGCTACAGTGGAGCAACTCACTGGCCGAATGAACCAAGGGGCTAACGGAAGTGTGTATAAAACGATAGTTCAGCGAACCCTGATACGCATGGTGCTCCGATGCAGACGGATAGCCACTGCACCTATGCTAACGAAGGTGCATCGGCAGAAAAGGCTTACACTTGCACGGCAGTATCGGAATTGGACTTTCGCTGATTGGCAAAGGATTGCCTTTTCCGATGAGTCACGTTTTCTGCTTCATCAAACGGAAGGACGTTGGCGTATAAGGCGATAAACATCGGAGAACAAACACTCTTCAACAACTGCTGAAAGAACACAAGCTTGTGAGGGCAGCGTTATGGTCTCGGGAATGTTTTCGTGGCATTCTCTGGGTCCACTCATAGCTGTGGAAGGCACTATGGACCGAAATCGTTATGAATCCATCCTTGCAGACCACGTATTCCCATACATACTGATTGTCTTCCCTGGGGCGGATGGGATCTTCTCGACAATGCGAAGTGTCACACAGCTAGAAAGGTCCCAGAGTGGTTGGAAGAGCACGATGAAGACTTCAAATACTTCCCTGGCCCCATAATTTCCCAGACTTAAACCCAATTGATCATTTGTGGAACCACCTCGATCGTGTTGTTCGCTTTATGGATCCTTCACCACGCACCCTTCCGTTGCTGTCAGATGCACTGCAGTCAACATGGCTCCACATACCTGTGAAAACCTTCCATCACCTTATTGAGTCACTCCCAGCTCGTCTTGCTGCTGTCCGCGCTGGTCACAATAATGTGACTCGACAGTGTATATATTAGTGATTTGTTTTTACTGTCAACACATATGAACCTTTTTCTGTGCGGATAAAATAACTATTCTTTTAAACGGAAAAAAACTTAGGTGAAATTTTAACACAATGTAATAATCAGTTGCAAACTATTTCCGACTAGTTAAATTAAAATGAATTAATAATCAATGTTATTTAAGGTAAAGCAATGATTTTCTCTAATTCGTTATCTCCTTTAACATCAACTGTACAAATATTATTTAACAATACAAGAATTGTTATAGTACCTGAATTTAATTACTTGGGAACTAGAATAAATTTTGACCTTAAATGGAATAATCATATTGATTTTCTTTTAAATAAATTATCCAGAAACATTGGTATAGTAAGTGATATTCTGACTGATCTTACAACTAAAACTTTGATCTCATTGTATTACACATTATTTCAAACTCATATTAATTTTTGCATATTATCTTGGGGACAAACCACGCAATACAATATTAATAAATTACAAATTATACAAAATAAATATATTAGGCTAACTGATCTTAAATCATAGCCTAATCTTCGACCTTTAATAAATTTTAAAACAAGAGTTTATCCTAACATACATAATATACTAACTATTACTCAGCTATATTATTTAATCTTGGTAAAATAATGTTCAAACAAATTAAATATATCAGTGAATGAAATACGGGATTACACTATTGTACAATACAAATTTAGAAGATATGGACGTCAAGTCAGATAATATCCAAAAACTTGAAAATTTCGCTGTCCTGAAGTGGGAACTGAATCCACGTCTCCTGGATAGCGCCCGGTATGTTAACCACTACACCACCTAGGACGACCAAGCTTCAAGTTATCGATTAATTTGAATATAACCATTACAGGATTCGCTAGTCAACGTAACCGGCATTCATATATAGCGTATCTGTAGGTTTTCCACGTGATTCCCCGGAGACGCATAAAATAACAATGAATGAAATGAAATACGGGATTACACCATTGTATAATATAAATTTAGAAGATGGGAATCCGTTTATTGGTGCAAATACGACATGGATGTTAAGTCAGATAATACCCGAAAACTTGAAAATTTCGTCGTCCTGCAGCGGAAATTGAACCCGCGTCTCTCGTATAGCGCCCGAGTATGCTAACCACTACACCATCCAGAACGACCAAGTTTCAAGTTTCCGATTAATTTGAATATAACCATCACAGCATTCGCTAGTCGAAGCAACCGGCATTCATATATAGGGAATCTGGAGGTTTTTCCTGTGATTGCGCCTCCGGACAAAAATCCTAATTTATATCTGACTTAAGAAACTTCATATAATCTGACTTAACAAACCTCATTTTATCTGATTGAACACTATATCATCTGACTTAATCATAATTATAATACTTAATCATCGGATATTATCTGACTTAATATTTATGTCATATTTACAACAACAAACGGATTCACATCTTCCAAATTTGTATTGAATTAAATATAATTTACATTCAGATCTAATATTACTTAATACACATGAGCATTCCTATGAAACAAGGAATAAATTACAATTAAAACCTATTTTTCTGAAAACGGAAAGAATGAACCTTACCTTAAATTACAGAGGTCCTCAATACTGGAATTCTTTACCCAGTGACCAGACCAATTTAAATAATTTTAATTTATTAAAAAACAAACAAATTTTTTTCACCTAAAAATTTTTTTTATGAAAAAAATAATAATAATAAAAAAAAAATGGGGTGAACTTATTTTGATTGTCTGACTTGATGTGTCTATGTGTTGTTTTATTTGTTTTTCTTTTTCGGGGAGTAGAGGGCTATGTCAGGCCATTTTTGGACTTTTCCCTTGTCTTCTCTGTTGTTTCTGTACATGATCGATTTTTATGAATCGTCAAAATGTTTTTTGTTTTCTTAGAATCATGTAACAACAAAAATAAATAAATAAATAAAAATTATGAAATGAAATAAAATAAAATGAAAAAGTGATAAATGAACGCGAAGCGGAAAACTTGAGTTGATCCCGGTGGTGCGTAAGAAAGTAAACAAACTATGCACGCTGTTTTTCTGTCGAACTGATCATGTAGTTCGACATCCACGCTTGGAGATAGAGCTGCGATTAGCTCCAGCTCCAAGCTTTAATTTACTTATCGTTAGAGTAACGACGTTTATTCTCTACCCGCTTTGGCACGCATCATCTGAGGCCGTGAGCAGAACTATCCAGAAGAACCGATGAAATATACTAGCGGAGCATACAACGATGCCGTTGGGAAATAAATAAATCACTTCTAACTATATTAGGAGTATTGTTTTGCTTCACTACAACAGTTCGCAAATTGTTTTTATTTTTGTTGAATCGCCTAGTAACGCGTAGGACAACCTTTCGCTCTTCCAGCAGCTGCAACACGTCTTCGCATGGACTCTACTAGGCTATTCAACATTTTCCCGTGTTCGGTTTCAGACTCAAACGTATTGTTCCGCAAATGCTCAATCGGATTCAGATCTGGAAACTGAGATGGACATTAAAGGGTTGCGAACTTCTTAGGCCAATCAGTCTTTCAAACAAACGGGAATGATGAGATGGAGCGCCAAATTGATTGTTCAATTGCCTGTTCAATTTTTTACACACAACTTCTTGTTCTTTTCTTCTTCGTGAGTTTGTTGAAAACTACAAATATCAAACGTCACGCACACCTGCAACAGGGAGACTTCGACTGGCTTCACCTTTTCCCAGTACATGCCATTCATGGTACACAGAGCATTCGATTTCAATCTTATTCTTTAAACATTGTTTTAAGTATTGCACTTGCACACTCAAATGCTATAACGTACGCGTAGCTATAATAAGTTAGAAATAAATTATCCTGCTCCCCCAAGATTCTCAGATGATGAGGCGAACTGACTCGTAAGCCCTTCAATGTTTTACCTTCACGGCGGTGTTTGTGCTGTTCTTTTTCTAATTGTGTGCTATTGTTTCGTCTGTGTTATCCTGTAAATCATGCCCAGCCAATGTCATGTGACACGATGTGTTTCTCTTTGTCACTTCTGCAATTTTTTATTCAATAAGCTTTGCTTGCAGCATTTGTTATTCATCCCCATTGTCATTGCAGTGTATATACCATCATGTTTTTTAACAGCTTTGTATTATTTCCCAGTGAGATGCCCAATACTGTACGTCTCCCTCTTATGTTTTCTTATGATAAATTAGAATAAAGCGATTTTGAAACCTTCAACTCTAATCCCCGCAAATTCAAGCCACCATAATTCCCACTCAAGACTTAAAATATGACAGGACGAATAGCTCTTTCAGTCGGTAAAATGTCTATAAAGATAACACCTTTCGTTTGTTTAAAGAAAACATTGTCTGCTCCAGAAACAAAAACTCTACCTGGATCACTTGAAAAAAAGAAAAGAAAAAGCATACATCATATATTATATCACACCCATTCTACTGCAACCTGTCACTTTTCTGACCTTGTGTTCGTATTCTATAAAGCACTTATATGTCCTAAACCTTAATCCCTATAGGTAGGCTGATAGGATAACATCTGCTTCATGTTGTTACCACAAAGACATAGAAGTCAGATCAGAGATATTAATTTATCGATCACGAACCCGATTTCCTTTGTATAACTGTGTCCCTCCTATTAGAGGTGATTGATGTCTGTTGACTAAAACAATGACACAAAGGCTGTTGTTTAAAGGAGTGCATAACACAAAGAATGACTAGGAATTTCTTGTTATCCAGTTAGAAGTGAAAAAAAAAATTAAAAGGGTAAATAGGCGAAAATAAAGAATAAACTGAATTTCGTCGTTTCAGGCATGATTATCCGTAAATTCCTGCTGTTCGAACGGATTACGGTTTAACCCTCTGTGGTAGGGGCATATTAGTGAAAAAATAATTAGGGGGACGTACGAATCAAACAAAATAATAGCTTCGATGTTTATCTCGCCATTTTTCGAGCGAAATAAAGAAACCTTCTCAATCGATAATTTTATTTCTTGGGAATTTAAGAGGAGAGCTCTTTAATGTTCTGATGAAAGCGAAGCAAAATTTCTCTGGTTTTTGCGTCCCTCTGTAAAATGATCAAAATGAATTTCTTTAATGATTCTGTTTGATGTGAAGAACAGACGAACCATTTTGTAATTATTTTCAAACAATTCCTTCATTGCGATTTTTAGCACGTCTTTTGTAAAAAAAGATCGTGCTTATGTTACCGGTTTGTCCGTCCGTCTGTACCCACGATATCTCTGCAACTATATTAATCCGATTTGAAAAATTCTTTTTGCATTGGGAAGCTTGAAATATGTGAATGATGATCCTTTATTTCGTTTATTTTTCTACGATGTACAATTTTGCCGCTAGAGGGCGTAAATGCAGATGATGTCGAATTCAAAAAAACGTTTTATTCCACATATTTGCTTCTAAACATCCGATTGAAAAAATTATTTTATCTTTCGATTCCATTTATGTCGAAGAGTATTTTAGATATACGAGTAGTTTCTTTTTCAAATTACGCATAGATTTTCCGCTAGTAGTAAAAGTAAATTACGTTTTCCCCGATAACTCTTCTTCTAAAACTGCGATTTGAAAACTTTTTTCTTCAGCGTATACACCTTCTGATGGATAATCTTTTGCATATAATTTCAAATTTTTGGTAAGGAATACTTTGGCCACCAGGGGCGTAAGAGTTAATTTTTGCTTCGATGTATTTGCCATAAAATCTGAGCTTTTAAAATATCGATTGAAAAATTTCTTTCGTGGACTGATGCCACGCACATCGATAAACCTTTTCGGAATATTTTCTTCTTTAAATATTCTACAGTTTCTCCGCCAGGGGCGCAGATGTATATCTGATTTTTGTCAATATCTCTACTTCTAGGAATCCGATTTGAAAAAAACCTTATTTGTTGGATAGTGTTTTCAGTGTGACATGTTTTTCATATAATTTCAAAATTGTCAAGTAATTCATAGACTTTCCGCTAGGGGGCACAGAGGTAAATTGCGTTTCCCCCTTTATCTTTGTTTTTAAATCTCCGATTTGTAAAATTCTTTCTGCACCGGATACAGCTCCTGAAGGGAAATCGTTTGCACATAATTTCTAATTTTTGAAAAAAAAAAAAAAATGGTTTGGCCACCAGGGGGCGTAAATCTTAATTTTCGCTTCTGATGTATTTTCAGCAAAATATGAGTTTCTAAATTCTCGATTGAAAAAAAACGTCGTTTGTAGACCGATACTACTCATGTCGACAAACCTTTTAGAAACATTTTTTCTTAAAATAATAAATGGTTTCTACGCCAGGGGGGGGGCGTAGATGTATATCTTATTTTTGTCAATATCTCTACTTCTAGGAGTCCGATTTGAAAAATTCCTTCTTTGCTGGATAGTGTTTCCGATGCGAAATGTTTTTCCTATAAATTCAAAATTTTCAAGTAGATCATAGACTTTCCGCTCAGGAGCACAAAGGTAAATTGCGTTTTCTGTATTATTTCTGCTTCTAAAACTCCGATTTGAAAAATTCCTCCTGTATCGCATACAAGACCTGATGGAAAATATTTTTCACATAATTTCTAATGTTTGGTAAAGAGTGGTTTGGCCACCAGGGTGCATAAATGTTAATTTCCGCTTATGATGTATTTGTAGCAAAATCTGGACCCCTGAAAACTCGACAAATTTTTTTTTCGTTGGACCGATACCGCTCATATGGAAAAACCTTTTGAGAATACTTTCTTCCTAAAATAATGCATGGTTTTCCCACCAGAGAACGTAAAGTCACATCATATTTTTGTCGATATCTCTGTTTCTAATAGTCCGATTTAAAAAATTCTTTCGGTGTTGGAGAGCGTTTCCGGTGCGAAATGTTTCTCATATAAATTCATGTTTTTCTTAACGCACAAGTCTGCCCCCAGAAGGCGTAAGCTCACGATTCCGTTTACAGCAATATCTGAGGGATTAAAAACCCGATTGAAAAACTTCTCTCTTCCGTCAGATACTATTGTTTTGTTTTCCATACCGGTTCCATTGACATTGAATAGCGTTGATAAATTTAATTTTCGTCAGAACGGATTCAAAAGACGTGCTTATTACATTCGAAAATTCGGTGTCATCTTTCTTGTTCGATAAACTTCCAGAATAATAAGAAAATCATAACATAATGCCATTAAGGATTTTTAGCAAGTCTTTTGAAAAATAAATTTTCGTGTTCATATTACCACTACGTCATCAGTCAGTCTGTGGATAATACACAAATCGATGAGTCATTACATTGTGTCCACCTACCTAATAAGCAGTAGGGCCCCCTTTGGCCAGCAAAACAGCGGTCACTCGGCAAGGTATTGATTCGATGAGGTGACGATAGGCATCCTGGGATAACTGGTACCATAATGTTAACAGCAGGTCCTCCAGTTTCTGTACATTTCGGGGTGGTGGTGATTCAGCGCGAACCCGCTTTTCCAAATCGAACCACAAATATTCGACGGGGTTCGTGTTTGGTGAATTTGGAGGACAGGGCATTAACAGAAAATCACCGGCATGTTTCTCGAACCACTCCTTTACGATTCTGGCAACTGTGACATGGCGCATTATCCTATTGGTAATGACCATCACCAGCAGGGAACACAGTTGTCATGAATGGGTTAACTTGGTCCGCAAAGATGTTCAGATACCTAACAGCTGTCCAGAATTGTGCTATTGAGATAATGGCGCCTAAAGTGTCCCAACGAAACACCGCCCACAGCATAATACCGCCGCCGTCGGCTTGCTTCCGCCCAACAGTGCCTTCAGATGCCAAAACCTCCGTTGATAATTGGTATATTCGCGCTCGGCCGTGTACGTGGAGCACCAGGAATCTTGATTCGTCAGACCAGGCCACTTTTTTCCGATCGTCCAAGGTCCAATCTCGATGATCATGGGCCCATTTCATGCGTTGTTGGCGATGACGTGCAGCACGCATGGGGACTTAGCTGGGTCTTTGACTACGTAGGGCCATACGCAGAAGGCTGCAATGAACTGTGTACTGTGACACATTGCTCTGATCACCACTATTGTAGCTGCGGGTGATTTGTTGCAGCGTGGCTCTACGGTCATCAATGAGCTGCGGACGACACATGGCTGAACGACGGTTCATCATTGGACCATCTGTTCATCACTTTTGATACGTACTCACTACAGCGGCACGTGAACAACCCACAAGCTGCGCCGTTTCCGAGATTGTAGTTCCGAGACGACGTGCCATCAGAATTTGTCCTTTCTCAAACTCCGATAAATCGGCAGCTTTTCCCATTCTGAACTCCGAACACTCTACTAACCGAAAGCCGCTCCTCGGATTGTATATATACTGCTCTGTGAATTTCACCTGCGCCACCGTTCGGTCTCCAGGCGGGCTTATTTCTCTAGGCTGAGGTAGTCATAATGAAATGGCTCATCGCTGTATATCTATGCACACATTAGTTAGATTTACAAAACATTCTGTCTGCACTGGGAAGCCTGAGCTGTGAGAACGATAATCTTTACCTTTTCGTCTTTTGTCGATGTATAACATCTCCGCCTGGGTACGCAAATGCAGATGCTATAGAATTCAAATAATATTTTAGTCCATATCATTGCTATTGAATATCGCATTGAAAAGATCTCTTTCATTCTACAACGAATACCATTTTACGTAAAGTTTCTTTTTCAAACAATGCACAGTTTTGCACATTAGAAGAGTAAATATATGAAATTTAGCCCGATATTTCTGCTTCCGGAAATCCAATTTGGAATTTTTTTTTACGTCGTACAGAGTTTGTTGGGCAGTTTTGCCACTAGGCGACGTAAATTCATATTTTAGTTTCCGATATATTTGCAGCAGTGTCTGTGCTCTTAAAC
Source organism: Macrothele yani (assembly GCA_039090855.1). Taxonomy (NCBI): domain Eukaryota; kingdom Metazoa; phylum Arthropoda; class Arachnida; order Araneae; family Macrothelidae; genus Macrothele; species Macrothele yani. The sequence goes on from CM077002.1 coordinate 137,267,861, forward strand.
TTCGAAAAATATATATTTCATTATCAGATACCGTTCATGATAGAAAATGTTTTGCGCACATTTTCTGCTGTTAAAAACGCACAGTTCTTCGGCCAAAGGGAGTAGATTTATATCTTAGTTTTTATCGATATCTCTGTTCTAACAATCCTATTTGAAAAATTATTTCTTTGTCCTACAGTATACCTCCCGAGGAATACTTTCCATATAATTTTTCATAATGCATAATTTTGCCACTAAAAAGCGTAAGTCCATATTTTGGTTTGCAACCTATTTGCAACTGTTTCTGTACCTCTAAAACCCCATTCAAAAGTATTTTTTCGATCACACATGGACCATCAAGAAAATATGTTTTGCCCACTTTTTGCTCAAAATTATTCACAATTTACCCACTAGGGAGTGCAAAACTATAATTTAATTTTCTCGATATCTCTGCTTCTAAAAATCGTTGGAAAAATCCTGTAATGTAGGTAGCATTCTCTTTGTGGAAATTTTTGCTTATGTTCAAAGATTTTTTGTGGTAAAAATTATGACACTAATTGGCATTAACGAGTATTTCTACTTCTGAAAGCCTATTGCAAAAATATTTTGTGATTGCCATTATTATTTTCTGCATAACTCACCGTTTACCCTGGAATGGGTCAATGTGTAAAACATTCTTCCTATCTGTGCTTGTAGACGTGGTATTTTGAAAAATTATTTTCTCATCGATTAGCTTTTGCTATGAATAATACTTTGGGTACATTTACTGCTTTTTCCTAATTCACAGTTCTGCCGCTAGGCAGCGTAAGCTTGCATTTCTATTTGAAAAAATGTGTCTGATTTTAAATTTCGTTGGAAAAATTCTTTCTTAATAGCATGTTATTTATTATAAGGAATATTTTGGACCCATTTTCTTTTTTCAAATAAGAACAGCTTTTCCACTCGGGTGCGTAACATCATATCCCGCTTTCCATTATATCTCTTCTTCTAATTGTTCGATTTAAAACATTCCTTTTTCTTCCGATAGCTTCTGGTGTGAATAACATTTTGTGTTCCATTTGCGATTCTTCGTGACATACATTTCCGCCGCTAGTGGGCGTAAGCAGATAATTTTATTTGTCGATGATTTATCATTGTAGAAATTAGGCTTCTTTCTTCTTTTGCTGTTGTTGTGTTTGCAATTGTTTGCATTTACTATGAAGAAAAATTTCCTACATAGTGCATCTAATATGAAATTTGGTAGAGCCCTCCTCCGTGCCACAAAAGAAATTTTTACCCAGTAAGAAAATTTATGACATGTTAAAAAACGTAACAATATTTGATCAACAATATGTGATGCACGTGTTAGTGATCATCAACGATCAAGTGCATCACGTGCTTTCAGATTTGGAACAGAATAAGGATGACGTCAAACTTGTAGCTATTTGAGCAAACGAAGCTGACTTTATTGATTTGAAAAATTCCACACACAATCACCTCGTGCAGACGAAATTCTTATTTATTTCGTGTAGCTGCACCTAACTAAACTAGCGTCTCGAGGTAGAGACATCCACATGTATCGAGTTATCTCATTGGCAGCAATAAAACTGGGACCAACCAATTGGCGAACGGCATCGTAACGGCTTTAACAGTTTGGCGGTAATAATGGTGGATAATGGCTACTGCTACGCTGCGAAGAGGTAAGTTTGAGAGAATAAGTAAGTAGTTTTCTTTAAAACTTCTATCTAGTTAATAATTATATTTGGATGGATACTGCGAACAGGTTAAGTTGTTCGATTTGTACTGTTTCATTCGGGTAGAAATACAATTTGAGCCAGATATACGTCGTCGAAGTCGTGACACAGGTTGTTTACATCTTAGTTAACATTAGTTTCTTCGTTGGCGGTTGTCGATAGTCCTGTACAATTGATATTTTAAGGTGAAATTGGATTTATTTGATGTGCTTTTATGTTTTGCAGCTATTATCCACCATTATTACCGTCAAACTGTTAAAGCCGTTAAGATGCCGTTCGCCAATTGGTTGGTCCTAGTTGTATTGCTGCCAATGAGATAACTCGATACATGTGGATGTCTCTACCTCGAGACGCTAGTCCTAACTAATTCGAAGTCATTTATATTTTGGCTCTCTTCGAATAAACAAGCAATTTATATTGTGGTTCATTTGTCTCAAAACATCGAAAATATGTCTCATAAACGAAAAAAATCTGCTGAGGAAGTAACTGCCCAGATGGAAGCAGCAAAAAGACGAAAGGCGGAGGGAGAAAGGGCCCGTTGAGAAAATATGACTGTTGTCCAAAGAGAATGCGATCGGGATCGCCATGGCTTCGCAAATATGACTCCTCATACGTTAGAAACAGTCGGAATAAATCTGCTTGAACCGTTGTTTAGCCACGGTCATATGTATGTGGCAATGCCAAGAGTACGGCGATATGACGACGTCAAGATAAAAATAGTTCCCGGAAAAGAACAGAGGAAATCCATACAGGGTTTAGAGTAAGTGTACACGAAATATGTTGTGCACCAGGAAGTATTGACGAAATAGGGACTCAAGATTTTGCAAAACACATAACAAACAGACGGACAAGCAGACAGACAGGTAGACGGACGGACAGGAAAGCGATGGAAGATCAAGCTCCTCGCGCTGCAACCTAGGTAACGCCAAAAGATCTACCAAGTTCCGAGTCTTATGCCTGCATAGAACGGGCTTTTTCGCTAGAAATAAATAATTAAAAAAATGCTCTGGACATCTTTTTTTCCCCCGTCATTATTAACGGGCTTTCACGTACATTCAATAAATAAATAATTTGGAAAAATTGCTCTGGTTATTTTCTCCCATCATTATTGATGGGGACTCACCTAGTCTTGAATAATTGGGCAGGCTTTTCTTTAGGGGACGAAAACGCACTCTGTTTTTCGCTAAATTTTTTCGTTTTCCAAAAAGCTTCTTTAAAAACTTCTTTTTGTGTCGGAAAAGATTCAAAAGACATGCTTATTCCACCTGAGTAGTTGGTGCAGTCTTTCTTTTTTAATATGTGAAGGTAAATAGGCTTTGCTTAAAATATCACATATTTCTTCATCAAATTCTCTCTCATAACAGATTTTATTAATTTATTCTCTACGAAATGTTAAAAATTACAAAAATGAAAATGTGTTATAATTTTTGCGAATATTATTTTGTTAATAAATCTTGAACAAAAACTGAGGAAATGCTTTTTAAAATGTTATTCTTAAGTGAGTGTGAAAGCTTACAAAGGATGTAAACTGAAATTAGTAGATATGCTAGCATGTATGCTTTAATCAGTCATAACAAAAGCATATACCAAGTGGATGTGTAAGTGAAAGTGAGAAGTCCACGATCCTACGATCAAGCATTTATTAAGTGATTGCTTTTTTTTTTCTTTTTCGGCTGCCATTAATTACACAGGCCTGCAAAATTTTAGTCATGAAAAAGTGTTTGCAATGTAATGACTGATTTTTATGTTGTTTAGTGCGCTGATTTCAAATATAGCATCCATTTTTCTCAATCACGTAAGGATTTTTCACAAAATGGGCTTGAATATATGGGGAAGAAAGCCTATTTCACATATTCTGGCGAAAAGTAGGTCTTTTCAAAATATTTTTAAGTTTTTTTTATGTACAAATTTATTATTTATCAAACTATTGGAAATGATTTGCTAAATTATATTAATAAGAGCAGTTACCATTGTTAATACATCCTGGTATTCACAGGTTCGTATGCTGTCTTTTCCTTTTCCCCTGAGCTCTTTTTGGCATTGTCTCTTGTAGGCAGTATGCGGGTCTTCTCTGTGCAGCATCCAACAGTAGTCCGCCATCATATTGACGTCCCATCTACCTTGGTATCTACGCTCCATCTCCTTGATATCTTGGTGAAATCTTTCTCCCTGTTCTTCACTAACAACACCAAGATTTTCGGGAAAGTAGTCCAAATGCGATTTTAAAAATGCACTTTCAAACTCATCAAACAACCCAAGTCTTTGAATTTCGTTAACATGTTTTCCACGATACATTTAAAGTTGGGGTCCTTAAAATTCCCGAGGAATTTTTTTGACGACTTCCTTAAAAGCTCCATAGGCCTCTTTTTTACTCAAAACAATTTACTTTCAAACGCTTCATCTGTAAAAAGTTTCCGAATATCTGGACCTACGGAAACACCTTCCTTTAGTTTTGCTTCCGACAGTCCTGGAAACTTGTTGCCAAGATATTTAAAGCACTATCCTTCTTTTGATAGAGCCTTAACAAATTGCTTCATCAAGCCAAGCTTGATGTGAAGTGGAGGCAAGAAGACTTTACTGGGATCAACCAAACTTCCCTTTACTACATTTTTGTTTCCAGGTTTTAATGCTTTCCTATGCGGCCACTCCTTTTTGATCCAGTGATTGCCCTTATCCCTACTGTCCCATTCACACAAGAAGCAAGGGTACTTTGTTTATCCTGCTTGTTGTCCAAGAAGCATGGAAAGCACTTTTAGATCACCGCATATCGTCTATCCAATATCTTTATATTTCAATTTGGTGAGAATCAAGGCTAAATTCCCGTAACATTCTTTCAGGTACACAGAATGCCCTAATGACACTGAAGCATACTTGCTGCCATTATGCAGAAGCACTGCTTTGAGGCTTCTTTTTGACGAGTCAATAAAGAGCCTCAACTCGTTCACGTCATACTGTATATTAAACATCTCGATCAATCCAGGAACATTGCTACAGTAAACCAAGCCACTATCTTGAGAAAAGCATGGAACGAAATCTGTTTCTCTCTTTCTGAACCAGGAGAAAGAGGTACCAGGAGCCAATAAATTCTTTTCCTTTAGCCTAGAGCCTAAGAGTTCTGCAGATTCTTTAGAAAGGCCGCAGTCTCTGACTAAATCATTCAATTCCAGCTGGGAAAAAGGTTGGGGCTCCCTGCTATCTGAAACACCGTGAAAGTCCTCGTCATAAGCCTGACCTTCGTCTTCATAGTCTTCAGGAATGTCTTCTAGTTTCTCAGTAGGTTTAGGTACAGGTATTTCTGAGCTATGACGAACAGGGCGTATTGCCGACGGAAGGTTTGGATAAAATATTTCTCTCTTATTAATTAAATTGTTCCCCTGCACCTTACATGAACAGAAGTATCAGTCATCACTATGATTTTTAGGTTCCCTCCAGATCATAGGGATTCCAAAACGGAAAGACTTTTTTGTGCCTTTTGACCACTTTCGCAATTCTTCTACACAAGGGTAACACACTTTATGTGGGGCCCATGACTTATTCTGGTCACCAGGTTTTACACCGAAATATGCATAATATACTTTCTTCGCAAAATCTGTTATATTTCTTTGATGTTTCTTCACTACAAATTCCCCACAAATGTAACAAAAGGAATTAGGTGAATTAAGACAAGCCCTTGCTGCCATTTAGTACATTTTATAGGTTAAAACTTTAAATATGAAAACTATAAAAATGAGTATACTCACCCCGCTGCGGAAATTTTTTTTAACCTCTACAGATATAACACCTTGAGAAAAATTGCACTGCTCAGCACACAACCGTTTCACTCAAAGATCAAAGTACAACTGAGCAGAGAGCGGGAAGCGTGGAATAGGGGAGAGGAACGAAAGGGAGTGAGTCATCAACTAACTCATTTCCGGTCACACTTGATGTTCCTGGAATTAACGTAGGCTCTCGACGAATAAGAGCCATTTTGAAGTAAAATCTGTCCAAACAAAGCTTTTTTTGGACATATTATTACTTGAAAATTGTTTTTTTGCACCAGAGACTGCCCTAAAAATCGCCAGTTTTCGCCAGTAATGACGACTTATGACATTAGATGCTCATCCCCTTCCTTAGTAGATTATAACACAATGGATTGTTGGCTACGAAAATCAAAATTTTCAATTTGTAAAAAAATGGTACGTGATGGAATTTCTGGACTATTTTCCCTGAAATCAGCATCCAAAAATCTATCAGAATCAGCTATTGGTTTCTAAACACTTTTATGGCTGCAGGCCTGTGTTATTAGTCGCAAAGTTTTGTTCACCTTGCGACTGTTTACAACTTCTGACCAAATAGCAGGATTAAATGATGGGTGGTTCTTACGACTTATATACACTATATTGACAAAAGTCACCGGGCACCTAGAAGAGAAACACAACATAGCATTTATTGACATACATCAGTACCGTGTCGATCCACCTTCGAGACATGCTTTCGAAAGGGTTTAGAAACAGAGCGATTGGTATGCGCTTCCATTCAGTACATAATGCTGCTATTAACTGTTGCTTAGTAGTAAGCCTTGGTTCCAAACTTCTTGTGTGGCGCTCTAATTCATCTCAAAGGTGCTCTATGGGATTAAGATCAGGATTTTGTGCCACACACGATACGGAATTATCGTTAAACCACGCCGCAACAGTCATTGCTTTATGGCTCGGTGCATTATCTTGCTGGTACCAACAAGGCTTGGTTCCATAGTATTGCCACAGAATTGGTACGGCATAATTGCCAAGAATATCGAGGTTGACGCGCTGGTTAACAGGTTTATCCAAGATAACCAATGGGCCGGGACCACACCACGAAAAACACCCCCACGCGAGTACACTGCCAGCTCCAAATTTGACCGTAGGAACAGTACACTGTGGTAAATAGCGTTCCCTCGGCTGCTGCCGTACCCACGCACGCCCATCAAACTGATGGATCGTGTATCTGGATTCATCAGTCCATAGCAGCCGTTTCCATTGATCTACGGTCCACGATAAATGTTCTTTACACCATGCTAAACGACGAGTAGCATTCCGAGTGGAGATGAAAGGCTCATAAGCAGCCACACAACCACGGTAACCCTTGGAATGAAGTTCTCTGCGAATGGTACGTGTACATACCGAGATTCCAGCATTTTTTACTCACCTGTGCACTAAGGTCTTGTGCAGTACTCCTTCGATTAGCTGTAACGACTCTCCTGAGGCTTCGACGTCCTCTATCACTGATTTTCTTTGATCTGCCGGTACGTTTTGCTGCGTCAAGCCCGCCATGTGCCTTGTACTTATTCAGTACATCCAAAACAATTGACTTTGGTATATGTTTAAACGCCTCTGAGTTTCTCTTATGGACAACCCACTAATATAACACCTTACAATCTTTCCTTTCTCAAAGTCAGTTCTCTCCCGCAGCGACATTTTCCCTTAGCCTCACAGCGCGATATGATCGCGGTCAGCTGCAGGCTTTATTTTATATCGTTTGCAGCTTTACCGCGCATCTTAACAACGCAGACGATCCGTTCATTTGCTTTTGAAGTGGTGTCCGGTGACTTTTGTCCATATAGTATATACAAAGATAAATATAATTCGAAGAAATTTGTAAGTCCACTTTTACAGTTTTGGGCCACTGGTTCTTTGGAATTGGAAATAATGGAAGTGGAATAGAGCCCTGTAGTTTCAAAAATATTTTTAAAAAATGATGGCCCTTATTGATAATGTTCTAGGTTTTGACTAGACTTGTGTGAATTTTTTTAAGTTAAATTTTTGTGACCGAATTTATTGTGTTTTCACATTTTATATAGGCTTGGCACTTTGGTCTCTTTTCCACATCTACGGAGTGTTGCTTTTATGTATCCAAGGCTTTTTATATTTACAAAGGCCGTTCCATAAAAACTGAGAGTAATTTGTTTTGAGTTGGCAACAGTGCAAAAGGGAAAAATAACCACGCAGATGACTAACTGAATTAAATAAGTATCTATGGCAACAGTTATTAGCCGTGGCAGACGATTCTGATTTTGTTATTGCGTAGTTGTTTAAGGTACGTCTGCATTTCGCCATACAGCTATGGAGATGAGTGATTCAGAGTTAAGAAGTGAAATGCGTTGTGCCATAAAATGTTGCTATCGTTTGAGTAAAACGGCTCCAGAAACTGTTAATTTAATGAGAAAAGCTTACAAAGATAAATGTTTGGGTGAGTCAACGAATTTTAGATGATACCATGATTTCAAAAAAAGGTGTTTGTAGGCAGAACTAGCTTCAAGGACTGGTCGACTTCAAAGTGTTGTTACTGAGCGTATTGTTAACACTGTTTGAGAAATCCTGCAAGAAGATCGACGAATGACGTGTGAAGATATAGCGGCATCAACTAATATTTCAAAAACATTGACATTCCGCATTCTACCCGATAAATTACTGCTGCATCGTGTGTGTTCCAGATGAGAACCTCATCACCTGACGAGGGAACAGTTGTTAGCCAGAGTTCAGGTGTGTCATGAGTGGAAACAAATGATTGCAAAGGATAAACACAGTAATAACTGCCCATGAAACATGGGTCCACTTTTTCTACCCCCTCATGAAGCGCGCATCGAGTGTCTGGAAACACACGAGCTCGCCTCCTCCGAAAAAGGTCCCCCAAACCAAATCAGTTGGGAAAGTGATGATGACAATTTTATTTGATCATAAAAGTGTTGTCTACCAGCATGCCGTTCTTGCACAAATTACTGTTAATGCTGAATATTATATTTCAGTCTTGAAGCGTCTGCTACGACACATATCGATAAAACGACGGGAGCTGGTGGGCAAGTAGACCTTACACCGTGATAACGAGCTCCATTTCGCCAGCCCCCACCTCGTAATTTTGAAATTTCGACTATGCCATTCGTTTGTACTCCGTTTGTACCGGATTGTACCGCAAAAATTTTCGTTTGTACCACTTCCGGTAACGAGTTATTCCCATTTTAAAGTGGGGGGCTGGGGAAACGGCAGCCCCCACCTCGGAATTTTGAAATTTCAAATATAGCATTCGTTTGTACTCCGTTTGTACCGGATTGTACCGCAAAAATTTTCGTTTGTACCACTTCCGGTAACGAGTTATTCCCATTTCAAAGTGGGGGCTGGGGAAACGGCAGCCCCCACCTCGGAATTTTGAAATTTCAAATATGGCATTCGTTTGTACTCCGTTTGTACCGGATTGTACCGCAAAAATTTTCGTTTGTACCACTTCCGGTAACGAGTTATTCCCATTTCAAAGTGGGGGGCTGGGAAACGGCAGCCCCCACCTCGGAATTTTGAAATTTCAAATATGGCATTCGTTTGTACTCCGTTTGTACCGGATTGTACCGCAAAAATTTTCGTTTGTACCACTTCCGGTAACGAGTTATTCCCATTTCAAAGTGGGGGGTGGGGTGGGGTGGGGAAACGGCAGCCCCCCCACCTCGGAATTTTGAAATTTCAAATATGGCATTCGTTTGTACTCCGTTTGTACCGGATTGTACCGCAAAAATTTTCGTTTGTACCACTTCCGGTAACGAGTTATTCCCATTTCAAAGTGGGGGCTGGGGAAACGGCAGCCCCCACCTCGGAATTTTGAAATTTCAAATATGGCATTCGTTTGTACTCCGTTTGTACCGGATTGTACCGCAAAAGTTTTCGTTTGTACCACTTCCGGTAACGACTTATTCCCATTTCAAAGTGCGAGAGGGGCAGGGGCTGAAGAAACGGCAGCCAGCCCACCACGCAATATTGAAATTTTGACTATGCCATTCGTTTGTACTCCGTTTGTACCGGATTGTACCGCAAAAAATTTCGTTTGTACCACTTCCGGTAACGAGTTATTCCCATTTCAAAGGGGGGGGGGGGGCTGGGGAAACGGCAGCCCCCCACCGCGGAATTTTGAAATTTCAAATATGGCATTCGTTTGTACTCCGTTTGTAGCGGATTGTACCGCAAAAATTTTCGTTTGTACCACTTCCGGTAACGAGTTATTCCCATTTCAAAGTGGGGGGGCTGGGGAAACGGCAGCCCCCACCTCGGAATTTTGAAATTTCAAATATGGCATTCGTTTGTACTCCGTTTGTACCGGATTGTACCCCAAAAATTTTCGTTTGTACCACTTCCGGTAACGACTTATTCCCATTTCAAAGTGCGAGAGGGGCAGGGGCTGAAGAAACGGCAGCCAGCCCACCACGCAATATTGAAATTTTGACTATGCCATTCGTTTGTACTCCGTTTGTACCGGATTGTACCGCAAAAATTTCGTTTGTACCACTTCCGGTAACGAGTTATTCCCATTTCAAAGGGGGGTGGGGAAACGGCAGCCCCCCACCGCGGAATTTTGAAATTTCAAATATGGCATTCGTTTGTACTCCGTTTGTACCGGATTGTACCGCAAAAATTTTCGTTTGTACCACTTCCGGTAACGTGTTATTCCCATTTCAAAGTGGGGGGCCTGGTGAAACGGCAGTCCCCCCCCACCTCGGAATTTTGAAATTTCAAATATAGCATTCGTTTGTACTCCGTTTGTACCGGATTGTACCGCAAAAATTTTCGTTTGTACCACTTCCGGTAACGAGTTATTCCCATTTCAAAGTGGGGGCTGGGGAAACGGCAGCCCCCCACCTCGGAATTTTGAAATTTCAAATATGGCATTCGTTTCTACTCCATTTGTACCGGATTGTACCGCAAAAATTTTCGTTTGTACCACTTCCGGTAACGTGTTATTCCCATTTCAAAGTGGGGGCCTGGTGAAACGGCAGCCCCCCCCCCCCACCTCGGAATTTTGAAATTTCAAATATAGCATTCGTTTGTACTCCGTTTGTACCGGATTGTACCGCAAAAATTTTCGTTTGTACCACTTCCGGTAACGAGTTATTCCCATTTCAAAGTGGGGGGCTGGGGAAACGGCAGCCCCCACCTCGGAATTTTGAAATTTCAAATATGGCATTCGTTTGTACTCCGTTTGTACCGGATTGTACCGCAAAAATTTTCGTTTGTACCACTTCCGGTAACGAGTTATTCCCATTTCAAAGTGGGGGGCTGGGGAAACGGCAGCCCCCTCCTCGGAATTTTGAAATTTCGACTATGCCATTCGTTTGTACTCCGTTTGTACCGGATTGTACCGCAAAAATTTTCGTTTGTACCACTTCCGGTAACGAGTTATTCCCATTTCAAAGTGGGGGCTGGGGAAACGGCAGTCCCCCACCTCGGAATTTTGAAATTTCAAATATGGCATTCGTTTGTACTCCGTTTGTACCGGATTGTACCGCAAAAATTTTCGTTTGTACCACTTCCGGTAACGAGTTATTCCCATTTCAAAGGGGGAGGGTGAAAAAACGGCAGCCCCCACCACGCAATATTGAAATTTCGACTATGCCATTCGTTTGTACTCCGTTTGTACCGCAAAAATTTTCGTGTGTACCACTTCCGGTAAAATGAAATGGGAATACCATTTCAAAGTGAAATTCTGGGGAAACGGGAACCCCTTCAGCACGCAGTTTTGAAAATTCGACTATGCCATTTGTTTGTACTCCATTTGTACCGGATTGTACCACGGACATTTTCGTTTGTACCTCTTCCGGTAACGAGTTAATCCCGTTTCAAAGTTGGGAGATGGGGAAACGTCATCCCCCCTCTACCCAAATTTGAGATTTCGGCAAGGGCATTCGTTTGTACTCCGTTTGAATCGGATTTTACCGCAAAGATTTTCGTTTGCACCACTTCCGGTAACCAATAATTCCAATTTCAAAGTGAAGAGCTCGGAGAAAATGGCAGCCCCCACCTCGCAATTTTGAAATTAGGACTATGACATTCGTTTGTACCCCGTTTGTACCGGATTGTACCGCAAAATATTTCGTGTGTACCACTTCCGGGTACGAGTTATTCCAATTTTAAATTGGGAACTGCGGAAACGGCAGCACCATCACCACGGAACTTTCAAATTTCAACTATGCCAATCGTTTGTACTCCGTTTGTACAGGATTGTACCGACAATATTTCCGTTTGTACCACTACCGGTAACGAGTTATTACGAGTTATTCCCATTTCCAAGTGGGTGACGGAGAAACGTCTCCATCTTCCCCCCCCCCTCCTCACCACGCAATTTTGAAATTTTGACTATGCCATTCGTTTGTACTCCGTTTGTACCGGATTGTACCGCAAACATTCTCGTTTTTACCACTTCCGGTAATCAGCTATTCCGATTTCAAAGTTAGGAGATGGGGAAACGTCACCTTCCCCACTGCGCAAATTTGAAATTTCGACCATGTCATTCGTTTGTACTCACTTTGAATCGGATTGCACCGCAAAAGTTTTCGTTTGTATCACTTCCGGTAACCAGCAGTTCTAATTTCATAGTGGGGGCTCGGGGAAAACTGCTTCCCACTTCGCAGTTTTGAAATTTCGACTGCGCTATTCTGTTGTACTCCGTTTGTACCGGATTGTACCGAAATTTTTTCTTTTGTACCACTTCCGGTTACGAGTTATTCCCATTTAAAGGTGGGGAGCTGGAAAAAATGGTATCCCCTCTACTACGCAATTTTGAAAATTCGACTATGTAACATTCGCTTGTGCTGCGTTTGAATCGGATTGTACCACAAAAAAAAAATTCGTTTGTACCACTTCCGGTAACCAGTGATTCCAATTTCAAGTGATGCTGGAGGGAAAAGGGAAGCCCCCACCTCGCAATTTTGAAATTTATACTATGCTATTCTGTTGTACTCCGCTTGTACCGGATTGTACCGCAAAAACTTTCGTTTGTTCCATTTCCGGTAAACAGTTATTCCTATTTCAAAGTGGGGGCTGGTGAAACAGCAGCGATATTGAAATTTCGTCTATGCCATTGTAACACAATCGATTTAAATTTATCCGGTTGTAACACAATCGATTTTAATTTATCCGGTTGCAGTTTGAAATCCGTGAATGGTTTCTGTGTTCTTTGAGTTTGAGGAAAGCACCAGTTCTTTGTATGAATGGGCTAATGTAGAGCATTTGCTATCTGCAAAGTACTGTAGTAGTAGATATAGGCGACGTAGATATGTGTTTCGCATAATTTTATACTTATTACGTATTATTACAGTCCCTGTCTCCTTCGTATCCTATACGTACATGACATGCGTACTTGTGCACTGATGGAGTCTAGGTTCAGTCTATAATAATGTTTTCACAAATCTCCTCCAGAAGTACTCTGGAATTTGACACTATTGTCTTAGGTGATCTCTCGGTCATTTGTACTTAATTCTCTGCTTCAACTTTGGGGTCTAATGCTGTTTAACTGTACTGTTTTTATACAAACAATTTGCTGTAGCACCCGGTGCTATATTGTGCAGAAGGTACAGGCTTGTGTTATTTGCCATTTTTAAGACGTCATGATGTGTCTTAAAATAAACGGGATCGTAATTTTTGTAGTACTGTATTAAAATGGGAAGAAGAACGCAAAAAAATATTTTGGCGTCCTCTTATGGCGGTACTTGTGACGATGATACATTTGTTTCATTGTTGTCTGTGTTAGAAAAGAGGCGTCGCCAGACTATTCTTTGGGGAGTGAGGCTGGAGGGTTCTTTTTTGGATTGATTGGAGGTTTAACGACAACCGTGAGCAACTCAATGGGCTATAAGCAGTCGCCCATCTCAAATTTTGGGTCACTGGTTCCAGGGAAGGGAGAGAGCCAGTACCGTAAGACAAACACAACATCCATGCCTCACCGGGATTCGAACCCGGACCCCTTTTGGACGAATGATCAGAGGCCATCGCTTAGACCATTGCGCCACCGGGGCGGCGGAGGTTTCCTGAACAGCACATAATTTTGTTTTTACATCCTCGTACTCAACGTTTCCCCCCTCATGCGTTATGAAAATTAAACATCAGTTTTTTAAAATTTATAATTCACATTTTTTGTTTAATAACATTTTTAATTTAAAATAATTAATGTAATTTTACTTAAAACAATTGTAACCCCAAAATACTCGTTTTAGCACAATATGTTTACCCTAGCGTTAATATTATTTAAATATTCATCTACTCCACATCATGGGTGCGCTTTTCAAAATATTTGGTTGTCACCCAGGTTGGTTTTCTGCATTCCTGCATTGGGCTCGCCTTCTATATGCAATCCAACATTTATTTGGCCACTGACGTCATCAAAGTACAGGCCGCGCCATCTGTTTTCTGGTTTCAACACCACCAAAGGAAACGTTATTGTTTTTTTATATAAATATGCTTATGTTTTAGAAAATGTTAAGTATTCCAAGTTATAGTATGAAGTTATTTTAATCGCTGTTCAAATTTCCATCCTTGGGAACACACTAATTGTGAAGGAAATGTGTGCAAAAGGTTTTCCATTGGAAATATAGGAAGCAAAATTACTTGACGTCCACCGTAATAGTGTGGGATAAGGGCGATGGAATATATCCCGATCCTATGTCCTGGCCTTTGACTCCATTTGTCCCATTTTCAATAGGGTTCCTCTCCAGGTAGTCCCCTACCACATACTAAAATTTCATCGAAATCGAACCATTTTTACGAACCATATGACGCATAAGGGCAATGGAATGCATCCCGCTCCTATGTCCTGACCTTTGACTCCACTTCACCCATTTCAATAGGATTCGTCCCCAGGTGGTCCCCTACCACATACTAAAATTTCATTGAAATCGAACCATATTTACGCAAGTTATGACGCATAAGGGCAATTGAATGGATCCCGCTCTTATGGCGTGACCTTTGACCCCACTTCACCCATTTTCAACAGGGTTCGTCCCCTGGTGGTCCCCTACCATATACTAAAATTTCATCGAAATCGAACCATTTTTACGTGAGTTATCGTGCCGACAGACGGACGGAAAAAGCTGGAGCATATAGGCTGCTTCAACCTACGGCTGGAAAGCGTAAACAAAACTGATTAAAAAGAGACCCTTTGGATTTTGTTACCCTGTGTGCTATTTACTGTAGTGGAACTGCGATATTGCAGGGAAGTGCTAAACTATTAATAGGAAACAGATGGCGCGGCCTGTACTTTGATGACGTCAGTGGACAAATAAATGTTGGATTGCATAATTACGGTTGTGGTTTAGAAAATATTATTACGGTTATGGTTTAGACAATATTAAGTATTCCAGTTATGAAATGAAGCTATTTTAATCGATGTTCAAATTTTCATTCTTCGGAACGCAATAATTGTGAAGAAAATGTGTACAGAAGTTTTTCCATTGGAAGTATAGGAAGCAAAATTACTTGACGTCCACCTTAAAGTAGCAATTCTTGTATGCAAGTATGTACATTTTATTTTGAAAACGGCTCTAAGAATTTTGATGAAAGTCGTCAACCTACCGTTTTCTGGTACTAGAAATCGATTTAGCTTGATCTCTACTTTAGGAGAATTCATTTAGTGGGTTAAATAACCACCCCGAATTATAACGTTTTTAGTGTCATGGCGTCGTTCCATTAATGTTTCCAATGCTTAGAAATCTTAAGACGTCACAATCTCGCGTTTGAGAATGTTGGCGCGCGGTCACGCCATCTGTCTCATTACGTCACGCGTTATGTGTGGATCCTATTAAAGTTTTATGACGTCATACTCTTGCGCGCAGATGGTCGCGATTCCCATCTGCCTCATTACGTCACGCGTTGTGTGCGTATGTCCGTCCGCACGATAACTCGCGTAACAATCGTTCGATTTCGATGAAATTTTAGTATCTGGTAGGGTATCACATGGGAAGGAACCTTATTTAAAGTGAACGAAATGGGGTGAGAGGTCAGTACATAGGAGCGGGATCCATTCCACTGCTATTATGCGTCATAACTAACGTAAAAAAGGTTCGATTTCGATGAAATTTTAGTATGTGGTAATGGACCACATAAAGAGGTACGCTATTGAAAATGGACGAAATGGGGTCAAAGGTCAGGACATAGGAGCGGAATCACTTCCATCGCCATTATGCGTCACAACATACGTAAAAATGCTTCGATTTGGATGAAATGTTAGTATGTTGTAGGAGCCTGCCTTGGAACAAATTCTGTTCAAAATGGGCGAAACGGGATCAAAGGTTAGGACACAGGAGCGGGATCTATTCCATAGCCCTTATGCATCATAACTTACGTAAAAAATTCTTCGATTGCGACAAAATTTCATCATGTTATTTCGGAGGTATACCGAACCGGTTCTGTTGAATATCATCGATATGAGATCAAGGGTCAGGGCACAGGACCGAGATTTATTCCACAGCCATTAATCTCATAACTTGAGTGATAACTTGAGTAATGATTTCTGTTATGTTGGAAAGCGTATTATGTATAATCAATGCATTGCATGATTTTACAAACTTGTTTTACTTACAGCAACATTTAGGCTCAAAACATTTGCTGCATATAGAAAATCAACGTAGCGAACGCGAGTTAGATCATTTATCAACAGCTTTATTTTAAAAACGAAAGAAAATATGTACATTAACAGGTTGGCACTTCGCTGATGCAGAGTAAACAACACACAGGTAACTAATTGTAAAAGACGCTTTTTAAGATGTTTCCCCTTGTATTAAAAGCAATATTTTTGATAATATCCATTATTTCATATTGAAGACCAATGGTCCAGGCACCTACTGGATCTTTCACACAAGGCCTTCTCTTTTAAATGAATGTCACACCCACAAACGCACAGTTTCATAAAACACTTACATAATATCACTTTGCTAAATATAATTGCTTTAGCAGAATGAACAACACATAGGGAGAAATTATATAACACATTTTAATACATTCCGTTTACTTTATGCAAAACATTTTGCTTATTCCTTTCCCTAACATTTTATGCAATCCCTTCGCTCATAATTATTGCATTTGAAAGATCTATTTCATATGTTTATGGATCATTTTTTCGAGTCTTCTGTTTTAAAACGTATATACGTTAGAGGTCTGCACGGGCCCGGGCCTTTGCTCATTTCTAAGTTGGGTAAACGGGCCGGGCCTTCAATATTTAATGCAAAACAAACACGGGCCGAATAGGTTTTTTTTTTTTAGTTTTTTTTTTTTTTATGAGCAAACCAATCGATGTACTGAGCCTTTCTCGTTTGGAAAATTCGCAACATACAGCAACAAGATGAGACTGAATAATTTCCGCTGATGGAAAAAATAAAAGTTTTACGACATCATCCCCTCCTACAAAACAATTGGAGTGGGTCAGCTCCCTTAGTTTTTCAATGTGAATGTGGTCCTTTCTCTCTCACCCTGTGTCTCCCTGTCTGTCTCTCTCTCTCTCTCTCTCTCTCTCCCTCCCTGTCTCTCCCTCCCTGTCTCTCTGTCTCTCTCTCTCTCTCTCTCCCTGTCTGTCTGTCTGTCTGTCTGTCTCTCTCTCTCTAACTTTCATCCTCCTCTCATTCTTCAGGGCAGGCTATTAACTGCAGCATTTCTAAACCGAGCCACCCGCTCGCAGACGATCTCTTTTATTGTTCTGGTCGGCGAACTTTGTTCTCTAGATGTGTGAAAAGCTTTTAGGTTGTCTTAAATGGCACGGGAGAAATGAGCTGGGAGAAACTTACTTCTGTGTATAAATCTGAGCCGTATTTTCCCCATTTGTACTCTGAGGCAGCCGTTTTCAAAACTTCTGTGTCACTGAATAGCTGGACAGTCTGTCTTTGTTTTCCCTTAGCCCATGCTGAGTTCAGTGTTGCTGATAAATACTCTTCAATACTTATTATGGATTTTAAGTAAGCGAACGTTTTTCGCGAAAAAATCGCTTCCGGAGAATACGTGCTTGTAGACAATGTAAAGGGGGAAAGCAATATTTGGAAATATTTTAAATTACTGTCCCGTTCTGAAACTAGTCGTCCGGTAAACGTTATGCAGTGCACTAAATGCAGAAACGTTTTGAGTTACGATAGCACAAAGTCTGGAACATCGCATCTTAAGCGGCACAAATGTGCTCACCACACACACACGAGAGACATATTGGGTTCCAGCGATATGATATGCCAGTAGAGATAGGTGCAGTTTATAAAGCCATAAAATCTTCTCCCAGTAGAACGATCGTACTCATAATTCTGGATGTTTCGTACTTTTCGAATTACCCCCCCCCCCCTCCTTATCCCCAAGGATATTTCCGTGTCCGGTGGTAGGGAATGATAATGTGAAAACCCAGAAAATTTGAAAGGCATGGAAATTGTCCTTTTCATGCAATATTTTTGTGTATACAACCCCCCCTCGGACGTCACGTGACTTATACAGAGTCTCAGAAATATTCTGAATTAACGTTTATTGTAATAGAATACGTGGAGCAATTAAGAAAACAAAAACTCTTCGGGAGTCGAATGACCGAGTGTACCAAATGTTGAAATTCGTATTTTGGTAATTGTTGAAATTTTACGGGCCGGGCTGGGCTGGGCTTTCCAAATTAAGGCCCGTGCAGACCTCTAATATACGTATACTGTGTATTCAGCCTATGGCTACGCACGTTTGTTTTCAGTACGGTTCGATTAATTATGTGTTAAGGCATCATATCCCCGTCAATAGCACTCAAATCTCTTTTGTTGGCTTGTACCATTCGAGATAGCCTTCGCTCACCTTTTAGTATCGATGAGCCGTGTTCGGCGTACACTGTGCCGTTCGTTTCTGATTTAATACCCCCATTTGAATTTACGAACCACAGATGATCGTGGGCACCCCACAAACCTTGCTCTCTGAGAAATGCTCTGACCGAATCATGTGGTCATTACAATTTGCCCTTTGTCAAACTTGCTAAAGTTCGCTGTTTTTTCCATCCGAAGAACAAGAATAACCTGAGTAACGGAGGTGAATATCAGGCGATATAGCGTTTCATGGCCTTCACACGCATCATCGTTTACTTGCTTTTGCTTTGTTATGTATAACGTTTGGGCCTTGTATATGTATTGTCCACCTAACTTGTATATGTATTGTCCACCTAACAGCCATAAAATTTCCATTAAACAGCCGGCATTAATCAATCGCCCTGAGCCGATTGTTCTCCATCATAACGCGAGACCCCATGTTGCACGTAAGGCGATCCAGAAGCTGCACCAGCTGTGTTGCAAAACATTACCTGATCCGTCTTTCATCTGATATGTCCTCTACGGATTTCCACTTCTTCAAGTACCTGGGCACATTTCGACACAGTCAATCGTTTCGTGAACATCAATTAAACGCGAATTTCGTTGGTTTGTCACATCTCGTAGATCGACATTTTCTACGACGGCTACGAAATCTTGTTTCTCGATGGTAAAACACTTGCTGCGAGATGTGATTATTTAGATCGATGATGCTTATTTTACAACGGAATTTGGTTTTTTCAAGTTTCCATCAATATTCCGCCATTCCATGTGCAACAACCTAATATTTGCGCTGAAAATTGTAAGCAATCTCACATTTTACTAATATGATAGAACATTATTCATTTTCTTTGCTTAAAGAGTGTGAGTAATTTTAAAACCTATTTGAGAAGGTGAAGAGAAATTCGATAGTGAACTTTTGCTGTACGGAAATGATTTCGTAGTCGTGGATACATTTTTTGAAATGAAGTTAGACAGGATCGCATTTTTTTCTTTTTAGGTGCTTCTTTTTCTTTCTCGACAATTTAGGAAAGGCTTGGGGTCATACTATCCCCTCCCTTCCTTTGATGCAGCGTTTGTTTTTTCGAAGACGTTGAGTGGTGCTAACCCCACTGGCAAGTAAAAAATGTCCAGACCCAGTTAATGTATTTTCCGCAGCTTTATGTTCTTTCTCGCTCCTTACAATGCAGCCTGTTGAGATAACGATTGATAAATTCAATTCATGACCACATCATTTCATAATAGTTTGAAAACTTGGGCCCCTACTTAATTAATTAGCTTAGAGGGCAAAACAGAGATAATTGAGGAAAAAAGTTTGGATAAATTACGAAAATTGTCCAGATTAATTCAGAGAATAATTATTGTAAAATGGGTTACTGAGTGGAAATTCGAAAAGGAAAAAGAAGAGATAAAGTTAGAAGGGATCAGAAGTCGTACATTCCCTTCCCTTGCTCTCAAACGCCAAACGCTCTATTGTTTACCACAGAGGTCCCGTGAGAGGGTTGACGACGATGGAAGACCAGACGAACAGCAACGAATTCTTAGCAAGAGATAAACAACCCCATAATTTGTCGTATACTATGAGACCTAGGCTTCAGATCTGACTTTTAGAACGATAACTTACGATAATGGGGGTGAAGAGGTCACCGGAGAAAAACAGTTTTAGCGTCGAATCTGTGCGGAATGAGAATCCACTGAGCTAGTTGATATAAACCAGACGCGAAGGAGGTTCAGAGAAATGCGAATCAAGTCCACACAAAGCAAGAGTTCTAGTCGCATTCAAAATTCCGAACGATGAGGAATAACTGCAGATCCTCCAGAAGCTGTCAATTTGAGGAAAATTAGTATTTTAATCCCGAAAATGTGAAGATCTCTAGCAGGTGATAATCTATCTTATTTTGAGAGGATTTGTCAATTTTTGCGAGGCCGCCGCCCGCACGGAAAGAAAAGTTCTGAAAATTAGCTAGATCGGCGTTCGTAGTCCGAGGAAAGTTTAACCAGAGGGGAAGCGTACCGAAAGAAGTAGTGATCAAGAGCCTGTTAATAGTAAATGTAGTATGTAACGCATGATAAGCCTACAGTAGTATAACAGCTTTACTACTGTTAACCGTATGTAAACAGCAATTCCCAACACCGAGAAACGGTGATTCGGGACGGAAAGCAATCGGAAAAAACGACCAGGACTCACTCAAAAGATTTGGACGATAACATTTATAAGTGTGTGTGTGTGTGGAACCCTTTCCCCGGAATTCCGCGAAATAGTAGTGACAGTAATTCATCCCACCCTGGTCAACGAACTTCGAAATCGGCACGGAGAGAGTAAATCGCCTCGGACATCCCCCATCTGGTCCGCCCTTTTGCGGTCTATATCGAGTGTTAGTATTGCGGGGGCGGCAAGGAAAGCCCCCATGTCATAAAGAGATTATCATTTCAGCAAGTAATTAGTGTGGAGATAACAAGTCGTGTACTAGTGTGTTTGTGAAACGTGTTAGAGGCTCAACTCAAATAGTGAAAACTTCCAGGTTATAAATTACACACCCAGACGGTGAGTAAAACTTCCTATTTTATTCCTATCTTGCCGCGGCATCCAACTAAAACTTATTTGAACTGAAGTCGATCTTAGAAGCTCAGCCATTTCCGTTATTTATTCCTTATTGTTGTGAGTATGTTTGTGTTTGCTAAAAGGGAAAAATCTTTTCTGCCTGGCTCTGAATTAGCTAACGCATGTAACTGTACAACATTAATTAACTCGCAATTATAGTATTAACTAGCGTAGTTGAGCTTTCCGTTACAGTCTCACGTCTCCCAATTATTAAGTACATCCGCTAGGGTACACAACAATAATTTTATTGCTCTTCCTTTTTTTCAACAGCAACACGCTTTGTGTGAACTGCACGGAAGCTTTAAAGGTTGTTTACAAATACTTCCCAGCTCGTAAGGAAATTTGTAAATCCACTCCACAGCCTATCCAACTTGTATAAAGGTTTTCATTCAGTAGTAAACAGAAGTATTAAATTCTGGGAGAAATCTCTGACTACGAAATACCACGAATGGAGAAATGAAAGAATTCCTTAGCTGAAGTCAGAATCTTAAGTAACTTCTTTATTGCTGTATATCTAATGAGTAAATGCCGTTATTTTTATAAACAAATTGCATCAAAAACAGATTACAGTGGTCCTGAATTAATTTTGTTTACATAAGATTTGTTTTCTTTTATGTACTTATAAACTAGTTGAAGACATAACTAAGGTGTGTTTATATTTTGGTTCTCACAAGCTAGTTTTTTTTTTTTTTTTATTCTTTTTTCGGTTTCACAGAGCATTCGTCAGGGGCTAGGGATTGAACAAATATAAAACAGCAAACTGAAAAATAGCATCTGCTTTAATTACTCAGATTTTAATACTTAAACTTAACTTTGATATTAGAAGACGCCATCCTGCGGGAACTTAGTCACTCAAAAAAGGAGAACGAACCTTCAAGATCATTTTGGCATTTCGATAGATCGGTTGAGTCGCAGAAAATTTTTGTGTTCGTTTTCATGTACTACGTATCAAATAGTTAGGGGGGATAGTGGTGATAATAAAGTGGAATCAATCAGCCCCAAAATGCCTAAAAGACCTGCTTTGGATAGACAGCATTTGGTTGATATGATAGTCAGGGCTAAGGAAGATATTGTGTTACCTAATGGAAATATTAGACCCCCATCGTCAGATATTTGGCTTCGGATAAGCGAAAGCCTTGAATTTAAGTACTCAAGTAAGTACTTGTATGTAATTGTCAAACTCAATCGGTACAATCTTTGGAATTTATTGGGTGTAACTAATAGTGAAAAGGAAACGCTACCAGACGCTACACGATCAAATGAGACCTAAACTGATGATTATTCCTCGGTTAATGCACCATCATCCCGGTGTGCAACATTTACGATAACCCTGTCCCCTGCAGAATGGATAAATGTGAGGCCGCAAAAAGCTGTGTATAAATGTTTGGAGAAGAGTAAGCCTGGAAGATTGTCTCGTGACTACCAGGTTTTGCCTCCCAACGCTTGGGCATCCATAATAAATGACCATTTCTGGGAGCATACATCACTTAGATGCTGTTTAGCATTCAAGCGGGCTAAAGTTCATCCAACAGGAGAACATTTTGTCCAAATATCGGCCCAGTGTTCAACGTGTCAATCTCAACTGCATGGACATATAGAGAAAGAGCCGGTTGACGGATCAAGAGTTCTCATATACTGCCAGTACTCGGGAAATTTTTCTAGTTGTGAGTCCTCTCTGAAACGTCGACTAGTAGGATCACCTAAACGTCTTGCTGCTACGGCTATGGTTGAAGAAGGGCAATCTGCGGTAGTATATCGGAGGCTCCAAGCGAGGAAAATCATGCAGTTTGGCAATTCTTTGCCTAGTCACTTGCCTACAGCTAATGCTTTGCGTGTTCTGAAATCTAAAGAACTAAAAAAAGACTTTACCCATGAAGACCCTATCATACGGATAAACAATATGATGTATGACAGCCAGTACCAAGGATCCATTCGATGGATTAGTTACGATCCATTTTATGCCTTGTATTGGATGCCCTTACAAATTCAAGTCTATCGGGCGTACTGTAAGAAGGAGCCGGTACCAAAAATCAGTATTGATGCTACGGGCAGTATAATTAAACGACTCAAAAGGCCATGTGGAAATAAATCTTCACATATATTTCTGTACGAGGCTACTGTTAACGATAGTCCGAAACAATTTTCTGTCAGTAATATGATATCAGAAAAGCACGACAAAATCACCATATACCATTGGCTGGCCGTCTGGCTGAAAGAAGCCAGTGTGCTACCAAAGGAGATATCCTGCGACCACTCCACAGCCATACTTGCAGCCGCTGTTCAGGCCTTTACCCAATATAGTGGATTAAGGGACTATTTAGATGCTTGCTTTCATTTAATTTTTCACACAAAGCAAGTTGACAAACCTCGAACTTTTATCCGGTGTGATGTAGCTCACACCATAAAAATTGTGGCCACGTGGAAGTCTTTGTGTAACAAAGGCAACCGAACGCGAAATTTTTACATTCGCTCCATAGCGCAAGTATTACTATCGCCTAATATCCAAGACATTAAAGATCTTCTTAAAGATATATTTACGGTGTCACAGAGCGAAACTGAAGGATTCGACAACAAAACTCAAAGAGTAACTTCCTGTGAAATTTCTAAACATAATCTAAAAAGACGTATTGCCACTGGAGACTCTGATTTTACAAATTTTCTCGAAGATTCAAGCTACAGTTTATCCGAAATGGAGAACAGCGACACAATGCCTAGGACGGAAGAAGATTCCGATTTTTCCTTATGGGCAAAGAGACTCAGTAATGAGTGTCTGTTGAAAGTTCAACAGGAAGATAGTGACCATGATAACTTGCAGTTCCTTCCAGAAATAGTTAAATGTTGCATAGATTTGGTAAAACGGTTGCCCTTATGGTCAGCTGTGATGGTACCAGTTTTCGGTTTCGGTTCCCAAACTAGCAGTAGTTCATCTGTGGAGAGTAGCTTCAACGATTTAAAAAATAGAGTCCTGGGAAATGTTAAACAACCTTTACACCCGGACGTGTTTTTGAGTCTGCACATAAAGTCTCTAGAGGGACAAATGAAACTTGTAGCAACAGAACCGGAGTATAAAACACAGATGCAAAAAGATACCATGCCGTCGAGGAGCGCTGAGCCTTCGGAAACGACTTTGCCTTTGGACACAACAGTGCCTTTGCTAAGTGAAGGTGGTGTAAAATCAGATTGTTCAGCTTGTCAGCGCGGGCACAAACCCAGTGGTGCACATCGATGCATGTACTGTAAAACGCCAGTACATATCCTTATTGGATGTTCATTTCCTGTAGCTGGAAGCTCCTTTCAAGAAGAAGGCTACGGTGAGAAAAGGATTTGCCAAATATGTGCAAAGAAAAACGCTAACCACGATGATGAATATATTGCCGTGGAAAATTGGAGAGGATACGCGCGGCTTCCTCCAAAAAAACGGCACAGGCAGTCTTATTTAGAACCACAAAGGGAAATAATGCACACTGATTTCCGAAAAAGTTTTTGCAAAGGCTATTGGATTGTTGAAAAACGGTAACAGAAGTATATCTCTGAAATCTATTAAAATAAAAGATTCACAATTCGTCATAAATAACACCTGTGCATTTGATTCTTTAGCACAAATATTGGCAAGTGCTATCTGTGACAGTCCCGAATACGAAGCGTATGGGAAAGGTCTAACCGGTTGTGCTATATTTGAACTCATTTGCGAAATGGTGAACTCTGGTGTGACTTCTAGCAGTTACCGAAAGCGAGCTGCAATTTTAAGGGAGTCATTCCCAGTTATTGACCTACCTCACGGTGTCCGTCAAATTTCGGCGGAAACAACCATAACAGAAATGGCAAAACGCATGCTCTTTCAGGTGCCATCTATCACTGAGTGCTGTTCATGCAGTCGGTCGGAGGACTGCGTATCAAACAAGTCAATCCAGCGTGTTGTACTTGTAGTTGAGATCGAGGAATATAGCTTAGAAAATATCCAACAACACATTGTTGAATATTTATCCCCAAAGAACACTAAATGTCCAGTGCTGATATCATGTGGTGAAACATGCGAAGGAATTAAAACTACTACATTCTCCGTTTATGGCAAACATTTATTAATTGAACTAAACAGCACATCTACCGATGGGAAGTACACGTCAGATGTAGGAACAGACATTAACGTACGCTTATCTGACATTCCACGTGAGCTTACAGTTTTTGAGCACATCTATAAACTACGTGGAGCAATAGTTTTTTCTGATTCAGGAGGAACTCGGCTGAACAGGATTGGACATTACATTGCTCTTTGTCTGCGGGAGAATAACCACTGGGAAGTGTACAATGACTTGGAAGATAAGAAAAGGCCTTGTTCTAGAGAAAAGAATGTTTCGTGTCAAATGCTAATATATACTGTGTGAAATAATGTGATATCCAAAAATAGCACAGGAAAAACAAATGCCATTCTTTCCTTTAATTAAGTAATAATGAATATTAAGTTTGGGCTTCATTGGTTTACGGGCTACTCCGGGTTTCATTTCTTCAATATATTACGTGTTTCAATTACTACTGCTGTAAGATCCATTTCACCAGTCACCTTTCTTTCCTCGGAAAATTCATAACATCAAAATGCCATTTTTTTGTACTACATTTGATCCCGGATAAGACGCACTCGGATTCCACGTGTGCCAAAACATTTTTTCGCAAAACAAAATGGTAGCCTGCAGAAACGGTAGCACTCCGTCTCGAATTTTTTCTTCTGTTAGATTTAAAGCCAGCAAAATATGAGTTACTTCTTTACAAGGTATTGCCCAGTAATATTTACGTGTAAGAAACGCATAAATGCACGATTTTTGAATAATTTCACAATCACTGCCCCCCTCCCACGGAAATACATATACAATTGGTTTGTTTGCTTTATCGACCACCGTGAGCAACTCAGTCGTCCCGTCTCTAATTTAGGGCCACTGGTTCCAGAGAGAGAAACCAGTGCCATATGACAAACACAACATCCATGCCTCACCGGGATTTGAACCTAGACGCATCTCGGACGAACACATTTCTAACCAATTCATTAACGAACAAAATCAGCGTGGACGAATATGAGGCGGAAGCAGGCTATTTCTTGTAGTACATGGAAACTTACTTTTTGTTATGCGTTTTGTTGTATTGAGAAAACCTTAGACTCAATAGCGCTCATACTTGTATTTCTGGAGGACTTCACTCTTGTAATGACTTCGAATAGAAAATTATTTTCGTAAACATAAATTTTTGACACAAAAGTCATAAAATTTTGTTACGGTGTTATGGAAATATTTCTCTGACCACTATTTCTTGAACATTGTGTGTGCTTCTGTAAATTTTCTTTTTTTACTGCTTTCCAACTTGATCATTGTAAAACCTTGATTTCAAGCAAAAATGCAGTATCAGTAATTCTAAAAAGTGGTTTACCTCGTTAAAATAATTATTAAGTATTATTAAAAATTTATGAACTTAATTGTATGTAGTTTATGGTCCCAAGAATTAACACAACTCTGAGACCTATGAGACTGTTCGGTTAAAATAATCTTCAAAAAATGATTTTCCTATAACTATACAAAAATCAATCGCATTCGATAATTCATGATGCTTGAACTCCCGGCTGATAATTTTTTTAAACATTTCTTCTAATATTGAAAAAAATAAAATAAAATAAAGGAGCCAGCGTGAATGTGATTTTTCCTTTTCAAATTTTTCTTGTATTACTGGAGCTGACTCACCTGGGTTAATGATTTATGCCAAGATACAAGATTTACGCCAGCATTAACAATTGTGTATTGAACTAATATGACAGCATTACATTTGCTTTCTCCCTTGAAACGTTATGTATAACGACACGGAATTATGCTTTTTTCCATGTGTTTTCGGAGTACTACCCTTGGCAGCCATTTATTCTACCGAAGCAATCGTACTGCACTGAAACGCAAATCTGTTTATATTATATTTTAAGTGAATATATGTATATGTATATACGTTTTTATGCACAAGACTGTGTAAAAATGATCCATAGGCACGAGAAATATATTTTCCATATGCAGCAATGGTTATGAGTAAAATTCTTTCATGAAATGCAATGGACACGTACTATGAGAAAGACGCTTTGCATAAAAGACAATGGAAATGTATTAAGTTGTTTGTTTCACAATTTCTTCCTAGGTGTTTACCCTGCTGTAGCAAAACATTAAATATAGCACTTCATATTAGCATAGAAGTGCTGATATATAAATGTTTATGTTTTACAAACTTGCATGTGCGTGTGCGTGGCTTTTCTTCAAAAAGAGAAGGGCTTGTGTAAAAGATTCAGTAGGTGCCTAAAACATTGATCCTTAATATGCAACAATGGTTATGAGCAAAAATATTGCTTCAAATACAATGGAAACATATTAAAAAGTGTCTTTTACAATTTGCTCACGTGTGTTGTTTAATCTGCCGAATCATCCCTGCAGCAATGAAGTGCCAATTTGTTAATGCATTCCTTCCATTTGGTTTTTAAAACACGATTGTGTCGAAATGATCCAATTGGCATCTGAAACATAGATTTTCCATATGTAACAGATGTTCTAAGCAGAAATGTTGCCGTTATTATGATAGAACCATATCAAATGTATTTTTTTTAATTAGCCCTTCCCCTGTCTATTAATTCTGCCAAAGCAACAGTACTGCAGTGGTCATTTTCGAATTATTCTTTCATTCTCAGTTGTTCTCAAAGCGTATTTTGGTACACAATTGTACTGATAGAATTAATAATATAATTCATGAGGAAAATGGGTTTATTGGAGAGGGAGTCACGCTGCGATTTATCATTAATTCTATGTTTTGTATAAAATGGCATTGGAACTGTTGTTCCTTATTAAAACTTTAGTCAATTGGTTGTCGGTGAGCTGGTGTTCTGATCAAATCATAGTATAAGTATTTTTGATATTTCATCTTTTGTGTTATGAGTAAGACATTCCCATTATTGGTTTTGTTACCAAGTGCACATGTTCGATGACATATAGCATATTATCATCTTTCATTGGTTTTATTTTTGCATTTTCTATTTACTCTTGTTAATTAGGTTTCGCATAGTATTTACTTATGATGTTAAGCTGACGTCTGTTTGAATTTAACCTCCGGAATACTAAATGTAGTCTAAAGTTAATTTTAAGGGTTTTGCTTTCAGTTACTATAAACTTGTCTTGTTTTCAGTTCTTGAATATTCAGTCATTATGTGGCTGGAATTGTATTTCCTTGTCGTAAATATTTTATCATTTTGTATATTTTTCTATATATTTTCCATGGTGTAATATGTTAGCATCCACAGTATTTGAATTAGAAAAATAAAGAACATTTGAACGCTAATATGTTAAAGTTGCATTTCCGAGAAACCGTGTAGAAATGATCTAATATAGACCATAAACATTCATTTTTCATATGCAGCAATAATTATGAACAAAATTATTGCTTTAAATACAATGTAAACATATTTAAAAGTTTGTGTGACAATTTGTTCTTGTGTGTTGTTTACTCTGCCAAAGCAGTGGTGCAGCACTGAAAAGCCAACCTGTTAATATACATAATTTTTTTATTTTTACAAGACTGTGTACAAAGAATGTAATAGGTGCCTGAAACGTTGTTCTTTCACATGCAGCAAATGTTCTGAGCACAAATGTTGCTTAAAATATGACGAAAACTGATTAAAAGGTATATTTTTGAACTTCGTTTACCTATGTGTTGTCTACTCTGTTCAAGAAATGGTAGAAAAGTGAAATGCCAAACAATTAATGTTTCAGAATTTTCAATATATATGTGTGTTGTTAAATTGATGTTTTTGTTGATGAAAGGACTGCATTGAAAATAAAAAATGCCAACGGGAAGCATTCAATTTCCATTAATGACCAACGTTATGAGCAGAAATGCTGCTTTAAATAGAATGACAATCTATTAAAAGGAAGTTGTTTGAATTTTCCTCCCTGTCTGTTATTTATTCTGTTGAAGTAATAGTTTCCAGTTCAGTGCATTTAATATACTAATGCTTTACCAAAAAATAATATGTGGTAAATTATTATGATGGTCTTATACTTCACATAAATTTAAAAGAAAAAAATATGTGGTATTATATTTCTGAGAACAAAAAGTTCAAACCACAAACATACATTTTTCACACACAACAAGGTTAAACAGCAAAAACATTTCTTTATAAATACAATGGAAACTTCTTTAAAAGCATCTCCTACAATTTCTACCTGCATTTTGTTCATCCTGCTAAAGCAATGGTTTTCAGATGTAATAATATCAAAATGTTTTATTTTTCGTGTGTGTCTTTCTTTAAAAGATACAGTAGGGGATTGGAACATCAATCTTTAATATGAAATAATGGATATGATCAAAAATATTGCATTTAATACAAGGGGAAACACCTTAAAAAGCGTCTTTTACAATTAGTTACCTGTGTGTTGTTTACTCTGCATCAGCGAAGTGCCAACCTGTTAATGTACATATTTTCTTTCGTTTTTAAAATAAAGCTGTTGATAAATGATCTAATTCGCGTTCGCTACGTTGGTTTTCTATATGCAGCAAATGTTTTTTTTTTTGAGCCTAAATTTTGCTTTAAGTAAAACAAAACTGATTAAAAAGAGACCCTTTGGATTTTGTTACCCTGTGTGCTATTTACTGTAGTGGAACTGCGATATTGCAGGGAAGTGCTAAACTATTAATGTTTCGGAACATTGCACATACAGTTTTTTTGTTTTTTTTTCTTGTTACTGAAAGAGCTGAATTGAAAATAACCAATGACTATACGTGAAGTGTTCCTTTTGCACATATGGCAGAAGTTCTGAGCAGAAACACTGCGTTATATAAAATGGAAACAGATCAAGCAGTAGTTCCTTTAAATGTTTTCCCTTGCCTGTTATTTACTCTGCAGAAGCAGAAATAAACCAGATTTCCCAGCAAAGTTTCAGAGAACACACAGCATCCACTATTCCCTTGTTTAAAAAGCTCTTAACTCACGGATGTTCTATAAGCCTGGCACTTCATGGCATTGCATATAGAAGGCGAGTCCAATGCAGGAATGCAGAAAACCAACCTGGGTGACAACCAAATATTTTGAAAAGCGCACCCATGATGTGGAGTAGATGAATATTTAAATAATATTAACGCTAGGGTAAACATATTGTGCTAAAACGAGTATTTTGGGGTTACAATTGTTTTAAGTAAAATTACATTAATTATTTTAAATTAAAAATGTTATTAAACAAAAAATGTGAATTATAAATTTTAAAAAACTGATGTTTAATTTTCATAACGCATGAGGGGGGAAACGTTGAGTACGAGGATGTAAAAACAAAATTATGCGCTGTTCAGGAAACCTCCGCCGCCCCGGTGGCGCAATGGTCTAAGCAATGGCCTCTGATCATTCGTCCAAAAGGGGTCCGGGTTCGAATCCCGGTGAGGCATGGATGTTGTGTTTGTCTTACGGTACTGGCTCTCTCCCTTCCCTGGAACCAGTGACCCAAAATTAGAGATGGGCGACTGCTTATAGCCCATTGAGTTGCTCACGGTTGTCGTTAAACCTCCAATCAATCCAAAAAAAGAACCCTCCAGCCTCACTCCCCAAAGAATAGTCTGGCGACGCCTCTTTTTCTAACACAGACAACAATGAAACAAATGTATCATCGTCACAAGTACCGCCATAAGAGGACGCCAAAATATTTTTTTGCGTTCTTCTTCCCATTTTAATACAGTACTACAAAAATTACGATCCCGTTTATTTTAAGACACATCATGACGTCTTAAAAATGGCAAATAACACAAGCCTGTACCTTCTGCACAATATAGCACCGGGTGCTACAGCAAATTGTTTGTATAAAAACAGTACAGTTAAACAGCATTAGACCCCAAAGTTGAAGCAGAGAATTAAGTACAAATGACCGAGAGATCACCTAAGACAATAGTGTCAAATTCCAGAGTACTTCTGGAGGAGATTTGTGAAAACATTATTATAGACTGAACCTAGACTCCATCAGTGCACAAGTACGCATGTCATGTACGTATAGGATACGAAGGAGACAGGGACTGTAATAATACGTAATAAGTATAAAATTATGCGAAACACATATCTACGTCGCCTATATCTACTACTACAGTACTTTGCAGATAGCAAATGCTCTACATTAGCCCATTCATACAAAGAACTGGTGCTTTCCTCAAACTCAAAGAACACAGAAACCATTCACGGATTTCAAACTGCAACCGGATAAATTAAAATCGATTGTGTTACAACCGGATAAATTTAAATCGATTGTGTTACAATGGCATAGACGAAATTTCAATATCGCTGCTGTTTCACCAGCCCCCACTTTGAAATAGGAATAACTGTTTACCGGAAATGGAACAAACGAAAGTTTTTGCGGTACAATCCGGTACAAGCGGAGTACAACAGAATAGCATAGTATAAATTTCAAAATTGCGAGGTGGGGGCTTCCCTTTTCCCTCCAGCATCACTTGAAATTGGAATCACTGGTTACCGGAAGTGGTACAAACGAATTTTTTTTTTGTGGTACAATCCGATTCAAACGCAGCACAAGCGAATGTTACATAGTCGAATTTTCAAAATTGCGTAGTAGAGGGGATGCCATTTTTTCCAGCTCCCCACCTTTAAATGGGAATAACTCGTAACCGGAAGTGGTACAAAAGAAAAAAATTTCGGTACAATCCGGTACAAACGGAGTACAACAGAATAGCGCAGTCGAAATTTCAAAACTGCGAAGTGGGAAGCAGTTTTCCCCGAGCCCCCACTATGAAATTAGAACTGCTGGTTACCGGAAGTGATACAAACGAAAACTTTTGCGGTGCAATCCGATTCAAAGTGAGTACAAACGAATGACATGGTCGAAATTTCAAATTTGCGCAGTGGGGAAGGTGACGTTTCCCCATCTCCTAACTTTGAAATCGGAATAGCTGATTACCGGAAGTGGTAAAAACGAGAATGTTTGCGGTACAATCCGGTACAAACGGAGTACAAACGAATGGCATAGTCAAAATTTCAAAATTGCGTGGTGAGGAGGGGGGGGAAGATGGAGACGTTTCTCCGTCACCCACTTGGAAATGGGAATAACTCGTAATAACTCGTTACCGGTAGTGGTACAAACGGAAATATTGTCGGTACAATCCTGTACAAACGGAGTACAAACGATTGGCATAGTTGAAATTTGAAAGTTCCGTGGTGATGGTGCTGCCGTTTCCGCAGTTCCCAATTTAAAATTGGAATAACTCGTACCCGGAAGTGGTACACACGAAATATTTTGCGGTACAATCCGGTACAAACGGGGTACAAACGAATGTCATAGTCCTAATTTCAAAATTGCGAGGTGGGGGCTGCCATTTTCTCCGAGCTCTTCACTTTGAAATTGGAATTATTGGTTACCGGAAGTGGTACAAACGAAAATCTTTGCGGTAAAATCCGATTCAAACGGAGTACAAACGAATGCCCTTGCCGAAATCTCAAATTTGCGTAGAGGGGGGGGGCTGACGTTTCCCCATCTCCCAACTTTGAAACGGGATTAACTCGTTACCGGAAGAGGTACAAACGAAAATGTCCGTGGTACAATCCGGTACAAATTTAGTACAAACAAATGGCATAGTCGAATTTTCAAAACTGCGTGCTGAAGGGGTTCCCGTTTCCCCAGAATTTCACTTTGAAATGGTATTCCCATTTCATTTTACCGGAAGTGGTACACACGAAAATTTTTGCGGTACAAACGGAGTACAAACGAATGGCATAGTCGAAATTTCAATATTGCGTGGTGGGGGCTGCCGTTTTTTCACCCTCCCCTTTGAAATGGGAATAACTCGTTACCGGAAGTGGTACAAACGAAAATTTTTGCGGTAAAATCCGGTACAAACGGAGTACAAACGAATGCCATATTTGAAATTTCAAAATTCCGAGGTGGGGGGCTGCCGTTTCCCCCCACTTTGAAATGGGAATAACTCGTTACCGGAAGTGGTACAAACGAAAATTTTTGCGGTACAATCCGGTACAAACGGAGTACAAACGAATGCCATATTTGAAATTGCAAAATTCCGAGGTGGGGAGGCTGCCGTTTCCCCCCCCACTTTGAAATGGGAATAACTCGTTACCTCAAGTGGTACAAACGAAAATTTTTGCGGTACAATCCGGTACAAACGGAGTACAAACGAATGCTATATTTGAAATTTCAAAATTCCGAGGTGGGGGGCTGCCGTTTCACCAGGCCCCCCACTTTGAAATGGGAATAACTCGTTACCGGAAGTGGTACAAACGAAAATTTTGAAATTTCAAAATTCCGAGGTGGGGGGCTGCCGTTTCCCCAGGCCCCCCACTTTGAAATGGGAATAACTCGTTACCGGAAGTGGTACAAACGAAAATTTTTGCGGTACAATCCGGTACAAACGGAGTACAAACGAATGCCATATTTGAAATTTCAAAATTCCGAGGTGGGGTGCTGCCGTTTCCCCAGCCCCCCACTTTGAAATGGGAATAACTCGTTACCGGAAGTGGTACAAACGAAAATTTTTGCGGTGCAATCCGGTACAAACGGAGTACAAACGAATGCCATATTTGAAATTTCAAAATTCCGAGGTGGGGGCTGCCGTTTCCCCAGCCCCCCCTTTGAAATGGGAATAACTCGTTACCGGAAGTGGTACAAACGAAAATTTTTGCGGTACAATCCGGTACAAACGGAGTACATACGAATAGCATAGTCAAAATTTCAATATTGCGTGGTGGGCTGGCTGCCGTTTCTTCAGCCCCTGCCCCCTCGCACTTTGAAATGGGAATAAGTCGTTACCGGAAGTGGTACAAACGAAAATTTTTGCGGTACAATCCGGTACAAACGGAGTACAAACGAATGCCATATTTGAAATTTCAAAATTCCGAGGTGGGGGCTGCCGTTTCCCCAGCCCCCGCACTTTGAAATGGGAATAACTCGTTACCGGAAGTGGTACAAACGAAAATTTTTGCGGTACAATCCGGTACAAACGGAGTACAAACGAATGCCATATTTGAAATTTCAAAATTCCGAGGTGGGGGCTGCCGTTTCCCCCCACCACTTTGAAATGGGAATAACTCGTTACCGGAAGTGGTACAAACGAAAATTTTTGCGGTACAATCCGGTACAAACGGAGTACAAACGAATGCCATATTTGAAATTTCAAAATTCCGAGGTGGGGTGCTGCCGTTTCCCCAGCCCCCCACTTTGAAATGGGAATAACTCGTTACCGGAAGTGGTACAAACGAAATTTTTTGCGGTACAATCCGGTACAAACGGAGTACAAACGAATGCCATATTTGAAATTTCAAAATTCCGAGGTGGGGGGCTGCCTTCCCCACTTTGAAATGGGAATAACTCGTTACCGGAAGTGGTACAAACGAAAATTTTTGCGGTACAATCCGGTACAAACGGAGTACAAACGAATAGCATAGTCAAAATTTCAATATTGCGTGGTGGGCTGGCTGCCGTTTCTTCAGCCCCTGCCCCCCTCGCACTTTGAAATGGGAATAAGTCGTTACCGGAAGTGCTACAAACGAAAATTTTTGCGGTACAATCCGGTACAAACGGAGTACAAACGAATGCCATATTTGAAATTTCAAAATTCCGAGGGGGGCTGCCGTTTCCCCAGCCCCCACTTTGAAATGGGAATAACTCGTTACCGGAAGTGGTACAAACGAAAATTTTTGCGGTACAATCCGGTACAAACGGAGTACAAACGAATGCCATATTTGGAATTTCAAAATTCCGAGGTGGGGGGGCTGCCGTTTCCCCAGCCCCCTTTGAAATGGGAATAACTCGTTACCGGAAGTGGTACAAACGAAAATTTTTGCGGTACAATCCGGTACAAACGGAGTACAAACGAATAGCATAGTCAAAATTTCAATATTGCGTGGTGGGCTGGCTGCCGTTTCTTCAGCCCCTGCCCCCTCGCACTTTGAAATGGGAATAAGTCGTTACCGGAAGTGGTACAAACGAAAATTTTTGCGGTACAATCCGGTACAAACGGAGTACAAACGAATGCCATATTTGAAATTTCAAAATTCCGAGGGGGGCTGCCGTTTCCCCAGCCCCCCACTTTGAAATGGGAATAACTCGTTACCGGAAGTGGTACAAACGAAAATTTTTGCGGTACAATCCGGTACAAACGGAGTACAAACGAATGCCATATTTGAAATTTCAAAATTCCGAGGTGGGGGCTGCCGTTTCCCCAGCCCCCACTTTGAAATGGGAATAACTCGTTACCGGAAGTGGTACAAACGAAAATTTTTGCGGTACAATCCGGTACAAACGGAGTACAAACGAATGGCATAGTCGAAATTTCAAAATTCCGAGGTGGGGGGCTGGCGAAATGGAGCTGTGATAACGCCGGCCCACATGTGGCTGCTTGTGTTCAACAGTTTCTTAGGAAACGCAGTATTGAAATCATGCCACAGCCTGCCTACAGCCCTGATCTCGCCCCGTGCGATTTCTGATTGTTTTCAACATTGAAGGAAAAGCTCAGTGGCGCAACATTCAACCCAGATGCTGACGTTATTCAAGCTGTTCAGAGGTCGCTAAAGCAGCTTCCACAAAATGCCTTCGCCACATGCTTTGAAAAGTGGACTGAATGATGGGACCGTTTCAGATCATCTGAGGGAAGATACTTTGAGAAAGAATAACATATATTTTGCTGTAGCTATATTTCTTCATTTTATGTGATTTTATTCTCAGGTTTTATTGTACGATCGTTGTATTTATCGCGATTCCGTGCTGACCACATAAAAAAAAAAAAACAAGAAAAAAAACCCCCCAAAAAAACAAGATTTTATTTTGTAAAAAAAAACTGAATACTGTTTTCAAATATATTGCCCAAATAAATGTTTCCATAATTTTTTTTAACTGCATTTTACTTGTCTGCACGCTTATTTCTTATTTTATTACTTCAATTTGCGTAGATTACTCGCGTGTTCTTTTTTTCATTTTGATTAGAGGTTTGAAGACCACCGTGATCAGCTGGATGGGCTATAAGCACTCGCCCGTCCCTAATTTAGGGTCATTGACTCCAGGGAAAGGAGAGAGCCAATGCCGTAAGACAAACACAACATCCATGCCTCAATCGGAACCTTCTCGGACGAATGGCCATGAGCTAGCACTTAGACCTCTTCACCACTAGGGCAGACCCACGCATGTTCCATAGAAAACTATAGTAATAAAATAAACTGGTCTTTTATGTTGCTAAGCTATGCGTGAAACATAAAGCAGTCTTTTCTCTGATAAAAATTTCCATGATTATTCTTTCATAAATTCTTTGTTTCTTATTCTTTTTATCAGAAAAGGAAAGGGAAAAAAATTGGGAGGAACTCATGAGATGGTAGGAAAAGTTTACATTGCGCAGTAAACTTTTTTTATCATAACACGATAAGCAGTTCAGAATTGAATATATGAGATCGAGCTAACCGTATATACGACGATGAGCCATTACATTATGACCACCTACCTAATAAGCTGTAGGACCCCCTTTGTCCCGCAAAACAGCGACCACTCGGTGAGGCATCGATTCGATGAGGTCACGATAGGTGTTCAATGGTATCTGGTACCATAATGTCAACAGCAGGTCCTCCGATTCCAGAACATATCGGAGTGGTGGTGACTTAGCGTGAACCCGCTTTTCCAAGTCGAACCACAAATGTTTGATTGGGTTCATGTCAGGTGTATTTTGAAGGCCAGGGCATTAACAGAAAGTCACCAGCATGTTCCTCGAACCACTTCTTGACGATTCGGGTAGTGTACCATGGCGCCTTATACTGTTGGTAATGGCCATCACCAGCAAGGAACACAATTGCCATGAATGGGTGAACTTGGTCCTCAATGATGTTCAGATACCTGACAGCTATCAGGGATTGTGCTATTGGGATAATGGGGCTTAAAGTGTCCCAAGAAAGCATCGCCCACAACATAACACCGCCGCGCCACCTTTACCGGCCTGTTTCCGCCCAATAGTGCATCCAGGTGCCGTAGCTTCCATTGGTAATCGGCGTATCCGCGCTTGGCCGCCAACGTGATGAACCAGAAATCTTGATTCGTCAGACCAGACCACTTTCTTCCAATCATCCACGGTCTAATCTCGACGATCTTTGGCCCATTTCATGCGTTGTTGGCGATGACGAGCAGCGAGCATGGGGGTCTGGCTGGGTCTTCGGCTACTCAGGCCCATGCGCAGAAAGCTGCGATGAACTGTGTGCTGTGACACATTGCACTGATCACCACTGTTGTACCTGCGGATGATTTGTCTCACTGTGGCCCTGCGTTCGCTGTGAACAATGCTGCTCCCCTCTGGCATCAATGAGGTCCGGACGACACACAGAGGGACGAGGGTTCGTCGTTTGGCCATCTGTGCACCACTTTTGATACGTACTCACTACAGCGGCACGTGAACAACCCACAAGCCGCGTCGTTTCCGAGATCGTAGTACCGAGGCACCGTGCCATCACAATTTGTCCTTTATCAAACTTCGATAAATCGGCAGCTTTTCCCATTCTGACTACGAACACTCTACTAACCGAAATACGGTCCTAGGGTTGTATATATATATATATACTTCTCTGTGAACTTCATCTGCGCCACATTTCAGTCTCCAGGCGCGCTGATTTCTCTAGGCTGGGGGTAGCCATATAATGGAATGACTTATGGGTGTATAATGTTCTCAAAGACTGAGATTTTTTTCCGCAACGAGAAATTAAAAACATATATAAACGTTGAGCTGGAAAATTAATGAGACAATAAGTCAATTCAAAATTTTCGCCATAAACACCAGAGAAATTTGATTCAGCGAAAAGCCAGGCTCAGTAGAAAGGGGATCAGAAATGATCTCCAAATTTTTCAAATTTTTTATGAAGAAAAACAGGAAGGATAGGATCGAATTCTAGGGTGTATTTGTCTTATAAATCCTTTTTGACATCAACAGAAAGTTTTGAATGCGGATTTTGAGAAAAGGAGAAAGTTACCCCCCCCAAATAATTAATTAATAAATAAAAATAAATCCATTAACGTCTCCTATCGGTAAAACTGCGCATCAATTAAAATTCACGATGTATCTGTTCGACACTGTAAAAAAATATTGGTATGAATTCACTGAAAATTCATGAAAATAACGTGCAGTAAAGTTATGGGTTGGTATCCGCCTTTTAACGAAATTTTCGCTTTTAAAAGTTTTGATTTCTTCCAACTTCAGTATTTTAACAGATTTTACGCAGTCAGCAATTCCGTTTATTTCAGAAAAGTGCTCATCGAGTTTTTTCGTATTTAAACAGAAATTTCGCAAAATATTCGATTTTCAGCCCTTCTACCAGAGATTCTTCTTTCGTAACGCACGAAGTTAACGACTTCTTTCCCATTGCGTACTTCGAACCAGGCTCGTCTTCAACGATAGCGGCGTGTGCCACCGTTAAGCCAGAAAGAAACGCAACGCACAATCACCTAAAGGCAGAACTCTAAATGCGCGGTGATGAAATGGTTTTTGCTATTAATACCAGTGAAGTCGTCATTTCATTTAATGTTAAATCATAATATTTTTTCTGAAGAGCTTTGCAACAGTGCTATTTATTTTTTTGTAGGATTTATTTCAAATCATGTTTTTTCTTTTTCATTGTGATTTTTGAAGTAACAGAATGCTTTGAAACTTCAGATCCTTTTAAACTGACAATGTTTTTAAGAAAATGTGAGATGTACCGTTTGATAGAGTTTTTCCGCTAAACTCCTAAATATTAAATTTATTTTTGATAGTAGTAGAAAAGGCTACGTTTTGCGGCCATTCACTTAACATTGTGCTCCTCACGGCTGCTCCTCACGGGGTTCGCGGGGGTCGCCACAGGAAAGGGGGAAGCACCTGACGGTTGCTAATCACGAGAGTTGCCCTACCGGAAATGGCGGGAGATAAGAACGTTGACTCTTATCGTGCTAATTATAACTTAGGAAATATTTATTTATTTATTATAACTTAGGAATTATTTCCGTGCTTCTGATTTTTTTTAATCAACTTAGAATTTTTCTTCTCTTTGTAAAACGTATATTTTTAGAACTTGTGTGAGGTGTTATAAGCGTTCCATTATTTTTTAGCTCATGTCTATAAAAACGATTCGCACCCTTTTCTCAAGAAATTTCATTAATTATTATAACTTGGTTCTTTATTTTATTCTGGCTTGTTGATTTTTTCAACATTGTTCCGGATACTTCTTGAAAATTAATTTTCCCCTTCTTTTGCATGATAAACGAATCTTATTTTGTTTTCCCTAAGTTTAGATATATTTCCGAAGACAGATTTATTCACCCAGTCAGTGTACATTGCAATCACTTCCCGTCTGCAATGCTATCAGAACGATCTTTGAGTTGTTATCTTCCGGCCTGATAAATCCAATCTGTTCTCTCTAGTCCCAGAATTTCTTTGTGTAGGTAAAACAGATGTTTTTGATTAATGTACCCCAACGTTCTTATCTCCCGACATCTCAGCCTTCAATACTATTCCTATAAATGTGATAAATGAAAACACATTGCCCAGCTCATGTAGATAAGTACTTCTTCCTGTGATATCCTAGTTCACGCGGACTACATTATCTTGTGCCTTGTTATAGATAAGATCACTTCCTCTTAAGTTCATCGTGTCCAGATGTTTTTGATTAACGTCTAATCTGTTTTGAGAGCGATTTCCGCAGTGTTAAATGGTGCATCTTCCTGTGATAATATATGTTTGCCCTAAGTTTCCGGCATGTTTGTCATGAAAAAGATAACGTTCCCACCATGCGTTTTAACAACAAAAGATAGTGTTCAAAGTATTTGCTTTACTCTGATATTGTTACAAAAAACATATGTTTCTAATTCTTAGAATTTCTCTGTAAACAGATAAGATTGTCAGATTTCACTTTTCCTGTGATCTGGAGTGTTTGCATTTACAAAGGAAATTCATGAACTAGATCCCGACATTTCAACAAAATTCGAGAAGAATGTAGACTAACTTTCAAGATACCGTAGTAAAGTTGAAGAAGCTATGAGAATTTCTGATCTAACATGGCCCTTTTATACCTGGAGAAGGACTGATAAGGGGTGATCACGTGATGCATGCATGGAATCGATTAAAATGTCCAAGTTCGACTCCCCCAGAAATTTTTTTGAAAATGGTAGTTTCTCTTTTTTTTAAAAAAATTCCAGAATAAGAATCCCATCACTGAAACAAGAAATTCCTATTCAAAGCATTCCATCCCTCTTTCTACTTTTAAATACTGTATTTGTAAATCTAAGGAACTGTTGTTTTTTAATAGTCATGTATTTTTCCCTCTAACTTTCGAAGATATTGTTTTCAAAATGTATGTAGATATTGCGGGTGTCACGTCAATTCGTCGCGTGCGTCACGTCAATTCGTCGCGTGCGTCAATTCGTCGACTACGTCAATTCGTCGCCTGCGTCAATTCGTCGACTACGTCAATTCGTCGCCTGCGTCAATTCGTCGCGCGTCAATTCGTCGACTACGACAATTCGTCGCGCGTCAATTCGTCGCGCGTCAATTCGTCGCGCGTCAATTCGTCGCGGACAAATTCGTCGACTACGTCAATTCGTCGACTACGTCAATTCGTTGCGTTTACAGCTATGTTTTGAATTCAGAACCACCAAATCAGGTATCCTATCTCATAGTACTCTAACTTAGACGGTTGTCAGTTTTTGGAAAGGGTCAAGGCCCGGGGAGTCAGAGACCCCCCGTACATACAAAATTTTGGTAAAATCTAGTTTTCATTTCAGAACCATCAAATTTGGTATCATGAAACTCTAACTTAGACGCTAGACGGTTTTTGGTAGGGGTTGGTGCCCGCGGGTTCGGAGCCCCCCCCCCTCATAAAAAATTTCGTAAAATCTACAGTTTTCATCTTAGAATCACCAAATTTGGTATACTATCTCATGGTACTCTAACTTAGACGCTAGACGGTTTTGGAAGGGGTTGGAGCCCGCGGGGTCGGCCCCCCTCATAAAAATTTTCGTAAAATCTACAGCTTTTATCTTAGAACCACCAAATTTGGTATACTATCTTATGGTACTCTAACTTAGTTGGCAGACCGTTTTTGGAACGGGTCAATGCCCGGGGGTCAGAGCCCCCACATAC
This sequence comes from Macrothele yani, assembly GCA_039090855.1. NCBI lineage: Eukaryota > Metazoa > Arthropoda > Arachnida > Araneae > Macrothelidae > Macrothele > Macrothele yani. The sequence continues at coordinate 137,308,875 of CM077002.1, forward strand.
AAAATTTTCTTTAAAACTACAGTTTTCAATTCAGAACCACCTAATCTGGTATACTATCTCATGGTACTCTAACTCAGACGCTAGACGGTTTTTGGAAGGGGTTGGATCCCGGGGGTCAGACCCCCCGAATAAAAACTTTTTCGTAAATACTACACTTTTCAATTTAGAACCACCAAATTTGGTATACTATCTCATGGTACTCTATCTTAGACGCTAGAAGGTTTTTTGAAGGGGTTGCAGCCCGGGGGTCGGCCCCCCTCATAAAAATTTCGTAAAATCTACAGTTTTCATATTAGAACCACCAAATTTGGTATACTATCTTATGGTACTCTAACTTAGACGGCAGACCGTTTTTGGAACGGGTCAAGGCCCGGGGGTCAGAGCCCCCCACATATAAAATTTTCTTAAAAACTACAGTTTTCAATACAGAACCACCTAATCTGGTATACTATCTCATGGTACTCTAACTTAGACGCTAGACAGTTTTTGGAAGGGGTTGGAGCCCGAGGGGTCAGACCCCCTCCGAATATTTTTTTTTGTAAAATCTACAGTTTTCAATTTAGAACCACCAAATTTGGTATACTATCTCATGGTACTCTAACTTAGACAGTAGACCGTTTTTGGAACGGATCAAGGCCCGGGTGTCAGCACATACAAAATTTTCTTAAAAACTACAGTTTTCAATTCAGAACCACCAAATCTGGTATACTATCTCATGGTACTCTAACTTAGACGCCAGACGGGTTTTGGAATGGGTTGGAGCCCGGGGGTCAGACCACCCCTCCGAATAAAAACTTTTTCGTAAAATCTACAGTTTTCAATTTAGAACCACCAAATTTGGTATACTATCTCATGGTACTCTAACTTAGACAGTAGACCGTTTTTGGAAGGAGTTGGAGCCCGGGGGTGAAGCCCCCCATAAAAATGCCGCGTAAAATCTACAGTTTTCAATTTAGAACCACCAAATTTGGCATACTCTCTCATGGTATTCTAACTTAGACGGTAGACGGTTTTTGGAACGGGTCGGGCACGGGGTCAGAGTCCCTCCGCCCATAAATATTTTTCGTAAAAACTAAAGTTTTCAATTTAGAGCTACCAAATTTGGTATACTATATAATGGTGTTCTAAATTAAACGGTAGACGGTTTTCAGAACGGGTCGGGGCAAGGGTGGTTACCCCCTCCCTAAACACAAACTTTCGTAAAATCTATAGTTTTCAATTTAGAACCACCAAATTTTGTATATTATCTCATGGTACTCTAACTTAGACGGTAGAAGGTTTTCGGAACGGGTCGGGCACGGGGTCAGAGTCCCTCCGCCCATAAATATTTTTCGTAAAAACTAAAGTTTTCAATTTAGAGCTACCAAATTTGGTATACTATATAATGGTGTTCTAAATTAAACGGTAGACGGTTTTTCAGAACGGGTCGGGGCAAGGATGATTACCCCCCCCCCTCCCTAAACACAAACTTTCGTAAAATCTATAGTTTTCAATTTAGAACCACCAAATTTTGTATATTATCTCATGGTACTCTAACTTAGACGGTAGAAGGTTTTTGGAACGGATCAAGGCCCGGGAATAAGACCCCCACATACAAAATTTTCTTAAAATTTTTATTTTTCAATTCAGAACCACCAAATTTTGTGTCATGAAACTCTAACTTAGCGGGAGTCGGTAAGTGAAAGCGCAACATTATTAACTTGATTTGTTATGCAAACCTTATAAATACGACCACAGCGATTAAAATTTACTAAAGAGTCCTTGTAAGTAATATTTTTTGACCGAGTGCAAGTACAATTTTCGAAATGTCAACAGGTCAAAATATCTAAAGTAACAATGAAATTTGGAATATTTCTTTTTTCTTTTTTTTATTTCAGTTTTGACACTTGTATTAAGTTTTAAAAACATATATTTCTCCTATCGTATACCTTCATTGTGCTTTCAACAGAATTTCTTACCATGTTTTGGGTATTTTGTTTCGTGTGGTTGCAGTTTTTTTAATGTTTTGGGCATTTCATTTTGTGTGCTTACTTCTTTTTATGTTTTGGGCATTTTACTTTGTATGGGTGTTTTTGTTTTGTTTTTGTTATTTTCTTTTCTGTGGTAGTTGTAATGTCGACAGGATGAAAAGGGGAAACTGGGGACAGTCACGATGCCTACTTGCTTCTAATTTTTTCTTCAAATACAGCACATGATTTTGTATTGAGTTATACCACTTACTCATTAAGCGACTACAGGTTTCTTTAAATATGAACGTTTTCTTAGAGCCTTTTGTTTCCTCTACCTAGCTTTTTCGGTTCCGCAATTTCTTTTTTGGTTTTAGAATATTCTCCTTATTATTAATCTATTTTCTCATGCAAACTCTTTATGTAAGGTATGCTTATTCTATCGAAGTATTTTGCAATTATACGTGAAGCCCTGTTGCTGAAGTAAAAAAAATATTTCCAACTGAAACAACGCAGTTCAGATATTTTCCCGCGGTTAACTCAAAGAATGAAAACCAAAACAACAAATCTGTGCAATGGTTGAGGCATGACACAGTACTTACTGGTAACCAGGCAAAGGTTTAAGAAAGAATGAGCTTAGGAATTTCTAACTGCAACAAAAAAGAGCATCCGCACTGTATCCCTCCCCATCCCCTAGTGCCGGCCTTTGGACGTTTTGAAAGAGAAGTCTTAAGGACACATCTGTATCGTAATTGCCTGAGCATTCGCGACAATCTTCTATTGTCGTAGTAGGAAAACACACTTCCTACTTCGCCTAAATTGCTTGGATGTAATGCCAACGAACAAAGTTTTGCTCTCGCATTGGATTTCTGTTGCTTTTGATGGAATACTTTTCCCCTGGGGTTCACCGCTTTCACTATAGTCTTCAGGACAGGCGGCAATACACCCCAACGTAAAACACCAATTTCACGGCAATTAACTGCAATTAGCAAAAGAGAGGGGCGGTACAGGAAATAAGTCGAACGAGACAGATCTGAACTTAGAAAGTCGGGAGAAGGTGTTGCATGAAAAACTATGTTTGGCTTACAGATCATTTGGCAAGTAGGGACGTAGGTTTCGTTTAATATGTTATGGGGTAAACAAATTGTCTTTTCAGTATAACAATTTTCTTTCATACGCATGGTGCAACACAAAAAAATTGAATTTATTTTTGAGAATTAGCATGACGCCTACCGGCCCAGAGTACAGCTGCCCAGTCCGCGTCTGCTGCCGCCACCGGAACCTGGCTCCCGGGTTCTTCGCATCTGTTGATCCCCCGCCTGGAGCGTCCCAGCTGTAAAATACATGTACCTCTGCGTTTTGGAAAAACAAAAGATAAGATGCCGATCCTTAAAATTAACCACTTCTTGTGACCGCAGGTACGAAAATCTTGAACTTCGCTTAAACCCTAACTGGAGAAACAAGCTTCACGTGATTGTCTGTATTCTGAGTGTTTTATTGAATGGTTGCTCATTAGTTCGTAGTTGACTGGAGAACAGAGAACGTGCTTGTTGAAACCTTTGTTGTGCGTTGTCAAGTGATAATAGTGGAAATATATCATTCTAAATATTTTGGAAAGAGAAAGTGCATTGTTTTCCGAAGGCACTATGCAGATGAAGAATGCAACATAAATAGTTAACTCACCAAAAGAAAATGATTTGCTGAAATGGAAAGGGTATTTATTTTGCCATAACAGAGTGCGAGGTGATTTACGGTATTGTCACTGTATTGAAAGAAATTATGGAAATTGTACTGGCTTTGCTAGTACTATTCTTATTGGAGATGAACACAGGATGCGCAATGAGAAACCACATAATCGTGCTCCAAGACCGGAGAAAAGTGATGTTGCTGTTGCAAGAGCGCAAATAAAAGAACGAGCGAGAAATACGGACGAAGCCCCTGCACAAATTATTCAAACCGTGACAACGTCAATGGCTACAGTAAATGCAGCTTACATGCCTAATATGGATGCACTAAGGCAAGTTGTAAAAAAGAGAAGACATGCCAAGACATGCCTGCGGAGCCTACGACTTCAGAACGGATCGATGCCCCAATAAATTTACAGGAGGAGATGGTGCAAAATTTCTTGGCAGAGATAGCGCATTTGGACATCAAAGAATTATTTTATTTTTAACAGAGAATAATTTACGAAAGCTTAAAGAAGCACCCTCTGGATTATGGATGGGACATTTGAAACTTGTCCAACCCTTTTTAGGCAATTATGTTCCATTCATGCTATGGTTGAAACAAATCCAGTGATGCACAGACTTATCCCACTAGTTTATGGGTTACTTTCCAGCAAGTATAAATAATATAATACTATTATAAAGTATTTTTGTAGGATTTACAAGACTATGCATCAGACTATGATATTCAGCTTGCACCACAATATACGCATAATAATAGATTTTGAAATAGCTACCGTTATAATGCTGCTAAAAAGGAATTTGGAAGCAGCACACACAAATGTTGTTGGTTTCATCTCGGAAAAAAATGTGCTGAGGAATATCCATCCTCTGGCATAGCCTTGGAATATAAGGAAAACAGTAAGTTTGCTCTCAAACTCAGACATTTGCAAGCACTCGCATTTTTTTCATCTGATGAAATTCCAGCTGCTTTTGAAGAAGTGAAATCAATTTTACTAGAATATGCAGATTCTGTAGTTCAGTGGTTTGAGGAAAATTATGTTCTTGGAAAATTTCGTGGAAGCAGAAAAAACAATCCAAGCAGAAGCCCTCCGCTGTTCCCGCCAACAATTTGGTCAGTTAGTGAAAACAATTTATTTGGCTTTCCCAGAACACAAAACGAACTTGAAAGATTAGACAGACGCTGGAATACAATTCTGGGAGAGAAAAAACTGTGACTGTACGAAATAATCAGTGAAATTGCGAAAGAGCAGAGAACAACTATGGCTAAAATCGAAAGAGTGATAGCACAGATTCCAACAAATCCACCCAGAAGAGAAACGCTGGCAAGATACAAAGGAATTCGAATTTCTTTGGTGCACAGAGACAATGTTAACATGCTGGACATTTTAAGAGGAATTTCATATAATTCTACCCTTTACTAAAATGTGCTGGTATTTCTCACTAATTGAATTATACCTTTTACTAACTTGTATTTGAATTTTTCAAGAATGTAATTCCGCCGAAGATGCAAGAATGTAAAACACAACGCAAAATTAAAAAAGTCAAAATTTTCAAAATAGCATGTCAAAAACATAAAATGTCAAAAAGTAATCCAAAATGTGAAACATATAAAAATTCAAAATGTGAAACAAATAAAAATTCAAAATGCAATCACAAGTCACAAGCATTACAAAAATGCGAAACGCTATGTAACAAGTACAACACAAAATAAAACAAATGCCAAAAAAAAATGCATACGCTTTGTAAAATGTACAAAATAAAATAAATGCCATATTCACAAGGATTTCATGACGAGTCAAGTTAAAAATGAGCTTTTACTTAGACTTCAAATAATAATTACTAGCCTCTACACCTTTTTAAGTCTTTAATAAGTGCAACATCATTAACCTGACTTGTCATCAAACATTATCAATATGACCATAGCATACAATCACTTAAAAGACTTGTTAATGGATGAATTGAGGAATCACCAAGTTCAGCGGGTGAAAGTTAATGGCTGTTTATAGTTTTGTACTCGAGTAAATGCGTAACACAGTAAACTTGACTTTCTCTGAAAATTTTATGTATATGAGCACGGTTGATTGAAAACTGATAAAAAGTCTTAAGGCCTGTTTATTAATTTTTGTGCCTCAGTCAAAACGCAGTACCATAACCTCGGCATGTTATCGAAACCTTATGAATACGTCGGACTAAAAATTCCTAAAAAAATTTACGCCTAAGGTCTTGTAACTAAAGTTTTGTGACAGGGTAAAACTGCAACATTAATAACTTGACATGTTATGTTAACGTTGTGAATATGAGCACGGCGGATTAAAGATTTCAACAAATAGCCTTTGGGATTAATGTGTTGTAGCTGAGTAAAAATGTAACATTATCTTGATTTTCTATATAAACCAAACTACGTGCTGAAATGGCCCAACTATATGTACGTATACTTCAACCATATACCGAAGCGCTGACAAGGTGAAAACAAAAGTGCAATTTTGTACGGTCCCCTAACATTTTATGGCCAGCCTACATGGAAGTGGACACTTTGATATCAAAAACATACTTTTTGTACGGTCCACAATAAATAGCAATGGACACGTCGCAATCTTGGGGGGGGGTTAACGACCACCGTGATCAATTCAGTGGGCTATAAGCAATCGGACATTCCCAATTTTGGGGTACTGGTTCCTGGGAAGGGGGACAGCCAGTGCCAGAAGTCAAGCACAACGTCCATGATTCACCGAGATTTGAACCAGGATCCTTCTCGACAAGTGGTCAGAAGCCAGCGCCTAGATCACTCCGCCGCCGTAGCGGCACACGTTGAAATGTATTTTTCATACGGCCCCAAACGCTCTTATGGACATACTAGATTGAACTGGACGCAAATAAATCATTAATATAATTTGTACTAGCAGGGATACCAGTTATTTGCCAGGTACATATTACTATTTGTGGAATCACCAATTTCAGCGGGTGAAAGTTAATGAATGAAAAAGATATTCCTGCAATTTTCCAGTAAACTTATTTTAAATTTTTTGATTTAGTTAATTTAATTTTGCGAAACAAAAAAGAAAGAAAAAGGAATGGGAATACTTACCTTCTAGGAGACATCTATAGAACTGCCGTACATCTGGCGTGTGCTTCTGTGAATCCCGTGACACAGAAATGCAATGTACCTATGTGATGTCGCATGCATACGACTTCACATTGGCATTGATCATCTTTTTCTTACCGTTTTGAATTTTGAATATCTGGAACTCTCTGTTTACATTACATTATATTTCTTTCTGATAAGCCGTTCGTTGGTAGTGAAAGCTAAACTATATAGATTTGTGTTTTTATTACACCATTAAACGCATATTTTTGCACTTTATTGTTATCTACAGTCCCTAACTTAGACCGTAGGTTGGTTAGTTGGTTGGTTGGTTAGTTGGTTGGTTGATTGATGGTTTATGGTTCAAGGCCCTCAAAGGGCCAAAGAGCGCCTTAGAACGTAAATAGGGTATTCTTAAGAGTAAAAAACGGAACTTTTTACGAAAATGTTGCATGGTGCTACCTTGACCCGGGTCCCGACCCCTTCCAAAAACCGTCTACCGTCTAAGTTAGATAACCATAAGTAGTATACCAAATATGGTTGTCCTAAATTGAAAACTGTAGATTTTACGAAATTTTTATGAGGAGGGGGAGGGGCTCTCACCCCGGGGTTCCAGTCCCTTCCAAAAACCCTAGCGTCTAAGTTAGTTTCATGATGCCAAATTTGGTGGTTCTGAATTGAAAACTGTAGTTTTTAAGAAAATGTTGTATGTCTGTGTGTGTGTGCGGGGCGGAGGGAAGGGGGGCTCCGACCCCCAGGGCGTTGACCCGTCCCAAAAACCGTCGACCGTCTAAGTTAAAGTACCATGAGATAGTATACCAAATTTGGTGGTTCTAAATTGAAAACTGTAGATTTTACGCGGCATTTTTATGGGGAAGGGGCTCTTACCCCCGGGCTCCAACCCCTTCCAAAAACCGTCTAGCGTCTAAGTTAGAGTACCATGAGATAGTATACCAAATTTGGTGGTTCTAAATTGAAAACTGTAGATTTTGCGAATTTTTATATGAGGGGGGCCCTTACCCCCCGGGCTGCAACCCCTTCAAAGAATCGTCGAGCGTCTAAGTTAGAGTACCATGCGATAGCATACCAGATTTGGTGGTTCTGAATTGAAAACTGCAGTTTTTAAGAAAATTTTGTATGTGGGGGCTCTGACCCCCGGGCCTTGATCCGTTCCAAAAACGGTCTACTGTCTAAGTTAGAGTATCATGAGATAGTATACCAAAGTTGGTGGTTCTGAATTGAAAACTGTAGATTTTACAAAAAAAAATTTATTCGGGGGGTGTCTGACCCCTGGGCTCCAACCCCTTCCCAAAACCGTCTAGCGTCTAAGTTAGAGTACCATGACATAGTATCCAGATTAGGTGGTTCTGAATTGAAAACTGTAGTTTTTAAGAAAATTTTGTATGTAGGGGGCTATGAGCCCCCGGGCCTTGACCCGTTCCAAAAACGGTCTGCCGTCTAAGTTAGAGTACCAAAAGATAGTATACCAAATTAGGTGGTTCTAAGATGAAAAAACTGTAGATTTTACGAAATTTTTTATGATGGGGGAGCTCTGACCCCGCGGGCTCCAACCCCTTCCAAAAACCGTCTAGCGTCTAAGTTAGAGTACCATGAGATAGTATACCAAAATTGGTGGTTCTAAATTGAAAACTGTAGATTTTACGAAAAAGTGTTTATTCGGGGAAGGGGTCTGACCCCGGGCTCCAACCCCTCCCAAAAACCGTCTAGCGTCTAAGTTAGAGTACCATGAGATAGTATACCAGATTAGGTGGTTCTGAATTGAAAACTGTAGTTTTTAAGAACATTTTGTATGGGGGGGCGCTCACCCCCGGGCCTTGACCCGTTCCAAAAACGGTCTGCCGTCTAAGTTGGAGTACCATAAGATAGTATACCAAATTTGGTGGTTCTAAGATGAAAACTGTCGATTTTACGAAATTTTTTATGAGAGGGGGGGGGCTCCGACCCCGCGGGCTCCAACCCTTCCAAAAACCGTCTAGCGTCTAAGTTAGAGAGAGTTTCATGATACCAAATTTGATGGTTCTGAAATGAAAACTAGATTTTACGAAAATTTTGTATGTAGGTGGGGGGGGGGGCTCTGAGTCCCCGGGCCTTGACCCGTTCCAAAAACCGACAACCGTCTAAGTTAGAGTACTATGAGATAGGATACCTGATTTGGTGGTTCTGAATTGAAAACAATATTTTGTGTGTGGGGGGCTCTGACCAACCGGGCCCCTGACAAGTTCCAAAAACCGTCTAAGTTAGAGTACCATGAGATAATATACCAAATTTGGTAATTCTAAATTGAAAACTATATCTTACGGCAATTCTGTAGGGGGGGCTCTAACTCCCCCTCTGCAACCGCTTCCCAAAACCGTCTACAGTCTAAGTTAGAATACCACGAGATAGTATACCAGATTTGGTGGTTCTGAATTGAAAACTGTAAAATTTTGTGTATGGGGGACTCTGTCCAACCGGGCCCTGCCCCGTTCCAAAAACCCTTTACCGTCTAATATTTTTAGTGCCAAAGAAAAACGTAATATTCCTATCCTGTCTGCGTGTCCAAACTTTATAAATTTGATCAGGGAGCAAGACGCTCGAAATCGTACGTTTTCCTGCATTCGTTTTGTATGTAACCAAAATCTGTAAACGCGACGAATTGACGTGTCGACGAATTTGTCCGCGACGAATTGACGCAGTCGACGAATTGACGCAAGACGAATTTACGCATGACGAATTGACGCAGTCGACGAATTGACGCGCGACGAATTGACGTAGGCGACGAATTGACGCGCGACGAATCGTCGCAGTCGACGAATTGACGCGGTCGACGAATTGACGTACGCGACGAATTGAGGTAGAACCGATATTACGACAGTAAAACCTCTTACAACTGCTTGATGTTCAATTCGCTTCAGACTGTCTTAAGGAAATTCGTACATTTTCTCATAACACATCGACATGCTATTTTTCTTCCCATTCACTTCAAAGACTGGAGATCAACTTAATGGAGTCCTTTGAGAAAGGGGAAATATATGTATATATTAGTTCATGTTCAGTTAAGGGAAATGCATGCATATATTTCAATATGAAAAAAGAAGCCCTATAAGTGAAAGCTAAACCTAAAGACGGATTGATTGTTCACGCTCTCTCTACTCTATGACATTTCTTTACTCAAAGAACCATGGCCTTTTTTTTTTTTTTTCATGAACCGTTTTAAAATCTTCGTTCTCCCTTTACTATTGTCAGATTCCATGTCCCTCCAGTTCTTTACTGAGAAACAGAAGCCTTTATTCAATTTTAATTTATAAAGAGAGTAGAACTCTTTTAGGCTATTGAAGACTTTCAGGTGTTTCATTACGAAAATTTTCATTGTTATGAAAGCAGGCATAATCGAGATGATTTACTATCGTTTCAATGAAATTGTTTACGTATTCATTGCTCTGATGCCAGATTTCATTTTCTTATACTTCGAACAGAAATGAGTTTGAATCATTCGTCGAGAAAACATTTCTTTCATATGTATATATATTTTTTTGCCTCTGAATCAAACGAACTCAAAAAAGAAGAGACGCATTTTGATGTTTTTTCCTCTTATGAGTGGAATACGAGAATATGATACCAAAATTAAAGTACATGGGGTCAAAAACGATTTTGATGATTTTACTAAGAGGACCGTTTTCGGATTTCTTATGATAGAAAATTCAGTGAATTTCCCATTGAGTAACATGGGAAACTGCGAAATTTAAGGAGCACGTTTTCGTTCAAGTAAAATATTTTAAAAGGTCTATTTTTGATTCAGTTGAAAACAGACAGGGTGCGTTTCTGAACAGTTCATTTTTTCCTACGATCAAAACGAATCACTTCGTTATTCTTAAGGTGCGTTTCTGAAAGAAGTAAAAATAGATCAGGGAGAAAATTGGAAATAATTTTTTATGAAACCCAGAGTGTTTATTTTCTTATAGCTAGAGGGGTCGTCAGTGAGAGCACTTATTCTCTTCAAACTAAGAGAATGAAGTGTAGCCAGTTTGAAAAAAAAATTTCAAACTCCCCAAAGTTTAGCCTTTTGTCTGGTTTCGACTCAATATTGTAAAGCATTGCTCTCAGACCAGTTGAATTCCTGGCCCTTAATGAAATACATTAAGCCTTTCCCTTAAAAATAACAAATCACTTCTTCAATGCCAGATCCCCAATAAATTTCTTTAAGATTTATGCATTCACACTTTTACTTTTAAAACTTGAAATTCATTATTATTTAACTACTTACACAAAAAAAAAAAAAAAGAATACATTCACACTTTTACTTTTAAAAACTTGAAGTTCATTATTATTTAACTCCTTACAAAAATGAAACACATTCACACTTTTACTTTTAAAATTATAGAAAAATAGATGCATTCTCACACTATAAGTTTTTTCCCTACCTCCCTCCCCATTCCCTTAAACCAACAATTTAAGGTAGTTATAAAAATAACTTTTTTTTCTCTGCTACCTCCTCAATACATGTTTTTCCCAGAACGCAACAAGTCCTTTCCATATATTCCTTCCAAGAAGGCTTTGGATGGGATATTTTCTCCAACGGTTTCAGCGAAAGATTCCGCTAAAGTCTTGGGGTCTAGCATTGCTACTGCATCGCCGCCCCGGTGGCGCAGTGGTCTAAGGCGCTGGCCTCTGATCATTCGTCCGTAAGGGGTCCGGGTTCGAATCCCGGTCAGGCATGGATGTTGTGTTTGTCTTACGGCACTGGCTCTCTCTCTTCCCTGGAACCAGTGACCCTAAATTAGGGACGGGCGACTGCTTATAGCCCATTGAGTTGCTCACGGTGGTCGTTAAACCTCCAATCAAAAAAAAAAAAAAAAAAAAAATTGCTACTGCATCCTTGAAGTGTTCTTTAAACTTAGATTAGGGGTGGCATCAGTACATCTGTGACCCATGATGTTTTCAAGCATGCGATCCGGATTAAGGTGACACTGAATACAATAGAATAATTTTTCAGCATGCCCCTGAACGAAATCCAACACCACTTGAATAAGCATGAAGTAATACTTTTCGTTCGTTAGTGGAGAGGAAGGAACGGGGGTTGGAATCCTCTGATGAAGCAAAACGGTCTTTGTAAAAACGGGACCAAATAGCAGAATAGTAATGCTGGTCCGTATCTTCTCACATTGATCAACGAGAGCTTCAAATTGTTCACCATTCAGTTTAATGGAATTAGGGTTCAGTCGACGAAATCCATTGATCCGAGGGGAAAGCATCTCAAATATATAACTGTGAGGTCCGTCCAAAGAAGGAGAGGCAGAAATAATTAGTTCTCTGTTGATTAACATATCTTCATTTTCTCCATGCAACCAAGGGACTTTTCTCATAAACTGAAGGAAGGTCAGAGCTGTCATGGTGATTCCATACTTGGTGGGGAGAAAGATTCTTGTTCATTCCTGTATCTTGTTACAATAACTCTGATTGTGTTATGGAAATCAGACACTTTCACGAATGCGTTACCCCCTAAATGGAAATGATGAGGGGGATATCATTCAAAGAAATTCCCAATTCAACACATGACTTGGAAGCTTCAGTACATACCTTCTTTGCTACAGCATCGGAAACTTCAGTAGAGGAAGATGATCGCTTCATGTTGAAAGCTGGAGGAAGAGAATCGAAGGAATTTGATGGAAGCGGTGTGGTCGACAAGGAAGCGTGCTGACAGTTCGAAGACAGGGAACAGAATGAGTTAGCTTTGAATTTTTCGGGCAAAACTGATAAGAGGTTGGAGTTCGTCACTTGTTTACTGCTTGAGAGCGAAAAAGCAGAGTCATGGGGCAAAGAACACTCGGTTATCATCTTTCTAAAGGTCAAATTCAATCTAATGTTTGGAGCATCCTTTTGTCGTGGCAGACCATGACTCCAATACTGTGACGTACCTGCCAGCAGGACGCACACGACATAAAGGCAGATAGTAGTCAGAACAAACGTCCGCGTAGCTCAATTGGTAGAGTGACTTATTCCGAAATGAGGGGATCGGGGTTCGAATCCTGGCGTGGACAGAAATGACGGAGAAATTTACTTCGTTATAATGGCGCCCGAACTTTCCGGATGACCCGACCGTTCAAAATCTCGCAATGGTGTGATGTTATTTCCACACCGCGAGATAGGAAAAATCAGAGAAACCCTTCTCCAGCGTTTCGGAAAATAAATGTGTGTGACGTTGCATTCCACACACCAGATTGACTGGGAGTTCTCAAGTGCACGTTCTGCAGTGGATGGCTGCCTGCAACGATTCATGGTCACGGCTGACCCGTTGGCCATGCCCCCGGCCCTCTTTCGGGGGAGATGTGACGTACCTGCCAGCAGGACGCACACGACATAAAGGCAGATAGTAGTCAGAACAAACGTCCGCGTAGCTCAATTGGTAGAGTGACTTATTCCGGAATGAGGGGATCCGGGTTCGAATCCTGGCGTAAACAGAAATGCCGGAGAAATTTACTTCGTTATAATACGAATTAGTTGGTGGCAGGATCTGGAGTAAAGTTCCTGATCTCAAAGATAAGGAAACAGGTTTAAACCCGTTTCGCTTGAAAACAAAGTCTCTTTCCTGTCCGAGAGATACTGAGGCAATACAAGACAAAGGATCTAATTCAGCTTCGTCATCACGGTGATTGCTGATTCTGTCATTCCCATTTCGATACTTATTAATTAAAACAAAGTTGAAAGATTCACCACATGCTTTCTCAACATAAAGCTTGATTTCTTGAAGTAATGGAGTCCAAGGGCGAGGTTCTAAGGTCAAACCGCTAAAAGTGTATTTCAGATTGTGGTCCCCGAAGGCAACATGTTGTATGGGAATGGAATATGATTTTCCATAAATTTTGATCTTTGAAAATTCTCCACTTAAATATTCCACTTCTTCTTCCAGGCGAGAAAAGTAATGAATAGCTTGAGTTGAGGAGAACAGCTGAGAATAATGGAAATGAAGTCTTTCCTTGTTATGTCGAAGAGGCAGCATTTTTTTTCTCAGGAAGGGGAGCAACTGAAGTCCGTACACTAAAAGAACTGAATTGAGAATGAAGAAGGAGAGCTTGAGTAGGCTGACGAGTGACGTCATGACTCTCAATGTGAAATTCATTATAGTTCTGATAAGAACTTTTTCCCCCATGAGCTAAGAGATCTGTCAGAAGAACCTTCTCTTTGGGAAAACTATGAAATCATTTTCCATAAGTTTATTTTGAATCGAGTAAAATTCTGTAAACGGTCGTTTTTGAAATTGTTTAAATTATAACAGGACGAAAATGGTTTGACTGAAAACGTGCCAGGGCAAGTTTCGGAAAAGTACATTCTCTTATAGGGTTAAAAATGGAAATTTTCGTTTTCTTATAATTCCAAAATTCCCATAGGATAACATGGGAAAACTAGCATGAATAAAAGACGGTTTTGGATCGAGTAAAAATCTGTAAACGGTCGTTTTTGAATTCGTTTAAATTATAACAGGACGAAAATGGTTAGATTGAAAACGTGCCGGGCTGTGGTAGCTCTTTAACAAAGGATTTTCCTTTATCTTGAAACTGAAATAAACACATCTGGTCTAGAGGTGACCTTTCCAACTATCCTGATATGATATGTTTGTATAGATAAGTGGAAAGGCATGGGAATCATTATGTTTTCTTAAACTCAAGACCGAAATACGTATCACCTACTGACCAGTTCAGTGAAAATCTCTGATAAGATGTGTTTATTCAGATAACATTTGACCCTGTTAAACAAGACGCTGCTTTTAAATTTAAAACTGAAAACAAAGGATTTCCTTTATCTTGAAACTGAAGTACCCACATCTTGTTGAGAGGTAACCTTTCCAACAACCATGATATGATGTGTTTGTATAAATAAGTGGAAAGGTCGGGGAATCATTACATTTTCTTAAACTCAACACCGAAATACCTATCACCCAACTGACCGGTTCAGTGAAAATCTCTGATAAGATGTATTTACTCAGATAACATTTGACCCTGTTAATCAAGATGCTGCTTTTATACTTAAGACTGAAAGCAAAGGATTTCCTTTATTTGAAACTGAAGTATACAATCTGGTTGAGAGGTAACCTTTCCAACAACCATGATATGATGTGTTTGTATATATATTAATGAAAAATGATCGTAGGGCAAAGAATGAATATTGTCTGAGGATACGACTCGTTTGTTGTCATATGGGGCAAGAGACGTTTTGTTTATAACATTCGAAGTTTGAAACATTCTGTTTAATGCATTCTTACTTTTAATCCTGATTTATTCATTATAACTTTTTTCCGACTCCCCAACTTAGAATATATATATATATTTTCCCTTATGTAATACGGCTTTTTTACTCGTAATTTGTTCGTGTATTATTTCTTCTCTATTTTATTCTTTCTATATCATTTACGCTAATTCTTCATGTTATTTAGTTCAAGTTTTATTTATTCTTAACAACAGCCTATGTCTATTAAGAATGAATTTTCTATCAAAACAACTGGATCACATGATTCGAAGTTTGAAACATTCTGTTTAATGCATTCTTGCTTTTAATCCTGATTTATTCATTATAACTTTTTTCCGACTCCCCAACTTAGAATATACATTTTTTTCCCTTATGTAATACGGCTTTTTTACTCGTAATTTGTTCGTGTGTTATTTCTTCTCTATTTTATTCTTTCTATATCATTTACGCTAATTCTTCATGTTATTCTTCATGTTCTGTGAAAAACATGTATTAAGGAGGTAGCAGAGAAAAAAAGTTCTTTTTAGAACTAAAAAAGTTCTTTTTAGAACTACCTTAAATTGTTGGTTTAAGGGAATGGGGAGGGAGGTAGGGAAAAAATTAATAGTGTAAGAATGAATCTATTTTTCTATAATTTTAAAAGTAATGTTTCATTTTTGTAAGGAGTTAAATAATAATGAATTTCAAGTTTTTAAAAGTAAAAATGTGAATTTGTTTTTGTAAGGAGTTAAATAATAATGAATTTCAAGTTTTAAAAGTAAAAGTGTGAATGTTTTTTCATTTTTGTAAGGAGTTAAATAATAATGAATTTCAAGTTTTAAAAGTAAAAGTGTGAATGCATAAATCTTAAAGAAATTTATTGGGGATCTGGTATTGAAGAAGTGATTTGTTATTTTTAAGGGAAAGGCTTAATGTATTTCATTAAGGGCCAGGAATTCAACTGGTCTGAGAGCAATACTTTACAGTATTGAGTCGAAACCAGACAAAAGGCTAAACTTTGGGGAGTTTGAAATTTTTTTCAAACTGGCTACACTTCATTCTCTTAGTTTGAAGAGAATAAGTGCTCTCACTGACGACCCCTCTAGCTATAAGAAAATAAACACTCTGGGTTTCATAAAAAATTCTTTCCAATTTTCTCCCTGATCTATTTTTACTTCTTTCAGAAACGCACCTTAAGAATAACGAAGTGATTCGTTTTGATCGTAGGAAAAAATGAACTGTTCAGAAACGCACCCTGTCTGTTTTCAACTGAATCAAAAATAGACCTTCTAAAATAGTTTACTTGAACGAAAACGTGCTCCTTAAATTTCGCAGTTCCCCATGTTATTCAATGGGAAATTCACTGAATTTTCTATCATAAGAAATCCGAAAACGGTCCTCTTAGTAAAATCAACAAAATCGTTTTTGACCCCATGCACTTTAATTTTGGTATCATATTCTCGTATTCCACTCATAAGAGGAAAAAACATTAAAGTGCGTCTCTTCTTTTTTGAGTTCGTTTGATTCGGAGGCAAAAATATATATATATACATATGAAAGAAATGTTTTCTCGACGAATGATTCAAACTCATTTCTGTTCGAAGTATAAGAAAATGAAATCTGGCATCAGAGCAATGAATACGTAAACAATTTCATTGAAACGATAGTAAATCATCTCGATTATGCCTGCTTTCATAACAATGAAAATTTTCGTAATGAAACACCTGAAAGTCTTCGATAGCCTAAAAGAGTTATACTCTCTTAATAAATTAAAATTGAATAAATGCTTCTGTTTCTCAGTAAAGAACTGGAGGGACATGGAATCTGAGAATAGTAAAGGGAGAACGAAGATTTTAAAGCGGTTCATGAAAAAAAAGGCCATGGTTCATTCAGTAAAGAAATGTCATAGAGTAGAGAGAGCGTGAGCAATCTATCCATCTTTAGGTTGAGCTTTCACTTATAGGGCTTCTTTTTTCATATTGAAATATATGCATGCATTTCCCTTAACTGAACATGAACTAATATATACATATATTTCCCCTTTCTCAAAGGACTCCATTAAGTTGATCTCCAGTCTTTGAAGTGAATGGGAAGAAAAATAGCATGTCGATGTGTTATGAGAAAATGTACGAATTTCCTTAAGACAGTCTGAAGCGAATTGAACATCAAGCAGTTGTAAGAGGTTTTACTATCGTAATAAGTACATACATTTTGAAAAAAATATCTTCTAAAGTTAGACGGTAAAATACATGAATATTAAAAAACAACAGTTCCTTAGATTTACAAATAGAGTATTTGAAGTAGAAAGAGGGATGGAATACTTTGAATAGGAATTTCTTGTTTCAGTGATGGGATTCTTATTCTGGAAATTTTTTTTTTAAAAAAGAGAAACTATCATTTTCAGAAAAATTTCTGGGGAGTCGAACTTGGACATTTTAATCGATTCCATGCATGCATCAAGTGATCACCCCTTATCAGTTCTTCTCCAGGTATAAAAGGGCCATGTTAGATCAGAAATTCTTATAGCTTCTTCAACTTTACTACGGTATCTTGAAAGTTAGTCTACATTCTTCTCGAATTTTGTTGAAATGTCGGGATCTAGTTCATGAATTTCCTTTGTAAATGCAAACACTCCAAATCACAGGAAAAATAAAATCTGACAATCTTATCGGTTTACAGAGAAATTCTAAGAATTAGAAACATATGTTTTTAGTAACAATATCAGAGTAAAGGAAATACTTTGAACACTATCTTTTGTTGTTAAAACGCATGGTGGGAACGTTATCTTTTTCATGACAAACATGTCGGAAACTTAGGGCAAACATGTTATCACAGGAAGATGCACCATTTAACACTGCGGAAATCGCTCTCAAAACAGATTAGACGTTAATAAAAAACATCTGGACAAGATGAACTTAAGAGGAAGTGATCTTATCTATAACAAGGCACAAGATAATGTAGTCCGCGTGAACTAGGATATCACAGGAAGAAGTACTTATCTACATGAGCTGGGCAATGTGTTTTCATTTATCACATTTATAGGAATAGTATTGAAGGCTGAAATGTCGGGAGATAAGAACGTTGGGGTACATTAATCAAAAACATCTGTTTTACCTACACAAAGAAATTCTGGGACTAGAGAGAACAGATTGGATTTATCAGGCCGGAAGATAACAACTCAAAGATCGTTCTGATAGCATTGCAGACGGGAAGTGATTGCAATGTACACTGACTGGGTGAATAAATCTGTCTTCGGAAATATATCTAAACTTAGGGAAAACAAAATAAGATTCGTTTATCATGCAAAAGAAGGGGAAAATTAATTTTCAAGAAGTATCCGGAACAATGTTGAAAAAATCAACAAGCCAGAATAAAATAAAGAACCAAGTCATAATAATTAATGAAATTTCTTGAGAAAGGGGTGCGAATCGTTTTTATAGACATGAGCTAAAAAATAATGCAACGCTTATAACACTTCACACAAGTTCTAAAAATATACGTTTTATAAAGAGAAGAAAAATTCTAAGTTGATTAAAAAAATCAGAAGCACGGAAATAATTCCTAAGTTATAATAAATAAATAAATAAATATTTCCTAAGTTATAATCAGCACGATAAGAGTCAACGTTCTTATCTCCCGCCATTTCCAGTAGGGGAGCTGTCGTGAGGAGCAACCGTCAGGTGCTTCCCCGTGAGGAGCACAATGTTAAGTGAATGGCCGCAAAACGTAGCGTTTTCTACTACTGTAGTTAACAGCTTCTGTTTTAAAATTCCACAAACTGATACACAGATATCGTACAATCACTTGCACATTAATTTAAGTACCAAGTTTCTTACGGTAACACGATATACAGCAGCTGGTGCACAAAATGAGGGGGCGGGGGGGGGGGGGGGTTGAGGAAGGTCCTCGGCTTTTTTTTTTTTCTTATGAGAAATCTCATTTGTCAGGGTGAAAAATATGCGTTGAAATTCTAAAAAACTGTTTATGAAAATTGCATTTTACCGAAAATAAAAAGTATATAAATTTTCTTATTCCTTACATGGAAATCTCAGAATGAAAAGAAATGTGACGAATTTTAACTTTAAAAAAATATTGCAATGAAAACATACAGATTAATAACACTTTAAAGAAATTAATATTTACAATGACGAGCAAGTCTATGAAAATTGATAACACTTTTGTAAAAACTTTATTGAAATTAAAAATTCTATGACATTTTGCAATCCCTTTATAAAATTACCTTTTACAGGAGTGAAATACCACACAAATTCAAATAACCTCTTTATAAAAACTTTCTGTTGTTACAGAGATTTGATACTAAAATTTTCGGCAAACATATTAAATCTCACTTGCAACATTTCTTTCCATTTTCCTTTGCTTCTACAAGCGTGGGAAACGATTAGCTTCGGCACCCCAGTCAAGAAGTATGTTTTCATTTGTTTCTCAGTGGCGTCTTGGAGACGCTTTCTCTTAAGGCAATCTACAATGGTATGAAAATAGAGAAGCCATTTGCAAGCTTCGTCTTTGTGCTTAAACTTCATTGAGTGCAATCAGCACCTTTGCCGTCTTCACTTCAAAGTCACCGAAGGGAACGCGGTATTTGTTTAATATCAGCTTTGAGTTTTGCGTTTTATGCTGCCTTTATTCCTCGGGAGAGACAACAGTTTTTATGGAAGCGAAAGGGAGCGTTTGCCGGGGAACAAAGAGTAGATGGACAGTCAACGCGAGGGGTTAGAAGCGAAGAGTCGCAAGAGGAAAGCGAGGCGCGCCTTAGGTGCTGGCGCAGGACTTCTTAAGCTAGCCGGGGAATTAAGGGGTTTCCGCGTCCTCGGGAGAGACGAGGGAATGACCGATAGTGATAACGTAACAGAAAGCGGTTCCTGGGGAAAGACTGTTTGCGGAAAGAAAGAGTGAGACAAAACAGAGCCTATGGACAACACTCCACGATCAAGGCAAAGAGAAGAACAAATTGTTTTAAGAGATATAAAAGCATTGCATGAATATTTAAGCGTCCTATTATTATCTACCTCAAGAAACAACAAGTTCTCATAGTTAGAATAAAACAAGGTAATACTATAATCAGACTTTGTAGGACTTTTTATCGAAATACAAAATTCTTGAATCTTAAGTTAAATTTTGTATGGAGATTGTCGTTCATCGTAGTGAAAAATCGCACAGCTTTATTTCTTTTTCGGATTTAACGATTTTAACGAGCATTTCAGACTCTCGGAATCTTCCTTTTTTGTGTGAGGCCGTAGTTGCAGGAAGAGAAAACTCTGCCCGCGACGGCTCTTTCGCCGTGGTGGCCCCAGAGAATCTTCGAATAGAGATCTTCATGGCTATGGCCCGGTCCGAGGGCCAGGTCGGCCTCTTTATTTTATCAATAAAAAAAAAGAAAACAAAAATACAGACTCGTGCCCAAGCCAAAAGATTTAGTATTTTGTTGCTGGAATGAAGTAAAAACATGTCGGTTGGCAAAGTTGGGACTGTCTTGTGAGATAATCAGTTGTTTCTTGTTACGTTCACTACCAGCCATTCAAATTAGCAAATAAAATAAAACCAAATTCGATTTCTTAAAAGAAAAAAAAATAATTTACACCGATTTCCTCGAAATATGTACACTTCAAGAGACATTTCATTTATATTTTTTAATAGAAATATTGCTGAGACTGAACACAGCAATATTTCTATTAAAAATATAAATGAAATGTCTCTTGAAGTGTACATATTTCGAGGAAATCGGTGTAAATTATTTTTGTTCAGTCTCTCCCCCTCCCCCCATCACGTTCACCCATTTGAAAAATCGAACTCCGAAACATTGAAACAAAATCATGTTCTCCCTTTGAGTTCTTTTCTACAGAGAAAAACACAGAGCGTGTTGTTTCCCTTAAGAAGGTACAGAAGTGATGAAGGTCACACAGAGAAATGGGAGTCATGGACGTGCAACACGAACCGAGCGCTTTCATTACTTGTAATAGTTTTATAAGTTGAAAGCGGGATGGTATGTAAGTTAATAGTCTTAAAGGCAGGATTGTAAATTGAAAGTCTCAAACGAACCGGATCGTGCTTTCTAAATTGGTAAATATAAAAAGAACCTGGCTTTGAACTTTTGGGTACGGGCCTCTCCGGGCTTTGAACTTTTGAGTGTGGGCCTCACCGGGTTTTGAACTTTCGGGTATGGGGTCTCACTGGGCTCTGAACTTTCGCGTATGGGTCTAACTGGGCATTGAACTTTCGGATATGAGCATCACCGAGCTTTGAACTTTTGGGTATGGGTCTGATCGGGCTTTAAACTTTCGGGTATTGGCCTTTCCAGCCTTTGAACTTTCGGGTTTGGGCCTAGACGGGCTTTGGACTTTCTGGTATAAGGCTCACCAGGTTTGAACTTTCGGGTATGGCCCTCACCGGGTTTTGAACTTTCGAGTATGGGCCTCGTCGGGATTTGAACTTTCGGGTATGCGCATTACCGGGCCTTTGAACTGTCGGCTATGGGCCTGACGGGCTTTAAACTTTCGTGTTTGAGCCTCGCCAGGCCTGGAACTTTGGGTATGGGTCTGACCGGGCTTTGAACTTTCGGGTATGAATCTCACCAGGCTTTGAACGTTCGGGTGTGGGCCTCACTGGGCTTTGAACTTTTGGGTACGGGCCTCACCGGGGTTTGAACTTTCGAGTATGGGCCTGAACTGGCTTCCAAATTTAGGCATGTGCAGGTCTTTGTCTTCAAATTTATCCATAGGGATTTGTCTTTCATCAGGATGAAGAATTACGGAAATTTTTCCTTACCTTTTCTCAAAACATATTTTATTCAAACTTATAAAAACTCTTACCCAAACCTTTTGTAAATTTTTTTTATTTGAAGTAAAGGTTTCATAAAATAAGCAGTAAAACAACTATATTTTGAGTGGCGTAAAAGTCTAAGCGCTGGATTATTGCCATTCGTCCAAGATGGCTTTCCTGATCTTATTAAGTGAAAACTTTAAACTTTAAGTCCGAAAAAGAAAGTGTTCATGTAGTTTGAAATCAGATACGTAGCCCCGCTGGTCGAGGGGTCAGAGGCGTAGGTTTTTTGGCTAGTTGTTCTAGTTGGGTCCTGGTTTGAATTGCGGAAGACGCAACTCAAACCAGGACCCAACTCCCAACTAGTGGCGCTCTTATGTGATGGTCCTGAAGCTTTTCCTTCCTTGGAACCAGTGGCCCCAAATTAAAGATAGGCAACTTATTATACCCGTCCGAGTCGCTCAGGATGGTCGTGTAACCCCAATACGAAAAAGAAAAACTGTCTTTTACAAGAATGAATAAATCTACGAACATCGATAAGCCTTTAAAAAAAAATTAACTTCAGTTGTAAATCTTACAAACACCAAAGAAAAATTATTTTTATTTGAATAAAAAACAACCCGAAAAGAAAATTTCTTAAACGGTTTCCTGCGCTTTATATGAATGAAAAATAAATATCTACGATAATAAATCAAATTAATCTCAAAGATACCGAGAAGAAATGCAGAACGCGAACTGTTGATCAATAAAGACAGAAAAAACTTTCTTTACGATTTAAAATAATGAAAAATAATACAAAACAAATATTAATGACAATTACATTCATCAAGCTTTTTAGTCAGGTGACGTAACTTATGGTTAATATCATCACTTTTCCAGTGTCGATCATTTTGTGATAACAGAAGGATGATTTTAATTAATTTGCCGATGACGCAACTTTGTATGTTGAGTGATGCGATTGCGATAACCTGCGAGGTTGACCTGCTTACGCACATAATAGGAGTTCTTTGTTAAGGACCGGGGGGTTATGATGTAACGAAGTCAACAGGCCTTACGCTTCTCTTCCCTTAACTCACATCTCAGGCAAATCAACTACTCGAAGAGCCAACCAAAACAAAACAACGGATCACGTCCATAACCCATTGTCATCAACTGCAACGGCCGCAGGAGCAAAGAATGAACGATTAGATGGATCTTTGTCACAAGACTTTTTCCTTTAACTTATTGCATCCCCCCTCTCCCCCGCCTACCTTCACCAAATCAGATTTCCACCCACTTCAATCTTGTCTTGGCTCACGGATGCTAGGAGGGTCGGAGGTGCACAGATGACCCAGATCGAAACACTTTCTCTCTTTTCTGGATCATTGCACGCAGAGAAACATCCTAAAAGGATGCTTTTACTAGCCGGTATAAAAGAGCTTTGATGCTTTCAAATCATACGCAGAGAGGAAAAGTGCTCGTTCCTACACAGACCTCAGGCAGAGACGAACAGTTTGCTTAAAAAGTTTAAGTTAACTTGGATGTGCTCTTGCTTGAAAGGAAGATACCACCGTTAGAGGTGAGTGCTGATTCATCTCATGGATACTTTTTAGCGTATTTATCAAGATAAGTTTCGTCAGTTGATAATAGTTTGGTGTCAGATTTACCCTCCGAATTTTCGAATAATGACAATGTACGGTCTTATGGATACAGCAGCGCGCTGAACGTGGAATATTGTTGAAGAAATAGGTGAAGAAGCTTCACTGTAACGTGCAAAAGTCAAAATGGAAAACTTTTGCTACACGTAAATCAGCAGATGTCATTATTGGGATGAATGAGAGTCAGGTTTTATGGCCCACGGGGCCAAGATAAGTTATAGAAAGCCCATCGCATGAATAGTTTCAAAGGAATTAAAGAAAATAAAAATAGGCAAACTTCTAGCTCATTCCCTGGGTACATCACTCTCTCCAAAAAACTTACTTTGATTCTGAAGAAACAACATTTTTATTGCGAATTGAAAGAGAGAGAGAGAGAGAGTGAGTGTGTGTGAGAGAGAGAGAGAGAGAGAGAGCGAGAGAGAGAGAGAGAGTGAGAGAGAGAGAGTGAGAGAGAGTTATGCTTTTCTGATTGTATTAAGGGACAAAGTTAAACTGTAAATCGGAAAGAGAAAATGAGTTCATTCAGTTTGAAGTCAAGTACGCCGTCCTCCCGACTGAGTAGTCAGAAGCGTAGGCTCCTGGCTAGTCTCCCGGTTCAGTTTGGAATCGCGGATGAGGCACGAGTGGTACTCTTCTCTGATCGCTCTGGCTCTCTCCCTTCCCTGGAACTAATGGCCCAAGATTAAAGAGTGGAGCTACTTATAACTTTCAGAGTTGCTCATTACGTCGTAAGCCTCCCTCATCCGAAAAAAAAGGAAGACGTAAGGTACAGGAAGGAAAGAATAAGTAGTACAAGATGCATTTTTAAACCACCAAGAATTCATTTTTTATGTCTAAATAACTGAAGCAAAACCCTTTCCTACAGATTCCATATAATATGCAGTTGATAGTTAAACGTTCACACCAACACAACGTGCCCTAAGTATTCTTTGTTTAAGAAACCCTCAAACCATGTCTTCCAAAACATTTATCCGAATTTTAAGTACCATCCTGAAAAAATCGCCTTTCATATTTTCCTTTATACGAACACTTCAGAATCTAAAAAAATTCTAAAGCGCTCGCATAATGGGAAATATTGCAACGTTTATTGGTTAATGAAGGTCTTATCGGGCCTAACAATTTACATGCAAATTTTTGAAACTAAACCTTACATTTTCATCCCTTTCCAAAAATATTCTAATGTGGACAGCATTAAACTTTTAGGACAGTAATCCCACGTCTCTTAAACATCGAACTTCACTTTAAAATGCACAGAAATTTCTCCGTGTTTTTAGATTGGATGTTTCACGACTACCGTGAGCAACTCAATGAACTATAAGAAGTCGCCCGTTCCTAATTTAGTTCAGTGACTCCAGGCAAGGGAGAGAGCCAGTGTAAGAAAACAAACACAACATCCATACCTCACCGGGACTCGAACCCATCTATGACGAATGAACAGAAGCCATCGCTTAGCCTATTGCGTCAACCCGGGCAGCGAACAGAGTTATCACTCTTGATACAATAAATGTTCCTTGAAAACAGAGTTTTAAGATATATCACAGCCTGTTCTGTAGGAATATATCCAGCCTGTTCTGTAGGATTTAAGTGCGTAACTGTTGTACGAGCTGAAATCGAATTCTGGTAGCTGTGAACTGAAACGAAGTATCCACCACTTAAACGTACATGGTTTATTTTTGTTAACGTTGCTTATTTTGTAAAGTTTCTTAGCTTAACAGTAACTCACTGGTTTTTAGAATAAGATTTATTAATTAATAATTTCTGCGAACACGCAGAGTTTGCAGACTTTTTTTTTCATCTGACGCTGCCGTAAGTGAACCGAATAATCTGGATCTTTATATAATGGCAAAGAGTAGCTTCTTACTAAAAACAGCCTTCGTCGTAAGTAAATGAAAACATATTTTATCATTAATTTGGAAATTAAGAAACGCCAGTCGCACGAAAAAAAATTGTTTCTTTTTGAGGTGTAACGAACACCACTGGCAGCCATTAAGAAGTCGTCCGTCCGAGGCCACTGGTCCTTCGAATAAATATTGTGCCAGAGTTTTCTACACTTATAACTTTTACTTTTAGTGTTTAACAAACCCTATTGAACCACTGAAGTTATGATGAGCTATTCATTAGTAATTTAAAGCCACTTCTTCTAGATTAAGGAGAAAATTACCTTAGAGAAGAGACAAACATGGCATCCATGTCTTGCTCAGATATTCCAACTCAGTGTCAGCAAGCAGTACGAGATCATTCTACGAGACTTTTGCTTTGATTATGTTTGCATGCATTCCATAAGTGTAATTCTCCCTGTATTACATATATGACGCAGTGTAACTTTCCCTGTATTACATATATGACGAACTAAATTTCTCCATCATTTTTACATCAGGGGCGGGATTCGAACCCACAGCTTTGAGTGCTATCCAATATACTACACTGGTATGGGCTCTCACTGCTGTCTGCCTTTATCTCATATGCGTCCTGCGGGGCAGGCACGTCACACATATTCCTCTCGATATCATTATATGTCAAAAGCATAATGGCTTCTGATCTCAGTTTCAATTCGTGAGGGGCATGCCAGTGGTTAAAATAAGATTGCTTAAAACTCATTATGGAATTAAGCATTTGTTCGCCTGAGTACCTTACGAAGTTTTTGTTTACAATATGCGCAGCCTTATATACTATATATTAAGGTAATTCAACGTAGTTTGTCACAATTTTTTTTTCAAGCCGACCATAGTTTCGCTGGGTATTGACCTAGCTTCATCAGGACGAACGGCACGTAAATATTCAAATTGTATATGCCATCATAAATGGTGTTTACAGTCACTGTTTTGGTTAGATGCTTCCACGCACTTGATATCAATGGCGTGGATGCCATGTCATTAACAAGTTGCGAAGACTTCTGATATATATGGAAAGCTACCAAAATATCAAGTTTGGTGGTTGAATCTGGCTTGTCAATTAGGTTTGCTTCTTCAAAGAGAAATCTGTGGTCCTTTTCGTAACAGTGTTTAGCCATCGATGACTTCTTTAGGTCACAATTCCGAATGTAGGTCTTGTGCTCCTTCAATCGAAGTTGCGAAGACTTCTGATATATATGGAAAGCTACCAAAATATCAAGTTTGGTGGTTGAATCTGGCTTGTCAATTAGGTTTGCTTCTTCAAAGAGAAATCTGTGGTCCTTTTGGTAACAGTGTTTAGCCATCGATGACTTCTTTAGGTCACAATTCCGAATGTAGGTCTTGTGCTCCTTCAATCGAAGTTGCGAAGACTTCTGATATATATGGAAAGCTACCAAAATATCAAGTTTGGTGGTTGAATCTGGCTTGTCAATTAGGTTTGCTTCTTCAAAGAGAAATCTGTGGTCCTTTTCGTAACAGTGTTTAGCCAATTTTTTTCAAGCCGACCATAGTTTCGCTGGGTATTGACCTAGCTTCATCAGGACGAACGGCACGTAAATATTCAAATTGTATATGCCATCATAAATGGTGTTTACAGTCACGTGTTTTGGTTAGATGCTTCCACGCGCTTGATATCAATGGCGTGGATGCCATGTCATTAACAAGTTGCGAAGACTTCTGATATATATGGAAAGCTACCAAAATATCAAGTTTGGTGGTTGAATCTGGCTTGTCAATTAGGTTTGCTTCTTCAAAGAGAAATCTGTGGTCCTTTTGGTAACAGTGTTTAGCCATCGATGACTTCTTTAGGTCACAATTCCGAATGTAGGTCTTGTGCTCCTTCAATCGAAGTTGCGAAGACTTCTGATATATATGGAAAGCTACCAAAATATCAAGTTTGGTGGTTGAATCTGGCTTGTCAATTAGGTTTGCTTCTTTAAAGAGAAATCTGTGGTCCTTTTCGTAACAGTGTTTAGCCAATTTTTTTTTCAAGCCGACCATAGTTTCGCTGGGTATTGAACTAGCTTCATCAGGACGAACGGCACGTAAATATTCAAATTGTATATGCCATCATAAATGGTGTTTACAGTCACGTGTTTTGGTTAGATGCTTCCACGCGCTTGATATCAATGGCGTGGATGCCACGTCATTAACAAGTTGCGAAGACTTCTGATATATATGGAAAGCTACCAAAATATCAAGTTTGGTGGTTGAATCTGGCTTGTCAATTAGGTTTGCTTCTTCAAAGAGAAATCTGTGGTCCTTTTGGTAACAGTGTTTAGCCATCGATGACTTCTTTAGGTCACAATTCCGAATGTAGGTCTTGTGCTCCTTCAATCGAAGTTGCGAAGACTTCTGATATATATGGAAAGCTACCAAAATATCAAGTTTGGTGGTTGAATCTGGCTTGTCAATTAGGTTTGCTTCTTCAAAGAGAAATCTGTGGTCCTTTTGGTAACAGTGTTTAGCCATCGATGACTTCTTTAGGTCACAATTCCGAATGTAGGTCTTGTGCTCCTTCAATCGAAGTTACGAAGACTTCTGATATATATGGAAAGCTACCAAAATATCAAGTTTGGTGGTTGAATCTGGCTTGTCAATTAGGTTTGCTTCTTCAAAGAGAAATCTGTGGTCCTTTTCGTAACAGTGTTTAGCCATCGATGACTTCTTTAGGTCATCATTCCGAATGTAGGTCTTGTGCTCCTTCAATCGAAGTTGCGAAGACTTCTGATATATATGGAAAGCTACCAAAATATCAAGTTTGGTGGTTGAATCTCGCTTGTCAATTAGGTTTTCTTCTTCAAAGAGAAATCTGTGGTCTTTTTGGTAACAGTGTTTAGCCATCGATGACTTCTTTAGGTCACAATTCCGAATGTAGGTCTTGTGCTCCTTCAATCGAAGTTGCGAAGACTTCTGATATATATGGAAAGCTACCAAAATATCAAGTTTGGTGGTTGAATCTGGCTTGTCAATTAGGTTTGCTTCTTCAAAGAGAAATCTGTGGTCCTTTTCGTAACAGTGTTTAGCCATCGATGACTTCTTTAGGTCATCATTCCGAATGTAGGTCTTGTGCTCCTTCAATCGAAGTTGCGAAGACTTCTGATATATATGGAAAGCTACCAAAATATCAAGTTTGGTGGTTGAATCTGGCTTGTCAATTAGGTTTGCTTCTTCAAAGAGAAATCTGTGGTCCTTTTGGTAACAGTGTTTAGCCATCGATGACTTCTTTAGGTCACAATTCCGAATGTAGGTCTTGTGCTCCTTCAATCGAAGTTGCGAAGACTTCTGATATATATGGAAAGCTACCAAAATATCAAGTTTGGTGGTTGAATCTGGCTTGTCAATTAGGTTTGCTTCTTCAAAGAGAAATCTGTGGTCCTTTTCGTAACAGTGTTTAGCCATCGATAACTTCTTTAGGTCACAATTCCGAATGTAGGTCTTGTGCTCCTTCAATCGAAGTTGCGAAGACTTCTGATATATACGGAAAGCTACCAAAATATCAAGTTTGGTGGTTGAATCCGGCTTGTCAATTAGGTTTGCTTCTTCAAAGAGAAATTTATGGTCCTTTTTGTAACAGTGTTTAGCCATCGATGACTTCTTTAGGTCACAATTCCGAATGTAGGTCTTGTGCTCCTTCAATCGAAGTTGCGAAGACTTCTGATATATATGGAAAGCTACCAAAATATCAAGTTTGGTGGTTGAATCTGGCTTGTCAATTAGGTTTGCTTCTTCAAAGAGAAATTTGTGGTCCTTTTCGTAACAGTATTTAGCCATCGATGACTTCTTTAGGTCACAATTCCGAATGTAGGTCTTGTGCTCCTTCAATCGAAGTTGCGAAGACTTCTGATATATGTGGAAAGCTACCAAAATATCAAGTTTGGTGGTTGAATCTGGCTTGTCAATTAGGTTTGCTTCTTCAAAGAGAAATCTGTGGTCCTTTTCGTAACAGTGTTTAGCCATCGATGACTTCTTTAGGTCACAATTCCGAATGTAGGTCTTGTGCTCCTTCAATCGAAGTTGCGAAGACTTCTGATATATATGGAAAGCTACCAAAATATCAAGTTTGGTGGTTGAATCTGGCTTGTCAATTAGGTTTGCTTCTTCAAAGAGAAATCTGTGGTCCTTTTGGTAACAGTGTTTAGCCATCGATGACTTCTTTAGGTCACAATTCCGAATGTAGGTCTTGTGCTCCTTCAATCGAAGTTGCGAAGACTTCTGATATATATGGAAAGCTACCAAAATATCAAGTTTGGTGGTTGAATCTGGCTTGTCAATTAGGTTTGCTTCTTCAAAGAGAAATCTGTGGTCCTTTTCGTAACAGTGTTTAGCCAATTTTTTTTTCAAGCCGACCATAGTTTCGCTGGGTATTGAACTAGCTTCATCAGGACGAACGGCACGTAAATATTCAAATTGTATATGCCATCATAAATGGTGTTTACAGTCACGTGTTTTGGTTAGATGCTTCCACGCGCTTGATATCAATGGCGTGGATGCCATGTCATTAACAAGTTGCGAAGACTTCTGATATATATGGAAAGCTACCAAAATATCAAGTTTGGTGGTTGAATCTGGCTTGTCAATTAGGTTTGCTTCTTCAAAGAGAAATCTGTGGTCCTTTTGGTAACAGTGTTTAGCCATCGATGACTTCTTTAGGTCACAATTCCGAATGTAGGTCTTGTGCTCCTTCAATCGAAGTTGCGAAGACTTCTGATATATATGGAAAGCTACCAAAATATCAAGTTTGGTGGTTGAATCTGGCTTGTCAATTAGGTTTGCTTCTTCAAAGAGAAATCTGTGGTCCTTTTCGTAACAGTGTTTAGCCATCGATGACTTCTTTAGGTCACAATTCCGAATGTAGGTCTTGTGCTCCTTCAATCGAAGTTGCGAAGACTTCTGATATATATGGAAAGCAACCAAAATATCAAGTTTGGTGGTTGAATCTGGCTTGTCAATTAGGTTTGCTTCTTCAAAGAGAAATCTGTGGTCCTTTTCGTAACAGTGTTTAGCCATCGATGACTTCTTTAGGTCATAATTCCGAATGTAGGTCTTGTGCTCCTTCAATCGAAGTTGCGAAGACTTCTGATATATATGGAAAGCTACCAAAATATCAAGTTTGGTGGTTGAATCTGGCTTGTCAATTAGGTTTGCTTCTTCAAAGAGAAATCTGTGGTCCTTTTCGTAACAGTGTTTAGCCATCGATGACTTCTTTAGGTCACAATTCCGAATGTAGGTCTTGTGCTCCTTCAATCGAAGTTGCGAAGACTTCTGATATATATGGAAAGCTACCAAAATATCAAGTTTGGTGGTTGAATCTGGCTTGTCAATTAGGTTTGCTTCTTCAAAGAGAAATCTCTGGTCCTTTTCGTAACAGTGTTTAGCCATCGATGACTTCTTTAGGTCACAATTCCGAATGTAGGTCTTGTGCTCCTTCAATCGAAGTTGCGAAGACTTCTGATATATATGGAAAGCTACCAAAATATCAAGTTTGGTGGTTGAATCTGGCTTGTCAATTAGGTTTGCTTCTTCAAAGAGAAATTTATGGTCCTTTTTGTAACAGTGTTTAGCCATCGATGACTTCTTTAGGTCACAATTCCGAATGTAGGTCTTGTGCTCCTTCAATCGAAGTTGCGAAGACTTCTGATATATATGGAAACCTACCAGAATATCAAGTTTGGTGGTTGAATCTGGCTTGTCAATTAGGTTTGCTTCTTCAAAGAGAAATCTGTGGTCCTTTTCGTAACAGTGTTTAGCCATCGATGACTTCTTTAGGTCACAATTCCGAATGTAGGTCTTGTGCTCCTTCAATTGAAGTTGCGAAGACTTCTGATATATATGGAAAGCTACCAAAATATCAAGTTTGGTGGTTGAATCTGGCTTGTCAATTAGGTTTGCTTCTTCAAAGAGAAATTTGTGGTCCTTTTCGTAACAGTATTTAGCCATCGATGACTTCTTTAGGTCACAATTCCGAATGTAGGTCTTGTGCTCCTTCAATCGAAGTTGCGAAGACTTCTGATATATATGGAAAGCTACCAAAATATCAAGTTTGGTGGTTGAATCTGGCTTGTCAATTAGGTTTGCTTCTTCAAAGAGAAATCTGTGGTCCTTTTCGTAACAGTGTTTAGCCATCGATGACTTCTTTAGGTCACAATTCCGAATGTAGGTCTTGTGCTCCTTCAATCGAAAACGCAAGGCTCTACGGGTCTGTCATACATACGAAGCGCTTGATGAAGCTAGGTCAATACCCAGCGAAACCATGGTCGGCTTGAAAAAAATAAATAATTGTGTCAAACTACGTTGTATTACCTTAATATATATATAAGTGTCACAAGACTGTAGTCTTTGAGATCAAAAATGCGCAGCCTTCTTCGTGGCGCAGTGGTCTAAGCTCTAGCTTGTGACCATTCATCCGAGTGTTCCCGGACGAGACATGGGTGGTGTGTTTGTCTTACGTCACTGGCTCTCGCTCCTCCCCGGAACCAAGGGATCCAAATTAATAGCGAGGAACTGCTTATTGCCCTAAGATTTTCTCACGGTGATCGTTAAACCGCAATACATTATTATATGTACATGGCGTCGTTCTTTTAAGTAGCTGAGGTGTTTCCTCCAAGAAGTGTCCATGCCACCAAGCATTGGCTTAACTGCATCTTACTTTGCATTATGGGAAAAATATTTTTTAGTTCACCTCGTAATGAAAGTTCAGAAGCAGTCTTGCGATTTTTTTACACTTCCTCAGGCTCCTCTTTTGGGTGCATTTTGTTTCCGATAAGCATTTTTTCTTTGATTTTGTTTCTCCGATATCGCTGAGAGGGAAAAGATAAATCACGTACCTGCGTAGAAAGGGAAGTCCAAAAAGCGTCTGTGATGTCAGGAGCAGATGGTTTATTGCCAGTTACGTGTAACGTTCCTATGTTTAGTATAACATTCTAAAGCTAGCTTAAGGAGGTGCACGTCCCTAATTTAGGCCTCCTGGTTTCAGGAAAGGGACATATCTAGCGCCACAGGAGAAGCGCACTATCCATGCCTCACTTTTTCCTAGACAAGAGCTCAAAAAGAAAGAAAAAACTGCTTGAGTGTCAAAAGTTATGTGGTGTGAAGCCTCACAAGATTTTGAAATATGTTGCTACACGTTAACTGTCCTTACTAGATGCAGTCAATAGACTTCTTACACAGTGGGATGCAATCACAGAGTTGTTTTGTGTAAATGAAGATGATTCTAAAGTATTGGAAAGAAATGTTTGCTTCAAAAATTCTAGAATTGCTCAAAGATCCTTAGATACCAAACTTTACTGTTTGTTTCTCAGCGGCACATTGCCCATTTTTGTAGATCTGAATGTAAAATTGCAGGATCATTACATGGCCCGGATGAGATATAACATATTAAGTATGTCTGCAATGTCTTCAATCGCATATAACATAACAGGCAGCCGTCCCTCTTAGTCAAGAAGTCAGAGGGCCCGCAGCCCGCCTCTGGCCACTCAATCTCATGGGATTGTTATGTAAATATGCGATTGGAAATATGTTTAAGAAAACGAGACTATCTTGCTTCGGTAGGTTTCGGGGAGTTCCGTGCTTACCTTGGGAAGATATTGGTGAATCATCTGATTCAACAGTGCAGATCAGGGTGTTAAGTGTTTAGGAAAAAGAAAAAGAAGAATTTAGTGTTGTAGGAGTATGCCCAGGAAGCACATCCTTACAATTTAAGGTAGGCCCAACACTGAGCCACCGTCGTTTAGGAATAGAAGGCGGTGGCTCACTTTTGGGCCTACGTTAAATAACCTTTGGGGTTAGAATGAGAAACCAATGCGAAAAGTGTTCTGCTTACATTGTTAGACTGCCTCTTTAATAGACGGAGCTAAAGCTAGAGTTCTAATAGTATTATTCTGAAAGTTTTTGAATCGCTTGTGAGAACACGGTTACCAGGTTCTATAATTCTCATTTCATTTCGACCTTACGTTACCTCTCTTTCACAGCAATATTTAATATGCTATGTATTTTGACGTATATCTCTAAATAAACCTTCGTTGTGGAGTATTTGTTCTTATGTAAGTTGTGCTTTTTTCTGTTATATTTCTTTCTAAACGGGACGTCAAAGTCTCAGAATTTCCTTATGTCTTTTGGCAACGGCTGACAGTGAGTCAGAGACAAATAAAACGCCACACCTAGTGTAAAGAAGAGTATTGGGAGGGTGTGAACGTAGCACTATATAATGCGTGAAGTAGGACAGCACTTTATCTTGATATTAATCGAGTCAAAGATAATCTGATAATCTGTATGATGTGTAACTGTTAACTCTAATGTTCTATTAAGAAGAGACCGAAGCAACATTTTTTTGACTCTAATGGTAATAGATAAGTTGTTGATGCTATCAGGAATTTGTGTGTACAAGCTGTACTTCGATAAGTTAGGAGAAGAATTGTTCTATGAAAGTGGTCTTATTCGAACAAACCGTTTTTTTTATGTTTGTTGGGGAAGGGGGTTAACGGCCACCATCAGATCAGATCAGATCATATGTAGAGAATTTTAGGAAGGGAGTGTCTGACCCCAGGTTTCAAACACACCTTAGAAGTAGGAACTTGGGAGATTTGGGCTAGAGTGCCCGATAGGAAAGTGACACGGAATCAAGGTAGAAAGGGGGAGAAAGACACCCTTATTTATTACCTGGGGGCCAATACCCGGGGTCCGACGCTTTAACGTGCCCAAGCGCAGAGCAGATCAGGTCAGACCATATCTACATGACTTTAGGAAGGGAGTGTCTCAGCTTAAACAACCCTCAGAAGAAGGGAGCTAGGAGATTTGGGCTGGAGTGCTCGATAGGAAAGTTACACGGAAGTGAGGTAGAAAGGGGGAGGAAGACGCCTTTATTTATAACCGAGTAGCTAGTACCCGGGTCCGACGGCTTAACATGGCCATCCGACGCACGGCGAATATTTAGTGGTTCGAGCGTTCGTACCTGCCTGGGATCGAACCTGAGCTTCCTTGGTGACGGGCATGAACGTTGACCACTAGGCCTAACGGCCACTATGAGTAACTCGATGGGCTATAAGCAATCGCCCGTCCCTAACTTAGGGCCACTGACTCTAGAGTAGGGAGTGAGCTAGTGCCGTAAGACAAATACAACATCCATGCCTCACTGGAATTCGAACCCGGACCTATCTCGGATGAATGGTTAGAAGCCACCGCTTAGACCACTGCGCCACCGAGCCAGCAGAATGAACTTTGTTTTTTTTATTATTTGTTCAAGTGCTTGACATTTAAGTGACTTGCTACAACAACCAATCGGCAAAACACATAAACTAAATTCTCAAAATATTACACTAAGGTAGCAAATTGTTAAAAAACCCAGTAGCAATCAGGGACGTGCTATCCTCACTTACGTACGCAACTTCAGCCTTTGAGATGGCTTTATAAACATCTCACTGAAAGGGATTCAGGCGTGTGCGAAGCTGTAATATGTGAAAGACTCGTTATTTGAGTTACTTTGAACGAGACACGATAGAGGACGCTGGGTGCAAGCATATTAGAAACGGCAAACCTTCTCGGCTGTGCAAGAACAACTCTAGCGACGGTGTACAATGAGTGGTGCACTTACAGCAAAACAAGCAGTTAGCAGTCTTCCTGTCAGCGAAATTACAGATCGATGTACGAGGGCAACAGAGATTGGAAAGGATTGCGTGGAGTAACAGACGAGCTTCATAGCGTCAGGTAACCGCGCAGTATAACAACGGTATCGAGAAAAGGATTTCAGCATTCGCAGGCCGCCGCACTTTCACAAGAATCGGCTACAACAGCAGACATCTCCTTCGTGTATCACTCGTGTCTACTGAGAATCAACAAATTCGTCTGCAGTGGGTACGGGAGCGCCAAAACTAAACCGATATGGATTACATAAGGTCGCCTGGTCGGATGAATCATGTATGTAGTTAATACACGCCAATGAACGTGCCAGAATACGGTGTCAACAGCACGTATCTATTAATCTTAGCTGCTTAACAATAACTGTACAAGCCGGCGGTGGTGGTGTAAAGGTTTGGGCTCTGTTCTCATTAAGTTCTTTAAGGTAGTTCCACCTAAAAATTCTGCACTATGTTTCCAATGGTAAAACACTTTTATAGACATTTTCTTCGCAATTAATGCATTATTAAGTTTGAAAATATGCACATCGATAAAAAGAATGTTAAATAATAGAATGAAGTACTTAATATTTGTTAAAACGTAACCATAATTATATTAAAAATCAATAATTTTTCCTTTGGTAATGTTGAGACCTGCTAATAGATGGCGTGACCTATAAATTGATGACGTCAGTGGACAAACAAATGTTTGAAATCAGCAGTACCTACAGTTCTGTTGACATTGCCAGCTAAATTATTGTCAGAACATTTGATTAAGTGGCTCAAATCATTCTAAGCATTCCATACTATCGTATCTCAAATTTTAATTCCATTTCAAAAATTAATAAAATGATTGAAAAATAAAATCAGCAGTAGTACTGCTGATTTAATTCCGAAATATGCTATCAAACATTTGTTCGTCGACTGACGTCAGCAATGTACACGTCGCGCCATCTATTAGTAGGTCTTAACATTACCCAAGGAACAATTATTAATTTTTGATATAATTATGGTTCATAAAGTACGCAGTGCTATAGTTTAAAGTTATTTTTATCGATGTGCAAATTTTCATACTTAAAAATGCATTGATTTCGAAGAAAATGTCGACAGAAGTTTTTACCATTGAAAAATATTTAGGTGGAGCCACCTTGATACCCCCAACACAGTTTTGAAAGCCACGAGGTATCTCAACATCATTGATGACAAAACACAGCCGTACATGTGCATGGTGTTTACTGATGAAGAGGGCTACTTCCAGCAGAATAATGCGCGTCACCACATGACTTGAATTGTTACACAATGGTTCCACAAGCATGACAGTCAGTGGTGAAGGGTGACCTAAAATTTATCAGGTGCTAAAAATTGCTCGCAATCTTCTTCCGTACTGTAAAATATAATTTCAGTGGATTATGAGGTTTCCAAGCACCACCTGCTGAAATCATACTTAACCACACAGAATGAAGTAGAAATTTTTGTTATACACTGAAGAGCAATTGAATTAGAGATACCTGTCTAGTAACGTGTAGCACCACCTTTCGCCCTGATGACGGCGGCGATTCGTCTCTGCATGGACTCGACATGACACCGGAAGCGTTGGGAAGCCATACGGATCCACGACCCCTGAACAAGCTCCCACAGTTCACGAAGATTTGATGGAGGAGGGTCAGAACCTCGAACATCTCTCTCGATGGCATCCCAGATGTGCTCGATGGGATTGAGGTCAGGTGACCTAGCTGGCCAAAGAAGCGAGGTCACGTCGGTGGAGTGTTCATCCAACCATTCGGATACAATTCGGGAGCGATGGCACGGTGCATTGTCTTGTTGCAGGACGAGGTCTCCAGTGGGATGTTGAAGCCGCACAAACGGAAGCAAATGATCGTCCAGTAAATCCCGGGAAACGTTGACATGTGAGGGACGATGTCACACGTACCAGGGGTCCCATTTCAGTCCACGTAAACAGTCCCCAGACGAGAATGCCATCCCCACCAGCTTGAAGAGTACACTGCTGGCAAGAAGGATCCATCGCTTCATGTGGTTTGCGCCGTACTCGTATTCTACCATCCTCATGTACCAACGTGAATCTCGATTCACCAGTCCAGGCAACATTTTCCCACATATCTATGGTCCAATGGCGATGTTCCCGCGCCAAGGCTAATCTTTGCACCCTGTGATGTGCGGTCAGCAGCGGTACCCTCGTGGGACGATGGTTTCTGTGCCCCATAGCGAGGAGATGGTTCTGAATGGTGTGGCTGCTTACACGTTTTTGTGCACCAGCGTTAAATTGCCAAGTAATTTCTTGCACTGTTGGCCGTCTATCCGCTGTTAGAATGCGAGCTAGCAGACGATGACCCCGCTCATCCACACGCTGTTGTTCACGGCAGTTGGCCCTTGCAGGGATGGTTTTACCGGATTCGATGTACTCACAGTGCACCCGTGACACAGTGGCTCGTGAAAATCCCAGTGCCTGCACGACTTCCGAGATAGAGTGACCCATTCGTCGGGTCCCGACAATTTTCCCACAATCAAATGCGCTGAGATCCTTCGTCTTACCGATACTGCGTCCGATTCTTACTGATTCCCGTCGCATCACTCCTTATATTGTTGGATCGCTGCATACGTCATGCCGTTTCCGTTTACAGGGCCGCCCACAGCGCCACATTTGCATAACGCCAGCTGTCTCTAATTCAATTGCTCTTCAGTGTATATATGCAGTGATGTATAACATAAAAAGAACAGTAGAAACAAACATTAGTAAAGAGTAAAAACTAACCATTAGTAAACAGTAGAAACAAAGCAGTAGTAAACAGTAGAAACAAAACATTTGGGAACAGTACAAACAAAACATTAGGAAGCAGTAGAAACAAAACAAAGTATGTTCGTTTTGACTTCCAGTTAACCCGGATATTTTGCTATAATTTCACATTAAAAGTTCTAGACTGATTCTTATGTTTTTGCACCAAGCAAATATTTGGTCGATGTGGGCCCAAGTCTTTAACGGTTTTTTTCTTCATCCCTTATTAAACTAAAAGCAGTGTTAGAATTAAAAATACATTTTCTACTGGCCCAGCGGACCATTTTGGTGTACCTGCAAACCACAGGTACACCAAAATGTCCACTGGCCCGTAAAAAAAAATTAAGGCATTTAGAATATATGTAGAAAATAATGTGTGTTTTTAATGGAATTATCTCCAATATTTGCTTTTAAAACATCTAATTTGAAAGTGCAACTGACAGGACAAAGAATTTTCCAGAATAAGATCCCGACGGATTGGGGATATAACAGAGTACGAGTGCATTCCTCATCTGTTTTTAAGTAAGAAGGAACAAGGAGACTTCGAAGGTACACAAAAATTCTTATACGTCAGTAGCCTTTTTTATGTTTTATTGTTTAGGATTTAGCTTCCTTTCCTTATTTTTAGTCTTATTGCTCATCCCTGATACTTCCCATGAAGTTAGTTTTAGTTCCCCATTTAAAACTCTTTTATGTGAATTGCTCTTTTACAAAAATTACCTTCCCGCATCCAATTGACCTTCTGTGCTAGTGTGTTTTCTTGGGCCAGAAACAAAACCTGGTTGGTGTCTGCTGTCAGTATCTGCTACATTCACTAGGGTAGGTGAAGGTAATAAAAATGGATGTAGCCATTACAAGACAAAGACTGGGGAACTGCCTTTCTGTATTAGCTGTTCCTTCCACTCTTTGCAAATCATGAGGGATAAAAAAACTGATAGCTGTTGTCCAATAGCATTTCATGAAACTATCACTAGTTTGCATCCTGAAAAGAAAACCGTTCAGCGAGGTAAAAGAAATAGAAATTTATTTTTAACTAGTGACAACTTAGAAAAAACAACAACTTACTAGTCATCTGGGTCAGTAAAGTCAAGTGGTTCTACAGAAGTTTTACTGGCCAATGGCCAGCGGACCCCTGGGTTATTCGAACGCTGCTAAAAGGGTGTTCCAATAAAAGTCCGTTTGTTCATTTCACCTACACGAGCGAAGTTTCCAGTTTGCTTAACTCCACAAACGAAAAATCAGCCGCTTATTGTCCGACGACGTGGAAGCAAAATTGCTACTACAGTATTAAACAGAAAGGCGACCAGTCCCGAAAGACAGTTTTACGCATGCGCAGTTCAACACGCATCTTCTCATTCATTCCTGTTCTCCGAAGCTTCGCCAAGGTGACAAATTGACGGGTGTCGTCTCTACCACCAGCGGTATTCATTACACTCTGGTGAAGGGATGGAAAGCAGTAATGTGTTACCTAGTTATTCTACGATTGTAGAGGCTCACATTTGCATTCTGAAAATCTGGGAACTAGTTATTAATTCGGATTTTGTTTCGGAATTTTTTCAATTAAAAGAAAAAAAAAATGTTTTTCTCTTTTTCCTGTGGGGTTTAGCCCCGGATGCTCATAATAAGTCGACGCCACTGATGACAGTGACTTCAAAGTGCTAAAATGGCCGACACAGTTCCAAGAATTTAACGCATTGAAAGCTCATGGGGTGAGATTGAAAGAGCCTTTCGTAACAGAGATCTTTCTCAAAGAAACAGTCGGCAATTGGCGGACGCCGTCACATCCGCTTGCCTGAATATACCTGTAGAACGAATTATGCATCTATGCCATTGTAATCTTCCTAGGTTTTAAGGATTATATGTGCAAAGTCTGTAAAACACTGATATTAAGTGAAGCTTGATTAAATACTGAAACTCTCTGATAGCCTAATACTCAGTGTCCTTAATTAAGCATAGACTAACTGAAAGAGCAGATAATTAATAAGTCGGTACCTACTCAAACTTCAACGCTTTATTTAGTACTTTAGGAACTAATAAAACGTTCTCTTCAAATATATATCAAACTTGGTAACAGGTTAAATGCTGTAACAAGGAACTTCTAATAAACTTGAACTTCACAAAAAGATACTTTTTTTATTGGAGGTTCAACGACCATTGTGAGCAACTCAGTGGGCTATAAGCAGCCGCCCGTCCCTAATTTAGGGCCACTGGTTCTAGGGAAGGGAGAGATCCAGCGCCGTAAGATAAAGACGACATCCACGTCTCACCGGGATTCAAACTCGAACCCATCTGGGACGAAGGATCAGAAGCCATCGCTCAGACCACTGCGCCACCAGGGCGGCATGAGGCTCAAAACATCGAACTAATATCTCAAATACATTTAACGTAAAACAGCAGATAGCTAACGAAAGTCAGCTAGCCCAACGAAAATCAACATCACAGCTCGTAAGTCAGTCATTCAGCGAATATACGTTAAAAACAACATACTTACCTCGAAAACAGGAAGAAAGATTCCTCAGAAATACATGGAAATTTCCCTAGATTATTAAAATCAATCAGCATGGTGTACTGAATTGCCTGTAGTTTACTTGTCTCCCTGTAACATCATCTCAGAAAACTTCAAAATTACATCGCCCAGGGTGGTGTAATGGATAGCATGCTCGAACAGAAATCGAGAGATGCGGGTTCGATTGCCGCTCTAGGGCGATGCAATGTTCATGTTTTCTGAGGTGATGTCATATTTACCAGTACACTACAGAGCTTTTGAACTCACCCTTTTAATTATAAATAAAGACGTTTTTTAACCTACGTTTATAGATAGTGATTGGGAGGTGTGTTTGTGCTCTATATTAAGACGAATCTGATCGTGCATTGACAGCCTTAATTACCCTTTGGCTTGTTGTACGAAAGTGCAACCTCTGGTTTTTAAACACTACAGGAAATTTAGTACACAATTCTGATTGCTTTGAATAACCGACTTTTCTCATCTTTTTACATGCGTCACACAACCTCCGACCTCATTTGTCGTTGCCAAAAAACATTCGGGCGAGAGAGAAAATGTAAACGCTAAATTTAGAAATAGTTAAGGAGAGCAAAACAAAATTTAAATAGATACAGGAACTAAAAAGGAAAGTTATATTAGAGTTTACATTACACCACATCGAATCAAGGCAGTTTTGAAGGCCGAAGGCAGCCCAAAAAGTGTTGTTAGGTAGGTGCTTCTACTGCTTCAATGTATTGTGTGTACACATTTTGATACAACATACCACTGAGAACTACTCCACAGCCCGATGAATTAAATTAGCCAAAAATGTGCCAAAGTAAACAAATAAATGAATAAAAATGCAAATGGGGGCGGGGAGGATTTCTTTACCCTGCGCTGCCAAAATTTAAAGCGGAATTTTAGGAGTCGTGGGACGAAAATTGTCATTCATTCCTTATACAGCGTTCGATTAAGATTTTAAATCCAAATGACTGTTAAAGTTCATTTTTTTTTACTATTTTATGCGTTTTTGATAAAATGTGAAACGCAGTGGAGGATTTAAAGTTGCTCTGCGCACAGCATCAATTTTCGAGCCCCTAGTTCTTTTTCCGCAGTCCTGGAAAAACAAATTTTTTTGTTGTTGCCACATACTTCCCCCTGCTCCCAATTTTTGATTTTTCACACCAATCTATAAGAAAGTATTTTAATCGCAAAGAAATTCGACTTCGAAATTTTTACAGAAATACACATTTTGGGTTCCCCTGAACATGATATGACTCTTTCCACAGAGATGTCTGGGTGTGCGGTTTGTTGCCGCTGTAACTCTAAATCTATTCTATGTCTATCACGAACAAATTTAATATTTTGGGGTTTTTTTTATACCCTGTTGTTGAAAAAAGAAACTCAGCGGAAGTTACAAGTGGGAAAGCTTTTGTCAAGTAAAACAAGTAGGGACTTTTTTAAGGACGGTCACTTAAATACACATATGCTACAGTTTATGTTACATGCTGTATGGAATCTGCTGTCGCACGTCAACAGAGATTCCAACCCTCTCGTAGTTCCCATAAAGATCCCGAACATGGATGAACTCGAGTAAGGTGTTTCGTGAAACAAACTTTTTCCATGGCATTTTACTCGTACGGTAAGAGTCTTAAAATGGGCAGAATGAGGAGAAAAATTAAAGGGAAAGATGGGAGGTCATAATAATTCCAAATTATAGAGAATAATGTTCGCTACATTCTAAATAAATCTGCCAGAAATAACACACCAATCTCTGAGCTTAGTTGTAGTGTGGCATTAAATATTATTTCTGCAAAACAAATTGTTTTTGGTCAGCCGGCATTAAAACTAGTAAATTAATACTTGTAAATGAAATGAGTTCGGGTAGAAACATTCTTCTAAAACCCAGAACAGTAAATTTAATTTGTACCTCACTCCGTGCTTTTCTTTCAATTTGAATTTGAAGAGCAACAAGAAAAAAAAAAAAAAAAAAAGGAAAGAAAACGAAAATTATTATTTCTGGGGCCTTTCCCGCATCGCTGAGTCATATGACTGGACTTCGTAGGCTCCAGTGTAAATCCGTCCATGGTGAAATGTTAAATAACAAAAATTCTTTACCTGTGTTACTCCATTGGTCAATTGCCAAATGGGGTTTCAAATTTGATGAAAGATTCATTACTAAGCAACGCAGAGTTTTTTTACGATTGTGATTTTTATACTTTGTTTTAATTTTTTTTGTTCTTATTTTTCTATTGCAGGAATAGAGAGCCGCGATGTTGTTTCACAAGAGGAAATGGATTATTGTGCTGATTTTAGGTAATATATTTTATTTTATTTAATTTTTCTTTATTTATGTTGCAAGTTTGAAAAACGATAGTTTTAAAATTGAAATATGAGATAACCAGGCCTTTACATGAGAGTTCAGTCACTGCCTTTCTTATAGAAGGATTGTTTCCGTTTTGATTTTTTTACAGAAAAAGCAGTTATGTTTCCAAAAATCTTGAGTTACTAGTGCTCGGTCACAGAGGGTGATTAATGTTCATTTTTTTTTTTAATTGGAGGTTTAACGACCACCGTGAGCAACTCAATGGGCTATAAGCAGTCGCCCGTCCCTAATTTAGGGTCACTGATTCCAGGGAAGGGAGAGAGCCAGTGCCGTAAGACAAACACAACATCCATGCCTCACCGGGATTCGAACCCGGACCCCTTTCGGACGAATGATCAGAGGCCATTGCCTTAGACCACTGCGCCACCGGGGCGGCAAATGTTCATTTGGCAGCTCTAAGTTAGGATACAGCGATCATCCTTGAATGTGATCAATTCAGTGCATGGTTTTTCAGATGCTCTTTTTTTCCGCTAGGTGGCGTCTTGGTGCAGTAGCATTCCAAGCTATATCTGAGCTTCTAGCAGCAGTAGTGACAAGTTTCCATACCTTTTTCAGTTTTTCTAATTCACAATTTTCCCGCACATGTCAAGACGGCTAGTACCAGTGAAAAAACCCCTGTTGGTGTAGCTTATTTGGGAAGGCATTCGGCTCCGGAGCAGAAGGATGTGATTTCGTGTTCCACCACTGAAAAACTTGGGTATCACAAGTCATGTATCAGCTTCTCATATGCGTACCGAAAAGCGTGTTAGGTCTGGTGCTTGGCCCTCTGACAAACGTTTAAGTTTGTTTCCTGATTTTTCCTGTGCACAGCTTTCATTCTGAGCGGGAGCGGAAAATTATGCTTCTGTTGTGACCAAACCCGGTTTGCATTTCATTCCTTTATTTGCGATTTTCTTTTTGCATTTTTTTTTTGTGATTTATGTTTGTATTTTTATATGTGTTTCTTCACCTGGACTACACATGACGCTTCACCTGACTTTTTCTCTTCGCTTTCTAGTTCACCTACAATCTTGGAGGAATAGTTTCTACTGCGTCTATATGTTTATCCACCAGCAGTGTAGTGCCTAACTTCAATTTTTTATGTGTGGCCATACGCTTACAATATATATCATCACCAAGGTTAGTAGATGACAAGGTTGTGCTCATCCTGCACTTCCGGTGATTGCTTTGTGACGTCACTGTCCAAATCGTCAACGTAAGACTACCTAATCGCTACGTTTCTTTGTATCTGCACCATAGCAGCGTATCGGAATTATGATTCGTAAACCAGCTGGAAAAAAATCTTCAAAAATTCTATTAGATTTCTAATCCATAATGTTTTTAATTTTTAATTTAAAAAAAATTGGGAAATGTTGCCGAGATGCTTTTCTTATTTCTCATAAAGACATTCGGCTGTACTACGGAATCAGAAAGCTTTCAAGTAGTTCCCGATTTCCCGTGTATCGTTCAACTTTGTTTACATACAACCTGATCACACCCAATGTGAAAGCAAGTAGTTCATGATAATATACGGACTTTGTTTTTACTATTTTCATCGAAATGAATCTTATTGTAATGGAAATAATTATAGGCATTTATTTTCTTATGGAAAACAATAATACATTTATTTTCATATCACAGATTTGTGCATCATAATTCAGATAAAGTAAATGCAACGCCCTTTTCACGAAATAAATGTGTCTAACGTGCATTTTTTCCACTCGGTAGAACAAAGTACTTCAATGAACTGTTCAAATGGATCTAAATTTTGTTTTTTACTAAATCGTCGAAACAAATATTCCATTAGGCTATCGGCCAATAGTTCTTCCGATTTGTTAGTATGGCTTCTGAGATTTTGCTTGAGAGCTCTCAACTGGATTCGATTCTTTATTATGAGCTCCACTATAGGGATCTATAAAAAGTTTTTGTATGATTGACTATTAAATGAGTGAAACCATGTTCCGAAAAATGTTTATATCCTTTCCATTGATCTGGGTAGATGGTAGTACCTGGTTGAACATGCTTTTGAATAAATGGTCAAGACATCTTCCTCCATAGCTACAGTTGGGATGTTAGGATCTACGATTCACATGTTAGGACGGTGACGTCGCGATTATTCGTCTGCGAGGCAGGCAGGATGAGCAAACCTTACTGTCTATTAACCTTGTATCATCACCTTCATTATTATCAACAACAATCAATCCGCTGTTGGATGAAAGTCTTCCCAAATTTCTTCCACAATTTTCTGACATGAGACAGTCTCCTCTATGTCACTCCGACATATTTCCGAATTTTATCCTCCCATCACTCACATGGTCTTTTTCAGGGTTTCTTACTGTCCTTTGAGGTCTAGTCCTTTGAGGTCTAGTATTTCTTCTATGATAGCAATATGTTTAGTACATTAACTCCCATCATTTTTTTGACCCACGAGTTTCTC
Organism: Macrothele yani; assembly: GCA_039090855.1. Lineage (NCBI taxonomy): Eukaryota > Metazoa > Arthropoda > Arachnida > Araneae > Macrothelidae > Macrothele > Macrothele yani. The sequence goes on from CM077002.1 coordinate 137,353,803, forward strand.
TTCGTATCGTTCCTGGTTATGCTAAGCATGCACCTCTGCACGCTTCTTTCAGTAGTTTGCAGCCCTTGGATGTAAACTACAGTTTGCAGCCTCCGGATGTCCTTTTTTAGTTCAGGTCCATGTCTCTGCTCCACAAGTAAGAACTGGAGTGATGGATTGATTAAACACTTTTTTTTTATTGGAGGTTTAACGACCACCGTGAGCAACTCAATGGACTATAAGCTGTTGCCCGTCCCTAATTTAGGGCTGGTGGTTCCAGGGAAGGGAGGAAGCCAGTGCCGTAAGACAAACACAACATTCATGCCTCACCGGGATTCGAACCCGGACCCCTTTCGGACGAATGATCAGAGGCCATCTCTTATGACTACTGCGCCACCGGGGGCGGCAATTAAACATTTTCCCTTTAAGTCATAATGGCAAATTGCTCTTGAAATTTGTCTGCTAATATAAATATGTAATGATCGAAAATTATACTATTTTGTCGAATAAAAATTTAAATGTTTCAATTCGTGTGCTTCTTACCCGTACCAAAAGAATGAAGATATTTGATCTGAAGCTTTTCATCGTACTTTTTAGTTAGCATTATTAGTGTTATATAAGTTCAAATATACCGATCGGAATAACTAATGATTAGCATTAAAGTTCAACGAATCAATAAAATGCTTCCAAAGTCCAGGTAATTCATACGGATTGTGATCATTGCAGCACTTATTGTCGAAGGCTGAAATAATAAATAAGCTCTCAGCAAGTATTAATGAGTAGACAGAGGCGAGAGTTACTAAAATCTTGGCGCTAGACCAATCAGGATACACGCTACCTGCATTAACATTTCTTGCAAGTGATGTAGTATGTAGGCCCACCTTTACGTTCTTGTAAGCGCAATTCCAGATTCCTTCTCGTTGATCCCACGTATTTGCTAACATGTATGACGAAGTAACTTTCTCCATCATGTTTACGCTAGGGGCGGGATTTGAACCCGCTACTCTCGCTTTCGGAGCTCCAAATGGTATCCGTTATACAACATTGGCGAGTGCTCTCAGTGCTATCTGCCTTTATTTCATGTGCGTCCTGCGCTGCAGGTAAGTCACACATGTTCATTGGAGGCTAAGTCTAAAAATAGAATGTTAATAAACACCCCACCTTTGAAGTATCTCCGTTTTTTCTCGATCTTTCTTAATGAAGGAGAACAGATTTTTTGAACGAATGCCAAACTGTAAGTTATGGCGAGAGCAAATGCGGGATAATACATGCGTAATGAAACGATGGTATTCCGGAGACCCCACAAACCTCTCATTACGTTTGGGCTCTCTAACTAATGTGGTAGATAAAGTTGCTTTAGTTTTGTTGAAAATACTTCTAGTTATGTGTATAGGATCCATAATTACTTGCTGAGTCAAACACATAACCAACCTCTTGATCATAAAACTGCCGTGCATATGAGTGCGAGGAAGCCCTTCTAAAAAGAAAGTTGATTGCTGAAACCTTTTACTGAAAAGGGTGTGAAGAGCTGAAAGGAATCAAACAACTAACGATGATTGGTTTTCGATAGAGAGAAAAGGATAAAGAATTAGAGGATGGATTACGGTGAATACAAAAATCCAAATAAAGTAAAATAAAATTATCCTGATAATAGGAAAAACTGATGAAAGTGTGTCGGCGAACTTACTTAAGTCATCGTGCGTATGAAGCCAAATTACCAAGATGTTGTGGACGTATATTAAATATAGACTAAGTGAAAGGCGGAACTCACTGAGAACTTCGTTTTTAACCCTTTAACCGTATGGAACGAATGAACTCGGGGTTAGAATAATGAGCTACACTCAGGTCTAAGGTATATATTTGCTGTCCAAGAAAAACGCAACTGGAAGGAGTGAATCTGAGAATTAGAAACAGTTGCTTTCCGCTTAGCTTGGAAATTCAAAGTAATCATTTAGGGGAGTGATTGACAGTATTAATTTCTGACAGATTACTTGCTTTGTCAATGGCAACGAACCAAAGGAAAGAGAGAGAAGATATTTAAGTAACTTGTTTCTCTCCCTAGTGGCATGACGTCCATGTCAAGGGCGACTAGACACTGCATCCTAATACTGGAAAGAAGCAAGCCCTTTCCATTCATTCCTTAGGTCATGGAGTAGACTGGAAGAGAGCGCTAGAAAAGAGGACTAGAACGGTATATTATACACAAGCACCAGTGACAGGTATATGGTCGGTATTATTGAGATGAGAATGGGAAAGGAACTGTTTTGTGGTAGCTTTTGTTAAACCCGATCGCTATATGGGCAATTCTGTTTGGGAAGCTTAATTACAAAACAAATACCACCGTCTATGTGCGATATTTAATTAAAAGATGAAATCTATTTACAAATTAAAACTTCCATTAGCACTTTCGGGGTAACACTTACCCCATCATCAGATGGAACAGAGAGATAAATGCAGTACTCGCGTAGACCTTATATAATGCAGTACTCGCCTAGACCTATAAAGGTCTACGCGAGTACTGCATTAACCTCTCTGTTCCACCTGATGATGGGGTAAGTGTATATAATGCAGTACTCGCCTAGACTTGTAAAGGTCTACGCGAATGCTGCATTAACCTCTCTGTTCCACCTGATGATGGGGTAAGTGTTACCCCGAAAGTGCTAGTGGAGGTTTTAATTTGTAAATAGGTTTCATCTTTTAATTAAATGTCGTACATAGACGGTGGTATCTGTTTTGTATGAAGCTTAATTAATTTTGGTCACCATTTGGTTCAGGTACATCGCCCGCTTAAAGGGTTAATGTACTGAAGCAGAATTTCTGCAAGCACTGCTGACAGCGTAGAACCCATAGCTGAGCCCCCCAACCGCTGAAATGTACAACCTTGAAACATGAATGAGAAACGCCGTTTTACTAAATAAAAAGCATTCATTACATCTGCAATTTCACAATCCGGAATTTGGGAATCAGCAAACATGACCTCAATGATTTGGCGGGTAGCTTCCACTGGTACATTAGGGTACAATGATACTACATCAAGGGATAACAAAATGAAAGGCTCATTATTTGGCTGCAACATTTTAAGCCTTTCTATAGCCCTAGTGGAACTCTGGATTCTTACATCTGAAGATGGGGTGATTGCCAACCCCGAAAGTGTTGTAGCTCTAAATATTTATCGTATTTTAACATTAAATCGTGCCAAGACGGTAATTGATGACTTAGTTTTTTGAGTGTTTGGCCTATTAAAGCGGTTTTAATTAACACGTCACCAAGGTATACGAAGAGGCACAAATCAAGTATTTTAAAATGTAGCAATTAAGATTAGCATTTTCGTTATGTATGTTACGAAGAATTTAATAAAAATTTCCGGAGATAGTTTTTATAGTTGCAGTTTGTGACACAAGCTCCTGGTTACATCATCCAGTTCCATTTTCCATTTCATATGTTATGTCTTGGAAGGTGCACAGACAGCAAATTTTCAGATTTGCGGGATGACGCAAGAAACGTAAATTAAATAAGCAAAAAAAAAATGCAAAGTGTTTCCAGTTTCTGTTCAGTGGTTTAAGTGATTGCGCAAAATCTCAATCAGATGGGTGAAGTCATCTTAATATTTTTTTATGTTTTTTCTTTCTCAGATATAAGATCTCGCGAATTGCAATTTGACCTATAAAGTTCTCGGTCAGTACGCGAACATTCTTTCTACGCAATTTCTGCGATACATTGTGAATTAAATCAAACATTCTTGCTTTCTAATAGGCATCTGTTTATTGCCAACTCCCCCAGATTCATACATGACGCTACACCTTCAGATGGTATCCGTCGTTGCAGAACCACTAGCAATACGTTTAGCCAGTATCGCTAATCCAATGTCTTTGGTCGCCACTTTCCATCACTGGATGTACATAATTAATTTTCGTGTATGTTTTATTACTTATGTTGCGTTTTGTAGTGTAGTTAATAAATGCCATACCAATTCATCACTCAACTAGATTTACAAAATTGTAAAACTTCGGTATAAAATTCCATGTACCAGAAAGAGGTTTCGACAATACTACGTTTTACATTATTTTCTTTTCGGTGAAAATACAGGCTGTTTACGCCTGATATTTCAGTAGCATTTCCCTTGTTGTTTTTGTGCTTACGCGAAACAGTGAGGTAACGTGCTACAAAAGAAAATTTGCAATATCCATACAATAGCGCAAAAAGAATCTCACAGCAATTGTTTTAATTTGGAAGGGACAACATTCCTACGCAGTGTAATGACGGCTGGAGATTTCGAAAATGTTTATTGCCTGGGTGCCAAGTTCAAAAAAGCTAAATCCATTTCATGAATACGGAAACACCATTGTTCGTCGGAAGATCAAGCGTAGTATCATTGTTAAAAAAGTCATTACGTCCTCGACGGAGAAATTGCTCACTTTGTTGTGCAAGAAATATTATCGAATGCATAATTCGCTGAAAATTCTGGCTTTGTTATTGTGAATATGTCATCAGTTGTGATGACATTCTGACAAGCAAATGGAGAAATATTAGAAAAACTGTGATGTCTGTGTCTTAGAGGAAAGAGAAGGAGAAGAAAAAATTGGTAGGCGATTACTATTTAGAAGAATATATTATTATTAATGTACATGCTATTTTGTAAAAAGGTTAACTACATGCGATGTTGTTCGTACATTATAGAAATACGTCACAGAATGACGTGTAGTAGTAATTTGGGTTTTTATACACTATCTACCAACAAGTAATTGGACACCTGTGATAGCAAAGGAAAACGAAGTTTATTCACCTTCAATAGTTGGTGGAGCCTCCACGAGCGGCGATTACAGCTGCGACCCTCCGGGGCATACTCTCAACCAGGCGTTGTACGACGGCTAGCGGTATTTTCTTCAACTCGGCTTGGAGAAGACAGGTCAGTTCCTTCACCGATTTCAGACGGTGGGGGCACACCTTAAGTCAACGCTCCAACTCGTCCCAGAGGTGCTCGATAGGGTTAAAGTCCGGTCTCTGCGTAGGCCTGTCCATTCGATTAACCCCATTGTCACCATACCAAGCCATGGTGGACCTCGCAATATGACAGGTGGCATTGTCATCCTAAAAGTAACATGGGTCCACCCCGTAAAACTGCCGCAACGTAGGAAGCACATGGTCATCCAAAATGGTGCAGTAGGTCTCGGCGTTGAGTCTACCAAGAATTGCGACCAAGGGTCCCGTGTCATACCAGGAGAAACACCCCATAGCATGATTCCACCGCCGCCGAACTTCACAGTTGGCACAATACATTCCGGCAGGAGGCGTTCTCCAGGCAGACGCCAAACCCAGACCCTGCCATCCGAACGGTAGAGGGTGAACCTTGATTCGTCGCTCCAGATAACCTGTTTCCACTGTTCAACGGTCCACTGTCGACGTTCTTTGCACCACGTTAGCCGAACAGCGCTATTGAAATTGGTGATCAAAGGCTTGTGGGCGGCAGCACGTCCATGATAACCCAGCAGATGGGCTTCCTTACGGATGGTATTCATCGAAAGAACACTCCCAGATGCCTATTGAAACTCCTCGTGGGTGTGTTCCATCGATTTGGAGCGGTTCTTCCGAATTTCTCTGGCCCGCACCCGTCGGTCTCTAACTCCCAGTTTTGTGGGTCTGCTGGGTCGGGGCACATTCCGACAGTCACCTCTCATCTTCCACTTGCCAATCACGTAGGCCACTGTCGATTTTGAGTACTTCAACTCGCTGGATATGTCACGTATGGATCGGCCACTTCTGTTATACCCGACGATTACACCTTTCTCGAAATCAGAGAGCTCCAAACTGCGTCGTATCTTGCACGCGACTGGTTGCTTTGTTGTTTCCCACACGATATTTAACGGCGGCGGCGGCCGTGACGTGTATCAAGACCGCAGATATCGTCGATTGCAGGGGTGTCCAATTACTTGTCGATAGATAGTGTATTTTACAGCGTTTTGACAGTATCTAAACTGAAAAAAAAATGTGCAGGAATTTCTCTCGCACTGTATGCAGAAATCTGCTCCTGTATTCCTACAGTTACATATAGAACAATAAATTTCTTCTAAAGGTCATTTAGTCAATCAATTACGATCTTCAAAAGATTATTTAAGAAGCAATTTTTGGAATGTTTTTATCCTTGGAAAGTAACCGCGAGTCTCAGCAAAACGAGTCCTTTAGTCAGCACAGCTCCACGGAGGTGTAACTGCGCATTTCTGCACCCGGGGCAAAGCAGAAAATATTGTTTCCCCCCATCTATCGTATCATCATCATTGTCAACCATTATAATTCCACTTCTGGATGAAGGTTTTCCCAAGTTTCTTTCACAACAGTCTGTTTTGAGCCAGTCTCCAACATGTCACTCCATCCACACATCTCCCACGTGGTCTTTCCTTTTGGGTCTCCTCCTGTCCCTTGTTGTCCAGCCTAAAACTGCGGTTGCACATTGGTGGTCTGTTTTTCTGGCAATATGTCCAGCCCATTGCCATTTCAGGGATTTTGCTCTGATCATGATGCCTTACACTCATGCCATTTTTCTGACCCACGAGTTCTTCTTATGTTTCCTTGTTATGACCAAGCACATATTTCCCCATTCTTCTTTCAGTTGTCTACAGCCTTTGTATATCTTTATCAGTTAAAATCCAAGTCTCTGCTCCGTGCGTAAGAACTGGAAGGATGCACTGATTAAATACTTTTCTTTTAAGATATATTGGTATATTGCTCTTGAAAATTGCACTGTTTCTCCTAAAAGCTCTGGAACCAAGTTTTACATGCCGATTAATTTCTTCAGCTATGTGACCCGCACTTGAAAGCTGTTGCCCAAGGTAAAGGTAGGTATCAGTTACCTCGAGATTTCCCAATCAATCGCTAAATCTCCATTTCTTGGAAAACCATCCTGCATCCCTTTTGTTTTCTGAAAGTTCATTTTAAATGCCACTTCTTTACTGTTGTCAGCAAATTCCTGGATCATGCTTTGCAGCTCTGAAGGGATAGTTGAAAAATGGTCTATGCCATCATCACATCTCTCTCTCTCTCTCTCTCTCTCTCTCTCTCTCTTTCTCTCTCTATGTATATACACTGAAGAGCAATTGAATTAGAGACAGCTGGCGTTATTAAAATGTGGCGCTGGGAGCGGCCCTGTAAACGGAAACGACATGACGTATGCAGCGATCCGACAATATAAGGAGTGATGCAACGGGAATCACTAAGAGTCGGACGCAATATGGGTAAGGCGAAGGATCTAAGCGCATTTGACCGTGGGAAAATTGTCGGGGCCCGACGAATGGGTCACGCCTTCTCGGAAGTCGTGCAGGCACTGAGATATTCACGAGCCACTGTGTCACCGGCGCACCATGAGTACATCGAATCCGGTAAAACCATCCCTGCAAGGGCCAACTGCAGTGGACAACAGCGTGTGGATGAGCAGGGTCATCGTCGGCTAGCTCGCATTGTAACAGCGGATAGACGGACCACAATGCAAGAAATCACTCGGCAATTTAACGCTGGTGCACAAATACGTGTAAGCAGCCACACCATCCAGCACCATCTCCTCGTTATGGGGTACAGAAGCCATCGTCCCACGAGAGTACCACTGCTGACCGTACATCACAGGGTGCAAAGATTAGCATGGGCGCGGGAACATCGCTACTGGACCCTAGACATGTGAAAAAATGTTGCCTGGACTGGTGAATCGAGATTCACGTTTTTAGATGCGGATGGTAGGATACGAGTACGGCGCAAACCACATGAAGCGATGGATTCTTCTTGCCAGCAGGGTACTCTTCAAGCTGGTGGAGGTGGCATTCTCGTCTGGGGACTGTTTACGTGGACTGAAATGGGACCCCTGGTACGTGTGACCTCGTCCTTCACAGGTCAATGTTACCGGGATATCCTGGACGACCATTTGCTCCCGCTTGTGCGTCTTCGACATCCCACTGTGGACCTCATCCTGCAACAAGACAATGCACCGTGCCATCGCTCCCGAATCGTATCCGAATGGTTGGATGAACACTCCACCGACGTGACCTCGCTTCCTAGGTCAGCTAGTTCACCTGACCTCAATCCCATCGAGCAAATCTGGGATGCCATTGGGAGAGATGTTAGAGGCTATGACCCTCCTCCATCAAATCTTCGTGAACTGTGGGAGCTTGTTCAGGGGTCGTGGACCCTTATGGCTTCCCAACGCTTCCGGTGTCTTGTCGAGTCCATGCCGAGACGAATCGCCGCCGTCATCAGGGCGAAAGGTGGTGCTACACGTTACTAGACAGGTATCTCTAATTCAATTGCTCTTCAGTGTATATAATTTGTCCACTGTGTTGTTTTGGATTCCGTATTATGCGCTATTCGATGAGACCCCGTACAGCGCTTCCTAGCGTCAAAGTCAGGAGTTAGCGTGCCAATCTCGAAAACTATACGAGATACGGGAAAATAGTCAATTACAAAGTTGTAGAGCAGCATCGATTTAGTACAAAAAAAAAACTACCTTGCGGCACATGAATGCAAAGAATAGAACGCGTACAACGCTCGTTTGATTGTTCGCGATGCAGAACACTGTTACGTCACGAAACGCGTCAGAAAGGAGCAATTAGTTGTAACTAAGCACATTTACCGTCGGTGCTCAATGTGCTCTCCGTCAGCTACAATACATATTTGGACTCTAGATTGCATCTCACGCTGCACATTTTGCAGCATGTCAGGTGACACGTTGAAACAGGCATCAATTTTACGGCGTCGAAGGTCTTGTAACGTTGCCGGAGGGGTCTGATACACCTGCTCTTTGAGGTAGCCCCACGGGAAGAAGTCCAATGGGGTGAGGTCCGGTGAGCGTGCAGGCCACTCTACGCAAATACCATAGCCGATGATTTGTTGCTTGAATGTCTCGACCAGATACCTTCGTACGTTTCCTGGCTGGTGCGGAGAGGCGCCGTCATGTTGGAACCAAACATTCCGCAGTTGAGTCGGGCTAGTTCTTTGCGGAAGGCGATAATATCTCCTTTCTGACGCGTTTCGTGAATTAACAGTGTTCGACATTGCGAACAAACAAACGAGCGTTTTACGCATTCTTTTCTTAGCATTTATGTGCGCAAGGGGTCTTTTCGTATTAAATCGATGCTGCTGTACAACTTTATAATTAACTATTTTCCCGTATCTCGTATAGTTTTCAAGATTGGCACGCTAACTCCTGACTTTACCTCTAGGAGGCGCTGTAAATGGTCTCATCAAATATAGCGCATAGCCACTTTACTATACCTAGACACCGTTTTTATGGCTATAGCTGTCGGCGTTCGAAAATTACGGGACTGAGACAGGACTTCACTGGGCACCCTGTATATTAGTTTTCTACAAAGGACAAATTAATGACAAAAAAGAAACTACCTGAAACTGGAGCAAAAGTTTCAATTCCAATTTTTATCAGATTGCTAGCAGTGATTTTAGCGCCCTATCTTCAGTCGCGCCCGGGGCAGCCGCGTCACCGGCTCCCTCCTAGTTACGCCTCTGCAGCCCCACTTACAAGTCCTATTATTTCGTACAAGTTTATTTTTTTCACGGCTATAGTGTATATGCTTTTCCCGTTGGTAATGATTGTGCTGGTAATCTAGTGTTTATCCAGAGATATCATTTAAGCAGAGGCGACAAGAATCTAAGTATCTGTGGACATTTGGGAACTGGAATCAACGTTGAACGTTATCAAGATAATGTTAAGACTTGGACAGTATAATTGAAAAATTCTATTTGGATAATGTATTGTGATAACGACTTCTTCAAGTTCTTAATCTTTCATGCGGCTTTGACCGATGAGAGTGGACTCTTTTGACCGTTGGAGAACTGCCATCAGATGATAGCGATTTTTGTTTGGGTGTTTAACGACCACTGTGAGCAACTGTGTGGGCTATTAGCAGTCGTCCGTCCTTAATGTAGGGTCACTGGTTTCAGATAAGGGAGAGAGCCAGTGCCGTAAGATAAATTCAACATCCATTCCTCAGCGGGATTCGAACCCGGACTCATCTCGAACGAACGGTCAGAAACAGGCTATTAGATCCCTGCGCCACAGAGGTCAGTTTGTGCTCATTTACTAGGATACCGTAGCTTCTGTGGGTTAGACTACGAGTAATATGGAGTTTTACCACAGTTGTGTTGATTCCCACTAATAGAAGTTTAATATTTTGTGCTCATTTACTAGGATACCGTAGCTTCTGTTGGTTAGACTACGAGTAATATGGAGTTTTACCACAGTTGTGGCGCTTCCCACTAACAGAAGTTTAATATTTTTGTGGAATAAGGAGACGGCGGATTTTTTTAAAATTGGTTTTTGAAGCCCCGGCCGAAACAAGTTGCTTTTACTGAAATATATCCAGAACTCGATTGCTTTAGATAACTAGTACACTAAAAAAGTAGTGAGTTTTTTTATAAAGTCTATGCTTAATATATAAAACTTTCGTAACTTAACATTTCATTAATATTTATTGCTCTTAAAACACGTGCTTAGTTGTAGCAGGTTGATTGAAGTTTTAGTAACGGTCCCAACGCCCAACGAGCGTTCAATCCATCCTGTTCTCATTTATTAACAAATACCATGTAAATATCAGCCAGATCTGAATAATTGTGCCTCTACAGTACCAGAAAATCCTGTCAACTCATTTTTTTGGATACTAGTCAGCTTTAATTTTAGATTAAGTGCGAGACCTAATATTACAGCCTTCGGCGAAAGAATTACGCCAATTTGATTTGGTTAATTTCGCATGCTGCGCCCAGGGACTTCACAATTCACCACAGTATTTACCACATTAAAAAGAAGACACCCTCGGGACGTCTTAAGTGACTACAGCAGCCACCATTAAAAAAATACATTTTCGGGGCATCTTAATTGACCAAGGTAGCTGCCATTAACAAGAAGAACTCCTTGGGGCGTAGTAACAGTTGGGCATATTTGTAAGCAGCGGTAAAATCAATCTACAAAACGGAGATTATTGTTAAACATCAACATTTTGCGATGATTTTATTTAATAAAGTGAAAGAAACTAAAGGTGAAATAAACTCAACATCTGGCAAAGCGAAATTAACTGAAAGCAAATTCTGCTACTAAATTCGATGTTTTGATTAATTCTTTTGGTTATCGCTAAAAATATCCATTTTTAGCGACGCCTCGCAGAAGCAGATTTTACTCTTCAGCGGGTGCGCAGATGTCCATTGGAGCTGAACAATTTAAACAGAGGGAGAGAAAGTAGAAAAATTGGCACAGACAAGTATTTTTTATAAATAATTAGCAATCATTGAACATACAAAAATAACCACAACGCGGAATCGTATGGCAGAATCATATTCGCTATAGTCAGTGGCAGAATATTTGTCGTTAAGACTGCCTTGTAGAATTTCAAAAGAGTATTCCAGAACAAAATGTTAAGAATTATAAATCCCTAAGCATATTATCAGCTCATAAGGAAAAGAGAAAAAGGAGTAGTTTTTCCCATTTTGTGACGTGCAAGAAATGTAAAGGAAATTGTAATCATCTGTCGAAGTGAATTTGCACCATGTTTGATTTGTATACGCAGCATTTAGATATTCCCGAGGAGAGGCTGTGATACTAAGCATTCCTGAGTATTGCGACCAATGCATTGGTAAATCTATTTTCAGCACAATCTTCTTGAGTTTGAGAAGTTCTCAAAAAGAAACAAAACGTAAGAATAAATGTTTGCAAAATGTCTTCAAATAAATGAGGAAAAGAAATTAACAAAAATAATTATAGCTGTCACAGAACATGAGCAGGGTAGCGTCGTAGTAGAGAGCTAGTCGCAATATATGGTCCACTTAAACTAAACTCACGCAATGTTTCATTCTACGTACATCAAACAGGTTTGACATCGCCGAAATTTGTTGGTTTAGTGCTTCCGAAGAAATGCTTAATTAAGTGCTTTTGTACTGATTTTCGATCTTTATTCGTATTTTTAAAGTGTTATGAATTGACACTATAAAATATAGAGTTGTGAAATCAAGTAATTGGTGTGAGTAAAATTTTCCATCGTTTTGTAAACGAAGAAATAATTCTAAAAGTGTTTACTCTTTTATTTCTCCATGTATTGTTGAATGAATTAACCTTGGTAAATGCTTTTTCTGAATCATTTTAATTATTCATTTACAGGATATCTAACTTCTGGATCTTTAGCCAAGGTTTCAAAGAAGGTAAGCTCTACTTCCTCGAACTGTTGTCATGTATTTATTAAATTGCTGAGAAACCCTCAATTTACGTCTGTAGGAAAGAAAATTCATAATCTTGTAACATTTGAAATAAGAGTGTCCTTAAAATATTTTTGAAAAAAAAAAAAAAAAAAAAAAAAAAAGCAGAAGGAAATAAAGAAGTAAAGAACGCAAAATTTTAGATGTTCTGTTAGAATTCCGAGCTTAAACGTCCTCATAAGCACGGAAATGACATTTTTAAGCTGTTCGGACGACGAGTGGATCATAATAACTTTTGATATTCCCATTAAAAGAAATCTGGATTCTGCTTTGAACAAAAATAGCTCAAGTGGGCAATTTAGAAATTAATAATTGGTGATGCAAAACGTAAGTCTTAACGTAAGAGAAATACATAAAAAGATTGTTGTTTGAGATTTTTGAGATAGATCTTCAAGGAAATATTTTACGCAGAATCCTAAGGAAGTTTCAAACAAGATGGTGACATAACACAATGTTTCAAAATCTGTTTTAATATCACCTGTAAAAGAGAGATCTTATTAAGTTCGAATTTTGGGCGTTTTCCAAAATTAGCGACTGGGCATCCAAGTTTGGATATTCATGAATATATAATGAGGGAAACGTAGCATGGTTTCTCCAAGAAACCAAATGGAGTTAAGAGAGAATAATGATTCCACGATCATCTAAGGATACAAAGAAAAGAACCAGGTGAATGTAGCCAGTAACACTCTGTGTTGCTGAAATTACGAAAACTAGTGATTTTTCATAATGCGACGACTGCCGCAGTTTTAAAATTTAACTGGACTTGGATTCTATTATTGAACTCCATATCTGTTATTTAACCAGTGCTATTTTTCAGTTTAGCGAGGCAGCCGTAATTTTCAGTTTAATTGATCCACACATTCCTGAGAATATTTCGTAATACAAGTTTTTGTAATATTCAAACCCATAAAATATCGACGGTCTGTATCTTTTCATCCTTCAGTCGCACCAAAAAGTTCTGATCTCAAAGTTCAAAGTTCAGATCTCAGGATGTAAACGTAATAAAAGTACGATAATTTTATAAGAGTTGCTCATGAAATACAACAAACCTAATGCATCACAGAAAAGTGATGTTTGTTTAGTCAGTTTTCTGCCATGTAATTATAAAATAGGAAGAAGGAAATATTATAGAGAAACTGGAATGAACGAATGTGTTAATCAAAAATATTCTAGAAAGGCATAAAACACACGAAGCAGTAGTTCGAAATGAAATATCACATCATCATCATCATCATCATTGTCAACCATTGTCAATCCACTGCTGGACGAAGGTCTCCCCAAGTTTCCTCCACAACGGTCTGTCTTGTGCCAGTCTCCTCCATGTCACCCCTGCATACTTTCGAATTTCATCCACCCATCTCCCATGTGGTCTTCTTCTGGGTCTTTTCCTGTCCCTTGGAATCCAATCTAAAATTTCGGCTGTCCATCGATGATCTGTCCTTCTGGCAGTATGTCCAGCCCATTGCCATTTCAGGGATTTAACTCTGATCATGATGTCTTCCACTCTTGTCATTTTTCGGATCCACGAGTTCCTCTTCTTATCTCTCCTGGTTACACCAAGTATGCACCTCTCCATGCTTCTTTGAGTTGTCTGCAGCCTTTGTATGTCTCTTTTAGTTAAGGTCCACGTCTCTGCACCATACGTAAGCACTGGAAGGATGCATTGATCAAACACTTTTCTTTTAAGACATAATGGCATATTGCTCTTGAAAATTATGCTGTTTCTTCCAAAAGCTCTCCAGGCAAGTTTTGTACGCCGATTAATTTCTTCATCAATGTGACCCTCACTTGATATCTGCTGTCCAAGATAAACGTACGTGTCTGTTATCTCCAGCTTATCTCCATCAATCGATAAATCTTCATTTCTTGTAAAAGCATTGAACATCACTTTTGTCTTCTGAAAGTTCATTTTTAATCCCACTTCTTTACTCTTGTCAGCAAGTTCCTGGATCATACTCTGCAGCTCTGATGGGCTAGTTGCAAAAATGACAACGTCATCAGCAAAACGAAGGTGGGTTAGATAATCTCCATTAATCTTTATCCCCTTGTTTTCCCAGCTCAGTGACTGAAAAACACCCTCCAATGTGGCATTAAAGAGCTTCGGAGATATGGTGTCACCTTGTCTCACTCCCTTTCCAATTTTTATGTGTGTTGTATTTTCAAACAGCCTAATCTTTGCACTTGCATTTTCATAGATGTTATTAATAATATTAATGTATGCATCTTCAATACCGCAGGTTTTCAGAGCCATTGTAACTGCTGATGGTTTCACCGAATCAAAGGCTTTTTCATAATCGATAAAAGCCATGCACAATGGAAGTTCATATTCCCTCGCTCTTTCAATTAGTTCTCTCAGCACATGGATATGATCTATTGTGCTGTAGCCACTCCTGAATCCAGCTTGTTCTCTCGGTTGAGCCATGTCCAGTGTTACCTTCAAGCGGTGTGAAAGAACTTTAGTGAAGATTTTATAAACTACTGATAGGAGGCTGATAGGTCTGTAGTTTCCGAGATTCTCAATGTCACCTTTCTTATGTAGCAGGATCATTGTAGTGGTGTTCCAATCCTCAGGAATCTTTCCTTCATTAAGGCATCGAGTGAAAATTTGGGCGAGTACTGTTTCGATTTCTCCACTTGCTTCTTGTATGATGTCTACAGTAATTCCATCTTCTCCTGGAGCTTTTCCCCGCTTCATGTTCTTGATTGCATGTGCAACTTCTGCTGGAAGGACTGGAGGAACTCTGGTACTGGTATCTTTCATGGTGTCTGGAGTGCATGTATCATCCCTTTCATATAATTTGGAGTAGAAATCTTTCACTCTTGTCAAAATTTCGCCTCTATTTCTTGTTACAGAACCATCTTCTTTTCTCAGTGCCATAATCTGTTTTCTTCCCTTACTGAGATGTCCCTTTGCTATCTTTAGGCTTTGGTTGTTTTCAATTGCTTTCCTCACTAGTTCACAGTTGAATTTTCTTACGTCTTCAGTGATACTTTTTCGTACTGTCTTGCATAGCTCTATATATTCCACTTTGGAAGTCACATCTTCTTTAGTTGTCCTCATCTCTCTTCTTTTTTGCATCAACATTTTCGTTTTTCCTGATAATTTATTTACATGCAACTTGTTCTTAGACCCAGCTAATTTTGTTGCTGTTTCCATAAGAGCTTTGGTTACTTTTCTGTTAACTTCAGAGATGTCCACTTCTTCCGATGTTAGGCCTTCTAAAGCAGAGAACCTGTTCTTCAGTTCCAACTTGAAGGTATTATGGTGTTTTTTAAGGTTGGTTATGTCAATAGATTTTGTTTGTCTTATGAGCTTGCCACGTTCAAGTTTAGTGTTGAGGTGCATCTTACATCTCACCAATCTATGGTCACTACCTGTGTTGAACTTGTTTAGCACACTGCAGTCTTCTATGACGAATTTTTTGTTACACATAATAAAATCAATTTTACTTGTCGTCCCATTTGGATGTCTCCATGTCCATTTCCTGTGTGGCTTTTTCTTGAAGAAGGAGTTTAAAATGAAAAACCCTTCTGCCTCTGCAAACTCAACGAGAGTATTTCCACGCTGGTTTCTGTTGCCGTGACCGAATTTACCTACTGAAGTTTCATTCTGTTGCCGTTGCCCTATTTTTGCATTGAAATCTCCCATAATTATTTTCAAGTGCTGCTTACCTTTATTATTTAGATGACAAATTTCCTCATAAAATTCTTCAATTTCTTCTTCAGGATGACTTGTGGTGGGTGCATAAGTTTGAATAATCTGAGCCTGGTATCTTTTCGAGAGTTGGATAACAAGCCGTGCAGCTCTGTCAGAGGAACTTTCAACTTCTACAACTTTATCCTTCAGTTTCTTGTTTATTATAAATCCAACACCACTAGTTCTGCCAGTATCTGTCCCGCGATAGTAGAAGAGATGTCCACTTTTCAGTTCGATGAGATCTTCTCCTTTTCTCCTTACCTCACTTAGCCCCACGATGTCCCGCTTGATCCTTTGTAGTTCCTCTTCCAATTCAAGAAGCCTTGAATCAGAAGATAGGGAGCGTCCATTGTACGTTGCCAAGGTCAGCATCAGATGGCAGCCTAGTCCGGTCCTCCGGGGATTCTTAGCACCCTCTGCCTTCATGTCGCACTGGCCGCTGCCTTGGCCAGGTACATTCCAGCTGCCGGAGACTGAGGGCCAATATTTAAGTTGTGGAGTCATTTTGGAGGGGTTTGGCCATAACTCACCACGCTGGCCAAGCGGGTTGGTGAGTGTGGGATAGAATTTCCTCTAATCCCGATGGTATAGTTATACCGCTATTGGCGGTCGTCAGAGCCCCTTTAGTAGGAACAGGATGCACCACGAGAAGGCGGGGTTGACATTTGTCAAGGAGAGGCTGTGATGTTACGCATCACCTGACCTTACATCCCGAAATATCACATAACAAGCTAAAATACGTATGAAGGATTAAAATGAAAATGATGCACGTAGGATTAAAAACATATTCAAAATTCATCGTCTAATGACGACACACAATAAAGTGCTACAAATGAAGTGTATGCATATTTTAGAACAATAGCACGACAGATGCATACATGCTACTTGTACCAGTGAAAGAAAACAATATATGAGCGTATGTTCGAGCAATGTATTACGGTATTAAGTGTTGAACAGCAGCAGAACAGTTTCGAGCAGGCTTGGTCTACGTGATAATAATTCTTGACCATATCATATTAAAGTGCACACCGAAGTGATTATAACACGTCGACTTGGGGCTGTGTTTGGTAAATTCTTTGCTTGCAATTTTTGCTTAATGCTCTTCCTTAGCTTTGAGTTTGCGATAATTTGAGCATCAAACGTTATGCACTGAGTTCAATTGTGGTGTTTGCCCCCATACGACTTTAGGAAAGAACACTTTCTTTTCTTATTAGAAGCAAATACACCTCTGGCATTGTACAAGAAAAGTAGCATTTCCTCCATGCTTATTGTTCCATTCCAAACTATAGCGTACCCAACACCATAATTTGTGTATCTTGCGAAATGTAAGCATTCTGCAGTGTTATTTAGCTCTTTGTTAGTCGTCAGAGCATCATTTTAAATTTCGTACATGTTGAAAGATCCAAATTTTTGAAGTTGTAAGAAATTTTGTTGCGTTTGTCAAAAGCGTATAAGTGTGTCATTTACATGTTTCGACCTACTGGAAATGTGGTTATGAAGAGAACTTCATTGTTTTGGTTTCGGGTTTAAATGTTTCTAGTTTAACTAAAATATTGATTGTAAGCGAAACAATGTGGTTTTTTCTTTCTACTAAACAGAGGAATTCAAAAAACAACAACAGAATAATTAGTATAGACATAAACAGTGGCGGACTGGGTCTAAACATATTGGTTGCCAGGAGACAAAGAGGGGCCCACCCACAATTATAAGGCTATCATTGAATTTTTATAAGAAATAAATAAAATTTTCAAAAAATACAGTGGGTAAAAGGTACAATTAAAATTCTTGCGAAATAAATTTATATTTTTTAATACACTGCTGGACAATTGCTAAGGACGGATCATAAACGGCTATATAGCGCATAAAAAAGTAAGTGTGGTTGGATGCCAAGTGAAATAAAATAATGTCAGAATGCCAGGACATTACAAGAAAGACAATTTATTGTGCTCTGAAATCCAGAAGGCTTTGGAACGTGTTCAAGGGACAAACAGGCCATTTTGTGCAGAATACGTAAACGTGAAAAAAATGCAATTACCGTCCACAGGCGTTCCGGCGTAAGATGTCAATACGGGATATGGCCACCATGGAGGGCGATGCAAGATTCCACACGTCGTGTCATGCTTTGCACAACATTATCAAGCAGCTGTTGGGGTAATTTAACCCATTCCTCTGTCAGTGCACGGATGAGGGTGTCCTTGTTTATTGGAAGGCATTGGCGACCAGCAAAACTCCTCCCCAAAGCATCCCACACATTTTCAATGGGATTCAGATCTGGAGAACGTGCTGGCCATACGAGGCGTTGAATATCCTCGCTGTCAAGACACTCCTGGATAGCGACTGTTCGATGACATGGTGCGTTGTCGTCCATGAAAATGAATCTATCACCGACAGCACCACGGAACATGCGAACATGAGGTAGCAGAACATCATTAATGTATCGTTGGCCAGTCATAGTCCCAGTTGCAAGCACATAGAGGGACGTACGGCCATTGATGATGATGCCAGCCCATACCATGACACTACATGTCGGATATCGGTCCCTTTCCTTTATGTTTGCTGGACAATATGCAGTACCACTATCACGCCAGATCAGTTGTCGTCGACAATCAGACGATAGACTGCATCTACTCTCATCTGAGAAGAGGACAGCAGACCAGTCGTTATCAGTCCAATTGCGATGTTGATGGCACCATTGCAAACGGGCGGTACGGTGACGTCTGGACAATGGGATGCACACAACAGGACGGCGGGCGTATAGTCCTCCTTCATGCAAACGTCTGGCGACAGTTTTTCGGGAGATCCGCTTGCCAGTAGCAGCCATAAAGTGATTTGCTACCTCACTAGCTGTGCTGCGCCGGTGTCTTTTTGTTGATAGCACTATGTACCGATCTTCTGCAAGTGTCGTACTGCGAACACGACCTCCCCCGTGACGTTTGCTACACTCTCCATTTGTTTGAAATGATTTCCAAAACCTTGAAACAACAGTGTGGCTGACGTCGAACTCCCTGGCAACATCTGTTATTTTTCGCCCTTCTTCAATCTTGCCAATACTACGACCACGCGTAAAATCATCTAGGTGATGTCGGGAAGACATACTGAAAATTGCAAGTTCGTCAATTGATTCTTTCCCTTTCAACTTTGCGTTTGAACAACAACGGTCAATACGCGTCAAATCCTTTATATCTCTTATCAGCACTATGACGTCACGAACAAGTTCGGCAATCCAAAATTTGCATACGCACAACACGTCTTACTGTATCCCGGACTTATGCTAATTTCCACATTTTCCTGCCTTCCATTTTATGGTTCCTATCGTTGCTATTGTCATCTGTCCTTAGCAATTGTCCGGCAGTGTAATTACAGTGCTCATATATTGTACATCTTGCTGGCAGTAAAATGTACAATATCGCGAATCTCTAATATTATTGCATACAGTAATGATATTGGAACTTCTATTATATTTTAAAGCTACTGAAAGGTCATAAAATTTGTGAATATATCAATTTTGAATTTTAGTAATCTATGGATGACGTTAGCTGATAGGAAGAATATGTTCTATATATTATTAAGAATATGTTCTTCTCTTGAGATATTTCTGTTGTTCTTGTGCGCTCCTTGCTTTTCGTATCCACTACCGAATGGTGGCCTCAAAGGAGCCACGATCGAGAATAGTGTTTTGTAGGACCTAACTTGGTTAGATAAGGCCCAACAATTATTCAGAATAATAATGAGGTTATTGCTGTGATTGAAACAGAAGACCTAACTGAAGTGATTCTGAAATTCGTCTCAGTACAACGTCTTTCACATTCGCTAGAAGATACATCAATCATTTGCTAGAAAATGCGGCAATCATTTGCACGTATTGTCTAATGTTTAAAGAGGCCCACTTCCTTAGGGGCCCACTTGATATCGGGCAAGCTGACACCCTGGCCACTCCGCCACTGGACATAAATCAAGCTGTTCTTTCCGTGCAGTGTCATCACAAAAATATGATCGTCCTGGACAGAAATCGAACCCGCATCTCCCGATTTGCGCTTAAGTATGCTACCCATTACACCACCCAGGACAATGAAATTCAAACAACCGAGGCATTAATCTGAAACGACAGACTTTGATTTCATTGCACCAGTCGAAACAAACATGTCTCATCGTATCGAAACAAACATGTCACCAGTCGAAACAAACATGTCTCATCTAAGTTAGATCGCCAGCAAATGAGTAAATATCAAGTTGGTAACACATGGAATAATTAATATAGACATAAATCAAGCTGTTCTTTCTATGTAACGTAACCACAGAAATTTGAAAATTTGATCGTCCATCTCCTAACGCACCACGTAACGGGCCATTGGACCGTCTGATCCACCAGCTGTTTTCGATTTTTTAATGGGGAGTTTAACAACCACCGTGAACAACTCAGTGAACTATAAGCAGTCACCCGCCCCTAATTTGGGGTCACAGGTTCCGGGGAAGGGAGGATGCCAGTACTGTAAGGCAAGCACAAGATCCATGCCTTACCGGGATTCGAATCCGGACCTCTTCCGGACGAAAGATCAGAAGCCATTGCTTAGACCACTGCGTCACCAGGACGTCCTCTTTACGATAAAAGAGTTGCCGATTGCTGAAAGTTTTTTGTGTTTTGCTCCATTCAAGGTAAACCCTCGCTACAGTTATGCGTGAAGATCCCAAGATGATGGACGTTAGGGAGATGGGACCGACATGTCTAGCGTCCACTATCATACCGCGTTGAAATCCTTTAAAATCAATGGCTTTTCCCATGTGTGGCGTGTATGTACTCTAATGTAACCTTCCTTTTTAGTACCTGTCTTCTTATGTAAATTTGGTTTATTCTCGTGAAGCACTTTTTCACTAATTCCTGTCAGATGAATTTAACTTTGACAAGAGGTCAAAGTTCAATTACATAATAGAAAGCTAGAGATATGGAGTGATGTGTTTAGTCTTCGAGAAGCATTGTTACTTCAGTTATCGGAAAGTAATCTTATCAAAGGCAGTTTGTTATCAACCGATGTATCACGACATGCTCTGCGCGCAATGCTATGGAAGTCATATATGATGTCAAAACAAGCTCCCGTTAGTAATCCGTTTTAGCCAAGTTTTGTTTAATACTGATATAAGACTAAATAGTGAGTGAGCGAAAGTGTGTATATTCAAATTGCTCCGTGAGGATAAACTTATGCTGTGTGTCGACTGCTTATTGACTGGATTTAAATAAAAAGAGGTTTAATTGTAAGCACGACCTTTTTCTCAGCCCGGCCGTTATCTAGAAAGTTATAATTAGTAATTGTATGTTTAGTTAAGGATTTTCAGTGGTTAAAATGTAAGCTGTTCTGGTCAACGAAGGTTACGTACAATAAGCCTAAATGAGTTCTAATCGCTTTGTGTTTTATAGTAAAGTACCGGAACATTAACGTATGGTTGAAGTTAAAGTTTATGTAACAATTCAACATTTAAAATTAAACATTTTACATCTCGATCCTCAATCGAGCGCTAGATGATTCTCGACAAGCGCATGTACTTAAGCGATGGAGTGTACCACTTATGTGAAGCAGGCAGATATAATTAAATAATGTTATGGCATCTCATTGTATATTACATAAACAATTTATTATCATCGAAAAGTTTTGTAGTATGCACTGATTGCTTTTCTGATTTCTTTTCTAAATTGCAGTTGCTGTAATTTCATAGTTTGGTTGTGCAAAAGATACTTTTGTTTATTTCTAGGTGAAACGTGATGCTAAAGACTATCCAAACTGGTCACAGGGTAGTGGAGGAGGAGGAGGAGGTGGTGCTTCTTGGCAACAGGGTGCACCTTCTGGCGGTAATTGGGCACCTGCTGGAAACGTGCAGCAAGGCTGGACTCCAACAGGAAATGTTCAGCAAAGCTGGGGTCCAACAGGAAATGTTCAGCAAGGCTGGACTCCAACAGGAAATGTTCAGCAAGGATGGACTCAAACAGGAAATGCACAACAAGGCGGATCTTGGGGAAGCTGGGCCCAAACGGGTCCAGTACAGCAAGGTGGAAGTTGGGGTCAACCTGGAAACCCAACACAAGGCGGACCAGGGGGAACTTGGAGCCAACCTGGAAGTACGCCGCAAGGTGGACCTGGAGGAAGCTGGGGCCAACCTGGAAAAGCTTCGCAAGGGGCACTCGGAGGAAGCTGGGGTAGTCAACAACAAGGTCCCTCTGGAGGAAGCTGGGGACCTGGTGGAAATGTGAAGAAAGGAGATGTAGGAGGAAGCTGGGGTCCTGGAGGAAGCGTACAACAAGGTGGAGCCGGCAGAAACGTAAATCCAGGTGCAGCTGGCGGAAGCTGGGGTCCAGGAGGAAACGTAAAAAGTGTGGCTGGCGGAAGCTGGGGTCCTGGTGGAAACGTACAAGG
This sequence comes from Macrothele yani, assembly GCA_039090855.1. Classification (NCBI taxonomy): domain Eukaryota; kingdom Metazoa; phylum Arthropoda; class Arachnida; order Araneae; family Macrothelidae; genus Macrothele; species Macrothele yani. Next base: position 137,376,111 of record CM077002.1, read on the forward strand.
TGGAGCCGGCGGAAGCTGGGGCCCTGGAGGAAATGTGCATCAAGGTGGAGGAGGCGGCAGCTGGGGTCCTGGTGGAAACGTGCAAGGTGGAGCTGGCGGCAGCTGGGGTCCTGGTGGAAACGTACAAGGTGGAGCCGGCGGAAGCTGGGGTCCAGGAGGAAATGTTCAACAAGGTGGACATGGAGGAAGCTGGGGTCCTGGCGGAAACGTACCGCAAGGTGGAACCGGTGGAAGCCGGGGACCTGGTGGAAACGTACAGCCACAGGGACCAAGCGGAAGCTGGGGACCAGGAGGTAAAGTGCCTACTGGAGATGATGGGAGCTGGAATCCAGTAGGACCTAATATTCCACCTGGTGGAGACAAGCCCACGGGACCTGGAAGCGGAGTAGACAAAGATGACAAACCTAAGAGACCGCAAGGAAATTTTAAAGGAGGTGATGGAGGACATCCAGGCGACGATCATAGCCAATGGAGACTGGAAGACTCCATTCCTGGAACTCCAGGACAGGATTATCCAAACTACAGCAGTGTTCCAAGCACCAGTTTTGACTGCAAACAACATCAGCACCCTGGCTATTATGGAGATGTGGAAGCGCAGTGTCAGGTAACTGTTTCTTTTTTCTTTTATAATTAATTACCGTTATAAAATAGCTTCAATTGAAAAGACATTTTTATTTTGATAATATCTTTCATTAAAAACACTTTTATCTCTGTGATAACTCATAAACACAATGATCGGAAGAAAAATGGCCAACCAGTTTTTTAATATTCTTAGGAAATGATTGTGCCTTTTTTTGAGGCAGCATTAGATACAGAACTATTTATCGTTGAAAACAATTGAATGAAAGCTTGCTATTTTGTTTTGGTGACATACCGATTCGCTCTTTGGCAGTCGTAACATTTTCCAGTTTCTTCTTAAATTGAAAGCTGAGAAAATTGTACACACATTTCAGCGAAGAGCCAAAACATTATGACCAGCACGTCTTTATGCAAATCGAAGCAATCTCAGGTGAGCGATGGTGCGTGTGAGGATCCTGAAACGGTAGAGCCCAGAAAAAACACAAATGTTGGGAAACTGCTGGCTGCCAGTTGGAAGCGATGGGTCACTGATGACTGAAATCTGAAGGCAGCAATCCTTTGATGGCAGCACCATCGGTTGGCAGCCTCTAGTACACCGCTGATAGCCCTAACGCATCGCTGTGAGTTGCGGGCCTCCAAGCTAGCACCACGACTGGTCCGAAGCTGGCAACCGAAGCACCACCAACACGAGATGCAAACTGTGGGACTGCGCACGTGCAAAAGCAACGCGTGCACAGAGTCTCATGCCAGTTAGTTGATGTTGATGACATCGTATAATTGTAGTAGTTATTTCTGTGCTGAAAATTTTCACAGTACTACGTGTAAAATGGTTTAAACAAATGAAAGCTAAGATTTTTTAAATGCCCACGCTCTTAAAAACGCGGTTAGTTTCCATCTAAGAATATTTGAATAGCGTACTTAAAACGTTGCGTCATACTTCTTGTCAAAATTCGTTCTGTTTGGTGAACCGACTATCGATTTATTTTAATATGTGACCATTTTTTCTTTGACATTTCATCTAGACAGCGGCGTCTTAAACATGAGGGGGCTGGGCACGTGTAAGCTGAGGCAATAGGAACCGTCACAACATTCGGGCAAAATATGAAATGAACACATAAATGAATCAAACAATCGCGTTTCAAAACCAAAAGCACGGTCCTAAACTTCGAGAAAACGTCTTTAAGTTGTACATAGGTTGAAAACGAGTGAAGTTCCCTAAATGTGAAAAAAAAACCCCTCAAAAAATCACTGCGATGAAAACATAAATAAAAAAAAATATTATAAAATGGACATTTACGAAAAATCTGGCAATATTGTAAAATTAGAAGATATGTTTTAAGTTTCATAAATCGCGCAGAAAAGAGGCTAACCTTCAAGCTGACTCCCCAAGCAAGATACGCGGTTATAGCATCCGCTTTGGAACCAAGCTGACATGGTTCCGAAGCGGATGCTATAACCACAACACCTGTTTTTCTCAGATCGGTGGAGAAAATTTCTCCAGCGATGTGACGTCACGCAGTAAGATTTCTTGATAGGGAAACCGATCGAGTCGTGACGTCGACTACGAGGAGGGAAAAAAATTGCACTGGACCGGAAAGCGTTGAGGTATTGTGATGTCATCATCCACAAGAACAGTGATGCATCCACAATTGCGGAGCACCCAACACGTGCACACAAAAAAATGACGCTGTCCGAGAAACGTTGATTGTGAAACGTCAAACGTTGGTTATCCTGCGGTTCCTTTTATTATCTTCCAATGTTATCCTATGATCGATATTGGCCCTGTTATGGCATATGACAACTGATGAGTGCCAGCTGTTGTTCCGCTGCTGGCCCTGTTATATCATATCGCAACTGATGGGTGCCTGCTGTTGGCACTCTCCTGGTCCTGTTGCGGCATATGACAACTGATGAGGTGCTAGCTGTTGGCCCGCTGCTGGCTCATGTGTAGGCCGCTGGGACATTTTATTGACTTTTTTTTTTTTTTTTTTTTGATTGGAGGTTTAACGACCACCGTGAGCAACTCAATGGGCTATAAGCAGTCGCCCGTCCCTAATTTAGGGTCACTGGTTCCAGGGAAGGGAGAGAGCCAGTGCCGTAAGACAAACACAACATCCATGCCTCACCGGGATTCGAACCCGGACCCCTTCGGACGAATGATCAGAGGCCAACGCCTTAGACCACTGCGCCACCGGGGCGGCATTGACTTTTGGGCACCGGCAGCGATATGATGGGCCGCTGCTGGCTGGAAGTGGTGGATAGAATACTGGCCCAGCAATATTGTTTTTGATAGGAGATAACACCTGCACTGAATTCTGTTAATCAGTGCTATTCTTGCTCTTCTGATGATAAAGGTAGCGACATAAGCGAGTTTGACAAAGGCCAAATTGTAATGACCCGACGACTGGGATAGAGCATTTCCGAGACGGTAAGCAGTGGTTAGTATCTTCAAAAAGTGGTTCGAGGTGGGAAAAACCACGAACCTCCGGCAAGGTGGGGGTCGACCATGACTCATCAATGCTAGAAGTAAGCGAAAGTTATCCCTTATGGTATAGCCTTCGAGTGACTACTTATATCCCACTCAGTAAGCTACGAGCATGGTATAGCCATCGAGTGACTACTTATATCCACTCAGTGGGCTACGAACATTTTATAGCCTTCGAGTGACTACTTATAACACTCTCAGTGGGCTACGAGTGACTATTTGTAGCCCACTGAGTTGCTTACGGTGGTCGTTAAACCCCCGAAACAAAACGCAAATATTTTCGACTTCATAGATACTGTACCACTGTGCTGTTCAATATCCTTCATGAATAAGCTTGTGACAGTAAACCTAGTGATTATTATTTTACATTATTATTATTATGGATGTTTGTCCTTCAGGTATTATATTAATTTTTCCTCAAAGTTTGAATTTAAATCTCTTTGTGTTATACCTATACTGCAATGCCTACTGAGTCATATCGGAGACACATGCTAGATGTTTGCATAATGACGTCGAATTCTTAATACTTACTGTGATGAAGATTGCGACACTCTGCAGAGTAACTCAGATAATTTTAAAATTTTTGTTTTGGTGTTTAATTACTTTGTCCTGGGCTATAAAGAGTCACCTTCCCAATATTTAGGGCTACTGGTTCCAGAGAAAGGATAGAACCATTGCCTCAAGGGAAACACACCACCCATGTCTCGTCCTAGACTCATACACACACTCAACTCTGGCGCTTAAGCAGAAGTCCGCAAGAATTTTATTTCTTAACATAAACAAAATCTATATTTTTCGAAAAGCTCAAACTTTCCTGAAAATGACAAAAAAATTTCTTCCGTAGCAATGAGTAACTTCAGTTCCATTATGGAATTAAACCCAAACTCCATTACACAACAACGAAGGCTTGTTCAAAGACCATTCGATGCACGATGGCACGACTGGGCTATGGCAGCCGACACCCACATCGAGTGTCCTTTTTAACAGCACATCACGTTCTGTGAGGCTACAGTGGGCGAAGAAACATCTCTATTGGACCGTGGAAGACTGGAAACGGGTAGCTTAGTTCCAAATACAACACTCACATGTGAGATAAAAAGCACACAAGGGCATAAGACCTAACTGTCAAACAGGGGTATTACAGATCTGCAGAAGTAGTGCAATGTTCTCGGGAGGGCTTACGTGAGCCACCTATGGGTCTCTTGTTGCTACTGAGACCATTATATCTGCACAAGGCTATGTTAACGTATTTGGACAATCATGTAGAATTTTGCTGAAGCAGAAGTCCAGCTTTTAGTTATAAAAGTGGAAAAGAGGTAAGAATTCTGTTTTTACTTCGATATATATCAGATAGCCCCTTGACATGGAGCTATTTTTTGTAGGAGTAGGGGGTAAAGATAACCGTAATAAACTGTTAAGGCATAAACAAGTTTAGACACTAAGCTCCTCTAAGAGCTATAGATTCCAATAGTTCAAAGGAATAGGCGAAGCTAGTACCATCAGACAAGCGCATCACCCCATGCCTCACCTAGGACTCGAGCCCGGACCCATCTTGGTCGAAGGATCAGAACCCATCACATTTGACACCCCTCGACCATCGGAGTGGCCAAGGAACACTGCTCGCCCTATTCTGAGCCTTAATATTTTTCAATTGTTGTTAAAGATCCCTCCCAGAAGTCCAACCTTTTTCGTTATAAACAAAAAAAGAGATAAAAAAATTTCCTCCTATTTTCCATATCAGATAGTCTCTCGACAAGAAGTACTTCTTTGGTCGAGGGTAGAGGGTAATGACCACCGTAAGCAACTCTAAGGAAAAGGATAATAGGTACCAATGGTTCCAGGTAAGGGGCAGAGCAATCTCCACCATAAAAAGGCACGACTTATGCCTCAGTCGGGATTCCATCCCAGACTCATCTCAGACGAATGATCAGAAGCTGGCGCCTCTGACCACTCTGCACCAGGACTGCTAAAAAGCACTTCTCATCCTGTTTTTCTTTCATTTCAGAAGATCATTGTAACCTCTAAACTACATGAAACGCAATTTTGCTACAACTCTGGAGTATTGTCCTTGCGTTTGGAGTAATGCAAGCTCTATGATGCTCGGCATAAAAGAGCTGTTCGACTGATCAACAATACGGCACTCGCCGTCTCGCTTCAGTACTTTTCTCACAAATGGGTTGGTAACAACAGCATTTCCTAAAAGCACTTAAGAAATATCGGGCTTTACCCTAGCCTCCAGAAAACCTGTTCCACTACAAGAAACAGGATCAACCGGCATATTTTTCATAATTAAGCAAAAGCTGCCGCAAACACCTTTCAAGCTCGTTCTTCCCTTCTACACCAGAAGTTTGGGATATTTTTTATAATGTTCAGACAATGATGTTTTATGTATAAACAAGGTGTTCTAGTAATTCCTCGAGGGTCATTTCTTGTAGTGGTAACACTAATTTAATTAGTACATACTGAAAAGGAACATACTAGTTACAATCAGAGATATCTACTCCAAAATCGTGACTCTCATTTGCCAAACGTGTGGAAGGCATCAAACATCATCGACGGTGTCGTTTTGAGCCAGTGACGGCATAGAGACACAGAAAAGATGTTGTCGATAGTCTGGGAGTGCTTGGCTCTAAGGTGTTCTTTCATTTTCCGGAACAAGTCGAAATCGCGTGGACTCATGTCTGTAGAATACAGTGCATGTTCCAGAATTTCTCTCACCGCCACTTCCCTAGCAATATGTTCAATGTTGATGCGTCGTCCAAATGTCCCCCCAGATTCTTTGCCAAAATAGTGCACACAGTTGAAGTTTCAATGCTAACTTCGGCACTCAACTATTGTCATGTCCCTCGACAATCACCACCAGTAACTTCCCTCACTGCTTTCACGTGGTTTTTACCTGTCCAAGACAGAGGATGTCCACCACCTTGCCCAAGCACGGTATTGTTTCTTCCACGTCGAAAAGCCTCCATCCCCACTGTGATGGTACGATATAGATTCCACGTAGCCTTTTGTGGCACTGATTAAGGGTACATCCAGGTGCGACCAGAATTTCGATAGAACTTCGTTGTTCTTGTCGAGACAACGTTACTTTGGAAAGTTAGACAAACCACTTGCGCCTTTCGACCATCTTCATCGCTCAACCAGTGACGTCATTAAGATAGATCTACACCACTGACTGCATGAAACTCAGAGAAACATCAAACTGGCAAAAGTTTGGCCGATGACATCCTAAAGCGAATTTCTAGTGGAGTTGCCACTGAAAGAAAAACGAGCTCTGTATATTTGCATAACAGAAAATAAAACTGTTTATGGTGTCATGCATATTCAGCTCTTCGTGATCAAATGTTGGGATACTTATCAATTTACTAGTTGATAAATGATTTTAATATCTTTAATTATTTTTAAAATATTTTTCCATTACTTTGTAATTACTTCTTAAATGTTTCCAGTGTTTGTAAATGATCTAAGTTACGTCATTTGTCTTTCCAGGTATTTCACATATGCCAAGCAGATGGACGCCACGACTCATTTCTGTGTCCTGTTGGAACGATTTTTAACCAACAGTACTTCGTCTGTGATTGGTGGTTTAATTTCAACTGCGCTGACACACCAAGTTATTACGATTTAAACGCTGATCTCTACAAAGGGCCAGATGGCTCGGATGGAATTGGACTTGGTGGAAAAGACGGCGGTGTTGCTCCGGGAGGTCAAACTGTCTCTGGAATACCTGGGTCAGGAACTCAAGTTGGAGGCAGGGAAGGAAAGAGTGGCGCTGGTGATCTTCCCCAAGATGGTTCTGCAGGTGGTGACTACATAGTTCCTAAAAATGTTCCACAGGGTGGTGGTCCTGGTGGCAGCTGGGATGCACCTGGTAATTATCCACAGGGAGGAGCTGCAGGCAGCTGGACTGCAACCGGAAATGTTCCGCAGAACGTTGGAGGCAGTTGGAGCGGACAAGGGAATGTCCAACAACAAGGTCCAGGCGGATCCTGGAGTGCAGGTGGAAACGCACCAAACGCAGGAAGTGACGGAAGTAGCTGGACTGGCCCTGGAAATATAAAAACAGGCGGATCAGGCAGTTGGAGCGGACCCGGAAACCCATCGCAGAATGTTGGTGGATATGGTGCCAGAGGCAATCAAGGACAGCAAGGTGGAAGCTGGAGTGGAGCCGGAAAAGTTGTCCAAATAGGAACAGGTGGTGGATGGACCGGACCTGGAAATACAGGACAAGGTGGGCCTGGTGGTAGCTGGAGCTCTGGCGGAAAACCAGTTGGACCAGCTGGTTCTTGGAATGCACCCGATGCCAAGGGACCTGCAGGGAAGAATCCAGGTGGTAGTTGGGCTTCCGGTCAAGGAGATCACGGTGGTAGTTGGGCGGGTCCCAACGCAGGAGTTTCAGGCGGAACTGTACTACAAACTGGAACATACTTTGAACAGAAGAAGAGCTGGAACAGTAATGAACAACAAAACCACGAATCCTGGTCTAAATGAAACGATACTTAAAAAGGGAGTTTTGGTACATCAGACATCCAACTTATACGGTATGAATACAAAAGCTAAGAAGCTTTCGTAGCTACGATGGTTCATTTCGGTAATGGGGATTTCGTCAAGGGGTTTAAACAGCTTCTGAAATCATTTTGATATTAATACTGCTACAAACGAGATATTTTTCCATTGTACATATACTTATTGATTAACGTAAAAGAAATATCAGTATGCAATCTATTTTATGAACATCCGCCCTTAATCAGCCTCACAGTTCACATTGTGTTTTGAAAGATCTCAGTTTCACTTTCTCATCTGAAATTGAAACCTGCGTTTGCATGTTTTTTTCACGAACATACACTGTTATAAATTTTGTGGTAGGTTGCACAAAAAAGTTACGCTACACCAGCTGCACCACTTTCTGAGAAAAGGTGCACCATTGTGTGGTGCAAACAAAACCCAACAACATGGTTCAACTTTTCATCAACGTTGTGCTACAAGGTTGCACGTAAGGTTGCACCATGTTTTGGGGTTTATTTTGCACCACAGAATGGTACATCTTTTCTAAAAACTGCTGAAGCTGGTGTAGCACCACTTTTTGGTGCAACCTCCACAAAATGTTTACCAGTGTACGTTTCAGGTAGGTTTTGGATTTCCATGGGAATTCTAGCCGGTCACTCGTGATCTGGCTGTAATGGCCATGGGAAAGGGAGAATATAGGAACTGGAAAAATCCTCTGCAACTGGGATCTGTCCCCAGATCGTTAGCATGAGAGGTCTAATTCCTATCTACGTCCTAACTGCGATTAATAACAAACCATGAAACTAAGCAAACATGGAGTAAGAAGAAAAGGCTTGTTGAAAAGTGCTCTGCTAAATCCCGCTTTTTCGTATTTTGTTTGTTTTTTGTTTTTGATATCTTCTTGCTGCTGTGGCTCTGAGTGTCACGGAAGCGTTTCCGAAGGATCAGAATTTAAAGTAAGATAAGCAATGATGTAGCGTAGACTCCCGACTCTAAAAAAATTGCAATTCTTTCCTTAAGCTCTGGGAAGAATGGCAAACATTCGCCCTTACAAAATTTAAATATTATCCTTCAACACTTGTACAGAAAAAAAAAATGAGGGAAAGTATTTTTCTTGAATCTAAACAGCCAAAAAAGTTGTTTCAAACTGCATTCACAGCATGGATTACAGATATCAAGCAGTTGTAAGGCCTTGAGACAACTGCAGATTAAGAGCAGGATTAGTTATTTTCTTGATCGGAACGTGTTAAATTTTATTTATTTTAGTTATTGGCATAAGAGTTTAGTATTCTGTGGCACTACCAGAATTTCGATAATAAGCTGGCGATAGCTTATGCCCTAAGTTTTCATCCCCCTCTATTCAGTAGAGGCCACTAAGAGGGGGCTGAGGGGCCTGCAGCCCCGGGCCACGCATTTTCAAGGGGCCCCAGAATAATGTAGGATGTGTGAAGAATTGAAAGAGTTCTACAGTTTTTTTTTCGCAGAAAGCACAGCAAAAACTATAAGAAACTGCCTTATGAAAAAAAATTCTATTTCTTTCCGCTTTTTTAGGAGTCCGCAAAAAAGTACAGTTGCCACCAGTCCGTCCTCAAATTTTTCGAAAGCATTACAGATGTTGTTTATTGTACACATCAGTAATTGGGGGAAATTTTCATATATTAAGAATTCGTTTGAATCATGATATTAGGATCATATCATTTTTCTCATTACTTCGATATAATTTCAACAAACTGAACACTGGGGAAGGAGGGTGGGGGCGGATACAGCAGAACTGAACTAGTATCCATTTTTCAACCCTGCATTTTTACATTTTTGTGCTAACACTGATTCGTCCATGAATCATGGGATACACACTTCAATACGGAGTAGATGTTTTTATGGCTTCCTCATTATATTTTGGGAATGCTTTCTCTTGGATATTTTTATTCATCCACCTATATTAAAATTCTAAATGTGCCACTAATACTGGGGCCCCAAAATGCTGTTCAGCTCCTGGACCCCCACCCTGTCTCCTTAAATATGCTTTGGTAGAGGTTAAGGATTTTGTTTCGGGATGGAGGAGAGAAGGAGAGCCGATCGTTGCTATCGTATTTTTTCACTCCAAAATAAAAATATTCTTATCTCAGGCTCACCACAAATGTACAAAGTTTTATTTGCGAGATTTCGAAAGCAGGTCTACTGGTTCATGTTGATGATACTCTGACTAAACTGTTTAATGTTCTGATATATCTGTTCTCAGAAACTGTTTCAACATGTCTGATTTCACGTAAGGCCCCTTGAGTCGCTCAAAAATTCCGTAAACTTGACAAAATACGATTTAATAATGTCAAAGAGTGTCTTTGCCTGGCTGACGGATCCCTGATTTTTCATATCTGATTTTTTGGGGATGATCGCAATATTATTATTGTTATTTTTGATATGTGCTTAAGTATTTCACTTATTTATAGTGCAATATTGGAGTGGTGAAATACAGAGTGAAGACACTTTCTCTGGATATGGGATTTCTGCATTGTTCCTCTCCTGCAGTTGTTACAATATTGGATTGGAGAAATACAGAGTGAAGACACTTTCTCTGGATATGGGCTTTCTGCATTGTTCCTCTCCTGCAGTTGTTACAATATTGGATTGGAGAAATACAGAGTGAAGACACTTTCTCTGGATATGGGCTTTCTGCACTGTTCCTCTTCTGCAGTTGTTACAATATTGGATTGGAGAAATACAGAGTGAAGACACGTTCTCTGGATATGGGCTTTCTGCATTGTTCCTCTCCTGCAGTTGTTACAATATTGGATTGGAGAAATACAGAGTGAAGACACTTTCTCTGGATATGGGCTTTCTGCATTGTTCCTCTCCTGCAGTTGTTAAAGAAGGGTTAAGAACATTGACGGAATGGAAACAGAAGAGCGGTAGTGTTGAGCATTTCTTTTTCTTTCTTTTTGAGGGAAATGTTTTTTTTTTGCTAGTTTTGCAAAAACTATTTTGTGGAGTGACTCTCAAATTTACGCTCTGACATTTCTCATAAGGAGTCAAAACTGGAACTGAAGCACAAGAGGGGTGAATGGGTTAAAAAGATGGAAGCTCGGACAGATGTTACAACAAAAAGGATGACAGAAACGAATTTGGAGAATGTCCTAACAGACCGATTCACAACATTGACTCCAGTTTTCGATTTATATAGCAGTGCGCTGAAAAAACAGTATAGTGGTTTGAATAAATTTAAGTTTTAGCCGTACAACCATAACCAGAAAGAAAACTTGAATGATTGGAGAAATATTATTGCTTCGGAGAAATAAGTGAGAATGAATTAACGTCTAAAGCTTTGGAAGCGTACGTTGTAAACGCCTTTTGCTTATAACGTATTATTCGGGAAAAGAGTTAGATCCCAAATTCTTTGCTAGAAGATGCGTTATAAGGGTTCTCTGTTTAGTAATACACCCTGTAGGAGCAAATTTAATCCTCAAATCCTTTCTTGACGAACGCATTGCCATCCTGGTGGCGTAGTGTTCTGAATGATGGCTTCCGTGATGAGTCTGGGTTCGAATCCCGATGAGGCTTGGATGTCGTGTTTGTCTTACGGCACTGGCTCTCTCCCTTCCCTGCAATTATTGACGTCTAAAAACAAAGTAGACGCCATTTGCTTTCGATGCAACCCTTTGGAACAAATCCACGAAGCTAACTATTTTATGAAACAGGAGTCGTGTTCACGAATCACCTCTCAGAAACGAATTTGCCACGACGATTCTTATCAAAATGTGTCATAAACGCGCTCTGTTTATGATTTACAATTCAGGAACAAATTTGATTCGCAAATTCTTTCCTTAAGGATGAGAGAAGAAAGCAATCCATTCATGACGCACCCTTTGTGAAAGAACTTAGACGTTAAATTTTTTGGGATGATGAATTCTTCAGAAACAAATTTATGACACGAATTCTTCTCTGCGGAATGATCGTAAGAGTGCTCTGTTTATGACGCACCTTTCAGGAATAGATTTATATTGTTGCTTCTTTTTTTGTAAGATGAGAAATAAAAGGTATCCATGCGTGGCGCATCCTTCGTGAACGATTTCAGACGCATGAATGAGATATTTTCAAGCTCAGACGCTATTTTCAGTGCACCCTTCATGACAGAAATAATGGAGTTAATTCACAAAAAAAAGGATTGTATGCAGAGGATGTAAAATATAGCATTAATGTAATTAAGAAGTAAAAGAAATACCTAAAATACTATTAACATTTGAAAGCTTTTTTCAAAGTTCCTGAAGTTTCATAAGATTTGAATAGCTTAGTCGGTATACTACTTTAAAACACTCATGAGAAATTTCAAACTTTATTAAAATTATTGAATAAGAGAATAAAATTATTGAATAAGAGGACATCATTTTTTCTGAAGCTTCTCCTGCGTAGGCGATTGGAAAACAGAGATAGAAACATATCAGAGAATTCGATATTATTCTAGAAATCTTGTAGGCGTATTCATGAGAAATTTCATCAGAGAGATCGATATTATTCTAGAAATCTTGTAAGCGTATTCATGAAAAATTTCAGAGAGTAAGCGTATTCATGAACAATTTCAGAGATATTATTCTAGAAATCTTGTAAGCTTATTCATGAGAAATTTCATCAGAGAGGTCGATATTATTCTAAAAATCTTGTAACCGTATTCATGAAAAATTTCAGAGAGGTCGACATTATTCTAGAAAACTTGTAAGCGTATTCATGAGAAATTTCGGAGAGCTCGCTATTGTTCTAGAAATACTGTTAGCGTATTCATGAGAAATTTTCACTGATCAAGATGACGAACCTCACACTCACAGCTTCGGAACGTTTTGTATAAATTATTTTCAAACCATTTTACTTTACCTAAAGTAATGATGTTTTCTACTTTTCTCTGGCAGAAACGAAATATTACAGGGAAGTTGTTTCATTGGAGTTAAGGAAAAACAGAGAAAGAACATTTTTCAACTACCCAGGTGGCGTGAATGTAGCATAAGGATCGAAAACGCATGTGGTAGGTCACACGTTCAAATGCTTCAGTAATTCTTTGTAGTTTAATTGTCGGTAGCGTTATTGCCTTCTGAACACCAAAGTTCAACTGCGTCTTTCGTGTGATTTATGAGTCAAATGGACAATGGAGAAGCGATAAGTCTGCCGGCGTAGTTCAGTCGGGAGAGCAGACTCCTCGGAGTAGATAGATGTCTTTCCGCATTCCACTGTCGGCAAAAGAAAGGCTATATCGGAACCCGAAAGAACAAAAAAGGATTCCCTGGCCGTGAGGTGTGAAAAAAAAAATTGTGTGATGGTTCTCCCTCTAATACTTCTGCATTGAAATGGTTACCAAGTGTTGGTGTCGGTTGGCCTGAAAATTGCTGAGTGATTTCTCACCCTCGCCTTTCTCAAGGGAGGGGGGGGGTGTGATGTGAAGTAATCAAACGGACAATGAAACAGCGAAAAAAGCGCTGGCGTAGGTCAATTGGCAAAACAGTCGCTCCGGAGTTAGAAGATATAGCTTCGAATCCCACTGTCGGCAAAATAAGAGGTATACGCGTTTAAACTGGATGTTCTAGGGGTTAAACGACCACTAGGAGCAAATCTTAGGGCGATAACTAGCCGCTCGTTTGTAATTTAAAACCAGAGCTTGCTGGTATGGGGCAAAGTCAGCGCCATCGCACAAACTAGCCATGCTTCATCCGGATCTCTAGTCCGGGTTATCTCCAACGACTGGTTAGAAGTTACACCTCAGGGCAGTCGGACACAGATGTTGCTAAACCGAAAAAAAGGGGTGTCACAAATAAAGATGTCTTGTATGGGCTTGTGTTATATAGGATGTCTTAGCATGGGGACTTCTTAGTTTAGGCATAAATGTATTTAGAAAGAACAATTAAACATGATGCCGTGAACTGGAGCGCCCTAAGTCTGGTTGTAACAGCATTTACAGCGCGTCTGAGGTCGCAAACTGGGGCATCGCATATGGAATAATCGCACGTAGTTATATTTACAGCGTGCTATTTTTTTTTTTTTTTTTGATTGGAGGTTTAACGACCGCCGTGAGCAACTCAATGGGCTATAAGCAGTCGCCCGTCCCTAATTTAGGGTCACTGGTTCCAGGGAAGGAGAGAGCCAGTGCCGTAAGACAAACACAACATCCATGCCTGACCGGGATTCGAACCCGGACCCCTTACGGACGAATGATCAGAGGCCAACGCCTTAGACCACTGCGCTACCGGGGCGGCAGCGTGCTATTGAGCAGAAGTAACGCAAATGCCAACTATAAATATGCGCATTTATAAAGTAGCGTTAAACATGTGTTTCAAGACCCTAGAAGCACGCCGTGTGTTAGTGAGTGGCTGTGAAAGAGTGTCATTAAGAAAAGCTCAAAAACTTGGAGCAGGGATATGACTATTTTTACAGAGTATCATTAAATCGGAATGTCATTAACTGAGAAGTTGTACTTGAGGTCTGGCTATGGCCGGCTAGAAAACACAAGGCCATGACATTAGACCGACGAGTTCCCTCTTTGAGTGACGTCACGCGGAAACCAAGGCTTTCGATTGGTTTCCAACGCTGTCGTGTGTGACGTCAAACACTATACCGGCGTATCAACCCGTGTAACATGACAGTGACATCACAAATGGAGGGAACTCATCTCTCTTCTAGTTCTTTCTAGACGGCCTTGGTCTATCTGTGTGTGTGTAGATCATCCTGTAATTAAGGGGTCGTACAAGATTGTTGTTCCAGAGTTCAAATGCATTTATGAATCTTTTTTAAACTGGATTGTCGTGAATCGTGAAATCAAGTAGTCCTCAGGAGGAGACAATCGGCGCTTTCAGCGCCGCATTTATACCAGGAATTCCCAGCCAGTTCCTTTATACCGCTGTGGAAGTAAAATACTGAGATTTTGCAATCGTCGACTGAAACGTAGCACAATTTTAAAGATAATATTTCGATTTGAAGCCCCAATCAGAATAAAAGGTTAAACGTCTACATAATGTTTTACGGGGGACATCAAGCTATGTATTATGCTGTTAAAATCTGTGTTTTTCTTAATGACAGTATCAAATTTTAAATGATATTGTGAACTGATTTTTCCCCAAAAACATTAAGTTTTAATTTCATAGCTATGTATCACGTTATTATTAGCTTAAACTTTCAATAGCACTTCTCCAACATGCATTTTACAGACTCCCAAATTATTTACATAAATTAACCTATATTTCTTTTTCAGCGAATATGCATGGGCCCCGTGTTAGTAACGGATTCACTTTCATCTTTAATATGTTCTTACTTATTGGAATATTTTCTTCCGATTACCATCTACCTTTAGCCGATGAAAATATCGAATAGGGCATTCATACATTGGAAAATATTCTCGTTTAAGCATTTATGTTCATCTTCATCAGGCAGATACCTAATACGTCCAAAGTTTTTCGAACTTGTATTGATTCTTTGAGAGCTAATTATTAATTTGTTTTACAGAATGTCATCCCAATCATCACACGTTATCAAGTATATTTATTTGTTTATCATTTGCCACAGAAGTGTCAGTATTCATTTTTCTTTATTTATGACTTATGCTTGATACGTTTTCCCTCCGAGGTCAGCAAGTTAAAGGAAGTTATTAATGTTTAGCAAGCGATTGAAATTCCTCTCGAAGGATGTAGATGAAGAAAGTGCTTATTGTCGCAATGCACCCTGCCTTGTAATTATTATGTAAATACATTTCTAAGAGCTTTACAAATCGCACATTGCTTGGAACTTTAATAGATTTTGGAATGAAACATTTTACAATAACTTTCTTTGTTTGTATAATTCCCGGCTGCCAAAGACTTGTTCTGGTAACTTAACATAAGAGTTGCTAGTGATTCCGCTCATGTGTCGTTGTACAGTTCACTGTAGCAAATTCTTTCTTTTGTGCATGAATAAAATTTTATATTTTGACTAAGTATTCTGCTTTGTTTTTATAATGAACACACAGCTGTAATTAGGCAAGCAAATGCTTAATAAATTTCCCTGCCAACATACATTAGACAACAGGTTTTCTACTTTCTTTACTTCCCACTTTTCTCATTTTTTAATTCTGAAATTCAACTAAAAGCCCATTGGACTAATGGCGTGACAACGTTATTTTAGTCACTGAATATACACTCACTAGACAAAATATTAGACATATGGGTAAGGTCAGTTGACGTGGGCGTCGCCCGCGCAAAGTGGAACAAACCCAAACAGAACGCAGGCAATACATAATTAGAAAGCCGATATGCTTCCTAACAATGTATCGCAATCGACGAACATGGGTAAAAGTGGTGATCTGAGCGACTTTCATCATGGACGCATTGTCTGCGCAAGACAGATGGGTCATTCTGTCTCCCAAGTGGTAAGAACTCTAAGGTTCCAGAGAATAATCGTATCAAGTGTGTTCCGCGGGTATACCATCGACGGTCGTACCAGTGCCCAGAGAGCAAGAGGTGACCGACCACAGGCCATTGATGACTCGGGTGGACATAGACCATCGAGGCTCGTGCAGACCGAGCGCTTGGCAAAATCCGGAACAAATCACATCCGGGTTAAATGTCGGATTTCCAAGCAGCGTCAGTAAGTGAACGGAGCGTCGCATGCTGCATACTCAGGGCTACGGGAGCCAACGTCTTACTCGTGTGGCACTGTTGATTGTTCGTCATCGGAACTTACACCTCGCCTGGTACCGAGAACATCAAAAGTGGACCTCCGTAGATTGGTGCCGCGTCGTGTGATCAGATTAATCCCGTGTTCAGCAGCGAGTACGGCGCCGACAGCATGAAACCACGGCCCCGTCGTGCCAGGTCGTCTCTGTTCAAGGCGGTGGTTGCTCAGTGATAGTTTGGGGAGCCTTCTCATTGGGCACATTATGTCTCTTAGTGTGTCTGGAGAGGTCCTTAACCGCTGCGTGCTACCACCGTGAGGTGATCTGTTACCATGTGCTGGCTGTTCCCCTACACGGTTTCATGGTCTTCGCGCATCCTGCGGGCGATGATTTGGACAATGCGCCGCCTTCCTCCTGCCCGGATCGTAACCACCCAGGCATGGATTGAGAAACACTCATCTGAGTTTGGAACCATCAGTCGGCCCCAAGGTACCCGGATTCAAACCTTGTCGGAAAACCTGTAGGACAGCATGGAGCGGAACATCAGATCCATGGATCCTGGACTTACTCCTCGGGCGAAGTTGAGGACAATGCTGCAATAGGCGTGGCAGCCATTACCTCAGAAACCCTCCGGAATCTGTTGGAGTAGATGCCTTGGCTTGTACAGGCTGTTATGCGCGCTAGATGAGGAACAACACGCTATTAGTTTGGTATCTCTAATCTTTTGCCTACTGAGTGTAATTGTTCGAATTTTACATATGCAACGCTGAAGAGCTTTCGAGAAGTTTCTTTAGTCCTCTAATTGAATGTACAAAAATTAGCATTAGCTTTGATTCTCTCTTCTGAGTCTTTTGTCTCCAGAATATAATTTGGCCATAGAATACGCATTATGTAAACTGGCAGTTTGGACTGTACGGAAGCCACCTCACAAACATTTAGCGAACTAGTCTGTTCCCCTGTGGAGTACAAAAACATTTGATTTTTCTCTGGAGGCTTCGAATCTGTGGACCCTTTTTACAGAAAACATGTGGCTGTGCATTCAGGCAGGCACGTCGTTTCTATTGCAGAATTTGTGGTGCCGTGAGTCAAGCGTTGGCTCCAGATAATTCGTTCAAGGTGGGGCCGGGATAGTGTACCGGATGAGGCATGGCGGGTGTCTTACGCCGCTGGCTCTTTCCCTTCCCTGGAAGAAGTGGCCCTCAAATGAGGGACAGGCTTCTTCTTATATCCCTGACAGTTGTTCATGCTGGTCGTTTTACCTTGAAAAGAATTCAGAATTTTTATGAATTACAGGGCGTTCTGTGGCACAAACGATTGCAGCCGTCTCAAGTAGTCCCATTATCGGGCTTCTGGCTAATTGTTGAATATCAGCCCTCGCTTGAGTCCTGGTGATCGATAACTTGCCCTACGGTGGTGGCACTCCCCGGAACGAGTAACGGAATTGCTGTAAACTAGGATCGAGCGGCTCCCTACAGCCTGAGGTTTTCATGGCAATCGTTAAATCCCGAAATAAAAGTTTAAAAAAAATCGCAAAACATTATACATCGCATTGAATTTACGATGTGTGCAATTGACAAAAAATAGCTATTCCGAGGGCAAGTTTAGTTGTTTGATGACAAATACGGGTACGCGCCTGACAATCTGCACTGAAAAAGAACAAAGACACATTTGAAGGAAACGCAATGTAGTTGTTACAATAGCAGAGCAAACGTGTGACTTGTTTAGCACCTTATTTATTATTTATTTTGCGGCGCCTGGTTTGTTTTCATTCATCCCACATGGTTCGCTGCTTGAGCCATAGCTCGTAAAATATTGTACTGCACAACTGTCTAAAACTTTAGGATCACATACATTTTGACCAGCAAAATTCGGAAAAAGCAGTTTTGCAGTTGTGATTGTCATCGATGGTAATAGCAGGAAAATGAAACTGGTGACAAAATATTAATAGAGATAGAAATAGAAAGGAACGTTACGAAGGAGGTACAAGCTCTCTTAGGGGCAGATCCAGAAGAGGTTAATAGAGAGACTTTGACAAAAAGATTAATTGAGAAACTTTGTGGAAGGGTCTCATTCTCTCTCTCACATACAAATCTACATACATCCACACATCCACACACACACAAGCTGGCAGAGCTTCCTTTTCCTGGCATTGCACGATTTAAAAAAAAAACGTTTTCCATTAAAAAAAGGGCAAAATTTTAAAGAACAAAAACAACTGAAAAATTAGCACAGTTTTCTTGGTGTTGATTTTTGTTTACCAGCTCAAGGACCTCAATGGGCTTAACAGCCACAATTTCTGATGTTCAGTTGCCTGCTTTGAGAGAGACGAGCTCCATGTTTTTAAATATCAAGTCCGGACAGAATATTTTGAAATCAATTTGAGCCCTTCCATTTGGGCGGCTTAATTTAATGAAACAAATTCCAGCTTCAATCAACCGATCTTTCTTAGCCGTCCCGGTGGCAGTGCTCTAAGCGATGACTTCTGATCATTCGTCCGAGATGGGTACGGGTACGAATCTCAGGAAGGCATGGATGTTGTGTTACGGCACTGACTCTCTGCCTTCCCTAGAGTTAGTGGCCCTAAATTAGGATTGGACGACTGCTTATATCCCATTGAATTACTCACGGTGGCCGATAAACCCCCAATCACAAAAAAGAAAAAGAAAGGATGTTTTCTATGTAATATGGCCGCCAATTCATTTTTAAATTATCCATTTATTCTTTCGCAAAGTCTGATTGGCTTAAAAGGAATGTCCATTTACTTCACTTCATCAAACCATTCCTGCGATGTTCCTAGTCTTACTGGCTATTTTCTCTTAAAATGTTGTGGAAATATTACATTAAGCAAAGCACACCCATTGCTTTTCATGATCAGTCAAAATCTCTTTTTCCTTCCGCTTCCTACCTTTCTAAAAATCTAGTTTTTTTTTCAATTCTGTTCTTCTCTCTCTTTCTTAAGATAGAACAGAATATTTGATCTCCGAATTCATAGCAAATTTTAATCGTTAGGAAAACGTTTAGGAAAATTTGTGCATTTATGACGATAATAAATACGTTAACAATTTACGATCTCGGCCATTTAAAAAGGAAAAATCTGTTTTAGGATGCAGGGATGAGATTGCTCCCGTCGTCTCTCGCTTGATCAGCTACTGGTCTTACTTACCTCGTCCAATGACACTTTTCCATCAGTATTGTATAAACATAATACCGGGCGAAGTCCTCATCAGGGAATGTGTCCATACCACACCGCAACGCATGTTTGGCGCTGGAATGTCGTGCTTAGCACCAAGTGGTCTAGTATCTCTTGGAGTGAATTCTCCCACTCCAGCCCTGATAAGTGGTATAATGGCTTCCACTGGGGGATTCCTTAAAGCAACCTCTCCTCAGAGCGTCCCATGCACGTTCTATCGGACTAAGATCACGGAAGCGCGCTGGCAAATTCATGTGATAAATATCCTCGTTGGCCAATACTTCATCTGCAGATGCTGTGAAGTGAAGAAGGCAGTTACCGTGCATAAAAATTGAAACCTGGGCCCACAGCACCAGGGAACAGGCGAACGCAGCGAAGAATCACATAATTGTAGGACCACTGTCCGACGATTGTCCCTTCATCCATCACCTGCAGTTGTTTGGAAAGCCTATTGACTATAATACAGTCCTACATCACCGCCATATGTATTCCATTGACCAATGTTCCCAGCATAATTTGCAGTCCCACGTTCCATGCAGATGGATTTTCACTGGGAATCCGACAGAAGACTAAAGTGGCTTTCATCCGTGAACATCACTGGGAGCACTGATTTGAAGACCAATCAACGTGAGACATACACCGCTGATGGCTGGAAGCATTCGCATGGGTGACATTCGATCTGGCTTTGGATGAGATTTTGAACTGTAGGCATTAGTAAAGGTGCACCTTGGGGAAACCCTGTCATTTTCTGAGCCACTTATGGCTGAGTTTGGAAGAGCTTCTGGTTCTGAAGAAGACCGGATATCTTCATGGACAGTCCCTCTGTTTTCTGGCTGGTGGCTCTTTTCCGGCAATGATGCTACACTTTTTTGAACTGGAGGTAATGGTCATCCCACTGGTTCAGATATCTGGGATGACCTCTGACAAAACAAATGGCGGCGGTTCTGTCTTCTGAATGTTGACCGAAGCCGGGACAATGTCACGTGCTACTTCAACTCTCTTGCGACAACGGTCACGCTCCAGCCTTTTTCTGGCATGCCGATCAGTCAGCTTCGGATAAAATTATTTATATTATGTCTGCGAGATATCCTCTTGTTACCACAGGGCACGGAGTTTCTAGTCGCTGAAATACATAAAGTAAGGAATGAACTTGAATGCGACACTTGCTCTCCTGCCTACATACACTCTCGACAGCTGTCATGTGCTCACAGTAAAGTTGCATGCTATTCACTCATCATGGAATTTCTTCATACGGCACAATGCACTCGTGTGCTTCTGTTAGCAAGCTATTTCAGTCTCACGACGCTCTACAATGGTCAGATTTTATGTTCGTCCTCCTTGAAATTTGAACCGAAGTGTACATAAAAGGGAAATTAAAAAGTTTTAGGTGATTTTGCTTTTGACGAAATGCTTTCCGTCCGGCAATGGTTTTTAATGAGGAATAAACTTTGGGGATAAATTTTGGAAAGTAATACCTAGATAAGCTCCCTCAACGTTTCGGGCAGTACTTATACCAAATGCGTGTTTATTCTGTGCCCTCAAAGTGTTACTAAATACTGTTCTTTATTATAAGGAACCATTCTTATGGCTTGTCACACAACAGGTTTGAAACGAATTATTTGCATATTCGGTTATATTAATTCAACTACTTCTTTATAAACAATGTTTTTTGGTACTGAAGGGAACTGCGATTTTCATGTTAAATTGCAACTTCAACCTCCACCCTCAAAAAAGCTAATGCAATGAAACGTGAGTGTTTACCTAGGACTTGAATAGAAATTTTTTCAATGCTGAGATACCTTTTCCAAAAAAATTATGTTTCTTTCGTACGTCTTTAAAGATAAGCTTGGCATCAGGAATTTCAAAGATTTCCTTTTTTGTTTCCGGGTTTAACAACCACCGTGTTCAACTCTAAGACCTATGAGCAATGGCCTGTCCCTAATTTAGGTCCACTAGTTCCGGGAAAGGGAGAGAGGAAGAGCGGACGATCAGGCATACCACTTATATCTCAACCGGAACGAGAGACGGATTAAGGGGAAGTCTACAGGGGCTATAGCCTTGTGGCCCACCATGACCAAGGGCCCACGGAATAAGCCTGGGCAAGTAATCGATAAATAGGTAGAGAGAGAGAGAGAGAGAGAGAGGTTTATAAAATAGTTTTGTTTTGGTCTCGTATGATTTCCACTTGGTCAGAAACATAGGTTGAAAGACGAACAGATTTCAAGGCAGTGACTCACCGCGTGTAAATGTTTCATGTTGCTGTGTACAGCGGGGTCGACGAGACAGTTTCCACTTTTTCACTACCATTAACCTACACCTCCCAATTTGCACTTGGAACCATTAATGGTCGAAGTCCCTTGTGGCTTCACATTGCATAACAAAAAGATGCACTATGAAAAGTATATAAAGCTAAATCATTAGAAAATTCAAGACAAAATCTTGGAATCTTAAACTTTTAACTGCGAACAATGAACAATACAGGGACTTATTATGAAAACTCTGCAGAAATTTTAATGCCTAAAGTTTCGTGTTTTAACCGATTTCATAATAATTCCTTGTAATAAGTTCTTTAAGAGGTCCAATCATATATCTTAGCCTTGCGACCCACTAAAATCTTAATCCGGCCTTGTCCGGAACTCGAGCCCGAACCTGGTCACTTGAACGGTCAGAAACCAGCACTTAAACCTCTGCACAACCGAGGCCTCTCAAGGCTTTTGCAAAACTCTTTCTGGAGTTCCTTGTTCGGAAATGTACCTAGATTTCATACTTTGTCAAGCACTCCAGCTTTGCTGTCTTTCCCTGTTCGGTAGTAGTTTCTCCACTGAAAAATATTTAGATACATGTTATAGTAGAAAATGAAAATTTCATGAACGAAATACGGGATTACACTATATAATACAAATTTTGAAGATGACAGTTCGTTTTTTGATGTAAATATGACAAGGATAGTAAGTCAGATAATATCCGAAAACTTGAAAATTTCGTCGTCCTGGAGCGGGAATCGAATCCGCGTCTCCTAGATAACGCACGGGTATGCTAACATCTACACCACCCAGACCGACCAAGTCTCAAGTTTCGGACTAATTTGAATATGATCATCACAGGATTCGCTAGTCGAAGCAACCGGCATTCAGCATACCCGGGCGCAATCTGGGAGACGCGGTTTCGATTCCCGCTCTAGGACGAAGACATTTTCAAGTTTTCGGATGGTATCTGACTTACCATCATTGTCATACTTACACCAACAAACGGATTGTCAACTTCAAAATTTGAAAAGTTCATGTTAAACATTCCTTCAAAATTTCTTATTTGAGGTGTAGTTAATTTAATATACCACTAGGAATAGCAGGAGCAATTAAAAGCCAAAATTTCTGAGGCAACTGATAGATTTAATAAAAGACAATAAACAACAGTGGTGAAAGTGGGCGGGAATGGTGGGGAACGGCGTGCCCTTAAGACATTGGTAAGGGAAGCGGCGTGCCCTTAAGAAATTGGTAAGGGGAACGGTGTTCCCTTAAGAAATCGGTAAGGGGAACGCGTTTCTTTAAGAAATTGGTAAGGGGAACGGCGTTCACTTAAGAAATTGGTAAGGGGAGCGGCGTTCCCCTAAATAAAATGGTTGGTTGGAACAAAATTAAGTAGAGAAGCGCTACGAAACTATACCGAGGGAATTCAAGCGTCCTGTTTTATACCTGTGAATTCCATTCTTACCTGTAAGATTCCAATGTTTCAAAGTTTTGTCTCTCTGATTTTGCCGTTTTACAGAGCTTTTGTCCTAAAGCAGTAAAATTTGTCCTTTAGCATTTTAACTAGAGGGAATACCCGCATTGGACTCTTTTGCTTTCGTATCATCCCGCACATTATCCAGCTGGAACTGGGGAAAACAGTTCTGCTGACTAGCTTTAGAATATCGAACTCGAAGATGAAAGTAATTCATTTAACCCTTTAAACTGGCTAGAATGATTTACCCGGGGTTAGCAAAATGAGCTCAAACCTGCTCGAACAAGGACTTGATGAAGAATTAAATACGGGCTGAAATCTTATTCCCTGTCTAAGAAATGGGCCAAACGCGGCTGCAACGAGTGAACCTGCGCATCAGAAAGCGTTGCTTCCTCCTTAGCTTTGGTTTTCAAATCGGTCATTTAGGGGAATGACTGACACTAATTATTTCTGCTTTTTACCTGAGAAAAAGCCTATACTAATAGCGACGAACCTAAGAAAGGAGAGAGAAGATGTTTGAGTCATGTGTTTCTACTCAGTGGCATGATGTCCGAGGCAGGAAAACTAGCCGTTCCTCATTATGCCTTGGGTCGGGTCAGGAACACCTTGCTCCGACTCATTTGACCCGCTAAAAATTTTCCCGTTGACCCGTGATCCGTTTCTATCTCTGGTTATCGTTATGAGCTGGCAACACTCGATCTCTTTAAATATAACAAGTATTCTTAGTTTGGGGCCAAATGACAATTTACTTAGATTCTGAAAACGTGAAATACATTATAAACATAATATTCATTGCTTCAAATAATTTTTGAATGCTAAACAGCTAGAAAATAATTCTTTAACTTACTTAGACTTCGAATAAAGAAAAAAAAATGAGTGGAAGGACTTGATGAAGAATAAACGAATGAATGATTTTGCTAGCCGCAACGTTTAAGATGCAATGTTTATATTTTGATTCTTACTGGAGTAAATGATTACGCTTGGAATACGACCTCCTGAATCCCTTGAAATTCAACAAAACTATTGACTTGTTATGCACTCTGTGTGTGCAAGTTTGTTAAAAACGCAGTAATAATATCTTTGGTAATACGGAAAAAATCTCGGTAATAAACTCAAATACGGAAAAAATCTCGGTAATAAATTTGTAACATATCTTTATAAGCTACATTTATCTTTCGTTAGGTGCTGAAGAGTTTTTTGTGTGTGTGTCTTTTCGCTTCTTGTTTCTACTGCTCTAGATGTAGCCATGAATTTTCTTCTTCAGAAGGAATGTAATGAAAATAAGTTTGACAAGTACGCCCTGTATATTCCTTCATGAACCGAGGTAAAACTATTTACCCAAAACAAGACCAGTCCTGCATGTTACAGGAGAGTGACGGACATCCTTCGGCAAGAAAAATTCCTACCACCGATTGGATAACAATGCCCAAATAAGGCAAGTTGTTTTGCTTCACGTCGTGCACACCTGCAGGAACATTTTCAAGTAGGCGCCAATGGCAGAGCACGTAAGTCCGTTCAAGGTCGCACACGTATTCTCAGATGTCTCTTTGGTTATCGTAGAATTAACATACTAACTAGTTTTGCATCTAGAAAGCCGGAATTTCGATTTGCAACTGAGCAGTGCAATTCAGACAACAATGAAACCCAATCTACCGAATTTTGAAGTGTCTACCACTATTTCTCTGATAAGTTATGACAGCAACACACACACGCGCGCGCATTTTGTGCTCCATTTTTGTTGATTAAAAAGAATGAAAGGCGTGACTTAACATACTATTCAACTGCGGGTACGGTCACCTCTGCTCACCTAATGGCATCATCTAAACGCTGCAGTCTGCTTGTGATGAGTTTTGAACATCTAACGTGCGGATTGGGTTGGGTTATATACAAACACAATATTTCGCGAAATATTTCCTCCAGGGAAAAGCTGCAACTAACCAATGCTATTTGAATGTAAAATTTTTCATCACTTTCAAAGCAAAAACAAATAGATCTTAGTATAGTCGGATTTTTTTCTTGGCACTTGATGATAATGGAATCGCCTGATTTCGGGAATACTGCAAGCACTTCCCGGGTCTAAACATGTGATCTGCAGCAAAAAGGGTTCCGTAGTAATCTCCTCCTAGGGTGGAATTCTTGTGGAAAGCGTGGCAGTAAACATTGCTTGATCTGAAAGGGAGGAAGCGGGTTTCTTTGTCTCTTAAGTGATTCTTCTTAAAGTGAAGAGTGAGATCTCTCTCCCCAGTTATTATGTCCCCAGCAAGCAATGTGAGCCAATGGGGGAAACAACAATGGAGTGGGTGAGGGAAGAATAAAATGGTGGGACTGCCGTGGTAATGGGTCTTAAAATCTTAGCCCAGCAGGGAACAAGGGACTGCGGAAGTTCTCGCCTGTTGTCTCTGAGCATCGGAAATCACCTCCTTCGACACGTCGCAGCCAAAATGCTTGCATCCCCCTAAAAATAGGTGATTCCATTACCGCTGATGTAAAACATATTGAGATATGCGTGATAGATGTCATTGAATTGCATTCTGTGTGGATACCTGAGAATCACGTTTTAATATCGGATGTGATCTTTTAGTGAGTGAAATATTAAAGACACTAGATTTGGTTCGTAAGTCTCCTATTTCTCAATCTTTGGCTGTTATCAATTAATTAATTATTCACTGAGTTTAAATGTATCCTCCAGAGATGGAAACAGGTCATGATGGGTCACCGGGTTGAGAATTTCTCGCGGGTCAAACGGGTCATGTCAAGGTGTTAATGACCCGATTTCGACCCGGTTTTATTTCCGTTTGATTTTTGCAAAGTAAAGAAAAATATTTCAAAGAACTCTTCGGAGGCCTTTGAAGTAATACTTTAGAGCTGAGGAGTATGACCCATTAACTTGCTGAGAAGGGTAAAGAAATGGCATTAAAAATGAAGTTTCAGAACACAAACTAAACTACAATGCTTTTACAAGGAATGAAGATTTATCAATCGATAGGAGAAAGCAAGAGATAACAAGTTCCTACATTTACCTTGGGCAGCAGATATCAAGCAAAGGCCACATTGATGAAGAAATTAATTGGCGTAAAAAACTTGGTTGGAGAGCTTTTGGAAGAAACAGTACAATTTTTAAGAGCAATATACCATTATCTCTTGAAAGAAAAGTATTTAATCAATGCATCCTTCCAGTACTTACGTGCGGAGTAGAGACGTGGACCTTAACTAAAAAAGACATAAAAAGACAGCTGAAATAAACACGGAGAAGTGCATGCAAGGTGTAAACCAGTACAGATAAAAAGAGGAACACGCGTGGATAAGGAAAATGACAAGAGTGGAAGACATTACGATCAAAGTAAAATGCCTGAAATGGCAAATGGGCTGGACATATTGCCAGGAGAACGGACCAAGGATGAACAAGCAAAATTTTAGACTGGATTCAAAGTTACAGAAAAAGACCCAGAAGACCACGTGAGAGATGAGTGGATGGAGGAGACTGGCTCAAGACAGTCCGTTGTGGAAGAAACATGGGGAGACCTTCATCCAGCAGTGGATTGATAATGATTGACAATCATGGTGATGATGATGATTTATTCGAATTATAGCTCAAAGCAGATTTGTCAGGGTCGGGTCCAGGTCCAAACATTTTGACCCATTTCCAACTTTGGTATGTGCTACAAACTTCTCTAAAACATTTAGCTAAGAACTGAGTTAAGCATGTTAAACATAGAAATATCTGAAATCTATAATGCAATAAACAACTAGATTAAATATTATAGCTTATACTTCCTTTTGCAGATACTTGGAACTTCTAAAGCCTAAAAACGATTTTTTACTCCAGTTTTTCGATAGTAGCAAATAAAACGCTGTAGGTAACCATAACGCCGAAAAAACTAATCAGAGTGCTCCTTTTTAAGGACACCATTTCCCACAGAGTTAGCGAGGTTTCCTGAAGCTGAATGTTAGAAATGATCGCTGTGAATTCCGGCAAATATCTGTTTGGAGAAATGGAAATTTGGAGCGTTTTACGGAGGTTAACATCGGCTTCATGCACAGCTGCTGCTGCTAATATGATAACAGCAAGAAATGCAAAGTTAATGCACAATTCAGCATACCTTACAGATAGTCTCAATGCACTTATTTCGCTCGTGAAGAATGCGATGTAAGAGCACACAAATATTCTCACGGAGAAGTAAAGAAATACTAAAGCCACCACTTGGCAAAGGCGCTCATCCACAAAAGAGACTGCTTCCGTTATTTGAAGATGAACATGGAAAATGCGCTTGTAATCAAAATCATGCATATTACTCAGGCGCTCCGTCAAATTGTGAAAAGCGTTTCGCAACACAACGCAGAAGCACGCGTAATAAATAGTAAAGATAAATGAAATCGTTGGTAACGTCGCGTACCACACAAAGTTGTAAATTGCCGCCACTACGATAATGTTTCGGCGTGTTGGCTCCATAAATATGGAAAAAATGCTATGCGAAAATTCTGCATTGTTGCTGTACTGATCCTGCAGTTTGAAAGTTTCACTAAAAAGGATGGAAAACTTGATACAAAGCCACGTGATGATGAAAAAAATGGACGGCATGGAGAGTTTTCTAATGAAGCTCAATTGTTGATCTTTTAGACATATGCATGGTAGGCAGGAAATTTTCTCCAAGGGAGTAGCCATCCTTTTCCATAACAGCGGGATGAGGATCCTGTTTACTAACAGCAAGACATGACTTATAATACCCGCTAATACTCCTTTTTCTAGGGTTTCAGCTGCAGAAATATCAAGATATAAATAAAAGCATGACACATATATACCCAGTACATTGCTCACAATTACGGGTGTATAGAGGAAGCTTCGTCGTAAAATTCCTCTTCTTTGTGCCCAGTGGTTAGCTGTATTTACACCCAAAATCTGAAACATAATCATCGTACTGAAAAACGTTCGGGTGACTTTTTGCTTTCTGTTACTGCATGCATTTTGTGTTGCATATCTGTTAGCTCCACCGAAAACCATAGGAAATGAAGGTTCCGCAAAGACCTCCGAATTATTTTGTCCTTTATGACTCAAGGAAAGTGTATTTTGCACATGTCTGAGGAAAGTCGTTTCCTCGGGGTACACAGAGTTCATTTTTATTGAAGGTAACATCTGCTCTTTTTGTAAACATACTTTCCTCTGGGCACATATTTTATTGAAGGTAACATCACTGTTTTATGTCCAAGTCTTTCAGGGCGCACAGTATTTTAATTTTCTGAAGGTAACATTGGCCTTTTGCATATGCCTTTCTTTCATGGCTAGCGCAGACGAAATTTTCCTTTTCGTAGATAACATGTTTTCTACACGAATGTAATTCTATCAAAATACAACTTATTTCCTTCTCTTTTTTCCCCTCCCGCAGGAAAGCATCTATCTGCCCTTCGTACCAACACCATTTACTCAGAGGCCGTTGTCTGTCGATGAATGTATCATTTGCTTTTATAACATATTCCTTTCTGAGAGCTGACAGAGTTTATATCTTTTATCTTTTTCACT
The DNA here is from genome assembly GCA_039090855.1 of Macrothele yani. Classification (NCBI taxonomy): domain Eukaryota; kingdom Metazoa; phylum Arthropoda; class Arachnida; order Araneae; family Macrothelidae; genus Macrothele; species Macrothele yani. The sequence continues at coordinate 137,404,723 of CM077002.1, forward strand.
TTTATAACGGATTCTTTTCTGAGCGCTAATAGAGTTTATATCCTTCATCTTTTTTTACTTTTATAACACATTCCTTTCTGAGATCTAACAGAGTTTATATCCTTCATCTTTTTCACTTTTGTAACATATTCTTTTCTGAGAGCCAACAGAGTTTATATCTTTCATCTCTTTCACTTTTGTAACAGATTCCTTTCTGAGAGCCAACAGAGTTTATATCTTTCATCTCTTTCACTTTTAAAATAGATTCCTTTCTGAGCGCTAACAGAGTTTATATCCTTCATCTCTTTCACTTTTATAACAGGTCCCTTTCTGAGGGCTAACAAGGGTTTATATCATTCATGTTTATCACCGTCAACAGAGCTTTCCATATATTTCCGGAGATCAACGTCTTTCCGTGATGTGCTCAGACTTAATTTTTTTGTTCCGAGGCAGCAGTTGCTTTTCCATCAGTACTTTTTCGGCAGAGTTCACAAAAAATTTATTATTTGATATAACACCAGCTTCTTATCGTTTCTTCAAAGGCTACACAAAGTTGCCCTTTCTTCACGGCCCCCCCAAAAAACTTAATGTTTAAACCATTTGCTGTTCATATCAAAGTCCTTTCAACAGAGTAATCAGGATTTATTTTTTTGAAAACAACTTTCCCCTTTTATTTCCAATTTTGTGCAATTCCGAGGTTGTCCATTTAAAGCTTACGCCTATATTTGCTATGCAATGAGGCTGGTGACCAAACTGTTTCGTTACTTCAGCTAAACAGTAAAACTCCTTACAGCTTCTCTTAGCTTTCTGTAGGACACTTACATGGGCTTAAATGATCCCGAACTTTTGTTATTGCCTCTGCTTTAGGAAAAAACCCAACATAAATTGCTTGTGACTATAATACATCTCTGCAGTTTCTGCGTAAGTTTTTAAAACATGTACCACAGCCGGCTGCAAAATATGCGCTAATGACTTAATAGAGAATGTTTCTTACTACATTTTAGAAAATTGAGCACCTGTAGCTATGCAACATTGCATCTGACCCAAAACAAAATACAGTTATACAGTTGCCTGTTCTCTGTATCACAATTGCTTTTCGTGTTTTCCGCGTCCTTTTGTTGTCTGGAAAAATAGGGTGATGAATTCTTGATGAAGAAAAATGGCACTATGTAACGCCTTTCATGCATCATGGACAACGATCGATAAAAACTTTTATTCTCAGAATGTCAGTTATTGGAATGTTTCCTTTGGACGATGGATCGATCAACATGTTGTTTATCAAAGAACAGCCATTTGTGTTTCATATACATCACAACTAAGATTCATATAAAAAAGTAAGAAAAGATAATATGTGTCTAATTGGTATATAGAAAGATTGCACGCTAAAAATATATCTATAAAAATCAGAAATGATAATTCCCAAGAGACAAAGACTTCAACTCGGAAACTGTTAACATTTGGCATATTTTATTCACGTTTTATACGTTTCTTTGCATGCATTTCATAAATAATAACACACACACACACACATAAATTAAAAGCTATTTGCATATTCTCTTTGGTTTAAAAGTGTTTCAAGATTCAGAAAAGCATGAAATTTATATATCACGTTTTTGAACAACGCATAATTCATCTCAGTTTCATCTAGCAGTACAGCTAAAAGCATTTTATTTATTTACTCATCTCAGTTTCCTCAAGCAGTATAGCTAAAAGCATTTCATTTAGTAACGAATTTTGCTGAAAGTGAGAGAGAATTTATTCTTGTTGTGTTTACTCCGGTTATTCACGATGATATAACGTATTCATAACCGAACTCTTCAGTTTACCGGTGAAATGAAAGTAATTTAACTTTTTCTGAAGCTTTTGAAATAAAAAGAAAATCATCAGCAAACAGGATAGGACACCACACAGATTTTTTACTTTGGGGTTTACAGCCAATGTATACAATTCAGTGGGCTATAAATCAGTCGCCCGTCCCTAATTTAGGGTTACTGGTTCCAGAGCAGGGACAGCAAGAAAAAAAGAAAAAAAAAGAGAAAAACCATTTATACCTCACCGGGACTGGAACTCGGACCCATCTCGGACGAATGGTCAAAAGCTAACGCTTAGACCATATCGACATCGAGACGGCGGCAACAGGTAGATGTCTGATATAGCTAATAAAAATGTCATGAGGGAAGGTGTTAATATATATCCAGCGTTCAAAGTCATTCCAGAAACATGTATACACTGAGTGGCCACTTCATTATGACCACCTGACAGTTTTAAGCAAATGAGCTATGGCTGCACGCTGTTGCCACCAGAGGGCGAGGCGAGTATAAAAAGGGAAAGCTTAGTGCTTGCGACAATAGTAGAAATGATTTTTGGGTGATGAGATGGGTAAAATATGCGATTTGATGGACTTTCAACGTGGGATGATTGTAGGAGCGAGTATCGCCGAAACCGCCGCATTCGTGAAATGTTCCAGAGCAGCTGTTGTTAAAGTGCTTAAAGACTGGACTGTCAGCCAAAAAACTGGGTCTCTATGTGCAACGTGTGGTCGTCATCGACTAGTGACTGCACGGGCGAAACGGAGAGTATCCAGACTGGTAACAGACAAAAGAAGGGCAACAGTGCAGCAAATTACAGACCATCTTAATCAAGGATCCCCTCAAATGATCTTTGCACGCACTGTTTGCCGTATACTGCATCGGATGGGATATGTCAGCCGAAGTCCTGTTCGAACACCTTTGCTGTCTGCTGTTAACAAGAGAAAACGTCTCCAGTTCGTACAGGAGCACAAGAAATTGACAGTCGATAATTGGAAACAAATTGTGGGGTCCGATGAATCACGTTTTCAGTTGCACCATGCCGATGGCAGAGTGAGAATTTGGCGGAAACAGCACGAAAGCATGGAGCCCAAATGCATTGCTGCAACCCTTAAAGCTTGTGAAGGCAACGTTATGGTTTGGGGAATGTTTTCCTGGCATGCTTTGGTCCCTTTAATTCGTGTTGATCAACGTCTGACTGGCACATCATATCTAAACATCGTTGCGGACCAAGTGCATCCTGTCATGTGGATGGTTTATCCCAATGGCGATGGCTACCTTCAACAAGATAATGCGTTCTGCCATAGTGCTCGTATTGTACAGGATTGGTTTCAGGAACATGCCAGTGAGTTTACTTTGCTCAGGTGGCCTTCACAATCTCCAGATCTCAACCCCAGTGAGAATTTGTGGGATGAAGTTGAACGAGCCATCAGACAGCTGGATTCACAACCCTGCAATCTCGCACTCCTGGAAAGTGCTATTCATCAAGCATGGTCTCAGATTCCACAAACCACCTATCAACATCTCGTGGAGTCCATGTTACGAAGAATCGACACAGTATTAAAGGCGAAAGGTGGCTCAAAGAAGTAATGAGGGGGTGGTCATAATAAAGATGTATTTGCTCCATATAGCTGATCTTCCACAACAGAGTGTGCTTGAGGTGTATTTTGTCCTCAAGAGGACAATCCCGCTTTATTGTTTCAATTATTATATGGTATTACAATTTAAAATCAAAGAAATACGCACTTTCTTGAGAAAAACTGGAAAATCTTGTTCGTACGTGTATCTGTATGATGAAATAATAATTTCTTTTTCTTTTTTGTTACTCCCCATTTGAATTTTTTGACGAAGATATACAGTATATTCAACAAGGAGGTAATACTCACCTGCAAAAGTGGCAGACATATGAAAAACCTGGTGCATACTACCTCTATATCATTCAAAAATAATTTATGTTTTCTTGCAGAAGTGAATGTATCGTGACAAACACAGATGTGCATTTGCTCCGTATAGCTGATAACTAGACATCAGGAGAGAAAAAATGCAAATACATGAAATACACTGCTCGGCACGGAAAATGTCATGCTAGGAAATATTTGTCGGAGCTCCATGTTGATTGGTCGGAATGTATCGACAGTTGGGTTAAGTAAATGAATGCATTTTCAACGTGATATGTGATTGAGATAAAAGAGGTAAAACTTTTCCGTGTAGCTATTTCTAGTCGGTTTTTCAAGAAATGTAGACAGCAAACTGCCTTGAAAAAAACGACCTGGTTGATGAGCGAAAGCTTGAAAACTGATTTCTATTCTACGCCAATCAATTCGGATTACTAGTATATTAATACTATTTTAAAAAAGACAGAAATATTGCAACATTGTTTAACTATACAAATTCCGACGCGCTGCTTCTGTTGTTAACAATACGTTTCATCAAACACTATAAATTACAAGAGCATAATTATTTCAGTAAAATTTTAAATGAGATTATGATTTGACATCCTTACTCAACTTTCAAATATGCATTGATAAGGCAATGTTAAATTAAGCAGTCAAATGACAAGAGTGGGTTGAACCAAGGCCGTCTATAAAACACAAGAGAGATGGATTCTCTCTTTTAGTGACGTCACGGGGAAACCAAAGCTTCCGATTGGTTTCCAAAGTTGTCATGTGTGACGTCAAACACAGCACCGACGAATCAGTCCGTGTAACGGGACAATGACGTCACAAACGGAGGGAACTCATCTCTCTAATGTCATGGACTTCTATTTTCTTGTCGGCCTTCGTTGAACTGTGTACCTGGTATAATATTTATAACATTCCAGTGATAAAGCACGCCTCGTCCAACTGGAAATTTACTTCCTAGTTCATCCGCAAGCACCCCCTTCAAAAAAATGGGTATCAGTCATCCGCTTCTGGAAGACCCTTCAACCGCCTCGAGTAACTGAGATTCCAACAACTCGTTCATAATGCCATCGTAAGTAGACCTCATGTTTATTTCCGCGGCACATCTGCAGAAGACAATTAGGGATAGTCTTAAAAAATAGAACAGCGGATGTTCAGTCATTGTTTCTAGTATTTTGTGAATTAAAACTTACTGGTTTTGAAATATAGCACACTTATTTGGAGGAGCTTAGTAATATCGTTAATCCGGTATGTTTCTATCACTAATTCAAACACAAGTTTCTAACCCAGAGTACAAGAAGCAACGACTATCAGTACACATCTGCTGTTCTATCTGTTGAAAATCTGCGTATTCTCGTTTACAGATGAGAAGGAGAAACAGAAACGCGTCTACTTATGATGACGTCATAAACAAGTTTTAGGCTTTCAGGTGGAGGAGGCCATACCCCTTTCCTCTGTTTAGAGTTGGTGAGTAACAGAAGAAACTGCAATCTGAAATTTTCTTGGTTTTGTGTGTGCAAATGTTGTAAATGATTTTTGCATATAATTTAACACATATGGGATAATTTATGATATCTCAATGGTCTTATGCAGTTCAGACACAATTTACATACGGTGTAAAAGTACTTTTCCAATATTTACGAATTACTTCTACGTACTAAAATGTGTTGCTGTTTGGGTATTTGTTGCAACACCCAAACAGCGTTGCAAAGAAATAAGATGTTTGTGGACTATTGTGCCTAATATCAATTTGGATTGGAGCTTTAACGACCACTGTGAGCAACTCAATGAGCTATAAGCAGTCGCCCGTCCCTAATTTAGGGTCACTGGTTACAGGGAAGGGAAAGAGCCAGTGCCGTAAGACAAACACAACATCCATGCCTTACCGTGATTCGAACCCGGACCCCTTTTGGACGAATGATCAGAGGCCATCGCTTAGACCACTGCGCCACAGGGGTGGCGTGTCTAATATGATGTACCTTGCTGAATGAGCTTTGTGAAATTCGAATTTGAATTCCTCCAGTTTGGCATTATTTAGTGCTGATTATTAAATCGAACTTATGTGCTGCTCATGGCTTTATAACTATCTATCACTGTAATTGCCTATTTTACTTGTTCATTACACTTTAGTAAATGGAATTTTCTCCAAAGAATACAACTGCGGTAATTCAGAGAAACGTTTTGGGAATTAATACTTTTTGGTTAAGCGGATGAACTGAACAAAATTTTTCAATGCCTAAGCGAAGCTCAGAAATATGATATTATTCATATCCGAGATAAGGAACGTTTTTGGGTGACTGTCAAACATTTTTTTAAAACAGTACAGGTAAGAAAGTTGAAACTAAACTGTTGCTAAGGACCGTGAAGCAATGGCAGTATTTTTTAACGATACCCTATTTTTAGTTTCTACTTAATAGAATATTTCCACAAACTTAATAATAAAAATCAGTTCGATCAGAAATCACCAAGATCGTTATCGAAGTTTACGCATTTTTCACTTTTCTAGGCAGTCTTACGGATGAATAAACACTTTGTACTGTTGTTGTTACTGATAAAAGATACTAAATGGCGTAGGAAATTGTTTATTTTTTTACTTTTTATGCATTCCTATATTCTGAATTACTGTAGAGAAAAGAAAGTCAGAGCTTGGTATTTCATCTTTCACGAATGGGTGAGGAGTTACATTGAAAATACTTTAAAAGTTCTCTGTTCAAGCGACAGATAATTTTCCCAGAGGTCAGAGGCTAAAAGCTTTAAGTCCCAAAGATCTGGACTCAACGCAGCAGAAACTGGATACATATCTTTCTGCAGTCGGATCGGAACAGTTGCTGCGTAGTAACTCATATTCGAATCATCCATGGAAAGATTTTCATATTTCATATAGTCTGTTTTTTCGGATTGTGTCGTTTACTGTATTTTCAGCAGAAGCTCACTTGCTCTTAAATCATAAACAACTCTTTCCTCCGTTTCACTTCCGCAAAGAATAAATAGTAACAAATGTAACATTCTCAGCCCAATCTAAAGGACAAGATGGCGAATATTTTTATAATTTCCCAAAATCATCATACTGGACACCTTTATATTGCATACATCATATCAAGGCATGGGCGCCCGTGTAGGGGGCAAGACGGGCATTTGCCGTGCCCTAGAAATCTGATCATACCATACCCTTTCTGTTAGTGTAAGGCATTACAGAATTTTTGTGATAAAACTAATTTTAATTGCTGATTTTTCTGTTGAACTTCTTGATATGTATGTGCGCAGTAAAAGTAGGAAATACGTTGAGAATGTCCATTAGAAAACAGCATAAATGTACTGTAGAAAGTAATAATGAAATTTTCCATTGCATGTTGGAGCACAGCGTGCATTCGTACAGCCTGGAAAAGAATGAAAGATGAAGAAATGAAAAATGTAATGTAGATTTCGGTTAACTGGGCCATCGGTTAATCAGAGGAGCCATTTGTGTAGGACAGATCTCGGAGAACATCCTAAATTAGCCCTTTGTGATCAAGCTTTGCATAACTGAGAAGACTTAATTGGGCCAAAGCGTGATAACCCCGTTGTGTCCGAATTAACTAGAATCTAATGTATCATAATTTGCGGTAGCCATTAACGGCTGCACGAAGATCTCCCCAAGTGTTTTCCAGAACTTTGTATTGTGGGTATCTTTTCCGTTCTTAATGGCTTATTGGATGTTCGCTGGGATTTCGTAGACCATGGGGCACAACTGGTCAAAAGAATTAAAAGACTGACAAAGAAATTTCCTTGTTGTATCATCAATCTGTCAAATTTTACCTATCCATCTGTTTCATGTAGTTTTTTTGGTCTTTTCGTTTCCGCTAAAATCTATGTGTTGAGTATGTAGAGAAAACTGTTAGATAACTGGAAGGTGCAGTGTATATTTATGTATGTTGTTTGTATATGTTATTCGTAGTTACAATTTCTGTTTGCCTCCTCCTGAAAACAAGCTATGGGCGCTTATGTATCAAAGTATTGTGTTTTTTTATCTTTTATTCGATTTTAATGTTTATAGCATAAAATAAAACAACAGAAGTAATATTATCTAAGAAAATCTTAGCCTTCAGAATTACTGTACTTTGTGAAGACTGTGAATTTGATTGAGACAGTTTTATCCTATGAAAAGGTCTTGTTCCTTTACTTCCTTTAACTTGTTATGTGGTCAATTTTTCAATTAAAACATCTTTTTAATTATGAGACACTCATAGTTTCCTTTCAGTCTTTAAAAAGTTTTGGAGAAATTAATTTAAAAATCATTATTAAAGGCACATAGATTAAAATTGGAAACATGATATCCGAAGAATATGCAAGCATAGAAAAGCTGACAGACAAATTATGCAGCATGGAAATTCATGATGGAGATGTTATTGGTAAGGAAAGATTTGTTGGAAGTGGCATTCCGACCTAAACCTCAGACAACTGATGAGGCCAGAATAATGTTGTAACTCTCATTCAAGAGGTTATCAGTAGAGAATAGTAAAAGCAAACAGAATGACCAGTAACATCGAGCTTTATTTGACGATTCCAAACAGTACATCTCTTGACGTGTTGGATGAGTATCCTCAAGGTTTATACTTGTCGTTACAAAATGATCAACAGCGGGAACAAACAATGATTTAACGTGCAGCTCCGGTAGCTGTGGTCTAATTGCTGGCTTAGATCTGGGTTCGAGTCCCGCATGAGGACTAAACCCAGTATAACCTCACTGCTAAGGAGATCTAAGCCAACACTTAGACCCCCAGTAGCGGTGATCTAAGTGTTGGCTTAGATCACTGGATTCGAGTCCTGCGTGAGGACTAAACCCAGTCTCACACCACCGCTACCGGAGGTCTAAGTTCTGGTTTAGATCACTGGGTTCGAGTCCCGCATGAGAACTGGACCCAGTCTCACACCACCGCTACCGGTGGTCTAAGCTTGCACTTAGACCTCCGGTAGCGGTGGTCTAAGTATTGGTTTAAATCACTGGGTTCAAATCCCGCATAAGGACTGCACCCAGTCACTCCCCCATCACTACGAAGGTCTAAGGCAGCACTTAGACCTCACGTAGCGGTGGTCTAAGTGCTGGTTTAAATCACTGGGTTCGAATCCCGCATAAGGACTGAACCCAGTCACACCCCCACCACTACGGAGGTCTAAGGCAGCACTTAGACCTCATGTAGCGGTGGTCTAAGTGCTGATTTAAATCACTGGGTTCAAATCTCGCATAAGGACTGAACCTAGTCACACCCCCACCACTATGGAGGAATAAGCCAGCACTTAGACCTCCGGTAGCGGTGGTCTAAGTGCTGGCTTAAATCACTGGGTTCGAGTCCCGCATGAGGACTGAACCTAGTCTCACCTCACCTCTACGGTGGTCTAAGCCAGCGCTTAGACCTCCGATAGCGATGGTGTAAGTGCTGGCTTAGATCACTGGGTTCGAGTCTCGCATAGGGACTGAACCCAGTCTCACCCTCACCACTAAGGAGGTCTAAGCCAGCACTTTGACTTCCGATAGCCATGGTCTAATGCTGGCTTAGATCACTGGGTTTGAGTCGCGCATGAGGACTGATCCCAGTCTTACACCATCGCTGCCGAAGGGCTAAGCCAGCACTTAAACCTCCTGTAGCGATGGTCTTGTTTTACGACTATGTTGTTCGCTTTTCTGGAAATAATGACCCTAAATTAGGGACAGGCGGCTGCTTATAGACCTCAGAGTGGCCCACGGGGGTAATTAAACCCCGAAACAAAAAGAAAAGGAGTTAATGAGACAGTTTCGAAACCACTGACAATATGAACAGATGATGACTTAACGTAACTTAGTAAACAATCATTAAACTATCTTTTTGACTTTAATGATGCTGTTGATATCTCTCAAAGAAACGGCTAACCAAACAGCCATACCACATGCAACGCCCAGCTACGATACTGTATATATTTAAGTCTCCTTGAGATTTTTCAGCTACGGTCCTGTGTATATTAAATTCCGCCACTGATGCCACTGGGAAAAAAACCTTCGATGTTTCGATGTGACGTTAAGTACGGATGTACTTCGATGTTTCGATGTGACGTTAAGAACAAATGATTAGCATATGGGTGCTACACGTGCCAGGCGCGTTAATGTAGCTAATAATCGGTGTGGCAACATGCTGCACACGCTGAGGTATCGAATCAAATAATGTATGAATGTTGTCCTGTGGAATGGCCACCCAGGCTGTACTGACTCGCGCTCGAAGTTCATCAAGACTTGCTGGCCGACTGTCGTGCGACATGCACCTGTCGTTTCAGCATGTCCCAGATATTTTCTATGGGTGACAAATCCGGCGATTTAGCCGTTCACGGCAGAAATAGAACGTTATTATTCCTGAAGAAGGCACATGTTGTCGCTACAACAGAAGGTGAGACATTGTCCTACTGACGTATGGCCCCGAGGACGTCCTGAAGGTAAAGAATAGCGACAGGTCGTAGAATGTCATTGATGTAACTGGCACGCGTTATGGTGGTACGGACTCTGACGAAAGGTGATCTGCTTTCGTGCCCGATAGCACCGCTGACCATAATGCCGCGTGTCGGTGCTGCATGACTGATACGAATACACTCTTCTCGACACCTCTGATCCTGTCGCCGGCGGACACAAATACGGCTATCATATTTGCCTAAACAGAAGCGCGTTTCGTCCGAGAACACGATACTGTTCAATTCGTCATGCTCTGCAATGGTTCGATGCACCATTGTAGCCGGGCAGTCCGTTGCTGCTGTGTCGAAGGTAACCTGAGGAGGGGTCGACGAGCCTGCAGTCCGAACCGTTATAATCGGTGATGTACTGTTACAGCTGATATGGGAAAATGCGCCATAGTTCGCTACGGCTGCGTCAATGCCTTTGACGATGCAGAAGAGTCACTGAAAGACATTCTCATGAGATGACGGTTGTCCCTTGACGTTCTCTTTGTACGATGTCCAGAAACTTCTCTTTGTGTCCCTGAGACGAAGAGAAGTTTCTGGACTCGTACAAATGAAGTTTCTGCACATCAGGAATGGTACGAAGAAGAGAAACACTGATACCCTTCCTCGTACCATTCCCTTCACATACTTTCCACGACGGCCACACTGCGCCCCACACGACCTGCAATCTCCTGGAGGGAGGCAAAACAATCGCTCTTGCCGATAATGTGACCTCTGTGATGTGACTGCACGACTGTGTTACACAGCAACGAGGCATCCTGCTGACCAATCACTGATACTCACTGTTGATCAATCACTGATACTCACTGCTGACTAATCACTGACACTCACTGCAGACCAATCACTGATACTCACTGCTGACCAATCACTGTTACTCATTGCTGACAAATCACTGATACTTATTTCTGACCAATCACTGTTACTCACTGCTGACCAATCACTGATACTCACAGCTGACCAATCACTGATACTCACTGCTGAACAATCACTGTTACTCACTGCTGACCAATCACTGTTACTCATTGCTGACAAATCACTGATACTTATTTCTGACCAATCACTGTTACTCACTGCTGACGAATCACTGATACTCACTGCTGAACAATCACTGATACTCACTGCTGACTAATCACTGTTACTCACTGCTGAACAATCACTGATACTCACTGCTGACTAATCACTGTTACTCACTGCTGACCAAGACACGCGGTATTTATAACAAAAAAACGGCCAGTTTCCGATCCGTGACATCGCGTGATCTGATTTGCCTAGACGCGGTGCGCATGCACCTGTGACGTCGTAATGCTTTTCATTCCTGTGATACTGCCTGATTATCATATCCCGTAGAAATCAAAATCGTAGCTCGATTCTTTTCAGGTGTTCTGTTTTTCATGAACATGAGTGTAGTATGAAATGCAAACCTCATCTGTCTCTTTGAAAGCACATATTAAAGAAACGTGTGAGATTGCGGAAAAGCTAAACGGCATAGGAGAACACAATAAGGGTTCTCGTATGCCGCTTTGACCGCGATCTTGTATGTAGGATGCCGAATAGCTACGATACTTTGAACACAGCATGCATCACGGAGTAAGTCAGGAAAAGAATCAAAATTTGAGTGGACGAAATCTAAGTTTTTGGACAAATTTCAAAGCAAGCTACATGTTAAGGAGGCGTCATCAACACATTGTTAGTCAAAATGATTAGCTTTTAAATCCCACAAAAGTTTTGCAGCAACAGTTAACGAAGTGAAGAAATATTGTACATATTACCATAATCAAACCATTCGAACAGTGAGTATTCGCGTTTGGTAGCTAAGAAGAAGCAGGTAACACTAATTTTGTACAAGCCTAAATTTGCTACACAGAAGCCAATACGCAGTATCAGTGTTCAGAGTACAAGGAAAGCACTACATAGGTCGAACATACATTATATTGACAAAAGTCACCGGACACCTAGAAGAGAAACACAACATAGCATTTATTGACATCAAAAAGTACGGTGTCGGTCCACCTTTGGCCTTAATACATGCACTGACCTTTCGAGACAGGCTTTCGACAAAGTTTTGGAACACAGCAATAGGTATGCGCTTCCATTCAGTACATAATGCTGCCGCTAACTGTTGCTTAGTAGTAGGCCTTGGTTCCAAACTTCTTTTGCGGCGCTCCAATTCATCCCACAGGTGCTTTATGGGATTAAGATCAAGGCTCTGTGCGGGCCAGTCCACACACGATATGGAATTATTATCAAACCACGCATTAACAGTCCTTGCTTTATGGCTCGGTGCATTATCATGCTGGTACCAACAATGCTCGGTTCCATAGTATTGCAAAAGAGTTGGTAAGGCATAATTGTCCAGAATATCGAGGTAGACGTGCTGATTAACAGGTTTGTCCACGATAACTAATGGGCCAGGACCATACCACGAAAAACACCCCCACGCGAGTACACTGTCAGCTCCAAACTTGACCGTAGGAACAGTACACTGTGGTGAATAGGGTTCCCCCGGCGGCCGCCATGCCCACACACGGCCATCAGACTGATGGATCGTGCATCTGGATTCATCAGTTTTTTGGACCCGTTTCCATTGATCTACGGTCGACGATAAATGTTCTTTACGCCATGCTAAACTACAAGTAGCATTCAGAGTGGAGATGAAAGGCTTATGAGCAGCCGCACAGCCACGGTAACCCATGGAATGAAGTTATCTCCGAATGGTACCCGTACATACCGAGGTTCCAGCATTTTTGCTCACCTGTACACTGAGGTTTTGTGCAGTACTCCATCGATTAGCTGTAACGACTCTCCTGAGATTTCGACGTCCTCTATCACTGATTTTATTTGGTCTGCCGGTACGTTTTGCTGCTTCAGACACACCATGTGTCTTCCACTTATTCAGTACATCCAAAACAGTTGACTTGGATATGTTTAAACGCTTCTCGGTTTCTCTTATGGACAACCCACTAATATAACATCCAACAATCTTTCTGTTCTCAAAGTCAGTTCTCTCCCGCCGCGACATTCTCACTCAATCACACAGTGCGATATGATCGCTGTCAGCTGCAGGCTTGTTTTTATACCGTTTGCAGCTGTACCTCGCATCTTAACAACGCATCGGATCCGTTCATTTGCTTTTGAAGGAGTTTTCCTGGACTTTTGTCAATACAGTGTATGTAATAAACATGATAATTCAGAGAAAGTAAAACTTTGTGCTAATTTTAAAATGAAAAATGCGAGACATGGTACAGACGATGCCTACACATCTTTAGAACATTTTACAAATGGTCTATTGTGACTTCGGACTGCTAAAAAAAGAGCGCTTCCTAAACGCAGACCTAAAATAATGATCGGACTGTGAAAGAAAGAGTAGTGGTACGAGGGTTGTACCGAAAATATTGAAAAAATGGGCATAACTGTTATATTAACTGACAGAGGTCATTTAAATTGCACATGTTGGTAGAGTAAGTCTTTCTCTATACAAAGGTACTACTCAACATAATCTCCAACACAAGCGCGGCCTTTGCGCCATCGTTGAACCCAATTATCGAATCCTCTTTGAAAAAGTTCAAGTGTGGACTTCTCTACGGCCACCAGACGAAAAGTTCAAGTGTGGACTTTTCTACGGCCACCAGACGAGGTGAAAGTGGCCGTAGAGAAGTGGTACCCACTTCTCTACGGCCACTTTCACCTCGTCTGCGTCATCAAATTGTTGTCCCCGGAGACTGTCCTGCATTTGACCGAACAGGTGGAAGTCGTAGGGTACGAGATCTGGACTGCACGGTGGATGGGGACTACCGACTAGCCTAGTTTGCTGATCGCCTAATTTATTGCCAAAGATGTGTGTGGTCTCGCATTGTCATGCTGAATGTGGATCCTTTTCAGATTCTGGTTCGGTCTCTTCCTCCTTATGGCTTCTCTAAGTTTCTTGAGTGTCTCAATGTAGCGCTTGCTAGTGACGGTACGGCCACGTACCAGAAAATCAAGAACAATGACACCCCCTGCCATCCCAAAGCAGAGTCATCATGACTTTCTGTGCTGATCGCTGGCTTTTGGACTACTTAAGCTTTGGTGAAGAGGTGTGACGCCATTTCATTCTTCGTTTCCGGATTGTAAGATACGCCCACATTTCCTCCATTTCCCCCCTGTCCCCATATGGGAAAAAAACGTGTCGCCCCTGGGTATACTTAATTTTAAACAACACATTCATTGGCAAAACATCAATCTGCTGTCTGAGTTTGATTACATTACATTCTTAGTTACGGTTTCTACTGCAATCAAGCGGTCAAAACTTGTGACAGCGCGGGCACACTTTCTCGTAGACATCTCCCAATCGGCACGTCGTGTTTATTACGTGGGTCTCGTTCTCGGTTTCTGATGTGCTATGATTTGAAGATTTTCTCCATTTCTCGTTTGTCTTCTATTGCTTCCGATCGATTCATTTGATCTTCGCGTAAAAAAGATTATTTACCACGTTTGGCCAAATGGGAGGAGCTAATGGTTCTAAGCATAAGAAATTTTCGTTGGACACAACCATTGATTATCTCAAAGAACGTCCCTGTTTCAATCTTTCTCAACCAGCTATGGTGTTAGAGCTTCGGAAGCTTTGTGAAGATTGAAAAATGACTGTGTCCCCAAGGTTATTTGAAAGACGAGTTCAAGAATTAATCGATTTTTGAAAAACGCTGAGTAGAGAGGATATTCACTACAATGTTTGGCCAGCTATTCCTGGTGTGCTGGCAGAATGTTTTCTGCGACAGTTCAATGATAGCTCCATTATCGCAGACATTTTGAAATGCGTCGAAAACCTTGCTCACTTGGGTTCTATGAGAGGTCGGTTACATGAAATGGTATATTATTCTGAGGTAGAAATGCCAACTGCAATTCTAGAACAGAGGAAAAGGGAAAGGTCTTAGATCATTCTGTTTTACATCTTACGTCTTGCATCACGCAAATTAAGGTAGACTGCTCATCCAGGACATGAGATAAGCAGTCTACCTCCGATACGTTGTTCCACCAGGAATCCGGTTACAAGGCATCTTGCTCATTCTTCGTTATGGTGGCACATTGTGGGATAAAAACAAGAGAATTCTCGACGTCCCTTGCGTCTTTCTGCATGAAATAATCTGAAAAAGATACAAAATATGGGATAGATATACACTGACATTTCATGCATAGCCATCAGACATCGACAATGAAATGAAAGACTTTTGTGCCTGTTTCATTGCTGTCCTAAGTGACGCAGCGAACCCACACGAAGTGACATTTTCTCTGGCTTGTAAAATAGGTTTTTATCCATGGATTCCTTTCCTGGAAAAGTTACTGCCTTTTAACGACAAACTTTTCCCGAATCGACTGTATGGAAGCAGGATTCCTTCGTCACTTCAGCACTCGTGCAAATATGTCATCCGAAGAATCCTATGCGAGAAATGGAAGCTTCCAGATGGAATTCAAAGTTTGCCTCTTCCTAAGTTGCTCAAAGATTACCTGGATCTACTATGCGATTAACACTATATTTATTATATATCATTTTGCTATATTCTTTTACATAATTTCATAGCACGCAAGTAGTGGTTAGAGTCAACATAATGAACGTTAAATTTCTAATAATCAATGAAATATTCCCCAGAAGTAGTGACGACACCCAATTTTTTTCATTGCTTAAAATTTCATATTAGGTCTCTCTTCACCTGGAAACCGGGAGATTTTAATCCTAGTGAAAATTCCTGTTGCTTTACCGAATTATTGAATGTTGATTTGGTGAGCACAAAATCGATACTCGTGTATAGAACGGTTAATCAATTTTCATTTTTCATGTAGCAGTGTTTTCGTCTCTGTTGAAAAGAGTTTTTACATCTAGCTTTGTGAATATTATAGACTAGTACAGCTCCCATAAAAACGTTCCGGCGCCCAAATGGTTAGAGGCCGAGCAGGGTCCTCTACTGGAGGAAGTGCTTTGAATTTTTTGAAGAATTCAAACTTTTTCTCTCAAATAAAGCTCAATTTCAAGCCTTTGTCATTGATTCGAAGTTTAAAGACCAAAGTGAACAACTAACAGGGCTATTAACTGTCGCCCGTCCTTAATTTGTGGGCACTAGCTCTAGGAGAGCGACAGAGCCTGCGCCATGGAACAGGCATCATCCGGAACCCCTCGGTCACCGGGGAGGCGCTAGATCAACGACGTAGTTGAGATTGTGTTCATGTTTACATTGTTCAGATACCTCGTGCCTAATCGAAATGCCTGGAAGCAGGAGGGTTTTACTTCATAGGCCGGAAGACTTCTGGAGAGTACAAAAGCAAAATGGAAGAACTGTGAGACCTGCACACATTAGCTCAACTAAGCATGCGTTAGCTTAGTTTCAAAAGAGCACGCGATAAGAACAGAAAATGAAAGAGCGTGCACCGAGATAAGAAATAAAGCACGTTCCGATATCTTGCACGAATTCCAAGAAAAAAAAATTATGATTCCTTGTGAGTTCCAAAAACAACCTGTGAATTAATTTCACTATTCCATGTAAAAACAGAACTGGGAAAATCTTTCCCACTCACTGAAAAAAACGTTTAGTGCAGACGCAGCGATGCAAAATAAGATAGGAACGACACGTGACAGACGTGCGCTCAAAACTAGAGTAAATATGTCCGCGGAAACGAAGCATCTCCCTACTGTTCCTGATTTATTTTCCTGTTGCCGAAGTTTTTGACAAATTTACCATTTCTAATTTTAAGTTTGAAACTATGAAGAGAAGGCGGTCGACAAACCTTCATTCATTGTCCTCAGAAAGAACTGCCTGCTTTGGGATAAAGAATATTCGTCTGTTCGGTTTTTACACCCTGAGAGCACTTATCTTTTCGTTCGCTTATCTCACACTACGTCTTCCTAACCATCTATTAATATTTCCGTCATAAAAATGTCTCGAAACACCTGTTAATTTTGACTTTGCCCCACTTTTCATAGACGGAACCACTCGAAAACTTGTCAAGAGCTGTGCACCCCATTTTATTGTGAAATTTACTCTAAGACAACGATTGTTTCTTATTTTAATTTTTTTTATTAAATTAATGTGTAAGGCAGGGAGTAATGAAATTAAGACCGCGCATTACAAACGACTGAAGCAACGGAATCCACTATTAACATCTTATAACATGCGGTAACATATTGGCGTACATTCTAGAAGTTTCTTATCCTATCATATATTTTCACTGGACATCAAAATCCTGTACATATGGTTTCTCAGCTGCCCTAGGTGTAACAATTAGTTAGATTATGCAGAACCTGTTTGGTTTTCAGATTAATTTTTTTTTTTTACTTTGTTCAAATGCTTATTTAATTCCCGTATATTTGTTCACGAACTTTTCTCTCGCGGCAGAAGAGTAGTAAATATCCTTTTGTTCTCATTTTAATTTCAAATTACGTGTGGCTTACTTACATCAGTTCACTTTGGATTACATTACAGGACTATAGGTTTACTCATTGGTGTTCCGGAACAACCCAGGTCGTCCCCGCAAAAAATATCTTGGGGGCTCTGTTTCGTGAATCTGTTAGCTTTCAATTACTGAAGTTTCTAAATTCCATATTACAAACTAAGTTTTAGGAGCGTTTTAATAATCTATATATATATAAAAGTGAAAGTTTGTATATTTGTTTGTTTGTCCGCTATACAAATCTATAATTTTCAACTTAGAGCCACCAAATTTGTTATACTATCTCATGGTACTCTAACTTAGACCGTAGAAGGGTTTTGGAAGGGATCGGAGTTGGGCGTGGGGGGATGGGGGTTCAAGGGGACCATATACAAAATTTCCGTTATTTTAGTTAAAAGTTCTACAGTTTTCAATTTAGAACCACCAAATTTGCTATACAATCTTATGGTACTCTGACTTAGACCGTAGACGGTTTTGGGAAGGGATTGGAGCCCGGAGGTCAAAGGGTCCCCCTTACAAAATTTTCGTAAAGGGTTCTATAGTTTTCAATTTACAACCACCAAATTTGGTATCTTATCTCATGATACTCTTAGACCGTTGACAGTTTTTGGAAGGGGTCGGTGCTGGGAGTTCCAGGGGCCACCCATACAAAATTTTCGTTGTTTTAGTTAAAATTTCTACAGTTTTCAATTTAGAACCTTGAAAAAAAAAAGGGAAACAGTAGTATATATATATATTTATTAATATATACTGCTACACGTGTGAAAAAGGATCTTAAGTCCTCTGCAGTAGCTGCTTTCTCATCATCCAATTTTCATAAAATCTCACCACCACGAAAATTATATCTAAAAATTTTACTTATTCACTGAAGAAAAATGAAACTACCAAAAAGTAGCTTGTCCTTTAAACACGTCATTCAAAGCTACCGTCAAAAAATTCTGGCTATTTCTTTAACCAGTTTCATATGAAGTTTCTGCAAATAAAAAGAAATTGTAAAGTATTTTTTACTGATACTAGAGGCCCTCTTAGCGTGAAGCCCACTCGCAATGCAGGGTTTGCTGTGGCTAACAGTACGCCCCTGGGCTTACTTAAATTTAAACAACTTATTCATTAGCGGAACCGCAATGTGCTGTCTGGCATTATTTGCATATTTAGCCTCTATAGAATCTTCAAAAATGTGAACAACTTCCTTATCTTGCAACGCACGTATAGTCCATTCAACTAAAGAAGTACTGGGGGCCTCATTGGTGTAAAAGAGGGCCATTGTTCTTCTTCAATTGGACGGACTATATAACAACGACTTCATTACTGAATGTGAGAAACTAACAACACTTGAACATTTTGAGAAGGAAATTCAAATTTTAATTGTGCCAAAAACTTGTGTAAAAGTTTCAGTTCTAATTGTAATCGCATTCCAAACAGTGATTTCTGCGCCCTTTCTTGAGCTGCGCCCGGGCAGCCTCTCCGCCCTAGTTACGGCTCTGCCTCAGTTCGAACAAGTATTTATGTTTGTATGGTGTCCTCGGTTCGAAGATTGAGGACCAATAACAGGCGACTAATTTTTCGCAAATCATCAGGTCTGGACTAATTTTTTTAAAAGCATCGGAAAGATGAAGACAAAGGTATTTAGGACGTGCCCAAAAGAAAAACAGAGAAAGAAAAAGATCGACGAGAACAAGTAAATGGGTGAAACCTTCTTTTTTACTTTACAATTTCAAACACTCATAGGTGTCTGCTTATCCGAATGGTCAGCGGCGTGACATTTTAACCAGGTGTCTCTTTGGACGAATGGTCAGCGCGTGGCATTTTGACCAGGTGTCTCTTTGGACGAATGGTCAGTGGCGTGACAATTTGACCAGGTGTCTTTTTGGCCGAATAGTCAGCGGCGTGATATTTTGACCAGGTGTCTTTTTGCCCGAATGGTCAGCGGCGTGACATTTTGACCAGGTGTCTCTTTGGCCGAATGGTCAGCAGCGTGACATTCTGACTAGACTTCCGAGTCATGATACAAGGGTAGCATTCTTGTCTTAATGCGCTGGATCTCCTTCCACGTCACTGCTTTGTTGTCCCAAATTAGACACAGGCAACTAATTATCGCCTTAAGTGCTCATGGTGCGGTTAAACATAAAAATCGCAAACTATGAAACTTTAAGGTTCATAGAATTTGAAATAAACTAATTGAATCCAACAAGTAAAATATTCTCTTTCGATGCTCCAGCGGATTGAAAGCTTTACTGAATATTGAAACTCCGCGGTTATGCATTGTAATGTGCATCTATATGTTACAGGGCTTAGTGCTGACTTATATTGCAGCGCCCTGTGTGATGGGTTCGTTTGATGCTTGCTCTGTATATGGGGTTTAACTCGTATTATTTCTCCCGGCAGATGCAGATAAGTCGAATAAAAAGTATAAAAGAAATCGACTGAAGTTAAATTTTGCTTTTGCAGTGAAGAGGATATTTATTCAAACGTCGCGGGGAACGCCACCAAGCTTTTGTCCGTCATTTTCCTGATTTCATTGTTTTGTTAACACATCGGATTACCTTCTGTCTTTCTAATCATCGGCCTCATTGCTTCCTACTTCTCTTCGTCACGCCGAACTCGCGAGCCCTTCGCACCTTGTTCAAAATCTCCTTCTGCCTCCACTTCCTGCCACAGAGTGCCTTGTCCTCTTGCTCGGAGAGAACCCTCTAAAAAGCTGTCCCCTCGCCGGAGTGAAGTCCAACGCATTCCTAGAAAGCACGGTCACACCCCAAAAAATACCTTCTCTCTGAAAACGCAAAGTTCTTTCAACTGGCTTCGCTGCCCCCTCTACTCATTCACTTTGCCTGGGACGGCTGAAAAGCAATAATGTCCTGTTTCCCTTTTCTCTTTTACTCAAAAACAGGAAAATGTCCACGTAACCATAAATCTAACACCCCCTCTAAGATATGCTTGAGAAGAGTACTTTAACTGTTCGTTGCCCAGCTCATCGAAATGGCGGGAATTGAAGGAAAATGATTACAATTCCCTATTTCTAAAATGGATACTGAACCTCGCTTCTGATAAATATGGATGTCCCGGTTACATATGTAAAAAAAATTGAATGTTTGTTTGTTCGTATGTCCGCTATACAAATTTACAGTTTTCAATTTAGAACCACCAAATTTGGTGTATTATCTCATGGTACCCTAACTTAGACCGTAGACAGTTTTTGGAAGGGGTCAGAGCCCGGGGTGAAGGAGCCCCCACACTAAATTAGGCTATTCTTCCGCAGACGGGCGCATTGCTCATTTCTCATAGCTAAGACAGCGGAACGTTAGCCCAGCTCCGCGAGCATGTATCGGAAGCATCAAACTACTGTATTTGATGTAGCAACGAATCTGTTGTTGTTTATATTCGAATGCAAACATTATGGGAAGTGGAAAAGTCGTTATCTTTGCATTCTGTGCTTACTTTTTTAGCACGTCTTTTGTAAAAAAAGAACGTGCTTCTGTTATCGGTTTGTCCGTCCGTCCGTCCGTCAGTCAGTCCGTCTGTACCCATGATATCTCAGCAACTATTAGTCCGATTTGAAAAATTCTTTTTGCATTGGGAAGCTTGAAATATGCAAATGATGATCCTTTATTTCGTTTTTTTACGATGCACAATTTTGCCCGTAGAGGGCGTAAATGCAGATGATGTCGAATTCAAAAATACGTTTTATTCCACATATCTGCTTCGAAACATCCGATTGAAATTTTTTTTTGTCTTTCGATTCCATTTATGTCGAAGAGTATTTTAGATATAGTTACTTTTTTAAATTGCTCATAGACTTTCCGCTAGGGGGCGTAAAAGTAAATTACATTTTCCCCGATAACTCTTCTTCTAAAACTCCGATTTGAAAAAATTCCTTCATCGGATACATCTCCCGATGGAAATTTTTTTGCATATAATTTCACATTTTTGGTAAAGAATACTTTGGCCACCAGGAGGCGTAAGTATTAATATTGGCTTCTGATGTATTTGCCATAAAATAGTAGCTTCTAAAATATCGAATTCTTTCGTGGACTGATGCCACTCACATCGATAAACCTTTTCGGAATATTTCCTTCTTAAAATATTCCACAGTTTCTCCGCCAGGGGGCGTAGATGTACATCTTATTTTTATCAATATCTCTACTTCTAGGAGTCCGATTTGAAAAATTCCTTCTTTGTTGGATAGTGTTTTCCGTGTGACATGTTTTTCATATAATTTCAAAATTTTCAAGTAATTCATAGACTTTCCGCTAGGGGACGTAGCGGTAAATTGCGTTTCCCCCTATATCTGTGCTTCTAAATCGCCGATCTGAAAAATTCTTTTTGCACCGGATGCAACTTCTGATGGGAAATCGTTTGCACACAATTCTAATTTTTGTAAAATAATAGTTTGGCCACCAGGGGCGTAAATCTTAATTTCCGCTTCTGTTGTATTTGCAGCAAAATATGAGCTTCTAAACTCTCGATTGGAAAAAAACGTCGTTTGTTGACCGATACTACTCATGTCGACCAACCTCTTAGGAAATTTTTTTTTTTTGAAAAAATGCATGGTTTTCCCACCGGGTACGTAAAGTCACATCTTATTTTTGTCGATATCTCTGTTTCTAAGAGTTCGTAAGCTCACGATTCCGTTTACAGCAATATCTGAGGGATTAAAAACCCGATTGAAAATATTCTTTCTTTGGTCAGATCTATTGTTTTCCATACCGGTTCCATTGACTTTGAATAGCTTTGATAAATTTAATTTGCGTCAGAACGGATTCAAAAGACGTGCTTATTACACCCGAAAATTCGGTGTCAACTTTCTTGTTTATTTCATCATGACGACTGACGCTGCTTTCATGACAGAAAATATTTCATGGACTACATGTAAAACAATAACTGATATACTGAAAATAAACTAAAACAAAGAAAGAACTTACCCCTATATACGTTCGGAGACTGATAAGAAAATTTAATTTCGCACTTACAAGTAGTATTTCAATTCGCATTACAAATATATAGAAAAAGACAATTTTAAAACAAAGGCATCGACGTTCCTTGCCATTCGTGATTTATTATTTTAAGCATTTCTTCGAAGGCGTCTGTGCTCCTGGCACTACATTCCCTTCGGAAAATGAATTCCATCAGTCAATCACCTAGATTGTCTGTATGTACACCTTGTTTCATTATGCTACTTTTGAAATGTCTCCAAAAACACGCTGTTTGCGTTCGAATGTAAACAACAGATCCGTTGCCACATCGAAAACAGTAGCTTGATGTTTCCGGTTCGTGCTCACGGAGCTGTCTGTGCTAGCATTCCGCTGTCTTAGCTGTGAGAAATGAGCCGTGCTCCCGAGGGCGGAAGAATAGCCCTAAATTTCCGTAAAATCTACAGTTTTCAATTTAGAACCACCAAATTTGGTATACTATCTCATGGTACCATAACTTAGACCATAGACGGCTTTCGGATGGGGTCGGAGCCCGGGGTCAAAGGGCCCCCATACAAAATTTTCGTAAAATCTACAGTTTTCAATTTAGAACCACCAAATTTGGTATACTATCTCATGGCACTCTAACTTAGACCATAGACGGCTTTCGGATGGGGTCGGAGCCCGGGGTCAAAGGGCCCCCATACAAAATTTTCGTAAAATCTACAGTTTTCAATTTAGAACCACCAAATTTGGTATACTATCTCATGGCACTCTAACTTAGACCACAGACGGTTTTGGAAGGAGTCGGAGCCCGGGGCCAAGAGGCTTCCATACAAAATTTTCGTAAAGAGTTAATTTTTTTACTTTTGTATCTTGAATTGGTTTGCAGGGTGATTCATAAAGACGTATACAGTTTCCAGATGCTGTAAAACAGTAACAGTTGAAGACATGGACCACACCTGCGAACCCTTAGGTAGATGTACTCATAGAGTCTGTGTCCCGCTACTGTAGGAAGTGATGTAGGCGATAGCGCGCGTGTCACTTGACTAGTCAGTCAAAATGGCAGCGTCTGCAGTGTAGAAAGCGTTTTGTGTTCTTGAATTGAGCAGAACGGAATCTGTAACTGTTGTGCAATGGCATTTTCGATCACGATTCGGAATAGAATCTCCAACCAGAAAATCTATCTGTGATTGGCAAAAAAATTTGAAACTACGGGCTGTTTGTGCAAACTTAAAAGTCCTGGACGACCGCGTGTATCGGAAGAAGTCGTCGATAGTGTTAGCACCGCCATTCAACGAAGCCCGGGAAAATCAACGCGGAGGGTGAGTCGTGAAGTGCAGATTTTACAGCCCACTGTCTGGAGAATTTTGAGAAAGCAGCAGAAAAGGATTCCATACAAAGTGCAGATGTTGCAAAATCTGACTGACCTTGACAAGAATCTCTGCATTCTTGCATATAAAAATCTCTGCATTCTTGCTCCCAATGGAAAAACCAAAAATATTGTTTACCAAAAAGCAAAAACCTAAATGAAATAAAATGAGTTTGCTGGAAAGTTATAGGAATATCTTTTTCATTCATTAACTTTTACCCGCTGAACTTGGTGATTCCACAAATAGTAATATTTACCCCTGGAAATACCGGATACCCCTGCTAGTTTTGAATAAAAGAGAAAATAAGAAAAATAACAACGAATTTTCGGTTGTAATGAGCTCGTCTATTATCAAGTTATTCATTTATCAAAGTAAGACAAAGTCAATGGAACCGGTCAGGAAAAAATCAACCAGATCTCTACAATCTATAAAACATCCAGAAATAGAAACAGCTACCTATTTCTGCAAGCGGCTAAAAATATTTTACGAAAATTAACAAAGGGCGTACAAGAAACTTTTAGAAGAAGGAAGGTATCAGAGACAAAGAAATTGTCAAATTGAAAAGTTCAAAGAAGAAATATAGAAGGAAAATTGATTTTTAACTCTGCACCTTCTAGAGGAAGAATTTTACACAATGGAAAACTTGAAAATAGACGAAAAACGTTCTTCATGGCAAAAGCTATGCTAAGGAAAAATAACTTTGCAAATACGTTTCCCTGAAGCAGCGATAGTGAGAGAAAGGTTTCGACATTCAGGCCTCATAGTTCGAAACCTTTGCATTATTTAAAGACCATAACGCTTCCCATCTTTCTTTTAGCGAATAGCATACAGAAAGAAAAGGAATTTCTCAATAGTACTCTTAAAAGCAAAGAAGCAGTCTCAAAACGAAGTACAAAGGCACCACCTTGCGGCAGGACTGTGAACTACAAAGCTCTTTATGAACAAACCTAAAGCGTTCCACAAGAAAAATGGTATCCGGTGTTAAACCAATTTTTCATATCGCAAATTTTGAAGAAGAAATATTGAGAAAAACAGATTAAGCATTTGCTCTCCAAGCGGCGAAACTGTGCGTTGTTTTCGGAAAAGTACACATCGATGAGGCATCACATTATGACAACATACCTAATAAGCTGTAGGATCTCCTTCAGCCGGCAAAACAGCGGTCATTCAGCAAGGCATCGATTCGATGAGGTGGCGATAGGTATCTTGGGGTATTTGGTACTATAATGTCAATAGCAGGTCCTCCAGTTCCTGTACATTTTGCGGTGGTGGTGATTTAGCGCGCCCCCCGCTTTTCCAAGTCGGACCATAAATGTTCGATTGGGTTCATGTCAGGTGAATTTCGAGACCAGGGCATAAACAGAAAGTCACCAGCAGATTCGTCAAACCGCTCCTTGACAATTCTGGCAGTGTGGCATTTCGCATTATCCTGTTGGTAATAGCCATCACCAGCAGGGAACACAGCTGCCATGAGTAGGTGAACTTGGTCTGCAACGATGTTCAGATACCTGACATCTGTCAGGGATTGGGCTATTGGGATAATAAGGCGTAAAATGTTCCCAAGAAAACATCACCCACAGCATAACACCTCCGCCGTCGGCCTGTTTCCACCCAAAAAGGCATCCAGGTGCCATAGCCTCTGTTAGTAATCAGGATATCCACGCTCGGCCGTTTACGTGATGCACCAGGAATTTGATTCGTCTGACCAGGCCACTTCCTTCCAATCATCCACTGTTCAATCTCGATGAACTTGGGCTCATTTGACGTGTTGTTGGCGATGACGTGCAGTGAGCATGGGTATCCGGCTGGGTCTTTGGCTACGCAGGCCCATGCGCAGAAGGATGCGATGAACTGTGTGCTGTGACACATTGCTCTGATCCCCACTGTTGTAGCTGCGGATGATTTGTCGCACTCTGGCCTTAGCTGTCGCTGTGATCAATGCGCGACAGTCACCCCCCCTTCGGCATCAGTGAGCTGCGGACGACGGTTCGTCGTTTAACCATCTGTGCACCACTTTTGATACGCACTCACTACAGCGGCACGTGAACAACCCACAAGAAGCGCCACGCTTTTCCGACATCACAGTTCCAAGGCGCCGTGTCATCACAATTTGTCCTTTATCAAACTCTGACTCCGAACACTTTACTAACCCATTCTGACTACGAACACTCTACTAACCGAAAGCTGGTCCTCAGGTTGTATATATACTGCTCTGTGAACTTCACCTGCGCTACCGCTCGGTCTCCAGACGCGCTTATTTCCCTTGGCTGGGAGTGATAATAGTGGAATCGCTCATCGGTGTATACACAAAGAGGTTTTGTTGTTAGTAGTATCTGACCGAGAAATCATTTTTTCAATCCAGTTTTTCAGAAGCTCGGATTTTGTTGCAAATACACTCACGGACAATGAAATTTGCGCACCTAAAGGAAAACATGCAACAACCGCGAAGCTTTGCAAATAGCTAGAGTGCGTGCTTGTATGCGAATGATCCACGTTTGGTGCGAGTGCGGATG
Source organism: Macrothele yani (assembly GCA_039090855.1). Lineage (NCBI taxonomy): Eukaryota > Metazoa > Arthropoda > Arachnida > Araneae > Macrothelidae > Macrothele > Macrothele yani. The sequence continues at coordinate 137,431,076 of CM077002.1, forward strand.
ACCGCACACCCTGTGGTGGCGCTGCAAGCACGAACCGGCAACCTTATAAACCGGCGTGTAGCGTGTAGTCGATGCCCCATGAAAGCGAAAAGCACCGGCTGACGCAAGCAAGAGTACAAAGTGACAAGAATGTCAAGTAGACGCCAGAGACGTCTATTTACGCAACTTACGGACTTTGAGAGAGGCCTGATCATCGGGATGAAAACCACAGGAAGGTCGGCGCGCCGTTTAGCCGCAACATGGATCGTTCTGACCATACCATCTGACTGTGTTGGAAGTAGTGGACACGTGACGGCACTGCCACACGGAGGAGCGGCTCTGAACGGACCAGGAGGACCACCGGTTGAGAGGATCGACGGATAGTGCGCCAAGCACAAACGGATCCCACGGTGGCCCGGTCCACTATACAGGCAGGTGTAGCGGCTCCTGTGCGCCCATGAACCATTTCCCGACGTCTCGCGGAAGCGAATCTTCGATACCAGGCCCCTTACGTGTTCTTCCATTTACATCGGAACACCACCGGCTCTGTTTGAAGTGGTGCCAGGCCAGAGCGATCTAAAATGCCACAGACTGGCAACGTGTGGTGTTTAGCGACGAGTGCCGCTTCGTTTTGGGAAGATATGGTCAACGTGTTTGGATGTGGAGGTCCCCTGGTCAATGGCACAATCCCAACCTCGCTATCGAGCGCCACACCTCCCCCATTGCAGGCATTAGGGTCTAGGGAGCCACAGCCTACGATAGCCGATCAGCTCTAGTAGTGGTGCGTGAATCATTGTTGTGCTAGTGGTATGTGGATGAGATACTACGGCCCCATGTGCTTCCATTGCTGACTGGGATTCCGGGTGCGCTATACCAGCAGGATGATGCTTCTGCACGCTGCTCGGGTTACCCAAGACTGCTTACGTCATGTCCAGACACTTCCATGGCCTGCCCACTCCCCGGACATGTCCCCTATCGAGCATGTGTGGGATCAGTTGAAACGCCAGCTGCAGCCGTGCCGCACTATTCGGGATTTAGATGAAATCGTCGAACACGTGTGGGCCAGTCTGCCGCAGGACAACATCAGGGGCCTGTTCGCCTCCGTGCCGGACCATATTGTAGCATGAATATATTGTGTCGGCTACGCGCTATTGAAGATGGCTGCACTGCTTGCCACAGATCCCTCTGTAATTGTCTTGCAGCTCTGTTTTTGCCATCATGTGCATCATTCATTCATAGAATTTCAGTTCAATCTGAAGCTTCCTTCTTGGTGAGCAAATTTCATTGTCCGTGAGTGTACATCAGATACAGGAAAAAACACTTACGCCCCCTGGTTGTCAAAGTATTCTTTACCAAAAATTAGAAATTACATGTTAAACATTTCCCTCTGGAACCTGCATGCGACGCCGGAAGAACTTTTCACATCGGACTTTTAGAAACAGAGATATCTCGAGAAAAGCAATTTAATTTTTCGCCCCTAGCGAAATATCTTTGCGTTACTTGAAAAAGAAACTGCACCTAAACTAGTCTTTGATATAAATTGCATGGAAAGGTTAAAAAATAATTCAGTCGGATATTTAGGAGCAAATGTAGGGTGTAAAATGCATTTTGAATTCGTTAACATCTGCATTTATGCCCTCTAGCGGCAAAGTTGTGCGCAGAAAAAATATTGGAATGCAAGGATCATCATTTCCATATTTCAAGCTTCCCAACGAGAAAAGAATTTTTCAAATAGAACTAATAGTTGCAGCGATATGATAACCACAGGCAGGCAGACGGACGAACAAAGTGATAACATAAGCACAATCTGTTTTTACGAAAGTCGTGATAAAATGATAAGCACATATTTATATGTAGTTTTACTTTGTCCGTTATTTTTAGACACATCTCCGTACCACTGAATTTTACTTGAAAAGTCTTTTTGCGCCGGGTAACGTACAATACGAAGATGATGATAATGCACTTCTGAAATTCTGGGAATAATAGTTTTTCCACTAAATGGAGTAAATATAATTTTTGGGTTTCGGGCAGTATCTACAGTTTTGAAGTTCTTCTTGCGCCGGGTAACGAACGCTATGAAGATGATGATCATGCACATCTGAATTTCTTTAACAGTTTTTCCACTAAATGCCGTAAGTATAATCTTTGTCAAACAGAAGTAATCGCTCTTTCCACGTTTGTAAGTGAGTCCCGGAAAAATTCTCATCGGTGGCCAACCGGAATCGAAACCAGGGTCTTACAGTTACGCGCCGGACATGCTACCACTGCACCACAGCGGCCTCGAATTCTCCAGACTCACATACAACTAACTGTCACACCACATGGCAGGTTGCTTCTTTTAGCCCCGCACAATGCTGGGGATTCATCAGAGATGGAAAGCAGCATGATTTCTGTTTGATGTTACTAATCCACGTCAATTGTGTGTATTATAATCTTTGTGTTTGGCGCAATATCTGCAGTTCTGAAAATAGGATAGACATAATAATATTTGACTTGGGTGCATAGAAAAGTTGCAGAAATGTCATAATTGGGAGAGCATGAGGTATTATAAGGAAAGTCATGTGCGACTGACGTTGTTGAACGTAAAGTATTTTTTTACGTTAGGTACAGTAGAATATTCGGTAATATGGGTAAGAAAAAACACATTAGCTAATTTTTATGCAATGTTATCATTTAATGCACATGATTCGATATGCTATATAACGCCGCCCCGGTAGCGTAGTGGTCTAATATCTGGTTCTGACTGTTCATCAGAGATGGGTCCGGGTTCGAATCTTGGTGATGCATGCATGTATTTTCTTACAGCACTGGCATGCTGCCTTCCCTGGTATCAATATTACCCTTAATGCACAACATTATCATTAAACTACTAAATGGGGAGTAGGGAATAATTATCCTGCTGACATGGTTCTCTTTACGATTTGACAAAGTAACAGTAACTTAACTTCTCCGTCTTACTTCTTAATACACGGTCGAGTCACATTATTGTAACCACCAGCTAATATCCAGAGTAACCGCCGTGTGCAGCACGGACAGCAGCTAGACGGGCTAGGGGTGACACAATAAGGTTCTGGAAGGTGTTCACAGGTATGTGGAACTGTGCTGACTGCAGTGCATCTGACAGCTGCTGAAGGATGCGTGGTGGAGGATCCATATAGCGAACAACACGATCGAGATGGTCCCACAGATGCTCAATTGAGTTTATGTCTGGTGAATTAGGGGGTCAGGGAAGTACGTTGAGGTCTTCATCGTGCTCTTCCAACCACTCTCGGACATGTCTAACTGTGTGACAGGTCGCATTGTCGTTCTGAAAGATCTCATCCGCCCCAGGGAAGACAATCACCATGTATGGGTGTACATGGTCTGCAAGGATGGATTCATGACAAATTCGAGCCACAGTGCCTTGCACAGGTATGATTGGACCCAGAGAATGCCACGAAAACATTCCCCAGACTATAACGCTGCTCCCACCAGCATGTATTCTTCCAGCAATGGTTGAAGAGTGTTTGTTCTCCGATGTTTCTCGCCTTATACGCTAACGTCCATCCGTTCGATGAAGCAGAAAACGTGACTCATCGGAGAGGGCAATCCTTTGCCAATCAGCGGAGGTTCAATTCCGATACTGCCGTGCAAATGCAAGCCTTTTCTGCCGATGCACCTTCGTTGGCATAGGTGCAGTGACCATCCGTCTGCATCGGAGTCCCATATGCAGCAGGGTGCGCTGAACTGTCGTTTTAGATACACTTCCGGTAGCCCCCTGGTTCATTCGGCCCGTGAGTTTCTCCACTGTAGCGTGTCGATCGGCCCTCACGCACCTTCGAAACTGACGTTCACCTTTCACATCAATGGCACATGGTGCTCTGCAGTTTCCACGTCGCTTATTCGCAGTAGTGCCACTTCTCCAATCACGGTACACTTCAACCACAGAAGCACGCGAACAGTTCACAAACTGCGCTGTTTCAGAAATACTGCCACCCTTGGCCCCAAAGCCGATTATCATCCCTTTTTGCAAATCTCATAAATCGCTTCTTTTATCCATGACAGCAACGAGTGATATGTTTTCAGGTTGCCTACAGCGCACCTTATATACCCCCCAAGCCAGCTCACGACACGTGCCTTCTTTCATTGGCTACGCGCTGTTGACGTCAAAAGTGGGTGGTGGTCACAATAATGTGATTCGACTGTGTAGAAGCCATAATTCCTCAGAAAATGATAATTCCTGTCTCACATTTCGCGTTTGGGATTACGAAACCACTAGTTATCCAAAGCTTTGGGTAGTCACTGTTTCACGCAGGAACTGCTTGTCGTATGGAGCTTTTTAATTCATTGGTTTTGTTTATTTTAAATCGTTCTCAATGGGTTAAGGTGGACACCTAGTGATGTTTCTCTCTATAATTCCAATGGAAAAAATTTCGACCTCAGCGAAGAAAGAATTCCCATACATCAAAATAGGCCCTCTGATAAAAATAATCTTAACTTAGATTGTACAATCGGTATTTTTTTGCTGACAACTTTCCTGAACTATATAAAAAATGAATAACTTCACTTCGATGTTGTGGTAAGGAGGAGTGGCGCCACCTGTAAGCAAGTCTAATAACTACATCGAAGTAAAGTTATTGGTTTTTAGCATAGTTCAGGAAAGTGTTTGGCTAAAAGCACCGATTGAACAATCTAAGTTTGGATGTTTTTTTATCAGTGGACTAATTTTGATGTATGGGAAATCTTTCTTCGCTGAGGAAGTAGGGTCGAAATTTCTTCCATTGGAAGTATAGGAAGCAAAAGCACTAGACGTCCACCTTAAAACAGTGATGGATGCTCATGAGAAAATTTTGATATTCGAATTCAAAGATAGTAATCGCGGTCTAAGCGGTGTTTTACGAACATTGGTACGAGGTAGGTCCCGGTTCGAATTCTCTCATTGTTAAATTCTTTGAAAATTAGTTCAGCAGAGATAAAACGGAAAATCAAATTCCAGAGGACTTCTGACGTACTTAACTTAGAGGTGAAACATATGTCAAGACGGCAAAGTTGCAGCGATAATATTTGTCGGAGTAGTTTAGTCGGTAGCAGCTTCGACTCCGGAGAATGCAGATGTGAGCTTGAATCCAGTCACCGGCTGGAAAGAGGCTTGTTTCGCTATAGGCTTTATTTTTATAACGGTGCCAGAAACAGATATGCGTGAAAGAAATGATGAAGTGGATGCAGATGTACAGGAAGACAAAGAAATCGGAGAAGCAAGCGCCGAAGAAGCTTCAGAAGCCGAACCACATCTGTCTGAAAGAAACACATGTATTAGTATTAATAGAGCGTCCCACAGAACAAGGGAAGGAATATCGGCGATAAACTCGTGCTATTTACACAAACGGAAAGAATCGGCCGAATCAATAAAACCGTACCACCATGCGGTTTCTGGGTGGCATTCACACGAGCGGTTTTATTGTTAAAGCGGAGAAAAAAAAAAAGAAAAAAAAAGCTCAACCGATAGGCGGGAAACCTTTGTGTGGTCAGTTTCTACATTGTGTCTTCGTTCAAATTCTGTATTTGATGTAGAAACTCCATGCATAACATGTTTCAAACTCATGAAAAGATAATGTATTGAATATTACGAGTACCTATCTCGATGTATAATCTACAGTAAATGTTGCAAATGTATGAAATAAACCATTTTCTCGGAGCCTGTTTTCTATGAAACCGTTTACCGTGTTGAAAGATAAATACACGTAAATACTACGAAACATTTGTGAAGTGCATTAAAAAAAAAAAACCACACTTTTACAGAGCATTTTGGAGAACAATTGAGGAAAACTATGGAAACAGAGAATACCTTGATAACCTTTTATAAGACGTTTTTAAAGGACACTGTGTGATCATTTCGAAATAATTAACTTTCCTTAAATGTGAAACTTATAATTTCAGACAATTATTGGTGTATATTATTTATCAGGTGGGAATTTTTTCGATGCGGGCTGTTATGTTTCTACATGTAACATGTCACAACGGATTTCGAAAGAAATCTTAATTCACACATAAAATCATTAAATTTGTTGTTCTGGATGAAGATGTTTATTTTTTAAATTATTTACTACATTCTCTTAGTTTGTTTAACTGTTGAAAGACACAGCATGGACATGGTTTTTTCGTTATTTAATTCTGAAAGCACTCAGATATCTTTTCGTTTAACGCACACAGGTAACGTGTTTGCGAAATTTGACTTCTTTCTTGAAAGACAACTCCCATAACTCTGAAGTTCCGACAGTCAGTATCTCATTGGCTGTCCTTGTTCAGCAGGGAACATCGTACGTTTCTACATTTGATTTTCGGCACTGCAATTTGCTTAAAATACTGTTTTGCATAGTTACCACATTTTGAAGTCATTCACTCCCATACTTAGCATGGCAAAATGTAACAATTAACTTCTGCAGCACTGTAAACCATTACAATGTTTATAGCAAATTGCTGGCATCATACCTACACTCGAAATATGGTGATTACGCGCGAACTATGAGAAAATAGTTATACTAAACTTGAAATTAAGAAAAAGGCAGAAAACGCTGCTATTTCCATGAACGAACAAGATTTCTAAACATTGTGAGTTTATGCATTTCCTGAATCAGAATAATTTTCTCTGTTAATAAATAAACGTTTGGAGTGAATGTCAGGTGCAAGTGGAAGGTATATTTTTTATTTTATTACAGTGTGTGAGGGAGGCCCCTACCAAGGTGAAGGACCAGGATTTTAGCCCCAAAGCCTCCCTCTATTCTGTTAGGGATAGGGAGGGCCATAATCACATATTGTTGTTCAGTATCTCTGCACATAGACAAGCATATTCGGAATTCGCTACGAGTTCGATAGTTTCACTGAATATGAAAGGATCATCATCGGATAATTCGCCTACGATGTTCCTTTCATATTTTTTCGGGGGGGATTACAAATTTCGAGGAGGCTAAAACTTGTTGACTGATTATATACACATAATCAGAATTTTGTTATTTATATTTGTATTAATATATATAAAAATTTTAAATAGAGTACAAAATTTTTCATATGCTTTTATATCGCAAATGCAAATTCCAAGAAATCTACTCATACAAGTGATTAAAAATGTTATAGCCGTGGCGCAGTGGTCTAAGCGATGGCCTCTGATCATTCGTCCGAACGGGGTCCGGGTTCGAATCTCGGTGAGGCATGGATGTTGTGTTTGTCTTACGGCACTGGCTCTCTCCTTTCCCTGGAACCAGTGACTCTAAATTAGGGACAGGCAACTGCTTATAGCCCATTGAGTTGCTCACGGTGGTCGTTAAACCTCCAATCAAAAAAAAAAACTGTTATACCTTTGCTTTAATTCAGTAATGGACCACGGATTATTTCACCATGGGGTGGTATAAAATATTGAGGATGCAAGTAAGGTAAGCCTAAGGACCGCGGGTGACCTGGTGGGCAACGTTCGTGACTGCCACGGAAAGGACCTCAGGTTCGATCCCAGGCAGGTACGAGTGCTTGATCCACTAAATATCCGCCGTGCGTCGGATGGGCACGTTAAGCCGTCGAACCCCGGCTACTGCCCCCCCCCGGTAATAAATAAGGGCGTCTTCTTCCCCCTTTCTACTTCTTCCGTGCCACTTTCCTATCGGGAACTCCAGCCCAAATCTCCTAGCTTCCTATTTCTAAGGGTTGTTTAAGACCTGGGGTCAGACATTCCCTTCCTAAAATCCTCTACATGTGATCATTTGATCATAAGGTAAGCCTGTGCTGGAGAAAATTCCCCCAAGAAATTAGGAGTGGTAAAAATGTCTTCACCTTATTTCAAGCGTGTTTCTGATTATTAAGGAATCATTAGTGTTACCTGAAAACGTATGGTTTAAGCGATTCCCCTGCCATTTGGTTTCAGCCCCTTTAGATTATTTAGATTAGTAAATAGTAGTAAAAAGACAAAAACTAACTAACCGTTTGGATGCCAATTTGAGGTGCCTCGATATATTTTTTTTTCGTTACAGAGTGTAAGCAAAAACCGCCACAAAAAAAAGCTCCTTAGTATGGGAACAATTTCTAATAATTTGCTATTGTTAAAACTTAGGTACCATATTTTGTTGTATTGGAAGGACTAACATCACGTTAGCTACACTGAGGCTTAATAGTATACATAGAATGTCGGCGTCCAGAAGACTGAAATAAAGCTGAATGCCAACTTCCAAAATATGATGTATTGCAGTGCAAACATCTCTACTCTGTGGAATTAGGTTTTTATTGCAGAAGTAGTCCGACTTGTCAATGCTTGAAAAATTGCCCCTTCAGCGAGGGCTGTTAATGTTTTGTTGAAGGATGATAGAAATTTCAGACTGAAGTCCACTTGTGGACCCTTTTTTTTATTATAATATTTTCCTCCTTAATTTTCTTAATTTTTTGAATTAATTTCTCCAAATATTCAGCTATAAACGAACACAATTATACTAAATATAAGGGGAGATCGCCCAAAATCTTAAAAGGGGGTGTCATGGATTTTCCGGGGGGGGAGGGGGTAAGCTCCCCGAGAAGATGCCTGAATTCATCACTGAGTGAAACTGTCGAACTCGTTGCACAGGATTCTGCAGATATCATTCCAAGCATTGTTTTTCGTGTTCCTGTCCCTGTAATTTTCCGACAATGTATCCCAAACTTTTGGGTGCTTTTCCACTTCCAAAATTAATAATTCAGTATAAACATTAATAGCAGACATGATCAACAGAGGTTATAGCGCAGACTATACAAAAAAATCAGTTTTCCTGTTGGAAACTAACAAAGCACAGAAGCCAAAAGTGATTGACAATCGACCTCGCCTGGCAGCATCGCTTTTGGTCCCTCCCCTCTACAAGTGTGAGTGTTTTATTGCCGTAGCTGGGAATCCGTTGACCGCCTGTGTGAACATCTTGCCTTACATCTGCGTTTCTCTAAATTTAGACGGTATCTCCGTCGTCCGTTTTGTAGCGAACCCCGTTGGAGCTCAGCGGCTATCACGTCGGAGTTTCTGCCGCTTTCGCTCGTCGGAAAGTCTCAGTATAACTCTATAGCCGACTTCAAAACAAGCCGTTGGACAGCCACGTGATTTATTGCTCCGGCGGGAAAACCCCGCTTGTGTGAAACGGGCCAAAAGCAAGACGAAACGAAACACGCAAATCATAAAGAAGCAAAGCTACTCCAAATTCAGGACCGAAAACACTAAGTGATGCAGAACGTAGAAAGAGAACGAACAAAATCAGAACAAGCGATGAAAGAAGAGATAAGATCTGGGACCAGAGCGACACCTGGATATTAAGTGATCTAAGTACAAGAAAGAAAAGCATAGGAAGCAAGTGGATCTATAAAATAAACTGTGATGATAAACAGCAAGTGCGTGACATGCCTGCTCCGCAGGATGCACATGACATAAAGGCATATAGCAGCGAGACATTCTGTCCGCGTAGCTCAGTTGGGAGAGCGACTTACTCCGGAGTGAGGGGACCCGGTTTCGATACCCGGCGCGGACAAACTTGTACGTCATAAGTGTTCAAATACAAGGCAGGACTTGTAGCAAGAGTCTACGACCAACGGTTTGAAACTGATTATAACGAGGAACTATACGCCAACTACGTAGCAAATAGTTGGTGTATAGTTCCTAGTTAATATATCTATAGTTGGTTGGTGTATAGTTCCTCGTTAATATACCTACAATAGTTGCCCTATAGTTCCTCGTTAATATACCTACAATAGTTGCCCTATAGTTCCTCGTTAATATACCTACAATAGTTGCCCTATAGTTCCTCGTTAATATACCTACAATAGTTGCCCTATAGTTCCTCGTTAATATACCTATACCAGTAACTCAAATTTATTGGCGTATTATAAAAATCACTTTTCCAAAGCTTCCGCACATCAGGCAGATGGCTTTTTCAAGGAAGGTAGACAGAAACTACAACCTGAATAATAGAATGCTTTAAAATAATAGAATAATGGAATAATAGAACGTTTTGAAACTGATTATGATTCAACTTTTGCACCAGTTGTAAAGTACGAAGAAATCAAAACATTCTTAGCTCTAGCTGCGCACCAGTTTTAAAGCTAAACTGAATGAAGAAATTTATATGCAACAGCCAGAAGGATAAGAAGTACAAAAGGGTAAGAACATAAAGTGTTAAATGCAAAAAGCCATATACACTGAGATAGTAGTATATTTGGGATATATGCCCTCGCCATATTAATGTATAACTCCAGCGCTTAAGGCGGCACGTGAATGTGATGTGCGCTAAATATAAAGCAGGTCAGCCAGTGGAGCTTAAGTCAGAATGCGATTGAAGATTATAATAGGTAATACGAGTGATCTGAGCGACTTTGAATGTGGCATGATAGTTGGTGCCAGGTGTGCAGGCTTGAGCATTTCCCAAACAGTCGTTCTCCCCGGCTTATCACGCACAACTATAGCAAGGGTTTACCCGTAAATGGTGCGAGACACAGAAAAGAACTTCCAGAAATCGGCGATCGTGTGGACGAAAGCAGTTGGTGGAGCAAAGGGGTCAAAGGAAGACTGGTGAGAATCGTGCAAGCAAACAAATGATGAGCCACAATATGGCAAATCAATGCAGAATTCAACACTGGTGAGTTGAGAGTCACCTCCGAACATACCACGTATCGGACTATATCGCAAATGGGCTACAAATGCCGACGACCATGTGGACTGCTGATGCTGTCAGCACAGAGCACGAAAGCGTGAGTGAGCAATGACAGTGGACCGTTGCTGAGGACTTGAAAATGGTTTCCTGGACGGACGCAGGAAACCCTTTTCCAGTGAACAAACCGAAAACGAAGCCACCGAATGTGAAAATATCGAAATCGGTATAATTGAAGATGAAATCATTGAAAACGAAATCGTCAAACGTAAATTATTGAAAACGGAATCATCAAATTTGCTGGCAGCATTTCGCATGTACCTCAACTCTCATTTTATGTTAAAATGTTTTTAAAGAAACATGATATTGAGGTAACACTCAAGCCACCAAGATCTACTGGTAAATTATTAACAACAAATAACGTAAAACAGATGAAGACAATGCTCAGGGGTCCATATCATTCCCCTAAATTTCCCTGATTCTTCAATAAGGACCTATATCGGCATAACGTAAAGATATCTATATGTGCGGCATAAAGAACATATGAGGGACGTACGTGGAAGAGAAACGACTGTTTTAGTAAAAGAAGTACAACGCAAGGCAACAGTTCCACTGGAATGATAGGAAACTCACAACTTGTAGGAGAAACGCGATCAGAAGACTATTGAAATTGTCACGTGTCCTGGTGTTAATAATGTCCGTCGAACTCCATCCTGTTTGCAATGTATTTTCAGCCTACTACGATTCCAAAAGATACACTCAAGAAATTCTTTTTTTTCCGGTCAAACACCGCTTACGTTTTGCCCATATTTTCTATTCAAAATATAATACATACGTTTTCCATTAGAGAACGTAAGCGCATATAATTGATTTCTCAATATTTCTGCTTTTAAAAGTCCAATTAAAAAAATTATTTTTTCCGTTTTGGCGAAAAATATTTCGCATACAATTTATATTTTTTTCTTAACGAACAACTTTGTCACTAGAGGGTATAATCTTATATTTCAATTCGCAACTTATTTGCCGCCGTATCGGCGAGACTAAGAGCACGAAAAAACCTAAAATATTCTCTGTGCATATTTTTTTCGAAATTAATGCGCAACTTTACGGCTGGGGGAAGGGGAACGCAAACTTGCATTGTAATTTTCTCAATATCTGCTCTCCTAAACTTCCGATTTGAAGAATTCTTTTAACATCAAATACTATTCACTACGAGGAAGAGTTTGCATTCTTCCCGATGTCCAGTTCTGACGCTAGATGGCGCAAGTGTACTTTTTTCTTTTGCCACTGTATCTCCGCTCCGAAAAACCAGATTGAAGATATTAGTTTTGCCTGATAACCTATATATACATTGTACTAACGGCCACGAATATTATGCAACACATAGTTTTCCTGCAAGGGGCGTATAGGTGTGAAATGTTTTCCTGATATCTCTGCTGCTAAAAGTCGTATTGGAAACATCTGCTCTGCATGGCATATCTCCCGCTATGAAGAATATTTTGGTTATACTTTATACTTTGTCATAACGCATGGTTATACTCTTACGGAGCAGTGTCTGTGTATGTTTCTTGTTGTATGATGAGCGTCTTCCAATGTGCTGCGGGAGTGACGTCTCTTTCGAAAACGATGTTTGTCCGACACTTTGATAGCCAAACTCACTGGATCTGTCATCTAGTACGCATGTGCCAACATTCTGCTGCTTCTACTACTGTCAACGTGATTGATGAACTGCTAAACGTTTCCAGTGTTGCTGCCCCGTATTTTATCAGAAGCAGCTTTTAAGTTGGCAGATGCGCACTTCGAAAAAGAGGCCACCGGCTAAGATGTAGCATCGTATCATGCTTGCTAAGTGGTTTCTATAATAATTAATATTTATTGTGAGATTGTGACTCCGCAAAGCAGTAGTGAAACTTCTGACGTTAATTGGTTTGTGCTACAATACCAGTCAAATATCGCATTGCATTAACATTATTATATCTCAGATAAATTTAGTCTTTAATTTGTGTCAGATTCATATTTTCAGAGTAAACTAAATTTACATCAGAAGGAAACTTTTAAAGCATTGACTATATAAATATTTCTGAAGGCTGAATTTTGTGTACTATCACATTTGCGAGGCTAATGTCCAATCCTTCGTAAATTTCGGCATGAATACAATATATCACCACATTTCTATATTCAAGAGAATACCCGAATCTAAAAACATGATTGAAAAAATCCTGTCTTGCTTGGGTACCCTTGACTATGAAGCAATTTGGGCCCATATTCTCCTTAAAATAAAATACGTTTTCTCCGTCGTAAATTGATGTTACCTTTTCTTCTACATCTCCGCTTTTAGACATTACATTGAGAATTTTTTTTTTGCTTCCGACATCTTCCACTATAAGAAACATTTTACGTACAGCTGAGTTTTTTCGTAACTCACATTTATGTCGCTACGGTGCAGAAGTGTATCTTTTGACTTGCTAATTTTAGAAAATATAGTTGAAAAAATTCGTTTTGAAACAGGTTCCATTCATTATGAAACACTGTGCGCATCTTACAATGAGCAGTTTTTCCACTAGGAGCGCAAATACGTTTTATTTTCCGTTGATTTTCTCTAAATACACTTGCATTTGTGTTGTTAAGGGTTAAAAAGACGTGCTGATTACATTCGGAAATTCGATTTCATCTTCCTTCTTTTACCTTTCCGATGCTGTTTAGCAATATTTCAAATTAATGACTTTAATAACGTGGGGTTCTCACGTTGTTTCTTAACACTGAGAGTTAACGAAGTTAACTATTTGGAGAGGTTCTGCTGTTCCGGAACATTTTTGAGCAAACATCACTGGGAAATGTTTGTAATTATGTGAGGTTTTTCTGCCTTTTGAAGTTGTTGAACAAAATTATTAAATAGTTGAATGATCTGTACGATCTTCGTGTTTTTTACATAGTGGGTGACATAATTCACCTTTATAACAGAACAGTTGATACACCAAGTATATGAAAAAGTATAGCAAATAACCGTTTATTGGCGTAAGGAATTACATATTTTTCTTTTAGCCAAGCTTTCATTTATCAACGGATGGCCTTTTCAAGACTGATAGCAGAGAATAAATTGGGTACTAAAACGTTACAATTTAAATATGCATATGCCTTGACTAAACATGAAGTCACGAGGTATGCTGGTTGGGCACGTGGCATTTTAGAAAAGGAAAACCATTATTAAGACATTGGATCCACATTTTTGGCAACCCCAGGAAGACACTGTCGTTGAATGGGTTACAGCTAGTGGTGATTTCCAGGGTTTCTCGTAAGGCTGCTTTTAAGTTGGGATAGCGAGCTTTTTTTTTTTAATATCGTCTTACACAGGGACAGCGGACTTGTATTGTACTTTTACGGAGAGGGCTGGGATTGTTCTAACTTCTTTTTCATGTTCCCTGATTCTGGTCTCGAACAAGCGTTTTGTCATCCAATATATACAATACTTTTACATCATTCACATTTTGGAACTTTCTCTTTTCTTGCGTCGCACATTTATGAGGTAATCAACTGCATTATATACATGGTAATCAACTGCATTATATACATGCTAGTTTTTTTATTTCCTGCTTTCTCAAAAACGATTTTAATGTAAATTAAATTATTGTATAAAGAGTTTAATAACTGTTATGGAATTTCTCGCCTTTCTTGCATAATTGAGCTATATTGTTTTTTCGGAGTTTGACTACCAGACCGACCAACTATTTAGGTGATAAGGAGTCGTCCTTTCCTAATTTGTGGTTACTGGTCTAGAAAGGAATAAAACCAGCACGGACAGACAAACACAACATCCATGCCTCACCCGGAACTCAAGGCCGGACCCATCTCCAACAAATGGTCAGAAGCCAGCACCCCAGAGGACTCGGCCATAGGAGTAGGCCACACCGTTTACTTTAATGGCTACGAAAAAATTCCCTTTCTTCTGCCATCATTGAGGAGTATCATTACGCAATCATTTTAATGATCTAGGCGATATGTTTAATTTGTAAACTGTTACAAAATATTGAAAAGCAAGCAAGTTCTTGGTTTAATAATGTTTTTATACTTCGCAGTCCATTTTGCTTCTCCAAACAAATGATTGATATCGTGTTTTTCCTTTATTCCTTACATTACTGAAAAAATATCATTAAGCAAACAGTCATTTTTCAGGCTTTCATTGTACGTCGCTGAGCGAAGTTATTAAGTTATCAGCTTTATGGTTGGTGCGATACTTATTATTAACTTACACAATTAGGTAATATCGATGGATAATGAACTTCACGAATGCGTGACGCTTTTATATTTCGCCACACGATTACTTCATACCATTCAAAAACTAGGGACTTTGTGAGAACTTCGTTGTATCATTTAGCAACAAGTACATTCACATTATAAAGTTCGACCCAATTTTTACGTTGTTTTCCAGAAAAATTTAGCAAAAGAATAAATGTTTTACACTGAATTTGTAAGCTTTTCCTTTCATTTATACATTACAGGTTTTTAGCAAAAATATTACCCCCAAACTTTTTCTCAGTTCCTCTATTTTTAAGCGTCGTATTTAACACAATCATACAGTTTATCAGTGAGGCTTTATTATTTTGTGGCCTACCTACCTCAGACGTAACACACATGTCAAAACGACAAGAAGCAGCGATAAGCCTTTGCCAACTTAGTTCCTTTGGTGGAATGTCTTACTCCGGAGAAGGAAGATGTGTGTTCAAATGACATCACCGGCAGGAAGAGGGCCAGTTCAATATAACTTAACTAACTGTTTAAAAATACTAAGTAATTAATCTTATTCCGTAATTTCATTTTTCTTGTTTAACACACTGCCAAATGCTTTCATTAACTTATCGCAACAAATTGTACAGTCTTTCAATCGCATGGAAAACACTCACCATTCGATAGGTCTGATATTATCATACAAAAGTGATGGAAACAAATTGCAGAGTCTCTGAGTCTTATAGAAAATACGCATCGTTCTATAGAATGCCATGCTGAGTGATTAGAACAAATTGTAAAGTAGCACTGTCGCACGGAAACCACTCATCATTGAGAACCTTGGCCATTGTCAAGCTAAGTGACTGAAAGAAATTGCAAAGTCTCCGATTCGTAGAGAAAACACGCATCATTTAACAGGCTTACTGTTGTCATGCTATGCTAATGGAAACCCAAAATCTTCCAAAAAATTACAGAACTTTTTGAAAGCAGGAAAAAGTACTGTTAATATAAATTTCCTTCTAGGAATGATTATAATCATAAAGCAACCATAAGAGAAACTACTAATCAAAAGAGAGACAATTTCCGTTTGACTGCAAAACAAGTATTGTGTTGTCATTATACGAGTATGTGACAGCACTGTGTTACAGAAATGGTAAAGTAAAAGGATAAGAGTACTGAGTAAGACTCCGTATCATCATATCCTTGGAAAATTTCTGAAATTCTAAAGTCAGAAAAAAAAAAAAAGCATTAATCTAATTTTTCGATGGTTGCAAACAAAACACTGTATGTGATTATAGCCCCGAGAAAACTGAGTACTGTACTTCTTTTTAACGACACCATTTCGCAAAGAGTTAGCGTCGTCTTTCGAAGCTGCATGTTGGTAATGATTGTTGTAAATTCTGGCAAGTAATCGCTTTGAGAAAATGAAATATGAAGCGTTTTTCGGAGATGACTGTCAGCTTCGTGTACGGATGCTGCAGCGAATATGATAACAGCAAGAAATGTAAAAGTGATAAATAATTCGGCATATCTCATATAGGATCTCAAAATAAGTGTTTCGTTCGTAGAGAATGCAGTATAAGTACAGAAAAATATTCTGACTGTGAAGTAAAAAAATACCAAAGCCATCACCTGAGAAAGTCGTTCATCTACGAAAGAAACTGCTCTTGTTATTTGGAGATGCACTTGGTAAACGCCCTTGCAATTGAAATTCCGCCGATTTGTAAGTCGTGCCGTCAAATTAAGAAAGGCATTACGTAATGCAAGACAGATTGATGTGTAATAAATTCCAAAAGTGAAGGAAACGGTTGGCAAGGTTGCGTACCACACGAAATTGTGAAAGCCAGTCACTATCAAAACATTTCGAGGTGTCGGCTCAATACAGAGCGAAAATATGCTGTGCGAAAATACGGTATTACTACCATACTGATCCTTCAATTTGTAAGTTTCGTTGAACAGAAAGATGGATTTAACAGACAGCCATGTGATGGTACACAGAATAGATACGACGGAAAATCTTTTAATAAAACTAATTTGCTGTTTTTCTTGGTGAAAACATGATAGGCTGGAAATTGTTTTCAAAGGACTTGACATTCTTTTCCACAAAAAAGGCAGCATGATCCTCTGTAATAACAGCAAAACCTCACTTATAATGCCAGCCAGTAATCCCTTTTCGAGGATTTTAAACTCGAAAACGTCGAGATATAAGTAGAAGCAACATGTATACAGTCCTAAAATATTGCTCAAAATTAGAGTTGCGTAAAGAAAGCTTCGAAATAAAAATCCTACTTTCCTTCGTGACCAGTACTTAAACGTATTTATTCCCAATATCTGAAACATTATCAAGGTGCTGATGAACATATCTGTAATCTGTTCATTTCTTGTTTTAAGAGAATCGTTTGTTGTGTACCGTCTGACCCTTTCCAAAGTGGAGGAGAAGGCCTTCTTCACTATTCCCATTGAAGTCTTCGTCTCATCTGTAAGGATGGGAAATGAGTTTTGCACACGTCTGAAATATGTTCTCTCCAGAGGATAGATAGAATTCATCGTCTCGAAAGTTGCTCGTCCCCTTTCAGTTAAGTTTTAGCATCACTACTTTCCTGCGCACCTTAATATCTTGGGTAAAAAATCATAAACTCCCCTGCCGTTTCGATTACAAAAACAGAGTACATATTGATTCTTATTCTAAGACGTCGTTTAGTATTGCGATAAAAGTCACTAAAGGTTTTTGAGATTCTTTTCGCAATCTGCCGTCGCACCAATTCAAGTGACGTTTAATGTGAAGCATTTAATCAATTTTGTTTGCAAACTTTGGTAACTAAGCAACATTGCAACTACTTTAAAAGGTTTGCCTGTTTGTTCATCCCTTCATCACCTCTCCCTGCTTTTTTAATGTGAAAAAGAAACACCACTGTCAACATAACGGCGTCAATAAGCCATCAAGAAGGATCAACAGGAAGGCTTAGTGGAGCCGCCCGTACTGGAATATTTTCCTTGATCGATAGCTTGAAATTAGCTTTACGAAACACCCTTTTTTAAACAAAAACCCAACTGATAGATTAAAAAAAATATTTATAAAATGAAATTGTTGCGTGAAGCTGAAAGCACTAAGTAATGTTTTCAGTATTGTAATCGACACGGCAGTATCTAACGTTTATAAAAAACTTTTTTCGGGCAATTTTGTATTAGAAAGAAAAATTTCAGAAAGGCGATAAAATTGCAAACCATACTGAAATTAGGAACCACCTCCCTTTTTATAACACACAATGAGAAGACACCAATCCAAATTATACTCGATTAGGATCCACCTCCCTTTTTATAACACACGATAAAGAGACACCCATCCGGATTTCACTTTCGTTCGAAGCAACATTTCATAATGGCATTACAACAGATTATTGAAAATTATAACATGAAAATTAAAACAGAGTGAAGAAAAGAAAGCGGAGACACGAACTCACACATTGGATTGGACTGGAGTACAGATTTTGAAATTTTACTTTGGCTTTGCTTCTCTCCTTTCCTTGGAATCAATAGCCCTAAATTAGGGATCAGTCTTTTCCTAACCTCCGCGAGAGTGATGTTAAATTAGGACAAGATGGAGTTTCTCCACATTGGTGCCTCTATGTGAAATATTCTTTCCTTTTTTCATAAAAAAATTCGGTCGACATTTCGGAAGTTTAAGTATTCCAGCAAGTACAACGGAAACAGAAAGATACGCTATTTCCTAGTGGCAAAACAGTTCTTTACCAAAACTCTATCAGACGTAAAAATAATTTTTCAAATCAGACTTTTTGCAGCAGCGATATCGGGGAAATCGCAGCTTACCTTTAACCCTCTAGCGGGAAAATTGCGCATTACTTGAGAAAGAAACTACCCAAAATAGTTTCTTTATAAATGATATCGAAGGAGAGAAAAAAATTTAAACGGATGTTTCGAAGCAATGATATGGATAAAAGGTATTTTGATTTCTATAGCATCTGCATTTGCGCCCTCCAGCATTAAAGCTTTATGTATCGAAAAAAGACGGAAGGCAAGAATAATCGCTCTCACATTTCGGGAAAAATAGAGGAAAAGAGAAACAGAGGGAAGACAGAAAAAATTCTAGAACATATGTGTATGAACAATATTGACATAAATGCGATGTATAGCATCTAGAACATGGAGAGACACTGCATGCAATCAACCAGCTAGAAGAAAAAGACTCTTGCAAATGAAAGATAAAGATTTTCAAAATTAAGGTACAGATATGATCGGCTTAGAATTTATTATATGTCTCTTTTATTTGACCAATGAGCTACGTTAAAATAATTGTGTTTCAGTGTATGCGTGCAACATATAGCAGTAACAGCGTGACGTTATTTAAAATTACATGATAAAAATCCCTAAATCATTTTTAAATCTGTCACACTTAACATTTGAATGCAGTTGCTTACGTGGTAAATTAGGTAATTAGCTACAACTGCAAAACGCTGCAAATAGCTAGAGTGCGTGCTGGTATACAAATGATCCACGTTTGGTGTGATTGCGCATGATTGCACACTCTGTGGTAGCGTGCAAGCACGAGCCAGCAGCCTTATAAAGCGGCGTGTAGTCGATGCCCATGAAAGCGAAAAGCACCGGGCGAAGCAAGCAAGAGTACAGAGTAACACGAATGCCGGGTAGACGCCAGAGACGTCGATTTACGAAATTTACGAACTTTGAGAGAGGCCTGATCTTTGGGCTGAAAACAGCAAGGTGGTCGGCTCGCCGTATAGCCCGCCACGTGGATCGTTCTGACCATACCGTCCGACTCTCTTGGGAGCAGCGGACACGTGATGGCACTGCCACACGGCGGAGCAGCTCCGGCCGGACCAGGAGGACCACCGGTTGAGAGGATCGACGGATCATGTGCTAGGCACGAACGGATCCCACAGGGATCCAGTCCACTATACAGGCCATTCCCGAAGATTGCGAACCATTTCCCGAAGCCTCGCGGAAGCGAATCTGCGATCCCAGCGCCCATTACGTGTGCTGCCATTAACACCGGAACATCACCTGCTTAGTTTGCAGTGGTGCCAGGCCAGAGCGACGTGGAACGCCACACACGGGCTACGTATGGTGTTTAGCGATGAGTGCCGCTTCTTTTAAGGTACAGATGATCATCGTGTCCCGGTGTGGAGGTCCCCATGTCAACGGCACAATCCCAACCTCTCTATCGAGCGCCACACCTCTCCCACTGCAGGCAGTATGGTCTGGGGAGCAAAAGCCTACAATAGCCGATCAGCTCGAGTAGCGGTTGGTGGATCCTTGACGGGCCAGTGGTATGTGGATGAGATCCTACGGTCCCATGTGCTCCCATTCCTGGCCGGGATTCCGGGTTCGCTATACCAACAGGATAATGCCCTCCCGCACACGGCTCAGGTTGCCCAGGACTGCCTACGTCATATCCCGACATTTCCACGGCTACCCCGCTCCTCGGACATGTCCCCTATCGAGCGTGTGTGGGGCCAGTTGAAACGCCAGCTGCCACCGTAACGAACTATCCGGGATTTGGGGCACACCGTCCAACACGTGTGGACCAGTCTGCCGCAGGGCAACATCAGAAGCCTGTTCGTCTCCATGCCGGACCGTATTTCAGCCTGTATCGCCGCACCAGGCGGTGTTACGTGCTATTGAAGATGACCGGACCCCTCTGTAATTGTCTTGCGGCTCTGTTTTTGCCATCATGTGTATCATTCATCTGTATCATGAGGTCCATAAAATTTCAGTTCAATCCGATGCTTGCTTCTTGGTGCGCAAATTTCATTGTCCGTGAGTGTATATTCACACTTCTTGAACGACTAAGTATATACTACGAGAACATCTTCATTTCTTGTTCCACTCACGGGAAGTTCAAAGGATCATTAATGTAATGTACAGATACAATTTCTTTCGCTGGTGTCAACCCAAGTCTCAATAAGATTGCCGCCCCAGTAGTACAGTGCTCTAAGCGCTGGCTTCTGGTCATTCGTCCGAGATCGATTCGTGTTCGAATCCCGGTGACACATGAATGGATGTTGTGTTCGTCTTACAGCACTGGCTTTCCTCTTTCCCTGGAACCAGTGGCCTTAAATTAGTGACGGCGACTGCTTACAGCCCATTGATTTTCTCACGGCGGTCGTTAGACTCCCAAACAAGCAAAAACATCGCATGAAAACAATACGTATTCGTCGAACACGTATATACCAAACATGCCCTAACTCTTTCTCAATATCAGCGCTTCAAAAACTACTAGCAACTTCTCTACACCTCCACTACATAAATCTCCACTCTCTCCATTCTGTCCCAGTGTAGTCACTTTATCTTGCTCTGACTCAATGTCTGCGTTGCCGAAATGTACAAGCTATTTGGGAAAGTAATGTACCGTTCAGTGAGAAAATGCTCTACAAAGGAAAAACGAAATTTGCATTAGAAAACAGAAACTCAAAAGGAAGGTTATTTAGAGGTGTACGTCACAAATAATTGAATATAAATCAGTCGGAATCATACATTTCGCATGGAAATTCCTACGAAAGATTTTAGCGTTAAACGTATAAGTGAATCTTTTCGTAGGACTAAAGAGATTGTTCAATTTTTCCGTGCACTAATTTTTCCAATAAAAATGTATTACTTCTATAAACAAAGACATCGCTCTTTCCACGTTATAGCGTAAGGCAAACACACATAGCAACCGAAAAATTGTTATCTGGCCACTGCTGGGATCATACCCCAGATCTCTTGATATCTAGCCGAGTGCGTTTGCCTTACGCTACAACGGCCAACAATCAACGGCGCTATGTGTGTTCACCTGTCGGCTTCTGACATCACATATGCGTAGGATGGACTCAGCAACTGAGACGTCTCCATCAGGTGGGCATTAACTGCACAAGCTATATATTAATTATATATGTCTGAAGCTGACAGATAAACGCACATAGCGCCGTTGATTGTTGGCCATTGTAGTGCAGGGGCGAACGCAGCCGGCTAGATTTCCAGAGATCTCGGGTACGATCCCAGCAGTAGCCGGAAAAGAATTTTTCGGGTGCTATGTGTTGATAAACGTGGAAAGAGCGATGTCTTTGTTTATTCACTGACGCCGCGTATTTTGAAGGATTTTCATGTATTACTTCTAAAACTGCAAAACCTGTTATATTTTCGCATGTTATTTACCTTCATTTTCAGCCGCTGTTATTATACATATTATGCAAGTAATTCAAAAGCTTCTAAACGAAAAACGTAATCAACACACTTTTTTATAATATAAGGCTTATGATAGCACGTGATTTTATATAAAATAATGAATAGGTTAAGTAGCTGCTGTAGCGTTACTTTTGCTTTTCGCGTTGCCCGTCACGTAACAAAAATTGAATATGCAACAGGTTACTTTTAAAAAATTCGTTGCCTTACAAAACTAAGCACTTCAGAATACTTTGTATAACTTTATAATGGCGCTGCGAATGTCTGAAATTTTCTCTTTAGATCTTCAGTCATTAGCATAAAATTGGTAACTGATGTTTTCAAATCCATTCAGGTCACAGTTCTGAAGGAGACGATTAGAACAATTGAAAAGAAGAGATATGATTTGGTCCTTGGGCGTGAAACAATGGCTTCCTTTTTTCCCCCGAATTTGAAAAGGCATTGTAATTTCAGGAACCTTTTAGTTTTAGTCACTTGTTTCTTGTTACCCGTTGTTTGTGAACATCAGATATCTAGAAGAGTAATGGAATTGCTTTCTGTCTTTCTTTTTAAAGAAGTGCATATGCATTTCAAGGTTAGTAAGTGAAAACGAAACTGCAAAGACAGAAAAAAACTGCAACGTCCTCTTTCTTCTGAGACTACATTCAGATCTATTGAAGCGATGTGTTTTCAGAGAGTTGTTTACCCATCAGCTGGCATGAAAGTGAAGCATGGCTAGAGGGGGAGCGCGTGTTTTTCTGTGACCTACATTAAAATAAGCGTTTATGCTATTAATGAAGGTGTTGAAATGATCGCATACGGGGTGGAAAGGGATGAAGAAATGACTGTTGTTAACGTCGAAGGATCATCAAAAGGCGATATAAAAGCCAGCATCTTGAGCTACCGAACCAGACACTTGAATTCTCGTGGGAGTATCTGGAGCTCCGAAAGACCTCTTGTGTTATCAGATCTATTTTCGAGCAATTTAAGGAATACTTTTAAGGTAAGTCGTAATCCGGTGTATTTTACTTGAAACTAGCGATGAGAAATGTTTCTTCGTACGAAATAATAACAGAAACATAGCAGAGATCTTTACTAAAAATCTGTATATTTTTCTGTTTTGGGGTTTATACAAGCAGTCTCCCGTCCCTAATTTAGGGTAACGTGTTTCAGGGGAGTGAGAGAGCAAGTTCCTTAAAGCAAGTACGGGCCACATGCGTCAACCGGGACTCTAACCTGGCATCAGCTCAGGTGAATAAGGAGAAGCCGGCGCTTAGACCACCACCCACGGGGGTGACATAAATTTACATGACCCTTCTGACTGCGCAGAATAAACTACAAATGTTGTAAGGCTCTGGTGTTTCTTAGCAATTGAAATTCTCCTGAGTCCTCGAGCACAATGAGCTCTGAAGAAAAAAAGATAATTAAATTTTATTGATATATAAATCTCTTTCTCCCTCTATCTCTCTTTCCACACACACACACACACACACACACACACACACACACACACACACACACACACACACACACAGGGATTGGGCAGAATAATGTGAACATAAAGAAAAAACATTTTACGTACCTAGTAGAGTGTGGGACCACCTTTGGCATTCAAATCCGCATGAATCCGCAGAATCGCCGCATGCAAACGTAATGGTAGTTAGTGGGATGTTACACCATTCTTCATGCAGATACCGCTCAAGGTCCTTGCAGGAGGAGGATAATGTGATTTTACTCTGTTTTACAACACAGGCCAAAGTGGCTTGATGATGTTTAAGTCTGGTGATTGGGGAGGGCAAGGAAGGTATGAAAGTTCGTCCTCATGTTCCCCAAACCATGATTAGACATTCCGAGCTCAGTGAATTGGGGTGCTATCATCTTGATAGATGGAATCCCCTGCAGGAAACAATACCTGAGCCATTTGATGGACTTGGTCGGCCAAAATGCTTTGATACGCCCTACCAGTCATCCGTCCTTTCAAGGTGATCAAGGGACCGGATTAAAACCACGATATGACCACCCAGAGCATGACAGAACCACCACCATGCTGCACTGTTGGGAGGAGACAGTCTGGGTTTTAACGCTTCTGACGGTGTTTTCCACACGTAAACATGTCCTGCGGTGGGGAATAGTGTGAATGTAGATTCATTCGACCACATTACACGTTTCCATGCGACGGCAGTCCACGTTGTATGCTCCCGGCACCACTGCCGTCGCCGTTGTGCAATCACCCGGGTTACCAGAGGTTTTGCAATAGCAGCTTTGCCATGAATATTTGCTTTATGCAGTTCCCTACGCATTGTTTTCTTTGATACTATAGTCTGGAGATGCATATTGAGCTCCGCACTAATTTTCTGCTCCGTGGTCTTCTTATTACAGGTAACAATCCTCTTTAACGCTCTCCTATCTCCATCAGTCAAGACCGTTTTCTGGCCGCTCTTGTGTTTCGCAGACGAGGTTTTGCCAGGTACACGGTATGCTGTCATGACGCTAGACACAGCAACTCTCGATACCCTCACTACACTGGCGACTGTTATCACGGAGGCACCATGTCGTCATCCTGAAACACATTTTGCAACAAGACAGAGGTTCAAAAACAAAGTTATTACAACAAAAAGTGGTGGATACTTTTGCGTATTGCTACGTACGCAGCTGCATTAAAAGTCACGTCTGTGAGCGTGGTGTTCATATTATTCTGTCCAAGCTCGGTATATATATATATATCATCATCATCATCATTGTCAACCATTATCAATCCACTGCTGGACGAAGGTCTCCCCAAGTTTCCTCCACAACGGTCTGTCTTGTGCCAGTCTCCTCCATGTCACTCCCGCATACTTTCGAATTTCGTCCACCCATCTTCCATGTGGTCTTCTTCTGGGTCTTTTCCTGTCCCTTGGAATCCAATCTAAAATTTCGGCTGTCCATCGATGGTCTGTTCTTCTGGCAGTATATCATCATCATCATCATTGTCAACCATTATCAATCCACTGCTGGACGAAGGTCTCCCCAAGTTTCCTCCACAACGGTCTGTCTTGTGCCAGTCTCCTCCATGTCACCCCTGCATACTTTCGAATTTCATCCACCCATCTCCCATGTGGTCTTCTTCTGGGTCTTTTCCTGTCCCTTGGAATCCAATCTAAAATTTCGGCTGTCCATCGATGATCTGTCCTTCTGGCAGTATGTCCAGCCCATTGCCATTTCAGGGATTCAACTCTGATCATGATGTCTTCCACTCTTGTCATTTTTCGGATCCACGAGTTCCTCTTCTTATCCCTCCTGGTTACACGAAGCATGCACCTCTCCATGCTTCTTTGAGTTGTCTGCAGTCTTTGTATATCTCTTTTAGTTAAGGTCCACGTCTCTGCACCATACGTAAGCATTGGCAGGATGCATTGATTAAACACTTTTCTTTTAAGACATAATGGCATATTGCTCTTGAAAATTATGCTGTTTCTTCCAAAAGCTCTCCAGGCAAGTTTTGTACGCCGATTAATTTCTTCATCAATGTGAACCTCACTTGATATCTGCTGTCCAAGATAAACGTACGTGTCTGTTATCTCCAGCTTTTCTCCATCAATAAATAAATCTTCATTTCTTGTAAAAGCATTGAACATCACTTTTGTCTTCTGAAAGTTCATTTTTAATCCCACTTCTTTACTCTTGTCAGCAAGTTCCTGGATCATACTCTGCAGCTCTGATGGGGTAGTTGCAAAAATGACTACGTCATCAGCAAAACGAAGGTGGGTTAGATAATCTCCATTAATCTTTATCCCTTTGTTTTCCCAGATCAGCGACTGAAAAACACCCTCCAATGTGGCATTAAAGAGCTTCGGAGATATGGTGTCACCTTGTCTCACTCCCTTTCCAATTTTTATGTGTGTTGTATTTTCAAACAGCCGAATCTTTGCACTTGCATTTTCATAGATGTTATTAATAATATTAATGTATGCATCTTCAATACCGCAGGTTTTCAGAGCCATTGTAACTGCTGATGGTTTCACCGAATCAAAGGCTTTTTCATAATCGATAAAAGCCATGCACAATGGAAGTTCATATTCCCTCGCTCTTTCAATTAGTTCTCTCAGTACGTGGATATGATCTATTGTGCTGTAGCCACTCCTGAATCCAGCTTGTTCTCTCGGTTAAGCCATGTCCAGTGTTACCTTCAAGCGGTGTGAAAGAACTTTAGTGAAGATTTTATAAACTACTGATAGGAGGCTGATAGGTCTGTAGTTTCCGAGATCCTCAATGTCACCTTTCTTATGTAGCAGGATCATTGTAGCGGTGTTCCAATCCTCAGGAATCTTTCCTTCATTAAGGCATCGAGTGAAAATTTGGGCGAGTACTGTTTCAATTTCTCCACTTGCTTCTTGTATGATGCCTACAGTAATTCCATCTTCTCCTGGAGCTTTTCCCCGCTTCATGTTCTTGATTGCATGTGCAACTTCTGCTGGAAGGACTGGAGGAACTCTGGTACTGGTATCTTTCATGATGTCTGGAGTGCATGTATCATCCCTTTCATATAATTTGGAGTAGAAATCTTTCACTCTTGACAAAATTTTGCCTCTATGTCTTGTTACAGAACCATCTTCTTTTCTCAGTGCCATAATCTGTTTTCTTCCCTTACTGAGATGTCCCTTTGCTATCTTTAGGCTTTGGTTCTTTTCAATTGCTTTCCTCACTAGTTCACAGTTGAATTTTCTTACGTCTTCAGTGATACTTTTTCTTACTGTCTTGCATAGCTCTATATATTCCACTTTGGAAGTCACATCTTCTTTAGTTGTCCTCATCTCTCTTCTTTTTTGCATCAACATTTTCGTTTTTCCTGATAATTTGTTTACATGCAACTTGTTCTTAGACCCAACTAATTTTGTTGCTGTTTCCATAAGAGCTTTGGTTACTTTTCTGTTAACTTCAGAGATGTCCACTTCTTCCGATGTTAGGCCTTCTAAAGCAGAGAACCTGTTCTTCAGTTCCAACTTGAAGGTATTATGGTGTTTTTTAAGGTTGGTTATGTCAATATATTTTGTTTGTCTTATGAGCTTGCTACGTTCGAGTTTAGTGTTGAGGTGCATCTTATATCTCACTATTCTATGGTCACTACCTGTGTTGAACTTGTTTAGCACGCTGCAGTCTTCTATGACGAATTTTTTGTTACACATAATAAAATCAATTTCACTTGTCGTCCCATTTGGATGTCTCCATGTCCATTTCCTGTGTGGCTTTTTCTTGAAGAAGGAGTTCAAGATGAAAAACCCTTCTGCCTCTGCAAACTCAACGAGAGTATTTCCACGCTGGTTTCTGTTGCCGTGACCGAATTTACCTACTGAAGTTTCATTCTGTTGCCGTTGCCCTATTTTTGCATTGAAATCTCCCATAATTATTTTCAAGTGCTGCTTACCTTTATTATTTAGATGACAAATTTCCTCATAAAATTCTTCAATTTCTTCTTCAGGATGACTTGTGGTGGGTGCATAAGTTTGAATAATCTGAGCCTGGTATCTTTTCGAGAGTTGGATAACAAGTCGTGCAGCTCTGTCAAAGGAACTTTCAACTTCTACAACTTTATCCTTCAGTTTCTTGTTTATTATAAATCCAACACCACTAGTTCTGCCAGTATCTGTCCCACGATAGTAGAAGAGATGTCCACTTTTCAGTTCGATGAGATCTTCTCCTTTTCTCCTTACCTCACTTAGCCCCACGATGTCCCACTTGATCCTTTGCACCCTCTGCCTTCATGTCGCACTGGCCGCTGCCTTGGCCAGGTACATTCCAGCTGCCGGAGACTGAGGGCCAAGATTTAAGTTGTGGAATCATTTTGGAGGGGTTTGGCCATAACTCACCCCGCTGGCCAAGCGGGTTGGTGAGTGTGGGATAAAATTTCCTCTAATCCCGATGGTATAGTTATACCGCTATTGGCGGTCGTCAGAGCCCCTTTAGTGGGAACAGGATGTACCACGAGAAGGCGGGGTTGACATTTGTCAAGGAGAGGCTGTGATGTTACGCATCACCTGACCTTACATCCCCTGGCAGTATATATATATATATATATATATATATGATCTATTGTGCTGTAGCCACTCCTGAATCCAGCTTGTTCTCTCGGTTGAGCCATGTCCAGTGTTACCTGCAGAGTATGATCCAGGAACTTGCTGACAAGAGTAAAGAAGTGGGGTTAAAAATGAACTTTCAGAAGACAAAAGTGATGTTCAATGCTTTTACAAGAAATGAAGATTTATCGATTGATGGAGAAAAGCTGGAGATAACAGACACGTACGTTTATCTTGGACAGCAGATATCAAGTGAGGGTCACATTGATGAAGAAATTAATCGGCGTACAAAACTTGCCTGGAGAGCTTTTGGAAGAAACAGCATAATTTTCAAGAGCAATATGCCATTATGTCTTAAAAGAAAAGTGTTTGATCAATGCATCCTTCCAGTGCTTACGTATGGTGCAGAGACGTGGACCTTAACTAAAAGAGACATACAAAGGCTGCAGACAACTCAAAGAAGCATGGAGAGGTGCATGCTTCGTGTAACCAGGAGGGATAAGAAGAGGAACTCGTGGATCCGAAAAATGACAAGAGTGGAAGACATCATGATCAGAGTTGAATCCCTGAAATGGCAATGGGCTGGACATACTGCCAGAAGGACAGATCATCGATGGACAGCCGAAATTTTAGATTGGATTCCAAGGGACAGGAAAAGACCGAGAAGAAGACCACATGGGAGATGGGTGGATGAAATTCGAAAGTATGCAGGGGTGACATGGAGGAGACTGGCACAAGACAGACCGTTGTGGAGGAAACTTGGGGAGACCTTCGTCCAGCAGTGGATTGATAATGGTTGACAATGATGATGATGATATATATATATATATATATATATATATATATATATGACCGCCAATAGCGGTATAACTATACCAACGGGATCAGAGGAAATGCTATCCCACACTCACCAACCCGCTTGGCCAGCGTGGTGAGTTATGGCCAAACACCTCCAAAATGACTCTACAACTTAAATCTTGGCCCTCAGTCTCCGGCAGCTGGAATGTACCTGGCCAAGGCAGCGGCCAGTGCGACATGAAGGCAGAGGGTGCTAAGAATCCCCGGAGGACCGGACTAGGCTGCCATTTGATGCTGACCTTGGCTACCTATAACGGACGCTCCCTATCTTCTGATTCAAGGCTTCTTGAATTGGAAGAGGAACTACAAAGGATCAAGTGGGACATCGTCGGGCTAAGTGAGGTAAGGAGAAAAGGAGAAGATCTCATTGAACTGAAAAGTGGACATCTCTTCTACTATCGTGGGACAGATACTGGCAGAACTAGTGGTGTTGGATTTATAATAAACAAGAAACTGAAGGATAAAGTGGTAGAAGTTGAAAGTTCCTCTGACAGAGCTGCACGACTCGTTATCCAACTATCGAGAAGATACCAGGCTCAGATTATTCAAACTTATGCACCCACCACAAGTCATCCTGAAGAAGAAATTGAAGAATTTTATGAGGAAATTCGTCATCTAAATAATAAAGGTAAGCAGCACTTGAAGATAATTATGGGAGATTTCAATGCAAAAATAGGGCAACGGCAACAGAATGAAACTTCAGTAGGTAAATTCGGTCACGGCAACAGAAACCAGCGTGGAAATAATCTCGTTGAGTTTGCAGAGGCAGAAGGATTTTTCATCTTGAACTCCTTTTTCAAGAAAAAGTCACACAGGAAATGGACATGGAGACATCCAATTGGGACGACAAGTGAAATTGATTTTATTATGTGTAACAAAAAATTCGTCATCGAAGACTGCAGTGTGCTGAACAAGTTCAACACAGGTAGTGACCATAGATTGGTGAGATGTAAGATGCACCTCAACACTAAACTGGAACGTGGCAAGCTCATAAGACAAACAAAATGTATTGACATAACCAACCTTAAAAAACACCATAATACTTTCAAGTTGGAACTGAAGAACAGATTCTCTGCTTTAGAAGGCCTAACATCGGAAGAAGTGGATATTTCGGAAGTTAACAGAAAAGTAACCAAAGCTCTAATGGAAACAGCAACAAAATTAGCTGGGTCTAAGAACAAGTTGCATGTGAACAAATTATCAAGAAAAACCAAAATGTTGATGCAAAAAAGAAGAGAGATGAGGACAACTTAAGAAGATGTGACTTCCAAAGTGGAATATATAGAGCTATGCAAGACAACACGAAAAAGTATCACTGAAGACGTAAGGAAATTCAACTGTGAGCTAGTGAGGAAAGCAATTGAAAACAACCAAAGCCTTAAGATAGCAAAGGGACATCTCAGTAAGGGAAGAAAACAGATTATGGCTCTGAGAAAAGAAAATGGTTCTATAACAAGAAATAGAGGCGAAATTTTGACAAGAGTGAAAGATTTCTACTCCAAATTATATGAAAGGGGTGATACATGTACTCCAGACATCATGAAAGGTACCAGAGTTCTTCCAGTCCTCCCAGCAGAAGTTGCTCATGCAATCAAGAACATGAAGCGGGGAAAAGCTCCAGGAGAAGATGGAATTACTGTAGACATCATACAAGAAGCAAGTGGAGAAATCGAAACAGTACTCGCCCAAATTTTCACTCGATGCCTTAATGAAGGAAAGATTCCTGAGGATTGGAACAACGCTACAATGATCCTGCTACATAAAAAAGGTGACATTGAGGATCTCAGGAACTACAGACCTATCAGCCTCCTATCAGTGGTTTATAAAATCTTCACTAAAGTTCTTTCACACCGCTTGAAGGTAACACTGGACATGGCTCAACCGAGAGAACAAGCTGGATTCAGGAGTGGCTACAGCACAATAGATCATATCCACGTACTGAGAGAACTAATTGAAAGAGCGAGGGAATATGAACTTCCATTATGCATGGCTTTTATCGATTATGAAAAAGCGTTTGATTCGGTGAAACCATCAGCAGTTACCACGGCTCTGCAATCCTGCGGTATTGAAGATGCATACATTAATATTATTAATAACATCTATGAAAATGCAAGTGCAAAGATTCGGCTGTTTGAAAATACAACACACATAAAAATTGGAAAGGGAGTGAGACAAGGTGACACCATATCTCCGAAGCTCTTTAATGCCACATTGGAGGGTGTTTTTCAGTCGCTGATCTGGGAAAACAAAGGGATAAAGATTAATGGAGATTATCTAACCCACCTTCGTTTTGCTGATGACGTAGTCATTTTTGCAACTACCCCATCAGAGCTGCAGAGTATGATCCAGGAACTTGCTGACAAGAGTAAAGAAGTGGGATTAAAAATGAACTTTCAGAAGACAAAAGTGATGTTCAATGCTTTTACAAGAAATGAAGATTTATCGATTGATGGAGAAAAACTGGAGATAACAGATACATATGTTTATCTTGGACAGCAGATATCAAGTGAGGGTCACATTGATGAAGAAATTAATCGGCGTACAAAACTTGCCTGGAGAGCTTTTGGAAGAAACAGCATAATTTTCAAGAGCAATATGCCATTATGTCTTAAAAGAAAAGTGTTTGATCAATGCATCCTTCCAGTGCTTACGTATGGTGCAGAGACGTGGACCTTAACTAAAAGAGACATACAAAGGCTGCAGACAACTCAAAGAAGCATGGAGAGGTGCATGCTTGGTATAACCAGGAGAGATAAGAAGAGGAACGCGTGGATCCGAAAAATGACGAGAGTGGAAGACATCATGATCAGAGTTAAATCCCTGAAATGGCAATGGGCTGGACATACTGCCAGAAGGACAGACCATAGATGGACAGCCGAAATTTTAGATTGGATTCCAAGGGACAGGAAAAGACCCAGAAAAAGACCACATGGGAGATGGGTGGATGAAATTCGTAAATATGCGGGAGTGACATGGAGGAGACTGGCACAAGACAGACCGTTGTGGAGGAAACTTGGGGAGACCTTCGTCCAGCAGTGGATTGATAATGGTTGACAATGATGATGATGATGATATATATATATATATATATATATATATATATAGGCCTAACATCGGAAGAAGTGGATATTTCGGAAGTTAACAGAAAAGTAACCAAAGCTCTTATGGAAACAGCAACAAAATTAGCTGGGTCTAAGAACAAGTTGCATGTAAACAAATTATCAGGAAAAACCAAAATGTTGATGCAAAAAAGAAGAGAGATGAGGACAACTAAAGAAGATGTGACTTCCAAAGTGGAATATATAGAGCTATGCAAGACAGCACGAAAAAGTATCACTGAAGACGTAAGGAAATTCAACTGTGAGCTAGTGAGGAAAGCAATTGAAAACAACCAAAGCCTAAAGATAGCAAAGGGACATCTCAGTAAGGGAAGAAAACAGATTATGGCTCTGAGAAAAGAAGATGGTTCTATAACAAGAAATAGAGGCGAAATTTTGACAAGAGTGAAAGATTTCTACTCCAAATTATATGAAAGGGATGATACATGTACTCCAGACATCATGAAAGGTACCAGAGTTCTTCCAGTCCTCCCAGCAGAAGTTGCTCATGCAATCAAGAACATGAAGCTGGGGAAAGCTCCAGGAGAAGATGGAATTACTATAGACATCATACAAGAAGCAAGTGGAGAAATTGAAACAGTACTCGCCCAAATTTTCACTCGATGCCTTAATGAAGGGAAGATTCCTGAGGATTGGAACAATGCTACAATGATCCTGCTACATAAAAAAGGTGACATTGAGGATCTCAGGAACTACAGACCTATCAGCCTCCTATCAGTGGTTTATAAAATCTTCACTAAAGTTCTTTCACACCGCTTGAAGGTAACACTGGACATGGCTCAACCGAGAGAACAAGCTGGATTCAGGAGTGGCTACAGCACAATAGATCATATCCACGTACTGAGAGAACTAATTGAAAGAGCGAGGGAATATGAACTTCCATTATGCATGGCTTTTATCGATTATGAAAAAGCGTTTGATTCGGTGAAACCATCAGCAGTTACCACGGCTCTGCAATCCTGCGGTATTGAAGATGCATACATTAATATTATTAATAACATCTATGAAAATGCAAGTGCAAAGATTCGGCTGTTTGAAAATACAACACACATAAAAATTGGAAAGGGAGTGAGACAAGGTGACACCATATCTCCGAAGCTCTTTAATGCCACATTGGAGGGTGTTTTTCAGTCGCTGATCTGGGAAAACAAAGGGATAAAGATTAATGGAGATTATCTAACCCACCTTCGTTTTGCTGATGACGTAGTCATTTTTGCAACTACCCCATCAGAGCTGCAGAGTATGATCCAGGAACTTGCTGACAAGAGTAAAGAAGTGGGATTAAAAATGAACTTTCAGAAGACAAAAGTGATGTTCAATGCTTTTACAAGAAATGAAGATTTATCGATTGATGGAGAAAAACTGGAGATAACAGATACATATGTTTATCTTGGACAGCAGATATCAAGTGAGGGTCACATTGATGAAGAAATTAATCGGCGTACAAAACTTGCCTGGAGAGCTTTTTGGAAGAAACAGCATAATTTTCAAGAGCAATATGCCATTATGTCTTAAAAGAAAAGTGTTTGATCAATGCATCCTTCCAGTGCTTACGTATGGTGCAGAGACGTGGACCTTAACTAAAAGAGACATACAAAGGCTGCAGACAACTCAAAGAAGCATGGAGAGGTGCATGCTTGGTATAACCAGGAGAGATAAGAAGAGGAACGCGTGGATCCGAAAAATGACGAGAGTGGAAGACATCATGATCAGAGTTAAATCCCTGAAATGGCAATGGGCTGGACATACTGCCAGAAGGACAGACCATAGATGGACAGCCGAAATTTTAGATTGGATTCCAAGGGACAGGAAAAGACCCAGAAAAAGACCACATGGGAGATGGGTGGATGAAATTCGTAAATATGCGGGAGTGACATGGAGGAGACTGGCACAAGACAGACCGTTGTGGAGGAAACTTGGGGAGACCTTCGTCCAGCAGTGGATTGATAATGGTTGACAATGATGATGATGATGATATATATATATATATATATATATATATATATATATAGGCCTAACATCGGAAGAAGTGGATATTTCGGAAGTTAACAGAAAAGTAACCAAAGCTCTTATGGAAACAGCAACAAAATTAGCTGGGTCTAAGAACAAGTTGCATGTAAACAAATTATCAGGAAAAACCAAAATGTTGATGCAAAAAAGAAGAGAGATGAGGACAACTAAAGAAGATGTGACTTCCAAAGTGGAATATATAGAGCTATGCAAGACAGCACGAAAAAGTATCACTGAAGACGTAAGGAAATTCAACTGTGAGCTAGTGAGGAAAGCAATTGAAAACAACCAAAGCCTAAAGATAGCAAAGGGACATCTCAGTAAGGGAAGAAAACAGATTATGGCTCTGAGAAAAGAAGATGGTTCTATAACAAGAAATAGAGGCGAAATTTTGACAAGAGTGAAAGATTTCTACTCCAAATTATATGAAAGGGATGATACATGTACTCCAGACATCATGAAAGGTACCAGAGTTCTTCCAGTCCTCCCAGCAGAAGTTGCTCATGCAATCAAGAACATGAAGCGGGGGAAAGCTCCAGGAGAAGATGGAATTACTATAGACATCATACAAGAAGCAAGTGGAGAAATTGAAACAGTACTCGCCCAAATTTTCACTCGATGCCTTAATGAAGGGAAGATTCCTGAGGATTGGAACAATGCTACAATGATCCTGCTACATAAAAAAGGTGACATTGAGGATCTCAGGAACTACAGACCTATCAGCCTCCTATCAGTGGTTTATAAAATCTTCACTAAAGTTCTTTCACACCGCTTGAAGGTAACACTGGACATGGCTCAACCGAGAGAACAAGCTGGATTCAGGAGTGGCTACAGCACAATAGATCATATCCACGTACTGAGAGAACTAATTGAAAGAGCGAGGGAATATGAACTTCCATTGTGCATGGCTTTTATCGATTATGAAAAAGCCTTTGATTCGGTGAAACCATCAGCAGTTACCACGGCTCTGAAATCCTGCGGTATTGAAGATGCATACATTAATATTATTAATAACATCTATGAAAATGCAAGTGCAAAGATTCGGCTGTTTGAAAATACAACACACATAAAAATTGGAAAGGGAGTGAGACAAGGTGACACCATATCTCCGAAGCTTTTTAATGCCACATTGGAAAATGTCTTTCAATCACTGAACTGGGAAAACAAAGGGATAAAGATTAATGGAGATTATCTAACCCACCTTCGTTTTGCTGATGACGTAGTCATTTTTGCAACTACCCCATCAGAGCTGCAGAGTATGATCCAGGAACTTGCTGACAAGAGTAAAGAAGTGGGATTAAAAATGAACTTTCAGAAGACAAAAGTGATGTTCAATGCTTTTACAAGAAATGAAGATTTATCGATTGATGGAGAACAACTGGAGATAACAGATACGTATGTTTATCTTGGACAGCAGATATCAAGTGAGGGTCACATTGATGAAGAAATTAATCGGCGTACAAAACTTGCCTGGAGAGCTTTTGGAAGAAACAGCATAATTTTCAAGAGCAATATGCCATTATGTCTTAAAAGAAAAGTGTTTGATCAATGCATCCTTCCAGTGCTTACGTATGGTGCAGAGACGTGGACCTTAACTACAAGAGACATACAAAGGCTGCAGACAACTCAAAGAAGCATGGAGAGGTGCATGTTTGGTATAACTAGGAGAGATAAGAAGAGGAACTCGTGGATCCGAAAAATGACTAGAGTGGAAGACATCATGATCAGAGTTAAATCCCTGAAATGGCAATGGGCTGGACATACTGCCAGAAGGACAGACCATAGATGGACAGCCGAAATTTTAGATTGGATTCCAAGGGACAGGAAAAGACCCAGAAGAAGACCACATGGGAGATGGGTGGATGAAATTCGTAAATATGCGGGAGTGACATGGAGGAGACTGGCACAAGACAGACCGTTGTGGAGGAAACTTGGGGAGACCTTCGTCCAGCAGTGGATTGATAATGGTTGACAATGATGATGATGATATATATATATATATATATATATATATATATATATATATATATATATACTATCTACCAACAAATAATTGAACACCTGTGGTAGCAAAAGAAAACGAAGTTTGTTCACCTTCAATAGTTGGTGGAGCCTCCACGAGCGGCGATTACAGCTGCGACCCTCCGGGGCATATTCCAACCAGGCGTTGTACGACGGCTAGCGGTATTTTCTTCCACTCGGCTTGGAGAAGACAGGTCAGTTCCTTCACCGATTTCGGACGGTGGGGGCACCCCTTAAGTCGACGCTCCAACTCGTCCCAGAGGTGCTCGATAGGGTAAAGGTCCGGGCTTTGCGCAGGACAGTCCATTGGATTAACCCCATCGTCACCATACCAAGCCATGGTGGACCTCCCAACATGACAGGTGGCATTGTCATCCTGAAAGTAACGTGGGTCCACCCCGTAAAACTGCCACAACGTGGGAAGCGCATGGTCATCCAAAATGGTTCAGTAGGTCTCGGCGTTTAGTCTACCAGGAATTGCTACCAAGGGTCCCATGCCATACCAGGAGAAACACCCCTATAGCATAATTCCACCACCGCCGAACTTCACAGTTGGCACAATACATTCCGGCAGGAGGCGTTCTCCAGGCAGACGCCAAACCCAGACCCTGCCATCCGAACGGTAGAG
The DNA here is from genome assembly GCA_039090855.1 of Macrothele yani. NCBI lineage: Eukaryota > Metazoa > Arthropoda > Arachnida > Araneae > Macrothelidae > Macrothele > Macrothele yani. The sequence continues at coordinate 137,467,758 of CM077002.1, forward strand.
GGTGAACCTTGATTCGTCGCTCCAGAAAACCTGTTTACACTGTTCAACGGTTCACTGTGAACGTTCTTTGCACCACGTTAGCCGAGCAGCGCTATTGGACTTGGTGATCAAAGGCTTGTGGGCGGCAGCACGTCCATGATAACCGAGCAGATGGGCTTCCTTACGGATGCTATTCATCGGAAGAACACTGCCGGATGCCTGTTGAAACTCCTCGCGGATGTGGCCCATCGATTTGGTGCGGTTCTTTCGAATTTCTCTGGCCAGCATCCGTTGGTCTCTAACTCCAAGTTTTGTGGGTCTGCCGGGTCGGGGCACATTCCGACAGTCACCTCTTATCTTCCACTTGCCAATCATGTATAGGCCACTATCGATTTTGGGTACTTCAACTCGCTGGATATGTCACGTATGGATCAGCCATTTCTGTGATACCCGACGATTACACCTTTCTCGAAATCAGAGAGCTCCGAACTGCGTGGCATCTTGCATGCGACTAGTTGCGTTGTTGTTCTCCACACGATATTTCAAGGCGGCGGCCGTGACGTGATCATGACCGCAGATATCGTCGATTGCAGGGGTGTCCAATTACTTGTTGGTAGATAGTATATATATATATATATATATATATATATATTGCTGGTGACGTAGTCATTTTTGCAATTACCCCATCAGAGCTGCAGAGTATGATCCAGGAACTTGCTGACAAGAGTAAAGAAGTGGGATGAAAAACGAACTTTTAGAAGACAAAAGTGATGTACAATGCTTTTACGGGAAATGAAGATTTATCGATTGATGGAGAAAAGCTGGAGATAACAGATACGTACGTTTATCTTGGACAGCAGATATCAAGTGAGGGTCACATTGGTGAAGAAATTAATCGGCGTACAAAACTTGCCTGGAGAGCTTTTGGAAGAAACAGCATAATTTTCAAGTGCAATATGTCTTAAAAGAAAAGTGTTTGATCAATGCATCCTTCCAGTGCTTACGTATGGTGCAGAGACGTGGACCTTAACTAAAAGAGACATACAAAGGCTGCACACAACTCAAAGAAGCATGGAGAGGTGCATGCTTGGTGTAACCAGGATAGATAAGAAGAGTAACTCACGGATCCGAAAAATGACAAGAGTGGAGGACATCATGATCAGAGTTTAATCCCTGAAATGGCAATGAGCTGCACATGCGGCCGGAAGGACAAACCATCGATGGACAGCCGAAATTTTAGATTGAATTCGAATGGACAGGAAAAGACCCAGAAGAACACCACAAGGGAGATGGGTGGATAAAATTCGAAAGTATGCGGGATGTAACATGGAGGAGACTGGCACAAGGCAGACCGTTGTGGAAGAGGCTAGGAGAGACCTTCGTCCAGCAGTGGACTGATAATCGTTGACAATGATGATGATATATGTGTGTGTGTGTGGGGGTGTGGGTGGGTGTGTGTATTTAAAAAGGAATAAACAGTCGCCTCTTTTGTTTAATACTTGATTTTTTAAAGGTTATTTTGTATTTTAAAACGAAAGCAGCTCTGAAGAAACTGAAAATTTCTCATATCTTTTTCTATTTTGACTTCCGATAAAGAAACGTGTCGAGTAAAAGTATACAATTTCTCTATCTAGAGATGCAATTAGGCTCTTGGGAAGACTACGCGTTCTTACGAAGCAGATACTTTTCATTCTCTCTGTAAGAGCAATATCACTTTTCCCGTTCTACTTCAAGTGCTGAACAATTAATTTACTTTTTTCACGGCATTTCTTAAATAATTCAGATGTATCTGCGTTCCGTTGTATTACTGAACAGTGCATGTCCTCCATTTTATCTTCCGCTTTAGAACAGTATTCGGTTTTTTAGCACGTCTTTCGTAAAAAAAGATCGTGCTTATATTATCGGTTTATCCGTCCGTCCGTCCGCCTGTACCCACGGTATCTCTGCAACTATTAATCAGATTTCAAAAATTCTTTTTGCATTCGAAAGCTTAAAATATGCGAATGATGATCCTTTATTTCGTTTTTTTTTACGATGTACAATTTCGCCGCTAGAGGGCTTAAATGTAGATGATGTCGAATTCAAAAATACGTTTTATTCCACATATTTGCTTCTAAACATCCGATTGAAAAAAATATTTTATGTCGAAGAGTATTTTGGATATAGTTTATTTTTCAAATTACGCACAGATTTCCCGCTAGGGGGCGTAAAAGAAAATTGCATTTTTCCCGATAACTCTTCTTCTAAAACTCCGATTTGAAAACGTTTTTTTTCAGCGGATACATCTCCTGATGCACAATCATTTACATATAATTTCGAATTTTTATTAAAGAATACTTTGGCCACCAGGGGGCGTAAGTGTTAATTTTCGCTTCTGATGTATTTGCCATAAAATCTGAGCTTCTAAGATATCGATTGAAAAAATTCTCTCGTGGACTGATGCCACTCACATCGATAAACCATTTCGGAATAAGATATACATTCTCCGCCAGGTGGCGTAGATGTATATCTTATTTTTGTCAAAATCTCGACTTCTAGGAGTCCGATTTGAAAAATTCCTTCTTTGTTGGATAGTGTTTTCCGTGTCGCATGTTTTTCATATAATTTCAAAATTTTCACGCAATTCATAGACTTTCCGCTAGGGGGCATAAGTAAATTGCGTTTCCCCCTATATCTCTGCTTCTAAATCTCCGATCTGAAAAATTCTTTCTGCACCGGATACAGCTCCTGATGGGAAATCGTTTGCACATAATTTGTAATTTTTGTAAAGAAATGATTTGGTCACCAGGGGGCGTAAACCTTAATTTCTGCTTCTGATGTATTTGCAGCAAAATATGAGCTTCTAAATTCTCGATTGAAAATAACATCGTTTGTAGACCGTTATTACTCATGTCGACAAACCTTTTAGAAACATTTTCTCCTTAAAATAGTGCACGGTTTCTACGCCAGGAGGCGTATATATATATCTTATTTTTGTCAATATCGCGACTTCTAGGAGACCGATTTAAAAAATTCCTTCTTTGTTGGATAGTGTTTCTAGTGTGACATGTTTTTCCTATAAATTCAAAATTTTCAAGTAATTCATAGACTTTCCGCCAAGGGGTGTAAAGGTAAATTGTGTTTCCCCCTATATCTCTGCTTTCTAAATTTCTGATCTGAAAACTTCTTTCTGCACCGGATACAGCTCCTGATGGGAAATCGTTTGCACGTAATTTCAAATTTTTGTAAAAAATATTTTGGCCACCAGGTGTCGTAAGTCTTAATTTCCGCTTCTGATGTATTTGCAGCAAAATATGAGCTTTTAAAATCTCGATTGAAAAAAAGTCGTTTGTTGGACCGATACTACTCATGTCGACAAACATTTTAGGAACATTTTTTTCTTGAAATAATGCATGGTTTCTACGCCAGAGGCGTAGATGCATCACGTAGAAGGCCGAGCGCAGATACGCCAATTACCAATGGTGGCAATGGCACTTGGATGCACTTTTAGTCGGACACAGGCCGGCGGCGGCGGTGTTATGCTGTGGGTGATGTTTCCGTGGAGCTCTTTCGGCCTCATTATCTTATTTTTGTCAATATCTCTACTTCTAAAAGTCCGATTTGAAAAATTCCTTCTTTGTTGGATAGTGTTTCCGATGCGAAATGTTTTTCCTATAAATTCAAAATTTTCAAGTAAATAATAGACTTTCCGCTAGGGCGCACAATGGTAAATTGCGTTTTCTGCTCCTAAAATTCCGATTTGAAAAATTCTTCCTGTATCGCATACAAGACCTGACGGAAAATATTTTTCACGTAATTTCTAATATTTGGTAAAGAATGGTTTGGCCACCAGGGGTCATAAGTGTTAATTTCTACTTATGATGTATTTGTAACAAAATCTGGGCTCCTGAAAACTCGACTAAAATTTTTTTCTTGGACCGATACCGCTCATATGGATAAACCTTTTGTGAATACTTTCTTTCCTAAAATAATGCATGGTTTTCCCACCACGGGACGTAAAGTCACATCTTATTTTTGTCGATAACTCTTTTTCTAAGAGTTCGTAAGCTCACGATTCCGTTTACAGCAATATCCGATGGATTAAAGACCCGATTGAAAACCTTCTTTCTTCCGTCAGATACTATTGTTTTCCATACCGGTTCCATTGACTTTGAATAGCTTTGATAGATTTACTTTGCGTCAGAACGGATTCAAAAGACGTGCTTATTACACCCGAAAATTAGGTGTCATCTTTCTTGTTTCTTTTGCTTCTAAACAGCAGACAAACTCTTGTATTCTGTTTTGCCTTTCAGTTTGACTGGTAACGTACTCATATCCTCGTTCCGATAAAAAAATTCACTGGCGAGAAGTCACCATAACATTAGGATGCATTTCAAATCAGATTTTTAAACCATAATTTAAAAATCTTTCAAACCGGCTATAACACATCTTATCAAATAAAAAGTGGACTCCAAAAGTTTTTTTATTCTTGTAACAGCAATTGTCCGGACTATTAATGGTACCATTATTTTGAAATTAATTTTGACTTCGAATGATTTGGGAACGTTAGCACGATGAACAACTGCACGATGGGCTACCGCTATTGTGATAGCGTTGGAAAATCAAATTTTGAAAAGATTGCGATTACGATTAATAAACAGTTTACGAATAGTAACTGCAAAATGTAAAAATTACGCGCATTGTTTAACATAAATTTCAGCTTCCAGATCGTCTTGTAAAGAAGCAGCGTTAACATGACATCTACTAAAGAATGCACAATGGAAAGTTTAATCGAATATCCTCATAAGCAACCATTATCGCTCCACTACGGATGAAGGTTTCCCCAAGTCTCTTCTACAACATTCTGCCTTGAGCCTATCTCCTCCATGCCCCTCTGGTGTGAACTTCATCCACCCATTTCACACGTGGTCTTCTTTTTCTGTCCCTTAATACATAATCTAGTATTTCTGTTGTCTAACGGTGGTCAGTCCTAGAAATATGTCCAGCCCATTATTATGTGAGAGTCTTTACTTTGATCATGATGTTATCAACTCTTTTCATTTCCATGATTCTTCCTACATTTTATGGTTGTACCAAGCATGCATCTCGCCATGTTTTATTTAATTGTCCAAATCCTCTGCATGTCATTTTTATTCACGCTTTCCAACCGTAGGTTGAAGAAGCGTATATGCTCCAGCTTTGTCCATCCGTCTGTCCGTCCGTCCGTCCGCACGATAACTCACGTCAAATTGGTTCGATTTCGACGAAATTTTAGTATGTGGTAGGGGACCACCTGGGGACGAACCCTATTGAAAATGGGCGAAACAGGATCAAAGGTCAGGACATAGGAGCGGGATCCATTCCATTGCCCTTATGCATCATAACTTGCGTAAAAATGGTTCGATTTCGATAAAAGTGTAGTATGTGGTAGGGAGACAACTGGGCACGAACCCTATTGAAAATGGGCGAAATGGGGTCAAAGGTCAGGCAGGGCATAAGAGCGGGATTTATTCCATTGCCCTTATGCATTATAACGTGCGTAAAAATGGTTCGATTTCGATGAAACGTTAGTATGTGGTAAGGAACCACCTGGGAACGAACCCTATTGAAAATGGGCGGAATGGGGTCAAAGGTCAGGACATAAAAGTGGGATCCATTGCATTGCCTTAATGCGTCGTAACATGCGTAAATATGGTTCGATTTCAATAAAAGTTTAGTATGTGATAGGGAACCAACTGGGCACGAACCCTATTGAAAATGGGCGAAATGGGGTCAAAGGTCAGGCAGGGCATAAGAGCGGGATTTATTCCATTGCCCTTATGCGTTTATAACTTGCGTAAAAATGGTTCGATTTCGATGAAATTTTGGGATGTGGTAAGGAACCCACTGGGGACGATCCGTATTGGAAATGGGCGGAATGGGGTCAAAGGTCAGGACACTGGAGTGGAGTCCAATCCATTGCCCTTGTGCATCATAACTTACCTAAAAATGCTTCGATTGTGACAAAACGGTATCATGTTGTTCCGGAGGTATACTGAACCGGTTCTGTTGAATATCAACGAAATGGGGTCAAAGGTCATTGCACAAAGGCAAGATTTATTCCACAGCCATTGTTCTCATAACTTGCGTAAAACTGCTTCTATTGCGACAAATCTTTAGAATATCCTCGAAATGGGGTCAAAGGTCAGGACACAGGAGCGAGATTTATTCCACAGCCATTACCCACATAACTTGAGTAATAATTTCTGGTATGTTGGAAAGCGTATCATAATCAATGCATTGCATGATTTTACTAACTTGTTTAAGGTTCGAGTCTCTGATCCATAAGCAGGAACTGGAGGGAGGCATTCATTAAACACTTTTCTTTGGAGACATAATGGTAGACTGTTCTTGAAAATCGTACTATTTCTTCCAAATGCTCTCCCACCAAGATTCACACGCTTAACAGTTTCTTTTTTGGTGCGGCCCTCGCTTTATATCTGTTCCAAGATAAGTGGAGGCAACGGTTATTTCTCGATTTGCCACATAAAACTCCAAATTTCCAATTGTCGTAAAAGCATTAGCCATTCCATTAGGACCACCCCAGCCTAGAGAAAAGACCGCGCCTGGAGACCAATCGGTTCTGCAGGTGAAGTTAATAGAGTAGTATATGTATACAACCCAAAGACAGACTTTCGGTTAGTAGAGTGTTCGGTGTCAGAATGGGAAAAGCTGCTGATTTATCGGAGTTTGATAAAAGACAAATTGTGACACGGCTCCTCGGAACTACGATTCCAGAAACGGCGCGCTTGTCTGTTGTTCACGTGTCGCTGTACAAAGCACCTATCAAAGGTGGTGCACAGACGGACAAACGACAAACCGCCGTTCGGCCTTGTGTCGTCCACAGCTCATTGATGCCCGAGGGGAGCGGAGACTGTCGCGCATTGTTCACAGCGACAGCAAGGCCAGAGTGCGACAAATCACCCGCAGCTACAAAAGTGGGGATCAGGGAAATGTGTCACAGCACACAGTTTATCGCAGCCTTCTGCGCATGGGCATGTGTAGCCAAACACCTAGCCGGGTCCACATGCTCACTGCACATCATCGCCAACAACGCATGAAATAGTCCCAAGATAATCGAGATTGGACCGTGAATGATTGGAAGAAAGTGGCCTGGTCTGACGAATCAAGATCCTGGTGCATCACGTAGAAGGCCGAGCGTGGATACGCCGATTACCAACAGTGGCTATGGCACTTGGATGCACTTTTAGTCGGACACAGGCCGGCGGCGGCGGTGTTATGCTGTGGGTGATGTTTCCGTGGAGCTCTTTCGGCCCCATTATCGCAATAGCACAATCCGTGACAGCTGTCAGGTATCTGAACATCGTTATGGACCAAGTTCACCCATTCATGGAAACTGTGTTCCCTGCTGGTGATGGACATTACCAACAGGATAATGCGACATGCCACAGTTTCAGAATTGTCAAGGAGTGGTTCGAGGAACATGCTGGTGATTTTATGTTAATGTCCTGGCCTCCAAATTCGCATGACAGGAACCCAATGGAGCATTTGTGGTTCGACTTGGAAAAGCAGGTTCGCGCTAAATCACTACCACCCCGAAATGTACGAGAACTGGAGGACCTGCTGTTGACAATATGGTACCTGATACCCCAGGATACCTATCGCAACCTCATCGAGTCGAGGCCTCACCGAGTGGGCGCTGTTTTGCGGGCTAAAGGGGGTCCTACAGCTTATCAGGTTGGTGGTCATAATGTAAAGGCTCATCGGTATAATTGCCTACAGAAAAGCAGCGCTAACAGGTCATACGCTAAAGAACAGTCAAAGTAGCATGGGCTTAATCGCATGCAAGGAAATTTTGACTAAACTACAAAAAAGCATTTCTATCAGTAAAGCGATTATTGGGCAAAAGGGTAACTAACTTTAATTTGCTTCGAAATGCCACTGTGATGTCTATGAAGGAACTTTGTATAGCTGTTTAACAGTTTAAACATACAATAAAATGTCTGATCTTTGGCCAAAGCACTGTTTGGGATGATACCAGTTGATGCTTTAATTTGCAGATCATGACAAAAGTCCGTCCTTATTTCTTAGTCCTTAGAAAGGCTGGTTTTTATAGCAGACTTTTGAAAGGAAGAATACAATACTCGATAGGTCTTAAAGCAATAGTTCCATATGAATTGAAGACAATTAACAAAACGTGTAAAACATTTAAAATTTGAATAGCTTGAGAAAATTTCCACAGAAATTTGTAAGATAATCACGGAAATCATTTCTTAATATTAACTCATCCTTAAGTTCATTAGAGTATAATGAAACTAACTTCTTTAGAATGAATTGTTGTATTATGGAAGAGATTTCATGCACACAATTTTTCCTGTATTGTAAGGTGTTAAAAAACTCAGTGTTACCTTTTGTTTTAAACATTGTAATAAATAAAATTCGAATTTCTAGGTTGACCACATTTCCCCTTTTTTCCTGAAGATGGAAGCTAAGTTTAAGAATCTGATTCTTGTTTTCGAAACTGGTAAGTGAAAAAGTTTTGTGTTCTTAAACAAAAAAGCTATAAGACTATGCATCTGAAAAATTCTGAGGTTTTTCTACTTTTGCAAGTTATGCTATTCAAGAAATTTCTGTGTTGTCAAGTATAATAAATTTGGTAGAATAAAATTCCGTACGATGAGCACACTTCAGATAAGAAAAGTACTGCATTTTTGAAATGATATGTTTTTACTTAAGAAGAACTTATTTCCTTAAAAATAATATATACAATGATTTTGTTGGGAATGCATACTAAAAAATAAAGGAAATATTTATTATAAGGAGATTCCATTAATTTTCAACGGTGACGTCCTAAATGAACTCATTTTTTACTATACTATAGCAGCTAAGAAGAATGCCTGCAGTATAATATTTTGGTAATAAAAAGGTTGCCTGTTTCATTATGTTTTTCCTTTTACTTCTTGAAGCATGTTTAATCCACAGTTCAATGAAGATCTGATCCAAACTTTTACATCCTGATATTTTCTCTGCTCTTTTTTCCCCCACTGCACCCCTTCCGCCATCTCACTATTTGCTTCTTGGTCTTTTTCTCTACATTCTGCCATCACATGGAAACCAGTCAGATGCTTGCAATTGTCAAGATGAAAAATCGTCAGAGGTTCATTCTGTCGGTGTCGCTTACTCGGTTAGAGCAACTCACTCCGGAGCGAGGAGACGCGGTTTCGATTCCACTCAACGAGTAGTTCGTGTTCGCAAAAAGTAGACAATATCCATTTTAAATTCCTGATGAAGTAAATAATATTAGTGACATTTGGCTTGATTTAATCCGTTCCTTTATCCCTCGATCTTTCAGTGTAACACCAGTCTGCATTGTTTTTGTGTAACTCTCAACTTATTTGCTTTTTCAGCCACATTCCATGTCTCACTTTCATAAATTATGACATCACGCTCATGCTGATCAAATTATTTTCTTTTCAAGCGAATGGGAACTTCCTCTTTAAAAAGGTCTTAGATTTCTTTTTGTTTCGGAGTTTAACGACTATCATGAGCAACTGTGAGGGCTAAAATCAGGCGATCGTCCCTAATTTTGGGGCCGTTGGTTCCAGGGAAAATTTCTTTGGGGGTTTAACGATTACAGTAAGCAACCGCATAGGCTATAAGCAGTCTCCCACCCTAATTTAGGATCACTGATTCGAGGGAAGGGATAGAGCCAGTGCCGTAAGACAAACACGGCATCCATGCCTCTCAAGGACTCGAACCCGGACCCTTTTCGGAAGAATAGTTAGAAGCCAACACTTAGACCACTGTGTCACCGGAGAAGAACAGAGCCAACGCCATCATACTCTCATACCACCCATGCATTATCGGGACTCGAACCAGGACCATCTTGGCTCGGGCGAACGGTCAGAGCCTCAGGCTGCTACGCCCCCTGGGAGATTTTATCATAGCACATCTTTTGTAAAAAAAAATCTTGCTTATGATATCGGTTTGTCTGTCTATCCGTCCGTCTGTGGACATCATAACTCTGTAATTATTAGTCTGATTTGAAAATTAAAATTTTTGCATTTGGAAGCTTGAAATGTGCAAATGACGATCCTTTTTTTTTTTTTTTTTTTTTTTACGATACACAATTTCGCCGCTAGAGGGCGTAAATGTAGATGATATCGAATTCAAAATACATTTTATTACATATATTTGCCTGTAAACATCCGATTGAAAAGATATTTTACTTTTCGATTCCATATATGTCGAAGAGTATTTTAGGTATAGTCACTTTTTCAAGTTACGCACAGATTTTCCACTTGGGGGCGTAAAAGTAAATTGCCTTTTCCTCGATATCTCTATTTCTAAATCATCGGGACTCGAACGAATCCCGATGATTTAGAAATAGAGATTAGAAATAGAATATCAGAGGTTCATTCTGTCGGTGTCGCTTACTCGGTTAGAGCAACTCACTCCGGAGCGAGGAGACGCGGTTTCGATTCCACTCAACGAGTAGTTCGTGTTCGCAAAAAGTAGACAATATCCATTTTAAATTCCTGATGAAGTAAATAATATTAGTGACATTTGGCTTGATTTAATCCGTTCCTTTATCCCTCGATCTTTCAGTGTAACACCAGTCTGCATTGTTTTTGTGTAACTCTCAACTTATTTGCTCTTTCAGCCACATTCCATGTCTCACTTTCATAAATTATGACATCACGCTTATGCTGATCAAATTATTTTCTTTTCAAGCGAATGGGAACTTCCTCTTTAAAAAGGTCTTAGATTTCTTTTTGTTTCGGAGTTTAACAACTATCATGAGCAACTGTGAGGGCTAAAATCAGGCGATCGTCCCTAATTTTGGGGCCGTTGGTTCCAGGGAAAATTTCTTTGGGGGTTTAACGATTACAGTAAGCAACCGGATAGGCTATAAGCAGTCTCCCACCCTAATTTAGGATCACTGATTCGAGGGAAGGGATAGAGCCAGTGCCGTAAGACAAACACGGCATCCATGCCTCTCAAGGACTCGAACCCGGACCCTTTTCGGAAGAATAGTTAGAAGCCAACACTTAGACCACTGTGTCACCGGAGAAGAACAGAGCCAACGCCATCATACTCTCATACCACCCATGCATTATCGGGACTCGAACCAGGACCATCTTGGCTCGGGCGAACGGTCAGAGCCTCAGGCTGCTACGCCCCCTGGGAGATTTTATCATAGCACATCTTTTGTAAAAAATCTTGCTTATGATATCGGTTTGTCTGTCTATCCGTCCGTCTGTGGACATCATAACTCTGTAATTATTAGTCTGATTTGAAAATTAAAATTTTTGCATTTGGAAGCTTGAAATGTGCAAATGACGATCCTTTTTTTTTTTTTTTACGATACACAATTTCGCCGCTAGAGGGCGTAAATGTAGATGATATCGAATTCAAAATACATTTTATTACATATATTTGCCTGTAAACATCCGATTGAAAAGATATTTTACTTTTCGATTCCATATATGTCGAAGAGTATTTTAGGTATAGTCACTTTTTCAAGTTACGCACAGATTTTCCACTTGGGGGCGTAAAAGTAAATTGCCTTTTCCTCGATATCTCTATTTCTAAATCATCGGGACTCGAACGAATCCCGATGATTTAGAAATAGAGATTAGAAATAGAATATCAGAGTTTCATTCTGTCGGTGTCGCTTACTCGGTTAGAGCAACTCACTCCGGAGCGAGGAGACGCGGTTTCGATTCCACTCAACGAGTAGTTCGTGTTCGCAAAAAGTAGACAATATCCATTTTAAATTCCTGATGAAGTAAATAATATTAGTGACATCTGGCTTGATTTAATCCGTTCCTTTATCCCTCGATCTTTCAGTGTAACACCAGTCTGCATTGTTTCTGTGTAACTCTCAACTTATTTGCTTTTTCAGCCACATTCCATGTCTCACTTTCATAAATTATGACATCACGCTTATGCTGATCAAATTATTTTCTTTTCAAGCGAATGGGAACTTCCTCTTTAAAAAGGTCTTAGATTTCTTTTTGTTTCGGAGTTTAACAACTATCATGAGCAACTGTGAGGGCTAAAATCAGGCGATCGTCCCTAATTTTGGGGCCGTTGGTTCCAGGGAAAATTTCTTTGGGGGTTTAACGATTACAGTAAGCAACCGCATAGGCTATAAGCAGTCTCCCACCTAATTTAGGATCACTGATTCGAGGGAAGGGATAGAGCCAGTGCCGTAAGACAAACACGGCATCCATGCCTCTCAAGGACTCGAACCCGGACCCTTTTCGGAAGAATAGTTAGAAGCCAACACTTAGACCACTGTGTCACCGGAGAAGAACAGAGCCAACGCCATCATACTCTCATACCACCCATGCATCATCGGGACTCGAACCAGGGCCATCTTGGCTCGGGCGAACAGTCAGAGCCTCAGGCCGCTACGCCCCCTGGGAGATTTTATCATAGCACATCTTTTGTAAAAAAAAAATCTTGCTTATGATATCGGTTTGTCTGTCTATCCGTCCGTCTGTGGACATCATAACTCTGTAATTATTAGTCTGATTTGAAAATTAAAATTTTTGCATTTGGAAGCTTGAAATGTGCAAATGACGATCCTTTTTTTTTTTTTTTTTTTTACGATACACAATTTCGCCGCTAGAGGGCGTAAATGTAGATGATATCGAATTCAAAATACATTTTATTACATATATTTGCCTGTAAACATCCGATTGAAAAGATATTTTACTTTTCGATTCCATATATGTCGAAGAGTATTTTAGGTATAGTCACTTTTTCAAGTTACGCACAGATTTTCCACTTGGGGGCGTAAAAGTAAATTGCCTTTTCCTCGATATCTCTATTTCTAAAACTTCTATTAAAATTTTTTTTTTTCTTCAGCGGATACAGCTCCTTATGAGAAATCTTTTGCATGCAATTTTTTAATTTTTGGTAAAGAATGGTTTGGCCACCAAGGGGCGTAAGTGTTAATAATTTCGGCTTATGATGGATGCATTTGTAACAAAATCTGAGTATCTAAAATATCGATTGAAAAAATCCGTTCGTGGATCGAAGCCACTCACGTCAGCAAACCTTTTCGGAATATTTTCTTCTTAAAATATTTCATGGTTTCCCAGCCAAGGGGCGTAGATGAATATATTTCTTTTGTCAATATCTCTGCTTCTAATAGTCCGATTGTTTTTTATTCGAGGTTTAACGACCACCGTGAGCAACTCAATAGGCTATAAGCAGTGGCCCGTCCCTAATTTAAGACCACTGGTTCCAGGGTAGGGAGAGAGCCAGTGCCGTAAGACAAACACAACATCCATGCCTCACGGGATTCAAACCCGGACCCCTTTCGGATGAATGATCAGAGGCCATCGCTTAGACTATTGCGCCACCGGGGTGGCATAGTCCAATTTGAAAAATTCCTTCTTTATTGGAAAGAGTTTCCGGCGCTACATATTTTTCACATGATTTCAAATTTTTAAAGTAATTCATAGACTTTTTGCTAGAGGGTGTAAAGGTAAATTGCGTTTTACCCGATATCTCTGCTTGTAAAACTCCAATTTGAAAAATTCTTTCTGCACCGGATGCAGCTCCTGATGGGAAATATTTTGCATATAATTTCTAATTTTTGGTTAAAAATGGTTTGGCCTCCACGAGAGCATTAGTCTTAATTTCCGCTTCTGATGTATTTGCAGCAAAATCTGAGCTCCTGAAAACTCGACTGAAAATATTTTTTCTGGACCGGTACCACTCATATCGAAAAATCTTTTCAGAATCAATCATTTCTTCTTAAAATGATGCATGCTTTCCCCGCTAGGGGCGTAGATGCATATCTTACATTTGTCTATATTTCTGCTTCTAAGAATCCTATTTGAAAAGTCCTTCTTTGTTGGAGAGTGTTTCCGCTGCGAAATGTTTCTCATACAATTTCAAATTTTTCTTAACGCACAACTATGCAACTAGAGGGTTCCGTTTATAGCAATTTTGTGGGATTAAAAACCCGATTGAAAAACTTCTTTCTTCGGTCAGATACCACTGTTTCCCATATCGGTTCCATTGACTTTGAATAGCTTCTATAAATTCGATTCCTGTCAGAACGGATTCAAAAGACGTGCTCATTACACCCGAAAATTCGGTGTCATCTTTCTTGTTCCAGTTTTCACTAATCTCAGTTGTATTGTTCACCACGCTTTTAAATTCTAGTAAGCTGTTCCTGAAAAATGCAAGAGTTCGCAGTTTCATTCCTTTCACCTACTAGTGAGGGTACGTATATTTCGTGCTTTTTCTTTTGGCTCTTGAACATGTTTGTGTTTAATTTTAAGCCAGTCAGTTGAAAATACCTGGGCCGCCCCGGGGCGCAGTGGTCTAAGCGATGGCTTCTGATCATTCGTCTGAAAGGGGTCCGGGTTCGAGTTCTGGTGAGGCATGGATGTTATGTTTGTCTTACGGCACTGGCTCGCTCTTTTTCCTGGAACCAGTGACCCTAAATTAGGGACGGGCGACAGCCATTGAGTTGCTCAAGGTGGTCGTTAAACCCCCAATCAAAAAAAAAAAAAAAAATGCTTGGCTTAACTTGTGCAGTTTATTTTACATTTTCCAAATCTCGCAAAGTTTTAAGAAAAAAAAAAGAATTATTGGATAATTATGTTATAAAGCATAACAAGAATGAAACTGGAATGAATACGTTCTTTATTTTACTACAACAAATAAAAAACGGAATGTCTACATTTTAATGGAAGCCTGACATGGCTTGTTACATTCTAAATTTACAGTTGTAGCTGGTACTATTTGTACTGACAGAAATAATAATCTTCGCGTATACACGAAGGAGCGGCGTCGGAACCGCGAGAGCAAAGGGTGAAGTTGCCCCCGTACGCAGATGAGTGTGGAGGAAAACATCACATTTGCCCCCTCAGTTTTCTTCCTTTTCAAATTATATACTGTATGTTTGTGATTGGAGGTGTCAAATATTCGGGTTTTTTGTTTTTAAATAAATTTTGATTAAAATTGAGTATTGCTCTTCATTTTTTACCATGAACTATCTGGAAATCTGAATTTTTTTAATGTCACTCAATCCTGAGACGCCAAGAAAGTAGCCCCATTAAACAGTCCAGATGGCTCCCGTTTGAAGACCAGCAATTTTGTTTGATTAGGCGTAAAAAATTAGTCTTCCCCTAAAAAATTGACTAAAACTAAATAGGGAAATGGAACTAGGGTGAGGAATGAGATATAAGTTCCTTCAATGTTGAATTATAGCGTCTACGTCTACAATTCCTGCGGAATTCATACCAATTCGGAAGTATCAAGATTTACAGTTTAATGCCTTTGATGTGTACACTTAGTTTACATTGAGAAACTACTGTATATGGATATGAAAAGTGTTTTTTATAGATGAATGTTTAATAAAAAAGAAAAATTGTTTTTCAGCAAATTTTTGTAATGAAGTCAGCACGCCTTCTTGTACAGTAGTACGATAAATTTTATGCCAGGGTGAAATATTTTGTTCACAGATATCTTGCCCTCGCTGTCAAAAAAGAGTTACGACGCCGCTGACACGGAGGTAGCAAATTATTAGGAACACGCAACCATTACACTAAGATGGCTTTATAAATAGCTCACAAATTCTTTCCAGAATCCTTTCATGATCATGATCGTATGTAAAGGATTTTAAGAAGGAGTGTCTGACCCCAGGTTTTAAACAACCCTTCGAAATAGGAAACTAGGAGATTTGGGCTAGGGCGCCCGATAGGAAAGTGACACCGAAGCGAAGTAGAAAGGGGGAGGAAGACGTCCTCATTTATTACCGGGGGCAGTACCCGGGGTCCGACAGCTTAACGTGCCCATCCGACGCACGGCGGATATTTAGGGGATCGAGCGTTCGTACCTGCCTGGGATCGAACCTGAGGCCCTTTCCGTGGCAGTCACGAACGTTGCCCACTAGGCCACCCGCGGCCCAAGAATCCTTTCACGGATTCTGGGAAGGATTCAGACCCATACGAGGCTTAGATAGGGACAATACGGGAAAGACTCGTTATTTAAACTACTTTGAGAGAAGCATGGTACTGTAGTGGGCGCTAGGCGTGAAGAATCAAGCATCTCAGAAACGAAAAAGCTTTCTGGTTTTGGTAGAACAACTGCATCGAAGGTGTGCAATGAGTGGTGCACAAACAACACAACAAGCAGCCAGAGGTCTTATGGGTAGAAACCACTGATTAATGTTCAAGAGCAATGACGACTGGGGAGGATTGTACCAGGTAACAGACGAGCTCCATTGTACCAAGTAACCGCGCAGTATAACAGGGATATCGAGAAAAGAATATCACATACCCGCACTATAAAAAAATTCTGAAATTCACGACCCACTTTCCGTGATTTCTTTCGTGAATTAACGAAGCATATTTCTGATACAACTTTTTCCCTGAAATGGCGGAAAAACTCTTCAAACGCCAGAAAAATTCTGAATTTTCAGAAACCTTTCCTCAATTCCGTTCTTATATTGACGGTAAATTACCGTTTTCAAGACGTGTTAACGGGAATTTCTGAATTCTCAGAAACATTTCCGCAATTCCGTTTTTACATTGACGGTGAATTACCGTTTTCACATTGACGGTGAATTACCGTTTTCAAGACGTGTTAACGGAAAATTCTGAATTTTCAGGAACCTTTGCGCCATTCCGTTCTTATATTGACATTAAATTACCGTTTACAAGATGTGTTAACGGAAAATTCTGAATTCTCAGAAACCTTTACGCAATTCCTTTGTTAATTAACGGAAAAACTCCGTTCTCACTTTTTTCGTATCCGTATGACAAAAAAATCCGGTAATGGCGAAGATTCACGGGAATACTTGGGGTTTGATTAACTATTAAATTTCAATAGTCTGTGGAAGTATCTGATTTTGAAGTTCTGTAGCTAGATCGGATATTATGGATAGAATATTGCATGAATTTTGGTTACTGTGGTTTTCCTCTTTCCCATTTTGTGCACCAGCTACTATATATTATATATATTGTGCTACCGTAACAGACCGTGCAATTAATTTATTGCACAGGTGATTGTGCACCAGTCTGTGGAGTTCTTAAAACAAAAGCCACATAGCTATCAAGTGTAAATTTTACACAGCTGGCCACCCAAAATGCCACACCAAGAAGGAAGCATCCGATTGGCCTGAAATTCGCAGCATGCGACGCCAGCGAGAGGACATGCAAACGATTAGCATTGCAGGACATATGCAAATCATGTGCGCCCGGCACGCCACTGAGAAGCACTATAAGAAGGGTGCACAGAAGGCGAGATGTAAGTAGTGGAAGTGTGTTGTGCTGCTGGACCTGTGCGTGGGAAGCTTCCTGATGCCTCGTTGCAGAATACGGCAGTCATTCCAGCACGTTTCGGAGTTCGACAGAGAACGAATAGTGGCTTATCGCGACAGCGGTTTATCGTACCAAGAAATAGGCGCTTGTGTGGAACGACATCCAGCCACAGTGAGGCGAGTATGGATTCGGTGGGTGCAGGAGGGACGGACGGACTGACGTGAGCTGTTGCCGCAGCCGCGGCACACCTCCGAACGAGAGGACCGGCATATTGTGCGGCGGGCATTGACGGCTCGCACCGCCACATCACGAACGTTAGCGCATGAATTAGGGTGTGATGCGCAACTACCCGTGCCAGCACATCCGTTTCAACGTCGTCTGCAGGAGCGGGGACTTGTCGCACGGCGCCCATTGCTCCGATTACCATTGACGTTACACCACCGGCGAGTGCGGCGGCAGTGGGCCGTTGAACGCCGCACCTGGACTACGGAATGGCACGACATTGTCTTCTCCGAGGAATCCCGCTTCTGCCTGCAACACCACGATGGTCGGATCTGCGTGTTGCGGCACCGCGCCGAGAGAATGTATGACGCCTGCATTATGCATCGCCATACCGGTCCGTCGCCTGGCGTTATGGTTTGGGGCGCAATTGGATATGACATCCACACCCCTCTGGTACGCATCGCCGGTTCACTCAACAGCCACCGCACCATCTCCGACGTTTTGGAGCCTGTAGTCCTCCCTTACCTGCAGGACCTGCCAGCGGCAACGCTTCAACAGGAAACTGCGCGCCCGCACGTGGCACGGATCGTGCAACAATTCTTCACGGCCCACCAGGTGTCACTGCTGCCATGGCCCGCCTGTTCTCCCTATATGTCGCCCATCGACACGTCTGCACCATCCGCGGCTACGCCTGATGAACTGTGGCAACGTGTGGAAGCAGCCTGGACCGACATACCCCAAGCCCACATCCAAAGTTTCTTTCGTTCGATGCCGCAGCGTGTAGCGGCCGTTATTGCCAGCCTTGGGGACCACGCGAACTATTGATGTCTGCGTGTTCCGCAAGTCGCACGGGCCTGTAAGCTCAATCGTTTCATCTTTGTATCTGTTGTTATGTGTCCAGTAAGTCTGGTTTTGCTATCTCGTGTCCTTCTTGGTGTTGCATTTTGGGTGGCCAGCAGTGTATATTTAGAAGTTTTGTGACATAACATTACAATACAGCACATTGAACCTTCTCTTAAAAATATTGTTAGTTAAAAAAAAAATCACAAACCCCAAATCATTCTGTTGCTTCGAAAAACCACGATGAAAAAATACGTAATTTGTAATAAGACCTCTTAGAGAAAAAATGAAATTATTACAAATGTATGAAAAAAAAAAAGCTCCAATAGAAAAAAATTGACTGAATCCCTCACATTAATGAAAATCAAAATCCTCATCGCCCAATTAGTTTTACCTCGAATGTGAGTTGGATTCCTGTGACTTTCCGGCTCAGTGGTTAAGGCGCACGACTTCGACCCAAATCGCCTGCGCAAAATGATTCTCTCGCATAAGGGCTGAAATATTCGGACTGTTGGATTTTGCAAAATTTCAGTCTAAATACGGAAAAATTTGAAACGGATTTTTCTGAAATAAACGGAATTACTGACTGCGGAAAATATGTGAAAATGCGGTAGTTAAAAACAACGGGAACTCTTGAAGACGGAAATTCCGTTAAAAGACAGATACTTACCGCCAACTTTACGGCACGTTATTTTCAGAATTTTTTCTTCAATTCACACCCCTTAGTTTTTACAGAGCAGGTATCTTCATATTGGAGAGAATGGGATACAACGGAAGACTTCACCTTCGTGTGCAACACGTCTGTGCTGAATGCCAACAAATTCGTCTGCATTGGTCACGAGACACCAAAACTGAACCCTTGAGGATGAAAAAAGAGGTCACGTGGTCCGATGAATCACGTTTTCAGTTAATACACACTGATAGACGGGTCAGACAATATTGATTTGATATTTACCAATCGATGAATCCTGGCTGCCTAGTGTTAACCGCACAAGCTGGTGGGGGCAGTTTAATGGTGGTCTATTATCATTAAGTCCGGGCATTAGGCTAGGTTCTTTAATGCTTCCGAAACAGTATTTGGATGGCACAATGTGCCTTCACATCACTACAGACCAGACACCCATGGTGTTTCCTGATGGAGAGTGCTATTTCCAGCAGGATGGTGCACCATGCCACAAGCCTCGGATCGTCACAAAGTGTTTCCAGGAGGACGACAGTGACTTCAAAATGCTAAAATATTTTCCTCAATCCCCAGATCTTAAAGCTGTCCTTAAATGAGTGTTACAGTTCATCTTCTGCAATAGATGGCGCAAAAAATCACTCCTTGGAAGTGGCTTTTACATCTTGAGTGACTGTCCCAGAAGTTGGCGTGAGCGAATCACTGCAGACCCCATCATATCCTAAAAGGAAAGGGTCTCTCGTTGGCTGCACAATGACGAGACAAAATACATGCTGTTACGTTTTAACCAATGACATTATTTCAGAGTAGAGCTCAGTAAGTAGGCCGAATTTCTATAGCTCAAATTCAGGGCTTCGCTTCTAATGTACACATTTTCTTTTCACAAAATGAACGTACAGTATGATTTTAGATGATCTATAGAAGACCAGGTTTCAATCTCCCTTTTGCGATTATCCATTGATTTTTATTTGGCTCAGATAATTAGAAAAATCGGGCAGAAATAAGATATTTCGTTGCTTCCAGACAGAAATGCTACTATGCTAACTTATTGCGCCATCTAGCGCGAAATTGGAATGCTTTCGAGTTAAAGAAACTGAATTTAAAAAGAATTCTAACAATTTTTTCGGAATAATAAGTGTAGCATATATTAGCTGCAGGTCGTCTTTATTTGTGCTCAAAATTTCAAACACTACAAAGTAATAGTCTTCGAGAAAATGTGTACAAAAGAATTTACATTGCAGATATAGTGTAGAAGATGAACTCTAACACTCATTCAAAGACAGCCTTAACCCAAGTGAACATGTGTGGGATGAGACTGAGAGAGCCATTCTTACCGGGGAGATCCTTCCTCAACGAACATCCGACAACTGACGGACGCCAGTACACCCGCTTGGCTGAATATACCTGTAAAACGATATCACCTCCTCGTTGAATCCATGCGACTTCGAATCGAAACTATTTTGCAGGTGTTCTCTAAAAATTTAAAATTTAGAGCAGCATTTCAGCTAACGAAAATAAAAGGAGCAGTTTCTAACTTTACTATAAATTCCGCGGAACTTTCCCTATAACATGTTGCAGTTCCTTTAAAATGTTTGGTATAACCTGTTTTTCAAAAAAGAAATGCTGGCAAATGTGGTATATGACTCTTCGTCAAAATTTCGGCGAAATGGATCAGTTGTCACGTGATCACTTGTCGAAATTTTGGGCAGTGGATCTTTTATCACTTGATACTTTGCAAAAATTTTGACAGTGGATCGTTTGTTACATGATCCTTTATTAAAATTTGGGCAATGGATCGTTGGTGACGTGATCCTTTGTCTTAATGTTGGCGACAGATCGTATGTGTATATATACTGTAGGTTTTAATCAAACGTGTAATAGTTACCGACACATGATACGTCAAAATTTAGGAAAAATGGATCAGTTGTCACGTGATCACTTGTCAAAATTTTAGGCAGTGGATCGTTTATCACGTGATACTTTGTCAAAATCTTGGCAGTGGATCGTTTGCGGCCCGATCTTTTGTCAAAATGTTGGCGACATATCATATGTGTACATATATATTTTAATTATACGTGCAACAGTTACCAACACATGATACGTTGCTGAGAAAATGCTGTCTTTTACAAATGATCAGCGGTGAACATTTTGTCAACTGATCATTCCCCTCATATTCCCCATGTACCTCAAGCTTTAGTGGACCATGAGTGTAAATACAGTGTGATAAATTCCCGGCACAAAGCTCCGAAGAACTAGAGAAAAAAATCACAAGATTTGTTTGTCGAAACTTGGTTTAAACAAACAGGAAGAGTTATCCAATTAGAATTCTTTTTTTAATTTTGTTTGGTGTTTAAACCACTAGAAGCAGCGATCTCATCACCTGGACGAATTGTTTGAAGCTTTGCTTAGCAATGCATGTGCATGGTTACGTTTTTGGATTTTAGCGATACTCAGAAGTCAATCTGGAAGATTGAGAAAATGATGATCTATGTTAAATCTTTATTAGCAATAACTGATGTTTAAAATGGGTGTTTTGGAAGGAAAGTTTTGCTCGGGAAGGAAACTCTACAAGATCATGTTTAGATCCCTTATTTTTCAATCCTGTTTTTTCAGACATTATTATATATATTTATATAAAAGAACATCACAAAGAACACATGGTCCAATTAATATGAAGCTGAGAGGACCAAACTGGATATGTAGGCATGCAAAATGATTGCAAATCAATGTGTTCGTGTGCGGGCGCCTCTAAAGAAAATAGCGTCAAGCTTCATACGTATGAAGTTTACTTTTAAGCAGATGCTATCAAGAACACAGGTGTGTTTTCTTGCTTATATTCTTAAAGGAGTGTTGTGTATGGAAGTGCACTTATGGAGTAAAACAAAAGCAGCACAGTGCTGGGAGGTAGAAGAGGAACTGAAACATCCTTGCTAAATTCGCAACGAAGGTAAAGGGTTCATTAGCGCCCAAAAGGGTGTAAAACAATAGAGTTAATTTAATTAACGTTTGTAGTAACTATTATCTTAACGGTAAGTAAGTTTCTTTGTAGAACTCTAAGCTGTGAGCTTGTTAGGTTTGGCCTTCAGTTTTGACTATTATCTTCATTAAAAGCTTACTGAATAACTTTTAAGTCTTAATACTTCTTTTCGTTGACCACTGATAACTTCAGTGCTATTGCAGTTGGTAGTCTTTCTAGAAATGAAATAACTAATTAGGCATTTCAAGCAACAACCAGGTTGAATAACAAAGCTGTACTAAATTAAAAGCTTACTGAATAACTTTTAAGTCTTAAAACTTCTTTTCGTTGACCCCCGATAACTTCAGTGCTGATTACAGTTGGTAGTCTTTCTAGACATGAAATAACTAATTAGGCATTTCAAGCAACAACCAGGTTGAATAACAAAGCTGTACTAAATTAAAAGCTTACTGAATAACTTTTAAGTCTTAAAACTTCTTTTCGTTGACCCCCGATAACTTCAGTGCTGATTACAGTTGGTAGTCTTTCTAGACATGAAATAACTAATTAGGCATTTCAAGCAACAACCAGGTTGAATAACAAAGAAGTACTTACAACAAAATCTACTTCTTTAGGACGTCATCTTTACAGAGTTTCACTCAAATCAATATAAAGATTGTTCAAAATATTATCCAAACCCTCTGCGGTATTCACAGTGTACCACTTTTTTTGTTTTATTTGGCGGTTCAATGGCGACCATCATCAACTCAATGGGCAGTCACGCATCCCTGATTTAGGCGCACTCATTCCAGTGAAGGGAAAGAGCCAGTGCCGTAACACAAAAACAACATTCATGCCTCACCGGGGTCCGAACCCGGACCCATCTCGGATGAATGGTCACGTAAGCCATACAACTCTTCGCTCACTTTTAAATAAACACCAGTTTTTTATAAATGCAGTTATAAACTTTGTCTCAGAGCATTGAACGTAGAACATTAAATTATTAACGTAATCCAATTAATGAGAGAAAACTTGGTTAATGAAAACACCAACACTAAAGGTGTAACACGCAGACGTCAAGAAAACACAACTTCAAAGAAATCAATTTCCGCAATTATAACATCCCACCACCATGGCACACCTTTTTGGCTGCTTCTTCAATTTTATATATCTTCCAGTTCTAATTGGCCACATGTCATACTCTGACCTTAGAAGTGTTGCCAATCTCATTCCGCGAGAGAGAAGATATAGCATTAAGTTTCAAAAGGCTAAAAGAGAATGAACTGAAATTTACATAGAGAGGGCAACTAAAAGTGAAAGTTAATTTAGAGTTTACGTTACAAAACATTTAACGAGAGTAAACCAAATTTAAATGCAGAAACTCAAAAAGAAGGTTAAAGTAGAGTACATGACACAAGGGGAAGGCGATGTTCCAATTTAAGAACGCCAAAGACAAATTGAGGAACGGATATGCTATTCACATTCTAGTGGAGATCCTGTAAAAGTACAGATTAAGCCCTCTCCTGTGAGGTATCTATATAACCATTTCACCCACAGACTAATAAATGTATGCATGCAGACGGTACATGCTGTCTACAGGCTGTCTTTCTGCCCTGTTACAAACGGTCAGACATGTGTGTGGTGTACAGATGTACTGCAGTTCTAACTGCAGTGCTTCATCATAATTTTTAATAAAGAAAATAAGCATCCCAAACAAAATATTAGTCACTCCTAACAAAAATGACAGTTGGAAGTTACCGGTTGCACAGAGAGCGCCGTGGTAGCATTGTTGGGAGATAAATAGCTCTGACGTGGTCTATAGGTTCATTTCTGTCTCGTGCAGTCGTGAAGAGCAACGAGTGTGTTGAATTTAGTCTGCAATATGGGTGGTAAGACTGTCGTTACTGAGTAGCAAAAAGGAGACATCGTGTTTGGCCGTACCCACGGACACAAAGTGAATGAAGTCGCCCAATTTGTTGTTGTGTACTGTCCAGCGAGTCTACAAACATTGGTGTAGTTCGCAGTCAACTGAAAATCGGCGACGTAACTGTGGCTGGAAAACGATTCTCACCAACAGGGACCGCCGCCATGTTTCACGCCTGGTAACTGCAAATCGGTTTCAAACCAGATGAAACAATTGCTCCAAACAGTCAATGAAAGTCCACTCCAATCAACTTCCGAAAGGACATTGCGACGAGAAATGCATGCGATGGACATCTGGAGAGAGTACCACGGAAGAGGCCTCTTTTAACAGGATGTCACAAAATCCCACGTTATCAATGGACTCAGAGGCACCCACAGACTGATAATGACTGTGGAGGACTGCAAACGAGTAATTTGGTCCGATGAGTCTCGTTTTTGTTGGTACTCCAAAAATGAAAAGATTGTGTCGAAGGTGTTGTTCAAGCTGGAGGGGGTTCTGTGATGCTTTGGAGATGTTTCTGGTACCACGAAATGGGCCCTCTTGTTGCAGTGACGACGAATTTGAATCAGCATGCGTATCTAAGCCTTCTGAATGACGAAGTGTTGCCCTTTGTCCTACATCTCCAGGAGCAGCATCCATTGTCAGTCCTGTTTTCCAAGACGACAATTATCGTGTGACCAGGGCTAAAACTGTGTCTGAGTGGCACGAGGAACAATCAGCAACACTGTCTCACCTGGACTGGCCCGCCAAATCGCCAGATTTAAATCCTATTGAAAAACTGTGGGATCATTCAGAATTAAGGTGAAACGCCGGAATAGACACCCACGTACTCTGGCGGAACTTCGGGACCAATTGACACATGAATGGCTACAAATCCATGTTCAGTACATCCACAACCTTCTGGAGTCTCTACCACACCGGATTCATGCTGTTATTAAGGCAAGAGGGGACTTCACGCGTTATTAGGTAAGTTATCCCAGGGGTGGCTAATTGTTTTCCAGATGTGCTTAGATTCTTTTGGAATAGCAAGACTGATTGACTCAGGACATGCGTCTAATGTAGAGTTGAGTGTATCCTTTTCCTCAGTCACGTGCCTCGTATACACTGAGTGGCCACTTTATTATGACCACCCCCTCAATACTTTGTTTGGCCACCTTTTGCCTTTAATACTGCGTCGATTCTTCATGGCATGGACTCCACGAGATGTTGATAGGTGGTTTGTGGAATCTGAGACCATGCTTGATGAGTAGCACTTTCCAGGAGTGTGAGACTGCAGGGTTGTGGATCCTGCTGTCTGATGGCTCGTTCAACTTCATCCCAGAAATTCTCAATGGGGTTGAGATCTGGAGATTGTAGGGGCCACGTAAGCAAAGTAAACTCACCGGCATGTTCCTTAAACCAATCCTGTACAATACGAGCACTATGGAAGGACGCGTTATCTTGTTCAAAGTAACCATCGCCATTGGGATAAACCATCCACATGGCAAGATGCACTTGGTCCGCAACAATGTTTAGATATGATGTGCCAGTCAGACGTTGATTAACACGAATTAAAGGGCCCAAAGCATGCCAGGAAAACATTCCCCAAACCATAACTTTGCCTCCACCAGCTCGAAGAGTAGTAGCAATGCATTTGGGGTCCACGCTTTCGTGCTGTTTCCGCCAAATTCTCACTCTGCCATCGCCATGGTGCAACTGAAAACGTGATTCATCGGACCACATAATTTTTTTCCAATTATCGACTGCCCAATCCTTGTGCTCCTATGCCAACTGGTGACGTTTTCTCTTGTTAACTGCAGACAGCAAAGGTGTTCGAACAGGCCTTCTGCTGCCATATCCCATCCGATGCAGTGTACGGCGAACAGTGCGTGCAAAGATCATTTGAGGGGATCCTTGATTAAGATGGTCTGTAATTTGCTGCACTGTTTCCCTTCTGTTGTCTGTTACCAGTCTGGACACTCTCCGTTCCGCCCGAGCAGTCACTAGTCGATGACGACCACACGTTGCACGTAGATACCCAGGTTTTTGGCTGACATTCCAGTCTTTAAACATTTTAACAACAGCTGCTCTGGAACATTTCACGAATGCGGCGGTTTCGATGATACTCGCTCCATGGCTCCGAGCTCCTACAATCATCCCACGTTGAAAGTCCGTCAAATCGCGTTTTTTACCCATCTCGTCACCCAAACATCATTTCTACTACTGTCGCAAGCACTAAGCTTTCCCTTTTATATACTAGCCTTGCCCTCTGGCGGCAACAGCGTGCAGCCATAGCTCATTTGCGTAAAACTGTCAGGTGGTCATAATAAAGTGGCCACTCAGTGTATACGTAGCACTGATTTTGTGATTGCCTGTCGCCTTTTTGCCGTTGCTCCAGAAATAAAAAGACGTATTTTTATTGGCATGATAATACCTCCCCGAAAAATAAGAAACATTTCTAAGTGTACAGCATCTAAATCTGCAAGGAATCGCCTGCCTCTAATTTAGGGTAATAGGTTCCATGGAATAAGCAGAGTCATCATCAAAGGAGAAGCACACCACCTACGCCTTTTTCCCATGTCTCGAACACTCGTCCTGCTCAACTGATTTTTCAGAAGGCCACGCCTTTGACCTCTCGGTCGGCGTTTTAAACACTAATTAAGACGAATGCCATGAGAGTGTGTGAAGAAGGCAACAGCGTTGTTGTACGTGTGTGACAGTGAAGCTTTAAAGACGACTGTTTAATTTCTCAATTTTTGTGCCAGAATTTTTCGCTATTTCTGTACAAAGGATATTCTGTGTGCACACATTGTAAGCAACGGATAAGCTCAGCCGACTCGGGTACGTACGATGTGTATACATTCAATATCTCTCATCTGCTGCCAGATATGTTTAGTTGCATAGTTTTGTTTTTCTTCACTTTATCATGCTATGATAACTCATTTATATTTATTGAATTAGCTTCAAAAGTAAGTTACATCTCTTTTCACTTTTTTTACTTCCTTAATTAAAATATTTTAACTGCTATCGTAATAAAATGCTCAAGTTCATTGCATAATTTCTGGTTTTTTTATTTCATTATAGTATTTATTGCCTGTGTTGCCGTCTTGGCTGATCAAAAGGTAATGCATCTTGCTCATAATTTCGACGAGTTACTTAAAATTTCGTAGAGAAAAAAATTAAGTTTCATGTGGGGAAAAGTTAATATTTCAGCGGCACTGAAAATTAAGAGCTTTATTCTGTTCCATTCACGTGGAATCACATTATGGAAACAACAATCGTAGCCAAAAGCCCTGCACCAATAGGCCGAAAGTTATATTTTTGATGCTTGAAGTTAACTTATACAGCGTAATGGTAAAGTCAAGAATGCATATTATACATGATTTTAAAGGAAACGCTATGCTAAATTCAAATATTTTTACTTAATTTTATTACCAGTAACAGAAGTGAAGTTACAAGCAAAAATACAGCGTCTAGTCATAAAAATCAACAAATAGTGGAATTTGTGAAATTAGTGTACAATGCATTTAACGTAAAATTACTATACAGTACATTATTGACACTTGCAGGACACTTGAAATAACTGACAAACAAGAAAAATACGCTTTAACATTTAATTGGATAACCAAGGTTACTTAGTAACAAAGTGCACCTTCTTGGCATGGAATTAATGAGCTTCTGTAGTTGCCCATTGGTGATAGCACGGTACCATACGGCCCTTACAGACTCATTTAAAGTCTTTAACTGTGTCTGTAAGTGCCGTATGGCACCGTGTTATCATCAGTAGACAAATAGAGAAGCTTATTAGTTCCATGCCAAGAAGGTGCACTTTGTTACTAAGAAACCGTGGTTATTTACCAAACAAATACACTATCTACCAACAAGTAATTGGATACCCCTGCAATCGACGATATCTGCGGTCATGATCACGTCACGCCCGCCGCCTTTAAATATCGTGTGGAAAACAACAACGCAACTAGTCGCATGCAAGATGCCACGCAGTTCGGAGCTCTCTGATTTCGAGAAAGGTGTAATCGTCGGGTATCACAGAAATGGCTGATCCATACGTGACATATCCAGAGAGTTGAAGTACCCAAAATCGATAGTGGCCTATACATGATTGGCAAGTGGAAGATAAGAGGTGACTGTCGGAATGTGCCCCGACCCGGCAGACCCACAAAACTTGGAGTTAGAGACCAACGGGTGCTGGCCAGAGAAATTCGAAAGAACCGCACCAAATCGATGGGCCACATCCGCGAGGAGTTTCAACAAGCATCCGGGAGTGTTCTGTCGATGAATACCATCCGTAAGGAAGCCCATCTGCTCGGTTATCATGGACGTGCTGCCGCCCACAAGCCTTTGATCACTAAGTCCAATAGCACTGCTCGGCTGACGTGGTGCAAAGAACGTCGACAGTGGACCGTTGAACAGTGGAAACAGGTTTTCTGGAGCGAAGAATCAATTTTCACCCTCTACCGTTTGGATGGCAGGGTCTGGGTTTGGCGTCTGTCTGGAGAACGCCTCCTGCCGGAATGTATTGTGCCAACTGTGAAGCTCGGCGGCGGTGGAATTATGCTATAGGGGTGTTTCTCCTGGTATGGCACGGGACCCATGGTCGCAATTCCTGGTAGACTCAACGCCGGGACTAACTGCACCATTTTGGAGGACTATGAGTTTCCTACGTTGTGGCAGTTTTACGGGTTGGACCCATGTTACTTTTAGGATGACAATGCCACCTGTCATGTTGCGAGATCCACAATGGCTTGGCATGGTTAAAATGGGGTTAATCGAATGAACGGGCCTGCGCAGAGCCCGGACCTTTACCCTATCGAGCACTTCTGGGACGAGTTGGAGCGTCGACTTGAGGGGTACCCCGACCGTCCGAAATCGGTGAAGGAACTGATCTGTCTTCTCCAAGCCGAGTGGAAGAAAATACCGCTAGCCGTCGTACAACGCCTGGTTGAGAGTATGCCCCGGAGGGTTTGCAGGTGTAATCGCTGCTCGTGGAGGCTCCACCAACTATTGAAGGTGAATAAACTTCGTTTTTCTTTGCTATCACAGGTGTCCAATTACTTGTTGGTAGATAGTGTATTTAAAGCTTATTTTGCCTGTTGGTCAGTTATTTCAGTTACCAACTTTTTCTGGCACTGGTGAATGGAACTGAACATTGACCATCGACTCAGCTTCTTCTACCTATTGTTATCTCCTTTAATGATCGTCAAACGCTGCCGAACGCTAAAACGTCGAAATTAATTTCGGTCAGTTCTTCCCGAATTATTGCTTGCCGATATCGATCTCACAGATTCCAACTTCAAATCCTGTTGCTACCTAGACGCAGGCCACACACATCTACACCGCCTTCCTAAAGCTATTGATGTTTACACTAGCTACATCGGCACTGCCACTTTTCAACTCTCTTCACATTACATCGTTTTGGGCGCCTTACAAGTCCTGAATGCAATTACCACGTCAATCACACGCATTCAATCTCCCATATCACAACCTCTCTCTTTTTTCATGTTCAGCCTCACCAGGAAAGTCTGCCGTTCACCTCATACCATACATACACTACTACAGTTTTCTCATCACCCAGCATCCAAACTACAGCCAGCCATAATATGACTCGTGCATTCTTTTTTATTCAGGCAAAGTATCCCTTTCTATATGCTCCACTTCAAAAATATTGCTACTAAACCCCGTGTAACCTATACCATCGCTAGACGTCAATAGTGCAAGATATTTAAACTTTAAATACGTGCATTTCTTCAAACTGAAAGCAACCAAGCTTATGCTATTAGCCAGATACCAGATTTATATAACATATGGACACCCTACGAATATTGGATTAATGTCAGACCAGGCAGCGTTGTAAATCTCTCGTTACGAAATCTCACGAAAAAACTCCTTGAGACGGCCTGGGCCCATACAGGACTATTGAGTCATTGAAGACTCAATAGGGTTGTACTGCAATATTTTCGCCTGGACTTCTATTCTGACCTATGTTTTGTTTATTATATTGCTACCTCACTGCATTAATTCACACCTTCTTTGAGACTGTTTTAAACTCATTTTTTACAGGAGAATACTCGAACTGTTTTTCTCTTAACTTATTAATATTTATCTGTGATTCGCTGCAAGCCGTTTAGCGTTTTACTCCGCAAGAAAATGCCTGGGAAATTCGTATATAGTCATGTGTACATAGTTTCTCGTGTTGTGTCATTTTTTGAAATGTTTTTGTATATGTTGTTTTTTAATTGCAATCCTGTGTAAACTCTTTCAAGAAAGAAGGAAGGCTCCGTATCTAACGACCTACGTATCATTGTAGCTTAATCAATTTGTAAGAATCTGCTTGGTACGGCGGCACTGTTCTCACATAACACAGGAAATTTTGCTGTTTCATTCCGGAACAAACGCCCAACGTAGAGAGAAGGAAACCTTTGTTTTAAGGAAATTAGTTTACGGACAGAAATAAAGCTCAATCCATCATAGACCATGGGTAGAGAACTATCTGTCTACTGCTCCCGCAATGAGAGATTTCTTGCGCGCATGCTCGGATTTCTTCGTAGGGAGATTGATGTCGTGAATGCTGGGCAAGGGTGATGACTAAGGTTTTATTCCTCCAGCTGTAGAACATAATTGGAACTGCTATTATTTACACTGAAAATAGCTTTTCATTAGGACCACTTACCTAATAACGCGTTGGTCCCTCTCTACGTGCAATCATTGCTCGAAGACGCCTAGGAACAGATTCTACAATGCGTCGAGCATTCTCCATGTGTCACGTGACCCATGCCCTATGTAGCAGCTCCGTCAGTTCGGACTCATTCCGTTGAGGAGGATCAGCAGTTCTCACACTCTGTTCTAGAAAATCCAACAAATGTTCAGTTGGGTTACAGTCAGGGAAGTTTGGGGGATAAGGCAATATGCCGAAATTGTGCTCGTATTCCTCCAATCACTCAGTAGTTATAAGAACACGAAGACACGGTGCATTACCCTGTTGAAAGATGGCACTCTTGTCCGTGTAAACCTCAGACATGGATCGATATGATAGGCTAGTAGGTCCTGAAGCGTCCACCGTTCAGTGTTTATGGGATGATATCCAAAGGACCTAATGCTTTCCAGAAAAAACGCTCTTCAGACAAGAACACCACCTCCATCGGCCTGTTGCATCCCAACTGCGCAACCAGGGAATAGGGCTTCGTGGTGTTTACGCCCTATGTGAACCCGGCCATCAGCAGGGTGCAACAGACATGGGACTCATTCCTCCAGACGACCTTCTTCCATCTGTCGAGGGTCAATTGCTGACGTTCCTTGGCCCATGTGAGGCGCTTTTTGCGAGGACTGGGCGTCATCTTGAGTACGTCTTTGGTCTCCGGCTGTGGAATACTAGGAGAAGCCAGTTACGGCGCATGGTACATGTGGAAATAGGTTGAACTGCACCGCTGTTGTACTGGTGGGTGAGCTGGGTGACTGTTCTACGTTGTTTCTGAGATACCAGTGGTAAGCCCCCACGCTCACCTCTAGGATCAATCGCGCGTGGTTGACCAAAGTGAGTTCTTCTGCTGGATATCTGTGCATGGCTAATCCAGTCCTGGTACATCCTCGATACAATAGTACTAGAGCAAGCCAACAAGTGCGGTTATTTTCGAAATGCTGGCACCTACTCTCCGGTCCCCAACTATCTGGCCGCTGTCAAATTGGCTTGTGTTTCCCCATTACTGGCAAACGTTTACTGGTTATGATGGGTGTGCACAATTTATAGTAGTCGCACGTAATGTTGATATTACATGGTACTTCGTCATCGCTCCGAATATGTGAAATGGGTTCCCAATGAAAAGCTAATTCAGTGTATTTGTTGCGTAATACGACACTGCATGGACTTTGCCATGGAACCAACTTTTAGCACTTTTTATTTATTTCCCTCATTCTACCATGCAAGTAACAGCTGCTTTATATTGTATAGTTTGATAAATCTGCTTTTCTCTGCTTTGCTGATTCAGGTGGACCAAGATTTACCAAACGCAAACAACCCAGACTGGAATAATATGGATCGTACAAGTGAAAGTGGGGCTTGGAATCCCGTAGATGGAAGAAATCCACTACCAGGTCCGATTGGAGGCTGGGATGATGACAATGATAGAGGATGGCAACCAGGTGGAAACCAGGGACACGGAGGTGATCAGAGGAAATGGAAGATAGAAGATTCAATTCCAGGGGCTCCTGGACAGAGTTACCCCAATTACGTGAAGGTTCCAGAAACAACTTTTGATTGCCGATCTCAGAAAGACCCAGGCTACTATGGTGATGTCGAAGCTAGATGTCAGGTAATCGAGACCTTAGCATAATTCTTAGATACAATATATTGACAAAAGTCACAGGACACCCCTTCAAAAGCAAATGAACGGATTCTCTGCGTTGTTAAGATGCGCGGTACAGCTGCAAACGGTATGAAAACAAGCCGGCAGCTGACCGCGATCATATCGCACTGTGAGGTTGAGTGAAAATGTCGCGGCGGGAGAGAACTGACTTTGAGAAAGCAAAGATTGTTGGGTATTACATTAGTGGGTTGTCCATAAGAGAAACCGACTGGCGTTTAAACATACCTAAGTCAACTGTTTTGGATGTACTGAATAAGTGGAAGACACATGGCGTGCCTGAAGCAGCAAAACGTACCAGAAGATAAAGAAAATTATTGATAGAGGACAGCAAAACCCCAGGAGAGTACTAACAGCTAAACGATGGAGTACTGCACAACACCTGAGTGTACAGGTGAGTAAAAATGCTGGAACCTCGGTATGTAAACGTACCGTTCGTAGAGAACTTCATTCCATGGGTTACCGTGGTCGTGTGGCTGCTCATAAGCCTTTCATCTTCACTCGGAATGCTACTCGTCGTTTAGCATGGTATAAAGAACATTTATCGTGGACCATAGATCAATGGAAACTGGTCATATGGACTGATGAATCCAGATGCACGATCCATCAGTGTGATGGCGGTGTGTGGGTATGGCGGCAGCTGGGGAACGCTATTTACCACAGTGCACTGTTCCTACGGTCAAGTTTGGAGTTGGCAGTGTACTCATGTGGGGATATTTTTCGTGGTATGGTTTCGGCCCATTGGTTATTGTGGACAAACCTGTTAACCAGCACGTCTGCCTCGATATTCTGGACAATTATGTCCTACCAACTCTGTGGCAATATTATGGAACCGAGACTTGTTTGTACCAGCAGGATAATGCACCGAGCCATAAAGCAAAGACTGTTACGGCGTGATTTGACGATAATTCCATATCGTGTGTGGACTAGCCAGCACAGAACCCTGATCCTAATCCCATATAGCACCTGTGGGATGAATTAGAGCACCGCATAAGAAGTTTGGGACCAAGGCTTACTTCTAAGCAACAGTTAGCTGCAGCATAATGTACTGAATGGAAGCGCATACCTATCGCTGTGTTCCAAAACCTTGTCGAAAGCATGTCTCGAAGGGTCAGTGCATGCATTAAGGCCAAAGGTGAACACACACCGTACTAATGTATGTCAATAAATGCTATGTTGTGTTTCTCTTCTAGGCGGCCAGTGACCTTTGTCAGTATAGTGTATTTCAGGCTTCTTTTGGTTGGAAATGAAAGAAAAAGTTGCATTTCACAAATCCGCGATCAGCATTGTTTTCAATTTTTAGCACGCCTTTTGCAAAAAAAAAAAAAAAAAAAAAAAAAAAAGGTACATGCTTGTAATTTCTTTTTGCATTGGAAAGCTTGAAATGGGACAACGATGATCCTTGCTTTTCAGTTTTTTCCGATGCATAACTTAGCTGCCAGAGGGCATAAATGCAGATCCTATCAAATTCAAAATGCATTTTGTTCCATATGTTTGCTTCTAAATATCCGATTGAAAATATTAATTCCTTTCAGTGCCATTTATAACGAAGTCTATTTTGGGTAGTTTCTTTTTCATGTAATATACGTATTTTCCGCTAGGAGGCGTAAAAGTAAATTGGAATTTCTCCGATAACACTGCTTCTAAAAGTCTGATTTCAAATATTCTTTTTGCATCCGATGCAAATTCTGGTTCAAAATGTTTTACACGTAATTTCCAATTTTTGCAGAGAATAATTTGTCCTCCAGAAGCGTGAGCGTTAATTTCTGTTTCTGATATATTTGCTACAAAATGTGCACTTCTAAAAACTCAATAGAAAACATTCTTCCTAAGACGTATACCACTAATTTCGGATGACTTTTTGAGATTACCATCTGCTTAAAATAGTGCATAATTTTTCCGCCAGGGAACGTAGATGTACATCTTATTTTTGTCGATATTTCTGCTTTTAAGAGTATGGTTTGAAAAATTCTTTCTTTATCGGAGAACGCTGTTTCCGCAGTGAAATGTTCTGTGCATAATTTCAACTTTTCTCAACACATAAGTACGCCACTAGAGGGGGTAAGTTCAGGTCTCCGTTTACGTCATGTTTGTAGCAATATCTCCGGGACTAAAAACCCGACTGAAAAGACATTCGGTTAGATACTATTAATTATGGAAACATTTTGTTGTGTGTTTTCTTCCCAAAATAATGCACGATTTCTCCGCTAGGTGCGCATATTTTTAATGTATTTCTCCCAATATCTCTGCTTTTAAGCGTCTGATTTAAAACATCCATTTAACACCGGATGCCGTTTACCTTGTGGAGCACTTTATGCTTGTACTTGAGTTTTTTCTCAACTGTAGTTGAGAAAAAACTCAAGTACAAGCATAAACTGTTCCCAAGACTCTAACACAACATGTCGTTTGGTGGTGTATAACGTAAATGTCTTTTTGTACTGATACGTTATTTTAAAAACATAACCATACGATGAAATAGTTCCTAAATTAAACATTAACGGCCAGACGAAACATTTAAAACAGAAGTCAAACTTACGGAAACGATGCTTTATTTCTCCAGCACAGATATAGCACTTCACGATAGTATAGCAATCACATAACACAAATCCACCACCAACATTCCACCACGATCCACAGCGCTCTAACTTCACAAGCAACTGTAGTATCGTAGTTTATATCTCTCGTTGTTATCTCATAACAGGCATACGTTACGTTCATTCCACCTCAATTATGTTGCCAACAGTATTCGTTTGAGAGAAAAGATATCACGTTAAGTAAGAAGTATAACTGAGAACAAACTCAAGATTTACATAGGGAAAGAAACTAAAAGAGGAAAGTTAATTTAGAATATACGTCACAGGTGTTAGTGTGCATTTGTTTGCATCTGTGCTTCTAAAAACCATATTAAAAATATCTTTTCTGCTGTATGCCGTTCGCTGCATTAAAGTTAGGGAACATTGTCATCCTTAAATAATGCACAGATTTCCGGCCAGGAGAAATCTGTGCATTATTTAAAATTATTATCTGTGCATCATTATTTAAACATCGAAACCTTTTTCTCGTTATCTCTGCTTCCGGGAGACGTATTTGAAGTTATTTTTCCTTAGCATAGGTTTTGCCATGAAGAATACCTCTCACAAATTTTCGACTTATCGATTAGGCAGAATTCTTCCCCTAGAGGTCGTAGAGTGATATCAGGTTTCCTTCTATATCATATATATTTTCAGCTGTTTGATTTAAAAATCTCGCTGTCTCTGATACGTTCCTTTTGCTACGAGAAACATTTTATGCACCATTAGCTAATTTGTGTAAAATACTTTTTAGTCGCTAGTGGAAATAATTAGCTGTTTATATTGTGTTGGTGCGAATGAAATGTCCGGCAAAGGACCAGCACACATGGACGGCGAGAACGGAAAAGTAGAACAACTTACCCTGGCGGAATAATCCCCCTCGTCATCGACACATAGATGCCATCTGTTCGGCAAAGCCATGATCCAGAAACGAAAAAAGTCTGGTGGCTGGGAACAGAAGAAGTCATCAACTTCACGTTGAACCTCGTTGTCTGTCGTGAACTGTTTCCCAGACAGGAAGTTATCCAGGCGATGAAACAGATGATAGTCCATCGGAGACAAGTCCGTGGAATAGTCAGGATGAAGCAGTGCTTCATAGCCCAAGACACTAAGTGTCATCATCGTTCTTTGTGCGGCATTGTCCTGGAGCAGAACAACACCATGTTTGATGACCAAAGCCGATTGTTTCTGCAGAAATTTCCGGTGCATCTGGAGTAATTGAGCACCATAATGTTCTGCAGTAATGGTTTGGCCTCTTGCCGAGAAACGTCGATGAGTTTTCGCGGCTGTGGACCACCAGACAAGGAGCATCATCTTCTTGGTGTGTAGGGGTGGCTTAGGATGCCGTCCAGCAGGCTCTG
This sequence comes from Macrothele yani, assembly GCA_039090855.1. Classification (NCBI taxonomy): domain Eukaryota; kingdom Metazoa; phylum Arthropoda; class Arachnida; order Araneae; family Macrothelidae; genus Macrothele; species Macrothele yani. Next base: position 137,503,919 of record CM077002.1, read on the forward strand.
CCTTGCTTAACCATTGTGCATATCTTTTCCGATTATCATAAATGACCAACTTCTCGTCGCAGGGGACGATTCGATGCATTAGAGATTCCTGTTTATTTCAGGCAAGCAGCGACGTGTAGACTTCCAAACACCTAGTCTTGTTGGCACTTATGAGGCAGCCACACGTCCAGCTTTTTGACCTTACCCAGCACAGCCGGACGCCGAACAACTGTCGTGTGGTGGACACCTACCTTTGCTGCTATCTCACGACACGTTTTTTGGGAGTCCGCTTCAACCACGCGTAACATAAAATCGTCAGAAATGGCAACAGGTCGGTGACCACGAGCTACGTTCTGCAGGTCCGTATCTTCGTTTCGAAACTTCACAAACCATCGCCGAATGGTTCGTTCTTTCGTTGGCTGTATTCTCCCCAAAAAGCTTTGTTGGCGTTTCGCGCGGCAATTCCTGCACAATGGCCCAGTTTAAATTCATACAGGAAGATGACTCTAAAATCTGGCATCTGCATGTTTCCTTTGCAAGCCAAATTACGTCCAAACAAACCACGCCTGAACAGTGCTCTTCGCACACGTGCTAGCTATTTATAGTAACTCTGTGACGTAATATCCTCAACACCTGCGGGTGGTTCCATTCCGCTGTGGTTGGAACCTGCCACCACTGTTCGTTCGCGCCGGACATTTCATCCGCACCATTATTTCTGGATGTTTTACCGATTGTAAAAATCCGGTTGATTTGTTTTCTAATCGGTTCCATTGAATATGAATAACTTTGAAAATTTTTATTCATGTCGGAAAGGGTTCAAAAGACGTTCTCATTACAACCGAAAATTCGTTGTTATTTTTCTTGTTGTTTATACATCGGAATCGTTACAGTTTTTGCATCCCCCTTACGTAGGCCTGTTGTTATTTTTACGACCCACCCCGCCATTAATTAGGGCGTGGTGGATGTGCGAAATTAATTAGGTATTAATTAATTAAGTTCGAGGCTGTATTGGAGTTAAAAAGTGCAAACAGCATCAAGTTTTATCTGGGGGTTAGGAAAGAAAAGATATGAAGAATTCTCCTTCTGTTTGGGTGGTCGGAGTTTCTTGAGTTTTGAAGTCGTAAATCGTAGGTCGCAGCTGACGTCCAGTCTAAACATACGGAAGGAACATTTCGAGACAATATATTGAAGGCCACTTGTATAAATGAATGAAAATAGGGGACAAGAGGTTGAGTGAATAATCGTAAATTCGTCGACTGTTCAGTGCATTTGCGAGAACAGTTGCTCTCCTTTTGTGTGGTCCGGTAGGAAAACAAGTTTGCGCGTTTGGCGTGGAAAATAAGGAAGAAATTCCAGTTGTCTGTACGTTCTCCGATGTGAAAGGCGAGATGTCTTGGAGCTACTATGTGATTCGGGAAAAATGAAACTGCAAACCTCCCGCATTTTGTAAGAAACGGAGGATTGGCAACACGAGGGCATCTGGGTAGGCCAGATTGCCATTAAAGTAGCTGAATACCTATATCCGCGTGACAAATCAGCAAATCCTGTGCTACAAAACCATACAATAACTTGCAACTGGTTGGCCAGTAGATTACGAAGCTGCGGAGAAATTGAGATGTCTGCGTTAGCTCCAAAGAGAAGCGACGCCAAAATACGGAACTCGGGCTGGAAACGCTAAGAACAACGTTGGGAATCGTCAGCACGGTCATCCCATAACAGATACCGCCAAGGCGGTGTGGCGGAGCTCCATCAACAACAACATGTTTGTGTGTATGAAACAGCGATAACAGGGCAACCCCTCCGTGAGAAAGCGACGGGGCTATGCACGCACAAAAGATATCGGCAGCGTAATAGCAGTGTGTGGATACCTAAAAAATAAACAGGTGAAATATTAATTACATATTGGATTCAATGATGACAGCCCCATCCATGTAAGCAGAAACATTTTGTTTTTGTTATTACATCTGCTACACGATTAGTTGAGGAACTGAACGGGCATATTGTAAGAACTGAACTGTAGAATTTAAGTTCATTAAAACTATCTAGCGGGAACAGATTTAGGTCAAAGTTGACCGAACACTTATGTTAAGAAGACAACTAATTTTGATTCGTATGTAAGCCATTGTCATTTTTTTATAGCCAATTAAATGTTTATTTAGTGCACTCAGCGCAGTCATAGAACACATTATTTATGTGTACGAATGTGATTGATTTGAATTGTTTGAGAGTATGCACATATAATACAGTCTTCGCGCCAAGAACAACGTCGAATGACCGCGGAAAGAGAAATAGAATAATTGCTCGGCCACGGTTGTGACATTGGTTGACCGCAGTGAGATAGCGGCCGCGATCGTTATATTGGTGGCAGCGGCTGAGGTCGTTACATTATCTACCTTCGCTTATATCTCTTTTGTGCTGCTTGGCCCTGGTTTGGATAGATCTCTTGGTTTTCCTCAATCTCTATCATGTTTCTTATTCCTAGTTTGGATGAATCCCTTGGCGATTCTTAACCCTAATATATTTCTCTTGGTGTTTTATCCTGGTATGTCTTTTGGTATTCATTAATCCTGATATACCTCTCTTGTGCTTCTTAGTCTTGGTTTGGGTGAATCTATTGGTGCTCTTAGTACTTAGTGTGTCTTGTGTTCCTCCGTAGCGGTTTGGATGAACCACTATGTATTTGCATTCAAACATAAAAAAGGTTCCTTTTAAATAATACTAATTAAAAACATTTAATGAGTTCGCTATTTTTCATTTTCATAATCTCAGCATTTCAGAAAAATGGGCGCAAATCATCTAGATTCTAACACAAGTTTTCTCTTGTTAGAACAACGTGTATTTATTTTTCAGCTTATGACAGACATTGCGTGCCAAACAAGTTATGATTTACATAAAATGAAATGCTGTTATATTGCTGTCGTCATAGTATATAGGACACTGATTTTTGGTGCAATCATGATGATGTGCTGCACAGAACGTCTAGAAATTCTAAAAGAAAGGAAGTTTTTCTCATTCAATTTCGTGAACCCCTCTGAACTCTGGACGACGAAAAGCGGCGATATTTCTAGATAAAGGAAGGCTACCGCTTTGCTGCGAGAGTACCAATCTAACGACAGAAATCGGTACAGAGTTTTGTAAAATTCTGTCTTTCTCTAAAAATTAAGAACGTGTGTGGTTCTTGTAACACTGTGGATTTGGACAAATAGGGACACAGATTTATCCTTCCAATCCAAAATCAAAGGTCTGTGTAAGGTATTTTGTCTTCTTTTCTTCAGATTCAGAGTGTCTGACTTCGCGACCAGAATTAAACTACCGTCTGCAGTTTCACTGTGCTAACCTCTATTTTTCTGGTATAAATTTCAGTGACTAAGACTGAAATTTATACCAGAAAAATAACTGTTTTTCATGAATTCCGTTTAATCCCATATTGCTGAACTATGCATAAGATTTATGATTCAGTTTCTTAAATTCTTGTTTAGTTAATGAGTGTTGGTAACATTGTTTTTTTTTCAGGTATTCCATATTTGCCAGATTGATGGAAGACAGAACTCTTTCCTGTGTCCCGTGGGAACTGTCTTTGACCAAAAGACACTGGTGTGTGATTGGTGGTTCAACGTGAACTGCGCTGAAACTCCCAACCATTACGTAGTAAATGCTAATTTATATAAAGAAGATGGATCCATTCATTCCGAATGGGGTGCAAGGAAAGGGGACCAATCAGGAAACTGGGGAAATGTGGCTCAACCAATGCCAGATGGGGCCGTGAGCTGGACAATGGGGAACAATCATGGCGGAGGTTCTGGAGCACAAAACAACCCCGCAAAAGGCAACTGGGGAGGACCTAGTGCAACGAATCGTGACAGAGGATCTGAAGCATGGGGTGTTTCTGGAGGTTTTACTGGAAACAGACTAGGAGGAGGAGCAGCATCTCGAAACAGAAATCCTTTTGATGAATTCAACGGCAGTAGAAACATGAAAGGCTCGTCAACCAGACGACTCAGACCTGGGAGATTAAATTCGGGAAACACCATGAGGAGAAACTTTGGAAATCAGAAAGGCGGGAGTCGAAGATCGGGAGAATCACGCTGGCCCTCTTCCAATAACAAAGGGGGTTTTAGAAATGGCAATTATGGGAGAGAACAACGTCATATGAAAGGTAATTTTGGCGAGATGAATGATTTCCAAAACAGAGAGAATGCGTTTTCGTCTTGGGATAGTTCACGTAACAACCTGAAAGGGCAAAACCTCTTGGATAGGTCATTGCAGGGAGAGAAAGGTTCAGCTTTTCAAGAAGGGAATACACAGCAACACTTGGGAGGCAGACGACAGGTGTCATGGACAAACGCTGTCAATCATGGCCCTGCAACGAATTTGAACAAAGGAGACAATCGAATAAATCAAGGACTTCAGAATGACGACAGACGTATGCAGCAAGAGTCCTTTGAAAAGGGTTTCCAGCTCCAAGGACAAGGACGTGCTTCCAATCTGTTCCCATCTATCCATGACGGTGAATGGAGAGCTCCAGAGAGTGGAACTCAGGAGGTGTCGTCGGCATGGAATGGCCCACAAGCAAACCTTTTACAGTGGAATGATGATCGTGATCGACATCGAGATTATGACTACGACTACTGACAGTACAAAGTGGAGAAAAAGAAAACAGCAGAGTCGTCTTAATATGTGCGAATTAAATCTACCTCATTAATTTAATATCTTCTGCTCAAAATTAAACAACAAAATGCGTTTTTTCATTTTGGCAATACGTGAAACCCACGAGTAAGAATGTACACCAAATCTCCTACAGTTAGAAGGATTACATTCTAAAAGTAAAAGGATATATTTCTTTAATTTGAATATCCAGTTTATGTTTTATGATAGTTTACGAAATGTAGTGTGCATAGCATAAACAGATGGTAGAAATATCGCGTTGAATTCCATGGCCCAAAATAAATAGTTTCGAAGAAGGCGTAGATGCTACATTCATCTGCCATTACCATATGCACATTTTAGTTTAAAATTGAAAGCAGTTCTACCTAATTTTTTTTTATTGGTTGAAGGTTTAACGACCACCGTGAACAACTCAATGGGCTATAAGCAGTCTCTCGTTTCTAATTTAGGGCCGCTGGTTCAAGAGAAGGGAGAGAACCAGAGTCTTAAGACAACATAACATGCTCCACAGGGGGTCAAACCCTTCTCGAACGAATGATCATAAGCCAGCGCTTAGACCACTGCTCCACCGGGGCGGCCTACTTGAAGTGGGATACATAGTTCTTGATAATAATGCAGCAATATCCTAATTCATAAATTTGAATTACAGTCCGTGGTGTAGATTCTTATGCTATACCTTGAAGATTAGTGGGCTCAGCAAGCTCATGATTAAAATGAAGTGCCCAAAAATGAAATGGAGGCAGGTGATGCCCTGAGAGTTGTCACCATAAGGAACTGTGCAAAGCGTTTAGTTTTCCAGCTGCCGGTCGTACGATATTTTTTGAACTGTCACTGTTTACTGGTCTCAAAGAAAAAGACTACAGTGAGACACGAGGGAAATTAAAGATGTACAAAGAAATTTCTCTACAGATTAAATCATTACTGGCTCTATGGGCTTTGCTAACGTGTGTATCATCAAGTTTCTGCACTTAAAATTTGTTGAGTCCCTAAGTGTTTCGCGATATTGCCCTTGAAAATCTTTGTCTAGATAATTTCGTTTAGGGTATTACACTTTATCGAGCGCGCCATCGCTGTTTATTTTTCTATTCAATCCTAATTTTCTCTAGCAAAATATCTAATAATCAACGGTAAATCCAGTATCATAGGAGTGAGTGGTACGCCGTAATACAATGAAGTTGGAGTATCTTCCTGTAAAAATACGTTCATGGACCATCAGCAGCAATCTGTATTTATGCAGTTGCTCAATAGTTAATATCTGAAAACGACGAAAAAGAACCTCCGATCGAACTAAATAATTTAACAATCGGACAAACTTCATCTGCAGCACAGATAAACGTCATATAGATTGGGATATAAGGTCAGATGTAAGGTCAGGTGATGCGTAACATCACAGCCTCTCCTTGACAAATGTCAACCCCGCCTTCTCGTGGTGCATCCTGTTCCCACTAAAGGGGCTCTGACGACCGCCAATAGCGGTATAACTATACCATCGGGATCAGAGGAAATGCTATCCCACACTCACCAACCCGCTTGGCCAGCGTGGTGAGTTATGGCCAAACACTTCCAAAATGACTCTACAACTTAAATCTTGGCCCTCAGTCTCCGGCAGCTGGAATGTACCTGGCCAAGGCAGCGGCCAGTGCGACATGAAGGCAGAGGGTGCTAAGAATCCCCGGAGGACCGGACTAGGCTGCCATTTGATGCTGACCTTGGCTACCTATAACGGACGCTCCCTATCTTCTGATTCAAGGCTCCTTGAATTGGAAGAGGAACTACAAAGGATCAAGTGGGACATCGTCGGGCTAAGTGAGGTAAGGAGAAAAGGAGAAGATCTCATTGAACTGAAAAGTGGACATCTCTTCTATTATCGTGGGACAGATACTGGCAGAACTAGTGGTGTTGGATTTATAATAAACAAGAAACTGAAGGGTAAAGTGGTAGAAGTTGAAAGTTCCTCTGACAGAGCTGCACGACTCGTTATCCAACTATCGAGAAGATACCAGGCTCAGATTATTCAAACTTATGCACCCACCACAAGTCATCCTGAAGAAGAAATTGAAGAATTTTATGAGGAAATTCGTCATCTAAATAATAAAGGTAAGCAGCACTTGAAGATAATTATGGGAGATTTCAATGCAAAAATAGGGCAACGGCAACAGAATGAAACTTCAGTAGGTAAATTCGGTCACGGCAACAGAAACCAGCGTGGAAATACTCTCGTTGAGTTTGCAGAGGCAGAAGGACTTTTCATCTTGAACTCCTTTTTCAAGAAAAAGCCACACAGGAAATGGACATGGAGACATCCAATTGGGACGACAAGTGAAATTGATTTTATTATGTGTAACAAAAAATTCGTCATCGAAGACTGCAGTGTGCTGAACAAGTTCAACACAGGTAGTGACCATAGATTGGTGAGATGTAAGATGCACCTCAACACTAAACTTGAACGTGGCAAGCTCATAAGACAAACAAAATGTATTGACATAACCAACCTTAAAAAACACCATAATACTTTCAAGTTGGAACTGAAGAACAGATTCTCTGCTTTAGAAGGCCTAACATCGGAAGAAGTGGATATTTCGGAAGTTAACAGAAAAGTAACCAAAGCTCTAATGGAAACAGCAACAAAATTAGCTGGGTCTAAGAACAAGTTGCATGTGAACAAATTATCAGGAAAAACCAAAATGTTGATGCAAAAAAGAAGAGAAATGAGGACAACTAAAGTAGATGTGACTTCCAAAGTGGAATATATAGAGCTATGCAAGACAACACGAAAAAGTATCACTGAAGACGTAAGGAAATTCAACTGTGAGCTAGTGAGGAAAGCAATTGAAAACAACCAAAGCCTTAAGATAGCAAAGGGACATCTCAGTAAGGGAAGAAAACAGATTATGGCTCTGAGAAAAGAAGATGGTTCTATAACAAGAAATAGAGGCGAAATTTTGACAAGAGTGAAAGATTTCTACTCCAAATTATATGAAAAGGGATGATACATGTACTCCAGACATCATGAAAGGTACCAGAGTTCTTCCAGTCCTCCCAGCAGAAGTTCCTCATGCAATCAAGAACATGAAGCGAGGAAAGCTCCAGGAGAAGATGGAATTACTATAGACATCATACAAGAAGCAAGTGGAGAAATTGAAACAGTACTCGCCCAAATTTTCACTCGATGCCTTAATGAAGGGAAGATTCCTGAGGATTGGAACAATGCTACAATGATCCTGCTACATAAAAAAGGTGACATTGAGGATCTCAGGAACTACAGACCTATCAGCCTCCTATCAGTGGTTTATAAAATCTTCACTAAAGTTCTTTCACACCGCTTGAAGGTAACACTGGACATGGCTCAACCGAGAGAACAAGCTGGATTCAGGAGTGGCTACAGCACAATAGATCATATCCACGTACTGAGAGAACTAATTGAAAGAGCGAGGGAATATGAACTTCCATTGTGCATGGCTTTTATCGATTATGAAAAAGCCTTTGATTCAGTGAAACCATCAGCAGTTACCACGGCTCTGAAATCCTGCGGTATTGAAGATGCATACATTAATATTATTAATAACATCTATGAAAATGCAAGTGCAAAGATTCGGCTGTTTGAAAATACAACACACATAAAAATTGGAAAGGGAGTGAGACAAGGTGACACCATATCTCCGAAGCTCTTTAATGCCACATTGGAAAATGTCTTTCAATCACTGAACTGGGAAAACAAAGGGATAAAGATTAATGGAGATTATCTAACCCACCTTCGTTTTGCTGATGACGTAGTCATTTTTGCAACTACCCCATCAGAGCTGCAGAGTATGATCCAGGAACTTGCTGACAAGAGTAAAGAAGTGGGATTAAAAATGAACTTTCAGAAGACAAAAGTGATGTTCAATGCTTTTACAAGAAATGAAGATTTATCGATTGATGGAGAAAAACTGGAGATAACAGATACGTATGTTTATCTTGGACAGCAGATATCAAGTGAGGGTCACATTGATGAAGAAATTAATCGGCGTACAAAACTTGCCTGGAGAGCTTTTGGAAGAAACAGCATAATTTTCAAGAGCAATATGCCATTATGTCTTAAAAGAAAAGTGTTTGATCAATGCATCCTTCCAGTGCTTACGTATGGTGCAGAGACGTGGACCTTAACTAAAAGAGACATACAAAAGCTGCAGACAACTCAAAGAAGCATGGAGAGGTGCATGCTTGGTATAACCAGGAGAGATAAGAAGAGGAACTCGTGGATCCGAAAAATGACGAGAGTGGAAGACATCATGATCAGAGTTAAATCCCTGAAATGGCAATGGGCTGGACATACTGCCAGAAGGACAGACCATAGATGGACAGCCGAAATTTTAGATTGGATTCCAAGGGACAGGAAAAGACCCAGAAAAAAGATCACATGGGAGATGGGTGGATGAAATTCGTAAATATGCGGGAGTGACATGGAGGAGACTGGCACAAGACAGACCGTTGTGGAGGAAACTTGGGGAGACCTTCGTCCAGCAGTGGATTGATAATGGTTGACAATGATGATGATGATATATATATATATATATATATAACTACATATATAAACGATATATATATATATATATATATACCTATGTCATTCCTTATATATATTGTAGTTGAATAGTCAAAACATACATCTTAATATCACATAGTTGATTTAAAGTGTTTTTGATACATTAATTGACAAGAAATATCCTTAATACAGTACGGTATAGTTGCATAATTGATAATGGTTTTAAAATGTAGAGATAAGGACTAATGACAAGCAGGAACATCTGCGCTGTGGGGAATACAGGAACTTATAGGACTAAATAATCTAGAATCAATGTTTCCTAAAAATACATATCAGAAAACGTTTCAGAATTTTGTCTTGCAAAGTGTTTCAGTGTTTTATGAAACAATCTTTTATAAAAATACTGAGGATGTATTCATTTGTCATATACTCTCCTGCTTTTGTGATATCACACCAAAGAGTCGCTACAAAAACGAGGAAGAGAAAGTGACAGAGTTTTAACGAAAGCTTTTCTTCAAATTTGTTTTCAGTTTCCAGTGAAAATAGACTGGAAGCAAACAAAATACGTAATTTCGCCTCGAGATATATACTGATATGACTGTTCTTGAATTTGTTTTACGTGCATTATCTGGGTTATCGAAATGAAGAATATCTTCAGGATTTTAATCAATAACTTGATTGAGATCAGAGATGTAGTCCATTTGTCATTACCCTTTTGATTTCTCATTTTATAAATTAATTATTAGTTATAAATCATTTAGGAGACAAAATTTTATCGAATGAAGCAGCAAAGATTTTAGAAGAAGAAATTCTATTGAATACAAGAGTTGAACAACTAAAGGCATTTTTTTATCTCCACTGTATTGTTGCACTGAAGTAAAAGGCTAGAAAACGATAATATATTGCATAAAGCTGCTCTTAATTTATGAGTTTCATTAAGGGTTGGCGAATTTCTTTTTCTCAGCACAGCAGTGAAAGTAGCGGTCTATTTCACCAAATTTCATCGAACGAAATTTTTAATATCCATATCTAAACTTCGGTTCTGCTAGAACTCGCTTTTTTCTTCTTCTTCGTATTGACAGCTCTACAGCTGTTTTTAGAGTTCAGCGCTGAGACACTCAGGGAAACACGTTTTATCTGACGAGTTTGTTTTTGTACTGAAGATGAATGCGGAATCTTGTACATATAATCTAAATTTCGCACTGCTGCCACCTGTTGCCTGCAAGCAAAAGTCCGAATCACATCCATGTTATCCTCGAGTTGATCACGCTAAAAACACCATTTATTGACACTGACTATTCCCTACAGAAAACAAAGAGTAAATTGTCATGTCATCAGACGAAGGTTTTAGCGGTTGGTGTTTTTTAATTGTTATTCAGATTCACGTTCCGATAAATCGCTGTAGATAAAATTTAAATACAGTAATTTGCAGGAAGTATTTGGACCCAGCGTTGATGGAAAAAGCACTGTCAAATATTTTTAAAATTTTTATGGAACTTCATATGAAAAACAAAATCGATGTTTGATCAGGGTGCACTTCAAATGAAATGGGAGAATGGATTGAAACAATTTCAACCAATGTTGCAAATCTGTTTTCGGCTGCCCCGGTGGTGCAGTGGTCTAAACTCTGGCATGTGACCATTCGTCCGAGATGGGTCTGGTTCGAATCCCGGTGAAGCATGGATGTTGTGTTTGTCTTACTGCACTGGCTGGCTTTCTCCCTTCCCTGCAGTCAGTGACCCTAAATTCGGGACGGGCGACTGTTTATAGCCCATTGAGTTGTTCTCGCAGTGGTTGTTGAAACTCCAATTAAAAAAAAAGCACTATCTGTTTCGAACACTACTCGTAGAAATTATGTCCTTTGATTCAGCAACAAAAATTTAGCATCTTTTTGAGGTACTGTAGGAAAATGGTTGGTTATACATAGATGCTTTACTTTTTAGTCTATTGGTAAAAATGTTTTATCAGAACACGCATTGGTTATCAAAATAATTACCTGCATTTTTTTTAGTTTCTCAAGGACTCTGATAGCAGTAACATTAACATTAGCAATGATTTTAACTCACTTTTTATAGGTAGTTTAACCTGCCAAAAAAAAAAAAAAAAAGTACTCCACACAGTAACAATTACTTTAGAGAAAGTTAAAATGCGATGAATAACCATTTTAAATAGGAACTACGAACTGAGAATCATTGAAGCGAAACATCACAAATATGATATCTGGACATGAAACTATTAAATAATTTGAGTGGGCCTCACAAAAATCAGTAACTAGCAAAAACTGAAGAATGAATTGCAAAGTTAGCAAAATGAAACCTGAAAAGACTTCTTTTCTTTTAAATCTTCGAATTTCCTAATTTTACTAGCAAGGAACGAAAACTACATGGCAACAGAAAACGTCTTTTCTGAAGATATGAATCTTTAGTTATGCTGTTCATTCGGAAATATTAAAATCTACAAAGTGCTTCTAAATATTCTGATAGAAATTTTGTGTACATTCATTATTCTGCTAAAACAAAGCTTTTCGCACATTTCTATGTCGAACGAATTATTTATTAAAAAATGAGTTTGCTATATAGCATGTATGAACCTTTGTGAAACTGCATACTGATTGGCTCTGTCGAATAAAGTGATTTGCATTATGGATATGTTCTTTCTTTCTTTGTGTCTTTCGTTTTTGTATGTTAGTTTGAAAAGGTAGATCGAGAAAATTTACAAGGGGGGCGGCTATAAAAATGAAACAGTTGTCGAGTTAAAATTGGTTTTAATAAAAATTAAATCTAACAAAGTGTCTGTGCGGAACCAGCAATAAACCAGAAGAAAACTATCAAAATTTAAATAATTGCAAATGGTATAACACAGACTGCACAAAAAAAGGTATTTTAAAATTTAATTCAGCAAATTCTCGAGGAGGGTGGGGAGGCCATCGCGCTGGTATCCCAGCTTGTTAGCTCGTTCAAATTATGCTTCTTTAAAGCGAATTAAGAAAAACGGGTTTTCATAGCAATGTTCAAAGTTATTAAATAAAGTTCGATAAATGTAAAATCTCAAAAAATGGTAAAGTGATATTTCATTGACTGGGGGACATAGAATTCCATATGAAGTTTTGATTTTGCCATATCTTTCATACTAAATGGAAGTAAATTCTTTTGACGACCAAAAAAATCACTATCTTACTTTTTTGAAATGTTATGAGCGCATTTATGACTATGTATACCTTTTCGCTTTTTAAACATATCAAATATATTTTACATAAACAGGATGGGACTGCAGCTCATACAACAAGAGAAACTATAGAGATATTCAGATATCTTTTCCCAAATCGCCTGAAGTCGTTAGAAGGCATATTGTCAACACATCCCCAAACCTGCGAGATAACGGTTACAAGATACAAGGAAAACTTCACTGCTGGCCACCCAAAATGCAACACCAAGAAAGAAGCATCCGATTGGCTTGAAATTCGCAGCATCCGTTGTCCGCAAGAGGACATGCAAATCCTGTGCGCCCGGCACGCCACCGAGAAGCACTAGAGGAAGGGTGCACAGAAGGCGGGCTGTAAGTAGTGGAAGTGTGTTGTGCTGCCGGACGTGCGCGTGGGAAGTTTCCTGATTCCTCGTCACAGAATACGGTAGTCATTCCAGCACGTTTCGGAGTTCGATAGAGGACGAATAGGGGCTTATCGCGACAGCGGTTCATCGTACCGAGACATCGGCGCCCGTGTGGGACGACATCCAGCCACAGTGAGGCGAGTATAGATTCGGTGGGTGCAGGAGGGACGGACGGACCGACGTAAGCGATTGCCGTAGCCGCAGCACACCACCGAACGAGAGGACCGGCATGTTGTGCGGCGGGCATTGACGTCTCGCACCGCCACAACACGAACGTTAACGCAGGAATTAGGGTGTGTTGCGCAACAACCTGTGTCAGCACGTACCGTTCGACGCCGTCTGCAAGAGCGGGGACTTGTCTCACGGCGCCCATTGCTCTGATTACCATTGACGTTACACCACCGGCGAGTGCGGTGACAGTGGGCAGTTGGACGCCACACCTGGACTACGGAGTGGCACGACATTGTCTTCTCCAATGAATCCCGTTTCTGCCTGCAACACCACGATGTTCGGATCCGCGTGTTGCGGCACCAAGGCGAGGGACTGTATGACGCCTGCATTATGCATCGCCACACCGGTCCGTCGCCTGGCGTTATGGTTTGGGGCGCAATTGGATATGACACCCGCACCCCTCTGGTATACATCGCCGGTACACTCAACAGCCACAGCACCATCTCCGACGTTTTGGAGCCTGTAGTCCTCCCTTACCTGCAGGACCTGCCAGCGGCCACGTTTCAACAGGACAATGCGCGCCCGCACGTGGCATTTTTATCAGTACTTTGGCCACCTATAGTGGATGGCTTTGCAAAAATATGGGGCTTTAAAAACATGTTTCTTCATTTTTATTATAATATGTGACCAAGGTTTTGTATTTCCATTTGTTTCATTAAGCATGTCAAAATTAGAGTAACACCACTTGTGACGTACCTGCCAGCAGGACGCACACGACATAAAGGCAGTTACCAATCAGAATAAAAGTCTGCGTAGCTCAGTTGGTAGAGCGACTTATTCCGGAATGAGGGGACCCGGGTTTGAATCCCGGCGTAGACCAAAAATGACAGAGAAATTTACTTCGTTATAATGGCACCCGAACTATCCGGATGACCCGACCGTTCAAAATCTCGCATTGGTGTGATGTTCTTTCTACACCGCGAGATAGGAAAAATCAGAGAATCCCTTCTCCAGCGCTTCGAAAAATAAAAAAAAAGTTAAGGGGGAGATGATTTGACGTATCTGCCAGCAGGACGCACACGACATAAAGGCAGATAGGAATCAGTATAAAACGTCCGCGTAGCTCAATTGGTAGAGCCACTTATTCCGGAATGAGGGGACCCGGGTTCGAATCCTGGCGTGGACAGAAATGACGGAGAAATTTCCTTCGTTATACACTGTTTTGGTCGTCACTTAAAAAAAGCGCCATGTTGTTTATTTAGAAATATGATGAAAACGTTAGCCATCGATGAATTTAGGAGGAACTAAGTTCAAGATACACAAAAAAGAAAAATAATTCTTAATAATACTGTACACCTATGATACATTCCTTTATGACCACCTCCAGCCTAAAGAAATGAGCTCGCCTGGAGATCGAACCTATCTCAGAGCTTAACATTTTATCAGTATTTTGGCGACCTATAGAGGATAGCTTTGCAAAAATATGTGCAGGTGAAGTTTACATAGAAATGTATATACAACCCGAAGACCTGTTTTCGGTTAGTAGAATGTACGGAGTCAGAATGTGAAAAACTGCCGATTCATCGGAGTTGGATTAAGGACAAATTGTGATGGCACGACGCCTCGGAACTACGATATCGGAAACGGCGCGGCTTGTGGGTTGTTCACTTGCCGCTGTAGTGAGTACGTATCAAAAGTGGTGCACAGATGGCCAAACGACGAACCGTCGTCCAGCCGTGTTTTGTCCACTTCTCATTGATGCCAGAGGGGAACGGAGATTCGCGCATTGTTCACAGCGACCGCAGGGTCACAGTGCGACAGATCACCCGCAGATACAACAGTTGTGATCAGGGCAATGTGTCATAGTACACAGTTCATCGAAGCCTTCTGCGAATGGGCCTGCGTAGCCGAAGACCCAGCCGCGTCCCCATGCTCACTGCACGTCATCGCCAACAACGCATGAAATGGGCCCAAGATCATCGAGATTTTTTTTTTTTTTGATTGGAGGTTTAACGACCACCGTGAGCAACTCAATGGGCTATAAGCAGTCGCCCGTCCCTAATTTAGGGTCACTGGTTCCAAGGAAGGGAGAGAGCCAGTGCCGTAAGGCAAACACAACATCCATGCCTCACGGGATTCGAACCCGGACCCCTTCGGACGAATGATCAGAGGCCAACGCCTTAAACCACTGCGCCACCGGGGCGGTTCATCGAGATTAGACCGTGGATGATTGGAAGAAAATGACTTGGTCTGACGAATCAAGATCATCTTCACGTAGACCACCGAGCGCGGATACGCCGATTACCAACGGAGGCTATGGCACCTGGATGCCCGGTTGGGTGGGAACGGGCGGGCGGCGGCGGCGGTGTTGTGGTGTGGGCGATGTTTTCTTGGGACACTTTAGGACCCATTATCCTAATAGCACAATTCCTGACAGTTGTCAGGTTTCTGAACATCGTTCCGGACTAAGTTCACCCATTCATGACAACTGTGGTCCCTGCTGGTGATGGCCATTACCAACAGCACAATGCGCCATGACACACTGCCAGAATCGTCAAGGAGTGATTCGAGGAACATGCTGGTGCCCTTCTGTTAATGCCCTGGCCTCCAAATTCACCTGACACGAACCCAGTAGAGCATTTGTGGTTCGACTTGGAAAAGCAGGTTCGCGCGAAATCACTACCACTCTGAAATGTAAGGGAACTGGAGGATCTCCTGTTGACATTATGTTACCAAATACCGCAGGATACCTATCGTCACCTCATCGAATCGATGCCTCGCATAGTGGCCGCTGTTCTGCGGGTAAGAGAGGGTCTTATAGCTGATTAGGTAGGTGGTCATAATGTAATGGCCCATCGGGGTATATACAGTATACACATACCGGCCACTGAATTTGAAACTTTTATTCAATACCAGATGGGTCTACCTTTAGCCCGAATTACAGAAAGTATGCTGTTTGGCATAAATTCCACAAGGCGTTGGAGTACATCTACGTCTAAAGTATACCAGGCGTTCACCAGACAGTTTCTTAACTGGCTCAGATTTCGCACGATAGGACTTTGCTCCCGGTTTGGTTTTTCTGTCAAGCTCCGTACGTTTTCAATGGGGTTCAGATTCGGGATTTGTAGTGACCAACGAAGATGGCGTAAGCCCTGTCATTCTCGCTGAACAACTGCTGAAAACATCTTGCGCGATGGGCAGTAAGTAGCATTGTCGTCTATGAAACAGCCGTCCTGTTCTGGATAACAAGTCAACATTGCAGGATGGACTTGATCGGAAACGATGTTGAAATAATCATTGGAGTACACCCGACCTTACAACTGTATATAATGGTACCCGTTTGATACCAACCGAGTGTGCTTCAATCCCATGACATTACCTCCAAAACCTTCAGTTGTGTTTACAAGGCAAACAGGGCCCATTGCTGCAAAGGGCTCCAGCCAAACAGGGCCCATTGCTTCACAGGGCTCCAGCCAAACAGGGCCCATTGCTTCACAGGGCTCCAGCCAAACTCTGTGCCTGCCGTCGGTACAGAACAAGATGTGCCGCGACTCGTTGGGCCATATGACTTTTTCCCAGTGTCCATTCACGGTTGTCCTCAAACTACTGTAGACGAATATTGTGGTTCTTCGCAGAAATCAGTGGTTTCCGTATAGGCACGCTAGTGGCAATGCCGACCTTCTTGAGTGACCTGCAGATAGTTCGCTGAGATATGGGTTTGGTAAACAGCGTTCATTGAATGCTTCGATCAATTGCTGCACAGAGGAAGTCCTGTTTCCTCATACAAGTCTTCTCACAAGAACGGGATCTCGTTCCTGACAAACTGACGTCTCGTCACAGTTAGGCCTCTTAGACAAATAATGTGGACTATTTATGCACTGATGAAAGAGCCGAGAGACCTCACTTTTGTGAAACCAGTTAGCTCTGGGGTTTTCAAAATCGTCGCTCCAGACAGAAGGGCAAATCCAATGAACCTTTATCAAATTCTGGAATGAAGATCCTTTTTTTCCCATTATGATCAACACTACTTCCGGTTACTGACAAACATCGGTCTTAAATGGTCGCCTAGATCTCGTGGTGACGCACACGATCACGTATTTTGCATATACATTGCGTAAGTGACGTTTACGTTTATCTGCATAAGGTTTCTAATTCAATGGACGGTTAGTGTATAATGAGAGCGATACAGGATATACGAATTCTGCTCTTTGATAGGTTTTCATGTAATCTCATGTATTTTGTTTGTGAAAGAATACAAGAACGGATTTAGTCTTTAATTCTGTCGAAGATGTTTCATATGTCCACTTAGGTTATCTCTTTGCGGGACTGAACTATATCTGGAGCTTTAATTCAGGGTCGAATTGGCGATATCATCCTTTCAATCAGCCCCAGATACGTTGGACTAGTGACTAATCAGGTGACAAAGATGCCAAGGGAAGGCCTTCACGTCTTGAGAAGCTAATCTAGCAATGGTATGAGGCCCGGGTTTGTTCTGTACGCACGAAAACCTTTATGAGAAATTAGCTGAGAATATTATTTTTAACGTGATAATGGTCATGAAATAGTAAAACTGTTTTCGTAATCAAACTAGTATAACTATACCAATGATCCGAATTTCTTGGCGTAGAATAGAAATAAAACTTTCCAAGCTTGGGCACATCAACCAGATAGTTTTTTCAAGGAAGGAAGGTAAACAGATGTCTACTTCCTTTAAAATGCTATCTGGTTTATGTCCAAAAGTCTGGAAACGTTTATTTCTTTTTTTACACCAATAAATCAGATTACTAATATAGTTTTACTATTTTATGGCACATTTAACGCACAGTTTTTTCTTTCTTAATTAGTGATAATGGTTGTCGTACTTCTGTTGAACAGAAGTAAGACAACCATTATCACTAACTTGTGTGAGTTGTTTTCTATTATATATGATGGCTGCAAAAAAACAGTACATCGCCCCGGTGGCGCAGTGGTTTAAGCGATGGCTTATGACCATTCGTCCGGAAGGGGTTCGGGTTTGAATCCCGTGAGGCATGGATGCTGTGTTTGTCTTACGGAACTGGCTCTTTCCCTTCCCTGGAGCCAGTGACCCTAAATTAGGGACGGACGACTGCTTATAGCCCATTGAGTTGCTCACGATGGTCGTTACATCTCCAATAAAGAAACAAAACACTGCAACAGGAGTTAGCAATAAACGGATCAGTATTCGTCGCACACCCCGTGGCTGAATGGTCTGAAACGCTGGATTCTGACCATTCGTCCTACATGGGCAAGAGTTCGAGGCGTAGATGACGTGTTTGTTAGAGATTGGGTCGGAAATCATGTATGTGTTACTCTTCACCGTTACTCACATTGAAATGGGGTCAAAGGTCAGGGCAGAAGAGCGAGATTTATTCCATGGCCATTATCCTTACTAAAATGCTTCTATTGCAACAAAACTTTAGTATGTTGTTCCGGAGGTATACTGAACCAATTAGGTTTAATATCATCGAAATGAGGTCAAAGGTCAGGGCACAGGAGCGAGATTTATTCTACAGCCATTATCCTCATAACTTGAGTAATGATTTCTGGTATGTTGGAAAGCGTATCATATTTAATGCATTGCATAATTTTACTGACTTGTTTCTTTTTTTCAAGAGTTTACAACCCAGATCATAACATCAAATCATATGTAGAGGATTTTAGGAAGGAAGTGTCTGACCCCAGGTCTTAAACAACCCTTAGAAGTAGAAAGCCAGGAGATTTGGGCCAGAGTTCCCGACAGGAAAGTCACACGGAAGCGAGATAGAAAGGGGAAGCCTGGGTCCGACGGCTTTACGTGCCCATCCGACGCACAGCGGATATTTACTGGTTCGAGCGTTCGTACCTGCTGGGCTCGAACCTGAGTCCTTTCCGTAGCAGTCACGAACGATGGCCACAAGGCCATCCGAGGCGAGTTCACAACTCTCTCCGCGGTGTTACTTATATAGCCACTGGTACCGTAACACGTGACAGACGCTATCGTAGTTTCACATCCGACCACAGGGGCGCTGTCATAAGCACGAGAGTTGGACCTCTGTCTCTACTCCTCTGCGGCTTTTTTTAGAAGAAACCGATTTTTCGTGTCGTCACGAGGAATCTTTAGGAATGGACGTGAACGATAATCAGGTGTCTCAATACTATTCAGCATTCAACATAATAGAATGTTTAACGCCAAGCGTAGAATATCCAGTGAGACGTGGAATTATTTCACCGTCGTTAATGAAAATTTTGCTTCGTATGATATTTGTCATCAAAAGCTTTCTTATAAAAGTTCGACTTGCAGTTTCATTACTGTTCCGTCGTCTCCGTCGCAGACTGTGATTTTGTCACTGATAGTAGTAAGATGGTGACTCGCCATCCCGTTACAGCTACGTCATCTCTGTCGAGAACAGTGACTTTGTCACGGTTCAAAGCCACCGTTACTTCTTTGGAACTATCACCGTTGTCACTGTGACAGGAAATTCAATGTTAATCCCGGGCCGCGGGTGGCCTAGTGGGCAACGTTCGTGACTGCCGCAGAAAGGACCTCAGGTTCGACCCCAGGCAGGTACGAACGCTCGGTCCACTAAATATCCGCCGTGCGTCGGATGAGCATGTTAAGCCGTCAGACCCCAGGTACTGCTCCCCGGTAATAAATAAGGGCGTCTTCCTCCCCATTTCTACTTCGTTCCGTGTCACTTTCCTATCGGGCACTCTAGCTCAAATCTCATAGTTTTCTATTTCTAAGGGTTGTTTAAGACCTGGGGTCAGACACTCCCTTCCTAAAATCCTCTACATATGATGATTTGATCGTCACTGTTAATCCCGCCTATACTGCTTGTCTGATGAACCACTTCTCTGAAACCATTGGCCTTAAATTGGGAAGGGGAACCTCGCCACGGTGGTCACTAAGGGGGATTCTCATTTTGTTTGTTAAAACAATCGATTTTTTTAAGTTATTTTATTATTTCAGGTCTTAAGAATATGTGTACCAAATTCCAAGTCGAAATTCACAAAATTGGCCAAGTTATAATCTATTATTGTCCAGCGGGAGGTCACAGAGAAAGCCGAAGCTGAGAAAACTCTGGACGAATTCAACCACGAACCGCCACTTCATAAAGACGTCGAAAATTCTATAAAGCCGATTTAAAACGATTTGTCATCAAGAGAGTTGCTAGAAAGGTGTTTGGGTGGTGACATTCAAAACAACAACGAAAGTTTCAATTCTACTGTTTGGCGGTTCACGCCCAAACATCTTCACTGTGGCTCAAAAACCATCGAAACGACAGCTTATGTAGCAGCAGGCATTTTTAATGAAGGTTTTCCTGCCGTCCTGAAAATGATGACAGCAATAGGAATCGTTATTGAAGAGCAAAGATATTTGCCAACGCGCGGGACCAACAGCGTCTGCAGAGATCGTCGAGACGCAGCCTCGAGGCTACAAAAGAGGTTCGTACAAGGCGTAGAAGCGAGCAAATGTATCTAAACGAGTTCTAGGAAGTAGAGAAAGGAACATTGTATAGCCCTGGTATAGTAGATTAGCAGAAAAATACTGTAAGTACTCGATATGCCTCCGTAAACTGTACTTGAAACTTTAAACGCGTTATTCTCGAAACAGCTTTTTCGCGAATGGTTGTCATGATATTTCAAAAACTATTGGACCGATCGACTTCAAATGTAAAACTGCATGTTCAGAAAACATCCTTTTATCGTTTGATGAACCACAAACGCAATACGTTATGTATAATTTTTTAATAGCAAAAAACATTGCCAATTTTTGGAGCTAAATTGGTAATTTGAGTTTGACAAGTCCCCATTTCCTCAAATATATACATATATTTTTTCTGGTTCATCAAACGATAACTACGTGTGCATAGCGTAAAACGCCGTTCGAGTTCTTTTGTGTTAGATCACCTGGAGTAGAGAAATCAGGCCAACCAGCAACAGCGGATCTTTGCGCAGTGTCATGGTCGAGGGGGATTTACGGGCGTGATTCTTCATGAAACTTATTAAAAATTGTTTTCTAAATATTTGAAAAGATAATAAATAGATGTACCAACCTTGGAATCAATTTATTGCATAGTTTCGTCAATAATAACTAAAAAAAAAGCAGTAATTTTAGCGTAAAAAATGAGAATCCCCCTTAATACCCAAATAAAGCAAAAAAAAAAAACCCAAAAAACCCACAAAAACTTTATTCGTGCCTCAGGCACACCGATACAATAACATCCTTTCCTATTACTAAAGATCTGAAATCCATTCCAGACATCGACTTACTCGTGTTCTTCCATGCTATCCTCTCCCTTCCTAGGAACAAGTTACAATAAATTACTGATAGGCTACTCTTATAGCGTTATATTAAAAATATAAACAGATTTTGTTTTTTGATTGGAGGTTTAATTACCACCGTGAGCAACGCAATGGGCTATAAGCAGTCGCCCGTCCCTAATTTAGTGTCCCCGACTCCAGGGAAGGGAGAGAGTAAGTGCCGTAAGACAAACACAACATCCATGCCTCACCGGGATTCGAACCCGGACCCACCTCAAACGAAAGATCAGAAGCCATTGCTTAGACCACTGCGCCCCCGGGGCGGCAAAGATTTTTGGAACAAATGAGTAGAAGTTTAAAGATGCGGATACTTAAATGGAGCTAGACAACTCAACCGCGCTTCAAGCGGGAGTTCGTGAAGTGTGCGAGCCGTCGCATGGAGAAAAATAGCACTGCAAATATGAGCGCAAATGAGACCTATTCTAAAAACCGATCCATCGGATGCGCTGATCCTATGCTTCCAGTCTTATGTCTTGTATTTGATCTGCGTCGGCAATCCATCATCGAAAAGCTGCTGCCACCTCTTGGTCAAGTCGTTTAACAAATACTCGTATCCTAGAGTGAAATTATTCCATCTCGTAGGTCGACAATCTGTTCTTCCTCAAAGTCTGTGAGTTGGGCACGTGGAGCAATCTTCTCTTCAAGTTGGTAAAATAACAAAATTTTAATTAAAAAACCTTTTCTTCCTGGGAGGTTTAAAGACAACCGCGAAGCATCTAAGACAATAAACAGTCGCTAGTCCATAATTTGTGTCTTCTGATTCCACAGGGAATGGCGAGAACCAGAGCCGTGGGGCAAACACACAATACACGACTCACCTGTGATTCGAATCCGAGCTTAACTTTGATGATTAAACCAACTGCGCTTCGGACCACTCGGCCAATAGAGGCAGTTTAAAAACTTCAGGTTTTTGATACGACTAGCAATAATTTCAATTGTAGGAGTTGTTTACAGTTGAGATTATTGCTAGCCATATCAAAAACCCGAAGTAAAATAAAGACATTCAAGCAAAGCAAACTGAATTTGCTTGCACCACTTACTAGTCATACATGTAACACTTCTCAGAAAACTTGGAAATTTCGTCGTCCTGGATCTCCCGACTACAGGTTGAGTGTGCTAACCATTACACTACCCATGACAGTGAAGTTCCAAGCAACTGAGACATAGGAATCTGAAAGACCTCAGATTTTTGCTAGTCGAAGCATCGATGCTTCCTCATAGCGCTTTGACCCAATTCCCATCCGGACGGACGTATGTCGCCAGTATTTTCCATGTATTATGAAGAATATTTCTTCCTTCACTGATTTAAAATAAAGATTTTTTAACTGAGATAAAGCAACGGTATGTCTCAATTAATAATCTTTTATTTCTGTAATCCTTTTTAACATGGCCACCAAATTTCTTCAAAATGGAATCACTATTTAATAGTGATCCGACATGCATTTCCATCGGTGCATCTCGGATAGAGAGCATTTGTAAGAAACAGTACATTGTAGAACCCGCTTATAACGAGGAGCTCAGCACCGAAGGAAATCATCGTTAAATCAGGGATCTCGCTAAATATGTTTTTAGGTGAAAATTCCCGCCATGTAAAAATATGCATACGTGATAATATATACATATACGTTTATATTATATATCCATAACAACTTCATATACTTGGAAGGCATAACGAAGTGAATTTCTCCATCATTTTTATCCGCGCCAGGATTCGAACCCGGGTCTACTCATTCCGGAATAAGTTGCTCTACCAATTAAGCTACGCGGACATGTATTCTGATTCCTATCTGCCTTTATGTCATGTGCGTCCTGCTGGCAGGTACGTCACATCTCCCTACCCCCCCCGAAAGAGGGCCGGGGGCATGGCCCACGGATCAGCCGTGACCATGAATCGCTGCAGCAGACAACCACTGTAGAACGTGCACTTGAGAACACCCAGTCAATCTGGTGTGTGGAATGCAACGTCACACACATTTATTTTTCGAAGCACTGGAGAAGGGATTCTCTGATTTTTCCTATCTCGCGGTGTGGAAATAACATCACACCAATGCGAGATTTTGAACGGCCGGGTCATCCGGGTAGTTCGGGCGCCATTATAACGAAGTAAATTTCTCCATCATTTTTATCCACGCCAGGATTCGAACCCGGGTCCACTCATTCCGGAATAAGTTGCTCTACCAATTAAGCTACGCGGACATGTATTCTGATTCCTATCTGCCTTTATGTCATGTGCGTCCTGCTGGCAGGTACGTCACAAAGGTTTAATTAATTAACTGCAGTAGTACTATAGTTCATTCATTAAATCTAGTATATTCAACTTTATCGCCACGTGAGACTGACTCTTGTTTTATTACACAACAAACATGAAGCAAAACGAGCACCAAACTCACAACGCAACGCTCACTTGATGGGTGAAAGAGGCAACAGACACGATTGCTGGAATTGTTGTTTTCTGTTTTTTCTCCGGCGAGATCTTCTTTCTATTATTCGCTTATCCCTCTCTGCAATAGTCGCTCAAAAATCCATTTACATGAGCGCCGTACTCTCTTGGATAGGGTGGCAGAGAGAGCCTTTTTGTATAACTCTCTTGTTGAACATTTCACGTAAGCTTTCCCCACTGTTTTTATATCAACATGCTTCTGCAATTTTGGAACTGCGTCCTGTACGACATCATTTCTATCCCTCCATTCGAGGACATTGAGCAGCGGATTTTTTGCTGGCTCGTTAAATATGGAGTTTCATTAAATTTTGTTACTTTCTATATTAAATGTCATCATTAGGGCTAGGATTTTTGTGACCTAAATATTGCTGGAAAATGCCCTGCAAAAATGCATTTTCGACACAAAAAACTAAAAAGAGTGCAGTAGAAAAAAAAAACATTACCTAACAAATGCCCATTTCTTTTATTTTATTTCCTTGCAAAACTAATTAAATAAAAAAAGAAGAAGAGGTGCATGACATAAAAAAAATCTAAAAAATATAATTTTATCTGTTGACTGTTGCTGTGTCAACTGGAATTGTTTATTTCACTAACCAACACATGAACTACAGAACGCCGCCCCGGTGGCGCAGTGGTCTAAGCGATGGCCTCTGATCATTCGTCCGAACGGGGTCCGGGTTCGAATCCCGGTGAGGCATGGATGTTGTGTTTGTCTTACGGCACTGGCTCTCTCCCTTCCCTGGAACCAGTGACCCTAAATTAGGGACGGGCGACTGCTTATAGCCCATTGAGTTGCTCACGGTGGTCGTTAAACCTCCAAACAAAAAAAAAAAAAAAAAAAAAAAAAAGAACTACAGAACAAAACAAAGAATAAACAAGAAATACAACTGTACTAGTGATCCGATTTATTGGCGTTGGAAGTAGACACATAAGCGTTTCCAAGCTTTCGCACATCAACCAGATGGCTTTTTCAAGGAAGTTAGACAGAAACTGCAAGTAAAAAATAGAACGCACCAACAATTTGAACGCGGAAAACTTGACTTGACAACAATAGATACGACGTTATATTCATTTAAAAATATGACGCATCACGTATGTTGCACGCGCGGTATCCTGGTAGGCAGAAGGCTTTACTTGAAGAAATGGTTCCAAATTCGTGGCAACTCGAGTGAGACGCAATCATTGCAAGTATTGCTGTTGGTAATCATTGCAAGTATCGGCAAGGTTTCCCGAATGGCTGTACCTTTAGGGGTAGAGTAGGTAGCTAATTTCTTTATATCGTCCCACATAGGAGTAGCGGACTTGAATTTGACTTCTCTGGATAGTGCAGTGGCTACTTTACCGTATTTTGTGTCTCTTTTATGTTCGTTGACTCTGATTCCAAACGAACGCTTGGTCATTCCAATGTAGTAACGTTTAGACCCGTCCGGATACTGTATGGGGGATCGCATAAACACCTGCTTCGCAGGAGATGGGTGGTTTTTCACAACTTCCCTTTAGCATAGTATATAAAGATCCACCCTCTCCTACGAAGTAGATGTTTATGCGATACCCCTACAGTATCCGGACGGGTCTAAACGTTACTACATTGGAATGACCAAGCGTTCGTTTGGAATCAGAGTCAACGAACATAAAAGAGACACAAAATACGGTAAAGTAGCCACGGCACTATCCAGAGAAGTGAAATTCAAGTCCGCTACTCCTATGTGGGACGATATAAAGAAATTAGCTACCTACTCTACCCCTAAAGGTACAGCTATTCGAGAAACTTTGGAGACCATTACCATTAGCGATACTTGCAATGATTGCGTCTCACTCGAGTTGCCACGAATTTGGAACCAATTTTTCAAGAAAAGCCTTCTGCCTACCAGGATACCGCACGTGCAACCAACGTGATGCGTCATATCTTTAAATGAATATAATGTCGTATATATATCTATTGTTGTCAAGTCAAGTTTTCCGCGTTCAAATTGTTAACGCGTTCTATTTTTCAGTTGCAGTTTCTGTCTGACTTCCTTGAAAAAGCCATCTGTTTGATGTGCGAAAGCTTGGAAACGCTAATGTGACTACTTCCTACGCCAATAAATCGGATCACTAGTACAGTGTTACTATTTACTACTTAATTGGTGTACTGTTTCACGTTATCTATTTAAGAAATACAACTTAAATGTTACACAATTTTTGTGGCAAACAATTTTTTTCCCTAAAAGCATGCCCTATGAGACAAAAAAAAACCCCTAAAAATGCAATTTAAACTATATTGACAAAAGTCACTGGACACCTAGAAGAGAAACACAACATAACATTTATTGACATACATTGGTACGGTGTCGGTCCACATTTGGCCTTAATTCATGAACTGAACCTTCGAGACATGCTGTCAACAAGGTTTTGGAACACAGCGATAGGTATGCGTTTCCATTCAGTACATAATGCTGCCGGTAACTGTTGCTTAGTAGTAGGCCTTGGTTCAAAACTTCGTATGCGGCACTCTAATTCATCCCATAGGTGCTCTATGGGATTAAGATCAGTGCTATGTGATGGCCAGTCCACACACGATACGGAATTATCGTCAAACCACGCCGTAACAGTCCTTGCTTTATGGCTCGATGCATTATCCTGCTGGTACCAACAAGGCTAGGTTTCATAGTATTGCCACAGAGTTGGTAGGGCATAATTGTCCAGAATATCGAGGTAGACGCGCTGGTTAACCGGTTTGTCCACAATAAACAATGGGCCAGGACCATACCACGAAAAACACATCCACACGAGTTCACTGCCAGCTCCAAACTTGACTGTAGGAACAGTACACTGTGGTAAATAGCGTTCTGCCTGCTGCCGCCGTACCCACACACGGCCATCAGACTGATGGATCGTGTATCTGAATTCATCAGTCCATAGCACCCGTTTCCATTGATCTACGGTCCACGATAAATGTTCTTTACACCATGCTAAACGACGAGTAGCATTTCGAGTGGAGATGAAAGGCTTATAAACAGCCGCACGACCACGGTAACCCATGGAATGAAGTTCTCTGCGAATGGCACTTTTACATACCGAGGTTCCAGCATTTTGACTCACCTGTACGCTGAGGTCTTGTAAAGCACTCCGTCGATTAGCTGTAACGACTCTCCTGAGGCTTCGACGTCCTCTATCACTAATTTTCTTTGGCCTGCCGGTACGTTTTGCTGCTCAGGCACGCCATGTGTCTTCCACGTATTCAGTACATCCAAAACAGTTGACTTGGGTATGTTTTAAACGCCTCTCGGTTTCTCTTATGAAAAATCCATTAATATAACCCCCAACAATCTTTCCTTTCTCAAAGTCAGTTCTCTCCCACCGCGACATTTTCACTCAACCTCACAGTGCGATATGATCGCGGTCAGCAGCAAGCTAGTTTTTATACCGTTTGCAGCTGTACCGCGAATCTTAACAACACAGCGGATCCGTTCATTTGGTTTTGTTCGGTGTCTTTGTCAATATATTACATAAGAAAATAAGAAAAGGACGTAACACCCTACCCCTCACCAAACCTCACCTTCCGACCTAATGGCAACAGCCTAACTCCGAATGGAAGAACAGCTCATAACCGGCTAGAAGGAAGAGACAGAGGAGAGATAGAAGTATTTTTACCGCCGTTCGCAACGACGCGTGTACATACGTACGTTTTAAACACGAGCCTTCAAAACCCACAGACATTTGCCCAGTATTGCTTCTCGCTTTAAGGGGGAAATGAGGTTTCAGGAAAACTCATCCAAAAATATCGTTTTTTTAAAAATGCGGAAATATGCAAAATAATGACAAAAATAACAAAAAAGTGCTTCAAAATGACCGCAAATCTCGGGAAAAAAGCCGTATCGCTTAAAAATGACGAAAAAAGCAGAAGGGGGCCTTAACAAAGGTACTTAAATCAGCTTAGTATTGTGTGAAACACATTTCTATACACTTGAACAACGTTTTGGTATTGCCAAAAAAATAAAAAAAATGAAAAATCATAAAAATTCTACCCCTAGGAATCATTTTAACTTTTCACTCCCTCGTTAAATCCGGTGGCTTTAAAAATTTTTTTAAAAGATCAAATTTGCTTTGAATTAATACACGGTCGAGTCACATTGTGACCACTTCCTACTTTTGACTTCAACAGTGCGTAGCCAATGAAAGAAAGCACGTGTCGTGAGCTGGCTTGGAGGATATATCAGGTGTGCTATAGGCAATCTGAAAACATATCACTCGTTGCTGTCATGGATAAAAGGAGTGTTTTATCAGATTTGCAAAAAGGGATGATTATCGACTTTCGGGCCAAGTGTGGCACTATTTCTGATACAGGGCAGTTTGTGAACTGCTCGCGTGCTGCTGTAGTTAAAGTGTATCGTGATTGGAGAAATGGCACCACTGCGAATAAGCGAAGTGAAAACTTCGGAATATTACGTGCCATCGGTGTGAAAGGTTAACGTCGGCTTCGAAGGTGAGTGAGGGCCGATCGACACGCTATGGGGGAGCAACTCACTGGCCGAATGAACCCGGGGGCTACCGGAAGTGTGCATAAAACGAGAGTTCAGTGAACTATGCTGCGTATGGGGCTACGATGCAGACGGATGGCCACTGCACCTATACTAACGAAGATGCATCGTCAGAAAAGGCTTACTTACATTTGCACAACAGTATCGGAATTGGACCTTCGCTGATTGTCAAAGAATTTCCTTCTCAGTTTTATGCTTCATAGAACGGATGGACGTTGGCGTATAAGGCGAGAAACATCGGAGAACAAACCCTCTTGAACTATTGCTGGAAGAACACAAGCTGGTAGGGGTAGCGTTGTGGTCTGGGGAATGTTTTCGTGGCATTTTCTGGGTCCACTCATACCTGTGGAAGGCACTATGGACTGAATTCGTTATGAATCCATCCTTGCAGACCACGTACATCCATACATGGTGATTGTTTTCCCTGGGGCGGATGGGATCACACAGCTAGAAATGTCCGAGAGTGGTTGGAAGAGCACAATGAAGACTTCAAAGTACTTCTTTGGTTCCCTAATTCCCCATAATTAAACCCAATTGAGCATCTGTGAGACCACCTCGATCGTGTTGTTCGCTCTACGGAACCTCCACCACATACCCTCCAGCAGCTGTCAGATGCATTGCAGTCAGCATGGCTCCACATACCTATAAACACCTTCCAGCACCTTACTGAGTCACTCCTAGTCCGTCAAGCTGCTGTCTGCGCTACACACGTCTGGTACTATGGATATTAGCTGATGGTCACAATAATGTGACTCGACCGTGTATTATACTAAGCACAAGTTTATGTTTAGCTCGTTAAATCCGTGATCTCGTTAAATACGGGCTAGTCATAATCGTATTCTACTGTGATTTTAAAGAGTAATGGTGAATTGCTGGTGAAACGGGTTTCTTTTAGGACACAACGGTGAGTTATGTCTTAAAAGAAACCCGTTTAATGAGTGTATCCCTTCAGTTCTTACTTATGTATCAGAGACATGGGCCTGAACTAAAAAAAGACATACTGTGTCTGCGGAGAACTCAAAGAAGCGCGAAGAGATGTATGATTGTTGTCACGAACAACAATAGGTAAAGGAACTCATGGATCAGGAAAATGACATGGCATCATGATAAAGTAAACACCCTCAATTGGCAGTATGCTAGGCTCATTGCTGAAACAATGCAATGCAATGGGCTGGACGCATTATTATCCACCGTGGGACAACTAAATTACCAGGCTGGATATCGAGGGGCAGGAAAAAAGACGTGGGATGGAGAGAGAAAGAAGAGAGAATTGTGAAAGAGCCTTCGGAAGGCCGCACATAGCAACGGACTGAGAATGGTTGATGGTGATAATGAATTTGTGAAAAGAAGCGTGATCATTACGTCCACCATTTCTTTTGTAGCATCTTTATTTCCCACATATTTTTTAGGGTTTAAAAATTATTTATTTGACCTGGTGGTACAGATACAGCGACAGGATAAACAGACATACTATAGTTGTACAGTATTATCAGGGAGGCATAGACAGTATACTCATTTCACATCAACAATGTACATAGCGAACATGGTATACAGTATGCCAAATTATCAAGTAACACAGAGAGAGCCATTGCTGATCAAGTAACAAAGTGAGATATAGCGAACATCGTAGACAGTATACCAAATGATCAAGTAACACAGGGAAAGCCAGTACCGATCGAGTAACACGCTGAGAGCCAGTGCCGAAAGACAAACGCAAAGATTCATGCCTTACCAGGGGATTCGAACCCAGACCTTTTCCTGGCGACTGATTAAAAGCCATCGCTTAGATCAGTGCGCCACCGTGGCGGCATTTCTCACATTAGAATCTAAGGTAAAGAGTGTTCCGGTATTAATTGTGGCTTATTAGCTGCAATTAATAGTAACCGCGCAAAGAATTAAAAACAAAAGAATTAAGATGAGATCACGTGACACCGGGATGTAAAAACTAGAGCTCTCTCTTTCTCTCTTTCTCTCGGCTGACGAGCAACAGAGTTGTGATCCTTTACAAAATCCTCTGAAGCCGTTGTAATGCCGATCACACTCTTACAGGTACCCGATAAAACGGAAATCTTAGGGTAGGTACTGTTTCCAGCGAAGGATATCTTTTCCAAAAACTTTCTGGTCCACGTAGGGCATCACGCTCGGTGAAAGAACTTCTAATCCAGTGAGGTGAGCCCTAAGTAACTACTCCGTACCTCTGTCTGAACTTCATGGAACTTATTCGAAGTCATGACAACAAATCTGGTACAATACTATCAATGAAAACTGCTGAAATCAGATTATTTATATTAGACACGAAATGCAGCTAAGAAGTTAATTATTGCAAGAGACAGAATAATAAAATCAAAATCTTAATATTTCGGAAACTGGGGATTTTTTCGTATGCGAAATATAGCTACGTTCTCAAGAAAATATGAGGCTGATGAGACTAAAATATTTTCTTTTCTGGTTTCTTTAAATAAATGATTCTATTACGGATATGTAAAAGTTTACGCCGTTTAAAGGAGAAAGGAGACAGGAACAATCAGAAAACCAATACACATTTATTCAACGAAATATTGGCCCTTAGCATCAATGACCTTTTGCCATTTTTCAGGCAACAAATGAGTGCCTCTGTGATAAAAGGACTCGGGTTTTGAGCTGAAAAACGCAGTGACGAAATTTTCCACCTCTGGAACTGTGGTGAACAGCTGTTGGGCTAGGGCATGTTGCATAGAGCGAAGCAGATGAAAGAGTAAGGGTGCAATGTCCGAGGAGGAAGCAGGGTGCGGTAAAACCTCCCAGTGTAACTGCTCAAGCATTGATTTCGTGGTGGCAGCGACATATGGTCTGGCATTATCGTATAACAGGATGACTGGGCGGCGTCCGTTATCTGCCCATAGGCGTTTTTGTTCGATTGCGGCTTTCAGTTTCATTAACTGATCGCTATATCGTTGTGCAGTGATTGTTTTCCCTGGTTTCAACAGTTCGAAGTGCAGCACTTCGAGCATATCCCACCACACACACAACAACACATTTTCCTCGTGGATATCCTGTTCTGCAGTGGATGTTTATGGATGGTCTGGGTCGACCCAGGATCGCTTGCGTAAAGGGTTGTCATTATAGACCCATTTTTCCATCCCGGTGACAACCTTCCACAAGAAATTCTTTCCTTGAAACCTCTTCAGCAACGACATGCAGATGCCTAATTGTTGACCAATATTACGCTCCGTTAAAATATGCGGAACTCACTTACTAATCTTCTGGATCTTCCCCAAGGCCTGTAGCCGCCATACAACCGTCGATTGAGCCACTTTCAAACGTTTCTCCAGTTTCGTGGTCGATTGTGTGGCATCCTCTTGCAACAGCGATTCCAGCTCCTCGTCTGAGCATTCCTGCGGTATACCTGCACGTGGCTTGTCTTCCAAGCTTAGATCACCTTTCTTAAACCTGGCAAACCATTCTCGACACGTCCGCTCACCCATAATCGTTTCGCCATACGCCTGGCATATTGAGCCGTATGCTTCACTTGCACGTTTCCCTAAATTAAACATGAATAACAAACAGTGCCGCAAACGAATTTTATCGACTGCTATGCTTGGTTTCATGTATGAACCGACGACACGGTACGCCGGTTGGTTAAACCCCTACAGCGCCAGCTAGCGGGGCGGCAGAAACGTTTGCATACCCCTAATATTTTGAACTTATCCCCTCTAAAAGATTGTTACATATCAGGATGTATTTTGTGGTTAATTTTCATATTAATTACTACTTTCTGATCTTTCTCCCTCCAACGATTAATGAAAATAAGCGAATTTTCCTCAGCTAAAATGCTTTTCTAATCTAAGCCGTCGCAAAATTCAGGTGCTGAGGATTTGACAGATGCAATTTTCCCATTGGGTTTTGTATTAATGATTCTGTTTTGGCCTTACGTTCTCTAAAATTGCGGGTTAAAGTAAATATTATATTGTCTGGTTTTCAAATTAATGGGTTGTATCTTTATATCTTTTTAGATTAGGACGTTGATGAGATTAGAAGACACATTCCTTTCGGTATCCTTTCTGTTCGAACCGTTCCGCCATTGAATTCTATGAAGATTAAACTTTATATTTGCAAAGAATTTATGTTTACCTTTTCTCTGCTAATCTTCGTAATGAACTTAGCTAACATGTAGTAGGATCCAAAAGATCCCGGACTGGGTCCGTGAATCTATAGACAGTTAGATTTACAAAGCTGAAGCACTTCGTCCTTCAAAATAAAACTCTCTTGCAAAACAGAGCACGTCTGAGCACTTCTGGAACCCATTCTTTGCAATGTCATCTTCCTTCAAAATAAGACCCTTTTGCAACAACGCACTTCTACCAGTGGCTGTAGAGTTCGTCGAAGCACTTCTGGAGCCCATTCTTTGCAATGTCATCTTCCTTCAAAATAAGACTCTCTTGCAACAACACACTTCTACCAGTGGCTGTAGAGTTTGTCGAAGCAATTCTGGAACCCATTCTTTGCAATGTCATCTTCCTTCAAAATAAGACCCTCTTGCAACAACGCACTTCTACCAGTGGATGTAGAGTTTGTCGAAGCAATTCTGGAACCCATTCTTTGCAATGTCATCTTCCTTCAAATTAAGAACCTCTTGCAACAACACACTTCTACCAGTGGATGTAGAGTTTGTCGAAGCAATTCTGGAACCCATTCTTTGCAATGTCATCTTCCTTCAAATTAAGAACCTCTTGCAACAACACACTTCTACCAGTGGCTGTAGAGTTTGTCCAAGCAATTCTGGAACCCATTCTTTGCAATGTCATCTTCCTTCAAAATAAGACCCTCTTGCAACAAAACACTTCTACCAGTGGCTGTAGAGTTTGTCGAAGCAATTCTGGAACCCATTCTTTGTAATGTCATCTTCCTTCAATATAAGACCCTCTTGCAACAACACACTTCTACCAGTGGCTGTAGAGTTTGTCGAAGCAATTCTGGAACCCATTCTTTGTAATGTCATCTTCCTTCAAATTAAGACCCTCTTGCAACAACACACTTCTACCAGTGGCTGTAGAGTTTGTCGAAGCAATTCTGGAACCCATTCTTTGTAATGTCATCTTCCTTCAAAATAAGGCCCTCTTGCAACAACACACTTCTACCAGTGGCTGTAGAGTTTGTCGAAGCAATTCTGGAACCCATTCTTTGCAATGTCATCTTCCTTCAAAATAAGACCCTCTTGCAACAACGCACTTCTACCAGTGGATGTAGAGTTTGTCGAAGCAATTCTGGAACCCATTCTTTGCAATGTCATCTTCCTTCAAATTAAGAACCTCTTGCAACAACACACTTCTACCAGTGGATGTAGAGTTTGTCGAAGCAATTCTGGAACTCATTCTTTGCAATGTCATCTTCCTTCAAATTAAGAACCTCTTGCAACAACACACTTCTACCAGTGGCTGTAGAGTTTGTCCAAGCAATTCTGGAACCCATACTTTGCAATGTCATCTTCCTTCAAAATAAGACCCTCTTGCAACAACACACTTCTACCAGTGGCTGTAGAGTTTGTCGAAGCAATTCTGGAACCCATTCTTTGTAATGTCATCTTCCTTCAAAATAAGACCCTCTTGCAACAACACACTTCTACCAGTGGCTGTAGAGTTTGTCGAAGCAATTCTGGAACCCATTCTTTGTAATGTCATCTTCCTTCAAATTAAGACCCTCTTGCAACAACACACTTCTACCAGTGGCTGTAGAGTTTGTCGAAGCAATTATGGAACCCATTCTTTGTAATGTCATCTTCCTTCAAAATAAGGCCCTCTTGCAACAACACACTTCTACCAGTGGCTGTAGAGTTTGTCGAAGCAATTCTGGAACCCATTCTTTGTAATGTCATCTTCCTTCAAAATAAGACCCTCTGATCAGAAACACACTTCTGCCATAGGATTTAGAGTTTGTCGAAGTACTTCTGGAACCCATTCTTTGCAATGTCATCTTTCTTCAAAATAAAACCCTCTTGCAACAATACACTTATGCCATCCTCTGTAGAGTTTGCGAAGCCCTTCTGGAATCCATTCTTTGCAATGCCTTCTTCCTTCAAAATAAGACCGACTTGCGACAATACACTTATGCCAGCCTCTGTAGAGTTTGCGAAGCACTTCTGGAACCCATTCTTTGCAATGTCATCTTCCCTCAAAATAAGAACCTCTTGCAACAACACACTTCTGCCAGCGGCTGTAGAGTTCGTCGAATTACTTCTGAAACCTATTCTTTGCAATGTCCTTCAGTGTAACCAGCGATGCGATTTTCACTCCTTCTGCGCTCGAAAACCGACGACCATGAAGTCGACGTGCCAGCTCAGGGAAGACGTGGAAGTCACAGGGGGCGAGGTCAGATCATAATTGTGGGTGTGGGAGAGCAGCAATTCATGGTTTGGCGAGAAACTCACGAACGATGAGTGTCCTGTGTGCCAGTGCTTTGTCGTGCAACAGCACCCACGATTGATCGCCCCACAATTGAGGCCTCTTCTTGCGGATCGACTCCCGTAGATATCGCATGGTGTGCAGATAGAGCTCCTTGTTGACAGTGCATCCTTCAGGGATAAATTCAAAATGAACAATACCCTGGATGTTGAAGAAGACCTCTAGCGTGATCTTGTCTTTGCTACGATCTCGGCGGAATTTCTGCTTGCGTGAAGACGATTGCGATTTCCACGTAGCTGATGCCCGCTTAATGTGCGGGTCGAAGAGGAAGCATCATTTTTATCCTCCGTTATGATTTTGGGCGTCTTGGTCAGCAGCGGTTACGAGATCGCCCACCATTTCTATCCGTATAGCCAACCGATCTTCAGTTAACATGCGTGGGACCATTTCTATCCGTATAGCCAACCGATCTTCAGTTAACATGCGTGGGACGATGTGTTGATACACCCGGTGCATCTTCAGATCATCTCTTAGCATCTGTTGACAGGTAATTTCCGATATCCCAGCAGCCTCTGCTATTTTCTCGATCGTCTGTTGTCCGTTGGCGTGTACGATGGCCGAACTTGCGAAATGTTTTCACCCATTCGAGCTGTCACTGGCCACCCGCTTCGTTCGTCGTCTTTGACCTCCTGTCTGCTTTCTAGGAAGCGTCGATGCCAATCGAATGCTTGTGACCGCGACAGGGTGTTTTCGCCATAAACGTGCTTCGACATCTCGTAAGTTTCTGTTGTACTTTTGCCCAAACGAACGCAAATCTTAATGCGAACGCGCTGCTCAGAAAACGCCATTTTTCATCAACCGCCGAACACTGCGTAAGTTGCCCACAACACCCGGATGTACCGCAGCAAGCGCGTGGCGTAGTTGGACAAAACCAATTTTCTTGTCCGGAAGGATAATGTCGTAACGCATTCCAGTAATCACCGTGGGTATGAGACACACGTACTTTGTCGTACAGGCGCAGTCCGGAAACCTTTGGATCCTACTCCGTATTTTACTAGGATACAGGCCACAACGGCTAGGATAAATGAATCAACAATTACTGTGATTACGAATTCTTCTCTGTTTGTTCCACTCACAGGAAGATCTAATCGGCATTAATAAAGGCATCAAATGCAATATGGATATATATTCGTCCGTCAATCACATTGATCTCAATTGCTTTTTCTTAACAATCCCTCTCCAACAACATCAACTCTCGCACATAAATCGCCATATCTGTAGCGTATATAAATCCCTCGAGGCAACTCCACATCAACTGTTTAGCATTAACTAATTTTTTCTGTACTCTCAAGGTTGGCATTCTCATCTAGCTCCGACTCTGTCAGTGTTGCGAAATTGTAAGAGCTGTTTGATGAAATAATGTGTCGTTCAGTAAAAAAACCCAAAAAAACGTTTAATTAAAGAATACCGTATTTTTAGGATTAGAAGACCCACCCTTATTTTTTGAGAAAATTTTAAGAAAAAAAAATGGTATTTTAAAGATTTTTGTTAAGAAGAAAAAATAAATTGTATGTGTAAAAACAGCAGCTTATGGATCATTGAATCCAGTGGCATAATCATGTCTCAAAATCCGGGGGAAGGGGGTACGGTTACACATACACACATTATATGTATACATATATATATAAACAATATTACATACATACTGTATAAGATAGAATTTGGGACCTCCTTCCCTACACACACGCAAGAGCAAAGCAGTAACTGAGGCGCGATCTAACGGGCACGACATAGGCGCCTCTGTTGGCGAATTGTGGAACTTAGCGAACGCAACAGTAAAACTATGACAGATAGGGCAGAAATGTAAATTACAGAGTTGAAGAACTGACTTTGCTTATTAGGAATCGATATCGCTATTTTATTAAGTGCACATTGTACACGTGTTTCCATTCTACGAAAAATTACAATCTTATATTATTAAATTTAGTTGGTTCACATCATAAAAAAGTGTGCATTATATCATTATATTCCCGAAAAATTTGGAAAGTCCCCGACTCTGACCCCCCTTCCACCCAGTGGTTATGCCTATGATTGAATCCTTGCGATTCGCAAAATTAACAATGAGCGATACCAAAGATGAAAACAACATATGAAAACGTCACCTAGTCCATCAGCCAATAGCGTACATGCATTGCAGAATTTGCCTGCAGTGTCACACCTTCATACAGCCAATGACCTTCATTATTGGTTCGCATGGCCGTATGACGTGTGCCAAAGTAAGATGACTTTGGTTTATGTCTATCGGCAGTCTGTGGTACGTAAACAATTCCTGGAGACGAGGATTTTTCTTTTAATCTAAAGCTTGCCAAGAAGCGATCGAAATAAGAAATATCGTAAAAGAAACAAACGGGCTGACTTCTGCCCATTGCTGGCGAACAGCAAGGAAGAAAGACTCTTAAATGTGGCGCCATCTTCCGCATTAAACTGCAAATAAAAGTACGTTTCTCGATTTAAAGCTCAAGCAAATTTGCATGTTACATGAACGAATTTTCCCCAAAATTACGACAACATAGTACTTATATTACTGTGAATGAATAAGATTTTCGCATTTTGTTTACGAAAGTTCTGCGTAAACCGAAGAAGTTGCAGCAGCAATAATGTAGACTGCACTAATGTGCTTGCACCACCCGAGTTTCCTGGTGGATGTCTTAGGTGTCTGTTGTTATGTTTCTTCCTGAGATGCAGTTCTTCCCATTAATTTTCCATCATTTTGCTTTTTAAAAGAATTATGTCCGTTTCAGATGGCGACGCACAGCATAACGTATGAGATACGTGCTTAAACGGTATTTATATCATTAACTCACGAACGTATGGGTATGCACGCGGCACAAATACACTTCTAGAGCAACAGCAGGCCCTGCTCATATATAGAAAAAGACACGCGCGTAGTTAACAATGGATAAACATAAAAGTGTAGTTACAGGCAGTCCCCGGATTACGAATGAGTTCGGCTCTCATGAATGGAATACGGGATTACCCCATACAATAAAAAATTTGAAGACGACAATCCGATTTTTGGTATAAATGTGACAAGGATGGTAAGTCAGATAATATCCGAAAACTTGAAAAATTCATCGCCCTGGAGAGGGACTCGAACCCGCGTCTCCCAGATAGCTCCCGGGTATGCTAACCACTACACCACCCAGAACGACCAAGTCTCAAGTTTCCTATTAATTTGAATAGCATACCCGGGAGCTATCTGGGAGACGCGGGTTCGACTCCCTCTCCAGGGCGATGAATTTTTCAAGTTTTCGGATATTATCTAACTTACCATCCTTGTCACATTTACACCAAAAATCGGACAGTCATCTTCAAAATTTGAATTTGTGTTCCTTTCTGTCGGCTCTAAGTGGAATTTGTACGTAAGTCGGAACTGTTAGGTACAGTTCATATCTAATGTCCGTTAGTCAAGTGTTATCTTAGTATATATTATATAGTGTGACTTTCTATTCATAAAAACATTACAGAAACACCCCAGATACACTAAACCATCTTTAACATAATAATATAGTTATAATCCTTTAAAATTGGACTGGTCGTTACTGTAGCCTAACGCTTTTTCAATGTTCGTTAGCATTTCACCTTTTTCCGATCGCTTTATTATTTCCACTTTAGTTTCAATCGTAAATTAATGAAGGAAGAAATATTCCTCATAACACATGGAAAATCGAGAGAATATTCTAAGCAAACAGAATATAAATTCTGAATATACTTGTAACACATTACTGGTTATCCATGTAACTCTCTCCGAAAACTTGAAAATTTCATCGCTCTGGAGCGGAAATCGAACCCGCATCTCTCGTTTTCCGTTCGAGTATGTTATTGATTTATCTGTGATACTGGTGAATTCCGACCTACATCCGTTTCTGGATGGGAGCAGTGGCATAACTACCACCCCCTCAGTCCCCGCAGTTGCGTGGGGGGCAGGTAACGAACGAGCGTACTGCAGCTCCCAGTAATGGTTTTATGAAAAAAAATCCGAACGCATACAAAAGCAAACAAGCAAATTAATCCAAAAATTCATATTTTCTTTTAATACATACATAGCTTTGTCTAAATAAATGCAAAATTTTACTTTTAAAACATTTGAAGCCCTACGGATTAAAGCTATTCGGCCCTTGGGCTCCAGGTTGTAATACGATCGCTCTGCAATGGGTTGTAATGCCATCGTTCTATAATGGATTGCAAACAATACGATCGCTCTCCAATCGCCCTCTCAGGAAAAGTACGAGACCACGTGGGGATTCCCGTGGAGGATCGAGAAAAGAGTCAGTCTCCAAGGATTACGTACACGACAGGCACCAACAGTTATTAATAGCAGCAGCAGATCTGCATGTAAAAGAGGACGATTTATTCAAGTGATTTACAGTATTTTAGTTTTGGACAAAACAATTAAACATTGCTTTGTTCTTAGTTCTTCTTTATAGTAAGTATGTCCATGTCATTTACTGTGTGGAAACTTTAACATAAACGCGAACGGCATCCATTTGCAAAATGTCACAAAAGCGTCATATTGCAGCATAGTATCGGCGAAAGAAAAAAGAGCATGCAAAGAAACTTTTAAAGCTCGTGTGAGAACGGGCGCATTATTTATGCCCAAGAAGATAATGAACTGGACATTATGCTTATTATAATTTGAAAAAAAAAACATACACTAATAGACTAATGTGATGAATATTACGCTTATTCGATTTTATGTTAAGGTGTGAGGTATTCATATACATATATGCAATTATTTAAGGAACTCAAAATGGTTCAACGCCAAACAGAACAATGGATTGTTCCAGAACATTTTCACAAGGAGCAGGAGCACGACAAAGAGATTCTGAGGTTCTCACGCTCTGAGGAAGTGGATGCCACATCCAGGCAGATAGACATCAGCTATTAAACCAGGCGACATCCGCTGGTATTGTAAAAACAGCGAGCAGACGCCTGTATGTCTAGAAACTTAGACGTTACCATTGTACCCATATATCCTGTATACATTGTATTCGATATTTCTTGTACTTTGTAGAAAGTTAAGTCTGTCAAAGGGAATACCGATAATGGAAACATCAGAGGTATGGGTCACCTACTGCAGAGAGCGAGGAATTCGTAAAACAGGAAGAGCGGTTCCGGTTAACGGGGGAAAGAGACGCGCTAGTGTTGGTGACGTCGACACTGAAAGAGCGGGAGTGCATGAAGGGGGTAAGACGCCTCAGGGAAGAGCGCGCAAAAGACGGATGTGCATCGGCAACCAAAGTCGGGAGAGGTAGGCGCATGAGAGGACAGAGTGCGTTAGTCTGTTTTCGAGAATTGCAGGGGCAAGTTCGCAGGGAGACAGAGCTCGAAGGTTTTACGGGTAGTCGGATACCTAGCGTTAGGGGTCCGAGGGTTCAGTCGATGTACTGAACGGGGTCGGAGTATCTTTGCGAAGATAAATTTACCAGCCGTGATACAGGTCCCTGACTTAAGGGATCTCACGTGCTTTATTTAATTATCCAGGAAGGGATAATTCTACTGAAACCGCGAGGACCAAGTGCAGAGCGGAGATAGATAGAATTCGGAGATAGGAATATTTATCGGGAGACACAGGTAGCTTCTCGGACGAGAAGAACTCTCTCCCAAGCGTGGGAACGTACTATCGTAATAGAGACGTCAGGTTTACTTAGAATGTTTACTACATCGGCATTAGTTGAGGGACGTCTGATCGACATCCGGAAAGCGGTATTCCTGCGGACAGACTGGCTTCCAACTTCAGTTATTTTTGCATAAGAAACTTCTGTTAAGTTTGAAAACAAATACTCCTGTGTTATTTTATCGCCAGAGTAATTTATGCTTGGATTTTCGTCCGTCTCAAACCACCTCCCTGATTCGCAGATAATCAAATCATAGCAAAGCGGGGGAGGTTTCGTCTGTTCACCCAATCAGAGTTTGGGTAAGTTCTGAGGAACGAACCTTTGAGATATTCTCATTGACTGTGAGATGCGCCTATAGCGTGGACGCCGCAGAGGTATGATTGTTGTGGGCGGGTCCACATAGGAACTAAGCACGTTCGCTCTCACAGCTCGACCAGCTCTTTTTGCGTAGAATCAATTAAACCCAAGTGCCGTTTCTGATTAAAAGAATGATAGTTTGTTTCGCACGTTAACTGTTCAAACTTTAGAGGCAGACAATTCACATAAACTAAGCACTTTAGTGATAGTAAAATGGGTGATTATGAAGTCTTATAGTTATTGACCTTAACCATTAAAGTACATTTTACAGAATTAGTTTCTTGTGATAAAATGTATATTCATGCTCATGTATCAGTCCGCGCACGGTGTTAATCCTGATTGGCTGATTCATAACCTTACATTATGTACTTCTGTTCCAAAAATCATTTAAAACTACAGGACTCTAGGTATCTCACTTCTTTTACTAGACATTCTTCTCGACCTCCTGACCCCAACACGTTGTGCTAGTTACGACACTGGATGAGAGATGGGTCAAAGCGCTATGAGGAAGCAGGGTTGCTTCGAATAGCAAAAATCTGAGGATGTTCAGACTCCTAATTTATGTTTGCTTAGTCTCAGTTGCTTGGAACTTCATTGTCCTGGGTGCTGTAACGATTTGAGTACTACAACGGAAATCGGAAGATGCAGGTTCGATTTCCGTTCCAAGGCTGTGAAATTTTCAAGTTTTCTGAGAGAGATAAATCGATAACCAGTAATGTGGTGCAAGTACATTCAGAATTTATATTCTGTTTGCTTTGAATATTCTAGTTTCAATCGTTTTCCTTTTCTTTGATGCCTTACCATCACTTGCATAATATTTACACTTTGGGGCCGTGGTTACGAGGGAAAAAAGAAAAAGAAAATTCAAACTAAATACGGTAAAACACACGAAACACTGTTAACAGCAACGCGGTACAACAGGAAAGAACGAATTCTTTGCCCTACTTCAGGACCACGCGCGAACGAGACGAAGAACCGCTGTCGAAGCGCAATGCTATGATGCGCGTCGCAAAGCAGTACCCGTTTGATATTACGAACCATTGTAACTCAAATTTTTAATATAATAGGCTTTACGGGCTATAACGAAGTGAATTTCTCCGTCATTTTTATCCGCGCCGGGGTTCGAACCCGGGTCCACTCATTCCGGAATAAGTTGCTCTACCAATTAAGCTACGCGGACATTGATTCTAATTGCTATCTGCCTTTATGTCGTGTGCGTCCTTCTGGTAGGTACGTCACATCTCCTGGTACGTTACATCATCTCCCCCTTATTTTTCTTTTTTTTTTTTTTTTTCTTTCGAAGTGCTGCTCACATTTTTCCTATCTCGCGGTGTGGAAATAACATCACACCAATGCGAGATTTTGAACGGTCGGGTCATCCGGATAGTTCGGGCGCCATTATAACGAAGTGAATTTCTCCGTCATTTTTATCCGCGCCGGGGTTCGAACCCGGGTCCACTCATTCCGGAATAAGTTGCTCTACCAATTAAGCTACGCTGACATTGATTCTAATTGCTATCTGCTTTTATGTCGTGTGCGTCCTTCTGGCAGGTACGTCACATCTCCTGGTACGTTACAGGGCGTTTCTTCTTAGCACCCTCTGCCTTCATGTCGCACTGGTCGCTGCCTTGGCGAGGTACATTCCAGTTTCCAAAGCTCTTACGGAGACAGCAACAAGATAAGCTGGGTCTAAGAACAAGTTGCATGTGAACAAATTATCAGGAAAATACCAAAATGTTGATGCAAAAAAGAAGAGAGATGAGGACAACTAAAGAAGATGTGACTTCCAAAGTGGAATATATCGAGCTATGCAAGACAGTACGAAAAAGTATTACTGAAGACGTAAGGAATTCAAATGTGAACTAGTGAGGAAAGCAATGGAAAACAACCAAAGC
This sequence comes from Macrothele yani, assembly GCA_039090855.1. NCBI lineage: Eukaryota > Metazoa > Arthropoda > Arachnida > Araneae > Macrothelidae > Macrothele > Macrothele yani. The sequence continues at coordinate 137,546,459 of CM077002.1, forward strand.
CTAAAAATAGCAAAGCGACTTCTCAGTAAGGGAAGAAAACAGATTATGGCACTGAGAAAAGAAGATGGTTCTCTAACAAGAAATACAGGAGGCGAAATTTTGACAAGAGTGAAAGATTTCTACTCCACATTATATGAAAGGGATGATACATGTACTCCAGACATAATGAAATGTACCAGTACCAGAGTTCTTCCAGTCCACCCAGCAGAAATTGCACATGCAATCAAGAACATGAAGCGGGGAAAAGTTCCAGTAAAAGATGGAATTACTGTAGACATCATACAAGAAGCAAGTGGAGAAATTGAAACAGTCCTCACCCAAGTTTTCACTCGATGCCTTAATGAAGGGAAGATTCCTGAGGATTGGAACAACGCTACAATGATCCTGCTACATAAAAAACGTGATATTGAGGATCTCAGGAACTACAGACCTATCAGCCTCCTATCAGTGGTTTATAAAATCTTCACTAAAGTTCTTTCACACCGTTTGAAGGTAACACTGGACATGGCTCAACTGAGAGAACCAGCTGGATTCAGGAGTGGCTACAGCACAATAGATCATATCTACGTGCTGAGAGAACTAATTGAAAGAGCGAGGGAATATGAACTTCCATTGTGCATGGCTTTTATCAATTATGAAAAGGCCTTTGATTCAGTGAAACTATCAGCAGTTACAATGGCTCTGAAATCCTGCAGTATTGAAGATGCATACATTAATATTATTAATAATATCAATGAAAATGCAAGTGCAAAGATTCGGTTGTTTGAGAATACAGTACACATAAAAATTGGAAAGGGAGTGAGACAAGGTGACACCATACCTCTCGAGCTTTTAATGCCACATTGGAAAATGTCTTTCAATCACTGAACTAGGGAAACAAAGGGATACAAATTAATGGAGATTATCTAACTCACCTTCGTTTTGCTGATGACGTAGTCATTTTTGCAACTACCCCATCAGAGCTACAGAGTATGATCCAGGAACTTGCTGACCAGAGTTAAGAAGTGGGAATAAAAATGAACTTTCAGAAGACAAAAGTGATGTACAATGCTTTTACAAGAAATGAAGATTTATCGATTTATGGAGAAAAACTGGAGATAACAGATACGTACGTTTATCTTGGACAGCAGATATCAAGTGAGGGTCACATTGATGAAGAAATTAATCGGCGTACAAAACTTGCCTGGACAGCTTTTGGAAGAAACAGCATAATTTTCAAGAGCAATATGCCATTATGTCTTAAAAGAAAAGTGTTTGATCAATGCATCCTTCCAGTGCTTACGTATGGTGCAGAGACGTGGACCTTAACTAAAAGAGACATACAAAGGCTGCAGACAACTCAAAGAAGCATGGAGGGGTGTATGCTTGGTGTAACCAGGAGAGATAAGAAGAGGAACTCGTGGATCAGAAAAATGACAAGAGTGGAAGACATCATGATCAGAGTAAAATCCCTGAAATGGCAATGGGCTGGACATACTGCCAGAAGAACAGACCATCGATGAACAGTCGAAATTTTAGATTGGATTCCAAGGTACAGGAAAAGACCCAGAAGAAGACCACATGGAAGATGGGTGGATGAAATTCGAAAGTATGCCGGAGTAACATGGAGGAGACTGGCACAAGACAGTCCGTTGTGGAAGAGGCTTGGAGAGACCTTCGTCCAGCAGTGGATTGATAATGGTTGACAGTTTATTCGTACCTACGTGTTGTACGTAAGTCGAACGTTCGTAACCCCTGGATTACCTGTAATATAAGCGTTTACGATACAATGACATTATAGAAAAAGTGCAGATTATTTAAAAAAAAAATAGAAGTTTATGATTTTTTGCTGATAAAGGTACGACGGACAATACATTCTCTCAAGTAATCACTAATTATGTAGAATCTGTTATTAGCATGACAAAAATTCATTTACATTTCAATGGCTTTCATGGATGCACCTGTATAAAACAGAAACCTGTCTAAAACAAAAAATAGTTCCAGTCCTATGGATTCCTTCTTAGACAAGTTGCACTGTATTTGTTTTTATTTCGAAGTTCATATAACGGAGAGAAATGAAGTGGATACTAGTTAACCCGCATGTTATAAGAGCGTTTAAGAGAGTTACCATTTTTCGGAGTTTCAGACAAGGTGTCAAAAATCGCCTCTGGTGAGAAATGTACCGGAAGAAGCTAACGTTTCGCTCTCTTTAGTGCCATCTAGTTATTGAATAAATCCCCTCTGAAATGAACACATTGAGAAAAACTATCGTTTAATTGGAAATATTTCTTTTTCTTTAATCATGTCGTTGGTGTTAACGAAGAGTGTAAGGTAAACAAAAAATCCCAACACGCTCCAGTAAGGAGAGATATCGCGGTGAAAGTATTCTTCTGCTATGGTTCCGGCCATCTACAACAGAAAAAAAATTGATTGAAAGTTAACGGTTTCAAGGACAAAAACTCCTCTAACAAAGAACGAAACGCTTCGTGAACTCATTGAATGTTGGATCTGGGGATCATCAACGCAGGCTTACAAGAGGTGAAAAGTTCCGTGGACCACAAAGGGGAGACAAACAAAGACGCTGATGATCGACTCTTTGTTTCGGCACGCGCCATCTTTCTGTAGCAACAACCACGGGAAGTATCACTATGACCCATATATTCGAAGTTGCAGGTGGACTCCGAACAACAGATGAACTGACCGAATCGATGGAAACTGAAGCTAAATTACAGGAAGTATTTAAAAGGTTGCGTCAGATTTTCGTCTTCAGTTCTCGGTGATGAAAGCTACACAACGTTAACAGCTGCAAAAACTGCGCAATTTGGATCTATCTAACAGTGGGAAACGAGATCTGTGTTTTCTGGACGTCAGTAAAAGCTCAAGGTAAGTAATGCTGTATCCTTGACACTTTCGGTAGTTTCATAACCACCTTTCTTGGCGAATTTGTGCTTAGAACAAAGAGACCATGCTTAAGTATCATCCTGTACGAAGAATCTTGGATATTTTCTTCAGATCATTTTCAGTTTCATATAAGACCCCAAAATTCAGAATTTAACAGAAATGTTGGGTAAAGCATGCTCACATTGGAAAATGCTTATTGCTTGCAAAAAAATCCCGGCTAGCATTTTCACGGGTGCTTTTCGAGAAGTGTGATTCCTTTTGCATAAAACACGAGACTATATGAGTCCAACATTTTCCTTAATGGCGTAAACACAAATACTTAACATTTGCAAGTTTACGCACTCCAGCTTCATCTGGGCTTATTTTTCAGAGCATAGGACAATAGTTCTATGCTGTATAATATAAGCTCCTGCGAAGCTTCCCAGAAGAGCGCAAATGCTCGGAGGAAATGAATTCAATCAAATCTACAACGGCCATTCCATAAAGACAGAGTAAAATCACATAAAATGAAGAGATATGGGTACAGCAAAATATGTGTTATTCTTTCTCAAAGTATCTTCCCTCGGATGATATGCAACGGTCTCACCGTTCAGTCCACTTTTCAAAGCATGAAGCGAAGACATTTTGTGGAAACTGCTTTAGCGACCCCTGTACAGCTTGAATAACGTCAGCATTTCTGTTGAATGCTGCGCCACGGAACTTCTCCTTCATCGTTGGAAACAACCAAAAATAGCACGGAGCGAGAGGTCAGGACTGTAGGCAGGCTGTGGCATGATTTCAATACTGCATTTCGTAAGAAACTGCTGAACACAAGCAGCCACATGTGGGCGGGCGTTATCATGGTGTAGGGTCAACTTGCCCACCAGTTCCTGTCACTTAATCGATATGTGTATCGCAGACACATCAAGACTGAAATGTAATACTTAGCATTGACAGTAATTTGTGGAGGAACGGCATGCTGGTAGACTACACCTTTATGATCAAATAAAATTCTCATCATCACCTCTCCAGCTGATTTGGTTGGCGGAAATTTTTTGGAGGAGGCGAGCCTGTGTGTTTCCAGACATTCGTTGCGCGCTTCGTGAGGGGTTTGAAATAGTGGACCCATGTTTCATCGACAGTTATTACTAGGTTTAGAAAATTTGGATATTTTTTAATCATTTGTTTCACTCATAACACACCTGAACAATTGTTCTCTCGTCAAGTGATGAAGTACCCATCTGGAACACACACGATGCAGTAGTAATTTCTAGCGTAGAATGCGGAATGCCGACGTTTTTGAAATATTAGTTGACGCCGCTTTGTCTTCACACGTCATTCGTCGATCTTCTTGCAAGACTGCCCAAACAGTGTTACCATTACGCTCCGTAACAATACTTTCAGGTCGACCAGGCCTAGAAGCGAGTTCTACTGATAAACGCCCTTTTTTTAAACCCTAGTGCCATCTAAAAATCGTTGACTCACCCAAACATTTATTTTTTTAAGCTTTTTTCATTAAATCAACTGTTTCTGGAGCCGTTTTACCCAAAGGATAACAAAATTTTATTGCACAACGCATTTCACTTCTTAACTCTGAATTACTCACCTCCATAGCTGTCTGGCGAAATGCAGACGTACCTTAAACAACTGCGCAATAACAAAACCAGAATCGCCCACCACGGGTGATAACTGTTGCTAACTCAAGAAAATTACTCTCAGTTTTTATGGAACAGACTTTGTACCTATAACGAGCTCGCATAATACGAAGTTCTTATAAATCTCTTGAACTTCATAATTTTCTCCCTTATTTTAACAGCATAACACGAACAATAGTTTCTGGAGAAACCGCATATATCGAAGTTCAAACATGATTACCAGCAAATTACATAATTGGCATCCCCCAAATTTTTCTAAACCTTCCTATTTCACTGGACAACAATGAATTCCAAGCTGTTGAGACGCCCAGTATTTCCTCTTACATATAGATTAGTTTGCACGAAGCAAGAATATTTCAGTTGCTTTTTAACTACCAAAATCTCCCCCCCCCGGACCTACGGCATACACATCCTGGGAAATTGCTATATTTTATCACCTTCCCTCCCCACCTTTAAATCTCTGTTTTGTGTTTAGAAAACCCTGTTCTTTTGCATCTAGAAACATCTTTCCCATTCCGTCTGAAGAAGTGGAAAAATATTTAAAAGAGCGATGATAATAGGCACAAAAGAAGCAAGGATTGTCTCATAAATCCGATATGACAGGTGAAATTACAAATTTTCGGTAATTACTTTAATACTTGCATTCGTTAAATGCTTTGTTTATTGTAAATCTCACTAATATTATTTTACCAGCTATAGTCTTAAATTATCAAGTGTTATTTACCTTCGATCAATTGATAAATAGTGTAAGATTGACTAGTTTTAACTTGATATAACGTAATGCATGCCAAAAATATCCTTTTCTTTTACCCTTTCCAACCGTAAGTTGAAGAAACGTATATGCTCCAGCTTTGTCCGTCTGTCTGTCCGCATGATAACTCGCGCAAAAATGGTTCGATTTCGATAAAATTTTAGTATGTGGTAGGAGACTACCTGGGGACGAACAACATTGAAAATGAAAGAAATGGGGTCAAAGGTCAGGACATAGGAGCGGGATGCATTCCATCATCCTTATGCGTCACAACTTACGTAAAAATGCTTCGATTGCGACAAAAATTTATCATGTTGTTCGGGAGATATACTGAACCGCTTATGTTGAGTTCATCGAAAGGGGGTCAAAGGTCAGGGCTCAGGAGCGAGATTTATTATCCAGGCATTATCCTCATAACTTGACTAAAAATGCGTCTATTGCCACAAAACGTTAGTATGTTTTTTCGGAGGTATACTGAACCAATTCTGTTTAATATTATCGAAATGGGATCAAAGGTCAGGACACAGGAGCAAGATTTATTTCACAGCCCTTATCCTCATAACTGTTTTTTTTTTTTTTTTTTTTTTTTGAAGGTTTAACGACCGCCGTGAGCAACTCAATGGGCTGTAAGCATTCGCCCGTCCCTAATTTAGGGTCACTGGTTCCAGGGAAGGGAGAGAGCCAGTGCCTTAAGACAAACACAACATCCATGCCTCACCGGGATTCGAACCCGGACCCCGTTCGGACGAATGATCAGAGGCCATCGCTTAGACCACTGCGCCACCGGGGCGGCCCTCATAACTTGAGTAATGATTTCTGTATGTTGGAAAGCGTATCATAGTCAATGCATTGCATGAATTTACTAACTTGTTTCATAAGTCCGTTTATAACGAAGTTCGCATATATGGAATGCTTTTGACTCTACGTTCAACTTCGTTGCTTACAGTTCGACTGTATGTGTGTTTACGCCATTTTTGAAGAAAAATGTTACACTCATATAAGTCTTATGCTATGCAATGTTGATGGTGTAGTGTATTCGGTAATTAGGTACGACATTGTTAGATCTAGGAATTCGGTTCGCATTGTGAATTCTGATGTTGTTTATAAAAATTATGTCAAAATAAAGTTTCTTTATTTGTTATTAATTCCTTTTCGTGGTTTAACGGGGAGGCGTGGAGCGATCGCACCAACCATGCCCGCTGCCCGGTGGCGCAGTGGTCTAAGCGATGGCCTCTGATCATTCGTCCGAACGGGGTCCGGGTTCGAATCCCGGTGAGGCATGGATGTTGTGTTTGTCTTACGACACTGGCTCTCTCCCTTCCCTGGAACCAGTGACCCTAAATTAGGAACGGTCGACTGCTTATAGCCCATTGAGTTGCTCACGGTGGTCGTTAAACCTCCAATAAAAAAAAAAAATCATGCCCCATTCGGCACAGCTAAGGCCCTGGCATTACTCTGGTGATTGGCGAGGTAAGCCCACGCCTCTGACCATTCAGCTACCTGAAGAAGGGGGAATACATGTTTCGGTTTGTACTAAGCATTTTTTATTTTATTTTGCAATGTGACAAGAGAACATTTCTTTCTGAATTGAATTGATATAAAGAATATTATATATATATTTTACGGAATTAATGACACAAAACTTCCCCAGTTCCTCTCTAGTTAGCACAAAGGCATATTTTTATTGGCAACCATGTTTCTTTTTCTGGAAAATAGGCAAAAAAGAAAAAAAAGAAAAAGAAATTATGTTCAGTTACAAAAGTGTGAACAAAATCTTTTAACATGTTTCCTAGCTTGCTGTGTTTCAGAGTGTTTCAACTAGGATGAAAAAAAGGAATTTCGTCTTAAGATAATGCTTTTGATATTAGAATACTGTCACGTGTGTATTGAACTCTTCAAAATATTTTGAAAATTATCATCTGGAGTAAGAACTAGACCCGCATCCTAATTTCAGCTAGAACACCGATTGTGCACTATTTATGCCGCATTATTGGCCAAATGTCCTTTCCCGAACAGTAATAGAAGTGGCGTACACTTGTAGTTCAGTACAAACAACAGAGCATGACTTCCGGATCACAGTTGATGTTAGCGGCAGCCGGACACAAAACAAAAATCCTTCGCCAAAATATAGAGCACTCTAACGGCGAAGCAATCGGAACTCCGTTCGATAACTTTGCCGTGACACCATTCAGGACATCCACTCCTAACCAATGAAAATATCATAGATTCATCCAATAGAGGTATTGTAGACCGACTTTCAGCTAATAGAATAGTCGTGGTGAGCTTATTGCTAGATCTGTCACTCCATAAGCAATATACCTTCGTTTGTTATTACAACGATGGTTTTATCCACTAAACTGAAGATTTTGTACTAAATACCTGTTAGAGATTTGTATTTTTCAGCTGCTCGCGAACGCACTGCCCACGTTGGGGTAAGGGGGAAGGATTCTAGGGAATATCTCGGGAAATGCTGCTTCAACCTCCTGTAACGCATACTCTAATTTAACTTTCATTTTTTTTTCGTTCCTGTTATCTTACGTAGATTTTGGTTCCTTCTCTTTAAGCCGGTTGTAATCTTAACGCTACATTTTACTCTCTCGGTGAATGACAGTTTGGAAACCTGACACCTGGTGAAAAGCGAATGACATCTGTGAGCGAGAGTGATAAGAAGGCTGTTTTACTATTGTACCGACGAGAGATTTGCAAGAACCGTCTGTATCGAGAGAATTGTTACGTATGGAGATAATTGTTAATGTTGTTGAACGCTACACTATGAAAATTTGCAGTGAATAGTCAGCGTTTCACCCGGATTTAGACAGTTTACAGTTCGTAAGCCCACCACCTGCCGGTCAACCATAAATTTTCGGTAGATAAACTGCATGTTCACGGAGATTAAACTGTTTGAACTGTTACTACATTTTAACCTTGAAAATCTGGAAACGTTCTTCTTAAAGTGTATATATATACCTGTTTTTTCATGTACAATCAGTCGACTGGCAACACCTCTGTGACCAATAGGTTTTATTTCGCGATCAGTAGATATATTCTTTATTCCCAGTCATTAGACATGTTAATGACTTATAACGAAGTAAGTTTTGGTCCACGCCGGGAATCGAACCCTAGTCCACTTATTCCAGAACAAGTCTCTCTATCAACTAAGCTACGCAGACGTTTGCTCTCGCTGCTATCTGCCTTTATGTCGTGTGCGTCCTGCGGGGCAGTCACGTCACATCTCTCCCCCCGAAAGAGGGCCGGGAGCATAGCCCACGTGTCAGCCGTGACCATGAATCGTTGTAGGCTGTCATCCGCTGAAGAACGTGCACTTGAGAATTCCCAGTCAATCTTGTGTGTGGAATGTAACATCACACACATTTTATTTTTCGAAGTGCTGAAGAAGGGATTATCTTATTTTTCTTGTCTCGCGGTGTGGAAAGAACATCACACCATTGCGAGATCTTTAACGGCCGGGTCATCCGGTAAGTTCGGGCGCCATTATAACAAAGTAAATTTCTCCGTCATTTTGGGTCCACGCCGGGAAACGAACCAGAGTCCGCTTATTCCGGAACAAGTCGCTCTACCAACTGAGCTACGCAGAAGTTCGCTCCCACTGCTATCTGCCTTTATGTCGTGTGCGTCTTGCGGGGCAGGCACGTCACAGAACATTATGGTATTAGACGTTTTTATTTCCCATTACACACGTTAATGAACATAACATGTATTGTCATTAGACATGTTAATGAACATGTTTATTTGCTGTCATTAGACATGTTAATGAACATGTTTATTTGCTGTCATTAGACATGTTAATGAACATTATGGTCATTAGACATGTTAATAAACATTATGGTCATTAGACATGTTAATGAACATTATGGTCATTAGACATGTTAATAAACATGTTTATTTGTTGTCATCAGACATGTTAATGAACATTGTGGTCATTAGACGTTTTTAATTCCCGATCATTAGACATGTTAATTAACATTACGGTATGGTACTGTAAAATGACGGTTTATTAACTGGCCACTCAGCTGTCGGTGTATCTACTATAATTTGACCCTGCAATTTTTTACAGTGTACGCTTGCTTTTTGCTTTATTACGGTCTAGAGTTGCTGTCGAGTTAGTGAGACTCAAAGAGTGTTACAAGAATCTGCAGCATTCAGATATCGAAGTACAATTTGATTCAGTACAAAATGAAATTATATCCTATTCCGTGTGTTGTTCTGATATTTATGTGCCTGAATTGGACCTACATGTAACAAAGATATTTTGTTCCGTAAGTGTAACCTGACCATTAAAGCATTTTACTGCCTAATTAGCTTTATGTCGTTTAATCAAGCTATACGAAGTTAAGCTTTACAATGAAGCCAAGTTCTGTAGTAGAATTACGCTTAAGTCGGGAAGTGCTTTACATTGAAATTGTGTTAGGATTTTAGTTCAACAATATCTACAGCTCAGTTTACATTAAAACCCTACTCCCCGTTCCAGGGAGATACTGTTCTATGAGGAGTTCACTAGGTAGATGACATGTCTTCTCTAAAATATCGGCTTGCATTATTATCGTGTGTTTCTAAGATCATACCCTTAATTTGGAGGATGTATGTACTTGCTGCGATATTTCTTTTTCTAGAAAGGTCCATACAATTAATTTTCATTCAGACAAACTACAATACGTTTGAGCTGTGTTTCTATGTCATTTCTAAGTGTATGGAGTTAATATAGGTTTGTAAAACCGGGATTGGGAAAATTCCCTTTACAACAGATAGCATCACATTAAATCGAACATTTTCAGTTCTACTTCTTGAAAAGTTCTCTGACAAGGTGGCAACGCATGTGCCATTTAAAACCACATGAAGTTATCCGAATATCTACAGCGTTCCTCTTTTGATAACGCTCATGGTGTTTATGAATGCTTGCAGTTCTGAATTTTTCGTCATATATCATGTTCATCACACATGACGTTAGATGACAGCATCCTTGTTAGCAATGATTAAACAGTCATCTTGGAAAGCTGTCCAGCGTTTCCTGTTCTTATGACGAATAAGAATTTCGAAATTCAGCGGTCGCAATTTAACGTTTTCTGGAATTTTGAGCTTTTTTGATGCTACGCATCTTTTCCGACAGCAGCAAAGCTGTCCCAAGTAAAAAAAAAGTAGATGCAATGAAAATGGGTAATGGCGCGTCATTGTCAAAACCATTACTGAAATCTAATCGTAACGCATGCTGTCTCATGAAGTGACGCAACAATTGTTAATTTCATTGTCACTCAACAATACAGTCATTTGCAAAATTTTAAGATCACCTGAGGGTATTAGGAGATTTCTGGAAATTGCAGCAGCTACTGTCTGTATTTCTCAACTTCCAGTCGGTGTTGCATCATGCAACAGTGGAAGCTCTTGATAAAGTTGGGGGAAGCGTGCGAGCGTCAGTTTGCTTCTGGTTTTCATGATGAGAAGTTTTGTACGCATTTTCCATAAAGCGAAAAATGGGCTAAAAACGGCCATTAAGTGTTACTCAGAGGGCACAAATATTGACTTTATATCATGAAGCATACTCCGAACGTGACATCAGCAGAAAGGTGAATGTGAGCAAGACTGCTATTCATAAAACTACCGTTGAATATCGAGATACAGGTGAATTTAGCGACCGAAAGAGAAGTGGACATCCAAGGAAAACAACCCCATCTGATGGCAATACCGTACGGCGAATAACTATGCGTTCTCCGAGGCGTTCGTGCAAGAAACGCAAGGCCTTTTTACATTCAGAAGGGTTTAATATTAAAATAAGCACTGTTTCCCGATGTCTTAGCAAAGAGTTTGGATTAAAATCTTATAAACCTGCACATAAACCTAGACTAACCTCTGTCATGAAAAATAAGAGACTCCAGTTTGCGAACTGTCATCAATCGTGGACTGCTAAAAATTGGAGCTAAGTTCCTTTTTCCAATGAATCAACTGTGCGTCAACTTGAATCACGTGAAACACATGTTCGACGACCAAAAAACAAAGGGTTTGATGGAAAATACTCCGGTAGCACCGTGAGACATCCGCCTAGTCAGATGATATTTAGTGCTATGTCAACATCCGGTACTGCTTCATTATCCTTTTTGCCGATAGGCACTACCATGACTGGTCCTTCTTTACGCTTTCCAACCGTAGGTTGAAGAAGCGTATATGTTCCAGCTTTTTCCGTCTGTCCGTCTGTCCGCACGATAACTCGCGTAAAATTCGTTCGATTTCGATGAAAGTTTAGCATGTGGTACGGGACTACCTGGGGACGAATCCTATTGAAAATGGGACAAATGGAGTCAAAGGTTACGACATAGAAACGGGATCCATTCCATTGCCTTTATGCGTCATAACGTGCGTAAAAATGGTTCGATTTCGATGAAATATTAGTATGTGGTAGGGGACCACCTGGGGACGAACCCTGTTGAAAATGGGACAAATGGAGTCAAAGGTCAGGACATAGAATCGGGATCCATTCCATCGCCTTTACCACATACTATTAAGGTGGACGTTAAGTAATTTTGCTTCCCATACTTCCAATGGAAAAACTTTTGTACACATTTCCTTCACAATTAGTGTGTTCCCAAGGATGGAAATTTAAACATCGATTAAAATAACTTCGTATTATAACTTGGAACACTTAATATGTTTTCAAACATAACAATAATTATATTAAAAATCAATAACGTTTCCTTTGGTGGTGCCGAAAATAGAAAAAAGATGGCGGAACCTGTACTTTGATGACGTCAGTAGACAAATAAATGTTGGATTGCATAATTATGGTTATGTTTTAGAAAATATTAAGTATTCCAAGTTATAAAATGAAGCTATTTTAATCGATGTTCAAATTTTCATCCTTGGGAACGCATTAATTGTGAAGAAAATGTGTACAGAAGTTTTTCCATTGGAAGTATAGGATTTAAAATTACTTGACGTCCACCTTAAAGGAGCAATCCTTGCATCTATGTAAATTTTATTTTGAAAACGGCTCTAAGGAATTTGATGAAAGTCGTTAACCTACCGTTTTCTGGTACTAGAAATCGATTTAGCTTGATCTCGACTTCGGGAAAATTCGCTTAGTAGGTTAAATAACAACCCCGAATTACCACGTTTTCAGTGTCATGGCGTCCTCCTATTAATGTTTCCCATGCTTAGATTTCTTATGACGTCACACTTTCGCGATTGAGATGTTGGCGCGCGGTCACCCCATCAGCCTCATTACGTCACACGTTGTGTGTGGATCCTATTAAAGTTTTTATGACGTTACACTTTCGCGACCATCTGCCTCATTACGTCACGCGTTGTGTGCGTGTTACGCTTTACTTCTATTTCCTTTTAGAACAAAAAGCGTGTTACGCTTTACTTCTATTTTCTTTTAGACCCCATTTCGATGATATTCTGTTGAATATCATCGAAATGGGGTCAAAGGTCAGGTCATAGGAGCGAGATTTATTGTACAGCCATTATGCTCATAACTTGAGTAATGATTTCTGGTATGTTGGAATGCGTATCATAATCAGTGCATTGCATGATTTTACTAACTTGTTATACGGAAATGCTACGTGAGAATCTGTTAACTCATATGCAAGTTCACAGATGCACAATCTTCATGCATGACGGTGCTCTATGCCCCAAATCAAAGACAGTAAAGGACTACCTGCAGAAGAAGAGCATAACTGTGCTTGACTGGCCCGGTAATAGTCCCGAATTTAACCCCATCGAAAATTTGTGGACCATTTTGAAAAACAAGGTAGCAGGAAAACAGCCACCAAATTCCCACCTTTGATTGACGCGATAAAGTACATTCTGCAAAGACATTTGAAGTGACTACTGCAAATCCCTCATTGAAGATATTCCACGTCGTATTCTGTCTAATATGAAAATAAAGGTGGCCACACAGAATACTGATTTCGGTCTTTTTGTGTTCTAAAGAATGTAAGTATTCATCTGTGGTGTCATTTTTTCAAATGTCTCTGACTAGTAATTAGCTGTTTCTTTGAAAATCTTATTTTTAAATAAATTGACAGGTAGTCTTAAACTTTTGCAAATGACTGTATATTTTTTTCTAAACTATCGCCGAATATTATTTCATCACGTTTCACATAAACGTAGCAATATCACATTGCAGTTTGCGTAAATACGAGAACCTGATGCTAAATGTGATAAAAGCCCAAAGAAACATTTTTTTCGACAGTAGTAAAGTATGCGTCGTAGCAAAATTTGGTTTTCTTTCAACCCTCTCCCAAGGGGAGCGGTTGACCGATATACACTGCTGGCCACCCAAAATGCAACACCAAGAAGGAAGCATCCGATTGGCCTGAAATTCGCAGCATGCGTCGCCCGCGAGATGACATGCAAACGATTAGCATTGCAGGGCATATGCAAATCATTTGCGCCCGGCACGTCACCGAGAAGCACTATAAGAAGGGTGCACAGAAGGCAGGGTGTAAGTAGTGGAAGTGTGTTGTGCTGCCGGACCTGTGCGTGGAAAGCTTCCTGATGCCTCGTTGCAGAATACGGCAGTCATTCCAGTACATTTCGGAGTTCGACAGAGGACTAATAGTGGTTTATCGCGACAGCAGTTTATCGTACCGAGACATCGGCGCCCGTGTGGGACTACATCCAGCCACAGTGAGGCGAGTATGGATTCGGTGGGTGCAGGAGGGACGGACGGACCGACGTAAGAGATTGCTGCAGCCGCGGTACACCAACGAGCGAGAGGACCGCCATGTTGTGCGGCGAGCATTGACGGCCCGCACCACCACATCACGAACGTTAGCGCAGGAATTAGGGTTTGTTGTGCAACAACCTGTGTCAGCACGTACCATTCGACGTCGTCTGTGGGAGCGGGGACTTGTCGCACGGCGCCCATTGCTCCGATTACCATTGACGTTACACCACCGGCGAGTGCGGCGGCAGTAGGCCATTGAACGCCGCACCTGGACTACGGAATGGCACGACATTGTCTTCTCCGAGGAATCCCAGAAATACCGGGAGCGCCATATAAAAGAAGCTCCTTGGCCAGATATTGTTAGGCGGGTTAAAGTTGTTTGGCGGGTTTCCAGTTAAAACCGCTTTGTTTCACTTCTAACCGGTTTCTGCGAGTACAGCTGCAAAGAAATTTTCCGGAGTGGTTAGTCACAGCCAGCGCAGTGTAGCTACGCGGTCATAAGTGTAAGTGAAGAGAGGACAATGATAACGGAAATGGTTTTAAGTACGGAACAGCGGATTTTTATTGTGGAACAGTATTTCAGAAATAACTCATACAAGATTTTAAATGAGTTCTTTATAGAAAAATTTCCACATTGTGCCACACAGGTGAAATCAGTGGTACAGAAGTCAGGGCGGAAATTTCGTGAAACCGGCACGGTGCGCAACAGGAAAAGAAACAAACCTAAGGAATTGGTACTGAAGAGAATATCAAGGATGTGTGCACAATGATGTCACAAAGCCCTCGGAAGTCGATTCGCCGATTATCGTCAGCAACGGGAATATCTGCCACGTCATGCCGACGCATATACTTAAGGTGGATTTGCATTTTCCGCCGTACAAAGTTATGGCGCTCCAAAAACTTAAAACTCCTGATTATGCAGAATGGATGCAATATTGTAAGTGGTTTCAGGAGACCATTGTCAGCGGTGAAATGGACCCAACACTTTATTACATGACAGATGAAGCATTGTTTCATCTGTCCGGGTATGTTAATGGGCAAAACAGCAGGATTTGGACCGACACGAATCCCAGACGGACAATGGTGACTTATCTGTACGATCAAAAGGTAGGCGTTTGGTGTGCTGTGTCTGCGAAGAGGTAGTCAGCCCATTCTTTTTCACTGACACCATCCACTCGGAGCGCTATGTTCAGAAACTGTTCAACCCATTTGTTGCCGCACTTACAGAAGAAGAGCGAACATATGCTTTCTTTCAGCAGGATGGTGCAACGGCTCATACTGCGCGGAACAGTCTATGTGCTGTGCATGAAGTGTTTGGGGAGGACAAAATTGTATCGAAGAGACTATGGCCACCTAGATCACCCGATCTCTCCACCTGTTACTTTTATCTGTGGGGAGCATTGAAAGGGAAAGTGTACGCAACTAATACGCACACTCTTGATGAATTAAAAGTGAACATTGCGGATGCCATAGCCCAGATTACTGCTGATGAGTTGTGGCGCGTTACGAACAACATGTTCCGTCTTGTGCAGCTGTGTCTTGATGTCGGAGGACAGCACTTTCAGCAATTGTTGTAAACGCAGGTAAATTACTCCTGTTTTCTATCATTTCAACTATTCTTTGCCATGTATAGTAACATTGCCTGACTGTTGTCGTTCATTATACTCGGGCCTCTTTTATATGGCACACCCTGTACTTCTTGCATTGGATAATGCGGTCTATGTCCCTGTTGCATTGGCGTGGGTTGTCGGGATGTTAACTGTCATTAGAAACTCCGCAGTGCAGCATTTAGGCATAGAGATCTTTTTTCAGGATTTAACGATCAGCAGGAGCAACTTAAAAAGCTTGAGGTAACTGGTTCCTGGGAAGATGGGAATCGTGCGCTGTAAGACAAGTGCACCACTCGTGCCTCGAGCTTGGGGCCATCTCATACCAATAGAAAGAAGCTGGCGCCTCAGACAACTTGGCCACCGGGGCTGCATAGACGGATTCCGGCATCTAAGATATTAATACTTCGTTCGGAGCTAACGCAGAACAAGAACTTTCTGCAGACAATTTTTCGTAGTAGGGTTTCCTAAGAAGACGCCTCTTACCGCCTCGGTGGCTTCTGATCATTCGTTCGAGATGGGTTCGGGTTCGGATCCCGGTGAGGCATGGTTATTGTGTTGGTCTTAAGGCACTGGCTCTATCCCTTCCCTGGAACTAGTGGCCCTAAATTACAGATGGACGACTGGTTACAGCCCATCGTTTTGCTCACGGTGGTCGTTAAACCCCCAATCGAAAAAACAAAAACAACAAAAACACCTCATTATGTAGTGACGCCATAGCATACTCATTTAAATAAATATGTTTGACGGCAACCACCACGTCACTTCAGTTCTGAGAAGAAGCTTGCTGCTCAGCTCACAAAAATAATATTTATATAAACTGCACTAATCGGCAAAACAGTTGCAATTTTGTCATTGAGAAACGCCGTGTTCATGACGAATACATTTTGTTTCCAAATATATATATTTTTAAAGTTTAACGATTCCACAGTTGAATGGAACAGAAAGTTGACTTTGTTTGGCCATATATACGAATTGAATGACCAGAGAATTGTGAAAACTAGAATTATGGGTGTGGTGGAGGGGAATCAATCTAGGTGAGTACATTTCTTACTTCTCACCCACTGAAATTGCCGTCAGATATCTACGCCGATGAAAAAGAAAGCCGATGTCTGATGACGATGAAAAAAAGCCCATGTCTACGTTCTTTCTAAGTCGATACAAAGAGCGCACTATGAAGAATTATCGCTTTTAATATTAGTTTTTCAAAGGAAATTTTTCAATCTGTGGCAATTCTGACTGCAATTTCCTTTAACGCCTTAATTACGGTATTTAACGCCTTAATTACGGTATTTGTTTTAATACGAGCAACTCTATTCGAATACAGAAAGAGTGAAAATCAAACACCAAACTGAGCATTTTACCGAAACAGTTTCTCGATTGTGCTTCATTAGCTATCAGTAAACACTATTGACTTTTAAAACTATTTTCAGATTTATGCTCGAGGAGTTAATCAAGACTATGTTTCTTTTCTTTTCAGGTGCAACTTCTCATTTCCCGTGTTTGAAAGAACTCCACATTCGCTATCAAGACAATGCCTACATACCAAATTCTTCTTCTTGGTAAGATTTTGTCTAATTTAATAAATCTGTCTTTTCTTCTGTATTTAAGTTTTGGAATTTGAATTCATGAGCAATGCGTAGTGACCATAAAAATGAATAAGATATCGACCGTAGTGACCATAAAAATGAATAAGAGATCCAGAAAAAATCATGGTGCTTCTTTTTTATTATTATTTGGACGTTTAACGACCATCGTGAACAACTCAATGTGCGGTAAGAAGTCTCCCGACCCTAATGTAGGGCCAATGGTTCCAGGAAAGGCAGAGAGCCAGTTCCGTAAGACAAACACAAGAACCATGCCTCAGTGGGATTCGAGCCCGGTCCCATCACGGACGAATGATCAGAAGCCAGCGCTTAGATCTCTTGGCATGCCTTAAAACCAGTCTTCTGACGCCATGCTTAGAAACAAAAGGAAATGTTCATAACTAATCTCAAAACACATGTTTTGAAACTGGGATTTTTTAAATTGTCATGACAAACAAAACGAAAAGCCATTCCAATCAAAATCTCAACGCCAGAGCTCAGGGGCTCTTAAAACAAGGTCGTTTAGAAGGGAGGAAACCACGACAATAGAGGGAGATGAGTCTCCTACTTTGGTGACGTAACTTTCAGGTTACATGATCTGGTATGTCGGTGACATTCTTGATATCACACACAATAGCGTTGGAACAAATCGGTAGCCATATTTTTCACGTGACGTCACTAAAGGAAGGAACTCGCCTCTGTAATATCGTAGTCTTTTACTTTCTAGTGGGCTCACCAGAAGCAGAGCTCTGCGGTGATCACTAGGTTCATTAATTGCAGTCATTTCTGACCACTCCTCAACCAATGGTGGACGGAAGCATTACAGATGGCATTACATTGCCATTCAGGAATATGCAAATGACAATGTAAAAATGGCGATGTATTGTCAAAATTATGTTTCTTGTATGTATAGTGTATACCATTTTGGGTTTAGTTTGGGAGGTTTAACGACCACCTTCAGCAACCAGATGGGCTATAAGCAGTCGATTCAAGGCTTCACTATGATTCGAACCAAGACACATCGTGGACGAATGGTCAGAAGCCAGCGCTGCACCACTGGGGAGGCATATAGTATGCCACCTAGAATGGTATGTATACATGTACTGTATGTACTTGCATGTATGTTGAATGTAAATGTCTCTATTTTAAATATTTTTTTCTTTATTTGAGGTTTAACGACTGCCATGAGAAACTCATTGGGATATAAGCAGACGCTCGTCCCTAATCTAGGGCCACTTGATTCCAGGAGAATCAGTGCCTTAAGACAAACACAACATCCATGCTTCTTCGGGATTCGTACCCGGATCCATGTCGGACGAATGATCAAAAGCCAGGGCGTAGACGGAAGACAAATGTAACGTATGTATCGTTCTATATTGGTATGGCTTCGAATTGCCAATACACCAAATGCCAGACTGTACGCATTACCACTTCACTAGATCGGACAACACTTTAAAGCAACGTTGTCAAAGAACGATTTCGCATGCATTGAATTTAAACAGACTACGTTTCGCTGTCTTTCAGTCATTTCGAAACAAACTCAGAAAGGCAATCTCTGTGACAGAGAGCTCATTTAGTGTATTTCAGTTAACTGGGGCACCAGAAATTCAGTATTTCACGTAGAGTGTATCTCTACTTCAACATTCCTTACGTACAACAAAGCCAGCACCGTGGGACAAACATACAATTCCTGCCTCATCCGGTACAAGTACCTGGACCAAACCCGGGCGACTAAACAAAACCCTATACCTCTGACCACTCGCCCACCGGGAGGCACATTGAAAATCAAATGATAATCTATCGCCAAGATGTCATTTAGGTTGTTAGGTATCCCTATGAGCATGTAAGGCTATAAGGAATGGCCCTTCTAATTTAGAACCACTGGTTTTTAGGAAGGGACTGAGCTAGCACCCAAAAAACAAACACAGCACCCGTGTCATATCGAAGACTCGAACCTGGACTCCATTTCGGAAGACTAACCGCACACCAGCTCCTTTGACTTGTCAGCAACCGAGTCGGCCAAGATCACTTGTGCAAGAAATATCGGCGATGCTTTCTGTAGACATAATATCAGGATGATTCTAACGAAGTAGACAGACAGTTCCACAAATTGGACCCGTTAAAACATTTTGCATTTATTAATCTCCATTTCATGAACTAAATGTAAGGATACATTAAATTTGTAGCTTCCAGACATCAGTTTTTGGTTTTAGATCAAAGAAAGGAAACTGACAAAATTATGAATTTCGGAATTCATACGTTTCATTTTTCACGCCCCTTTTTTTCAAATTCCCAACTAATTTGTTGCAAGTGACAATAGGACATGTATGATAATTTAGGGACAGTATCCGATAAAGATAGAACTGATTTAATGTATATAATTTCCAAGATTCTTGAAATGTGATGAAAAAGTGACGAAAATTCGAAAGGAATTTTTAATCTGATAAATTAGATATCATTTGGTTTCGTATTCCTTAGGTATGGTATTTGAGTGTGACTTTCAATCGCAATAATTGCAATTACTTTCCGAATGGGTGCATAATTTGAGAGTCACTCATTTGATATAATAAAGTGGTCACTCAGTTTATATAATTAATTTTTCTCTCATTTTATCTGGTGAAATTGAAGCACAGTTTAAGCACTGAAACTCGTCTTATGTAAATGAAATGGAAGCTTGTCTTTGTAAAATAATATGGCCACTCACTTTATATAATAACATGGCTGCTCATTTTATATAATAAAATAATTTTTCAGTTGATATACTATATACTGCAAAGTAGCGCCTCAATATAGACTCAAAATCGCTAAAAATATTACTTTACTGTTACAGGTGTTCTTTTGACTATGCTGAGCATTGCAAGCGCCAACACTCAAAGGGTAAGTCTTGATTTCTCTGACAGTTTTGAAAACTCGATGAAACTAAAATGAAATTCCTGACTGATCTCGGCAACAGAACACGAACTTAACTATCGCTCTGTTTAGTTATTTCACTTCAGAAATTTGTGTAATTAGAAAAAAAAATATGTTTTGACAGCAAATGTTTCTTCTTGTGCAGTAATTATACATGGCATGGGGATTTAATGCATGTCAAAATATAAAAAAAGGAATTCTAGGAATTCTAAATATATTACAAATTTCTCCCCAAAGGAGAAGCAATTTCTCCGAAAAGTTTCGAAGAAAAAGATGAGTACAAAAACTATACATGTATGTATACACTAATAAATACTGATAGTGAGTATTTAACATCTGGCAAGCACAGTAGTACTAAAAGGGCTTAGTACATATGAAAAATAAGCTACATATAAAAATATATGCAGAAATATAGATCTACAATTCACTGGAACAAAGTTTCTGCTTAACTTCGGATCTTCTAAATTACTCTTTCTTTTGTACTCAAACCTGATTATTCTTTTATAAATACTGTTATTTACCCTTTTTCAGATGTTTGATTGTTTCGATTCCACTTCTCTGAAGCGTTCACTGGGTAATTTTATATTTAAAATTCTGTTTTTATGCGTGCTTTTGTTTCTTTTTAAATAAAAGAGTCTGTAAGAACAAGAGATAGAGAGAGAGAGAGAGAGAGTGTGTGTGTGGCTAACTCAACAATTTATACAACTTGCAGTTTGGGAAAAAATCTCAAGGTCATTCTGTTGGCCGATTTATTGTTTAAAATTCCCTTTTTATGAATGCTTTGGAGTCCTTTTAAATAAAATAGATTGTAAGTTCATTTGTTTAACAAGAGAGAGAATACAGACGGAGAGAGGGAGAAAGAGAGAGAGAGAGAGAGAGAGAGAGAGGCTAACTCAATAATATAACTTGCAGCTTGAAAAAACTTCGAAGTCATCCCAGTGATCAAGTTGTCTGAGTGCTAACTTCTGATTTTTTGTCAGAGATGGTTTTAAGTCTGACTGACGGATGAAGTATGGGTGGGGCTCTTGTCTGAAGACCCAGTTTCTATTCCCTACCTATAACCAGTGGTCCCAAATTACAAATGAAGGTCTTGCAACTGCTTAGAGCTCTTAGCGTTGAGCATGGAGGTCGTAAACATAGAGCCGCCTAAAAAGAGTCTCGATTACATTACTTCACACAATAAGTTTTTAAGTCTGGGCGTGTGCCGAAATCGTTTGTATTTGAGCGGAGCTCTCTTTACGAGACTCGAGACAATTAGTTGTTCGGGTATCGATACGAGATGACACATCTGATCACCGTGATTTTTTGCATGCGATTGGACATCGTCCATGGTCAGGTTTTGACGCCTTCCGTTTCTCGAAATTCCGTGTCATTGAGTAATAATCGTCCCAAAACTTGCATTTTCAGGGGATTTTCCGAGTTTTGAGAAGGGGTCGTTTGTTATCTACCTCCTCCAAAGATCTTCAGCCGATCGCGGTGACACTTGCCACAGAGAAAGGGAAGGACATAGTGAGTGGCATGGGATTAGTATCATGGTGATTGGTCGTGTCGTATAAAAATAATGACTATTAAAAAACTGACCAATTTTAATAATAATTGAAAACATCCGCTCTTTATACGAGACTAGTTGTTCGGGGTTAGTTACGACATGACACATCCGATCACCGTGATTTTCGGCAAACGATTAGACATCGCACATGGTCAGGTTTGGACGCCTTCCGATTCCTGAAATTCCGTCTCATTGAGGAATTTCAATTAAAACTAGATGGTCTTTTACTTGAACCGTTTCACGAAAGTTGGCTCACTAACATTAATTTAAAAAAGTCGTTTGAATTGAAAAACGAAGAAATAGAAAGACTCCGTCTGTAAGCTCAACACTTGCTTAATCTATAATAATAAAAGGAAGTTTGTGTATGTGTGTGTGTGTCTGTTCTGTCTTTCACGATACAAAATGAAAAGCGTGGTTCCCGATCCGATTGTGTCTTTTCGCTTTGTTTACATGCATCCTGATCACAACCAATGCGAAGGCGTGAAGGAAAAGTAGTTCATGATAAATTTTAGGCATTTCTTTTTTAGAAGGTTTCGTACTTTTGTTCTGGAAGTCATAAATTTCACGCGTTCGTTTTTTAGAATTTCTTGTAATAAACGCCTTAATGAGCTTAGATTTTGCAATAGCTTCGCTCAGAATTTGCCAACTGTACCCGAGCTATCGGTTACCGTTGGCGGCTTGTCCCAGTTAATCTTACAGCCAATCCAGAAAATTTAAAACTGTAAGATGTAAGTAGTGAGTGAATTATCGGTCAGTATTCGGCACTCAAAATACCGATATGTTATTTTTTCGTGCCAAAGTTCCGTTGGTAAAACATCAGTATTCTGACATTTATTGGACACATGATTTTATTCATACCTATGCATTAGCGAAGGGTACCCTGACCTGCTGCTTATGAGTTGCATGAGGACTTAGTTCAGCGTGAGACCCGCAATCTTCCTCTAATTGAAACTTTTTACAACGTTTTATACACGTTTGATAGTTCCACCTCTAGTAATTTATTTGATCATTAAGTCCTTTGCTTTACATTTCCTACCAACTTTATCCTATAGGCGCATGGTTTTTCCCATCTAAATCTTACGATGAAACACTGTATTCACTTCTTATACAATTATACACTGAAATAGCACATTATTAGCAACATACAATATCAATAAGAGGCCAGGTGGCACAGACTTGAATTTTAACGCAGGCCCAAGACTAAGCCACCGTCTTTTAGGAATAGAAGACAATGGCTCAGTGTTGAGCCTACGTTAAATTGCAGGATTGTGTTACCTGGGACACGCGCCATTCTCACGTAAGCAACTATGACGTAGAGATGACTTTATAAACAGTGACTACCAAATATTTAGACATGTACGGAGCAAAGACAGCAGCAAAATTTGGGAAACACTCGTGATTTTTAACGACGTAGAAACAGCCATGATAGGGGGGTGGACGCAAGCATCTCAGAAACGGCAACCTTCTCGGCTATGCAGCAATTGTAGCAAGCGTGTACAATGAATGGAGCACAAGCAACAAAATAAGTAGTCAGAGGTCTTCCGGTGGGAGGGAACGACTGGTTGATGTTCATGGGTATCGTATGCTGGAGGATTGTACGAGGTAACAGACGAGCTTCATTCTGTCAAGTAACGGCGCAGTACAACAGCAATATCGAGAGGAGAACTTCAGTGTACACAGATAGCAGCATATTGACGAGAACGGGATATAACGCAACAGACGTCTCTTTCGTGTATCACTCGTCTCTCCTAAAAACCGCAAATTTGTCTGCAGTGAAAACTGAAGCACCAAAAACGGACCCTAGAGGACTGGAGAAAGGTTACCTGGTCCGATGAATAACGTTTTCAGTTCATACACGACGATGGACGAAGTAGAATTGGTCATTAACAGCACGAAGAAATGGATGCCACCTGCCTAACATTAACTGGACATGCTGGTGGAGGTGGTGTAATGATATGGAATCTGTTTTCATAGCGGTCATTGTGCTTCTTAATACCTCTTGAACAGCATTGAATTACACGAGGCATCTTAAAGTCTGGATGGAGCAAGCACATTCGTAAATGCACATGTTGTTTCCTGACGGAGAGTGCTACTTTCAGCGGAATAATGCACCATGCTGCAAGGCAAAGTTCGTTACACAATGGTCCAGGGAGCACGACAGCTACTTTAATATGCTAAAATTTTACTCCTCCCCAGTATCCAGATCTTAACCCAATTGAACGCCAATGAAATGGGATTGAAATAGCCATTTGTAACAGAAATCGTCCTCCAGCGAACATTTTTGTAATTGACGGACACCATCACATTGGTTTGGCTCACCGTATCTGTAGATCGATATCAGTATCTCTTTGATTCCATGCGCATCGATTTGAGGCCGTTTTTAAGGCGAAGAGTGGCCCAACACGTTACTAGGTAAGTGTTCCTAATAATTTGCTACTTTAGTGTATACGAAGACAATGTACGAAATAGTAACAAGATTAAGTGCCTAGTCATTGCTCATCGAAGACAATAATTATGACAATAATTTAGGTAGAAATATCGACAGAACTGTAGTTACTGCTGATTTCTAATTCCGAAATGAACCGTCCAACATTTTTTGTCCACGGACGTCATCAATGTGAATGTTGCGTCCTTTATTAGCAGATATGAACATTATCCAAGAAAAAATGATTGGTTTTTAATATAATTATGATTACGTTTTAGCAAATATTAAGTATGTCATGCTATAATTTAAAGTTACTTTTATCAGTCTGCAAATTTTCATCTGTGGTAACACATTAATTGCAAAGAAAATGCCTACAGAAGGTTTTGCCACTGGAAACATAGGGTAGAGTTTTAACGTGCCTTAAAGCAAATTTTCCAAGTACCTTTGATTTTCAGTATTATAGATGTGCTTCTCAACAAGGAATAAGATCCATCATGCTGTTCCTGAGACAACCACTTAATCACCATGGACTTTCTCAGAATACTCTCCAATGCATCTAGAACTCTTGCTGTAGTGTGTAACCCAGGTCTTTGAAAAGTGCACCAGATCATCCTTGGAGAGAGGCTTCAAAGCATATATGATTCCTTCGTACATAGACAAAGGATGTGGTCACACGCTTTGTAAGCCGCTGCTTCATATTTATAATCTAATTGTCATTACTGGAATTTTCCCTCCAGATCTGAAAAAAAAAAAACGAAAATTATTCTTGTTTTCAAAAAATGCAGCCGAGACTCTATTAAGAATTACCGACCTATCACAATTATTTCGGTCCTGGCGAAAATGGTTGAGTCTCTTATTTTTTCTAAGCTATATGATCACTTCAAACGTGTCCTCAGCTCTGCACAGCATGGTTTTGTGAAGAAACGCTCAATGCTTACCAACCTATTCCACATCACGGAAGATATTACGTCATCTATTGACAGAGGATCACAAGTTGATGTTATTTTCACTGACTTTGCTAAAGCTTTTGACAAAGTTCATCATGGCATTTTACTCAAGAAATTTAACTGTGTTGGCCTCAGTGATAACCTGATGTCCTTGTATAAGTCCTATGTTTTCAACCGAACCCAATCTGTTATTTGTAACAACCATGTTTCTGATCCCTATGTTGCCACGTCTGTAATACCTCAAGACTCTAATTTAGGACCACTCCTGTTTTCCATATACATTAATGACCTTCGTTTTTACATTCATGGCCCATGTCTCTTGTTTGCTGATGATCTCAAGCTTTACCTCATTGTACAGACTCCTGATGACTGTCTTGCTCTTCAAACCGACGTCAATAACCTGCTTCAGTGGTGTACATTAAACCATCTCCACCTCAACATCTTCAAGTGTCATGTCGCTTCCTTTTCGCGGAAAAGAAAACCGATTCTTTTTTACTACAAAGCTCGCGACTATACTCTTACCCGGACAAGCAAAGCCCAGGACTAGGGAGTCACTTTTGATTAGAAATCGGGCTTTAAAAGTCATTTCAAAAGAATTGTACGTGCAGCGTACAGAAAATTTCGATTTATCATGCGATATTCCAAGTATTACTCGAATACTCAGACACCAATTCGCATTTTTGAAACTACGGTCAGATCCTCACTGGAATAAGCGGCGATCATTTAGAGTCCTAGCATGAAATCGAGGAAGTTCAGGAAAAGCCGTCCCGGTGGCGCAGTGGTCTAAGCGATGGCCTCTGATCATTCGTCCGAAAGGAGTCCGGGTTCGAATCCCGGTGAGGCATGGATGTTGTGTTTGTTTTACGGCACTGGCTCTCTCCCTTCCCTGGAACCAGTGACCCTAAATTAGGGACGGGCGGCTGCTTATAGCCCATTGAGTTGCTCACGGTGGTCGTTAAACCTCCAACCAAAAAATAAAAAGTTCAGAAAAAGTTTCTTCGACACCTTTTTTATAAATCGACCGGTGTTTTTAAAGCGGACATCCCGACTGCTCACCTTCTGACATTCTTCAAGATGACCTCTCTGCAATCGAGAACGAAGGCTCCCCAACTCAAGTTCCTGTACGGCATCATCAATGGAGAGATAGATGATACTCAAATTGTAAACCAATTAAGTTTCCGTGTCCCATATTTACCGAGGAAAAATTGTGAACTATTTGCGGTGCCATTTTGCAGAACTGATGCTGGAAAAAATGCTCCGTTATGTAAAATGTATAGGCTTCACAACTCACTTGAAGAATCTCCGGATATTTTTAATGTAAGTAAAACATTTTTTCATAAAGCATGTTTTGCAAGATTTTAAATATCACTTGGTAATTATCACTGTAAATATAAATATAGCAATTCCTGTAACTAGATTTACCGTCTGTAGGGATGTGCTTACAATAAATAAGTAGTTAAACCCTCAGCTTCTTCTTCTTCTTCCTTTTTATTACATTCCCAGTAGGTCTTAAAACAATAAAACAATGACCTGTCAGAGGTTTTTTTAATTGTAGGAACACCCGAAGTCACATAAACCTTTTCAGAAAATTCGTTCTTTTGTTTAAATGTCCACTCTCAACGCCTTTTGGTGTACTGTGAGTACCCATGGGATTAAATGAAAGCATACCGTAAGTAAGATCAATTGCTCCGTCAGAATGTTCTGGTTGTTTCAAATGCCCACTGCATCAGATGACTGCCTATTTGTAATTCCACTATCCTCTCTGATAGTTGCGCTTGCAAAATCACTCAGAATGTTCGAAACTGAAGTCGATGGGCTTCCTTCAGTTTTCAAATCTTCAACAGTTTTTCTGCCTTCTGTAAAGGATGTTAATGAAGCACACGTGCACGTGACAATACTTCACCACCAAAGGCTTCTTCAAGAATTTCATATGTTTCTTTTTTTCGATGTTTTGGGGCGTTCATAAGATTTTAACGAGCTACGTTGTTGAAGATTTGATGCATGCTTCCAATGCGCATGCAAAACAAAATACTATTTAAGTCAAAATCTACAGCTCTTCTCTCAAGAGGTGGAACAAGACCAGAAGTGTCTGTACGCGTAACCTGCATGTCTACCTTACGTTTAATGCTCGACATGTGGCCATTTCTCAGCTTAGCTTTCATTCCAAGCGAAACATCAGTCTCATTTGCTTTACGACCAGCCATATTAGAATCAAGTAAAATACTATTAAAAAATTTTCTGCTGAAAGACAGATAACAGAGCAAAAAATGCGGGCCATAGTATTAATGCTGACTTCGTTCTAAAATAGCATTAGTAGTTAAAAAAATCCCTGTACTTTTTATTCTTTTATTTTTTATGTACTGAAACTAATCCTAATCGTGTTGTTTTTGGACTTTACAGAGTCAACGGTCCCCACATGGAGATCAGCGCAGTGTCTCTTCCGAGAGCGGTTGGGGTCGAAGAGGTAGTGTTGACAGAGGATCTGATGGATCAAACTGGGCTTCAAATCCCGGTGCTTCAGTTGCTAAGAGATGGAAAAACGATGCAACAACAGGTCAGGAGTGGTCTCCAGCTGCAGCGGCATTAAGCCAACTTCCAGACTATGACTATTCTGACGAATGGCAACAGTGGTCTCATCCTGCTCAAAAGATTGGTGTACCACCGGGAGTAAATTCAACCGAAAAACATCTGGAAGCAATTTTGAGGGGCGTTCCCGGAATAGACTTCCCTAACTACAACACCATCCCGGAAACACAGTTTGATTGCAGTGAGCAAACAAGCAGAGGGTACTATGGCGACGTTAAGGCACAATGTCAGGTAAGTAGAGGTGAAGTTTAATAAGCAAGAGAACACATGCACTGAGTGGCCATATCTTTAGAACCAACTATTTAGTAATGTGTTATACTACCGCTAGACTATAGAATTGCAAAATGGACTTTTACGAGGGGGCATCAAAAAGTTCGTGCAATCACCCAAAATCATTGAAGCTACGGAAACCATTTTTGTTTTATTTTGTTATATATACATTCAGTATACTGTACAACATAAATAATATTTAGCAACCCGCTTTTTTTTTTTCAGGAAGTCAGCTAAAAAAATCAATCAAAATTTTTTAAATGTATATGGAAATAAGTGTCCAGCATACGAGACTGTGGCAAAGGGGAAAATAAATTTTCGAAGTGGTCATATGACCATTTTTGACGAACCAAGGTCCGGACGGCCATCTTTGACAGATGACCAGATTGAAGTGAATCCTTGAAGATAGGCGCACAACCATCTAAATGTTTTGCCAAGAAGTTCATCTAAACTATGGTTCAGTGTGGACAATCATACATGACTAATTGAACATGTCCAAGGTCTCAGCGCGATGAGACCTTCACACCCCATTTCAAAAGAAAGCTCGGTCACAATCTGCGCGAAAAATGTTAGATCTTTGTAACGCTAATTCCGAAGATTTTTTTAACTGTTTGATTACTATGGATGAGTATTGGTTATACCTCTATGATCCAGAAACCAAAGAAATGAGCAAGCAATGGGAACATCCCTCTTCATCACCTCCAAAAAAGATAAAAGTGCAAAAGTCTGCCGCCAAAGTGATTCTCTCTGTTTTCTGGAATAAAAGTGGTATTATTTTAACAGACTACCTTCAGAACGGTCAAACTATTATCTCTGACTGCTGCTGTAACCTACTGACTAAATTAAGAGAGCATATTAAAAGCAAAAGACGCGGAATGATCACAAAAGGGGTCCATTTGTTGCACGACAACGCACCAGCTCATTCAGCAGTCAACACCATCGCCAATGCGCATCGTCTTAAATACAATATATTGCTTCATCCGCCATATTCTCCTGATGTGGCACCAAGTGACTTCTTTTTGTTTCTCGAGATGAAACGTCAACTAAGTGGGAGGCGATTTGATGACACTGATGACGTCATTTTTCAGGTAGAGCAGTGGTTTCAAGCACAATCTGAGGTGTTCTACACTGAGGGAATAAGGAAGGTCAAGCGAAGGTGGGAGAAATGTGTGGCACTAGGTTGCGCCTATGTAGAGAAGACCCAAGTACCTGAATAAAAAAAAATTCTAGTTTGTTTATTTCTTGGTGATTGCACGAACTTTTTGATACCCTCGTATATTGATTCGACGAGGTTTATTAACGTTTTGACGAAACGGCAAATTGCAGCGATAAGCTAAGGTCGGTGTAGTTCAGTAGGGAGAACAACTGACTCCAAGGGGAGGAGATGTGGGTTCGAATCATACCATGGGCAAAAAGAGCTTTATTTTACATCGGCGCCCAAACTTAAAAATGAATCTCTTGGCCATGGGGTTCGAGAATAATGTGTGATGCTTCTTCCACACATCGTCTGAAATTAATCGTAATTCCTTCTTCTGCAGTGAATTCCTTCAAGCATGGTTTGCGGCTGACCCAAAACCTGCGATTTCGTGCCCCCGCCTTTCTATAGGGGAGACTATATGTGACGTACCACTTAGGTGACGCAAAAGTTAAAACGGCAAGTTGCAGCGATAAGCCAAGGTTGGTGCGGCTCAGTAGAGAGAATAACTGGCTGCGGAGCGAGGAGGCGTGTTTCGAATTACACCACCGACAAAAGGGTTGTATTTTCACTGCATTTTGAAGAGCATCTTCTAATTCACACGCATTGAATGGCAGTTGATCCAAAAATCTGACGCCCCGTTTGATTTTATTCCATAAATGCTCAATGAGATTGAAGTCTGAGGACTGAGGTAGCAAGTGAAGTCGATAAAAGTATCTTTAATGATCCTGAAACCAATTCGAGGCTATGTGTGCATTGCAACAAAATGCATTGTCTTTTTGAAGATATCTGTCATCATGGGGATACAGAGATACTTCACTTGAAAGCTGGAGAGCGATGGGGTCGTTTAGGTCCTGTTGAGATGAAAAACATAATATACGCTTTGCAAGGAGAAGCATGTATGTACACTCTAGAGGACGGTGGCAGGTAGGAGCCGGTGGGTCGATCAAAAATTGATACTCTGTAAGAGAGAAGCACTTATTTTCTGGGCGACGGACAATATAGCATGAAAGACTGAAAGGAGTATAGGACAGTAGAGATAAACATATGAGATAGTGGAGCAGAAAGAACAGAGAGGGGAGGAGACAATGGATGACAGGCGAAACTGTGCCTCCCTTGTAACATGTTTTGGGTCGATCTCTATCACATGTTACTTACGATTTTTGATGTTGTACGAGGGGATGCCGAAAAGTTCTCGGCCTAACCCACTTCCTCTAATGTAGCATTATTTTGTTACTGCTGCTCGAAAGAGTGTCCTTTTGTATTGTAAAGACTAATTTTCCGACTAATAGCTCTCTTTTTTTGCAGATGTTTGACGTCCTGAACTGAATCATATCAATGCAAAATGGTGAATGTTCGAATGTGGTATTCCGGGCTGTCATGAAAGTTCTGTTCCTGCAGAATAAAACTGCAAAGGAAATCTATGAGTGTATGATGCAAACATTAAGTGACAGGTGCCTTTCATATTCCACTGTGAATAAATGGTGTGCTTACTTTCAGCGTGGAGACTTTGAGACCGAAGATGCAGCAAGATCTGTGAGGATTTCAACAGTGACAACACCCGAAATTGATCGTATTCATGACTTGATTTTGTCAGATTGGCGAATCTCGGCTAAATCAATAGATGAGACACTGGATATATCCTGGGAACATGTTGGATTTATAATTCATGAGCACTTGGATATGCAGAAGATGTCAGCAAAGTGGGTGCCCAAATGTTTGAACGCCAATGAGAAACGAAAACGAGTGGACACTTCCAAATCAGTTTTGCAGCCTTTTGAGCAATCTGGTGATGATGTTTTGCAGCGACTTGTCACTGTTGATTGTAGTAATTATATCACTACAATCCAGAGATGAAACAACAGTTCCTGCAGTGGTCTCACTTGGGCTCTCCACGGCCAAAGAAATTCAAGACTCAAAGGTCTGCAGGAAAAGGCATGGCAACGGGATTTTGAGATTTGGAAGGCGTTTTACTGATTGACTATCTCCCGAAGGGCCAAACAATAAATGCTGAATACTATTCCAACTTGCTGTGCCAATTAAAGGATGCATTGAAGGAAAAAAGGCTGGGAAAACTGCGGAAAGGTGTTCTCATTTTTGCAGGACAATGTGCCGGCTCACAAGGCTGGCCACACAATGGGTGTTTTCAGGGATCAAGGGTTTAAGTGCATGGACCACCCACTCTACTCACCAGACCTTGCTCCATCGGACTATTTCTTGTTCCCAAAAGTTAAAAACAGTTTGAAAGGGAAGTATTTTTTGAATGATTTGAAGGCGATATCAGCAGCAGAGCAGTATTTGAGTGATCAGACTTCAGAAGTTTTTTGGAAGAGTTAAATGAACTCCAGAAACGTTATACCAAGTGTGTTGAACTTCGGAGTGAATATGTGGAATAGTCTGTACGTTTCATGGCTCTAGCCCATTTCCTACTTGGTGAGGCCGAGAACTTATCAGCATCCCCTTGTATGTTTTATCTAATTGTTGCCATTACCATCAATACCACTTACAGCTACATAACCGATTTTTC
The DNA here is from genome assembly GCA_039090855.1 of Macrothele yani. Taxonomy (NCBI): domain Eukaryota; kingdom Metazoa; phylum Arthropoda; class Arachnida; order Araneae; family Macrothelidae; genus Macrothele; species Macrothele yani. The sequence continues at coordinate 137,578,006 of CM077002.1, forward strand.
CGATTCTGACTCGTCAAAACGTACCGGATCTTTAAGTTTCTGCGAGCAATGTAGGAACGAAGGCATTTCTTTTCTCTTTATTTCTTGTGAATTTTCTCTAAACTTCACAAGTAAAGTTAGTAAATTAAAAGCATCACATTGCATATTTCATCGGAGAAAGAAGGGAAGGAAAACTTGTCTTTTTAAAATACGAAATTCAGTTAATTTTAGGAGCTTGCATTATTGGTAAGTAAAATAAAAACACACGCTACGCACCCTAGAAGTGCAGCTACGCCGTGGTAAAAATGTACCAGAGGAAACTGACAGTCACGTGTCAAGTCAATTTTTTCTTTTTCCTCCGTGAAGTGCAAAGAGTAAAAGATATAACTCAAGCGTCACGATTTTCAGCTGCCGAAGAATGAAAACTTTCAACGTGTATTAAAAAATGAAGCACTTATTTTATCGTTTTTTTTTCTCCTTCTACCGCCTCTTTGTGGCATGGTAACGCCCCCTTCTACGGAAGATTTTAGAAATTTATTTTTGCATTTAATCGATGCGAAATTTCAGATACATCCTGGTGTCCAAAATTAACCTCACAACACAAAATCATGAATGACGCAAAATCCACACTACAGAGTTTAATGATGGTTGATACGGATACAGATATGTCGGTAATGCAACAATATACAACATAAATAGAATGGCATCACCGCATGAGGAGGAAGCATGCGTTCAATGACAGGCATAGAAGTTCAAAAGTTATGCAACAAGTGGAACAGATTTCGAGGGGCTAACAGAGAGTGTAATTACCCTGAACAGCGATACAGCTCACACAACGAACCCTCATGCTGTTGACAAGGCTCTGAATGAAAGTTTGGTGCAATAAAACTCTCCTGGGATTCCCATGGGCCTCCACTAAAGGGCGTTGGAGCCTCAGGAGCGTTCTGGTGGGGGAGTCTCGAGAGGCTTCTGGTGGGGGAGCTCTGGGAGGGTTCTGGTGGGGACGTCTTTGGAGGGTTCTTGTGGGGAATCTCGGGAGATCTCTGTGGGAGAGTCCTGGGAGGGTTCTGATGGGGAGTGACTGGTGGGAAAGTCCTGGGAGGGTTCTGATGGGGAGTGACTGGTGGAAGAGTCCTGGGAGGGTTTTTGTGGTGGAGTCCCGGGAGGGTTCTGGTGGGGGAGTTCCGGAAGAGTTCTGGTGGGCAGTTCCGGGAGGTTTCTGGTAAGGGAGTCTCGGTAGGGTTCTGGTAGGGGAGTCCAGGGAAGGTTCTAGTGGGGGAGAGTCCCGGGAGGGCTTTGGTGGGGAGTCTCGAGAGGGTTCTGGTGGGAAAGTCCCGGGAGGTTCCGCGTTGGAGTTCTTGGAGAGTTGTGGTGAAATTTTCAATAAACTGCTTGCCTTGATATCGAGGTTCCCGAGAATTACCTGGCTGTCGACTCCCTATGGCGGCCAGCTGTTAAAGTCGAATACCCTGTTTTTGATGACATTGTTGTTTCCTTTTGCACATCAGCATATTCTTGTTGAATTTGTCACTTCTATTTGTCCACACATTCAATCCAAGTTCAAGAAGTACCAGTGGTCATGCGTGTATACAAGATGTAATCAAAAAGTATGCAGAATGGATTTATTTAAAAAAGTATAAGACTTACGGATTTGAAACTTTATTGCCTTCAAAATTGTCCCCTTCCGAATCCACACACTTAGCACAGCATTGTTTCTACTGCTCCAAGCATTTTTTGGAGTTATCTTCTGAAATAGCAAACAGCTGCTTCGTCACATTCTGTTGCATCTCCTCAATATCTTAAACTCTTTTTCCATTCAAGTGGTATTTGATGTTTGGTAAGAGAAAAAGTCTCAGGGAGCAAAATCTACCAAATAGGGTAGCTTTCGCCCCTGTGCAGTGCGGTACTTAGCAAGAAACTGCTGCACAATTAGCAATGCATGGGCAGAAGCTATGTCAAGGTGGAGTTGCCACACGCTACTCTCATGCAGTCAGATTTTTCGAAGGAACTGTGGCTCTCAAACGCTTCAAAACATGACAGTAGTACTCCTCGTTGACTGTCTGGCCTGATGGAGCATATTCATGATTACAATTCCGTCATGATTATAAAATCCAGTCAGCATCGTCATCAGATTGCTGCAGCTCTATTGTGCTTTTGTGGGTCTGCGAGAGTTTAAGGACTTCCACTCTGAAGAGTGAGGCTTAGTTTCGGGGTCATATCAATAAACCAACGATTCATCACCAGTTATGATGTTTTTGAAAAAGTTTTCCCCGTTTTCGACGCACTCAAGCAAGTTACTAGCAGCTGAAGTACGGGCCTGTTTTTGCTCAGCCGAAAGCAATTTTGGCACAAATTTGGCTGAAACGCGTCTCATACCCAACTCGTGCGTAAGAATCCACTGAACTGAACCGCAACTAATGCTGAAGTCCTCAGATAACTCAAGAATAGTGATTCAGCGATTTTCTCTCACAGCTGTGCGCCAACGTTCGACATTGTTTTCACTTCAGTTAGTTGCGGGTCTCCCAAACCGTTCATCACTCTCAACACTTTCACATCTTTAAAACGTTTATACCACTCATAAACTTGTGCACAACTTAAACAATCCTCCTATAGCCATTCTGTAACTTTGAATATGTGTCTTTGCAAGTTTCGTCAAGTTTTTGACAAAATCTGATGCAAATTCGTTGATAAATTTTTTCCTACAGGACAAATGTGACGAAAGCTTCACACGTATGAACCAAGCACTATTGTGAAAAGAAAAAAAAAACGAACGTGCAGGGAAGACGTGACTCACGGTATATGCGTAGTAGGTTCCGAGGTTAACTTGTGCCAAACTGCTTCCTTCTGTGACGCGCGATTCCGAAATTATGCAACCAGTCTGGATACTTCCTAGTCAAACCTCGTACACACATGTATTTTATGCATTCATCGTGTTAACTAAGAGCAAAAGTTTAAGAGGTCTTGAGTTTTTATGTCTTTTTTTTCCAGTAGAATTCCGTATAGCTGAAATGCATTTCTGTAGAAGAGTGCAGAACGCATTTTCAGACATTAGTGAATATCTCAAAGGCAATTTATAATGATATAGTTTTCCTTCTATTTTCAGGTGTTCCATATATGCCAACCCGAAGGACGGAAAGATTCCTTTTTGTGCCCTCTTGGTACAATTTTCAACCAAAAATATTTTGTCTGCGATTGGTGGTTTAACTTCAACTGCACTGACAGTCCCCAGTATTACCAGCTGAACGAACAAGTGTACACGGATGGTGAAGGTGAAGATATGGAAATGAGACCATGGAATCCCCCAGGGGTGGCCAAAGGAATGTCTAGGTCAGGCAGTCCCCCCGTGTTTCGAGGGAAATCCCTGGACGAGTGGGCTTCAACAGGAGCGAAGAAAAGCGAGATTACTAGCGATAAAATGCATTCTCAGTCGCCTGCTTGGGATCAAAATAACGGCTGGAAAGGACATGTTGGCAAAGTAAATGGCAATGTCGTTTGGAACAAAACTACTGGTAGAAGGGGAACATCAGCGGTTTCTCCCACTTCCTCTGCAGGGCGGACTCCGATGAAATCCTCTGCTCTTTTGGCCAACAAAAACGTAAACCTGCCTACCAATCAAAATATTGGATCGTGGTCAGGAAGAGTCAATGTAGATCGCATAAAACCAAGCACTAACGAAATAAAACAGTCTTCCGACAAAATCTCAAGACCAGTTGGTTTTGGCATGCGGACGAAAAGCTCGAGTGATCGTAAGACATCGAAATCCGGGTCCTGGAAGGCAAATTTGGAAGCTGTCACCGAAATCTCACCCAGCTACGGAAGAAAAGCAATATCTCAAGAAAACAGAGGAAACAGTGGCTGGCATGGAATTGAACATTCTCCCAGAAGAGCTGCACTAGTTCTGACGACATTGAGTCCGACAACCGTCATCAGGCCTACAGGAACTAGGGGCGTCTGGGAACAGGAAAGTACTAGTAAAACAAGCTCAAGTAACTTCATGTGGAAGCTAAACGGATCTTACCAGAAAGGTACCATGAAGAAGTCCGGAATTAATATCCTTAAATCGGACGCAACGGAAAGGAGCGAATTAATAACAAGTAATGGATCTTCTTCCTTCGGAAAACGAAAAGGAGTTACTCCCAGCGACTGGGTAACGTCTCAGCAGACTGCAAAATCAGAGCCTGAACTCTTCACAGAAGAAAATCCACACGATTATGAGTCCGGAAGTTCAGAATACCAAGACTTTACAAGAAACTTTGTAAGCACACCGCGGTCAGTCGTAAAAGGAAGTCATGGGCATCTTGCTGAATATAATCTTTTAAGGCCAACATCACGAGCATCAATTCTGAAGTACAGTGAAGCTGCAAGCTTTGGCAAACATGAACACCTTTTAAAAACAACAGGCACTCTTTTACCAGTCTCTTCCGTAACAGACAGTGCTATTTCTCAAAGTGTAATGAGTTCCACGGCTGCGTATGGGATTCGGAATCCCAAACAAGAATGGATTAAAAATGTCATACCTGAGAGCAAAACTTGGAACTAATTTATTCATCGTACTATTACTTAGATTCATGGATTAATATGACTGGTTTTAAAGACTTTCCACCAAAGTTTGTTAGCAATAAAATCTTTTATTGACTTCATTATGTGAAGAGCGATTGACAAATAACTTTTAGAGCAAGATATTTTTTTGATGCCATATCTAATCCTTAAGGCACTCAGATCGTTTTGATGATTTCGTTTGGGACAAGAAGTTCCATCATAAAACTACATAATCTTTCATCAAACCTTATTTAGTCTGTGAGCTGGCCAGTGTTTAGAGAAGCAGACTGACAACCTGGTGGTTGCGAGTTCAAAACGACAGACAGATTCGAACGTCGAACGTATCAGAATACTGACAGAGCCTCGGAGAGCACGTTAAGCTGACAGACCCAGGATAAGTACTAAGGTCGTCTAGAGTTGAGTTCCTTACTTTAGTGTCGTCAAGCAAAAATTAAGGCGTCCAATCAGTTTCCAAAGTTGTCGTGTGTAACGTCAAACACACCAACTTACCAGGCTATGTAACCTAAGAATGATGTCACAACAGAAGGAAACTTATCTCCTTATTTATAATAGCCTCCCCCATTCTAGATATCCTTCTAAGAAACCTGATAAAAATAAAGTCATCAGCCCTTTTCCTTACCCTGTAAGCATCTAGGACTGTAAGGAACCACCCATCCCTAATTTAGGGCAACCAGCTCCAGAGAGGAGGCGTACCACCCATGTATAATCCGGGGTTCGAACCCGTGCCAGCTTAAACGATTAGCCAGAAGTCCGGAGCTCTTACCACTCCACCAATTGGGAGGCAAAAGATACACATCTGTTTCTTCTTAGAAGTGTACACGTCACGATGTCTTAGGGTTCGTGAATGCAATAAAGATAAACAGTCCCTAAATTAATTTACAGCCAGGTCGCCGGAGTTACATATTTTCTTCTTCATCAAGTCGAGGATTTAAGATAACTACAACTAGTGCATTCGAAGATCTAATACAGCACGTAATAGTACAGATTCGTAGACGGAGCGAGGTGACCTTCGCATTGCATTATCCCCGTCTTTAATCATTTGTTATGACTTAATTGGCTGCCATAGCCCAGGGAAGACAGTACACAGTACGTCGCAATCACTTTCGTTGCGAAGCTGGTAGGTGCGAAAAATTGTCTTCATTACTTCACTGTAACAAAAGCCTATGTATTTTTTCTGAAATGATGAAATTAGTAAAGTTAGCGGAAACAAAGCATTAATAGTACAAAGTACAAACTGGTTTTTGAAAAGTACTTATCAAGGGTTGTACTCTACTAATTGCCTGAACCTTTTCCTAAGCAGCAAGGCGATACAGAACAAGGATATATTCTATTAAACAAGATGTTACGTTAGCATCTTTTCATAACTGATCAGCGAAAGATTAATCGGCATGATGTATAATGAACTGAAATTTTTATGAAAATATGCGTCTGCCCCGCGATGCATGTAATATTTCACTGCCGGTCTTGACTTGGGTAAATCTTTTTACTTACGGTTTATAATTGATCAAAGAAGGTGTGTTTGTCAAACTCATTTCCGCTACGTTCCTTCCGAAGCAGGAAATTCATAGAGCAGCGGAAACAGAAGAAGCAAAAAGGCACAGAACACAAACAATCTAAGCCAAATGGAATGACAATTAACGTAGTTTGTAAAGATGTATTATGAACTCACAAATGGGACTTCATACGTATTCGTTTATTCCAAAGATATCATTTCTGCACTTCTAACAAGATTTACAAACTAGGAGATTCAGAAGGCACTCATAACTCAAACACTAACTACGGTAAAAATCATGTATCTTAAACTCTATATTAGGGTAGCTTCGGCTAAAATTCGACCATGAATTAAGACAGTCTATTTTACCTTGACAAAAATTTTAAAGAGAAACACGGTGGTCTCACAATGTTCAGAAAAGTTTCTTGATTTTTATTTGCACTTATTTTTCAGTTGCTCTTTGCTAGTGGATTTTTGTTTATTCAAGTTTCATCTTTATAGGATTTTTGAATGAGCGAAATTCCATCGTTATGTCAATGTTGTGAATGACGAGTTACATGAATGCGTATATGTTATCAGAAAAGTTCTCATAATTTTGTTGTAGATATTTGGTATTTTATAATATGGTGATTTGTGTAGTCAGTGTCTTTGTAATTTCATAATGTTATTGTAAAAAGAAAAGTAATGGGTTACTACGGATTTGTTAATATCATGAATCGCGAACTATTGAACATCCTTAATCAAATTTTCAAAACCATTGTAGATAATCTGAATGAAAAGTATCGCATGCACCTGTCATAATAAGCAATAGCTCCATAGAAACTGACAACTGTTACTTTTCCAAATATAACAAGCGTAATTGGAATTTTTGTACAGACTTTGTGTTGTAATTTATTCAGTTTTGAAAACAATGTAACGCAATGAAATAACTTCAAATAAAATCTTACTTCATGTAAGTGTAGCAAAGTTTTCAATTTTACTTTGAGAGTTGTCATTTCTTTTGATTTTCTTCTTATTCTTGAGTTTTAGAAAAGGCCAACGTCAGCAGAATAACCAAAGTCAGCCTCCCCAGTGGGCGAGGTGTCACTGGCGTATGCTTCTGGCTTATGGTCCGAGTTGAGTCCTTATTTTTGTCTAGTAGAGGCTTGGGTAGCGTGTGATGGTCCTACGGAGGGGAGTATTTTTACTTTCCTGTAACAAGTGGCCCTTAATTAGGGACGGAAGATCCCTTATAAACAAAAAGCTCACGAAGCTCCTTAACTCGTCCCCCCTCCCCCCAAAAAAACAATATTAAGGTGGACGTCAAGTAATTTTGCTTCCTATACCTAAAATGGAAAACTTTCTGTACACCTTTTCTTCACAATTACTGCGTTCTCAAGGATGAAAATTTTAATATCGATTAAAATAGCTTCATTTCATAACTTGGAATACTTAATATTTTCTAAAACATAACCATAATTATGCAATCCAACATTTTTTTATCTACTGACGTCATCAAAGTACAGGTCGTGCCGACCTTTTTTTTGGTTCCAACACCACCGAAGGAAAAGTTATTGATTTTTAATATAATTATGGTATGTTTTAGAAAATATTAAGTATTATAAGGTTTGATATGAAGTTATTTTAATCGATGTTCAAATTTTCATCTTTGGGAACACACTGATTGTGAAGGAAATGTGTACAAAAATTTTTCCATTGGAAGTATAGCAAGTAAAATTACTTGACGTCCACCTTAACTACAGAAATAGGTAGAAAACCTGCTGTACGCACCTGAAGTTATGACATTAAAAAAATTAGCCTTTCTGCTCCTCTGTAGCACTTTATGAAAGTCCTGAAAAGTACGAAAAGCCAGATAAGTACGTATGGTTGTCACAGTACTTTTTTTTTCATTTGGGGGTTTAACGACCACCGTTAGCAATTTGATGGGCTATAAGTAGTCGCCCGTCCCTAATTCAGAGCCACTGGTTCCAGGGAAGGGAGAGAGCCAGTATCGTAAGACAAAAACAACATCCCTGCCTCACTCTGATTTTAACCCGATCCTATCTCGGACGATCATAGTACTTATCAGTATGCATCATCCTTTGTTAAGTATAAAAACTACAGAGACAGCTGCTAAATTAACTTTCCTTTTTAGTTTCTTTCCCTATGTAAATCTTGAGTTTATTCTCAGTTATACTTCACTCTTAACGTGATATCTTTTCTCTCAAACGAATACTGTTGGCAACATAATTGAGGTTGAATGAACGTGACGTATGCCTGATATAAGATAAGAACGAGAGATAAAAACGACGACTAAACTGTTGCTTGGCGAGCGTTGTTAAAGAGAACGTTGTTTGGAGAGCGTTGCTTGAAAAGCGTTGTGTTGTAGAGCGTTGTGGAGCTGTGTGGTTTGTGGGTACTATGTGATGTTATGATTTGTTATGGAAGTGCTACATCCTGAATAAAGCATCTTTTCCGTAAGTTTGACTTCTGTTGTTTAAATGTTTCGTCTGGCCGTTAAGGTTTAATTTAGGAACTACACTGGCGGAAAGTGAAAAAAGAACACCAAGAAGGAGACGTTTGATACCAACAAAATTTATACAGCATAGTAACGGAATACAGAGAATAACGTGATCAAAACATTATGGAAAAATACAGCTGTATTTGCTGGTAAACTTAAAAATAACATTTCCATGTAACATGGTTAGTACGAGGTTGAACCGCCATGAACTGCGTCACACTGTGCAATTCTGGCATGGAGTCTGTCGTACAGATGTTGGATGTAAGTTTGAGGTATTGAGTTCCAAGCATCCTCAACCTGGACGCGTAAATCGGGGATGGTCGTGGCTGGCCGTGGAGATGGGATAAGTCGTTGTCCCATAAAATCCCACACGTGCTCAATGGGGGACAAATCCGGTAAACGTGCAGGCCATGGAAGTTGTCTCACACCCTGAAGTGCATGTTGCTTTGCACGTGCCGTGTGTGGGCGTGCATTATCTTGCTTGAAAACATCACGATGGACCGACCTTACAAATGGCACAACAACGGGCTGAATGATGTTGTTGATGTAGGAGGTGCTGTTTAACGTACCCGGTACAAACTCTAGTTGTGTACGGGAGTGATAGCTGATCGCTCCCCACACCAGGAGACCAGGTGTAGGACCTGTGTATCGCTGGCAGATGCAAGAAGGGTGGAGACGCTCCCCTGTGCGTCTGCGAACACGCATACGGCCATCGGAGGCTCCCAAGCAGAATCTCTTTTCATCGCTGAACACGACAGATCGCCATTGCGTTCTCCAGTGCAGACGTTGGCGACACCACTGCAGCCGTTCCTGACGGTGGTCTGGAGTCAGAGGCTCACGTGCACGTAGTCCTGCATCCAGTACACGATTGCGGATTGTTCGCACAGTCACCTCAGGTGCAACGGCAGCTCGGATTTGCGTCGCAGTGGATGTTCTGCTTGACAAAGCCGCTCTTCTTATGCGTCGATCGGTCCACTCATCAGTCCGTCTGTGACTCCCGGTTCCACGTCTTCTCGTGTGGGAATGTTCCTCGGACCATCTGCGCCACCATCGTACCACCACCGATACTTTCCGTCCAATTTGCTCCGCAATACGACGATACGACCACCCGGCCTCGCGGAGTCTGACTAGACGACCTTTCTCAAAGTCCGATAACTGCTGAAATCGTACACGTCTTCCATGTCCAGGCATTGCAGCTTCTTCAGGGTCTTCGCACGTGTCCGTACGCCGACGACTGATTACATTCACTTTGCCGTACTCCTTAAATACCACCGACGATTATTTGCATATTATGCCGTGCCGTGGCGTAAGCGCTCACCGGTTGGTCCCGAAATTAACATCACACCTACGTAAACTCGACCCCATTAACATATGTAAATTTCATGATCGTCCGCCAATTCCTTCTTGGTGTTCTTTTTTCACTTTCCGCCAGTGTATTTCATCTTATGGTTATGTGTTTAAAATAACGTAGAAGTACGAAAAGACTTCAACGTCATACCCGGCAAATTGCAAAAGTGTCATATGGGAGCGAGAGAATTTCCACCTATCTACGAGATTCAATATTTAGGGGCGTACGATCATGGATATTCTCCATCCTATTATGGATACAAGTTTCCCCCGCTATCTGAAAGTAGAGCGCTCCTATGAAGCCTTTCGTAAGCCGAAATGGCGTAAAGCAAAGAAGCAATTACCTGAAATTTATATGAGAAAAATTTTGGAGCGTTTCCAGACCCAACAAATAATGTACCAAATAACACATAAAACCTAAAATAACACTAACATATAGTTTGCATAAGTGATATCATAAACACACAGCATATTGATAAATACACATTTTATCCATTGCTGGATACCGACTAAAAGAGACCACTTTGTTACTAGAAGAACCAATAACTTCTGCAGCTTTAAAGATTATTGCTCTCTGCTTGTAAATAATACGAATGGTTAACGGGAAAGTCCAACGCATGCACTTTATTTTGTTCGCCGCGATCAAAACGCTTAATTACGTCCAATTTTACGCTAAGCGTAACACCTTTACGAACTCTCTTAGCCTTCTTGGTACCTTTGGACACATCTTGCTAACGGATGTTCAAAATAAATCACACAGATGTTCACAGACAGTTAAAAGCTATTGCGGCTTTATGTTGAAGTGTTGAGGATAGTTCCTGGGGAAGAAGCTTGGCAGCGTCACTTGCGCTGCTTCTGCAACTGCTTGCTGTAAAACAAACGCTGAGCGCTATTTTCGTTACTTCGCCTTTTTTTTCATAAAACCGAAAATTCTTCGGATTTCTTTCGGTTAGAGAAAATAGATACTAACATGGATCTTTCGTAAAAGCGAAGTGGCGTAAAGCGAACTTTCGGAAAAAAGGGGATACCTGTACTGTATTCACCATCCTTATATCGTACGGTTTCACAGACATATCATACGGTTTCACAGACAATTTAGTATTATCTATACTAATTATTTGTGAAACCGTATGATATGTTTCATAGACGGTGGAGAAATCCAGAAAGCTGTGCGGTAGCACAAAACTTCGTTCCCCGACTCCGAAAAAACTTTATGGCCCCTACCTTCTCCAACAAAAATGAGCTTTGCACGCTTTCAATGATTTCCTATAGAATGCGTAGAAATTTTAATCACACATAGGCAATTTCAAAACCCACAGTACTTCCGCCTGTTAAAAGACCGCTCACGCCCTTTTAAAGACCATCTTTGCGTAAGGACCAATACACAAAAACTGCATTGCCCGGATTGCCATTCCCGCTGAAAATTTTCTCTATACCCTGAAACCATGGAACAATTAATTAAACAAATGTACACTATATTGACAAAAGTCATCGGACACCTAAAGAAGGAACACAACATAGCATTTATTGATATACATTAGTAAGGTGTCGGTCCACCTTTGGACTTAATGCGTGCACTGACCCTTCAAGACATGCTTTCGACAAGGTTTTGGAACACAGCGATAGGTATGCGCTTCCATTCAGTACATAATGCTGCCGCTAATTGTTGCTTGGTAGTAGACCTTGGTTACAAACTTCTTATGCGGCGCTCTAATTCATCCCATAGGTGCACTATAGGATTAAGATCAGGGCTCTGTGCTGCCCAGTCCACACACAATATGGAATTATCGTCAAGCCACGCCGTAACAGTCTTTGCTTTATAGCTCGGTGCGTTATCCTGCTGGTACCAACAACGCTCTGTGCCATAGTATTGTCACAGAGTTAGTAGGGCATAATTGTCCAGAATGTCGAGGTAGACGACCTGGTTAACAGGTTTGTTCACGATAATCAATGAGCCGGGACCATACTACAAAAAACAGCCCCACAGGAGTACACTGCCAGCTCCAAACTTGACCGTAGGGTAAATAGAGTTCTCTAGACTGCCTCCATACCCATACACGGCCACTAGATTGATAGATTGTGTATCTGGATTCATCAGTCCATAGGACCCGTTTTCATTGATCTACGGTCCACGATAAATATTCTTTACACCATGCTAAAAGACGAGAAGCATTCCGAGTGGAGATGAAAGGCTTATGAGCAGCCGCACGATCATGGTAACCCATTGAATGAAGTTCTCTGCGAAGGGTACGTGTACATATCGAAGTTCCAGCATTTTTACTCACCTGTACACTGAGGTCTTGTGCATTACTCCGTCGATTAGCTGTAACGACACTCCTGAGGCTTCGACGTCCTCTATCACTGATTTTCTTTGGTCTGTCGGTACGTTTTGCTGCTTCGGACACGCCATTTGTCTTCCAGTTATTCAGTACATGCACAACAGTTGACTTGGGTATGTTTAAACGCCTCCCGGATTCTCCTATGGACAACCCACTGATGTAACAACCAACAATCTTTCCTTTCTCAAAGTCAGTTCTCTCCTGTCGCGACATTTTCACTCAACCTCACAGTGCGATATGATCGCTGTCAGCTGTAGGCTTGCTTCTATACCGTTTGCAGCTGTGCCAGACATCGTAATAACGCAGCCGATCCGTTCATTTCCTTTTGAAGGGGTGTCCGGTGAATTTTGTCAGTATAGCGTATATTAGTATGAAGGAGTCACTTTAAATGGCAAGGAAGTTTCCTCCTGCACGGAAGTGAGGGGGGGGGTTCTTGGCGATGAATGGTGATTCTAATGGCTTACGTAATAACGCAAAGAAACACAGATACCCCGTCCTTACACTTCTTACGAAGGCTGAAAAAGAGAGTGACAGTTAAAACTCATCTTTACTTCCGTACCCTTTTTTGGCCGGACAGGGGACGCTTAAGAGAGATGACTGTCTTAAAGAGGAAAAACTTCAGATCATAGAAAAAATCGTGTTGAAAGAAAAGTCTCATAAGCTTAAGCAGCCGACATTACGTTCGTCTTCGAAATGAATTTTTTTTTTAGATTACCACTGTAGGTACCTTCCAAATGTGTAACTGTACTACATATACTGTATTATTTTTTTATTATATACACACATCCTTGCACACTGTGCTGTAAATAAACTAGAATGCATGATGTTTGGAATATAGCAATTCAGAGTACGTGATTTATAAAAGTTATGAAGTAGTTTAGAAAGGTTTAATGTCAAAACTCTTCATTGGATATGCCATTACAACTTTCCCCAATTTAGCAACCACTGCTCTGAACGTCCGGCTTTTAGAAGAACCAGAAGTGATCGCCTTAGAGAGATTTCACTGGATAAATTATTTAAAATAAAAAACTGGGAGTGAGGGGTGATGCCGAGAGAAAAATAAAAGGACAAAGGAGTAATGATTAAGAGGGAGAAATCGATTGCTTTAGGGGAATTTTTGCTACTTAACTGCCAAGCTGACCTCTTGATGTCTCAAACCGACAGAAAATCCTTATTCATTGCACACAAATTACGAGTAGAAACAACGGGTATTCGGGTATATAGCATATACTTTCAACACGAACGAAGAAGTCAATCGCATATAGAATAGCAGTCAGAATTTTAATTAAGAGCGGTTTGGTGATAATAAGCTCCTCCTGTATCTGAGGCTTAAGAAGAATTCAGAAAATTCTGTTCAGTCTGTCTTTTGCAATAAAAGTATTTTAAGAACTGTTGGTTAGGAAGTGAGGTTTAAGTAAACGTGATTTTCTTCCTTCGGAACGTAATTAACGAATATTAAAGAAATGATTATTTATAGGGAATCCGAAGCTCCCTTCCAGGGGCCTGCGGGAGTCTACAACAATACTAAGAAGCAAAAAAAAAAAAAAAAAAAAAAGATGAACTGTGTACACTGAAGAACGTGGAGCTAGGGATCTTCATTCATATATTAACGCTACGACAGCCTATTCAATGCTGTAGAAGGATTAATATCTTGTCATCCGCATGTCTACGAACAATCTTTATTTAAAAGAAAAATCAATATTGTGTTACGAAGGAAATACGGGATTACGTAATATAATACAAATTTTGAAGATGACAATCCGATTTTTGGTGTAAATGTGATAAGGATGGTAAGTCAGATAATATCCGAAAACTTGAAAATTTCAACGTCCTGGAACGGGACTCGAATCCGCGTCTCCCAGATAGCGCCAGGGTATGCTAACTACAACACCACCCAGAACGACCAAGTCGCAAGTTTCCGATTAATTTGAATATATAACCATCACAGGATTTGCTAGTCGAAGCAACCGGCATTCATATATCATCATCATCATCATCATCATTGTCAACCATTATCTATCCTCTGCTGGACGAAGGTTACCCCAAGTTTCCTCCACAACGGTATGTCTTGTGCCAGTCTCCTCCATGTCATTCCCGCATATTTTTGAATTTCATCCACCCATCTCCCATGTGGTCTTCTTCTGGGTCTTTTCCTCTCCCTTGGAATCCAATCTAAAATTTCGGCTGTCCATCGATGGTCTGTCCTTCTGGCAGTATGTCCAGGCCATTGCCATTTCAGGGATTTAACTCTGATCATGATGTCTTCCACTCTCGTCATTTTTCGGATCCACGAGTTCCTCTTCTTATCTCTCCTGGTGACTCCAAGCATGCACCTGTCCATGGTTCTTTGAGTTGTCTGCAGCCTTTGTATGTCTCTTTTAGTTAAGGTCCACGTCTCTGCACCATACGTAAGCACTAGAAGGATGCATTGATCAAACACTTTTCTTTTGAGACATAATGGCATATTGCTCTTGAAAATTATGCTGTTTCTTCCAAAGGCTCTCCAGGCAAGTTTTGTACGTCGATTAATTTCTTCATCAATGTGACCCTCACTTGATATCTGCTGTCCAAGATAAACGCAGGTGCCTGTTATCTCCAGTTTCTCTCCATCAATCGATAAATCTTCATTTCTTGTAAAAGCATTGAACATCACTTTTGTCTTCTGAAAGTTCATTTTTAATCCCACTTCTTTACTCTTGTCAGCAAGTTCCTGGATCATACTCTGTAGCTCTGGTGGGGTAGTTGCAAAAATGACTACGTCATCAGCAAAACGAAGGTGGGTTAGATAATCTCCATTAATCTTTATCCCTTTGATTTCCCAGTTCAGTGATTGAAAGACATTTTCCAATAAATTATAGTAGGGCATAATTGTCCAGAACGAATGCCGGTTGTGTTTCGCATTAATGAAGAAAAAAACAAAAACAAACAAAGGGTTACAGTAGCAACAGTGCCGTAACCTACCACGTAGAACGATGCAAACACATTTTATATAAAGGTATATATATTTATTCATTTTATATGGTGTAATCCGGCATGTTTTTCATGGTTTATCTCCTCTTCCGGGCAATCATGGGATAGGATTCTTAACCTCCAGATTCGCTAAACATGAATGCCGGTTGTGTATGGTAACCTTCAAATAGATGGCACGAGCTGTACACTGTATTTAAAAATAAAGTAGACAAACAAATGTTGGATTGGTGAGAACTGCGATCTGACGGCAGTGTTCACATTTTTTACAGAAATTGACTTTTTTAATCTTATCTAGTTTTACCGCTTTCATTTCCATCTTTCACTTTTACCGTTTCATCCTGTTTTTACCCTTGTGTTCGTGTTTTACTGATTTTGTTCTATTTTGATGTCTTTTGTTTGGCGCTCTTTGGCCACCCATGGCCCTTGCGCCATTAAACTCTACTAACCAACCAACCAACCAAATGTTGGATTGCTTAATTATGGTTATCTTTTGGCAAGTATTAAGTATCCCATGATATAACTTAAAGTTCGTTTTATCGATGTGTAAATTTGTATCCTTGGGAATACATTAATTGCGAAGAAAATATGTAAAGCAGTTTTACCAATGGAAGCATAAGGCAGAGATTTTAGTCTGAATCCACCTTAAATCCGTTTATTTTCGTGATGTAGTCAGTAAATTTACCAGGCATTTAAATTATTGTACAGGTGAGTGAATTGTGGGTTGTCAACACCAAAGTAATAAAACAAAATAATATAATCCGTATTTATTGGTGTAGGAAAAAATAATAAAATAAGAAGCCGTCCGTTGATGGGAAAAGCTTTCTACACCAATAAATACGGATTGTATTATACACTTGTTTTGTACAGATAATTTTACTATGTTTTTTTTGTAATAGTCTGTGAAATCCTTGAAACAAAAGCAGTCAAGAGTAAATTTTGTATTTAGAAGTTTTATGAAATAATACTATAATACCATATATATAACCTTTCCTTAAAGGTAATTGAAAGTTACTGACAGTTAAAAAGAAAGATCTAAAGAGTTCCAAAGCCTTCTGTTTCTTCGAAATATCACGTTAAAAAAAAACAAAAAAAAAACTTCATTTGTGAGTCCTCCTACAGAAAAAGCAAAATTATTACGAACGTATTAAAAAAAATAAGCTCCAGTAGAAAATAACATGACTAAAACACTCGCATTAATGAAGAAAACAAACAAAACAAAGGGTTACAGTAGCAACAGTGCCGTAACCTACCACGTAGAACGGTGCAAAACACAGCATTCATACGTAACTCAAGGCAAAGAGAACTTAAAGTTTATTCAAGTAAAAGCTAAAATTTTTCCCACTCAAAATTTTTCACTTCATCACGCAATTGCTAAAAAAAAAAAAAAAAAAATGTCCAATTCAGAATGAATTCTTAACTAACAGTAAACGTAACTCTATTACATAGAGTTACGTTTACCGTTTGTCATATGCGTTTGTGAAACAACACGGTGGGGACCTGAGATTTTTACCAAAACAAATAAGGAATTTACACTGCTGGCCACCCAAAATACAACACCAAGAAGGACACGAGATAGCAAAGCCAGATTTACTGGACACATAACAACAGATACAAAGATGAAACGATTGAGCTTACAGGTCTGTGTGACTTGCGGAACACGCAGACATTTATAGTTCATGTGGCCCCCATGGCCGGCAATAACGGCCGCTACACGCCACGGCATCGAACGAAAGAGGCTTTGGATGTGGGCTTGGGGTATGTCGATCCAGGCTGCTTCCACACGTTGCCACAGTTCATCAGGCGTAGCAGCGGGTGGTGCTTGCTGAGACACTCGGTTGCCGATCAGCGACCAGACGTGTTCGATGGGCGACATATCGGGAGAACAAGCAGGACACGGCAGCAGTGACAGACACCTGGTGGGCAGTGAAGAATTGTTGCACGATGCGTGTCACGTGCTGGCGCGCATTGTCCTGTTGAAACGTGACCGCTGGCAGGTCCTACAGACAAGGGAGGACTACAGGCTCCAAAACGTCGGAGATGGTGCGGTGGCTGGTCAGTGTACCGGCGATGCGTACCAAAGGGGTGCGGGTGTCATATCCAATTGCGCCCCAAAACATAACGAAAGGCGACGGACCGGTATGGTGATGCATCATGCAGGCGTCATACAGTCTCTTGCCGCGGTGCCGCCACACGCGGATCCTACCATCGTGGTGTTGCAGGCAGAAGCGGGATTCGTCGGAGAAGACAATGTCCGTCCATTCCGTAGTCCAGGTGCGGCGTTCAACGCCCCACTGCCGCCGCACTCGCCGGTGGTGTAACGTCAATGGTAATCAGAGAAATGGGCGCTGTGCGACAAGTCCTCGCTCCTGCAGACGACGTCGAACGGTACGTGCTGACACAGGTTGTTGCGCAACACACTCTAATTCCTGCGTTAACGTTCGTCATGTGGCTGTGCGAGCCGTCAATGCCCGCCGCGCAACATGCGGTTCTCTCGTTCAGTGATGAGCCGCGGCTGCGGCTATCGCTCATGTCGGTCCGTCCGTCCCTCCTGCACCCACCGAATCTGTTTTCGCCTCACTGTGGCTGGACGTCGTCCCACACGGACGCCGATGTCCCGGTACGATAAACCGCTGTCGCGATAAGCCACTATTCGACCTTTGTCGAACTCCGAATCGTGCTGGAATGATTGCCGTATTCTGCGACGAGGCATCAGGAAACTTGCCACGCACAGATCCGGCAGCACAACACACTTCCACTACTTACACCCCGCCTTCTGTGCACCCTTCTTATAGTGCTTCTCGGTGGCGTGCCGGGCGCACATGATTTGTATATGCCCTGCAATGCCAATCGTTTGCATGTCCTTTCGCGGGCGACGCATGCTGCGAATTTCAGGGCAATCGGATGCTTCCTTCTTGGTGTTGCATTTTGGGTGGCCAGCAGTGTACACCGACAAAAAAAATCGAAACCTTTCTTAATTTGCTTGGTTTTAATAACTAGTATGACGTAACCCTTTTTACGTTATGTAAGATTTCCGGCTGAATAGATGTTAAACGAAGGGTAAAAGCGATGCAACTAATTGTGCCAGATAGCTCAAATTAAGGTTTTACGGCCAGATATACAGAAGTCCAACTTACGTCAATTTTTTATTGGTCCAGCAATATTAGACGAAATCCAAAATATAGCACGGAGAGCTAGCTATACATACACTTCACATACCTTAATTATAATTAAGGGAGGACTACAGGCTCCAAAACGTCGGATATTATCTGTCGTATAATTTAGCTCAACAACGATCGATAATCTTCACACACAAATCAACCTCTGTAGTACGTCTCATCATCTCCCTCTTTTTTTTTTTTTTTTTTTTCGAGCGAAGTAGGAATATTTCATTAATTCCAAACAATGTGTACAGCAAACATCACAGATCTTTCGAAGAACCCAAATGCCAGCGCATCCATTTTCCACAATCGGGGGCCAATGTGAAAACACAAGTTTGTCCGCGACGGACATCGAAGCGGTGTCCACTCACTCCGAAGTAAGTCCCTCTCCCAACTGAGCTACGCGGACAGAATGTCTTGCTGCAGATTTGTCGTCTTGACATATGTTTTCACCTCTGTAGTACGTCACACCAGCGTCAAAACTATTCTCGTAGACAGCTCATAGGACATAAAATTTAGATACAAAATAAAGATTTGTATTGAATTATACCAGAAATTAATGTTTCTTTTTGCTACCGAAATGTAGTAGACTTTCTTTCACGCATGGCATTGTTACTTTTGTAATCTTAAATTTACATTTCAACCTCGAAAGCGCTGCATTTTAAAATATCTGGATAGAAATTATGCTTACTGCAGTGAATGAACATTTTTTTCAAATGACGTCATAACCATTGTGACGTGCGTGCCCAGCAAGACGCACACGACATAAAGGCAGATAGCAGCGAGAACGAACGTCTGCGTAGCTCAGCGACTTGTTCCGGAATAAGAGGACTCGGGTTCGATCCCCGGCGTTGACCAAAAATGACGCAGAAATTTACTTCGTTATACCATCTTCAGTAAAATGTGTAGAACAAATTTTGACACGTTTCAAATTGACATCATCTTTTCGATTACATTTGAGTAGCCACGTTTTTTGCAACATCTGTTCTTTTGGGAATGCGTGAAAAATAATTTCAGTTCCTTTTGTTTTCTTATTCTGCGATTGGCACAGAGCAACGGCACAATTAGGCATCATCCTGACGAAACAATTCCATAGAATGGTGGGGCCGTGGATTTTTCTAGCAAACAAATACACAGCAGTAGAACGATTTCTATTTTATTACAACAATAGCTATCTCACAATGGTTAGCTTTTGTTACCACAATAGTTATCTTTATCCTATCACAATACAAACATGACTCTCGATCACAAAGAAGTGATTAAGTACCACTGAATAAACGCAAGCCGAAAAGTAAGGGCATGTAAACAAACCATTGAAGGCTGCCTCCACAGCTACGTCATGCGCGAGGCGCTCAAAAACGCCTTCGCTACTGCGTATCGAAATGGACCCTCTCTGGAGTAAACCTCCTGTAGATATGGATGGAGATGGTCGGCTAACACGTCCTTGTAGCATCCACCATTCAGTGCTTGTGTGATGATAGCTAACGGACCGTCCTATCAAAGAATATCTAACGAGAAGAAGTTAAGGCTCAGCGAGACGTAACTAGCGCAGCCGTATCTTTAGGGAAAACATGCAGTGCACAGAAGCCAACATACAGGCTGATGCCGGAGCAGACTGAGTTGGACTGAGCATGCGCGTTTGTGTTTGTTGACTTTCTTCAATTCTCTCTTCTAGCTCTGCGATATATGCTATAGTCGTTTCAGTGATCTGCAATTGTTCAAGTGGACTTACAATTTTATTTTGGTAGTCTGTATCAAGCAAGACATGTCTTTGATGGAAGAAAATGATAAATCTACTAGGTGAGTAATTACGGGTTTTTTTTTCCCATTCCTTTTTAAGTGTTATTAAAGGAAACATTTTGAGCCTTACATTGTTCAATTGTATGCATGTTGACATGGAGGTTAATCATTTTTCCCGCCTTTACGTAGAATCATTCTCAGCATTATGTTTTCTTAGGATTCACAGCCATTAAGTAAAGAATATAACTAAGGTTACATACCTAACTTATACGTTTTGTGGAAACCCATTCATGTGCTTCTGAGAATTCCACGAAAACAATTTTTAATACTTCAGGGTAACACGAACAAAACCCATTGAAATTCAAAAATGGCCTCAGCACATTTGACATTTAAGGTATATTGTTAATATGAAATTCGTGGCAAGCAACCGGGTATTACTATAAAGTAGTTATCTGTAGGTATTTCTGTGCAAATTGCACATGTGTGTGATTTCCCCTGATCATGTGGCCTTGCTGATGCACCTGCAATGCAAAATAATATTTATAATGGTTCCATATAAACCAAACACCCCTAAAATAGGGTTAAATAAAAATTAGGTATAGTATATTTTAGTTAATACTAAAAATTGGAAATTTGTGTCAGCTGTTTAATGAAATAGAACTTCCTCTTCATACCTCCCAAATCAAGCAGGGCATTTTTTTATTTTTTTACTTTAAGGTACTTTTCTACAATCGCCATGTTGGTGTTGTGGTGGAAACTAAGCAAAGTGTAAGAATGTATATGCCGCCCCGGTGGCAAAGTGGTCTAGGCGATGGCCTCTGATCATTCGTCCGAACGGGGTCCGGGTTCGAATTCCGTTGAGGCATGGATGTTGTTTTTTGTCTTACGGGCACTGGCTCTATCCCTTCCCTGGAACCAGTGACCCTAAATTAGGGACGGGCGACTGCTTATAGCCCATTGAGTTGCTCACGGCGGTCGTTAAACCTTCAATAAAAAAAGAATATATTTAATGTGTACACAGCTTATTAAATTTTTTCTTGTTTGTGGTTTTGTTTGTTGCTGCACACACTTGCACCTGGTAGTACTTAAAGTATTTGTGTTACATGTGTAACTTATGTGTTACACAATATTTATTTTACCTGTGTATTAGTTCTGTGGCCAATATAGATCAATAGCAGGACAAAATGGTTATACAATATGTATTTTCCCAGGTTCCCAAATCCTTAGACCAAAGCCACAGTCAGAGCTGTGACATGCTATGTTCCGAAATTATGAGTGCCAAATAAATTTTTCAGTAGTTTTATTTATTTGCAAACACAACATTCAGGGCGGGCAGTTGAAAAAAACGAAAAAACAAATACAAAGTTAACTCTGGTTTGATGACCTTTTTGGCCTTCCTGAGCATAAGAGTAACACAATTTAGGAAAATTCAATTTCTGGACTTAACATTAGTTGACATAATTTCATACCCATTCAGTAATAATAATATAGCAAACACCTCTTTCACAAGGTAATAAGATATTGGGATTTCATATGTAACTTTTTGTTATGCTCACTCCAGAGTCAGAGGTGCAACACTATCCCACACAATTATTTCTTTTAAGACTCCCTCACGCAATATTTCAGCTGTTAGAAGGGAGTTATCTGAACGTATGAGTCAGAAGGGCAACACTATTCCACACAACAGCCTCTGATCATTCGTACGAAAGGGTCCGGGTTTGAATCCCGGTGAGGCATGTATGTTGTGTTTGTCTTACGGCACTGGCTATCTCTCTTCCCTGGAACCAGTTACCCTAAATTACAGACAGGCAACTGCTTGCTCGCCGTGGTCGTTACACCTGCAATCAAAGAAAGAAAAATATCACACACAACTATTCTTTTAGTTTTAGACTTCCGCAGTATTTCAACTGAACACAGAGTCATCTGAGCATATTAGAGAGTACTACAGACATGCTATGTTTATAATTATAGCTTGAAAGATGAGAGAGATATTCCTTGTCAGTTTACAAAATAAAATTCTTAAACTGCCTTATGGCAGCAAAAAAGGAGAAAACTATGTAAGGTAAATTTGCCAGGAAATCGTAACCTGCCATAGAGATTTGTATCCATGGTTCCCATACGACTTATGTTGAATACATACTATGTACAGTAAGCACCTGAAAATTTTTTTTTCTCCAGTACCCACCTTCAGACAAAGTTACTACTTAGCCTTAAGGGCTGCACGTTACAATTTAAGCATTTTATTTCCCTTTTTAAGGGTTTCTAGAATTTTCTAAAATACTTTTGAATAGCTAGCCACTTAAACAAAAAATTTCTTCTTTATACAAGGGCTCCTTTGCTACATCACTCAAATGGCAAACATATAACTCTTCCTCTGATCTTACATAACTGACTCAGTGGCTCAACTAGAATGAAACTATTTCAAGTTATTACACTGTTCCAATATCCTCCGACTCACTGGTCAGAAAACATATTTATTTTTTATGACGCTTAGCCACTATGAGATATTAATCTTTAGGTAATTTTATGTGCAAACTTCACATGTGCATGATTACCACTGGTCATGTGGTTGGTACACCTTCTGTGGCATTATTAATCTTGCGCGCCACAATTCGGAGAATGCTAATCACTGAATCACAACTATCCCTACTATGGAATGGAGAGGTGATTTACGATTCCAGTTGCAAGTAACTGTATCCACAATTGTTGTTTTTTTGTATAG
Organism: Macrothele yani; assembly: GCA_039090855.1. Taxonomy (NCBI): domain Eukaryota; kingdom Metazoa; phylum Arthropoda; class Arachnida; order Araneae; family Macrothelidae; genus Macrothele; species Macrothele yani. The sequence continues at coordinate 137,600,813 of CM077002.1, forward strand.
ACGTGAATGTGGAATTTGTATCCTTTTAGTGTGGCTTGTCCCTAAGCAAAGTTTGTTCATAATCATGTGTAGTAAGGTAGCACTGCTTACACTACTACATGTGTGCAGCCTGCTAAGTTCAAATTCTGCGTTACAGCTTATGCCTACATGTAGAAATTACAATTTTCATTTAATTATTTAAGGTATTATATTATGATTCATTAGAGATGTCAAAAATTAAATTGAAATGAAATACTAGAAATAACAAATGAAATCTTTTTATATTTCAGGAGGAAAAGAATCGTCATGTGATTTGTGTAATCTGCAAATCAGAAAACAGATCTCACCTTGACCGCAGGTTTTTTCTTTTCCCAAAGAGTCAAGTAGGTGAGTCTCCTTTATTTTGCTACTTTCTCAGGATAATGTTTTAATTTTTGGCAAAAATTGCGTTCGTTATTCTTAAATTATGTTCATTTATCTAAGTTGTAGGTTATTTGGTTATTTACCTAAAATAGAGCATTGTTAACATTTAGCTGCATGTTTTGCATAGCTAGTGCAATGTAATATTTAAAAAAGGTAACTTGTGTTTAAAAAATTTAGTTGCTTAACAAACACATGTCAGTTGTCAATGTTTTAATGCAATGTGCAACAAAGTGCTAATGTAATGAAAAATATGAAAAATGCAGTTTCTTAAGATTACAGCAAAATTTCTTTATGGAATTCACTTTGAGCTGTAAATTATTTTGCTCATTACTCTTGTTTAATTTCTTGTTGTCCTAAGCACCAAATTTATATTGTGTCATCACACAAATGCCAGTTGTGTGATGACACAATATATATTTAGGGGAACTTGTTTTTTTATAGTTTTTCACTACTTAATACCATTTGAAATGGTATGTTTCTAAATGTATTGATTACAAAGTGTGTAATACATTGTTCTTTCTTAGATTTTCATCCTGGATTTCGGCATGCCGTGAACACATGTGTCCCAAAACTGTTAGGGCTGTGGAAGCAAAATATCCAAACTCTTTATACATTTCCCATTATAAAGTATGCTCCCTGCATTTCCAGGATCATGATTATGCTTCAACAAAAAGACACTTCCTCCACAAGTCTGCCATTCCTACAATTTTTAAAAATCCAGGTATGTTACTTTGCAGTTTAGACTAACAATAAGACATGTGAAATTGTGGGAATTAAAATAATATTCAATTATGTTTCTTATGTGAATTTAGTTTTAAACTACCTGTTCATTTCAGTATATTGCAAAGGTGGCCCTATGATCTATAGAGCCACCTTTGGTATGTACTAGGTCTACGCAAAGGAAAGAAAGAGATCCATTCATATTTTGGGTTTTGCAGCTGTCATGTCAAAATATAGCTTTCCCGAATGTTATTCGACAGTTATAATGATGAGCCTGAAAGCAAAAGAAAAGAAATTATATTAAGGATAAACCTAAGTTCCAGAAAAACCACATGTGGAACCATATACATTTAACTGGCTTAATATATGTACTTTCGCATGAATCCATGTTTACTGTTGATTTCTTTAAGGGTAAAACCTTACTGTTTTTATTGATGTAAAAAGAAATATCAGGACACACCAGGAAGTTCAACAAAAACCTTTGACATCTATTACAACTGATACAAAAATTACTAAACAAAACACATTATTTTAACGTACTTTTACCTAAAACATGCATAATATCTAAAATTTTCAGGTTCTTTCCCTTTTATTAGAGGACTAAGTGGAAAATTTTTAAGATTAATGAAGAAACACAACATTATTTTTGGACATTCAGTTCAAAATATTGGTGACTTAATTATAAAGAAAAAAGTAACAATAATATACTACAATCAGCAGGCATGTATGAAATTCCTATTGTTTCACAGAGTTCTGAAGACCACATATACATTGGCTGCAAAAAAATAGATTAATAAAAAGCTTACATCAACATATAAAATCTGGAACAAAAAAGAAGAAAAAACTGCACTTATCCAACACTATGTTAAACATAAACAATACCCTGATTTTGAAAATATTCAATTACTAACCACCCACACAAACGAAAAAGAATTAAGAATTTCCGAAAGCGTTATAATTGAACAAAAAAAAAAGGTAAAATATGCAACTTACAAGTCCCCACCACACTAGACACAGCCTGAAATCACTTATATATAAAAAAATCCATAAAAAAAGGCAAAAAAAAAGAACATTACAAAAAATCACACAAATTAACAAAGAAGAAAAAAAAATTGCACCTGTTTCTACGAACAAATAATAATAGCCCAAAAATTTCTACACAAAAGAATTATGCTTACGACTGATACCCACCAACTCATCCAATCGATGGCAACGCATTAAAAACAAATCACCTAACACATACAGACACACATTAGAATTATACTTACAACTGATACCTACCAACTCGTCCAATAGTGGCGACACATTGGAAACAAATCACCTAACACATACAGGCAGCAAACCTTCCCATCAATTCCCGGCATGCAACTCCAAAACTACACACATACGAGGAACCCTCATGTAGAAATAGTGGCCCGAAGATGGCGGTTAAGTACCGCAGAAAGCGCTCGCTGTCTCCTGATCCGATGAGTATAACTCTTTCTACAAAAATCTTTTAATTAATAGTAAATTTTAAATGTTTGATTGTGCAAGTGAATGAATGTGGAACTGAAAATATATAACCTAACTGTTTTATTTCTGCAAAAAAAAAATTTCTTTTGCAGAAATAAATTTTTTTTTGCAGAAATAAAAGGCAGAAGTAGTCAGAAATAACTGGAATCACATGATACGCGTGGCTGAAGGTCGTTGCTGCGTCATTCCGCCGGTTTTATAGAGATATCGCCATCTGTACGTTTTTACGAGCGGGAGTCTTGGAACTTTTTGAATGCACTGTGTATTTCACTTCAAATTGTATGGAAAAACAAGATTCCGATGAATTTGTAAACATTGTTACTTCAAAAATTATGATTCAGTGAGTAAAATATTTAAATCATCATGATGTAGAACGTCCGGGACAGCCACAGAAAGTTGACGATGAGGAACTGGAACAACTGTTGGGTGCAAATCCCTGTCGCACACAAATAGAACTTGCTTAGGAACTCTGAATAACATGGCAAGCCATTGCAAAGTGCCTGCACAAGCTTGGATGGATTCACAAGGAGGACCGTTGGGTAGCCCACCTACTCACAGCTGCAAACAAGTCTTGGCGCTACGATGTTGCTGTGTCCTTGCTCTCCAGATTCAAAAAGAAGGATTTCCTGCACAAGATTTTGACCTGTGATGAGAAGTGGATCCTCGACGATAATCCTAAGCTGCGCAAATCGTGTGTTCATCCAGGTCAGCCTACCCCCAGTACCGCCAAACCAAAAATCCATGCCAGGAAGTTGTTGCTGTACAGCACGGTGTCTTACACTCTGAGTTGCTCAAACCTAGTAAAACGGTCACTGCTGAGCATTATTGTCAGCAACTTTTTCGTGTGAGTGACGCAATGGAGGCAAAAAGGCCATACACACCAGCAAGGGTAGAAGTTCGGTCCTGTTGCTTCAGCATAACGCACATCCTCACATCGTGAAAACAACTTTAAACATAATCACCGACCTGGGATGGGAGATTATTCCACCCGGCGTATTCTCCACACTTCACCCCGTTGGATTATCACCTCTTTCGCTCCCAGCAACAACACCTGAACGGTACGAACTTCACTTCTGTCAAAGGTACACACAAGTATTGATGACTTTATCAACTCAAAACAGCCCTCTTTTTCCACAGTGGCATTCGGCAGCTTCCTGACCAATGGCTCAAATGTATCCAACACGATGGGGATTATTTCCCCCATTAGGTACATATTCAATTTGCTATAATTTGTTGTTAATGTGTCGTCCCTGTGGCCGAGAATTAAGTTGCACACCTAATAATTTGCAGTGTATGTATTGTCTGTACTTATTATTGAACAAATGTATACTTTATTTGTATGGGAAAAAGAAGCACATGTGTCACAAGTGTTTAGTCAGAGTAATGTGTTGGAAAATGCATAATTTACCTACCAGCAGCTGATTTTTTTTTTTTTTTTTTCACTTTACGATGTATCTGTTATCTGTACTTATTATTGACGCCATGTGTACTTTTTTGTACGGGAAAAAGAAGTGCATGTGTCACAAGTGTTTGGTCGGAGTAATGTGTTGGAAAATGCATAATTTACCTACCAGCAGCTGATTTTTTTTTTTTTCATTTTGCGATGTATGTATTATCTGGACTTATAATTGATGCCGTGTATACTTTATTTGTATGGAAGAAAGAAACTCATGTGTCACAAGTATTTAGTCAGAGTAATGTGTTGAAAAATGCATAATTTACCTACCAGCAGCTGATTTTTTTTTTTTTTTCATTTTGCGATGTATGTATTATCTGGACTTATAATTGATGCCATGTATACTTTATTTGTATGGAAGAAAGAAGCTCATGTGTCACAAGTTTTTAGTCAGAGTAATGTGTTGGAAAAGGCATAATTTACCTACCAGCAGCTGATTTTTTTTTTTTTTTCATTTTGCGATGTATGTATTATCTGGACTTATAATTGATGCCATGTATACTTTATTTGTATGGAAGAAAGAAGCTCATGTGTCACAAGTGTTTAGTCAGAGTAATGTGTTGGAAAATGCATAATTTACCTACCTGCAGCTGATTTCTTTTTTATTTCACTTTACGATGTATCTATTATCTGTACTTATAATTGACACCATGTGTACTTTTTTTGTACGGGAAAAAGAAGTGCATGTGTCACAAGTGTTTTGTCAGAGTAATGTGTTGGAAAAGGCATAATTTACCTACCAGCAGCTGATTTTTTTTTAATTTCAGTTTGTGGTGCATGTATTGTGTGTACTTATTATTGAACACATGTATACTTTATTTGTATGGCGAAAAGAAGCGCATGTGTCACAAGTGTTTAGTCAGAGTTTGGTCAGAGTAATGTGTTGGTAAATGCATAATTTACCTACCAGCAGCTGATTTTTTTTAAAATTTCATTTTGCAGTGCATGTATTGTGTGTACTTATTATTGAACACATGTGTACTTTATTTGTATGGGGAAAAGAAGTGCATGTGTCACAAGTGTTTAGTCAGAGTAATGTGTTGGAAAATGCATAATTTACCTACCAGCAGCTGATTTTTTTTTATTTCACTTTACGATGTATCTATTATCTGTACTTATAATTGACGCCATGTATACTTTATTTGTACGGGAAAAAGAAGTGCATGTGTCACAAGTGTTTAGTCAGAGTAATCATAAAATTATTTCATGGTTTTGCATTACTAGTTGTGTTGAAAGATGCATAATTTAACACCAGCTGATTCTCGAAAAATGTTATTTTGCAGTGTATCTATTATCGATACTTATTGTTGACGCCCTGTATTCTTTATTGGTGTGTAAAATTGCAGCCCATGTAACATCTATGATCAATGAAGTAATAAAATTATTTAATAGTAAATATGCATCCGTTTTATTTTAGAAATAATTTAAGAGCATTGTCTTTTTTTTTCGATCTTCTTTTCTGACTTAACCTTTTTTTCTTTACCAATAATTGAAAAATATTCACAAGATGATTGGAAATGCAAGGTAAGTTATTGCATCATTTTACTTTGGGATCTAAAGCCTAATGGTGTATGTGCAGAATAAATAGAAACTGGGTACCGGATGAAATTGAAATCGCCTGACATCATTGGAGCCTCAAGCTGTATTTCTGAAGTCTGTTTTAAATCATTTTTGATAAGTAAAAAGTTGTTTGCAGCTTAAAAAAAAATCTTCCCAAAAAGTGGATTTTTTTATTTAAAATCGTTCGGACAGGGCGCGTTTTATGCTTCACTTTATTACAAATTTTTTTTTCGCTAATATGTTAAGCTGCAGCTACATTTCGTTTTGCATGTTTTACGTGAAGTTGTGAAGTTCGTGTCATTTTTTTTTTTTTAGAGTTAGTATGATTTCTTGATTTTCACAAAAATACAATATGTTTCTTTGTTTAAAACAGCTTCCAGTTCGGAATTTAAGAGAATTAAAAAATTGTAAGCAATTTTATTTTCCCATGACATTAATTTTGAGGCATTTTGGTACCTATGTATTCAATATCAAGACTGAAAAAGTTGGTGCTTAGAGTGAGAATAAAACTGCTAATATTTCGTTAAAATAATATTAATTGCTATTGTATATATTTGTTTCACCAAAAGAAGGGACGGGAGGGATACTCAGGAAAAAAAGAACTGCTTTAGTCTCAGACCCAAGGAAACGATCGCCGATCAAAGCTTCGCTTCCGTTCTGTCTAAAGAATAGGCTTCGCTTCCCGTCGTCCCCTGCGCTTTTTTCGCCTGAATGTTAGCTTTCCCGCAGAGCATGTCATCTCTCGTGGTGCGGCGCTGCTGTTGCCTGTCTTACATTATCTCTACGAGAGCTGGGCTTCTTCACGCGAAGCGTTCATATTCTTTGGTCCTATACTCCGAGTCCGCCTAATAGTGTACCACTATGAAGGGTACGAAACAGCTCCCTCCGCTACGAAAAATAGTCCCTAGCGTTTAGAGCGGAAGGCAATAGAATTATTGCTTAGAATCTATTTTTGTTTGCTCAGCAGTTTATCAGACAAAATTGCTATGTAAAACAATCTCTGAAAGAAGTTAAAGCGCTTTTAGAAACAAATTTGACATGAGAAGTTCCTCAATCAAAAGCTTCGCACTCTTGGCACTTCCTGTCTATTTCGGATACAACTCAGAGAGGAGGGGAGCAGAGCTGAGACGGGCTCAGTCTGAGCCCGAAAGCCCGAAGCAGAGCCCGGGCCCGAATCGGGCTCGGCCTGTAGAATATTTTCTGGGGTTCGGGTTCGGGCGGGCTCCGACTCTTAGAGAGGGGGGGAGCGAGAGAACCTTTTTTCATATATAAATGTGATTTTATATGATTTAGCAAATGAGACACTATATAGTTGGTAAAGGGAATTTTTCGGCAATTGGTTGTGGTTAGGGATCGGGCATTCCAGATGGCTATTTATTCCGGGGTTGGGTAGAAAATGCCATAGGCCGTGCATTAGTGTGTTTCTGCAGAGAAGAAAAAGCTTTTCAAGAACTATAGATATTGGATAGTTGATAGCATGCCGACGATAACGCAGTAGTTATCGTCGGCAAGCTATCAATTTATCTTCACGCAGTAGTTCCTTGCTAATTCTATTTAGCAACGACATATTTCAGCGCATTATGGCTCGATAATGTTAGCATTATTTCAGCAATTTATAATTGCAGCACCTCCCGATCATTTTGGATGCCCGGCCACCAGAAGTACTTCAGGTGGAAACGAACGGTCAAAGAAAATAGTACAGTTACACTATAAAAATATTATAGATAGAAGTCCAGTCCAACCACTTCCCATTTGAGAAATCTATTGGTCAATTGCAGGAGGAGGAAAGAGTGGAAGTGTGGAAAAAGGAGATGTTTTTTCATCAATGGTTGAACAGGTTAGCCAGTTTATGGGCTTGTTCAGGCCCGGGCTCTATCTTGCAATATAAAATTCGAGCAGGGGTGCGCTCGAGCTGATATACCACGGGCATGGGCTCAGAAAATTGATCTCGAACTCAGCTCTAGAGGGGAGAGGTAGGACACCCCTCCCAACATTTACAACACGGAGGCAATAAATTGACGATCGGGAAATGAGCATGATCATATGTAGAGGATTTTAGGAAGGGAGTGTCTGACCCCAGGTCTTAAACAACCTTTAGAAATAGGAAGCTAGGAGATTTGGGCTAGAGTGTCCGATAGGAAAGTGACACGGAAGCAAAGTAGAAAGGGAGAGGAAGACGCCCTTATTTATTACGGGGGGAGAGTACCCGGGGTCCGACGGCTTAACGTGCCCATCCGACGCACGGCGTATATTTATTAGTGGATCGAGCGTTCGTACCTACCGCGGCAGTCACGAACGTTGCCCACTAGGCCACCCGCAGCCCTACGATCAGGGAAACTCGAAGGGTATGTTACTTAGATGGGCAGTAGGGGAAGAAGTTCGGACTCAACCAGACCCCCATTCACAATCCCTACTGTTGTGTGATGTGTGGGTGGTTGGTGGTATCAGAAAGGAAACAGCAGGAGACCACATTAACGTGGACGGATACCGTTCTTGTGTTCCACGACGAGTTGTGATAAGGCTATCCGGCCTTTAACAATAGCACACTTTTAGGTTGACTCGAAGTACAGGGCTTGACAGGAAAACGTTCCCCAGACCAGAACACACCACCTCCATCAGCTTGTTGAATCCCAACTGTACAACCATGGGATAGGACTTCGTCGTGTCTGCGCCATGCGCAAATGTGGCCATCAGTATAGTGCAGCAGGATATGGGACTCATCACTCCAGACGACATTCTTCCATCTGTCAAGTGTCCATTGACCATGTTCCGTGGCCCATGCGAGTTGCTGTTTCCAACGGCTGGGCTTCATCATGGGTGCCCTCGTTTGTCTCCTGCTGTGGAATCCCAGGCAAAGCAAGGTACGGCGCATGGTACATGTGGAAATAGGTCGAACTGTACCGCTCTTGTACTGGTGGGTGAGCTGGGTGACTGTTGTACGTCGTTGCTGGGATACCAGTGGTAAGAACCGACCCTCACCTGTGCTTGGTTAGTCCAGTCCTTATAAACCCTTGATACAGTAGTACGAGAGCAGCCAACAAGTGCGGCTGTTTCCGAAATACTGGCACCTGTGCTCTCCGGGCACCAAATATCAGGCCGCGAGCTAATTGGCTCATCCGTTACAAGCAAACGTTTATAGATTCCATACAGAGGATAATTCTGTACATTTTGTAGGGACCGCACATGACGTTGATATCACGTGTTACTTCGTTATCTCTCCGAATATGTAAAACGAGGGTTTTCCTAATACAAAGCTAATTCAGTGTATATAGTAATACAAGTACTTCATGCGTAAGGCAAATTACATGTAACATAGGCACTAATGGAGATGACACTACTTCTTTCTGAGTTGTAGGACACTTCTCTAAGTTCTGTAAGTCTTCGTCACCGTTCTCATGACGAATTTGCTTCATTTTAAATCGCAACGCATTTTGCTTGATACGTCGATCTGCTTTAAAGTACAATATCCAACATAATAAAAGATTGTCTGAGTATATCTGTGGCAGCTATAAGTAATTGGAAAATGATGATAGGTATTTCAGAATTTGGCAGATTGTTTTGCATTGTTGTTCGTGTGTCAATTTTACGACTCTTTTAGAATTTCAAGCCAAAATTCCAAAAGAGGCGCAAAATTGACTAGAAGCAAGTGAAAAAACAAATAAACAAAAAAATTAGTATACTATGCAGTTCTTACGGAAACCAGAGCAAAGACATGTGTGACCTAGAATATGCGTGCGTGTACTGCCTTTGGCTCCTGCTTGAAAATGCTCCTGTTGATGGAATGCTCCTGTCGTGTACAGCAGTTGTTGAAAACAACTCACTATATTTGGGCGTTGTTAATGTAGTAGTCAGGTGCGTGCTTAGTGTAACCAGAACGAATAAGGAGTGGAACTCGTGGATCAGGAAAATGACAAAAATGGAAGACATCATGATCAAAGTAAAATCCCTAAAATGGCAATGGGGTGGATGCATTGCTAGAAAAATAGACCATGGACGGACAACTGAAATATTAGACTAGATACCAAGGGACATAAAATGACCCAGAAGAAAGCCACGTGCGAGATGGGTGGATAAAATTCGAAAGCACTTTGGAAGAACATGGAAGAGATTAGCTCAAGACACTACATCTCAACCACCGGGGTGGCAAGATCGACATTTCTATTGGTCCTTTCTTGGATGCTTATGATACAGTATGTATGCATCATCATGAAGATTTTGCTAAAATTTTCGAAATATTTTGCTAAAACGTTTTGTGGCAGCTTACTCAAGCAGCGTGTATTATACGTTATTGAAAGGCTGCAGCATGTTTTTCTCAGTGTCAATATATCTTGAAAAAGTTTACTCACTTTGCGCCCAACAACTTGAGTCGTGCAAGTAGTCAATATAAAACTTCTAGTAGCCATAAATTATTTAAAGAAATATCTACTTGCTGCACAAGAAGAAACAAAAAAGCCGAAATTTATGAACCTTCAGCAAAGAGCATTGCTGCTGTTACTTGCGCTAAGTAAACTAATCGTCAGGCCTTAGAAAAGTACACTGCTGGACAATTGCTAAGGGCGGATGATAAACGGCTATATAGCGCATAAAAAGTAAGTGTGGTTGGATGCCAAGTGAAATAAAATAATGTCAGAATGCCAGGACATTACAAGAAAGACAATTTATTATGCTCTGAAATCCAGAAGGCTTTGGAACGTGTTCAAGGGAGAAAAAGGCCATTTTGTGCAGAATACGTAAACGTGAAAAAAATGCAATTACCGTCCGCAGGCGTTCCGGCGTAAGATATCAATACGGAATATGGCCACCAATGAGGGCGATGCAAGATTCCACACGTCGTGTCATGCTTTGCACAACATTATCAAGCAGCTGTTGGGGTAATTTATCCCATTCCTCTGTCAGTGCACGGATGAGGGTGTAATTGTTTATTGGAGGGCATTCGCGACCAGCAGGACTCCTCCCCAAAGCATCCCACACATTTTCAATGAGATTCAGATCTGGAGAACGTGCTGGCCATATGAGGCGTTGAATATCCTCGCTCTCAAGACACTCCTGGACAGCGACTGTTCGATGACATGTTGCGTTGTCGTCCATGAAAATGAATCTATCACCAACAGCACCACGGAACATGCAAACATGAGGTAGCAGAACATCATTAATGTATCGTTGGCCAGTCCTAGTCTCAGTTGGAAGCACATAGAGGGACGTACGGCTATTGATCATGATACCAGCCCATATCATGACACTACATGTCGGATATTGGTCCCTTTCCTGTATGTTTGCCGGACAACATGCAGTACCACTATCACGCCAGATCAGTTGTCGTCGACAATCAGACGATAGACTGTATCTACTCTCATCTGAGAAGAGGACAGCAGACCACTCGTTTTCAGTCCGATTGCGATGTTGATGGCACTATTGCAAACGGGCGGTACGGTGATGTCTGGACAATGGGATGCACACAACAGGAAGGCGGGCGTATAGTCCTCCTTCGTGCAAACGTCTGGCGACATTTTTCGGGAGATCCGCTTGCCAGTAGCAGCCATAAACTGATTTTCTACCTCACTAGCTGTGCTGCGCCGGTGTCTTTTTGTTGATAGCACTATGTGCCGATCTTCTGCCGGTGTCGTACTGCGAACACGACCTCCTCCGTGACGTTTGCTACTCTCTCCATTTGTTTGAAATGATTTCCAAAGCCTTGTAACAACACTGTGGCTGACGTCGAACTCCCTGGCAACATCTGTTATTTTTTGCCTTTCTTCAATCTTGCCAATAATACGGGTACGCGTAAAATCATCTAGGTGATGTCGGGAAGACATACTGAAAATTGCAAGTTCGTCAATTGATTCTTTCCCTTTCAACTTTGCGTTTGAACAACAACGGTCAATACGCGTCAAATCCTTTATATCTCTTATCAGCGCTATGACGTCACGAACAAGTTCGGAAATCCAAAATTTGCATACGCACAACACGTCTTACTGTTTCCCGCACTTATGCTAATTTCCACATTTTCCTGCATTCTATTTTATGGTTGCTATCGTTACTATTGTCATCCGTCCTTAGCAATTGTCCGGCAGTGTATAATTTTAAACAATAGACTCTCGGATATCTTATGTAGCTACCCGTAGAAGAATGGTAGGCAGAAATGCCTGATCGTGAACGAAGCGAAAGATTTCCTGAGTTTTGTCTAAGCGCACAGAAGTGCCAACAAGGACTGGAAGTAGTCAAAACACAACCAGAATTGTGGGTGTATAAAAGAAAGATTGAACAATACAATTAGAGTAATATTAGTAAAATCGTTTAAGCTACGTGATCACCGGTAAAATAATAGCTAATGACGTTGGCATAAAATTCAGGGTTCGAATCCCGGTGAGGCATGGATGTTGTGTTTGTCTTACGGCACTGGCTCTCTCTCACTCTACCCTGAATCAGTGGCCCTAAATTATGGATGGGCGACTGCTTATAGCCCACTGAGTTGCTCACGGTGGTCGTTAAACTTTCAATAAAAAAAACCCTGTAAATCCCAATCAAAGACTTGTCAAACACCATCAAGACCTTGTGACGTACCTGCCAGCAGGACGCACACAACATAAAGGCAGATAGCAGTCAGAACGAACGTCCGCGTAGCTCAATTGGTAGAGTGACTTATTCCGGAATGAGGGGACCCGGGTTCGAATCCCGGCGTGGGCAAAAAGGACGGAGAAATTTACTTCGTTATAACCTGTAAAACACCATCAAACTTTTTATGTTCGTTCGTTATAGTGGAGATTGAGTTGTCCTGCAGAATAGCTTAGACAGGTAAATTCAGCGGTGCAATGGGAATGCACTTTTCCTGAATAACTTAAAATGCACGCCAGCATGTTTAACGAAGAAACGCTTACTTTTTTAATTACTAAATACGATTGCAGATTATGTGTTGTAAAAATGAGAAAATTTGACTGCAAAGGAAATTTTGGCGCCAAATTAGCTATTTGTAACATTCAAATATAACTGTTTCCACGGCAATGAAAAAATTTTGTGTTTCTTTCTAAAGATACATTGATACCTTTACAAAAAAACCCCACTCGATTTCGTGTATGTGATATCTCGCCGACAATGTGCTTTCCTTTGAAAATTGTCGTGCTGTACACGTGAAGCAAACTGAAGTTAATTTCTTCATTGTATTTCAAATCTTGTGATAATTATGCCAGAGACACCTCTATATCTTTATGGTATACAATAATCACATCGACGCTATCAGTATAATTTCTTCCTCTGTTTTGAGACTGCATATATTGCTCTTATATATCAACCACTTTTTCAGTGCGCCAATACAAATTCAGGCAGCCCAATGACCGAGTGATCTTAAGATCAGAAACAGAATGCTCATTAGCCCAGGATAACCATTGGCTAGAAAGGGCCCGTGCGAATTCCCAATGTGGTTTGTGTGGTGTGCCTGTCGATGGCGCTGGCCACCTCCTTTCCTGAAACCTGTGACCCTAAATTAGGGATGGCTGCTGCTCATACCCTTAACAGTTGCTCATGGTGGTTGGTAAATTCCGAAACAAGACCACAAATTAAGAAAAAGAAAAAAAAAACTCAGTTCTTCTGTCATTCCTCTTAATGAGACTTTAACGCGGTTGTAATTCTCGGAAGGGTACAGGTGAATAATAAAAATTTTATAATTTCTTGTTAAGGAGAAATCAGTAACAGTTTACTGTTGCATGGTCTTTATTCATAATTTATATATGGTTTTCTAAAGTTCTTTTTAACTGCTCTGGCAACTGAGCTGTTTGAAGCGCTGACTTCTGAACATTCGCTCGAAATAGGCCGGGTTCGAATCCCTAATGCGACATATGTCATACATATGCTTGCTTGTCTGACGGCGCTATCTCTCTCTCCCTTCCATGGGATCAGTGGCCTCAAATTAGGCACGAGCGGCTGCTCATAGCCGTCAGAAGTGCTCACGATGGTCGTTAAACGCAGAAACAAAAAAAAAAAAAATTCACTTATTGTTTAAACTACCACACCTCGATAACTGGATAATAAAATATAACGTGAAGTATGTAATTAACAAATAAATATCTTGCTACGAACGCGAGACGGACGGATCTTTTCCTTTTTGAGCTTTCCCAACCCTGCTATTTAAATCTGTACGTCCTATTATTAGCGAAAGTACCGATGGTGAGTCGAAAGATTTGCAATATTTGGATCACTTTATGTCTTCATACGTACCTTTACGACGGAAGCTGACTGGCATTCAGAGTATAGGCCATCGTATTGCACCGTCTTTAGCCATCTGTCAGCCAGTTCTTCGATTTCGCGGCGGTACAAGTTCTTCTCCTTTGAGGCGAAGAACTCCTTCACCCCAGCTGCCACCTCCTCCTGGTTGTTGAACTACCGTCCGCGAAGGAAGTAGGCTATGGACTGGAACAAGTAATAATCCGACGGGGCAAGATCTGGACTATATGCTAAGTGTGGCATCAGTTCGATGCCCTAAAGTTCCTGGAGTTTGGCCCGGGTCGTTCGCACGGTATGAGGCCGAGCGTTGTCCTGGTGTAGGAGAGCTCACTTTCTGTTCACCAGTGTCGGGTACTTCTCCTCCACAACGGCATACATCCGCTCCAGCTGTCCAGAGTACAGATTGGCGTTGATGGTCCGACCGTCTGGAACAGATTCGTAATGGATTATCCCTTAGGAATTCCACCAGACTCAGAGCATCACCTTGTGCTCGAAGTGCCCACGTTTGGCAACATATTCAGGAAGTTGGTCCAGCCTCAATCACTGCCGTTGTGTGTTAGGATTACAAAAATAGACCCACTTTTCATCACACGTAACAATTCCCTTGATGAAACGTACATTGCGCGGGTTCCCTAAGAGTTTCGTGCACACATCCACTAGGCGGTTGCTTCAGCTGGCGTGCCTGACCTTCTCTGATCGTCGAGGTTTCTGTCACCCAAGCGAAATTTCTTGAACCATCTGATTGCGGTGATGTGGTCCTGGGAACCTTCCACTTTCGCATGACAAATGTTTCGTGTTGCTTGAGCAGCCTTATGGCCGAGGTCAAATTCGTAAAGCAAAAGTTCCCTAAGTAGCCGGTTGTGGCTGTTTATCTTTTAGGCATCCCAACCACAGACAGAAAGACGACAAGCAATGCTGTTCACAGCAACGACTACCACTTTATATTCCTTTCGACTGACTGCAGTGCGCGACTTGAACTAGTTTAAACACATGACATACCTGCCGCAGCATATGCGTTTGTGCAAATTTTAAAAACTTTTTTTTTTTTTGATTGAAGGTTTAACGACCCCCGTGAGCAAGTCGATGGGCTATAAGCAGTCGCCAGTTCATACTTTAGGGTCACTGGTTCCAGGGAAGGGAGAGAGCCAGTGCGGTAAGACAAACACAACATCCATGCCTCACCGGGATTCGAACCCGGACCCCGTTCGGACGAATGATCAGAGGCCATCGCTTAGACCACTGCGCCACCGGGGCGGCTGCAAAACTTTCGACTCACCCTCTGTAATACGTACCTCCCCCCCCCAGTACATGTATATAATTGATCTGTGTACTATCAGTACGAGAACATAATTACTAGCTCATGTTATGTGACTTCTTCGATTGAGAGAAACTGACTGAAATTTCCTGCAGATTGACTATCTTAACTAGTAACAAAACATTTTTTTCTGTTAAGATACTGAAATATAAAAAAAATAAAACATGCCAATAAAAAATTTCGTTTGCTTCAAAGAAAAAAAAACAGTGTTTGAAATGAATGACCACGCATAGCACAAGCAAAAATAAATTTTCGATTTTCTTATCAAGTGCAACAAAATTTGCGTTGAACACACACACACACACACATGGTTGGACTTTCGAGTCAGAATGCTTATATAGTAATTCCCGACTTCGCTTGTACCATTCCACTTTATTTACATAGAACCTACTCACACCCAACACGAAACAGCAATGGAATTAGTTCACGGTACGGACAATTCTTACTTTTATTGCTACTTTTATATTAATACCGTACATCCATACGGAAATAATAATACCATTTATTTCATATACAAGATTTACATATTGTGATTCAATGTAAACACTTAATGAAATGCTCTTTTCATTCATTGAATGAAAGTTTTCTTATGTATCGTAGCAGGATACGGAAAAAAAAAAAGGTTCACGATACTGACAATTCTTACATTTATTGCTACTTTTATACGAATAAGTCCATACGGAAACAAATAATACGTATTTATTTCATGAATCGTAATGAAACGCATTTTTGATTGAGTGTGAGTTTTTCCACTCATGTCCTTCGGATCGGCTGGTAATATTTTGATAACAGCAGAAAATGCCACTTTGACAAAAAATACATTAACAAGAAAACTAGTTATTAAGTCATATACTATAGTAAAATTCCAAAAAAAATTAATAAATGAAAATCCAAAAATATTAACGTGAACTACTTCCTTTGCCGTTTCTTGTTGGGTGTGAGCAGGTTCTATGTAAACAAAGCAAAACGCTACACGCGAATCAGGAACTACTTGAAAAACGTTTCGATTCGGAAGTAAGAATTCTCTTCCCATTACAAACGCTTTCTCGTAATTCCCAAGTTGGAGTGTATCGCTGCGCCATGTGTACGTGCAGCTGACTGACACCCACCATCTAAAAACAAAAAGAGTAATTCCTTATAAATTACATGAAGACAATTTTTGCATACCAAAATAAAAATTTCAACTCTGTAATAATAAGAATTTTTTTGTACACAAAAATTTAGCTATCTTTATTCTAAACAAAAATAAAATGTTAAGAAAACGAACGTTTTCCATTCATTTCGATAGGCTTCTGGTTTCCACTTACTTTCAACTCCCGGCAGATGCAAATTCCTACGTAAAAGGAACTGCATACAATACTAATTTCGCAAAGAGAAGAACAACTCCACAGATAATTAGCAATGTGTTCTTAAATAAATATCTTTCAAAATTTTTTTCTCCACTCGGTGCATCGAGTAACTTTACTTAATTTCTTAAAAAAGATCAAAATGCTGTTTTGCACGCACAAAAAGGACGTTCTATTATTCGATAATTTTCCTTCAAAAAATACTTTCACAATCTGCTCTTTTAAAAGAACGATTCATTATAGCGCCTAATCTATTGTTATTCTAAACTTTTACGAAATATGCATTCCTTTGCTCGTTGATGATGGGTGTGATTCATCTGTATGTAAACCTTGGCCAGCGATACATGCAAATTGGGGAACACGTAAAACCATTTGTAATCGGGAGATCATCCAGATAAAGCTGTATGTGAAGTCACACAGACCCAAAACTTCCAACAATAAAGTACAATTAGCATTACTTCTGAACGAAAAAACTTTATTTAAGCATTTGAAAATTCTGATTCATTGTTTCCATTCTTACAATTGTGTATATACTGAAAAGCATAATCTTATCACAAAGTTTAGATATCAGTTTCTCCAACATAACTTGTTATGTCTAATCAGACAATAGATCTACATAATCTTTGAGGAAATGAGGAAGCGGCAAAACCTGAATTCCGTCTGGAAGATGCCAGCTGTCGTACAGGGCCGTTCTAATAACATACCTGCACATGTGGCGTAAGGACGGAGGGATCCTACGACCATATAGATGATCCGGAAAGAGCTTGTCATAGAAAGGCAGTAACACTTCCAAGCCCGGAATCGAACAAAGACCACATCTCTCGCCAGCAATAGAATATGTTACTTGATGGGGGTTCATAATGTCTTTGAGGACAGCTCTGAAGCAGGCACACATGTCTTTAACTTTATTGCCGAACTCTGATGGCTCTGCTAGGAAAGTCAATGACTTTTGCTCCCACATCTTGTCACATCCTTCTTCGATAATTTGAAATAATATTATAGTTATGATATCAAGAATGTACAAGAGTGGTTCTTTGCAGACTGACAAAACTGCGCCATAACGAAGAACAAGTAAGAATGCTGACATATGTGCAGTTAGATGGCGTTCTGCAGGAGGAAAGAATCGAAAATTCTGCATTATTCCCTTTACCGAAACAAATCTAACGTTCTGGATGAGCAGCCGACCTTCATTTGCGTGATGCAAAATGTAAGATGCAAAACAGAAAGATTTAAGGCCGTCATTTTCCCTCTGTTTAAGAATCTCAGGCGGCAATTCTATTTTTGCAAAGGCTGTCTCTTGTAATAAAGATGCAACGATTCTGCAACTCTCCATGCAATTCAAAATGGCTGTGATCACAGAGCTATCATTTATTTGCCGTACAAAGCATTCTGCCAGCATCCCACGTGCAACATTATATTTGATATGGAAACAGATATTTGCGCGCACTAGCGGGTTTTCTAAAACTTTAGTTATTTTACAAACCCTTTTTCGAAAGTCCTTTAAAGGCACGGTAACTTTTAACTTCTCACAAAGAATCCGAAGGTTCAACACATTGCGTTTGTAGCTCCACCCAGAAGCAACAGCATCTGCAAGAAAGGAAATTGTCTTATCCAGAGAAATGTCCTCGTATTTGGAATCACTCACTGCCGTCATTTGGAGAAAGCTTTTGGATCGTCGCACGAGACACCAATACTAAACAAATTATCCAAAGAATTCGAAACACGAAATAGAAGCGATGAAATCTCTGCTGTGTAGTCACAATATGATCCACTTGACTTGACTTCACTTTTTATTTACTAGTTTGTAAAAAACAAACACGAAGGAGAATGTGACATGAGCATGAATGTTCTGGAAAATTATAATTGACTCATTTCTAAAAACACGTAAAATTTCTACGAAATATCTCATCTCAAACCATTTAACTATAAGGGAACTGAAGTTTGCACAATCTCTTTATCTACCACACTGGTTTGCAAATAGTAGAAATGCTAGTATTCTTCGATTTTCCACCAAGTACAACAATAAGTCTTCGAAGTGTGACGTCACAAGATGGTGCTAGGCCAAGGTCATCTTTATACCTTACCAGGGCTGCCACAAGGACGAGGCACAAGGATTTATGACGTCACAATCGTGATGCTATTGCTTTGCTCTCCGTTATTGCTTTGCTCTCCGTGGCAATACAAAAAGTGAGTGTTGATTTCGTATTTTTAGGGATGCGTTATGGATCTGGTCATCGGGTACTTCTGGGAACTACGTACTTCGGAACGCAATTTTTTCAGCAAGGTAAGTAGTACTCCCAATACTTTTGTGTGTATAGTATTTTTTCAAGTAACACCTGAAAAATTAAATTTGCATCGCGATTGGGAGACAGCATGTGAATGAAACGGGTTGCTAACATGTCATCATTCATGTTTCGATAATAGAAGTCGCAATCAGACTGAAGTATTACTGTATTTATTACTATACGTGCATATTAAAAGTATTAATTTTACAGAAAACGAAAAGGGTGCTGTTTAATTATACATGATCGTGATGTACGTGGTTAATACAGCAGAAATAGAGACGTTGACTGTCACTTGTGAGCCTAATGTTTTGATGGATACGCAAGCCGTGGAGGTTCTTCAGTAGATTTTGCAGCAGCTTCACTCAATTCATGAATGTGTAGCAATCATGTTTTTGTGCGTGTATGTGTAGTAAAAATTCGTGTACTCGTGAATACACTCATTTCACAGCTATGCTGTGGGTATCACTAAAAGTAAAAAACGTGATGCCTGAGTCACTATGAGTAATTTTTCTGGTAAAAGCAATCTATTTTCATAATAGTAAAAAATGTCCAACACATCCTCATATCCAGTCATCGCAATGTTTGGTATTCTAAAATTACATGCTCTCTTATTTACAAAGCAGTAAGCATTTCAGGAACATTAGTTATTTTGATATGTCAGAAATAAGCTATAAGCCTAATACATTCACTTTTGGAATCATGTTTTTTTTTGCCTGATTTAGTTGCTTCTTGCTCAGTCCTCTCTAATACAGTATATGTATATATTTTAAGACTAAACATTTTACCATGCATTTTGACTGTCTTCTAAATAATCTGCTTTTTCTGATGCGTACAAGTGACTTCCATTCATTTCTTTACCTGGGTGGATTGCTGTACCTGGAGAGTGAAATTTTTTGGGTAAATTTTTCCTTTTTCGGTTGCAATCAGTGTTATATTTTTGAAAAACTGTTTCAAAAACTACATTTTTTATGCATGATCTGCACATAATGTAGTCATTATCCGAGTGAAGACATGCATTTTCAGTTATTCAGTCGTGTATATGTTGGTACAAAAATAAATAAGTGTAAGCCTTGTAATCATAATGATAAGATTTTCTTCTTTTCTCCAAGAAAATCTATGTTCTTTGTATCCATTTTACTCTCCAATTTTTTCTGTTAAAATAAATGTTTCCTTATGAATTCCTCTGCCTTCCTTATGAGTCTAAATGATACCCACCCAATAAAAGGGAAACAATTAAATCAGGAAAATTCTGTAGTGCATGAAAGCAAATTACCATGTACATATCCCCCCTCCCCCAAATACCATAAGTGACAGGTTATCTGCCATAATACTTAAACGTGGCAAAAGTCAGTTGCATAAATTAAATATGATCTTGAAACATGGAAAGGAAAATAATGAAGCTTAAAATATGACAAATTAATTTTATAACTTGGCAGTTGTATAAAAAAGTAAAGTAATTGACAGGAAATAAAAATTATTGCTGTTAAAAAGAAATAGAAAATATTTTGTGCTAGAAGTATTTGTATCCATATTAATGCACTGACATATATGCTTTAAGTTTTCATTCCCTGTTCTTATTGATATTAATTCTTGTTACTCTTTTTACAAACATCATATCTCTAAAGTTCTTACTGCTATGGAGAAATCAGTAAGGCATAGGTAGATGCGATTGGTACAAAATGTCTACAGTTAAAATGCTAACAAGGTCAAAATGTCGGCAGGGTCTAAATATGTGTATATATTTTTGATGTTGTTAATTAGAATGCAGCCGTTGAAATTTGTTGCTTTTTAAACAAACAGATAAGAAATTTGCCCTCCCCCTTAACATCCATCGTATCTGAGGATCACTAGGATTACCTTTTGTGGCCCTTTAAATCATCATTGTTGGTCTCGGGCAGATGTCTTGATACTTGGTAACAGCAAATTCGCATTTTTCTAAATATATCAATGGAATTAAGGAGTGTCATTGAAACTTGGTGTCCTTGCACCTTACTTAATTCCTGAGCTATTGAATAACCCAGCACTTACCCTCTCAATGTGCAACACTGATACAGTATTAAATTTTGTGAAGAACTGTAAACAACAGGCTTTCTAAAGAATTGCTCCCTATATGTTTTAACCTCCCCTACATCATTCCCCAGTGTAGATACATGGCCCAATTCTGCCGTTTTGGTTCCAAAATTACGAGTTGAACCAAAATATTAATTTTTGTGAAAATCTTTTCAAGCAGATGTGTAAAATTTTGTGAAGATTCGTTGAATGACAGTGGCATGCCGAAGCTAACAAATTATTTCGTACATACGAAACTCATTTAAAAACCGAAGTAATCTAGAACTAAAACGAAAACCAAATATTCGAAGAAAAAAAAATGCGAGTAGGCATCGAAAGTAAATTGCCCAAAATATGACAAAATTACAAAACGCTATGTAAGATGTTATCAACACAAAAAACTGCCACAATATAGTAAATACTGCCAAAAGCACAATAAAGATGGAAAAAAAAAACCCAAGAAAAAAAAAAAACCCTGCTGTCAGTGTAAAATTTTCAAAACTTGATAAAAATGTCAAAACTGAAATAAAATAAAAGTGAAAAAGGAAAAATTCCACATTTCACTGTTACTTTGAACATTTTGAGAGCCTGTTGACATTTTAACTCTACATTTGATCCTGTCAACATTTCTTAACTCATCTCATATTCATAAGGGTCACATAACAAGCTAAGATAATAATTTTGCACTTGTATTGGTTCACAAAATATTAATTACAAAGTCTTAGGCTGGAAGTTTTTAATCGCCGTGCACACATTTATGAGGTTTGCATGACGAGTTAAGTTTATAATGTTAGTAGTATAGGAAATGGGGGTTCTGAAACAGTGGAGGAGCCAATGTTATCCTATGGCTCCTCCACCTTCCCAGGTGGAGGAGCGGTGGAGGAGGCGGACGCTTGGGTGGAGGAGCGGTGGAGGAGGCGGACGCTTGGGTGGAGGAGCGGTGGAGGAGGCGAACGCTTGGGTGGTGGAGGAGGCAGTCGATCGGTGGTGGAGGAGGAGGAGGAGGAGGAGGAGGATGTGATGGTTACAATTTGGAAAACGCGGCTGGTTGGGTGTATGTGAAGAACGTGTTTTTTTTTTTTTTTTTCCCACACTTTTGATTTGTTGTCTTAATACAACATAGATTGCCGAGAGCTCTGGTTTCATAAGTAATGTGTTATTTCCCTCTATATATCTTTAAATTTTCGGCTTATAATTATGGTTATTATGACGTAACTATTGTAGCGTTTAAAGAACATATATATTGTACATTTCACACATTTGAATGGTATTCGCAGGTCTGGAAAGATGAACATTTCATTCAGTGTGAAAAGTGTTGAAATGAAAAGTTGATGTAAAGAACTACAGCTGATATTTTTATTCCTAACTTGTGTATTTACAACACTGCTTTCATCCACTGCTTTCGGCGATGAAAGCAGTGATTTGTCAGGCGAAAAGCTACATCGGGTCATCAGCAGGAAACTGTATTATTTACAGCCGAGGCCCACTCAGTTAAGAGCGCCCCTGTGTAGCCGCCCATTTTTCCTTTTCGGCCTCTACTCCTGAAAGGATGTTAAGTTTCAATATTTTTCAATGTTTAGTTTGATTATTAATTTTAGGAATGTAACGGAAAAAAAAATCAAGATTTTTACCTATAAGCAATGAAACCGTAACTCACCAAATTTCAAGTGAAATTTCATCTGGGTTTAGTCTCACATCCGAACCCATCATTTGCATTCTTTTCGGGTTTAAGAGCAATTATGTCTCATTAACAGCAAGTGTGTCAACCTCATCTCTCACACAAACTTCAGGGTTACAGATAATTATACCATTCTAGAATCTCCCGCGCTAACACCGATTTATGCAAATTTTTAAGGTTACAATTCTACGTTCATCCAACATAAAGGTAAAAATCTTCTCATAGCTCTTATTATCGAGCGATTTTTTTTTTCATTCTTTAATTATAGAATAATGGGAAATTATACTTAACACCCTTTTTTTTTTTTTTTTTTTTTTATATATTTTTAGGAATTTTATAATGCCCATAAGCTAGAGTATCCATTCCATTTGAAAGAATATATCTTTTATCGTCAGCAGGACATAAACTCCGCTTTCTTATTTTCATGCTATAGAGTTTATGCTTTTTACTTTGAATTTGCTGCATTGTGGTATAGAATATTTTTTTCTGAAAGAGGGATGTTTTATATAACTCATGTCGTAGATTTTTTTTTAATTGCGGCTTTAACAACACCTTTTGCAGTTAATTTTTCTCCACATTCACTGTCTATACTATACATTTTCGATCGTAGTCCTATAAATTCTTTTATCACTCTTCCATTCAGCTCATCTTTCATTTTTCCAATCACTTTTCTATTTACCTGACTATGTAGAAAGTGATTGGTTGGATACTCAGAAGTATCAAATTTTTCAATGTCTTCTAGCATATCTGCATAGACATCATCAGTACAGATCTCGTAAGTCAGTGAGTCTGTGTCCGTAAACAAAAGTTTAACACACTTATCATCATATTTATGTTTTACATAAGTGTAATGAAAATTATACATTAATGTTTTACTAATATCCAAAATCGCAAATCCAGCATAGATAGGTCTATTTAAATACAAATTCACACGTTTCATATTAACAGCAACTAAACCATCACTAAATCTGGTAAACGAATCAAAAGCTGGTGATGCTATTAACTTTAGCATTTGTTTCTCTGTCTGCACTAACTTTAAGTTTACACGTTTTCTGATATTTTCAATAGTTTTACCGAAAACGGCATTATTTAAAAGTTTAAAAAAATCCTTTTCAAAAGCGGTTTTCGCCTGTGCTCGTTTTGCTGTATTAAAATGTATGTATTCTCTTAACCAAGGACTTTGTGTGAATGATAGAACTTTGTGAACTTTTCCCAGCTTCATCCCTAATTCTAAATAAAGTTTCAGATTCCTGTAGTGCAAAATATAATTATTCTTGTTGTGTAAAGTAGTCAGCAGTTTTTCATTTTTACTGTAGGAAATGAGGTTAAGATCTTCCATTAGCTGCTTCGAATAACTGGAGAGCATATCGTGTGAAATATTCATTTTTTCTGGTGCTAATGGATAATCACTGTGCGTGTCATGAAGCTCTGCAGGATAAGAGAGATCTACCTCCAAAATGTATCCTACATCGCTTTCATCAGATACCTGGGAAATATTGAGATTTTGCACTTCTTCATCTGTTAACCACCGGAAGTCCTTCATTGGTAAAAATTGGCTAAGTCCATAACCATATAAATTATTAATGTCGAAGTACATTATGTATTTAGAGGGTTCAGACGGGTTATATTCTTCAAGATATTTATTATTGGATCTAGCATATCTATTGCTGATCATCGATACACCACCCCTGATACCTTTTTCAATGAAAAGATGCATGTCAATGTCTGTTAAAAGCTCAAGCTCAACACCTGTCATTTTCAAACAAGCTTGAAACGCCATCCCAGGGGCCGTGTACGTATGCAAACAGTCAATTCCATAATAAGAAAGGGTTAGCACCCTAAAATTCTCGAAAACGTCTGCTAACAGTAAAACATCTGTTAGCATATATAAATCATGGTACTCTCCGAGATTTCTAATTTGAAAGTGCTCCCACACATTTTCTGCGTGTGCGTAATCTTCATCACATATGTTTTCCTCTGTCAGGGTGTTATAGAAATAACACTTATCGGGGAGACGAATATCTTCAAATTTTTTTTCCCCATCCATGTAATCATAGGGATAAACTCCCTTTCGCAATAGAAGTTCTACCTGAGTACTAGAAAAGTTTTGGTTTAAATTCTTAAAACTATCTTTTCCCTCTTGAGCTAAATTTTTGACTAGTTTCTCCAAAGAGGTGTTTAAAAATTTCAAAGAATCCATAAAGTGTAGATTACCCAGTGAGAAAGAAATATATTGCTCCGTGTTGGATGGAATACACCCAATGGTTTTATCCTTTATTTTTCCTATTTCTTGCATGATTAAGTAGGAATCATAACCTTGAAGATTATGAAAAATTACTGGGATTTTGGATGAGTAACGAAAATTTAAATTACAGCTGTTATGTGCAGCCCCTCGATATTTGGAAGTTAAATGACAGTGATCACGCACTTTATCACCATTCAGTGGTTTCTCACAAATATGACACAAAACTGATTCTTGGAAAGAAATTTCATCCTCTTCAGTCATATCTATAGGTTTATTGATTTTTAGAAGAACACCGATCTTTTCCTCTTCAACCAATAAAGATTTTAGAAAATGCTCCACAACATTTTTTCCACGGTATACAACAGGTTTAGTAATGCATTCCCCATCATTACCAATAACAGCATAGCAGTATCCTGACGGGGTATGTTTTGCAGTCTTTTCCGTGAGTTTGTTACCCACTGGTAGTTTCTGAACAAAACATTCGAAGTCTGCATAAATGACAAAAGGAATTCTCAATTGAAAAAAATAGTTTTTGAATTTTAACAATTTTTCATTCTCTTTTGGAAGTCTAACTTTTTGTGCACCGTGAATGCTACATAAAGTCTTATGTTCTTCACACAGAGACTGTCGAGTAAACCCATGGAGACAATACGGGCAGAAATGTTTTCGTTCTTTGTGCTTTGTTATGGAATATAAAAGTCTGTTTAAATCTCTTATGAGACAGTAATGAGTTTTATCACCATCTGTGATATACAGGAGGTCTACATGTCGTGTAAACTTCTCTTTGGTAATACGTAATGGGAAAATTTCATTTTCATAACCAAAAACATTTATTGAAATAGAATTTAACTTTTCAAATTTTCCTATTTGTTCAATTTGCATGGGAAAATTTATACCCTCACACTCTAACTCATTTTCGTAGGGTGTATATTTAGTAACCCGATTTGGATTCTGCTCTTCAGGGTGAATTGATGCTAACACAGACCAAAGAAAACATTTCTTATCATCATTTTTTATGTTTACTATTGCATGCTTTAATTCTAACTTCACAGGCAGCGGAATATAACTTGATCCTCTGAGAGGGAGATATTTACCTATTTTAATTTCTAAAAACTGTATACAATCAAGAACCCATCCGCTTCCATCTCTTTGAAAATTTTCTGAGGAATCAATTATTTTTGCAAAAGAACTTGAGATAGCATCATCAATATCTTGATTCGAAAGAGAAATGTTACATTTACTCCGAAAACAAGGTATAGTTTCCTGTTCTTCATCATCGCTATTAATACGAGTATATCTCACACGAATGGAGATATACCATTTAATTCCCTTAACTTCATTAAGTTTCTTTCTTAAAATTCGTTCTAACTGAGACCGATGAGTATTTAAAAATATATTAATATCTCGGTTTTCAGGACTATTTCCATTCAGCGTGTGTATCTCAACAGCTCCGTTTAATGCAGTGTTAAAACCACAAGGTTCATCATCATCATCATCATCAGCAGCAGCAGCAGCAGTAGCAGTATCATTATCATTACGATTACTATATGATTCGTTAGCGTTCTCTGAACAACATGTTGTACTTCGGTTCATTGTGTTACGAAATCCCGAACCTCCAGATGCAGTAACCGTAGAACTAGCAGATGGTAACCGCTCTGTCTGTTTCTTTTTAATATGCTGATATCTTGAACATCCAGCGACAGCAGCAATAGAATCAGCAGAAGGTTGATGTTCTGTCTTTTGTTTTTTAACACACCGATATCCAGAACTACCAGGGTGTGTGACGACTGAATCAGCATCGGGATGAGAACGCTTTTTATGCAGATTCAAGTGCTTTTGCAGAACATCCTTACGGGAGAAACTCCGATTACATACTTGACACTGATACAATGACGTATTATGGGAAGACTTGTGCCGTTCTAAATTATCATGGCGGTTGAAAGTTCCTCCACACTCTTCACAGGTAAAATTTTCATTATTAACTGAATGATTGATCTTACGATGACGTAAAAGATTTTTCATGTGGGTGAAAGTCTTTCCACAGTTTTCACATGTACGATTCCGCAGAGGATGTAGGTTTTCTACAGAAGTTGAGGGTCCGTCCGGGATGAAACTATCCGAAATATCATCTGGACCGGGCAGTCCACCGGTGGCTTCAAAAAATTCCAACTGACCCAATAAAATTTGCTCGGTAATTTCGTCACCAAACCAATTGAACATCTAGAAAAGAAAAGAAATGTGACCCCTATTAAGTTTTTGTAAAATGAATATTGCTGAAAATTCACTGCAAAAGAAAACTACTATTCAGTTATTCCATTTAACCTGATTTTCACTATGAAAAAAAAAAAATAAAAAATGTGAGGTTCTCCCATTCTGCTAGTTTCAAAACTATTGTCTTTACGAAAACGAAATTAAGCATTACAGAAGGTGATTCCTATCACTGAAAAAACGTTTAGAGAAATATCTTACCTCATCATCCATATCAACGGTGATGATGGCGCTGTCGCTTTTCTATTTGCAAGATCCTGGAGATGAAATTCGCAGTTTTCGCCGCAATAAGGATGAGGAAAATGAGAAGTTTTTCAATAATATAACACTTATTTCTCAAATTAACTCCTCCTATCTGAATCATCTACGAATGAAAACTTCAACACGGGGGAGGGTCTACCCTCACCCCCACCACCCACCCCATCCCAACCTGAATATCTGGTGTCGAGGAGGAGAACATAAAAGAAATATTCACCATCGTAGTGGTGGGAATGGAATTTACGGGGAATGCTTGTTATTCTCAGTAGCTATAAATGCTTATAACTATGTATCCTATACGAAGCAGCGCACACACACACACACACAGAGAGAAAAGTTTCATTGCTTAGACGGGTGTGCATCTGCTTCTCTATCATAAATTTTTATTAGTTTCATCCGTTGTGAATTCTTATATTGAGTTGATTCGTAACAATGGTTACATCACACAAAAGGCTCTTTCGAAATACAGCCCACAGGTGGTGAGAAACGTCTTCTCGTTTAAAGTTACATTTCTCAGTATGTAGAAGAATTTATAAAACTTCAGCAAACTAGAACAATAATAGGTTTCACCCTTACGATCATAAAATATCTCACAAAGGTATGGATTCTCCCCAATCGTCGTAAAATTTCACTGGGTCATACAGGTAAAGGAGTCACAATAACAGTCTCGTCACAACAAGTACAATGCCAATGACCTGAACCGACGTGGTTGTACTCACCTGGTAAGATTTTACCAACAGAAGAAGGAGAGAGGGTATCCATTGTGCCATGCAGCCGCTAGTCAATCCTTCTTAGAGTGTGAATAATGAAATTCACACATTCTCCCCCGCTTTCACTCAACTATAAAAGTAAAAGATGTCTGCTGTAGTCCGACCGGCGTCTGTGAAGATATTTATAAAACTCCCACAGAATCAATAGCAATTGTAAAATATTTTCACATTATAGCTGAAGACATTTAAAAGTTTCCCAGGATCATAACAAAAGAAAACATATATTTCCAGTCTTTAAATAGGGAAATATGACGTTTCTTAACGCTCTTGGAGTAGATATTATCGCTCTCAAACATTTGGTGAAGGTGTTGGATCGTAAAGCTAAGTGCTTAAGAAATTCGAGGTTGTAAATTTTCTCACAAATAAAGCTATTTATGTCGGTGGAAAAGAACTAGATGCAGGGACATTATGTGAATAATCCAGTCAGCAGACTCTGACGTAATAGGGGAGGAGCGTTTCTTCTCCGGCTTCTCAATACGAGGGAGCACCTCTGATTTCGAAGGCATTCTATCGCTGCTTTGCCTGGTGGAAGGATCTTAGAATTCACCTTATCGTATTGCTCTTTAGAACTTAGATTGGGAAGATGAAGCGTATGGCTACTACATCTTTTAACACTGTTAGCAAGAAGATGTTTTCAACTACATCGATTAGGGATGATGATGATGATGATGATGATCTACCTCCAACACAGCCTACTATCAACCCGACTAATAGCGATCTGAAGATAATTAAAACTTCTGCATCGTCTGATGAAATTTTTGAAGATTGTTTACCGGATCATCATTTTTCGCTGGGTGGTGGAAAATTCATCGTTGTCAGCGAATATACAGGCAAACTACGAATTCACCTAAGAAATTATCACTTCAACGGATTAGGCTATCTACCGACAAAAAATGGCATTACTTTCACCGCATCTTCATTCCATTCGCTCAAGCGAGGTATTTTTTTAATTAATGGATGTGAGCACACGCAAACCTTTGGAAGAGAGTTATTCATTGCATGTAAGCCGAATTCAAGAGGAGGAAGAGGTGGAGGATATGTTATTAACTTCCAAAAGCTATACTCGGATAGTGATGGATTCTTCTACTTTGCCCCTGGTGGCGGCGTAACACTCACCAAAATTGAGTTCGAAGAACTTCAACTGATATGTGACGACATCTGGAACTCGATAAAAGATCTGATTTTCGGGAATGTGTTTAAAGCTCTGGTTAAAGAAAGTAGACTCCCCGAGTCTGATTGCGTGAATTTAAAAGAACTTGATACATGCCGCATCTTGCGAGATGTAGTCACAGAGGTGTTGGAATCGCACATCGGGAAAATCTTCCCATGTAGTGAATGTAGAAAGCCTCTAGAACAACAACTACTTAATCAAGAAGCACACGAGTGCATCACCACAACTGATGAAGACAAGTGGGTGTTCTGTAATACGGAGGCTATTTCACTTTTAGAATCACGACTGCTCGCCAGAGCATTTACTAAAAAGGCGAATCAGCTAAAACACTTTATACCGGACGCATTTCTGGAGTCCCTTAAAGGAAAGGATGTATTAGATGATGTCTGTGCACACTATGTAAATAGATGGTAAAAAAAAAAAAATATCAAAATTGGGGTTGGGTGTGGGTGGGGTGTTTGGTCTGAAGCTTATGACCGAAACCGTAAAGAATCACATTTTCAAGGTCTTCTAAATTCTCAATGTTTAGAAGTCGGTCAGCCAGATATCTCTCTTTGGAGTATCCGGTGCTTCATTGATAACTTGATGTGATTCAAAGTGAGTATAGAAGAACACACACACACACATACACACACACACACACACACACACATACACACGATGCTTAAAAAGTAACCTCGACAAAAACCTAACTCCAAAATATCGACCCTACACTTGTCAGAATCAATTTTTCCGTTTTCACAAAATGTTTAGACAAAATATCATACTTACATCATACGTATCTTCCAATGTTATTCTATGACATTTTCAGCAAACCACAGTCATCACAAACACGAGTTTCAACCGTAGAGTAAATTTACTTTCCAAAACCCACCTTAACAAAATATTCTACTCCAATATTGACTATATGATTTTTTTATGCTTCAAAACCTTACCTTAATACTACCCATAAGTTATTGATTTAAGTAAAATTTTCATGATATAAATTACAGTTCTAGCCTAGTGTTAAAATGATTATGCCAGGAGTAGGTGTGAAAATTATCGTTTGTATTTTCATGACAGTCAAATTACATATTTTTAGCAAAACACATGCAAATAAAACAAGCAAATAATGAGACCGAATTCATATTATATACAGAGAGAAAATATGTAATTCTTTAATAAGGAACCCACCGCGGTGAAGTGCTTTTTACCGGATTGCGATGGTTTTTCTGTTATAAACATTTTCTTATTTTTCCGATATCTTAAAGGTAAATTAACTTCGTTTACAGCGTTTGCAAATACATTCATTACAGGGATCTCAGAAACACTTTGAGGATTTAACATGTGATCTACCAAATCAACAATGTTTGAATTTTTAAACGTTTTACCGCGGTATATGAATTCAGCTTGTGGTGTCCAAGATATAATGTTCGAATTTTCTTTAAAAACTTTCAAAACATTCTGGGCAGAACGCTTCGAATTTTTTGGAACCGTTAACACTAGTAAATCTTCTACAAAATCACGCTTCACAGTTTTCTGTGTTTCATCAACTTCTGTTTCTTCAACTTCATCCTTAGACTGTTTTTCCTTTCCGCTCGTTCGGCTTTCGTGTTCAAACTCGGGGTCTTTCGCCATTGAGTTCAGGAGAGGCATCTGAAGTCGTTTGTTTAACACTTGATTATACAGCATTACTTTTACATAATCAGGTTGTGTACTAAACAAAATTTTTTTCATTTCCTCATCAAGTTTGGATAAAAAATTCTCAGTTGGAATGTGACGCAGCATTCGTTCTTCAGGAACTAAAACAACCTTGCGTGTATATTCCATGGTTATTTTGAAAGGATTGACGTTAGTAAAGTTAGTGCAGCCGGTACTAATATATTTAAAAACCCTCCACGTTGTACAATGAGTTTTCTCTTTAAATATAATGGCGTCTTTTTTCGTACCAAAACCCGTAACGTGTGTCTATGACGGTGTAGTTTGTCTTTTTGATTTGGAGAGAGTGGTATATTTCCTTTTAATACATTCAAACAACACTCGCAAATGCAGCGTAGATTTCGATTCGAACATTTCATTAGCAGTTCCCTTAACACTTTCTTAGGACAAACTTGAATTACGTGAAGAAACTGGAGTTCTTCATTCGTCATCGTCATTGTGGATACTAATCAATTAGTTAGGTTTGGGTGTACTTTTAACTGCTTTCATCGTGGTAAATAAGCATATTGGGTTTCTCCTGGAAGGATATTGGTTCGTAAACGAATTTCCTCAGGTGTATCACTTCGAAGATCAACTAGTAGATAAGAAAATGCGGGTTTGGTAGCATCTAAAAATGCTTCCTGAAAAATTTTACTTTAGAAGGATACAACTGCCTTCCTAAATGAGTAATCTGGGCAATATCTCTTCGAGATTTAAACAAAAGCAAATAGTGTGCATTCAGTGAAATTTCTCTCATTTCTTTACCTTTATGAAATATATTTTGCGTGATAAAAACAACTGAAGTATTATAATGATGACTCCCCCTAGTGAATAAATGGGCTAATTTGTTATCACGAGCGCATTCAAACATAAGATCATCGAAAATAAACAAAGTCTTGTCTTTGATATGTTCTTGAAAACTACTAGGGATTCCTTCAACAAATGTGACATTAGAAATTTCATCATATAGAGGTTGATAAACACCGTAGAACCATACCACGTGTGTTGGAGTAGGTTTAATGATTTCGTGAATATGAGTCAAGAGTTTGAAGACAAACTGCGTTTTTCCACATCCGGTCGGACCACTGATGACTGCCGTAAATGGATGGTGTAATACTGGTGCTTCCATAATTCCAACTAAGCAAGTGAAGGAAGTATAACACAATTTAAGGACAGACACAGAAAAGAGAATTTAAAGAAATAATTTTTATTTAAATTTTACCACTACTCCAAATTTTTTTTTGACAAAATTGTAGACACGTTTGTCATTTGACATGCTTTTTGAAATTGAATGATCTTAAAATAGATTTAAGACTTCTTTCACGACATCTAGAATACAAATAAAAAAACACAGAATTGTCCACATACAGTAGTAAAAGGGTTCTGAAGAGATATATCGTTATAGTTTACATAACCGAATTTGGAAGTGAACCTCGCAATATGTCCACCAAAATACGCAGGTGAATGTCCATAGGAATCAAAAAATTCTAATCTTACAGGACTTTGTATATACATAGCTATCCAATGTTTTCCAGGTTTGTTGTGAGGATCTGTATTCACCACAATACAGGCAGGGTATTTTAAAATTGTTTTAGGAAGTCTATCGCACGGAAACACGTCGATAAAAACATGACGAGTTACTGGATCTTTTCTAAGTATGTTGCGAATTTGAATGTTATCCATGTCTTTTTTTTTTTCCCCATCTAGTTGGAAAAGTCACAGAGAACACTTCTAGACTTCGTAATTTCTATAATATTCTGAAATTCAGCATAGATTAGTACACTCACCGATGCAGATAAAGCAGTATTGAATTTTATTTCCACTCTTAAATTCCCTTGACGAATTAAATTCATGTGACCTCCATCGCACAAGTCAGGAGACAGATCGAAAGCATACATCGTATAACCTTTTCCATACTCTTCTCTTGAAATATCAATTCCTCTGTCTTGGTTCAGTTTTTCGGTTCCCTGGAATAAACTGTGATAGGATCGAATAGTGTTTTCAGAAGAAAAATCCGGTTCAAAAGGTTTATGAGGTACTGGTTGGCCGTCAACATACACACCCATAAAGTTGACATCATAATGTTTAAATTCGAATGGGTTGGTCTTATATGTACCGTTGAAAGCTTCATTATCGACGCATGTGATAATTACTCTTTTAGGCATTTGACCTAGGAATACATTATCCTGTACAAAGGACATGCTCCCTTGAGAAATGGAATACACTTTGCACAAAATACGATCAACTGGGTATTTTGCAGAAGCCTTTTCCAGAGCCTTAGCATGACCGATTAAAATTCCGGGGTTGACTTGAACTTTTCTCACAAAGATTGAAGCATGTTCTATACGCACTTTATAATCAGGAGTGGCAGATGAAGAGATGAGACAAAATTCGGGTTTACTTCGAATAAGTTTGATTTTCAAATCCATCAAATTCAACATTAACCTGTTTTGGTAAAAAACATCACAGTGTAGATTTCCAATAAGATCTAAAGTTTTACTATGTTTCACTAGTTCGTAACGTTGATTCAAACCTTTGTTAGTTGTGACAATTGTTGGATTTGTTTCATGTAAATTACCTGCCGTATCTTTGTAAAAACATTCGGAAGATAAGATAGTTTTCTTTGCCTCTGCTCCATAATTCAGTAGAGTTTCAATATAAGCTCTGTAAGGATACGTATTACTGGAAGATGATATTACACGTTCATTTAAACTCACATCGACCTGTGAAAACAGAGAATGAAGAAATAAATTGACTGGAGCAACAGGCTCCTTGTCAGGCAGTACTGCTCCGCTACCTTTTAGGATTTTTACTTTCACATACAGTTGTGTCATAGACAAATCCATATATTCTTCACCACTTCCAGAAATGTTAAATTCCAAAGGTCCCCCATCTCGAATGTTGGCAAGCGGGTGAAATTCAATCCATTGTCCTCTGTCTATACTTGTCTGAGTTGGTGGTAAAGCGAACAGATCTAATTCTGATTTCAAGCATACAGTGGAGTTTTGGTGAATGAGTGCCATAATTTCTTTATATTTAGGAATCGAAAATATCGTGTGCTACTCTCTTGGCTTTCTTAGAATGAATGATCCGTTTCTTTGGTAATTTCTTTCTTTTAATACGACCTCCTAACATTTGCTTCACCTTGCTAGCAGCTTTTGTAGCTAACACCTGCCCAGCT
Source organism: Macrothele yani (assembly GCA_039090855.1). NCBI lineage: Eukaryota > Metazoa > Arthropoda > Arachnida > Araneae > Macrothelidae > Macrothele > Macrothele yani. Next base: position 137,634,920 of record CM077002.1, read on the forward strand.
TCCCGAGCTCTTTCTTTAGCGGCCATTTTTATGTCCTTTCCATTAATAATATCCTTGGTGAAATCAGTTCCAGCCCGCAAAGCTTGCTTTCCTATAGTTTTTGCACCCTGCTTCAATAAAGGCATCGCAGCTCTAAATAATGACCGAAATAACCCTCCTAAACCATAACCCTTTTGTAAGGGAATTCCTTGGTAGTATCCTAATCCATTTCCTGTCTGATTGACATAATATTCTTCAAATGATTTCACACAACACTGATATGGTTGATACATGTTTTTCAAAGATGTTTGAGACGAAAATGAAGTTTAGCAATTGCTCTCCCACGTTCAAATGGCACTATCTGACCCGAGTGACTTCTTATAAGGATTTCGATAGTTTGAAAATTTTTTCGAGCGAGAGGTAAATAATGAGGTCTATCGTATAATGCACTAACCATCTCTCCATCATCCCCAGTCACTTTCACAATACGTAACAATGGAGCGTGAATATCTCCAACTAATTGTGGCTCGATGATATCAGAATAAACATACAGTAACGAGAATGGAGAATTTATGTCAGCTATGAAGTTTCCGCTGATGGTTAAATCTCCGTCTTCTGCTGTAAACAACAATGACTCTACACCTAAAATTTCAGCAAGTCCAGAATGAATTTTGAGACGAGTTCCAGCTAAGAGTGTACATTTAATTTTTCTTGTAGCTTTATTATAATACATGTAAATTTTTTTATTAAAATGCTGAGACATGGCTTTGACAACATCTGAAACCGACTCGTAGTACCCCGCATGGATTTTTCCTGGCTTCATCTGTCCTCCACCTAAGTCATACTCAAAATGATTAGATCCACCATTAATATTAAACCATTAGTGGGGATATATCAGTTCTGCAAGCCCAACTTCCCACTCTCCGTTTAAATCAACTGAAGATGGTAAGCGTACGAAAAAGTGTGATATTTTGTTATTCGAGAAATAATCCATTGAACTGTCGCTTGGTAGTGTCAGGTAGAAACTCATCTTGAAAGTGATTGAAAATCATAATTTCATGTTCTTTTATAGAGAGATTAAATTCTGAGCGGAAATCCAAGCATTGAATTTAGTGGGATAGCCTTTGAATTTTACGTAATACTCGGATTTTCCTCTTCTGTGACGCTTTTTTACTACTTTTTCAACCGCATAAAACTCGTTCTGTTTAACTTTTTGCAATTCCTCCGCATAAAACGTTCCTTCAATTTCTTCGTCGAGTAAATCCTTCACTTTATAAACAGGTGGGTATCTTGGAAAACGCTGAGAGATAATGAATATTTCATCTGTCCAGTTTGATTTATATCCCTTTTCAAATGTAATTTTACTTACAGCTATGCGTACAGAATCACCAATCTGGAATTTGTATGAGGTAATCTTCTTCGCATCATTTCCATATAAATTTTTCCAAGCTTCTTTTTGATTATGCTCGTTTACATCCACAGGTTTCATTTTAATACTGCTATGTAGGGTGTTGTTATACCCCTGAATTAAATCATCTAGTACATCTATATACTTAAACGTATTTCGACTTGTGAAATATCTCCACATACGAGTTTTCAACGTGCGGTTGAATCTTTCGATTATGGAAGCTTTTGTTTCGTTGTTCGTAGTAAAGAAATGAACATTTTTCTGCTTTAAAAAATTCTGAAATACGCTGTTTTTAAATTCAGTTCCTTTATCTGTCTGTATTTTTTTCGGTAGTCGTTGACCAAATATCTGTGTAAAAGCTTCCATTATGCTTGTTCCGGTCTTTTGTTTCAACGGAATAGCCCAGGCAAACTTTGACAGAATATCGATGCATGTTAATATGTAGCGAAAGCCACCATTATACCTCCGTAAATTTGACATGTCTACGAGATCGGCTTGCCATTGTTCATCTAATCTGGAAACAAAAACTCTATTTCTCAGAAAATTTCGCTTCACGGGTTTGTGAAGAGTGTAAGCATTCTGACTTTCCAGCCATTTCATCACATCTTTCTTCTTTATTTTTCCTTTCACGGCACGGTATAAAGCATCGACACCACCAAAACTGCCGTTTAGTCTCGGATTGTGGTAAATTTGACTCAGCTCGACTACCATTACAGCAATTAATTTCAACACTTTTCACACTGAATGAAATGTTCATCTTTCCAGACCTGCGAATACCATTCAAATGTGGGAAATGTACAATATATATGTTCTTTAAACGCTACAATAGTTACGTCATAATAACCATAATTATAAACCGAAAATTTAAAGATATATAGAGGGAAATAACACATTACTTATGAAACCAGAGCTCTCGGCAATCTATGTTGTATTAAGACAACAAATCAAAAGTGTGGGAAAAAAAAAAAAAAAAAAACACGTTCTTCACATACACCCAACCAGCCGCGTTTTCCAAATTGTAACCATCACATCCTCCTCCTCCTCCTCCTCCTCCTCCACCACCGATCGACTGCCTCCTCCACCACCCAAGCGTTCGCCTCCTCCACCGCTCCTCCACCCAAGCGTCCGCCTCCTCCACCGCTCCTCCACCCAATCGTCCGCCTCCTCCACCGCTCCTCCACCTGGGAAGGTGGAGGAGCCATAGGATAACATTGGCTCCTCCACTGTTTCAGAACCCCCATTTCCTATACTACTAATGTTGTTCTTTCACTTAGTTGCCAAATTAGTCTCTAGGTCTTTTAAGAATTTTTCAATAAGTGTAACGCTCTTAACTTGACTTGTCACACAAACCTTATGATTGTGATCACTGCAGTATAAAAAATTACTAAACATTCTTATGCTTAGGCCTTGGGTATATCAATTAATGTTTTGTGCTTGAGTAAAAGTTCAACACAATTAATTTGATTTTCTATGAATATCAACTTGGCGGACTGAAAAATGTTAAAAAGGCTTTGGCCTAAGGCCTGCTTAATCGTTTCTACCTAGGTAAAGTGCATTGCTAAAACCTTGACTTGTTGTGCAAACCTTATGAAAATTAGCACAGCAGATTGAAAACTGCTAAAAAGGCCCAGGCTTAAGGGCATTATCATTAATGTTTTGCACCTGCGTAAAAATGTGACATTATCTTTAGTTCCTATATAAACCATAAACCTTACTAATTACTGAAATGGTCCAACGCACAGTGATCTGAAGTAAGAAAAAAATGAAACAAAAATGTAAGGACTATTGTTACTGTGAACATTTTTGGACTCTGTCAACATTTTGACTTTCGACATTATGACCACCGCCGATAGGTAAAAGGTCATTGCTTGAGGAACGGGTGTGGCGTGTAATGCAGCTATCAAGCCTGTTGCCATTTTTTAACAGGTTATGACTGGTAAAGCCAAGGTATTTGTGGTAGCTAAAGAATTTGTTAGCCGCCCCGGTGGCGCAGTGGTCTAAGCGATGGCCTCTGATCATTCGTCCGAAAGGGGTCCGGGTTCGAATCCCGGTTAGGCATGGATGTTGTGTTTGTCTTACGGCACTGGCTCTCTCCCTTCCCTGGAACCAGTGACCCTAAATTAGGGACGGGCGACTGCTTATAGCCGATTGAGTTGTTCACGGTGGTCGTTAAACCTCCAATCAAAAAAAAAAAAAAAAAAAAAGAATTTGTTAATATATTCACTTTGCTTTAATTACTCAATTTTGTCACGTTTTAACTAGCGCATTTACTTTCATTTGTCTTGTGTAAGTAATGATAGTTATGATACATATGAATCCTCATTAAGTTGTGATAGTTCTTTTAATGGATTTTTTCCACAGCTTACAATGTGATTGGCTGGTAATTTGCGTCATTCTGCACTTCAGTGTACATCTCTTGTATTTAATAGTTTGGTAAATTTTATAGTTTTTGTGTTTCTTAAAAGTCTGTACCAAATTTTATATCTGTACTCCTTGTTATTTATCCATGCACCTCCCCCCACACGCAATTTTTTCTTGTCTTCTCGTTAGATTAGAGCACATTGCAATGCATGCCATGGAAAGCATTTTGCAGCAGCTAATGAACGATGTAGTTACCTGGACATTGACTATCTGAAATAAGTGTTTTGCAGTGGATTTATGTAAAAAAACATTCCACTGCAAACATTTGCTTTTCATGGTCTAAATGGCAAGAGTAAGCAGATCTGAAGTTTAGGCTGCAAATACCGTAGGTAAGCTTCTTTTTCTTTTCTTCAGGAAGTTTTACATTTTAAAGTGTACATATTTCTTTTAGACCTTTGACTGTTTGGAATTGTTTTTTTTTGTTTTTTTCGGTGAAACATTACTTGCATTGTATATTAGTTAAAAGTTTTGGAAGAAATCTTGCTGTCAGAGTTAAATGATTGGCTGAGACATGGGTCAGTAAACAATAGGGCTAGACTTCAGTGAATTCTTCCGTAGAATGTACTGACAGATTTGCTTGCGTTTTAGACCATAGCACAGCTGCTTTCCACCATTAACTGCACGGTTGTTTTCTGACTTTCTGAAAACTATTGTGCAGGGATATGATACCCTCTACTGTGCACCCCACTGTAAGTTTAAAATCTGCAGTGTAACTGAAACGTTTTTTTTTAAGACATCATGAATAGCAATGAAGGAAAATATCTGCAGCAAAGACGTTGGTCAAATTGGCGAAGGACAAATCTTGCACAGCACACATGATATCCAAAACAAGGAACTTTGAAAAAAGGCACACATAGGTTCATGCAGCAAGCACTGTGCATATGTTTTCATTGGCTGGTTGACAAAAACAGAGACGGCACAACAGTCAGCGTTGTTCTCAACAACACAAAATGATACCGCTGTCCCTCCCCATAACTTCCCTAATCTTTAATTATGACACCACTCCCTCCTCTATCCATTCCGTACAAACTCCTGAATTGAAAAAAAAATTTCCTTTTCCAATTACATCTCCTCTCATAAACAATTACCCTGTAGCTTTTAATAAAAATCAAAGAGCCTCAAAAACATTTTTATTTTAAATCGGCGTATTATCCGCATTTGTATCCATAGAACCTAATTTTTAACAGAGAATCTGGATAATTTCTCAGAAATATTTCTTCCTTAATTTCTGTATTTACTAGTGAACATTGGAGAAGAAACAGCATAAATAAAATGCAGATAACATTAGCAATGATTCACAGCATCAAGCTTCTTTTTCATAGAAAAAGAAGCTTGATGCTGTGAATCCATTTCACACCACAGCAGTGTGTGGAACAAAAAAAAAAAAAAAAAAAAAGGCTACTACCTATGTAATATTAGATTCATTATTCTGGTTTGCACTCTGAACTTCTAAGGAAATATTCAACCATGATTCGCACAAATATTTCATTTGATTATGCATTTTTAGATGAAGTTATCCCTTGGCACACTAACACTGAGCCTTAGGAATTCAAATGTAAAGCACATTGTAGGGATATAATTTCACACACTGAAACTGCTTGATGTGTGTGAATGGGTTGGCTAACATTCAGAAGACCTACAATTTTAAAATTGTTCATGTAAAATGGTGAAAATATTTAACGGTAGACAAACTATACATTCATCTTTTTAAATAACATTTTATTAACATTAGGGAAATATTATGTATATTACCCATCAATGACTCAGCTGCTGTTATGGAAAATGTACAATAAATGCACAATAACAAAAAATAGATATGATTTGCAACATACTAAAAATTTTTCCCTTCACAATGAAACAACATAAGCAATTAAAATTCTAAATTACTCTGATTCAGAACTTATCCCTTGGCCAATGAACACAAAGGAAAATCTAGTTATATCTGCATAACATTAAAAAATTCAATTATGCAGCACATTTTAAGCATGCCAAAATTGATGATATGCAAAAATTAAATGTGTAATTTTTATCCTGTGAACACACCTCTGTACCTATAGTCATGTATGAAAAATATCCTTCTGTGTTTGGTAGCTGTAAAAATTACTTTTACATGTGTTACAAATAATACCAAGCTCATTCAAATTACTATTTCAATATGGAAAAATATCCACAACACTGTGTCAAAATGAAAAAATAAAAAAAAGCCAAAAGTACAAATCTTAGTTTATTATCAAGGTGCTAAATGTGATTTGTTATGTGTATGCATAAGTGCTCAGAAAAAAAAAACACTGATAAGAATTTGAAAAAAGAAAATACACTTTCTGCATCTCATTTTATCTATTTAACGCTAATAATTATATTACTCAACCAAAAACCATTCAAAATAATAACAAACTTATACTATTATTCTGTCAATTATTTATACAAAGCTGAATGTACGAAACATTATTATCTGGTATTTGATGTTTCAACTTCGTAGTATTTATGACTAGCGTAAACATCATGGTCAATTAACATGCAATTCACTATGGAATGTCAAATTACTATTTCTAGTTCATGGCAATCAAAAAATAACAGACAAAAAGAGTTGATGCTAAACATGTTTTGCACGACACAACATCAAAACCTGTAAGCAATCACCATGAAGCTTTGAACAGCATTTTACAAAAAAAAAAAAAAAACAATAATGAAATAAATAAAAGGCACAAAAATACAATGAACTGTAACATTCTGTACAATCTGTTGAGAAAATTTTGTATTAACTGGAGTACCTAAACTTATTACTTTTAACCAGATAATCCACAAATTATAAAAAAGGAAATTACTGCAAATACAAAATTTGAAGTTAAAAAAAAAAGAAAAAAAAGAAAAGAAAAGGAACTGGCCCCAGTTCTAATTTTCTAGACTTCTTTCAGCCTTGTTTTAGTGAATTTTAAGTACTGACAATTTTCGTTTTTTAACTTGTTTTCTAAAAGTGCATTATTTTTAAGCTTACAATAATTGTTAATGAATGTGTTGCTGAAAATGTTTGCACACTTAACAGACAAATTTTGAAGGGATACACCACATGAACAGTTTTCATCTACGTTGTAACATTGATTTGCTAATTTCTGTAGAGCTAATACCTGCAAAATGTCTTTGTGATTATGTGATTGCAAGAACTGTTGTTCAAATGTTTCTGAAATAAGTGTCTGAAAATTTTTAAAAACTATAGTACTCAAAGTAACAAGGTCGTCAGTAGGCCACCGTAAGCCTCCTCGAGTGCTCTGAGCTAAATAGTGGTAAATATTTTTACCAGTGCATTGAATTTCCATTGGTTCTTCACGCATTAGATATTGCATACATGTCTGACAGCTTACTAATTTATTTAAGGAGTATGTGACATAACCACTTAAGTACACTAACACCATCACATTTTCTTCAGTTATATTAACTCTGCTGGACTGCTCCAAAACATCCTCTTCATATTCAAAGCTTGCAATTGCATTTGTGTTTTCAGTACAGTTTGTTTTCAGTGATTTTATTTCAAATTCTCCACACTTGGCAGAATGCAGTTTCAATAAACTTATGAGCTTTAATTTTTTTTCACTCTCTAACACCTGTGTTACAGATACATTAAAATTGCCACCATTCATTTGGCGGTATTGTGCAAATCGACCCTCTAAATTGTCAGTTTGAAACTTCCCCAAAAGAATGTACTTTGGATTATACACAGTAAAAAGATATCTACATAAAAAAATTAAGGTTTTTGTCGTGTGAAGGAGAGCTACATATGTTTCTCTTGTTAATTTACCATGTTGCTTCGAAGAAGAGCTACCAGAAACTTGAATATTATCCCACTTCTGAAGCCAACATATGAAATCAGCCAGGAACTTTATGTTTGCATCATTTTCAGTGCGAAGAGGATCACAAAATGGATCACGTAAGTTTCTACTGTAACGTACGAGGAGATGTGACGTACCTGCCAGAAGGACGCACACGACATAAAGGCAGATAGGAATCAGAATAAAATGTCCTCGTAGCTTAATTGGTAGAGCAACTTATTCCGGAATGAGTGGACCCGGGTTCGAACCCCGGCGCGGATAAAAATGACGGAGAAATTCACTTCGTTATAATGGCGCCCGAACTATCCGGATGACCCGACCGTTCAAAATCTCGCATTGGTGTGATGTTATTTCCACACCGCGAGATAGGAAAAATATGAGCAGCACTTCGAAAGAAAAGAAAAATAAGGGGGAGATGATGTAACGTACGAGGAGATGTGACGTACCTGCCAGAAGGACGCACACGACATAAAGGCAGATAGGAATCAGAATAGAATGTCCGCGTAGCTTAATTGGTAGAGCAACTTATTCCGGAATGAGTGGACCCGGGTTCGAACCCCGGCGCGGATAAAAAATGACGGAGAAATTCACTTCGTTATACTACCCTTATAAGGATGTTTCACATTCACCATTTTATAATGATATCAAGGAATGCTACAGTTCCTGAGCAAGAGCAGTTATGTTTGAACATATAATTTTTTTAAAGCAATAACATTCGTTTCATGAAAGAGACCTGTGGCAAGAGAAACATTTTGCCTTTCCAAGGAAGAAGGGAATATCACTTTCCTAGTCAGTTTTGGAGCCATCTTCACAATCGTTCCAATTTCTGAAGAATAGAGTCTTTTCAAATGATTCACGCTTGCTGTCTCTTCACCAGAGGAACCATCAAATTTTGGAATATGGAAAGTTTGAAGTCACAAAAAATAATTTGAACTGTAATGATATCTTCACAAAATATTTTAAATAAAATTTTATTTCAACAAAAACATTTTTGGCATAAGAGGAATCTTGGATATTAATATTATCGTGGTTAACTATTGGGGGGATTCAGACTTTATTTTGCTGTGAAAGCAAAACAGGGCAATTGGAATTTTTTATTTGTTTATTTACATACCCAGCCAGGCATCTGGATTTCTTATTTATATTCCCATACCAGAGGTCTATATAGGCGGCATTTGATATCGTTGGGTGGTATGTTCACAAAAATACTTCAAACTGTGAGGGTATCATCACATACAGTAAAATTTTATATTAAGAAAATATTTCAGTGTTAAGAGGCATCTTGAATATTGCTGTATTTAACTAATGTGTGGATATTTTTTCAGGTTTGATCATATGCAAGGGCGCCCATGAGGGGGGCAGCAAGGGGGGACAGTATAGCCAAATTTTTGATAAATTTAAAACACTAAAATAGACTAAACCATTTTTAAAGCATTTTTAAAAATAATTAGATATTAATGATTGATTGTAATTATCGAACTTCTTTATTTTTGTTGTATTTTAGTATCTTGTAAATTTACTAAAATGTTTGATAGCCTTGAAGAAGGTAAGGATTTTTTTACCCCCCCCCCCCTTAAAAGTACTCATATGTAGAGTACTTTAGGAAGGAAGGGAGTGTCTAACCCCAGGTCTTAAACAAACCTTAGGAACAGGAAGCTAGAAGATTTGGGCTAGAGTGCCTGATAGGAAAGTGACACGGAAGCGACGTAGAAATGGGGAGGAAGACACTCTTATTTATTACCGGGGTGCTAGTACCCGGGGTCCGACAAGTTAACCTGCTCATCCGACGCACGGCGGATATTTAATGGGTCGAGAGTTCGCAGATACCTGGAATCGAACCTGAGATTCCTCCGTGGCAGTCACGAACGTTGACCACTATGCCACACGCGGCCCGTGGTTTTTTTCCCCGTTAGTTCTGTTTTTAGTAAAACTGTCTGACAAATGCCCATCAATCACTGCCTCATCACTACCGGCGGTGACTATGTTACGTGCAACTGAGGCGATGCTCGCTGAAAGGAACCACAAAAGCATTATGGAAGTATTTTCACCTCTGACAGCCTCACTGCGCGTGCATGAGGATAATGTCTGTGGAATAAATCTCGCTCCTGTGCCCTGACCTTTGACCCCTTTTGGATGATATTCAACAGAACCGGCTCAGTATACCTCCGGAACAACCTACTAAAGTTTTGTCGCAATCGAAGCATTTTTACAATAAGGGTGGTGGAATGAATCCCGCTCCTATGTCCTGACCTTTGACTCCATTTCGCCCATTTTTAATAGGATTTGTCCCCAGATGGTCCTTTACCACATAATAAAATTTCATCGAAATCAAACCATTTTTACGCAAGTTATGACGCATAAGGGCAATAGAATGAATCCCGCTCCTATCTATGTCCTGATCTTTGACCCCATTTCGCCCATTTTGAATAGAATTCCTCCCCTGGTGGTCCCTTACCACATACTAAAATTTAATTGAAATCGAACCATTTTTACGCAAGTTATGACGCATATGACGAATGGATCCCGCTCCCATGTCCTGACCTTTGACCCCATTTCGCACATTTTCAATAGGGTTCGTCCCCAGTAGTCCCCTACCACATACTAAAATTTCATCGAATTTGAACCATTTTTACGCAAGTTATGACGCATAAGGGTGGTGGAATGAATCCCGCTCCTATGTCCTGACCTTTGACTCCATTTCGCCCATTTTTAATAGGATTCGTCCGCAGGTGGTCCCTTACCACATACTTAAATTTCATCGAAATCAAACCATTTTTACGCAAGTTATGACGCCCAAAGGCAATATAATGGATCCCGCTCCAATGTCCTGATCTTTAACCCCATTTCTCCCATTTTGAATAGAGTTCCTCCCCAGGTGGTCCCTTACCACATACTAAAATTTCATTGAGATCGGACCATTTTTACGCAAGTTATGACGCATATGACGAAAGAATCCCGCTCCTATGTCGTGACCTTTGACCCCATTTCCCCCATTTTCAATAGGGTTCGTCCCCAGTAGTCCCCTACCACATACTAAAATTTCATCGAAATTGAACCATTTTTACGCGAGTTATCGTGCGAACGGACGGACAAAGCCGGATGCTACGTTTCTGCAACCTACGGTTGGAAAGCGTAAAAAAGGAAGTTTGTGTATGTATGTCTGTCTTTCGTGATACAAAATGAAGAACGTGGTTCCCGATCTGAGTGTGTCTTTCCGCTTTGTTTACATGCAACCTGATCACAACCAACGTAAAGGCGTGAAGGTAAGTAGTTCATGATAAATTTTAGGCATTTCCTTTTTATCATGTTTCTTACTTTTGTTCTGGAAGTCATAAATTTCATGCGTTCATTTTTTAGAACGTGTTATGATAGACGCCTTAATGAGCTTACATTTTGCAATAGCTTCACTCAAAATTTGCCAACTGTACCCCAGTTATTGGGTACCGTTGGTGGCTTGTCCTAGTCACATAAACACGCTTTCGCAGTTCTCGGAGGGAAAAGAAATATAAAAGAGGAAGAAATGAGTTTTCATCATAACAAGTCTCCAAAATTTTCAAAAGACGAAAATGTATCCACAATAAGCCCCAGGACACAAAAATTAAAACTACGTGTGTAGGGTTATATCACAGATATCATATAAGAGACTAGATTGGCCGAGGAGTTGCTGACGCATGTAAAGCATGGCGGCATTATCAGCGGGTCAGGCAGCAACGATTCACGGCATTTCCATCACTGAGAAACACAGCAGCGTTGCGACTCATACACACAGAAAATTTTATTCCTTAGTGATATGCTTAAAAACCACTTTCATTTACTGTAGAAATAATAATTTTCAGATATAAATACTATTCTGAATAGTTAAAAAAAATATGAGAAGAATTATTACTCAGTACTGTTTGAGGGCCATCAGTCAAATAAGAGGGAAGGGTGCCTTCATGAATACTTTTGGAAGCTTCAATGTTATAAATTTTCAAACTTATTGTAATGTTAATAAACACTTCGCGTGTTCGCTTTTGCCCCATACGGATTTACACTACGTCGCTAAAAATAAATAACAGCTACTTACTTTTTTCCAGTCTCCTGTAGTAGCATAAAAACAGAACAACTTCCAGTTTGTCTAGATTACACAATTTATTTACCGCAGAAGTTCATTCAAAACGTTCTATACCTACACAATTTCAACAGAAATATGCTCTTCATAGATATATTTGAAATCTATTAGTAAAACGAATAGAGCACATTGGTGATGCTTTTCACTTGGGTGAAGAAGCATATACCATGAAAGATGACCTTTCTGAGCAAATTGTTTTGAGCATCCATCAAATCCTGAAGTTTTTCACCTGTGTGAAGAAGCATATGGGTTGAAAGACCACTTTTATGGGCAAATTGTATTGAGCATTCATCGTGATGGAAAGATGTTTTACTTGTGTGAAGTGGCATGTCTTGCATTTAATAAAATAACTGTCAATATTTTGTTCGAACTATTGCAATATTCATTACAAACTATAATTAATATTAATTAACTAGACTTTAACGCTATTACAAATTAACAGGTGGTATATTCCACTCAGATGAATCTTACACACTACCATTGGGTCAACTTAATATTGGACAGAAATCTTTAAATTCGTAAAATTAACTACAAGCACTCACCTGTGAAATGAAATCCCACTTTGTTTGCTGTTTTCATTGTCTCGGGCACTGCAATTTACTGCAGAACAGGCTTTCACCATTTTTAATATCTCGTTACACACATAGACATCGCAGAACACTCTCTCAAACTGACCCGCTCAATGTGGCTCGTTGATGCCACGTCGTAAGAGTGTTACACAAATAGCGGGCAGCCAATCTAGTTCCTTATATGATATCTGTGGGTTATATACAGAATTACTGGTGGCATACAATAGAAGATATGTCTTGAAATTCCAAGCTATCAGTTTTAAATTCATTGAACAACCATTAAACATGTTATTCAAAACGAAAATTTGGTAATTTCCTGTAATTTTAACATTATTCTTAACTTTTACAGAATAAAGAAATGTTTTTTCATATGACAACTTCAGAATCATGTATCCATTTCTTAGATCACAATTTCACCTTGTACCATTTGAAGCATGCACATAATGCATATATCAAAACGTATAACATTACATCCCACTTTATTCCGCAGCAATAAGAACATTTATAAAACGTAAAACCCGCACTTCATGAAGGATTACCTAACGTTCAATCAACAACTCGTATTTATAAAATTTCAGTACTGAATACTAATAAAAGAAAAGAAACATTCCTTACCGCTGAAAATATCTTTTGTAATCGAGCAGGATCTTCACAAAAAACTTAAAACACGCAGTAAATATCCACACAACATTCACTGGAACAACACAACTCGCCAACAAGAACGGACATAACACAACTACGAAACGAGTCAAATTCGTAGGTCTACTGGAAAAAGAGTAGACCTGCGATTGTGACGTCACGACCAAATCACGTGACCTTGTTGCAGGCCTGGTAAGGTATTAGGATGGCCTTGGCTGGGCATAAACAAATGCCTGCTGCTTCATGATTCCCATAACGTTTCAGCGTGATTGCTCAAATGTGCTCATATTTTGCAATTTCTATATTTTTTTCTGACAATTTGAAGCTAATTCAACGCGGTGAAAATGCTGTGAAGTCCTTTCATATCCAGTCACTTTATTATGAACCGCATAGCGAGGAAATACGCCATTTATGCTTCTATGAAAGATGAGATATATAGCATCGAGGTACTGGCTGCTTTTTATGTTTATGTTTCATAAATTATTTTATCTTACTTCTTTCAGTTTCATATAATATTTGAACTAACCACCTGAAGCGCCCACAACTTTAAGGCTGGACAGTTTCAAGGTTGTAGTAAAGATAGATGAAATGCCCAGCCAGATTGTAATTTCGTAGGAGCATCTGCTGATTCACACAGGTGAGAAACCTCACCAGTCACAGATTGGATTTACCCTTACAGTATTTAAATACCTAATGAGCATTTTGGTAAATGAATTTTATCTTACATTATTTTAACTTACAAAAACTTGTAGTCATATTACTTCCCAATCACACACGTCACATAGTTTTTTTTTTTTTTTTTTTTTTTTTTTGATTGGAGGTTTAACGACCACCGTGAGCAACTCAATGGGCTATAAGCAGTCGCCCGTCCCTAATTTAGGGTCACTGGTTCCAGGGAAGGGAGAGAGCCAGTGCCGTAAGACAAACACAACATCCATGCCTGACCGGGATTCGAACCCGGACCCCTTCGGACGAATGATCAGAGGCCAACGCCTTAGACCACTGCACCACCGGGGCGGCTCATAGTTTTCCACACTGGTTAAAAAACTTTACCAATGCACGATATGTAATAAGTCATTTACGCAAAAAAGTCATCTATTAGCTCATATATGGAGTCACACTGGTGAGAGGCCTCATCAATGTGACTTTCTTTTGCAGCAAGTCATTTACACGTAAATGTAAATTCTCGTCCATCTGCATGCTTACATTGCAAAGTATACATTTTATGGATGCTCTTCAACTTTGTCAATATATTTTAACACCCATTAGTGAAATTTATATTTTGTATAGGGTACGTAAAATCTTCCAAAGACATCGAACGTTATTAAAACTCCGCATGAGTTTGATTGTAAATCGGTACAGAATTTGATATAATAGACTCGAGGTATAGTGGGTAGCAAAACCTAATGTTCTGAAAACGATAACAAACCAAAAAAAGAGTAAGGGTGAGGAGGGGGGGGGGGTTGATCCAAATTCATATTTTACAAACTACAAAAATATGTTTGCTCACAAGAATACCAGTCAGTCCACTTAACCTGACATTTTAGTCCATAGGACATGTTTCCGTTTGTTTCTCAGAAATCTATTCAAAATGAACAGTGATTTTTAACAGTCTGGTGATTACAGTACGCTTCAAAACAAAAAATCATATCTAATATATTCAGTTTCACCTCAAAAAATCGATTTTCAGGATTATCAGCAGTCACTAACGACAAAAATAACGTTAGCTAACATGTAAACAACGTGTTTATGCCCAGTTGCCGTTCCGTGACGTCACGACTTCAACGAAGCATAGATCGCATATTAGCATTAATCACTTAGAAATACTTCAGGCCTGGTCAATTCATCACGAATTACAACCTATATTTTGTAGAGTATTGGCTGAGCCTAGGCAATACCGTCTAGAAAATACAAGGCCATGCAAAGCCCTTTGAGTAGCACATGCCATCTACTCAAGGTGAATCGACAGTAAGGTTTGCTCAAGGGGGTTAGAATAAGATATCTGGAGATGCCCTTGCTAATGAAGCAGTACCACTTTGCGTGAAGCCTATAACCGCGAGCGACAGCCGTCAAAGCAAAGAATATAAACGCTTCGCGTGAAGAAGCTCAACTCTCGTAGAGATAACGTAAAACAGGCGACAGCAGCGCCACCATGTAATGTGGCTGTAGATGCTCTGCAGGAAAGTTAACATTCAGGCGCAAAAAGCGTAGGGGACACGGGACGGAAGCCTATTTCACGGAAAGGAAGCGAAGCCAAAGAAGCTATGATCTGCGTTTGTTTCCTTCGGCTTTGTCATTACTAAAGCATTTGTTTTTGTTGTTCTTTTATCCCTCCTGTCCCTTCTTTTGTTGAAAGGAGAATATGTTCTTTTATCCCTTCTGTCCCTTCTTTTGTTGAAAGGAGAATATGTGAGATTCACATGTAGCTTGTAACCTTAATCATCTGTGAATCCTTACAAAACAGAATATTGAGAATGATTGTAGGTAAAGGCGAGGAAAATTATTTAACCTCTTCTTCATGTAAACATGCATATAATGGAACAAGAATCTTGTAAGGCTCAAAAAGATTCCTTTAATAACACTTAAAGCAGAATGAAAAAAAAACCCGTAATTACTCACCTGGTAGATTTATCATTTTCTTAAATCAAAGACATGCTTGCTTGATACAGACGGTACAATTGCAGATCACTGAAACCAAATATGTATTATTTGCTGAAACGACTGAGCTATAAACGCAGAAACCTTTGAACAAAACGCCAACACAAACAAACGTTTATATTCTTTGAACACAAACACGCATGCTCAGTCCAACTCAGTCTGCTCCGGCATCCTGCGGCCAAAGCCAACCAAAGCTGCTGCATCAGCCTGTAATGTTGGCTTCCGTGTAATGATTCTTTGCCGCATAATATAGTGGTGCTAGTTACGTCTCGCTGAGCCTTACCTTCTTATCAGTTTAGATATTCTTTGCTCAAACTGACCCGCTCAATGTGGCTCGTTGATGCCACGTCGTAAGAGTGTTACACAAATAGCGGGCAGCCAATCTAGTTCCTTATATGATATCTGTGGGTTATATACAGAATTACTGGTGGCATACAATTGGCAATCTCAGCGGTCCGCCCTCCCTCTAACGGCAAAAGGAAGAATTACTGTAGTACGGGTTTAAACGCTATAGTACGGGTAACGTTTTCGGCTCAATGCTTGGCTGTTGGTAGATCGCTCATTACGTTCAGTTGTCGTAGTTTGGTGTATTTTTGCATTCATTCTGGAATTAGAGAGTTGTATAATGGAGAATTCCGTGAAGAAGAACAAATCATATTGTTGTGTCCCGCAATGTCGTTCCCAAGATTTCAGCTATGTTTTTCACAAGTTAATATAAACGTTTGTGCCTTGCGTTTGAAATCCTTCCAGTGAAATGCTACTAACCTAGTAACGTCTTTGAATGAATAATAAACAAGGCAGCATGTTTTTATTGCATAGTAGTAATTAAAAAATCCGCATTTCTACATAATCTTGAAAACAGAAAATTGCTGTTATCCGTATAAATTTAAACTTCAGTATGGAACAAGATTTGCAATGTTCTGTCAACAGTCATCGGTTCAAAAACGCAGAACGCAATGATGATCAACAATTACCAATTCACAAACACTTTTAGGAACAGAATGTTCAAAAATTACAAATGTTATTTTTGACAGTATTGAAAATGGGTCCTGGGAAACGTCAAGTGAAACGAAATGTCAGCTTTTAATAGTAATCCGGATTAGAACACCACTGTCGGTATTACTATATCACTTGCCTGAAAATGTAAAAATAAAAATTTCCTGTTACAGTAAAGCATTACTGCTACACAGTGCTTACACGTTCCACTTCTGCCCGCTTTACAAGAGCACTCAAATGACTTTATAGAAATTTCACTGTTACTTGTATCTAAAACACCGTTGATGGAGTGAGGCGACGACGTTATTGCCGTGGACTGAATGCAGTGCGAAACTATGAGAATTTCTCTTTCATCTTCCTTCTTAATTCCACAAGAAATTATATGGCCTACATTAACAATCACTTCCCCTTCTTTAATGCATCTTGAATTTTTGGAAGCGTCCACAAATTTCATTATTTCAAGGATTGAAAGCGACAAACCAGCCATTCTAACGTTCGACTTTATGGAAACACGTGCGACGTTACCCGTACTAGAGAAGTTTGTTTACGTTTGCGCAGCGCCCCCTATAGTTCGCTGAGGTTCCCAATAGAAGATATGTCTTGAAATTCCAAGCTATCAGTTTTAAATTCATTGAACAACCATTAAACATGTTATTCAAAACGAAAATTTGGTAATTTCCTGTAATTTTAACATTATTCTTAACTTTTACAGAATAAAGAAATGTTTTTTCATATGACTACTTCAGAATCATGTATCCATTTCTTAGATCACAATTTCACCTTGTACCATTTGAAGCATGCACATAATGCATATAACAAAACGTATAACATTACATCCCACTTTATTCCGCAGCAATAAGAACATTTATAAAACGTAAAACAGGCACTTCATGAAGGATTACCTAACGTTCAATCAACAACTCGTATTTATAAAATTTCAGTACTGAATACTAATAAAAGAAAAGAAACATTCCTTACCGCTGAAAATATCTTTTGTAATCAAGCAGGATCTTCACAAAAAACTTAAAACACGCAGTAAATATCCACACAACATTCACTGGAACAGCACAACTCGCCAACAAGAACGGACATAACACAACTACGAAACGAGTCAAATTCGTAGGTCTACTGGAAAAAGAGTAGACCTGCGATTGTGACGTCACGACCAAATCACGTGACCTTGTTGCAGGCCTGGTAAGGTATTAGGATGGCCTTGGCTGGGCATAAACAAATGCCTGCTGCTTCATGATTCCCATAACGTTTCAGCGTGATTGCTCAAATGTGCTCATATTTTGCAATTTCTATATTTTGTTCTGACAATTTGAAGCTAATTCAACGCGGTGAAAATGCTGTGAAGTCCTTTCATATCCAGTCACTTTATTATGAACCGCATAGCGAGGAAATACGCCATTTATGCTTCTATGAAAGATGAGATATATAGCATCGAGGTACTGGCTGCTTTTTATGTTTATGTTTCATAAATTATTTTATCTTACTTCTTTCAGTTTCATATAATATATGAACTAACCACCTGAAGCGCCCACAACTTTAAGGCTGGACAGTTTCAAGGTTGTAGTAAAGATAGATGAAATGCCCAGCCAGATTGTAATTTCGTAGGAGCATCTGCTGATTCACACAGGTGAGAAACCTCACCAGTCACAGATTGGATTTACCCTTACAGTATTTAAATACCTAATGAGCATTTTGGTAAATGAATTTTATCTTACATTATTTTAACTTACAAAAAGTTGTAGTCATATTACTTCCCAATCACACACGTCACATAGTTTTCCACACTGGTTAAAAAACTTTACCAATGCACGATATGTAATAAGTCATTTACGCAAAAAAGTCATCTATTAGCTCATATATGGAGTCACACTGGTGAGAGACCTCATCAATGTGACTTTTGCAGCAAGTCATTTACACGTAAATGTAAATTCTCGTCCATCTGCATGCTTATATTGCAAAGTATACATTTTATGGATGCTCTTCAACTTTGTCAATATATTTTAACACCCATTAGTGAAATTTATATTTTGTATAGGGTACGTAAAATCTTCCAAAGACATCGAACGTTATTAAAACTCCGCATGAGTTTGATTGTAAATCGGTACAGAATTTAATATAACAGCCTCGAGGTATAGTGTGTAGCAAAACCTAATGTTCTCAAAACGATAACAAACCAAAAAATGAGGATAAAGGAGGGGGGGGGGTTGATCCAAATTCATATTTTACAAACTACAAAAATATGTTTGCTCACAAGAATACCAGTCAGTCCACTTAACCTGACATTTCAGTCCATAGGACATGTTCCCTTTGTTTCTCAGAAATGTATACAAAATGAACAATGATTTTTAACAGTCTGGTGATTACAGTACGCTTCAAAACAAAAAATCATATCTAATATATTCAGTTTCACCTCAAAAAATCGATTTTCAGGATTATCAGCAGTCACTAACGACAAAAAAAAAAAAAACGTTAGCTAACATGTACACAACGTGTTTATGCCCAGTTGCCGTTCCGTGACGTCACGACTTCAATGACGCATAGATCGCATATTAGCATTAATCACTTAGAAATACTTCAGGCCTGGTCAATTCATCACGAATTACAACCTATATTTTGTAGAGTATTGACTGAGCCTAGGCAATACCGTCTAGAAAATACAAGGTCATGCAAAGCCCTTTGAGTAGCACATGCCATCTACTCAAGGTGAATCGACAGTAAGGTTTGCTCAAGGGGGTTAGAATAAGATATCTGGAGATGCCCTTGCTAATGAAGCAGTACCACTTTGCGTGAAGCCTATAACCGCGAGCGACAGCCGTCAAAGTGTGGGAAAGCTGATGTATTTCAATGCTATTGCAATGCATTCTGTGTTGGCCGAATCGCCTTCTTTCGTCGTAAATGTTTCCAATTTCGCATCGTAAATTGCTGCCGACGTGTGAGAAAATGCTGAATTTATAAAATTCTTAATTAGTTTGAGACTCCTTCCCATTTTTATTTTAAATTGAAATACACGAATGTTAGTGCGAATTCTAAACACAACATAACGTTAAAATTAAAAACTTCACTCGTATAGACCGTATGCATTGACGTCACGAAACCGCGGTTCGCGTCACTTTTTCGTCTGCTGCTTTCTTGCAGAACAACTAGTGTACAAGTGCGATCAAAGGTGCATTACATGGGCTACGCAAGTGGGTTATCTGGCGATCAAAAATAGCTTTATTCTGGTAAATTAAAGTTATTGGGCAAGTGTGGCAACCCATATGTAATTCCATACTCATTTTTCCTGAACAATAATGAGGTCTTGCCACGAATAGAACACGGCGATATTGCTAATTGTTTCGTTTTTTGCACTAACGCCTTCACTCCCGAGCAAATAAAATCGTGCAAGTCATTCATAAAGAAAGGTTAATTCCAGTCTAAACATCTTTATAGAGTTTTTGTAGATAACGCATCAGTAAATTTATGAATATACTTGTTACAAAATGTAAACTACACACTCTAATGTACCTTCGCTTCCGGTCATCAATGTCTACTCTGTTGATACGTGATAACCACAAATTTTGGCGCTTCTGAATAAATGTTTTTATATTTCTGATCACACTTCGTTCACTCAGATGGTAATCTATAACAGGACACATCATTATATCTCCCACTTCGGTTATCGCAGCCGAAATTAGCAGATAACACCATCTTTCTTGACGCTCCACGATGCAAATCCAAGCAGTGTTCGTACCAAGGAAGTTAGAAGAAGGAGGAGGTGGCAACAGCCTCTCTCCCCGTGCTTATGGCGTGACGCCACTTTTTATCAGCTGACTACGCCAATGCGCCCAACCCGAGAATCTCCTGTATATCTCTATGGGGAAATCGCGATTTTGAACGGGTTTTTTGGACCCTTATTCTACCCATACAGTCATGAAAAAATTGAGGGTGAAATATTCATTCCCATAAATATAAAATTTCAGAAAAAATAGGAAAATATATGTTGGTATTTCTTTAAAAAATTGAACAAAATAATGATTGATTTTTTGAGCGGAAATTCATACTGCTTATGGTTATTTGCATACTGCGCTTGTGCAAGTAGCCATGTTTAAAATATTATCAAAACTCTAATGTTGAGAAATACGAAGTCCGAAATATTCCTTATTTGCATCCTTGTTTTGCATGGTTTGCATGCTCTAAGCGTAACTGCTTCAGGCACAGGAAGTAACGTCACGTTTCTGAACTCCCGCAAACTCGCACCACCTCAGAGAGAGGATCAGAACAGCCGATCTGTTTCGGCTTCACTCAAAACGGGTCCTTTCCCCTCCACTTCTTCTGACCTCCTTGGTTTGTACACCAATTGATCACCAGGGATGGTTTAGCCAAGGAGATTAGAATAATACTTCTGGAGATGCCCCTAGTCTCTTAACCGCTAAGCCGCAAACTGTGGGAATTTGACGTTGTTTACATTACACCTATGTAATGTCAACTGTGTGTATTGTCTGGTTTGGGTTGCAGAAACCGTGTTAATATAAAACCGGAAGGAATTATACTTCTTATACGAGTGAAGTTTTCAATTTTAAAAATATGTTTTGTTCAAAATTCGCACTAACGTTCGTGTATTTCAATTTAAAATACAAATGAGAAGGGGCTTCAAAATAACTTAGAATCTTATAAATTTAGCATTTTCTCACACATCGGAAACAAGTTATGATGCGAAATTCAAAACATTTGCGACGAAAGAAGGCGATTCGGCCAACACACAATGCATTGCAATAGCATTGGAAACCATCAGCTTTGCCACACTTTGACGTCTGTCGCTCGCGGTTATAGGCTTCACCAAAGTGGTGCTGCTCAGTTAACAAGGGCATCTCCAGATAGTGTAGAGATGTTTCAGATGTATTCCTTGATGTTGGTTTCCTTTTTTCTTGCAGTGTTTTTGGAAATGTTCTTAGACTTTAATAGATATATATTTCTGCTTACTTATGTTTTAAATTAGCGTTGTTAATTAATGATTCAGTTTTTCGGGTAGCTTTGTTAGTAAGATAATGTAATGTTGTTGTGTTTTACGGCACTGGCTCTCTCCCTTCCCTGGAGCCAGTGGCCCTAAATTAGGGATAGGCGACTGCTTATAGCCCATTGAGTTGCTCACGGTGGTCGTTAAACCTCCAATCAATTAATCAATCAATCATCTCCAGATATCTTATTCTAACCTCCTTGGGTTTAACTTGCTGTGACGTCATATGCATACGGTCTATGGTTTGATATTAGCAGTGTTTCCGCAACCAAAAGCCACGGGATTCGAACCCACAAACACAACGTCCATGCCTCACCGGTATTCGAACCCAGGCCCTTTCGGACGAATGATCAGAAGCTATCGCTTAGACCACTGCGCCACCGGCTCGAAGATTTCAAAAATACCACCTGAACATTTTTGTTACTTAAAGCGCGGAAAAACGGTTATAGTTTTAAACGTTAATTTAGTGACAAGGGGAATTTTCGCTGTTTTTATGTAAATTTAGAAGGGAAAACGCACAGCAGGACAGATTATTGTTACATAACAAAGAATTGCTTTATGGGAAATAGGAAAAGCATGTCAGCAACATTCCCCAAATATTTTAAATTAAAAATTTAAAACAGTATGCATTAAAAAATCTGGTAGAATTTATTCCAGCTCGTTTACGAATAATAATTCGAACACGCTGCCATAATGCAGATACAAAGAAATGTGACGATTAGGTCATTTTACGATGGCGATTTGGATAGTGACGTCGCCGCCTCGGTGGCGCAGTGGTCTAAGCGATGGCCTCTGATCATTCGTCCGTAAGGCATAAAGGAAGGATCTATAGAGTGGAAACAGACATATGAGCCCATGGAAACTCCTCCCATAGAAAGTGGCGCCGCCCACGGACCTAAAACAGAAGCAAAATGTGACGTGACCCCGTGACATCGGCAATAGTTGCTACGGCAACCCAGCGCAGGCGACAGCAGCGCCACCGTACCATCTTGGAAGACATGCCTTTACTTCAGAAATAACAAAAAAATTACGAAGATGGAAAACAATTTTCACAAATGTTAGCCAATTATGGAACTACAGGCTACACAAATCCCGAGTAAAAAAGATAAGCCAAAAAGCTAACGAAGCCAATAACGTAGATGTCGAAGCAGATGACAATTGAATACAAATTAGAATTAAAAGTGAAGCAGAGTGGGTATGGAAGAAACAATCAAATGAACAACAGACACGTAAAAACCCAAAACATTATGAATTCTGTAAGGAAAAGTATACGATCAGTAAGTAATAAGCAAAATAATACCACTTATTAGAACGCTAGAGGAAATGAAAACCAAAAAGAATCTTTAACACTGCCGGATAGCAAGCCAAAGTCAACAGTCAAAGTAAATAACATGACATTAACGGACAAAAATCACGTGGGTTTTTTATTGGAGGTTTAACGACCACCGTGAGCAACTCAATGGTCTATAAGCAGTCACCCGTCCCTAATTTAGGGTCACTGGTTCCAGGGAAGGGAGAGAACCAGTGCTGTAAGACAAACACAACATCCATGCCTCACAGGGATTCGATCCCGGACCCCTTACGGACGAATGATCAGAGGCCATCGCTTAGACCACTGCGCCACAGGGGCGGCATCACGTGGTTAGTGGGTGTTCCCTGGGAAACCAGCTGTCAATCAACTGTAGTTCTGTTTTAGGTCACTGGTGCGCTGCAGACGACTTCATGACGTCATGAGTTTCAGCTTAATACAGCCAGTGTCTTTTCTATATATCCTTCCTTTATGCCGTCAGGGGTCCAGGTTCGAATCCCGGTGAGGCATGGATGTTGTGTTTGTCTCACGGCACTGGCTCTCTCCTTTCCCTGGAACCAGTGACCCCAAATTAGGGACGGGCGACTGCTTATAGTCCATTGAGTTGCTCACGGTGGTCGTTAAACTACAAAAAAAAAAAAAAAAAGAAAAAAAAATAGTGACGTCACAAAGCAATCACTGGAAGTGCAGGATGGGCATAATCATGTCATCTACTAACCTTGGGAGTAGCATAGACTGGCAAACGTAACGCTAGCGGTTCTGAAACGTCGGAAACCAATTGAGCGTGCAGCGCCGTCTATGAATGGGGGAAAGTTTGCTGTGAACGGACACCTGTTGGAAAGCAATAATGTTTGATTCAATTCATGACGTACTGCTGAAATAACGTAAAAAGGGGATTCGCGTACAACACGATAACTTTCTCGATCAAATTGTAATTAGCAAGTGCTCACACCAAAGAAAAAGCAAACAACACTAGTAAGCTGGAAAACATGACGCTATATCGCGGCCGGCCATAAACACAGAGCAGATAAATAAAAACAAAAAATGAAATAAAACTGCTAAACAGGAACATTTCGTGTCACATATTCTTAAATCTTAAAGATATATCAAAATCTTAAAAGATTTAGAACTGAAATATTCGAGCAAACACATCAACACACTAGTTACTCCCCACAATGGCGGCTTTCAATGCATACCAGAAGTAGCATGCTTTTTGCCAGTCTATTCTCCTGCAATGTGTTTGAGGACATGGCAGTAGAAAGAGATGAGTTCCCTCTTTTAGTGACGTCAATCGGAAACCGAGGCTTCTGATTAGTTTCCAACTTATCGTGTGTGACGTCAAACACGATACCAACATATCAGTCCGTGTAATATCAGAGTGACGTCACAAACGGAGCATCTCTTTAATGTCATGGCATTGTGTTTTTTAGGTCTACTTGCAGATTAACCGACGTCGACCAATGCTCTAAGCAGTCTTGGCGTCCAGGATAGCTGTATATCTGGATGGCTCTTTTCATAAATGACACACTTTGCGTTGTATCATCGTACCGTTGCAGCCCCAGTGGCGCAGTGGTCTAAGCGCTTGCCTCTGATCCTTCGCCCGTAAGGGGTCTGAGTTCGAATCCAGGTGAGGCATGGGTGTTGTGTTTGTCTTACGACACTGGCTCTCTCCCTTCCTTGGAACCAGTGACATTAAATTAGGGACGGACAACTGCTTACAAATCATTGAGTTGCTCACGGTGGTCATTGAAACTCCAATCCAATCCAATCCAAAAAAAAAAAAAATATCACCGCCAGAAGCTGCAGCTGCCGCGCCGGCGGTGGAGTTGCTCGAAACGTTGTTCAGTAGTCCCAGATGGATCCGGTTTGGAATCTCTGTTGGGTATGGATGGTGTGTTTCTCTTACGGCACTGGCTCTCTCCCTTTCCTTAAACTAATGGCACCAAATTAGGGACGAATGAGTGCTTACAACATATTGAGTTGCTCACGGTGGCCGTTTAATCCCCCCCCCAAAAAAAGCCCCCCAGAAACTCCAGCTTGGAGACGGCAAGACTCTATGACTCCGCTGCTAAGCATGAGAAACACTAGCAGCAGTTCGTGACGTCACGATGCTGACATCTCGTCGAGGGTCACACGAGATCTTTCTTGCATTGGGCTTTGAGCTACGGTGCTGCTGTTGTTTACATCTGGGAATTTTTTTTTTGGTGGAGGTTTAACGACCACCGTGAGCAACTCAATGGGCTATAAGCAGTCGCCCGGCCCTAATTTAGGGCCACTGGTTCCAGGGAAGGGAGAGAGCCAGTGCCGTAAGACAAACACAACATCCATGCCTCACAGGGATTCGAACCCGGACCCCGTTCGGACGAATGATCAGAGGCCATCGCTTAGACCACTGCGCCACCGGGGCGGCACATCTGGGAATGCTATCATGACGTCACCAAAGCAGTGTATTGACTTTAGTTGTGACGACATGCATTCCTCATATCACTTATTTATTACATCAGTATTGAACAAAACTAAAGTTTTTGTATCCATGTGTTTTTAATGATTTCGCTTTTGTTGAATGTTTTCATTCTTGCACCACAAGGACAAGCGCTAATTTCATTGCGTACCTATATCGGGACGTCATTAATTCTACCTACATTGAAGTCAGCTTATCGCAAAAACCTTGGAGGAGAACAGAGTGCCAAACAAGCTACTTCAGGTATTTTTTTTCTTGATTGGTGTTTAACTAAAACCGTGAGCAACTCATTGGACTATAAGCAGTTGCCCATCCCTTTTAATTTAGGGTCACTGTTCCCAGGGAAGGTAGAGAGCTAGTGTCTTAAGACAAACACGACATCCATGCCTCACGGGGAATTTTTTTTCTTTTCGGTTCAAGGTTTAACGACCACCGTCACCGTCAGCAACTCAATGGGCTATAAGCAGTCGTCCTTCCCTAATTTAGCGCCACTGGTTCCAGGCAAGGGAAAGAGTCAGTGCCGTAAGACAAACACAACATCCATGCCTTACCGGGATTCGAACCCTGACCCTTCACGGATGAATGGTCATAAGCACTGCGCTACCGAGGTGGCCACCGGGATAACCCGGACCCCATCTCGGACGAATGATCATTAGTCATCCCATAGACACCTGCGCCACCAGGGCGGCCCGGTATTCTTTGAAAACAGGATGTTTCGCCATTAGAGTGGACGGAAAGCAGTTCATATTGCTAAAAATAATAACTATAATACTAAATATATGCAAAATATATATGGTTAAACATTGGATTAGTTATGGATACCAGAGTAAAGCTGGATTGTCCAATGAATCTACTGGACGTCAGGCACCTATGTCGTGTCATATACTTATATGCCCTGAAGTTTAATTTAAATTAAACTTCAGGGTATGCAAGTATATACACTGCATTATTATTTGGAAGGATCAATAACAATTAGTCACGTGCCATCATCACTTACCTAAGGAACTGTGACATTAGGATGACTTTGTAAACAGCTTACCCCACAGGATTCAGAAGTCTATGAAGCTGATATATCGGCAATATGGGGAAAGATTTGTAATTTTAGCTTCTTTGGACAAGATATGGCTCTTGGAGGGTAAGTGCAAGCCAGGATTGAAAACGGGTCAGAACGTTTGGACCCGGACATTATCCGGACATAACGCAATTGCGCCCGACCCGGGATAAATCTGCTTTGTACTGCAAATTCGAAACTGAACTTATAAATATACATAATCATACATATGTATATCTATATCTATCTAAACACGCACGCACACACACACACACACACACACACACACACACACACACACACACAGGGTGTTCAAAAAGTCTCTCAGAAGCGGATATCGTACGTTATATAGAAAGTATATAAATGTATTACGGAAACGTATAATTTACTCACTTACAGAAAGTGTTGAAACTGTCGCTCTTCGCATAACCTAACTGTTTTACACATGCTTTCAAAAACATCTGCGAGGGTCAAATAGTCCCTCCGCAATAATGTTAAGACTGCTCTTAATATTATTATTACTATTGCTAGGTACTGTTGGCAAGACTGCTCTTAATATTATTAGTACTATTGCTAGGTACTGTTGGCAAGACTGCTCTTAATATTATTAGTACTATTGCTAGGTACTGTTGGCAAGACTGCTCTTAATATTATTAGTACTATTGCTAGGTACTGTTGGCAAGACTGCTCTTAATATTATTAGTACTATTGCTAGGTACTGTTGGCAAGACTGCTCTTAATATTATTAGTACTATTGCTAGGTACTGTTGGCAAGACTGCTCTTAATATTATTAGTACTATTGCTAGGTACTGTTGGCAAGACTGCTCTTAATATTATTAGTACTATTGCTAGGTACTGTTGGCAAGACTGCTCTTAATATTATTAGTACTATTGCTAGGTACTGTTGGCAAGACTGCTCTTAATATTATTAGTACTATTGCTAGGTACTGTTGGCAAGACTGCTCTTAATATTATTAGTACTATTGCTAGGTACTGTTGGCAAGACTGCTCTTAATATTATTAGTACTATTGCTAGGTACTGTTGGCAAGACTGCTCTTAATATTATTAGTACTATTGCTAGGTACTGTTGGCAAGACTGCTCTTAATATTATTAGTACTATTGCTAGGTACTGTTGGCAAGACTGCTCTTAATATTATTAGTACTATTGCTAGGTACTGTTACTTTTTTTGCGAATGGCATGTGGTGAATAGTAACAAGTCATTGTTGGCTTATTATTTGCATCACGCTCCCGTGTGTACCGCTAATAAGTCAACAATGACTTATTCCTATTCACCACATGCCATTCGCAAAAACTAAAATCTTGCCAACATCATGTGGCCTACTGAAGACTTTATCATCTTGTTTATAATACTTCTTATCTATAGGCACACATCGTGACGATTATGTTAACACATACGCAGATCCTGCACGTGTAAGTATGAGTACTCTATAACACGTGTCATTCCACGAGCCCGCAACGTAATACCATTAAGTACAAAATATGCTTTTGTTCCGGTATTTAATTATACACGGTGTCCACAAAGCTTCTTTACAACTGTGCACATTTATTACGGATGTGCTGTATGAGATAGACAAATGTGGTTGAGCACATAAGTAAAAGCAAAGACTAAAGGTTTTTCTATCTTATTACAAAAGCTCAATATGCACACCACTTGCTGCGCGTAGAACATCTAGCCGAAGCTCCAGGTCCAATCATGTGAGCTGCAACATGTCTTCAGTAATGGTCGAAATGGCATTGTTGACCCTCGATTTCAGGTCATCGATGTTCTAAATCTTTGTCCAATACACGATATCCTTCACATATCCCCATACAAAAAAGTGACATCGAGGTGTGACGTCCGATAACGAGGTGTGACGTCCGATCACGCAATTGCTGAAAAAAATGTCCAGTTCAGAATGAGTTCTTAACTAACGGTAAACGTAACTCTATTACATAGAGTTACGTTTACCGTTTGTCATATGCGTTTGTGAAACAACACGGTGAGGACCTGAGACTTTTACCAAAACAAATAAGGAATTTACACTGGTGGCCACCCAAAATACAACACCAAAAAGGACACGAGATAGCAAAGCCAGATTTACTGGACACATAACAACAGATACAAAGATGAAACGATTGATCTTACAGGCCCGTGCAGCTTGCGGAACACGTAGACATCAATAGTTCGTCTGGCCCCCATGGCTGACAATAACGGCCGCTACACACCGCGACATGGAAACGAAAGAGGCTTTGGATGTGGGCTTGGGGTATTCGGTCCAAGCTGCGTTCACACGTTGCCACAGTTCATCAGGCGTAGCCGCGGGTGGTGCTTGCCGAGACACTCGGTTGCCGATCAGCAACCAGACGTGTTCGATGGGCGACATAGCGGGAGAACAGGCGGGCCACAGCAGCAGTGACACCTGGTGGGCCGTGAAGGATTGTTGCACGATGCGTGCCACGTGCGGGCACGCATCGTCCTGTTGAAACGTGGCCGCTGGGAGGTCCCGCAGGTAAGGGAGGACTACAGGCTCCAAAACGTCGGAGATGTAGTGGTGGCTGTTGAGTGTACCGGCGATGCGTACCAGAGGGGTGCGGGTGTCTTATCCAATTGCACCCCAAACCATAACGCCAGGCGACGGACCGGTATGGCGATGCATCATGCAGGCGTCATACAGTCTCTCGCCGCGGTGTCGTCACACGCGGATCCGACCATCGTGGTGTTGCAGGCAGAAGCGGGATTCGTTGGAGAAGACAATGTCGGGCCATTCCGTAGTCCAGGTGCGGCGTTCGACGCCCCACTGCCGCCGCATTTGCCGGTGGTGTAACGTCAATGGTAATCGGAGCAATGGGTCCTCGCTCCTGTAGACGACGTCGTTCACTGCAGTAAAAGTCAAAATGTACAAGTTGCATCACTGAAAATTTGGCGATTTTCTAAGTAATTTTCAAGCATAAGTTCCATCCGGATTTTTAAAAAAGCAGCGATTTCGAAGTTTAAATGTAAAATGGAGATTACAAAAGTAACAATGCCATGCGTGAAAGAAAGTCTACTACATTTCGGTAGCTAAAAGAAACATTAGTTTCTGGTATAATTCAACACAAATCTTTATTTTGTATCTAAATTTTATGCCCTGTGAGCTGTCTACGAGAATAGCTTTGACGCTAGTGTGACGTACTACAGAGGTGAAAACATGTGTCAAGACGACAATTCTGCAAACGAGACATTTTGTCAGCGTAGCTCAGTTGGGAGAGCGACTTACTCCGGAGTGAGGGGACACCGCTTCGATGTCCGTCGCGGACAAACTTGTGTTTTCACATTGGCACCCGATTGTGGAAAATGGATCCGCTGGCATTTGGGTTCTTCGAAAGATGTGTGATGTTTGCTTTACACTTTGTTTGGAATTAATGAAATATTCCTACTTCACTTAAAAAAAAAAAAAAGAAGAGTGGGATGATGTGACGTACTACAGAGGTTGCTTTGTGTGTAGAGATTATTATCGATCGTTGTTAAGCTAGATTATACAACAGATAATTAAGATGTGTGAAGTGTATGTATAGCTCTCCGTGTTCTATTTTGGATTTCGTCTAATATTGCTGGACCAATAAAAAATTGACGTAAGTTGGACTTCTGTATATCTTGGCCGTAAAACCTTAATTTGAGCTATCTGGCACAATTAGTTGCATCGCTTTTACCCTTCGTTTAACATATATTCAGCCAGAAATCTTACATGACTTAAAAAGGGTTACGTCATACTAGTTATTAAAACCAAGCAAATTAAGAAAGGTTTCGATTTTTTTTGTCGGTGTACACTGCTGGCCACCCAAAATGCAACACCAAGAAGGAAGCATCCGATTGGCCTGAAATTCGCAGCATGCGTCGCCCGCGGGAGGACATGTAAACGATTAGCATTGCAGGGCATATACAAATCATGTGCGCCCTGCACGCCACCGAGAAGCACAATAAGTAGGGTGCAAAGAAAGCGGGGTGTAAGTAGTGGAAGTGTGTTGTGCTGCCGGACCTGTGCGTGGGAAGCTTCCTGATGCCTCGTCGCAAAATACGGCAGTCATTCCAGCACGTTTCGAAGTTTGACAAAGGACGAATAGTGGCTTATCGCGACAGCCGTTTATCGTACCGAGACATCAGCGCCAGTTTGGGACGACATCCAGCCACAGTGAGGCGAGTATGGATTCGGTGGGTGCAGGAGGGACGGACGGACCGACGTGAGCGATTGCTGCAGCCGAGGCACACCACCCAACGAGAGGACAGGCATGTTGTGCGGCGGGCATTGACGGCTCGCACAGCCACATCCCGAACGTTGGCGCAGGAATTAAGGTGTGTTGCGCAACAATCTGTGTTAGCACGTACCGTTCGACGTCGTCTACAGGAGCGGGGACTTGCAGGAGGAGGAAACAGTGGAAGTGTGGAAAAAGAGGCGTTTTTTTACCAATGGTTAAACAGGTTAGCCAGTTTTCGGGCTCGTTCGGGCCCGGGCTCTATCTTGCAATATACAATTCGGGCACAGGTGGGCTCGGGCTCCAAAAATTTGTCCACAACTCAGCTCTAGAGGGGAGAGGTAGAACACCTCTCCTAACATTTACAACACAGAGGCAATAAACTGTCGATTGGGAAAACTCGAAGGGTAGGTTACTTAAACGTACAGTAGGGGAAGAAGTTCGGACTCCACCAGACCCCATTCACAATCCCTACTGCTGTGTGATGTGTGGGTGGTTGGGGGTATCAGAAAGGAAACAGCAGGAGAGCACATTAACGTGGATGGATACCGTTCTTGTGTTACACGACGAGTCGTGATAAAGCTCTCCGGCCTTTAACAATAGCATTCTTTTAGGTTGACTCGGAGTACAGGGCTTGACAGGAAAACGCTCCCCAGACCAGGACACACCACCTCCACCAGCTTGTTGAACCCCAACTGTGCAACCATGGGATAGGACTTCGTCGTGTCTGCGCCATGCGCAAATGTGGCCATCAGCATAGTGCAGCAGGAAATGGGACTCATCACTCCAGACGACTTTTTTCAATCTGTCAAGTGTCCATTGACCATTTTCCTTGGCCCATGCGAGTTGTTGTTTGCGACGACTGGGCGTCATCAAGGGTGCCCACGTTCATCTCCGGCTGTGGAATCCCAGATGAAGCAAGGTACGACGCATGGTACATGTGGAAATAGGTTGAACTGCATCGCTATTGTACTGGTCGGTGAGCTGGGTTACTGTTGTACGTCGTTGCTGTGATACCAGTGGTAAGAACCGACTCTCACCTGTGCTCGGTTAGTCCAGTCCTGGTAAACCCTTGATACAGTAGTACGAGAGCAGCCAACAAGTGCGGCTGTTTCCGAAATACTGGCACCTGTGCTCTCCGGGCACCAAATATCAGGACGCGATCTAATTGGCTCATCCGTTACAGGCAAACGTTTATAGATTCCATACAGAGGATAGTTCTGCACATTTTATAGCGACCGCACGTGACGTTATATCACGTGTTACTGCTTTATCTCTCCGAATATGTAAAACGAGGGTGTTCCTAATACAAAGCTAACTCAGTGTATATAGTAGTACAAGTACTTCATGTGTAAGGCAAATTACATGTAACATAGGCACTAATAGAGATGACACTACTTCCTTCTGGGTGGTAGGACACTTCTCTAAGTTCTGTAAGTCTTCGTCACCGTTCTCATGACGAATTTGCTTCATTTTAAATCGCAACGCATTTTGCTTGATACGTCGATCTGCTTTAAATTACAATATC
Source organism: Macrothele yani (assembly GCA_039090855.1). Taxonomy (NCBI): domain Eukaryota; kingdom Metazoa; phylum Arthropoda; class Arachnida; order Araneae; family Macrothelidae; genus Macrothele; species Macrothele yani. The sequence continues at coordinate 137,667,113 of CM077002.1, forward strand.
CAACATAATAAAAGATTGTCTGAGTATATCTGTGGCAGCTATAAGTAATTGGAAAATGATGATAGGTACTTCAGAATTTGGCAGACTGTTTTGCATTGTTGTTCGTGTGTCAATTTTACGACTCTTTTAGAATTTCAAGCCAAAATTCTAAAAGAGGTGCAAAATTGACTAGAAGCAAGTGAAAAAACAAATAAACAAAAAAATTAGTATACTATGCAGTTCCTAAGGAAACCAGAGAAAAAACATGTGTGACCTAGAATATGCGTGCGTGCACTGCCTTTGGCTCCTGCTTGAAAATGCTCCTGTTGATAGAATGCTCCTGTCGTGCCCAGCAGTTGTTGAAAACAACTCACTATATTTGGGCGTTGTTAATGTAGTGGTCAGGTGCGTGCTTAGTGTAACCAGAACGAATAAGGAGTGGAACTCGTGGATCAGGAAAATGACAAAAATGGAAGATATCATGATCAAAGTAAAATCCCTAAAATGGCAATGGAGTGGATGCATTGCTAGAAAAATAGACCATTGACGGACAACTGAAATATTAGACTAGATACCAAGGGACATAAAATGACCCAAAAGAAAGCCACGTGCGAGATGGGTGAATAAATTTCGAAAGCACTTCGGTAGAACATGGAGGAGATTAGCTCAAGACACTACATCTCGACCACCAGGGTGGCAAGATCGACATTTCTATTGGTCCTTTTTTGAATGCCTATGATACAGTATGTATGCATCATCATGAAGATTTTGCTAAAATTTTTGAAATATTTTGCTAAAACTTTTTGTGGCAGCTTACTCAAGGAGCGTGTATTATATGTTATTGAAAGGCTGCATTTTGTTTTTCTCAGTGTCAATATATCTTGAAAAAGTTTATTGTCTTTGCGCACAGCAACTTGAGTCGTACAATTAGTCAATATAAGACTTCTAGTACCCATAAATTATTTAAAGAAATATCTACTTGCTGCACAAGAGGAAACAAAAAAAGCCGAAATTTATGAACCTTCAGCAAAGAGCACTGCTGCTGTTACTTGCGCTAAGTAAACTAATCGTCAGGCCTTGGAAAAGTATAATTTTAAACAATAGACTCTCGGATATCTTGTGTAGCTACCCGTAGAAGAATGGTAGGCAGAAATGCCTGATCGTGAACGAAGCGAAAAATTTCCTGAGTTTTGTCTAAACGCACAGAAGTGCCAGCAAGGACTGGAAATAGTCAAAACATAACCAGAATTGGGGGATGTATAAAAGAAAGATTGAACAACACAATTAGAGTAATATTAGTAATATCGTTGAAGCTACGTGATCACTGGTAAAATAATAGCTAATGCCGTTGGCATAAAATTCAGAGTTCGAATCCCGGTGAGGCATGGATGTCGTGTTTGTCTTACGGCACTGACTCTCTCTCTACCCTGAATCAGTGGCCTTAAAATATGGATGGGCGACTGCTTATATCCTACTGAGTTGCTCACGGTGGTCGTTAAACCTTCAATAAAAAAACCTGTAAATCCTATTCAAAGACCTGTCATACACCATTAAGACCTTGTGACGTACCTGCCAGCAGGACGCACACGACATAAAGGCAGATAACAGTCAGAACGAACGTCCGCGTAGCTCAATTGGTAGAGTGTCTTATTCCGGAATGAGGGGACCCGGGTTCGAATCCCGGCGTGGACAGCAATGACGGAGAAATTTACTTCGTTATAATGGCGCCCGAACTTTCCGGATGACCCGGCCGTTCAAAATCTCGCAATGGTGTGATGTTCTTTCCATACCGCAAGAGAGGAAAAATAAGAGAATCCCTTCTCCAGCGCTTCAAAAAATAAATGTGTGCACTGTAAAAAATTGCCGTGAATTGTCGGTGTTTCAACCGTATTAAAATGGTTTACGGATCGTAAGCACGCCAACGGGCGATGAACCGTAAATTTTCGGTAGATAAACTACATGTTCACGGTGTTTAAACTGTTTTAACCATTACGGTATAATGCCTGTTTTTTTACGTGCTGTCGAATGGCAACATCTCACTGGCCGCCATATTTGCATGAAGCGATGGAAGTCTCTACGTGAAGCAGTGCTGCCAACCCTAGGGTAATTACCCTATTTTAGGGTAATTCCTCACTTCTCAGGGCTTTGGGTAGGTAATTTGCACATCGCAGAAAATTTAGGGTAATTTTTGTATTCTTCGTTGTTTTTTTATTATTATTATTATTCCCGGTCGTAAAATTTTGATCTCAGCGTTCGGTATCCGTAACCGATCTTCGGTTATTTCGTCTTCGGCTCGCCTGTTCACGACGCTGATTTTTACTTATCAGAGCAGACAGGCACAGGCAATGAGCATAGCCGACGTCTGATCACTTCCTGTTGTTTGTTTGACACCATGAGAAACATTACACTGTTTGAGGCAGCTCCTGGCATTTGATTCTGTTGACTTTAAGAACTTCAGCACAGAAATGGAGTACTTTTCTGATGCTCATGATCCTCAACAACCTGCAGGCTGTAGCAAAAATTCAGGTAAGAAAACAATTTCTGCCAAATCCTACAAACAAAAAGATTCCCCAAAATGGGAAGTACTTCCAGAATTTAAAAGCTGGCTATCTCAAAGTTCTCGAGATGCACAGTATGCATATTGCAAAGCATGTGATATGCATTTAAATCTGGGTGGTCAGAACTTTTGAGACATGCTCGCAGTCAAATACAAATGAAGAACTGCAAGGAGCTAGCAACAAACCAACCGTTGTTTTCGTTGCCATGCATGAAATCCAATGCCAAAAGCGAAAGAGCGGTAAAATAATCTGTTGCATGCTTGGTTGCCTATATTGTTGAGCATAATCTGCCATTTGCAGCTTTAGACCATTTGAAAAACTTAGTGCAAAGAGTTTGCCCTGATTCCAAAATCGCTAAAGAATTGTCTTGTGCACGGACAAAGGGTACGGCCATCACTAAGAATGTTCTAGGAAAGACCAGTTTTAACAGCCTAATTCGCCTTCTGCAAACAGAAAATTTTTCTCTGATAATTGATGAGTCAACAGATGTTAGCTGTGCCAAGCATATTGCACTCCTAACGTGTTGTGAAGAACGATGAAATAATCGATGCAGTCCTGGAACTTGTTGAAGTCACAAATGCCACAGCCAGAGTTTTTTTATTGCATTCTGAGGGAATTTGAAGCACTCAACATCCCGTGGAAGGAGAACTTGGTAGGTTTTTGCCGCAGACGGTGCTAATACAATGATGGGCAGAAACAATTCTGTTACTGCCCTGTTCAAGGAGCAGCTGCCTCATTTGTTTGTGATGAAATGAATTTGTCACTCGTTTCACCTCTGTGCATCGCATGCTTGTGCAACTTTGCCAAGGGTAGCAGAAGATTTGGCACGTGATATTTATAGCTACTTCAGATTAAGTCCGAAGAGAAATGCGCCCTCCTGAAGGAATTTCAAGAATTTGTCTCTGTGAAACCTCAGAAGATGTTGCATCCATCACAAACCCGATTGCTGTCCCTGCATGATGTAATTAAGAGTCCTACAAAACTGGGCGGCATTGAAATTATTTTTTATCGATGCAGTGGCAGCTGACAGACTATTGTATGCCGATTTGATCCTACAACGCTTAAATGCTCCTGAAACAAAAGCGTACTATTTTTTTTTGGACTTTGTACTGCCGTTGTTCAGTGATCTGAACAGGGAGATGCAGTCTTCCGAGCCGAAGATTCACGCATTGCATGGCAATGTAAGCATGGTGTTTAAGACACTGCTGCAGTGTTTCATGAATCCCAGATACTTGCACGAAACGCCACTTGCAAAGATTGATTGCCGAAATCCAAGGAATTTTCTGGATTATGAAAAGATGTACTTTGGTTCCCATTTGTGCATCTTGTTTGAGAGCAGTCGATGCTTGCAGTTTTACCAGGAAGCCTGCAGTCATATCCAAAAACGGTTTCCGTTTGAGGATAAAAGTTTACCAAATTTGAAAGCAATTGACCCACGAAGCATTGCTAATGAGGTGTTCATGTCTCTATCGCCGTTAGCTACCCAGTTTCCGAATCTAGTTAAGTGCGAAAACCTCCAGGATCTTGATACAGAATGGCGCATATTAATGAATAATGACATGGTGGAGGACGAAAATTGCAATATCGAGGTGTTCTGGTCAAAAGTAAGATCCCTAAAACGTGGAGATGGCACACAAATGTATCCACTGTTGTCTAGATTTGTTTTTCGCTTTTCACCCTGCCACACTCCAGTGCTGCGGTTGAGAGGATTTTTATTTCTGCGAACTTGTTGAAAACTAAGCAAAGGAACTCGCTATGCACTGGAACCTTGAATGGACTGTTGCATTCAAAGCGATTGTTTTCAAAACAAGCATGCTACAAACTTCATGTGACTGATGAAATGATAAAACTGATGACGAAAGACGTGTACTGATTAATAGATTAACCTGCCTGTCTTTCACCCCCTGTTGTATCTTGCTTTGGTATTAAATGTTTTCTTGTATATGTAGATATTGTTTTAATTACGGTATTTTTGCGTTCTTTTGTACTTTTAGGGTAATTTGACCGATTCTAGGGTAATTTGACCCTCATTTTAGGGTAGCTATAATAAAACATTTGGCAGCCAGGAGGGTCCTACTTGGGCTGCGCAGTATCAGACGCGGTTATTTTGAAACCACGCATGACGTAGGTGTGGATGAACAGTCTTTCGACTTCTGGCATCTCTGTTTGTTTACAATTGGTGTGCTGGAGTTTTCTCTATAAACGCAGTTGATTTTCAACCGCTTGAAGTTTGTATCGTATAGTTTTATGTTTATGTTTTGTTCATTTTGATATTTACACGTATTTATCACTGAAATTCATTGCTTCTGTGTTTCGTAAGAAACGCAATAATGCCGGGTTGTGCAATGGCTTGTTGTACTACGTACAATGGGAAAACCAAGAACACTGACATAATGTACCATGTATTTTCGAAGGATTTATTACTACAAAAATTGTGGATTCAGAAATGTAAGCGTCAGGATTCCTTCAAAGTGTCCAATGCAAGAGTGTGTTCTCAACATTTCACACAGGATGACTACCAGCGTGACTTAAAGGCAGAGTTACTTGGGTTAACTAACAGGAAAGTGTTGAAGCCTGATGCAGTACCTAGACTAAACCTTCCCACAAGCAATAATACTGGTATTAATAAGGTAAGTTCGAGAGCCAGTGCTGACATTTCAGGACCTGAGACTGCAACGCCTACTGCACTTAGATGTCATGACCGTGGAGTTCGGAAACGTGCTTTGGAAACCCTTGATAATCTATCACCAAAGAAGAGGAATGTAGAGAAACCGATGGGAACTGATCAAGAAACACAGTGCATGCTGAGAGATATAAAAACAATGGAGAAAAGAATAAAGAAATTGGAGGAAGAAAACCAAAGGCTAAACACAGCGTGCATTCAGATGAGAGTAAGAAACAAGTACCTTCACAGTCAGCTTGTAACAACTCGACGACGTTCTCAGAAATACTTGAAAAATTTGACACGGAGTTAGAAACTGAAGTAAGGAAAGTTTTAGCAAAACTCTTCACTGCAAATCAGATCCGTTGTTTAATAAAAGGTAAGAAATGTGTAAAATGGGAAAGGGAAGACATCTGTAAAGCCATTACTCTGCGTGCAAAGTCAAGAAAGTGCTATATTTTCTTGAGAGATAAAATGGGGTTTCCATTGCCAAGAATTTCAACACTGAGGCGGTGGACTGCTAGCTCATTCCATTGTCGCCCTGGCATTCTACATGATGTCCTTCATCTAATGAAGGCACAGGCACAAAGTCTTAGTACTTTAGAGTGTACATGTGTCATTTCTTTTGATGAAATGAACATAGATAGCAGAATTTCCTATGACCAAGAAGAAGCTAGGATTGTTGGTCCACACAGTAATGTGCAAGTAGTCATGGTACGGGGACTGTTTGCAAGCTGGAAGCAGGTAATATATTTTGATTTTGACATACAGATAACAGCCTCATTGTTGAACAAAATAATATCATCTCTGGAAGATATTCAGTATAATGTTGTTGCTGCTGTAGCTGACCTAGGTGGCAAAAATCGTGCTGTATGGAAGGAATTACAAGTAACACACACAAACACATGCTTCCCCAATCCTCAAATACCAAATAAACGAGTTTGGGTGTTTGAAGATGTTCCACACCTTTACAAGCTGCTAAGAAATCATTTTCTCGATGATGGACTAACACTTCCAGGTAATAAGAAAATTACAAAAGCTACTATTGAACAGCTCCTTACTCTGGATTGCAGTGAGATGAAGATATGCCCCAAGTTGTCACTTCATCACATTAGTGTGAAGGGCCGTGACCGCCAACGTGTATATTTGGCAACTCAGCTCTTTTCAAACCACACTGCACAAGGAATACGCTTTCTTATGCCACATGAAGAACACGTCGCGAAATTTGTTCAGATTCTGGACGACTCGTTTGATGTGCTAAATGCAAGAAGGCCTACAGATGAGAAGTCTCTGGCATGTGGATTTGGAACTCATCGTGAAACCCAAGAGAGGATTCTACGACAGCTGCATGCATGCATCCGAGGAATGAAGGTAGGTAATGCAACATATCTGTTACCCTTTCAGAAAGGATTCATCACAACCATTCGCTCATTACTGGGACTCTTCACTGACCTGAAGCCTCTGAACATAAAATATATCCTAACTGCTCGACTCAATCAAGACTGCCTTGAAAATTTTTTTTCACAAATACGCGGGCTAGGCCACTTCTATGATCATCCATTGCCTACAGAAGTGAAATCCCGTTTGCGTCTCTTGCTTCTAGGTCACAATGTAAGTGACATTCCATTTTCAAGTGCTGCTCCTGTTGCGCTAGGTGGTGGTGATGATGATTACTTTTTGACATCTCAGTTGTTTAGTGCCGTTTTACCTGATATGTCAGAACCCCTGGCAATGATTGAAGGTGAAACTGAGATTCGGAATATTACACTACATGACTCTACAGGTATTCAGGTACCACCTGCTACTCCTGGCTCTGATTGCTCTGTAGAAGGCTTTTGTTACCTTGCAGGTTACATAACTTACCGAGGAAGAAAATATGACCGTTCGCTGGGTACGCCAACTGGCCAGCTACTTAATCCACCATCAACTACAGAATCAGTACCTGTTGGCTGAATTGAGACCTTTCACGAGGTGGCCTGCTTGTTCCATCAGATCCATGGTTGGAGAAAGTTAGCCAGTTTGAGTTGATGTTTGCAGAAGTGCATGGACATGACTCTTTATCCCAGGAACACAAGATTGTACACAAACTATGTGTGAAAATTGGTCAGAGGTTTCCAGATGTTCCTACAGAGGTGATAAAGTTGTATGTTAGAACCCGAACCTTTATACGGCTAAGACATTTAAATGCAAAAACAAAAGTTAGGAAGGCAGAAGAAGCTCAACGCAGAAAAGCACGTAAGTGGCAGGCTTCATCAAAGTGAAAATTTCCTGGATGCACATGGCCAAACCAGATTTTTCATGCCATGGAGAAAATGTAAGCAACCTGCAGGAATAATGCCAAGTGCCAAGGAATTCTGCCATCAGAAAGCTAAGTTTGTTTTTTTATTTCAAATTTTCATTGTTTGTATGCATGTATGCAAGTATTTGCAATTTTTCTGATAGCTATTATATATACTCATCTGAGAAAGAAAAGTTTTATTTCAATAGATCTGTCATGGGCACATTGTGTTAAGGATCAGGAAAACTTGTAGAATTGAATTAGCACAGCATCAGTGGTAATGAGTACACTAACTTATTTGCTAGTCATTAACATAAAAAAAAATGTACCACACACATATATAGGAGAGACAGAGTTTTTAAAGATGAAAAATTTATTTTCACCATTCCTTCATGGTGTGTGTGTATATGTATGTATATATGGTGTGTGTGTATATGTATGTATATATGGCGTGTGTGTATATGTATGTATATATGGCGTGTCTATATGTATGTATATATGGTGTGTGTATATGTATGTATCTATGGCGTGTGTGTATATGTATGTATATATGGTGTGTGTGTGTGTGTATTTTTCAAGATGTCATTTTTTAAGTAGATATTCGATATAGCTTCTATATCTTCACTTCCAGAAAAAATGTCAGCCTTCTTAAATGATGTGTGTGGGTGTGTGCAAACAATTTTAAAAGAAAAACCTAAAAAAAGAAGAATATCAAAACCCAATCACAGAGCTATATTCTCCCCTTGATGAGGGCTAAAACTAAAAAACTGTAAACTCTAAAAGTGAGATTATAAAAGGAGACATGTAATGTAGAACATGTTGAGAACAATCACTTATTCCTTCTTCAGGGTCAAACAGAAATGATCCCTCTCTCATTTCTACAAAGACCTGAAAGTGGGTTTCTGCTATATTACATCTGCTTAAGTGCACCAAATATAAATTTTGTAAGTTAATAAAATCTTTGAACATTAAATTCTACTAAACCTTGTAAACTACTAAAACAACCAGCTAGCACACATGCTGGTAAAAAAGGTTTTGAGTGAAAACCACATTCTTAAGCTTAGAGCAAAATAATAAGCTTATTTAACTTTACAGGAAAAAGCAATTTTGAAAAAAAAAAAAAAAAGGGACGTATAACACTTAACTCTTGGTTTTCTTGCGCATATATTTGTTTTTTTGTTTTGTTTCTTTTAGCTTGCTTATGTGTTATATACATTCACACCATGAAGGAATGTTGAAAAATGTGTTTCAAGAGTGAATATATAGAGAGACAGAATATTTTTCGTGTTGTTCACAGTACGGAACTGATTGATTTGGCAGCGATGCGTATCGCCGCCTTTGTTGCAGTGGCGGCTCGTGGTGTAAAATGCTGGTGAAGCTAACGGTCTAGATGTAAATGTAAAACAGTAAAACATATGTTATTGAAAAATATATAAATTCGTATAACGTTATACGAATATATATATATATATATATATATATATATATATATATATATATATCAGTGGCGTAGCAGGGGAGGTCGTGGTTTGCACCCCCTTATTAGGCGAGACAGTTAGCTTTTTCTAAGTACGTTTTATAGATAATTTCCCTATTTAAATTCATTGATTTTTATATAACTCGGAAAGCAATGTAATTTCTTGATAATAGAAGAGAAAGTAAAGCAAAGCGGCCAAAGAAGTTGCTTTATTAAATTTTTATTAAAACAACTATAATTTATTGCATTTTCTTCATTTTAATAAATTAGCTTCATTTTGTATTAATATTCAAGATGTGCGTACGTACCAATAGGAAAATATTTGTCGAAGCGCCTCCACCCCCCAAAAAATTTGTTATATGTACTTATACACAGTTATAAAGCAGAAGTGCAGACCCCCCCCCCTTCAAAAAGTTTCATGTCAAAGGCAGTATCACCCATTGGATATCTTTGAAGTCCTGGGTTCGAGTCGGTTGAATCATTAAAATCCGCTGAGATTCGGAAGTCTCGTTAAGTCATTGGTCCAGGGTAGGCGGCGCCTTGTTATTAACAGCTGTAAACCCCATCTCTTAGGGCTCCATCCCATTCCATTTAGCCCTTATATACGAATATTATTCAACAGTAATGGAATAAAATTATAGAAATATATGAAACACGGCGTGGGAGTCTTTCTTCACGAAAAAATCCAAAAATTTTAGAGGAAAAATGTACATATACCTCTCTATATATGTGTGTGTGTAATATACTCTACTTTTGCAACAATGTTTTTATGAAAACAATTATTCGATAATTTTATAACAAAGAAAAAAATATTTCACCAGTATTCTTTTATGTAATACACTTGAGCAAAAATACGCAATATGCGCGGTTTCTTTAGCTAGTCAATGCGTCACTCACATCCCAACGCCAGTCGGAGATCCACTTCTTAAAAAATTCAAAGTAAATCATATGAATAGAATTTTTTTCTCACGAAGTGTTTCTTGAGCTTGAATAAAAGTCGCAGTTCGATTGGCATATTAGTGAAGGTGCATTTAGCACGGGTCACAAACTGAAGTCCAGGCTCGTGATAACTATGTACAGCAGAAGTCAAGCTAAGGAAGCACATTTCTATATAAAAAAAGTATCAAATAATTTAAACCTGGAATTAAAAACAGAGGAATACGATGTTAATTTGCTTTGGTCTCGAACAGAATACTTTCAGTTTATGTTTTATAAATAAGTTCAATTCTGCGATCCTTTTTGGCTGCAAATTTGTCTATGATCAGATCACAAAATGGTTGAGTGGACATTAGATGGTTCAGCAATTCTTTCTCGATTGAAATTTTAGCGAGTGAAGACAAACGATCTTGTGCCGTTGTATCACGGAGGTAAGTCTTAATTCTCTTCAAACAAGAAAAAACTCCTTTCAGCAGAAGAACTTGTTGACCCGCCAGTGTCAATACAAGAGAAAATAATTCGTAGGCTTCTGGTAACACATCTTTCAGCTCGTTTTCTTTCATTGTTTTCAAGGTTTTCTGAAAACTGAGTTCCCTGAAGTTGTGATCATTATATAAAAAATCTAATTCGTTCTTTAGTCGTTGTGTGTCTGTAAAAATGTTTGGATAAATTTTTTTGAGAGTGTTAAGGGCACTGGATGGAAATGACTCTGAATAACTATGGTATTTTGAGCTGTCAACTAGCTGCAGAAACTCGAGCTTTCCCATATCTTCAAATTTGGTATTTATTTGGACTTTTATATATTCATGAATACACTCCATTAAATCATTCTGTATCGTTTTAGATTGTCCAGAAAATAAGCTTCGTATTTCTTCAAAATGTGCTTTTAATTCTGGGGTGCTCCTACGAAGTAACATTTGGAACATTTCCTTGAAATTACCTTTATTTAATGAGGAAATAGATTCATCATGTCCTCGAAAAGGCAGTTCTTGCTTGCTTAGAACGACAACTAAATCGATTATATGTTCCATAAAAACCTATTTAGTCTGACCTTTTCATTAAACTTGACTTTACGAAGAGCAGCATTTTCTTTGAGAATATCAGAAATAGTGTTTGTTTTTTTCCATTCGTTTTAGACCTACATGATTAGTTCTATGCTCTTTAGAGCTTTCGTGCAATTTTGCACTACGAGAAAAGTTTTTTAGATCAAAATAACACGTTGTATTCCACACATTTTTCTTATTGCTCAAAAGTAAACATGACCAGCAAACGAAAGTTTGCTTGTAATAGCTACCAGAAAGCCAGGGGGAAATCTCGTACCATGATTTATTGAAAGACCTAAAAAACGATTTGCCGCACTTCTTATCTTTAGATATTGAACTTATTATAGGTGCCGGTCTTCCAGATATGAGAACATCCCTTTTATCATAATCTTTCCAGTGTTTAAAAGGAATTTCTTCCAGAACACAAATCACGTCGTTTGTTGGGCCATTCATATTTTCCAACCAAAATCAAAATATGCTGTTTAGTAACAATAACAAAATAAAAAAGAAAAACTCAACATTACTATGAACTAGCAAACACCCGCAGAAGAGAGGATTGAAAACACACTACAAAAAGTTAGACTCAAATACACTCTGACGAATAGTTAAAGCTACGTAGAAATCATCGTACTCCAAAGCGTATAGAGGCGAACGGCGTCATCGCCTGTGAAACCACTTTTCACAAAGGTCATCTGCTCATTTTCCCGCGCCCATTGGATACACAATCCTTGGGTTCTCCAATAACAGCGGAGATGCGATTCCAGTTTAAGCGAAATGGAGGGTCGCCTCAGAAATTTCCTTTCTCTTACTGGAAGTCCGGCACCTCTTTAGGTAGGCCTCGGACCGTGGGGGTGGGGTTCACTCTGTAGGGCTCTTCTCTGATCCCCAGTTCCCAAAACCGGCTTCTCATCGAGACGATTCAGCCGGTTGCCTCTAAGCGCTTAAAACATGCAGCTGCTTTGCAAAAATAATGATTCATTCCTCTTCTCGAAAGCCTTTCTTTAACCTAATTCATGAATAACAATGTGAATTTCAGTGTTGCATTTATCCTGCAAAGTTCTTATATCTTTGTTACTGACAGAAGGGTTTTTTTTTTCACTTCTCATTCTGCGGAATTTCAGGTGAGGCGGCGCCTCACTTGCCTCATCTGACGGGCCGCCACTGCTTTGTTGGCATTTTTTGATGAAGTAAATTTCAGAAATAATTTAAGTATCGGTGTTTAACCTTAATTCTTGTAGTTGTTTATTTTGTATAGTGGCTTGGCGGTAAGTATTAAAATATGAGTTCACATATATGCAAATAAATTGGGAAATGTTGCGCTTCACGGAAGGTAAATGGTTTGATTTCATGATTTTGATTTATGTAGGAGCAGTTTTTTGCACTTTCATTTCGTTATTATCATAATAAGTGTGATTATTACGATCGTTTCGTATGCCTTAACCCAACGCCACAAGACCCTCAAAGCTGCCATGTTGGCTGCCGAGCGTCCACGCCGACGTCATTTCAGCAGCCAATGAGAGGCGGACATCGTAGCGAGCCCAACCTTATACCATGAGATATATCTAAATACCTTGGTTGGCAGCACTGACGTGAAGTAAAGGTTACTCGTGACGTGTGACTATATTGCCGATAGTTAAGTACCGCAGCATTTATTTTCGGTAAGTAAAAATAAGTATTTTTTTTGTTTTGTGTAACTTACAGTGCATTATGATGAGAATGTTAGTATTAAGTGGTTTTGGTAACATCTGACAGGCATAAGAATTGAAACAAGTCTGATTTTATTTCGTTCAAATTATTTATTAGGCCGCACAAGTTAAGTAAACGAATGCAGTAGATAACTAGTTTTCCTCGCTTTTCCTGTGACTAGGGTGACAACTAGTTTTGGCGAACGAGGTACAAACTGTATAATGGTCAATTTCACCCAGACCACGTTGGAGCCAGGAAATTTTTATTTAGCACACAATCTTAGGTGCTAAAAATTCTAACACCATGCTTCCTACATCTTTTTTATATATATATGTGTGTGTTAAGGCCTTGTAAAGTACTTCTTATGTGTTTGCAGACATAAAGAGATGTATTATTTTTAATATTTGTTCCTAAAGAAATGCAAACATTGAATCAAGTATAGATAACAAAAATTAGAAATGAATGCACAAAAACAGAAGTTCACACCTAGTTCAGGAGTTTGTCTTTAAAATGTCTGTTTGAAGATGTTGAAACATTTTTTTCTGCAAACCAAGACATTGAAGAAATCTCGTGTTAGCAGTGTGTTTACCTCATCTGTGGTAAGATAGAAATTTATCAGAACCATTCAATTTCTTAAAAATTAGGTGAAATATATCAATTCAATACATGGTATTTGTGTAGTAATAACTGCCAGTGTTTTCTGTAAAATTACAAAAAAATGACAAAAATATCACTTGCTCATAACTCCAGACATTTCTGTGTGTATGCTCCATCTGTGGTAAGACTGAAATTTATGGGAGCCATTCAATTTCTTAAAAATTAGGTGAAATGTTTTGGCACACCGGTCTTTGTGTAGTAATACTTGCTTAACTGCCAGTGTTTTTGTAAAATTACAAAAAAATGACAGAAATATCACCCAACACATTACTCCACATATGTCAGGTAAACTACCAATGCGCCGCCCTGGTGGCGCATTGGTCTAAGGCGCTGGCCTCTGATCATTCTTCCGTAAGGGGTCCGGGTTCGAATCCTGGTCAGGCATGGATGTTGTGTTTGTCTTACGGCACTGGCTCTCTCCCTTCCCTGGAACCAGTGACCCCAAATTAGAGACGGGCGACTGCTTATAGCCCATTGAGTTGCTCATGGTGGTCGTTAAACCTCCAAAAAAAAAATACCCAAAAAGGTTTCTTTCAGTGTAAACCCAGTTGTGTAGAAAGTTTACAAACGTGTCACGCAAGGCAGTAATTACATTAGAACTGCTAAGTGAGCTAAGAAAATCTCTTCAACTGTACTCTGTGTAGAATATAAACATTGCTAGTATACCCCAAAAGTGCCCCAAAACCCAAAATCTTTTCAAATGTAAACATATTTTAAAAAATTTTTATACTAAAAGAACACGAACATTGAATCAAGTATAGACAACAAAAATTAGAAATGAATGCACAAAAACAGAAGTTAACACATAGTTCAGGAGTTTAAGTTCATCTTTAAAATGTCTTTTTCCTTGCTTTGAGGTTTGCGAAGGAGTGCACAACATTGTCGAATGATAACTGCTTGGCAATATCATGTACTAATGACATGATAGCCAGACCATTAAGTCTTTGTTGAAGCACTGTCTTGCCGCCCCGGTGGCGCAGTGGTCTAAGCGATGGCCTCTGATCATTCGTCCGAACGGGGTCCGGGTTCGAATCCTGGTGAGGCATGGATGTTGTGTTTTTCTTACGGCGCTGGCTGTCTCCCTTCCCTGGAACCAGTGACCCTAAATTAGGGACGAGCGACTGCTTATAGCCCATTGAGTTGCTCACGGTGGTCGTTAAACCTCCAATTAAAAAAAAAAATAAGCAATGTCTATCGCAAGTTATTTTTTACCAATGCCATTTTTGAAAAAGAACGCACTACTTAACAGTTGGTTATTGGTACAGTAAAACCTTAACGGACACTCCCGAATAGCAGACACCTCCATTTAACGGGCAGTTCTGTGTTTTTACCTCTGAAGAGCGGACAGCGATTTCAGTCAAAAAGCTAAAAATGCATTCACTGAAGGGAAAAAGGTATGCGAAATTTTATAGCGATGCCAAGCACACTATTGAAATCGTTCCTAGCTATTGTTTACCCTCTATTTCACGTTAATGCTCTCCATGCCGTCACTTGAGTAACCTCCGCAATCAAAGACTAACCGCAGTCCGTTAATCGTTCCCAAAAAGCAGGGTTTGTCTCGGTAGACAAAGAGTATTATGTACTTTCAATGCAGATGATCTGCGCTCGATTTTTGAACTCGTGACTTGTTTAAACTGTGAGGGAAATGAAATGATTTTATTACAGTTGATGAACTGTGTTTTGAACAGACGATAGATGCAATATTTCATTTCTTCACACACACCCAACAAGAACGATATGGTCGAAGAGACAGCAAAGTTCCTCCAGAAGAGGCGGTGGACGGAGCTGCAGAAAAGGTGTGCGACATTAAGAACTTCACAGCCACAGAAAAATTTACTGAAAAACTTCAAATTTTTTTATTAGCAAAAGTGATTGTTAGGGACTAACACTTCTGAACTTGAAAATTCATATTGAAAAAGGGGCTGTAAACGGTGAAAGAAAAAAAATCAAACACTGTTGTCAGTTTTTTTTTTTTTTTTTTTTTTTGAAGGAAAAATGTTAACAGATAAATTGATGAATTAGCTGTAAGTATTTTATCTAAGTTTTAAAACATTTGTTAATCAGAAACATGCATTGAATTACGTATATACATATGTACGAAAATTGCATTTTCTCTCATGTTTGAAAAACTCAAATATTTAAGTTACTATCTACATATATTCGATTTTCATGTACATATATTCAATTTTGTGTCCAGTATTACTAATGTGGTTTCGGAATTTATTACTACATAAATATGCACATATAAAGTATGTATATTATATCAAGAAGAGACCTAAGCAAAAAAAAAAAAAATACATTGTAAAAACCAGTTTAACATACAATCAGCCTATTGAGGCCTTCGCAGAATGGAAATATAATGTAATCAATAGCTTCACTTGTGAGTTGGCAGGTCTGGACTTTTGTTTCAATAGAAATCTCTTTTTCTCTGGAGATGCTAAAAGGTCACTCTCCAAACTACAAGACCTATTTATTTTTACCACTACGGATAAAGCTAGCAATAATTTTGCAATTATCTGTAGAAAGTTCTATTTTGAATTGTTAACTATGGAACTCAATAATAGAGTAACCTACGAGCCCGTAAGTTATTCTACCAAGCAGTTAGAAAATCGGTTTAAGGCATTCTTCAAGAAACTTAAAATTCCACAAACTAGAAGATATGAGCCTGAATTTCCATTTCTTTTTGCAACTGTTAAGTTTCATAAAGATCCAGTGAAGTTCAGGTTCATAGCTAGTGGAGTAAGGAGTCATAAAAAGAAAATAGATCTTGCTTTTGAAGATATCTTGAAGAAGGTTTTGAAACACATTAGAAACTGTACTAATTTGATATACAGAAATTTTTGGATAATTAATAATAATGCAGAAGTAATTTCCACTATACTCAAAGTAAGTCCCTTAGATATTAATAGTTATGATTTTGAGAACCTATATACTAATCTGCCTCTATCAGATATAATCACTACCTTTAAAGAGCTGTATGCAGAATTTAAACTTAACCAATTTGTTAATGTAGGAGCCTGGAACTCTTATCTCAATTGCTGAATAAAAAATAACCATATCTTATATAATAATACTCTCTATAAGCAAGTAAACGGTATACCCATGGGAACATCAACCTCCACGAGTATTGCTAATCTATTCCTGTTCTTTAAGGAATATAAATTCATTAAAAATCACTCCACCTGCTCCGATAACTACCTTTACACATTTAGATATATTGATGATCTGCTGTGTATCAATAATTCAGAAGTTATAGAGTGTGATTTTGATAATATCTATCCTAGCTCTCTTAACTTATGTAAAACCAACCACAGTAATCAGGAACTTGAGTTCCTAGACTGAAGCATTAAGCTTAACAGAGGTAACCCATCTATTAGCTTCTTTGATAAAAGAGTTAATTTTCCTTTCAAAGTAATTAAATATCTACACTGGAATAATAACATATCAACCAAAGTAATTGAGAATGTACTAATTTCTCAGGTCCTAAGAATTTCAAGAATTTGCAGCAACAATTTGGACTTTAATTACCACATTAATATACTATTAGACAGTTTTCTAGAGAACAAAATTCCTTCTTCTTTCATCAAAAGAACTTTAAGAAAAATTATTCTGAATAATAGAGTAAGGTTGGCAGATCTGCTTTAATTTTCTACACAGTTAATAATATGATTCTGACCAATGAAAGCCGTTTGGAAGTTGGCTAGAGGATGCCTATTAACTACTAAAAGGAACCTTAGTGCTATGGATATGAAGGTCCTATTAAAATAAAAAATTAAATAATATAGACAAAATCACAAAAAAAAAAAAGCTTAAAAATCTGTTTATAAAAGAAAATAAAAACAAATAAAAAAAGAAATCTAGTTATTCACTCACTAGAATAGCTATACTAAAAATAGTAAAACTAACATTAAAATTAATAGGATTCTGAATAATCTATAGAAGCTCACGAAGTTGATTTAATACATGCAAAGATTATTAAATACACCACTTGTGTATTTTATAATATTTCTCATGTATTCTGGAGAGTTAATTCTGCTCTTTCTGATCATACAGGTCCACAGTCTTAAATATATATATATATATTTTTTTTTTCTCTGGTTAAAATCTCCGCGAGTTGGTTTCTTTCAGTGTGTGGAGGCCATCAGCCCCACCCACACTGCCCCAGCGACTAGGAAGTGGCAGAGGAGTTTGGAAGTTTGGGGAAAAGGTCGGCCATGTTTCCTCTTGTGTGGAGAAAGTTCAGTTGCATAAGAGGTAAGCTCTCTTCATTGTCTTTGGGTTTTAGGTTTTTCAAGTTCAATGTTTGTACTTCTTGTACTTTTTTCTCTGTTGTTTTTTGCTTTTTAGCATTTAGGCACTGGCAAGTCTGTTAACTTTTTTGCGGGTTTTAACTCTTTCTTTTCTTGGTAACTTTGCGCGTTTTTAGGAAACTTAGGCCAAGCAGCTGGTCAATCATAGTTCTTTTACTTTGCGCTATGTTTTCAAAGTAGTTAAGTTCTTAATAACTACTTAATTATGCACTTAAAGCACTGCTGAAATACTTTGTACATATTGCAACTAATTGTTTATGTCATATAACCTTCACAAAGCATTTCTTTAGTTAATTATTGTCTTTAATTTATTCTCGTTTTTGTGTTGTCAGAAGTTGTGGAGTAGGGGGTTTTAGAATCAAGTTTTCTTTCAAGAATCTGAGTTTTAAATAATTAATATTTCCTTTTTTAATTGCAATGTAAGAATTTGGAATACTTTTGCATTGCTATTCAGGTTTAAATTCTCTCTCAGGCGAACTTGGCATTTCGTTATTGCTGAACATTATTTCTAATTATTATGCTACTCTCACAACTTGAGTTTTCTTTAATCTTCTTCTTTCTGTTTAATAGTAACAGATGAAGAGCATGGGTCGGGCCATGAAAGTTATGGATGCAAGCTAAATTGTTAACTAAAGCTAGGTCATACAACACTGCGGAGGTCATGACATATATATATATATATTTTTAAAAAAATTTGGTGGGCTTATTACTTGCATCTATGGCTTTGCAGAAACCCATTTCCAACTAGGTCTTTGTGGAAGTGAGAAAACGCAGAGTTTTTGCTGGTCCTTGATAAAGCCAAGGCTCAGTATTCTCGACACTTTCTACATTCAGTTGTTATATTATTTATTATTTTTTATTTTTTCTCTTTTTACTCACACCGGTAGATACATAACCTTTTCTATGTTGTACTTGGTATGAGTCAAATTTTTTTTTTTTTTGCTTAGGTCTCTTCTTAATAGAATGTGAATTCTGAATTTTCATAACTGCTGCGTTGCGCGTTTTGATCTTCAGGTTATTTTGCAACTTTCGTTTTAAATTCAAAAGTTTTTCCTTAGTTTTCAGCTTTGCTTTTCAGTATGTATATTTATAGATATAACTTTATTTTTAACAGCAAAAGAATACCGGCCACAAAGTTCGTATTGCGCGATGGCTTTAGTAGACGGTCGTGTACTTCCCAATAGCGGACAGATTATCTGGTCCAGAGGTGTCTGCTATTCAGAGGTTTTGCTGTATTACCAAATATAGTTTCAATATAGTGAATAAATTTAGGAAAACAATCAAATTATTATATATATCAATAACTTGTCAATAATCACATTAAATGTTTCTACTTCAAATTGTTTCATTACGGCTATTGTCATCTGCATATTTTTATTTGATCATGATTTGACAAAACTTCCAGGAGATTTTTCACTTAATGTTTTAGCCATTTCTTCATATTTTTGAAAATTATTTCTTTCATTGCCAATGAAATGGGATAGTGACCGAAGGTTACATCCAATTAACAAATCTAGTGACGGCTTTTGTAATTTAGTACTAACTTTATCGCATCTTTCCAAAATATCATGCCAAAGAGCACACATGAAAACAGATTCGTATTTCATAAACTTTTTTGTAAGGATTTTGCTTTCTGCCGAGGTTCTAGCTTTTTTTTTATTAAATTCTCAGTTACACTATCTGGGGCACTAAAAATATTGTCATAGTCGGTGAACGCTGAACAGTGTTCTTACTCATTAATAATGACCATACCATCTAGTCTTACTCAAGCTTTTTAAGTGAAATAATTTATTATTCATAGTTTGGTTCAAATTGCTGGAAAATATGGCCCATTTATGAGGGGAACTTGAGAGAAAAAAACTTAGCAATGTCTGTAGGTAGGAAAAAAAAAAAAGATTTGGGGCCTCCAGACAATGGAAGCTGTAAATTTAATATGAATAACTGAAATTATTTCTTCGATTTACGCTTTTTGGAACTTTTTTACCCACATGAAGTTTTCAGCTCTCAATAAAATTGATGTTGACACACTCATTTTGTTGGGGACCAAAAACTTACGAAAAATCCAGGCCCCTGAACTGACCGTGGCCCTTTAGCCCCTTCCCTCTTTAATCTGTCTGATCTTTTCTGTCCCAGCTGCTATTATTTATCAATGTAATCCATTAAAAATTTCATTTGCTGGTTTTTGTGTTAAAATTTGCCCTTTCATCCTAATTTTTTTATAGTCTGTGACGGGCTTAAATTTTATTAACTGCTGGGATGGTAAATAATATTAACTGCTGGGATGCCATCTCGCCCAACTTCGAACACTGATTTTTATAAGTGGTCAAATTTTAATTTTATTTCTGTAAAAACATAGCAATTGTTACTCAGGGTTGGAGTCTTCATTGTTCTCCAGCCAATAGCTATCAAATAATTGCCTGGCAAATTCCCTTTTTCAGGCGGAGTTGCCATCGTGTTCCAAGCTTAAATTTAAGAAATTCCTTAGTCAGACTGCGCATTAGCACCAATGCTAAACATAATTGTGACTCCTCTTAACCCTGTTTGCTTAATATATACACTGAGTGGCCACTTTATTATGGCCACCCCCTCAGTACTTCATTGGGCCACCTTTTGCCTTTAATACTGTGTCGATTCTTCGTGGCATGGACTCCACGAGATGTTGATAGGTGGTTTGTGGAATCTGAGACCATGCTTGATGAATAGCACTTTCCAGGAGTGTGAGATTGCAGGGTTGTGGATCCAGCTGTCTGATGGCTCGTTCAACTTCATCCCACAAATTCTCAATGGGGTTGAGATCTGGAGATTGTGGGGGCCACCTAAGCAAAGTAAATTCACCGGCATGTTCCTTAAACCAATCCTGTACAATACCAGCACAATGGCAAGACGCATTATCTTGTTGAAAATAGCCATCGTCATTGGGATAAACCATCCACATGACAGGATGCACTTGGTCCACAACGATGTTTAGATATGATGTGCCAGTCAGACGTTGATCAACACGAATTAAAGGGCCCAAAGCATGTCAGGAAAACATTCCCCAAACCATAACGTTGCCTCCACCAGCTTGAAGGGTTGTAGCAATGCATTTGGGGTCCATGGTTTCGTGCGTTTTCAGCCAAATTATCACCCGGCCATCGCCATGGTGCAACTGAAAACGTGATTCATCGGACCACATAATTTGTTTCCAATTATAGACTGTCCAATCCTTGTGCCAACTGGATATGTTTTCTCTTGATAACTGTAGACAGCAAAGGTGTTCAAACAGGCCTTCGGCTGCCATATCTCATCCGATACAGTGTATGGCCAACAGTGCTTGCAGAGATCATTTGAGGGGATCCTTGATTAAGATGGTCTGTAATTTGCTGCACTGTTTCCCTTCTGTTGTCTGTTACCAGTCTGGACACTCCGTTTCGCCCGAGCAGTCACTAGTCGATAATGACCACACGTTGCACGTAGATACCCAGTTTTTTGGCTGACAGTCCAGTCTTTAAACACTTTAACAACAGTTGCTCTGGAACATTTCAAAAATGCGGCGGTTTCGGTGATACTCGCTCCATGGCTCCGAGCTCCTACAATCATTCCACGTTGAAAGTCCGTCAAATCGCATTTTTTTACCCATCTCGTCACCTAAAAATCACTTCTACTACTGTCGCAAGCACTAAGCTTTCCGTTTTTATACTAGCCTCGCTCTCTGGCTGTAACAGCATGCAGCCATAGCTTATTTGCTTAAAACTGTCAGGTGGTCATAATAAAGTGGCCACTCAGTGTATGCGTATGAAAATACTCAACCTTTCCGTGCAGGGAGAGAAATAACTGATTTTTTTTGGGGGGGGGGGAGCAATTTTTCTCCTCAGATTTAGCGTTGCAGAGCAATTGAGTAATTACATGGACACTTTTCCAACTTTTATTTAAATCATTAATTTATTATAAAAAATTACTAGCTCACCTTTCAATAGCTGTCAATAATACTGTAATCAGTATTGCAAAGAAAAATCTAAAAATATTTTAGTAGATATGTAAAATCATAGACTACTGTCTGACTTAGACCACATCATCACTGCAAAGTGGGACTACATGTGGAAGCTTTTTCTAGCTGTAAGCAAACACGATTAAGTTATGAATAGAATTTTTTTTTAATGCGTAAGCAAAATCGTATAACTCATTAGTGGAGAAAATCCACATGATTGTGTGATCTGGGTATGATTCCCTTCCACAACTTCTTAACAGGGTCAATAACGTGTATGCTACGTGAAAAAATCCCAGTAAAGAAAAGGAAGGTCCCTTGCAATCAGGAGGAAAAGATCACAGGTTGAACATTTTTATATACATCTTTTTAGGCATAATTTTGTTTTTAGATACTTGGGGGCTGCACTGTGAACCATCCCTGTGAAAAACTGAACTTAAATGAGTACCACAATGCTAAACTTGATACAAGGTACACTGTTCAAACCCAGAAGATGGAATTGTAAAATATAGATAAAAAATGGCAGCGATCGGTATGAAAACATCACCAGCATGTAGAAAATGATGCACTGAATAAGATATGACAAAAAAGAGCGTTGGAGATAGGCCCAGAAATATGCATAGGCTGCAGTTTATCATTACAGACAATAGCGTTTTGCCATACCCTACTTCTTTTTTAAATAGAGATATTAATGGAAATTTTCATATTAAACTTTAAATAAGGTTTTGTAATTCAAATATGAGTTTGATATATGAGAAGATGGAATTGTAAAATATACATAAAAAATTACATATAACTTTTCATCGCTAACTGCTATTTTTGCATCACAAAGCTTGAAGTGATCCTGCATTTCCCCCCCCCTTCCTTTTTTTTTAAGTGTCAATCGTGCAAGTTTCGGGAATTCTGTTGTTACTGTAATTTGTCATCATTCTCTTGCTGCCAAGAACAAACATCTTGCTTTAATGATTGATGATTGGGTGTTTTGTAATCTCTGCCAGGCACTACTTATGCTACACAAAGAGCTAAATATGCCAGATTTAAGCCTCAAGCAATGTGGGTTACACTTACACATGTTTATAACCAGTGCTGTATTTGGATCGGGCAACCGGGCTACAGTCAGAGGTGAATTTTCCCACTGATCTGTGCAATTACACGACTGCACAATTTGGTAAAAATTAAACATTATTATTTTGCAGTACTATATTTATAACCAAACAATAGATATAAGTCCTGTGGTATGCAGTTTGATATTTCTTGATCTTTATTTGAGAAATGCTGTAGCTTGTCACCTCAGCCGAACACCTGTGGTTCGTTTCCTTGTTTCCTTTCAATTGCTAACAAAATTCCAATACAGTGAGTGGAGTGGGGGGGGGGTGTCAAAGATACAAGTTCAGGTTTGAACATAGATGCCACCTCTGTCATGATTACGTTCATTTTAAAATTTCATAAATAATAAATAAACAACAATAAAAATAAAGGCACTTTTTAAAGATTTTATCAAAATAAAATACCAAAATTCGATTTTTGAATCATCTAAAAATTGTTAACAAAATATCAATATACACTGGCGGAAAGTAAAAAAAGAACACCAAGAAGGAGACTTCCGATACCAACGAAATTTATACAGCATAATAACGGAATACATATGATAACGTGATCAAAACATCATAGCAAAATACAGCTGTATTTGCTGGTAAACTGAAAAATAACATTTCCATGTAACATGGTTAGTACGAGGTTGAACCGCCAAGAACTGCGTCACACTGTGCAATTCTGGCATGGAGTCTGTCGTACAGATGTTGGATTTAAGTTTGGTACATTGAGTTCCAAGCATCTTCAACCTGGACACGTAAATCGGGGATGGTCGTGGCTGGCCGTGGAGAACGGATAAGTCGTCCCATAAAATCCCACACGTGCTCAATGGGGGACAAATCAGGTGAACATGCAGGCCATGGAAGTTGTCTCACACCCTGAAATACATGTTGTGTTGCACGTGGCGTGTGTGGGCGTGCGTTATCTTCCTGGAAAACACCACGATGGACCGACCTTACAAATGACACAACAACATGCTGAATGATGTTGATGTAGGAGGTGCTGTTTAACGTACCCGGTACAAACACTAGTTGTGTATGGGAGTGATCCTGATCGCTCCCCACACCAGGAGACCAGGTGTAGGCCCTGTGTGTCGCTGGTGGATGCAAGAAGGGTGGAGGCGCTCCCCTGTGCGTCTGCAAACACGCATACGGCCATCGGAGGCTCCCAAGCAGAATCTGCTTTCATCGCTGAACACGACAGATCACCATTGCGTTGTTCAGTGCAGACATTGGTGATACCACTGCACCCGTTCCTGACGGTGGGCTGGAGTCAGAGGCATACGTGCACGTAGTCCTGCATCCAGTAGACGGTTGCGAATTGTTCGCACAGTCACCTCAGGTGCAACGGCAGCTCGGATTTGCGTCGCAGAGGATGTTCTGCTTGACAAAGCCGCTCTTCTTATGCATCGATCGGTCAGCTCGTCAGTCCGTCTGTGACTCCCGGTTCCACGTCTTCTCGTGTGGGAATGTTCCTCGGACCATCTACGCCACCATCGTATCACCACCGATACTTCCCGTCCAATTCGCTCCACAATACGACCATCCGGCCTCGCTCAAAGTCCGATAACTGCTGAAATCGTACACGTCTTCCATGTCCAGGCATTGCAGCTTCTTCAGGGTCTTCGCACGTGTCCGCACGTCGGCGACTGATTACATTCACTTCGCCGTACTCCTTAAATACCACCGACGCTAATTTGCATATTATGCCGTGCGTGGCGTAAGCGCTCACCGGTTGGTCCCGAAATTAACATAACACCTACGTAAACTCGACCCCATTAGCATATGTAAATTTCATGATCGTCCGCCAATTCCTTCTTGGTGTTCTTTTTTCACTTTCCGCCAGTGTATATTAAAAGAAAAAATGAGTAGCAAGAGGAAGGGGGGGCAAATTTCATCTAAATCTGGTCCTGTTTATAACAAGGAGGTCCATCTGTTTAGGATGACTTCTGAGCCACGACTGATCTTTAGTGGTCAGCTGGACTTAAACCAGCATTTGTGCCAAGTCTCAAGTTGAGCACACTAACATTAGGCCACCCTTTGCCTTTAAGAGATGGTGAGTGGTTAACTGGTTTTGGCAAGTGAAATGGAAGGTATGAAATGGATGGAGGAATTTATGAAGCAGCAGACTAGTGAAAATTGGAATCGGGAGCAATAAGGCCCTACCATAACATTGGGTTGTGCTGCACCTAGCTTCCCCCCCCCCCTTCTTTTTCCAGCATTAAAAAAAAAAGACAAAATCCAATTACTTTTGCGGCGTGTTAATAAAAACACCAAATATGTATACATAAGCATCAGGCAATTTCAAAATGTTATTTTACCTTGGACTTCAATGTTAAATCAAGATGGGTGATGCCATATTTGGTACATCTCAACTGTCCCATGTTGTCAGTTTGTCACAATAAATGAATTGAAATAATTCCCATAGAACATGCATCATGAAAGTGTGAATCAGTGAACCTTTTAACCTGAATATACCATTCAGGCCTCTACCATGTTGCCATTCTAATTGAATATCAGCAGTGAAGTCACATCAGTGAAGCATTATGCTGTATCCACCCTCTATCAGTGCTAAATAAATGAGACAGAAGGCAAAAGTTCCTAGAAATGAAAATCTTATTTTTTTTAAAGAGAAAAATAGGTGATACATCTATCAGACTTATTTAAAAATAGAAAGTAGTCACGACTAGACTTTTTTGTGCAAAGTTCATCACAACTTGCATTTCCTTTGACATCTCAGAGTCAAATTTTTTATTATTATAATACAGTACTTTCTCATATTAATGTACAGGGATGGGTTTCCAACTAGGCGCGCGCCTGGGTCTCCAGAGCTTGAGGAGCCCCAAAAGCGTGTAATTGGATTTCCAGTTTCAATATGGTTTTCACGGACAAACAAATCAATCCTTAAAGCCACCACTTTGTATTGTTAATTGATATTTTGCTTTCTGATATTAGTAACATGTATTTTTTCTTGCTGTTGCTGCTACCCTGAATTTTTGAGTTCTTATTGATGTACTTATTTTGAAAAGAATGGTTAAAATAATTTAGCTTTGGTTTTAGTGGTAGGTGACAAAAGTATTTGCACTTCCCATGCTTTTCATATTTTAAGGCAAATTCTTAACTGGCCTGATGTGCTATAAATTGCTTTCATGCTACTTCCAGCCAAGGGAAAACCGGCAAAGGACCATCACACTTGGACGGTGAGAACCGAAAAGTAGGACAACGTAGTGTACGTTTATGCTGCAACCTCGCTCCTGGCACATAGATGCTCGCTCAGGCACCCGCTGCTTGCATGTAGCTGCGATGCTCGCCATGGCGCATTTACCCTGCAACTGTTCATATCGCTTTTATTATTATAGGAATCGCGACTGTATCTGTTATTATCAAACAGACTTTACCAGTGTTACGGCAATTTTTACAACCACTGCATATAAAGCCACCAACTAAAGAAGAATTCTTTATCTATAATTAAGCTTCTCAGCAAATATGACCTGATTCTTAATCAGTTGATAGAAAAAGAAAATGAAATATTTCAGTTCAACGATGTAAAACGATATGTTTAAGCTTTTGGCTACCGAAATTAAGAAGGAAATTATAATAGAAATCAAAGAGGCACAGTTCTACTCTACCATTTTAGATACAATGCAAGACGTAAGAAAAGATTAACAAATGGGCCAAATATTTAGATAAGTCACTGTCATATACAACGAAAATGGAACTCCAGTGGAAATTGAAATTAACGAAAGATTTTTAGGTTTTGAAATGTCAAAGACCAAAGTGTAGTGGGACTGACAGAGGTAAAATGAAAGATGATAAACAAAAACGAACTGCTCCTTGAAAATTGTAAAGGACAAGCTTATGATGGAACCAACAATGTGGGTGGACACTATTCTGTTGTTAAAAATAATTAGAAAAAATATGGGAATTATTAGGAAAATCGTAGTGTAACCTAACTGGGAAAAAGTTGTGCTTGATACGATGCCCTACGTGCCATTAGTTTCAGGTATAAGGACATTTTAGAAGTTTTGACCTAAATCATACTAAAATTTCATAGCTGCAAAGAGAGGGCTTTAGCCCTCTCTTCGCAGCTATGAGATTTTAAAAATGTTTGGAGACCTTTTGATTTTGTTGTGATTGTTCTCATGTCAAAACTTCTGCAGTCAAAGGACGCTGAATTATTAAATGCAGCTGACATGCTACAATCAGCGAGTGAAAAACTCTGATTTAAGAGGAGAATTCAAAAATATTAAAAGCACTTCGTCTATTCTTGCCAACACATGGAGTGTTGAAGATAAATTTAGCGAGACATGGTCGCATCACTCAAAAAAGTTCTTTGATTAAATAAATCAAGACAGTAGGTTACACAACCCCAAAGAGAAATTCAAAATTAATTAATGTCGTTTTTGCAACTATAGACATCACCATTTCTCAAATAAAATTCCATTTTGAAGGACTAAGTTCGATAGCAAATAAATTTCCTTTCTTGCAGTCATGATTTGTTAAATGCAAATGAAAGTGAATTATTCCAGTCAGCTGAGTCTTGAAGGTTGCAGTACAGAGATTATTTATCTAGTGATTT
This sequence comes from Macrothele yani, assembly GCA_039090855.1. Lineage (NCBI taxonomy): Eukaryota > Metazoa > Arthropoda > Arachnida > Araneae > Macrothelidae > Macrothele > Macrothele yani. The sequence continues at coordinate 137,694,333 of CM077002.1, forward strand.
TTTGTCACAAGTACTTTCATTTAGAAATGCTATGAGCAACCAGTTAAAAAATATTTCTGGTGGCTCTGTAGAAGACCTTATGGACCTCATATATTTCAAAAACAGTACAATATTACCCAGTGTTCTGGACCTTGTGACAGCGTTGAAAAATTTTTTTGACAATCCCAGTGACTGTGGGTACAGCAGAAAGGTCATTCTCGAAGTTGAAGTTAATCAAAAAATACTTTCGGTCATCGCACACTTAAAGTAGGCTTGATCGACTTGCGATGATAAAAGCATTTAGAATGACCGAGCCAGTAAACTAGACGTAAAGAAACTGATTGAAATATTCGCTAAGAACGTTAGAAGGGAATCCAGATTTTAGTAATGTTAAGTTTTTTTCATTTTGTGAAGTATGCTTGCTTCTTGAATGTAAAAGATATGACACTAAAAGAAAACAATATCGCTGAAGTATTTAAAACTAGAAAAATGCAAACACTTGTTTTTACTCTTTCTCAAAATTATTGTATTAAAGAATTAAACAGCTTTTAAGGAAGTTCGAAACCATACACTCAAAGATCAGTATTTGTTTTTATTTGATTTGATATCGTGAGCATTTGCCATTTAAAGATTTTGCACTTTTTTCCCTGAGTACTAAGTTTATCAAGGATACTTACCGGAATAAGTGATCACATAATTAAAGCAATACTAAAGTGATCATGGAATCAATATTTATGCCGCCCTGGTGGCGCGTGGTCTAAGCGATGGCCTCTGATCATTCGTCCAAAAGGGATCATTGTTCGAATCCCGGTGAGGCATGGATGTTGTGTTTGTCTTATGGCACTGGCTCTCTCCCTTCCCTAGAACCAATGAGTTGCTCATTGTGGTCGTTAAACCTCCAATCAAACAAAAAAAAAATCAATATTTTTACTACAGCAAAGTTAAATATTTACCCTCAATTTTTGCATTAATTATTACCATGTTTTTTTTGGGGGGAGGGCTGTTAGGAAAATTTTGCGCGCAGGCAGGGGTGTGCAGATATTTTGCGTTACTCCACTGGTGATCAGATAATTTCTTTTTGCCTACAAACTTGTTCTCTTCATAAGTTATTGGAAGTGTTTATTTTGGCATAAATTAGCCTAGTGCAAATTTTGCTATGCTCTCAAGTCTCAACCTTTGTTATGGTGTTTTCTTCGTAATCTGTCAATAACTGTACACAATTCAGAAAAAAAAAATTCTACTTGTCATGTGTGACTGCATTACAAAAATGAACAGGCCACATCTGGTCACCACTTGCAGTGTGGTGACTCATACTTGTTACCATGACAGATCAATATTTCCTGGTGAATTTCAATTATTTGTCATCTTTAATTGGGCTTCTTTCTAAGCTGCAAAACAAGAATGTCATGACAGACAGCGATAAATTTCCATAAAGGGGTTGGTGCTAAAATTTGTTAGGTTTCCCTATTTTTTACCTGCTGACTATTTTTACAGTTCGCATGTTAGGGTGGAAAGACAGTGTCCTGGGAAAATCTCGCCTGTTTCCCAAGGGTTGTTACCTAGTTTCTTATACACTGCTGGACAATTGCTAAGGACGGATCATAAACGGCTATATAGCGCATAAAAAAGTAAGTGTGGTTGGATGCCAAGTGAAATAAAATAATGTCAGAATGCCAGGACATTACAAGAAAGACAATTTATTGTGCTCTGAAATCCAGAAGGCTTTGGAACGTGTTCAAGGGACAAACAGGCCATTTTGTGCACAATACGTAAACGTGAAAAAAATGCAATTACCGTCCGCAGGCGTTCCGGCGTAAGATGTCAATACGGGATATGGCCACCATGGAGGGCGATGCAAGATTCCACACGTCGTTTCATGCTTTGCACAACATTATCAAGCAGCTGTTGGGGTAATTTATCCCATTCCTCTGTCAGTGCACGGATGAGTGTGTCCTTGTTTATTGGAGGGCATTGGCAACCAGCAAGACTCCTCCCCAAAGCATCCCACACATTTTCAATGGGTTGCAGATCAGGAGAACGTGCTGGCCATACGAGGCGTTGAATATCCTCGCTCTCAAGACACTCCTGGACAGCGACTGTTCGATGACATGTTGCGTTGTCGTAAATGAAAATGAATCTATCACCGACAGCACCACGAAATATGCGAACATGAGGTAGCAGAATATCATTAATGCATCGTTGGCCAGTCATAGTCCCAGTTGGAAGCACATAGAGGGACGTACGGCCATTGATCATGATGCCAGCCTATACCATGACACTACATGTCGGATATCGGTCCCTTTCCTGTATGTTTGCTGAACAATATGCAGTACCACTATCACGCCAGATCAGTTGTCGTCGACAATCAGACGATAGACTGTATCTACTCTCATCTGAGATAAGGACAGCAGACCAGTCGTTATCAGTCCAATTGCGATGTTGATGGCACCATTGCAAACGGGCGGTACGGTGACGTCTGGACAATGGGATGCACACAACAGGACGGCGGGCGTATAGTCCTCCTTCATGCAAACGTCTGGCGACAGTTTTTCGGGAGATCCGCCTGCCAGTAGCAGCCATAAACTGATTTGCTACCTCACTAGCTATGCTGCGCCAGTGTCTTTTTGTTGATAGCACTATGTACCGATCTTCTGCAGGTGTCGTACTGCGAACACGACCTCCCCCGTGACGTTTGCTACACTCTCCATTTGTTTGAAATGATTTCCAAAGCCTTGAAACAACACTGTGGCTGACGTCGAACTCCCTGGCAACATCTGTTATTTTTCGCCCTTCTTCAATCTTGCCAGTAATACGGCCACGCGTAAAATCATCTAGGTGATGTCGGGAAGACATACTGAAAATTACAAGTTCGTCAAGTGATTCTTTCCCTTTCAACTTTGCGTTTGAACAACAACGGTCAATACGCGTCAAATCCTTTATATCTCTTATCAGCGCTATGACGTCACGAACAAGTTCAGCAATCCAAAATTTGCATACGCACAACACGTCTTACTGTATCCCGCACTTACGCTAATTTCCACATTTTCCTGCCTTCCATTTTATGGTTGCTAACGTTGCTATTGTCATCCGTCCTTAGCAATTGTCCGGCAGTGTATCATGGTTGCCTTGCCCTGTGACTACCCTGCAGATTATTTTGCAGCACTGTGATATCAGTTTCTCAGTCTTAATGAACTTCACCACACCTGAGTCTTCCGTACAGTGTTCATGAAGATACATATTATTATTGTGTGTGTGTATATATATATATTTCATTTTTTTAGAAGCCAGAATTTTTATGAAATATTTCATTGTGGTTAATGTCTCACTTTAATCACAGGTACTTTGTGGGAATAAATCCTTTGTGTCAATCTAAGGAAGAAAGGGAAGAAACTATGCTGAAGTGAATCCAAAAATTACGAAGCTATATAACGAAGTGAATTTCTCCGTCATTTTTATCCGCGCCAGGATTCGAACCCGGGTCCACTCATTCCGGAATAAGTTGCTCTACCAATTAAGCTACGCGGACATCGATTCTAATTGCTATCTGCCTTTATGTCGTGTGCGTCCTTCTGGCAGGTACGTCACATCTCCTGGTACGTTACATCATCTCCCCCTTATTTTTCTTTCGAAGTGCTGCTCATATTTTTCCTATCTCGCGGTGTGGAAATAACATCACACCAATGCGAGATTTTGAACGGTCGGGTCATCCGGATAGTTCGGGCGCCATTATAACGAAGTGAATTTCTCCGTCATTTTTATCCGCGCAGGATTCGAACCCGGGTCCCCTCATTCCGGAATAAGTTGCTCTACCAATTAAGCTACGCGGACTTTTATTCTGATTCCTATCTGCCTTTATGTCGTGTGCGTCCTTCTGGCAGGTACGTCACATCTCCTGGTACGTTACAGCTATGTAACAGTGAAAGAGCATGACAGTCGCTTGAAGGATGTAAGGCTATAAGTGACACATAATTAAAGAAGAAAAAAATAACATTGTCACTATGTGTATATTTATAAATAACATTGGCTATGAAATAAGTTGATCCATATAATAGTTAAAAAAATGTACTTCACCTAATCAATTGGTTTTTTTTTTGAAAAAATAAAGAATGAAATCCAGTTGATTCAGTACTTTTTCCTTCATATTTAAGTTGATACATATTTATGTATCAGTTATTTTGGTAATGGTAGTCCTAAATCTTAAGAAGCAGATATGTTATTATTATTTTTTTTTTGTCCGAGCACATGGAAAAATATGTGTTGGTAAATGTTTTCTAGTTCTCAGCATATGTATGATTTATTTTTAAAAATACTAATGATTCACCATTGTCTTCAAACTGCTATACACCATTATCTCTGTAGTTCTGACATCCGTTTGTTATACTTGCGAACAACCTGCACTTTGGTTTTGCAACTTACCCAAAATAAACTGCGACTGTCACACCAGAAGTTGTGTAATTTGTAGGGACAAAAAATATTTAAAATGTGGTTCACATTGTGTTGTCATGCAGAAATTAACTGTTTTAGTTGTTCTTTGGAAAATTCCAAGGAAGCTAAAGCATTATAATTTGTTCTTGATTTTCAGTGCCGTGAATGGTTTTAATATTTTGCACAGGACTTAATGCTCACTCACTCTGTGGCAACAGATGGACCAACATGGCTAATGCTTCCAGAGGATGGCCATGGAGATGGCAGAAAGCGCTTGAGGCAATCTGTTGGGGAAAAGCAGAGGTGTGGTAAAGGGATTAGCCCGGACGTGTAATGAGCATTGAGTTGAGGATAGATCTACGAATGAGATCATCATCATCATCATCATTGTCAACCATTATCAATCCACTGCTGGACGAAGGTCTCTCCAAGTTTCCTTCACAACGGTCTGTCTTGTGCCAGTCTCCTCCATGTCACCCCTGCATACTTTCGAATTTCATCCACCCATCTCCCATGTGGTCTTCTGGGTCTTTTCCTGTCCCTTGGAATCCAATCTAAAATTTCGGCTGTCCATCGATGATCTGTCCTTCTCGCAGTATGTCCAGCCCATTGCCATTTCAGGGATTTAACTCTGATCATGATGTCTTCCACTCTTGTCATTTTTCGGATCCACGAGTTCCTCTTCTTATCTCTCCTGGTTACACGAAATATGCACCTCTGCATGCTTCTTTGAGTTGTCTGCAGTTTTTGTATGTCTCTTTTAGTTAAGGTCCACATCTCTGCACCATACGTAAGCACTGGAAGGATGCATTGATCAAACACTTTTCTTTTAAGACATAATGGCATATTGCTCTTGAAAATTATGCTGTTTCTTCCAAAAGCTCTCCAGGCAAGTTTTGTACGCCGATTAATTTTTTCATCAATGTGACCCTCACTTGATATCTGCTGTCTAAGATAAACGTACGTGTCTGTTATCTCCAGCTTTTCTCCATCAATCGATAAATCTTCATTTCTTGTAAAAGCATTGAACATCACTTTTGTCTTCTGAAAGTTCATTTTTAATCCCACTTCTTTACTCTGGTCAGAAAGTTCCTGGATCATACTCTGCAGCTCTGATGGGGTAGTTGCAAAAATGACTACGTCATCAGCAAAACGAAGGTGGGTTAGATAATCTCCATTAATCTTTATCCCCTTTTTTTCCCAGCTCAGCGACTGAAAAACACCCTCCAGTGTGGCATTAAAGAGCTTCAGAGATATGGTGTCACCTTGTCTAACTCCCTTTCCAATTTTTACGTGTGTTGTATTTTCAAACAGCCGAATCTTTGCACTTGCATTTTCATAGATGTTATTAATAATATTAATGTATGCATCTTCAATACCGCAGGTTTTCAGAGCCATTGTAACTGCTGGTGGTTTCACCGAATCAAAGACTTTTTCATAATCGATAAAAGCCATGCACAATGGAAGTTCATATTCCCTCGCTCTTTCAATTAGTTATCTCAGTACGTGGATATGATCTATTGTGCTGTAGCCACTCCTGAATCCAGCTTGTTCTCTCGGTTGAGCCATGTCCAGTGTTACCTTCAAGCGGTGTGAAAGAACTTTAGTGAAGATTTTATAAACTACTGATAGGAGGCTGATAGGTCTGTGGTTTCTGAGATCCTCAATGTCACCTTTCTTATGTAGCAGGATCATTGTAGCTGTGTTCCAATCCTCAGGAATTTTCCCTTCATTAAGGCATCGAGTGAAAATTTGGGCGAGTACTGTTTCGATTTCTCCACTTGCTTCTTGTATGATGTCTACAGTAATTCCATCTTCTCCTGGAGCTTTTCCCCGCTTCATGTTCTTGATTGCATGTGCAACTTTTGCTGGAAGGACTGGAGGAACTCTGGTACTGGTATCTTTCATGATGTCTGGAGTGCATGTATCATCCCTTTCATATAATTTGGAGTAGAAATCTTTCACTCTTGTCAAAATGTTGCCTCTATTTCTTGTTACAGAACCATCTTCTTTTCTCAGTGCCATAATCTGTTTTCTTCCCTTACTGAGATGTCTCTTTGCTATCTTTTGGCATTGGTTGTTTTCAATTGCTTTCCTCACTAGTTCACAGTTGAATTTTCTTAAGTCTTCTGTGATACTTTTTCGTACTGTCTTGCATAGCTCTATATATTCCACTTTGGAAGTCACATCTTCTTTAGTTGTCCTCATCTCTCTTCTTTTTTGCATCAACATTTTCGTTTTTCCTGATAATTTGTTTACATGCAACCTGTTCTTAGACCCAGCTAATTTTGTTGCTGTTTCCATAAGAGCTTTGGTTACTTTTCTGTTAACTTCAGAGATGTCCACTTCTTCCGATGTTAGGCCTTCTAAAGCAGAGAACCTGTTCTTCAGTTCTAACTTGAAGGTATTATGGTGTTTTTTAAGGTTGGTTATGTCAATAGATTTTGTTTGTCTTATGAGCTTGCCACGTTCAAGTTTAGTGTTGAGGTGCATCTTACATCTCACCAATCTATGGTCACTACCTGTGTTGAACTTGTTTAGCACACTGCAGTCTTCTATGACGAATTTTTTGTTACACATAATAAAATCAATTTCACTTGTCATCCCATTTGGAAGTCTCCATGTCCATTTCCTGTGTGGCTTTTTCTTGAAGAAGGAGTTCAAGATAAAAAACCCTTCTGCCTCTGCAAACTCAACGAGAGTATTTCCACGCTGGTTTCTGTTGCCGTGACCGAATTTACCTACTGAAGTTTCATTCTGTTGCCGTTGCCCTATTTTTGCATTGAAATCTCCCATAATTATTTTCAAGTGCTGCTTACCTTTATTATTTAGATGACAAATTTCCTCATAAAATTCTTCAATTTCTTCGTCTTCAGGATGACTTGTGGTGGGTGCATAAGTTTGAATAATCTGAGCCTGGTATCTTTTCGAGAGTTGGATAACAAGTCGTGCAGCTCTGTCAGAGGAACCTTCAACTTCTACAACTTTATCCTTCAGTTTCTTGTTTATTATAAATCCAACACCACTAGTTCTGCCAGTATCTGTCCCACGATAGTAGAAGAGATGTCCACTTTTCAGTTCGATAAGATCTCCTTTTCTCCTTACCTCACTTAGCCCCACGATGTCCCACTTGATCCTTTGTAGTTCCTCTTCCAATTCAAGAAGCCTTGAATCAGAAGATAGGGAGCGTCCATTATACGTAGCCAAGGTCAACATCAGATGGCAGCCTAGTCCGGTCCTCCGGGGATTCTTAGCACCCTCTGCCTTCATGTCGCACTGGCCGCTGCCTTGGCCTGGTACATTCCAGCTGCCGGAGACTGAGGGCCAAGATTTAATTTGTGGAATCATTTTGGAGGGGTTTGGCCATAACTCACCACGCTGGCCAAGCGGGTTGGTGAGTGTGGGATAGAATTTCCTCTAATCCCGATGGTATAATTATTCCGCTATTGGCGGTCGTCAGAGCCCCTTTAGTGGGAACAGGATGCACCACGAGAAGGCGGGGTTGACATTTTTCAAGGAGAGGCTGTGATGTTACGCATCACCTGACCTTACATCCCCGAATGAGATAGAATGGCATAAATAACAATAATAGCTGGTTTGATGTACAATAATGTAAATAGGTTTTTACAGTTTAGTTACAATTGTTTATCTTTTTTAGTACCTGGTTTGGATGTGTGTGAATTTGGTGGTATGTCATAGGTTTGTGAAGTGCATGTATGTTTAATAGGTTTCCTGAGTTGCCTAAGTTTGGATTTAAGTGTTAGTAAAAGAATTCAAGTTCAGTGTAAAATATTTTTCAAGTTATGGTGAACCTCGGGTTATCACAAGAATGCTTTTTGTGTCGCTTAATTTGCTTGTTTCACACGTGTGAAGAACAACAATGGTGAAATGAGGGGGGGCACACCCAGCTGGAACCTCTACACAGGAAACCCAGAATCCTGACGTGCAAGAAAGTGTTCAACAGAAGCTAACCTAAAAGGGTAAGCTGGTATCTATTACTATAGGATTTAACAATTTCATTTCCTTCAAGTTGTCATTCACCCCAGTGATCTTTAGAGCTGCCATTACATTGTTATCAAGCTGGGTCCTGGAGACCCATAGATTTTTAAAAAGTGGCTACTTTGTGAGATATTCTGGGTCCTGTGCAATTATCAAAAGAATCAAGCGAGAATGAATATTTGTACTTACATAAACAAATGAAAGATAAATGTAATGTACATTGTTTGACACTTTAATTTATGCTCTTTGAAAACAATTTAAAAAAAAATCAAGTGCTGACAATTAAATTTCATCATTTTCAACTACATTACTAAATTTTATCATAATGGAACAACCACCCAAAGACTCACTTTTTAAGTCAGCTCAGAACACCAGAGCAACTTTTATTTTTCAAAACACAGGAACTGTGTTATGACTACTCTTGAACAGTTCTGACTTTTAACAAACAATCATACAACTTTTACTAAAGTATAATCGTTCAGTATTCTCATTAAATGTAAATTTGTTTGTTTTTCATGTTTTAAATTTCAGCTATTCCAATATTAAGTGAGCTGAAAGATTTAATAAATTAATCAGGACATTTGTATATTTACATTTAACCTTATATTATATATTTACATAATCTTGAGCAGTGTTCGAATTACCCAGTGGTCCGCTGGCATTGGCCAGTAAAACTTCCATTGGACCACTGAACTTATTGACTTTACTGGCCCAGAAGGCCAGTAAGTTTTTCCCTCACAAGTTCAAAAATTATTTTTTCTTTTACCTTGCTGTATGGTTTTCCTTTTTAGGCTGCAAACTAATGATAGGTTTAAAAACAAATATTGGATAATTCCATTGAAATGATACGTTATTTTCTACATATATTGTAAATGTCTTAATGTTTATATTTTTACGGACCAGTAGGTGGTTTGTTTGCAAATTCTAGTGGTCCACTGGGCCAGTAGAAGATCTAGTTCTAACTCTGATCTTGAGGGATGGTGCCTTTCTGGCTGTTTTCGTTCTTTCCCTAATCCTCATGAATTTGACTTTTGCCAAATGGCATGTTAAAAAAATACAAATTAAATGTGGGGTCCCAAAAGATGCGTAGAATTTGTAATTATGGGTCTTTTTTTTTTTCTTTTTTTTGGGTAACTTACGTGTTGCAGCACTGTCAATGTCAGTAAAACTACATAGCATAGACGTAACCACTGGGGGGTCAGGACCCCCCAGATTTTAAGAGTCAGGGATCCTCATTTATATATATATAATGTGTGTATGTGTGATCGTACTCCCCAGATTTTAAAATGTGGTTACGCCACTGCTACATAGTAAATAATGCATAATTGTTTATCAGGTGAAAATGAATTGACAGTGTGGGATAATATACTTCTTACTCATTTATAAGCAAGTTCAGTGGTATTTGTATTTTGACCATTTTGTTAGACTGAGTTGCCTCCTAGTGATGACCGCATTCAAAAACTTTATATAAATGTACATCGATCAGCCAAAACATTAAAACTACCTTATGGCAACTGTATTCCCTGGCGGAGATGGTGCCTTTCAACAAGACTGCTCCGTGTCACATTGTATAGAAAGTCCTGGGATGGTTCCAAGAACATAACGAGGAATTCCTTTTAATGCCACGGCCTCCAAATTTGCCAGACATGAATCAACAAAGAATTCGCTATACTTGCCATGGCCCCCAATCCTATTGAACAGTTATGGTTTCAGTTGGAGGAAGGAGTACGAGCAGCATCACCTGAACCACAATTTACAGGAACTTGCAGTTATGATAACTAGAGAAACCTATCAACATCTCGTTGAGTCTGTCTCATCAGGTGGGAGGAGGATATACATTATATTAGGTAGGTGATTTTAATGTTTTGGCTGATTGGTGTATATAATTACACTGTATTTTATAGAGTTTGTACAAATTATGAACACAAAAAACTCAAATAACAAATGCACATTATAGATAAGGGAAAACATTAACACATGCAATTTTGCAAAAAATAAGAGGGAAAAATTGTAACAACAGCTTTGAGTGAGTAGTTGAAAGAGTGAACTGTTTCTATATGCATAATATGCAGGTTAGCAGGCAAATTGGGCGTGTGAATCCCTAATTAGACAAAAAAATTAATTATTAAACAATGATTAAAAAAGTCATTAAACCAAATCTAAAAAACTGTGGTTTAACATTTTTGTAAAAAAATAGTCTTTGCACCGTATTTATTTAACAGGCTTTGCCATGTTTTTTCGTAAAAAATGCGGTTTATCTACCGTAATAAATTTTTGGTTGATCTACCGTGTTAAGCCACATTTTCTGGTAGTTTGACCGTTTTTTATTTCCCAATCATTAGACCGTTAATGAACATTACGGTATGGTACTGTAAAATTACGGTTTATTGACTGGCCACTCAGCTGCCGGTGTGTCTACCGTAATTTGACCATGCAATTTTTTACAGTGTGTGACGTTGCATTCCACACACCAGATTGATTGGGAGTTCTCAGGTGCACGTTCTACACCGGATGGCTGCCTGCAACGATTCATGGTCACGGCTGGCCCGTGGGCCATGCCCCCGGCCCTCTTTCGGGGGCATTTCTTCATTGTGACGTACCTGCGAGCAGGACGTACACGACATAAAAACAGATCGCAGTCAGAACGAACGTCCGCGTAGCTCAATTGGTAGAGTGACTTATTCCGGAATGAGGGGACCCGGGTTCGAATCCCGGCGTGGGCAAAAAGGACGGAGAAATTTACTTCGTTATAACCTGTAAAACACCATCAAACTTTTTATGTTCGTTCGTTATGGTGGAGATTGAGTTGTCCTGCAGAATAGCTCAGACAGGTTAATTCAGCGGTGCAATGGGAATGCACTTTTCCTGAATAACTTAAAATGCACGCCAGCATTTTTAACGAAGAAACGCTTTCTTTTCTAATTACTAAATACGATAGCAGATTATGTGTTGTAAAAATTAGAAAATTTGACTACAAAGGAAATTTTGGCGCCAAATTAGCTATTTGTAACATTCAAATATAACTGTTTCCACGGCAATGAAAAAAATTTGTGTTTCTTTCTAAAGATACATTGATACCTTTAAAAAAAACCCCACTCGATTTCGTGTATGTGATATCTCGCCGACAATGTGCTTTCCTTTGAAAATTGTCGTGCTGTACACGTGAAGCAAACTGAAGTTAATTTCTTCATTGTATTTCAAGTCTTGTGATAATTATGCCAGAGACACCTCTATATCTTTATGGTATACAATAATCACATCGACGCTATCAGTATAATTTCTTCCTCTGTTTTGAGACTGCATATATTGCTCTTACATATCAACCACTTTTTCAGTGCACCAATACAAATTCAGGCAGCCCAATGACCGAGTGATCTTAAGATCAGAAACAGAATGCTCATTAGCCCAGGATAACCATTGGCTAGAAAGGACCCGTGCGAATTCCCAATGTGGTTTGTGTGGTGTGCCTGTCGATGGCGCTGGCTACCTCCTTTCCTGAAACCTGTGACCCTAAATTAGGGATGGCTGCTGCTCATACCCTTAACAGTTGCTCATGGTGGTTGGTAAATTCCGAAACAAGACCACAAATTAAGAAAAAGAAAAAAAAAACTCAGTTCTTCTGTCATTCCTCTTACTGAGACTTTAACGCGGTTGTAATTCTCGGAAGGGCACAGGTGAATAATAAAAATTTTATAATTTCTTGTTAAGGAGAAATCAGTAACAGTTTACTGTTGCATGGTCTTTATTCATAATTTATATATGGTTTTCTAAAGTTCTTTTTAACTGCTCTGGCAACTGAGCTGTTTGAAGCGCTGACTTCTGAACATTCGCTCGAAATAGGCCGGGGCCGCCCCCGGTGGCGCAGTGGTCTAAGCGATGGCCTCTGATCATTCGTCCGGACGGGGTCCGGGCTCGAATCCTGGTGAGGCATGGATGTTGTGTTTGTCTTACGGCACTGGCTCTCTCCCTTCCCTGGAACCAGTGACCCTAAATTAGGGTCGGGCGACTGCTTATAGCCCATTGAGTTGCTCACGGTGGTCGTTAAACCTCCAATCAAAAAAAAAAAAAGGCCGGGTTCGAATCCCTCATGCGGCATAGGCAATACATACGCTTGCTTGTCTGACGGCGCTATCTCTCTCTCCCTTCCATGGGATCAGTGTCCTCAAATTAGGCACGAGCGGCTGCTCATAGCCGTCAAAATTGCTCACGATGGTCGTTAAACGCAAAAACAAAAAAATTAACAGGATTTTTTTAATTCCATTTATTGTTTAAATTACCCCACCTCTATAACTGGATAATAAAATATAGCGTAAAGTATGTAATTAACAAATAAATATCTTTTTACGAACGCGAGACGGAAGGATCTTTTCCTTTTTGAGCTTTCCCAACCGTGCTATTTAAATCTGTACGCCCTATTATTAGCATAAGTACCGATGGTGAGTCCAAAGATCTGAAATATTTGGATCACTTTATGTATTCATACGTACCTTTACGACGAAAGCTGACTGGCATTCAGAGTATAGTCGTTGTCCTGGTGTAGGAGGCCATCGTGTTGTACCGTCTTTAGCCATCTGTCAGCCAGTTTTTCGATTTCGCGGCGGTACCAGTTCTTCTCCTTTGAGGCGAAGAACTCCTTCATCCCAGCTGCCACCTCCTCCTGGTTGTTGAAGTACCGTCCGCGAAGGAAGTAGGCCATGGACCGGAACAAGTAATAATCCGACGGGGCAAGATCTGGACTATATGCTAAGTGTGGCATCAGTTCGATGCCCTAAAGTTCCTGGAGTTTGGCCCGGGTCGTACGCACGGTATGAGGCCGAGCGTTTTCCTGGTGTAGCAGAGCTCACTTTCTGTTCACCAGTGTCGGGTACTTCTCCTCCACAACGGCATACATCCGCTCCAGCTGTTCAGAGTACAGATTGGCGTTGATGGTCCGACCGTCTGGAACAGATTCGTAATGGATTATCCCTTAGGAATTCCACCAGACTCAGAGCATCACCTTGTGCTCGAAGCGCCCACGTTTGGCAACATATTCAGGAAGTTGGCCCAGCTTCAATCACTGCCGCTGTGTGTTAGAATTATGGAAATAGACCCACTTTTCATTGCACGTAACAATTATCTTGATAAAACGTACACTGCGCGGGTTCCCTAGGAGTTTCGTGCACACTTCCAGTCGGCGGTTACTTCAGCTGGCGTGCCTGACCTTCGCTGACCGTCGAGGTTTCTGTCACCCAAGCGAAATTTCTTGAACCATCTGATTGCGGTGATGTGGTCCTGGGAACCTTCCACTTTCGCATGACAAATGTTTCGTGTTGCTTGAGCAGCCTTATGGCCGAGGTCAAATTCGTAAAGCAAAAGTTCCCTAAGTAGCCGGTTGTGGCTGTTTATCTTTTAGGCATCCCAACCACAGACAGAAAGACGACATGCAGTGCTGTTCGCAGCAACGACTACCACTTTATATCCCTTTCGACTGACTGCAGTGCGCGACTTGAACTAGTTTAAACACATGACATACCCGCCGCAGCACATGCGTTTATGCAAATTTTAAAAACTTTTTTTTTTTTTTTGATTCAAGGTTTAACGACCACCGTGAGCAAGTCAATAGGCTATAAGCAGTCGCCCGTCCCTAATTTAGGGTCACGTTCCAGGGAAGGGAGAGAGCCAGTGCTGTAAGACAAACACAACATCCCTGCCTCACCGGGATTCGAACCCGGACCCCGTTCGGACGAATGATCAGAGGCCATCGCTTAGACCACTGCGCCACCGGGGCGGCTGCAAAACGTTTGACTCACCCTCTGTAATACGTACCACCTCCCCCCAGTACATGTATATAATTGATCTGTGTACTATCAGTACAAGAACATAATTACTAGCTCATGTTATGCGATTTCTTCGATTGAGAGAAACTGACTGAAATTTCCTGCAGATTGACTATCTTAACTAGTAACAAAACATTTTTTTCTGTTAAGATACTGTAATATAAAAAAAATAAAACATGCCAATAAAAAATTTCGTTTGCTTTAAAGAAGAAAAAAAAACGTTGAAATGAATGACCTCGCATAGCACAAGCAAAAATAAATTTTCGATTTTCTTATCAAGTGCAACAAAATTTGCGTTGAACACACACACACACACACACACACACACACACTTACACATGGTTGGACTTTCGAATCAGAATGCTTATATAGTAATTCCCGACTTAGCTTGTACCATTCCACTTTATTTACATAGAACCTACTCACACCCAACACGAAACAGCAATGGAATTAGTTCACGGTACGGACAATTCTTACTTTTATTGCTTCTTTTATATTAATACCGTACATCCATACGGAAATAATAATACCATTTATTTCATATACAAGATTTACATATTGTGATTCAATGTAAACACTTTAATGAAATGCTCTTTTGATTCATTGAATGAAAGTTTTCCTATGTATCGTAGCAGGATACGGAAAAAAAAAGGATCACGATACTGACAATTCTTACATTTATTGCTACTTTTATACGAATAAGTCCATACGGAAACTAATAATACGTATTTATTTCATGCATACGATTTATGTATAATACTCTGATACAGAATCGTAATGAAACGCATTTTTGATTGAGTGAGAGTTTTTCCACTCATCATGTCTTTCGGATCGGCTGGTAATATTTTGATAACAGCAGAAAATGCCACTTTGACAAAAAATAAAAAATACATTAACAAGAAAATTAGTTATTAAGTCATATACTATAGTAAAATTCCAAAAAAAATTAATAAATGAAAATCAAAAAAAATTAACGTGAACTACTTCCTTTGCCGTTTCTTGTTGGGTGTGAGCAGGTTCTATGTAAACAAAGCAAAACGCTACACGCGAATCAGGAACTACTTGAAAAAGTTTCGATTCGAAAGTGAGATTCCCTTCCCATTACAAACGCTTTCTCGTAATTCCCAAGTTGGCGTGTATCGCTGCGCCATGTTTACGTGCAGCTGACTGACACCCACCATCTAAAAACCAAAAGAGTAATTCCTCATAAATTACATGAAGACAATTTTTGCATACCAAAATAACAATTTCAACTCTGTAATAATACGATTTTTTTTGTACACAAAAATTTAGCTATCTTTATTCTAAACAAAAATAAAATGTTAAGAAAACGCACCGTTTTCCATTCATTTCGATAGGCTTCTGGTTTCCACTTACTTAATACTCCCGGCAGATGCAAATTCCTACGTAAAAGGAACTGCATACAATACTAATTTCGCAAAGAGAAGAACAACTCCACAGATAATTAGCAATGTGTTCTTAAATAAATATCTTTCAAAATTTTTTTCTCCACTCGGAGCATCGAGTAACTTTACTTAATTTCTTAAAAAAGATCAAAATGCTGTTTTGCACGCACAAAAAGGACGTTCTATTATTCGATAATTTTCCTTCAAAAATACTTTCACAATCTGCTCTTTTAAAAGAACGATTCATTATAGCGCCTAATCTATTGTTATTCTAAACTTTTACGAAATATGCATTCCTTTGCTCGTTGATGATGGGTGTGATTCATCTGTATGTAAACCTTGGCCAGCGATACATGCAAATTGGGGAACACGTAAAACCATTTGTAATCGGGAGATCATCCAGATAAAGCTGTATGTGAAGTCACACAGACCCAAAACTTCCAACAATAAAGTACAATTAGCATTACTTCTGAACGAAAAAACTTTATTTAAGCATTTGAAAATTCTGATTCATTGTTTCCATTCTTACAATTGTGTATATACTAAAAAGCATAATCTTATCACAAAGTTTAGATATCAGTTTCTCCAACATAACTTGTTATGTCTAATCAGACAATAGATCTACATAATCTTTGAGGAAATGAGGAAGCGGCAAAACCTGAATTCCGTCTGGAAGATGCCAGCTGTCGTACAGGGCCGTTCTAATAACATACCTGCACATGTGGCGTAAGGACGGAGGGATCCTACGACCATATAGATGATCCGGAAAGAGCTTGTCATAGAAAGGCAGTAACACTTCCAAGCCCGGAATCGAACAAAGACCACATCTCTCGCCAGCAATAGAATATGTTACTTGATGGGGGTTCATAATGTCTTTGAGGACAGCTCTGAAGCAGGCACACATGTCTTTAACTTTATTGCCGAACTCTGATGGCTCTGCTAGGAAAGTCAATGACTTTTGCTCCCACATCTTGTCACATCCTTCTTCGATAATTTGAAATAATATTGTAATTATGATATCAAGAATGTACAAGAGTGGTTCTTTGCAGACTGACAAAACTGCGCCATAACGAAGAACAAGTAAGAATGCTGGCATATGTGCAGTTAGATGGCGTTCTGCAGGAGGAAAGAATCGAAAATTCTGCATTATTCCCTTTAGCGAAACAAATCTAACGTTCTGGATGAGCAGCCGACCTTCATTTGCGTGATGCAAAATGTAAGATGCAAAACAGAAAGATTTAAGGCCGTCATTTTCCCTCTGTTTAAGAATCTCAGGCGGCAATTCTATTTTTGCAAAGGCTATCTCTTGTAATAAAGATGCAACGATTCTGCAACTCTCCATGCAATCCAAAATGGCTGTGATCACAGAGATATCATTTATTTGCCGTACAAAGCATTCTGCCAGCATCCCACGTGCAACATTATATTTGATATGGAAACAGATATTTCCGCTCACTAGCGGGTTTTCTAAAACTTTAGTTATTTTACAAACCCTTTTTCGAAAGTCCTTTAAAGGTACGGTAACTTTTAACTTCTCACAAAGAATCCGAAGGTTCAACACATTGCGTTTGTAGCACCACCCAGGAGGAACAGCATCTGCAAGAAAGGCAATTGTCTTATCCAGAGAAATTTCCTGGTATTTGGAATTACTCACTGCCGTCATTTGGTGAAAGCTTTTGGATCGTCGCACGAGACACCAATACTAAACAAATTATCCAAAAAATTCGAAACACGAAATAGAAGCGATGAAATCTCTGCTGTGTAGTCACAATATGATCCACTTGACTTGACTTCACTTTCTTTTTACTAGTTTGTAGAAAACAAACACGAAGGAGAATGTGACATGAACATGAATGTTCTGGAAAATCATAATTGACTCATTTCTAAAAACACGTAAATTTCTACGAAATATCTCATCTCAAACCATTTAACTATAAGGGAACTGAAGTTTGCACAATCTCTTTATCTACCACAGTGGTTTGCAAATAGTAGAAATGCTAGTATTCTTTGATTTTCCACCAAGTAGAACAATACGTCTTCGAAGTGTGACGTCACAAGATGGTGCTGGGCATAAACAAATGCCTGCTCCTCCATGATTCCCATAACGTTTCAGCGTGATTGCTCAAATGTGCTCATATTTTGCAATTTCTATATCTTTTCTGACAATTTGAAGCTAATTGAACGCGGTGAAAATGCTGTGAAGTCCTTTCATATCCAGTCACTTTATTATGAACCGCATAGCGAGGAAATACGCCATTTATGCTTCTATGAAAGATGAGATATATAGCATCGAGGTACTGTCTGCTTTTTATGTTTATGTTTCATAAATTATTTTATCTTACTTCTTTCAGTTTCATATAATATTTGAACTAACCACCTAAAGCGCCCACAACTTTAAGGCTGGACAGTTTCATGGTTGTAGTAAAGATAGATGAAATGCCCAGCCAGATTGTAATTTCGTAGGAGCATCTGCTGATTCACACAGGTGAGAAACCTCACCAGTCACAGATTGGATTTACCCTTACAATATTTAAATACCTAATGAGCATTTTGGTAAATGAATTTTATCTTACATTATTTTAACTTACAAAATGTTGTAGTCATATTACTTCCCAATCACACACGTCACATAGTTTTCCACACTGGTTAAAAAACTTTACCAATGCACGATATGTAACAAGTCATTTACGCAAAAAAGTCATCTATTAGCTCATATATGGAGTCACACTCGTGAGAAACCTCATCAATGTGACCTTTGCAGCAAGTCATTTACACGTAAATGTAAATTCTCGTCCATCTGCATGCTTACATTGCAAAGTATACATTTTATGGATGCTCTTCAACTTTGTCAATATATTTTAACACCTATTAGTGAAATTTATATTTTGTATAGGGTACGTAAAATCTTCCAAAGACATCGCACGTTATTAAAACTCCGCATGAGTTTGATTGTAAATCGGTACAGAATTTGATATAATAGCGTCGAGGTATAGTGGGTAGCAAAATCTAATGTTCTGAAAACGATAACAAACCGAAAAAAAGAGTCAGGGGGGGGGGGAGGGGTGTTGATCCAAATTGATATTTTACAAACTACAAAAATATGCTTGCTCACAAGAATACCAGTCAGTCCACTTAACCTGACATTTTAGTCCATAGGACATGTTTCCGTTTGTTTCTCAGAAATCTATTCAAAGTGAACAATGATTTTTAACAGTCTGGTGATTACAGTACGTTACGAAACAAAAAATCATATCTAATATATTCAGTTTCACCTCAAAAAATCGATTTTCAGGATTATCAGCAGTCACTAACGACAAAAAACACATTAGCTAACATGTGAACAACGTGTTTATGCCCAGTCGCCGTTCCGTGACGTCACGACTTCGACGACGCATAGATCGCATATTAGCATTAATCACTTAGAAATACTTCAGGCCTGGTCAATTCATCCCGATTTACAACCTACATTTCTTAGAGTATTGGCTGAGCCTAGGCAATACCGTCTAGAAAATACAAGGTCATGCAAAGCCCTTTGAGTAGCACATGTCATCTACTCAAGGTGAATCGACAGTAAGGTTTGCTCAAGGGGGTTAGAATAAGATATCTGGAGATGGCCTTGCTAATGAAGCAGTACCACTTTGCGTGAAGCCTATAACCGCGAGCGACAGCCGTCAAAGTGTGGGAAAGCTGATGGATTTCAATGCTATTGCAATGCATTTTGTGTTGGCCGAATCGCTTTCTTTCGTCGTAAATGTTTCCAATTTCACATCGTAAATTGCTGCCGATGTGTGAGAAAATGCTGAATTTATAAAATTCTTAATTAGTTTGAGACTCCTTCCCATTTTTATTTTAAATTGAAATACACGAATGTTAGTGCGAATTCTAAACACAACATAACGTTAAAATTAAAAACTTCACTCGTATAGACCGTATGCATTGACGTCACGAAACCGCGGTTCGCGTCACTTTTTCGTCTGCTGCTTTCTTGCAGAACAACTAGTGTACAAGTGAGATCAAAGGTGCATTACGTAGGCTACGCAAGTGGGTTATCTGGCGATCAAAAATAGCTTTATTCTGATAAATTAAAGTTATTGGGCAATTGTGGCAACCCATATGCAATTCCATACTCATTTTTCTGAACAATATGGAGGTCTTGCCACGAATAGAACACGGCGATATTGTTAATTATTTCGTTTTTTGCCCTCATGCCTTCACTCCCGAGCAAATGAAATCGTGCAAGTCACTCATAAAGAAAGGTTTATTCCAGTCTTTAAGATCTTCATAGAGTTTTTGAAGATAACGCATCAGTAAATTTATGAACATACCTGTTACAAAATGTAAACTACAACTCTAATGTTTCTTCGTTTCCGGTTATCAATGTCAACTCTGTTGATACGTGATAACCACAAATTTTGGCGCTCGTGAATAAATGTTTTTATAATTCTGATCCCACTTCGTTTACTCAGATGGTAATCTATAATAGGCCACATCATTATCTCTCTCACTTCGGTTACCGCAGCCGAAAATAGCACATAACACCATCTTCCTTAAAGCTCCACAATGCAAATCCAAGCAGTGTTTATACACTAGTTAATCACCAGGGCGTCTGCTAGGATGGTTTAGCCAAGGAGATTAGAATAATACTTCTGGAGATGCCCTGAGTCTCTTAACCGCTAAGCCGCAAACTGTGGGAATTTGACGTTGTTTACATTACACCTATGTAATTTTAACTGTGTGTATTGTGTTGTTTGGGGTTGCATAAACCGTGTTAATATAAAACCGGAAGGAATTATACTTCTTTTACGAGTGAAGTTTTCAATTTTAAAAATATGTTTTGTTCAGAATTCGTACTAACGTTCGTGTATTTCAATTTAAAATAAAAATGGGAACGGGCTTCAAAATAACTAAGAATCTTATAAATTTAGCATTTTCTTACACATCGGAAACAAGTTATGATGCGAAATTCAAAATATTTGCGACGAAAGAAGGCGATTCGCCCAACACACAATGCATTGCAATAGCATTGGAAACCATCAGCTTTCCCACACTTTGACGGCTATTGCTCGCGGTTATAGGCTTCACGGAAAGTGGTACTGCTCCATTAACAAGGGCATCTCCAGATATCTTATTCTAACCTCCTTTGGTTTAGCTTGATGTGACGTCATATGCATACGGTCTATGGTTTGATATTAACAGTGTTTCTGCAACCAAAAGCCACGGGATTCGAACCCACAAACACAACGTCCATGCCTGACCGGCATTCGAACCCGGGCCCTTTCGGACGAATGATCAGAAGCTATCGCTTAGACCACTGCGCCACCGGCTCGGAGATTTCAAAAATACCACCTGAACATTTTTGTTACTTAAAGCGCGGGAAAACGGTTATACTTTTAAATGTTAATTTAGTGACAAGGGGAATTTTTGCTATTTTTACGTAAATTTAGAAGGGAAAACGTACAGCAGGACATATTATTGTTACATAATAAAGAATTGCTTTATGGGAAATAGGAAAAGCATGTCAGCAACATTCCCCAAATATTTTAAATTAAAAATTTAAAACATTATGCATTAAAAAATCTGGTAAAATTTATTCCAGCTCGTTTAGGTCATTTTACGATGGCGATTTGGATAGTGACGTCACAAAGCAATCACCGGAAGTGCAGGATGAGCATAATCTTGTCATCTACTAACCTTGGGAGTAGCATAGACTGGCAAACGTAACGCTAGCGGTTCTGAAACGTCGGAGACCAATTGAGCGTGCAGCGCCGTCTATGAATGGGGGAAAGTTGGCTGTGAACGGCCGCCTGTTGGAAAGCAATATGCTTGATTCAATTCATGACGTACTGCTGAAATTACGTAAAAAGAGGGTTTCCGTACGACGCGATAGCTTTCTTGATCAAATTGTAATTAGTAAGTGCTCACACCAGAGAAAAAGCAAACAAGACTAATAAGCTGGAAAATACGACGCTATATCGCGGCCGGCCATAAACACAGAGCAGATAAATAAAAACAAAAAATGAAAGAAAACTGCTAAACAGGAGCATTTCGTGTCACATATTCTTAAATCTTAAAGATATATCAAAATCTTAAAAGATTTAGAACTGAAATATTCGAGCAAACACATCAACACACTAGTTACTCCCCACAATGGCAGCTTTCAATGTATACCGGAAGTAGCATGCTTTTTGCCAGTCTGTTCTCCTCCAATGTCTTTGAGGACATGGCATTAGAGAGAGATGAGTTCCCTTTTTTAGTGACGTCAATCGGAAACCGAGGCTTCTGATTGGTTTCCAACTTATCGTGTGTGACGTCAAACACGATACCAACATATCAGTCCGTGTAATATCAGAGTGACGTCACAAACGGAGCATCTCTTTAATGTCATGGCATTTGTTTTCTAGGTCTACTTGCAGATTAACTGACGTCGACCAATGCTCTAAGCAGTTACGGCGTCCAGGACAGCTGTATATCTGGATGGCTCTTTTCATAAATGACACACTCTGCGTTGTATCATCGTCCGTAAGGGGTCCGATTTCGAATCCAGTGAGGCATGGGTGTTGTGTTTGTCTTACGGCACTGGCTCTCTCCCTTCTCTGGAACCATTGACAATAAATTAGGGACGGGCGACTGCTTATAGCCCATTGAGTTGCTCACGGTGGTCGTTGAACCTCCAATCCAATAAAAAAAAATCGCACCGTCAGGAGCTGTAGCTGCCGCGCCGGCGGTGGAATTGCTCGAAACGTTGTTCAGTAGTCTGAGATGGATCCGGGTTGGAATCTCTGTTAGGTATGGATGGTGTATTTATCTTACGGCACTGGCTCTCTCCCTTCCCTGAAACTAATGGCACCAAATTAGGGACGAATGAGTGCTTACAACATATTGAGTTGCTCACGGTGGCCGTTTAATCCCCTCCTTCCCAAAAAAAAGCCCCCCAGAAACTCCAGCTTGGAGACGGGAAGATTCTATGACTCCGCTGCTAAGCATGAGAAACACTAGCAGCAGTTTGTGATGTCACGATGCTGATATCTCGTCGAGGGTCACACGAGATCTTTCTTGCATTGGGCTTTGAGCTACGGTGCTGCTGTTGTTTACATCTGGGAATGCTATCATGACGTCACCAAAGCAGTGTTTTTTTTTTTTTTTTCGATTGGAGGTTTAACGACCACCGTGAGCAACTCAATGGGCTATAAGCAGTCGCCCGTCCCTAATTTAGGGTCACTGGTTCCAGGGAAGGGAGAGAGCCAGTGCCGTAAGACAAACACAACACCCATGCCTGACCGGGATTCGAACCCGGACCCCTTACGGACGAATGATCAGAGGCCAACGCCTTAGACCACTGCGCCACCGGGGCGGCACCAAAGCAGTGTATTGACTTTAGTTGTGACGACATGCATTCCTCATATCACTTATTTATTACATCAGTATTGAACAAAACTAAAGTTTTTGTATCCATGTGTTTTTAATGATTTTGCTTTTGTTGAATGTTTTCATTCTTGCACCACAAGGACAAGCGCTAATTTCATTGCGTACCAATATCGGGACGTCATTCATTCTACCTACATTGAAGTCAGCTTATTTTTTTTCTTGAATGGAGGTTTAACGACCACCGTGAGCAACTCAATGGGCTATAAGCAGTCGCCCGTCCCTAATTTAGGGTCACTGGTTCCAGGGAAGGGAGAGAGCCAGTGCCGTAAGACAAACACAACATCCATGCCCGACCGGGATTCGAACCCGGACCCCTTACGGACGAATGTTCAGAGGCCAGCGCCTTAGACCACTGCGCCACCGGGGCAGCGAAATCAGCTTATCGCAAAGACCTTGGAGGAGAATAGAGTGGCATACAAACTACTTCAGGGATTTTTTTCTTTATTGGTGTTTAACTACCCCCGTGAGCAACTCATTGGGGCCGAGGTTTAACGACCACCGTCACCGTCAGCAACTCAACGGGCTATAAACAGTCGTCCTTCCCTAATTTAGGGCCACTGGTTCCAGGCAAGGGAGAGAGCCAGTGCCGTAAGAAAAACACAACATCCATGCCTCACGGGGATTCGAACACGGAACCTTCACGGACGAATGGTCATAAGTACTGCGCTACCGAGTGGCCACCGGGATAACCCGGACCCCATCTAGGACGAATGATCATTATTCATCCCATAGACCCCTGCGCCACCGGGACGGCCCGGTATTCTTTGAAAACAGGATGTTTCGCCATTAGAGTGGACGGAAAGCGGTTGATGTTGCTAATATATATATATGGGATGTAAGGTCAGGTGATGCGTAACATCACAGCCTCTCCTTGACAAATGTCAACCCCGCCTTCTCGTGGTGCATCCTGTTCCCACTAAAGGGGCTCTGACGACAGCCAATAGCGGTATAACTATACCATCGGGATTAGAGGAAATTCTATCCCACACTCACCAACCCGCTTGGCCAGCGTGGTGAGTTTTGGCCAAACCCCTCCAAAATGATTCCACAACTTAAATCTTGGCCCTCAGTCTCCGGCAGCTGGAATGTACCTGGCCAAGGCAGCGGCCAGTGCGACATGAAGGCAGAGGGTGCTAAGAATCCCCGGAGGACCGGACTAGGCTGCCATCTGATGCTGTCCTTGGCTACGTATAATGGACGCTCCCTATCTTCTGATTCAAGGCTTCTTGAATTGGAAGAGGAACTACAAAGGATCAAGTGGGACATCGTGGGGCTAAGTGAGATAAGGTGAAAAGGAGAAGATCTCATCGAACTGAAAAGTGGACATCTCTTCTACTATCGTGGGACAGATACTGGCAGAACTAGTGGTGTTGGATTTATAATAAACAAGAAACTGAAGGATAAAGTTGTAGAAGTTGAAAGTTCCTCTGACACAGCTGCACGACTTGTTATCCAACTCTCGAAAATATACCAGGCTCAGATTATTCAAACTTATGCACCCACCACAAGTCATCCTGAAGAAGAAATTGAAGAATTTTATGAGGAAATTTGTCATCTAAATAATAAAGGTAAGCAGCACTTGAAAATAATTATGGGAGATTTCAATGCAAAAATAGGGCAACGGCAACAGAATGAAACTTCAGTAGGTAAATTCGGTCACGGCAACAGAAACCAGCGTGGAAATACTCTCGTTGAGTTTGCAGAGGCAGAAGGGTTTTTCATCTTGAACTCCTTTTTCAAGAAAAAGCCACACAGGAAATGGACATGGAGACATCCAAATGGGACGACAAGTGAAATTGATTTTATTATGTGTAACAAAAAATTCGTCATAGAAGACTGCAGTGTGCTAAACAAGTTCAACACAGGTAGTGACCATAGATTGGTGAGATGTAAGATGCACCTCAACACTAAACTTGAACGTGGCAAGCTCATAAGACAAACAAAATCTATTGACATAACCAACCTTAAAAAACACCATAATACCTTCAAGTTGGAACTGAAGAACAGGTTCTCTGCTTTAGAAGTCCTAACATCGAAAGAAGTGGACATCTCTGAAGTTAGCAGAAAAGTAACCAAAGCTCTTATGGAAACAGCAACAAAATTAGCTGGGTCTAAGAACAAGTTGCATGTAAACAAATTATCAGGAAAAACGAAAATGTTGATGCAAAAAAGAAGAGAGATGAGGACAACTAAAGAAGATGTGACTTCCAAAGTCGAATATTTAGAGCTATGCAAGACAGTAAGAAAAAGTATCACTGAAGACGTAAGAAAATTCAACTGTGAACTAGTGAGGAAAGCAATTGAAAACAACCAAAGCCTAAAGATAGCAAAGGGACATCTCAGTAAGGGGAAAAACAGATTATGGCACTGAGAAAAGAAGATGGTTCTGTAACAAGAAATAGAGGCGAAATTTTGACAAGAGTGAAAGATTTCTACTCCAAATTATATGAAAGGGATGATACATGCACTCCAGACATCATAAAAGATACCAGTACCAGAGTTCCTCCAGTCCTTCCAGCAGAAGTTCCACATGCAATCAAGAACATGAAGCGGGGAAAAGCTCCAGGAGAAGATGGAATTACTGTAGACATCATACAAGAAGCAAGTGGAGAAATCGAAACAGTACTCGCCCAAATTTTCACTCGATGCCTTAATGAAGGAAAGATTCCTGAGGATTGGAACACCGCTACAATGATCCTGCTACATAAGAAAGGTGACATTGAGGATCTCGGAAACTACAGACCTATCAGCCTCCTATCAGTAGTTTATAAAATCTTCACTAAAGTTCTTTCACACCACTTGAAGGTAACACTGGACATGGCTCAACCGAGAGAACAAGCTGGATTCAGGAGCGGCTACAGCACAATAGATCATATCCATGTGCTGAGAGAACTAATTGAAAGAGCGAGGGAATATGAACTTCCATTGTGCATGGCTTTTATCGATTATGAAAAAGTCTTTGATTCGGTGAAACCATCAGCAGTTACAATGGCTCTGAAAACCTGCGGTATTGAAGATGCATACATTAATATTATTAATAACATCTATGAAAATGCAAGTGCAAAGATTCGGCTGTTTGAAAATACAACACACATAAAAATTGGAAAGGGAGTGAGACAAGGTGACACCATATCTCCGAAGCTCTTTAATGCCACATTGGAAAATGTCTTTCAATCACTGAACTGGGAAAACAAAGGGATAAAGATTAATGGAGATTATCTAACGCCCCTTCGTTTTGCTGATGACGTAGTAATTTTTGCAACTACCCCATCAGAGCTGCAGAGTATGATCCAGGAACTTGCTGACAAGAGTAAAGAAGTGGGATTAAAAATGAACTTTCAGAAGACAAAAGTGATGTTCAATGCTTTTACAAGAAATGAAGATTTATCGATTGATGGAGAAAAGCTGGAGATAACAGACACGTACGTTTATCTTGGACAGCAGATATCAAGTGAGGGTCACATTGATGAAGAAATTAATCGGCGTACAAAACTTGCCTGGAGAGCTTTTGGAAGAAACAGCATAATTTTCAAGAGCAATATGCCATTATGTCTTAAAAGAAAAGTGTTTGATCAATGCATCCTTCCAGTGCTTACGTATGGTGCAGAGACGTGGACCTTAACTAAAAGAGACATACAAAGGCTGCAGACAAGTGCATACTTGGTGTAACCAGGAGAGATAAGAAGAGGAACTCGTGGATCCGAAAAATGACAAGAGTAGAAGACACTATGATCAGAGTTAAATCCCTGAAATGGCAATGGGCTGGACATACTGCCAGAAGGACAGATCATCGATGGACAGCCGAAATTTTGGATTGGATTCCAGGGGACAGGAAAAGACCCAGAGGAGGACCACATGGGAGATGGATGGATGAAATTCGAAAGTATGCAGGGGTGACATGGAGGAGACTGGCACAAGACAGACCGTTGTGGAGGAAACTTGGGGAGACCTTCGTCCAGCAGTGGATTGATAATGGTTGACAATGATGGTGATGATGATGATATATATATATATATATTTTAGCAACATCAACCGCTTTATTAGTATATATATATCATCATCATCATCATTGTCAACCATTATCAATCCACTGCTGGACGAAGGTCTCCCCAAGTTTCCTCCACAACGGTCTGTCTTGTGCCAGTCTCCTCCATGTCACTCACGCATATTTTCGAATTTCATCCACCCATCTCCCATGTGGTCTTCTTTGGGTCTTTTCCTGTCCCTTGGAATCCAATCTAAAATTTCGGCTGTCCATCGATGGTCTGTAATTCTGGCAGTATGTCCAGCCCATTGCCATTTCAGGGATTTAACTCTGATCATGATGTCTTCCACTCTTGTCATTTTTCGGATCCACGAGTTCCTCTTCTTATCTCTCCTGGTTACACCAAGTATGCACCTCTGCATGCTTCTTTGAGTTGTCTGCAACCTTTGTATGTCTCTTTTAGTTAAGGTCCACGTCTCTGCACCATACGTAAGCACTGGAAGGATGCATTGTTCAAACACTTTTCTTTTAAGACATAATGGCATATTGCTCTTGAAAATTATGCTGTTTCTTCCAAAAGCTCTCCAGTCAAGTTTTGTACGCCGATTAATTTCTTCATCAATGTGACCCTCACTTGATATCTGCTGTCCAAGATAAACATACGTGTCTGTTATCTCCAGTTTTTCTCCATCAATCGATAAATCTTCATTTCTTGTAAAAGCATTGAACATCACTTTTGTCTTTTGTCTTAAATCATGAAATTAGCATTTCTAAATGTTAAATAAACAATATTATTAATAATAGAGGGGGGGGGGAATCGGCAAGCATTGCTTTTAACAGGAAAAAGAACACCAAACAAATATCAAAAAAAGATACGTATTTTTGCGACTATTTCAAAAGTAAGGTTTCTGGTCTTTTGAAGAAAATCCACCGAAAGCGAACGCATTCGCTAGTTATCGAGAGTTCTTGGGGTTCGATCCCAGCGGTGTCGGATGAACAATTTTTCAGTTGCTAGGCGCTGGTTATAATAACGTAGACAGAGGCATGTTCAATAAGTAATGCCTCCGCGCAAGTGTCTCGCGCATGACTTGTTGTCTAGCAGCCAATCAGACGACAAATAATTCTTTGTACCATAACTTCATTTTACTGCGTAATAGAACACCGTGTATCTATCTATTTCTTCGTATTTAATTGTGTTTTAAATGGATGATGCTTTTTCAACTGTGCCGACTGCTGTCAAATAACGATCAGCTGTAGAGTTTTTAACTCATGAAAATCTATCTCACAAAGAAATTTAATATACTTAACTTCAGGTCATCAGCGCCGCAGTAACACCCCGCTTTATTGACATAAACTTGCACACACTCCTACCATCTTTTTTTTTTTTCTTCAAGCAAAGAACAAATTTTCATTAATTCTAGACGATGTGTGCAACAAACATTACGCATATTTCGAAGAACCCAACTTCCAGTACATCCGGTTTTGCGTTCTGGCGCCGTGACGGTGATCAAACTTGTGCCCCCTCACTCCGGAGTAAGTTGCTCTCCCAACTAAGCTACATGGACGGAATGTATCGCTGAAAATTTGTCATCTGGACACGTGCATTACCTCTGTGGTACGTCACATATTATAATTAACCTTTCAGGAATAAATTACTAGCCATTTGCGCAATAAATATCCCCGTTTCGTCTTTTTAAGCTGAGAATTTCTGTTCTGCACTTCATGTATCGATCTATTATTCATTTCATGTTTTAAATATGTTCTATAAGGGAAAAGAATGTTCTAAATTGTGCGGTTTCTTTTTCCCTCTATGTTATTAGTTATTAGTGCTTCCTTAGCAGCGGAACTTTTTTTGTTTTTTTTTTCGCGGCGAAGAGGTGTGTGTGTGTGTGCGGGCCATGTGTAAACCGAGCGCATTGAAAAGCGGAATTATTTTAAGAGCTGATATTTGGAAGTCCATCTGAACAGACATTTTATAAATAAATCTTTTAAAATTGCTTATTATGGATAACTCATTGTTAATTTACTATTGTAAAGTTTCCATTTATTTATTAGATACTGTATATTTTCCTTATGTTCAGCTTCTTCCTATTATGAATTTTTCAATATCTCGTATTGTTTCTTTTACCCTACCTGTATAACCCGCTTTAAGATGTGTAAATCAATCAATCAACAAAGGCCAAGAAAAGCTTTAGACGGGTTCTCGGAAACAAGCAATTACCTGGGTATAAGATTGTAACACTTGACTCATGGCTAAAGCTTTTCCTACACGACGGGAAAAGTGATGCAATACGTGAGTCCTAACAAAAGTTCTGCACACTGTCCATTTTTAAGAAAAGTGTGAAATAATGGAGAAAACTTACCTTATTGCAGTTCAATGTGCTCTCCTCCGCTGCTACTGATAGCTTGCCAGCGGTGAAGTAGGTCCTGGATGTCCCGTAGTACGCCATCTTTGTCCAGCTGTCGTATTACTCGGGTCACGTCCAATGACAGTTCGTCCAGCGATTCGTAACGGATGCCACGGAGCCGATTTTTCGACTTTGGGAAAAGATGAAAATCGGTTTGACTGAGATCAGGGCTGTGTGGTGGGTGGGACAAAGTTTCCCAGCCATATTTCGACAAGAGTCCCCGTACCGACGCTGCATCATGACACGATGCGTTGTCATGATGCAAAATAGCTCCCGCTTCCAACAAGTTGGGGGGCGATTTTGACGAATTATCGGTCTCACCGTTTCCCTCAGAGAATCACGATAATATTGTGCTTTGGCATTTTGACCTACCGGCACTCGATCAGAGACCACAACATCCTGGGAATCGTACGCAAAAATCATCATTTGCTTCACTTTGGATTGTTGCCGACGTCACTTTGAGGGCGTGGGAAACTTTGATGCCTCCATTCCGCTGATTGTGACGTCAGTTCCGGCTCAAAATTACGAATCCAAGTCTCATCAGGTATCGCCATCCCTTTCGAACCTGTAGAGATGATTCTGAGCGATATTCACTGTGGCTGCATTCTGCTTGTGTGTGAGAAAATGGGACACCCTGAAGCTCACCCACGAGTTGCTGGATGCCCCATCAACTCACTTCTTTTCCCCAGTGAGCCTGTCAACATCCTCAGTGGTCAAAACCTTCTTTTTCTCTTTCTTTTCCCAGTAAGTCGGTCAGAATCCGATGAACAGACAGGGTGGACAGATTTGCCTGATGAGCAATCTCCTCGACTGTCAAACGGCGATTCCCTTCGAAAAGCGTTGCAACAATGGTGAGAGATGATTTGTCTGTCTCCGTTTGAGGTCGGCCTGAGCGGTGATCATCTTCGATGCTGCTTCGGCCCTCCCGAAAGAGCGATGCCTAGCGAGAAATCGTTCTTCGATCAAGAGTTCCTACTCCCCGAACTTTTTGGCAAGGCAGTGTGGATCTGTGTCGGAGTCCCCCCCCACCCCCGCGCAGAGTTTCTATTTTCACGTACGACCGCTAGTTTAACCCCGTGACTCAACCTGAGGAGCTGCACGCTTCTATTTAAAAATCCTACCACGTCCACACAGCAAATGATAGCGCGTCGTTCTGGCACCACAGCGTTGCAAAGAGCCTGACCTTGACATGACGCAATCATTTTCCCAAATGCGTTATCCACTTTCATTTTAGATTAACGTGTGCAGAACTTTTGTTATGACCATCGTATAAAGAAAAGCACGTGCCAGTTGTTTTGTTTTCTTTTTTTTTTTTAACAAAAGGCGTAATAAAAAGTGCAGGCAGCAGCTGGCTTCTAACCATTCGTACGAGATCGGCTTGGGTTTAAGTTCGAATGAGGCATGGCGGGATGTTTTTCTGAGGGCCCTGTCCTTTTCTTTGAAGAAGTGACACTAAATTGTGGACGGGTCCTAAACACAGCATTTCGTCTTGCTGATCGAATTTGTGCTCGATCGTTACCCTTTCTTGCATATGCTTGGCTACTCCAAACAAAGCATCCACCTACTCACTTGCCTCCTGTGTGTCATTACATTTTTCTTCTTGTGAAGTTCACTGTCTATGCTTTCCATCTTCAACAACGCTTCCCTGCCCTTATTCCAACTCCTCAGGAGGCAAGTGCTATAATTTGGAGATGCTTCCTAGCACGGTTAACCTCTCGCCTCCAAATGGAGCACTCTCGTGCTGCCTCAACAAACACCGATAGCGTTTTTCAATCCACCTGGGCCCAATCGGCTGGGTGGTTCCATATCCACAATTTGCAGTTACATGTCAACATATAAGTGGGATTTTTGTTGTCGCCCACGTTCACTGTAACAAATCATGTTTTTCGTATTAATTTTGGTGCTTCGCTATTTGTGATTATTCTGTTTTATGTGCCATTGGAGATAGCTCACCATGTTTCCCATGTTCTCTTCGATAATGTTGGATTTTATGTTGTTGTATATAATTCTTCCTTCTGCACAGTTTACTGCCCACGCAATGCCCCCTTCATTATGTTGAATATATTTTTAAAATATTAGTCACTGTGTGTATAATTTAATGTAACAAGATGCCCTTCTGAGTACATTTAGCGTTATTTCCATTTGTCACTGAATACTTCTGTACATATGTTGTAAATTTTGAATGTATAGCATCACTGTTGCATTTCTGTTTCATGAGAAGCTGCCCTTCTGGGTATGTTTAGCGGCTTTCTTCCTTGTCACTGTATTGTTCTGAACATATGATATGAAACTTGTGCATTGCATTACTGTTCGATTTCTGTTTTTTTTGTAAAGTTGCTCTCCTGGGTCCGTTTAGCATATTTCTCTCTTGTCACTGCATAATTCTGTACATATGATTAGTATTTCTGCTTATTTGTTTCTACCATTACTGTGATATCTCCAAATACTGTTGCACCTGTTAGTTCCTTCTCACCCATGGTCTTTTATGTGAATTAGTACCTTGTGCATGTTTAATCTTTAGTATGGTAGTAATGCTTAATTGGAATTTGTGCATAGTATAGAATCATGTCTTTCCCTGTCTACAATGCTGTAGGTAAACATTTTCATTTGTATCGCTCGTGCTTTATTGTCTGCCTCTCCTTCGCCCTACGTGGCGAAATAATTTTATGATTTTAACAATATTTTGTTTTACGTTTCACTGGAACTTTCCAGCTGATGTATATTCCACTGTATTTATTGGCAGATTCCATTGTCATGTACATAGAAATGTTATTTTACTGAAGAATAAAGGCAATTTTGAAGTGTGGACGGGCGACAGCCCTTATAACACTAAGAGTTGTTCATGGAAATCGTGAAACCCTAAAACGAAAAAATCAAAACGGCAAAGTAGCAAATGTGCTGCAGCCTACAACGTAGAACTACGTAAACAGTCACTATTTCATGGCACTATCTCACTAGTTCTACGTCCTTATATATTTAGCGGAGGATGGTTGACGCAGCCCTACGCTGTAGGTTGCGGTGCAGTTGCTACTGTGCCCCTTTGATATTTTTCAGATATAAAAATTTTAAGAAACAAGTTTGTAAAACCATGCAATGCATTAATTATAATACGCTTTGCAACATACCAGAAATCATAGGAAAATGCCTTGGCTTTGTGGGGACTAAACTATGGTATAACGTTTGAGGTTCACATATATCAAAATTAAATATCTTTGTGCCCGTGTTACCTATTTCTTTTATCAAGAGCACGAGCCGTTTTATAATTAAAAATCCCATTTAAATCGGGTAATTTTCACGGAAGGTATCGTGCGAAAATAATGGCTAACAAATCTCGCACATGCTCACTACCCGCAATGGCTAACAAAAAATATTTTTGACGGAACTGCTTCCAAAGTCTTTACGGAGCAATACATTCTATTTCGTCGCAATCGAAGACTTCTTAGTCAAGTTATGAGGATAATGGCTGTGGAATAAATCTCGCTCCTGTGCCCTGACCTTTGACCCATTTCGATGATATTCAACAGAATTGGTTGAGTATACCTCCGGAACAACAGACTAAAGTTTTTTCGCAATAGAAGCATTTTTAGTCAAGTTTTGAGGATTATGGCTGTAGAATAAATATTGCTATTGTGCGCTGACTTTTGACCCTATTTCGATTATATTAAACAGAACCGGTTCAGTATATCTCCGAAACACCATGATAGAGTTTTGTTGCAATCGAAGCATTTTTACGTAAGTTTTGGCGCATAAGGGCGATGGAATGGATCCCCTCCTATGTCCTGACCTTTGATCCTATTTCGTCCATTTTCAATAGGGTGGGTCCCAACGTTTTCCCTACCATATACTAAAATTTCATCGACCATTTATACGCGAGTTATCCTGCTGACAGACAGACAGACGGACAAAGCTGGAGCATATACGCTTCGGCAACCTACGGTTGGTAAGCGCAAATAAATCGAAAGAAATGTTTCACTTTATTTACTTAAAAGCAACTTATTTTATATACAATTCACAGTAACTTATGCTGGTTATAAATTAATGTTAGTAGAAGTAGGAGGCGTAGCACCATCGTTGTCAGTAGTTATTGGTACAATTGTTTCAGAAGAAATCATTCTTCAGAAACAGTTTTTTAAAATTTTCTTAGTTGCCTTGTAATAAATCTGTCGATACGTCTCGGTCCTAATGTATCCTTCTTGTTGTTGCACTTCTTTTTGTCTAGATTCAGAATGCATCGGCGGTGCAAAGCTTTGAGACGTAATACATTCATTATACAGCGAAGCTGTGAAGACTAGTGACGTACTTTTTTGTTGTTGCTCTTGTTCTTATCCAGATTCTGAATGCATCGGCGATGTAAAGCTTTGAGACGTAATACGTTCATTATCCAGCGAAGTTGTAAAGACTAGTAATGTACTCTTCTTGTTGTTGGTTTTGTTCTAGTCTAGATTCAGAATGCATCGGCGATGTAAAGCTTTGAGACGTAATACGTTCATTATCCAGCGAAGTTGTGAAGACTAGTGATGTACTCTTCTTGTTGTTGCTCTTGTTGTTGCTCTTGTTCTTGTCTAGATTCAGAATGCATCGGCGCTGTAAAGCTTTGAGACGTAATACGTTCATTATTCAGCGAAGTTGTGAAGACTAGTGATGTACTCTTCTTGTTGTTGCTCTTGTTGTTGCTCTTGTTCTTGTCCAGATTCAGAATGCATCGGCGGTGTAAAGCTTTGAGACGTAATACATTCATTATCCAGCGAAGTTTTGAAGACTAGTGATGTACTCTTCTTGTTGTTGCTCTTGTTCTTATCCAGATTCAGAATGCATCGGCGGTGTAAAGCTTTAAGACGTAATACATTCATTATCCAGCGAAGTTGTGAAGACTAGTGATGTACTCTTCTTGTTGTTGCTCTTGTTCTTGTCTAAATTCAGAATGCATCGGCGGTGTAAAGGTTTGAGACGTAAAACATTCATTATCCAGCGAAGTTGTGAAGACTAGTGATGTACTCTTCTTGTTGTTGCTCTTGTTCTTGTCTAGATTCAGAATGCATCGGCGGTGTAAAGCTTTAAGACGTATTACGTTCATTATCCAGCGAAGTTGTGAAGACTAGTAATGTACTCTTCTTGTTGTTGCTCTTGTTCTTGTCTAGATTTAGAACGCATAGGCGGTGTAAAGCTTTGAGACGTAATACATTCATTATTCAGCGAAGTTGTGAAGACTAGTGATGCACTCTTCTTCTTGTTTCTCTTGTTCTTATCCAGATTAAGAATGCATCGGCGGTGTAAAGCTTTGAGACGTAATACATTCATTATCCAGCGACGTTATGAAGACCAGTGATGTACTCTTCTTGTTGTTGTTCTTGTTCTTATCCAGATTCAGAATGCATCGGCGGTGTAAAGCTTTTAGACGTATTACGTTCATTATCCAGCGAAGTTGTGAAGACTAGCAATGTACTCTTCTTGTTGTTGCTCTTGTTCTTGTCTAGATTCAGAATGCATCGGCGGTGTAAAGCTTTTAGACGTAATACGTTCATTATCCAGCGAAGTTGTGAAGACTAGCAATGTACTCTTCTTGTTGTTGCTCTTGTTCTTGTCTAGATTCAGAATGCATCGGTGGTGTAATACGTTCATTATCCAGCGAAGTTGTGAAGACTAGTGATGCACTCTTCTTCTTGTTGCTCTTGTTCGTGTCTAGATTTAAAATGCATCGGCGGTGTAAAGGTTTCAGACGTAAAACATTCATTATCCAGCGAAGTTGTGAAGACTAGTAATGTACTCTTCTCGGTGTTGCTCTTGTTCTTGTTTAGATTCAGAATGCATCGGCGGTGTAAAGCTTTGAGACATAATACATTGATTATCCAGCGAAGTTGTGAAGACTAGTGATGCACTCTTCTTCTTGTTGCTCTTGTTCTTGTCTAGATTTAGAATGCATCGGCGGGGTAAAGGTTTGAGACGTAATACATTCATTACCCAGCGAAGTTGTGCACACTGGATATATATTTTGGTATATCATGCTCGGTGTGAAAATTTGAAAATTTGGATCGATGACATCAATCTCCAACTGTTCTTGCTATTCAGGATCAATTTGTGCAGTTGAAGTGGGAAATTGTGGCTCTAGAGTCGAACTCGGGTGAAACGCACCATGGCGCGCGGACTTTTGACGCTCCTTAAATTCCCGTGACCTTTCGGTTGATGACTTAGCGGGTCTTTTTGGATTCCTTTCGTTTTCCTCTAGCTGCTTTTTCAAGTTTCGTCGGTTTTTACAGTGACTTTCTCTGGATTTTCGCTGCATTTCTAAATTTTCGTCACCAAATTTTTTATCTAAAAATAAATAAATTTTAAATCCACTTCATTTCGCTTTATCACATACATCCGTTAGCTCTGACCGTCAGCTACGGAATGCGGGGCTAAGGTCAACGCTATCATTATCTATTCACTAGTTATCAACCTTAAAACGTCATGCGGCAAAACAAAGTCACGCGAAATTTAGCTACACTTTCTAACACAACTGTATCGAAGGGTTAAGGGATGGAGGGTTGAAACTTGTTTTGTTATAAATGGGACTGCATAAACTATCTAATGATGTATTATTTATTACTCTATGATTATTAGTTTTGAAGATATAAACGTTCAAAGTGTGACATGTTTTTTTCGCATCCGTGCTCGCAAATTACCCCTCTACCCAGCGCTGAGAACGACGTAGTTCTACGTAAAAAAAAAAAAAAAAGAAGAGGTGGTATTGTTTTGTCAGTACGAGCGTGAAGAACTGAAAATATGAAAAACGCAGAATTTTACACGTTCTTCAAGCCTTCCAAAGAAAAAGTTTTAGAAAAGCTAATAAAGAAACAATACTTGGATTTTATTGGTTTACAATTCTTTTGGGGGGGGGGGGGGGGGGGTGAGGGAGGGGAGAAGGGTTCGTGAGCATCTTTTTTATATTTATTTATTTTATTTTATTTTAATTTGTTTTGCCACACTACACCATTCGCCACACAATCAAATAACAGATACAATTTATGTACCAAAATAACATATAAATACAAATAGTATACAATAATATTATATATATATTAAAAAGTATAAATGAAGTAATAGGAAATACAAAAACACGCATGATAACATGAACAAATTTTTTTTTAGTTTAAGTTTAAGTAAATTGAAGCACCACTACAGGTTCTTAAACAAAGCAGTGCGGTGAACTGTGATTGTGGCAAGGAAACCAGGGAAAAAGGCTAACAATAGCCTGACGGGCCCCTAGTCCCCCCCCCCCCACCAAAGCATCTAAATAGTCAAGCCAAAGAACAATTTAGCCATTATGCAGTAAATTAAAATAATAATACGTAATATATAACCAAACGTTAATCAACCATTAATATGTAGCATGCTCCTAATTTAGTCTCTTTGATTCCACGAAAGAGACAGGACCAACAGTGTGAGACAAGCAAACCACTCGTACTTTTTCCGGGAGTCAAGCTCTGGAAATTAGCCAGAGACCAGCGCGTCTGTCTACTCAGCGGAAGAGTGCTGTCAACAATTCTGCAGGAGTAAAAGTGAGTGCTGATTATAGTAATTATAAAATGTTTTTCTAGTACAATCATAAACTACTTTCCTTGTTTTACAATGAAATAAATACTTTGGTTTGTAAAGCGTAGAAAAACGAATGAGCGGCATAAATTGGTATATGATTACATGCGTTTGCCTGGAAAAGAATATATGCTTTCGAAATTTAAGAAAACTTAAGAGAAAGGTTGCTAAGCAACACTTCGAAGAGTAACGAACAATGCGTAGTAGTCAGCGTGTAGAAGCCATGAAGTAACAAGTTTTCTTTCCGTTTTTTTTTTATTATTGTTTAATGATGGCATAGGTAACGAAAAGATGAAACCCAGTACAATGGAACGGAAACGGCGCAAGCGCA
Source organism: Macrothele yani (assembly GCA_039090855.1). Taxonomy (NCBI): domain Eukaryota; kingdom Metazoa; phylum Arthropoda; class Arachnida; order Araneae; family Macrothelidae; genus Macrothele; species Macrothele yani. Next base: position 137,731,679 of record CM077002.1, read on the forward strand.
GTTCGGACAAACTCGCTCTCGTGCGCAACCAGCCGACCCCTTTTTGCACTCTGTTTGCCGAGCACCAAAGCCTATTCTAACAAATAACACTCGCGCTTGTAAGCAGGCATTGCTCGAATGAAACTAAAATGTTTGGAAATAATTGGCAGTCAAAAGCTTTCACACAGAAATATGTACATCGTTTTACGGTGGTTTGAAGAATGCCCGTTTCCGCATTCTGCATTGTTTCTAACTTCGTTTTGTTTTTCATCGCGCACTTATAAATTTTGAACGTGATGAGAACACCACATAAAGAACTTTTGGATCTCCGATGTAGGTGAATTTAATGAATGAGGAGTTTTTTCCTGTGTGTATGTGTTTAGGGATTTAATTGCCTTACGCAATAATTTGAGTATAACGCGCTTACAGATATATACGAACGATGAAGAAACGGGTTTCTGTACGCCCAATTAATGTAAAAGACGATAAAAGTGAACTCCGTTTATTAGGCGTATAAAATAAAGCGATCAAGAGACGCTGCCTTTCACAACCTCCGGGTAGCTTCATCAGGCATTTAGTAGCTAAAGATCGTAGAAGCAACTAGAAAAAATATAACTGGAAAATTTTTTCTAAGAATATAACTAAATTCAAAATAAGCAAGACACTTGAACGATGTCACGAGTTGTTTGATCCCAAGGCCCGGTGGTCACGTGTAACTTCAAGAAGCCGGTGCCATATCAAAGGTGCTCGTGGTTACATCCTTGTTACACGAGCTTTCCTTTGATATGGCACCGGCTTCTTGAAGTTACACCTGACCACCCGGCCCTGGGATCAAACAACTCGTGACATCGTGCAAGTGTCTTGCTTATTTTGAATTTAGTTATATTCTTAGAAATATTTTTTCCAGTTGCTTCTGCGATCTTTAGCTACTAAATGCCTGATGAAGCTACCTGGAGGTAGTGAAAGCTAGCATCTCTTGATCCCTTTATTTTATATACGCCTAATAAACGGAGTTCACTTTTTATCGTCTTTCACATAACGCGCTTAATTTAAGTCATTGCAATGGATTAAGCAGCACATCAAATGTATTCTCGGCATAAATATTTTCATTCTTATAAATACTAGTTTCCCCAGAGCCGTCCTACTAACTCCAAAACATTAAAAAAAAATGACTTGGTATATTTTCTAGACAGAAAAACCAAATTATTCTTTTAAACTGGATTCGTCTCCTTGACGTGCTCTTAGTTAATAAAGCAAGAAAGATTACAGTAAATTTTGAGTGCAATGAGTCTTTTGAATTATTTTCGACACAAAAAAAATACAATGAAACCTTAGTTATACATTTTTCTAAGTGATAGCCTTTAAAGCGTATAAATGTAAAAAACGTATAAACGAAATTTCAAAATGTTAAATACTTATGAAAGAAATATCAATGAAATACGGGATTACGCCATTGTGCAATCCAAATTTGGAAGCTCTAGGACGACGAAATTTTTAAGTTTTCGGATATTATGTGACTTAACATCCATGTCATGTTTATACCAATAAACGAATTCAGATCTTCCAAATTTGTATTATGCTAAACACTGTTGTAAAATGTATGCTTCGAACGAGTATAAGAAGTTCCTCGGTAATGATTTATTTAAAGTTGTATCTGCGGACAAAAGGAAAACAAGAAAGATGACGCCGAATTTTCGGGTGTAATGAGCGCGCCTTTTGAATCCGTTCTGACTCAAATTAAATTTATCAAATCTATTCAAAGTCAATGGAACCGGTATGGAAAACAAGTATCTGACGGAAGAAAGAAGTTTTTCAATCGGGTTTTCAATCCCTCAGATATTGCTGTAAACCGAATCGTACGCTCTCTGGTTTCAGACTTGTGCGTTAAGAAAAATTTGAATTTATATGAGAAACATTTCGCAGAGGAAACGCTCTCCAACAAAGAAATTTTTCAAATCGGACTCTTCGAAGCAGAGATATGGACCAATATAAGATATACATCTACGTCCCCTGCCGGGAAAACCATGCATTATTTTAGGAAGAAAGTATTCTCAAAAGGATTTTCGATGTGTGCGGTATCGGTCCAAGAAAAAAAAAATTTAGTCGAGTTTTAAGGAGCTCAGATTTTGCTGCAAAACATCAGAAGCAGAAATTAATACTTGTGCCCCCTGGTGGCCAAACCATTCTTTAAGAAATATTAGAAATTATATAAAAAACATTTTCCATCAGGAGCTGTATGCGATACAGGAAAGAATTTTTCAAATTGGAGTTTTAGAAGCAGAAATAACGCAGAAAACGCAGTTTACCTTTGCGCCCCCTAGCGGAAAGTCTATGATTTACCACAAAATTTTGAATTTATATGAAAAACATTTCGCATCGGAAACACTATCCAACAAAGAAGGAAATTTTCAAATCGGGCTCCTAGATGTAGAGACATTGCCAAAAATAAAATATACATCTACGCCCCTGGCGTAGAAACCATGCACTGTTTTAAGAAGAAAATGTTTCTAAAAGGTTTGTCGACATCAGTAGTATCGGTCAACAAACGACGTTTTTTTCAATCGAGAATTTAGAAGCTCATATTTTGCTGCAAATACATGAGAAGCGGAAATTAATATTTACGCCCCCTGGTGGCCAAACCATTTTTTACAAAAATTAGTAATTATGTGCAAACGATTTCCCATCAGGAGCTGTATGCGGTGCAGAAAGAATTTTTCAAATCGGAGATTCAGAAGCAGAGGTATAAGGGGAAACGTAATTCACATGTACGCCCCCTAGTGGAAAGTCTATGAATTACTTGACAATTTTGAAATTATATGAAAAACATGTCACGCCGGAGACTCTATCCAATAAAGAAAGAATTTTTCAAATCGGACCATTAGAAGCAGAGATATTAACAAAAATAAGATATACATCTACGCCCCTAGCGGAGAAATCATGCAATATTTTAAGAAGAAAATATTGCGAAAAGGTTTATCGATGTGAGTGGCATCGGTCCACGAAAGAATTTTTTCAATCGAGATTTTAGAAGCTCAGATTTCATGACAAATACATCAGAAGCAAAAATTAGCACTTACGCTCTTTGGTTGCCAAAGTATTCTTTCCCCAAAATTAGAAATTATATGCAAAAGATTTACCATGAGGAGCTGTATTCGCTGAAGAAAACAATTTTCAAATCGGAGTTTTAGAAGAAGAGATATCGGGGAAAACGCAATTTACTTTTACGCCTCCTAGCGGAAAATATATACGTAACTTGAAAAAGTGACTACACCTAAAATACCCTTCTTATAAATGGAATCGAAAAGTAACAAAAAAAAAATCCAATTGGATGTTTAGAAACAAAAATATAGAATAAAATGCATTTTGAATTCGATATCATGTGTATTCACGCCCTCTAGCGGTGAAATTGTACATCGTAAAAAAAAAAAAACGAAATAAAGGATCGTCATTTGCATATTTCAAGCTTCCCAGTGCAAGAAGAATTTTTCAAATCGGACTAATAGTTGCAGAGATATGGTGTCTAAAGGCGGACGGACAGACGACGAGCGGACAAACCGATAACATAAGCACGATCTTTTTTTACAAAAGACGTGCTAAAAATGTGTTCCCATGAAAATTCTCTGTTACTGACTCTCTTTGTCTTTAAAAATCCTGATTCTAGATTAAGTGAAATCCTCACAACTAAGAATCTGAGACCAGTGCTTCAGTATGGAACTACCTTCATGTCCCATAATTTTTACAAACTCCTCCCCCCCCCCCTCCTGCAAATTTTTTTTTTTGAGGCCCTTTTGCGAAAATCCATTAGCTTTCAATTACTCAAAATTTTGACTTCCATATTATTAACAAGGCTTTACGGGTGTTTTAATAAATAAAATTCTTTGGAGCCTACGAGCATTTTTGATAAAAATCAAAATTATTTCACTTTATTGCGTGAAACACAATAAAGTGAAATAATTTTGACGTTATAATTAAAATGATAGCCCTGGTTTCCGATACAAATTACTACAAAATACTTGCGTTAAAGTTAATCATATCATGCAAAATTTATTATTTTAAAGAACTAAGGACTACTTTTTGAAATGCCTCACGATTGCACACACAAAACATACACACCTGCCGTGTGACACTGTCTAATGTATTTTCCGATTTATACGAAATGTCACAACATAAGTAAGCAAATAACTAAGTGACTCTTAATAACTGCAGCACAAAGAACGTAAAACTACTTAAATTATTTACTCTGGAATATAAAAAGCACACTTAACATAATGTCACAATGTTTTGCGCATAGTAAAAAAAAATATTTTGATTCTGTTATAATAAAATGCCACAGGTCTCTGATTTTTCGCTCTCGCGAATAACATCTTTCAGTCCGCATTCTATTCGGGGGATGCATAGTTACGTGCAAACAACTGTAATACATAACACCTTATCCTCATTGGTATGAAAATGGCTGCGCACTTGAGGCCCCTTGCAACAGTAAGAGCTACAACAAGGGGCCTCGAGTTCTTTTTTTTTTTTTATTGGAGGTTTAACGACCACCGTGAGCAACTCAATGGGCTATAAGCAGTCGCCCGTCCCTAATTTAGGGTCACTGGTTCCAGGGAAGGGAGAGAGCCAGTGCCGTAAGACAAACACAACATCCATGCCTCACCGGGATTCGAACCCGGGCCCATTTCGGACGAATGATCAGAGACCATTGCCTTAGACCGCTGCGCCACCGGGGCGGCGCCTCGAGTTCTTTCAAATAATCGTTTTCCCGTCATTCAGCTTTTATGAACCTAAGCACCGAAAATGATTTCTAAAGATTTTACGTATTCACTGAGAAAAAAATGATTTTCTTAAAGCTTCAAAGCTGCGTTAATTATTGGTTATTTCTTCAACTAGTTTCATACGAAGTTTGCGCAAAAAAAAAAAAAAAAAAAAAAATTGTAAAATCTTTTTGCTTGGCTAGGGGCCCCTTTTAACCACGAGGCCCCTCCCTGCACTATTGGGGTTGCGGGGGCTACCAGTACGCCCCTGGGAACTCGTGAATCAACAGCTTTCCTTTTCTGCCGATTCTGAGTGAATACATTTGAAACCAGAATGTGGAATTTTGAGGATACATTTAGAATTCTATTCTACCACGCCACAATATAGCGGAGCCACTAAGTTATGCCCCAGAGATTTATCAATTTTTTAATAGCGCATGTGTGTGAGTAATGAAATGTGAAATAAATTTTTCATTTAAACCAAAAATAAATAACATACCCTTGTCTGAAGGGATCAAGATTCAACTTTGGTTGCACCAAGAAGGAACACAGCAACGCTGTCCCGATTCTTTCAAAGTTGCAAACATATCGGGTTAAAAGAATAAAAAAAACCATTTATTTTTTGATTAACTGAAATTCAAATTTTAACGTATAACCGCAAAAAGCGTATAATTGAATTACGTATAATCGAGTTTAAAAAAGCATTAGGAACTACAGTAAAATATCGATATTAACGCAGAATTGCATGTAAAAGTGAAAAACGTATAATCGAGGTTCCACTGCATTTCAAAATATGTTTTTAGAAGAAAAAATTCTGCAAAAGAGAGAAAGCAGTTACGTCTCCTAAAGAAAATCTGCGAGTAAATTAAAATGCGCAATGTAAACAATGTTCTCCATAGTGTATATAACCGTATACAAAAATGAAAAATGTATCAACCGGATTTCTTCACAATCGGTAAAACAATCACAAATAAAAGATGGCTTCTTTCGGCCACTAGTGGCTGAAACATGTACTACGGAAAAAAAATATCACAAATTGTGCGGAAAACATTTCTCATAAGGGAAGGTATCCAAAGTAAAGATGATTTTTTTTTTCAAATTCAGTTCTTAGAAACGAAAATGTGGTTCCAAGTACGGCGCAAATAAAAGGAGCACTTACAACCCTAGGGACAGAACAGTGTGGTACAAAATTGGCCAATAAGGGAAAATATTCCTCGCCACAAATGCTATCGGAAGCAAAACAATTTCTTGAAATCAGACTTTTAGAATGGGAGATATCATCATCATAGAGATTTGCATGAACGACCCCTAGCGATAAAATAACGCATTGCTTTTTTTTGGGGGGGGGCGGAGGAGTTTATATAGATTAAGTGTTTTCCGCAATGAGTGACGTCTATGTGAAAAATATATGTTTTCAATTAGATTTTTATAAGCAAAGATACGATTGCAAATATGTCAAAAACAGAAATATGTATTTACGTTCCTTAGTGGCAAAGCATTTGGTCACAAAATATGTATATATTTTTTTGTTGGAAATTTAACGAACACCGTGAAAAACTCAGTGGGTTATAAGCAGTCGCCCGTCCTTAATTTATGGCCACTGGCCCCAGGGAAAGGGAAGAGCCAATGCCGTAAGACAAAGACGACATCCATGCCTCAGCGCTTAGATCACTGCGTCACCAGCCGGTCACAAAATAATGTAAAATGCAGGCACAATATTTATCTTCTAGCGCAAAAATAAATTTTAACATCCGACTTTTAGAAGCAAGGATTTCAGAAAAAATGCGATACACATTTACGTCGTCTAGCAGTGATACCCTGCATTATTTCAAATAGAAAGTGTACGTATTATCGCTTTCGTGGTAAAAAGTATGGGATGTTAAGAAAATGTTTTTGAATTTTTTTTTTTTAGAGCAACTGTAATGAATAAAATGTATTTTGAATTTAGTAACATGTGCATTTACGCACCCTGGCGACAAAGGTTTGCACCGGAAAAAGACCAAAACTTATGGCACGTAATTCGTACAGATCAGACTTCCGATTGCAAAAAGAATTTTCAAATCGGTTTAATACTTACGGAGACATGGTCACAGAGATATGGGACAGACGAATGTGGCACAATATACGAACTAACTTTTTTTCTTTCAAAGGACGTGCTAAAAAATCAATGTTATTTTCATTTTGAACATTTTCTTCATTTTTTCCCCCACCAATGTTGAACGTTGAACTGATGTGTCCTCAGCAATTAACAAAAAACAATAGAGATTGTTACGGTTAAATTACAAAAATAATTGACAAAAGATTGTCACTTATATTTACAGTGCGGAAGAGAATTTATGCCTCTGGAAACAAAATGAATTTTGGCTTCATCAATTGGAATGGAAATATTACAGATCTGGAGTTTTTGATGTGAACAACTTTGCCGGCGGTGTCCCAAACTTTGTAACCACGTAATTTCGGAATAGGCGTTGTGGAAATGACGTCACCCTCCATTTCTTTAAACTCTCTCCCGTCCGTCTATGGTGGGTTGAGTTCTGCAAAGACGACTATGCGCACTTGAGGGTTACTGGCAAATTAATGCAGCCGGCTTGCCATTCCTCTGCTGCATACGGGTAAGGTACAAAGTGTGTCCGGACAGACTTCACAGGGAACCATCTACGCATTTGCTTCCCCAAAAGCAGGGAGTCTGCGGAAAACTCCGGAAAAACCGCAGACTAGATAGCCGGCAGATCCGGGATTCGACCACCAGTCAGAAACATCTGCCTCCCACACAACGCATAGTGACTTAACCAACTGGCTGTATCGGTGGTTTCTTTAAACAGCAAAGTAAAACTGCTGCTTGGTGTACAACGCTGCTCAGATTATGGTGATATCATCCCCTGCTAACCCGACTCAGGCTTTAGTCGCCGCGTAACCGCAGTTTTGTGAATATACTCACAAAACTGCAGTTACGCAGTGTAACGTACCAGGAGATGTGACGTAATTGCCAGAAGGACGCACACGACATAAAGGCAGATAGCAATTAGAATCAATGTCCGCGTAGCTTAATTGGTAGAGCAACTTATTCCGGAATGAGTGGACCCGGGTTCGAACCCCGGCGCGGATAAAAATGACGGAGAAATTCACTTCGTTATAATGGCGCCCGAACTATCCGGATGACCCGACCGTTCAAAATCTCGCATTGGTGTGATGTTATTTCCACACCGCGAGATAGGAAAAATATGAGCAGCACTTCGAAAGAAAGAAAAAGAAGGGGGAGATGATGTAACGTACCAGGAGATGTGACGTAATTGCCAGAAGGACGCACACGACATAAAGGCAGATAGCAATTAGAATCAACGTCCGCGTAGCTTAATTGGTAGAGCAACTTATTCCGGAATGAGTGGACCCGGGTTCGAACCCCGGCGCGGATAAAAATGACGGAGAAATTCACTTCGTTATAGCAGTAATAAAGATTGAAATATATCTCAACCTTAACTACTGCGATTTGGGAAATTCAAACTCTGTTGTACTTCGTACTTAGAATTTAAAATAGATCTATAAAAATAAATATTGTTTTCCTGAAAATTATTGCACGGGAGGAACTGCAGTGTTGTGAGCAGAGATGGAAACGGGTCACCGGCCAAAGGGTCGACAATTTCTTGCGGGTCTAGCGGGTCGGGTCAAGTTGTTCCTGACCCGGTTCTATTCCCGTTTTATTTTTGAAAAGAGAAAAATATATTCTAAAGAAAAATGCGCGTTGTGGAATTCTGTAGTCTATACTGGTGCACACGGAGTGAATAATGATTTGCCATGCAAAAATATTGTCGTCCCTTTCTTAAAGTAACGAAGGTTTCCACGGACCGACGTCAGACACACCGATACTATATCGTAAAAAGATACTTCCTTTGCGTTCTTTTACAGTGCGATTGTTCAGGGCAAGGTACAGGCAAACGCCATTCGCCTGCTTCTCAGCTGATTCACTCTCTCCGTGCGAAGTTCACTGTATGACTAAGCGTTACTTTTCACATCGCATCTTTTACATTGAGCATTCAGAGATTTTCGATTGATGTGCTAACAACCCGTTCCCATAACATGTCATGTCGAAATGAACTCCTTATTTGTTAATATGGATGGATTCAATATTAAGGAAGTTGAGAAAGGCGTTGAGGCCAAGAAATATGTGCTTGCTGAAAACCACAAGGGGAAGAGTGAATGCTGGAAATTGTTTCGTCTCATTAAGGAACCGGTGAATAATTCTGTGTTGTTTCATCTTGCTTTTTCAAAATGTGGAAAGTGTATGATTACAAAGAAAGTTGTCGACGGTGTAATAAAAGATTATGGAACCAAAAATCTAACGGACCATATGAAAGTATGCGCACCTCCATCAAAACGTGGAAAGAGTGAACAATCTAAATACACTTAAAAAAATACATTTGTGTAATCGTAAATAATGATTCCCATTTGTAATATACTCCATGGTCACGGTCATAGTCAGCCATTACTTCTGGATTACGCAAAATAGTAACACTAATAATGACACTAAAATTTAGCAAGTAACCAAATTTTATTATTAAACAAGTTAGTAAAATCATGCAATACATTGGTTATGATACGCTTTCCAACATATCAAAAATTATTGCTCAAGTTATGTGGATAACGGCTGTGGAACCGGTTCACTATACCTCCGGAACAACAGAACCGGTTCACTATACCTCCGGAACAACAGAACCGGTTCACTATACCTCCGGAACAACATGATAAAGTTTTGTTGCAATAGAAGCAGTTTTACGCAAGTTGAGAGAATAATGCCTGTGGAATAAATCTGGCTTTTGTGCAATGACCTTTGGCCCCATTTTGTTGATATTCAACAGAACCGGTTCACTATACCTCCGGAACAACATGATAAAGTTTTGTCGCAATCCAAGTATTTTAGGTAAGTTATGATGCATAAGGGCAATGGAACGGATCCATCTCCAGTGTCCTGACCTTTGACCCCATTTCGCCCATTTTCAATAGGGTTCGTCCCCAGTGGCTCCGTACCACATACTAAAATTTCATCGAAATCGAACCATTTTTACGCAAGTTATGACGCATAAGGGCAATGGAATATATCCCGCTCTTATGCCCTGCCTGACCTTTGACCCCATTTCTCCTATTTTCAATAGGGTGCGTGACCAGGTGGTTCCCTACCACATACTAAAATTTCCTCGAAATCGAACCATATTAACGCATGTTATGACGCATAAAGACAATGGAATGGATCCCGCTTTTATGTCCTGACCTTTGACCCCATTTCACGTATTTTCAATAGGGTTTGTCCCCATGTGTTTCCTTACCACATACTAAAATTTAATCGAAATCGAACTATTTTTGCGCAAGTTATAACGCATAAAGGCAATGGAATGGATCCAGCTCCTATGTCCTGACCTTGGACCCAATTTCACCCATTTTCAATAGAGATCGTCCCCAGGTGGTTCCCTACCACATACTAAAATTTCATCGAAATCGAACAATGTTTACGCAAGTTATGACGCATAAGAGCAATGGAATGGATCCCGTTCCTATGTCTTGACCTTTCACCCTGCTTCGCCTATTTTCAATAGGGTTCGTTCCCAGTAGTCTCCTACCACATACTAAAATTTCGTTGAAATCGAACCATTTTCACGTGAGTTATCGTGCGGACGGACGGACGGACAGACGGACGGACAAAGCTGGAGCATATACGCTTCTTCAACCTACGGTTGGAAAGCGTAAATAAAATTTCGTCGAAATCGAACCATTTTCACGTGAGTTATCGTGCGGACGGACGGACAGACGGTTGGACAAAGGTGGAGCATATACGCTTCTTCAACCTACGGTTGGAAAGCGTAAAAAAGGATTTCAGTTATTAAATATCAAGCAGTTACTGGGATGAATATATATATATATTACGTTTATATGTATATGTATATATAAACAGAGTTTCGAACTTATATTTTAAAGCAGATTTGTCTGGGTCAGTTATGGGTCCGGATCGGGTCCGGGTCCGAAAGATTTGACCCGTTTCCAACTCTGGTTGTGAGTAGCGAGTCTTGAAACGTTGCAGAAAAATATCTCAATTTATAGAGCTGCAATTTCAGAAATTGAACACTGTTCAATTAAAAAGCGCTTATAACGTATTACTGGCGTTAGATGTACAGTCATTTGCAAAAGTTTAAGACCACCTGTTGGTATGAAGAGATTTCTGCCGATTGTGTCAGCTACTGTCTGTATTACTCAACATATTGTCGGTGTTGCATCATCCTACAGTAGCAGCTGTTGATAGAGTTGGGGAAAGCTTTCTTGTGTCAGTTTGCTTTTGGTTTTCATGCTGAGAGGTTTTGTACGTACTTTCTATATAGCGAAAAATGGGCAAAAAGCGTCATTAAAGTGTCACTCAGAGGGCAAAAATGGTTACTTTATAACATGAGGGATACTCCGAACGGGACATAAGCAGAAAGATCAATGTGAGCAAAACCGATATTCATAATACGATCATGAAATGTCGAGAAACATGTGAATTTAGCGACCGAAAGAGAAGTGAATGTCCAAGGAAAACAACCCCACGTGATGAAATACCATATGGCGAGTACTTATGCGTTCTCCGAGGAGTTCGTGCAAGAAAACCAAGGCCTTTCTACATTCAAAGGGGTGTGATATTAGTATCGGCGCTGTTTCCCGACGTCTTAGCAAAGATTTTGGATTAGAGTCTTATAAACCTGCACACAAACCTGGACTAACCTCTGTCATGAAAAAGAAGATACTCTAGTTTAAGAAGCTCCGTCAATCGTGGACTGCTGGAAATTGGAGCCAAGTTCTTTTTCCGATGAATCAACTGTGCGTCAAAGTGAATCACGTGAAGCACATATTCGATGACTAAAAGTCAAAATATTTTATGTAAAATACACCGTTAGCACCGTGAGACATCTGCCTAGTCAGAAGATATGGGGTGCTATGTCAGCATCCGGCACTCCTTCATTATCCTTTTTGCCGACAGACACTACCATGGCTGGTCCTTTTTGTATGGAAATGTTACGTGAGAAGCTGTTAACTCATATGCAAGTGCACAGATGCACAATCTTTATGCATGATGGTGCTCCATGCCACAGATCGAAGACAGTAAAGGACACACTACCTATAGAGAAAAACATAACTGTGCTTGACTAGCCCGGTAATAGATCCGACCTTAACCCCATCGAAAATTTGGGGACCATTTTAAAAGCCAAGGTAGCAGGAAAACAGCCATCAAATTCCCAAGCTTTGATTGACGGGATAAAGTACGTGTGGTGCAAAGACATTTCAAGTTACTACTGCAAATCCCTCATTGAGAGTATGACATATCGTGTTCTGTCCTTTATAAAAAACAAAGGTTGCCACACAAAGTACTGATTTCGGTCTTTTTGCGTTCTAAAGAATGTAAGTATTCATTTGTGGTGTCATTTTTTCAAATATCTCTGACTAGTAATTAGTTGTTTCTTTGAAAATGTTAATTTCCAATAAATTGATAGGTGGTCTTAAACTTTTGCAAATGACTTTATATGTACACTGGCGTGCAAAAATTAAGGACGAGACGGTTTTTCGAGTGTAACGTCGTGCAGAAGTGCTCCACGTCGACTCAAATCATACCATAAGATCCCTAAGATGTAAGAATATGGGACAAGTGAGTAAAACCGTCCAAACAAAGAATCCAAAGGATACAAAGGAACTTCATTGAAAAGGTAGCTTCGAGCACAACTAGTCAGAAGACAGAAACGTCCATGTGACAAGCGGCTGCCAACAAAAATCCAGTCTTGAGTAGGGGATATGATCACCCCTGACTGCGTTGCAGGATTTTCAACGTCTATCCATGCTGAGGACGAGGTTGTCAAGGAGCTGTTGAGGCATCGCTTCCCATTCCTCTTGCAGCGCCAACCGTAGCTGCGGAATCGTTGTTGGCGGCTGGTGACGTGCTGCCAATCGTCTCCCGAGAAGGCCCCACACGTGTTCGATTGGATTTAGGTCCGGGGACCTTGCGGGACAATCCATGCGTTGAATATCTTCACTCTCCAACAGCTCTGCGACAGCCATTGTAAGATGAGGTGCAGCGTTGTAGTCCACGAAGAGGAACTCAGGTCCCACAGCACGTCTGAACAGACGCACGTGAGGCAGGAGAACATCGGTACAATAGCGGACACCAGTGACTGAACCTCCTTGGAAGATGTGGAGGTCAGTACGGCTACCAAGCATGATACCGCCCCAAACGAGAACTCCGCCACCTCCAAACCGGTCCCTTTCGATGATGTTGGAGGTGTGATTGCGTGTTCCCTGCTCTCTAGATGTGCATACGTCCAGAATCGCTCGTCAGACTAAATCGGCTCTCATACATAAAGAGAACTTGGCCCCATTGCTGATGTGTCCAGTTCTTGTGTTCCTGGAACCACAGAAACCGCCGTCTCCGATGATCAGGCGTTAATGGCACACCGTACTGGTCGTCGTGCAAATAGACCACCTTTGTGAAGCCTCCTGGCCACGGTAAAACGCGATAACGGACGTTCAGTTGTCTGTTGCATGTGCCTTGCGATTTCTCCCACTGTCCGCCGTCTGTCTCTTCTCGCCTGTAGGACAATATACCGGTCGTCCGCCGCCGTGGTTGCTCGTGGACGACCACTGCTAAATTCTCTGACAGCTGTTCTTGTCGTTTGAAATGCTCTTCAAGCTCGTGAAACGATGCTGTGAGCGATCCGGAACTCCTCGGCCACACTAGTCACACTTCGACCTTCTTCCAACTTCCCAATGACGCGAAAGTCATCCAGATGTCGTCTACTGGATTGCCTGTTGGCCATATCACACGGTGGCAGCAACTCGACGCCGTTCAAACTGATGTACACCGTGCAATAGCTTTCACCGAATTGCTGAGCGTACATCGCCCGCGTGCTTTAAACCCTTCCGCCCCCCCCCCCCACCCCCTACGTCATGCTGCATATATGTGCATGCCCTACCGGACCCTTGTCTATCTCCTGAGTGGTCTTTCGGTCCGTTCTGCCTGCTCGTTCCGCTGTTATGCTAATTTCTTCTCTTCGTCCTTAATTTTTGCACACCAGTGTATTTACCAAGCTTTTACTCTCCACTCGGAAGCTTTTTCAAGGCAATAGGTAGACTTAAAATACAGGGAATTAGGACACGTAGGAAACAAAGATGTTGTTTTTGAAAAATAACGCGACTGACATTACGAGCAGCGTTACGCATATTTTTATCACGCAATGAAACTATGGAAACACATCACAGCACACCGTATAATTGCGTGATATGGGGACCTGTGCTTCTGAATGTTTGCTTCTAAATTCACACGTTTTTCTTATGACGGTTATGTACATCTCACCAAATCATAATGCTAAAATAACATCGATTTCTTTACTTTGCATAAAAATCGTACACCACTGAAGGTGCAGTTCCACTTGAAAAAAAAAATCCGCATGAAATGCCAATGAAACTCATCAGCGATTTCAACGTAGGTTTCTCCAATCTCAAATCGAAATGGTAAGTCGATTTCTTAGCAGCCAAGTTCAACGTCGTCGTGAATACGAGTCTGTTCATCTCGACCACCCAGTCTGGAACCTACATAGACGCTGTTTCCAAAGAAGATTAGACACTTTAATATATTGTTAGCCTTTTTCCCTGGTTCCCTTGCCACAATCACAGTTCACCGCACTGATTTGTTTAAGAACCTGTAGTGGTGTTTCAATTTAATCAAACTAAAACTAAAATTATTCATGTTATCATACGTGTTTTTGGATTTCCTATTACTTCATTTATACTTTTCAATATATGTATAATATTATAGCATAATATTTGTATTTGCATGTTTTTTTATATAGAAATTGTATCTGTGATTTAATTATGTGGTAAATGGTGTAGTGCGGCAAAAAAAATTAAAATAAAAAAAAATATCGCAATTTTACGTTTCGTATTTTAGCTAGCATAAATCCATTGCATTGTCTCTTGTATACCTGAAAATGAAATGCAATAATTAAAATTTTGTTTCAAAATAAAATTATTATTCATTTTGATTTTTGGGACGCATTCAAGATGTGTCACACAACGGAACTTCCTACGAAAGTACTGTCATTTTCTTTTCGTTTTATTTAGCGAGATCTATTATATAAAATTGTGATCTTACTCGCAATTTCATCTCATTAAGGGCGCACAGAAAGGGAATTTACAGTCAGTGTAACTATTAAAATAATAATTTCCGAAGAGAAATGCAATGAAGAAACGTTCATCTATGTACAGTTGTCCAAAACACGAGTTATAGCACCAGTTACTTAATAAATACTTCTATATCTTCACAGGGTTTTTGCCTCCAAGTGGGAACGACACGCCTTACTGGTTAGCCAATGAAGAAGTCCCCATTTTCTTTTACTCATTGTTCACGAATGTAAAGCGTAACATTTGCACCAAACTTCCTATTAATCTCAAATCTCTCACCATGCTCTTGATTTATGGTTATAAACTTCATGTGTTTCGAAATTCGGAATAAAATATTTGGAGCCTTTGCTGATACTTCCTAATTCTTGGAGATGATGCTTTACATTTTGAAACATCGTTTCCAAGGAACAGAATATTCTAAAAAAAGTTCGACAAATTTCGTACTAAACATTTATCATCGACAACACTAACTAGTCAAATTACAAACAAAACAGTAGAACCTAAACATATTATATCAGCTTGCCATTTCAAATTTCATTTACTGAGAGATGCCTCAAATTGAAAAGAAATGGCTTTGTCACTGTTCGAAATATTTTCAAGATATGCTAACAAGTACACTTGCATGACGACCTTTTATGGGTGTCAGACGAAAACTCCTTCGACTGAAGAAAACAATTCCACGTTAGAGAGCTTCTATCGTCTTTTAATCTGATGAGAAACCTGTATGAAGTATCGATGCGTGAAATCGATGTATTCAAGTTCTGTGGCCCACGCAGTGAGGAAAAACGAGAATGCTATCAGTGGCATCTATGATTTTTTCTACGGATATGACTCAGTGTTATTGGCGAAACGCACTTAACAGGTATTTCCCAGTAATAGTGGGCTATGATATCTAGATTACGAGGACTTGCATTTAAAATACATTTGTATATGATACTTAAGTACATCTTTTTTCAGTATTTCTTTCCGAAAGAGATATCCCCGCAAAGAAAAATCTTCATATATGTTCCGTTACAAATAAAAAGTAAAAACAAGAGCTTTCGTGTTATCGGATGAAACAAGTCCTTTATTGGAAACGACACATAATTACTAAGTCTATGAATAAAGTTATAGAGATTTATTGTCGAAAAAAGGTTTTTGCAGGGCATGCAACCGTTGAACCACTGTCTACTAGTTCATGTCTAAAAACATTTCCGGTTCTGTGGTTCACTGGGCGGCATCTTTGTCCAGTAGAGTTTGTAAATGTGCGCTGTGCATCTCCTTCGGCCGTCCGCTATGCTTTTTGTCCTCTACGCTGCAATAATCGCTTCTAAACGTCACAAGGCACTCACGACTCGGGCTTGCACCTACAGCTTTCTCGATCTATGCTGAACAAATCCACTCTCGTGCTTCTGCAATGGTTTTCCTGAGAATAAACATGATGAACAGACAGTTGCGAATATGCACCTTGTTGGTCGCCATGTACTATAGCTCAACTAAATGCACGAGTGAGCTGTCCATCAACACGTGGTGTTCGACATATTTATTCTAAAAATTCCCAGATTTAATCACACAAAACTTCTAATGTGTCTCCTACAACCAAAAACAACTTATCTAATACAAATATACATTTATGGCAGTAACCGAAAAATTGTGCTTCGGAAAAAGTTGAAAAATATGTGGAAATTCAGATACATGGAGAATTATATACTTCGATCAATAAGCGCAGCTTGAGGACCGAAAAATGCCGTGTAACACCCATGTTTCATTTGCAAATTTAGACTCTGGTCAGTGAAGTTCGTGTCTTGACAACTCGACTATTTGTCAGCAGTGATGCCTAGGGATGTCCCGCTCTGTGTCAAAACCTAAATATCACCCGTTCGTTCTCAAAACCACAAAATATCCTGTTTTGGCTTAAGACTTTCTAGTTCTGTTCAAGACTGTTTTGGCTTAAGACTTTCTAGTTCTGTTCAAGACTGTTTTGACTTAAGACTTTCTAGTTCTGTTCAAGACTGTTTTGGCTTAAGACTTTCTAGTTCTGTTCAAGACTGTTTTGGCTTAAGACTTTCTAGTTCTGTTCTCTCTATATATATATTTCGGAACTTTTGGTTCCCCGCTATACCTCAAACATTTCTAATCCCCTTTGAGCTCCGATCTGTAGTAGGTTTTCACCTGAGCTTTCATTTTGACTTCCTAAAGTGATTATCTCCTAGAGTTTGAATTCTTGGCATTTCTTAAGGATGCCACTTTAAACTTTTTGTCATCAGTCACCAGTTTTGTTCACCATGATTTTTCACTGCGTGCATCATTTTCTTTTTCTGTTCTCTCCTTTTTTAGCTTTGCCTTTATAAAAGACATTTATTTAAATTTAGAGCTGGTTCCCTTCCTTTAAATTTCTCTATTCCTTTCTTGTTCTTAATTACGCCTCCTCTGCTGAATGTTATTGGAACAGATATGTAAAAGGATGTGGCTTTAGTATTTTCACTATTTCCGTCGGACGCAGAAACTCCATAGATACTTGCAATCTCTCTCTCTCTAAATCATTTTAGATTCTTACTCTCACTCACTTTATAGTTACCTCTCTGTTTCTCGCTTTCCATCGCTGTGTTTTGCAATATCTTTCTCTGTGTCTATAACTTTCTCTTTCATATTTCACATCTCTCGCTTCCTCATTTTCTATACTAATATTTTTTAATTTCTGTTTCCCTCACTTTTCGTTACTCTTTCATATTTTCCGCTCCTTGTCATCTGTTACAATGCATATTCTTTATTTATATTTCACCACTTTTCAATACTCTCTGCCTTTTACAATTTCCGTTTGTCTTTTAAACTTTCTATACCTCTCTTTCTTACGTTCTGTCAATTGCTTCCTTACTTTCATCTCTCTCCCTTTCTCACCTTTACATCTATCCTTCTCAGTTTTATGCTTTTCTTTTTACTTTTGACAAATTTCTTTCCGTCTTTTTTCGGTTCTGATCTATCTCTTTAAATTTCGGATTGCTTTCCCTCTTTTTTAATATTCTTCTCTCACACTTTACTATTCCCTAATTTATTGTTTCTCAGTCTATCTTCCTTTTCCTATTTCCTTGTCACTTTTCATTCTTAGCTATATCTATTTATCACTGCCGGAGTGTGAATCTATTTGGAAATACGAAAACGTTTTTTACATAATCGAAAATTTTTAAACAAACTAACAATAGTGTGCATGTTAAACAGTGATTCACTGTTAAGCACACCTCGCTTGGAATTTTTGAGTGGTGCTTAATATTGGAAGACACATGGATCAGTATTCTTCCTGTTCTCGAGATTGAAAGTAGGCGTAGTTTCATATCTTGAAGTAATAATGATGAAAATTTTTCGAGGTATTTTGATCACCTTTATGACAAAAAACTGAGTACCTTTTTCACGCTTTTCCTTACTCTGAAACTCATATTGGCATCTACCTGTTTTCTTAGACAAGAACTAGTGGATCACAGTGTTTTTTTCACTATAATAATCATAGTTTTGAAGGAACGCAAGGAAAGCATATATCAATTCAAAATCATAAATGTCTTTGATATATATCGCAAATTAAACATCTCCTTATTATTAATATCCGGACAACAAATGATTTCTATTTACAGCAAATTTTATAATGTGTGCTTAAACCTTTGGCCCTTATCACGGTCTCTAGTCTTCGTAGAATACCTTCCAACAGTGTTTTGGCAAATGTTCGCAGATATGTTCCACTGTTCTACCTTCAAAGTAGGGAACAGTTCAGCTTTGTTTCTTGGTCAATCACTTCTTCCACGCACTTGATGATCCAATTCGTTCTAGAGTTTCTCTATGTGGTTCAGGTAACACCCACTTCAACTTTTCGACACCCAAATCCTCAAAGCAATATGCAACAACGCAAGCAGAATGAATTATGCGTTGTCCTGCCGATAAAGGTTCCATCTTTGTAGCAGTACTTGAGCCTTCACTTCCACCGTTGTAGCAGTACTTGAACCTTCTCTTCCACCGTCGGTGCGGTACTTGAGCCTCCATTTCTACCGTTATAGCAGTACTTGAGCTTTCGCTTCTACCGTTGTAGCAGTATTCGAGTCTTCATATCCACCGGCGTAGCAGTACTTGAGCCTTCACTTCCACTGTTAATGCACTTAATGAGTCTTCACTTCCACCGTTGTAGCAGCACTTTGAGCTTTTTCTTCCACCGTCGATGCAGTACTTGAGCTTACACTTCCACCGTTGGTCCAGTACTTGAGCCTTCACTTCCTACGTTGTAGCAGTACTTGAGTCTTTTCTTCCACCTTCTGTGCGGTACTTGAGCCTCAGTGGTGATTAGGGCAATGTGTCACAGCACACAGTTCATCGCAGCCTACTGCGCATAGACCTGCGTAGTCGAAAACCCAGCCAGATTCCCATACTCACTGCACGTCATCACCAACAACGCACGAAATGGGCACCAGATCACCAAGATTGGACGTGGATTATTGGAAGAAAGTGGGCTGTTCTGACAAATAAAGATTTCTGGTGCATCACGTGCCAGGAATTTTGATTAGTCGGCCGAGAGTGGATTACCAAAGTGCCATTACCAACGGAGGCTATGGCACCTGGATGCACTGTTGGGCGGAAACACGACGGCGGTGGCGGTGTTATGCTGTGGGCGATGTTTTCTTGGGACACTTTAGGCCAAATTATCCCAATAGTACAATACCTGACAGCTGTCAGGTATTTGAACATCGTTGCGGACCAAGTTCACCCATTCATGGCAAATGTGTTCCATGCTGGTGATGGCCATTACCAACAGGATGATGCGCCATGCCACACTGCCAGAATTGTCAAAGAGCAGTTCGAGGAGCAATGCTGGTGGTTTTCTGTTAATGCCCTGTCCTCCAAATTCTCCTGACATGAAACCAATGGAACATTTGTGGTTCGACTTGGAAAAGCGGGTTCACGCTAAATCACCACCACCCCGAATTGTACTGGAACTGGAGGACCTGCTGTTGACATTATGGTACCAGATACTCCAAGTTACCTATCTCTACCTCATCGAATCGATGCCTCGCCGAGTGGTCGCTGTTTTGCGGGCTAAAGGGGTCCTACAGCTTGTTAGGTGTGGTCATGATGTAATGGTTCATCGGTGTACATAGTAAACCTTTATGGTGTTCCGTGTTTTCTAGATGCTGTCTATTGTTTTTGAAACATATTGCAATGATTTTGAGACGACAAAGTCTTTCATGATATCCTTTGATAGTTCAGAATCTCCGTACTCTAAGTATTGGCTGGTGCAATTGTTTCCTACCTTAAAACCTCAACCCAATCAGGTGCTTAACATTTTCAGTTTTCCATGTCACTACACAATGACATAACAAATCAACTTGCTGAACTTCGGCAACTGTTATCCAGTTTCTACCGCTCAGTTCCTATTCTCTAGAGAGATGATCCCACCTCACAAGCTACGTTAGCTCGGATAGGTAGCTATATTTATTCAGGCTTAAAATGTAGTGAACGTCACCTACCCAGATCCGTAGGTGAATTATCCTCAACAATATGTTTTCCCCTGACTGATAGCGTATGCCCAAAGTTCTATGTTATTTTATTTTATTGTTTTGCATAATTTTCTAGATAATGCAAGGCTAGAAACATGTGGAAATCTAATAGCTACTGTATGTCGTTAAGGTACCGGGAAAATAGCTTGTTCACTATAAACAAGACTCTTTATTAGATCATCATCATCATCATCATCATTTTCAACCATTATCAATCCACTGCTGGACGAAGGTCTCCCCAAGTTTCCTCCACAACGGTCTGTCTTGTGCCAGTCTCCTCCATGTCACTCCCGCATACTTTCGAATTTAATTCACCCATCTTCCATGCGGTCTTCTTCTGGGTCTTTTCCTGTTCCTCGGAATCCAATCTAAAATTTCGGCTGTCCATCGATCGTCTGTCCTTTTGGCAGTATGTCCAGCCCATTGCCGTTTCAGAGATTTAACTCTGATCATGATGACTTCCACTCTTGTCATTTTTCGGATCCACGAGTTCCTCTTCTTATCTCTCCTGGTCACACCAAGCATGCACCTATCCATACTTCTTTGAGTTGTCTGCATCCTTTGTATGTCTCTTTTAGTTAAGGTCCATGTCTCTGCACCATACGTAAGCACTGGAAGGATGCATTGATCAAACACTTTTCTTTTAAGACATAATGGCATATTGCTCTTGAAAATTATGCTGTTTCTTCCAAAAGCTCTCCAGGCAAGTATATTTCAGATAGATTTCTATAAAAACGAAGAAACTGCTTTTCATCTTTTGATGTGCATCGTCCAGAGACTGCCGTAGTTCATATTATTTGGTAAATTACATTTCTGAAAATTATTTGCATTTACAGAATATACAGGGTCGAGTCACATTATTGTGACCACAAGCTAATATTCAGATTAACCTCTGTGTGCAGCGTGGACAGCAGCAAGACGGACTGTGAGCAACTCAATAAGGTGAGGTGTTCATAGGTATGCGGAGCCATGCTAACTGCAGTGCATCTAACAGCTGCTGGAGGGTGCGTGACGGAGGATCCATATAGCGAACAACATGATCGAGGTGGTCACACAGATGCTCTATTGAGTTTAAGTCTGGGGAATTAGGAGGCCTAGGAAGTATTTTGAAGTCTTCATCGCGCTCTTCCGACCACTCTCGGACATTTCTAGCTGTGTGATACATCGCATTGTCGCGCTGGGATATCCCATCCGTCCCAGGGAAGACAATCAGCATGCATAGGTGTACATGGTCTGCAAGGATGGATTCATAATGAATTCCGTCCATAGTGCCTTCCATAGCTATGACTGGACCCAGAGAAAGCCACGAAAACATTCCCCAGACCATAACACTGGCACCACCAGTTTGTGTTCTTCTAGAAATGGTTGAAGGGATGTTTCTTGCCTTATACGCCAACGTCTATCCGTTCGATGAAGCAGAAAACGTGACTCATCGGAGAAGGTAATCCTTTACCAATCGGTGAAGGTCCAAGTTCGATACTGACGTGCAAATGTAAGCCTTTTCTGCCGATGCACCTTCGTTAGCATAGTTGCCGTGACCATTCGTCTGTATCAGATCCCCATACGCAGCAAGGTTCGCTGAACTGTCGCTTTAGACACACTTCCGGTATCCTCCTGGTTCATTCGGCCAGTGAGTTGTTCCTCGGTAGCATGTCGATCGGCCCTCACGCTCCTTCGCAGCCGACGTTCACCTCTCACATCCAGTGCACGTGGTGCTCCGCAGTTTCTACGTCGCTTATTCGCAATGGTACCATTTCTCCAATCACGATACACTTTAACCACAGCAGCACACGAACAGTTCCCAAACTGCTCTGTTTTAGAAATACTGCCACCCTTGGCCCGAAAGCCGATAATCAACCCTTTCTACAAATCTGATAAATCGCTCCTTTTATGCATGACAGCAATGTGTGATATGTTTCAGAATGCCTACAGCACACCTCATACACCCTCCAAGCCAGCTCACGATACGTTCCTCCTTTCACTGTTGACGTCAAAAGTAGGAGGTGGTCACAGTAATGTGACTTGACTGTGTATAATATTGTGTATTAAAACGTTTATGTAAAACCTTTATGACGGCCTTGATTCTTCGCGGAATACTCTACACTAGTTTTTTTTTTTTTTTTTTTTTTTTGTAAATGTCCGCCTATATGTTCTGCTGTTCGGCCTTCAAAGAAGTGATTGGTTCCACTTTTTTCGTTGACTGATGTCTTCTTTGACCCACCGGACGATCAACTGGTCCCAAAGATCCTCTATAGGGTTCAGATCAGGATTCTGGGCTGGTCAGTCAGACGTTTCGGCTCCTATGTCCTTAAGCTAACTACAACAACGTGAGAAGCATAATGTGGTGACTTGTCCTGCTGACAGAAGTAATGGGCTTTCACAAAATATTGCCTCAATGTTGGGCAGACACTCATCCAAGATGCCAAAGTAGAGCTCACAATTCATGGTGTTGTCTAAAAACGACTAATGGGCCCAAGCCGAGCCATCAAAAACATATCCATAACATCACACCGCCTCCACCAAACGTCACTGTCAGGACGATAAAATCCCGAAAGAACCTTTCTCCTTGCGTCCACACCGTGGAGCAGCAGCCAGACTACTGTATTAGACTGTGTACAATGACTTTTTTGCCCAAAGCACAGTTCTGCATTGTCCTACAGTGCAAGACTGATGTTTTTACAGTATGTTAATCCGTGTGTGACAAAAGGTGAAGTGATTATACTAGTAATCTGATTTATTGGCGTTGAAAATATAAATATACATTTCCAAGCTTTTGCACATCAACCAGACAGCTGCTTTAAGGAAGGCAGACAGAAAACTGTACTCTGAATAATATTAGGGGTATACAAAGGTTTCCGCCGCCCCCGCTAACGGGCACTGTAGGGGTGTAACCGGCTGGAGACCCGTGACGTCATTTTGTACATGAAGCCAAGTAAAGCGGTCGATAAAGTTCATTTGCGTTACTGTTTGTTATTCATTGTTTAATTTAAGGAAACGTGCGAGTGAAGCATACGGTTCAATATATCAGGCGTATGGCGAAACGGTTATGGGTGAGCAGACGTATCGAGAATGGTTTTCCAGGTTTAAGAAAGGTGATCTAAGCTTGGAAGACAAGCCACGTGCAGGTAGACTGGCAGACGAGAAGCTGGAACCTCTGTTGCAAGAGGATGCCACACAATCGACCACGCAACTGGCGAAACGTTTGAAAATGGCTCAATCGACGGTGGTACGGCGTCTACAGGCCTTGGACAAGATCCAAAAGATTGGTAAGTCGGTTCCGCATACTTTAACGGAGCGTAATATTGGTCAACGATTGGGTATCTGCATGTCGTTGCTGAAGAGGTTTCAAGGAAGAATTTCTTGTGGAAGGTTGTCACCGGGGATGAAAAATGGGTCTATTGGGACATCCCCTTACGCAAGCGATCCTGAGTCGACCCAGGCCAGCCATCAACATCCACTGCAAAACAGGACATCCACGGGAAAAAGATGCTGTTCTGTGTGTGATGTGATAGGTATGGAGTGCTGTACTTCGAACAGTGGCGACCGGTGACTACGTGCTGCCGTGCTGCAGCACGCTAAAAATGTTTGAATTGAGATTCGTATTGTTTATTGTAGCTGAAAGCCTGAAAGTGCATGCATATGATTTGCTGCCAGCCCAAAATCTGGTTTTTAGACGGGCCGTAATCAAGGCTCCTGTTAGTCATTCGGTTTGTGGCGTCGGTTAGCACACGGGAATAACAGCGTGGTTCTGCTGCCGCCTATGCGATCGGTCTTTCGTGCTGCAAACCAAGTAGCACGTCCCCAACAGCGTGTCATTCCTGCGTCCTACACCACACACCTCTTGGGGGTCATCTTGTCAAACCGGACACAAGGGTTTCCAGCGTGCTGTATTTCTCTCAGCATGATATAAGACCGCCGGCAGCAACAAACCTCGTTGAAACCAAAGACCCTCATCCCCCCCTCTTTCTCCCATGGGAACTGGGAGCAGGGCAGTTGACCAATAGAATAGAGGGAAAACTTATCTGATTGTTTGTTTGTTTCTGTGCTCCAATAACGTTTGCTTGATCAGTCATTTAAAACCTTTCTGTGCTTTTAATTTTTTTTTCTTTATTCTGTGGTTTTCGCAATCTTTTTCGGGAGGGGCTGAAACTAAAGCTTGATCCATGTGCAATTTATTATCTACGTTCTTTTGTTTTTCTTTTGCATTTCATAAACTCCTTACTTGTGCAATACGTTGAGTGATTTCGTTAATTCATATATAATTAATTCATATTTAAGCTCTTCAAAGTGCATTAAAAATCGCAAATTATAAAGTTGCAAGAGTGATTGACTGAATTGTATATTGAAGCACACTGTAAAAAAAGTTTCGTATTAAAAATATGAAACTGAATAAAAACCTATTTTCAAAAATAAATAAATAAATAAATAAATAAATAAAAATAAATGAGTAAATACATAAACTTCCGTTCTTTTTACAGAACTTTGATTTTGTTCTCGGCTATTATCCACGATGATCAAGATCTGATAATGTTTTCTAGGGAACTGAAGTCGGAGCAGATTTATCAAGCCGTGTATTCCGTAAAATATTAGGCTTAATACTCTGTCGAATATACAATTACAAATTTAACCATTAACGCCATAGAGGTGAACAAAATGAATAATCATATTAATTTATATGTAATTACAAAAATCTGCTCTCGGGTATTTTCTCCGATGATCAAGATGATCCCATTGCCCAATTCCTAAGGCCTTTAGTGAAAGTGGAAGTGGGGGGGTGGCAGACCGCGTGTGAATCGGTAAGTCGCAGTTCGAACACTCTCAGGAGCACGAGCCGCCACTGACTTTGAACTGTTGAAACCGGACGAAACAATCACTGCACAACGATGAGCAAATGGGGAGTGTACAACATACTTACCACTGTTAGACACCTCAACAGGAGAACACGCCCAGTCTGGTTGCAGTGTTCCATTTACGACGATTCTAGATAATGCCGTATTATTGCGGAAAGTTCGAATATAATACTTATGTTCCTGGACACGAATACCCAAACTTCTCCGCGTCGAGCCTATGTAGTTACTAACGTGTTCTCCTGTTGAGCTGTCTAACAATGGTATGTTGTACACTCCCTATTTGCTCATGATATCGGTTGCTGCCAGATCTTTTCTAATCGATGATATGAGATTCTTTGATCGGATACCGAATTGTATGTTATGCTTTGAGCATATGCGTGATAATGCGTTAGTGATGTGTGGATGCTGGTTCAATGCTACCACAGGTGATTACCGATATCGAAGTGATCACCGGCTGAAGAGGTTACCGACTTGTGGATGGTGATTTATGATCTCGAAGTGATTGCCGGTTTGTATATTGTTGCTTGACCAGGTTAAGCTCTGTCTTGCAGCGTCTTGCACATGTACTGGTGCTAAGATCCTTCACAACAACCTAACATAAGATTTGGATGATTTGATACAGTGCGTTCTGAATGGATAATTCCTTGCAGACCTCTCCTGTCATGTTGTGTTAGCTTTGGAGAATAACCAGTTTTTTTTTTTTTTTTTTTTTGGCAGGTTCATGGTCACCCTGCTTTCATTTTGCGCTTCACATCACCAACCGTAGAACCAAAGATCTTCAATGCCAATGAAATGTCACGTACGGAGCAATTGCTTTTGTGGCACGGTATTACCAATCCGCATTGCAAATCAGTTAACTCTGTTGATCGGGGCATCTTAAGTTGGTATTCGTACTATTGTTTCAACATAGCACAAGGAGCATATTTGTAGTTGGGCCTGTGACGTGCTTCCGTAGGACCGAATTCACTGTCAAGACAAGAATGTGTGGGTATTAATGATAGGGCAGTGTAGCTAAGTATAAAGAAACTGAGTTCATGTCTCTAAAATCTACTCTAAATTTTCCTTTTTAAATTGTATAGCCCATGGCAGATTTTTTTCGACATCAATGGAACTTCAATGCATTCGTAGGAAGTGATTTCATCTGAAGGGGAATTCCAGTTAACTGGCTTTATTTAAAATCAAACTCCCTTAACCCTTTAACGACCATAACGCCCGTACATACAAACGACTATAACCGCCCGAAACGCCTTTCTACAGTGAGTCATATTTCCTACGCTTATCTGTTCTTTAAATATGCACGACTTCTGAGGGATCATCAGAGGTCGCATTGAGTCATCATTATTGCTACTAAACAAAGTGAACCAACAGAGACTTTTGAACGTTATGGTACTTAGAGTGACACAGAATTTTAGGGTTATGGTCGTTAACCCTTTAACCGTACATACAAACGACCATAGCCGCCCGAAACGCCTGTCTACAGTGAGTCATATTTTCTACGCTTACCTGCTCTTTAAGTGATACAAATTTTAGAGTGATACAAATTTCAAATATGCGTTTTTGAAATAATAATTTATGTGATACAAATTACAATTACATCTTAGAGTTACAATTACATCTTAGAGTTACAATTACATCTTAGAGTGATACAATTACATCTTAGAGTGATACAAATTACAATTACATCTTAGAGTGATACAATTACATCTTAGAGTGATACAATTACATCTTAGAGTGATACAAATTACAATTACATCTTAGAGTGATACAAATTACAATTACATCTTAGAGTTATACAGATTTTAGGTTATGGTCGTTAACCTTTTAACCGTACATACAAACGACCATAGCCGCCCGAAACGCCTGTCTACAGTGAGTCATATTTTCTACGCTTACCTGCTCTTTAAGTGATACAAATTTTAAATATGCGTTTGTGAAATAATAATTTATGTGATACAATTACATATTAGAGTGGTACAAATTACACTTACATCTTAGAGTGATACAAATTTTAGGTTATGGTCGTAAACCCTTTAACCGTACATACAAACGACATTAGCCGCCCGAAACGCCTGTCTAAAGTGAGTCATATTTTCTACGCTTACCTGCTCTTTAAATCTGCACGACTTATGAGGGATCATCAGAGGTCGCATTGAGTCATCATTATTGCTACTAAACAAAGTGAACCAACAGAGACTTTTGGGCGTTATGGTACTTAGAGTGATACAAAATTTTAGGGTCATGGTCGTTAACCCTTTAACCGACTGGAACGAATTAAATTGGGTTTAACAAAATGGGCTGAAATCAGCTGGAAGGAATACATTCGTTGTCTAAGAAACTGGTCGCAACGCGGGGCGAACGAGTGAGCTTCATTGTCAGAAAGCGCGGCCGTCCCCTTAACTTTATTTTTAAAAGAGGTCGTTTGGGGGAATGTTTAACATTAATCCTTACTGACTGATTACTTTCAAAATGGGCTATAACAATGGCCACGAATCTAAGAAAGGAGAGAGAAGATATTTGAGTTACTTGTTTCTACCCAGTGGCATGATGCCCATGTCAGGATGTTTAGCCCATAGCCTGGTTAATGGAGCAGAGAATGAAGAACCAGAAGGAAAGGCTTATCACTTGCGGTAGGTTTATTATCAGTACTGATGAGAAAAGGAGATATGAATTCTTTAGTTGTAGATTTTGGCAAAACAAAACATTTGACGTGCCGTTCAGAAAGAAAAACCCGGACGCTATGTGAACATTTATGCTTAAGGAGCGCAAAAATGTTTGAGCACCATTTGGTTAAGGTACATCAGCCGCTTAAAAGGTTAAAGGGTTAATCGACCAGTAGCGGTGGATTTCGTTCGAGAACACGAATACCTTGGTAGTTTTTATCCATTTACAAAAAACAGTTCCGATTAATTTAAATTCATATTTTATTTTACAAACTCTTACGGAAACATTTTATGTAAATCGATCTTTGAATTGTTCATAACTTCATAAAATTTCGGAGTGCAGCGTGCAACTCATCGAAGTTAAAGGAGTTGTGTCCACGGCAATGATTGTCGAGTGAAAGAGAAAAGCGATAGTCTCGAGGAGAGATATCTAGTGAGTAAGCGGGATGATATAATATCTGCCACTCAAGTTCTTTAACAGTGTTTCTGGTCAATGAAGCTGAGTGGCCACGAGCGTTATCTTGAAGGAACAGAACTCTCTTTCTGTTGACCAGTGCTGCTTCCTTCTATTTCAGGTCCTGATGCACACGTTTCAGTTGTTCACAGTACACGGCAGCTGTGATCGTTTAGCCGTATCGCAAGAGTTCATAATGAACAACACCACGAGCTGTCCACCATACACAACATAATTTTACGTGGATCCAGTGCTGGCTTCGATGTGTGAGGAATTGAGTCACTGGTGGACAACCAATGTTTGGAACATTTTGGGGTGCTGTACTGGACCCACTTCTCATCACATGTGAGTACTCTATCCAAAAGCGGTTTTTGTCATGGCGAGACTGCAGTGCAAGACAAACTGAGACATGTTGCTGTTTGTTCACTGCAAAAAATTCGTGGGGGACCTACTTAGACAATTTGTATGCCTTACCTATCGCATGGAGATGACTTCGGACGGTTTCATCACTAACACCAAATGACTGGACCAGTTCCTGGCATGTTGGGTACTGTCCTGCTCAATAGCAACTTTCAGAGATTTTTTTGTGGCAAGGCTGACAAGACGACCACTCCGGGACTTATCTTGAAGGGATTCATCTAAGTCTCTGAACTTTCGAAACCAATTTAGAGTTGTACATTTCTTCTCAGCATCCGCTCCGAATGCTGAGCAATTGCGAAGAGTTGTTTCTGCAGATGATGAACCGAGTGTAACAAACACCCACGAATGATCTCCAATGATACCACCATTGTAATCGCACGTCTTTGCGCTACCAAACTGCTTACTTGTCTGATTCATACGCGCAGAGCATAATGGGATTTCAGCTGACGATATACCGCGGCGGAATGCCGTCTCTTTGCAAATGCAATCATTATAAGGTGTTTCTTTTGCTTTCTCGGAAAACGGCAAATACTTTTTTGGTTATCTAATACTTTTACACGGAACATGTTTAATAGATCTGACTCTGTATTAATATATATTGTGATACTCCCTTGGTCTTCATACTCTGAAAATTCATTTCATTTTTTGTTATGATTTCTTTTCCATTATAATAAATTATAATTCAAGAGTCTTGAATTTTTGCCCAAAAAATTCTAGAATTATCACATGTTAATACCAGCTCAAATTGTAACTTCACTCAAGTCACACAACACGGTCAATTTTATTTTAAATTGCCACCATCATTAGCCGCTTTTATATAAAAACTGCATCCAGTAGCACAATTTTTATCTTAAATGTTGCTGCATTCGACTGATTTCTCTAAACGTCGCACAAGGTCAGTCCAGGTTTGTCTTAAATTGAACTTTGTTTGACTGACTACGTTTTAAGTGGCAGTGAGTATTATGTTGCTGAAACACTTACCACAGTTTAAATTATTTTTTCGGCATGTTCTTTATGGGGTGACTAATAAATACCGATTTAAAGCAAATTCAAAGCTGTTTTCTACATTAGTGACAGAATATGGAGGATGGCTTCTTTTGAGGATGGCTCTCGTCATCTTAACGTAAACATTTACATGATTATTTACATTTTTATAAGTAATTATGATATATATTTTCTTCCTTTGCACACAAACAAGCATGAAAAGAAAACGATTAGCTTTGAAAAAATTGTGCGACATATGGTACGTACGTTTTATTTAGTTTAATTTTAAGCATTCCAGGCATGAGCGAGATGGTTTTAATCATTTTGAAACGTTTAGAAGTTTCTCAGTCGGTTTTAGAACAGTGATGAATGAAAAAATAGCACGAATGTTTCGAAAACTGAGCTGCTGTGGAAGTGACCCTCACCGCCATATCTATATGGGTTAATTATATTGTTAGATATGGACGCAGAGTCGCAATGTTCGAGAAAAGAAAAGGGCATTTTTCTAATGTGAATGAGCAGAAGAAATAAAGACGATGGGATTTAGTAACGAAGACCATTTCCTGGCACCTCGGACGGCGGTCAAAGAAGGGATGACCTAAATGAACTGAGGCGCGATGATGAGCCTTTCGTTAAGTAGGGTTCTGCTTATAAAGCCATCGTTGCTTGAAGAAAATGGCATTCGCTTTCTTGATTTGATGAGTTTTTGTGCGGACACTGTCTGTTAGCACTAGGGGCTAATCGGCTTGTGAAAAACAGAAGGAATCTCTCACGCTTTTCATGGATTACATTTCCAGCTGCTGATACAAGATTTTAAAGGTGAGTTCAACATCATAAGTTATCGTGACTTAGTGAGCACGACCACTTTACCATAAAGAGTAAACTTCAGAAAATGTTTTCCTTGTGTACACCGAGTGGCCACTTTTATTACATACCTTTCACATTGAAATCCTCAAAGTTTATGAACCATTTTAGAGAAAATATCAGGGTCGGATTCGGCGGGGGGCGCCCGGGGCGCACTCCCTTCCCTCATAAGCAAGGAAAAGCTTCGATTTGTTAGGTTTTAATAACAAATTGAATAATTTTTCGTGAAAGAAAGTATTATTTAAAAGTATATTACTTTTCTTAATTAAGTGGAAGAATGTATAGACATACTAAGAACACTTTTTCATTCTGAGAAAAAATATCAGAAAGGTCCCCGGTTATTCCCGACACTTGCGCCCCCCCCTCTCTCACAATAATTCTGGATCCATCCCTGGAAGATATCGACCCTAGATAACTGTTGTACTGTACATAGCTTATCTAAAATACCAAAACATGATATTAATCATTCAGGTGATTGCAAATTAAGGAAAAACAAGCTTATGTTACATAGCTAATTAAGGAAAGCCAAGGAGATATGTCCGAATTCAAGTCCCGGATGTAACACGAGTGGCGTGTTTGCACAGCAGCGCTGGGTCTTTTAATTTCGTAGAACAAATGGCCCCAAATTAAGGACGGACGACAGCTTGTAGCTCTCCGAGCTGCCCATGGTACTCGTTAACGCCCCCTTCCCCAAAAAAGCTTTTTTTTAAAGACTTCTCAAAGAGAAGATTTTTTCCTTCGTTGATTTTTATAAAACTTCAGGTATACAATACCTACTTAATCTTTTATATATAGTGAATTCACATGATGACTTTCTCCGATATTAATCAAATTTGAAAGTGTAATCTATGGAATAGACATGTAGATTTTAAAACTGTTGAAATGTGATACATATACGAAATGAAATGGAATGCTCTACCTGGATTTTATACGAGTCTATATAATTACAACGGCAGCAAGTGTTCTCTTCCAAAGTTATAATACGGTTGTGTGCCTATAATAATGACCATTCGGTGTGTGCTAGAGAAAGTTATCTGGAAAAGAAATGTCAAGATAAAGAAAATTGGGGTGTTTACACGTACAGACAATCTAATTTTTATCTAAAGAGAGTAACGTACTAAATAGGTGGCGCAGATGTCAAAATGGCAAGCAGAAGTGATAAGCCATTGCCGGCGTGGCTTAATTGGGTAAGTATTCGATTCTGAAACAGAAAGATGTGGCTCCAAGCTTGTGACCGGCTGAGAGAGAGTTTCAATTTCATATTAACGCCCGAACGTAAAAATGGCCGTTAGGTTCTTCAGAAAATGTGTGATGTTCTTTTGACATATCGCCTGGAATGAATGAAAATTCGTTCTTCGCTTTGAAAAATGTGAGATGCTTTTCCACACATCGTCTGGAATTAATGACAATTTCTTTATTATAGAAATTACTTCAAGCATGGTTTGCGGTGTACCCGAAATCCGTGATTTCCTGCTCCCGCCTTCCCCAAGGGAGGGGAGGGGTGTACATGTGACGTACCACAAAAGTGACTCGCATGTCAAGACGGCAAGTAGAGTGATAAGTCCTTGCCGGCTTGGCTTATTTGGGAAAGCATTCAGCTCCGGAGCAGAAAGATATGAGTTCGAGTTCACCACCGGCAGAGAGGGAGTTTGAATTTCCCAGAGGGAATCGCTTTCCCCAATTGGTACAAATTTTCTCTAAAAGCTTAATTTTGAATTATCGTTAAATCTAAATCAACATATAAAAATGACTATTTGGAAATTAAAAAAATAATTTTTCGCCCATCTGGAATGATAACTCGTCCAGGTTAGGTGGTAGCGTTTCTAAAAGCTGTACGTCGTAGCCGTTCTAATTATTTCTGTTTTGGATGCTTTACTGGAAAATCCAGCACTTGTTTCATCAAATCCCAAATAGCACTAACAAAAGAATTTTAAAAAGAAAATTATCCTAGAAGACAGCAAGAAAGCCCTCGTGTATATCTGTAAAGACCGTCTTATCCTAACAGGAAAAGTAAATTTAGTTCATTCTGCTTCGCCTTACAAAAAACAAGAGTTTTGGGACTTCTGTTCTCAGGTATCTTGTAAAAGAATTTTTGTCGAAAATTTAGAAGGAAAGAGAAAATATTATAAAATCATTCTGTAACATTTTAGAAGTAAAATTTCCTGCATTTGATTGGTTAGGTCCCCAGTTTTTTTTTTTTTTTGTGTGTGTGTGTGTGTGTCGCGTGGGAACACAGCTGATGCTCCTTAGCTGTTCTTCATTCATTTCACTCCTTCAGCAGTTCAGCTAAAACTGTGTAACACAAAAAATAAACCAGAAAAAAAAATGTTGAAGAAAATTAAAAATAATAACAGAATTATCCTGCAAGAAGAGAAAGCACATATTGTGTATTCCTGTAAGGTTTATCTAATCTGTCCCAAGAACGTGTTTTAAGAATTTTTGCGAAATAATTTTTCCTGGAAAAGAATTAATCTTGGAGACAATTTTCCCCAGACATAATATAAATACATTTATAGAAATAATGGACATTTTCTTAAACATATTATAAGAGTATTTCCGAAAACAAAAGCGGATTACGAACCTGAAATTAAGTCCTTAAAAGTAACTGATTTTTTTCCCTCTGAAAGACAGTCGTGCGTTCCATGCGCGAAGGAAATTTGCACTAAGAAACTGAATTCAGGAGAAGTCTCTTCTCAGCTGTTCACAAAAGAATTTGGAAAATTTTAATGATATTTGGACTGTTTCCTGTGCTATCATGTGTGACGTTATGCACCCGTAAGTAGAAAAAAAGATCGGTGAACACATTGCACACCGTACTCTAGTGCCCCTTCAAATAGAACACACATTAGGTGGTCCCTGTATTAGGTACTACCTTAAATCATGGAAAAGAATGTCTCATAAATAATTTTAGTTGCTGAAATAACAGATGTATGTGAGAACTCTGTGTTTAAGGAACAGTGAACTAGATAAAACAAATGAAAACACTTAAATTCACCATTACTTATTTCTTGCGTTTTTTTGTTGCCTAACGATATATGTAGTCAGTCACAGTCCCTAATTTCGGACCGTTGCTTCCATGGAAGGAGTGCACCCATCAAGCGGGTGCATCACCCATGTCTCTTCCTGGCCTCGAGCTTGAGCCCGGCCTCTCTTGGAAAAATGGTCAGAAGCCGGCGCTTCAGACCATTCGGCCACCGGGTCGTCTTCTTACATCTCAAGAGAATGGGAGCGCAAATTCACCTCAGTCAGTTTTCTGTCGCAGATTTTATTTCTCTATTTTATTAATGGAAAAAAGACAGAGAAGTTATGAACAAACTCATTATAGGTGCAAGTGTTGGTAGACAGTGTTATTTTTAAACTTGAGATAAAATTTAGGGTAGTATCCCTATCCTGGGATACTACCCTAAATTTGGAAAAGGAGTGAGACAAGGTGACACCATATCTCCGAAGCTCTTTAATGCCACATTGGAAAATGTCTTTCAATCACTGAACTGGGAAAACAAAGGGATAAAGATTAATGGAGATTATCTAACCCACCTTCGTTTTGCTGATGACATAGTCATTTTTGCAACTACCCCATCAGAGCTACAGAGTATGATACAGGAACTTGCTGACAAGAGTAAAGAAGTGGGATTAAAAATGAACTTTCAGAAGACAAAAGTGATGTACAATGCTTTTACAAGAAATGAAGATTTATCGATTGATGGAGAAAAGCTGGAGATAACAGACACGTACGTTTATCTTGGACAGCAGATATCAAGTGAGGGTCACATTGATGAAGAAATTAATCGGCGTACAAAACTTGCCTGGAGAGCTTTTGGAAAAAACAGCATAATTTTCAAGAGCAATATGCCATTATGTCTTAAAAGAAAAGTGTTTGATCAATGCATCCTTCCAGTGCTTACGTATGGTGCAGAGACGTGGACCTTAACTAAAAGAGACATACAAAGACTGCAGACAACTCAAAGCAGCATGGAGAGGTGCATGCTTCGTGTAACCAGGAGGGATAAGAAGAGGAACTCGTGGATCCGAAAAATGACAAGAGTGGAAGACATCATGATCAGAGTTAAATCCCTGAAATGGCAATGGGCTGGACATACTGCCAGAAGAACAGACCATCGATGGACAGCCGAAATTTTAGATTGGATTCCAAGGGACAGGAAAAGACCCAGAAGAAGACCACATGGAAGATGGGTGGATGAAATTCGAAAGTATGTGGGAGTGACATGGAGGAGACTGGCACAAGACAGATCGTTGTGGAGGAAACTTGGGGAGACCTTCGTCCAGCAGTGGATTGATAATGGTTGACAATGATGATGATGATGATCCCTATCCTGGACAGAGTATTTTCAGAAGTTCAAACGCATATCTTTTTGCAATTAAATTAATAACTAATAGCTGATGCCATATTTTTGTAATTTAGATAAGTTACGCGGTGTTCAGTTTGTCTTTCCACATTCTTTCTCGCAAAAGTGTTATTTTAAATATTACACAGACCGTGATTGGGCCGTTTCACACGTATATTATGAGAGCACACCTAATAAAATAAACTCTCAGAGATACATACACACATATATATACGATATGATACTGCTTCAGAAATAAGCTACTTGCGGTTTACCGTGTGCGAACAGTCTTCGCTAAGACCTTTTGTTTTTTCATTTGTCTCGGGGTTTAACGACGCACGTGAGCTATCACTAGTTCTTAATTTTGGGTCACTGGTTCCAGGGAAGGAAGACGAGCACACCACCCACGCCTTATCCACGACTCGAACAGCTCAAACGACTAGCCAGAAGACTACGCCTCTGACCACTTGGCCTAAGGTGTGGTACATGGACAATAAATAAACGATCTGTCGCCAGGATAAACCTTACGTTATGACATCTCATGAGACTTAAGGTTATAAAGAGTCGCCCGTCCCAAATTTAGGCCCACTGATCTCAGGGACGGATGGGAGCCAGAGTCGTGATACAAACACACCACCCATGTCTTATCGTGACTTGAACTCAGACCCTGATAGAAAGACTAGACGCTAAACCTAAGCCTCTATCACTCAGCCACCAGTGCTGCTCATATTTTTTTTTAATTCTTTTGGTTTAACGACAACCGTAAGCAAATCAGTAGGCTATCCAAGCAAAGCAAACTGTTTGCTTGTACCACTTATTGGTCACCCATGTAACACTTCTCAGAAAACTTGAAAATTTCATCGTCCTGGAGCGGGAAACGAACCCCGCATCTCCCGATTAGCGGCCTAGTATGCTGACCATTACACTATCTGAAAGTCCTCAGATTTTTGCTAGTCGAAGCATCCATGCTTCCTCATAGCGCTTTGACCCAATTCCCATCCGGACGGATGTAGGTCACCACTACCACAGATAAATAAATGAAGGAAGGAATATTTTTCATAATACATGGAAAATTCACAGAATATTCAAGCAAAGCAAACTGAATTAGCTTCACTATTCAAGCAAAGCAAACTTGGAACTTCACTGTCCTGGGTGGTGTAATGGCTAACATACTCGACCGCTAATCGGGAGATGCAGGGTTCAATTCCCGCTCCAGGATGATGGAATTTTAAAGTTTCCTGAGAAGTGTTACATGGATAACCAGTGTGTGGTACAAGCAAATTCTGTTTGCTTTGCTTGGATATTCTGTGAATCTTCCATGTATTATGAAGAATATTTCTTCCTTCACTGATTTAACTCAGTAGGCTATAAACAGTCACCCGTCCCTAATTTAGGGCCACTGGTTAAAGGAAAGGGAGAGAGCCAGCGCCGTAAGACACACACAACATCCATGCCTCACCGGGATTCGAACCGGAACCCATCTCAGACGAATAGTCAGTAGCCATCGCTTAGACCAGTACCCCACGAGCGGTCCCGGACGATACGTCCAACGACGATTGGTTCAATGCCGATTCGTCCAAAGCGACGATTAGGACAATGCCGATTGGTCCAACGCCGATTCGTCCAATGGTATCATCTTACCAACGGTAAACTTTTTATTTTCCAGAAAGGAATAATAATTTAAACTATTCTCCTCTTTATATCCTTTGGAAAGATAATTTCCGTATATTTGGTAATTGTAAGCATTTTACATAAACCTGGTAAAAGGCACTCAATGGAGCATTTCTCAGCTGTTTGCAAAGCACCTAGGTCGCGGGCCTTTTTAGAAGATTTTAAGTTACAACCTAGATATTTGGTATTTGTAAACATTTTATAAAATTCTATAAAAGGTATTCATCGTATCATTTCTGAAGTCTTTGCAAGGCACCTAGGCCGCAGTCCTATGAATTAATATTTCGTGCTTAAGTGAAAGCGCAATATTATTAACTTGATTTAATATGTAAACGTTATGAATATGACATCGGTAGAATATAAACTGTTAAAAAGGCCTATGAATTAATATTTCGTGTTTAAGTAAAAGCGCAATATTATTAACTTGATTTAATATGTAAACGTTATGAATATGACATCGCTGGAATAAAAACTGTTGAAAAGGCCTCTGTTCAACCCCGACCAGTTGTTTCCATTGGGCAGTTGGCGGAAAACCCCACTGCATTCTGCAAACAGAAACGGAACACTAGTATTTTATATTATTTCATGCAAAAGAGAAACATTGAAGTTGATAGAACGGCTCGTACATCAGCATAACTTCATACGGCAGCAAGGACAGTATAACAAGAAAACGCGATTCAAAAAAAAAAAAAAAAAAAAGAAGAAATATGTAACCACAATATTACGCATGAAATGTAACATTATTTTACATTCTTTGGACTACCGGTACTTTCGTATAACATCGGAGATAGAATCAGAACAGATGAGACTTTTAAAGCACGAGTAGCACTTCTGACAGATAGGACGGAATTGGACCAATCGTCCTCCATTGGACGAATCGGCATTGGACCAATCGTACCATTGGACGAATCGTACCTTTGGGCCAATTGTCCATTGGACGAATCGTCCCTTTGGACAAATCGGCATTGGACCAATCGTCGTTGGACGAATCGTACCAGACCCCCCCCCACGAGCCAGCCATGAAAAGTTAAAAGTAATATATCTCTAGGATATCTCTCTGATGCTATGACATAGCCCCACGAGCGTCTACGACTATATGGAATCTCTCGTACCTGATTTAGGGTCACTACTTCTAGGTAAGGGAAAATAGACCCTGCGCCGTAAAGCAAGCATATCATCCATGCATCATCTGGGACTCAGATCCGGGTATACCGCAGATAACCAGCCCGGAACCCCGCGCTTGTGCCCACTCGGTCACGTGTGCGGCCCTCGATCCAGTGTTGTGTACAGTGCCATCGAAATTTGGACTTCGAGATTTTCTTATCATCACGGAAAAAACCAGAAGGCAATAGTTGTAAAACTGAACAAGTTTATGTTTCCAACTATCACCCTAACATGAAGTTTCACTGTATAGCACTCTTCCGACTAAAGCGTTATGCAGTAACTTTATTCACTATGAATCTTACTGAA
The DNA here is from genome assembly GCA_039090855.1 of Macrothele yani. Lineage (NCBI taxonomy): Eukaryota > Metazoa > Arthropoda > Arachnida > Araneae > Macrothelidae > Macrothele > Macrothele yani. The sequence continues at coordinate 137,769,823 of CM077002.1, forward strand.
TTACTTAGACAAAATCAGGGTAGCTTCGCGTCCTGCAGCTGTGTACTTAATTAACATGAATCAACTAATTAAGCACTAAAACTAAACAACCAGAAGAAAGTCCGATACTTCGACCTTAACAAGGTTCAGTCTTTTTATTTACCGTCGTCCTTTGCAGACGTATATCGTTCGTCAAACACACAGTTCACTTAATAATCTTGATCACAGAAAACATCTACTTAAGAATATAACTCTCTATATACAGTATAATTTAGCAGTATTATAAGACTGCTTTCGCTTTAATACTCTGAAAACCTACGGTATTGAAGATGCATACATTAATATTATTAATAACATCTATGAAAATGCAAGTGCAAAGATTTGGCTGTTTGAAAATACAACACACATAAAAATTGGAAAGGGAGTGAGACAAGGTGACACCATATCTCCGAAGCTCTTTAATGCCACATTGGAGGGTGTTTTTCAGTCACTGAGCTGGGAAAACAAGGTTATAAAGATTAATGGAGATTATCTAACCCACCTTCGTTTTGCTGTTGACGTAGTCATTTTTGCAACTAGCTCATCAGAGCTGCAGAGTATGACCCAGGAACTTGCTGACAAGAGTAAAGAAGTGGGATTAAAAATGAACTTTCGGAAGACAAAAGTGATGTTCAATGCTTTTACAAGAAATGAAGATTTATCGATTGATGGAGAAAAGCTGGAGATAACAGACACGTACGTTTATCTTGGACAGCAATCAAGTGAGGGTCACATTGATGAAGAAATTAATCGGCGTACAAACTTGCCTGGAGAGCTTTTGGAAGAAACAGCATAATTTTCAAGAGCAATATACCATTATGTCTTAAAAGAAAAGTGTTTCATCAATGCATCCTTCCAGTGCTTACGTATGGTGCAGAGACGTGGACCTTAACTAAAAGAGACATACAAAGGCTGCAGACAACTCAAAGACGCATGCAGAGGTGCATACTTGGTGTAACCAGGAGAGATAAGAAGAGGAACTCGTGGATCCGAAAAATGACAAGAGTGGAAGACATCATGATCAGCGTTAAATCCCTGAAATGGCAATGGGCTGGACATACTGCCAGAAGGACAGATCATCGATGGACAGCCGAAATTTTAGATTGGATTCCAAGGGACAGGAAAAGACCCAGAAGAAGACCACATGGGAGATGGGTGGATGAAATTCGAAAGTATGCAGGGGTGACATGGAGGAGACTGGCACAAGACAGACCGTTGTGGAGGAAACTTGGGGAGACCTTCGTCCAGCAGTGGATTGATAATGGTTGACAATGATGATGATGATGATGATGATGATACAGTATAATTTAGCAGTATTATAAGACTCCTTTCGCTTTAATACAGCGATTCATAATGAACCAACTGTCGTGCTACTAACATCAGAAAAAATCAAGTCCTCGTGAAAAGACTAAAATCGCTCTTTGAAAATACCAAACTGTAAAAACAGTGCTCCGACGAAACAGTACAATCAAAACGTCAACACGTTTCTCCAGCTTTTGATGACGTCATTATTCTTTGACTTGCTGACAGGCTGTTAAACAGAAATTAATCGAGAGAGAGAAAATGTAGCGTTCAGGTGCAAAACTCTTAAGGAGAATAAGCCAAAATTTACATAAGAAAATAGGAACTAAAACGCAGTGTTAAATTACGCTACGTATACATCACAGAGAGTTCCTCACAAAATCGATATTATGTGAATAAAGATATTCCATTTCTACTGCTATAAATACATTCACTAAAGAATATCAGTTTTAAAACATTTTAACTGACGGGAATCGTTAACATTATTCAGATATAGGCATCGCACTTCGTCACTTGCCTTATCACCATGTAAAGAACGAATTTTCTGTTAAAGAAAGGCATTATCGTGTGCCATTTCAAGTTCAGGATAAAAGTGTTTCTCGAATTTCCAGCCAAAGTTAGCAAATTTGTTAACTCGAGTGATTATTTACTACTTCAAATACGTCTATGAACATCTTTTGATCATTCAGCTGCGTTTTCCATTCACTGACAAAACTTATGGATTCAGTTCGTCTCAACCCACAGCCAGTGTCAACAGTTTAAAGTGAGTTTTCTTACACTGCAATGTATTTTCTGGGGTTTTTTTTTTTTTTTTGAGCAATGCCTTTTTCCTCTCGCGTCTTATTTACTGCCATAATCACCTAAAAATTAAAAAAGGGGGAATGAGAGCAGCAACCGAAAGTTTTCTAAAATGTATAGAGTCTTTGTCAGACATGAGGTAGCCCGTATTACGGAGAATCCGGATTACTGAAATTCAAATGGAAATTAGTTTCACTCTGTATTTACTTTCAGTCCACTTTTGTTGAAATCAGAATGACGTCTTGACCACATTTTAATGACCTACAAGGAAAACATCTTGACTGTGTGTGGTTTTCAGACCACGTACTTAATGTTAAGTAGTCTGATTTGGCAAAACATATAAGTTGATTTAAATATTGTTACACTAAACAAATAAGTAATGTGAATTCACGGATTATTTCTGAAAATAATAGGCAGCAAAGTTGTCGGTAAGTGTCTTCTTTTAACGAAATTTCTGTTCCTAAAATTGCCCGGTTTTTTTTTAATTCCGCACTTTCACAGATTTCCTTTCCGTAGTCAGTAATTCAGTTCGTTTTAGAAAAGTCCGTTTCAAGTTTTTCCGTATTTACACAGCAATTTTGCAAGATCGAAATCCCTGAATTTTTCAGTTCTTACGTCGAAAAATCTTTTCACGCCGGTAGCTGAGATCGAACAGAGATCGATGGAGTTAGGTCTACACAAGCTGCGCGCCTTAACCACTAAGCCAGGTCTTCCGAATTACGCCCACGTTCAAATTAAAACTTATTGCGCCGCGATTATTCATTAATATGTATTTTCTGTTGAAGTTAATTATTTTTCTGAATAGGGTTGTAGTATTTTTTTCTACTGTAGAGGAACTTATCACAAACCAAGTATTTTTTTTCATCGTGATTTTTCAAAGCAACAGAATGCTTTGGAACTTGAGATTTGTGTGTGTGTGTGTGTGTGTGTGTGACTGACAATAACTTTCAATTATCTTTAAGAAAAGGTTAAATGTACTGTTTTATAATATTACTTCACAAAACTTCTACATATAAAATTTATTCTTCATAGCTATAATAGCTTTACTTTTAAGAATTGCCCTGACTGATACATAGACATCGTACAATCACCTATACAATAGTTAATATCCAGAGTAACCACCGTGTGCAGCGTGGACAGCAGCTAGATGGTCTAGGAATAACTTAACAAGGTGCTGGAAGGTGTTCACAGGTATGTGGAGCAATGCTGACTGCAGTGCATCTGACAGCTGCTGGAGGGGGCGTGGTAAAGGATCCATAGAGAGAACAACACGATCGAGGTGGTCCCACAGATGCTCAAGCGGGTTTAAGTCTAGGAAATTAGGGGCCAGGAAAGTACTTTGAAGTCTTCACCGTGCTCTTCCAACCACTCTCGGACATTTCTAGCTGTGTGACACGTCGCATTGTCGTGCTGGAAGATACCATCCTCCCCAGGAAAGACAACCAGCATGTATGGGAATACGTGGTCTGCAAGGATGGATTCATAAGAAATTCGGTCCATAGTACCATCCACAGGTATAAGTGGACCCAGAGAATGCCACGAAAACATTCACCAAACCAGCTTGTGTTATTCCAGCAATGGTTGAAGAGTGTTTATTCACCAATGTTTCTTGCCTTATACGCCAACGTCTATCCTTTAGATGAAGCAGAAATGACTCATCGGAGAAGGCAATCCTTTGCCAATGAGCGGAAGTCCAATTCCGATACTGCCGTGCAAATGTAAGCATTTTCTGCCGATGCTCCTTCGTTAGCATATGCAGATGCCGTGACCATCCGTCTGTATCAGAGCCCCATACGCAGTAGGGTTCGCTGAACTGTCGTTTTAGACACACTTCCGATAGCCTCCTGGTTTATTCGGCTAGTGAGTTGCTCCACTGCAGCATGTCGATCGGTCCTCACGCACCTTCGAAGCCGAAGTTCACCTCTCACATCAATGGTACGTAATGCTCCTCAGTTTTCACGTCGCTTATTCGCAATGGTGCCACTTCTCCTTTCACGATGCACTTTAACCACAGTAGCACGCGAACGGTTCACAAAATGCACTGTTTCAGAAATACTGCCACTCTTGGATATCCCCCTTTTTGCAAATCTGATAAATCGCTCCTTTTATCCATGACAGCAACGAGTGATATGTTTTCATAATCTCTACAGCACACCTTATGTACCCTCCAAGTCTACTCATGACACATGCCTTCTTACACTGGCTACGCGCTGTTGACGTACGAAGTAGGAAGTGGTCACAATAATGTGACTGGACTGTGTACAAATATATATATATATATATAGTGTTTCCGTCAGCGAAATTTTCGATGTCTTCTAAATGACCTAGACATCTGAGAATTGGTATGCTGATAGGCCTTATGCCTAGAAAAGTCCAAAAATCAAAAGAATCAAAATCGCGCCTTTGAAGCATTGTTTGCTTGAAGTGGTCCTATTGATCTGAAAATACCAATTTTCAGATCAATAGGACCACTTCTTAATGTCCTATAGATCTAAAAATTGGCATGCTGATAGGTCTTACGGTCTGGATATCTGGAAAGGTCCGAAAACAAAAAAAATCATAATGGCGACTTTGTAATGTTGTATGCTTGAATTTTTCTACCACTTTTACACCTAGAAAAGTCTGAAAACCAAAAAATCAAAAGGTTGGCTCGGCTTTACTGTTTTTTTTTTTTTTTTTTTTTTGATTGGAATTTTAACGACCACCGTGAGCAACTCAAATGGGCTATAAGCAGTCGCCCGTCCCTAATTTAGGGTCACTGGTTCCAGGGAAGGGAGAGAGCCAGTGCCGTAAGACAAACACAACATCCACGCCTGACCGGGATTCGAACCCGGACCCCTTAGCTTTACTGTTCAAAATGCTGATAGGTTTAAAGATAATTATACCAGAAACCTTGAAATGCTGCAAAAATTCCATGAAATTTTGATTTAAAATTAAGGGGCTCCCTCAATTAGGTTTTCCTTTCTTTAATTTTACGTTCAAAAAATATTTCATAGATTCACCGTACGGAGAACGGACTAGTCTGTTATATGCAAGAGTAATGAGCCGGAAATGAAAAAAAAAAGAAATATCTTCATATCGTTTTATTACAAAATTATAAATAAAAAATGGAATATATGTAAAACTCATAATATAACTACCATTGTTATCAAGCCCCTTGATTTAGAATGTAAAGTGGCTGAATTTATTATTTAAAAAAAAAAAAAAGTGGTTGGCCTGGCGACGCAAGTCGCACTTTGGTAAAAAGGAAAAAAGGTTATTTCCGGGTGCTCTTGGTTGTAATGTTTACGAATGTTCTGTTGGTAGTAATATGTATTTATGGGCTGCTCGCAGTAATGTCGGCGTAATGTTTATTAATATTCATTAGGCGTATTAGCATTCATTCATAGGTACTCGTGTTTGGCAGCGGTTGGATATTAAGGTGTTTTGCACTTATGATGATATTTGTACACCTGTTGGAACGAATTAACTTGGGGTTACCAAAATGGCTGAAATCAACTTCAACGAATATATTCGCTGTCTGAGAAGTGGGCCGAACGTGGATGCAACGAGTGAACTTGTCCAACAGAAACCTTTGCATTCTACGTAGTTTTTTTTATTCGAAGTAGTCGATTATGAAATAGGCAATATATTTTTATTTCTAAGGTGTTGGACCACCATTTGCCTTTCATATAGCTTCCAAACTTCTTGGAATAGATTTATTCAGCTTTTGAATAGTCTCCAGTGAAGTGTTGTACCATTGTTCAATCGGAACAATAGCCAATTGCTTCAAAGAAACTGCAGGTGGAAAAATGCTTCTCACTCTGCCCTCTAAAACTGCACACAGTGGTTCGATAAAATTCAAATGGCCGTCCCGGTGACGCAGTGGTCTAAGTGATGGCTTCTGACCCTTCGTCCGAGATGGAGTCCGGGTCCGAATCCCGGTCAGGCAAGGATGTTGTGTTTGTTTTAAGGCACTGGCTTTCTCCCTTCTCTGGAACTAGTGGCTCTAAAAAATTAGGGACGGGCGACTGCTTGTAGCCCAAAAAAAAAAAATCCAAGAAATAACCTTGGTTAAGATCTTTAATTTAATCATGGCGATGAATAGCATTTCACCGCATCAGTTACTTTTAAGATGATCATGTAACCAAAACGTATTGGCACAATCTATTCTGAAACACATTCACGTATATGTAAAAAACGTTCTTCTTTTACCAAAAAGTTCTTTCAAACCAAAAATAAACAGCGCTGTTAGCACTTAGATTACATTAGAGAAGACTCACCGTTTGCTAATAATTAGTAAACTAGCTCAGAATAACTATATTTTTTAAAAATCAGAAACTCCCAAATATGTTGAATTTGGTACCACAGTAGACCACTTGGTAGAATGTAAAATTTGCATTTTTTTTAAACTTTCTCTTTTACATTATTCCTGCAAGTGCATGCATAAACGTAAATTTGCAAACTGAGCATATGCAACTTAAAATATCAAATGCGTTTAAATAATAATATCCATTTTATTTATTTTCAGATACTACGATATGAAGAAACATACAGTAATACGTTTTTGGATATTCTCCAGCATTATTAGTAAGTAAATAGGTGGACCTCATGGATTACACACTTAAAAACATTCATTCGCATTAAATTCACCAAAATTCATCGTTAAAATTCCAATCAACTTTTCATCGTAACATGTAAAAGTTTTGGTGATTTTTGTTTCTCAAAAGCATTGTTCTACTTGAAACGATTATATACAGTTTCATATTTCTTGGTGAAAAAAATGTCAAACAGTAATGAAGTTCAATGAATGAAATACGGTATTACACCATTGTACAATACAAATTTGGAGGAAGTGAATCCGTTTATTGGTGTAAATATGACATGGATGTTAGGTCAGATAATACCCGAAAACTTGAAAATTTCGTCGTTCTGATGCGGGAATCGAATCCGGGTCTCTCGGATAACGCTCGAGCATGGTAACCACTACACCACCTAGAACGACCAAGTTTCAAGTTTCCGATTAATTTGAATATAAACATCACCGGATCCGCTAGTCGAAGCAACCGGCATTCATATATAGCGAATCCGGAGGATTATATTTCATTCCCGTGATTTCCCCAAGGCATGAGTGCCGGTTGCTTCGACTAGCGAATCCTGTGATGTTTATATTCAAATTAATCGGAAAGATGAAACTTGGTCGTTCTGGGTGGTGCAGTCGTTAGCATACTCGTGCACAAACCTTGTGACGTGGGTTCGTTTTCCGCTCAAGGACGACGAAAGTTTCAAGTTTTCCGATATTATCTGCCTTAACACCCGTGTCATATTTACACCAATAAACGGATTCACATCTTCCAATAATGAAGCTGCTTTTAAAGCTGAAACACGAAATAATTGAAATCACAGACTCAGACTGTGAGTATTTCAAGTTAATTATTCGCCCATGTTATTGCTTTATTTTGTGGTCCAAGTTGATAACTAAGGATAACTTAAAACAATAGTTCCAGCAATTAGATGCTTCTGTTGCTGTACAGCCGCCTGGTGCCCTAGAGGTCAAAGACTTAGGTTTCTGACTAGTAGTCTGAGCAAGGACCGGATTCAAGTCCAACATCAGGTACGAGTAGTGTGTACCTGATTTTGGATTTGAATCCAACATGCTGCCTGACTGTCCCTATTCTTCCTGTAACCACTGGCCCCAAATTGCGCGGGCGACTGTTTATAAGCCTTAGAGTTGTCATTAATCTCAAAGAAGTTGCCGAGCATCCCTTGGGTTGGTGAGAATGAAATGTCCGGCCCGAACAAGCAGTGGAGACAAGGCCCCCATCACAGCGGAATGGAACCACCCAAAGGTGTTGCCGGTATTACGTCACAGAGTTACTATAAATAGCTAGCACGTATGTAAAGAACAAGGCTCATGGCCGCGGGTGGCCTAGTGGGCAACGTTCGTAACTGCCACGGAAAGGACCTCAGGTTCGATCCCAGGCAGGTAAGAGCGCTCGATCCACTAAATACTCGCCGTGCGTTGGATGGGCACGTTAAGCGGTCGGACCCCCGGTAATAAATAAGGGCGTCTTCCTCCCTCTTTCTACTTCGCTTCTGTGTCACTTTCCTATCGGGCACTCTAGCCTATCCCAAATCTCCTAGCTTCCTATTTTTAAGGGTTGTTTAAGACTGGGGTCAGACACTCCCATCCTAAAATCCTCTACATATGATCATTATGATCATCAAGAACAAGGTTCAGGGGTGGTTTGCTTGGACGTAACGTGGCTTGCAAAGGAAACATGCGGACGCAGGGTTTGAGAGTCATCTTCCTGTATGAATTTAAACCGGGTCATTCTGCAGGAATTGCCGCTCGAAACGTTAACAAAGCATTTGGGGAGAATGCAGCCGACGAACGAACCATTCGGCGATGGTTTGTGAAGTTTCGAACCTGAGATACGGACCTGCAAAACGAACCACGTGGTCGCCGACCTTTTGCTGTTTCTGACGAAGTTCTGTTACGTGTGGTTGAAGCGGACTGCCGAAAAACGTATCGTGAGGTAGTGGCGGAGGTAGGTGTCCACCACACAACAGTTGTTCGGCGTCTGACTGCGCTGGGTAAGGTCAAAAAGCTGGACATGTGGTTGCCGCGTGAGTTGATAACTGCCAACTAGACTAGGCGTTTGGAAGTCTACACATCGCTGGTTGCCAGGAATAGACAGGAATCTCTACTACTGCGTCGAATCGTCACCTGCGACGAGAAGTGGTTCCTTTGTGATAATCGGAAACGACCTGCACAATGATTAAGCAAGACACAGCCTGCTGGGTGGCATTCAAAGCCACCCCTACACACCAAGAAAGTGATGCTCCATGTCTGGTCGTCCACAGCTGGGATAATTCATCGGGGTCTCTTGGCAAGGGGCCAAACCATTTGTGCGGAACGTTATTGTGCTGAATTACACCAAATGCACCGGAAATTGCTGCAGAAACAACCGGCTTTGGTCAACAGACATGGCGCTCTTCTGCTATAGGAAAACGCCTACCCTCATGCTACACAACGAACGATGCTGACACTAGGTGTCTTAGGCTATGAAGCACCGTGTCGTGCTGCGTATTTCCCGTACTTGTCTTCGACAGACTATCATTTGTTTCGTCACCTGGATCGCTTCCTGTCCTGGAAACAGTTCACGACAGACAAGGAGGTTCAACGTGCAGTTGACGATTTCTTCGGGTCCCAGCTACAAGACTTTCTTTGTTTCGGGATCATGGCCTTGCCGGACAGATGGCAACTATGTGTCGATGCCGAGGAGGATTATTTTGCCTAGGTAAGTTGTCCTACTTTTCCATTCTCGCCGTCCACGTGTGCTGGTCCATTGCCGGACATTTCGTTTGCACCAACCTAATACATATCTGCTTTGTCCTTTGCCGGACATTGTGCTGGTCCATTGCCGGACATTTCGTTTGCACCAACCTAATACATATCTGCTTTGTACTTTGCCGGACATTGTGCTGGTCCATTGCCGGACATTTCGTTTGCACCAACCTAATACATATCTGCTTTGTCCTTTGCCGGACATTGTGCTGGTCCATTGCCGGACATTTCGTTTGAACCAACCTAATACATATCTGCTTTGTCCTTTGCCGGACATTGTGCTGGTCCATTGCCGGACATTTCGTTTGCACCAACCTAATACATATCTGCTTTGTCCTTTGCCGGACATTGTGGTGGTCCTTTGCTGGACATTTCGTTTGCACCAACCTAATACATATCTGCTTTGTCCTTTGCCGGACATTTCGTTTGCACCAACCCAATACATATCTGCTTTGTCCTTTGCCGGGCATTGTGCTGGTCCAACGAAATGTCCGGCAAAGGACCAGAAAGTTATTCCTTTCTGGTCCTTTGCCGGACATTTCATTTGCACCAACCCAATACATACCTGCTTTTATGAAACATATTAATAGCCATAATGTCATCGTCTCATGTTGATCCCAGTTCTAACGTATTATTACATATTAGCCCGTCCTAAGACGGTTGTTTTTAAGATTTAAATAATAATTAATATATAGGGGATGTATACCGTCCTAAGACGGTGACATTTCTACTTGAAGAAAACTGAAAACAAATCAAATAGACGTCGGTTTTTTTTGTAAGGAAATATAATAAAAACTTATATAGTAAGAACTCATTCAGGTTAGAACTGAAAATTATATGCTATTTATTTCTCTTTTTCAAAAGACCTCGAGATAAATATTCTGCGCGAAATATTTGTTGTTGTTTAATAATTTTCCTTGTCGTCCAGTAGTTTTCGTTTAAACTTACCTTAATAACATTTGCTTTGAAAACTTACCTTAATAACATTTGCTTTGAAAACTTACCTTTAATAACTTTTGCTTTGAACTTAAAACCGGCACTGTAACACAGGGAACAAGGAAAAACAGTCTCCCAAATCTCGAAGTGTTTTCCTGCGATTTACCTATAGTACTAAAGAGATTGATTCCCTTTATTACTTTCTTATAACTTTTGCTTTGAAAACTTACCTTAATAACTTTTGCTTTGAACTTAAAACCGGCATTGTAACACAGGGAACAAGGAAAAACAGTCTCCCAAATCTCGAAGTGTTTTTCTGCGATTTACCTATAGTACTAAAGAGATGCATTCCGCTTATTACTGTAGGTAAATACGCATCGTGGAATAATCTTGCATTCCGTAACACACACACACATATATATATATCTATATATATATGCAAAATCTAATAGATACCAATATATATATATATATATCATCATCATCATCATTGTCAACCATTATCAATCCACTGCTGGACGAAGGTCTCCCAAGTTTCCTCCACAACGGTCTGTCTTGTGCCAGTCTCCTCCATGTCACCCCTGCATACTTTCGAATTTCATCCACCCATCTCCCATGTGGTCTTCTTCTGGGTCTTTTCCTGTCCCTTGGAATCCAATCTAAAATTCCAGCTGTCCATCGATGATCTGTCCTTCTGGCAGTATGTCCAGCCCATTGCCATTTCAGGGATTTAACTCTGATCATGATGTCTTCCACTCTTGTCATTTTTCGGATCCACGAGTTCCTCTTCTTATCTCTCCTGGTTACACCAAGTATGCACCTCTGCATGCGTCTTTGAGTTGTCTGCAGCCTTTGTATGTCTCTTTTAGTTAAGGTCCACGTTTCTGCACCATACGTAAGCACTGGAAGGATGCATTGATCAAACACTTTTCTTTTAAGACATAATGGCATATTGCTCTTGAAAATTATGCTGTTTCTTCCAAATGCTCTCCAGGTAAGTTTTGTACGCCGATTAATTTCTTCATCAATGTGACCCTCACTTGATATCTGCTGTCCAAGATAAACGTACGTGTCTGTTATCTCCAGCTTTTCTCCATCAATCAATAAATCTTCATTTCTTGTAAAAGCATTGAACATCACTTTTGTCTTCTGAAAGTTCATTTTTAATCCCACTTCTTTACTCTTGTCAGCAAGTTCCTGGATCATACTCTGCAGCTCTGATGGGGTAGTTGCAAAAATGACTACGTCATCAGCAAAACGAAGGTGGGTTAGATAATCTCCATTAATCTTTATCCCTTTGTTTTCCCAGCTCAGCGACTGAAAAACACTCTCCAATGTGGCATTAAAGAGCTTCGGAGATATGGTGTCACCTTGTCTCACTCCCTTTCCAATTTTTATGTGTGTTGTATTTTCAAACAGCCGAATCTTTGCACTTGCATTTTCATAGATGTTATTAATAATATTAATGTATGCATCTTCAATACCGCAGGTTTTCAGAGCCATTGTAACTGCTGATGGTTTCACCGAATCAAAGGCTTTTTTCATAATCGATAAAAGCCATGCACAATGGAAGTTCATATTCCTCGCTCTTTCAATTAGTTCTCTCAGTACGTGGATATGATCTATTGTGCTGTAGCCACTCCTGAATCCAGCTTGTTCTCTCGGTTGAGCCATGTCCAGTGTTACCTTCAAGCGGTGTGAAAGAACTTTAGTGAAGATTTTATAAACCACTGATAGGAGGCTGATAGGTCTGTAGTTTCCGAGATCCTCAATGTCACCTTTCTTATGTAGCAGGATCATTGTAGCGGTGTTCCAATCCTCAGGAATCTTTCCTTCATTAAGGCATCGAGTGAAAATTTGGGCGAGTACTGTTTCGATTTCTCCACTTGCTTCTTGTATGATGTCTACAGTAATTCCATCTTCTCCTGGAGCTTTTTCCCGCTTCATGTTCTTGATTGCATGTGCAACTTCTGCTGGAAGGACTGGAGGAACTCTGGTACTGGTATCTTTCATGATGTCTGGAGTGCATGTATCATCCCTTTCATATAATTTGGAGTAGAAATCTTTCACTCTTGTCAAAATTTCGCCTCTATTTCTTGTTACAGAACCATCTTCTTTTCTCAGTGCCATAATCTGTTTTCTTCCCTTACTGAGATGTCCCTTTGCTATCTTTAGGCTTTGGATGTTTTCAATTGCTTTCCTTACTAGTTCACAGTTGAATTTTCTTACGTCTTCAGTGATACTTTTCCTTACTGTCTTGCATAGCTCTATATATTCCACTTTGGAAGTCACATCTTCTTTAGTTGTCCTCATCTCTCTTCTTTTTTGCATCAACATTTTCGTTTTCCCTGATAATTTATTTACATGCAACTTGTTCTTAGACCAGCTAATTTTGTTGCTGTTTCCATAAGAGCTTTGGTTACTTTTCTGTTAACTTCAGAGATGTCCACTTCTTCCGATGTTAGGCCTTCCAAAGCAGAGAACCTGTTCTTCAGTTCCAACTTGAAGGTATTATGGTGTTTTTTAAGGTTGGTTATGTCAATAGGTTTTGTTTGTCTTATGAGCTTGCCACGTTCAAGTTTAGTGTTGAGGTGCATCTTACATCTCACCAATCTATGGTCACTACCTGTGTTGAACTTGTTTAGCACACTGCAGTCTTCTATGACGAATTTTTTGTTACACATAATAAAATCAATTTCACTTGTCGTCCCATTTGGATGACTCCATGTCCATTTCCTGTGTGGCTTTTTCTTGAAGAAGGAGTTCAAGATGAAAAACCCTTCTGCCTCTGCAAACTCAACGAGAGTATTTCCACGCTGGTTTCTGTTGCCGTGACCGAATTTACCTACTGAAGTTTCATTCTGTTGCCGTTGCCCTATTTTTGCATTGAAATCTCCCATAATTATTTTCAAGTGCTGCTTACCTTTATTATTTAGATGACAAATTTCCTCATAAAATTCTTCAATTTCTTCTTCAGGATGACTTGTGGTGGGTGCATAAGTTTGAATAATCTGAGCCTGGTATCTTTTCGAGAGTTGGATAACAAGTCGTGCAGCTCTGTCAGAGGAACTTTCAACTTCTACAACTTTATCCTTCAGTTTCTTGATTATTATAAATCCAACACCACTAGTTCTGCCAGTATCTGTCCCACGATAGTAGAAGAGATGTCCACTTTTCAGTTCGATGAGATCTTCTTCTTTTCTCCTTACCTCACTTAGCCCCACGATGTCCCACTTGATCCTTTGTAATTCCTCTTCCAATTCAAGAAGCCTTGAATCAGAAGATAGGGAGCGTCCATTGTAAGTAGCCAAGGTCAGCATCAGATGGCAGCCTAGTCCGGTCCTCCGGGGATTCTTAGCACCCTCTGCCTTCGTGTCGCACTGGCCGCTGCCTTGGCCAGGTACATTCCAGCTGCCGGAGACTGAGGGCCAAGATTTAAGTTGTGGAATCATTTTTGGAGGGGTTTGGCCATAACTCACCACGCTGGCCAAGCGGGTTGGTGAGTGTGGGATAGAATTTCCTCTAATCCCGATGGTATAGTTATACCGCTATTGGCGGTCGTCAGAGCCCCTTTAGTGGGAACAGGATGCACCACGAGAAGGCGGGGTTGACATTTGTCAAGGAGAGGCTGTGATGTTACGCATCACCTGACCTTATATATATATATATATATATATATTGGTAACTATTAGATTTTGCAGTTAAAATGTTTTAAAGAATATATTCTATGTATAAGTATTTTAATAATTTATTTTTCTTTCTTTCAAGGTACAATTTCTTATGGTCTGGGATTAAAGGAAGAAGTAAGTTTCGAGTTTTCTGTATCGCGTTAGTTTCAATATTTCTTGACCGGTCAAGCAGCCAGAGCCAAAGTTTTGAGTCTATTAAATTTTTGTTAAAATTTCCTTTAACTTATTTCAGACGTACGGATGCGCTTGAATTTGAATCCCAGGTACGATCTGGATGTTGTGTTTGTTCATACAGCGCTGTCTCTTCCCCTTTCTTGAAACTAACGTCCGTAGATCGGAGATTTAAAATTCATTCCTGACCATAGTGGCTAATGGGCGTTGTTAAACCTTGAAAAGTTAAAATAGAAAAAAAGAAGTTAAATATAACAGAATGAACCGCTCCAGTGGCCAAGTGGAACGAAGCGTTGGCTTCTAATCATTCGTTCTAGATGGGTCTAGGTTCGAACCTTTGGTGAGGCATAGAGAGTGTGTTTGTCCTGCGGTGCTAACTCTATCCATGCTCTGGAACTAATGACTCTAAATTTGGGAAAGCGACTGCTTATATCCAATTGAGTAGCACACAATGGTCGTTAAACCCCAAACAATAAAAAAATAAATAAACTTCAAACATAATTCATCGCTCTTTCCACGTTTATAAATGAGTCACAGAAAACTTTTCATCGGCCGCCACCGGGCATCGGACCCATGGTTCTCCAGTAACGCGCCGGACATGCTACCACTGCACCACAACGGCCTCGAATTCCCGAGATTCACAAACGACTAACTGCCAAACCACGTGGCAGGTTGTTTCTTGGAGCCCCGCACAATGCTGGGGATTCACCAAAGATTGTAAACAGCAACTGAACAAATAACCAGAAGGCGAATGAATAATTAATACATATAATTGACGTGGATTAGGAGTTGCTGTTTACCATCTTTGGTGAGTCCTTAGTATTGTGCGGGGCTCCAAGAAGCAACCTGACATATGGTTTGGCAATTAGTCGTATGTGAGTCTCGGGAATTCGAGCCTGCTGTGGTGCAGTGGTAGCATGTCCGACGCGTAACTGGAAGACCCTGGGTTCGATTCCCGGTGGCGGCAATGATACTTTCTCTATGACTCACTTATAAACGTGGAAAGAGCGATGAATTTTGTTTGATGCTCCTAATCCACGTCAATTATATGTACACTGGCATGCAAAAATTAGGGACGAGACGGGTTTTCGAATGCAATGTCGTGCAGAAGTGCTCCACATCGACTCAAATCATACCATAAGATCCGCAAGATGTAAGAATATGGGAAAAGTGAGCAAAACCATCCAAACAAGGAATTCAAAGGATACAAAGGCACTTTATTGAAAAGGTAGCTTCGAGCACAACTGGACAGAAGACAGAACAGAAACGTCCATGTGACACGTGGCTGTCAAAAAAATTTAGTCTTTAGTAGGGGATATGATCACCCCTGACTGTATTGTAGGATTTACAACGTCTGTCCGCCGCCCAGGTGGCGCAGTGGTCTAAGGCGCTGGCCTCTGATCATTCGTCCGTAAGGGGTCCGGGTTCGAATCCCGGTCAGGCATGGATGTTGTGTTTGTCTTACGGCACTGGCTCTCTCCCTTCCCTGGAACCAGTGACCCTAAATTAGGGACGGGCGACTGCTTATAGCCCATTGAGTTGCTCACGGTGGTCGTTAAACCTCCAATCTAAAAAAAAAAAAAAAAGTCTGTCCATACTGAGGACGAGGTTGTCAAGGACCAGTTGAGGAATCGCGGCCCTTCCTGTTGTAGCGCCAATCGCAGCTACGGAAGCGTTGCTGGCGGCTGGTGACGTGCTGCCAAGCGCCTCCCGAGAAGGTCCCACACGTGTTCGATTGGATTTAGGTCCGGGGACCTTGCGGGCCAATCCATGCGTTGAATATCTTCACTCTCCAACAGCTCTGCGACAGCCACTGTACGATGAGGTGTAGCATTTTCTTCCATGAAGAGGAACTCAGAACCTACAGCACCTCTAAACAGACGCACGTGAGGCAGGAGAACCTCGGTATAATAGCGAACACCAGTGACTGAACCTCCTTGGAGGATGTGGAGGTCAGTACGGCTACCAACCATGATACCGCCCCAAACGAGAACTCCGCCACCTCCAAACCGGTCCCTTTCGACGATGTTGGAGGCGTGATTGCGTATTCCCTGCTCTCTCCAGATGTGTATACGTCCAGAATCGCTCGTCAGACTGAATTGGCTCTCATCCGTAAGGAGAACTCGACCCGATTGCTGACGAGTCCAGTTCTTGTGTTCCTGGCACCACAGAAACCGCCGTCTCGGATGAGCAGGCGTTAATGACACACACCGTACTGGTCGTCGTGCAAATAGACCACCTTTGTGCAGCCTCCTGGCTACGGTAAAACGCGATAACGGACGTCCAGTTGTCTGTTGCATGTGCATTGCAATTTCTCCCGCTGTCTGCCGTCTGTCTCTTCTTGCCTGTAGGACAATATACCGGTCGTTCGCAGCTGTGGTTGCTCGTGGACGACCACTGCTAAACTCTCGGACAGCTGTTACTGTTGTTTGAAATGCTCTCCAAGCTCGTGAAACGATGCTATGAGCGATCCCGAGCTCCTCGACCACACTAGTCACACTTCGACCTTCTTCCAACTTCCCAATGACGCGACCTCGGGTAAAGTCCTCCAGATGTCGTCTACTGGATTGCCTGTTGGCTATATCACACGGTGGCAGGAACTTGACGTCGTTCAAACCGATGTACACCGTGCAATAGCTTTCACCGAATTGCTGAGCGTACACCGCCCATGTGCTTTATACCCTTTCCGACTTATACTGTTGGATACTCTTGGAGGTCGTTAGACTCTGAATCAAAAGAAAAAAACTGCTTACTGGTAATTCAGACTTAATAGCCCAAGCACGAATCGATGGAAGTCTTACAAAACTAGAGGAGCTTTTTTTTTTAAGAATTTGTGAGTGTGCAACAAAAGAATTCCCTTTATTCTTAGTAAGTCATATTGCAAAATGAAAAAGAAGTACTGTAACTGAGGCAATTTCTTAAATGTTAGTCTTCGTCAGCACGGTAATTAGTTTTCAGAGAAGCTGGTTTTGGGATTGGCGTCCGGGCAGGGCACGAGTTGAAGCTCCGAATGGTGCGCGGGAGAGGGATGTAACTGTCCTAAGGGGCTTGTCCGTCGCCTTCCTGGAGTCATTGGCTCCAAGTTAGGAAGCGGCGTCTGTTTATATCATTAAGAGTTGATCGTGGTAGTCGTTCAATATCACAAAAATAATAATAATAATAATAATAATATTAATAAATACGCACTCTTTAGTACAGTCTTCAAACGTACTTTGTAGGGTTATTTCACTCGTTCAAAACAGCTGAACAGAAACAGGCTGCAAAGCCGTCTTCGATCGAAGGCCCGGCGGTGCACTGGTGTGAGCGCTGGCTTATAACCATTCGTCTACGGTCCAAGATGGATTTGTGACGATTACCGAGTTCGAATGTCCCAGTGAGTCATAGATGTTGTGTTTGTTTTATACACTGACTTTCTGCCTTCCCCGGAAGTTTACCTTCGCTAAATTGGGAACGGGCAACTGCTTACAATACACTGAGTTTCACACAATAGTTGTTAAACCCACAAGAAGGAAAATTGAGTTTATAAAATTTTTACTTCGTATTTCTAAGGGTGTAACGTTTCTCATAACTTTACACTCCTTGATATATATATGAACAGCAGATGCGCAACTTTCAGACGCTTCAAACTACATTGTGACTATCACCTCTTCCTACCTTCAGGAGAATCAATGATGGTAATGTAAGTTCGTTTATATTTTGGAGGACAGAAACTGCCTTCAAAAGACTGCTTCTGTGTAGTCACATTAAGTAGGTCCCAGTAGACATTGCGTCCAGATTTCCCATTTATAGGAATCCATCTCTCATACACAATGTTTGAAATTTGATACAGTCATGCAACATACTGAAGGCTTAACCAAACAGTCATTTCGCAGTGTCTTTTATATTATCGATCCCTACAAGCGCATGTGTTAGGGTTATTGATAAGGAAATGGCATCTGTTGAAATTTACAGTGGATGACAACGCTTTCAAATTTTGAAAATACTTGCGTAAATTTTTAAACATAGCTGCAACTAGCCGTACATAATAAATATTAGGTTTTTCGGGAAGTAAGTGAACACATTTAAATTATCATAACTTGTGTATTCGCAAAGCAGTTATCACATTCTTTGAGAGTAATTATTAGTAGTTCCAATGGCTATCAATATTACGTTCCCAAACTGTGAGCGGACACCATTAAAAGTATCAGTTTCATCGAGTCTGTGGACAATGGACAATATCTGTAATTCGGTAAACCAAATCCTGTTTGCTGTTATAGCGAGTAAGAGACATCTCCCTTCGTAAGTGGAGAAAACAGTTGAAATCACAGATTCGTATTCAGTGAATACTGTGGGTTCAATGAGCAGCCAAGAAATCCGAGCCTTTTGCAGCCATCTGTTATTGTGTACGTGGAGAGTGGCCATGCCGGGATATACTCCTTTAGAAATGATTTAAACAGCTCCCATGTCATAATGACGTTCTCATCACACGTCTTCCAAAAATCCACGCCGCGAGTATCCATGTCAAAGACCAGTAAGGTTTTATGCTCATACAACTCTGCACTGGATAAAAACGTTGCAGGATTATTGGGATCAACCCAGGATCGTGACTGATATAGTTGCCTGCGTGCGTAAAATTCCACCCAACCTTCATCTAAGCCAATGACCCTTGTGAGCACCGTATATTGCGAAGAGGCCACAAAAGCTAACTCAGCGCAATTTTGTAGATTAATTCCTCCTATGTCGCCGTTAGTGTGCGTGGTATCCACTTTGCTCAAAAGGCCTAAATCTTCCATATATAAATCGTTGTGTAAGGGGCACC
Source organism: Macrothele yani (assembly GCA_039090855.1). Taxonomy (NCBI): domain Eukaryota; kingdom Metazoa; phylum Arthropoda; class Arachnida; order Araneae; family Macrothelidae; genus Macrothele; species Macrothele yani. The sequence goes on from CM077002.1 coordinate 137,788,865, forward strand.
CAGTTGTGTTGAAAGTTCACCGACACTCACCCTACAAGACTGCTATAAGGCGTATCGAATGTGTTGTATGGCTTCTGGTCTGGAACTTGAAACCTGGCGACTGCATTTTGGAGCATCTTTGAGGGATGTTCTGCCTTCCTCATATCCTTTCATTAAATTTTGCCCTGCCCTTTTCTTACGGGGGCTATTTACCAACTGCTATCCTTAGAAGACTTTGAGCCACGCCTTCTGTTCAAAAACACACGCTGTTATTCCACTGTCACTGATCGTCTCACTTTGCTTCATCGTGATAACATCTTTCACCAGCCGATTCATAGGTTGGTACGTACTACGTAACCGCCAGGCATCACCAGTGTTGCCACTAAAAGCTTCCGAAACGTAAGCCAACGAAACTGTCCGTATACTTTTTGAACAGCCTAACATTTCTCACTGTACATTGGAAAGGTTGTTTCCTACCTTTCCAATGTACAGTGAGAAATGTTAGGTCTGTAGCCCTCAGACAGCTGGAAATATTGCACTAGTTCTGCTTTTTTTTCAGATTTAACGGCCCTTATAGGCATCTATGGCTGTAATAAATCGCCAGGGCCGTAGAATAAGCACACCACCCATGCCACATCCGGGACTGGATCCCTTGCTCGATTTGGAATATTCACATGAAGCCCAAGACTTCGATCACTCGGCCTCTGGGGAAGCATGGGCGCCCATACGGAGGAACAAGAAGGGGCACTTGCCCTCCCTTGGAAATCTGACTGTCATTTCAGTTTTTGGGAGGTACTACAAAGATTTTCGCCATAACGGTAATTCTGATTGATTACTTATTTTCTGTCGAACTTCTAAAGCGTGTGTACGTTTAGGAAAAACATTCGAAATTTGCAGTAGAAAGTAATACTGAAAATGGCTAATGCGTGTTGAAGCACAGCATATGTGAGTTAAGGGTAGGAAATATATGAATATATGAGTATATATGAGGAAATATAATAATATATGAGTAAAATGCTGAAATGAAAACGTGTCGTCTTTTACAATGGCCATTCGCTGCTGGACAAAGAGTACCGCAGGTTTTTTCCAGAATTTTGTCACTGGGGTGTTGGTTTTCCTTCTTGACGATCCCTTGAATGGCCTTTGGAGTTTTGTTCTGCATTGGACACAAATGACCAAAAGGCGCAAATCTCAGAAGAACAAGAAAGGGTTTCTTTAATGTCCGAACATGCTGTTGAACTTCATCTATCAGTCTTTGTTTTTCAGCTCTTGGGTCGTTTGGTTTTAAACTAAATTTATGTAGTGGGTGTAGTAAAAGTGGTTAGATAATACAAACGGCTATAACGAATTCAATTTCTCCGTCATTTTTATCCGCGCCGGGCTCGAACCCGAGTCCGCTTATTCCGGAACAAGTCGCTCTACCAACTGAGCTACGCAGACAGTTTAGTCTGATTCCTATCTGCCTTTATGTCGTGTGCGTCCTTCTGGCAGGTACGTCACATCTCCTGGTACGTTACATCATCTCCCCTTCTTTCTTTTCTTCGAAGTGCTGGAGAAGGGATTCTCTTATTTTTCCTATCTCGCGGTGTGGAAATAACATCACACCAATGCGAGATTTTGAACGGTCGGGTCATCCGGATAGTTCAGTGTTCGGGCGCCATTATAACGAAGTAAATTTCTCCGTCATTTTTATCCGCGCCGGGGCTCGAACCCGAGTCCGCTTATTCCGGAACAAGTCGCTCTACCAACTGAGCTACGCAGACATTTTATTCTGATTCCTATCTGCCTTTATGTCGTGTGCGTCCTTCTGGCAGGTACGTCATATCTCCTGGTACGTTACACGGCATAGTGGAAGTTTACATATGCTATTTGTAATTACAGTTTCTGTTTTTGACCCTCCTGAAAACTCAGCTATGGTCGCCCATGTGGTGAGGGGCGCATTTTCAGTTATGTACTGTTGATGTGCAGTTATCATCTTTCACCTACAAGGACATTCAGACTCGCGGTAGCGTTTGGACCTCACACAGATCTATAAGAACTCCATGAGGTCCAAAAGAGAGGTTCACATTCCCATGGACTGTGTTACCGAACCTGCTGAGAACACACAATCTTTTCATTATATATTTAAGATCTGCCCTGATATTAAATGTTAAAGTTTGTGAAATGCTAAAGGTGATTTCTGAATTTGCTTATAACAATAAACGATTGTTTTCTGACACGAATTTTATATATATATATATATAATGCATATACGTATATAATAAGACATTTTATAAAAACCTTTTTACTCTCTTCAGAGAAGTCATCATTTTCCTTCTGGAGAACAATGGAATGAAGAAATTTCCGGAGGCAGAGCTCTATCGCGAACAACTTCTTTAGCTGAGGAAAGTCTTTCCTTGGAAGACGTAGAGAACAACGAAACTCTGAAAAATGGGTTGGATTGGTCTCTCAAAAGCCATCCTAAAAACGAAGAAATCGATGCATCTTATGATTATTCGGATGATCCTGTAGATGATTACTCGCAGAGTAACGTTTTAGGAGACGATTTTGAGGACGATAGCCTTTCCACACATGATTATGAATACGATTACGACGAAACAGAAGAAACTCCTTCTGACCCAGAATATAATAACAGAGAACCGAGAGAAGAAAAGAATGTGATTCCAAAGTGGAGACTAGAAGATTCCATACCGGGAGTTCCTGAGGCAGATTATCCAGTTTATGTAACTCTTCCGCGGACGCGTTTCAAGTGCGAGAGTAATCCTGATCCTGGATTCTATGGAGACATGGAAGCTCGTTGTCAGGTGAGTGCGTAATTTTGAGAACTATAACACAACTAAGATTGAGAAACAAAAATGTTGGTACTATTTTCTCTATCATGACTATCTACACTGCTGGCCACCCAAAATGCAACGCCAAGAAGGAAGCATCCGATTGGCCTGAAATTCGCAGCATACGTCACCCAGGAAAGGAAATGAAAACGATTAGCATTACAGCGCATATAGAAATCATGTGCTTCCGGTACGCCACCGAGAAGCACTATAAGAAGGGTGCACAGAAGGCGGGGTGTAAGTAGTGGAAGTGTGTTGTGCTGCTGGACTTGTGCGTGGCACGTTTTCTAGCACGTTTTGGAGTTCGACAGAGGACGAATAGTGGCTTATCGCGACAGCGGTTTATCGTACCGAGACATCAGCGCCCGTGTGGGACGACATCCAGCCACAGTGAGGCGAGTATGGATTCGGTGGGTGCAGGAGGGACGGACGGACTGACGTGAGCAATTGCCGCATCCGCGGCACGCAACCGAACGAGAGGACCGGCATGTTGTGCGGCAGGCATTGAGGGCTTGCACCGCCACATCACGAACGTTAGCGCTGGAATTAGGGTGTGTTGCGCCACAACCTGTGTCAGCACGTACCATTCGACGTCGTCTGCAGGAGCGGGGACTTGTCACACGGCGCCCATTGCTCCGATTACCATTGACGTTACACCACCGGCGAGTGCGGCGGCAGTGGGACGTTGAACGCCACACCTGGACTACGGAATGGCACGACATTGTCTTCTCCGACGAATCCCACTTCTGCCTACAACACCACAATGGTCGGATCCACGTGTGGCGGCACCGCGGCGAGAGACTGTATGACGCCTGCATTATGCATCACCATACCGGTCCGTCGCCTGGCGTTATGGTTTGAGGCGCAATTGGATATGACACATACACCCCTCTGGTACGCATCGCCGATACACTCAACAGCCACCGCTACATCTCCGACGTTTTGGAGCCTGTAGTTCTCCCTTACCTGCAGGACCTGCCAGCGGCCACGTTTCAACAGGGCAATGCGCGCCCGCACGTGGCAAGCATCGTGCAACAATTCTTCACGGCCCACCAGGTGTCAGTGCTGCCGTGACCCGCCTGTTCTCCCGATATGTCGCCCATCGAACACGTCTGGTCGCTGATCGGCAACCGAGTGGCCCGGCAAGCACCACCAGCGGCTACGCCTGATGAACTGTGACAACGTGTGGAAGCAGCCTGGACCGACATACCCCATGCCCACATCCAAAGCCTCTTTCGTTCGATTCCGCGGCGTGTAGCGGCCGTTATTGCCAGCCATGTGGGCCACACGAACTATTGATGTCTGCGTGTTCCGCAAGTCTCACGGGCCTGTAAGCTCAATCGTTTCATCTTTGTATCTGTTGTTATGTGTCCAGTAAATCTGGCTTTTCTATCTCGTGTCCTTCTTGGTGTTGCATTTTGGGTGGCCAGCAGTGTATGTTACAAAATATTGTATTGAAATTTGTAAATTATATATCTTTGAAGTGAGGAGAGAACTGTATTTTGCCTTTCTCCCTTTAATTTGCGTTTTTGGAAGATGTTCAGTGTCCCACTTGAACATAAAAGTAAATATCGTAAACCCTATTTAAATAACAAAAACTTTATCCACACTATGAGGAAGCATGGATGCTTCGACCAGCGAAAATCTGAGGACTTTCAGATTCCTAGGTCTTAGTTCCTTGGAACTTCACTGTCCTGGGTGGTGTAATGGTTAGCATACTCGACCGGTAATCGGGAGATACGGGTTCGATTCCCGCTCCAGGACGTTGGGGATTTTTAAGTTTTCTGAGAAGTGTTACATGGATGACCAGTAAGTGGTACAAGGAAACTCAGTTTGCTTTGCTTAAATATTCTGTTTTTTTTTTTTTTTGGGGGGGGGGTATTTTTGCAAAAAAATATTGGTGAGTAACCTCCATTAGTCAACAGATTTGCCGCAACTTAATGGGAAATTTGCGTCAAATTTCAAAATAAACCGTAATATGCCACCTAAACCGCAATGAGTGTCCATCACGATAAAAAATATGGAATTTGTTTTGTTATGTACTTAGGGGCTTTCTAAGGGACAAAACACTTTCAAGGTGGTTATCTGTTTACTTAAGGGACATTTGCTTTATCATATATCTTAAGAGAATTCAAAAGTACATCACTCTTCCATAGTAAAGGCAAATTTTCAGCAGCCGATGTTTTTCCTGATTTCGGATTTCCCAATTTTACCGCTATATGAAATTCACGTGCTACTGTCGTCTCGATGTCAGCTGTGAAATTCTTTTTTTTTTTCCTTTTTCCCTACCATTTTGCAATTTAGGAATGTTATTCATTTAATCTTTCACCGGAAGCTGGATGTAAAACAGTGAAATGTGGTAAGATGTTCGGAACATATGTGCGTTGTCGCAAATCGGGCGCTCCTGCTGCATGTTCCCTCAGAGGAAGCGGAAGGTAAAGAGATGCCGAACGCGATAGCAGCACTGTTGCGGTTGAGCTTTTAAACCACTTCCACCCTTCTTCTTTTTTCTCTTCCTTAAAGTCAGCGATATGTTCTTTTGCCATCTGGAGCCTACCACCAAACCTGCTCAAACACTATGTGAGAAGGCTAGGTTCGTTGAGATGAGGGGGTGAAAGGCTTCGTGGGATTCACGACCTCATTTAAAACAATTAAAGATCGAACATGCAAACCATGTTAACAGAAAACGATATTTTCTACAAACAAAATGCTAAGAACTCGGCAAATCCTAACGTCATCATTTACAATCTCGTGAAGGGTGGTGACAAGGAGAGAAAAAGAAACAGTTGTTTCGTTATCTTTCTACAGCTTGCTGAACAAGATTATTCTGTATGTTTCGCATGTTGGTAACTGGGAAATGCAGGTATGTATTCTCTTATTCGTTTCAAAAATGGCTGCTCTTAACCTCTTCCTGCAGATGGCTGCCAAATAATGGTCTGTCATGCATTGTTGCTATTGGTGATAACATCCGTGACAGCGAAAACTGTCCACTTTGACAGGTGACCGCGGAAGACGAGTGACCGCCAAAACATGTCTCACTCTAATTGATTAATAATAAGAATTGCCTTTTTTGGGCTGTGGCGAAGTTTGATCTCCCCTACCCGGTGGCTCAGTAGTTTTTAGCACGTCTTTTGTAAAAAAAAGATCGTGCTTCTGTTATCGGTATGTCCGTTCGTCCGTCAGCATGTACCCATGATATTTCTGTAACTATTAGTCCGATTTGAAAAATTCTTTTTGCATCGGGAAGCTTGAAATATGCAAATGATGTTCCTTCATTGTTTTTTTTTACGATGTACAATTTCGCCGCTAGGGGACGTAAATGCAGATGATGTCGAATTCAAAAATACGTTTTATTCCACATATTTGCTTCTAAACATCCGATTGAATTTTTTTTTATCTTCCGATTCCATTTATGTCGAACAGTATTTTAGATATAGTTGTTTTTTCAAATTACGCGCAGATTTTTCGCTAGGGGGTGTTAAAGTAAATTACATTTTCCCCGATAACTTTTCTTCTAAAACTCCGATTTGGAAAATATTTCTTCAGCGGATACATCTCCTGAGGGAAAATCTTTTGCACATAATTTCAAATTTTTGGTAAAGAATACTTTGGCCACCAGGGGGCGTAAGTGTTAATTTTTGCTTCTGATGTATTTGCCATAAGATCGGAGCTTCTACAATATCGATTGAAAAAACTATTTCGTGGGCTGATGCCACTCACATCGATAAACCTTTTCGGAATATTTTCTTCTTAAAATATTCCACAGTTTCTCCGCCAGGGGGCGTAGATGTACATTTTATTTTTGTCAATATCACTACTTCTAGGATTCCGATTTGAAAAATCCCTTCTTTGTTGGATAGTGTTTTCTGTGTGACATGATTTTTATATAATTTCAAAATTTTCAAGTAATTCATATATTTCCCGCTAGGGGGCGTAGCGGTGATATGCGTTTCCTCCTATATCTCTGCTTCTAAATCTCCGATTTGAAAAATTCTTTCTGCACCGGATACAGCTCCTGATGGGAAACCGTTTGCACATAATTTCTAATTTTTGTAAAAAAATATTCTGGCCACCAGGGGGCGTAAATCCTAATTTCCGCTTCTGATGTATTTGCAGCAAAATATGAGCTCCCAAATTCTCGACTGAAAAAAACGTCGTTTGTTGAGCGATACTAGTCATGTCGACAAACCTTTTAGAAACATTTTCTTCTTAAAATAGTGCATGGTTTCTACGCCACGGGGCGTAGATGTATATCCTATTTTTGTGAATATCTACTTCTAGGAGTCCGATTTGAAAAATTCCTTCTTTGTTGGATTGGATTTTCCGTGTGACATGATTTTCATATAATTTCAAAATTTTCAAGTAATTCATAGACTGTCCGCTAGGGGACGTAAATGTAAATTACGTTTCCCGCTATATCTCTACTTCTAAATCTCCGATTTGAAAACTTCTTTCTGCACCGCATACAGCTCATGATGGGAAATCGTTTGCACATAATTTCTAATTTTTGTAAGAGATGGTTTGGCCAACAGGTGTCGTAAGTCTTAATTTCCGCTTCTGATGTATTTGCAGCAAAATATGAGCTTCTAAAATCTCTATTGAAAAAAATGTCGTTTGGTGACCGATACTACTCATGTTGACAAAAATCTTTTAGGAAAATTTTCTTCTTGAAAAAATGCATGGTTTCTACGCCAGGGGGCGTAGATGTACATCTTATTTTTGTCAATATCTCTAATTCTAAGAGCACGATTTGAAAAATTCCTTTTTTGTTGGATAGTGTTTCCGATGCGAAATGTTTCCTATAAATTCTAAATTTTCAAGTAAATCATAGACTTTCCGCTAGGGGGCACAAAGGTAAATTGTGTTTTCTGCGCTATTTCTGCTCGTAAAGCTCTGATTTGAAAAATTCTTCCTGTATCGCATACAAGACCTGTTGGAAAATATTTTTCACATAATTTCTAATGTTTGGTAAAGAATGGTTTAGCCACCAGGGGTCACAAGTGTTAATTTCTGCTTCTGAAGTATTTCTTGCAAAATCTGGGATCCTGAAAACTCGACTAAATTTTTTTCTTGGACCGATACCGCTTATGTGGATAAACTTTTTGAGAATACTTTCTTCCTAAAATAATGCATGGTTTTCCCACCAACGGACGTAAAGTCACATCTTATTTTTGTCGATATCTCTGTTTCTAAAAGTTCGTAAGCTCATGATTTCGTTTAGAGCAATATCTGAGGGATTAAAAATCCGATTGAAAATCTTTTTTCTTTCGTCAGATCTATTGTTTTCCATACCGGTTCCATTGACTTTGAATGGCTTTGATAAATTTAATTTGCGTCAGAACGGATTCAAAAGACGTGCTTAATACACCCGAAAATTCGGTGTCATCTTTCTTGTTTGAACATTCGTTCGAGTGAACCTGAGTTTGTGTCCCGCATCAGGTATGAAGGGTTCGTTTGTCTACGGCGCTGGCACCGTCCATTTCCTGGAACCAGCAACCCTAAATTAGGAACGGAGCGACTGTTAATAGCCCTTAGAATTGCTCACGGTTGTCATTACACCCCTAAACGAAATGAGAGTTTGGTCTAAGAGCAATAAACAAAATTTCAAGACCCTGTAGCCTGATTAGGCTATGAGGTCTTGAAGTTTCATTTTACGCGTGTTTCAGTTTAAACTATGAAGCAAGAACTTATCTCATCGTAAAGCGAATCCACAAATCCGCTCATAGAAATTACCAGTACTGGGTCATGTGACCAGATTATGAACAAAACACGTAGTTCTTCAAGAACATATAGTTTTAACTAAATTTCCCAATTCAAGTATTTTCCTTATCGCCTAACGTAAAGAAGTAAACATCTATCTATAACCGTAAATTTGACATAACGGAGCGTCTCTAATGATCAGGTTTCAGTCCAATTAATAAAAGAACATGTGAAATACTGATTTCAGGACAGCAAATGTTGTGATTCGAGAATGCCCCCAAGGATATTTACTATATTTACACACAGATGTGATAGCGTATGTTCCATTTTCTTCTATACTTATCGAAACAACGCTGATATTGGCAAGAATGAAGCATTCGGCGCAGAAATAAAATAGCTGCCTCGGTGCCGCAGAGGTCAACGCGCTGGCTTCTGATCATTCATTCAAGATGGGGTCCGGATTCGAATCTCGGCGAGGCATGGAGTTTTCGTTTTTTATGCGACACTTGCTGTCTCTTTTTTCTGGAACCGGAATTCCTAAATTAGGGACGGGCATGTTATAACCCATCGAGTTGCTCACGGTGATAGATAAAACCTCAAACAAGCAAAGAAAAGAACAAAATAAGCTTTGTACCTAATGAAATATTTTATTTCATTTCCTTTGTGCGGTATGTTTAAAAACATTAGTCGCAGAAGAATTTTGTTTTCGTTAAACTTCCTTTAATGCAAAATATTTTTATTTAGAACTCAATATGCGCTGGACTTCAAAGTCACAGAACGAATTTGAGGGAATTTTACATGTTAATTGTTTATTCGGATATTTGCTTCTTCTATTATCATGAATAGTCGGAATTTGTGTGTTATCTCATTCAGAACATAATAGTACAGTAGAACTAAAAAATACTGGCATATCTCACAAAAGGGTACCCGTATAGACTATTTGAGCTGATCTTCAAAATGCTTCCTTTTTCCCCACACAAACAAACTATGTGTTTCAAAGCAAGTCTATTTTTTGTGGGCAAAACACTCTTTCAAAAATGATCTGATTATTCTCTTCGTTACTTCACCGTTGACCTAATATTGCCGCATCTTTGAGTCAGATTTAGTAAAAACAATTAAACGATAAAAGATCATTACTTAAACACATCGCACAGTATTGGGCTTCAGTGTAAGAAGGTGATTGAAACTAAGTATAGGGATTGGACGGAATAATACGTATCATAAACACCACGGTCAGAGACGTGACTTTTAATGTAGCTGTGTGCATCGCAATACGTAAAGATATTCACCACTTTTTGGTTGTAATAGCTTTGGTTTTTTTTAAATTCAAGGTCCTGTTTAAGTGCATTAAAAGTGTCTTGTCTAAAAATTTCTTTCAGGGTGACGACAAAATGAGCGACCTCACGGACTTCGACAGAGGGCTAATTGTTGGTCGCCGGCTAGTTGGTGCTTCCTTGACATCAGTAGCCAGGGTAGTGGGGGTATCCAGAGCAACTGTGTCGAGCGTCATGACAGCATACTGTGTTCATGACTTCGAAAGAGGCTAATTCTTGGTGACCGGCTAGTTGGTGCCTCCGTGACAACAGTCGCCAGGGTAGTGAGGGTATCGAGAGCTACTGGGTCAAGCGTCATGACAGCATACTGTGTTCATGACTTCGGAAGAGGCTAATTGTAGGTGGCAGGCTAGTTGGTGCCTCCGTGACAACAGTCGCCAGGGTAGTGGGGGTATCGAGAGCTACTGTGTCTAGCGTCATGACAGCATACTGTGTTCATGACTTCGGAAGAGGCTAATTGTAGGTGGCCGGCTAGTTGGTGCCTCCGTGACAACAGTCGCCAGGGTAGTGAGGGTATCGAGAGCTACTGTGTCAAGCGTCATGACAGCATACTGTGTTCATGACTTCGGAAGAGGCTAATTGTAGGTGGCCGGCTAGTTGGTGCCTCCGTGACAACAGTCGCCAGGGTAGTGAGGGTATCGAGAGCTACTGTGTCTAGCGTCATGACAGCATACTGTGTTCATGACTTCGGAAAAGGCTGATTGTTGGTGACCGGCTAGTTGGTGCCTCCGTGACAAGAGTCGCTAGGGTAGTGGGGGTATCGAGAGCTACTGTGTCTAGCGTCATGACAGCATACTGTGTTCATGACTTCGGAAGAGGCTAATTGTTGGTGGCCGGCTAGTTGGTGCCTCCGTGACAACAGTCGCCAGGGTAGTGAGGGTATCGAGAGCTACTGTGTCAAGCGTCATGACAGCATACTGTGTTCATGACTTCGGAAGAGGCTAATTGTAGGTGGCCGGCTAGTTGGTGCCTCCGTGACAACAGTCGCCAGGGTAGTGGGGGTATCGAGAGCTTCTGTGTCTAGCGTCATGACAGCATACTGTGTTCATGACTTCGGAAAAGGCTGATTGTTGGTGACCGGCTAGTTGGTGTCTCCGTGACAAGAGTCGCTAGGGTAGTGGGGGTATCGAGAGCTACTGTATCTAGCGTCATGACAACATACTGTGTTCAAGACTTAAGAAGAGGCTAATTGTTGGTGTCCGGCTAGATGGTGTCTCCATGACAACAGGCGCCAGGGTAGTTGGGGTATCGAGAGCTACTGTGTCTAGCGTCATGACAGCATACTGTGTTCATGACTTCGGAAGAGGCTAATTGTAGGTGGCCGGCTAGTTGGTGCTTCCGTGACAACAGTCGCCAGGGTAGTGGGGGTATCGAGAGCTACTGTGTCTAGCGTCATGACAGCATACTGTGTTCATGACTTCGGAAGAGGCTAATTGTTGGTGGCCGGCTAGTTGGTGGCTCCGTGACAACAATCTCCAGGGTAGTGGGGGTATCTAGAGCTACTGTGCCTAGCGTCATGCCAGCATACTGTGTTCATGACTTCGGAAGAGGCTAATTGTTGGTGGCCCGCTAGTTGGTGCCTCCGTGACAAGAGTCGCCAGGGTAGTGGAGGTATCGGGAGCTATTGTGTCTAGCGTCATGACACTGTACCGTGTTCGTGGCAAAATCTCGTCTGCGAAGCAGAAGAGCTGACGGAAAGAGACCCTGACTAATAGAGATTGGAGAGCATTAAAGAGAATTGTTACCCGTAATAAGAAGAAAACGGCCCAGAAAAAATAGTGCGGAGCTCAATCTTTATCTCCAGACCCCAGTATTAACGAAAAACGTGCACAGAGAACTGTATAAACAAGATATTCATGGCAGAGCTGCTATTACAAAACCACTGGTGACCCGGGTGAATGCACAACGGCGACGGCAGTGGTGCCAGGAGCATACAACGTGGACTGCCCATGCTTGGAAACGTGTAATGTGGTCAGATGTATCCACATTAACACTATTCTCCTCCACATGAGGTGTTTACATGTGGAGAACACCGTCAGAAGCGTCGAACTTAGACTATCTGCTCCCTGCCAACAGTGCAGCATGGTGGTGGTTCTGTCATGCTCTGGGCTGTCATATCGTGGTTTTCAGCAGGTCCCCTGATCACCTTGAAAAAAGTCGGATGACTGAAAAGGCGTATGAAACCATTTTGGCCAATCAAGTCCATCTAATAATGGCTCAGGCATTGTTTCCTACAGGGGATGACATTGATCAAGATGAGAACGCCCCAATTCACAGAGCTCGGAATGTCCAATCATGGTTTGAGGAACACGAGGGCGAACTTTCACACCTTCCTTGACCTCCCCAATCACCATAATTAAACATCATCGGGCCATTGTTGTCTGTCTTGAAAAACAGAGTAAGATTCCGTTATCCTCCTCCTGCATCTATCAAGGACTTGGAGCAATTTCTGCATGAAGAATGGTGTAACATCCCATTAACCACCATCCAGGATTTGTATGCATGCATTCCAAGGAGGATTCAGGCGGTTTTGAATGCCCCTCACCTTACTTGGTACATAAAACCCTCACCTTACTTGGCGCATAAAACCTTCTTTTCCTTGGTGTTCACATTATTCTGTCCAACCGCTGTATGTAGAATAGCTTGAAGTACAATTAAGTGCTCAGTAAAAATGATTCTGGTTAGAGGATTTTTGCTAGTCCGCTTAACTCTCTTACTCTTTGTAGATAATTTATGCTATGCATCTTTCATTTGGGTGCGAAATAAAACGAGTGATTCGATAGTATGCATTTGTTTACGTACAACACATCGCATTTATTTGCATCACTCACGATCACATCGATCCACAGTCCGGTACATACTAAAAGTGGAATTAAATCATAGCAACAAACGATAAGTTTTACTAATTCCTGACGTTGAGGTGTACTTTGGTGGGTGGATTAATGAACGTTATTTTCGTAAAACCAATGAAAGAAGATATGTGAGTCGTAAAAGTAAATATTTGCTAAACTATGGCGGCGGCAAAAGTATTTTGACTGTTTAATTTAAAAAAACAAAACAATATTTATTTTTATTATTATTATTATATATTATTCAGTTTTAGACGAATGTAAGAAACGACCCTGACACCGATGAAATGTGATGTAGCTACGAAATTTCATCTGCACATGCGCAACATAAAATCTGACCTCAAGATAGAAAGAAAATCTGAATCGCAAGTGTTAGTTTGAGGGATTGGTAGCTTTTGGATTACGATATCTACAAGATAAACCCCGCCATCCAATATGGCGCAGTATTCTAAGCAATGGCTTCTGACCATTCGTCCGAAAAGGGTTCGGGTTCGAATCCCGGTGAGGCGTGGATGTTGTGTTTGTCTTAGGGCACTGGCTCTCTCCCTTCCCTGGAACCAGTGGCCCTAAATTAGTGACGGGCGACTGCTTATAGCCCATCGAATTGCTCACGGTGGTCGTTAAACCTACAATCAAACAAATAAACAAACAGGATACACCCCATCGTGTTATATAGCATTTTAAAGCTCTCATTACTATCAGGAAACCCTACCTTGGGGAGGTCCAGTGGAAGTCAAATTTCGCTAATACGTACTGTTTTCATAGCATCAAAAAAGCACTTTCGTAATGGTTTTTATCACATTTAGCATCAGGTTCTGATAATTTACGCAGATTGCAATAGGAAATTGTTACGTTTATGTAGAAAGCGATGAAATAATGTCGGCGATAGTTTAGTAAAAGATATGAGTAACAATGATATTAACTATTGTTGCGTCTCTTCATAAGACATCACTCAAAAGTCAGATTTCAACAATGGTTCTGGCTACTTCCGTTACCCATTTTCGTTACATCGACATTTTTTACATGGGATTTACTTTTCTGGTGGCGACAATGAACTTCAGCTATTCTTCTTTTTTTTTCTTATACTGTCACAATGCCCAATGGACAAAAACGTCTGAGATGGATCCAAGTTCCAGTACAGGATAAGAACAGCAGTTGGTTTCATCCTACGGTGCTGGTTCTGTTCCTTCCTTGGACCCATAGCCCTAAATTAAAGACGGACATAACCGCAGATTTCCATGGATGTCATCATAGCATGAAAAAGGTAATGTGTTGTCCTTAAATGAAGAACGTTTCTAGAAATCATTGCACCACTTTTAGAAACTGATTTCTACATTTCGGTGTTGCACACCCATTTATAAAAAAACATACATTTTGTGAAATAAATAAATTTCTAAAATTATTTTACTTGTAAAGAATGACACAATAACGAACAACCTTTTGCAAATTTCTAACATGAATCAACACTTTGGGGAGAGGGGGGGGGGGGTTCATTGGTACTAAATTCCAGCAAAACACCGGGAAACACACATTACAAAATTAATTTTTAAAAGTATTTTAAAATAAATTATAACATATTTCAAAAATTATGTTCCTTTTTTTCTGATGTAAAATTCATTTCCATAAATTTAACTTTTCAGCTTCTCCGTAAAATCCAACTGAAATTATTGAAAAAGAAATAGAAGACAGGAAAGCATTAGAATCTACGGAGAATAACTAAAAATTTTAAATGATTTATTTTCAATTATTTTTGTCATCTATTTTGATTGTCATTTTCTTTTACATTGAAAATAATGTTAAAGATACTTTAATTTAAGAAAAAAATCTTTGACATTTCAGAGCTTCCTTTTTTAAATGATTTTTATCGAAATATTGTTTTAATTGTCATGGATGTGCAAGCAGCATTTTTTTTATTTTTCTTCAATGAGAAAGTAATCAGATGTCAGTAATACATACTAAAGGTGTCCAACGTTAACGGAAAAATTGGGTAGGTTGTATCGGACCACGGCCTCAAGTTTTTACGTGACTACATCTCGTTAGCGCCTAGTATTTATTTGGGTCTAGTAAATGAAAGGAAGACAAATTCAGTAGTCAATTACAAGTTTATTAATAATTGGTCTATGGTAAGAGAAGTAGGATACAAATGGCATACAAGATACTTTCTAGCAAAACTCAAGTCGATACAATTATTGTCGCGTGTGGTCGGAGCAGTCGGTACGTAACTCGCATTGCATGAAATCAATGAGAGCTCAATTTCGCGACACATCAACGTTGATTGTTTGTTTGTAGGTTTAACGACCACCGTGAGCAACTCAATGGGCTATAAGCAGTCGCCCGTCCCTAATTTAGGGTCACTGATTCCAGGGAAAGGAGAGAGCCAGTGCCGTAAGACAAACACAACATCCATGCCTCACCGGGATTCGAACCCAGACCCCTTACGGACGAATGATCAGAGGCCAGCGCCTTAGACCACTGCGCCACCGGGGCGGCACATCAACGTCGAAGTCGCCGGTGATGATGATCGGCGTTTCCAAATCAGGCCCAACTTGAACTCCGCTACGTTATCGTCAGGAAACGTGTTTTCGAACAATTCCACATGTTTTGGCTTCACTGGCTTCAAATCCTTCAGAAACCACAGTCTGTCGCAAACCCCGCACGAATGACCGAACGGATAGCTCACAAACGTGTACTTGAAACGTTCACTCGCCGATCTATAACACTTCTCAAACCTCGCCGATCTCCCGAAATCGACTTTTATTTCGTTGTTTCGGTGTTCCGAAGCATGGGAAGAATCGTGTTCATGCTCCACGTCCATGGGCTCGTGCGTCGCTATCGCCGAAGTGCTCGCGCATTGCTCCGCAGCTACCTTTTTCGCTCCCGATACTTTCTCATGCTTTCTGCCTCGTATTTTGCGATTTTTATCAAAAGCTGATGAGTTGCTCTTCTGCGTAGACTACGTTCGATGATTTTCTGCTTGGCTTTTCAACGAATAAATGCAGACATTGTGAAAATTTTAAAAATTTTCAACTGCGATCCTAAGTTTTACAACCAACACTGTTTTTTGGCCGCCCCGGTGGCGTAGTGGTCTAAGCGATGGCCTCTGATCATTCGTCCGAACGGGGTCCGGGTTCGAATCCCGGTGAGGCATGGATGTTGTGTTTGTCTTACGGCACTGGCTCTCTCCCTTCCCTGGAACCAGTGACCCTAAATTAGGGACGGGCGGCTGCTTATAGCCCATTGAGTTGCTCACGGTGGTCGTTAAACCTCCAATAAAAAAAAAAAAAAATACTGTTTTTGATTTTACTTCTAATGTCTTAAATCGACAGATCTCGACGTTAACTTTCGTTTGATACCGATTTCGACGTCGTAGCGCTTTGCAGTCCCGAGCTATATTGATTTGAAGTTTGCGCGGCGCAGAGGAAAATCTTCAAAACCAGCAGTCGCCTCCCTCCCCCTCCCCGCTATACTCAAGGTTACTAACAAGTCTTTGTTCACTCAGCTATAGAATGAATGGCACTAGGTTGGTTTGGTTCGCGTTGATAATATAGAAATTATTTGACCGAACTCGATGCCCATTTTTTCGTAACGCTCAACTTTCCGTGCTGGCCACCTAGTACTGGTCTGCTTTTAAAGATATATTCACGTCAAAAGTATAACGATAATCACTGTTCACTGGTACTTCAAAGCATAAAATGCAAAATGATTGTACAAATTAAAAATAGACTTGAATATTTTCAAGGTTTGGTAGTTTTTAAATGCAGGTATTTAACCATTCTCTCGTCGCATTTTTGACGTCTTCATCGGAGTGATATCGCCGTTTCGCAAGGTCATTTTTCACGGGGCCGAATACACGGAAATCACAAGTCCAAAGGTCTGGACTGTACGGAGGGTGTTCCCACACCTCCCATTTGAATTTTTCAACGAGAGCCTTCGTGACGCAGATAGATAATGCTTCTGGACAGTTTCCCTTGGCTGTCGATCTTTAATTGCCTTTCGCAGTCCCTCAAGGGCTTCACAATACGATGCCACATTAATCGTGATGCCCTTCGGTATGAATTCATAATGCACAGCACATTGATTGTCGAAGAAAAGGGTGAGCATAACCTTTCCGGCGGAAGTAACAATTCGGCTCTTTTGCGGAGGCGGAGAATGTGAATGTTTCCACTCAGATGAAATCTGCTTCGTTTCTGGTGAGAAGTGATGGACCCAAGTCTCGTCTTCCGGTCACGATATTTCCAAAATTTAATTTCCGTCTCTGTGATACTGATCCAAAAAAGCGAGAGTTGCCTGAAAACGTTGCGCCTTGCGTTGTTCTGTGAGTAAGCGAGTCATCCCATTGAGAACAAACTTTTCGAAACTCAAGACGCTTGGTGATTATGTAGTGCGCACTTCCATACGAAATACTCAATCCTTTTTTTTTTTTTTGTTTGGAGGTTTAACGACCACCGTGAGCAACTCAATGGGCTATAAGCAGTCGCCCGTCCCTAATTTAGGGTCACTGGTTCCAGAGAAGGCAGAGAGCCAGTGCCGTAAGACAAACACAACATCTATGCCTCACCGGGATTCGAACCCGGACCCCGTTCCGACGAATGATCAGAGGCCATCGCTTAGACCACTGCCCCACCGTGGCGGCGAAATACTCAATTCATCCGCGATCTCCTCCAGTGTGATCCGCCTGTTTGCATGAATCAATTCGTTGATGGGGTCCACATTTTCATTCATCGTCGAAGTGGACGGCCTTCAATCCCGGTAATCGTCTGCGATATCCGTGCGTCATTTCTCGGGCAACGAACACCATTTTGCGATTGACTGCCGCGAAAGTGATTTGTCACCGTACACTTCAATTAAGTGACGTTGGATTTCATTGGGGTTTAACTTTTTGTCCCTCGAAAAACGGATCACTGCTCGGATTTCAAATTTTGAAGCTACTTCCAATGCACACGACACCTTTTAGGAGTGATATCAGACGAACTGTTCCCGCAAGGTCGACAAAGTTAACACAATGGCTTTTAGGACGAAGTACAAGTGGCGCCCCTACATCGCATCCAAATATCTTTCATACAAAAAAAAAATTGTGGACGCATGCAACTATTTTGATGACTGCCCCTCGTAGAAACGTTAGATGCGAGAAATCGTTAACATCAAAACGCAAGGTGGGGTTTTTTTACATTATGTATACAGCGAGAAAAATGGGAATTTCAAAATGAAGCGTTAAATGCGGGAATAAGATCTGGGAAAACGTTTGATCGACCGTAATTGGAAGCTTGCACGTATCAACAATAATATTAAACTTAACTTACATACAGGCTTCAAAAAACCCGAAAATGAATTAATTTAATTGCTCATCTCATGTTTTCTTACACCAAGTAAGCGTTACAAAACCGTCCCAGTGGACGAGGAGTTAGGAGTTCAAGCTTCTAACTAGTCATACGAGCTGGACCAGGATTCGAGTCTCGGAAGAGGCATGGGTCGTATATTTGTATTATAGTGCTGACTCTCTCGCTTTCCTGGAGGGCACAAATCTAGGAGAGGCGACTTCTTGTAGCCCTTAGAATTGTGGTCGTTAAACCTCAAAACAATCAAACAAAATGTGGTAACTCATATGCTTCAGTTCATTAAGTGTCATACTATTCAGGTTTCAATTTAACAAGTGTCATTGCCTCATGTATCAGTTTGCTAAATGTCATAACCTGGTGTATCAGTAGAATAAGGATGCACGTTCTATTTTCAGGTGTTTCACATATGTCAGGAAGACGGTCGCCATCACTCCTTCCTTTGTCCAGTGGGGACGATCTTCAACCAAAAGCATTTTGTTTGCGACTGGTGGTTCAGATTTAACTGCACAGATACTCCGAAGTACTTTCAACTGAATTCTCTATTATACAAGACAGAAGAGAAAGATAACATTCATAAAAGAAAGCATTCCGATTTCCAAAGAAATGTTCGAAACCAAATGAATAAAATGAAGCAACTTATGAACGGGAAGAGAATGGGAGTTACTCGTGGAAGAAGGATGTTTCGATCGAACACGCCGGAGACAGTCACTCAACTCGGTGATTTTCAATATGGCCTAGGGAATCGGGGAGATACAACCACTGAATATCGGAGAAGGACAGATTCGACGCCTTCCATCAAATCAGACATGAGTCTCGGCATGGAAAGGTTATATGGAAAAGGACGTGTCGTTTTGATCAGAAAACCGCAATCTTCCAATAGAAATTATAACTTTATCTCAGAGAAGTTAGTAGGACAAGATCGCATTCTGCATACGTTAGATCCCTCGTCTACAACAGTAAATTACATAAACGTCACAAGTTCATATGAAGATGTTAACAGCAGTGCTTTTCAAGAAACTGGAAATCAAAACTTCACGGCATCTATAGCTGAATTCCTGAATCTGGAAGGAGTGAAAGGAAATGACACCTCTCAATTTTTGTATTACATGAACACAATGGCAGGAGCTGACGATAGTTCCGAAAAATCCTTACTTTATATGACCGATATTTTTGATAATTATGCACCATATACCGAATTTGATATCCACAGCATCAGTGAAAATGATACAACACTCTTTTCGGAGTCTGATCTTGATTTGTCAGCGCTGTCTACTGAAGCTGTTAATGACCCTCAAAAGAATGGAACTGATGAAGCCAGTGCTTCAGAAAACAACACTGAAAAATATTTTTCAGAAGCTCTTCCACAAGAAAACCCAGAAGTTTCGGACGCCGAAATAATAAATTTAGAAATTAACTGGGCTACAACTGATGTTCCGCTACTCTCAACTGGGAAGGAGGAATTTAAAATGGACGACTCTCAAGAAATTTCGCAAAATTTGGAGTTAAATGTGACTGAGAAACCACATTTTCCTATTTCTGGTAGCACAGAAATTCCAAATTTAGACATCCCTTCAACGGTTGACTTTTCTTTTGATAACATTGGAGATAGTGCCGTGGTGCTTAAGAACCAAGAAAAATTTAACAGCAAGTTAAGGAGACAGTGGACGCGAATGGCTAAAATGATGCCAAATTATTTAAACCATACTCTAAAACGGAAAATGATAAGAAAAAAGCGTCCAGAATGGAAAAGGATGTCCCTATTTCGCACTAAAAATATGCGCAAACCTGATAAAGAATTGGTTTACCCGGAAATGTTTCCGAGAACGTTCCAGCAGGTGAATGTTCGTCGTAACTATTGGAATAATCTTCGCAGAAATGGGGCGATGCGTAACTCAAGCAAGATTCCTCCCAGGAGTAGAATGCTCTATAGGAGAATGGGCTTAAATCGGATGAAGATGACTGATTTAAACACGAAAAATTACCAAAAAGTTAGAAGAAGTGACATTGAGATCAATAAACACCTAAATAATACCTCGCGCCTTCTGGAGCCTGCAAAAATCCGGTTTGTAAAGTTAATCCGTAATAGGGATGATCAGGAAGATTACGAAATCGACACGGAAAGAAATCGCCAAGAAATGAATGAGCAAGCGTTTTCCAGTATTCATTTACCAACTGCCCTACCAGAGATAAATGTAACCTTAGAAGAACAGAAAATGTTAGAGGATTATCACAAAAGAAAAATCATGTTGAAAGATGACACAAAAACTACAATGATTCCAGATGTTATGGCGTATAGAGACTCCACAGTAAATTTGGATGAAAGGCAGCAATTTACTGATGAGCCCCAATACGTTAGGGAAAATAAGGAATTAAAGCCTGAAGAAGTTACAAAAGATGTGATCGAAGATGATAAGCATCTGGGCGTAAAATGCGGCCTGAGATGTATTCAAGTTTTGCACGACCTATTAAAGATTGCTGTTGGCCACGATGATGTAAATGACACCCACCAAGAACAAAACCAGAGTGTGACGCAACCTGACTTGGCTTCGTATGTAAGCTCCAAAGAAAGCAATGACCACGACACAGTCAATGCCTTTTACATAAACCCTATGGAATTTAATGCCTCTGATGAAGAAAAGTGCAATGAAAACCATGAACTGATGGTTGGTTCTGTAAATGGATTCAGCGTGATTATAGATTCCGGTAGTATCACAAGAGAAAAAACAGTGAAGATCAGGAAATGCAAGTTTCCAGCCAAAAGAGATAGCTCCAATTCCGAGGGCACATCTGAATCTTTACAAATTAATAAGAGTGATATCAGTTTCAATGAGGAAAATACTTTTAATTTGGCGAAACAGGCATATGATTCCGAAGATAATGTAAGAAATGGTTTTACAAAAACCTATGAACACCCTAATGCCGAGAAAATTGTTTTCGATCCAACAAACATCAGTGAGCCTCGTGAAAATCGTTTTAAGCCAGATAGTCAATTTTCTGGTGAAGAAAGCGGTTACGAAATACGAAATGCAGACCTCATCGAGCAAATAATATCAGCAATCTCTGCAAGATCTTTAGTTTGGCCTAAAGAAGAAAACTCAAGCCAACGACAGATTTTCTCGAATTCTAAGCAGCCGATAGAAAGCGGTTCATTGTCTGATTACTTAAATGAACACCGTGATAAGTTGTCTTTGCATGCCAGTAATAATGTGCCGAAAGCTTCGATCGATTACAAGGATAAGAAGCCAATCTTAACAACTGGAAATCAGGAAGGGTTTTATAGATTTAATTTTAAAGTTAACGCAGAAGACCGTGTCCGTGTCCCTAATGGTAAAACAAATTTGTCTTCTTTCAGAAATGTGCCAGCAAAATCTTCTTCATTAGATGGAGGAGCACTATTCCTAAATTTATCTGAAATCAATAAAGATAATCATATGTTAGATGCAAGAAACCAACAGTTGCAGTTTCCACAGAGTCATCCAATAACAAATTCTGGGCATTTGTCAATGAATCCAAGCATAAGAGAATCTACTTCTTTTACTGAGGAAATGCATCCACAATTAACTTTTGATGAGATGGAAGAAACATCAGGAGAATCATCTGATATAAAAACAGCCAAACTTTTCCATTCGCCAAATAGTTCTACAAACGCGTTTTCTTCTAGCGTAGAGTATACGATGAAAGATAGAACAAATAATGAAAATATTGGCACCAGAAAGAATATTCACCGTAATTCAGGAAATAATGAAGAACGGACTTCAGATGCAAATTTCAAAAAAAGCTGGATTTCTGATTCCAAGGACTTAAATCGACACTGGTCAAATCCGAAAGAATTCGAACAGAATCGGGCGTCACAGTCTGTTTTTCAGGAAGACCGGTCTTCCGATTCCAAGAACTTCAGAAATGAATGGTCGTCCGGTTTTTCGATTCCCAGTCATAACTCGTCACTAAATTTCAAGGAAAGAAGAACAGATTCGTCGATGGAATCAAATCAGTCAAACGAAGATTGGCGGTACCAAGACATTGGTTTAAAAGCAAAGACACCTTCCACCAGTGGAAGAAGTAAAATGGGCCTCTTACCTGAATCACGTGTTTCGCAGCAGGAGTGGTCCTCCAGTTCCACAAAAACGAGGCATGACTGGAGTTTGACACCTGCAGATACTCTTCAAAGCTGGTCATCTAATGATGGACAGTCCGTACAAGATTGGGCATCAGATTCAAGAGTTCCTCGGCGAGACTGGACTTCTGAAGACATAGACTCCGAAAATGATTGGTCTTCCAGTTCTAAGGTATCTAAACAAGACTGGGCGACAAGCAACATAGACCCTAAGTACGACTGGTTCACAAATTTGGAGAAATCCAAAAAAGACTGGTCATCTGGTTCATCCAAATCTAAAAAAGAATGGTTATTAAGCACAGGGAAGGCTAAACAAGACTGGTCGTCCGATTCTCGTTCTTCGAGGCAAGACTGGAATATTGATACTAAAGCTTCAAAACGAGACTGGTCTTCCAGTACTTCAAAATCAAAGCAAGACTGGGCCTCTCCCTCTAAGAAAACTCAGCACGATTGGCTGTCAGATCCCAATACAGAAATAGCAGAACAAGACAGGTTTTATGATAGTCAGACTTTTCAAAAAGATTCCGTTGCTGCTTCATCCAATTCTCAACAAAACTGGCAAGCGAAATCATGGCAGAAGAAGCAAAGCTGGTCTTCTGATTCACAAACACCACAGGACTGGAGGCTTCCTACGAATGATGATACACGTGACTCGTCTACTGATTCCAGAAAATCTAAAGTAGACTGGGCAACTGATTCTAAAGATGTTTCACAAGACTGGTCTTCCAGTGACGGATTTTCGAAATCAAAAAATGATGACAGAAGCTGGCCTTCGGAACCAAAATCTGATAATAGAGATTGGTCTTCAGATTCAAGAAGTGATAAAACAGACTGGTCTGATTCTCCAACAAGGAAACGCGACTGGTCTGATCCTCAAACGAGAAAAAGAGATTGGTCTGATCCTCAGACAACTAAAATGGATTGGTCAGACTCTGACGCAAGTAAAAAAGACTGGTCTGACTCCCAAACAAATAAAAGAGATTGGTCTGATTCTCCAACAAGGAAAAGCGATTGGTCAGATTCTCAAACAAGCAAAAGAGATTGGTCTGATTCACAAATAATTAAAAAAGACCGGGCTGATTCACAAGCAAATAAAAGAGACTGGCAGCCAGATAGAGGTGACTGGTCTTCTGATTTAAAAAATGATATGAAAGATTGGTCTTCTGGTTTACAAAATGATATGAAAGATTGGTCTTCTGGTTTGCAAAATGACAAGAGAGATTGGTCTTTTGATTCACGAAATGACAGGAGTGATTGGTCTTCTGATTCACGAAACGACAGAAGTGATTGGTCTTCTGCTGGAACAGGGAGAATAGATTGGTCATCATCTGGTACACAAACCGATAGAAAAGACTGGTCTTCTGGTCCAGGAACAGGTAGAATGGATTGGTCACCCGGTCCACAAACAGACACAAAAGACTGGTCTTCTGATCCAGGAACAGGGAGAATAGATTGGTCTTCTGATCCAGGAACAGGGAGAATAGATTGGTCATCTGGTCCACAAACAGACAGAAAAGAATGGTCTTCTGTTTCACAAACTAGTAAAAGAGACCGTCCGTTTGATTCAAAAGCTGGTAGAAAAGACTGGTCTTCTTATTCACAAACTGATAAAAAAGACTGGTCATCTGATTCTAGTACTGCGAGCCGAGATTGGACTTCAGGTTCTCTAGATTCAAAGAGTAGTAAGACTCCTGATAATTCGAAATCTCAGCGAGACAGACCTGGCAGCAAGCAACAAGACTGGTCTTCCCGTTCAAAGGGCTCCAATAGAGACTCCGATACGGACGATTCAAGACAGAAATGGGCGTCTGCGACTCATCGCACTAAGCCAGATTCTGTTCCCGGATCTAAGGGCTTTAAACAAGACTGGCAAACTAATTCCAAAGGATTTGATCAAGACTGGTCCAGTGATTCCAAACAAGCACCCCAAAGTTGGTCGTCCGATTCAAAATCGGTCACCCAAGAAGATTTTACCACAGCACAGAAACACTGGTCACGAGATTCTCCTAAAGATACTCAGACCTGGAAGCTAGATTCATCGAGAAGATCACATACTGATTCAAAAGGGGCAAAAAGAGATGGAACATCAGATCTCCCGAAAAACACACCAACTCGCTGGTCTCCTGATTCTCAAGGTAATTCTCAAAGTTGGGCTTCTGGGCGCCGTGGTGATCAAGACTGGTCGACTTCCGATCAAAGTAACAGAGACTCTGTTTCTGACATGATGCCAAGAAAAGTTTGGGACTCTACTTCTGATGGTCCTAAGAAGAAGGATCGCCCATGGGACAGTTGGTCATCAGATTCTTCTGCAAAAGGAAAGCCACAGCCAATGCCTCCAAGAGAACCGAAAGCGAGTGCAAAACCTTCTAACCTCTGGAAAGGAAGTGACTCCGGGTCACCAAAGGGCCAGACACCAAAAGGCGAATGGAAAATGTCTGATAGAAGTGCGTGGAAGTCACCCATGCCTCAAACAAGCTCCAATGGCGATGCACGATCATCCCCGAAGGGTGGACAGGGATGGAGTGACGATAAAACGAATGAAAAAGGTAGTCGTAAGCCGAATAGGATGACTTCAAAAGGTGATGTTGACTCTAGATCAAGTTGGGATTCAGGAAAAGACGACGTGAAAAATATTCGGTGGAGTACACAAATTGGCGAAGATGGAAAACTAGCCAATGGGTGGAAACCAATTACTGGTAAGCCCCGTCAAAAATTGAATTCTTCTGTTTCTGATAGCTGGTCGAAAAATGTTTCTGATAGCTGGTCGAAAAATGTTTCTGACAACTCAGACAGCGTAAATAAAGATGTTAAAATGAAAGCTTGGGGACCACCAGCAATGATTGCCATGAAAACCGATAAAGGAGCCTCCGACCAAATCATCAGTGATCGTCCTATTAGGTCCGAAGAGAGCGTGAAAGTGTTACACTGGGTTACGTCTGCCAGCCGAAACTCACCTAAACCTTTCCGAAGTAGCTCAAGAATAGTAAAAAGAAGGGAATCTGGAGAAGGAACTGAAAAATGGAGTGCTCGTTTTGAGTTGGGAAAGCAACCATCATCCGGCTGGATACCAATTCTGAATATAAAGAACTATCATCAAAGCGGGATAAATGAAACTTTTGTCGATTTAGATACAACAAAGAAAATAATTCCCGCAGATCTAAGTAATGGCAGTGACAATACAAGGAAACTTACGGATTCCTTAATTCGCCAAACTGCTGAGAGCGCTATCCTTCCTGAAGCCTTGGACAAACGCTTAGTATTTACTTCCACAATATCTCTGATTAAACCAAACATTACTGAACTGGTCGATGAAGCCACTGGTGAAAATATTAGCAATATCTATTCTGGAGTTCCAGGTATGGAAAGTGCTGGACAAGAGACGTTCAACGTGGGATATGTACCTAGTGCTCTGAGAGTGTGGAGAATAGCGAGCAACGCAGACGGAAATTTTTCTTCCACTAACTCAAGTCAGAGTCAAGATTCGGAACAGACATCCAGTGCACTTGAAAATCATACTCTTAGAGTGATTCCATTTTCGAGCATTCGTCCTCATCTAGAAGAAATTTCAAAAGTCAGGGCATCCATTCGTGGCAAAAACTCAAGTTCTCCCATTTTTTCTCTTCCTCTTAACGCTGCTGATGTCTGGTCTGGAAGGCCTTACGTTTTAAAACCGACAAACACGAGCAGGGTTACAGTGAATAACACAGCATCGGAAAATTTGAATGACAACGTAAAAGATGAGACTCTTCATCAAGACACCAGTGGGATTGATTCTTATGCTCAGCGACTTGTTGGAGCCATTAAGTACGGAAACAA
Source organism: Macrothele yani (assembly GCA_039090855.1). Taxonomy (NCBI): domain Eukaryota; kingdom Metazoa; phylum Arthropoda; class Arachnida; order Araneae; family Macrothelidae; genus Macrothele; species Macrothele yani. The sequence goes on from CM077002.1 coordinate 137,814,824, forward strand.
ACGTGAGACAGCTTCTCCATCATATGCTCACTGGAACAAGAAGTCAGTTGGAATCCCAGAAGCCATAAGTTTTTCTATATCTGATGGCCGATTTTTTCCACGCGGGACTATTTTTTCAGCAATGAATGATGAATATGTAAAAAACGGTGAAGACAATGCAAAACATACTGGCACCCTGAAATTGGATATTTTAGATATTGCAAATACAGAAAGGTTATTAAAACCGAATGGTAATTTAAGTCACTCTAAGAAGACCGAAACAATAGTTTTTCAAGATCCGAAAGAACAACCAGTCAATCCAAATAAAGTTTTAATTAGAAATGAGAAGATGGATATAATGAAAGTCGAAGGTGGAACTATTCCGCAGTACATAAGTACGAGATCAAGGATAAATGATAGAGCATCAGGCGAAAATGAACGAAAGCGCCTATCAAAATACAAAAATGGGACAAACGCTGAAGATGCAATGTCCTTCAGGGATCTCAAGAGTTTCACGAACAAAATTAAGAACAGTACAAATGTTTACAGTGAGTCAGATATATCCAGTCCCGTAAATGAAGAAATTATGAAAACATTAAATGTTTCAATAGAGGAATTGGAAACGGAAGATGATAAATCTGGAATACTGAACCTTAAACAAAATAGTGGATCGTCCGATATTCCTCTTCAAAAAAGTGCCAACGCTACAAAGCACAAATTCATCCACACGAGGTACTCGCTGCTGAAAAACCCTTCTACGAAATTTTTTTATTAGAACAGGTCATGCAAATCTGACTTATGCAAATGGTGCTACAGAGCACCGAATAGCAAACAAGAAATATGTAGTATCGAAAACCATTAATGTAAAGTCAAAGTTACCATTATTTTCAAGAAGTCGTGACACAAGCGTGGGTTCGTTTTAACTTCATGTAAACCAAAATGAAGCTCCGAAATCCTAATATGCATCATCAAGAAAAATAATATGATTTAAATTAGGTGCAATATTTAAAATTTTTAATGTACCGTTACTGAAAAGTAAGATCACTCAGAACTGAAAAGCGTTTTGAACTAGTTTGTTTTCTTTTCTTGTCGGATTTTTCTATCATAATTACGTTCATATAAACATTTGGAATTCAAATTGCAATTTTTATGTGCTACAATGATAATTTAACGCTGAATGATAAATCAGCAATTGTCAAATCATTCCTCATTGTAAATGGCACATTTTTCAATCTAAAAAAATAACACAAAAACGTATCTGCAGTTGCAATTTTGCAATTAAAGCTTGAAGTATCGTAAATCTCAGCATAACGGATAGATAGATGCCTTTTTTTGCCTCTTTGGAAACTGCTGTAATGTCGTGAGTTTAAGTGTAAAATTTGGAAAATGTATCAATTATCGTAAGCCTCAGCGACAGTCATCAGACAAAAGAAAATGACTTCATCTAGGAAACTATTGAGAGTGGACTCTTTTTCAGGAGATAAAAATATGTTTGAAAGCCTTTGTAAATAAATCATGAACAGGTATTTGCGGTGTGATAGAAAGAGAAGTTCTTTGTACCGGCAATCGTGAACACTCATGCACGAACTGTAAGTCTTACATTTCTACTAAAACGAACACACCCAGCTGTGCTTTCACCATCTTCTCAAACTCTAATGTATTGTAAACTACAAAACTATTAAATTTTTTCACCTCCAGAAAATCAATAATTTCTTTATATATGACTGCTTTGTAAAGTTCTCGGGTTTCACGCAAAAGCATCTTAGTATAATTCCGAAAGCATTTAACTTACCTGAATGGAAAACAACATTTACCTTAAAACACTCGGGTTTCACCGAATAATTTCAAAAAAATTGCATTTCTAAAATGACCAAGAACTTGTACAAACATTTTTTCTTTAGCAAATAAAGTGATATTTCGATATTTAGCTTCAAGACATAACACAAAAAGTATTTCAATTTGTGTCTGTGATGAGATATTGCTCCCCATATAAGAAACTTTCAATTGTTAAAGCGTTTGGGTTTCTTCGTGTAATTGGTAGGTACTTCATGTAATGAGGAGTATGCAGCTGACGAAGTGGAGGAGACAACAGATGTCACTAACGAAACTTCCACCGTAACTCGTATTTTTGCCTAGTTCCAGGATATTTTTTCCGTGGTGCTAGTTAAAGTTCAAGCGGAAACAAAATGCATATTTTTATTACGGCTGTAATTACAGCTATATAGCTGAGAGATTTCTGATGGTTAAAGCCCTGTAAGCAGGTCTCAAAGAAGCACTGCTCGTGTGTTACTGTGCATTCCTAGACAGTTACCCCAACTGGCGCGTGGTCAAAGATGCGGGTTTTTGGCTAATCATATGAGCTAGGTCTTGGTTGATTGGTACGTTCGCTCCATAGAGTTGGCCCTTTCTCACCCTGCTAACAATAGCCCCAGAATAAGGATGGCCGACTGCTTAAAGATTTAGATGTTCGCTCATTGTGGCCGTTAAACTCTCGAAACTAAAAGAAAGAAAATTCCTGGGTGAAGGGATTTTCCATCGATGACGTTAACCAGTGATGTGTTTCATCCATATCACGCATGTAGACAAACACATTCTTAAAATACATCCGCATCAGTTCTAAATGTGAAGATAAGATGTTCAGTATGCACATGATTATGAAATTTCCGCACCACGAAATATTCTCGGCACGAACTGGGTACTGAAGCAAAGGGATTGAAATATGCGCGTGGATTTAAAAAACAGCCTAAACCACCAGCATTTCTAAATCTCTCAGTTATAGCAAAAAAAGCTCGAGATACACTATATTGACAAAAGTTACCGGATACCTAGAAGAGGAACACAACAGAGCATTTATTGACGTGCATTAGTACGGTGCCGGTCCACCTTTGGCATTAATGCATGCACTGACCCTTTGAGACATGCTTTCGACAAGGTTTTGAAACACAGCGATAGGTATGCGCTTCCATTCAGTAAATAATGCTGCTAACTTTTGCTTCGTCGTAGGCCTTGCTTCTAAACTTCTTATACGGCACTCAAATTCATCCCATAGGTGCTCTATGGGATTAAGATCAGGGCTCTGTGTCGGGCAGTCCACACACGATACGGAATTATCGTCAAACCACGCCGTAACAGTCTTTGCTTTATGGCTCGGTGCGTTATCCTGCTGGTACCAACAAGGCTCGGTTCCACAGTATTGCCACAGAGTTGGTAGGGTATAATTGTCCAGAATATCGAGGTAGACGTGCTGGTTAACAGGTTTGTCCACGATAACCAATGGGCCGGCACCATGCCTCGGAAAACACCCCCACGTGAGTACACTGCCAGTTCCAAACTTCATAGTAGGAACAGTACACTGTGGTAAATAGCGTTCCCCCGGCTGTCGACATACCCACACACGCCCATCGGACTGATAGATCATGTATCTGGATTCATCAGTCCTTAGGACTCGTTTCCATTGATCTGCGGTCAACGATAAATGTTCTTTACACCATGCTAAATTAAGAGTAGCATTCCGAGTGGACATGAAAGGCTAATGAGCAGCCGCACGACCACGGTAGCCCATGGAATGAAATTCTCTGCGAATGCTACGTGTACATACCGAGGTTTCAGCATATTTACTCACTTGTACACTGAGGTCTTGTGCAATACTCCGTCGATTAACGGTAACGACTCTCCTGAAGCTTCGACGTCCTGTATCACTGATTTTCTTTGGTCTGTTGGTACGTTTTGCTGCTTCAGACACGCCATGTGTCTTCCACTTATTCAGTACATCCAAAACAGTTGACTTGGGTATGTTTAAACGCCTCTCGGTTTCTGTTATGGACAACCCACTAATATAACATCCAAGAATCTTTCATTTCTCAAAGGCAGTTCTTTCCCGCCGCGACATTTTCACTCAACTTCACAGTGCGATATGATCGCGGTCAGCCGCAGGCTTGTTTTTATACTGGTTGCAGCTGGGCGGCGCAATCCAACAACGCAGCGGATCCGTTGATTTTCTTTTGAAGGGATGTTTGGTGACTTTTGTCAATATAGTGTATGTTTTAATGGATTTTGGCCCCTCGTGTGGTGCATTGGTCTAAGCGCTGACCTGACTTTTCGTCCGAGTGGGCTCCCGTTCTAGCCAAAGGTGAGGCATAGGTGTTGTGTTTGTACTAGAGCACTAGCTCTCTCCCTTCGCTGGAGTTGCTCACGGAGGTCGTTAACCCCCCCCCCCCCCCCCCAAAAAAAAAAGTAAATTTAGAAGACAGCATTAATCCCACAATTGATACTTTTATCTCGATTAACCGAGGCATGTTCCCGGGCATTCACTGAGCCATGACGACTATGCAAGAAATTTAAGGTTGTTGTGTTCCTTTCCGCTTTATATTACTCTGAATGATTCATGTATTCTCTTTGCCATAAATGCATGGCCATATAATCTTTTATTACTTTTAGCAAAATTCTGGGTCTCCTGTATTGATTTTGGTCTTCTACTTCGCTGCAAATTCGTTGCAGTAATTTTGACCGCAGGTGCTTCTGATAATTAGACGTCTTAAAAGAGGTAATTCTAAATTAAGAAAATATACGCATCACATTAATCGAAATGATGTAAATGTATGCTATACTGTGAAAAAGAAAGAAATCTAGTAATTCAAAGTTTCTTCCTTAGCATCATATAAAGTTATAATGTTCCTATACTGAATTTTAAAAAATTGAATTTTTAGATATTTAAGGGAAGCATTTATCTGTGATGTCTTTTCTTCCATGAAAATTCAGATTATTTATTATTCCTTCACAGAACAAAAAACTGGAGTTAGAATAATCTACGCTTTGCTGTATATTCAGAAATCGCCTGCCCTGCCCGCCCTTTGCTGTATGTTCAGAAACAGCCTGCCCTGCAAGCAATTGGTCAGGACTTGCCGATTTGAATAGGAAAAAAAAAATTAAAAACGAGGATTATTTACATCGTTAGTTTCATCTTTGCCGGAAACGAATTAAAAGCCGCCCCCGGTAGCGCCGGCTTCTGACCATTAGTCCGAGATGGGTCTTTGTTCAAATCTTGGTGAAACATGGGTGTTGTGTTTGTCTCACGGCACTGGCGTTCTCCCTATACTGAAACCAGTGGCCCTAAATTAGGGACAGGAGACTGTGTATAGTCCATCGAGTTTCTCACGGTGTCCTTAAAGCCCAAACAAAAGGACGAAATGCCTCCGTCTAAAATGCTGCAACTGAAAATTTAAAAATGTAAATTTGCCAACAGACTGTTTTTTGAGCTCCAATAACTTTTTTCAATTAGGTTTTGTTTATCATACCCATTTCCTTTGCTTTTGAACGAAACCCGATCTATTTCTTGTGTGTAGGAAATGACTGCTTAAATGCTGTAGGAACTCTTAATGGTAATTGAAAATTCATCGATATCCATTATGAAATGTCGTAATAGAAATGTATGCCATAGAATGTTAGATATCTCTGATGATGAAAACGCTTATTTTGAAACTGACTATCATATTTTGAAAAAAATATGTGGAAACAGTAATGTCTATGAATATGTTTATCATGTTGACTCCATACTATTTATGTTTTTACGAATGTTGTTTTGTTTGCTGTCATGAAAATGCTTTAAAAAAATGAAATTAGAGATAACATGTGTGCCAGGTTATTTGTTCTTCGTTCCTTTGTACAGTACTATGTGTGATGAAAATTGTTCCTACGGATGTTGTATTTAAGATAAAATAAAATTGAGCATGAAGCCGATATCTCACTTCATTTTTTTCACCAAATTCAGAAACAAGAAATCCCTTTAGCGTCTGACTTGTTTAACATTAAAAGCGCACAGAGAATTCCTATTATTCGTGGTAAAATCATATGGAATACCAAATCATCTGAGATCTACAAAAAAATAACATGCAATTTCAGTTTACTGCAGTGGGTGGAAATATTATCGAGTAAAATAACTGAACTAAAACTATGATCACCAGATTTTTGCGAACGAAATTGAGGACAAAATGACATGTTGTCCTCAATTTCAATGCAAAATTGAGGACAATTTCCTTTCAAAATGAGGACATGATTGAGGACAATATCTGGCACACTATGGTAAAGCCGAAGATTAGCAAGGAGTGTTATTAACTGTACCATAATTGTCCAGTTTCATGGAAAAACATTTAATGAATATGATTTATTGCTATTTTACATTTATTTTCATGTGAAATAAGTGTAAAACAGCAATAAAATACTATCATGAGAAATATTCCTTCTGATAAATTTTTAATGTTACTCATAGGGGTCAGCACATGCAAACAAAGCTATATTTTTACTTTGTACTGAAATTTCATTGTGATTCTGTACGAAAAAATATATATGAAGCCAGAATATCACTACACACTGAGCAGACAGAAATCAAGTGAATTACTATCAGAATATTACTATTCACTAAGCGGACTCTATGAGAACGAATAATTCAAATCTAATAAGTTCACTTGAAGAAACAGTTCAATGAAAAAATATGCTGAACAAAAGTTGTAGAACTCTCAATGGAATCTACCAAATGCAACCAAATTTAGCATCAATTACAAATAATTCGATAAAGTGAATGCTGAAAAAGATAACATTTGTTCCCCATCCTATAAACATTTTAGTTAAAACAGAAATGAAATAAAACCATGATTATCGATAGTACACGATGCTTAAGAGAAATATTGACAAGCCCCCTCTTCTCAATGAGGCAGGCATTTATGCCATCCCACTAAAATATCCGGACGGCTCCAGGCGATACTACATCGGAATGACCAAACGTTCGTTTGGAATTAGAATCAGCGAACATAAAAGGGATACAAGAGACGGAAAAATAACCACTGCCCTATCAAGAGAAGTCAAGTTCAAGTCCGCCGATCCTATATGGAGTGATGTAAAGAAATTAGCTTCATACTCCACACCCAAATCTACTGCCATTCGCGAAACCTTGGAAATCTTGACCAGCTGCGAGGCTTGTAACGATAGCGTCTCTCTGGAGTTACCACGTATTTGGAATCAATTCTTCAAATAATGCTGAGATTTCTACCATCGTACCGCGTGCCCAACCAACGTGACCTCGTTTCTTCGAAATATCACGTTTGCTCCTAATCATTTATTGTCTAGTCAAGTCACCGCGTTTAAAGTGTTGAAACGTTCTATTATCCTGTTTGCAGTTAGCTGTCTACTTTCCTTGAGAAAGCCATCTGGTTGATGTGCGAAAGCTTGGAAATTTTGATTATTTATTCTACGCCAATAAATTTTCGGATTTTTAGTATATAGTTATACTATTTTGAGTTTAATTTGGTGTACAGTTCCTACTTTTTGAAAGAATAAGAAATTGAGGACATTTGACATCCTCAGTCAGTTCTTATGGAACTGAAAACAAAGCATTGAAATTGAGGACTGCTCCCACAAAATGAGGACGTCTGGTCACCTTAGCTAAAACTCATGACTCATTCATCAAAAGAAGAACACTGATTCAACCGTTCACACCAGAGGCTGTCCCGGGCGTAGTTTAAGAGAGGGCGCAAAAATCACTGCTAACAATCTGCGTAAAAATGGAATTGAAACTTTTGCACCACTTTCAGGTAACGTCTTTTCGCGCATTTCTTCCTCAAAAGGTTCGGGGATGTTAGTACCTCACGTTTAGAAATGAAGTTACGGGTTCACGTACTTTGCAAGATGAGAATATCGTTCACATTGTTGAAGATTCTCTGGGTGCAATTCAATCATTACTGCAGCTGCGAGCCACAATTGTCAGCTGTCTTAGGTCCGTTTGATGCTGTATCGAAGTTTCGAACTGCGAGGCAGTTGACGAAAACTGTACAAACGGTCACAGTTTAATTGTGCCACCCGTATAGAGATATGGGACGTATTACAGAGGAGAAGCACGTATCAGGACGAGAAATAAGCTGCGATACATTCCGTCGGTGTAGCTTAGTCGGTTAGACCAACTCACTCCGGTGAGAGCAAGGGCTCTATCCCTGTCACCGACAATTTCCTGTTTTCACATTGGCACCCGAAAGTAAAGATGGATCCACTGGCCGTTGGGTTCTTCGAAAAATGTGTGATGTTTGTTCCACACATCGTCTAGAATTAATGCAAGTGTTCCCCTTCGCTTCAAAAAAATAAAATAAAGGAAATTATAATAATAAGACGGAGATGATATGACGTACTACAGAGGTGAAGCACGTGTCAAGACGACAAATCTGCAGCGATACATTCCGTCGGTGTGGATTGGTCGGTTAGAGCAACTCACTCCGGAGCGAGGACACATGGATTTGATTAATGTCAACGACAAATTTGTGTTTTCACAGATAACACTGGGTATGATGTTCATTTTGTTTCGTTCAGCAGCGAATATTTATGTATAAATACTTACACCAATATACACCATTAAATTAACACACACACACACACACACACACACACACACACACACACACACACAGTCTAGTCACATTTATTGTGACCACCAGCTAAGACACAGAGTAACCGCCGTGTGCAGCATGGACAACAGCTATATGGGCTGGGAGCTCCATAAAGTGCTGGAAGGTGTTCACAGATATGTGGAGCCATGCCTACTGCAGTGCATCTAACAGCTGCTGGAGGGAGCGTGGTGGAGGATCCATAGAGCGAAAAACACGATCGAGGTGATCCCACAGATGCTCAATTAGGTTTAAGTCTGGGGAATCAGGGGGCCAGGGAAGTACTCTGGAATTTTCATCGTGCTCTTTCAACCATTCTCGGACATTTCTAGCTGTGTGACATGTAGCATTGTCGTTCTGGAAGATCCCATCCGCCCCAGGGAAGACAATCAGCATGTATAGGTGTACGTAGTCTGCAAGGATAGATTCATAACGAATTCGGGCCATAGTGCCTTCGACTGGTATGCGTTGACCCAGGGAATGCCACGAAAACATTTCCCAGACCATAACGCGGCTTCCACCAGCTTGTGTTCTTCCAGCAATGGTTGAAGGGTGTTTGTCTTCCGATGTTTCTCGCCTCATACTCCAACTTCCATCCTTTCGATGAAGCAGAAAACGTGACTCATCGGAGAAGGCAATCCTTTGCCAATGAGCGGAGGTCCACTTCCGATACTGCCGTGTAAATCTAAGCCTTTCTGCTGATGCACATTCGGTAGCATAGGTGCAGTGACCATCAGTCTGCATCGGAGCCCCATACGCAGCGGGGTTCGCTGAACTGTCATTTTAGACACACTTCCGGTAGCCCCCCGGTTCATTAGGCCAGTGAGTTGGTCTAGTGTAGCGTGTCGATCGGCTCTCACGCACCTTCGAAGTCGAAGTTCACCTATTACATCAATGGCACGTGGTGCTCCGCCGTTTCCACTTCGCTTATTCGCAATGGTGCCATTTCTCCAATCACGATAAACTTTAACCGCAGCAGCACGCGAACAGTTCACAAACTGCGCTGTTTCAGAAATACTGCCACCCTTGGCCCAAAAGCCGATAATCATCCCTTTTTGCAAATCTGATAAATCGCTTCTTTTACCATGATAGCAACGAGTGATATGATTTCAGAATGCCTACAGCACATTTTATATATTCTCCAAGCCAGCTCACGACACGTGTCTTCTTTCATTGGCTACGCGCTGTTGACGTCAAAAGTAGGAGGTAGTCACAATAATGTGACTCGACTGTATATATGTATATATACACTATCTACCAACAAGTAATTGGACACCTGTGATGGCAAAGGAAAACGAAGTTTATTCCCCTTCAATAGTTGGTGGAGCCTGCACGAGCGGCGATTACAGCTGCAACCCTCCGGGGCATACTCTCAACCAGGTGTTGTACAACGGCTAGCGGAATTTTCCTCCACTCGGCTTGGTGAAGACAGGTCAGTTCCTTCACTGATGTCGGACGGTGGGGGCAACCCTTAAGTAGACGCTCCAACTCGTCCCAGAGGTGCTCGATAGGGTTAAGATCCGGGCTCTGCGCAGGCCAGTCCATTCGATTAACCCCATTGTCACCATACCAAGCTATGGTGGACCTCGCATTATGACAGGTGGCATTGTCATCCTGAAAGTAACATGGGTCCACCCTGTAAAACTGCCACAACGTAGGAAGCGCATGGTCATCCAAAATGGTGCAGTAGGTCTCGGCGTTGAGTCTACCAGGAATTGCGACCAATGGTCCCGTGCCATACCAGGAGAAACACCCCCATAGCATAATACCACCGTCGCTGAACTTCACAGTTGGCACAATACACTCCGGCAGGAGGCGTTCTCCAGGCAGACGCCAAACCCAGACTCTGCCATCCGAACGGTAGAGGGTGAACCTTGATTCGTCGCTCCAGAGAACCTGTTTCCACTGTTTAACGGTCCACTGTCGACGATCTTTGCACCACGTTAGCCGAGCAGCGCTATTGGACTTGGGGAAGAAAGGCTTGTGGGCAGCAGCACGTCCATGATAACCGAGCAGATGGGCTTCCTTACGGATGGTATTCATCGAAAGAGCACTCCCGGATGCCTGTAGAAACTCCTCGCGGATGTGGCCCATCGATTTTGTGCGGTTCTTCCGAATTTCTCTGGCCAGCACCCGTCTGTCTCAAACTCCCAATTTTGTTGGTCTGCCGGGTCGGGGCACATTCCGACAGTGACCTCTCATCTTCCACTTGACAATCACGTAGGCCACTGTCGATTTTGGGTACTTCAACTCGTTGCATATGTAACGTATGGATCGGCCATTTCTGTGATACCCGACGATTACACTTTGCTCGAAATCAGAGAGCTCCAAACTGCGTGGCATCTTGCATGCGACTGGTTGCGTTGTTGTTTCCCACACGATATTTAATGGCGGCGGCCGTGACGTGTATCAGGATCGCAGATATCGTCGATTGCAGGGGGTGTCCAATTACTTGTTGGTAGATAGTGTATATATACAGGGTGGTTCAGATGTGTTAGCCACAAATGAAAGCATAGGTAGTACTGATCGAAACAAACATAAAGGTCTTAGTCAACTTAGGTCCGGAAATGAATCGTTTCCGAGATAGTTGACATTTTATTGCCAGAGGTAATGTGAAATGTTTTTCCCCCAGCAGTCAGCCATTTCGATAGTTTTTTCATCTTTGGTGATGAAATCGGAAGGGCTGAATTCTTCGAGGGACCACTTAGACCTCAAACTTGCCCCTCCTCGAAATTAAATAGACCCCCTAGGCTTCCCGGAAGCTAAAAAAACAAACTACCTAGTTTTTGGAGTATATTACCACACACGGGCAATGCTTTGAGCTCCTGGGAGACAGTGAAGGGGATGATTTAGGGTCGGGGTTATTTGAGAGTTCCAACTTTCACCCGAAAAACAAATGCGTTTAAGATATCTCCCGCAGAAGGATGACAAATCAGCTGGACACCCAGGTGCACGGAAGTTTATGGCGACACGCAGAAGCGATCTGTTGTATAATAATAACCGGGTTCACGCAAAAACATCAGTATCAATGGAGCGAGCACTTCCTAACACATGACAGAGTACATGCAAACACTTCCGTGATGGCATCGCGGTTCGTCAAACGCACCACGTCTGAGTTGCACCAGTTATCAAGTGGTGTCTCAAAAATGTACATTGAAGGCAATATCGAAGTATACTCCGTACTGTTGCTATTAAAGGCTGCTGTGGCTGGCGCTTTCACAAATGCACAAATAGGTGACTTGATTTGCATGTATGGTCGGGCAAATGGAAATGCAGCGCCTCAGAGCGTGTATTCACCGAGGCCTATCCACACCGGTGACATCCCAGTCGGCGCATGTTTGTGCTGATCCACCAGCGCCTAACAGAGCATGGGTCATTTCATGTTGCTGCAACAGCGGGGAGGCTAAATTCTGCCTGACAACTTGGATTGGACGAGCGACTGCAACGAAGAATAGCACAAGATCCAGCAACGAGTACTAAAAGGATTGCTTACGTGGAGAAGAGGAGTTAAAGTACCATCTGGAGAGTTCTTCATGACAATCGACTACACTGCTACCATACCCAGGGAGTGAAAGAAAGCCTTGGTTATGAAAGACTTTCCACCGAGATTTGCATCCTGCTGGTGGCTGCTACATCGATGCGTGTGTAATCCGCGCTTTCTAGGCAACGTTTTATTCCCTGATGAGGTCTCATTCAACAGAAATGGCATTTTCAACTTCCATGACTGCCATGAGTGGGCAGCCGAAAATCCCCACGTCATCCAGCAATCACGTCACTAGGCTTGATTGGCAATTAACGTGTGGGCTGGTGTTTTTGGCTTATAAGTGATTGGATCTGAGGGATATGATAGGGCTCATAGAAGATTTTATCTTCCCAACAGGATTATAGGCGATTTGTATCAGCACGTCCTGCAGCATGACCACCCGCAGCTACTGGAAAATGTGGTCTTTCGTACACGTTGGACAATGCGGTTCATGCACGATGGTATGCCAGTTCATTTGCGTCCCACGGTAGGACATCATCTAATGCAGCGTTCGGATAGCGATGAATATGTCGGGGAGGGCCCCTCTCGTGCCCTCCGAGCTCACCGATCCTAAATCCATTAGATTTTTGCATCTGGGGCTATTTGAAAGGGCTAGTGTATGTATCCCTAATGGACAACGTAGTCGAATTGCGGATAACAGTCGCAACTGCATGTGCAGAAATAAGGAAAAACACAGGCATGTTTGTATGAACGCGCGTCTTGCTGAGAAGAAGACTGGAGGCTTGTATTAAAGCAAAGGGACGTTTTGAACATTTGCTGTAAAGGTAATCCTCCTACATCACACTTGCTCGGTATTTGTATGTCTTGCTCGCCGCGTTTTTATCTCATGCAGAATTTCCAGATGTAACTTTGGTTTCTTCCCACAATTTAGTGTTGTATTTGGCGAGCTCCTACGAGACACATCTCGGAAGAATTAGTTATTGGACTGAAAGTTGGGAGCCTCAACTCTTCTCTCTCCCCTAAATGATCCCCTTCACTGTTCCTCAGGAGCTCACAATATTGTCTGTATGTTGTGTTTTACTCCAAAAGTTGTTTGTTTTTTAGTTTCGGTAAGGGGATGTCAAGGGGGCACTTTCGGAGAAGGGCGAATTTGAGATCTAATTGATTCCTCAAATAATTCAGCCCTCCCGATTTCTTCGCCAGAGGTGCAAAAACTATCGAAATAGCCTTCACCTGGGGGAAAGCAACTTTACATTACCTCTGACAACCCTGCAATAAAATTTTAATTACCTCAGAGAAGGTTCGTTTCCAGACTTACGTTGAATATATACACTATCTACCAACAAGTAATTGGACACCCCTGCAATCGACGATATCTGCAGCCCTGATACACGTCACGGCCGCCGCCGTTAAATAGCGTGTGGAAAACAACAACGCAACCAGTCGCATGCAAGATGCCACGCAGTTCGGAGCTCTCTGATTTCGAGAAAGGTGTAATCGTCGGGTATCACAGAAATGGCCGATCCATACGTCACATACCCAGCGAGTTGAAGTACCCAAAATCGACAGTGGCTTACGTGAATGGCAAGTGGAAGATGAGAGGTGACTGTCGGAATGTGCCCCGACCCGGCAGACCCACAATACTGGGAGTTAGAAACCCACGGGTGATGACCAGAGGAATTCGGAAGAACAGCACCAAATCGTTGGGCCACGTCCGCGAGGGGTTTCAACAGTCATCCAGGAGCGTTCTTTTGATGAATACCATCCGTAAGGAAGCCCATCTTCTCGGTTATCATAGACGTGCTGCCGCCCACAAGCCTTTGATCACCACGCCCAATAGCGCTGCTCGGCTAACGTGGTGCAAAGAACATCGACAGTGGACTGTTGAACAGTGGAAACAGGTTCTCTAGAGCGACGAATCAAGGTTCACCCTCTACCGTTCGAATGGCAGGGTCTGGGTTTGGCGTCTGCCTGGAGAACGCCTCCTGCCGGAATGTATTGTGCCAACTGTGAAGCTCGGCGGCTGTGGAATTATGCTATGGGGGTGTTTCTCCTGGTATGGCACGAGACCATTGGTCGCAGTGCCTGGTTGACTCAACGCCGAGACCTACTGCTCCATTTTGGATGACTATGCGCTTCCTACGTTTTGGTAGTTTTACGGCTGGACCCATGTTACTTTCAGGATGACAATGCCACCTGTCATGTTGCGAGGTCCAACATGGCTTGGTATAGTGACAATGGGGTTAATAGAATAGACGGGCCTGCGCAGAGCCCGGACCTTAACCCTATCGAGCACCTCTGGGACGAGTTGGAGCGTCGACTTAAGTGGTGCCCCCACCGTCCGATATCGGTGAAAGAACTGACCTGTCTTCTCCAAGCCGGGTGGAAGAAAATACAGCTAGCCGTCGTACAACGCCTGGTTGAAAGTATGCCCCGGAGGGTCGCAGCTGTAATCGCCGCTCGTGGAGGCTACACCAACTATTGAAGGTGAATAAACTTCGTTTTCCTTTGCTATCACAGGTGTCCAATTACATGTTGGTAGATAGTGTAGATAGATATCAGACAGAAATGGCAAATAGAAAGAGAGTTATGTGCGTAATATTTTGTAGTTCGCCCCGGACGTAGAAACGTGTGTGCAGTGACGTCATTGGTTAACACTGTAGAATCATAATCGCAGTTCAGAAACGCGTCACGTGACTGTAACTGAAAACTGACTGATATTGCAAGCATTACAAGGGGCACCTCAAATATCAAAGACAGCAAAAATAACAATGTGAAGAAACCATTAGGTTTAACACAATCATGACGCCTGTATGGCCAAGTGGTCTGAGGCTCTCGTATCTAACCATTTGTCCTTGATGGGCACGGGTTCGAGTATCGGATGAGGTATGGGAGGCGTGCTGGTCTGATGGCTCTGTCTTTACCCCTTTCATTGAACCAGTGTCCCTCAATTAGAAACAGACGAACGCTTATAGCCCTACGGTGGTCGTTAAACGCCAAAATGAAAACAAAAATACACCGCCATTATGTCAGTGCAGATACTAGTTACCAAACACCATAACTTACAAGCAATCCAATAGCTGAAATCTGACCTCATGGAACTGATAAAAACGACACAATTAGTCTACAAGTTGAACAGTGCCTGTTAACTTTACTTAATTGGACTTTTCAAGTTTTTAAAGTACATCGATTGTGCTTCAAACTTTATGCGGATCCCAGTGTCCACACACATAATATATGTGCCCTTCTGCTTACAATTCTTAATTTTCAGTAAGTGTCATTTTGCATTTTTCCGCGAATTCATTTTAAACACTTTTTTAAATTGCTTCGTGCATAATGCAAAATTTTTCCACCTGAGACTTAATATCTGCTTCTATCCAAAACGGACGAGTGGAAACAGGATCTTTAAACACCTGTTTTGTACAGTTATATTTGTCAGACTTAGCTATTCACGACATAAAATTTCACGAGGTCAGTAACTGTCCTCTGGGTAATAATGCAGATTTTCAATTTACAAGAACATGATATGGCTACATACATACAGTTAAAAATATAGTGAACTGAATTACCAGACATCTCAAGCCGCGGGGACGCTAATAACATGGGGTACTAGTTGATCCCGTTTGGAAACACTTAGAATGATTCCACAAAAATAATGCTGACACGTAGGGTTAACTAACTCGATAAGGCACTTGAACAGAACTGAACGACAGCAGTAGATATCTGAGTTCTAAGCAACTCGCTCGTACCTAATTTAAGAGCACTGGGAAAACGTGCAGAATCTCTGTAGGACACAGTACCTATGCCTCATCTAGACTCTAATCCGGTCCTAGCTCAAATGAGTAACCAAAATCGCACGCCTCTGACCATTCGGCTGCTAAGAAGATGAATTAACAAACTCGGTTCAGTTCATGTGTAGAGGATTTTAGGAAGGGAGTGTCTGACCCTAGGTCTTAAACAACCCTTAGGAATAGGAAGCTAGGAGATTTGGGCTAGAGTGCCCATCGGAAAGTGACACGGAAGCGAGGTAGAAAGGGGGAGGAAGACTTTCCTATTTATTACCAGGGGGGCAGTACCCTGGGTCTGACGGCTTAACGTGCCCATCCGACTCATGGCGGATATTTAGTGGTTCGAGCGTTCCTACCTGCCTGATGAGATCATTCCTGAGGTTTCTCCGTGGAAAATTAACAAACTCGACAGTAATGTTGATACATATACGAGGCGTGTTCAGTAACTAATGCTTCCGCGCAAGTGTCTCGCGCATGACTTGTTACCTAGCAACCAGTCAAGCGGTAAATGATTGTTTGTGCCATTAGCTTCATTTTATTGTGTAATAGATTTTCGTATATCTATTTGTTCGTATTTAATTGTGTTTAAAATGGATGATTCTTTACTAAACTGTGTCGACTGGTGTCAAATAACGATCAGTTGTAGAGTTTTTTAACTCATAAAATGTATTGTACCTCCCAAAGAAATTCACGCTAGATTAGTGGCAGTTTATGGTACTGGAACTTTGGACGAAAGCAGTGTTTGTTGTTTGTAAGAATATCAAAGGGAAGTGCAGGAGTATTGGCCGTAAAGTATCGGCCGCGTTGTGAGAGCGCCATAATAGCAGCTAGCGATTTGAACAGGCAAAAATTCGACGAATTTATCAGATAAAATCGAAGAATAACTCAGAGACCAATAACAGGTAAGCTGAACATTAGTTTAGATAGTGTCAATGACTTTGTTAACGTTTCAGGATACAACAAAGTGTGTACTCGTTGGGTACCGCGTCACCTAACGACTTAAATGAAGAAATCAAGACTTTAAACATAGCAAAGGTTGCTTTCTTGCTACGGAAAATATAGAAGTGGTTTTCTCTAAAGCATTGTGGGAGGTGAAAGGAGTTGGGTTCTCCATTATGACCCAGAAATGAAAAATCAGTCTCTGGAATACCGTCACAAATCTTCTCCTCGAGCGAAAAAAATTCAAAGCACGAAGTTCCGCCGACAAGTGCGTACTCACTGTGTTCTGAGACTACAGAGGCATTATTCATCAGGAGTACAAGGTCAAAGGTTCGACTATCAACTCCGAGAGCAACGTCACCATACTCTACACACCCTACTACTCTACTCACCCTCATACTCTACCTTAAATATGTTAAAAACAAAGGATAAACCGCGTGCATGAGGGGGGAGGGATCCAATGATTCTGCAAGTGCTTTTCCCTTCAGAGGCCATACCGAAAATCGGGTTTGAAATTCTTGATCACTCTGCCTACAGCTCAGATTTGGCGCCACCCGACTTCTCGTTGTTTTATGCTCTCAAGAGACATCTGAAAGGAATTCAGTTCACCTGTGACGAAGATGTTCAAGCCTCTACGAGGAAATGGTTCCGAGAACATACTAATTTGTTCTGCAACAGTTACCTTCATCATGGAGTTAATGAGGGTTTGTATGTGTACCTTGCTGGGATGACTCTTCTATCCTGATATCACCCAGCACTAATTTTCTAATGCAGTTCACTGAGAGCCTTGCTATCTTTTCCCATGGATAGAACTGTTGCAACGACAGTTCTCTACAATATATTTCCAATCAATGGAAACATTTCACGACTAAAAGACTTCAATCATCCTCTACCAGGGCCTTGCCCAGACCGAGACCTGAGGGTATAAATTCTAATACTTAATAACGTTGTAAAATATAATACTGTTTGATGCTGTACCTTGTTTAATATTTGCCAGATTACTATTGTTTCTGTATTTCCACCATATTTCAATGTCATAGATGTTCTCTCATTTTATGTTCTTCCTTTCCTTTTTTAATTTCAGTTTGCGTTTATGATCTGTATGTATTCTTTCTACACTTCATTATTAGCTTTCCCTTCTTCTATTAGTATGATTTCACTACATTACTTTTACATTTTTTATCTTTTCTCTTTCATCTACTTTAACGTTTACTATGTTGTGTATGGTATCCCCTCCCCTCTTACTTAACCCTACTTTTCATGGTTACTGATCTTTTTGTGCACCCACAGCGTCGCTGCCCATGTATATTGTTTCTATACACACTGAAGTACCAGAAAAACTGGTACAGACGAGCTTATGCAAAATGCATAGCAACGGCACCTACGCACGTACACGGTTGCGTCCGCCAGTGCGTATATAAAGCGATAGACATCCTTGCCAGCTGTCAGAACTGTTTTCGACATGAGAATGACAAGTAATAACGATTTAAGCGATTGTCAACGCGGTGTCATAGTTGGCGCTCGTGAGATGGGCCATAGTATTTCGGAGGTAGAAACGGAGTTCGGATTTTCACGGACGACCATTTCAAGGGTGTACCGTGACTACAAGAATTCTGGCAAAACCTCCAACCTACGACACCAATGTGGCCGTAAAAAGACATTGGGTGAACGAGACCATCGTCGGCTGTTAAGAATCGTTTCACGCGATAGGCGTGCAGCACTCTCGCAGGTATCATCGGAATTCAGTGCTGGAGCCTCAACAAGCATCAGCTTCCGGACTGTGCAACGTACCCTGCACGATATGTGCTTTGAGAGCCGACGCCCAACTCGAGTTCCCTTGATGGGTGCACGACACAGAGCAATGCGCCTCGCTTGGGCACGGCAACACCGCCACTGGAAACAAGTAGCCTGGTCTGACGAGTCGCGTTTCCAACTGTGTCGGGCAGATGGAAGGATTTGTGCGTGGCGCAAACCCCATGAAGCCATGAATCCCGTCTGTTAACAGGGAACTGCACCGACTGGTGGGGGAGGAGGTCCGTAATTGTATGGAGTGTGTTTAGCTGGACTTCACTGGGACCCCTGGTACGTCTACAAGCGTCTGTGACCGGACAACGCTATGTGCGCATCCTTTCTGACGAGGTTCATGTCCTGCATTCATGCTGATGGATTGGGCCTGTTCCAACAGTACAATGCACCTCCACACAAGTGTCGGGACGCCACATTATGGTTAGAGGAGCATTCATCTTAATTTGGGGTGTTGCCATACTCACCCAAGTCGCTAGATCTGAACGTGATAGAACACATTTGAGATGCCGTGCAACGCGCAATCGAACACAGGAATCCGAGACCTCGGAATACACCCGAATTGTGGAACGCTCTGCAGGAAGTATGGTGTGCATTGCCTACAGCATATTTCCAGAAGCTAGTGGAGTCCATGTCGCGTTGTATTTCTGCAGTCCTGCGCTATCGTGGGGGACCTACCAAGTATTAGACTGGTGTACTAGTTTTTTCTGGCACTTCAGTGTATAGAGTGATTGTAAACTCCTTCAAAAAACAAAAGGAATGATAGTACACATCAAGATGAACAGTATTTGCAATGGAACTTAGGGCCGCATACGTTGGGAAAACGTCCAGCAGGCACACGGAGTTCCACCCAGTGCATGAGAAGCACAAGATGCAAATCAGGTGCGCTGGACACGTGCATAGACGATGAGGAGCACAAATTTAAAAACGCAGCCGAACCCGCTCAGCTATATTACCGTGTAAACATCACACGAGAATTGACATATACGTCTGACCGGCGCAGCGTACCGTGTGTTTCTGGAACAAGTGCTTCACCAGTCTGTTGCAGGAGGTTCCGCTCATCGCACGGAGGGAAATGTGGTTTATGCATGAGGGGGCTCCAGCACACTTTGTCATCGAGGTCCGATACTTCCTGAATGCGACATATCCCAGGCGGTGGACCTGTGGCTTGGCCTCCACGCTCCCCGGACCTTAATGCATTGGACCTCTTCTACTGGGGGCACATGAAAACTCGTCGCACTAATCGCTGTGGCTGTAGACAAAATCAACACCAAAGCTCGAGTTTACGAGAGGGTACAACAGTCCTTCTTTCGCCGGTGTGGGCTGTGCAACGACGCCCTTGGATGCCATTTTGAGCAGCTCCTTTGAGTCTTTCTCTGATGCGATTGGAATTGTGCAACTCATAAATTAGGTATGTCTCTTTGTTTTCACTGTTGAAGGCTCAACGTGGATATGTAATTTTACTCTTTTCTGGCACTAGGAGTGGAACGCAGCCCTAGGCTCCATTGCAAATATTGTTCGCCTTGATGTGTACTATCACCCCTCTTGTTTTGTTGAAGGAGTTTACAATCACCCTGTGTACGGCTTTATCTTTTACACGAATGTTCATACATCTGAGGACGGGTCCAAGGTGGAACAGAGAGATCTAATGTGTTTTATCTGTTTTTAATATATCATCGGGTTTTAACTTGTGTAGTACATTAATAAACCCACTGTGCTTCATGGTTAACGAGTTAATCTAGACTATGGTAATCTTTTATTTGATATCGTTCCTCAAGGACGACTACCTTGGACTTTGCTTATATGCTTATGGTTCCGAGAATAACCTGAAGATTTTTACAGAGAAAAAAATTGCTAAACGTTGGCGTATCTGTATCGAGCGTGAGGGGGACTATGTAGAAAAATAAAACACATAAATTAAAATAGAAATTCTGACCTTTGTTTTTGTTTTGTTTCAATTTG
The DNA here is from genome assembly GCA_039090855.1 of Macrothele yani. Taxonomy (NCBI): domain Eukaryota; kingdom Metazoa; phylum Arthropoda; class Arachnida; order Araneae; family Macrothelidae; genus Macrothele; species Macrothele yani. The sequence continues at coordinate 137,835,202 of CM077002.1, forward strand.
ATACCTTGCCACTGACCTTGTATATACTGTAAATACGGAGTCATTACTTCCTCTGTGTGTAACTACCTCTGTAGTTTCACCAAAAACCACAACAATGTTAGTTCATAGCGTTATTTTATAAGACTCAAAACGAATCTGTGAGTGATCCACACGAAGCACAATAAATCAGCCTCGTACTCTACGGAAGCACTCGCTACAACGTATCTGACACCTAAATGTGAAACATTGGGCAGTAAATTAACTTTTTTTCAAATGAAGGAGGATATGATATCTTTGTAGGATATGATATCAGTTTTTGTTATTCACTATTCACAGCTTTTGATTTGAGTCTACCGATACCCTGCACCATCCTTTAACATCCCCGAGCTTTTCGTCGTAAACTGAAACGTTGAAACTCCTTTCAGAAACGAGGTAGAGATAGTTCCACAAAACCATAGAGATTTGCGTGGTTTGTAGGATATAATATCAGTTTTTGTTATTAACGACAAATGCAGCTGGAATGAAAATGTGCTGAGGCATTGAAGTTGTTGATTGCATGTCCAGAATGAATGGCACAGTATTTCAAGAACACAAGGGGGAAGCATATTCGGCTTGAAACTTATTGGTTGGTTGGGGTTTAACGACCACCGTGAGCAACTCGATGGGCTATAAGTAGTTGCCCGTCCCTAATTTAAGGCAACTGGATCCAGGGAAAGGAGAGAGACAGTGCCGTAAGACAAACACAGCATCTATACCTCACCGGGATTCGAACCCGGATCCGTCACGGACGAAAGGTCAGAGGCCAACACTTATACCCTGAGCCACTGGGGCAGCAAACTTATTAAAAAATCTGCTACTTCTTGAACTTCGAAATTTTCTATTCGCTCCATGAATACAAATCAAACAGGTTCAGACTGGGGTTTTTTTCCAAACGCAATAATTGAAAAGTTTCATTTCTTTTTTTTTTATTCACTTCTTAATTGACGATTGAAGAAAAGAAGTTATTATTTTTGTTGAGGAAGCACGGTTATCCAGTATATCGTATCGGTATGTCATCATCATCAGTACCAATCCATTTTTTCGCAGCCGCGATGTCCGAGTGGGCAAATGCGCTACATTTGGGTCAGTGGTCCTAAATAGGTTCAAACTCGTGATGATGTCCGTCCATAATCTGTCAATTCTCTGGATAAAGTGACCCTGAGTTAGGAACGAGCGACTGTTTGTGGCTCTAAAAGTTGCTCACCATGGTCGTGAACTCCCTTCCCCCTAAAAAAGTTCGTTTTTCAGAACGTAAACCTTCCCAAGTTTCCTTCACAATTGTAAATTTGGCTCTGAAATAGGAAATACCATAACCAACGATTTATCCCTAATGAAAATTAAAGCTTTTGATATTTCTACTTTAAAAGTTCTAACTGGAAAACTAGAAAGCCGTCCCACTGGACAATTGTCACTGTGGCGGTTTCTGATCATTCGTCCTTTCCTGGTGTCAGTAGCCCTGAATCAGGGACGAGCAGTTGCTTATAGCCCGTTGAGTTGCTCACAGCGGTTGTTAAACCCTCACTAAAAAAGAACAAAAAAACTAAAAACCACAGTTAAGTGAGACTTTTTTTTATTGGGGGTTTAACGACCACCGTGAGCAATTCAATGAGCTATAAGTAGTCTCCCGTCCCTAATTTAGGGTCACTGGTTCCAGGGAAGGGAGACAGCCAGTGCCGTAAGACATACACAACATCCATGCCTCACCAGGATTCGAACCCGGACCCTTCTCAAGCAAATGGTCACAAGCCAGCGTTTAGACCACTATGCCACCGGGGCGGCGAAATGAGGCTTCAAATGTATTTCTAAATATTTGCTGGTAACTTGCTTACTTGGTAAAACATTTGTCGTAGAGTTTCTATTCATAAACTTTCATTTTGTCTTTGCTTCATCCATTTTTTTATTTATTTACCTATTTATTCCATGGTCTGGAACATTGGCTTTTTGTAGGACAGAAAACTGAGAAAACTGCATGTTAGATTAAAAGCAAAAGTCATTTACAATAACGACAAAAATCACAGTAATTACAAAATGTCTTTATTTTAAACAGAATCACAGACTTGTTTTAATTTTTTTCCTTACTCGTTTTAAGGCTCCTCGTACAATACAGAAGCACCCTTAATGTTCTTTTGGGTTTTTTTCAAAGCAGTTTTGCAATGAACAAACTCACCATTTGTGTTAGACAAGATTTCACTGGCGACAAGATATGTCAACCTACAGAAACATTTAAAATAGAAACATTCAAACTTGATCGAAAAAAAAACTCGTAAGTAAGAAATAACTGTACATTTGCTTTCCACATCTTCAAATATTCATTATATACAATCCTATTTTAAACACAATTCAGTTTTCATACCAGTTAGCGTAGTTGCTGCATCAACGTCGCATTTATGCCCTTAAAGACGAGACTTCTACTCATTTTCATTGCAATTGTTCTTAGGTATTACTCCAATCAAATATGCTCACCATGCAGGAAAAGCAGCAGCGGAATTTATTAATGATGTTTGTTGAAGAATTCTGGTGCGCAATGCAAAGTTTATGCCTTCCAATAGTAAAATTATATTTACTAATACACCAAAAGAGCAATGACCTCACATCTGGTTCCATTTTCCTTAAAAGTTACAATTTTTTTAAATTTCTCACTCGGAACTTGTAACGTCACAATTATCTGGTGGCAAGCACTAATTCCCGAAAAAAGTCATTCGACTTGCTAACAGGTTTACACTATTGCGCTGCTCTTCCATCGGTTAGATGTACGACTTTACAAGATTTCGTGTATGACAAAATACTTGTCCATCTTTTATATCTTTCATTCTTCACACAATGCCGCCTGATATTCAATGAGCCACGACAACATTTTTTTCTGGTTTACATCTACTGCAATTCTGTAGTGCAGATCTTCGTACTGTCATAGTAACCATTTTCAAAACTTTCAAAGAAACTGCACTGGAGCTTTTCTCGGAACCTCGTGTTATTTTCGAAATTTGAAGGTTACCTGGTGTTGGATGTGCTATGATAGCCTGCTAATCTGATCCGCATATACAGAAATCCCTGTGTGCAAGATGTTTTGAAGATATTTGAAGTTGCTATGACAGAATGTTTATCTAGGTCACATACAGATATGAAATTGCATGAGCTATGAAAGCATGTCTATCTGGGTTACTTACAGAGATAGTACGGAATCAGCTATGGTACCATGTTAATCTACTCTTGAGGTATGTCAGCTTGTTAGTCTGGGCCACATGTTCAGAAACTCTCTCAGTGTAAAACGTTCTGAAGATCTCGGTGTGGATGAGCAATTATAACATATTCATCTGGGCCACATATAATATTAGTACTGGTCACATATGACATGGTACAGGATGAGCAATTATAACATATTCATCTGGGCCACATATAATAGTAGTACTGGTCACATATGACATGGTACAGGATGAGCAATTATAACATATTCATCTGGGCCACATATAATATTAGTACTGGTCACATATGACATGGTACAAGATGAGCAATTATAACATATTCATCTGGGCCACATATAATATTAGTACTGGTCACATATGACATGGTACAAGATGAGCAATTATAACATATTCATCTGGGCCACATATAATATTAGTACTGGTCACATATGCATGGTACAGGATGAGCAATTATAACATATTCATCTGGGCCACATATAATATTAGTACTGGTCACATATGCATGGTACAGGATGATCAATTATAACATATTCATCTGGGCTACATATAATATTAGTACTGGTCACATATGACATGGTACAGGATGAGCAATTATAACATATTCATCTGGGCCACATATAATATTAGTACTGGTCACATATGACATGGTACAGGATGAGCACTTATAACATATTCATCTGGGCCACATATAATATTAGTACTGGTCACATATGACATGGTACAGGATGAGCAATTATAACATATTCATCTGGGCCACATATAATATTAGTACTGGTCACATATGACATGGTACAGGATGAGCAATTATAACATATTCATCTGGGCCACATATTATATTACTACTGGTCACATATGACATGGTACAGGATGAGCAATTATAACATATTCATCTGGGCCACATATAATATTAGTACTGGTCACATATGACATGGTACAGGATGAGCAATTTTCTTTCAAATTCAAAAGAAGATTTTAACCGTGTTATATGCATGGAAACTCCTGCAGTGCGTTTTATTGATACTTGAGGAAATCTGATCTGCAACAACTCCTAATTTTATCAATTTGTTGTTTGAAGATACAAAAATTCCTTCCTGAGGGCCCGATATACTAATCAGCGTCATAGCTTTCGAATTGACCAGTTATGCCAAATATGGCATTTTGTAACTTTATGATGCCAATGGCAACGAGTACAGCTACTGAAAGTTATAAATCTAATACACGAATCTCATTTAACATGAATCTCTCAACAATTAATTATTTTACCAAATTGGAGACTACAGTCTTTTTGATGATAATGTATATTAAGGACATACAATGTTTCTTACAAGTTTTATTCTTCAAGTCGATCAAGGTTTCGCTGGGCTCTGGCCTAGCTTCATTAGGACAAATGGCACGTAAATATCATCAACGGTATTTATAGTCACGGGTTTAGTTAGTTGCTTCCACACGCTTGATAGAAATGGTGTGGATGCCATGTCATTAACAAGTTGCGAAGAATTCTTATATATGTGAAAATATTCCAGAGGATCAAGTTTGGTGGAAGCTTTCCACATATATCAGAATTATTCGCAACTTGTTAATGACATGGTGGCATCCACAACATTTCCATCAAGCCAGATGCAACCACCAAACTTGATACTTTGGAAGCTTTTCGCATATATCAGAATGTTTCGCAACTTGTTAATGACATGGCATCCACGCTATTTCTATTAAGCGCGTGGAAGCGAATAACTAAAACCCGTGACTGTAAACATCGTTGATGATGTCACATACGATTTGAATATTTGCGTGGCATTTTTTTTTTTTTGATTGGAGGTTTTAACGACCACCGTGAGCAACTCAATGGGCTATAAGCAGTCGCCCGTCCCTAATTTAGGGTCACTGGTTCCAGGGAAGGGAGAGAGCCAGTGCCGTAAGACAAACACAACATCCATGCCTCACCGGGATTCAAACCCAGACCCCGTTCGGACGAATGATCAGAAGCCATCGCTTAGACCACTGCGCCACCGGGGCGGCTGCGTGGCATTCATCCTGATGAAGCTAGGCCAGAGTCCACCGAGACCTTGGTCGACTTGATGAATAAAACATGTGTGAGAAGCGTTGTATGTCCTTAATATGCAATTACTTCTTTTATTCACCAAATCACAATACACCGTAGTATCAACAATTATGAACCTTAATAGCAAAGTTATCCATGCACGGGTCTGTAGACAATCGTAAGTCTTATCTGTCAAATATGGGTCCTGAATATTTCGACATTTGCAAATCATATTCGCCAAGTCAAGAGACTTGGTTCTTCTTAATATTTCCGTCACTTGCAGAGACTGACTGATACAAAAAACATTTTATTTATTCTCTCGCTCAGAGTTTGTACGTTGGATGTCAGGTAATCATAAAGCCACGTGAAAAATGTCCATGCAAGACCTTTGACTTTAGGGCGTTGTCCAGCCAGCGCCTCACTTTGTAGGAAATATGGCTAAGGCTACTTCGCAGTAGTCATCGCTACTTGAAATATGAACTAAATTGGTTTCATAGTAGTCTTTGATAATGGAAATACAGACTAAGGTAGTCAACGGCAGTCTTTGATAACGGAAATACAGATCAAGGTCGTCCACGATTGTCTTTGATGTGCGGAATAATCTTCGCGTTCGCTTAATGGTCCTCGTAATGCGATGGAAAAAACAGCATAGCAGGTAATCAGTATAACTGCACCCTCTCTTGTAACGAAACGTTCTGTTTCAAACGAGTACAGTGAGCTTCTGTTTCTAGCTCATAATATGGTCAATCGTCGGCTTCCAATTGGAAGCGATTGAACCTTTGCAGACACGCACTGATTTAATGATGAACCAACGCATACAATTAGAGCATCACTGGCAATTTTATGTCTCTGATGGTTTCAAATTGCATCAACAAGACTTCATAGTTACTTCCTTGTTGTCACAAAAATAAGCGTCAATATATTTTTTGTTTCGCAGTTTAACGACCCTCAAGAATGTCTAAAGGTATAAAACGTCTCCCATACTTAATTTATCTTCACCAGAGGTGACGGAAAGGCGGAGCTGGACAAATACCTCCCCATGCCTCATCCTCTGGCGCAACTCGGACTATTAGCCAAAATCTCGGACATAATGTTCTACCCATGGAAATTTATACAGCCTCACTCTCCTTTTCCACAACACGAGTTCCAACAAATGCATTGCGGATGGATTACACACAACACACTCAATTAAAACTGTGTTAAAAAACCTCAAGTTAATGTGTATTTGAACAGTATACGATCAGTGGAAATTTATTCTTGCAAAATAAATATTTTGCTTTAGAATTTTGTATCTATTTAACAAAAGTGTTATTAAACTTTTAAAGTGAATTTTGCGTTTTCTACAGCAAATTATTTCGAAAATTTACAGGGTACAACATTATAGGAACTATATTTGGAACAGGGACTGATTTCACAGATATTATGAAAGCATGTCTGTACTGTAATTTATTGTCCTAACTTTAATCAGTCTGGTAAAAAAAGTCCTGTATTTTAATGTTTTTCTTTCATCGTAAAGATATTCTGTGATGCTACACATGCTAAGAAACATAAAATAAGTGCAGTATAATGCATTTATTCACTTTAAGAAATGTGGCTTTCAACATGAAAATACAATGCACACTCGTTTATTCTGGTTGATGGATGGAGGGAATGTTCGAATAAATGAAAGATACGGGCAATCCAAATTTTATTTTTTATTATGTTGTAGAGATATTGATAACAAATTGTTCGTTCTTAAATCAGATAATTTGCAATTTTTGCCTGTTTTCGAGAATCCCTGAGATGTTTCCCGTCAGTTTAACTTTGTTATTTTATATTCGAAAGTTCCCAGACCCAACAAAGTGCTTTCATGAATCCCTGAGATGTTTCTTTTCAGTTCAGCCATGACATCATTATATTCGAAAGCGTCCAGACTCAACAAAGTGTTTTCGAAAATCCCTGAGGTTTCCTAATATCAGTCGAATTTTTCTCACAACAATGATGTTATATTAAAAATCCATCTGACTCTCATAGGGTGGGGTTTTTTTGTTTGTAGGTTTAACGGCTACCTTCAGCAACTCGATGGGCTATAAGTAGTTACCCACCCGTAATTTAGAGCTACGTCTCCAGGGAAGGGGGAGAATCCGTGCCGTAAAACAAACACAACTTCCATGCCTCACTGGGATTCGAACCCGGATGCATCTCAGACGAATGGGCAGAAGCCAGCGCTTACAACACTGCGCCACCGGGACGGTACCGAAATGTTAATATACTGTACAAGAAGAGTTTTTTCCTGCATCCTCAGTGAAAATACTTTGACATTAGCTATTACAAATTCCAGTCACTTCTATTATTATAAGCAGTCGATCTTGTTTAATCAGCGCTAAATTACGCACCAGCTACCAATCTGTCACTTTTTCTTGTTGACAGCTATCCGGTGAACACGTTACTTGTGACATTCTGCTCTATAAGTGAGCAGTGAGTGTCTTATCGCTTTATTTCCGAATATTGCCCACAATCAATTAAGCTTTAATCAGATGTGTGAGGATCTCAGTGGAGAAAAGATACCTCAATTAATATGTAACAACATCGTTGTATTGCTTTTAGTTCATATATAAATATGTTATTCAAATCTGTAACACAGTAATGAATATGTATTTGTTGTATATGTTTAAGACACAGCTATAATGCACACTGTACTATGCAAAAGAGCAAATGTGGTTCCATTTGGAAGACTTCCCCCCATTTTTGTTAGACTGTTTTAAAAGACTCAATCTTTTGTCGTACTTTTCAAGAAAGTTGTCTTCAAATGCAACGGCGATGTTCGGTTAGTCTTTCACATGCGTGGAGGCGGTAAAAGAACATTCTTTAACAAACTGTCAAAGAACCGAGCCCTGGAGGTGGGTTCGCGGAAGAGGGCAAAGACACAGACAGAGGTTGCAGGGAGATAAAGATGTTGCTTTTTTTGTGTTCTATGGGATATAATCCATAACATGTACATGTTTTGGATACAACAGCGCGTAGCCAATGAAAGAAGATACGTGTCGTGAGCTGGCTTGGAGGGTATATAAAATGTGCTGTAGGCATTCTGAAAACATATCGCTCGTTGCTGTCACGGATAAAAGAGCGATCTATCAGATTTGCAAAAAGGGATGATGACCGGCTTTCGGGCCAAGGGTGGCAGCATTTCTGAAACAGCGCAGTTTGTGAACTGTTCGCGTGCTGCTGCGGTTAAAGTGTATCGTGATTGGAAAAATGGCACCATTGCGAATAAGCGACGTGGAAACGGCGGAGCACCACGTGCCATTGATGTAATAGGTGAAACCTCGACTTCGAAGATGCGTGAGGGCCGATCGACGCGGTACAGTAGACCAACTCACTGGCCTAATGAACCAGGGGGCTACCGGAAGTGTGTCTAAAATGACAGTTCAGTGAACCCCGCTACATATGGGGCTCCGATGCAGACTGATGGTCACTGCACCTATGCTACCGAATGTGCATCAGCAGAAAGGCTTACATTTGCACGGCAGTATCGGAAGTGGACCTCCGCTCATTGGCAAAGGATTGCCTTCTCCGATTAGTCGTCACGTTTTCTGCTTCATCGAACGGATGGAAGTTGGCTTATGAGGCGAGAAACATGGGAGGACAAACACTCTTCAACCATTGCTGGAAGAACACAAGCTGGTGGAAGCCGCGTTATGGTCTGGGGAATGTTTTCGTGGCATTCCTGGGTCAACGCATACCAGTGGAAGGCACTATGGACCGAATTCGTTATGAATCTATCATTGCAGATTACGTACACCCATACATGCTGATTGCCTTCCCTTCGGCAGATGGGAACTTCCAGAACGACAATGTGACTTGTCATATAGCTAGAAATGTCCGAGAATGATTGAAAGGGCACGATGAAGATTCCAGAGTACTTCCCTGGCCCCCTAATTCCCCAGACTTAAACCTAATGGAGCATCTGTGGGACCATCGCGATCGTGTTTTTCGCTCTATGGATCCTCCACCTCGCAACTTCCAGCAGCTGTCAGATGCACTGCAGTCAGCATAGCTCCACATATCTGTGAACACCTTGTAGCACCTTATTGAGCTCCCAGCCCGTCTAGCTGCTGTCCGCGCTGCACACAGCGGTTACTCTGGATATTAGCTGCTGATCAGAATATTGTGGCTTTACCGTGTATATTGAGCTTATATGCATCTAGTTTTGCTACTAAATGTTTTCGAAGTCGCAAAGAGGTACTTTCAATAAAGGCACGCATCCTAAAAATGAACTGCAAGGATTTGGCCTGACAGGTAAAATGACTGAAGTTATCGCTCCCAGTATCATAAGATGCATTTCCACTTTTCTACTAAAATTTAAGTTAAATTAAATTGTAGTTCAACGCATGACAAAACCTCTCTGAGTTTCAAAGCCCAACACCATGAATGTGTTTATCACGCGTGTTGGAGTTGAGGCTGTGTTTCATACAGTGAAATGAAACTCCACAGAGCTCATGAGACAAGATCTAATGCATTGGTAAGGAAGATTCAATAGCAGAGAAAGCAAGATGAAAATGTTTTTTTCAAAAGAGATATGCATATACTAAAAAGCTCAAAATAATAAGTTACAGACCCCAAGTTTGTTCAACCAGCTTCAAAAAGACACGATGTTCTTTAAACATTTCATGAGTCTTTATCAAAGCTGTCACATGGGCACTTATAGTTTTAGAAGAAAGCCTAATATTTGCAGCTTTTTCTGCTTATACAGCGTAACACAGTAGACCTATCCCAAAAAGTTAATGCAATTTCACACAATAATAAACACGGCATACTGATCATGAAACAATGTGACATTTTGAAATTATTAAAACTACGTTCTCGAGTGTTTATATGCAAGTACGAATTTATTCAGCTACACATGTATTGGAGACTATGAGTAGACAAATTCTTTCAATTATATGTGAGTTATAACGTACAAGTTTGTCCGCGCTGGGCATCGAAATCGGCTCTCCTTACTCCGGAGTAAGTCGCTCTCCCAACTGAGCTACGCGGACATTTGCTCTCACTGTTATCTGCCCTTAACTCATGTGCGTCCTGCGGTGCAGGCATGTCACAGAGTGTCCTGTCTATGAACGAGTTTCTTCAGCTCTGTATATGAGTGATCAAACGCATGCGGGAATTTATTCAGTTAGGGATGTGTTTACCTCTCTACGTATCAACAAATTTCTTCTGCTCTTTGTATAAGTTAGCTTACGCATGCACGAAATTATTCGTCTTTGTATATTAATGTGCTATGAACGTATGCATTCCTTCATATGGCCTTTCCGGCTGGTCAAGTGGTCTGAAGTACTGGCCTCTGGCATTTCGTCCGAGATGGGGCCCAGGGTCCAGTCCCATATGAAGTCGGTTTGAGTCTATATGAATTTCATGGAATCAGTAGTCCTAAATTAGGGGCAAGCAATGGCTTGTAGTCCTTTGAGTTGCTCATGAATGTCACTAAACCCCAAAACGAAAATAAATCCTTCAACTGTGCGTATGAGAGTGCCTATGTAAACAAAAATTTCTACTGCTATGTACATGGGCATCGCTATATACGAATGAATTTTTAAGCTGTGTTCATATGCAAGCATGCATTTCTTTTCTATGGGTATGATATTGCCTATGATTGCAAGAAATGGTTTTATGTCTATGAAGGCGTATGCAAGTATTCCTTCAGAACGGACGTTAACCCAATCTTCCTAAATGTTTTTAAATGATATTTATTACTCGCATAGTAGTTTATCACGTTGTCGGTTTCCTGAAACATAACATTCATTATGATATATACAAAAATATGTAGTTCACTAGATCCACTGTGGGGTGGTCTTATATAGCAAAAAAATTCCTTCGAAAGCTAAAAAATGCTCACATCATGAAAAACGTCCACATCATAGAAAACGTTCCCATCGTGGAAAGTGTTGGAAAGTGTTCACATCATGGAAAATGTTCAATCATGGAAAACGTTTACATCACGGAAAATGTTCACATCATGTAAAGTGTTCACATCATCGGAAAAAAATGTTCACATCGTGGAAACATATTCGATTTATTCGTCTGGGATTCACAGTCACAAAGCCCTGTTTCACTTGAAGGCTCATCTAGAGTTCGTATTCACTTTTACACTGGCTTTCCAGTAAACATCACTGCCTATACTGTAAAAAAATTAATAATGCCTCATAGTAATAGATATCATCGTTTTAAACTCTGTGGGAGTCCATCGTTTGCCTCATCTTCAACTTTAACCGTTTTCCTGGAGACAATGGCAAAGAAGACTATGCTTGTGCTTCATAAGCCAAAGGTACTCGCATAACATTTTCAAAGATGATGTCCCCTTTAAGGTAAACGAAGATTGATACTAAATAGTCTGTTCAAGATATAAACAGTCTAATATGTTTTGCAAAATCAGCACACATCCTGCAATGTAATGGAAGTTGCGCTTCCGCTTCGTATGCTTTTTCAGTATCCTCTTCTTGAACTCTTATTGCATTTTTAATGCTTGAACTTGAGTTGCTTCTATCTGTCAAGGTGTTCTTATGACCCTATATAAGTTGCAAACTTCAGTGATCTGATCCAGTTGCTTCTCAAGTGCATAAAAAGTCTGCACGTTAGGAAAGATCTTCTTTGCTTTTGTGAGAAATTTTTAGGGCTGTGAAACACGAAAATCATCAAAACAAAGGTGTGAGGCTGAAAGCAGGCGACGGCAAGATAAAGTTATGCCTCACTGATCAGTTGCAAAAATGTAAGTTCTCAGCAGATGGGAATTATTATACATTGGGATACGTTTCGCTGGAAAGTCATGATGTAAACATTCACCTTGGAGCGTCGACAAAAAGCTTCAGATAATAACAAATGTTGTCCAGATTTTATCCATCCTGTCGTAGAAAACGTGAAAAAAGATGAAAGTGAAAGCATTGATTCTCCTTTAAAATCCACCACAAGCTAAAGTTTTGGTGATTCATTTTACCGAAGCAGCGAAGAATCTGAGGTAACACAGATACGGGAAGCATTTCCTATCGTGGACTTTCTGCTTGTACTGGTGATCTCTGAACACTAATTAAGTTCAAAAAATCGTACTTCTCACCAAAATTCTGGTGCACTTCTGGTTTCTTGTGTAGTGTTATTATGTCACTTCCAGCATTCGGTGAAGCAGCGCTTGAGTTGTTGTTAGTTAAAACAGCTTTGATTCTGAGTGCACTTTGAATGTACTTTGGGTTTCTTGTGGTTGTTGCAAAAGGCGTAGTGGTTTCAAGAACGTAATTTTGTGTGGTGTCTTTTGCAAAAATGAAACCTCCGCGTCCGACGTAAACTTTTTCAAAATGGTTTTCTGCATTCTCGTTTGAGAATTCATTACCATGTGATGCATTTGTTGCATTGTTGTTCAGTTGTATTACATAGTCTAGTTTTCCTCTGTTATGTTTCGGATAGTTGGATTTATAACCAGGGGTAGAAATTGCTTGGTTGACGATATTATGATGATGTGTATGATTTTCGTGTTGTTCAATTGCTGCGTTTCCATCAGACTTAAAACTCAAGCTTCTTTTGATTTCATCGTCGTTGCTATTTGAAGGTAAGGAAAAGCCATTTGTTACTTTTCGCACACTAATACTGTAATTGTTAAGGAGGTGAGGAATGCTGCCAATGTTATTCGTTTTGATGTCAGAAGATGTTTGTTCTCGCACCTGGGGTGTGACATTTTTTATTCTTTGTGATCCTTTTGCCCCATCCCATTCTGAATGATTTGGTTTTTCTGTAGTTTTGTAATCTGGCGTAACTGGTGTAGAAACAGATTTCCCCTTGATCCATTGATATTGTAACTTTTGATCCCATCCTCACTTCCACTTTCGAATCTTTATTCTCTCCGTTTTGCTTTGTTGTGTATGTGCGGAAGCTGGAAAGGCTTGAAGGAGTTGTGCTTAAACGGTTTCTGTATTTTTCTCTGTTGTTTTTGTATTTCTGATGATGGTTTCTTCTTATTAAACCCCTCGCCTCAGATTGTTTTGTGGAAGCTGCATCGAATCTTCCATTGTCGTCATATTTATCCGGTTTGATAGTTGCCTGCGTTGTTTGGTACTGAGGTTTAGTCAGCCTCGCTCCCCATTGACTATGTTTCTTTATTTTAAGAACTCGGGAGTTTTTCGTTGTGGTTGTGACCGGTCTTTCGGTTGTTGTTGTTTCTGTGGGGTAAAACATCGTAGTCCATCGCGATACTTTCAGCGGTCTTCTGTACTCCTGCGATGAGTAAATTTCAGTTGTTGTCGGCCAGAAGATTTTCGTGGTAGGAAAAGTGACAAACTCCGGTTCCGCAAGAGTTGTCCTGCCGGAACCATCGGAACCATCGGAATCGTCTTCGCTCTTTATTTCATGGTCGTCTGTGAGGACGCCAACATTCGAAGACACACGATGACTGTGTCTCTGTGGTCCAGCTCTTAGCTTCATTCTTACAGGCGCAGTTATCGTAGCTACTGGTGGAGTTGGAGTGGTTGTTATTGCATTATAAGCAGTATGGAATGCCCTTGTATTGGATTTTGCACGTCGCAGAAAACTACTCGAGGATTTTCTGCCTGACGCGGATTTGAGTCTTAAAGGCTGTTCGTTCTGTATTGTGGATTTGTTTATTGTTGTTAATCGATTCCTTGACGGCTCCGGATTGTGGAACGCTTCATGCTGCTGATCGTTTCCCGTGGTTTCCTCCTTATGAAAGCTGTCAGAGATATCGGAATCTTTCCACCACTCACTGTATTCCTCCTGGACGGTTTTTCGCGGAGGATGAGATACTCTCACGCCGTTTTGTCCCATTGAGAACGCCTTCTCAACCATAACACGCTCGGCGTTACCCATTGCCGAATCATTTTTAGATCTATGAGCACCTTGTCTCGTGTCTTCTGGCTTTTCTTTGGGCAGTTCGGGCTTCTCTCTATTAATCTTGATTACTCCGACACGAATGAGTTTAGCTAGATGATTATTCTCAATAACATTTGAGGACTTAAGGTGAGCCGATAATTTTCCATGATACGCCGTTTGAAGGGGTGCATATCTGGCTACGTGAACAGGGAAGCCTTTTGAAGGCAAAAAAGGCTTTAGACCACCAACGAATCCACTTGCGGCGTCTAGATCTACTTCGTATAATTGTTTTGGATTTGTTTTCTCTTTCACTAGCACCTGAGCCGGCTTTTGAGTATCGTACGTCGCTGCAGAATTCACGTTATCATCAGTTTGTTCCTCGTCATCGAAATAAAGTTGTATGAGGTCGTAATACTTCGTCGTTTGGTCGCAATCGACGTTGTACCACCAATCGCAAACGAGGAATCTTTGGTGAAATATAGTTCCGGTAGGGCAAAGAAAAGAATCCTTACGTCCGTCTGCTTGACAAACGTGAAATACCTGTTAAAAAGAAATAATAAGATATTGTTAGCATCATTTATTGGGGAAAAATCAAATACTCAGTTGTAGTACAAGTAGAAGCACCAACAAAGAAGACAAGAGTCTTACCATTTTTAATAGTTTGTTTATCGACTGCTTTGAACGTGTTCACCGAAGCGACCAAATAGTGATATGAGACTACTGAAATTATATCAACTTCCAATATGAGTTTTATAAGCTGAAATTATTTTCAGTTCCCCAGCGGATCATTAGAGCCTTCACCCTCCTCCTTAAATATAGAAAGAAAACAATCTGCAATCCCTTTATATCAGCTGACTTGTACCTTGTTTTCTCTTAGTAGCATTCCTGTTTTATTTAACTTAGCTTCGGTAAGACCCCTGTTAATGGAAGCCTAACAACTTGTTTATGACGTCATCGTAAGTAGAATGATCGTTTGCTTCCAGTGCTCGTCAGCCAAAGAGGATACGAGATTTCTGGTCTACTCAGAACAGACATAACAGCAGATATTCAGATGTAGTCGTTATTTTGCAGCATTTTGTGTAGTAAAACCGACTGGATTTGTGATATATCACAATTATAGGAGGCGATGTCATCATTAGTCAAGACAACTGTGATTTTTTTCTTACCCAATTAACTTTGCGAAGCAAAATACCATAACCAACGTCTATATGTAAACATCTGCTGTTCCGTCTGTTTAGGCTCTGCCTATTCTCATCCACAGACGAACACGAGAAACGAAAATGTGATGCCGTCATGACAAAAGTTGTTAGGCTTTCAGTTGCAGGAGGCGTTGGTCTTACTTTGAGCTTTTCCCTTTAAAATTCCTATTGAATTATGAAAACTACCTGAATTATTTTTTTCTTATCGGAATTTCGGAGAAGCAAAATTTTCATGAATTTTTTTTTCAAAATAAATGTGAAAAGTCAAGGACGATGAGTTTTTTTTTCTGGTACCTAATAAATATAATTGGGGAAATTTTGCCTTTAACTGATCAGATAGCTATATAAAAAATATCTAAATTTTCTTGCTTGAAAACTACTGCAATATTTATTTTCAGTAATTTTAAAACTACACCTAGGATTGGTGTTTATATAACCTTTACACCATTTAAATACACTGACGGAAAAAAAACCCCAACGCCAAGAAGGGTTTGTGTTAGATAAACGACAGTTGGTAGGCGGTGAGAGTACATCTGTAAGATGACGTCTATGCAAATTTCGCGCTCGGCGCATACTGGTGGCGCTAGTAGCGCCCTCGGAACATGCAAAGTAGGTTTGCTGTAAATACGCGCTGTAACGTTCGTGAGCATTAGTTATCGTTGAGATTCGACGTAGGGTGTTAATGTTAGTCAAGAATGCCTTTAAGAAGACGAAGAAGCCATTATCAACAGCTCACGGAGTTTGAACGAGGTCGTGTAATAGGGCTACGAGAAGGTGGATTTTCTTTCCGCAATATTGCAGAACGACTTGGCAGGAATGTAGCTACTGTGCATGATTGTTGGCAGCGGTGGTCAAGGGAAGGTACTGCCTCAAGAAGACCGGGTTCCGGCCGGTCACGTGGCACCACTGAGAGGGAAGGCCGCCGTGTACGGCGTATGGCCGTGGCGCATCGTACCGCGTCTGCGGCAGCAATTCGAGCTGCAGTTGCCACCACAGTGACACAACGAACTGTTACAAATCGGTTACTTGAAGGACAGCTCCGAGCCAGACGCCCTGTAGCGTGCATTCCACTTACTACAAACCACTGCCGTTTGCGACGTCAGTGGTGTCAAGCTAGAGCTCATTGGAGGACGGAGTTGAGATCTGTTGTGTTTTCTGATGAAAGCCGGTTCTGCCTGGGTGCCAGTGATGGCCGTGTGTTGGTTAGAAGGAGGCCAGGTGAGCGCCTGCAACCAACCTATCTGCGGCCGAGACACACTGGACCTACACCTGGAGTTATGGTCTGGGGAGCAATTTCCTATGACAGCAGGAGAACTCTCGTGGTTATCCCACGCACCCTGACGGCACACTTGTACGTCGGTCTGGTGATTTAACCTGTTGTGCTGCCATTCATGAACAGCATTCTAGGGGGTGTTTTCCAACAGGATAACGCTCGCCCGCATACCGCTGTTGTAACCCAACATGCTCTACAGAGTGTCGACATGTTGCCGTGGCCTGCTAGATCACCAGATCTTTCACCAATCGAGCACGTATGGGACATCATTGGACGACAACTCCAGCGTCACCCCCAACCCGCATTGACCGTCCCTGTATTGACCGACCAATTGCAAGAGGCATGGAACTCCATCCCACAAACTGACATCCAGCACCTGCACGACACAATGCATGAACGTTTGCGTGCTTGTATTCAACATTCTGGCGGTTATACCGGTTATTAATGTACCAGCATTTCACATTTAAAATGGCTCTTCTCGCATTTACATTAAGCTGTGATCTTGAAACCTTAATCGATTAAATATGTTACCTATACGAATGTATTGCCGCCATTTCATTCCTCTACAACTATTTTTTCGTAGTGTTGGGATTTTTTTCCGTCAGTGTATGTGATTATTCATTTGTTCGACCCTCAATAGTATAAAATCAAAATTCAATAATTATTTCACTAAAATAGAAAGGTATACCGTTTGGTGCACTTTTATCGACCAATTAGCCACAATCCATCAAAAATCAAGGGTATAAAACAAAGAAATAAAATTTATTCGGCAACTGCTCATGAATTATATTTTTGACAAATGTGCGCTATTTATGATGCACAATAAATGCCATCAGCATTTGCGACAACAGTGAGATAAATGCTTGTGACGTCACGCTTAGCTTTTTGCGTTTTGCGGGAGGTGCTTCCGTGACTGGAAACTACTTCCCTAATTAATTTGTTTCAATATCTGACGTAACAGCTGTATGACGCAGGTAAAGTACGTTTCGTGTTATTATTATCACTAGTTATAATTAAATTAAATGAATCTTATATACGATTAAGGCTGCCTTTGAATGAGTGTTAAGGTTCATC
The DNA here is from genome assembly GCA_039090855.1 of Macrothele yani. Taxonomy (NCBI): domain Eukaryota; kingdom Metazoa; phylum Arthropoda; class Arachnida; order Araneae; family Macrothelidae; genus Macrothele; species Macrothele yani. The sequence goes on from CM077002.1 coordinate 137,852,848, forward strand.
TTCTGCGATAGATGGCGCAAAAAAGTCATTCCTTGGGCGTGGCTTTTACGTCTTGGGTGACTGTCCCAGAAGTTGGCGTCAACGAATCGCTGCAGAGTTCACCATATTCAGAATAGAAGCGGTCTCTCGTTGGCTCTACAATGAAAAGACAAATTACGTGCTGTTGCGTTTCAACCAATGACGTTATTAGAGGGTAGAGATCAGTAAGTATGCGAAGTTTTTATAGCTCAAAAACAGGGGTTCTCTGCTAATGTACACATTTTCTCTTCAAAAACTGAACGTACAGTAGGGTTTAAGATGATCTATAGATGACAAGATTTCAATCTGACTTTTGCCCCTATCCACTGATTTCTATTTGGCTCAGATAATTAGAAAAATCAGACGAAAATAAGAGATTTCGTTGCTTCCAAACAAAAACACTGCTACGCTAACTTATCGCGCCTCTAGCTCCAAACTAGAATGCTTTCGAGTCACACAAATTGAATTTAAAAAAAAATTCTAAAATATTTTTTGGAATAATAACTGGCATATATGGACAGCTTTTTTTTTTTTTTTTTTTTTTGTGCTCAAAATTTTAAATACTAAAAAGTAACAATCTTAGAGAAAATGTGAACAAAATAATTTATATTGAAGATATAGGGTTGAAGATGAACCCTAACACTCAGTCAAAGACAGCCTTAAGTCAATGTATCAACCATGAATTAATAAACTCATAGATAAACACGTACAGAAAACAATGATTAGCCTCGTGTAAAAGCTCTTTTAAATATTCAGTTCCAAAGAAAGTGAGTGGGTTGTAGTTCCAAAATAACGTTATTAAAAACACGCATTAAAACACCATCACCCCACACCGTGTGCAGCAGCAAAACAAGTAAAAAGAAATACATCTTTTAATTACTTATAAATCCATGTATATAAATCTAGGTCATTTGATCAGAAACAAAATGGAAAGAATATTCGTGACGTAACGTTTTCCTGTTTCTAAAGAGGTGTTGAAACAAGATTGATCATGTGAAGTAACGCAGCTCTGAGGCTACGCCACGATGCTTTGAATGAGAAGACGTCGCAGCAGCAGCAGTGGAAAGCCAGTTTTTGTTTCTATAGCAAAAAGCACTACATTTATATACGGAATAAAAACGTAAATAATATATTAGAGAAGCCGGAAAAATTGCTTTAACGCTGTTTTACATTCAGCTTTATTTAATGGTTTTCCATGGTTTCTGTCATCTCAAGTTACCTTTTAGCCGATCGTGCTACGTTTCAGTTATTTTAACCACTGAAAAGTTTAGTTAAGGAACCCGTTTTCTTTGAAAAACAAAAAACACTGGTATATATCAACCTATGTTTGCTGCATCGCTGTCCGTAATTCCGTCGCATTCCTGGGTGGAGGATTCAAACGGCCAACGTACCTTTCCGCCGTATTCCAAAGATTTTCCACGGAGTTCATGTTCCGTGAACGTGGAGGCTACTCCAGAGTGTTAACTTCTGCGGAATGCTGAAGTTCCCACCCTGGAATGGGTCTAGTAATCATGGCTCTGTAAGGAGGCGCATTGTTTTGCTGGAAGAGTCCATTTCCCTGTGGGTGCATTAGGACCACAAACGGATGCAGATACGTTCTGCAAGGATGGACACGAAACTCTGACCTTTCAGAGATGCATGTTGATATACCAGAGATGTCAGTTGAACACGCCTCAGGCCCTAACCGAGCCTCCACCATTCTGAATAGTTTCTTGTTGATATGCCGGGTCCATCGTTTCGTGCGGTTTCCGTCATATCCGCAACCTCCTGCCTGCGGGAAATAACTGAAAACGGAACTTATCCTTTTCCCCCGTCTCCAATCATTCAAGATCTAGGGTCGATGTTCCTTCGCAAAGTTGAGGTGTACAGTCCCGTGGTTTGACGTTGGCATTGGGACTCTTGTGAGCCCGCTGCTTCTATAACCTATTGCAGCTTATAATTTGGCACCTCCCTCATTGAAGTAGGCGATGATTTGTGCTACTGTCGCTGCCCAGTTGATTGCAACTATGCCAGACAGTCGTCGATGACCACGTTCATCCACCATCTTTCTCCACCCACAGCGCTATCCAAGATGCGATCTTATTCCGGAAATGGCGTTTTCTTGATACCTTCGAACGGGGATACTGCACTTGCTTAGTCATCTTCACGATAGAGTGATCCATGCGTCAAGCACTCACTATCATCCCTTTTTGAAACTCTATTAACTCACGACGTTTATTTATACTGACACCAAATTACCATCTACGTGAATGCAGCGATGTCTCTCTACCTATATACCTGCCAAGCGATGGGTTCGTCCATTATAGCGAGAGGGGTGACAGCATCGCGTTGCCGGGGAACCAGGTTTTCCATGATTTCTGTCATCTCAGTGTGTCTCAATTTAGTTACTTTCCTTTTAGGTAGCGGATATACATGTAGGTTGCGGTTTGCAACATGCATAGAATCTCTACTGAGGTTGATAGCTGCAGTTGCCGATGTAAATTATAAATAATTTTTTCTTCTTCCTTAGGAGTGTCCTCTTAAAAGTGAATTTTCCGGACTCGCATTTCAGCTATAGCTTTTCTCCTTTTCCTCCAGTCCCAGTCCGAAAGTTCCAGTAGTTCATGTGCTTCCTATCTCTCTCTCTCTCTCTCTCTCTCTCTCTCTCTCTCTCTCTCTCTGTCTCATCATGCTTCCATCTTTTTTTTTTTACTTGGTCCACCTCTTAATCTCCTTTGTGCTCTCACAGTCCATCAATCCATGCACCACATAAAGGGTTACTTTGGATAGTCGGCCCCAAAATTGGTTCCTTAGTGCAAAGAAGGATATTTCTGCTTGAGAGGATTGTGTTTAGCATTGAGATTTCCTTCCTGCCTTCTCCAGTTCTTCTCTCAATTTCCCGTCGACATGTTCCATCCCTGCATATCAGAGATCCTACGAATTCAAATTCTTTCACCCTTCGTATTTTCTGTCCATTCTCCAATCCAAAATCTTCTCTCTGATTGGTTGTCAAGTGCTCTGTTTCATTCATATTAATTTTTAGTTCCTAAAGTTCATATTCAGGGCCAGTTTCCAAAATATATAAGTATTATCCTCATAATCTTCCGCAATGCTGACATGACCACATGCGACATGATGGGCTATAACAGCCGATGACATTTCACCGGTCTCATTTGCACACTTTGATATACGAACTGTCTCCTTTTAACACTTTGAAATACCAGATGTCTCCTTTGAACATATTGATATACCAGATGTCTCCTTTGAACACTTTGGTATACCAGATGCCTTCCTTTGAACACTTTATGCCAGATGTCTCCTTTGAACACTTTGATGTACCAGATGGCTCCTTTGAACACTTTGAAATACCAGATGTCTCTTTTGAACACTTTGATGTACCAGGTGTTTCCTTTGACCACTTTAATATACCAGACGTTTTCGTCGATAAGATCGCCGATTGTTGGACGTTTTTCACGTGTTCCATAATTAACTGTAAATCCTCGCTAAGTTTCTGCGTAAAAAGCCCAGGAGTACAGCCGTTTGTGAGATGCTCTAACAGACACTCCTGGCACCACCTATCATGCTACGCTGAAAGACAACCCAGATCACTCTTTTCGAACATTCAATCGAACGTTGAGTCTTGCCGAGCGGGTGTACCAGATTTGTTCCGCACACAGCGTTAATGTGCCGCCTTGCGTATTGGAGTGAGCTGTTTACGTGACGAGTGCAGGTGTACCGAACAGACTGGCATCTTAGTATAGAAATAGCGCAGAAATCCATGAAACTAATCTGCAATCTGTATGGAAAGCACATAAAGTACTGAGAAATCCTACGGAATAAAGTTAATTTTGGTAACTCTGTACGATAAAATCAGATTTAGAATAAGAAATCGTTCAACTGGCTCCTGCCCTTCTCTCCGTCACTGATGAAAATACTATACCGTGCAAATTAATTGGGACAAGCTATTGTTTTCTCAGAATTGTAATGTGATCGCCAGTTGATGTCGGAAGCCCACGTAAACCGGTTTTATCAGCTGTGAGGTGGTGTGACTATTAGAACTTGATAGTAAGAATGTGGTTTCACCGGTTTTAAACAGGAAATAGGCACTTCAGCTTCAGTTGTGAGCTTTCGTGTGTGACAGATGGATGTTAGGTTTTTGCTCTCTGTGAGTACGTGTTGCTTTCGTGTGCTGAAAAATGGATATTTCCCCAAGGAAGCGTGCAAAAATAATTGCTCTGAAGGATCACACTTCTTCGACAGTGAGAGATATCGCCTCTGCAGTTGGTGTAGGCAAATCAAGTGTATCAAGACTGCTTACGCGATACAATGCATCTGGATCATCGTCTCCAAAAAGGAGAGGTAAATGTGGAAGAAAACGAAAAACAACTCCACGAACCGATAAATATCTAATCAGAAATAGTAGTAAAATGAATCCAAAAAAGAAAAAAAAAAAAAAAAAAAAAAACAAGCACCAACCTTCAAAGAGATTTATTGGCTAGTGGTTGTGATGTTAGTGATTCAACTGTACGCCGTAGGCTTCTGGAAGTTGGCCGGAAGGCAAGAAGACCAAGGAAAAAACAATATTTGAATGCGAAAATGAAGATAAAACGTTTAGTATGGGCCAAAAAATATAAATCATGGACTGCTGACGACTGGAAAAAGGTAATTTTCAGTGAAGAAACTCGTTTATTTGTGCAGGGTTACCAAGCAAATGCCGTTAGACGAAGCAACTGTGAACCCTTAAGACCTGAGCATGTCAAACAAACTGTAAAACACCATCTGAAACAAATGTTTTGGGGTTTTTTCACATCAAATGGCACTGGAAGCTTAGTTCCTGTTCAAGGTATGATGAATTCAGCCAAGTACGTAGAAATATTACAACGTACGATTATTCCATTCTTGCAAGCTATTGACAGGACATTTCAACATGACTTGGCCCCATATCACAATTCGAAATTGGTCAAGAATTTCATGCTGGAAAATCAAATTCATTTGCTTGGTTGGCCTGGAAATTCACCAGACTTAAATCCCATAGAAAACTTGTGGAATATTTTGAAGAGACGTTTAGGTAAAATGGACTGTACAACCAAAGAACGCATGATAACGAATGCTATAAAAGTGTGGTTCCACGATTATGAAGTCAAAAATATGTGCACTCAATTAGTGGAGTCAATGCCAAAACGAATTCAAAAGGTCATTTCTGCTAAAGGAGGACATACTCAATACTAATACAGGTATTTATCAGTGTATATCAAGGCATAGAATGATATAAAGGCATAGTTTTTGAAAAAAGAGTGATTTTTTACTTTGTCCCAATTAATTTGCACAGTATAGTATATGTAAAAACAAAGACGGAGTAAAAATCAAAATCCCAAAGCCGCTCCTGGCGTAGTGGTCTAAGCGATGGCCTCTGATCATTCGTCCGAAAAGGGTCCGGGTTCAAATCCCGATGAGGCATGGATGTTGTGTTTGTCTTACGGCACTGGCTCTCTCCCTTCCCTGGAGCCAGTGACCCTAAAATTAGGGACGGGAGACTGCTTATAGCCCATTAAGTTGCTCACAGTGGTCGTTAAACCTTCAATTAAAAAAAATCTCAAATTGTCTATCTATTTTTTTAATTTATCACTGTTTTTTTTTTGTTTTTTTGCAGAAACGTAAACCATCTGCTATTACTCAATGAAGGAAGAAATATTCTTCATATTACATAAAAATCAACAGAATATTCAAAGCAAACTGAATTTGCTTGTACCATTTACTGGTCATCCTTGTGACGCTTCTCAGAAAACTTTGAAAATTTGCTTGTACCACTTATTGGATGACCAGTAAGCGGTACAAGCAAATACAGTTTGCTTTGAATATTCTGTTGATTTGTATGTAATATGAAGAATATTTCTTCCCTTATTGATTTATCTGTGGTACTGGTGACCTCCGACCTACATTCGTCCGGATGAGAATTGGGTCAAAGAGCTATGAGGAAGTATGGATGCTTCGACCAGCGAAAATCTGAGGACTTTCAGATCCTCGTGTCTCAGTTGCTTGGAACTTAACTGTCCTGGGTGGTGTAATGGTTAGCATACTCGAACGGTAATCGGGAGATGCAGGGTTCGATTCCCGCTTTAGGACGATGAAGTTTTCTGAGAAGTGTTACATGGATGACCAGTACGTAGTGCAAGCAAATTTAGTTTGCTTTGAATATTCTGCTATTACTAATTTTTGTTTCCGTTATTTTCTGTCTACTGTTGGAAAAAGACTCTTTCCCGGCTTCCCTTATTCTCCCTCTGTTTGTGGACTTTCACTTCATAAATGCTACAATACAATACAATTATTTATTGCACACATTTAAAACTTACAGTTATATGAAAATGCAGTACACCAGGAGGAATCTGAATACATTGGTTGTAAGGCGATTCCCCTATCAGATGTAAGAAAAAGAATAAAACATATGGCAAATATGAAAGCAAGTAAGATGGTTATAACAGAAGCACCACTGTTAGCAGCATGCTTGGAACTACAATTTAATGATAGGGTTGAGATTCGTTGTGGAGATCAGGGTGATTTACAATATAATTTCGCAGAGACAAGGAAAACTTTTTGATATTTTCCAGGGATCAGATGCTCTCTGGGAGATTATTCCATAGGATAATGACTTTATACAGTATGCTATTTAAAACATAATTAAGTCTAACACACGGCTGACATAATTTGTTGTTAGCAACAGATCTGGTGAAGATAGAATAGCCGCCCCGGTGGCGCAGTGGTCTAAGGCACTGGCCTCTGATCATTCGTCCGTAAGGGGTCCGGGTTCGAATCCCGGTCAGGCATGGATGTTGTGTTTGTCTTACGGCACTGGCTCTCTCCCTTCCCTGGAACCAGTGACACTAAATTAGGGACGGGCGACTGCTTATATATAGCCCATTGAGTTGCTCACGGTGGTCGTTAAACCTCCAATCAAAAAAAAAAAAAAAGAAGATAGAATAATCCAGATATTTGATGTCAGATTGAAAAATAGGCAGTTTAAGATGCATTATTTTAAAAAAACATGATACCTAGTTTCAAGGTAAAAATTTCATGAATTTTTAGAATATTTAGTTTTAGAAATAATGGTTTTGAATGAGACATGTAATCTGTGTTCAGCATATAGCGAACAGCTTTCTTCTGTAATTTGAGCAAGCAGATTTCTTCTGTAATTATGCTCACGCACCTTCCTATCTGTTGTTTAGTATTGCTTTTTTTCTGTTGTTGTTTTGCAACAAGAAACACTGGAAAATGACTCACCGAGAAAGACTCCATACTACAGCAACCACTCTTTTATCCCTCGTTCTCTTCTGCTGGCCAATCCAAGCGAGTTTCATTCCTTAATAGAATCGATAACGAAATAATTTTTGGAAACACATAGTACCTTATTACGTACTAACTGAGTTGAATTGAATTCCGTGCTCCCAGTGTATAATGTTTAAGATAAGATCTGTATATTTTGATTTTTTTTTTCTTTAGTGAAACGTTATGTTCTGAGTAACTCTTCCTGACCGCCTAAACATGAAAGAATTTATTTTTTATGCCCTCTATATGTGTGAATGTTGCTAGCAGCGCAGCAGTAATATATTTGGAATACATAAATACGAAGTAAATCTCAGTTACAGGCTCATAGTTCCTTTTATGAACCACGCTAATCGTCTTTCTACTAGGTGCTAAAATGCTTTGTTTTCTATTTTTTGCGCATCTTATGTTTCTCTTCTGCTACCACGAATTTCCTCTTTCAGAGCGAATGTAATGAATACGAGTTTGCGAAAGACATCCTGTACAGTCCTTTATGTATCGTAAGCAAAAAACCTTTGTAACTCAAGGCCGGTGATGAAGCATTGCATGCATCGTCATAGTGACGTTTATTCGTTGCCAGGAAAAATTCCGAACACCGATAGAACAACAAGGCCCAAATAAGGGAAGTTGCTTTGCTTCTCGCGCGAGGAAAGTTTTCAAGCAGGCGCCAATAGTAGAGCGCGCGAACGCGTTAAAGTCGCATGGACTCTCCCAACAGTCTCTATGGTTCCTGTAGAAATAACATAGCATAGAAAACATTTTTGTTTCTTGGAAGTCCCCCTATAGGAATTTTGATTGTGGGCACATAAACTCTGTCAACAACAAAATACTATCTGGCAAATTATGCAGCGTATACCACGATTTGCTGTTGAGATATGGTTGGCACACACATTCTATTTTGTGTGAGTCTGGAGGAATTCGAGGCCGCTGTGGTGTAGCGGAACCATATCCGGCGCGTAACTGGAAGACCCTGGGTTTGACTCCCGGTGGCGGCCAATGAGAATTTTTCCGTGACTCACTTAAAAACGTGGAAAGAGCGAAGATCTTTGTTTGATGTTCCTGGTCCACATGAAATGTCTGTGTTAATTGTTCATTCGCCTTCTAATTATTTCTTCAGTTGCTGCTTGCCATCTTTGGTGAATTCACAGCATTGTGCGGGGCTCCAAGAAGCAACCTGTCAAAATTGGCTTGGCAGTTAGCGTGTGTGAGTCTGGAGGATTGCGAGGCCGCTGTGGTGTAGCGGAAGCATATCCGGCGCGTAACTGGAAGACCCTGGGTTCGACTCCCGGTGGCGGCCAATGAGAATTTTTCCGTGACTCACTTATAAACGTGCAAAGATCTTTGTTTGACATTCTATTTTTATTATCATAGATAAAAGTTAACCTTTGCTGCTCTGTTAAAAACGCATAACCATGGAAAATAAACAGATAGAGTTACTATCTGGTGTGAGAGAATATGTTACAATGGTTACTTTGTAGAAATGAGACTAGTGTGGTTCGGTTTAAATCATTCTTATGTCAATCACTACTAAAAACTTGTTAATAAGAATATCACTCACCTGGCATCGTGTTGTGACGTCACCGTAGTAACCCCGGCGTTCAGAGCAACTGAATTTAGTATCAGGCAGATCATTATAGGCAGGGTAGTCAACTTCAGGAGTTCCAAAGACAGTAGCATTTCGGGTTCCGAGAGCTGACTCTTTGTCATTACTTCCCAAACTCGAGTCATCACTGGAGAAAGCTGACTCGCTGTTCTCAAAACTGGAGATACTGTTATCAGACCTTCGTGATGTTTCAATTACATTGGGCTCTACGTTTTGATCATTGCTGTCTGAATTACTTAAATGTGCTGGCATTCTGTTTTTCAGACCATTCAGAAAACCTGTATCATCTTTGTTTACAGAATCAGCTTCCACCTTAATTTTTTGGGCGTAGCTTGTTTCTCTCTCAGACGATTTAAATGTTGCGGGATGCGGTGAAAAGGCTCCATCATCCGTACCTGTTAGATCTCCGTACGTAATGTCGCTTTTATTTCCACTATCGTCCCCGTTACCAGCGTAATTGTAGTTCGTGTGTCCGTTTATTCTCAGCAGGGGCTGCAAATGTTTTCCCTTCCTTTCTGCCTCATGTACTTCGAAGTCACCTTCATAGTGAGTTACCTTCAAATCAGGAGAAATCGGATCATAATAAAAACTTTCACCTGGAATATGTGTGCTTGGTTTCACCGGATTTTGAGCTGGAATATCAAAATTTGGTTGTCCAGTGTAACTATTAAAATCTGAGGTCACCTCAGTGTGGCCATCAAATGAAAATCTGATTTTGTTCGATGGAGTGGTAAGACGCGAACGGTCAAAGAACAAATAATCGTCGTCTGCAGTATTGTGATGATTCACGTATTCCACAGCTGGCTCCACGTACTCCACCTTTGGTTCAATATACTCCACCCTGGGTTGCACGTAATGGACTCTTGATTCGGGCAGAGCATAGTCTGCTTTGGACACAACGTAACGAACTCCAGGAACGACATATTCTACAGAAGATCTGGATGTTTTGGTGTTATTTTGATTAGAAAGTAGCTCGCCTTCGTCTTTGACTATTTCGCCTTCCAGTAAATTTCTTTCAACTGAGGTGGCGGTGACTCCATTATCATCTCTACCATTATGTGAGTGAAGGTTTATGGGCACAGTTGTTCTGAAACTAAATGCAGTTGTAGAATTGAAGTTCCGATAAAAATTTTCCGGCTCTAAGAAATCTGTTACTCTATCACCATGATCATTTATTCCACGCCGCTTTAATTCACGTGATAATATGAGCCTTTCTCGAACTTCGTCGTTTGAATATGTTCTTCTGCCGAAGTCATGTTGCATGTTACCACTCTTCGAGGAATTTGGGAGATTAAAGTTTTGGTTGTTGCTCAGCGATGGAAGGTGATCTCTATCACCCTCCTCGACAAAATACTGCAATCCATTTTTTGGTATCCCTATCGCTTCCTGAAGAAAATACGTTGGAGATCTTGAAGAAGCCCTTAGATGTGAAACAGCTAGTTGATCTCTTACAGGTGAAATCAATGTAGGTGTGGTGTTGTTGCTTGTGAAGGCAGTTCTTTGATTTGATTCGTTCGTCGGATGGTTACTTATTCTTTGAAATGAATTTATATCTGAGTTGGGATCGCTCCCAGACTTTAGAAGTGATATTTTTGCGTCAGCCCACCATCGGTTGTTAACTACGTCGGCGTGAGCAGCATTTAATGGAGACCACCTTTTCCGCCTCGGCTGAGATTTCTCATTAAGTGGACTGGGACTTGTTGAACTTGGAGTCCAGCTCTTCGTTCTTGCGTGCTGTTGATCGCCGTTCCCCTCAACTGTCTGGCCATCGCTTTCCTGAAAAGTAAGGTGGATTAGAATAGGGCTCAACTAATACAAGGTAATTTAATTCAGAATTTTAGCGCGAAAGAAAACTGACAAATTAGTTTTTTTAATGCAATTTCTCTTTGAAGTACTTGTGTTTAGGAACAAAACGTCTTAAGTATCATCACTCGAGTGTTTTGTATCAGCTCTACAGCAAAAGACCATTTTCATACATCACACTGTGAACACTCAAGAGACGCATATAGCGTATTAAATCCATTAATTTTTGTGGCGCAGTAAGTACAAAGTTTCGCCAAGCTTTCGCACTCCACTGGGAGGCTTTTTCAAGGCAATAGTAGTCATAAAAATGCAGGGAATTGGAACGTGTAAGGAACAAAGATTATTTTTGAAAATAACGCAGGTGACATTACGAGCATATTATACGAATTTTTATCACGCAATTACACGGTGTGACGCGATGTGTTTCCATCTTTTAATAACGCATGCCAAGCTCTTGGTAGTTTAGTAGAAACTATATCATTGCACGCTAGTTTGGTGGATAGGATTTCGACTGTTTCCCTGATGGCAGTCTGTTTAAAGTACTTACTGCGCCCCAAAAAAAACGGATTTAATACGCTATATGAGTCTCTTGAGTGAGCATTTGCATAGATTTACAGAAAGAAAATTCATTTTTGAGAAAAGTATTCGCTTTTAGTAAAAACTAAAAACTACATAAAATTCTACTTAACTTGGCATATATCCATAAGAAAATGGAATGTTTCCCAGCAGTTAATGCCTTAATATATGTGACGTATTCCTCTAATTTAACCTTCATTTTGAGTTCCTGTGATCTTACGTACATTTGATTTCCTTTTGTTAAATATGCAGTAAGTCCGGAAAGCTCCATGAATGTATTGTTTTGGACGTATTATGCGCGCTATGTCTTCGGATACAGATGAACTCTTTCCCATGAACCCTCAGTAAGCGATTGTAATTTTTTCACCCAGTTTCGCTTCAGCAGTGGTGAGCAGTGCACGTGTTTTCACGCTGGAATTTTGACCTTGTCACAATGTAGGGAACGGAACAAAGGACCAACATTAAATTCTGCGTTTAATATATCCAATCTGCATCAGAAACGTACAAATTGATGAAACAAGCATACTGTGATGAATGTTCACCTCAGTCCAGGGTGTACGAATGGTATGCACGTTTTCATGAAGGTCTAGAGACATTGGAGAACGATGAAAGGGTTGGACAAACTGCAACAAGTAACTCTGATAAGAATGTGCAGTCCGTTCGCAAACTTCTGGCTTTAGATAGTCGATAAACATGTCGGAAGATAGCAGACCTAAATAATAGTAAGACAGTATTGCACATCATTATTCGTGATGTTTTTGGCAAGCGGCAGGTGTGCTCTAAGTTCGTCAGACACTTTTTCTCTCCGGAAAAAAAGAGTTGCAAGCGACTTTTTCGCAAAACTTGGTGAAAATGGTTAATGGCGACTCGGACTTTCTCAGAAAGATAATAACTGGTGATGACGCATAGTGTTTTAAGTATAATCCATTCACGATACGATGAACACCAGCGAATGGTGAAATCCGGGAAAGCTGAAACCAAAGAAGGTGAGGACATCAAAACGATGCTCATTACGCTCCTTGATTCTCGTTGGATTCCCCACCGCGAATTTATGCCTAAAGGACAAACAGCCAATGGCGTGTTCTTCAAGGAAGTCATGGACCGCGTTCTCAAGAGAATTCGACGAGTTAGTCTGGATTTGCATCAAAGTGGAGAATGCTCCACTGCACACCTTGACTATTGTTACTCCCTTTCTGGCTAAAATCCAGTTGGCAACGATCATGCAACCCTCCTACTTGCCGGATGCAGCCCCGGCAGACGCTTTTTTCTGTTCTCAAAATTCAAAGCACGCCTGGTGACCGAACAGTGGAGCAGGTGAAGTTCACGGAGCAGTATATATACAACCATAATGCATATATATATATATATATATATATATATATAGTGGGGTATTGTAACTGTAAATATCTTTCGTATTTTATTAAATATCGTACATAGACGGCGAGGTTTAATTTCATATGACGTATTGTGCGAAGTCATCCTTTTATTGTTACGTTTAAGTATAGCTGATTGAACAATACATAAAAACTTCACCTACAGTGAAACAGGAGTCATTCACTAAACGTCGAGAAAAAGTTACTTATGGCTAGTCTTTATTCAGGCACTAATACTTTGGCACTTCCACAGGATATAATCAAACGAACGGAAGTTAATAACACTTGGTTAAGAGAACAACACCAACACTAAAGTAGAACACGCAGCCTTCAAATAACTCAACCTTCAAATAACTCAACCTTCAATTTAACAAACGTCTTTTCCATAATTAGTATGATAATTTCCACCATCTCCACATACTGCCGTGTCTCAAATATTACACCGACGAGCCATTATATTATGACCACCCCCAGCCTAGAGAAATGAGCACGCCTGGTGACCGAACGGTGGAGCAGGTGAAATTCACAGAGCAGTATATATACAACCCGTGGACCGGCTTTCGGTTAGTAGAGTGTTCGGAGTCAGAATGGGAAAAGCTGCCGAATTTATCGGAGTTTGAGAAAGGACAAATTGCGACGGCACAACGCCTCGGAACTACGATCTCGGAAACCGCGCGGCTTGTGGGTTGTTCACATGCAACTGTAGTGAGTACGTATCAAAAGTGGTGCACAGATGGCCAAACGACGAACCGTCGTCCAGCCTTGTGTGGTCCGCAGTTTATTGATGCCAGAGAAGAGCGGTGACTGTTGAGCATTGTTCACAGCGACCGCAGTGCCACAGTGCTACAAATCCCCCGCAGCTACAACAGTGGTGATCATGGCAATGTGTCACGGCTCACAGTTCATCGCAGCTTTCTGTGCATGGGCCTGCATAGCCGAAGACACAGCCGAGTTCCCATGCTCAGTGCACGTCATCGTCAACAACGCTTGAAATGGGCCCGAGATCATCGAGATTGGACCGTGGATGGTTGGAAGAAATTTATCTCGTCTGACGAATCAAAATTCCTGGTGCATCACGTAGACGGCTGAGCGCGGATATGCGGATTACTAACGGAGACTATGGCACCTGGATGTACTATTGGGCGGATATAGGCTGCCGGCGGTGGCTTTTACGCTTTAGGTGATGTTTTCTTGGGACACTTTAGGCCCCATTACCCCAATAGCACAATCCCTGTCAGGTATCTGAACATCGTTGCGGACCAAGTTCACCCATTCATGGCAACTATGTTCTCTGCTGGTGATGGCCATTACCAACAGGATAATGCGCCATGCAACACTGCCAGAATCGTCAAGGAGTGGTTCGATGAACATGCTGGTGACTTTTTGTTTATGTCCTGGCCTCTAAATTCACCTGACATGAACCCAATCTAACATTTGTAGTTCGACTTGAAAAAGCGAGTTCGCGCTAAATCACCACCGTCCCGTAATGTACTGAAACTTGAGGACCTGCTGTTGACCTGATGGTACCAGGTACCCCAAGATACCTATCGCCACCTCATCGAATTGATGCCTCGCCGAATGGCCGCTGTTTTTCATGCTGAACGGGGTACTACATCTTGTTAGGTACGTAGGTAGTCATGATGTAATAGCTCATCGGTGTATATATCGTTCTGTTCTCATCTGATACATCCACACGTCACTCGTTCTGACCTCAAGGTGTTGCCAACCATACTCTTGCGAGAGAGAAGATATCAGATTAAGTTTGAAGTACGGTATGGAGAATGAATTAAAATTTACATAGAGAAAGAAACTTAAAAAGGAAAGTTAAATTAAAATATACGTCACAGACTCCTGAACAGGGCCGGAGACGCCGAGACAAACTTTATGTTTTGGGAAACGGTTGAGTTTATTAAAACAATACTATAACGAAAGTAAATTTCTCCGTCATTTTTGGTCTACGCCGGGAATCGAACCCGAGTCCGCTTATTCCGGAACAAGTCGCTCTACCAACTGAGCTACGCAGACGTTCATTCTAACTGCTATCTGCCTTTATGTCGTGTGCGTCCTGCTGGCAGGTACATCACATCTCCCCCTCCTCCAAAAGAGGGCCGGAGGCATGGCCCACGGGTCAGCCGTGACCATGAATCGTTGCAGACAGCCATCCGCTGTAGAACGTGCGCTTGAGAACTCCCAGTCAATCTGGTGTGTGGAATGCAACATCACACATTTTTATTTTTTGAAGCGCTGGAGAAGGTATTCTCTTATTTTTCCTATCTCGCGGTGTGGAAAGTACATCACAATTTTGCGAGATTTTGAACGTCCGGGTCATCCGGAAAGCTCGGGCGCCATTATAACGAATTAAATTTCTCCGCCATTTTTGGTCTACGCCGTGATTCGAACCCGAGTCCGCTTATTCCGGAACAAGTAGCTCTACCAACTGAGCTACGCAGACGTTCGTTGTGACTGCTATCTGCCTTTATGTAGTGTGCGTCCTGCTCGGCAGGCACGTCATATCCCCCCCCCCGAAAGAAGGCCGGGGGCATGGCCTGTGGGTCAGCCGTGACCATGAATCGTCGTAGGCAGCCATCCGCTGTAGAACGTGCACTTTAGAATGGAGACAGGACATCGAACTTCCAGATAAACCTGCAGGAAGGGATCCAGCTGCGGTATACAACGTGTCACAAATTTCAGACTCGGCTGCAGCGGGATCCCATAATTTGTAAAGTCGGACTGTTTCCAGGGCGAACGAGACTGGGTTATCTGACGCTCGCTGTCGCCTGGAAAACAGTTGTTGTGCAAGGCCGGCCTTATTGGTTCCTAAAAGGAAAGACATCCAAAAAGTCAGCTCGAAATTGCTGATAGGAGCCCTCTGGGTTCATTCGACGCCACTGTCTGTACCAGACTTTTGCCGTGTCTTGCAAACATGTGCCAGCAATAGGTATCTGACAGTCTTCAGGAACATTATAAAGGTCAAAATGATCGTCCAGATCCTCCCAAAAACCTAAGCGAACCGCCGTTTCCTCTAAATATAATAGAACCCGCATGGGGTACGTAATGAGCAAGAATTTTGCTCCTTCTCATGGGGGGTGGTGGAGTAAATATTTGTTAAGGCACTGCAGTCGAAGTACGCGGTACATAAACTTCGTACCTCGCGTATTCGCTGTCTGGTAAGTCAGAACCGTAGGCCTGGTATAGAGCGCTTGGTGAGTTATGAGGAACTCTATAACGTTGAGTACGTAAATTGTCAGTTGTAGAGTTATGAGCCTCATGGTTATGTTGATAGAAGAGACCGATAGGATCAGTTACGTTATCCATATTCCGTGACTTCTATGAATCTGTTCGAGGGAAAATTCGGCCACCAATGTGGCGTAAAAGTCTCTTCGACTTCTACGCTGTTTTAACACGTCAATACTCTAATAAATCGTTCCTAAATGAAACAAACCTTAACTGCCAGACAAAACATATAAACAGAAGTCAACTTGCGGAAAATGTCCTTTATTCACGATGGAAAGCACCACACTCTCTACATATTTATCACACCACTACTATTTTCAGTATTCTTCATTTCATAATACAACCTTCTCATACAACTCTCTCGACGGTACAACGCTCGTAGTAATCGCTCTCAATAATCGCTCTTATCAACACCTCTTTCACAACAGATTAGTCGTCCTTTTTATCTCTTGTTCTTATCTTATTACATGCATACGTCACGTGCATTCAACCTCAATTGTGTTGCCAAACGTATTCGTTTGAAGGAAAAGATATTTCTTTTTTTCTTTTTTTTTTTTTTGATTGGAGGGTTTTTTTTTTTTTTTTTTTTTTGGAAGTTTAACGACCACCGTGAGCAACTCAATGGGCTATAAGCAGTCGCCCGTCCCTAATTTAGGGTCACTGGTTCCAGGGAAGGGAGAGAGCCAGTGCCATTATACAAACACAACATCCATGCCTGACCGGGATTCGAACCCGGACCCCTTACGGACGAATGATCAGAGGCCAGCGCCTTAGACCACTGCGCCACCGGGGCGGCTGAAAAGATATTTCGTTAAGCGTGAAGAATACTGAGAATAAACTCAAGATTTACATAGGGAAAGAAACTAAAAAAGGAAAGTTAATCTAGAATATACGTCACAATACCCTGACAGTATTGTGAGCATTTTAATTCGAGAAGATAAGCTGATGATTGGAGACGATAAATGTATGACTGACAATCCATATATAATTGTACATCGCTAGAAGCAGACTTTTTGCATCCCACTTTCGAACAAAATTATTAAAGTTCCCCAGGCCTATAACTAACGGCCGGTCAGCAGCATCATTTTATCGCAATTCAACGAATTACCCCAGTTTTTGTGTTTTGAGGCAATTAGTAGTTCACCATTTACCCATTTTTCTGGAACTTAAGAAATCCTTAGAGAAATTTAACATAACCAAAAATTATTTCCGTTTGCAGAAGCAACAGTCAAGGTACATTCTTTGAGGGAGACTGTTGAAGAATTTATTTTACTGTAATCTATTCCATTGAGATCGCTGAATTCAGATTTATAATCGTTTCTTTGCTTTTTGTGAAAATATGCCAAAATGGAAAATGCGCCCAAATGTGCAAAGTTGACGAAAAACCGACTCTTCTGATTAAGCTGAATTTGTATTCACATTTTCTAGTTGGCATGGCACGTTTATAGGTCAATCACACAGCAATTCGTCTTAGAATCTTTATTCTCAAGCATAACTATAATTGCAGCTAAATTCACTTCATCGAAATTTTCGCTAAAACAGATGAAGACAAGGTGCTGAGTTTATAACGTAATATATATGTGTTCATATTGTTCATATTTTTTGCTCTTAGCCTGAATTATTCGTCTCTGAAAAGGCTACAGAAATGAAAACTTTATACGTACTTTATACTTTTAATTTATACATTAAAAAAACTGTTTCTTTGCCAGTAAGTTTAATTGCGAAGCTCGGTTCACACCGCTGTTAATTCTAAACTTTTCTTGTTTGTTTCGTAGTTCAATGATGTCCATAAGCATTTGGGGTTATGCGATGTCCATAAGCATTCGTATTGTTGCTTGGATGTTTACCAGAGACCCGGGCCTCAGACCTCTTCACCTGGGCTGCAAACAAACTTTTTTTACAACTGCCCTTGCTTTTAATAACTTTCTGGTCCCCCATGTTTAAAACTTTCCCGATCACTATTAACTAATATAACACATCAACTGTCTGAACTCCTCTAACCGATATCCAGTCGTCTTTACATATCTGAACACTGTAAAAAGTAAATGGTATGAATTCACGGAAAATTCCTGAAAATAACGTGCATCAACGTTGCCGGTAGGTCTCCGACTTTTAATGAAATTTCCATTTTGAAAGGTTTCCGTTTCTTAAAACGGTAACTTCAATAATTTGACAGATTTTCCGTTGCCACAAATTCCGTTTTTGTTTTAGTTTTGTTTTTACAGAAGTGTCGGTTTCGGATTTTTCCGTTTTTCTAATAACGGTAACTTCAGTATTTTGATAGATTTTCCGTTGCCACAAATTCCGTTTTTGTTTTAGTTTTGTTTTTACAGAAGGGTCGGTTTCGGGTTTTTCCGTTTTTCTGATAACGGTAACTTCAGTATTTTGATAGATTTTCCGTTGCCACAAATTCCGTTTTTGTTTTAGTTTTCTTTTTACCGAAGGGTCGGTTTCTGGTTTTTCCGTTTTTCTAATAACGGTAACTTCAGTATATTTGATAGATTTTCCGTTGCCAAAAATTCCGCTTTTGTTTTTACAGAAGTGTCGGTTTCGGGTTTTTCCGTTTTTCCAATAACGGTAACTTCAGTATTTTGATAGATTTTCCGTTGCCACAAATTCTGTTTTTTGCTGTTCCTATTGTTCTGCTTTCACATAAGTGTCAATTTCGGGTTTTTAATAGATTTTCCGTTGCGACAAACTCCGTTTTTTGCTCTTGTTGTTGTTCTGCTTTTACAGAAATTTCAGCTTCCGGGTTTTCCTTATAACGGTAACTTCAGTATTTGGATAGATTTTCCGTTGTCACTAATACCATTTTTTGTTGTTGTTGTTTGTTTTTACAGAAGTGTCAGTTTCGGATTTTTCCGTTTTTACACAAAAATTTTCCTAGTTTCCAAAATCTTCGATCTGGACTTCTTCAGTCAAATATGCAGAAAAAACTTCTCCGTTCCTAATTTTTTTCAGCCTCTTCGAATAACGTATAGTGCCCGCTGTTGGTTCACCAGACAGATTGCAGGATGTTTTCGTAACTTAGGAGGTAAAACAGTCCTTCCCATTGCCCACGGTAGGGATTGCGCTCTTGAGGGTTTGCGAGCGAGTGAGGAGCGCTGCTTCCCGATGCTTAAGTCTTTTCAATGCAAAAATGTTTTTTCACCTTTTAGAAGTAGAGATATCTTGACTCATGCAAATACCCATTGCGCCAGTGAAAGACCTATGCAACAAGAAATATAGAGAATACAATGAAAAACTTGGTCTTCCATTGTTGTGGAAGAAAAAATACGTACAAATGCATGTGGACATGTAATTTTTGCTCTGGAAATGCAATGTTGTTGTTTTTTTACATAAAAGCCTGTTTAACGAACCTTTAAAACATATCCCTTCTATTAAAGTTGCATTTTAGTTTAAAATGCTTCAGCCACTGTTTCAATGAAAAAAAAATTGCTTACTTTAAATATTTGTTTTTCTTTGGTATTATATACCGGTCTCTCTATGTAGAGCAAATAAATTATTACATCCTGCCCTGAAAAGTAATATACTATGACAGTAATTGCTTTTGAACCTTTACTAAATGATAGATCAGACATACTGGCAATATATTTGATAAACACAGTACCGTTCAAATAAATCTGAGATTTTACTTTTTTTGACACGCATTTTTTTCTTATTCAGACAATATCACAGTTTATTTTATGCATTTAAGGACACGCAATGCAGTGAAATGCAATAAAAAGTAAATGCCACTTTTCTGAATATTTATCGGACTTACCTTGGATAAAAGGTGAACCGCTATTGGAGCTATCGTACCTATAAAGAAACGTATATCCATAAAATGCACATTCTAATATTTATTTATCACTTTTTACAATTAAAAAATACATCGTTTGAGGATAAAATTATAATGTTTAGCTAAATTAATTCATTTTTATTCGTCGCCGTCTCTGATTGCTGGGTGAAATTCGTCGATTTTAATAGAAATTCCCTGTTTTAATTAAACGGATAAAAATAAATTGTGCTTGGTAAAAAGCGAAAGTATTTCATTAGGAATATATGATACTTGCTTACAAGGAATTCTTCTATTGAAACTGTACCGCCCAACGATTTGTTTCTTAAACTGCTACTGAAACTACACCGTGTCCCTATTGAACTTATGACTCAGTATCATACAAAGTCGCAGTGCAGTATACAGAGAGGCTTTGAGTTATCATAAAGCAAACCAACTACTAATGTTTGTATCATTATTCTATCGCCAAAAACATTAATTCTGCAATGCTTTCCAGAAATTATACAGATGAACAACCAGATCTTTCTCCCTCCCTCTGTCTGGAACGCTTGACGTCACAGCAACGTCTGCATTTTTGCTCCACCACGTATCGATCAATTCGTGTGTGCTCTCGAAATGTCAAAGTGATTGCCTGCTATATAATAGCACGCGGTCACTTTTAGAGGTCAAGATGACTGCGTGCTAGTTTAAAAACATTGGATTATCAATGACTTGAGTTCTATTTATCCGACCTACAAAATTCTAACTGAATGAATAATATGACGTTAACTTGCGTTTGTATGTTCATTTAATTTAGCACAATTTCGGATACTAATTTGTACGCTTTAATTATTTTTTACTTTTTTAAACTTAACTATCCGAGTTTAATGCTGATTATATTATACATTTTGCAAAATATCGATCAATTTAGTTTTATCTCTCTGACCTACAATAAAAACTGAAATCTTGAGATGTAAAAGTGAGCAAAATTGCATCTAAAAGCAGATTTCGCCTCAATAGTACATTGTCGGGAATTCAGACAGTTCCGATTTGTAATACCAGATGTCGCATTATTTTGTAGAAAAAGCTTCAGTATGAAGTTTCAAACTAACCGTCGAATAGGACAGTCTAAAACATGCCGTGAAGGGATAACAAGTGTGCTGGAGAAAAAGTAATTGAACGCGAAAAATCAAAGTAAAAGTTATTAAGGCAAGTTTACACAAAAACAACTTTCCGAATAAATAAATACATCGCTCTTTCCACGTTCCAGAAACACACAGCAACCGAAAAATTGTTTTTCAGCCAACCGCTGTGGAATTGAACCAACAGAACTCTCGATATCGCGCCGAGTACGTTACATTTACGCCACGGTGGCCAACAATCCACGGTGCTATGTGTATTTAAGTCAGCTTCTGACATCATAAATCCGTAAGATGGGCTCAGCTACTGAGACGTCTCCATCTGGTGGGCATGAACGGCACTAGCTATATATATTATAGCAGTTAAATCCAACGGGCGAGATCCAGGTGAAAATACTCCAAATACGTGGCGACAGTTAATAAATAAATAAATACATCGCTCTTTCCGTTGGATTTAACTGCTATAATATATATAGCTAGTGCCGTTTATGCCCACCAGATGGAGACGTCTCAGTAGCTGGGCACATCTTACGAATTTATGATGTCAGAAGCTGACTTAAATACACGTAGCACCGTGGATTGTTGGCCACCGTGGCGTAAATGTAACGCACTCGGCGCGATATCGAGAGTTCTGTTGGTTTAATTCCACAGCGGTTGGCTGAAAAACAATTTTTCGGATGCTGTGTGTTTCTGGAACGTGGAAAGAGCGATGTATTTATTTATTTATTAACTGTCGCCACGTATTTGGAGTATTTTCACAACTTTCCGAGTTTAGTGCTGATTATATTTCACATTTTACAAAATATCAACCTATCTAAACGGTGTAACTTACTAGTGTGAAACAACAAATACACTGGTGTGCAAAACTGAGGATGAAGAGGAGAAATTAGCATAACAGCGGAACGAGCAGGCAGAACGGGCCGAAAGACCACTCAAGGGATAAACTAGGGTCCGGTACGGTAGGGCATGCGCATATATGCAGGATGACGTAGGGAGGGGGGAGAGTGTCGGAAGTGTATAAAGCACACGGGCTGTGTACGCTCAGCAATTCGGTGAAAGCTATTGCACGGTGTACATCGGTTTGAAACGACGTCGAGTTGCTGTCAGCATGTGATATTTCCAACAGGCAATCCAGTAGACGACATCTGAAGGACTTTACCCGAGGTAGCGTCATTGGGAAGTTGGAAGAAGGTCGAAGTGTGACCGAGGAGTTCGGGATCGCTCACAGCATCGTTTCACGAGCTTGGAGAGCACTTCATACGACAGTGACAGCTGTCCGAGAGTTTAGCAGTGGTCGTCCATGAGCAACCACGGCGGCGGACGACCGGTATATTTTCTTACAGGCGAGAAGATACAGACGGCAGACTGCGGGAGAAATCGCAAGGTACATGCAACGGACAACTGGACGTCCGTTATCACTTTTTACCGTGGCCAGGAGGCTGCACAAAGGTGGTCTATTTGCACGACGACAAGTGCGGTGTGTGCCATTACCGCTTGCTCATCGGAGACGGTGGTTTCTGTGGTGCCAGGAGCATAAGAAAGGGGTCGAGTTCTCTTTACGGATGAGAGCCGATTTAGTCTGACGAGCGATTCTGGACGTATACACATCTGGAGAGAGCAGGGAACACACAATCACACCTCCAACATCATCGAAAGGGACCGGTTTGGAAGTGGCGGAGTTCTTGTTTGGGTCGGTATCATGCTTGGTAGCCGTACTGACCTCCACATCTTCCAAGGACGTTCAGTCACTGGTGTCCGCTATTGTACCTAGGTTCTCCTGCCTCACGTGCGTCTGTTTAGAGGTGCTGTCGGTCCTGAGTTACTCTTCATGGACGACAACGCTACACCTCATCGTACAGTGGCTGTCGCAGAGCTGTTGGAGAGTGATGATATTAAACGCATGGATTGGCCCGCAAGGTCCTCGAACCTAAATCCAATAGAACACGTGTGGGACCTTCTTGGGAGACGCTTGGCAAGACGTCACCAGCCGCCAGCAGCGAATACGCAGCTGCGATTGGCGCTACAAGAGGAATGGGCTGCGATACCTCAACAGCTCCTTGACAACCTCATCCTCAGCATGGGCAGACGTTGTAAATCCTGCAAAGCAGTCAGGGGTGATCATATCCCTATTAAAGACTGGATTTTTCTTGGCAGCCGCCTGTCACATGGACGTTTCTGTCTTCTGGCCAGTTGTGCTCGAAGCTACCTTTTCAATAAAGTTACCTTGTATCCTTTGGATTCCTTGTGTTTGGACGGTTTTGCTCACTTTTCCCATATTCTTACATCTTGGGGATCTTAAGGTATGATTTGGGTCGATGTGGAGCACTTCTGCACGACCTTACATTCGAAAAACCGTCTCGTCCTTAATTTTAGCACTCCAGTGTATTTTACACAGAATGTTATTTAGGCTATCGCGAGGACTTTTGAAAAACGGAAATAAATAGCTTATAGTTTTTAGTTCTAACATGAATGATTTCTTACTGCATTAGTGTTTACTCAGGTGATGCGTAACATCACAGCCTCTCCTTGACAAATGTCAACCCCGCCTTCTCGTGGTGCATCCTGTTCCCACTAAAGGGGCTCTGACGACTGCCAATGGCGGTATAACTATACCATCGGGATCAGAGGAAATTCTATCCCACACTCACCAACCCGCTTGGCCAGCGTGGTGAGTTATGGCCAAACCCTCCAAAATGACTCCACAACTTAAATCTTGGCCCTCAGTCTCCGGCAGCTGGAATGTACCTGGCCAAGGCAGCGGCCAGTGCGACATGAAGGCAGAGGGTGCTAAGAATCCCCGGAGGACCGGACTAGGCTGCCATCTGATGCTGACCTTGGCGACGTATAACGGACGCTCCCTATCTTCTGATTCAAGGCTTCTTGAATTGGAAGAGGAACTACAAAGGATCAAGTGGGACATCGTGGGGCTAAGTGAGGTAAGGAGAAAAGGAGAAGATCTCATCGAACTGAAAAGTGGACATCTCTTCTACTATCGTGGGACAGATACTGGCAGAACTAGTGGTGTTGGATTTATAATAAACAAGAAACTGAAGGATAAAGTGGTAGAAGTTGAAAGTTCCTCTGACAGAGCTGCACGACTCGTTATCCAACTCTCGAGAAGATACCAGGCTCAGATTATTCAAACTTATGCACCCACCACAAGTCATCCTGAAGAAGAAATTGAAGAATTTTATGAGGAAATTTGTCATCTAAATAATAAAGGTAAGCAGCACTTGAAGATAATTATGGGAGATTTCAATGCAAAAATAGGGCAACGGCAACAGAATGAAACTTCAGTAGGTAAATTCGGTCACGGCAACAGAAACCAGCGTGGAAATACTCTCGTTGAGTTTGCAGAGGCAGAAGGGTTTTTCATCTTGAACTCCTTCTTCAAGAAAAAGCCACACAGGAAATGGACATGGAGACATCCAAATGGGACGACAAGTGAAATTGATTTTATTATGTGTAACAAAAAATTCGTCATAGAAGACTGCAGTGTGCTAAACAAGTTCAACACAGGTAGTGACCATAGATTGGTGAGATGTAAGATGCACCTCAACACTAAACTTGAACGTGGCAAGCTCATAAGACAAACAAAATCTATTGACATAACCAACCTTAAAAAACACCATAATACCTTCAAGTTGGAACTGAAGAACAGGTTCTCTGCTTTAGAAGGCCTTACATCGGAAGAAGTGGACATCTCTGAAGTTAACAGAAAAGTAACCAAAGCTCTTATGGAAACAGCAACAAAATTAGCTGGGTCTAAGAACAAGTTGCATGTAAATAAATTATCAGGAAAAACGAAAATGTTGATGCAAAAAAGAAGAGAGATGAGGACAACTAAAGAAGATGTGACTTCCAAAGTGGAATATATAGAGCTATGCAAGACAGTACGAAAAAGTATCACTGAAGACGTAAGAAAATTCAACTGTGAACTAGTGAGGAAAGCAATTGAAAACAACCAAAGCCTAAAGATAGCAAAGGGACATCTCAGTAAGGGAAGAAAACAGATTATGGCACTGAGAAAAGAAGATGGTTCTGTAACAAGAAATAGAGGCGAAATTTTGACAAGAGTGAAAGATTTCTACTCCAAATTATATGAAAGGGATGATACATGCACTCCAGACATCATGAAAGATACCAGTACCAGAGTTCCTCCAGTCCTTCCAGCAGAAGTTGCACATGCAATCAAGAACATGAAGCGGGGAAAAGCTCCAGGAGAAGATGGAATTACTGTAGACATCATACAAGAAGCAAGTGGAGAAATCGAAACAGTACTCGCCCAAATTTTCACTCGATGCCTTAATGAAGGAAAGATTCCTGAGGATTGGAACACCGCTACAATGATCCTGCTACATAAGAAAGGTGACATTGAGGATCTCGGAAACTACAGATCTATCAGCCTCCTATCAGTAGTTTATAAAATCTTCACTAAAGTTCTTTCACACCGCTTAAAGGTAACACTGGACATGGCTCAACCGAGAGAACAAGCTGGATTCAGGAGTGGCTACAGCACAATAGATCATATCCATGTGCTGAGAGAACTAATTGAAAGAGCGAGGGAATATGAACTTCCATTGTGCATGGCTTTTATCGATTATGAAAAAGCCTTTGATTCGGTGAAACCATCAGCAGTTGCAATGGCTCTGAAATTCTGCGGTATTGAAGATGCATACATTAATATTATTAATAACATCTATGAAAATGCAAGTGCAAAGATTCGGCTGTTTGAAAATACAACACACATAAAAATTGGAAAAGGAGTGAGACAAGGTGACACCATATCTCCGAAGCTCTTTTAATGCCACATTGGAGGGTGTTTTTCATTCACTGAGCTGGGAAAACAAGGGGACAAAGATTAATGGAGATTATCTAACCCACCTTCGTTTTGCTGATGACGTAGTCATTTTTGCAACTAGCCCATCAGAGCTGCAGAGTATGATCCAGGAACTTGCTGACAAGAGTAAAGAAGTAGGATTAAAAATGAACTTTCAGAAGACAAAAGTGATGTTCAATGCTTTTACAAGAAATGAAGATTTATCGATTGATGGAGAAAAGCTGGAGATAACAGATACGTACGTTTATCTTGGACAGCAGATATCAAGTGAGGGTCACATTGATGAAGAAATTAATCGGCGTAGAAAACTTGCCTGGAGAGCTTTTGGAAGAAACAGCATAATTTTCAAGAGCAATATGCCATTATGTCTTAAAAGAAAAGTGTTTGATCAATGCATCCTTCCAGTGCTTACGTATGGTGCAGAGACGTGGACCTTAACTAAAAGAGACATACAAAGGCTGCAGACAACTCAAAGCAGCATGGAGAGGTGCATACTTGGTGTAACCAGGAGAGATAAGAAGAGAAACTCGTGGATCCGAAAAATGACAAGAGTGGAAGACATCATGATCAGAGTTAAATCCTGAAATGGCAATGGGCTGGACATACTGCCAGAAGGACAGATCATCGATGGACAGCCGAAATTTTAGATTGGATTCCAAGGGACAGGAAAAGACCCAGAAGAAGACCACATATGAGATGGGTGGATGAAATTCGAAAGTATGCAGGGGTGACATGGAGTAGACTGGCACAAGACAGACCGTTGTGGAGGAAACTTGGGGAGACCTTCGTCCAGCAGTGGATTGATAATGGTTGATGATGATGATGATGATGATATTTTCTTACAGAAATACCCGCATCTATTTGATTTATTTTCAGTCTGCTTCCATTAAAAATTTCACTCCGTCATAGGACGTGCAGCACCGCCTATATAATAATATTTATTTAAAGCTTAAAAACAACTGTCCTAGGACGGGCTATACGCTAGTTACTGAAGAGAACCACGAGTATTAGGTGGACAGCTATGTAGAACATCCTAGTTTTAATCTTTCAAATACCATCGATCACATGTCTCCACAAGCATTTATGAAACTTATGAAAATACATTATCGATGAATTTGGAACTCGGAATTTGGTTCGTTAATGTGTGGACACTTGTCTGATAGCTGCTTGAGTTAATCCTCGTTAAAGCAGTAAAAGTAATCGAAATAGGCCGTATCTGCACGATCCATACAGTAGATGAAGGGTACCGATGAACACAAATAAGACACAAAATTTGTTAAAATCATAGGTTAAAAAACATATTTACATGTAAAAACTATGAAATTTTTCGGCCTTATAATAAGGCTATCACCAGATGGCAGCACTGCCAAAGAGTTGTATACAAGTAACATCGATTTACGTAGTGCGATCAAAAATTTCCGAGACTAGGTACGTAGCGCGCCAACGGATAGCAGTATGCGGATTCGCGAGCATCGGTCGAGGGCAATGACCTTCATGAGCCATTGTGCTGAGTGCCGTCGTTCTGTGAACATCGGGAGCTGTGCTACACGATACTTGGTGACCACGTGCAGAACACAGCTGCGATTTCGGTATGGACTGCAAACCAGAGCAGTGAGTGAACAACAAATTCTGCGTCAAACTAGGCAAATCAGGAACGGAGACGCATCAAATGTTATGGCAGGCTTATGGCAATGAAGCAATGAGTTGTGGGAGGCGTTTTGAGTGGAACACGTGCTTCGAGAGCTACAGAACGGCACTGGAAGACGACGAGAGGTCAGCGCGACCGTCCAACAGCAAGACCCCCGAAAATGTGGACAAAAGTAGGGAACTGGTGCATGAGGATCGTCGGAGAACCATTCAAGACATTGCTACCATCGTCAATGTGTCATACGAAACAGTGCAAGAAATTCTGTCTTCGGTTTTGAACATTCACCGCATTGCTGCAAAGTTTGTGCTAAATATTCTGAACTTCGAACAAAAGGCGCTCCGTGTCGAACTCTGTCAAGATCTTCGTCAGCAGGTGGTGAATGATCCAACATTTTTGTCGCGGGTCATGACTAGGGACGAGACTTGGGTCTACGGTTACAACCCGGTGACCAAACAACAGTCGTCGCAGTGGAAGAGCCCGGCATCTCCACGACCGAAGAAGGCCCGACAGGTCCGGGGCGCAACCAAAAGCATGCTCATCGTGTTCTTCGACATTCGTGGGGTTATGCACCGTGAATTGTTCCCCCTGGGCCAGACCGTCATCGACCTTTTTTACTGCGGTGTTCTGCGGCTTCTTAGGGAGGACACTCGCCGCAAACGACCTAAAATGTGACGCAGAGGCGATTTCCTGCTCCATCTCGACAGTGCAGCAGCTCACAGAGCGTTAGCACCACGCCAGTTTTGCAGCCGCAACAGCATGACTACCCTTCCTCACCCGCCTTACTCGCCGGATTTGGCCCCCTGCGACTTCTTTCTGTTCCCAAAGATGGAGCTAAAGTTCAAGTCACTGTTTTGAAACCGTGGACGAGATCGATCGCGAATCGCAGACTATGCTCGACACGATTCGTGACTAGGACTTCCAGGGAGCCTTCCAACAGTGGCAAAAACGCTGGTAGCGGTGTAGAGAGTACTTTGAGGGTGATTTCCAAAGGAGAGTACTTTCAGGGAAATCGTAGCCAGACTTAAGTAACGTAAGTACTTTATTGTATATTGGCGAAGACTCGGAGCTTTTTGTTTCGACCTCGTACATACTGTTAAGGTTGAATTCCTGACGGCCGCCCGTTGGCGCAGTGGTCTAAGCGATGGCTTCTGGCCATTCGCCCTAGTTGGTTCCTGGTTCGAATCCTGGTGAGGCATAGACGTTTGTGTTTGTCTTTAGGCACTGGCTCTCAATGTGTTACTTGATGAACACTGCCTCTCTGTGTACATTGGTCATTTAGCATACTGTAAAACCATGTTTGATGTGTACTTCATCACAATGTGTTACTTGATCAACACTGGCTATCTCAGTGTAAATTGATCACTTGGTAAGCTGTAAGCCATGTATATGTACTTCTTGTTGTGAAATATCTGTATCATGCCAGCCATATTGTTATGTCTTTGTACCACCAGACCCAATGGATCATTCAAAAATAAAACAACAAAGAAGTCCTGATGACGTAGATTCATGCGTAGAACACAGGTTTAGGAGTAGTCCACTGTGTCTACCCTCCTCCCTATTTCTCTCTGTTACTTTCTAACCACACTTCCTTTCTCTCTCCCCCCACCCTCTATTTTCTTCCCATTGCTAATTAAAAAAATTGTCGTGAAAGAACATTTTAAAGATGACAATGCTTACAGTGTACACAAGAGCAATGGAATACTAATAACAAGATTACAATAAAGATCATAGGAATGTATAATTATTTACAAAAGTTGTTTCCATGATTGGGGTATCTGAAATGGGGTATCATCATTACAATCTACACTGAAGAGCAATTGAATTAGAGACAGCTGGCGTTATGCAAATGTGGCGCTGTGGGCGGCTCTGTAAACGGAAACGACATGACGTATGCAGCGATCCGACAATATAAGGAGTGATCCGATGGGAATCAGTAAGAGTCGGACGCAGTATGGGTAAGACGAAGGATTTTGATCATGGGAAAATAGTCGGGGCCCGACGAATGGGTCACTCCATCTCGGAAGTCGTGCAGGCACTGGGATTTTCACGAACCACTGTGTCACGGGTGCACCGTGAGTACATCGAATCCGGTAAAACCATCCCTGCAACGGCCAACTGCCGTGGACAACAGCGTGTGGATGAGCGGTGTCAGTTCACAATAGAAACTGAAAATAACTATTCCCAAACGTTCCTGGATTTCACCCTACACAGGCATCCCATTTCACGTCGACTCACATATGCTGTATATTGTAAACCTACTTCTGCTACCACTTTAATTCCAATTAATTCTTCACATCCACGAAACTGCAAATTGTCTGCTTTCTATTATCTGCCCGGCGTGCCTTTACACAATCTTCAACTACACACGCACACCAATCAGAAATTTCTAGGATTTGCCATGTAGCATTCCGTTACGAATATCTGAATTCTACCATCTCAAAAATTGCCGAAAAAATACGAAAGCAATTCGTCACTACC
Source organism: Macrothele yani (assembly GCA_039090855.1). Classification (NCBI taxonomy): domain Eukaryota; kingdom Metazoa; phylum Arthropoda; class Arachnida; order Araneae; family Macrothelidae; genus Macrothele; species Macrothele yani. The sequence goes on from CM077002.1 coordinate 137,882,613, forward strand.
TTATGAAATGAAAACACTCAGAAACGCTAAGTGGGATCGATTGACTACATTCCTGGAATTGTTAATATCCTAAAGAATAGCTGCGGCAACAAGCAATTGGATTTTCGTATACGTACTGGAAACATTTTTTCGTGGGTCAAAAATGACAGGGACCTAATCAAGAAGGACAATAGTTATGGTGTATACCTCATTCCGTTAAAATCCATAGATGCCTCTTCACCGACCAAGTTTATGTTGGCTCCACGATGAGGTCAATTAAAACTAGACTCTCGGAACCAATATTGTTTGAAGACAAGTTCTGAATCAACTGCGCTTTCGAGGTTATCAAGTAAAGGCACTCACTTCTTGGTTTGGAATGAAACGAAGATTCTGACTATCCCACAAACAAAATTTCAAACGTTATTTGCCGAAAGCGTGTTTATACATTACTTCAATGATGTGGATTGTAATGACGATACCCCATTTTAGATACCCCAATCATGGAAACAACTTTTGTAAATAATTATACATTCCTATGATCTTTATTGTAATCTTGTTATTAGTATTCCTTTGCTGTCGTGTACACTGTAAGCGTTGTCATCTTTAAAATGTTCTTTCACGACAACTTTTTAATAAGCAATGGGTAGAAAACAGGGGGGGGGGGAGGAGAGAGTGGAAACGCGGTTAACAAGTAACAGAGAAAAATAGAGGAGGGTAGAAGCAGTGGACTACCCTTGCACCTGTGTTCTACGCATGAATCTACGTCATCAGGACTTCAACCTTGACAGTATATATATCGATGTTACTTGTATACAACTCTTTGGTAGTGCTCCGATCTGATGATGGCCTTATTGTGCGGTTGAAAGATCTCATGGTTTTTACATGTAAATATGTTTTTTAACCTATGATTTTAATAAATTTAGTGTCTTAATTGTGATCATCGGTACCTTTCATCTACGGTATAGATCGTGCAGATACGGCCTATTTCGATTACTTCAGTCTGATAGCTGCGATCATTTTCGAAGTTGTCACGGTCGTTCTTCGGGGCATAAAGGACGGTTCCAACACCAACCGACGGAAAAGTGTCAATAAGGATATTTCTTAAGCTTTCAAGGTGTGAATGATTCCAAAAATCCTCGCATGCTCCAAGAACTGTGGGAACCTAGAAAGGCCTGGACGCAATAACGTTCCCACGGGACACCATTAAGTTCCACTGCTTTAGATAGCAAGATTCCTTTTTATATCACACCACAAGAAACAAAGTCAACCAACTGTTATGCCCAACTGAATAGTTTAACACATCGTTCGAGCTTCTCAGTATTAAGTGACACATAATTAAATCGTCATCAGAAAAACTACAAATATGTACACATACCTAGAACGATGGTGATCCATATTAAATGACTAAGTGTGTGAATCATGATGAAGGTGACTCAGGAAGTTGCCTTTAAAGAAAGATAAAACGTAATTTTAGTATTTGAATTTGAATTTATTAATTTTTGCCATGTTACACACAATCAAACATATACTATTAATAAAAATCATTAAAACTGATTCATTTACCAGAAATAATTATTTAAATAGAAATCACACTATAGGTAAATACGAAACACATAGGCAGCGGCTTTCCCGAAATAAATAAGCACTTAGAGTTCAATATAGTAGGAAGCCAAGGAAAGAAGGCTAATGTAAGCCTGACTAATCTGGTCCCCAAAAGAAAGAAAAATGTCAAGTCAAGAATTTACGTATTTACCAAATAGCATATATGCATGATCATAATACAATATAAATGAGCTGAATTTAAATTAACTGTAAAAATAGTGTTCCTCAAGTGCTCTTTTAAATGATGCAAAACAGACAGCTGCTTAAATGTTACTCGACAACCCGTTCCAGAGCCGGAGGCAATGGGTATTCATATTAAAGTACTGTGCATTTGTACGAGCTCGAGGAATCAAAAAAATTAGTGTACCCACGAGTTTGATAACTGCGTGAAGGATAACATATATATTCATTAGATATACATGTTCTATATTCATAAACGCGCTCGTGCATTAGCATAGTAAGTAGGAAATGACGTACGCTCTTTCTCAGATGTCTACAATTTGTAATGGTTTAATAAGACCTCAACATTTTCCGATATGGATTCGACAAACGAACGTGTTTTTGTTTTGTTTTTTGTAATGAAGCAGTTCCATTAATATTACTTTTGTTTGTCTTTCCCCAAGCAAGAAGACAATAAGATAAATAAGGATTGATAAAAGAGTAAAAAAGCATCAATTATATCTTTACTGGTAAGAATATCGGAACTCTAGGTAGAACTCCTACTCACGATCTCAACGTACTGAAACAGTTTCAACATGAGCGTCCCACTTCAAATTTTCTTTAAATAAAACTCCCAGAAAAGAAAAACCAAGATAACGTCATTAAGAATTACTTCTGTAAGAGCCACTGGTCTTCGATAAGTAATTCTTAATGACATTCTTTTTAATAAAATTTTCTGACACTAAAGCAGATCATAATGAGCTAATTCAGAGAAATGTATGACTTCATTCTTTTTACTATGTATTTATTAGACGTGTACATGTCAGAAAATACTTTTTTTGCTTTTTGTTCATTTATCCGTCCGTTGGTTATGGTATGTCCACTTTTGAGATTCCAACTGAATTGTATGCGATAAAGCTCAAGAGTGTTCCGTTTCATTTAAAATTAAAATCAAAACTGAGAAACCAAACAAAATAAAATGCATAAGTTTATAGCGCTCCGATTAGCAGGCTAAAAAAGCAAAACGATTGATTTTTTGTCAGAATTCCATGCTCTGAGGGGAAAAGGTGGCAAAACTTCACCGAACGACGCGTGCTGGCGGACATTCCCCACATGCTCTTAGTTGAGCTGGGGCAATGCGACCCATAAGGTTTCATCACTGTCAGTTAATCATGTTTAATTTCGGGAAAGCCGCTGTTGAATCACAGGAGTCAGTGGCATGCCCAAGGAGGGGGATTAACCGCCATTCCCAAGTTAATCCCAGGGGTTCATCTTCGTGCGGCTTACCTTTCCCCCCCCCCCCCCCCCGACTTAGCTCCGTCAGATTTGTACTCATTTTGCTTGATACAACACTACTTGGTTGGCCAGCTGTTCGCCGAACTAGACCATCTCCAAACATGCGTTGACAACTTAATCGCATCGAAACCGGCGTCGTTATTTCACGACGGCATTTGCCAAATACCAGACAGATGGTGCACGGTTATAGCTCATAGTAACATATACACTCATCGTCAAAAGAATAGTTGAACCCAGAAGGAAGCAACCGACAGGAATGAAACTGGTTGGGTAGATTTGACATCGTGAGACAAGATCAAGTATCACGATCTGCCACGCATGTGACGCCAGCAAAGAGGGGTCATAGCGCTGTGCCTGACCGGCTATATAAGGAAGGTCGTCCCGTTGCGCGTGCTTGCCATTCTTACTCGTGATGTTGTGTTGGTTGCATCCTTTGTAAGTGAAGCATGCGTCGGAGAAAAGTTCGCAAACAATCCGAGCAGTTTCTGGAGTTCGAGAGGGTCCACATCGTCGGGCTCCGGGAAGCGGGATGGTCTTATCGGCGTATTGCGCGCCATACTGGTCGTACGGATGGCACCATAGGCAGTGGATAGAACAAGGCACGCAGCAGAAACAGGAAGGGTCTGGGAGACCTAGACGAACCACGGAGAGAGAGGACCGAAATGCGCGGAGTGACCCAACAGCCACGATTTCGGATATTCAGCAAGCAGTGGTACCCTCCATGCATCATCTGATTACTGCCAACACCATTGGCAGACGGCTGCATGACCTAGGGCTGAACGCACGCAGACCGTTCCAACGACTGCTCTTAATACCATTGCATCGTCGCCAAAGAATACAATGGTGTCGTGCCAGACTGTCAAGGCACTCAGAATGGCAGCGGGTAATCTACCGTGACAAGTCCTGCTTTCGTCTAGGGGAAGGCGACCAACGAATCCGTGTGTGGAGGCACCGTGGTCAGCGCCATGGCAAACGGTTTGTTGTCAAGCATCACACGTCCAGACGGCCTAGTGTCATGGTGTGAGGTGCAATTGCCTACGATGCCAGATCACCTTTGGTATTCATTACAGGCACCTTGACAGCCCAGCGTAACGTTAATTAGGTCCTGCAACTAGTGGCCCTACCTTTTCTGAAAGCTCACTCCGGTGCGATTTTCCAACAGGACAACGTTCGTCCGCATACTGATGCCGTCTCGAGAGCTTTTCTTCAAGGCACTGACACTCTGCCGTGACCAGCCGCATCGCCAGAACTATCGCCGATTGAAACTGTGTGGGATGCTATTTGACGCACTATCCACACTCCACCCATACCGCACAATCTGCAGGAACTATGGGAGAAGATTCAAGCTGCATGGGGTGGCTTATCGCACGACATCATTTGGAACCTGTACAACTCCATGCCGAGACGTCTGGCATGCTGTGTGAGCAAACACGGCTGCCCGACGCCATACTGAGAAACATTGGCGTGTAGATCAATAAATGTTGCCCATATCAGTCTCAATGTTTAATCATTTATTGTTCCTGGTAACCTTTACCTTCCTCCCGAATAGTATTACAATCCGACACGTTGTTCTGGGTGCGACTATTTTTTTGACGATGAGTGTACTTCGATGACGATTAAATGTGACCTACTTGTGTAAATACGGTATTTATTTTACCATAAAATGCTTAAAACTTATGCAGACACCTTATAAAATAAACATGTATGGCAGATCCATGCTTTTTTCTGTTAGTGACAAAAGAAAAACAAATGTCTTTACGCTTTACAGAACCGAAAGTTTCGCAATTATTTTATTTTTTTACTGGACTCTGGCGCCGCCACCCTCAATCCCCTACACGGCGAATGGTGCGTAAACATTTATATCGCATGTGACATCATTAACGGTGTTTACGGTCACAAGTCTTTGCTTCCATGCTCTTGATAGAAATGGTGTGGATGCCACGTCGTGGACAAGTTGCGAAGAATTTATATCTATATAGAAAGCTTCCAAATTATCAAGTTTGATGGTTGAATTCGTTCAACTTATAATACAAAGGTGTTGAGTGCGGTCATTCAACCGAATGACCGCATTCAAGAATTTGATATGCCGCCCCGGTGGCTTCTGATCATTCGTCCGAGATAGGTTCCGGTTCGAATCCCGGTGAAGCATGGATGTTGTGTTTGTCTTACGCCGCTGTCTCACTCCCTTACCTTGAGCCAGTGGCCCTAAATTAGGAACGCGCGACTGCTTATAACCCAGTGAGTTGCTTACGGTGGTAGTTGAACCTCCAATTAAAATAAAAAAAGAATTCTGATATACATCTGGAAAGCTTCCAAAAAATCGTTTGGCAATTCAATCCGGTCTGTGGAGGTCAGATTCAACTACCAAACTTGATATTTTAGGACGAATCAACCCAGAAGCTTCATATTTTAGGCCGGACTCAACCACCAAACTTGATATTTTAGGCCGGACTCAACCACCAAACTTGATAATTTGGAAGCTTTCCACATATATCAAAGTTCTCCCCAACTTTTCAACGATATGGCATCGACACACAAAATTTTTATCGAACGCGTGGAAGCAACTAACTAAACCCAGGGGCCGTAAACACCGTTGATGATGCCACATGCGATTTGAATATATTTATGTGCCATTTGTGCCGAACAAGCTGATCCAGAAACTGGCGAAACCTTGGCCGACATGAAAAAATAGAATAACAGTGAGCTCATGTTGTTTCTCTTAATATTATAATCATCACAATTGTTTGTAGTCTACAATTTGTAGAAGGTATCGGGTTCACTACCTAATTAGTTAGATAAAAATGGCAATCGTTATTGAATGTCATGAGATATCGTAGCAAAAAAAGAAGCATATTTTCTTCTCCACTTAGAAGCTGAATTATATATCAGAAATCAGAAAATACTCAGAAAATCTGCATTGTGCTTACTTTTTATTCGACGCAAAAATATTGTTCGAATACGATTTACAGAAACAGAGACCGTCTATCGGCTGATGCACCGACAAAAATGACGGGTTTTTTTATTATTAATACACACATTGTTTCTGTTTGTTGAAAATAGGTAAACTGAAACAAAAAAATTGGTGCATAAATTATCTTTTACACGGATTATTTTGTATTTTTTTTTCTGTTCAAGACCTACAAAAAATGACAAAGTAATTTTCGTAATTCTATTACATGGAATAAAAAAGAGTGAGTTTCGAGTAAATGATTTTTCTGCTCGTTTGTGTGGCCTGCTAGCAAAATAAATTGTCTTAGAAAAGTCATTTAGAAAAAGAATTGTTACGCATTCAAGGTCATGGGAAACTACATTCTCAAGTGCAAGACAAAAGGATCCTCTTTCCTATTTTTTTCTCCCATTCTTTCTTTTCTTTTCGAGAAGATGCGTGCTACTTCAATCTTCTATAGGCAGTTCTTTTGTTTTACTTTCGGAAGTAATAAGCAACAGCTATAAAATCACATACCAATTATCGGATTGTCAGGTTTTTAAAGATTGCTACTTTCTATTTCCTTCCTTACTGTTTTTTCTTCTTCCTTCCTCCTGCTATGGTAATAATGTCTAGAACTACAAAGCTCAGTCTCTGCATCTCGCATAACAAAAGAAGCCATTTTCTTTCAATTGTCATATTGCCTGTCTTTCCACTGAAAGGAAAAAGAAACTATTTTGAAACTATCCCCCATAAAATGAGCAGATCCCGAACAATGGATTTCCCCCAAAGGTCTGAGCCTATAAATATCATATAAGAGTAAAAAAAAAAAAAATAATTTCTAACTTCTTCACAGTTTAAGACTTCCATTTATAGGGAAAAGAACAATTGTCTTTTTTTGTTGAGTAATACACTGCGTGTTATACTTGCGTGTTATACTTGTACATACGCATATATCACTGCCCTGTTAACCGAGATTCAGAAGTTAGTTCCTCAAGAAAAAATCATCTACCACAAGGAGCAGATTGGAATGGCTAAACCAGGCCGAGAATTTTAGTCTTGAAGCACACTCTGAAATCTACGTATCTAAAGGAACATATCGCGAAAAATTCTTCATGAAGAAATTTTTGTTATAGTCTTGATGTAATAAATGTACGATGCCATCGCTCTGTCCACGTTGTTTTTATAAACAACGAATAGCAACTGAAAAATTGTTCATCGACACCGCTGGGATCGAACCCCAGATATCTCGATAACTAGCCGAGTGCGTTTGCTTTACGCTAAGGGAACGCACTCGGCTAGTTATCGAGAGATCTGGGGTTCGATCCCAGCGGTGTCGATGAACAATTTTTCAGTTGATATTCGTTGTTTATAAAAACAACGTGGACAGAGCGATGGCATCGTACATTTATATTATCTCCACGTATTTGAAATTTATTCATCATAGTCTTGATGAACGAGAACTGTTGAAATATGCATCGCAAAACGAAATCAGTTGTGAACAAATGTTTAACAACTTAACAGAGAAAGAATTTTATAACAGCTCATGGTTGAGTATAGCATCAAACTACGCTCAAAGCGCTGTGTTACACCAAATGATTATTTCCCTTTAAGAAGATTCCACCTAAAAGTTATGCCCCATGTTTTCAGTAGTAAAATCTTCTGTAGACATTTTCTTCACAATTAACACAGGGGGATTCATAAAGAACTACACAGTTTCAACGCACTATAAAAGAAGAACAATGTAAGATATTTTGTGTTACCTGTAACAGAATTGTAGGGGAATGTTTCAAGTTTTTTAAGAGACAGTCGCAGATGTTCTATGTGTGTACCCTTAGTCACACGACACACATCGAGCCGGTAATCCATTTCCGCCCAAACACGAGTTAAGATATCTGAATCAAGTGCAGTTATAGTGGTTGTGATACACTGTTTCAGCTCCGCTAGATCATCAGGAAGGGGAGGGGCGAATACCTTGTCCTTTACGTACCCCCACAGGAAAAAGTCACAAGGTATTAAGTCAGGGCTTCTGGATGGCCATTGGGTCAGTGACATGTTGTAGTCCACGGTGGCATGAGATAACAGAAAGCAGATAAATGGCTTTCTGGCTCGATATGTAGAACATCTGTGACTGTCTCTAAAAAAACTTGAAACATTCCCCTACAATTCTGTTACAGGTAACATAAAATATCTTATATTGTTCTTGTTTTATAGTGCGTTGAAACTGTATACTTATTTATGAATCACCCTGTATATTCCCAAGGATGAAAATTTGCACATCGATAAAAATAACTTTAAATTATAATTTAGTATACTTAATATTTGCTTAACTATAATTATATCAAAAGCCAATGATTTTTTCTTGAATAATATTGAGGCCTGGTAATAAGAGGGCGCGACCATTGATGATGTCAGTGGACAAACAGATGTTTGATGGCTTATTTCGGAATTAGAAAAAGTGCAACAAACGAAATGGTGCATAATTTTTTCCAATAATTTGATTTTGCCTTTTGTTGATGAAAGGTTTAACGACCACCGTGAGCAACTCAATGGGCTATAAATCAGTCGCCCATCTCTAATTTCGGCCCACTGGTCCCAAGGAAGGAGATAGCCAATCATCATCATCATCATTGTCAACCATTATCAATCCACTGCTGGACGAAGGTCTCCCCAAGTTTCCTCCACAACGGTCTGTCTTGTGCCAGTCTCCTCCATGTCACTCCCGCATATTTACGAATTTCATCCACCCATCTCCCATGTGGTCTTTTTCTGGGTCTTTTCCTGTCCCTTGGAATCCAATCTAAATTTTCGGCTGTCCATCTATGGTCTGTCCTTCTGGCAGTATGTCCAGCCCATTGCCATTTCAGGGATTTAACTCTGATCATGATGTCTTCCACTCGTCATTTTTCGCATCCACGAGTTCCTCTTCTTATCTCTCCTGGTTATACCAAGCATGCACCTCTCCATGCTTCTTTGAGTTGTCTGCAGCCTTTGTATGTCTCTTTTAGTTAAGGTCCACGTCTCTGCACCATACGTAAGCACTGGAAGGATGCATTGATCAAACACTTTTCTTTTAAGACATAATGGCATATTGCTCTTGAAAATTATGCTGTTTCTTCCAAAAGCTCTCCAGGCAAGTTTTGTACGCCGATTAATTTCTTCATCAATGTGACCCTCACTTGATATCTGCTGTCCAAGATAAACATACGTATCTGTTATCTCCAGTTTTTCTCCATCAATCGATAAATCTTCATTTCTTGTAAAAGCATTGAACATCACTTTGGTCTTCTGAAAGTTCATTTTTAATCCTACTTCTTTACTCTTGTCAGCAAGTTCCTGGATCATACTCTGCAGCTCTGATGGGGTAGTTGCAAAATGACTACGTCATCAGCAAAACGAAGGTGGGTTAGATAATCTCCATTAATCTTTATCCCTTTGTTTTCCCAGTTCAGTGATTGAAAGACATTTTCCAATGTGGCATTAAAGAGCTTCGGAGATATGGTGTCACCTTGTCTCACTCCCTTTCCAATTTTTATGTGTGTTGTATTTTCAAACAGCCGAATCTTTGCACTTGCATTTTCATAGATGTTATTAATAATATTAATGTATGCATCTTCAATACCGCAGGATTTCAGAGCCGTGGTAACTGCTGATGGTTTCACCGAATCAAAGGCTTTTTCATAATCGATAAAAGCCATGCACAATGGAAGTTCATATTCCCTCGCTCTTTCAATTAGTTCTCTCAGTACGTGGATATGATCTATTGTGCTGTAGCCACTCCTGAATCCAGCTTGTTCTCTCGGTTGAGCCATGTCCAGTGTTACCTTCAAGCGGTGTGAAAGAACTTTAGTGAAGATTTTATAAACCACTGATAGGAGGCTGATAGGTCTGTAGTTCCTGAGATCCTCAATGTCACCTTTTTTATGTAGCAGGATCATTGTAGCATTGTTCCAATCCTCAGGAATCTTCCCTTCATTAAGGCATCGAGTGAAAATTTGGGCGAGTACTGTTTCAATTTCTCCACTTGCTTCTTGTATGATGTCTATAGTAATTCCATCTTCTCCTGGAGCTTTCCCCCGCTTCATGTTCTTGATTGCATGAGCAACTTCTGCTGGGAGGACTGGAAGAACTCTGGTACCTTTCATGATGTCTGGAGTACATGTATCATCCCTTTCATATAGTTTGGAGTAGAAATCTTTCACTCGTGTCAAAATTTCGCCTCTATTTCTTGTTATAGAACCATCTTCTTTTCTCAGAGCCATAATCTGTTTTCTTCCCTTACTGAGATGTCCCTTTGCTATCTTTAGGCTTTGGTTGTTTTCAATTGCTTTCCTCACTAGCTCACAGTTGAATTTCCTTACGTCTTCAGTGATACTTTTTCGTGCTGTCTTGCATAGCTCTATATATTCCACTTTGGAAGTCACATCTTTAGTTGTCCTCATCTCTCTTCTTTTTTGCATCAACATTTTGGTTTTTCCTGATAATTTGTTTACATGCAACTTGTTCTTAGACCCAGCTAATTTTGTTGCTGTTTCCATAAGAGCTTTGGTTACTTTTCTGTTAACTTCAGAAATATCCACTTCTTCCGATGTTAGGCCTTCTAAAGCAGAGAATCTGTTCTTCAGTTCCAACTTGAAAGTATTATGGTGTTTTTTAAGGTTGGTTATGTCAATACATTTTGTTTGTCTTATGAGCTTGCCACGTTCCAGTTTAGTGTTGAGGTGCATCTTACATCTCACCAATCTATGGTCACTACCTGTGTTGAACTTGTTTAGCACACTGCAGTCTTCGATGACGAATTTTTTGTTACACATAATAAAATCAATTTCACTTGTCGTCCCAATTGGATGTCTCCATGTCCATTTCCTGTGTGGCTTTTTCTTGAAAAAGGAATTCAAGATGAAAAATCCTTCTGCCTCTGCAAACTCAACGAGAGTATTTCCACGCTGGTTTCTGTTGCCGTGACCGAATTTACCTACTGAAGTTTCATTCTGTTGCCGTTGCCCTATTTTTGCATTGAAATCTCCCATAATTATCTTCAAGTGCTGCTTACCTTTATTATTTAGATGACTAATTTCCTCATAAAATTCTTCAATTTCTTCTTCAGGATGACTTGTGGTGGGTGCATAAGTTTGAATAATCTGAGCCTGGTATCTTCTCGATAGTTGGATAACGAGTCGTGCAGCTCTGTCAGAGGAACTTTCAACTTCTACCACTTTATCCTTCAGTTTCTTGTTTATTATAAATCCAACACCACTAGTTCTGCCAGTATCTGTCCCACGATAATAGAAGAGATGTCCACTTTTCAGTTCAATGAGATCTTCTCCTTTTCTCCTTACCTCACTCAGCCCGACGATGTCCCACTTGATCCTTTGTAGTTCCTCTTCCAATTCAAGAAGCCTTGAATCAGAAGATAGGGAGCGTCCGTTGTAGGTAGCCAAGGTCAGCATCAAATGGCAGCCTAGTCCGGTCCTCCGGGGATTCTTAGCACCCTCTGCCTTCATGTCGCACTGGCCGCTGCCTTGGCCAGGTACATTCCAGCTGCCGGAGACTGAGGGCCAAGATTTAAGTTGTAGAGTCATTTTGGAGGTGTTTGGCCATAACTCACCACGCTGGCCAAGCGGGTTGGTGAGTGTGGGATAGCATTTCCTCTGATCCCGATGGTATAGTTATACCGCTATTTGCGGTCGTCAGAGCCCCTTTAGTGGGAACAGGATGCACCACGAGAAGGCGGGGTTGACATTTGTCAAGGAGAGGCTGTGATGTTACGCATCACCTGACCTTACAAATACAACATCCATGAGTCACCGGGATTCGAAGCCGGACACTTTACGCGCGAATGGACGGAAGCCAGCGCTTAGACCACTGCGCCACCGGGGCGCCGGTTAATTTTCGAAAGGGAATCAAAATTTGACCTCGTATCCGTGTGATAGTCTGGAATGTTTACAAAAAATGTTATGACAACAATTTAGCTGAAAATGTCCACAGAACTGTAGGTACTGCTGATTTTTCAAACCGGATGGTTAGCTTCGGTGGCGTAGTGGTTTAACAGCTGGCTTCTGACCGTTCGTCAAAAATTGGGACCGGGTTCGAGTCTCGGTGAGGCATAGACTTTGTGTTGTCCTATGACACTTTCTCTCTCTCTCTTTCCTGGAACCAATGACCCTAAATTAGGAACAGGCGACTGCATGCATATAGCCCTTCGAGTTGCACATGATGGTGCAACTCGAAGGGCTATATGCATGCAGTCTATGTGTTTTTGCGAGATGGAGAGCCATCTCGCAAAAACACCTAGAATAAATCATTCTGTTTGTATCGGTATATCTCACTATCAGCTCTAGTCCAGTTTGAAGAATTGTTTATCCGTTGGGCAGTTTCAAGTACGGGAAGGATGATCGATACATACCATTTTGGGGAGAGTAAACAACCGCCATGATCAACTCATTGTGCTTCAAGTAGTTGCCAATCCCTAATTTAGGGCCACTTGTTCCAGAATAGGGAAGGGTCTAGCGAGTGCAGTCAGACAAACGCGCTATTTACTGCTCGCTGAGATTCGTACCCGGATCTATATCGGAATAACGGTTAGCAGCCAACGGCTTGTACCAATCAGCAAAAGAGGCAGCTGTTCGTTTTCCAGAGCATAATTTTGCCTCTAGGTGGCATAAATACACATGGGGTGTTTACCATATAATTGATTTTACTTCTTATCACTGCTCCAAATAACACGACTGAATCTCTGCTCCCAAAAGTCGTTCCTGAAACATTATGTTTCCGTCGCACAGTCTCCACTATGAATTTCCACGCACATTTTCTGCTTTAAATGATACACAATTTTCCCACTGGGCGTAAATATTTTCCCTATTTCTTTGCTTCTAAAAATGCAATTTCATTTGTTTTCTTTCGTCATAATCTTAACCAGCGATTGTTTTTATTTTATATTGATATCAGCCACTGGGACAAACATTTGCATACATTTTCTGTCTCTAATAATCATTTTCTAATTACGCCTGAGCCGCTCCATTTGCGTAGTAGCCTAAGCGCTGGCTTCTGACCATTCGCACGAGATGGGTTCAAGTTCAAATCCTGATAAGGCATGCTTGATTTACATGACTGGCTTTCTTATTTCCTTGGACCAGTGGCTCAAATTTAAGCACGAGCGACTGCTTGTAGCTCAAAGCTGTCGTTAAACCCCCAATAAAATAATAATAATACCCGCTTTCTTCAACTGTGAAACGTAAACTTATTTCTATTCATGTCCATATCTGCGTTTCTGAAAATCCAATTACAGAAAATGATTTCTATCGTGATTCAGTTTGCCCACGGGGTGCAAATAAATACAGTACATTTGTATTAGTCTGGTCTCCGTTTCTCAGTGGTTAATTTGAAAACTGTTTTAGCAACGGGCTGCATTCTCTATGACAAGACTTCGTTAGTAATCATGTACCGTTTCTTACAAGATTTCACATACCGATAAATGTTAACATACTAAATTTTGTAATGCTATATATTTGTTTGTGCCAAAAGAATTGTTCATTGCAGCCGAAAATTCAGGGGCATTCCTCTTGTTTGTCTGCCCTGAACTGAAAAGTTTTACAGACTTCTCATTAGTGCTTTACTTCGAACCGAAATTATCCAAATATTCTAGAATACTTTAAATTTTTACCTCTCTCTTTGGAAAAAAACCAAAATCGATATGTTGCGTAGTATTGCGTTAAACTCCGGCATTGCGTACAATATCCCAGGTAAAGTTTTTTACGTTTTCTCAAATACGCTGTTGCAAAAATTACTATATACAGGGTGTCCACAATGTCTTGTTAACCACCACCACCCGTAATAAGAAATGTAAGTGAGCTATGTATCTGTTATATGATGTATATGTTGAGTTATGGTCTGTATTGTGTTTATTTGCAGATTAAGTACCGGAACCATGTGTGATACCAGCGAATACATTCTGGAACAGCGGATTGTTGTCAGGTCTTTGTACACAAACGTCCGCACACAGGGAAAACAATGCGTGACGTGCGTGCCGATTTCCAACAACGATTCGACAAAGATGCCCCTCCAAAACAGACTCTTCTGCGGTGGGAACATAAACTCTTCGAAGCAGGCAACATCAAGGATAAACCACGAACGGGAAGACCATCAACCAGAGTGCAACAATGTCAAGCGGTCGAGGAATCAGTTATCAGGTCACAGACGAAGTTGCTCCGCAAACAATCAGCGAAGCTTGGAATACCACGATCGACACTGCATAAGCACATGAAAAATGACCTGAATTTGCACGCATATCACCCGATGTTCTTTCAGGAGTTATCAGACATCGATTTAAACCACAGACGGGATGCATGTGCAGTGATGCTTCAGACATTTGCCACAATCCCAAAACGTGGAAAGGTCATTTTCAGTGACGAATGTGCGATATACCGCAGCTGTCGATCACGGAACGTTGTGTTCTGGTCCAAAGAAACCCCACATTATGTCGAAGAATTGGAACATCATCCTCCACATGTCATGATATGGGCTACAATGAATAGTCGACATCTATTTGGACCGTACTTCTTTGATGGTCCAGTGAATCAGACAACTCATCTGGACATGCTGCAAAACTGTTTTGTGCCACAACTTGGAAATCTTGGCATTCTGAATGACGTATGGTTCCAACAGGATGGGGCACCCGCCCATAACGCAATCGCTGTTCGGGAATACCGAAGTCTTTCGGGATCGTTGGATCGGCCGAGGTTCGGCAGTGCTGCCCGCTCCACTTGAATGGCCACCTCGAAGCCCAGATCTCTCAACGTGTAATAATGCCTTTTGGAGTTTCATAAAGGAGGTTGTTGCACAGAAGCGCTACCAAACCACTGATGAACTTAAAGAAGCAGTGAGACGTGCTTTCTCTCGTGTCACCCAGCAACTGCTTCGGAAAATGTCCCACAGAACATGGCGTAAAATTATACTCTCTCACGAGAATGACGGAGCCCAAACGGATCCACTGGATGTTTAAGGATGCCTCAACATATAACTCAATATATACATCATACAACAGATACATAGCTCACTTACATTTCTTATTACAGGGGTAGGTGGTAGCAAGACATTGTGGACCCACTATACTTTGTTGTTGCTTTCCCTTATGCGAAGTGGTGTTATTTCCACTCTTTACTTACGCCTTAATATAAAAGAGATAAAAATAACCTCGAGCAAAAGCGATCGTTTCAGGTCACGTCTTTTCTATTTCGTGTTTGAGATCACATTTTTATTACTCTGATTTCGCCGACTTCTAAAAGTAAATGTTACCCCTGTTTGTTAATTTATGAACCAACGTTTTACGAGTGATCAAGGAAAACATGTTTCTTTTTTTCTCAAGCCCAGCAACAGCGTAATAAAGCTAGGTTAGCACATGAAAAGCTTCTGATGAAAAGGAAAAAAAGGTAAAAAAGTACAAATGCGCTAGTTGCGTGAAAATCTTCAAAAAAACGAGAGAGAGAAGTTGTTGTATCCGGTCTTGCGATAGTTGCATCCGATCCGACTTCAGGTGTTTTTTTGACGCAAGAGAGAGAGAGAGAGAGAATGCCCGGGACTCGAGAATATCGGATGTGTGTGAGCCATCAGGAAAAGCATCACCGAAGATCGAATTGACCTTTTCAGAGAATAAAATAAACGAATTAAATCGAGAATAAGTAATGGGCCTTGGAACCACGGGGTTATGAAGCCATGAAATCGGATTTGAGTTAGGTCACGATATAGACTTACACATGCAAAATCCTTTCGATTTTAATTTCATTGCTTTGTCAGCGAGTGATCTACAGTGGGCAGTAGTACAACTCTGTGAATGATAAAGTGTATATCTGAAATAGTGAGCTTCAAGTGCTTGTTTGCACTGGGGAAATCCAAGAGAATGAACTAATATTTCAAATGCCAATTGTTATAGTTTATAAATACTCAATGGGGCTTTTTAAGAAACATTCAGTAGTTAGACAAACACATTCCATAAATCTTGGCTTTAAGTTTCTGAAAGAATCACTTTCGGTGATATTTCTGTTCTAATCATCCTGTCCGTAAATACAGTATGTTCCGTCAACTCTACGTAAGAACGGGAACCAATTACAAATTTAGCAACTATACATTGGAGTTTAACTAACGACCACACACACACACACAAGTGTGCCACAATAATGCCGCGGAAGAAATTCACATCCAGAATACCTACTACACTGCTACGAAAGCTGTAGCATTTAAAATTATCAGTTATATTTTATTTGTATCGTTTCCCTGTTAATATACTGCAAAGATGCTCGAGGTCTAGGTTTTTATTCAGATTTTGTATTTTCACAATTAATTTTTATATTGCGGTTTAGCCAAGTTTTCGTTATGCAGCGACATGGCCCTTTGAATTTCTGTATTATTTAAATATGTTATAGTAAGTCAAAAGAAACCGTGATGGTATCTACTGCGCAGGCGCTTCAGTGCTGGCGCAGCTGATGTCAACAGAACACAAAGAATAGCTGCAGACTCCACGGAAGTCTCCGGTTAAAAAACAGAGGAATAAAAAAAGATACTTTTTTTAGAAAGTTGAATGTTTTCCCACATCTACGTACATGTACATTCTGCCTGTGAAACATTCGAAAACAACAGATAAATTGTTCCCATAGAAAGAAAAGATCGTATGATTTTTTCTACGACTATTCTGTACATTTCAGCCACTTTGAGAGCAAAATGCACAGTTAGAGGAAAATAATAAATCGTTGTCATGGACACTATGCTATCGAAAAATATTTTTCCATTTCGTCTTTCAGAAATAGTTAAATCGCGACAAACACAAATTAACGGTTACGCAATTTAGCAATAACATTATGCACTAAACAAAATCTTAGAAATGCGTAAAAAATCCTGGGCATGTCAATTCAGAAAATATATATCGATATCGTGATATGTACGAATAGGCAATTTGATCAGCAAATGTAGCAATTAGGCTGCATGAAAACCTAGAAAATATTTGTAAAAATTATATTTTAACGCAAAATAATTTTTTCTTGTTGAGAGGAAAATATTTTAGCGCTACAGTAGCTGAAAAACTGTTCAATACGAATTGTGGAAAATATCCGAAAATATTAAATGTGCTTGCGATTTTCGTACATGAAAGCCATTTTCCTTATCCGGCTTTACAAGCAGAAATATCATATATACAGTTTGTGCATGTACGTTTCAACAGTCATTCAAAAGCTCACTCAACATCACAACATTTGAGCATAAATATTGAATTCGCATGTTTAAGCATTTTCATGTAAATAATTTCGAAGTTAAAGTTTTGGTTTAAATAAAATACAAAATGATGTTTTTCAATTTAATTCCACGGACAGGGAAGGAAAATAATGATCTCCAAAATATTAACAAACACATAAATGAAAAATAATCACGGCGGGAACAGCCCGAAATTACCTGAGTTACAGAGAGCTGATTTACATGCGGGGATTGTTTTCACAGTTAGGCGAGAAGAAACCGTTCGGTGAACTTCTAACGATGTTTTGAAGTGCTGCGTCGCTTCTTTTGCTAATTATGTAGATCCGTGTCCTAAATTCCCACGACTAGACGAAGAGGAAAAGTCGTGCGTAAACCGAGGTATTAACAGTATAATGCAGCTTGTTTCTGAAATTACTGACTATATCTCAATGACGAGGAAACTACGGCTCAGAAAAGCACTCGAAGTGAAAACGAAAATAAAAGAATAAAAGTAGAACAGGCGAGAAGAAACCACATGCTGTAATACGACGAGAAAGGGAAGACACTCGTTATAAGCGTTGAATAGCCGTGAACTGCTGAGATCGCATAATGATCGTCTGCGCTTCGAAGCCCGCGGGTCTTGCTAGCTACAGTGGGTAGGGCAACCAACTTCACTTCAGCGCAGAGAAGCATTCTGGGCAGTTATTTTACTTCCTGCTAAAAAAACAAATGGAAAAAGAAAGGAATTCAGTTAAGTAGAAATTAATAAGCTAACGCAGTTGATCATATTGAAACAAACTGTAAATCTTTAGATTCTGAAACAGTGGAAATCGTAAACGCACGAGCAAAATGTGTCGCAATTTGCAAGATACATTAAGTTTTTGAACACACGTGCTACAGATTTGCGTATTTGTTCTTATTTCCCAATTAAAGTTTTTGTTTCTTACAGTTTAATGACGCTGTGTAGAGATTTCAAGCCATACGCAAACGTTCGAGGTCAGACTTGTGTGCCCGTGTCAATATAGTAATACACTGGCGTGCAAAAATTAAGGACGAGACGGTTTTTCGAATGTAACGTTGTGCAGAAGTGCTCCACATCGACCCAAATCATACCATAAGATCCCCAAGATGTAAGAATATGGAGAAGTGAGCAAAATCGTCTAAACAAGGAATCCAAAGGATACAAAGGCACTTTATTGAAAAGGTAGCTTCGAGCACAACTGGACAGAAGACAGAAACGTCCATGTGACAGGAGGCTGTCAAGAAAAATCCAGTCCTTAGTAGTGGATATGATCACCCCTGACTGCGTTGCAGGATTTACAACGTCTGTCCAGGCTGAGGACCAGGTTGTCAAGGAGCTGTTGAGGCATCGCGGCCCATTCCTCCTGTAGCGCCAATCGCAGATGCGGAATCGTTGCTGGCGGCTGGTGACGTGTGGCCAAGCGTCTCCCAAGCAGGTCCCACACGTGTCCGATTGGATTTAGGTCCGGGGACCTTGCGGGCCAATCCATGCGTTGAATATCTTCACTCACCAACAGCTCTGCGACAGCCACTGTACGATGAAGTGTAGCGTTGTCGTCCATAAAGAGGAACTCAGGACCCACGGCACCTTTAAACAGACGCACGTGAGGCATGAGAACCTCGGTACAATAGCGGACACCAGTGACAGAACCTCCTTGGAAGATGTGGAGGTCAGTACGGCTACCAAGCATGATACCGCCCCAAACGAGAACTCCTCCACCTCCAAACCAGTCCCTTTCGATGATGTTGAAGGTGTGAATGCGTGTTTCCTGCTCTCTTCAGATGTGTATACGTCCAGAATCGCTAGGTCAGACTAAATCGGCTCTCATCTGTAAAGAGAACTTGACCTCATTGCTGATGTGTCCAGTTCTTGTGTTCCTGGCACCTCAGAAACCGCCGTCTCCGATGAGCAGGCGTTAATGGCACACACCGTACTGGTCGTCGTGCAAAGAGACCACCTTTGTGCAGCCTCCTGGCCACGGTAAAACGCGATAACGGATGTCCAGTTGTATGTTGCATGTGCCTTACGATTTCTCCCGCTGTCTGCCGTCTGTCTCTTCTCGCCTGTAGGACAATACACCGGTCGTCCGCTGCCGTGGTTGCTCGTGGAAGACCACTGCTAAACTCTCGGACAGCTGTCCCTGTCGTTTGAAATGCTCTCCAAGCTCGTGAAACGATGCTGTGAGCGATCCCGAACTCCTCGGCCACACTAGTCACACTTCGACCTTCTTCCAACTTCCCAATGACGCGACCTCGGGTAAAGTCATCCAGATGTCGTCTACTGGATTGCCTTTTGGCCATATCACACTGTGGCAGCAACTCGACGTCGTTCAAACTGATGTACACCGTGCAACAGCTTTCACTGAATTGCTGAGCATGATAATGATGATCATATGTAGAGGATTTTTTAGGAAGGGAGTGTCTTTCCCCAGGTCTTAAACAACCCTTAGAAATAGGAAGCTAGGAGATTTGGGCTACAGTGCCCGATAAGAAAGTGACACGGAAACAAAGTAGAAAGGGGGAAGAAGATGCCCTTATTTATTACCGGGGGACCAGTACCTGAGGTCCGACGGCTTAACGTGCCCATCCGACGCACGGCGGATGTTTAGTGGATCGAGCGTTCGCACCTGCCTGGGATCAAACCTGAAGTACTTTCCGTGGCAGTCACGAACGTTGCCCACTAGGCCACCCGCGGCCCCGAATTGCTGAGTGTACACCGCCCATGTGCTTTATACCCTTTCGACACTCCCCTCACCCTCCTACGTCATGCTGCATATATGCGCATGCCCTACCGTATCGAACCCTAGTCTATCTCCTGAGTGGTCTTTCGGTCCGTTCTGCCTGCTCATTCCGCTGTTATGCTAATTTCTCCTCTTCATTCTTAATTTTTGCACACCAGTGTACAATACAATAACGGTCTTTAAAAATTAAAATTAATAAAAACGACTCGTAATAAAGCGCGCTCTCCCACTCATTGTAATCTTAAATGAATACAATTTAATATAGGGGGTCAAGACAGCGCCAGCATAAAGTCCTTTCCACAAGAGTTACAAAATTTTAGGGGTGAGCTCAAAATGTCTCAAATGAATAAGTAAGCAAGCCTAGATAAACGCTAAAAAGTCCGCCTAACCAATTTTGAACTGGGGTATTTGCCAAATGAGGGTACATAAAAAAAACTTGAATTCTAAAAAAAAAAATTCGTGCATAAAGAAAATTTGGTTTATAAAAAAACTGTTAAAAAATGAAGATAATTTTGAATGGGGAGGGTCCCATTCAAAATTAGCTTCATTTTTATTCCTCCCACCTATGAAGAACAGAAAGTATAGGCTTAAGAGGAGATTAGTGTCTCCTTGAAGAGCTCAGAAGTTTTTTGAGCTTGCGAATTGTTGTCAAGTTCTTTATGTGAAGAATAAGAAGCAGATCTCTTACGAGCCGCGGATGACCTAGAGGTCAACGTTCGTGACTGTCACGGAGGAACCTCAAGTTCGGTTCGATTCCAGACAGGTACGAATACTCGAACCACTAAATATCTGCCGTGCGTCTGATGGGTACATTAAGCCGTCGGACACCGGGTACTGGCTATCCGGTAATAAATAAGAGCGTCTTCCTCTTCCTTTCTACCACGCTTCCGTGTCACTTTAGCCCAAATCTTCTAGCTTCCTATTTCTAAGGGTTGTTTAAGACCTGGGTCAGACACTCCCTTCCTAAAATCCTCTACATATGATCTGATCTGATCTTTAAAGTTCCTTGGAGTGAGAACTCAATGAAGACTTGAAAGGCAAATAATCTTTCCCGGCAGCCCTAACAAATCTATGTATTGCTACAGGATGAGCGAGCAACACAGAGACCTTAGGCACCTCAGGAGATTTCACATGTAACAAAAAAATCCCGTGGGGTTGTGGCCTATAGGATGCTTCATACGATTAAGGTTTTTCGCATGGAATCCCTTGGGAGGGAACGAATGCACTCCTCGTCAGTAACTGAAGGAGGAAGACCTTTGAGGATAAATTGATGGTGCCTGGATTTACCGACCATTACCTTTTGAAGGAACTCAAGGAAGAATTGCTTTGATCTTATCCCAGGTCGTTTCATGCCTCTCAATTTATAACTCTGTCTGATTAAGACTTCCAGCTTTCATTCTGGAGTGACGATTAGCTTTAAATAATGAACGCGCCCGATTCGTGTGCTACATTCATGTCTTCTGTTTCACTCAATGGTTTTCGTGAGACCTACGGTTTTAAGGGAAACTAAAGACAACACAATGAAAAAAAAAATCATTTCAACATTTCAGCGTTCAGCTATTCAACTGAACGGGAACAGGCACATGCATAAACGGTGAAACCGCCCAGACGGCAAGGCTCGAACCAGTGAATATTTTTGAACATATTTTTTCCCTAAATTTGTGCGTGGTTATCATGTGCATTTTACATATAGTTATTTTTTAGGTGTGTGTACTAAAACATTGTGTGACTTAGAAGCTGGCAGATAATTACTGAGATATTTCGGAAGTAACGGTGAAACGTCTCTACATCTAATAGACTCACGCCTGGACTTTCCCAAGCATAGATTGGATCACGATTCAAGTAGGCAGGACCAGAAGGGGGATAGTGATAAAAAAATGTCTTCTTAATTTTATTTTAATTTCAATCAAACTGCAATCGCAGAGCGAAAGAAAAATAGACGCAAAATATTTCAATAATTTTAGAGACTAAAAATATTTCAATAAGTTTAGTATTCCTTTATTTTTTTTTTATTTTAAGATCTATTTCACTTATTTCAAGTCAAAATAGATCTTCAGATAAAAAATTAAAGGAATTTCACACCATTATATTTTATCTTAAGATCTATTTCACTTATTTCATGTCAAAATAGATCTTAAGATAAAAAATTAAGGGAATTTCACACCATTATATTTTATCTTAAGATATAATTTCACTTATTTATTTTTCTTGTTTTAAAAAATGAAGTACCGACCTTGCTTGCTATCGCTCACCGAAGTAATTGCCTACGACCTCAATTAAAGACAGTAATCCCTAGAATTAAGTAAAACTTCGCAGCAAGGACTAACAAGTACTGTAATTAAATGAAAATGAAAAGTTAATAACATTGACATCGTCACTGCGTTTGTACTACGTCTTGCATTACGATTCAAAATGTTGGGCCCAGACAACGAATGTCACTTTCTGCCGTCGTTGGGGATATGGGTGGCTGTAATGGGAGAGAGAGGAAGAGAGAGGGAGAAAGAGTGAGAGAGAGAGAGAGAAACTGTAAAACGGTAAAATTTCTATTAAAATTCTGAATAAGATCTTAAAATATAACTGTGTATTTTGAGGAAATCAACTTTCGTGTGCAATTTTATTTGACCTTTTCCTTTACGAAATTAAATTTCGTTTCATTTTATCCGCTGCTGTGAATTCGTAGTACGAGAGATATTATGAGGAACAGCCATCAGTTATACTGAATATGTCACAAATTAATCCCCATTTTGCCAGTCGACATGTTCTTTTTTTCTTTAATTCATCATTAAAATGCTAAACCTTCTAGCCCAGGTCCAACCCAGGCCAGGTTTCTACATAAGCTATAAAGGACCCCCACGAATACCCAAGTCTATAAAGATATCATCATCATCATCATTGTCAACCATTATCAATCCACTGCTGGACGAAGGTCTCCCCAAGTTTCCTCCACAACGGTCTGTCTTGTGCCAGTCTCCTCCATGTCACTCCCGCATACTTACGAATTTCATCCACCCATCTCCCATGTGGTCTTTTTCTGGGTCTTTTCCTGTCCCTTGGAATCCAATCTAAAATTTCGGCTGTCCATCTATGGTCTGTCCTTCTGGCAGTATGTCCAGCCCATTGCCATTTCAGGGATTTAACTCTGATCATGATGTCTTCCACTCTCGTCATTTTTCGGATCCACGAGTTCCTCTTCTTATCTCTCCTGGTTATACCAAGCATGCACCTCTCCATGCTTCTTTGAGTTGTCTGCAGCCTTTGTATGTCTCTTTTAGTTAAGGTCCACGTCTCTGCACCATACGTAAGCACTGGAAGGATGCATTGATCAAACACTTTTCTTTTAAGACATAATGGCATATTGCTCTTGAAAATTATGCTGTTTCTTCCAAAAGCTCTCCAGGCAAGTTTTGTACGCCGATTAATTTCTTCATCAATGTGACCCTCACTTGATATCTGCTGTCCAAGATAAACATACGTATCTGTTATCTCCAGTTTTTCTCCATCAATCGATAAATCTTCATTTCTTGTAAAAGCATTGAACATCACTTTTGTCTTCTGAAAGTTCATTTTTAATCCCACTTCTTTACTCTTGTCAGCAAGTTCCTGGATCATACTCTGCAGCTCTGATGGGGTAGTTGCAAAAATGACTACGTCATCAGCAAAACGAAGGTGGGTTAGATAATCTCCATTAATCTTTATCCCTTTGTTTTCCCAGTTCAGTGATTGAAAGACATTTTCCAATGTGGCATTAAAGAGCTTCGGAGATATGGTGTCACCTTGTCTCACTCCCTTTCCAATTTTTATGTGTGTTGTATTTTCAAACAGCCGAATCTTTGCACTTGCATTTTCATAGATGTTATTAATAATATTAATGTATGCATCTTCAATACCGCAGGACTTCAGAGCCGTGGCAACCGCTGATGGCCTCACCGAATCAAAGGCCTTTTCATAATCGACAAAAGCCATGCACAATGGAAGTTCATACTCCTCGCTCTTTCAATTAGTTCTCTCAGTACGTGGATATGATCTATTGTGCTGTAGCCACTCCTGAATCCAGCTTGTTCTCTCGGTTGAGCCATGTCCAGTGTTATTTTCAAGCGGTGTGAAAGAACTTTTGTGAAGATTTTATAAACCACTGATAGGAGGCTGATAGGTCTGTAGTTCCTGAGATCCTCAATGTCACCTTTTTTATGTAGCAGGATCATTGTAGCATTGTTCCAATCCTCAGGAATCTTCCCTTCATTAAGGCATCGAGTGAAAATTTGGGCGAGTACTGTTTCAATTTCTCCACTTGCTTCTTGTATGATGTCTATAGTAATTCCATCTTCTCCTGGAGCTTTCCCCCGCTTCATGTTCTTGATTGCATGAGCAACTTCTGCTGGGAGGACTGGAAGAACTCTGGTACCTTTCATGATGTCTGGAGTACATGTATCATCCCTTTCATATAATTTGGAGTAGAAATCTTTCACTCTTGTCAAAATTTCGCCTCTATTTCTTGTTATAGAACCATCTTCTTTTCTCAGAGCCATAATCTGTTTTCTTCCCTTACTGAGATGTCCCTTTGCTATCTTTAGGCTTTGGTTGTTTTCAATTGCTTTCCTCACTAGCTCACAGTTGAATTTCCTTACGTCTTCAGTGATACTTTTTCGTGCTGTCTTGCATAGCTCTATATATTCCACTTTGGAAGTCACATCTTCTTTAGTTGTCCTCATCTCTCTTCTTTTTTGCATCAACATTTTGGTTTTTCCTGATAATTTGTTTACATGCAACTTGTTCTTAGACCCAGCTAATTTTGTTGCTGTTTCCATAAGAGCTTTCGTTACTTTTCTGTTAACTTCCGAAATATCCACTTCTTCCGATGTTAGGCCTTCTAAAGCAGAGAATCTGTTCTTCAGTTCCAACTTGAAAGTATTATGGTGTTTTTTAAGGTTGGTTATGTCAATACATTTTGTTTGTCTTATGAGCTTGCCACGTTCCAGTTTAGTGTTGAGGTGCATCTTACATCTCACCAATCTATGGTCACTACCTGTGTTGAACTTGTTTAGCACACTGCAGTCTTCTATGACGAATTTTTTTTGTTACACATAATAAAATCAATTTCACTTGTCGTCCCAATTGGATGTCTCCATGTCCATTTCCTGTGTGGCTTTTTCTTGAAAAAAGGAATTCAAGATGAAAAATCCTTCTGCCTCTGCAAACTCAACGAGAGTATTTCCACGCTGGTTTCTGTTGCCGTGACCGAATTTACCTACTGAAGTTTCATTCTGTTGCCGGTGCCCTATTTTTGCATTGAAATCTCCCATAATTATCTTCAAGTGCTGCTTACCTTTATTATTTAGATTACGAATTTCTTCATAAAATTCTTCAATTTCTTCTTCAGGATGACTTGTGGTGGGTGCATAAGTTTGAATAATCTGAGCCTGGTATCTTCTCGATAGTTGGATAACGAGTCGAGCAGCTCTGTCAGAGGAACTTTCAACTTCTACCACTTTATCCTTCAGTTTCTTGTTTATTATAAATCCAACACCACTAGTTCTGCCAGTATCTGTCCCACGATAATAGAAGAGATGTCCACTTTTCAGTTGAATGATATCTTCTCCTTTTCTCCTTACCTCACTCAGCCCGACGATGTCCCACTTGATCCTTTGTAGTTCCTCTTCCAATTCAAGAAGCCTTGAATCAGAAGATAGGGAGCGTCCGTTGTAGGTAGCCAAGGTCAGCATCAAATGGCAGCCTAGTCCGGTCCTCCGGGGATTCTTAGCACCCTCTGCCTTCATGTCGCACTGGCCGCTGCCTTGGCCAGGTACATTCCAGCTGCCGGAGACTGAGGGCCAAGATTTAAGTTGTAGAGTCATTTTGGAGGTGTTTGGCCATAACTCACATACCAGTCATTAATTTTGGGTCATTGTTTCCAAGGAATGCTTAAGAATATTCGAGAAAATCAAAACAGATATCTGAAACGCCCATATAATGTCGTAGTGAGCTGTATCTGACCAAAAAGGATTTTTTATGTCGCGTCTTTGGATGTGCAGGTACTGATGCAAATTGTTTTGTGGGAAAATTATGCGTTACGAAAAGTTTGAAATTATATGCAAAATATTTCTTAAAACGAACTCTGTGCGACACAAAAAGTATTTTTCAGATCGGACTTTTATAGCATAAAAGCCATTTTGACGGCGGCAGAAATTAAACCTGCATCCTTCTGCTCCGGAGCCGAATGTTTTTCCAATTAAACTACAACGACGAAATTTGTCGCTGCAACTTTGCTGTCTTGATATGTGTGTCACCTCTCAGGTAGTACGTCACACTTTTAGAAACAGAGATACTGTGTGTGTGTGTGGGGAGGGGGGGTGCAAGAGGCTTTTACACACCATTAAGGGGAAACTGAGTATTACTTAAAGAAAATATAAACGCAAAGTTTTCTTTGTTGAAAATGCCGTATAGAAGGAAAGAATTGTTTCAACTTGATTCTCAGAAGCAATGATACGTAATCAAATTCATTTTGAATTCGATAACGTCTGCAACTATGCCCCCTTCCCCTTCTAGAGGGGAAGTTATGCCTGCCCCCGAAATAATAAAGACACTAAAACACAAATGCCATCGGTTTCACAGTTCGGTATTCCCAATGCCGAAAGAACTTCTTAAATAAGACTAATAGGTACAGAGAAAAGATCCACAGGCGGACAAATAAGACTAATAGGTATATTAAATAAGACTAATAGGTATACAGAAAAGATCCACAGCGGACGGAAGGAAGAACAAAAATGATGATAACATATACCCTTTCTTTTTTAGTTTTTTTTTTTTTTTTTTCGAAAGACGCTCTAAAAATTGAATTAATGGATGTCTGAGACTTGAGTTTATAGAAGTAATTTTTTAAAATAAAATTAATCGTACTTTTTGAGTTAGTATGGGGTTTTCTCGATATAAAACGGGACGTTGTTAACTATAGAAATGCTCGACTGCTCTCCAAGTTCATTAATAATGATAAAAAAAATGCGATAAGTAACTACACAGAGACTAAATTGCGCTAAGTTTACTGAAACACGAATGTTCAAAAATGGATGAAGAGACTGGTTTATCGAGGGGGCTATAAGCTTTTCCAGCCATTTGCGAGAAAACTACGCATTATTTGAAGAGGAAAGACCAGGCAATTCTTACTGAAGACTAAAAATGAATGTGTATCAATTCCTTGCAGTTTCAGAGATTAAAAAAATGCAAAGATCGTCAATTTGTTGAATAGCTTTAGATTCTGACAACAAAAGATAAATAAAAGAAAAATACTTGTGACGTGCCGACCCCGCAGGACGCGCACGACATAAAAAGGCAGATAGCAGCAAGATCAAACGTCTGCGCAGCTCATTTGGTAGAGCGACTTGTTCCGAAATAAATGGACACGGCTTCGATCCCCGGTGTGGACCAAAAATGACGGAGAATTTCACTTCGTTATTTTTGGTCCCCACCGGGGATCGAATAATGGCGTACGAACTTCCCGGATGATCCGGCCGTTAAAGATCTCGCAATGGTGTGATGTTCTTTCCACACCGCGAGCCAAGAAAAATAAGAAAATCCCTTCTTCAGCGCTTCGAAAAATAAATGTGTGTGAGGTTGCGTTTCCACACACCAGACTGACTGCGAGTTCTCAAGGGCATGTTCTTAAGCGGATGGCTGCCTACGACGATTCATGGTCACGGCTGACCCGTGGGCCATGCCCCCGGCCTTCTTTCGGGGGGGATGTGACGTGCCTGCCCCGCAGGACGCACACGACATAAAAAGGCAGATAGCAGCAAGAACGAACGTCTGCGTAGCTCAGCTGGTGGAGCGACTTGTTCCGAAATAAGTGGACACGGCTTCGATCCCCGGTGTGGAACAAAAACGACGGAAAATTTCACTTCGTTATAATGGCGCACGAACTTCCCGGATGATCCGGCCGTTACAGATCTCGCAATGGTGGGATGTTCTTTCCACACCGCGAGCCAAGAAAAATAAGAAAATCCCTTCTTCAGCGCTTCGAAAAATAAATGTGTGTGAGGTTGCATTTCCAGACTGACTGCGAGTTCTCAAGTGCACGTTCTTAAGCGGATGGCTGCCTACGACGATTCATGGTCACGGCTGACCTGTGGGCCATGCCCCCGGCCCACTTTCGGGGGCGGGGAGATGTGACGTGCCTGCCCCGCAGGACGCACACGACATAAAAAGGCAGATAGCAGCAATAACGAACGTCTGCGTAGCTCAGCTGGTAGAGCGACTTGTTCCGGAATAAGTGGATTCGCGTTCGATCCCCGTCGTGGACCAAAAATGACGGAGAAATTTACTTCGTTATATACTCTTATATGCACTTTTTACGAAAGCAAGACGAAGTGGCTTTTGCAAACAAGTAGTATTTATGTTTGTTTTTGACTACGCATCTCTCACGCACGATCCTTATTTCGGAGGGTTCTGGGATTTTAAAGTCCCCTGCGAGCAACCCTATGAACTGCAAAGCAGCCGCATATCCCTAACGTAGAACCACTGGATCCAGGGAAAGGGAAGAGACAGTGCCGCAAAGCAAGTATACCCCCCATTCCCCATCATGGACACGAATTCAGGCTTACTAAGATGAACTGTCAGAGGCCACAACTTAGATCCCTGCTTCCGTCGACGAAGGCCGTGAGTAACTCTAATGGGGTGCCGCCCCAGTGGAACAATGGTCTAAGCAATGGCTTCTGATCATTCGCCCAAAAAAGGTTCGGGTTCGAATCCCGGTGAGGCATGGATGTTGTGTTTGTCTTACGGCAATGGGTCTCTCCCTTTCCTGGAACCACTTACTCTAAATTAGGGACGGGCCACTGCTTACAGTCCATTGAGTTGCTCACGGTGGCCGTTAAACCTCCAATAGAAAAAAACAACCTCTAAGGGCTGTAGGACCCATTCCTATTGGGTTGTCGGAAAAGTCATGACGTATTTTAGCCATGTTTTTCAAAGGTCATTTATTGATAGAAAGAACAAAGATCACTCAATGATATAATGCCCGTTTTGTTCGATAATCTTTTTCCATCTTTCAGTGAGCTGCAGAATGCCTCGTTCATAGAAGGACTTGTCTTTCGTGGCGAAAAACTCCACAAGGTGCTGATTTACAGCCTCATCTGAATTGAACGTTATACCACGCAAGAGCTGTTGAAGAGAGCGAAACAAGTGGAAATCTGGCGGCGCAAGGTCAGGCGAGTATGCTGGGTGTGGCAACACATCCCACCCAAGCTCCAATAATTTTTGGCGGGTGATCAAACTTAAGTGTGGTCTCTGGTTGTCGTGATGGAACAGAACACCTTTACGATGAACGAGCTCTGGACGTTTCTGGATGATGGATTCGTTCAAACTGTCCAATTGCTGACAGTACACATTCGAACTGATTGTTTGGTTTCGTGGTAGGAGTTCGAAAAACACGACACCTTTAAAATCCCCCACACTGAGACCAGAACCTTCCGCTGATGAATGTCTGCTTTGGATGTCGTTTGAGGCAAAGCAGCACGTCGGGACCAAGACCGTTTGCACAACACATTGTTGTACACAACCCACTTTTCGTCACTAGTTATCAGTCGTTTCAAAGAAGGATCATTTTCCTCACGTTTAGTGAGCATATCGCAGATTTTTTTGAGCTTCTTTGAGTTCATGAAGAAACCACACATCAAGTTTGCTTGCGTATCCCAGCTTCTTCAGGTGGTCGTGAACGCTTGAATGATGGATGTGCAATATGTCTGCAATCTCTCGTGTAGCGTAACGTAGGTTTGACTCGATCAATGCCTTGATTTCGTCGTCATCAACCTCGGTTGGCCTCCCGGACCGAGGAGCATCGTTGAGGTCAAAATCACCAGCACGGAATTTCGCGAACCACCGCTAGCACTGACGTTCTTGTAGAGCATTATCATCGTACACTTCACGCAACTTTTCACAAGCTTGACGCGCGTTCTTCCCTTTACGGAAGTAAAACAGTAAAATATGGCGAAAATACACAGTTTGGTCTTCCATCTTCAA
This sequence comes from Macrothele yani, assembly GCA_039090855.1. Classification (NCBI taxonomy): domain Eukaryota; kingdom Metazoa; phylum Arthropoda; class Arachnida; order Araneae; family Macrothelidae; genus Macrothele; species Macrothele yani. The sequence goes on from CM077002.1 coordinate 137,912,562, forward strand.
CTTGATGTCAAACCTCCACAAATCAACCTAAGCGCTCACTATTCCTTTTAGACTGCAGCTAGAACGGGAACCTGCCGAATGCCATAGCGATAACAGAGCTGCGCATACCTCTAGTACTTCCAAAACCGCCCAACCGCCATCGGGTGCCAAAATGCGTCATGACTTTTCCGACAACCCAATAATTTAATGAAAGAAGGGGAAACAGCCAATGCCTCAAGACAACAGATCACCCATACAACATCCGGGACTCGAACCCTGGCTCACTCTGACAAATAATCAGACGTCAGCGCTTAAGCCACTGCCCCATGAGGTCGGCCTACCTGTTCTTTCGTGTGTGCGTCGTCATCGCTGCCTCAACACTGTCTGTGTTTCTCCCATCGTGTGAAAATGTATTTTCTATCTGCTTTTCTGTGCGTTGAGTGAAAATACCCGCATTTCCTTTTTCTTTGTGTGTATGTGTGAATTTGTGTACGTGCTGTTTGACATGAGTTAGTGGAATTAATAAGAGTTATGTTTGGAAGTCCTAAGTGCTGCCCCGGGAGCCGAATGGTCAGAAGCCCGGGTCGGGTTTCTGGCAAGTCATCCGATTGAGGCCTGGGCCCGCGTCCTATATGAGACATGGGCTGCTCCCCTCTTTTGGAGAACAAGCTCGGGAACGGGAGATTCCCTTAGTTCTTGAAGCTCGTGGGGTTCTTTATACCCCCCCACACACACACACACCCGGAAAAACGAGTCAAGAAGAATTTGGAAACTTGTTTCTTTGTATGCTCGCTGGTGAACCCGCTAGTTTTTTTTTTTTGTTTTTTTTTTACTTTTAAATACATGTTACCCTTACGAAGGAACTTTATGATCTCCTTTATTTATTTCTTAGTTTAGTGTGTATAGCTTTTTATTTTTAATTCGTATTCTGTACTTGCGCTGGGCGCTGTTCATGGATTCTCATTTTTGCGAATTCCAATTCTCTCCTCGTCCTAGACTTATTTCCAGCAGTTTGGTGAAATCCTGTTGTTTCTTGTCGTTACCACATGCTCGAGCTATTTCATCAGTAAACGCCATCTGGAAAACACACTGCCCATCATTCGGAACTCTGAAGCCGGAACAACTTGGACGATTATCAAGAAGCTCGTGCATCAAACTATTCAACCACCGCCTTGAGAATTGAATAAGAGTAATAATTTATAAGGAGCATATTACAAAATTCCCATTAAATGAATGCGCTTTCAATTAGCGATTTCGCATATCACTCCGCTTTGTTGATATGTGCCTGTGTGCACCCACCATTACGGAACTAAAAACCTAGCTCAAGGTAGCCTACATTTCATAAGGAGTATTTGTTAGAAAAATAATAATTTGGACACTTTAATAACACGGATTGTTTATTCAAAAAATGTGGATCCTTTTGTGTGAAAGGAATGTAGAATAATGACAGAATTGCGTTTTTCTTTTCTTCTAGGAATTGTTACAGTTAGCTCAAAAAATTGTGAATGGTTTTTAATGAGAAGTGGTTGAGAGGAGAATTGTGCAATCTATAATATCTAATATATCAATTAGATACCAACTAAATAAATTCTTCCTGAAATATATAATATGGGTATTTCAGCAACTTATGTCCGATATTACCATTAAGGGTCCTCCATACCTCGTGAAAAATAGCTCAAAACATGCATTTGCAGAACGAAATTACATATATAAAAATCAATTTAGAAATTCCTTTTTTTTTTCACGTGTAGAATAGACATTGAACCATATTTCTGCGTTTCTATATTAGCGTCATTTTGGGGAGTAATATTTTAATTATTACTCCAAAAGTGTAAAATAATGGGCAGACTGACAACTATTTTTAAAAAGTTCCGATTTTGATATGTGCTAGGTTAAAAAGCAGAAAAATAGTTTGATATTTTCTTTCGAAATATAAAAATTTGATAACACATACGAGTGATATGATATATTGATTTTTCCATCTGCATGATGCTATATTTGTTTCATTTTCGCATTCAAACAATACGGGGTATGGAGGACTCTTAAAAGGAACAGAAGCAAAAGCCGAGAAGCCGTACTTGTACATCGGAACATTTTTCTGATAGGCTCTTGAAATTATTGCTTTGATGCATGCACCAAATGCATAGACTAGATCTCTTTCAGAAAATAATCAGAGTTATTCAGTCGACAGAGCAGAAGAAATTATTCATACGCATTATAATTAATCTTATTCAAGAGGAAAAAATAAACCATAAATGCAATAAATGTCCTCCGTTCGTCTTTTCTTGAGCTGTGAATTTCTGTTCTGAAGCTGAAGTATGATTTCATGTTTTAAACATATTATGTTCGAAAAATAAAAACTCTAAAATATTATATCTTTTTTCCTGCTATGCATTTATACGAGGGTTGTATCGAAAGTAATGCAAAAGTGAGCAAACCTTTTTATTAACTGACAGAGGTCGTTCAAACTGCATAAGTTGGTATGGTAACTCTTCCGCTATAGTAACCCTTCTTCTTCATTGCAGATTTGATGGAGAGAAGGGAAGAAGTCTGCTCTGATCTGCTCGAAACTTTTGAAGCCAATGAAGACACATTGTTTTTTCTGATCTGGTGACAGGGGATGAAGCGTGGGAGTATCTTCACGATCCGGAAAAGAAGAATCAGATCATGGAATGGTGTCACACATCTTCACCAAGGCCTAAGAAATTCAAGAGCTAGCGATCAGCACGAAAAGTCGTGGTGACTTTTTTTTTTTTGGGGGGGGGGGTCATTCTCCTTGATATTCAGGAACGTGGACGTACCGTGACCAACGAGCGGTATAAGACACTCAAGAAGCTTAGAGAAGCCATAAAGAGGAAGAGACCGAACAAGAATCTGAAAAGGATCCACATTCACCATGACAATGCGAGACGACACACATCTTTGGCAATAAATTAGGCTAGTCGGTGATCCCCATCCACCGTACAGTCCAATCTGGAGCCCTCCGACTTCCAACTGTTCGGTCCAATGAAGAACAGTCTCAGGGGACAACGATTTGAAGAAACAGACGAGGTTAAAGTGGTTGTGAAGAAGTGGGTACAACAGTTCACATCTGAATTTTTTTCAAAGAGGATTCGAGAGTTGGTTCAACGATGGCGCAAATGCATCGCTTGTGATGGAGACTATGCTGAGTAGTACCTTTGTATAGAGAAAGAGTTACTCTACCAACATGTGCAATTTGAACGACCTCTGTTTGTTAATAAAAAAGTTATGCCCACTTTTGCATTATTTTTGGTACAACGCTCGTAGTCTTTCTTTAGCAGCGGAGCTAGTTTTGCTCATGTTTCTAAAGAGGAGTGATACATGGAACTACTTGAAAGACTCGAGCTTTTGAAGAGCGCTCCCGCTTAATAGTCATGAAATCACTGTGTTCGGAAAAATGCAAATATGTAAATAGTCATATTTCAGTTCCTTCCTTTTCTGGGTTAAGCGTTGACGGACGACTTGAAATAGGTGCTATTGTTTGAATATCCTGGAGAGAAACAGAGCCCAAAATTAAAAATTCTAGGGAAAACAATATGCACGAAATAATTAGAACAAAGTTTTAGATTAACTTCTCAAGAATTTCTAATGTCGTATTAAAACATTAAGAAATTTATTACGTTCACTCTTACAGAAATGTTAAGTGTTACGAAATCATATAAGAACGTAGCAACATGCAAAATGAAATATTATTCTACAACTAATGATGTTCTTCGAAATATTATTTTGCAATAATGTACTTCGAAATACGCATCTAATTACAGAACCTTAATCACAGAGTAGATCGAGGTAATCTTTGAGCAACTGAGGAAGATGCAAACTTTGGATCCCATCAGGAAGCTTCCAGTTGTTGCACAAAATCTTTCGAATGACATATCTGCACGAGTGCTGTAGTGACGGAGGAATCCTGCGACCGTAGAATCGATTTTGAAAAAGTTTGTCATAAAATGGCAGCAACTTTTCCAGGGAAGGAATCCATTCGTATGATGTTTTCTTACCAGCCAGAAGAAGTGTCGCTTCGTGTGGGTTCGACGTGTCTTTAAGGGCAGCACTGAAACAGGCGCACAAGTCTTTAGTCTTGTTGTCGAGCTCTATTGGCTCTACATGGAATATCAATTTATATCTGTTCCACATTTTGATTATTTCGGACAGAATCTCAAGAACGACTTTTGGAATGTAGGAACGTCGCATGTTATGCTTTTCAGACAATATGGCACCATAACGGAGAATTAGCAAGAAGCCTGGCATTAGATTTCCTCCATCTGCTGGAAATAATCGCATGATCCCCGTCAGTGACACAAATCTCGTATTCTGAAAAACCAGCCTACCTTCATTTGCGTGATGCAGTATGTAACATGCGAAGCAGAATGATCTAAGACCTTTTCTAATATTCTGTTCAGGAACTTCAAGGGGCCATTTTACATCAGGAAATGCCATCATTCGATGCAATGGCTCTGCGGTGAAACGCTTAATATTTCCTACGCGTTCTAAAAGTTGTGTGATCAAATAACTGTCGTTTACCTGTCGTAAAAAACATTCTGCCAGTACACCGCGAATAACATAACAGTTCTTAAAGAAACTATTGAATGTCTTTTTCGGTAATTTAAAAAAATCAATGATTTCATAAACTTTTCTTTCAAATAATCTTGGGGTCACAGTAACTTTTAAATCTTCACAGAGTTTCCGAAGTGTCGAAACATAGGATTTATGAAAAAGAAGATAGCCGTGTTTCCTCGGAGAAATTCAATGACTTTATCCAGAGAAACCGTTTCATATTTAGAATCATATGCCGCCTCCATTTGACTACGTAATGGATAATTATCTGCATCTACATTTGAACGCAACGTTCTAGTCTATTCTCGCTTCAGCCAAATATTCGATGTAAGAAAATTGCCTTGACCTGAGTTTCTGTTCAAACAGTTGCTAGAGAATAAATACGAAGCAAAATCTGACGTCAACACTGCAGCTTACTGAAATCGTTTTTAACGCCGTCCAATGGATTTATTGATGATTCTGTTAGATTCAAACATGATATAAGGCTAGCCTTTCCCGTCGTTTACGACTTTGCTTGGGAAGGTATAACTAGGCAAAAGATTGGTGTTCCGAAATCTTCAACTTTATACACTGATACGAATAGTATTAATTAGCATCGTCACCTAAATATGCTTAAGAACATAACAACTAACATATATATATATATATAACATAACATATATATATATATATAACATAACATATATATATATATATAACATAACATATATATATATATATATATTTTTTTTTTTTTGGATTGGAGATTTAGCCAGTGACTCCAGGGAAGGGAAAGAGCCAGTGCCGTACGGCAAACACAGCATCCAAGCCTCACCGGGCTTGGATGTTGAATGCTCATAAGCCAGCGCTTAGCCCACTGCGCCACCGGGACGGCAATTTTCTCCTAGACATAACGTTCGCCGCTAGAGGGTGTAAATGTAGATACTATCGAATCCAAATGCATTTTATTCCATATGATTGCCTCTAAATATCCCAAAGACAAAATTCTTTCTCTTCCTTGATACCATTTATAACGAAGACCATTTGGGGCAGAGTTTCTTTTTAAAATAATGCACAGCTTTTCCACTAGAAGGCGTGTAGTTAAAGTGCGACATCGCCGATATTTGTGATCGTAAGAGTCCGATTTGAAACACTTCTTTTGTTTCTCATAAAGTTGGTGGGAAATGTTCTGCATGTAATTTCTAATTTTTGGAAAAGAACGGTTTTTCCGCTAGGGGACGCAAGTGTATATTGCTACTTGTAACGTATTTACAACAATATTTGCGCCTCTAAAAACTTGATTGAAAAAATTCTTTTGTGATCAGCTACGGCCCACAACAAAAAGTTTTTAACAATACCTTCAGCTTTAAATAATGCATAGTTTTTTCGCAAGGAGGCATAGTTTTATATGTTTGTGGATATATCTGCTTCTTTGAAAAATTCTTTGTGGAAAAAGGCTTCTGGTGTGAAATGTTTTGCCTATAATTTCAAAATTTTCTTAACCAACAAGTTCGGGCATAAATTCTCGTTTCTGTTTACATCATGCTACAATATTTGCGAGTCCAAACACCCGATGTAGAAAACCCATTTTCGGTCAGATATTACTAAATATGAAAATATTCTGTGTGCATTTCTTTTTCTAAATACTGCACAATTTCCACGATAGAGGTGCAAATAATTAATCTGTTTTTCTCGATATCTCTGCTTCTAAAAATACGATTTAAAAAATATTTTAATACAGAACACCATTCACCATGTGAAACAATTGCATGCAATTATGGGGTTTTGCAGTTCACAGTTCTGGCGCTAGGTGGTGTTTGTGTGTACTTGTGTTTATAACCGTATCAATCCCCTTCTAAAAAACCTACTAAAATTTTTCTTTTTCTACTGTATGGCATTCGCTAGAGTAAAGATGAGGAACATTTTTCTCTTTAAATAATACACACCTTTCCCGTTGGGCAGCTGCTTCTGTCCTGTAATGAGCAACTTCTTTGTGCATAGTGACAGAGTCAGTCAATGGTGTTAGAAATTTCACGCGATCGTCGTGCCATCAAGAAGCAATCGTTCAGGCCTGAGAAATGCACAAACGGTGATCAGCAAATGACGCATAATAACACCAGAGGGTGGTCCTTGGGTACATTCAAGAGAAAATGTGCATCCTTGTTTTTTTTTCTATTCGCGGTTTATTTTCCGAGATAGCAGTCTCAAAAGTTTTATGACGTCTTCAAGCAAAAGCCGAATGCCGCCCCGGTGGCGCAGTAGTCTAAGCGATGGCCTCTTATCATTCGTCCGAAAGGGGTCCGGGTTCGAATCCCGGTGAGGTATGGATGTTGTGTTTGTCTCACGGCACTGGATCTCTCCCTTCTCTGGAGCCAGTGACCCTAAATTAGGGACGGGCGACTGCTTATAGTCCATTGAGTTGCTCACGGTGGCCGTTAAACCTCCAATCAAAAAAAAAAAAAAAAAAGAAAGAAAGCCGAACGCCATGCAAAGAAACTCCTTGTGGATTTCTGATACCTGCAAGACTGATTTATGTATCTCAATACTCTCCGAGACCGTACGTCATTCAACAGTTTCTTTCCTTTCAAATGGGGTTTTTACTTTCCCAAGGACACTACAGTAAATTTTTCAATAATGCAACTTAAGGTGGACGTCTAGTGATTTTGCTCCCTGCACTTCCAATGGAAGAACATTTCGATCGTATTTCCTCTGCGAAGAAAGATTTCCCATACTTCAAAATTGGTCCACGGATAAAAAACATCCTAACTTAAATTGTACAATCGGTGTCTTTTGCAAAAAGCTTTCCTGAACTACACTATATTGACAAAAGTCATCCGACACCCCTTCAAAAGGAAATGAACGGATCCACTGCGTTGTTAAGATGCGCGTACAGCTGCAAACGGTATAAAAACAAGCCTGCAGCTGACTGCGATCAAATCGCACTGCGAGGTTGAGTGAAAATGTCGCGGCGGGAGAGAACTGACTTTGAGAAAGGAAAGATTGTTGGGCGTTATATTAATGGGTTCTCCATAAGAGAAACCGAGAAGCGTTTAAACATACCCAAGTCAACTGTTTTGGATGTACTGAATATGTGGAAGACCCATGACGTGTCTGAAGCAGCAAAACGTACCGGCAGATCAAAGAAAATCAGTGATACAGAACTTCGAAGCCTCAGGAGAGTCGTTCTAGCTAATCGACGGAGTACTGCACAAGACCTCAGTGTACAAGTGAGTAATAGTGCTGGAACCTCAGTATGTACACGTACCATTCTCAGAGAACTTCATTCCATGTGTTACCGTGGTCGTGCGGCGGCTCATAAGCCTTTCATCTCCACTCCGAATGCTACTCGTCGTTTAGCATGGTGTAAAGAACATTTATCGTGGACGGTAGATCAATGGAAATAGGTCTGATGGACTGATGAATCCAGATACACGATCCATCAGTCTGATGGGCGTGTGTGGGTTGGCGGCAGCTGGGAGAACGCTGTTTACCACAGTGTACTGTCCCTACGGTTAAGTTTGGAGCTGGCAGTGTACTCGTGTGGAGGTATTTTTCGTGGTATGGTCCGGCCCTTTGGTTATCTTGGATAAACCTGTTAACCAGCACGTCTACCTCGATATTCTGGACAATTATACCCTACCAACTCTGTGGCAATACTGTGGAACGAGCCTTGTTGGTACCAGCAGGATAACGCACCGAGCCATAAAGCAAAGACTGTTACGACGTAGTTTGACGTTAATTCCGTATCGTGTGTGGACTGGCCAGCAAAGAGCCCTGATTTTAATCCCATAGAGCACCTATGGGATGAATTACAGCGCCGCATAAGAAGTTTGGAAACAAGGCCTACTGCTAAGCAACAGTTAGCGGTAGCATTATGTACTGAATGGAAGCGCATACCTATCGCTGTGTTCCAAAACTTTGTAGAAAGCATATCTCGAAGGGTCAGTGCATGTATTAAGGTCAAAGGTGGACCGACACCGCACAAATGTATATCCATAAATGCTATGTTGTGTTTCTCTTCTAGGTGTCTGGTGACTTTTGTGAATATAGTGTATGTTAAAAATGTGTAGTTATATATAGTGTATGTTAAAAATGTGTAGTTATATATAGTGTATGTTAAAAATGTGTAGTTATGATACTTGCTTACAGGTGGCGCCACTCTTCCTTACCATTTCATCGAAGTAAAATGATTGATTTTTAGTATACAGTAGTTCAGGAAAGTTTTTTTTTTTTTCAAATATCACAGATTGTACGATCTAATTTAGGGTATTTTTTTTTATCAGGCGGCCAATTCTGATGTATGGAAAATCTTTCTCCGCTGAGGATATAGAGTCGAAATTTTTTAAATTGGAAATACAGGGAGCAAAATTACTAGACGTCCACCTTATTGCACTTGGTTTCCAGTTATCTAAATAAAGTGTTTGTTTGTTAACTGATATAACCTTCAGATAAGGCAAAGTGGAGACTGAGGAGGACTGAAGTTTCACGTACTCGCAAAGTTAGAAGAAAGATGTGGGTAAAAGACGGGCGTTGTTGCTCACTGGGTCTCGATTAAGCAGTGAATGCAAGTACATTTTTTTCAATTTTCTTGTGGTTCCTCGAGCAATCTTTACTCCTTGTAACATTTGCACAATTAACATAATTGAATGGCATACCCACTCAGACAGTACTGTGATATTTACATGATTTTCGGTGAATACACTTACCACGCTTTGCACATACTCCGAATGATATTGCAAACTGCTATAGCGACAATAATGTCATTCGACGGTTGTACCAGAGATGAGGAAAATGGGCAGTGTGTAGCACCTACTGAGCCCAGCGACACAGGATGCGTACGTCCAACTCATGCAGTTACTATGTTAATAGAAGATGCACTACTATCCCATGCTCATCCCACAACGAGCATGCGATATATTGCACGACGACCGGTCATCACTCACACCACCGTGCTCAATATTCTCTATGCCAAAGGACTCCACTCGTACCATTACTCAAGGTCCAATGCCTGCAAACTGCAGATTACCCTCATCGCTTACAATATTGCACATGGATGCTGCAGTGCTACCGGTGGATCCCGGATTCTTGGCATGTGTCCTATGGAGCGACGAAACTCTTTTAACGCGTGAGGGAAGTCTTTAATTATCACAACAGCCATGTTTTGCCACTAGTCAATCAGCATATATCAAGACAACGAGAAACTCAGTTTCGATGGGGCATTAACTTATGCTACTGCCTGATTGGTAACATTCTGATCGGTCTCTACATGCTGCGAGGTTGGCTCAACCAAGACCGTCTAGAAAGTACATGGCCATGCTATTAGAGAGATCAGTTCCCTTCATTTGTGACGTCACTCTCATGTTATATGGACTGATACGTCGGGTCGTGTTTGACGTCATACACGACATCGCTCGAAACCAATAGAAAGCCTTGGTTTTCCCTTGACATCAATAAAATGGGAGCTCATCTCTAATACAACGGACTTGTATTTTCTAGACGACCTTGGCTTAACACATGCCGGGGTGAAGTTTTCCTGCGATCGGCATTATCAACATCCTAAAAGACGCTCCATTAAACTTTCATCGAGAGCACTGGTTTCAGTACGACGGAGCATTTTTCTCAGCAGGGATGACCGCGATGGACCATGATTCACCACACAAGGTAACTTTCTTCCGATCTTCTACGGTCCACTATCTCAGTTTTCTATCAAACCCCACTCGTTGAAGCCGAAGATTTGCTATTGTGAGGGGTGTTGTGGTAATGCATTTACACCGTAGTCCCATAAGATGGAGGTATCATTAACCTGTAGTTGTAAACACACTCCTCTGTGTTCTCTGGTTGCAGACCATGGTCAGCTGTGCCAAGAGAGAACGCCGTTCTGAACAGCATGGTAGAGTCTCCTTTCCCTCCGAACATTAAGCAACCTTGGCCGTCCAATACCCACCCTCCGGTTATGCGTTGCACCTCTTGACATCTACTCTCGATACACTTTAACAACGACAGATCGCGAATAGCTGACAAAGTTTGCTGTTTCCCGGATATTGCCACTGTTTACTCTGTATCCGATTACTATGCCATTTCCTCAGAGGTCATATCTAATCCTTTAGACAATAAACACAACCACCGTTTCAGCTCCGACTGATGCCGCAAGCGTCACCGATTGCATAACATACGCTCTTGCTCTGGGAACGATCCAAATATCAGATAAAAGGGTCATAATGTTTTGCTCCTGTTGTGTGTGTGTGTGTGTGTGTGAGTGCGCGCGCGTAAATAGCCAAATTAAATTAATATTTAACTAAATTATGATGTTTACAAATTTCTTCGAAACGTGACATACACCCTAAATAAATACCTTTAACTGAGCTTTTTTTTTTTTTGAGAAAAAAGTTTGAATTCTTCGAAAAACCCAAAGCACTTTCTCTAGGAGAGGGCCCTGTGCCGTGAGGAATTGAGCCAGGAGAGGACCCAATGCCGTCTAGAATGCACAAGGCAATGACATTAGAGAGAGAGATGAGTTTCCACTTATAGTGACGTCACGCAGAAACCAACGATGCAGATTGGTTTCCACCGCTGTGATGCATGACGTCAAGCACGATACCGATGAATGAGGTCGTGTAGCATGAGAGTGACGTCACAAAAAGAATGGATCTCATCTCTCTAATGCGGTGGCTTTGCATTTTCTAGATGGCCTTGGTCTGCCGTACTACCCATGCCTTTTCCAGTACTCGAGTCCGTGTTGAGTTAAGACGACTAGATTCCAGACCTCTAACCATTCGGGCACCAGAACGGTTTCTGTGGGAGCCGGACATGTCTACTACGTTTGCGAACCAAGATGTAAAATTCACTATCAATAGAGACGAAAATACTGCTACCTGAAGAGTAGAAATTGGCAAGCCGTTTCGTACACGAAATTTTGTGTATGTCTATCAATAATTAGGCAAAGTAAGAGAATTTTTTGTTAGGATTAACATAGCTGTTTCCAGTTGAATTGAAGTAAAAAGGCCTATGAAATAGCAACCATCACATTTACTCAGCAAATGATTATTTGCTGCATCCTGTTGCTATTTGTGCATCGTTTGTGAAGAAATACTTTTTTTAGCTTGAAAGGAGAGACTAATGCTGACGTCAGAAAGAATGAAAGGCTCAGGAGGAACTTCGATAATCACATACATGCAAACATTTATGAATTAGGCCAAAAAAAAATTAATTGTTACTGCTTAACGGCTTTTAAGAAGCTTGAAAGCAGGAAAGGTATAATGCTGTGAAGAATTACACATGACGTCTTAGAAAGCGCCTGGAGTTTGTTTATAAATATTTCAAAAAGAAGAAACGGGAAACACAATTTCACAAAAAAATAAAAAATTAAAAAAAAAAAGAAATTAAATCAGAGAAACAAAACGTAGTTTAATATAACCTACAGTATTTAAATCAACAGAAACGCGTATTTTTCTTCATCTTGAACCGTTCATTGAGAGATTCTATCCCGTAAGCTCAAGGCACTCCGTACGCATGTTAAAAGGTGGTTGCTCATAGAACCGCGGATCATAGGGTCTCGAGTGGTGTAGTGGTTAGAACAACCGCCTTCCGACCGGATGGTTGCGAAACTGTATCAGCAGCCCCGGTGGCACAGAAGTCTAAGCTCTGGTTTCTGACGATTCGTCCGAGATGGGTCTGGGTTCGACTCCCTGTGAGCCATGAATGCCTTGTTTGTTCCTTGGCACTGGCTCTCTCCCTTCCATGGAACTAGTGGCCCTCAATTAGTGACGGGCGACTGTTACTCTAGCCCATCGAGTTGCTCACGGTGGGCGTTAAACCCCGAAACGAAAGTAAGGGCATCTGCTTTTTCTTTGGGTCCCTGCCCCTGGAAGCGTTTATTTCAGCATTCCCAACTAACGACTCGGACTTCAAATCTCGAGCTACTTCTCTGAGCTGTCTATCTTCTGCGGTATCTGAGCCTCTGGGTTTATTCAGATGTAACTTCGTTTCTGATACTCAGCACAAGATTTTCCTGGGACCCTGATATTTGCATCTAAATCATTTTGATTTGCTGCTATGAGTCTCCGCTCATGTAGCATTATGGGGTAAGGAAACTGGCTCCGCATAAATTTCATGTAGAGTATTTGTTATGGTAATTTAGGTGTTCTAATAACACGAATTCTTGATACGAAAAATACGAGTTCTTTTCTACAAAGAAAATGTAAAGTAATAATAGGATAGACTTTCTCTTTATTCAAGGAATTGTTACAGTTAGATTAAAAGATTTTGTATTCGTTTTTAATGAGAAGTGAGTGGGAAGAATTATGCAGTTTTCAAATATGTAATAGGTCAAATAGATAAAAACTGAAAAAAATATTTCCTCTAAAACAAATAATTTGGGAATTTTAGCACCTTATATCAGATGAGACTTTAGCTACTTAGATTATGATTAAAGAAAGATGAAGCGAAAGAGCTAAACTTCTACATCGGAACATTTGTCTGAACCTCTCGGAATTTTCGGACACTTATTTGTAATAGTTGGAGGTTTAACGACCACCGTGAGTAACTCCATACGGTATAAGCATTTGTCTGTCCCTAATTTAGGGCCATGCCGCCCCGGTGGCGCAGTGGTCTAAGCGATGGCCTCTGATCATTCGTCTGAACGGGGTCCGGGTTCGAATCCCGGTGAGGCAGGGATGTTGTGTTTGTCTTACGGCACTGGCTCTCTCCCTTCCCTGGAACCAGTGACCCTGAATTAGGGACGGGTGACTGCTTATAGCCCATTGAGTTGCTCATGGTGGTCGTTAAACCATCGATCAAAAAAAATTAGGGCCACTGGTTCCAGGAAAGAGAGGGAGAGCCACTGCCGTAAGACAAACACACATCAATGCCCAACCGGCCGCCTCGGTGGCACAGTGGTATAAACGCTGGCTACTGATCAATCGTCCGAGAGGGTCCGGGTTCGGATCGCGGTGAAGCATGGGTGTTGTGTTTGTCTTATGGGACTGGCTGTCTTCCTCCCCTGGAACCAGCTACCCTAAATTGGGACGGGTGACTGCTTATAGGCCATCAAGTTGCTCACGGTGGTTGTTAAACCTTAAAAAATGCCTCATCGGGATTCGAACTCGGACCCATCACGGAAGAATGGTTAGAAGCCAGAGTTTGGGCCACTGCGCCACGGGGTCGGCGATCATTAATTAATATAGTAATTCTCTTGACAGAATAGATAGAATTCAGGGACATTACAATTAACCAATGAGGAACAAGTTATTAACCATTAGGAACACATAGCTAACCATTTTTGTAACAAATGCCTTCACTTCTTTTGTATGCCATGTCTTGGAAGCAGAATGATCATACGTGCCAGTTATAATCCATACCTCTGCTCCCCACAGATGAAGATGTAACTGACAGATGGTCAGAAAGTTATCACGTAGCATTACACGGAGAGTACCTCGCATTCCGTTCTTCGTATTTTGCTTGTGTTTCAGTAAAATTATTCTATCATTCTTTAAAAAAAATCCAGTTTTCTTTTGCATTTCATTGAGGAACTACTTATACTACGTAGTGACACACCGAGTGCCGCGGTCTGAAACGTAAACAAACCTGCCGGCGTAGGTACCCAGATAAGGGAAGAATGAACATCACACTTCGGATGTCCAGCCCGCTCGACTCTTTCAAGTAAACAAAAGTACTTTGTGTTTTCTTGGAGTGCTAGAGTGTAAACAAAAACTCAAATAACCTGCAAGAGTCGTTTTTCGCGACTATTAGCGATGATGATTGGGGACAGAGAAATATCTAGCTGTCGCAATACAAGTATCCTAATCAACGATTGTTACAATTCAGCGCAAAAAGTAGTTTTGCTCGTGAATTTTTTCTGTTGTTGTTTTTTTTGGGGTGGGAGGAGGTGAATGACCACCGGGAGCAACTCGATGGGCTATAAAAGTTGTTTATCCTTAATTCAGAGCCATTGGTTCCAGAGAAGGGAAAGAGCCAGTGCCGTAAGACAAACACAACATCCATGCCTTACTGGGATTCGAACCCGGACACATCTCGGACGAATGGTCAGAAGCCAGCGCTTAGATCCCTGCGCCATTAAGACATTGACTTTTGAATTAAGTCGCGCGACTTTTAATTAATGGTGTATGGTGTTCATATGTTGCTGATAAACCATACAATCCCACATAAAAAAATAACTGTATAGAGGTATCAACAATTATATATTTTTTATTCATCGCGCTACGATTTCCAAAGCTGATAAGTAAAAAGTACGAACTGAAAAGCTATGAAAACACCGTTACCTGTAAAGCGCAAATAAATAAACTATTGCATTTTGACTCAAACGTTGAATGAACACTTGAAACAGATACAGTTATTCAAATAAGTTTAAAATGTTTTCGAAGAAACGTGTGCTATAAAATAATATGCATCAAAAAATTAGAACACAATTTTAGGTTAACGCTACTTCCCAAGAATTTTTCATGTGCCCAGGTATTATTAAAACATTAAGAGATTTCTTACGTTGACTCTTACAGCTATGTACGTGCTACGAAATTGTAAGAAAGTAGCAAAATGTGCAAAACAACCCAATTTTGCGTCAACGTAATTTCTGAACATCAATCATAAGAGTAGATCCAGATAATCTTTGAGAAACTGAGGAAGAGGCAAACTTTGGATCCCATCGGGAAGCTTCCAGCTGTCACACAGAATCCGTCGAATTGCGTACCTACTCATGTGGCGTAGTGAAGGAGGAATCCTGCGACCATACAGTCGAGTCGGAAAGAGCGTGTCGTAAAAAGGCATTAGCTTTTCCAAGGAAGGAATGCATCGGTAAAACCTTTTTTCACCAGCTAGCAAAAATGTAGCTTCGTGCGGGTTCTCCACCTCTTTAAGGGCAGTACTGAAACAGGAACACAAGTCTGTAATCTTATTGTCCAGCCCTGATGGATCTACATGGAATGTCAGTGTACCTATGTCCCACATTTCGTCTCCCTTGTAGATAATTTCAAAGAGAATCTCAAGTATGACTTTTGGAACGTCGGAACGTCGTATGTTATTCCTGTCAGACAATATGGCACCATAGCGGAGAATAAGCAAGAAGCCAGGCATTAGATTTCCTCCATCTGCTGGAAAGAATCGCATGATCCCCGTTAGTGACACAAATCTCGTATTCTGGAAAACCAGCCTACCTTCATTTGCGTGATGCAGTATGTAAGATGCAAAACAGAATGATCTAAGGCCTTCTCTTATATTCTGTTCAAGAACTTCAAGGGGCAATTTTACATCAGGAAATGCCATCATTCGATGTAATGGATCTGCGGTAAAATGCGTAATATTTCCTACACATTTTAAAAGGCCTGTGATCAAAGAACTGTCACTAACCTGCCGCAAAAAACACTCTGCCAGTACACGCCAATAAGAGGCCATTTGCTATGCTGATGATCATGCAGTTTCTTCTGCGGCGTTTTAAAACAATCAATCATTTCATAAACTCCTCTTTCAAATAATCTTTGGGACACAGTAACTTTTAAATACTGGCAAAGCTTCCGAAGTGTCAAAGCCTCAGATCTTCGAAAAAAGAGGAAAACACTGCCATTTTGAAGGAACTCAATGGCTTTGTCCAGAGAAACTGCTTCAAATTTAGAATCATATGCCGCCTCCATTTGACTAAAGATGTCTAACTATCTGCA
The DNA here is from genome assembly GCA_039090855.1 of Macrothele yani. Taxonomy (NCBI): domain Eukaryota; kingdom Metazoa; phylum Arthropoda; class Arachnida; order Araneae; family Macrothelidae; genus Macrothele; species Macrothele yani. The sequence goes on from CM077002.1 coordinate 137,928,761, forward strand.
CCTGCGCTTGAATACAACGTTCGTTTTAGTCTACTAGCTTTGGTTCGAGACAAATAATTCGAAGTAAACATGATTGCCTTGACTTAAATTTCGAATAAAACCTTTGGTTGAGACATGGCCTGACTCGATAGAATAGTAGGCACGAATTTTTTTTTTACAGCTTCCAGACTCTTCCGTGGGCTATTTTTTATTTTATTTTTTACAACAGCAAGTTTAAAGTAACAGTCAATATTTGTTGTTGTATTTTCATCGTACAATGTTATTTTTAGAAACGAAAACGGAATTTTTTAGCTATATGTGTCTGCCAATGTTTCAAGGGCAGTGCCATTTGCAATCTCGAGGCGTAAGCATCATGTACTGCCAGAATTCTGTACAATGTTCTACGCAAAATGTCACCTTCCTGTGCAATAAGTTATGTACGCAGACGATATTTATGGATAACAGATCACACAATGCAGTAATTTTTAAACACTGGCAATGTAAGATGTTTAGCTTTAGAAATTGCAAATGGAGCGGCGCATGAGGCCTAAACAAACGCGCATAGGTAAAAATTTCGTTTTTTCTTTGTTGTTGTTTAGAAGTTTTAAAATAGGCTGTGAAAATTATTTTTTCCTTTCATTGCATGCAAATTCATTTCCTCATTTCATTGAAATTCATTCATTTGGGAAAATCATTCGCCTTCATAAATTCCATATTTTCTATATTTCGATTTCCATAGCTAAGCACATCACCATTGTACAATATTTCAGTGACTGATGCAAGCAATTCAGTATCTCCTATGCGGTGACTCATTCAGATCAAGTCACCAGCTCTAACATTATTCCAATCCTTATCTCCTTTTTTGTTTGTTTTTTGTTTCAATACGAAAGCAATTCGTGATAGGACAGCTAGAGATTCCTTTTTTTTTATTGCTGTTTTTTTTTTTTTTTTTTTGATTGGAGGTTTAACGACCACCGTGAGCAACTCAATGGACTATAAGCAGTCGCCCGTCCCTAATTTAGGGTCACTGATTCCAGGGAAGGGAGAGAGCCACTGCCGTAAGACAAACACAACATCCATGCCTCACCGGGATTCGAACCCGGACCCCTTTCGGACAGATGATCAGAGGCCATCGCTTAGACCACTGCGCCACCGGGGCGGCGGTGGTTTAACGACCACCGTGAGCAATAAAATGGGTTATAAGCAAGGATAAGCAGTCGCCCGTCCCTAGTGCAGGAACTCTGACTCCAGGAATGAGTGCCTCCTTGTGTTGGTGGACATTTTTAAAACTAGCGATGATTCATGCTTTCAGACGTCACCGCACAGGCCGTGGTAAAGACAAGGCTGAATTAGATCACCTACCAGACTGTAACGCACAAGGAGGTTAGGATAAGATATATTTTTTTTTATTGGAGGTTTAACGACCACCGTGAGCAACTCAATGGGCTATAAGCAGTGGCCCGTTCCTAATTTAGGGCCAGTGACTCCAGGGAAGGGAAAGAGCCAGTGCCGTAAGACAAACACAACATCCATGCCTCACCGGGATTCGAACCCGGACCCCTTTCGGACGAATGATCAGAGGCCATCGCTTAGACCACTGCGCCACCGGGGACGCATAAGATATCTGGAGATGCCCTTTCTAATGGAGCTGTACCACTTTGCGTGAAGCCTATAACCGCGAGCGACGGCCGTCAAAGTATGGGAAAGCTGATGGTTTTCACGGCTATTGCAATGCATTTTGTGTTGGCCGAATCGCATTCTTTCATCGCAGATGTTTCTAATTTCGCATCGTAACTTGCTGCCGATGTGTGACAAAATGCTGAATCTATAAAATTGTTAATTGTTTTGAGGATCCTTCCCATTTTTATTTTAAATTGAAATACACGAGTATTAATGCGAATTCTAAACAAAACAAAACGGTAAGATTGAAAACTTCACTCGCGTAAGATATATGATTCATTCCCGTTTGATATTAACACGATTTCCGCAATTCCAAAATACCCACAGTTCAAATTACATAGGTATCTAGTAAACAACGTCACCTTGTCGCTTCGCGGTTAAGAGATTCAGAGTATCTCCAGAAGTATTGTGTTAACCTCCTTGGTAACGAAGCAGAAAGACAGCGAAGACAAAAATTAAAGAGTCGGGACGCAGCGCCACCTATTGATGTGTGACTCAGAAACAAGAACGTGGTTTCTGCTAAGTAAATGTTCATATCGTGTTTACGTTGACTTTCTATGTTGATTTCCGCCGTGTTTACACGATCATTATTCAAATGACAGATTCAAATAACACATTTGACTGTTTAGATGATTTAATGTGGTGAAGTTGTGACGTACCTGCCAGCAGGACGCACACGACATAAAAGGCAGATAGTAGTCAGAACAAACGTCCGCGTAGCTCAATTGGTAGAGTGACGTATTCGGGAATGAGGGGATTTGGGTTCAAATCCTGGCGTGGACAGAAATGACGGAGAAATTTACTTCGTTATGAAGTTAATTATTAAATTCATATAGTAAACGTTAGAACTTTCAGGCCCGCAACGGACCCACCTTCAGATGTTATTAGGAGAATGAAATTGAGTATGATTTGAATACATTAAGGATATGTGGTTTTGATATTGTCACCTGCTCGTGATGGACATATATCTCGTGAATGGTTTGTTAACATCGATAAATATATTACGTGTCAAGCAACGTATTAAAAACTATGTATGAAGGAAATAATTGGTGTAAGTCTCTATATGTTATAACTCATTAAGCACCGTTTTCTAAGGTAAAGGGATGTGACAAGGAGTATCATCATTGCAACATACTTCACCATATTTGTGAATAAATAGACTTTCCATTAGGTGGATTGATGCTTTTGAGTAGATCGTGGGGAGGATGTTATCTTCGCTCCAACGTGGGTAATGAGATCTGTTGTATGATAGCCTTGATAGGGAAGTCCTTGATGAGTTTGTCTTTATGTTATATTGGTGCTCATTTAAACGAGTTTTTAGTGAGCGAAGTGTAGATCCAACATATATACGCTCTTCATCTTGAATGTCTATTGTCTTCAGTGGGATGACATATACTCCATATCGGTTGTCCAAAGGAACAACGTCTCTATCATTTTTTACTCCTGATAGTACATTGTGTGTTCGTACACCGCAGCTAATATTGTGACGATGACAAACGTTTTTGAGTATATTGACGATGCTGGGAATGTATCGTAGTGATCCCACATATTTAATTGGTCTACGATCTTTTATTAATGTGGTATCTAATGTGCGATTTATTTTCTTTACGATAGAAATAACGATGTCATCTGAGTAGCCATGATGAGATGCAGATATTTTAATTTTGGCTATTTCTTGATTTCGTAATGTTACTGTCGATGAGTGGTTAAATGCTCGTCGTACTTGGAATTGGATGGATGTGAGTTTTTGGTTTAATGGATGAGATGATGATTGAGATGGAATCATGACGGTAGAGGATGTGGGTTTTTGATACACTGAATATTGAACAGTTTGTCTATGAGGGTCTCGTTTTAAATAAAAATCCAAAAATGGTAAGGTATAATTCTTTTCAAATTCCAGGGTTTCTGTATCATTATTTACCTCATTTGAACAGATGATTTTATTTATATTCTGAACTCGCATCAATTTGACGAGATAATTTTTCTACAGGAACTGATGTAATTTACATGTAAATCTCAGTCCTTGTTCAATATGTCATAAAGTTATTACATAGTTTGCTGACAAAAACACGTGATAGGAGAGGCCATGGGATAACATGGGATCCATGGTCTTGTTTCTCGAACCAATCCTGGTTATTTGGACCACAAAGAAGAAGATACAGAGGCTCAAATCTCGCTTTTTGAACAGAGCCCCAGTAGTTGGACATGAAACTACGATAGCTTCTGACACGTGATACGGTACTAGTGGCTATATAAGTAGCATTCAAGGAGATTAGAACAGTACTTCCGGAAACGCCCTGAGTTTCTTCACCGTGAAGCCACACGGTGTGGAAATTTGAGGATGTTTACGTGATAAACATGTAGTTTCAAGTTTTAACTGAGGGTATTTTAGAATTGCGTAGTTTTTGGTCGCAGAAACCGTGTTGATATCAAACCGGAATGCGTTATACTTCTTTCACGAATGAAGTTTACAATTTTAACTTTATTTTTTGTTTTGAATTCGTTCGTGTATTTTAATTTAAGATAAAAATGGGAAGGATCTACAAAATAATTAAAAATTTTATAAATTCAGCATTTTCTCACACATGGGCAGCAATTTACGGTGCAAAATTTGAAACATTTGCGACGAAAGAAGGCGATTCGGCCAACACAAAATGCATTGGAAAATCCTTGAAAACCGTCATCTTTCCCACACTTTGACGGCCGTCTCTCGCGGCTATAGGCTTCACGCAAAGTGGTACTGTCCATTAATAAGGGCATCTCCAGATATCTTATTCTAACCTCCTTGGTCATGACCTTCTCATTTCTAGACGACCTTCATATAGCTCACTGTGTTGCTGGCGGTGGTCGTTAATTCCCAAACAGCAAAAGAAAAAAGATAATCTTATGGACAAGCTTCTTTTTAATGTCACTACTTGTTGAATCACATGAATTGAAACTGTAGTTTAAGAAAAAAATGTTCACAGCGTCATTCATTTGTTGCTTGGACATTCAAACAAACGAGGTCACGTGGTTTAAAGTATAAATGATTTCTCATGTACTCATGATATTTGATAAACCACAAAAAAAAAAAAACTTTTTCTTTACATTTTTTTAGAAGTTGAAATGGGTGGGTTTCTGACAAGGCTACGACATGTCACCTTTCTGAAAGTTTCGGCCACTAATACAGCGCTGTTGGTAAAACCCAAAACCCAAGAAGATTAGAAAGATGCTTAAGGATAACGTCACAAACTGGAAACACTTTGAGCAGACGACTTTCATTTTCAATTGTCTCACTAACATGGCGGCAGAGGATGTGATTTGCTGCTACTTGTCTCACTGGTCTCACTAACCTGGAGTCAGAGGCTGTGATTGACTTCGACGTCATGATCGTGACGTTTCAGTGACTGCACTTTGGTTACACGAGGGGAATGTCTGGCCCTTACTCCATCTGTTCTAACCACCTTGGTAAAACATATGTCCCCATCCATCCGGCACTCGAACCCTTGCCGTACTCGAATGTTTAGGCCGAAATCTGCGCCTCTACCAACTCTGCCTAAGGCCGTCTAGAAAGTACAAGACCATGGCATTAGAGAGAGCAGTTCTTCCGCTTGTAACGTAACTCTAATGTTGCATGATTTGATACATCGGTGTCGTCTGTGACGTCATAAACGACGGATTGAAAATCAATCGGAAGCCATGGTTAACATGTGACGTTACTAGAAAATGGAACTCACTCTGAGGTCATGGCCTTGAGTTTTCTAGACGGCCTTGCTCTGCCAGGAAAGAAGCAAAGATGTGTGTTTTTTAAGAAATAGAATTACTAAATTCATTTGTCCGTCCGTCCATATACGAGCACTTATGCGCGGTATCTATAATATATTCTCTAAACGTGTTTACGATCGTATTTTTAAGCTTTGATGTGGCACAATGTCCTTCAGAGTGATCATATGATCGATAAATTTATTTTAGAGGAAATTATTAACAGAAAAATCGAAAGGAGAGAAAAAAATCTTCTCTCTGGCGTTAGGTAGCCACCTTACCCTTCCTCCAGCATCACATGTTGCCAACCTGGCTGCATAAGGAAGTCACAAACTTTTCTCAACTGCAGAAGACAAGAAAGATGCCATGGAATTTTTTGGCGTAATGTCCTTTAATGAAAATTTCAAACCTGATATATTAAAAAAAAATTCCTTTTTCGAACCGCGCAGTTAAGGGATTTCTAACAAAAATTTGGATTTCAGATCACCTTGGAGATTTTAGCATCATAAATCTTGAAAATGTCACCCGTCTCGGTTGCCAATTGGTCAGAGGCGCTGCGATGATTTCTGCTAATATTCCAAGGTAACTACTACATTGCAAGGTAATGCTTTGCTCTCATTCTCGTTGGTCGCTGCGTGGCATCACTGTTCAAATTGCGTAGTAAGGTTCTCTAATCGCTACGTTTCTTATTATATTTCTGCGTCATAGCAACTTGTTCAACTTAATGTTCGTAAGCTAGAGGGAACAATATTCACGAATTATAACAGAACATTTAATGCTTACTGGGCTAAGCTTCTAATTAAACAAATTTGTGGAATATAACAAAAATATTTTTCTGTTTGCCATGAATAAGTTTCCTTATTATACATATTTTTTTTGGAGGTTTAACGACCACTGTGAGCAACTCAATGGGCTATAAGCAGTCGCCCGTCCCTAATTTAGGGTCACTGGTTCCAGGGAAGGGAGAGAGCCAGTGCCGTAAGACAAACACAACATCCATGCCTGACCGGGATTCGAACCCGAACCCCTTACGGACGAATGATCAGAGGCCTGCGCCACCGAGGCGGCCCTTATTATATGGCAGTAAAATAATAGTGCATACTCTTTTGGTTTTTATCTTTTAAACTTACCGAAAAAAAAAAAGGATTACGAATAAACCTATTTCTTTTTGTTCTTTTGGGTATAAATATGTGACGTAGGCATTTTTTGAAATCGTGGTTTTTGCTCATACGAAAATGTTCGCAAAACTATTAATTTTCTCTGTGCATGAGGCAAATGTGCTTCTGCAAAAAGTTTTGGAGAAATTCTGCAGTTTTTAAAAATCATTAAAAAAGGCTTCCTTTTCCATACCTTTGGTTTGTACCTTGTCGTTTGGATACACATTACGCCTGTTAGGATCGTGACGTCATTCAGGGAAGTCACAAATCTGTCGTCTTCAGGGAGGCAAGTTTCGTTAATTACAGAGTATATTCTATTAACCTTGCTAATCGTCTGAGTAGGGCCCAGGTTTGAATGCCGAATGAGTCAGGGTGGGTCGTTCATGCTGTGGCACAGTCACCTTTCCCTGATTTAGGGCCACTGGTTCCAGGGAAAGGAGAGAGCCAGTGCTATAAGACAAACGCAACATTCACGCCTCACCGGGATTCGAAACCATCTCAAACACCTGATCAAAAGCCAGCCTTAGGCCACTTCGCCACCGAAGCGACAAATTACTGTACTTCTAAAAGATTAATATATGAATTGTAATGTTTTCCATCGTGGAAAACGAAATCTATAGCCAGTGGTGCAGTCCTGAGAAAAGAAGTCGCCTGACGCTCCGAAAACCGGCTGAGGCGTTATCGACTCCATCAGGTATGTATATACACCGATGGGACATTACATTATGACTACCGCTAGCCTAGAGAAATGAGCGCGCCTGGAGACCGAACGGGGACGCAGATAAAGTTCACAGACCAGTATACTATATACAACCCGAGGACTGGCTTTTGGTTAGTGGAGTGTTCGGAGTCAGAATGGGTAAAGCTTTCGCTATACCGGAGTTTGATTAAAAAAAAGAAAAAATTTGTGATGGCACGGCGCCCAGGAACTACGATCTCGGAAACAGCGCACATTGTACTTATCAAAATCAAAAGTGATACACAGATAACTAAAGGCCGAACCGTAGCCCAGCCGTGTGTCGTCCGCAGCTCATTTATACCAGAGGAGAGCGGAGACTGTCACGCATTGTTCACAGCGACCACAAGGCCACAGTGCGACAAATCAGCCACAGTTACAACAGTTGTGATCAGGGCAATGTGTCACATCACATAGTTTACGGTATCCTTCTGCGCATGGGCCTGCGTAGCCGAAGACCCAGTCGGGTCCTCATTCTCACTGCACTTCATCGCCAACAACGCATGAAATGGGCCCACCATCATCGAGATTGGACCGTGGATGATTGAAAGAAAGTGGCCTGGGTCTGATGAATAAAGACTCTTGGCACATCACGTAGACGGCCGAGCGCGGATGCGCTGATTACCAATGGAGGTTATGGCACCTGGATGAACTGTTCGCAGAAACATGACGGAGTTATTCTGTGTTTTCTTGAGACACTTTAGAACGCATTACCGCAATAGCACAATCCCTGACAGCTCTCAGGTATTTTAACATCGTTGCTGACCAAGTTCACCCATTCATTACAACTGTGTTCCCTGCGTGTGATGGTCATTACCACCACCGGATAATGCGCCGTGCCACACTACCATAATCGTCAAGGAGTGGTTCCAGGAACATGATAGTTACTTTCTGTTAATGTTCTGGCCTCCAAATTCACCTGACATGAACCCAATCGAACATTCGTGGTTCGATTTCGAAAAGAGGATTCTCGCTAAATCACCACCACCCCCGTAATGTACGGGAACTGGAGGACCTGCTGTTGACATTATGGTACCAGATACCCCAGGATACCTATCGACACCTTGTCGTACCGATGTCTTGCCGAGTGGCCGCTGTTTTGTGGGTTAAAGGGGTCCTACAGCTTGTTAGGTAGGTGGTCATAATGTAATCGCTCATCGGTGTGTGTGTGTGTGTGTGTGTGTGTGTGTGTGTGTGTGTGTGTGTGTGTGTGTGTGCGTGTGTGTGTGTGTACTGCCTGGTACCCACTTCACTGGCTATTTCTATATTTTCTGAGGTAGTTTCGGTGAACAACAACAGGTCTACGGATTCGCGCATAGCCACCATAAAGAAAAAAATATGAAATAAAGAAAAAGAGAGAAGAAGAAGTAACAAAAAAAAAAAAAAAACTCTGTTAAGATCATTTGTGATAAAAAATATCGATTTCGATGGGCGACGATCCAATAAATAAATTTTAAAAGTGCGATTCCGTTAGGTAAAACGCAGCCTGGCGCTGGCAGGGTTTAAGCAAAACTGCTCTAGAGACGCCAGGTTCTCGAATGCTCCCCTGTATATAACCAATGTTAAAAGAACTCACTATAACATCATTTCGTGCTGTGCGTAACGTATAAAAACATAGACCTAAGTCATTGCACGATCCAATTTCATGTAAAAATATCCTCAAGTGTTATACTGAACAATATTTATTTACATGAGGTTAAAATCTATATACAATAGATTAAAACACTAGATCTTTTGCAGTAGCAGCTACCGCATCATCGGGTGACACATAGCATATGGAACCAGAGTTCTTAAATAGTTTGATATGATGGTATTGAAGAAACTATAAAGCGCCGCCTGACGGTACAGCAATGAAATACATCACTGAAACACATTCGCAACGCCCTCTGCAAAAAAAAAAAAAAAAGAAAGAAAAACTCAGAATAGTAATTATAAAGGTAATGGTAGTCCATTTAACAAGTTCTTCCAGGCTCGAGGAATATGGTACGGCATATCATCATTGCAACATTTATCACCGAACTGGTGAATAAACATGCTTTCCATATACAATAAAGAAACTTTGTCCTTTGGGCCGTAAGTCAACAAATGCGAAGCATTCCTGTCAGGAATGTAGGTACCAGCACTGACCAGGCGTGAGAGAGAAGTATCAGTAGATTTAGGCTTGACATTATACTGATGTTCAGCCAACATGATACCAAAATTTCTAAATGTCGAACCTATGTATCTACTATCAGGTACATCAGGAACAACCGACCTAAGTGGAACACAATAAACCCCATGTCAAGAAGGTCCCGATCATTACGAATAAAAGAAAATAACGACCTAGTCTTTAGACCAAAGGCCAAATGACAACCTCGGCGCAGTCTACTCAAACCAGAGCAAACACTAGGTAGGTAATCCAGTGAACCCACAAATCTTATTTCACGAGACGGGCGTGCAAGGCTAGTAAATCTCAACCTCGATACATGAGCAATTATACGGGAGATACAACTCTGGGTGTACCCATGGCTAAGAGCAATGTCCCCAATGATACTGAATTCCCGTTGGCGTAAACGAGAAGTGGAAGAGTGTGTGAACTCGCAACGAAGGAAGAGTGTGTTTTGGCTCCGTTGATTTCCGACTCACAATTTTATATTAGAAGTTCAAAGCAGGCCTTGGATAAAATTCGTTCTTTTAACTCTGGAGGTAATGGTTTTATTATGGCATCTCTTGTCGTAACTTCTTTGTTCCCCAGTGTTCCTGTTCCCGATGTTATCGGTATTTTTTACTCCAGGCTCCTTTCGTTTGGATTATGCCAACCCGTGGAAACCTTAGCCGTTGTGCAATGTTTTGAAATTTATTCACCAACGTTCCTATTTCAAATTCAATGACGTTATTTACCAACAATTAGAGGGTACGCCTATGGGTTCCCTTCTGTTTGGAGTTTTGGCAGAAATCGCCTTGCAATCTTTGGAAAAGCGTGTGTTTAGTCAATGTGTCTTGCGTCCCGCATTATATTTAAGATACATTGATGATATTCTTATTTTTGGACTTATTCTCTCGATGAACTTATGGCTTTTTCGGAATTTATGTCAGCTCAGTTTTCATCTACCAATTTTACAGTTGAGGTTGAGAATTCTTGCTCCCTCCCATTTCTGGATATTTTGTTACAGCGTGACCCTGTATCCCATCGTTTAACTACTTCTGTCTACCGTAAGCCTTCTGCTATTTCTTGTATTATCCCTGCTAATTCGGCTCATCCCTTCCGTTATAAACTTTCGGCACTATATTATTTTGTTCGTCACGCGTTCACACACTGTTCCACTTCTCGTTTACGCCAACGGGAATTCAGTATCATTGGGGACATTGCTCTTAGCCATGGGTACACCCAGAGTTGTATCTCCCGTATAATTGCTCATGTATCGAGGTTGAGATTTACTAGCCTTGCACGCCCGTCTCGTGAAATAAGATTTGTGGGTTCACTGGATTACCTACCTAGTGTTTGCTCTGATTTGAGTAGACTGCGCCGAGGTTGTCATTTGGCCTTTGGTCTAAAGACTAGGTCGTTATTTTCTTTTATTCGTAATGATCGGGACCTTCTTGACATGGGGTTTATTGTGTTCCACTTAGGTCGGTTGTTCCTGATGTACCTGATAGTAGATACATAGGTTCGACATTTAGAAATTTTGGTATCATGTTGGCTGAACATCAGTATAATGTCAAGCCTAAATCTACTGATACTTCTCTCTCACGCCTGGTCAGTGCTGGTACCTACATTCCTGACAGGAATGCTTCGCATTTGTTGACTTACGGCCCAAAGGACAAAGTTTCTTTATTGTATATGGAAAGCATGTTTATTCTCCAGTTCGGTGATAAATGTTGCAATAATGATATGCCGTAACATATTCCTCGAGCCTGGAAGAACTTGTTAAATGGACTACCATTACCTTTATAATTACTATTCTGAGTTTTTCTTTCTTTTTTTTTTTTTTGCAGAGGGCGTTGCGAATGTGTTTCAGTGATGTATTTCATTGCTGTACCGTCAGGCGGCGCTTTATAGTTTCTTCAATACCATCATATCAAACTATTTAAGAACTCTGGTTCCATATGCTATGTGTCACCCGATGATGCGGTAGCTGCTACTGCAAAAGATCTAGTGTTTTAATCTATTGTATATAGCTTTTAACCTCATGTAAATAAATATTGTTCAGTATAACACTTGAGGATATTTTTACATGAAATTGGATCGTGCAATGACTTAGGTCTATGTTTTTATACGTTAAAATAACTATTGCTATCATATTTGCAAATGTTGTGATATTGTGGAACTAAAGAATTAAATTTACTCGATCTAATGAAGAATGTTTACATCTAAAACGGCTGAAGAAAAATTTTTGGTGTTAATTACCATGACCACCATCTTCAAAATAAAAATTGTCGAATCGAGCTTTTAAATTTGGTGTTATGGTGTCAAATTCTAATTTATATACGTTCAGGTGAGCTCGCGCAGATAAGTACCTATGCCAGCTAACCCTAAAAATGCCTCAACAAGGCAACACTGGGCAATATTTCCTTTAGTTCCAAGTATCAAACGTAAAAACAATTCCCGTCCCAAGTATCAAACGTACAAACAATTCCCGTCCCAAGTATTAAACGCGTATCGAACGCAAAAAAAGAGATAAAAAAGAGCTTAAAATAAGATATGTGACGTATATCTCTAATTTAAACTTCATTTTGAGTTTCTGTGTTCGTACATAAATTTCATTTCTCCTCGTTAAACTTAACGGCACATTGATTCATTCAACGAGCTTTCCAAGTTGATAGCCTGAGAGTGTGTCAAAGTTCAATCAAAGGAAAATAAAAGATAGCAGTAGATAGCTATGTTAGGCAAGAGCTGTGTTCTGGTAAAGTGGAGAGCTATGAACCAAGTATGATATGTTAAGTTCTGATTACGTTACGCTATGTTTTATTTATAAGAGTGAAAAATAGTGTTAGTTGTATGTTATTAAGAAATAGTAATTTGAAGTATATTTATTCATCTTATTGTTACAAGCAGAGACGTATTGCGACGACTAAGCCAGCCCGGGAATTTTAGTCTTTCCATCGACTATAAAAAAACACACGTACCTGCATTAGAACTCATAAATTCCCTCATAAAAAAAGAAAAAAAATCTGTTTGTCTCTGGATGAAAAAGAACAGTTGGAATGTGCATTGTAAAACAAATGCGATCGTAAAACGAAATTTAACAATTTAACGGTAATTTTGATTGAATCTAGTGTCAAAGCCACATGACGTTCAATCATACGGAAAATTCAAAATAATTATTTTCCTTTTAAAAGTTTTGTTTTGACAAAAATACAAAAATAAAAAACTAGTCATTGGAAGACCACATTTCTAGCTAAACCACAGTGAAGTCATTCTGTAAGTTGAAATGAAATGTGCTCATGCCACAAAGCAATTTTTCTACGAAATCAATTTTATAACGTTTGGTCAACAATCACCCATTGCACGGCGGATCTGAGTTGGGACACAATTTTCGGAGCCTGAGCGTCCAGGCCCGTGTTATATCAGTCCGAGCCCAATCGAGCTCGAATTTTATATTGCAAGATAGAGCCCGAGCCCGAACTAGCCCGAAAAGTGGCTAACCTGTGCAACCATTAATAAAAATCATATTCTTTTCCACACTTCCATTCCCTCTTGCTCCCGAAATTAACCAATCTCAAAGGAGGAGTGGAGAATGGACATCTATCTATTTTAACAGTGTGACTGTAGGATTTTCTTTGACCGTTCGTTCCCACCTGAAGTGCTTCGGGTGGCCGGATATCCAAAATGATCCGGCGGTGCTGCAATTCTTATGTTGCTCAAACAATGCTATTATCGCGCCATACTGCGCTGCAATATGTGCGTTGCTAAATAGAATTAGCAGGGAGTTACTGCGTGGAGATAGGAGATAAATTATCGTCGCCAAGCTATCAACTATCCAATATCTATAGTTCTTGAAAAAGCTTTTTCTTCTCTGCAGAAACACACTAATATGAGGTCTATGGCATTTTCTATATACCCTAGCCCGGAATAAATAGCGATCTCGAATGTCCGCTCCCTAACCAGAACCAGTTGCCGAAGAATTTCCTTTACCAACTATAAAGTGTCTCATTCGCTAAATCGTATAAAATCACATTTTTATATAAAAAATTTCTGTCACTCTTCCTTTCTCTAAGAATCCGAGCCCGCCCGATCCGGAACCGCAGTAAATATTCTACAGCGCGAGCCCGATTCGGGCCCATGCTCTTCTTCGGGCTCTGTGGTATTAGTATCTTCTCCTTGAGAAGACGCTTTTTCAAAATCTACCCATTCTTTTGACACATGAGCCTGTGCTGGTAAATCACTGTTTCCTTTGAGATAAATGTGGATGGGAAACGAATTTCAGAATGTCTCTGGAGGAGAATCGCTTTGTACAGTACGTCAGTCTATGAGTAAGGGGCTGGGAATGATGAGCCTTCGCAACAGATACTAAAGCCTCCTTCAACATCTCAAAAAGAGGGAAAGGCCTATTAATGACCCAGGCATCCAAATGAATTGACCTAGATCTAACTGTAGTAGCTTTAGTTTATTATTTTATAACAGTGTGCTTTGTCGGGCAGCACTCAAATAAAAAACATTTGCTATGTCATTTCAGAGAAAATGCCTAATATACACTGAAGTGCCAGAAAAACTGGTACACTAGTCTAATACTTGGTAGGTCCCCCACGGGAGCGCAGAACTGCAGAAATACGACGAGGCATGGACTCCACTAGCTTCTGGAAATATGCTGTAGGCAATGCACACCATACTTCATGCAGAGCGTTTCACAATTCGTTTGTATTCCAAGGTCTCGGATTCCCGTGTTCGATAGCGCGTCGCATGACATCCCAAATGTGTTCTATCACGTTCAGATCTTGGGACTTGGGTTAGATGGCAACACCCCGAACTCAGATGAATGCTCTTCTAACCATAATGTGGCATCCCAACACTTGTGTGGAGGTGCATTGTTCTCTTGGGACAGGCCCAACCCATCAGCATGAATGCAGGACATGAACGGGTGTACCTCGTCAGAAAGGATGCGCACATAGCATTGGCCTGTCACAGACGTTTGTAGACGTACCAGGGGTCCCAGTGAAGTCCATCTGAACACACCCATACCATTACGGACCCCCCCCCCCACCAGCCGGTACAGTTCTCTGTTGACAAGCGGGATCTATGGCTTCATGAGGTTTGTGCCACACACGAATCCTTCTATCTTTCCGATACAGTTGCAAACGCGACTCGTCAGACCAGGCTACTTGTTTCCAGTCATCAATTGTCCAGTGGCGGTGTTGCCGTGCCCAAGCGAGGCGCATAGCTCTGTGTCGTGCACCCATCAAGGGAACTCGAGTTGGGCGTCGGCTGTCAAAGCACATATCGTGCAGGGTACTTTGCACAGTCCGGAGGCTGATGCTTGTTGAGGCTTCAGCATTGAATTTCGATGATACCTGCGAGAGTGTTGCAGGCCTATCGCGTGAAAAGATTCTTGACAGACGACGATGTTCACGTTCATCCAATGTCTTTTTACGGCCAGACTGGTACCGTAGGTTGGAGGTTTTTCCGGAATTCTTGTAGTCACGGTACACCCTTGTAATGGTCGTCCTTGAAAATCCGAACTTCGTTTCTACCTCCGAAATACTATGGCCCATCTCACGAGCGCCAACTATGACACCGCGTTGAAAATCGCTTAGCCGCCCCGGTGGCGCAGTGGTCTAAGGCGATGGCCTCTGATCATTCGTCCGAAAGGGGTCCGGGTTCGAATCCCGGTGAGGCATGGATGTTGTGTTTGTCTTACGGCACTGGCTCTATCCCTTCCCTGGAACCAGTGACCCTAAATTAGGGACGGGCGACTGCTTATAGCCCATTGAGTTTCTCACGGTGGTCGTTAAACCTCCAATCAAAAAAAAATCACTTAAATCGTTACTTGTCGTTCTCATGCCGAAAACAGCTCCGACAGCTGGCAAGGATGTCTATCGCTTTATATACGCACTGGCGGACACAACCGAGTACGCGCATATAGGAAGTTGCTATATATTTTGCATAAGCTCGTCTGTACCAGTTTTTCTGGCACTTCAGTGTATATTACATATGAGGAAACGTTTCACCTTCTTTAATTTAAAAACAATAACGTCTCAGAGAGAAATAAAAGCTCAAATGCTGTTAACGGTTATTAATTATTCATAAGTAAAAAAAAATAGTAAAAAAAATATTTTTTCTTTTCAAAAAGTCCGCACAAAAGATTAAGAGAAAATGAAGCACTTCTTGCGGGTTCACAGGGAAAATGTCCCTTGTTCCGGTGGAATAGTTCGGCCCCTGGCTACCAACAACATATAATTGATGTCCTGCATGCCAAATGTGCTTGTAGATAAAATAAAAGGACGCTGAACTTGAAAGTACAGAATTCTGTTATTCTTGAATCGGGGACCGTAGTGACTTTCAAATATTTTTTACATTACATAATAAACTTTTTCAGCTTCAACTTTTACACCCACGATACAAAACAGAATATAAGAGTATTTGAAGCAATTAATTTAATTCACTCGAATAACCTTAAACGTCAAAATTCTAAAATTACCAAATTTTTATCATTCTGTAAATAGTAAGCGTCAAAACAAAATTACTCATTCGTCCTGCTTTTGTATAGAATTTTTTATTACAACTTCAACGTTTATTATGTTGACACTTTTAACTATTTCCCTGCTACAACTCACCATGTAATACGAGTCTTAATCATATACTAGATCAAGGTAATCTTTGAGCAACTGAGGAAGAGGCAAACTTTGGATACCATCTGGAAGCTTCCAGTTGTCGCACAACATCTGTCGAATGACATACCTGCATGTGTGCTGTAGTGACGGTGGAATCCTGCGACCATAGAGTCGATTCGGAAAGAGCTTGTCATAAAAAGGCAGTAACTTTTCCAGGGAAGGAATCCGTCGACGAAACCCTCTTTTACCAGCCAGGGTAAATGTCGCTTCGTGTGGGTTTGCCGTGTCTCTAAGTGCAGCACTGAAGCAAGCACAGAAGTCTTTAATTTCATTGTCGATCTCTGACGGCTCTACATAGAATGTCAGATTAACTATGTCCCACATTTTGTGTCCTTTCCAGATCATTTCAGCCAGAATGCTAAGTACGACTTTAGGAACGTTGAAACGTCGTGTATTACTTTTGTCCGACAATATGGCACCATAGCGAAGAATCAGCAAGAAGCCTGGCATTAAATTTCCCTTATCTTTTGGAATATATCGCATGATCCCCGTTAGTGACACAAATCGCATATCCTGGAAGACCAGCCTATCCTCATTTGCATGATGCAAGATGTAAGATGTAAAGCAGAAAGTTCTAAGGCCTTCCCTTTTCCTCTGTTCCAGAACCGTAGACGGCAGCTCTACATTGGAACACGCTATCATGTGATGTAAATCAGCTGCACTACCCGTCTTGTTTCTAAAATTTCCGACACTCTTCAAAACCTCTGTGATCATAGAGCTGTCATTTATCTGTCGTAGAAAACATTCTGCCAGCACACCACGGATAACTGGCCAAATACCGAAGAGAGGTGAATAAAACATCTGCAGTGTTTTCAACACCTCAGTTGTTTCTCGAACTCTTTTTTAAGCACGCTTAGGGATACAGTAACTTTTAACTTTTGACAAAGGTCTCGAAGTTTCAACGCCAGGGATGGTCGAATACGGTAGAAATAATCATATTTATTGAGATAAGCAATGGATTTGTCTAAAGAAATCTCCTGATATTTAGAAACTCTTTCACGCCCCATTTGTCTAAACATGGTAAATAATCTTATCGTACGCCAAGATCAAATGAATCAATCGAAAGAAATAGAAATACAAATACCAAACTGTGAAAATTCTTCAATTCACAATGCATCAGAGCATTTCAAGAACATAATCAAAATTAAACATCATTGACTTGACTTAAGTTCAGTTGGATAAGGTTAGAAAACAATGAATGAGGAACAAAATGTGACGTAATCATGAAAGTGTGCTAAATTCATGGTTAACCCAGGACGTCAAGTTCTAAGTGACTTTCCATCATCTTTTACCATGTACTGTGTAATCTGGTAAACAGAGAAATAGCAATACCAAGAGGCCGAGATCCGTTTTATCATTTTTAGAATTTCTGTGAGTACGAGTGCTCACGACTGGCTAAGTCAACATTCCAACCGCCGATGCGCTCACAGATTTTGAGATCATTGTTTTAAGACAATCGCTAAAGACAGGTGGGTATCCAGATAGCTCTATGAGACTCCATTCCAAGCATGGGTCTTAGAATGGAGTCACGGGGAAAAGAGTTGAATTAAGGATGACGTCACAAACTTGAAGCACTTTGAGCAGATGACTTTAACTCTCAATCGTCTCGCCAAAATGGTGGCAGAGGCTGTGATTGGCTGTGACGTCATGTTCGTGACGTTTCGGTGGCTTCACTTTGATTACACGAGGTGAACTGCTGGTCTTTACTCCTTCTGTTCTAACCTCTTTGATTCCAACATAGGTCACGTGAATTTCTGTGTAGTAATAATGATTTGCGAATTTAAGTTCCTTAGTCGCGCTGGTTTCCGAGAGCTTTGAGGTGTGTTGGCTTCTAAGCATTCGTCAGTTATGGGAACCGGGTTCTAGTCCTGGGCGTAGCTGTCTCTGGAACCAGTGCTCCTAAATTAGGAACGAACAACCGCTTATAGTGATTGCTCAACTCCATAGTGATGATAATGAAAACAACGTCTTAAGGACAAGCATCTTTTTAATGACAGTATTTGTCAAATCATGCGTGTTCAAACTGTGGTTCAAAAAGTAATACACGTAGTGACATTATTTTATTGCTTGGACATTCAAAGAAACGAAGTCAAGTCATTTAAAGCAGAAAATAATTTTCTCACGTTGTGCTCATGATTTTGGGCAACTAATGGAAGTCAAAGTCTTTTATTAGGAGGAGGATAGCTTTTACAGTTACATTGGTTGTAAATTAAATTGAATTAATTAATTTATTGAAATTTAAAACGCAATTAAATTTAAAGTGACAGCTACCGATTTTAAAATTCTCTAAAATTTATTTTTTCATTACAGAAGAGGGCAAAATTAGAGGGTACAAAGTATCGAAAAAATTAAACACCGTTCCACCACCAATGTTAGAAAGTTAAGCCTTGTTCATTCGCCAGTGTTACAAATTTAGTGCCTGTTCAGCCACTAACGATAAAAAAAATTAAGCCCTGTTCAGTCCCTAAGCCTTAACGTTCTTTGCCCGGTAACGCCGCTGATAGATAGTTTCGTACAGACTTAGATGATCACAGGGCTGATTAAACGTCGGAACACACACACACACACGCACAAAAAATTAAATGCACCTGAAATCTTGGTCTCCGTTATGATAATTGGGTATAAAAATTATTCTTGAGACAGTAATTTAGAAGTGAAGAATCTTATCAAGAAGAAATATACTGTCACGTCCTGAGCACGAAAGTACAGTAGTACTTCTAGAAATTGGACTTTTGCAGTTGTGCAACTGTGCTGCTTCCCTTTTGCACCTAGAATAGAACGGCTGGATGTCATTTTGTCTGATTCGTATGCACAAAAAACGGCTCTTGGACCTTTCCCGTTATCTGCCCGCCACTGTTTGTTTTTCTTCATAGTTACATAAAATGACACTATTTGACTTCCGAATAAGAACGCTTTCAAGCAGTTCCAGATTTTGAGTGTATCGTTCCGCTTTGTTTACATGAAACCTGATCATACACAACATGAGAGAAAGTAGTTCCCGGTAAATGCTACGGAAATTTTCTTTTTATTGGTATATAAAATGACACTATGAACAGCAAAAACCTTTTTATTCACTTTTTAATAAAATGTAAGCTGTTTAAAAATATATATAAAGGAAAACAACTATACAACATAAGAAAACAAATAGCTACAAATTAGGTACCAATATCACTATAGGGGCCAATACACTACGATATCTTTAATTATTTTTTAAAAATGGATAGTCATTAATTTTCAGTTTTTATTCGCCGCATAAATTCACATAGGTACGAATCCAATATGCTCCTATGAGTGCCCCAACGAGTTTTATTTTTAAATTTAGCGCAAACGTTTGAAAGAATATTCCTTCCGAATGACTACAAATAATAATATTCCAAAGCGCAGACAAACGGTCAAAAGAACGTGATCCCTGCGCATGGGTGATACGAATAGAGAAGCACGTGATCACTGCGCGTAGATGATACGCATAGAGAAGCACGTGATCACTGCGCATCTGCTGCCGAGGCAAGGCTGAACTGGCCGAGGGCTCTGTGTGCTACTTTCGAAATCGGAAACTATATGAAAGCGTTCTCATTCGGAAGTCAAATATTGGCGAGCAGATAACAGAAAAGGTCCCGGATCTTTTTATTTAGGATCCCGCAAAGAACGGTTACGTGCCAGTGTGGCATGAAAAAATGTTTACTAAAGCACGCATAATTACAAAACCCACTCAAATGCAGACGCTCAACTGGCGACAAGCGAATATTGAGGTTTAAAGAGGTTCATATAAAAATAGGGGGAAATTAATTGTGTGACAGTA
Organism: Macrothele yani; assembly: GCA_039090855.1. Classification (NCBI taxonomy): domain Eukaryota; kingdom Metazoa; phylum Arthropoda; class Arachnida; order Araneae; family Macrothelidae; genus Macrothele; species Macrothele yani. Next base: position 137,948,661 of record CM077002.1, read on the forward strand.
TAAGGAAGCTAAATAAAACAAACATATATTCTTATGAATCGATCTCTAACTTTGAGAAAGTAGGGATTGAAACACGGTGATTAAATAAAGTTCAACACGAAAATTAAAAAAAAAAAAAAAAAAAGTGGTGAAATATTGCCATTCTATTTTTTAACGTGATTTCTTACATTTTTCTGTAACATCAATATCTCGTTTACCAATAACATCGGCGTTTATATAGTGAACTGTTGTTGGTCTATTTTTCATTTTTTTGCAAGCATTCTGATTTCTTATTTGAAATAGATGAATCGGTTATCATCATATAAAACAAGCTTGATTTATTCATGTTATACACATACAGGGGTTGGACAGAATAATGTAAACACCTAGGAAAAGGAGATTTTGCTAATAGGGTGTGGCACCTCCTTTGGCATTCAAAACCACCCGAATCCTCCTTAAAATGGACGCATACAAATCCTAGATGGTGGTTAGTGGGGTGTTACACCATTCTTCCAGCAGAAACTACTCTAGGTCATTGAGAGATGAGGATAACGGAATTTCACTCTGTTTTCTAACACAGACGACCACAGTGGCTCGATGATGTTTAAGTCGGGTGACTAGGGAGGCCAAGGAAGGTGTGAAAGTTCGTCCTCATGTTTCTCAAACCATGATTGGACATTTCGAGATCTGTGAAGTGGGGCGTTATCATCTTGATTGATGGCATCCCGTGCAGGAAACAATGCCTGAACCATTGGATGGACTTGGTAGAAAAAAATGTTTTCATACGCCCTGCCAGTCATCCGTCCTTTAAAGGTGATCAGGACACCTTCTGAACACCAAGATATGACCGCCCAGAGCATGACAGAACCACCACCATACTGCACTGTTGGGAGCAGGCAGTCTGGGTTGTACGCTTCTGACGGTGTTTTCCATACGTAAACACATCCTACGGTGGGGAATAGTGTAAATCTGGATTCATCCGACAACATTACACGTTTTCATACATTGGCAGTCCACGTTGTATGCTCTTGGCACAACTGCCATCGCCATTGTGCAATCACTTGCATCACCAGAGGTTTTACAATAGTAGCTCTGCCATGAATATCTTGCTTACGCAGTTCCCTTCGCATTGTTTTCGTTAATAGTGGGGTCAGGAGACGCAGACTGAGCTCCGCACTAATTTTTGGCGCCGTGGTCTTCTTATTACGGGTAACAATCCTCTTTAATGCTCTCCTGTTTCTATCGGCCAGGGTTGTTTTTCGTAGACAAGATTTTGCCACGAACACGGTATGCTGTCATGACGCTAGACACAGTAGCTCTCGACACCCCCACTACCTTGGCGCCTGTTGTCACGGAGGCACCAACTAGCCGGCCACCAACAATAAGCCTCTCTCGAAGTCATGAACACAGTATGCTGTCATGACGCTAGACACAGTAGCTCTCGAAACTCCCACTACCCTGGCGACTGTTGTCACGGAGGCACCAACCAGCCGGCCACCAACAATTAGCCCTCTTTCGAAGTCATGAACACAGTATGCTGTCATGACACTAGACACAGTAGCTCTCGATACCCCCTACCCTGGCGACTGTTGTCACGTAGGCACCAACTAGCCGGCCACCAACAATTAGCCTCTTCCGAAGTCATGAACACAGTATGCTGTCATGACGCTAGACACAGTAGCTCTCGATACCCCCACTACCCTGGCGGCTCTTTTCACGGAGACACCAACTAGCCAACCACCAACAATTAGCCCTCTTTTGAAGTCATGAACACAGTATGCTGTCATGACGCTAGACACAGTAGCTCTCGATACCCCCACTACCCTGGCGACTCTTTTCACGGAGACACCAACTAGCCAACCACCAACAATTAGCCCTCTTTTGAAGTCATGAACACAGTATGCTGTCATGACGCTAGACACAGTAGCTCTCGATACCCGCCTACCCTGGCGACTGTTGTCTCGATACCCTCCTACCCTGGCGACTGTTGTCACGTAAGCAACAACTAGCGGGCCACCAACAATTAGCCTCTTCCGAAGTCATGAACACAGTATGCTGTCATGACGCTAGACACAGTAGCTCTCAATACCCCCACTACCCTGGCGACTGTTGTCATGGAGGCACCAACTAGCCGCCCACCAACAATTAGCCTCTTCCGAAGTCATGAACACAGTATGCTGTCATGACGCTAGACACAGTACCTCTCGATACCCCCTACCCTGGCGACTGTTGTCACGTAGGCACCAACTAGCCGGTCACCAACAATTAGCCTCTTCCGAAGTCATGAACACAGTATGCTGTCATGACGCTAGACACAGTAGCTCTCGATACCTCCACTACCCTGGCGACTCTTTTCACGGAGACACCAACTAGCCAACCATCAACAATTAGCCCTCTTTCGAAGTCATGAACACAGTACGCGGTCATGACGCCAGACACAGTAGCTCTCGATACCCCCACTACCCTGACGACTGTTGTCACGGAGACGCCGACACCAACTAGCCGGCCACTAACAATTAGCTTCTTCCGAAGTCATGAACACAGTATGCTGTCATGACGCTAGACACAGTAGCTCTCGATACCCCCACTACCCTGGCGACTCTTTTCACGGAGACACCAACTAGCCAACCACCAACAATTAGCCCTCTTTTGAAGTCATGAACACAGTATGCTGTCATGACGCTAGACACAGTAGCTCTCGATACCCCCACTACCCTGACGACTGTTGTCACGGGGACACCGACACCAACTAGCCGGCCACTAACAACTAGCTTCTTCCGAAGTCATGAACACAGTATGCTGTCATGACGCTAGACACAGTAGCTCTCGATACCCCCACTACCCTGGCGACTCTTTTCACGGAGACACCAACTAGCCAACCACCAACAATTAGCCCTCTTTTGAAGTCATGAACACAGTATGCTGTCATGACGCTAGACACAGTAGCTCTCAATACCCCCACTACCCTGGCGACTGTTGTTATGGAGGCACCAACTAGCCGCCCACCAACAATTAGCCTCTTCCGAAGTCATGAACACAGTATGCTGTCATGACGCTAGACACAGTACCTCTCGATACCCCCCTACCCTGGCGACTGTTGTCACGTAGGCACCAACTAGCCGGTCACCAACAATTAGCCCCTTCCGAAGTCATGAACACAGTATGCTGTCATGACGCTAGACACAGTAGCTCTCGATACCTCCACTACCCTGGCGACTCTTTTCACGGAGACACCAACTAGCCAACCATCAACAATTAGCCCTCTTTCGAAGTCATGAACACAGTACGCGGTCATGACGCCAGACACAGTAGCTCTCGATACCCCCACTACCCTGACGACTGTTGTCACGGGGACACCGACACCAACTAGCCGGCCACTAACAACTAGCTTCTTCCGAAGTCATGAACACAGTATGCTGTCATGACGCTAGACACAGTAGCTCTCGATACCCCCACTACCCTGGCGACTCTTTTCACGGAGACACCAACTAGCCAACCACCAACAATTAGCCCTCTTTTGAAGTCATGAACACAGTATGCTGTCATGACGCTAGACACAGTAGCTCTCGATACCCCCACTACCCTGACGACTGTTGTCACGGGGACACCGACACCAACTAGCCGGCCACTAACAACTAGCTTCTTCCGAAGTCATGAACACAGTATGCTGTCATGACGCTAGACACAGTAGCTCTCGATACCCCCACTACCCTGGCGACTCTTTTCACGGAGACACCAACTAGCCAACCACCAACAATTAGCCCTCTTTTGAAGTCATGAACACAGTATGCTGTCATGACGCTAGACACAGTAGCTCTCGATACCCCCACTACCCTGCCAACTGTTGTCACGTAAGCAACAACTAGCGGGCCACCAACAATTAGCCTCTTCCGAAGTCATGAACACAGTATGCTGTCATGACGCTAGACACAGTAGCTCTCAATACCCCCACTACCCTGGCGACTGTTGTCATGGAGGCACCAACTAGCCGCCCACCAACAATTAGCCTCTTCCGAAGTCATGAACACAGTATGCTGTCATGACGCTAGACACAGTACCTCTCGATACCCCCTACCCTGGCGACTGTTGTCACGTAGGCACCAACTAGCAGGGCACCAACAATTAGCCTCTTCCGAAGTCATGAACACAGTATGCTGTCATGAAACTAGACACAGTAGCTCTCGATACCCCCACTACCCTGCCAACTGTTGTCACGGAGGCACGAACTAGCCGGCCACCAACACTTAGCCCTCTTAGGAAGTCCGTTAGGTCGCTCATTTTGCAACAAGACACTTCAAATGCATTTTAACAGGACCTTGAGTTTCTAAACAAAGTTATTACAACCAAAAAGTGGTGGATACCTTTGCGTATTACGACGGACGCAGCTGCATTAAAAGTCACTTCTCTGAACGTGGTGTTCACATTATTCTGTACAACCCCTGTACTTCACATAATACATGGAAAAACATCTGAATTATTAACACAGCAATCAGATATCTCTGAATCACGAGCATTTTACAGTTTCTCACGCAACACTAACCACATCAGAAGACTTGAAAATTTCATCGCGTGGTGTTACGGATGGCTTGCTCGAACGGTAATCGAGAGATGCGGGTTCGTTTCCTGTTCCAGGGAGATGCAAGTTTCAAATTTTCTGATGTGTTTAATGTTACATAAGAAACAAAAAAATACGTACATGCACTTGAGAGATGTCTGATTCAAAATGGCGGCTTTGGAACCTTGTGTGCTTGTATTTTTCGCTAATTGTTCGATAACTTCTAAATGACCTAGAGATCCGAAAATTGGCACGCTGATAGGTCTTAAGGTCCGGATGCCTAGAAACGTCCGTAAACCAAAAAAATCCAAATGGCAGCTTTGGGGTATTATCTGCTTGGAGTTTTCTACCACGGTCTGAAAACCAAAAAATTCAAAAGGGTGATTTAGCTTTACTTTTCAAAATGCTGATAAGTTTAAAGATAATTATGCCTGAAACGTTGTAAAATTTCCGTGATATTTTGATTTAAAATTAAGGGGCGCTAATGCCTGCTACCGTCTTACGTCAAACCGTATGCACTAACGTCACGATCCTGTTCTAAATCGTAAAACTGTTACGGATCTTAAATTACTTTTGTTTCCCTTAATAAATTTTTCCTTTCTTTAATTTTATGTTCAAAAATATGTTTTTATAGATTTACCGTTCCGGAGAACGGTCATGACTGCAGGTTATTAAGAAATACAGTCAAAACTCGTTTTAACGAAATACGATAAAACAACAAGTCAGTAAAATCATGCAATGCATTGAATATGATACGCTTTCCAACATACCAGATATCATTACTCAAGTTATGAGGATAATGGCTGTGGAATAAATCTCGCTCCTGTACAAAAAATTAATTAAAGGTGGACGTCAAACAAAGATGTGCCGCTATACTTGCAATGGTGAAAACTGGGTTACATAAGTTCCCATACATGATATGGTTCCTGACTCCTGAAAACTGGCACACAAATGAAGAATACACTGAACTATAGTCAATGGATTGATAATTTGAGAAAATAATTGTAGGAAATATTTTAAAATTAAATTTCCGCGTGTTGGAACAGTGTTGCATATCGTTAATAGGTAGCGCTCTACGTATGTCAAATACTGGAAACGCGGCGTTTCTTTACCTTTTTTCTTGAATAGTAAAAGTTGTTATGTAAGCAATTATAACTGAGAGGCTATAGACTTTTGTTTAGGATGTCGGTACTTATTTAAATCACTTACAATACAGTTTATTGCCTTTTCTACCCATAAACTTACGTAAATCAGAAATCAGATGCTGGTAATCTAAGATGGTGACAGAACTTTTTACGAAATCGCCACCTTACAAGGGAAAAGGCCTCACGAAATTCACTCACAAAACTAAGACCCCACAAGAAGGGGTCGCAAAAACAGCGCAATTTTCAGCGTCATCTATGAGCAGAAGGCTGCATTGAATATGCCTTTAACTCCACCTTAAAGCTTATATATTTCATTTATGCTTTAGTAAAACTTCCCATTACAAATAAATTACCTTGCAAACTACGGGGCACTATTTCGCAATTACAGCGTTGCAATCTTATGCGTAATGAAAATTTCTGTATGTAGAACGCTCTAACTTTTTAACAAAAACTTCATGATAACTGAGACTCTGTAACTACAAAGAACAAAAATACACTATATTGTCAAAAATCACCGGACACCTAGAAGAGAAACGCAACATACCATTTATTGACATACATTAGTACGGTGTCGGTCCACCTTTGGACCGACACCGTACTCAAAGATAGCCATGCTATGCGATTCGCTGGCTATCCGTTCAGTTCGGGTCACTTTCCCAAAAATAATGTCTTCTTTCAGCTGTCAACTTGCCTTCGCACCTTTTTGGTTAATTGACCTCGCCTAGCTACTTAGAAGCGAAGATTGTCACGAAGGTATTTCCGGCGACGTGACTTATCTCAAATTTGGTCGCTACTCTGAACAATGCAGAGACGCTCGTAACAGTTGCCAGAGAAAAGGGGTGACGCCCCCAAGAGGATTTATTGCGCTCCTGCTATTCTCTTCAGTTTCTTTGAGTTTCGTGAGAAAAAAACTGTGAATGTCTTCCTTTCTCTTCCTTCCCATCTGGGATTTTCATCAGGTTTCCGTGAGAAAAAAAAATATAATTTTCCCCTTTTCGTTTGGCTTGAGTGCAATTAGGACTGATCTAATTATCAACCTAAACTTTCGGGTAGCCTGGCTCAGCTTCACAGGAAAGTAATTTTTAATCATTGATATTCTATTTTGGCAATTTAAATATTTATTCCCAACCGCCTTAGAGGAAAAATAAAAAAAATACTAAATGATCAAAATTATACGGATGAAATTTAAATGTTACTGGGATATAGAAAATTCCGCGGTAACAGTATTGCCACAGAGTTGGTAGAGCATAATTGTTCAGAATATCGAGGTAGATGAGTTGGTTAACAGGTTTATGCACGATAAGCAATGGGCCGGGACCATACCACGAAAAACACCCCCACACGACTACACTGCCAGCTCCAAACTTGACCGTAAGAACAGTGCATTGTAGTAAGTAGAGTTCTCCCGGCTGCCGTATTACCCACACACGGCGATCAGACTGATGGATCGTGTATATGGATACATCAGTCCATGGGACTCGTTTCCATTGATCTACGGCCCACGATAAATGTTCTTTACACCATGCTAAACGACGAGTAGCATTCCGAGTGGAGATGAAAGGCTTATGAGCAGCCGCACGACCACGGTAACCCATGGAATGAAGTTCTCTGAGAATGGTACGTGTACATACCGAGGTTCCAGCATTTTTACTCACCTGTACACTGAGGTCTTGTGCAGAACTCCGTCGATTGCTGTAACGACTCTCCTGAGGCTTTGACGTCCTCTATCACTGATTTTCTTTGGTCTGCCGGTACCTTTTGCTACTTCAGGCACGCCATGTGTCTTCCAGTTATTCAGTACATCCAAAACAGTTGACTTGGGTATGTTTAAACGTCTCTCTGTCTCTCTTATGGACAACACATTTATATAACACCCAACAATCTTTTCTTTCTCAAAGTCGGTTCTCTCCCGCTGCGATATTTTTACTCAACTTCACAGTGCGATATGATTGCGGTCAGCTGCAGGCTTGTTTTCATACCGTTTGCAGCTGTAGCGCGGATCTAAACAACGCAGTGGTTCCATTCATTTGGTTTTGAAGGGGTGTCCGGTGACCTTTGTCAATATAGTGTACGTTATTACGAATTTTTTCCGGCCCCTTTGAATATCGTCACAACGAGTTTCGACTGTAGTAGTCTGTCTGATAACTTTCTGGAATTTTTAAAACTCCAGAAAGTTATTATCGTTTTAAAAATTTGGTTTGTACTGACTTGACACGATTTGCAACTAAATATCTGTGAAGATACAATACAAATTTGGAAGATATGAAGCCGTTTATTGGTGTAAATATGACATGGTTGTTAAGTCAAATAATATCCAAAAACTTGAAAATTTCGTCGTCCTCGAGCTGGAATCGAACCCGCATCTCCGAGATAGCGCCCGGGTATTCTAACCACTACACCACCAGAACGACCAAGTCTCAAGTTTCCGATTAATTTGAATATAACCATCACCGGATTCGCTAGTCGAAGCAACCGGCATTCACGTTTAGCCAATCAGGAGGTTAAGAATCCTATCCTGTGATTGCCCGGAGGAGCAGATAAATCATGAAAGAATTACGGGATTACACCATATAATACACATTTTGAAGATGACTGCGATTTTTGGTGTAAATGTGGCAAGGATGGTAAGTCATCTAGATAATATCCGAAAACTTGAAAATTTCATCGTCCTGGAGCAGGATTCGAACCCGTGTCTCGCAGATAGCGCCCGGGTATGCTATATTACTTCTATTAATATGTTTTTGGTCGTCTTTTATTATTTTTATTTTTATCTTCAAATAACCGTATTTGAAATACTTGAGGTATTCAGTGTGGATTTGCCGTATCATTCTGAAGTGCGTTGGCTATTGCAGGGACAGGTGTTAGTAAAAATGTTATCTTTGAGAGAACAGATAGTTTAATATCATGAAGAACAGAATCAGCAATGCGAATTATTGAAAGAAGATTTCTATAGAAATGTTGCATTCCTGTATTATATCATGTCAAAGCAAAATGACTTGAATATTTCATTGCTAAGTAAAGCCAAGTCTGTATATGATATGTGGCAAAACATCCAAGCAGTTCGAAGAAGCTAAATTTTTTCAAAACTCTTCTTCTTCAGAAGGAAATTTCGGATAAATATTTTCGGAATTCAAGTTAGCAAAGGTCCATGAAGAGTAATGAAATATCCCGTTAGCAAAGGTCATTGATGAGCAATGAAATATCCCGTTAGCAAAAGTCATTGATGAGCAAGAGGATTCATGCGAATCATTTGAAAACTACGTAGCTATTATACAGTTATTATTTGGAGAATATAATGAAAGGTTCACTGACTTTGAGGATCATGGCATCACACTCAAATTAGCATTTCAACCTCATCTAGGTAATGAGTAATGTCTTCATGGCTCCTAAAGAACTGCCGATGGAATTGATTGAACTGCTGATGGAATTGATTGAGCTCTCAGAAGATGAATTTTTAAATTCCTTATTTGACGCTAAAAAAGATCCAATGGACCTTATTCATGTGACGTCAAAAGTGGATTTCTGCGTACCAACATGGCTGCTGAATCAATGTTTTCGCTACTTGATTATCCCTTACTGTTGCCTAATTTTTACAATCCTGACGTCATGGATTCTGCCGAGGAATTAATAGAGCTACAGGGCGAAGAAGAAGAAGTTAATTTCTTAGAAGAACAAATCAAGGTTGCAAAAACATACAAAGACAATTTTCTGTTCGATGTTTATTTCGCATGACACAGGAAAGCCGTTAGTCATAATGAAGTTTTAATGTAGCATTTCTCGTACACGCTATATTAAATTTTCATGTTCTTATTGCCAGATATTGGCGAAATATCTGAAACATAAAATTTAGTGCCTTGTTTTGTAAAACCAAAACATTTAAAAGCTCAGACAAATACATAATAAGGAAACAAACTAGGGTTCGCACGCTAAGCAATCTGCTTAAAAATTAAATGAATGCGTAACATTAAATAAAAGAAAAAATTATAGATATGTTTCTTTTATTCTTTGAGGAAAGTAGAACTTAATTCGTAATTTACCGACCCAAATATTTCATCAATTTTCGCCTTCCTTTTTTTTTCTTTTTTGAAATTGAAATTCGAAGTAATACTACGAGGTTTCAACTGCCTTTGATTCGTAGTGTCATAATATCCAAAAGCTTTTTCGTTAAAATGGACAGAACATATTGGAGAGTGCACATCGGAATGGAAATCACCGCGTTTCATCTTAATAATTTCGTCTTTTTCAGCGGAAAACTGAAAAATGCTTTTCTTTCGTCTACACAATTTAGGTTGCAGGATTTATTAGCACGACCATACGATGAGCAAAAGTTATACACGTCGTTAATAAATTTACGAAAATCGCGCTTTTCCTTAACCCTTGCAACGTAACGCCATGTTAAGCAATGGGAAAATGCATGTAAACAAACCCTTGTTGGTCCTCGGCCACGGAAAGGCTTTCCCGTGATGCAATGCGAGGTGAATAAAGTCCATTGAAATACGGAAAAATACAGTAGGATGTCCGCGCCTTCGGCAATATGTACGAAAAATGCTTTTTTGCTTTTCAACCACTTATTGCTGCGAAAATCTACATTCTTCTAACTAACCCAAATCACGATTCCCTTAAGGCTGTCTTTGAATGAGTGTTAAGGTTCCTCTTCTGCGATAGATGGCTCAAAAAAATCACTTCTTGGGTGTGGCTTTTACTTCTTGAGAGACTGTCTCAGAAGTTGGCGTCAGAGAATCACTGCAGACCTCGCCATATTCAGAATGGAAGCGGTCTCTCGTTGGTTCCACAATAAAAACACAAAATACGCGCTGTTACGTTTTAACCAATGACGTTATTTGGGGGTATAGCTTAGTAGATAGGCGGAATTTCTATAGCTCAAATTCAGGGGATCTCTGCTAACGTACACATTTTCTCTTTAAAAAATGAACGTACAGTAGGATTTAAGATGATTTATGAGAGACAATAATCCAGTCTCACTTTTGGCCCCATTAATTATTTCTTTTTGGCCCAGATAATTAAAAAGATCAGACAGAAATGGGAGATTTTGTTTCTTCCAGAGAGAAACCCTGCTAAGCTGACTTATCGCGCCGCCTAGCGCCCAAATCGGAATACTTTCGAGTCAGATAAATTGAATTTTAAAAAATATTCTAACAAATTTTTCGGAATATAACTGTGGCACATATTAGCTATAGGTCGTTTTTATTTGTGCTCAAAATTTCAAACACTACAAAGTAACATTCTTCGAGAGAATGTGTACAAAAGAAAATTGCGTTGCAGATATAGGATAGGATTTCTCTTACACTCATTCAAAGACAGCCTTAAGATCACAAATGACTAATACCTATCCAGAGGATCAGCTGAAACTGAAGAAATACATGTTGCAACCAAATATTCAAATGCATTCCAACAAAAAAGCAGTCATAACAAAGTCATTAAAAGGTTCATTGGACCTTTCCTGTTATCTGCGCGCAACTATTTGACTTCCGAATAAGAACGCTTTCAAGTAGTTCCCGATTTCGAAAGTCGAACACAGAGCACTCGGCAGCAGATGCGCAGTGATCAAGTGCTTCTCTATGCATACCACCTAGCGCTGTGATCATGTAGAAGTAGTTGACGATAAATGTTATGAAAGATATCGTGGCTTCTAGAGTGATATTGGTACCTAATTTGTAGATGTTTGTTTTCATTTGTTTTCTTATACTGCATATTTTTTTCCTTTTATATATTTCTTAAACAGTTTTAATTTTATTAAAAAGTGAATAAGGTTTTTGCCTATTTATAGCGCCATTTTATATGCCAATAAAAAAATCCCATAACACTTATCGGGAACTACTTTCTCTTATGTAGGGTGTGATCAGGTTTTATGTAAACAAAGCGGAACGATACACTTAAAATCAGGAACTGCTTGAAAGCGTTCGTATTCGGAAGTCAAAATTTTGGCATTTTATGTATAACAATGAAAAGCAAACAGTGGCGGGCAGATAACAGGAAAGGTCCAGTTCGTTTACTTCAAAATTAACATTTATTTTTTATTTTTTGAAGTTAGTCAGTACATAGCAGTTCGGTTTGATTTTAAAAAAATAATGTAAAATTTGAAGTACTCTATATCTATTATATTTGAAGTTTCTTGAATCCGGCCTGATTAGATTACAACTAACTCAATGCAGCCTTATTAGTTTACAGCAGCTTAATGCGGCCTTTCAACATGAAAAGGTTCCCCACCTCTGTTGTACACCCATGATACAAATAAGAATATAAGGGTGCTTCAAAAAAATTGTTAAATTCGCTCAAATAATCTTAAACGTGAAAATTCTAAAGTCAGCAATCTTCATTATTCTTTAAATAATAAGCGTCAAAACAAAATTGTTCGTCCATCTTGCTTTTGTATACAATTTTGTATTTATTACTAAAATTTGAACGTTCATTACGTTGCCACTTGCAACTATTTCCCGTGCTACAAAATTATGTAAAATGATGCAGCAAAATGTTGCATAATAGAATTCACTATGTAATTCCAAAGTGTTAATCGCCGAGTAGATCCAAGTAATCTTTGAGCAACTCAGGAAGAGGCAAATTTTGAATCCCATCTGGAAGCTTCCAGTTCTCGCATAGCATCTGTCGAATGACATACCTGCACGAGTGCTGTAGTGATGGAGGAATCCTGCGGCCGTAAAGTCGATTAGGAAAAAGCTTTTCATAAAAAGGCAGTAACTTTTCCAAGGAAGGAATCTGTACATCGAAAAATTTCTTACCTACCAGGGAAAATGTCACTTCGTGTGGGTTTGCTATGTCTTTAAGGGCAGCACTGAAACAAGCACAGAAGTCTTTAATTTCACTGTCGATCTCTGATGGCTCTACATGGAATGTCAGAGTAACTATGTCCCACATTTTGTGTCCTTTCCAGATCATTTCAGCCAGAATACTAAGTATGACTTCAGGAACATTGAAACGGCGTATATTCTTTTTGTCAGACAATATGGCACCATAACGCAGAATCAGCAAAAAGCCTGGCATTAAATTTCCTTTACCTGCTGGAAAGAACCGCATGATCCCCGTTAGTGATACAAATCGCATATCCTCCAAAACCAGCCTACCTTCATTTGCATGATGCAAGATGTAAGATGTAAAGCAGGAAGATCTAAGGCCTTCCCTTTCCCTCTGTTCCAGAACCGTAGCAGGCAGTTCCACCTTGGAATACGCTATCATGTGATTTAAATCAGCTACAACACCCCAAGAATTTTTATAATTTTTAACACACTTTAAAATCTCTATGATCATAGAGCTATTATTTATCTGTCGCAGAAAACATTCTGCCAGCACACCGCGAATAACTGGCCAAATACCAAGTTGATATGTCCTTGCTTTGAGAATTTCAGTTATTCTTTGCACTCTTTCAAAAAAGCTTGGGGATACAGTTGCTTTTAAATCTTGACAAAGCTTCCGAAGTTCCATCGCCTGGAATGGTCGATGGTTATAGAAAGCATAACATTTGTCGATATATTCAATGGCTTTCTCTAAAGAAATTTCTTCGTATTTAGGATTAATTACACGATCCATTTGCCAAACTTGGTTAATAATCTTATTGTAAGCAAGATCAAATGAATCAGTGGAAAGAAATCGAAATATAAATACCAAACTGTGAAAATTCTTCAATTCACAATACATTAGAACAGTTTAGAAACATAATCGAAATTAAACATCATTGACTTGACTTAAGTTCAGAGGGAAAATGTTAGCAGACAATGAATGAGGAACAAAATGTGACGTCGCCAACGAGATAGAAATACATAGAGTGCTTCTGTGATTGGTTCTCTGCCGAGGCAGCTGAAGCCAACGCGTGGAGAGCCCGCCATCTTTGATGAGGTACAAATTCTGCGTGTGTCAAGGAGTCACCTCGGTTCTTTCAGCTGTTCGGCGATCGTGTTATGCTTCATTACAAATTTAGTGTTACAGTTTCGTGAATAATCACAATTATCAGCACATTGTTGATATTTAAAATACCATAGTGCTGCGCAGCTTTTGATTGTAAGAATAAAAGGAACAAGGATTGTGGAACTACATTTCACAAGTAAGCATTTTAAAATAAGGTTGAGCTGTAAATGCTCAGTTAATCAAACACAAAAAATAAAACATCTAATCCGTGTAGCTGGTGATTAAACCAGCAGATAAGCCATTTCAATATCTGTGTTATCTTAAGACTTTTTATTTCTTATATTTTGTAAACAGTCGTACTCAATGTGAAAACTGAATGATGTTTACTCTGGGAAGCTGAGGTTAACTGTGGGTTACCAACTTTGAGGCTTTTTGGGTACAATTTCTACCTATGTAAATGTTTTGTTTTTTTCAATATACTGAGGATGTCTTGCAAATGGTATTTGCATATATATTCTAGAATCTGTACAGTGTACATGCAACTTGTCTGACAAGACAACAAATATTTCAAAATCTTAGGAAGCAGCAATTTCTTTTTATGTGATAAAGATCATGTACCAATGGCTAATGCCCATTAGATAGCAAATACTGGTAAAGCAATCAATTTATGGTTACTTAAATTGCAGAAGTAATAATTGTGATTGGTAATATAAATTTATTGCTTGCTGACACCTGTCAGGAAACAATCCAGTATTTTATCTGAAAGCACAGGGTCACCCAGCTTGTGTTCTAGGCATTTGTCTCTGATTACTGATTAATCTGTAGTATTACTGCAACAAAGTGAGAGTGGGGAGCTTGAAAATTTCTTGACAGAATACTCTTTATTTGTGAATGTGTTAGTCAATGTGTGTGGTTTTTGGGTAGCAAAAATACAGGCAATATTGATTTAAAACTGAAAATAGGAAACAGGGAGTACAATGGTACCTCAAAAATGCAAACAACATAAAATATTCATGAAAATTGACACAAACGATTATGAAATGACAATTGAAAAAAAATTATGGAATAATACAAAAGAAAGGGACTAGCAACATTTTGTAATAACTACTTGCAGTTGATTTTTGCGTGATAGGTAATGTTTTTTTTTTTTTTTTTTTTTTTTTTTTTTTGAAGAATGTGACCTCTGATTCATGATGAATGTACAGTCAGTATGTCCATGTATAAATTGCCAGTTATTCCTTTTGCATCAACCATATATATGAGAGGTTAGTATTGAACAAATATCACTCACGTAAATCAGTCTTTCTTTGAATTGAACAAGTTGTGCCTGTATTTCTCTAAAATACAAATCAGACGCACTTGTATTTCCAGCAAGACTGCTGAAGGAACCCACAAAATAACAACACAAAACATAAACATTTGCTTGCCAAACTTTTTGCACATCATGAATGCAAATCAGTAGTTGTTAATTTCTCACTTCATATTAATAAGAGGTTGTGCCCTTAAAATTGAAACAAAAAAAACTATGTGCAGTACATCTTAACAATTGCCAAAATGTGTCCAAATATCAGGTGAAAACTACAAAATTTCAGCTTTGGGACAACAAAAAACTAGGCTTCTTAAAAAAAAAAGTAAAATATGAAAGTGCAAATAAAAAATATTAAATACTTAATACTGAAACAAAAAAAATACAATTATTTGTCCCATAAAAAAATTTAAGTCCATAATCTGAATTATTTGGTCACTCAGCCCAGAGCTTGAATAATATCTAAAATAATACATGCCAAGAGAAAATTTACCTGCCCAGATATTAAAAGCAGAATGTGTAGAAAGATTTTTTTTATACCAAAAATTATGTCTTTTTAGGTTGAAAAAGTACATAAAACTATTTTTAGCTACTCGGTACTGGTGTTGCTAACTGTAAATACCATTTGGAGCATCATATTGCCCCAATGTCTGTCTATACCTAAGTCACAGGGTAGTTACAGAAGTGATATATACATATATATACATATGACTACAGCATATATTAGGTCACCAAGTTTATTTAAACTGCACTTAAGAATAATTATTTTCAATTATTTTTCTTAAGGATAAGCCTTGGAAGATAGTTAAATAAAACATAGCAAATAAACATATCATCATCATTGTCAACCATTATCAATCCACTGCTGGACGAAGGTCTCCCCAAGTTTCCTCCACAACGGTCTGTCTTGTGCCAGTCTCCTCCATGTCACCCCTGCATACTTTCGAATTTCATCCACCCATCTCCCATGTGGTCTTCTTCTAGGTCTTTTCCTGTCCCTTGGAATCCAATCTAAAATTTCGGCTGTCCATCGATGATCTGTCCTTCTGGCAGTATGTCCAGCCCATTGCCATTTCAGGGATTTAACTCTGATCATGATGTTTTCCACTCTTGTCATTTTTCGGATCCACGAGTTCCTCTTCTTATCTCTCCTGGTTACACCAAGTATGCACCTCTCCATGCTACTTTGAGTTGTCTGCAGCCTTTGTATGTCTCTTTTAGTTAAGGTCCACGTCTCTGCACCATACGTAAGCACTGGAAGGATGCATTGATCAAACACTTTTCTTTTAAGACATAATGGCATATTGCTCTTGAAAATTACGCTGTTTCTTCCAAAAGCTCTCCAGGCAAGTTTTGTACGCCGATTAATTTCTTCATCAATGTGACCCTCACTTGATATCTGCTGTCCAAGATAAACGTACGTGTCTGTTATCTCCAGCTTTTCTCCATCAATCGATAAATCTTCATTTCTTGTAAAAGCATTGAACATCACTTTTGTCTTCTGAAAGTTCATTTTTAATCCCACTTCTTTACTCTTGTCAGCAAGTTCCTCGATCATACTCTGCAGCTCTGATGGGCTAGTTGCAAAAATGACTACGTCATCAGCAAAACGAAGGTGGGTTAGATAATCTCCATTAATCTTTATCCCCTTGTTTTCCCAGCTCAGTGACTGAAAAACACCCTCCAATGTGGCATTAAAGAGCTTCGGAGATATGGTGTCACCTTGTCTCACTCCCTTTCCAATTTTTATGTGTGTTGTATTTTCAAACAGCCTAATCTTTGCACTTGCATTTTCATAGATGTTATTAATAATATTAATGTATGCATCTTCAATACCGCAGGTTTTCAGAGCCATTGTAACTGCTGATGTTTTCACCGAATCAAAAATGTAGATACATAAATAAAAAAATTTTCATTCATAAAAAATTGGATTCCAAGGGACAGGAAAAGACCCAGAAGAAGACCACATGGAAGATGGGTGGATGAAATTCGAAAGTATGCGGGAGTGACATGGAGGAGACTGGCACAAGACAGACCGTTGTGGAGGAAACTTGGAGAGACCTTCGTCCAGCAGTGGATTGATAATGGTTGACAATGATGATGATGATGATGATATATATATATATATATGTATACTGTATGTATGACCTTAACTAAAAAAGAAAAGCAGGATATATAGAAATATTTTTCTTTTGATACCAAAAAAAGACATGCAAAGAATGCAGACAACTCAAAGAATATATATACAGAGAGAGATAGAGTGACATCACTGAAATGGCAATGGGCTGGACATGTTGCCAGAAGAACAGACCACCGATGGACGACTGAAATTTTGAACTGGTTTTCGAGGGACAGAAGACTCATGGGAGATGGGTGGATGGAATTCGAAAGCATGCCGGAGTAATATGGAGGAGACAGGCTCAAGACAGACAATTGTGGAAGAAACTTGGGGAGACCTTCATTCAGCAGTGGATTGATAATGCTATATATATATCATCATTGTCAACCATATATATATATATATGGTTGACAATGATTATATATATATATATATATATATGGTTGAAAGGTCAGGTGATGCGTAACATCACAGCCTCTCCTTGACAAATGTCAACCCCGCCTTCTCGTGGTGCATCCTGTTCCCACTAAAGGGGCTCTGACGACCGCAAATAGCGGTATAACTATACCATCGGGATCAGAGGAAATGCTATCCCACACTCACCAACCCGCTTGGCCAGCGTGGTGAGTTATGGCCAAACACCTCCAAAATGACTCTACAACTTAAATCTTGGCCTTCAGTCTCCGGCAGCTGGAATGTACCTGGCCAAGGCAGCGGCCAGTGCGACATGAAGGCAGAGGGTGCTAAGAATCCCCGGAGGACCGGACTAGGCTGCCATTTGATGCTGACCTTGGCTACCTACAACGGACGCTCCCTATCTTCTGATTCAAGGCTTCTTGAATTGGAAGAGGAACTACAAAGGATCAAGTGGGACATCGTCGGGCTAAGTGAGGTAAGGAGAAAAGGAGAAGATCTCATTGAACTGAAAAGTGGACATCTCTTCTATTATCATGGGACAGATACTGGCAGAACTAGTGGTGTTGGATTTATAATAAACAAGAAACTGAAGGATAAAGTGGTAGAAGTTGAAAGTTCCTCTGACAGAGCTGCACGACTCGTTATCCAACTATCGAAAAGATACCAGGCTCAGATTATTCAAACTTATGCACCCACCACAAGTCATCCTGAAGAAGAAATTGAAGAATTTTATGAAATTCGTCATCTAAATAATAAAGGTAAGCAGCACTTGAAGATAATTATGGGAGATTTCAATGCAAAAATAGGGCACCGGCAACAGAATGAAACTTCAGTAGGTAAATTCGGTCACGGCAACAGAAACCAGCGTGGAAATACTCTTGTTGAGTTTGCAGAGGCAGAAGGATTTTTCATCTTGAATTCCTTTTTCAAGAAAAAGCCACACAGGAAATGGACATGGAGACATCCAATTGGGACGACAAGTGAAATTGATTTTATTATGTGTAACAAAAAATTCGTCATCGAAGACTGCAGTGTGCTGAACAAGTTCAACACAGGTAGTGACCATAGATTGGTGAGATGTAAGATGCACCTCAACACTAAACTGGAACGTGGCAAGCTCATAAGACAAACAAAATGTATTGACATAACCAACCTTAAAAAACACCATAATACTTTCAAGTTGGAACTGAAGAACAGATTCTCTGCTTTAGAAGGCCTAACATCGGAAGAAGTGGATATTTCGGAAGTTAACAGAAAAGTAACCAAAGCTCTTATGGAAACAGCAACAAAATTAGCTGGGTCTAAGAACAAGTTGCATGTAAACAAATTATCAGGAAAAACCAAAATGTTGATGCAAAAAAGAAGAGAGATGAGGACAACTAAAGAAGATGTGACTTCCAAAGTGGAATATATAGAGCTATGCAAGACAGCACGAAAAAAGTATCACTGAAGACGTAAGGAAATTCAACTGTGAGCTAGTGAGGAAAGCAATTGAAAACAACCAAAGCCTAAAGATAGCAAAGGGACATCTCAGTAAGGGAAGAAAACAGATTATGGCTCTGAGAAAAGAAGATGGTTCTATAACAAGAAATAGAGGCGAAATTTTGACAAGAGTGAAAAGATTTCTACTCCAAATTATATGAAAGGGATGATACATGTACTCCAGACATCATGAAAGGTACCAGAGTTCTTCCAGTCCTCCCAGCAGAAGTTGCTCATGCAATCAAGAACATGAAGCGGGGGAAAGCTCCAGGAGAAGATGGAATTACTATAGACATCATACAAGAAGCAAGTGGAGAAATTGAAACAGTACTCGCCCAAATTTTCACTCGATGCCTTAATGAAGGGAAGATTCCTGAGGATTGGAACAATGCTACAATGATCCTGCTACATAAAAAAGGTGACATTGAGGATCTCAGGAACTACAGACCTATCAGCCTCCTATCAGTGGTTTATAAAATCTTCACTAAAGTTCTTTCACACCGCTTGAAGGTAACACTGGACATGGCTCAACCGAGAGAACAAGCTGGATTCAGGAGTGGCTACAGCACAATAGATCATATCCACGTACTGAGAGAACTAATTGAAAGAGCGAGGGAATATGAACTTCCATTGTGCATGGCTTTTATCGATTATGAAAAAGCCTTTGATTCGGTGAAACCATCAGCAGTTACCACGGCTCTGAAATCCTGCGGTATTGAAGATGCATACATTAATATTATTAATAACATCTATGAAAATGCAAGTGCAAAGATTAGGCTGTTTGAAAATACAACACACATAAAAATTGGAAAGGGAGTGAGACAAGGTGACACCATATCTCCGAAGCTCTTTAATGCCACATTGGAAAATGTCTTTCAATCACTGAACTGGGAAAACAAAGGGATAAAGATTAATGGAGATTATCTAACCCACCTTCGTTTTGCTGATGACGTAGTCATTTTTGCAACTACCCCATCAGAGCTGCAGAGTATGATCCAGGAACTTGCTGACAAGAGTAAAAAGAAGTGGGATTAAAAATGAACTTTCAGAAGACAAAAGTGATGTTCAATGCTTTTACAAGAAATGAAGATTTATCGATTGATGGAGAAAAACTGGAGATAACAGATACGTATGTTTATCTTGGACAGCAGATATCAAGTGAGGGTCACATTGATGAAGAAATTAATCGGCGTACAAAACTTGCCTGGAGAGCTTTTGGAAGAAACAGCATAATTTTCAAGAGCAATATGCCATTATGTCTTAAAAGAAAAGTGTTTGATCAATGCATCCTTCCAGTGCTTACGTATGGTGCAGAGACGTGGACCTTAACTAAAAGAGACATACAAAGGCTGCAGACAACTCAAAGAAGCATGGAGAGGTGCATGCTTGGTATAACCAGGAGAGATAAGAAGAGGAACTCATGGATCCGAAAAATGACGAGAGTGGAAGACATCATGATCAGAGTTAAATCCCTGAAATGGCAATGGGCTGGACATACTGCCAGAAGGACAGACCATAGATGGACAGCTGAAATTTTAGATTGGATTCCAAGGGACAGGAAAAGACCCAGAAAAAGACCACATGGGAGATGGGTGGATGAAATTCGTAAATATGCGGGAGTGACATGGAGGAGACTGGCACAAGACAGACCGTTGTGGAGGAAACTTGGGGAGACCTTCGTCCAGCAGTGGATTGATAATGGTTGACAATGATGATGATGATGATGGTTGACAATGATGATCATTGACAACTATTATCATTACAATATATGTATACTGTATATAATCAATATATATATCATTATCATCATTGTCAACCATTATCAATCCACTACTGGATGAAGGTCTCCCCAAGTTTCTTCCGCAATCGTATGTCTTGAGCCTATCTCCTCCATGTTACTCCGACATGCTTTCGAATTTCATCCAACCATCTCCCATGGGATCTTCTGGGGTTTTTTCGGTAACACCTAAGCTATGATTTAACTTCGGGGCTCCAGATGTCTTTCCCTGAAGAGTGGTTTGGGGTTCCTGAGTTGTTTTATTCCATGTCATTTTTGTTTAGAACCATGAAAGTGGGTTACTTCTGGTTAATTCTATGTTTATTTCTACTACGTCTGATTCCTGCAGCAAGGTGCAGTGTTGACGTGGTCTAATTACTACATGAGTGTGCTTTTTTACTTCTTTTTACTGATAAATGTATAACATCAACCATTATCAACCCACTGCTGGATGAAGGCTTCCCCAAGTTTCTTCCACAGCTGTCTGTCTTGAGCCTGTCTCCTTCGTGTCACTCCTGCATGATTTCGAATTTCATCCATTCATCTCCCATGGGGTATTCTTCTGGGTCTTATATATACATAAAGAGAGAGAGAGAGAGTGAGAATTATATTGTGTTAAGTATTTAGTGTATGTGCTGGGAGATACCTTTATTATGGTCAAGTTACCACAATTGCCTTGCGTACCCACGAATAAGGCTTACAGATTTGTGTTGTTGAATGTCAAGACTAACAAACAGATTAGAAACATGCCCAGTGCTAAGGACTTTTAATTTTTATTAAATAAAAACCAGGTAAGTAGTAGTTTTCTTCTGATTATATAAGATAGGGGCAGTTGGTAAAAGTATTTTAATATTGGTACCTCTTGGCTGTGTAAACTCATTGTTTGCTTTCCGTTTTTCTTCGAACTTTTTTTTTTTTTCATTTAAAACTCTCATAAAATATTTGGCGTCTATGTATTTGTAGTGATAAGCTGTGGGATGATTCAGCATTCTCATGGTGATGACCCACGAATATCTAAAATTTTTACCGAAATTGCGGATTGAGTGCAACTGTATTTTTTATTTTTGTGTTTCTTTTTTTTTTTCATTTACTCTATTACCGCTGACTTATATTTCTCTGAAAATTTGCTCCAAAAAATTTGTTAAATGTCAAAAAATTACGGCATGAGATTTTATTCAACGACAGCAAGCTGCATCCATTAAAATATCATTTTTTTTTAAAACACTATTGCCGTCAACTAACAATGAAAAGCGTTATTTGATACGTTAAAGTTTTAGTCTCATCCCCTAGGTGTTTATAACAACATTTCTGAGTTATATCCTTATTTAACATCAAACCATATATTACGAAAACTCCCTTGCTTAACACGGAACGGAAATCGTTCTGTACCTCATCAAACATGGCTGCCACTTGTTTCCGGTGGCTTCACCCGTTCCCCGACGTAAGCGCTCTACGTATTTCTATCTCGTTGGACGTCGCGATTACAGTGGGCTAAAATCGTGGTTTACCCAGGGCGTTAAGTTTTAAGTTCCCTTTCGTCATTTTTTAACATATAAAATCTGATAAAAAAGAGAAATAGCAATTCCGCTTCGAAATACTGAACCTCTAGGTGACAGATTCGTGACATCACTGCTTGAGGCCGAGATCTGTTTTAACATTGGATGAATTTCTGTACGTAAGCTCATGGAAGTCAACATATCAACCAATGCGCTCACAGATTTTGAGCTTATTATCAAGAAACAACCTCTAATGCCAGGTGGGTATCAGTATAGCTCTGCGTGGCTCCATTTCAAAATAGGGTCACGTGAATTTCTGTCTAGTAATGATTGGCGAAATTAAAAATTAAATTTCTTAGGGGAGCCGGTTTCCGTCTGGTCTGAGGTGTTGGCTTCTGATCAATCGTCAGAGATGGGAGCTGGATTCGAGTCCTGGATGTAGCATAGGCTGACCGTCTTTTTCGCTGGATCTGCACTTTTCCTGGAACCAGAGCCCCTAGAGTCGGATGGCCGCTTATAGCGATTGCTGAACCGCGAAACAAAAAATAAAAAAGTGTATTACTGATGAACATCTTTTCAGTGTCACTGCTTGTCAAATTATGCGTGTTGAAATTGCGGCTCATGAAATAATATACATAATGGCATTAATTTTTTGTTTGTATACTCAGTCAAGCCAACTCTAATGATTTAAAATGGAAAATAATTTTCTCATGTTGCGCTCATGATTTCTAGCAACTTACGGAAGTCAGTCGTCTTTTCTGAGGAGAGGAG
The DNA here is from genome assembly GCA_039090855.1 of Macrothele yani. Lineage (NCBI taxonomy): Eukaryota > Metazoa > Arthropoda > Arachnida > Araneae > Macrothelidae > Macrothele > Macrothele yani. Next base: position 137,971,586 of record CM077002.1, read on the forward strand.
CTTCGACAGTTACATTGGTTGTAAATTAAATTAAATTAATAAGTTTAATTATTATAAATTTGAAACCCAATTAAATTTAAAGTGATTTTGAAGTTATTTTGATTTTGAAATTCTAAGGGTTTTTTTTTTCTAATGCGGAAGAGTTGGAGACTGATGAGTACAAAGTAGTGGAAAAAAATTAAACCCTGTTCAGCAAACAATGTTAAAAAATTAAGCCCCGTTCAGCCACCAATGTTAAAAAATTAATCCCTGTTCGCAAACACACAGTGACATCCTTGATAGACAGCGTAGACATAGATGTTCTTTTTAACGACCACCGTGAGCAACTCAATGGGCTATAAAGCAGTCGCCCGTCCCTAATTTAGGGTCACTGGTTCCAGGGAAGGGAGAGAGCCAGTGCCGTAAGACAAACACAACATCCATGCCTCACCGGGATTCGAACCCGGACCCCTTAAGGACGAACGATCAGAGGCCAGCGCCTTAGACCACTGCGCCACCGGGGCAGCAGAGTTAGATGTTCGCAGAGCTGATTAAACTTCTTATCGCATGCACGCGCGCGCGCGCGCGCACACACACACACACAGTGACATCCTTGATAGACAGCGTAGACTTAGATGTTCGCAGAGCTGATTAAACTTCTTACCGCACGAACGCGCGCGCGCACACACACACGCACATAAAAAAGGAAATGCACCTAAAATCTGAGTCTCTGTAATGGTAATTATGTCTGAAGCTATTCTTGAGACATTAAATCAGAAGCTTAGATATCATATCAAATATAAATATACTGTCGATTCCTGAGCGCGAAAGTAGTACTTCTGGAAGTTGGACTTCAGGCGGTATGTAACTGTGATACTTCCCTTTTGCACCTAGGAAAGAACCGTCCCTACTAGGTGCAGGCAGGTTCATGATGTCATTTTTGCCTGATTTATATGCCCAGAAAACGGCTGTTCATTTTTCTAGAATCCCGCAAATAATTTTACGCGTCATTGTGGCAATGACAAAACATTTACTAAAGCACGGGTAATTACGGAACCCACTCATCTGTAAAAAATCAACTGCAGGTAAGAGAGTGTGTCAGTTTAAAAAGATTAATATAAGAAAGTGTAAAATTAATTGAATGACGGTATAAAGAAGAAATAAAACAAACATATGTAATTATGTATCGATCTCTAACTGTGAGAAGGTAGAGATTCAAAACAGCGATTAACTAAAGTTCATGACGAAATTTTTCGAAACAACTGGGTTAACTGTTGCCGTTCTGTTTTTCAACGTGGTTTATTACATTTTTCTATAACATCTGTACTTCATTTATCAGTAATATCGGCATTTCCCTAGGAGGATACAATAAATTAAGAGAGCATAACAAGCAGTCCCTATGTAAAGCTCTGAAGCTGACGCTCCTGAACGGCAGCCATTTTAGGTTAACTTTCTGACAGCGTTCCCATCTATGTTAGACTAGTTAGCATTTTTAAAGGCTTCTTGCGGAAAAAATATCATTTACGTTTATGAATATCATCATCATCATCATCATTGTCAACCATTATCACTCCACTGCTGGACGAAGGTCTCCCCAAGTTTCCTCCACAACGGTCTGTCTTGTGCAGTCTCCTCCATGTCACTCCCGCATATTTTCGAATTTCATCCACCCATCTCCCATGTGGTATTCTTCTGGGTCTTTTCCTGTCCCTTGGAATCCAATCTAAAATTTCGGCTGTCCATCTATGGTCTGTCCTTCTGGCAGTATGTCCAGCCCATTGCCATTGCAGGGATTTAACTTTGATCATGATGTCTTCCACTCTCGTCATTTTTCGGATCCACGAGTTCCTCTTCTTATCTCTCCTGGTTATACCAAGCATGCACCTCTCCATGCTATATACTGTATAATATTACCACTGTTTTCCTTTCTTTTAAAGCAATGTTACATCGCGTTTTGTAGCTGCGTAGACAAAAATCGTTTTAACTTACCACACGAAAAGTACATGCTATTTAAAGTAATGCATGAAGCAGTTCATAAACTCTGTAGTAAAACATTAACAGACGCTCTTAAATTTTGGTACACATTTGCACAGTTAAGTTTTATAATTGTCACACAACTACACAGGCCATGGAAAAGCAAATCTGATATCTTTCTTCAACTCTTTGATTTGATTCTACAATGTAAAGGCGCCGACCCGGTGGCTCAGTGGTCTAAGCGATGGCTTCCGATCATTCATCCGAGATGGGTCCGGGTTCGAATCCCGTTGAGGCATGGATGTTGTGTTTGTCTTAGGACACTGGCCCTCTCCCTTCCCTGGAACCAGTGACCCTAAATTAGGGACGGGCGACTGCTTATATCCCACTGAATTGCTCATGGGGGGTCGATAAACCTCCAATAAAAAAAACATAAAAGCTATTTATTACTGCATTTAAAAGCACCGAAGAAAGATTCTTTCAACCCTCTATAAGAACTACCCGGTTCCTCCCGTTTTTCAATAGGCATTTTGAAAGTATAATACTTTTTGTTCTTTTTTGGGGGGAGGGGGTTAACGACCACCGTGAGCAACTCAATGGGCTATAAGCAGTCACCCGTCCCTAATTTAGGGTCACATGTTCCAGGGAAGGGAGAGAGCCAGTGCCGTAAGAAAAGCACAACATCCATGTCTCACCGGGATTCGAACCCGAAGCCATCTCGGATGAATGATCAGAAGCCATCACTTAGACCACTGTACCACGGAGGCGGGGGGGGAGGATACTTTTATTTCCAAAACTTGGCATGATGTATGTAGGCTGATTATTCTGACGCCTGTAGCAAACGCATTCAAATTGTGGATGAGAGATAGTGAGCTTTCCATTGCTGCAATTCAACAATTTACTTCGAATCCATGCATTTTGTTTTTAACTGAAAACTGCAATTCTCACGTACAGCGTCGTGAATGAATAACAGGAATGAAATGTATAGCACATCATATAGACCGCCGTTTATTCCAATTTTATCTGTTGATAGCTTGACTTGTTTCTTACAATTTATGAAATGATTAAACTTGAAATTAGAACATTAGATATATGAGACTTACCTCTGAAACGTGATTCTAGGCAGTTTCTTTACCTGCCTCATTATTGCAGTCCACGACTGCGCACGCTGGTATTTCTAAAAAGCTCCTGTCGCGCAAAGGCAACACAAATAAAATTGAAAATCAGAAAGAAAAAAGCACCTACTAAATTCGAACTACGCTAACTTTCAGTTCCACAACTTAGAATGCACAAATGAGCAACTGAGGGTAACTCAACATGGCGGACATGCCACTCAGATGGCTTTATCGGTGAGAGCACTTGCTACCTCCTCTTATTCTATCCTACTTGCCATTTACATAGTGAACTGTTGTTATTTTATTTTTCACCTTTTTGCTACCATTCAAATTTTTTTCGAATCGATTGGTTCGTTATCATCCTGTAAATCAAGCTAGCACCCCAATGGCTCAGTGGTCTAAGCGATGGCTCAGAAGCCATCGTTTAGACCACTGAGCCATGGAGGTGGCCGAGATGGGTTCGGGTTCGAATCCTGATGAGCCATGGATGTTGAGGTTTATCTTACGGCTGGCTCTGTCCCTTCCATGGAACCAGTGGCACTAAATTAGGGAAGGGTGACTGCTTACATCCCACCGAGTTTCCCATCCATGGAACAAGACAAGCTTTCTCTAAATATGGTGCTTGCTTCTTTTAAAGTGTTTAACTGAGTGCATTTTTTTTAAGATTCCATTTATTTAAGTTTACCGCTTACTTTGTTTCCTACTGTTTTTGTTTGTTTGTCTCCTACTCTTCTTTTGTCGAAGAGGTTGAAAAAGAGATTTTCCAATGTCTGTTGGCTATATCCGAGATTACTATCTTTGAATTCGAATACATATAAGAGTTTTCTCATGAGCATCTGTCAATGTTTTACTCCATTCAGGTTGCTCAAAATAAACAAAAGCTGATGAACCAAGAAGGACCACACACGACAAGCAGTTCCCACGAGAAACAGTGACTACCGAAGACTTTGGATAACTGATGCTTTTACAATCCCAAACGCGAAACAGAAGTTAAGTTGTTGTTACTTGGGCAAATCGTAAAACCAACCATATCAGCAGGGTAATTATTCCTAACCCCTCCGTTTAGTGAACTTTGATATTTCACCACACACACACACACACACACACACACACCTGTCGTCTCACTTCTGTCAGATGCAATAAATCACAGAGAAACCTGTCCTTGAATTTTCCATTTTCGGCAGCTGACCACACTTCGCAACAGGCATCATTATTTTTCAGAGAAGTGGGCGCGCAGTGAACATTACCTCAACTATTCTTCAAAATTTCTTTTCGGAACTCCCACCTAACGTGCTTTCGTGGCACATTGAAGAAGATAATGTGGGCGATTTCGGAGTGTCCGTCGCTAGTGAGTATTCTGAGAGGTTGTTCAACGCGGTATTCTCCAATTCGAAACCCTAAAGTGTCCCTAGAATTTCGTGGAAGATGGCGGTAAGCGAGGCGAAGGTTTAAAGAGGAAAACTTCCATTAAGTAGAATAGGATAAGATTTGTAACCCGTGATCTATGGGCGGAAACGGTGGTGGCGGTTTAAAGGTGACGCTTTATCGAGGTTCGACTGTACGTTAAGACATATATCCGCACAAACATATATCTATGCCATCTAGCAGTATAAATACTTAAAGAAGGGAACTTTGGGAAACTTTTCCTATAGTTCCAGGTATCGAACGCAAAAAGAATTGTTCCAGTTAAATTTTGCAACGTGCAGTTATCGAAGCGCCACATAGCGGAAAAATAGTACAACACGCAGCTTCGAAAATGCACGAATTCGTATGGTGAGAGCTGTCTCACTGAAGAAACAGTTTTTTAATCTGACCTACGCACTGAAATATATCGTGTCTAATGTCATGGAGATAGTCTGCCAGAGAGATGGACGAAGTGTCACCTGAAACACGTATTTTTTTAAACGGATTGCTAAAACAGCCGTTAGACATTAGCGCCACCTAGCGGACAGATTACAACCGTAAAATTAAATTTCCGAATAAGCATGACAGTGCTCTGAGTTCGCGAATACAAGGTCGATCAGAAAACATCCTCCGGAAATTACTACCGCAAATATCGTAGAGAGCAAAGGAATATATTCGTGCTACTAGACATCAAATGGGTACAGATAATCATGTTCAGGTTGAAAACTTTTGGAAGCTACAAATGTTTCATCGCAAATCGTTTTGTAGTAGCTACAACTTACGACAAGATACACTGGCTCGCACATTAACGCCAACTATCGGAGAAATGGAAAATACTGAAAAGTATATAAAAATATTTGGTATGGTCGCACTTCGGCAAAAAAAAAAAAAAAATCTTCCGATCCCATTTTATAAAAACAGATTTCATTACAAATGTACAGGATTTCTTTTTTATTATTGGAGGTTTAACGACCACCGTGAGCAACTCAATGAGCTATAAGCAGTCGTCCGTCCCCTAAGCGGAAACTGTACCAGAGATTTCTGCAATATTCCCATGCATTCAATTCAAACATCATTTTGGCAACTCGATTTTCCGAAATGTAGATATTGCTCCAAATGTAAAATTATATTTACACCATTTAGTGGGAAATCTGTGAATCCCAGATATTCAGAAGTGCGTGATTATCATCTTCATGGGGGATATTATCCGGCGCAAAAAGAATTTTTTAAGTAAAATTCGGTGGTACGGGGATGTATCTAGAAATGACGAGCAAAGTAAAACTATATACGTATAAATACGTGCTTATTTTTATCACGTCTTTTCTAATAAAAGATCGTGCTTCTGTCATCGGTTTTTCTGTCTGTCCGTCCGTCCGTCTGTGAACAAACACCATTTCTCTGCAACTATTAGTCCGATTTGAAAAATTCTTTTTGCATTGGGAAGCTTGAAATGTGCAAATGGTGATCTTTTATTTCGTTTCCTTTTTACGATACACATTCATTTAATTAATGATCCTTTATTTTGTTTTTTTTAGATGCAGATGATATCGAATTCAAAATACTTTTTATTACATATATTTGTTTCTAAACATCCAATTTAATTTTTTTAAACCTTTCGATTCCATTTATGTCAAAGACTATTTTAGGTATAGTCACTTTTTTAAGTTACACATAGATTTTCCGCTAAGGGGCGTAAAAGTAAATTGCGTTATCTCCGATATATCTGCTTCTGAAACTTCAATTTGAAAAATTCTTTCTGCAGTGAATACAGCTCCTATTTAGAAATCTTTTGTATATAATTTCTAATTTTGGGTAGAAATGGTTTAGCCACCAGCGGGCATAAGTATTAATTTCTGCTTCTGATGTACGTATTTCCAGCAAACTCTAAGCTTCTAAAAGCTCGATTTGAAAAAATTATTTCGTACACCGATACTACATTTTCTTCTTAAAATATATCATGTTTCTCCACCAGGGATAGTAGATGTATATCTTATTTTGTCAACATCTCTGCTTCTAATGGTGCGATTTGAAAAATTATTTCTTTGTTGGAGAGCGTTTCCGGTGCGAAATGTTTCTCATGTAATTTCTAATTTTTCTTAACGCACAAGTCTGCAATCAGAAGGTGTAAGTTTACGATTCCGTTTACAGTAATATCTGCGAAATTAAAAGCCCGATTGAAAAACTTCTTTCTTCGGTCAGATACCACTGTTTTCCATACTGTTTCCATTGACTTTGATTAACTTTGATACATTTAATTCGGGTCAAAACGGATTCAAAAGACGTGCACATTAGATCCAAAAATCAGATGTCATCTTTCTTGTTTTCTCTTTTATTCAAAATGCATATTACAGAGCATAATCGCGGATGTTTAATACAGTAAAGCTTCCAATCCGATGGAGCATCGAACGAGAACTTTCTGCGTGTTGGATTCAACACGTTTATTCCAAGTTATATAGTATGTTTCTCAGAGTTCTATATTTTGTGGTTTTTTGTATTTAACCTCCACAGTGAGCACCTAAGGCGATAAGTTGTTGCCCCTCTCAAATTTGGGACAAAAGGATGCAACATGGGAACAGACTGAACGCCGTAGGACAAAGGTGCCACTCTTAAAACTCGGACATTTAGTCAGAAGCCTACGCCTCTGACCATTCGATCATAGAGGCACCGATAGAGTGTTTGAAAATGGAAAGGGAAAAATAAATTTTTACCCATTCGCCTCTTCTCATGGATGTTTTACTTCTTCTAATGAGTTTTTTTCTTTCTTCGATTTTCTTTTGTACACCTGTTAAATGTCTCTGTTTTATTCTTTTCGATACTTCTGTAAAATTAATCCAGACCCAATAATTTGTGAAACACTCATTCCGTTCAGTTGGTCCTCAATCATTGAACAGAAACACCATACAAATGTAAATTTTCGTTCGCACTAAAAACATTAAGTCATTTTCTCTATTAAAAGAAAAAATAATTTTTCATGTATAATGAGCGAGCTTTTAATATCGTTACATTGAAAGGAATTTTGGCATAGGGAATACCGTAGATTCCCATTAACTGGGCATCTCGGTTAATCGTACAGCATCCCAAATCGGCTCTTTGCGATAACGCTTAGCATAAATGGGGCAGACGCTTAAATGGGATAGAGTGTACTAGCGTCGATGTATCGCAAAATTCCTACTGTATCGCAAAATAACGTCTACAGTAACACAAAATTTCTGAAAAATAGTATGGGTTACATGAGCTCATTGCTTAAAAATAAAACACTGTTTTCCTGTGTAGCGAAAGTTCATGACCAAATATAGATAATAATTTGCATCACGTAGAAAAAATAATTGTAATTGGAAAACCTAATAGGTTCTGCATAATCTAACTAATGTTTACATCTAGGACAGCTGTGAGACCATATACACTGGATTTCGATGTCCAATGAAAGGAGATGTTTGACTAAGCAGCTTCTAGGAATGTACACCTTTATATGTTGTCGCACATGTTACAGAGTGTTCATACTTGATCCCGTCACTTCAGTCGTTCGTAATTTCTTGGTCTTAATCTCCTTGCTTCCTACCGTATGCCTAATTTAATCATATTATTTGTGAAAACACAAATTTGTCTGTGACGGAGATCGAACCCCTCACTCCGGAGCAAGTTGCTCTCCCAACTAAGCTACACGGATGGAATGTACCGCTGCAGATTTGTTATTTAGACACGTGATTCACGTCTGTGATGCATCACATCATCTCCCTCTTATTTATTTATTTATTTATTTTTTTTGAAGCGAAGTAGGAATTTTTCACTAATTCCACACGATGTGTGGAACAAACACCACACATTTTTCGAAGAGCCCAACGGCCAGTGGATCCATTTTTACGTTCGGGCGCCAATGATAAAACACAAAGTTTTCCTTGACGGAGATCCAAGTCGTGCCTCCTCACTCCGGAGTAAGTTGCTCTCCCAACTAAGCTGCACGGACGGAATGTACCGCTGCAGATTTGTCGTCATGACACTAGATTCACCTCTGTAGTACGTCACATATTCATAAAAAAATTAAAAAAAAAAGAAAAAAATCGGTGCCTCTGACTTAATTTCGTAATAAAATAAAATGAACAGCTCTTGGTGAGTTTTTTAGTGTCTTCTTCCTCTCCTCGAACGAAACTGGGGCAAAACCAAAATTTACGAATCTTTCGATGCATTGTAATGACAGAAAAATTAATAGATAGCTAGGAAGAGATACTTTGACATAAGCGAACGAGAAATGAATGCTCAGTGTAAAAGAACAGAACAGACGAATATTCTTTATTCCAAACCAGGCTATTTCTTCTAAGGACTATGAATGAATGTTTGTCGACCGCATCCTCTTGGTAGTTTCAAACTGAAAATTAGGAGCGGTAAATTTGTCAAAACAGCTTCTGAAGCAGGAAAAAAATCAGAAACAGGAGTGAGAGGCTTTGCTTTCACAGATGCGCGGTCGAGTCACATTATTGTGACCACCAGATGATATCCAGAGTAACCGCCGTGTGCAGCACGGACAGCAGCTAGACGGGCTGGGAGTTACTCAATAAGGTGCTGGAAGGTGTTCACAGGTATGTGGAGCAATGCTGACTGCAGTGCATCTGACAGCTGCTGGAGGGTACGTGGTGGAGGATCCATAGAGCAAACAACACGATCAAAGTAGTCCCACAGATGTTCAATTGGGTTTAAGTCAGGGAATAAGGAGGACAGGGAAGTACTTTGAAGTCTTCATCGTGCTCTTCCAACCACTCTTGGACATTTCCAGCTGTGTGACACGTCGCATTGCCGTGCTGGAAGATCCCATCCGCTCCAGGGAAGGCAATCAGCGTGTATGGGTGTACATGGTCTGCAAGGATGGGCACATCACGAATTCGGTCCATAGGGCCTTCCACAGGTATGAGTGGACCCAGAGAATGCCACAAAAACTTTCCCCAGACCATAACGTTGCCCCCACTAGCTTGTGATCTTCCAGCAATGGTTAAAGAATGTTTGTTCTTCGATGTTTCTCGCCTTATACGCCAACGTCCATCCGTTCGATGAAACAGAAAACGGAACTAATCAGAGAAGGCAATCCTTTGCTAATCAGCGTAGGTCCAATTCCAATACTGCAGTGCGAATATAAGCTTTTTCTGCTGATGCACTTTCGTTAGCATAGGTGCAGTGACCATCCGTTTGCTTCGGAGCCCCACACGCAGCAGGGTTTTCTGAACTGTCGTTTTAGACACACTTTCGGTAGCCCCCTGGTTCATTCGGCCAGTGAGTTGCTCCACTGTAGCGTGTCGATTGGCCCTCATGCATCTTCGAAGCCGACGTTCACCTCTCACATCAATGGCACCTGGTGCTCTGCAGTTTTCACGTCACTTATTCGCAATGGTGCCATTTCTCCAATCACGATGCACTTTAACCACAGCAGCACACGATCAGTTCACAAACTGCACTGTTTCATAAATACTGCCACCCTTGGCACGAAAACCGATAATCGTCCCTTTTTTTAAATCTAATAAATCGCTCCTTTTATCCATGACAGCAACGAGTGATGTGTTTTCAGAATGCCTACTACATACTTTATATACCCTCCAAGCCAGCTCGCGACACGTGCTTTCTTTCATTGGCTACGCGCTGTTGACGTCAAAGTAGGAGGAGGTGGTCACAAGAATGTGACACGACTGTGTATATTTACGTCTGTTATGAACGCATATCATTCGCGTGTCATTCCAGTCTTTATGACATCATGGGGTCAGTACTGAGCGTTTTCCTCAACAGGTGTGAAAAATTTACATTTCGTGTTTGTTCCCAGTGCTGTTTTACATGGAGTAGTGGATTATTTCACAGGTTGTCTTTGAACGTCACAAGAAATCTTAAAACATAGTTCTTGGAATTCGTGCAAAGAAACTTCGAAATATTCTTCATATCTTATCTCAGTGCACTCTGTTTCATTTTCTCTTCTTATTGGGTCACCTCTTTAGACTAAGCTGGCGCATGCTCAGTCGAGTAAATTTGTGCAGGCCGGAGTTCTTCCTTTTCATTTTTGCCTTCGTATTCTCCAGGTGCTTCCGACCTGTGAAATAATAACTTCTTAGCAGCCATTTCCGATAGGCACGAGATACCTCAACATTGAAAATAAATTAATTCAATCTCAAGTATGTCATTGATCCTGCGCCTCTCCGGTTCCCCAATTTTCAGAAGCATAAGTTTCTGGCTAGTCCACCGATTTGGGTTCCGGATGCGACTTGTTCCATGGTACTGGTACTGTCGCTGTGCGAGAGTTAATGACCACAAATTAAGGACCGGCGATTGCTAGTTGCCCTTATAGTTGCTCACTTTACTCGTTAAACTTCGAAATTTAAAAAAAAAGTGCTGGCACACTGTTAAAAAAATCTACTTAAAAGTGAGAACCTGAACTTACTCATTTTTTTAAGTACAATCGTATCGTAAACGAGTACATGGCATGCTCAAATGTAAGTAACCATACGTACTTACAAATAACGGCGTCAATAAATATAAATATAATCTCGTATTACTTCGTTTTAGATATTATACATTTCAAGCGAAATTGTTTAATAAATGCGTAAAGTGAGACATAAATAATTAGTATAACAAAGTCACTGATCATAAGTAATTTAATTACGCATAAAGTATCTTTGTGTACGTTTTCACATTAACTATATTTGTGTCAATCTTATACATAATATATTATCGCTTCATCACTATATTTGTAATAAAATTGTGCGGTCTATTTGGCGAGCATGTGACAACGAGTATATCTATTATCCCAGATGTGCAATGGAATAATATACTTCCAGTTGATTCTATGAATAAATGAGTATGTATGGAGTACACGTATTCCAAATTAGAAATCGAGCCGCGGATGGCTTAGTAGTTAGAGATTCAGACTACTGATGGAGGAACCCTAGAGTCAAACCTTAACTGATAGGCTTGAAGCAGGAGGCTCTCCGTGGTGGTGTGAATTTCTAACAATCGCTGAGTATCCGCCTTTAATCGGGCGAGCACGTTAAGTGACGGCCCCGTAGGATTCCCCCGGTTAAAGTACCTAAGCAACTCATAATTTCCCTCTGCCTCCTATGTTGGAAATCGTACTCTTGCACGGTGTCGCCATCTAGTGTACTCTCTGTCTCACTTACAAACTATCCTGTCAGAATCGCTAGATTCACTCTTGGCAAATTTTCTCAATCCTATGATTTTCTTTATCCGATGAGGTCGCACGCGATAACCAGAATTTATGATTTTCTTTAAAACGTTTGAATTCTAGATCAAATCCTGACATGTAGAAGCTCGCTTATTCTTCTGTTCCGCCGTCATGGCAGGCAGCACGAGAATCAAAACTTCCTTCATCTTTTTTTTTTTTTTGATTGGAGGTTTAACGACCACCGTGAGCAACTCAATGGGCTATAAGCAGTCGCCCGTCCCTAACTTAGGGTCACTGGTTCCAGGGAAGGGAGAGAGCCAGTGTCGTAAGAACAAACACAACATCCATGCCTCACCGGGATTCGAACTTGGACCCCGTTCGGACGAATGATCAGAGGCCATCGCTTAGACCACTGCGCCACCGGGGCGGCCTCTCAGTTTTTGTGCCCTGCCCAAATGGGCACAGAAACTGAATGAAGTTAGAGCACATATATATGAAATATATGGATTTTTTAGTACATATATTTAAAATATATAAAAATATATGTTCTGTATTTCAAATATATGCACTCAAAAATGAGTACATATATTTCAAATTAGAAATGGCAGATATACTCACAATTGATTCCCTGTATGTACTAAAAAATGAGTGCGTGTCTTATCCAAATATGTGACACAAGTACTCGGAGTTATTATAAGCCCAGAATGTACTCAAAAACGAGTACATTTTGCCTATTTCTAAGTACCAATTTTTAACAGTTCAATTGAACTTTATTTGAGAAAAAAGTTGGAATTCTCCAGGAAAGGCTCTGAGCCGTTGGCTGCCACCTGATGAATGTCTTCTCCGGTACTCAAGCCCGTGTTGAACTCGGCCGACTAGCCAGAATGACGTGTTACTAATCATTCGGGCAACGGAGCGTGTTTCGTGGGAGCTGAACAGAGCTATAAACTTTGCAAAGCAAGATGTAAAAACCTTATCCAATACAGACGGAAGCACTGCTGCCTGAAGAATAGAAACTGATTAACCGTTTAATACACGAGTTTCGTTTTTGTGTTCAAATTTCACTAATTAAGTAAAGCAACAGGATTGTTCATTAGGTTTAAAATATCCCTGTTTACAGGTGAATAGAGAACTCATATGAAATGTTATACGATGAAAAAATTAGGCGTTGACACTACTTCTGTGGAATATTTTACTAGTAATTAGAAATTTAACGTTCATTATGTTGACTCTACTTCCGTGCTAAAGAATTATGTGAGAGAATATCGCAAAAACTTATTTAAAAGAATTGTCTCTCTAATACCGAAGTTTTAATCGCATAGTAGATCCAGGTAACCTTTGAGCAACTTAGGAAGAGCCAAACTTTGAATTTCATCTGGAAGCTTCCATTTCTCTCACAGGATTCGTCGGATAACATACTTGCACGAGTACTGTAGTGACGAAGGAATCCTGCGTTCATACAGTCGACTCGGAAAGAGTTTGTCATAAAAAGGCAGTAACTTCTCCAGGAAAGGAATCCATGGAAATATGTATTTTCTACTAGACAGGGAAAATGTCGCTTCGTGGGGGGTTGGCTGTGTCTTTTAGGAAAGCAATGAAGCAGGCACACAAGTCTTTCATTTCATAGTCGATCTCTGATGGCGCTGCATGAAATGTCAGTGTATTTCTATCCCTCATTTCGTATCCTTCCCAGATTATTTGAGACAGAATGAGGTGAGGAACGTCGAAAGGTATATTGTTTTTTGCCCGACAATATGGCCCCGTAACGAAGAATGAGCAAGAAGCCTGGCATCAGGATTCCTGGTGGATCCCTATATTGTACAATTCCTGTTAGTGACACAAATCTTCTATTCTGGTAAACCAGCCTACCTTCATTTCCATGATGCAAGATGTAAGACGTAAAGCAAAATGATCTAAGGCCTTCCCTTTTCCTCTGTTCTATAATCGCAGGTGCCATTTCTACCTCAGAATAGTATACCATTTTATGTAACGCAGCTTGAATAGAACCCACGTGTACAAGGGTTTCAACACATTTCAAAATATCTGTGATCATAGAGCTGTCATTTAACTGTCACAGAAAATATTCTGCTAGCAAGCCTGGAATAACTAACCAAATACGGTAGCAGAAAACCTTCCATTTCAGTGTTTTCAAATATTCAATTATTTCTCGAAGTCGTCTTTCAAACAGCCTTGGGGACACAGTCATTTTAAGGCGGACGTCTAGTGATTTTGCTTCCTATACTTCCAATGGGCAAACTTCTGTACACATTTTCTTCAGAACTAATGCGTTCCCAAGAATGACACTTTGAATATCGATTAAATTAACTTGATATTATAACTTGTAATACTTAATATTTTCTAAAACATAACCATCATTAAGCAATCCAACATTTCTTTGTCTGCTGACGTTCTCAATGTACAGGTCGTGCCATCTTTTTCTGATCTCAACACCACCAAAGGAAAAGTTGTTGATTTTTAATATAATTAAGATTATGTTTTAGGAAATATTAAGTATTCCAAGTTATAAAATGAAGCTATTTTAATCGACGTTCTGATTTTTATCCTTGAGAACGCATTAATTATGAAGAAAATGTGTACAGAAGTTTGCCCATTGGAAATATAGGAAGCAAAATCACTAGACGTCCGCCTTTACTCTTGACAAACTTTCCAAAGCTCCAGCTCCATGGTTGGTCGAGAAAGATCAAAATCGCAACGTTTTGTGAGAAAATCTATGGTTTTCTCCAACGAAATTTTCGCATGGTTAATACCAGTTGCGCCTCCCATTTGACCAAACGTGATAAATAATCTTCTTGTACGTCAAGATCAAGTGAATCAAACGGAAGAATTAATACTAATACCAAACGGTATAAATTCTTCAAATCATAATACATTAGAGAGTTTTAACGACATAATCGAAATCGAGACCCACGTAATATATATGACCTGCCCGATCGGGAGATCTATACGAGAAAATGTGTCCACGCTGTCGACTTAGACGACAGTAGAGACAGTCACTAAAAATGTAGACAATGCGCGATAGCAGATTGCGGTTTCGCCAATGAATACGTTGTTTAAAATTAAGTAAGCGCACACTATAATCAAAAGTGAACTGATGTAAGTGCCACACGATTTGAAATTAAAATAAAAAGAGATAGCTATTTAATTTGGGTTATTACTGCAATCGAAACCTTTTTATAATGATCACTGAAGTACGTAGATGTGGATCTTGAGAAGCAAAACACAAATGAAGTGTTACCAACAAAAGTAGAACCTGGTGGAATGCTATTCCAGTAATCGGATTTCCTTAGTTAAGTAGCGTTATGAAGCAAAAAGCCAAAACGAATGCACTGAATTGCTTAGAAATCGTAAAAATGAGTGCGTCTGTCTTCTAAAAGATTATCGTAAAAATACACAGTATTCCATGAGCACTGTTTCTTTTTCGAGATATTCTCAGATACTGTTTTTTGGATGTTTTTCGTAAGTGGAACCGCCACATCGATCAATTGCGTCTTCTCCACTTTTTGTCTGCAATTACATCAAGTCAATTATGGTCATTGGTCTTGTCTGAGTTGATAGGTCTTTCCCAGTACATGATGTAATTCTGATTTTCGAGAAGAGGTTATCGTTGATACTTGTAATAAGGTAGGGTAAAGCCTTGGATACGGCTATATTTAACACCAAGCTCTTGATTCAGAATCTTGGCTAACTGGTCGTGCTTTTTAAGATATTATTTTGAAGCAAGAAGAGATCAGCCGGATAAAATGTATTCTATTGTTTCATTGGCTTTTGCACACATTCTACAGATCTCGTCATTTGTAACTTTTATTATTTGTTTCTTGTAGTTCTGGGTTGCGATAACGTGGTCTTGAATCCCAGTGAAGAATCCCTCGGTTTCTAGATAAAGCTTACCTTTTTTTAGCCATAGTAATGAGGAGTATATGACAATGTTTTCCAGATCTAAGAACTTTGGAAATTTACAGTGCAGAATTTTGTTTTTCTAACTTTCAAGTGGAAATGAATTGCTTTCTGATTGAGGAAGGAACTGAGAAGTATTCAGGATCATTGAGGTAAAGCCTTCGTGAGCTGCTGCCACCATTATAGTGATGGCATGTTTTTTTCCATAAGAAGTACTGTTTAATTTGTTTCTCTTGTTTTCTGCAATGATCTGATATATTTATTAGCCTCCGTCCTCCTCCTTTACTTTTCAGGTAGACTCTTCCAACTGAAAATTTTGGATAGTGGCATTTATGTTTCGTTAAAAGTCTTCTAGTGAGTCTGTCAAGTTCCTGCAGATCAGTAGTTTGGTCCATTTAAGGCTCCCAGAAGAGTAGATTAATATAGGAATTGCCAGGAGTTGATAGCAATAATCTTATTTTTGGAGTATAATTTAGTGTTCTGAATTTTTTAAGGTGATTGGTGTATTATGCTGTAAATTCCTTTTTAAGTGTGGAATGATTTAATATTCTATTTTTCTGTATTCCTAGATACTTTAAGCTTGTCAATTAATTCATTTTCTGAGTGGAATTTTAAGCGATTTTCCTTTCTTGATATTCAGTGTCGCGTAATTATTACGTTGTTCTATATAAATTTTATGAATGGCAATACATGTAAGACACGTAAATAAAAAAATAGTTCTTCTAGGAAATAAGTTAATATATGAATTGTAATGCCATTCATTCATTGTGCAAAGCGTAATCTATAGCTGATGATCGTACTCACTTGCAAAAGTTGAGATATTGCGACACTAAAAATCTAAGTTTACTGGACCTTGTGGGCATTAATACACATAAAACCAGCTAAGGAAATAAAATTTCGGTCTAAATTACAGCAACCATATTCAAAATAAAATTTTCAAATCGAGCTTTTAAAATTGGAGTAATCACGTCAAATTCTAATTTATGTACATGCTCAGGGCAGCTTGCACCAACATATATCTATGCCAATTAACAATATAAATACCTTAACAAGGAAACTCTGGGAAATTTGGACCACAGTTCCAGTTATCAAACGCAAAACGAGTTTTTGTTCCAAGTATCAAACTCATATCAAATGCAAAAACAAAAGAAAAAGGAAAAATAATTGAGATAAAAAAAGCTTATTTGACGTATACCTCAAATTTAACCATCATTTTGATATCCTGCATTCTTACCAAAATTTGGTTTCTCCTCGTTAAACATTTTCTCACTTAACGTCACATTATTTCAAAAGTTGGCAACCTGACAGTGGATCAAAGTTCAATCAAAGATAAAGAAAAGATAAAAGTAGAGAGCTATGTGAGGCAAGAGCTGTGTTCTGAATGACTGGAGAGCTATGTGAGGCAAGAGCTGTGTTCTGAATGACTGGAGAGCTATGTGAGACAAGAGCTGTGTTCTGAATGACTGGAGAGCTATGTACAGAGTACGATGTGTAATATTCCCATCCCATTACGCTATATTTTAAATAAGAGTGGTAAGTAATGTCAGTCGTATGTTATTTAGAAATAGCAGTTTGCAATATATTCATCTTGTTGTTACAAGAAGGTGCGGATTGGGACGGCCAAAGGGGGCCGGGCATTATTTTTTCGATCCCCTACAAAAAAAAGCACGTACCTATAGAGGAACACCTCATAAATTACCTCAGAAAAGAAAAACTCTTATATCCTGGATGAAAAAGCACTGTTGGAATATTCATGGTAAAACAATTTCAATAGTAAGCAAATTTTAACACCAATTAAACGTTTGAAAGAAATTAAAAATCCTCTCATGATTGAACTTAGTGTCAAGACACGCTGCATTCAACCATAAACAGGTTTTTTAAATTTCAGATATTTTTTTCCTTTTAAAAATTTGTGTTTCTTCTAAAAGAAGTGTCCCGATTCTTTTGAAGACCCCATTTCCAGCTTTCATTTCATAGACCTACCTGTGATGGCTATGACGTACTGAAAATCATTCTGAAATTTCAAATGTGCACAAACCACATAGCAATTTTTCTACGAAATTAGTTTTCATAAGTGTTAGTCAATGATCACCTGCTGCGCAGTGGCATTGGTACCTCTTCCTTAAGTAGACGCCTTTTTAAAATCTACCCATTATTTTGACCCGTGAATCTGTGTTAGTAAATCATTGTTTCCTTTAAGATAAATGTAAATAGGAAACGGATTTTGGAATATTTTGCAAGATAATCGCTTTGTTCTCTACGTCAGTATGTGGATAAGGGGATGGGGATGATGGCTCATCACAATACGTACTAAAACCTCCTTCAACATCTAAAAAAGAGGGTAGGGCCTACCAATAACCCTAGCCTCCAAGCCACTACCCTACGTCGAACTGTAGTTAGCTTTAGCTTAATTAATTCATAACAGTATGCTTGGTCTGTATAGGCACTTTTCTCACATGAGTAGGGAGAATTTTGTTACGTCGTTAAGAGAAAACGCCCAACATACTGCATATATGTATGTAAGAAAATGTTTTATTTCATTAATTTGTTTTAAGGAAATAACGTTTCAGGCAGAAATAAATCTCAAATGAGGTAATGAAATTAATGATTATTATTCATAAGTAGCGTTTATTATTTTAACAAAGATACGATTATTATTTTAATAAATCTAAGGATTATTATACATGAGAACAATTGTTTGTTGGTAACCCCCCCCCACCACCACCAAATACAGGTAGGCTCAGTTCTGATTGAGCCATCAGTTTGGAACGTAGGACTGCGATTTGTAGATCGAAGAGTTGAAATGAGCTAGTCGAGTATGGTTTCAAGGCTTTTATTTAATTTGTCATAGCAATCACAGGTCTATGAAATGAAAGGTAGCTTACATAATTCTTCCAAATAATGCTGGATACGTTGCGAACACAAAGCAGATCGATACACGGATTACCCAACGTGGTACTCTGTCTTCTTGGTCTTCTTACATTACTCATCACTTGCTCTTGTCTCTCGTTTTGATTTTTTCCACTTTTGCTTGCGTTCATTCTGGGAATTCCGCGGCATTGTCGAAAATGTTAACCCGTTCACACGAAAACAATTTTTAAAAAATTTAGTTTAAACCACTGTGATATGTTCTTTATATATTTAAACAGATGACGTCAAAAGCTTTAAAACGATACCAGCACAGTCGTGTTACGCTCACGGTTGCCGAGATAGACTGAGTCAAACGCGGCGGCACCCCCAGAAATATTGCATCATCTCCCCCACGCACAGGGAGCTGGGGAAGCGTCGTGCGCACGATGTATTGCGCAGTACGCGAATTAGAATCCATGTTGTTCACGAATATGCTAACACGATTAGTGCGCCGCGCGTATTTTTAACGGTATAATGATTTTAATTGGGACCTATTTTTGTCACAGGTGGTCGGCCGTAAGTCGCCCCCATACTATCCGCGGAGATAGAGCTACGTCAAGATCCGGACAAAATATTAAGAGAAGAGAGAAGATGGGCCTTTTTTTGTGCAGTCCACATGGAAAATGTCCTGGTGGACCCATCGGCCCCTAGATACAGGCAACGTATTATTGATGCGCTGCGTACTTGGCTTGCTTGCAGATCGATCGGATGTTGAACTTTTAGGTACCGAATTCTGTGATTCTTAAATCCTGAACTATATTGACTTTGAAGTGTTCATTGTTTAAATATTTTTTAGCTAGTATTTTACTTCTACGCCATTGATACAGATTAGAACATAAAGATAATTCAAGTAGTTTAATCACATAAATGACCTTAAGGTGTATAACGAAGTGAATTTCTCCGTCATTTTTATCCGCGCCGGGGTTCGAACCCGAGGCCGCTTATTCCGGAACAAGTTGCTCTACCAATTAAGCTACGCGGACGTTTTATTTTGATTCCTATCTGCCTTTATGTCGTGTGCGTCCTTCTGGCAGGTACGTCACATCTCCTGGTACGTTACCTCATCTCCCCCTTATTTTTTATTTTTATTTTTCGAAGTGCTGGAGAAGGGATTCTCTTATTTTTCCTATCTCGCGGTGTGGAAATAACATCACAAAATTGCGAGATTTTGAACGGTCGGGTCATCCGGATAGTTCAGGCGCCATTATAACGAAGTAAATTTCTCCGTCATTTCTGGTCTACGCCGGGATTCGAACCCGGATCCCCTCATTCCGGAATAAGTTGCTCTACCAATTAAGCTACGCGGACGTTTTATTTTGATTCCTATCTGCCTTTATGTCGTGTGCGTCCTTCTGGCAGGTACGTCACATCTCCTGGTACGTTACAGGTGGACGTCAAGTAATTTTGCTTCCTATAATTCCAATGCAAAAACTTCTGTACACATTTTCTTCACAATTAATGCGTTTCCAAGGATGAAACTTCGAACGATTAAAATAGCTTCATATTATAACTTGGAATACTTAATATTTTCCAAAACATAACCATAATTATATTAAAAATCAATAATTTTTCCTTTAGTGGTATTGAAACCAGAAAAAAGATGGTGCGACCTGTACATTGATGACGTCAGTAGACAAACAAATGTTGAATTGCATAATTATGATTATGTTTTAGAAAATATTAAATATTCCAAGTTATAAAATGAAGCTATTTCAATCGATGTTCAAATTTTCATCCTTGGGAACGCATTAATTGTGAAGAAAAAGTGTACAGAAGCTTTTCCATTGGAAGTACAGGAAGCAAAATTACTTGACGTCCACCTTAAACGTTACAATTCTAAAGTAACCACACCCTTATTCGATAAATAATAAGCTTCAAAACGAAATCACACGTCAACCCTACTTCTATAAAATTATTTATTTATCATTAGAATTTGAACTTTATTACGTTGATACTTACAACTATTTCTGTTCTAAAAAGTTATGTAAAAGTGTAGCAAAATGTTACATAATAGAATTCACCATATAATACCAAAGTGTTAATCGCATAGTAAATCCAGGTAATCCTTGAGTAACTGAGGAAGAGGCAAACTTTGGATCCCATCTGGAAGCTTCCATTTCTCGCATAACATCAGCCGAATAACATACCTGCACGTGTGCTGTAGTGACGGAGGAATCTTACGACCGTACAATCGATTCGGAAAGAGTTTGTCATAAAAAGGCAGTAAGTTTTCCAGGGAAGGAATCCGTTGATGAGATCCTCTCTTACCAGCCAGTAAAACTGTCGCTTCGTGTGGGTTTGCTGTATCTCTTAATGCAGCACTGAAACAGGCACACAAGTCTTTAATTTCATTGTCGATCACTAATAGCTCTACATAGAATGTCAGGGTATCTCGGTCCCACATTTGGTAACCTGAAATGATTATTTCAGACAGAATCTCAAGTATGACTTGAGGGACATCAAAACGCCGTATGCTGTTTTTATTCGACAATATTGCTCCATAGCGAAGAATAAGCAAGGAACCTAGTAGTAGATTTCCCTTACGTGCTGGAAAGTATTGCATGATTCCTGTTAGTGATGCAAATCTCATATCCTGGAAAACCAGCCTACTTTCATTTGCATGATGTAAGATGTAAAGCTGAAAGATCTGAGACCTTCCCTTTGCCTCTGTTCAAGAACCGTAGGTTGCAGTTTTACCTTGGAGTACGCTATCATGTGATGCAAATCAGCTGCACTACCCGTCATGTGTTTCAAATTTCCGACACATTTCAAAATATCTACGATCATAGAGCTGTCATTTTCATGTCGCAGGAAACATTCTGCCAGCATACCGCGAATAACTGGGCAATCAGTGTCGAAACGAGAATCCTGTTTCAGCAGTGTTTTCAGAACTTTCATTATTTCTCGAACTCTTTTTTCAAACAACCTTGATGACACGGTAACTTTTAAATTTTCGCAAAACTCACGAAGTTTCAATGCCTGTATTGGCCGAGCACAGTGGAAAACATCACGTTTACCAAGATAATCAATGGTTTTGTCCAAAGAAATTTCCTCATATTTAAAAACATTTGCGCCTCCCATTTCACCAAACTTGCTAAATAATCTTATTGTACACCAATAGCAAGTGAATCAATAGAAAAACTCGAAATACAGATACCAAACGATGAAATATCTTCAGATCGCAATACATCAGACCGTTTGAAACAGCTTGAACAACATAACTGAAATTTGCCATGATTGCCTTGACTTAAGTTCAGATGGAAAAAGTTAGCAGACAATGAATGAGAAACGTAATGTGACGTCATCATGACCGCTGAGAAAAGTCATGGTTAACCAAGGAGGTTAGAATAAGGTATTTGAAGATTCCCTTTTTAATGGAGCGGTACCACATTGCGTGAAGCATATAACCCAAGGCAACGGCCGTCAAAGTGTGGGAAAGCTGATGGTTTTCAAGGCTATTGCAATGCATTTTGTGTTGGCTGAATCGCCTTTTTTCGTCGCAAATATTTCTGATTTCGCATCGTAACTTGCCGGCGATGTGTGAGGAAATGCTGAATTTATAAAATTCTTAATTATTTTGAGGCCCTTCCCAATTTTATTTTAAATTGAAATACACGAACTTTAGTGCGAATTCTAAACACACAAAAAAAAAAAACGTTAAAATTGAAAACTTTACTCCTGTAAGAAGAAAAATTCATTCCGGTTTAATATTAACACGATTTTTGGAACCAAAAACCACTCAGTTCTAAAATACACACAGTTGGAATTACATAGGTATCATGTAAACAACGTCATATTCTCACATCTTGCCGCTTCACGGTTAAGATACTTAGGGCATCTTCAGAAGTGTTATTATAACCTCCTTGTGGTTAACCCAGGACATCAAGTTTTGAAGGGCATTCCGTCATACTGTTTCGTTTGCTTTGATGATGATGATGATAGTTTTTATTTCCTTCCTGCTTCTAGGAAGGTAGTAAGTAACAATTTATGGTTTATTTCTTTCAAATCTTTAATGTTCAAAAAATATTTCGAAAATGAAATCCTGAATTCAGACCTTCTTGCTCTTTTTCTTTCATTCTTTTTTCTTTCCAGATTTCTCTCTGCTCGTGAAGTAAACGATCATGTTACCAGCCAGCCACGGTCTACACGAGGTGTCTCAATGATGCGTTATTTCGCATCTCTGTCATGGCCATTACACCTACCCGGTGGCTGATTGGCTAGAAGCGTAAGTTTCTGGTTAGTCCTGAGAGTTGGATACTGGCTCAAGTCCCAGAAAACTCATAGCAGGTGGATAAGGTATCTTACCGGGATAGCTTCCTACCTACTCAAGAACTATTGACCCAAAATAAGGAACAGATAACAGCATATAGCTCTCACAGAAAATGAGGAATATATGACAGTTTAAAGCCGTTATAGTTGCTGATAGCGGACGATAAACCCAAAGAGAGTAGAACAGGACTTCTGGAGATGCCTACTTCTCTTAACAGTGAACCACAAAGTGTGGGGATTTGATGTTGTTTACACGATACCTTACAGAGTTTCATGCAGTTTCAGCTGTCTGTATTTTTGAATTCCATGGTTTTGGGATGCAGAAATCATGTTAATATCAAACCGGAATGAATTATGCTTCATGGACAAATAAAGTTTTCAATCTTAGCATTAGTTTTCTTTTGAATTTTCTTTTTTTTTTTTTTGATTGGAGTTTTTTTTTTTTTTTGTGATTGGAGGTTTTACGACCACCGTGAGCAACTCAATGGGCTATAAGCAGTCGCCCGTCCCTAATTTAGGGTCACTGGTTCCAGGGAAGGGAGAGAGCCAGTGCCGTAAGATAAACACAACATCCATGCCTGACCGGGATTCGAACCCGGACCCCTTACGGACGAATGATCAGTGGCCAACGCCTTAGACCACTGCGCCACCGGGGCGGCTGATTGGAGGTTTAACGACCACCGTGAGCAGCTCAATGGGCTATTAGCAGTCGCCCGTCCCTAATTTAGGGTCACTGATTCCAGGGAAGGGAGAGAGCCAGTGCCGTAAGACAAGCACAACATCCATGCCTCACCGGGATTCGAACCCGGACCCCTTTCGGACGAATGATCAGAGGCCATCGCTTAGACCACTGCGTTACCGGGGCGGCGTTTTGAATTCGCACTAACGTTTCATGAATTTAGTTTAAAATAGAAACGGGAAGATGCTTCAAAATAATAAAAAATTTTATAAATTCAGCATTTTTTTTTACACATCGGCAGCAAGTTACAATGCAAAAATAGAAACATTTGCGACAAAAGAATGCGATTCAGAAAAAAATGCATTGTAATAGACTTGAAAACCATTCCCTGTCACACACTTTAATAGCAGCCGCTCGCGATTGTAGGCATCACGCAAAGTAATATTGCTCCATTGTCATGGGCATCTCTACATATCTTATTTTAACCTCCTTTGGTAAACCGGGAATCAAAAAAATGAAAGAAAAATGCTGCTATTTGTGCTTTATTTTAAAAAAGAAGTTTGGATTTGTGTAATAAATCTTAGCACAGATTAAAAGAATTTTAGATTTGTACGCATTCCCGTTTGTTCAGAAAATGCTGATTAACTGCGCCATTTCTTCTAATTGCTCATTATTTTCAAAAAAGATTTTCCGAAAGAAAGCGGGATGTCTGGAGACCGCATCCAAGTGTTGTTTGCTCAGGATAAAAAGACGTTCACCGGAACCACGAACCAAACGATCTAATGTCATCCCATACACAAATATATTAGGTTGTAATGAATGCTGTCTAAAACAAGATAAAACTTCATTAAAAGCACAACACACCAGTTGCAAGATGAAATGAAAAATTTACTACCATTAAAACCAGTATGTTGCAGTTAAAATGATAAAATTACATGAGGCGAGATCTTTCGGGTCACCCCTTGGTGCTTGTTGTCAAGCCAACTGTGAATACATGTGGTGCGGTGACAACTTATATGCTTTATAATAGTCACATGATGTCCCCTTGGGAACAGTAATGTGCATGTGAATAAACATAGATTTTAAGTTTAAAATTAAAGTCATATTAACAATGGACGTTTCAGTAAACGTATGAGACGTTGCCAGGTTAAAGGGAGAGCATGTGGTAGGTCATCGTTACAGCATAATTTGTTAAACCACAATATAAAAAGTGCTTCCGTAAACAAGGTGTATTTCCTGTATTTGGTGTAGGCGAGATGAGAGACCTCGTTCCAACACGGAATAAATTGATTGAGGGTTACTGTGCGAGCTAAAGATGTGGTTGTAGCTTCCCTGGAAATGTCATATTGGTGTTCACGGGATCGAACCGAAATTGTTCGTAAAGTGGAGCCAATGTAACTCGAATTCGGTTGATTAGGGTTTTGGGACTATCTACCAACAAGTGATTGGACACCCATGCAATCGACGATATCTGCGGTCCTGATACACATCACGGCCGCCGCCGTTAAATATCGTGTGGGAAACAACAACGCAACCAGTCGCATGCAAGATGCCACGCAGTTCGGAGCTTTCTGATTTCGAGAAAGGTGTAATCGTCGGGTATCACAGAAATGGCCGATCCATACGTGACATATCCAGCTAGTCGAAGTACCCAAATTTGACAGTGGCCTACGTTGTTGGCAAGTGGAAGATGAGAGGTGACTATCGGAATGTTCCCCGACCCAATAGACCCACAAAACTGGGAGTTAGAGACCGACGGGTGCTGGCCAGAGAAATTCGGAAGAACCACACCAAATCGATGGGCCACATCCGCGAGGAGTTTCGACAGGCATCCGGGAGTGCTCTTTCGATGAATACCATCCGTAAGGAAGCCGATCTGCTCAGTTATCATGGACGTGCTGCCGCCCACAAGCCTTTGATCACCAAGTCCAATTGCGCTGCTCGGCTAACGTGGTGCACAAAACGTCAGCAGTGGACCGTTGAACAGTGGAAACAGGTTCTCTGGAGCGACGAATCAAGGTTTACCCTCTACCGTTCGGATGGCAAGGTCCGGGTTTGGCGTCTGGCCGGAGAACGCCTCCTGCCGGAATGTGTTGTGCCAACTGTCAAGTTCGGCGGCGGTGGAATTATGCTATGGGGGTGTTTCTCCTGATATAGCACGGGACCCTTGGTCTCAATTCCTGGTAAACTCAACGCCGAGACCTACTGCATCATTTTGGATGACCATGCGTTTCCTACGTTGTGGCAGTTTTACGGGGTAGACCCATGTTACTTTCAGGATGACAATGCCACCTGTCATGTTGCGAGGTCCACCATGGATTGGTATGGTGACAATGGGGTTAATCGAATGGACTGGCCTGCGCAGAGCCCGGACCTTTACCCTATCGAGCACCTCTGGGACGAGTTGGAGCGTCGACTTAAGGGGTGCCCCCACCGTCCGAAATCGGTGAAGGAACTGACCTGTCTTCTCCAAGCCGAGTGGAAGAAAATACCGCTAGCCGTCGTACAACGCCTGGTTGAGAGTATGCCCCGGAGGGTCGCAGCTGTAATCGCCTCTCGTGGAGGCTCCACCAACTATTGAAGGTGAATAAACTTCGTTTTCCTTTGCTATCACAGGTGTCCAATTACTTGTTGGTAGATAGTATATATATATACATATGGCCCCATTCTCTGCAACTGTTTCAACAATTTGTTCAAACACTCTCCTCATTCATTCCCACCATTAAATTTGCCATAGGTAAGGAAGAAAACTGTTCCCTTCCTTTTTTAGATTTTTGTCTTAATCGTCAACCCGGTACCAATCGACTATCTTATTCAGTTTTTCGTAAACCAACTTTTGTACCATCACTTATCCCTTTTTCGTCATACCATCCGATTCAACATGAACTACCAGGATTACGTTAACATATAACAAGAGCTTTTACTCACTCGTCTTCAATTCGTCATCGTCGAACTGAACTTACATTTATTTCAAACTTAGCTAAGACCTTTGGTTACCCGCCTTATGTAGTACCGAATCTTATTTCTCGTTACCAGCGGACAGTCTCCACTAAACTACTAGTACAAAAACCGACTGTGAAATTTGTTGACTCTGTAACCTATAACATCCCTATTGTCAACATGCTTAACAAATTTTGTAATAAACATAAATTACATTTTGGGATCCGAACCTCTAACATTTTTAAGAATTTGCGTTCTGACCGAGATGTTGTATCAACAGGCGAAAAACATGGTGTACATTGTATTCTTCTACGCCTCCAAAACACTAATCAACCGAATTCGAGTAACATTGGCTCCACTTTAAGAACAATTTCGGTTCGATCCCGTGAACACCAATATGACATTTCCAGGGAAGCTACAACCACGTCTTTAGCTAGCACAGTAACACTCAATCAATTTACTCCGTGTTGGAACGAGGTCTCTCATCTCGCCTACACCAAATACAGGAAATACACCATGTTTACGGAAGCACTTTTTATAGTGTGGTTTAACAAATTATGCTGTAACGATGATCTACCAAATGCTCTCCCTTTAACCTGGCAACGCCTTATACGTTCACTGGAACCTCCATTGTTAATATGACTTTAATCTTAAACTTAAAATCTATGTTTATTCACATGCACATTACTATTACCATGGCGACATCACGTGACTATTATAAAGCATATAAGTTGTCACCGCACCACATGTATTCACAGTTGGCTTGACAATAAGCACCAAGGGGGACCCGAAAGATCTCGCCTCATGTAATTTTATCATTTTAACTGCAACATACTGGTTTTAATAGTAGTAAATTTTTCATTTCATCTTGCAACTGGTGTGCTGTGATTTTAATGAAGTTTTATCGTGTTTGGACAGCATTACAACCTAATATATTTGTGAATGGTAACACGAATTCTCGCATAGAACTTTAAATATCATTCCATACGCTCGCGACGGGGGATGATCGTGGAGAGGCTTCTTTTTGCAAACTGTGCGTAGTAATGAACGAAAGCGAGACAAATGTCTGTAAAACGACTTGTGCAGATATTCCGCTGTATTGCAGCTGGAATATAATTCCTTGCTCGTGATTTCTGATTTTTTTTCATGTGGAGCATGTGTGGAAATTTTTCATAGAGTGCCACAACAACTGATAAAATGCATATGTTTTCGAAAAAGCAATCGTCTTATTGAAAAATCTCTTTCCCTGCTTAAAAGAGGACGAAATAAAAATAAAAATAAATAAATAAGAAATTAGAAAACGAATATCAAAGAATAGCACCCTATAAGGATAGCAACATCAAATATATGACGACTGTTTCCTTGCAGTCTACATGGGTTATACACGAGTTTTCTATAAGGGGCGCCCAGGGGCGTCACTAGACTAAGATAATTGGGGGCCCAAGCAATACTTATTTTTTTTCACTATATCGTACTCACCCATCATTACCCTTATCAGTCATAGAAATAAAATAAAGCTGGAGAGTTTTGAAATTGACGATTGCCGCTTTCAATTTAATTGCGTTTTAAATTTTAATTAATCAAAAAATAAATCGATTAATTAAATAATATAATTAATTAAATAAAAATCACTTAATTAATTAATTAAACAAATTTAATTACTTAAATAAAAATAATTATTTAAATAAAAAATAATTAATTAAATAAAAAATAATTAATTAAATAAAAAATGATTAATTAATTAAAAATAATTAATTAAATAAAAAAATAATTAATCAAATCTAAAATTGTTTAATTAATTAAGCGAAGTTACTTAATTAAATAAAAGTAAAAATGAATTAAATAAATAATTTAATTACCTAAATAAAAAGTAATTAATTAATTAATTGAAAAATAATTAATTAAATTCCGTTTGCAACCAATGTAACCCAAGGCTTTTTTAGTTTCTGCAAAGTAATTTTAGCATAGCATATTATATCATTTAAATGCTGATATTTCTGCCATTTTCAGTGGGTTTTTGACAACATCGAAATGGCAGCATTTGCCTTGCTGCATATTGAGCCGTGCTGTAGTGGAAAAGACATTCTTCTGTTTAGGAAGATTTTTATTTGTGGTCTTTGTTAGGACAAGCAACGCATTCCGTATGCAGATGCTATGGAAGCTGAACTTTCAGTTTTATATCTCCAACAATTTAAACAAGAGACAGTGAATGAAAGAGCAAACGTGTTTTCTGGGTGCTAGTAGGTTGGCCTGGTTTAAGATACGACGCGATTTCAGATTTCGGAGTTAAGAGCATCCTAAGTAAAGAGCTAAGAAGTCCATTGATGTTCACGTCCACCAGCTGCAGAGAGTGTTGCCAACTCTTGAAAAGAACCGATGGCAAAAAAGAACCTATCGCTTTATACACCCCAGGATCGACGGGGGGGGGGGGGGGGGGTTACTAAGCAAGGAGAGGTATCTTACGCATCCTCCAGTATCACATAAATTAACTTTTTGGGGTTTTAATGGGTTTTTTTTCTATTTTGATGAGTGATTATTGATTTAAATAATATTCCAAATTTAGTAAAAGTTTAGAAATTTATTTTTATTTTTCTTCGACGAAAACCTTATTTCTAGATTATTCTAAGATTATTTGGGAGGCTTCATCCCCCCCCCCCCAACTAAAGTGGTCTAGCGATACCTCTGCCCCCCCCCCCCTTTAATTTGGAAACACCGCTTCCAAGAGAGTATCTCTCTCTCTCTCTGGGTCACACCACCACCTATGCCATTTACACTACTCTAACCTGAGTTAACCTCGGACGCCTAATCAGAATCCCAGGCTTCCAACCATCAGGGCCCCAAACGGGTTTATAAAGAGCTGGACATGTGTACATAATTTGAAGAGCAGGAGGTAAAAATTCAAATTGATAGAGACGAAATCACTGCTGCCTGAAGAATAGAAACACACGAATCGCTTTATACACGATTCTTTTCGTCTTGTTTTGTTTTCCTTTTTCTGCGCTCAGCTTTCAATAACTGAGAAAAGCAAGCAGATATTTCTCATAAGGATTACCATAACTCTGTTTTATGGTGAACGGAAGTGAAAAAAAGCCTAATATGTATGAAACAGTGAGCGTCATTAACAAATTATACGTCAGTATAACTGTAAAGAATTTTCCACGTATAAATCAAACTTTAGTTTTTATTGTGTTGACTCTTGCTATTTACATGTAACGAAATTGTGCTAGACATCAAAATATTGTACAGAATCTTTCATTCAATTTCAAAGTGTTAGTCCCTCAAAAGGTCCAGGTAATCTTTGAGCAACTGAGGAAGAGGCAAACCTCGGATCCCATCTGGAAGCTTCCAGTTGTCGTACAACACCTGTCGAATGACATACCTGCACGAGTGCTGTAGTGATGGAGGAATCCTGTGACCGTACAGCCGATTTGGAAAGAGCTTTTCATAAAATGGCAGTAACTTTTCCAGGGAAGGAACCCGTTGGTAAGTACATTTCTCATCGGCCAAGGTAATTGTCGCTTCGTGTGGGTTCGCCATGTCCCTAAGGGCGACATTGAAACATGCACACAAGTCCTTAATTTTACTGTCGAGAGTTAATGACTCTACATAGAATTTCAACGTAAATGTGTCCCACAAGTGGCAACCTTGGCGAATAATTTCACAGAGTATCTCAGGTATGACTTTAGGAACACAAGAATGCTGAACGTTATGTGACGTACCTGCCAGCAGGACGCACACGACATAAAGGCAGATAGGAATCAGAACAAATGTCTGCGTAGCTCAGTTGGTAGAGCGACTTGTTCCGGAATAAGTGGCCTCGGGTTCGAATCCCGGCGTAGACCAAAAATGACGGAGAAATTTACTTCGTTATAATGGCGCCCGAACAATCCGGATGACCTGACCGTTCAAATTCTCGCATTGGTGTGATGTTATTTCCACACCGCGAGACAGGAAAAATCAGAGAATTCCTTCTCCAGCGCTTCGAAAAATAAAAATGTGTGATGTTGCATTCCACACAGCAGATTGACTGGGAGTTCTCAAGTGCACGTTCTACAGTGGATGGCTGCCTGCAACGATTCATGGTCACTGCTGACCCGTGGGCCATGCCCCCGGCCCTCTTTCGGGGGGGAGATGTGACGTACCTGCCAGCAGGACGCACACGACATAAAGGCAGATAGGAATCAGAACAAATGTCTGCGTAGCTCAGTTGGTAGAGCGACTTGTTCCGGAATAAGCGGCCTCGGGTTCGAATCCCGGCGTAGACCAAAAATGACGGAGAAATTTACTTCGTTATAGTTATTTCTGTCGCACAGTACGGCACCATAACGAAGTGTAAGCAAGAAGCCTGGCATTAGATTTCTTTCACTTATAAAAACGTTTTTCATGATCCCCGTTAGTGAAACAAACCTCATATTCTGGAAAACCAGTCTAATTTCGTTTGCGTGATGCAGTACGTAAGATGTAAAGCAGAATGATCTAAGACCTTCCCTTTTCCTCTGCCCGAGTACCTCAGGAGGCAATTCTATCTTGGAAAGCGCTATCAGTGCATGCAACGAATATGAAATACCGTATTTAAAATTTCCGCAACATTTCAAAACGTCAGTGATCATAGAGCTATCACTTATGTGTCGCAGAAAACATTCCGCCAGCATGCCACGAATAACTGTCCACAAATTGTAGTAATAAGCATTACCATTTGAGCCGTGTTTGCAAAACTTCAATTATTTCTCGAATTTTTCTTTCAAACAACCTTGGGGATACAGTAACTTTTAAATCTTGACAAAGCTTCCGCAATATAAACGCCTCGGGTGGTTGATAACGGTGGAAAACACCACCTTCTTTGAGAAAATCAATGGTTTTGTCTAAAGAAATTTTCTCATAGTTCAAATAATCTGGGCCCCACATTTCGCAGAACGTGAAAAATAATTTACTGCATGCTAAGATTAAATAAATTCCTGGAAGGAAACAGAAATGCAAACATTAAACCGTTAAAATTCTTCTCTTCAATTCGCAATGTGTCACAACCTTCTAACAATAAAAATAAAATTAAGTAAACATTTATTGCCTTGACTTAATTTCAGAAAGAAAAAGTTAGGAATGGAATGCGGGATTACACCATACAATACAAATTTTGAAGATGACAATGAGGATGTAGCACGTGACGTCATCGAGAAGTTTCAGTTAAGTGGCAACAATCCTTGCAGGTTCCTGAAGGATAAACACAGCTGGCTGTCCTGCAGTTATTGTGTAAAATGCGATCATTAGCGATCAATGTTAACAAAAATATTGAAGAGTTAGACTCTTCAAAGGTAAAAAATATTTTAAAGGTTAGTTTTATCTATAAGTCAGTGATTTCTGGTAAGGCTAGGAACCTATCTTTTACCTGTTCAAATGCTGTTGGCGTGCAGTGCTTGTACTTATTGGGCCAGTCGTTTCACTTGTTGATTCGAAGTTTTCAAGTTGAATTTAAAAGGTGTTGGCTTTTATTTTACGTAGGTTTTATTGCTACTGACTATTTTCTGATAGAACACCCTTCAGAGTTTGTCTCTTAATCAAAAAAATTCCTAAATCAACGCTTCGGTATCCAATCGGCACTTCTGTGCGCTTGGGTTTTTCACCTTCAGGGATTTCTATTCAGAAGGTTCCTGGCTGATCAAGGAGGTGTTGAAACTTTTTATAGAGCTGAAAGTTAATTTGCGGCCAATCTTACTGTTAGTCAGAATCAAATCCCTTCGGCTGTTCTGGATATTTTAGGAGAGCTTGATCCACTTTTTTGCGAATTTTCGGCTTTTCACTTAGTATTTTCACTTTTAAGAATTATTTGGCTCTCAGTGTTGGGAGATTTTTATTTTACTTTAATATTTCGTTCTATATATTTCCTCCCCAAACCACCGTTGATTTTATTTTTAGTAACCTGGATTTTTAACTGGAGCTGAAGTACACTTTTGTGGGAAAATGCAAATAATGGATAAAATTATTTCCAAATGACTTTTTTTTTTTTTTTTTGGGTGTCTGGGTCTGTTTACAGACTGGGATTTTGATGCTAAATTTATTTACGGATAAATAACGTAAGGCGCAAATCAAAATTATTGGGTTTTTTCACCACAATTTTGCGTGGAAAAACAGATTTTGTACGGTAAAGGCGGTTCGACCAAAACAAAGTAAAAGAAAATATTTACTATTTGCACTTTCGGAAAACTTTTCGCGTCACCTTCGAAGATACTTGCATTCAGCACATACAGATATTTTCCTTCAATCCCTTAAATTTTTTTCCAAATACAGCATTTTGTACTCGGAAGTTAAACTTTCAAAGTAGGACGCCATCATTTCAAAAGGGACTGGTTGTCCTTCACTTACGTTACTAAGGCTCGTTGCCATGCTAAAGTCACGTGCCTGCTACAACCTCATCCGTTTTTTTTGGTGTAAATGTGACAAGAATGGTAATTCAACTATGTAAGACTTAGGCATTGTGTCTGTGAGCTACGCAGACAGAATGTCTCGCTGCAGATTTGTCATCTTGACACATGTTTTCCCCTCTGTATTACGTCACATCATTTCCCCTCTTACTTTTTTTTTATCTTTGAAGCGAAGTTTAAATTTTTCATTAATTCCAAACAATGTGGGGAACTGACATCATACATTCTTTACTATGTAAGATTTACCGTCCTTGTCACGTTTGTACCAAAAAACGGATTATCATCTTCAAAAAAAGTTAGCAAATAATCAAAATGAACAGCAAAATGTGACATCAACAAGACAGTTGACTAAAATCATGGATAACGCCCTGCTGCAAAGTTGTAAATGGTGTTTTTCATCTTTTACCATGTATTCTCATTGTACAAAAAGAAATACCAATGCCACTAAGAAGTATTAAAGACGTAGACGATTGGTCCATGATATCATTAAAGAAGGCCAAGATCTGTTTGATTATTGGTCGATTCTCTGTAATTCAGAGCAGGGATATCAGAGTCGACCAATAAGCTGAAAGATGTTTAGCACACGTCTCTTCACATCAAGAAAAAATGTCAGAGATCAAGAGGCCTACCAAAGCGGTACAGTGATCTAAGCGCTGGCTACTGACTATTCGTCCGAGATGGGTCCGGGTTCAAATCCCGGATAGACATGGGTGTTGTGTTTGTTTTACAGCACTGTCTCACTTGTAAAAACACAAAATTGCCCCCGGCGGACATCGAATTCGTGTCCTTTCGCTCCAGAGTAAGTCGCTCTGGAGTGAAAGGATTGTCGTCTTGACACACGTTTTCACCTCTGTAGTACATCACATCCTCTTCCCTCTTACTTTTTTTTTTATCTTTGAAGCTAAGTAGGAATTTTTCATTAATTCCAAACAATGTGCGGAACAAACATCACACATTTTTCGTAGAACCCAACCGCCCAACCGCCACTTGATCCATTTTCCACAATCGGGGGCCAATGTGAAAACACAAGTTTGTCCACGACGGGCACCGAACAGGTGCTCCCTCACTCCGGAGTCAGTCGCTCTCCTAACTGAGCTACGCTGACAGAATATCTCGCTGCAGATTTGTCGTCTTGACACATGTTTGACGCACATCTGTAGTGCGTCACACACTGCCTTCCCAGGAAACACTGGCCATAAATTACAAAATTAGGGCGGGTCACTTCTCACAGCCCACTGACTTTCTCACGGTGGAACATAAATCCCTCCCCCCAATAAAAATGTAAATATCTAGAGGGATTTTAAATTAATCAGACATCAGTTGAGGTGCTCCAGGCCTTAGTTTCTCCATTTCAATATTTAGAACACGTGAATTTTAGTCGAAAAATACGTTACGAAGTAACGCTTATTAAAATTAGGTTTCTAATTTAATTGTTAGTGCTTATGGAATCATACGAGTTGGTGCGGTGGTTTACGATATAACATACACGAAAGCATTTTCCTTCATTGTTTTGTACATTCGAGCAAAAGTAATCACGCGATTAAAGGTAGAAATATTATTTTCGGTTGGGCACATCGTATCTGAAAACTCGTGCAGGTCAAAATTCCTTTTTTTAGGGGGACGAGGGTCTTTAACGGGGGAAAACGATGCAGCACGTCAGTTATGGCCACTACCCCCAGCAACGGGAGTAGAGGCCTAGCGCCATAGTGCATGCAGACATGGATCCCTGGTTAACTCTATAGGGTCTCAAACTCCTGCTTAACTCGGTTGATTTTACATATCACCATATTTCAGAGATTATTTTCTTGTGAGTTTAGTGCCACGGTTGTTCCGCAAATAACGGAAACGTTTGATAAAAAACCTTCAGTAAACATTGAAACTTTTTAATTTCTTGATTGCTAATTAGTTAATTATGTTTGTGATGAATATAACAAATAATTGTGTACAGATAACAGCACATGTCGAAAATGAAACAATCATGTTAAGTAAAGTAACTCAGCAACATTCGATATCTATATCAGTATGAAATTTCACTTCCTTTTTAAGCCAGAGAATAAATAAATCCTCTCTAAAGATCACTGTCGTTTTATGAATCTCCTTTGTTTCCTTTATGACGTACTACAGAGGTGAAGCACGTTTCAAGACTACGAATCAGAAGCGATACATGCCGTAGGTCTATCTTAGTCGGTTACAATCAGCATCGAGAAGACTGGGGTTCAATCCTCGTCGCCGACAAATTTGTTAATTTCACATTGACACCCGAACGTACGTACAAATTGATCAACTGGCTGTTGGGTATTTCTAAAAATGTGAGGTGTTCGTTCCACACATCGGCTGGGAGAAATGAAAAAAATATTTTTTCGATTCAAAAAAAAAAAAAAAAAAAAGAAAGAAAGGCTCAGTTCTGATTGATGCATCAGTGTGGAACGTAGGACTACGACTTGCAGATCGAAGAATTGAAATGAGCTGGTAGAGTATGGTTTCAAAGCATTTATTTAATATGTTATAGCCAACACAAGTCTATGATACGAAAAGTAGCTTACATAATTTTTGCAGATAATGCTGGATACATTGCGAATACAAAACAGATCGATACACGAATTATACAACGTGGTGCTCTGTCTTCTTAGGCTTCTTAAGTTATTCATCACTTCATCTTGCCTCTCGTTTTGATTTACTCCACTTTTGCTTGAATTCATTCAGCGAATTCCGCGGAGTTGTCTAAAATGTTAACCCGCTCACACGAAAACAATTTTTAAAAAATTTAGTTTCAATCACTGCGATATGTTCTTCATATGTTTGAATAGATCTCGTCGAGAGTTTTAAAACGAAGCCACGTACAGTCGTTTTGCACTCATTATTGTCCAGATAAACGGCGATACTATCAAAAGTGTTCACCGGCTCGCAAGGAAACAATTTTTAAAATAATCAGTTCAAACCACTGCGAAATGTTTTTCGCATATTTGAACAGATCTCGTCGAGAGCTTTAAAACAACACCACGCACAGTCATGTGCTGCTCGCGGTTGACGAGATAGACAGAGTCAAACGTAGCGGCACACGCAGAAATATTGCATCATCTCCCCCGCGCACAGAAAGCAAGGGGAACGCCGCGCGCCCTGTGGATTGCGTAGTTCGTGAATTGAACACATATTTTTAACGCTATTATGATTTCTATTGGTGGCTATTTTCGTTACAGACGGACGGCTGTAAGTCGCTTAATACTATCCTCGGAGCTAGACGTAGTCATACGTCAAAAAAAAAGAAAAAAAAAACGGAATTAAGATAGAGATGATGTCACGTACTACAGAGGTGAACCACGTAACAAGACGACAAATCTGCAGCGTTGCATTCCGTCGGTGTAGCTTGGTGGGTTGGAGCACCTCACGCCGGAACCAGGAGATACGGTTTTGATCTTTGTCACCGACAAATTTGAAAATTTTACACTTTGTGGTACAGTAAATGCGAATAATTTGCGGTCAATCCTGTCATGTTACAAGAGCGGTTAAATGCATTAGATGTTCTATCAACCAAAATAAAAGAAAGGAATGCAGTACAGAAAATGTCATTGAGAAGTAGGCGCCTAATGTTGTGAGACTTTGAAAAAATAAGTTTGACAGTTGGTGTGAACCTTTCAGAAATAGTGCCCCTTATCACTGTTTAAAATCTATATATATATATATATAAAATTTTAATGATGCGGATTCATAACGTTAACGATGAATCTAGCAGGTTAACAACTCAGCTAATCGATTTTTACTGCTGGGTCCCGAATATCTTATAGAAGACCGGCAGTGATCATTATTAATGCAAATCCGGTGATAAATGTGAAAGGTCATTTCATCAAATAAAGGATTTGACTTTGGAATCAGCAAGATTTCAAGTAGTTCCTGATTTCGAGTGTATTGTTCCGATTCCTTTACATAGAACCTGATCACACCGAATGTGAAAGAAAGTACTTCACGATAAATGTCATGCTGATTTTTTAGAATTACGTTATAGTGGACGCCTTAATCATTATTTTTGGGTGTTCTTCAGACCAGCGGAGCATCGCGAATCACACCTACAACAAAACACAAAGAAATACACATGATACTGATATAGACGAACATTTTAAGAATATCGTTAATGGAATATGGCAATGATTCCATGATATCCGAGAAAATTTTTTGATTCGGCATTCTACAGGTTTAACATATTTCTGTGTGGCTAGGTACAACTAGGGAGCTTACATTGTATTCGTTGGAAATCAGTTTTTACATATTCCAGTCAGCGTTTTTGATGACTGTTAACAATTCTTGGAAAACTTCAGTCTCATTCATTGTGCAATCCTTCCTAAATAGATATTCCAGAAGTCCGTCAGCCAAAGCTTCTTTAGAAACACCTCCCAAAAAATTGAAAAAAAAAAAAAAGCCTGAAAAAAATCAGTACACTATCTTAACTTAACGTACAGGAACTTCGTGATTTACAGCGGTAACTACGTCATAAATAATGGTGTAGGATGGATTTGCGAAGTTCCACCCGCGTCGGAAAAACACCCGAAGTACTTCACGTTAATTCGCTTTTTTATTTTATTTTTTTCTATTTAGAAATTTACATAATTGGCGCGGACCTTTCCTGTTATCTGCCCGCCACTATTTGACTTGCGAATAAGAACGCATTCAAGTAGTTCCCGATTTCGAAAGTAGAACACACAGCCTTTGGCAGCAGATGCGCAGTGATCACATTCATTTGACCGTTTGTCTGCGCTTTGGAATTATGTGTGGTCATTCGGAAGGAATGTTCTTTTAACCGTTTGTCTGCGCTCTGGAATTATGTGAATTTATGTGGCGAAAAAGATAGAAAACTAATGACGATTCATTTTTAGAAATTATGAAATATACCATAGCGTATTGCACCCCCCCCCCCCCCCCGAGTGGTATTTGTACCTAATTTGTACCTACTGATTTTCATTTGTTTTCTTATACTGCATAATGTTTTTTTTTATATATTTCTTAAACAGTTAAAATTTTATTAAAAAGTCAATAAGTAAGTTTTTGCTATTTATAGTGTCATTTTATATACCAATAAACAAATCCCATAACATTTATCGTGAACGACTTTCTCTCATGTTGGGTGTGATCAGGTTTCATGTAAAGAAAGCGGAACAATACACTTAAAATCGCGAACAACTTCTTATTCGGAAGTCAAATAGTATCATTTTAAATAACAATGAATAAAAGCAAACAGTCGCGGGCAGATAACAGGAAAGATCCATTGGCGCTTGAATGGCAAGGAATGTATGAGAGAAATTCATCGAATTATAAATTGTAATACTACGGACTATTTTCCCCCTTCGTCCGGAGCTTTTTTTTTATTTTTATCGGGAGCTAATTTCGTTCTTCTTCAGCACAATTAAAGTTGCTGCCATTGATGCTTTAGATTTTTCTTTATTTCATTAGAAAACATGATCGTCACAGATGCTAATTTTGTGCTAGTTGCAAAGTATTACCAAACGCTCCGAAGGAAAGGATGCATGGGAAAACTTTCACCCAATGAAAAGTGCGTTTCATTAAGATTCTGTATCGTATTATGAGGTACACTCATTTTCTGATGTACACTTAGTAGACAAAGCTTCAGAGATAGAACTGATGGGCAGTTGACCCGTGCAGGATGGAACAGGTTCAAACCGAACGCAGGTGATAAATTGGCGGAAAGTATGACTCCCCAACACTGTATCGGAATTGACGAACATGGTTAAACTTGGAGATCTGAAAGGCTTTCATCGTGGATGTACTGTCGGCATAAAACAGATGAGTCATTCTGTCGCCAAAGTGGTAAGAACCCTAGCTTCCCCAAGGCAACCGTATCAAAAGTGTACCACAAGTATACTATTGACGGACGTACAAGTGCCCAGAAAGTAAGCGGTGGAAGACCACTTGCTCTCAACTGTGGACGAACAACTATGGACGAACAACTATGGACGACCACTTGCCATTGATGGCCGCCGTCGTTGTAGACTATATGTATAGTCTCGTACAGACCGCCCGCCTAGCAACAGCGGTGCAGATCACACCCAGTTTAAAAGTCGGAGGCCCAAACGGTCTGTTCTTGTTTTTTTTTTATTGGACGTTTAACGACCACCGCGAGCAAGTCTATCGGCCATAAGAAGTCGCTCGTCCCTAATTTAAGGTCGCAGGTTCTAGGGAAGGGAGAGAGCCAGTGCCGTAAGACAAACACAACATCCATGCCTTACCGGGATTCGAACCCGGACCCCTTTCGGACGATGGGAGGGTGTGGATGTACCTTCGGCAACATGAGGCTATGGCTACAGCTTGCTACGTAGGTTTTGTTGAAAACGGTGGTGGCCCTGTGACTGTTTGGGTAGCTTTCTCACGGGAAACATTAGTTCCCTTAGTGTGTCTGGAGAGGTCCTTAACCAATGCGCCGTACCAGCACCCAACACGATTTCATGGCCTTCGCACATCGTGCTGCGGATGGTCAGTTTCCACAAGACAATGAGCCGTCCCACCGAGCCGCAACCACACAGGCATAACTCAAGAAACGCACACCTGAGTTTGGAACCATCCACTTGCCTCCAATGTTCCTCGGATATAAACACTGTGTAAGTCCTCTAGGATGCCGTGGGGCTGAATATGAGATCCGTGGATCCTGAACCAACGTCTCGGGTGGAGATGGGGACAATCTGCAACAGGCATGGCTGGAATTACTTTGTGACACCCTCTGGCATCTCGTGGAGTCGAAGCCTTGGCATGTACACGCTGTTATTTGCGCTGGTGGAGGACCAACACGCTGTTAGGCAGGTATCTCTAATGTTTTGTCCGTTGAGTGTATAGATCTTGTATATGAAATGAATACGTGTTATTATTTTCCATGGGGACTCATAACTATAAAAGTACCGATGAAATTAAGAATTGTCAGCATCATGTATACTATTTCCTTTGTCTTATCGCTTCATGCTCAGTGCAAGCGGGTTACACATCGGAAGTAAGTTACAATGCAAAATTAGGAAAATTTGCGACGAAAGAATGCGATTCGGCCAATTAAAAATGCATTGCAGTAGACTTGAAAATCATCAGCCTCCTCACACTTCAATGACCGCCGCTCGCGGTTATTTGCATCACGCAAAGTGGTACAGCTCCATTAACAAGGGCATCTCCAGATATCTTATTCTAACCTTCTTGAGTAAACTTCGAATCAAAGAACGGGGGTGGAGGGGGGACGCTCTTATTTCAAAATAAAGTTTCATGGCCTTCGCACATAGTTTCGATTTCTCAAGTAATTCTGCATTGTTTTAAAAGAAGTTTCGATTTCTCAAGTAATTCTGCATTGTTTTAAAAGAAGTTTCGATTTCTCAAATAATTCTAAGCACATATTAAAAGAATCTGAGATTCGTACGCATTCCCGTTTATTCATAAAATCCTGATTAACTGCGTCATTTGTTTATTATTCATTATTTTTAAAAAAGCTTTTCAGAAAGAAAGCAGGAAGTAATGATGTACAAATGATGTACGAACACCGCATCCAGTTGTTTGCTCAGGATTAAAAGACGTTCACCATAACCACGAACCGATCAATCTAATATCATTCCACACGCTCGTGACGTGGGAGATGAATGGGGGAGGGTTTTTTTTTTTTTCAAACTGTGTGCAGTGACGAACGAAAGCAAAGCGAATGACGGTAAAACGACTCTTGCAGATATTCCACAGGAATGCAACTGGAATACAGCTTCTTGTACATGATTTTTGACTTTCTTCGATGCGAAGCAAGTGTGAAAATATATGCATTTTATCAATTAACCGCTTGTGTATTTTGGGTCTGGAAAGTGAATTTTAGCGCTACAGGGATAACAGCTGGTCTCTCTTTTAATTGCCCTTGTCTTAGGTTGATCTGTTTTATATCCAAAGCGCGGAACCCAGTGGCATCCGCACTCTAATTAAACAGACCTACCTACAATACTAGCGCGCAGAGAACACCTGGATCTATTGTTTACTCTCTCAGCAAAAACAGTTTCGCTGGGCCAGCAATCAAACAAGCACTCGCAGCCATCAGTGCCAGCAGCTGTCCAACACTATCTTGCGCTGGCGAAACGTCAATAAAATGTCCCCGCTGCCACCAGATGAGCCAGCAGTTCCGGCCAGCAGTGGGCCAACAGTAACATCGCCACGCTTGTCATATGCCTAAACAGGGCCATCAGTTATCCATCACAGGTAGCGGCTGCCACAAGCGGCCTTGTAGCAGTGCTGCAACCACGTGCCATACATGATGTCTAGCCTAATGTGGTCCGCCAGTTACCCGGTAGTGGCAGCGGACAATAACGTGACGTAACAGCTGATTTGCTGAATCTTGTCCGCCAATCGCTCAGTAGTGGCCATAAAAAAAGTCACAGTTGCCCACAGGCATAACTCCTGTTTCTTTTCCCACGAAACTGATCTACACGAGGTCACGGCGCTGGGGAAATTTCCTCAACAGGTCCGGAAAAACTATCGGTGCATCAGGGTAACATCAAACCCACGACAGATTGGTTGCGAAGCGGATGCTCTGACCACTAGGCTTTCACGTGAGAATGTTTGCTTGAAGGTGAGCCTCTCTGCTGCTCGATGTGAAATGATGGGTTCCCTTTTTAATTTTAAAATATTGCGAATTATTTTTCATAAATGTCCGTTTTACATAATTCATAAATTCATTTTTCAACTTATAGAGTTTTTTTTAATTTTCCTTGATATTTCACTCACTTTCAACGAGTGTATCAACTTAAAGACGCTTTCCAAAGTTTTCTGTTGTTAATAAAGATATTTACCCGTTCATGTCACATTCTGTTGCATTTTTAACGTTGAATATATTTTTTTCCACATTCCGAAACTACATTTGTTCTAAATATGAAAGTTATTTTATTTTAATTCTGATCATTTTTACATGCGAATTCCACCAATCCTTTGTACTCAACTCATCGATGAGGGTATTATATTCACATAGCGTTGCATTTTTTTTTCAAATACTTGATTATTTTATAATGAAAACATCGATTTTGTACTCGTATAATTCTTATTTATTCCCAACATAACGATTTTTTAATATCTTTGCGGAACTTTTGTTTGAAGCGGTTCATGTATTAAAAAAAAAAAGGAATATACGAATCATTTACTAAGTTTTCAGAAATTATTTCCTATTTTTCATGAGAATGAAGTGGGTGTGTTTCGTGGCTGTTTGTAATCTCGATTCTTCGTGTGTTAGTGCAGGAATTTTGCTCCGAAATGATTTTTTGTAATAACATGAGAACAATTGGTTATTTCTTACAGTTTATTAATTATTTATATAATTTTCCTCCTACGGTAATCTGCGTCGACGTGGCATTTTATTAGGAAATTAATTCTTCTCTCTGCGTATGACTTTTTTTATTAATATCCACTAAAGTAACACAAGTAACACGATGATGATGGCGTCGTCTTCGCCGAACTGGTACCAAAGAATATAAACGCTTCGCGTGAAGAAGCTCAACTCTCGTAGAGATAATGTAAAACAGGCGACAGCAGCGCCACCATGTAATGCGGCAGCAGATGCTCTGCGGGAAAGTTTACATTCAGGCGCAAAAAGCGTGGGAGACACGGGACGGGAAGCCTATTTCACGGAAAGGAAGCTAAGCTTTGATCTGCGACTGTTTCCTTCGGTCTCATTGGGTCTACTAAAGCATTTTTTTTTTTTGTTGTTCTTTTCTGAGTATCCCTCCTGTCCCTTCTTTTGGTGAAACAAATATATACATTAGCAATTAATATTATTTTAAGGAAATTTTAGCAGTTTTATTCTCACTTTAAGCACCGTAGTAATACCAGGTTGCTTGGCATGAATTTCATATTTACAATATACCTTAAATGTCAAAAATGCTGAGGCTGGTTTCCCAGTAGCAGCCATAATAATAATAATAATGCAAAGACAACCGCAGTTTCCCAAAACTACAATTTTTTTTTCTACCCTTCCGAAGTTTGTAAATTAAACGCACTGCGCTGGAGAAATTTTCTCAACAGATCGGAAAAACATCCGTTCGTATCTGATAGGTTCGAACCTGGGCCGCTGGCGTGATAGCTGAGCTCTCTACCGACCGGACTAACTCGCCACGATTGAGTGTATGCTTAAAGCTGTCTGTTTGGTATGCATTGTGTAATCGAATGCTTCCCTCTTTCATTTTACAATATTACGAGGTATTTTTCATAAAAGTCAGTTTCATATAATTGATAAATTAATTTTTTCAACGTAACGATAGCTTTTTTTTCAGCAAACGTTGTTTTAATGGTTTTCCAGGATATTTGTTTCAAACGGTTTCAAATTTGTTCTTGTTATTCATCCACTCCATTCCATGAATTGTTATTCATCGGAATGGAGTGGGTGTATTTCATGGCTGTAATATAAACGCAGATCTAGATGAGAACAACAAAACCTTTGAACAAAACGCCAACACAAACAAGCGTTTATATTCTTTGAACACAAACACGCATGCTCAGTCTAACTCAGTCTGCTCGGCATCCTGCGGCATCAGCCTGTAATGTTGGCTTCTGTGTAGTAATTCTTTGCCGCATAATATAGTGGCGCTAGTTACGTCTCGCTGAGCCTTACCTTCTTATCAGTTAGATATTCTTTGCTGGTACCACGAGAGTATCCACACGTGTTGCTTCTGCGCATCCGCAGTCCCGCTGATTCCACTTCGTATTAGAGTTGTTTCAGCTGCCAGTTACGGGCCACTCTTAGCTCTTACGTGGAGGCTCAAATTCAAAAGATGCTACAGGACCATCAGCGGTACACTAGAGGCTGCCAACAGATGGCGTTGCCACCAACAGACCGCAACGGTATCGTGAGCCGCAGATTTCAGCCAGCAATGACCTATCACTGTCAGCACTATTCCAACACTTCTGTGTTTACTGGGGCGTCTCTTGTTCAAATTTCTGGGGATATAGAACTAA
This sequence comes from Macrothele yani, assembly GCA_039090855.1. NCBI lineage: Eukaryota > Metazoa > Arthropoda > Arachnida > Araneae > Macrothelidae > Macrothele > Macrothele yani. The sequence continues at coordinate 138,015,287 of CM077002.1, forward strand.
AAGTTTGGATTCCATAGTGTCTGCATATGGAATGTGTTGCTCGTACTAACAAAGGGCCACAAATTAAAAAAACCACCTAAATAGAAGAATGCATTCTCCAATACTCAATATTCAGCAAGGCAAATGCGGCCATTTCTATATTCCCCAAAATCCACCGAAAATGGGGGAAATATCACCACTTAAACGATTCAATGCTACGCCAAAGTTATTATACTGAAGCTAAAGGTCTTTGGGTTAAATTGGTTGCAAGCGAAATTTAATTAATTAATTTTATATTTAAATAATTAAAATTTAAAACGCAATTAACTTAAAAGTAGCAATCATGAATTTTAAAAAGCTGCAGCTCTCTTTTTATTTGCACTACTGAAGAGGGGGATGATGGGCGAGTACGACATAGTGAAAAAAAAAGAACACTGTTCGGCCTCCAATTATCTTAGTCTAGCGACGCCTCTTATAGAAAACTCGTCTATAATCCATGCAGAAAGCAAGGAAACAATGATGCCATCCTTATAGATAATACATTTTGACTTTAGACTTTTATTTATTTACTTATTATTGTTTTCTTTTACGCAGGCAAAGAGATTTTTTATTGAGATGATTGCTTTCTATTTCAAGTCGTAATTGAAAACATATGCATTTTATACGTTACATTTATCAATTAACCAGCTACAAAGAGATTTTCACACTTTACTTTTATCAATTTCTGCGCAAAGCTTTCAGTAACAGCGAAAAGCAAGCAAATATTTTTCATTGGGATTAAAATATCTTTGTCTTATAGTAAATGGGAGTGAAAAAGCCTAATATGGAAGAATAAGCGTCATGAACAAATTATACGTCAGCACTACTTTAAAGAATTTGGCACATGTAAATCGAACTTAAGTTTTTATCATCTTATCTCTTGCTATTTACATGTAACGATTTTGTGTTAGACATCAAAGTATTGTACAGAATCTTATATCCAATTTCAAAGAGTTAGTCCCTAAGGAGGTCCAGGTAATCTTTGAGCAACTGTGGAAGAGGCAAACTCTGGATCCCATCTGGAAGCTTCCAGTTGTTGCACAACATTTTTCGAATGACGTACCTGCATGCGTGCTGTAGTGATGGAGGAATCCTGCGACCGTAGAATCGATTTGGAAAAACCTTGTCGTAAAATGGCAGTAACTTTTCCAGCGAAGGAGTCCAATAGTAATATCCTTTCTCATCGGCCAGGGAAATTGTCGCTTCGTGTGGGTTCGCCATGTCCCTAAGGGCAACGTTGAAACAGGCACACAAGTCCTTCATTGTATTATCGAGACTTAATGACTCTACATAGAACGTTAGCGTATGTCTGTCCCACATCGGGTAACCCTTGTAAATAATTTCACACAGTAGCTCAAGTAGGACTTTAGGAACACAAGAATTGTATACGGTATTCTCGTCAGATAGTACGGAACCATAACGAAGTATCATCAAAAAGCCTGGCATTCGAAGGTGATCTTGTAGATGTATTCGCATGATCCCTGTTTGTGAAATAAATCTCATATTCGGGAAAACCAGCCTTCCTTCGTTCGCATGATGCAGTATGTAAGATGCAAAACAGAATGATCTAAGACCTTCCCTTTTCCTCTGTTCAAGTACCGCAGGCGGCAGTTCTATCTTCGAAAGCGCTACCATTACATGCAAACATCTTGAAAGAGCGTTGCAGTGTGTAAAATTTACGCAACATTTTAAAATGTCTACGACCATATAGCTATCACTTTTGTGTCGAACAAAACATTCGGCCAGCATACCACGAATAACTATCCAAAAATTGCAGTAATAAGCTTTCCATTCGAGCCGTGTTTTCAAAACTTCAATTATTTCTCGAATTTTTCTTTCAAACAACCTTGGGGATACAATACCTTTTAAATCTTGACAAAGCTTCCGCAATATCAACGCCTCGGATGGATGAAAACGGTGTAAAGGACAACTTTCTTCAAGAAAATCAATGGTTTTGTCTAAAGAAATTTCCTCATAGTTCAAATAATATGGCCCCATCATTTCGCAGAATATGGAAAATTATTTACTTCATGCTAAGATCAAATAAATCCCCGGAAAGAAACTGAAATGGAAACACCAAACCGTTAAAATTTTTCTCTTCGATTTGCAATGTATCACAGCGTTCTAACAATAAAAATGAAATTAAGTAATCATTTAGTGTCTTGACTTAATTTCATAAAAAAAAAAAGTTAGCAGACAAGGAAGATAAGCAACAAAATGTGACATCAACAAGACGGTTGACTAAAATCTTCGATAACGCCCTGCTGTAAAGCTGTAAATGGCGGTTTTCATCTTTTGCCATGTATTCTCTATGTACCAAAAAAAAAAAAAAAAAAAAAAAAATGCCAATGCCACCTAGAAGTTTTAAAGATTTAGACGGCTGATCCGTGATATCTTTACCAGAGGCCAAGATCTGTTTGATTATTGGTCGATTCTTTGTGACTCTAAGTAGAGAAATCAGAGTCGACTAATAACCTGAAAGATGTTTAGCACATTTCTCTTTACATCAAGAAAAATTGTTAGAGATCTAGAAGCCCACCCCCAGCGGCACAGTGATTTAAGCGCTGGGTACTGACTATTCGTCCGAAATGGGTCCAGGTTCGAATCCCAGTGAGGCATGGGTGTTGTTTTTGTTTTACAGCACTGTCTCACTTGTGAAAACACAAAATTACCCCCGGCGGACATCGAATTCGTGTCCTTTCACTCCAGAGTAAGTCGCTCTCCCAACTGAGCTACGCAGACAAAATATCTCGTTGCAGATTTCTCGTCTTGACACATGTTTGACGCACATCTGTAGTGCGCCACACAGTGCCTTCCCAGGAAACACTGGCCATAAATTACAAAATAAGGACGTGCCACTTCTCATAGCCCACTGACTTTCTCACGGTGGAACATAAATCCCCCCCCCCCAATAAAAATGTAAATATCTAGAGAGATTTTAAATTAATCGGACATCAGTTGAGGTGCACCAGGCCTTAGTTTCTCCATTTCAATATTTAGAACACGTGAATTTTAATAGAAAAATACGTTACGAAGTAACGGTTATTAAAATTAGGTTTCTAATTTATTGTTAGTGCTTATGGAATCATAGGAGTTGGTGCGGTGGTTTACGATATAACATACACGAAAGCATTTTCCTTCATTGTTTTGTACATTCGAGCAAAAGTAATCACGCGATTAAAGGAAAAAATGTAATTTTCGGTTGTTCACATCGTATCTGACAACTCATGCAGGTCAAAATTTCTTTTTTCTAGGGGGACGAGGGTCTTTTTTTTTAGGGGGACGAGACAAAAAGATGTAGCGCGTCCATTATGGCCACTACTCCCAGCAACGGGAGTAGAGGCCTAGCGCCATAGTGCATGCAGACATGGATCTCTAGTAAACTCTATAGGGTCTCAAGCTCCCGCTTAACTCGGTTGATTTTACATATCACCATATTTCAAAGATTATTTTCTTGTGAGTTTAGTGCCACAGTTGTACCGCAAATAACGGAAACGTTTGATAAAAATCCTTCAGTAAACATTGAAACTTTTTAATTTCTTGATTGCTAATTAGATAATTATGTTTGTGATGAATATAACAAATAATTGTCTACAGATGTCTAAAATGAAATAAAATGTCTAAAATGAAACAAGCATGTTAAGTAAAGTAACTCAGCAACATTCGATATCTATATCAGTATGAAATTTCACTTCCTTTTTAAGCCAGAGAATAAATAAATCTTCTCTAAAGATCACTGTCGTTTTATGAATCTCCTTTGTTTCCTTTGTGACGTACTGCAGAGGTGAAGCACGTTTCAAGACGACGAATCTGGAGCTATACATGCGGTAGGTATAACTTAGTCGGTTACAATCAGCATCCAGAAGGCCCGGTCTCGAACCCCGTCACCGACAAATTTGTTAATTTCACATTGGCACCCGAACGTAAAAATGGAGCAAGAGGCTATTGGGTGTTTCGAAAAATGTAAGGTGTTTGTTCCACACCTCGGCTGGGCAAAATGAAAAAATCTTTCTTCGCTTCAAAATTCAAAAAAAAAAAAAAAAAGAAAGAAAGAAAGGCTCAGTTCTGATTGATGCATCAATGTGGAACGTAGGACTACGACTTGCAGATCGAAGAGTTGAAATGAGCTAGTCGAGTATGGTTTCAAAGCATTTATTTAATTTGTTATAGCCAACACAAGTCTATAATACGAAACGCAGCTTACATAATTTTTTGCAAATAATGCTCTCGACGAGATCTGTTCAAACACATAGTGAACACAAAGCAGATCGATACACGAATTACCCAACGTGGTGCTCTGTCTTCTTGGGCTTCTTAAGTTCCTCATCACTTCATCTTGCCTCTCGTTTTGATTTACGCCACTTTTGCTTGAATTCATTCAGCGAATTCCGCGGAGTTGTCTAAAATGTTTACCTGCTCACATGAAAACAATTTTTAAAAATTTAAGTTTCAATCACTGCGATATGTTCTTCATATATTTGAATAGATCTCGTCGAGAGTTTTAAAACGATGCTACGTACAGTCGTTTTGCACTCACTATTGTCCAGATAAACGGCGATACTATCAAAAGAGTTCACCGGCTCGCAAGAAAACAATTTTTAAAATGTTCAGTTCAAACCACTGCTAAATGTTTTTCCTATATTTGAACAAATCTCGTCGAGAGCTTTAAAACGATACCACGCACAGTCATGCTCTGCTCACGGTTGACGAACGAGATAGACAGAGTCAAACGTGGCGGCGCACGCAGAAATATTGCATCATCTCCCCCCATGCACAGGAAGCAATTCACGAACTACGCAATCCGCGCGCCCTGTGGATTGCGTAGTTCGTGAATTGGACTCCATGCTGTTTACAAATATTTTAGCACAATAAGTGTGTGAAACGTATTTTGAACGCTATTATGATTTCTATTGGTGCCTATTTTCGTTACAGGCGAACGGCCGTCAGTCGCCCCATACTATCCTCGGAGTTAGACGTAGTCATAAGTCCAAAAAAAAAAAAAAAAGGAATTAAGAGGGAGATGATGTGACGTACTACAGAGGTGAAGCACTTGTCAAGACGACAAATCGCCAGCGTTTCTTTCCATTGGTGTAGCTTGGTCGGTTGGAGGAACTCACGCCGGAACCAGGAGATGCGGTTTTGATCCCCGTCACCGATAAATTTGAGAATTTTACACCTTGTGGAACAATTTGCGTTCAATCCTGTCATGTTACAAGAGCAGTTAAATGCATTAGATGTTCTATCAACCGAAATAAAAGAAAGGAAGGCAGTTCATAAAATTTCATTTAGAAGTTTTCGCCTAATGCTCTAAGGCTTTGAATAAGTAAGTTTGACAGTTGGTGTGAACCTTTCAGAAATAGTGCCCCTTATTACCGTTTAAAATCTATATATATAAAAAAATTAAATGATGCGGATTCATGATGTTAACGATGAATCTAGCAGATTAACAACTCAGCTAATCGATTTTTACTGCTGGGTCCCGAATCTCCTATAGAAGACCGGCCCTGATCATTACTAATGCAAATCCAGTGATAAATGTGAAAGGTCAATTCATCAAATAAAGGGTTTGACTTTGGAATCAGCACGCTTTCAAGTAGTTCCCGATTTTGGGTGTATCGTTCCTATTCGTTTACATAGAACCTGATCACACGGAACGTGAAAGAAAGTAGTTCACTATAAATCCATGCGGATTTTTTTAGAATTGCGTTATAATAGATGCCTTAATCACTATTTTTGGGTGTTCTTCAGACCCGCGGAGCATCGCAAATCCCACCTACAACAAAACACAATGAAATACATGATAATGATATAGACGATCATTTAAAGAATATCGTTAATTCAAAATAGCAATGATTCCATGATATCAGAGAAAACGTTTTGGTTCAGTATTCTACAAATTCAACATACGTATTTTCGTGTGGCTAGGTATAACTAAGGAACTCTCATTGCGTTCGTTGGAAATCAGTTTTTACATATTCCAGTCAGTATTTTTGATTACTGTTAACAATTCTTGGAGAACTTCAGTCTTATTCATTGTGCAGTTTCTTCTAAATGGATATTCCAGAAGTTCGTCAGCCAGAGCTTCCTTGGAAACTCTTCCCAAAAAATTTAAGAAAACAGAAAAAAAAACCTGAAAAAATCAATACACCATTTTAACTCAACGTACAGACGCTCCGTGATTTACGGTGATAACTACGTCATAAGTAATGGTGTAGGATGGATTCGCGATGTTCTGCGTTCGTCGGAAGAACACCCGAAGTACTTCACGTTAATTTCCAGCGGCGCATTTTTTTTTTTTTTTTTTTTTTGCTATTTAGAAATTTACATAATTGGCGCTTTAATGGCAATGATTTTATGAAAGAAATTTATCGAATTATAAATTGTATCACTACGGACTATTTTTTTCCTTAGTCCGGAGCTTTATTTTTTATCCGAAACTAATTTCGGTTTTATTCGGCGCAATTAAAGTTGCTGCTATTGATGCTTTAGATTTTCCTATATTTCATAGGGGAAAATGACTGTCCGAGATCTTAGTTTTGTGCTATTTGCAAAGTACTACCAAACGATCCGAAGGAAAAGATGCAATGGGAAAACTTTAAGCCAATGCAAAATACGATTCACTGAGATTCTGTATAGTATTAGGATTTACACCCAGTAGACCAAGCTTTAGAGATAGGGGTGATGGACAGTTGACCCGTGCAGGAAGGAACAAGTTCAAACCGAACGCAAGTGATAAATTGGCGGAAAGCAGGACTTCCCAACACTATATCGCAATCGACAAACATGGGTAAACTTGGAGATCTGAGCGGCTTTCATCGTGGATGTATTGTCGGCACAAAACAGATGAGTCATTCTGTCGCCAAAATGGTAAGAACCACAGATGAGACGGGCTCAGCCCGAAAGTCCGAAGCAGAGCTCGGGCTCGGGCTGTAGAATATTTACTGCAGTTCGGGCTCGGGCGAGCTCGGGATCTTAGAGAGAGGGAGTGTGAGAGAAAATTTTTACATATAAATGTGATTTTATATAATTTAGCAAGTGAGACACTTTATAGTTGGTAAAAGGGAATTCTTCAGCAACTGGTTCTGGTTAGGCAGCAGGCATTCCAGATGGCTATTTATTCCGGGTTTGGGTAGAAAATGCCATAGGCCATGCATTAGTGTGTTTCTGCAGAGAAGAAAAAGCTTTTTCAAGAACTATAGATATTTGATAGTTGATAGTATGCCGACGATAATTTACCCCGTGTCTCCACGCAGTAGCTCCCTGCTAATTCTATTTAGCAACGTACATATTGCAGTGCATCAGGGCACGATAATAGTAGCATTATTTGAACAACATACAATTGCAGCACCGCCCGATCATTTTGGATGCCCGGCCGCCCGAAGCACTTCTGGTGGAAAAGAACGGTAAAAGAAAATCATACAGTTACACTATAAAAATAGATAGAGGTCCCTTCTCCACTCCCCATTTGAGAAATACATTGGTTAATTGCAGGAGGAGGAGATAGTGGAAGTGGGGAAAAGGAGATGTTTTTTTGTTAGTGGTTGAACAGGTTAGCCACTTTTCGGGCTCATTCGGGCTCGGGCTTCACCTTGCAATATAAAATTCGGGCTCCTGTGGGCTCGGGCTCATATACCACGCGCTCGGGCTCGGAAAATTGAGCACGAACTCAGCTCTAGTAAGAACCCCGGCTTCCTCAGGGCAACCGTATCAAGAGTGTACCGCGAGTATAATATTGACTGACGTACAAGCGCCCAGAGAGCAAGCGGTGGAAGACCACTTGCTCTCAACTGTGGACGATCACTTGTCATTGATGACCGGGGTCGTTGTAGACTAAATATCGGGGCTCGTACAAACCGACCGCCTAACAACGGCGGCGGTGCAGATCACACCCAGCTTAAATGTCGGAGGCTCACGCGGCGTCAGCTAGTGGTCTGGTATTTTTTTTTTTTTTTTTTTTTTTTTTTTTGATTGGAGGTTTGTCGACCATTGTGAGCAAGTCAATGGGCCATAAGCAGTCGCCCGTCTCTAATTTAGGGTCAATGGTTCCAGGGAATGGAGAGAGCCAGTGCCGGTAGGCAAACGCAGCATCCATGCCTCACCGAGGTTCGAACCCGGACCCCTTTCGGACGAATGATCAGAAGCCATCGCTTAGACCACTGCGCCACCCGAGCGGCTTTGCCGTCTGTAGTGTTCACGCTGCATATCCTGAGCTACGGGTTCCGATGCCCTACTCGTGTGCCAAAGTTGACTGCTCGTCATCGGACATTACGCCTTGCCTGGTGCCGGGAACATCAAAACTGGATCTCTGCAGAGTGACTCCCAGTCATATGGATAGATGAATCACATTTTCAGCTGTAGCGAGACGATGGGAGGGTGTGGGTGTAGCTTCGGCAACAGGACGCTATGGCTACAACGTGCCACTTAGGTTTTGTTCAAAACGGTGGTGGCCCTGTGAATGTTTGGGAAGCTTTCTCACGGGAAACATTAGTTCCCTTAGTGTGTCTGGAGAGGTCCTTAACCGATGCGCCGTACCAGCACGCACGTGCTGGCTGATCACCTACACGCTTTCATGGCCTTCGCACATCGTGATGGTCTGTTTCCGCGGATGGTCTGTTTCCACAAGACAATGAGCCGTCCGACCGAGCCGCAACCACACAGGCATAACTCAAGGAACACTCATCTGAGATTGGAACCATCCACTTGCCTCCAATGTTCCTCGGATTTAAACTCTGTGAAAGTTCTCTAGGTTGCCGTGGAGCTGAATATCAGATCCGTGGATCCTGGACCAACGTCTCGGGTGGAGATGGGGACAATCTGCAACAGGCATGGCTGGAATTACTTTGGGACACTCTCTGGCATTTGGTGGAGTCAAAGCCTGGCCATGTACACGCTGTTATTCGCGCTAGAGGAGGGCCAACAAGCTATTAGGCAGGTATCTTTAATGTTTTGTCCGTTGAGTGTATAGATCTTGTATATGAAATGAACACGTGTTATTATTTTCCGTGGGGACTCATTACTGTAAAAGAACCGATGAAAGTAAGAATTGTCAGCATCATATATACTATTTCCTTTGTCTTATCGCTTTCTTGTCAGTATGAGCAGGTTACACATCGGAAGTAAGTTACAATGCAAAATTAGAAAAATTTGCGACGAAAGAATGCGATTCGGCCAATTAAAAATGCATTGCAATAGCCTTGAAAACCATCAGCTTCCTCACACTTTAATGGCCGCCACTCGCGGTTAATATGGCATCACGCAAAGTGGTACTGCTCCATTAAAAGAGCGTCTCCAGATATCTTATTTTAACCTCCTTGAGTAAACCCCGAATCAAAGAAGGGGGGGGGGTCAATGCTCTTATTTCAAAATGAAGTTTCATGGCTTTCGCACATAGTTTCGATTTCTCAAGTAATTCTCCATTGTTTTTAAAGAAGTTTCGATTTTTCAAATAATTCTAAAAAAACTTTTGAGAAAGAAAGCAGAAAGTAATGATGTCCAAATGATGTGCGAAGACTGCAGCCAGTTGTTGTTTGCTTAGGATAAACAGACGTTTGCCATAATTGAGAATCAAACGATCTAATATAATTCCATACGCTCGTGTGAATGACGTGAGAGATGAATGGGGAGCAGCTTCTTTTTTCAAACTCTGTGCAGTGATGAACGAAAGCAAAACGAATGACAGTAAAACGACTTCTGCAGATATACCCCAGTAATGCATCTCGGATACAGCTCCTTACCCATGTTTTTTTTTAACTTTCTTCGATGCGGAGCAATTGTGAAAATATATTATACACTTTATCAATTGACCGCTTATGTATTTCGGGTCTGGAAAGTGAATTTGGCGTTACAGGACTAACATTTGGTTTCCTTCAATTGCCCTTGTCTTAGGATGATCTGTTTTATATCCAAAGCCTGGATATAAAACAGATCATCCTAAGACAAGGGCCTACCTACTAGTGCGCAGAGGACACGTGGATCTATTATTCACTGTCCCAGCAAAAACAGTTCTGCTGCTCCAGAACCACTCAAGCTACCATTGGCAGCCATCAGTGTCAGCAGTGGCCGAGCAGTATCTTGCCGCTGCCAAAACGAAACATCAATAAATTGTCCCGGCTGCCACCACATGGGCCTGCAGCGGGCCAACAGTGGCATAGGTCCAGCACACCACATGGGCCTCCCGGCTGCCACCACATGGGCCTGCAGCGGGCCAACAGTGGCATAGGTCCAGCAGAACTGTATCTATGCCACTATTTTCCCGCTGTGTTCGGACCTGTACCTATGCCACTATTGGCCCAGTGGAAGTTCGGTCCAGCAGCGGGCCAATAGTGGCATCCCCAAAGTCGTCATATGCCAGAACAGGGCAATCGGTTATCCGTCACAGGTAGTGTCTGCCACAAACGGCACTTAAGCAGCCCTGCAACCACGTACCGTAAATGATGGCTTGCCTAATGTGGTCCACCAGTTATCCGGTAGAGGCAGCGGGCAATAACGTGACGTAACAGCTGGCTTGCTGAATCTTTTCCGCCAATCACTCAGTAGTGGCCATAAAAAAAAGTCACAGTTGCCCATAGGCATAACTCCTCTTTCTTTGCCCACGAAACTGATCTGCACGAGGTCACGGCGCTGGGGAAATTTCCTCAACAGGTCAAAAAACCTCTCGGGGCATCAGGGAAACATCAAACCCACAACAGATGGGTTGCAAAGCAGATGCTCTGACCACTAGGTTTTCAGGTGAGAGCGTTTACTTGAAGGTGAGCCTCTCTTCTGCTCGATGTGAAATGATGGGTTCTCTTTTTTATTTTACAATATTGCGAGTTATTTTTCATAAATGTCCGTTTTACGTAATTCATAAATTAAATTTTTCAGCGTAACGATTTTTTATTATTTACCTTGAAGGTACTTCACTCACTTTCAATGAGTGTTCCAACTTAAAGACGCTTTCCGAAGTTTTGTGTTGTCCTTGTGGTCTTGAAAGGCGATTGTTTAATGAATATATTTACCCGTTCATAGTACATTTTTTTAACGTTGTATCGTTTTTTCCACGTTCCGAAGCTACATTTGTTCTAAACAGGAAAGATATCGTTTTTAATTCTGGTTATTTTTTGGAGCGAATTCCACCAATCTTGTGTACTCAACTCATGGATGAGTGCATTATATTCACATAGCGTTGCTTTTTTTTTCTTTTTCAAATACTTGATCATTATGTAATGAAAACCTCCATTTTGTACGCGTATAATTCTTTTTTTTTCCAAATATAACGATTTTTTAATATCTTTCCGAGACTTTTGTTTGAAGCGGTTCATTTACAGGGCAATTCAAAATGATAGCCCCAATTACAAATGACATTACCTGGTTTATGATACAGAGATCACAATGTTGCATAATAAAGAAGGAAGTTTAGAATTTTATTGCCATACCTTACAAATGTTCAATGTGACTCCCCTGGGTCACGTGTACAACATCTAAACGGTAATCCATGTCACGCCATACGATATGAAGCATGTCCACAATCACTGATGCCAGTGGAAGCTGAATGCGCATCTTTAGTCCTTGCGGTGTTCTCTGCAAAGGTGGCACATACACATTGTCTTTGACATACCCCTCAAAAAGAAGTCACAAGGAGTAATGTCCGGAGACCTGGGGAGGGGTGGGGTCACTTGCAGAAAACCCTGGCGTCCTGTCCACAACGACCAATAGAACATTTTGGCTTTGGCGAGCGGGCAACTCACTTTCCTGCGTTACCATAACAACACACCAGTAGGTTCCAATAAAATTCTAAACTTCCTTCTTTCTTGTGAAGGGATATCAGCTTTCCATTTATCTTCATAAACACGTTATTGTCATTTGTAATCGGAACAAGCATTTTGAATTACCCTGTATTTTAATAAAAAGATTGTACAATCCTTTACTAAGTTTTTAGAAATTAATTCTTGTTATTCATGAGAATAGAGTGGGTGTGCTTCATGGCTGTTTGTAATCTCGATTCTTCAAGTGTTAGTGCAGGAATGTTGCTCCGAAATGAGTTTTATAAATACACTAGCTTTACTACCCGGCTTTGCCCGGTACAGAACGTATGGAATCTGTAGAATCAAACGGACCAAGAGCGTTACGAATCATTTAACACGTGTCCAGGAGACACAGCATTCCAACACTGACTGAACAAAATTCGTTAACAATTGGTTATCGACGATCAAATGCATCACGTGCTTCCAGTTTCAGACGTCTTTGAGGGGCGAATCTCTGGGATAAAAAAGTTAAAAATGTATCTTTGCGAATATTTTATGAAACTGGCTGAAATTTTAATGAACACCATGCATCGTTAATAGGAATATGGCCTCTAAATGTCGCCTGAATTGGTAAATAACTTTTTAAATTAGCCGTCAAAATTTTATTAACTGTTTCTGCGTATATATTTCTGTTTACCGATGAAATAAAAATTCCATGCCCATTTTAAAAAGTTTTGACGGGATTCCGGTGAAATTTTGAGGGACTCCTTTTTTAACAATTCATGGTGTTCATAAAAACTTCAGCCCGTTTCGTTAAGATTTCGCAAAGTTCGCTTTTGCATTTTATTTATGCAGTTCTCAAATAATACAAACACTGGTTGATGTACGTGGATGTGCCGCGGCGATGAATGCAGTCACGTGCTTTCAGATTTGGAACAGATAACGATGACGTAGCAAACGACGCAGACTTTATTTATTAGTTTATTAATTTATTCATAACTTGCAAACGGAATAACTTAGAGATTTTAAAATAGTTGCGTCGACCTAAAAAATCCGGTATTAATAAACTATGCAAATTTCACGATGCCATAGATCGGCGTTCGAGAGGTTTTGCTCCTTCGGACAAACAAACAGACGTTTTGTGTTTTATATATTACGTGAGAGTAATTGACTGTTTCTTACAGCTCATTATTTATATAATTTTCCTCTGACAGTAATCTTCGTCGACCCGGCATTTCGGTAGGAAATTAATTCTTCTCTCTACATATGCTTTTTTTTTTTCCTAATGTCCACTAAAAGAACACGCTGGCGATGGCGTCGTCTTCAACTAACCGGTACCACAAGAGTACGCGCACGGGTTGTTTCTGCGCATGCGCAGTTCCGCTGCTTCCATCTCGTTTTGGGGTTGTTTCTGTTGCTAGTTTCGGGCCATATGCGGCGCGTTCGTAATTCACAAAGATGCTACAGAACCATCAGCGGTATACTAGAGGCTGCCAACAGATGGCGGTGCCACCAACAGTCCGCCACCGTATCGTGAGCCGCAGATTTCAGCCAGCAGTGACCCATCACTGCCAGCAGGCAGCCAGCACTTTTCCAACACTTGTGTGTGTTGCTAGGTTGTTTCTAGTTTAAATTGCTGGGGATATAAAACTAAAAGTTCGGATTCCCTAGTGCCTGCATATAGAATGTGTTGCTCGTCCTAACAAAGGCCACAAATAAAAACACTCCTAAATATAAGAATGCATTCTCCACTACAGCACTACTCAATATCCAGCAAGGCAAATGCGGCCATTTCTATATTCTCAAAAATCCACTGAAAATGGGGGAAACATCAGCATTTAAATGACATAATGCTAAGCTAAAAGTATTATGCTGAAGCTAAAGGTCTTTGGGTTACATTGGTTGCGAAGCGAAATTTAAATAATTATTTTTTTTATTTAATTAATTAAAATTTAAACGCAATTAAATTAAAAGTGGTAATCATCAATTTTAAACCTCTGCAGCTCTCTTTTTATTTCCATTACTGAAGAGGGGGATAATGGGTGAGTACGACATAGTGAAAAAAAAAATCAGCCCTGTTCGGCCACCAATTATATTAGTATAGCGACGCCCCTGGACGCCCTTTATAGAAAACTCGTCTATAACGCATATAGACAGCAAGGAATCAATGTTGTCTTCCCTATAGGGTGATGCACTTTGATTTTCATTATCTTTTTATTTATTGGTTGTTTTCTTTTAAGGAGGGAACGATATTTTTCATTGAGATGATTGCTTTCTATTTCAAGCCGCAATCGAATACATATACATTTTATCCGTTACATTTATCAATTGACGCGCTACAAAGAGATTTTTTCACACCTTACTTTTATCAATTTCTTCGCTCAGCTTTCAATAACTGCGAAGAGCAAGCAAATACTTCTCATTGGGATTAAAATATCTCTGTGTTATGGTGAATGGAAGTGAAAATTGTGAATGGAATTATATTTCGTGATTTATCTGCTCCAATCACGGGATTTAATTCTTTACCTCCAGATTCGCTAAACATGAGTGCCGGTTGCTTCGACTAGCGAATCCTGTGATGGTTATATTCAAATTAATCGGAAACTTGAGACTTGGTAGTTCTGGGTGGTGTAGTGGTTAGCAGATCTGAGAGACGCGGAATCGAGTCCCGTTCCAGGACAATGAAATTTTCAAGTTTTCGGATATTATCTAACTTACCATCCTTGTCACATTTACACCAAAAATCGAATTGTCATCTTCAAAATTTGTATTATATGGTGTAATCGCGTATTTATTTCGTGAAAAAGCCTAACATGAAAGAGCAAGCGTCCTGAACAAATTTTACGTAAGCACTACTTTAAAGAATTTTGCACGTACAAATCGAACTTAAGTTTTTATTACGTTGACTCTTTCTATTTACATGTAACGAAATTTTGTTAGACATCAAAGTATTGTACAGAATCTTATATCCAATTTCAAAGTGTTAATCCCTAAGGAGGTCCAGGTAATCTTTGAGCAACTGTGGAAGAGGCAAACTCTGGATCCCATCTGGAAGCTTCCAGTTGTTGCACAACATTTTTCGAATGCCATACCTGCATGTGTGCTGTAGTGACGGAGGAATCCTGCGACCGTAGAATCGATTCGTAAAAACCTTGTCGTAAAATGGCAGTAACTTTTCCAGCGAAGGAGTCCAATAGTAACATCCTTTCTTATCGGCCAGAGAAATTGTCGCTTCGTGTGGGTTGGCCATGTCCCTAAGGGCAACGTTGAAACAGGCACACAAGTCCTCAATTTTATTGTCCAGATTTAATGACTCTACATAGAATGTTAGCGTATGTCTGTCCCACATCTGACAACCCATGTTAATAATTTGACACAGTAACTCAAGTATGACTTTAGGAACACAAGAATGTTGTACCTTATTCCTGTCGGACAGTACGGAACCATAACGGATGATGAGCAAGAAGCCTGGCATTAGGATATAATCTAGTAGAGATATCCGCATGATCCCCGTTAGAGATATAAATCTTATATCCTGGAAAACCATCTTACTTTCGTTAGCATGATGCAGTATGTAAGATGTGAAGCAGAATGATCTAAGACCTTCCCTTTTCCTCTGTTCAAGTACCGCAGGCGGCAGTTCTATCTTCGAAAGCGCTACCATTACATGCAAACATATTGAAGGACCGCTCCGGTGTGTAAAATTTCCGCAACATTTTAAAATGTCTATGATCATAGAGCTATCACTTTTGTGTCGAAGAAAACATTCCGCCAGCATACCACGAATAACTGGCCAAAAATTGTTGTAATAAGCATTCCATTTTAGCTGTGTTTGCAAAACTTCAATTATTTCTCGAATTTTTCTTTCAAACAACCTTGGGGATACAGTACCTTTTAAATCTTGACAAAGCTTCCGCAATATCAACGCCTCGGATGGTTGAAAATGGTGGAAAGCACCATCTTCTTCGAGAAAATCAATGGTTTTGTCTAAAGAAATTTCCTCATAGTTCAAATAATCTGACCCCATCATTTCACAGAACATGGAAAATAATTTACTGCATGCTAAGATCAAATAAATTTCCGGAAAGAAACAGAAATGCAAACACCAAACCGTTAAAATTCTTCTCTTCAATTTACAATGTATCATACAACGTCACACAACTGGTATCACAGTGTTCTAACTAACTAAACAAAAAATTAACATTATTGCCTTGACTGAACTTCAGATGGAAAAGGTTAGCAGACAAGGAGAATGAGCAATAAAGTCTGACGTCATCAAAAGAGTTCTCTAAAATCATGGTTAACGCCCGGCTGTAAAGTTGTAAATGGTATTCTTCATCTTTTACTATGTATTGTGATTGTAAAAAAAGAATTAATAATGCCACCTAGAAGTATTAAACGTGTACACAACTGATCCGTGATATTTTTACCAGAGGCCAAGATCTGTTTGATTAATTATTGGTAGATTTTCTGCGATCCTAAGCAGAGAAACCAGAGTCGGCGAATAAGCTGTAAGATTTTTACTGCAGAGCGTTTCTTTACATCAAGGCACTATATCAGAGGTCTAGAGGCCTCCCCGGCGGCACAGTGATCTAGGCGCTGGCTACTGGCTATTCCTCCTCCGAGATGGGTCCGTGTTCGAATCCCGGTGAGGCATGGGTGTTGTGTTTGTCTTACAGCACTGGCCCACTGCCTTCCCAGGAACGGGTGGCCATAAATTTCTTTGTAAAGGGTTTTTTTTTTTTTTTTTTGATTGGAGGTTTAACGACCACCGTGAGCAACTCAATGGGCTATAAGCAGTCGCCCGTCCCTAATTTAGGGTCACTGGTTCCAGGGAACGGAAATAGCCAGTGCCGTAAGACAAACACAACATCCATGCCTGACCGGGATTCGAACCCGGACCCCCCCCCCTTTTTTTTTTTGATTGGAGGTTTAACGACCACCGTGAGCAACTCAATGGGCTATAAGCAGTCGCCCGTCCCTAATTTAGGGTCACTGGTTCCAGGGAAGAGAAAGAGCCACTGCCGTAAGACAAACACAACATCCATGCCTCACCGGGATTCGAACCCGGACCCCGTTCGGACGAATGATCAGAGGCCATCGCTTAGACCACTGCGCCAACGGGGCGGCAGATTAAAGGTTTAACGACTACCGTGAATAACTCAAAAGGCTATAAGCAGTCGCCTGACCGCAATTTCGGGTCACCGTTCCTAATTTAGAACTATTCGTTCCAGGGAAGAGAAAGGGCCAGTGCTGTAAGCCAAACACAACATCCATGCCTCACCGGGACTTGAACTCGGACCCAACTCGGACGAATTATCATAAGCCAGCCCTTAGACCACACTGTAAAAAATTGCATGGTCAAATTACGGTAGATACACCGGCAGCTGAGTGGCCAGTCAATAAACCATAATTTTACAGTACCATACTGTAATGTTCATTAACGGTCTAATGAACGGGAAATAAAAAACGGTCAAACTACCAGAAAATGTGGCCGCCCTGGTCCGGCTACCATATTTAGAAAATCGACTTCTTATCGCAATCTGAGTTTCTCACGGTGGTACTTAAACCCCCGAAGAAAATAATAAATATCTAGAGGGTTTTAAATGAATCAGGCATCAGTAGAGGTGATACACACACACACACACACACACACACACACACACAGGCCTTAGGTTTCACCATTTTAATATTTTTCTCAATATTTCAAACACGTTAATTTTATCCGAGAAATACGTTACGAAGTAATGGTTATTAAAATTAGGTTTCTAATTTAATGTTTATGCTTATGGAATCATGCGAGTTGACGCTGTGGTTTACGAAATAACACGCCCAAAAGCATTTTCCTTCATTTTCTGTACCAGTTCGTACATTCAAACAAACGTAATCATGCGAATAAAGCCAAAAATAATTTCCTGTTGTGCACATGATATCTGACAACTCATTCATGTCGAAGTGTCTTTTTATGGGGACGACAGATTTTAACGAGGCAAAAAGATGTTGCACGTCCTTTTTGACCAGTACTCCCAGCAACGGGAGTAGAGGCCCAACACCGTAGTACACGCAGACATGCACCCCTGCTTACAGGAACTCAAATTCCTGCTTGATGTTTTTACAAAACACCAGATTTCAAAGATGAATTTCTGATACGTTTAGTGCCACACTTGTTTTTTTTTTTTTTTTTTTTTTTTTTTATCGGAGGTTTAACGACCACCGTGAGCAACTCAATGGGCCCGTTCCTAATTTAGCAGTCGCCCGTCCCTAATTTAGGGTCACTGGTTCCAGGGAGGAGAGAGCCAGTGCCGTAAGACAAACACGACATCCATGCCTGACCGGAATTCGAACCCGGACCGCTTACGGGCGAATGATCAGAGGCCAGCGCCTTAGACCACTGCGCCACCGGGGCGGCAGTGCCACACTTGTTGTGCCAATAACGGAAACGTTTGATGAAAATCTTAAAGTGATGAAAATCTAAGAGTGAACATGGAAGCTTTTTAATTCCTTGATTGCTAATTAGTTAATAATGTCTGATGAATATAAGAAATAATTGTCTACAGATATCAGCCCATGTCGCAAATGAAACAGTCATGTTCAATCTAGACCTACATGTGATTAGAGAAAGACCTATCCAAATGGCAAAATATAGCGTCTCATTATTTCAAATGTTTACGCACAAACGTCTCACCAGGGGTCTCTTATTACCCGCACAACTCACGGAGGCCTAGTTGAATTTTGGATTGCTGTTGTACGTTCTTAAGTATGAATATCTCTGCAACTTTAAAATTTAAATTAGTAATTTTTGTTTTTGCACTTGCATCATGCGATGCTGTGTACTATTCTGTGCTTCATTTTCATGTGTTAAGTACTCCTGTTATTCTACTAGTTACATATTTCATGTCTTCATAATTTCCACTAAGATGTAGATACACTGCATTGATGTTCGTACAGCATACCATCCTATTACGACTTCTATTAATTGGGGTCTAATGCGTTCCATGAGCGTTCTCATGGGACACATTAGACCCCTTTATGTGCCTGGATAGGACCTTAGCCGCTGCGCGTTACCAGCACGTGCTGGCGCCACCATACCGGGCTGCAACCACACTGGTATGGATCGAGGAACACTCACCTGACTTTGGAACCATCGAGTGGCTTTCAAGTTTCCCATATTTAAACACTGTAGCAGCTCTCTCGGAACATGAGGTCCGTGAATTCAGCAACAACATCTTGGGCAGAGTTGTGAACAATGCTGCAACAGGCATAGCTGGTATTGCCTTCGACAGCCTTCTGGCATCTGGTGGAGTCAATGCCTCATAGTGTACGCATTCGTGCTATAGGTGGGCCAACACGCTGTTAGGTCATTATATTTAATGTTTTGCCCATTGAGTATATTCCCTGCAGAGCAGTTGAATTAGAGATACCTGTCTAGTAACGTGTAGCACCACCATTCGTCCTGATGACGGCGGCGATTCGTCTCGGCATGAACTCGACAAGACACCGGAAGCGTTGGGAAGCCATACGGATCCACGACTCCTGAACAAGCTCCCACAGTTAACGAAGATTTGATGGAGGTGGGGGGAGGTCAGAGCCTCGAACATCTCTCTTGATGGCATCCCAGATGTGCTCGATGGGATTGAGGTCAGGTGACCTAGCTGGCCAAGGAAGCGAGGTCACGTCGGTGGAGTGTTCATCCAACCATTCGGATACAATTCGGGAGCGATGGCACGGTGCATTGTCTTGTTGCAGGATGAGGTCCCCAGTGGGATGTTGAAGACGCACAAACTGGAGCAAATGGTCATCCAGGATATCCCGGTAACGTTGTCCTGTGAGGGACGATGTCACACGTACCAGGGGTCCCATTCCAGTCCACGTAAACAGTCCCCAGACGAGAATGCCACACCCACCAGCTTGAAGAGTACTCTGCTGGCAAAAAGGATCCATCGCTTCATGTGGTTTGCGCCGTACTCGTATCCTGCCATCCGCATGTACCAACGTGAATCTTGACTCATCAGTCCAAGCAACATTTTTCCACATGTCTAGGGTCCAGTGGCGTTGTTCTCGCACCCATGATAATCTTTGCACCCTGTGATGTGCGGTCAGCAGCGGTACCCTCGTGGGATGATGGCTTCTGTACCCAATAGCGAGGAGATGGTTCTGGATGGTGTGGCTGCTTACACGTTTTTCTGCACCAGCGTTAAATTGCCGAGTGATTTCTTGCACTGTGGCCCGTCTTTCCGCTGTTACAATGCGAGCTAGCAGACGATGACCTCGCTCATCCACACGCTGTTGTCCACGGCAGTCGGCCCTTGCAGGGATGGTTTTACCGGATTCGATGTACTCACGGTGCACCCGTGACACAGTGGCTCGTGAAAATCGCAGTGCCTGCACGACTTCCGAGATGGAGTGACCCATTCGTCGGGCCTCGACAATTAGCCCACGATCAAATGCGCTTAGATCCTTCGTCTTACCCATACTGCGTCCGACTCTTACTGATTCCCATCGTATCATTCCTTATACTGTCGGAGCGCTGCATACGTCATGTCGTTTTAATTTACAGGGCCGCCCACAGAGCCACATTTGCATAACGCCAGCTGTCTCTAATTCAATTGCTCTTCATTGTAGATCTTGTATGTGAAATAAATACGTGTCAGTATTTTTCCGTGGGGACTCATTAGTATAAAAGAACCGATGAAAGTAAAAATTGTCCGCATCATGCACTACTTCCTTTGTCTTATCGCTTCGTGCTGGGTATGAGCAGATTACACATGGGCAGCAAGTTACGATGCAAAATAAGAAACATTTGCAACGAAAGAATGCGATTCGGCAATTTAAAAGTGCGTTAAAGTGTGAAAAAGCGGATGGCCTTGAAAACCATTCGTTTTCTCACATTTTAATGTCAGCCAATCGCGGTTATAAGCATCACGCAAAGTGGTATTGCTCCATTGTCAAGGGCATCTCCACGTGTCTCATTCTAACCTCCCTGGTTAAACCCCGAATCTTAAAAGGAAAAAAAAGTTTGTATTTGTCCTTTTTTTTTAAAAAAAGGGATTTTCGATTTCTGAAAGAAATCCGATCACAGATTAAAAGAATTTGAGATTTGTACGCATTCCCGTTTATTAAGAAAATGCTAAATTAGCACAAGGAACTGGAACTATACATAAAGTAGTACAACTACAGTATACTAGTTATCCGAATTTATTGGCGTAGATAAAATCAAGGTTTCCAAGCTTTCAACACCAGATGGCTTTTTGGCTTTTTCAAGGAAGTTAGATAGCAAACTGGATAATAGAACGTTTCAACAATTTGAACGCGGTGACTTGACTTGACAATAAACGAAGAGATGCGAACGTAATTATTCAATAAAAACCCGAGGCATCATGTTTGTTTTACACGCGGAATCCTCGGAGGAACACGAAAGGCATTCATTATTTGAAGAATTGGTTCCAAATTCGTGGTAACTCTAGCGAGACGCTATCATTGCAGACCTCATCGTTGGTAATGATCTCCAATGTTTCCCGAATGGCAGTGGATTTAGTAGTAGAGTAGGAAGCTAATTTCTTTATGTCATCCCACATAGGATCGGCGGACTTAAACTAGGCTTCTCTGTACAGGGTCCTGGTTTATTTGCAGTTCTTTATGTCCCTCTTATGCTCGTTGACTCTAATTCTAAATGAACGTTTGGTCATCCCAATGTAGTATCGCCTGGAGCCATCCGGATATTGTAGAGGGATGGCATAAACACCTGCTTCGTTGGAAAGTAGGAGCTCGTCAGTATTTCGCTTAAGCATAGCATATAAAGATGTCGGAGATCTTATGCCGACACAGAGGTTTATCTTTCTGAGCGCGTTCTTGAGTTTATAAGAAACATTTGGTACGTAAGGAATAGAGCACAGATAGCGTAGCCGCGGCATAGAAAGACTGGTATGCCTCTTTTTGTTTCTTTCAATGTATCTATGTACCATGTTCGGATCGTATCCTGCCTCAGTGGCCAATTCGATAACGCTTTTTAATTCGCTTAGTCTAGAAGGACATCGGAGGAGATGCCGAATGCTCTTCTGATTCAAGAACGGAAGAAATGCGTCCTGTAATCAGCGGGGCAGAATGAGCTACGGAGCATCAGATTGGAAACGGAAGTGGGTTTATAACAGACTTGTATACGGAAGCGATTTTCAGGCGATTTACTCAGTAAAACATCCAGGTAAGGCAATGCATTATTGTGTTCTAACTCCATAGTGAAATTGATCGCATTGTGTATATCATTGATTTTATCTAGTAACAGCGTGAGAGTCTCCTTTCCATGAGGCCATATGTCAGCATACCGGAGCCAAGTGGTAGTTATTGGGGTAATGCTGGTGAATATGTGCTGCTCGATTGGGCGAAGGATTGCTTCCGCAAGAATTGCTGAAAGTGATGATCCCATCGGAGCGCCATTTGTTTGTTTATAGATTTTCCCTCGGAAACTATAGCAGCTAGAATTTGAGACTAAATCCATTAATTTGAAAATGCTGTGGCAAGATTCTTGCGAATAAAGTGATGAATCATATATGGCCCCTTTTAACGTTCTAATGGCTTCCGGCACGGGGATCGAAGGGTAAAGAGAAGCCACATCAAAACTACTGACAATATCACGCTGTTGGACAGAGATTTGCTTGATTTTCGTGATAAAATCTTGAGTGCAAGTTATTATGAAGTCCGATTCGGGAAAGATTGGCCAGAAATTTGCAGAATGCCTTCTCTAAATGGTACGTCGGTGTGGATCTCCTTGACACGATGGGTCTCAATGGATTATCGGGCTTGTGGTGCTTACGTCTTCCGAAGAGCTTCGGGATCTGGGGGCCTGGTGGTGATTTGGCGGCTTTCTTGAGATCCTCCGGGATAGCGGTTAACTTGGAAGCTCTTTGTACCTGATCAATCGAACAATTTAGATCAGGGGTCGTCAACCTTTTAACACCTACCGCCCACTTTTGGATCTTTGTTGATGGTAAAATTTCCTTACCGCCCACCGATGCGGTAGTAACTCAGCTTAGCGCAAGTGCGAAGTAATTTTTAGAGGGGAGAACTTGTAAAAAATATGCTACTAAATTTATCTTTTTATTTATATTGGGTTGTCGGAAAAGTCATGACGTATTTTAGCCATGTTTTGCAAAGATCATTTATTGATAGAAAGAACAAAGATCAATCAATGATATAATGCCCGTTTTGCTCGATAACCTTTTGCCATCTTTCAGTGAGCTGCAGAATGCCTCGTTTATAGAAGGACCTGTCTTTCGCAGCGAAAAACTGCACAAGATGCTGATTTACAGCCTCATCTGAATTGAACGTTATACCACGCAAGGACTGTTGAAGAGAGCAAAACAAGTGAAAGTCTGACGACGCAAGGTCGGGCGAGTATGCTGGGTGTGGCAACACATCCCACCCAAGCTCCAATAATTTTTGGCGGGTGATCAAACTTGTGCGTGGTCTCGCTTTGTCGTGATGGAACACGAAACCTTTACGATGAACGAGCTGTGGACGTTTCTGGATGATGGATTCGTCCAAACTGTCCTATTGCCGACAGTACACATTCGAATTTATTGTTTGGTTCCGTGGTAGGAGCTCGAAAAACACGGCACCTTTAAAATCCCACCACACTGAGATCAGAGCCTTCCGCTGATGAATGTCTGCTTTGGATGTCGTTTAAAGCAAAGTAGCACGTCGGGACCAAGACCGTTTGCGCAGCACATTCACCAGTTATCAGTCGCATCAAAAAAGAATCGTTTTACTCACGTTTAATGAGCATATCGCAGATGTTTATACGCGCCGTCAATTGAGCTTCTTTGAGTTCATGAGGAACCCACACATCGAGCTTGCTTACGTATCTCAGCTTCTTCAGGTGGTCGTGTATGCATGATGAATTTGCAATGTGTCTGCATTCTCTCGTGTTGTGTAACGTGGGTTTGACTAGACCAATGTCTTGATTTGGTCGTCATCAACCTCGGTGGGCCTCCCCGATCGAGGAGCATCGTTGAGGTCAAAATCACCAGCACGGAATTTTGCGAACCACCGCTGGCACTCACGTTCTTGTAGAACATTATCACTGTACACTTTACGCAACTTTTCACAAGCTTGACGCGCGTTCTTTCCTTTACGGAAGTAAAACAGTAAAATATGGTGAAAATGCACAGTTTGGTCTTCCATCTTCAACTTGATGTCAAATCTCCGCAAATCAACCAAAGCGCTCACTATTCCTTTTAGACTGCAGATAGAACTGGCACCGGTCGAATGCCATAGCGATGACAGAGCTGCGCATGCCTCTAGTACTTCCAAAAACGCCCAACCGCCATCGGGTGCCAAAATACATCATGACTTTTCCGACAACCCAATACTTTTTATATATGTTTATACATAAATAATTTCAATTTAATGAATTTCTGCATCTCCATCGATACAACGCCTCCTTGTGCGGGAGCTGCTGATCTACATCATTAATAAAACGTGTTTTGTGTTATCCACAAACTCTATATTTACGGATTACTTGGTTTTAATTATTATCTGTATTTTTTTTAATGGGAGGTTTAATGACCACCGTGAGCAACTCAGTGGGCTATAAGCAGTAGCCCGTCCCTAATTTCGGGCCACAGACTCTAGGGAAGGGAGAGAGCTAGCGCCGTAAGACAAACACAACATCCCTGTCTCACCGGGATTCGAACCCAGACCCCTTACGGACGAATGATCAGAGGCCAGCGCCTTAGACCACTGCGCCACCGAGGCGGCATTATCTATATTCAAAGTTTAGAGATGGCATTCAAAAGTAAATTGCAAAAGCATATTTTAAAAAGTCAAACTCGCGAAATTGTTAGCAAAGTATTCGATACATGGCGGAAGAACAAAATTTGTAGCAACGGAGAAAACCCCACACTGCTCACCATGAAAGCTTAAATCGCCCACTAGTGGGCGGTGAGGACCAGTTTGACGACCACTGATTCAGAGGGTTCTTTTGTATTAACATAGAACCAGAAGCGGAGATGAAGTCCTCGAGTTTCTGATTGTAGTCCGCAACATCCATAACCGCTATCTGACTGGATTTGCCCGTTAGCGTTAATATTATAGAACGGTCATTTCTAAGGTTCGAAATCGGTATCGGAATTTTAAATCCATTAGACGATTGTTTTGGATTGTACAGCGAACGAAGGCTAGAGCAACAGAGTTGGCGTAGTTCGTCTTTGCTGTTTTCTGGAATTCGCGATATTACGCTCTCCAACTCCGAAATGACGATTTTTGGATTCGGTCTCGTTTGGAAGTAAAACTTTGATCCAATTTCCAAAACTTTCTTTTCTCCCAGTGTGAGCGTCCGGTTTGAAATATTGGCGAATGGAGTAGTGATATCTTTGGATGATTTTAGGTAATCCAGCTTCTTTTTATGTCTAGAGGATAAGGAAGTTTGGAGTCTTTCGACTAGCTTGTCCACTCGGAGAGTTAGATATATGAGGATTGGTTCTTTGCTGTATACATGGGTTATACACGAATTTTCTATAAGGGGAGTCCAGGGGCGTTGCTAGATTAAGACGATTGGGGGCTCGAACAATGCTATTTTTTTTTAACTACGTCGTACCTACCCATCATTCCTCTCTTCAGTTATGAGGATAAAATAAAGCTACAAGGTTTTAAAATTGATGATTGTCACTTTTAATTTAATTACGCTTTAAATTTGAATTAATTAAATAAAAAAATAATTTACTAAATTTCGTTTGTGACCAATGTAACCCGAAGACCTTTAGCTTTAGCATGATAATTTTAGCGTGTCATTGTATCACTTAAATGCTGATATTTCCTCCATTTTCGGTGAGTTTTTGAGAATATAGAAATCACCGCACTTCACTTGCTGCATATTGGCTAGTGCTACAGTGGAAAATGCATTCTTCTGTTGAGGGTTTTTTTAATTTGCGTCCTTTCTTAGGACGAGCAACACATTCTGTATGCAGTTCAATATCACCAACAGTTTAAACAAGACCATTTAATAATTGGTCGAACGTGTTCTCTGCGTACTAGTTCGTTGGTCTGGTTTATTGGAGTGCAGATGCCACGGGGTTTCAGGCTTGGGAGACAAACAGAGCATCCTAAGACACGGACAATTAAGAGAGAGGCCAACAGCACTACAACAAAATTAGTCCTGTAACGCCAAATTTACTGTACTAGACCAGTGGCGTAGCTACCACCCCCGCAGCTACGGGGGACGGCGCTGGTTACCAGGGGGCATACTAGAGCTTCCAGTTATAGTTTTATGAACAAGTTCGAACACTTTGAATAATTAACCCAAAGATTCATATTTTGCTTTAAGATACATTTAGCTTTGCCTAAATAAATTCTTAGTTTTACTTTTAAAACATTCATTGTCCTACCGATTGAAAGTGTTCGGCTCTTTGACTGCGGGTTGTAATACGATTGCTCTGCAATGAGTTGCAAATAATACGATCGCTCTCCAATCGCCCTCTCTGCGCTGCTGACGAAAAGCTCGTGGCCACATGGGGTTTCCCCGTGGAGGACCTGAGAAAACCGTCAGTTACCTAAGATTACGTGCACGACAGGCGTCAGCATTTATTCACAGTAGACGCAGATCTGCCATGTGTAAGAGGGTGATTTCTTCAAGTGATTCATATTAGTTTTGGACAAAGCAATTACACGTATTGTTAAATCTATTCCTTAAAATGTAAAACTGCAGGGCTTTAGGCACCACCATTACTCTTGCAGACACTCTCCCTGACTTCCTACCCCCCCCCCTTATCCCAACCACCACACACACACACACCGCGAAAAATGCATCCTCCCTTGTGTTCCAAATCCCTGGGGTAAATTGCTGTGTTTTGGACTGCTGAAGTAAATATTGCGGGGGGGGGGCGCACGCTGTTCTACTTACCCCACTGTACTAGACTCAAATTTTCTAAGCGGAAAATTGATGTTCACGTCCACCAGACGTACAGAGTGTTGCCAACTCTTGAAAGGAACTTATTGCATTGCAAACCAGTGTAATACGATAGGTTCGAAGAGTGTCTTTAAGCAACAAGAGGTACTTACGCATCCTTCGGTATCACATAAATGAACTGTATATCATGATCATCATCGTCATTGTCAACCATTATCAATCCACTGCTGGACGAAGGTCTCCCCAAGTTTCCTCCACAACGGTCTGTCTTGTGCCAGTCTCCTCCATGTCACTCCCGCATATTTTCGAATTGCATCCACCCATCTCCCATGTGGTCTTCTTCTGGGTCTTTTCCTGTTCCTTGGAATCCAATCTAAAATTTCGGCTGTCCATCGATGGTCTGTCCTTCTGGCAGTATGCCCAGCCCATTGCCATTTCAGATATTTAACTCTGATCATGATGTCTTCCACTCTTGTCATTTTTCGGATCCACGAGTTCCTCTTCTTATCTCTCCTGGTTACACCAAGCATGCACCTCTGCATGCTTCTTTGAGTTGTCTGCAGCCTTTGTATGTCTCTTTTAGCTAAGGTCCACGTCTCTGCACCATACGTAAGCACTGGAAGGATGCATTGATCAAACACTTTTCTTTTAAGACATAATGGCATATTGCTCTTGAAAATTATGCTGTTTCTTCCAAAAGCTCTCCAGGCAAGTTTTGTACGCCGATTAATTTCTTCATCAATGTGACCCTCACTTGATATCTGCTGTCCAAGATAAACGTACGTGTCTGTTATCTCCAGTTTTTCTCCATTAATCGATAAATATTTCATTTCTTGAAAAAGCATTTATAACGAAGTAAATTTCTCCGTCATTTTTATCCGCGCCAGGATTCGAACCCGGGTCCACTCACTCCGGAATAAGTTGCTCTACCAGTTGAGCTACGCGGACATTTTATTCTGATTCCTATCTGCCTTTATGTCGTGTGCGTCCTTCGGGCAGGTACGTCACATCTCCTGGTACGTTACACATTGAACATCACTTTTGTCTTCTGAAAGTTCATTTTTAATCCCACTTCTTTACTCTTGTCAGCAAGTTCCTGGATCCTACTCTGCAGCTCTGATGGGGTAGCTGCAAAAATGACTATGTCATCAGCAAAACGAAGGTGGGTTAGATAATATCCACTAATCTTCATCCCTTTGTTTTCCCAGTTCATTGATTGAAAGACATTTTCCAATGTGGCGTTAAAGAGCTTCGGAGATATGGTGTCACCTTGTCTCACTCCCTTTCCAATTTGTATGTGTGTTGTATTTTCAAATAGCCGAATCTTTGCACTTGCATTTTGATATATATATATATATATATATATATATATATATATATATAGTTTATAGTGCTTCATTTGGAAACACAGGTTCCAAGACAGCACCCCTCACTTTGGGTCAGACCTCCACCTATGCCTTTTTACAGTACTCTAAAGAGATTTTTTTTTCTTTTTTATTGATTGAAGGTTTAACGACCACCGTGAGCAACTCAATGTCCTATATGCAGTCGCTCGTCCCTTATTTATGGTTACTAGTCAAAGGGAGCGGAGAGAGCCATTGCCGTAAGACAAACACAGCATTCATACCTCACCGGGATTCTAACCCGAACCCCTCCCGGACGAATGGTCATAAGCCATCGCTTAGACAACTGCGCCACCGGGGCGGCTAACAAGAGTTCGGGAGTTCAGCTTGGACGCCTATTCAGAATGCTGGGCACGCAACCATCGGGGCACCGAACGGGTTTTTAGAGAGCTGGAAATGTCTACATAATTTGCAAAACGGGCGTAAAAATTCCGATTGATAGATATGAAATCACTGTTGCATGAAGAATAGAAACAGACAAATTGTTTTACACGCGATTTTTCTTCTTTTGTTTTGTTTTCCTTTTTCTGCGTTCAACTGTAAATAACTGCGAACAGCAGACGAATTTTTACCATTCGGGTTAAAATATCTGTTTTCTGATGAACGGAAGTAAAAAAGCCTAATACATGAACAAATTATACGTCTGTACTTACTTTAAAGAATTGTGCACGTATTAATCCATATCTTTAGCTTTTATTCTGTTGATTCTATTTAAAATGCAGCGAAATTGTCTCATACATCAAAATATTGTGCAGAATCTTTCATCCTATCTCAAAGCGTTAGTCCCTCAAAAGGTCCAGGTAATCTTTTAGTAACTGAGGAAGAGGAAAACTTTGGATCCCATCTGGAAGCTTCCAGTTGTTGCACAAAATTTGTCGAATGGCATACCTGCATGTGTGCTTTAGTGACGGTGGAATCCTGCGACCGTAGAATCGATTCGGAAAAAGCTTATCATAAAATGGCAATAACTTTTCCAGGGAAGGAGTCAATTCGCGAAAACCCGTCTTCTCGGCTAGGGAAATTGTCGCTTCGTGTGGGTTCGCCATGTCTCTGAGGGCAGCATTGAAACAAGCACATAAGTCCTTAATTTTATTGTCGAAACATCTGTTCCAAAACGGATAATCGTAGAAAATAATTTCACACAGTATCTCAAGTATGACTTTAGGAACACAAGCATGTTGTACGTTATTCCTGTCAGACAGTACGGCACCATAACGGAGTATGAGCATGAAGTCTGGCATTAGATTTTCATGAAGTGGTGGTATCCGCATGACCCTCGTTAGTGTAATAAATCTCACATCCTGGAAAACCATCCTACCTTCGTTTGCATGATGCAGTATGTAAGATTCAAAGCAGAATGGTCTAAGACCTTCCCTTTTCCTCCGTTCAAGTACCGCAGAAGGCAGTTCTTTCTTCGAAAGCGCTATCATTACATGAAAACATCTTGAAGGACCAGTGCAGTAATATTTTAAAACATCTGTAACCACAGAGCTATCATTTATGTGCCGCAGAAAACATTCCGCTAGTATTCCACGAATAACTAGCCAAATATTGTAGAACTCAAAATGCCATTTCAGCTTTGTTTGCAAAACTTCAATTATTTCTCGAACTTTTCTTTCAAACAATCTTGGGGATTCAGTAACTATCAAATCTTGACAAAACTTCAGCAATTCCAAAGTCTCGGATGATTGAAAACAGTTGAAAGCACCACGTTCTTCGAAAAAATCAATGGTTATATCCAAAGAAATTGCTTCATATTTGAAAAAACGTATGTGCCACATTTTGGGGAACATGGCAAATGATTTACTGAATGCTATGATCAAATAAATAACCGGAAATAAACAGCAATACAAACACCAAACCGTTAAAATTCTTCTATGCAATTCACAATGTATCACAGCGTTCTAGCCAAGGAAGTTAGAAGTAAGTGGAGCTGGCAACAGCCCTCTCCCTGTGCTTCTGGCGTGACGTCACTTTTTATCAGCTGACTACGCCAATGCGCCCAACCTAAGAATCTCCTGTATATCTCTATGGGGAAATCGCGATTTTGAACGGGTTTTTCGGACCCTTACTCTACCCATACAGGCATGGAAAAAATTGAGGCTGAAATATTCATTCCCATAATAAAATATTTTGAGAAAAAAAGGAAAATATGTGTTGGTATTTCTTTAAAAAAATGAACGAAATAATGATTTTTTGAGCGGAAGTGCATAGTCACCATGGTGACTTACTGCCCATGTGCAAGTAACCATGCATACTTGGAAGTAACCATGTTTAAAATTTAACCAAAAGCCTAATGTTAAGAAATAAGAAGTCCGAAATATTCCTTCTTTCCATCTTTGGTCTGTTCTGCTTGATGATGGGGTAAATGTTACCCCGAAAGTGCTAGTGGGGTATTTTAACTGTTAATATCTTTCGTATTTTATTAAATATCGTACATAGACGGTGAGTTTTCTCATTTCATTTCTACAGTACTAATTATGAATTGAACCAAACGCTCTTGCTTTCCAATATGCACTGTTCACTACTGACCGCCCCATTCATACATAGCGTTGCACATTCAGTTGGTCCCAAGGAAGTTACAATAATACTACTTCCAAAACGGATAATCGTTTAATTATTTCCGGGGATGATTCCGGGGAGGTGCACTGGTCTCTTAACTGTGAAGCCGCAGAGTGGGGGAATTTTGATTTGTTTACATGATACCCATGCAGTTTCAGCTGTGTGTACTTTTGAATTGTGTAGTTTTGGGTTGCAGAAATCGTATTAATATCATACCGGAATGAATTATGCTTCATATACGAATGAAGTTTTCAATTTTAACGTTATATTTTGTTTTGAATTTGTACTAACGTTTCACGAACTTCAATTTAAAATAAAAATGCAAAAGAGCCTCAAATTGATTAAGAATTTTATGAATCCAATATATTCTCACACATTGGCAGCAAGTTACGATACAAAATTAGAAACATTTAAGACGAAAGAATGCGATTCGGCCAATACAAAATGCATTGCAATAGGATTGGAAACCACCAGCTCTTCCACAGTTTGACGGCCGTCGCTCGCGGTTATAGGCTTCACGCAAAATGGCACTGCTTCTTCGACAAGGGCATCTCCAGATGTCTTATTCTAACCTCCTTGGTTGGTCCCCGTCGTTTTCGAACCACTAGTATTACGTTCACCAGTCTATTCTCTTTTGATGTCTTTGTCGAGTAATGTGTTGCGAAGTAATGATTCTTAAGGGCAGATTTCTAATTTGATGTTAGTACTTGTCAAATTGTGAAAACACCAGTTTGTCCACGACGGACATCGGAGCCGTGTTCTCTCAATCGGGAGTAAGTCGCTCTCTCAACTGAGCTACGCTGATAGAATGCTTCTCTGAAGATTTGTCGTCTTTGGCACATGTTTTCATCTCTGTAGTACGTCACAAAATCATGAGCGAAAGCTGTGGTTTACGAAATAATATGCACAAAGACATTGTTCTTCATTATTTCGACGCTCAAACAAACATAATCACGCGACTGAAGGTAGAAAATAATTTTCTCATGTTGTGGACATGATATTTGGCAATTCATGCAAGTGGAATTTTTTTCTACGGGGCGAGAGTCTTTAACGAGGCTAAAAGATGTAGCAGGCCTCGAATTTACAGCCACTACTCCTGCAACGGGAGTAGTGGCCTAGAGCAGCAGGAAAAGCAGACATGCATCCTTGCTTAACTCTAGTGGGCCTCACACGTAAAACTCAGATGATTTTACAATGAAACAGAATTTAACGATTAATTTCGTCTGCGTTTAGTGCCACAATTATAACGCAAATAACGGAAACGCTTGACGAAAGTCTTTTAGCAAAAAATGGAACTTTTTAATTATTTGATTATGTACGCGTTAAACATGTCTCTAATGAATATAGGACATAATTGCTTACAGATATCAGCCTACGTTGCAGGTGAAACGATTATGTAAAGTTAAGTAAATAAGCAACATTCGATACCTATATCAGTATAATTTTTTTTTTATTTTTAGGTAATACGTAGAATAGATACCATAAACGTTCTCTCAAAAATCAGTGTTGTTTTGAAAATCTCTTTTATTTCCTTGTGGAACAGTAACTGCAAAACAATTAGTTAGTAAACTGAAGTTAATCGTAAAGTACTTGTGTTCAATAATGTTATGTTCCTAGAGGAGTTAAATGTATCAGGTGTTTCATCAGTGGAAATGAAAAAAAAAAAGGAATATACAGCAGTTTAAGAAACGTCATTGAAAAGTGGTCGCCTAATATTGTCGGACTTTCAATAATAAGTTTTACAGTTTGTTTTTTATTGAGGGCTTAACGACCACCGTAAGCAACTCAATGCGCTATAGGCAGTCGCCCCGTCCCTAATTTAGAGCCACTGACTCCAGGAAAGGGAGAGAGCCAGTGCGATAAGACAAACACAACATCCATGCCTCACTCGGATCCAAACCCGGACACATATCGGACGAATGATCACAAGCCATCGCTTAGATCACTGCGCAACCGAGACGGCCTACAGTTCATTTAAATCATTCGGAAACAATACCTTTTATTACCACTTGTAATCCATATATAATAAAATTTAAATGACGCGGTTTCATAATGCTAACTATTAATCTACCAGATTAACAACTCAGGAAATCAATTTTTACTGCTGGCTCCCGAATCTCCAATAGAAGACCGGCCCTGAGCATTATGAATGTTAATCCAGTGAACAATGTGAAAGGGCATTTCATCAAATAAAGACTTACTTTGGAATCAGAACTTTTCAAGTATTTCCCGATATCGTGCGTATCGTTCCGCTTTGTTTACACTGGACCTGATCACACCGAACGTGAAAGAAAGTACGCTATCTACCAACAAGTAATTGGACACCTGTGATAGCAAAGGAAAACGAAGTTTATTCACCTTCAATAGTTGGTGGAGCCTCCACGAGCGGCGATTACAACTGCGACCCTCCGGGGCATACTCCAACCAGGCGTTGTACGACGGCTAGCGGTATTTTCTTCCACTCGGCTTGGAGAAGACAGGTCAGTTCCTTCACCGATTTCAGACGGTGGGGGCATCCCTTAAGTCGACGCTCCAACTCGTCCCAGAGGTGCTCGATAGGGTTAAGGTCCGGGCTCTGGCAAGGCCAGTCCATTCGATTAACCCCATTGTCACCATACCAAGCCATGGTGGACCTCGCAACATGACAGGTGGCATTGTCATCCTGAAAGTAACATGGGTCCACCCCGTAAAACTGCCACAACGTAGGAAGCGCATGGTAATCCAAAATGGTGCAGTAGGTCTCGGCGTTGAGTCTACCAGGAATTGCGACCAAGGGTCCCGTGCCATACCAGCAGAAACACCCCCATAGTATAATTCCAACGCCGCCGAACTTCACAGTTGGCAAAATACATTCCGGCAGGAGGCGTTCTCCAGGCAAACGCCAAACCCAGACCCTGCCATCCGAACGGTAGAAGGTGAACCTTGATTCGTCGCTCCAGAGAACCTGTTTCCACTGTTCAACTTCCCACTGTCGACGTTCTTTGTACCACGTTAGCCGAGCAGCGCTATTGGTCTTGGTGATCAAAGGCTTGTGGGCGGCAGCCCGTCCATGATAACCGAGCAGATGGGCTTCCTTAAGGATGATATTCATCGAAAGAACACTCCCGGATGCCTGTTGAAACTCCTTGTGGATGTGGCCCATCGATTTGGTGCGGTTCTTCCGAATTTCTGTGGTCAACACCCGTCGGTCTCTAACTCCCAGTTTTGTGGGTCTGCCGGGTTTGGGCACATTCCGACAGTCACCTCTCATCTTCCACTTTCCAATCACGTAGGCCACTGTCGATTTTGGGTACTTACAACTCGCTGGGTATGTCACGTATGGATCGGCCATTTCTGTGATACCCGACGATTACACCTTTCTCGAAATCAGAGAGCTCCGAACTGCGTGGCACCTTGCATGCGACTCGTTGCGTTGTTGTTTCCCACACGATATTTAACGGCGGGGACCGTGACGTGTATTAGGACCGCAGATATCGTCGATTGCAGGGATGTCCAATTACTTGTTGGTAGATAGTGTAGTTCGCCATAAATTTCATGAGCATTTTTTTTTTTTTTTTACAATTTCGTTACAATAGACGCTTTAATCGCTGTATTTATTTATAGATATATTTTACGAAGGAAATAATATAGACTAATAGTACTAAGTTCTTTTTGCTGCTCTTTTATTCGGAGCTAGCATGTTTTACACGCCAAGCTTATTCCAAATTCTTTTCGAGAAGTCAAAGTGGCCTTTAGATTGAAGCCGCATTGTTTGGGTAATGTTTATTCAAATCCAACTGAAAAGCTCTCAAACAAAATGTCAGAAGCCATACTTCCAAATCAGAAGAACTATTGGCCGATGGAATATTTGTTCCGCAGTTCATTGAAGTTCTTCGTCCTATCGAGTGAAAAAAAATATGAATATATAAAACACATTAATTCCGTGCTATTACACCGAATGAAAAGTGAGTTGTATAATTATTTTTTATGGAATTATGATGTATAAATCTGAGATATGAATTCAATGGTGATATTCGTTTTTCTGTAAAAATCCGCAGTTGCTCACTAGAGGGCTCCGTTGAGTCAACCGTCGCTCGCCGGCTGCTACGCCAGTCGAGAGTGTGCAGGTGCTTTGTATCACATGCCGTGTTTGTCTGGGTACCTATAGTGCGACGACAAAATGGTTCAACCTTTTTTTGCGTCAGTTTTGAATATACATCTGTCTGACAAGTCACTCGTACTTTGGGATTCCTGGTCTGGACACAAGGATAAACGAATACTTCAGGAGGTCTCCGGGGGAAAACAAGTTCATTTAAAAAGCATTCCACCAAAAACTGCGAAATATTTTCAACCCCTCGATGTTCATTTTTTCAGACAATATGAAATTTACGCAAAGAGGATCACAGACTACATAAAACTACGATCCAAAATTACATGACAGAGTATTCCTTCTGAAGATGCATTCTGTGATCTACAATCAACTAACTGTCTGCGGGGATCTTGCCACCAATGGGGTGAACCTGTGCAATAATTTCAAAAGTGTCATCGACGTGGCTTTCAACACTAATGTTCTTCGTGCGTGTGCATTCTGTGGGTGCACCGATGTAGCATTTATTCATTGCTGTGCACTTTGCGGAAATGGTTATTGCTTTGATCATTTTATAGGCAACCCTCACATGAATTAATCTTTTAACACTTGCACACCCTGACTCTTCGTTATGAAGTTACAGACGTCAACAGTCCTATTTATGTACGTGATAGTTCTTTTCGTGAAGATCCGCTCTTTACGCTTCGACAAGGCCCCTATCTTCAGAAACCTCTACTGGTCAACTGCGGAGTTTTACAGGAAAACGAATATCACAGTTGAATTCAGAGGTACGTAAATGACTTATAACGGAAGTTTGGTGCGGTTTTGTTTGTTCGACGCCAGGGGTGTTCCTTATCAGTAACAAAACATTACACATGGGGTCGATGGGTATTTGACCCGTGCATTGTGGAACAGATCCAAACCGAACGCACGCGGTAAATTGGCGGACAGTAAGGCTTCCCAACAGTGTATCGCAATCGACGAGCATCGGCAAACTTGGTGATATGAGCGATTTTCATCGTGGATGCATTGTCCGCGCAAAACAGATAATTCATTATGCCGCCCAAGTGGCATGAACTATAAGAATTCCCAGGGCAACCGTTTCAAGGGTGTGCCGCGAGTATACCAGTATACCAGAGTGTTCCGCGAGTAGACCAGTATACCATGGTGTTCCGCGAGTAGACCAGTATACCATGGTGTTCCGCGAGTAGACCAGTATACCATGATGTTCCGCGAGTAGACCAGTATACCATGGTGTTCCGCGAGTAGACCAGTATACCATGGTGTTCCGCGAGTAGACGAGTATACCATAGTGTTCCGTTAGTAGACCAGTATACCATGGTGTTCCGCGAGTAGGCTAGTATACCATGATGATCCGCGAGTAGACCAGTATACCATGGTGATCCGCGAGTAGACCAGTATACCATTGTGTTCTGCGAGTAGACCAGTATACCATGTGTTCTGCGAGTACACCAGTATACTATGGTGATCCGCGAGTAGCTGACCACCGCTTTCTCTCTGTACCAGCCTCCAGAGAGAAAGTGGTGGCCAACTACACGCCGCTGATGACCGGTGTCGACGTAGACTCGTACAGACCGATCACTTAGCAACGGCGGCGCAAATCACATCCACGCTAAAGGTCGGATGCCCAAGCAATGTTATCGAGCAAGCTCTGCGGCTCATACTGCATATCCTGGGTTACGAGTAACGACGTCCTTCTCGTGTGCCACAGTTGACTCCCTCGCTTGGTGCCGGAAACATCAAAACTGGAC
This sequence comes from Macrothele yani, assembly GCA_039090855.1. NCBI lineage: Eukaryota > Metazoa > Arthropoda > Arachnida > Araneae > Macrothelidae > Macrothele > Macrothele yani. The sequence continues at coordinate 138,051,730 of CM077002.1, forward strand.
CTCTTCAGAGTCGCTGCGCGTCATATGGTCAGATGAGTCCCGCTTTCCGCTGCACCGAGACAACGGGAGGGTGTGACATCATGAGGCCATGATCCCGTTGTGCCAGGTCGGTTTCGTTCAAAACGGAGGTGGCCCTGTGACGGTTTAGCAAGCCTTCTCATTGGACACATTTGGTCCCCTTTCTGTGTCTGGAGAGGTGTTTAGACGCAGCATGCTACCAGTATGTGCTGGCTAATCGCCCACACGCTTTCATGATCTTCGCACGTTCTACGGCGGATGGTTTGTTTCAGAAAGACAATGCCCGCCACACCGGGCCACAACCACAAAGGGCATGGCTCGAGGAACTCTCATCTGAATTCGGAAGCATCCAGTGGCCTCCAGGTTCCTGTATTTAAACTCTGTGGAAGCTCTCTGGGATGCCGTAGAGCGGAAAATCAGAGCCATGGATCTTAAAAAAGCGACGTCTCGGCCGGAGTTGGGGACAATGCTGCAATAGGCATGGCTGGAATTACCTTCGGACACCCTCCGACATCTGCTGGAGTCTATGCCTCAGCGTGTACAGTCTATTATTCGCGGTAGAAGAGGTCCAACTCTCTGTTAAGTAGATATCTCTAATGTTGTTTGTTTGTTTTTTTGATTGGAGGTTTAACGACCACCGTGAGCAACTCAATGGGCTATAAGCAGTCGCCCGTCCCTAATTTAGGTTCACTGGTTCCAGGGAAGGGAGAGAGCCAGTGCCGTAAGACAAACACAACATCCATACCTCACCGGGATTCGAACCCGGACCCTTTTCGGACGAATGATCAGAGGCCATCGCTTAGACCACTGCGCCACCGGGGCGGCCTCTAATGTTTTGGCCTTTGAGTGTATAGATCTTGTAAATAAAATAAATACGTGTCATTATTTTTACGTCAGGACTCATTAGTATAAAAGTACCGATGAAAGTAGGAATTGTCAGCATCATGAACTATTCCCTTTGTCTTGTCGCTTGATGCTGAGTATGAACAGGTTACAAATGGGCTGCAAGTTACGATGCAAAATGACAAACATTGGTGACGAAACAATGGGATTCGGCCAAAACAAAATGCATTGAAATAGCTTTGAAAACCATCCGCTTTTTCACACTTTAATGGCAGCCGCTCGCGATTATAAGCAACTCTCAAAGTGGTATAACTGCATAGTCAAAGGCATCTCCACATATCTTATACTCTAACCTCCCTCCTTGGTTAAAATCCGTATCTAAAAAGGCAATGAAATGCTGTTATTTGAGCTTTATTTTTAAAAAAGAAGTTTCGTTTCATGAAATAAATCTGATCACAAATGAAAGAATTTGAGATTTTTACTTATTCCATCTATTACAAAATGCTGATTATAACCAGCATTTTCTGATAATTATCAGAAAATTATCAGAAATGATTATCGGAAAATACGCATTCCTTTTTGTTCAGAAACTATGCCATTTTTTCTAACTGCTCATTATTTTTAAATAAAGGTTTTTCCGAAAGAAAGCAGGAAGTAATGATGTCCGCGGATCGCATGTAGTTGTTGTTTGCTCGGGACAAAAAGACGTTCACCGTAACCGCGAACCAAACGGTCTAATATTCCATACGCTCACGAAGCGGGAGATAGGTGGGGAGGCCTCTTCTTTTAAACTGTGTGCAGAGATGAACGAAACCATAACGAATGGCTGTAAAACGACTCGTGCAGATATTCCGCAGTAATGCAGCTGGAATCTGCTTGAAAACAAAAACAAAATAACTTCTTGCCCGTCATTTTTGACTTTCTTCGATATCGAGCAAGTGTAAAAATCTCTTTTTTTTTTTTTTTTTGATTGGAGGTTTAACGACCACCGTGAGCAACTCAGTGGGCTATAAGCAGTCGCCCGTCCCTAATTTAGGGTCACTGGTTCCAGGGAAGGGAGAGCCAGTGCCGAAAGACAAACACAACATCCATGCCTCACCGGGATTCGAACCCGGACCCCTTTCGGACGAATGATCAGAGGCCATCGCTTAGACCACTGCGCCACCGGGGCGGCGTAAAAATCTCTTGCAGAGTGTCATAACAACTGATAAAATGTATGTTTTCGATTACGATTTGAAATAAAAAGCAATTACCTCAATGAAAAATCTGTTTCCCTGCTTGTAAAAAAAAAAAAAGTAAGAAATAAAAAACAACAAAAAAACAACAACAATGGAACCCGATAAGGATGGCAACATCAAATATATGAGGATTGTTTCCTTGCAGTCTGCATGGGTTATATACGAGTTTTCTACAAGGGGCGTCCGGGGGCGTCGCTAAACTAAGATAATTGGGGCACGAATATTGCTGCTTTTTTATGTCGTACTCATCCATTATTCCCCTATTCAGTAATGGAAATAAAATAAAGTTGCAGTTTGTAAAATTGATAATTGCCACTTTTAATTTATTTGCGTTTTTAAATTTAAATTATTCAAACCAAAATTAATTAATTAAATTTCGCTTGCAACCAATGTAATCCAAAAGCCTTTAAATTTAGCATAATAATTTTAGTGCAGCGGTGTATATCATTTAAATGCTGATATTTCCTGCATTTTCGGTTGGTTTTGGAGGATATAGGAATGTCGGCATTTGCCTTTTCGGCGTATTGTCGCCTATGTTACGACGAGGAATAGACTCCATATGCAGATAGTATAGAATACAAACTTTTAGTTTTATATCCCAAATAATTTAAACGAGAGACGCAGTAAATAATACATCCAACGTTTTCGCTGCGTGCTAGTAAGTTGGTCTCGTTTATTGGGGTGCGGATCCCACGGGGTTTCAGGTTTCGAAGACAAATAGAACATCCTATAACAAAGGCAGTTAACAGAAAGACCAAAAACAGTACAAGAAAATTATCTTTGTAATGCTAAATTCACTGTACCAGACCCAAAATTTCTAAGCGGTCAACTAATGCTCACGTCCACGAGGCGTACAAAGTGTTGCCAACTCTTGAAAACAACCTATGGCAAAAAAAAACTCTATCTCATTACACACCCGAGGGTTGCTCGGGAGTGCCCTTTAGCAAGGAGAGGTACTTACGAATCCTCCAGTATCAGACAAATTAACTTTTTCGTTTTTATTTCTTTATTTTTTTTTTATTTTTTTTTTTATTTTTGACGAGTGATTCTTAATTAAACGTAAAAATAATATTCCAAAAAGTTTAAAGTTCCTTTTCTTTATCTTCAACGAAATCTTATTTTTAGGTATTTCTAAGATCATTTGCGAGGCTTCATTAACCCTCCCTACCCCCCCCCCCCCGAGATGAAGTGGTCTAGCGATGCCCGTGACCCGTCCTTAATTTGGAAACACAGACCGGTTCCAAGATAGCATCGCTCTCTGTGTCAGAACTACACCTATGCCTTTTACAGTACTCTAACCAGAGTTCAGCTTGGTCGCCTGTGCACAACGCCCGGCTTTCAACCATCCGAGCACCGAACGGGTTCCTAGCGAATTGGACACGTCTACAAAATTCCCAATGCAGGTTGTAAAAATTCCAATTGACAGAGATAAAATCAGTGCTACCTGAAGAACAGAAAGTGATAATTTCGTTTTACTCACTTTTCTTGTTTTGATTTGCTATTCTTTTTCAGCGTTGAATTTTCAATAATTGCGTGAAGAAAGCGGATTTCTTTTCCATTAGGACTAAGATATGCCTGTCGTTTTCTTATGAATGGAATTGAGAAAGCCTGATCTGAAAGAGTAAGGGACATAAGGAAATTATACGTCAGTACTACATCAAAACATTTTGCATGTATTAATAGAACTTTTAGCATTTATTATGTTAACTCTTAACTATTTACATGCAACGAAACTGAGTTAGACATCAAAATATTACACAGAATCCTCCAACAAATTTCAAAGTGTTAGTTCATCAGGAGGTCCAGATAATCTTTCAGCAACTGAGGAAGAGGCAAATTCTGAATCCCATCTGGAAGCTTCCAGTTGTCGCATAGCATCTTTCGAATGACATACCTGCATGTGTGTTGTAGTGACGCAGGAATCCTACGACCGTAGAATCGATTCGGAAAAAGCGTGTCATAAAATGGCAGTAAGTTTTCCAGGTAAAGAGTCCAGGGAAAAATACTACTCTCACCGGCCAGATAATATGTCACTTCGTGTGGGTTCGCAGTGTCTAAAAGGGCAGTACTGAAACAGGCACACAAGTCTTTAATTCTGTTGTCGAAGCTTGATGGTTGTACACGGATTGTCAAAAAGTTTTTAATGCACATCTCAAAACCCTCATAAATCATTGTGGCCAGAATCTCTAGTACGACTTTAGGAGCAAAAGGATGTTGTACGTTCTTTCTGTAGGACAATAAGGCACCATAACGGAGTATGAGCAAGAAGCCTGGCATTAGTTTTCCTTCACATGCTGGAACTGAGTGCATGATCCCCGTCAGCGAAACAAATCTCATATCCTGGAAAACCAGCCTACCTTCGTTTGCATGATGTAGTATGTAAGATGTAAAGCAGAATGATCTAAGACCTTCTCTTTTCCTCTGCCCAAGTACGGCAGGGGGCAGTTCTATTTTGGAACGCGCTATCATTACATGCAACGGTGTTGCAATACCGTATTTAAAATTTCCGCAACATTTCAAAACCTCTATGATCATATAGCTGTCATTTACCTGTCGCAGAAAACATTCTACCAGCACACCACGGATAACTGGCCAAATACTTAGGAAATGAGGATCCTACATCAATAGTTCTGTCAAAACTGCAGTTATTTCCCGGACTCTTGTTTCAAACAATCTTGGGGATACAACAACTTTTAAATCTTGAGAAAGCTTCCGGAGTTTCAATACCTCGGATGGTCGTAAACAGTGGAACATACCACCTTTTTCAAGATAATCGATGGTTCTATCCAAAGAAATATCTTCATATTTAAAATAATCTGGCCCCAACATTTCGCAGAACGTGAAAAATAATTTACTGCATACTAAGATCAAATAAATACCGGAAAGAAACAGAAATGCAAACACAAAGCCGTTAAACTTCTTCAATACACAACGTATCAAAGCGTTCTAAATGTATACTGTAAATGAGACAATGAAAGTAAGTAAACCTTTATTGCCTTGACTTAATTTCAGACGGAAAACGTTAGCAGACAATGAATGAGGAACAAAATGTGACGTCATCAAGGCAGTTTCCAAAAATCATGGTAAACGTCCGGCTGTAAAGTTGTAAGTGGGCTTCTTCATCTGTTACCATATATTCTGATCGTGCAAAGAGAAATAGAAATGCCACCTAGAAGTATCGAACTTGTAGGCGACTGATCCGTGACATCTTTCCTAGAGGCCAAGATTTGTTTCATTATTGGTTGGTTTTCTGTGATTCTGGGCAGGAAAGTCAGAGTCCACCAATAAGCTGAAAGATTTTACCAAAGAACGTCTCTTCACATCAAGAAACGATCTGAAAGATCCAGAGACTGCCACGATGGCACAGTGGTCTAAGCGCTGGCTGCTGACTATTTGTCTGAAGTTGGTCCGGGTTCGAATCCCCGTGTGGCATAGGTGTTCATCTTGTAGCACTGGCTTACTGTCTTCCCAGGAACCAGTACCCATAAATTAAGAAATCAGGGACGCGCGGCTCATAGCCCACTGAGTTTCTCACGGTGGTATTTAAACCTCCCATTAAGAAAATAAAGCTTTAGGGCGTGTTTAAATGAATCAGGTATTAGTAGAGGTGCTCCAGGTTTTAGGTTTCACTATTACAACAATAAGGACATGTGACTTTTATTCCAAAAATGCGTTACGAAGTAATAGTTATTAAAGGTAGTATTCTAATTTAATGTTAGCCGCACAGGTGGCGCAGTGGTCTAAGCGATGGCCTCTGATAATTCGTCCGTAAGGGGTCCAGGTTCGAATCCCGGTGAGGCATGGATGTTGTGTTTGTCTTACGGCACTGGCTCTCTCCCTTCCCTGGAACCAGTGACCCTAAATTAGGGACGGGCAACTGCTTATAGCCCATCGAGTTGCTCACGGTAGTCGTTAAACCTCCAATCAAAAAAAAAAAATAATGTTAGTACTTTTAGAATCATAAGATTTGACACTGTAGTTAACGAAATAACATGCACCAAGGCATTTTCCTTCATTGTTCGTTCATTCAAACAAACATATTTACGCGATTAAAGGTAGAAAATAATTTTCTCATGTGCACATGGTAATTAACAACTCTTGCAAATCGAAGTTTCATTTTTAGAGGTACGAGGGTCTTTAACGAGACAAAACGATGTAGCACGTCATTTATGGCCACTACTCCCAGCAACGGGAGTAGTGGCCCATAGGCGTAGTACATGCAGACATGCACCCCTGCTTAATTCTGCAGGAACTCAAACTCCCGATGATTTTTCAGAACACTGGATTTCAAATATTAACTTCTTATGCGTTTAGTGACACAGTTGTAACGCAAATGATGGAAACGTTTGTTGAAAGTCATTCAGTAAAAATTGAATCTTTTTAATTTCTTGATTACTCATTAGTCAGTGTTTCTGATGAATATAAAGAAATCATTGTCTACAGATATCAGCAAATGTCGCAAATGAAACGATCATGTTAAGTAAAGTAACTGTGCAACATTCGATATCTATATCAGTATGAAATTTTACTTTCTTTTTAAGTCATAGATCAAATAAATTTTCTCTCTAACATCACTGTTGTTTTACGAATCTGTTTTCTTTCCTTTGTGATGTACTGCAGAGGTGAAGCGCGTATCAAGGCGACAAATCTGCAGAAATACATTCCGTCGGTGCAGCTTAGCAGGTTAGAGAAACTCAGTCCGGAGCGAGAAGTCGCAGGTTCGATCTGCGTCACGGACAAAATTGTAAATTTCCCAAAAACCAGTAAATCCATTTTTGCTCCAGAACGTAAAAATGACAACTCATGGCCGTTGGATTCTTCGAAAGATGTGTGATGTTCGTTTTACACATCTCTGGGATTAATGAAAGATTCCTGCTTCGCTTCAAAAAACAACAACTAAATTTAAAAGGGAGATGATGTGATGTAATGCAGAGGTGAAGCACGTGTCAAAACGACAAATCTGTTGCATTACATTCCTTCACAGTAGCCTAGAAGGTTAGAACACCACACTCCGGAGCAAGCACACGCGGTTACGATACCCGTCACAGAAAATTTTGTGAATTTCCTAGCTTCTGGAACAGTAAGTGCAGAACAATTTGCGTTTAATCATGTTATGTTCCAGAAGTGGTTAAACGCTTTAGGCCGCCCTGGGGGCGCAGTAGTCTAAGCGATGGCCTCTGATCATTCGTCCGTAAGGGGTCTGAGTCCGAATCCCGGTGAGGCATGGATGTTGTGTTTGTCGTACGGCACTGGCTCTCTACCTTCCCTGGAACCAGTGACCCTAAATTAGGGACGGGCGGCTGCTTATAGCCTATTGAGTTGCTCACTGTGGTCGTTAAACCTCTAATCAGAAAAAAAGGAATGTAGTTCAGAAAATTTCATTGGCGCCTAATATTGTAGAACTTTCCATAAATAAATTTGACAGTTGGTTTGAATCAGTCGGAAATATTGCCTCTTATCACCACTTAAAAACTATGAATATAATAAAATTTGAATGACACGGTTTCATAATGCTAACCATTAATCTACCAGATTAACAACTCAAGAAACCGATTTTTGATGCTGGCTCCTGAATCGTTTTTTTTTTTTTTTTTTTTTGAAGCTAGACATGTGTACATAATTCGTAAAAGCAGTTAGAAAAAATTATGTTTGATAGAGACCATATTACTGCTGTCTGAAGAATAGAAACAGAAAAATCGTGTTTCATGCACTTTTTTTGTCTGCGCTTAACTTTGAATAACTGCGAAAAGAAGGCAGATATTTTCCCATTAGAATTTAAATGTCTCTGTTTTCTGAGGAATGGAAATGAAAAAGCCTAAAATGAAAGAATAAGTGTCATAACAAAATTTATACGTCAATCTACTTTTAAAAAATTTTGGACGTATTAATACAACTTTATTATGTTGACTCTTACCATTTGTATGCAACAAAACTGTGCTAGACATATAAATATTATACAGAATCCTCTATCCAATTTCAAAGGTTAGTCCCTCAGAAGATCGAGGTAATCTTTGAGTAACTGAGGAAGATGCAAACTTTGGATCCCATCAGGAAGTTTCCAGTTGTCGCACAAAATCTTTCGAATGACATATCTGCACGAATGCTGTAGTGACGGAGGAATCCTTCGACCGTAGAATCGATTCGGAAAAACCTTGTCATAAAATGGCAGTAACTTTTCCAGGGAAGGAGTCCAAAAGTACGAACCTCTCTTATCGGCCAGTGAAATTGTCGCTTCGTGTGGGCTCACCATGTCTCTAAGGGCAACATTGAAACAAGAACACAAGTCCTTAATTTTATTGTCGAGACTAAATGACTCTACATAGAATGTTAGTGTATGTCTGTCCCACATCTGGTAGCCCTTGTAAATAATTTCACACAGTATCTCAAGTATAACTTTAGGAACACAAGAATGCTGTACGTTATTCCTGTCTGACAGAACGGCACCATAACGGAGTATGAGCAAGAAGTGTGGCATTGGAATTTCATAAATTGGAAGCAACCGCATGATCCCCGTTAGTGAAACAAATCTCACATCCTGGAAAACCAGCCTGCCTTCGTTTGCATGATGCAGTATGTAAGATGTAAAGCAGAATGATCTCAGACCTTCCCTTTTCCTCTGTTCAAGTACCGCAGAAGGCAGTTCTATCTTCGAAAAGCTTATCATAATATGCAACTGTCTTAAAGGACCAGTCCAGTATGTATACTTTCCGCAACATTTCAAAATGTCTGTGATCATAGAGCTATTCTTTATGTGTCGCAGAAAACATTCCGCCAGCATACCACGAATTACTGGCCAAATACTGTACTTATAAGAATCCCATTTGAGCCGTCTTTGCAAAACTTCAATTATTTCTCGAACTTTTCTTTCAAACAACCTTGGAGATACAGTAACTTTTAAATCCTGACAAAGCTTCCGCAGTGCCAACGCCTTAGATGGTTGAAACCAGTGGAAAGAACTTCCTTCTTTGAGAAAATCAATGGTTATGTCCAAAGAAATTTCTTCATATTTTAAATAATTTATGTCCCACATTTCGGAGAACAGGTAAAATAATTAAACCTAATGCTAATATCAAATAAATCCCAAGAAAGAAACAGAGGTGCAAACACCAAATCGTTAAAATCCTTCTTTTCCGTTCACAATGTATCACAGTGTTCTAAATACTACAAAATGAAAGTAAATAAACATTATTGCCTTGACTTAACTTCAAATGGAAAAAGTTAGCAGACAATGAGAATGAGAAGCAAAATGTGGCATCATTAAGACAGTAGTCTAAAATCATGGGTAAGGACCAACAGGGTTAGAATAAGATATCTGGTAATGCCCTTGTTAATGGAGCAGTACCATGTCGCCGCCCCGGTGGTGCAGTGGCTTACGCGCTGGCTTACAACCATTCGTGAGGCATGGATGTTATGTTTGCCTTACGGCACTGGTTCTTTCCCTTCCCTGCAGCTAGTGGCCATAAATTAGGGACGGGAGACTGCTGTAGCTCATCGAGTTCCTCACCGTGGTCGTTAAACCTTCAATCTAAAAACAAAAAAGGACCGCTTTACGTGAAGCCTATTCCCGTGAGCGAACGACGTCAAAGTGTGGGAAAGCTAATGGTTTTCAAGACTATTGCAATGCATTTTGTGTTATTCGAATCGACTTTTTTCGTCGCAAATGTTTCCAATTTCGTACCGCAGCTTTCTACCAGTGTGTGAGAAAATGCTGAACATACACTGAGTGGCCACTTTATTATGACCACCTGACAGTTTTAAGCAAATGATCTATGGCTGCACGCTGTTGCTGCTAGATGGCGATGCTAGCATAAAAGGGGAATTGTTAGTGCTTGCGACAGTAGTAGAAATGATTTTAGGGTTACGAGATGGGTAAAAAATGCGATTTGACGGACTTTCAAAGTGGGATGATTGTAGGAGCTTGGTGCCATGGAATGAGTATCACCGAAACCGCCGCATTCGTGAAATGTTCCAGAGCAGCTGTTGTTAAAGTGTTTAAAGACTGGACTGTCAGCCAAAAAACTGGGTCTCTACGTGTGACGTGTGGTCGTCATCAACTAGTGGCTGCTCGGGAGGAACGGAGAGTGTCCAGACTGGTAACAGATAACAGAAGAGCAACAGTGCAGCAAATTACAGACCATTCTAATCAAGGATCCCCTGAAATGATCTCTGCACGCACTGTTCGCCGTACACTGCATCGGATGAGATATGTCAGCCGAAGGCCTGTTCGAACACCTTTGCTGTCTGCAGTTAACAAGAGAAAACGTCACCATTTCGCATAGGAGCATAAGGATTGGACAGTCGATAATTGGAAAAAAATTATGTTATCGGGTGAATCACGTTTTTAGTTGTACCATGCCGATGGCCGAGTAAGAATTTTCTGGAAACAGCACGAAAGCATGGGCCCCAAATGCATTGCTACAACCCTTCAAGCTGGTGGAGGCAACGTTATTGTTTGGGAAATGTTTACCTTGCATGCTTTGGGCCCTTTAATTCGTGTTGATCAACGTCTGACTGGCACATCATATCTAAACATCGTTGCGTACCAAGTGCATCCTGTCATGTGGATGGTTTATTCCAATGGCGATGGCTACTTTCAACAAGATAATGCGTCCTTCCATAGTGCTCGTATTGTACAGGATTAGTTTCAGAAACATTTACTTTGCTTAGGTGGCCTCCACAATCTCCAGATCTCAACCCCATTGAGAATTTGTGGGATGAAGTTGAACGAGCCATCAAACAGCTGGATTCACAACCCTGCAATCTCACATTCCTGGAAAGTGCTATTTATCAAGCATGGTCTCAGATTCCACAAACCAGCTATCAACATCTCTTGGAGTCCATGCCACGAAGAATCGACGCAGTATTAAAGGCAAGAGGTGGCCCAACGAAGTACTGAGGGGATGGTCATAATAAAGTGGCCACTCAGTGTATAACGTTCTTAATTATTTTGAGGCTCCTTCCCATTTTTATTTTAAATTGAATTACGTGAACGTTAGTGAGAATTCTAAACAAAACGTAAAGTTAAAGTTCAAAACTTTGCTCGTGTAAGAAGTATAATTCATTTCGGTTTGATATCAGAATGATTTCTGCAACCAAAATCCACGCAACTGCAAAATATAACGTTAAATTCCCACACGTTGTGGCTTCACGGTTAAGAGACTCATGGCATTTCCAGAACTATTATCTAACGCCCGGCTGTAAAGTTGTAAATGGCGTTCTTCATTTTTACCATGTATCCTGACCGTACAAAGAGGAACGCTAATGCCACCTAGAAGTACTGAATGTGTAGGCGACTGACCCGTGTCATCTTCACTAGAGACCAAGATTTGTTTGATTATTGGTAGATTTAATATTATTCTGAGCAGAGAAATCAGAGTCGGCCAATAAGCTGAAAGTTTTTTGCCACACGTCTGTTTACATCAAGAACCGATCTCAGAGATTTAGAGGCCGCTCCAGAGGCACAGTGGTCTAAGCGCTGGCTACTGATTATTCGTCAGAGACGGGTCTGGGTTCGAATCCCGTGAGGCATGGGTTTTGTGTTTGTCTTACAGCTTCGGCTCACTGCTTTCCCAGGAACCAGTGGCCATAAATTAGAAAATCGTTGGTTGACGAGTTTTCATAGCCCACTGAGTTTCTGTCGGTGGTACTTAAACACCCCAATAAATAAAATGAAAATCTACGCCATTTTTAAATGAATCTGCCATTAGTAGAGGTGCTCCTCACTTGTGTTTCTCCCATTTCAATATTAATAACACGTGACTTTTAGCCGAGAAACACGTTACGAAGTAATGGTTATTAAAGGCAGGTTTCTAATTTGACAAAACATTAGAAATCCGGGGGATGGGTAGTTGAAATGGGCATCTCCCGCGCAGGGTGGAGCAGATCGAAACTGAACACAGACGATAAATTGGAGGACAACAGAGCTTCTTAACAGTGTATTGCAATCAACGAACATGGGTAAACATGGTGATCTGAGCGACTTTGATCGCGGGCATATTGTCGGCGCAAAACAGATGGGTCATTCTGTCGCCCAAGTGACAAGAACCCTAGGGTTTTCCAGGCAACCGTTTCGAGGATGTACCACGAGTATACCATCGACGTCCTAGCTCCCAACGAGCTACGGTGGCCCACCACATGCCATTGATGAACGGTGTCGACGTAGATTATCCAGGCTCGTACAGACCGACTGCTTAGCAACGGCGACGCAAATCACAACCAGGTAAAATATCGGAGGCCCAAGCTGCGTTAGCGGTCACACTGTACGGTTCATGCTGCATATCTTGAGCTACGGATGCCGACGGCTTACTCGTGTACCACAGTTAACTGCACGTCATGGGACATTACGCATCGTCCAGTGTCGAGAATATCAAAACTGGACCTTTGCAGCGTGGCCCGCGTCGTGTGTTAAGATGAATCCCGTTTTCAGCTGTACCGGCCGGACGGAAAGTGGTTGTGTGGCTTCGACAGCGTGAGTCGTGCCAGGTCCTATCTGTTCATGGCAGCGGTGGCTCTGTGATGGTTTGGGAATCCCCCTCATGCGTCATGTTATTATCCCTGCGTGTGTCTTGAGAGGTCTTGAACCGCTGAGCGCTACCAGATGTTCTGGCTCATGTCCTACGCGCATTAAGCGGCCGATTGCATGTTTCAGCAGGCCCGTAACCCCGGGCCACAACCACTCAGGAATGGCTTGAGAAACATTAATTTCAGTTTGAAATTAACCAGTGGCCCCCAAATTACCGGATTTAAACCGTGTGGAAGCTCTCTGATACACCGTGCAGCGTGAAATCAGGTCCACGGATCCTGGACCGACGTCTGGGGTGGAGTTTTGGTCCATAGCTGCCACACGCATGGCTGGCATTACCCTCGGAAACACCATGGCATCTGGTGGAGTCGATGCCTTGGAGTGTACAGGCAGTTACTCGCGCTAGAGAAGGACCAACACGCTATAAAGTAGGTATCTCTAATGTTTTGAGTGTATAAATCTTGCATGTAAAATAAATACGTATCATTATATTCCGTAGGGATTCATCAGTATAAAAATACCGACAAAAGATAGAGTTGTCTGCATCATGTACTTGTCGATTCATGCTGGGTGTAAACAAGTTCCATTCAAACAATAATGAACGACGCACGCGAAGTCGGAAACTATTTGAACAGCGTTCTTATTTGGAAGACTAAGGTCACCCAAACCGCCCCGGTGGCGCAGTGGTCTAAGGCGCTGGCCTCTGATCATTCGTCCGTAAGGGGTCCGGGTTCGAATCCCGGTCAGGCATGGATGTTGTGTTTGTCTTACGGTGCTGGCTCTCTCCCTTCCCTGGAACCAGTGACCCTAAATTAGGGACGGGCGACTGCTTATAGCCCATTGAGTTGCTCACGGTGGTCGTTAAACCTCCAATCAAAAAAAAAAAAAGGTCACCCAAAGAAGAAAATTTGGTCTCGACTTCCCAATAAAAACTCTCTCAAGTAGTTCCCGATTTGGAGTATATCGTTCCGCTGTGTTTACATAGAACCTGGTTACACCCAACACGAAAGAAAGTAGTTCCTGATAAGATACGGAAGTTTTATCAGTATTTTCATCGAAATAAATTTAATCGTAAGGTAAGTAACCAAAAACATTTATTTTATTATCGTAAATAATACCTTTATTTCAAGTTACATATCTATACACTGTAATTCCATATTATTTCAAGTCACATATCTATACACTGTAATTAATAAATCATAATGCTACGTACTTTTCATGTGGTGCGACACCATAAAATTAATGTGTCTGGCAGTATTTTTTTTCCTTCTAGAAACAACGAAATACTTCAATGAAAAGTTCAGAGCCACACTGGTGGCGCAGTGATTTAAGCTCCACCATTCCTCCGAGACCGGCAGCGAATTGAAACCCGGTAAGGAATTTATGTTGTATTTGGGTTAAGGCACTAGCTATCTCTATTCCCTGGAGCCAATGGCCCTAAATTGCGGACGGGCGGCTGCTTATAGCCCATTGAGTTCCTCGCGGTGGTCGTTAATCCACAAAAAAAAATCCTGTTCAAATCAAAATGTAATTTTTTTTACAAAATCGGCGGAACGAATATTACATCAGACTTATCGGCCAATAGTTCTTCAGATCTGGAAGTAAGTTTCCTTTTTGGGTTCAATTTCAGTAACTGAGAATAACATATTCATTGCCAAGGGCGTCTCCAGATATTTTATTCTAGTGTTCTTGACTAAACCCAAAATTTAAGAAGGAAAAAAATGCTGTTATTTGTGCATTATTTCAAAAAAGAAGCTTCGATTTCTCAATTAACTGTGAGCACAGATTAAACGAATTTGAGATTTGTACGCCTTTCCATTTATTTAGAAAATCCTGATTTACTGTGTTAATTTTCCTAATTGCTCATTTTTTTGGAAAAAAATCTCCGAAAGAAAGCAGGAAGTAATAATGTCTTGAAAGCACATTCCGTTTTTGTTTACTCAGGCTGAAAAGACTTTCACAGTAACCACGAAACAAAGGATCCAAAATCGTTCCCTACACTCGCAACGCGGTGAAAAAGATGGGAAGGCTGCTTTTTTCAAACTTTGTGCATTGATAAACGAAAACAAAACGAGTTTCAATAAAACGACTCTTGTTGTTATTCCGCCGCAATGCAGCAGGAATGTAACTTTTTTGCCCGTGTGATCTGACTTTCTTCGATGCGGAGAAAGAATAAAATATCTTATGGAGTGTCACAAAAACTGATAAAATGAAGGTCTTCGATTACCAACTTGAAATAGAAAAGCAATCGTCTCAATAAAAAATCTGTTTTTCTACTTAACAGAAAACGGGATTCAAAAATACCACCCGATAAGGATGATTGATTGATTGGAGGTTTAACGACCATCGTGAGCAACTCAATGGGCTATAAGCAGTCGCCCATCCCTAATTTAGGGCCACTGGCTCCAGGGAAGGGAGAGAGCCAGTGCAGTAAAACACAACAAAATTACGTTATCTTACTAACAAAGCTACCCGAAAAACTGAATCATTAATTAACAACGCTAATTTAAAACATAAGTAAGCAGAAGTCCATATCTATTAAAGTCCAAGAACATTTCAAAAACACTGCAAGAAAAAAGGAAACCAACATCAAGGAATACATCTGAAACATCTCTACACATCAAAGACACTATCGTCAACGACATTATGTTTCTTTATGTAAGCTTTAACATCCTCTATACGTTTATAGTATGTTTCGTAATAAGTGTCTAAAAGTTCAGGAACAGGATTTTTCATAATTATCCAAATCAACACGGCATCCAAACGATGTACAATAGCATTTAACTTATACATATTTAACTCGTAAAACTCCGGAGTGAGTGGACATATCTTTTTATTAGGCACAGAAAAAATTTTCAATTCGAAAAGATCCAAAGTTTCGTCATAATCTGGGCAAGATGCAATAAGTTCCATGACAAGACGATACCGTGATGGCTTATCTCTATCTTCGGCAAAATCAGGATCCAGGAGAAAAGAAAGATCTACACGAGGGATAAATTCCGGTTGAAGATAGTCTCTAGCTTTTCTCCGTTTTAACGGATCACCACTTGAATCAGTGCTGGGTCGTTTAAATGTCGAAGCTGTACATGAGTTCTCTGCGAAATTCTCTAATGCTACTGAACATTTCTGTAGGTTAGCAATGCCCAAAGTACCAATATTTGCTGTTGTCTGAATCCCAGGATCCAAAGAAGTTGGCATTTCAATCAATGTCTTCTCTCTCGGCTCGACTGAATCCACCACTCGGGTTTCACAAGTCTCAGCCACGCTAGGAACCAAGTCAACGACATGTGTAATTCCATGTTCTAAATCCGATCTATCTTCAGGTACAACAATTCTTTCCTCATAGGAATCAGAGAGACTCTTCCTCAAGGGAGGTCTATGTACATACGTGCATTTAGCACGAATGTGCCCTCTTTCATTGCAAGCATAACAAAAAATTCCTGTATAAATATTAAACATGAACCCACGAGAATCCAGTACAATTTCAACCTCTTTAGGACAAGTCTGAAGAGCTGATTCATTCGGGAAGATAACCCGGAGGGTCCGCTTCAACCCACCAACATGACAATAATTTGAAGATTACGGGGCTTCTATAACTCTATGAACTGGACCCACCACCCGGCTAAACTGAGAAAGAAGAACTATCAACGCAGAATCCGGTACCTCAAGTGGCACCGGAGACAAAGTTACAGTGATCGGTCGTTCACTTGCATAAGCAGGATACAAAATTTGATTATTTATAGAAATCCCTTGCTTTAACACAAGTTTACAATCTGCACTATTTATAAACAACACTGATATACCTCGTTTACTACGACCGATTCCTTTAATTGCCTCTCTCGGCACTCGTTCTTCCAAAGCTTTCAAATATACCGGTAACGAAGTCTGTGGTAACGCATGGAAAATAATAGTTTTCTCAGAAAGATCATGGAAATCTTGGCATACCTTGGAATCCTTTTCGAAAGTTAAGCGAAACCGGTTTTCCTGACACTCAATCTCTGACACACAACGCTGATCACTCGTGTTGTCAGAATTCGCCATGGCAACCACCGATGCCCAACTGCTGTTTCCCGTCTCCATAGCAACACCCTTCTGCATTCTTATCGCAGAAGAAACTCTTTCAGCAGCGACGCACGAAGACACGCTCTGTTGATTTCCAGGACCGGTTTGACTTGTTGGATTCTTATCTCGTGAGAAGCTCGGGTCAATCTCCACAGCAACCCTCTCAGAGGTCACAGGAGAAGCACTCGCCGATGTCTTATCAATAGATCTCGCTCCACTGTTAACAGCTTCCTCTCGATGGGCACATGCAAAATGGCTGGCAGATATCGCCATTTGCAGAACTCGTCAACGGCGACCACAAACACAAATTAAAACTCTTCGTATGAATAAACTATAGCACTTAACGCTCTGAAACTCCACCAAAAGAAGCATAGAATATTCATACATACGTCACGCTACTGCAAACCCTCCTACGAACGATATTTTCACATAAACACAAGCAAAACTTGGGAGCTCGAAAACACGACACACGACGAAACTAATTGCAATAGGGCCTCTCCCTATAAGGATGACATCAAATAAATGAAGATTGTTTCCCTCCAGTCTACATGAGTTATATACGAGTTTTCGTTTTCGTTTTCATTTTTTAAGGCTATAAGGGATGTCCAAGGGTGTTGCTAGACTAAGAACATCGAGGGCCTGAATACGGCTGAATTTTTTTACTAAATCATCCCATTCCCCTCTTCGTTAATGAAAATAAAATAAAGTGAAGAGTTATAAAACTGATGATTACCACTTTTAATTTAGTTGCGTCTTAAATTTAAATTAATTAGATAATTTTCGCTTGCAACCAGTGTAACCCCATGTGCTTTAGTGTAACTATCTTTTTTATTGAAGGTTTAACGACCACCGTGAGAAACTCAATGGGCTATAAGCAGTCGCCCGTCCCTAATTTAGGGTCACTAATTCCAGGGAAGGGAGAGCGCCAGTGCCGTAAGACATATACAACATCCATGCCTCACCGGGATTCGAACCCGGACCCCTTTCGGACGAATAATCAGAAGCCATCATTTAGAAACATTTTCGGTGGGTTCTCGAGAATGTAGATTTTCCTTCCATTTGCCTTGCTGTGGTGAGGAGTATTGCGTTGTGCTGTAATCGAAAAGTTTTTCTTCTGTTTAGTACTTTAATTTGTCGCCTTTGTTAGGACGAGAAACAGGTTTCGTATGCAGGCAGTATGGAAGCCAAACTTAGTTTTACATCACCAGCAGTTCAAACCAAGGAGGTTAGTATAATACTTCTGGAGATGCCCTGGTCTCTGAACAGTGAAGCCGCAAAGTGTGGGAACTAACCGTTGTTTACATGATACCCATGTAGTTTCAACAGTGGTTATTTTGGAATTGCGTACTTTTGGGTGCAGAAACCGTGTTAATATCAAACCGGAATGTACTATACTTCTTACATGACTCAAGGTTACAATTTTAACGTTATGTTTTATATAAAATTCGCACTAATGTTCGTGTATTTCAATTTAAAATAAAAATGGGAAGGAGCCTCCAAATGCTTAAAAAAATCATAAATTCAGCATTTTCTCACACATTGGCAACAAGTTACGATGCGAAATTGAAAACATTTGCGACGAAAAATGCGATTCCGCCAACACAAAATGCATTGTAAAAACATTGAAAAACAAGAGTTTTCCCACACTTTGACGGCCGTCGCTCGCGGTTATAGGCTTCACGCAAAGTAGTAGTGTTTCATTAACAAGGGCATCTCCAGATATCTTATTGTAACCTCCTTGGTTCAAACAAGAGACACAGTGAAAAATAGATCTTATGTGTTCTCTGCGTGCTAGCAGGCTGCTCTGGTTTATTGGGGTGCAGCGTCAACGGGGGCCAGGCTTCGAGGACAGACAGAGAGCATCCTAAGTCAATAGCAATTAAAAGAGAGACGAGCCGCATTGCAAGAGAACTAGCTCTGAAACTCCAAATTCACTGTACCAGACTCAAAATTCCTAAGTGGATAACTGCTGTTCACCTCCACCAGGCTCATAGAGTGTTGCCAACTCTTCAAAAATACCTATGGCAAAAAACTAAAAAAAATAAATAAATAAATAAATTGAAAAACATGTTACACACCGATTGTTTCTCATGGTATGTCCTTAAGCCAGAAACGGCTGCGGTAGAATGTAATGCTCAAATATAAATCTGTCATTAAATTATCTGTATTCTTTTTTTTGTTATGATTGATCCTTGTTTTGTTTCTTTTTTTTTTTTTTTTTTTTTTTGTTTAGGTTTTCTTTTTTTTTTAACGACTATGGTGACCAACTCAATAGGCTATAGGCAGTCAGTCACCTGTTCCCAATTTACAGCCACTGGTTCCCGAGAAGGGAGAGAGCCAGTGCCGTAAGAAAAACACAACATCCATACCTCACGGGACTCGAACCCGGACCCACTTGGACGAAAGGTCATAAGCCAGCACTTAGACCGCTGCGCCACCTGGGCGGCAAGACTGATCCTTGATTTAAAATAAATAAAATAAAAAAAAATTCTAACTTAGTTAAGGCTTAGAAACCTATATATATATTTTTTTTATCTTAAACGAACATCTTATTTTGGGTAATTCTAAGATTATTTCCGAGGCTTCATCCGTCCTCTTGTGAAGTCGTCTAACGACACCCCTGACCCCGTCCTTAATTTGGAAACTCCGGTTCCAGGAGATCATGCTCCGCCCTGTGTTGTACCAAGGCCGTACAGAAAGTACAAAGCCATGATATTAGAGAAAATGCCTTTCATCCGTTTGTGACGTCACTGTTATATTACACGGCCCGATACGTAGGTTTCGTGTTCGACGTCTTACCCGACACCATTTTTTTTAATTGGAGATTTAACGACCACCGTGAGAAACACAATGGGCTATAAAGCAGTCGCTCGTCTCTAATTTAGGGTCACTGGTTCCAGGGAAGAGAGAGAGAGAGCCAGTGCCATAAGTCAAACACAACATCCATGCCTCACCGTGATTCAACCCGGACCCCTTTCGGACGAATGGTCAGAAGCCATCGCTTAGACCACTGCGCCACCGGGGCGGCGACACCATTGGAAACAGGTCGAAAGCCTTTGTTTTGTTGCCGCCCCGGTGGCGCAGTGGTCTAAGGCGTTGGCCTCTGATCCTTCGTCCGGAAGGGGTCCGGGTTCGAATCCCGGTCAGGCATGGATGTTGTGTTTTTCTTACGGCACTGGTTCTCTCCCTTCCCTGGAACCAGTGACCCTAAATTAGGGACGGGCGACTGCTTATAGCCCATTGAGTTGCTCACGGTGGTCGTTAAACCTCCAATCAAAAAAAAAAAAAAAGCCTTTGTTTTCGTGTGACGTCACTAAAAGAGGGAACTCATCTCTCTAATGTCATGAGCTTCTATTTTACAGACGGTCTTGGTCAGACCAACACCTATGGCTTTTCCAGAGCTGTAACCAGATTTCATCTCGGACGATAAATCAGAATGGCGGGGTCCCAAACATTCGGGGGCACCGAGACGAGTTTTTTTTTTGTTTTTTTTTTTTTTGGAAGCTAGACATGTCTATTAAATTCGTAAAAGCAGTAGGAAAAAATTTTGATTGATAGAGACCAGATCATTGTTGTCTGAAAAACAGAAGCAGAAAAATCGTGTTTCATGTACTTTTTTTTCTGCGTTCAACTTTCAATAACTGCGAAAAGCTGGCGGATATTTTTCCATTTGCATTAAATGTCTCTGTTTTCTGAGGAATGGAAATCAAAAAGCCTAAAATGAAAGAGTAACCGTCATAACAAAATTATACGTCAACCTACTTTTAAAACATTTTGGTCGTATTAATAGAACTTTAGCATTTATTATGTTGGCTCTTACCATTTGCATGCAACAAAACTGTGCTAGATATCAAAATATTATACAGAATCCTCTATCCAATTTCAAAGGTTAATTAATCCCTCAGAAGATCGAGGTAATCTTTCAGTAACTGAGGAAGATGCAAACTTTGGATCCCATCAGGAAGCTTCCAGTTGTTGCACAAAATCTTTCGAATGACATATCTGCACGAATGCTGTAGTGACGGAGGAATCCTTCGACCGTAGAATCGATTCGGAAAAACCTTGTCATAAAATGGCAGTAATTTTTCCAGGGAAGGAATCCAATAGTAAGAACCTCTCTTATCGGCCAGTGAAATTGTCGCTTCGTGTGGGCTCACCGTGTCTCTAAGGGCAACATTGAAACAAGAACACAAGTCCTTAATTTTATTGTCGAGACTAGATGACTCTACATAGAATGTTAGCGTATGTCTGTCCCACATCTGGTAACCCTTGTGAATAATTTCACTCAGTAACTCAAGTATAACTTTAGGAACACAAGAATGATGTACGTTATTCCTGTCTGACAGAACGGCACCATAACGGAGTATGAGCAAGAAACCCGGCATTAGTTTTCTTTCATCTGATGGAATGCTGTTCATGGTCACCGTTAGTGAAACAAATCTCATATTCTGGAAAGCCAGCCTACCTTCGTTTGCATGATGCAGTATGTAAGATGTAAAGCAGAATGATCTAAGACCTTCCCTTTTCCTCTGTTCAAGCACCGTAGGTGGCAGTTCTATCTTGAAATACGTTATCATTACATACAACGAATATACAATGCCGTATTTAAAATTTCCGCAACATTTCAAAACGTCTATGATCATAGAGCTATCACTGATGTGTCGTAGAAAACATTCCGCCAAAATACCACGAATAACTAGCCAAAAATTGTATAAATAATAATTCCAACTGAGCCTTGTTTTCAAAACTTCAATTACTTCCTGCATTTTTCTTTCAAACAACCTTGGGGATACAGTAACTTTTAAATCTTGACAAAGTTTCCGCAATATCAACGCCTCGGATGGTTGAAAACGGTGGAAAACACCACCTTCCACGAGAAATTCAATGGTTCTGTCCAAACAAATTTCTTCATATTTTAAAAAACTTAGGGAACACATTTCGCAAGACATGGATAATGAGTTACTGCATGTTAAGATCAAATAAATCCCCGGAAAGAAACAGAAATGCAAACACCAAACCGTTAAAATTCTTCAATTCACAATGCGTCAAAGCGTTCTAAAACCTTGGATCTAACTATGGAAATGAAAGTAAGTAAACCTTTATTGCCTTGACTTAATTTCAGATGGAAAAAGTTAGCACACAATGAGAATGCGGAGCAAAATGTGACGTCACTAAAGCATTTGACATAGCCCACTGGAAAGAAGAGGCCCTGAAACTATTTAGTCATGTGACCAAAATGGTCTCAGCTTCCGTGCTCTGAAGTCATGAACACCATTAGTCCGTTAGCGTATTGCTGTGAAGTTGTTCATATTTTATTATATTTTATTTATTATTGTTATTTTCTTTTCAAAGAAAAACGAATTACCACTCGTAAAAAAAAATAAAACGTTCATTTACCACTGCAACAGAAAAAAATATTAGAGCGTTTTTGAAAGAAAAAAAAAGATTATTTACTTGTTACTGATATACAGGTAAGATTTCTTTTCTGTTTTAAGTAATACAACGTGCAAAGTTTAGTTATTTATACATACATTGAAAAACAAATTTGTTTTGCATATGTTTTGTCGGTAAAACTATCTCAGTTGTTTAACGGTTTAGCATTTCCGTAAGATGCATACATCTTACGGAAATGTTTTTTGCACCGCTTTTTTACGCTTTCCAACCGTAGGTTGAAGAATCGTATATGCTCCAGATTTGTCCGTCCGTCCGCACGATAACTGGCGTAAAAATGGTTCAATTTCGATGAAATTTTGGTATGTCGTAGGGAACCACCTGGGGACGAACCCTATTGAAAATGGGCGAAATGAGGTCAAAGGTCAGGACATAGGAGCGGGATGCATTCCATCGCTCTTATGCGTTATAACTTACGTAAAAATGCTTCGATTGAGACAAAACTTTATCATGTGGTTTCGGAAGTATACTTTACCGGTTCTGTTGAATATCATCGAAATAGGGTAAAAGGTCAGGTCATAGGAGCGAGATTTATTCTACAGCCATTTACCTCATAACTTGAGTAATAACTTGAGTAATGATTTCTGGTATGTTGGAAAGCGTATCATAATCGATGCATTGCATGATTTTACTAACTTGTCTTTTCCTTAGTGCTAGACACGGCCAGATGGGGGATTTACTCAGTGCTATAAGTTCAAACGACAAAAGTCTGCCCTTCCAAAACATAAAGACAGTAAAAAAACTCAGAAAAGTGTTCAAGTCAAGCAAAAGAAATGTAAAAAAGTACTTAAAAGCCTTCTTCCTTGAGTAATCCATGAATAAAGAACATACTGACACGACACATCAGTAATGTTAACAGTACGGGTATTGGCCAGAATCAGAAATACTGTCGCCGGAACCTCCAAAATGGCGGCGGAGCAAAATCCTTCAATAAAAATAAAAGGAAATTGAAAAAAGTTCCGCTAAAAAACCGACAGGGAGTTCATCAGGAGCGAAACAAGATTTCTAAACAAGCCGCCATCTTGTAATCGATGCAGACATATGCCATCAAAAACATTAAAATATTTGCATTTCGTGCCACAACTTTTTAAGTAATTTGTCAATAAAACAACAGCGTATTTCATTTATTTTGTGCGGCAAATTTCAAACTTCCCATCAGCTGAAATTCTAAGCAAGAACTTCGCAAATACTTTGTTAGTTTGGTTAAAACATTAGCATTTCTTTCATTTTGCGTAAAATTTTCAAAGTAATTTGTGAACTAAATAATAGCCGGCCCCGGTGGCGCAGTGGTCTAAGGCGCTGGCCTCTGATCACTCGTCCGTAAGGGGTCTGGGTTCGAATCCCGGTCAGGCATGGATGTTGTACTTGTCTTACGGCACTGGCTCTCTCCCTTCCCTGGAACCAGTGACCCTAAATTAGGGACGGGCGACTGCTTATAGCCCATTGAGTTGCTCACGGTGGTCGTTAAACCTCCAATCAAAAAAAAAAAAAAAAAAAAGAACTAAATAATAACACTATTTATCGATATTGCAACACAACCTTCGAAGTTTCCTTCAGCTCACGTTTTATGAAATTCTCCCGCTACTGTGTCAGCCCATCAGCACATTACTGATAGCTGAGACGACGCATACATGGTAACTGGGAGCTGGGACTAAGTTGGTCACATGACCTCAGTGGCAGCCGTTCGTTTCAGGGCCTCTTGTTTCCAGTGGGCTATGGGCAGTTGACTAAAATCATGGGTAACGCCCAAGGAAGTTAGAATAAGATATCGGGTGATGCCCTTGTTGATGGAGCAGTACCACTTCGCCGTCCCGGTGGCGAAGTTATCCAA
Source organism: Macrothele yani (assembly GCA_039090855.1). Classification (NCBI taxonomy): domain Eukaryota; kingdom Metazoa; phylum Arthropoda; class Arachnida; order Araneae; family Macrothelidae; genus Macrothele; species Macrothele yani. Next base: position 138,075,695 of record CM077002.1, read on the forward strand.
GCGCTGGCTTATGACCATTCGTCCGAGAACAGTCTGGGTTTTGACCACAGAAGGTTTTGACTCCGATGAGGTATGGACGTTCTGTTCGTCTTACGGCACTGATTCTCTCCCTTCCCTGGAACCAGTGGCCATAAATTAATGACAGGCAACTTCTTGTAACCGACAAACTGAGTTACTCACGGTGGTCGTTAAAACTTCAATCTCAAAAAGAAAAAAAATACCGCTTTGCGTGAAGTTTACAACCGCAAACGACGGCTATCAAAGTGTGGGAAAGCTGACGTTTTTTTTTGTGTGTGTGTGTGTGTGTGTTTGAGGGTTTAATGACCACCGTGAGCAACTTAATGGGCTATAAGCAGTCGCCCGTCCCTAATTTAGGTCCACTTGTTCCAGGGAAGGAAGTGAGCTAGTGCCTTAAGACAAACACAACATCCATGCCTCACCGGGATTCGAACCCGGACCCCTTTCGGACGAATGATCAGAAGCCGTCGCTTAGACCACTGCGGCTGATGGTTTTCAAGGCTATTGCAATGCATTTTGTGTTGGCCCAATCTCCTCATTTCGTTGCAAATGTTTCCATTTTGCACGCAACTTGATGTAAATGTGTGAGCAAATGCTGAATATACAAAATTCTTAAATATTTTGAGGCTGCTTCCCATTTTTACTTTAAATTGAATTACATGAACGTTAGCGCAAATTCTGAACAAAACATAAAGTTAAAATTGAAAACTTCACTCTTGCAAGAAGTATAATTCATTCCGGTTTGATATTAACACGATTTCTGCAACCAAAAACCATGCAATTCCAAAATACACACAGTTGAAATTACATAGGTATCGTGTAAACAATGTCAAATTCTCACATCTTGCGGCTTCACGGTTAAGCGACTCAGGGCAAACCCATATAGACCGTATGCATATGACGTCACAACAAGGTAAACCATCCTATAGCAAACACTCTGGTGATCAACTAGTGTATAAACACTGCTTGGATTTGCATTGTGGAGCGTTAAGGAAGATGGTGTTATGTGCAATTTTCAGCTGCGGTAACCGAAGTGGGAGAGATAATGATGTGTCCTATTATAGATTACCATCTGAGTGAACGAAGTGGGATCAGAATTATAAAACAATTTATTCAGAAGCGCCAAAATTTGTGGTTACCACGTATCAGTAGAGTTGACATTGATGACCGAAAAAGAAACAACATTAGAGAGTGTAGTTAACATTTTGTAATGTTCATAAATTTACTGATGCGTTATCTACAAAAACTCTATGAAGATGTTTAGACTGGAATTAACCTTTCTTTATGAATGACTTGCACGATTTCATTTGCTCGGGAGTGAAGGCGTTAGTGCAAAAAACGAAATAATTAACAATATCGCCGTGTTCTATTCGTGGCAAGACCTCAATATTGTTCAGGAAAAATGAGTATGGAATTACATATGGGTCATCACAATTGCCCAATAACTTTAATTTATCAGAATAAACCTACTTTTGATCCCCAGATAACCCACTTACGTAGCCATGTAATGCCTTTGATCTCACTTGTACACCAGTTGTTCTGCAAGAAAGCAGCAGACGAAAACGTGACGCGAACCGCGGTTTCGTGACGTCAATGCATATAGTCTATTGGTTATTAAAGACAGGTTTCTAATTTGACAAAACGTTAGAGATTGGGGTGATGGCTAGTTGACATGGCTATCTCCCGCGCAGAGTGGAACAGATCCAAACCGAATGTAGGCAATAAATCGGCGGATTAGCAGGTGTATAGCATTCGATGAATATGGGTAAACCTGGTGATTTGAATGACTTTGATCGTGGTCGCACTGTCGGGGCAAGACAGATGGGTTATTCCGTCGCCTAAGTTCCCAGAGCAGCCTTTTCAAGGGTGTACCACAAGTATACCATGGACATACCAGCGTCAGAGAGCAAGCTGCTATTGATGCCCAGGGTCGACGTAGACTAGGCTCTTGCAGACCGACCGCTTTGCAACAGAGGCGCAAATCACATCGAGATTAGATGTCGGCGGCCCAAGCGGCGTCAGCGAGAGGTCTGCACGGTTCATGTTGCTTATCCTTGTCTATGGGTGACGATGCACTACTCGTGTACTACAGTTGACAGCTCGTCATTGGACAAATGCACCTCGTCTTGTGCCGGGAACATCAAAACTGGACCTCTGCAGAATGGCGCCGCTTCGGGTGACAAGATGAACTCCGTTTTCAGCTGTAACGAGCTGACGGGAGGCTGGAGGTATGACTTTCACAGTATGAGGCCATGGTCACGTCGTGCTTGGTCAGCTGTTTTCAAGGGGACAGTAGCTCTGTGATAGTTTGGGGAGTCATCTCGTAGGACACATTAGATCCTTTAATGTGTCTGGAGAGGTCTTCAACCGCTGAGCTCTACCAGCATGTGCTGACTGATTACCTACACGCTTTCATGGCCTTCGCACATCCTGCGGCCGATGGTACGTTTCAGCAGACAATTCACGGCAACACCGAGCCACAACCACCCAGGCATGGCTGGAGGAATACTTATCTGAGTTTGAAAGCAGCCAATGGCCCCAATGGTTCCAGGATTTAATCCCTGTGAAAGCTCTCTGGGTAGCAGTGGAGTGGAACATGAGATCCATAGACCCTGCACTGACGTTTTGGGCGGAGATCTGGTCGATGCCGCAAAGTATTATCTCCGGAAACCCTATATCATCTGGTGAAGTCGATGCCTAGGCGTGTACAGGCTGTTGCTTGCGCTAGAGGATGGCAAACAGGCTATTAAATAGGCATCTCTAATGTTTTGTCCACTGGTTGTATAAATCTGGTATGTAAAATAAATACATATCGTTATTTTCCGTGGGGACTCATTAGTATAAAAGTACAGGTAAATGATAGAATTGTCTGCCTCATGTACTACATCTATTGTCGCTTCATGCCGGGTGTGAGCAGGTTCTATGTATACAAAGCGGAACGATACACTAGAAGTCGGGAACTATTTGAACAGAGTTCTTTGAAAGACCAAGTAGGTCACATTAAGAAGAAAATTTCGGCTCGACTTCCGAATCAGAATGCTTTCAAGTGTATCATTCCGCTGTGTTTACATAGAACCTGATCACACCCAACGTGAAAGAAAGTAATTCACGATACGATACGGAATTTTTATTAGTATTTTTATAGAAATAAATTTCATTGCAATGTAAATAAACATTTATTTTATTATGGAAAATGATAATACCTTTATTTCATATCAAATATTTATACATCGTTAATTCCAGAAGGAGTCATAATGTTACGCAATTTTTCATATGGTGCAATAGCACGAAATTAATGTCGAACTCTAATTTTTTCCTCTAGCTAGAACGAAGGTATGAGTCAACTGTTCAAAGCCACACCTGTGGCGTAGTGATCAAAGCGCTGACTTCTGACTATTCGTCCGAGACGGGTCGCGGTTCGAATCCTGGGTCAGCTATGGATGCTGTATTTGTGTTAACGGACTGGCTCTCTCTATTCCATGGAGCCAATGGCCCTAAATTACAGACGAGCGGCTGCTTATAGCCAACTTAGTTGTTCACGGTGGTCATTAACCTACAAAATAAAGAAAAATCCTGTTCAAATCGAAATGTATTTTTTTTTCTACAAAATCGTCGAGCGAGTATTCCGTTAGGCTATCGGCCAATAGTTCTTCCTATCTATCTGAAAGTAAGTTTCCTTTTTCGGATTCAATTTCAATAACTGCGAATAAGATATTTATTGTCAAAATAATCTCTAGATATCTTATTCTAACCTCCTTGGCTAAAACCCGAATGTAAGAAGGAAAAAAATGTTGTTGTTGGTGCTTTATTTTAAAAAAGAAATTTCCATTTCTCTAATAACTGAGAGCACAGATTAAAAGAATTTGATATTTATAAGTATTCCCATTTATTCAGAAAATCCTGATTTAGTGCGTCTTTGTTTCTAATTGCTCATTAGTTCTGGAGAACGTTTTCCGAAAGAAAGCAGGATGTAATAATGTCCTGAAACCGCATTTAATCTTTGCTTACTCAGGCTAAAAAGACTTTCACAGTCATAACGAATCAAAGGATCTGATATCGTTCCATACTCTCGCGACGCCATGGAAAGGATGGGGAGGCTTCTTTTTCCAAACTATGGAAAAATAAACGACAGCAAAACGAGTTTCAATAGAAACCACTCGTGTTGCTATCCGCAGTAATGCAGCAGAAAAACTTTTTGCCCTTGATTTTTGACTTTCTTCGAAGCGGGGAAAGAATGAAATCTCTTATAGAGTGTCACAGAAACTGATAAAATGTATATGTCTTCGATTACAACCTTGAAATAAACATCATCTCAATGAAAAATCTCCTTCCCCACTTAACAGAAAACGATATTCAAAAAATACCATCCTTTATATAAGGATAACGACATCAAATAAATGAAGATTGTTTCCTTGCGGTCTACATGGGTTATACACGAGTATTCTTTTTCATTTTCAAGTCTATAAGGGTCCAGGAATGTTGCTAGACTAAGAACATTGGAAGCCTGAATAGGGCTGAATTTTTTCACTACATCGTACTCACCCCATCCCCCTCTTTGGTAATGAAAATAAAACAAATCTGCAAAGTTTTAAAATTGATGATTGCCACTTTTCATTTAAATACGCTCTAAATTTTAATTATTTAATTAATGAAATTTCGCTTGCAACCAATGTAACCCGATGATCTTTAGCTTTAGCGTAACAATATTAGTTGATACTTCAGTTGATATTTATATTTTTATTATTCATGTTTTCCTCATTTTTGGTGGGTTTTCGAGAATACAGAGATGGCCTCATTTGCTTTGCTGCTGTGAGGAGTATTGAGCAACGCTGTAGTGAAACAAATCAGTCTTCTGTTTAGGAGGACTTTTATTAGTGGCCTTTGTTAGGACGAGAAACAGTTTCCCTATGAAGAAAGTATGGAAGCCAAACATTTAGTTTTATAGCCTCCACAGTTTAAACACGGGACAATGGATCTTACGTGCTATCTGCGTGATATCAGGTTGGTCTGGTTGATTGGGGTGCATTCTCAATGGGTGCCATGCTTCGAGGACACACAGAGCATCTTCGAAATTCACTGTCCGAGACCTAAAATTTCTAAGCGGTCAATTGATGTTCACATCCACCAGGCTCATAGAATGTTGCCCAGTCTTAAAAAGTACCTATGGCAAAAAACCAAAAAAAAAAAAAAGAATTGAAAACAACATTAGATACCGAACGATTCTCAAGGCTTGTTCTTAAGCACGAAGAGGCTTCGATAGCATATAATAGTCAAATGTAAATCTGTCATTAAAATTTCCGTGTCTTTTTATTTTTTTTATGACTGATCCTACATTTTTTTTTTTTTTGGTTTGGAGGTTTAACGACCACCGTGAGCAACCCAATGGGCTATAAGAAGTCGCCCGTCCCTAATTTACGGTAGTGACCCTAAATTTTTTTCACTACAGCTCGGCTCCAGGTAAGGGAGAGAGCCAGTGCCGTAAGACAAACACAACATCCATGCCTCACAGGATCCGAACCCGGACACCTTTCGGACGAATGATCAGAGGCCATCGCTTAGACCACTGCGCCACCGGGGTGGCCCTACATTTGTTGTTGTTGTTGAGGGTTTAACGACTACCGTGAGTAACTCTGTAGGCTATAGGCAATCGCCCGTCCCTAAGTTAGAGCCACTGGCTTCCGTGAGGGAAGAGAGCTAGTGCTGTAAGACAAACACAACTTCCATGCCTCACCGGGACTCAAACCTGGAATCTCTTGGACGAAAGGTCATAAGCCAACGCTTAGACTACTGCGCCACCGTGGCAGCAAGACTGATCATTGATTTGAAATAAATATTATAAATGATATTTTTATCTTAGTAAAGGTTTAGAAATCTATATCTTTTTTATCTTAAACGAAAATCTTATATCGGGTTGTTCTAAGATTATTTGGGAGGCTTCATCCCCTCCTCCTCTGAAGTCGTCTATAGACACCCCTGACCCCGTCCTTAATTTGGGAGCACCGGTAACAGGAGGCGTCCCCCGCCCTGTTTTATACCAAGGCGGTATAGAATGTACAAGACCTATTAGAGAATTGAGTTCCATCGGTTTGTGACGTCATTCTGATGTTACACGACCTGATATGTGGTGTCGTGTTGACGACATACCCGACACCATTAGAAACCCGTGCGTCGGAAGTCTTTGCTTTAGTGGGACGTCGCTAAAAGACGGAGCTCATCTCTCTAATGTAATTGCCGCCCCGGTGGCGCAGTGGTCTAAAGGGATACGGGTTTGAATCCCGGTGAGGCATGGATGTTGTGCTTGTCTTACGGCACTGGCTCTCTCCCTTCCCTGGTACCAGTGACCCTAAATTAGAGACGGGCGACTGCTTATAGTCCATTGAGTTGCTCACGGTGGTCGTTGAACCTCCAATAAAAAAATGTAATGAGCTTCTGCTTTCTAGATAGTCTTGGTCAGACTACAACCTATGCCTTTTCCAGTGCTCTAACCAGAGTTCAGCTCGGAAGACAAATCAGAATGCCGGGCTTCCAAACATCTGGGTACTGTGACGAATTTTTTGGAAGCCTGACATGTCTACATAATTCGCAGAGCAGTACGTAAAAATTCTGATTGACAGAGACCAAATCACTGTTGTCTGAAAAATAGAAACAGACAAATCGTGTTTCACACACCTTTTTTTTTCCTTTCAATAACTGCGAAAAGCAGGTGGAGTTTTTCCCATTAGGATTAAAATATATCTGTCTTGTTGTGGACGGAATTGAAAAAGCCTAATATGAAGAGTAAGCGTCATAAGGAAATTATACCTCAATACTACTTTAAAGAATTTTGCACGTATCAATCGAACTCTTGTATTTATCATGTTGACTCTTACTGTTTACATGCAAAGAAATTGTGTTAGGCATCAAAATATTATACAGAACCTTCCATCCAGTTTCAAAGGCTAGTCCCTCTGGAGGTCAATGTAATCTTTGAGCAACTGAGGAAGAGGCAAACTTTGGATCACATCTGGAAGCTACCAGTTGTTGCACAACATCTTTCGAATGGCATATCTGCACTAGTGCTTTAGTGACGGAGGAATCGTGTGACCATAGAATCGATTCGAAAAAAGCTTGCCATAAAAAGTCACTAACTTTTCCAGGGAAGGAGTCCATTGGGCAAAAGCTTTCTTACCGGCCAGGGAAAGTGTCGCTTTGTGTGGGTTCGCCTTATTTAAAAGAGCGAGACCGAAAAAGCCATACAAGTCTTTAACTTTTTTCGAGACTTGACGCCTCCACACGGAATGTCAGAGTATCTCTGTTCCAAATCACGTAACCCTTGTAAATCATTTCAGCCAGAATCTCAAGTACGACTTTATGGACACAAGAATGTATGTTATTCCTGCCGGACAATGTGGCACCATAAGGGAGTAACAGCAAGAAGCCTGGCATTAGATTTCGTTCACTTCGTGGAATATAGCTCATGATCCCCGTTAGTGAAACAAATCTCACATCCCAGAAAACCAGCCTGTCTTTGTTTGCATGATGCATTATGCAAGATGTAAAGCAGAATGATCTAAGACCTTCTCTTTTCCTCTGTTCAAGTACCGCAGGCGGCAGCTCTATCTTCAAACCCGCTATCATTACATGCAAACATGTAAATTTCCGCAACATTTTCAAACGTCTATTTTTTTTTTTTTTTTTTTTTTTGATTGGAGGTTTAACGACCACCGTGAGCAACTCAATGGGCTATAAGCAGTCGCCCGTCCCTAGTTTAGGGTCACTGGTTCCAGGGAAGGGAAAGAGCCAGTGCCGTAAGACAAACACAACATCCATGCCTGACCGGGATTCGAACCCGGACCCCTTACGGACGAATGATCAGAGGCCAACGCCTTAGACCACTGCGCCACCGGGGCGGCTCAAACGTCTATAATCATAGAGCTATCATTTTTATGTGTCGCAGAAAACATTCTGCCAGCATACCACGGATAACTGGCCAAACACATAGTAAATGAGGTTCCCTTCTCAGCAGTGCTTTCAAAACTGCAGTTATTTCCCGAACTCTTATTTTTTTTTTTTTTTTTTTTTGAGGTTTAACGACCACCGTGAGCAACTCAATGGGCTATAAGCAGTCGCCCGTCCCTAATTTAGGGTCACTGGTTCCAGGGAAGGGAGAGAGCCAGTGCCGTAAGACAAACACAACATCCATGCCTGACCGGGATTCGAACCCGGACCCCTTGCGGACGAATGATCAGAGGCCAGCGCCTTAGACCACTACGCCACCGGGGCGGCAAAACTCTTATTTCAAACAATCTCGAGGATACAGTAACTTTTAAATCTTGACAAAGTTTAATCAGTTTCAACGCCTCGGATGGTTTTAACCAGTGGAAAGCACCACCTTCTTTGAGAAAATCGATGGTTCTGTCCAAGGTTATTAGATATCTCTTTAGGTTGAGCCACTTCGGATACGAGCTGCTATTGGCTGGCGAAATGACGTCACACTGGGAGCAAAGCAGCGAGAGTGGAGAGCCATCGCCGCTGGCTGCTACGGCTTACACGTTAGCAAGGAATGTAAATAAACGTGATGGAAAATGTTTACAAATATTAGTAATTTCAAACTTCAAAGATTAATATATTTGTCAGCGATCTGTTATTTCCTCTTTCATGAATGAATTAATTTTGAAAACAAAATAAATTAACAGCTTTTGTATAAAGAAATGTAAGGGAATTGCTGTAAACAAACATATTGCTGAACTTCGTAGTTCCGTAGTTCGCAGGAAGTTATATTTTCAAAACATTATTGTCAGTGCGAAAGTAAATTCTTAAAAATCCAAGCTATTTAAAGTCTGGCCTTTCCATTATCCGCTCATCAAGTAGTCCCCCGTTAACGGGCTAAACAAACAGGAAGTAGATATGTTATTCATCATTCAGCATTTCATTTTTGCAAAATAAATCTTATTGTTGTTTACAGAATTCCACTTAGTAGCCTTCAAATACAAATAAACATTCGCGCGAAATGTTCGTTTTTCAATTTATTTTAACAGGTGGCACTAAAGCATAAAAAAGCTATCAAAAATTATATAATACTATTGCAATGGCAGGCAGAATTTAAATGAAAACATAAATAAGGCTTATGACCGTGCGCCACGGTCCATCCCTGCTTAAACCTTCCTCCCAACCCAGGCTAGCTCAAATCCGCAGAAAGTTACTGCGTTAAGTTAAGTTGACATGATATTAAACTACTGGCACAACACAAAAAACTTAACAACATAATTTTTTGAACTCAATTGTTTAACTTAGATTTAGTATCTCAAATTTAATACAGAGGAAAAAGTTGTAGGATTTAACAGATATGACCCGCAATGTAATTGCGGGTCATATGTCATCCTTTACTCCGTGCACATTTTTTTTGTCATAGAGCAAAGAACGAATCTGGTTTTCTGTAAATATTTTACGTAAGACTTTACTCACGTCAGCTGCCACTTGTGAAGCTGAGTTATTCAGACATTCACGCAAATCCCTTTAAATAGATGCAAGTTTGTTATTAAGGCACTTATTTTGCACTCTTAATTTGGTGCTCTCAATACTTAATCTTTCATTTCCTAATTCCAGTGGCCTTATCTTCGTCATCAGAAGTTGAACATCAGCTGAAGATGATGACGTAATATCAGTTGACACAGATTTATCACTTATTTTTCTTTCGAGACACATTGTGAAAGGTTTCCAATGCTCGTTTTCTTACTACACGTCCATGTAATCTATTTGCTGCAGGACTAACATTCAGAACGCTAGAAATGGAGGAGAGGATGACGATTCATGAGGATCAGCCTTTGTAATATGTTTATGGGCAATTTGACCTGGAAGATTGACTATAGGTACAGCATTTGCTTTCAATTTCTTTCTGCCAGGTAATCCAAGTAATTCTAATTTTAAGTCACGAGCATAACTGTCGACAGCAAATTCTTGCATTTTTAACTTTAAAATTATCCTTTCGTTTACATTTTAGTACGCAGAGATTTTCGAAATCAGGATTTGCAGGAAAGGAAGGTAAATAATATCCGAATCTTGAGTCTTCCTACTGAAGGAAAAACATCCTGCTATTGCACATCCAGGCATATTGTGCTACACTGATATTAGAAAATAATATACACAACTGATGTTGAAAATAGCTAGTTATGAAGTATATTTACCAATTATGACGAAAAGTAATGAATTGTAAAATATCAACAGGCCTATTCAACGAAGCGAAATGCTTTTCTAAGCAGGTGAACGAGTTTAAACCCGCCAAGATTACTTAGTAATTATAAAGTATATTTACAAATTATAAAGACACAGTAATTGCAAAACATCCACACAGGTCTATTTACCAAAGTGAAGTGTTTTTTCATCTAATAACCTTGGGTTTTTTTTAAAAAAACGTGAACGAGTTTGAGTTTGCATTCCCAAGCCAAAGATTCTGTGCGGCGTCGTTATCGGTCTGGTTATCTGGTGTCGTGTTTGGCGACGTTTGCCCCCAGTGTGACGCCATGCGCAAATCCGAGAAAATGGAGACTGCAATTGCGCATTGAAATGGCGCCCCGTTCTGTCTAAGAAAATTTCTTCATATTTCAAATAATCTAGCTCCATCATTTCGCAGAACGTGAAACATAATTTACTGCATGCTAAGATCAAAATATCCCCTGAAAAAACGGAAATTCAAGCACCAAACCGTTAAAAATGTTCAAACACAGTGTATCACAGCGTTCTAATTATATCACAAAAAGCAAGTAAACACGATTTTCTTGACTTAAGTTCCAATTGAAAACGTTAGCAGACAATAAATACGGAACATAATGTGACGTTATCAAGACAGCTGACTAAAATCGTCGTTAACGCACGGCTGTAAATTTGTAAATGTCGTTCTTCACCTTTTATCATATACTCTGATACACATAGAAATACACTATCTACTAACAAGTAATTGGACACTCCTGCAATCGCGGATATCTACGGTCCTGATACGCGTCCCGGCCGCCGCCGTTAAATATCGTGTGGGAAACAACAACGCAACCAGTCGCATGCAAGATGCCACGCAGTTCGGAGCTCTCTGATTTCGAGAAAGGTGTAATCGTCGGGTATCACAGAAATGGCCAATCCATACGTGACATATCCAGCTAGTTGAAGTACCCAAAATCGACAGTGGCCTACGTGATTGGCAAGTGGAAAATGAGAGGTGACTGTCGGGATGTGCCCCGACCCGGCAGACCCACAAAACTGGGAGTTAGAGACCGACGGGTGCTGGCTAGAGAAATTCGGAAGAACCGCACCAAATCGATGGGCCACATCCACAAGGAGTTTCAACAGGCATCCGGGAGTGTTCTTTCGATGAATACCATTCGCAAAGAAGCCCATCTGCTCGGTTATCATGGACGTGCTGCCACCCAGAAGCCTTTGATCACCAAGTCCAATAGCGCTGCTCGGCTAACGTGGTGCAAAGAACTTCGACAGTGGACAGTTGAACAGTGGAAACAGGTTCTCTGGAGCGACGAATCAAGGTTCACCCTCTACCGTTCGGATGGCAGGGTCTGGCCTTGGCGTCTGTCTGGAGAACGCCTCCTGCCGGAATGTATTGTGCCAACTGTGAAGTTCGGCGGCGGTGGAATTATGCTATGGGGTGTTTCTTCTGGTATGGCACGGGGCCCTTGATCGCAATTCCTGATAGACTCAACGCCGAGACCTACTGCACCATTTTGGATGACCATGCGCTTCTTACGTTGTGGCAGTTTTACGGGGTGGACTCATGTTACTTTCAGGATGACAATGCCACCTGTCGTGTTGCGAAGTCCACCCTGGCTTGGTATGGTGACAATGGGGTTAATCGAATGGACTGGACTGCGCAGAGCCCAGACCTTAACCCTATCGAGCACCTCTGGGACGAGTTGGAGCGTCGACTTAAGGGGTGCCCCCACCGTCCGAAATCGGTGAAGAAACTGACCTGTCTTCTCCAAGCAGAGTGGAAGAAAATACCGCTAGCCGTCGTATAACGCCTGGTTGAGAGTATGCCCCGGAGTGTCGCAGCTGTAATCGCCGCTCGTGGAGGCTCCACCAACTATTGAAGGTGAATAAACTTCGTTTTCCTTTGCTATCACAGGTGTCCAATTACTTATTGGTAGATAGTGTACAAATGTCACCATGAGGTATTGAAGATGTAGGTGATTAATTCCTGACGTCATTATCTGTGGTCAAGATTTGTTTGACTATTGGTAGGTTTTCTGGGATTCTGCGCAGGTAAGTGAGAGTCAGCCGATACGCTGAAAGATTTCAAGCACAGAATGTCTCCTCACATCACAAAACGTTCTTAAGGAACTAGAGGGTTTCCGGATGAATAAGGCGAGAGTAGGAGGTTCTCTAGGCCTTAGGTTTCCCCTTACGATATAAGGTCACGTGAGTAACAAGACATTGGAGGAAAATAGGCTGGCAAATGAAGTGAACCATGAAGCATCACAGAACTACAATTTGAAACAAGAAAGATGACACCGAATTTTCGGGATTAATAAGCACGTCTTTGAATCCGTTCTGACGCAAATTAAATTTATCAAAGCTATTCAAAGTCAATTGAACCTGTATGGAAAACAATAGATATGACGAAAAAAAGATTTTCAATCGGGTTTTTAATCCCTCAGATATTGCTGTAAACGTAATCGTGAGCTTACGAACTCTTAGAAACAGAGATATCGACAAAAATAAGATGTGACTTTACGTCCCCTGGTGGGAAAACCATGCATTATTTTAGGGAGAAAGTATTCTCAAAAGGTTTATCAATATAAGCGGTACCGGTCCAAGAAAAAAAAATTTGTCGAGTTTTCAGGAACCCAGATTTTGCAACAAATACTTCAGAAGCAGAAAGTAACACTTATGACCCCTGGTGGCTAAACCATTCTTTACCAAACATTAGAAATTATGTGAAAAATATTTTCCATCAGGTCTTGCATGCGATACATGAAGAATTTTTCAAATCAGAGCTTTAGGAGCAGAAATAACGCAGAAAACGCAATTTACCTTTGTGCCCCCTAGCGGAAAGTCTATGATTTACTTGAAAATTTTGAATTTATAGGGAAAACATTTCGCATCGGAAACACTATCCAACAAAGAAGGAATTTTTCAAATCGTACTCTTAGAAGTAGAGATATTAATAAAAGTAGGATATACATCTACGCCCCCTGGCGTAGAAACCATGCATTTTTTCAAGAAGAAAATTTTCCTAAAAGGTTTGTCGACATGAGTAGTATCGGTCAACAAAGTTTTTTGTTTTCAATCGAGATTTTAGGAGCTCATATTTTGCTGCAAATACAACAGAAGCGGAAATTAAGGTTTACGCCCCCTGGTGGCCAAACTATTTTTTTTACAAAAATTAGAAATTGAAATTATGTGCAAACGATTTCCTATCAGGAGCTGTATCCGGTGCAGGAAGAATTTTTCAAATCGGAGATTTACAAGCAGAGATATAGGGGGAAACGCAATTTACCGCTACGCCCCCTAGCGGAAACTCTATGAATTACTTGAAAATTTTGAAATTATATGAAAAACATGTCACACGGAAAACACTATCCAACAAAGAAGGAATTTTTCAAATCGGACTCCTAGAAGTAGGGATATTGGCAAAAATAAGATGTACGTCTACGCCCTCTGGCGGAGAAACTGTGGAATATTTTAAGAAGAAAATATTCCTAAAAGGTTTATCGATGTGAGTGGCATCAGTTCACGAAAGAATTTTTTTTTAATCGATATTTTAGGAGCTACGATTTTGTGGCAAATACATCAGAAGCAAAAATTAACACTTACGCCCCTGGTGGCCAAAGTATTCTTCACCAAAAATTTGAAATTATATTCAAATAATTTTCCATCAGGAGATGTATCCGCTGAAGAAAAATTTTTCCGAATCGGAGTTATCGGGGAAAATGTAATTTACTTTTACGTCCCCTAGCGGAAAATTTATGCGTAATTTGAAAAAGTAACCATATCTAAAATACTCTTCGACATAAATGGAATCGAAAGATAAAAAAAATTTCAATGGGTTGTTTAGAAGCAAATATGCGGAATAAAACGTATTTTTGAATTCGACATCATCTGCATTTACGCCCTCTACCGGCGAAATTGCACATTGTGCAATAAAACGAAATAAAGGATCATTATTTGCCTATTTCAAGCTTTCGAATGCAAAAAAAAAAAAAAATTTCAAATCGGACAAATAATTGCAGAGATATCGTGGGTACAGACGGACGGACAAACCGATAACAGAAGCACGATCTTTTTTTACAAAAGACGTGGTAAAAATAAGTGTAACGGTAAGAAAGTTAGAGAGAAGAATGTTGGGAATAACAGGAAGAGACAGAGTTAGAAATAAACTTATAAGAAAAGAACCGGAATAATAGATATTAATAAAATAATAAAAGAATCGAAGTGGAGATGGGCTGAACATGTTGGAAGACTGAAAGATGAAAGGTGGACACGATTAATAACAGAATGGCAACCGAAAGTTGGAAAGAAACTAAGGGGGCATCAGAGAACAAGATGGAGAGATGACATTCAGAAATTTAGAGGTGCGCAATGGTGGACTAAGGCTAAGGATCGAAGATGTTAGAAAAGACTGGGGGAGGCCGAAACCTTGCAGTAGGTGCCAACAGGCTAAGAAGAAGAAGAAGGTTGGCAAAAAGTGTGCTACTCCCGACATACACTTAAAGCCGCCACTGTATGAAGCATCTAGTATGTTGACATATTTTTTTTTATTGGAGGTTTAACGACCACCGTGAGCAACTCAATGGGCTATAAGCAGTCGCCCATCCCTAATTTAGGGTCACTGTTTCCAGGAAAGGGAGAGAGCCAGTGCCGTAAGACAAACACACCATCCATGCCTGACCGGGATTCGAACCCGGACCCGCCGCCCCGGTGGCGCAGTGGTCTAAGGCGCTGGCCTCTGATCATTCGTCCGTAAGGGGTCCGGGTTCGAATCCCGGTCAGGCATGGATGTTGTGTTTGTCTTACGGCACTGGCTCTCTCCCTTCCCTGGAACCAGTGACCCTAAATTAGGGACGGGCGACTGCTTATAGCCCATTGAGTTGCTCACGGTGGTCGTTAAACCTCCAATAAAAAAAAAAAAAAAAAAAAAAAAAGAAGAACCCGGACCCCTTACGGACGAATGATCAGAGGTAAGCGCCTTAGACCACTGCGCCACCGGGGCGGCATTGACATATTTGCGCCGTTGTTTGAGTCCTAAATCTTTAACGTTTTTGTTGTTTTTTGTTTTTATTGGAGGTTTAACGACCATCGTGAGCAACTCAATGGGCTATAGGCAGTCGCCCGTCCCTAATTTAGGGTCACTGGTTCCAGCGAAGGGAGAGAGCCAGTACCGTAAAACAAACACAACAACCATGCCTCACCGGAATTCGAACCCGGATCCCTTTAGGGCGAATGATCAGAGACCATCGCTTAGATTGCTGCGCCACCAGGGCGACCTTTAACATTTTGGTACATATCTAAGAATCTAATGTGTGTGATGCGAAATTTTCCGATTGGCAGGTTTTCTTTCATTCTTTTTTTTTTTTAATTTATTTTCTCTGTGGATATATCCGGCTCTGATATGGCCTTGTATTTTCATGCTTACTATTACTGTTTTATTTTTTCTAGGATATAGGAACATGCTAGTTATAATTTGATCTAGGAAGTTCTAGGCTCGTACGCAAAAAAGTTTTCTACGTATTTCTGCGCCGTACCGGTTGCGCAGTGGTCTAAGCGATGGCGTCTGATCATTCGTCCGAATAGAGTCCGGGTTTGAATCCCGGTGAGGCATGGATGTTGTGTTTGTCTTACGGCACTGACTCTCTCCCTTCCTGGAACCAGTGACCCTACTGATGATGAACAATAAGCTGCCCCGGTGGCGTAGTGATTCAGGCGATGGCTTCTGATCATTCGTCTGAAAAGAGTCCGGGTTCGAATCCCAGTGAGGCATGTTGTGTTTGTCTTACGGCACTGGCTCTCTCCCTTCCCTGGAACCAGTGACCCTACTGATGATGAACAATGAGCTACCCGGTGGCGCAGTGGTCTAAGCGATGGCGTCTGATCATTCGTCCGAATAGAGTCCGGGTTTGAATCCCGGTGAGGCATGGATGTTGTGTTTGTCTTACGGCACTGACTCTCTCCCTTCCCTGGAACCAGTGACCCTACTGATGATGAACAATAAGCTGCCCCGGTGGCGCGGTCCAGGCGATGGCTTCTGATCATTCGTCCGAAAAGAATCCGGGTTCGAATCCCAGTGAGGCATGTTGTGTTTGTCATACGGCACTGGCTCTCTCCCTTCCCTGGAACCAGTGACCCTACTGATGATGAACAATGAGCTACCCGGTGGCGCAGTGGTCTAAGCGTTGGCTTCTGACCATTCTTCCGAGATGGGTCCGGGTTCAAATCCCTGTAAGGCATGGATGTTCTGTTTGTTTAAGGCGCTGGCTATCTCCTTTCCCTGGAACCAGTGACCTTAAATTAGGGACGGGCGACTGCTTATAACCCACTGAGTTGCTCCCGGTGGTCGTTAAACCTCCAATCAAGAAAAAATTCTGCAGTACTAATTATGGATTGAATCAAACGCTCTTGCTTTCCAATTGGCATTTTTGCTGTTAACAGCACCATTTATTACGGCGTTGCACGTTTAGGTGGTCTAAAGGTTCCAGCGTTTTTTGTTTTGTTTTGTTTTTTGATTGGAGGTTTAACGACCATCGTGAGCTACTCAATGGGCTATAAGCACTCACCCATCCCTAATTTAGGGTCACTGGCTCCAGGGAAGGCAGACTGCCAGTGCCGTAAGACAAACACAAAATCCATGCCTCGTCGGGATTCCAACCCGGACCCCTTTCGGACGAATGATCAGAAGCCATCGCTTAGACCACTGCGCCACCAGTGCGGCTCCAGCGTTTGCCAACCGCTAGCATTACGTTCTCCACTCTATTCTCCGCTAATGTCTTTGTCGAGTAATGCTTTGCGAAGTAATGATTCTTAAGGGCAAGTTTCTAATTTGATGTTAGTATTTGTGAAATCATACGCGTTCACCCTGTTGTTTGCGAAATAACATGTACGAAGACATTTTCCTCCCTTCTATAATATGAGGAAGTGTAATTAAGCTGTCTAAGTACGATATGTCTACCTCACCAAGTTGAAATTGCAAAGTTAAAAATACTTTATTTACAATTAAAACGAAGGTAAATTGAAATATTTAACAGCGAGATCTTCGAGGCCGCGTTCGGCCTCATCTTTAGACTTAGTGCCACACTATACAGCGCAAGCAAGCAATATTTACTCTAAGAAATAATACCATGATTCAATAGTCACATAAGTCCTCGTTGCCAGACGTGGGCAGTGGGAATTCACAAATACATGAAACATTATGACAGATGTTCTACTTCAGCTGTGTGAAACACGGATTCAATGAATAGCCTCCAGGGGCGTAGAACAAAACTAGGAAGATCTATATTGCAGCTCGAATTACCAAATTTAATGATATGTAAACTTTCAGATAAAAGTAGTGAATGCCTGTTACTTGCTGACGCCAGAATCCTTGAGTTGTCCTCATCAGATGAGTATTCACCTTCGTTCACAGTCCTGGTTAGGACAGTGGATGTGGAGCTAATCCTAAGTGCATATTTGTGTTCAGACACACGAACATTTAAAGTCCGAAATGTAGAATCGGTATATTTCACGGCTAAGACTGGATCACGGGGAACCAAAGGGAAACAGTATACTATAACGAAGTAAATTTCTCCGTTATTTTTAGTCCACGCCGGGGCTTGAACTCGGGTCCCCTTATTAGTCGCTCTACGCTCTATAATAAGTCGCTCTATCAATTGAGCTACGCGGACGTTCGTTTTTGCTGCTATCTGCCTTTATGTCGTGTGCGTCCTGCGGGGCAGGCACGTCACCCCCTTCCCCGAAAGAGGGCCGGGACACGGCCCACGGTTCAGCCGTGACCATGAATCGTTGCAGGCAGCCATCCGCTGTAGAACGTGCACTTGAGAACTCCCAGTCAATCTAGTGTGTGGAATGCAACGTCACACATATATTTTTCGAAGCGCTGGAGAAGGGATTCTTTGATTTTTCCTATCTCGCGGTGTGGAAAGAACATCACACCATTGCGAGATCTTGAACGGCCGGGTAATCCGGGAAGTTCGGGCGCCATTATAACTAAGTAAATTTCTCCGTCATTTTGTTCCACGCCGGGGATCGAACCTGAGTCCTCTTATTCCGGAATAAGTCGCTCTACCGACTGAGCTACGCAGACGTTTGTTCTCGCTGCTATCTGCCTTTATGTCGTGTGCGTCCTGCGAGGCAGACACGTCACAACTTCTAACGAATTCAAATCTCATAAGAATTTCATATATTATCAAGGTGATACATTTGGTTGCAGCCTTTTTGGTGTAATCTATAAATGTCAAGTTTTTTAATACTAATGTATGTACACTGTAAAAAAAATTTCTGAAATTCACGAATTCACGAACCATTTTTTTTTTATTGGAAGTTTAACGACCACCGTGAGCAACTCAATGGGCTATAAGCAGTCGCCCGTCCCTAATTTTGGGTCACTGGTTCCAGGGAAGGGAGAGAGCCAGTGCCGTAAGACAAACACAACATCCATGCCTGACCGGGATTCGAACCCGGACCCCTTACGGACGAATGATCAGATGCCAGTGCCTTAGACTACTGCCCCACCGGTGCGGCCCATTTTTTTGTGATTTCTTTCTTAAATTTGTGATTTAAGAAATTTTTCTTTTGAGATTCCTTTCTTTAATTTTTGTGATTTCTTTCAAAACATATTTCTGATACAACCTTCGCATGAAATGAAGGGGGGGGGGGGCTGAATTTCACGGATTTTTCGTACGCCAGGAAAATTCAAAATTTTCGGAAAATTTTGTGCAATTCCTTTCTTATATTTACGGTAAACTGCGGTTACTAAGAAGTATTTATGGACAATTCTGAAATTTCAGAAACTTTTCAGCAATTCTTTTCGTATATTAACGGAAAATTCTGTTATCCTTTTTTCCGTATCCACATGATGTAAACAATTCCGGTAATAGGAATTATTCGTGGGAGTACTTGAGGTCTTTTTTTCTTATTTTTTTGATTGGAGGTTTAACGACCACCGTGAGCAACTCGATGGGCTATAAGCAGTCGCCCGTCCCTAATTTAGGGTCACTGGTTCCAGGGAAGGGAGAGAGCCAGTGCCGTAAGACAAACACAACATCCATGCCTCACCGGGATTCGAACCCGGACCCCTTACGGACGAATGATCAGAGGCCATCGCTTAGACCACTGCGCCACCGGGGCGGCGTACTTGAGTTCTGATTAACTACTAAATTATATCTATTAACCTTGCTAAATTAGTTGTATGATATTTTTATATGTTTGGGTCCCTTAAGACGAAAGTTGTTATTGCTATTAAGGTGAACGTCAAGTAATTTTGCTTCCTATACTTCCAATGGAAAATTTTCTGTACATATTTTCTTCACAATTAATGCGTTCCCAAGGATGAAAATTTGAACATCGATTAAAATAGCTTCATTTCATAACTTGGGATACTTAATATTTTTTAAAACATAACTATAATTATGCAATCCAACTTTGTTTGTCTACTGACGTCATCAAAGTACAGATTGCGCCATCTTTTTTTTCTGGTTCAACTCCACCAAAGGAAAAGTTATTGATTTTTAATATAATTATGGTTGTGTTCTAGAAAATATTAAGTATTCCAAGTTATAACATGAAGTTATTTTAACCGATGTTCAAATTTTCATCCTTGGAAACACAATAATTGTGAAGGAAATGTGTACAAAAGTTTTTCCATTGGAAGTATAGAAAGCAAAGTTACTTTACGGCCACCTTAATTGTAAATGTTATACTAAGGAGTTTTATGAAATACATAAAGCAGTGCATTCGCCCTTTCCTTAAAAATAATGGAAGTCATTGTCAGTTTAAAAAGATCTCGAGCTCCAAAGCATTCAGTTATTTCGAAAGAAAAAATCACGACGAAAGAAATACGTAATTTGTAGTAAATCCTCTGACAGAAAAAAATAAGATTATTACAAACGTATTCAGAAAAATAATAAGGGCCAACAGGAAATAAAATGACTAACTTACCCACATCAATAACAATTAAATAAGAATCGTGAAAATAGTGTTGTACCTTGCACGCGAGCAATGTCAACAGGAATTCTTGGCTCCGTGGTAAGACACCCGCTGCAAGATCTCTGGTTCGAATCATGCCGGAGCGAGTAAGGAAGGTTTCTTTATGTAAGACTGCTACGCTGAAAGGGGGAATTCACGCCACTCAGTTTTTCTTTTCTTTTACACAGTGTAGCACACATGACGTGTGATGAACGTATCTAGACTCACGTCCATTTAGCGTCTATTTAGCGTCTATACGTTGCATCTCGTAAACGTAGATTAAACGTAATCGGGTAAGACTTCGGGCAGCCATTGGATATCCCGATTACGTAGATTAAACGTAATCTTGATATTCATGGTGGACGTCAAATGGACGTCTATTAGATATTACTGTGTTGTGTGGGTTTGTGCTGTTTACATATACTAGCAACCGATCCGAAGGAAAGGATGCATAGGAAAACTTTAACGTAATGAAAGTGTGTTTCATTTAGATTCTGTATCCAATTATGGTGTATAAATCTTGTATGTAAAATAAATATGTACTGTATTATTATTTTCCATGGGGGCTTTTTGCTGTAAAAGTACCGATAAAAGTAACTGTCGGCATCATGTACTACTCACTTTGTCGGTTCATGCTGCGTGTGAGCAGATTCTATATAAACCAAGCGGAACGATACACCCTAACCCGGAAGCTGCTTGAAAAGCGTTCTTGCTTGGAAGACTACCAAGGAGATCACCCAAAGAAGAAAATTTGGGCTGGAGTTTAGAATCAGAAGACTTTCAAATAGCTCCCGATTTCGAGTGTATCGTTCCGCTTTGTTTACATTGAACCTGATCACACCCAACGTGAAAGAAAATAGTTCACGATACGATACGGAATTTTTATTCCTATCATCAAAATAAATCCTGTCGTAATGGAAATAATTATAAGCATTTATTTTATTATGGAAAATAATAATACATTATTTCATATCATATATTTATACATCATAATTTCATATAAAGTATCACAATGCTAAGCACTTTTCATGAGGTGTAATAGCACGAAATAACTGTGCTTACATTCATTTTTTCCACTGAGTAGAGCGAAGTACTTCAAATGAACGCTTCAAGCGTTCATTTGTCTACTAACCATTCGTCCGAGATGGGTGTGGGTTCGAATCCCGGTGAAGTATGGATGTTTTACATTTGCTCTGTCCATTCCTTGGAACCAGTGACCCTAAATTAGGGACAGGCGACTGCTTGTGACTCAATATGTTTTTAACGGTGGTAGTTAAGCAAACAAACTGGAAAAAAATTTAAAAAAAAACTTGTTCAAATGGAAGTTCTTTTCTTTTTTTTTTCATTTACGAGATCGTCGGAACAAATATTCCATCAGGCTGTCAGCTAATAGTAGTTCCGATCAGGAAGCTTTGTTTTTCGGGTTTAGTTTCAGTAACTGTGAAAATCAGGCAGATTTTTTTCTCTTTGGGTTTAAATATCTATTTCCAAGTGTGTGAATGGAGTTTAAAAAATATCCGCATATGAATCAGCATACGTCAAAGTAACGTTGTACGATAACACTAATTTTGAAGAAATTTTTATGTATTATTAGAACTGTTGACTTACAGTCGTTTACGTGCTACGAAATTTTGTAAGAATGTAACAAAATTTTATATAATAAAATTATCCATCAAATTTCAAAATCTAATCGCAGAGTAGATCTAAGTAATCTTTGAGCAACTGCGGAAGTGGCAAACTTTGAATTCCATCTGGAAGCTTCCAGTTTTTGCACAGCGTTTTTCGAATGACGTACTTGCAAGAGTGTCTTAATGACGAAGGAATCATGCGGCCATAGAGTCGATTCGGAAAGAGCTGGTCATAAAAAGGTAGTAACTTTTCCAGAGAAGCGATCTGGTGGAAATGGTGTGTCTCACCAGCCAGCAAAAATGTCGTTTCGTGTGGGTTCGCAGTGTCTCTAAGGGCAACAGTGAAACAGGAACACAAATCGATAATTTTATTGTCGAGACTTAATGGCTCTACATGGTATGTCAGTGTCCTTATGTCCCATATATCATATAGCTTGTAAATAATCGTGTACAGAATCTCAAATATGATTTCAGGTACATAACATCGTAGCTTGTTATTCCTGTCGGACATTATAGCGCCATAGCGGAGAATGAGCAAGAAGCCTGGCAATAGAAGATTTCCTTCGTCTGATAGACGGAATCGCATGATCCCAGTAAATGAGGCAAATCTCATTTTCAGGAAAACTAGTCTACTCTCATTTGCATGATGCAAGATGTAAGATGCAAAGCAGAATGATCTAAGCCCACTTCTTTTCCTCTGTTCAAGTACACCAGGGGGCAATTCTATATTGGAGTAAGCTATCATTCGATGCAACGAATTTGAAGTAAAGTCTCCACTCGTAAAATGGTCAACACATCTCAAAATGCTTATGATCATAGAGCTGTTATTTACCTGTCGCAGAAAACATTCTGCTAGCACACCACGGATAACAGGCCAAATCCCAGCGTTCGAACCGTAAAAATGAAAGTAATAAGAACTCCGTTTGACCAGCGGTTTTAAGGTTTCAGTTATTTCCCGAATTGTTCTTTCAAACAACCTTGGAGATGAAATAACTTTTAAATCTTGACAAAGCTTCCGAAGTTTCAACGCCGTGAGTGGAACAGTAGAGTTGAAAACACCGCTTTCTTTGAGGAAATCAATGGCTTTGTCCAAACAAATATCCTCATATTTTAAATCACTTACATTCTCCATTTGGGCAAAAGTGGTGAATTATATTACTGTACGCCAAGGTCAAATAAATCACCCGAGGACAGAAATTCAAACACTAAACCGTGAAAATCCCCGACGCACAACGCATCACCACGTTCGAACTATAATAATGAAAGCACGTAGCTGTGATGAAAGTATTTGAATATAATTGCCTTGACTTAAGTCTTGGCGGAAAACGTTAGCGGATAATAAATAAGAAACAAGACGTGACGTCATGTTGACAGTTGACTAAAATCATGATTAATGCGCTGAGTTGTAAAGTTGTAAACAGCGTTCTTCATCTTTTACCAAAATTTTAAAATACATACAATGTAAAACCGTATATATATATATATACATATACCCAGAAAACACAGTCTTGCTGGGCCAGAACTGGCCCAGAACTATATTGCCGTTATATGAACCGTCAATAAAATGTCACGGCGGCCACCAGTCCAGGCCAGCAGCTGGCACCCCATCAGTTGTCATATGCCAGAACAGAGCCAGGTTATCCACCACAGGCTGTGGCTGCTACAAGCAGTCCTTACGAGGCCCTGCAAGTACCTACCAAAAATGATGGCTAGCCTAATGGGGTCCATCAGTGTCCCGGCAGTGGCATCCGGCAATCACGTGACGTAACCGATGGCTTGCCGACTCTTGTCCGTCAATTTCCCAGTCCTAGTATAAATATATATAACCATAGTTCACCGACACAACTGCTTTTTTCCCCAACGAAACTCCTGCATGATATCACGGCGCTGAGGAAATTTCCTAACAGATCCGGCAAATCTGACTGGCACCGAACCAAGAACTGTTTGTTTACGAAGCGAGTACGCTAAGCACTAGACTAGTTTGCCACGCGTAACCGTCCGCTTGGTAGTGTGCCTCTCCCCTGAGCGATGTGAAACTAGGAGTTCTCTTTTTAATTTCGCATTATTGCGAGTTCGTTTTCGTAAATGTAAGTTTTATATAATTTGTAAATTTATTTTTTCAACGTAACGATTTTTTTTTATTTACTTCAAGGGAACTTCCTCATTTGAAAGTGAAGTGATATCCTTCTGGTCTTGAAAGGTGATTGTTTAGTTCAAATATTTACACATTCATGTTACATTCTGTTACCTTTTTAACGTTGTATCTTTTTTTCTAAGCTCCGAAGCTACATTTGTTCTAAATACAAATGATATTTTACTTTACTTCCTGTTATTTTTAGCTGCGAATTCCTCCAATCTTGTGTATTCAACGCATGAATGAGAACATTATGTTCACATAGCGTTGCTTTTTTTTTCAAATACTAGATAAAAACGATTTTTTAATGTCTTTTTGGGACTTCTGTTTGAAGCGGTTGGGTGTATGAAGATTATGCAGAAGTTATTTCTTGTTATTCATGGGAATGGAGTGAATGTGTTTCATGGCTGTTTGTATTCTCGATTCTTCGTGTGTTAGTGCAGAAATTTTGCTACGAAATGAGTTTCTGTATATACATGAGATTAATTGTTCGTTAATTAATCTCATGCATTTACAGTTCATTAATTATTTATATAATTTTCCTCCGATGGTAATTTTCGTAGACGCGGCATTTCATTGGGAAATTAATCCGTCTCTCAACATTAATTAATTAATAGATGTTTGTTATCTTTTTTTTCTAAGCTCCGAAGCTACATTTGTTCTAAATACAAATGATATTTTACTTTACTTCCTGTTATTTTTAGCAGCGAATTCCTCCAATCTTGTGTATTCAACGCATGAATGAGAACATTATGTTCACATACCGTTGCTTTTTTTTTCAAATACTAGATAAAAACGATTTTTAAATGTCTTTTTGGGACTTCTGTTTGAAGCGGTTGAGTGTATGAAGATTATGCAGAAGTTATTTCTTGTTATTCATGGGAATGGAGTGAGTGTGTTTCATGGCTGTTTGTATTCTCGCTTCTTCGTGTGTTAGTGCAGAAATTTTGCTACGAAATGAGTTTCTGTATATACATGAGATTAATTGTTCATTAATTAATCTCATGCATTTACAGTTAATTAATTATTTATATAATTTTCCTCCGATGGTAATTTTCGTAGACGCGGCATTTCGTTGGGAAATTAATCCGTCTCTCTACATTAATTAATTAATAGATGTTAGGGCTGCCATGACCCATAGTACGATGTATCCGATTAATAATAATTAATGATACTAACAGATGCATCGTGCTATGGCCCTTGGTAGCCCTAACATCTATTGATACAAGTCTGCGCGAATAAGTAAAGATACTAACGTTTCTCTACATATGGCTTTTTTTAACACCCGCTAAAACAACACTATGGCCAGGGCGTCGTCTAATGGCTGCCAACGGATCGCTAGCGTACCGTGAGTGGCAGATTTCAGCCAACAATGACCCATCACTGCCAGCTGGTGGCCAGCAGTTTCCCAACACTTGTGGTTTTGCTGGGTAGTAAAACCTCGAAAATCCGGCATCGACGGGATCGGACGAGTACCGGATTTATGAAGCTACCAAGAAATTGTGCAACGGGCGTTACGTAAAGCAAATATGTACTTACACGTAACAAGTCACTTTGACGAACATTTGCGCGTCTGTACCTTATAAATATGCAAGGGTCGTGTTGCCGATCGCATTCTTTGCAATTTGCGAAAAAAAAAGAAAAAACGTTTGGGCAAAAATATTGGCTATTACCCTAAAACTCTGTCGAAAAATATTGCGTTTGGCAAATGGTTAGACAAAAACCAGAGCAACGGCTAAGGCTGGGCGATGTATCGATACATCGCGAAAACCCGATGTGAATTTTACATCGATGTTACCGTTTTCCGACTAACGAAACTACGATGCATCGCGAAGGTTATTACCGCGATGCATCATGAAGGCCGATGTCGATGTCATTACGCGATCGAATCCACATGCTGCCCCCACCAGGCACAGATCATCAGCACACGTTCGACACGCATTTCAAAAACACACGCCGATTCGTCGCCTCATCGGTCCGCGTCACATCAGCGCTGCCCAATGAGATGACGAATTTGAGAAACCTCCCGATGTTATACGTTGGCGGCTGTCAGCAATGCGCACGCTGAGATCGCCTGATCTGGCGATGTGTTGTTGAGACAGTACATCTGGAGATTTCCATGGTTATTGGAGAAACATCGGATGTTCTCACGAAAACGAAGTCAGAAAAAAAGTGCCGGTTTTCTGCAAGCCAGATTTTCGAGGTTTTACTACTGCATATATACTGTATATATATATATATATATATATATATATATATATATATCATACAAGAAGCAAGTGGAGAAATCGAAACAGTACTCGCCCAAATTTTCACTCGATGCCTTAATGAAGGAAAGATTCCTGAGGATTGGAACACCGCTACAATGATCCTGCTACATAAGAAAGGTGACATTGAGGATCTCGGAAACTACAGACCTATCAGCCTCCTATCAGTAGTTTATAAAATCTTCACTAAAGTTCTTTCACACCGCTTGAAGGTAACACTGGACATGGCTCAACCGAGAGAACAAGCTGGATTCAGGAGTGGCTACAGCACAATAGATCATATCCACGTACTGAGAGAACTAATTGAAAGAGCGAGGGAATATGAACTTCCATTGTGCATGGCTTTTATCGATTATGAAAAAGCCTTTGATTCGGTGAAACCGTCAGCAGTTACAATGGCTCTGAAAACCTGCGGTATTGAAGATGCATACATTAATATTATTAATAACATCTATGAAAATGCAAGTGCAAAGATTAGGCTGTTTGAAAATACAACACACGTAAAAATTGGAAAGGGAGTGAGACAAGGTGACACCATATCTCCGAAGCTCTTTAATGCCACATTGGAGGGTGTTTTTCAGTCGCTGAGCTGGGAAAACAAGGGGATAAAGATTAATGGAGATTATCTAACC
This sequence comes from Macrothele yani, assembly GCA_039090855.1. NCBI lineage: Eukaryota > Metazoa > Arthropoda > Arachnida > Araneae > Macrothelidae > Macrothele > Macrothele yani. Next base: position 138,102,528 of record CM077002.1, read on the forward strand.
CACCTTCGTTTTGCTGATGACGTAGTCATTTTTGCAACTACCCCATCAGAGCTGCAGAGTATGGTCCAGGAACTTGCTGACAAGAGTAAAGAAGTGGGATTAAAAATGAACTTTCAGAAGACAAAAGTGATGTTCAATGCTTTTACAAGAAATGAAGATTTATCGATTGATGGAGAAAAGCTGGAGATAACAGACACATACGTTTATCTTGGACAACAGATATCAAGTGAGGGTCACATTGATGAAGAAATTAATCGGCGTACAAAACTTGCCTGGAGAGCTTTTGGAAGAAACAGCATAATTTTCAAGAGCAATATGCCATTATGTCTTAAAAGAAAAGTGTTTGATCAATGCATCCTTCCAGTGCTTACGTATGGTGCAGAGACGTGGACCTTAACTAAAAGAGACATACAAAGGCTGCAGACAACTCAAAGGTGCATGGAGAGGTGCATGCTTGGTGTAACCAGGAGAGATAAGAAGAGGAACTCGTGGATCCGAAAAATGACAAGAGTGGAAGACATCATGATCAGAGTTAAATCCCTGAAATGGCAATGGGCTGGACATACTGCCAGAAGGACAGATCATCGATGGACAGCCGAAATTTTAGATTGGATTCCAAGGGACAGGAAAAGACCCAGAAGAAGACCACATGGGAGATGGGTGGATGAAATTCGAAAGTATGCAGGGGTGACATGGAGGAGACTGGCACAAGACAGACCGTTGTGGAGGAAACTTGGGGAGACCTTCGTCCAGCAGTGGATTGATAATGGTTGACAATGATGATGATGATGATATATATATATATATATATATATATATATATATGAAATATCACGGTGTATATACAGTATACACTCACGGACAATGAAATTTGCGCACCAAGAAGGAAGCATCGGAGTGAACTGAAATTCTATGGACGTATAGTGATAAAGATGAATGACACACATGATGGCAAAAACAGAGCTGCAGGACAATTACAAAGGGATCTGTGGCACGCAGTCCGGTCGGCGATACATGCTTCCATACGGTCTGGCATGGTGGCGAACAAACGCCTGATGTTGTCCTGCGGCAGACTGGACCACACGTGTTGGACGGTGTGCTCCAAATCCCGAATCGTGCGGCACGGCGGCAGCAGGCGTTTCAACGGTCCCACACATGTTCGATATGGGACATGTCCGGGGATCGGACAGGTCATGGAAGTGTCTGGACAGGGCGTAGGCAGTTCTAGGCAACCCGAGCCGTGTGCGGGGGGTCATTATCATGCTGGTATAGCGCACCTGGAATCCCGGCCAGGAATGGGAGCACGTGGGGCCGTAGGAAATCATTTACATACCGCTGGCTCTTCAAGGATCCACGTACCACTACTAGAGCTGATCGGCTATCGTACAATGACTCCCCAGACCATAATGCCTGCAATGGGGGAGGTGCGGAGCTCGATGAGGTTGGGATTGTGCCGTTGACCCGGGGACCTCCACACCCGGGCACGATGATCATCTGTCCCTAAAAACGAAACGGTTCTCATCGCTAAACACCACACGTCACCAATCTGTGGCGTTCCACGCCGCTCTGGCCTGGCACTACAGCACACGGAGCAGGCCAGGCGATGCTTCGGTGCTAATGGCAGCACACGTAAGGGGCGCTGGAATTACAGATTCGTTTCCGCGAGGGGTCGGGAAAGGGTTCGTGGGCACACAGGAGCCGCTACATCTGCCTGTATAGTGAACCGGGTCCCCGTGGGATCCGTTCATGCCTGACGCACGATCCGTCAATCCTCCCTACTGGTGATCCTCCTAGGCCGTCCGGAGCCCCTCCGCCGAGTGACAGTGCCGTCACGTGTCCACTGTTCCCAACACAGTCGGACGGTATGGCCAGAACGATATATGTGGCGAGTTAAACGGCGCGCCGACCACTCTGCGGTTTTCAACCCAATGATCAAGCCTCTTTCAAAGCCCTTACGTTGGGTAAACCGACGTCTATGGCGTCTATCCGGCATTCTTGTCACTCTGTACTCTTGCCTACGTCGGCCGGTGCTTTTTGCTTTCATGGGGCATCGACTACACCCTGGTTTATAAGGCAGCCGGTTCGTGCTTGCAGCGCCATCACAGGGTGTGCGGTCATGAGCACTCGCACTAAATGTGGATCATTTGCATACCAGCTCGCACTTTAGCTATTTGAAAAGTTTCGCGGTTGTAGCATGCTTTCGTCTAGGTTCACAAATTTCAATGTCCGTGAGTGTATGCAGATGTATGGTCAGGTGATGCGTAACATCACAGCCTCTCCTTGACAAATGTCAACCCCGCCTTCTCGTGGTGCATCCTGTTCCCACTAAAGGGGATCTGACGACCGCCAATAGCGGTATAACTATACCATCGGGATTAGAGGAAATTCTATCCCACACTTACCAACCCGCTTGGCCAGCGTGGTGAGTTATGGCCAAACCCCTCCAAAATGATTCCACAACTTAAATCTTGGCCCTCAGTCTCCGGCAGCTGGAATGTACCTGGCCAAGGCAGCGGCCAGTGCGACATGAAGGCAGAGGGTGCTAAGAATCCCCGGAGGACCGGACTAGGCTGCCATCTGATGCTGACCTTGGCTACGTACAGTGGACGCTCCCTATCTTCAGATTCAAGGCTTCTTGAATTGGAAGAAGAACTACAAAGGATCAAGTGGGACATTGTGGGGCTAAGTGAGGTAAGGAGAAAAGGAGAAGATCTCATCGAACTGAAAAGTGGACATCTCTTCTACTATCGTGGGACAGATACTGGCAGAACTAGTGGTGTTGGATTTATAATAAACAAGAAACTGAAGGATAAAGTTGTAGAAGTTGAAAGTTCCTCTGACAGAGCTGCACGACTTGTTATCCAACTCTCGAAAAGATACCAGGCTCAGATTATTCAAACTTATGCACCCACCACAAGTCATGCTGAAGAAGAAATTGAAGAATTTTATGACGAAATTTGTCATCTAAATAATAAAGGTAAGCAGCACTTGAAGATAATTATGGGAGATTTCAATGCAAAAATAGGGCAACGGCAACAGAATGAAACTTCAATAGGTAAATTCGGTCACGGCAACAGAAACCAGCGTGGAAATACTCTCGTTGAGTTTGCAGAGGCAGAAGGGTTTTTCATCTTGAACTCCTTCTTCAAGAAAAAGCCACACAGGAAATGGACATGGAGACATCCAAATGGGACGACAAGTGAAATTGATTTTATTATGTGTAACAAAAAATTCGTCATAGAAGACTGCAGTGTGCTAAACAAGTTCAACACAGGTAGTGACCATAGATTGGTGAGATGTAAGATGCACCTCAACACTAAACTTGAACGTGGCAAGCTCATAAGACAAACAAAATCTATTGACATAACCAACCTTAAAAAACACCATAATACCTTCAAGTTGGAACTGAAGAACAGGTTCTCTGCTTTAGAAGGCCTAACATCGGAAGAAGTGGACATCTCTGAAGTTAACAGAAAAGTAACCAAAGCTCTTATGGAAACAGCAACAAAATTAGCTGGGTCTAAGAACAAGTTGCATGTAAATAAATTATCAGGAAAAACGAAAATGTTGATGCAAAAAAGAAGAGAGATGAGGACAACTTAAGAAGATGTGACTTCCAAAGTGGAATATATAGAGCTATGCAAGACAGTACGAAAAAGTATCACTGAAGACGTAAGAAAATTCAACTGTGAACTAGTGAGGAAAGCAATTGAAAACAACCAAAGCCTAAACATAGCAAAGGGACATCTCAGTAAGGGAAGAAAACAGATTATGGCACTGAGAAAAGAAGATGGTTCTGTAACAAGAAATAGAGGCGAAATTTTGACAAGAGTGAAAGATTTCTACTCCAAATTATATGAAAGGGATGATACATGCACTCCAGACATCATGAAAGATACCAGTACCAGAGTTCCTCCAGTCCTTCCAGCAGAAGTTGCACATGCAATCAAGAACATGAAGCGGGGAAAAGCTCCAGGAGAAGATGGAATTACTGTAGACATCATACAAGAAGCAAGTGGAGAAATCGAAACAGTACTCGCCCAAATTTTCACTCGATGCCTTAATGAAGGAAAGATTCCTGAGGATTGGAACACCGCTACAATGATCCTGCTACATAAGAAAGGTGACATTGAGGATCTCGGAAACAACAGACCTATCAGCCTCCTATCAGTAGTTTATAAAATCTTCACTAAAGTTCTTTCACACCGCTTGAAGGTAACACTGGACATGGCTCAACCGAGAGAACAAGCTGGATTCAGGAGTGGCTACAGCACAATAGATCATATCCACGTGCTGAGAGAACTAATTGAAAGAGCGAGGGAATATGAACTTCCATTGTGCATGGCTTTTATCGATTATGAAAAAGCCTTTGATTCGGTGAAACCATCAGCAGTTACAATGGCTCTGAAAACCTGCGGTATTGAAGATGCATACATTAATATTATTAATAACATCTATGAAAATGCAAGTGCAAAGATTCGGCTGTTTGAAAATACAACACACGTAAAAATTGGAAAGGGAGTGAGACAAGATGTCACCATATCTCCGAAGCTCTTTAATGCCACATTGGAGGGTGTTTTTCAGTCGCTGAGCTGGGAAAACAAGGGGATAAAGATTAATGGAGATTATCTAACCCACCTACGTTTTGCTGATGACGTAGTCCTTTTGCGACTACCCCATCAGAGCTGCAGAGTATGATCCAGGAACTTGCTGACAAGAGTAAAGAAGTGGGATTAAAAATGAACTTTCAGAAGACAAAAGAGATGTTCAATGCTTTTACAAGAAATGAAGATTTATCGATTGATGGAGAAAAGCTGGAGATAACAGACACGTACGCTTATCTTGGACAGCAGATATCAAGTGAGGGTCACATTGATGAAGAAATTAATCGGCGTACAAAACTTGCCTGGAGAGCTTTTGGAAGAAACAGCATAATTTTCAAGAGCAATATGCCATTATGTCTTAAAAGAAAAGTGTTTGATCAATGCATCCTTCCAGTACTTACGTATGGTGCAGAGACGTGGACCTTAACTAAAAGAGACATACAAAGGCTGCAGACAACTCAAAGCAGCATGGAGAGGTGCATACTTGGTGTAACCAGGAGATATAAGAAGAGGAACTCGTGGATCCGAAAAATGACAAGAGTGGAAGACATCATGATCAGAGTTAAATCCCTGAAATGGCAATGGGCTGGACATACTGCCAGAAGGACAGATCATCGATCGACAGCCGAAATTTTAGATTGGATTCCAAGGGACAGGAAAAGACCCAGAAGAAGACCATATGGGAGATGGGTGGATGAAATTCGAAAGTATGCAGGGGTGACATGGAGGAGACTGGCACAAGACAGACCGTTGTGGAGGAAACTTGGGGAGACCTTCGTCCAGCAGTGGATTGATAATGGTTGACAATGATGATGATGATGATGATATCATCATCAACTTGTGCCAGTCTCCTCCATGTCACCCCTGCATACTTTCGAATTTCATCCACCCATCTGCCATGTGGTCTTCTTCTGGGTCTTTTCCTGTCCCTTGGAATCCAATCTAAAATTTCGGCTGTCCATCGATGATCTGTCCTTCTGGCAGTATGTCCAGCCCATTGCCATTTCAGGGATTTAACTCTGATCATGTTGTCTTCCACTCTTGTCATTTTTCGGATCCACGAGTTCCTCTTTCTTATCTCTCCTGGTTACACCAAGTATGCACCTCTCCATGCTGCTTTGAGTTGTCTGCAGCCTTTGTATGTCTCTTTTAGTTAAGGTCCACGTCTCTGCACCATACGTAAGCACTGGAAGGATGCATTGATCAAACACTTTTCTTTTAAGACATAATGGCATATTGCTCTTGCAAATTATGCTGTTTCTTCCAAAAGCTCTCCAGGCAAGTTTTGTACGCCGATTAATTTCTTCATCAATGTGACCCTCACTTGATATCTGCTGTCCAAGATAAAGGTATGTGTCTGTTATCTCCAGCTTTTCTCCATCATTCGATAAATCTTCATTTCGTGTAAAAGCATTGAACATCACTTTTGTCTTCTGAAAGTTCATTTTTAATCCCACTTCTTTACTCTTGTCAGCAAGTTCCTGGATCATACTCTGCAGCTCTGATGGGCTAGTTGCAAAAATGACTACGTCTTCAGCAAAACGAAGGTGGGTTAGATAATCTCCATTAATCTTTATCCCCTTGTTTTCCCAGCTCAGTGACTGAAAAACACCCTCCAATGTGGCATTAAAGAGCTTCGGAGATATGGTGTCACCTTGTCTCACTCCCTTTCCAATTTTTATGTGTGTTGTGTTTTCAAACAGCCTAATCTTTGCACTTGCATTTTCATAGATGTTATTAATAATATTAATGTATGCATCTTCAATACCGCAGGTTTTCAGAGCCATTGTAACTGCTGATGGTTTCACCGAGTCAAAGGCTTTTTCATAATCGATAAAAGCCATGCACAATGGAAGTTCATATTCCCTCGCTCTTTCAATTAGTTCTCTCAGCACATGGATATGATCTATTGTGCTGTAGCCACTCCTGAATCCAGCTTGTTCTCTCGGTTGAACCATGTCCAGTGTTACCTTCAAGCGATGTGAAAGAACTTTAGTGAAGATTTTGTAAACTACTGATAGGAGGCTGATAGGTCTGTAGTTTCCGAGATCCTCAATGTCACCTTTCTTATGTAGCAGGATCATTGTAGCGGTGTTCCAATCCTCAGGAATCTTTCCTTCATTAAATTATCGAGTGAAAATTTGGGCGAGTACTGTTTCGATTTCTCCACTTGCTTCTTGTATGATGTCTACAGTAATTCCATCTTCTCCTGGAGCTTTTCCCCGCTTCATGTTCTTGATTGCATGTGCAACTTCTGCTGGAAGGACTGGAGGAACTCTGGTACTGGTATCTTTCATGATGTCTGGAGTGCATGTATCATCCCTTTCATATAATTTGGAGTAGAAATCTTTCACTCTTGTCAAAATTTCGCCTCTATTTCTTGTTACAGAACCATCTTCTTTTCTCAGTGCCATAATCTGTTTTCTTCCCTTACTGAGATGTCCCTTTGCTATCTTTAGGCTTTGCTTGTTTTCAATTGCTTTCCTCACTAGTTCACAGTTGAATTTTCTTACGTCTTCAGTGATACTTTTTCGTACTGTCTTGCATAGCTCTATATATTCCACTTTGGAAGTCACATCTTCTTTAGTTGTCCTCATCTCTCTTCTTTTTTGCATTAACATTTTCGTTTTTCCTGATAATTTATTTACATGCAACTTGTTCTTAGACCCAGCTAATTTTGTTGCTGTTTCCATAAGAGCTTTGGTTACTTTTCTGTTAACTTCAGAGATGTCCACTTCTTCCGATGTAAGGCCTTCTAAAGCAGAGAACCTGTTCTTCAGTTCCAACTTGAAGGTATTATGGTGTTTTTTAAGGTTGGTTATGTCAATAGATTTTGTTTGTCTTATGAGCTTGCCACGTTCAAGTTTAGTGTTGAGGTGCATCTTACATCTCACCAATCTATGGTCACTACCTGTGTTGAACTTGTTCAGCACACTGCAGTCTTCTATGACGAATTTTTTGTTACACATAATAAAATCAATTTCACTCGTCGTCCAATTTGGATGTCTCCATGTCCATTTCCTGTGTGGCTTTTTCTTGAAGAAGGAGTTCAAGATGAAAAACCCTTCTGCCTCTGCAAACTCAACGAGAGTATTTCCACGCTGGTTTCTGTTGCCGTGACCGAATTTACCTATTGAAGTTTCATTCTGTTGCCGTTGCCCTATTTTTGCATTGAAATCTCCCATAATTATCTTCAAGTGCTGCTTACCTTTATTATTTAGATGACAAATTTCCTCATAAAATTCTTCAATTTCTTCTTCAGGATGACTTGTGGTGGGTGCATAAGTTTGAATAATCTGAGCCTGATATCTTTTCGAGAGTTAAAAAAAAAGAGTTGCCAATCAATTTATCTGTTGAATCACGTTACGGAAAAGTTTCATGTATGCCCAGAACATACAAAAAGCGGTTTTCCGGAAAAAATATAAACATATGAAAGCATCGGCTTTCTTACATTTGAAATAAAACTTGTGAACGGTTTGCAATTCGAATACATGCATTATGCTTTAAAACGAGACAAATTCATTTTTCTTTTCCTTGGAAATATCACGATATATATATATATATCATATATATATATATATCGTGATATTTCCAAGGAAAAGAAAAAATGAATTTGTCTCGTTTTAAAGCATAATGCATGTATTCGAATTGCAAACCGTTCACAAGTTTTATTTCAAATGTAAGAAAGCCGATGCTTTCATATGTTTATATTTTTTCCGGAAAACCGCTTTTTGTATGTTCTGGGCATAAATGAAACTTTTCCGTAACGTGATTCAACTGATAAATTGATTGGCAACTCTTTTTTTTTTTTTTTTTTTTTTTTTTGGTAAATTTTTAATTTATTAGCTTCCTTTTAGCAGGCCAGTGTGTATCAGAAAATGTACTGATAGATTACTTTTCTACTACCACGATTGCCCACCAACCTGTACACTTGTCATACACTCATTTAAACACATACACTCACATTAAAAAATTAAATTTGCATTTTTAATTAGGCATAATATATGCTGTACTGCGTATTTAGCATAGATATAATATTTGCGAAATTTTGTAAAATTTATGTTGCCAAAAATGTAGAAGTTTTTAGAAATTGTAAGCAGTGGGAAAAAAGGGTTATAAAAAATAATGTTTATAAAATGACAATTTAATTTGTTTTTAACTGCATGGAACCTAAGAATAGTAAGAAGTAAATAATTATGCAACGAATGCTTACTGTCTTCCCAACGCGAAGAATAAATAAGATGAATAAACAAATGAATAAATGAAGACGTATCCGCTTAATTTGTTATGAATGCAAGTAGAAGGCCATGATATTAGAGAGATGAGTTCTCTCCGTTTATGACGTCACACTCATATTACACAAGGAGGTTAGAACAATACTTCTGGAGATGCCCTGGTCCTTTAACCGTGAAGCCGCAAGGTGTTGGAATTTGCCATTGTTTACATGATACCTATGTAATTTAATCTGTTTGCATTTTGGAATTGCGTGGTTTTCGGTTGCAGAGACCTTGTTATAGCTTTCCTCGAATTTTGCTTTCTAAAAAAACTATCTATAATGACATTATAATCAACCTTCTCTGATATATCACTATTATGCAACACAACAAAAGCTCTAACAACTTTTTTTGCTTAATAGACCCTTTATTAATAACAAGTTAGTAAAATCATGCAATGCATTGATTATGATACGCTTTCCAACATACCAGAAATTATTACTCAAGTTATGAGGATAATGGCTGTGGAATAAATCTGGCTCCTGTTTCCTGACCTTTAACCCCATTTCGATGATATTCAACAGAACCGGTTCAGTACACCTCAAGAATAACATACTAAAGTTTTGTCGCAATGGAAGCAGTTTTACGCAAGTTATGAGAATAATGGCTGTGGAATAAATCTTGCTTTTGTGCAATGACCTTTGACCATATTTCGTTGATATTCAACAGAGCCGGTTCACTATACCTCCGGAACAACATAATAACGTTTTGTCGCAATCGAAGCATTTTTTGGTAAGTTATCATGCACAAGGGCAAGGGAATGGATCCACTCCAGTGTCCTGACCATTGACCCCATTTCGCCCATTTTTAATAGGGTTCGTCCCCAGTGGCTTCCTACCACATACTAAAATTTCATCGAAATCGAACCATTTTTACGCAAGTTATGACGCATAAGGGCAATGGAACAAATCCCGCTCTTATGTCCTGCCTGACCCTTGACATCATTTCGCCCATTTTCAATAGGGTTCATCCCCAGGTGGTTCCTTACCAAATACTAAATTTTCATCGAAATCGAACCATATTTACGCATGTTATGACGCATAAAGGCAATGGAATGGATCCCGCTTTTATGTCCTGAAGTTTGACCCCATTCCACCCATTCTTAATAGGTTTCGTTCCCAGGTGGTTTCTTACCACATACCAAAATTTCATCGAAATCGAACCATTTTTACGCAAGTTATGACGCATAAGGGCAATGGAATAAATCCCGCTCTTATGCCCCTGCCTGAACTTTGACCCCAATTTGCCAATTTTCAATAGGGTTCGTGCCCAGTAGTTTCCTACCACATACTGAAATTTCATCGAAATCGAACCATATTTACGCATGTTATGGCGCATAAAGGCAATGAAATGGATCCCGCTCTTATGACGCGACCTTTGACCCCATTTCACCCATTTTCAATAGGGTTCGTCCCGTGGTGGTCCCCTACCACATACTAAAATTTCATCTAAATCGAACCATATTTACGCAGGTTATGACGCATAAGGGCAATTGGATGGATCCTGCTCTTATGGCGTGACCTTTGACCCCACTTCACTCATTTTCAATAGGGTTCGTCCCCTGGTGGTCCCCTACCACATACTAAAATTTTATTGAAATCGAACCATTTTTACGTGAGTTATCGTGCCGACAGACAGACGAACGGACTGACAGACGGACGGAAAAAGCTGGAGCATATACGCTTCTTCAACCTACGGTTGGAAAGCGCAAAAAAAGCCTTTCCCCAGTACAAACAGCTGTCGCGTTTGGAAGTTCACGTCGGAGATGATGCCGGAGAGTGTTTAATATCGGGTTGCGTAGTAGCAAGGACGGTTTACGGGTGACAAGAAGTTCGGGTCCTGTGTCGATAGCACAGACGGCTCCGCAGTCCATAAAACATTCCATTTACCAGCCCTACAGAAGTCCCAAGCCACATTGTTATAGCGGAATAAACTGTTCGTATTTGTTAGTGTTAAAAAAAGACATATATTCTATTTTCCTTCGAGTGCATGATTCTACTTCGGGAAACGAACCAAAACAAAATTACGTGACGGCTCTTACTGGATCGCGGCTATATTGAGAAAGAGCTAGAAAGGGGCGAGGGTTGTTACACCCACCTTAACAACAACAAAAGGCAACGGAATTCAAACATATAGCACCCTATGATGATAGCAACATCAAATAAATGAGGACTGCTTCCTTGCAGTGCATATACCAGTTTTGTTTTTCATTTTTAAGGCAGTAAGGCGATCTCACGTACTCAACGATATACTTAGAAATACATCACTAAGTCGTATTCACCTCGTAATCTTCTTCCGTAATGAAAATAAAACAGGGCTGCAGGGTTTTAAGATTGTTGATTGTAAGTTTTGGAATTGAAGCTTTTGCACCCACCTGTTTCTTGCACACTTACAGATCAAATTTCTTCCTCAAAATGTTCAGGAGGTGCAAGTTGCTTACATTCAGATATGAAGGCGCAGTTGTATAGTCCGTCAAACTAAAGAACTGCTGCCTTCGCCTACATTAATGAGATTCGCAAATTTGCTTTGGTTGGATGGATAAGATACGGATGCCATTCACATTTATTGAAGGTCCGATCTCAGAAACAGTTGGGAAAAGCTGAACAAATACATAGTTTAATTGTGCCTCCATCCTAGAAATGACATTGGGCTATGGCGTTAAACTGTTTTGTCGAGCAGTGCATGCTTATATGTATATATATATATAGTAAAGTTTTTATGAGGAAATTCATATATAGTTTTTATGAGGAAATTCGTCATCTAAATAATAAAGGTAAGCAGCACTTGAAGATAATTATGGGAGATTTCAATGCAAAAATAGGGCAACGACAACAGAATGAAACTTCAGTAGGTAAATTCGGTCACGGCAACAGAAACCAGCGTGGAAATACTCTCGTTGAGTTTGCAGAGGCAGAAGGATTTTTCATCTTGAACTCCTTTTTCAAGAAAAAGCCACACAGGAAATGGACATGGAGACATCCAATTGGGACGACAAGTGAAATTGATTTTATTATGTGTAACAAAAAATTCGTCATCGAAGACTGCAGTGTGCTGAACAAGTTCAACACAGGTAGTGACCATAGATTGGTGAGATGTAAGATGCACCTCAACACTAAACTGGAACGTGGCAAGCTCATAAGACAAACAAAATGTATTGACATAACCAACCTTAAAAAACACCATAATACTTTCAAGTTGGAACTAAAGAACAGATTCTCTGCTTTAGAAGGCCTAACATCGGAAGAAGTGGATATTTCGGAAGTTAACAGAAAAGTAACCAAAGCTCTTATGGAAACAGCAACAAAATTAGCTGGGTCTAAGAACAAGTTGCATGTGAACAAATTATCAGGAAAAACGAAAATGTTAATGCAAAAAAGAACAGAGATGAGGACAACTAAAGAAGATGTGACTTCCAAAGTGGAATATATAGAGCTATGCAAGACAACACGAAAAAGTATCACTGAAGACGTAAGGAAATTCAACTGTGAGCTAGTGAGGAAAGCAATTGAAAACAACCAAAGCCTTAAGATAGCAAAGGGACATCTCAGTAAGGAAAGAAAACAGATTATGGCTCTGAGAAAAGAAGATGGTTCTATAACAAGAAATAGAGGCGAAATTTTGACAAGAGTGAAAGATTTCTACTCCAAATTATATGAAAGGGATGATACATGTACTCCAGACATCATGAAAGGTACCAGAGTTCTTCCAGTCCTCCCAGCAGAAGTTGCTCATGCAATCAAGAACATGAAGCGGGGGAAAGCTCCAGGAGAAGATGGAATTACTATAGACATCATACAAGAAGCAAGTGGAGAGATTGAAACAGTACTCGCCCAAATTTTCTCTCGATACCTTAATGAAGGGAAGATTCCTGAGGATTGGAACAATGCTACAATGATCCTGCTACATAAAAAAGGTGACTATGAGGATCTCAGGAACTACAGACCTATCAGCCTCCTATCAGTGGTTTATAAAATCTTTACTAAAGTTCTTTCACACCGCTTGAAGGTAACACTGGACATGGCTCAACCGAGAGAACAAGCTGGATTCAGGAGTGGCTACAGCACAATAGATCATATCCACGTACTGAGAGAACTAATTGAAAGAGCGAGGGAATATGAACTTCCATTGTGCATGGCTTTTATCGATTATGAAAAAGCCTTTGATTCGGTGAAACCATCAGCAGTTACCACGGCTCTGAAATCCTGCGGTATTGAAGATGCATACATTAATATTATTAATAACATCTATGAAAATGCAAGTGCAAAGATTCGGCTGTTTGAAAATACAACACACATAAAAATTGGAAAGGGAGTGAGACAAGGTGACACCATATCTCCGAAGCTCTTTAATGCCACATTGGAAAATGTCTTTCAATCACTGAACTGGGAAAACAAAGGGATAAAGATTAATGGAGATTATCTAACCCACCTTCGTTTTGCTGATGACATAGTCATTTTTGCAACTAGCCCATCAGAGCTGCAGAGTATGATCCAGGAACTTGCTGACAAGAGTAAAGAAGTGGGATTAAAAATGAACTTTCAGAAGACAAAAGTGATGTTCAATGCTTTTAAAAGAAATGAAGATTTATCGATTGATGGAGAAAAACTGGAGATAACAGATACGTACGTTTATCTTGGACAGCAGATATCAAGTGAGGGTCACATTGATGAAGAAATTAATCGGCGTACAAAACTTGCCTGGAGAGCTTTTGGAAGAAACAGCATAATTTTCAAGAGCAATATGCCATTATGTCTTAAAAGAAAAGTGTTTGATCAATGCATCCTTCCAGTGCTTACGTATGGTGCAGAGACGTGGACCTTAACTAAAAGAGACATACAAAGGCTGCAGACAACTCAAAGCAGCATGGAGAGGTGCATACTTGGTGTAACCAGGAGAGATAAGAAGAGGAACTCGTGGATTCGAAAAATGACAAGAGTGGAAGACATCATGATCAGAGTTAAATCCCTGAAATGGCAATGGGCTGGACATACTGCCAGAAGGACAGACCATAGATGGACAGCCGAAATTTTAGATTGGATTCCAAGGGACAGGAAAAGACCCAGAAAAAGACCACATGGGAGATGGGTGGATGAAATTCGTAAATATGCGGGAGTGACATGGAGGAGACTGGCACAAGACAGACCGTTGTGGAGGAAATTTGGGGAGACCTTCATCCAGCAGTGGATTGATAATGGTTGACAATGATGATGATGATGATATAGTAAAGAGCAAAGCCGAATACATAAGAAAAAACTTTACAATTCAAAACGAAAGTTGCAAAACAACCTGAAGATCAAAACGCGCAACGCAGCTGTTATGAAAATTCAGAATTCACATTCTATTAAGAAGAAACTGAAGCTAAAAAATTTTTTTAACTCATACTAAGTACAACATAGAAAAGGTTATGTATTGAACGGTGTGAGTAAAAAAAAAAAAAAAAAAAAGGAACAACTGAATGCAGAAAGTGTCGAGAATACTGAGCCTTGGCTTTATCAAGGACCAGCAAAAACTCTGCATTTTCTCACTTCCGCAAAGACCTATTTGGAAATGGGTTTCTGCAAAGTCATGGATGCAAGTAATTTACCAACCTAAAAATATAAATATATATGTCATGTCCTCCGCAGAGCTGTATGACCTAGCTCCAGTTAACAACCCAGATTGCATCCATAAATCTCCTGGCCCGACCCATGCTCTTCATCTGTTACTATTAAACAGAAAGAAGATGATTATAGAAAACTCAAATTGTAAGAGTGACATAATGAACTAGAAATAATGTTCAGTTATTAACAAATAGTCAAGTTCGCCTGAGAGAGAATTTAAACCTGAATATCAATACAAAAGTATTACAAGTTCTTAACAATTTTAAAGCACAGATTCTTGAAAGAAAACTGGATTATAAAAACCCCCTACTCCACTACTTCTGACTACACAAAAACGAGAATAAAATAAAGACAATAATAAACTAAAGAAATGCTTTGTGAAGGTTATGTTACATAAACAATTAGTTGCAATATGTACAAAGTATTTCAGAAGTGCTTTAAGTGCATAATTAAGTAGTTAATAAGTCCTTAACTGCATTGAAAATACAGCGCAGACTACAAGTACGACGAAACGGGCGGTTGCTTAGCCTTAGTTCCCTAAAAAACGCGCAAAAATACCAAGAAAAGTAAGAGTTAAAATACGCAAAAAAGTTGATAGACTTGCTAGTGCCTAAAAACTTAAAGCAAGAAAAGAAAAAATGTTCAAGAAGTTCAAATATTGAACCCGGAATACCTTAAAACCAAAAGACAAAGAAGAGAGCCTTACCTCTTATGCAACTTTGCTACTTTCACACTTGAGGAAACATGGCCGACTTTTCTTCCCAAACTTCCAAACACCCCTGCCCCTCCCAGTTCGCTGGGGGCAGCGCAGGTGGGGCTGAGGGCCTCCACACTCTGAAAAAATCCTACTCGCGGAGAATTTTAACCGGAGAAAAAATATATATAATTAAGATTGTGGACCTGTATGATCAGAAAGAGTAGAATAAACTCTCCAGAATACATGAGAAATATCATGAAATACACAAGTAGCGTATTTAATAATCTTTGCATGTATTTAATCACCTTAGTGAGCTTCTATAGACTATTCAGAATCCTATTAATTTTAATGTTATTCCTTTCAAAGTAATTAAATATCTACACTGGAATAATAACATATCCACCAAAGTAATTGAGAATGTACTGATTTCTCAGGTGCTTAGAATTTCAAGAATTTGCAGCAACAATTTAGACTTCAATTACCACATTAATATACTTTTAGACAGTTTTCTAGAGAACAAAATTCCTACTTCTTTCATTAAAAGAACTTTAAGAAAAATTATTCTGAATAATAAAGTAAGGTTGACAGATCTGCTTTAATTTTCTACACAGTTAATAATATGATTCTGACCACTGAAAGCCTTTTGGAAGTTGGCTAGAGGATGGTATTACCTACTAAAAGGAACCTTAGTGCTATGGATAAGAAGGTCCTATTAAAAATAAAAAATTAAATAATATAGATAAAATCACAAAAAAAACTTAAAAATCTGTTTATATAAGAAAATAAAAATAAATATAAAAGAAAACTAGTTATTCACTCACCAGAATAGCTATACTAAAAATAGAAAAACTAACATTAAAATTAATAGGATTCTGAATTGTCTATAGAAGCTCACTAAGGTGATTAAATACATGCAAAGATTATTAAATACACTACTTGTGTATTTCATGATATTTCTCATGTATTCTGGAGAGTTTATTCTACTCTTTCTGATCATACAGGTCCACAATCTTAATTATATATATTTTTTCACCGGTTAAAATTCTCCGCGAGTAGGATTTTTTCAGAGTGTGGAGGCCCTCAGCCCCACCCGCGCTGCCCCCAGCGAACTGGGAGGGGCAGGGGTGTTTGGAAGTTTGGGAAGAAAAGTCGGCCATGTTTCCTCAAGTGTGAAAGTAGCAAAGTTGCATAAGAGGTAAGGCTCTCTTCTTTGTCTTTTGGTTTTAAGGTATTCCGGGTTCAATATTTGAACTTCTTGAACATTTTTCTTTTCTTGCTTTAAGTTTTTAGAAGCACTAGCAAGTCTATCAACTTTTTTGCGTATTTTAACTCTTACTTTTCTTGGTATTTTTGCGCGTTTTTTAGGGAACTAAGGCTAAGCAACCGCCCGTTTCGTCGTACTTGTAGTCTGCGCTGTATTTTCAATGCAGTTAAGGACTTATTAACTACTTAATTATGCACTTAAAACACTTCTGAAATACTTTGTACATATTGCAACTAATTGTTTATGTAACATAACCTTCACAAAGCATTTCTTTAGTTTATTATTGTCTTTATTTTATTCTCGTTTTTGTGTAGTCAGAAGTAGTGGAGTAGGGGGTTTTTATAATCCAGTTTTCTTTCAAGAATCTGTGCTTTAAAATTGTTAAGAACTTGTAATACTTTTGTATTGATATTCAGGTTTGAATTCTCTCTCAGGCGAACTTGACTATTTGTTAATAACTGAACATTATTTCTAGTTCATTATGTCACTCTTACAATTTGAGTTTTCTATAATCATCTTCTTTCTGTTTAATAGTAACAGATGAAGAGCATGGGTCGGGCCAGGAGATTTATGGATGCAATCTGGGTTGTTAACTGGAGCTAGGTCATACAGCTCTGCGGAGGACATGACATATATATTTATATTTTTAGGTTGGTAAATTACTTGCATCCATGACTTTGCAGAAACCCATTTCCAAATAGGTCTTTGCGGAAGTGAGAAAATGCAGAGTTTTTGCTGGTCCTTGATAAAGAAAAGGCTCAGTATTCTCGACACTTCTGCATTCAGTTGTTCCTTTTTTTTTTTTTTTTTCTTTTTACTCACACCGGTCAATACATAACCTTTTCTATGTTGTACTTAGTATGAGTTAAAAAATTTTTTAACTTCAGTTTCTTCTTAATAGAATATATATCATCATCATCATCATCATTGTCAACCATTATCAATCCACTGCTGGACGAAGGTCTCCCAAAGTTTCCTCCACAACGGTCTGTCTTGTGCCAGTCTCCTCCATGTCACCCCTGCATACTTTCGAATTTCATCCACCCATCTCCCATGTGGTCTTCTTCTGGGTCTTTTCCTGTCCCTTGGAATCCAATCTAAAATTTCGGCTGTCCATCGATGGTCTGTCCTTCTGGCAGTATGCCCAGCCCATTGCCATTTCAGGGATTTAACTCTGATCATGATGTCTTCCACTCTTGTCATTTTTCGAATCCACGAGTTCCTCTTCTTATCTCTCCTGGTTACAACAAGTATGCACCTCTCCATGCTGCTTTGAGTTGTCTGCAGCCTTTGTATGTCTCTTTTAGTTAAGGCCCACGTCTCTGCACCATACGTAAGCACTGGAAGGATGCATTGATCAAACACTTTTCTTTTAAGACATAATGGCATATTGCTCTTAAAAATTATGCTGTTTCTTCCAAAAGCTCTTCAGGCAAGTTTTGTACGCCGATTAATTTCTTCACCAATGTGACCCTCACTTGATATCTGCTGTCCAAGATAAACGTACGTGTCTGTTATCTCCAGCTTTTCTCCATCAATCGATAAATCTTTCTTTCTTGTAAAAGCACTGAACATCACTTTTGTCTTCTGAAAGTTCATTTTTAATCCCACTTCTTTACTCTTGTCAGCAAGTTCCTGGATCATACTCTGTAGCTCTGATGGGGTAGTTGCAAAAATGACTATGTCATCAGCAAAACGAAGGTGGGTTAGATAATCTCTATTAATCTTTATCCCTTTGTTTTCCCAGTTCAGTGATTGAAAGACATTTTCCAATGTGGCGTTAAAGAGCTTCGGAGATATGGTGTCACCTTGTCTCAATCCTTTTCCAATTTTTATGTGTGTTGTATTTTCAAACAGCCGAATCTTTGCACTTGCATTTTCATAGATGTTATTAAAAATATTTATGTATGCATCTTCAATACCGCAGGATTTCAGAGCCATTGCAACTGCTGATGGTTTCACCGAATCAAAGGCTTTTTCATAATCGATAAAAGCCATGCACAATGGAAGTTCATATTCCCTCGCTCTTTCAATTAGTTCTCTCAGTACGTGGATATGATCTATTGTGCTGTAGCCGCTCCTGAATCCAGCTTGTTCTCTCGGTTGAGCCATGTCCAGTGTCACCTTCAAGCGGTGTGAAAGAACTTTAGTGAAGATTTTATAAACCACTGATAGGAGGCTGATAGGTCTGTAGTTCCTGAGATCCTCAATGTCACCTTTTTTATGTAGCAAGATCATTGTAGCGTTGTTCCAATCCTCAGGAATTTTCCCTTCATTAAGGCATCGAGTGAAAATTTGGGCGAGTACTGTTTCGATTTTTCCACTTGCTTCTTGTATGATGTCTACAGTAATTCTATCTTCTCCTGGAGCTTTTCCCCGCTTCATGTTCTTGATTGCATGTGCAACTTCTGCTGGAAGGACTGGAAGAACTCTGGTACTGGTACCTTTCATGATGTCTGGAGTACATGTATCATCCCTTTCATATAATTTGGAGTAGAAATCTTTCACTCTTGTCAAAATTTCGCCTCTATTTCTTGTTACAGAACCATCTTCTTTTCTCGGTGCCATAATCTGTTTTTTCCCCTTACTGAGATGTCTCTTTGCTATCTTTAGGCTTTGGTTGTTTTCAATTGCTTTCCTTACTAGTTCACAGTTGAATTTCCTTACGTCTTCAGTTATACTTTTTCGTATCGTAAATTCGTGTATATATATATATATATATATATGCAGCGTGGAAATACTCTCGTTGAGTTTGCAGAGGCAGAAGGGTTTTTCATCTTGAACTCCTTCTTCAAGAAAAAGCCACAAAGGAAATGGACATGGAGACATCCAAATGGGACGACAAGTGAAATTGATTTTATTATGTGTAACAAAAAATTCGTCATAGAAGACTGCAGTGTGCTAAACAAGTTCAACACAGGTAGTGACCATAGATTGGTGAGATGTAAGATGCACCTCAACACTAAACTTGAACGTGGCAAGCTCATAAGACAAACAAAATCTATTGACATAACCAACCTTAAAAAACACCATAATACCTTCAAGTTAGAACTGAAGAACAGGTTCTCTGCTTTAGAAGGCCTAACATCAGAAGAAGTGGACATCTCTGAAGTTAACAGAAAAGTAACCAAAGCTCTTATGGAAACAGCAACAAAATTAGCTGGGTCTAAGAACAAGTTGCATATGAACAAATTATCAGGAAAAACCAAAATGTTGATGCAAAAAAGAAGAGAGATGAGGACAACTAAAGAAGATGTGACTTCCAAAGTGGAATATATAGAGCTATGCAAGAGAGTAAGAAAAAGTATCACTGAAGACGTAAGGAAATTCAACTGTGAACTAGTGAGGAAAGCAATTGAAAACAACCAAAGCCTAAAGATAGCAAAGGGACATCTCAGTAAGGGAAGAAAACAGATTATGGCACTGAGAAAAGAAGATGGTTCTGTAACAAGAAATAGAGGCGAAATTTTGACAAGAGTGAAAGATTTCTACTCCAAATTATATGAAAGGGATGATATATGCACTCCAGACATCATGAAAGATACCAGTACCAGAGTTCCTCCAGTCCTTCCAGCAGAAGTTGCACATGCAATCAAGAACATGAAGCGAGGAAAAGCTCCAGGAGAAGATGGAATTACTGTAGACATCATACAAGAAGCAAGTGGAGAAATCGAAACAGTACTCGCCCAAATTTTCACTCGATGCCTTAATGAAGGAAAGATTCCTGAGGATTGGAACACCGCTACAATGATCCTGCTACATAAGAAAGGTGACATTGAGGATCTCGGAAACTACAGACCTATCAGCCTCCTATCAGTAGTTTATAAAATCTTCACTAAAGTTCTTTCACACCGCTTGAAGGTAGCACTAGACATGGCTCAACCGAGAGAACAAGCTGGATTCAGGAGTGGCTACAGCACAATAGATCATATCCACGTGCTGAGAGAACTAATTGAAAGAGCGAGGGAATATGAACTTCCATTGTGCATGGCTTTTATCGATTATGAAAAAGCCTTTGATTCGGTGAAACCATCAGCAGTTACAATGGCTCTGAAAACCTGCGGTATTGAAGATGCATACATTAATATTATTAATAACATCTATGAAAATGCAAGTGCAAAGATTAGGCTGTTTGAAAATACAACACACGTAAAAATTGGAAAGGGAGTGAGACAAGGTGACACCATATCTCCGAAGCTCTTTAATGCCACATTGGAGGGTGTTTTTCAGTCGTTGAGCTGGGAAAACAAGGGGATAAGGATTAATGGAGATTATCTAACCCACCTTCGTTTTGCTGATGACGTAGTCATTTTTGCAACTACCCCATCAGAGCTGCAGAGTATGATCCAGGAACTTGCTGACAAGAGTAAAGAAGTGGGATTAAAAATGAACTTTCAGAAGAAAAAAGTGATGTTCAATGCTTTTACAAGAAATGAAGATTTATCGATTGATGGAGAAAAGCTGGAGATAACAGACACGTACGTTTATCTTGGACAGCAGATATCAAGTGAGGGTCACATTGATGAAGAAATTAATCGGCGTACAAAACTTGCCTGGAGAGCTTTTGGAAGAAACAGCATAATTTTCAAGAGCAATATGCCATTATGTCTTAAAAGAAAAGTGTTTGATCAATGCATCCTTCCAGTGCTTACGTATGGTGCAGAGACGTGGACCTTAACTAAAAGAGACATACAAAGGCTGCAGACAACTCAAAGCAGCATGGAGAGGTGCATGCTTGGTGTAACCAGGAGAGATAAGAAGAGGAACTCGTGGATCCGAAAAATGACAAGAGTGGAAGACATCATGATCAAAGTTAAATCCCTGAAATGGCAATGGGCTGGACATACTGCCAGAAGGACAGATCATCGATGGACAGCCGAAATTTTAGATTGGATTCCAAGGGACAGGAAAAGACCCAGAAGAAGACCACATAGGAGATGGGTGGATGAAATTCGAAAGTATGCAGGGGTGACATGGAGGAGACTGGCACAAGACAGACCGTTATACATCATCATCATCATTGTCAACCATTATCAATCCACTG
The DNA here is from genome assembly GCA_039090855.1 of Macrothele yani. Lineage (NCBI taxonomy): Eukaryota > Metazoa > Arthropoda > Arachnida > Araneae > Macrothelidae > Macrothele > Macrothele yani. The sequence goes on from CM077002.1 coordinate 138,124,011, forward strand.
CTGGACGAAGGTCTCCCCAAGTTTCCTCCACAACGGTCTGTATATCATCATCATCATCATCATTGTCAACCATTATCAATCCACTGCTGGACGAAGGTCTCCCCAAGTTTCCTCCACAACGGTCTGTATATCATCATCATCATCATCATCATCATTGTCAACCATTATCAATCCACTGCTGGACGAAGGTCTCCCCAAGTTTCCTCCACAACGGTCTGTCTTGTGCCAGTCTCCTCCATGTCACCCCTGCATACTTTCGAATTTCATCCACCCATCTCCTATGTGGTCTTCTTCTGGGTCTTTTTCTGTCCCTTGAAATCCAATCTAAAATTTCGGCTGTCCATCGATGATCTGTCCTTCTGGCAGTATGTCCAGCCCATTGCCATTTCAGGGATTTAACTCTGATCATGATGTCTTCGACTCTTGTCATTTTTCGGATCCACGAGTTCCTCTTTTAATCTCTCCTGGTTACACCAAGCATGCACCTCTCCATGCTTCGTTGAGTTGTCTGCAGCCTTTGTATGTCTCTTTTAGTTAAGGTCCACGTCTCTGCACCATACGTAAGCACTGGAAGGATGCATTGATCAAACACTTTTCTTTTAAGACATAATGGCATATTGCTCTTGAAAATTATGCTGTTTCTTCCAAAAGCTCTCCAGGCAAGTTTTGTACGCCGATTAATTTCTTCATCAATGTGACCCTCACTTGATATCTGCTGTCCAAGATAAACGTACGTGTCTGTTATCTCCAGCTTTTCTCCATCAATCGATAAATCTTCATTTCTTGTAAAAGCATTGAACATCACTTTCGTCTTCTGAAAGTTCATTTTTAATCCCACTTCTTTACTCTTGTCACCAAGTTCCTGGATCATACTCTGCAGCTCTGATGGGGTAGTTGCAAAAATGACTACATCATCAGCAAAACGAAGGTGGGTTAGATAATCTCCATTAATCTTTATCCCCTTGTTTTCCCAGCTCAGCGACTGAAAAACACCCTCCAATGTGGCATTAAAGAGCTTCAGAGATATGGTGTCACCTTGTCTCACTCCCTTTCCAATTTTTACGTGTGTTGTATTTTCAAACAGCCGCCGAATCTTTGCACTTGCATTTTCATAGATGTTATTAATAATATTAATGTATGCATCTTCAATACCGCATATTTTCAGAGCCATTGTAACTGCTGATGGTTTCACCGAATCAAAGGCTTTTTCATAATCGATAAAAGCCACGCACAATGGAAGTTCATATTCCCTCGCTCTTTCAATTAGTTCTCTCAGCACCTGGATATGATCTATTGTGCTGTAGCCACTCCTGAATCCAGCTTGTTCTCTCGGTTGAGCCATGTCCAGTGTTACCTTCAAGCGGTGTGAAAGACCTTTAGTGAAGATTTTATAAACTACTGATAGGAGGCTGATAGGTCTGTAGTTTCCGAGATCCTCAATGTCACCTTTCTTATGTAGCAGGATCATTGTAGCGGTGTTCCAATCCTCAGGAATCTTTCCTTCATTAAGGCATCGAGTGAAAATTTGGGCAAGTACTGTTTCGATTTCTCCACTTGCTTCTTGTATAATGTTTACAGTAATTCCATCTTCTCCTGGAGCTTTTCCTCGCTTCATGTTCTTGATTGCATGTGCAACTTCTGCTGGAAGGACTGGAGGAACTCTGGTACTGGTATCTTTCATGATGTCTGGAGTGCATATATCATCCCTTTCATATAATTTGGAGTAGAAATCTTTCACTCTTGTCAAAATTTCGCCTCTATTTCTTGTTACAGAACCATCTTCTTTTCTCGGTGCCATAATCTGTTTTTTCCCCTTACTGAGATGTCCCTTTGCTATCTTTAGGCTTTGGTTGTTTTCAATTGCTTTCCTCACTAGTTCACAGTTGAATTTCCTTACGTCTTCAGTGATACTTTTTCTTACTGTTTTGCATAGCTCTATATATTCCACTTTGGAAGTCACATCTTCTTTAGTTGTCCTCATCTCTCTTCTTTTTTGCATCAACATTTTGGTTTTTCCTGATAATTTGTTCACATGCAACTTGTTCTTAGACCCAGCTAATTTTGTTGCTGTTTCCATAAGAGCTTTGGTTACTTTTCTGCTAACTTCAGAGATGTCCACTTCTTTCGATGTTAGGCCTTCTAAAGCAGAGAACCTGTTCTTCAGTTCTAACTTGAAGGTATTATGGTGTTTTTTAAGGTTGGTTATGTCAATAGATTTTGTTTGTCTTATGAGCTTGCCACGTTCAAGTTTAGTGTTGAGGTGCATCTTACATCTCACCAATCTATGGTCACTACCTGTGTTGAACTTGTTTAGCACACTGCAGTCTTCTATGACGAATTTTTTGTTACACATAATAAAATCAATTTCACTTGTCGTCCCATTTGGATGTCTCCATGTCCATTTCCTGTGTGGCTTTTTCTTGAAGAAGGAGTTCAAGATGAAAAACCCTTCTGCCTCTGCAAACTCAACGAGAGTATTTCCACGCTGGTTTCTGTTGCCATGACCGAATTTACCTACTGAAGTTTCATTCTGTTGCCTTTGCCCTATTTTTGCATTGAAATCTCCCATAATTATTTTCAAGTGCTGCTTACCTTTATTATTTAGATGACAAATTTCCTCATAAAATTCTTCAATTTCTTCTTCAGGATGACTTGTGGTGGGTGCATAAGTTTGAATAATCTGAGCCTGGTATCTTTTCGAGAGTTGGATAACAAGTCGTGCAGCTCTGTCAGAGGAACTTTCAACTTCTACAACTTTATCCTTCAGTTTCTTGTTTATTATAAATCCAACACCACTAGTTCTGCCAGTATCTGTCCCACGATAGTAGAAGAGATGTCCACTTTTCAGTTCGATGAGATCTTCTCCTTTTCTCCTTACCTCACTTAGCCCCACGATGTCCCACTTGATCCTTTGTAGTTCCTCTTCCAATTCAAGAAGCCTTGGATCAGAAGATAGGGAGCGTCCATTGTAAGTAGCCAAGGTCAGCATCAGATGGCAGCCTAGTCCGGTCCTCCGGGGATTCTTAGCACCCTCTGCCTTCATGTCGCACTGGCCACTGCCTTGGCCAGGTACATTCCAGCTGCCGGAGACTGAGGGCCAAGATTTAAGTTGTGGAATCATTTTGGAGGAGTTTGGCCATAACTCACCACGCTGGCCAAGCGGGTTGGTGAGTGTGGGATAGAATTTCCTCTAATCCCGATGGTATAGTTATACCGCTATGGGCGGTCGTCAGAGCCCCTTTAGTGGGAACAGGATGTACCACGAGAAGGCGGGGTTGACATTTGTCAAGGAGAGGCTGTGATGTTACGCATCACCTGACCTTACATCCCATATATATATATATATATATATACATGTACATATATCGTAAATTCGTGTATAAAAAATGCATATGTAACTATTAAATTAGTAATGCATAAATAAATGCATGTATATATTTTTATGCATGATATATATTTAATAGAACGACAGATGGGGCGCAGAAATGCCTAGTTACGCTTCGGCTTTTCACTTAATCGCGTCTTAAATTTAAATCAATTAAATTAATTAATTAACGAAATTTCCCTTGCAACCAATGTAACCCCACGACCTTTAGCTTGACCATGACATTTTCACAGTAGCATTATTATTTAAATGCCGATATTTCCCCCATTTTCGGTAGGTTTTTGAGAATATCCCCCATTCGCCTTGCTGCGGTGAGGAGTATTGAGCAGCGCTGTAGTTGAAAAGTCGTTCTTCTGTTTAGAAGGATTTCTATTTGTGGCCTTTGTTAGGATGAGCAACAGTTTCTCTATGAAGAGGGAGTATGGAAGCCAAACCATTAATTGTTAATCCTCAGCAAGGACAGAGTGAATAATGGATACTACAACAACAATAACAACAAAAGGTTTTCACTACGTTCTAGAAGGTTGTTCTGGTTTATTGGAGCTGTGACTCCATTGTGTGTCAGGCTTCGGAGGCAAACAGAGCATCCTGAGTCAAGAGTAATTATACGAGAGACCAACCGCAGGGCAAGACAAGTTAGTAAAATCATGCAATGCATTGATTATTATAATACGCTTTCCAACATACCAGAAATCATTACTCAAGTTATTACTCAAGTTAGGAGGATAATGGCTGTGGAATAAATCTCATTCCTGTGCCCTGACCTTTGATCCCATTTCGATGATATTCAACAGAACCCGTTCAGTATACCTCCAAAATAACATGATAATGTTTTGCCGCAATCGAACCATTTTTACGCAAGTTATGATGCATAAAGACTATGGAATAGATCCCGCTCCTGTGTCCTAACCTTTGACCCCATTTCGCCCATTTTCAATAGGATTCGTCCCCTACAACATACTAACATTTCATCCAAATCGAATCATTTTTACTTACGTTATGATGCATAATGGCGATGGAAGTGATTCCGCTCCTTTGTCCTGACCTTTAACCACATTTCGCCCATTTTCAATAGGGTTTGTCCCCAAGTGGTCCCCTACCACATACTAAAATTTAATTGAAATCGAACCTTTTTTTATGTTAGTTGTGACGCATAAGAGCAGTGAAATGGATCCCGTTCCTATGTCCTGACCTATGACCCCATTTCGTTCACTTTCAATAGCGTTCCTTCCCAGGTGGTCCCCTACCACATACTAAAATTTCATGAAAATCAAACGACTATTACGCGAGTTATCGTGCGGACTGGCATACGCACACAACGCGTGACGTAATGAGGCAGATGGGAATCGCCACCATCTGCTTGAAAGAGTGTGACGTCATAAAACTTTAATTGGATCCACACACAACGCGTGGCGTAATGAGACAGATTGCGGGACCGCGTGCCAACATCTCAATAGCGAGCTTGTGACAGGAGAGCACTCTTCGATCAGGGTCAGACCACCACCTATGCCTCTGGGCAACGTTCGTGACTGCCACGGGAGGAGCCTCAGGTTCGACCCCAGGCAGGTACGTACGCTCGATCCACTAAATACCCGCCGTGCGTCGGATGGGCACGTTAAGCCGTCGGACCCCGGGTACTGCCCCCCCCGGTAATAAATAAGGGCGTCTTCTTCCCCCTTTCCATTTCGCTTCCGTGTAACTTTCCTATCGGGCACTCTAGCCCAAATCTCCTAGTTTCCCATTTCTAAGGGTTGTTTAAGACCTGTGGTCAGACACTCCCTTCCTAAAATTCTGTACATATGATCATTCGATCATTCAGCTCGAGCGACTAATCCGAATTCCGGGCTTCCAAGCATCCGGGTTTTTAAAGAGTTGAATTTCGGGAGAGAGCAGAGTTTTTCCTTTTTCGAAGAACACAACAGGCCAAAGATCAGAAAAATATAATAAAAAAAAAAAAAAAAAAATATATATATATATATATATATATTAGGGCAGAAATTCCAGTGACGATATAAAATGTCCCTGGCCGATTCTGAATAGAACAAGGGGGCTCCGGATAGCTTAGTGGTCAACGTTCGTGACTGCCACGGAGATATCTCAGGTTCCATCCCAGCCAGGTGCGAACGCTCGAGCTACTAAATAGCTGCCGCGCGTCGGATGGGCACTACCTCCCTTCCGTATCACTTTCCTGTCGGGCACTCTATCCCAAATATCCCAGCTTAATATTTCTAAGGGCTTCTAAGACCTAGGATTAAACACTCCCTTCCTAAAATCTTCTGATCTCATCTGAATCGACCAATTGATGTAATTAGACACGGTAGTATTGCTTCATATTTCTCTTAGCCGTAGCAACTACAATAGTTCCTGTACGCGACTCTCATTTTCTTTTCACACCTCTGTCTCACTTTGCTGTCTGGGTCTCTTCCCTGCATTCTCGCTATTACCGGCTGGACCTACGGCGTCACGGTTAAATCCTGGGCTCGGTATGCTTCGGAAAGAAAAAATTTCCACCTTATTAAACCCGTTAGTGGTTATGAAATCGTTATGTAATTTGCAAAGCAGGGAGTAAAAATGCCGATTATTAGAGGCATCGGTGCTACCTGAAGAACAGAAACAGATTAATAAATCATTTCACACAATTTTTTTTATTATTTTTGTTTGTTTTTCTTCTTTCAGCTTTCAATAACTGCGAAAGGCAGGCGGATATTTCTCATTAGGATTAAAATATCTCTTTCTTCTGATGAATGGAGTTGAAAAAGCCTAATATGAAGTTGTAGCCGCCAACACTACTTTTTAAAAATGTTGCGTAAATTAATGGAATTTTAACATTTATTCTGTTGACTCTTACTATTTACATGCAGAAAAATTGTGTTAGACATCAAAATATTAAACAGAATGTCCCATTGAGTTTCCAAGGTTAGTCCCTCAGAAGGTCCAGGTAATCTTTGAGGAACTGAGGAAGAGGCAAACTTTGGATCCCATCTGGAAGCTTCCAGTTGTCGTACAACACCTGCCGAATAACATACCTGCACGAGTGCTTTAGTGATGCAGGAATCCTGCGACCGTACAGTTGATTTGGAAAGAGCTTGTCGTAAAAAGGCAATAAATTTTCCAGGGATGGAATCCATTGGGTAAAACCTCTCTTACCGGCCAGGGAAAGTTTCGCTTCGTGTGGGTTCGCCGTATCTAAAAGGGCAACACTGAAACAGCCACACAAGTCTTTAACTTTATCGTCCAAACTTGATGGCTCTACACGGAATGTCAGAGTATCTCTGTTCCACATCTCCGAACCCTTGTCAATTATTTTAGCCAGAATCCGAAGTACCACTTTAGGAGCATCAGAACGTTGTATGTTATTCCTGTCGGACAACATTGCACCATAACGGAATAACAGCAAGAAGACTGGCATTGGAATTTCTTCACTTCCTGGAATGAAGGGCATGATTCCCGTTTGTGAAACAAATCTCATATCCTGGGAAACCAGCCTACTTTCGTTTGCATGATGAAGTATGTAAGATGAGAAGCAGAATGATCTAAGACCTTCTCTTTTCCTCTATTCAAGTATCGCAGGGGGAAGTTCTATCTTGGAACGCGTTATCATTCCACGCAACACACCTGCATAACGGTATTTAAAAATTCCACAACATTTTAAAACGTCTATGATCAGAGTGCTGTCGTTTATGTGTAGCACAAAACATTCTGCAAGCACTCCTCTGATAACAAGAAAAATACTTAAGAGATAGGTATCCTGTCGTATCAGTGTTTTCAAAACTTCAATTATTTTTCGAACTCTACTTTCAAACAATCTTGGGGGTACAGTAACTTTTAAATCTTGACAAAGTTTCTGCAGTTTTAACGCCTCGGATTGTCGTAAACAGTGGGAAGCAGGACCTTCTTCGAAAAAGTCAATAGCTTTGTCCAAAGCAATTTCTTCATATTTTAAATACATTAGGCCCTCCACTTCGCAGAACGTTGCAAATAATTTTACTGCATGCTAAGGTCAAATGGATCACCAGAAAAATAAAAGTGCAAACACCAAGCCGGAAAATTCCTCAATTCATAACACATCCCCTTATTCTAACCTACGGTTGTAACTATGTAAATGAAAGTAACTAAACATGATTGACTTGACTTAAGTTCCGATGAAAAACGTTAGCAGACAATAAATAGGAAACAAAATGTGATGCCTCATGACAATTGACTAAAATCCTGGTTTACGTCTTGCAGTAAAGTTTTAAATGGCGTTCTGCATCTTTCTGATCATTTATGATATACTCTGATGCACCGAGAAATAGCAATGCCACCTGGAAGTTTATCAGATCCAGGCGTCTGATTCCTAACATCAGAACCTGAGGCTAAGAGAATTTTATTGTTCCCGGACTTTCTCTGAATCTGCAGAAGAAAGTTAGAGTCAACCAATCGGCTAAAAGATTTCGATCGCACACAGAACGTATCTTCATATCACGAAACAATCTCAAAGAACTCGGGAGTTTTCAGGTGAATCAGGAATTAGTAGCTATTCTCCGGGTCTTACATGCCTCTCTTAAAATATAGGGTCACGTGTCTTTCAGCCAAGTAATGGTTATTAAGGACAGGTTTCTATTTTGTTAGTAGTACACTGGTGTGCAAAAATTAAGGACGAGACGATTTTTCGAATGTAACTTCGTGCAGAAGTGCTCCACATCGACTCAAATCATACCATAAGATCCCCAAGATGTAAGAGAATATGGGACAAGTGAGCAAAACCGTCCAAACAAGGAATCCAAAGGATACAAAGGCACTTTATTGAAAAGGTAGATTCGAGCATAACTCGACAGAAGACAGAAACGTCCATGTGACAGGCGGATGCCATAAAATTCCAGTCTTTAGTAGGGGATGCGATCACTAATGGCTGCGTTGCATGATTTACAACGTCTGTCCATGCTGACGACGAGGTTGTCAAGGAGTTGTTGAGGCATCGCAGCCCATTCCTCTTGTAGCTCCAATCGCAGCTGCGGAATCACTGCTGGCGGCTGGTGACGTGCTGCCAAGCGTCTCCCGAGAAGGTCCCACACGTGTTCGATTGGATTTAGGTATTGGGACTTTACGGGCCAATCCATGCGTTGAATATCTTCACTCTCCAACAGCTCTCCAACAGCCACTGTACGATGAGGTGTAGCGTTGTCGTCCATGAAGAGGAACTCAGGACCCACAGCACCTCTAAACAGACGCACGTGAGAGAGGAGAACCTCGGTACAATAGCGGACACCAGTTACTTAATCTCCTTGGAAGATGTGAAGGTCAGTAGGGCTACCAAGCATGATACCGCCAATAACGAGAACTCCGCCACCTCCAAACCGGTCCTTTTCGATGATGTTGGATGTGTGATTGCGTGTTCCCTGCTCCAGATGTGTATACGTCCAGAATCGCTCGTCAGACTAAATCGGCTCTCATCCGTAAAGAGAACTCGACCCCATTACTGATGTGTCCAGTTCTTGTGTTCCTGGCACCATAGAAACCGCCGTCTCCGATGAGCAGGCGTTAATGGCACATACCGTACTGGTCGTCGTGCAAATAAACCACCTTTGTGCAGCCTCCTGGCCACGGTAAAACGCGATAACGGACGTTCAGTTGTCTGTTGCATGTGCTTTGCGATTTCTCCCGCTGTTTGCTGTCTGTCTCTTCTCGCCTGTAGGACAAAATACCGGTCGTCCGCCGCCGTGGTTGATCGTGGACGACCACTGCTAAACTCTCTGACAGCTGTTCCTGCCGTTTGAAATGCTCTCCAAGCCCATGAAACGATGCTGTGAGAGATCCCGAACTCCTAAGCCACACTAGTTACACTTTTAGCTTCTTCCAACTTCCCAATGACGCGACTTCGGGTAAAGTCATCCGGATGTCGTTTACTGGATTGCCTGTTGGTCATATCACGCGGTGGCAGAAACTCGACGTTGTTCAAATCGATGTACACCGTGCAATAGCTTTTACCGAATTGCTGAACGTACACCGCTCGTGTGCTTTATACCCTTCCGACACCTCCCCCTTCCCTACGTCATGCTGCATATATGCGCATGCCCTACCGTACCGGACAATAGTCTATCTCCTGAGTGGTCTTTCGGTCCGTTCTGCCTGCTAGTTCCGCTCTTATGCTAATTTCTCCTCTTCGTCTTTAATTTTTGCACACCAGTGTACTTGCCAAATCCTATGAATTGAGGCCGTGCTTTGCGAAGTAATATGCATAAAGAAAGAAATAATATACCTCAAACAAACGTAGTCACACGATGTAAGGTACAAAATAATTTTTTCATGCTGTGCTCATGATATTTAAGAAGTCATGCAAGTCAGAGTTTTTTGGGTTCTTTTAGGAAGAAGTGTAGCTTTAAGGTGAATCCACCAAAAATCTTTGCCATGCATTTCCAATGGGCAAGTTTTTGCAGCCATTTTCTTCACAGTTAATGCGCTCCCAAGGCTGAAAATTTGAACATCGATAAAAATAACTTCATGTTATAGCCTAGTATACTTAATATTTTCTAAAACTAAGCAATAATTATATTAAAAATCAATATCTTTTCCTTTGCTGTTGTTGAGACCAGAAGATAGATGGCGCCACATCTACAAGCGACTTACTAAATGCTAACACGTCGCATTTTTTTCAATAATTTCATTAATTTTTGGCCTGCAATCAACACTTGTGTTCATCCATGCAATAGTCCGAGGATTAAGAATGATTCCAGTCATCTAGATTAAATATTCTAACATCAATTTAGCTGAAAATGTTGCAGAGTGAGCTTGCTGATTTATTTCCGAATTAAAAATCAGTCAGTGGCGGCTCGTGCTCCTGAGAGTATACGTGCTGCGGCTTACCGATTTATACGCGGCCTGAGACCCCCTACCCACCCCCGCCCCCACTACCGCTTTCACTAAAGGCCTTAAGAATTGGGCAACGGGATCATCTTGATCATCAGGGAAAATACCCGGGTGCAGATTTTTGTAATTACATATAAATTAAAATGATTATTTATTTTGTTCACCTCTTTGGCGTTAATGGTTAAATTTGTAATTGTATATTCGACAGATTCTTAAGTCTAAAATTTTGCGGAATATACGGCTTGATTAATCTGCCCCGACTTCAGTTGCCTAGAACACATTATCAAATCTTGATCATCTTGGAAAATAGCCGTGAACAAAATCAAAGTTCTGTAAAAAAAAACGAACCTTTATTTATTTACTCATTTCTTTTTATTTATTTATTTATTTTTAAATAAGTTTTTATTCAGTTTCATATTTTTAATATGAAACTTTTTTACCGTGTGCGTCAATATCCAATTCAGTCAATCACTCTTGCAACTGTATTATTTGCGATTTTTAATGCACTTTGAAGAGCTTAAATATGAATTAATTATATATGAATAATGAAATTACTCAAAGTATTGCACAAGTAAAGAGTTTATGAAGTGCAAAAGAAAAAAAAGAACGTAGATAATAAATTGCACATGGATCAAGGATTAGTTTCAGCCCCTCCCAAAAAAGATTACAAAGACCACAGAATAAAGAACGAACAATTAGAAGCACAGATAGATTTTAACTGACTGATGAAGCAAACATTATGAGAGCACAGAAACAAACAAACAATCAGATAAGTTTTCCTCTATTCCATTGGTCAACAGCCCTGCTCCCAGTTCCGATGGGAGAGAGAGGGAGATGGAGGACTTTTTTTTTTTTTTTTTTGATTGGAGGTTTAACGACCATCGTGAGCAACTCAATGGGCTATAAGCAGTCGCCCGTCCCTAATTTAGGGTTACTGGTTCCAGGGAAGGGAGAGAGCCAGTGCCGTAAGACAAACACAACATCCATGCCTGACCGGGATTCGAACCCGGACCCCTTACGGACGAATGATCAGAGGCCAGCGCAGACCACTGCGCCACCGGGGAGGCAGGGGGTCTTTATTTTCAACGCCGTCAGTCAGTAGTGCGGCATTTTCTTGATAGAGGGGTGAGAGAATTTCAGGCGGGGCATAGGAAAGGATACCCATTTAACCATTGGGTCCAGCCCAAGGAGGTTAGAATGAATGGAGTAAGGAAGACGTCACAAACTTGAAGGACTTTGAGAAGACGAATTTAATGCTCAAACGTCTCACCAACATGGCAGCACAGACTGTGATTGGCCGCGACTCGTCTCAAACATCACACCAACATGGCGGCAGAGGCTGTGATAGGCTGTGACGTCATGATCGTGACGTTTCGGTGGCTTCACTTTGATTACACGAGGGGTCATTCCTGCCTCCTACACCGCACCCCTTACTCCATCTATTGTAACCTCCTTGGTCCAGCCTGGGGGCCGTCACTTAACGTGCTCTTCCGATGCACGGCTAATATTCAGTGATTGTTAGCAAATCACACCACCTCCGCAAGATCAGCCCAGGATCGAAAATGAGAACCTTGCATTGGTAGTCTGAATTGCTAACCACTCAGCCATTCGCGGCTTGGTTTCAACGCTGTTTTCTGCCGGCGATCTTATATCGTGCTGAGAGAAATACAGCACGCTGAAAACCCTTGTGGCCGGTCTGTCAAGATAACCCTAAGAGGTGTGTGGTGTAGGAGGCAGAAATGACACGCTGTTGGTGCCGTGCTACTTGGTTTGTAGCACGAAAGACCGATCGCGTAGGACGCAGCAGAACCAAGCTGTTATTTCCGTGTTCTAACCGACACCAAGGACCGAATGCCGAACAGGAGCCTTGATTACGTCCCGTGTAAAAATCAGATTTGGGGCTGGCAAAAAATCATATGCATGCACTTTCAGGCTTTCAGCTACAATAAACAATACGAATCTGCCTTCAAAATTCTTTAACATGCTGCACACGGCAGCACGTAGTCACCGGCCGACACTGTCTACAATTCTGTAACATTTTCAGCTATTATAAGAACATTTATTCTAAGTGTCTCAAATCATTCTAAACATTCCACACTGTCACATGGACACACTCAAATTTAGATTCCATTCTGAACATTAATAAAATTATTGCAAAAAAAATGCTTCGAAACAGCATTTAATAAGTCACATGTAGATGTGGCACCATCTATTTTCTGGTCTCAACACCACCAAAGGAAACGTTATTGATTTTTAATATAATTATGGTTACGTTTTGGATAATATTAAGTATACTAAGGTATAAAACGAAGTTATTTTTATCGATGTTAAAATTTTAATCCATGGGAACGCATTAATTGTGAAGAAAATTGCTACAGAGGTTTACCCATTGGAAATGCAAAGCAAAGATTTTAGGTGGATCCACCTTAACGAGGCTAAAAGATATATACTACGTCTCTAATTTATGGCTACTACTCCCAGCAACGAGAAAGCCCAGCGCAGTAGAGCACAAGTAGCTCTCCTTACCTCTACCGGATCTGGAACTCCCATCAGAACTCGGACGGTGTTAAGAAACACCGGATTTGAAAGTATAATGTCTTACGCGCTCCGTGATGATGTTATAAACAAGAGAACGGAAATCTTTAATGTAAATCTCTCAGTAAAAATACAAGTTTTTAAATTTCTTGATTATTTATTATTTGGTAATGTTTCTGATGAAGATAAATAATTGTTTATAGATATAAACCCCAGAGATATCCGAGAAGCAAATACTGGCAAACGTAATGCTAGAGGTTATGAAACGACGGGAATCTATCTCCTTGAAGTCAACTGAACATGCAATGACATCTGTGAATGCAAGATGTTGAAAGTGAAGAGACATCTATTACGAATGTCTTATGATCATTCGTCCGAGTTGGGTCCGGGTTCGAATCCCGTTGAGGCATGGATGTTGCGTTTGTCTTACGGGGTGACTCTATCCCTTCCCTAGAACCAGTGGCCCTAAATTAGGTACGGGCGACTGCTTATAGCCCAATGAGTTGCTCACGGTGATCGTTAAATCCACAGTAATAAAAAAAGACAAGTTTGTAAAATCATGCAATGCATTGATTATAATACGCTAACCAACATACCAGAAATCATTACTCTAGTTATGAAAATCATGGCTGTGAAATAAATCTCGGTTCTGTGCCCTGACCTTTATCCCATTTCGATGATATTCAACAGAACCGGTTCGGTATACCTCCGAAATAACATGATAAAGTTTTGTCGCAATCGAAGCATTTTTACGTAAGTTATGATGCATAAGGGCTATGGAATAGATCCCGCTCCTGTGTCCTAACCTTTGACCCCATTTCGCCCAATTTTCAATAGAATCCGTCCCCAGACAGGCCCCAACAACATACTAACATTTCATCCAAATCTAAGCATTTTTACGTAAGTTATGACGCATAATGGCAATGGCAGTGATTCCGCTCCTATGTCCTGACCTTTGACCCCATTTCGCCCATTTTCAATAGGGTTTGTCGCCAGGTGGTTCCCTACCATATACTAAAATTTTTTCGAAATCGAACCTTTTTTACGTTAGTTATGACGCATAATAGCAGTGGAATGGATCCCGCTCCTATGTCCGGACCTTTGACCTCATTTCGTTCACTTTAAATAGGGTTCCTTCTCAGGTGATCCCCTACCAGATACTAAAATTTCATCGAAATCGATCGATTGCTACGCAAGTTATCGTGCAGACGGGCATACGCACACAACGCGTGACATCATGAGACAGATGGCTTGACCGCGCGCCAACATTCTCAAACGCGAGATTGCGACGTCATAAGATTTCTAAGCATTGGTAACATTAATGGAACGACGCCATGACACTAAAAACGTTATAATTCGGGGTGGTTATTTAACCCACTAAACGAATTCTCCAAAAGTCGAGATCAAGCTAAATCGATTTCTAGTACCAGAAAACTGGTACTAGTGAATTCTCCAAAAGTCGAGATCAAGCTAAATCGATTTCTAGTACCAGAAAACTGGTACTAGTAAATTCTCCAAAAGTCGAGATCAAGCTAAATCGATTTCTAGTACCAGAAAACTGGTACTAGTGAATTCTCCAAAAGTCGAGATCAAGCTAAATCGATTTCTAGTACCAGATTTCTAGTACCAGATCAAGCTAAATCGAATTCTAGTACCAGAAAATTACTTAACGACTTTCATTAAATTTCTTAGAGCCGTTTTCAAAATAAAATGTGCATACATACATACAAGAATTGCTACTTAACGTGGACGTCAAGTAATTTTGCTTCGTATACTTTCAATGGAAAAACTTCTGTACATATTTTCTCCACAATTAATGCGTTCCCAACAATGAAAATTTGAACATCGATTAAAATAGCTTCATTTCATAACTTGGAATACTTAATACTTTCTGAACCATAACCGTAATTATGCAATCCAATATTTATTTGTCCACTAACGTCATCAAAGTACAGGTCGCGCCATCTATTTTTTGGTTTCAACACCGCCAAAGGAAACGTTATTGTTCTTTAATATAATGATGGTTATGTTTTAGAAAATGTTAAGTATTCCAAGTTATAATATGAAGTTATTTTAATCGATGTTCAAATTTCCATCCTTGGGAACACACTAATTGTGAAGGAAATGTGTAGAAAAGTTTTTCCATTGGAAATATAGGAAGCAAAATTTCTTGACGTCCACCTTAATACACTGCTGGCCACCCAAAATGCAACACCAAGAAGGAAGCATCCGATTGGCATGAAATTTGCAGCATGCGTCGCCCTCGAGAGGACATGCAAACGATTAGCATTGCAGGGCATATGCAAATCATATGCTCCCGGCACGCCACCGAGAAGCACTATAAGAAGGGTGCACAGAAGGCGGGGTGTAAGTAGTAGAAGTGTGTTGTGCTGCCAGACCTGTGCGTGGGAAGCCTCCTGATGCCTTGTCGCAGAATACGGCAGCCATTCCAGCACGTTTCGGAGTTCGACAGAGGACAAATAGTGGCTTATCGCGACAGCGGTTTATCGTTCCGAGACATCGGCTCCGGTGTGGGACGACATCCAGCCACAGTGAGACGAGTATAGATTCGGTGGGTGCAGGAGGGAAGGACGGACCGACGTGAGCGATTGCCGCAGCCGTAACACACCACCGAACGAGAGGACCGGCATGTTGTGTAGCGGGCATTGACGGCTCGCACCGCCACATCACGAACGTTAGCGCAGGAATTAGGGTGTGTTGCGCAACAACCTGTGTCAGCATGTACCGTTCGACGTCGTCTGCAGGTGCGGAGACTTGTCGCACGGCGCCCATTGCTCCGATTACCACTGATGTTACACCACCGGCGAGTGCGGCAGCAGTGGGCCGTTGAACGCCGCACCTGGACTACGGAATTGCACGACATTGTCTTCTCCGACGAATCCCGCTTCTGCCTGCAACACCACGATAGTCGTATCCGCGTGTGGCGGCACCGCGGTGAGAGACTGTATGACGCCTGCATCATGCATCGCCATACCGGTCCGTCGCCTGGAGTTATGGTTTGGGGCGCAATTGGATATGACACCAGCACCCCTCTGGTACGCATCGCCGGTACACTCAACAGCCACCACTACATCTCCGACGTTTTGGGGCCTGTAGTCCTCCCTTACCTGCAGGACCTTCCAGCGGCCACGTTTCAAAAGGATAATGCGCGCCCGCACGTGGCACGCATCGTGCAACAATTCTTCACGGCGCACCAGGTGTCACTGCTGCCGTGGCTCACCTGTTCTCCCGATATGTCGCCTATCGAACACGTCTGGTCGCTGATAGGCAACCGAGTGGCCCGGCAAGCACCACCAGTGGCTACGCCTGATGAACTGTGGCAATGTGTGGAAGCAGCCTGGACCGACATACCCCAAGCCCACATCCAAAGCCTCTTTCGTTCGATGGCGCGGCGTGTAGCGGCCGTTATTCTCAGCCATGGGAGCCACACGAACTATTGATGTCTGCGTGTTCCGTAAGTCGCACGGGCCTGTAAGCTCAATCGTTTCATCTTTGTATCTGTTGTTATGTGTCCAGTAAATCTGGCTTTGCTATCTCGTGTCCTTCTTGGTGTTGCATTTTGCGTGGCCAGCAGTGTAGTATGGGGTACTAGCGATGAAATGGATCCCGATCCTATGTCCAAATCTTAGACCCCATTTGTCCCATTTTCAATAAGGTTCCTCTCCAGGTGGTCTTCTACAACATACTAAAATTTCATCGAAATCGAACCATTTTTATGCACGTTATGACGCATAAGGGCAATGGAATGGATCTCGCTCCTATGTCATGACTTTTAACCCCATTTGTCCCATTTTCAATAGGGTTTGTCCCCAGGTGGTCCGCTACCACACACTGAAATTTCATCTAAATCGAACCATTTTTACGTGAGTTACCGTGCCGACAGACGGACAGAAAAAGCTGGAGCACATACGCTTATTTAACCTACGGTTGGAAAGCGTAAAAAAGTAGCCTTGTAACACCAAATTCAGTGCACTAGACACAAAATATTTAAGCGGTCAGTTAATATTTACGTCCGCCAGACGCAAAAAGTGTTGTCAACTCTTGAAAAGGACCTATGGCAAAAAATATTGAAAATCGCATTACACACCAGACGCGCCTGGGATCGTGTGCCTAAGAAACGGTCTCTTACGACCTCTTCGGTGGCATAGAACGGTCAAATGTAAATCTGCCATTAATTTTTTATATCTTTTTTTAAGAGTAATCACTGAATTTAAAGTAAATAATGATAGTAATGTTCCAAACTTATTAAACATTTATAAAATAATTTTTATTTATCTTAAAGGAAAAATTTATTTCGAGATTATTCTAATATCATTTGGAAGATTTCACACCCCCCCCTCACACACACAACCCACACCCACCCACCCCGCATCTGAAGTTGTCTAACGACGCCTAAGCCCCGTCCTTATTTTTGGAAACGCCTGTTTCAGGTAAGCACTCTTCGATCAGGGTCAGACCACCACCTATGCATCTGGGCAACGTTCGTGACTGCCAAGGGAGGGGCCTCAGGTTCGATTTCAGGCAGGTACGAACGCTCGATCCACTAAACACCCACCGTGCGTCGGATGGGCACGTTAAGCCGTCGGACCCCGGGCACTGCCCCCCCCCGGTAATAAATAAGGGCGTCTTCCTCCCCCTTTCTACTTCGCTTCCGTGTAACTTTCCTATCGGGCACTCTAGCCCAAATCTCATAGTTTTCTATTTCTAAGGGTTGTTTAAGACCTGGGTTCAGACACTCCCTTCCTAAAATCCTCTACATATGATCATTTGATCATTCAGCTAGAGCGACTAATTCGAATTCCGGGCCTCCAAGCATCCGGGTTTTTAAGGAGCTGAATTTCGAGAGAGAGCAGAGTTTTTCCTTTTTCGAAGAACACAACAGGCCAAAAATCAGAGAAATATAATTAAAAAAAAAATTATTAGGGCAGAAATTCCGGTGACGATGTAAAATGCCCCTGGCCGAATCTGAATAGAACAAGGGGGCTCAGGATGGCTTAGTGGTCAACGTTCGTGACTGGCACGGAGAAATCTCAGGTTCGATCCCAACCAGGTGCGAACGCTCGAGCTACTAAATATCTGCCGTGCGTCGGATGGGCACTACCTCCCTTCCGTATCACTTTCCTGTCGTGCACTCTATCCCAAATATCCCAGCTTCTTATTTCTAAGGGCTTTTAAGACCTAGGATTAAACACACCCTTCCTAAAATCTTCTGATCTAATCTGAATCGACCAATTGATGTAATTAGACACGGTAGTATTGCTTCATATTTCTCTTAGCCGTAGCAACTACAATAGTTCCTGTACGCGACTCTCATTTTCTTTTCACACCTCTGTCTCACTTTGCTGTCTGGGTCTCTTCCCTGCATTCTCGCTATTACTGGCTGGACCTACGGCGTCACGGTTAAATCCTGGGCTCGGTATGCTTCGGAAAGAAAAAATGTCCACCTTATTAAACCCGTTAGTGGTTATGAAATCGTTATGTAATTTGCAAATCAGGGAGTAAAAATGCCGATTATTAGAGGCATCGGTGCTACCTGAAGAACAGAAACAGATTAATAAATCATTTCACACACTTTTTTTATTATTTTAGTTTGTTTTTCTTCTTTCAGCTTTCAATAACTGCGAAAAGCAGCCGGATATTTCTCATTAGGATTGATATATCTCTTTCTTCTAATGAATGGAGTTGAAAAAGCCTAATATGAAGTAGTAGCCGCCAGCACTACTTTTAAAAAATGTTGCGTAAATTAATGGAATTTTAACATTTATTCTGTTGACTCTTACTATTTACATGCAGAAAAATTGCGTTAGACATCAAAATATTACACAGAATGTTCCACCGAGTTTCAAAGTGTTAGTCCCTCAGAAGGTCCAGGTAATCTTTGAGGAACTGAGGAAGAGGCAAACTTTGGATCCCATCTGGAAGCTTCCAGTTGTCGTACAACACCTGCCGAATAACATACCTGCACGAGTGCTTTAGTGATGCAGGAATCCTGCGACCGTACAATTGATTTGGAAAGAGCTTGTCGTAAAAAGGCAATAACTTTTCCCAGGGATGGAATCCATAGGGTAAAACCTCTCTTACCGGCCAGGGAAAGTGTCGCTTCGTGTGGGTTCGCCGTATCTAAAAGGGCAACATTGAAACAGCCACACAAGTCTTTAACTTTATCGTCCAAACTTGATGGCTCTACACGGAATGTCAGAGTATCTCTGTTCCACATCTCCGAACCCTTGTCAATTATTTTAGCCAGAATCTGAAGTACCACTTCAGGAACATCAGAACGTTGTATGTTATTCCTGTCGGACAATATTGCACCATAACGGAATAACAGTAAGAAGACTGGCATTGGAATTTCTTCACTTCCTGGAATGAAGGGCATGATTCCCGTTTGTGAAACAAATCTCATATCCTGGGAAACCAGCCTAATTTCGTTTGCATGATGAAGTATGTAAGATGAGAAGCAGAATGATCTAAGACCTTCTCTTTTCCTATGTTCAAGTATCGCAGGGGGAAGTTCTATCTTGGAACGCGTTATCATTCCACGCAACGCACCTGCATAACGGTATTGAAAAATTCCACAACATTTTAAAACGTCTATGATCAGAGAGCTGTCGTTTATGTGTCGCACAAAACATTCTGCAAGCACTCCTTCGATAACAAGAAAAATACTTAAGAGATAGGTATCCTGTCGTATCAGTGTTTTCAAAACTTCAATTATTTTTCGAACTCCACTTTCAAACAATCTTGGGGGTACAGTAACTTTTAAATCTTGACAAAGCTTCTGCAGTTTCAATGCCTCGGATTGTCGTAAACAGTGGGAAGCAGGACCTTCTTCGAAAAAGTCAATAGCTTTGTCCAAAGCAATTTCTTCATATTTTAAATACATTAGGCCCTCTATTTTGCAGAACGTGGTGAATAATTTTACTGCATGCTAAGGTCAAATGGATCACCAGAAAAATAAAAGTGCAAACACCTAGCCGGAAAATTCCTCAATTCATAACACATCCCCTTATTCTAACCTACGGTTGTAACTATGTAAATGAAAGTAACTAAACATGATTGACTTGACTTAAGTTCCGATGAAAAACGTTAGCAGACAAGAAATAGGAAACAAAATGTGATGCCTTATGACAATTGACTAAAATCCCGGTTTACGTCTTGCAGTAAAGTTTTAAATGGTGTTCTGCATCTTTGTGACCATTTATGATACACTCTGAACACCGAGAAATAGCAATGACACCTGGACGTTTTTCAGATACAGGCGACTGATTCCTAACATCAGAACCTGAGGCTAAGGGTATTTTATTGTTCCCGGACTTTCTCTGGATCTGCAGAAGAAAGTTAGAGTCAACCAATCGGCTAAAAGATTTCGATCGCACACAGAACGTATCTTCATATCACGAAACCATAAAGGAAGGATCTATAGAGTTGAAACAGACATAGGAGCCCATCGAAATTCCTCGCATAGAAAGTGGCGCCCTCACGGACCTAAAACAGAAGCAAAATGTGACGTGACCCCGTGACGTCGGCAATAGTTGCTACGGCAACCTGGCGCTCGGAGATGATCAGATGAACAACAGACACGTAAAAACACAAAAGTTATGAATTCTGTAAGGAAAAGTATACGATCAGTAAGTAATAAGCAAAATAATACCACTTATTCGAACGCTAGAGGAATTGAAAACCAAAAGGAATCTTAAAATGAATAAAGTACTGCGTGTATTCGTCTTAAACACTGCCGGATAGCAAGCCAAAATCAAAAGTCAAAGTAAAAACATTCGTTCGGACAAAAACCACGTGGTTCTTGGGTGTTCCCTGAAAAACCAGCTGTCAATCAACTGTAGTTCAGTTTTAGGTCGCTGGTGCGCTGCAGTCGACTTCATGACGTCATGAGTTTCAGCTTTATACAGCCAGTGTCTTCTCTATATATTCTTCCTTTATGCACAAAACAATCTCAAAGAACTCGGGAGTTTTCAGGTGAATCAGGAATTAGTAGCTATTCTCCGGGTCTTACGAGCCTCTCTTAAAATATAGGGTCACGTGTCTTTCAGCCAAGTAATGGTTAAAGGACAGGTTTCTATTTTGTTAGTACTCTGGCGTGCAAAAATTAAGGACGAGACGGTTTTTCGAATATAACGTCGTGCAGAAGTGCTCCACATCGACTCAAATCATACCATAAGATCTCCAAGATGTAAGAATATGGGACAAGTGAGCAAAACCGTCCAAACAAGGAATCCAAAGGATACAAAGGCACTTTATTGAAAAGGTAGCTTCGAGCACAACTGGACAGAAGACAGAAACGTCCATGTGACAGGCGGCTGCCAAGAAAAATCTAATCTTTAGTAGGGAATATGATCACTCCTGACTGCGTTCCAGGATTTACAACGTCTGTCCATGCTGAGGACGAGGTTGTCAAGGAGTTGTTGAGGCATCGCTGCCGATTCCTCTTGTAGCGCCAATTGCAGCTGTGGAATCGCTGCTGTCGGCTGGTGACGTGCTGCCAAGCGTCTCCCGAGAAGGTCCCACACGTGTTCGATTGGATTTAGGTCCGGGGACCTTGCGGGCCAATCCATGTTTTGAATATCTTCACACTGCAACAGCTCTGCGACAGCCACTGTACGATGAGGTGTAGCATTGTCGTCCATGAAGAGGAACTCAGGAACCACAGCGCCTCTAAACAGACGCACGTGAGGCAGAACCACGGTACAATACCGGATACCAGTGACTGAACCTCCTGGGAAGATGTGGAGGTCAGTACGGCTACCAAGCATGATACCGCCCCAAACGAGAACTCCGCCACCTCCAAACCGGTCCTTTTCGATGATGTTGGAGGTGTGATTGCGTGTTCCCTGGTCTCACCAGATGTGTATACGACCAGAATCGCTCGTCAGACTAAATTGGTTCTCATCCGTAAAGAAAACTCATCCCCATTGCTGATGTCCCCACTACCGCATTGACTAAAGGCCTTAAGAATTGAGCAACGGGATCATCTTGATCATCGGGGAAAATACCCGAGAGCAGATTTTTGTAATTACGTATAAATTAATATGGTTATTCATTTTGTTCACCTCTTTGGCGTTAATAGTTAAATTTGTAATTGTATATTCGACAGAGTAGTAAGCCTAATATTTTGCGGAATATACGGCTTGATTAATCCGCCCCGACTTCAGTTGCCTAGAAAACATTATCAGATTTTGATCATTGTGGAAATTAGCATAGAACAAAATCAAAGTTCTGTAAAAAGAACGAATGTTTATTTATTTACTCATTTATTTTTATTTTTATTTATTTATTTATGTTTAAATAGGTTTTTATTCAGTTTCATATTTTTAACACGAAACTTTTTACCGTGTGCTTCAATATACAATTCAGTCAATCACTCTTGCAACTTTATTATTTGCGATTTTTAATGCACTTTGAAGAGCTTAAATATGAGTTAATTATATATGAATTAACGAAATCACTCAACACGTTGCACAAGTAAGGAGTTTATGAAATGCAAAAAAAAAAAAAAAAAAAAAAACGTAGATAATAAATTGCACATGGATCAAGGATTAGTTTCAGCCCCTCCCGAAAAAGATTACGAAGACCACAGAATAAAGAACAAACAATTAGAAGCACTGATGGATTTTAACTAACTGATGAAGCAAACATTATGAGAGGACAGAAACAAACAAACAGTCAGATAAGTTTTCCTCTATTCCATTGGTCACCTGCCCTGCTCCCAGTTCCGATGGGAGAGAGTGGGGGATGGGGGTCTTTGGTTTCAACGCCATCAGTCAGTATTGCGTCATTTTCTTGTATGACTTCCGTCCACATTGGATAGATTTTAGTTCCCAGCCACCTACAGCGAGTTCGCCTTTCGGGCAGGACACAGAAACAATGAGAGCAAGTCTAGCGACTTTGACAGAACAGTTTGTAGTGAAATTAGAGTACAGTAGATGGCGCCACCGTTGCACATAGGGGGTGAGATAATTTCAGGCGGGGCATAGGAAAAGGATACCCATTTAACCAGTGGTCCAGCCCAAGGAGGTTAGAATAAATGGAGTAAGGAAGACGTCACAAACTTGAAGGACTTTGAGAAGACGAATTTAATGCTCAAACGTCTCACCAACATGGCAGCACAGACTGTGATTGGCCGCGACTCGTCTCAAACATCTCACCAACATGGCGGCAGAGGCTGTGATTGGCTGGGACGTCATGATCGTGACGTTTCGGTGGCTTCACTTTGATTACACGAGAGGTCATTCCTGCCTCCTACACCACACCCCTTACTCCATCTACTGTAACCTCCTTGGTCCAGCCTGGGGGCCGTCACTTAACGTGCTCTTCAGATGCACGGTTAATATTCAGTGATTGTTAGCAAATCACACCACCTCCGCAAGATCAGCCCAGGATCGAACCTGAGGACCTTGCATTGGTAGTCTGAATTGCTAACCACTCAGCCATTCGCGGCTTGGTTTCAACGCCGTTTGCTTCCGGCGATCTTATATCGTGCTGAGAGAAATACAGCACGCTGAAAACCCTTGTGGCCGGTTTGACAAGAGAACCCTAAGAGGTGTGTGGTGTAGGAGGCTGAAATGACACGCTGTTGGTGCCGTGCTACTTGGTTTGTAGCACGAAAGACCGATCGCGTAGGACGCAGCAGAACCAAGCTGTTATTCCCGTGTTCTAACCGACACCACAGACCGAATGCCGAACAGGAGCCTTGATTACGGCCCGTGTAAAAATCAGATTTGGGGCTGGCAAAAAATCATATGCACGCACTTTCAGGCTTCCAGCTACAATAAACAATACGAATCTGCCTTCAAAATTCTTTAACATGCTGCACACGGCAGCACGTAGTCACCGGCCGCCACTGTCTACAATTCTGTAACATTTTCAGCTATTCTAAGTACATTTATCCTAAGTGACTCAAATCATTCTAAACTGTCACATGGAAACACTCAAACTTAGATTCCATTCCGAACATTAATAAAATTATTGAAAAAAAAAAATGCTTCCAAACAACATTTAATAAGTCACATGTAGATGTGGCGCCATCTATTTTCTGGTCTCAACACCACCAAAGGAAACGTTATTGATTTTTAATATAATTATGGTTACGTTTTGCATAATATTAAGTATACTAAGGTATAAAATAAAGTTATTTTTATCGATATTAAAATTTTAATCCATGGGAACGCATTAATTGTGAAGAAAATTGCTACAGAGGTTTACCCATTGGAAATGCAAAGCAAAGATTTTAGGTGGATCCACCTTAACGAGGCTAAAAGATATATACTACGTCTCTAATTTATGGCTACTACTCCCAGCAACGAGAAAGCCCAGCACAGTAGAGCACAAGTACCTCTCCTTACTTCTACCGGATCTGGAACTCCCATCAGAACTCGGACGGTGTTAAGAAACACCGGATTTGAAAGTATAATGTCTTACGCGCTCCGTGATGATGTTATAAACAAGACAACGGAAATCTTTAATGTAAATCTCTCAGTAAAAATACAAGTTTTTAAATTTCTTGATTATTTATTATTTGGTAATGTTTCTGATGAAGATAAATAATTGTTTATAGATATAAACCCCAGAGATATCCGAGAAGCAAATACTGGCAAACGTAATGCTAGAGGTTATGAAACGACGGGAATCTACCTCCTTGAAGTCAACTGAACATGCAATGACATCTGTGAATGCGAGATGTTGACAGTGAAGAGACATCTATTCGGAATGGCTTATGATCATTCGTCCGAGTTGGGTCCGGGTTCGAATCCGGTGAGGCATGGATGTTGCGTTTGTCTTACGGGGCTGACTCTATCCCTTTCCCTAGAACCAGTGGCCCTAAATTAGGTACGGGCGACTGCTTATAGCCCAATGAGTTGCTCACGGTGGTCGTTAAATCAACAGCAAAAAAAAAGACAAGTTTGTAAAATCATGCAATGCATTGATTATAATGCGCTAACCAACATACCAGAAATCATTGCTCTAGTTATGAGAATAATGGCTGTGAAATAAATCTCGGTCCCGTGCCTTTGATCCCATTTCGATGATATTCAACAGAACCGGTTCGGTATACCTCGAAAATAACATGATAAAGTTTTGTCGCAATCGAAGCATTTTTACGTAAGTTATGATGCATAAGGGCTATGGAATAGATCCCGCTCCTGTGACCTAACCTTTGACCCCATTTCGCCCAATTTCTATAGAATTCTTGCCCAGGAAGGCCCCTACAACATACTAACATTTCATCCAAATCGAATAATCTTTACGAAAGTTATGACGCATAATGGCAATGGAAGTGATTCCGCTCCTATGTCCTGACCTTTGACCCCACTTCACTCATTTTCAATAGGGTTTGTCGCCAGGTGGTCCCCTACCGCATACTAAAATTTCATCGAAATCGAACCTTTTTTACGTTAGTTATGACGCATAACAGCAGTGGAATTGATCCCGCTCTTATGTCCGGACCTTTGACCTCATTTCGTTCACTTTAAATAGGGTTCCTTCCCAGGTGATCCCCTACCAGTTACTAAAATTTCATCGAAATCGAACGATTGCTGTGCGAGTTATCGTGCGGACGGGCATACGCACACAACGCGTGACGTAATGAGACAGATGGTGTGACAGTGCGCCAACATTCTCAAACACGAGATTGCGACGTCATAAGATTTCTAAGCATTGGTAACATTAATGGAACGACGCCATGGCACTAAATACGTTATAATTCGGGGTGGTTATTTAAACCCACTAAACGAATTATCCTAAAGTCGAGATCAAGCTAAATCGATTTCTAGTGCCAGAATACGGTAGGTTAACAAATTTCATCAAAATTCTTAGAGCCGTTTTCAAAATAAAATGTACATACATACATACAAGAATTGCTACTTAACGTGGACGTCAAGTAATTTTGCTTTCTATACTTCCAATGGAAAAACTTCTGTACACATTTTCTTCACAATTAATGCGTTGCCAACAATGAAAAGTTTAACATCGATTAAAATATCTTCATTTCATAACTTGGAATACTTAATATTTTCTAAACCATAACCGTAATTATGCAATCCAATATTTATTTGTCCACTGACGTCATCAAAGTACAGGTCGCGCCATTTTTTTCTGGTTTCAACACCACCAAAGGAAACGTTATTGTTCTTTAATATATAATTATGGTTATGTTTTAGAAAATATTAAGTATTCCAAGTTGTAGTATGAAGTTATTTTAATCGATATTCAAATTTCCATCCTTGGGAACACACTAATTGTGAAAGAAATATGTACAAAAGTTTTTCCATTGGAAATATAGGAAGCAAAATTACTTGACGTCCACCTTAATAGTGTGGGATAAGGGCGATGGAATGGATCCCGACTCTATGTCCTGACCTTCGACTCCATTTCTCCCATTTTCAATAGGTATCCTCTCCAGGTGGTCCCCTACCACATACTAAAATTTGATCGAAATCGAACCATTTTTACGCACCTTATGACGCATAAGGGCAATGGAATGCATCCCGCTCTTATCTCCTGACCTTTGACTCCACTTCACCCATTTTCAATAGGGTTCGTCCCCAGAAGGTCTCCTATCACATACTAAAATTTCATTGAAATCGAACTATATTTACGCAAGTTATGACGCATAAGGGCAATTGAATTGATCCAGCTCTTATATCGTGACCCGTAACACCACTTCACCCATTTTCAATAGGGTTCATCCCCAGGTGGTCCCCTCCCACATACTAAAATTGGATCGAAATCAAACCATTTTTAAGCACTTTATGACGCATAAGGGCAATGGAATGCATTCCGCTCCTGTGTCGTGGCCTTTGACCCCACTTCACCCATTTTCAATAGGGTTCGTCCCCAGGTGGTCCCCCACCACATACTAAAATTTCATCGAAATTGAACCTTTTTACGTGAGTTAATGTGCGGACAGGCGGACGGACAGACGGACGGAAAAAGCTGGAGCTTATTCGCTTCTTCAACTTACGGTTGGAATGCGTAAAAAAGCAAGAGTGTTTTATTCAATTCATAATATACCGCACAAGGAGGTTAGAATACTACTTCTGGAGATGTCCTGAGTCTCTTAACCGTGAAGCCGCAAACTGTGGGAGTTTGACGTTGCTTACATGATGCCTATGCAATTTCAACAGTGTGTGCTTTGGAATAGCGTGGCTTTTGATTGCAGAAACAGTGTTAATATCAAACCGGAATCAATTATACTTCTTGTACGAGTGAAGTTTTTACTTTTAACGTTATGTTTGGTTTAGAATCCGCACAACCATTCGTGTATTTCAATTTAAAATTAAAATGTAAAGGAGTCTCAAAATAATTAGGAATTGTATAAATTCAGCATTTTCTCACACATTGGCCACAAACCACGATGCAAAATTGGAAACATTTGAGGCAAAAGAAGGCGATTCAGCCATCACAAAATGCATTGCAATAGCCTTGAAAACCATTAGCTTTCCCACACTTTGCCGGCCGTCGCTCGAAGTTATAGGCTTCACGCAAAGTGGTACTGCTCTATTAGCAAAGGCATCTCCAGATATCTTATTCTAACCTCCTTGATACCGCAGAAATTACTTAGAAAGAATGTTCGCATCGCATAAGAACAGCGCACTTTATAGATCAAACTGCTATTAGCAAATTCTCATGTGCGGGGAAAACAATAGAAAGATAGTAAACAGGAAAACACCATCCTATAACGAAAACGGCCATATACTCAGAGATAAGAAATGAAAAGAAGGAAAGAAAGAAAACTACAAATGAATAATCTACCATTCAATAACAGTAATTGCCGCCCCGGTGGCGCAGTGGTCTAAGCGATAGCCTCTGATCATTCGTCCGAACGGGGTCCGGGTTCGAATCCCGGTGAGGCATAGATGTTGTGTTTGTCTTACGGCACTGGTTCTCTCCCTTCCCTGGAACCAGTGACCCTGAATTAGGGACGGGCGACTGCTTATAGCAGATTGAGTTGCTCACGGTGGTCGTTAAACCTCCAATAAAAAAAATAACAGTAATTGGTTGAAAATCCGTTTTAATGGCGTATGACATAAACTACAGTCTAAAAACAAGTTTTCGCCACTCACGGCGGCTTCGTCAGGTAGAAAAACTAAATGCAAACACTAAATTAGAAACACTAACAGCTCCACAAGTTTTCAACGTTAAAAAGTAGAATAAGAAAAAACGGCTGAAACACTGACATTGCCAACCGCATGTTTTTAGCACGTCTTTTGTAAATAAAGATCGTGCTTATGTTATCGGTTTGTCCGTCCGTCCGTCCGTCCGTCTGTACCCCGATATCTCTGCAACTATCAGTCCGATTGGAAAAATTCTTTTTGCATTGAAAAACTTGAAATATGCGAATGATGATGCTTTATTCCCTTTGTTTTTTTTTACGATGTACAATTTCACCGCTAGAGGGCGTAAATGCAGAGATGTCGAATTGAAATACACGTTTTATTCCACATATTTGCTTCAAATACCAGATTGAAAAAATTATTTTATCTTTCAATTCCATTTATGTCGAAGAGTATTTTAGATATAGTTACTTTTTCGAATTACGCATAGATTTTTCGCTAGGGGGCGTAAAAGTAAATTGCATTTTTCCCGATAACTCTTCTTCTAAAACTCCGATTTGAAAAAAAATTTCTTCAGCGGATACATCTCCTGATGGAAAATCTTTTGCATATAATTTCTAATTTTTGGTAAAGAATACATTGGCTACCAGTGGGCGTAAGTGTTAATTTTTGCTTCTGATATATTTGCCATAAAATCTGAGTTTCTGACATATCGATTGAAAAAATTATTTCGTGGACCGATGCCACTCGCATCGATAAACCTTTTGGAATGTTTTCTTCTTAAAATGTTCCACAGTTTCTCCGCCAGTGGGCGTAGATGTATATCTTATTTTTGTCAATATCTCTACTTCTAGGACTCCGATTTGAAAAATTCCTTCTTTGTAGGATAGTGTTTTCCGTGTGACACGTTTTTCATATAATTTTAAAATTTTGAAGTAATTCATAGACTTTCCGCTAAGGGGCGTAGCGGTAAATTGCGTTTCCCCCTACATATCTGCTTCTAAATCTCCGATTTGAAAAATTCTTCCTGCACCGGATACAGCTCCTGATGGGAAATCGTTTGCACGTAATTTCTAATTTTTGTAAAAAAATTGTTTGGCCATCAGGGAACGTAAATCTTAACTTCCGCTTCTGATGTATTTGCAGTTAAATATGAGCTTCTAAAATCTCGATTGAAAAAAATGTCGTTTGTTGACCGACACTACTCATGTCGACAAACCTTTCCGAAAAATTTTCTTCTTGAAATAATGCATGGTTTCTACGCCAGGGGGCGTAGATGTATATCATATTTTTGTCAATATCTGTACGTCTAAGGGTCCGATTAGAAAAATTCCTTCTTTGTTGGATAGTGTTTCCGATGCGAAATGTTTTTCCTATAAATTCAAAATTTTCAAGTATATCATAGACTTTTCGCTAGGGGGCACAAAAGTAAATTGCGTTTTCTGTGTTATTTCTGCTCCCAAAACTCCGATTTGTAAAGTTATTCCTGTATCGCATACAAGACCTGTTGGAAAATATTTTTCACATAATTTCTAATGTTTGGTAAAGAATTGTTTGGCCACCAGGGGTCATAAGTGTTAATTTCTGCTTTTGATGTATTTGTAGCAAAATCTGGGCTACTGAAAACTCGACTAAATTTTTTTTTCTTGGACCGATACCGCTCATATAGATAAACCTTTTACGAATACTTTCTTCTTAAAATAATGCAAGGTTTTCCCACCAGCAGACGTAAAGTCACATCTCATTTTTGTCGATATCTCTGTTTCTAAGAGTTTGTAAGCTCACGATTCCGTTTACAGCAATACCTGAGGTATTAAAAACCCTGATTGAAAAACTTCTTTCTTCCGTCAGATACAATTGTTTTCCATAGCGGTTCCATTGACTTTGAATAGCTTTGGTAAATTTAATTTGCGTCAGAACATATTCAAAAGACGTGAATTTCGGTGTCAACTTTCTTGTTCTTTTTTTTTTTTATTATTGGAGATTTAACGACCACCGTGAGCGAAACTAAGTGTGATATAAGCAGTCACCTGTCTCTAATTTAGGGCCACCGGCTCCAGGAAAGGGAGAGAGCCAGAGTCGTAAGACAAACACAACACCCATGCTTCACCTGGATTCGAACCCGGCCCTGTCTCGGACGAATGATCAGAAGTCATCGCTTAGAACCCTGCGCCACCGGGACGGCCCACGTGCACTTGATGCTTGATGCATCATTTAGCGTTTCGGGATGCCCAGGATCGAGCGCCAGACGAAAGGTAACTCTATAGAGGGGTCTACACTGTAGACGTCGGGGCTAAGCAGGATTTCTACTGTCTCTCTATAGAATAATGCTTTAGCCGTTGTTATTTTTGCCACTTTCCGGATATCTTGCCACCTAGGTGTGGCGGTATGGTTCTTGACCTCTCTCGCTAGTGCCTTTGAACAAGATATCCGGAAAGTGGCCCCAAAACAACAGCTAAAGTCTCAGCTTATAGAGAGGCACTAGAAATCCTGCTTAGCCCCTACAGCTGCAATATAGACACCTCTATAGAGTTACCTTACGTGTGGCGCTCGACACGCCATTGATGATCGGGGTCGACGTAGATTATCCAGGCTCGTATAGACTGACCTCTTGAAAACGGCGGCGCACACCACGTCCAAGTTAAATGTCTGATGCCTAAGCAGTGTCAGCGAGCGGACAATTCGGCACAAGGTGCATATTCTGGGCTACGGGAGACGACGCCCTACTCGTCTGTCACTGTTGACTGCTCACTATCGGGCATTACGTTTCGCATGGTGCCTGAAACATCAGAACTGAACCTTTGGAGATTGGCGCCCCGTCGTGTGGTCAGATGAACCCCGTTTCCAGCTGTATTGAGCAGACGGTAGGGTGCGGTTGGAGCGTCGACAGCATGAAGTCGTGTTCCCGTCGTGTCAAGTCGGCCCTCTGATGATCTGGGGAGCTTTCTCATTGGACACATGTCTGGAGAGGTCCTAACCGCCGCACACATCCAGCATGTGATGGCTGATGAGCTACATGCTTTTCTGGCATTTGCAAATCCTGCGACCAATAGTCTGTTTCAGAAGGACAATGCGCCGCCCTAAAAGGCCGCAACCGCACAGGCATGGCACGAGGAACACTCATCTGAATTTGTAACTATGCAGTGGCCCCCAAAGGTTCTAAGATTAAACCCTGTGAAAGTTCTCTGCTTTGAGACGTCGTTCCAGGATTCATGGATCTCAAGTTCTCGTGGAGCATGAGATCCATGGATCCTTGACCGACGTCTCAAAGCCGAAAGATACACTGAAAATCTGGAACTGCTTGTAAGCGTTCTTATTCGGAACTCAAATAGTGTAATTTTATGTAACAATGAACAAAAGCAAACAGTGGCGGGCAGATAAACGAAAGGTCCAAGAAATGGGTTTAAAAATGAAATTACAGAAGTCAAAATTAAGCTAAAATGTTTTTACAAAACCTGAAGATTTTGAAGTTGATGGGGAAAATATAGCAAGTAACTGATGCCTACGTTTACCTTGAACAAGAGATATCACTAGATTGTCACATAACAGAAAAATAAATAAGAGTATGAAACTCGGTTGAAGGGCATTTGGACAATTTTCAAGCGCAATTTACCATTATGACTTTTAAAAAGTGTTTAATAAATACATACTTCCAATTCTTACTTGTGGATCAGAGACACGAACAGTAACATAAAACGACATTCAACCATGTCATGTTCAAGAGCAGTTATTAGGGGCATGCAAAAGTTTTCACCGTTTTAAGGAGAAAGGAGACAGGAACAATCAGGAAACCAGTGCACAATTATTCAGCGAAACATTGTCCGTTAGCATCAATGACCTTCTGAAGTTTTTCAGGCAACAAATGAATGCCCCTGTGATAGAAAGACTAGGGTTTTAAGCTGAAGAACGCAGTGACGAAATTTTTCACTTCTGGAACTGTGCTGAACCGTTGTTAGTCTAGGGCATGTTGCATATAGAGCGAAACAGATGAAAGTCTGAGGATGCAATGTCCCGGGAGTAAGCCAGATGCGATAAAACCTCCCAGTGTAACAATTCAAGAGTTGATTTCGTGGTGGCACCGACATGTGGTCTGGCAGTATCGCGCAACAGGATGACTGGGCGACATCCTTTCCAAGGGCGTTTTTGCTCGATTGCGGCGTGCAGTTTCATCAACTGATCGCTATATCGCTGTGCAGTGATTGTTTCGTCCGGTTTCAACAGTTCGAAGTACAGCAATCCATGCATATCCCACAACACACACAACAGTACCTTTTCCCCGTGTATATCCTGTTTTGCAGTGAATGTTGATGGCAGACGTAGGCCGATCCAGGATCGCTTGCGTACGGGGTTATCGCAATAGAACCATTTTTCATCCCCGGTGACAACCTCCCCCAAGAAATTCTTTCCTTGAAACTTCTTCAGCGACATGCAGATGCTCAATCGTTGACCAATATTACGATCAGTTAAAGTATGCGGAACCCACTTACCAATCTTCTGGATCTTTCCCGGGGCCTGTAGATGCCGTACCATCGTCGATTGAGCCACTTTCAAACGTTTCGCCAGTTGCGTGGTCGATTGTGTGGCATCCCCTTGCAACAGCGACTCCAGCTCCTCGTCTGCGAGTTCGTGCTGTCTACCTGACGTGGCTTGTCTTCCAAGCTTAGATCCCCTTTCTTAAGTATGGCAAACCATTCTCGACACGTCCGCTCACCCTTAACCGTTTCGCATTACGCCTGACATATTGAACCGTATGCTTCAATCGCACTTTTCCCTAAATTAAACATGAATAACAAACGGTGCCGTAAACGATCTTTATCGACCGCCATGTTTCGCAACATGTACGAAATGACAGCACGGGTCGCCGACCGGTCAGACCCCTACAGCGCCCTCTGTTGGGGGCGGCGGAAACATTTGCATATCCCGGATAAATGCATTAAACATTTTATTAATCCAAACACAACTAGCAAAGGAATGTAGTACTATAAATGTCATTGAAAAGTAGGCACCTAATGTTGCAGACCTTTCAATACATAAGTTTGACAGTTGGTTTGAATCATTCGGAAATAATGCCATCATTGCCGTTTAAAAGCTCTATACAATAAAATATAAATAACGCCTTTTCATTATTCTAACGATTAATCCACCAAATTAACAGCTCATGAAACCCATTTTCATCATAATCTCCTATACGAGATCGACATTAATGATTATGACTCTAAATCCTGTGATCTATGTGAAAAGGCTTTCCATTTCTTTAAACGTTGATCGTGTGAAGCTTTATAATTGTCTTACTATATTTAGTCTGGCAAAACAAACATCACAGAGGATTTAATAAATCTCACGTCGTGTGAGAAACATTAAAACTGATCTTAAGGAACACAAAGAAAAAAATTGGATGGACTTCCGAACCAGAACGTTTTCAAGTAGTTCCTGATTTCGAGTGTATCGTTCCGCTTTGTTTACATAGAACCTGATCACACCCAATGTAAAAGAAAGTAGTCTGTACGGATTTTTTTCTACTATTTTTATCGAAATAAATCTTATTATAATGGAAATAATCATAGGCATTTATTTTATTATAGAAAATAATAATACGCTTATTTCGTATCACAGATTTATGCATCATAATTCCATAAAGAATTATAATGCTATGCACTTTTCATGAGGTGCAATACCACGAAATTAATGTGTCTAACATTCATTTTTTCACTCCGTAGAACGAAATACTTCAATGAACTGTTGAAATGGATCTGAATTTTGTTTTTTACAAATTGTCGGAGCAAATATTCCATCACGATATCGGTCAACAGTTCCTTCGATTTGAAAGTATGGCTTCTGAGATTTTTCCGGACGAAAATCAAAACAAAAGGAAACGTAGTACTATTATCAGTGGCGGATCCAGCGGGGGAGACTGGTGCGATTGCCCCCCTCCCTAAACCCTAACGAAGTTTTCACGTTTAAAGTAGGGCAGAACGTAAATGATTGACTTCGCATATTTTGTTATCAGTTTTTCTAAAAATAATTCAAAATTAAACTTACTGCTGAATTGGATTTAAAATACGTATTAGATTGATTAAGCTTCAGTAAAAAAAAAAAAAAAAAAAACAAAGAAAAGGGAATAGAATAGAGAGAGCAAAATATAAAGGGAAGACAGGAACAACGGTTTTAAATTTTCGTTTGTTTATTTGTCAAAATAGAAATCGAAAGCTATTTGAGCGAAGCGAGGCCGAAGGTCGAACGGAGCTCTCTTTACGAAACTCGAGACAATTAGTTGTTCGGGCATAGGTACGTGATGACACATCCGATCACCATGATTTTTTGCATTCGATTGGACATCGTCCATGGTCAGGTATTGACGCCTTCCGATTCCCGAAATTCTGTGCCATTGAATAATAATCGTCCAAAATCTTGCATTTTTAGTGGATTTTCTAGGTTTTGAGAAGGGTTCGTTTGTTACCTATCTTCCCCAAAGATCTTCAGCCGATCGCGGTGACACTTGCCATAGGGAAAGGGAAGGACATGATCAGTGACATGGGGTTGGTATGATGGTGATTAGTCGTGCCGTATAAAAATAACGGCCAATAAAAGGCTGACCAATTTTAATAACAATTGAAAAAATCCGCTCTATACGAGACTCGGGACAATTAGTTGTTTGGGCATAGCTACGACATGACACCTCCGATCATCGTGATATTTGGCATGCGATTGAAAATTGTCCAGCCGCCCCGGTGGCGCAGTGGTCTAAGTGATGGCCTCTGATCATTCGTCCGAACGGGGTCCGGGTTCGAATCCCGGTGAGGCATGGATGTTGTGTTTGTCTTACGGCACTGGCTCTCTCCCTTCCCTGGAACCAGTGACCCTAAATTAGGGACGGGCGACTGCTTATAGCCCATTGAGTTGCTCACGGTGGTCGTTAAACCTCCAATCAAAAAAAAAAAAAAAAAAAAGAAAAAGAAAATTGTCCATGGCTGACCATGGACGATGTCGACGCCTTCCGATTTCGGGAATTCTGTGTCATTGAGGAATTATAATTTAAACTGGATGGCCTTTTACTTGAACTATTTCACGAAAGTCGGCTTACTAACATTAATTTTAAAAAATCGTTTGAATTGAAAAACGAAGAAATGGAAAGACTCCCTCTGTTAGCTCAACACTTGCTTAATCTATAATGATAAAAGGAAGTTTGTGTATGTGTGTGTGTGTCTGTTCTGTCTTTCACGATACAAAATTAAAAACGTGGTTCCCCGATCTGAGTGTGTCTTTCCGCTTTGTTTACATGGAACCTGATCACAACCAACGTGAAGGCGTGAAGGAAAGTAGTTCATGAAAATTTTTAGCTATTTCTTTTTCAGAATGTTTCGTACTTTCGTTCTGGAAGTCATAAATTTTACGCATTCGTTTTTTAGAACTTGTTATAATAGACTCCTTAATGAGCTTAGATTTTGCATGAGCTTCGCTCAAAATTTGCCAACTGTACCCGAGTTATCGGTTACCGTCGGCGGCTTGTCATAGTTAGTAAATTAACCAACTCCGAATATAAGGGCTTGAGCCTTTATTTTGAAGGATTTCATTCAGACATAGTCTGTGCCGATTTCAAAAAAGCATAAAGTTCATTTCTTCGGGAAACACACCATCGATCTCATTGAAACAATTGTGATTTTTCACCTGTTGTTTGCTCTCGTTCAGGTATTTTACAAATTAAAGTGAAAGAGTTTTAAAAATCTACAAATTTAACATTCCTGGAGCAAGTGAAAGTGTTTTTTGACCTACCCTCTCGCCCGTGTGTGGCGCCTGCGCGAAGTGAAGGCCGATGACGTGTTCGCTGTCCTCGGCAGTTTGCTGACCATACCACTCATACACCAAGGTAGGTACGTGTAACATTTAATTGAATTACTTCCATTAGTTTCCAAGTTATAAAGGTAAATCAGGAGCGGAGAGCTAGTGAAACACCCTGTACTTCCAGGTTATTTATCCATATTATATAGAAAGTGCCTCCTACAAAATATAGCAGACGTGTTCTTAAGAAACGGATTAATGCCGAATATTACTGTCCTAGTACAAAAACGTAAACAACGAGTGTAATATACTTGGATGATACACAATAATTCATTTTGTAAATCCTGTCAGGAATGACTTTAATGATTCATTTCATTGCGCATCATTTCATCAGCAGCCATATTAGGCCTTGCTAGCCATATTAGGCCTTGCTAGCCATAATAATGTATTTTGTAGAAAAAATAGACAGTTTACGTGTTTAAGTCTGCAAACAAATTGTTTTATGACCTATTAAGCAAGGGCTGCGATTCATGTATATATAAATCAGATCAGTACCTGTGGAAAAATCCGAAGGCTTGCACAAATGATTCGACTGCAGAGTATTAATAAAATCATCTGTTCGAATGATTTAAAAAATTATAGACAAACAACGTGCTTGTCTCTATGTCAAGCGACATTAGATGGCGCTGGGTCCCAGGGATAGAGTTCTGCCTTGGTCTGACTGAACATTTTCAGCATTTAACATATAGCTATTTAAAGTGGACGTCTGGTGAAGTTGCTCTCTATACACTGAACAGCAACACTGAACTGAACACTGAATTAGAGATACCTGTCTAGTAACGTGCAACACCACCTTCCGCCCTGATGACGGCGGCGATTCTTCTCGGCATGGACTCGACAAAACACCGAAAGCGTTGGGAAGCCATACGGATCCACGACCCCTGAAAGCTCCCACAGTTCACGAAGATTTGATGGAGGTGGGTCAGAGCCTCGAACATCTCTCTCGATTGCATCTCAGATGTGCTCGATGGGATTGAGGTCAAGTGACCTAGCTGGCCAAGGAAGCGAGGTCACGTCGGTGGAGTGTTCATCCAACCATTCGGATACAATTCGGGAGCGATGGCACGGGGCATTGCTTTGTTGCAGGATGAAGTCTCCAGTGGGATTTTGAAGGCGCACAAACGGGAGCAAATGGTCGCCCAGGATATCCCGGTAACGTTGACCTATGAGGAACGATGTCACACGTACCAGGAGTCCCATTTCAGTCCACGTAAACAGCCCCCAGACGAGAATGCCACACCCACCAGCTTGAAGAGTACCCTGCTGGCAAGAAAGATCCATCGCTTCATGTGGTTTGCGCCGTACTCGTATCCTGCCATCCGCATGTACCAACGTGAATCTCGACTCATCAGTCCAGGCAACATTTTTGCACATGTCTAGGGTCCAGTGGCGATGTTCCCGCGCCCACGCTAATCTTTGCACCCTGCGATATGCGGTCAGCAGCGGTACCCTCGTGGGATGATGGCTTGTGTACCCCATAGCGAGGAGATGGTTCTGGATGGTGTGGCTGCTTACACGTTTTTGTGCACCAGCTTTAAATTGCCGAGTGATTTCTTGCACTGTGGCCCGGCTATCCGCTGTTACAATGCGAGCTAGCCGACGATGACCCCGCTCATCCACACGCTGTTGTCCACGGCAGTTGGCCCTGGCAGGGATGGTTTTACCGGATTCGATGTATTCACGGTGCACCCGTGACACAGTGGCTCATGAAAATCCCAGTGCCTGCACGATTTCTGAGATGGAGTGGCCCATTCGTCGGGCCCCGACAATTTTCCCACGATCAAATGCGCTTAGATCCTTCGTCTTACCAATACTGCGTCCGTCTCTTACTGATTCCCGTCGCATCACTCCTTATATTGTTGGATCGCTGCAAACATCATGTTGTTTCCGTTTACAAGGCCGCCCACAGCGCCAGCTGTCTCTAATTCAATTGCTCTTCAGTGTACATACATATGGGTATAAGAGGATCTACATAGCTATTTAAAGTGGACGTCTGGTGATTTTGCTCCCTATACTTCCAATGGAAAAAAATTTCGACCTCAGCGAAGAGATATTTCCTATACATTGGCCCACTGATAAAAAACAACCTAACTTAGATTGTACATACAATCGGTGTTTCTTGCAAAAACCTTTCTTGAGCTATATTATAAAAATCAATAACTTTACTTCCATGTAGTTATGATACTTGCTCACAGGTGACGCCCTTCTTCCTTACCACAGCATCGAAGTAAAGTAATTGATTTTTAATATTTGTCCAGAAAAGTTTTTGCAAGAAACACGTGGAAGCGTGGCTTATGACCATTCGTCCGTGAAGGGTCCGGGTACGAATCCCGTTGAGGCATGGATGTTGTGTTTGTCTTACGGCACTGGTTCTCTCCCTTCCCTGGAGCCAGTAGAACTAAATTAGGGACGGGAGACTGCTTATAGCCCATTGAGTTGCTCCTCAACCTGAGACCATGTTTCCAACCGCGTCGCCATTTCGAAATGTCACTGTGCATCTCTCGCTGGGCACAGTTGACAGAGGTACCCGGACACTAGCGCCATCTCTAGGACATACATGTCATCTATGCTACTCGTACGACATCCCGCACGTGTAACATTTTATCTTGATAGACCTACACAAAATGGGAACCTGACTTCACGCCACGAAACAATCGCTATGGACAATTGGGGATCCATATGGATTAGGTATTAGCATAGGTACCACAAGCACTATATGGATTGTTTCTGGTGTAAAGTGACGTGACTTTCACTCTGCTCATGCGTTGCGAAGTAATGATTTTGATGGACCGGCTCATTTTGAATGTTTGTACTTGTCAAATTATGCGTGCCGAGGCTCATGTTTACGAAATATTTTACATCAAGACCTTTCTTCTTTGTTTGGACATGCAGACAAACGAAGTTACGTGATTTAAGATAGAAAATAGTTTCACATGTTGAGTTGATGCAGATGATATTTTAAAACTCGCAGAAGTGTAAGCTTCTTTGTTGGGCGAGGGGATGAGGTTAACAAGGCTAACACGTCGTTGCCCTTCTCTGAAACATACATGAACTCGAAAATTGCATTTTAAAGCAAATTAAAGACAGGAAAAAAAGAAAAGGAGGAGATAAACTGTTGGCGCGACAATTGGCATCCAGAATCGTATGTTGTAAACAGGTCAAGCATGGGATACAAGCAGCGGCGAAACCAGGAGTGGGCATGCGCGGACGGCCGCCCTCAGCGCAATTCAAGAGATAGCGCAAAAATTACTGCTTACAATCTGATTAAAACTGGAAATGAAACTTTGGCATCACTTTCAGATACAGTGCTTCGCGCTATACTTTTTCATTTGCCCATTTATAGAAGTTGTTTGTAATTCAGAGTGTTCATAAAGTTACGCGACCACACAAAAGGAATTTCACGAGACCTTTGGCGCTGAAACGGCTGCTGCGAACAAATCGAGCATCAAACGCCGGTACGATAAGTTCAAGACAACTAGATATGTTTCGGACTAACAGAGAACTGGAAGACTCACAGTACGCACAGAGTAAGAGCTTGCAGACGTACGGGTCGCAATGACAAACAGCCAAAGGAAATCCGTAATGAGGTTTTCTGATCAGAGTGGATTGTCTCTCGAAAATCCTCACAAGTCACTGAGAAAATCATTAAAGATGTGTCCGTACAAATTTCGCGCTGAACAGAAGCTGTTACCAAGAGATGATGAGGCTCGCAAACGCGCTGTTGCCAATGGTTTATGGTATCGACAACTCCTCTAATTACTGGTATTGGTCAGAGGAAAAATGGTTTCATTTGGACGGATATGTTAATCTGCAGAATTAGTGGATATGATCCACGGAAAATCCTCATATTTTGCATGAGTTCCCTCTTCACGGTCAGATAATTGGTGAGTGGTGTGCGACGCCACGACGAAAAATCTTACCACTTTCTTTCACAACAGACTCAACATTTAAATTTACATTACGATGGCGGAACAATTTGTGGCCACTCGGCCAGCTGAAGAACTACAGAAAATATGGTTTCAACAGGACAACGCAAACACCCATACTTCCCTAACTTCCATGGCTCATCTGAAATCTGTGTCTCCTGGAACACTCGTTTCAAATGAATTGTGGTCCCCAACGATCTGCCCAGATTTAAGTACCCCAGACATCTTCTTATTGGGACATCTGAAGAAAATTGTGTATTCAAATCATCCTCACGCACTTCAAGAGATTCAAGTCAATATTCAACGCAGTGTGGACAGGGTATTAGCTGCCACATTGCGAAGAGTGTTCAGTAATACAATTCGTCGTGCACATCTGTGTGAAATACATAATGATGGACATTTTCAGCCTTTGTTATAAAACACAGGCAATTCTATGGGTTGCGTAACTTTATGAGCACCCGTATCTTTCATCGGTTTCAGTAGCCATGGCAGCCTGACATTCTCGTTCCTTCCACAAAATGTTCAGGGGATGTCAGTTGTTCACATTCAGAAATGAAGGCGCTGTTGAACGTACGCTGAAAGATAAGGGTGTCTTTCAGCGTACAGTTATGGCCTTATGGCTAGTCGTCTCAGTTATTGTGTAACGTATACTCTATATTCACTTTCCTTTTGATTTTACTATCTCTGGTTATTTTATTTTACTATGTAAATTATCTTCTTACTGAACGAAATATTATTTCACCCGATGAATGAGATCTGGCAATGAGTGTAAGTCATGACGTGGTGGTAGCTAGTATATATAGGCGCGTTCATCGATAGCAAAGAAGAGCGTTTGTTATTGTACGGAGAGATTTACGTGTTATTTGAGTAGCGGTGTGTGTTGATACCAGTTGAAGGTAATAATAAAAAGATTTGAGTAAGTACGTCTTTCTCAATTAATAGTTTCTGTCAGACCTCTGTCTGGCTGTTAGGTTTATATCGTTAGTTTTTTTACCATTAACAACCAGCGTTAAGACTTTATACATTCTAATTACTACACTACTAGCAGGAGACTATATTCATGTTCTTAATTAACTAGTAACAACAACCATTTGAATTCACTATTTGAAGCTCAGTAGGAAAGGCTTCATTATTATCATTAGCTAGCTGGTAGAAAGAGCTTATTCATTATAATTAGCTTAGCGGAAAGCAAAATAAAGCTAATTCATTATAATTGGTTTTATGGCTATTCGTCTCAGTTGTTACCTGATGGCTAGTCGTTTCAGTTATGGCCTTATGTCTATTCGTCTGAGTTATGGCCTTATGGCTCTTCGTCTCAGCTATGGCCTTACAGCTATTCGTCTCAGTTATGGCCTTATGGCTAATCGTCTTAGTTATGGCCTTATGACTAGTTGTCTCAGTTATTGGACTTATGG
Organism: Macrothele yani; assembly: GCA_039090855.1. Classification (NCBI taxonomy): domain Eukaryota; kingdom Metazoa; phylum Arthropoda; class Arachnida; order Araneae; family Macrothelidae; genus Macrothele; species Macrothele yani. The sequence continues at coordinate 138,165,043 of CM077002.1, forward strand.
CTATTCGTCTCAATTATGGCCTGATGGATAATCGTCTAAATTATGTCTTATGGCTAGTCGTCTCAGTTATGGCCTTATGCTTATTCGCCTTAGTTATAGCCTTATGGTTATTCGTTTCAGCTATGGCCTTATGGTTATTCGTCTCAGCTATGGCCTTACGGCTATTCGTCTCAGTTATTGCCTGATGGCTAGTTGTTTCAGTAATGCCTTATGACTATTTTTCTGAGTTATGGCCTGATGGCTAGTCGTCTTAGTTATGACCATTCGTTTCGTCCCCCCAGTTTCCATTTCTATCCACTCACTGTGCACATTGTACGTTCGTGCGTGCGTGTGCGTATTTAACAAACCCCATGAGCATCCAGATGTGTAAAGAGCCACCCGTCCCTAATTTTGGCACCTAATGGTTCCAGCAAAGGGGCACAGACAGAGCAATTGAACAAGTACACTGTCTATGCCCCATTCAGGACTCGAACCCTGGAGCATGTCGGGCGATTTGCCAAAAGAACGCGTGTCTGACTGCTCAACTAGCAGTGCAGCTAAAATGCTTGGAATTCAGGAGTTGAAAGTTGACTCTGAATATCGAAGAACAAAAAAATAAACCTATATTTGCTATATCTGCTGAAAGGACAGATCAAAAGCCTGCAAATTCAAATTGGTCATAAAAACGCGGAGAATGCGTTACAGATTTTAGTAATGTTTGCAGCTAACCAATGGAACAAGAATTCTTTTGATCCTACTTTTGCATTCCGGAATATCGTGCCAGTGCCGCCGCAAGCTTACGCGAAGCCCTGTGCGAACTCTCCCTGTGAGGCCCTCTTGCTAACTAATAATTTTTGCTAAATCAACCTGGCTAACGGTATTTTGCGCACGTACGCAATACAATATTTTTATTTTCTGGTAAGGTGATGATAAGCTTTTCACTCATTTATTTGTTACAGAAGGAACTGATGTTTTTCTGTAACTTGTCACTGTAACTGCTGCTATTATTAAGCTCAACCGTCGTTCTCCTTTGCAAAACAATAAAAAGTAGGTAAATGTTAGTAATACACTGGTGGAAAGTGAAAAAAGAACACCAAGAAGGAATTGGCGGACGATCATGAAATTTACATATGTTAATGGAGTCGAGTTTACGTAGGTGTGATGTTAATTTCGGGACCAACCGGTGAGCGCTTACGCCACAGCACGGCATAATATGCAAATTATCGTCGGTGGTATTTAAGGAGTACGGCCAAGTGAATGTAATCAGTCGACGGCGAACGAACACGTGCGAAGACCCTGAAGAAGCTGCAATGCCTGGACATGGAAGACGTGTACGATTTCAGCACTTATCGGACTTTGAGCGAGGTCGTCTAGTCGGACTCCGAGAGGCCGGGTGGTAGTATCGTCGTATTGCGGAGTGAATTGGATGGGAAGTATCGGTGGTGGTACAATGGTGGCGTACATTGTCCGAGGAACATTCCCACACGAGAAGACGTGGAACCGGGAGTCACAGACGGACTGATGAGCGGACCGATCGACGCATAAGAAGAGCGGCGTTGTCAAGAAGAACATCCACTGCGACGCAAATGCGAGCTGCCGTTGCACCTGAGGTGACTGTGCGAACAATCCGCAACCGTCTACTGGATGCAGGGCTACGTGCACGTGTGCCTCTGGCATGTATACCTCTGACTCCAGCCCACCGTCAGCAAAGGCTGCAGTGGTGTCGCCAACGTCTGCACTGGAGAACGCAATGGCGATCTGTCGTGTTCAGCGAGGAACGCAGATTCTGCTTGGGGGCCTCCGATGGCCGCATGCGTGTTCGCAGACGCACAGGGGAGCGTCTCCACCCTTCTTGCATCCGCCATCGACACACAGGGTCTACACCTGGTCTCCTGGTGTGGAGAGCGATCAGCTATCACTTCCGTACACAACTAATGTTTGTACCAGGTACGTTAAACAGCACCTCCTACATCAACAACATCATTCAGCCCGTTGTTGTGCCATTTGTAAGGTCGGTCCATCGTGGTGTTTTCCAGCAAGATAACGCACGCCCACACACGGCACGTGCAACGCAACATGCACTTCAGGGTGTGAGACAACTTCCATGGCCTGCACGTTCACCGGATTTGTCCCCCATTGAGCACGTGTGGGATTTTATTGGACAACGACTTATCCGGTCTCCACGGCCAGCCACGACCATCCCCGGTTTGCGCGTCCAGGTTGAGGATGCTTGGAACTCAATACCCCAAACTTACATCCAACATCTGCACGACAGACTCCATGCCAGAATTGCACAGTGTGACGCAGTTCATGGCGGTTCAACCTCGTAGTAACCATGTTACATGAAAATGTTATTTTTCAGTTTACCAGCAAATACAGCTGTATTTTGCCATAATGTTTCGATCACGTTATCCTCTGTATTCCGTTATTATGCTGTATAAATTTCGTTGGTATTAGACGTCTCCTTCTTGGTGTTCTTTTTTCACTTTCCGCCAGTGTACTACGCACTATGCAGTATGAATTTTTTAAATCTGTTTTACTATAGCTGTGTATTTTTAAAATGATACCTATGCAGAACAAAAAGGAAAATGTTTTAAATAGGTACAGCAATTTCCTAGTAAATTGTAACACATTAAAAAATGTCCTTTAAAAATTAGAGAAGCAGTCATCGTATTTCAAGAATATGCTAGTATGTAAAAGGAAAACTTCACGTTTTACCTGTCAGGCAAAGGAGACCTTTCTCGCCTTTTGTCCAGCAAATTCTTCAATAATATCATCGTAATTTAGTTTTGATGTTTCATCGCGTTCTATTGACAACGTAGAGAGTGCAGTTAACCTTTCTTGAGACAAGCTTGTCCTCAGATACGATTTGATTAATTTCAAGCGAGAGAAACTTCTTTCCGCACTGGCGACTGTTACCGGCACAGTTAACAAGATCCTGTATGCGATAGCTACTTAGAGAAGGGATTTTGCATTCCGTTTAAAAATTGCAATAATTGGATAGCAGTATTGACGTTGTCCGCAACTAGTTCTCTGACTATTTTCAATTCTGTGAATAGCTCCTCTCCGCATATATCGCGGGAATTTCCTGAACGAAGGATGAAATCCAGGTTTTTACAATATTTCATTAGATCTTTGTCATTCATTTGTTTCATTTTCGGTAGAGAATACAAAAATCCAAACTTGTCACTGAACTCCTAATATTGTTCAAAATGAGATTTCAGAGACTGTAAAGCAGTGTCTATAATAGGATAAAAATACTCTATTTTGAAGACTTCCTCTATGCTCAGAAAATTTTGGTTCAACACCTAACTGTTCACAACTTTCACGAGCGGCCAGAATTGCTGAATGGAAACCTTCATTTCGAAATTGGTTCAAATATTTAATAACCCCTTGAAGCATATTTTCTGCCGTGTCAAGCTGCGTGCTCTCTGATTGAAGTGGTTTGCTCACACTGTTTACTGAAAAGAGTATGTCACACCATATAACAATACCCAATAAGAATTCATAACTCTGAAGTTCATGTACTGCCAATGAGCGAGCTTCACATTTGATTTTAGGATCATTTACTGTGTCTGCAACTTCAAGAAGTGCGTTCCTTACTTCTTTTGCTTGGTATCTACTGAGTTTAACACTTTCTACACGGATTTCCCATCTAGTGTCACAGAACTTCCTAACAGTAATATAAGAAGTCCTGAGCGTATGTATGGCATCACTGTGATGTTTGCGCATGCGGACTCGCGCAGAACTGGGATGGTAATTCATATGTTTTGAACCGTCGGTTTTTGTTTTTGTTTTTTTAGTCTGTGTGCTTAATAGTATATTTTTCTTTCTTTCTCTTTTGTTTTATTTTATCTTAATTATCCACCAGCGCGAGGCCCCTCAAAGCGCGAGGCCCTGTGCGGTCTCACGCGCCGCACACCCTTAACGGCGGCCCTTTATCATGCGGTATACAATTGCACGTGTGCTGTACAGCAATATTATAGATTGCAAAGCAGGAAATATACGAAAGATATCCCTGAGTTTTCCACATGCTCAGTACGAGCAGAATGTTTTCAATCGGATTTTTACAAGAGTATACGCTTAGCCAAACGCCAACGCCAACTTGCCATTTACGCCAACTTGCGGGAAAACTGTGAGTCGCAGAAATTCGAAGCGCATGCTATCGTTCTTAAGAAATACGTTATCCGGCGCAAAAATAATTTTTAGATACGACTCAATAATACGGAAGGCTCGGCTTAGCTTGTATTGGTCATGGGGAAGACATTTCTTGAGGGGCCTCCACATTTAAAATTCTGAAATATTTATTGCATATTTTTTTTCATTTATGTTGCACTGATGTATGTATTAATATTTCTAAAACAATGCTTAAAACTAATTTAATCTTGTCTCCTGACTTGTTTACCTTTAAGATATATGATATTGTTTATTCATAAGTTACTTTTTCCTTCTATTCAATGATTTTTATTATATTGTGCAAATTGAAATGTTAAGCTTCGGCTTCTGTTGCTTCTGCATTGATTAATTAGTGGCAATATTCCGACGTTGGTCATCAGTTTCAATTGTATATCAATCATGTCACGAAAGCCTTGTGGATGTTGTTCAATCACACTAATGGTGGATGATGGTGTACAGTGCTATGGAAAGTGTGGTGGTCTTTTTCACTTCACATGCTGCGCACTAACTGAAAGTGCATATCGACGAATGGCAACAGAGAAGCGTATGCGGTGGCACTGCGATTGCTGTAGACGTGGAGTTCAGCGAGTTCCTGATATCACTACTCAGACAGGGAGATCCTCTGTTACCGATCAGCAAACTGGAGTCAATTTTGATTTTCCGAGTGGAGGTGATTGTGTTACTGAAAAGTTTATGGAATCCATTAGCATGAAGTTGGAAGCGATTACTGATTTAAGGTCGGAAATTTCCGATTTAAAGAAGTCGGTGGAGCTCTTCTCCTTAAAATATGATGATATTCTCGATAGATTACATAAATCAAATTCAATGCTAGAGGAATCTCGTAGAGAGGTCGCGGTGCTTGAGAAGAGAATAACAGCTCAGGAATCCGAAATTTTAAGACTGTCTCGGGGCCTGAATGACTTGGAACAGTATATGCGCCATAAAAACTTAGAGATTCATGGTATACCGGAGAATTATGACGAAACTGAAGATGGTCTAAGAGATATGGTATACAGAATATTGCGGGTAAATTGGGTTTCAGTGAATTTTCAAAAAGGGACATTGAGGTCGTACATAGATTGCGTGGTGGAAGATCACGTCCAACCATGCCATTGCTTGTACAATTTAAAACTAGGACAGTCAGGAACACTCTTCTTGAAAAGAGCAGAAAAACTTTAAAAATAACTGATGTTATTCCTGAATGTTCGGACAACACTAGGATTTATATAAATGAAAACCCCACGTCTTTTAACAGAGGTCTCTTTTGGCATGCCCGCAGCTTTTCCAAGGAACATAGTATTAGGTTCTGTTGGTATAGAAAAGGAAGAATATTTTGTCGCAGAGCTGAGGGCAAGAATGTGGTAGTTATTAAGAGTCAGGTCGACTTGGACCCTGGTCGTATATAGTGTTTATTTGTTCTGTAACTACTTTGTTAACTTTTTCAACTACACTTTATATATTGTGACTTTATGAATTGTATTCCGCATATGGTTTTCGTGGGTGATTTCCACGGTTTACTTACATCGTGTGATCGTCACTTGAGATTTCTGCACATTAATGCTTGTAGCCTATATGGTAAATTAGATTTACTGCTTGGGTTACTATGTACCCTTGATTATTATATTGATTTTGTTCGTGCATCTGAGACTTGGTTTGGTGCAGATATTCCACGTTTATGTGATGTGCCAGGTTTTCGGGTTTTCGCTGCTTCGCGTTCTAGCGCTCGGGGTGGGGGTGGGGGGTAGCAATTTTTGTTAAACGTTCTATTATTGTTTCATCATGTGATAAATATACCACTGTAAATAACAACTTTGAAATGATTACTATTGAAACGCAACATTGTATTATAAGTACGGTATATCGTCCTCCTAATGGGAACCAAGCTGCTTTTGTTGGCTTTTTCTCGGGTTATTTGGACGAGATGAATCTTGCGGGAAAGACGCTATATTGGTCCGATGATTTCAACACTGATGTGACTGTTTCAAATGATACTTCGCAATCATTTTGCGATGTTATTACCTCGTCTGGGTTTGTTAATGCAATAACTATTCCTACAAGAATTACAATACCACCTCCTCTATATTGGATTTATGTATTACAAACGATTATGATTATTGTTCTGGTGTACTGTCATACCATATAAGTGATCATTTGCTCATATTTTGTTTGTCTGGACGTAATGGGAGATTAAATTCCTCGAATTGTCCAGCTATTCGATTGCATTTCTATGGACAGGAGAGTTTGAGGTCTTTTGATCTTGCCCTATCTGTCGTTGATTGGTCCCCTGTTCTACGATTTACTGACCCGATTCGTGCGTTTGATGTTTCTTGGAGGATTTTCTGGAGCTTTTATGATTCAATATTTCCTCTCAGGACCATAAGGCGCTCGCTTCGTTGCAGAAAGCATTGGTTTACTCGGAATTTATTGAAACGTTTACATAGGAAAAATAAATTATTTAAAATATTCTTGCGGTCAAGAAATGCTTCTGATTTAATAAATTTTCGTAGATATAGGAACTGGTTTAACTCTAAGTTGAAACGTGCAAAGAAAATTTATTTTTAAGTCGGTTTTCAGATACTGGCGGCAGCAGTAAAGTTTGGCAATCAATTAATGAGTTGTTATCCTGGTCTAGGGTCCAGGGGGAACCCACGCAGGTTGATCACATGGGCACTAGAGTTACTGACTTGGATCGGATTGTACATTTGTTTAATACGTATTTTATTGAATTACCTGCAAAGTTATTGGCTGATATCCCACATTCAAATGGGCATTATTCTGAATTCCTGTCGCACCAGAGATTATCATCTTTTTATTTTCATCCCGTTTCAGATGATCTTATGTCGGTTTTGTCTAATCTGGATTCATCAATGGGAGCGGGTCCGGATGACGTTCATCCGAGAGTAATTAAGTATGCTTCTCAAAATTTGGTAATACCCTTGAGTCATATTTTCAGTTGTATCTTTTTAACTGGGAAAATTCCTTCTTCCTTTACAATAAGTAGGGTTTCGGTTATCCATAAAAGGGGTGATAGAACTGATGTCGCTAATTACAGTCCAGTTACAAATATCTGGATATTTGCTAAAATACTGGAGAGGCTGGTTTTGAATAGATTGTCAGGATTTTTGGATTTGAATAAAAATTTTCATTGGAATCAACATGGTTTTCGGAAGGGTCACTCAACGGAGACAGAGCGTTATTGGATGCTACGAATATTTTATAGTCAAATGTAGATTGTGGAAAGTGTGTTTTGGGTATATTTTGCGACTTGTCAAGAACATTCGACTGTATTCGCCATGATTATTCTCTTGTCTAAATTACAACCTTTTGGGATTAGGGGAGTCGCACTTTCATTTTTCGAGAATTATTTGTCTAGCAGGACACAATATGTACAAATACAGGGTATTCGCTCTTCAGTTCAAAGAGTTCCTTTTGGAGTTCCTCAGGGCTCCGTCTTGGGCCCTATGCTTTTTGTAATTTATGTTAACGATATATTTAATATTGTTTCTACTTCTCACCGAGTCTTATATGCTGACGACACCAGCTTATTTTTTCCTGGGGATTCGTTGTCCGAGATATTGACCCGCGCAAATCGTGACCTTCAGGAGATATCTCGCTGGTTTGTTTGTAACGCTCTTACAATTAATACTAATAAAACAACCTGTGTCTTTTTTTCGGGCCGTGGTCTTCGGCTGTCGTCGCCTACTGATATTTTCTTGAATGGGGATCCTGTTGCATTCGGGTCTTCGGTGAAATTTCTGGGTGTTATACTACATGAGACTTCGCGTTGGGATGTCCATATAAGTTATTTAGCAAATATTCTTAAGTCTCGTATTGGTGCTATTTCTAGGATTTCTAGTTTTTTGACAATCAGACTCAGATTAATACTATATAACTCCTTTATCTATCCCATGTTGTCTTATTGCATTTTGGCCTGGGGTCAGACAACGGATGGTAACGTTAACAGAATTCTTGTTCTTCAGAGAAAATGCATTCGACTTCTAAATTCATTTTTAAATACTGGTAGTATTTATTGTCTTTATAATATACTTCCCTTCGATAAAGTATTCATTTTCAGGTTATTATTACCATACTTCATAAAAGAGTGAAATTTTAATTTTAACGTTATACTTGTTTTGAACTTGCACGAACGTTTAATGAATTTTTGTTTGAAATAGAAATGGGTAGGTGCTTCAAAATAATTACGAATTTTATAAATTCAGCAGCGTATTCTAACACATCAGCGGCAGGTTACGACGGACAATTAGAAATATTTGCTACGAAAAAATGCGATTCAGCGAAAACACTGTGCATTGCAATAGCCTGGGAACCGCCAGCATTCCCACACTTTAAAGGCTGCCGCTCGCGGTAGTAATCTTCAAGCAAAGTGGTGCTGCCCGATTAACGTTATATTTGTTTTCAAATTTCACGAACGTTTTATGGCGGCAGCCTCCAGATATTTTATTCTAACCTCCTTGGGTATAACTGACTGACACATACCATCATTTTCATTTATGTAGAACATGCATTCTAACATAAGGAATTATCCTACTGCCTCATTTTAAAATATAAAATTTTTAACCAAATTGTGGACAATTCCCTTGATTTAATTTAATTAAAAATTGGACAATTAAGCTAGAGCATTAAGCTCCTCTTAAATAAATATTTTCGCACGAGAAATTGCGCAGACAGCAAAGCATGAACATTGCGAACCCTTTAAGGGTGGAAAGCGTTCAAATTAAAGAGAAAGTAGGTAGTTATATAATCTTACCTTTCAAAATGATTTGGGAACAGTGAGTTACTAAAACATATGTATTAAAATTCTTAAAATTTTACATAGCAGGCCATCGATGTGTCTAAGTAATGTGTCCCGAAATGCGAACTTCACTGATGTAGAACATAACAGAATGCTAGATTTTATGGAAGAAAACTGATAAACTATACCATCAATGTTATCAATTACTCATATAATATTATTATTAATCGCTTTCGTGAGGAAAAATAAAAAAAATCAAGCGATTATGGAGAAAACTTATGTGTTTTAATTCTATAAGTCAGCACACCACCAACCACCAGCAGCGGCTAATCGTTGTTGTTGTCCTCGATATAAGCGCCACCTAGTGAGTTTTTTGGCGTAAGTGCTTCCTCGTTTTGAAGGCAGAAATAGCAGGCTTCTTTCACGATCACCGTAGTCTACGGTCTAGTTTATTGCAGCGGTGACGCTACGGTGTGTCAGTCTTCGGAGACAAACAGAGCATCCTAAGTCAAGGACAATTAAGCGAGAAACCAACCGCAGGGAAAGAAAAGTAGCCCTGCCCTGTAACACCAAATTCAGTGCAGTAGACCCAAAATATTTAAGCGGTCAGTTAATATTTACGTCTACCAGACGCAGAAACTGTTGCCAACTCTTGAAAAGGACCTATGGCGAAAAAAAAAAACTTAAAAAAAAAAAAAAAAAAAAAAAATTGCATTGCACACCAGACGATCCTCGGATCCTGTACTTAAGAAACGGTCTCTTACGACTCCTTTGGTAGCATAGAATGGGCAAATGTAAATCTGCCATTAATTTTTTATATCTATTTTTTTTTAAGAGTAATCACTAAATTTAAAGTAAATAATTCATTTTTATTTATCTTAAACGAAAAATTTCTTTCGAGATTATTCTAAGATTATTTGGAAGATTTCACCCCACCCCCACCCCCACAGCCTCCACTCTCCCACCCCCCATCGGAAGTGGTCTAACGACGAATAAGTCCCGTCTTTATTTTGGGAAACGCTTCTTCTAGGAGAGAATTCTTCGATCTGGGTTAAATCACCAGCAATGCCTCTTTCAGTACACTAAACAGAGACGACTAATCCAAATTCCGGGCTTCCAAACATCCGGGCACAGGGACGGGTTTTTAAGGAGCTGGGTTTCAGAGAGAGGACAGAGCTTTTCCTTTTTCAAAGAACGCGACAGGCCAAAAACCAGAGAAATAAAATAAAAAAAAAATAAAACTAAAAAATATATATATATATATTATAAGGGCAGAAATTCTGGTGACGATATCAAATGTCCCTGGCCGAATCTGAATAGAACAAGGGGGCTCCGGATGGCTTAGTGGTCAACGTTCGTGACTGCCGCGGAACAATCTCAGGTTCGGTCTCAGGCAGGTGCGACCGCTCGAGCCACTAAATATTCGCCGTGTGTCCGATGGGCAACGTTAAGTCCTCGGACTCCTGGTACACCCCCCCCCCGATTATAAATAAGGGCTTCTTCCTCCCCCTTTCTACCTCCCTTCCGTATCACTTTGCTGTCGGGCACTCTAGCCCAAATGTCCTAACTTCCTATTTCTAAGGGTTGTTTAAGACCTAGGGTTAGACACTCCCTTCCTAAAATCCTCTGATCTTATCTGAATAGGACAAATGATGCAATTAGACACGGTTGTATTGCCTCATATTTCTCTTAGCTGTAACAACTACAATTGTTCCTGTACGCGGCATACTATCTCTAACTCTAATTTTTCACACCTCTGTCTCACTTTGCTGTCTGGGTCTCTTCCCTGCACCCTCGCTATTACCGACTGGACCTACGGCGTCACGGTGAAATCCTGGGCTCGGTATGCTTCGGAAAGAAAAAAATTCCAGCCTGTTAAACCCGTTAGGGGTTATGAAATCGTTACGTAATTTGCAAAGGGAGTAAAAATGCCGATTATTAGAGGCATCGGTGCTACATGAAAAACAGAAACAGATATAATAAATCGTTTCACACACTTTTTTTATTATTTTTGTTTGTTTTTCTGCGTTCAGTTTTCAATAACTGCGAAAAGCAGGCGGATATTTCTCATTAGGATTAAAATATCTCTTTCTTCTGATGAATGGAGTTGAAAAATCCTAATATGAAGTAATGGAACTTTTGCATTTATTATGTTGACGCTTACTATTTACATGCAGAAAAATTGTGTTAGACATCAAATTATTATACAGAATGTCCCATCGAGTTTCCAAGGTCCCTCAGAAGGTCCAGGTAATCTTTGAGCAACTGAGGAAGAGGCAAACTTTGGATCCCATCTGGAAGCTTCCAGTTGTCGTACAACACCTGTCGAATGACATACCTGCACGAGTGCTTTAGTGATGCAGGAATCCTGCGACCGTACAGTTGATTTGGAAAGAGCTTGTCGTAAAAAGGCAATAACTTTTCCAGGGAAGGAATCCATTGAAAAAACCTCTCTTACCGGCCAGGGAAAGTGTCGCTTCGTGTGGGTTCGCCGTATCTAAAAGGGCAACATTGAAACAGCCACAGAAGTCTTTAACTTTATCGTCCAGACTTGATGGCTCTACACGAAATGCCAGAGTATCTCTGTTCCACATCTCGGAACCCTTGTAAATCATTTCAGCCAGAATCTCAAGTACGACTTTAGGAACATCAGAACGTTGTATGTTATTCCTGTCGGACAATATTGCACCATAACGGAGTAACACCAAGAAGCCTGGCACTGAAATTCCTTCTATTCCTGGAACGAATCTCATGATTTCCGTTTGTAAAACAAATCTCATATCCTGGAACACCAGCCTACCTTCGTTTGCATGATGAAGTATGTAAGATGAGAAGCAGAATGATCTAAGACCTTCTCATTTTCTCTGTTCAAGTACCGCAGGGGAAGTTCTATCTTGGAACGCGTAATCATTTCACGCAACGCACCTGCATAACGGTAAGGTTTTCCGCAATATTTCAAAATGTCTATGATCATAGAGCTGTCATTTATGTGTCGCAAAAAACATTCTGCAAGCACTCCACGGATAACAAGCCAAATACTTAAGGCATAGGTATCACATCGTATCAATGTTTTCAAAACTTCAATTATTTCTCGAACTCTTCTTTCAAACAACCTTGGGGATACAGTAACTATTAAATTTTGACAAAGCTCCTGAAGTTTCAACGCATCGCATCGTAGAATAAAGTAGAAAAGAGCACCTTTTTCGAAAAAGTCAATGGCTTTGTCCAAAGCAATTTCTTCATATTTTAAATACTTTAGGCTCCCCATTTCGCAGAACGTGGTAAATAATTTTACTGCATGTTAAGATCAAATAGATCACCGGAAAAAAAACAAGTGCAAACACCAAGCCTTGAAAATTCCTCAATTCAAAAAAAACATCACAGTGTTCTAACTATAAAATGAAAGTAACTAAACATGAGTAACTTGACTTAATTTCCGATGAAAAACGTTAGCATGCAATAAATAGGAAACAAATTGTGACGTCATCATGACAGTTGATTAAAATCATACTTAAGGAGGACGTCTAGTGATTTTGCTTCCTATACTTCCAATGGGCAAACTTCTGTACACATTTTCTGCACAAGTGATGCGTTCCGAAGGAGGAAAATTTGAACATCGATTAAAATGACTTCATATTATAACTTAGAATACTTAATATTTTCTAAAACATAACCATAATTAAGTAATCCAACATTTATTTGTCTACTGACGCCATCAATGTATAGGTCGCGTCATCTTTTTTCTGGTCTCAACACCTCCAAAGGAAAAGCTATTGATATTTAATATATTTATGGTTATGTTTTAGAAAATATTAAATATTCCAAGTTATGATATGAAGTTATTTTAATCGATGTTCAAGTTTTCATAGTTGGGAACGCATTAATTGTGAAGAAAATGTGTACAGAGTTTGCCCATTGGAAGTATAGGAAGCAAAATAGCAAAATCACTAGAGGTCCACTTTAACTACCGGCAGTAAATTTTTAAATGGCGTTCTTCATCTTTCTGATCTGTTATGATACACTCTGCTCGTTCTGATACACCAAGAAATAGCAATGCCAATGTTTTTTAGATCTAAGCGACTGATTTGTGGCATCAGAACACGAAGCCGAGATAATTTTATTGTTCGCGGACTTCCATTGGATCTGCAGAACAAAGTTAGAGTCAACCAATCAGCTAAAAGTGTTTGATCGCACACAGAGCCGAGGTTAGAATAACAAGTCTGGAGATGCCCTTGTTAATGGAGCAGTACAACTTTGCGTGAAGCCTATAACCGCGAGCGACGCCATCAAAGTGTGGGTACAGTGCCTAGAAGAATTAGTGTGTCGTGCTCGCAGAAAAACTTGCTGCCCGCAATCATGAAAGCGGTAGATGGCGCTGCGATCGGATGTCACGTCGCTTTTCAGGGAGGAAGGACGACGAAAACACACATCTTTCTATGACACACACCCAGCTCGTCAGTATTATGTGTACTCCTTGAACGATATTTTATAAGCAGATAACTTAAGTATATACCAAATAATCGACACACCTCTTTCACTCCCCCCCCCCAAAAAAAAACGAACGTGTGCTCAAGATTCATTAATAAGGGTATCGTAGTTTAAGTTAAGCTTTGCATTGTGCTAACGTCAACATTAATGTTAGATATTTCGGACGTTTTAGAGTCATACATGGGTTACATTATACAAAAACACTGGAGACCAATATGCAGTTTACAATCACTGAAACATCAACTTACAGTACAAAGTAAAAATTAAAAAAAAAAGAAAATGTTTTGCCCCTCAAAACCTTACCAGAAAAAAATGGGGGGAAATATTTTCTCAATGAGACATCGGCTTTATAATTTGCATTCCAATAATCCAATTAGGTCTTGAAATTCAGTAACCTAAAAACTTTATAAATTATTTAATAATGTACTTCATTTTTCAGCATTGGTAAAAACATGGGAAGCCTTTTAATGAGTTGAAAATAGAATACAATAAATTCGATTACTGTTTTTAAAACTGGTGTATTTTCTAATAATATACCAACTGTAATCCATTTATAAAAATCATTCCTAAAAAAACTTTGCCTGTGATATGATAAACAAAATGAATCATACTGGACAGAAGTAAATATACAAAAACTGAATGTATATGATGACATTCTTTTAAAGAAAAATAATTACAACATTTTTCTTTACTTTTCTTCACCTTATAATAATTATGTGATTAAATTTGCTATTCAAATGGGTTTGCAGTGAAGAGAGGAAAATTCTTTTGCACCTTAAGTAAAAAGTTTAATAAGGTAAAAATTAAGAAGTGGGTGTTCATGGAGTCTGTCTAAATGGGATAATTCTATGCAGTTCCTGTAAACTATTTTTACCCTTAAAAAAATAGGAAATTATTAATGTAGCATACACACAGGCGTAACGTGGGGAAGGCACAGTAAGGCATGTCCCCCCCACTTAAAAACTGGAAAAACTAATTAGTCGTTCGCCTTTTAAATGTCTTTTAAATTTGGGAAAATAGTAGGTATGGCGTCAGGCTTGAGTAATGATTTGTCTCGGCATGTTAGAACTTCCTTACCTTGAATAGTGGAATGATAACGCATCTCCATGAATTTAGATTCAAAGTACAAGGCACATACAACACAACTTTCATCAAGTTTCTTATCAGCTCTCGGAATTGCCTTATCCTATTTGCTGAACATATCAGGAATTTTGGGGACAGCAAAATGTGATATTTTATTTTTGTAGGATTTATAGCCAGTGTTACATCCTAGCACAAAACAGCTGCTTTGCCTTTTCCGTTTTCTATTTTTTTTATTATTTGCTAATGCAGAATTTCCCAGTCCTTTCATAGCTGACATTATTTCCCTATGATCTTATAACTGTTGCAATCGATTTCAGTACTGCACTTAAGTTTAACCACACATTAGGTTTAACGCGTGACAGCCAATACTTGATCAACTTCTACATCTTCAGAATAAAAATTTACTCATTTCGGAAATAAATTTCGTTATAAACAATCCACAGTTGAATAAAACTAGCACACTAACACCCGAATAAGCCTATTGCGCTTTAGTGATCAACTGTTGAATTACCTAGTGTATTACTGGTATGATCGAGCTACAACGAATTAGCAAAGATACTGCCAAAAAGATTTCCCTCCACTAACCTTTGTTTTGTGAAAATTTGAAGTTTCGTAAGGCAGCAAATCCTTGGCAAACAAACTTCCCACCATTGAATAGCATGAAGCCGATGAAGCATTCTAACGTAACTTCCGATGCAAGCGCCCTCTGTCATTTCATGACGATTGGTCACAAAACCGTGAGCGACATCTTAGGGAGCACGTCACACTAATTCTTCTAGGCACTGTAGTGTGGGAAAGCTGATGATTTTCAAGGCTATTGTAATGCATTTTGTGTTGGCTGAATTGCCTTTTTCGTCGCAAATGTTTCCAATTTCGCTTCGCAACTTGTTGCCAACGTGTGAGAAAATGCTGAATTTATAAAATTCTTAATTATTTTGAAGCTCGTTCCCATTTTTATTTTAAATTGAAATACACGAATATTAGTGCGAATTCTAAACAAAACATAACGTTAAAATTGTAAACTTCACTCGTGTAAGAAGCAAGATTCATTTTTTTTTTTGATTGGAGGTTTAACGACCACCGTGAGCAACTCAATGGGCTATAAGCAGTCGCCCGTCCCTAATTTAGGGTCACTGGTTCCAGGGAAGGGAGAGAGCCAGTGCCGTAAGACAAACACAACATCCATGCCTGACCGGGATTCGAACCCGGACCCCTTACGGACGAATGATCAGCGGCCAGCGCCTTAGACCACTGCGCCACCGGGGCGGCAGATTCATTCCGGTTTGATATTAACACGGTTTCTGCAGCCCAAAACTACGCAATTACAGAACAAAAACAGTTGAAATTGCATACGTATCATGCAAACAGCTGCAAATTCCCAAACCTTGCGGTTTCACGGTTAAGAGACCAGGGCATATCCCGAAGTATTATTCTAACCTCCTTGCACAGAACCTATCTTCACATCACGAAACAATCTAAAAGAACTCGGGAGTTTTCAGGTGAATCAGAAATCAGTAGATGCGTTAGGGCCTTACGTGGCTCTCTTACAATGTAGGATCACATGTCTTTCAGCCGAGTAATGGTTCTTAAGGACAGGTTTCTATTTTGTTAGTACTTGTCAAATCATATGAATTGAAGCTGTAGTTTACAAAGTAATATGCATAAAGGAAGAAATAATATTCCTCATTGTTTGAACATTCAAACAAACGTAGTCACACGACGTAAGGTACAAAATAATGTCTTTATGTTGTACTCATAATATTTGAGAAGTCATGCAAGTCAGAGTTTCTTTTTTTAAGAAGAGAGATCCACTTAAAATCTCTGCCTTGTATTTCCAATGGGCAAACTTCTGCACCTATTTTCTTCACAGTGAATGCGTTCTCAATGATGAAAAGTTGAACATCGATAAAAATAACTTCATATTATAGCCTAGCATACTTAATATTTTCTAAAACTTAACCATAAATATATTAAAAAACAGTAACTTTTCCTTTGGTGGTGTTGTGACCAGAAAATAGATGGTGCCACATCTACATGTGATTTATTAAATGCTATCACGCCGCATTTTTTTTTCAATAACGTCATTAATTTTTGGACCGCAATCAACACTTGTGTCCATCCATGCGATTTTTCGGAATGTTTAGAATGATTCGAGCCATTTACATTAAATATTCTAACATTCATTTAGTTGAGATGTTGCAGAGTGAGCTTGCTGGTTTATTTCGGAATTAAAAATCAGCAGTATCTACAATTATTTTAACAGTTTCAGCTAAATTATTATCAGAACATTTAATCTCAGTGGCTCAAATCAGTCTAAACATTCCAGACTGTCGCATGGACACACACAAATTTTGATTCCATTCAGAAAATTAATAAAATTATTGAAAAAAATGCGTACAAAAAGCATTTAGTAAGTGTCATGTAGATGTGGCGCCATCTATTTTCTCGTCTCACCACCACCAAAGGAAAAGTTATTGATTTTTAATATAATTATGGTTGTATTTTGAAAAATATTAAGTATACTAGGCTATAATATAACGTTTTTGTTTATTATGGTTAAATTTTAGAAAACATTAAGTTTACTAGGCTATAATATAACGTTTTTGTTAGCCTCCCCGGTGGCGCAGTGGTCTAAGCGATGGCCTCTGATCATTCGTCCGAAAGGGGTCCGGGTTCGAATCCCGGTAAGGCATGGATGTTGTGTTTGTCTTACGGCACTGGCTCTCTGCCTTCCCTGGAACCAGTGACCCTAAATTAGGGACGGGCGACTGCTTATAGCCCATTGAAATGCTCACAGTGATCGTTAAACCTTCAATAAAAAAAACGTTTTTGTTATCGATATTCAAAATTTCATCCTTGGGTACGCATTAATTGTGAAGAACATGGCTACAGAAGTTCATCTATTGGAAATACAAAGCAAAGATTTTAGTATAGCCCAACGCAGTAGAGCACAAGCACCTCTCTTTACTTCTACCGGGTCTGGAACTCCCATCAAAACTCGGATGGTTTTAAGAATCACCGTATTTTTTTAAAGTATAAGGTAACCCCAAAGACATTGGAGGAGCAAAGGCTGGCAAACGTAATGCTAGCGGTTTTGAATCCTTGAAATCAACTGAACATGCAGCGCCATCTGTGAATGCGAGACCTTGGTTGGCAGTAAAGAGACTTCTATTGGCGTAGCCTACGCGGATGACGCTCGTGAAAGAAGCCTGCTATTTCGTCCTTCAAAACCAGGAATCATTTACGCCGGAATAGCTCACCAGATGGCGCTTTTACCGAGAATAACAACAATGATTAGCCGTTGCTGGTGGCAGGTCTGTGTGCTGTCATACAGAATTAAAGCGCATAAATTTTCTCCATAATCGCCAGAATTGTTTTATTTCTTTCTTGCGAAAGCGATGAATAATATTATATGACTAATAAATAACATTGATGGTATAATTTATCAGTCCTCTACCGTAATTTAGCATTACGATATGATCAACGAAGTTACACATTTCGGGACACATTAAATACATCGATGACCTCCTATATAGAATTTTAATACATGTATATTTTTTAGTAATTCACTGTTCCCAAATCATTTTTAAAGGTAAGATTGCATAACTATCTACTTTTTTCTTTATTTGAACGCAGTGGCGGCTTTTCAGGTGAAGTAGGTGAAGTGCCTGCCTCTTCACCTATTTTACTCAAAATAAAGTTTTATTCAGTATTTTTTTATAATATATTCTTTTTTGCCTTTATTCAGTTCCAAAATACTCAAACTTTTGAATAGATATTAATTCACATGGCACGCTCTAAAGTCACAGCCTACAAAGAGACAGTAGAAATCCTGCTTAGCCGCGACAGCTGCAATGTAGACACCTCTATAGAGTTAGTTACCTTACGTGTGGCACTCGACACGCCATTGATGACCGGGGTCGACGTAGATTGTCCAGACTCGAACAGGCTGACCGCTTGGCAACTGTGGCGCGAATCACATCCAAGTTAAATGTCCGATGTCCAAGCAGTGTCAGCGAGCGAACAGTTCGGCACACGGTGCATATCCTGGGCTACAGGAGACGACGCCCTACTGGTGTGTAACTGTTGACTGCCCGTCATTGGATATTACGCTGCGCCTGGTGTGTGGAACATCAAAACTGGACCTTTGCAGAGTGGCACCCCTACGTGTGGTCGGCTGAATCCCATTTCCAGCTGTAATGAGCTGACCGGAGGGTGCGGGTGTAGCGTCGACAGCATGAGGCGAGGGTCCCGTTGTGCCAGGTCGGCTCTGTGACGGTTTGGGGAGCCTTCTCATAGGACACATTAAGTCCCTTAGTGTGTCTGGAGAGGCTCTAACCGCTGCACACAACCAACGCGTGATGGCTGATCAGCTACACTCTTTCATGGCCTTCGCGCATCCTGCGACCAGATAGTCTGTTTCAGAAGGACAATGCGCCGCCACAAGGGGCCGCAACCACCCAGGCATGGCTCCAGGAACATTCGTCTGAGTTTGTAACTATCCAGTGACTCCCAAAGGTGCCCGGATTTAAACCCTTTGGAAGATCTCTGGGATACCGTGGAGCGTAACATGAGATCCATGGATACTGGACCGACGTCTCGTGTGGAGTTGTGGACAATGTTGCAAAAGGCATGACGGGCATTACCTCCAGAAACCTTCCGGTATCTGATAGAGTCGATGCTTTGGAGAGTACACTGTATAGACTGTTATTCACGCTAAAGAAGGTATGTATCTCGAATGTTCTGTCCGTTGAGTGTATTCCCTTGGGACGAACGGAAATGTGTTATTTGGGCTTAATTTTAATCATATGTTCGGGGTCACAGCACGTATAAAATTTGTAAAGGAAGTCAGACTAAGTGACATCGTATCTTCCAAGCTCCTCAATGCCACATTGCAGAATGTCTTTGAATCACTGAACTAGAAAGACTAAACGATAAAGATTAATGGAAATCATTTTACCCATTTTCATTTTGCTGGTGACAGTCATTTTTGCAGGTACCCCCTCAGAGCTAGAGTTCATGATCCAGGAACTTGCTGACAAGAGCAAGGAAATGGGTTTAAAAATGAATTTACAGAAGACAAAATTCAGGTAAAATGCTTTTACAAAATCTGAAGATCTGGAAGTTGATGGGGAAAACATAGCAAGTAGCTGATGCCTACGTTTACCTTGAACAAGAGATATCACTAAATGGCCACATACGAGAAAAAATAAATGAGAATATAAAACTCGGTTGGAGGGCCTCTGGAGAATTTTCAAGGGCAATTTACCATTAAGTCTTAAAAGAAAAGTGTTTAATAAATGCATACTTCCAATTCTTACTTATGGATCAGAGACATGGACAGTAACATAAAACGACATTCAATCATGTTATGTTTCAAGAGCAGTTAAATGCGTTAAACGTTTTATCAATTGAAACACAAGTAGCAAAGGAGTGTAGTACTGAAAATGTTATTGAAAAGTAGGCATTTAATGTTGGAGAACTTTCAATTAATAAGTTTGACAATTGGTTTGAATCAGTCGGAAATAATAAAATCTAAACAACACCTTTTCATAATTCTAAGGATTAAACTACCAGAATAACATCTCAGGAAACTCATTTTCATCCGAATCTCCTATAGGTGATCGACGTTAATGATTATGACTCTAAATCCTGTTATCTATGTGAATAGGCTTTCCATTTCTTTAAAATTTTATCGTGTGAAGTTTTATAATTGTCTTACTATATTTAGACTGGCTGAATAAACAAAAAGCTTCACGAAGGCTTTAATAATTCTTACGTCGTGTGAAAAACGTTCAAACTGATCTTAAAGAACCCAAAGAAAAGAAAATTTGGATGGACTTCCTGATCAGAACGTTTTCATGTAGTTCCTGATTTCGAGTGTACCGTTCCGCTTTGTTTACATAGAACCTGATTACACCCAATGTAAAAGAAAGTAGTCCGTACGGAATTTTTTTACTATTTTCATCGAAATAAATCTTATTGTAATGGAAATAATTATCGGCATTTATTTTATTATAGAAAATAATAGCACATTTATTTAGTATCACAGGTTTATTATTCCATAGAGAATCGTAATGCTACGCAGTTTTCATGAGGTGTAATAGCACGAAATTAATGTCTAACATTCATTTTTCAGTCCGTAGAACGAAGCATTTCAATGAACTGCTTAAATGGATCTAAATTTTGTTTTTTACAAAATTGTCGGAGCAAATATTCCATTAGGATATCGGCCAATAGTTCTTTCGATTTGGAAGACTGACTTCTCAGATATTTCCGGATAAAAAACAAAACAAATAGAAACGTAGTATTATTATCCTACATATTTCTTTCATAAAATATATTTACAAATAAAAATAGTCATTAAAGCATTTATTATAATGAAGTTGTAAAAAACAATCTGCATAAAGCTTAATGGTGAACTGTACTTTCTCTCACGTTGGGTGTGATCAGGCTTTTTGTAAACAAATCGGAACGATACACTCGAAATCTGGAACTACTTGAGAGCGTTCTGATTCGGAAGTCCTGCCGAAAATTTGTACCCCAAGTGCTCCACTGCAGCCGATTGATTCTGTGTTAGCTTTCTAAAGATACTGAATACTAAAAAAGAAGTTCGGGTGAAGTTAAAATCTACAAAAATATAAGTTGGTAGTTTTTTTGGCATCTTTCTCAACATTGGTTCACTTAACACACGCAGGTTGCCCTCTATCCAATTTTTTTGAAATCGTGAAATCGAGGTTAAGAAATAAGATTGTAACTTTTCCAGGCCCCAGAAACTCACGATCCTCAAAGACGATGGGGCCCCTTAGTTTCTGGGGCCTGGAAGCCGATCACAGTTAGAATCCTGTCCTGAAAATAATACAATCTTCCAATGAAAAACCACTTCCACTTCCTAACAATGAAAAAATAAACACTGAAGAATTCATAAAACAGCACGGCTAGCTTTCCGATTATAATCAACGCGTCAAGTACAGTAATTCCGCCTGTTACTCCGCTTTGTTTCCATGTTACGTGTGAATACTCAATCGCAGGAAAAAAAATAACACTGCCAAAAAAAAACGAGCCCTTCTGTTATTTATTACTGATAATTTCATTACTGTAAACTTATTTTAGTTTACAAAATTGCTACTTATCAGGTTAATCCAATGAAAAACATTTTCGTTCGAAGTATTTTTTTGAATTGAATAATCGCTATGCTACTACTAGGAGTGTTCAAATGAAAAGGTACGAAACGTTATAAGAACGTAACCGTTAACATATTTGCCTATGCCGCTATGGGAGAACGTAGCGACACATCTAGGGATGCGATTGGAGTCGCCGGCGTGGATCGGAGCATGCGCGGGCGCCCGCATGCGTAGCAGAGAGCAGAGGCTCTTATAAAGAGCGCCGTCCAATTGACGCGGCAGTGCGTGTGAGGACAGGATGGCGTTCACATTGCAAAATTCGACGATTGAGGAGCAGCGAGGCGTTATCTGATTTCTGACAGCGGAAGGTGTTAAACCGGCCGCTATTCATCGCGGAGGGTGTTGTTCTGCTCCATGATAACGCGCGTTCACACGTCTCCAGGGTCACACACGCGGAACTGGCCAAGTTCCAGTGGGAGCAGCTTGACCATCCGCCCTACAGCCCGGACATGTCGCCCTGCGATTTCCATGTGTTTGGTCCCCTGAAAAAACATCTGAAAGGGAAGCGCTTCCATTCGGACGACGAACTCAAGGACGCTGTGCAGGACTGGGTCTCGTCACGGCCACAGGAATTCTGGGAACAAGGAATCCTTCGGCTCGTTAATCAATGGGATCGTTGTGCTACGGCCTATGGTGTATATATACACCATAGGCCGTAGCACAACGATACTTTGAATAAAGTCTTCATTTGTACCCACAGTGTCGTTTCGTACCTTTTCATTTGAACACTCCTTGTAAGTAGAAATTTTGTAAAGACAAAAAAATCTGCTTTAAAGAAATGAAATGTTGAATAATGTATAATATCAGAAATTATTTTTTTTATTGAGATTTTTATGCGAACCTTAGTTTTTTCCTCGCTTGTTGTTAATCAACGTCAATCTTATAAAGAAAAGCTAGCTTGATTTTATAGAAATAAAATGCTAAATACTAAATAAATCATAAATGCTGGGTTTTTCCCTTTATCATTGGAGATCTTATTAGAACCTACTTTCTTCTTTTTACCTCTCTTGTTGTTAACCAAAGTCATTAAACGCACACAGTTCAAGAAATGATTCAAGGAACCAAAAGTAAGTTTTAAATATGTTATGACTTGTTCAGTACTAAATAATACCAGAAGCAGAAGTTTTTTAATGAACATTTTTTTTGTTTTGTTTTTTTTCCTAGCTTGTTGTTAATGACATCAAACCCACATATCTTTTTTTTTATTGGAGATTTAACGACCACTGTAAGCAACTCAGTGCGCTATAATCAGTCGCCCGTCTCTAATTTAGGGTCACTGGTTCCAAGAAAGAAAGAAAGCCAGTGCCATAAGACAAACACATCATCCTTGCCTAACCGGGATTCGAACCCGGACCCGTTTCGGATGAATGATCAGAAGCCAACGCTTAGACAACTGCGCCACCGGGGCTGAGCACGTAGTTCAAGAAATTATTTAAGAAACTAAAAGTAATTTTCAAATATGTTATATGAATTGTTTGATAATAAATAGCAGCAGAAGTTGTGTTTTTTAATAAGTTTTTTTTTTTGAGGACATACTTTCCTTTTCCCTAGCTTGTTGTTAATGAACGTCATTAAGCATACACAAGCTGTTAAGAAATGGTTCAGCAAACATAAAACACATTTGCAAATATATTATTTTCCGTAAAAAATGTCTCCCTTTAATTTTTGTTATGTTGGTTTGTTTTTCTACATTTTCTACACCATGATGGTAGGTGTTCACTGGTGTCATGCAAACAAAGCGGAGCAACACATAGAACTACTTAAAACGTTGATAATTGGAAGGCTAGCCTAGAAGGCTCTTTATGAGGTAAATCAGGATTATATCCTTACAGTGTGCACGGAAACGCTGTGTTTCATTTTGAGATTATAAGGAGCTGGCAGTACCTAATTAAGGCAGAAAACCTTACATCATGAGCTTAAAGAACCGCGCAGTATTTTGTTGCAGTCGGATCTCTAATACTATGCATAATATCTCGTCTCTAACAATTCAGGCACCGGAACTGGTTTTATGGTAAGCTGGACAAATCTATTTAATTTGCAGTGCAGGGCGTAAAAATTCCGATCAATACAGACATCACTGCTAAAATGTTGAAATGGAAAAACAATTTCCTACTCCAGTTTCCTTTTTCGTGTTCAAATTTCAAAAAGTGTGTAAAGCAGGCGGATTTTCTCCGTTAGGATCAAAATATCTGTTTCAATATATTGAAAACACACTTTCGTCCGCGACGAGCATCGAACACGTATCCTCTCACCCTGAGAAAGTCGCTCTACCTAATGAGCTACGCGAATACACATTGCCCCGTACCAGATTTGTCGTCTTGACACATGCTTTCACTTCTATAGTACGTCACAATATATGAATGAAATTAAAAAAAAACGCATACGAAACAGTATGCCACAGAATGAAGTTATACGATAACACTAATATTAAAAGATCTTTTTTACGTATTATTAGAACCTTGCAATCTACTACGGAGACTCTTAGAACTGTTTAAGTGCTACGAAACTGTGTATACAGCAAAATGTTACATAATACAATTCTGCATCAAATTTCAAAGCGCTAATCCCACAATAGATCTAAATAATCTTTGAGCAGCTGAGGAAGAGCCAAACTTTGGATTCCATCTGGAAGCTTCCAGTTTTTGCACAGCACCCGTCGAATGACATACTTGCAAGAGTGCCTTAATGACGAAGGAATCCTGCGACCGTAGAGTCGATTTGGAAAGAGCTTGTCATAAAAAGGCAGTAAGTTTTCCAGAGAAGGAATCCGTTGATAATTGAGTTCTTTATCAGCCAGGGAAAATGTCGTTTCGTGTGGATTCGCGATGTCTCTAAGGACAGCAATGAAAGAGGAACACAAGTCTTTAATTCTATCGTCAAGACTTAATGGCTCTACGTGGAATTTCAGTGTCCATCTGCCCCATATATTATATCCGCTGTGAATAATTTGATACAGAAACTCATGTATGACTTTAGAAACATAATAACTTCGCTTGTTATTGCTTTCCGACAATATGGCACCATAACGGAGAATGAGCAAGAAGCCTGGCAGACGATTTTCCTTGGTGTGATAAAGGGAACCGCATGATCCCCGTTGTTGAAACAAATCTCACATTCTGGTAAATTAGCCGACCTTCGTTTGCATGATGCAAGATGTAAGTCGTAAAGCAGAATGATCTGAGGAGTTCTTCTTTCCTCTGTTCAATTACAGCAAGGTGCAGTTCTATCTTGGAATAAGCCATCATTCTTTGTAACGAATCTGCATTAAAGTTTCCACTCGTAAAATGGCCAACACATCTCAAAATGCTTATGATCATAGAACTGTCATTTACCTGTCGTACAAAACATTCTGCTAACACACCACGGATAACAGGCCAAATACGAAAGTAATGGTTATTCCGTTTGACCAGCTGTTTTAAAGTTTCAATTATTGCTCGAACTGTTCTTTCAAACAACCTTGGAGATACGATAACTTTTAAATCTTGACAAAGCTTCCGAAGTTTCGGCACCTCGAGTGGAACAATAGAATCGAAAATACCGCCTGTTTTGAGAAATTCAATGGTTTTGTCCAAACAAATATCCTCATATTTAAAATCACTTACGTTCTCCATTTGGCCAAAAGTGGTAAATAATCTTTCTGTGCCAAAGCAAAAACGTTGTCCCGAAAGAAAGAGAAATGAAGACACCAAACCGTTAAAATCCTTCGAACCAGAATGCATCACAGCGTTCTAGTTAAATATAATATAAATGAAAGTTAATGAGCATAATTGCCTTGACTTCAGTTCCGATGGAAACATTTAGTAGATAATAAATAAAAAACAAGATGTGACGTTGTCATGAAAGTTGACTAAAATCATGGCTGGCGCCCAGCTATAAAACTGTAAATAGCGTTCTTCATCTCTTACCATATGCTCTGGCACACAATGAAGTAGCGATGTCACCTAGAAATACACTGGTGTGCAAAAATGAAGGACGAAGAGGAGAAATTAGCATAAGAGCGGAACGAGCAGGCAGAACGGACCGAAAGACCACTTAGGAGTTAGACTAGGGACCGGTACGGTAGGGCATGCGCGTATATGCAGCATTACGTAGGGTGGGGAGTGTCGGAAGGGTATAAAATGCTTAGCGTACACGGGCGTTGTACGCTAAACAATTCGGTGAAAGTTATTGCACGGTGTACATCGGTTTGAACGATGTCGAGTTGCTGCCACCGTGTGACATGGCCAACAGGCAATCCAGTAGATGACATCTAGATGACTTTACCCGAGGTCGCTTCATTGGGAAGTTGGAAGAAGGTCGAAGTCTGATTAGTGTGGCCGAGGAGTTCGGGATCGCTCACAACATCGTTTCACGAGGTTGGAGAGCATTTCAAACGACAGGAACAACTGTCCGAGAGTTTAGCAGTGGTCGTCCACGAGCAACCACGGCGATGGACGACCGGTATATTGTCCTACAGGCGAGAAGAGACAGACGGCAGACAGCGGGAAAAGTCGCAAGGCACATGCAACAGACAACTGGACGTCCGTTATCGTGTTTCACCGTGGCCAGGAGGCTGAACAAAGGTGGTCTATTTGCAAGACGACCAATATGGTGTGTGCCATTAACGCCTGCTCATCGGAGACGGCGGTTCCTGTGGTGCCAGGAACACAAGAACTGGACACATCAGCAATGGGGTTGAGTTCTCTTTACGGATGAGAGCCGATTTAGTCTAACGAGCGATTCTGGACGTATACGCATCTGGAGAGAGCAGGGAACACGCAAGCACACCACCAACATCATGGAAAGGGACCGGTTTTGAGGTGGCTGAGTTCTCGTTTTTGGCGGTATCATGCTTGGTAGCCGTAATGACCTCCACATCTTCCAAGGAGGTTCAGTCACTGGTGTCCGCTATTGTACCGAGGTTCTCCTGCCTCACGTACGTCTGTTTAGAGGTGTTGTGGGTCCTGAGTTCCTCTCCATGGACGACAACGCTACACCTCATCGTACAGTGGCTGTCGCTGAGCTGTTGGAGAGTAAAGATATTCAACGCATGGATTGGCCCGTAAGGTACCCAGACATAAATCCAATCGAACACGTGTGGGACCTTCTTGGGAGACGCTTGGCAGCACGTCACCAGCCGCCAGCAACAATTCCGCAGCTGCGATTGGCGCTTCAAGAGGAATGGGCCGCGATGCCTCAACATCTCCTTGGCAACCTCGTCATCAGCATGGACAGACGTTGTAAAACCTGCAATGCAGTCAGTGGTGATCATATTCCCTATTAAAGACTGGATTTTTCCTGGCAGCCGCCTGTCACATGGACGTTTCTGTCTTCTGTCCAGTTGCGCTCAAAGCTACCTTTTCAATAAAGTGCCTTTGTATCCTTTGGATTCCTTGTTTGGAGGGGTTTGCTCACTTGTCCCATATTCTTACATCTTGGGGATCTTATGGTATGATTTGAGTCGATGTGGAGTACTTCTGCACGACGTTACATTCGAAAAACCGTCTCATCCTTAATTTTTGCACGCCAGTGTATTACAGGTCTAGGTGAATAATTCGTGACATCACTGCCTGAAACCAAGATTTGTTTTAGTATTGGTAGATTTTCTGTGACTCTGTACAAAGAAGTCAGAGTCAACCAATACGCTGACAGATTTTGATCGCAGAATGTGTTTATATATATTATGGATTTGAGAGAATTACGCTAAGATGAAGCATCCCAGCGGAGTGTAAAAGCTTGGCAAATATTGAGTGTTCGCATTTAAGCTATTAAAAGAGATTTTAGACTCATATAAGTAGTGTGTTATGATACACAGATGGTGTAGTGTATCTTTTAATTCGCAACCTCAAAGGGTTAGTGGATTTTCACCAGTAGAGATGCCTCAAGTCCAACGGAGCTCCACTGCAATTAAGGAGGTTAGAAATATGACTTCTGGAGATGCCCAGAGTCCCTTAATTGTGAAGCCACAAAGTGCGGAAATCTGGACTTTGTTTACAATTTTCATGCAATTTCAACTGCGTGTATTGGTATTCCGTGGTTTTGTGGTTGCAGAAAGGTAAATCTTGTTAATATCAAACCGGAATGAAGTATCTTCCATATATGAGTGAAGTTTTCAGTTTTAACGTGGTCCCTTTTTGTTTTGTTTTTTGTTTTTTTGTTTTGAACCTTCACTAACGTTTCGTGTATTTCAATTTAAAATGTAAATACATGTAGGTAAGTGCCTCAAAACGTTTTAGAATTTTATAGACTCATCGTTTTCTCTCACATTGGCAGCAAATTACGATGCAAAATTAGAAACATTGACGACAAAATAATGAGGCTGGCACCTCTTTACTAAAAACATTTGATTAAGATAGGGACATGTTTATATACAGAACACAGATTTCCTTATTTTTGTATAGCCTAAAAAAGGTGCCTTAGCGCGCGCTAAGCACCTTCTACATCACTGCCTCAGACATCAATTTATTGGGACATCTGAAGAAAATTGTGTATTCAAATCATCCTTGCACTCTTCAAGAGCTTCAGGTCAATATTCAACGCAGTTTGGACAGGGTATCAGCTGCCACATTGCGGAGAGTGTTCACTAGCACAATTCATCGTGCACATCTGTGTGAAATGCATAATGGTGGACATTTTCAGCATGGTGGACATTTTCAGCATTTGTTGTAAAACACAGACAATCCTATGGGTTGCGTAACTTTATGAACACCCGTGTCTTTCATCTGTTTTGGTAGCCATGGAAGCCTGACTTTCGCGTTCCTTCCACAAAATGTCCCAGGATGTCAACTGTTCACATTCAGAAATGAAGGCGCTGTTGGGCATACGCTGCAAGATAAGGGTGTCGTTTACACTGTTGAAGATTCTTCGGGAGCTATTCGATCATTACTGAGACTGCGAGCCACGACTGTCAGCTGCATTTGACCTGTTTGATGTGGTACCGAAGGTCAAAACTCCAAGGCAATTGGGAAAAGCCGTACTGTCAGTCTGTTTGATTGTGCCTCCCACATAGATGGGATTTTAATTTTGTTTTATTGAGCAAGGTATATTTATGTGAACATTTGTGTGTATGCGAGTGTGGTCTTATGGCTATTGGTCTCAATTATGACCTTATGGCTATTAGTCTCAGTTATGGTCTTATAGATTCCATTTCTTTTGCCTTAGTTATGGGCAGTTTCCATTTATATCCACTCAGTGTAACATTACGCGCGTGTGTATGTGTGTGTTTAACAAACCCCATGAACATCTAGATATGTAAGGAGCCACCTGTCCCTATTTTTGGCACCTAATGGTTCCAGCAAAGGGGCACACCCACAGCAGCTGAACGAATACACTGTGCCTCCTGCTCGACTCGAACCCTGGAGTATCTTGGAGGATTTGCCAGAAGACATCTAGTCTGACTTCTCAATTAGCGGTGCAGCTAAAACACTTTCCGTTCAGAAATTGAAAGTTGAATTTGAATATCGAAGAACAAAATGTAAACCTATATTTTCTATACATCTAGAAAGAATGGATCAAAAATCTGCATTCAAATTGGTTAAAAAAAACGTTAAAAATACGCTACAAATTTTAGTGACGCTTGCAATTAACCGATGGAATAAGAATTTTTTATCCTACCTTTGCATTCCGGAATATCATATGATATATTGTACGTGTGCTCTGCAGCAAAATTACTGATTGCAAAGCAGGAAATGTACGAAAAATATCCTTGGTTTTTTCTGGGGTTTTTTTATTTTTTTATTTTCAGGTATTCAGTTCAAACAGACTTTTTTCAATCCGATTTTTAAAGGATATATGTTGAGCCAAAATCCAACTTGTGTTTATTCCAACTAACAGGAAAACTGTGAATAACAGAAATCCGAAGTGCGCGCTATCGTTCTCAAGGAATACGTTATCCTGCGCAAAAACAATTTCTAAGATGCGACTCAATAACACGCAAGGCCCGGCTTAGCTTGTATTGGACCCGGTGCAGACATTTCTTAATAGGCCCCCACATTTAAAATTCTGAAATATTTCTGCATATTTTTTCATTTATGTTGCACTGATGTGTGTATTTCTAAAACAATGCTTACAACTAATTTAATATTGTCTCCTGACTTGTTTACCTTAAATATATATGATATTGTTTATTCATGAGTTACTTTTTCCATCTGTTCAATTATTTTTATTATATTCTGCAAATTGAAATGTTAGCTTTTACCCTAATCTTTATCTTTCAAAATCACACTATATGTATTCATATGTTAATCAGCTTTCTTCGAATTTTGCTTTCTAAAAAAACTATCTGTAATGACATTATAATCAACCTTATCTGTTATATCACTCTTATGCAAAACAACGAAAGCTCTAACAACTTTTTTTGCTTAATAGCCCCTTTATTAATGAAAAAGACCTTTTCCTAGTGCAAAGAGCAGCCGGTTCTGGGAGTTGACGTCGGAGAGGAATCCGGAGAGCGATTGATATCGGGTTGCGTAGTAGAAGCGACGGTTTACGGGTCACAAGAAGTTCGGGACTAGTGTCGATAGCACGGACGGTCCGCAGTCCATAAAACATTCCATTTACCAGCCCCAGAGAAGTCCCAAGCAACATCGTTATAGCGGAATAAACTGTTCGCCTTTATTAGCGTCAAAAAAAGGGCCTGTATTCTATTTTCCACTGAGTGCATGATTCTGCTTCGGGAAACGAACCAAAACAAAATTATATGGCGGCTCTCGCTGGATCGCAAAGAGCTAGAAAGGAGCGAGGGTCGTTACACCCACCTTGACAACAACAAAAGGCTGCGCAATTCAAACATATAGCACCCTATGATGATAGCATCATCAAATAAATGAGGATTGTTTCCTTGCAATGTATATACTAGTTCTATTCTTCATTTTTGAGGGAGTAAGTCGATCTCACGTACTCAACGTCATACTTAGAAATACATCACTGAGCCGTATTTACCTTGTTATCCTCTCCCGTAATGAAAATAAAATACAGCTGCAGGGTTTTAAGATTGATGATAGTCACTTTTAACCAGAGGCGTTACTAGGGCGGGGAAGACGGGGCGGCCGCTCGGGCGCAGCCCCAAGAGAGAGCGCAAGAATTACTGATTGCAATCTGCTTAAAGTTGCAATTGAAACATTACCACCTGTTTCTTGTACACTCACAGTTCAAATTTCTTCCTCAAAATGTTCAGGGAATGCTAGTTGCTTGCACTCAGATGTGAAGGCGCAGTTGTATAGTCCGTCAAACTAAAGAAGAACCGCTTCGCCTACAAGAATGAGACTCGTAATTTTTCTTTGGTTGGATGGATAGGATACGGATACCATTCACATTTATTGAAGGTCCGAACTCCGAAACCGCTGGGAAAAGCTGAACAAATACATAGTTTAATTGTTCCTCCATCCTAGAAATGGCATTGGGCTATGAAGTTAAACTGTTTTGACGAGCAGTGCATGCTTATAAATACATACATATGTAGTAAATTCGTGTATATAAAATGGATATGTAACTATGAAATTAGTAATGCTTAAATACACTGAAGTGCCAGAGAAACTGGTACACCAGTCTAATACTATATAGGTCCCCCATGGGAGCGCAGGACAGCAGAAATACAACGGGGCATGGACTCCACTAGCTTCTGCAGAGCGTTACACAATTCGGGTGTATTCCGAGGTCTCGGATTCCTGTGTTCGATAGCGCGTTGCATGGCATCCCAAATGTGTTCTATCACGTTCAGATCTGGGGACTTGGGTGGGAATGGCTACACCGCAAACTCAGTTGAATGCTCTTCTAACCATAATGTGGCATCCTGACACTTGTGTGGAGGTGCATTGTCCTGTTGGAACAGGCCCAACCCATCAGCATGAATGCAGGACATGAGCGGGTGTACCTCGTCAGAAAGGATGCGCACATAGCGTTGGCCGGTCACAGACGTTTGTAGACGTACCAGGGGTCCCAGTGAAGTCCAGCTAAACACACCCCATACCATTTCGGACCCTCCCCCTCCCCCAGCCGGAATAGTTCCCTGTTGACAGGTGGGATCCATGGCTTCATGGGGTTTGCACCACAAACGAATCTTTCCATCTGCCCATTACAGTTGGAAACGCGACTCGTCAGACCAGGCTACTTGTTTCCAGTCATCAAGTTTCCAGTGGCGGTGTTGCCGTGCCCAAGCGAGGCGCATAGCTCTGTGTCGTGCACCAATCAAGGGGACTCGAGTTGGGCGTCGGCTCCCAAAGCCCATATCGTGCAGGGTATGTTGCACAGTCCGGACGCTGATGTTGTTGAGGCTTCAGCATTGAATTCCGATGATACCTGCGAGAGTGTTGCACGCCTATCGCGTGAAACGATTCTTGACAGCCGACGATGGTCACGTTCACCCAATGTCTTTTTACGGCCACTGGTATCGTATGTTGGAGGTTTTGCCGGAATTCTTGTAGTCACGGTACACCGTTGCAATGGTCGTCCGTGAAAATCCGAACTTCGTTTCTACCTCCGAAATACTATGGCATATCTCACGAGCGCCAACTGTGACACCGCATTGAAAATCGCTTAAATCGTTATTACTTGTCATTCTCATGGCGAAAACAGCTCTGACAGCTGGCAAGGATGTCTATCGCTTTATATACGCACTGGCGGACGACACGGAGTACGCGCATAGGTGACGTTGGTATGTATTTTGCATAAGCTCGTCTGTACCAGTTTTTCTGACACTTCAGTGTATATGCATGTATATAATTTTATACATGATATATATTTAATAGAACGACGGATCGGAGCGCAGTATTTGTGGTTCGCCCCGGATGAAGAAATGCCAAGTTATGCCTATCCTTTTAACTTAATTGCGTCTTAAATTTAAATCAGTTAAATTACTTAATTAATTAATGAAATTTCCCTTGTAATCAATGTAACCCCACGACCTTTAGTTTTACCATGACAATTTTAGCGTAGCATTATTATTTAAATGCTGATCTTTTCTCTATTTTCGATGAGTTTTGAGAATATCCCCCATTCGACTTGCTGCGGTGAGGAGTATTGAGCAGCGCTGTAGTTGAAAAGTCGTTCTTCTGTTTAGGAGGATTTCTATTTGTGGCCTTTGTTAGGACGAGCAACAGTTTCTCTATGAAGAGAGAGTATGGAAGCCAAACCATTAATTTTACATCCCCAGCAAGGGCAGAGTGAATAATGGATACTACAACAACAATAACAACAAAAGGTGTTCACTACGTGCTAGTAGGTTGTTCTGGTTTATAGGAGCGGTGACTCCATTGTGTGTCAGGCTTCGGAAACAAACATAGCATCCAAAGTCAAGGGTAATTAAGCAAGAGACCAACCTCAGGGCGAGAAAAGTAGCTCTGTAACACCAAATTCAGTGCACTAGACCCAAAATATTTAAGCGGCCAGTTAATATTTACGACCACTAGACGCAAAAAGTGTTGCCAACTCTTAAAAAGGACCTATGGCAAAAAACTTAAAAAAGAAATGAAAATCGCATTGCACAAAAGACGATCCTCGGATCCTGTACTTAAGAAACGGTCTCTTACGGCTCCTTCGGTATCATAGAATGGTCAAATGTAAATCTACAATTAATTTTTTATATCTATTTTTTTAAGAATAATCACTAAATTTAAAGTAAATAATGATAATAATGTTCCAAACTTATTAAAAGTTTATAAATTAATTTTTATTTATCTTAAACGAAAAATATATTCCGAGACTATTCTAAGATCATTAGGAAGATTTCACCCCCCCCCACACACACACACACACATACACACACACACACACACAGCCACCCATCGGAAATGGTCTAACGACGCCTAAGCTCTGTCCATGTTTTTGGAAATGCCTGTTCCAGGAGAGCAATTTTCGATAAGGGTTAGACCACCACCCTGCCTCTTTCAGTACACGAATCAGAATTCAGCTTGGACGGCTAATCCGAATTCCGGGCTTCCAACCATCCGGGCACCGGGACGGGTTTTTAAGGAGCTGGGTTTCAGAGAGAGGGCAGAGCTTTTCCTTTTTCAAAGAACACAACAGGCCAAACATCAGAGAAATAAAATAAAAAAAAGAAAAACTAAAACTAAAAAAAAAAAAAAAAAAAGATATTATACGGGCAGAAATTCCGGTGACGATATAAAATGTCCTTGGCCGAATCTGAATAGAACAAGGGGCCGCGGATGGCTTAGTGGTCAACGTTCGTGACTGCCACGGAGGAATTTCAGGTTCTAACCCTGGCAGGCGCGGACGCTCGAGCCACTAAATATCTGCCGTGCGTTGGATGGGCATGTTACGTCATCGAACCCCAGGTACTGCCCCCACCCCAGCCCCGCTTATAAATACAAGCGTCTTCCTCCACCTTTCTGACTCTCTTCCGTATCACTTCACTGTCGGGCACTCTAGCCCAAATGTCCTAGCTTCCTACTTCTAAGGGTTGCTTAAGACCTGGGGTTAGACCCTCCCTTCTTAAAATCCTCTGATCTAATCTGAATAGAACAAATGATGCAATTATACACGGTGATATTGATTCATATTTCTCTTAGCCGTGGCAACTACAATTATTCCTGTACGCGGCATACTTTTTCTAACTGTCTTTTTTTACACACCTGTCTCACTTTGCTGCCTGGGTCTCTTCCCTGCAGTCTCGCTATCACCCGCTGGACCTACGGAGTCACGGCTAAATCCTGGGCTCGGTATGCTTCGGAAAGAAAAACTTTCCAGCCTGTAAACCCTTTAGGGGTTATGAAATCGTTAAATCGTTACGTAATTTGCACAGCAGGGAGTAAAAATGCCGATGAATAGAGACATCGCTGCTACCTGAAGAACAGAAACAGATATAATAAATCTTTTCACACCCTTTTTTTTTATTATTTTTGTTTGTTTTTCTTCTTTCAGCTGTCAATAACTGCGAAAAGCAGGCGGATATTTCTCATTAGGATTAAAATATCTCTTTCTTCTGATGAATGGAGTTGAAAAAGCCTAATATGAAGTAGTAGCCGTCAACACTACTTTTAAAACATTTTGCATGAATTAATGGAACTTTAACATTTATTATGTTGACTCTTACTATTTACATGCAGAAAAATTGTGTTAGACATCAAAATATTACACAGAATGTTCCACCGAGTTTCAAAGTGTTAGTCCCTCAGAAGGTCCAGGTAATCTTTGAGGAACTGAGGAAGCGGCAAACTTTGGATCCCATCTGGAAGCTTCCAGTTGTCGTACAACACCTGTCGAATGACATACCTGCACGAGTGCTTTAGTGATGCAGGAATCCTGCGACCGTACATTCGATTTGGAAAGAGCTTGTCGTAAAAAGGCAATAACTTTTCCAGGGATGGAATCCATTGGGTTAAACCTCTCTTACCGGCCAGGGAAAGTGTCGCTTCGTGTGGGTTCGCCGTATCTGAAAGGGCAACATTGAAACAGCCACACAAGTCTTTAACTTTATCGTCCAAACTTGATGGCTCTGCACGGAATATCAGAGTATCTCTATTCCACATCTCGGAACCGTTGTCAATCATTTTAGCCAGAATCTGAAGTACCACTTTAGGAGCATCAGAACGTTGTATGTTATTCCTGTCGGACAATATTGCACCATAACGGAATAACAGCAAGAAGACTGGCATTGGAATTTCTTCACTTCCTGGAATGAAGGGCATGATTCCCGTTTGTGAAACAAATCTCATATCCTGGGAAACCAGCCTACCTTCGTTTGCATGATGAAGTATGTAAGATGAGAAGCAGAATGATCTACACTGTAAAAAATTTCATGGTCAAATTACGGTAGATACACCGGCAGTTGAGTGGCCGGTCAATAAACCGTAATTGTACAGTACCGTACCGATATGTTCATTAACGGTCTAATGACCGGGAAATAAAAAACGGTCAAACTACCAGAAAATGTGGCCTAATACAGTAGATCAACCGTAAATTTAATACGGTAGATAAACCGTATTTGAAAAAAAAACATGGCAAAGCCTGTTAAATAAATACGGTGTAAAGACCGTTTTTTCTTTACAGTGCTGTAATTTTACAGTACCATACTGTAATGTTCATTAACGGTCTAATGACCGGGAAATAAAAAACGGTCAAACTACCAGAAAATGTAGCCTAACACAGTAGAGCAACTGTAAATTTCATACAGTAGATAAACCATATTTGAAAGAAAAAACATGGCAAAGCCTGTTAAATAAACACGGTGCAAAGTTTTTTTTTTTTCAAAAATGTTTAGCCACTGTTTTTTAGATTTGGTTTAATGACCTTTTCTTAATATGTTTTTTTTGGTCTAATTAGGGCTTCAGCCAATTTTTGGGGCGGACTTGAACCGCAGTTTTAAGAAAAAACACGGCAAAGCCCATTAAATAAATATGGTGCAGTTTTTTTTTACAAAAATGTTTGCAAAATTGCATGTGTTTTTCACGATCTATAATGTGTTTGAGCTTTTGTTTTCATAATTTGTAAAACTCTCAAAAATACCGTATAATATATACATCAATCAGCCAAAACATTAAAACCACCTACCTAATACAATGTGTCTTCACCTGATGAGACAGATTCAATGAGATGTTGGTAACCATCTCTTGGTATCATGACTGCAACAGATCCCACACTTCCTGCAAATTACGCGGGTGATGCTGCTCATACCCCTTCCTCCAACTGAAACCACAAATGCTCAATAGGATTCATGTCCAGTGAATTTGGGGCCTATGGCATTAAAGGGAATTCCAGTTATGTTCTTGGAACCATTGCTGAACTTTCTTTGCAGTGTGACATGGATTACATCCTTTATTTCAAGTCTTGTTGAAAGGTGCCATCTCCACTAGGGAATACAGTCACGAAAAGGTAGTTTTAATGTTGTGGCTGATCAGTGTACATTTATGTAAAGATTTCAAAAATGTGGTCAACCCTAGAATGCCACTCTTAGTCTACCGTAATGGTCAAAATACAAATACCACCAAACTTGCTTATAATGAGTACTGTCGAATCATTTTCATCTAAGAAACAATATGCATTATGCAGTTTTACTGACGTAGATCACTGGGGTGAATGACTTAACTTGTAAGTCCTGTGCAAAATATTTATGCCATTGAAAATCTAGATGAGCAAATTGTTACAGCTTCCTCGGATTTTTCCAAAGGACTACTAAAAACAGTTAATTTCTGCATGACAGCACAAAGTAACACATTTTTCATTTTTGTCCCTACAACTTCTGGTGTGACAATTGCAGTTCACTGTAGGTGTTTAAATTGGAAGGAGTCAGAAAGCCAAAGTGCACGTTGTTTGCAAGTATAACAAACAGATGTCAAAACTACAGAGATAATGGTGTATAGCAGTTGGCTTGAAGACACCGGGGAATCAGTAGTATTAAAAAAAATAAATGTTGCATATGCAGAGAACTAGAAACAAATTACCAACAGATATTTTCCAATGTGCTCAGGCAAAAAGTAATTTATTGTTTCATAGATTTAGGACTACCATTACCAAAATACTGATATATAATTGAAGCTTAGATACACAGGAAAAGTACCGAATCAACTGGATTGCATTTTTTTTTATTAAAAAAAACAACAAACTTAATTGGTGTAACAATATATATACAGATCAACTAATATCATAGACAATGTTGTTTTTTTTTTTTATTATGTGCCACTTATTGTCTGATATCTTTTAGCCAACTGTTGTGGTCTTTTACTTTGTGCCATAACTTTGCAATTTTTGGATTGACTTCAGAATAAAGCTTCTTCCCTTTCTTCCTTTGATCCACATACAGGATTTATACCCACAAAGCACCTGTGATTAAAGTGAGAAATTAACACAATGAAATACATCATAAAAATTCTGGCTTCTAAAAAAGTAACAATATATATACAAAAATAATATGTATCTTTACAGCACACTACTAGTTTGATTTTAAATTATTACAAAAACTAAATTATTTGTGTAGTGAGAAATCCTGAAGACCATCAATAATGGAAAAGGTTTGATCAATTTGAATACTATTTTTATCCCACAATAAGAATACTGGTTATACAATACAATGTTCATAATATTTGGCAAGTGTAGTGGTAAAAATTTGCAGTCAACTCAAGAAAATGAAGACCACCAAAAAAAATTGTCACAATGGCCAGGTCTGAAAATTAACAAGGCAGGTGGAATTTACTAGAGGGCAACTGAAAATAAAAGACTGATGCCTTCATGGAAAAATAAAAGACTGATGCCTTCATGGACTGAGCAGATTCCTAATACCTAGCAGAGTTGTATAAAAATTAAATGTATCTGCATACACAACCATTGAAACAGAAAACTTGCTGAAAACCCATGAATCATAACAATAGAATAAGATAATTTAAAGAAAAATTAATATGACAATAAATAATTATTAGAACATTACAGATTCTAGAGAGGACAAAAGTATATCAAGACTGAATGCGCAGAAATGTGTGTAAAATGGACCTTAAGGCCAGAACACTATGAACCTCATAAAAACAAGACTAATTAAAGTTTTTATATCTAGAAAAGCAGTTCCGTTAATGAACTTTCAAAAATTATAAATAGCATTTTCAACTTAATTCAAAAATAGTAGACTTATAAAATACATAAGGAAAAGACTTTAATTTCATAACTAGCAACTGCAAGAGGAACCTGGCAATATAATTTATAGTCTTTCTGTGTAAATGAAACTTTTGTTACAGTTCCTATATATTGAGAACAGGCTTTGATAAAATCAAGAGGCCAGAAAAGTCTGTAAAACCAAAAGAAGTCCCTATCGGAAGATGTGAAAATTTCTCGTTGAGATAGAAGTAAATATATTAATCTGAGTAAAGCCTTAAGTGTTTTAATTGCTGTAAATAACATTTTTAAATCTACAAGCAAAAACTATCTGCAAAAGCTGCTAATAATTTGGAAACTATCCGTGCATGGCATACGCATGCACGTCTATATTCTGAGACTGATACCAACTGCAAAAATCCAGGAAAAGCAGCAGACCCCTTCTAGTAAATAGGTGGACACAATTTATTTTTACACCCAGTCCTCAAGAAAGAGAGAGACTACTTATTTTCCTCGGTAAAGTGGAGGCTTAGGGTTAGAACAGATGAAAAGACCAAAATTATTTTAGTATTATACTTTGTTTAAAAAAATAGGTTTATATTCTCAATAAAGGACATGTCACTATTTTTGTATATCATGCAATACATACACAATTATAGATGTAAAAAATATATTTTATACACTTTGTTAACATTGGAGAGAAAAAAAACTTCAATAAAATCAAAGTTTTATCCAAAAGTTCCTATACTAACCTTTGCAAAAATTCCAATGTCACTTTTGCCTCAAAGGGGTAGTGAATATTAAACACAAAATAGGCAGAAAACAGCATGCACACTGCTTTTATTGGATTTTGCACACTATTGACACACATTCTGTCAATTATTAACATGAAGTTCTCTGGGTTTAGAACAGAGGAACCTAAAAAAATAATATATATATATATTAAATTCCTAAAATTTTATGTAAAATTAACAAATTTAACAATGGTAATTATGCAGTTTTAACTTTTTGTACTGCATCAAACAGCAGTTATAAAATGGTGTAACCAAGATACCCCTATCCTGTTAGACATCAGGATCTTTGTATTACTGTCATCAAATTTAGTTAAGATTTTTGCTTGTAACTTTAATAATGCTAACACTCACTCAGAAGCAGGGCTCGCTTCCAACAACTTCAGAACAAAATAAGATAGACTTAAGTAGTGGGGGGAAAAAAGGGTCAAATCATGGACATGTAAAAAAAAAAAAAACTTTTCATTTTTATAAATCTCCGAAGTGGCTGGTTAAGTCAAACCCAACCAACCATCTGCAAAATAATTAATTCACTACCCATTTATTAACTGCCGATCTTGGGAACTCCCAAATGACTTCCAAAAAGGCGGAACTCTTTCACCCCTGATAATAGCAATAACTTTGCAAAAATTACTGCCTGAGAGTGCTCAGGCATGGAAATTTAAAATCATATCAAGTTGAATTCAGTTCATATGGGGTATGCAGATGTGTCAACTTCTCCGGATGAATGTCAAATTCTCCTGATTTTCACCGAGAATTAGCCATTAGGATGGTCAGCATTCCATCAACCACCACCATGATTTTGAATCGCCTGTGAAATAATTTTCTCTTTCTGCGTCAAAGCAAGGCGACAACTGCAGTCATCAGTTTTGTATTTGTCCTCTCCTCCTATCTGCAAAAAAGAAAGCTTCCCAGGTGGCGCAGCGGTCTAAGCGCTAGCTTCCGACCAAAAAAATTTGCTTTAAAAATTTTTCCCCTAGCCCGATTGTCATATGACACCTTCAGCAAAGAGCTGACCCGCTCTGGCAGTAGGAATGCCGGGGAGGGTCCATAATTAATTGACAGATGGCAGCTGCCCTGCCTTCTTGCAGTTCAGTCTTTCAACCCTTCGCCTCAAGAAATCCGGCGAATTCACTTAACGACAAAATTTGGCCTTGCCTTTGTAACGAAAGGCGATGTTAGTACGATGCTTTTTGTTGTTTTTGCCGTCGCGCACAACCTAAAGAAGACTATAGCACGCGGGCCATTTTACGTTTTTATTATCTTGCAGAATCTACGTACCCAAAAAACCTATTTCAGTAGGGAGTTGGATGATCCGTGGAAGGGAGGAGCGTAATGAAGAGTGTAATTTCCAAAACCAAAAACAGACCACAACCCTTAGGAATACGAAGAGCTTGAATGTTTTTAAACTGCACCCCCACCCCCACCCCCCAATAACTATACGTAATGGACACCGAGATTACATGATCTTTATCTAAGTTAGGAAAAAAATATCTGGGGTGTATACATTTACAATACAAAAACTAACAATGCAATAAAATGGGTATTGCTTTTAGTTTTATTTTTGTTTTGTTCTCCAGAACTTTTAGTGGACCAATAATACTTCTGGAAAATATCGATAAAAATAGAGCTCGTGATTTTACGAGCTGTAATAATCTCCCGATTTTCAGATTTTGAAGGTTGGCATGTTTGGATATGACATTTTTACTTGCATAAATGTAAGAATACAATAATTAAAAAAATACAGTATTATAAAAAAAATGCAGAGGACAATATACATACAAGTGAAATAAAGCAAATACTTAAAAAATCAAAACATTGTACTGTTAAGAGTGTGAAAACCAAATATGATACTAACAATTGGTTAGGCAGAATTTTAACAAAAGCATGGCACAAACTTTCAAAGCAGAAACATTCAGCAAACAATGATAAGTGAAGAAGTATGCCATTCTTAGAACTGCAGCTTTTTATTTCTCTAAAAGATCCGTGCATTTTCAAGCTTTGAAAATGCACGGGTCCATTTGGCCATGAACCTGAGCAAAATTTGGACAATTTTGGAGGTGGTATGGCTGGCAATACTTGAAGAATATTTTCACAAGCTTTGAAAATGTTCGGCATTTTGCCGCATGAAACAGACACGAGACTGACCAATGAAAAAATAAAGGCTGAATTTTTTAGCGATGCGAGGGAAAAAAAAGCATTGAACATTATAATTACTAAGCACATCAGAATATGCAATCATCCTGTATAAGCCAATATAAAATAATTTTATTAATTACAACTACAAAAAAATTAACTTTTTTCCTGACCAAGTCACACTGTGGTGTCTCTCACAGGCTGTTGGAACTTTGTTAGAGCAATTAAATAACCAGTGCAACATCAGATTTGGCAAGACACACTGAAAATGCTTCTTGGGGAATTATTATATCAGACAACCTTATAATAATAAGTCCAACAATGACACTGCCACAGGACTGTAGCAGAAAAATCAAAATCACATTTTCAGTAGGTTGAGCAGTCACACATTGTCAGAATAAAAAAAGTTTATTGATGTTTTCAGAGAGCTATATAGCAGCATCAAGAAGTCCAAATTACTAAAAATTTTGAAGTGATTCTTATAAGAGCCTGATTTTCAGAAAAGTGCAATAAATTAATACTGTAATACAATAGTAGGAAAGAGGATGATTCAGAAAAACTTTTTCTTTAAAGAAAACAAAAATTAGTTCTCTTTGGTTTCAAGTTGTACGTACACAGTTCAATTGCTTTTATAACAGGGTAACTAACCCCCCCCCCCCCGCCAAAAAAAGAACAACTTCAGTTTTGTAACAATATAAAAAATAACCAAAACAATGTTAAAAAAGGCTGAATTCAGCCAAAAGGTGAAAAAAATGTATGCATTATTAAGACAGGTGGCTCAGCATGGTTACTAGAAAGGTATCTATTTTAACAGCACATCTCTCTCACACACACAGTACATACACTCAAAGGACAAAACATTAGATAGTTTGGAAGTGTGCTTCCACATGTTTTCTCTATGCGGAAGCACACTCCGAAGCAAATATCGAGAGTTGCCCTTCCGATTTTCCCCACATGCAACAAATGGACAGAATACACTGAAATATAGACCCACAATAAGATATAAAGGTTAAAATCGTGCAGAACTTTTTCAATATGTCACTGATTGCCAAACACTCCACTTTTATGAATCAGCACAAAGGAGATCTTCATATCAATAATTTATTGTTGGCGGAAAATGAAAAAAAAAAAAAAATCTTAGAAATAAAAATCACGATCTTACACAAAACATTTTCTTAATTTCTTTACATATGTAAGGAGTTCCAATAGAAAATTAGGAACATTTGCTAGTTCTTCCAGAAAATTTTAGAGAATAACAATGTATTAGCCATTGACGGAAATTCATGTATTTAACAACTTTATAGTTCCTTTACTTTTTCATCATGAATACCTTTTATTTGCAATCCCTTTTCCTTAGCAGCAAACTACTGGACTAGTTAATCTTAGTCAATAGTCTGTTCCAAGTTAATCCTCCGCCCAAAAGAGGAACAAAGATTGGAAGTTGAAACTCGGATGTACCACAGTGGTAAAGTCAACACCAGCTTTCATAGCTGGTTTCCCTTGCGAAAGCAATGACTTAAAGGTTGATGCACAGGGAAAAGAAAACTCATTTAACAAGCTTTATGTCTACATAATTGTTCTCACCTCTCTACAAAGGGGAAGGTACATAGCTATTCACCACAGCAATCAAAACATTTAAAAATAGTGCAGGTAATTTACTTCAAAATTTATGAGTTAATGCCATTAAAAGACAGTTTATTCTTCTAATACACGACAGTATGAAAATGTACAATAATTGCTAAACTATGATATAGAAAACGTGGGTTATTGCAGATGAGGCTTTTTTAGGCCACTGTGCATTTCCCTTAACATACAAACTGAAAGTGCATGTTTGCCAATACCCTGAATATGAAGTGTGGTGTCATCATATTCTAAGAAAACAAAATTTTATGGTATGATAAAACCATACGCAGTTTGAATAAAATTCAAAATATTCAAGAGGGAAATCATAGTGTTACCTTTTACAGCTAGAAATGGAGATGTTACTGCTTCATTAGGAGGACAGTGAGGATTGAGCACCTGAAAAAAAAAATCAATTACTTTTGAATCACAAAATCAAGATACTGATAAAATACTGTTGCACTTCA
Organism: Macrothele yani; assembly: GCA_039090855.1. Classification (NCBI taxonomy): domain Eukaryota; kingdom Metazoa; phylum Arthropoda; class Arachnida; order Araneae; family Macrothelidae; genus Macrothele; species Macrothele yani. The sequence goes on from CM077002.1 coordinate 138,208,232, forward strand.
TTTTAGTGATGCTCTAAAATTCTACAAATAAGAAAAGGAACCAACATTAAAACATACAGCATGTTGAGGACTGATGTAGCTTGGGGGGGGTGAAGCAGGCTCATTTTGCGCATATTATTCCATCTAGACTGTTTATATATATATATAGTATAGGTGGCTGCACCCTCACCCTTGCGTTTGCCATGATAAACCTTCAAAACTTGGGAGAAATTAATATTTTTGCCAATTATTTGTAAATTAAAAACATTAATATGACTTATCAGCCAAAGAATATTGTGTTGTACCCAGCCCTTCACTCTACAGCTTCCCATATCTTTATCCCTTTGCCAACATTAGATCAGAATACCAGCAATCAGAAAGTTAAGCTAGCTGATATTTTTTTTAACTTCCTTTTACTAGTGATAAAACTGTAACGGCCAAGAAAACGCATAATTTAACATTAAAAAATGCTGCGTGTTGCCTTCTATGTTGGCTGAATTTGCAAACGAATCAGGTAAGGCTTTCCATGATCCTGCTCCCTGAATTACACCACCCACGCTTAAGGCCATTTGCATTGAATAAGCTAATTTATGCCAAAAACACCTCCAGTAACTCTTATGAAGAGAACACGGTTGTAGGCAAAAAATTATGATCTGTGATCACAGATAACAAAAGGTCAGATTTTAATTTTAGATCCACTTCTTACCCGCAAAGGCACCTTCTGTTACTCCTGCATCCAAGGGTCAGTATTTCCCAAAATAAAGGTGGGAGATATCTGTAGATGAAAGGGTGGGCAACAAATTTGTTGGAAATCTCCACAACGTGCACACATGTAAATGGAAACCCACTTAAGTCTACAAGAGAGTTAAAAAACAACAACTGTGGACCAACATATTTTATCCGTAGGTCCATAAAAAAATCCACACCAGACATCTGTAAAAGTAATATCCAAATAGATGTGGGGCACTCTTCAAAAAAACAGATGTTAGCAGAAATTCATATATTTGGTGTAAGTAGGTCAATGTTTGAAAAATAATAGATAAGTGTACTACAGACTGTTTCACCCTTTCAAAACTTTTTTGAGACGCACTCCCCACCCCCCTCAAATGACCCATCTTACTGATATAGCACATTAAACTATTGAAAATCTGCTAGTAGATCTTCATACTTATACAACAGTATCATTTGATGTGTAGCCGATTATCAATGAAATGGTTGTTAAAACATAGTGATAGTATACCAGCTGACAATATCCAAATTATTGAAATCACAATATTCAAGTAGATATGAGGGTAATGCCAATATTAAGAGATATACTGATCATCAATTATAAAATTTACACTACATTTCTCTACTAAAGAAAATATTCCAAATATTTGGTTTCTCTGTAAAAAAGCTAAAATTTCATACAATTATGTTGGTTGTAATTGCAATGATCATTATGATTTATAAAGTTTAAAGAAATCAATAGAATAAATTCAAAATTACCTCAGAAACTGCCAGAAGAAATTTTACATCTTCATCAAAATATGCAGCAGTTGCTGCAATTAGCAAAATGACTTGATTGCCATTTCACACATCGGCTTCTGCAAATAGCTGCAGTAAATTTGTCTTTTTCTGAGCACGAAAATAAGTCAAAAGTTCGGCCTTTCGATCTTCAACTGACTTGCAGAATCGGCTGTATATATCAATGCCTGTTAGTAATCGAAAGTGTTGCAAAAGGCCAACACCCGAAAACAACTGTGGCCAGTCTTCAACTAATTTCACCAGGCTTGTTCCACTATTTATGTCAAGGCGCTGTAAGTACAAGGTGTCACTGATTAGCTCAATTAGTTTTTCATCTCCCTCAGTGAGCTGGGTTTTTTTAAACTGAAGGGACTCTGTAGTCTCATTGTGAGGCCAGTTAGGTGCCCAGTTGATGCATCCATAACTATCTATCTTTGGGCTAGGAAGGGAACCAGGTTTGTTTCCTTCCTCTTCATTACAAGAGACCTTCCAATTTTTCACTTGTGAATTGAATCATAATTTTTAGATAAAGATTCTTCCATACATATCCACAGCAGCATTTCTCACTGTCTTTTAGGAATTTAAATGCCCCATGGGAGAACTTTACTGACTAATTAAAAAAAAAAAATTACTGAACAAGATGAAAATAATTTACTTCTACTGACCATTTTGCACTCCTGGAACCAATATTCAGCTAGCTGTGTCAGTAGCACTAATGGCAGTGTACAAATAGCTGATAAAATATGCATTATCTAGTGCTCTATTGCTGTTGCTAAACCATTAAAAAACTTATGTTTCAAAGCAATAACTTTTTTATTACCACAACTGTAGCATGATAAAGGGTAGAAATCACCTAATTATTTGTCATTCACACACAAAACTCTGTCTGTACTTTTACAAATGTGCAAACCACTATCTGAGCACCAACGACCCTCCCACACATTAACAATAAAAAATATTTCCTTGTTTTTATCTTCTAATATGAACAGTATTTCTCCAAAGACACAATCATTATCTTTGTTCTTTACGTTCAAAAACTGGTCTACAGTATAGGGAGTACCAAAAATTTTCACTTTGTTTGAAATGTGCAGAGGTTGATATTCTGATTCTTTTATTGCCCTTTGTATTTGAATGGAGTACAACTCGATAATGAAAGTTTGACTGTCTTCAAACCGAACCCTTTCAGCAAAAAGTGAGCCATTTAGAAGATAAGCTTGCAATAACTTATGTTTGTTTGACAGTGTATCAGTGAGGTTTTTGAAGTTCTGACATCTTCGGGCAACTCTTTTGAAATATGAATGTTTACTCTCAAAGGGCAATGTCCAAAGACGAATAAGTGGTCCAAATTTCATCGTTAACTCAGGATAGTGCAGAAGGAAGTGGTGCTTTGGTCGAAGAGGCACATCTGTAAAAGCAACCTTCCTTCCCTCCAAGTACTCTTCAATTATGATTTTGAAATATGCAATTTGTGAATGACTTATGCTAGGTGCACAGGCAAATTCCACAATTTCTCTGAGTGTAACAACTACGTAGATTCCATACAGAATCATCAGTATCTATCTTAGAGTACAGAAGGATTGGCAAAAGTGAAGTAAGGCCCAGTTCTGACAAGCACTGCCATTTAACCTTTTGCTTTTTGGGTGAAACACAGCAGGCCTGCAAGAAGCATCATGCTCAAAAAATGAAAAGCCACGTATTAGATCATTTAATAAAGTATACGTAAGCCAGCCTTTCTGAACAAAATAATTTAGGTAAAGTGACAAATCATAGTCACAAACCCCTTCAAACAAGTCATGACCAACACAAGGAGGGAGCCCAGGAAGACAAACATGAAAGTACTGCAACTCATTGAACAGAGACGGGGAAATGATTCCTTGGCTACCCATGGCTAATTGCAAAGCAGATGCATCATAATTTTCAACAGTTCGTGATGAAGCACTCAAATATGGATACTCTTCCAAGTATCTCTTTGCATTAGACAATAACGGCACATATATTCTGAAGTTGAGAAATTCTGGTTAAATCCACCAATAAAATGTGCTCCTAAATTGTCAGCAGTAATACAAAAAACCCTCCCTACATAACATACACCATCCACATTAAATCCATTCTCAATTTCTTTAAGGTCACCAATCAATTGCCTAAATACTACTTTTTGGCCAAACAATTTTAAATCTTTTTCACAGCACAGTAAAAGAAGCTGCATTTGGTGAACTGATGACCTATACTGAGGGTATATGTTTCCTAATGTGAAATAAAATCCGAGAATTTTATGTTTATTTCGTGAAGAACCTAACGGGTTAACAACCTCAAACACATCCTGAAAAAGGATAAGCTGAAGGATTTTTATTGATCCGTCTGCTTGGCATTGCTGAAACACGCTACCGTCAGTAAAATCACTCATTCGATCTGCTACTTCATTTTTCAGTGGATGATCTACTTGATCCTTTACAGACTTATCGTGGAGCAGATTAACAAGTTTTTTTTTAATTGGAATGTAGTGGCAGTAACGCAAGCAATTTACCTCATCACGACCCATGCAAATTTCAATGGGTTTGACAAATTTCATGCTTTTTTAAAAATATTGTTGTCTTAAATAGATAAATTTAAGAAGTCCCGATTCAGTATCGAATGCAGATTTTAAAAACTTTGAGTCATGGACATATTTTACAATTTTTTTTTTTTCATCTTCAGATATATTTACTAATTCACTCAATTTAGCAGTGAAACTCTGTGTGAAAAAGGAATCCTCCTGAATCAGTAAATAATTTATCTCTTCCATTATCAACTGTATTGTTTTACATGGGATTAGGCATTTTGATTCCAAAAGCAAGCAAAAAGAGCAATATTTTTCAGTGTGAGTTCTTCAGAGATATGGCTGTCTGACTGATTAAGTTGTTCACTTACGTCAGAAGTGACTAGTTCCACAGTACTGTCAACTCTCAAGGTCAGGGCAACTGGCTCAGAATTAAGAAACTGTGGAGATAGGAATTTTGTACTGTGATTCAGATGATATCTAGATAAATGGGATGAAAATGAAGATCTGACTTTAAATGTTTTGGCACACCCCTTAAAACAGCATCTAATAAAGCCCCCGGAGGTTAGATGTGACTTAATGTGCGATATTAAATCAGAAACTCTATTAAATGCCTTATGACACAATCTTTGGTTGCACTTTAAATCCACTTCTGAATTGCAAAGTTGTAAACCACGCAATCCACGGTGGTATCGCGAGACATGAGTATTAAAGCCATAGTAAGAGCCAAATGCCTTGGAGCAACCACGCACCCCACACTGAAATCTAAAATTATTTACATTTCTATGAATGCTCATGTGGTGAACATATTTCTTTAAAGATAAAGAAACATAGTTGCAATTGACACACTCATACATGATGTTAAGTATTAAGAATGCACTTTTATGCAAAATGTTTTATAATATGAGATATTCCTAAGAAAAACAGAAGGAATCACTTTATGTATTGAATGTAAAATTTCATGCATCAAAAATAAACAATAACTGACACTTATTGCCAAAGGCTTTGATTCATCTGAAACCAAATTCTTTTACATATTTTTTAAAAATTCAACCAATTTAGCATGCAGAACAAAGATTCATTACCAAAATTATTTACAATACAAAAAATATGTCCGCAAAAAGATCCTCCGTAATTGTCAGCACTGTTGTCTTAAGCAATATACAGGGTGTCCCAGAAATATTGGATACATTACAAAATTATGTAAAAAAAACAACTGAGCATTGTCGGTTTTTCTATGTCACGTATTACAAACACGGTTTCTATATTTTTGTTTTGCAGAATTGTTATTCCCAGAATCCGATAGATGGCACTAGGTGTGGCCTGATGAGGAATGTATGAGAAATGCGCAATCGGTAGTAATGTCATCCGTACAGCACAAGGCGATGTGTGTGTTATGGCTTGCGAAATTAAAGTCTGTCATTAAAGTTAAAAGACGATACCGTTTAGAGTATGATCCTCCGTAATTGTCAGCACTGTTGTCTTAAGCAATATACAGGGTGTCCCAGAAATATTGGATACTCAATAATAATCCTCCATCAATGAATTCAATTAAGCAATGGATAAAACAGTTCTGGCAATGTGGAACCTCGTGGAGGAGCCGGTTGGCCTAGCATCAGCGGTGAGACGGTTGACCAAGTTAATGGAAGTTTCCGACGAAGCTCCAGGAAATCCGTTCGTAAAGCAAGCAGAGAACTGTGCATTCCGAAATCGACAGTTCACGATATCTTGCACAAGAAATTAAAGTTTTATGCTTATAAAATCCAAATAGTGAAAAAGATGCATGTAAATGATCACACTCAGCGAAACGATTTCGCTGTGGTTATGCTAAATTGAGTGAAAAACAACGAAAACTTTCTCAGTACTGTCATTTTCAGTGATGAATCCACATTTCATGTATTGTGAATTGTCACAACTGTAGGATATGGGGTAGTGAACTGCCTCATGCTGCTAATGAACTGGAACGCGATTCGCCAAAAGTTAACGTGTGGTGCACCCTATCAAAAAGACAAGTGATTGGCCCTTCCTTCTGCAAAAAACAAATGATGACATTTACTTGGATACGATAGAAACTTTCGCTATACCCAGATCAAAAGATATGATGTCATTTTCCAACAAGACGGTACGACTGCGCATTGGTCAACATGTATACATAAGTGCCTAAATGAGCCTTTTCCCCAACAGATAGATTGGCCGTGGTGGTCCCATTCTGTGGCCTCCTCGCTCTCCAGATCTAACTTCATTGGATTATTTCATGTGGGATTAGGATCGTGTCTATAAGACGCCTTGTACTGATTTGCAGGAACTAAAGTAGCGTATCACAGCTGCTATTTAATTCCATAACTCCTCAGATGCTTGCCAATACATGGCATGAAATTGAGTATCGCTTAGACGTACTACGAGCAACCAAGGGATCTCACATCGAAATTTATTAACTTGTGCAGTTACATTGTAAGTTAATACAGTCAGTTTATTTCTGTCTGTTTAATGTTTTGTTTTATATAATTTTGTTATGTGTCCAATAATTCTCGGACACCCTGTATATATACATTTTTGTAGCAAATAAATGCAACAGAATAAAAACAAGAATTTTATTTGTTGAGAAGGAAATAAGAAACTAAGACTTTTGAATCCAAAAGATTTTGAAAACCGGTAGAAACAGTTAAGATTTTATGTGTGCAGCTCTGTGGAGCACCACATTAACAGGACCTGCAATTTTATGAGTTCCTAGTTATTTTTTTTTTATGTGAAAAAGACTTTTTTTCTTTTTCATACATTAGCATGAGAAAGTATTGTAATCATGAAAAATTCGACTCCAAGATGTCAAAGGAAATGCAAGTTGTGATGTACTTTGCACAAAAAAGAGTAGTCATGACTACTTTCTATTTTTAAATAAATCCGGTACTTGTATGTACCTCTTATTTTTCCAGTTTTTCAAAAAAATAAGATTTTCATTTCTAGAAACTTGTCTCCAGCCTCATTTATTTATAGCACTGATGGAGATAATGCTTCACTGGTGATGTGACTTCATTGCTGATATTCAATCAGAATGGCGACACAAGAGGCCTGAATGTTACATTGTGATTAAAATTTTCACGGATTCACCCTTTCATGATGTACATTCTCGGAGATTTGTTTCAATTCATTTATAGTGACAAACTGACAATGAGGGACAGAGAGGCCCCTTGAGATATATCAAATATGGCATCAGCCATCTTGATTGAAGTCCATGGTAAAGTAAGGTTTAGAAATTACCAGATGATTATATTTATATTTGGTGTTTTCACTAACACGCTGCAAATTTTTTTTTATTGGATTTTGCCATTTTTAATGCTGCGGCGGGGGGGGGGGGGCAGGTTTGGTCTTTGGAAAAAAATTATCTTATCAGGAATTCAGGATGTTATTTTGGGTTTTGTATTAGGATTACAATTTATCTGTGGTTGACTTTATTACTATATATATACAGCTAAAAACAATTAGGGAATAGGGAATATCGTAGTTTTGTATTAAAACTGAGTGACAGAAAACTTTAGAGGTTGGAATAGGAACTACATACACTTAGTATGCTATGCAAAAAGAAAAATATGGCCAAAACAATTAGTAAATTTAAATTTAATAATTTTTGGGGAGACAAATGTACAAAGGCATATTTATGATCATATCGTAAAAATGAAAATAAAGGTAAATTTCTCACTGAAAAACATGTACGGCAATTTGCATTGTATAAGCCACGAATAAACGATTTAAAAAAAATAAAATAAAAAAAAGTTTTTGCTGCCGTTCAATTTGAAAAATAATCTCCAGGGTAATTGTGCTGGAGAGGGGCTATATAATTGGAAAAGGAACTCTCTCGGAAAAAAATTTCAGTCTAGGATTTGCACGAAGTGAAGAGGACGGAAAAGGGATGTCATAATGAAAGACCGGGAAAGCTGTAGGAAGGGGCGGCGGCAGTTATTTTGTCTTTGTATTGTCGGGAAAGACAAAATGCTGACTGTGCTTGTGCCCTCTCCTCATCAATTGGCCAATAAAAATGTATGCACAGTGCTTGCTGCAGGAACCTAAACATGCACGCTTCATTTCAAAGTTCTATGTTCTGAATCTCGTGTACACTGTGCCTTGTATTTTAGTTTGTCCTTTGCCAGTTTGACCAAAGTCTTTGTTTCATTTCTTCGGACTCCGGGGTCTTTATGTGCCTAACTTTTCTGTCGAAAATTCCGCTTCTGGATCAACATTTGTGATATACAAGATCATATGGCTATTTTTTTCTTTTTCTTCTGAATGTCACAATCTGTGAATTATACGCCGGCACAGATTATACGAAAATAAAAAAAAAAAAGTGCGATTTCCAGGGTCTGAGGATAAACGATGAAAATTATGATAATTCAGGAATTTGCGAGCCCCAGATGAAAAACAAAACAAAAAAACGAGTACCTTTTTTTTTTTTTTGCCAGGGCTGAGGGCAGAACATTTTTGGACAGAAGTGTACGACTTTGACATTATATATAGCCCCTCCTCCCCGCAGGTTCAATGTCTGGCCACTAAAAAATTTAGCTGGCCACCAGATTTCAGAATATTTTTCTACCTCTGGTTATTACAAATACCTTGTTCCCTCAAAATAATCAGGATGTACAGTAAAGCAAGACACGTCTGAGAAGAGAACGTTGCTCCATTAATTTCTTCTCTAATCAGCAGGGTCATGTGCTCAAAATCTGCAGGCAGCACGGTGGCATGCGGTTAAAGAAACACATACCATAGGTTGTCGAGCATACAGACCAACACTGTGTAGTCGGGTGCGAACAGTTTGAGTCGAAACATTTGTGTCAGTAGCCGTATGGAGTTTGCATTGCAGAAGAGGGGCGCTCATACTCCGGTTTCTCCTGGCAGTCAGTGAAAAAAAAACGATCCTCATTTCTTGACGTTGCTTTCCTGTGACCTTGCCCTGGTCTTTGCCTTAAATTTTTGGTATCTGAAAACCAATTCCAAAATCTGGAAATCATGCTTCGAGACACTCCAATGGCGTCCGCTACTTGCGATTGGGTTTGACCAGCTTCTAAGTGACCGATAGCCCTCAGGCTACAGATTCGGGTAAATCCTGTTCGGACATCACATTCAAAGCACGAGTCATTTTTATCCTGGACTAAACGATCATAAGATACAATTCACTTTTCATTCGTTGACAGAAACATACCCCTTTTAACGTCCCACAATCAATTTTGCATACTGAGGTGTTTGGAAGTATGCAAAAGTTTCATTGTAATAACTTTCCTTCAATTTCTCTTAGCATACAAACAGTTGATGTCAGTAGTTCATATCTAAACCACGATATCTCCCAATAGTTTTGAGCAGTGTATTTTAAGCTAACAGGGGGGTAACAATGATGTTTAGCATTGGTGCTAATGCAGAGTTTGACTAAGGAATTTCTTAGATTTAAGCTTGGAACATAATGGCAACTCTACCTGGAAAAAAAGAGGGATTTGCCAGGCTATTTGAGATAGCTATTGGCTGGAAAACAATGGCATCAACTTTAACTCTGAGTAACAACTTATGTGTTTTTACAGAAATAAAATTTGACCACCCATAGAAATAAAGTGTTTGAAGTTGGGCCGCATCCCGGCGATTAAAAAATATTATCTAGCATCCTGGCATGTAATAAATTTTAAACCCGTCACAGACTATGTAAAGAAATTAGGATGAAAGCACAAATTTGAACACAAAAATCAGCAAATGAAATTCTTAATGGATTAAGTTGATGAATGCTTAGCAGCTGGGACAGGAAAGATATAGGAGGCAGGAGTATGGTGTCAGAATTCTTGTTAAATCACCTACAATTGTAACAGTGCTAGCTAAATAATTTTCTGGCGCCCATGTGGTCTGCAGGTGAAATTGATCATTCCACGACTTGTGCCTCGTTCTCCAAAACCAGTTGTCAGAGCAGGGGTGTTTGGTGGGCTAAAGGAGGTTGGAGTATTTGGAACTTTTTGGTCCCCAACAAAACTAGTAGAGCCCACACCTGTTTTACTGAGGACTGAAAACTTTGTGTGGGTAAAAAAGTTCCGAAAAGCGCAAATTGAAGAAATAATTTGCATTATTCATATTAAATTTAGGACTTCCATTGTCTAGAAATCCTAAATCTTTTCTTCTACCTACAGAGATTGGATGTTTTTTCTTCAAGTTTCTCTCATAAATTTGATCTATTTTCATGTGTGCTCTTTGGCACCCATTTTCAATAGGGTTCGTCCCCAGGTGATCCCCTATGACATACTAAAATTTCATCGAAATCGAACCATATTTACGCAAGTTATGACGCATAATGGCAATGGAATGCATCCTGCTCCTATGTTGTGACCTTTGACCCCATTTCCAATAGGGTTCGTCCCCAGTGGTCCCCTAACACATACTAAAATTTCACTGAAATCGAACCATAATTACGCAAGTTATGATGCATTTTAGAAAGATGTGATAAAGTTGATACTAAATTACAAAAGCCATCACTAGATTTGTTAACTGGACGTAACCTTCTGTCATTATCCCATTTCATTGCCAATGAAAGAAATAATTTTGAAAAATATGAAGAAATAGATAAAACATTAAGTGAAAAATCTTCTGGAAGTTTTGTCTAATCACAATTAAAAAATATGCACATGGCAATAACCGTAATGAAACTATTCTTCAAGGACAGAAAAAATGTGAAGTAGAAACATTTAATGTGATTATTGATCAGTTGGATAACAAATGTCTGTTAGCTTATAAAAAAATTCAATTTCCATTTCAGTTCTTAGTTAACTGTCAACTAAATTTCTCTAAATAACTGTTTAGATTTTTACAGTGAGGATTTGGATGAATCTTTACATAGTAAAATTTCACAGTTCTATGACTTTATCAAGTGTGAATGTAGCTACTGCACAAAAAAAAAAATGTTCTTGTCAAGACATTGCAAAACACACACACACACACACACATATATATATATATATATGATATTTTCCCAAATGTACATTCACCGTATTAAAACTACACTTGGTAAAAAATAACTTGTGATTGACAATGCTTCAACAAAGGCTTAACAGTCTTGCTATCATGTCATTAGAGCATGATATTGCTCAGCAGTTAGTTTGACGATGTTGTGCACTTCTTCACAAACCTCAAAGCAAAAAAAGACATTTTAAAGACGAACGCCTGAACTTTTTTTTTTTTTTATTGGAGGTTTTTTTTTTTTGGATTGGACGTTTAACGACCACCGTGAGCAACTCAATGGGCTATAAGCAGTCGCCCGTCGCTAATTTAGGGTCACTGGTTCCAGGGAAGGGAAAGAGCCAGTGCTGTAAGACAAACACAATATCCATGACTCGCCGTCATTCGAACCCGGACCCCTTCCGGACGAATGATCAGAGGCCATTGCTTAGACCACTGCGCCACCGGGGCGGCCTTATTGGAGGTTTAACGACCACCGTGAGCAACTCAATGGGCTATAAGCGGTCGCCCGTCCCTAATTTAGGGTCACTGGTTCCAGGGAAGGGAAAGAGCCAGTGCTGTAAGACAAACACAATATCCATGCCTCGCCGTCATTCGAACCCGGACCCCTTCCGGACGAATGATCAGAGGCCATCGCTTAGACCACTAGCCACCGGGGCGGCCTTATTGGAGGTTTAACGACCACCGTGAGCAACTCAATGGGCTATAAGCGGTCGCCCGTCCCTAATTTAGGGTCACTGGTTCCAGGGAAGGGAGAGAGCCAGTGCCTTAAGACAAACACAGCATCCATGCCTCACCGGGATTCGATAGACCTCTTTCGAACGAATGATCAGAGGTCATCGCTTAGACCACTGCACAACCGGGGCGGCAAACTTTTGTTTTTGTGCATTCATTTTTCATTTATGTTGTCTACACTTGATTCAATGTTTGAATTTTCTTTAGTATAAAATTTTTTGTAAGATATGTGGACACTTAAGATTTTGGGGTATACTAGCAATGTTTATTTCTTGCACAGTACACCTGAAGTGATTTTTTTGAGGGGGTTTTCTTAGCTCACGAAGCAGTTCTAATGTAATTACTGCCTAGCATAAGTGACCTGTTTGTAAAACTTTCTACGTGCAATTGTGTTTGCATTGAAATACACCTTTTGGGGTACTCATTTTATAAATAAAACAAACAGATTTTGGTACTGCTATTAAGTTTACGCGACGCGCCTCGAGTTGTGCGTTGGGCATGAGTTGAGTGATATTTCTGTCATTTTTTTATAATTTTACAGAAAACACTGGCAGTTATTACTACACAAATACCTGTGTATTGATATATTTCAACTAATTTTTAAGAAATTGATTGGTTCTGATAAATTTCTATCTTACCACAGATGAGGTATACACACTGCTCACATGAGATTTCTTCAATGTGTTAGTTTGCAGAAAAAAATGTTTCAGCATCTTTAAACAGACATTTTAAAGACAAACTCCTGAACTATGTGTGAACTTCTGTTTTTGTGCATTCATTTCAAATTTTTGTTATCTATACTTGATTCAATGTTTGCATTTCTTTAGGAATAAATATTATAAATAATACATTTCCTTATGTCTGCAAACACATAAGATGTATTTTACAAAGCCTTTACATATATAAAGGAAATAGGTATCCAACATATATACAAGACATACATATCTATCGTATAGTCAATAGGACATTCGTATTTTACAAGCACTTGTGACCAGAAATAGGGGCCACAAAATATTCAGTAGCCCAGATTCCAAAAAACGCTGTCTGGCACTGAAAAAAAAAAAAAAAAAAGGAAGGAAGCAGGAGCATAGTGTTAGAATTTTTAGCACTTGCGAATGCTAAATAAAAATTTCCTGGCACCCACGTGGTCTGGGTAAAATTGACCATTATACAATTTGTACCTCGTTCTCCAAAACTAGTTGTCACCTAGTCACAGGACAAGCGAGGAAAATTAGTTAGCAACTGCATTCGTTTACTGAACTTGTTCGGCCTAACAAATAATTTGAACGAAATACATGAAATATTTTTTTTTTTTTTTTGAGTGGAATTTTAACGACCACCGTGAGCAACTCATACATGAAATAAAACATCAAACTTGTTTCAATTGTTACCAAAACCACTTAATACTAACATTCTCATCATAATGCACTGTGACTTACACAAAACAAAAAAATACTTACCGAAAATAAATGCTGCGGTGCTTATTTAGTAACATAGAATCCTTATTTTGGGTATAGAGAGACCTCCATCGCTTCGTACCAACTACCAACATGGCGTCCGCGACCAGCCCGTTGCCATTCGACAGCACGTAAAAAAACAGGTATTATACCGCAATGGTTAAAACAGTTTAAACACCGTGAACATGTTGTTTATCTACCGAAAATTTACGGTTCATCGCCCGTTGGCGTGCTTACGGTCTGTAAACCGTTTTAATACAGTTGAAACACTGAGAATTCACAGCAATTTTTTACAGTGTAAGACCTTCTCTTTTCCTCTGTTCAAGTATCGCAGGGGGAGTTCTATCTTGGAACGCGTTATCATTTCACGCAACGTACCTGCATAAAGGTATTTAAAAATTCCACAACATTTTAAAACGTCTATGATCAGAGAGCTGTCGTTTATGTGTCGCACAAAACATTCTGCAAGCACTCCACAGATAACAAGCCAGATACTTGAAATCCCGGAATCACATCGTATCAATGTTTTCAAAACTTCAATTATTTCTCGAACTCCACTTTCAAACAATCTTGGGGGTACAGTAACTTTTAAATCTTGACAAAGCTTCTGCAGTTTCAACGCCTCGGATTGTCGTAAACAGTGGGAAGCAGGACCTTCTTCGAAAAAGTCAATAGCTTTGTCCAAAGCAATTTCTTCATATTTTAAATACATTAGGCCCTCTATTTTGCAGAACGTGGTGAATAATTTTACTGCATGCTAAGGTCGAATAGATCACCAGAAAAAAAAAAGAAGTGCAAACACCAAGCTGTGAAAACTCCTCATTTCACAACACATCACCGCTATCTAAACTACGCATATCCTTCCTTTATGAACCTACGGTTCTAACTATAAAAATGAAAGTAACTAAACATGATTGACTTGACTTAAGTTCCGATGAAAAACTTTAGCAGACAATAAATAGGAAACAAAATGTGATGCCTCATGACAGTTGACCAAAAACCTGGTTTACGTCCTGCAGTAAAGTTTTAAATGGCGTTCTGCATCTTTGTGATCATTTATGATATACTCTGATACACCGAGAAATAGCAATGCCACCTGGAAGTTTTTCAGGTTTAGGCGACTGATTCCTAACATCAGAATCTGAAGCTAAGAGTATTTTATTGTTCAAGGACTTTCTCTGGATCTGTAGAAGGCTAAAACATTTCGACCGCACACAGAACGTATTTTCATATCACGAAACAATCTCAAAGAACTCGGGAGTTTTTAGGTGAATCAGGAATTAGTAGTTATTATCCGGGTCTTACGTGGCTCTCTTAAATTATAGGGTCACGTGTCTTTCAGCCGAGTAATGGTTATTCAGAACAGGCTTCTATTTTGTTAGTACTTGTCAAATCATATGAATTGAAGCTGTGGTTTACGAAGTAATATGCATAAAGGTAGAAATAATATTTCTCATTGTTCGAACATTCAAACAAACGTAGTCACACGATGTAAGGTACAAAATCATTTTTTATGCTGTGCTTCAGATGTTTAAGAAGTCATGCAAGTCAGAGTTTTTTTGTTTTTTTTTAGGAAGAGAGGCTTTAAGGTGAACCCACCTAAAATCTTTGCCTTGTATTTCCAATGAGAAAACTTATGCACCCATTTTCTTCACAGTTAATGCGTTCCCAAGGAAGAAAATTTGAACATCGATAAAGATAACTATATTATAGCCTAGTATACTTTATATTTTCTAAAACTGAACAATAATTATATTAAAAATCAATAACTTTTCCTTTGCTGGCGTTGAGACCAGAAGATAGATGTATCCTCATCTACATGCGACTTACTAAATGCTTTCACGTCGCATTTTTTTCAATAATTTCATTAATTTTGGGACTGCAATCAACACTTGTGTCCACCATGTGATAGTCCGGAATGTAGAGAATGATTCGAGCCATTTAGATTAAATATTCTAACATTAATTTAGCTGATAATGTTGCAGAGTGAGCTTGCTGGTTTATTTCGGAATAAAAAATCAGCAGTATCTACAATTCTGTAACATTTTCAGCTTAATTATTATAAGAACATTTAATCTAAGTGACTCAAATCATTCTAAACATTCCAGACTGTCACATGGACACACTCAAATTTTGATTCCATTCCGAGTATTAATAAAATTATTGAAAAAATATTGCGTCGAAACAGCGTTTAGTAAGTCACGTGTAAATGTGCCGCCATCTATTTTCTGGTCTCGATACCACCAAAAGAAAAGTTATTCATTTTTAATATAATTATGGTTAAGTTTTAGAAAACATCAAGTATACTAAGCTATAATGTGAAGTTATTCTTATGAATGTTCAAATTTTCATCCTTGGGAACGCATTAATTGTGAAGAAAATGGCTAAAGAAGTTTACCCATTGGAAATGCAAAGTAAAGATTTTAGGTGGATTCACCTGAACGAGGCTGAAAATATATACTACGTCTCTAATTTATGGCCACTACTCCCAGCAACGGGAAAGCCCAGCGCAGTAGAGCACAAGTACCTCTCCTTACCTCTACTGGGTCTGGAACTCACATCAAAACTCGGACGGTTTTAATAAACACCGGATTTTAAAGTATGTCTTATGCGCTCCGTGGTGACGTTATAAAGAAACGAACGGAAATGTTTAATGTAAATCTCTCAGTAAAAATAGAAATTTTTAAATTTCTTGATTATCTTTGGTAATGTTTCTGATGAAGATAAATTATTGTTTATAATTATAAACCCCAAAGACATTGGAGGAGCAAAGACTGGCAAACGTAATGCTAGCGGTTCTGAAACGAAGGGAATCTACCTCCTTGAAATCAACTGAACATTTAGCGCGATCTGTGAATACGAGATGTTGGCAGTAAAGAGACCTCTATTATGAAGCAAGAGTGGCAGCCCCGCCCCTGTGGCGCAGTGGTCTAAGCGATGGCCTATGATCATTCTTCCGGCTTGGGTCCTGGTTCGAATCCCGGTGAGACACGAATGTTGGGTTTGTCTTACGGCGCTGACTCTATCCCTTCCCTGGAACCAGTGACCCTAAATTCGGGACGGACGACTGCTTATAGCCCATTGAGTTGCTCACGGTGGTCGTTAAACCTCAAATAATAAAAAAAGAAGAAGCAAGAGTGTTTTATTTAATTCATAATATACTTCAGAAATTACTTAGAAAGAATGTTTGCATACGAACCGGGAACTTTATAGATCAAACTGCTATTAACAAGTTCTCATATCCGGGGGAAACAATAGAAAGCTAGTAAACAGGAAAACACCATCCTATAACGAAAACGGCCATACACACAGAGAAAAGAAATTGAAAGAAAGAAAAAAACTAGTAATATATAATCTACCATTGAATAACAGTAATTGGTTTAAAATCCGTGTTAATCGCATATGACACAAACTACAGTGTAAAAACAAGTTTTCGCCACTCACGGGCGGTTTCGTCAGTCAGAAAAACTCAATTTAAAAACTAAATTGGAAACACAAACAGCTCCAGAAGTTATAAAAATTAAAAAGTAGAATAAATAAAACGTCTGAAACAATGACATTGCCACGCGCATGTTTTTTTTCTTTTTTTATTGGCGATTTAGCAACCACCTTGAACAACTCAGTGGGATATAAGCAGTCGCCTGCCCCTAATTTAGGGCCACTGGTTCCAGGGAAGTAGGAGAGATCAGAAGTCATCGCTTAGACCACTGCGTCACCAGGACGGCCCACGTGCATGTGATACTTGATGCATCATTCAGCGTTCCGGGATGCCCAGGAACGAGCGCCAGACGTAAGGTAACTCTATAGAGGGGTCTACATTGCAAACGTCGGGACTAAGCAGGATTTCTACTGTCTCTTTATAGAATGATGCTCTAGCCGTTGTTATTGGGCTACTTTCCGGATATCTTGCCACCTAGGTGTGGCGGTATGGTATGGTTCTTGACCTCTCTCGCTAGTGCCGTTGTACAAGATATCCGGAAAGGGCTCCCATACACAACGGCTAAAGCCACAGCCTACAGAGAGACAGTAGAAATCCTGCTTAGCCCCGACAGCTGCAATGTAGACACCTCTATAGAGTTACCTTACGTGTGGCCCTCGACACGCCATTGATGACCGGAATCGACGTAGATTATCCAGGCTCGTACAGACTGACCGCTTGGCAACGGTGGCACAAATCACATTCAAGTAAAATGTCCGATCCCCGAGCAGTGCCAGCGAGCGGACAGTTAGGCACACGGTGCGTATCCTGGGCTATGGTAGCCGACGCCCTATTCGTCTGTCACTGTTGACTGCTCATCATCGGACATTACGCTTCGCCTGGTGCCAGGATCATCAAAACTGGACCACTGCAGAGTGGCGCTCTGTCGTGTTGTCAGATGAATCTCGTTTTCAGCTGTACCGAGACAACGATAAGGTGCGGGTGTGGTGTCAACAGCATGATATCATGGCCCCGTCGGCCCAGATCGGCTCTGTGATCGTTTGGGAAGCCTTCGCGTAGGACACATTAGGTCCGTTAGTGTGTCTGGAGAGGTCTTAACCGCTGCACACATCCAGCATGTGATCAGCTACACGCTTTCATGGCCATCGCGCATCCTGTGACCGATAGTCTATTTCAGAAGGAAAATGCACCGCCCTAAAAGGACGCAACCACCCAGGCATGGCTCGTGGAACACTCATCTGGGTTTGTAACTATCCAGTGACCACCAAACGTCCTCGGATTAAAACCCTGTGAAATTTCTCTGCTTTGAGACGTCGCTCCAGGATCCATGGATCTCAAGTTCTCGCGGAACATGAGGCCCATGGATCCTTGACCGACGTCTCAAAGCGGAAAGATATGCTCAAAATCGCGAACTGCTTGAAAGCGTTTTTATTCGGAACTCAAGTAGTGTGATTTTATGTAACAATGAACAAAAACAAATAGTAGCTTGCAGAAAACAGGAAAGGTTGAAGAAATGGGTTTAAAATGAAATTACAGAAGGCAAAATTAAGCTAAAATGTTTTTACAAAACCTGAAGATTTGGAAGTTGATGGGGAAATATATAGCAAGTAACTGATGCCTACGTTTACCTTGAACAACAGATATAACTAGATGGTCACATAGGAGAAAAAAGTAAATAAGAGTATGAAACTCGGTTGGAGGGTTTTTGGACAATTTTCATAGGGAAATTTACGATTATGTCCTTAAAAAAAAGTATTTAATAAATACATACTTCCAATTCTTACTTATGGATCAGAGACACGGACAGTAACATAAAACGACATTCAATCTTGTCATGTTTCAAGAGCAGCTATTAGGGGTATGCAAATGTTTCCGCCGTTTTAAGGAGAAAGGTGATAGGAACAATCAGGAAACCAGTACATAATTATTCAGCGAAATATTGGCCGTTAGCATCAATGACCTTTTGCCATTTTTCAGGCAACAAATGAATGCCCCTGTGATAGAGAGACTCGGATTTTGAGCTGAAGAACGCAGTGACGAAACTTTCCATCTGAGGAACAGTGGCGAACCGCTGTTAGGCTAGGGCATGTTGCATACAGCGAAACAGATGAAAGTCTCAGGGTGCAATTTCCGGGGAGTAAACCGTATGTGGTAAAATGCCAGACCATCGACATGTGGTCTGGCATTATCGTGTAACAGGATGACTGAACGGCGTCCTTTTCTTGTCCAAGGGCGTTTTTACTCGATTGCGGCGTGCAGTTTCATCAACTGGTCGCTATATCGTTGTGCAGTGATGGTTTCGCACGGTTTCAACAGTTCGAAGCGCAGGACACCATGCATATCCCACCTCACACACAACAGTACCTTTTTCCAGAGGATATCCTGTTTTGCAGTCGATGTTGACGGCTGGGCTGCGTCGACTCAGGATCGCTTGCGTACGGGGTTATTGCAATAGACCCATTTTTCCTTTCCGGTGACAATCTTCCACAAGAAATTCTACCCTTGAAACCTCTTCAGCAACGATATGCAAATACTCAATCGGTGACCAATATTACGCTCCGTTAAAGTATGCGGAACCTACTTACCAATCTTTTGGATCTTCCCCAAGGCCTGTAAACGCGGTACCCGTCGATTGAGCCACTTTCAAACGTTTCGCCAGTTGCATGGTGGATTGTGTGGCATCCTCTTGCAACAGCGATTCCAGCTCCTCGTCTGCGAGTTCCTGCGGTCTACCTGACTTTGCTTGTCTTCCAAGCTTAGATCACTTTTTTAAACCTGGCAAACCATTCTGGACACGTCCGCTCACCCATAACCATTTCGCCATACGCCTGACATATTTATCCGTATGCTTCACTCGCACTTTTCCCTAAATAAACATGAATAATAAACAGTGCCGCAAATGAACTGTATCGATGGCCATGCTTGGCTACATACACAAACTGACAGCACGGGTCACCGGCAAACACATCAGAAACAAAAATTTACACTTACGCCCCCTGGTGGCTAAAGTATTGTTTACCAAAAATTTGAAATTATATGCAAAAGATTTTCCATCAGGAGGTGTATCCGCTGAAGAAAAGATTTTTCAAATCGGAGTTTTAGAAGAATAGTTATCAGGGAAAAATGTAATTTACTTTCACGCCCCCTAGCGGAAAATCTATGCGTAATTTGAAAAAGTAACTACATCTAAAATACTTTTCGACATAAATGGAATCGAAAGATAAAAGAATTTTTTCAATCGGATGGTTAGAAGCAAATATGTGGAATAAAACGTATTTTTGAATTCGACATCATCTGCATTTACGCCCTCTAGCGGCGAAATTGTACATCGTAAAAACAAAAACAAAATAAAGGATCATCATTCGCATATTTCAAGCTTCCGAATGCAAAAAGAATTTTTCAAATCGGACTAATAGTTGCAGAGATAGCGTGGGTACAGACGGACGGACGGACAAACCGGTAACATAAGCCGAACTTTTTTACAAAAGACGTGCTAAAAAAGAGAAGGGAATAGAATGAGAGAGAGGGAGCAAAAGATAAAGGAAGACAAGGACAGCGGTTTTAAATTATCGTTTTGTTGCCAAAATTGAAATCGAAAGCTATATGAGCGAAGCGAGGCCAAAAATCGAGCCAAGCTAACTTTACGATAATCGAGACAATTAGTTGTTCGGGCATAGGCACGAGATGACACATACGATCACCGTGTTTTTTTTTGCATGCGACTATCGTCCATGGTCAGGTTTTGACGCCCTGCGATTCCCGAAATTCCGTGTCATTGACGAATAATCGTCCAAAACCTTGCATTTTTAGAGATTTTTCAGTGTTTTGAGAAGGAGTCGTTTGTTACCTATCTTTTCCAAAGATCTTCAGCCGATCGCGGTGACACTTGCCACAGAGAAAGGGAAGCACATGGAGAATGACATGAGGTTGGTATCATAGTGATTGGTTGTGACGTATAAAAAAATGACCACTAAAGACCTGACCAATTTTAATAATAATTGAAAAAATCCGCTCTACACG
The DNA here is from genome assembly GCA_039090855.1 of Macrothele yani. Classification (NCBI taxonomy): domain Eukaryota; kingdom Metazoa; phylum Arthropoda; class Arachnida; order Araneae; family Macrothelidae; genus Macrothele; species Macrothele yani. The sequence goes on from CM077002.1 coordinate 138,228,876, forward strand.
AGACTCGGTACAATTAGTTGCTTGGGCATAGCTACAACATCACAAAACCGATCACCGTGATTTTTGGCATGCGATTGGACATCGTACATTGTCAGGTTTTGGGGCCTTTCGATTCCCGAAATTCCGTGGCATTGAGGAATTTCAATTAAAACTAAATGGCCTTTTACTTGAACCGTTTCACGAAAGTCGGCTCATTAACATTAATTTTAAAAATCTTTTGAATTGAAAAACGAAGGAATGGAAAGACTCTGTCTGTCAGTTCAACACTTGCTTAATCTACACTGCTGGCCACCCAAAATGCAACACCAAGAAGGAAGAATCCGATTGGCCTGAAATTCGCAGCATGCGTCGCCCGCGAGAGGACATGCAAACGATTAGCATTGCAGGGCATATGCAAATCATGTGCGCCCGGCACGCCACCGAGAAGCACTATAAGAAGGCTGCACAGAAGGCAGGGTGTAAGTAGTGGAAGTGTGTTGTGCTGCCAGACCTGTGCGTGGGAAGCTTCCTGATGCCTCGCCGCACAACACGGCAGCCATTCCAGCACGTTTCGGAGTTCGACAGAGGACGAATAGTGGCTTATCGCGACAGCGGTTTATCGTACCGAGACATCGGCGCCCGTGTGGGACGATATCCAGCCACAGTGAGGCGAGTATGGATTCGGTGGGTGCAGGAGGGACGGACGGACCGACGTGAGCGATTGCCGCAGCCGCGGCAAACCACCGTACAAGAGTACCGGTATGTTGTGCGGAGGGCATTGACGGCTCACACCGCCACATCACGAACGTTAGCGCTGGAATTAGATTCTGTTGCGCAACAACCTGTGTCAGCACGTACCGTTGGACGTCGTCTGCAGGAGCGGGGACTTGTCGCGCGGCGCCCATTGCTCCGATTACCATTGACGTTACACCACTGGCGAGTGCGGCGGCATTGAGCTGTTGAACGCCGCACCTGAACTGTGGAATTGCACGACATTGTTTTCTCCGACGAATCCCGCTTCTGCCTGCAACACCACGATGGTCGGAGGCGCGTGTGGCGGCACTACGGCGAGAGACTGTATGACGCCTGCATTATGCATCGCCATACCGGTCCGTCGCCTGGCGTTATGGTTTGAGGCGCAATTGGATATGACACCAACATCTCTCTGGTACGCATCGTTGGTACACTAAACAGCCACCTCTACATCTCCAACGTTTTGGAACTTGTAGTCCTCCCTTACCAGCAGGACCTGCCAGCGGCAACGTTTCAACAGGACAATGCACGCCCGCACGTGGCAGGCATCGTGCAACAATTCTTCACGGCGCACCAGGTGTCACTGCTGCCGTGGCCCGCCTGTTCTCCCGATATGTCGCCCATCGAACTCGTCTGGTCGCTGGTCAGCAACCGAGTGGCCCAGCAAGCATCACCCGCGGCTACGCCTGATGAACTGTGGCAACGTGCGGAAGCAGCCTGGACCGACACACCCCAAGCTCACATTCAAAGCCTCTTTCGTTCGATGCCGCGGCGTGTAGCGGCCGTTATTGCCAGCCATGGGGGCCGCACGAACTATTGATGTCTGCGTGTTCCGCAGGTCGCACGGGCCTGTAAGCTCAATCGTTTCATATTTGTATCTGTTGTTATGTGTCCAGTAAATCTGGCTTTGCTATCTCGTGTCCTTCTTAGTGTTGCATTTTGGGTGGCCAGCAGTATATAATAATAAAAGGAAGTGTGTGTGTGTGTGTGTGTGTGTGTGTGTGTGAAGTGCGTGTGTGTGTGCGCGTCTTTCGCGATACAAAATGAAAAACGTGGCTCCCAATCTGAGTGCGTCTTTCCGCTTTGTTTATATGCTACCTGATCACAACTAACGTGAAGGCGTGAAGGAAAGTAGTTCATGATAAATTTTAAGCATTTCTTTTTTTTGATGTTTCGTATTTTTGTTCTGGAAGTCATAAAATTTACGCACTCGTTGTTTAGAATTTGTTATAATAGACGCCTTAATGAGCTTAGATTTTGCAATAGCTTCGCTCAAAATTTGCCAACTGTACCCGAGTTATCGGTTACCGTCGGCGGCTTGCCCTCGTTGCAGTTTGAAAAGTGAAACAGGGAAAAAGCTGACAATGAATCTACTAACATATGAAAATGGTGAAATGTTTTGCGTTTTGAAAACGCAATCCGGTTTGCAAACCTGAAGCCCGTTTGGAGCCAAAGGTAAGTTCCGTGATAGGGTGTGCTTAAATTTAAAACAATCCTGAATCCATAATTCAAACCTACTCATTTTACTCATGGAAGTTAATATGTCTCTAAATTGTAATTGAGATAGTAGTCTTTTCTGAACTATCATAAGAACGGAAACTTTCTAACTTTCTATTAGCTTTTGGGAATTTTTGATGCTATAAAATTTTTGCAGGAAAAGATTAATAATATCGTAAAAATTCCAAGCTGTTTAAATTTGATAATCGTCGAATATTACGAGGCACTGTTTACTTGGATTTACATTACTTACTCATTTAACCCTTTAACGACCAAAAATCTTGCATCACTCTAAATAACATAACGCCCGAAACTGTCTGTTGTTTCACTTCGTTTTTTAATAACAACAATAGTGACTGAGGGTGACTCCTGCTGATCCCCCATAGGTCGAGAAAATTTGAAGAATCAGTAAGCATAAGAAATCTGACTAACTCTAGACAGGCGTTTCGGGCATCTATGGCCGTTTGCACATACGGGCGTTTTGGGCGTTATCGTGGTTAAATGGTTAAAGGAAGATTTCCATTCTTCAAACGAGACTAGGGGAACTTTTTTTTTCAAAAGAAAAACTAAGTTCTCTTATTTGTACGAGTGTGATTGTAACACACACTGAGTACGCCCGTGTGACTACCGTCCTTCATCGGAGTTTTCATTCATGCACGTAAAGTAACTGGTATCGAAACTGCTATCTTTTTCCTTTTTTATTACGTTAATTTCTAATGTACGTAGAGTTTCGTTATTTCATCACAATGAAAAGAAGTCGAAAATTATTCATTTTGTAAGCATCGGGCACAGTAAAAACAAGAAAGATGACACCGAATTTTCGGGTGTAATAAGCACGTCTTTTGAATCCGTTCTGACGCAAATTAAATTTATCAAAGCTATTCAAAGTCAATGGAACCGGTATGGAAAACAATAGATCTGACAAAAGAAAGAAGATTTTCAATCGGGTTTTTAATCCCTCAGATATTGCTGTAAACGGAATTGCGAGCTTATGAACTCTTTAGAAACATAGATATCGACAAAAATCAGATGTGACTTAACGTCCCCTGGTGGGAAATCCATGCATTATTTTAGGAAGAAAGTATTCTAAAAAGGTTTATCCATATAAGTGGTATCGATCGAAGAAAAAAATTAGTCGAGTTTTCAGGAGCCCAGATTTTGCAACAAATACTGCAGAAGCAGAAATTAACACTTATGACCCCTGGTGGCTAAACCATTCTTTACCAAACATTAGAAATTATGTGAAAATTATTTCCCATCAGGTCTTGTATGCGATAAAGGAAGATTTTTTCAAATCAGAGCTTCAGGAGCAGAAATAACGCAGAAAACGCAATTTACCATTGTGCCTTCCTAGCGGAAAGTCTATGATTTACTTGAAAATTTTGAATTTATATGAAAAACATTTCGCATCGGAAACACTATCCAACAAAGAAGGAATTTTTCAAATCGTACTCTTAGAAGTAGAGATATTGACAAAAATAAGATGTACATCTACGCCCCCTGGCTTAGAAACCATGCATTTTTTTCAAGAAGAAAATTTTCCTAAACGGTTTGTCGACATGAGTAGTATGGGTCAACAAACGACTTTTTTTTCAATCCAGATTTTAGAAGCTCATATTTTGCTGCAAATACAACAGAAGCGGAAATTAAGACTTACGCCACCTGGTGGCCAAACCATTTCTTACAAAAATTAGAAAATATGTGCAAACGATTTCCCATCAGGAGCTGTATGCGGCACAGAAAGAATTTTTCAAATCGGAGATTTAGAAGCAGAGATATAGGGAGAAACGCAATTTACATTTACGCCCCCTAGCGGAAAGTCTATTAATTACTTGAAAATTTTGAAATTATATGAACCACATGTCACACTACAAACACTATCCAACAAAGAAAGAAATTTTTAAATTCCGACTCCTAGAAGTAGAAATATTCACAAAAATAAGATATACATCTACGCACCCTGGCGTAGAAACCATGCACTATTTTAAAAAGAAAATGTTTCTAAAAGGTTTTTCGACATGAGTACTATTGGTCAACAAACGACGTTTTTTTTCAATCGAGAATTTAAAAGCTCATATTTTGCTGCAAATACAACAGAAGCGGAAATTAAGATTTACGTCCCCTGATGGCTAAACTATTTTTTTACAAAAATTAGAAATTATGATTTCCCATCAGTAGCTGTATCGGGTGCAGACAGAATTTTTCAAATCGGAGATTTAGAAGCAGAGATATAGGGGAAACGCAATTTACCGCTAAAGCCCCTAGCGGAAAGTCTATGAATTACTTGAAAATTTTGAAATTATATGAAAAACATGTCACACGGAAAACACTATCCAACAAAGAAGGGATTTTTCAAATTGGACTCCTAGAAGTAGAGATATTGACAAAAATAAGATGAACATCTACGCCCCCTGGCGGAGAAACTGTGGAATATTTTACGAAGAAAATATTCCGAAAAGGTTTATCAATGTGAGTGGCATCAGTCCACGAAATAATTTTTTCAATCGATATTTTAGAAGCTCCGATTTTATGGCAAATACATCAGAAGCAAAAATTAACACTTACGCCCCCTGGTGGCCAAAGTATTCTTTACCAAGAATTTGAAATTATATGCAAAAGATTTTCCATCAGGAGATGTATCCGCTGAAGAAAAAAATTTCAAATCGGAGTTTTAGAAGAAGAGGTATCGGGGAAAATGTAATTTACTTTTACGCCCCCTAGCGGGAAATCTATACGTAATTTGAAAAAGTAACTATATTTAAAATACTCTTCGACATAAATGGAATCGAAAGATAAAGAAAAAATTTCAATCAGATGTTTAGACGCAAATATGTGGAATAAAACGTATTTTTGAATTCGACATCATCTGCATTTACGCCCTCTACTGGCGAAATTGTACATCGTAAAAGAAAAAACCAAATGAAGGATCGTCATTTGCATATTTCAAGCTTCCCAATGCAAAAAGAGTTTTTCAAATCGGAGTAATAATTGCAGAGATATCGTGGGTGCAGGCGGACGGACGGACAAACCGAAAACAGAAGCACGATCTTTTTTTACAAAAGACGTGCTAACAAAAAAAGGGGGAGGGTGCAGTGCAAAATCCCAGTTACCGTGTTTTATATTTAGCGATTTTATGACAAGACCGTGTGTTCATTATGTTTTCGCTGAAATCAGGCGTGTATTTACTTTAATGTATGTGAATATGTCAGGTGGAGACCACTAAAATTGTTTTTTTTATTAAATTAACCACCTCCGAATATAAGGACTTGAGCTTTATTTTGAAGGATTTCATTCAGACGTAGTCTGTGCCAATTTCAAAAAAGCATTAAGTTCATTTCTTCAGGAAACGCACAATCGATTGCCCTGAAACAATTGTGATTTTTCACCTGTTGTTTGCTCTCATTCAGGTATTTAACGATTTAACATTCCTGAAGCAAGTGAAAGTGTTTTAAAGACCTTGCAAAGGAACGCCACGTAGGAGCGGCACAGCCAATATGTGTAATGTATATCTAAACAAGTTTGTAAAATCTTGTTTAAATAAGAAAGATTTTACAAACTTGTTTAGATATACATAACCAACGTACCAGAAATCATTACTCAAAGTTATCACTCCAGTTAAGAGAATAATGGCTGTGGAATAAATCTCGGTCCTGTGCCCTCACCTTTGATCCCATTTCGATGATATTCAACACAACCGGTTCGGTATACCTCCGAAATAACATGATAAAGGTTTTGTCGCAATCGAAGCATTTTTACGTAAGTTATGATGCATAAGGTCTATGGAATAGATCCCGCTCCTGTGTCCTAACCTTTGACCCATTTCGCCCATTTTCAATAGAATTCGTCCCCAGGCAGGCCCCTACAACACACTAACATTTCATCCGAATCGAAGCAATTTTACGTAAGTTATGACGCATAATGGCGATGGAAGTGATTCCGCTCCTATGTCCTGACCTTTGACCCCATTTCGCCCATTTTCAGTAGGGTTTGTCGCCAGGTGGTCCCCTACCACATACTAAAATTTCATCGAAATCGAACCTTTTTTACGTTAGTTATGACGCATAAGAGCACTGGAATGGATCACGCTCCTATGTACTGACCTTTGACCCCATTTCGTTCACTTTAAATAGGATTCCTTCCCAGGTGATCCCCTACCAGGTACTAAAAATTTCATCGAAATCGAACGATTGTTACGCGAGTTATCGTGCAGACGGACATACGCGTGACGTAATGAGGCAGATGGGAATCGCGACCATCTGCTCGCAAGAGTGTGACGTCTTTAAACTTTAATAGGATCCGCACACAATGTGTGGCGTAATGATACAAATGGCGTGACATTAATGGAACGACGCCATGACACTAAAAACGTTTTAATTCGAGGTGGTTATTTAATCCACTAAACGAATTCTCCTAAAGTCGAGATCAAGCTAAATCGATTTCTAGTACCAGAAAACGGTAGGTTAACGACTTTCATCAAAATTCTTAGAGCCGTTTTCAAAATAAAATGTACATACATACATACATACAAGAATTGCTACTTTAAGGTGGACGTCAAGTAATTTTGCTTCCTATACTTCCAATGGAAAAACTTCTGTACACCTTTTCTTCACAATTAATGCGTTCCCAAGGATGAAAATTTGAACATCGATTAAAATAGCTTCATTTCATAACTTGGAATACTTATTATTTTCTAACCCATAACAGTAATAATATTTTCTAAACCATAACCGTAGTAATATTTCTAAACCATAACCATAATTATGCAATCCAACCAACGAGATAGAAATTGAATCCAACATTTATTTGTCCACTGACGTCATCAAAGTACATGTCGCGCCATCTTTTTTCTGGTTTCAACACCACCAAAGGAAACGTTATTGTTTTTTAATATAATTATGCTTATATTTTAGAAAATGTTAAGTATTCCAAGTTATAGTATGAAGTTATTTTAATCGATGTTCAAATTTCCATCCATGGGAACACACTAATTGTGAAGGAAATGTGTACAAAAGGTTTTCCATTGGAAATATAGGAAGCAAAATTACTTGACGTACACCTTAACAGTGTGGGATAAGGGCGATGGAATGGATCCGGATCCTATGTCCTGGCCTTTGACTCCATTTGTCCCATTTTCAATAGGGTTCCTCTCCAGGTGGTTCCCTACCACATACTAAAATGTCATCGAAATCGAACCATTTTTAGGCACCTTATGACGCATAAGGGCAATGGAATGCATCTCGGTCCTATGTTCTGACCTTTGACTCCACTTCACCCATTTTCAATAGGGTTCGTCTCCAGGTGGTCTCCTACCACATACTAAAATTTCATCGAAATGGAACCATTTTTACGTGAGTTATCGTGCCGACAGACGGACGGAAAAAAGCTGGAGCATGTACGCTTCTTCAACCTACGGTTGGAAAGCGTAAAAAACTCCTCCATAATGTATTCTGCCAGCCCCAACCCCCATTTTTACACCCGAAAAACTTCCCCTCCCTAGAGTAAACTTCTGGATCCACCACTGACTATTATCCGACATATTTCCTTCATAAAACAAATTTACAAATAAAAATAGTCATTCAGGCATCTATTATAACAAAATTGTAAAAAAAATCTGCATAAAGCTTAATCGTTAACTGTACTTTCACTTAAGTTGGGTGTGATCAGGTTTTATGTAAACAAAGCGGAACGATACACTCGAAATCTGGGACTACTTGAAAGCGTTCTGTTTCGGAAGTCCTGTCGAAAATTTATACCCCAAGAGCTCCACCGCAGCCGATTGTTTGACACATGCTTTCACTTCTATAGTACGTCAGAATATATGAATAAAATTAAAAAAACGCCTACGTAACAGTATGCCTCAGAATGAAGTTATACGATAACACTAATATTAAAAGATCTTTTTTAGGTATTATTAGAACCTTGCAATCTACTACGGAGACTCTTAGAACTGTTTAAGTGCTACGAAACTGTGTATACAGCAAAATGTTACATAATACAATTCTGCATCAAATTTCAAAGCGCTAATCCCACAATAGATCTAAATAATCTTTGAGCAGCTGAGGAAGAGCCAAACTTTGGATTCCATCTGGAAGCTTCCAGTTTTTGCACAGCACCCGTCGAATGACATACTTGCAAGAGTGCCTTAATGACGAAGGAATCCTGCGACCGTAGAGTCGATTTGGAAAGAGCTTGTCATAAAAAGGCAGTAACTTTTCCAGAGAAGGAATCCGTTCATAATTGAGTTCTTTATCAGCCAGAGAAAATGTCGTTTCGTACGGATTTGCGATGTCTCTAAGGACAGCAATGAAACAGGAACACAAGTCTTTAATTCTATCGTCAAGACTTAATGGCTCTACGTGGAATTTCAGTGTCCATGTGTCCCATATATTGTATCCGCAGATAATAATTTGATACAAATTCTCATGTATAACTTTAGAAACATAATAACGTCGCTTGTTATTGCTTTTCGACAATATGGCACCATAACGGAGAATGAGCAAGAAGCCTGGCAGACGATTTCCTTGGTGTGATAAAGGGAACCGCATGATCCCCGTAGTTGAAACAAATCTCACATTCTGGTAAATCAGCCGACCTTCGTTTGCATGATGCAAGATGTAAGACGTAAAGCAGAATGATCTGAGGCCTTCTTCTTTCCTCTGATCAATTACAGCAAGGTGCAGTTCTATCTTGGAATAAGCCATCATTCTATGTAACAAATCTACAGTAAAGTTCCCACTCGTAAAATGGCCAACACAACTCAAAATGCTTATGATCATAGAACTGTCATTTACCTGTCGTAGAAAACATTCTGCTAACACACCACGGATAACAGGCCAAATACGAAAGTAATGGGAACACCGTTTGACCAGCGGTTTTAAAGTTTCAGTTATTGCTCGAATTGTTCTTTCAAACAACCTTGGAGATACGATAACTTTTAAATCTTGACAGAGCTTTCGAAGTTTCGGCGCCTCGAGTGGAGCAATAAAGTCGAAAACACCGCCTGCTTTGAGAAATTCAATAGTTTTGTCCAAACAAATATCCTCATATTTAAAATCACTTACGTTCTCCATTTGGCCAAAAGTGGTAAATAATCTTTCTGTGCCAAAGTAAAAACGTTGTCCCGAAATAAATAGAAATAAAGACGCCAAACCGTTAAAATCCTTCTGACCAGAATGCATCACAGCGTTCTAGTCACAGTGGTTCTAGTTAAATATAATATAAATGAAAGTAAGTGAGCATAATTGCCTTGACTTCAGTTCCGATGGAAAAATTTAGTAGATAATAAATAAAAAACAAGATGTGACGTTGTCATGAAAGTTGAGTAAAATCATGCCTGGCGCCCAGCTATGAAATTTTAAATAGCGTTCTTCATCTCTTACCATATGTTCTGGCACACAGAAAAATAGCGATGTCCCCTAGAAATACACTATCTACCAACAAGTAATTGGACACCTGTGATAGCAAAGGAAAACGAAGTTTATTCACCTTCAATAGTTGGTGGAGCCTCGACAGCCGCGACCCTCCGGCGCATACTCTCAACCAGGCGTTGTACGACCGCTAGCGGTATTTTCTTCCGCTCGGCTTGGAGAAGACCGGTCAGTTCCTTCGCCGATTTCGGACGGTGGGGGCACCCCTTAAGTCGACGCTCCAACTCGTCCCAGAGGTGCTCGATAGGGTTAAGGTCCGGGCTCTGAGCAGGCAAGTCCATTCGATTAACCCCATAGTCACCATACCCAGCCATGGTGGACCTCGCAACATGACAGGTGGCATTGTCATCCAGAACGTAACATGGGTCCACCCCGTAAAACTGCCACAACGTGGGAAGCACATGGTCATCCAAAATGTTGCAGTAGGTCTCAGCTTTGAGTTAACCAGGAATTGTGACCAAGGGTCCCTTGCCATACCAGGAGAAACACCCCCATATATTCCACTGCCGCCGAACTTCACAGTTGGCACAATACATTCCGGCAGGAGGCGTTCTGCAGGCAGACGCCCAACCCTTGCCATCCGAACGGTAGAGGGTGAACCTTGATTCGTCGCTTCAGAGAACCTGTTTCCACTGTTCAACGGTCCACTGTCGACGTTCTTTGCACCACGTTAGCCGAGCAGCGCTATTGGACTTGTTGATCAAAGGCTTATGGGCGGTAGCACGTCCATGATAACCTAGCAGATGGGCTTCCTTACGGATAGTAATCATCGTAAGAACACTCCCGGATGCCTGCTGAAACTCCTCGCGGTTGTTGCCCATCAATTTGGTGCGGTTCTTCCGAATTTCTTTGGCCAGCACCCGTCGGTCTCTAACTCCCAGTTTTGTGGGTCTGCCGGTCGGGGTACATTCCGACAGTCACCTCTCATCCTCCACTTGCCAATCACGTAGGCCACTGTCGATTTTGGGTACTTCAACTCGCTGGATATGTCACGTATGGATCGGCCATTTCTGTGATACCCGACGATTACACCTTTCTCGAAATCTGAGAGCTCCGAATTGCGTGGCATCTTGCATGCGACTGGTTGCGTTGTTGTTTCTCACACGATATTTAACTGCGGCGGCCGTTACGTGTATCAGGACCGCAGATATCGTCGATTGCAGGGATGTCCAATTACTTGTTGGTAGATAGTGTATTACAGGTCTAGGTGAATAATTCGTGACATCACTACCTGAAACCAAGATTTGTTTTAGTATTGGTAGATTTTCTGTGACTCTGTACAGGGAAGTCAGAGTCAACCAATACGCAGACAGATTTTGATCGCAGAATGTGTTTATATATATTATGGATTTGAGAGAATTACGCTAAGATGAAGCATCCCAGCGGAGTGTAAAAGCTTGGCAAATATTGAGTGTTCGCATTTAAGCTATTAAAAGAGATTTTAGACTCATATAAGTAGTGTGTTATAATACACAGATGGTGTAGCGTATCTTGTAATTCGCAATCTCAAAGAGTTAGTGGATTTTCAGTAGTAGAGATGATGCCTCAAGTCCAACGGAGCTCCATTGCAATTAAAGAGGTTAGAATATGACTTCTGGAGATGTCCAGAGTCCCTTAATTGTGAAGCCACAAAGTGCGGAAATTTGGATGTTCTTTACAATTTTCATGCAATTTCAACTGCGTGTATTGGTATTCCGTGGTTTTTGGTTACAGAAAGATTAATCTTGTTAATATCAAACCGGAATGAAGTGTGTTCCAGAAATGAGTGAAGTTTTCAATTTTTTTTTTTTTTTTTTTGATTGGAGGTTTAACGACCACCGTGAGCAACTCAATGGGCTATAAGCAGTCGCCCGTCCCTAATTTAGGGTCACTGGTTCCAGGGAAGGGAGAGAGCCAGTGCCGTAAGACAAACACAACATCCATGCCTGACCGGGATTCGAACCCGGACCCCTTACGGACGAATGATCACAGGCCATCGCTTAGACCACTGCGCCACCGGGGCGGGGGTGGCTTCGTGTATTTCAATTTAAAATATCAATAGATAAGTGCCTCAAAACATTTTAGAATTTTATAGACTCAGCGTTTTTTCTCACTTTAGCAGCAAATTACGATGTCAAATTAGAAACATTTACGACAAATTAATGCGATTCGGCCAACACAATAAGCATTGTAATAGCCCTGAAAACCACCAGCTTTCCAACACTTTAAGGTGGTTCCCCCTAAAATCTCTGCCTTATAAGGTTTCCAATGGACCTTATTCATGTGACGTCAGAAGTGGATTTCTGTGTATCAACATGGCTGCTGATTCAATGTTTTCGCTATTTGATTATCCCTTACTGTTGCCTAATTTTTACAATCCTGACGTCATGGATTCTGCCGAGGAATTAATAGAGCTACAGGGCGAAGAAGAAGAAGTTAATTTCTTAGAAGAACAAATCAAGGTTGCAAAAATATACAAAGACAATTTTGTGTTTGATGTTTGTCTCGCATGACGCAGGAAAGCATCGCCGTTAGTCATAATGAAGTTTTAATGTAGCATTTCTCGTACACGCTAATTAAATTTTCATGTTCTTATTGCCAGACATTGGCGAAATATCTGAAACATAAAATTTAGTGCCTTGTTTTGTAAAACCAAAACATTTAAAAGCTCAGACAAATACATAATAAGGAAACAAACTAGGGTTCGTACGCTAGGCAATCTGCTTAAAAATTAAATGAATGCGTAACATTAAATAAAAGAAAAATTATAGATATGTTTCTTTTATTCTTTGAGGAAAGTAGAACTTAATTCGTAATTTACCGATCCAAATATTCCCTCAATTTTCGCCTACCTTTTTTTTTCTTTTTTGAAATTAAAATTCGAAGGAAATACTACGAGGTTTCAACTGCCTTTGATTCGTAGTGTCATAATATCCAAAAGCTTTTTCGTTAAAATGGACAGAACATATTGGAGAGTGCAGATCGGAATGGAAATCACCGCGTTTCATTTTACACAGCCATTCTTTTTTTTTTTTTTTATTGGAGGTTTAACGACCACCGTGAGCAACTCAATGGGCTATAAGCAGTCGCCCGTCCCTAATTTAGGGTCACTGGTTCCAGGGAAGGGAGAGAGTCAGTGCCGTAAGACAAACACAACATCCATGCCTCACCGGGATTCGAACCCGGACCTCTTACGGACGAATGATCAGAGGCCAACGCCTTAGACCACTGCGCCACCGGGTCGGCCACAGCCATTCCCTTAATAATTTCGTCTTTTTCAGCGGGAAATTAAAGAATGTTTTTCTTTCGTCTACACAATTTAGGTTGCAGGATTTATTAGCACAACCATACGATGAGCAAAAGTTATACATGTCGTTAATAAATTTACGAAAATCGCGTTTTTTCCTGAACCCTTGAAACGTAACGCCATGTTAAGCAATGGGAAAACGCATGTAAACAAACTTTTGTTGGTCCTCGGCCATGGAAAGGCATTCCCATGATGCAATGCGAGGTGAATAAGGTCCATGGTAAAACTTCTTTACATATTTTCTTCGCAATTATTGTATTCCCAAGGATGAAAATTTGCACATCGATAAAACTAACTTTAACTTATAACATGGAATACCTAATATTTTCTAAACCATAACCATAACTAAACAATCCAACATTGCCGCCCCGGTGGCGCAGTGGTCTAAGCGATGGCCTCTGATCATTCGTCCGAAAGGGGTCCGGGTTCGAATCCCGGTGAGGCATGGATGTTGTGTTTGTCTTACGGCACTGGCTCTTTCCCTTCCCTGGAACCAGTGACCCTAAATTAGGGACGGGCGACTGCTTATAGCCCATTGAGTTGCTCACGGTGGTCATTAAAACTTCAATAAAAAAAAAAATCCAACATTTGTTTGTTTACTGACATCATCGATGTACAGGAGGTCGCGCCATCTATTAACAGGTCTGAATGCTCAAAGAAAAATGATTGATTTTTAATATAATTATGGTTATGTTTTAGCAAGTATTAGGTATCACATGCTATAACCGAAAGTTAGTTTTATCGATGTGCAAATTTTCATCCTTGGGAAAAAAATTAATTGCGAAAAAAATATGTAAAGAAGTTTTACCACTGGAAACATAAGGGCCGCCCCGGTGGCGCAGTGGTCTAAGCGATGGCCTCTGATCATTCGTCCGTAAGGGGTGCGGGTTCGAATCCCGGTCAGGCATGGATGTTGTGTTTGTCTTACGGCACTGGCTCTCTCCCTTCCCTAGAACCAGTGACCCTAAATTAGGGACGGGCGACTGCTTATAGCCCATTTGAGTTGCTCACGGTGGTCGTTAAACCTCCAATCAAAAAAAAAAAAAAACATAAGGCAGAGATTTTAGGTGGAACCACCTTTCTGGCCGCCGCTCGTGGTTATACAGTAGGCATCGCGCAAAGTCATACTACTCCATTGGCGAGGACACCTCCAGATATCTTATTCTAACCTCCTTGATTGCAATATAAGGTCACGTGTCTTTCAGTCGAGTAATGCGTTCCGAAGTAATATGTAATTCTTAAAGACATGTTTCTAATTTAATGTTAGTGCTTGTCAAATCACGTGATTTGATGCTGCGGTTTGCTAATAACATGCATGAAATTATTTCTCTTCATTGTTTGCACATTTAAACAAACATAGACACGCGATTCAATTTCAGAGCGTCCAAGTAAGGACTGGTCCCTGTCATTTCGACAACAGATATTTTACCCAAGGGATATGTAAATGCAATGCTGAATATCTAGTTTCCTCCCAGGTGAAACAAGGCGTTCACACATATCGCTAGCTTATCTCCGCTTCACGTTTGTTAGCACTCTAGTAAACATGTGAAATCTTCAGACGCGCTTTTTAATTCATTTATGAGTTACGACGGTCGAATGATGAAAGGATTTTGGTGTGCATTACAATGTAAAATGTTTTTTTACTTCGCAGGGTGAAACGGGAAGGAATTTTCCGAACATAGCATCTCTTTAAGCCTTTAGCCTCCCATTGAATCCGGCGCCTACAATTTAGCAGGGCAACGAACTCGCTTTGTAATGCACTGTCTTCTGACTATTGATTTAAATATGTGATAATATCTTTTCAGTTGCGCCTGACATCTTCTGATATTCATTTTCTGTCTAGCTATTCAGGTTGAGTATGGAGTTTCATTGGAAAATAAAAAAAATATGCTGGCATTTTAGACTGGTTTCCAAAAAAGGTCCATAAACCTGAAATTGATGAAACTGAAGCTGGGAATGCAAAATAAGTAACGTTTGGACTTATTCTCTATTTACTGTCATATTTGCACATTACCGCCTACGATAATTTTTTTTTTTTGATTGGAGGTTTAAAGACCACCGTGAGCACCTCAGTGGGCAATAAGCAGTCGCCCGTCCCTAATTTAGGGCCACTGGTTCAAGGGAAGGGAGTGAGCCAGCGCCGTAAGACAATCACAACAGCCATGCCTCATCAGGATTCGAACCCGTACATATGTCGGACGAAAGATCAGAAGCTATCGCTTAGACCACTGCGCCACTGAGTCGGCCTACAAGAAATGTACCGTTATACATGCTAACGTGACTAAACCCTGTATTCAATAAAATAAAATAAAATAAAATAAAATAAATAAATAAAAAACAATATATGAAATAAAGAGTAAGAAGTATTGACTCCTTTATGAAACAAATAACATGAAGTGAGATTGAGATGTATTATTTGATAAATCCTTTCAGTATTATTTCGTAAAAAATAACTGAAGCCTGTATACAATCAGTGATATTGGTCTAATGAAAATATAGCACAGTGGTAAAGGGATTAGTTAAGTACAAGGACTTTTCTGGGAAAAAAGTCCAAAATACTATTGAATAATTTTGCATTAATTTTTTAACTATTTATTTTATTAAATCTTATTGCAAATTAAATCTTTACAAATTTAAAATGAAATTGCTTAATTTGAGAAATGTTCACTAATATAAAGAATGTCATCAAGGATTCCCACTTCTGTTCGGCCAGTTTCAAATGAAATCTCATAAGTTTATACGAATGACATGGAAATCTTCAAAACGAAATTTCATGTTGATCAGTTTAGCTTTGGAGTAATCGTGACCCAATCCACAAACAGACAAGCAAATGCATCCGCACACGCAAGACATACAAGAAGTTTGTGAAGTGAGATGTTTGGACGTAGTTCATTTTCATCCAAATGCATATTCAGCAGACAAAACATTAGAGATGGGGGTGATGGGTAGTTAATGTGGGCATCACCCGTGCAGAGTAGAGCAGACCCAAACCGAAAGCCGGCGAGAAACAGACGGACAGCCGGACTTCCCAACAGTGTATTGCAATCGACGGAAATGGGTAAACGTGATGATCTGAGCGACTTGGATTATGGACGTATTGTCGGCGCAAGACAGATGGGTCATTCTATTGCCCAAGTGGTAAGAAACTTAGAGTTCCCAAGGGCTACCGTGCAAGGGTGTACCACCAGTATACTATCGACGGGCGTACCACTGCTCAGAAAGCATTTAGCGGTCGTTAACAACACGCCATTGATGACGAGGGTCGACGTAGATTATCCAGGCTTGTACAGACCTCTTGGTAACGACGGGGCAAATATCATCCAAGTTAAATGTCGGAGGCCCAAGCATTGTCACCGAGCGAACAGTACGGCACCCGGTGCATATCCTGGGCTACAGGAGACGACGCCCTACTCGTGTGTCACTGTTGACTGCCCACCATCGGACATTCCGCTTCGCATGGTGCCTAAAGCATCAAAACTGAACCTCTGGAGAGTGGCACCTCGTCGTGTGGTCAGATGAATTCCGTTTCCAGCTGTACTACGCTGACGTGAGGGTGCAGGTGTAGCGTCGACAGTATGAGGACATGGTCCCGTTGTGCCAGGTCGGCTCTGTGATGGCTTGGGGAGCCTTCTGATAGGACACATTAAGTCCCTCAGTGTGTCTGGAGAGGCTCTAACAGCTGCACACAACCAGCATGTGATGGCAAATTAGCTACGCGCTTTCATGGCCTCCGTGCATCCTGCGTCCCGATTCGGTTCAGAAGGACAATGCGCCACCCCAAGGGGCCGCAACCACCCAGGCATGGCTCCAGGAACATTCGTCTGAGTTTGTAACTATCCAGTGACCCCCAAAGGTGCCCGAATTTAAACCCTTTGGAAGTTCTCTGGGATTCCGTGGAGCGTAACATGAGATCCATGGATACTGGACCGACGTCTCATGTGGAGTTGTGGACAATGTTGCAAAAGGCATGACGGGCATTACCTCCAGAAACCCTCCGGTATCTGATGGAGTCGATGCCTTGGAGAGTACACTGTATAGACTGTTATTCACGCTAGAGAAGGTATATATCTCGAATGTTCTGTCTGTTGAGTGTATTCCCTTTAGACTAACTGAAATGTGTTATATGGGCTTAATTTTAATCATATATCCCAGTTTGACTGTTCGGGGTCACAGCACGTATAAAATTTGTAAAGGAAGTCAGACTAGGTGACATCGTATCTTCCAAGCTCCTCAATGTCACATTGCAGAATGTCTTTGAATCACTGAACTAGAAAGACTAAACGATAAAGATTGATGGAAATCATTTTACCCATTTTCATTTTGCAGGGGACATTCATTTTTGCATGTACCCCCTCAGAGCTAGAGTTCATGATCCAGGAACTTACTGACAAGAGAAAAGAAATGGGTTTAAAAACAAATTTATAGAAGACAAAATTGAGGTAAAACGCTTTTTCAAAACCTGAAGATTTGGAAGTTGATGGGGAAATATATAGCAAGTAACTGATGCCTACGTTTACCCTAAACAAGAGATATCACTAGAAGACCACATACGAGAAAAAATAAATGAGAGTATGAAACTCAGTTGGAGCGCATCTGGAGAATTTTCAAGGGCAATTTACCATTATGTCTATAATGAATAAAATTCTCCGGCTGGACATGTAGTGCAGGAAAGCTTACGTTAAGTCACGTTAATGTTATTGAAAGGTCCCTTGACGTAGCTCAAGTGTGCTTAATCTTCAAAGTGCTAGAGTTTGTTTAGGTAAGACACGCACGTGCAATAAATTCCAAGAATATGGAATTTATTTTTACTCAGCGTTCCTCATTATCTTGAATATCAGTAATATAACTTCGGTTTTAGTACTTTAGTACCTTGAAGGCTTCTTATTAGAGCGGTAAACACAGTATTCCCTGAACTTAGCGTAAACACTCAATGAAATAGACTTAACGGCCAGACAGAGGTCTGACAATAAAATGAGCTAAGAAAACGTACTCACTTTTAACCTTTTATTGGGGACCTCCTGGTATTACTCAAATACACACTCCAAAATAACACAGCTACTGATAGCCCGAACTTTCGTACTATCGTAATATCGTAGAAACGTAGGTAAATCGCATATCAATAATCAGGAAGAACCTATCACATATAAAACGAAGCTCTATCGAATCTTGAGCGCGCCTAAATATATATATATATATATATATATATATATATATATATCATCATCATCATCATTGTCAACCATTATCAATCCACTGCTGGACGAAGGTCTCCCCAAGTTTCCTCCACAACGGTCTGTCTTGTGCCAGTCTCCTCCATGTCACCCCTGCATACTTTCGAATTTCATCCACCCATCTCCCATGTGGTCTTCTTCTGGGTCTTTTCCTGTCCCTTGGAATCCAATCTAAAATTTCGGCTGTCCATCGATGATCTGTCCTTCTGGCAGTATGTCCAGCCCATTGCCATTTCAGGGATTTAACTCTGATCATGATGTCTTCCACTCTTGTCATTTTTCGGATCCACGAGTTCCTCTTCTTATCTCTCCTGGTTATACCAAGTATGCACCTCTCCATGCATCTTTGAGTTGTCTGCAGCCTTTGTATGTCTCTTTTAGTTAAGGTCCACGTCTCTGCACCATACGTAAGCACTGGAAGGATGCATTGATCAAACACTTTTCTTTTAAGACATAATGGCATATTGTTCTTGAAAATTATGCTGTTTCTTCCAAAAGCTCTCCAGGCAAGTTTTGTACGCCGATTAATTTCTTCATCAATGTGACCCTCACTTGATATCTGCTGTCCAAGATAAACGTGCGTGTCTGTTATCTCCAGCTTTTCTCCATCAATCGATAAATCTTCATTTTTTGTAAAAGCATTGAACATCACTTTTGTCTTCTGAAAGTTCATTTTTAATCCCACTTCTTTACTCTTGTCAGCAAGTTCCTGGATCATACTCTGCAGCTCTGATGGGCTAGTTGCAAAAATGACTACGTCATCAGCAAAACGAAGGTGGGTTAGATAATCTCCATTAATCTTTATCCCCTTGTTTTCCCAGCTCAGTGACTGAAAAACACCCTCCAATGTGGCATTAAAGAGCTTTGGAGATATGGTGTCACCTTGTCTCACTCCCTTTCCAATTTTTATGTGTGTTGTATTTTCAAACAGCCGAATCTTTGCACTTGCATTTTCATAGATGTTATTAATAATATTAATGTATGCATCTTCAATACCGCAGGTTTTCAGAGCCATTGTAACTGCTGATGGTTTCACCGAATCAAAGGCTTTTTCATAATCGATAAAAGCCATGCACAATGGAAGTTCATATTCCCTCGCTCTTTCAATTAGTTCTCTCAGCACATGGATATGATCTATTGTGCTGTAGCCACTCCTGAATCCAACTTGTTCTCTCGGTTGAGCCATGTCCAGTGTTACCTTCAAGCGGTGTGAAAGAACTTTAGTGAAGATTTTATAAACTACTGATAGGAGGCTGATAGGTCTGTAGTTTCCGAGATCCTCAATGTCACCTTTCTTATGTAGCAGGATCATTGTAGCGGTGTTCCAATCCTTAGGAATCTTTCCTTCATTAAGGCATCGAGTGAAAATTTGGGCGAGTACTGTTTCGATTTCTCCACTTGCTTCTTGTATGATGTCTACAGTAATTCCATCTTCTCCTGGAGCTTTTCCCCGCTTCATGTTCTTGATTGCATGTGCAACTTCTGCTGGAAGGACTGGAGGAACTCTGGTACTGGTATCTTTCATGATGTCTGGAGTGCATGTATCATCCCTTTCATATAATTTGGAGTAGAAATCTTTCACTCTTGTCAAAATTTCGCCTCTATTTCTTGTTACAGAACCATCTTCTTTTCTCAGTACCATAATCTGTTTTCTTCCCTTACTGAGATGTTCCTTTGCTATCTTTAGGCTTTGGTTGTTTTCAATTGCTTTCCTCACTAGTTCACAGTTGAATTTTCTTACGTCTTCAGTGATACTTTTTCGTACTGTCTTGCATAGCTCTATATATTCCACTTTGGAAGTCACATCTTCCTCAGTTGTCCTCATCTCTCTTCTTTTTTGCATCAACATTTTCGTTTTTCCTGATAATTTATTTACATGCAACTTGTTCTTAGACCCAGCTAATTTTGTTGCTGTTTCCATAAGAGCTTTGGTTACTTTTCTGTTAACTTCAGAGATGTCCACTTCTTCCGATGTTAGGCCTTCTAAAGCAGAGAACCTGTTCTTCAGTTCCAACTTGAAGGTATTATGGTGTTTTTTAAGGTTGGTTATGTCAATAGATTTTGTTTGTCTTATGAGCTTGCCACGTTCAAGTTTAGTGTTGAGGTGCATCTTACATCTCACCAATCTATGGTCACTACCTGTGTTGAACTTGTTTAGCACACTGCAGTCTTCTATGACGAATTTTTTGTTACACATAATAAAATCAATTTCACTTGTCGTTCCCTTTGGATGTCTCCATGTCCATTTATTGTGTGGCTTTTTCTTGAAAAAGGAGTTCAAGATGAAAAACCCTTCTGCCTCTGCAAACTCAACGAGAGTATTTCCACGCTGGTTTCTGTTGCAGTGACCGAATTTACCTACTGAAGTTTCATTCTGTTGCCGTTGCCCTATTTTTGCATTGAAATCTCCCATAATTATCTTCAAGTGCTGCTTACCTTTATTATTTAGATGACAAATTTCCTCATAAAATTCTTCAATTTCTTCTTCAGGATGACTAGTGGTGGGTGCATAAGTTTGAATAATCTGAGCCTGGTATCTTTTCGAGAGTTGGATAACAAGCCGTGCAGCTCTGTCAGAGGAACTTTCAACTTCTACAACTTTATCCTTCAGTTTCTTGTTTATTATAAATCCAACACCACTAGTTCTGCCAGTATCTGTCCCACGATAGTAGAAGAGATGTCCACTTTTCAGTTCGATGAGATCTTCTCCTTTTCTCCTTACCTCACTTAGCCCCGCGATGTCCCACTTCATCCTTTGTAATTCCTCTTCCAATTCAAGAAGCCTTGAATCGGAAGATAGGGAGCGTCCATTGTACGTTGCCAAGGTCAGCATCAGATGGCAGCCTAGTCCGGTCCTCCGGGGATTCTTAGCACCCTCTGCTTTCATGTCGCACTGGCCGCTGCCTTGGCCAGGTACATTCCAGCTGCCGGAGACTGAGGGCCAAGATTTAAGTTGTGGAGTCATTTTGGAGGTTTGGCCATAACTCACCACGCTGGCCAAGCGGGTTGGTGAGTGTGGGATAGAATTTCCTCTAATCCCGATGGTATAGTTATACCGCTATTGGCGGTCGTAAGAGCCCCTTTAGTAGGAACAGGATGCACCACGAGAAGGCGGGGTTGACATATATATATATATATATATACTGCATGGGATGTAAGGTCAGGTGATGCGTAACATCACAGCCTCTCCTTGACAAATGTCAACCCCGCCTTCTCGTGGTGCATCCTGTTCCCACTAAAGGGGCTCTGACGACCGCCAATAGCGGTATAACTATACCATAGGGATCAGAGGAAATGCTATCCCACACTCACCAACCCGCTTGGCCAGCGTGGTGAGTTATGGCCAAACACCTCCAAAATGACTCTACAACTTAAATCTTGGCCCTCAGTCTCCGGCAGCTGGAATGTACCTGGCCAAGGCAGCGGCCAGTGCGACATGAAGGCAGAGGGTGCTAAGAATCCCCGGAGGACCGGACTAGGCTGCCATTTGATGCTGACCTTGGCTACCTACAACGGACGCTCCCTATCTTCTGATTCAAGGCTTCTTGAATTGGAAGAGGAACTACAAAGGATCAAGTGGGACATCGTCGGGCTAAGTGAGGTAAGGAGAAAAGGAGAAGATCTCATTGAACTGAAAAGTGGACATCTCTTCTATTATCGTGGGACAGATACTGGCAGAACTAGTGGTGTTGGATTTATAATAAACAAGAAACTGAAGGATAAAGTGGTAGAAGTTGAAAGTTCCTCTGACAGAGCTGCACGACTCGTTATCCAACTATCGAGAAGATACCAGGCTCAGATTATTCAAACTTATGCACCCACCACAAGTCATCCTGAAGAAGAAATTGAAGAATTTTATGAGGAAATTCGTCATCTAAATAATAAAGGTAAGCAGCACTTGATGATAATTATGGGAGATTTCAATGCAAAAATAGGGCACCGGCAACAGAATGAAACTTCAGTAGGTAAATTCGGTCACGGCAACAGAAACCAGCGTGGAAATACTCTCGTAGAGTTTGCAGAGGCAGAAGGATTTTTCATCTTGAACTCCTTTTTCAAGAAACAGCCACACAGGAAATGGACATGGAGACATCCAAATGGGACGACAAGTGAAATTGATTTTATTATGTGTAACAAAAAATTCGTCATCGAAGACTGCAGTGTGCTGAACAAGTTCAACACAGGTAGTGACCATAGATTGGTGAGATGTAAGATGCACCTCAACACTAAACTGGAACGTGGCAAGCTCATAAGACAAACAAAATGTATTGACATAACCAACCTTAAAAAACACCGTAATACTTTCAAGTTGGAACTGAAGAACAGATTCTCTGCTTTAGAAGGCCTAACATCGGAAGAAGTGGATATTTCGGAAGTTAACAGAAAAGTAACCAAAGCTCTTATGGAAACAGCAACAAAATTAGCTGGGTCTAAGAACAAGTTGCATGTGAACAAATTATCAGGAAAAACCAAAATGTTGATGCAAAAGAAGAGAGATGAGGACAACTAAAGAAGATGTGACTTCCAAAGTGGAATATATAGAGCTATGCAAGACAGTAAGAAAAAGTATCACTGAAGACGTAAGAAAATTCAACTGTGAGCTAGTGAGGAAAGCAATTGAAAACAACCAAAGCCTAAAGATAGCAAAGGGACATCTCAGTAAGGGAAGAAAACAGATTATGGCTCTGAGAAAAGAAGATATTTCTATAACAAGAAATAGAGGCGAAATTTTGACAAGAGTGAAAGATTTCTACTCCAAATTATATGAAAGGGATGATACATGTACTCCAGACATCATGAAAGGTACCAGAGTTCTTCCAGTCCTCCCAGCAGAAGTTGCTCATGCAATCAAGAACATGAAGCGGGGGAAAGCTCCAGGAGAAGATGGAATTACTATAGACATCATACAAGAAGCAAGTGGAGAAATTGAAACAGTACTCGCCCAAATTTTCACTCGATGCCTTAATGAAGGGAAGATTCCTGAGGATTGGAACAATGCTACAATGATCCTGCTACATAAAAAAGGTGACATTGAGGATCAGCCTCCTATCAGTGGTTTATAAAATCTTCACTAAAGTTCTTTCACACCGCTTGAAGGTAACACTGGACATGGCTCAACCGAGAGAACAAGCTGGATTCAGGAATGGCTACAGCACAATAGATCATATCCACGTACTGAGAGAACTAATTGATAGAGCGAGGGAATATGAACTTCCATTGTGCATGGCTTTTATCGATTATGAAAAAGCCTTTGATTCGGTGAAACCATCAGCAGTTACCACGGCTCTGAAATCCTGCGGTATTGAAGATGCATACATTAATATTATTAATAACATCTATGAAAATGCAAGTGCAAAGATTCGGCTGTTTGAAAATACAACACACATAAAAATTGGAAAAGGAGTGAGACAAGGTGACACCATATCTCCGAAGCTCTTTAATGCCACATTGGAAAATGTCTTTCAATCACTGAACTGGGAAAACAAAGGG
Source organism: Macrothele yani (assembly GCA_039090855.1). NCBI lineage: Eukaryota > Metazoa > Arthropoda > Arachnida > Araneae > Macrothelidae > Macrothele > Macrothele yani. The sequence continues at coordinate 138,252,539 of CM077002.1, forward strand.
ATAAAAATTAATGGAGATTATCTAACCCACCTTCGTTTTACTGATGACGTAGTCATTTTTGCAACTAACCCATCAGAGCTGCAGAGTATGATCCAGGAACTTGCTGACAAGAGTAAAGAAGTGGGATTAAAAATGAACTTTCAGAAGACAAAAGTGATGTTCAATGCTTTTACAAGAAATGAAGATTTATCGATTGATGGAGAAAAACTGGAGATAACAGATACGTATGTTTATCTTGGACAGCAGATATCAAGTAAGGGTCACATTGATGAAGAAATTAATCGGCGTACAAAACTTGCCTGGAGAGCTTTTGGAAGAAACAGCATAATTTTCAAGAGCAATATGCCATTATGTCTTAAAAGAAAAGTGTTTGATCAATGCATCCTTCCAGTGCTTACGTATGGTGCAGAGACGTGGACCTTAACTAAAAGAGACATACAAAGGCTGCAGACAACTCAAAAAAGCATGGAGAGGTGCATGCTTGGTATAACCAGGAGAGATAAGAAGAGGAACTCGTGGATCCGAAAAATGACAAGAGTGGAAGACATCATGATCAGAGTTAAATCCCTGAAATGGCAATGGGCTGGACATACTGCCAGAAGGGCAGACCATCGATGGACAGCGGAAATTTTAGTTTGGATTCCAAAGGACAGGAAAAGACCCAGAAGAAGACCACATGGAAGATGGGTGGATGAAATTCGAAAGTATGCAGGAGTGACATGGAGCAGACTGGCACAAGACAGACCGTTGTGGAGGAAACTTGGGGAGACCTTCGTCCAGCAGTGGATTGATAATGGTTGACAATGATGATGATGATGATATACTGCATACCACCACGTCATGACTTACACTCGTTGCCACATATAATTCAGCGGGAGAAACAACATCTTGTTAAGTGAGAAGATAATTTGCATAGGAAAATAAAATAACAAGAGATAGTAAAATAAAAAAGAAACTGAAGCTAGAGTATACGTTACATGTCTTAAAAGAAAAGTGTTTAATAAGTGCATACTTCCAGTTCTTACTTATGGATCAGAGACATGGACAGTAAAGAAAAACGATATACAGAGGATGCAGACAATTCAAAGAAGGATGGGAAGATGTATGCTTGGTGTAATAAGAAAATGTAGGAAGAGCAGCACATGGATTACAGGAATGATAAAAGTTGATGATATCACGATGAAAATGTAGACCCTGAAGTGGCAATGGGCAGGCCATATTGCTATATTAACTGACTGACCACCTGTGACGTACTACCTCCGCGTAGCTTAGTTGGGAGAGCAACTTACTCCGGAGTGAGGAGCGCAGGTTCAAACCCCGTCACGGACAATTCGTGTTTTGATATTGGTTCCTGAATATAAAAATGGATCTACTGGCCGTTTTTTTCTTCGAAAAAGTGTGATGTTCATTCCACACATCGTCTGGAATTAATGACCAAATAAACAGAAAAAAATTAAGAGGGAGGTGATGTTACGTACTACAGATTTAAAGCACGTGTCAAGACCACAAATCTGCAGCGATACACTCCGTTTGTGAAGCTTAATTGGGAGAGGAACTTACTCGGGAGTGAGGGGGTCGCGGATTCGATCTGCGATACGGACAATATGTGTTTTCACACACCGTTGAACAACTGAGATATTTGATGGGATACCAAAAGACCCAGAAAAATATCGAGTGAGTGATGGGTGGATGAAATTCGAAAGCATGCTAGAGTGATTTTGGTTGAGTTAAGCTCAAGACAGAAAGTTGTGAAAGGGGCTTGGGGAGACTTTCATCCAGCAGTGAATCGATAATGGCTGATGATTATAATGATGATATGAACGAGTGAGTATATACACAGTGCGTCAAAGAATTTTTAAGACTGGCTCTGTAAAATGAAATAGAAACAAGAAATTATAATTTGTTTTGGTTTGTTATTTAAAATAAGTCTCCCTGCTTCAATACACTTGTTACAGCGGTTTAATAATGATTCGAATGCATGTTCCAGTTCACTTTGCGGAATTGCCTCCAAAGCACGCGTCGAAGCTATTTGTATGGTCGAAATATCATAAACAAAACGCCCTTTTAACGCTATTGTAAGTTTTGGAAACAAAGAAAAGTCGCAGGGTGCTAAATCAGGCGAATACGGTGGATGGTTTAACACACAGACGTTATTTTTCGCCAAAAATCTACGAACAAGAAGTGAGGTGTGACTGGGTGCATTATCGTGAAACAAACACCAACTGTTTTCATCTCGATATTCTGGACGAATGCGACGAATTTTGCTCATCAAACGTCTCAAAACATTTAAATAAAACTCACCAGTAATTGTTTGTCCACTTGGAACAAATTCTTTGTGGATAATACCCTTACTATCGAAGAATGTAATGAGCGTTGTTTTGATTTTCGATGGAACTTTTCTTGTTTTCTTTGGCTTGTGGTGAGTTTTTTGACTTTCATTCCGCACTTTGTCGCTTTGTTTTAGGATCATATTGAAAACACCGTGCTTCATCACCAGTAACAATCGATTTAAGAAGTTTGGATCGTTTTCAGCGGCTGAAATGATGTCTCTGCAATGTGAACTTCTCCTTGATTTTTGTTCATTGTTTAACGTGGGTGGAACAACTTTAGCACAGACTTTTGTTTTGCCCAAATCTTCATGCAGGATGGTTCGAATCGGTTTTTTTTTTGTTGTTGATGTTTAAAAACTTTTCCATCATTCTTAGTGATGCGCATCGATTGTTTGCCACGAAATCAAGCACTTTTTCAATAATCTCAGGTGTCGTAGATGAACTTGGTCTTCCGGTATGCTTATCATCTTCTAGCGTCTCTCTTCCGTCCAAAAAACGTTTGTGCCACAGGAAAACATTTGATCTACTTAAACAAAACTCACCGTAAACTTGTTTCATCATTTGGTACGTTTCCGAGGCACTTTTACCAAGTTTTGCGTTAAATTCAATAACAGCCCTTTGTTCCATCTTAATAAATCTACTTGAAAAAATTTTACTTCTCTAATGAACGGCCGCTTCGTTTGAGTTACTTTAACAACTGCGCAGTACTTTTGGCAGAAAGCAAGCAGATGGTCATGGTTTATAACGCATTCGCGATTACACTGGTAGCGCCACCGTAGGCTGAAATCTAGCGCCAGTCTTAAAAATTCTTTGACGCACTGTGTATATCTTACGGGTTTTTTACTCCTTCCATTTTTTTTTTCATTGTTTTTGCTCTTGGCAATGTTAGACCCTTCTATTAAGTTATTTGGTTTCTCACATCGTTAACACACTAGGCACTACCCACAATGGTGGTTTTCAATGTATGCCGGAAGTAACATTCTCTTGGCTAGTCTTTTCTCCTCGGATGTCTTTTATCAGTCCATGTCGTAGATGAAACGATCATATTGAGTAAAGTAATTAAACATCACTCGATACCTATATCAGTATTAATTTTTTCCCATGTGTGTCCTAGATGCCACAATTTTTTTTCTCAAAGATCACTGTTCTTTTCCGAATTTGTTTTATTTTTTTCTTGTGAAATAGCAAGAGCAGAACAATTACTTAGTAAGCAGTAGTTAATCGTAAAGTATCTGCGTTCAATCATGTTATGTTTCAAAAGAAGTTAAATGCGCTAAACGTTTTATCAATCCAAACACAAGTACCAAAGTAGTGTAGTACTGAAAATGGCATTGAAAAGTAAGCGGCTAATGTTGTTAGACTTTCAATAAATAAGTTTGACAGTTGGTTTGAATCATTCGGAAATAATGCCCGGACCTTTCCTGTTATCTGCCCGCCACTATTTGACTTCCGAATAAGAACGCTTTCAAGTGGTTCCCGATTTCGAAAGTAGAACACAGAGCCCTCGGCAGCAGAGGCGCAGTGATCACGTGCTTCTCTATGCGTACCACCTACGCGCAGTGATCACGTTCTTCTCTATGCTTAAAACCTACGCGCAGTGATCACGTTCTTTTGACCGTTTAGTAATTTGTAAACAAATAAAAATCTGCGCTTTGGAATTATGTGTGGTCGTTTGGGAGGAATGTTCTTTTAACCGTTTGTCCGCGCTAAATTTAAAAATAAATCTCGTTTGGGCCGTCATAGGAGCATGTTTGATTCGTACCTATGTGAATTTGTGGCGAAAAAGATTAAAAACTAATGACGATATATTTTTAGAAATTATGAAAGATATCGTAGCGTATTGGCCCCCAGAGTGATATTGGTTCCTAATTTATAGCTATTTGTTTTCATTTGTTTTCTTATACTGTATATTTTTTTTCTTTTATATATTTCTTAAACATTTTAAATTTTATTAAAAAGTGATTAGGTAGGTTTTTGCTATTTATGGTGTTATTTTATATACCCATAAAATTTATCGTGAACTATTTTCTTTCATATTGGGTGTGATCAGATTTCATGTAAACAAAGCGGAACGATACACTCAAAATCAGGAACTGCTTGAAAGCGTTCTTATTCGGAAGTCAAATAGTGTCATTTTATGTAACAATGAACAAAAGCAAATAGTGGTGGGCAGATAACATGAAAGATCCTAATGCCCTTATTGCCGTTTAAAAACTTTATACAATAAAATCTAAATAACGCCTTTTCATAATTCTAACGATTAATCTACCAGATTAACATCACCCATTTTCATCCGAATATTTTATAGAAGATCGACGCTAATGATTATGACTCTAAATCCTGTGATCTATGTGAAAAGGCTTTCCATTTCTTTAAAAGTTCATCGTATGAAGCTTTCTCATAATTGTCTTACGGTAAGTCTGGCAAAACAAACAAAAAGCCTCACAAAGTTTTTAATAATTCTTACGTCGTGTGAAAAACATTAAAACTGATCTTAAAGAACCCAAAGAAAAGGAAATTTGGGTGGACTTCCGAATCAGTACGTCTTTTTTTTTTTTTTTTTTTTTATTGGAAGTTTAACGACCACTGTGAGCAACTCAATGGGCTATAAGCAGTCGCCCGTCCCTAATTTAGGGTCACTGGTTCCAGGGAAGGGAGAGAGCCAGTGCCGTAAGACAAACACAACATCCATGCCTCACCGGGATTCGAACCCGGACCCCTTACGGACGAATGCTCAGAGACCAGCGCCTTAGACCACTGCGCCACCGGGGCGGCCAGTACGTCTTCAAGTAGTTCCTGCGTTCGAGTGTATCGTTCCGCTTTATTTACATAGAACCTGATTGCACGCAATGTAAAAGAAAGTAGACCACGACAGAGACGCATTTTTTTTACTACTTTCATCGAAATAAATCTTATTGTAATGGAAATGATTATAGGCATTTTTATAATGGAAAATAATAATATATTTATTCCATATCACAGATTTATGCATCATAATTCCATAAAATATCATAATGCAACGCCCTTTTTCATGTGGTATAATAGCACATTAATATGCCTAACGTTCGTTTTCCTACTCGGTAGAACGAAGAGCTTCAATGAACAGTTCAAGTGGATCTAAATTTGGCTTTTTACAAAATCGTCGGAGCGAATATTCTATTAAGCTATCGGCCAATAGTTACTTCGATTTGGAAGTATGGCTTCTCAGATTTTTCCGGAGGAAAAACAAAAGAAAAAGAAACGTAGTAGTATTATTCGACATATTTCCTTCATAAAATATATTTACAAATAAAAATAGTCATTCAGGAGTCTATTATAACGCAATTGTAAAAAGCAATCTTCATGAAATTGTAGTTAACTATTTTCGTACACGTTGGGTGTGATCAGGTGCTATGTAAACAAAGCGGAACGATACCCCGAAATTGGGAACTTTTTGAAAGCGTTTAGAATCACTCGTAACTTGTGAACAAAATAAGGAGCCATAAATATTACCAAAAAATGAGGCTCCAATCTTAGACACTTTGACTTCCCGAAAAAAGTTGGAAATAGCTTCGCATAAAAAGCACGCTAGCTCCGTATAAAAGAACAAAAACCAAAAACGTGGCACTGTTATTCAATATATTTCCATCACAAAACATATTTACAAATAAAAATAGTCACTAAGGCGTCTATTATAACGAAATTCCAAAACAATTCGCATAAAACTTAATCGTGAATTATACTTTCTCTCACGTTGGGTGTGATCAGATTTTACGTAAACAAAGCGGAACGATACACTCGAAGTCTGGAACTACCTGAAAGCGTTCTGATTTGGAAGTCCAGCCGAAAATTTTTATCCCAAGTGCTCCACTGCAGCCGATTGTTTCTCTGCTAGCTTTCTACAGATACATGAATACTACACTGCTGGCCACCTAAAATGCAAAACCAAAAAGGAAGCATCCGACTGGCCTGAAATTCGCAGCATGCGTCGCCCGCGAGAAGACATGCAAACGATTAGCATTGCAGGGCATATGCAAATCATGCGCGCCCGGCCATCACCCCCTAATAGCTTAACAGGCTCGCGCACCAAACACCGGAAGCTGCGTGACGTAGAAGAGAGTAGGCTGATGTCCGTGGTGGGTGGTCGGGCATGCATGTGCTGCTCACTCTGTGTAAGCGAGACTGTCGATGTGCGTGGTTGTTCTTGTCAAATTGTCAACTAAATTTATTTTCATAAAGGGATATTAAGTGTCTGAACTCTAAGGTAAGTGTAAACCTTTTGTTAACCTTATTTAAACTACTCGTAAAATAAAAATTTTGAACTAGAAAATTTAAATTTGGCTAATTTTATAATCTAATGCATCTCACAGCGGGAAGTCAAAGCACTGAAAAGATTTTTGAAAAATGAAATTTATGTTTGTAATGGAAAGAATGGATTACTTGTGTTGTTATAGTAACCCATAACATGTTTTTGCCAATGTATCAAATAAATTCAAAGTATAATATGTATATTTAGGAAGGGATTTTAAACTTTATTATGGACACAGAATAATAAGGGTTGCATGTTTTTAATCCCAAGAGTAATATGTTGATACATTCGTACTTAGTTATTTAAGTGTTTAGGCAGTGACAGATTAACTTTTTGGGGTCCCTATTTCTGGGCACAAGTGCTTGTAAAATACCTATATCCTATACGAAATATATGTATGTCATGTACACATCTAACATGCCTATGTCCTTTATATAAATGCTAAGGCCTTGTTGCCATGTGAAATACATCTTTTGTGTTTGCAGACACGGAGAGTTGCATTGAATTATCATTTTTAATATTTATTACTAAAGGAACACAAACACTGAATCAAGTATAGACAGCAAAAATTAGATATGAATGCACAAAAACAGAAGTTCACACATAGTTCAGGAGTAATTTTGCCTTTAAAATGTCTGTTCAAAGATTTTGAAGCATTTTTCTACAAACCAACACACTGAAGAACTCTCGTGTGAGCAGTGTGTATGCTCTATCTGTGGTAGGATGGGAATTTATCAGAACCATTCAATTTCTTAAAAATTAGGTGAAATATATCAGCACTACATGGGCAAGAAATTATTTACTTGCCCAGGTAGTAAAAGCTGGATGCGCAGGAAAATTTATCTTTTAAGATAACAAACCAGAGCCCTATTTTTTTTTAAGTTAAAAATATGAACTGCTTTAACATGTTTGCACTTCCATTTTAAGGGTCAGTATTACAAATGTTAAATGCACAAACGTGTGTATATCAATTTTTAAGACGCTGATGCTAAAATTGGTATGAAATGGTTCGATGCTGAAACTGGTGTTTCGGAAATTTAGTGATTCTGCCATGTTCCTCTTGTTAAAGTTTTCTCCCTTTGTCACTAAACATGAGAGGCCAGTTACATCAGAGGCATGCATACTGTTGTTGATTATAAACAAAATCTGGAGCAAAACTAGGTTTCCGATTTCTGGGCGTAGAGCATAACATAATTAAAGATGTGATATTGCTCTTTCCTTGGTACTTCGTAACAATAATACAACTTCCATTAATTAACAATGACATGAAACACGACATGTGATGACTGTCTTTTTTCTTGTGTAGTAGGAAATTTTATTACAAACATTTTTATTTTAAAATTTAGTTACCATGCACAGGCAATTAGATGTTTTATTTACCTGCCCAGACGAATGATTTACATGCTCTGGGCATCTCGGGCATGGTATTTTTAAGCCTTGGATATAGTTATTTTTAAGAGAAAAAAAAGTACCTGGATCGACATGAATCTACATATTGTGGAAACTATGTTCTAAACAAACAAGATTTTTAAAATACAAGTAGCAATATATACTCGCTTTTTTTTTTTTTTGTAAACGTTTGCTTAAAATGAGAGATCAACTTTTTATTCATTTATCTAGACTTATCTGTTTCCAGACTTCCTGCACTGTGTCTTCACAAGCTACAGCTATAATAACTGGAACTAATATATCTCATATTATCCGATAACTACTGGAAAGTGTGCATCCAAACATGGGGGTGGGTGTCAATTTTTGTATGGGGAAAAACTTCTTTAATCCTTCATAGAATTAATTTTGAAACCAAAATCATAAAAAAAGGAAAAAAGCAATCTTTTTCAATAGCTTTAGTAATGACAAAACATTTGTGCAAAATTTTATACCATTGCTTTTTATAGTTTCTAAGAAAATGGTACATCAAGTTAGTCAATTTATAATGAAACATGTACATCTTTTAAATTACATCCTGTAGTACCAAAACAATCGCTTAGATTTATTCAGTACAATCACTGCATGTGCATTTGTCAGGTTCTCAAAAAATATAATAATTATCTGAAAAAATACTTTAAGATATTATTGGAACAAATTTCAGAATTTCTTAGAAATGTGTCTTTGAAATTCTTCAAGAAACAGCTAACGGACACATAATCAAATTGTGTTTGTGATACACAAAGAACTACACAACCATAATTATTTGTACATTGGCAGTTTTCCTGAATACTTCTTGAAAATCAAATTTCAGGAAATTTCTGCCAATAAGTTACTTGCATTTTTCCAGATAAAAAGAAATGCTTATATTGTGGATCCAAATAGTTTTGCTTAATGCTACTAATATACTTAATACAGATGTGTTGAACTTTGACAAGGTAACTATTTTGAAATAGTGCTCTGGAAGACAAAAATGATAAACTTTATATTTGCTTATCAAAATGTTGTCCAAACACGTTACTAGATGGTACTAAAATTAGGAAAACGTGTTATGTCATTATTGTACGTTTAATAATGTAGCAATTGCATAATTTTCTTGAAATCTTAATTTTTTTTATGCAGTCAGTGGATCAAGCAGCATTTTACTGTATGTATGTTAAAACGTGTTTTATTGAGCCTTTGGTAATAATTAAAAAACACAGAAAAAAATTCAGTTTTTCTTGACCTTTTTTTATATATTAGTGATCACGGATTGCATATAAATTGCTAGTTACTGTCTGATGTGAAAATACATTTTCACTAAAGGAATTATTTCATTACTAAAATTTTCATAGTCATAAGTTTGCAATGAATGAAATATCCGATTCCTTAAATTATTCAATCGACATCTTTTGAAACGACGGCGATACTTCGTAATGGACCCTCAAACTAATCTTTCAAGTACAAGAACGATTTGTTCACAAGTACAGGAATCATTCGGCTAACTATAAAGACACTATAACTTCAAGTGAAACTACGACAACAGTTTATAATTTCGATTATAGGAATGGTTTATCACTTCCAGTGAAATGACAGTGATGCTTTCATTAAGTTGACGAATCTGTCTTGCTTACCCTTTCAAGTCGAAATTATTGCTACGCTAAATTTTACGCTGTAATTTCTTTTTCTTCTGTATTTTAAAAGATAAACTTGTTAACTCTGCAGTTATTTAAAAACTAACACACAAGTTCTTATTTAAATGCAGTGAAACTCTAAAAGAAGGCACAACCTTATTAGTTGGTGTACGTAAAGATGCGTTCGTTACGCACATCGCCGTAATGCTCCTCTCCGCGACTACGGACTACTCTAGTGACGTCACAAATCGGTGCGCGGGCCTGTTAAGCTATTAGGGGGTGATGGCCCGGAACGCCACCGAGAAGCACTATAAGAAGGGTGCACAGAAGGCGGGGTGTAAGTATTGGAAGTGTGTTGTGCTGCCGGACCTGTGCGTCGGAAGCTTCCTGACGCCTCGTCGCAGAATATGAAACACACAGCCTTGGTTATCACATCCAATTCCCATTTTCTGGTTGAACCTCATTGGGAACAGATGAACCACATGGTTTTTAACATTTTAAAACACTCCTTAAAATTCTTCGAAATTTTGAGGAATTTTAAGGACTGTTTTAAAAGTTAAAAGCCATGTGGGTCATCTGTTGTTCTCGATGAAGTTCAACTAAAACATAGAAATTGAAGAGATAACCAGTATTTCTAGTAATATAAATGTAATTTTAGGACTGTAAACATGTTTCTTTGGTTTTTAGGAAGGAAAAAAGTATAAGCATCATGATTGTGTAATATGACGAATTTCATCTGGAATGAACAATTGTAGTGCAGAATTTTATTTCGAAGTTTTGTAAGGGGAAGACGTGTTTTTTTTTTTTTTTTTTTTTTTTTTTTTTGCTGAATTCAAGGCGAAAATGCCAGATAATAAAGAAAATGTGACACAAAAATGTCAAGTGGTTATTCAAATACGTGATTGCATATTAAAAATGGGCCATTACTGAATGGCAATGTATATTTTAAATTATTATATGGTGTGTAATATAAAATATGTGAGCCTAGTCAAAAGACAGGTATATATATGAAATATTAGACTCTCCAGAATGTCTCGCCTCTAACGATTAGGGCACCCAAACGGGTTTTATTGAGGCCAGACAAGTATGTTTAATTTGCAAATAAGGGTACAAACATTCCGTTCAATAGAGATGAAATCACTGCATAATACGGAAATAGGAAAACAATTTCCTATTTGAGTTTCTTTTTCGGATTCAAATTTCAACCAGTGCGCAAAGCAGAATTTTTTCCATTAAGATCAAAATATCTGTATGAAATTAAAAAAACGCATATGAAATAGTATGCGTCAGAATAAAATTATACGATAACACTAATTTTAAAGGATTTTTTTATGTATTGTTAGAACTTTACAATCTACTACGGAGGTTATTACAACTGTTTAAGTGCTACGAATTTTTGTAATACAGCAAAATGTTACATAATACAATTCTGCATCAAATTTTAAAGTGCTAATCCCACAGTAGATCTAAGTAATCTTTGAGCAACTGAGGAAGAACCAAACTTTGAATTCCATCTGGAAGCTTCCAGTTTTTGCAAAGCACCCGTCGAATGGCATACTTGCAAGAGTGCCTTAATGACGAAGGAATCCTGCGACCGTAGAGTCGATTTGGAAAGAGCTTATCATAAAAAGGCAGTAAATTTTCCAGAGAAGGTATCCGTTCATAATTGAGTTTTTTATCAGCCAGAGAAAATGTCGCTTCGTGCGGATTCGCGATGTCTCTAAGGGCAGCAATGAAACAGGAACACAAGTCTTCAATTCCATCGTCGAGATTTAATGACTCTACGTGGAATTTCAGTGTCCATCTGTCCCATATATTGTATCCGCAGTAAATAATGTGAAACAGAATCTCATGTATGACTCTGGGAATATAAGAACGTCGCTTGCTTCTCCTTTCCGACAATATGGTACCATAACGGAGAATGAGCAAGAAGCCTGGCAGACGATTTACTTTACCTGCTGAAGGTAATCGCATGATTCCCGTTTGTGAAACAAGTCTCACATTCCGGAAGATCAGTCTACCTTCATTTGCATGATGCAAGATGTAAGATGTAAAGCAAAATGATCTGAGGCCTTCCCTTTTCCTCTGTTCAAGTACAGCAGGGGGCAGTTCTATCTTGGAAAAGGCTATCATTTGAAGTAACGAATCTGCAGAAAAGCTTTCACTCGTAAAATGGCCAACACATCTCAAAATGCTTATGATCATAGAGCTGTCATTTACCTGTCGTAGAAAACATTCCGCTAGCACACCACAAATAACAGGCCAAATATGAAAAAACTGGAATGTCAAAGTTTCAGTGATTCCTCGAATTGTTCTTTCAAACAACCTTGGAGATGAAATAACTTTTAAATCTTGACAAAGCTTCCGAAGTTTCAACGCCTCAAGTGGAAGAGTAAAGTCGAAAACACCGCCTTTTTTGAGAAAATCAATGGTTTTGTCCAAACAAATATCCTCATATTTAAATTCACTTACGTTCTCCATTTGGCCAAAAGTGGTAAATAATTTTTCTGTGCCAAAGTAAAAACGTTGGCCCGAAAGAAATAGAAATGAAGACACCAAACAGCTAAAATCTCTCTATCCACAATGCATCAGAGCGTTCTAACTAAATATATAAAGGTAAGTAAGTGAACATCATTGCCTTGACTTAAGTTCGAACGGGAAAATTTAGCAGACAAAATACAAAAACAAGTTGTGGCATTGTCATGAAAGTTGACTAAAATTATGGCTGACTCGAAGCTGTAAAATTGTAAATGGCATTCTTCATCTCTTACCATATGCTCTGGTACACAGAGAAACAGCAATGTTACGAGAAATATTGCAGGTCTAGGTGACTAATTCGTGACGTCACCACCCGAGGCCTAGATTTGTTTCATTATTGGTACATTTTCTGACTCAGTACAGGGAAGTCAGAATCAGCCAATACGCTGAAAGATGAAAATGTTGAGAGCAGAAAGTGTTTATATATATTATGTATGTGTTTATACATAGCAATTGAGAAAATTACGCCCAGCTGAAGCCTCCCAGCGAAGTGCAAAAGCTCGGCAGATATTGAGTGTTTGTATTTACACTATTAAAGGATATTTTAGACTCATATAAGTCGTGTGCTAAAATACACAGATTGTGTAGTGTACCTTGTAATTGGTGATCTGAAATAGTTAGTGGATTTTCAGTAGCAGAAGTGCCCCAAGCCCAACGTGGCTTTGTTGCAATCAAGGAGGTTAGAAGGGGACTTCTGGAGATGCCGTGCTTAGGTCTCTTAGCCATGAAGCCATAAAGTGTAGAAATTTAGATATTGTTTATAATTTTCATAGTTTTATCTGCGCCTATTTTAGTATTGCCTGGTTTTTGGTTATAGAAATCTTGTTAATATCAAACCGGAATGAACTGACGTGTGCAATTTGAAAAAACGTGTGAAATTTTCAATTTTAACGTGTTTTGTTTTGAATTTTCACTAACTTTTCGTGTATTTCAATTTAAAATATAAATGAGAAAACGCCTCAAAATAATTAAGAATTTCATAAATCCAGCGTTTGCTCACACATCTGCAGCAAATTACGGTGCAAATTTAAAAATATTTACGACAAAATAATGCGATTTGGCCAACACAATATGCATTGCAATCAGGAGGAGCGACAGAGGTCCAACTCTCGTGTTTATTTATTTTTTTTTATTATTATTTTTTTTTTAATTGGAGGTTTAACGACCACCGTGAGCAACTCAATGGGCTATAAGCAGTCGCCCGTCCCTAATTTAGGGTCACTGGTTCCAGGGAAGGGAGAGAGCCAGTGCCGTAAGACAAACACAACATCCATGCCTCACCGGGATTCGAACCCGGACCCCGTTCAGACGAATGATCAGAGGCCATCGCTTAGACCACTGCGCCATCGGGGCGGCCTCGTGTTTATGACAGCGCCCCAGTGGTCGGACATGAAACTACGATAGCGGCTGTCACGGGATACGGTACCATTAGCTATATAAGTAGCACTGCAGAGAGAGTTGTCAACTCAGGCCGCGGGTGGACTAGTGGGAAATGTTCGTGCCTGCCATGGAGAAGACCTCAAGTTCATCCCAGGCAGGAACGAACACCTCTAAATATCCGCGGTGCATCGAATGGGCACCTTAAGACGTCGTACCCTGGGTACTAGCTCCCCGGTAATAAATAAGGGCGTCTTCCTCCCCCTTTCTACTTCGCTTCCGTGTCACTTTCCTATCGGGCACTCTAGCCTAAATCTCCTAGCTTTGAATCTCCTAGGGTCAGACACTCCCTTCCTAAAATCATCTACATATGATCTGATCTGAGTTGTCAACTCAGGGCCGCGGATGGCCTAGTGGTCAACGTTTGTGACTGCCACGGAGAAATATCAGGTTCGATCCCAGGCAGGTGCAAACCCTCGAACCACTAAATATTCGCCGTGCCTCGGATGGGCCCGTTAACCCGTCGGACCTCGGGTACTGGCCTTCCGGCTATAAATCAGGGCACCTTCCTTCCCCTTTCCACTTCGCTTCCGTGTCACCTTCCTGTCGGGCACTCTATTCCGAATCTCCTAGTTTCCTATTTCAAAGGGTTGTTTAAGTCCTGGGGTCAGACAGTCCCTTCCTAAAATTCTCTACATATGATCTGATCTGATCTGAGTTGTCAACTCTTGGGCCACAGAGGAGAAGCAACAGAGATTCAGCTCTCGTTTTTTGAACAGCGCCCTAGTTGTCGGACATAAAACTACGACAGCGTCTGTCACGTGATACCGTACCATTGATTATTATATAAGTAGCACCGCAGAGAGAGTTGTAAAATCTTGAAAAAATAAAGTGAAAAAGAAAAAAGGTAGACTCTCACGGTTATGGTTTTGACGATTTAGTTCCATGTCCGTCCACAGGCGCGTTGTTCCATTGAGATCTCGGGGGCCAAATTATTGCTACGAGTCTCTATGGAAGATTTACCTCTGGGTCCCCTACTCTGTCTTGGGCCGCCGATGGCCTTGCAGTCAACGTTCGTGACTGCTACGGAGAGGTCTCCGATTCGATCCCAGGCAGGTACGAACGCTCGAACAACTAAATATCCACCGTGCGTCGGATGGGCACGTTAAGCCGTCGGACCCCGGGTACTAGACTCCCTGTTATAAATAAGGACGTCTTTCTTCCCCTTTCTAACTCTCTTCCTTGTGACTTTCCTCTCGTGCACTCTAGCCTAAATCTTCTAGCTTCTTACTTCTAGGGGTTGTTTACGACCTGGGTCAGATGCTCCCTTCCTAAAATCCTCTACGTATGATCTGATCTGAGCTGTCAACTCTTGAAAAAAAGGCAGACAGTCACGGTTCGACGTTTTAATTCCATGTTCGTCCACTGGCGCACTGTTCCATTGAGATCTTCGGGGCCAAATTGTTGCCATGAGTCTCTATGGAAGATTTACCTCTGATTCTCCTGCTCTGTGCATTGCAATAGCCCTGAAAATCACCAGCTTTCCCACATTTTAATGGCCACCCATCGCGGTTATAGGATTCGCGCAAAGTCATGCAGCTCCATTGACGAGGACATCTCCAGATATCATATTCTAACCTCCTTGATTGCAGTATAAGGTCACATGTCTTTCAGTGGAGTAATGCGTTTGCGAAGTAATGATTCTCAAAGAGAGGTTTCTAATTTAATGTTAATACTTGTCAAATCATATGAGTTGACACTGTGGTTTGCTAAATAACATGCATAAAAGCATTCCCCTTCGTTGTTTTCACATTCAAACAAACGTAGCCGCGGGATTTAAGGAAGAAAATAATTTGCTCATGTTGTGCTCATGATATTTGACAACCCATGGAAGTCAAAGCTCCTTGTCTAGGGAGATGAGGGGCTTTAACGAGGCTATGAACCCCGTCTCTATTTTATGGCCACGGCTCATGACGAAGGGAAGACCGAGCACAGTAAGACACGCACGCCTACCTGCCTCTTTCGGGTCTCAAACCTGCATCAAACCAGGACGATTTTGTAAACATATGCTCCTCGGGCCGCTCTCAGCAGCAGCGGAAGCAAAGGTGTTGTTTGCAGTCATGAATGCTGTCACGACTGATATGTATACACCGCTGAGCCATTAAATTATGCCCACCTACCTAATAAGCTGTAGGACCCACTTTGGCCCGCAAAACAACGGCCACTCGATGAGGTGGTGATAGGTATCCTGGGATATATGGTATATTAATGTCAACAGCAGTTCCTCCAGTTACCGTACTTTGGGGGGGGGGGTGATTTAGGTCGAACACGCTTTTTGAAGTCGAACCACAAATGTTCGATTGGGTTCATGTCATGTGAATTTGGGGACCAGGGCATTACGGAAAGTCACCAGAATGTTCCTCGAACCACTCCTTGGCGATTCTGGCAGTGTGGCATTGCGCATTATCCTGTTGGTAATGGCCATCAGCAGCAGGGAACACAGCTGCCGTGAATAGGTGAACTTGCTCCGCAACGATATTCAGATACCTGTCAGGGATTGTGCTATTGGGATAATGGGGCCTAAAGAGTCACAAGAAAACATCGCCCACAGCATAACACCCCTGCCGTCAGCCTGTTTCCGCCCAACAGTGCATTCAGGTGCCATAGCCTCCGTTGGTAATCGGCGTATTCGCACTCGGGCGTCTACATGATGCACCAGGAATGTTGATTCGTCAGACCAGGCCACTTTCTTCCAATCATCCACGGTCCAATCTTGATGACCTTGGGCCCATTTTATGCGTTGTTAACGATGTCCTGTAGTGAGCATGGTGAACCGGCTGGGTCTTCGGCTAAGCAGGCCCAGGCTCAGAAGGCTGCGATTAATTGTGTGCTGTGACGCATGGACTGGCGACTGCTTATAGTCCATTGAGTTGCTCACGGTGGTCGTTAAACCTTCAGTCAAAAAAAAAATAGGCAAGGTATGAAAATTGTCGTCGTGGATCCCCACGAATTGTCTGCAATGAAAAAACAGCAACCTGTCTCATCTTGTCTTGCACTGCAGTCTCGCTATGACAAGGAACCACTTCTGGATAGAGTACTCACGTGTGATGAGAAGTGGGTCCAGCACAGCAGCCCAAAACGTTCCAGACATTGGTTGTTCACCAGTAACTCAATTCCTCACACATCGAAGCCATCACTGGATCCACGTAAAGTTATGTTGTGTACGGAGTTGTTCATTATGAACTCTTGCGATACGGCCAAACGATCACAGCTGCAGTGTACTGTGAACAACTGAAACGTGTGCATCAGGACCTGAAATAGAAGGAAGCAGCACTGGTCAAGAGAAAGGGAATTTTGCTCCTTGAAGATAACGCTCGTGCCCACTCCGCTTCGTTGTTCAGAAACACTATCAAAGAACTTCGGTGGGAGCTTTTATGTCATCCAGCTTACTCATCAGCTATCTCTCATTTAGACTATCAATTGTTTCTTTCACTCGAAAATCATTTACGTAGACACGACTTCTCTAACTTTGATTACTTATACGCCGCCCTTCAAAACCTTTTCTTTTCCCATGACCCGGCATTTTATCGCAGGGTTATATAAGCCATAAATTGTTAACACCTTGGCAGAACGCTGTTGATGCTCATGGTAATTATTTTGATGAAGAAATTGGTTTTCTACTATGTAAGTGTTACACTTTGTCTCAGACTCCAAAACCGACATATACTTTTGTGGTTACCTAGTTCCTCGCATCAATGCGCTTTGTTTACATAAGACCTTCGCACATCGATCATCCCGGGGCAAAGAAACTAGCTTCACCGCCAAAGAAAGAAAAAAACTCTAATTCGAAATGTTTTTTTTTACTAATAGAATATACCTCAAACATGTGAAACAGAGAACAATTTTTTTTTTTTTGATTGAAGATTTTTTTTTTATTTTGTTGTTTTCTGAAACGTCATACTAAGCTTAAGATCCGGAAATAAAAAAAAACAATCGACTCAATGGAAACCTCCTTCTCTCGTTAACAGAAAAAAAAAACAAAGAAAAAATACACGCACTACAGAATTCAAAAAGGAAGCACATCCGAAGTGTAACGCGTATCCTTCCGCCGAAGATGCCAGTAGTCTTTTATAGGTTTTAGACGGAGGCACTCTGTGTATCACTGCGCAATATAAATAACCGAAATTGAAAGGATGGATTTGTTTGATTATAAAAGAGCCCCGTGGCCAGACGTTGTTAGGAAGGTTAATTTTGTTTGGCGGGTTTCCAGTTAAAACCGCTTTGTTACACTTCTAACCGGTTTCGGCGTGTACAGCTGCAAAGGAATTCGCTGGAGTGATTAGTCACAGCCAGAGCAGTGTAGGTACGCGGTCATAAGTGTAAGTGAAGACAGAACAAAGGCAACGAAAATGACAGGAGACCATTGTCAGCGGTGAAACGGACCCAACACTTTATTACATAACAGATGAAGCATGGTTTCATCTGTCCGGGTATGTCAATGCGCAAAGCAGCAGGATTTGGACCGACACGAATCCCAGACGGACAATGGAGACTCCTCTGTACGACCAAAAGATAGGCGTTTGGTGTGCTGTGTCTACGAAGAGGATAGTCGGCCCATTCTTTTTCACTGACACCATAAACTCGGAGCGCTATGTTCAGCAACTGTTCAAACCCACTTGTTGTCGCACTTACAGAAGAGCAAACATATGCTTTTTTTCAGCAGGATGGTGCAACGGCGCATAGTGTGGGGAACAGTCTACGTGCTGTGCATGAAGTGTTTGGGGAGGACAGAACTGTATCGAAGGGACTATGGCCACCCAGATCACCTGATCTCTCCAACTGTTACTTTTATCTGTGGGGAGCATTGAAAGGGAAAGTGTACGCAACTAATCCGCACACCCTTCATGAATTAAAAATTAACATTACGGATGCCACAACCTAGATTACTGCCGATGAGTTGTGGCGCGTTGCGAACAACATGTTCCGTCGTGTGCAGATGTGTCTTGGTGTCGGAGGACAGCACTTTCAGCACTTGTTGTAAACGCAGGTAAATTACTCCTGTTTTCCGTCATTTCAACTATTCTTTACCATGTATAGTAACATTGCATGGCTGTTGTCGTTCACTATACTCGGGCCTCTTTTATATGGTACACCCTGTATATATATATATATATGTGTGTGTGTGTGTGTGTGTGTTATATATATATATATGGGGATGTAAGGTCAGGTGATGCGTAACATCACAGCCTCTCCTTGACAAATGTCAACCCCGCCTTCTCGTGGTGCATCCTGTTCCCACTAAAGGGGCTCTGACGACCGCCAATAGCGGTATAACTATACCATCGGGATTAGAGGAAATGCTATCCCACACTCACCAACCCGCTTGGCCAGCGTGGTGAGTTATGGCCAACCCCCCCCAATGACTCCACAACTTAAATCTTGGCCCTCAGTCTCCGGCAGCTGGAATGTACCTGGCCAAGGCAGCGGCCAGTGCGACATGAAGGCAGAGGGTGCTAAGAATCCCCGGAGGATCGGACTAGGCTGCCATCTGATGCTGACCTTGGCTACGTACAACGGACGCTCCCTATCTTCTGATTCAAGGCTTCTTGAATTGGAAGAGGAACTACAAAGGATCAAGTGGGACATCGTCGGGCTAAGTGAGGTAAGGAGAAAAGGAGAAGATCTCATTGAACTGAAAAGTGGACATCTCTTCTACTATCGTGGGACAGATACTGGCAGAACTAGTGGTGTTGGATATATAATAAACAAGAAACTGAAGGATAAAGTTGTAGAAGTTGAAAGTTCCTCTGACAGAGCTGCACGACTCGTTATCCAACTCTCGAGAAGATACCAGGCTCAGATTATTCAAACTTATACACCCACCACAAGTCATGCTGAAGAAGAAATTGAGGAATTTTATGAGGAAATTCGTGATCTAAATAATAAAGGTAAGCAGCACTTGAAGATAATTATGGGAGATTTCAATACAAAAATAGGGCAACGGCAACAGAATGAAACTTCAGTAGGTAAATTCGGTTACGGCAACAGAAACCAGCGTGGAAATACTCTCGTAGAGTTTGCAGAGGCAGAAGGGTTTTTCATCTTGAACTCTTTTTTCAAGAAAAAGCCACACAGGAAATGGACATGGAGACATCCAAATGGGATGACAAGTGAAATTGATTTTATTATGTGTAACAAAAAATTCGTCATAGAAGACTGCAGTGTGCTAAACAAGTTCAACACAGGCAGTGACCATAGATTGGTGAGATGTAAGATGCACCTCAACACTAAACTCGAACGTAGCAAGCTCATAAGACAAACAAAATGTATTGACATAACCAAGCTTAAAAAACACCATAATACCTTCAAATTGGAACTGAAGAACAGATTCTCTGCTTTAGAAGGCCTAACATCGGAAGAAGTGGATATTTCTGAAGTTAACAGAAAAGTAACCAAAGCTCTTATGGAAACAGCAACAAAATTAGCTGGATCTAAGAACAAATTGCATGTGAACAAATTATCAGGAAAAACCAAAATGTTGATGCAAAAAGAAGAGTGATGAGGACAACTAAAGAAGATGTGACTTCCAAAGTGGAATATATAGAGCTATGCAAAACAGTACGAAAAAGTATCACTGAAGACGTAAGGAAATTCAACTGTGAACTAGTAAGGAAAGCAATTGAAAACAACCAAAGCCTAAAGATAGCAAAGGGACATCTCAGTAAGGGGAAAAAACAGATTATGGCACTGAGAAAAGAAGATGGTTCTGTAACAAGAAATAGAGGCGAAATTTTGACAAGAGTGAAAGATTTCTACTCCAAATTATATGAAAGGGATGATACGTGTACTCCAGACATCATGAAAGGTACCAGTACCAGAGTTCTTCCAGTCCTTCCAGCAGAAGTTGCACATGCAATCAAGAACATGAAGCGGGGAAAAGCTCCAGGAGAAGATGGAATTACTGTAGACATCATACAAGAAGCAAGTGGAGAAATCGAAACAGTACTCGCCCAAATTTTCAACTCGATGCCTTAATGAAGGAATAATTCCTGAGGATTGGAACAACGCAACAATGATCTTGCTACATAAAAAAGGTGACATTGAGGATCTCAGGAACTACAGACCTATCAGCCTCCTATCAGTGGTTTATAAAATCTTCACTAAAGTTCTTTCACACCGCTTGAAGGTGACACTGGACATGGCTCAACCGAGAGAACAAGCTGGATTCAGGAGTGGCTACAGCACAATAAATCATATCCACGTACTGAGAGAACTAATTGAAAGAGCGAGGGAATATGAGCTTCCATTGTGCATGGCTTTTATCGATTATGAAAAAGCCTTTGATTCGGTGAAACCATCAGCAGTTGCAATGGCTCTGAAATCCTGCGGAATTGAAGATGCATACATTAACATTATTAATAACATCTATGAAAATGCAAGTGCAAAAATTCGGCTGTTTGAAAATACAACACACATAAAAATTGGAAAAGGAGTGAGACAAGGTGACACCATATCTCCGAAGCTCTTTAGTGCCACATTGGAAAATGTCTTTCAATCACTGAACTGGGAAAACAAAGGGATAAAGATTAATGGAGATTATCTAACCCACCTTCGTTTTGCTGATGACATAGTCATTTTTGCAACAACCCCATCACAGCTACAGAGTATGATCCAGGAACTTGCTGACAAGAGTAAAGAAGTGGGATTAAAAATGAACTTTCAGAAGACAAAAGTGATGTACAATGCTTTTACAAGAAATGAAGATTTATCGATTGATGGAGAAAAGCTGGAGATAACAGACACGTATGTTTATCTTGGACAGCAGATATCAAGTGAGGGTCACATTGGTGAAGAAATTAATCGGCGTACAAAACTTGCCTGGAGAGCTTTTGGAAGAAACAGCATAATTTTCAAGAGCAATATGCCATTATGTCTTAAAAGAAAAGTGTTTGATCAATGCATCCTTCCAGTGCTTACGTATGGTGCAGATACGTGGACCTTAGTTAAAAGAGACATACAAAGGCTGCAGACAACTCAAAGAGCATGCAGAGGTGCATGCTTGGTGTAACCAGGAGAGATAAGAAGAGGAACACGTGGATCCGAAAAATGACTAGAGTGGAAGACATCATGATCAGAGTTAAATCTCTGAAATGGCAATGGGCTGGACATACTGCCAGAAGAACAGACCATCGATGGACAGCCGAAATTTTAGATTGGATTCCAAGGGACAGGAAAAGACCCAGAAGAAGACCACATGGAAGATGGGTGGATGAAATTCGAAAGTATGCGGGAGTGACATGGAGGAGACTGGCACAAGACAGACCGTTGTGGAGGAAACTTGGGGAGACCTTCGTCCAGCAGTAGATTGATAATGGTTGACAATGATGATGATGATATATATATATATGTATTTATATATAAGTAAAATACAAAAAACGGAACGTGTGAAAGACATGAAATCGTAATTTTCTTCTTCATTCTTCGGTTTCACATCAATGTCTCCTTATGCAGCACACATACCATTAGCCTAATGGAAGGAGTGGCGTTTCACTTCGATGTCTTGAAAGTGAAAAGTTATTATCCGTAACTGTGTCTTTTTAAAGGGGATTGACAGCTCTGAAGATATAAATGACATAATTTCAGAATACTATCGCGTACTGGCACACAAAAAAAAAAAAAAAAAAAACCCCGCGGTCTAAGACGTAAACAAACCCGCTGGCAATAGCGCCGGAAGGATACATGAAACAGTTCGGAAAACCAGCCTTCAGAAAACAGCATTCAGTGATGAAAGCAACATCAAACAGTTGTTTCTTGCAGTATGTATGGTTTTCATATGAGGGTTCATTTTTATTTGTAACCTTATAAGGAACTGTCCGTCCCCAATTTGGAGAGACTATTTGCAGAAGGTGATGCGCCTTCGGTTTCACACACCACCAATGCCTTATTCAGTATTGGAGCACGAGTTCAGCTCGCGTGACTAGCCTAAATACCACGCGTTTAACCATTCATACATCGGAACGGGTTTCGCTGCAGCTGGTCGTATTTGCATGATCTACAAAGAAGGATATAAAAAATTTAGTATTTCTCTAGTTTGCCTCGGACCTAGGTTTTGTACACTCTTTCCACGCTATATGGAATATTAGGCCCCACAGAACATGAAAGTAAAATCCTTGAGTGGGGCTGAGGCATACTTTTTTTTTCACAGATTTTTAAAGTTTGAACTACTTTTTGCTCCGCGTAGTGCTTACCATCGCAAGTGATTCGACATTTTCGTACTAGAGGTTTACCCGCGGCCCTTAAAACGCCGAGAACTGCAGGGAAGCTCTAAAACCTCTTGCGCGGAAATGCCGAATCACTTGCGATGGTAAGCACTACGCGGAGCAAAAAGTAGTCCAAACTTTGAAAATCCGTAAAAAAAAAAAAAAAAAAATGCCTCAGCCCTACATAAGGACTTCACTTTCATGTTCCATAAAGCCTAATATTCCATACAGCGTGGAAAAAGTCTACAAAACCTAGGTCCAAGATAAACTGAAGTACAACCAAAATTTTCAATTAAGATATGCGAAGTCACTTCTATCTGAAGAAAGGAAATGGATAAGCCTTTTCGTCCTTGAGTAGCTTTTTCATGTTCAACTTTTCATAACTGCGTGAAACATGTGACGTATTACTGGGGGAAACACACGTGTCAAGATGACAAATCTGCAGCAATATATTCCGTCGGTGTAGCTCAATCAGTTAGAGCAACTCACTCCGGAGCGAGGAGACGCGACTTCGATCACCGACAAATTTTTTTACAAGCAATGAGATTTTTTTTTTTTTTTGCGTTAGGATTAAAATATATGTTTCCAGGTGAATGGAGTTGGAAAAGCCTGATATAAAACAGTATGCGTCAAAACAAAATTACACGTCAACACTACTTCTAAAGAATTTTTTATCTATTATTAGGACTTTTAACATTTGCTCTGTTGACTTTAACAGCTATTTACGTACTACCGTACGATGAAAGAACATAACAAAAATGATATATAGTAGAATATTCCATCTAATTTGAAAGTACTAATCGCTTAGTAGATCCAGGTAATCTTTGAGCAACAGAGGAAGAGGCAAAATTTTAATTCCATCTGGAAGCTTCCAGTTGTCGCACAACATTTGCCGAATGACATACCTACATGTGTGCTGTAATGACGAAGGAATCCTGCGACCGTAAAGACGATTCGGAAAGAGCTTGTCATAAAATGGCAGTAACTTTTCCAAGGTAGGAATCCGTTGGTAAAAGGCTTGCTTACCAGCCAGCAGACGTGTAGCTTCGTGCGGGTTGGCAGTGTCTTTAAGGGCAGCACTGAAACAGGCACACAAATCTTTAATTTCATATCCGATCCCTGATGACTCTGCATTGAATATCAGAGCGTCAATGTCCCATATTTCGTATTTCGCATAAGATAATTTCACATAGAATCTGAATTACGACTTTGGGAATGCAGGAACGTCGTATATTATTCCCGTTGGACAATATGGCACCATAACGGAGAATGAGCAAGAAGCCTGGCATTAGATTTGTTTCACCGACTGGGAACATTCCCATGATCCCCGTTATTGAAACAAATCTCATATTCTCGAAAACCAGCCTACCTTCATTTGCATGATGCAAGATGTAAGATGTAAAGCAGAATGATCTAAGGCCTTCTCTTTTCCTCTGTTCAAGTACCGCAGGAGGAAGTAGTATCTTGGAATAAGCCATCATTCGATGTAACGAATCTGCAGTAAAGCATACACTCGTACAATCGCCAACACATCTCAAAATGCTTATGATCATATAGCTGTCATTTACCTGTCGCATAAAACATTCTGCTAGCACACCACGGATAACAGGCCAAACACCATAGAGATATGTCCATTCTGATTTTTCATCGTTTTTAAAACTTCAGTTATTTCCCGAACTTTGCTTTCAAACAATTTTGGGCATATAGAAATTTTTAGGTCTTCACAAAGCTCCCGAAGTTTCGATGCCTGGAATGGTCCAACACGGTGCAACAGATCACATTTCTTGAGGTAATTAATGGTTTCGTCCAAAGAAATGTCCTCATATTTTGAATCGCTTACACCCCCATTTAGCTAAATGAGTTAAATAAACTTACTGCACGTCAGAGTGAATTAAATCATCCGAAAGAATTTGAAATCGTAAAAACAGACGACGAAAATTCTTCAGATCACAGTGCGTCATAGCTTTTAACTACATAATCGAAAGAAAGTAAGCATGATTGCCTTGACTAAAGTTCCGATAGAAAAAGTTAGCAAACAATAAATATGAAACAAAATGTGACGTCAGCAGGACAGTTGGTTAAATCGGGGTTAACGTCCAGCTGTCAACTTTCACTAACCTTGGTCAACCTGAAATAATGGCGTTCTGTCATCTTTTACCATATATTCTGATGCACTGAATAATACCTTCGACCATATATACAGGCAAGGTTAGGAGATGGCAGGATTATGCTCATCCTGCACTTCCGATGATTACTTTGTGACGTCACTGTCCAAATCGCTATCGTAAAACTACCTATTCGCCATGTTTCTTTGTATCTGCACCATAGCAGCGAGTCGGAATTATTATTCGTAAACCAAGTGGAATAGTCTTCATAAATTCTACCAGATTTTTTAATTCATAACGTTTTAAATTTTTAATTTAAAAAAATTGGAAAATGTTGCCGAGATGGTTTTTTTTGTTTTTTTTTTATTGGAGGTTTAATGACTACCGTGAGCAACTCAATGGGCTATAAGCAGTCGCCCGTCCCTAATTTAGGGCCACTGGTTCCAGGGAAGGGAGAGAGCCAGCGCCGTAAGACAAACGCAACAGCCATGCCTCACCGGGATTCGAACACGGACCCATCTCGGACGAATGATCATGAGCCACCGCTTAGACCACTGCGGCATCGGGCCGGCCCAGATGCTTTTCCTATTCGTCATAAAGAAATTCTTTATCATATGACAATATGTCCTGCTGTGCGTTTTCCCTTCCAAACTTATATAACAACAGCAAAAATTTCCCATGTAAATAAATTAACATTTAAAAGCCGCCCCCGGTGGTGCAGTGGTCTAAGCGATGGCTTCTGATCATTCGTTCGAGACGGGTCTAAGTTCGAATCCCGGTGAATCATGGATTTTGCGTTTGTTTTACAGCTCTGGCTCTCTCCCATCCCTGGAACCAATAGCCCTAAATTATTTATTTCTTTGATTGGAGGTTTAACGACCACCATGAGCAACTCAATGGGCTATAAGCAGTCGCCCGTCCCTAATTTAGGACACGGCTAACTGGGATCATCAACTATTGATGTTACTGCTCAAGGCTCCGTCACTCCTTATCCGTCAACGTACAGGCAGTGTTTCATATTTCTGCCACCGTGGCGCTGAACGCCGACCCCTAACGATTCTTGTCGGGAAAATTTCCAACTGGAATTTCGTGGGTGCGGAATCTCATCCATTCGTTTCATAGTGTCTTGTGTGGAACATTTTGACATGTAAATAAACCAGCGTTAGATGAGAAGTCATTTGATTTGTCTTGTTATTAAATTTCTTCAGCTGGTATAAAAACAACGATTTCCTAATTTTACAAATGTTCCATTGGATGGAGTAAAGAAACGGATAGATGAGACAAACTAATTTGTAATTACCGCAACAATAACGAACTCTCGCAGAAGATTGGTTTTTTTTTCCTTATTAGATTAAAATATTTATTAACCAACCACATTTTTGTAGGTTAAAAGGTTTTAATTACGCAGTCCGTATACACTTAAAAAAACCCATTAAAACTGTATTTCCGTAAATATGGAACTGAATATACAAAACATCTGCAGAGAATTACAAGAATTATTGTTCATATGCAATCCAAATTCTGACATTGGCTTCTCATTAAAAATAATGCTGATGGAAAACACGGGGCAATTTATCATTAAACAAAATGCTGATGAAACATGGGGCTTGAGATTTTTATTTTTTATTTTGGAGAAACTTAGTGTAGACTATAAACACTTCAAACGTTTAACCCTCATTAAGTCGAACCAATTACTTAATTACGTAGAACATTTTGGGGCCAATAATGTATATATACACTTCAAATATGGAACTCAGTATGCAAAAAATTATTGGGAAACACTTTTACAGAATTCACAGTCTAACATTAAATTCTCATTTAAGATGGGGGTGAATGGAAAAATAGAACTATTTATTCGTATCACTTACTTATGCACAATTTTTGGGAAAAAAGTGTATACCAATTTAAACACAATATGTAAATTAACTTGAAAAAATTAGTTTATATATACATACAATTCAAACATTAAACTCTCATTAAAAGTGTTAAAGACCATGGAATAACTTATAAAATCATTTAGAACATTTTGGAGCTAATAGTACAACACTTCGAACAAGAACGAATTATGCAAAACACTTGTACAGAATGCATTATATAGAATTCAAATTCTGACATTGAAATTTATTGGAACCACTTACACAGAATTCTGAACTGAATTTTTGGAGGCAAAAAATGTGTATCCATTTCAAACATGGACCTATTGGTCAATATTATGACCTAACATATTGCCATGATTTCTGCCAACATAACGCAGTAAACAGCCTTCTTTCAAAAGCAATAAATATGTAAAGAGTTGAAATTATTGGCTATCTTTAAATCATACTTCTGAGAAACATAAGATGGAAAACTTTTTTGAACACTCTGTATGTAATTGTGAAATATTTACAGATTATTAATTATTACTGTAAAGTTTGGCTGGACTTCCAAAGCTTCCCCGCCCTCGCCCCAATAATTTTGTGTATGTCGATTAGAATGAAATCCTAAAGCGAAGGACCGATGTTATCCACACCCAAGGCTGTTACAGATAATATCTCACTAGCATGCTCTTCCTCCTCCGGAATCTCGGTAGTTTTAACGAGTGGAAGTCTTATACTTTAACAGTCTGAAATTATATTAATAGTGGAACAACTCCGGCATGGCAGGACTTCAGAATGTCTCAGAAAAACCTTTTTAGGGATTTTTTTCCCTGGAAATTTCCCGTGAAGACATTTTTTCCCAAAATGTGAAACAAATCGAGCACTTTTATCATTAAATGTGATGAAATAGTTTTTTCGGAATTTCAAAGTATAGGAACGTAAACAATATTTTTCCTGAAGAAATTATTTTCTCAAAATACAGCACTGACTACATAAACAAGAAAATCATGCAATGCATTGATTATAATACGCTTTCCAACATACCAGAAATCATTACTAAAGTTATCACTCAAGTTATGAGAATAATGGCTGTGGAATAAATCTCGGTCCTGTGCCCTGACCTTTGATCCCATATCGATGATATTCAACAGAACCGGTTCGGTATACCTGAGAAATAACATGATAAAGTTTTGTCGCAATCGAAGCATTTTTTACGTAAGTTATGATGCATAAGGGTTATGGAATAGATCCCGCTCCTGTGTTCTAACCTTTGACCCCATTTCGCCCATTTTCGATAGAATTCGTCCCCAGGCAGGCCCCTACAACATACTAACATTTCATCCAAATCGAAGCATTTTTACGTAAGTTATGACGCATAATGGCGATGGAAGTGATTCCGCTCCTATGTCCTGACCTTTGACCCCATTTCGCCCATTTTTAATAGGGTTTGTGGCTAGGTGGTCCCCTACCACATACTAAAATTTCATCGAAATCGAACCATTTTTACGTGAGTTATCGTGCTGACAGACGGACGGACTGAAAAAGCTGGAGATCTATGCTCCTTTAACCTACGGCTGGAAATCGTAAAAAATCTAATTTATACTCGATATTTAATAAATGAACGGCTTACCTACATTTCAAAATCCAAACCAGAAATATCACAATCACAAACTTTCCAAATCATGTGGCAAAGCCACACGATAAACATAGAGAAAAAACATTCAAAGTATGGCAATCAGAAAAAAATGTATCAGAAATAATTAAATCGAAACGAAATTGCAATAGGGAACATCACACAAACAGTGTGTGTGATCGAACCGATAAGCCTAACTGGAACGCCAACTCAGCAATCTCGCATTTCCAAACTTTCCGAATCAGAAACCCTCCCCTGGGTCTAAGGCAGGGCCTGATTTCTGCACGTGCACAGAGCCTCAGAATTTGGGGGCCTCCAAACTTCCTCCAAAAACCAAATATATTTTTAAGTCTCTTCATGCCAAATTAATGACAAAAGAGACTGGTTTTGTTAACGATTATCTGGGACAATATTGCAACGAATGAACAAAGTGAGCACTTCCCTTTCAATCTTCCATGGGCAATTTGTCATTAGTTTTACTATTATATGAGTCAATTATTACTTTATCCTGAATTTTGTGAGAAAAAATGTCGAACTGTTCGATAAAGAATCCAACCAGTTGTTAGGGAGAGAAGTGGATTACGAATCCTCAAGAAAAAAGAAAATACCCAAGAACCGACTTCTAGATAGTTCATCAACTCCAGACGTTGTTTTTAATAATCGAGATTCCTTCATCGCTCAAACTTTTAGGGTAATATGTGACAATCTTGTTTCCCAGTTGCAAACCAAAAAGAAGTCATATGAGGAATTGGATTTAGATTTGTCTACAAGAATGACCAAAGTGATGTGATGGAAGCAGCTGAATTGCTGCAAAAGCAGTTTCAAATGAACTTGAAGAAGACTTTGCTGAAGAGTTCCTTCAGTTCGAATCCTGACGAAACAATTCATTCACTGAGAGCACAGGTCCCCCTCACTTCCCTTCGGAAGTTAAAGGACTTGAATTTAGTTGATATTTTTCCCATTGTTGACACATGCCTCGGAATTTTTTTACCAATACCAATTTCCAACTGTTCAAACGAATGCTTGTTTGCGGTTCTGAATAGAACAAAAGCATTAAAGTTTAAAGGAAGAGTCAATTGATGCTCTTCATATACTGCCCATTAAAAATGATATAGGAGCAGATTTAAGTTTTTACGATATAACTGATGATTTTGCAGCCACAAAAGGTACAAGAAAAGTCTTTTTTTAATGTCTTGCTGCCAATTCAACAGTTAAAAATTATCAAGTATTTTTAAAATATTTTTATTCATACAATTTTAATGGTTTATTTAAAAATGGGGTGTGACTTATAATCACGCTCCTGTAATAACATATAGGTATGGTTTGGTTTTCCTTGAGATCTCATATCACGGGTGAAGCTTATATTCGGAGCAGTACGGTATATTATACATGAAAAGCATTTCAGCAAAACATGTAGAATTTGCTAAAAATAATTGTATTAATATTAGTTTTGTGAGAAAATTTGTGAATCAATATTCATAATTATGTAGGGTTTATTTTCACATAAATGAAAATATGGAAAAAGTTCAAATGACACTACTTTATTTAAAGTCGGTTGTAATAATTTACATGGACTGTTACTATAATTTATCCCACAATATGTGTTGCCAGCTGTAACATTTTGTAAGGGATTACTTCTTACAGCTTAAACTACCACCGGTTCATCGTTTCCATTAAATTTATGGTAGATAAGAGGTTTTAAATTATATCTCTGGGAGAATAGTTTTTTGTTTTGTAAATGATACTATAAAACAAAAAAAGGATTCCAGAGCAATTAATGTTACAGCTGTAAGCTCTGTGGATGTGGGGAAGTACAAGTGGTGTGAATGCTCGTCTATTACAAACCACATTGGCTATAAAGTTGACTAGCATGTGAGACGTATTTTAATATTTTATTACTAGAAAAATTGCCTGCAAAAAAAAAGTATTTACCAGCAGATATTCTTTTCAACTGTTGGCTGGAAATTTTAATCGAAGGGGCCCCAGACACAGGATGTGCACAGGGCCTCCGCTGACATAAATCGGGCCCTAGTCTAAGGTTATTGTTCTGTTTTTGTCTGGCTTGGCCACACAATAACTGAAGATACTCAATAACCAATAACCGAATTATACTCAATAACCTTTGGATTTCCCATTTTTGGAGTTACAATAAGGTATACAGCAGTACAACATGGTAGCTACAGAATTCAATCAAGAAAACTTTTGCAATTTGAGTACGATATAGGCTATAAAATAAATTCTGCACTTTATTTTGCGTTCATACAGTTGCTTAACTGAAATGGTTAACTTCACGAAAATAGATTAAAACAAACTCGCTTTACCTCGCTATAATGCACGTTCAAATAGGCCGGCACATGAAAAACTAATTACGATCAGCCAAAAAAAAAAATCACTAACTGGGGTCGGCGTCTGCACCCTATAGCGACGAAAAGCGACATTTTTCTTGTACGCGAATCCCCGTAGAGATCGCCGAAGTGACAGAGCCTTGAGCAGTAACAGTTACAGTTGATGATCCCAGTTAGCCGTGTTTAGGGTAACTGATTCCAGGGAAGGGAAAGAGCCAGTGCTGTAAGACAAACACAACATCCATGCCTCACCGGGATTCGAACCCGGACCCTTCACGGACGAATGGTCATAAGCCAGCGCTTAGACCATTGAGCCACCGGGGTGGCAAGCCCTAAATTGGGGACGGGTGTTATAGCCCATTAAGCTGCTCACGGTGGTCATTAAACCTCCAATCCAAAAAAAAAAAAAAAAAGCATTCAGAAGTATAACCATTTTCCATTTTCCCTCCCCTTACGTAACAAAAATGGTCGGGAGGTATTTTTGAAATCTCTGTTACTAAAATAATCGCATCACTGTGAATTTCTGCTGTATTTACTGTAAATGTGCTTTTTCATAAGCTTTTGTTCTGTGTTTGAGTTATAAAAATTGTTGACAAGACATCTTCCTCCATAGCTACCTATGTACAGTTCGGATCAAGGAGGTTAGACTAATACTTCTGGAGATACCTTGTGTCTCTCAACCGTGAAGCCGCAATGTGTGGGAATTGGAGGCTGTTTACATGATACCTATGTAATTTCAACTGTGTGTATTTTGGAATTGCAAGGTTTTTGGTTGCACGAACCGTGTTAATATCAAACCGGAATGAAATATACTTCTTACACGTGTGAAGTTTTCATTTTAACGTTATGTTTTGTTTAAAATTCGCACAAACATTCGTGTATTTTAATTTGAAACAAAAATGGGAAAGAACCTCAAAATAATTAAGAATTTTATAATTTCAGCATTTTCTCACACATTGGTAGCAAGTTACGATGCGAAATTGGAAACATTTGCGACGAAAGTAGGCGATTCGGCTAACACAAAATGCATTGCAAAAGCCTTGAAAACCATCAGCTTTCCCACAGTTTGACAGCCGTCTCTTGCGGTTATAGGCTTCACGCAAAGTAGTGCTGTTCCACTAATAAGAGCATCTCCAGATTGCTTAGAATCTACGATTCATATGTTAGGACAGTGATGTCACTCAATGACGTTGCGATTATTCATCTGCGAGGAAAGCGGAATGATCAAATGATCATATGTAGAGGATTTGAGGAAGGGAGTGTCTGACCCCAGGTCTTAAACAACCCTTAGAAATAAAAAGCTAGGAGATTTTGGCTAGATTGCCCGATAGAAAAGTGACAAGGAAGCGAAGTTGAAAGGAGGAGAAAGACGCCCTTATTTATTACCGGGGGGCCATTACCCCGGGGTCCGACGACTTAACGTGCCCATCCGACGCACGGCAGATATTTAGTGGATCGAGCGTTCGTATCTGCCCGGGATCGAACCTGAGGTCTTTTCCGTGGCAATTACGAAAGTTGCCCACTAGGCCACCTGCGGCCCGAAAGCGGAATGAGAAAACTTCACTGTCTATTAACCTTGATATACAGGTAGACTATGCATGACGTCAGAATCTCTGGCTCCAACATTCTTCTTACACGTGTGAAGTTTTCAAAGACATAAAGTCACGTGGCATTAGGCAAAATTGTTTATCTCATGTTGTGATTATGGCTGCTCGAAGAACTACGTTAAAGGAAATTTCATAACCTTTCACAGGTGATAAAGGATTTAAATTATTAAATAGATTCTATGCATGTATGGTAATGACTTCAGTACAGCATTTCGATGCTATCATCCTTAAATTTGAGGCCAAGCTTTTTTAATAGCGACAGTCACCGGAATAGAAAAAAACAGTTTTAGTTTTTGATCAATTTCTTGAATGAATTTTATAATTTATTTTGTGGTTCCAATTCTATGTCTCATTACCTCGAGAATGAAAGATTTCATCCCATTACTGCAGAAGGAATAATAGCTTACATTTCACCTTATATCAAATATTGAAAGCATAATATTTCGAACTGCATTGCTTTCAATTTCACGTTTTTAATTCACCAGAAAATCTGTAAATTTGGATCATCTTGACGCAGAAAAATTATCGTGATTCTAATTTTGCTTAAATTTTTATTACGGTTAGTAAAGGAGGCCATTTCCCTTGATTTTCCCGTATTTTAAATAATTGTTACCATGTTCAGGCAGAAATAATCAAGACTAAGGTTCAATTCTCAATTTACAAAAAGTGTGCCTAGTAAAAAGAATTAGTCAGTCGCGATAAAATAAAAACTAATGGACATGTTTCAAATTTTTCTCAAACACTCATCCCAGTATTATAAATCACGGCCTTCAAACAACCCTCTCTATGCACATACGTATCTATAAAGTACGGCAATTTCGTTAGCATACATTTTTATTTAACTCTGTACATCGGGACTATTCATATTATCATCGTCATTGTCAACTATTATCAATCCACTTCTGGATGAAGGTTTCCCCAAGTTTCTTCCACAAAGGTCTGCCTTGCGCCAGTTTCCTCCATGTCACTTCCGCGTGCATTCAAATTTCATCTACCTATCTCCCATGTGATCTTCTTCTGGGTCTTTTTCTGTCCCTTAGAATCCAGTCTAAAATTCCGGCTGTCCATCGATGGTCTGTCCTTCTGGCAACATGTCCAGCCCATTGCAATTTCAGGGATTTTATTCTGATCACGATGTCTTCCACTCGTTTCATTTTCCTTATCCGAGAGATCCTCTTCTTATCTCTCCAGGTTACACCAAGCATGCAACTCTTCATGCCTCTTTGAGTTATCTGTAGTCTTCGTATGTCTTTTTTAGTTAAGGTCCACGTCTCTGCTCCTTACATAAGCAGTGGAAGGATGCACTCATTAAACACTTTTCTTTTAAAACGTAATGGCATATTGCTCTTTGCCGCCCCTCTAACGCAGTTGAATAAGCGATGGCCTCTGACCATTCGTCCGAAAGGAGTCCGGGTTCGATTCCCGGTGAGGCATGGATGTTGTGTTTGTCTTACGGCACTGGCTCTCTCCCTTCCCTGGAGCCAGTGACCCTAAATTAGGGACAGGCGACTGCTTATAGCCCATTGAGTTGCTCACGGTGGTCTTTAAACCTCCAATCAAAAATATTGCTCTTAAAAATTGTACTGTTTCTTCCAAAAGCTCTCCAACCAAGTTTCATACGTCGATTAATTTCTTCATCAATGTGACCTTTGCTTGATATCTGCTGCCCAAGGTACATGTAGGGTATGGGCTATCTCCAGCTTTTCCCCATCAATCGATAAATCTTCATTTCTTGTAAACGCATTTTACATCAGTTTTGTCTTAATATAATATTCTGAAAATACTGTAGTTCTGTATCATAATTTATTACTGAGAACACCACTTTGTGTGAAGTATCAAGAACAGAAATAGCTGTCGATTCACACAAGAAACTAACAGCATCCTTCGACTTAACGACTCATTCTGTAACTACAAAACCGTTGCAATTAAATTTTGATAAATGACTGTTACCTAACTAATGTATCCTTAAGTATTATTATTATTATTCCTAAAAATCGCACTTCTAACTCTCGTGATTTACTAAATGCTAATATTTAAAAATAGCCTGGAGGGCACGCAACCACTTCTGCCTACTTTCACGTGCTCTGAGGGCTCTCATGTTGGGATCACAAAAGCTCAGTGGCAGCCGTTAATAATGTACGGTTTATCACTATTCACGGTATGAACGTAATACCAGTGACACCTAGAAGTAGTGTAGATCTAGGCGACTGATTCGCAATCGCTACTTGAGGTCAAGATGTATTTTTTTTTTTTTTTTGGACGGGGAGATGGTTAACGGCCACCGTGAGTAACTCGATTGATTATAAGCAGCCGCTCATCCCTAATTTAGGGCCACTAGTTACAAGAAAGGGAGAGAGCCAGTGCTGTAAGAAAAACCCAACATCCATGCATCACCGGGATCTGAATCCGGACCCATCTCGGAAGTATTGTCAGAAGCCCGAGCGTAGACCACCACGCCACTGAGGCAGCAATGTAGGGTACAACGGCCGTTCCATAAAAACTAAGAGTAAAATCACACAAAATGAAGAAATGTAGGTACAGCAAAATATATGTTATTCCTTCACAAAATATCTTCCCTCGGATGACATACAACGGTCCCATCGTTCAGTCCACTTTTCAAAGCATGCGGTGAAGGCATTTTGTGGAAACTGCTCTAGCGACTCTTGTACAGCTTGAATAACGTCTGCATCTGTGTTTAATGTCGCGCCCGAATTTCTCCTTCATTGTTGGAAACAACCAGAAATTGCACGGGGCAAGATCAGGACTTTAGGCCAGGCTGTGGCATGATTTCAATACTGTATTTTGTAAGAAACTGTTGAACACAAGCAGCCACATGTGGGCGGGCGTTATCATGGTGCAAGATCCACTTTCCCAATAGTTCCGGTCGCTTAATTAATACGTGTTATCGCAGACGCTTCAAGACTGAAATGAAATACTCAGCATTGACAGTAATTTGTGGAGGAACTGCATGCTGGTAGACTACACCTTTATGATCAAAGAAAATTATCATCACCACCTTCATAGCTGATTTGGTTTGACGGAAATTTTTCGGAGGAGGCGAGCCTGCGTGTTTCCAGACGCTTGTTGCGCGCTTCGTGAGGGGTTCGAAATAGTGCATCGATGTTTCATTGGCAGTTATTACTGTGTTTAGAAAGTTTGGATCCTTTGCAATGATTTGTTTCCACTCATGACACATCTGAACTTTGGCTAACATATGTTCACTCATCAGGTGATGAGGTATCCATCTGAAACGCCCACGACGCAGCAGTAATTTATCGCGTAGACTGCGGAATGCCGACGTTTTTGAAATATTAATTAATGCCGCAATATCTTTACACGTCTTTCGTCAATCTTCTTGCAGGATTGCCCAAACAGTGTTAACAATGCGTTCCGTAACAACACTTTCAGGTCGACTAGGCCTAGGAGAGAGTTCTGCCGACAAATGCCCTTTTTTGAAACCATGGTGCCATCTAAAAATTGTTGACTCACCCAAACATTTATCTTTGTAAGCTTTTTTCATTAAATCAACTGTTTCAAGAGCCGTTTTACCCAAACGATGGCAAAATTATATCGCACAACGCATTTCACTTCTTAACTCTGAATCACTCACCTCCATAGCTGTATGGCTTTAAACAACTGCGCAATAACAAAACCAGAATCGTCTGCCATGGCTAATAACTGTTGCCATAGATACTTCCTTAATTCAGTTAGTCGTCTGCGTGGTTATTTTCCCCTTCGCACTGTTGCGAACTCGAAAAAAAAAATTACTCTCAGTTTTTATGGAACGGTCTTTGTATTTGATCATTGGTACTATCTGCGACTTTGTTCAGGGAAGTGAGAGTAAACCAATGCGCTGGCAGATTTTGATCGGATGTTCTGCATCCAAGGCAGGAAACAACCGCTGAGGGCAAATAGGTATCCAGATGGATCTATGTGGCTTCATTCCAATATTGAGGTCACATGACTTTCGTTCCATAAATCACATGACCAACATTTTAAGAAGCTTTACAATTCTTAGCCGCCCCATTGGGCAAGTGGTCTGAGACCATGTCTTCCGACCATTCGTCAGAGATGAGCACGGGTTCGAGTCCCTGATGAGGTACAGAGGGTGAATTTTTTTTATGGCGCTGACTCTGTCATTCTCTGAATCAGTGGCGAACCCAGAACTTTTTTTCTGGGGGCTACGTAATTTATTTTATTATGCAACTAAATGAGTTATAAGTGCATTTTTTTAAATGTATGCAACATTCGTGCAAAAATATTCAAACATATATTGCTTGAAATTATTATTAATATTCTTATTACTTATATTCTTATCACCACATAATGGTTAACCACTTATATTTTGCTATTTATCTATGTGGAAAACAAGTTGGGAAAACTGACTGGAATCCTAATAAGACCGATTTGTGTGCGAGGAATCTATTTCCCAAAGCACTAATAAGCATGTCTAAAAATGGTACGCAGCCCCGGTAGCACAGTGATTTAAGCGCAGGCTTCTTACCATTCGTCCGTGAAGGATCCGAGTTCGAATCCCGTGAGCCGCCCCGGTGGGGCAGTGGTCTAAGCGATGACCTATGACCATTCGTCTGAGATGGAGTCCGGGTTCAAATCCCGGTGAGATATGGATAATTAATACACAAAATTGACGTGGATTAGAAACATCAAACAGAAGTCATTGCTTTTTCCACGTTTATAAGTGAGTCACGGAAAAATTCTCATTGGCCGCCACCGGGAATCGAACATAGGGTCTTCAGTTACGCGCCGGATATGCTTTCACTGCACCACAGCAGCCTCGAATTCCTCCAGACTCACATGCACTAACTGCCAAGCCAATTTGGCAGGTTGGTTCTTCGAGCCCCGCACAATGCTGGGGATTCACCAAAGATGGTAAGCAGCAACGGAACAAATAACTAGGAGGCGAATGAATAATTAATACAGACATTTGACGCGGATTAGGAACATCAAACAGAAGTTATCGCTCATTCCAACGTATATGAGTGAGTCACGGAAAAATTCTCATATTAGGATGTTGTGTTCGTCTTATCACACTGGCTCTCTCCCTTCCCTGGAACCAGTAGCCCTAAACTAGGGACGGGCGACTGCTTATAGCCCATTAAGTTGCTCACGGTGGTCGTTAAACCCCTAACAACAACAACAACAAAAAAAAAAAAAGGATACCGGCGAGGCATGGATGTTGCGTTTGTCCTACGGCGCTGGATCTCTCCCTTCCCCGGAACTAGTGGCCCTAAATAAAAAAATGGTACATAAATTGAAATCCTGTAATACTATTCAGGGTTTTCTGTGTTTACGAGTGTGTTACAGCGTTGGTTTTGTTTTGATGTGATTCTTGGTATCAAAAGTCCTTGTTTTTCAGCGTGCTTTAGAGTAATCTAAAATAATTCATAGAATTCAAATTTGGCATTGCCTTGTCACCACAGAAACTTTCAGTATACCCATGTATTGGTTTTTCATTGTAATGGAACATTCCGGTCCTTGGCTCTCTGCCGCTTAATCGTCTTCATGGAGGAAACACGTTCAATTGTTGGCATGAGACATAAAAACAACTAAAAAACTTTGCCTTTTAAAATCGCGTTTTTGAAACATCGAGGGGTTCCAAATTTTGGAGGTGCTTTAACACCCCCACCCCCTCTTGGGCATGCCACTGCTCTGAATATTCCCGAATTTGTGAAGGGTGGCCGACTATAGTCCTTAGAGCTTCTCGTTGTGGTTGTCGAACCGCGCGAAACAGAAAAAAAAAAAAGTAGGCTTATGGACAGTCTTCTTTTTAATGTTAGTACTTGTTAAATCATGCGAGTTGAAGTTGTGGTTTACGTAACAATGTATGAATAAATATTTGCATAAACAATATGCATAAAAACACATTCAAAGGCGCGTCATTTAAGATAGAAAACAATTCTCTCTTATTGTGCTCTAGAAATCTGTGCAGTCCTGGCCCGACTCGGCCCGGAAAGTTCGAGGGCCGGGTCGGGTTTGTCTTGAGGTAGGACTACGTCTAACTCCGCGGATAGTATGGGGCGACTTACGGCCGACCGCTTGTGACTAAAATAGGTCCCAATTGAAATCATTATAGCGTTAAAAATACGTGCCGCACACTAATCGTCTTAGCATATTCGTAAGCAACATGGAGTCCAATGAACGCACTGCGCAATACATTGTGCGCACGACGCTCCCCTCGCTCCCTGTGCGCTGGGTAGATGATGCAATATTTCTGGGTGTGCCGCCGCGTTTGACTCGGTCTATCTCGGCAACCGTAAGCGCAACACGACTGTGCGTGGTATCGTTTTAAAGCTCTCGACGAGATCTATTCAAATATACGAAGAACATTTCGCATTGGTTTGAACTGAACATTTAAAAAATTGCTTTCTTGTGAACCGGTGAACACTTTTGACAGTAACGCGGTGGTTTATCTGGACAACCGTGAGTGCAAAACGACTGTGTGTTGGTATCGTTTTAAAGCTGTCGACGAGATCTATTCAAATATGTAAATAACATATCGCAGTGGTTTAAACTAAAGTTTTTAGAAACTGTTTTCGTGTGAACGGGTTAACATTTTCGACAATGCCGCGGAATTCGCAGAATGAAAGCAAGCAAAAGTGGAGAAAATCAAAACGAGAGGCAAGGTCAAGTGATGAGGAATGTAAGAAGCCCAAGAAGATAGAGCACCACGTTGGGTAATTCGTGTATCGATCTTTTCTGTTTTCGCAATGTATCCAGCATTATTTGTAAAAAATATGTAAGCTACTTTTCATATCATAGACCTGTGTTGGCTATAATAAATTAAATAAACGCTTTGAAGTCATACTCGACTAGTTCATTTTAACTCTCCGATCTGCAAGTCGTAGTCGTATGTTCCAAACTGACGGCCCAATCAGAACTGAGCTTACCTGTATTTTTATAATTTTTTTTTTCCATCAGTTAAAAGAAAATTTCCAGCCTCCAGCTGATCTGGGCCTATATTGGAAGGCGTAGCATTTTTCTCCTGGATTAAAAAAACAAAAAAAGTTTCGTCTCACAAAACAATGACTGACTTGTTAAATAATCAGTTGGCGAAGTTCACTGAGTAAAGCGAAAGATCCCATACGATACAGGATGCATGGATTGCAGCTGAAACCGACAAGCCTAGTTTTTTTTTTGATTGGAGGTTTAACGACCACCGTGAGCAACTCAATGGGCTATAAGCAGTCGCCCGTCCCTAATTTAGGGCTACCGGTTCCAGGGAAGGGAGAGAGCCAGTGCCGTAAGACAAACACAACATCCATGCCTCACCGGGATTCGAACCCGGACCCCGTTCGGACGAACGATCAGAGGCCATCGCTTAGACCACTGCGCCGCCGGGGCGGCAATGGCAGCCTTAAACGGGACAGTTTACTTCTTTAAAGGTTGAAACAAAATTCCGTTTTCACTTTATTGGCTTAAGCGAATTAAATACGTCTTCCCTTGAACTAGCGTCCCTAATTAGGGAAAAGAGACTGCTTATTGCTGTTAGAGTTGCCCATTGTGGACTCAACTCCCCACCCTTAACATCTCTGCCAACAATAACAAGAACAAAACAAAAAAAAACAAAAAAACCTTTTGCACATGTGGCGCATTGGTCTAAGAGCTGGTTTTTGACTGTTCGTCCGTTATTGATCAAGGTTCGAATCCCGATGAGGCATGGATGATGTGTTTGTATTACCGCACTGGCTCTCTTCCTTCCCTGGAGCCAGTTGCCCTAAATTAGAGTGACTGATTATAGCCAACTGAGTTGTGACGGTGGTCGTGAAACTCTCAAATAAAACAACAATAACAAAAAAGCATTTAAATATTAAGTGTTACTCAGAGGGCACAATTAGTGACTTTATATCATGAGGGATACTCAGAACGTAACATAAGCAGAAAGGTCAATGTGAGCAAGACTGCTATTCAATATGCGATCATGAAATATCGGTGAATTTAAGAGAAATAAATGTCCAAGGAAAACAACCAACCCCACGAGATGACAGTACCATAAGGCTAATAGTTATGAGTTTTCCGAGGAGTTCGTGCAAGAAAATCAAGGCCTTTCTACATACAAAAGGGTCTGATATTAGTATCAGCACTATTTCCCGACGTCTTAGCAAAGATTTTGGATCAAAGTCTTATAACCCTGCACATAAACGTAGACTAACCTTTGTCATGAAATAGAAGAGACTCCAGTTTGCGAACTGTCATCAATCGTGGACTGCTGAAAATTGGAGCCAAGTTATATTTTCCGATGAATCAACTGTGCGTCAATGTGAATCACGTGAAGCACATGTTCGACGACCAAAAGGCAAAAGGTTTGATGAAAAATACAGCGTTAGCACCGTGAGACATCATTCTAGTCAGACGATATGGGGTACTATGTCAGCATCCGGTACTCCTTCATTATCCTTTTTGCCGAGAGGCACTACCATGACTGGTCCTTTTTATGTTGAAATGTTACGTGAGACACTGTTAACTCAAATGCAAATACACAAAAGCACAATCTTTATGCATGATGGTGATCCACGCCACAAATCGAAGAGAGTAAAGATCTACCTGCAGAGGAAAAACAAAACTGTGCTTGACTGCCCTGGTAACAATCCAGACCTTAACCCCATCGAAAATTAGTGGAGCATTTTAAAAGGCAAGAAAGCAGAGAAGCAGTCATCAAATACCCAAGCATTGATTGACGTGATAAGTACGTGTGGTGGAAAGACATTTCAAGTAACTACTGCAAATCCATCATGGAGAGTATGCCACATTCTAATATGTCCGTTATAAAAAGCAAAGGTGGTCACAAAGAGTACTGATTTCGGTCTTTTTGTGTTCTAAAGAATGTTTTATAAGTGCTCATCTGTGGTGTCATTTTTTAAAATATATCTGAGTTGTTTCTTCGAAAATCTTCATTTTCAATAAATTGACAAGTGGTCTTAAACTTTTGCATATTTATATTAAAAAATAAATATGTATTACGTTCCCCTAATTTGCATTAGAATTTAAACCCGGTCCTCAGGATCTCAAGGCAATCAATCATATTAAATACTTCTTTTATCAATAATTAATTACACCTACCAGTTTTAAAATTGTCAATACTGAGTTGTGAGTTGTTCGGATAAGCATATAA
Source organism: Macrothele yani (assembly GCA_039090855.1). Lineage (NCBI taxonomy): Eukaryota > Metazoa > Arthropoda > Arachnida > Araneae > Macrothelidae > Macrothele > Macrothele yani. The sequence continues at coordinate 138,294,046 of CM077002.1, forward strand.
TGGGATTCTCTAATGAAATTTAATCTAATATTCATAACAAACTAGTAATTAATTTTGAGGAATGATTTCTAAGTAAAGATGAACTTACATGAAACACTGGCGTCAGTAACTCTCTCTCTCTCATCCGTGTCTGCTGAAGTGTGCCAAGCACGGTCCGTTCGCTGGAGTTGTAGTAAAATAACCCTCTCCAGAAACCATCATCTTCACACTTACTAAGTCACGGTCTGAATGAACGATAACCTTCCTCCCATCTTCCATAAATAGCAAATGTTGATGCGGGAGGGTTCGAACGGGTATTCGCCCTCGGACTCGGTCATCCGGAAATGGCACACACACACAAACGCACTCACTCATCGGGTCAGAAGCATCTGATTTTGCATTACGGATGACCACCAGCTCCACAAGAGGTCATCTCTCAGATCGAAAAGGACCATTTCTTTTTCCCAATGCTATTCTGTTACGGGGTCGTGGGCGACAAAAAATAAAGAAAACGAACTCAAGAAGAGAAAGGAAAACTGGGCAAGTACTTTTAAAACGCATTGTCTTCCTGAAATAATCTGAAGTAAGAACAGTTTCACATGACTCTAAAAAAGGAAGGATTTCCGAGAACCTTTAAACTTAATAAAAAAGGGGTGGAATTGCACGTTGACGCTGTTTTCCGCCTCCTACGTCGATGTCTGCAAACTTTAATTTCAGGGCACACTGTACCTCTCTATTAAGCATCATTGGAATGCATCGCCATCATGTGCCGCCTTGAACTACGTTGCAGGAAACTATGAGTTTCCAGCTGAATGAAGTACATATATTTGATATGCTTCATTGATTTATCGTCTTAAAAATATATCAAGTTGTATGCAGAGCTTTTTCTTTTTTTTTTTTTTTCAAATATCCTCCAAACATGTAGTCAGCTGTAAATGCTATTTCCACGTTATGAAAATACAATTTATTGAGTTACCGAGCACGTTTGGAAGACCAGTTTAGGGGGGGGAGTACATATCTCTTATCGAACTTGATTATTTATAGGAGGCTGCACTTGAAAGTGTATTCTTTCGACAAAATTTTAACGAAATTTATAACTCTAGGGCATTTATAATATGACTGCTATTTAAGTGTGTCATGTACATATCGGATATAGATGTTCTGAGAACAAAACATGTATTGCAAAAAAGATGGCAGTGCCGTCGGTTATTGATTCCAGAGTCTTGGAAAACGTTATACACTTTCGAATGTTTTCGTGGAATAATATAGAGTTCTTTCTCAGCCTTGAGATTTAAAGGTATTGTACGTTCCTGATACTTTTTTTCGAAACTGTTGCCTTTTTATTTCCTTAAGATTTACGATATCTGTTATGAAACCTGCTTGTTTTTCTTTTTTTATAAGAGAATTGTTTTGTATCGAGGACTTTTCAAGTAAGTCTTTAATAAGCACATTGCAATGCACTTAACTGCTACTGCAGTGACTACAGATAAGCACATGGCATCATTCTTGCTGTAGTGAAAAATCGATGTAATAATTGGCGACAATCTTCCGTTTTTGTTCAAGACCTCCTTTAGTTAGGTTTTTTTTTTACATGTTCTGTTGATGCTAATAGTTTTTATTTTAATTTTAAATGAATCCCAGTCCATTTTGTGAACAATCCGTATATGTGTGTGTAATATGATTTTGTTAGAAAAGTTTTTAACTGCAGATTTGCGTTTAACCAAACGTGTTTTTATTACCAAAGTAAGATTAATTCGTGACTAACGTTGTTAAAATGTTACCAATAAATTAAGATGTTTAGAGTATTGTATTTTTCGCTTACCACAAGGGAAGCGTCGAGAGAAGAGCCTAGTGGTAAGAAACGTTGGCTTCATGGTGATTATCAAAGCTGGGACAGCGCTTGAGCCTCAGATGTGGCACAGGAAGCAAGCCTGTTCTAAGGCGCTGGCTCTGCATCCTCCCTGGAGTCAGTGGCCCCTAATTAGGGTCTAGAGACTCCCTGTAGATGCAGTCCTAGATGCTAATAAGGGCTGTTAAACCCCGAAACAGAGATGGGGCTTTAATTTATTTGAAGAAATAACATGTCTGTAGAAAGTAGTCAAAACTTATGGCCAGAAGCATTTTTAACCCGACACATCTGCTCGGAAAGGAAAACTCGACCTTTAACCTGTTAATGGGGTGATTGATAACCACCATTTGCAACTCTTATGGCTATAAGTAGTTTTCTGTCCTTAATTTAGGGACAATAGTTCCAAGGAAGATAAATTGAAAAAGAGGTAGTGTTTTTGTTTTATCATCCATGGCATTAGCCAGGGCCCATCTCTGACGAATCAGCGTTTTAGACCACTCAGCCTTTAAGACTGCTTCAGGTTTTTGACAAGTTGTCAAATTGGGAGATGACAAAAGTACAAATAAGTACTGTATTTATCAAACGTATATTCAGACTACTCAGCAAGGGGAGAATTCGCCCCCCCCCCCCGTGGTACCGGGTCATTTCACGGTGGACCACTCGAGAAATGGCCGACTTATGCGAGAAAAGTGCAGCCAGACCAAGTACACCGTTATAAATTAATTAAGCGAAAGCTAACTGTACAGTTGGAAGTAGGACATTGGGCTTGGATCCCAGTGTAATTGGTAGGCCTTACCATTCTTTTGTAAATTTAACGGAGACACTAGTACCTATTGTAATGGCCCATCATTTCCAAACCCTTCTCCATATACAGGGAAAGCGATTCTCTGGCAGAGATGATCCGAAACCCGTGTCCTTCCCGCATTGGTCCTAAAAGAACAACGGTTCCTCATGAACTAGTTCATATGGGTCAAACTAATGGGTCTTCTGAAGGAGGAGTTACCAACACTATAAATAGAAGTACCAATACGTATTTATTTGGTTATTGATCACACAGTAGGAGATCAGTGCCCAAATAAATTCAAATATTAATTACGTAGGAAAATTGTTATGTGTCATGTGCACATTTCAACTCTCAGAATAACCTTCGTGGTGATTAAGCTGCAACCGGGATCTCCAAGAAACTCCTAAATTTGTCAAAACCAAAATTCTCAAAGAAAAAGGTTGTCACCCCATTTTGAGTGTGATTTGGAACTATTTTACCGTTAAATTGTTGTTAAAATTTGTTCATGATTGGATTCGTTTTAAAATGCATGTTTCGACAGTTCTCTTTCATCCGGGATCTAATTTTTTTTCAAATAAGGGATGTTGATGCTTTGACGGAGTGATTAAAGAAAAAGATACATTTATTTGATTGGACGACACATTTAATACCTTAATCACGCTGACGACTACCTTCTGTTTATTACTTTTTACTCAGCACTTGACGTCTCCTACATTAACGCACGAAAGACTTAGTGTTTCGATAAAAAAAAAAAAAAAAAATTCACGGGAGGTAAACATGTATCTCTTTTTAAAATCACTCCGCCAAAGCTTAAGCGAAATAATGTAATAGCATTTTCTCGCCCCATTAACTTTCGACGTAGCAGGAATAGGCGAGACAAGAATAGGGGAAAAGGAAGTTTGCTCCAGGTGAATCCCTTCCCTCTAGCAGGTGAAAGTTTTAGGCGAGACAGGAATAGGCGAATTAAGAATTATTTCCTCGCCTAAGATGGCAGAACCCATTAACTTTAGACATAGCAGGAATAGGCGAATGCGGAAGACACGCTCGGGAAGTCTCTCATCTTTTTCGACTCACTGTTAATTGGTCATAGCCCCCTCGACATTAGTATATGCCTGCATCCATCTTTTTTTTTTTTTTTTTCATGACTTAGGTTTTCTTCTATATTTATTTGCATTGTTCGTATGTAGCTTAGCTAAATAGCCTCGTGGAAGACCTCTGTTTAGTCTGGACTAACTATTCTTGAGTTTTGAGTTCGATTCGAAGTAGGCGTAAAGCTGTCGCACGTACCTAATAATGGCGAAAAGAACTATTGTAGATTTTTTTACTTTTAATAACCGAAAGAAAGCATGCTTCAATGATGAGAACGTGATTGAAAGTAATGTTGGTTTTTATGGGGACAAGATATCTGTCCAGGAACAGGAAGATCAAAATTTTGGGAAATATTTGCTGGTGCCCAAGGCTAACGGTAAATCTACTGTCTTTCATGTGATGGCTATAGGGGGAGGGGGGCGAGATCAGTTGCTTAATGCAGAATTCTGTTATGAAAAGAGTTTTAACTTCTAAAATACTTTAACTTCATCTCTCAGTGTTAATCTTGACCCACATCCTTTCTTTCAGAAGCATTGTTGCACTTTTACCCAATGAAAATACGTATTACAACAACAACAAAAAACAAAAAAAAAACACGAATTAACAAGAGCGAATACTAAAATGCTTGTACGCCATACATTGTGATAACAAATTAATAATGTGAAATTTTTATCAGCTATAATAACAACAATAATGGTAACAATTAATAGTAATAATATGATGATAATAGTTTTCATTCGTATGAATGAAACTCTGATCAGTATAGGTATTTTATAAAAGCTCTAATATACCCCCCCCAAAGAAAATACTCGGAGGAGGTCATCCATAGATGGCTTAATCCTTGAGGTGTAAGGTTCATGGGTTTGACCCCCCTCCCCCCAATCAAAAGGGTTCCAACGCGACGAATTCCCGGCGGCCCGGTTTGGGCGTTCCAATCCGCCCCTGCTACCCACAGTAAACAAGAAAGATGACACCAAATTTTCGGGTGTAATATGCACGTCTTTTGAATCCGTTCTGACGCAAATTAAATTTATCAAAGCTATTCAAAGGCAATGGAACCGGTATGGAAAACAATAGTATTTGACGGAAGAAAGAAGGTTTTCAATCGGGTTTTTAATAACTCAGATATTGCTGTAAACGAAATCGTGAGCTTACGAACTTTTAGAAACAGAGATATCGACAAAAATAAGATGTGACTTTACGTCCCCTGGTGGGAAAACCATGCATTATTTTAGGAAGAAATGATTCTCAAAAGGTGTATCCATATAAGCGGTATCGGTCGAAGAAAAAAAAATTTTGTCCAGTTTTCAGTAGCCCAGATTTTGCAACAAATACTTCAGAAGCAGAAATTAACACTTATTAACCCTGGCGGCTAAACCATTCTTTACCAAACATTAGAAATTATGTGAAAAATATTTTCCATCAGGTCTTGTATGCAATACACTATTTTAAGAAGAAAATGTTTCTAAAAGGCTTGTCGACATGAGTAGTATCGGTCAACAAACGACCTTTTTTTTCAATTGAGAATTTAGAACATCATATTTTGCTGCAAATACAACAGAAGCGGAAATTAAGATTTACTCCCTCTGGTGGCCAAACTATTTTTTTACAAAAATGGAAATTATGTGCAAACGATTTCCTATCAGGAGCTGTATCCGGTGCAGAAAGAATTTTTCAAATCAGAGCATTTAGAAGCAGAGATATAGGGGGAAACGCAATTTACCGCTACGCCCCCTAGCGGGAAGTCTATGAATTACTTGAAAATTTGGAAATTACATGAAAAACATGTCACACGGAAAACACTATCCAACAAAGAAGGAATTTTTCAAATCGGACTCCTAGAAGTAGAGATATTGACAAAAATAAGATGTACATCTACTCCCCCTGGCGGAGAAACTGTGTAATATTTTAAAAAGAAAATATTCCGAAAAGGTTTATCGATGTGAGTGGCATTAGTCCACGAAATAATTTTTTCAATCGATATTTTAGAAGCTCCGATTTTATGGCAAATACATCAGAAGCAAAAATTAACACTTACGCCCCCTGGTGGCCAAAGTATTCTTTACCAAAAATTTGAAATTATATGCAAAAGATTTTCCATCAGGAGATGTATCCGCTGAAGAAAAAAATTTTATATCAAAGTTTTAGAAGAAGAGTTATCGAGGAAAAGGTTATTTACTTTTACGCCCCCTAGCGGAAAATCTATGCGTAATTTGAAAAAGTAACTATATCTAAAATACTCTTCGATATAAATGGAATCGAAAGATAATTTTATTTTTTCAATCGAATGTTTAGAAGCAAATTTGTGGAATTCAACGTATTTTTGAGTTCGACGTCATCTGCATTTACGCCCTCTACCGGCGAAATTGTACATCGTAAAAAAAACGAAATAAAGGATCATCATTTGAATATTTCAAGCTTCCCAACGCAAAAAGAATTTTTCAAATCGGACTAATAGTTGCAGAGATATCGTGGGTACAGTCTGACGGACGGACGGACGGACATACCGATAACAGAAGCACGATCTTTTTTTACAAAAGACGTGCTAAAAAGCGGAAGATACAGAACAGAAGAAAGTAGGTAACAAGTTTTCAAAGCTCAGTGAAATAATCAAACAGGTTGCGACAGAAGGATATAAAACATAAAGTAAATAATAGCATCAGAGACTTATAACGAATATGTATATGGGAAACTACTTTTCAATTGCAATAGTTTTTAAAATCACATTCCTATAAGAAATGTCGTGAAAAAATATTATCGAACCGGTTTGAAAACCTATATTTAATCTGCTTCTTCAACGAGTTTTTTTTTTTTTTTTTTGTTGTTGTTGTGGAAGGACCAGCGTGAGCAACTCAATGGACTATAAGCAGTCGCCTGTCTCTAATTAAGGGTCACTAGCTCCAGGGAAGGGAGAGAGCCAGTGCCGTAAGACAAACACAACACCCATGCCTCACCGGGATTCGAACCCGGACCCTTCATGGACGAATGGTCATAAGCCAGCACTTAGACCACTGCGGCTCAACGAGTTTCAAGCATAAGGAAGCTTAGAGATGTGAGGCTGTTTTCCCAACTGAAAAGGCATTTAATAGGAGTTAAATTTTTTTTAAAAAAGGAGAAGTCAAAACACTATATCGTAATGATTATGATTGCAAAATAGAAATGTTGAAATGAAAAATGACAAGAATGATAACAACGAATTCTCAATGGTAATAAGCACGTCTTTTTATTCCTGTCCGACGCGAATAAAATTTATCAAAGCTATTCATAGTCAATGGAACCGGTTAGAAGAAAACCCCAGATTTCTGCAATCGATAAAACATCCAGAAATGGAAACAGCTACCTACTTCCACCAACGGCTAACATGTATATTACGAAAATTAACAATGGTGCTCAAGAATTTGTTCATAGCAGAAGGAAGGTATTAGAGACAATGAGAATTTCAAATCGAACAGTTAAAGAAAAAAATATAGAAGGAAACATGATACAATTCTACGTCTCATAGAAGAATTCTGCATAATGGAAAAATTGAAAATATGCGAAAAGTATTCTTCATGGCAAATGCTATACTAAGTAAAAATAACTTTCTAATACGTCTCCTTGAAGCAGAGATAGCGAGAAAAAGGTTTTGACCTTTACGCCCCCTAGAAGGAAAGCTGTGCTTTAGAAGTGGGAATACAGCTGTAAAGAGAAGTACATAAACACCACTTAGCGACAGAACTGTGAACTACAAAACTTCGCAAGTCCGAACCCAAAGTGTTCCACAAGGAAAACGGTACCCGGTGTTAAAATAATTTTTTAAATCAGTCATTTAGAAGTAGATATATCGAGAAAAACAGATTAAATATTTGCGCCCCTAGCGGAGAAATTGCGTACTATTTAGGGAAGGAAATATACACAAAATGTTTTCAAAGTTAGTATTATCTGACCGAAAGGGGATTTCTTCAATCGGGTTTTTAGTCCCGCAGATTTTGAGGGAAACACGCTGTAAACGGAAACGTGAAATCGCGCTCTCTAGTGGCACACTTGTGCTTTAACGAAAATTCAAAATTATGTTTGGGACATTTCGCACAGGAAACGCTAAGAAATATTTTTTTCAAATTAGCTTCTTAGAAGCAGAGGTACCGACAACAATAAAATATATGTACATCTACGCCCCCTGGCGGGAAAACTATAGATTATTTTAAGCAGAAGGTATTCTCAAAAGGTGTTCCGAGGTGAGCGGTATCAGTTCATGAATAAATTTTTTCAATCGAGTTTTCAGAAGCTGAGATTTTTTGCTGCAAATACACCAGAAATAGAAATAAACTCCCACGCTTCCTGGTGGCCAAACTATTTTCTATCAAAAATTAGAAATTATAAGTAGAACGTTTCCCACCAGGAGCTGTAACCGATGCAGAAAAGATTTTTAAAATAGATACCGAGGTGAGCGGTATCAGTTCATGAATGAAGTTTTTCAGTCGAGTTTTCAGAAGCTGAGATTTTTTGCTGCAAATACATCAGAAACAGAAATAAATTATCACGCTTCCTGGTGGCCAAACTATTCTCTATCAAAAATTAGAATATATACGTAGAACATTTCCCACCAGGAGCTGTATCCGATGCAGAAAGGATTCACAATCATTCCAAAATGGAGTATTGGCAGTGACAGTTGTACCTTCCGGAATGAACTCGTTATGCAGAATTCCTATGCTGTCGTAAAAGAACACAAGCATTGTCTTGATTTCGGACTTCTGTAACCTGATCTTCCTTCCTTTGGGTTATTGTGGCGACTTTCACCGAGCACTATGATGCTTCGTTTCAGAATCATAACGAAAACACAATGTCTCGTTAGCGGCCACAATGCTTTGGAGAAAATTTTGCATTGTTTCTGAAGTCTCCACGATGTCTCTTGCGTACTCCACTCGTGCATGTTTTTGGTCGTCTAACAAAGCATGTGGAACAAAACGATCACAAACTTTTCCCCCTCAAATCTTACACTAAAATTTCAAGAGTTGTCTTCTTATTAACATCGAGTTCACATTCCAGAATCCTCAAGGTCACACAACGATCACTTTCTATCCTTTCGCGAAGTTTCTCAATGAGTTCAGGCATGCGCACTGAAATCAGGCATCCGGACCTTTCGTCATCTTCCATATCTTCCCGCCCATCCTTGAAGCGTTCATACCCTCATAATATTTGTGCACGACATAGGCAATCAGACATATGCACATCACGCAACAATACAACTGTTTTAGTTTTACCGATTTTCAAACAGAACCGGATATTTGCTCTCTGCTCCATGACATAGCAGTGACAATGTTCAATCACGACGTAAATAACCATTTGCGCAGTTCTCACGTAAGCGCTGCTGCCAACCCACAGCTGATAAAGCTTGCAGATCGGAGAGTTGAAATGAGCTAGTCGAGTATGGTATCAAAGCGTTTATTTAATTTGTTGTAGCCAACGCAATTCTATGATATGAAAAGCATAGTTTACATAATTTTTACAAAACAATGCTGGATACATTGCGAACACATCAAAGCAGAGTTCGAGATGGGCAGGTTACCGGTTCGATCGGTGTATTGCAATTTTGTTTGTCGGCGGCTGCTTTCAGGCGTTCTTCTTGTTTCGATTTTCTCCACTCTTGCTTGCCTTCGTTCTGCGAATTCCGCGGCTTTGTCGAAAATGTTAACCGATTCAGACGAAAACGTTTTTTTTTATTTTAGTTTAAACCACTGCGTTGTGTTATTTATATATTTGAACAGATCGCGTCGAGATATTTTAAACGAGTTCACGCACAGTCGTGTTGCGCTCACGGTTACCGAGATAGACCTGGTCAAACGCGGCGGCACACCCAGAAATATTACATCATCTCCGCGCGCACAGGGAACGAGGAGAACATCTCGCGCACGATGTAGTACGCAGTACTCGAATTGGACTCCATGTTATTTAGGAATATGCTAACACGATTAGTGTGCAGCATGTATTTTTAGCGCTATAATGATTTCGTTTGGGAGCTATTTTTGTCACAGGAGGTCGGCCGTAAGTCGCCCCATACTATCCGCGGTGTTAGACCTAGTCCTACATCAAAACAGTCTCATTGCTTAATTTCCAAACGGTGTACATCTAATTTTTAAGTGATTTTCAGTATTATTCAAATGAAGCAAGTGAAGAGCAAGAATAATGGGCATATGATTTGCAAGTTGACAGTTAAGGGCATAAAGAGCACGCAAGAAGAATGGATATAAAAAAATATTCGTCTCCAAGAGAGAGAGAGAGAGAATGGGGCATATCAAAACAGGGAAAATCGTCAAAGCATTCAAGCAAAAGTGCAACAATGCCCACAGGTGAAAATGCTGTTATATCAGAACGTACTTTGCGATCCTGATTCCGATAAGGTAATTGCATTTTCGGGTGGACACTATTCTGTTTTACGATTTACACTACACGTCGAACCAGTCTGAAGAAGGCAGAATGATACCAGGAAAATGCAATTTCAGAGGTTGAATTCCATTCTTCCAGGGCAGAGGAACAAAATAGATAGGATCGAGTGGGCTCAAGTAGAAAGCCTGTGCGAAGTGCATTCTGTACGCGAAATGCTTCCTGCTTTATTTTTAACTTTGGTCAGAAACCTATTGAAGTTTCAAGAAGTAAGAGAGTTTTTACCAGATTTTTATGCGATACACCTTTTTGACTTTTCCCATGACAAAGGTTAAACACAAAATTACAGTTTTCTGTGCCATTTGAAGAGAAGCCATATTGAAACACATTCAATCAAACAGTATTAAGCTTCTTTTTTACCTATATCATTCAGACAACTGAAAAAAACAACAGGCGGATAGCATCAGTCAGAAAAAATCTTCGATTCTCACATACAAAAGTTATAACTAAAATCTGAGAAAGTAGTTCTTTCCTCATACAGATTTTTCTTTTCTCTCAGTTCCACTTACGTAACGACTCATCGCCAACAATTACTTGTCATAAGCACAGCTTATTTTTTTTCAAATGCACGTTTTCTCATCGTTTTATTAGTTTGACCGCTACATAACATCTTGCCTCTAGATGCACGGCTAAAACATTTCTTTTTCATTTAACCGACCGAGACTTAAAGATTTTCTCCTTCTAATTTTTCTGCCACAATTTTAGCGCAAAGTGACGATAATATATGATTTTAACCGCTGCGACATCTCTATATCTAGGTAAAGGATTGAAAAACTTTTTTATATCTTATCGAAGCTAGCCCACATAATTTTTCATGTGTATTTCGTTTGCGTGCAGCACAGTTTTATCACTAGGTGGCGCACATGTTTATTTTTGTTTATTTCGGTGGAAAACGGTTTCTATATTTTTACTTTTTTCTCATTGGATAGATACTAGTATTATCGAGATTTTGTATATTTATGTATCCCAGTTTTTCCGTGAAGTAGGGTTTTCAAGGTCAGCAGCATTAATATACATTTCTTTTTGTGAATGGAAATCCATTTCTGGAAAATGGATTGGAAATATTCTTTTCGGATCATATAGAGATCATCATGATTAAAAGATTTCTAATATGCACATTTCACACTTCGTTGATTTTTTCTTAATTTTTGTATTGGACATAAACAAGGAATCCATGAAGTGCTAATGCGCTTTTCCAAATCTTTCAGCAATTTCCTGAATTGTCAATTTATTTTTCCAAACCTTCCAGCCATTTCATGAACTGCCAATTTACTTCTTCAACCTTTAACCTATCTCATGAACTGTTAGTCTTCTTCCTAACCCTTTTAGAAATCACATGAACAGTGAATCTAATTTCCTAACCTTTCGAGCCATTTCATGAATTACTAATATATTTTTTGGAACTCTCTCAGCAGTTTCATGCAGATGGACGAAACTAATTTCTCTGTCAGAAGGGGGAGGGGGTAATTGCTTTCCCCTTTTTAACTCCTTCAACCATTTTCACGATATATCATCAAGATTTCTATCCCTTTCAGTCATTTCATCAACTCTAAATCTAGTTTTCTTACCCCTTCAGCCACTGCATGAATTGTCATGTTGCTTTTACCAACCTTAAACAAATTCATGAATTTGTTTAGGTTAGTAAAAACCCAGCCATTTCGTGAGATGCCAATCTAGTTTACCAATGCTTTCAGTTACTTCATGAACTGTAGAAAGTGTTATACTTGCATCTGTCTGACACAAATGGAAACACAACTTCCAGAAGTGGAGATTTTAATATGCATGGACAGACAAATGGACTGACCAACAAACAAAAGCTAATTTCCTTCTCTTTTTGGATACGGAATAAAATTTACATGTTTATTGGTCTGTCTGGAAATACGGAGTAGGTTCCAAAAGTTCCCGGACTGCGCCTGTACGGCAAAATACATGTACACGTACCGCCATGAGCGCTCGTAGCTTAGTTTTCAGGAGGGGGCAAACAGGAATTGATGAGCTGGGTTGGAACAACGACTTAAGGTGTGGTAGACGGTTCTTTCGTTTTTTATATCAATAAATGTATTTTTATTTTTATGATATAATTGTTATTTTTATTGTGCCTGTAGATATAAGAATTTGCTGTTTGAAATCTTTAAAACCGAATTTTTCAGAACCATGTTGTTGTGGATAAGTCGTTGTTCCACCTAACTCTTCAATTCTATAACTACGAACAACATACAAAACCACCACACGCAAATTTCCTCTGTCCCTTCTTGTATACCAACTAGTTTTACTAAACATACAATGCATAAATTTAACTGAAAATCAGAAGATCCAAAAATTTCAAAAAAAGGTGGATAAATTAAATTTAACAGCTTGTTAAGACAATAGTGAAATTTCTTTGCTGTTTCTCTGAGCCTTGGACTTTCGGCTACTTGTGACCCATGCGCCACGGAACTCCAGGAATCACTTAATTTGTCATCAAGAAACAAAAATACCCTCAAGAAAACGTTCTGGAAGCAATTTCAGATTATTGTCAAGCAGTAAATGCGGCTTCTGCAGAGAATAACCCAGTTTTCATTCCTTCGTCTTTCATACTGTACGCATCTACGTTGTTGTCTAACATTCAATACAAAAATTTGACATTATTCTTTCTACTGTACATTCACAACGTTTATCCTACTTTTAGTGCATACGCAAGCATTCAGAAGTTCAGCAGAAAAATAAGCAATCAGAAGTAATGTCATCGCAAAAATCTTTGTAGTGCCTTTCAAACCAGAAATTGTACAGTCAAATTTCCAGGAGAGGGCAAGTGTCCCCGTTTGCTCCTCCCTGTGGGCTCCCATATGTATCACATACCCACAGTGATTATTGGGTTACGTTACGGCATTGTCATCCCCTCACAGGGAAATTGGTTTCGTCCATCTACATCACGCGCTCGCTGCGGTACATCCGGGTATTGTGAGCAACTTACACGGTGTTCGGCGATTGATGAAAAATAACGTTTTTTTGGGCAGAGCATTAAAATTAAGTTTTGCGTACGTTTAGGAAAAAGTCCAACAGAAACTTACGAGATGTTGAAGCACGTTTATGGCGAAAACACCCTGTCGCGGTCAGAAACATTCGATTGGCATCGACGCTTCAGAGAAGGCAGACAGGAGGTCGAAGAAAAACGAAGACGGCGGCCAGTGACAGCTCGCACGGGTGAAAACATTTCGAAGGTTGCGAGCATCCTACGCGCCAATAGGGACCTGACAATCCAGCAAACAGCAGAGGCTGCTGGGATATTGGAGACTACGTGTCAACGGATACTAACAGATAACCTGAAGATGCACCGGGTGTGTCAACGGATACTAACAGATAACCTGAAGATGCACCGGATGTGTCAACGGATACTAACAGATAACCTGAAGATGCACAGGGTGTGTCAACGGATACTAACAGATAACCTGAAGATGCACCGGGTGTGTCAACGGATACTAACAGATAACCTGAAGAAGCACGGGGTGTGTCAACGGATACTAACAGATAACCTGAAGAAGCACCGGGTGTGTCAACGGACACTAACAGATAACCTGAAGATGCAGCGGGTGTGTCAACGGATACTAGCAGATAACCTGAAGATGCAACGGGTGTGTCAACGGATACTAACAGATAACCTGAAGAAGCACCGGGTGTGTCAATGGATACTAACAGATAACCTGAAGATGCACCTGGTGTGTCAACGGATACTAACAGATAACCTGAAAAAGCACCGGGTGTGTCAACGGATACTAACAGATAACCTGAAGATGCACCGGGTGTGTCAACGGATACTAACAGATAACCTGAAGATGCACAGGGTGTCAATACATCGTCTCACGCATGCTGACTGAAGATTAGTTGACCATACGGATGGAAATGGCAGGCCATCTTGTAACCGCCGCCGACCGAGACCCACAATTTCTTAGAAGAATCATTACGGGGGATTAAAATGGTGCTTCCTCATGAACCCGCAGACTAAACGGCATCAGCTCCGTGGAAATCGCCGTCGTCTCCACACAAGCAGAAATTTAGCCGAGATCGCGGCAAAGGCCAGATCATGCGGAAGGTCATCTTCGACATCCAAGGTATTATTTATCTTGAATTTATCCCTGAAGGACGCACCGTCAACAAGGAGCTCTATCTGGACATCATGCGACGTGCACGTGAGTCAATCCTCAAGAAGAGACCTCAACTGTGGGGCGATCAATCGTGGGTGCACTTGCACGACAATGCACCGACACACAGGTCAATCCTCGTTCATGAGCTTCTAGACAAAACAAGACTTGTTGTCCTCTCGCACTCACCGTACTCACCTGACCTCTCCCTCTGCGACTTCCACTTCTTCCCTGAGCTGACATGTCGACTTCAAGGTCATCTTTTTTCGAGCGCAGAAAAAGTGAAATACGCATCTCTGGTTGCAATGAAGGACATTGCAAAGAATGTGTTACAGATGTGATTCGACGAACTCTACAGCCGCTGGCAGAAGTGTGTTGATGCAAGATGGTCTTGTTCTGAAGGAGGATGTGCTTCAGCTTTGTGTCTCTAAATATGTATGGACTTACGGACCCAGTCCGGGAACTTTTGGATCCTACCTCGTAGAAGTAGTATGTCATTTTTGACATAGATACGTGTGTTCAAGCGATGTAATGAAAAAAAAAGTGTTACTGAAATCTACTGTTAGAATTCATAAAATTCCGCAAAAAGCGTAATTTTAGAGTATCCTGGAGAATATGAAATGTATCGCATACTCCGCTTTATCTATGCGCTATGCGAAGGCTTTATCCTGGAGTACGCGCTGATGATCACCGTCATGTACACTGTCATACGATGTATACAGAAGAACACTTACATGCTTTTTTGGTCCCGGATGTGTATGTCATATGGGGCTGAACCTGTTATCTTCCCTGGAACCATTGTGACCCTAATTAAGGGACAGTCGATTTCTCATGATCTTTGGATACTGTGGGGATTTGTGGATCTACTTTTCCAGTCCTCTCATCCACTTCATGAATGACAAATCCATCTTTCTTAACTCCTTCAGCCATTTTATGAGCAGCTTTGAGTCTATTTTTCAACCTCTTTAGCCATTTCATGAACTTCCAGTCATCTCTTATCAGGATATGGATCATGTAGTTGAAGTACCGATTCTTCGTATATACTGTAATTCTTTGATAACAATGTTTCTCGTTTACCGATCATTGCTTAGCACCAGAAAATGTTTACCTTTCTGTAAAGTTCTTCCTCCGAAGTTTTATCTTTTATCAATAATTCAAAAATAACTCTTATTTGGTGAAACATACTCATCATGAAGAAGCGCTCTTATTTGTCATACATATTTTAATTTACGAATGAATTAACTTTGAGTCACAAAGGCACCAATTTATTAGTGTTTTCACTCTGCGTAATGAAATAGATGCCATCAAAAAGAAACTGAGGATTTGCAGCACTCACAAGCGAATAACTGCGAAATGCTCCCATGCTTTTGTGACTTCACAAACTCTTACCACAAAAAGCATTACAGTAGATTCCGATTAATTGGGACACATCGGGCGTAGAACACTTTGGCCCAATTAAGCGGCTGCCGCAATTATGCGAAGATTTATCTCAAAGAGCTAATTTGGGGTTATAACGAAGTAAATTTCTCCGTCATTTCTGTCCACGCCAGGATTCGAACCCGGATCCCCTCATTCCGGAATAAGTCACTCTACCAATTGAGCTACGCGGACGTTTTATTCTGATTCCTATCTGCCTTTATGTCGTGTGCGTCCTTCTGGCAGGTACGTCACATCTCCTGGTACGTTACAGGGTGTCCTTCAAAAATTGTCTCAAATAAACGGCTGCTCCGATGGCCTAATTAACTGGAATCTACTATATTCGTAAACATTTAAAAGCACTTTCTCAAAAAGTTACTTCATGCAGAAGAATACTGGCAAACGGGAAATTTGTGGATTACCAATCCATTCCTGAACCAAACCTCTCCTATACTAAAGAAAAACTCGTAGAATTACCTTCAGATTTAATGAAATCGAGTTTAGTTTGATGAGTAGTAGACAAAAACTAAGGCAAAATATCAAATCCATAAGAAAACATAATGATAATGTTATAACATTTTCTAGGCTGCATACTTATGTGAAGGAGCATTTTCGGCATGACAATAACTAAATGGAAACTATTAATACAAGGGTTGTCCCAAAACAACAGATAATGTTTTTATAAAAACTAATATGCGTACCTTAATTATATCTACAAAGTGGTCATCTTAATCGAAATACTTTCCATTGTTTCGAATACAAGTGTTCCAACGTTCCTCCCACTTTTTGAATGTCTTCTGGAATTATTCTTCTGAAATGTTGTTGAAACACCCCTGCGCAGCTGTAATAAGTTGTTGATCAGCCTCAAATTGTTGTCCCCGTAATGTCTTTTTTTAAAATGGGGAACAACTAGAAGTCACATGGTGACAAATCTGTACTATATGCAGGTTGGGACATCATCTTAATATTTATTTTTTTCCAAATAAGAAACGACGGAAAGGGCCATGTGCGTCTTTCATTGGGTCGCACATGAAAAGAAATAGGGTACTCAAGTTGAACAAACCCGTTTCATGCTCAAATGCTCGGTTAAAATTATGTGAATTGATGATTTTGAAATGTGAACCATATCTTTGATAGCTCTAATTCACGTGTCTGTATTCCCGTATAATAACAACTATTTTGTTGATGTTTACCTCTGTAACACTCGTTGAAGGTCTTCCTCCATGCGCGATTAAAGCCGCCAACTCACGAACATCCATAAATTCTTTATGCCATCAGTAAATTGTGGATTTTCCTAAACATCCATCTTTCTAGGCCTCTTGCATAGGACGGAAAGTCTTTCCGACAGGCTTCTTAAGACGACATAAAAATTTAATGGCACGTCTTTGTTCCTCTTTCACATCCATTTTTTCGAAAAGGCGCAGCGCAAAAACTTATTAAACTGCACATTACCGACGACTCATGCGTAATAAACAGGTGTGGCCGGTTGTTATGGTTACTACAATGACTACCGTTTTTTCGAGATTGGTGCCAAGATCGAACGCAGCACATTATTTATAAAAATCTTCTCAGTTGTCTTGGGACAAGCTATGTGTTTGATGCTTGCCCTTCTCTATGTTTTGCAATTACATTTCTGTGTTTCGGGGTTAAACGACCTCCCTTCCTCACGAATATATTAGTCTATAAAGGGCCGTGCTTCGCTGATTTAGAGCAACTGGTTCAAGAGAGACAGAGCCCTAGGACGAACATAGCACCCTTACTTTATCCCGGACCCTAATTGGAATTCGAATATCTGACGACTCAACCATCTTTTGAAATTCAGTCTCACGTTTAAACCGCATAATGTCAAACAAAAAAAAAATGCGAAAGAATAAAAAAAAAGAGTTGCATATAACTATATCAGTAATCCAATTTGTTGGCGTAAAAATAGAAATAAATGTTTCCTAGCTTTCGCACAGCAGCTAGACGACACTGTCTACCTTTCTTGAAGACGCTCCCACCTCTTTTGAAGTTTTCTGTCTTATCTTATGCCCCTTCTCTAGAAGAAGCATAAAAACATGTGACAAACACTCCAAACATTTCTCGTCTGTGATTCAAACCCGAGCTCATCTTGGGCGATTATACCCAGAAGCGCGGGTCTCAGATCACTGCACTATATGAGCACTTCCGATTGTGCTCATTTGAGAATTAATGTACAACTGCTACTGTCCGTAGCAGAAAATTTAGAAAATTTTAGATATGCAGTGTACAAATGAGATACCTTTACATGCCTATAATAGATATCGGTATACAAATGAGATATCCGGTGTACAAATGAGATATCTTTACCTGCCTTTAGTAGATATCCGGTATGCAAATGAGATATCTTTACCTGCTTATAATAGATGACGGTATAAAAATGAGATATTTTTACCTGCCTATAATAGATAAACGGTATACAAATGATATATCTTTACCTGCCTATGACACGAGTAGATATCCGGTATACAAATGAGTAATCTTTACCTGTCTATAATTGATATCCGGTATACAGATGAGATATCTTTACCTGACAGTTAGACTGAGAAAAATAAGTTTAAAACTATGACGCTGGAATATCGCCGAAAATGAGCCTTAACAAAATGCTGAAATCTCTGTTTATTCATCTGAGAATTTGGAAACAAACCTTTCGTTGAATTTACAACCACTTCATTTTTTTTTTCCAAACCCAATGAGATTCAAGTTTTGGGGTTTTTTAGGGGTAAGACAGTCTCAGAGAATGCCCTTGAAATTTTAAAACATGCAATGATCTTGCGGTGAGCTGCGTTTCACGAATGTTTTATAAACCCGTCACGAAAAGGGAGCAGTACTCCCTGTAAAAGTTACATTGAACTTTATCAAGGGCATTGAAAATAAGGCTCATTCAGAAAAGTGATTGCCGCAGTAAGTACTTGATGTTTGCTAAATCAGTTGTCTCAGCGTGAGGCTCGAATCACCGTGATGAGCGGACCCGTGTTTCGCCGTTCCATTTCAACGATCACAGCGTCAATCTCAGCTTTGCTGCTTAAGCTTCAAAGGAGGCTTACAGATTCTGCATCGCCGACTCCACTTTTGTTTATCTTTGATACCTTCTTCCAGCCCAAAGTAAAAGCGCTGTGTAATACCGTTGTGCCCCCCTTTCGGAATGATTCGTTAACACTTCAAAAGAAAAAAAAATAGAAATTGGATTATGCCATCTAAATACGGCCGCCTCCTAAATGAGCCACAGCAAGTAAACCGAAGAAATAAGAAAGTTTTTGATAACTCATAGCACACGTCTTACCAGTAATCGTGTTACGCGATAGATATCTTAATGCTCTCTGAAAATACGACGCACACAGTTATTATTATTTTTTTTAGCACGTCATTTCAACTCGCATTCACATGTAACAAAAAAAATGAACAAACCAGCAAAAGGAAAAAAGGACACAATATTACTACTGCGGATGGCGGACTGAAGCGATGTACAAAGAATAGACTAAAATGTAATGTCTATTTTGTTTATGTGTCCAGGGCCCACGAAGCCAAAGCAAGGAGCCTGGCAATGTTGAAGGGAGAAATAACGCTTTTTTATCATTTATTTTCCATTTTTACTTTTAAAAACAATCACAGAATCAGGAATAAATTCGCTGTTCTAAGATTCGGGGAAAAAGATTCCTCCTTAACTCGAAATATGCCATATATAAGTATTAGTTCACTATCTGAAATGCAGACTGATTAAAAATCATTCCTAGACAGAGCACATTTAAGAGGGCGGCCCCGTGCCCCGCATTTTCAAGGAGACCCCAAAATTATGCAGGATGCTTGAAGAATTGAGAGAGTTCTACAGTTTTTTTTTTTTTCAGATAGCACAAAGAAACTATAAGAAACTGCCTTGTGAAAAAAAATTGTCTATTTCTTTCCGCTTTTTTAGGAGAAGTCCGCAAAAAGTACAGTCGCTCCAAGTCCATCCTCAAATCTTTCGAAAGCATTACAGCAGCTTTTTGTACGCATCAGTAATTGGAGAAAATTTTCACACACTGAGAATTCGTTTGAATCATGACATTTCGATCATATTATTTTGCCCACTATTTCGATGCAATTTCAACAAGCTGAACCCAACTCTAAGGGAGGAGGGAGTATTAAAGCAGAACTGAACTGGTATCCATTTTTCAATTATGCATTTTTACATTTTCTTGCTACTACTGATTTGTCCATGAATCATGGGATACACACTTTAATAAGGCGGGAATATTTTTATGGCTTTCTCATCATATTTTGGTAATGTTTTCTCCTGCATATTTTTATTCACCCACCCATAGTGAAATCCTAGATGTGTGACTAACACTGGGGCCCCAAAATACTGCCCAAACCCCGGGCCCACTGTCTCCTTAAATGTGCTCTGTTCTTAAAGTAATATTAACAAGAAAGATGACACCGAATTTTCGGGTGTAATAAGCACGTCTTTTGAATCCGTTCTGACGCAAATTAAGTTTATCAAAGCTATTCAAAGTCAATGGAACCGGTATGGAAAACAATAGATCTGACGAAAGAAAGAAGATTTTCAATCGGGTTTTTAATCCCTCAGATATTGCTGTAAACGGAATCGTGAGCTTACGAACTCTTAGAAACAGAGATATCGACAAAAATAAGATGTGACTTTATGTACCCGGTGGGAAAACCATGCATTATTTTAGGAAGAAAGTATTCTCAAAAGGTGTATTTATATAAGCGGTATCGGTCGAAGAAAAAAATTAGTCGAGTTTTCAGGAGCCCAGATTTTGCAACAAATACTTCAGAAGCCGAAATTTACACTTATGACCCCTGGTGGCTAAACCATTCTTTACCAAACATTAGAAATTATGTGAAAAATAATTTTCCATCAGGTCTTGTATGCGAAACAGGAAGAATTTTTCAAATCAGATCTTTATATTAGGAGCAGAAATAACGCAGAAAACGCAATTTACCTTTGTGCCCCCTAGCGGAAAGTCTATGATTTACTTGAAAATTTTGAATTTATAGGAAAAACATTTCGCATCGGAAACACTATCCAACAAAGAAGGAATTTTTCACATCGTACTCTTAGAAGTAGAGATATTGACAGAAATAAGATATACATTTACGTCCCCCTGGGGTAGAAACCATGCATTTTTTCAAGAAGAAAATTTTCCTAAAAGGTTTGTCGACATAAGGAGTAATATCGGTCAACAAACGACTTTTTTTCAATCGAGATTTTAGAAGCTCATATTTTGCTGCAAATACAACAGAAGCGGAAAATAAGACTTACGCCACCTGGTGGCCAAACCATTTCTTACAAAAATTAGAAATTATGTGCAAAGGATTTCCCATCAGGAGCTGTATGCGGTGCAGAAAGAATTTTTCAAATCGGAGATTTAGAAGCAGATATATATTGGGAAACGCAATTTACATTTACGCCCCCTAGCGGAAAGTCTATGAATTACTTGAAAATTTTGAAATTACATTAAAAACATGTCACACGGAAAACACTATCCAACAAAGAAGGAATTTTTTAAATCGGACTCCTAGAAGTAGAGATATTGACAAAAATAAGATGTACATCTACGCCCCCTGGCGGAGAAACTGTGTAATATTTTAAGAAGAAAATATTCCAAAAAGGTTCATCGGTGTGAGTGGCATCAGTCCACGAAATAATTTTTTCAATCGATATTTTAGAAGCTCCGATTTTATGGCAAATACATCAGAAGCAAAAATTAACACTTACGCCCCCTGGTGGCCATAGTATTCTTTACCAAAAATTTGAGATTACATGCAAAAGATTTTCCATCAGGAGATGTCTCCGCTGAAGAAAAAATTTCAAATCGGAGTTTTAGAAGAAGAGTTATCGAGGAAAAGGTAATTTACTTTTAGGCCCCCTAGCGGAAAATCTATGCGTAATTTGAAAAAAGTAACTATCTAAAACACTCTTCGATATAAATAGAATCGAAAGATATTTTTTTTCAATCGGATGTTTAAAAGCAAATATGTGGAATAAAACGCATTTTTGAGTTCGACATCATCTGCATTTACGCCCTCTACTGGCGAAATTGTACATCGTAAAAAAAAACGAAATAAAGGATCATCATTTGCATATTTCAAGCTTCCCAACGCAAAAAGAATTTTTCAAATCGGACTAATAGTTGCAGAGATATCGTGGGTACAGACGGACGGACAAATCGATAACAGAAGCACGATCATTTTTTACAAAAACGTGCTAAAAATTAGAGCAACTGAGCTCAGAGATTAGGGTGTTATATTTCTAACAGATTTGATTAGAATATAATGAGCATTTTGCTCTTCAGTTCGGTATTTAAGATGAAATCCCATCTTTCCCTTGAAGTTTCTTCTTCATTTATAGTCTAGTTTAAGAGGCAAGCACAAGACCATACGTGTAAAAGTTACAATACGTGTAAAATGGCATTTGAAAGCTGGTTTACGAAACATGCTAATCAATTTGTTCAGTGTTCGGGCACGTTAGCGTAACTGCCAGTGGGGTGTGGGATCTGATGATATCCGACAGAAGATTCCACATTGCATGTAACATAAATGACAATTAAAGCGGTGCCTTAAACAAATCGTATGTAACACGCTCAATACTAGTACTGTGTGCTTCAGGTACCATAAATATTAAAGTTCCGGGGCTTTTCTTCTTTAACAAAGGCATTTCCACTAGTAACTTCCGCTGTTTCTTCTCCATCAGGGCATCACAAAGCTCCTAAATCTAAATTTCAAATTTCGTATGGATAATTATAGTATTTTCGAGTTATAGCGACCCCTCCCACCCTTCACACACACACACACACACACTCGCACACTACCGTGCAAAGAGTCAAATTACAGAGTGATCCGTTTGGGTAAGGATCATCTAAAAAATGCTGCGGTATGGCTTGTAACAGATATAATAAGTCAGAAATTACTTTTATGGATGGGAGTTTGTTTAGGCCTCTACATGACCCCCTTTGCGGACTCGGCAGAGTTCATACCGGGTGCTCAATTCTTGCCACCTGTTTTCTAACACCTGCGGTGTGCAAACGCTGCAGTACAGAGGTAAAATTGGAGGAAAGATGGGAGTTTCCATGCGTTGTGGTAAGTGCGCACGCGCCAGAACGGCATGATAAGAGGGGAGTTTGATCAACGAGAAGAAGTTAAGGCTCAGCGAGACGTAACTAGCGCAGTCATCAGGGAAAACATGCAGTGCACAGAAGCCAACATACAGGCTAATCGGCTGATGCCGGAGCAGACTGCGCATGCGTATTTCTGTTGACTACAATCCTTTGGGTAAAGAACAATCAGCCGTCAGCCGAGCTACTCAGACTCACAGCACGTGATTGTAACCTTCTCGGTAGCATAATCACTTTGCAAATCGGATATGTTAGTTTGTTACGCTAACCGGGTTAGTTAAGGCTTTTATTTGTTCTTCAGTTTTTCAGAAATATTTTCAGTAATGCCAAATACTAGGGAATGTCTGCATTTTGTACGAATCCTTAGGCCTAACTGTAATATTTGCTGAAATTTAATTTAAATAGCAATGCTAATATTATTGCATATTTTTCTCACAAAAATAAGGGATGGGTAGGATATCAGAAAACAGCAACAACAAAAAACTGCTCTAAGCAAATAGTCATCAGATCGAAGGAAACCATCGTGGATCAAAGAAAAGCTTATTCCCCCCCCCCCTAACGTGTTTTGCTACTGAATGTTAACTTTCCCGCAGAGCATATTATCTCTTATGATGTGGTGGCGCTGTTGCCGCCTGTTTTACGTTATCTCTATGAGAGTTGACCGTTTGATGCGCTGCAGTCAGTGCTCACGTGCCTTCGCAGCATCGTGGCAAAAGTGAAAATGGCAGCGACAGTAGAGGTCTGCACGGGCCTTAATTTGGAAACCCCAGCCCGGCCCAAGCCCGCACGTCCAAGACCCGGTCCGTATATTTCTCCTGTTTCCAAGGCCCGGGCCGGCCCGTAAAATTTTAACAATTAATAAAACACGAATTTGACATCTGGTGCACTCGGTCATTCCACTCCAAGAGTTTTCGTTTTCTTAATTGCTACACGTATTCTGTTACAATAAACGTTAATTCGGAATATTTATGCGACTCTGTATAAGTCACGTGACGTCTGAGGAGGGGGGGTTATACTCAAAAATATTGCATGCAAGCGAGAATGTCCATGCCTTTCAAATTTTCTGGGTTTCCAAATTATCATTGCCTACCGCCGGACCCCGAATATCCTTGGGGATAAGGAGGGAAAGGGGGGGGGGTTAATTCGAAAAGTACGAAATATCCAGAATTGAGTCCGATCGTTCTACTTTACATTGTCTACAAGCACATACTCTCCGGAAGCGATTTTTTCGCGAAAAATTTTCGCTTTCTTAAACTCCATAATAAGCATGGAAGAGTATTTATCAGCAACACTGAACTGAGCATATGCTAAGAGAAAACAACGACAGACTGCCCAGCTAACCAGTGTCACAGAAGTTTTGAAAACGGCTGGGCTGGTATACCTAAGGGTTCATTTGCCATTTGCTGACTCCCTGAGAGTACAAATGGGGAAAACACGGCACAGATTTATACACAGAAGTAAGTTTCTCCCAGCCCATTTCTCCCGTGCCATTTAAGACAACTTAAAAGATTTTCACACATCTAGAGAACAAAGTGCCGCCAATCAGAACAATAAAAAAGATCGTCGGTGAACGGGTGGCTCGGTTTATAAATGCTGCAGTTAATATCCTGCCCTGAAGCACGAGAGGAGGGTGGAAGTTAGAGAGAGAGAAGGGATCACATTCACGTTGAAAAACTAAGGGAGCTGACTCACTCCAATTGTTTTGTAGGAGGGGAGGATGTCGTAAAACTTCTATTTTTTCCATCAGCTGAAATTATTCAATCTTATCCTGCTGCTGTATGTTGTGAGATTTCCAAACGAGAAAGGCACCGTACAGCGATTGTTTTGCTCATAAAAAAAAAAAACCCTGCTCGACCCGTGTCTGTTTTACATTAAATATTGAAGGCCCGGGCCTGGCCCGGTTTCCCAACTTCACATCGGAAGAAATAAAAATGTGCATTTCTGTTGAAATCTAGAAGTCAATTCTTTTTTTTTTTTTTTCCTTGCTATTACAATATGAGAAAGTAAAAATGAAGGGAAGGGATCATGACTGCAGGAAGAAAAGACCTGATTTTAAATACCTTATTTTCCAAGGATGGAGGACAAAGTGGAAGAGAGAAAGGGCCCAAAGCCGATATAGTGCGAGGGCTCCGGTAATTATAAATCCGCCACTGTATGAGTATCACAGTATTTTTATTTTTTTGCCTCGCTTTGAGGAAGAAAATCAAACAAAAGCACTTTAGTTCTTGATCTCAAAAGCGAATGTCCTTAATCAACCTCAGCATTTTGGAAGCCATTGAATAGTTATTAATCCTCGTCCCCGGAGTATATGGTATTATTCTTATCTATCATATCTGGGCATTATTATCTATTATCTAGGGTATTATTACATAGAGCATATCGTTCCGGGTTCTAAGTAGTTAGTAATCATTTCCATACTTTCCGTTTAATTATCCCACGATATTTTTTTTAATTTTGATTGGGGGTTGTAACGACCACCGTGAGCAACTCAATGGGCTACATGTATAAGCAGTCGCTTATTCCTAATTTAGACCCCTCCTTTGGCGGCGCAGTGGCCTAAGCGCTGGCTTCTTAGGTTGAATTCCATCTGACATCTATCAGCGGAGACAGCGTGATCAACCTATCCGCACCCTGGGGACCATGTGATTAGAGGAGCTAGCTTCTGATCATTTATTCCAGGTGAGTCATGATTGGTGTCTTTGTCCGATGGTGCTGCCTCTGTTCCTCCCCTGGAACTAGTGGCCCTAAATTGGGACTGGTGACTGCGTCTAGCCTTGAGAGTTGTTCATGGTGATCGCTACACCCCGACACAATAAATCTATGCTGTCCCGGCCGCTCAGTGGTCTAAGCGCTGACTTATGGCCGTTCGTTTAAGTGGGTCCGAGTTCGAATCCCGACGAAACATGGATGGCGTGCGTGTTTGTCTTAAGGCACTGGATGTCCCCCTTCCCTGGAACCAGTGGCTCGAGATTAAAGACGGGCCTATAGCACATTGAGTTGCTCACGGTGATCATTAAACTTTCAGTTGAAAAAAAAATCTATATTTACGCCACCTAAAAAGAAAATTATACACTAGAAAAAGTACAAACTGTTGAACATGCCTAAATATATCTTACATGAAAAAGAGTTTCTTCATTCTAATTTCTACAAGCGATGTCACTGCATGCAAAAACGGACTGGCACCCAAAGGGTTAATACGAAAGTTAAAAAGTAATTTTTAATTGCCCCGGTGGCAGAGGAGTTTGAGGCACGGACTTCGGATCTCCAAGCTGGGTTGTGGTTCGAGTCACACTGCGCACTGAAGGAACGTTCGGGGGAGATGGCTGTTAACGACCACTGTGAACAACTCAGTGGGTTATAAGCAATCGTCCGTCCCTAATTTAGCGACATTGGCTTCAGAGAAGGGAGAGAGCCAGTGATATAAAACAAGCACATCTATGCCTCACGGGATTCGAACCCGGACTCATCTCTGACGAATGATCATAAGCCAGTGCTTAGACCACTGCGTCACCGGGGGTGGGGGAGCGCATAGGCGTTTGCCCGATCTTCCACATTCTGGTGCCCACCATTTCAACTGCTGCCCAGTGGCGGCTCGTGGTGTAAAATGCTGGTGAGGCGAACGGTCTTGATGTAAATGTAAAACAGTAACACATATGTTATTGAAAAATATATAAATTCGTATAACGTTATAGGAACATATATATATATCAGTGGCGTAGCCGGGGGTCGTGGTTTGCACCCCCTAAGTAGGCGAGACAGTTAGCTTTTTCTAAGCACGTTTTATAGATAATTTCCCTATTTAAATTCATTGATTTTTACATAACTTACAATGTAATACAAATAATTACATTGATACATAATATCAATGCAATTTCTTGATAATAGAACAGAAAGTAAAGCAAAGCAGCCAAAGAAGTTGCTTTATTAACTTTTTATTAAAACAACTATAATTTATTGCATTTTCTTCATTTTATTAAATTAGCTTCGTTTTGTATTAATGTCCAAGATGTGCGTACGTACAATAGAGAAATATTTGTCGAAGCGCCCCCCCCCCAAATTGTTACATGTACTTATACACAGTTATACAGCATAAATGCAGAACCCCGCCCCACCCTCAAAAAGTTTCATGTCAAAGGCAGTATCACCCATCGGATATCTTTGAAGTCCTGGGTTCGAGTCGGCTGAATCATTAAAATCTACTGAGATTCGGAAGTCTCGTTAAGCCATTGGTCTCGGTTAGGCGCCTTGTTATAAACAGCTGTAAACCCCATCCCTTAGGGCTTCAGCCCATGCCATTTAGCCCTTATATACAAATATTATTCAACAGTAATGGAATAAAATTATAGAAATATATGAAACACGGCGTGGGAGTCTTTCTTCACGAAAAATCCAAAAATATTAGAGGGAAAATGTGCATATACCACTATATATATATGTGTGTGTGTGTGTAATATACGCTACTTTTGCAACAATATTTTTATGAAAACAATTATTCGATAATTTTACAACAAAGAAAAGAAATATTTCACCTGTATTCTTTTATGTAATACACTTGAGCGAAAATACGCAATTTGTGCGGTTTCTTTAGCTAGTCAATGCGTCACTCACATCCCAACGCCAGTCGGAGATCCACTTCTTAAAAATTCAAAGTAAATCATTTGAATAGAAATTGTTTTCTTACGAAATGTTTCTTGAGCTTGAATAAAAGTCACAGTTCGATTGGCATATTAGTGAAGGTGCATTTAGCACGGGTCATAGACTGAAGTCCAGGCTCGTGACAATTATTAGCTTCGTTTTGTATTAATGTCCAGGAGAAGTCAAGGAAGCACATTTCTATATAAAAAAAGTATTAGGTAATTTAAACCTGGAATTAAAAACAGAGGAATGCGATATTAATTTGCTTTGGTCTCGAACAGAATGCTTTCAGTTTATGTTTTATAAATAAGTTCAATTCTGCGATCCTTTTTGGCTGCAAATTTGTCTATGATCAGATCATAAAATGGTTGAGTGGACATTAGATGGTTCAGCAATTCTTTCTCGATTGAAATTTTAGCGAGTGAAGACAAACGATCTTGTGCCGTTGTATTACGGAGGTAAGTCTTAATTCTCTTCAAACAAGAAAAACTCCTTTCAGCAGAAGAACTTGTTGATGCCAGTGTCAATACAAGAGAAAATAATTTGTAGGCTTCTGGTAACACATCTTTCAGCTCGTTTTCTTTCATTGTTTTCAAGGTTTTCTGAACACCGAGTTCCCTGAAGTTGTGATCATTATATAAAAAATCTAATTCGTTTTTTAGTCGTTGTGTGTCTGTAAAAATGTTTGGATAAATTTTTTTTGAGAGTGTTAAGGGCACTGGATGGAAATGACTCTGAATAACTATGGTATTTTGAGCTGTCAACTAGCTGCAGAAACTCCAAGCTTTCCCATATCTTCAAATCTGGTATTTATTTGGACTATTATGCTGTCAACGATTTCGTAAAACAAAATTTTGTAATAGTTTTCCACTTCTTCTTCAGTCAAATGTTTCTTTTGGCGACATTTAGGACCTCCACTCAAACTAATTGATTCACTGAAATGTTTCAAGTAAGTGGTTACATTCCTTTTCTTATTTATTCGTTCGCAACATTGTTTAATTTGTTTTTGGCAATAACTGATATCTAAAGTCTTTTTTTGTAAAACATCAAATAATACATCCGTAATTCCAAAAATGTCATCAAAAATCAGTGATAAAAAAGCAAATTCAAAATTAGTGAAATTTTTCAAATATCCTATGGCTCCGTTGATTGATTCTGCCGTTGATTCCGGGTCATTCATTATGTTTTCAAACACATTCTTTAGTTTGTCCCATTCGCTTACAATTAAACGCAAAATGTGTGAAAGTGATGCCCAACGTGTTTCCGCTATTTGAGGAATCCGTTTCCCAACAACTGAATCTGCTACGTGGGTTCTCTTGGCAGATTTATGAAAAAATGAGGGCATGCTGGATACAGTTGCGAAATATATGCGACAATTTACAATACTTTTGCACCCCTGTTGTAGGACAAGGTTAAGGCGGTGGGCGAAACAGTGGGTAAACAAAGCTTGCGGGGCTTCTACCTTGACTCTTTTCTGCAGACCGCTCAACTCTCCAGCCATAACGCTTGCACCATCATAACACTGGCCTACTAACTTTGATTTAAAATCAAACTCCTCCAAAACCGATGCTAGCAGATCATACAGTGCCACAGCAGTCCTGTCAGTGCTGATATCATAAAAACCAAGGAAGCGCTCAACTACTTCACAATTTGAGTCCAATATGTATCTGACAATTATTGAACACTGTGATTTTTGAGTAATATCAGTTGTATCATCAACTTGCACTGAAAAAAATTTTGACTCATTAATTTCGCTTTTAACACATTCGTTTATATATTCATGAATACACTCCATTAAATCATTCTGTATCGTTTTAGATTGTCCAGAAAATAAGCTTCGTATTTCTTCAAAATGTGCTTTTAATTCTGGGGTGCTCCTACGAAGTAACAAATGGAACATCTCCTTGAAATTACCTTTATTTAATGAGGAAATAGATTCATCATGTCCTCGAAAAGGCAGTTCTTGCTTGCTTAGAACGACAACTAAATCGATTATATGTTCCATAAAAAGCCTATTTAGTCTGACCTTTTCATTAAACTTAGCTTTATGAAGAGCAGCATTTTCTTTGAGCATATCAGAAATAGTGTTTATATTTTTTTCCATCCGTTTCAGACCTACGTGATTAGTTATATGCTCTTTAGAGCTTTCGTGCAATTTTGCACTACGAGAAAAGTTTTTCAGATCAAAATAACCCGTTGTATTCCACACATTTTCCTTATTGCTCAAAAGTAAACATGGCCAGCAAAAGAGAGTTTGCTTGTAATAGCTACCAGAAAGCCAGGGGAAAATCTCGTACCATGATTTATTGAAAGACCTAAGAAACGATTTGCCGCACTTCTTATCTTTAGATATTGAACTTATTACAGGTGTCGGTCTTCCAGATATGAGAACATCCCTTTTATTATAATCTTTCCAATGTTTAAAAGGAATTTCTTCCAGAACACAAATCACGTCGTTTATTGGGCCATTCATATTTTCCAACCCAAATCAAAATATGCTGTTTAGTAACAATAACAAAATAAAAAGAAGAAAAACTCAACATTACTATGAACTAGCCAACACCCACGCAAAAGAGAGGATTGAAAACACACTACAAAAAGTTAGACTCAAATATACTCTGACGAATAGTTAAAGCTACGTAGAAATCATCCTACTTCAAAGCATAGAGAGGCGAACGGCGTCATCGCCTGTAAAACCACTTTTTACCAAGGTCATCTGCTCATTTTCCCGCGCCCATTGGATACACAATCCTTTGGGTTCTCCAATAACAGCAGAGATGCGATTCCAGTTTAAGCGAAATGGAGGGTCGCCTCAGAAATTTCCTTTCTCTTACTGGAAGTCCGGCACCTCCTTAGGTAGACCTCGGACCGTGGGGGTGGGGGTTCACTCTGTAGGGCTCTTCTCTGATCCCCAGTTCCCAAAACCGGCTTCTCATCGAGACGATTCAGCCGGTCGCCTCTAAGCGCTTAAAACATGCAGCTGCTTTGCAAAAATAATGATTCATTCCTCTTCTTGAAAGCCTTTTTTTAACCTAATTCATGAATCACAATGTAAATTTCAGTGTTTCATTTATCCTGCAAAGTTCTTATATCTTCGTTACTGACCGAAGTTTTTTTTTTTTTCACTTCTCATTCTGCGGAATTTCAGGTGAGGCGGCGCCTCACTTGCCTCATCTGACGGGCCGCCACTGCTGCTGCCACCCCTGGTAACGAAAGCCGATGCAAACTCTTGGTAGCATCAGATGGGCTCCGCGGGCCTCGTGTGGGTATAAAAAGAATTTCTTAGTTAAAGAATCGGCGAAAAGTTAGCAAGTATTTCAAGTGAAACCCACTAATGAGAGATCCAAGAGGACGACCTCAAAAAATATGAAAAATCCTTCACTGGAATCAGTGACTCTAAATTAGGGATGGTCGACTGCTTATAGCCCATTGAGTTGCTCACGGTGGTTGTTAAACCCCCAATAAAAAAAAATATGAAAAATGATCTAACACAACTGTATGTAAAGAGTAGCTGGCCCACAGTAGTACGGACAGAGTACAATGGAGGAAGATTCTGTTGCATTCACGAATCTTGATGACTCATTGAGCTAAAGAAGATGAAGTAAAATAGTGTTTTTACTGGAAAATACCGGCCGAATCAGATTCAGAAAGCGTGCCCTTCTTGTCGTTCTACAGACGAGTAAAATTTGTCCTAACATCCTGTTCCACGTCAGTAGAATTTGTCTCGGCATCAGAGAAAAAGCCTTAACGTTACAAACAGCATAATCCGATTACAACGCTGAACTTGGAGAACTCGACATCTAAGCAATGGAAACCTCTCCCGCGGCCGTTGCAACAGAATCAGAACAGCGTCCTTGGCGCATACCTTCGGAATATTTGTTTCTTTCATTGGGTTGTTACGTATATTAACTGTCAAATGCTATTTTTGTTGTCAGGGTCTAAAACGTGATTATGTATTAAATCTTGATCCACGCACCTGAAACTCTGGCTCTTAATCCTCTCCCCCCCCCCCCGAATATTTCTATTATGAACACGTCGCAGTAAATAACATTGTTATATATAGGATCCGCGTGTGACTCGCATGCGTCTGATTTAATGCATAGGAAATGCTAGCCATTCAAAAGGAAATCGCACACCAATTCAAGACTTCTATCGTATATCTAATGCCGCACTTCAATCACATTCTTTTACTTAGCGATTAAACGCATCAGTAAATCGCCCGCTACCAAACAATAAAGACAATCGATTCAACATGCAGAAGCTTTCGGCATGTTATCACCGACAAGGAAGCGCGCGCTACATTTGGGATAAATATATAATGCATAAAGCACGTTTAAAGGGCGGTTATTCGTAGCTGGATGCGTAGGAAGTAGCTTGTTTTTCTTAGGGTCACTACCAAGACTCTTTACTAATATATAAATTCAACAGCCGATACAAAATAGCTTAAGTGATATCATCAGCCGATAAATATCGTTATTTTTTTTCAAAAAAAAAAAAAAAAAAAGACGAGTCCTTAGTTTCAGTGATGTGTCCTCGGCCAGACAATACAGTGACATTAGCTATCTTCTAAATTCAGTGGTACGCAGAAAAGAATCATATAGCATCAGAAAAAGAAGAAATAAAAAAAAAACATATTTAGACCGTAACAGTAGTTTTTCTCTAACACCTTATGAAGCTATATCCAGAAGGTTTACAAACATTTCTACTTGGTATTGTAACTAACTGTATAGTTTGTGCTGTTCATTATGTGAATCGCACTATAAAATGACGTATTTGACTTTAGGGGTATAAATAAGGCATTATTATTATTATTATTATTATTATTATTCCTATTTTTCTCACCTACAACAATGGCATCTTGAACATGTGCTCCTGTCAGTACGGAAATAGTGTGATTATTAAAATATAAAAATAGTAGTAATATGTGAAACGTGTGGAGAATCACTACGAGGCAATGCTGATAAGTTCTCGGCCTCACCAAGCAGGAAATGGGATAGAGCCATGAAACTTACAGACTATTTCACATATTCACCCCGAAGTTCAACACACTTGGCACAGCACTTCTATAATTTCTTTAACCCTTCCAAAAAACATTCTGAAGTCCGATCACTCAAATATTGCTCTGCTGCTGATATCACCTCCGAATCATTCAAAAATTGCTTCCCTTTCAAACTTTTTTTAAGGTTTGGGAACAGGTAATAGTCCGATGGAGCATGGTCTATGCACTTAAACCCCAGATCCCTCAAAGCATCCATTGTCTTGCCAGCCTTGTGAGCTGGTGCATTGCCCTGCAAAAGGAGAACACCTTTAAGCAGTTTTCGTCGCTTTCTTTCCCATCAAAGCCTCCTTAAATCGGTACAAAAAGTTGGAATAGCATTCAGCATTTACTGTTTGGCTCTTCGGCAGATGGTCAGTCAGTAAAACGCCTTTCGAATCCCCAAAAAGCGTTGCCATGACTTTTTCTGCAGACCTTTGTGTCTTGAATTTCTTTGGCCATCACTATGATCCAGAGACGAAACAACACTCCTGCAGGGAGTGTTGTTTCGTCTCTGGATCATAGTGATGTAACCATATTTCATAAAAAATGGCAAGTCGCTGCAAAACATTATCACCAGATCGCTCAAAATGCTGCAAAACAGATTTGAAAGTGTCCGCTCGTTTTCGTTTCTCATCGGCGTTCAAACACCTGGGCACCCACTTTGCTGATATCTTCTGCATATCCAAGTGCTTATGAATTATAAATCCAACACGTTCCCTGGATATCTCCAGTGTCTCAGCTATTCTTTTAGCCGAGATTCGCCAATCTGACAAAATCAAGTCATGAAAACGATCAACAATTTCGGGAGTTTTCACTGTTGAAGGCCTCCCAGATCTAGCTGCATCTTCGGTCTCAAAGTCTCCACGCTGACAGTTGGCACACCATTTCTTCACGGTGGAATATGAAGGGCACTTGTCACTTAATGTTTGCGTCATACATTCATAGATTTACTTTGCAGTGTTCTTCTGCAGGAGCAGAAATTTCACGACAGCCCGGAGTTCCACGTTCGAAAATTCAACACTTTGCATTGACATTGACATGATTTAGTTCAGGATGTCAAACATCCGCAAAAAAAAAAAAAAAAAAAAGATATTAGTCTAAAAATTGGCACTTTACAATACAAAAGAACACTCTTTTGAGCTGCAGTGACAAAATAATGCTACAATTACAGGAAGTGGGTTAGGCCGAAAACTTTTCAGCATCCCCTCGTATTTCCTGGATTTAGGGCCTTGCGCGCTGCAGGCAGGGGTTATTGTGAAGGCGAGCAAAAAATCAAGAACAAGAGAGGGGAAAATCAGGAAATATACAAATCGTTGAAATCAAATTAAAAAGGTAACAATTTAAAAAATATGTATTATTAATTTTACCGATTACATATGTACACACACACACACACACACACATCGCCAAGAAAGATCTAAGATATTGAAATGAGATTTATAGGGTACATTACTTATGATACAAGACATAAGTCATGTGGAATGCACAATACTCAGTACTTTTTGTACCCACCATGAGCGGCGAGAACGACTCGTATACGGCGTAGCATCTACTGGAAGAGGTTCTGGTTGCCACATTGCGGAAGATCATTTCATGCTGTCTCGATTCGTATCCACAGTTTACTTTGGGAAACTGGCGGCGAAGCCTGACAGGCCAGATGTCGAGTGACCATATTCCACACTTGTGTTCAATGGGTGACAAATCAAGCGACCGTGCTGGCCAATGAAGACGTGCCACATGTCGGGCATTCAGAAGCTGTAAGACATTCCGCACCACGTTGCTCTGTTGAAAGACGGCACCGGATACCGTCTGCAGATGTGGCAGCACTTCGGCCTCCACAACATCCGCGCGATGTACGGATGGCTGGTCATGATTCCTGTAATGCGTAGGAGACGGGAAAGTGAATGGGACTCAACAGCACCCAACACCAGAACGCCCGGTTTCGTGCCCGTATGACGCTGCATAATGCATTCCTTCAGGAACCGTTCACCACGGTGTCGTCGTAATTAGGCTAAACCGCGACTCGTCGGGAAACACTAAGCTATGACATTCATCACGCCAGTGTCTCTGTTCTTTGCCCGATTGCAGCCGCTAACGTGGTTTAAGATCATGGGAAGTCGAAGAAACGGACGGCGAACAACGAGGCCTCTGTGAGACAGAGTTTCAGAGAACCCTTGATATGATACAGACCTCCACTGCTCTGCTAGTCCTCGGGATGTGGCTGTTCGGTCTGCCAACGCCATACGGTACAGATTATTGTTTCCCCCGTGCATTCGTCCATAGCTGGGCTCCAGACCCCTCACGTTGGTGCATCAGACCTTTCTCTTCCCACTACTATATTCGCATCATTGCACTCGCGTTTCATCCAATACGAACCTAGCTCAAAGTCCGTCAGTTGTATGTACGGGTCCCATCTGCTGCGTCGAGGCATACTCAGTTACTACCACTACCTTACTGCCACAATTCCCGTGATTCAGTTATGGCAACTAGCCCTGTGCGTTATCCTTTTATACCTTCTGTTACGGGCATAATCATTAGCATTAGCATATACCTACCGTGACGGGCACAAATCATTAGCATGTGCGCAGCGATTGTAATCATGTTCGCCTCCTCACGTGACATACCCATCCTACGAATTTCAGTCCGATCGCACACTTTTTTTCCTGGTGTTGCGTTTTTTCCTGGTGTTGCGTTTTCAATAAACAGCAGTGCATTTAAAACATATTTGTTTTTGCCATCGAAACCACATTATCGCTTTTTAAAGTTTAATTTCTCTAAAAATGCATGGTTTCCCATTGCTTGAAGACTCTACTTGCTATATCAACAGACAAAATGGGCAAGTATTTTCCCTTTTGTTAAAAAGAAATTAAAGTTCAAAACCAGAGCTCCAACTCTCCGTCGTCGTCTTCTGTTCCCTGTAAAGTTGTTTTCTTCACACAGTGTGACAGCGTAGCATTTTTTAACATTAATGTTGCTTTAAAGAAAGGAAAAATTCGTACTCTGTTCCTTAATACAGCAAGAAATGGCTAAGGAAAGGAAAAACACACCTTTTAAGCGAAATTAGGTGTCAACGGTACAGCATTGTTTACTCTGCCGTAAAAACAACTTTACGTGTCACGGTAATGGCCCAGATTTTTTTTCTTTTTTGATTGGAGGTTTAACGACCATCGTGAGCAACTCAATGGGCAGTCGTCCGTCCCTGATTTAGGGTCACTGGTTCCAGGGAAGGGAGAGAGCCAGTGCCGTAAGACAAACACAACATCCATGCCTCACCGGGATTCGAACCCGGACCCCTTTCGGACGAATATCAGAGGCCATCGCTTGTGGCTCAGATTCCATCACAGACAGATTAAATACAGATTCTTAAATTTAATTTCACTTTAATAAAGCGCAAGGGGGCAAAAACATTGATCAACTGTTTTTTTTTTTGTTGTTGTTGACGGTTTAACGATCACCATGGGCTATAAGCAGTCGCTGTCCTTACATTACAGCCACTGGTTCCAGGGAAGAGAAAAAGCAGTGCCGTAAGACAAACATGCCACACATCCATGCCCCACCAAGATTCGAACCCGGACCCACTTAGACGAACGATCATAAGCCAGCTCTTAGACCACTGCGCCACCAGGGAGGCCCGACTGGTTTTGAAGATGATGCTGTTAAACAACATGCGTTTAATTAAAAAAACGTTCTTAAGAAATACAAAGTCGCGCTTTTTCATTATCACCGAAGGTATTAAAATTGACGATCATGATCAGAAAAATACAAAAAAAAAAAAAAAGAACATAACCAGGAAGAGGAGTGACAAAAAAAAAAAAAAAAAAAAGAAAGAAAGAAAGAAACGCAGCTTTGTCAGAAAATTCGAAATTCCGAAATCACGGAATATTCTGATCCCTGCTAGGACAATCAATTTTGGCCAGAAAGCGGCATGCAGAAGTCCAAAAAATATCGAAAAAGAAAAAGCAACGACTATCCCGTAAGGAAAATTCGTAGCACTTGGTGTGTGTCTTTACTTGGTGTGTAACACAAAGTAAAGAGGAAAAAAAATTACAAATGATTAAAATTCCACAAAAACCAAGTGTTTCCTCAAAAAAAAAAAAAATAATAATAAAATAATAAAATAAAATAAAATAAATTAAATAAATAAGTAAATAACCAGGATTCTCAGCACTGGGTTCGAAAAGTGGACATAATTCAATTAAATCTGGCAGCTACGATGTACATTTTTTTTCCAGTCAGTGGCAAAAATAAGAAACGTGTTTAATACTTATTTATTTTTTGTATAGGGGTTTAATAACCACTGTGAGCAACTCGATGGGCTATAAGCAGTCAGCCGTCCCTAATTTAGGGTCACTGGTTTCAGGGAAAGGAGATAGCCAGCGCCTTAAACAAACACAACATACATGCCTCACAGGGATTTGAACCCGGACCCATCTCGGAAGAATGGTCAGAAGCCAACGCTTAAACTATTGACACTTTGAAACTCTGGAACGCCGCCAGCAACTCAGAACTGGGGGTAGGGGTGGGGGACCGCAAACATTTTGAGGTATTTGGCAGAAATTTGGCCAGCGTTTATGTAGATTTTACCCGACGCCGCTGATGTTCTTTCGAGTAAAATAAAAAGTTCTAGGTGCATACTGTACGTTGTATTTATTCAATGCATGAAATATGGGAACCACGGATGTAAACCTCCACAGGTTTTAACAAGCTACTAGTCGTAGTTATAGCTCACTTACGCCTCTATTTTTATTTTTGCTGTCATAAGGCTGGTTATGAATTCTGGTTGATAACCTGACAAGTAATCTCTCTCTCTCTCTCTCTCTCTCTCTCTCTTACTTTTTTAAACTATAATCACGGAAATGGTGTCTTTCTTGCACTCTCTTAGGCATCGCTCAGAGGAAGGGTTCCCACCAGTTCACAGAATAGTACAAAACAAAATTTAACAAGAAATTTAATAAAAATTCATTTAACAAAAAATCCAGGGTCAAATATTCTAATCTTCCTGTGCTGCATCTTCGTTATTTAGGCTCAATTTTCCACATACCAAATGTGTCTTACAAACTCAAGAACGCCCTCAAGAAGATGAACTACGGCGTCGGAATAAGGTCTCCTGCATCTTTATACATATATTATGTTAAAGAGAAATACTGAAAAACCAGCTGTTTCCAGCGAAACAGGTGTTTATGCGATCCCCCTACAGAATCTGGACAGCTCTAAACGATACTACATTGGAATGACCAAGCGTTCGTTTGGAATCAGAGTCAACGAACATAAAAGGGACACAAAATACGGTAAAGTAGCCACGGCCATATCCAGAGAAGTCAAATTCAAGTCCGCTACTCCTATGTGGGATGATATAAAGAAATTAGCTACCTACTCTACCCCTAAATGTACAGCCATTCGGGAAACCTTGGAGATCATTATCAGCAGCGATACTTACAATGATAGCATCTCCCTCGAGTTGCCATGAATTTGGAAACCAGTTCAAGTAACGCCTTCTCCCTACGAGGATACCGCGTGCACAATCAACCGACGTGATACCTCGTATCTTTAAATGAATATAACGCCATATCTATTTATTGTCAAGTATCCACCTTCAAATTGTTAAAGCATTCAATTATTCAGTTTGCAGTTCCTGTCTAACTTCCTTTAAAAAGCCATCTGGTTAATGTGCAAAAGCTTGGAAACGTTTATGTATATATTCCTACAGCGATAAATCGGATTACTAGTATAGTGTTACTAATTTCTAAACAAGAAAGATGACACCGAATTTTCGGGTGTAATAAGCACGTCTTTTGAATCCGTTCTGACGCAAATTAAATTTATCAAAGCTACTCAAAGTCAATGGAACCGGTACGGAAAACAATAATATCTGACGGAAGAAAGAAAGATTTTCAATAGGGTTTCTAATCCCTCAGATATTGCTGTAAACGGAATCGTGAGCTTACCCCTTCTGGTTGCAGACTTGTGCGTTAAGGAAGACATTAATTTATATGAGAAACATTTTTCACCGGAAACGTTCTCCAACACAGAAAGAAATTTTCAAATCGGACTCTTAGAAACAGAGATATCGACAAAATAAGATGTGACTTAACGCCCCCTGGTGGGAAAACCATGCATTATTTTAGGAAGAAAGTATTCTCAAAAGGTTTTTCCATATGAGCGGTATCGGTCGAAGTAAAAAAAATTAGTCGAGTTTTCAGGAGCCCAGATTTTGCAACAAATACTTCAGAAGTAAAAATTAACACTTATGACCCCTGGTGGCTAAACCATTCTTTACCAAACATTAGAAATTATGTGAAAAATATTTTCCATCACGTCTTGTATGCGATATAGGAAGAATTTTTCAAATCAGATCTTTAGGAGCAGAAATGACGCAGAAAACGCAATTTACCCTTGTGCCCCCTAGCGCAAAGTCTATGATTTACTTGAAAATTTTGAATTTATAGGAAAAACATTTCGCATCGGAAACATTAGCCAACAAAGAAGGAATTTTTCAAATCGGACTCCTTGATGTAGAGATATTGACAACCATGCATTATTTCAAGAAGAAAATGTTCCTAAAAGGTTTGTCGACATGAGTAGTGGCGGTCAACAAACGACTTTTTTTTTCAATCGAGATTTTAGGAGCTCATATTTTGCTGCAAATACATCAGAAGCGGAAATTAAGACTTACGCCACCAGGTGGCCAAACCATTTCTTACAAAAATTTGAAATTATGTGCAAAGGATTTCCCATCAGGAGCTGTATCCGGTGCAGAAAGATTTTTTTAAATCAGAGTTTTCGAAGCAGAGATATAGGGGGAAGCAATTGACCTTTACGCCCCTTGGCGGAAAGTCTATGAATTACTTGAAAATTTTGAAATTATACGAAAAACATGTCACACTGGAGACACTATCCAACAAAGAAGGAATTTTTCGAATCGGACTCCTAGAAATAGAGATATTGACAAAAATAAGATATACATCTACGCCCCCTGGCATAGAAACCATGCATTATTCTAAGAAGAAAATGTTTTTAAAAGGTTTGTCGACACGAGTACTATCAGTCTACAAACGACATTTTTTTCAATCAAGAATTTAGAAGCTCATATTTTGCTGCAAATACATCAGAAGTGGAAATTAAGATTTACGCCCTCTGGTGGCCAAACCATTTTTTACAAAAATTAGAAATTATGTGCAAACGATTTAGCATCAGGAGCTGTATCCGGTGTAGAAAGAATTTTTAAATCGGAAATTTAGAAGCGGAGATATAGGGGGAAACGCAATTTACCTCTACGCCCCCTAGCGGAAAGTCTATGAATTGCTTGAAAATTTCGAAATTATATGAAAAAAATGTTACACTGAAAACACTATCCAACAAAGAAGAAATTTTTCAAATCGGCCTCCTAGAAGTAGAGATATTGACGAAAATAAGATATACATCCACACCCCCTGGCAGAGGAACTATGGAATATTTTAAGAAGAAAATATTCCAAAAAGGTTTATCTATATGAGTGGCATCAGTCCACAAAAGAATTTTTTCAATCGATATTTTAGAATCTCAGATTTTATGGCAAATACATCAGAAGCAAAAATGAACACTTACGCTCCCTGGTGGCCAAAGTATTCTTTACCAAAAATTTGAAATTATATGCAAAAGATTTTCCATCAGGAGGTGTATCCGCTGAAGAAAAAAATTCAAATCGGAGTTTTAGAAGAATAGTTATCGGGGAAAATGTAATTTACTTTTAGGCCCCCTAGCAGAAAATCTATGCGTAATTTGAAAAAGTAACTATATCTAAAATACTCTTTGACATAAATGGAATCGAAAGATAAAAGAATTTTTTCAATCGGATGGTTAGAAGCAAATATGTGGAATAAAATGTATATTTGAATTCGACATCATCTGCATTTACACTCTCCAACGGCAAAATTGTACATCATAAAAAAAAAAAAAAACGAAATAAAGGATCATCATTCGCATATTTCAAGCTTCCCAATGCAAAAAGAATTTTTCAAATTGGACTAATAGTTGCAGAGATATCGTGGGGACGGACGGACAAACCGGTAACATAAGCACGATCTTTTTTTACAAAAGACGTGCTAAACATTCATTTTGTATAACAAAATTTCTGTAAATTCAATCATTCACAAATATTTATCCAAATTCTCTAAAATCTTAGATGATTTTTTAGAACTCACAATGTGTTCTAACTTCTTAAATATTTGGGGGAGAGGGGGTGCTGAAGGGTGGGCTCAGAGAAAAGTTGCAACTTTCTCTGAGCCCATCTAGGTGGACTTCATAGCCCACCCGCAGTGTCACGCATGCCACAGCTTAAAAATCCGAAAAATTAATACCACAGTGAGGCCTGCATAGGCCCAAGGTATCAGGTTCAGTTACAAGAGTTTCAGGAATTATATCAGTTGTAGAAATAATTATTGGGTGTGTGTGAAATGTCTTCAGTTTCCACATCTGTGCAATCTTTGCAGCCAATTTCACATATTTGTAGATTTTTGTCACATAGATAGTCTGAATAAATACAGTCCAAGGGTACTACTACATCAATAACGAATACTTCCTTTTTTGTCATACAGCATTATGTCTGGATGACTTGCAGAGACGGTCAAGTGTGTTTTGATCCCAAGGTCCTAATATAATTTGTTTTGGTTGTAATCTAGTACTTTGACAGATTGATACTTATGGTAACATTCTTCTGACAAATGTAATAATTTGTGTTTTAACGACCGCCTTGAGCAGCTTGATGAACTGTAAGCAGAGCAGTTTCCTGTCCCCTATTGAGGGCCACTGGTTCCAGGGAAGAGATCCAGTGCAGCAAGACAAACACAACATCCATACCTCACTGAAATTCAAACCAGAACTCATCTCAGACAAATGATCAAAAGTCAGCACTTAGACCACTTCACTACGGAGATGGCTCTTTTGACACTGAGGAGCCTGCATGTCTACATTAATTTTTATTTACAGGGAATTTACTATTTTGTACATTTTGCACGTATGATGGTTCATCTTTGTGGAATATTCTCCATCAGTTTTTTTGTAAATATCAGCCGATATGTTCCGTTCTTCGTTCTTCAAGGCAATGGCCTGTCCAGCTTTGTTTCCTGAGCAACCTCTTCTTCCAGGCACCCGATGATCCATTTCGTCCTAGAGATTCTCTATAGGGTTCTGGTCCGGATTCTGGGTAGGCCAGTGCAACATTTCGAGGCCCATGTCCCAAACAAATAAGCATACGTAACAACGCAAGCAGTATGACATGGTGTGATGTCCTACTGACAGAGCTTTGGGCCTTCCCTAAAGTACTGCCACAATGTTGGTAGTGCATAATTGCTCAGGACAATTAGGTAGAACTCATCATTCATGGTACTGTCCATAACGAATAATAGGCCCAAGTTGAACCTCCGAAAAAAGCCACATATCATCACACTG
The DNA here is from genome assembly GCA_039090855.1 of Macrothele yani. Taxonomy (NCBI): domain Eukaryota; kingdom Metazoa; phylum Arthropoda; class Arachnida; order Araneae; family Macrothelidae; genus Macrothele; species Macrothele yani. The sequence continues at coordinate 138,335,936 of CM077002.1, forward strand.
CCTTCACCAAACTTATTTTGGATTGAAGGTTAATGATCACCATGAGCAACTCGATGGGCTATAAGCAGTCACCCGTCCCTAATTTAGGGCCACTGGTTCCAGGGAAGGGAGAGAGCCAGCGCCGTAAGACAAACACAACATCCATGCCTCACCGGGATTCGAACCAGGACCCAATTTGAACGAATGGTCATAAGCCATCGCTTACTGCACCATCGGGGTGGCACACCAAACTTCACTGATGGAAAAATAAAAGTTTGGAAGCCACCTTTCTCCCAACAGCAGTCACACTCAGTGATGACCATTAGACTGGCTGACTGTGCACTGCAACTAGTAAGTCCAAAGCACAGTTTTCCATTGTTCTACATCCCAAGATCGACGTTTTGTATAGCATGTTAATTGGTGTGTGGCATTAGTCAAAGTGATTCGGGGAGTTGTGGATGACAGCTCAACCATAGTTACTCATGTCACGAAGCATTCTGTGCACTGTAGATGACACTAACATGTCTCAATAGTCTCACATAGGGTTTGCGAGATTTGAAACAATGTTGATTTGTGTTTGAAGCGTAGTCTTACAGAGTTGTTCTGTCACATCCTGTTAACATCAGGGTATTACTACCTGTTCCTTGGCAGAATCATCCCCAGTCCATGTGCATATCACATCACCAACCATTGACTTAAGAATGTTCAATGCCACTGAAAGTTGCTTACGAGGTGATTGCATATGTGGCATCCTATTACAAGACTGTTCTGGAAATCAGTTAGCTCTGTTGAACTAAGTATCTTATGTTCGCAGTAGTGCTATTGTCCCAATACAACCCTACGAGCATATTTATAGCTGGATCAGTGATATGATGCTTGCGCAGGACCTAATTCACTATCAATAGAGGGGTGTCCAAATATTAAAGGTAGGACTGTGTATATGTACAGGAAGCTCTCAGCATGATATACATGTATTTCCCAGAGGCTCAAGTGGGGTGACTGCAGCTTTGTTGATGACACACGGTCAAGCCCCAACATGTTGACTTTTACAATAACCTCCTGAAAGTCTCAGTATATACCAGTCCTCACTGACCTATTACATAACTAGCTCAGCAACTCAATGAAGCCCACTCCAACATTCATCATCACTTGAAAAAGAGAACTAGAAAATGTGAAAGAATCTGAAAAATAGAATCCACATAACTGTTCAAAGAAACTTTGACAAGTAGATAATCAGACTTCATTACATTCGCACCAACTTTAAACATTTTATGACTGAATAGTTCCTGTTCAGCCACCAACTTCAAGCAAGTTGACTGAATAGTTCCTGTTCAGCCACCAACTTCAAGCAAGTTGACTGAATAGTTCCTGTTCACCCACCAACTTAAGCAATTTGACTGAATAGTTCCTGTTAACCATAACATTAATCTCCATCAGCAATAATTTAGTCTTGAGGATAAATAACACAACCACCTATAAGAGGAGTGCAACCCGTGAGGGTTATCCTCTGCTATTGAAGGAATAAGATTGTAGTCTACTTTAAAGCAAAAAATCTAAATAAATGAAAACAACTCATGCCTATTGTCAGCAGCTTCAGCATTTAATACCACAGGCATAAAAAAGTTATGTTTGTTTTGGTCAATTGAGGGCTTATTATTTTCTTTTTTTCACTCATGATACTAACAATCTTGTGCTTGGACAATGTAAACCTTCATTTCACTTGAATTACAATAGCTAGAATTGCTTTAATCATTTGAGTTACTATTGCTCTGTTACCTCTAACATAAAAAAAAAAAAGACAGCTTTTTGTATTTGTTAGACCATGTACCCACCAGAGTACCATTAATTCCAAAATGTATACCATTTGGATGGGGAGGGAGTAATTTCTTGACTTGGCACTTTTGTTTTTTATTAGGGGACCAGGGGCTCGTCAGGCCTATACTAGCATTTTCCCCTGGCTCCCTGATATGTTGCACTACAGTTGATTGTATAAGTGTTTGTAATATATATAGTACTATTTGTATTGTCATACGTGTTTTGTATTACTATTATTTCATTTGTACTTTGCATTATATGTATATTATTATTGTATAATATTTGTATTTGCACGTTTGATGCAGTTGTATTATTATTCATCTTTTTGCATTTATTTGTATTAGTTGTATTATTATTCATATTGTTGCATTTATGTGTTGTATCAATGCATTTCTTGCATATATGTATTGTATTTCTTTTGTGTTTGGTTAATCTTTTTTTGGTACAGAAATCGTATGTGCGATTTGATTGTATGCTAGATAGTGCAACATGGCAAAATTAAATTCAAATTCAAATTCAGAACTAAACCTCTCAGCACTTTTGATTTAAAATGAAAATTGATTTAAATTTTCACTCATGGTACTGACTATCTTGTGAAATGGAAAGAGATCATGCAGAATGAAGTTTGCATACATTTGACAATAATGTGATTTGACAGAATTTTCTATTTAAAATGAAATGTGAAAAGTACATGAGCTTACTTATGGGGCATTCTGACAAAAAAATTATAATAAGTGGAAAATCATCAGTAAAGCTAATAAACTTAACGTTTTTCTGACAATGGAAAGATATGTTATAGAAATTTCCATGATATTACAATTTATGGAGATGAGACAATATTTACATCTTATATAAGAGTTGTACAATTCAAGAGTGAAAATTCGGTGCCTTTTGGAACTAATTAATGAATACTGTAGTTTTAAATGAAGAGAAATAATTAAATGATAATACAGAAACCAACAGAAGAAATTAATGTAAATCAAGAAACTATTAAGATTTAATTCTGAATAGAGATATAAAAAATGAAAATTAATTTCTGCTGAAGTGATGATGAAAAACATCATACACTTTTAAGTCAGTCCCATTATTTGTCAGACCTAATATTACTGTACTTACTTTTGCAACATAAGAAATCCATTGACAATCTCTCTCTCTCTCTCTCTCTCTCTCTCTCTCTCTCTCTCTCTCACACACACACACACACACACACACACACACACACACACACACACACACACACTCACTCACTCACTCACTCACATGCACAAACAGGACATTTCCCATCTTAATTTTACGAAGAAAATAAAAACAAAAGAGTGGATAAAAGCTACAGTTAGAAATACTAAAAATAATTTTATTTTGATCTTACAGCACAATACTGTTCATAAATAGCAAGTGATTTTTGTGATGGCATTCCTGGCCCAACTTGACCACGCTGGACATATGATCGATAGATATCCTTATCAGCTTTCTTTACCACAGGTGGAGTAACGCTGTAAATGGAGTCATCTGAAAAGTTACTCTTGAGGTGTCTGAAATAAAAACAATGATTTCAAAACAAATATCAGTTGTTTATTTTACAGGACAACATTCTTACTAATTTAATGTACATAAAAAAAGATATCAAAGACTCAGTAAATAAATTTCCACACTCATTAATGTTGGATGGCTATTTTGATTTATTCTGGGATAAAAACTAATAAAAATTGTATCTTCTTTTGATGGCAAGTAGGCTGGAGAAAACAGCAACTCCATGACACAGGTATTTTTTCACTTTATCATTACTTCTTTAACTAATTAATCCTACAATACTGAGTTATACAAATCATTCTTTTAACATAGTTGAAAGATCTGTCCTGAGTTCAGCCAAAGACATCTCGAGTACTAGCAGGTCTTAGTGCTCAATTCGTGACGTCACCATCAGGGTCATAACAAGCACTGCCATGACTGCCATCTTCAGCTAACAGTGAGATTACAGCGAGGTGATATCAGGATTCTAATTTTTCGTAACTTCACAATATCAATGGAAAAAAGTTATAAATTTCGGTAAATGCTAAACATTTGGTAAAAATCAAAACACAAACACTTTATGAGCCATGGGAGCTATGAATTCAATGATTATTTCATATCTGCAAACTAATTCAGATATAAAAGAGCTCTAAATTTTTCTTTTTACATCAATGTGTTGTTGCTTTGTACAAATTTACTGATATTACTGTAGGCACCATGCATTTTTTTTAAACAAATTATATTCTATTTCATCCAAATAAGTTAAAGAGAAAACAAAAGGCAAAACTTTATCTGTTAAGCTAATAAGGAACAGTCCATGCATTATATTAAAATTTCCATTACTGATATTATGGTAATTCCATATTCTTTCAGCAACACGATGTGTGACTGATACACATTTTTTTATTTTAGCATGACATCAGAAAAGTATATATCTAAATATTTCATACAAAATAAGAAACAAAACTGGACAAAAAAAACAAACAACGCATAATGATTAATGAAACATTGCTAAGCCTAATGATACATGAAATGTTGCTTAAACTTACTTAGCTTTGCAGTTACTATTATGTTTGCAATAAAATAAAGCCTAGTTCATCAATTCATAAGAAATATATAATCTAAATTAATAGCAATACTAACTTCTCTTCTGATCCTCACATCACACATCAAGTCTTCAGCACTTTCAGTACAAGACACATGCGGAGCAAACAGACTGTTTCTTGGTTTCAATCGTTGCGGGTTTGGTTTGTTATGACCCGTTTGCTGGCGTCACAAATGGAAAAATTGCGTAGACGTAGGCCTCTAGCACTCAAGATAGATTTAGTTGAGCTTTGGTGAAGGGTAAAAACATACTAACAAATGCTTTCAATTTTATTTATTTTTTCACATGATGAGACAGGACAAAGTTTTTTTTTTTTTCACAGTTACTGTAATTCAAAAGTATACTACAACTAAATTACCTAACTATTTTGAAGAAAGAACCACACACTATTCACATCCCACAAATGATTCCATAACCTTCCCTGCCACTGAAAAACATGAACATTTGGAAATTGCATTTTCTTTTCAAAATGAACTGATACAATGAAATTTACTTTCCAATAATTTTGTAATTTTCACACATGTTCCAGAATGTTGGATGATAGTGATTTCAACAGTGAAGCTCATGAGAATAGCATACCATGAATCTGAGAAAAAAACACAGTACGATTGCTGAGTTGATTGTGAATCCAACAAAAACAGTTTAATTCGTGGATCCATTATCCAACAACGAAGCAGTTTTAATATAACACACAAACACACGCACACCTGCACACACATACAAGATGTTTACAATACAAAGATGTCACAAATAACTGTAATAATATTAAAAATAAGTATGGAAACAAAGTTTAAGAAAAATAAGAGGCAGAAATTGTTCTTTTGGGAATAGATATCTTCTGTACAGAAAAGCTGAGTACAGACTGCACTTCCAAACACATGAGTGCTGTAGACTGGACATGTCTCCAAAACGCATGTGGATTGTAAATCAGTTTGGTGTTGAGATTATTTGTGTCAGTACAAACAACATACTCTCTCCTCTGAGAAAAGGAGAAAGGTCAATGACCCTTTTACAGTACTTATGGCTCGCCAAGGCAAAGTGCAGGATACTGCACTTTGTAAGCTCAAAGGCCAACAAGGATATGTTTTCTGGTCAAAATGAGTGATTCAATGACACATATTCAAGCTAACGCAATTTTCAAAACAGGGTTTTTTTCCACAAAATGTGAAAAAATATGCTGATGCAAAGATAAAGAAAAAATTGAACAAACTAGAGTTTTCTTGTTATATATATTTACAGAAGTATTACATAACTTAATACAACTCTCACATTATGACAGAGTTTAGAAAACTATAATGTTGTAAGTAAAATTTTTAGCAAGAAGCCTTACAAAACTGCAAAAGAAATATGTTTTATTTTTAGGATTATTTTCTCATTTGTTTGTTTTGGGGTTTAATGACCACTGTGAGCAACTCTAAGGGCTATAAAGCAGTTGCCCATTCCTAATTTAGAGCTAGTGGTTCCAGGGAAGGGAGAGAACCAGTACGGTAAGACAAACACACTACCCAAGTATTATTTGGGACTTGAAACTGACCCATGCAGACAGTCAGAAGCCAGCACTTAGACCAGGGATAGGCAAACTTACTTATAAGGGGGCTAAATGAAAAAACAAAATTTTTTGGCAGGCCAAAGACTTTTTCATTAATTTTTCTTCAAAATTCATTGAAAAAATGATAAACATACATAATAGACTGACATGAATAAGTTTAAATACATTGAGAATGCAAAACAATCATAGATACCTACTAAATTGTATCTAAGTTCATTCAGAAGATTAGTATGATGGAGTGTGAGATGCGTGAAACTGTGATTGAGCTTCCAGCATTTTTTCATAATCTGGGTTAAACTCTGAGGTGGTGATCCTCAAGAGCAAAGACAGATGCTCATCAGTAAGTCAGTTTCTGAGAACACTCACCTTGAAAAGTTGGCAAGGCTCAGCATCCCAACAAGAAAACATATTTTACATGTGAATACATCCTTACCGTTGTAAGTCTGTCACAATGAAGGAGTCCCAACACCCACATCTCCCCAGGCATCGGTGGACATCTCATTCAACGTGGTTGAAGCATGTGTCGTAAGCAAAATGGAAACGGCACTCTTGAAAGGTTAAACTGATCCTATCTTGGAACTGTACCCGGAAATTAATGAGGAACATTTCAGAATAGAACAAGCAATGTTTTACAGATTAAATGATGGGTCATGCCTAAGAGAGGAAACACTTTTAAATTACTTGTCCCGCAGGCCAGATTTAACACACAGGTGGGCTATATTTGCCCATCCTTGACTTATACTATGGTACTATCAGGTCATCATTTTTAGGATTCCACAAGGATTTCCAAACAGCTAGAAGATTAAGAAAGTAAATAAAAAAATCAAGTGATAACGAAAACCACAATAGTCTTCCAAGAAAAAGAGTAGAGTTTGTAAAAAAATATATATCCATGGTAAACAATATAAAATAACTCGCTTGTTCCAATGTGATATAAGCCATTACATTGTCTTTCCCTAATTTTTTTTTCAGTTGCAGGTAGAATTGTTGTATGATCTGAAAATGTCAGTTCTGAATAGGCAATTTGGTTACATTGTATAACCTACAGCCTTCATTACAATAACTAAAAGTTCCACAGCAAAATGATTTCATAGGTGAAAATTATTCACTGACATTGGACTTTTTGTACTTGAAGTGTTTTAAATCATGAAGAAACCAGATTGTTGGTCTACAAGTTTGAGCAGTAATGTAGGTTGTATGATGTGTGTGATGTAGTTCAGTTTCACCAGATGCAAAAAGAGCTCTGTATGAAGACAAAATAGTGTTACGACTCACCTTCCCATTAATTCTGGAATTAAAAGGCGTGGTGGGAGTAGTAAATTAAGAAAAAATTATTAATTTTTGGGTTTTGTTGGGGCTTTGTTAGGAGCTTATGAAAAAAAAAAAAAAAAAAAAAAGGAACAGAAGAGATGAGCAGGTGTTAGCCATGTCATGAGGGAAGTCAGGTGTCCCCATGCACGTGCATTTTTGGGCAATTTTGTTAATGTGTTTCAATCATAAGGAGGCGAGAATGCTTTTTGAAGACTAAACAATTTTAGGAGTTTCATTGTGAGGCGAATTGGGCTGCTAAAAGGGGCTAATGGATAAGGCAGACAAAGGTTGCGAATAATTGTAAATTCATCTATTGTTTAGGTGCATTTTTAAGTATCAATTGATTTCTTTGTGTGTGTCACCACGTTATGCACGGCATTGGAGAAAGGAGAGCAGTCACTGGCTATGATCTCGGAGAGAAAAGATCTGAAAAATGAGGCTCCATAAATGCTGTACGAAATCGGCGGTTCACTTGCTATTAGCTGAATGGAAATTTGTGACTCATTAGAGCTGGTTAGCTTGGAAATGAGGTTTGAAGCAGCGGAGAATTAAGAAGTCGGCAAGCTGATATTTTTAAATCCTCGAGCCCCAAAGAGGCACGAATCCAAAGGAGAAAACTCCCATTCGGAACTCAATGGATGGCTGTATCGAAACGTCATCATCATCACTGCTTTGTAAGCAACTCTACAGGAGAAAACATCTTATGGAGAGAAACGAAGCTCCCTCAACAAAAAGGTGTGCGTGCATGTGTCAACGAATGCCAGTGCCATTCATGCATGCATGATAACAGCGGAACCAAGCCCGATCAAGGAAAATGCTCATAGTAAAGAGTAGTGCATCCAGGTGACTGTTAGGACACCAATCTTTTATGGCAGCGTCAGCTCATTCTTTTGGATACATCGTCGTTCACCAGCAAATTGTAAGTACTTTTATTTATTTACATTTATGACCCAAAAAGAGAATGACCGACGAATTGAGACAGAATTTTGATTGAGCAATTACATTATGTGGTGAACTGAACTGGACAATTGTTAGGGAACTGAACTGGTCGATTTTTAAGAACTGAACTGGTCAATTTTTAAGAACTGAACTGGTCAATTTTTAAGAACTGAACTGTGAATTTAAGAATAGAAGTCAACTAATTGTTATCCATATTTGTGCCATTTTAATTAATAACCTATTAAATGTTATACGTTAAGTGCAGTCAGGTCGGATTCATGACACATTATTTTTGGTGTACGAGTGTGGTTGATTGTTTAAGTGTTTGCCCATATATATGTCTTCACGCTAAGAACCTATGTTTTGTGATTGTGGAATTAAAATAACTTAGTAGCTTGGCGAAAGGCACAACATTGGTGGCCAGCAGTGGAAGTTATAGTCCCACTTGGCCCAGGGCGCAACAATTGGTGAAAGTGGTGGGATTTCTACCCTCGCTCAGCACAGGTGCAACAATAGCAACCTGCACCAGAGATAAGTGTATCAATACATAGAGAGAAAGAATACATTAAGGAGAGTTAAATATTGTGTGTTTCATCGACTATATTCCTTATTCTTTTTTCCTGACATTTGCAAAATGAAAATTATCTCAGATAAAAGATGGAAAACACACACACACACACACACACACACACACACACACACAAGATAACACTTTATAGAAACATAGCTAAGTAACGAAAAAAAAATTAAATTAGTTAATAGATATACTTATGAGGGTCATTCAAAAAGTTCATATTCCAACACATACAGGAAAGAATTGTCATTATTCCTTTTTTTTATTTTTGACGTAGTACCCGGTCCTTGCAATGCCTTTCTTCCACTGATACTCTAGTGCCCTGCTCCCAGTAGGAAAAAAAAAACTTTATCTTGCTCTTCCAACAATGAATCTACTTGTGAGAGCTGCAGAGAGAGAGGCACATTGCTTCGCACAGATGTTTACCTTCATCTTGGGGAACAAATAAGTCACAAGGGAGCAAGTTAAGGAGAACAGGCTTGGTGTTGAAGAAACTGAAACCCTGAAGTCTATGTGGTGCTCTTTGCAGTCTGAAGAGTGACTCTGTGCATTGTCTGGAAGGAAGGACACACCTCTTTGCAGTTTCTCCACACCTATTTTCCTTGATGGTTGCATGAATTTAGCTTATAAGTTTGACATCATACACAACAGTGATGGTGGTGCCCTCTTCTAGATAATCAATCATGATATGCCTTCTGCACCCCGAAAAAACTAACGTCATCACCTTGCCAGCTGAAGGATTGACACAGCAGTTCTTGGGAGGAGGAAACGATGCATGCTTTCACATTCAACTGTTTCTTAGTCTGTGGATCACAGTGATGGACATCCATGTTTCATTCACTGAAACAGTTTGGGACCACAAATTTATTGGATCTCCACGAAGCATGTTCAAGTTGCTGAGGTACATTGATTTGCGTTTTGCTCACCTGTCAACATTTCTGGAACCTACTGTGTACTGTCCTTTTTCATCTTCAAAGAACTTGTAACGATTGAATCAAAACTGTCAGCTGAAATGTTTACAGACTCAGCTATACACCAGGAGTCATTTGTCTACTTTGTGTCACAAATCCATGCATGTGCTTGATGTTTTAATCTATTTATATGCCACTGTTATATCTATTGTTTAATCTATTTAATTTTATATGCCACTGCTATGCTATTTGGCACAATTCAATGCTTACAGCAATTAAAATGCACAATCGATACAAAATTATTTGGTTAGTACATTATTGTTACACTACATACACAGATAAAAATTTCATTTGCAACTGTGAAATTATTGTGATACATTGCAGTAAACTTTTACTTAGGTGAGGTTTTGACCTTACATTTTTTTGCCAACATGTTTGAATATCTTTTTAAAAATGCAATTTTAAGTCTTCTATGTGAGGCTTCTATCTTTCATTTCTCTTTCTTGCTCTTTCTTTTTCAGGAGTTACTGCCAATTTTAATCTTACAGCATTTTACTGAGACTTTCCTGTTAGGTTGTGAACAAAGATGATTGGAGATGCAACAGTAGGTAAAAATGTGACCAGGTAAATCAGAATACACAGGCACACTGGTCCTTGGGGACATCTGTTCACCCCTCTAAATTGCCCTAACCAGAGGGAAAAACAACAAACAAACAGAATTTTAAAATATGTCATCCGTAAAATAACTGTAAAAGAGGTATTATTTCCGTAAATTATATGGGTAAACCATAAAACTTGGAAGGTATGCTATTATCTCTATTTGCCTTTATCAGTATAAGGCGAATGTTAAACACCATCTACTTTCATTCATGCATTTGGGTTATGATAGTTACTGACATCACTCAATTAACAAGCATTGAGAGATGAGATACTACTTTAAGAAAGAGAACAGATTTCTGTTGCCTTTTTTCTTAATCACCTGAAAACATTTTCTTCTTTTTATGGCACTTTTCAAAATTTGCTATTCCCATTATAATAACTATGCTACACAAACTAAATACAAATGAAAGGAACACAATAAAATTCTTGTCACACAAAATACTAAAATTAAACTGAAATATTTCTATCAACTCACTTGCATTTGTATCATGCCCACAATATTGTTAGCTTGCATTGTTTCTACACACACTACATTTGTCAAATCCGAATTAAAATGATTCTCAAAAGAGAAAACATAAATTAAGAGAGTGTCTTCTTATTACGAAAGCCAGTACTGAATAATTTTTATTATTAACTGGTGCTGTCTAGAATGCATGTGCTCTTCAAATAAGGTTTTCTAGCAAAGAAAAATATTTCAAAATAGTTTCAAATTTTATTCTACAATATTAATATTTATTTATTTACAGAATTTTAATCAAGAGTATTATCATTTATATGTGGGATTTTATTTTAGGGTATCATCAGTTATTTATGGAGATATTGATTCACAGTATTTTTATTTATTTACGGGGAAACTTTCAAAGTTGAACCACCTTCTTCACCAGACTTTAACACGGCACATTGTCACTGTGTGTATTATAATCGAGAACAGTCTTTACAGTTTTTTCCGACAGTACAGATTAGAAAAACTTCATTTAATTGTAAGATAAAAAAATATTTTACATAATATGCTTAATTACTTTGCAGTGTATAAAATATAGCTAAACTTTGAGCACTGAGAAACAGGAAAATTAATGGAACTGGCAGCACTTTCAAAACAAGGGTGCATCTGAAGATGATTCATGAGGGCAGGGCTGGCTTTTAACATAGGCAAGCAAGGTGGCTGCCTTGAGACATGTATTTTAATCATATATTGATGTTTTATCACCATCCACTTTTTAATCCATGTTATCTTTGAAAAAAATATGATCACTAAAAAGATAAACAGTTGAAGAATAATACCTTCTCTCTTTTCCTACTCCCACAAGTTTTTCTTTCTTTTTTATTAACAATGCCATTAAGTGAATGTTATATGTAATATAAGGTCAGGTGATGTAACGTTAGGTGATGTAACGTTAGGTGATGTAACGTCAGGTGATGCGTAACATCACAGCCTCTCCTTGACAAATGTCAACCCTGCCTTCTCGTGGTGCATCCTGTTCCCACTAAAGGGGCTCTGACGACCGCCAATAGCGGTACAACTATACCATCGGGATTAGAGGAAACGCTATCCCACACTCACCAACCCGCTTGGCCAGCATGGTGAGCTATGGCCAAACCCCTCCAAAATGACTCCACAACTTAAATCTTGGCCCTCAGTCTCCGGCAGCTGGAATGTACCTGGCCAAGGCAGCGGCCAGTGCGACATGAAGGCAGAGGGTGCTAAGAATCCCCGGAGGACCGGATTAGGCTGCCATCTGATGCTGACCTTAGCTACGTATAATGGACGCTCCCTATCTTCTGATTCAAGGCTTCTTGAATTGGAAGAAGAACTACAAAGGATCAAGTGGGACATCGTGGGGCTAAGTGAGGTAAGGAGAAAAGGAGAAGATCTCATCGAACTGAAAAGTGGACATCTCTTCTACTATCGTGGGACAGATACTGGCCGAACTAGTGGTGCTGGATTTATAATAAACAAGAAACTGAAAGATAAAGTGGTAGAAGTTGAAAGTTCCTCTGACAGAGCTGCACGACTCGTTATCCAACTCTCGAGAAGATACCAGGCTCAGATTATTTAAACTTATGCACCCACCACAAGTCATCCTGAAGAAGAAATTGAAGAATTTTATGAGGAAATTCGTCATCTAAATAATAAAGGAAAGCAGCACTTGAAGATAATTATGGGAGATTTCAATGCAAAAATAGGGCAACAGCAACAGAATGAAACTTCAGTAGGTAAATTCGGTCACGGCAACAGAAACCAGCGTGGAAATACTCTCGTTGAGTTTGCAGAGGCAAAAGGGTTTTTCATCTTGAACTCATTTTTCAAGAAAAAGCAGCACAGGAAATGGACATGGAGACATTCAAATGGGATGACAAGTGAAATTGATTTTATTATGTGTAACAAAAAATTCACCATAGAAGACTGCAGTGTGCTAAACAAGTTCAACACAGGTAGTGACCATAAATTGGTGAGATGTAAGATGCACCTCAACACTAAACTCGAACGTGGGAAGCTCATAAGACAAACAAAATGTATTGACATAAACAACCTTAAAAAACACCATAATACCTTCAAGTTGGAACTGAAGAACAGATTCTCTGCTTTAGAAGGCCTAACATCAGAAGAAGTGGATATTTCGGAAGTTAACAGAAAAGTAACCAAAGCTCTTATGGAAACAGCAACAAAATTAGCTGGATCTAAGAACAAGTTGCATGTGAACAAATTATCAGGAAAAACCAAAATGTTGATGCAAAAAAGAAGAGAGATGAGGACAACTAAAGAAGATGTGATTTCCAAAGTGGAATATATAGAGCTATGCAAGACAGTACGAAAAAGTATCACTGAAGACGTAAGGAAATTCAACTGCGAACTAGTAAGGAAAGCAATTGAAAACAACCAAAGCCTAAAGGTAGCAAAGGGACATCTCAGTAAGGGAAGAAAACAGATTATGCACTGAGAAAAGAAGATGGTTCTGTAACAAGAAATAGAAGCGAAATTTTGACAAGAGTGAAAGATTTCTACTCCAAGTTATATGAAAGGGATGAAGCATGTACTCCAGACATCATGAAAGGTACCAGTACCAGAGTTCTTCCAGTCCTCCCTGCAGAAGTTGCACATGCAATCAAGAACATGAAGCGGAGAAAAGCTCCAGGAGAAGATGGAATTACTGTAGACATCATACAAGAAGCAATGGAGAAATCGAAACAGTACTCGCCCAAATTTTCACTCGATGCCTTAATGAAGGGAAGATTCCTGAGGATTGTAATAACGCTATAATGATCCTGCTACATAAAAAAGGTGACATTGATTATCTCAGGAACTACAGACCTATCAGCCTCCTATCAGTGGTTTATAAAATCTTCACTAAAGTTCTTTCACACCATTTGAAGGTAACACTGGACATGGCTCAACCGAGGGAACAAGCTGGATTCAGGAGTGGCTACAGCACAATAGATCATATCCACGTACTGAGAGAACTAATTGAAAGAGCAAGGTAATATGAACTTCCATTGTGCATGCCTTTTATCGATTATGAAAAAGCCTTTGATTCGGTGAAACCATCAGCAGTTACAATGGCTCTAAAATTCTGCGGTATTGAAGATGCATACATTAATATTATTAATAACATCTATGAAAATGCAAGTGCAAAGATTTGGCTGTTTGAAAATACAACACACATAAAAATTGGAAAGGGAATGAGACAAGGTGACACCATATCTCCAAAGCTCTTTAACGCCACGTTGGAAAATGTCTTTCAATCACTGAACTGGGAAAACAATGGGATAAAGATTAATGGAGATTATCTAACCCACCTTTGTTTTGCTGATGACATGGTCATTTTTGCAACTACCCCATCAGAGCTGCAGAGTATGATCCAAGAACTTGCTGACAAGAGTAAAGAAGTGGGATTAAAAATGAACTTTCAGAAGACAAAAGTGATGTTCAATGCTTTTACAAGAAATGAAGATTTATCGATTGATGGAGAAAAGCTGGAGATAACAGACACGTACATTTATCTTGGACAGCAGATTTCAAGTGAGGGTCACATTGATGAAGAAATTAATTGGCGTACAAAACTTGCCTGGAGAGCTTTTGGAAGAAACAGCATAATTTTCAAGAGCAATATGCCATTATGTCTTAAAAGAAAAGTGTTTGATCAATGCATCCTTCCAGTGCTTACGTATGGTGCAGAGACGTGGACCTTAACTAAAAGAGACATACAAAGGCTGCAGACAAGTCAAAGAAGCATGCAGAGGTGCATGCTTGGTGTAACCAGGAGAGATAAGAAGAGGAACTCGTGGATCAGAAAAATGACGAGAGTGGAAGACATCATGATCAGAGTTAAATCCCTGAAATGGCAATGGGCTGGGCATACTGCCAGAAGGACAGACCATCGATGGACAGCCGAAATTTTAGATTGGATTCCAAGGGACAGGAAAAGACCCAGAAGAAGACCACATGGGAGATGGGTGGATGAAATTCGAAAGTATGCGGGAGTGACATGGAGGAGACTGGCACAAGACAGACCTTTGTGGAGGAAACTTGGAGAGACCTTCGTCCAGCAGTGGATTGATAATGGTTGACAATGATGATGATGATATGTAATCAGTTTTCCTTCCCCTTTTCTCCTCCTTTCTACTTTGCAGTACAAGTTCTTTTCCACTGACTGTATAAGTAAAACAACAATAACAAGGGAGACCAGTGCAGTTAATGAACAAAATGGCAGGAAACCGATTTCCTGGGTTGACTGAAAAGCAGAACTGCCCAGATTTGCTCATTTAACAGGATTGCAGTTCCCAGATTTTTCAGTAAAGGCACAGATCATCGTTTGACAATTGTAAATCTAAAAATGTGACTTATCAGATCACATAAGCTTCATGCAATCCTATTCATGAAAACAATGAACAATAACATTTGCAAATAAGATAAGTATACAGTAGGCAGCATTTGGAGTGATTTAGTTTAACCAAGTAAGCCTAAGTTCATATTTAAAACTTATATATTTTAATTTCAGTTTCTTGTCGTTGAGGGAAAATATGTTATTCAAATCTGATTGAAAATTGATATTTTAATGATTAAGGACCATTTGACATCTTTTTCAGTCAAAAATGTTTATTTGGGGGCTGCCAAGTCAATCTGCGCCTTGCACTGTTGAAGTATTAAGGTAGAGCCTGCATGAGGCAGAACAGCTTTTCAAGCAGAAAGTAAACAAATACTTGCATTTTCTGGTTCATTAATAACAAATTCATTTTTACACTTATGGTATTTTAGATACAATATCTTTTTTCTGACATTTGATACTTACAATGGAAATACTGTTCCAAAAGACCTGTTAGTAGTGGTTGGACCTTTGCTAGCAAAATTTCCAATATTAACAAATCTAAATATGAAAAGAAAAAAACAAAAAAATTTCAATTTATGAATAAAGAAAATGAGTGCTCTACAGTAAACTTTCTTGAAGCATTCACCATATGTACTATGGAGAACTGAATAACTTACACAGTTGGGGCAAAACATTATGGCACCCTCCTATTGTCTAATGTTTGTATCATTTCTGGGGCATGGCAGTGCTGCTGTAGTTAATATGTATCAAGAATGGATGAAAAGAGGTGGAACACGTAACTGGCAGTTGGGTACTGGATGGCTACAGCTGCTTAATGCTCGAGGAGAGAGATGTCTTGGTTGTATTGTCTGGAAAAATAGCAATGCTACCTTGGTACAGCTGACCATGGTCTGCAACCAGGAAGCACACATGAGTGTACGTCCAGCTACAATCCCTCCACTGTATGGGCCTATGGTGTAAACATGTGACCACAGCAGCTCACTCTACATCACATTAATGACAACAATGATTGGGGTTCACCAGAAAACATTAGGAAGGGACAGTGGAAGATTAGAAGGTAGTTGCCCTCTCTGATGCAGCATATTTCCCCCTGAATCAAATGATCAAGTGGATGAACAGTGTTGGGTAAGGTGAACAGATACAGAAAAGATGGTACAAGCCAACATGACACCATACATACGGGTAGGTGAAGATGCTGTAATGCAATTGGGGATGTTTTTCTGGGACACTCTAGGTCCTCCAACAATGGTGAAGGGCTCCCTAAAATGTACTCTCCACCGTTGCAGACCAAGTTCATCCATTTAGGTTGGCAATGTTTCCAGATCAACATGGGGTGTTCCAACAGAACAATATTCTGTGTCATTAGGCCCATATTGTCCAGAACTGGTTCCAGGAATATAAGGATGACTTCCATGTTCACTCAATATCATCCATTTTGCCTGATATGAACACAGTCAAACATACTTAGTAGGACTATATAGATCGACAGCTGTGGCATATGCTCTTAATATCATGGGCACTAGACGAGGAATGGGTAGCACTTAAATGGGTATGGTATGACATACCGTCTTTGTCGCATGGCTACAGTGGTGGCGGATCATGGAGTATCTACACAATACTAGGTAGATGGTCATGATGATTTGCTCCTACAGTGTAAGAAGTATCACTTAAACACATGGTCATGTCCACAAATGTATGCATATTTTCTTCACCAAAGTTCTCTAACTTTTTTCTACAACTATTATTTCACATTTTAAAACATAAATAAGTAAGAAGAAGCTATTGAAAAGTTCAATTCACTTGCAAAATAAAGCCCTTTTATCTGGTAAAATCAGACAAAACCATTGGCAAATCAACTTTGGGATTCTGGGAAATCCACAATGCACATTATTGCTCAAAATCTTGGATCTCAAAATTCAAGACTAATGTTGTAATGCCAATAGATTTGTGATTCTGATCACTTTTTTCTTGACAATAATCACCTAAAGTTGAAACAGTTTTATGCCTCATAAAAATTTCAAATACTTGATGTCTACATTTTTTTTTTTTTTAGTCTCAAGTACGAGGTCTGATTAAAAACCTTGATGAATGATGATACCAAGGCTAAATGGCGAAGAGTACAGGTGATATGAGAGTACTCACAAGAAGGGGTAGTCTACAACATAGTCTGTATCTGTGGGCTAAACTATACAGGTGATATTGGGAGAAGTGTGAAAGTCTGTATGGAGGAACATAAAGCAGCTATTTGAAATGTTCGAAACAAAAGAGGGGGAAATGGGCAATTGCCCTACCCCCCTCCCAGCCAAAGAGGTTTACCTTTACACAAAAATATAATAATTAAAAGATTACTTTATTTTATTAAAGCAAAAAAAATGTAAAATTGTCACAAACAATGACCTACTTTTTAATTTTCATTACTAATGTTGCTACTATATTTAAAATTTGGGGGGGGGTTGCTCTGCTGTTATCGACGATGTGCAGTGTCCAGTGACCGGTTAAGTCACCGTACACTGAATGAAGGAAATATAGTTACAACTGTATTAACTATAATGATGACCCATGAAAGACGACTAAATGCTCTGTGCTTTCTGGACATACAGAGTAGTGTTCTAAAGATGAGACAGTTTGAGGAATTCATTAAAAAATTTTCAGATGTCTAGTGTAGAAAAAAGACTTTCTGTATGTATTGTACTGTTTCTATGTTTGTATAACTTCTCAGTTTCAATTACCTGCAGTAGACTGGCTGTGATGTGTAAATTTGGTGAATTGTCCTTTTTGCTGTGTATTTTAATTTCTGAATTCGAGGGGGCCTACCGAACCTAAAGCGCCCCCCACCTTCAAAGATCTAAATCCGGCGCTGCTGGTGGAAGAAATTTGTTTAATTTTTCCACTGCATAACACAGCAATGTATGGTATGTTAAAGCAATGTAAGTGTTCCTTCATTTATTTATAGTTTTCTTACTATCATCATCTTAGGCTGTCATAAATGATCCAACCCTAATCTAATCTAAAATTGTTAGCTGCAGAAAAGATAGACACCAGTAACTACATGATAATACACCATCCACACTTTACTCAGAAAAACATTTGCTTAGAATTTTATTTCTGTCACGATCGAAACTGAAACATGTGCATGAGGCATATAAACACTGAACAGCAAGAGTCATTTTATACCAACTAAAGTAGTGACAGAATTATAAAGACAGCAATCAGATTATCCTGAATTGCCAAGTTTTATTGTTCAACATGTAACATTGCATCACATCAGAAAACTTGAAAACTGCATTCCCCTGGAGCAGGAATTGAACCCATATCTCTCAATTTCCATTCAAGATGCAAGTTTGATTCCCGCTCCAGGGGAAATTTCCAAGTTTTTTGATGTGGTGTGATGTTACATGTTGAACAGAAAAACTAGGCGATTCAGAATAATGCGATCGCCAATTTAATAATCCTGTAGTTGCTCCATGTATTTGCAAAAAAAATTCTAAAATAAGAACATTAATTGGTGCACTCTTTTTTTGATAAAGGTACTGCTGTTTTAACTATCATGTGTCATTATCGCTTTCTCGCACATAACAAGAAAATGATAAATGGAATCACTTCAATTAATAAGTAGGTAATTAATAAGTACAAACTGTACACCAATTATATTCAAAATAGTTCAACCATACCAATGATATGGCGTAGAATAGGAATGAAACTTTCCAAGCTTTCGCACATCAACCAGATAGCTTTTTCAAGGATGGTAGACAGCTAATTGCAAACTGGATAATAGAACGTTTCAACAATTTGAATGCGGTGACTGGACTAGACAATAAACGAACAGGCGCAAACGTGATAATTCGAAGAAACGAGGTCACGTTGGTTGGGCACGCGGTACCATGGTAGAAAATGCAGCATTATTTGAAAAATTGATGCCAAATACGTGGCAACCATGGCCCAAAAAATATAGCAAATACAGGGTGATTAAAAAAAGACCTTACAACTTCAAAAGCGTGTAAAAATTTCTTCAGGAAGATGCTTTGATGTCTGTAAGTTCTGTTTTACATGTTCTGTAAAGTGGATACAGTCTGTGGTGGTGCATTAACTTATTCAATTAAAATATAAATCGGTTAAAAGTCCTAAAGATGTTACTCACGGAAGTGTGTATTCAGTCCAACATCAGTAGTTATTGAGTTTCTTTGTCCAAAGTTGTATCTTGCTTCAATATGGTCAGTTGTACGGGTTAGTTCGAGAGCCATTTCATCATAAGTTGTACCCTACTTCGGATATGTCCAGATGTTAGAGTTAGCTCTGTTCTGGTTGTGTCGACATCATATTGAATGGGTAAAGGTTTCCAGATAATAATTAAAGATTCTTGAGTTAAAAGTTACTATTTACATACCACTTGAAGTTCCACGTCGTACTTGGCCTTTAGGGCTATCTCGTCAATGTGGCACTCTCTTGGAATTGCTGAGGAAGTCTTCAAGTTTGGTCAGGTTCATAAAAAATTTAAAAGCTTTAAAAGATTCCAGTTAAAATCGTTATATACACCACCCCATACCGTCCCCAGTCTCACTTCCTGAAATATTTGTGGTCACATAATTGTATGTGAACTTCATGATAGAATCACATGAGATATAATGGTGTAAAAACTTATTCATAATACTAACAGAATTATTTGAGGCATTAATATGTAGAAAAATACATCAAGTTTTATCCCACATAATCATTTTGATTCTGCGTGAGTGCCATTGGTGATATGGCCTGAGGTCAATTTCTTCTCAAATTTGAAGCAGCATATCTGTTGTCACTTCTGCAACTGTGGTGGGGATTTGAGTTTTGAGAGATTTGGAGGTAGTCTTGGAACAAACAATCGATCTTCAATGGAACCCCATAGGAAAAAATTGAGAGGTGTCAAGTCAGGAGAACGAGGTGGCTATGCTATTGGCCCCGCTCAATCAATCCATTGGCCTGGATAATGTTTATTGGGGAAATCCTGGACATCTGTACAGTACTGAGGTGGTGTATCATCTTGCTGAAAGTAAATGCATCCTTCTGGGTCATCATCATCCAAGTGTGGAATGTGACAATTTTTGAGTACATCCAGATACACAATATTGTTGATAGTTTTCTCATGAAAAAGAAGGGTCCGTAAACCCTATATTGGCTAAGAGCACAAAACACATTCACTTTTGGGCTGTCAAGAACATGTTCCAGAAATTCGGGTGGATTTTGGGCGCCCTAAATCCTGCAGTTGGGGGTATTAATCTTACCACTGACATGAAATGTCGATTCATCTCTGAAGATTATGTTGTCTGGGAATGTCCTGCCTTCCTCTATCTGATGCAACATTTCTGCACAGAATTCCTGACAAGCCACACAATTTGTGCTCCTAATTTCTTGAACCATGGTAAATCTGTATGGTTTTAAATGCAATTGTTTTCATAAAAACTCGCCAAACCGTTGGGTGTAAAATACCTATTTACAATCACTACATACATATCACTAAGCTGTTCTCTGAGATTCAGAGATTAGCTTCAAAAAGAAATACAAACTACCAGATATTTTTACTTACTGTTGTCATATCAAACTTCTCCATTTACAGCGATCTTGACATACAACTCGGTCTGATATCCATTACACGCCGTACACAAGAGATGCACATAAAATTGATATTCATCAATTTCGTGAGACTATGAATGAAGCTCTCCCTCACTTCTTTCATGACAGCAGCAGAAACATGCAGTCAACCAGGGGATTTCTCATGGCAAACAGAACAACCAGCCTCAACAAAATTCTTATGCCAAGAGTAAATTGTAGGCCTAGTGGGAGGATGCGATACTGGGTACAAAATTTGGGCTAAACAGTTGTTGTGGATTTTGTTTTCTCAAACCAAAACACACAGTGAGCGCATTCCGCACCTGTGAAAGCAGCCATTTTGAAATGCATGCCACTACGTGAGATGCATGGCACTACGTGAGGTGAAGCTTGATGTGTTTTTGTTACAGATTAATGCCTTGTAACGTCACAGACTAGCCAGTTATACAAGAAAATATTTTATTTACATATATCTCGTACAAATACAATTATGCTTAACGATTACATTCTGCTTCATTTAACAATCCTATAATACTTCTTCTTGGCCAGCTTCCACGCGTCTCTTCCTTCCAAAATTTCCATCAAAACTGATCCACGAACTCTGCAGCATACGCCGGACATCACACTCAATGCTCCAGCAGTCAATAGTCAAAATGTCATTCCATGCTCTCGTGCATGGAAGTTCAAGTCGCGAGTCAACAGTTCTCTGTATCAGTCTGCATTCTGGGTATGAATGTTCAGGATGTTACAACCCCCAAAAATTTTGTATGTATTCTGAATAAATTTCTATATAGGAATTAAACAACTTACATAAGGCTTAAACTCAGATTAATGTATTTAATTCTCTTCCATCTTGAAGAACTTTACTTTATGTCTTCACTTCCCTAAGTTCTTTTATTTTCTCAGATGTGAATTAAATTTCTACATGCTTTCAAAGTTGTGAAGTCCTTTTGAGTCACCCTATGTAATGAATAAGAAAAGGTAGACTCTAAAATAGGACAAAATGGAAAAGAGGAATGTCATTTATAAAATGACAATGGATTGCAATAACAGACATATCAGACAAACAGCAGAGAAATTGAAAAAGAGAATTAAAGAACATAAGATGGCTATTGAAAAAAGGTGTCGAGAACAGTGTAATTGTAAAACACATAGAAACATGTGAATGTGAACCAATGTAGAATCAAATTCGAATTTCGGATTACGAACCTCAAACCAACAGAAGACCGATGAAAGAAACCTACTACATCAGAGAGAAAAGTTCAATCAATGAATCAACTAAATCCATAAGCCCAATATTCAATGTTTGGTTTAATGACAACAATTAAGAATCAATAACAACATTAAACATAAAATATGCCATAACATGACAATCTAGTGATCTGATAACATTTAAATTGCTTTCTATGTCAACAACATAGGTAGAGTGAAGTGAAGCATTGTTAATAGGCCTTAATAGTTACCAAAAGACCAGAAACATCTGCAAGAAAATAAAACACTCAGAGGAGAAAATAAATGAGAAGCAAGTGAATTATTCAATTGAAGAAAACTTAAAAACATCTTTGAGTAAAGCTAATAAATTTAACTTTCAAGTACACAGTAAAAACACATGGGGTGAACCATCATTTAGATCTTGAAACATTTTGGATACTAATGATTTTTCTTAAAAATTGTGCAGTACAGTAGTAACATCCTACAGAGGCAATATGGAGTACACCAACAACAATACTAAAACATCTGTTTATCCTTTTCTGTGAAAAAAAAAAAAAGGATCAATAGAATATCTTGCACAGAAATCAAAGATTTCAGAAGCCATGAATCACTTTAAAATAAAAGAATCTTTCTCATATCATCATTTCATTTACAGCACAATATTGTCAGCACAACAAATGATTCTGACTCATTATTTTGTGTATTCCCATATAATGTGTGTGATTTTACTCATTATTTTGTGTATTCACATACAATCTCCTGTATAATGCCCTTTCATTTAACACCACTGCTTAGCTTCATTAACATCTGTTTTCTGGCTAATTAGAAGAAATACATGTGTTCTTTCATCTTGGCCAGTTTTTGATATAGTAAGCATACTACCATAATTAATTAATAGAAAAACAGAGATGAATTTTAAGGAATTATATGAATTAATGAACCATGAAAACAGCTACAAACTGATAACATGAAGGCAAAATTAACCATAATTTGAGTAATTACTTAATCAATAGTCTTGGAAGAATATGACTATAAACTTACCTTTTCAACAATTCAGTCTGGTTACCATCACAACATTTTTTGCACAATATTTCCTTTGACAGTTTTTCCTCAATATATTGTCCATTGAGAAAGGACAGGATTTCAGGTTTCTGAGTATTCAGCATGAAATCCACTTGGATCAGGGGCAAATTCCAGCCAGTTGGAGTTAGTTTCTCAAACACTTTGATGTACATGTTTTCTCTCTCTCTCTCTCTCTCTCTCTCTCTCTCTCTCTCTCTCTCTCTCTTTCAAAGAATGCAGTTCAGATCATCAAAGCCTCAATAAGTTTTGCTCAGGTGTCACAAAACTTTGCAAACTATCTTCTTCAGAGCAACTTGCAGGGATGCTTTGATGATCTGAGTTAGAAAGAAAGAAATGAATAGAAAAAAAAGGGAGAGAGAGAGAGCTCATAGATCACAATTTTTAATAGAACCCCTTTAACTGGCTAAAATGTTGCCTAGAACTAAATGAATATTCAAATCACAATTCATTTTGCCATCATCTGCTTGCTATTGATTTGTAGCTGTTCTCATGGTTCATTAATTCCTTAAAATTTATCTTTTTTCTTTTTTTTGCTGATTCCAAAAAGATATTCATACATAATTATTTGGAAATACATCTCTTCTAACCGTCAGAATTTGCATTTTGTTCGTGCACTTACATGGAAGAACACAAATCATCTTAAACTCATTTTTAATCCTCTCAAACATTACAGTCTGGTTTTAAAACCTTATCTCAGACACAAGAATTTTAAAACTCCACATTTACAGTCACAAACAAATGTTCCAAATTTCCATACCTTTCATATAATTTCAAGTCCCTAGAACACGGTTTCTGGGGCTCCATTCCATAAACCTGCTTCATAGTTGTAAACATAGACTGAAAACATATTAAAACAAACATATTAAAGCAAAGTGGCACAGTATTAGATCTCATTTGAATACACGTTTTTGGAAAACGAAATTCAAATTTTTACCCTAATTTAAAAACATGTTTACATTATCAGCTCTTTCACCAGAAAAACCGCTCAGTAGTTTAATAAAGACTAATTACTTATTGTGGAATAACTTTTTTTACGGGTCTTATAGAGGTTATTTTTCATGAAAGTTGGTTGTCAAATTTTCGAACTAAAGCCTAGTTCGTCATCAGGACTATGTCACTGGAGTAGTTGCTGCCACTCAATTGGAAGAGTCCATCCGCAATTATCGTTAATTGTGGTACTTCTCCTTCTTGCTATTTCGATCCCTTCTTCTAGTTTCCTCTTTACTAAGTTTGACTGGTGGGCGATTATTTTCACTGAGTCCCAATTTATGGAGTGTCCACTTGCTTGTATATGTCTGTCTAGCCCTGTTTTGTTCCCAATGTTCCTAATAGCTGCTTGGTGTTCTTTCATTCGGACCTTAATACTTCTCCCTGTTTCTCCAATATAGCTGAGTCCGCAGTTACAGTCGATGCAGTAAATTACTCCTTCCTGCAATTGGATGTCCAATTCTTTCTGCTTTAAAGCTGGCAGGAATTTCTTTATTTTGTAATTAAGATCTGGAGCTAGCCTGATATTATATTTTGCTCCGATCCTTTTCAGTTTCTCGAAAAGTCCCTTGTGGTACATAATTTTGCTGGTGAATTTGAAGTTGGTTTTTTCCTGCTTCTTTTTTGGCACTTGTTTAAATATTTTCTCAACCATATGGGGAGGGGTAATTGTTTTCTGCCAATATTTCCTCTAATTCTTCTTTGTGAAGATCTTTTTGAGTAGCTGAAGAGACCAGGAATTCAATTTTTTCCAAAAATTGTCTCACCGTATTCGATTTAATATAATCAGGGTGGAATGAGCAGAAGTCTAACATCTTCCCTGTGTTGGTGGGTTTTCTAAAAAGCTGAGTGAATATTTTCCCCTCTCTTGAGGTCAAGGTTAAATCTAGGTAATTGATGCTATGGTCTTTTTCCTGTTCCAGGGTGTACTGCAAGGTATTCTCTAGTAAGTTAAATTCTGCCAGAATCTGAGAGGGTAGAGATTGGTCCACAGTATCTACTATAATTAGGACATCATCCATGTACCTTACATAGAGAGCAAACAAGGAGGGTTGTATAAGGATTTTTGCCTCTAGTTTACTTATATAATAATTTGCTAGCAGAGGTGCTAGTGGAGAACCCATTGCAAGTCCTGAAGTTTGCCTGTAATATTTCTTTCCAAACTGGAAGAAATTATTCTTGAAGGAAAATAGGAGCAGTTCATATATGCCAAGTAGTATTTCTCTATTGTGATTATGGAATACTATTTTTTCCGCAAGGTCATCTGCAATGAATTCCAGTAGGAGGTCCAGGTTAATGTTGGTATACATAGAGACTATATCCAGGCTTGCCATTACTGAATGAATTAATTCTGGCAAGTTGTCCAGTTTTCCTTTTAGCTACATGGAATTTTTTAGTAGGTAGGGAGGAGAAGGGAAAATATCTCTGAGGTGACCAAGTAAATAATAATTAATGTTGGAGAGTGGCGAATTTCTAGTGTCTATTATAGGTCTTACTGGATGGCCTTCTTTGAGAACTTTTATCGTACCATAGATCTGTGGAATTCTTGACTGGATTTTGGAGAAGTTTTTGAAGAGCTCATTAAGCTGTTTTTTATTTCTTAAAGAGCTGATTAATTTCTTAAGATTTTTGACAGTTTGATCTATAGGGTTACCATTGAGTTCTTCATAATAAGGCTTGCTCAATTCAGCTTCCATTTTATTGTAATACTTCTCTCTTTCTACCAATACCAAACCTTTGCTCTTATCTGCTCTTAGTGCTACAACTTTATCATTGGCTTTGAATTTTTTAAGGTCAGCAATGGCATTTCTATTAAAATTGTAATCAACTTTTACTGGCTTTTTTACAAATTTTGAGACGCAGTCTGAGAAATCTTTCCTTAAAGTAACTGCTGTATTTTCATCTTCTCTTTCTACCTTACTACAGATGGTTTCTAAATGAATCAGCATACGTTTCTTATCAAGTGTTGCAGAGGAAAGGTTGTAATTATATCCCTTATTGAGGAGATTAATCAGGTTTTCATCTACTCCTTCTTCTGTCAGATCTATGACATGTTTGTTAGTGGGGGATGGTATTAACTGTGGGCCAGGTGCTGTAGACATTAACTTTGGATTCAACCACTTATTCTCTTTAATCTTCAATTTTTCCTTAAACTTTTTGCTTTTATCTCTCACTGCTTTAGCTAACCAATTATCAATATTTTTCTTTTCTGCTTCCGGAATTTCACCTAATGAAGAGGTCCAAATACGAGCTTCTACTCGTTCGCATTGCTCAATAGTTTTGAATTTATTACGAATCGCGCCATTCACCGTTTTTAGTTCTATTTTTTAATAAAATTTCTTGACAGATTTTCCGCAATGTTTTTCGTGAGTCTCAAAGAAGGTGGAACAAAACTAGCTCTCTTACATTTCTAAAGAAAAGATAGATGTGACTTACATTTGTTGCTTTTGCACTTACTCCTTTCTATCTTTCTGATGTTTCGCCATATATCAGCTCTTTAAGAAATAAAAAATAGCTTAATGAGCTCTTCAAAAACTTCTCCAAAATCCAGTCAAGAACTCCACAGATCTATGGTACGATAAAAGTTCACAAAGAAGGCCATCCAGTAAGACCTATAATAGACACTAGAAATTCGCCACTCTCCAACATTAATTATTATTTACTTGGTCACCTCAGAGATATTTTCCCTTCTCCTCCCTACCTACTAAAAAATTCCATGCAGCTAAAAGGAAAACTGGACAACTTGCCAGAATTAATTCATCCAGTAATGGCAAGCCTGGATATAGTCTCTATGTATACCAACATTAACCTGGACCTCCTACTGGAATTCATTGCAGATGACCTTGCAGAAAAAATAGTATTTCATAATCACAATAGAGAAATACTACTTGGCATATATGAAGTGCTCCTATTTTCCTTCAAGAATAATTTCTTCCAGTTTGAAAAGAAATATTACAGGCAAACTTCAGGACTTGCAATGGGTTCTCCACTAGCACCTCTGCTAGCAAATTATTATATAAGTAAACTAGAGGCAAAAATCCTTATACAACCCTCCCTGTTTGCTCTGTATGTAAGGTACATGGATGATGTCCTAATTATAGTAGATACTGCGGACCAATCTCTACCCTCTCAGATTCTGGCAGAATTTAACTTACTAGAGAATACCTTGCAGTACACCCTGGAACAGGAAAAAGACCATAGCATCAATTACCTAGATTTAACCTTGACCTCAAGAGAGGGGAAAATATTCACTCAGCTTTTTAGAAAACCCACCAACACAGGGAAGATGTTAGACTTCTGCTCATTCCACCCTGATTATATTAAATCGAATACGGTGAGACAATTTTTGGAAAAAATTGAAATCCTGGTCTCTTCAGCTACTCAAAAAGATCTTCACAAAGAAGAATTAAAGGAAATATTGGCAGAAAATAATTACCCCTCCCCATATGTTGAGAAAATATTTAAACAAGTGCCAAAAAAGAAGCAGGAAAAAACCAACTTCAAATTCATCAGCAAAATTACGTACCACAAGGGACTTTTCGAGAAACTGAAAAGGATCGGAGCAAAATATAATATCAGGCTAGCTCCAGATCTTAATTACAAAATAAAGAAATTCCTGCCAGCTTTAAAGCAGAAAGAATTGGACATCCAATTGCAGGAAGGAGTAATTTACTGCATCGACTGTAACTGCGGACTCAGCTATATTGGAGAAACAGGGAGAAG
This sequence comes from Macrothele yani, assembly GCA_039090855.1. Classification (NCBI taxonomy): domain Eukaryota; kingdom Metazoa; phylum Arthropoda; class Arachnida; order Araneae; family Macrothelidae; genus Macrothele; species Macrothele yani. The sequence goes on from CM077002.1 coordinate 138,363,699, forward strand.
TATTAAGGTCCGAATGAAAGAACACCAAGCAGCTATTAGGAACATTGGGAACAAAACAGGGCTAGACAGACATATACAAGCAAGTGGACACTCCATAAATTGGGACTCAGTGAAAATAATCGCCCACCAGTCAAACTTAGTAAAGAGGAAACTAGAAGAAGGGATCGAAATAGCAAGAAGAAGAAGTACCACAATTAACGATAATTGCGGATGGACTTTTCCAATTGAGTGGCAGCAACTACTCCAGTGACATAGTCCTGATGACGAACTAGGCTTTAGTTCGAAAATTTGACAACCAACTTTCATGAAAAATAACCTCTATAAGACCCGTAAAGTTATTCCACAATCACTATGAATAGAGGTGCCATAAATGCCTTTATAACTTATTACTTAATACTGTAAACAGTTCGTAAAGGTAGTAAAAATACATTTAAGTTTATTCATACTATTGTGGATGAAACAGACATTAGTAAACGATCTGTCATAAACACTATAAATGTGACAACTTTTTAGAGTTATACCCATTCCAAAAAAGTCATGAAATTAGACAACTGTAAGAACATGTATAATATATTAGTCATTACAGTTACATGATACTTTGCAAAAAGATCTAAATTCTAGTCTATTAATTAAAATGTACCGAATCTGTCAGACTAATGTATGAAGACATAAACAGGATAAAATTATTGTAATTTTTTTTTACATGAACAACATTTACTTACATAAATAACATGTCATTGTAACATGTGATTATCAGAGCAGAATGTACTGACACCCACATAAGGCTACACATAAAGCAGTGCAAACACAACATAATGTAAATTGTTTGTTATATCATGATTTATGTAATTGCTTTGAAATACTTTCACATAATATGATGTACTATTACATTTATCAAAATTGTAAAGATGTCAATGCAATAATAAGTTTTTTCTATCATATCAAGATGTACACATAAGACAGTTACAGCAATAAAGACGCACAATTTTTAGCAATTTTTTTAATCTCCCAGTTATTCTAAAAAATGAATAACTTGGAAAAGAAATATGATTTCCACTCTACAATTTTTTTTAAATTGAACCTGATTTACAATCATCTCTGAATAAGGCCAAATGTAAATGTTTGTAACGAAAATATTGAAACTTATCCCATATAGCACACATACATATTTACAGTAAAGGTCTGGAAAGTAGAACTCCTCTCCCCTAGTTTTTTTCACCTGTATTTTGAATGCTTTCCCATGAAGTCAATTCGTGTTGCAAAAATTGTCATCTGTGTTCATTCATATGATAAATAAGCTTAAGCTGTAATTTTATTACATGCTCAGTATCTTTTTTAATAGCACTGTATTTTCCATGTGTGTGTGTTACGTCTCTCTCTCTCTCTCTCTCTCTCTCTCTCTCTCTCTCTCTCTCTCTCTCTACTTGTGTAAGAATACCACAGTAGTTTCTGTGAGGGCAGTAGATGAAGTCTGGTGACTTTCCACTGCCTGGCTTCAGAGTAGTAAATTATCTGATAAACATCACAAGAGAATGATGAGAGGGATATTTGCATCCATAAGAAAAACAGAAACCACTATTTCTTAACCAATTTCTAATCTAGGAGTATCACAACTTTGTTTAATGGAAACATGAAATCCTATCAAGTGAAGCTTTCAAACTGACCATGATGGAAATGCATGGTTTTATATTTGACTATCTCATACATAGAAATCATCTATTAGCTGAATTTTTACCATTGGTGTTGTTTAGTGTTAACACACCATACAAAGCAAAGAGGATATGACTGTAAGTTTTCTCCATTCCAACTATAATAAAAGAAAAAAGTGTGGAAAGAAATAACGAAAAATAGTTCATATAACTATGTGCTTTTCATCCAAATTTGTAAACTGGCAACTGGAAAACAACCAGTGATTTTTAACTTCATAGGACCATTGCTACAAAGGAGAAAACAAACCAAAAAAAAAATACTTTTGCTATAATCACATATTTTCTCACTCATCATATCTTAATATATTCTGTTGACTTTACCATAAAAATTATAGTTGTAAATGCATTTATGGCACCTCTATTCATAGTGATTGTGGAATAACTTTTTTACGGGTCTTTTAGAGGTTATTTTTAATGAAAGTTGGTTGTCAAATTTTTCGAACTAAAGCCTAGTTCGTCATCAGGACTATGTCACTTTTAAGTCACTTTTAAGTGACATAGTCCTGATGACGAACTAGGCTTTAGTTCGAAAATTTGACAAACTAACTTTCATTAAAAATAACCTCTAAAAGACCCGTAAAAAAGTTATTCCACAATAAAAATTATGTTTAGTACTAGAAATTTGCCAATATGAGTTGTGAAACCCAATAAGACCATATAGGAGATGAGCGAATGAAAACCGAAAGCATGCCACAGTGACAGGAAGGAGAGTTCTGGAAGAGACTTGGGCAGACCTTCATCTAGCAATGGATTGAGAATGGTTGATGATGATTTGCCTATCGAAGAACACTAATGTGCAAGATACTACGTAATTTGAGAATTTGTTAATTCAAGACTCAAAGAAAAGCAACAATTTTGAAATTAAAAAATTTGCTTGAAATTTGCATTAAATATCTCTACACTCTGTTTATAGCTATATTATGCTTAATATTTTTACATAATTTACAATTGGATACATGTATATATACATGTGTGAGTGGGGGTGTACCTTCATATATAGAAAGAATTTGGAAAATCCAATAACATGTCCTTATGGTTGTATTAAACCTAGTGCTACCCATAACAGAATAAGAGTACAAAGATAATGCAAAGCATGTCTGTTAATAAATAAGAAACCATTTCCACATTGTTGAAAAGAATTATGGCCACTACATAAAGCTCTCAGAGGTGCACCACAAAAGATAGATTAATTGTCATTGCATGGAAAGTATTCATTAAATGCACAGAGGAGTCATATTTTTGAAATGTTGTTCTTCTGTATAATGGTGTATATGTATACCCTAATACAGAAAGAAGAATAAACTGCTTTAAACTGTTAAAAAACATTTCAGTTATTCTGTGTGCATTATTGTCATAATTCCTGTTTACCAAATGGTGTCTATGTACATAAAACAGAAATTATCAAATGGGTAAAATTATTTCACTACATACACAACACACTTTTTCATGCAAGAAAAGTTTCATAAATCATATACCTAAATTGGAATTCCACAATGTATCCATTTCATAACCTCAACTTCCTTGAAATTTAATGGTGAATAATTTCAGAATTCCACCTTTTGGTGTCATTAATGACACAAAAAAATCAGAATCCTATCACGGTTTTTCCTGTTAATAAGGTATTAATATCAGAATCCTATCTTTTTTTGTGTGTCTAACTGAATCAAGAACATTTTTAGAATTCAGTCCATTTCCAGTGAATAATGCACAAATTTTAGAATCCTACCATTGTTAATAAATGGTGTTAAAATGCAATACACAAAATTCTACAACACTAGATCCTAAACAAACTGTTTTTAAGACAACACATAACTAGTTCCTTTTTCCAAAGTAGAGACATTACATGGGAAGTAGACATGTCTCCACTCCACCAGACATGCATGTTTTAATGAGGATACGTCTGTTCAGCTGTAGAAATTCTGATATCCAAGATGATCATCCAACTTTGAGGTATTGCAAGTCTTTACAGCATCCACATCAAACAGAAGTCATCGCTCTTTCCACGTTTATAAGTGAGTCACAGATTCCACCGGGAATCGAACCCAGGGTATTCCAGTTACACGCCGGACATGCTTCCACTACACCACGACGGCCTCAAATTTCTCGTGACTCACATATGACTACCTGCCAAGCCACTTGGCAGGTTGCTTTTGGAGCCCCGCACAATGCTGAGGATTCACCAAAGATGGTAAGCAGCAACTGAACAAATAACTAGAAAGCGAATGAATAATTAATACAGACATTTGACGTGGACTAGGAACATCAAACAGAAGTCATCGCTCTTTCCACGTTTATAAGTGAGTCATAGAAAAATTATCATTGGCCGCCCCCGAAATCGAACCAAGGGTCTTCCAGTTACACACCCGACATGCTTCCATTGCACCAATTGTTCAGTTGCTGCTTACCATCTTTGGTGAATCCTCAGTATTGTGCGGGGCACCAAGCAACCTGCCAAGTGGCTTGGCAGTTAGTTGTATATGAGTCTGGAGGAATTCAAGGCCGCTGTGGTGCAGTGGAGGCATGTCCGGCATGCAAGTGGAAAACCCTGGGTTTGATTCCCGGTGGGGGTCAATGAGCATTTTTCCGTGACTCACTTATATACGTGAAAAGACCGATGACTTATGTTTGATGTTCCTAGTCCACGTCAAATGTCTGTATTAATTACAGCATCCAACAATTTTGCACAATACAGTAGCATTACAAGTCACCACTGCCCACTATCATGAATCACCTGGAAAAGATGATCAGATTATGATGTAAAGGGAGATCTAATATCCATATCAGGATTTCCACACTTATGTGAAGGAGGTTAAAAGCATGAAAGTAATTTGTTCCTTTTCTGTAGCAGATGTTGAGTGAAAGCTGGATGTACAAAAGGTATCCAGATGCTCTTGTGATAAACTTAAAGTTGCATGAAAAATTGTCACTGAAGATGTGCATGTGTGTATTCATGAAAACATGACAGATTGGCAGAGGCATCTTAGAAAATCTCAACTGCAAAGAATATTTAATAAGTATCAAAACTAAACATGACATAAGACCACCCAGTAACTCTTAAACTTTATAGGAAAATTATTGATGGATGATTTATTTACATTCATTTCGATTTGCATTGAATAATGTAAAAGTCTTAAATAACTACTAGGAAAGTAGAAACTGTTGCCACTCATGGTATAATGACAACACGCTTATTGGCCATTTACTGTGGTTCTTTGATCAATTTCTATTTTGTTTTCTGCACGTCTTGTGGCAGCTTTAAATGCATTGAACCAAAGGGTCCAGAACTCTTCTGTAAGAAAAACCACGAAAGATATTGGGGTGTCTGGAAAAGAAAATGCATTTTTGCTTTGTATTCTTTTGTGTCACTAATTTGCATATTTTCAGCAGGATAGGTTGTTGATGTTGCAGATCATATAAAAGCTTGTTGTATGGAGAATTGGCTCATGTATATTACATGCAAATATATAGAAACAACATTGAGTGTTTATTGCCAGACTCATTCTGATCGTGTGAGGAATGAAGATGTGTTGCAGTTGTGCAATGTGAAGCAAAATGTTGTTAGCAAGGTGGAGACTAATATGCTTCAGTGGTTCAGGCATGTTGAAAGAATGAGTGACGAGATGATTGCTAAGAAAATTTTTTTAGCCCAAGTGGCAGGAAGGAAAGGCACAGGAAGGTCAAGGAAGTCATGGGAGGATCAGATTCAGGAGTGTCTGCATAAGAAAAAGATCATGAGTATGAAGTATAGAAGATCTTGTGGGCATCGTGTGATGGATGTCAATGAAGCCCGAGTTGTATGTCAAGATCGCTGTAAATGGAGAAGTTTTATTTGGCAGCAGTAAGTAAATAATCAGTTAAAAATTATCTGGTAGTTTGTTTTTTTCTTTGTGGAAACCCAGAGAACAGCTTAGTGATATGTATGTATGTACAAAATGGCCACAAAGTCTGAAATTGTGGTTCTGTTGTACCATTACTGAAAGCAAGAGTTTAAAATGGTTTATGCCGTCTGAAAAGTAAATGAAGGCAATGAGATGGTGTCACTTGGACAGCATAAATCTGGCTTAAGAAGTCAGCAACTGTCAACATGAGACTGGAGATGATGAAAGATTCAGAAAGGCCTTCTGTGAATGATTAAAACACCCCGCTCATGGGTGCTGAAGCAAATCAAACAACAAGCACCCACAAACTCTCAGCCAAACTGGGAGTTTTCAAATTTACCATCGTTTACCACCAGCAGAAGCTTGGAATGGTCTACAGGTAATGTTACAAGGTGCCTTACGAATTGACCCCACCTCAGGATCAACGAATTGTGGAGGTCTGCACGAAACTGCTCAAGAATCCTAGTGATACTGTATTTATGAAGATGATAGTTAATGGAGATTACAAGTGGATCTATACGCATAATACAGACACTTGCAGAAAGTAGTTAGATTCAGACAAACCAGCTTTACCTGTCTCCAAATGTGAAAGTTTCATGAAAATGGTAATGTTGAGGGTCTGATGAAAATACAACTGTGATGCACTTTGAGGTCATTTCAGATGGCGAGGTTATCAATGCAAGGCAGTATCCTAAGCAGCTCGATTGGATGCATAAAACCCTGAAGCAACAGTACCTTACAAAGTGTCTACCAAATGTGGATGTTTTCTCAATATGACAATGCCAAGTCTCACACTGCCATTTGGCCCTAGGTAAAGCTTCATGAACTTGATGAAATTAAGCTTCTGCCATACCCAACGCATAGCCCCAGCCTTGTCCTTTCTGTTTATCATCTGTTTCAGGTCATGGCACATTTTTTCCATGGTAGACACTTCACTGGTTTGGACAATGTTGAATGTGAGTGTCAAGAGTTTTTCACCTCTAAGCTATGGTAGACTACTTGCCAAAAGATGGGTAAAAAGTCTTGAACATGATAATGTATAGTTTGAGATATTTTTTGTTGTAGTTATTTCAGGGTTTAACAACCACTGTAAGCCACTATGAAGGCTATAAGCAGTCAATGGTCCCTAGTTTAGAACCACTGGTTCCAGTGAGGAGAGAGGGCCAGCAACAGCGAACAAGCACACCACCTGTGCCTCAACCAGGACTCGAACTTGGGCTCACCTCAGACAAATGGTCAGAAGCCAGCACCACAGACCATTCAGTCACTAGGGTGGCAGTTGGAAATATAAGCACTGATTGTCACAGGATTCTGAGTAATTTTATTTCTATATTAAAAATGCAATTTTTTTACTCTGATATTTTAATGAAAGCCTTATTTTAGGGAAATGTCATCTACTGTGCAGAACACTTTTGTGGATTTACATGGGAGAGGTGGGCAGACGGATGAGAACCCACAGGCCCACACCTCCATCAAAAAAGTAGCATGCAAAATGGAATATTGACCACGTAATTGCAGAGTTCTGAGCCTTTGTATGAATTCCTGATGAAGTATGAGCAGCATTTTTGTCATCTGGTACTGGCTCTATCCCCTTTCGGGAACCAATAGTCCCACATTAGAAATGAGCAATTCCTTATAGGTTTAGATGCTCGTTAGAGTCCTCAACTTTGCTCAAAAAAGAAAAAAAAAAGAAAAAAAGAATAGGACTGGTTCAGCCAGTTTAAAATACTGTTCATCCAGTTAAGTAAAGGACTATTCAAAAGTGACAGCTCATAAGGCAAAATTTTTTTGTCAAAAGAAAATGCCAAATTTACATCATCAGAGCCAACACCTACTTCTCTGACATAGCCAAAAATCTGTCATTTATCCTCTGTAAAGTTTAAGAACATCAAGGAAATTTAAAAATTTAGGGCTGCCATGTTCTCTCATATCACTAAGATAAAATAACTTCACTTCAAGTTTCAAATAACACAATCGATGTGGACTGCAAAGAGAACGGACGACCAGAAGTCCCAGAAGATGGCAACCAAGTGTGCCGAAATGCATCGGACATTACAACCAAGAGGTCCGGCAATGTTTTTGGTGATTGCATTTTCCCGTACGAAATTTTCGAGTAATTTGCACTTATATTTCAAGGTATTTAACGTTTTCATAGTTCTTTTGATCTTGGGTCATGATATTTGTACATCCTAATCCAAAGTACTTTAACATTGTCATAGTTTTTTAGTCTCTTTTTGTCAAGATTTTAAAGTGTTTAAAATTCTTTTAGTCTCTTATAAGGGTATTTTAAAGCTTTCATACTTCCTCTTAGTCCTTTGTCATAGTATTTTAACATATTTTATATGTCCTTTGTCTTCGTATACTTTTCGAATTTCAACCAAAATATATTCTGGTCAAAAGTGGTCTTGAAAAGTTTCACCAATACACACTCTTTTGTTCCTCTTTTATATTTTCAACTTTGTGATCAAAGCGTACGTACTCCTCTGTGGAAAATGTGACATCTAAACTTCTTAAAAAAGTCTAAACTCAAGAACCAAGTAAGAACAAACGCACAGATGATTTGAACAGCCGCTGTTGCAACCGAGAGGTACGTAAAAGGATTTATTTTTTTCACAGTTTATAGTAATAATTTTCAATTGGGAAATTGAATTTCACACAAAAGAACTAAAACATGTAAAAAGTTTCAACAGTTTAACCGTTATTCGAATGGCTTTTGACTAAAGAAGAATACAACATTCTCCATAGCTGAATAACTACATTAACAAAGGAAAGACATGGTGTTACAAAGAAAGAAGATAGATGGTGAAACATACTTCCTAATTTTATAGACACTAGATAAAAAGGAGCTCATAAGGTAAAAATAAAAATAAAAAAATGAACTAACAAACTTTGAAATTTCATTGAAACTATATAAAAATCAAGTGTAAGGAAAACTAAATTAAAAAAAACATATAACAGAAGTGAAATGAATGACTAAGATAAAATACCTCAAATGAAGCAATTTGGTAAGTTGCTAACGAAGCAGAGGATTCTTCACTAGGCATGATGGTGAAGTTCTCTTCACTACTTGAATCACCACTCTCTGTATCACTTGTACCACTAGAGGCAGAAGCTGTGGAAGAAATGCCTGTAACTGATGGATTTGGGGGCTTTGTGTCAGCATCTCTTCTTTTGCCAGCCTGAAGGCGAACTGAGAAAGGACTGCAATCATCACTGAATCTTGGCATTACATCCCTAAAACGCCAAGAATGATCAAAATTACACTAAATCTCCAATAGTCATCAGATTAGGCTATTGTTATCCAATCACAATATTTTTTAAGTACTGGAGTTCTTACATAATTGGATACTTGCATTTCTTATAACCAGTGAAGAGAATGAAAATAAGGTGAGAATGGGCTGAGATGTACACCATTTATAACACATGATGTTCTCTTTAATAAAAAATGAGAAATGTGGGAAGGAGGTAACAATTTTGCCTGAAATTTCATATTTTCACTTTATATCGCTTTTGTCATTTTTTTTATTAGTAGTGAATCTTTGAATTGCTTAATAAGCTCATTTGAAACAGATGGCTTAACTTAAATAAAAAAAGCAAGCATTAAGTAAAAGAACAAAAAGAATAAAATAAATTGCTAAATTATGAACTCTTGATGCTGAAAGTTGTTCTGATTTGAAGTCAAATGAGGTTATCAACATGCCAGGATAAAGACACAAATTGTGAGGGTGAATGTAGAAGATATTTTTCTTGTGTATATAGATCAGCTAGGTGCACTGGGATCATTACATGCTACTTTCAAAGGAAAAAAATATTGTGAACTCCTTCTCAACTAAAACAACTCTTAATGCAGACCTACCTAAAAACAAAACAAAAAAAAAACATGTAAAAGTACTATATTGTGCCCTAGAAAAGCAACTCTGACTTAAGAGTGGATAGTTAAATAAATATGAAAAGGTTCCTTAAAACAATAAATACATTACTGCAAAAAGTGTGCCTCAAAAAATGCAGTACATGAGGACTTACTATACATCATATATGTAATATGCATATTATATTATATGGAGATTACAATAAAGATGAAGCAACAAAATGTGACAAAAATATCATTACTTGTGTAAAACTTGCTTTAATGTTTTAAAAGTTCACAAAATAAACAAGCAGATTTTTCAGCAGTATTACTTTTTTGCCAAATTCAAAAATTCAGTTTTATAAATCTTATGCTACACACAACCATTCCTTTCCAAATAACCTGGAATAGCATTTGAAATTTTTAGTGTAACCATTTTGGTGGACAACGCAGATAAAAAAGATGAGCTTACAAGTGAAAAACCGTTTTAAACTTTTATTAGTCCTTGAATGACCAGAGCTCTAAATCATCTGTAGCCCAAAAGATAATAATACCCAAATTTTTCACAGATACTTACTAAATTCTTCCTCACTTTTAAGAATAACAACAGAATGTTCACAATGAAATTAAACACGAAATTACCAATCTATAGACTTGAAAAGTAAGATGCTTTGAGTATTTTTATTTGCATTCAATTAGGAATAAGAATAGGAGTGCAGGTAATGCACACATGAAGGATAGATATACCATAAGTGTAGTGTGGTGTTTAGCTTCAAAACAACAGGGAATGAAGGTGCCTATCACAAGTCCCAAAGTGGCATACAAATTCAGGAAAGGTATAAATAGGAAATCTTACCTGCTCCAAACAGTTTATCAGTTGGAAAGACATGAATTGGCTTTTGGAAAGACAGAAAATCTTTCTGCAAGTACATACGACATAGGAAAAATAGGGTAAAAAAAATTATAAGTTGTATGAAGAAGAGGATCGGAGAAATAATATGGGATCCCAATGAGTTAAGTGAAAGATGGGTTGGTTACTTTTGTGAGTTATTACAGCATGAAAGCAAAGGTGATTCTGAGGCAGAAGCAGATGATGTCACAGTGAATGATGGAAGTACAGGAGAGATCTAAAAAGAAGAGGTGTGTAAAGCTCTAAAATCTTTTCAAAATGGTAAGGCTCCGAGAGTGAATGGCATTACTGCTGAGTTGCTAAAATATGGTGGTGACTATGTAATTGACTGGTTAACTGAAATTTGTCAGTTGTGCTGGGAGTTAGGAACAGTCTGTCAGGATTGGAGGAATGCTACCATTGTTCCCTTGCATAAGGGAAAGGGTGATCAGACTGAATGCAAGAACTTTTGTGGTACCAGTTTGCTGAGTGTACCAGGGAAAATATTTGGAAAGGTTGTTACTGATAAAGTACGAGGCCTTACATCACAGAAAGTGTGGGATATACAGAGTGGCTTTATGCCTGATATGAGCAGCACTAATCAAATTTCTACATTTTTATGTTTGATGATCAAAAAGTATCTGTCTGTTGGTAAGAAGGTTTCTGCAGCCTTCATAGATTTACAGAAAATGTATGATCGAGTAAATAGGACTCTTCTGTGGAAGATACTGAATAAATATTGTATCACTGGGAATCGATTCAATAGTGTGGAAGGCGTGTATGCTGGCAGTACAGCATGTGTACTAGTAAATGGTGTTGCATTCAAATGGCTTCCTATTCGAGCAGGAGTCAGACAAGGTTGCGTAATGTTACCATGGCTGTTTAACATATTTATGTATGCATGTATATGTGATGTCGAGTTTGTACGTCTGGGAAGCATTATTTGACAGGGAGAACAAATTAGATGGCAAAATCAGTAGGCAAGTGAACTCTTCATTGAAAGTCTAAGCTGCTTTAGGAGAATTTCACAGGAATGATGGTTTCTCAAAAAAAAAAAAATCCCGAATGGCTGTGTATGAAAGTGTAATTGTTCCTGTATGGCAGTGAAACCTGAGTATTACAGAAGAGACATAGGAGTCATCTGTGTGCTGGAGAGATGCGTTACTTACAGGAGGTTTGTGGGAAGACATGTTCTGATCATGTAAGGAATGAAGATATGTTGCAGTTGTGTAATGTGAAGCAAAATATTGTTAGCAAGGTGGAGAGTAATATTCTTAGGTTGTTTGGCCATGTTGAAAGAATGAGTGACGGTATGTTTACTAAGCAAATTTATTCAGCCCAAGTGGCACGAAAGAAAGGTAGAGGAAGGCCAAGGAAATCATGGGAGGACCAGATTCAGGAATATCTACATGAGAAAAAGATATTGAGTATAAAGTACAAAATGTCTTGTGTGCAGCATTAGATGGATGTTAATAAAGTTCGAGCTGTGTGCTGAGATCGCTGTAAATGGAGACATTTGAAACAGCAACAAGTTCTTTTTATGAGGAGATAACCTCCGAATACCAAAGAACAGCTTAGTGATATTAATAGGCCAATGTACTCTTCACAGATGAGAGTTGTTTCATTGTGTCCACAGATTGTAGATGTCAGTTGATATGGTGTGAAAGAGGTAATGCATACCAGTGCAAGAATGTGCAGGAAAGGGACAGATAACAGCGGCCTTAGGGTCATGGTGTGGGGCAGCATCATCATTAATGGATACACCAAACTACAGGTGCTGGAAAATGGTACTTTATACACTGAAGAGCAATTGAAATAGAGACAGCTAGCGTTATGCAAATGTGGCGCAGTGGGCGGCCCTGTAAACGGAAACGACATGACGTATGCAGCGATCTGACAATATAAGGAGTGATGCGATGGGAATCAGTAAGAGTCAGACGCAGTATGGGTAAGATGAAGGATCTAAGCGCATTTGATCATGGGCAAATTGTTGGGGCCCAACGAATGGGTCACTCCATCTCGGAAGTCGTGCAGGCACTGGGATTTTCACGAGCCACTGTGTCATGGGTGCACCGTGAGTACATTGAATCCAGCAAAACCATCCCTGCACGGGCCAACTGCCGTGGACAACAGCGTGTGGATGAGCGGAGTCATCGTCGGCTAGCTCGCATTGTAACAGCGGATAGACAGGCCACAGTGCAAGAAATCACTCGGCAATTTGACGCTGGTGCACAAAAACGTGGTAAGCAGCCACACCATCCAGAACCATCTCATCGCTATGGGGTACAGAAGCCATCGTCCCACGAGGGTACTGCTGCTGACCACATATCACAGGGTGCAAAGATTAGCATGGGTGCGGGAATATCGCCACTGGACCCTAGACATGTGGAAAAATGTTGCCTGGACTGATGAGTCGAGATTCACGTTGGTACATGCGGATGCCAGGATACGAGTACGGTGCAAACCAATGAAGCGATGGACCCTTCTTGCCAGCAGGGGTACTCTTCAAGCTGGTGGGGGTGGCATTCTCGTCTGGGGACTGTTTATGTGGACTGAAACGGGACCCTTGGTACGTGTGACATCGTGCCTCACAGGTCAACGTTACCGGGATATCCTGGACGACCATTCGCTCCCGTTTGTGCATCTTTAACATCCCACTGGGGACCTCACCCTGCAACAAGACAATGCATCGTGCCATCACTCCCGAATTGTATCCAAATGGTTGGATGAACACTCCACCAACGTGACCTTGCTTCCTTGGCCAGCTAGGTCACCAGACCTCAATCCCATTGAGCACATCTGGGATGCCATCGAGAGAGATGTTCGAGGCTCTGACCCACCTCCATCAAATCTTTGTGAAGTGTGGGAGCTTAATCAGGGGTTGTGGATCTGTATGGCTTCCCAACGCTTCCAGTGTCTTGTAGAGTCCATGCCGAAATGAATCGCCACCGTCATCAGGGCGAAAGGTGGTGCTACATGTTACTAGACAGGTATCTCTAATTCAATTGCTCTTCAGTGTATAACAGGCTAACAATATTGCAACAAAGTTTTTCTGCATTATGTTTGATTATTCCATGTTGCTGTAGGTGAAGACTTTCTGTTCATGACTGAAAACACGACACCTCATCACTCAAGAGCAGTGCAGACACTTCTGGTCACTGAGGATATTCATCGCATCAACTGGCCAGCATGCTCCCCAGACTTCAATCCAATCAAACATGGTTGGGACACAGTGAAGAGATGCATTAATGCTCAAAATACCCCTCCAGAAAACAAGCAGGGGCCTCATCCGTACTCTAATGGAGGAGTGGGCCAATTTGCCTCAGGAACTCCTGGATCACTAGGTGCTCAGCATGCCATGATGTTGTGAGAGCTGCATTTGCAGTTCAGGCTGAACATATTAGATGCTAAAATGCCTCTCCACCTGGTTATCGCTAAGCTCTGAGCAACCATTCTCCAACTATGTCCTTCGGAAATTTTGCGTAAACACTGATTACAATGTAATTTGTACATCATTTATAAACAATTTCTTGTGTCTTTTCATGTGCTTGTAGCTGGCATTATACAAGGTTGAGTCACATTATTATGACCACCAGCTAATATTCAGAGTAACCGCCGTGTGCAGCGAGGACAGCAGCTAGACGGTGACCCAGTAAGGTGCTGGAAGGTGTTCACAGGCGTGTGGAGCAATGCTGACTGCAGTGCATCTGACAGATGCTGGGGGGGGGGGGGAAGGATCCATAGAGCTAACATCATGATCGAGGTGGTCCCACAGATGCTCAATTGGGTTTAAGTCTGGGGAATCAGTGAGCCAGGAAAGTACTTTGAAGTCTTCATCGTGCTCTTTCAACCAATCTCGGACATTTCAAGCTGTGTGACATGTCACATTGTCATGCTGGAAGATCCCATCTGCCACAGGGAAGACAATCAGCATGTATGGGTGTACGTGTTTGCAAGGATGATAACGAATTCAGTCCAGAGTGCCTTCCACAGGTATGAGTGGACCCAAAGAATGTCACGAAAACATTCCCCAGACCATAACGCTGCCCCTGCCAGCTTGTGTTCTGCCAGCAATGGTTGAAGAGTGTTTGTTCTCTGATGTCTCTTGCCTTATATGCCAATGTCCATCCGTCCGATGAAGCAGAAAACGTGACTCATTGGAGAAGGCAATCCTTTGCCAATCAGCCAAGGTCCAATTCCGATACGGCTGTGCAAATGAAAGCCTTTTCTGCTGACGCACCTTCGTTAGCATAGGTGCGATGACCATTCGTCTACATTGGAGCCCCATACGCAGCAGGGTTTGCTGAACTGTTATTTCAGACACACTTCTGGTAGCCCCTGGTTCATTCGGCCAGTGAGCTGCTCCACTGTAGCGTATCAATCGTCCCTCATGCACCTTTGAAACAGAAGTTCACTTTTCAAATCAATGGCACATGGTGCTCCACAGTTTCCACATCACTTATTCACGATGGTGCCATTTTTCCAATCACGGTACACTTTAACCACAAGTAGCATGCGAACAGTTCACAAACTGCACTGTTTTAGAAATACTGCCACCCTTGGCCTGAAAGCCGATAATCAGCCCTTTTTTGAAAATCTGATAAATAGCTTATTTCATCCATGACAGCAATGAGTGATATGTTTTCAGATTGCCTATAGCATATCTTATATACCCACCAAGCCAGCTCATGACATGTGCCTTCTTTCATTGGCTACATACTGTTGACATCAAAAGTAGGAGGTGGTCACAATAATGTAACTCGACCGTGTATGAACATCCTTTTTTCATTCAAAAGTTCTGCTAAAAAAAGATGAAATACCAATACTCACGTGCGACAAGCCTGACTGCTTTGAATAGACCAACACAAGGTGTTTGGTGATGTTGGACAATACAAAGGCCACCTTCAGTTATGAGAAGAACTTCAGTTTTGATAGCTCAGACTTATTTTGGTATTACCACTATAACCAGAAACAGAGCATTATTCTTGCAAAAACGTTCGTGGTGGAATTGCAGTCATGATTTACAGAAGCTATGAATTCAAAAAAAAATTTGAATTTAAAACAAGAGAATTTGGTGCAAGTTAATGAAAAAAATGAATTATGAAACGCACTTAAGCATCTGAGGAATGCTGATATTGAAGTAATAAAACTACTTCACTTCAGGATTAAGACAAAAAATTTTGTCAGATCTTTTATCTGTCCATTAAACTTGGCTACACTATGTAGAATGAGAACACAATTTCCTTGGTGTTCCTTGCTGTTCATGGAAGAACTGGTGGCTATAAGTAAAGCAGTTATTCTCTTCTGAGGAGTAGAAGCAACAAAAAGATCTCTAATTAACTATTTTTCATTGAGTTTTCTCATGAGCAAAATAAAAGAATTTAAGGAGGAGATAGAGAGGAAGAGTGTTTCAAAATCGAAGATAAATAAGGGATAATTATTTTCAATGAAGTTATGTAATCACTGAATTTGTTAATACAGTTTACGGCAAAATTGTGGTATTTAGTGAGAAAATTACATATTCCAACTACTTTCTTTTATAGTTTAACAGCATGGGAAAAATATATTCTACAAAAGTCCCATAGGCTAGATATTTATGGTGTGAAAAATATTAAAAACCATATATAATTTTTTGCACCTTACTGACAGAAGTTCATCAATTGAGGTCATTTCAAAGGGTCGATAATGATCAAAATATCCATCAATTCTTGGATCCAGAGGATGTGTTTTAATTATTTCTAAAATAGAGTCATCCAAGCCTTTTCTCACTGAAAGAAAAGATAAATAAATTGGCAGATGAAGAAAATTTTACTACAATTATAAATCAAATACACAAAATTAACTGTATATGTACATTCAGAATGAAATTGAAAAAAAAAGTAAGAAATTTGACATTAGAGTAATTATACATCCAGTGGCCACTGAATCATGAACAATCATTTAATATGATGTACCACTTTTGGTCTAGATAGCTGCCTAAATATGACTAGACATGGAGGTGACAATGCACAGAAGATAGCAAGCAGTACTGCCAGTTATGCAAAATGCAGAGAGTTTCAGAATAGTATAGTATAATTGGTACTAGGTTAACAAAGATAGTCATTTGTTACAACTCATTTTTTCATAAATGCTTGATAGGAATTAAGTTCTAGAAATCTGCAAACCACAGAGGTGTTCAGTGTTTGTACACAATGAGCACTGAGGAACAATTGGGGTGATGGAACTGTGAGGCTTGGAACTTTGTGCCACCTCCGCACAAAAATATTGTCACAATATACTCCAGATTTTCCAACAAAAAAAACAAAGGTTTATTTCTCCTTTAAAAATGGCAAAGTGAATTGAAACTATTGAAATTTTTCCAGTTGTGCCTCAAATGATTTTGTGCACTTCAGCATCCTTGGACACAATGCACCATTCTACTTAACCACACAATCACCATTGTAAAGCAGCATGGTAATGGGTTGCAAGAAAATTTACATTTATAATGTACAATAGACATGGGACATTCAACACACACCTGAGGGTTTTTACAGCACTGCCACCACTACCAATCTTTACTATCTCCACCATGAAAGTAGAATCCATGGTTTCAAGTGATTTTCAGATACATGGTACATGAAAATGCATCATGTACATTTAAAATTTGATCTATAGTTAAATGATAATTGTTATAAGTGCATTAAATACCTTAAGGCTACTTTTGTGATGCTATCACAAGGGACATAAGTTAAGAAGGCGATTCCTGAAAAACTTACAAACACAAATACACCCACATAAATGTTATGAAATTCAAATTTCTATAATACCTTACTTTTTTTCCCCCATAACTTGGGTGAGAGGGGCTAACTGTGGGCTTTTGCAGATGGACAGAAACTTTCTGAAAATCCTGAAAACACTGCTAATAAAGAACAGTTGACCACCAGTGCAAACTTTTGGTTTCAGTCCTGCTAACGAAATGCATGTTTTTCTATTTCTTATGGTGACTTATTACTACAGCAATAATTGGAGCAAGCATTTGCCCATTTTTTTCAAGTGAAATTCAAATTCAAAATCGGTCCTGTTTCTGCAAAATCTACGATAAAAGCAATTTTATAGGCTATGATAGGCAGTATGGCAGAATAAGTATCAAATTTTAAACCTCAGCTTCATTTCAAAATCAAAGAGAAAAGACTAGAGCTGTTTAATAAATAGCAAGAACATAATGTAATGAATTGCTATGGCAATTCACACAACATACTGTGTCTTCTCAGCTGGAGAAGCCATTTGGGTTGACAAACCATGAGAGATCCCACAGTGCAACCCACAACTAACAAAAAATGAAAAAGCATTTTAAAACTTCGTCTTAAATTGTATTTTTTATCACAAATTGCGTGGTTATGTCTTTACATACTAAAAAAATGATCAAACTCTAATCAAAGAAATCATCGACAAACAGAGGCGTAGCCAAGAAGGAGTTCCTCGGGTCCGGATCCCCCCACCCCGAGGCTTGAGTGCCACTTGGTCTGGAAACATACACCACTTTCAAAATTCCATATTTTCGCATGTAAATCCACTTGTTAAAAATTTTCCAATAATTCCCACCTTTTCCCACTGCAGACAAGACAAGTTTTCTCTCCAGCGTCCTTAGATAACTCTCTACTCTGAAATGTTCAAGAAGCAACAATTCGCGGAAAAGCGCAAGGGTTTCCAGCTAGAAAAATATGGGGGTGTTTAACTTTCCTGGTGCTGTATCCCTGTATGCGTCCTGGGGGGCAGGCTCAGGAGGATTAGTAAGGAATTAGTTTCACTTCCAAATTTACATGAGGGTTCCTATTCCTGCCCTGATAATCATCTGGGGGAAGGGATGGATAAAACTCCCCACTGTTTAAAGGTGCCCTAACTAACCCAAATTCCTGTTGCTTATTTTACAAAATATCAGTTGTTTGGGTTGTCTTCCCTCTGGCATATGTTACAAAGTGTGTAGAAGGCAAACACGGAATCAGAACTTCGTTTAGCTGTTTTTCGGAGGAATTTTGACTTCCTTTTAGCAGAATTCTTTTGGCATAAAATGGCAACACTGCAAGACTCACATAGAAGTTGTATATTCTTTGTGAGTTGGTCCGCTTACCTTTCACACGCTTTGATGTGTTTTTAGCTCCTGTGTTGTGCTGTGCAATGCTGATTTTATCGACTTTCTTGGTACGTTCTTCTTTTCCTTGAATTTCTTTTCTAATCAAACTCATCTTTCTTCAGTGATGGGCAGCAAACGTAGTAGAATGATGTAAGATTTTTCTTATTTCAAAAACCTTGAGTAGAACTGACAGCATCAACTACCATGTGTTTCAGTGATGAACAAAAAGATGACAAACTTACAGGAATGGCGAATAGTGTAAGTGGCGCAAACTGTTTGTGCCCTCAATCTGGCCCAAGTAGGGATTCAGAGGGATCTAACTCGACAGACATAAGTTTATTTGTTGATAAATCTTTAGAGCCACATCGAAAAGTTACTTTTCTGAATGAAGTATGGGTCCCTGATTCAACTTACAAATTTCCCGAGATACTTTCCGACAAGAAAAATTTGAAATTTCAGCACCATTGGCTTGCAAAGTGGAAGTGACTAGCTTATTCTGAAATAAAAAACAGTGCTTATTGCAAGTATTGTGTCCTGTTTCCTCACAGTGGGGCAACTGGAGGTGTCGGAAATCAGTTGCTAGTAAACCGTGCAAACATGACTTTAATACTTGGAAACATGCAGTCGAGTGCTTCAATAATCACGAAAAAAATCTGTACCACTTAAAAAGTGTCTTAGACGCAGAAGCATTAACTACTGTTGTATCTAAATGGGCAGATTCTATTTCACTAACGCTGAACAAAGCTAAAAAGATTTGTATTTTGGAAAACTGTAAATTAATCGCTCCAGTTGTGGAAACTGTCATCTTATGCAGGAGGCAGGGTTTACCCTTAAGAGGGCATCGAGATTCAGGGCCGATTGATGTAAAAGAAAAACCATTGCATAATGACGGGAACTTCAGATCGCTTCTTCATTTTCGGATTAAGAATGGCATCGAAATCCGACCCTGATTCTGATGTAATTAGAAATAACTGCAAAAGAAACGCCCAGTATATAAGTCCAATGATACAAAATGAAATCATTGGTATTTGCAACAATATGATTTTAAAATAAATTGTAGAGAAAGTCAACAAGTCAAAATGTTTTCCAGTTCTTGCAGACGAAACGTCCGACATATGTTATACTGAACAGTTTTCTCTAAGTGTTTGTTTTCTCAATGAAGAAAATATGAAAATAAATGAAAGCTTTCTCCAATTTGTGCCCGTTACGGAAACCACTGGAACAGCATTAGAGAATTTGATAAAGTCACAGCTGCAAAAATGTGGGATCCACACCGAATATCTTAGAGGCCAAAGATTTGATGGTGCATCATCAATGAGTGGTAAATTTAACAGAGTTCAAGCCCTCATCAGGGATAAACACAGTACGGATCTATATGTTCATTGCAGCAGTCATTGTTTGGACCTGGTTATTTCTGCATCCTGTGATATTCCAGTAATTCGCAACGCTCTAGGAATTTTAGAGAGCGTTTATGTGTTCATGAACACATCAAAACAGCAGCACTGTTTAAAAGACGAAATCGATAATCTGGTGCCTGAAGCAAGAAGAAAATAATTAAAGCAGCTATGCCCAACAAGGTGGATAGAAAGGCATGCTTATGTGTATTGTTTTCTTGAACTGAATATTGCAATTGTAAGTGCATTAGAGAAAATTGCTTCTGAAGATCAAAATAGGGAGGTATTGTTGAAAGCAGTTCAGCTGTTATATGCTGTTAGAAGTGTAGAATATTTCATTGGATTACTTGTTCTTGACAAAGCATTTAATTATATTGGAACTCTATGCCGAATACTGCAAAAGAAAGTACTGATTTGATTGAAGCGTTTCAATTAGTGCAAAAAATCAAATATGAATTTCGAGATATGAGAAAAAAACTCAGGCTCTGAATTAAAAAAAATATTCAATGAGGTACAGGAAAAGTCAGATCACATTGAATTCAACTTGGAAATGCCTAAAATCATCAGAAAGCAAATTCACAGACCAAACATCTGCTCTGATTCCAGAGAAGATAATTTTGGAATATCAGTATTTTGCCAATTTCTTGATTATTTTATTCAACAGATAAATGAAAGATTTTTAGCCCACAAATCGATTTTAGAAGGTTTACAACATCTTATTCAAGTTGGAAATGAACATTTGCATGTCACGAATGAAATTGCAGAATTAGCAAAATTTTATTCCTTTGATTTAACCATGAATATGCTGGAAAAGCTCCAGGAGAAGATGGAATTACTGTAGACATCATACAAGAAGCAAGTGGAGAAATCGAAACAGTACTCGCCCAAATTTTCACTCGATGCCTTAATGAAGGAAAGATTCCTGAGGATTGGAACACCGCTACAATGATCCTGCTACATAAGAAAGGTGACATTGAGGATCTCGGAAACTACAGACCTATCAGCCTCCTATCACTGGTTTATAAAATCTTCACTAAAGTTCTTTCACACCGCTTGAAGGTAACACTGGACATGGCTCAACCGAGAGAACAAGCTGGATTCAGGAGTGGCTACAGCACAATAGATCATATCCATGTGCTGAGAGAACTAATTGAAAGAGCGAGGGAATATGAACTTCCATTGTGCATGGCTTTTATCGATTATGAAAAAGCCTTTGATTCGGTGAAACCATCAGCAGTTACAATGGCTCTAAAAACCTGCGGTATTGAAGATGCATACATTAATATTATTAATAACATCTATGAAAATGCAGGTGCAAAGATTAGGCTGTTTGAAAATACAACACACATAAAAATTGGAAAGGGAGTGAGACAAGGTGACACCATATCTCCGAAGCTCTTTAATGCCACATTGGAGGGTGTTTTTCAGTCACTGAGCTGGGAAAACAAGGGGATAAAGATTAATGGAGATTATCTAACCCACCTTCGTTTTGCTGATGACGTAGTCATTTTTGCAACTAGCCCATCAGAGCTGCAGAGTATGATCCAGGAACTTGCTGACAAGAGTAAAGAAGTGGGATTAAAAATGAACTTTCAGAAGACAAAAGTGATGTTCAATGCTTTTACAAGAAATGAAGATTTATCGATTGATGGAGAAAAGCTGGAGATAACAGACACGTACGTTTATCTTGGACAGCAGATATCAAGTGAGGGTCACATTGATGAAGAAATTAATCGGCGCACAAAACTTGCCTGGAGAGCTTTTGGAAGAAACAGCATAATTTTCAAGAGCAATATGCCATTATGTCTTAAAAGAAAAGTGTTTGATCAATGCATCCTTCCAGTGCTTACGTATGGTGCAGAGACGTGGACCTTAACTAAAAGAGACATACAAAGGCTGCAGACAACTCAAAGATGCATGGAGAGGTGCATACTTGGTGTAACAAGGAGAGATAAGAAGAGGAACTCGTGGATCCGAAAAATGACAAGAGTGGAAGACGTCATGATCAGAGTCAAATCCCTGAAATGGCAATGGGCTGGACATACTGCCAGAAGGACAGATCATCGATGGACAGCCGAAATTTTAGATTGGATTCCAAGGGACAGGAAAAGACCCAGAAGAAGACCACATGGGAGATGGGTGGATGAAATTCGAAAGTATGCAGGGGTGACATGGAGGAGACTGGCACAAGACAGACCGTTGTGGAGGAAACTTGGGGAGACCTTCGTCCAGCAGTGGATTGATAATGGTTGACAATGATGATGATGATGATGCTGTCGAAGCAGAATTCAAATTTTGGTGGCCACATTTACTGGGACTGAAAGAAAAACCTAAGAATGGAATGGAAGCATTATCCTTCTGCAATAAACAAATCTTTCTGAACATTTTTCACTTGTTAAAAATACTGGTTACTTTGCCTGTTACTACTTGTATCCCCAAATGGACATTCTCCACACTTCGCAGCCTTAAGACATACATAAGGAATAGAATCTCAGAAAACAGGTTGAATGGATTAGCTATGTTGAACATACATCGTGACATAACCATAAACACTGAAGACGTTATTGACAAACTCTCAAAAATATCATGAAACTGGAATTCAGCCTTTAATGATGATTTCAACAAAATTTTCAAGTGACTCACCACTTAAACATTTGGGTAAGTTGAATTATTCATTGATTATCCTTATTTTGGTCAACACATCTTCCCACAATTTAATTCAGTGTTAGAACATCTATAGCACACAAGGTTTTTGAAATAAAAAACCCTACTTTAGTTGGTTGATTGGCATTTATAAAAACCATATTCGTAAACTTTCCGAATTTTGTTTTTATAAATGTCAATCAACCAACTAAAGTAAGGTTTTACACGTCGGTAAAAGTGGTTGGAGGAAATAGACGCTGTTGGGGCCTAAAGTCATTAAATAATGCAGTACACTTCAAGGACTTATGCATTCGCCAGGCATTGAATGAACCTGAAGACGAAAAAGGACCACTGCACAAGAGGCTTGAACCAAGCTAGACAACCAAAAGAATAAAACATGCAGGGAAATGTGTACAATAGGTAAGCAACCTACTATGATTCCCACAATTTGTTCACACATTGTATAATATTAAGAATTTCAGTAAGAGATTGATGTGAATTTAAAACAACGTATATTAAAAAAATTTCTTAGTAATGTTTTTTGTCATTTAAATACTTGCATTTAATAAAAAACATTGCTTAAACAACCAGCACAGAGGATAGATTTTCCAATTTTGCTTCCTTTCCACCCTTGGGGGGAGGGGGATATTATTTTACTTTTAAATTTTAAAAATTTGGGCCTTATTCCCACTTGGTGTATTTTATTCCTGGAGGTTTTCACTGATGAACCAAATTCATGGACCCCCCCCCCTAAGAAATTTCTGGCTACGCCACTGTCAACAAACATTGTGCACATTTCTAGAATTACGTGGAAAATGTCATTTGTAGGAAAGTACACCAGTTACATTTAGAAATTTTAGAGAGACAGAAGCTTTATTTACCATGACAAGTGATCAAGACCAAAGTTGGGTCAAAAGTACTTCTGTGTTTCTAAAATTTCTTAATTTAACTAGTGAGTTTTCCTACAACCCACATTCATCTGTTGCATGTGTATTGTATTACGAAATGTGCATTTCATAAGACAAATCCATGTTTTAATTAATAGAAAAAATTTTAAATGTTTGATTGTACTATTGAATAAATATTTAACTGAAAATATTTAACTAAATTGTTTTATTTATAAAACTTTCTAACTAACAGAAAACCCGTAACACAAAGTACGTGCCTCACGGAGCAACAAACGTGCGAAATACTTTTTCAATAATAGGTAAAGAATAGCTTTTGATATTATTTATTTTTAATGTGTATTGTATTATTCCTGTTTATGTGGGAAAATCGGGCACCAGAAAAAACTAGAAAATAGAGAGGACATTTTCATCATACAAACAGTAATTTTTTTACTCAGTCTCTTAGAAATAGAAATATGATACATGCAAATAACCACCCACATTGTGAAAAACTACAGAAAATGAAAGGAAAGACGCACTCAGGCTTGCAAATACTCCGCACAAAAGGAATATCTCAAAGCTGTCTTTTAAGAACTAATATAACATACAAGAGTAAATCAAAAAACAAAGGTAATGAATTCACTAGAGAAATATTCTTTACTAATTACGTAGAACAAGGTCAGGATTTTAGCAATCAGAAACACCTGAATCACCAGTTTTACTGTTCAATACATACCATTATCAGAAAATTTGAAAATTACATCACTCTGGAGCAGGACCTTGTTCAGTGTAATAAGTGAATCATACCTGAGATAATGAGGATGTAATTAATAATGCTACAAAGAAGCAGAATTGGCTTCAATTGGAGAAATCTGAAGAAATTTAGATTCTTTTAACTCAGATACTTGGAACTTCATTGTCCTGGGTGGTGTAGCAAATAGCATGCTCAAGTGGAAATTGGGATAGATGGAGGAGGAAATCACATTGCCCTGGAGTGGGAATGTAATTTTCATGTAATTTTCATGAATTGCCCTGGAGTGAGAATGTAATTTTCATGGATTGCCCTGGAGTGGGAATGTAATTTTCATGGATTGCCCTGGAGTGGTAATGTAATTTTCATGGATTGCCCTGGAGTGGGAATGTAATTTTCATGTAATTTTCATGAATGTAATTTTCAAGTTTTCTGATGTGATGATGGTACATATTGAACAGTAAAATTGTTGACTCACGTGTTTCTGATTGCTAAAATCCTAAAATAAAGGTAGTTAATTAAACTGATACCACAAGCAACAACAGCCAACTAACATCAACATGTCATAATGGCAGTTAGACAAGGTGGCATCTGTATAATGCACTGCTGCACACCCATCTGGCCCTGGTGGTAAGAGTATAAATATGGAAGCTTCTCCTTCCAATTCCACTGGTGTTAAAAAATGCGCTATAATAAGATTTCTTTGGGAAGAAAGGATCAAGCTTGCTGAAATTTACAGTAGAATAGTAGCACAGTAAGAAACAACACGTATGGGCCAATGAAACGTTTGAGAATAATTAGAAAAGTTTAAATCTGGCACATTGGGGTGGAGGGAGGGCAAGCATAACTGATGAAATTCAATTGCTGCATTGGTCAATGTCATGAACTCAAGACCTTGACAATTGTGGGAACTCTCTCATTCAAGAAGACTGATGGATTATTCCATTTTCTGTGGCTGGTAGGATTCTGCCTATCTACGTATTGGTGCATAATGACTCAGAATATCAGAAAGTGTAAGCCAGGTGAGTCTGAAAACAGCTGATTGATCAGCATGAACAATTGCATGTGACAATTTTCACCCAATGCTTGCAGGATTATGAAGATCTAGGCTTACTGAAATAGACTGTCACTGGGACAAGAACTGGGTGTGCCATTTTAACTCTGAAAGGAAAATACAAAATACATTGGTAAAAACACTCTTCTTTCCAAGCAAAAGAAGGGGGAGGAGACTTAAAAGTGTATCCTCTGTAAAAAAAAATATTGCCAACATTGTTTTAAGTTATGCATGGGCCCATTCTGGAGCATTATCTGGAACAATATAACATATTCATCAATGCTCCAAGACAAGCTGCAATCTGCAGTTTGCAATGAAAGAAGAGGATTCTTGTCAAAATTTGCTCTTTTGTACCACCACAATGCTTGTCTATATATAACAGCAGCAACTACGGCAAGGATTCAAACCCTTAGGTCTGAGATTCTTCCATGTCTACCTTATGTAAAGCGGAAAGCTCCAAGTAATTTTTATCTCTTTGGTGTACTTAAAGAAACATTAGGTGGTAGTGATGAAGTGGTGAAAGAAATTATATGTATATGGCTTCAGAAACACCTGAAAACTTTTTGCAATGGGGGGAGGTTGTCAAGAAGCTTGTGAGCCATTAGTAGTGTCTAGCTGCAGGAAGGCTACACTGAAAAAAATGTTTCAATTATGTATCACTTTGGTTTTAATGAATACAAAAAACTTGCCTTCACTTTTACCATTGTACATATGTATGTACCAACCAACAACCTCTATAACCATCCCTATGATACAGACTGACTCAAATGTCTACATAAGTGGTGCTCTGTTTTAGCCTTCATTGGAATAACAAAAAATAACTTTTCCCAATGAAAATAGGCTTTTGTTAGAACCTGTGCTATGTAAAATAAGGAAGTTTTTATTTCTTACTTTCATCACAAGCCAAAGGAAGACACTTGGCCACTCCAAAGTCCCACCAGCAAGTGTACCTAAAATTTACAATAAACAAGATGAAACACTCATACTTACTCACACTACTCAGCAGGCAAATTTAAAACAATGCAAAGAGTAGTTGAACAAAATGTACCAAGACTGAATCTGCAGAAGTTAAAATATGCATTTCACTAGCAAAGCAGAAAAATAACATGGAGGATGGAACCAAAGTTGCAGATAAAACAAACACATCACTTGACAAAACAAAAATTTTGAATACTGCATATTATTATGTAATCAGCTGGAATCATACAGAAAATTATTCGAGAAAGAAAATCAATATTCCCTCTCAGATACTATTTTCAAAAGTGATTAAAATGGTGGAAAATGATAGCAAAATCATTGTATGACTTCAGCACACATTAAATTGTGGATGAAAAACATTTTTTTTTAGTTTTTACCCAATTTTTTTAATTAACTAATTTATTTATTTTAAAGTTTGCCCATAAGACTTTAGCCTGCACCTCCTATGAGAACATGTTAAGTTTTTAATGGCAGCATAAAAAATGGCATAGTGTCACACAACCTTTTCTCACATCTGACCCTGGATGTGAGAAAAGGTCATGAGATGCTACGATGGGGCAGGAATAGCTTCAACTAGTGCAAATCTTAAGGTTCTCAGATATCTAAGTTCAGTTCAGTTGCTTGGAATTTCCTCATCCTGGGTAGTGTAATAATTAGCATGCTCGACCAAAATTTGGGAAGTGCAGTTTCGATTCCTGCTCCAGGACGATGAAAATTTTCAAGTTTTCTGAAGGAAATGGTTACATGGAATACAGTGAAAATATGCCAGTAATAGCGTTACAATGAAATAAATATCAATTTTATGATTTGAGGAAGAGGATGGCTTCACTCTCAAACTACACTTTCTGGATTTATGAACAAACAATGCAATATCTGACACATTGTATCTTTGCATCCAATAAACAAAAATTTCTTGCAAAGGATTGTTTAAAAACCTTAAATATTTTCCATTGTTCTGGAACAGGACCTAAACTTCTATCCTCTAGTAGTCATCAAGGTATGCTAACCATTGCACCATAAATCTATTTTCAAACAACTAAATACACATTCCAGCTGATTATAACAACTAGAACATGCCATTGGTAGGTTTATGTAGTTCACACATAGCATCAATCTTAATCACAGATTGTTAAGTCTTAAAATCACTAGCTACAACTGACTGTAAATGTAATTGAAATTGTCACTTATTTTCTAAATTCATGAAATTCTGAAAGCACTGACAACTTATATACTGTATAAAATATATACTTAACAAAATAATTATATGGAGAAGAGAGTATTATTACAATCAGCTGAAGAAAAATATTTATTTGAATTTAAAAACACAATTATGCATAACACAAAACTGAAAGAAAGAATAATATACTGCCTGCTGCTTATAATGATCGTGTTTGTTCCAAATATTTCAATTTTACAAATGGCTTCTTTCATAAAACTGGTGATTTTGTTATTCCCTAAGTATGCATTACATATTAAATTTAAAGCAGTAATTTCAGTATGTTGTACAATGGATAGGTTCAGTCATTTTAAATGCTAAGTCTTATTACAAATGCAAAACGTTTATTGATATTAAATAGATTTTCAAAATGGAATACATACTTCACATATTTTCATATTAAAACAGACATGGCTAACATTAAAGTCCAATTTTGTGTAAGTTTAAAAACTAATAATAAGCATTTAACAAACTTACATACATACCAAGTGTCTGCCAAATAATTTTATGAAAAATGCAAGAAAGGATAGAATACAAGTTGCCCAAATGTAGTTTATGTGAGCATATCTACAATGTAACTAGTGTTCCCCATTACAAAAGTGATCTTTCCCTAGTGTTCCACATCACAAAGTCTCATTTATGGATAGTCCAGGCATCAGTCAACACCTGAGTCACCTTACTCCGCTGTGTGTTTAATTTGCCTTATAATTTCATTGCCATTTCTACATTATTTCCACATTGCTACTAATGTTAAATCATTTAAGACACAAATTACTGAATTTTACTTTAATACTGATCACAATAAAGTTATTGTAGTCTTTATAAAACTATGCTTTCAAAAAAAAAATGAAAATTAATAACCCCAAGATGCTTTTTCAAGATGCATACTGAAAAACGATGGCCCTAAAATTTTACTTCAAAATGAAGACCATACTGCATAAGAAAAACTGTTCATCATAATTTTCTTTTTAACTTCATATATTGCATAGCAACCTTTACTGTTGTTGGCTTTTATGGTTATAGAAGTTTTTGAAGTGTTTTCAAATTTATGCAATTCTTATCTCTCAATAAAAAGAAACAACTTAAAAATCAAATTACTTGGTATCTACTTACCTATTCTGATATTTAGACTAGCTGAACCATGCAAATAGCTAAATTATATACATGGAAAGGCCATAAAGAACATTTAACACTTCCCTACTTCCCTACCACTGTGCTTTCTTGGTTTTGGTTCTTGAAAGCCACTGAATCTTACAACAGCTGAACACTATAAGCAGCATGCACATGATCATAAGGTTCCATATTTAAGATTGTCTTACATGTTCCTATGACAAACTA
The DNA here is from genome assembly GCA_039090855.1 of Macrothele yani. NCBI lineage: Eukaryota > Metazoa > Arthropoda > Arachnida > Araneae > Macrothelidae > Macrothele > Macrothele yani. The sequence continues at coordinate 138,392,393 of CM077002.1, forward strand.
GTTGACCAGCAGCAATGGAATTGTGTAAATAATAATCTGTAGGCAGTTCCCATAGAGGTGTAATAGATTTTCCAGGCTTGTAAACACCAAGGAATAAGTTAATTGCATTTTGCTTGTCAGCATCTATTTAGAAACAAAGTTGTAAAGACATGAATATTACAAATTTATTTCAAGCCACATTTATAAAAACTTCATCAAGTTTTATATAAGAACACAATAATAACCACATTATATTTTCTTTAGTATGTTGCGATGCTGCTGCAAAACATGGTTTAAGTAAAAAGACAAAGGTCATTGTCAATATTTTCTTGACTAGCAATGGATTAGCATGTTCTACAGCTAAAGAGAAATATTTATGATGCCATGGTTGCAGGACTGTCAAGGTATTGTTTTCTTCTCAAAACAAAAAAGAACTATACAGCTCAAACTCTGTGACCATAGAAGCATGCATTGCCTCCAAATACATTATAGGAAGGGATGATATACAAGCAGTTTGAGACCACAATAAAAGCAATTCTACTTAATGCCACTTTTTTGGGGGCACAGACTTTGCTATGAAGTATTTGAAAATCTGTTCCTTCAGCAAGTACTTTCATCACCCTTGCTTTAGTGCCATTTTACTGAGATTGGAAAAAAATATCATGAAAGCAGCAGAACTTTGGAAATTCCCTCCAGTTTTTAGTGGAAGACACACTGAAACACAGAATGTTTCCTGCAGTTGCAACCTTTGATAATTATGCCTTCATTGATGCTATCATCATTTCAGTGCTCAAACAGATGCCAAAATTTTGTACGTTATGACTGCCAATGGGAAAGAGTATTGTAAAAACGCGTGTAAAGCTTAAAAGTCACAGCACATTCATTATCAAAAGAACTTGCCACCACACAATTTCTATTGCTTTGAAAACAAATCCAATTTTAACAAAAAGCTAAGTGAATTTGTCATCACTGTGAACATAAATTCACAGCTAAAAACATCATACTATTAGCAAAAGATTTTGATTACAAGAAAGCAGGTACGTGACATTCTGTTCTCATTTATCAATTTTTTCACGTGTCTGAAACTTTTGAATGGTGTTTGCACCTTTATTTTAAAACTTTATTTTAATATCACGTACAAATGGATCAACAGATACATAAAATTATACCTACATTACTTCAATTACATAAAATTTTGAAGTTGACGAATATGACAAATCCACAAGCAGCACACATGCCTTTTAACATAAACAGATTTCAGGTTATCCTGTGCTTCACATTGATGTCTGACTATGTTCTACTTTCACATGCAGAGAAACACATTTCAGGTAACCTTCAATTTGTGCCAGTTTCAGTTGAGCCAACACAATAATGCTGATTTTGAAACCAGAATGCCAAAAAATATTTTTTTAAATGTTTAGAAAATACCTTGATTAAAATGTTTTTAAATCACCTTAAATCTTGAAAAACACAGAATTGTAAGTACAATAATTACTTTATTGTAGTATAATTATTTTATTCCCAGAAGTCTGGCTTTCCTGTTCGTTCTGTCACGTTGGTGATTCGTTTCTCTAAGTTTTTCCATTTTAAAACTTTTCTATCTAGAGTGAACTAGCCTTTACAACTCTATTTTTGTTAGGCAGAATTGACACCCTAGTATGAGGTCCAGCCTCCTGCTCAGATTCTAACCTTTGAACTTTTTATTTCCAAAAGAGGGCACTGGGCTATGTAAACAAATACCTTAGCTAATCAGAGATGAGGTAAACCATCCATGCACCATCTAAGCCAACCTGGAATACAGACAGTGGAGAAGAAGTGCTCAGCTTGCTTGTTGGCGATGTTATTGAATGTGCTGAAATCTAAGCTAATGTATATTTAGATTGAAAAAATTTGACCATGTCCAGTGAGAGAAGTGCAGTGGATGCTGCTGTGTCATACCATTGACAAGAAAGGTAAATGCAAAGTAGGTGTAACACTTTAATTAACTTAATTTTATTTAATCTATTAAAATACAGTTTTTACAATCATAACCATTACTAGTATTAAAAGAAATCCGTCTTGTTGCACGATGATATTTATTCAGCTAAAAAATGAAATCTATATACAGTTTAAAAACATATGAGCACTTTCGGTGTCACATTGATACCTTCATCAGATGTAATTTCACCATGTGGCTACATGCTGGTCTTAAGTACGTGGAGTAGATGCATCATGGGAAAGGTAATGTCAATGTCACATGAATGATATACCAGATAACAAGACAATCAAAAAAAGGCATAGTTAGCCAATGATCACTTAACAGAAGCAATTGCTATTGTGCTGTCCTTCCCAACAAGATTGCTCCAAGGTTCAGGTAAAACATAAGGATAATAGTCATTACAGCAACTTGTATTATAAGCCGAAATATAGAGGCTTTCTGCAAATAACAAGGAATAAACAGAGTTAGGTGTGTTTATGATTTTAGCGTTGTCCCAGTCTGGGATGGAATTTCCAGCACTTATGGTTCTTGCAAAAGAGGTGCTTTGGTGATTCATTTTTAGATCATATCTGTGTTCATTTAATCTCAAATCCAAATTTCTTTTGGTAGAACCCACATAATGATTGTTTAGTTCACCAGAGATAGTGTCGAGCATAGGAATAACATACACACCCCATTTTTTCCCTTTGTCAATTTTGTCACGATCATTGCGGATAATGGTATATAGATTGCATGATCGTATTCCAAATTGTATTTTATGACGAGAACATATGTTGGTAAGGAGGTTTACAATATGTGGATTAAAATCAACAGATCCAACATACTTTTTAGGCACTTGCTCACTAATTAAAGCAGTTGACATAGAAAACCGTACTTTATTGTGCACTCCCTTAACAACGTTGTCCGGGTAACCATGGTTTTTAGCGAGAGATGATATCCATTGTAGTTCTTGAGCTCTGGCGAAATGGCTAGAAGAATGTGAATATGCTCTTCTAAATAGGAAGTGCAGAGCAGAATTTTTTTTTTTTTTTTTTGTACTTAAGACCAGCATGTAGCCACATGGTGAAATTACATCTGATGAAGGTGTCAATGTGACACCGAAAGTGCTCGTGTGTTTTTAAACTGTATATAGATTTCATTTTTTAGCTGAATAAATATCATTGTGCAACAAGACGGATTTCTTTTAATACTAGTATTCATGCACGAATTATAGTGTCTACCATAACCATTACTTCAGAGCTTTAAATATAATAAATACTGTTACAGGGAGGCTCTGTGGACCCCTGGGTTTGTCTTTTTGGGGGTATCAGATTTCATCTTCTAGTGCTGTCACCAATTGCAATGAGCAGAGCTCGAAATGGGCCAGTATATGCCTGATATGGTATACCGGCACTTCTTTTTTCCTAGTATTTCATACCAGCACTTTTTTAACTTGGAATTTGCACTAATAATAGGTAGCTTACCTTTTGTTGTAAGGCCAGCTCCTTTAGTAAACATTTCACAGCACATTTGGTTCTTTTTGTAGTCTATAGTTGGTTCCGGCCCTCGGCATGGTAGTCCCATTTCGTCTTCATTTCATTCAATGCCAGATGAATGATTCAGCCTTTGAAGTGTTTTGCAGTAATGACATTTGACCCTAAGAACTATTTATTTTCCCTAAAACGACTTTTATGACATGTAAACTCAAAACTAAGGTGGCAAAATGACTTTTCAACATCAAAATTCATCAACCAAACACAAACATACATTGACCAACTTACATTAAAAACCAACGACCTATTTACATACACACAAATCAAATATTCCAACCAAAATAAAAATAAAATACTAAAAACGTATGTAAAACTATTCACATATGAACCTGTCTTATTGCCTTCCATGTCATTCTGTCATTCTTATTCCCTACACTTCACCACGATATTTATAGCATACGGCCACCACACCTCTGCCTTTCCAACATAGACTTCCTCAAGTACTTTCTACCCCCCGCCGGGGTCATCATCAGGAGGCGTTCCAGATGTTATCTCTTCTGCTTCCGCAGAGGAGTGAGTGAGCGAAACTATCGTCAAAACTGAATTACATTGGAATTTACACATTGCCACTAATTTTAGTAGTAGATACTGCAGAAATTATTTTTTTTTTTTTTTTTGGTCCTGACTTCCGAGCATGCATTCTTAAATATAAAATCCTCATGTGCCTCATGTCCTTGAGAACTGTAGAGGGGGAACCATAGGGGGAGGGGAGTGGTTTGCACATGAGCTGTAAGTTCAGTCCTTCAAAGAATGGAAATGAAGCTACCCATAGCTAACGATCACATCTTGCCAAAACATCACATCATCCCACTAAAGATGTCTGTAATTTTTACTATAACATTAATTTAATACCTTCAATTTGAAGAACTTTTTCATAGAATGAAGAATTGGGAATAATAGATACAAATTTTAGTTTTGGAGCAATTAGTGTAAACTTTTTCCACACTTCGGACTTTTTTTTTTTTTTTTTTGGTTGGTGCGATTTGCTATTAATTTAAGATTGAATATTCATTCTGATTGCGGAGATTTTAATTGTCCGACTTTCTATTGCCTCCTCAGTATTATACCTTAAAGTCCCGGGTTCAAGTCCAGGTGAATCACTAACAATTAGCCGAGGTTCAGAAGTCTCATTAGTTTGTTGATCCTGGGGTACAGACTGTCCTTGTGCTTAGTCCTCAGAGTAGCACAAGTAGAGCCCCCTGGATTTACAAAGCAAACAACTGAAATCAACCACCATTGTTTTTGACCTACGCTGCAATAGTATTCCATGGAATTTCCATTATCATTTTCATACGTAGAAAGTTTTCTTCCAGGGATTTTTTTTTTTTTTTTTTTTTACTTTTTCAGCTTTGAAGATTTTCTGGCGAAATTATTTCTTCAGGATGATTGTTGCTAAGTGTGAGCATACCGGCACTTCAAAATTTCCATTTTGAGCACTGGTAATGAGGACTTCACTCTGCAGCCACTAGGTTTGAATCCATCAAAAGTTACACCTAAAAATTGGGAAACGATTTCTAGAATATAACGTCAGGCTGACACCACCTGAATCGTTATTTCAGTACAGATTAACAAACACTACCATACTTTGCTTTTAAGTCAGGACAATGTTTCTAGCTGGGCATACATGTTCCGATCACAGAATCAAGAGCATCAAAACACTGGATGCTCGGATGTAACAAGCACAAAACACTTTAACAAATAAGCTAGGTTAAATGTGATTGTCTATAAAATGAACTGATTATACATGCATTATGGCTACTTGTGCGTTGTACACTACCTTGTTACAAGGTGCTAATTTTTTCAACAAGTAATGCATTCTTGGGGAGATTCTGCCCCTTCCCCAGCACATGCAAAAATTTATACTACACTTACTGTCAGTGCCAACTTATTCGGTAAGCAAAACCTTCAGCACTCTGTTGGGTAGAATATCACCTTTCCTCTAACTCTGTTTCCTTCTGCAACATATATCAGGTTCAAAGAAATACAACAAAAGTACTTACAGTTCCATACAGAAAATTTAATCCATTGCACTGTACACTCACCAACAGCACATTTATGGAGAAGATAAATTGCACATGATGAACACCAAGAAAATGATGATATAGTGCACATTTGATGAGCACTACACATAGAAGGCAAAAATGTAAGCAGTTGGCAGGAACTATACATTGATATAAAAGCTGTACATCATTGAAATGCTTCCTTCCTTTATGAAGCACATCACAGGAGACATACTGCGCTACATTTGCTACTAATCTATAGCATCGGTCATTATTGCATCTCCACAGCATATTGAGCCTTTCAGAACATTCACACGTACATTCAGTGCAGCTCAACTACAGGGATTTGTTTGTAACAGTGGCTGCCGCATCACCCAGCCACAAGCTCAGGTAGGCATCACTGGCCTCTATGGTCTCTGCTGCCGGCCACTCTCTGATCAGCTGGACAGGAGAAAAATCTCCCACTGAAGAGATTATCTCATTGTCTGCTTGGTTAGGTACTTTTGCTCCCTCTAAAACAAGAATGAAAAAGAAACTACAAAGGAGCATTGAAAAGTAACTCACAGCAATTTTTTTCTCTTTGCAGGTTGCAGTTTGGCAGACAACGAGTTTGAATATCACGCTACAGACCAGTTTGGCTGGACCAGGTATCGCCATGGTGAAAGACAGTGTGAACAACGGCACAAAGATGTCGCATTTGTTAGCGTCGTCTAGGAATGAAGAGCGACATGGTGTAGTCCGATTTTTGTGGGCTAAACACAAAACTTCGAGAGAAATTCACAAAGAAATGAAGTGTACAGTGGTGACTGCCTGGACCACAGTAACATTTCCAGATGGTGCCGTTTCTTTGCAAAGAACTGTGACAAACTTACCGATTCACAGCATTCTGGTCGATCTGTAACCGCGTCATCACCTGCCACTGTGAGAGACACTGAACAGGCAATTCTGAGTGACCAGCGTATCTATCTGCACACATTGGCACAGAAGTTCGACATTTCATAGGTATAGCATACGATAGTGTGCATGAAAAATTGCAATTTCACAAGATCAGTGCACAATGGGTGCCTAAGAACTTGACAGACGACCAGAAGGGACAGAGAATAATGTCATACTTGGACCACTTGATGCGTTATGCAGAAGGACATGTATTTCTGACAGGTGTAGTGACGGGCGATGAATCCTGTGCATACCACTACACTCCCAAAACAAGGAAGGTCAGTATGGTGAGGAAACATTCCGATTCCCTGCCACCAAAACAACTCAAACTAACCCAATCTGCACAAAAAAGTCCTCAAGATGGTGTTCTGGGATATGCATGGCGTTCTCCTGTTGGAGTTTCATCCAACAGGGAACACTGTGAATGCCAAAACCTAAGCTAACACATTGACAAAGTTGCATCATGACCTTCGTGGCAAAGATCTAACAGAGATGCTGCAAATGTCAGACTGCTTCATGATAATGCTCGCCCACATGTTGCACAACACGTTTGTGACAAAATTGCACAATTTGGCAGGGAGGTGCTCCAGCATCCACCATACAGTTTGGATTTGACTCCTTTGGACTTTCATCTGTTTGGTCCCTTGAAAATATTCCTGGGTGGTCAACGCTTAGATTTGGCTGACGAAGTCAAATCGGTTGCCCGCAGGTGGCTATATGCCCAGAAAACAGACTTTTATGAACAAGGTATACCAAAACTGGTACCATGCTGGGATAAATGTCTTGACCATCTTCATTCTTATGTTTAAAAACGGCTTCACTGCATATATATTTCGTTTTGCCTATCTATTAAACAGTTGCCAAAGAAAAACAGTGTGCATTACTTTTCGATCCACCCTTGTAGGAATTTTTAAATACATGCTCCAGTATGAATCTTGAAAAATTAGATAATAAGCATAGTTAACTACCTGAAAAAGTATTACTGTAATATCTTGACAACGTCTGCATGATATCCCTGGAATGTGAAGAGAGTGGAGCTATCTTACGATATGTTTTTACTCGATGTACCAGTTGAGATCCACCATACTGTAATGCAAGAGTGTCTCCATGATCCTCATAAAGTTCTTCCAACATTCTGTTCAACAAATAGAAATAAAAATAAAAATTTAATTTTGTACATATTATTAAAAATAAATTTTTATGTAACAAATTTTCTTACTCATACTACGCATCAATGTAATTTAATTACTCACCGCACACTATCAGTATCAAATTCTAGGGTTGGGCTCTCAAGGACTCCAAGAACATACATCTGTAAAGTAAAAAAAAAATAATGATACAAACATTAAAAAAATAATAACAATTGTTTCTTACATGAAATATGGGAAACATTCTTCTGAACTGTGGAAATTAATCATTGAAAGCAATGAAGAATGAATCTTTGTAATACATGGCACACATTTGAACAAATTATTTTCAGCACAGAAACTTCTTATTTTATCACTTCCCGTGCTGCCATCACCTCAGAAAACCTAAAAATTGCATCGCCCTGGAGTGGGAGTCAAACCTACATCTGCCAATTTTCATTTGAGTATGCTTAACACCTGAGGCCTAAGAATCCAAACAAACTTCCAGTTCCGATGTTTCAACCAGCACAAATCTGAAGTTTCTTTAGATACCTAAGTTTCAAATTATTGGAAATTTATTGTCTTGGGTGGTGTAATGGTAGCATATTTGAATTGATATTGGGAGATGTGGGTTTAATTCCTGCTCCAGAGCAATGCAATTTCAAGTTTTCTGAGAAAATGGCTACATGGAAAGCAGCGACATAAGACACTTGCGTGCCAAAAATAATACTTTTGTTTGTTTTACGTATTCACATAGGGTAACACTTTTTCACCATTTGCTAGCTCTCTAGTGATGGCTACTATAAAACACTTACTCAAGGCAAACAATGCGGAAGAAATATTCTTCTCATAATACGTGGCCAATACAACATGATACAAACAACACAGCAATCGGACAGGAGATGCGGTTTCGATTCCTGCTCTAGGGTGACGAAATTTTAAAGTTTTCTGATGTGACTGATATTATGTGAGAAACAACTATCCTAAAGAAGAAATTGAGAAGCTTCTGAATTTTAATGGAACGAAGAACCCACAAAAGCAACAAGTAAAATTCACTAGAAAAATTTCTTATCACAAAGGTTTATTTGAGTCTTTAAAGAGAATTAGTAAGAAATACAATATTAGGCTAGCTCCAAGTTTAGAGAACAAAGTTAAAAAAATTTTCCCTAAAATAGTTCAAAGAGAAGAAGATATTTTAAAAATGCAAGGAGTAGTTTATGAAGTAAATTGTAGTTCTGGACTATCTTACATAGGTGAAACAGGTCGCAGACTAGAAACTCGTACAGCTGAGCATAAAGCAGCTATAAAAAATTGCTCCAACAAGACTGGATTAGATAGGCATGTTAGAGAAACTGGGCACAGCATGGATTGGAATTCCCTTAAAGTAATCACAGTTTCCAAAGCAATTTCCAAAAAGAAAACTGAAAGAAGGAATAGAGATTGAGAAAAATCAAAATTCCATCATCAATGACTGCAAAGGATTTTCCCTGCCTAACATCTGGCAGGATTTGTTGAAAAATAACCTAAACCATCAAGGTTAACTGTAACCGTCAAGGTAAACCGTAACCGTGATAGTGACAAGTAAAAAGTGACAACAACAAGACAGCCTGAAGAAGGAGAAGAGTTTTCTCCGAAAATTTGCTATTAAAGAAAAAAATTTCCTAGTAAAATTCCCATAAAAGTTGCTTTAGATTATTAATTCAATTAAACTAGGAAGCCATTTCTCAACATGAGCTTTATTCAAAGTAATTACAGTCAATTCAGCGATGTCCGATTGCTGTGTTGATTATATCATGTCTTACTCAAGGCTTTACTCAGATATATTTACTTAATTCTCTTTTCATTTGAAGATCTTTCATTTAATCTCCCCTTCTGATTTCTTTTGGGTTTACAGATGTTTCTGGCTTCTGGATTTTTGTCAAGGCCTGTTCTCAATTTTAATGTTGTGACAAAAACTGTCAAATTATTCTGTTCATCACGTTTTTTAAGCCTTCGTTAGAGGAGCCTTACACATTCATTAGTTCTTACTGCTTTTATGTTGTTGTTTGGTTCAAATAAAGAAGTTTATCTGCCTTGAGTCTTGCTTCATAGTGTTCTCAATTTCCCATACACGTCACTAATTCGATGGATGACTTACATTTTTCTGAGGGACGTACTTTTCTCACTTATATTACTAATTCTATGAAAGACTAAAGAGGTTAATAGGAAAAATATTTTATCTTATTCATACTGTGGATAATACACAAATTTAAGAATTAAAAACGTCTATTGTAGTTAAATGACTTTGCAACGTTATGTCCTCTTCACATGACCTGACGACTTTTAATGACAGCTGGACCTGAACCTTATGAAGAACTTTTTGAAGACACAGACTAAGTTTTCAGTTGAACTTTACGTGAAGAGGGCATAATGTTGCAAAGTCATTTAACTACAATAGACGTTTTTAATTCTTAAATTTGTGTATTATCCACAGTATGAATAAGATAAAATATTTTTCCTATTAACCTCTTTAGTCTTTCATAGAATTGGTAATATAAGTGAGAAAAGTACGTCTCTCAGAAAAATGTAAGTCATCCATCGAATTAGTGATGTGTATGGGAAATTGAGAACACTACGAAACAAGACTCAAGGCAGATAAACTTCTTTATTTGAACCAAACAACAACATAAAAGCAGTAACAACTAATAAATGTGTAAGGCTCCTCTAATGAAGGCTTACAAAAATGTGAACAGAATAATTTGATAGTTTTTGTCACAACATTAAAACCAATATACCACGTAATAGAAACACCTGATGAGAGAAACGAATAGGTACCTCTCACAGATGTGTATATGCAGCTGTTCTCAATGTACAGAAGTACCGTAATGTTTGTCGTATTTTCTGCACCAGCGTATAAACCGCAAACCGCGAAATTCATGTACATTTTTTTCCTTCATATAATCCGCAGACTATGACATTCAGAAAAAAAAATCGCTGCATAATCTGTACATCATGCATATTGAACTGGAAGTGGAATATCCAACAGAAAAGTTGGTCACATAATGACCTAGGAGTCCGAAGAAATAAGAGAAAATAAAAAAACGATTTCATTACATGAAGAAATTCATTTTTAAAGGTTATTTTTTCATATTTTTATCTCCAGACAGATAAAGCTCAGTGGTGTGGCATCCATAGTTCATGCTGATGCAGCTCCAGAGAATTGCATTACACCTTGCCAATGATGAAAGGCTCGCAGAAATACCATATGTACTCGCATATAAGTCAAAAGTTTCTGAAGGAAATCCTGCTTTCAGAGTTGGGGGATCGGCTTATATGTGGGCCAATAAAAAATAGGGCTAGACTTCCATGAATTCTCGAGAGGAATTTGCCGACGGATTTCTTTACGTTTGAGACCACGGCACAATGGCTTTTTGCGTGTTATTGCGTGACTATTTTCTGGCCTCAAAACTATCGAGCAGTGACATGATCCTATCCTCAACTGTACCCTCCACTTAAGTTTAAATTTGGATGTGTACCTGAAACGTTTCCTTTTCAAAAACATGATGAATAACAATGAAGGAAAATATCAACTGCAAAGACGTTGGTCAAAACAGTGGAGGCCGAACTAAACACAAGGCACAACAGTGCACATGAGATCCGAAAGGAGGAACGCATAGGTCCGTGCAGCAAACGCTGTGTGTGCATTTTCATTTTCTGGTTGACAAAAACAGTGATAGCACAACAGTTAGAGTTGTCCTTCTCAACAAGACAAAATAACCCCCGCCGTCCCTCCCCACAACTTTCCCGATCTTAGATTAAGACACCCCCTCCTCCCTCCTTTCTGCTCCGTACAAACTCCTAAACTGAGGAAATTTTTTCCAAGGGAGTTCTTTTCCAATTATTTTCTCTCTACTGCACAACTATCCTGTGGAATTTTTTAAAAATTATAGGTCTGTAAAAACTTTTTTTTTTAATCGGCATGTTATCCACATCGGTGTATAATCCGCAGAACCGACATTTTAAACTTTTTTAGCAGATAATCAGCAGATTATACGACAAAAATTACGGTATTATCAAAAGCTTTGATACTACTTTTGATAATACTTCTATACATTGAGAACACACCTTGACAAAAATCCAGAGGCCAGAAGCGTCTGTAAAACCAAAAGAACTCAGAAAAAGGAAGATTAAATGAAAGTTCAAGTGAAAATACAATTAAGATAGCTACTTTGTCGTTTACAGGTAACACTTTTTTTCTTATAGATTTTGTCACTTGCAAAAGTTTAGGATTTCTCACTTGATGACTATGTGGGATTGACTGTTGTTTAATGACACACATGAAGCAAAAGCACCACCGACCTTCTCAATGTAACGCTCAGTTGGAGGGTGAAAAGGACAATGGACACAATTCTAGGAATTGTTATCTCCTGTTTCTCCTACGGCCACATCCCCATTCCATTACTCCCCTATTCCCCTTTGCAATCAGTGCCCAAAAATCCACTTAATGCATGTGCATAAAAACCCACCCATTCTCTTTTTCCCTAGGAGTAGGGCTCCAGGACAGTGAACAGCAAGTTTTCTCTGCCTTGTTAAACATGGAATTTTGATTTATTGTGTTACTTTGCTGTTACAATTTATCATGTTAGCTGTCCTATCCCTTGTTAAATCCAGGATTTCATTGAATTTCATTCATTAAAAAGAACCAAAGTAGCTTTGAATAAACATTAAGCCAAAATTCCTGTTTTGTGCATTAAATTTAGGATCTGGCTAAATACAGGCTTGTTACAAGCGGGTTCTACTATAACGTATAAAAATATCTCTTCATGATCTGCCAAGATCTAAAATATTTGCTGATCTCCAACAGCATCAGCTACTTACGACATTTCATGTGCTCTACAGTGAAAGCAAATTATTCAATCAATGCAGAAAGTAAACAAACAATGGGTTAAAAAGCACTAAAGAAGCTGAGGCTGTTCTGATTTAAATTCATTTGCAGAACAACAGGATCTCAGCCAAAATAGAGAGATCTATGAAGATGGTTTAATGTAAAGAATGTTTTTTGTTGTTTTTTATCTTACACAAATTTCATTCAATAGTTTTATTTTAAAATATGTACCATTATAAAATCAAATAAACGTACCTGGAAAGCCAAGGCAGCCTTTCCCAAAGCAAATTGTGCAGTATTAGTTCTGTCCAAACAATCTACACAGTTGACACGCACCACACCAGTTTGTATTCTTGTGTTATCATCATTTTTGTGCCCACCTAGTGAATACTTCTTTTTATTACAAGGACGAACAGTTTGGCAGTAAAATGCTGGGTGGCTATGAAAAATTCCAGTCTTTCCAATAATAGAATAAGCAATTTGTGCTAATCGCTGCATCACATTTGCTTCTTTCCTAAACAAGAGAGGAAAGATTTTAAATCTCATATGTTGTTTGAAATATTTCCTTTTTAATTAAACATCAGAAATTATTTAGGCATTTATCCTCTCTTTCTCTCTCTCTCTCTCTTTCTCTCTCTCTCTCTTTCTCTTTCTCTCTCTCTCTCTCTCTCTACACACACACACACACACACACACACACACACACACACACACACACACACACACACACACACACACACACACACACACATGTAAAGATACTCGTATCTCCTCTAAAAAACTTCTGCAACTCTATAAGTATTCATTTAATTCCAACACAGGGGTATTGCTCTCATGTCTGCAGTACTATATCCAAATTGAGTAAAAATGCACTGATGCTGTGAAAAGCAAAATAAAAATACAAAAAAAGGAAAGGGAATCATCTGAGTAACAAAACTGGACATAGTAATTCTTTTCAAACTTCTGACAGATCTATGTTTCTTCCACAGCTTACTGGATTTTGTAGTTGAGAGAAACATTTTGTAGGACATATTTTAGAACTTTAGTTTTAACAGTTTTATTAGAATAATTCTTGATGATGACATATCATGCTTCAGTTACGTAAAAATTACAAGCATTGGGACGACGTTTTGGTAGCGACTCCTACCTTCATCAGCCATAGAATGAAACACGTGGTATTAGCATCAGTTGTTGCCAGATTTCAAAATAGCTTTACAAGTGATAGGTATATTAAAAGGTACATATGTATTACAGGTGTTAGGGGTAAGGAAGATTTCAATGCTTCCGTGGTACCTGTGGGCTTTCCGATTGCTGAACGGAGCGATACTTTTAACATTTTGCCAATCGGGAATCGCTGACGTATCAGTGATGGCTAGAATTGAAAGCGAGGGGGAAGGGTTTCCTTTCTTAACATCAGCTATATGTTCTACCAATCGCCGGTTGATACTTCGGTAAGTACTACCAATATAGTGGGTAATGCCTGTGGAAGTGGTGACACAGATAGAGTAGACCCCTTGTAACTCTGGGGGTTTATTGGGATATCTGTCTTTGAGGATAAGGTTAAGAAGATGTGGAGGTGGTTTAACAGCAATTCTGTAACCAAAGGACTTGAAAATAAAGCAAACTTTTTGAGTGAAAGCCAGGCTGAAGGGCAAAGTGCCCACAAAGAAATGTTCAGGGTAGGGCTGACAGGCAAAGTGCCAGTTTGTGGGTTGGATTGGACTGTGGAGGCATCAACTCCCAATCAAGTATGGTAAGAAAAGAAACCATTTGTGATTTCCATTCTTATAAAATGAACTTTGTTACAACAAAATTAACACTAATTTCATTACAAACAATTCTACATTTAAACCACAGTACTTCTTTATATACCCTCCACACACAGCTATTAAGTCCATGCAAAGTTACCTTTAGTTCTAGCATGTTCTCAGAAACGGGGGTGACCTTGTTAGACAAGGAAATGTGTTCCACCATCCCAACTTTCCATTCTTTCTAGTTGTTTTTTTCATTTTTGGTAACAATTATCTGGTTTCACAGAAAATGAACACATGCACAAGTCAACAGCACAATGCAACATATCCATAGGAACACTCACTGAATCTCAAATTACCTGCTCCTTTATGTTTTCAGTGGCTTTAGGCTTAGGTCTCTTTTTTAAAATGAACACAGGAATTTGTTCCACACCCTCAGGTATACAATGAATCCTTCATGGTGGTCAAACAGAGGGATTTGCTGACCACCTTCTGCTACACACTGTCTCTCACATAGATCAGACATAGAAGCTAGCTCCATACCCTCCTGTGTACTGTCCAACACTACCACAAAATTACCATCATCCAGCCGTGAGGATGTAGAACAAAATCCATTTTGTGTACTAGTTCAGCAGACTTTCTTCAGACTTTAACAACTCCAGTATACATAGTCTTTGCTTGATAATTTCCTACTTAAAAGAAATTGTGAACTTTCTCTATCATATAGAGTTTCCCAACATGAGTCCCATATTTTCAATTTTTAAAGTTTTTAAGGATATTATCAATACTTTAAAATTTCTCTTGTTAATTAATCTTTGGCTAAAGCTATGTTAGTGCTTAACTACAAAATTTTTAATTAGCATAAAAAGTCGTACCTAACTGGTTTCTTCTTCTAACATATTGTACACATTAATTTTCAACTCTACACCTGGCTTCTTTAGATTTGTTGGAAATAATTTACAAAATTCGAAGAAATATTTTAAAATTATTGCAGTATTAAATCCTCCAAAAACATTTAACCAGTAACTTGAAATCCTTGTGTTTACTTTGAATTGCAACCCACAGAGCTTCAAAGATTGCAGTTCAAGACAAATTTTTAACCAGTAACTTAAAATTCTTGTGTTTACCTTGAATCTGCTAAGTTCTACAGGTGGGAATTAAAGGTAAACACAATATTTTTAAATTACTGGTTAAAAGTTTTTAGAGTTTTAATTCTACGATAATTTTAAAACACTAACTCATAGCCCATGCCATGCATGGGTGAAAAAGCTGTGACTGAAATTTTTATAACATGAGTCGACTTCTTGCTCTTCATAGGCAGTATCATAGTGCAGATCTTGAACTGGTCTTTCCGTGGGTACTGGGAGTCCAATTCCTTTTAATGAAATAAAATAAAGCTGATTCCTTTTTACGAAATTACTCTGCAATGCGAAGAAAATGAAATAAAACACAACATAACACCTGTGAAAACACACATTTTTCCATGACAGGGATCGAACTTGCACCCCCTCACTCCAGAGTAAGTTGTTCTCCTACCTAAGCTACATGGACGGAATGTATAGCTTCAGATTTGGTGTTTTGACATATGCTTTACCTCTGTAGTATGTCATACACCAACGTAACAGAACAAACGTCGCAGACAGTTGTTCGAGCATGTGCATGTGGCCACAAATGAAGTCGTTTGTCTTACTAACTTTATTTTATTTTCCAGTATTTCTCCTTGATTTTATGTATCTTGCGATAGTGGTGAGCTTAGTTTCAATTTTGGCCACCGGATAAAAGCAGATGGCACTGCAAGTACTGAATAACGTCAGAGCGTTATTCCTTTTTATGAAATTACCTGTCCCTAACACTCGAACAATTCTAAAATGTGTGCTCCCATATATAAAACAATTGGTTGAATCTTCAATATGTATCTTGCTTCTGTTTCCATCTCGCCTCATATTTCTTCTTTCTTGAGACACCTTTTCTGTAAACGCTTCTTTTTAACTCGAAGCTCTGTCATGTTTTCTGTCCTATTTGATACATGCTTTTTTCAAGTTGAAGCTCTGGCATGTTTTCTGTCCTATCTGCTGCATGCTTCTTTCCAACTCGAAGTTGTGGCATGTTATTTGTCCTATCTGCTGCACGCTTCTTTTCAACTCACAGCTTTCAATACTTTTTGTGCTGCAAGCCAGGAAAGTACAAGGTGAAAGCCTATATTTGCATACGTACTCATGTATGCTGGCAGAAAACGCCACACTTTAATAGTGTTGCTACATCATTAAGCATTGCATCATTACCACTTTGATTGTAGCCTGTCGTTTCACCCAGTGAGAAGAGAGCACTAAAAATAGTTGTGTCACCATGGCAGCAGGTCACAGGACCAGAACTTTCCTGTGTGATTACCACTGAAGACAGAGGAAGTCATTCGTTACTTTCCTTTGTGTCTTTAAAAAATGCTTAAAAATCAGAAAATAATCTTTTCTTAATTTTTTTTTAAAAGAGGGATGATAGTTGTGAGTTTATGTTGTGAAAATTGCAATGCATTATGGCAAACTATAAATTGCCATATATTCATTTTTTTAATGGATCCCATTGCAAAATAAAGAATTTTGTGAAATTTAAAAATTTTATTTCTTATAAACTAAATCGAAATTCAAAAAGGGCGATGAGGTGCAAAAATTCGGCCATGGCCCTACATGCCTACAAAGTTTCATGGTTCTGTTGCTGTTAGTGTGTCCAGAACGCAAACCGATAGCACTTTTTTGCTTACCTTAACTTTGAAATACAATAGCAATTGAGGTATTGCCAGAATCGAAAACGTTTTATTTCAGTGCGCTCTCCAAAAAAATCTCTACAAACGATGTAAATTTCATATTTTTGTGTTCAATACTTTTTGTGCTGCAAGTTAGAAAAGCGTGAGTGTCGCGAAATTTCTAAAACAGCAGTGGCAGCAGTTATTTTTTTTTCAGATCAGAGAGATTCTTTAGAGTTTTATAAATCGTTTCCAATAAATCTAAAGAAGACAGATGCAGACTGGAAAACTAGCATATACAATATGTTACAAGAAGAAGCCAGTTGGTAAGTATGAGTATATTATGCTTACAAAAAATTTAATAGTTAAGTGCCAACACAGTTTCAACCAAATAAGTCCCAGACTTTAAAAATGAAAATTACAGCACACAAGGATATTCTCTTTCAGTATTGGTGAAAGTATCTCTACTATGCCATACAGCAGTATAATGACAGAATCATGCTCTTTTCCATGGACACAATTTTAACACAAATGATCTGCATAACTCCATCATATGGAAAGAATTTTATGTCATGAGTCAACAAAATAAAAAAAATCCATTTTTGCAAATTAGCCAACAAGCCTCTCATGCACATTCATGCAAGTTGCTACAGTTTAAGTTATTTCCATTTTTACATGATAACCAAATATAAAGTACAACATCAATCCATCACTTTAGAAATAAGATCCTTTAACATAGTTTCACTAGTAGGTGTATGGGCCCGTCACACATAAACAGTCTTTTATCACTTAAGTGCAGAAATTTAACACACTGGCTTGACCTGTCATTTCTCTTTTTGCCTACCACAACTCCTGTTTGGGATGTGACATTTTTCTGTATGAAATTCACTTTTACTCTTTTCTGTTTTACATTTGTTGTATATTATTTTGATTCAGTTGCAAAACAAATATTTTTCTTGTGACCAAAAGCCAATTAATATTAATTAGTTTTTGAAATGGTAGGTAAATGTTACGTGAAATTAGAATATATTTTTTTGACATTTATCACTAACAATTACGAAGAACTTAGATACATAAATTACAAAATAAGCTTAAAGTTCTTAGTTTTGCTGGCTCCAGGATAAGGAAAGAAGCAGAATGAAGGAGCAAACACACCACCACTGTTTCACTCAAGAGCTCAATTTGAACACTTAGAACAAAAAATTAGCATTTTAACATCTTGTAACCATCAAGCAAATTTCCTGTACTGTCCAGTAGTACAACTCCATTCATTTTCTGATTGAGAATGGGAAAGATGTCAGGAAGGAATTTCTTCTGCTTTACCCTACACAGCTTTCATTCTTAAAAACACTGTAGGTTTCTGAGACAATGATTAGTTAAATGCATCACTCCATTTGTTAATGGTATAACAGCATGGCTAAAGTGGAATCTCTTTTTTTTTTTTTCATGTTCCAAAAAAAAAAAAAAAACCATTTATATAACAAACCAATAAAAATAATTTTGATACATAAAAAATACAACAAACTCTGTGATCAAATTTTTTGATGAAATAACAAAGTGACATTTTAAAAATCCTCAACAAAAATCCACTATTTCTAACTCCCAACAAACAGAAAACCACGTATGGAAGTGTTGTTTAGCAGCAGAACTCTCTTTGAGGAGCTAAACACTGAATCCTTGAGAACAGCTTAATGATCTGTACATATGAACAAATGAGCTAAAAGAACAATAGTACTATTGTTCTTTGAACTTGTTAATTGGCTTTGATTTCATGTGATGCAGTATCTTAAGTGGAATGACTGAAACACAAAATTCTACACTGGAGTGTTGCATAAAGTGCTGTGAATGAGATGCAGTCACAGATGTACATACAGTTAAGCACAATTATGCACTGAAATATTATACTTTATCAGGAGTACTCACGATTTGTTAAGGTGTGCCATATCAAAACCAATATTGATGATACTATGATCAGGAGCAAGGAACTGGTTTAGATAAGAAATGGCTCCACAGAATTCTTCACTCAAGATGCTCTCATGACGTTTCTGCTCTCTTCTTTTCACAAGGTTGAGAACAACAATAGGAGAGCCATACCTATGAAGAAGATCATTGAAATGTTGGCCTGCGTAGTAGCAATAGGGATCTGCAATGTCCACTGAAATTAACAGGTAATATCTGCGTAACCAAATGATACCACACACATCATAATTTTAAAAACACTGTAAACACTTTGCAGTTTACTGTCATTTAAAAATGAATCAAATAATGAATAAGCAGAAAAACAGAAGGGATAAACACACAAATAAGCACATGTGTGTATGTGTGTGTGTGTGTGCATGTGTGTCATATGCTTAATGTGCATGCACAGTGTCATAATAAGCATGTGTATGTGTGTGTGTGCATATGGCACTGCTTAATGTGATAATGCTATCATTCTGTTCATATTTTTAAAAACCTTAAGTCCTTAACAGACATATTGAAATACACAGAAAACCCATTGTTTATTGTAATCCACACCTTGGTTTTTGTTATCACTTTCTTGATTTGGTGTATGGCAAAAGACAAGGATGTTTAAAAGAAAAAGGTTGATGTTATGCATCAGGGCTGGTTACAGCCATCACTTTTTTATACCCACCATAGTTACATCCAACAGCAGTCGGTGTAGTTCTTATGTGAAACATAGAGTGTTGTCAAGATTTCCTTTAACAGAAGTGAGCAAGAAATATAAAGATTAATGTTTTGGAAGATGAAAAAAGATGGGAAAATCATTAATATAGAGCTCTAGTAATTTGCCAAAATATGAGCCAACAAAATGTTGTTGTGTTATTATTTCTCAACATGTTTTGCACACAAAAAATTTTAGAATCTGCACAACACTGAAACACTAGAGAAACAGATGGAAAACTTAAACTCTAATTGAAACATTAGTTGAATCAATGCTAAAATTTTGGTTTACAGATGTTTGTGATACAGATACAGAAGAGACTGCTGTGAAGGTGGGAAAAGACATTTATTTTTTAGAACAGACAGATGCTTTAATCTTTCGAGAAAAGCCGGAAAACGTGCTTTACAAACACACTCATGGTGAAAAATAACGATTTCCCAGCAACAGAAAGGAGAATTGAAGAAAAATGGCTCAAAATTAGTGTCATACGTTTATTTCACAATTTTCATAGTACTGATGAAAGCAGCCTTTAATGTAGCACTTTAAACTGTAATGTAAACTACAATTTGTTTAAAAGCAGAGTACTAAAAGACTGTAAACTTGTTCTAAGAGTGCAACTGCCAATGAAAAAATGGTTTTCAGTCATCGAGAAAAAAATTCAGACTTACTGTTCTTTTTCCTGCTTTTCTAATTTTTCCTCTAGCAATCCTTGGATTCTTTATTCCCCACCCAGTTTTCTCTATTTTTATATTATTATTTTTCCTAATTAGTTTAAATACGACAATGAACAGATAGAAACAAATCACCAAAGGTTCGCCCTATCTGACAGCCTAGGAAAAACAGGGATTCTGAGATAGTGTGTGCTTTCAAGACAGCAAAATGCCAAGCAGAAAAATGGCATGGCATTTTCGTGCTTAAAACCTCACTCAATTACACCAGTGTGACATTTGTCATTACTCACTTGTCTTATGAACAAATACAGAGGTTCTATCACTGGTGAGAGCTTCACATTGCATCATTAATATTGCCACTCCCATCCATTAGTACAAGCTATCATAGGAAGGTAAGTTTGCTCATGACCTCAATAGAAATATTATTTTTACATATGAAATGCATGGAGTTGTTTCCACTTCATTAAGATAATGTATATCAACAAAATATGTGCATAAAATATGTGTTTATTTTGTGAAGTCAGGAACACATGTACCAATACAAATTCCAAACTGCTAGTAATATGTTAGCTACTTTGTCTCAGTAAATACCATTATGACTGAGACTGTTCACATTTTTCAGTTATCTGGTTGTTATCAAAACATATTATATTAAATGGTGCTTACTGTTAATGCTTCAAATTCAAAGACGAACAAATATAATTCTAACCAATGAAGAAAAAAAAACAAAAAAAAGCACATGTTCTTGTTTTTTAATTCATAATACAAAGTAAACACGGTCACAAAGAAGACTGCAGAAATGAAAAAAAAAATATATAAAATGTGTACTTAATTGACTGAAATGTGTGCTTAATTAATTCCTTGCTCTTGAACTGAAATGAAGGAAGGATGACTTGGTGCACATTTTGTGCTTTTTGGACAGTATGAGCAAAGGGACAGGGCTTCTTAGAATGCATTATTACCAGAAATGATTCCTAGGTGCACTATAACATGTCAGAAGGCAAAGATGTGCATTCAGAGTAGCACCATACAGACTCTCCTTGAAGGAAGCAAGTCTGTACCTGACCAAGAAAGTGTTACTCACTATATTTTGAAATCATGAAGAGATTTTAAAGCATTATGTGGAGAGAGGAGCAACACTGAAGAAAAGCAAAAAAAAAAAAAAAAAAACACAGTGTTGTGAACTATTTAAAGCTTTTTTGACATCTGACTCCTTTACACTGAAAATATTTAGTGACTCAAGGTGGTCAGGTAGAGCTGATGCTACACATTGGTATTTAAGAAGAATTTTGTGAGCATACAAAATGCGTTGATGGAAGTTGAATCATTTGAAAATGAAAAACCAGAATGTTAATTAGAAGCAAAAGAGCTGTTGAAACAATTTCAAGCATATGAAACAGCTCTATTAACCATATTTCAGAATACAGTGTTGCAAAAATTAAATGCAACGAGCAAATATTTGCAGGATCCTAAAATAAATTTTTTGAAAGCTGTGGAATTTACTAAAATCATTAAAAAGCATTCTTCATAGGTTTGAGAAATAATATTCAGTCTATCGAAGCCGACACCAAAACTTTGACCGACAACCACAAATTTGAAGATGAAAAATGTTGACAAGAAAAAAAAAAAACGTTTTTTGATGAGACTACAGAAAATGAAGATATTCTGCAAGGCAGTGAACATTTCATCACAGAAACCTCAAGAGATGCATATAGTGTATTAAATCCATTTATTTTTGTGGTGTAGTAAGCACAAAGATTCGCCAAGCTTTCGCACTGCAATCATAGACATAAAAATGCAGGGATATTCCCTCCAATTTTATGTCTACCATTGCCTTGAAAATGCCTCCCAGTGGAGTGCAAAAGCTTGGCAAATCTTTGTGCTGACTACACCACAAAAATAAACGAATTTAATGCGCTATATGCATCTCTTGAGTATTCACGGTCTGGGGCATTTATAACATTGGGTTGGTGCGAATGAAATGTCTCGCAAAGAACCAGCACACCTGGATGGTGAGAACGGAAAAGTGGGACAACTTACCTAGGCAAAATAATCCCCCTCGGCATCGACACATAGTTGCCATCTGTCCTGCAAGGCCATGAGCTCGGAATGAAAAAAGTCTTGTGGCTGGGACCCAAAGAAGTCATTGACTGCAAGTTGAACCTCGTTGTCTGTCGTGAACTGTTTCCCGGACAGGAAGTGATCCAGGCGACGAAACAGATGATAGTCTGTCGGAGACAAGTTCGGGTAATAGGCAGGATGAGGCTGTGCTTCATAGCCCAAGACACGGAGTGTCAGCATCGTTCGTTGTGCGCCATGAGGGCAGGCGTTGTCCTGGAGCGGAAGAACACCATGTCTGTTGACCAAAGCCGGTTGTTTCTGCAGCAGTTTCCAGTGTATCTGGTGTAATTCAGCACAATAATATTCTGCAGTGATGATTTGGGCTCTTGCCAAGTTACTCTAATGAATTATCTCGGCTGTGGACCACCCGACAAGAAGCATCATTTCTTGGTGTGTAGGGGTAGCTAAGGATACCATCCAGAAGGCTGTGCCTTGTTTAACCATTGTGCCAATAGTGGCTTTTCAGGTGAAGTAGGTGAAGTGCCTCTTCACCTATTTTACTCAAAACAAAGTTTTATTCAGTATTTTTTTATAATATATTCTTTTTTGCCTTTATTCAGTTCCAAAATACTCAAAATTTTGAATAGATATTAATTCACATGGCGCGCTCAACACGGAAAACAAATCCTTATACGCAAAACAGTGCAAGTGAAGAGCCGAAATGAGAATGTTTGGAAGTCTGCAGTTTTCGGCCGAGTTGTCATGGTAACCATGACGTTACCCTCCCCAATCTGCTCGCTCAAGTGAAGTGTTTCAGCTTCAGGCGCCTTAGCTCTGCATCTCTCAGTTTTTAGCGTAAAGTCGTTGAGAGATCATGGTGGAGCGGGCGGACTATCAGGGTACCTTGCAATCTACTAGGGCTTTTTCCTTGTGGTGCTGTGGTACATTATTTTCCGAAAGGAATTTGTTCTTTCGTGCTTTGTGATTATTTGTTCAAAGCTTTAACTGATATTTTAGGTTTGTGTACAATTTAACTGATAGTGATAGTTTTTAGTTTGCATCCTGTGGACGACATTGTTTGTAATTTATTGCAAACTCCATTTAATCTGTGGAAAGACAAAGATAAAAGAGACATTTTGCTTCAAGGACGACCGGCGGATTCACTGACAATTGTTGCCAAAAACGAAATCAAGAAGAGCGGTAAATCTAACAATATTAATTTAAAAAATTGCTGGTTTACTGAATATAAATGGATTTGCAGCACTTCTGTGTTAATTTTTTTTTCCCTGCTTACTTTTTAGTAATAAACATTCGGCATGGAATAAAGATGGATTCTCAGATTTATTAAGTGTAACACGGTCACTTCATAAACATCGTGATTCTAGCAAACACCTGAAATGCGGATTAATGTTAAGGAATTTTGAAAAAATTCAAAACACCATTGCCGATGCCCTGAGGAAGAATGCTAGGCTTTTGAAAACGCATTTTAACGAAAACATTCATTTAAATAGACTTTTCCTGCAGACAGTGATTGATGCAGTATTAGTCTATACTGTATTTGAGCAAACAAGAACTAGCATTACATGGCCATGATGAAAGCATGGGTGGGCTCAATAAATCGTGGAAATTTCATTGAATTACTTTCATTGTTGATATGAAGAAGTTCTTTAGAAATTGAAAATCAATACGAAAGGATAAAAAACTATTGAAAATGAATTAATTGAATGCATTTCTGAATATATAAATGATCACGTCAAAAATTAAATAATTTTTTATTGTTGATTCGGAAGGTGTATTGGTTGAGAGATTTTTGGGTTTCCATGATGTGAGTGAAGATAGAATGTGAGGAGCTTTATACAAAATGCTAGACAAAATTTTGGAACAGTCTGATTACCAACACAAATAAATAGGACAATGTTACGATGGGGAAGTATAATGTTTGGACACTTAAATGGGCTACAGAAAAAAAAAGTCAAGGATAAAGCTTCTCAAGCTGTTTTTGTTCATTGCTTAGTTCATCGTTTGAATCTTGTATTACACCAGAGTTTTTCTAAAAATTGTAAGTGTCGAATATTTTTTGCAAGCCTCGGTGGAATTGCTTCGTTTATTCACCATTCTGCGAAGCGGTCTCATACACTTATATCAACAACTGCAAGACACAGACCAACCATAACAGAAACTCGATGGTCCTCCACTTCGAAATTAGTAAGTGTAGTTGTTGAAGATTGGGATGAATTGAAGGAAGTGTTCGGATTTCTGACGAATAGCGAATAATCTGACAAAAAATAAATTCATCTAGCCAAGGGGTTTTTGAATGATATGAACACTTTCGAATTTACATCTTTGGCTCCACCGATCTATTATTCGAACTTTTGAAGAAAAAATAACTAAACATAAACTACTGTGTAAGTCAAATTTAAAAACAAACAAAAAAAACCCTGAAATTTTGAGCCATAAAAGGAACGATGAGGTATTTGAAACACAGTTTGGAAAAGCTAGCAAAATCACAGAAATAAGCATGGGAATATGCTGCTCTTACACAGGAAACAATTTTTCAAAATTATAAACAATTGTATTTTGAAATTTTGGACCACATTCTTATGGAAATGGATATAAGATTTCAAGACTGTAAGAAACTTCAATTTGTTTGACCTACTGACACAACCAAATTCGAATAATTTAATGCATGCTTTTGTTCTCGTGCTCTTGAAAATCTACATTTTTACGGAAACATATTTACTAAACACCAGCGGCTTAAAAATGAACTGAGTCTTGTATATGCGGATGAAAAATTAAGGAATATATTGACTCAAGAACTCCTTCGAGTGTTTCACAGAGACAAAGACATTTTTACAGAAGATTATAAATTGGTTTTCCTCAGTTTAACAATTTCATCTACAAGTGTGCCAGTGGAAAGAAGTTTTCTTAAAAGAATACAAACTTGCTCAAGAAACACTAGTTCCCAAGATAGACTTGCTTCTTTGGCAAATATTTCTATTCAGGAAGACATTTTACTGATGCTCACGAAGAAACAACCATCTAACCATCTTATGACGACATAATCGACAAATTTGCAGCTTTAAAAGGAAAAAAAAATTATTTAATATACAAAAAATAGGTAAGTCCTCATTAAGGGATTTTCATTGTAGACAGTAGATATCTTTTCATGCTGCTTTTGTACCTCTTCACCTATTTTTCCAACCACGAGCCGCCACTGCATTGTGCAGATCGTTTCCGATTATCATAAAGGACCCACTTCTCGTCACAGGTGACAATTCGATGCAGTAGAGGTTCCTGTTTATGACGCGCAGACTTCCAAACACCTAATCTTGTTGGAAGTTGTCAACTCATGCAGCAGCCACATGTTCAGCTTTTTGACCTTACCCAGTGCAGCCAGACGCCGAACAACTGTCGTGTGGTGGACACCTACCTCTGCGGCTATCTCACAACACATTTTTCGGAGGTCTGCTTCAACCACACCTAACAGAATATCATCCAGAAACAGCAACAGGTTAGTGACCATGTGCTTTGTTTTGCACGTCCGTATCTCCCCTTCGAAACTTCACAAACCATCGCCAAATGGTTCATTCGTTCGTTGGCTGTATTCTCCCCAAACGCTTTAACATTTTGAGCAGCAATTCCTGTAGTATGGCCCAGTTTAAATTCATACAGGAAGATTACTCTCAAATCCAGCGTCTGCATGTTTCCTTTGCAAGCTACATTACGTTCAAATAAACCACGCTTGAACCTTGTTCTTCACACATATGCTAGCTATCTATAGTAACTCCGTGACGTAATACCTGCAACACCTGTGGGTGGTTTCATTCTGCTGTGGTGGGGGCCTATCTCTACTGCTCATTCGTGCCAGACATTTCATTCACACCTACCTAATATTACATCAGAAGGGAAATTGAAATAAATTAACTATGTATCCCCCCCCCCATTACTTATGATGGTGTCCCAACATCCGGATAGGTCTGCAATGCCATTCTTGAATAAATGTGCAGGTTTTGCTGCAACGAAATCATCAAGGAAATTCTGGAGATCAACATCATTGTTGAAAGTTCTGCCACAGAGTGCATTCGACAGAGATCGGAACAGGTAATTGTCTAAAGGGGCGACATCTGGGGAATAGGCCAGATGCGGAAGGATCTCCCATTTCACGTCCTGAATGGCCATTTTGGTCATGTTTGCACTATGAGGGCATAAGTTATCATGTTGGAAAAGGACACCATGATGCCGATGTGGCAGTTTCTGCTGAACTGCTCCCTCCACATGGTGGAGTTACTCGCAGTAGAGTGCAGCATTGATGGTCCGATTCCTCAACAGCATTTCTCAGTGAATAATGCCTTCCGTGTCCCACCAGACACACAACATGATTTTTGCAGGATAAAGGTCATGTTTTGGACATGGTGTGGGCATCTTGTTTGGGCTTAACCATTCCCTCCAATGCCTGAAATTCAGATACAGGCACCACTTTTCATCTCCAGTAACAATACAGGACAGAAAGGTTTTGTGTTCCTGAGAACATTCATGATAACAGGCGAGCAAGGAACCATATACGGCAACATGCTGATTCTTGTTGTTCTCAGTGAAAGTGTGAGGCACCCAACACCCCAATTTCTGGAATTTTCCAATACGCTACAGGTGTCGCATCACTGTGGCCTGCTCACAGTCCATATCAGTGGCCAATTTGGGTGTGATTTGACACGGATCCAAGTGGATGAGATAGTTCAAATGATCCTCATCAAAGTCAAATGGATGACCTGAGAGTGGGGAGTAGTTGAGGTCAAAATTGCCACCTTGGAACCGCTCAAATCATTTGTGGGCTGTCCTTGGAGCAATAGCATCCTCCCCATACACAGCACAAATTTGTCGAGTAGCCTCGGCGGCTGTGGATCCCTTGTTAAACTCATAGGGGAGCAGATGTCGGAAATGTTCATTCCTCTCTACTTGACAATCCATACTTCCGGACCTGAAAACCAAAAAATCATTAGCCAGAATCACACAACGCAATATGATTTAGATACATGATATTACTGGCTACATTTTGATATACAACTGGCCATTTGCACCGTCACTTCTGACATGGGAAACATTCATGAAATAAAACTTCATGAACTTATGCATCAACCCAATGCATCATAAAAGCAATGCTGAACAAGTTAAAAATGAAACAAAGTGATCGAATATTTTTTGCCATAAAAAAAGTAATTTGATGGAGGTTTTTTTTCACTATATGATTACCACATGAAATGACTATGTATGTAACTGAAAGAAAAAACTAAAAAAAAAATGGAAAAGATTCTATGAGGTTTCAACATTTCATACCATAATTTTGTATATTTATCAAACACAATGTAAAGACAAAGATCACTTTCATAAAATGTTTCATACACATTATAGGTGGTTTAGGTACCATCTTGGAAATATCTTGAGACCACTGAGAAGGAATGGAACCTCTCATCTGGACAAATGATGTAAAATGACCAGCTTGAAACAATGACACAGAAGTGTCGAATACAATTTGCTCAGTTTCTACTTCATTAGCCACATCCCCCTGTTGAAAAGCATATGTAAAACAATTAGTGGATTTTATATGATAATAAGCTTGCATAAAAGTGACAAATTTCTCTTATACAACTAACTGGCAAGGCATGCTAATTTTTAAAAAATTTTTGCTGATTTTCAGCAAAAGAAAAATTGTCTTCCTGTAAATCCAAATATGAAATTAACATAACAGCGATTTGCTTGACATCATATTATTTTACAAAAAAATAAAAGAAATGAATAAAATGATTTTATAATAATTCTTATGATTCACAAATTAATGAGAACAAATAAAATATACTTGTGAAATTTAAAAATTCATTCAATAAAAATTTATTCAAACAAATTGAGAATTCAAGGATAAATGGTATAGGAAATAAAATAACATGTGCTCACCTGGCAGCCAACTATTCTCCTTCAGGGAATATTTCACTTACTCGCAGTTTCACAATCTTTGATAATGTTACTGGACAAAGACTTGTGCTTATTATGTTCAGAAAAACTTCAATTAACATGTAATAATTCTATTATAGCAAAAATAGAGTGAACATTTTTTTCTTTTAGCAAACAATCACAGATTTTCTTTACCCAAGAACAATTCTACATTCATTCTCCATCATATTTTTAACATGTCATCATGAATGTCTTTGCTCAACATAATTCTTATCATTTGTTCAATACACTGGCATCAAATTCTTGCTTGCAATTTCTCTACCTCTATAATTGCTGCTGTTCCTTCTGCCATTCATATTGTTCATCATCTAAATTTAGCAGACCTATAATTCTTTTTGTCCTGATGATGATCTCTACTATCACATACTCAAAATATATTTTTCAGCAAACCTTTCAAGCATGTTTTTTACAATTATTAATCATGATGTGCATTTTTTATTTCATTAAGTATTGAAGCCTACCTAATCCTTAAAACTGTTCAAATGAAAACTTTATGATAGTTTAACCCACCTTTTTTTTGCTGGCAATATAGCCAATTTTCCAGGCACCCCTCATTGCTACAGAGTATGATCTAAGATCTTGCAGACAAGACTAAGGAAGTGGGATTTAAAATGAGCTTACAGAAAACAAAATTGATGTATAATGCTTTTACAAGAAATGAAGATTTAGTGATTGATGGGGGAAATCTAGAGTTAACCAATACTCAGATTCATCTTTGACAACAGATATCAAGCAAGGACCAAACATGAAAAAATTAATTGTTGTATAAGACTTGGCTGGAGGGCATTTGGAAGAAACAGTACAATTTTCAAGAGCAATTTACCATCACATCTTTAAGGAAAAGTGCTTAATGAGTGCATCCTTCCAATTCTTACTTATGGATCAGAGACATGGATCTGAAATAAACAAGACATACAGAGGCTAGTGTGAACTGAAAAAAGCATGGAGATGTGCATTCTTGGTGCAATCAAGAAATACAGGAAAAGGAATTTGTGGATCAGGAAAATTAAAAGAGCTGATGACCCTCAAGCAGCAATGGGCTGGACATATTGCTAGAAGGATTGGCCTTCACTGGACAATTAGGGACAGGAAGAAACTGAGATGAAAACCACTTTGGATATGTGTGGATGAAATCTGAAAGCATGTTGGAGTAGCATGGAAGAGAATTGTTATTCAAGATATAGGAGACCTTCATCCTGTAGTGGACTGAAAATGGTTAATGATGATGACGATATATTCCACTAAAAAATGGGCAGTGTGAAGACAAGAACTGCCATGCTTCAGGTGCACACCTGAGAACTAAAAAAACCACATTACATTTGAATTGCTGGCTTTAAATAATTCACAACATTGTGGTTTTTTTGCTTTTCATCAGTGTTGCTCCTCTCTCCACATAATGCTTTTAAATCTCTTCATGATTTCAAAATATAATGAGTAACACTTTCCTGGTCAGGTACAGACTTGCTTCATTCAAGGAGAGTCTGCATGGTGCTACTCTGAATGCACATCTTTGCCTTCTGACATGTTATAGTGCACCTAGGAATCATTTCTGGTAATAATGCATTCTAAGAAGCCCTGTCCCTTTGCTCATACTGTCCAAAAAGCACAAAATGTGCACCAAGTCATCCTTCCTTCATTTCAGTTCAAGAGCAAGGAATTAATTAAGCACACATTTTTCACAACTTCATCTCACTAACAATAGTGTGTGCTGAACCAATGCTAATTTTCAACACTGTGGCAATAGTAATATAATGATTTTGTTGTAAAGCTTTACTACTGTCTGGTATCACAACACAATGTGCTTTTCCTGGTTGTGAAAAGAAAAAGAACCTTGAACACTTTTCTTTTCATACTGTTCCTAAACTTATTCACTATTCATCCACTCACAGATTTGACACTAACTTCTAGATGTTTCTTTATTTTCAGAAAATATTGGGAGATAAATTTCAGTTAGTTGTATTCCTTCTGAATAAAAAAATTACAAATCACATCCCTACCTTTATGCATGACTGCAAGATTATGCCATCTTGAAAACTATTTCCACATGGAGCCATGTAAGCACTCAATGAACGTCTTTTGAATCCGTTCTGATGCAAATTAAATTTAACAAAGCTATTCAAAGTCAATGGAACTGGTATGGAAAAGAGTAGTATCTGACCGAAGAAAAAAGTTTTTCAATTGGGTTTTTAATCCCTCAGATATTGCTGTAAACAGAATTGTGAACTTACGCCCACTGGTTGCAGACTTGTGCATTAAGAAAAATTTGAATTTATAAGAGAAACATTTCGCAGCCGAAATGCTCTCCAACAAGAAATAATTTTTCAAATCGGACTCTTAGAAGCAGAGATATGGACAAATATAAAATATGCATCTACGCCCCATGACGGGAAAGCCATGCACTATCTTAGGAAGAAAGTATTCTCAAAAGGAAACCATATAATTTATTCCTTATGATGGGAAACAAATTTAAATTAAACATGTTGCTTATAAATATATTGATTATCTTCAATTATTTGAAAATTCTTAGTGTTTGCTTTTGCCACGTTATAATCTGGACGTCGGAAATTAAAAATTCTTTGTATTTGAAACATGATATTACTATAAAATAGAATAAAAAGGCTTTACTCACAATGTTTTTTGGTCCTTTTATTGCTTTCAATTTTTGAAGTTAAAATATTATGCCATTATTATTCATGCCAAAAATTTGGTAACGTGTTCACGCTTGCAGGTGCCCTGTTGGTGAGTATGGCTTTCAAAATGAAGTCTTGGTTCTTCTAAGGTGAGTATGGCTTAAAAACGAAGTCTTGGTTAAAACTTAATGAACAAACGAAGTCTTAGTTAAAACCTAATGACCAAACGAAAAATATTTGAAAAACCCAGCCCCTATATTGACTTTAAGTATTTTTCATAGAAAATCACAAAGGTGAGTATTCAAGCCTTAAGAAGCAAATAAATTCTGGTCAGAAATCCTAAGGAAAGAGATAAAAAGTTAAAAAATTTTAAAAACCTTGGAACCACTGCCTCTGAAACTTCTAGACACTTCCGGCCGTCCTCCTCACTCTTCATGCTGTGTCGCAAAGGACACTCCCACTGGGGTGGAACTTACACGTGTTTCGGGCATACGCCCATCTTCAGAGTTGGGAAAGATTGCAAATGGCTGTCACCTGCAGTTCTTTGGAGTTTTCTTCACTCGGTCCCTCCTCCTCTCTCGGTGTTGATTCATTGGTGGTGTTACGTATTTTTAGTTCGTTTATATCTTTGGTGGTGTCCTCTGGTGTCATTATTGGGAATTACACTCTGTTCTATTTTTTTCTTTTTTCTTGTCGGTAATAAGTTTTTTCCATTGCACATGTCTTTTGTTAGGTTGATTAATGTTGCAATTAGTACTTTCAGTTTTTTCAGTAATTACTGATTCTGCGATTCTAGTCTCTTTCTCCGTTCTGTGTGATTTTAGGTGTTTGATGTTTTCAAATTCTAGTTCTGTATTATTTTCTATGCAATATTGTACCAATGCAGTTTTTTCCTCCCTTTTTTTCCAGTTCGTTATATGTTGGTTTAACCTAGTTTTTAATTGATTTTTAGTACTTCCTATATAGTTTATTTTTTTATCATTACTGTTGGTCATTTTTACTGGTATGCAATATACACCTGATTTTTCCAATATTTGTACTGGATCTTTATTTTTTATTGCCATATCTCTTTGTGTCTTTACGGATATTCCAATGTTCTTTTGGAGATTTTTACAAATTCGTTCTATGGTATGAGATAGTCCTTTAATATATGGGAAACTTCCACAATATTTATTTTCTATATGGCAATAAAAAATAAAAATTTTCCAATATTTGTACTGGATCTTTATTTTTTATTGCCATATCTCTTTGTGTCTTTACGGATATTCCAATGTTTTTTGGAGATTTTTACAAATTTGTTCTATGGTATGAGATAGTCCTTTAATATATGGGAAACTTCCACAATATTTATTTTCTTCCTTTTTTGGTCTTTGTACTTTATGCTTGATGCCATATATAATTTTCTGTGATAATTTTCTGTTATATCCAAATTTATTTATTTTTATTAATAATTCCGAAGAACTCCAACCACCCATGGGCACATAAAACAGCTGCAATCAGAAACTTAATAAAAAGAGCATTCACCCATTCCAGCAGCAATAAATACAAAGAGGAAGAGCTAATATGCGGCCAGAAGTGTCTAGAAGTTTCAGAGACAGTGGTTCCAAGGTTTTTTAAAAAAATTTTAACTTTTTATCTCTTTCATTAGGATTTCTGACCAGAATTTATTTGCTTCTTAAGGCTTGAATACTCACCTTTGTGATTTTCTATGAAAAATACTTAAAGCCAATAAAGGGGCAGGGTTTTTTCAAATATTTTTCGTTTGGTCATTAGGTTTTAACTAAGACTTCGTTTGTTCATTAAGTTTTAACCAAGACTTCGTTTTTAAGCCATACTCACCTTAGAAGAACCAAGACTTCATTTTGAAAGCCATACTCACCAACAGGGCACCTGCAAGCATGAACATGTTACCGAATTTTTGGCATGAATAATAATGGCATAATATTTTAACTTCAAAATTTGAAAGCAATGAAAGGAAGAGGACCACCAAAAAACATTGTGAGTAAAGCCTTTTTATTCTATTTTATAGTAATATCATGTTTCAAATAAGAAGAATTTTTAACTTACGACGTCCAGAATATAACGTGGCAAATGCGAACGCTGAAAATTTTCAAATAATTGAAGATAATCAATATATTCTCAAAAGGTTTTTCAATGTGAGCGGTACTGGTCTAAAAAAAAAAAAATTTTTTTAGTTGAGTTTCAGGAGCTCAGATTTTGCTGCAAATACATCAGAAGCAGAAATTGACACTTATGCTCTCTGATGGCCAAACTGTTCTTTACTAAATATTAGAAATTATATGAAAAACATTTTCCAACTGGAGCTGTATGCGATACAGAAATAATTTTTCAAATTGGAATTTTAGAAGCAAAGATATCGAGGGAAATGCAATTTACCTTTGCGCCCTCTGGCGGAAAGTCTATGATTTACTTGAAAATTTTGAATTTCTATGAAAAACATTTCCCATCGGAAACACTTATACAACAAAGAAGGAATTTTTCAAATCGGACTCTTAGAAGTAGAGAAAAATGAGACATACCTCTATGCACCCTGGCGTAGAAACCATGCATTATTTTAGGAAGAAAATATTCCTAAAAAGTTTGCCGATGTGAGTAGTACCGGTCCACAAACGAATTTTTTTCAATCGAGATTTCAGAAGCTAAGATTTTGCTGCAAATACAACACAAGCGGAAATTAAGACTTACGCCCCCTGGTGTCCACACCATTTTTTACCAAAAATGAGAAATTATATGCAAAGGATTTCCCATCAGGAGCTGTATCCCGTGCTGAAAGAATTTTTCAAATCGGAGTTTTACAAGCAGAGATATCAATGAAAACACAACTTACCTTAGTAATAAATGAAGTCATGGCTTTCCTAGTTGATCATATGATAGGTACATTAGACAGATTATGGGAATTACTTAGGAATAAGGATGTTAATTCTTAGCATTAAATTTTCGGGTAGTGACCCTACCCTTCATCAGGATGAACACTACAATAAGTGTCACCAACCTTGGGTAAAACTCCAACCTTTAAAATCATTTAAAGTAGTTCCTCTTCTTTTCTCAATCTCAAGACCTTCTAACAGTTTTCTCTTGAAGAAATGCTTTTGGTGGGTCAGAATTTCTACTGAGTCCCATAGGATTTTATGTCCAGTAGATTGAACGTGTCTGTCAAGGCCAGTTTATGGCTGCTTTATGCGCTTTCAGCCTGGTCTTAAGCTGTCTGCCTCTTTCTCCTACATAGCTACACTGGTGTGCAAAAATTAAGGACGAGACGGTTTTTCGAATGTAACATTATGCAGAAGTGCTCCACATCGACTCCAATCAAACCATAAGATCCCCAAGATGTAAGAATATGGGACAAGTGAGCAAAACCGTACAAACAAGGAATCCAAAGGATACAAAGGCACTTTCTTGAAAAGGCAGATTCGAGCACAACTGGACAGAAGACAGAAACGTCCATGTGACAGGCGGCTGCCAAGAAAAATCCAATCTTTAGTAGGGAATATGATCACCCCGACTGCGTTGCAGGATTTACAATGTCTGTCCATGCTGACAACGAGGTTATCAAGGAGCTGTTGAGGCATCGCGGCCCATTCCTCTTGTAGCGCCAATCGCAGCTGCGGAATCGTTGCTGGCGGCTGGTGACATGCTGCCAAGCGTCTCCCGAGAAGGTCCTGCACGTGTTCGATTAGATTTAGGTCCGGGGACCTTGCGGGCCAATCCATGCGTTGAATATCTTCACTTTCCAACAGCTCTGCGACAGCCACTGTATGATGAGGTGTAGTGCTGTCGTCCATGAAGAGGAACTCAGGACCCACAGCACCTCTAAACAGATGCACGTGAGGCAGGAGAACCTCGGTACAATAGCGGACACCAGTGACTGAACCTCTTTGGAAGATGTGGAGGTCAGTATGGCTACCAAGCATGATACCGTCCCAAACACACCTCCAACATCATCAAAAGGGACCGATTTGGAGGTGGTCCCTAATCGAAAGGGACCACCTCCAAACCGGTCCCTTTCAATGATGTTGGAGGTGTGATTGCATGTTCCCTGCTCTCTCCAGATGTGTATACGTCCAGAATCGCTCGTCAGACTAAATCGGCTCACATCCGTAAAGAGAACTCCACCCCATTGCTGATTTGTCCAATTCTTGTGTTCCTGGTACCACAGAAACCGCCGTCTCCGATAAGCAGGCGTTAATGGCACACACCGTACTGGTCGTCGTGCAAATAGACCACCTTTGTGCAGCCTCCTGGCCCCGGTAAAACGCGATAACGGACGTCCAGTTGTCTGTTGCATGTGCCTTGCGATTTCTCCCGCTGTCTGCTGTCTGTCTCTTCTTGCCTATAGGACAATATACCAGTCGTCCGCCGCCGTGGTTGCTCGTGGACTACCACTGCTAAAGTCTCGGACAGCTGTTCCTGTCGTTTGAAATGCTCTCCAAGCATGTGAAACGATGCTGTGAGCGATCCCGAACTCCTTGGCTATACTAGTCACAGTTAGTAGATAAGATAATACTCACATTTTTGTGGAGTTTCAGAGAAGGAGGTATGAAGTTAACTTCTTTGCACTTCTTTAGGAACCTCAGTTGGAGAACACTACGATCTTGCTTTACCCTACTTCTTTCTATTTGCTTCACTGTTTGCCATGTTTTCAATCTACTGGACATAAAATCCTATGGGACTCAGTAGAAATTCTGACCCACCAAAAGCATTTCTTCACGAGAAAACTGTTGGGAAGGTCTTGAGATTGAGAGAAGAAGACGAACTACTTTAAATGATTTTAAAGGTTGGAGTTTTATCCAAGGTTGGCAACACTTACTGTAGTGCTCGTCCTGATGAAGGGTAGGGTTACTACCCAAAAATTTGACGTTAAGAATTAACATCTTTATTCCTAAGTAATTCCCATAATCTGTCTAATGTAACTATCAACTTACCTTTACGCTTCCTAGTGCAAAGTCTAGAATTACTTGAAAATTTTGAAATTATATGAAAAACATGTCACACTGAAAACTCAATTGAGAAAGAATTTTTCAAATAGGACCATTAGAAGTAGAGATATTAACAAAAATAAGATATACATCTACGCCCCTGGCGGAGAAACCATGCAATATTTTAAAAAGAAATTATTCCAAAAAGGTTTATCGACGTGAGTGGCATCGGTCCACGAATTTTTCAATCAAGATTGTAGAAGCTTTATGGCAAATACATCAGAAGCAAAAATTAAGACTTACGGCCCTGGTGGCCAAAGTATTCTTGACCAAAAATTAGAAATTACACACAAAAGATTTTCCATTGGGATCTGTATCTGATGAAGAAAATTTTTTTCAAATCAGAGTTTTAGAAGAAGAGATATCGGGGTAAACATAATTTACTATTATGCCCCCTAGCGGAAAATCTATGCGTATCTTGAAAAAGTAACTATACCTAAAATACTCTTCGACATAAATGGAATCGAAAGATAAAATAATTTTTTCAATCGGATGTTTAGAAGCAAATATATGGAATAAAATGAATTTTGAATTGGATATCTTCTGCATTTACGCCCTCTAGCGGCGAAACTGTACATAGTTAAAAAAATAAATAAATAAAGGATCATCATTCGCATATTTCAAGCTTCCCAACGCAAAAAGAATTTTTCAAATCGGACTAATAGTTACAGAGATATGATGTCTACGGACGGACGGACGGACGTACAGACAAACCAATAACATAAGCACGATCTTTTTCTACAAAAGACATGTTAAAAATGCCCTAAATACAAACTTCCAGACTATATGATGCCATATGAGTACACTGAAGTGCCAGAAAAACTGGTACAGACAAGCTTATGCAAAACACATAGCAACGTCACCTATGCGCATACTCGGTTGCGTCTGCCAGTGCGTATATAAAGTGATAGACATCCTTGCCAGCTGTCAGAGCTGTTTTCGGCATGAGAATGACAAGTAATAACGATTTAAGCGATTTTCAACGCGGTGTCATAGTTGGCGCTCGTGAGATATACCATAGTATTTCGGAGGTAGAAACGAAGTTCGGATTTTCACGGGCGACCATTACAAGGGTGTACCGTGACTACAAGAATTCCAGCAAAATCTCCAACCTACGATACCAGTGTGGCTGTAAAAAGACATTGGGTGAACATGACCATCGTCGGCTGTCAAGAATCGTTTCACGTGATAGTCATACAACATTCTTGCAGGTATCAGTGAAATTCAATGCCGGAGCCTCAATAAGCATCAGCGTCCAGACTGTACAACGTACCCTGCACCTGCACGATATGAGCTTTGGGAGCCGACGCCCAACTCGAGTCTCCTTGATGGGTGGACGACACAGAGCTATGCGCCTTGCTTGGGTACGGCAACACCGCCACTGGACACTTGATGACTGGAAACAAGTAGCCTGGTCTGATGAGTTGCGTTTA
Organism: Macrothele yani; assembly: GCA_039090855.1. Lineage (NCBI taxonomy): Eukaryota > Metazoa > Arthropoda > Arachnida > Araneae > Macrothelidae > Macrothele > Macrothele yani. The sequence goes on from CM077002.1 coordinate 138,429,757, forward strand.
AAACTGTATCGGGCAGATGAAAGGATTCGTGTGTGGTGCAAACCCCATGAACTATACCGGCTGGTAGAGTTCATCGGGCAGATGAAAGGATTCGTGTGTGGTGCAAACCCCAGGAACTATACCGGCTGGTAGGGGGTCCGTAATGGTATGGGGTGTGTTTAGCTGGACTTCACTGGGACCCCTGGTACGTCTACAAACGTCTGTGACTGGCCAATGTTATGTGCGCATCCTTTCTGACGAGGTACACCCATTCATGTCCTGCATTCATGCAGATGGGTTGGGCCTGTTCCAACAGGACAATGCACCTCCACGCACGTGTTGAAACATCGCGTTATGGTTAGAGAAGCATTTATCTGAGTTTGGAGTGTTGCCATCCCACCCAAGTCCCCAGATCTGAACGTGATAGAACCCATTTGGGATGCCATGCAACGCGCTATCGAACATAGGAATCCGAGACCTCAGAATACACCCGAATTGTGAAATGCTCTGCAGGAAATATGGTGTACAGTGCCTTTAGCATATTTCCAGAAGCTAGTGGAGTCCATGCCCCATCGTATTTCTGCATTCCTGCGCTCCTGTGGGGGACCTACCAAGTATTAGACTGGTGTACCAGTTTTTCTAGCACTTCAGTGTATGTGTTTGTTGAATACACTATATGCAAGACTATTGTAAAGATTTTTATTTTATTTTATTTTTCTTTGTTTTAAAGATTATACCTTTTGTATTGCAAGTTATCATTGCACTGCTGCTTTAAATAACTTATTCATTCTCAATTAAACAGTAAAATCTCAAAAATCCGGCATCAACGGGACCAGCTGAGTGCCGGATTTATGAAAATTCCGGATTTCTGAAGCTATCCAAAAATTGCGTAACGGGCATTACTTAAAGCACGTACTACTTACATGTAACAAGTCACGTTAACCAAAATGTGCATGTCTACACCTTATAAATATGCAGGGGTCACACTGCCAATCGCATTCTTCACAATTTGTGAAAAAAATTAGTTTTGGTGACGGAAAAAAGTTTTGGGGAAAATATTGGCGATTACCTTTTTGCACTATTTATTATAAAACTCTCTCGAAAAAAGAAATTGAATTTGGCAAACGGTTAAGCAAAAACTTGCCAAAAAAAAAAAAAAAAAAAAAGCAAGAGCAACCGCTAGGGCTGGGCGATGTATTGATACATCGGGAAAACCCGATGTGAATTTTATATCGATGTTGCGGTTTTTCGACTGACAAAACTACAATACACCGTGAAGGAGATTACCGCGATGCATCATGAAGACCGATCATTACACGATCGAATCCACATACTGCCACCACAATGTACAAATCATCATCGTACGTTCAACACGCATTTCAAATGTACACGCCGATTTATCGCCTCATTGGTCCACGTCACTTTAGCACGGCCCAATGACATGACGAATTCGAGAAACCTCTCCATGTTACACATAGGCGGCTATCAGCAATTCGCATGCTGACATCGGATGATCTCGTGATATGTTGTTGAGACAGTACATCGGGAGATTTCTATAGTTATTGGCGAAACATCGAATGTTCTCACAAAATCTGAAAACTGCCGGATTTCTGAAGTTGCCGATTTTCTGGATACCGGATTTTCGAGGTATTACTGTATTAGATTTGTTTTTCCTGTTGTCCTGTTTTTCAGTACAGAAGCTGTTTAACATCCAGCATAATCAGTAAGATGTGTTGGTGACACAAGAGAAATTATTAATATTCTTTTTCTTAATAATCTAAAGCAACTTATGGGATTTTACTAGGAAATTTTTTCATTAATAGCAAATTTTCGGAGAAAACTCTTCTCCTTCTTCAGGCTGTCTTGTTATTGTCACTTTTTTTGCTTGTCACTATCACGGTTACGGTTAACCTTGACGGTTTAGGTTATTTTTTAACAAATCCTGCCAGATGTTAGGCAGGGAAAATCCTTTGCAGTCATTGATGATGGAATTTTGATTTTTTTCCCAATCTCTATTCCTTCTTTCAGTTTTCTTTTTTGGAAATTGCTTTGGAAACTGATTACTTTAAGGGAATTCCAATCCATGCTGTGCCCAGTTTCTCTAACATGCCTATCTAATCCAGTCTTGTTGGAGCAATTTTTTATAGCTGCTTTATGCTCAGCTATACGAGTTTCTAGTCTGCGACCTGTTTCCCCTATGTAAGATAGTCCACAACTACAATTTACTTCATAAACTACTCCTTGCATTTTTAAAATATCTTCTTCTCTTTGAACTATTTTAGGGAAAATTTTTTTAACTTTGTTCTCTAAACTTGGAGCTAGCCTAATATTGTATTTTTTACTAATTCTCTTTAAAACCTCAAATAAACCTTTGTGATAAGAAATTTTTCTAGTGAATTTTACTTGTTGCTTTTGTGGGTTCTTCGTACCATTAAAATTCAGAAGCTTCTCAATTTCTTCTTTAGGATAGTTATTCTCTGCAAGTATGACTTTAAGCTCTTCTTTTTGGGCTTCTTTTGTATCTGCAGTAGAAACTATTTTATTAATTTTTTCTAAAAACTGACTTGCTACATTTTTCTTAATAGAAACTGGATGATACGAATTGAAATCCAGTAGTCTTTTAGTATTCATTGGTTTTTTATACCAACTAGTGAGGAATTTTTCATCTTCATAAAAGATAGTAATATCTAAGAAGTTTATTCTTCTTTCTTTTTGAAGTTCAATAGTGAACTTAAGGGAATCATCTAATTCATTGAATGAGTCTAGAATTCTTTCTGGAACAATTTCTGAGCTATCTATTATAAATAAGATGTCATCCATGTATCTGCTATATAAGCAAAAGTATGTGGGTTGTACTAGTATCTTTTCTTCTAGTTTTCCCACATAATAGTTAGCTAAGAGTGGGGAGAGTGGGGAGCCCATTGCTAGCCCCGATTTTTGAATGAAAAAAGTTTTCCCAAATTGAAAGTAGTTGTTCTGCAAAGAGAAAGTAAGCATTTCAAAAATTCCTACTAATATGTTTTTTTCCTTGTTGTGAAAAACTATTAGGTCTGCCAAGTCTTCCGCTATAAAGTCTATAAGTTGATCTATATTAATGTGAGTATACATAGACACTATATCTAAACTACTCATAATAGGAGAATCTAATTTAGGAAGAAGTTCTAGTTTTTCTTTTAGCTGCATTGAGTTTTTAATCAAGTTAGGTGGCTCTTTTAAAAGATTCTGAAGGTGTGACTTTAAAAAATAGTTTAGATTTGAAAGAATAGAGTTTTTTGAGTCTATTATTGGTCTAATTGGTTGGTGTTCTTTATGCAGTTTGACTATTCCATATATTTGAGGTAATCTGAACTGTAATTTTGAGAATTGTTTATAGTTTTCTGGAAGCTGGTTTTTCTTTTTTTGAAGTGAAATAAGCTTAGAGACTTTTTTAATCAAATCTGGTAGTGGGTTTTCTTTTACTTCTTCATACATAGGTGTTTTTAGTTCTTCTTCCATCTTTTCTAGATAATCTTTCTTATCCATAATAGTAATCAACTTACTTTTGTCTGTTTTCACAGCAACTACACTTTCATTTTTTCTGAAATCTTTAAGAGCTTTTAATTGACTATTATCAAAAATTTTTTGAGGTTTCCTTACTTGCTTCTGGAATTTTGTAAGGCTATTGTAGTAATCTTTTCTGAGGAGGTCTGCTTTAATTTGGTCCTCTTTTTCTAAAGTGCTACAGATGCTTTCCAATTCAATTACCAATTTTTCTGGATTTTTTTTTTTTTGTGGATAGATTGAAATTACTTCCTTTATTTATCACTTGTAATAATTCTTGGCTAACTCCAGTAGCAGTGTTGTTCTTTACATGACTAAGAACTGCAGTTTTTTTGTTTTTACTGGAATAGTTTTTCTTCAAAAATTTCTCTTCTTTAAGGTTCAGCTTTTTAACAAATTTCTTATTTTTGTTTCTTACTCCAATTTTTAGCCAGTCATCCAATTCTGCTTTTACTGTATCCCTTAAGATTACAGAAATTTTCTTTTCATTTTCTACTTTTACTTTTTTATAATAAGCAACATTTTTATATTTTGCTTCAATACTTCTTTTTAACGTTTTTTGCTCTATTTTTCTTACGAAGTTGGCTGAAAGTAAATCTTTAAATGGTTTTCTAAGTCTAAATGAATTTGGAATAAAGTTAATTACCTTGCAATTTTTCAGGAACTTGATTTGAGCTATGGATCTTTCCATCTTCATTGTAGCATGTTGAACTTTCTTGATTGTTTGCTTTTTACCAGTGATGCGATTATTTTAAAATATTCTGGCTATTAGATTTTTAATTAGTAAAATATCTTTGCTTTTCCATATTTTTTTTTTCAAATATTGTCTGGCTCCAATTCTAGGCTTTGTTTTCTCTTATTTTGCAGATTTTTTAAGTTTTGTCAACACAACATGTAACCACTATAAAAATAGCACTTTCTCTTGTGAAATTTTCATTTTGAATGATCAGTATTTACCTTTTCTTACATGAACATATTGATATTGTGAGAACAAAGGCGATATACACTTCACACGAAAATAAAAGATTTGTGTAGCCTTTTCGAGGTTATTTGAGTTCCACTGTAAAAGGGGGAGGGAGGGAGAGAGAGAGAGAGAGAGAGAGAGAGAGAGAGAGAGAGAGAGAGAGAGAGAGAGAGAGAGAGAGAGAGAGAGAGAGAGAGAGAGAGAGAGAGAGAGAGAGAGAGAGAGAGAGAGAGAGAGAGAGAGAGAGAGAGAGAGAGAGAGAGAGAGAGAGAGAGAGAGAGAGAGAGAGAGAGAGAGAGAGAGAGAGAGAGAGAGAGAGAGAGAGAGAGAGAGAGAGAGAGAGAGAGAGAGAGAGAGAGAGAGAGAGAGAGAGAGAGAGAGAGAGAGAGAGAGAGAGAGAGAGAGAGAGAGAGAGAGAGAGAGAGAGAGAGAGAGAATTCACTTAGTTTGGTTTAAAGGCTGTTCACATAAATAAATATTTTAAATCTATTTTCAACATTATGAAGAACAAAGACGATATAAACTTCCCATGATGACGATATAAACTTTGGTCTTACTACTGAAAAATATGTACTTAACATTTTTGTTTTAATATGTTATGACTCATTATTATTATTTTTTTCTACTGACAAGACTATTGCAGTTTTAAGTTCCTTTATTTAACAGTAAAATCCAATGCAACATGGCTACAATATTTTAAATTATTTCCAGATATCACTATCTCCACTCATATAATATGCATCCCTTACATTTCATAACAGCCAAATATATATTTTCTACATCAGAATTTTGAATTAAATATACTGACCTAAAAAAAAAAAAAAACATTCTTCCTATTTCTTTGAGAAGTATGTAATAATTTCAGAAAACAGTGCACAGCTACAGCCATCACAAGCAGATGAATGTAGATATAAGTCTGAATATGGAAGAGCCATACAATATCCAGTTTTCGAAACTATCCAACTATTTTTTACAGCTGTTACAGGAAATAAGAATAACCTTTTATGTCAAACATCCTGCACTTCACGAATTAACAATAGACATGCATTGCCTTGCTTTGGCAAATTATCAAACTCTTGAAACCCTTGTATCACTTCCCAATGAAAAGAGATGGGACCCGAATGCTTGCCTCTCAAGTCAGTAATGGTTTCCTCAGTAATATCATCATAATCAATAACAGATCATAGAATTGGTAAATGTGGCTTTGTTAATCAGATGAATTTCTGACAAATGCACAGCACACAGATATTGTAAGACAGTTTTCAGCTTACCACTCGAAATGTAGGTATAGGTATAGGCAAGGCCTGATTAAGATAACTAGAATCCCAAGGCCAGGGCACCATCAAAACAAAATCTTTCACCAATACATAGTGCCGGAGATGGCACATGATACACACATAAATACATATTACTCATACTTTCTTCTACTTAATCTTTGCATCAAATGAGGGAGCTGTTTCATATATTTCATTCAAGATAGCAAATTTAGTTGTGAAACAGTTGAAAAGTCATAGAGCGTGGTTAATATATAATCCACAAATTTGTAAACAATTTTTAACAACCTCAGAATTTGCAATAAATTCTAAAGTGAAATTAATTGTGATCTTGAAGTGAGTCAGCAATTTCAGAGAAAAGTAACACAGGATTTTGTGAACACTGAAACTGCTCCTTTAGCGAAAGTGCAGGAGATTGACCGATAAGAGGGTGCAACAAAACCCCACATAAAATATTATTTTCATGGTTGTAATAATAATAACAGTGATGATGATAATGATGATAATAACAATAATGAAGTACAGAATGATTAGATCATTTCTAGAAACAATTTTTAAAACTGGGCCACTGTTAAACAGGGACCCTAGAATGCAGGCCCTGTTGGCCTGTGTGATAATCAGGACCTATGTATAGGGTTGAGAAAACTTGAAACGATACAAGTTCAAAAGTTGTTCATAAATATTATTATTATTATTATTATTATTAACTTTGAAAGTGAAGTTTTAATTTTTTGAAGTAGAATTTACAGTGAAAGAAATGTGGTTACACACCACCCATTCTGTGTATTCCAAAATGGCGAATCAGGAATGAGATGCAAAAAAGAATCTGCTCAACATCTCACTTAATTTTTTTTTACATTTGCAGCCCTAACTACAGCAATGTAAAACATGTTGCTCATTTCATTAATCAAATGGAAATACATATATTATTCTAGCATATGTATCTTTCTCTAAGAAATCCCACAATGTTCATTTTCTGTTTAGTATGATATAACAGCAGGCCAGAGAGATTTATTAATGATAAATTATGAAATTTTAAAGCACACATACAATGTTTGTCGCCAATGCAAGCACTTTTAAAGTAGCATGCTTTTCGATGTGACAAAAAAAATCATGAGAGCTGAATGGCAAGAGATAAGTACAGTATTAACAAATAAACTTACTTTATCATTAGTTCCTCTCTTCAGAAATCTTGTTCCTGCAAATTTTGTTGAACGCCTAGCAATGAGGGTGAGATAAATTGAACGCCCATAAACTTTTATATCTGAATATTATGTTATGGATCATTGCAGATAAACTATACACAAAAGTCACCATTAATTTCGAACGTGAAACATAGCAGTTTATACAGGTATATAATGACACCGACAGGAATTCAAATGAGGTCTAGTAGCAATGGTTGTTGGATGAAAGTACTATTATTAATTTTAATGAAAACCACATTTTTGATATGATCACAGAAATTAAGGAATAAATATTCCTCACAAATACGTGATATATTACTGAACTGCTTGTAATTCACTGTTCACTATGTAACATCTCTTCAGAAAACTTAAAAATTACAACACTGCGGATCGGGAATTGAATCCACATCACCTAATTTCTGTTTGAGCATGCTACACTACCAAGAACAATAAAGTTACAAGCAACAAAAACTGATTCTTAAGCTATGATTGCTTGCCAAGTTAAAAGCGACACAGATGTTGATGATTCTACTATAATTGCTTGGTTTTGGTTTTGCTGACGAGACATTAAGTGGTGAACAGTGGACTAAAAAAGCAACTCAGAATCACAAACTTTTTCAGAGAACAAAAGAAATAAAAATGCTTTGCAGATAGGTAATGTGAAGCAAAACATTATTGGAAGGATAGAAGCTGATGTTTCAAGGTGAAGAGAACACTTTGTGGAAATGAATGAATGAAGAATGAAGTACAAAAAAAATTAACTAAGTCGAAATCATTAGGAAGAAGATTTTAGTGAATAGCAGCAGGCACAACAATTCAGTTTTTGCTTAAAGAAAATGATGGAAACTATGGGAGGGTTTAAATTTTCATTGTATAACAGAAAGAAAGATGCACTACGAAGTATAAGAAATGATATATAGTATATGAGTAAAGCTCAAGTGTTGTAAGTAGATACATTTGTTGTTATCACTAATAAACATCTGTCGGAGTATTCTTCTTGAGGCTAACTGTTGATATTCACAAAACAACATAACATGTAGATAAAGCAGTTTCTTTACTATTAAGAATTGATTTTTTTTTTCTTTTTGAAGGGAGGTTTAATGACCACCGTGAACTACTCAATGGGCTATAAGCAGTCGCCTGTCCCTAATTTAGGGCCACTGGTTTCAGGGAAGGGAGAGAACCAGTGCCGTAAGACAAACATAACGTCTATGCCCCACCAGGATTCGATCCCGGACCCCTTTCGGAAGAATGATCAAAAGCCGTTGCTTAGACCACTGCGCCACCGGGGCGGCATTAAGAATTGATAAGCTAACATAATTTACAAGCTGATATGTATGGAACTAAATTCACTTACTCAGCTTCATATTGAATAAATATTTGCCAATATTAACAGATCTATAACTGAATAAAAATTTACTGGCTTTGTAATCTGAGTTAAATAAATTTTAAACATATTTCTGGCATTCGGATATTTACTGAGACCAGCTGTCAATGATAAATTGTCAGCTTTTAAGATGCAGTTTTGTCTAGAATGTAATAGCACTGCTAAATCATGAAATATTCTTTAAATTCTAATTTCTTATTTTCAATGGCTATTAAAAATAAAGTGACTGTTTAAAATTTTTGTATACTTAAGACACTTGATTGCTATTTATTGTATGCAGTGGCGTAGCCAGAAATTTCTTAGGGCGGGGGAGTCCATGGATTTGGTTCATTGGTGAAAGCTTCGTACGTACATATATGTTGCTTGAAATTTGTACTCAGTTCACCCTCAAGGAGGAGTGGGGAAAGGGGTTCTGGACCTGAGGACCACCCCTTGGCTATGCCTCTGTTTGTATGCTAATATGCCTTCATTACCATTCTTCTATACTTAAGACATCTTGACCATCAATTGCTGTTGTTTATTAATCTGTCAAATACAGCATTTATATAAGATTGTGAATTCCTTTGTTGAAACTTTTTTTCTGATACAGAAACTCTATTAAATCCTTTTTTTTTCTTTTTTTTTTTTTTTTTTTTGATAGACAAACGCCTTTTGTCTGTATTTGATATTTGGTACCATAAAGGCTAGCATTCACATGTCTCTATATTAGTCCAAATTACAGTGTTTTTGTCCTCTTTTTCAACAGCTATAAAAAGTTATTTCATGCTTCTTTTCAATTTTGAAGTTTTATGTCTAATGCAGTGTTTACTCCAGCTCAGTGTGCACAGAAAACTGAGAGTTCAGACCTGCACTTGAGTAATTTAACATATATTAAAAGGTTATGAAGTCAGCTACCACATAAATATTTCAATATTATTTGAGTTACAAGGATACAAGAACTGCAATTAGAAAAAGTCTAGATTTTGAATATGTCTTTCATGTAGCAATTTTCTTTTCTATGCTAAGGAACCTAAAATATCCCATAGTAAAGTTCTGCTAGTATAAAGTATACTAAAAGAGTATGAAATGTTTTACTTCTGTGAGAAATCCACAACTCAACTGCATCTGAATTCTAGCATTACGGAAACACGTTATGATACTACAAAACAATACCCTTTATTAATGAAATTCGTTTCATCACTATTTTCCTCTTCTTCTCCATTATTTTTTTCAAGTTAGATGATTAGAAAACCTGATGACTCAAGGATCTCTATCTTCTAATGTATGTTAAAAGAATGAAGCCACTGTTTCCGAACTACTTTGTAGTGCAATAGTTTTGGGTTGAGGCAGAGTTATAGTAAGGCCAATACAGTACTTCAATAATAACTATCGATCATGAATACATGGTGAGGGTATTACGTGTTATATAAACTTTCGTTAGACTACACAAACAAGTTGTGTTGATATACTGTTACTCACGTTACAACATATTTGAACATAAATTGCAGCGCAACAGAACTATGGAACTGAAATTCTTTAATCTGATCCCATAAAAATCAGCCTCATGGCTTACCATACACTGCATAATTAAATGTTAAAAAGTTAAACTAAAAATGTTCAAAGGCTCTATGATAAGCTCATGAGCAGAATAGCTAGAGCTCTAAGCTTACTGTATCCAGAATGCCCAATAGTTGTCTGAAGTGGGAGGAGAAGGGTGCATATGCCTGCAGTGCATGCATACTCAGTCAATCCAAAATGAAGCACTTTATAAGGCATTCCTTCTTCTTTAAACATTACTAAATAGTAATAATACATAGGTGCAAATATGAGGACTTACATTTATACCGAATTCACCATATTCCTTTGCAGTATAATATTTCAACATTTGCTGTGCATCATAATGAGGTGATGACCAAATTTAAAGAGCAGACACTATAGCAACATGGTTCCTGAGGATTCACCGGGTATTCTGTTCCATCTACCATAGACAGCACATTTCCGTACATGTTTCGGGACTAATATCGCACATTTTCAATGGTAGCCCACGGGTCTTCTTGCATGGCTCATATTCAGTACCATAGTTCTGTTGTGCTGCTATTGACGTTCGCATATGTTGTAACGTGAGTAACAATATATGAACACAACTTGTTTGTGTAATCTAACGAAACAGTACTTCAAGTTAGAAGTCCTGTACATAATTTTTCTAGTTCATATAATGTGCTTTTCAGTCAATGCAGTTTTAAACAAAATTCCATCACCAAAGGCAAAATGGTATGAGTGCTAGCAGAAAGAATTACTTAAAAAAAAATTATGACACTGCATATTGCCTGCAAAGTACATAACACATTGTTTACAAGAAACAGAGATAGGAAATTTACAGAAAAGAGTGTATTACATCTCTTTTTAGTTTTAACTTGTGTAAAAAAAAAATTCAATAATTCTTTTTTTTTTTTTTTAAATCATTCAATAGTTCTCCAAAATGTTTTGGATGTGAAAGCCGGAAGCCCTGCATGCTCCTGGCAATGAACTTTCCAAGAGTTTTATTCATGGGGTAAGATATAAATGTTTTACAAATGAATGATCTTACTGGCAGCAGTCACAACTAGCAGTTACTTACTACATATTGTGGATATATAGTTACCATATTTGATTTGTGTGGTCACAGAGATAAAAACACAGTCATAGATAAAAACATATGATATTATTCAGATTCTGGATCACACAGATCAAGATGTCTTGACTTTCACAACCCATCAGTACATCTGTAGCCTCATGAAATGCATGTGGAACCTTGGTACAACATATTGTTATGTGAAATAACATGTGGTCAAACAAGTAGCACTACAGTGGTTCCACACATTTTGTTTCCTGCGGACACAGTTCCACTGTATTGGAATACCATTTATTTCCACATATATTTTGCAGTTATTTAAACGTATTCTACATGTACGCTGGCAGATTTAGCATAACAAAATTAAAAACAGAAAAAAAAGTCCACTAATTTAGAGGTCTTTACTGAAATAGGAAAAATAATTTCACATAATACGCAATACAAGACACCATGCTTTCAACTAACATTCAATCATAAATTTACATTTATAAAGGATACTCGACTGTCCAACAAATCCATGAGTAACATAAAGTAACCAATCTGGATGTAGATCTACTGGCTCCAAAAGAAATGAATTCCACACAAACCTCCAGTGAGGCTTAGTTTTAACTCCAAGATGTATCTGACCTGCAAATATTGTTTTATTATAAACATGCATACATTTTCCTAAATAGAGTTAATTTTTTTCCTGGAAATAAAAGATGTAGAGAAATGAAGCACTTTAACATCTGTATTATTGGAGTTTCCAGAAGAAAAAAACTGAGTCTTTACATTGTGTTATTTTGTGTGTCTAACCTCAGCCACATGGGTTTTTGATGTTGCATATCAGTTGTGTAACTGAAATTTTTTTTGACAAGAGTTATATTATTGATGATAGTTATATAAACAGTATGCCAATCATTCCCATGCAATATTGATATATTGTATTTTGGGGGAAAGAAATTTTTGCACTAACTAGTTTCACTAGGTATTTAATTGGTATCATCAAAATAAGTATCATTATTGAGCAAATTAAAATACAGAAATTAACAAAGTAATTTATAATTTAAAAGATGAAAAAATAATTCCACTAGAAATATTTTTTTTTTTTTTTTGATTGGAGGTTTAACGACCATTGTGAGCAACTCAATGGGCTATATATAAGCAGTCGCTTGTCCCTAATTTAGGGTCACTAGTTCCAGGGAAGGGAGAGAGCCAGTGCCGTAATACAAACACAACATCCATGCCTCACCGGGATTCGAACCCGGACCCCTTTCGGACAAATGATCAGAGGCCATCGCTTAGACCACTGCGCCACCGGGGCGGCCTAGGAATAATCAGAAATCATAAAGCAGGTAATTTATCATAAACATGACTGTAACCTAAGGGCAATACTCGGAAGAAATGAGTCTCCTCTGCTGGGGTATCTCCTGTCTGAATGACCAACAGCAAATAAATAAATAAATCCATCGATCCATCTCTCCATCCATCCATTTATTTATTGTTGTTTTTTTATTCCACTAATATTTTTCTTCAAATGCTCATGATTACTTCCAGCAAAGGTGCTGGACATGGAAGCTTGACCACAAACACTCACTTTGCCAGACAAATTTAGCGCCAAGCGGTCAGTAACAGAAAATCCAATCCTAGTGGGTTAGAACAGCCAGGGATAGAGAGTCATACCAGCCCCAACCCTGGTCAGATGGCTCCAAAAGGACAAGTTGATCCCACTTTTTGTCTCAATGGGATATAGGGGCAGTGGAAAAAAGTCAACATTCACAATTTTGTTTTAGGAGTACTTAGTGGGGTAAAAATTTAAGTGACACATAGACACAGGCATAGAAGCACTGATAATATGACACACAGACTTAGGAGCAGCAAAATAGCACTGATAACACGAATCCTAAAAAAAAAGACCAAAACAACTCTCGGATCTGGAGAGGGTTTTAACCCTTAAAACCCTATCCTGGTTGCATCCCTGTTGCAGATTCTATAAAAGCATGTTTTGAAAGGAATCAGTTCATGTAAGGTGCCCATGTTTTGAAATATCCACTAAATGTTTATCACGTAGTACAAAATGGCCACAAAGTTTTATATCTTGGTTCTGTTGTGCCATTACTGTGAGAAAGGTTTTATATTAGCTGAAGCAATTCCAAAACAAATAAAGGTGGAGGTGTTATGGTCACTTGGACAGTGCTAATTGGGTTCAAGAAGTTTGCAGCTTGCAACATGATCTTGGTAAGGAAGAAAGTTTTGGGAAGCAGCTCTGTGGTCGATTCGTATGCCCTGATAATGGCTGTTGAAGCAAACCCAACAACCATCACCTGTAAATTACTGGCCAAACTGAGAATTTCCAGATCCATCATCACTGACCACCTGCTCTCAAATGATCAAGTGGATAGTTACTGGGGATGAGGACTGGATTTACCTGTGTAATCCAAATTAGAGGTCTGCATGGGCCTAACAGTATTAGAAACTAAATTCATCATACTGCAACATCAAGAAAGTGGAAGTTTAGATTCTGAGGGTCAGAGTCATGAGAGAATCTAGTGTTGCTCTGACCATTATCTTGAGGCAAGATACAGTCAAAGAGGTTTGATGGACCATGAGGACAATAGAGGCCAAATTTCAATGTCTTGAGGTTAAAGGATGGGAGAAGAAACAAATTTTGCTTAGTGCTGAAGAAAAACTATGAAACACTAAGAGATTTAGAAATGGATGGAGTTGCAGAGGTTTGGTAGAAAATAAAAGAGGTGTACAGAGATACAGCCACTGAAGTTATTGAAATGAAAATGATGACACATAAGGACTAGATTTCAAAAACTGACATGAAAGTTAATTGAGAGTATGGATCAAGAAAATGATAACAAATGAACAGAATAGTCATACAAAAGAATAACTTCAGGAATAGTACTCAAAAACAGACAAACAAATAAAGAGAAGCACTACAAATGTTAAGCAGAAATTACTGAAGACTTGATGGAGGAAGCAAACAAAGCGATCAACTCTCAAGATCTCAAAACTTTATATGACATAATGAGGAAACTAAGAAGTAAAAACTAAAGTACAGGAACGGATGGAGACTTACTAATTTAGTGAACCACTAATAAATTGGGAAGAACACATTACGGAATTATTCAGCCAGATTCCTCCCATTATGGAAATTGAAACTGAAGCAAGATAAACAGCCTTAAACATCAGTGCAATTTTTATTAAAATCTTGAAAATTATGAAGATTTGAAACCAGGGAAAGCACCTGCAGTAGATGGAATTGAAACAGAGATGATTAAGACAGAATACATAGGTCTCAACCAACATCCTGCACCAGCTCCTGAACAAGACATGGAAAATGGACAAATACCTACAGATTATTGAGAGGGATTACTGATCAAAGTGCTAAGAAAGGGAGATCTCACCAGATGAGAGAATGAAGAACACAATTGACAACAAACTGTAAGAAAACCAAACAAGCTTTAGAGCTTTACAATCATATGCAAATCGTATCATCACACTGTAGATTGCCATCAATAATCTCTTGAATGGAATAACAGCCTGTGTGTGATCTTTATGGATTTTAAGAAGGTATTCAAATCAATGATTCAAGAAGTCATCTGGTGTTGATGTTGGACTATGGAATGCCAAAGAAATTAATTAAGGTGACAAAATACTTTCTAAAAACTGCAGTTGCCAAGTAATATAAAAAAAAAAAAAAAAAAAAAAGACTCTTCGTGCTGTGGTGACCACAACAGGTGTTATACAGCAGCATGTCCTCTGGCTGATGATCTTCCTCATTCTGGTGGGCTAGATAGTAAAGAGCTCTGTGGATGGCAGCACTGGAATAAAGTGGAGAGCCATCCAAAATCTTAAAGACCTAAAATTACACATTGCAAAAAAAGTGGACAAACTTACCAAAGAAAAAGAAGCACAGCCAGGACTGAAGATTAATAACAAATCCAAATCGTGAAAATAAAAATTGCGAGCTTTGCTGGGATTACAGTTGGTGAAATACCAATGGAATAAGTAGAACAGAATACTTGCCTTGGCAGTGTTGTGACCAATGGGAGGGGGAAGGGGAACACACTGAGGATGGTGTGAAATCTAAGTTTTCTTAGGGTGTATAGGTCAATTAAAATTTACCTAATGAGTATCTCCAGAAAGCAAAGGCAAAAACAACACTAAAATCCATCTCGAGGCACCCACAAGATGGTGATCAAATTGGCCACCACACTGCATCAAGAAACAGCAACATCATCAACACATTAACATGACAATGAGAGCTCACCTGGAGTATAAAGGCCATGCGTGCAATATGTACCAACAACAATACTGAGGATGGCCTACTGATTTTGAGCTGAAATACATATGCAGACATAGAAGATTAGCTCTTATGTGCTTTCAAGGGTTCTTAATTTTTTCAGATATTTTATTTTCTGATTTCATGATCTTTTATTCTTTAAACTTTCTATAGATTTTAATCTTCAGAGCTTTTATTCTTGGGCCTAGCTTTTCACCCTTCAACCATTCATTTTCAAAATTGAGTTTACTGCATCGTTTGAATGTTTTGGATCGTTTCTCATGGAATTCAGGAATATTACCCATTATAATATCCACACAAATCCAAGCTACAGCATAAAACAATAGGTATGCTTTTGAAAAAACCTTCATCTGATATAATTTTCAGTGCATAAGTAGCTATCTGTCATACATACATTGCGACAAATTAAATATGCAATAGAACATTAAGTGAGTTAATAAAGAAGAACTATACACCAACTACATAGACAACAGTAAAACTATACTAGTAATCTGATTTATTGGTGTAATAATATATAAATAAGTGTTTCCAAGCTTTCACACATCAACCAGATGGCTTTTTCAAGGAAGAACTGTCTATCTTCCTTGTGAACTGTCTAACTTAGATAGTAAACAATCTATCTTCCTTGAAAAAGACATTTGGTTGATATGTGAAAGCTTGGAAATGCTTATTTCCTTGAAAAAGCCATCTAGAAAACCAGGTGGCTTTTTCAAAGATTACTTGTAAACTGTCTACCTTAGTCAATAAACTGTTTACCTTCTTTGAAAAAACCATCTGGTTGATGTGTGAAAGCTTGGAAACGCTTATTTATATATTCTTATGCCAGTAAATTGGATTACTAGTACAGTTTTGCTATTTTCTAGATTAAGTGAATTTTGCATTTATGTCTTAATGTGTCATGATGTATACATGTGGCAGTATTATTTGAGATTTGAAAAATAGAGAATTAATTTCTTGTTAAAGCAAATATACATAAAGAACAGAATAATGAAAATATACAAATTCTTCAAACCTCTAAAAAAATTATTAGAACAGAATTTTGAAGGACAATATTATTTTTCTTCTAATGCATATATTTATTTTCTGTGTATATCACCACTGTGGTGAACTTATATGTTTCATATGCTGTTACCAATTTGGAAAATTAACATTTTCAACACTAACATTAAAACTGTGCTTCTATATGGCTCATTAAAATTGAGCTTCTATATGACAGTTGTGACAGGATGTTACTGGTGTTTATAAATAAATGTCTGAGAAGAATCCTTAGGATATGGTAGTTGTAGAGAGTAATGAATGTTAGAAAAATTCTTGATGTTGACATATCACGCAAAAGTTACGTAAAAATTACAGGTGGTGGGGTGTTTCAGTAGTGACTCCTACCTTCATCAGCTATGGAATGAAACACGTGGTATAAGTATCAGTTGTTGCCAGATTTCAAAATAGCTTTCCAAATGATATGTATGTTAAAAGGTGCATCTGTATTGCAGGTGTTAGGAGTAAGGAAGATTTCAATGCTTTCACTGTACCTGAGGGCTTTCCGATTGCTGAATGGAGTAATACGTTTAACATTTTGCCAATTGGGAATCGTGGGACGTATCACTGATGGTTAGAATTGATAGGAAGGTGGAAGAGTTTCCTTTCTTAACATCAGCGACATTTTCCACCAATCGCTGGTTGAAACTTTGGTAAGTACTACCAATATAGTGGGTAACACCAGTGAAAGTATTGACAGGGATAGAGTAGACACCTTGTAACTCTAGGGGTTTATTGGGATCTCTGTCTTTAAGGATAAGGTTAAGTAGTGGAGATGGTTTAACAGCAGTCCTGTAGCCAAAAGACTTGAAAATGGAGCAGACTTTGTGAGTGAAGGCCAGGCTAAAGGGCAAGTGCCAACAAACTTATGAGTGGTGGAAAGTTCAGGCAGTAAACTAGTAGATCTATTCTGTGATTCAAATTTCTTAATTAGCCTATATACTAAAAGGGGTGGAAAGCCATGCAATTTTCCAATGTTGATGATGTTCTGATATTCATTTTGAAGAGCAGAAGGGATGTTGCAAATAAGGTTAGCTCTGTGGATGTACGCCTTTAAAGAAGCCAATTTGTATTTACCAAAGGTGCAGGAATGATGGGATGATATTATGGGTGGCAGAAGGTTTCCTGTAAATAGAGAGACCAAGTGAGAAGTCTGGGTTGATGTTGATGTTAACATCCAGAAAACTAATATTGTTGTCGAACTGTTCTTGAGACGAGAATCTTATATGAGGGAATTTGGAAGTTATAGAGGCCATAAGTTCAAACAGAGAGTATTTGTGGTGTGGCCAAATTATGAAGATTTCATCAACACACCATAACCAAATGCAGGGTTTTAAGAGAGATGCTGCAACGATTAATTTTTCAATATTCTACAAATAAATTTCAGCAAGTAAGGGGAAAGAGCAGAGCCCATTGATACACCTTGCTTTTGTTGGTAGTAGATACCATTGTATACAAAACAGGAATACTTATCCAATGAATCAAAACAGTCATAAAGATTTTTGATGAGTTCCCCAGGAAGTTCTTGGTGCATTAGTTTTTTGACCATGAGCATGTAAGCATCAAAGAAAGGAACAGAAGGAAATAATGAATCCACGTCAAAGGTATGCAAAAAATCTTGAGGACTGATGGATGAAGGGAGTTTCAGGATGAAGTCCTTGGTCGACACAACATAATAAGGGGAAATTTTTGTCAGAACATTGCAACATTTGACTAATTGCCTTTCAAGATTGACTGCTGCAGAAAAGGTACTTTTAATTAAGGGCCTTATGGGATGTCCAACTTTATGTAGCTTGATCTGTAAAAACAACCTGGGAGTACGATAATAAGCTGGGGACGGGGGGAGGGGATGTCTCCTAAGAAAGATTTCAGAGAAGATTTTTTAGAAAGCTTGGTAACCGCTTTACATAGTTTTTCAGTGTTGTCTGCATTGAGTCTTACGCAATTGTTTTTTTCCAGGAACTCAGCTACTTTGTTATCCAAAGAATTCTTATGGATGAAAACAGGACATCCTGCCTTGTGTGCTTTACAAACTGCAAGATAACTATATTGGGTGAAATTTCTGAATTTCTTCAAAAAGGCAGAAGAGTATTTAAGCCTTGGGGTCTGAACCTCAGAAATTGCAATAGCCAATTTTGCACGAATGATCGGTTGATGTGCGGGATCGGTGTTTCAGATCGCCACTTTGAGTACTGAAATAATATGTGGTAGGCTAGGATTATCAGAAGGAACAAAATTGGGTCTATTTGCAAGCAGTTTATCTATTTCAGCAGGAATAGGCACAGTAGACTAGTTCACATACCTTGGAGAGTGGGTCAGCAACCGTCGTGGGAGCTGAATTGAGAGTGTTCTTTTGAGTGGAGGCTAGGTGTTGAAACTTGTTTTCAAGTCCTTTTCATTTCACAATTATCAGTCCTGGATATAGTTTCATGAATTTGGATCATAAAATTGTGCAGTAATGCTGGATGGGTGGCAAAGGAAAGAAATTGGTACCTGGTATAGCGCTTGAATTCCAAAGTCGCGATGGAAGCACAGAGATCACGGATAGCTTCAGAGAGGAGGCTGGTAGTGGTACAATCTAGCACTTTCTTGCATCTTCCATGAAAAGTGGGTTTATG
Organism: Macrothele yani; assembly: GCA_039090855.1. NCBI lineage: Eukaryota > Metazoa > Arthropoda > Arachnida > Araneae > Macrothelidae > Macrothele > Macrothele yani. Next base: position 138,448,622 of record CM077002.1, read on the forward strand.
CACCTGAAAAGCTTTGGGGATAACACTGGACCCCTTGCACTTGATGAGGAAACAAAGTTGGCATAACAGTTAAACAACTTTGATGCTGTCTTTACGGAACACGATCCAATCTTCATTCCAGTACATAGGCTAATTAAGAAATTTGAATTACAGAATAGATCTACCAGTTTACTGCCTGAACTTTCCACCACTCATCAGTTTGTTGGCACTTTGCCCTTTATTCTAGCCTTGACTCACAAAGTTTGCTCTATTTCAAGTCTTTTGGCTACAGGACTGCTGTTAAACCACCTCCACTTCTTCTTAACCTTATAATTAAAGACAGAGATCCCCAAAAAAACCCTAGAGTTACAAGGTGTCTACTCTATCCCTCTCAACACTTCCACAGGCATTACGCACTATATTGGTAGTACTTACTGAAGTATCAACCAGCGATGGTGGAACATATCGCTGGTGTTAAGAAAGGCAACCCTTCCACCTCCCTTTCAATTCTAACCATCAGTGATACGTCCACGATTCCCAATTAGCAAAACGTTAAATGTATCACTCCGTTCAGCAATCGGAAAGCCCTCAGGTGCCGTGAAAGCATTGAAATCTTCCTTACTCTTAACACCTGCAATACAGACACACCTTTTAACATACATATCATTTGGAAAGCTATTTTGAAATCTGGCAAAAACTTATGTTTATACCACGTGTTTCATTCCATGGCTGATGAAGGTTGAAGTCACTACCAAAATGTCCCACTGCTTGTAATTTTTACATAACTTTTGCATGATATGTCGACATCAAGAATTTTTCTAATGGTTTGTGTGTTACATGTTTCACTGCTAATTATTCTCACAATGAGTAATGAATGAACAGCTGCTGTAGAAAGCCAATCAAATGCCAGTCAAGTACTCTATCAAGGGGAGAAAGTGGTAGTGGATAGAATTCACCATAAGAGAACTTAATTCTGAACTAGCAAGGAGAACTAGAGTTATGAATCCATGTAGACATCTGGACAGAAACACCAAGGCAGGTGTGAAGAAAATCTGTTGAAAAAAGAGAAGAGATTTGGTGGGATCTGGGTTCACCTCAAGAACCTTGCCCATGATCAGACCCAATGGAGAAAGGCTGTGGAAGACCTATGTTTCAGAAGGAACAAAGGATTAAGTAAGATATGAAGTTCCATATGCAGAACAGAAACTTGGTTTGGTAAGTAGGGTACATGTAATCAAATGCATATGCTGCCAACCTTCTTTCAGCTTCCTGGCCCAAGCCAGAAAACCGGTTTTTTCACTACATTAGTGGAGTTGGAAGTTCGCTTATCTCAAGGGTACCACAGAAAGAATGCCACATAATTCTAGAATGTAACGAACACATCATTTGATAAAAAAAAAAAAAAAAAAAAAAAAGCTTAAATTAGCATCAGGAGGTATTTTAAAATGCACAATTAATAGTTTTCTAAAAACTGAAGATTTTGTATATAACATGTGGATAATCATGTCTTCAGCCACGTGACACAAAAAAGAATTTTTTTCAGTATGTTCTGCTGGAATATTGTGTAAAATCCATTCAACTATAGAATTGTCTGACCAAGTGAGAGAATTCCACATGAAAAAAATGGGAAAATACATTTTCATGTGAAAAAAAGTGAAACAATTATTCCAGTTTCAACCAGGAAATATGAGAATGGGCAATTGGTAGAGAGATTAAAACCTTACACTCTCTGCTGGAAGCACTAAATCACAGCCACATATCATGCAATTCAGAATTTTTCTTTAAAACAGTACAACTTTCTACTCACCAGAATCCTTAGGAGTAGGTGACAAATCATTATTTGACCTCAGCTCTGACCACATCCCACTTTCACTGCCAGATGACATGTCAAGCATTCCAGAGTCAGTAAAACTGGACCTGTGTGAATGGTTCTCACCACTAGCCTATATCATTTAAAAAGTATTATTTAATACTCTAATTGCATATCAAGTATTACACAAAAGAATACTGAATCAACTCTGGTGCAAACTAACAATGCACTTTATCAAATACACGAAGAAAAGTAAGAGAAACATAAATAAGTTTTAAATCAACTACTATATAAAGTATGCACAACAGCATTATTTCCCCAAAACAATTTTTTGTATGACATCGATTTCTTATTTTATGAGACATTTTCCTTCACACTGTACAACAGCAGATACTATTGTTTTGCAACATAGCAACCAATGATGTTTAATATATGAAAAAAATATTTCTCATAATTCTCTTCCATCTTAAAGAATGCTTTATGTCTTCACTTCCTCTGAGTTCTTTTATTTTCACAGATGTTTCTGGCCTCTAGATTTTTGTCAAGACCTGTTGAAAAGTTTCTACTCATTGAGAACAGGCCTTGACAAAAATCTAGAGGCCAGAAACATCTGTGAAAATAAAAGAACTCAGAGGAAATGAAGACATAAAGTAAAGTTCTTCAAGATAGAAGATAATTAAGTGCACTAATCTGAGAAAAGCCTTATGTAAGTTGTTTAATTCCTATTTCTCATAAAATAAAGAGAGATGAGTTGTATAAATTAGTACACTCACCAGCTGACTTACAAGAGTCACATATGTGAGAAACACTTTGTGAACTCTTTAAATAAATTATGTAATATTCAATTCATGAGACAACCTTAAGGGCTGTATTACGCTATAAACGTGCTTTTGATTAAAAATACATAATATCTAAAGTATTATTTACCTGATATTGTCAAAGTATTTTGCACGTTGTTGCTCCGTGAGGCACATGCTCCCGGCCCGAGAAGTCTTTTTGTTACGGGTTTTTGGTTAGTTATAAAAATATTTTTTTAGAAATAAAACAATTAGGTTATATATTTTCAGTTCTATATTCATTCATTCTCACAATCAAACGTTTTAAATTTACCTTAGTTAAAAGATTTTAGTAGAAAGAGTTATACTTATCGGGTCAGGAGACATCTCACACGGGGTTCGTCGTCACCACGTTATGGTGAGCGTGCTTTCGGTAATATCATACTACCATCGTCGCGCTTCTACTTCTACACGAGGGTTCCTCGCGTGTGTGTAGTCCTGGAGTTGCTTGTCGGGAAACGAAAGGAAGGTTTGCGGTCATGTATGTGTTAGGTGATTTGTTTCTCATGTGTCACCATCTATTGGATGAGTTGGTAGGCATCAGTCGTAAGTATAATTCATTTTCGTGTAGATATTTTGGGGTTATTATTATTTGTTTGTAGAAACAGGTGTATTATTTTTAGTCTTTTATTTAATGGTGTGATTTTTTGTAATGTTCTTTTTTTTTTTTTTTTTTTTTTGGCTTTTTTTATGGATTTTTTCTTTTTTTTATAAGTGATTTCCAGGCTGTTTTCATTCCAGATATTTTTTTGTAATTTTCAGGCTGTTAATTTCCAGATATTTAAAAATGCAAGAAGTGGTCTATGAAGTAAAATGCAGTTGTGGACTAGCTAGCTTACATAGGTGAGACAGGTCGCAGAACGGAAACTCAAATAGCAGAACATAAAACAGCTATAAAAAATTGCTCCAACAAGACAGGTTTAGATAGGCATGTTAGAGAAACTGATCACAACATGGACTAGAATTCACTTACAGTCATCAGTTTTAAAAGTAACTTTCAAAAAAGAAAATTAAAGGACGGAAAAGAAATTGGGAAAAATCAGAAATACATCATGAATGACTTGCAGAGGTTTGTCCCTGCTTAAGATCTGGCAAGATTTGGTGAAAAATAACCATAACCATCAAGATTAACTGCAAATGTGATAGTGATGGAGAAAGAGCAAAAGACTGCTGATGAAGGAGAAGAGTTTTCTCTGAAAATTTGCAATTTAAAATAAATATTTACTAGAAAAAAACCCCATAAGTTTAAATACACTTTATGAAATTTCATCAATAAAAGATTCATCATATCCATTACTTAAAACGGGAAAATTCTATATTCACACTTAGGAAATGCTTGTATGCAATGATTTCTTTACATAGGGTATTAATTATCACAAATAATAGCATAGAGATATTTCACTTCCAATTTCTTCATCATGGAATATAACAACACAACAGTGCCTAAATCAAGAACTGGCTTTTTGACACTCCCAGAATTTCTGATTTCTATGTGGAACTTACTGAAATTCCTTAAGGCAGCACTGTTAACAAATCAGATATGTTCTGAAGTGAACAGGTCCACAATATTAACATAACCACATTTACATAAAAAAAAATGGAAATTTTATTGAATACAACATCTGAAATAAAACTTGTTGCATTTTCTGCTTGATGGCCTGCACTTTATATATAGAACACAGCATGATATGTTTACATTTTATAAAATGCGAATACACTGCACTAAAAAAAAGCATGGAAATAACAACCATGTGGGCAAAATTAATGTAGAACTAAACAGCTTCATACAAAAAATACAAGACAAATATGACCTAAAGAAGCTGGGTCATTTGCACAGAAAAATAGCAGTTAACATTAAAATACTTCTGCCCTAAAAACACTTTTGGTGAAGTAAGGTATACCACAGTGTTGTACTCACACAACTTATCATTACTCTGCTTTTGTCTAGAAGTCTTCTATCTTTAGGTGTTATCATCATTTGTTTTTAATTGTTGACTGTTACCCCCTAAGATCAGTGGCGGCCCGTCAGATGAGGCAAGTGAGGCGCCGCCTCACCTGAAATTCCGCAGAATGAGAAGTGAAAAGAACAACTTCGGTCAGTAAGAAAGATATAAGAGCTTTGCAGGATAAATGAAACACTGAAATTCACATTGTGATTCATGAATTAGGTTAAAGAAAGGCTTTCAAGAAGAGGAATGAATCATTATTTTTGCAAAGGAGCTGTACGTTTTAAGCGCTTAGAGGCGACCGGCTGAATCGTCTCGATGAGAAGCCGGTTTGGAAACTGGGGATCAGAGAAGAGCCCTACAGAGTGAACCCCCACCCCCACGGTCCGAAGTCTACCTAAGGAGGTGCCGGACTTCCAGTAAGAGAGAAACGAAATTTCTGAGGCGACCCTCCATTTCGCTTAAACTGGAATCGCATCTCTGCTGTTATTGGAGAATCCAAGGATTGTGTATCCAATGGGCGCGGGAAAATGAGCAGATGACCTTGGTAAAAATTGGTTTTACAGGCGATGACGCCGTTCGTCCTTATTGCTTTGGAGTACGATGATTTCTGCGTAGCTTTAACTATTCGTCAGAGTGTATTTGAGTCTAACTTTTTGTAGTGTGTTTTCAATCCTCTCTTCTGCGGGTGTTGGCTAGTTCATAGTAATGTTGAGTTTTTCTTCTTTTTTATTTTGTTATTGTTACTAAACAGCATATTTTGATTTTGGTTGGAAAATATGAATGGCCCAACAAACGACGTGATTTGTGTTCTGGAAGAAATTCCTTTTAAACACTGGAAAGACTATGATAAAAGGGATGTTCTCATATCTGGAAGACCGACACCTATAATAAGTTCAATATCTAAAGATAAGAAGTGCGGCAAATCGTTTTTTACGTCTTTCAATAAGTCATGGTACGAAAATTTCCCCTGGCTTTCTGGTAGCTATTACAAGCAAACTCTCTTTTGCTGGCCATGTTTACTTTTGAGCAATAAGAAAAATGTGTGGAATACAACGGGTTATTTTGATCTGAAAAACTTTTCTCGTAGTGCAAAATTGCACGAAAGCTCTTAAGAGCATATAACTACCCGCGTAGGTCTGAAACGAATGGAAAAAAAATATAAACACTATTTCTGATATGCTCAAAGAAAATGCTGCTCTTCATAAAGCTAAGTTTAATGAAAAGGTCAGACTAAATAGGCTTTTTATGGAACATATAATCGATTTAGTTGTCGTTCTAAGCAAGCAAGAACTGCCTTTTCGAGGACATGATGGATCTATTTCCTCATTAAATAAAGGTAATTTCAAGGAGATGTTCCGTTTGTTACTTCGTAGAAGCACCCCAGAATTAAGCATATTTTGAAGAAATACGAAGATTATTTTCTGGACAATCAAAAACGATACAGAATGATTTACTGGAGTGTATTCATGAATATATAAACGAATGTGTTAAAAGCGAAATTAATGAGTCAACATTTTTTTCAGTGCAAGTTGATGATACAACTGATATTACTCAAAAATCACAGTGTTCAATAATTGTCAGATACATATTGGACTCAAATTGTGAAGTAGTTGAGCGCTTCCTTGGTTTTTATTATATCAGCACTGACAGGACTGCTGTGGCACTGTATGATCTGCTAGCTTCGGTTTTGGAGGAGTTTGATTTTAAATCAAAGTTAGTAGGCCAGTGTTATGATGGTGCAAGCGTTATGGCTGGAGAGTTGAGCAGTTTGCAGAAAAGAGTCAAGCTAGAAGCCCCGCTAGCTTTGTTTACCCACTGTTTCGCCCACCGCCTTAACCTTGTCCTACAACAGGGGTGCAAAAGTATTGTAAAATGTCGCATATATTTCGCACCTCAATCCAGCATGCCCTCATTTTTTCATAAATCTGCCAAGAGAACCCACGTAGCAGATTCAGTTGTTGGGAAACGGATTCCTCAAATAGCTGAAACACGTTGGGCATCACGTTCCGCAAATTTTATGCGTTTAATTGTAAGCGAATGAGGCAAACTAAAGAATGTGTTTGAAAACATAATGAATGACCCGGAATCAACGGCAGAATCAATCAACGGAGCCATAGGATATTTGAAAAATTTCACTAATTTTGAATTTGCTTTTTTATCACTGATTTTTTATGACATTTTTGGAATTACGGATGTACTGTTTGATGTTTTACAAAAAAGACTTTAGATATCAGTTATTGCCAAAGACAAATTAAACAATGTTGCGAACGAATAAATAAAAAAAGGAATGTAACCACTTATTTGAAACATTTCAGTGAAGCAATTAGTTTGAGTGGAGGTCCTAAATGTCGCCAAAAGAAACATTTGGCTGAAGAAGAAGTGGAAAACTATTACAAAATTTTGTTTTACGAAACCGTTGACAGCATAATAGTCCAAATAAATACCAGATTTGAAGATATGGGGAAGCTCGAGTTTCTGCAGCTAGTTGACAACTCAAAATACCATAGTAATTCAGAGTCATTTCCATCCAGTGTCATTTCCATCCAGTCATTTCCATACACTCTCAAAAAAAAATTATCTAAACATTTTTACAGACACACAACGACTAAAAAACGAATTAATTTTTTATATAATGATCACAACTTGGGGGAACTCAGTGTTCAGAAAACCTTGAAAACAATGAAAGAAAACGAGTTGAAAGATGTGTTACCAGAAGCCTACAAATTATTTTCTTTTGTATTGACACTGGCATCAACAAGTTCTTCTGCTGAAAGGAGTTTTTTCTTGTTTGAAGAGAATTAAGACTTACCTCCGTAATACAACGGCACAAGATCGTTTGTCTTCACTCGCTAAAATTTCAATCGAGAAAGAATTGCTGAACCATCTAATGTCCACTCAACCATTTTATGATCTGATCATAGACAAATTTGCAGCCAAAAAGGATCGCAGAATTGAACTTATTTATAAAACATAAACTGAAAGCATGCTGTTCGAGACCAAAGCAAATTAATATCGTATTCCTCTGTTTTTAATTCCAGGTTTAAATTACCTAATACTTTTTTAATATAGAAATGTGCTTCCTTAACTTGACTTCTCCTGTACATAGTTATCACGAGCCTGGTCTTCAGTTTGTGACCCGTGCTAAATGCACCTTCACTAATATGCCAATCGAACTGTGACTTTTATTCAAGCTCAAGAAACATTTCGTGAGAAAACAATTTCTATTCAAATGATTTACTTTGAATTTTTTAAGAAGTGTATCTCCGACTGGCGTTGGGATGTGAGTGTAGCATTGACTAGCTAAAGAAACCGCACACAAATTGCGTATTTTCGCTGAAGTGTATTACATAAAAGAATACAGGTGAAATATTTCTTTTCTTTGTTGTAAAATTATCGAATAATTGTTTTCATAAAAATATTGTTGCAAAAGTAGCGTATATTACACACACACACACACACATATATATAGTGGTATATGCACATTTTCCCTCTAAAATTTTTTGATTTTTTCGTGAAGAAAGATTCCCCACGCCGTGTTTCATATATTTCTGTAATTTTATTCCATTACTGTTGAATAATATTTGTATATAAGGGCTTAATGGCATGGGCTGAAGCCCTAAGGAATGGGATTTACAGCTGTTTATAACAAGGCGCCTACCCGGGACCAATGGCTTAACGAGACTTCCGAATCTCAGCGGAATTTAATGATTCAGCCGACTCGAACCCAGGACTTCAAAGATATTCGATGGGTGATACTGCCTTTGAAATGAAACTTTTTGAGGGGGGAAGGGTTCTGCACTTCTGCTGTATAACTGTGTATAAGTACATGTAACAATTGGGGGGGGGGCGCTTCGACAAATATTTTTCTATTGGTACGTACGCACATCTTGAACATTAATACAAAACGAAGCTAATTTAATAAAATGAAGAAAATGCAATAAATTATAGTTGCTTTAATAAAAATTTAATAAAGCAACTTCTTTGGCCGCTTTGCTTTACTTTCTCTTTCTATTATCAAGAAATTACATTGATATTATGTATCAATGTAATTTATTTGTATTACATTGTAAGTTATGTAAAAATCAATCAATTTAAATAGGGAAATTATCTATAAAACGTACTTAGAAAAAGCTAACTGTCTCGCATACTTAGGGGGTGCAAACCACGACCCCCCTGGCTACGCCACTGATATGTATATATATGTTCGTATAACGGTATACGAATTTATATATATTTCAATAACATATGTTTTACTGTTTTACATTTACATCAAGACCGTTCGCCTCACCAGCATTTTACACCACGAGCCGCCACTGTTAAGGATTACAGTCAGCACTGACAAACAAAAGATGAAAAACATAGGGGGGGGAGCAATCAGCAATCAAAGACAAATGATAGTAAGCATATGAATGACAGTCAACAGTAAAAAAAATAGTAAATCATAAGTTTAGAATTACGTCTAGTCAACACTCAAAAGCAAATGATGAAAAATATCACCATCATCAGCTTAATGGGCCATTTAGGCCCAGCACTGCCACCACCAATCCTCTCTACTGCTCTTGATCATATGTCTGCTCAAGTCTTGCATTCATTTTTCTCAAATCCATAAGCACCAAGGATCCACCTGGTCCTGGGTCTTCCCCTCATTCTTGTTTTATTTACCAGCACCTCGTTCACAATTTGTTAATCCACTCTCCATCTACATGTGTCCAAACCATTCCAGTCTCTTACTTTGAACATATGAGAAGATGTCTGGCCTTTTATGGAGCTGTTGAAAATACTCATTGTCTTCTCTTATACCTCCTTCTCTCCACATTGCATATAGTACCATATATTTTTTCAGGTACTCTTCTTTCAAACATCATAAGATGTCTGTCATCAGCTTTTGTAGTTGACCAAGTTACACAGCCATATATATGAGGAGTGGAAACATTATGACCAGCGCATCTTTCTACAAATTGGAGCAACTGCAGGTAAGTGATTGCGTATGTGAAGGTCATGAAATGGTATAAATAACACCTGATACTGAACTCTGTTAATCAGTGTTATTCCTGTTCTTCAGATGGGAAAGGAAGCGAACAAAAGAAAGTTTGACAAAGTCCAAATTGTAATGGTCAGATGACTGGGTTACAGCATTTCTGAGATGGCAAGGCTTGTGTGGTGTTTGTTCATGGTCATCCATGTCTAGTACCTTTAAAAAGTGATCAAAGGAGGGAAAAACCACAAAATGCCAGCAAGGTGTGGGCTGACCATGGCTCATTGATTTCAGAGGTGAGTGAAGCCTATCCCGTATATTACGAGCCAATTGAAGGGATGCTCTGGTGCAACTCACCAGTAATTTGAATGCAGTTGATGGGAGTAATGTGTGACAACACACAGTACATCGAACTCTGTTGAAAATGGGTCTGCGTTGCAGCAGGCTACTCTGAGTGCTCATGCTTATCTCGGTTCACCTTCAAAAGCCCCTCCAATGGGCACACAAGTATCTAAACTGGACCTTGAACGATTAGAAGGTTAACTGGTCCGATGAATCTCGTTTTCTATTGCACCATGTCATTTACCTGCGGAAAGTGTTGACACCAGGATGCACTATAGAACGAAAACAAGCCAATGGAGGAAATGTAATGCTTTGGGCAATGTTCTGCTGCAAAACCCTGGGTCCAGTCATTCATGTGTAGGAAACTATGATGTATACCATCTACCTAAACAAACAACATTGCAGACCAGGTACATCTTTTTAAGTATTACCTTCTAGCAGTGCCTTCTTTCAGCAGGATAATGTGACATGCCGCACTACCAGATTGTTCAAGAATGGTTCACGGAACATGAGGAAGACTTCTAGGCCTCCTAATTACCCAGAAATGAATCTAATTGAGTATCTGTGGTTTGTGTTGGAACAGCAAACCAAATCTACAGCAGCTCAACCACGTGTCTTACAAGAGTTAAAGGATTTGCTGGTAAAGTGTTAGTACCAGATATCATAAGAGACCTTTAGAAATCTTGCAGCTTTGATAACTCGCCGGTTAAGACCTATTTTGGTAGCACATGGAGAACCAACATCATATTAGGCCAGTGGTAATAATTTTTTGGCTCTTCAGTGCATATAGCTTATACAGGGTGATCCACTTAAACCAGTACCCTAAAAAAACTTACATTTTTGCAAGGGATTGCGCAAGGAACTTCTTCTTTTTTTCATTAGAAGCAGCAACTCCTGGAGAATGAAAACCGCCACCGTGAAGAAGATTGTTAACCGTAACTGTAACTCAGCTCGTGATTTTTTTTTTTTTTTGCGCTGTCATTCACTTGCGTGCATTCAGAAACATGCAGTACTCTGTTCCAGAGCGTGTTTTTTTAGTGAAATCGTATTGGGCAACCAATTCTGTCATCAAAACGCAACGAGCATTTCGAACAGAGTTTGGAGTTCGAAAAGTGGCAAGCAAGTCAACAATTCTGTCGATGGCAAAAAAACTGGAGCATACCGGTTCTCTTCTCAGCGGTAGCGGTAGACATCACCCTCCGATGCCCCAAATGCATGTGGACGATGTTCGGCAACGTTTACTTTAATCTCCGACGAAATCATTGGGCAGATTAAGCCAACAGACAGGATATTCATACGCAACTTGTCAAAGGGCAGCAAAAAAAGCGAATATTCGACCATTTAAAGTGCACATAATCCATTAGCTGCAGGAACCAGACAAGGGAAAGAGAGTAAGTTACTGCAAATGGTTTCAAAATTTTCTTAATTTGCGATCTGATATTCTCTCCATCACATGGTTTACGGATGAAGACTGGTTTCATTTGTCAGGCTACGTCAATTCGCAAAACAGCAGATACTGGGCTGTCGAAAACCCACACGTTATGTGTGAAACACCGATGCATTCACAAAAGGTTGGTGTATGGTGTGCGGTTTCGTTTACGAAAATTATTGGCCCCATTTTTTTCTCTGAGACTGTCAACACTAACATTTATTGCCGCATATTCAATGAATTTGTGGAAAAACTTGATGACATTGAATTGACAGAGGGCTACTTTCAGCAGGATGGCGCTACGTGTCCCACATCGAAAGTCTCAATGGAACTCATAACCAACTTCTTTGATGACAGATTAATTTCAAAAAACATATGGCCTCCCCGATCTCCGGACTTAACTTCCCCTGACTTTTTTTATGGGGCTACTTAAAGGATAGAGTTTACAAAACCCATCCAAAAACATTGGATGCATTGCGTGAAACAATCCCGACTGAAATTGGCAATGTTACTGCTCGTCCTCTACATGAGACATCAGTGAATATGGTGCGGCGTGTTCAACTATGTTTACAAAAAAATGGAGGACAATTCCAACATTTGCTTTGATAAAATGATTCTCCAATACCACATGTATAATTCTCAACTTACTGTATGATTTGTTGTTATTTATAAAAAAGTTATAAGTAAATCACATGGTACTGCAAAGAAAGGTGACTTGATCACGCTAGTTACGTTAACTAAAACTTTTACAAAAAGTTCGTAAGTTGGAAGCTTTCGACCTTATCTTAGGTCTTCATCACGCCAATGGAGGACTAAGATTGTTGCCAGATTCTACATTTGAATTTTTCCTAGCTTTCGACCTTATCTTAGGTCTTCATCACGCCAATGGAGGACTAAGATTGTTGCCAGATTCTACATTTGAATTTTTCCTAATACTGACAAGCCAAAGTATGTAAATCTTTCTTCTGTCACTATTCCTCCTAGCTTGGATAAATTCTTATCATTAGGCCCAAAATTTTCACCTGCTCTTCCTATCAATCTTCCACAAACTGTTTCTGTTATAGAATCAGCCATCCACAGAACTGAGACTGTTCAGCAGCCTATCCTTCGTGCCAACGCTGCTGTTATCTTATCCAAGCAAAATTCTGTGCCAATCAAGTACTCTTCTTCTTGTTTAAAAGAATTCAGGTCATTTATTCAAGAAAATGACCTAGCCGTATGCAAAGCAGATAAAGTTGGTTGCCCAGTCATCATTGGTAAAGAAACTCTAAACCAAAAAGTGCTTTCTTTTCTTACATCTGCTAACTGCATCTCTTTACAGTCAGACACCACCAACTCACTCAAAAACTCAGTTGACAGATTAGCTAAGAAAGAAACTCTTCAATCCTTCCTTGGTGATATATCACCCCCTCCTTACTTTAGAACTCCCAGGCTCTTCCTGCAAGTGAAACTGCATAAAGCTGGTAACCCCATCAGACCTTTAGTGGAATATTCTTTTTCTCCAGCAGTAAACCTTGAAAAGAGATTGGTCCTCAAATGCAAATCCCTGGCAGCCAACCATCCTCATACAGTTGTCTCTACTTCAAACTTCATCCACAACCTTCCTAATTCCTTTCCTCCTTGTGATAATCTGTATACTCTTGATGTAGAATCTTTGTTTCCCTCTGTACCATATTTTGATTCCTACATGCTCCTCATGAAGAAATTGATTCTTCATTTTAAACCCCCCGGTCCTCTTATCAAAGATCTTTATGATTGTTTCCACACTATTCATCAACATAGTTGTTTTGTTTTCAACAAAATTGTGTATAGGCAACAATCTGGTCTCCCCTTGGGCTCACCTCTTTCCCCTCTGCTTGCTGAAATCTACATGCAACATATTGAAGTTTCCATAATTCCTCTACACCCTTTTCAACCTTCCCTATGGTTAAGATATGTAGACGACATTTTCATTAGCTGGCCACATTCCGAGTCTGAGCTACAGATACTGATCAACTCCATTACAGAAAAATTTCCTTCCATTAAGCTCACTATATCTAAGGAAGTAAATCACAAAATTGATTTCCTGGATGTATCTATCTGCAGAAACGCTGATCTCTCCATTACTCGTTCCGTCTATCGAAAACCTTCTGCAGCCACTAACATCATTCCCTACAAATCTTGCACCCTGCATCTCTACAAGCTTGCAGCATTGAAGTCCTACATCCACAGGGCTCATATCATTTGCAACAGCCAACTCTCTCTTCAAGAAGAACTTTCCAAAATTTCTACAATAGCCCTCTCTCATGGTTTCCCTGCTGTTACAGTCAACTCCCTCATAAAGAAATATGAAAACCATTCGAAAATCGAATGCCTCCTTCCTCACAAGAAAGAAGACCTGAAATTCTGTGGTTCTGTTCCTTACCATCCTTCCTATGCTTATAAGTTACAGATTCTTTTTAGAAGTTTTGGTTACCAACTTGCCATTAAATCTACCCCAAACATCTTGAAACTTCTACAAAGGGATAGGGACAAAGTTGAAAGCCTGAACCTCCCAGGAGTTTACTGCATTCCTATCTCTTCTTCTACTGGGGATAACTTATACATTGGAAGCACATACAGGAGCATTAGCCATAGAATTTTAGAACATAGAATATGGGCTCCCCACTCTCCCCACTCTTACCTAACTATTATGTGGGGAAAACTAGAAGAAAAGATACTAGTACAACCCACATACTTCTGCTTATATAGCAGATACATGGATGACATCTTATTTATAATAGATAGCTCAGAAATTGTTCCAGAAAGAATTCTAGACTCATTCAATGAATTAGATGATTCCCTTAAGTTCACTATTGAACTTCAAAAAGAAAGAAGAATAAACTTCTTAGATATTACTATCTATTATGAAGATGAAAAATTCCTCACTAGTTGGTATAAAAAACCAATGAATACTAAAAGACTACTGGATTTCAATTCGTATCATCCAGTTTCTATTAAGAAAAATGTAGCAAGTCAGTTTTTAGAAAAAATTAATAAAATAGTTTCTACTGCAGATAAAAAAGAAGCCCATAAAGAAAGAGCTTAAAGTCATACTTGCAGAAAATAACTATCCTAAAGAAGAAATTGAGAAGCTTCTGAATTTTAATGGTACGAAGAACCCACAAAAGCAAGAAGTAAAATTCACTAGAAAAATTTCTTATCACAAGGTTTATTTGAGGCTTTAAGGAGAATTAGTAAAAATACAATATTAGGCTAGCTCCAAGTTTAGAGAACAAAGTTAAAAATTTTTTCCCTAAAATAGTTCAAAGAGAAGAAGATATTTTAAAAATGCAAGGAGTAGTTTATGAAGTAAATTGTAGTTGTGGACTATCTTACATAGGTGAAACAGGTCGCAGACTAGAAACTCGTATAGCTGAGCATAAAGCAGCTATAAAAAATTGCTCCAACAAGACTGGATTAGATAGGCATGTTAGAGAAACTGGGCACAGCATGGATTGGAATTCCCTTAAAGTAGTCAGTTTCCAAAGCAATTTCCAAAAAAAGAAAACTGAAAGAAGGAATAGAGATTGAGAAAAAACAAAATTCCATCATCAATGACTGCAAAGGATTTTCCCTGCCTAACATCTGGCAGGATTTGTTGAAAAATAACCTAAACCGTCAAGGTTAACCGTAACCGTCAAGGTAAACCGTAACCATGATAGTGACAAGCAAAAAGTGACAACAACTAGAGAGCCTGAAGAAGGAGAAGAGTTTTCTCCGAAAATTTGCTAAAAATGAAAAAATTTCCTAGTAAATTCCCATAAGTTGCTTTAGATTATTAATTCAATTAAACTAGGAAGCCATTTCTCAATATGAGCTTTATTCAAAGAATTAGAACAGAGTATGGGTCAGATACTTGGCAAACAATAAAGAAAGTTCAACATGCTACATTGAAGATGGAAAGATCCATAGCTCAAATCAAGTTCCTGAAAAATTGCAAGGTAAATAACTTTATTCCAAATTCATTTAGACTTAGAAAACCATTTAAAGATTTACTTTCAGCCAACTTCATAAGAAAAATAGAGCAAAAAACGTTAAAAAGAAGTATTGAAGCAAAATTTAAAAATGTTGCTTATTATAAAAAAGTAAAAGTAGAAAATGAAAAGAAAATTTCTGGAATCTTAAGGGATACAGTAAAAGCAGAATTGGATGACTGGCTAAAAATTGGAGTAAGAAACAAAAATAAGAAATTTGTTAAAAAGCTGAACCTTAAAGAAGAAAAATTTTTGAAGAATAACTATTCAAGTAAAAACAAAAAAACTGCAGTTCTTAGTCATGTGAAGGACAACACTGCTACTGGAGTTAATAAGAATTATTACAAGTGATAAATAAAGGAAGTAATTTCAATCTATCCAAAGAAAAAATAAATCCAGAAAAATTGGTAATTGAATTGGAAAGCATCTGCAGCACTTTAGAAAAAGAGGACCAAATTAAAGCAGACCTCCTCAGAAAAGATTACTACAATAGCCTTACAAAATTCCAGAAGCAAGTAAGGAAACCTCAAAAAATTTTTGATAATAGTCAATTAAAAGCTCTTAAAGATTTCAGAAAAAATGAAAGTATAGTTGCTGTGAAAACAGACAAAAGTAAGTTGATTACTATTATGGATAAAAAGATTATCTAGAAAAGATGGAAGAAGAACTAAAAAACCTATGTATGAAGAAGTAAAAGAAAACCCACTACCAGATTTGATTAAAAAAGTCTCTAAGCTTATTTCACTTCAAAAAAAGAAAAACCAGCTTCCAGAAAACTATAAACAATTCTCAAAATTACAGTTCAGATTACCTCAAATATATGGAATAGTCAAAATGCATAAAGAACACCAACCAATTAGACCAATAATAGACTCAAAAAACTCTATTCTTTCAAATCTAAACTATTTTTTAAAGTCACACCTTCAGAATCTTTTAAAAGAGCCACCTAACTTGATTAAAAACTCAATGCAGCTAAAAGAAAAACTAGAACTTCTTCCTAAATTAGATTCTCCTATTATGGGTAGTTTAGATATAGTGTCTATGTATACTCACATTAATATAGATCAACTTATAGACTTTATAGCGGAAGACTTGGCAGACCTAATAGTTTTTCACAACAAGGAAAAAAACATATTAGTAGGAATTTTTGGAAATGCTTACTTTCTCTTTGCAGAACAACTACTTTCAATTTGGGAAAACTTTTTCATTCAAAAATCGGGGCTAGCTATGGGCTCCCCACTCTCCCCACTCTTAGCTAACTATTATGTGGGAAAACTAGAAGAAAAGATACTAGTACAACCCACATACTTCTGCTTATATAGCAGATACATGGATGACATCTTATTTATAATAGATAGCTCAGAAATTGTTCCAGAAAGAATTCTAGACTCATTCAATGAATTAGATGATTCCCTTAAGTTCACTATTGAACTTCAAAAGAAAAGAAGAATAAACTTCTTAGATATTACTATCTATTATGAAGATGAAAAATTCCTCACTAGTTGGTATAAAAAACCAATGAATACTAAAAGACTACTGGATTTCAATTCGTATCATCCAGTTTCTATTAAGAAAAATGTAGCAAGTCAGTTTTTAGAAAAAATTAATAAAATAGTTTCTACTGCAGATAAAAAGAAGCCCATAAAGAAGAGCTTAAAGTCATACTTGCAGAAAATAACTATCCTAAAGAAGAAATTGAGAAGCTTCTGAATTTTAATGGTACGAAGAACCCACAAAAGCAAAGTAAAATTCACTAGAAAAATTTCTTATCACAAAGGTTTATTTGAGGCTTTAAGGAGAATTAGTAAAAAATACAATATTAGGCTAGCTCCAAGTTTAGAGAACAAAGTTAAAAATTTTTTCCCTAAAATAGTTCAAAGAGAAGAAGATATTTTAAAAATGCAAGGAGTAGTTTATGAAGTAAATTGTAGTTGTGGACTATCTTACATAGGTGAAACAGGTCGCAGACTAGAAACTCGTATAGCTGAGCATAAAGCAGCTATAAAAAATTGCTCCAACAAGACTGGATTAGATAGGCATGTTAGAGAAACTGGGCACAGCATGGATTGGAATTCCCTTAAAGTAGTCAGTTTCCAAAGCAATTTCCAAAAAGAAAACTGAAAGAAGGAATAGAGATTGAGAAAAAACAAAATTCCATCATCAATGACTGCAAAGGATTTTCCCTGCCTAACATCTGGCAGGATTTGTTGAAAAATAACCTAAACCGTCAAGGTTAACCGTAACCGTCAAGGTAAACCGTAACCATGATAGTGACAAGCAAAAAGTGACAACAACTAGAGAGCCTGAAGAAGGAGAAGAGTTTTCTCCGAAAATTTGCTAAAAATGAAAAAAATTTCCTAGTAAATTCCCATAAGTTGCTTTAGATTATTAATAGAAAAGATGTTTCGAAAGGCAATCCCAACACTGCCTTGTCTATTTTGACAATGGAAGACACATCTGCAGTTCCCCACTGGAACGAAGCAAAACGAATTGCTTCGTTTGACAATCGTTTTGCCCTCCGTTACCGTGAAAGCATAGAAATTATTTTCAACTCAATGACTTGCAACTCCGAATCTCCTCTCTACATTCCGTTGATCTGGAGATCAATTCTAAGTTTTGGCAACAAAAATAGGAAAAATTCAAATGTAGAATCTGGCAACAATCTTAGTCCTCCATTGGCGTGATGAAGACCTAAGATAAGGTCGAAAGCTTCCAACTTACGAACTTTTTGTAAAAGTTTTAGTTAACGTAACTAGCGTGATCAAGTCACCTTTCTTTGTTAATATTGTTACGTGTTTTGCCCATAATCGTCACACATGGTACTGGTTTAAATAGATCACCCTGTATAATATTTCTTTTGATCTTTATGATAATAGTTTTGATTTCAAAAATATTATAATACTAAAGTAGCACTTATTAGTGCTAATGAGCCTTTCTGTAATTTCTTGATGCATATGATTGATGCTACTGATGTTTTCCCCCCAGGTACCTGAAGTGATGTACCACCTTGAATGCATAGTCCCCAGTTGTGAGGTCAGCTAGCTGGATCTTGATCGCTTCTTGAGATATATATGTGCTTTGTTCAATGAAAAAACAATAAGCACATAAGAACAAATTATGATAAATGATAAGAAAAATATAGGTAAAAACAGGAATCAGGACCTAAGAACAAATTATGATTAAACACGAAGTTCATTACAAAAATTCCTGACAGGAAAAAAGCATAAATCCCAATACGGAACAGTTAAAAAATAAAGAAAGAAGAATAAAATGCTATGCAATGGTAGCACAAAAATTTACCTACATACACAGTCAGCATGTGCAAAACTGTAACCAAGTCCAATACTGTACTGAAAACAATAGGTACCCAGATTCCAAAATTATAAAACATGTTTTCACTCATGAAGAAGAATTACAGATAAGTATGGAAGAAGCAATAATAATAAAGAAAACAAGTGACTTAAATTGAAACTAAGAAAAATTTGAAAGAAACAAGAAAAAAAAATCTACTGTTAATGCCAAAACTAGGTACCCTAAGTGACGTAATACAGCGATCTGTCTCAATTCACTTGTTATGCATAAAAGGATAATTCTTTCCAGCTTCAAATAAAAGCTCATGATATACTTACTCCATTAGTAGCCATTTATGCGTGGCATTCGTGGTGCGTTTATTTAAGAATGTCTGCAAAAGTCAACCTGTTAAAAGAGCATTAAGTCCATCTATGTTGTAACAACATTAACACAGAAGCAGAGCATAGAATTTAAAGCAATGTGTGTTTGAGGGAAAGTTTGTTTCAGAGTGCAAGGAGCTAATCAAAAATGCCAAGGCATCATATTCGAAACTAACATCTACAACTCAGCAACTTTGACAGACATTGGATTACTGGCCTTTGAGAAGCTGGATGGTGGCCATGGCAATAGCACTGTACACCAACACTGGCAAGAATAGATGAAGGTCAGAGAACTATTTCATGCCAACATGTCAAAGGGAACCACTGGGCATACCAGCCATTGCATCAGTTTTCACTGACTACTGCCCATCATCAACCGAATTTGTAATGATGTCATGTACAGCCCACCTAAGAATGGAATCAAGCAGTATTCAGAGATGAATCCCACTTCTTCATTGGGCCCAACGATCAGAGCATACACGTGTGGGCATGGCTTGGTGAGTGAAATGAACCTAGAGCCATTGTGGAACACCATACTACATGACCTGCTGGTATGATGGTGTGGAGAGTGATCAGTTATGATCATTTTTTGTAGTTTCTGTTTGCCAACAGCTACCTGATGATTTACTATTATGCTGTATCTCCAAGATTCTGGAACATGTCACTTTTCCCTTTCTCACTGGAGTGCCTGATGCCATTTTTCATCATGATCACACCTACACCATACCACAGGAGTTTTCTCTGAATGTCTTCATGGTGCAAATGTACTGCCTTAACCAGCCACATCTCCAGATTTCTCCCCAGTCAAATACGTATGGACCATGATTGGACAACATATACAGACCCACCCACAGACAGTATGGGCTTCAACTGTTCTGCAAGACCAGCTGCAAAAGGCTAGGTGGGAACTATTGCACGGGGCATTCAGCAGGTCAAGATAATTCATTGTTGAAAAGTCACAGTGTTACTATACCATATCAAGATAATTCATTGTTTGAAAAGTCACAGTGTTACTATAACCATTCAAAAGTTTACGTGCCTGCAATTACTTTAATGAGAGTAATAAGAACCTTACCTTTGCTAGAGAGAACAGACCTTCTAGCAAAGGTAAGGTTCTTATTACTCTCATTAAACCATATCAAGATGTTTATATCAGTGTATCCACAGCCAAGGTGGTTTCACATCATATTGATCTATTCATATAGCAAGCATTGTTTTGAATTAATAAATGTGCTCATTACCATCTGTAATTTTTATTATGTGTTCTTTATCTTCTTGGTTGTCATAACTCTAAGTACCATATCTGCATTCCTGTCCCGTGCTGCAATTTAAGTGTCGTAGAGTGTAATACAGATTTGTTTTTTTAGTTGGAGGTTTAACGACTACTGCGAGCAACTCAATGAGCAATAAGCAGTTGCCTGTACCTAATTCTGGATTACTGGTTCCAGGGAAGGGAGAGAGCCAGTACCACAAGACAAACACAACATCCATGCCTCACCGGGATTTGAACCTGGACTCATCTCAGACGAATGGTCAGAAGAGAGAACTTAGACCACTGCACCACTGGGGTGGCGTAATACAATTTGGATACATAAATGTACTGCAATACAACATACATAGTCTGATGCAACAAGATGTCTGAGAACATTATGAAATGTCCATTGTTGATGTTTTACACTGATACCACTCATGGTACATCATTAAATCAATTTTAAATTACATACAACTACAGTTTGAAACATAAAATATATATATTCAGGTCAAAAATGTACTTCATAAGCATCCCCCCCCGCTTTTTTTACTTACAAAATGACAAAATATTTATTTATTCATTTCCATCTAAGAACTAGCAACAGAAGTGAATGTTCACAAAAATTACAAATTATGGCACAAAAACACTAAATAGGGAAGAATTTGGAACTATTACCCTTAAACCCTCCAAAAAATTGTCAGCGACTTCTACTGATGCATCTTCAATACCAGTCAGTTGAGGATTCCAAAATGGTGCAGTTTTTGTTTGATCTATTTCTTGTGAATCATTCAAGATCGACAACTTGGTCTTCAGAGGAGACATGTTATACTGAAGTGTGTGGGTTATGTCATAACTGTAGCTAAAATCCAAATGAAGTAAAATTCACTATCAATTAATAATTCCCTTTTCTGATGATTAACAGCTTTTTTAAACTTTATACAAGTACCTAAGAAAAAATATTAATATAGTACAAACTCCTTATTTTAGCTTTACTCAAAGATACATGTCCCTTTCCAACTGTGAACAATATTAAAACTGTGAAATACCAAGCTTACCCTTAATCCTTGTACATAACCCATGGCAACTCCAGCAAGACACTATCATAGAAGGATTAATGCATAAAACATAAAAAAGTACATAAGTGTGGGGGATTAGTCCACAGCTGATGATTCCAGTCAGCCATTCCACCTAAGTGTTCTGGAACAAACTGATGAGTTAGAGTACTTTGGGTCAATGAAACACACAACCAGCTGGTACCTCAACAGTATTAATATCAAAGCTTAATTTTGCACCAGCTTCTCAGATTCAGTGGCCTTTTTTGCTATCATGTGTGCCATTGTTCCCCAGTCGAGAGCCCCTTGGATGCAAACCCATTGTGTCTTGCCACAACTTCCCCAAAGGTAGCACAAGTCACCAGCACACATACGACTATTACCTACAAGGTGAATACTGATTTTTTGAAGTTTATTTAAGGAACTGTTAAGGAGTTTTCCAGGAGACAATGATGACATCCAAACTTTTTTTCATTTATCTGAAAACACATGGTTTTCCATTTCTTTGTCTTTTCTTGCTGTATCAACAGAGAAAAAGGGCAAGCAGCTTCCCTTTCATTTATAAAAAAATTTGAGTTCAAAATTGGAACTTCAACTTTCATTCCTCCTAGAGTTGTTTTCTCTGTACAGTAAACACGTGGTACTATTTCCAAACATAATTTCACTAAAAAAAAGATAACATACTTAAATAGTATACACCTATACTAGTAATATGAATTTCTTAGTGTAGAATAGAAATAAAAGTTTCCAAGCTTTTGCACATCAACCAGATGGCTTTTTCAAGGAAGGTAAACTGCAAACTGAATAATAGAATGCTTCAACAATTTAAACACAGTGACATGACTTGACAATAAATGAACAGATGCAAATATAATTAAGCTTTCAAAAACATGAGGTGTAATGCTCATTTAGCATGCGGAATCATGGAAGGAAAACAAAAGGTATTCATTACTTAAAGAACTGGTTCCAAACACGTGGCAACTCCAACAAGACACTATCGTTGCATGACTCGCTGCTGGTTATGACCTCCAAATATTTGCAAATGACAGTAGATTTTTGGGTGGGGTAGGAAGCTAATTTCTTTACATCATCCCACATAAGAGCAGTAGACTTGAACTTGACTTCTCTGGATAGAACCATGTTTACATTGCCATACTCAATATCCTTTCTATGGTTGTTGACTCTAATTCTAAATGAATGTTTGGTCATTCCAATGAAGTATCACTTGGAGGCATCCAGATATCGTAGAGCAATGGCATAAACACCTTCTTCATTGGAAGGTACAGCCTTGTCAGCATTTCCCTTAAGCATGGCGTATAAAAAAGTCAGAGATCTGACCCCAACACCGAGGTTAATTTTCTTGAGTGCATTTTTGAGCCAATAGGAAACATTTGGTATGTAGGGGAATTGAACCCAGGTAGCATAGCTGCAGCATAGAAGGATTAATATGACTGGTTCTGGTTTTCTCAATATAGCTATGTACCAGGTTTGGGGTGTATCCTGACTCAGTGGCCAACTCGATTCCACGTGCTAAACGAGCATTATGCCTCATGTTTTTGAATGCCTAATTATGTTTGCATCTGTTCGTTTATTGTGAAGTCATGTCGCCATGTTTAAATTGTTGAAGTGCTCTATTATTCAGTTTTCTGTCTACCTTCCTTGAAAAAGCCATCTGGTTGATGTGCAAAAGCTTGGAAACTTTGATTTCTATTCTACACCAATAAATTCAGATTGCTAGTATAGTTATACTATTGAAGTATAGTTGGTGTACAGTTCCTTTTTATTTAATTAAAAGATAATAAGCTTGCCCACACATTGTAATCTAAATTAAATATCAAAAATCAGTACAGCACTGTTCACTCTGCCAAGAAAACAATTTTATAAGTAAGACTACATCGCAGACAGATTAAATATTGATTCTGAAATTTAATTTCTCTTTAAAAAGGAGAAGTAGGCAAAAATGTTTGTCCTACTAATTGGTTTTGAAGAAACTTAGAAATAAGGAAACATGCATTTCACTAGGAAAATTTCTTAGAAAATAGAAAGTCACTCTTTTTCATTATAACCAAAGACATTAAAAACAAGAAACATGATCAGAAAAACATAAAAAATAAAAAAAAAATAAAAAAAATAAGAATATAATCAGGAACAGAAATGAGAGGGTAAGAAAGACAGCTTGGTCAGAAAAATCTGAAATTCTGAAAATCATTGAATCTCCTCAGCCGGTCTAGAAAAATAATTTCAGGAAGTTCCAAACATTTTCACTCAGTAGATGACATGGAGATATGCAAAAAATACTGAAAAAACCGACATGATATTAAAAGTATCCAATAAACAATTCCAAAAAATGTTTAATAAAGGATAAAAACCTGAAAATAAACTTTACACAGATATTGAATAGCGTTACTTCACTGAGATTTTCAATTTCCACAGTGTATTTGGTTTCCCATACTCTACAGTGGTCCCATGACTTTCATAGCATCTACAGAGAATCAACAGTACTTGGAATGTCTCAGTTTTCTCCAAAGCAGTTGCGAAGCATGTGATGAAGGTTATCCAATCATACTTGTTACTCACCCTATCAAAAGAGGACTGAGTGCATGTCAGCTGGAAAAAGTGAACTCAAAATAGCTTTCAGCTGATAATCACAATTTTTGGAGGGGGGAGGAGAGGTTGGAAAAGTTGAAATAAAAACAGTCCAAAGTATAATAATTTTCAAGCGTCAAAATTAAATTTAAGGATTTTTCTCGGAGTCTGAAGTGAAATAAGGGGAAAGGGGCTCATTTAAGGAGTTCTCAAATTCCAGGAGGTGTACAAACCCTGCTCCTATGTCTCTTCTGCTGTACCCAGGTTTCACTGCTGTACAACAGAGTAGGAATAATTACACTTTCATATACAGCCATCTGGAATGTTTAATTGAGCTCATCAGTCTTGTATATTCCTTCTAAGTGAGCTATGACTTTCAACACTGAATTCACTCACCTACTAATTTTACCATCTAATCCATTTTTTCTGTTACACATGCTTTGTAAATATACAAACTCATTCACCTAGTACATCTCCATAACATTTAGACTGAACTTGCATTGCATCACTAAATGTTCCTTACTCAAAAACCATAGCTTTTTTTTTTAATTATTTATACTCACTTTGAATTTCATACATACTTCATATGTTATCCCAGATGTACAAAGTATGTATGAAATCCAAACTGAGTATAAGGGAAAACTGAGATCTCTTGTACAATACTTAATCTATCTGTGAAGTTCTTTTTTTCATGCTCATAAATTATAAGATGCACTTTCTATGAGTACTTTTGAAAGGAAGCATCGGCCAATGAATACTAACTGCAGGGCCATAGCTAGAGGTATTAGCGCCCGGGGCAAGCAGTAAAATTGGCGCCCCCTGCCCCAGTCCAACTGGAACAGGCGATGGTGTCAGATTTTATTATATACCTGTTTGCAGATATAGTACAATACCTGTATAAAAAATATTGCGATTTTTATTGTTATTTGCAATTATTATCCCATATATAATTTGCTAATTGTATGAAATAGTAATAAAATGTAAATTTTTTTGTATAAAGTATTGCTCATAATATAATATTTAAAAAAAAAAACTTACATTGGTAATCCTATTCAATAGCCTGTGGTGACAATGTGAGCTTCAATAGGAATTGTTGAAGAAAGAAAAAACATTGAACATAGTTTGAATGAAGAATACTTTTTATTTATAATTAATTGCTACCTCAAGTGCTTATGAACAACTGAAAAAATAAGTACAAGTAGCATTTGTTTAAAATTATGCTTAAGCCTTAACAGAATGATTTTGTATTTACAAATGTACCTTTCGAGCTTTAACAGCAGCAAAATCATTTATTATTTGATCATAATTAATAGTTTTAGCAATATCTTTTTCTATTGATAGAATTGCCAGGTGTATTAACCTCTCTTGTCCCATTGATGACCTTAAGTAATTTTTTATTATTTTCAGCTTACTAAAACCTCGTCCACTAGACGCATTAGTAATTGGTAATGTTAAGAATAATCTGAAAGCAATTACTAAGTTTGGATAAGATGTAGCAAGAGACATTTGGTGGATTAAATTTAATAGGTCAAGAGAGGTTGCTTTTGAAAAATCCTGATTTTTTTAAAATAAAGAAGTGGCCTTAAACTTAAAACTAGCTATTTCCCCCTCTATTTCAGTAGCATCGAGATCCTTATCATATTTATTTGCTAAGCGAATTGCACTAGCCTTTAACTCTTCTACGGTCATAGATTGCAAAGATTTGCCCGTTAAGAAATTAAAGTCATCTAACACTTCAATCAAACATTTATAACGCCATTTCATTTGTTCTAAGAATTTGTCCAAAACAGCATAAAAGTCCATACTGAACTTTTGTTTCCCTGTCAAAACAGTGTCCTCACTTTCTTCCAATGTCAGTTGTTTCCTCTTCCTTGCCCTTTTCTCCTCGAAGAAGCCGTCAAGAGATGTTGCGGCACAGATGTCCGATGCTTCGCCCAGTATAACATCAATCCCTGTATTCCGGATGTCTTGTAAAGCAGCTTTCAATCCTGTCAAGTGACTAACTGCACAGTCCACGGTCACATCTTTGCGCTGTAGTTGTTCATTCACGCGGGAGATCTGATTTAGTATTTTGTCCCACATAACAGAGTAACAAACAAACTTATAATTAATTTGTTTCAGAAGATTTTTAACCACTGATAAACAGTTATCATGGAATTGAGGGTTGTCAGAAATTTCCTCTAAGGCTTCGAGGACTTTATCAAGCTGTGAATAAAGTGCATGAACAGCAGAGTATTTGGATGCCCATCTTGTTTCACAGTGACGCTTGAGAGTGGTAGAAAGTTTGTTGGATAATATTTCCCACATTTTGACATTGTGAGCAAATATTTTGTACAGTTCTTGCACTGTGCCAAAAAATGTGATAATATCTGAAGAGACTCCAGCAGCGTGAACAAACACCAACCAAGTTCATGAATGAGCAGCACATGGCATAAAACGTGCATGGCTGCAAATTGCTTGTATACGGGCCTGGACTCCTGAATACTTCCCCGCCATGTTTGAACCATATCGTATGCTTGCCCTCGGCAATTACGAATGTCAAGCCCATCAGCTTCTATTTTTTGTAGAATTTCTTCGGTTAAACCAGCCCCAGTCATTTCAGTAGTTTTTATGAAATCGATGAAACTTTCTTCAATAGAGCAAACATCCTCTGAAACTTTCATGTACCTAATAATCTGGCACATTTGTTCCTGATGGGCTACATCTGGTGTACAATCAAATGAAATTGAGAAATATTTTGCCTCGCTTATGTCTTTTAGTATTTCTTGGCGTACAGTGTCACCTATTAAATTGATGAACTCGTTTTGAATTGTTGGGGAAAGGTAATTTGGAATTCCTGGTTTTTCTTTGGCTATGGTAATATACTCTTTCAGCTGTTTATCATAATGAGAAACAAACTCTAGTAAATTGTAAAAAAATTCCACATTTGTCTTCACCTATCTTTGTGCTTGAACCTCGAAAGGCCAAGTTGTTGACTGAACAAAACAAATTGCAATCGACAATAATTCTGAGAATGTGCCACCATTTCTCTTTTTCTTTTGTAATCATTTGCTGTAGTTCAGTATCAATTCCACAGCCCTTTTTAATCCTTTTTTCAAAGCTTTTCCAGGAAACACAGCACTCACGGTGCTCTACAGAATTTTCATGCTCTGGAATTCGAGGGTGTAATTTTTTCCACTCAGAAAATCCCACTTTTGGATTTGCCAAACGTGATTTCAAATGCTTTCCAAATAGCATGCAAGGGAAACAATAAATAACTTTTGTTGCCTCACTGTAAATTAACCAATCCCGCTCTACATTTTCTCCATTCAAAAGTTTTTTGTGGAACCAATTTCCCGTAAACTGCCTTTTTCTGCATTAATTGATAAAAGAAAATTACCATTTTTATTTTGTTCTGGGCCGTGTTCAACTAACAAGCTTCTCACATAGTCATTCAAATCAGGCCATGTTGTGGGATCATTAAAATTAAGTTGAATTTTGGTTTGTTCATCTTCCAAATCCTGTTCCTGTACGCCTTCATAAGGACTCAATGTTGGAAAGGACGGGTTAAAATAAGGTGTAGAATCATCTGAATGCACACTAGCACTACCAGTTTTATTCTCAGTTACTTCAGTAACGTTTTCATTTTCTAAAAGTGTTGATGTAGATGGCTTACTTTCAATCACTTGCTGTAGTGGGAGCGCAGCGGTTGAGGGATCCACCTTCTTTACCCATCCCAGTTTTTGCCACTGCTTGGCTTGGACTGCGTTATCCGCCTCTTGTTGTTTTTTTCGTTTTCTGCCTTGTGCTCCAGACAACTTTGTAAGTCCCATTTCGACACACACACGCACGTCACGTGGCACAGTGCACTAATTCAGCGCGCTACTCAATCAATCAAGCTATACAGACAACGTTAAGCAAACAAATGTCGTCACAGTGTCACGGCAAATATTGCATTTAAACTGTTGCAACCTTAACTGAGTAAAAGTTTGTTCCGCGCATGCGCACTGTAGGCTTCCCTGTCGACGAATCGTCGCCATCTGTCATTCGTTCTCAAGACACGTAAGGAGTGATGGATCATGGACAGAGGAGGCCATGAAGGTCACAGCACCCGTCGCCTACATTTCACCCCCTGAGACATGCAGCCGTGGTCGATGACGTACCTGCACTGGCCAAAAGCCTGGGAGCTTTCTGTCAGAGCACCACATGAAAGGCACTTTCAGTCAAAGTTACTACCGTATTTACCCGATTACAGTGTGTCATCTACTGCAAGGCGCACTCAAATATCAAAAATTATCTTTTTGGAAAACAAAAGTTCATGATTTTTGGGGGCCTAAAAATCGGAAAACATTGATGTTATAGTATAAATTGGATAATTTTAAATGAACATTTTCTGTTATGCGTGCTCTTTCTTTAAAAAGTATTTTGCTTAATATAGCAAATATACTTTTCTGATGTCAAAATCATATGATTTGAGGTAAAGTGCTGGAATTACAATGCATCTTGATATGTCTTCTGGTGACCATTTTAAAATCTGTTGTTGTTGTTGTGATTGGATTTTTAACGACCACCGTGAGCAACTCAATGGGCTATAAGCAGTCGCCCGTCCCTAATTTAGGGTCACTGGTTCCAGGGAAGGGAGAGAGCCAGTGCCGTAAGACAAACACAACATCCATGCCTCACCGGGATTCGAACCCGGACCCCGTTCGGACGAATGATCAGAGGCCATCGCTTAGACCACTGCGCCACCGGGGCGGCCATTTTTAAAATCTGTTTCTTCTCGCTAAGAGCATCAGTTTGGGTTTTCAGTGTACAACTTAAATAAAATACAACGTGAAACAAATATGATACACTAAGAAAAAGTGCTGGCGTAAAACACCGTCATAACAGAGGGAAGTTCTGTCCTGGAGGGAACTGAGCTGAGCCAGAAGGCCAGAGTGATGACGTAGAAACAAGTACACTACCCATTTTTTACCCAACCTTTCAGACACGGGTCGGTGTTTAGCACTTCAAAGGGGCGTACTAGCCCTTCCCCTCTAAAGTCCTGGCCTACACTAGTCGCTGCGCGTGCGTCTCAAATGTTTCATAAACATAGCAACTAAAATGTACTGTCACACCCAAGCCAAATCAATCAGAATATTTGGCGTTCGGACGATTGGAGTTCTCCTTTAATTTAGGTTTCATCTTGTCGCCATTTTATTCTTAAAGCATAAAGAAGTTTAAATTTCATACATTTTTTTAATTACGGGTATAAATTAATTTCACATTTTTTACATTTATATAAAAAAAAATCTACGTCTCGATGCCCCCCCCCCAGTTCGGCGCCCAGGGCGACCGCCCCTGCTGCTCCCCCCCCCCCATCGCTACGGCTCTGCTAACTGCCATGGCAAAGTCTACTATCATGTCCCCATCTTGGTTCCTTCATCATATATATCCTCTTCCTGCATACACTCTCTATAGGATTTAGTTACCTTATCCAGCATGACATTTAAAATCTCCTCCAATGAACACTCTGACTTGCTTTCTAGTACATCTTTTTAATGCTTCTCCCATCAGCTGCCAGAAATCCTCCTTTTCCATATCATATGAACTATGTCTAGTACTTACATTACGTGGCTGTAAAACATGAGTTTTATCAACAATGCGTATGTCGAATTTTATTACTGTTCACACATTATATGTTGAATTGCCATACTTAGGAGGTTATATATAATTAGACACAAAACAAGCAAGATATACATATCACAATAATGAAAAGATATGTAGTTCAAATGTAGTTCAGCTTACCTTGAATGACAAGCTCAGTTAAAAATCAATATCAACTGGTCGGGTACAGTCCTAAATTATGACTCAGTCCAGAAAGATAGTAGGCAGGTGCACTGGTCAACATGTTCTAAATTCTATTTGTATGAAAACAGTTTAAGGAACATGGTTCAGTAACGCCATGTACTATGACAAAACATGGACGAAACAAACTCGGTAGAGGTGCACTGGATGATCCATTGCCGAGTCTTTTATATAACTCCATAAAAGATTTCGTAATTGCGATACAAGGGAAGGAATAACATAAAAATATTCTGAAATATTGTACGATAGATAAAAACTATGAAAGGATGAATAAACATGAAGGAATTTTCAAAAGTCAAAGGTTAAAAGGAAGAACATCATGCACGATGACACATCTTGGACAGACTAATCTCAGTAAAGGTGCACTGGTCGATTCTCGGCCATTGAGCATGAGAGAATTTATAAAACACTAAGACTAAAAGAACATTAAAACATCAAGCTTGCCTTATATTCCAACTCTCCTCCATGGCAATATCAGACTAGTTTCAGCATTATCTGTAAGCCAGCTACAGTGAAAACAGATGAACTGCTCTACTGGCCCTTGCCACAATTGCGTTCTCACCATTGCTCTAGTGGCCCTGAGCAGTTCATCTGTTTTCACTGAAGATGGCTTACAGATAATGCTGAAACTAGTCTGATATTGCAGGTGACATTGCCATGGAGGAGAGTTGGAGTATAAGGTGAGCTCAATATTTATAGCGTTCTTTCAGCCTTAGTGTTTTATAAATTCTCTCATGTTTAATGGCCAAGAATTGGTCAGTGCATCTGTACTGAGATTAGTCCATCAGAGATGTGTCATGGTGCACGATGTTCTTTCTTTTAACCTTTGACTTTTGAAAATTCTTTCAGTTTATTCATCCTTTCATTGTTTTTATCTATTGTATGTTATTTCAGAATATTTTTATAATACTCCTTCCCTTGTATAGCAATTTCAAAATCTTTTATGGTGCTTTAAAAAAGATTCAATGGTGGATCATCCAGTGCCCTCTATCGAGTTTGTTTCATCCATGTTTTGTCATAGGACAAGACATTACTGAACCATGTTTCTTAAACTGTCATACAAAAAGAATCTAGAACATGTTGACCAGTGCACCTGTACTAGGTACTATCTTTCTGGACTGAGTCATAATTTAGGACTGTACCCCGAACAGTGATATTGATTTTTAACCGAGCTTGTCATTCAAGGTAAGATGAACTACATATCTTTTCATTATTGTTGTATATATCTTGCTTATTTTAATTATATATAACCTCCCAAGTACAGCAATTCAACATATAATGTGTGAACAGTAATAAAATTCAGCATACATATTGTCGATAAAACTAATCCTCCTTTTAGACCAATGGAAAGGTTCAAGAGACAAAAAAAGAAGCAACCAATACACCTAAGGTAATCTTTCAACCATAGAAAACTGAGAGTCAATGTAAAGTTGAATTTGACATGAACATCAGACTTGCATATTTACTCTGGAAGGAGGTGATTCTGGAAACCTCATTATCCTTTTAAAGTTGTCAAAGAATACCTTGTTAAATAATTTCACATCATAAATTCTGAAAAATACTTTTCACAAATATACAATGGCCAAGAGAACAAAAAATTTTAAAACATTGCTTCACCAGTAAATTAATTTCATGGTAAATTACCATTTGTGAAAGTGAGAAACTGGTCCTAAAATGCTAAGCCAATACCATAACATCATGAACAATTTTCGTTTTCTTTTTTATAAATGTGGAATTATTCAAAAAATCTTTGTTTTCTGCTTTCAAAATGTTTTGGATTTTTTAAGGAAAATATAAAATATAAATTGTCCTCACTTCATCATCTGAGACCTGAGTTTCATGGCTTGAGAAGACAGGTTATCATGGTTATTGAATGGTCAGAAGCATAAGCTTTGAGCTAGTTTGCCCTCGATTCAAAGAACTGGAGGTTTTTTTATGGTCAACGTAATCATGAAAAGAATTCCAAAGTTTTTATAGGCAGGAAAAAATGAGAGGGCCACATGAAATCCCATTGGGTGGTTGTGTTCCATGTGGCATGGAAAAAGAATTTCCAGCAGTTGGACAATTGACTGACAACTCTTGGAAGCAATGCTCATGGTAGTATCTGTATGGGAAACATAGTATTATTACTGCCTATATGTAGGAAAATTACTACAGAAAATAGCGTATTGGATTAAAATCTGGTGCATTGTTTTTTCTGCACAGCATTCAGTAGCTTACGGTCATATTTGGACACAATATCCCAAATGTGAAAACAATGATCCTTGACTGGGTGAACATTTTATTTATATAGTGCCAGAAGTCATTCAGAGGAAAATTATTTTCTAACTTTAATGGAATGTTTAGTGATGGGGAAATATGCCAATGAAAATGCAAGTTGAAGAAACTGAGAAAATATACAGATGCATTTTGTCAAACACTTAACAGTTAGTTAACAAAGAAGTGGAAATTTTTGAGATCAATTTTTCTTACTGTATTTTTTTTTTTTTTTTTTTTGCATTCAAATTATTTTTAAGTTTTGAAAGATAGGATAAGATTATTCCCACTTGATCATAAAAGACCTCAGTGCCACAGCTCATAGAGGAGGCAAGATATTGCAGTGCTCAGGGGTCGGAGGTATGGGCAGTGTAGGGTACTGGTTCTGCATTGCCTCCCTGAAACCAGTCTTAGATGTTCATTAGGTTCATTAAACCCAAAAGCAACAAAAAGGAGGGGGATACAACACTTCAGCACAACTACTGCGGGTATAGTTAGTAACATGTGAGCAATCCATGGCATGAAATGTATGAAAAGCAACGTCCTCAACAAAACTGTGAAGTCAACTGTTTTAAATTAACCTTTGCACACAGAAATACAAAAAAATATATATCATATATAAAGAAACTAGACGAAACCCGTCAGAATCGGCGGTTAGTTTTTTTTTTTTAAAGAATGAATTCATATGAAGCAACAAATGTAAACTTTATTAGATTGACAAATTAATTCAACCACTTCAGTAAAGATAATAGTCCAGGTTCGTGATTTTTTTTTTTTTTTTTTTTGACTGAAGGTTTAACGACCACCGTGAGCAACTCAATGGGCAATAAGAAGTCGCCCGTCCTAATTTAGGGTCACTGGTTCCAGGGAAGGGGAGAGCCAGTGCCATAAGACAAACACAACATCCATGCTTGACCAGGATTCGAACCCGGACCCTTCACAAACGAATCATCATAAGCCAGCGCTTAGACCACTGTGACACCGTGGCGGCCAGGTTTGTGATGAGCATCATGACCGCACCCTTTTTCATTCGTAAAATGTGAGGCGGAAGTCCACTCATCTCGATCGTGTGCAAAACTTCAACTGGATAGTGCACCCTTTCACTCTCATCTTCAGTCACAACTGTGTTTGTAAATGTTGTTGGAATGAGATTCGCATTGTGAGTACTCTTTACCCATCGGAATCAACTGTTAGTTTTTTTTGTTTTTTTTTTGTATTTTTAGAAAAGAATAAACTCATATGAAACAACAAATGTAAACTTTATTTGATTGACAAATTCATTCAACCACTTCAGTAAAGACCCAAGTTCGCGATTTTATTTCTTTTTTTGACTGGAGGTTTAACGACCACCGTGAGTAACTCAATGGGCTATAAGCAGTTGCCCGTAATATTTTCACTAACAATGGTCAACGGAATGTTTATTTTCACTTTACAAAATGGGAAGCGTCTTATCTATGTGAATAAACTGGATCAAATGAATGTTAAATTGTATATATACATCACACAGTCCAACGGCATAACCCAATCAGGTCTTCGAAAGTGTTCGCTGTTCCGATGAGAAGAACTTTGATACCAATGCATGCTAGCGCTGTTTTGGCAATGGCTGGCTCAGAAAAGAGACTTCAGACTTTGGACCATCTCAGTCCCTCCATGCTTCCGCTTTCAACAGCGCTTGAGTCAACCGCTGGCGATCGAATGTCAATTGCACGCTTCTCCCATAGACTTTACATGGGAAATTTGCTGCCCCACAATGCCCCAACAGTTGCCCCAATCTCATTTTTCTCTTCGACTGGCAGATCTACATGGTAAGACCTTTATCTTGATACCTCAACCATATCTTTACGTTAAGTCATTCTCTCAAAATAGGACTCACAGTAAAAAACCTTATAGAGTTAATATATAGATTTTTCCAGTAAAAAAAGGAATAAACATTAGGACAATGTGTGTATTTTCAAACCTGACAACTTTGAAGAATTGAAATCCATAAAAAAACTTTCAGCAAATGTTTAATCAATATGTTCAATTGGCTTATGTATCACATGCATCAATCAAATGTATTGAACATATCAATAAAAGCAGATTTATTATGCAAATGATTTGTTAATTTTAATCAATTTCATATGGTATAATTAAGATATCTGGTCTTATTTCATGCTTACAGTGATTAAAATGCAGTCAGTACATGATTATTTTATTAGTATGCTATCATTAGGCTACATATGCAAATAAAAATTTCATTTGTAACTGTGAAATTATTGCAACCGCAGTAACTGTTTACTTTAACTAACTGAGGTTCTGACCTTAAATTTTTTGCGACAACATGCTAGAATATCTTTAAAAAACAGAATTTAAGTCTTATGTGAGGCTAACACACACACACACACACACTCTCTCTCTCTCTCTCTCTCTCTCTCTCTCTCTCTCTCTCTCTCTCTCTCTCTCTCTCTCTCTCTCTCTCAGTTAATGCCAATCTTACTTCCACAGTGTTTTTATTTTTACAGGGCCTTTTCTGCCAGGCTGTGAACAAAGAGGGTAGAGCAAATGCAGAAGAGGGAGAAACTGTGATAAGATAAATCAGAATATATACAGGTCCAGTGGTCCATGAGTCCATAAAATCACACTTAAAGAAAAGG
This sequence comes from Macrothele yani, assembly GCA_039090855.1. Classification (NCBI taxonomy): domain Eukaryota; kingdom Metazoa; phylum Arthropoda; class Arachnida; order Araneae; family Macrothelidae; genus Macrothele; species Macrothele yani. The sequence continues at coordinate 138,483,213 of CM077002.1, forward strand.
AAATCTGTAAGATGTATTATCCATAAAATAATCATAAAACATGTAGAATTTCTGCAAATTTTATGGGTAAACTGTAAAACTTGGCAGGTATGCATTACACATAATCGTGAGACAATTAAAATGGGTTTCTTCAAACAAGGAGAAAACAAATTATTTTACTCACTGTTTTGCATAATATTTTAACCTACAAGCACAGTGATTAATCAAAATGTAATTTCATTATTCTACAGCTTTTGAGTGATACATACTTAGTACCAGAACAAAAAAACATAGCACTGAGTTTGTTTTTAATGATAACCTTGGGATTTTTGTTTTATCAAAGCAATCACTTTCTCTTTCATACAGCACCCACTTCCTGTCTTTTAATCAAACTTCTGAAGTCTCATTAGCCACTCTATATACTTTATCATGGCTCTCCAAACAAAGAGTAATCAAATATATAATTTTATCTTTTTTTTTTTTTTGCGTATGTATACACAAGTTTTTACATACTTTACCTTCAACACTTAGGGGCCAATACTGAAGAATTTATAAAACTTGATATGCCTTAATGAGTTATTTTTATGCTTTTTATCCTATACTTTACCTGTTTTCATTATTTGTCTCAATTAACTGAATGACCTCCACGAAATGGTAATTTTATCACACTAGTATAAAGTCCAGTAACATTTTGATACATTAAGATTCTATTCTAGCAGTCATGATTGGTTAAAATTTGTCATCATAAATACTACTTTGGACTTGTGGAAGTGTATTTTAAACTGCACACCAATGAAAGCCCTACCTCTAAAATGTTATTATTATTTTTTAAATCACAAGTAAATGTAAGGAACAACAAACAACAGATATCTAATTAAAGGTAAACATACCTGAAGTAAAAATTACTTGAAAGATCCATGCTCTGAAACAGTTTCACATACCTAATGTAAATGGAACACAAAACAGTGTTAATATTTTTGATTGAGGTTAGAAAAATTATGAAACTGTAACAACATGCCCAATTGGGCCTGTTGTCCAAAAGTATACATGGCTGAACCAAAATGTTTCATGCCTGAACACACACACACACTATTTTTTCTAAAGATTTCAGAAACAATATAAGAAACAAAGCGCTTTTACTGCATTTTATAAGTTGCACCACAAGGTGAAATATGAATTCACCATTCCATGTCGAAATAGCAGAGAAATGTAATATTTTTAACCTGAACCCTTTTAATCTTCATGAAACTTGGTGAACTTGCAGACTTTGTAAAGAAACAAATTAGTCAAAATTTCAGCTTCTTACGTACAATACTTCTACAGTTATAAGACTTTGAAATTTACAAAAATGGCATTTTTGTATCTACTATGCTTACCACAAATGACAATAACTGTAGACTTAATTGGTCAACAGAGCTCATACTGGGCTCATTTGAAAACCTTATTACACGAGCTTTCTTTTGAGATGTCACAAAATCCTATTATGAGTAATTTGGTTTTCAATCCATTTTGACCTTTAATCTCTTAAAACATACTCAATTAATGAATGAAATACGGGATTACACCATTGTACAATACAAATTTGAAAGATGTGAATCCATTTATTGGTGCAAATATGACAGGGATGTTAAGTCTGATAACATCCGAAAACTTGAAAATTTTGTCATCTTGGAGCAGGAATTGAACCCATGTCTATCAGATAACGCCCGAGTATGTAACCCAGAATGACCAAGTTTCAAGTTTTCAAGATATTATGTATATCAAGTTTTCGGATATTATCTGACTTAACACCCATGTCATATTTACACCAATAAATGGATTCACATCTTCCAAATTTGTATTATACTCCATTAATTTTATTAAATAAAGCAGGGCCTTTGAGTAGTAGAAAAATTAACTGGGGTTATAAAATAACATTACTTTTTTAAAAACTCTTCATCCTCTAAAGAGTTAATTTTTTTCATCTCCAACCTGGCATGTAGGAAAACGAAATGCATGCCTAAACAGAATTTTTACAAGCCCCTGGCACATCAGACAATATAACTATTGAGCCCTGTTTTCAATATTAATGAATAATCATTCAGCAACACAAAACACATGAAATGGTGCAAATAATAATGAGTTTTGTGTTTTAATTAGTGATTATTATATGTACAGAGCTGGTAATGCTCTGTACGTATAATAATCGCTGCTAACATGATAAAAATACAATATTTTCGCTATGCTGAGAACAATGAAGTATTAAGAAATAAGAGCAAGCTCCAACTGAATCAAATAATGTAGGATCTCCAAATTTACACAGTAATTCCTAAAATTATTTGTTTACATTTGTGTTCTTGTGTATGTTCATAAGCATTCAGTGAAAGAATATTAAGCACTGTTTTCTTGAATAAGTTGCATGCAGTATGATGATGCTAAAAATTACTGCCATGACTGATCTAATTTTTGCTAAAACATCATTTGTTGAAATTACCTACCATGCATAGTTCACAGAATGGCGTGGTGCTCTGGTACACTACTGCCCATTACATATACAGACCCTCCGCAATTTCTGACACTGCCTACCCAGGTTAAAACAGATGAATAATTTATTTCCTGCTTCGTATATATGCCAAAAAGTTTAGCTTTTTGTAGGAACCAGTACGATTTTCATTACATGAAATACCTTTATCTAGCTCACCCACATTCATTGTCACATGAACTTTACAACAAAAATCTGATTTCTATTTTCAAATAAATAATTTGCTCTCTAAAATTTAAAAAAAAAAAAAAAACTATCATGGAACACTTTGCTTACTTGGTTTCACTGGGGTGCAAAGACTTATCCCCTTCACTTGGTATGTATATCATACAAGTATCCTCTATTTTGTATATAGTGTGATGACCAATTAAGGCAGCTCTCCTTCTCTTTGTGATCAAAATAAGATAATAGCCTTCCATAAATTTCACAAATCCTGCAAAATAAAATGAAAAATGACACAGAAACTTTAAAAGCACAAATAGAAAAACTGCTAATTTCAGAGAAAAATTTATGTGAAAAAAAAAAAAAAATAGGTTCCTTACCAACTATTCCAAATGATGACACTATGCGATTCAAGCCACCAATGTATTTCTGACCTTGACGTGATATATTCCCATATTCAATCATTTTTAAAAGATCATTAATTTCTCTTTGGTTATATTCCACCTAAAACAAATACGAAAAATGTCTTGGATTGAGGAAACAGTAAAACAATTTTTCTGATATATCAGCAGCAATATATTACCCTTAAGTCATAATTAACATATAAAGACAGAAAAATATTTAAGATTAGCACAACAGTTGGAAAAGACTTTATCATTATCACTTCTGCTCAACCAACAAATATTTCATCTTATAGTGAAAGAGTTGAATTCACAGATTTTATATTACTTGGCAAAGTCATCTGGCTTATGTTGATGGTCAAATTTTTGAACTAAGTCGTCATCAGGATTATGTCACTCTAGGGTAGTTGTTGCCATTCAGTTCGGAGTACCCAACCGCAGTTATTGTTCAGCATGGTACTTCTCTCAATTTCCATCCCTTCTTCAAGCTTCCTCTTCATTAAGTGTGATCAGCAGGTGATTTATTTTTATTGAGTCTCAATTTATGAAGTGCCCCTAACTCTGTCAGTTTGCAAGGGTTTTTATAAAAAGAAAATAAAAAAAATGCAATAACAGACTTTGGCTCGTATTTACTGCCAAGAAAATCACATTTTTGAGTTGACTCCAATTTTCAAAATCAAGATATTATTTTAATTCTTAACAAGCTTCATATGGAAATATGAATAACTCTTATGTAGAAAAACTTCAAGCATAAAATGGTTTAATAAGTTAAACTACTAATGTTAAGATTTCTTTTTATGTTTTAATTCTCAAATACTGTTTGACATTGGTTCTCTTCCATAATGGTGATGTTCTATGCTTTGCTGAAAAATTTCTACACCTTTAGGAATTATTAGATTATTCATCCAGCAAAAATACTGTGTTTGAACTATTGCACTTTTTGGCGAAGTCATCTGGTGTGCTGGTTCCTGTCAGTACATATGTCCTCATTCTTCTATGAGAGTTAGAACCAAGAAAAATAAAAAAGTTTTAAAACTATTTAGCTTAAAATTATTTTCATTACACAGCCTTTCAAATACAGTCAGTCATTCAACTAATTTTTATTCTGGTCGTATACTTTTTGCTGGGACACTGGTAGGCCATCTTTGAACCACTCACTTGCCACTTTCATTTTTATGTGTATACTATCAGTTGCATGTTTTTACTGTCATTAATGCAGAGAATGAAGAAACTATATATGTACCTGGCACGAAGATATAAATTTAGACATTATCATGAAAAGAGAGTTGGTCTTATTAAACAGTTTTACACTATAACTTAAAGACTTTTTTTATCAATAACAGTATCAAGAAATATAATAAATATTACTTACTAATAACTACATGTTAATGAATTAGATGATAATAGCACCTAAACTATAACAGCTTTTGTCATAGCTACACACAAACATGCAGTGACTTTTGTATTAAATTCAATTTCAGGTACACCCCATTAAAACTGCAATCAACTGAATCACATTTTACTTAAAATGCAGGCAATCAGTTTAGCAAACTTTTACAAACCCTTGTCCAATGCATTCATTGAATCACACAATTCAGCAAATCCTTGTACAATGCATTTAATTCATTGAACCGCATGTTGCTGTCTTTTTCTTTTAGTGAGAGGAGGGTTAATTACCACCATGATCAATTTGTAAGGTTATAAGCAGCCACTCATCCCTAATTTGGAGCCACTGGTTCGAGGTTGCTCCATACCTCATTCGGAACTTGAAGAAATCAGGGCCTATGGCCAATCAGCCTCCAAGGTGACACACACAGTTTAGTGAATCCTTGTTTAATGAATTCACCAAATCATACTTGACAAATTTATTTCATAAGGTAGAAGCTCCCAAATTTTGTAATGCCACAACCCCTTAAAATTATGTCTAAATCTGTGTGGCGCTCAAGATTTCATTACTTATGATCATGTAAGATTCACACAAATGCAAAATTAGGCTTCCATATAAATGCTGTTGAGGCAACAGCTAGATCAGCCTGACACTGTCCAAAAGATTCCAACGCTCTATGTTTTGTTCCAGAACTCTTAGGTGGAATGACCAGGTGAAACTGTTGGCTAAGGGCTGATTCCCTACACTGATGTACTTTCATGATTTTCAAGACTCAAAGAAACTATTTCAAGAACTCAAGTGTGGAATTTGGTGGACCTGCCACACTCTTGCATGAAATATGTGATGGATGTCAAGTTGTGTGTCAAGTTTGCTGTAAATGAAGACATTTGATGCATCAACAGTAAGTATAATCTAAAACAATCAGTTTTAAACTTTTATTTGGAAGAAGGGTTGAGGAGCTAACCTCAGAATCTCAGAAAACATCTTAGTTAAATGTATGTGTAATATTCACATAAACCATATTTATCTGCATGCATTACATGCAACATACAGCAGGCATTCAAGAAATTCTCAGCTTTAGTATGTTGCATGCAGTACAGCATGAAAGTTGACAGTGCCTATCAGAATAGAATCCTTCCACACTACAAAAACTATGCAAAAGCCATGATATAACAATTGTTAAACTTCATCAAAGTTTGTTTGTTGCATTAGTAAGAAATAGTGGGAAAAATAGTAAATCTCAAAAGCACTTAATATTTATCAAATAGTAAACAAAAGTAGGAATTATGCACACCAATATTCATTAACATACTTTTCAAGTCTATGGAAATTATATACCATTTTGTGAAATCCTGGAGTTCATCACTTTTTAAAAGTGTGAAATATACACTATATTGACAAAAGTCACCAGACACCTAGAAGAGAAACGCAACATAGCATTTATAGGTGTTGGTCCACCTTTGGCCTTAATGCATGCACTGACCCTTCAAGACACGCTTTCAACAAGGTTTAGGAACACAGCGATAGGTATGCGCTTCCATTCAGTACATAATGCTGCCGCTAACTGTTGCTTAGTAGTAGGCCTTGGTTCCAAACTTCTTATGTGGCACTCTAATTCATCCCATAGGTGTTCTACGGGATTAAGATCAAGCCTCTGTGCTGGCCAGTCCACACACGATATGAAATTATCATCAAACCACGCCATAACAGTCCTTGCTTTATGGCTCGGTGCATTATCCTGCTGTTACCAACAAGGCTCGGTTCCATAGTATTGCCACAGAGTTGGTAGGGCATAATTGTCCAGAATATCAAGGTAGATGTACTGGTTAACAGGTTTGTCCACGAAAACCAAAGGACCAGGACCATACCAGCCCCCCCCCCCCCGAGTACACTGACAGCTACAAACTTTACCGTAGGAACAGCACACTGTGGTATATAGTGTTCCCCCAGCTGCCACCATACCCACACATGGCCATCAGACTGATGGATCGTATATCTGGATTCATCAGTCTATAGGACCCGTTTGCATTGATCTACGGTCCATGATAAATGTTCTTTACACCATGCTAAACAACAAGTAGCATTCTGAGTGGAGATGAAAGGCTTATGAACAGCCGCACGACCACGGTAACCCATGGAATGAAGTTCTCTGCGAATGGTATATGTGTACATACCGAGGTTCCAGCATGTTTACTCACCTGTACACTGAGGTCTTGTGCAGTACTCCGTTGATTAGCTGTAATGGCTCTCCTGAGGCTTCGACGTCCTCTATCACTGATTTTCTTCGGTCTGCCGGTACGTTTTGCTGCTTCAGGCACACCATGTGTCTTCCACTTATTCAGTGCATCCAAAACAGTTGACTTGGGTATGTTTAAACACCTCTCGTTTTCTCTTATGAACAACCCACTAAAATAACACACAACAATCTTTCCTTTCTCAAAAGCAGTTCTCTCCCACCACGACATTTTCACTCAACCTCACAGTGCGATGTGATCGCGGTCAGCTGCAAGCTTGTTTTTATACCGTTTGCAGCTGTAGCGCACATCTTAACAATGCAGCGGATGCATTCATTTGCTTTTGAAGGAGTGTCAGGAGTCTTTTGTCAATATAGTGTATTTCAAAGATTATTAAGAACTTCAAGAAATCACAAAGAAATTGTTTGCAAAACTTGAAAAACACTTTTAATACCATGGAGTAACACAGTTGGAATAAAAATGTGATAAGTGCAATAAAGGTAACAAGGGTTTAGTTTGAAAGTAATGGTGCAATATTGCTACAATATACGATATGAGTATGTTAAAATTAGAACTTACCAAATGTCTCTTATATTTACGAATTCTACGGAATTTAAACCTGTCTCTTTGAGGAAATAAAACAAAAGTTAAATTCAACTGTTAAAACAGAAATTAACCTGGAAGAGGCTAATATTTTTCAATGAACAGAGTAACTGGGACAGGGACCTAACATATTTTCTGGGCATTACCTTTTGAGATTACCATCCTTACTTTATAATTAACATTTATTTGCATTTGATGTTTGCCTTTTCTAGTGGTAACTGCAACAAATGTTAATCATAGATGAATGTGAAACATTACCTTGTAGCAGCTATAACATCCTCAGCTGTTTGACTATCAACGATAGGAGATCACCACAAGCTAAACCCTTTCTGAAAAACCATTCACTTAGGTTCACAGCTGATGCGCCAATAATTTTCCACTGTTGTTATCTACAAAAGGGCACACACAACTGGTGTTTCAGTTCCTTTTCTATTAATGCTACCATAATAAAGTCTGCTGTTATGTAAGTTATTTTTCCACCAATGACATCCTTGTGAGCTCAACTGGTGCTACTGATCTTTTAATAATGCCACCTATGCAATGTCAGCAGGTACATTAATTCATTTTGTGAGAATGACACCAACATGAAGTCAGCTGATGCACGTATTGATCTTAACTGCAAATACCACTAAGTGAGGTCAGTTGGAGCACCAACAGAATGAGTAGTTGCATTCCCATAGCGTCCACTAGACAATAACATTAACAATCTTATACTTGATGCTCTATGACTAACTGTTTCCTATGCAACAAAATCCTATACTACAGTAAAAAGTAAAATAAATCAAAGAATTTTTAAATGCTTATTCATTTTTGTTTGTGTACATCACATGGAGAGTAACTGCTGTTGGCTGTCAATCAAAATGATTACTTCAGCTACGAAAGCACAATACATTGTATGGCTTCATGTGTCTTGCAAAAATAAAATTTACCACTCATTGCACAGCATATGTTTAATGAAAAATATGTAAAAGTTGTAAAAATAATTAAATCATGCACCTGTTGCAAAATAAATCAAATCATGCACCTGTTGCAAAATAAATCAAATCATGAAAGGAAAAATTTTGGGGAAAGGAACTATTCTGTAATGGAAAGGCCATGGCACCCACAGCTTAGTATTCTGGGAGGGGGAAGGTGGGGGGGGGTAAAGAGAAACTGTAGCTATGAATAACATACACAAACACCATATGTAAATTTCCACTGTGCCTTCTTGTTACCTGTTTTTACCCCATTCTCAACAAAAATTTAATTGGAAACCAGAAAACCCAAAAACTACATAAAAAAGATGGATAAATGTGATTATACAACATGTTACGACAATAAGGAAATTTCGTTGTCATTCTTTTGATGCTTTAGGCCACTTGTGTCATGTACACCACAAAACCCCAGACATCACTGAATTGGTCACAAAGAATGAAAAACATAGCCTCAAGGCAAATTTTTAGGGAAATTTTTGAGATAACTTTGTCCAGTAATAAATAGCTGCTGCAGAGGAATATATATTTTGCATTTCTTTGCTTTTCATGCTTTTTCCTACTGTACATATGTATGCTGTTCTCCAACACAGTCAATGCCAAATTCCATTATTACTTTCTACTGTGCAATTTCGCTTTTTTTCCACTGATAATTCCCAGCATTTTTCCAATTTTTACTGCATACACGTAAGTATCCAGAAGTTCTACAGAAAAATTAGCAATTAGAGTGAGTATTATAGCAAAAATCTCTATAGTATCTTCTAAGAAGACAAACAGCATGGTCTCATTTCTAGGGGAGGGCACATACCCCCCCCTCTTGCCCACCTATATGGGCACTCACGGAAAATCTGTGGCAGCCCATCAGTTTCTAAACATTTTATTGATAGCATCACAGAAGTTTAAACTTTATCATACCCAAAATCTCTTCTCAAGTGTCATACCAACTGAAAATAATCAAGTCTACAGTGCACAAAGTATAATAACTAATGTGCATTGAATATGACTTTAAAATCATGAACTACAAATCACATCTAATGACTAAAAACCAGGCAATCATACCTAGTGTGCATACATGTTGGCCAGAATCATTAATGACAATTTTTTTTTGTTTATTTCAAATGTGTGCGTTTTTGATGGTGGTAAAGTGAACAGATAATATGCAAATCTTGGAATTGGAAAGTCCACACATGGTAAGGGAACTTATCCAAGACAGCCCATTGGTTAACATACACTATACGGACAAAAGTCACCAGACACCTAGAAGAGAAACACAACTTAGCATTTATTGACATACATTAGTATAATAGTGTCAGTCCACCTTTGGCCTTATGCATGCACTGACCCTTTGCGACATGCTTTCGACAAGGTTTTGAAGCACAGCGATAAGTATGCGCTTCCATCCAGAACATAATGCTGCCACTAACTGTTGCTTAGTAGTAAGCCTTGCTTACAAACTTCTTATGCGACACTCTAATTCATCCCATAGGTGCTCTATGGGATTAAGATCAGGGCTCTGTGCTGGCCAGTCCACACAAGATACGGAATTATCGTCAAACTACGCCGTAACAGTCCTTGCTTTATGGCTCAGTGCATTATCCTGATGGTACCAACAAGGCTTGGTTCCATAGTATTGCCGCAGAGTTGGTAGGGCATAATTGTCCAGAATATCAAGGCAGACGTGCCTGTTAACAGGTTTGTCCACGATAACCAATGGGCCGGGACCATACCACGAAAAACACCTCCACACGAGTACACTGCCAGCTCCAAACTTGACCATACAAACAGTGCACTGTGGTAAATAGTGTTCCCCCAGCTGCCGTTATACCCACACACAGATTCATCAGTCCATAGGACCCATTTCCATTGATCTACGGTCCACGATAAATGTTCTTTACACCATGCTAAACAATGAGTAGCATTCCGAGTGGAGATTAAGGGCTTATAAGCAGCCGCACGACCACGGTAACGCATAGAATGAAGTCCTCTGCGAATGGTTCGTGTACATACTGAGGTTCCAGCATTGTTACTCACCTGTACATTGAGGTCTTGATTAGCTGTAACAACTTTTCTGAGGCTTCGACGTCCTCTATAGCTGATTTTCTTTGGTCTGCCAGTATGTTTTGCTGCTTCAGGCACTCCATTTGTCTTCCACGTATTCAGTACATCCAAAACAGTTGACTTGGGTATATTTAAATGCCTCTCAGTTTTTCTTGTGGACAACCCACTAATATAACACCCAACAATCTTTCCTTTCTCAAAGTCAGTTCTCCCCCGCCACAATATTTTCACTTAACCTCACAGTGTGATATGATAGCGGTCAGCTGCAGGCTTGTTTTTATACTGTTTGCAGCTGTACCGCACATCTTAACAATGCAGCAGGTCTGTTCATTTGCTTTTGAAGGGGTGTCCAGTTACTTTTGTCAATATAGTATATATGGTGCAGGCATTTACATGCTAAAATTATTTCTCCATCCCAACTCCTCACTACCACCACCAAGGAACATATACCTAGACTTGCTCTAAATTTATGCACTGCTAAAATTGGAAGAAAAACAACAAAGTGTCATCTTTCAACATAACAGTGCTACTCCATTGAAGTACATTTATTGTTGATGCACTGAATGAGGAATTTATAAGTGAACAGATTTACTGGGACAGACAAATTTCCTGGCATCCATATGGATTCCTTGATCTTCAGAACTAATAAAATGCTCTCTGTATTTTATAGTGGACAATCTTAAATATAAGCCAGTTGGGAATACTGTGAAGACTGTGCAGGGTAGATTCTGATAACTCCTTCCATGCAGAGGAGAAAAGCTTGCTGATCTGTCGTACTATAGGATTGCCAGCATCTATGAGGCGATAGTATGAGTAGAAAAACTATTGAAATATTATTGGCACACTCAAAAACAGGATTGAAATATTATAGGCACACTCAAAAATGGGATAGAAATATTAATGGCACACTCAAAAATGGGATTGAAATATTATTGGCACACTCAAAAATGGGATTGAAATACGTATTATTGGCACACTCAAAAATGGGATAGAAATATTATTCGCACGCTCAAAAATGGGATAGAAATATTATTGGCATGCTCAAAAATGAGATTGAAATATTATTCGCACGCTCAAAAATGGGATAGAAATATTATTGGCATGCTCAAAAATGAGATTGAAATATTATTGGCACACTCAAAAATGGAACTGAAATATTATTGGCACACTCAAAAATGGGATAGAAATACACTGCCGGGCAATTGCTAAGGACGGATGACAATAGCAATGATAGCAACCATAAAATGGAAGGCAGGAAAATGTGGAAATTAGTATAAGTGCGGGATACAGTAAGACGTGTTGTGCGTATGCAAATTTTGAATTGCCGAAATTGTTCGTGACGTCATAGCGCTGATAAGAGATATAAAGGATTTGACTCGCATTGACCGTTGTTCAAACGCAAAGTTGAAAGGGAAAGAATCAATTGACGAACTTGCAATTTTCAGTATGTCTTCCCGACATCACCTAGATGATTTTACTCATGGCCGTATTATTGGCAAGATTGAAGAAGGGCGAAAAATAACAGATGTTGCCAGGGAGTTCGACGTCAGCCACAGTGTTGTTTCAAGGCTTTGGAAATCATTTCAAACAAATGGAGAGTGTAGCAAACGTCACGGGGAGGTCGTATTCGCAGTACGACACCTGCAGAAGATCGGTACATAGTGCTATCAACAAAAAGACACCGGCACAGCACAGCTAGTGAGGTAGCAAATCAGTTTATGGCTGCTACTGGCAAGCGGATCTCCCGAAAAACTGTCGACCGACGTTTGCATGAAGGAGGACTACACGCCCGCCGTCCTGTTGTGTGCATCCCATTGTCCAGACGTCACCGTACCGCCCGTTTGCAATGGTGCCATCAACATCGCAATTGGACTGATAACGACTGGTCTGCTGTCCTCTTCTCAGATGAGAGTAGATACAGTCTATCATCTGATTGCCGACGACAACTGATCTGGCGTGATGGTGGTACTGCATATTGTCCAGCAAACATACAGGAAAGGGACCGATATCAGACATGTAGCGTCATGGTATGGGCTGGCATCATGATCAATGGCCGTACGTCCCTCTATGTGCTTCCAACTGGGACTATGACTGGCCAACGATACATTAATGATGTTCTGCTACCTCATGTTCGCATGTTCCGTGGTGCTGTCGGTGATAGATTCATTTTCATGGACAACAACACAACATGTCATCGAACAGTCGCTGTCCAGGAGTGTCTTGAGAGCGAGGATATTCAACACCTCTATGGCCAGCACGTTCTCCAGATCTGAATCCCATTGAAAATGTGTGGGATGCTTTGGGGAGGAGTCTTGCTGGTTGCCAATGCCCTCCAATAAACAAGGACACCCTCATCCGTGCACTGACAGAGGAATGGGATAAATTACCCCAACAGCTGCTTGATAATGTTGTGTGACACGACGTGTGGAATCTTGCATTGCCCTCCATGGGGGCCATATCCCATATTGACATCTTACGCCGGAACGCCTGCGAACCGTAATTGCATTTTTTTCACGTTTACATATTCTGCACAAAATGGCCTGTTTGTCCCTTGAACACGTTCCAAAGCCTTCTGAATTTCAGAGCACAATAAATTGTCTTTCTTGTAATGTCCTGGCATTCTGACATTATTTTATTTCACTTGGCATCCAACCACACTTACTTTTTTATGCGCTAAATAGCTGTTTATGATCCGTCCTTAGCAATTGTCCAGCAGTGTATTATTGGCACACTCAAAAATGGGATTGAAATATTATTGGCTCACTCAAAAATGGGATGGAAATATTATTGGCATACTCAAAAATGGGATAGAAATATTATGGCAACACTCAAAAATGGGATTGAAATATTATTGGCACACTCAAAAATGGGAAGTAAAAAAATCATCATAAAAAAAAAGGTTTTGAAGCAAGAAAAAAATCACATGCAAAACATGTGTTTGTAACCTGCAAAAATATCTTACTTAATTTCATATTTGACTTTTTGCTTTAAGTCAGGAAAATACAAAACACAGTGAACAAAGTATTACCAGTGGAATAAAAAATTTATTACAACTGAAGCTGTCTAGAGTTTATCTCGAAAATATCACAAGAGTATGGGTACCCGAGCAAGCTAATTAATAAATGGATACATGAGAGTAAAAAGCATATGACTCAGAGTAAAGAAGGCCAAGAAGTGCACAACCAAAGGAAGATGAGGAATAAAAAATTGAAACACATTGGAGCTTTCCCATACTTGGAAGGAGTGAGTAAAGAAATCAATAGGCACTGTGCTAAATATGACTTACAACTAGGAAGCTCAGTGCACACCGTGAAAAGTATGACTGTCAACAAAAAAACAGAGGGAAAAATGCTAGAAGTATCAGGAACCTACGAAATTCCAATTGCACACATACCCCCAATATCGTACATTGGAAGTACGAAAAACAGATTAAAAAAAGACTTAAACAACACATATCTAACTGGCAAAAAAAAAAGAAGCCAAAACTGCTTTAGTGCAATTCTGCATGGAAAACCGGACATTCCCAAAATTCGATGAAATTAAAATGCTAAAAAAGAATAAAAAATCAGAAAGGCAAATGAGAAGGGAAGAAGCAATATTAATCTATAAAAATAAAGCAAGAGTATGTAACCAGAACGACCCTAGCACATTATTCTGGCCTGTGGAAAGAACTAATAAGACAAGAAAAACAACAACAAAAGAAAAACCGGCAAAAAAGACAAGAAAACCAGGATAGGAGAAGAAAAAAAAAAAAAAAGTTGTTTTAATGAAACATAGATGGCGCCAGCCGGGTTTGATAACGAAATATATCCAGGAAAGTATATCCGACGAATGGCAACATGGAGTATCGGACTCCATTAGTGCGAAGTTAACCACGAACATCGGTGGTAAAGTCGCCACGCTCCTGAGGATGCCCAGAGTATGGGCGAAAATTTCGAGTATAAAGAACGGTAAAAATTTATGTGTTTGAATCCTAAGGCAAAGATCCAATGAGTACACCCAGCGAAAAGTGTGAGAAGTAAAGCCAGTCATCGCATACAATGGACTTTAGGACAATAACATCAACAAAGACCGGAAAAAACGTGCATGAAATGTTCCCATCGCTAGAAAGGAATGCCAAGGTAAGCATTATCCGCTAGAATTTTGTACAAGTTACTTTGAAATATCGCACGTAAAAGAGAATAGTAGAATGATTAGAGCTATATAATAGTCAGAATTAGAACTACTAATTGGAATTCATTTTGATGAAGATTAGTTTTTGAGTTTTTCTTTGCCTGGCTATTTTTCCACAAAAGAAATGCATAAAAATCTTAGGTTCAAATTGCTCACTAAACTATGTGAGTCATAAACATGCTGTTAATTCAAATTTCATGTTTGAAACCTTCTCATTTCCATGTTTCAACTATTAAATCCTTATATTCATGTAAAACTTTGGAGTCAAAAATTAGTTATCAGTGTAGGCTTTTTCAACAAACCAAAATGTGAAAATAGTTGAACTTCACCAAATGAATAAAGTTTAACATGCATAAAATTTCAATAGTTGAAACTTTAAAATCAAAAGGTTTTAAACAATATGAAATATAAACATCTTAATTTTGCTATTATAGTTGAAGAATCCCAGGTTATGATGAACTCATCATTTATTATATTAGATTTGCAGTTAATTTTTACTGAATTATAATTAAACATTATTTCTTGGAAATCATTGAGGATAATGTGTTTCCAAGACTTACTTTATCATCAATGACAATCAGTTCCTTTGGTTCCATTCTGTCAATCTTCAACACACGAAACTTGTTTTGGGTGTTGTTTGATCCAATAAGATAAAATCTCTAAGGGTCATTAAAATCCCAAATATTAATATTCGTAAGTAATAAAATTAGGCACTATACATACAATTTCAAAAAAGATCTTTGCAAATCCACAAGATAAATTGTTACTATATACACTAGGGACTCTTTTTAAGGAGGTGACACTAACTACAATGACGTTCTTCTGCATGTCTTACTCATTTTCCAGCTAAGAACTAAAGTTTTGAAGGCATGACTGCATCAGCCATGCTATGTATCTGCTATGTATCTGCTTTGAGCAGTTATAATTTTACTCGTGTTTATTTATTATATGGCAGTAATGATATATCACCAACATTCCATAATTTCTTTATTTTTTTGTTTTACAATTATGTTTCAGTGTGCAAAGAAAGGTAACTTGATCACGCTAGTTACGTTAACTAAAACTTTTACAAAAAGTTCGTAAGTTGGAAGCTTTCGACCTTATCTTAGGTCTTCATCACGCCAAGGTAACTTGATCACGCTAGTTACGTTAACTAAAACTTTTACAAAAGTTCGTAAGTTGGAAGCTTTCGACCTTATCTTAGGTTGATTGGCGTGATGAAGACCTAAGATAAGGTCGAAAGCTTCCAACTTACGAACTTTTGTAAAAGTTTTAGTTAACGTAACTAGCGTGATCAAGTTACCTTTCTTTGTTAATATTGTTACGTGTTTTGCCCATAATCGTCATGTTTCAGTGTGCAATTATGGTTAGAAGTTTTAAAACTGACAGAACTGATTAAGCAAAACTCTGTGAAATTGTACCTTCATAACAGATATAATTAGCCAACATTTCAATACTCTATTCACCACTAAATATTTCTGCAGGTTATCACCTGCAAAATGAATACATCCACAATTTTTGAGCTATACCAAAATAGTTGAACACACAATCAACTGTGTACAGTACATGTATATATTTTTTTATAAACATGTGATTAAAATCTCTTTCTGACATGTGAATTGTCATGCCAAAAGTTGTGTCAGCTAAGTAAAAAGTAAACACCTGCAAATTCTGACCTATGCGTCTTACCTACAAATGAAACTGAATGTTTACTCTGAGAATGTTTCATTCCCAAATAAAAGAGCTAAAAATAACTCTTCAGCTGAAATTAAATAAATTTTGATAGTTACACAAAATCCATAGCCAATCAGCAAATTAACAGCACTTTTACGTTTCTTAGATTGCATATGAAGAAATTATTTATCATCCGTCAATAATTTCACACTAAAATTGTCTTTCTGGTATCAAATGAAATTGCTTAGATTGCTATACTCTTAAGTTTATAGTTCAAGATGTCAACACTTTATTTCTCACATCTTTCATACGGCACAGAGTAATAGTAACACTTTCTTTGGTTGTAGCATTATGACTTTTCAGATGCTTTTGGCTGTTTCCATTTTGTGTGTTTATGTGTGTGAGTGAGAGAGAGTGTGTGTTAAATATACGCAAAGGAATCCCTTCCTTTTATTCTTTTCTTCCTTTATTTTTTTTTCAGCCAGAACCAGCAAAATGAAAAGGCGTAGGAACAATTGTAACAACATAGTACTGTAATGTGAAGCAAACAAAACTTAATGAATTAATCTTCAAAGAATATGACAACAATATAATTCATTAATTTTGGCATAAAAATGCTAGCATTAACAGAAATTCATGTAGCAAACCTCATGCCTATCACAACTAGTACAACTTGGGTGTGTGCTTGTTTACATTCTATACTTCAGTTGTTTAAAACTGTACTTTGCTGGGCACTGCAATATTTGGGTACGAATTGAAAGATAAGGGTACAACTCTTGTTTTTAGGCCAGGACAGTGTTCAAAAATTTTGAGGATTTTGGGGTATGATTAAGTAATGAATTGCAGTACTAAGCGATTCTGCATTACACGATTCTTTCCAGTTCTTACTTATGGGGATCAGAGACATAAAAAGACAATGAGAATGCATACAACTCAAGGAAGCATGAAGAACTGCATGCTTGGTGTAATTAAGAAAGATAGGAAAAGGAACTAATGGATCAGGAAATGACAAGAGTTGTACCCTTATCATGCTCAAAGTAAAATTCCTCAAGTGGCAATAGGATGGACGTATTGCAGGAAGGACTAACTGCTGTTGTACAATGGAAATATTAGACTGGATACCAAAGAATACGAAAAGACCCAGAAGAAAGCCATGATGGAGATAGGCGAATGAAATCTGAAAGTATGCTGAAGTGGCATAAAAAAAAAATTGCTCAAGACAGAGATACAAAAGAGACATGGCGAGACCTTCTGCAATAGTGAATTGAGAATGGATGGAGATGATGCCTCTGTACCAGAATAATAAGCATACTTGCCCACAATGTGATTTGAAGATATAAGATATGTTCTTAATTAATTTCCTCAGCAGTACCTGTGGAACTGAAGATTTCTTCTGCAGAAAGTTATTGTGCTGAATTACATTAGATGCACCGGAAATTGCTGCAGGAACAACCGGCTTTGGTCAACAGACATGGTGTTCTTCTGCTCTAGGACAATGCATGCCCTCATGTCGCACAATGAAGACACTCCTATTCCCCAGACTTGTCTCCAACAGACTATCATCTGTTTCGTTGCCTGGATCACTTCCTGTCCGGGAAACAGTTCACGACAGACAACGAGGTTCAACATGCATGTGATGACTTCTTCAGGTCCCAGCCACAAAGTTTTTTTGTTCCGGGATCATGGCCTTGCCAGACAGATGGCAACTATGTGTTGATGCCAAGGGGGATTATTTTGCCTAGGTAAGTTGTCCTACATTTCCGTTTTTACCATCCATGTGTGGTGGTCCTTTGCCAGACATTTCATTCGCACCAACCCAATGTTATAAATGCCCAAGACCGTGAATACTCAGGAGATGCATATAGCGTATTAAATCCTCTTATTTTTGTGGTGTAGTAAGCACAAAGATTTGCCAAGCTTTCGGACTCCACTGGGAGGCTTTTTCAAGGCAATGGTAGACATAAAATTGGAGGGAATATCCCTGCATTTTTATGTCAATGATTGCAGTGCAAAAGCTTGGCAAATCTTTGTGTTTACTACACCACAAAAATAAACAGATTTAATACACTATACGCATCTCTTGAGGTTTCTGTGATGAAATGTTCACTGCCTTGCAGAACAACTTCATTTTCTGTAGTCTCATCAAAAAACATTTTCTTTTTTTTTTTTGTCGACATTTTTCATTTTCAAATTTGTGGTTGTTGGTCAAAGTTTTGGTGTCAGCTTCTATAGACTGAAAATTACTTCTCAAACTTATGAAGAATGCTTTTAATGATTTTAGTAAATTCACAGCTTTCAAAAGATTCATTTTAGGATCCTGCATATATCTGCTCGTTGCATTTAATTTTTGCAACACTGTATTTTGAAATATGGTTAATAGAGCTGTTTCATATGCCTGGAATTATTTTAGCAGCTCTTTTGCTTCTAATCGACATTCTGGTTTTTCATCTCCAAATGATTCAAATTCCATCAACACATTTTGTATGCTCACAAAACTCTTCTTTAATGTCAATGTAGCATCAGCTCTAGCTGACCACCTTGAGTCACTAAACATTTTCAATGTTAAGGAGTCAGATGTCAAAAAAGCATCTAAAATGCTCCAGCATCATGTTGACTTTGAAAAGATGGTATCCAAGGTGTTCACAGAGTAGAAGCATCTCACTGCATTTGAAAAGGAATCAGCTGCCGAACTTCCAATTAAGTTTAGCAAATGACTTGCACAAGGAATGTAAAATGCAGCGGGAAGTGGGACTACGGCTTTTTACTCTGATCTGCATCCCTGTATATTTAGCTGACATACTGCATTTGCTGCATTGTTGTAGGCTTGTCCCTTACAATTTTAAATGTCAAGAGATAAGTTGCTTATTTCCTTTAGCACAATTTCTTCTCGTCGACTGAAACAAATCCAAGAAATCTTTCTCTGATTTCTCGGTTTGCCATGGCATACCTTAATACAAAAACAAACTAATTCACATGGGATATGTCCAGTGTTGAATCTATTATAATCAAAAAGTATGTTGAATCTTTCACTTCCTCAGCAATTTGATGTGTCACTTTGTCTCCTATTAAGTGAATGAACTCATCAAAGGTATCATCATCATCATCATTGTCAACCATTATCAATCCACTGCTGGACGAAGGTCTCCCCAAGTTTCCTCCACAACAGTCTGTCTTGTGCCAGTCTCCTCCATGTCACCCCTGCATACTTTCGAATTTCATCCACCCATCTCCCATGTGGTCTTCTTCTGGGTCTTTTCCTGTCCCTTGGAATCCAATCTAAAATTTCTGGCTGTCCATCGATGATCTGTCCTTCTGGCAGTATGTCCAGCCCATTGCCATTTCAGGGATTTAACTCTGATCATGATGTCTTCCACTCTTGTCATTTTTCGGATCCACGAGTTCCTCTTCTTATCTCTCCTGGTTACACCAAGTATGCTCCTCTCCATGCTTCTTTGAGTTGTCTGCAGCCTTTGTATGTCTCTTTTAGTTAAGGTCCACGTCTCTGCACCATACGTAAGCACTGGAAGGATGCATTGATCAAACACTTTTCTTTTAAGACATAATGGCATATTGCTCTTGAAAATTATGCTGTTTCTTCCAAAAGCTCTCCAGGCAAGTTTTGTACGCCGATTAATTTCTTCATCAATGTGACCCTCACTTGATATCTGCTGTCCAAGATAAACGTATGTGTCTGTTATCTCCAGCTTTTCTCCATCAATCAATAAATCTTCATTTCTTGTAAAAGCATTGAACATCACTTTTGTCTTCTGAAAGTTCATTTTTAATCCCACTTCTTTACTCTTGTCAGCAAGTTCCTGGATCATACTCTGCAGCTCTGATGGGGTAGTTGCAAAAATGACTACGTCATCAGCAAAACGAAGGTGGGTTAGATAATCTCCATTAATCTTTATCCCTTTGTTTTCCCAGCTCAGCGACTGAAAAACACCCTCCAATGTGGCATTAAAGAGCTTCGGAGATATGGTGTCACCTTGTCTCACTCCCTTTCCAATTTTTATGTGTGTTGTATTTTCAAACAGCCGAATCTTTGCACTTGCATTTTCATAGATGTTATTAATAATATTAATGTATGCATTTTCAGTACCGCAGGTTTTCAGAGCCATTGTAACTGCTGATGGTTTCACCGAATCAAAGGCTTTTTCATAATCGATAAAAGCCATGCACAATGGAAGTTCATATTCCCTCGCTCTTTCAATTAGTTCTCTCAGTACGTGGATATGATCTATTGTGCTGTAGCCACTCCTGAATCCAGCTTGTTCTCTCGGTTGAGCCATGTCCAGTGTTACCTTCAAGCGGTGTGAAAGAACTTTAGTGAAGATTTTATAAACTACTGATAGGAGGCTGATAGGTCTGTAGTTTCCGAGATCCTCAATGTCACCTTTCTTATGTAGCAGGATCATTGTAGCGGTGTTCCAATCCTCAGGAATCTTTCCTTCATTAAGGCATCGAGTGAAAATTTGGGCGAGTACTGTTTCAATTTCTCCACTTGCTTCTTGTATGATGTCTACAGTAATTCCATCTTCTCCTGGAGCTTTTCCCCGCTTCATGTTCTTGATTGCATGTGCAACTTCTGCTGGAAGGACTGGAGGAACTCTGGTACTGGTATCTTTCATGATGTCTGGAGTGCATGTATCATCCCTTTCATATAATTTGGAGTAGAAATCTTTCACTCTTGTCAAAATTTCGCCTCTATTTCTTGTTACAGAACCATCTTCTTTTCTCAGTGCCATAATCTGTTTTCTTCCCTTACTGAGATGTCCCTTTGCTATCTTTAGGCTTTGGTTGTTTTCAATTGCTTTCCTCACTAGTTCACAGTTGAATTTTCTTACGTCTTCAGTGATACTTTTTCTTACTGTCTTGCATAGCTCTATATATTCCACTTTGGAAGTCACATCTTCTTTAGTTGTCTTCATCTCTCTTCTTTTTTGCATCAACATTTTGGTTTTTCCTGATAATTTGTTTACATGCAACTTGTTCTTAGACCCAGCAAATTTTGTTGCTGTTTCCATAAGAGCTTTGGTTACTTTTCTGTTAACTTCAGAAATATCCACTTCTTCCGATGTTAGGCTTTCTAAAGCAGAGAATCTGTTCTTCAGTTCCAATTTGAAGGTATTATGGTGTTTTTTAAGGTTAGGTTATGTCAATACATTTTGTTTGTCTTATGAGCTTGCCACGTTCAAGTTTGGTGTTGAAGTGCATCTTACATCTCACCAATCTATGGTCACTACCTGTGTTGAACTTGTTTAGCACACTGCAGTCTTCTATGACGAATTTTTTGTTACACATAATAAAATCAATTTCACTTGTCGTCCCATTTGGATGTCTCCATGTCCATTTCCTGTGTGGCTTTTTCTTGAAGAAGGAGTTCAAGATGAAAACCCTTCTGCCTCTGCAAACTCAACGAGAGTATTTCCACGCTGGTTTCTGTTGCCGTGACCGAATTTACCTACTGAAGTTTCATTCTGTTGCCGTTGCCCTATTTTTGCATTGAAATCTCCCATAATTATTTTCAAGTGCTGCTTACCTTTATTATTTAGATGACAAATTTCCTCATAAAATTCTTCAATTTCTTCTTCAGGATGACTTGTGGTGGGTGCATAAGTTTGAATAATCTGAGCCTGGTATCTTTTCGAGAGTTGGATAACAAGCCGTGCAGCTCTGTCAGAGGAACTTTCAACTTCTACAACTTTATCCTTCAGTTTCTTGTTTATTATAAATCCAACACCACTAGTTCTGCCAGTATCTGTCCCACGATAGTAGAAGAGATGTCCACTTTTCAGTTCGATGAGATCTTCTCCTTTTCTCCTTACCTCACTTAGCCCCACGATGTCCCACTTGATCCTTTGTAGTTCCTCTTCCAATTCAAGAAGCCTTGAATCAGAAGATAGGGAGCGTCCGTTGTATGTAGCCAAGGTCAGCATCAGATGGCAGCCTAGTCCGGTCCTCCGGGGATTCTTAGCACCCTCTGCCTTCATGTCGCACTGGCCGCTGCCTTGGCCAGGTACATTCCAGCTGCCGGAGACTGAGGGCCAAGATTTAAGTTGTGGAATCATTTTGGAGGGTTTTGGCCATAACTCACCACGCTGGCCAAGCGGGTTGGTGAGTGTGGGATAGAATTTCCTCTAATCCCGATGGTATAGTTATACCGCTATTGGCGGTCGCCAGAGCCCCTTTAGTGGGAACAGGATGTACCACGAGAAGGCGGGGTTGACAATTGTCAAGGAGAGGCTGTGATGTTACGCATCACCTGACCTTACATCAAAGGTATATAATGTGACAAATACAATAATTAGTTTTTCCTTGCACACAGTTCCTGTGCATTTGTAAATTATGCCTTAAAAAATCACCAAATTCACTCAGATTTGCTAAGCAGGTTAAGAAGTTTCCCAATTCTTTCAGACCAGGGCTCCACAAATGCAGTCACCAGATGGGCAACAGCGACCAAAATATTTTGGCTGGCGACTATGTTTTCAGCAGTTTTAATTAGTACAGTTTTTACTATTTTTTTTTTAATGTAATGAAGCAAATTTTGGAATGCTTGTATTTTTATCTTTTACAGAAATC
Organism: Macrothele yani; assembly: GCA_039090855.1. Taxonomy (NCBI): domain Eukaryota; kingdom Metazoa; phylum Arthropoda; class Arachnida; order Araneae; family Macrothelidae; genus Macrothele; species Macrothele yani. The sequence goes on from CM077002.1 coordinate 138,505,958, forward strand.
AGAAATTATCTTTTACAGGCCACACGAACTGCAGCCTCTCTCTCTCTCTCTCCTATCTGCGTATCCCCCACCACACATCACGTAACTGGTGGGAAAGGCTCGCTCCTTGTGGTGCTCTTTGTCGCAATCCAGGAAGGGTAGGGGCCCCAGAATCCTTTGTGCTGAATGATTCTTAACTGGGAAGCATGCTTGATGGCTGCTATGCTGCATAACACAAAATATTTGTGATAAAGGAACTTCTGTCCCAGTCACAACTTTCTTGACCTACTTAACAGATCAACAAAACAACTGCATTAAGAGAGTTTGATACGGAAATAAACCGTATAGATTCTCTTTTCTTCGTTTACTATAAAGAAAAAAGTGTTTCAGTGATTATGTAATTCTGCATAAAAACATAATAGCTTTGCTTTATCACTTTAATTTCTGAGTGCATGATTTTTTTGTAAACAACTCCAGACTTTTTGTGTGCACTGTTAAAGTAAGCCAAAGCTCTCCGTCTTCTGAAGAGGGATATCATTGGAACTTGTGTCACTGCTTTGTTTCGAGTTAAGAGTTTCGGCTGTAACTACATAGCTTCAGTCTGCTACGCATAGCACAGGTGACCATCTTGGAGCCCATTGTTCTTTTTTTTACCTTGGAAGGAGTGGGGATGGTAGCATGGAATTGCAAGGTAAAAGGGCATTTTTCGTTTTTCTTTAATCGTAGAGAAGCGTGCAAACCCAATTTGTCTTACTTCATGCAACTATACATTTCTTGCATTACCTGATGCTAGCACCCTTAACGCTTCAAAAGGGAGGATGAGGAAAAAAACAATTTTAAGTAAATTTATGACGGTAAAATTACGTAAACAACGTGTGTTGATTTCTGGAACTCCTTTCCAGAGGTTGGCATCTTGGTATATTTAGCTCTCTGTGTGTGTGTTATTTACTAGAAAAAGCTAAAAATGCTTTTCTTCGTAATTTTTAAGTGCATATAATGCACTCATAAATTGACTTTTGCACCATATTTTCTTCTTGATTTTTGAAATATCTTCTGAATGTTTTTCAGCAGTTTTCTAGATTTTGGCTAAAATTAGTTGGTAGGTATGCAATTAGGAAATTCACTTCCTTCATCAACTCTATTATTTTTAGCACCCAGACTTATGCTAAAGCAAGCAGATCTTCGAAGTTGAATGGTTGTTTAATTTTTTTGCGTAAAACGCGGTCGTAACACAGCAGAAGGAACAAGAGAATTGAGAGTGTTATCATTCTTTGGTGTCATCACCCTCCCCGTCACAGGTGTGCCATCTTTTGTCCCACTGGACTTTGAGTGCCAATACCAGTGACCGTGAGAGTCACAGGTGTGCTATCTTTGTCCCACTGGACTACGGGTTACATACTGCTTATGGAGAAGCATGTGTTACTAGGCTGTTCTGATGCTTTGAAAGGATTTCGACTGTGATAATAAAAATTTATAACCAGCTTCATGCGACTTAAAAAATATTTGGTGCTATTTGCTTCAAATTAAAAGTGTTTGACTTCCTCAGCTCACTTTGAGGCATGGTTTTTTCATGCTCAAGTTGATTTTATGATGGAACAAAAGAGTCTACTTTCATTTTTTCAGAAGCGACCGCCATTTGGAACTCCGCAAAGTGATGACAAAGGCCAAATTGAACAAGCGCCTCAGAAAAACAAACTTGGATTGCCTCAAAAGACTACAAATGAAAATAAGAAAGTTGGCAAGAGAAATTTTCAGAAAAAATGATGTGAAGAATTTCCATGGTTAGTGTTTAAAAACAATAAAGCTTCATGCAAAATATTCTCAAAATATCCCAATATTTCAGATAAAAACTTAAAATCTGTTCGTGGTTTCCAGTGGCCTTTTAAAATTGAGACTTTCAAGATACACCAGCTATCAAAAATGCACAGCAACTGCATTAAACATGATCTTGCTGTAGAAAAACCAGAGTGTACACCATTAGCAGTGTGTCACAAAAAGATGGATGAAAAAATATTTAACCATCTTGAAAAGCTCTTCAACACTGCATATTGTGGCAAAATATAATAAGCCATTTACAAATTTTTCAAATCTGATAGTGTTATTAAATAAATTTGATGTAAATGTGAGTCTTGAACAATATCAGAATGATATGAGGTGTAAAGAGTTCATATCACATATTGCAAATGAGGTTAGGCAAGAACTAATTGCAGAAGTTAAACAGTGCAACCATGCAACTATCCTTCTTGATGCATCAACTGATAAGTCCACAGTAGAAGAGTTACTTATTTATATTCGCTATGTCAAAGACAAGAAAGTGAAAGAAGTGTCCCTGTCAGTAGTACCTCTTCAGTCATCTACTGCTGAAGGGTACTACAAGGTCTTGGATGAAGAAATGAGATATTTGGGAATTGGTTGGTTAGGACAGTGGTTGGTCGGACTGGGTACAGATGGTGCAGCTAATATGATTGGGAAAAAATGGACTAACTACAAAAATAAAGAGAAGCATCCCAGATGTTGTTTCCCAACACTGTGTTGCTCACAAATTAAATTTGAGTGTTCTGAGCTCAATAAAAATTTTAAATATCTAGATGAATTGGATACTGTTCTCAAAAAGCTATACAAGTTTTACCGGAACTTGCCTAAACGAATGGGACAGTTAAACAGTATTGCTAAAATTCTTGAGTCAAAGCTTCTGAAATTTCAGTATCTACACAGGCTTCAGTGGGTTTCAAGCAAAGTTGGTACTCTTACAGCATTAGTAAATAATTATAATGTAGTCATAGCTCATTTAGAAGATGTATCAAATGAGAAGGGGGATGATGCTGCTGTAGCCAGAGGAATTGTAAAAAAAATGAAAAGTTTCAGATTTGTTGCAATGCTGCACTTTTTACTGGATTTTTTGTTAATATTTAAAGAAGTTTCATTGATTTTTCAAAAAGAGCAGTTACTTTTAAGCCAAGTTGAGCTACACATTAAAAGATCATTAAATGAACTTAAGAACTTGGAATCTAGGCCTGCCTCATATAAAAGCCAGTTCACAAATGTGACAACTATCAGTGGAAACTACTTGGGAATTCAACTTACAAACATTGACAGTAAAAGTTTCGAGTCAGACAAGAACAAAAGGATCAGCGATGGGATAAGGTACCTTCAGGAACAATTTTTAGAGTCTGAGACTACTTTACAAAAAGCTTCTTCAGTCTTTGACATCTTTGTCTGGCCAGAAGAAAACCTGGAAAATTTTGGAGAAAAGTGAAATTGAAGTTCTTGCCAAGCACTTTCAAAGACATCTTTCCTCCTGTAATGAAACCCCATGGGAAACTAAAATGAAGTCTCTAATGAGTGAGTGGTACGAATTTAAAGTTTTAGGGTGAGTTTTGCAAATTGCAGATTTATTCCAAAAAACACTATCTAACCAAGAGAGATTTCCAGTTCTTGGCCACTTACTAGAAATTGTTGCAGTTCTACCAACATGTACTGCACCATGTGAATGTGGTTTCAGTCACATGAATTTGATAAAAACAAACAACAGAGCATCCATAGAAGCATCAACTTTGAATGATCTCATGATGATTCACTTGAATGGTCCTTCACTTAAAGACTATAAACCACAGAAAGCTATTGATAGGTGGTTCTTTGGATCCAAAAAATCTAGACACACACAAGGACATGTGCCAGAAGTTAAGAAGCAAAAATTAGGAAACACAGAATTTGAAGAACTACATCGGAAATAGAATGTTAAGAGAAATTATTTTTTCTTCTAGTGGGATGTCCTTTATAAGGCATACTACTACTGCACAAACATTTGAGAATGTGTTAATGCAATTTTCATTTACAGTTTCTCGAACCTTGATTATGCGACAAATTCTTATTGACATTTTTTTCAAAATCCCTATTAACTGTGAACATTTGAAGTTACCAAATGCAACATCTGAATTCACCGTCCATATTACTATATTAACGATTATTTTCTCAATCAATACAATATAAACTTATGCTTTTTTGAAAATGCACAGTTAACAAAATGTGCCCCACAAAATTCAAGACATGAGACCAGAACACCACCCCAGTTTTTCTTGCAGAATTGTATTCAGTTCTGATCAGTATGCAGTACTTTTTTTAGTTAATGTGAAAATATGAAAAGTGTAACTTTGGACACAAACATTTTAACTTATGTATATTGTCATATATTTCTTCTGTTGGATGGATTGGGAAACAAATTTCCCTGAAGAAATATTTTAAATAACATGGTCAGGATACAAATCTTTTAATATTTTTCACTGTACACCATGTTCCTTCTCTCCAGGAGGATGAAAATTTTCAAGTTTTCTGAATGAAGGGAACATGGTGTACAGTGAAAAATATTAAAAGATTATGTATATTGTTGAACAATTTCTTATTATTTATTTATTCAGCATGTTGGAAACATTCTATGATCTCTTACGGAAATAGTACAGTCCACTTTATATAATTTCTGATTCCCACATAAATGAATGTATATAATTTATGTAAAAGTATATACAGTAATTTATTCTTGTAACTAGGGGTCCACAAATATATTTGCCACTGGAAACTATGGTTTCAGCAGTTTTATTAGTATAACTTTTCTGCCATGCAATGAGCTACTGTTAAAAAAATCTGTGCTATTGATCTATAACGAATCCTCAGTCTGTGAAAAAATAACTTCATGTTTATGCAATTTTTCCTTCCATCAGATTTTTTTCAATAATGCTTTCGGGAATCTAGAGAAAACGATGCGGGTGTTTCATGTCTGCACCCGAGACCTGTTCTTTTTGTATTTTAAAAAAGGGACTGAAAATAAACAAATTCTGAAGACTATGATTTTTGTAAAAAAATTTTTGATATGTTTGTTACAGTCAAAAACAAAAGGGAGGGGGAAAGACCTGCAACTAACAATTATTTCTGAAGTTGTAAAAGTTAAGCTTAGTCTTGCACTATTTATGCTGAAAGAGCATGAACAGCGATTCTGTTCATGCTCTTTCAGCATAAATACTCATAAATATATTCTGTACTTGAAAAAAAGGGGGGTTAATTTTTGCTATCTACGAGATTTTTTTTCAAATTGTGGAGGCCTGTTTTGCACTCAATATTATTGTTGTTTCCCCTAAATGCCGATCCTAATTTACTCAATAATTTCACCGTTGCAATGATCCTTTTCAAAACTTCTTTTTAATAGTTTTGTTTTGCACATATTTGCTTAGCCAATTCGGTGTTGATGCATCCCATTAGGGAACACCTCTTTTTATATGAACACATGGATTTGGTATGGTTGCAACTAAGCTCGTTCTCAGTTAATGTTTTAGAAATATTTCTCCAGTCTTTAAATCCCATTTTCATTTTATTACAATGCATACTATAGATTTCGTGAAAAGTTTGCAAATCAATATACTGATTTGCTTGTGTCTGATAAAATTAATCACTCCTGTTTTTCTCCCATTCTGTTGCTTTTAATGCAATAGAAGTGTGATTCATTAAAGCTTCTAAAATAATCTATGGGTCACAATTTTATACACAACTTTCAAACATTCAATATTACTGACATTTGGTGGTTTATTAATCAAATAAAACTCAATCATTTTGTTAGTCAAACCTATATCATTTGGCCCTAGTGCAATAATATTTGTGTATGCTCTCATTCTTGCAGCATCAGATTTGAAGCTCAAATTAGTATTTTGATTTCCATTTCCCTTGGTATCATTTACATTTCATAAACTTTACCTCATAATAAGGTCAACATATGAAAGTACACATACACGTGGTGACTTATTCAAAGCTTCAATGACATATGCCATGCAATAACACTGTTACTCATGTTGATTCATACCTGTGTCGATAATGACCAGCCGACTAATTATCATATTATTTCATTATTTATTCCTGGTATTCCAATCTATGATATCATTTAAATCTATTCTATTTACTATATAATGAAAATGCTGTATTAAAAGTCTCTATAAGCTATTAGGGATGTAAGGTCAGGTGATGCGTAACATCACAGCCTCTACTTGACAAATCTCAACCCCACCTTCTCGTGGTGCATCCTGTTCCCACTAAAGGGGCTCTGACAACCGCCAATAGCGGTATAACTATACCATCGGGATTAGAGGAAAATGCTATCCCACACTCACCAACCCGCTTGGCCAGCGTGGTGAGTTATGGCCAAACCCCTCCAAAATGACTTCACAACTTAAAATGACTTCACAACTTAAATCTTGGCCCTCAGTCTCCGGCAGCTGGAATGTACCTGGCCAAGGCAGCGGCCAGTGCGACATGAAGGCAGAGGGTGCTAAGAATCCCCAGAGGACCGGACAAGGCTGCCATCTGATGCTGACCTTGGCTACGTATAATGGACGCTCCCTATCTTCTGATTCAAGGCTTCTTGAATTGGAAGAGGAACTACAAAGGATCAAGTGGGACATCGTCGGGCTAAGTGAGGTAAGGAGAAAAGGAGAAGATCTCATTGAACTGAAAAGTGGATATCTCTTCTACTATCGTGGGACAGATACTGGAAGAACTAGTGGTGTTGGATTTATAATAAACAAGAAACTGAAGGATAAAGTTGTAGAAGTTGGAAGTTCCTCTGACAGAGTTACACGACTCGTTATCCAACTCTCGAGAAGATACCAGGCTCAGATAATTCAAACTTATGCACTCACCACAAGTCATCCTGAAGAAAAAATTGAAGAATTTTATGAGGAAATTCGTCATCTAAATAATAAAGGTAAGCAGCACTTGAAGATAATTATGGGAGATTTCAATGCAAAAATAGGGCAACGGCAACAGAATGAAACTTCAGTAGGTAAATTCGGTCACAGCAACAGAAACCAGCGTGGAAATACTCTTGTTGAGTTTGCAGAGGCAGAAGGGTTTTTCATCTTGAACTCCTTTTTCAAGAAAAAGCCACACAGGAAATGGACATGGAGACATCCAAATGGAATGACAAGTGAAATTGATTTTATTATCTGTAACAAAAAATTCGTCATAGAAGACTGCAGTGTGCTAAACAAGTTCAACACAGGTAGTGACCATAGATTGGTGAGATGTAAGATGCATTTCAACACTAAACTTGAACGTGGCAAGCTCATAAGACAAACAAAATGTATTGACACAACCAACCTTAAAAAACACCATAATACCTTCAAGTTGGAACTGAAAGAACAGATTCTCCGCTTTAGAAGGCCTAACATCGGAAGAAGTGGATATTTCTGAAGTTAACAGAAAAGTAACCAAAGCTCTTATGGAAACAGCAACAAAATTAGCTGGGTCTAAGAACAAGTTGCATGTGAACAAATTATCAGGAAAAACCAAAATGTTGATGCAAAAAAGAAGAGAGATGAGGACAACTAAAGAAGATGTGACTTCCAAAGTGGAATATATAGAGCTGTGCAAGACAGTACGAAAAAGTATCACTGACGACGTAAGGAAATTCAACTGTGAACTAGTGAGGAAAACAATTGAAAACAACCAAAGCCTAAAGATAGCAAAGGGATATCTCAGTAAGGGAAGAAAACAGATTATGGTACTGAGAAAAGAAGATGGTTCTGTAACAAGAAATAGAGGCGAAATTTGGACAAGAGTGAAAGATTTCTACTCCAAATTATATGAAAGGGATGATACATGTACTCCAGACATCATGAAAGGTACCAGAGTTCTTCCAGTCCTTCCAGCAGAAGTTGCACATGCAATCAAGAACATGAAATGGGGAAAAACTCCAGGAGAAGATGGAATTACTGTAGACATCATACAAGAAGCAAGTGGAGAAATCGAAACAGTACTCGCCCAAATTTTCACTCCATGCCTTAATGAAGGGAATATTCCTGAGGATTGGAACACTGCTGCAATGATCCTGCTACATAAAAAAGGTGACATTGATTATCTTAGGAACTACAGACCTATCAGCCTCCTATCAGTGGTTTATAAAATCTTCACTAAAGTTCTTTCACACCGCTTGAAAGTAACACTGGACATGGCTCAACCGAGAGAACAAGCTGGATTCAGGAGTGGCTACAGCACAATAGATCATATCCACGTACTGAGAGAACTAATTGAAAGAGCGAGGGAATATGAACTTCCATTGTGCATGGCTTTTATCGATTATGAAAAAGCCTTTGATTCGGTGAAACCATCAGCAGTTACAATGGCTCTGAAATCCTGTGGTATTGAAGATGCATACATTAATATTATTAATAACATCTATGAAAATGCAAGTGCAAAGATTCGGCTGTTTGAGAATACAGCACACATAAAAGTAGGAAAGGGAGTGAGACAAGGTGACACCATATCTCCGAAGCTCTTTAATGCTACATTGGAGGGTGTCTTTCAGTCGCTGAGCTGGGAAAATAAGGGGATAAAGATTAATGGAGATTATCTAACTCACCTTCGTTTTGCTGATGGCGTAGTCATTTTTGCAAATACCCCATCAGAGCTGCAGAGTATGATCCAGGAACTTGCTGACAAGAATAAAGAAGTGGGATTAAAAATTAACTTTCAGAAGACAAAAGTGATGTTCAATGCTTTTTCAAAAAATGAAGATTTATCGATTGATGGAGAAAAGCTAGAGATAACAGACACGTACGTTTATCTTGGACAGCAGATATCAAGTGAGGGTCACATTGATGAAGAAATTAATTGGCGTAAAAAACTTGCCTGGAGAGCTTTTGGAAGAAACAGCATAATTTTCAAGAGCAATATGCCATTATGTCTTAAAAGAAAAGTGTTTGATCAATGCATCCTTCCAGTGCTTACATATGGTGCAGAGACGTGGACCTTAACTAAAAGAGACATACAAAGGCTGCAGACAACTCAAAAAAGCATGGAGAGGTGCATGCTAGGTGTAACCAGGAGAGATAAGAAGAGGAACTCGTGGATCCAAAAAATGACAAGAGTGGAAGACATCATGATCAGAGTTAAATCCCTGAAATGGCAATGGGCTGGACATACTGCCAGAAGGACAGACCATCGATGGACAGCCGGAATTTTAGATTGGATTCCAAGGGACAGGAAAAGACCCAGAAGAAGACCACATGGGAGATGGGTGGATGAAATTCGAAAGTATGCAGGAGTGACATGGAAGAGACTGGCACAAGACAGACCGTTGTGGAGGAAACTTGGGGGCACCTTCGTCCAGCAGTGGATTGATAATGGTTGACAATGATGATGATGATGATGATGATAAGCTATTAAAACAGTTCTGCATTGATATTAAAATTGTCCACTGCAACCATAGTGTATGACAACACTAAGACCCAACATCTTTAAAGACAGTCTCACTATTATATCAAAGTCTGACTAAGGCAATGTTTCAAAGTTATTATACTGCATATATAGTCATTAATTGTTCATTATCAATTGAATTCATAATACAAATCAGCCATAGTTTGCATTCACAATTTCACTTCCCAATAATAAGTTGAGATGTAGACACAATGCAAGTAGTATTTCACCAAAAAACTGATTCCAAACAGTAAAATGGTTCAAAGGTCTAAAAGAAATATGTACACTTCAAAATGTCTTATAATAAAATATTAATTTCCTGAAATACTGCTTGCATTGTGTCTACATTTCAACTTATTACTGGGAAGTGAAATTGTGAATGCAAACTATTTCTGATTAAGTATTTTGAATTCAATTAATAATGAACAATTAATGACTATATTTGCAGTATAATAGCTTCGAAACATTACCTTAGTCGGACTTTGACTGAAGACTGTGGAGGATGGTTACTGGTCGACAAGGTTTGATTCAGGAAATTAATATTTTATTATAAGACATTTTAAAGCGTACATATTTCTTTTAGACCTTTTAACTGTTTTACTGTTTCTTGGTGAAATACTACTTGCATTGTGTCTACATCTCAACTTATTATCGAGAAGTCAAATTGTGAATGCAAGCTACGGCTGATTTAGTATTTTGAATTCAATTGATAATGAACAATTAATGACTACATATGCAGTATAATAACTTTGAAACATTGCCTTAGTCAGACTTTGATATAATAGTGAGACTGTCTCTAACGATGTTGGATCTTAGTGTTTCATACACTATGTTTACAGCGGACAATTTTAATATCAATGCAGAACTATTGTAATAGCTTATAGGGACTTTTAATACAGCATTTTCATTATATAGTAAAAAGAATAGATTTAAATGATATCATACATTGGAATACCAGGAATAAATAATGAAATAATATGATACTTAGTCGGCTGGTCATTATCGACACAGGTATGAATCAATGTGAGTAACAGTGCTATTGCACGGCATATGCTGTTGAAGCTTTACATTTCCCTTGGATTTACAGATGCAGTCATGGCACAAATTGTTCGTACATTTCTCTTTGGTTATTCAATTTGTTTCTTCACTTTCTTCCACAAGTAGTTCTTCATCCATTCATAATAAGTTTACCATTGCTGTGGACTCCACTTCTTTCTAATCCTGAGGTAGATGCATAGGTCATCGCAAAAAATGATTCAATAGAATTTGATTTGGGCTTGATGGGCTTTTACTTTCCATTGTTTACTTTATGTTCTGATGCATTGGATTCAAATTTTCATCCTTTTGGTTACAAAATATTAATGTCACCAGGGGAAGACACAAAACAAACTACATATGCAACAAACACTCAGTGGGATGGTGGGAGCACATAGTAGAGTCGATTAAGGAAGGATTTGATGGTTTGGGGAAGCAAGGCAGTTGACGGTGTGATGTGGTAGCCAATAAAAATGACAAAATGATGGATTTTCTTCCATACTAGCTGCATGGTATAGAATGCTGTAACCTGAAAATAATATTTCCTTCTCAAACTGGAAGTCCACTGCTGACATTCTGAGAAGAGGACTCGTGAAGCACACATTTGAACTTCAGCTTGAGGCCCCCCCCCCCAGAAGTTTGAGGCCACCAGCTAGTGCTTATTGCGCCTAATGGGAAATCCAGCCCAGCTTGTATGTGTATGTAAAAAAGTAGTAAGAGAAAATAATTAAACAAAAGACTTACTGCTTTGGTTTCATACAGATTCATCTTCTGAATGGAGCTAACAATGGGATGAACAATGACAGCTTTACTCCCCATCATGAATTAAGTACCCAGAGAAAAGCAAATTCTGATGTAAAAAGAAGGGAGTTAACTGCAAACAATCAACAAGTCTACATGCTGATCAACAAACATCATCACCAAATCCACATGCTGATTACTAAAAGAAGAAAAAAATGCATGGCATTAACAAAGTAAAATGTATATTGAATAAAAATAATGAAGTAAATATTTAATGGTCATAACTCAACTAAAATTTACAAACAATAGATAATAATTAAAACATTATGCACTACAATCCAAAATAGCAGCAATTAAATATATTAATTCTTAGAACCTCTTCATTATAATTTTCCTCCACCAAAAAATTGCTTCATTTGATACATCAGTATCAAATGAAGCAATTTTTTCATTATTTTTTCATTTGATTTCATAAAAAAAAAAAAAGTAAAATAAAACTGTCACATTGAATTTTTATGTTTTACAACTGTTTTACTTCATCATCATCATCATTGTCAACCATTATCAATCCACTGCTGGACGAAGGTCTCCCCAAGTTTCCTCCACAACGGTCTGTCTTGTGCCAGTCTCCTCCATGTCACTCCCGCATATTTACGAATTTCATCCACCCATCTCCCATGTGGTCTTTTTCTGGGTCTTTTCCTGTCCCTTGGAATCCAATCTAAAATTTCGGCTGTCCATCTATGGTCTGTCCTTCTGGCAGTATGTCCAGCCCATTGCCATTTCAGGGATTTAACTCTGATCATGATGTCTTCCACTCTCGTCGTTTTCGGATCCACGAGTTCCTCTTCTTATCTCTCCTGGTTATACCAAGCATGCACCTCTCCATGCTGCTTTGAGTTGTCTGCAGCCTTTGTATGTCTCTTTTAGTTAAGGTCCACGTCTCTGCACCATACGTAAGCACTGGAAGGATGCATTGATCAAACACTTTTCTTTTAAGACATAATGGCATATTGCTCTTGAAAATTATGCTGTTTCTTCCAAAAGCTCTCCAGGCAAGTTTTGTACGCCGATTAATTTCTTCATCAATGTGACCCTCATTTGATATCTGCTGTCCAAGATAAACATACGTATCTGTTATCTCCAGTTTTCTCCATCAATCGATAAATCTTCATTTCTTGTAAAAGCATTGAACATCACTTTTGTCTTCTGAAAGTTCATTTTTAATCCCACTTCTTTACTGTTGTCAGCAAGTTCCTGGATCATACTCTGCAGCTCTGATGGGGTAGTTGCAAAAATGACTACGTCATCAGCAAAACGAAGGTGGGTTAGATAATCTCCATTAATCTTTATCCCTTTGTTTTCCCAGTTCAGTGATTGAAAGACATTTTCCAATGTGGCATTAAAGAGCTTCGGAGATATGGTGTCACCTTGTCTCACTCCCTTTCCAATTTTTATGTGTGTTGTATTTTCAAACAGCCGAATCTTTGCACTTGCATTTTCATAGATGTTATTAATAATATTAATGTATGCATCTTCAATACCGCAGGATTTCAGAGCCGTGGTAACTGCTGATCGTTTCACCGAATCAAAGGCTTTTTCATAATCGATAAAAGCCATGCACAATGGAAGTTCATATTCCTCGCTCTTTCAATTAGTTCTCTCAGTACGTGGATATGATCTATTGTGCTGTAGCCACTCCTGAATCCAGCTTGTTCTCTCGGTTGAGCCATGTCCAGTGTTACCTTCAAGCGGTGTGAAAGAACTTTAGTGAAGATTTTATAAACCACTGATAGGAGGCTGATAGGTCTGTAGTTCCTGAGATCCTCAATGTCACCTTTTTTATGTAGCAGGATCATTGTAGCATTGTTCCAATCCTCAGGAATCTTCCCTTCATTAAGGCATCGAGTGAAAATTTGGGCGAGTACTGTTTCAATTTCTCCACTTGCTTCTTGTATGATGTCTATAGTAATTCCATCTTCTCCTGGAGCTTTCCCCCGCTTCATGTTCTTGATTGCATGAGCAACTTCTGCTGGGAGGACTGGAAGAACTCTGGTACCTTTCATGATGTCTGGAGTACATGTATCATCCCTTTCATATAATTTGGAGTAGAAATCTTTCACTCTTGTCAAAATTTCGCCTCTATTTCTTGTTATAGAACCATCTTCTTTTCTCAGAGCCATAATCTGTTTTCTTCCCTTACTGAGATGTCCCTTTGCTATCTTTAGGCTTTGGTTGTTTTCAATTGCTTTCCTCACTAGCTCACAGTTGAATTTCCTTACGTCTTCAGTGATACTTTTTCGTGTTGTCTTGCATAGCTCTATATATTCCACTTTGGAAGTCACATCTTCTTTAGTTGTCCTCATCTCTCTTCTTTTTTGCATCAACATTTTGGTTTTTCCTGATAATTTGTTCACATGCAACTTGTTCTTAGACCCAGCTAATTTTGTTGCTGTTTCCATTAGAGCTTTGGTTACTTTTCTGTTAACTTCCGAAATATCCACTTCTTCCGATGTTAGGCCTTCTAAAGCAGAGAATCTGTTCTTCAGTTCCAACTTGAAAGTATTATGGTGTTTTTTAAGGTTGGTTATGTCAATACATTTTTGTTTGTCTTATGAGCTTGCCACGTTCCAGTTTAGTGTTGAGGTGCATCTTACATCTCACCAATCTATGGTCACTACCTGTGTTGAACTTGTTCAGCACACTGCAGTCTTCGATGACGAATTTTTTTGTTACACATAATAAAATCAATTTCACTTGTCGTCCCAATTGGATGTCTCCATGTCCATTTCCTGTGTGGCTTTTTCTTGAAAAAGGAGTTCAAGATGAAAAATCCTTCTGCCTCTGCAAACTCAACGAGAGTATTTCCACGCTGGTTTCTGTTGCCGTGACCGAATTTACCTACTGAAGTTTCATTCTGTTGCCGTTGCCCTATTTTTGCATTGAAATCTCCCATAATTATCTTCAAGTGCTGCTTACCTTTATTATTTAGATGACGAATTTCCTCATAAAATTCTTCAATTTCTTCTTCAGGATGAGTTGTGGTGGGTGCATAAGTTTGAATAATCTGAGCCTGGTATCTTCTCGATAGTTGGATAACGAGTCGTGCAGCTCTGTCAGAGGAACTTTCAACTTCTACCACTTTATCCTTCAGTTTCTTGTTTATTATAAATCCAACACCACTAGTTCTGCCAGTATCTGTCCCACGATAATAGAAGAGATGTCCACTTTTCAGTTCAATGAGATCTTCTCCTTTTCTCCTTACCTCACTTAGCCCCACGATGTCCCACTTGATCCTTTGTAGTTCCTCTTCCAATTCAAGAAGCCTTGAATCAGAAGATAGGGAGCGTCCGTTATAGGTAGCCAAGGTCAGCATCAAATGGCAGCCTAGTCCGGTCCTCCGGGGATTCTTAGCACCCTCTGCCTTCATGTCGCACTGGCCGCTGCCTTGGCCAGGTACATTCCAGCTGCCGGAGACTGAGGGCCAAGATTTAAGTTGTAGAGTCATATGTACTTTAAAAGTACCACAGTTAGTATTGCTGAAAATGCCTTTATGGAGCGTTTTACTTTTTCTTTATATTCACACTTTGCTCAATCGACAGATGATTTACAAACCTCTATCACAGTGGTATACAATATAGGCTACTTTAAATAAATATAAGTTGTCTTTCTAAAATGAAAAATCTGCTAACCTAAATCTACAGCTAATTATTCCACAATTTCTTTGAAATATGAGAAGCTAAAAAAAAAAAAAACATTATGCACTACACAAAAATGAGTTTGAAATTATTTTTTTACTACTAAAATTATTTTCAAACTCAGCTCATATGTGGCAACTAACATGAATAAGCATTTTTGATCACACAATCTATTTGCTGAATTTTTCGTGTTCTTAGCATCCTCAAGTGCAACAATACAGGTGAGTTTCAGTCCACTCAACTTTTCCTTAAGCCAACTTCCTTAGATTTCACATCAAATATTTAAGCAGTTAGAACACATGAAGAGTGCACCCATCCAAAGTTTTATGGAACTTAGAAAAACTTGTGTGAATTTTTTGGATTCACAGAAATTATCTTATATACACTGAAGAGCAATTGAATTAGAGACAGCTGGCATTATGCAAATGTGGCGCTGTGGGCGGCCCTGTAAATGGAAACAACATGACGTATGCAGCAATCCGACAATATAAGGAGTGATGCGACGGGAATCAGTAAGAATTGGACACAGTATGGGTAAAGCGAAGGATCTAAGCACATTTGATCGTGGGCAAATTGTCGGGGCCCGACGAATGGGTCACTACATCTCGGAAGTTGTGCAGGCACTGGGATTTTCATGAGCCACTGTATCACGGGTGCACCGTGAGTACATTGAATTCGGTAAAACCATCCCTGCAAGGGCCAACTGCCGTAAACAACAGCGTGTGGATGAGCAGGGTCATCGTCAGCTAGCTCGCATTGTAACATCAGATAGACGGGCCACAGTGCAAAAAACACTCGGCAATTTAACACTGGTGCACAAAAACATGTAAGCAGCCACACCATCCAGAACCATTTCCTCGCTATGGGGTACAGAAGCCATCGTCCCATGAGGGTACCGCTGCTGACCGCACATCACAGAATGCAAAAATTAGCATGGGCACAGGAACATCGCCACTGGACCCTAGACATGTGGAAAAATGTTGCCTGGACTGATGAGTCGAGATTAACGTTGGTACATGCGGATGACAGGATACGAGTACTGTGCAAACCACATGAAGCGATGAATCCTTCTTGCCAGCAGGGTACTCTTCAAGCTGGTAAGGGTGGTATTCTTGTCTGGGGACTGTTTACATGGACTGAAATGGGACCCCTGGTACATGTGACATCATCCCTCACAGGTCATTGTTACCGGGATATCCTGGACGACCATTTGCTCCCGTTTGTGCATCTTCAACATCCCACTGTGGACCTCATCCTGCAACAAGACAATGCACTGTGCCATCGCTCCCGAATTGTATCCGAAAGGTTGGATGAACACTCCATCAACGTGACCTCGCTTCCTTGACCAGCTAGGTCACCTGACTTCAATCCCATCGAGCACATCTGGGATGCCATCGAGAGAGATGTTCGAGGCTCTGACCCCTCTCCATCAAATCTTCGTGAACTGTGGGAGCTTGTTCAGGGGTCATGGATCCATATGGCTTCCCAACGTGTCCGGTGTCTTGTCGAGTCCATGCCGAGACGAATTGCCACCATCGTCAGGGTGGAAGGTGGTGCTACACGTTACTAGACAGGTATCTCTAATTCAATTGCTCTTCAGTGTATATAAGGTCACATTGATGAGAAAATTAATCAGCATACAAAACTTGGATGAAGAGGTTTTGGGAGAAACACTACAATTTTTAAGAGCAGTATGCCATTATGTCTTAAAAGAAAGGTGCTTAATCAATGTATCCTTCCAGTTCTTATATATGGAGCACAAACATGACCTTTAACTAAAAAAGACATACAAAGGCTGCCAACAACTGAAGGAAGCCTGGAGAGATGCATGCTTGATGTAACCAAGAAAGATAAGATGAAGAACTCATGGATAAGAAAAATGACAAGAGTGGAAGGCATCATGATCAGATTAAGAAATCCCTGAAATGGCATTAAGTAATTCTATAACAAAAAGTTATAAAATTTAGTATACTACGTGGTACATATTATAGTTATTAATTGAACAAATAAATTTGTTCTGTAGATACTGTTCACGTTATAACATCAATGTCAAGGAAGTACCAAAGGGCAATGATTAAAATACTAAGTAACATTTGCATTTGCGCAGCCGACGAGATGAGGAAACAGTAATTACAGTCAATTCGACGATGTTCGATTGCTGTGTTAATTATCATGACATATTTACCATGTATTATGAGAAGAATATTTCTTCAACTCTGAATGCCTAAACAACTGGAGATTTTCTTAACAACGCTAGATGGCAGCAGAATCTGCATGAATCTGAATGCAGTCAGAAGAATATTACGATGCTCTTAACACACAGATACTGGTGAATTCGCTGTCGTGGGTTGTGCTCCATGGCGATGAAAATTTCAAGTTTTCTGATGTGATTTAATTTACGTGTGAAACAGTAATTACAGTCAATTTAGCGATGTGCGATTGCTGTGTTAATTATCATGAGATGAGGAATGACTTGGGGTTTTGTGCCACGTAATGCTTTTTACAATCATTAGCATTGATGATGATTACAGCAAACATACGTTGAAACATGTCCACTGTGACTGAAGGGCATTCATACTTGACATGTGCTGGGCTTTTCTGAGTTTCTTGTTTGTGCTGTTCTTTTGATATTTGTAATTTTTAGCATTCATGGTACATTTGTGTGCTAGTGCTTTTATACCTTGCAATAGTTTTTATCTCATTTGTTTTATTTTTGAATATTTGGTCTCTATACATTTTTTTATCTCGGTTTTATTTTCGAATATTTGGTCTCTGTAAATTTACATATTTTAACCTCAATTTTGGTCTGTTTTTTTATAAAAAATACATTTCAAGTATAGCAGAATAATATATGGATACTCACTGATAGCACAATACTGTGCTCATTTCAATAGTGATTATACAGATTTAGTTACAGGTCATGGACGACAAATAAACTCGAGTTGAGGTGAGTCAGGTTATTGTATATTTGATTACTTTTTGTGTTTTTTTCCCCATCTTGTGCTATGCCCTTTGGCACTTTTTTGACATCTGTGTCATAACATGTTGAACAGTATCTACAGAACAAATTTATTTGTTCAATTAATAACCCTGAAATGGCAATGGGCTGGACACGTAGCCAGAAGAATGGACCGCAGACAGATAACTGAAATTTTAGGCTGGATAACCACATGAGAGGTGGATGGATGAAATTTGAAAACATGCCAGAGTAACATGAAGAAGAGTGGCTCAAGACAGACAGGTGTGGAAGAAACTTGGGGAGACCTTCGTCCAGCAAGACATCATCATCAGAGTAAAATCCCTTAAATGGCAATGAGCTGGACATATTGCCAGAAGGACAGACCATCGATGGACAGCCAAAATTTTAGACTGGATTCCAAGGGACAGGAAAAGACCCAGAAGAAGACCACATGTGAGATGGGTGGATGAAATTCAAAAGTATGCGGGAGTAAAATGGAGGAGACTAGCACAAGACAGACAGTTGTGGAAGAAACTTGGGGAGACCTTCATCCAGCAGTGGATTGATAATGGTTGACAATGATGATGATGATATACAACTAATTTAATAAGAGTGTACATTAGTATTATCTATATACATAAAGATCTGCTGCTCGAGAAAATTAAAGTCACACTCCAATGTTTGTTATCTCTATGAGGGAGGCACAAAGAAACTGTTAATACAGCATTTTCAAGAAGATGCTGACTGGTCTAAATCTGATCAAATGTAGAAGTGTATGGGACTATTTAATGTACACAAAATCATCATCAATTTTCCATTGCTTAGCAGAAAACTGAACCAAACTTAAACTTCTTTTACCACCTAGTTTAACTCGGAAGAGAAATCACACTAATATAAGAACTTGCAATCCTTATTAAGCAGCAGCGAGTACCTTAAGTGCATGCTTTCAGTTGCCTAGGTTTTATTCAATTTCCTTTCTATGGTAATTTCCTGTAACAGTGAGATCTTTGCGACTTTCAAGCTACCCAACTCCACGCAGTTTAACAACCTAATGCTTAAGTATTTTTATTGGGGTAAGTACAGTAAACTGGGTATTGTGAGGTGGGGTGTCATTTCAGATTCCAAATTGTAATGGCACTTTACACCCTTTAATTGTGTTGGAAGAAGTTGGGAAATGATGAAGTGTCAACAGAAAGGTTTTGGTGCATTTCTCTTATCTTTATATTGAGAATGTTCTGGGTAGTTGAACCAAACTGGATGAGGGATGTCATTTAGAACTGTAAAATAAAGAGGAGGAAGAAGCAGGTCAGATTCCCAACTGCTTCAGAGTTTAGACCTTTGATTCCACATCAGATGGACTGAATATAGCTGACAGCCATGGCTTTCAGTCACAGCTAGGATCAAATATCCTCCAAAGAATCTTAAAAAATGTGAATGACATCCTTATCTTGAAACATATGAACAACAGTGCCTTCATTTCTGAATGTGAGTAATTAATATCTGCTGAATATTTTGAGGAAGAAATGCTGTTTTGGTAGTTATTTTCAAGGCTACCAAAACTGGTGAAACATATATTACATAAGCAAATTCTGTAGTAAATGGACAAATGACAAAGTATGGAGTGAAAAAAAAACTGCACCAGAACCTGTTCAAAAGTTTTAATTTTGATTTTAATCAGATTGTACATTGTGATTTTTGAGCACTTTCTAGAGCCACCCTACCTGCAAAAATCAGTACTACATATACAGTATATACCTGTAAACTTTTTTCCGTCCTGGGGATAACATTATCAGCATATGGTCAAATATAAATAAAACAAAATCTTTTGGTAAAATTTCTGCCAGGCACTTCAAGATGTTGTGCTCCCCCCACCTTTTTAACAGCTTGCCCACCTCTGAAATGCTAGTTTTGCTGCTAAGCATTCTACAGCCAAACATGTTTCTTCTGCTAGAAAAACCCCATGACCAATTAGATGTTTCTACCATCAAAAGGCCCTGAATTAGTTTCCAAAGAACAGAGATCCAAAACCTAAAATCTTAGAACACCCATGTTTAACTCAGAACTGGGATCAAACTTCTCAGCTCAAGAACCTAATATCCTGACTTCTCGACCAATAATATCTACGCTGCCCAGTATTGGATCCTGATCATTCATCCAAGTTTGGTCCGTATTCGAACCCAGACCCAACTCGGAGGAATGACCATGGATGTTGTGTTTGCCTCAGGGGGCAGGGGGTGTAATTCCCCAGAAGCCCGGGCGTCACGAGGCCCGATCCAAGTGGACGTTTGTTGCAATTTTTTAGTGAAAGAGTCCAGCAGAAAAGTAAAACATTTGTGCCTCCCAAAGCAGCCGCTTTGGTTCCCATGCTTGCATTCTGCATAGGTAAGCAATAAGTTTCTAGAATCTTCCAAATTTGAAATTGTTCACTTGTGTATTAGTTTCCACACAGTAAATGAAATAAGATGTACTATAAGAAAGAACTAAAAGCAATAGCAATGTGTAATTGTTTTGTCCAAAATTAAAATAAATCACTTGAAGAAATGTTTTTTTTTTTTTTTTTTTTTTTTGGTTGGGGGTTTAACGACCACTGTGAGCAGCTCAGTGGGCTATAAGCAGTCGCCCAACCCTAATTTAGGGCCACTGGTTCCAGGGAAGGGAGAGAACCAGTGCCATAAGACAAACACACATCCATGCCTCACTGGGATTCAAACCCAGACCCATCTCAGATGATTAAATTATTTTTTTTAATTGAAGGTTTAATGACCACCGTGAGCAACTCAGTGGGCTCTAAGCAGTCATCCGTCCCTAATTTAAAGTCACTGGTTTCAGGGAAGAGAGAGCGAGCCAGTACTGTAAGACAAACACAACATCCATGCCTCACCGGGAGAAGCATATTTTGCTGGTACTTACAGCATTGATGAAGTAATTGATGACTTTGCATCTAAAAGAGCTAGAAGAGCTATTTTATAGGAACTATTAGGGAACCCAATTGGTTTATTAAAAAAAATTTCTATTTTGATATTTAATTATAAAGTGTTTTTTTTTTGTAAATTAACTAATTTGACAAAAAAAAAAAAAAAAAGCAACCTGGTTTTAGTTTTCAAATATTGAGCAACCTGGTTTTAGTTTTCTACATTTAATAAAAAGGTTTTAGCTTTAAAATTCTGTCAAGTGATTTCATGTATAAGTTAAGAACGAATTTCAGAATTCTACATAACCATAAAATAATTCTGATAAAATATTAGCCTTGTGTTGGAAGTTTGTTTTATCACGTACAGGGTTTTGTATCTGTGGTTAATCTAAAGTATATTAATTCTGCACTCTTCCCAAAAAATTTGTGGGGAGGAGGGACTGAGGAAAACTTTGGGGCTCAGCCTCAAGTTTGCTCAGGGGCCCTGAAATCCTGTTGTCATGCCTGCTCACGGCACTGGCTTTCTTCCTTCCCTGGAACCAAAGGCCCTAAATTAGGGAAGGGAGACTGCTTATACCCCACTGATTTGCTCACAGTTGTCGTTAAACTGCCCCATCAAAAAAAAAAAAAAAAAAAATCTACAGTTGACAAACAGACGATTTTCTTTCTTTTTTTTTTTTTTTGCACCGGGAAGCGGTGATAATTCCATGAAATACGCTGATTGTGAGACTACTCAAACTTCTTTTTCCTACTTCATAGGGAATTCATCGCAAATATGATCTTTCTGAGCAGGCAACCTAGTCGTAAAATTCTGTAATTACACATTAAATGGTTACCTGTATCAAGTAGTTGTGAATTTCACTACGTCTTCCAAACATACATATATTTACAAAGTATTAATCTGAGTAATAAAATGCGGCACTAAAATGCACATTTTTACATTACTCACACACGTAAAATTCTATACTAACGTAGTTTCTCTTGACGTCCTTTCCTTCCTCCATGTTTCCTTGCCTCTAAATTCTAAATACACCCATCAAAAACAAAACAGCTGGTGCAAGATGTAAACAATATTGTTGTTGCCAAACCTATTAAATAATGATCAAAGTTCGGAGAGATATTTTCAGGGGATTGTATTCTAAATTCAGTAAGAGAGTTCAATTCAGCCAAAAAATTAAACTTTAAATTAATTGAAAGATTACTTTTTGTTTGTTATGAGGCACTTTTTAAAATAATTTTTTTGAGCAAACAGTTTCTAAACTGCTCGAACACGGAGAGTGCATAATATAACTAAGCTGACCAGACGTCCCCAATTCTTGAGAACAGTCCCCGAATTTAGTTTACTGTCCCCAAAAACGTCTGGTCTGAAGCCTTTGGGGACGCAAATTGTCCTCAAATTTTAATGTTTGTCTCCAAATGTCCTCGAATTTACACTTCCTTATTAGCCCTTTAGATTTCCAATGAAAAATGTTTTTAAAGGAGTTTCCGTTGTACTAATTTTCCAACATGCTTCTTGTGAAAACAAATTTTGACTTTCTTTATTCTTCTTTTTGGGTTCAACGACCATTAGGAGCAACTCTAAGGTAATAAGGACTATAAGTAGTCACCTGTCTCTAATTTTGAGACATTCGTTCTAGGGAAGAGAGAGAACAAGTGCTGTAAGACAAACACACCACCCATGTCTCATTCGAGACTCGAACCCGTGCCAACTTGTACGAAACATCGTTAAATGACCAGCACTAAGATACTGTACCACTGGCACGGTCAAATTTCGACTGTACTTGTTCTGAGTTTCTCCAAAAACTTCAGCAAAATGAAAAATTCGTCATGCAATTACTATGGTGTGCAGCCTAATTTTAATTCAGCGCATGTACCTAAGGTAAAGCATTTCACTTTTGCTAATATGTTCTCGCCATCATAACTCTACTTTGTCAATACAAATTACCAACATTCTACAAGATATATCCTTTTAAGACACAGATTTTAATGTGCAATATCACACTTATTGAAGCAATGCAGTTTTGTGACAAAAAGATTTGCATATTTATTTTGAGTACGTATGTGTCCCCAAATAAACCACCGATTTGGGGATGCCACGCCCTTTGGTCCTCAAATCGGTGTTGCGATATCTGGTCAACTTAAATATAACCAAAAATCGATTCACTGCATTGTCAAGAACGATTTTAAGTGTTTTTTAGACATCTTTTCATACAGTTTGAATTAGTATTCAGAAATATTTTTCAAGTGATTATCCATTAACACCCGAAGTTTTGAAACAAAAATGTAAATTAAAATGAGAACGTTAAGTGAATAAGTTTATAGCTTTGAGCGGAACTTGGCGGAACCCACCCAACACACACCAGCAATAAAGCCAGCGATTAATACATCATTTGAAATTGTAAAAATCTTCTTTTTTGGCATAACGTTCTATGGAAGATGTGTATAAAAAGCTAAAAAAACGAAACTATTCAGATTTTTCAGTGCGATTTTTTTTTCGACAAATTTAGTTTAGCAAAATAATTTGATCTCGGATTTTTTTTTTTTTTTTTTTTTTGATTGGAGGTTTAACGACCACCGTGAGCAACTCAATGGGCTATAAGCAGTCGCCCGTCCCTAATTTAGAGTCACTGGTTCCAGGGAAGGGAGAGAGCCAGTGCCGTAAGACAAACACAACATCCATGCCTGACCGGAATTCGAACCCGGACCCCTTACTAACGAATGATCAGAGGCCAACGCCTTAGACCACTGCGCCACCGGGGCGGCGATCTCGGATTGCGTTATTGTATGGTGGTAAAGTGGCATTCCAATCTCACGTAACGAGAGCCTTCATTTGTGTCTCAGATGACAAATGTTGTTGTCTTTGCTCTCCAGTTTTTTCCGTTTTGCTTTTTTTTATTGGACCACCGTGAGCAACTCAATGGGATACATAATCAGTCGCCCGTCCCCAATTTAGGTCCACTGGTTTCGGGGAAGGGGGAGAACCAGGGCCGTAAGACAAACGCAAAATCTATGCTTCACCGGGATTTGAACCCGGACCCCTTTCGGACAAACGGTCAGAAGTCATCGCTTAAATCACTGCGCCACCGGGGCGTCCTCAAGTTTTAAAGGGAGTTTGGGTTGGGTTGGAGGTTTAACGACCACTGTGAGCAACTCAAAGGGCTATAACCTATAAGCAGTCACCCGTCCCTAATTTAGGGCTGCCGCCCGGTGGCGCAGTGGTCTAAGGCGTTGGCCTCTGATCATTCGTCCGTAAGGGGTCCGGGTTCGAATCCCGGTCAGGCATGGATGTTGTGTTTGTCTTTCGGCACTGGCTCTCTCCCTTCCCTGGAACCAGTGACCCTAAAGTAGGGACGGGCGACTGGTTATTATTATTATTATTTTTTTTAATTGGAGGTTTAACGACCACCGTGAGTAACTCAACGGGCTATAAGCAGTCGCCCGTCCCTAATTTAGAGTCACTGGTTCCAGGGAAGGGAGAGAGCCAGTGCCGTAAGACAAACACAACATCCATGCCTCACCGGGATTCGAACCCGGACCCCGTTCGGACGAATGATCAGAGGCCATCGCTTAGACCACTGCGCCACCGGGGCGGCACGACTGCTTATAGCCCATTTGAGTTGCTCACGGTGGTCGTTAAACCTCCAATCAAAAAAAAAAAAAAAAAAAAAAAATTAGGGCCACTGGCTAAAGGGAAGGGTGGAAACCAGGGCCGTGAGACAAACTCAACATCCATGCCTCACCGGATTCGAACCCGGAGCCTGTTCGGACGAATGATCAGAGGCCATCGCTTAGACCACTGCGCCACCGGGGCGGCTTGGAGGGAGTTTTCTTTTTTTTTAATTGGAGGTTTAACGACCACACCGTGAGCAACTCAATGGACTATAAGCAGTCGCCCGTCTTTAATTTAGGGTGACTGGTTCCAGGGAAGATAAAGAGCCAGTGCCGTAAGACAAACGCAATATCCATGCCTCACCGGGATTCGAACCCGAACCTCTTTCGGGCGAATGATCAAAGGCCATCGCTTAGACCGTTGCGCCACTGGGGCGGCAGAGAGAGTTCGTCCCGGGATTTACGTTTAAGCATTCCTGTTTTCTGCGTTGAATATGCAGAAAACCTCTTAGATTTCGTGGGCCCCGGTGGTGCAATGGTCTAAATTCTAGCTTGTGACTGTTAGTCCGAGAAAGGTTCGGGTTCGAATCCCGTGAGGCATGGATGTTATGTTTGTCTTACGGCACTGGCTCACTCCCTTCTCTGGAACCAGTAGCCCTAAATTAGGGAGGGGCGACTGCTTGTAGCCCATTGAGTTGCTTGCGGTGGTCTTTAAACCTTCAATCAAAAAAGAGAAAGAAAGAAAGAAAAAGAAAAGAAACATTTCGTCAGTACTTCCGGAAAGGTCTTTGAGGCGAACTCAATTACTGATTGTCGCCATCTGGTGTCAGATTTAAAGTGCATGCTAAGAGACTAGCATACAGAGAACTTATTTCATTGGCTCAGCTCCGTGTTTATCAAAAACTAGATCAAAAGAGAAAGCGGCAATTTAGGAGGAATGGATGCGTACAGGAGTTATAAGGATGGTTTAAATAACGTTTTCGAAAAGATTTTATTTAGGGAAAAAGAAGTGAATTATTTGATTCGTCTTTTTGGACCGGTAATTGTTTTTATTAGTGTTTAATATTCGCAAGTATTGTGTTGCAATTACTTGTCTGCTATTTGTGTAAGTGCAGGTATAGTTTTGTGTAGTTAGCTTAGAAATCTTTCCCTGGAGTGATTTGACAATTTGATTCTCTTGAATATTAAGTGCTATTAAATTAAGAAAAAGCAGTAAATGCACTTGTAGCAGACGATTTCTAAATAAAGTTCTGCATATGGCTTACCATATATGTAAATTTATTATTTAGGAATTGTCTTTATTGATTCGTGACTGGCAAGTGCGCGGTAGTAAAATTCATTACCGTAATAATAATTTGAAACGGCTCAGTTTAATTGAAGCCCCACAAATCATGTAGTTTTTATTGTTAATAAGTTTGTAAAATATCGTTCATTATTGCTGTCTTCACAGTATTGTTATTTCTCTAGTATAGGCATACACTTTTTCCAAATTTTTTAATGCGATTTTGACACGCTTTTGTGTTATATATAGTGCTATGTTAGATAACTGCATGTGTTACATAAGATGTTTTCAAACTTAAATTGTAAGAAATTTCTGTAGGCCCCATGATCTTGCTGGCACATCTTATTAACAATTAGCTAATTTTTTATTTATTTATTTGATTGGAGGTTTAACGACCACTGTGAGCAACTCAGTGGGCTATAAGCAGTTGGCTGTCTAAAATTTAGGGCTACTGGTTCCAGGGAAGGGAGAGAGCCAGTGCTGTAAGACAAACACAACATCTATGACTTACCAGGATTCAAACCCAGACCCACCTTGGACAAATGGTCACAAGCCAGTGCTTAGACCACTGCACCACTGGGACGGCAATCAGCAAATCCAAACGTGATTATAGAATGGAGGCTGCTCAGCACTAAGTGTAGCAGAATAAAATTCATCCGGTGGCGCAGTGGTCTAAGCGATGGCTTCTGATCATTCGTCCGAGATGGGTCCAGGTTTGAATCCTGGTGAAGCATAGATGTTGTGTTTGTCTTATGGTACTGGCTCTCTCCCTTCCCTGGAGCCAGTGGCCCTAAATTAGGGACAGACTGCTTATAGCCTTTTAAGTTGTTCATAGTGGTGGTTAAACCTCCAATCAAAAAAAAAAAAAAAATATCATCCATCTGCTAGTGTACAGAATTACCTGTCTATAATACATTTGTATGAGCCAGAAAAAATGGAAAAAATATTTACAAACTGATTGTGCTATGAAAAATACTGCCTAATTATCAAAATGAATATGGAACAAATGGTCATATTCCTTCTGGAGAGCACCCAACCACCCTTGTGGCTGAGCAGCCTGAGGTACTGGATTTTGACCATTTTTCCCAGATGGACCCAGGGTTGTGTCCCAGATAAGGCAGGGATCATGATAATTAACGCAGCAATCGGATATCACCGAATTGACTGTAATTACTGTTTCACACATGAATTAAATCACATCAGAAAACTTGAAAATTTCATCGCCGTGGAGCGGGAATGAAATTTTCAAGTTTTCTGATGTGATTTAATTCACGTGTGAAACAGTCAATTCGGCGATGTCCAATTGCTGTGTTAATTATCATGACGTATTTACCACGTATTATGAGAAGAATATTTCTTCAACTCTGAAGGCAGGGGTGTTGTGTTTGTCTTATGGCAGTGGTTTTCTCCTTTTCTTGGAACCAGTGGCCTCAAATCAGGTACAAGTGGCTTGTGAAAGTCATTAAACCTCAAAATGAGAAAAAAAGCAATGCAAAGCTTGCCAATCTACTATTGGACATTATCAAGCTCTTGCATAATGAGTATTGCTAGTTGTTTATTTCAGTATGCTTTTATACATAGTCTCCCTAATCCTGCAAACATTTTTACACTTGAGTGAGGAGTTTGTGAATTTCATGTCTATAAAATGCATGACTCTGGGAATTGAACCATTTTGTGACTATTGTCTTCACATCATCATCCAAGGCACAGTGGACTAAGTGCTGGCTTCGGACCATTTGTCCAAGATGGGGTCTGAGTTCGAATCCCAGTAGGCAAGGACATTGTATTTGTCTCTTATGCCACCCTCTCTCTCTCTCTCTCTCTCTCTCTCTCTCTCTCTCTCTCTCTCTCTCTCTCTCTCTCTCTCTCTCTCTCTCTCTCTCTCTCTCTCTCTCTCTCTCTCTCTCTCTCTCTCTCTCTCTCTCTCTCTCTCTCTCTCTCTCTCTCTCTCTCTCTCTCTCTCTCTCTCTCTCTCTCTCTCTCTCTCTCTCTCTCTCTCTCTCTCTCTCTCTCTCTCTCTCTCTCTCTCTCTCCTCTCTATTGTATTTGTCTCTTATGCCACCCTCTCTCTCTATATATATAGTTGCCCTAAATTAGGGACTTATACCCCATGAAGTTGCTCACTATGGCTGTTAAACCTCCTATCAGAAAAAATAGGTTAAGTGTCAATTCTTAGTGCCTTCTTAAGCAGGCTGAATGTGGGAAAATCACACAAGGTCAGGGCAATATAGAGAATGTTTTAGCATTTCCCAGTGAAATTATCTCAAAAGGATCAGTGATTACTGTGGGAACGTGAAGGCAGGCATTATATCATGAAGCAGTACGATTCCATTGGTTGGGTGTTTGTTCCCGGTGGCTGTTCTTAAGTGACATGTAGTGTCACAGTAGTTTCATTGAGAATGATGACTTGTGTTAGGAATCCAACCCAGCAAAGATCTGTTCTTATTAACACCATAATTTTTCCAGGTGATAGTTGTACTTCAATTTCTTTGGTAGAAGTAAGTTTGCATATTGCTATTGTTAGTTATCCCACTTCAATTCAGGCTTAAAATGGTAGCACCATGATTTATCTCCTGCCACGATAGGAGACAAGAAGTGTGGTTGATCTTCACAAGTCACCCCAGACCTTGAAAAATACCATGCCCGAGATACCTGGGGTGCATGTAAATTATTGGCCTGAACAGGTTAAAAAATAAATAAATCTAGGTGCTTGGTCTGGGAAAGTAAATTTAAACATAAAAAATTTGGAATAGAATTTCCTACTACACGCAAAAAAGACAGTTGTCATGTTTCATTTCACTGCTAATCACCGGAAGTTATATTATTGTTATGGAGTGCCAAGGACAGAAGAATATCACTTTTTAATTATTAAAAGAATTCTTGAAATAGAGATCACACGCGTAAGTTACGTTGAAAAATTAAGAGCGGGATGTTTCGGTAGCGACTTCTACCTTCATCAGCCATGGAATGAGAGGAAGGTAGAAGTCGCTACCGAAACGTCCCCTCTCTTAATTTTTCAACGTAACTTACGCGTGTGATCACTATTTCAAGAATTATTTTAATGTTTCGTGTGTTACGTGTTTTCCTGCCAATTCTTCTCACTATGATTTTTAATTATATTATGCTCTAGGTCCAGAAATTGGAATTGTATGTAGTTTTGCTCCAAATGTTGTTTACAGTCAGCAACAGGATGCATGACTGATGGAACTAGCCTCTGGTGTTTAGTGACAAAGGGCAAAAACTTTAACAAAAGAAACATGGCAGAGTGACGGGTTTAACTACCACCACTGCAGCCGCAGGGACGCAGGTGATAAAGAGGTGCACTGCAGATGCCTGTTATAGTTTTATGAAGAAATCCAAACACACACAAAAACACACAATTAACCCAAAGATTCATATTTTCCTTTAAGATATATTTAGCTTTGCTTAAGTAAATGTCAAGTTTCACTTTTAAAACACTACATAGATGTCCTACAGATTGAAGCTATATGGGCTTTTGGCTCCGGGTTGTAATACAATTGCTCTCTGCAATGGGTTGCAGTATGATCGCTTTGCAATGGGTTGTAAATGTTACGATCATTCTTCAGTCTCTCTATCTATCTGCACTGCTGAGAAAAAGTGCATTGCTATGTGGAGATTTCCTATGGAGGATGTGGTAAAACAGTCAGTCACCTAGGATTACTTACACTTAACAGGTGCCAACATTTATTCACAACAGCAACAGATCTACGATGTATAAGAGGGTGATTTCTTCAAGGCTGCCCCGGTGGCGCAGTGGTCTAAGCGATGGCCTCTGACCATTCGTCCGTAAAGGGTCCGGGTTCGAATCCCGGTGAGGCATGGATGTTGTGCTTGTCTTACGGCACTGGCTCTTTCCCTTCCCTGGAACCAGTGACCCTAAATTAGGGACGGGCAACTGCTTATAGCCCATTGAGTTGCTCACGGTGGTCGTTAAACCTCCAATCAAAAAAAAAAAAATTCTTCAAGTGATTTATTTTAATTTTGGACAAAACAATTACACATTGCTATTGCTTTTAGTTCTTTCTTATAGTAAATCTTATCTCATTTACTGTGTGGAAACTAATACACAAGTGAACGATTTCAAATTTGGAAGATTCTAGAAACTTATTGCTTACCTATGCATTCCGCTTCTAGAGATGAATTACATTTCATACACGTTGTTAGGGTTAAAACACCAACTAATTATCATTATTAGTTGGTGTTTTTGAAGTCCAAAGGTTAAGATCTACAGTTTCTACCCAAAAGGAAGTGAGTGTAGTTAGTGAGTGTTGCTTTATCTACAAAGAACAAAGACATTGACGAGGACCTAACAACGTGTATCAAATGTAATTCATCTCTAGAAGCGGAATGCATAGGTAAGCAATAAGTTTCTAGAATCTTCCAATTTTTATTGAACTATCACATGTAAAATGGAATAGTAGCAATATCAGGACTATTTCTAGATCTCGATATGAACTGCTAATGTGAATTGATTTCAAATTGCAAAATGTTACATAAGCATCCAAGTGGAGCACAGATTGGTGAAAGAAAAAAGGAGAGCGCTCAAAGAAACTCCCAAAACTTAACCAGTTCTTTTTACTGCAGAGTCAATTAAGCTCAAGTGCTGTTTCTGATGAAAGAATAATTTGTTCAGCACGTCAACTATTCAAAGTTTAGAAGCAGGCCCTTTTTGCATAAATCAAGCACTTCAAAAGCAAGTGAAAGTAAAATGGGTGATTATGAAATCTTATATTTATAAACCTTTGCCATTTAAATATATTTTACCGAATTCGTTTCCTGCGATAAAATGTATATTCGTGTTCGTGCATCGGTTCACACGTCATGTTAATTCTGGTTAGCTGATTGGTAACCTTGCATTATGTACTTCTGTTCCAAAAATTACTTTAAAAGTTAAAACTACAGGGTGATCATAAAGTTGTGCAGCCCAGAGAAAAAAATTATGAGGTTAATTACAGTTGTTAAAAAAAAAAAAAACATCATCAAATATAGGTTACAATCTTACCTTTATAACAACAGAAGAAGGGGAACCTCATTATAACATGTTCAAAGTGGGCTCCGTGTTCGCGAATGCAGACGTGCGCTCTTTTTACCAAGTTTGATGACACCATGTGAAGCACCTCCACACTGATGTTTTCAATTGCTGTTGTGATGTTCATTTTAAGTTCATCCAGGGTTTGAGGATTATTGTGATAAACAACACCTTTGAGATACCCCTAAAGAAAGAAGTCGAGCAGCGATAAATCTGGGGATCTGGGAGGCCACAGGTCTTTAGAGATGAGGCGTTCACTGAAAAAAATCTTGAAAAAAAATTTACGGTACTAACCGGCATGTGGCATTGTCTTGCTGGAGCCAACAATGTCATTCACTGACATCAAGGAGTGCCACAAACTGTGTGATAATGTCTTGGTAAACAGAACTATCCACAGTTGTTTCGAAAAAAATCAGCCCCACTATGCGACGGCGTGATATCACACACCAAACTCCAAGTTTTTTCAGATGCAAACCTTTTTCAAGAAAAACATGTGGATTTTCATATGACTAAATCCTATTGTTCTGACTATTGACATAACCACTGAGGTGAAATCAGGCCTCGTCACTGAAGAAAACTATATCCAGACTCTGTATTCCACGTTGTTCAAGGAATGAGCGGGACCATCGGCAGAAGCGTATTCGTTTGCTGCATCTGGGGCCTTCAGTTCATGCACTGCATGAATATGATGTGGACAAAAATGTAATGATCTTGCTGCTTTATAAGCACTACTGTATGAGATTGATGATTGCACAGCGAATTTCCCAAGGTTTTGTGGTGGTGACCGCTGCAGTGCTCGCCTTTTCTCATCCACTTTATGGTCAGTCAAAATGGAGGGTCTCCCAGAGCCTTTTTTTATCTGCAACAGATCCAGTGTACCAAAAACGCTGCATTAATCGCAATATTATAGACTTATTGGGGACTGCTGTACTCGGAAATTTCTTGCAAAAGTCCTTGGCAACACATCTGTATGAACGATTTGCGATAAAATTTTCCAGAATGAAAATTCGCTGCATCTGGGAAAAAGACATTTCATCTCCAAAACTAATGAAACTACACTACGAACAACCTGTACACATCACGGTGACCTCGGCTTCACTGATACTTCCTAACAGGTATGGTAGTGACATCTAGTGACAGAAAGAATGATTACAATGATTTAGCAATAATTTATGAAAATCCAAACTTCGGGTTGCGCAAGTTTATGATCACATGCTCTCTCCCTTACTTTTCTACTCACTTTCCCCGACTTTCTGATTCCCCCGCCACCAAAACCCATCCTCCCTCAAGTTATTTGAAATCCTGAAATCCTGGAAAAATTACTGTTTTTAGGAGTGCTGAAGTAAATTGGGGGGGGGGGGGGTTGCGCATTGTGCTCGTTATGTCACTAAGCAGAATAATCACTAAATTTCTCAAATACCAGTTTCATCATCAAATCATTTCATATTCATTTCAGCATCATCCATCATCTTAAAACTTGAGATACACGCTTTTGTGCATTAAACAATTTGAATACAGGACCTTAAAACAGAAATGCGAAATATGTGAAAAAAATTCATCATATTTTTTAACTTAAAAAAAATGAGTGTTCTGATTTTTTATCTTAAAAGATAAATGTTCATGGGCATCCAGCTTTTACTACCTGGGTAGATAAGTAATTTCTGCACATGCCCAGCCGGGCATGTAACATTTCAGATATTTTTCAAGCCCTGCACCCTGTTGGCTAAGTGGTCTGAGGAGGTGGTAGTCAAAATGTCGACACGGTCAGAATGTCAACGCCGCCCCGGTGGCGCAATGGTCCAAGCGATGGCCTCTGATCATTCGTCCGAACGGGGTCCGGGTTCGAATCCCGGTGAGGCGTGGATGTCGTCTTTATCTTACGGCGCTGGCTCTCTCCCTTCCCTGGAACCAGTGACCCTAAATTAGGGACGGGCGACTGCTTATAGCCCATTGAGTTGCTCACAGTGGTCGTTAAAAATCCAATAAAAAAAAAAAATGTCAACAGGGTCAAAATGTTCAAAGTGACAATGAAATGTGGAAATTTCCCTTTTTTTTTCACTTTGTCTATTTAATTTTTGATGTTTTTATTAAGTTTTGAAAAATTAACCCTTCTGCCACATTTTTTCATCTTTATTGTGCTTTTGACCAAATTTTGGCCATTGTTTTTTTGTGTTGTGCATTTTAAACATAGTGTTTTGCATTTTCGCAATGTTTCAGGCATTTTACTTTCGGTGATGGTCGTAATATTGGCAGTGTTGAAAGGTAAAACTGCAATAGTCACAGTGCTTAATTCCTTACATATCTTTTTTTTTTTTCAAAAAATTTGATTTTTTGTTTTAATTTTAATATACTTCAGTTTTTAGATGTGTTTCTTATGTATGAGAGAAACTTTTAGCTTCAGCATGCCACCGTCATTCAATGGATCTTTACAAAATTTGATGTATAACAGGGTTTCTCTGCCAGAAAGAAATTCATGAAAATTAATATCTTGTTTCAACTCATAATTTTGGAACCAAAATGGCAGAATTGTACCTAAAGCCACTCTTGAGAAACAGGCCTCATGTGGTCACCTGTATGTCAAGGAATTATGCCATATAGTTCAATCCCAATACATACATTGTGGGAGGATGATGGGAAGATTAAATGGCAGAGATACTGTATCTGAGTTCCACATTGAAGGGGAAAGAAAGCTCAGGGCTATTCAGTAGCCCCAGAGTTAAGTAAGATGCAAGGACATAAAGTTTCAAGGATACTATTTAATTACACTGACATATTTGAAATATATGAATTTGCCGCTACCAAGTACCAAGACATCTGTCCGAGACTAACAGTTAGGATTCACAACGAAATACCATCCCCCAAAAGAGGATCATAATGATCATCAGATAGGATTGACTTTGAACGTGGGGTGGAGGGAGCCAGTTCTTTATCTTTTTGTTTGTTTAAGAAGCAATGAATTTCGAAGAAAAAAAAAACAAACCCAGCTCAGTTTTAATTAACAACAACAAAAAAGAGACAAAAAACTCAACATCCAGAGATTCTGTAAAGTTCGTGTATCTGTGCATTTTGAAAAAACAAAAAGTAAAATACCAATCCCTAAACTCGATTGCTTCCTGTGCCCGCAGGTACCTAAAGCCACTCTTGAGAAACAGGCCTCATGTGGTCACCTGTGAATGTCTCATGTTTTTCTTTGAATGATTGCTTATCAGTTTGGAGCTAACTGTCGAACAGGAAACTTGTTTTTTGGAAAACATTGTGCATTGACAAGTGATAACAATGGAAACATCTTATTCAAAATAATTTGGAAGGAGAATTTGCATTTTGTTTCAAAGATACTATGTCAAGGAATTATGCCATATAGTTCAATCCCAAAAAGGAAATAATTTACTGAAATGGAAACAATATTTTTTTTACCCAGAATAGAGTGATGGTGGGTGGAAGATTTATGGTATTTGCATTGTACTGAAAGGAATTATGGAGATTGTACTGGCTTTGCTAGAACTATTCCTATTGGAGAGGAATATAGAATGTGCATTTCATAACCCCCCTCCTCCCTCAGCAGTGAAATATGAACTCACCTTCGGGTCATTTCATGTTAAACCAGCGCGTGCGCGCACACACACACACAAATATTTTTCACTTCAACCCATTTGATTTTCATGAAACTTTGCGAGCTTTAGAAAGAAACTAATCAGTGCAAAATTTCAGCTGTCTACATGCAATGAATGCTTCTATAGTTATAGGAATTCAAAATTTACAAAAAAGACATTTTTGTGTTTACCCGGCCTATCACAAATGGCAATAACTCTAGATCTAATTGGTCAACAGAGCTTGCATAAGCTCATTTGAAAGCTTATTACATGAGCTTTCTTTTGAGATATCACACAATCACATTATGAGCAATTTAGTTTTCTAGGTCATTCATTTTTACCTTTAATATCTCATAACACATGCCATTAATTTCATTAAAAAAATGTCTGAGTAGTAAGAAAATTGAAAACTTATTTTTAAACTTTTTATTCTGTAAAGAATAGGATTTTTATGTGCCCGATCGGGCATGTAAAGAAAAAAAAAAAGTTGTACATGCCCAGGACATGTCAGGCAATATAATTTTTGAGCCCTGGTGTTTTGCATATTTTCTTTTTACTCGCCTGCATGGTTAGCAATTTAGCATTAGTTCACTGCTTTTAATATGCAGTCCACATGACAATTTATAACAAGATAGTTACAAGTTGATGCTTTTTTTTTTTTTTTTTTTTTTTTTGTAATTAACATGAACCCTGAAGCAGTGCATTGAATCATGAGTGTGAAAATTACTTTATTTTTGTGTGTCTTACAGCACTTTTGTGTTCATATATTTTATTTTTCTAGCCTCAGAGTTTATCATGTCAGAGTATCTTCATTTATGGTCATTCCTGCTGTGGGAAAACATATGTGGTTTCTGAGTTAATGCAAGAATTAAAGGTAAGCCAAACAGTCTGATTATTTGCTTAGTACATACATACATACATACATGCATACAACTAAATTGTTCTCTGAGATTCAAAGGCAATCTCCTTAAAGAAAGCTTATCAAGCTTATTTGCCAGATTAAAATTAAAAACTGATGGTGCTAGATTTTACTTACGGTTCATGCATGTATTGAACATCTCCATTTACAGCAATCTCAACACACAACACAAGCTTCAATGACATCCATCACAAATCTCATACAAGACCTTTTATACTTACTCAGACGTGCCAACTCTCCATGTTTAGGCCGGTAATGCCGGATTTTATTACACTTCCTGGAATTCCGGATTAGAAATTAATATTGCCGGATTCCATCATGATTTCCGTAGCGTAAATTAAAAAGTAATGAGAAAAGTTCGAAGTTCTCCAAGGCATCGGAGAACTTCGATGATTACCGTAGCGTAAATTAAAAAGTAATGAGAAAAGTTCGAAGTTCTCCAAGGCATCGGAGAACTTCTTTGATTACCGTAGCGTAAATGAGAAAGTAAGGAGGGGAAAAGTTCAAAGTTCTCCGAAGCATCGGTTCATTAGCGGAGAAGTGACCTTTCCCTTCTGAGTCAGCATCGAGCAGTTTTGCTCTGCGTTGGCAGCGATGTTTACGGAGTAGGAGCGGGCTTGGCCTTGGTGCGCACTGTACGTACTGGCACAGATTTTTTTGGAAGCGCGCAGTAGTGTTTTGGTTTGTTTTATGTACTTCGTCTGTCTTCACAGGAATTTTGAGAACATTTTGTGCACGTGTTTAATCAAGCGATGGCTGGTAGAAAATATCAGTCTGTTTTTAAGAAGTATACGACAGATTATCCGTGTATAATCGAATCAAGGAAGCCCCAACAATTTTCCTTTTGCTCTATTTGTAGGTGTGATTTTTCCATTGTCCATAAGGGCAAAGGATATATCGTTAATCACATTCGTACGCAAAAACACGTGGACAATTCTAAGTGCGTGGAAAATAACAAAACATTAAATTTTGTTCAAGATAGTTCCTCTTCCGATGCCATTATCCATGCTGAGTGCTTGTTTACTTCATTCCTCGTTTAACATAACTTACCATTAAGCTGTGCTGACCATGCAAGTGTGCTTTTTAAGAAAATATTCCCAGATTGTAACATTGCAAAAAAATATGCATGTGACAGGAAAAAAACATCGTGCGTTGTTGCCGAAATCTTAAAAAATAGACTTGCATACTTGCCAACTTTTACGGATTATCCGTAAAATTTATGGATTTCTGCTTAATTTTACTGATTTACGGATAGAGGTCTTTTTTAACAGATTTTTTAATATTTCGATTACTCAATCGAAATATTTCAACCCCTGCAACCATCCACTTAGATTTTCTACCAGACTTTACGAGCGCTGTGTCACGCGATGATGTAATCTTTGACTCGCTGGCTTCGTGACATTGTGTGGTAGCTCTCTCTCTCTCTCTCTCTCTCTCCTCTCCACAGTAGTGCTCAAGTGATGTGCCGACCAAAGTTGGCCAAAATGAGTAATTGCGCGTTTAGTATGCATCGAAATTTTACCAACGCGTAAAAATACGCATCGGGAATTTTTCTCGATGCGTAAAAATATGCGTCGGGAATTTTTTTCTCACGCCTAAAACTACTCATTGAATAATTTTACCAATTCGTAAAAATGCGCATTGGGACGGTACTTTGCCTTTCAGAAACGGAAGTAAACGAAATATAGATTTTCTCCGTAATCATAATTTCTTTTTCCTGTGATGTTGTCTGTGCCCAGTATTGTTGTTATATATCGTTTTATTCCATAAATAGTTATATTTCAGTTTAAAAATGGAGGAAAAATTTCCGAAATTGGAAATTTGACGGCGAAAATTTTTCTCTGTAATCTTTAGACATGAGAGTGTGACGGCTTCAAGGAATTTCTCCTTTTCTGTCATAATTTGGGTTATCCTCCAGACCGAGGTATAACTTAACAGAGATTTTTTAAATATAATTGTTTCGTCCAAAATTGAAATAAATCACTTGAAGAAATTTTTTTCTTTTTTTTATTGGAGGTTTAACGACCACAGTGAGCAACTCAATGGGCTATAAGCAGTCGCCCGTCCCTAATTTAGGATCACCGTTTCCAGGGAAGGGAGAGAGTTTGTGCCGTAAGACAAACACAACATCCATGCCTCACCGGGATTCGAACCCGGACCCCTTACGGACAAATGATCAGAGGCCATCGCTTAGACCACTGCGGCAAATATATATTTTTTTTTTGACAGAAATTGTTTTACATTTTTTATATGCCTTAGCGTAACATTAGTGCTTCAAATTATGTCCATTGATATTTCAAACATACGAAAGTAGGCTTGCAGGATTTTCATAGAAAATGGCAGGATTTTTCTCTTGTTAAGGTTGGCAAGTCTGCTTACTAATACACTATATGTGTTTCTATACTAATATGCTATATGCATTTCTTGAGTATTTAAAATGAGAAAAATGTTTCCACATAATGCCTGCCGTAAAACTCACTGCTATACTATTGAGGTAAGCTTGTTTTTCAATTGCATAGTGCACAACCTTATTAACTTTTAATTGATTAAATCTTTCAAATGTACACAATTGGGATTTTTCTACTTAAATAATTTGGAGAGTGTTATCTTTGGCCCCATGCTCCTTGTTAAGAGTGTGTTGCTCTATATTCAGAACTTAAGTTCTTGAAAATGCTATTTCTGAGGACTCTAAAATTTTCCTAAAATATTCTGCTATTGTTCTATACACAATCGCTGAAAACAGGCTGTACAGTACTTTTGCAATTCATTTTTTATAGATTTTTTAAAAATTTGTTGTGTTCCATGTTTAGGTATTACATTTGTTTTTAGTTGCTGTGTAAAAAAAAATCTTGTAGCACTGACTTAATTTTACTGTGTATGTATCTTATAAATACAGAGAACTTTTGAAATTAATGGTTGCACACACACACACGCACGCACGCATACATGCGCACGCGCATGATCAAATTAGTCAGTACTTATTTCTTTTGTAGTTTGGATATCTGTTTCATCAAGGGAATAAAGATATGCTGTAGTGTTCTCCCTAGAGCCTTTTTACTGGAGGGACGCCCAGTTAATTTTGTCTGCCTCCCAGCTATGTTTCCTTTAATGAATGTTTTTGCAATTCACATAATAGTAAGAATGGAAAACTTATTCCCACATACACCATCAGTGTTGATGAAAACTGGCTAAAATCTGTCACCGCCCTGGTGGTGCACTGGTCTAAGCGCTGGCTTATGACCATTTGTCTGAGAAGGGTCCTGGTTCGAATCCCGTAAGGCATGGATGTTGTATTTGCCTTAATTTATGGCACTGGTTCTCTCCGTTCCCTGGAACCAGTGACCCTAAATTAGAGACAAATGACTGCTTATAGCATATTGAGTTGCTCACAGTGGTTGTTAAACCGTCAATCTATAGAAACAAAACAAGTTAGTGAAATCATGCAATGCATTGATTATGATACGCTTTCCAACATACCAGAAATCATTTTTCAAGTTATTACTCAAGTTATGAGGATAATAGCTGTGGAATAAATCTTGCTTCTGTGTCCTGACCTTTGACCCTGTTTTGCCCATTTTCAACAGGGTTTGTCCTCAAGTGGTTCCCTACCACATACTAAAATTTCATGGAAATCGAACAATTTTTACGCAAGTGATGACGCATAAGAGCAATGGAATGGATCCTGCTCCTATGTCCTCACCTTTGACCCCATTTCACCCATTTTCAATAGGGTTTGTCTCCAGGTGGTTCCCTACCACATACTGAAATTTCATTGAAATCGAACTATTTTTATGCAAGTTATGACGCATAAGGGCAATGGAATGGAACCCGCTCCTACGTCGTGGCCTTTAACTTCATTTCACCCATTTTCAATAGGGTTCGTCCCCAGGTGATCCCCTACCACATACTAAAATTTCATCGAAATCGAACCATTTTTTATGCGAGTTATCGTGCGGATGGTCAGACGGACAAAGCTGGAGCATATACACTTCTTCAACCTACGGTTGGAGAGTGTAAACAAGTTAGTAAAATTATGCAAAGCATTGATTTTATCAAGCTTTCCAACATACCAGAAATCATTACTCAAGTTATGAGGATAACGGCTGTAGAATAAATCTCGCTCCTATGACCTGACCTTTGGCCCCATTTCGATTATATTCAACAGAACCGGTAAATAATACTTCCAGAACAACATGATAAAGTTTTGTCTCAATCGAAGCATTTTTACATAAGTTATAATGCAATATCAAGATCACCGAGGATTGCTTGGTTAAAGGGGGGATGCAGGCACAATTTTTTTTTAATTTTGATATGTTATTTCCAAGTATTATAATTCTAAGTCGTTCAGTTACACGTTGTCCCAAGTGTTCCAGTTGCTGAACACTTTCATCCGCGGTTTTAGTTGCGATTCACTGTGATGAACGGCTTCATAGTTCTTCCAAGCACTGGTTACTTTCTTCGGATGATTCAGGTGCGATTCACTGTCTATTTAATCGCTGCATTCGATCGAGGTCTTCTTCCGATATAGATTCATTGAAGGTTATAATAACGTCGGACATTATTTCCATGCTCCTCACCTTAGCTGCTCGGAATGGTCTTTTTGTAGGCTGATCTTCTTCCAATGGAAGATCATATGTTTCGAGACTGGAATGCGATCGAAAACCATCGGCTCTTGAATGTCCAAGCTGTTCCATATTTACTTCTTCCGCTTGTTCTTGTTCTAACACTACCGTGTTCTACTTATTCTTCTTATTGAAGTTGAAACGTCCACGTTTCATAGAGGGTCAACCAGCCATATTTTTTTTTATTGTTTTACCATCCACGTGACACTCTGTTAATAGTAATTAATAAAAATGAGCTAATCATATTTTAGCACAGCAGATGCGCTCGTCATCAAGTGACTATTCAAAAACGTAACAAAAAAAAGTGCTGTATTAACAGTTTACTTTTTGAAGAGAAAAACACATCAGCATTCCGCTGCTTATACTGTACTATGCATCAACTCCAAGCAGCTGGCACAACTCACTTTTTGTTCTAGAAGAAAATAGAAGTCAAGCGTAACATGCACACAATGCGTGATGTAATGAGGCAGATGGTCGCGAGAGTGTGACGTCATAAAACTTTAATAGGATCTACACACAACGCTTGACGTAATGAGGCAGATGGCGTGACCGCACGCCAACATCTCAATCGCGAGAGTGTGATGTCATAAGATTTCTAAGCATGGGAAACATTAGTAGGACGACGCCATGACACTAAAAACGTGGTAACTCGGGGTGGTTATTTAACCCACTAAACGAATTTTTCCAAAGTCGAGATCAAGCTAAATCTATTTCAAGTACCAGAAAACGGTAGGTTAACGACTTTCATCAAAATCCTTAGAGCCGTTTTCAAAATAAAATTTACATAGATACAAGAATTGCTCCTTTAAGGTGGACGTCAAGTAATTTTGCTTCCTGTACTTCCAATGGAAAAACTTCTGTACACATTTTCTTCTCAATTAATGCGTTCCCAAGGATGAAAATTTGAACATCGATTAAAATAGCTTCATTTTATAACTTGGAATACCTAATATTTTCTAAAACATAACCATAATTATGCAATCCAACATTTGTTTGTCTACTGACGTCATCAAAGTACAGGTCGCACCATCTTTTTTCTGGTTTCAACACCACCAAAGGAAAAGTTATTGATTTTTAATATAATTGTGGTTATGTTTTAGAAAATATTAAGTATTCCAAGTTATAATATGAAGTTATTTTAATCGATGTTCAAATTTTCATCCTTGGGAACAACACACTAATTGTGAAGGAAATGTGTACAAAAGTTTTTCCATTGGAAGTATAGGAAGCAAAATTACTTGACGTCCACCTTAATAGTATGGGATAAGTGCAATGGAATGGATCCCAATCCTATGTCCTGACCTTTGACCCTACTTCACCCATTTTCAATAGGGTTCGTCCCCTACCACATACTAAAATTTCATTGAAATCGAACCATATTTATGCAAGTTATGACGCATAAGGGCAATGGAATGGAACCTGCTCCTACGTCGTGTCCTTTGACCCCATTTGTTCCATTTTCAATAGGGTTCGTCCCCAGATGGTCCCCTACCACATACTAAAATTTCATCGAAATCAAACCATTTTTACGCGAGTTATCGTGCGGACAGACGGACGCACGGAAAAAGCTGGAGCATATACACTTCTTTAACCTATAGTTGGAAAGCGTAAAAAAAGAAGAAATCTGTGTCCAACATGATTTGTTAGTAAATACTCATTTTTAAAATCCTTTTTGTACAATTTTCTAACTTTGTTTATCATGTTATGTTACATTAATGCCTACCACACTACTATAGATGTTTAATAAGAATAAGAATGTTGAGCAAAGCATTTTTTTCCCCCGATTGAGGAAAGGGTCATTAAAAGTACCATCCAGCTAAAATTTCTTGCCGCCTGGCTGTAAAAAACAAACAAACTAGGGAGAACACTATGCTGTGTAAGTCCGTGTGAGGAGGTGATGTTTAATCTTCAGCAAAATGGCTGTCTGAAGTACAGTATGCCTACCTTTCATATTTGGCCATTTAAACCCACTATCAAGAATATCGAGATTCATAAAACACATAACATCTCTCAGCTTCTGTAAAACTCTTGATTCCACAGTCCAATGACTTGAAATCTTTTCTTTTTCCCCTCAGGAAAAGGGGAATGATAATGATATTTACACACCCATTGATTCTTTCCAGAAAATCATTTACATCACATTCTCTCCTTTTTTTTAATGTCCATTTCTAGTGGAAATTATTTCATTACATGCTATCATACTAATAGCTTTTTGTTTATCTTGTGTGACTATTGCTGTTAAGTTTTAATAATTATGATAATTATGCAAGTTCTTCAAATGAAATTGCTTTGTTGTAGGTTCCTTATGCCTGGATTAACTGCCATGAAGTGTATTCACCTCGTTTATTATTTTCATCTCTAACTGAGAAGCTTTTACAGAAACACAAGTCACTCTATGGGGCTAAAAGTATCAATCCATGTGAAAGTTTAATTGATTTTGTCAATTTTTTGAAGGAAAATCTGAAAGATGTGAAAGAGACTACATATTTGGTAACCTCCTATACCACTCAGTATTTTGCTGTGAAAGTTGATGATGCTATATAATGCGTGTACACTTGCTGTAGTCGTGATAATTTTGTTAAAAAAATGTTTTGTTCCTATTTTCTGCTTTTTAGAATGGTCCATGAACTGATTATACTCATACCCATGTGCTGTATTGGCTTGCCTGATGGGGTTTTTTTTTTTTGGGGGGGGGGGGAGGCTTTACCTAGGAAATTTACATATAGATGAAATTTGGTCTGTGAGTATAGTGGGCAGTGGGACATTTTATTGTATGCATTTTCTATATTTCCTTTTCAGTGATAGTTTGATAATGAGTCCTGAAGTTAGTGCTGAACTAGGATCATCTGGCAGATTAGTAAAATGCATGCAAGAACAAAGTCCTCCTAAAAGTACTCAAAAGCATGTAGAAACCACCGTACAATGTGATAAAGTCACACAAATTAAGCTCTTGGGCCAGTGGTTCCCAAACTTTTTTCGATTCTTGGCGCCCTTGCTGAATCCAGATTTTCCCAAGGCGCCCTATGTCAAATTCTAACAAGTACACTTTACCTATGTCAAATACTAAAAAGTATACAATTCTAACAAGTACACTTAGGTAAAAATAAATAAAACACGCATTGAAGATCACAAAAAATGTAATTGAAAAAATTCAACTGATTATAATAAGTGGGATGGATGAGTCTGTTGATCACCACACATTTTCTAAGATCTTGGAATCAAAGTGGACACAGCCACCCTCATATCCTTCTCCACATTGATTTTCATGTGATACTTAGTTTTTATCACAGCAACAGATGTGATAAAAAACTAAGTAAATGGATCGGTTTTTACTGCTTAGTAAAAACCGATCCATTTTTTAAAACACATATGAGAAGAAAAACTTCAAAAACTTAACTAAAACTTAATCACAACAATATTCAGTTGAATAATAACACAAGGATAGTACAACTATACTAGTTATCCGAATTTATTGGCGTATATAAAATCAAGGTTTCCAAGCTTTCGCACATCAACCAGATGGCTTTCTCAAGGAAGGTAGACAGCAAACTGCAAACTGGATAATAGAACGTTTCAACAATTTGAACGCGGTGAGTTGACTTGACAATAAACGAAGAGAAGCGAACGTAATTATTCAATAAAAACACGAGACATCATGTTCATATTGCACGCGGAATCCTTGGAGGAAAACAAAAGGCATTCATTATTTGAAGAATTGGTTCCAAATTCGTGGTAATTCTAGCGAGACACTATCATTGCAGGCCTCATCGTTGGTAATGATCTCCAGTGTTTCCCGAATGGCAGTGGATTTAGGAGTAGAGTAGGTAGCTAATTTCTTTATGTTATCCCACATAGGATCGGCGGACTTGAATTGGACTTCTCTGGATAGGGCCGTGGTTAATTTGCCGTTCTTTATGTCCCTCTTATGCTCGTTGACTCTAATTCTAAATGAACGTTTAGTCATCCCAATGTAGTATCGCTTGGAGCCATC
Organism: Macrothele yani; assembly: GCA_039090855.1. Taxonomy (NCBI): domain Eukaryota; kingdom Metazoa; phylum Arthropoda; class Arachnida; order Araneae; family Macrothelidae; genus Macrothele; species Macrothele yani. The sequence goes on from CM077002.1 coordinate 138,549,578, forward strand.
CGGATATTGTAGAGGGACTGCATAAACACCTGCTTCGTTGGAAAGTGGGAGCTCGTCAGTATCTCGCTTAAGCATAGCATATAAAGGTGTCGGAGATCCTATGCCGACACCGAGGTTCATCTTTCTGAGCGCGTTCTTGAGTTTATAAGAAACATTTGGTACATAAGGAATAGAGCCCAGATGGCGTAGCCGCGGCATAGAAAGATCGGTATGCCTCTATGTTCGGATCTATCCTGCCTCGGTCGCCAAATCGATAACGCTTTTTAATTCTCTTAGTCTAGAAGGAACATCGGGGGAGATGTCGAATGGTCTTCTGATTCGATAACGTAATAAAGCTGTCTTGTAATCAGCCGGGCAGAATGAGCTACGGAGCATCAGGTTGGGAACGGAAGTGGGTTTGTAATAGACTTTTGTACAGAAGCGATTTTCAGGCGATTTACTCAGTAAAACATCCCAGATAAGGCAATGCATTATTGTGTTCTAAATCCATAGTAAAATTGATCGTAGGGTGTATATCATTGATTTTATCCAAAAAGAGCGGGAGAATCTCCTTTCCATGAGGCCATATGAAAAATACGTCGTCAGCATATCGGAGCCAAGTGGTAGATCTTGGGGTAATGCTGGTGAATATGTGCTGCTCGATTGGGCGAAGGATGGCTTCCGCGAGAATTGCTGAAAGTGAAGATCCCATTGGAGCGCCATTTGTTTGTTTATAGATTTTTCCTCGGAAACTATAGTAACTAGAATTTGAGACTAAGTCAGTTAATTTGAAGACACTGTGGCAAGATTCTTGCGAATAAAGTGCTGAATTATATATAGCTTCTTTTAACGTTCTGATGGCTTCCAGCACGGGGACCGAAGGATAAAGAGAAACCACTTCGAAACTACCGATAACGTCACACTGTTGGACAGAGATTTGCTTGATTTTCGTGATAAAATCTCGAGTGGAAGTTATTATAAAGTCCGATTCAATATTCAGTCGATACGCCGAAAGCTTACAAACGCCGAAACTCAGCGGCAGAGCATCAACATAACAGACTGTTAACCGCCAAATGAGTTGCAATGGACAATGGATGAGCATATTTAAAGGATCTGGTGACCTTGAAAAAACTGGACTGAGAATCTTATTTCCAGACGCTTGGAGAACGAGGGAGGAATGTTTATCAGAAGCATGGTAGCTGGCGCAAAAGCTCAGGTTACTTCCGGTAGCGGCCGCGCAGAACACACCAGAGCGCCCGTCGGTCGGGTGGCTATCGTGCGGGGGGAAACCTCATGCTTGTAACATTATTGTAGAGCGCCATCTAGTTGTGTGGGGGCTTCTGCAAACAGTTATTACTAAGCGAGTTACTGGTTTGCACCAGGTCCGCTAGATATCACGATGTCGCGTCCCATCACATTGAATTGAAAATGGAAGTAAAATTATGAAAGTTTTGTAATGTTTCGTGGCTCTGTGAGGAAGCCGCGACTCCCCACGGCGCCGCGGCACACACTTTGGGAACCACTGTCTTAGGCTATATAAAAAGCAGCTGCTTTTTATCTTAAAGAAAAAGGTTTTCAGGAATGTTTTTCTATTTTAAATTAATGCATTTAGAGAGTGAACCATGTCATGATGCCATAGTTACATTTCTGAAAAACAGCAAGTAAGGCAAAAATGCCAGAATTAGATATATGGCTTACTCCATTAAAAATAATGGAAAATGATATGGTTGCATTTTTGGTTGTTATTTTTTGATGATTTTCTGCTTTTTTTGTTTTCATGCTAGTGTATATAAATATTTATTATACCTACTTGTATGAATATGTTAGTGTATTATATGCATGTTCAAATTTTAATTCTATTTGTACATGAGGATGAGTTGTCTTAACAAGTTGAGTTGAGGAATGGTTTCATGATGAAGGAAAATCTTTCGTTATAAAATATAAAAATAATGAAAAAATTATGGGATGGTATTTTTTTTTTGTTGTTGTTGTTGTAAAGTAGCTGTTTCTATAATAGAAAGATTTATTTCTTTATTCAAATTTACTGGGGCAAGGGCCACAATTAGTTGAAAAGTAGCAGAATATGATGTACAGAACTTAAAAAATTTCAAGACTGGTTTTTGAAAAATTTATACATATCTCTCAAATAATATTTTAGTGCCAGCCTAATTTAAATGATTAGCCATTATGTAACAATCAAACTCAGTTTTTTTTTGCTCTAAAGTAGGTAATGCAAGAATCCTTCAATGTTTTAGAACTTTTCTAACAGCTCCGCCAAAATACAGACTCCCGTGTTTACTTTTGACCTACGACAGCAATTAGCTAATAGGAGGCACATGTGGCACTTACAATGCCTATCTTTTCACACAACATTTGGGGAAATCATTCAACCGGGCTTGTGGCTTCTTGCCTTGTATTCCTTGTCCTCGCCCAAATTTTCACTCGATGCCTTAATGAAGGAAAGATTCCTGAGGATTGGAACACCGCTACAATGATCCTGCTACATAAGAAAGGTGACATTGAGGATCTCGGAAACTACAGACCTATCAGCCTCCTATCAGTAGTTTATAAAATCTTCACTAAAGTTCTTTCACACCGCTTGAAGGTAACACTGGACATGGCTCAACCGAGAGAACAAGCTGGATTCAGGAGTGGCTACAGCACAATAGATCATATCCACGTGGTGAGAGAACTAATTGAAAGAGCGAGGGAATATGAACTTCCATTGTGCATGGCTTTTATCGATTATGAAAAAGCCTTTGATTCGATGAAACCATCAGCAGTTACAATGGCTCTGAAAACCTGCGGTATTGAAGATGCATACATTAATATTATTAATAACATCTATGAAAATGCAAGTGCAAAGATTCGGCTGTTTGAAAATACAACACACGTAAAAATTGGAAAGGGAGTGAGACAAGGTGACACCATATCTCCGAAGCTCTTTAATGCCACATTGGAGGGTGTTTTTCAGTCACTGAGCTGGGAAAACAAGGGGATAAAGATTAATGGAGATTATCTAACCCACCTTCGTTTTGCTGATGACGTAGTCATTTTTGCAACTACCCCATCAGAGCTGCAGAGTATGATCCAGGAACTTGCTGACAAGAGTAAAGAAGTGGGATTAAAAATGAACTTTCAGAAGACAAAAGTGATGTTCAATGCTTTTACAAGAAATGAAGATTTATCGATTGATGGAGAAAAGCTGGAGATAACAGACACGTACGTTTATCTTGGACAGCAGATATCAAGTGAGGGTCACATTGATGAAGAAATTAATCGGCGTACAAAACTTGCCTGGAGAGCTTTTGGAAGAAACAGCATAATTTTCAAGAGCAATATGCCATTATGTCTTAAAAGAAAAGTGTTTGATCAATGCATCCTTCCAGTGCTTACGTATGATGCAGAGACGTGGACCTTAACTAAAAGAGACATACAAAGGCTGCAGACAACTCAAAGCAGCATGGAGAGGTGCATACTTGGTGTAACCAGGAGAGATAAGAAGAGGAACTCGTGGATCCGAAAAATGACAAGAGTGGAAGACATCATGATCAGAGTTAAACCCCTGAAATGGCAATGGGCTGGACATACTGCCAGAAGGACAGATCATCGATGGACAGCTGAAATTTTAGATTGGATTCCAAGGGACAGGAAAAGACCCAGAAGAAGACCACATGGGAGATGGGTGGATGAAATTCGAAAGTATGCAGGGGTGACATGGAGGAGACTGGCACAAGACAGACCGTTGTGGAGGAAACTTGGGGAGACCTTCGTCCAGCAGTGGATTGATAATGGTTGACAATGATGATGATGATGATGATTCCTTGTTAAGCGCACTACAACCGGATGTTTTGATTCGCGACATTCATTGTTTAATTTCTTTCACGGAGAAACCAGTTTCTCATGCTGGCACACCATAATGCATCACTTCTGTGAATTCAAGTAAGCTTTATTATGAAACTGATAGTTCTACATAGACAGCAATAAGCATAATAATGTATAAATAATTGGCGATTGAATTTGAACTGCTTGCTCTACTGAATTTCTTACTCGTCAACTAAAACTTTTTACTCGTCACAGATGAGCAGACGACTGAAGGTTGGCTCACACAGCGGATATACCAACCTTCAATCAATCGGAAAACTAGCTGGTGCCTGTGGTTCTATGGAAAGAATTGAAGGAAATCAGGGTGAACAGTTTTCCTGAGATGGGTTGTAATTTTAGGATTGAGACTGAAAAGAAGATCTTGCAGATGGAAGACACTTTGTTGTCTGTATTTATAGATGTGGATGGGCTTAAATGCATTAGTTGCTGTTTTTGAAGAAAAAGAAATCCTTGATCGGGAAAATTACTTGAAGAAATTCTGCATAAAAATATTGTAGACATCATAACCGGCCAAGTTGCCTCCAGCATTGCGGTGGAAATTTTCTTAACGGGAAATTTTTTTTTTAGAGAAATTAATTTCAGTCACAAAAACACACAATGTTGTGAGATCTTTCTGTACCAATGCTGAAAAGTAATCATTTTCTTTGTTTGAATAACTAAATTTAAACCCGAAATGTTCCACCAGAACTTCCCAGCCTTGCAAGCGGATGTGTCAATTAATTTCTTCTTTCCATTGATTTTAAGTGGTACTCTTGAAATTTCTTGTTCAATTTCAATTTCTGAAAAATTAAACTGCCTCATTCACTAATCATTTACATTATCATCAGTTTACTTCATTCTAGCTTTCAATTTAGAGTATACCATATGTTATTTTAGAACATAAACATATAAAACGAGCAAAACACACAGAGTCACGTACAGTAAAAGGTTCCTTTAGTGGTAGCTTTCGGTCATCCTACGACCTTGATCACCCACGATCAACTGGATGGGCTGGTTGCCAGAACTATAATTTGAAGTTGTAGTGTTTGAAATGTTGCCAAATTTTAAAAGAGAGATCCAAATAAATGGGATTTGGTGAGGGGTCTCTGAATTGCAGTTTTTGGTGAACAAAATTTTCAATGCTCTCTTGGAAATGCAGAGATGCCTTGTTGATGAATGGGGCAACTTTTTTGGTTTCTTTCCAAATGGGAACTGCAGGGGTGCCTTCAAGGGTTAGTGCATATAAAGCTGTCTTTGGAAGACCATTGGAAACATCTTTTTTGTGTTCACCAAGTCTTGTTTTGATGCTTCGGTATGTGCTTCCAATATACACTGAGAGACCAGAGGAAGTTGAAATGGGAATAGCATAAACTCCAGGGGTGTCCAAGAGTGAGACAGGATCCCTGTCTTTAAGCAGGCACATTATTGCAGAAGGGTTTGGTTTCACTGTGAGAGTGTAGCCCATAGTTTTGAAAAGTTTACACATCTTATGAGAGAAAGATCCATGGAAAGGGATGGAACCAATGAATGGTGGTTTTCCCATTATTATTGGTAAGAGAGCAGACAGATTTTTGAAGTGGGAATTTTGGAGGAATTTTTGAATTGTAGAAGGCGGGAACTGATGGGCTTCGGCAATTTCCTTTATGGTGTCAGTTTCTTCATTGAAGGAAGATTCAGTGTTGCAGACAATCCTGGCACGATTGACATAAGTTTCAAAGGCTGCAAATTTGTGAGCAGTTGGGGAGTGGGATGAAAATGGGATTATGTTTGCTATTGCAGAGGGTTTTCTGTAGACAGATCTGTTGAGATGATTCCCTTGCCTTGCCAGGTGGACATCCAAAAAGTCAATGCCTTGCTGTGATTCTTCATTGATGGTGAATTTTATTGATGGGAACTGTAGGGAAATCTTTTCAAGAAGAGATTCAAGGTCAGTTCTATTTTATGGCCAAATTATAAAAATATCGTCAACATATCAAAGCCAAATGGAAGGTTGTAGATTGTGTTCCATGACTATGTTTTTTTTTTCGATACGTTGCATGAAAACTTCGGCCAGAAGTGGAGAGAGAGTTGAACCCATCGGAAGTCCTTCTTGCTGACAGTAGTATTTGTTGTTGAACTTGAAACAATTAAGATCTCTCAGAGTTCGAAGGCAGTCATACAGTTCTTTTGTTAGTGGGCCAGTGAGTGATTGGTTTTCTTTTAGCAATTATACTAGCAGCATATGAGAGTGGAAAAGAGGGACTGAAGGGAAAAGAGAGTCTACATCCAGAGTGAACATTTTGTAAGAGGGTTCAATGTTAGGAGGGAGTTTCTAATGAACTCTTTAGTGGAGAAAATTGACGAAGGATGGCTGGAGGTGAGATGTTTACATTTTTCGACAATCCTCCTTTCAAGGTTGTGGGTGGAAGAGAAAGTATATTCCACGAGAAGTCGAAGAGGGAAACCAGTGTTATGAAGTTTAATCTGGAAGAATAAGTGTGGAGTTCGGAAATATGGTGGTGGTGTAAAATCTCCAAGAAAGGTCTTTAGATTGGGTTTCTTGTTGAGTCTTTCAACTGCAGTTTTAAGTTTGGGGGTGGTATCAGATTTTAGAACCTTACAATTTGAAGTTGATAGGAATGATTCAGCTTTTTCATTGAGAACAGTTTTGGAGATAATGACAAGGCAGCCAGTTTTATCAGCTTTACAGATCGCAAGATTCTTTTCATTCATTAGATTGCTGATTTCTTTGAGGAATGAGGAAGAATACTGCAGGGGTTTCTTTTCCACTTTTTCCAGACAGAGTGCTGCCTTGGCACGGAGGATTGGTTGAGCTTAACCACCATTCATTGGTTCCATCCCTTTCCATGGATCTTTCTCTTATAAGATGTGTAAACTTTTCGAAACTATGAGCTACACTCTCACAGTGAAACCAAACCCTTCTGCAATAATATGCCTGCTTAAAGACAGGGATCCTGTCTCACCCTTGGACACCCCTGGAGTTTATGCTATTCCCATTTCAACTTCCTCTGGTCTCTCAGTGTATATTTGAAGCACATACCGCAGCATCAAAACAAGACTTGTGAACACAAAAAAGATGTTTCCACTGGTCTTCCAAAGACAGCTTTATCTGCACTAACCCTTGAAGGCACCTCTGCAGTTCCCATTTGGAAAGAAACCAAAAACGTTGTCCCAATCATCAGCAAGGCATCTCTGCATTTCCAAGAGAGCATTGAAATTTTGTTCACCAAAAACTGCAATTCAGAGACCTCTCACCAAATCCCATTTATTTGGATCTCTCTTCTAAAATCTGGCAACATTTCAAACATTACAACTTCAAATAATAGTTCTGGCAACCAGCCCATCCAGTCGATCGCGGGTGATCAAGGTCATAGGATGACCGAAAGCTACCGCTAAACGAACCTTTTACTGTACATGACTCTGTGTGTTTTGCTTGTTTTATATGTTTATGTGTTATTGTCGCATGAAGCCTGAGTTTTAAACCGTATTTTAGAACATGGCAATGATTGAAAGTTTTCCTTTTAGTATGTGGCACATGACTGACAATTTAGATTGCTAATGAAAGTAATCAATATTTCATGCGATTTTGCATCCAACAGATTATTCATATTTATGATGTTGTTATCCATGTCGTGTAAGTACTTTGCATTTCTGTGTGTGAAGGAAAGAGAGAGAATGTGAACAGATGAGCCCTCTGCTGTCTTGATGAATCTGCATTGTGCCTGACTTTCATTGCAATGAAGAGAGAAAGTAATGGATTATATGCAGGCAATACTTTTCTTGCAGTTTTTCTTCCAGTATATAAGAAACATACTAGTAGTGCTAATTCTGTTACTTAAAATTGTTACAAGGCTTTTCTGACTAATAAAAAAGTGTTCCCAAATAAGTATTTCAAACCAGATATTTCTATTATTTTACCAAGTGACACAGTAAATGCATCTTTATATGCAGCTCAAACTCATCATTATTTAAAAAAAAAAAAAAAAACTTAAGTAATTGTTTTTGCTGTTCATTTACATTTCATGATTTTTATAAGTCACAGCTTAAAATTTTAGTATCCTAAGTATGTTAAGTAGTTGTATGTTATTTAATATACTTGTATGTTACTAACCTCTCTATAAAAAGTATACTACTTAAACTAGAACATATATTGCTTTTATTAACTCTTGTATCACTAATAAAATTTGTTTTAGGAAAATGTAGTTTGTTATAATTGGTTTATTCTGTGCATGATAAATGCAAAACTTTTTGCTAGGATTATGTGTGTGTGTGTTTGTGTGTGTGTGTGTGTGTGTGTGTGTGTGTGTGTGTGCACTTGAGGGTATGTGTCAGCAAGACTTCATATAATCTGCAAGTTGTGAAATTAAGAAAAAACATTGCTGTATAATCAATACCTGTGATGTTGATCCTGAACCATAATCTAATACACCAAAGTCGCAATTCACTGGATGCCCCAGCAGTCAAAAGAAAGAGAAAAATGATCTTGTTAGAAAAAAACAAAAAAACAAAAACTGCAATTTTAGATGATATTCTATTGCTTTCAAGTGAATAAAGAGCAAAATTTAAGTTTTTTTCTGAATGACCACAGTTCCATAGTACACTGCCGGACAATTGCTAAGGACGGATGACAATAGCAACGCTAGCAACCATAAAATGGAAGGCAGGAAAATGTGGAAATTAACATAAGTGCGGGATACAGTAAGACGTGTTGTGCGTATGCAAATTTTGGATTGCCGAACTTCTTCGTGACGTCATAGCGCTGATAAGAGATATAAAGGATTTGACGCGTATTGACCGTTGTTGTTCAAACGCGAAGTTGAAAGGGAAAGAATCAATTGACGAACTTGCAATTTTCAGTATGCCTTCCCGACATCACCTAGATGATTTTACGCGTGGCCGTATTATTGGCAAGATTGAAGAAGGGCGAAAAATAACAGATGTTGCCAGGGAGTTCGACGTCAGCCACAGTGTTGTTTCAAGGCTTTGGAAATTATTTCAAACAAATGGAGACTGTAGCAAACGTCACGGGGGAGGTCGTGTTCGCAGTACGACACCTGCAGAAGATCGGTACATAGTGCTATCAATAAAATGACACCGACGCAGCACAGCTAGTGAGGTAGCAAATCAGTTTATGGCTGCTACTGGCAAGCGGATCTCCCGAAAAACTGTCGCCAGACGTTTGCATGAAGGAGGACTATACGCCCGCCGTCCTGTTGTGTGCATCCCATTGTCCAGACGTCACCATACCGCCCGTTTGCAATGGTGCCATCAACATCGCAATTGGACTGATAACGACTGGTCTGCTGTCCTCTTCTCAGATGAGAGTAGATACAGTCTATCGTCTGATTGTCGACGACAACTGATCTGGCGTGATAGTGGTACTGCATATTGTCCAGCAAACATACAGGAAAGGGACCGATATCCGACATGTAGTGCCATGGTATGGGCTGGCATCATGATCAATGGCCGTACGTCCCTCTATGTGCTTCCAACTGGGACTATGACTGGCCAACGATACATTAATGATGTTCTGCTACCTCATGTTCGCATGTTCCGTGGTGCTGTCGGTGATAGATTCATTTTCATGGACGACAACGCAACATGTCATCGAACAGTCGCTGTCCAGGAGTGTCTTTAGAGCGAGGATATTCAACGCCTTGTATGGCCAGCACGTTCTCCAGATCTGAATCCCATTGAAAATGTGTGGGATGCTTTGGGGAGGAGTCTTTCTGGTCGCCAATGCCCTCCAATAAACAAGGACACCCTCATCCGTGCACTGACAGAGGAATGGGATAAATTACCCCCAACAGCTGCTTGATAATGTTGTGCAAAGCATGACACGACGTGTGGAATCTTGCATCGCCCTCCATGGTGGTCATATCCTGTATTGACATCTTACGCCGGAACGCCTGCTGTCGGTAATTGCATTTTTTTCACGTTTACGTATTCTGCACAAAATGGCCTGTTTGTCCCTTGAACACGTTCCAAAGCCTTCTGGATTTCAGAGCACAATAAATTGTCTTTCTTGTAATGTCCTGGCATTCTGACATTATTTTATTTCACTTGGCATCCAATCACACTTACTTTTTTATGCGCTATATAGCCGTTTATCATCCGTCCTTAGCAATTGTCCAGCAGTGTATGTAGTTTCACTGTTAAATTAGCACCCACCAACAAACATGTGTAATACTGAGCTTCCCACAGCAAACGATTGTCCACAAAAGCAAATAATACTGCCTTTGTTGCATCACAGTTTCTGTCAAAATGCATGTAAGTAAAAAAAAATAAAAAAAATTCCAACTCTTTGTGGATCTCTATGCTCTATGTTTGTATTGTATAAGTTTCCTGTTGTTAATGCATTTATGGTAATTTTCTAAAAATATAACCTCTCCTGACAAATACAACAGATTTCTTAAAAATTGAACTGCCTGAAAAACATTATTTCTTTTTTAAAATGGTGTATAATCTGTAGAACCTAAATTTATAACTTTTTAACAGATGATTTACTAACAAAAAATATGGTAACAAAAACTCAAGATGTGTTTGGCATCACCGTATTTGCTATATATTATTTCCCAAAGACCAGTTGTTATAATTTAAAAAACATTTTTTTACTTGATATTTATGGCTTTTAATCCACATTGATTTCATAAGGAGAAAAGGTTGTACATACTATGTTAAATTATAATAAATAATTATATTTTTTTATCCTTTTCATTTTCCCAGATATTTGATGATGCAGTAGTTCTAAGAGACAAAGAGCCTGGTACTTTGGCTGCATTGCTTCGACTCCAAGAACTTGTAATTATGTTTTCCTTTTCATATTTTGTGCATGTTAGTTCAGAATAAAATGAGTTGATAAAGCAAAATAGATATGGTAATATATAAAAAGTTTTTAATTGTTGAAATTTTAAGAAAACAGTTTTCTTTTGAAGCATAGGAATTGTTCAAAAAAAAAAAAAAAAAGTATTTGGTCCTTTATTTTATGAAACTTGCACTTCTCTGAAGTTTTATACTGTGGTATTCTTATTTTCTTGAATGATTTACATGTTTTAACATTGCTGTTACATGTCTATAACATGCCAAATACAATGTTGAACATATCTTTCAAGCCTCTGGCATTACACTGAATGATCACTGAATTATGACCATCCCTTTCAAAGGTGGTTGTGGCCCACTGACCACATGATTTCCAAGAGGGCGTGATTAATCTACCAATGTAGCATATACATACCTGCCAACTCTTCTGGATTTTCCGGAAGTTTTCCGATTTTTTATACACTCTTCCGGTTTTCTGGCCAGAAGAACTTTTCTTCCGGATTTTAAAAATTTTCTGTATTTCTTGCTAAAAATATCAGTATAAATAAAATATATAACAGAGATGGGAATTCTGTGCCATTGTGCACCAGAACGCCCGTGCCCCGTCGCCATCATTGGGACTTCGGCACAGTAAATTCTCCATGCACAACATTCCGCTTGACGGTGGGAAGAAAGATTCAGAGACTGAAGTACTGCAGATTTCACATAGTTACTGTGGAAATCGTTGGTCCTCTACGGACGACGGGAAACATCGAGTATGCTACGGAAATCGTCTGTCCACTACAGATGACGGAAAACATAAGTATGCTATGGAAATGGTTGACCTGCTACGGACGACAGGAAACATCGAGTATGTTATGATAATCGTTGCTCCTCTACGGATGACATAAAACGTCAAGTGTGCTATGGAAATTGTCGGTCTGCTGCAGATGACAGAAAACATCAAGTATGCTACGGAAATCATCTGTCCACTATGGACGACGGAAAACATCGAATATGCTATGGAAATCGCCGATCCGCTACAGACGACGGAAAACATCAAGTATGCTCATGGAAATCGGCGGTCCGCTGCGTACGACAGAAAAGATCTAGTATGCTTATGGAAATCGAAAATCTCAGTAAAATAACACTATTAAAAAAACATCTGTGTGAAGTTTATTTTCATGTTTTCAAAATCCTAATGCTTGTTAATGGGTTCTAAAGACCACAGTGAACTACTCCCAGTCTGTGTAGGCACTTATTACATTTACTGCAGGTTTCCTATTGGTGTTTGAGGAAAACTAGAAAAAGATAAAATGTTATCTACACTTAGTGTTTCTCAATTTCAGAAGCATGTCTGTGATAACGTTAAATAAAGCAGAACAAAACAGTATAGGTTTGAAGGGGGGGGGTGAAATTCTGCATAGGTATCCAAAAGGATAAATTTTTTTCTTGCTGACTTGTATGGTGGAGTGTTTCAAAATTTCGTAAATTATATGTAATGGACTTCTTTATTAATCTTTCCCTTGTTTTGTTGAAGTGCATATAAAAATTTGTGTGTAGCTATTGCAAAACAAGATGTACAGTTATTAGCTCGCTGTGGGCATTTTATATTTCATTTCATTTATTTCGTTATGGGGTTACATTTGACCTTGTTACATTTCAAAATTAATTTTATAACATATAGTATTAAGAAAAACAGCATATATAATATGAATACTTATGTACAAGGTAACCACAGGACAGGAAATTGAGTAAAAGGCTATATATACAGGGTGTCCGAGAATTACGGGACACATTACAAAATTATATAAAACAAAACATTAAACAGATGGAAAGAAACTGACTGTACTAACTTACAATGTAACTACACAAGTTAATAAATTTCGATGTGAGATCCCTTGGTTGCTCGTAGTACGTCCAAGTGATACTCGATTTCATGCCATGTATTGGAAAGCATCTGAGGAATTATGGAATTAATAGTAGCTGTGATGCGCTGCTTTATTTCCTGCAAATCAGTACAAGGCATCTGATACATACTTGCCAACTTTTACGGATTATCAGTAAAATTTACAGATTTCTGCTTGATTTAACTGATTTACGGATACAGGTCTTTTTGTACGGATTTTTCAATATTTCGATTGCTTAATCGAAATATTTCACCCCCGCAACCATCCACTTAGATTTTCTACCGGACCTTACGAGCTGTGTGTCACGCAATGATGTCTTCTTTGACTCGTTGGCTTCATGACGTCGTACGGTAGCTCTCCCTCCTCGGGAGTGCTCAAGTGACATGCTGAGTGCAGACACTAGACGCATGTGCAGAGTCTTTGCGATGGTGGCCGTTCCATTTTATATTTCCATGGCCCGACTTAATCGAGCAAGTGGTAACGCTGATCGAGCGGCCGTGGTATTTCAATCCTTGTAGACGCTAGTTCATCATAGCAGTTGATTGGTCTCCTCTTGGTAGTGAAATCACAGCCAATGAAAGAGAAGGGTAAAATCTGCATTGCACAGTGTTCAGCAATGTTGTTGTAGCAGCAAAAGAATACTTTCTTATGTGGGTTGTTTTTAGTGTGTGGTGGTGTTTCTTTGTTGTAGAGTTGAATTACCTGGAGGAGCGAGTTGTTAGTTTAGCTTTTATGCAAATCTATAAAGATAAGTACTAAGATTATACCATTTCAAAGTTATTTTCAAACTTTTAAGGAAGCATACACCGCAAAGTTTCAGTGTATCAGGAAATCTAATAAAAGAGTAAAATTTGCATTTTGCGACATTTGCCGAAGCGATTTTAACATTGTCCATGGAGGCAGAAACAATATTTTTCATCATGTAAATGGTCCCAAACACAAAGGTAATGGGAAGTGTACTGAGAGTAAAAAAAATTCTCCAAACTGACTACGTTTTTTAAAACATTGGATAATAGTCAAAGAAATGTAACCCCTGCCGAATTGTTGTTTACGTCTTTTTTTATGCAACACAACGTGCCATTCAGTGCTGCCAGCCATGCTGGCCCACCACTTTTTCGGCAGATGTTTCCAAAAGATGAAACTGCCAAACGTTATGGCTGTGGCAAGACCCAAACAACAGCAATTGCCCATAAAATGGCTTTAGATCGAACTTCCGCTGTTGTGAAACTTTTACGAGAAGGGCTATTTTCTACAGCATGTGATGGAAGTCATGAAAGTGATTACAATATTATACAGTGTTAGAATTAGAAATAAATCTTTTATTGGCCCAGCAGACTACTAGAATTTGCAAACCACTGGTCCGTAAGATAAAATAATAATCAAAAATCTTAAAGACATTTACACTATATGTAGAAAATAATATATCACTTCAATAGTGTTCAGCAATGTTGTTCAGCAATCTCCAATATTTGTTTTCAAACCTCTCATTAATTTGCAGCCTAAAAAGAAAACCATACAGCAAGCTAAAAGAAATAAAAATTAATTTGTTGGCATTTGACAGACAAATTAGAAGAAAAAACAAACTTACTAGCCATCCGGGCCGGTAAAATCAATAGTTCAGAGGTCCGACAGAAGTTTTCTGGCCAATGGCCAGCGGACCACTGCGTATTTCAAACACTGTTATATAATCCTGATATACAAGGTGAAGATTAAAAGGTATGTAACATACAGTTTTGAATACAATGTGTAGGTACTCTTAAAGTGAATATTTCCTTTTTACAGGAAATGTTTAGTTTGGTATTGAAACACCACAGGTTTGCAAGGCTAACATTGAACAAAATTAAGATTTTACTTTATGGTTTTTTAAATTATTATTTTAAACACAGATAATACTAGTTTAGTTATTGTGGCATATGCAGATATTTTTACTGCATATTTATTAATATAATTATGTTTTGTGGTAAATCACGTTCACACAAAAGTTTTACTGATGCACATTTTCCAAAGTTGGCAAGTATGCTGATAGACATGATCCTTCACATAACCCCACATGAAATAATCCAATGGAGTTAGATCTGGAGAGCAAGGAGGCCATGGAATGGGACCACCACGCCCAATCCATCTTTGGGGAAATGCTCATTTAGGCACTTACGTACACACGTTGACCAATGCGGAGGCATACCGTCTTGTTGGAAAATGACCTCATATCTTTTGATCTGAGGTATAACGAAATTTTCTAGCATATCCAAGTAAATGTCACCATTTATGGTTTTTTTTTTTTTTTTTTTTCAGAATAAGAAAGGGCCAATCACTTCTTTTTTTGATAGGGCACACCACACATTAACATAAAAATCACGTCCTAGTTCAATAGCAGCATGAGGCAGTTCACTGCCCCATATCCTACAGTTGTGACGATTCACAATACCCGATACATGAAATGTGGATTCATCACTAAAAATTACAGCACTGAGAAAGTTTTTGTCGTTTTCCACTCGATTCATCATATCCACAGCGAAATCGTATTGCAGAGTGTGATCATTTACATGCATCTTTTGCACTATTTGAATTTTATAAACATGAAACTTTAATTTCTTGTGCAAGATATCGTGAACTGTTGATTTCGGAATGCACAGTTCTCTGCTTGCTTTACGAACGGATTTCCTGGGGCTTCGTCGGAAACTTTCATTAACTTGGTCAACCATCTCACCGCTGATGCTAGGACTACCAGCTCCTCTACAATGTTCCATTGCCAGTTTCTTTAAACTGTTTCAACCACTGCTTAATTGAATTTGTTGGCGGAGGATTACAACCATACTCTAAACGGTACTGTCTTTTAAATTTAATGACAAACTTTAATTCCGCAAGCCATAACACACACACACCGCCTTCTGCTGTACGGATGGCATGATTACTGATTGCGCATTTCTCATACGTTCCTCATCAGGCCACACCTAGCGCCATCTATCGGATTCTGGGAATAACAATTCTGTAAAACAGAAATATAGAAACCATGTTAGTAATACGTGACATAGAAAAATAGACAACGCTCATTTTTTTTTTTTTACATAATTTTGTAATGTGTCCAATAACCCTCTATATAGCCTGAGTGAATCCCAATTCCCCTAAAGTGTGTAGTCAAGCCAAATGTCCTGTACATATAAAATTTACGCATATGTGGTCTGATTAATAAATTTTACCATAGAATTTTATATTTTAGTTTATTAGCAAATATTTTTAGTTGATTTTGAAAATAATTATAATTATTAATATGTGTAAATTGATGACAAGATAGGTTATTCCATAACATCAATCCCTGGTAATCAATAAATCTTTTTTCGGTTAAAGTGTTAAGCATTGGTAACAAAAATGCATTTCTGTCTCTTGTTTGAAAATCGTAATCCCCAGTGTTCAGCTGAATTAAATGTTGATACCTATTCTCTTTTATTCTTTTATTCATGAATCCTAATAATCTAAATGTGTAACAGACTGATGTCAGAAAAATCTTCTTGATTATTATGCAATCTTCTGGATTTTTTTGGCAATCTTCTGGTTTTTCATTAAATTTATTTGGCAGCTATGCATATATAAGGCATGCATAGAGCAGTAAGTAGTAAATTTTGGAGCTTGATGGGTAACATAAGGATTTATTGGACTTTGAGGAAGGACAGATTGCGGGAGCTTGAATGCCTCGATTTCTCAAATGTCTAAACTGGTGGGTTGTTTGTGAATTGTCATAGTTTAAATTTATTAGGACTGGCATGAAAATGGTCATACAACAACCCTGAGCAAAAGGTTGATGTGAGAACTGAGCATCGGGTATGACAACTCGTACAGACCAACAGACACAGCACGATTCAACAGTTGACTACCCAATACAACAGAGGTCAACCCGGTAAATTATCTGTCGTGACCATGCATTGCACGCTTACACATATGGGCTATGACAGCAGGTGATCCCAACAACATCCTCTCCAAACCACAATTCCTTTGTGCAAAAAACTCACATGGTGCAAAGATCATGCAAGCTGGACGTTGGATGACTGGCAAAAAAGTGTGCTGGTCTGACGAGTTGCATTTTTTACTCCACTCCATGGGGGTCATGTATATGTTTGGCGCAAACAACATGAAGCAGTTGTATGGTGTGGGACATGTTTACCTGGCAGAAACGTGGGTGCATGTGGAACAATGTATGACGATGCCCACTGTCTTGAATTGCTTTCTGACTCTGTACACACAACAATGTTGTACTTTTTCCCAAATGGTGACAATGTCTTTTAAGCTGACAATGTGCCAAGCCACAGCTCCAATGTTGTGCAGGAATGGTTTGAGGAACATAGTTCAGACTTCCATCATATTGATGGGCCTCCAAAATTCTCATGATATCGATCCCATGAAGCACTTGTGAGACACTGTAGAACATCATATCGGGCATTTGAATACACCAATCACCTCCATGCCTGCATTGAAGGCCACATTACACACAGCTTGGTTGGCCATACCTCCAAACTGCTTCTGTCATCTGTCATTTTATTGAATCGATGCCACATTAGATAGTTATTGTACTGAGGGCAAAAGGAGGACCTACGAAGTATTAGGTAGGTGGTCATAATTCAGTGATCACTCAGTACTAGTCTCATCAGAACAACATCATTCTGGTTTTCTCTTCAGACAAAACTGACCTGCTTCTCACTGTAGTATAAAATTTTGCAATTTTACTCAATCCAGCATACATAAGTGCAAGACATTTGTACAGATGTTTCTTAAAATTGATGTGAATGGTACCAATGGGATATTTCAGATAATTTCTCCAGGTTCATATGTATATTTATTAATTATTGAAAGAGTAGATGAATATGAATTCTCACTATGTATGGCTTTTATTGATTATGAAAAGGATTTTGATTCCATGAAACCATCAGCAGTTATAAAGTATTTGGAATCCTGCAGTACTGAAGATGCATATGTTAATATCATCAATAACATTACGAAAATGCAAGTGAAAAGGTTCAACTGTTCAAGGGCACAGCACAAAAATGGGGGGTGAGACAAGGTGACACCATATCTTTCCCAAGTTCTTCAACACCACATTGCAGAATGTTTTTAAATCACTGAACACAGAAGACAAGGGAATAAACATCAATGGAAATTATTTAACTTACCTTCTCATTTTACTGACGAGATAGTAATTTTTTTAAGTTTTCCCTCAGAGCTGCAGATAATGATCCAGGAACTTGGGGACAAGAGTAAAGAAGCGGAACTGAAAGTGAACTTATGGAAAGCAAAATTAATTTACAATGCTTTTACAAGAACTGAAGATTTTAAGGTAGATGGGGAAAATCTAGAAGCAAGTGATGTCTGTATTTTCCTTGGGCAACAGATATCAAAGGAGGGCCTCATCAAAGAAGAAATTAATAGGCATACAAAGCTTGCCTCTGGAAGATACAGTACAGTTTTCAAGGACAGTTTACCATTATGTCTTAAAAAAGTGTTTAATAAATGTATCCTTTTCCAGTTTGTACTTATGGATCAGAGACATACATTTCAACTAAAAAAGACATTCAGTGGCTACAGACAACTCAAAAAAAGCTTGGGGAGATAGGTTAAATAATTTCCATTAGTGTAACCAAGAATGTAGGGAAAGGGACTCATGGATCAAGAAAATGACAAGAGTTGGTGATATCTTGTTTAAAACAGAGACTCTTGGGTGGCAATAAGCTGGACATATTGCTAGAAGAACTGACCATCATTGGATAAATGAAATACTAGACTGAATATGAAGGGACAAAAAAAGATCCAGAAGAAGACTGCATGAGAGATTGGTGGATAAAATTTGAAAGCTTTCTGGGGTCATACAGAAAGGATTGTCCACACACACAAAACAGAGTTGTAGAAAAGACTTGGGGAGGCTTTCATCCAGCAGTGGATTGATACTAGTTGACAACAATAATGATAGCATCATTAGAATCACCATCAACCATTCTCAATTCACAGCAGAATGAAGGTTTATTCAAGTCACTTCCACAACTCTCTCAATCTCTTCCATGCCATTCTGGCATTCTTTGAATTCCATCTGCCCATCTCTTTTGTGGTCTTCACACATATATTAATTGACAAATATTGGTCACTTCCCAGAAATTTTAGTTATTTGATATGTTAAAAAAAATAACGAATATTATCTTTATTTGTCGAAGCTGCAAAAAACAGAATTACAGAAATTCACAAAACAATTTAATGCAGTTTGTCCAGACATTGAACTTACTATAGAAATAGAAGGTAATGGTACTTTACCATATGATATTCTACTTATTAAAAAAATAATAGTTTCAATTATAAAGTTTACCAAAAACCTTTGTACATCCCAATTCTGATACCTAGTAACTCCAATCACATCCTTGCAGCACAGACATAAATAGTGTTAAAACATTAATGAATCATGCTCTGATTCATTTTTCAAGTAATAAGTTTAAAGATATTGAACTCAAATATTTAAAAATATTCCATAATCTTAGTTACAAACCATACATAATAGTGAAGTGAAAAAAAAAAAATAGGAAATAAAAATAATAGAAAAATACATACAATATGTTGGATCTTTTCCTTACATAAAAGCTTAACCTACAAAATTACCAAAAATGAGTATAAAATATGATTTACAATTTGATCATTATATTAATTCCGTTAAAGATATTTTAATAGGTAATAGAGAAAAGAAAATGTTAGAATCAGTAGGTGTATACCAAATCCCAATTAGAAATAATGACCCTCAGATGTCATATTGGCAGTAAAAAAAAACAAGTTAATGCTGACCAGATGGTGGAATGAAAATATCAAAAGATTAGTTAGGGGAACTGCTTTAAGAAAGCTTGATTTTTCTCTGAATAAAACATTAAGTGTTATAAAATGAAAAAAGAAAGCATTTTGCCAAAAGTACATCAGATGTTAAGAATAATGTTATTCACAGGGAACTTGAAGTTCCACTCCATCAGGGACTTTGCTACACCACATATATTTATGACTTATGTTGTATAATGTTTTTTGATTTTTACATGAACTACACAATATTGGAATTTTTTCTTATGCAAGTTTTCAAACTGAGTTTCTTGATGCAGATTCTTTTAAATCCTGATCGAGATTACAATAACTTCATTGGCACTTATACTGGGAGCACTATTTTGAGTGGAAGGTACTTTTTCTTAAAAGCATTCGAATTGATCATTGCCACATTTCTAGATGTATTAAAAATTCTAGTGCAAATTTTGCAAATGCAAATATTTGTCTTTATATTTATCTTAACTCCCACACTCACCAACCCGCTTGGCCAGCATGGTGAGTTATGGCCAAACCCCTCCAAAATGATTCCACAACTTAAATCTTGGCCCTCAGTCTCCGGCAGCTGGAATGTACCTGGCCAAGGCAGCGGCCAGTGCGACATGAAGGCAGAGGGTGCTAAGAATCCCCGGAGGACCGGACTAGGCTGCCATCTGATGCTGATCTTGGCTACGTATAATGGACACTCCCTATCTTCTGATTCAAGGCTACTTGAATTGGAAGAGGAACTACAAAGGATCAAGTGGGACATCGTCGGGCTAAGTGAGGTTAGGAGAAAAGGAGATCTCATTGAACTGAAAAGTGGACATATCTTCTACTATCGTGGGACAGATACTGGCAGAACTAGTATTGTTGGATTTATAATAAACAAGAAACTGAAGGATAAAGTTGTAGAAGTTGAAAGTTCCTCTGACAGAGCTGCACGACTCGTTATCCAACTCTCGAGAAGATACCAAGCCCAGATTATTCAAGCTTATGCACCCACCACAAGTCATCCTGAAGAAGAAATTGAAGAATTTTATGAGGAAATTTGTCATCTAAATAATAAAGGTAAGCAGCACTTGAAGATAATTATAGGAGATTTCAATGCAAAAATAGGGCAACGGCAACAGAATGAAACTTCAGTAGGTAAATTCGGTCACAGCAACAGAAACCAGCGTGGAAATACTCTCGTTGAGTTTGCAGAGGCAGAAGGGTTTTTCATCTTGAACTCCTTTTTCAAGAAAAAGCCACACAGGAAATGGACATGGAGACATCCAAATGGGACAACAAGTGAAATTGATTTTATTATCTGTAACAAAAAATTTGTCATAGAAGACTGCAGTGTGTTAAACAAGTTCAACACAGGTAGTGACCATAGATTGGTGAGATGTAAGATGCACCTCAACACTAAACTTCAACTTGGCAAGCTCATAAGACAAACAAACTGTATTGACATAACCAACCTTAAAAAACACCATAATACCTTCAAGTTGGAACTGAAGAACAGATTATCTGCTTTAGAAGGCCTAACACCGGAAGGAGTGGATATTTCTGAAGTTAACAGAAAAGTAACCAAAGCTCTTATGGAAAAAGCAACAAAATTAGCTGGGTCTAAGAACAAGTTGCATGTAAACAAATTACCTGGAAAAACCAAAATGTTGATGCAAAAAAGAAGAGGGATGAGGACAACTAAAGAAGATGGGACTTCCAAAGTGGAATATATAGAGCTATGCAAAGACAGTAAGAAAAAGTATCACTGAAGACGTAAGAAAATTCAACTGTGAACTAGTGAGGAAAACAATTGAAAACAACCAAAGCCTAAAGATAGCAAAGGGACATCTCAGTAAGGGAAGAAAACAGATTATGGCACTGAGAAAAGAAGATGGTTCTGTAACAAGAAATAGAGGCGAAATTTTGACAAGAGTGAAAGATTTCTACTCCAAATTATATGAAAGGCATGATACATGTACGCCAGACATCATGAAAGGTACCAGTACTAGAGTTCCTCCAGTCCTCCCAGCAGAAGTTGCACATGCAATCAAGAACATGAAGCGGGGAAAAGCTCCAGGAGAAGATGGAATTACTGTAGACATCATACAAGAAGCAAGTGGAGAAATCGAAACAGTGCTCGCCCAAATTTTCACTCGATGCCTTAATGAAGGGAAGATTCCTGAGGATTGGAACACCGCTACAATGATCCTGCTACATAAAAAAGGCGACATTGAGGATCTCGGGAACTACAGACCCATCAGCCTCCTATCAGTGGTTTATGAAATCTTCACTAAAGTTCTTTCACACTGCTTGAAGGTAACACTGGACATGGCTCAACCGAGAGAACAAGCTGGATTCAGGAGTGGCTACAGCACAATAGATCATATCCACGTACTGAGAGAACTAATTGAAAGAGCGAGGGAATATGAACTTCCATTGTGCATGGCTTTTATCGATTATGAAAAAGCCTTTGATTCCGTGAAACCATCAGCAGTTACAATGGCTCTGAAATCTTGCGGTCTTGAAGATGCATACATTAATATTATTAATAACATCTATGAAAATGCAAGTGCAAAGATTCGGCTGTTTGAAAATACAACACACATAAAAATTGGAAAGGGAGTGAGACAAGGTGACACCATATCTCTGAAGCTCTTCAATGCTACATTGGAGAGTGTCTGTCAGTCGCTGAGCTGGGAAAACAAGGGGATAAAGATTAATGGAGATTATCTAACCCACCTTCGTTTTGCTGATGGCGTAGTCATTTTTGCAACTACTCCATCAGAGCTGCAGAGTATGATCCAGGAACTTGCTGACAATAGTAAAGAATTGGGATTAAAAATGAACTTTCAGAAGACAAAAGTGATGTTCAATGCTTTTACAAGAAATGAAGATTTATCGATTGATGGAGAAAAGCTGGAGATAACAGGCACGTACGTTTATCTTGGACAGCAGATATCAGTGATGGTCACATTGATGAAGAAATTAATCGGCGTATAAAACTTGCCTGGAGATCTTTTGGAAGAAACAGCATAATTTTCAAGAGCAATATGCCATTGTGTCTTAAAAGAAAAGTGTTTGATCAATGCATCCTTCCAGTGCTTACGTATGGTGCAGAGACATGGACCTTAACTAAAAGAGACGTACAAAGGCTGCAGACAACTCAAAGAAGCATGGAGAGGTGCATGCTTGGTGTAACCAGGAGAGATAAGAAGAGGAACTCGTGGATCCGAAAAATGACAAGAGTGGAAGACATCATGATCAGAGTTAAATCCCTGAAATGGCAATGGGCTGGACATACTGCCAGAAGGACAGATCATCGATGGACAGCCGAAATTTTAGATTGGATTCCAAGGGACAGGAAAAGATCCAGAAGAAGACCACATGGGAGATGGGTGGATGAAATTCGAAAGTATGCAGGAGTGACATGGAGGAGACTGGCACAAGACAGACCGTTGTGGAGGAAACTTGGGGAGACCTTCGTCCAGCAGTGGATTGATAATGGTTGATGATGATGATGATTTATCTTAAATGTCTGTTGTCTAATCAGGCCTCCTTCATGCTAAATGTATTCTGGGAGTTGTATGTTGAGGTAGAGTTTAGGGTGGGTAGAATGCTTCACCGTTCAACCAAGAAATCAATTGAAAATATGTGGGTGTTTTAGTGCTAACATATTTGCATGCTGCAGTATAGGTATGTTACCACACACACTCACTGACATATGTAAACATACAAGCACCACCCACTTGATATTTCAGCTTTTTCTACTGATTCTGAAGTGGGTGAGGAAAAACAGTTTAGTGATACCAGTGGAAACTAGCCTTTCAGTATTACTACATTGTATATTATTGTCTGGTTTCTGTGTTTTTATATATGTGTGTGTTTTCACACATCATTATCAGCCATTCTCAATCTACTGCTCGGTGGTTTCTCCATATAAAAACAAAAACAGTGATACACACATGCCCAGAACAAAACAGAAATACACAATCTAGGATTACTGAAGGGCCACTTTTCTTTTATATCATTGCTGTTTTCTCCAGCAACTTCCAAATCAGTGGCAAGTGTAGAAGTATATCATATGGAATGGTGCTGGTATGTATGTATGTATGTATGTATGTGTGTGTGTGGGGGGGGGAGACATACCTTCACTACAGCATACAAATATATTAAGATTTTAAAATTATATGTGCATGTGTATATTGATGACACCGGAATTTATTTAACTGCTGATACATAAGCAGAAGAATTTACCTTATGTGTTCTCTTATTTCATCCCGATTTTGTTTTCTTTATGTAAATTTAAATAACATGTTTTTTAGACCAATGTAAATATTTGCACTGTGCTGATATCAGAGATTGTGTGGGAGAAATTTAGGCTTGATTTAGGAATGTGTCCACCAGTACTGCTTCATTTTAATGAGTATTCAAAAGGTAAGAATTCTTTTTTTTTTTTTTTCTATATGCATGCACATTTTTTTTTTGGGGGGGGGGGGAGCTTGTACAGATATTCAAAGTGTAAGAAGTTTAATTCAAAAATTTTCCGTGCTAATTCAAAATTTTTGCTTTCTAATGTTTTGTGTCTGATTAGTCAGAGTTTTTCAAAAAACTATTTTGGTAGTATTGTGTAAATTTAATTAAATGCTGATAGGGTATATAATGGTCATCAATAACCTTAAGTTTAGCACGTCTAATTTATTAAATGCATTTGACATGTCTTTAGTCTTTGAAATCTTCATTAGGCATTGTGACATTATGAGATGAGTGCCATGGCTTGCTGTGATATTAGATGGCTGGGTTTATAGTGGGCTAAACATTCATAGAAGATTATCATACCCAGTCCAATATGAATGCTGTTGTGGAGCTCTATTCTAATGGAGTTTTTAGCTATCCCAAACTGTAGATAGACTATTGCAGCACAAATGTTGTTTCTACAGGTCTGTTCCTTTGCCATATAGTTTTCCATGACAGAGAGAATGTGTGTTGAATACACCTTCATTTCTGATTCCTAACAAGAAAGTCACTAAATTCATAATTTATTCTAATAACATCATAGAAATTAATGAAGAACAAGCACATTACTGTATGTATATTCTTTTCAAGCTAGTTATTTTTCTTACAGAATAATATTTGATGTTCTTATTTTAAGATCTGAAAGTAAATGAGGCTAACTGCCACTATGTGTATTATGATGTTTATTAAGTTCTAGGTTTTGATGTGAATTTTTTTATGTAATATTATTGTGCTTGTGTAAGGTACTAAGGACTGACTATAAGATGTACTTTATGCAGTAAAATATCAGACTGGCAGCATAAGGATCTTGGTCTAAATCCGGTGGGGAAAAAAAAATTGCTTGTATTGTACATCCAATGTAAAATGAGTGAGCCATTAAGTTTTTGCTCTCATCACATTAGTTCAAGTAGGTGCAGGGAGTCCAAATGACCCTTTCCTCTGCAGAGCATGATTCAAAATTGGGAAGGAAATTTCATGTGGTATCTCTTAAATTCAATTATTTATGGTCCACTAGTCCCACTTGTATTTCCATTACAACCCAAACTTTCATTTTAATGTTGCATGCAGCAGAAAATGTGTTTACTCATTTTAGTTTGCTTTCTCTTCCTGAATCATGATCAGGACAGTGGCATTGAAAGACTGCTTATCGTGGTCTATTATTTGAGAAAGAAGTAAAAATGTTTTGGATGCACATTGCTAGCACTCACATTAGTGCATTCAGAATAATAAATTGTTTGTTGAGGATCCACAGTTAAGAACTTCATTTTTTAATTTCTTATTGTTTCTCTCTTTTCTTGCTTGTAAGTTTCCATGGAATAACATGACTGGTGAAAAGAAAAAAATAAACAAAGTATTTATTCTTCTAAAATTAAAATCGAAATTTCGCACAGAAACTCAAAGCTAACTGTCTTGAGGTATTCAGAATTCTGGGAATAAGTGTTTTTATGATTTGAGTGCTAAGTAACTTGTGTGATGTTCTAAGGAACAACTTTTGAAACATAACCAACACTTTTGGGAAGTGTTTTACATTCAGCCTCGCATCATCAACTTTGGCCATAGAAAAATAGTTGCTGGACAGAGAGATAAACTTATCTTACTACATAACAAGATACAAGTTCTCATACAGTTGTGTAGAATTGCATGTTAGTTAAGTTTTATCATCGTGGTGAATGGATCAGTAACTGCAGTGTTATGCAGCTCGTTTGTTAGTTATGAAAAGATGAAGGCCTTGACATTCTTTTTTTAAATATTGCTGGATGAAACATTTTTTTATAAACAAACCTGATGTTAAAAAATTACATTAAAAAAAAAAAAAAGAAGGCTGAATTGCATGTGTCATTGTAGTACACTACTGTCCAAAACTTAAGAACAAGAAACATTTTTAGTGGTATTGATGGTAACAGCAACAGTAGAATGAAATGCCCAGCATCAAAATTCATGAATAATATGTAATAGAGATCAAAATAGAACAAAATGTTGCAAAAGAAAAGCAGGCTCGCCTGTCATCCAGTGCCACTCTTCCATCAGCACTGCTCAAACAGACTACAGAAACAGACCCCACACCAGCAATGCACATTTGGCACTGATGTGTCATGCTTAGCACCAAGTGGTTTAGGAGCTCTTGGGATAAATTGTCCCACTCCTGCTGGAGAGCCATGATAAGTGCTGCAATAGCTTCTGGTGGGCGATTCTCCTTTGTGCAACATGTCTCTCCAAAGCATTCCATGCATGTTTGATTGGATTGAGATCAGGGGAGCACCCTGGCCATTTCCTATGATGGATTTTCTCACTAGCCAATGCTTCATCCATAGCTGCTGTGAGGTGAGGATGGGTTTTATCATCCATAAAAATGAAATCTTTGTCCACAGGCACCACAGAACAATCAAAAATGCTGAAAAATCACAACATTGCAGTACCTCTGTCCATTGATTGTCCCTTGATTCATCACTTGCAGTTCAGTAAATCCATTACCATGATACCAGCCCACACCATGATGCCACAACTGCCATATCTGTCTAATTCGATGATGTTCCTTGCATTATACACAGTTGCACATTCCCTTGAGATCAATTGCCCCTTGAAATCCAGTGAAAGACTACAGCGGCTTTCATATGGGAACATTACCTTGGCCTATTGATCTGCAACCAGTCAACAGGCTGTACGATGTGCCCTAGTTATTGGTAGACAGTGTACAGGTTTCGGCGCATATAGTCTCGCTGCATTTAGATGCCTTGACATGGTTTGGCATGAGTTTTGCACACTTGTGCTTACTTGAAGATGATGAGCCAACTGGCCCACAGTACCTTTATGACACTATTTTGCCATTATGACTAAGTAACAGTCATCCTGCTGGCTCAAAGAGTTAAGACAACCCCCAGCAAATCATCTGGCTGTGGTTCTATGTCTTCTGAATACTGACCAAAGTCACAACACTATGCTGTGTGGTACTCCAAATTCTCTGGCAACATTGGTCAGTCTAGTCTTCTCTAAGCTTGCCAATAATTCGGCTCCTGGGAAAATCATCCATATGATGTCTACAAAACATCCTTTTGCTACCTCAGACACGCAGTTTCTCACTCCATTTCTGAAACTGAATTAACTCATATAAGACGCAACTTGACCTCTTGCCTATGTACTACATCGACAACTGTCACATACTCATAGCAAATTTGCATATGGGCTGCGCATCTTGGAATGTTTTCACATATCACACTGTACTCTTGTGCTGCGGCACTAAATTAACAAGCTCTTTCATCCCCATGATGCTCTGTAGTCGCCATGGTGGCGCAGTGGTCTAAGCGATGGCTTCTGACCATTCGTTTGAGATGGGTCCGAGTTCGAATCCCGGTGAGGCATGGATGTTGTGTTTATCTTACGACATTGACTCTTTCCGGTCCCTGGAATCAGTGGCCCTAAATTAGGGACGGGCGACTGCTTGAGTTGCTCATGGTGGTCGTTAAACCTTCAATGAAAAAAAAAATTGTTCTACAGTATAAGCATCAGATTTCATGTTTGTCCATAAGTTTTGGACGGCATGTAATTATGTTACGCCAAATTATTTGTTGTATCAGGAAGACTAGTTTATACTGTCAATTATGTTGCATTCATAGTTAAAATTCATGTTGCTGCTAGTAATTGTAGAAGTAATCAGTTCTCAAATCATGCAGATTGTTCTCAGCATACTGTGTAAAATCAATTTGCCAGAAAGACTTCTAACAGCACTAAGCTATTATTAATCATCTTATCAGGCAGTGTCCATGTCATTTTAAAAATATAAAAGATATTTAATCTGTGTATAAGTCAGGATGTGCTTCTTTAAAGTAGTGTACAAGATAGTTCTAATGGTAGATAAAGAAAATTGCTATTGATGTATGCTTAATTAGGAGAGACAGTCAGGTCTTGAAAATTATATTGCCCAACATGCCAGGCATGTAAAAATTCTGTTTGGGCATACATTTTTATTTTATTCTACATGCCTGATAGAACACGTAAAATTCTAACACTTTACATGATAATGTTATTTCTCAGTCAATTTTCTTACTAGGGGCTTCCTGCATCTGCTCTATTTAACAAAATTAATGGGGTGTGTTTTGAGAAATTAAAGGTCAAAATGGATGACATTGAAAACTATATTGCACATAGATACCTCAAAAAAAAAAAAAAAAAAAAGCTCGTCTTGTAATAAGCTTCAAAATGGGACCAATTTAAGCTCTGTTGACCAATTAGGTCTAAAGTTATTGTCATTTGTGACAGATGTGGTAGACACAAAAATGATTTCTTTGTAAATTTTAAAGTCCTATGACCATTGAAGTATTGTATATAAGAAGCTGAAATTTTGCAGGGATTTTTTTCTCTATAAAGCTTGCAAGTTCACCATGTTTCATAAAAATAGGGTTCAGGTCAAAAATGTTACTTTTTTGTGCTGATTTGATATAGAATGGACCCATAGGCAAGTTCATATTTCACTGCTGGGTGTAATTTATGAAATGTACTGAAATATAGGTGAATTCATATTTCATTGTTGGGGAGCAGTTTATATGAAATGTAGTAAAAGTACTTCATCTTGCATATTTTTTGTGAAATGTTTAATAAAAAATACAGGAAGATCTCTTTGAGTAGGGATAATTTAAAAATGCTGTGGTGTGGCTTGTAACAGATATAGTAAGTTAATATTTGGCAAAATTATGGGTGGGAGTTTGTCTAGGCCTCTACATTGACCCCCTTTGTAGTTTTCAAACTGAGTTTCTTGACCGGGTGCTCAATTCTTTCCATGTGTTTTCTAACGTCTGTAGAGTGATTTGTGTGAATGCTGCAGTACTGAGGTCAAATTCTGCCCAAAGGGTGAGGAAAGATGGGAGTTTCATGCACTCTAGTCAGTGCACACATGCCAGAACAGCAAGGAAAGAGGGGAGTTTGATGCACTGTAATCTCGTGCCTTTAGCTCATGTGCCTTTGCAGCATTGTGGCGAAAGTGAAAATGGCAGCGACAATTGAGCAGTGCACAAAGCATGTCCTGTGGTATGCAAAGTTTAAAAGCGTTATGGCTGTTCAATGAGATTTTCATTGTGTTTATGAGGTCAGGAAAGCACTTAAGTATGAGAGCATAATGCATTGGTATCGCACCTTTGAAGGAACAGGGTTCATCATGAAGCCAAACTCCTTACTTAAGGCTTTTCCCAGATATATTCCTTTAGTTCTAGTTCCACTTAAGAAATTTTGTTTAATCTTCCTTCCCTCTGAGTTCTTTTTGATCTTTACAGACATTTCTGGTCTCTTGATGTTGGTCAAGGCCTGTCCTCAATGTATAGAAGGATTAACAAAAGTTTTGTTTATTTCTGAAGAATTTGAATGTTGTTGCCAAGTTCCTCATACTGATTCCAAGTTCCTCATACTGTTGCCAGTTACCAAACTGAAATGTTTTCGCTGTGTATTTTGTAATTCTGTTAAAACAAAATAAAAATATTCTGTTTAAAAAAAATGAAATAAAAATTAAAAAATCAAAAAGAACTCAGGAGGAAGGAAGATGAAACAAAATTTCTTCAAGTGGAACTAGAACCAAAGCCATACTCCCGTGGCCATAAGCATGAGCCTGAGAAAGAAGCACTTATTTCTGCTGCCTTGGAGCATAAGCATAGCCTGTGGAAAAGTCTGTCGCTTTTCCTTGGAGCTGACAGTGCCGTACACAACATGACAATGCATCATGTGGTGTTACCTGAAAATGTACCCATGTTGCTTATTGCATGTACAAGCACTATGGGAGTGTGACCATGTAAGCCTTTTTGAGTTTGCCTACCTCATGTGTGACCAGATGGAAGCAGATACCACTTTTTTGGAGTGATGGTTATTCACAGATGACACTACATTTCATGTGAGCGGAAGACTGAATACGCACAACACCATCATTTGGGGTGCCCAGAATTCCCATGCTTTCTATGAAGTGGAAAGAGCAAGCCCCAGGGTAAATGTGTGGTGCAAGGCGAATCATCACCAGCTGTATGGTCCTTTATCCTTCTCTGAGGACGCTGCACGATTGGGACCATATCTGGACATGCTATAGATCTTCTCAGTACCACAACTGGATAATGATGTCATTTTACAGCAAGATGGTGCCCCACCCCACTGGTCACTGGAAGTCAGGAACTTGCTCAACAACACATTCAATGACAACTGGTGTGACTGCAATGACCCTATTTCTTGGCCTGCAAACTCCCCCGATTTCTTCATGCAAGGGTTTGTGAAGAACATCGTCTACATACAATGACCTCAAAGCCTGGATGACTTGAAGGTGTAAATTTCTGCAGCATTCACACAAATGGCTCCACAGATGTTAAAAATCATGTTGCAAGAATTCAGCACCCAGTATGAACTCTGCCAAGTCTGCAAAAGAGGTCATGAATAGGCCTAGACAAACTCTCATCCATAATTGTAATTTTTGCAAAATATTAATGTATTATATATGTTACAATGGACGCTCCCTATCTTCTGATTCAAGGCTTCTTGAATTGGAAGAGGAACTACAAAGGATCAAGTGGGACATCATCGGGCTAAGTGAGGTAAGGAGAAAAGGAGAAGATCTCATTGAACTGAAAAGTGGACGTCTCTTCTACTATCGTGGGACATATACTGGCAGAACTAGTGGCGTTGGATTTATAATAAACAAGAAACTGAAGGATAAAGTGGTAGAAGTTGAAAGTTCCTCTGACAGAGCTGCACGACTCGTTATCCAACTCTCGAGAAGATACCAGGCTCAGATTATTCAAACTTATGCACCCACCACAAGTCATCCTGAAGAAGAAATTGAAGAATTTTATGAGGAAATTCGTCATCTAAATAATAAAGGTAAGCAGCACTTGAAGATAATTATGGGAGATTTCAATGCAAAAATAGGGCAACAGCAACAGAATGAAACTTCAGTAGGTAAATTCGGTCACGGCAACAGAAACCAGCGTGGAAATACTCTCGTAGAGTTTGCAGAGACAGAAGGGTTTTTCATCTTGAACTCCTTTTTCAAGAAAAAGCCACACAGGAAATGGACATGGAGACATCCAAATGGGATGACAGGTGAAATTAATTTTATTATGTGCAACAAAAAATTTGTCATCGAAGACTGCAGTGTGCTGAACAAGTTGAACACAGGTAGTGACCATAAATTGGTGAGATGTAAGATGCACCTCAACACTAAACTCGAGCGTGGCAAGCTCGTAAGACAAACAAAATGTATTGACATAACCAACCTTAAACGGAATCAAGGGCTTTTTCATAATCGATGATGATATGTTACAAGCCACACCACAGCATTTTAAAATTATCTCTGCCCAAATGGATCACCCTGTAGTACTACAATGTGAGCATAATGTGTGTGTGTATTTAGGCATATAAAATTTTGATTCAGGCAGGCATAAACAATATGCCTAATTAGTTATATCCTCAAGCATAATTCAAAGTCACTTGGCTGCACTTCTCAACAAAAAGGAATACCTTTCAGTCTAATGAATGAATAATGGCCCTTTTTCACACAGGATTTACTCTTAAATCACAAAACCAAACAAGAATAAAAAACAGCGCACAGTTTTACCTTTTTATGCAAACTCTGGCTCAGATCAGCACTTTTATGCTGAGCAATGTTCGTCCATTTGCTCTCTGAAACAAAAATAGCTCATACTTTTAGCTTTTCTCTTGACATCTCTTCACACAAGTGCTTCTCTTTCACTGTTGTTGTTTCGAACACAGTGACAATCCCAAAAGTGTACTCTTGTTCCACCTTCAGAGTTATTTACAGAAATCCTTTCTGCCAGTGTCAAACAAAAGGAACCAGGATGCTTGGAGTTGTGGTTATATCTTTTCAGAGTACAGGTGTTCACGCTAGGTGCTAGTTTAAAAACTGCCAGTAATCAAAACAATAACTTCATCTTGTGTATTTTGCTCTCGTAAAGCAAAACAAAATGCTGTGCTAACAGCCATAAACATTTGTAACAGAGTCAAGATGTCAATATTTTCCATTACTGGAGTAAAGGAAAGATAATGAAAAAAAAAATGTGATCATGTGAAAAGTCAAAAGTTGAAATAACATTTATAATAAATTGTTTTATATCATAAAAACTGAAAATTCATGTAGCCACATTTAATTTTGTGCTATTACCATAGTCTTTATAGCAATTTTGTAATAATTGTATGAGAAATTTTATTTCAATGGAGTAGGTCTCCAATAACAAAATCTGTATACTCGTATAAATTCAGCATTGCACAGTGTGGAAAAGGCGACTGTGGCTTTCTGTTGGCTTTAAAAATGGGAATGACACAGTAAAACTTCAGAAAATTTACAATTCTAAGTGAATGATTAAAAATAATACACATCACTATAGACTAATTTTTTCACTCCCTCTGATGAAAAATAGTACACATGAAAAATGATGCATATCAGAGTATAAATTGATTCTTTCGTTCACTATCTCTGTATGCCGTGTTTAATAACATTGTACATAAAACTGGTATTCAGGATATAATTGCATCATGAAGTGATTGCAGTTATTTTTAAATAGTAAATTTCACAAAAACTGATTCATTAAAATAATTTTGGAAAGGCTGTCTGTAATATTAAGTAGATTTGCAGTTAAGTTGGAATAACTGTCTATTTTGTAGTAGGTGTTATTTGCATTACACTCTAGTGTTAGTGTGTGTAAGGATCTTGTAAAACTAAGTTAATAAAAAAAAATGGACGATGTCATCGCTCTGTCCACGTTATTTTATAAACAACGCATAGCGACTGAAAAATTGTGTTCCGTTTCTATACCATTTCTATCGCCCTTTGAATTTATCAGCTAGAATTAAATGTATGTTGCGTTAAATGCCACCAGATGACGTCATCTCAGTTGCTGAGACCATCAATATGGATTCGTGTAGTCAGATGCTGACTGATAAACCACGCATGGCGCTGAGATTTGTTGACGCCGTAGCGTAAATGCGAACGCACTCGACTAGTTATCGAGAGATCTGGGGTTCGTTCCCAGCAGTGTCGGAACACAATTTTTCAGTCGCTATGCGTTGTTTATAAAATAACGTGGACAGAGCGATGACATCGTCCATTTACATTATCTCCACGTATTTGATTTATATTAACCTTAACTAAGTTAATAAGTTGAAATTACATTGGACACGGCATATGTTGCTTACAGAACAGCCATGGCAAAAAAATTTCCTCTATTTAATTCATTGGGTTTTTAATTCCAATATTGCACTCATTAAAATATGCATTGTGCAATCTAAAAATTATGTGAATCTATCCCATTAGAAATATAGCACACACATGTTTCTGTTACATATGAAATGTCAAAGAACTAGAAAATAATTGTTTGTGCATATAGATTATGGAATACTTATCTTTTTTCATTTTTTTTTATTGTAATTTTTTGCTCTTAAATAGGTGAGCTGTTAGAAATTTTGTGTCTTGATTGTCCACCTGATTACTGCAAAGAATTTTATGCAGCATACATCAATGTAATAATGAATGTATTTTTTGTTGCAACAAGAAATCTGCAAGAACTGCACCATCTGGTAAGATTTAAAGTTCTCATTTATAAAGCACTGCATCTACATGTATGCTGTATTAAATTTATTTAGGAAAATTGCCAAGTATTTATTAAAAAAAATATTTTCATTAAATGGAATGGAATAGATATAAAAAGTTAGTCTTGGGTTTGTAAGAAACAAAACTTGTACAATTTTCACCCACTCAGTTTTGATGTTGGATCAGTAGAATGGCGATTACCCTGCATTTTTCATTACAGTTTTACTCTTCAAATTCATGAAATCATTCATCTGTCTCTGACAGCTAACTTGTTTCTGTGGGCCAAGCTCCAACCAAAATTCACTTGGGTGTGTCACCCCTTGCTGGACATGTTTTGTCCATATGATGGGAATGTGGTTGACTGGGGTATGGAGCAATTGTCATTCCCTACTAGATTTACAACACCTTCATCAATGAAGAATAAGCAGCCACACCCACACACTGCAACTGATGCAGAGGGGATTTACTGTCATACATACTGGGAGTCATTGCAGGATTTTCTGTTTGAGTAGGTTTGTTGTGCATAGGAAAGGGGGATTTCAAAATAGCAACAATGAAATGGGTGGAGAAGCAGAAACAATGCAGTGTCATACATATACTGCATTTATAAAAGATTGCACAATTTAGCAGGAAGGGGAAAAAAACATGTCTTCAATGAAGCAAAACCGTACTAAGTTCTTCATTTACACCTGTTTGTATTTCTGTAAGAGGTAAATGAAAATAACTTGATTTCAATGTGTTTTTGTGCATATAATTTTCTGTACATAATTTCTGCTGGTATTTGAGATATTATTAGTTGAATGTACTTAAATTATCTGTTTCTTGGAAATTGATTATGATTTGCATATATATTTAAAAAAAGGTCCAATTATTTGGATGTTTTTATGGACAGATTTTTTTATTGATCTAAATAATTGGAGCTCTAATTTATTTTAATTACACCCATAAGCATTGTTGTGTGCTTTATCAGTGTAGATATTAGTTGAATGTACTTAAATTATCTGTTTCTTGGAAATTGATTATGATTTACATAGCAGTTAATCACGGTTTGGAAAATACCATGCCTGAGATGCCTGGTGCATGTAAATTATTGGCCTGGACAGGTAAATAAAAAATTTAGTTGCCCAGTCTGGGGAACGGAGTACCAAGAGCAGAAAAATATTACTTCTTTTATTATATTATGCTGTTGGTCCAGAATTTGAAACCATATGTAGTTTTGTTCCAAATGTTGTTTATAATCAGCAACAGGATGTATGCCTCTGATGGAACTAGCCTCTGGTGTTTAGTAACAAAGGATGAAAACTTTAGCAAAAGGAACTTGACAGAATCACTAAATTTTTCAAATACCAATTTTAGCATCATCACATTTTTGTACTTGAACATTTTGAATACAGATCCTTAAAATGGAAATTCAAAACATGCAAAAAAAAAAAGTTCATAATTTTTAACCTAAAAAAAATGAGGATGATGCTGAAATTGGTATTGTTTGAAATGTTTAATACCAATTTCAGCATCATCATGGGTTCTGATTTATTTTAAAATCTTAAAGATAAATTGTCCCGGGCATCCAGCTTTTATTACCTGGGCAGGTAAATAATTTCTGCACATGCCCACCTGGTCATGTAACTTTTCAGATATTTTTCAAGATGTGAGTTAATTATTTTACTTTATTAGTGTGTTATTATTGTTTCATTAAAATTAATGCATTGTTGCAAATATGCAAGGGGGGGGAGGGGTGAATTCTCATTAGTAAATTATGACTGATGAAAATGGGACTTGTGTAATAAAGTTTTTTTTTTGTTTTTTTTTTTTTTTGCTGTGGAGGAAGCAGGAAAAATTCCTTATAAAAATGGTTTGAATAACAGCATAATTTTTTATATAATGATTGGCTCAATTGTGAAATTCCATTATTACCTAGTTTTGTCCCTTTACCACATTTCTTTTCATTTCCCCTGTCCAATCAAATCCTATTGTCCTGTTGAGAATAGGATTTGATTCTTGTTTATATCATGGCTAGCTGTAACACTGATTATTTTGGGAATTCCATATTGTTTTCCAATTCCTTAATCTCATTCTTCAACCAGCCAATTTGATTTAATATGGATTTCAAAGTAGGGCCCATTTTTAATTAACATGACAGATCAATCAAATTGATACGGCTCTGATAAGATTCAATCATGTCATTCATGATGCTGTGCACGTTTGTCACGGAACTCATTTAATGGTTAAGAATAAATTATCAACGTTTATTCGCAATTAAAAGCTTTATTAGCATCGACTATAGTTTCGCAGAGCTTCTGGCTCTGCGAAACTATAGTCGATGCTAATAAAGCTTTTAATTGTGAATAAACGTTGATAATTTATTCTTAATCAATATCACAAGCATGTAGTCTTGAATTATATGAATTATATTCATTTAATGGTATCGTTTGATTTATGAATTTGCAAAACTTTGCACTTTTTCTCAAAGTGGTTAGAGCTACATTGATGATGATGACAGAAAGTAGCCTATATACATCATTATGCAATTATACCCATTTGTAACAAAATTATCTATAATAAATTTATAGTTATTCAAAGAAACTGCAATTCCCCTTGATGAAAATCCACCAAATACATGGCATCAGTAAATAAATAAGTATTTATTTGATTCCCTTTGATTTAGGAAAAAAACTGCATGTTATTAGACTCTTTACTTACAATGAAGTGAAAAATTCCTCATGAATGAAATATAGGATTACACCATGTAACACAAATTTTGAAGATGACAATTGTTTTTTGGTGTAAATGGGACAAGGATGGTATGTCAGATAATATCCAAAAACTTGAAAATTTCGTCACCCTGGAGCGGGAATCGAACCCGCATCTCCCAGATAGCACTCGGGTATGCTAACCACTACACCACGCAGAATGACAGAGTCTCAAGTTTCCGATTAATTTGAATATAACCATCACAGGATTTGCTAGTCGAAGCAACCGGCATTCATGTTTAGGAAATCTGGAGGTTAAGAATCCAACCCCATGATTGCCCGGAGGAGGACAGATAAATCATGAATGGAATACAGGATTACATCATATAATTGGAAACTTGAGACTTGGTTGTTCTGAGTGGTGTAGTGGTTAGCATACCTGGGCACTATCTGGGAGACGCGAGTTCGATTCCCGCTCCAGGACGACAAAATTTAAGTTTTCGGATATTATCTGACATACCATCCTTGTCATATTTACACCAAAAAATGGATTGTTATCTTCAAAATTTGTGAAGAATTCCTGTTATCGATATAATGAAGTGTTGAAAATCCTGTATTGTGCCTAAAGTATGTTTTCCTGTCTATATGAACTAAAAGGGCTATTCCAAAAATACATGGACTGAGGTCACTGTTCCGAGTCTGTGTCACTTGGAGGTTTGGTGTGGGCTTCCTTTTCAAAATAGTGACCTTCACATGCTGTACACCATTTACAATGGTTCACAAGCTTCAGAAACACCTGTTGCAGTCCATTTGTGTGTAAGTCACTTTAAGATAGCAGATATGGCAGCCTTCACTTTCTCATTTGTCATAAACTTCCTTTCTCTCAACTTTCTTAAGTGTTGGTAAAGCCCAAAAATCGCAGGATGCAAAGTCTGGGCTATACGGAAGATGTGATTAGATGTTGGCCACCAATTTTCTCCAAAGCTGCTTACACTGCTGCTTGGGCCACATGTGGCCTCACATTATCCTGAAGAAAAAACCATTCTTGATTAAGCAATTCTGGTCTTTTCCCGCATGTTGCTCCCTTCTGGTGAACTCTCAAAATGTGAGCATAATGTTGTGAATTAATAGGTTGTTTCTCAGGCACCCAATGCTGCAATACTATCCCACAGGCAGTGGTTGCAGTAAACTTTTAGACAGCACTAAAAATACTTCTCACATGATTTTCAAGAAGTATTTTGGGATTTCTAGAAGTACACCCCACCCCCAGTGTGCAAACGACTGCCATAAAAATTCTCACTTCTAAAAAACTTTTTTTTAAATTCTGTTAAAAACATATATGCATTACAATAAAAAACTGTTTTTTTTTTGACAGGCAGTTATTTTAATTATTTTAATTATGTTTAGCAAAATTTAAAATAGAGTAATAATTCCTAAGGTTGAAAACATGCAAGCATGCATCCTTACCTCTGTGGTAAAGATTTCTTTCAATTTCCCCTAGGTAAAAGGCCACATCTGAACAATAAAGATCGGAATACTTACTGTCTCCCTTTTGCTACCCTCTCATTCCATGTATTTTATCTTAAATAGGACTTGGTTTGTTTATGATTGTCAGGGTGTACCACATGGACTTGTAAACAAAACAGAGGGAAGAAAGGTGTCTTCATTTCCCGCAAATGAAAATGGTGAGAAAAAAAAAAAAAAAAAAAAAAAAAGAATGGGAGGAGGCAGAGAGATTAAAGACACCAAGAAAATGCAGTATTAGTCACATACAGTAGATACTATAATGCCAAGCAATCTTTGTTTAATGGAGAAAAGGTTGGAAGTTCATTTAACAGTGAAAAAGATCAAAACGAATCTATATGATGGTCCATTTGTGATATTTTCACATGTTTTAATGTGAGAGGAAAACATACTCATATACTGTCAACCCTGCTTATAGTGAACCTCTGCGGACTCTCATATTTCATTCACTATGTCCGAGGTTCACTGAAACTGAAGTGTCTTCCCTTAACCTGAATTAAGTGGAATGGTGAGCAAGAAAATAAAATATGTGCATATGTATCTAAAAAATAAAATTTTTATGTACGCAGTGTATATTCATTAAATTAAGTAAACAAAATTAATTTTACATTACCCTAATTCACATGAAAATAGTCTGTTATGTGCCGCCGCTTGCTGCAAACACTTTTAATAAATATTTTCTCTATATTCTTTTTCTAGAATCTGTGCTTTTGCTACATTCGATTCTACATTTTCCATACATTCTATGAACTTTAGCACAGTCCTGACACCCTCCAACATCTCTTTCACTGTTGAAACACGTTCTTCATTATCGACCTCGTCATCTTCAGCCTCATTTTCTTCCATGTTGGAACCGCTTTTCACAGCCTCGACAGTAGTTTCATGCGGCGGGATTTCATTCGTCATAACTTCACAGTCGGCATTGATAAAATCTTCAGTTTCAGTGGAATTCGCACCGATATGCTGAAGCAGGTCCTTAAGAGGCACATCATTCTCTTCTTCGAATGCTACATGTCCAGTAGCCAAACCAGACTTCCAAAAACAGTTCTGTACAGTGACAGGTGACACACTCCTCTAAGCTTTGTTTCCAAAACATACAGCATTCAGAACATTTATTGATGTGTTCTGCTTTGATTCCAAGGCTTGGATTAAATGAAGCATTACTTCCCTTCTGTAATAGGTTTTAAAGCTGCAAATCACACCTTGCTCCATGGATTGGAGGACTGATGTGGTGTTGGCAGGCAGAATAGGCCTACAATATAGTTCTGAACACATTCTTTCAAGTGTTTACAAGAAGATTTGTTTTGAAATAAGTTACAATTTCATGTACCATGAATTGTATAAGTTACAATTCATTTTATGTATTTCATTCATGAATTGTATAAGTTACAATTCATATTATACATTTCATTCATGAATTGTATAAGTTACAATTTCATGAATGTACTTGTAAGTACATTCTTTTCTTTGAAGTTTTATTTTTTAGGTTCACTATAACAGAGGTGGGCGGTCGTAGTGAACGATGGGTTTGCCTCCTCGGGGCACTCCGTGGTAACAATAGCACACACAACAGCAACTAGGGCCTCTGTGAATCTTGGAGAGGTGCAAGCTAGTTCTGTGTGACATTGGCAAAAAGACCCCAACTCACTGGGTTTTCTTCCAGAATCTTTAGGTTGAATGACCAACTGGAACCCTCAGCTGTGGGCTAATCCCCCACACTGATGTACTTACCTGATTAAAAAGACAAAAAGAAATATTAAGAATGACTCAAGTGTGGGATATGGTGGATCTACCACACTTGAGAAGGAAGGTCCACCACGGAATTGACCTGGACTTTCTAAACGGCGTATGAGAAAGCGATCTCGGCTGAGTGAATGTAAGATTGGTGTATGGAATACCAGAGGTATAAATGGCAAGATGAGTGAGGTGATTGAGGAGATGAATAAGTATAGACTGGATGTGCTGTGTGTAAGTGAAACCAAAAAGAAGGAAATTGGGGTAGAAGAATTGAATGGCACGGTGAGTGTGTGGTCTGAAGTATTGGATAATATGAGAGGACAGGCTGGTGTAGGTGTGATATTAAGTGAAAAGATGAAGAACAACTTGATTCACTATAGTTGCATAAGTGAGAGAACTCTGGATTTGTTTGAAAGTGAAACTTCAGAGAATTGTAA
This sequence comes from Macrothele yani, assembly GCA_039090855.1. Lineage (NCBI taxonomy): Eukaryota > Metazoa > Arthropoda > Arachnida > Araneae > Macrothelidae > Macrothele > Macrothele yani. The sequence goes on from CM077002.1 coordinate 138,589,395, forward strand.
TTGTTGTAGTGTATACTCCTTGTGACTCGGAACCTTCTGATAAGAAAGAAGATTTCTGGAATGAGCTAAAAGCTGTTTTGAGCCAGTTTGGTGCTAAAGAAAAAGTTATAATAACAGGGGATTTCAATGCTAGAGAAGGTGTGCAGAATGCAGTTTCTGACAATGTTCTAGGTAAGTTTAATGATCCTTGTGTGAATGATAATGGTGAAAGATTAATTGAACTCTGCATTGAAAATGATTTGTGTGTATCTAATACATTTTTCAACCACAAGTATATACACACATATACTTAGGAAAATCGTACTCTTGGTCAAAAGAGTGTGATAGATTTTGTTGTTTACGATCAGCGTTTGAAACACTTAGTTGTTGACACTCGTGCGATGAGTGGTGCGGATGTTGGTTCTGATCATTACTTGGTAGTGTCACGAGTGAAACTTAATGTTGGTTGGAGGAAAAGGAATAGGAAGAGACCCAGGATAGAAAGAATAAAGGTTGATAGGCTCCTTGAAGATCATCAGCGGTATTCTGACTTACTCAGAGAACGACTGAAGGATCTGAAATCTTGTGAAAGGGATGTAGAAAAGAAGTGGGAATGTTTTAAGAACTGTGTTGTTACTGCTGCTAAAGAGGTCTGTGGCACCACAATAGTGGGTAACAATAGAGGTGATGCTTGGTGGAATAGTGAGATTGATGAGGCAGTAAAGAAAAAGAAGGAAGCCTATTTGGGATGTTGCAAGGTAGTCTCTGTGGATGAATATCGCTGTAAGAAGCGTGAAGCTGCTAAGCTGGTTCGCCACAGTAAGGCAAAAAATAGGAAAGAGAAAGTGGAAAGGCATGAACTGGCTTTTTGGAAAGATAGAAAGTCCTTCTGGAAGTACATGAGACTCAGGAAAAATAGGGGAAACAAAGTTGTAAGTTGTGTGAAGAATGAGATTAGGGAAATGATATGGGAGCCCAATGAGTTAAGTGACAGATGGGGTGAATACTTCTGTGAGTTATTAGATCAGGAGAGCAAAAATGATTCTGAGACAGATGCAGATGATGTCACAATGAGGGATGAAAGCACAGGAGGGATCTCAAGAGAAGAAGTGTGTAAAGCTCTTAAATCTCTTCAGAATGGTAAGGCTACAGGAGTTGATGGCATAACTGCAGAGATGTTGAAGTATGATGGTGACTCTATAATTGACTGGTTAACTGAAATTTGCCAGTTGTGCTGGGAGTTAGGAATGGTCCCTCGGGATTGGAAGGATGCTATCATTGTTCCCTTGTATAAGGGAAAAGGTGATCAGACTGAATGCAAGAACTATCCTGGTATTAGCCTACTGAGTGTGCCAGGGAAAGTGTTTTTTTAGGTTGTTATTGAAAAAGTATGGGGTCTTTCATCAGAGAAAGTGTGGGATGTTCAGAGTGGTTTTATGCCTGGTAAAGGCTGCACTAACCAGATTTTTGCATTACGCATGATGATTGAAAAGTATCTGGCTGTTGGTAAGAAAGTTTTTACTACCTTCATAAATTTAGAGAAAGCTTACGACCGAGTCAATAGGACACTTTTGTGGAAGGTATTGAATGAATATGGTGTTACTGGGAATCTACTTAATAGTGTAAAAGCCATGTATGCTGGTAGTAGAGCTTGTGTACGAGTGAATGGTGGTTTATCAAAATGGTTTTCCATTGGTGCAGGAGTTAGACAAGGTTGTGTAATGTCACCATGGCTGTTTAATATATTTATGGACGCATGCATGCGTGAGGCCAAAATAGATAATAGTGGTTTATGTCTTGGTGATATCTGTGTGTGCAGATTGCTGTATACTGATGACACTGTCCTGTTGGCAGAGAGCAAAAGTGAGTTGCAGAGTATGTTGACTCGGATGCACAAAGTTTGCATGAAATTCAAACTGAGTATAAATAAGGGAAAAACCAAAGTTATAGTGTTTGAGAGAGGAATGGGTAGCACTGAATGTAATGTAAGTATAAATGGCACTGTGATTGACCAGGTGTGTGAGTTTGTGTATTTAGGAAGCATGTTTGACAGAGAGAACAAGTTGGATGGTGAAATCAGTAGGCGAGTGAATTCTTCTTTGAAAGTCATAGCTGCTCTGGGAGGTTTTCACAGGAATGATGGGTTCTCTAGAGAGTCCCGTATGGCTGTGTATGAAACAGTAATTGTTCCTACTCTGATGTATGGCAGTGAAACCTGGGTACTGCAGAAGAAACATAAGAGTCGTTTGTGTGCTGGAGAAATGCATTACTTACGTGGGGTTTGTGGCAAGACACAATCTGATTGTGTGAGGAATGAAGATGTATTGCAGTTGTGTGATGTAAAGCAAAATGTTGTTAGCAAGGTGGAGACCAATATGCTTCGGTGGTTTGGCCGTGTTGAAAGAATGAGTGATGAAATGCTTACTAAGAAAATATTTTCAGCCCAAGTGGCAGGAAGGAAAGGCAGAGGAAGGCCAAGGAAGACATGGGTGGATCAGATTCACAGGAGTGTCTGCATGAGATAAAGATTATGAGTATGAAGTATAAAAGATCTTGTGTACGGCGTGTAATGGATATCAGTGAAGCACGAGTTGTATGTCAAGATCGCTGTAAATGGCGAAGTTTGATACGACAACAATAGGTAAAAATATCTGGAAGTTTGTATTTCTTTTTGGAGCTAACCTCTGAATCTCAGAGAACAGCTTAGTGATATGTAATAATGTAACTATAACAGAGTTTACTATATGGAGAGTTGACAGTATTTTTTTCTGTCTGCAATTTTTGTTCACATTTGCAATACAATGCTGAGGTTTCCCCCAAAACATCAAAGTACAATAAAAAAACACTGAAGTTGTAAATAACAGGAATCTCCCTCCCTTTCCCCAATCCAACTTTTTTAGATGCAAAACAGCTATTTCTTTTTTGACAGCGCTGTCCACAAACCTTCGGAACTCTAAAAAAAAAATGTTGCCTTCCTCTCCATTTCATTTGGGCTTACGTGCACATGTTGTGCCATGCCCGGCACAACAGAGCTCAAGATCACTGGAACTTCTCCTCCCAAGTTGTGACATAGATAACGCATTTTTTCCCCATGTGTCTTGGGCCATTGGAGTCATGTTTTCCTGCAGCTCGGGATATATGAAATCTGAGAAGAGATGCGGAGCTGAGTTGGGGAACGAGGAGGAATTACATTCTCGATGGGGCAACTGCTGTGTTGAATAGCCGGAGGGGGAAAATAATAATAGTAATGATAATAATTTTAAAAACAAGGCCTAGAGGCCAGTTTTAAGATCAGGGTAGATAATTTTTGAAGCAGTAAAAATACATTCAGATTCTTTTTAGGAAGTGATGTTTTTTTGGTTTTTTTTTTGTGCATGAAATACACCTGTTTAGGTATTAACGTGATCTCTGTCCACGGGTATAAAAAAAAACAAAAAAAAAAACAACATCAATTTCTTTGAAGAACCACAAACTTGGAATTTGTTGGGGAGCAGCGAATATGTGTGTTTCCATATGCTTAACTGTTGTTTTGATTCTGGATCGAAATATTTTTATCCAAGACTCATCTGTGATGACTGTTTGATTCGAAAAAATCAGAATCTGTTTCCACTCTTTGAAGAAAAGCATGACAAATTTCAGCGCTGCATTGGTTTTGTACTTCAGTAAGATCACGTGGTACCCATCTTGCGCAAACACAAGACATCTTCAGTGCACCTTTACAATTTAATGACACCTTGCTACATCAACATTCAACTGCAGTGCCAAATCATGAATCGATAAACATCTGTTGTTTCTCAATAATTTTTAGGCTTTTACAATGTTTTTATCGGCCACTGATGTTGATGAATTCCCACTTCGTGGGTTGTCCCACACATTGCTTTTGCCATCATTGAAATGCTTCCACCACTTGAATACAACCGATCTGCCCAACACTTCTGCACCATACGCTTCCTGAATCATCTGAAACATTCCCTTGCCACTTTTGCGTTACTTTACACAAAATTCAATCACAATTTTTTGTCTGGTAATTAGCGATATATCGTTCTCATCCACTATAGTAATACACACTTCATGTGAACTACACTGAAGTGCCAGAAGTCATGGGATAGCAGGCAAATATTTTAATTGATGCTGCCGTCGTATAAAGGCTTTAACGCATGCCACAATTTTATCAGTTGAGAAGTGTAACCTCGTGAGTCAGGTTGAACAACTGCCAGTAGGATTATGGCAAGCCAACATGAATTATTGGAGTTTGAATGAGGCATGGTAGTGGGAGCCGGACGGATGGGACATTCAATTTCCAAAGTTGTGCGAACATTCAACATTCCTCAATCCACGGTATCACATGTGTACAGAGAATACCTCATGGAAGGCATTACCACTCACCATGGATAGTACAGGAGGCGACAACTACGTGTGCTGAATGACCATGACCAGCAGCGTCTGACCAGGATTGTCCATGCTAACAGACAAGCGACACTGGCTCATATAATATCTACATTCAATGCAGGAGGTACCAGTGACATATTCATCAGGTTAGCACAGCTTAATTTAGCATCCATTGGGTATGGGAGCAGAAGACACACCACAGTGCCTTTTGTTAGCATCATTATATTGGACACAGCACCTCACCTGGGCTCATGAACACAATAATTGGACCCTGGAAAACTGGCAACATGTGGCATGGTCCGATGAGTCACGCTACCAGTTGTTACGAGCTGATGGTAGGGTTCAGGTGTGGCACAGACCCTATGAGGCCATGGACCCAAACTGTCAACAAGGCACTGTGCAAGCTGGGGGTGGTTGCATGTATGTGTGAGGTGACTTTTCGTGGCACAGTTTGGGTCCTCTGGTCCTCGTAAACACGTTATTAACCGATAATCGCTTTTTGCCCTACTGGATGACCATTTGCAGCCCTTCATGGACTTCATATACCCCAACAATGATGTAATTTTCCAGGCGGACAATGCACCATGTCATCAGGCCCAGGATGTCCAAAATTGGTTCAAAGGGCATTCTGGACAGTTTCGATGGATGGTGTGGCAACCATGTTTGCCTGACATGAACCCAATAGAGCACTTATGGGACATGGTGAAAAGGTCCATTTGCACCCAAGATCCTGCACCTACAAATACCGGGGAACTTTGGGCAACTATTCAGACAGCATGGCTCAACATGGCTCCAAAAGTCGTCCGGCCACTTGTGAAATCTATGCCACTTCGAGTTGCTGCACTTTGCCGGGCTAGAGGAGGTCCTACATGATACTAGGTAAGTATCCCATGACTTTTGTCACTTCAGTGTATTACACTACATTCACAAAGAAATAATATGCATTGCCTTCACTTAAACTGACACAGCACAGATTAGAAAATCTTCCACCACCGGAAACACGACTCGTTTTCATAGTAATGGCACAATGCTGCCAGTCCACATACTTTTGGAATAGCCTACATATATGTATGTATGTACTGTTATATACATAATATATGTAATACCACTACATTTAATAAATAGTTTTCTTTTTGTTTTTTTAATAATGAAGTTCGCATCAGGCCCCTTGAACTTCATTATAAATTGGTACAACTGTATATATAAAAAAAAATAATATTATTGTAGGAAAAATAATTCTGGAATGATGTAAAGAAAAGTACAGTTCTTCAGTTTGTTCTTTCCAGTGGAAAAAGAATTTTCCAAATTAAACTAATAGTTGCAGAGATATGCTGTCCACAGGCGGATGGACAAAAGTGATACTATAAGCACATATTTTTTTACAAAAGACATGCTAAAAAGTGTTATCAACCAGTTTTCATAACTGTCTGCAAAACATTCACAAAGAGAAATAGCTACTTTTGGCCACTAGTGGCTGAAATGTGTACTGCAAAAAGTCACAAAGCATTTCTCGTAACAGAAGATATCCACAGCAAAAGAGATTTTTTCAAGTCGGTTTCTTAGAAATGAAGATACTGTTAGAAATTAACACTTGCACCCCCTAGTGACAAAACTACATACATACATACATACATACATACATACATACATACATACATACATACATACATACATACATACATACATATCACTAAGCTGTTCTTTGAGATTCAGAGGTTAGCTCCAAAAAGAAATACAAACTACCAGATATTTTTACTTACTGTTGTCATATCAAACTGCACGTAAATGTTTTCCATGGTACATGGTGTCGACTGACTGCAGAAAGATGTCTTTGGTCAGAATTTTAGAAGCGAAGATACGATTTCAAACATGTTAAAAACAGAAATGTGCACTTACACACCATAGTTGCAAAGCATTTCTTCACAAAATATTGTAAAATGCATGCAAAATATTCATCATTGGAACCTTTATATAATACAAAAAGAATTTTTAAAATCTGATTTTTAGATGCAGAGATTTTAGGAAAAATACAATGTATGGATTTATTCCCGTTAGCAGTGGCACCAGGCACTCTGCATTGTTTCAAATAGCAACTGTATATAAACTGGCCTTTGGGGTAAGAGGTATTGAAAAGTAGAAAAATATTTTGAATATATTTTTTTTTTATTCTTTTTCTCGTTTTATATTACCTTGCTTTCAAACACACACAACTGAAAACCAAAGCTCCTATAAATAAATATACACTTAATTCACACATATATACTACTCAATAAAAACACCTTACGTAGAATTTCTGCACTGCATTCACTCAATACAATATAAAAAGCTTGAGGAAAGGTGTGACTGTACGAGTAGGGTTAATGCTTGTGGCATGATTTGGTGAGATATGGGGTAAGTAAAACGCTATATGAGTCATAGTTGACGGAAGTTTGACCACTGTGATGTAAATAGTGTAGTATAAGTTGTGTAGATAGAGGTTTTATATTGTACATAAGGTGTTTTTATTGAGTAGTATATGTGTGTGAATTAAGTATTTATTGAGTATGTATGTATTTATTGATAGGAGCTTTGGTTTTCAAGTATGTGTGTGTTTGATAGCAAGGTAATATAAAACGAGAAGAAAACGACAAACACTTTAATCTAGTGAGTATGTTTGTAATATAAAGAGTTATTGCAAGCGTCAAACAAATAAAAGTTGTCAACATATAATAGCATTCTAAGAATGAAACAAAAAATATTCATAGCCTGTGAGGTAACATCAGCAACTTGGATGCAGATAAGAAGAATGACAAAGCCCGAAAGGATAGTCGCATAAGAATTGTTTTGGCTAGCGTGCATATAAAGTGTTTCATTGAAAGAAGACACGACCTTAAGGGTAAGTTGGATTTCTTTCTAGTTATGAAGTCATTATTGACTTGCACGTGAATTAGTGCACTTGAATGGTAGTTAATTGCCATAAAGATGCAAATATTGAGACACTGAAAACAATTTTGGTACAGAAAGAGGTGCAAAGTTAAATTGTACTGGGGCTCCAGTGGGTATTTGTTATGTAGCTAGTTTATGTGTGTTTTACAAATAACTGGCATTATATATATAGAGCTCACAGTTTCTGGGTTTTTTTGTTTCACCTCACTATCACCTCTGCTATAGGACTAATAGCATATTAAACTGTACTAATAGCTGCTGAGGTATGGTGTCTACAGAGATGGGCAGATAGATGAACATTGTGATAGTGTAAACACATACATTTTCATCAAAAGACATGCTAAAAAAATCAAGTTTCAAGATGTTTCTGGAGGTTTGATAGTGTGATGTATTTTCAACTTTCTTGTAAATTAAGATTGCAAAAGTTATGGTGTAGCATAAAGCTTACACTTTTTCATTTTTTGTTTTCAGGCTTTAATTCATTTTCCAAAATACTGTGAGCCCGTAGTCTCTGAAAAAGGTAAGATACTCCTTTCTTTTTTTTTTTTTTTTTTTTGTGTGTGTGTGTTTATACACAGAATGCACACTCAGCATTCACTCTGTCTTACCAGTGTTCACCAAGTTCTTGTGCAATTTCAAATATTAACAGCTTGGGCTCTATATACAGTAGGATAAAAACATTCTATAAAATGCATTAGAGAAATAATTTATTTTGGTTTCTTTATGCACAAAAAGAGGATCAATAAAAAGATGGAATTATTCCATTTTCCACATAATCTACCCTCACTGTAGTGAATTGCTTCAGTCAAAGAGGTGACAGTCAGTGACAATTGTGTTGGTTGGCCTTGCCATTAATGGGAGACATTTCTTCATCACTAAATATTAAATTTTCTAGAAATTAGGCAGTATTTTCAATTTCTTTGATAAAATAGTAACAGAAAGCTAATCTTGAATGGTATTCCTCTTCCAATTAGGAGCAGATCTGAAAGCTTACCTTAGAGGAGTGATTGTTCTGGTCAACAAAAAAAAAAGAAAAACAGATAGACTTGTGGAAGGGTCACACACAGCTGCTCCACCTCCCCGGCATCACACAGCCTTTTAAAAAAGTTTTCCATAAAAAAAGAATCGTGATACATTTTTAAATCGCAAAGTGGAAATACAACTGAAAAATCAGTACTATAAGCACTATTTTCCTGGTGTTCAGTTGCCTGCTTTGTGAGGAAATGAGTTCTGTGCTTTTTAGATACCAAGTCTGGATGAAATCTCTCAAAATAAATCTGAGCACTTCTATTCAGATGGCTTAATTTAGTAGAACATTTTCCAGCTTGAATAATTGAATCATTATGAAGCAATATGGCCAGTAATTCCTTTTCAAAATATTCACTTATTCTTTTGCAATGCAAGATTCCTGCTTCTTTTGAAAGGAACTTCCATTTATTTCACTTCATCAAATCATTCCTGTGCCATTCATTATCTTACTAGTGATTTTCTCTCAGAAGTTTGTGGACACCCATTTCTTTTCATGATCTGTGAAAATCTCTTTTCTTTTCCACTCTGTTTCTGAAACTCTAACACTTTTTCTTTTTGTTCTCCCCCCCCTCACTAGAACAGAACATTTATTTTCAAACTTTAGAGCAAATTTTAATTAGCCTATTATAAAAACTTATGAAAATCTGCTCATTTATTACTGACATTTTGCAAAAATAAATACATCACTTGTTTACAATCTTGGCCATTTAAAAAGGAAATGCGTATTTGGGGGGAGAGCGATTACCCCAGTTGCCCATCCCACCCCGCTGGATCAGGTACTGCTTCCAACAACCTTTGATGTACTTGAATCTTGTATTGTTGCTGATGCAGTTTTGCCCAGAGAATTTTGTGCACTGTTGATTTCAGAACATCTAGTTCAGAGATGCTAATCTTAACTGATTTTCATGGGCTTGCTTGAAAAGCCTGTCCAACAGATGCCACCACCACCACCTCCTCATTTACCCTTAGTCTTCCAGTTTGCAGCATAATATTGAGGGAACCAGCCATTTTAAACTTCTTCATCCAGTTTGTAATTTAATTTCTATGCAGTGCATTCCCATACTTCCTGTAATGAGTTGTAAGTTTCCTTCTCACCATTGTTACAGAATTTAACTCAGATAACCAGATGACATCCAGTTGGTTCATGAATTTAGCAAAAAATGTAAAATTATACTAGTGTGGCTCCTTCAAGAATTATTGCAGTACTTAATATGCCGCTTGAGGATGATCAATGCCTCACTTGCATGTATTTTTGGAAATTAAATACCTGGACAGATGGAAATATATTTGTATACAGTAGCAGATAAGGGGCAATTCCCAAAATGCTGCAGAGAAATGGTTAAGTTTTTTGTGGTGTTGTTTCAATTGATATTTGTGGAGAATATTGTTACTTATGTGCTTTCTTCTTTTTTTTAAATTCTGAATCTTAATGAATGTAAAGTACAAAATTTAAAAAAAAAATATTTTTATTTTGCAGTTTTTCCCACTGAAGTTCATAAGCTATGGAAGAACATTGAACCAGTTTTAAGAGAAGCTATTCATACTGTTTACCTAAGAGAAATTTCTGGGTATGTTATGAACTACATTACTGAGCAATCCCTGAAATATTAAATGCTTCTGTTAATTCATTTTGTTCATTTTGGCCTACTGAGCTTGTTAAAAAAAATGTTTAGTCATCTTTATCTCTTGTTAGAAAGCTGTGCATGTTCATACATAGGTGAAGTTTCTGTGTATGTAATGCATCAAGTTATTAATTCAGAAATTTGAAACCTGTTTGTGAGTTTGCGAGCTTGTTGTACCCATCTTCTTACTGTTAAGTGTGTGTGTGGGGGGGGGGGGAGACATAATTTTTCACCTTCTGTATCATATCTAAAATATTAGTTTTAAAGTCAGCCTAAATCTGAATTTGTGATTTTTGTTATTTTGATGCATATGCATCAAATCTTGTGTTGTTATGTATCTATTATAAAAGGCATGAAGGCATTTTTTTTTAAATATAAAAAAATGCAACATTTTCGTTAACAACTGTTGTTACCCATGTGATGTTGAAACGTATTTTTATTGTAGCACAGAAAGATTCTCTGTCACTTAAAAACATTGTGGTGGTGCATATGCTAAGAAATGAAAGATATGTGTTGACTTTTTCTAGGGTACGAGGAGTATAAAAAAAACTTTATTTCTGCTTCATATATGTTATGTTGCATGATGTCATAAATTTCCACTCCCCACCTTTGAAAATAAAAGATAGAAAATATTTCTATAAATACATATAATATTCTTACTTAGCTTTCAGATTTTCCTCTAAAATTTCCACTGCAGAGAGTAGTAGTTAATTGCAGATATTCTAAAATTTTAATTTTTTTTTAATTCACGCACACACTCTTGTTAAGTCCTGTTATCAGTAAGACTATTCCCTTTATATTGAAATTAAAAACATATTGATTTGGAAGTTAAACATTATGAAACACTTGAATATTTGGAAGTACATATTTTGATTATTGGTACAAAAGTTGTTTAATATCCTTTATGTAACTTTTTGGTCTTTTAAACCCTTACCCCCCCCCCCTCCTGTTTTTCGAATATATGTGAATTTATGGGTGACTTGCCTGCTCAGACTTATTTTTCCTCTATTTTTGCATTCTGGAGCCCATTTTTTCTACCCTTTGCTTTCTGTTACCGAAGTTTTTAACATGAGCCATAAATATTTCGATTTTCATATTTAATAATTAACTGTTACCCATTCCTTACCATCTAAATTATTAATATAACCAGTACAACTTTATTCCAAACAAACCTACAAGTAGTATCTTTGGCTTATATGCTGCCCATGTTTGAATTATAATTATGGAGAAGTGTGGTGAAATTCATATTGTAGCATTTGATATTTGAAACACTTCTGATGAAGTTCACCATTGTGGTCTCCTAAATCCATAATGACTGCTGGTTTGGCTTTCATCATTAATATTTACCAGTATGGCTTCCATCAAAACCTACACATAAGTGTCATTTAGATATCTGAAACATTCTTCAGATGGACATCTATTTGTAATTTTATTTTTGGTTCCAAATTCACAGAGCCATCGTCAAAACTTCAGTTATACAGTGTTAATCTGTTTTTTGTGTCTGTGGTGGTGTTTCCTTTCTTGTTATGATACATCTATGGTGGCAGATTCTGTTGTGCTGCCCTGGTGGCGCAGTGGTCTAAGCGATGGCTTCTGATCGTTTGCCTTTCTCCCTTCCCTGGAACTAGTGACCCTAAATTAGGGATGGGTGACTGCTTATAGCCCATTGAATTGCTCACGGTGGTCGTTAAACCTCCAATCAAAAAAAAAAAAAAAAAAAAAAAAAAAACAGATTCTGTTGCATGTCCTGTAAGTATCAATTAACCTTCTTGCTTTCTCTGTGTGATGTTATAATGATTGTATTTTCATGTCAGATAACAGACAACTATGCAGATAAAGGCATTTTTCTTGGGTCTTATACATATTATTTGCATAGCCTTAAAGGAATGTTTGCATCTTTGGCTAAAGGAAGTAGTATCTTTGGCTTATATGCTGCCCATGTTTGAATTATAATTATGGAGAAGTGTGAAAGCATATTTTTGCTGTTTGTGCATGGGACAGAGGTACTCATGCTTTATTTAGTTCTTGTGTAATCAAGCCCTGTGCTTTTGTGAAAGGGCGGGGGATTTATTAAATGCCCAACTTATTAGGACTGCCTACCTAATAATGTGTTGAACTATTGGACTACCTTTAGCCTTCAGAGCAGCAACGAATCATGTTGGCAATGGTTCATCTAAGTTTTGGTAACATTCTTGCAACATTTTGGCCCATGTATGTATAATGGAATCTTCCAGTTCATGCAGATTAGATGGTAATGTACCCTAGAGGTCTGCATGGGCCTTAATTTGAAAAGTTCGGCCCGGCCCATAAAATTTCAACAATTACCAAAACACGAATTTGACACCTGGTGCACTCGGTCATTCGACTCCTGAAGAGTTTTCGTTTTCTTAATTGCTACACGTATCCTGTTGCAATAACATTAATTCAGAATATTTCTCAGACTCTGTATAAGTCACATGACTTACAAGGAGGGGGGGGAGCTTGTATACTCAAAAATATTGCATGAAAAGGACAATTTCCATGCCTTTCAAATTTTACAGGGTTTTCAAATTATCATTCCCTACGCCAGACCTGGAAATAACCTTGGGGAAAAGTACGAAATATCCAGAATTATGAGTCTGATCATTCTACTGGGAGAAGATTTTATGGTTTTATAAACTACACCTATCTCTACTGGTATATCATATTGCTGGAACCCAATATGTCTCTCGTGTGTGTGTGGGGGGGGGGGGGGACACATTTGTGCCGCTTAAGGTGTGATGTTCCAGATTTTGTGTTATCATAACTCAAAAAGTTTTTGCATTTAGTGCACTGCACAACATTTTCTGGCCAACTAGTTTCAGAATGGGACAGTAATTTACAATATTTCCAAATATTGCTTTCCCCCTTTACATTGTCTACAAGCACATATTCTCCGGAAGCGATTTTTTCACGAAAATCTTCCGCTTTCTTAAACTCCATAATAAGTATGGAAGAGTATTTATCAGCAACACTGAACTGAGCATATGCTAAGGGAAAACAACGACAGACTGCCCAGCTAATCAGTGTCACAGAAGTTTTAAAAACGGCCGCCTGATAGTACAAATGGCGAAAATACGGCACAGATTTATACACAGAAGTAAGTTTCTCCCAGCCCATTTCTCCTGTTCCATTTAAGACATCTTAAAAGCTTTTCACACATCTAGAGAACAATGTGCCGCCAGCCAGAACAATAAAAAAGATCGTCTACGAGCGGATGGCTCGTTTTAGAAATGCTGCAGTTAATAGCCTGCCTTGAAGCATGAGAGATGGGTGAAAGTTAGAGAGAGAAAAGGGACCACATTCACATTGGAAAACTAAGGGAGCTGGCCCACTCCAATTGTTTCGTAGGAGGGGAGGATGTCGTAAAACTTCTATTTTTCCAACAGCGGAAATTATTCAATCTTATTCTGCTGCTGTATGTTTGCGAGTTTTCCAAAAGAGAAAGGCAATGTACAGCGATCGCTTTGATCATAAAAAAATAAATAAATAAATAAATAAAAAACCTTGCTCAGCCCGTGTCTGTTTTACATTAAATATTGAAGGCCCGGCCCGTTTTCCCAACTTATAAATGAGCAAAGGCCCGACCCAGCCAGGGCCCGTGCAGACCTCTAATGTACCCAGAAGTCTGATGTCATGTTTGATTTCATCCCACAGATACTCCATGAGATTGAGGGATGGGGACTGAGGTGGCCAAATGTAGCTGCAAAAAATCTTAGTCCTGTCTCCATTTACAGCGATCTTGGTACAGAGCTGGAGCTTCACTGGTATCCATCACACGATGTACACAAGACCTTCTGTACTTCATACTTATAATCTTTTTCTCATGTAGACTGGTCCTCTCCTGATTTCCTTGGCCTTCCTCCACTTTTCTTTCTTGCCACTTGGACTAAAAAAATTTGTTAGTAAGCAGCTCATCACTCATTCTTTCAACATGGCCAAACCACCTAAGAATATTATTCTCCACTTTATTGACAACATTTTGCCTTACATTACACAACTGCAACACATCTTCATTCCTCACATGATCAGAGAGTGTCTTGCCCCCCCCCACGTACCACATTTCTGCTGCACACAAATGGCTCCTGTGTCTCTTCTGCATTGCCCTGGTTTCACTGCCGTGCATCAGAGTAGGAACAGCTTTTTAAAGGGAAAATGAATTTCAAAATTGGTATTTGATCTGTTCGTGATAGGATCTGAGGCATTTCTGTGACCTGTAGAATTAATGGAGAAGAAATATTCTTCATAATACATGGAAAATCGACAGAACATTCAAGCAAAGCAAACTGAATTTGCTTGTACCACTTATTGGTTATCCATGCAACACTTCTCAGAAAACTTGAAAATTTCATCGTCAATTTTAAGGTTAGCATACTCGACCGGTAATCGGGAGATGCGGGGTTCGATTCCCGCTCCAGGACAATGAAATTTTCAAGTTTTTTGAGAAGTGTTACATGGATGTCCAGTAAGTGGTACATGCAAACTCAGTTTGCTTTGCTTGAATATTCTGTCGATTTCCCATGTATTATGAAGAATATTTCTTCCTACATTGATTTTTCTGTGGTACTGGTGACCTCCGAGCTACATCCGCCCGGCTGGGAATTGGGTCAAAGTGCTATGAGGAAGCATAGATGCTTCGACTAGCGAAAATCTGAGAACTTTCAGATTCCTAAGTCTCAGTTGCTTGGAACTTCACTGTCCTGGGTTGTGTAATGGTTAACATACTCAACCAGTAATCAGGAGATGCAGGGTTCCCCCTCCAGGACGATGAAATTTTTAAGTTTTCTGAGAAGTGTTACATAGATGACCGACCAGTAAGTGGTACAGTGCTTGAATGACCTGTAGAATTGTTTTCATGGCAGAGCAAACAATACAGTACCAATCTTTTTATATTTAATTTCACTTAAGATGTGCATTTTCCAATTTCTTGGCCACTATTCCATATACCAAGGGGCAGAGCAGCCAATATTTCTTTTGTTTAAAGCGAAATTAATGTTCAAAAACGATATTGCATATTCAGCACTCGGGGAAAACAGGAAAATGACTTTACAGGGAACAAAAGTCTGCGACAGTGAATTGAAGTTCCAATTTTGAACTTTATTTTTTATGTAAACAAAGAAAAAATTGCTTTGCTCTTTTTGTCTGTTGGCAGAGATGCCAAGTACTACGGATCCTCCGTAGTTTCTACGGATATGATGTTCAAACTACGGACTACGGAGAAGGTGTGAAAAACTACGAATTTTTCCAAAAATCTCGGATATTTCCGGAATTTTTTTTTTTTAATTATTTGAAAAAAAAAGTCAAGCATAGTCAAATGTAGTGTTTTTTGCTGTAAGGTCACTAAGCCGTTACACAGCAAGCATGTTTGGCTGGCCGACAAGCGAGCGGAAATGTTGCAGCGGAGATCGTTCTGTGTGATTATGTTACTTTGTACCTGGCTTGCCGTGGAAAGGCGTTCGTAATGCACGACGTCTGTTAACTTCGGGAAAACCTTAACCGCGTCGTGAACTAACGTAAGTTGTCGGAGGATGGAGGTAGACTAGAGTCGATTCCACGTTTTCTGTTCTTGTTGTTAAGTTGATTAGTTGTGGTGTGACGTGAATTGCTGTAGTTGTGAAGCGTGCTTCAGTGGCTTCCAGTTCCAATGGTGTGAAAAAAAAAATGAAAATTCGCAGCAGGTACAAGGAATGTTATTCGTTGGAATTTCCATGTTTGCAGCGGTCGCGTGTTTCCGTGAATTATGTTGGGGTTTTTTTTGCTAAAATGTAATTTAAATAGTTAATTGTTATTGCATATTTGTTTCACCAAAGTAAGGGGCAGGCGGGATATCAGAAAAAAAAAAAAAAACTGCTCTGAGCAAATAGTCATCAGATCAAAGGAAACAATTGTGGATCAAAGAAATCCTGAATGTTTGTTTTTTCCGGCAGAGCACATAGCTAAGCTATGTGGATGTGTGGACGCTGTTATTGCCTGTTTTTATGTTACCTCCCCGGGAGTTTGTTCTTCGTACGCAGTATATTCTGCCCAAAGCAAGAGAAAGTCTCTCCATGTGTCTTTGGCAACCAACCAATGAAAACTCATAGAAGCCGTAGCTGCTCACTGCCGCTGCGGTGAGACGTTTCTTAGCTGCTGGGTGTGTGCACACAGTCGTGATTCATTTTCCCACGCTCCTCGCTGTCGGCAGAGAGCTTAATTGTTTATGTTACTTTGACAGATTTGCGAAGTGCAGTTCTTTTTTTTCTCTTGTAAAAATGTTCTGCTAAACAAAGGGATGTTTTATTTTATCCTTTTTTTCTCCAGAATTGATTGATTTTTGCAATTTAAAATACCTTTTTGATTAGTTTTTTCGTATCATAAGCATTTAATGCTAATTTTCTATTTATCCGCATAATGAAGCTATGAAATCTTTCAAAGTTAATCATTCTTTCTTTGCTCCCATTGTGTTTCTCGTGTACGAATTTACTTGCAGTAGCGTCGGGTAAAGGGCCACCTGTCTCTACTAATATTCTTGGATCTAAAATGCAAAAACGTTGTCAAAAATTCAAGGAGAGTTATTTGCAAAAATTTCCGTGTCTAAAATCGTCTCGGGTATCCGAAAACCATGGGTTTTGTTCCCCATGTGCTGTTGATTTTTCAATTGCACACGGCGGAAAAGACGATTGCGGTCGGCATTTTCACTCTAAAAAACAGGAGGAATAACCATAAGTGTGTGGCATCACACACTTATGACATAACATATTTATTAAAAGGTGGAGTTGAAATGGTATGTATTTTTTGTGTATTTACTCAAGTTTTTTTCCCCCATTTTAAGGGGACTTAAATATGTTGCAATATTTATCCAAGTATTGTCCCCGATCAAGATTAATATATTGCTAAAAATGTAGCAGTATATTCTGGGAAATATGCATGATACCCTGCAAATTTTAATGTGGGAACTTGACTTGACTTGACGTCACTATGGAAGAACTACGGGCGCAGCGCATATGGACTAATGACTTTCTTCAGATGTTGGCATCTCTGTGTTGGTATAGCAGTGACTAAGCAATGGGAAACCCTGCATTTTCTGAGAAATTAAACTTTTAAAAGTTTAAAAAAGTTCTGATGTCGTCATGAACTTCTGGGAAATAGGTTTTGGACTCCTGGAAAACTTCTTAAAACATTTTTAATTGAGCTTACCAACTATTGACCAATAGTGTTTGCAATTACTGGTCATGTGCACATTACTGTCTTTTTGTTACATCAGCTATTGTCTGTATACTCTTACTACTCTTGCTTTTCACCTTCCACAAGTACAGCAATTTTGATGATATTTATGTAACTTCTCTAAGCACCCACTATCATCCCACACTCGAAGTTTATTAAATCATGTAGCTTTTCCATTAGCTCTTTAGTAACATAATCTGAACTGCTACTGGGACTGTTCCCATTTGCTTGATTATGTAGCCTTAGCAAGGTGATGACAACAAATGAGATGTACCATCATGTTTGCTTAAAATGGTTTACTGGTCCAAGTGAATCGGCACTTGGTGTGCATTCAGGAGTCTAAAAATACACTTGGTGTGGGTTCAGGGGTCCAAAAATTCACTTGTCTGTGGCATGTCAAATTGTAGTTGGCAAATAACACAGAAGTCAAGCATTTTTTTTTTTTTAATCTTTTTAATTTTTAGCACAGTCGAGTTGAACTTGCTGGTTTTCTTTGAGGGCATAAACTTTTTTTCTCCAAATATATGGCTTTCTTCCTTTACATGTGTGAAATCAAAATAATTCTTTTGTTGTTCTGCATTTTTGAGAATAGATGCTTTAAGGGACAGCAGTAAAAGAAGGAAAATAAGAGTTAGTGCTGTCTTTCCCAAATGCTGACAGCTGAACCTGAAGAACTAGTAGGTTGCCCATTGTTCTGTGCTGTGCAGGTCATGGTGGAAATATAAAACAGTAGCAGGCAGTCTTAGAATTTGGAAGGAAGAGCATACACATCATATGTTAGAAAAGAAAGTGCCACCTTTTGTGAGGTGGGGAAGGGAGATGGTTTAGGAGGATTGGGAAATGGAATTTGTTGATTGGGAGAACAGTCTAACTTGTTAGTAAGAAGGGAGATGCAATGACACAATGCCTGAAGTGAAATCAGTTTACCAACAGAATGAGTTACATAATTTTATATTTCACAAGCACTTAAATAATGATTTGTGATAGTGGAAGAATTTGCAGGTTTTTTAATTTTTTTCATTTTCAGCCCACTTGTCTAGGAATAGTAAGAGATGCTGCCTACATGGATTGAGAGATGTGTGTTCCTTTTGTTCTGTACTCTCTTACTGTGCATACTTGTATTCTTACCACCACTCTTACCCCCCCTCCACACACACACAACACACACTTCATTCGATAGCATCAACCCATATGTTTCCTCATAGAAATAACTGAAAAACAAGTCTTCATAGAGAAATTATTCTTGATATTTCCAGTACATGGCAGGCACATATTAATGTCATTCTCAGAACAGAAGTGCTGATTTTTTTCACTCTATCCCATGTAAGATGAAAAAAAAATCCATCAGGATAAATATATGCTGATTTTTTTTCACTCTATCCCATGTAAGATGAAAAAAAAATCCATCAGGATAAATATATGCTGATTTTTTGTTCACTCTATCCCATGTAACCATCTCTTCAGATAACTTGAAAGTGTACGAGTCATATTTGGAAAGTAAGTACCATTTATGAATATTTTTGCTGCAGCACTGCAGTCATGATATCGTGCATGCAGAGAGAGAGAGAGAGGGGGGGCTGACTTCCTTCATTTGTGGGCGAGCCACAGGCACCATTATGGGACCATCGGATCGTGTTTGCATCTTGTTCTGTGCTTTTAACATGTTTAAGAAGACCGACCCCCCCTCCCCCGAACTGTGAAATGAGGTCTATAATTTGATTTTTGAATGCAAGAAACATGAAACCAGCTGATATTCATTGTCACATTTGTGAATTGTATGGTGATAGTACCATGAATGATGGAATGGTGAGGAAATGAGTCAGTTTAACAAAAGGTTGTGAAAGAGAAGTGGAGCTGCAGGCCATCTGTGTTCAATGATGATTTGATGCATGTGGTCGACGCAAAAGTTCGTGAGGACAGACAGTTCACCACTTCAGCGCTTTCTTTGCATTTCCCTAAAATTTCAAGGATGTTGAAATTTTTGAGGGATTTCAAATTTCAAAGTCTGGTTGTAGAGGGATCACCCCCTTCCTTACAGCCCAGGTCTAGCACCAAGTGATTATCACCTGTTCTTTCCTCTGAAGAAGTTCCTTGCAGGTCGGCATATCTTCGACGATAATAAAGTCAAAGGAGAAGTGCAGAAGTGGTTGTCTTCACAGGCGGACTTGTTCTATGACAAGGGGATAAAAAAACTGGTGCCCTGTTACGATAAATGCTTCAATAATGATGGAAACTACATAGAAAAGTAATTTAAGGTTGTGGAAAATCTGATAAAAAATAATCGTACAGATTTTTTGCAAATATATTCTCATTTAATTTCAATAGTCTAATGGTACTTACTTTCCAAATGTGCCTTGTATCACTCTGGAGTGGGAATCAAATTTGCTTCTACAAATTTCCATTTGAATGTGTTACCATTACACTAATCAGGATAACAAGCTTCCAAGCTACAAAAGCTAATATATGCAGCTTAAGAATCTCAACGACTTTCAGGTTTGCTCTTTTCAAAGCAATCTGATGCTTCATCGCAGCATCAGCAACCTTTCTGACCTTGATAAGATAGGGTTGTCAAAGCTATGAGGAAGCGTCACATTGCTTCATTGCTTTGACAAGTGCAAGTCTGAAAGTCATTGAGATTCCTAAGCTACATATGCTAGCTTCAGTTGCTTGGAAGTTTGTTGTCCTGAGTAGTGTAATGGTAGCAGGGTTGCCAGTGGCGACTATTGCTACTATTTTTTATGACAGGCGACTATAGCTACTATTTCCTACAAAAAACAGCCAAAAGCAACTATTTTCAGGAAAACCCTGAACTATTTTAATTGTAAGGCTATTATTTTTTAAAAACGTAATCTGTGTTGCATATATTGATGTCCTTGTATAACATCAGTTTTAATATCAATACATGTGAATATCAACTTTGATACTGATATGTCTTGTTCAGTTCATTGCTTTCTACTCTATTGCAAGTATCATGGAAGAAAGCCAATGGCAAGTATAGACTAGACCCATGTGTGATTAGGGGAATGACATATACACAAATCAAGATATTCTGCTGAAAAAGTGTCCCGATTTTCTGTTTGGAATATGGCAGAGATTTGTTATCTATTCGAATGAGATTCTTGATATACCTCATATCAGATAACTGTGATTACGTCTACAAAACAAAACAAGTGATCATCATAACATTGAATGGCCGCAACTATGGCCTTTTGAAAGAAGAAATAGACATTTTTTTTTTCAATGCAGTGTATGAAACCCACTTGGGAATCTTATATTTTTTTACCAACCACAAAAGCAGAAGAAAGCTTTGCATACAGACTTGATACAGATGAGATCATCTGACCTCCAGAACAATGTCAAAGAAGGAAGTGTTTTCTAGTTCTAAAGTTTGTGTCAGGTTAGATTATGTAAGTAGTTTTTGATATGTAATTGAATAGAGTATTTTTGGGTGTAATTTCCATAACCTTCATAGTTGTGAGTGTCTTGAATAGCATTATATTGAAACATAGATGCCCTTTTTGCAGTGTGTGGGTGTATACATTATATTAACAAAAGTCACCGGACACCCCTTGAAAAGCAAATGAATGGATCCGCTGTGTTGTGAAGATGTGTGGTACAGCTGCTAACGGTATAAAAACAAACCTGCAGCTGACTGCGATCATATCGCACTGTGAGGTTGAGTGAAAATGTTGCGGCAGGGGAGAACTGACTTTGAGAAAGGAAAGATTATTGGGTGTTATATATTAGTGGGTTGTCCATAAGAGAAACTGAGAGGTGTTTAAACATACTCAAGTCAATGGTTTTGGATGCACTGAATAAGTGGAAGACACATGGCATGCCTGAAGCAGCAAAATGTACAAGCAGACCAAAGAAAATCGGTGATAGAAGATGTCGAAGCCTCAGGAGAGTCATTACAGCTAATCTACAGAGTACTGAACAAGACCTCAGTGCGCAGGTGAGTAAAAATGCTGGAACCTCATTATCTAAACGTAGCATTTGCAGAGAACTTCATTCCATGGGTTACCGGGATCATGTGGCTGTTCATAAGCCTTTCATCTCCACTCGGAATGCTACTTGTCGTTTAGCATGGTGTAAAAAACATTTATCGTTGACCGTAGATCAATGAAAACGAGTCCTATGGACTGATGAATCCAGATACACGGTCCATCAGGGTGATGACCGGTGTGTGGGTATGGCAGCAGCCGGGGGAACACTATTTACCACAGTGTACTACTGTTCCTACGGTCAAGTTTAGAGCTGGCAGTGTACTCGTGTGAGGGTGATTTTCGTCGTGTGGTTCTGGCCCATTGGTTATCGCGGACAAACCTGTTGACCAGCACGTCTACCTCGATGTTCTGGACAATTGCGCCCTACCAACTCTGTGGCGATACTATGGAACCGTGCCTTGTTAGTACCAGCAGGATAATGCACTGAGCCATAAAGCAAGGACTGTTATGGTGTGGTTTGACGATAATTCCGTATCGTGTGTGAACTGGCCAGCACAGAGCCCTGATCTTAATCCCATAGAGCACCTATGAGATGAATTAGAGCACCGCATAAGAAGTTTAGAACGAAGGCCTAATACTAAGCAACAGTTAGTGGCAGCATTATGTACTGAATGGAAGCGCATACCTATGGCTGTGTTCCAAAAACTTGTTTGAAAGCATGTCTCAAAGGGTCGGTGCATGCATTATTAAGGCCAAAGGAGGACTGACACCATACTAATGTATGTCAATAAATGATATGTTGTTTTTCTCTTGTAGGTGTCCAGTGACTTTTGTCAATATAGTGTATATGTAACTTTTTTTTTTTACCAAAATGTGAACCTGTGCTAATTTATTTTGTCACCATAGTTTGAAACAAATAAAAAAAATTAACAAAACATTTTTTTTTTTTTTTTTTTGGTGTGAAGCATTTACATTCTGATACTCGTACACTTTTTTGGGAAACTATTTTAGTCATTAACATAAGTTGTTAAGGCTACTATTTAGGCTATTATTTTTACCATTCGTGGCTACTAAGGCAACTATTTTCTTCGGTGTGATAAGCAGGCAGGCCTGTGGTGTAGCATCCTCATCATCAACCATTATCAATCCACTGCTGGATCAAGGTCTCCCCAAGTTTCTTCCACAATTGTCTGTCTTAAGCCTGTCTCCTCTATGTCACTCCAACATACTTCCGAATTTCATCCATCCACCTCCCATGGGGACTTCTTCTGGGTCTTTTCCTGTCCCTCGGAAACCAGTCTAAAATTTTGGTTATCCATCGGTGGTCTGTTCTTCTTGCAACATGTCCAGCCCGTTGCCATTTCAGGGATTTCACTATGGTCATGATGTCGTCTACTCCTGTCATTTTTCTTATCCACAAATTCCTCTTTTTATCTTTCCTGGTTTCACCAAGCATGCATCTCTCCATGCTTCTTTCAGTTGTCTGCAGTCTTTGTATGTCTTTTTTAGTTAAGGTCCATGTGTATGCTCCATACTTAAAGCACTTGCAGGATGCATTGATTAAACACTTTTTTTTTTTAAGACATAATGGCATACTGCTCTTAGAAATTGTATTGTTTCTTCCATAAGCTCTCCATCCAAGTTTTATACGCCTATTAATTTCTTCATTAATGTGATCCTCACTTTATATCTGCTGCCCAAGATAAATGTAGGTATTGGCTGTCTCAAGCTTTTCTCCATCAATCGATAAATCTTTGTTTCTTGTAAAAGCATTGTACATCACTTTTGTCTTCTGAAAGTTCATTTTTAATCCCACTTCTTTACTCTTGTCAACAAGTTTTTGGATCATGCTCTGCAGCTCTGAAGGGGTAGTTGCAAAGATGACTATGTCATCAGCAAAACAAAGGTGAGTTAAGTAGTCTCCATTAATCTTTATCCCTTTGTTTTCCCAGTTCAATGATCAAAAGACATTTTACAATGTGGCATTACAGAGCTTGGGAGATATGGTGTCATCTTGTCTCACTCCCTTTCCAATTGTTATTTGTGCTGTATCCTCAAATATTCGAACCTTTGCACTTGTATTTTCATAGATGATCTTAATAATGCTAATGTATGCATCTTCAATACCGCAGGATTTCAAAGCCATTGTAACTGCTGGTGGTTTTACGGAACCAAAGGACTTTTCATAATCAACAAAAGCCATAATCAATGGTAGCATACTCAAATGTAAATTGGGAGATACAAGTTCTTTCAATTCCCTCTCCAGGTTAATGCAATTTTCAAGTTATCTGAAAAGATGGCTACATGGCAAACAGTGAAAACTCATCATTTCTCTGTTAAGAATGGCATTAAGATATATATTTTTTACTTCTCCCAGCACATTTGCTTCTGTTTGATCATGCTGGTTCAGCTAGTATATATGAGTTATTTTTCATTGAACTGTGGTTGCACTTGATTTAAAACACCACTAGTTATCTCACTGTCTCCATTTGTAAAAAGAACATGGCCAACCTTCAGTTGGCTTATGAAGGTAGGAAGGCTTCATATCAAACCACATGCACAGTGTTGTTAAATCTAGTGAAGAAGCTTAGGAGTACACATGGTGTGGATTTTATTGCTCTGAAAATTCTATGTTACACACACACTCCTTATCTCTGACACCCATAGAGGGCATTTCTTTTTGCATGTGTGTGTGTGTGTGTGTGAATTTAAAAAAAATAATAATTAGCATTATCGTTTGCCTGTTTTATTTTATTCCTCATTTCAGTGCCCCTGGTTTGGTAAGGCTGACTGTATGGGAGTTTTGTTTTCTTGTTTTGGATCTTATATCCTAAAAAGGAATTCAAAACTTTTAAGCTGAGAATGAAAGATTCTACAGATTTTTTGCAACCATAGTAAAGTATAAAAATGTACCACAATGTGGAGTAAGTCAGCTTAATACATCACCACAAACTGTTGATAGAACGTGTCATCCTGAAACATAAAATTTTTTAACCAAGTGGCTAAAAGAATTTCAATGGTTAGTGTATGGTGCTGATACAGGTATATCTTGACATTCTTTGTGCTTTCAGTTTTCAAGTATGTGTGACATGAATTCTTGAATTGTAAATGGGTTCAGGGAGCCATTTAGTCATGAAGCCTTTTAAGTTTCATTGTAACTCAAAACCACGTATTAAATGCTTGGAAGCATTAAAAACTAAAATGAAACCAGAAAACACCCCACTTGGAGGATGTATTTAAAATGAATAAAAGTGTATGCTTAGAAAGATGCAATCCATTTATTTTGCACAAGAGACGACAGAAACACTTAAAACAAAGTACGCTAGCTTTCGTCACCACAGGTGACTTCTTCAGGCTAATTAATTCAGGGGGATTTCTTCTGGCTAATTAACTCTTTCTTAGAATTTAAGCTTTAGTCTTCTGTTTGTTAGCCTAAAGAAGTCACCCATGGTGATGAAAGCTAACACACTTTGTTTTAAGCGTTTCTGTTGTCTCTTACGCAAAATAAACAGATTTCATCTTTCTAAGCGTATACTTACTTGAGCGAAAGCCCACCTTCTTATATTTATAGAATAAAAGTCTTAGTATCTTGAAACAGTATTTGACACTGCATGTTATATTGCAGTGCCACAGTAACTTAAAAGCTGAGCTAACAAAATTATCGAACAAAGTCTTGATGTTTTGATTTAAAAAATCCAGAGTAAAAAAAAAGCAGCTCAAAAAATATATATATATACATGTAAATATTGTATACATATAAATATTTATCATACATATGACAGTCTTCTTTGTACTTCTCCTAGATTTTCTGTGGACATGAGCAATTTCATGAATAAATAACCTCATATTGAAGTTTTAAAGCATAATACTAAAAGCAGCTTCATTTTTCTTTGTTGAATGTATCACTTTTACCCAACTATTACTTTAGTTTTTCTGATTTAATCTTAGGTGGAATTTACTACAGAATGAAAACAAAAATGTAACAAAGGAGACTGGGGAAAAGCTTTCTGAAAATTCAACTGTAACAAAATATCGAATGACCACTGAACTGCCCTTCTACTCAAAATTCCTATTATTGGCAGCATATCTGGCTTCCTATAATCCACCAAGAACTGATCACAGATATTTTGTCAAGGTATGTAACATTATTTGACAGTACTATTTGTGAACAAAGATATGTGATGGCTATTAGATATTTGTATATAAATAAGGCATAAAATAATTATATAAGATACCTGTGAGAAAACAAGCAGAAATAAGAAACAAAATAATTTTCTTCATTTAGATGACAGTACTAAACTTTCAAATAAAGTATTTAATTCACTATGATGAAATCAAAGTTGGCTGTGTATATTATGAAAATGTGAAAAATATTATTTGCACATAACATTCAGTATGATGTCCATGTATTATGGTCACGATGGGTCCGGGTTCGAATCCCAGTGAGGCATGGATGTTGTGTTTGTCTTATAGTACTGGCTCTCTCCCTCCCTTCCGTGGAACTAGTGGCCCTAAATTAGGGACTGGTGACTGTTTATAGCCCATTGTGTTGCTCACGGTGGCCGTTAAACCTAGAACAACAAAAATCTGTTTTTTATGTGTATAAAATTATTTAAGAAGAAGGATGCAAAATAAAAACAGTTTTAAATAGTTACTTTATTTTTTAAAAAAAATTCTTACTTTTTTGGACTTCTGGGTCACCCTGTGAATCATAACTTTTCTGTCAAAAATTGCAATTCAGGTGCAGATTATACTTCACAGGTGCGGATTATACAATGGAAAATTTGGTACTAATTAAAAAAAGACAAAACCTTTCCATTTTGGAAAAGACAGGTGGTGTATGTCAAATTCCAATGTTTTATAAAACCACACACACAGGTAAATCCTATAGAAAATACTGAAAATAGTCTAAAATATACACTGACCAACATATAATAAATTGGAATAAAAAAACAAGAATTTGCATTGTTAATTCAATATTGCCAGAATAATAACTGTGAATCTATTTTTGTTATCAAACATCTAATCCAACAGCAGAAGAAGTTTAAATTCTGTGGCTATCTTAATTTTAAAAAATATCCCCAAAATTTTTAATAATAACAGTTGTATGCATATCCCTGGAAACTACTCATAAATAAAGAAAAGGTTACCAAAAACAAAAAAGAGGAAAAATTAATATTTTAAAGATTTTTCAGTAGATAGCACCATCTTATGACCTCACTTTTCTTCAGATTTCTTCCATGGTTATTGCAACTTTGCAGAGTGCAAAGTGAAAGCTACGAACAACAGTAATAAATGTATCATCTCTAGTGACGCTGCCTTCTGTTATAACACCATCATGTCTAAAATGCTTGATGCAAACTACATGTCTCTTTTCGGAAATCCAATCTTTCCTAGAAATTTTCTTCAGCCATTGTTGAAATTTGTTTTTTCATTTGGAAATTTAAATACTATAATATTTTCTTTAGAAGGGTTGTTATTTGATGTAGCTCCCGACCTACATCCCTGCACACAAGGAGGTATTATTATTGATTTCAAAATAAATGTGCTGACATTACCAACAAAATGTTCTTGATGGTGAAAAAAGAAAGCCTATATCACACAAAAGTGATTTTTGTGAAATCTCTAATGGTTTACAAATGAATGAAAACAGAAACACTGATTCAGCTAAGGCAGAGCTGCCAAGTGTTCCGGTTTACCTGGATTCATTCCGAATTTGAAAATATTTTCCGGAAATCCGATTTTTCTACAAAAAATCCGGTTTTATGGTTTTCTTATATTTTTTTCTTTTATTTTATTTATTATGCATGGTATTTCCCCCCTCATTAGCGATATCAGCTATCATTTTTCTCCAGCGTCAACGCTCGCTGCGAAGTCAGTAACTAATGGAGACATATGTCTTTTTGTTAATTCAGGGCACTGCAAGCGCCCGGGTCGTGAGCCCCGCGATGTTAGCAAGACAGTCAGTGGACTGGAAATTTGAAGTACTGGTTTATGACGCCACCTGCACGTTGCTTGTGCGGTGCCTCGCTCAGGGATGAGAAATTTGCGCCGAAACAAAAATCTTGCACCATCTTGTTACAAAAGGCAGATTTTGTGCCATTGTGTGCTGCCGTGCCCCGTTGTCATCATCGAGACTTCGCTACGGTAAATTCTCCGTGCACACTGTTTCATTTGATGCTGAGTAAGACCATGCAGTGGGAAAAAAGATTAAGGGACTACGGATTTGCGTACTTACTATGGAAATCGTCAACCGGCTACATACTACGGAAAACATAGCTAGTATGATCTGAAAATCGAAGTGAAATAACGATATTAAACATCTGTCTAAAGTTTATTTTTGTATTTTCAAGATGTTTCGATTAAGAAAACCGTAAAAGAAGTTGATGAATCCTGCAAATGTTCGTAACTACACCGAAAATGTCTGCTGTAGCAAAGATGAGAATGTCACGCCGTTTTCCGTTTCCGCATATTAAATTTTTCCAACTATATATTTTTTTCTTTTTGCCTGATTAAATTTTTATTTTTTGATGTTTTCTGTGTGCATGTGTGTGTGTGTGTGAGAGAGAGAGAGAGAGAGAGAGAGAGAGAGAGAGAGAGAGAGAGAGAGAGAGAGATCATGTTCCTAGTTTTTAACATTTTCGGTAATAGTGAAAAGGAGAGACTGTATTTTTTAAGAATTTTTTCTAGGGAAATGCCTGTTTCTCTGTTTATAATATGTACTTCTTCAAAACTAATCAATAGAGAACAATCGTTTTCACTCCTTTCCCTTTTTGTTAAATGAAATTAAATTTCTAAATTGGAATAAAAGTGAGCAACGCAATTTTAATGTTCAATAAAACTCGTGTTTTTCAATTTCTTAGTCACTTCTTACTCGTACATGAGATTCTTCCGTGGATTCGCGGAACTCCGTTTTTTCTGTCATCATTTGGGTAATACTTGAGATCGATGCAAAACTGAAGAGAAGCTGTTTTTGGGGGGGGGGGGGCTTTTATTTATAATATGTTCTTTTATTATTTAGGAATCTGATCATAAATTTGCATACCGCTGAACGCTTGTTGATGTCCCGGTTTTTGATTTTGAAAAGTTGGCAGCTCTGAGCTGAGGGAACAGAACTCAGAATGAAGCAAGATAATGACAATCGGAAGTTCACAACAAAACTTCCAACAGTTTCTCTCTTTTTCTTTGTGTGAAGTCACAGCTGTCGTAAATTTTCAGTGCCCAGGCCAAAGGATGAAGGAGCAACATTAGTCTCACGCATTCTCTTCCCTACTTTATCCCAATGTTACTTCAACTGTTAATAATAGCCTGATAAAGGTAGCATATTCCTATTTTTGGAAGTGAAACCAAGATTATAACTAAGCTTATGCTACCTATTTTGTATATTATGATTTTCATATACATTTATATTTTGTATGTTTGATTTTCATATACATTTTAATTCAAGTCATTTAATAGTCTACTGCTCTTTATTTTATTTATAGAATCAAGGGAAAACCAGGAAGAAACAAAAAGCCAAAAAAAATGAGGTAATATCATTTGTGATTAAAGATGGCTATAGTGACCTACATACATGTATCAGATTTTTACTTAAATTTTTGTGTTCTTCAATTACATGTTAAAGCTTTAGTAGTAAAAATGACAAGTCTTTAACCAAAAACACAGAAGAATTCAATTCATTTTGAGGTCACACACACTGAACACTGCAACAGCCACAGAAATCAAACATTTTCTTTGAACTGTTAATCAGTGCTACTGCTAACTTCATGATCATTATGTTCAATGGAAAATCATCTGAGAATACTTGTATCACAATTTTGTTTTGTTTCTTCCTTCATGGGTACTATGCCTATGAAATTTCAGTGGAGTTGTTCTAAGCTCTTTTGATTCAGTTATTTGTTAAAAATGGGAATGCCGGTGAACAGCTGGCAAAGCTGAGAATGCCAACGAACAGCTGGTAAAACTGAGAATGCCAACGAACAGCTGGTAAAACTGAGAATGCCGACGAACAGCTAGCGAAACTGAGAATGTCAGCTAATGGCTGGTGAAACATGTTGCAGAGTAGTGACTACTAGCATGATTGTGTGTAGTGCAAGCTGTAGAAACATTTTCTCATAATTTCTATCTATTTTTGTTTGCTTTTAACTGTTCATTGCAATTTTATCCATTCCGCAATTGTAATTTTAATCTAATTCATATTGGTCTTTGCTTCCCACCAGTTTTTAATATCTTTATAATTTTGTTTTTAAAAATCGAATGATTCATTATTAGCTGGTTGAATTCGTAATTTTGTTCAGTTCTTTTCAATTTTTATTGAAGTTCATCTGATGAGTAAATTGTAAGTTGTCAACACCAAAGTAATACCAAAAAATATAATACAATCCGTATTTATTGGTGTAGGAAAAATATAATCTTCCCACAAGCTTTCCCTGTCAGCGGACGGCTTTTTCAGGCGGTTACAAAGGAAAACAGAATCAAACTTAGTTTGATTTTGTTTTTCTTTGTAACCGCCTGAAGAAGCCGTCCACTGACGGGGAAAATTTATGGGAAGATTATATTTTTCCTACACCAATAAATACAGAGACCCTTTTCATCTCAATTCAGGCAGGGGTGTCAGTTGACCACCTCCAATTTTTTTGAAAAAAATATGGTAGCTACTCCTGATCAAGGTATAAAGTACTGCAAAAGGATTTTTCATAAAAAAATTTTTTTGGTCAAGCCACAGCATTTTGAAAATAGGCAAAAAATACACTCTACACTCGTGACGAAAACCATGTGAAACGCCAAATTTTTAAGTGCACACTGCTCCTGAAATATAACAGATAGAGACTCGAATTTTTTTTTAATTTGAAGCTATTGAATTGGCCTTTCTTTATGTTCACAGAAATTGATCAAAAGAATATTACTAGATGGCAAAAAAGTGCTATATTCATTATAAAAAATTTTAATTTTCCACAAATTTAGGATTTTTTTTTTTTTAAGAAAAGGACTTATCATTTGGGTAAGTGTGCCAACCTGCACTCCTACTAGGGTTGTCTTAGCAGTAATTTTATTTTTATCCTGTGATGCATGCAACTCTTAAAATTAATTTTTAAAATATACAAAATTTCAAAAAATCAACATTTCTGAATTGCAATATCTCAAAAATCCCATTTTTAAAAATTCTGAAATTGTGTCCAAATAATGTCCTAATGGTAGGTAGTTAACTGGGGGAATCAGGTTACTGGATTTTTGCCTTGAAATTTTCCTACAAATATTTGAAAATGCACTTCTCTCCTGTTCAAACCTCACGGTTGGGTTATTATTAAAAAAAAAAAAAGTTCGAAAGATATTTCTGAATAGTTTACCTGTGTATATATTCCAAATTGCAGTGTCAACCTATATTTTAAAGTCATTTTTATGATTTTTAATAATTGTCACCTATGTATGTGTTTAATTTTTTTTAATCCATAGTCTGTACACATACAATACATTATCTCAGTTGCAGTTAAGATTCAATTTCTATTTACATAAGAAAACAGGCCTCAAAAAAACAAAATTATGAGCTTACCATCATAACTACAAATTATTCAAACAGAAAAGCTGCTGGATTTTATTGATTTCTTTCTCATCAAAGGTATGAAGTCGTGAAAAACGCCCAACAGGAGTTGTGGCATTCACCTTTAGAAGTACATTTTTTAAGGGCACTGGACACTTGACCTGTTTTCTTGCCACATTCTTCTGGCCACCAAAAACCTCTGGCTGGTCCATGAGGGTGCATGAAAGATACTGTTATGTCCTCGAATTCTTTAGATATGTTTGTAATCTGTTCCATCCATTCACCAGTTATCATCATAAATGCATCCTATAAATTCTCCTATTTTAAAATCATTCACAGAAAATGGGTTCTATTTTTGTTGGCTTGAAAATTGCACTGCTTTATGTGGGTGCCGGACTGTTCTGGCCATTGATGCTGTGACTGTATTCCAACAACAGATTTTACTGTATCCCACTCTTCTACTTTGCTGGTTTGACAGGATTGAACTTCACAAGATGTGAGGAGTAGAAGTTTAGTCTTTGGGATCAAGGGGGAGACAGTTGTTCAACAAATGAAGGTGCATCTCTTATAGCTTGTGAAGCTTCTTTCTGTAAGTTGAATTTAGTAGCAAAATGTTTGCACAGGCCACCCACACCACATGCACTCTTGCATTAGCCTGTGGCTTAGAAGATCCACTTCCTTGTTATGTTTGGGTCCCCCTTCATAAGTTCATAGAACTGATATTTGTTTTTGAAGTGCCTGGCTGCTCCATCTGAGATGTTAAACAATTGTTTTAAATTCTTCCAAAGGACAAGTCTTAGCAATTTTACTTTTTATGAGCGAATGGCACACAGAGCATGTGCTGTGTCGTGACTTATATCATTGCATGCTACCACAAGACTTAGTCTCATTTGGAAAATACACAATGCATGTAAAAAGTGAGATCTGGACATTGTTTGCCAGTAGTAACTTTGCACTTCATCAGGTACTTATTTTCATTGATTCCCCCAATGACTCTCAAGCAGCCTTAATAGGTGTTTCACAGTACTCCATAAAAATTGCACCAGGCAGTACCATTTTCAGTGCCACAGCTTTGGAAAATCAAACTTTGAAACCATATCAGCTGCAGTTTAGCCCAAAAAATTACCGCAAATTGCAGTTTACCCATGAGTCAAAAATTGCCCAAGTTTCATAAAATCATTCACCACCATTTTCACCGTTACTAATTTTTTCTTGCCATTTTCGGATTTAGTCACATTTGGTGACTTGGTGTGAATGCTTAGTGCGAGCCCCGCCGGGAATTGTATTCTCCTGCTATTAAAAATTTACTAAATAATGTTTACAGTTCTGATTTTTTCACTGAATTCAAATTTTTTAAAAAAAAGTGCCATTTTTCAAAAATTGGAAAAAAAAAGAAATTGAAAAAAACATGCCATTTTCAAAAATATGTAAGAAAATTTCAAGGCAAAAATCCAGTAACTTGACTCCCCCAGTAAACTACCTACCATTAGGACATTGTTTGGACAAAATTTCAGAATTAAAAAAAATGGGGTTTTTGAGATATTGCAATTCAAAAATGTTGATTTTTTGAAATTTTGTATATTTTAAAAATTAATTTTATGAGTTACAAGCATCACGGGATAAAAATAAAATTACTGCTAAGACAACCCTAGTAGGAGTGCAGATTGGCACACTTACCCACCTGGTAAGTCTTTTTCTTGAAAAAAAAAAAAATCCTAAATTTGTGGAAAATTAAATTTTCTTGTAATAAATATAATTTTTTTCTTTTTTTTTCCATCTAACAACATTCGTTTGACCAATTTCTGTGAATCTGAAGAAAGGCCAATTCAATAGCTTTAAAATAAAAAAAAATTCGAGTCTCTATCTGTTATAGTTCAGGAGCAGTGTGCACTTAAAAATTTGGCGTTTCACATGGTTTTCGTTACGAGTGTAGAGTGTATTTTTTGCCTATTTTCAAAATGCTGTGGCTTGACCAAAAAAATTTTTTATGAAAAATCCTTTTGCAGTACTTTATACCTCGATCAGGAGTAGCTACCATATTTTTTTCAAAAAATTGGAGGTGGTCAACTGACACATGTTGGTCATGCCTGCCTGAATTGAGATGGAAATGGTCCAGATTGTATTATATTTTTTGAAGTTCATCTGATTACACTGTTCCCAACAGTATTTACCTTGAGTGAAAAAATTGCTTGCATCTTACTAAGCCTCATGAATCACAAACATTAATTTAAGCGTAACATCCAGCCAGTGATGACTTTATCAAATACTTATTCACCTGGGCTGTGCAACTTTATTTTTGCATGCTGAACCATCTTGTCATATCTCCAAGAATGAGAACATGTTTTAATTTAGTTATTTCTATTATAGTATAGTTCTTTGGCTCATGCTGCGCATAATACATAACATTGCAACTCCTACTGATTGCATATATGTTAAAATGTGTAGAACAGAAATTTCTGTAGTACGGTTAGTGTTTGTTTGTTTTTTTATCTAAAAAGTGAGGAACGTATGACCAGAAAAATGTATAACTGAGGTTCCACTGTTTGTTTTTGTTTTGTTTTTATAGATAAACTCTGTGCCTTCTTTTGCTCATGTATAGATGATTGTTAGATCCACATGATGTCTTGACATTAAATCTAATCTTATGTCCAAAGTTGAATTGTTATTTATAGATCAACGTAATTAATTTTTTTTTAAAAGAAAAAAGTGTTAAACACAAGGAGAAAGTGATGCCATATATTCAGTTGTCTATAAAAAGAATCTTCAATTTTTTCTGCACAAGCTTCTTGATATCGTTTAACCCAGATATAATAAGCTCACATAAACTGAAGTGTTTATAGATCCCTTGAACTTTGTAATATTCTTCCTTGTTATTCAAACTGTATATTTTGAACATTTTTTTCTTTTTTGAAGAAACTGCATAATCGAAGTTCAACAAGCAATATAAGTGATATTCCTCCAGTTTTTAGGCCTAATTGTTTCACCGTGAGACTAGGGAATACCTGCTGACAGGAGCGTAAATAAAAAAATCTTCGGGAGGGCGGTGACAAAAAAATATATTTTTGAAATTTATCAGGACAAAATAAAAGTTACTGAAAAATAAAAGAAAAATTAAAGCATCATTTTCTAATGTAAGTTGAGGCATTTTTACTAGATTAAAGCATTTTTTGTAATGTAAGTTGCATTTTAACAAAAAAATTAAACATTTTGGGGCCTTTGGTCCCTCCTCTTCTCTAAATGTGCTCATATGCTCCTTCCTGCTGCAACATCCTGTAGTTTCCCCTTACACACAAGTCAGTCTGCATGAAGACAAAAATGTTTCAGTTATCTTTTCTACGTATTCCCTCTCACACCCTTCAACTCCGGGGTTCCTAAATTAAGGCAGTTAATGATGAAATGAGCAGAAAAAATTGAAGATTATTTTTATAGACAACTGTAATGCCCACACAACTAATGTGGTTTTAAAAATGACAACTGTTCACCGTCTTTCCCCTAACATTACAATCACACTGCCATCAATGAATCAGGGAATAATAGAAAATATGAAAGTTCTTTACAGAAAAAGTGTACTTTGGAAAGTTCTAATTAATTTAGCAAAAGACAAAGTAACAAGTATTGACATCAGAATAGCAAGTGATACGTTACGCTGTGCTTGAAAAGCTGTTCCGAAAAAAAAAATGGTTCAAAACTTCTGGAAATATGGTGGATTTGGAAAAGTCTTTCATTTGAACAATAAAGGCATATTTACAAATGAGATGAACACACACATATATCACTAAGCTGTTCTCTGATATTCAGAGGTTAGCTCCACAAAGAAATACAAACTACCAGATAAACTTTTAACTGATTATTTACTTACTGTTGCTGTATCAAACTTCTCCATTTACAGCGATCTTGACATACAACTCGGGCTTCACTAACATCTAGGGTGCGCACGCGTGCTTGAAAACCTGGAAAGTCCTGAAAAATCATAATTACGTTTTCAAGGCCTGGAATATCCTGGAAAAATGGTGTTTTTTTAATGCTGTCTTGAAAAGCCTTGAAATTTGAAATTAGTGCTTAAAAAAATGCCCTTTTAGGAAATCATGTTACTGTTACCCCTTCATTTCTTAAAGTTCCTCTCCTCTGTTCTCAAAGAAACCGCCGGCAACGGTGGTGGGTGGTGTTTGCGACGTGCACCAAATCCTAATTTGGCTGGGGAAAAAAAAAGAACTACTTCCAGTGCAATAAAATTGGATGATTACTAGTAGGTCTGTTAGGAAGAGGGGAGCTTGATGTCCGTCGGACAACTGCTGAGAACGGAAGGGGAAAGAAGAGGCATTTAGCATTTGCAGGGGGGTCGCGTATATACCAAGTCAGCTGCATCCACCAGTGAGGAGTATGCCTGAACAACACATTCATCTTCTTGTTTATGTGCATGCCACCCTCCGTCCCCTCAAGAGACTTCCTCTACTTATGATAAAAAATAAGAAAACTGTCTTTGTGAATTTTTCACGAAAGTGGCTGAAATTTTTACATTCACTATAATTGGATTACAGAAGCTCACTTCCAAAATTCCAATTGAATCGGTTTAAAACTTAAAAAGTTAGCATTGGTAAATTTTATTATGGACAAGTATGTGTGCCTCTTTGGACAGAGTGAGCCTCCAGCAGAAAGGGTGTTACCATAGCAACGGTTGATTGACAGCTGGGAGCGCTGATCTGAAGCCCTTGGTTGGGAAGAAAGCAAACACCTGTTTATCACTTCCACAACTCAAAAGGACTAGGAGAAAGTTTTCAGAAATCCATTTTTCCGAATTTTGAAAATAACACAGTAAAATTTTTACAGTGGTTAAGATACATCACAATAAAGTTCTAGTGCAAATTTCGCCAAATTCCGTTAGGAACTTTAGCAGATGCAAAAAAAAAAAAAAAAAAAAATCTTCCGTTGCATAATCGGATTGAAAAAAAGAAACAGTAATTATAAATTACGGGAAAAGCAAGTGAATTATTCTTTTTAGATGCCATGGTTTATTTAAACAGAGTGATCCTTAAATTTTTTTTTTCTGTGATGATATGGACCCTATTTGAATTACAAACATACATTTTTATTCAGACGTCTGAGTTACTGTTTTAGTAAAAAAATCATCTATAATTAAAAAGTTTTCAATGGATTTAAGCGATATTCAGCAGATAAACGTATTTTAGTAAATTGCAACATCATGACGTACATTTGGTAATTTTGTCAAAAATTGGGGAGCTTTTTTTTAAGTTAGGTTGAAGGAGGAAGGGTGCAACTTGACAGTTCAGTGAGCTGCAGGTGGTGATTTTTGTCAATGTGCCGCCAAATGAAAAGAAGCCGTTCCATCAGGACATTCCAAAGGTTGTGTGTGTGCGTGGACGCGTCCTCCTGCTGTTTGATCTTAATCGGAATGTTTTTGTGCAGGGGGCGGGGGTGAGAGAAATATCCGTTTCAGCTTTACAGCTTTCACGACTCTTTTTTTTTTTTTTTCTTGGTAATAAATAAAAATCATAGTTGCTGCATTCACCATTGATCCATATTTGCATTTATTGAATATAAACAGCAGACAATCAGGAACATGGTGTTGGGCAGGTCTTGATGTTCTTCATTTTGCATATGCTAAATTCAGTTCTGTGGGAATAAGGAATGACTTATACTGTGAATATATACAAAACTACATATTTTTGAGCTGGAAAAATAGGTCTACTTGTACACAGTAGCTAACGTGTGAACTCAGATGAAGACAATCAGACATATGGACGTCTGATTCCATAAAAAAAAAAAAAAATCAAGTTTTTTTATTATACACTACAGGTAAAAAAGCAAAAACATGTTTTTAAACATTATAAAGGAAAATGGATTTTTGAAACGCATGACTTGATAATCTTAATTTCTGAAAGTTTCTTTTTTCCACATCCTTTTTTTTTTTCAATTACAATACATTGTAACAGGATACTGTGTGTTGTATCACTTAGTGATATAGCAGATTTTTGGTTGCCGATATCCGCGATTGTAAGCGGTAGTTGCATTGCGATTGTTGATGATGACGACAAGATAAATACTGGAGTGATGTAAAATGTTGCATAAACTAAAAAAAAAAAAAAAAAGAAAAGAAAAAAATCCCCCCCTTCTCACCCCCGAACTTTTATGTGGTCATCATAGCTGATCAACCATTTCATTCCATGAACATCAGCACATTTCAATCATTTGAACTTTGGGGGTATCTGAAGGAATTCAGCCGTGGTTAAGCGCCTAGCGCAGCGAAAACATGCTAATTTTGGACAGTTCTATTCCCTTCCCCTCTACCATCCCTAATAATTGAGAGTGCATACTGTAGTTTCAAATATTCTATTTATGAGCTAGTTTTTGCGCTGTTTGTTATGTTTTTATTTTCGAAATTACTAACCCTTTCGAACTATGGTTGCAGAAACGTTTATGCTTTGGGTTTGTCTG
This sequence comes from Macrothele yani, assembly GCA_039090855.1. NCBI lineage: Eukaryota > Metazoa > Arthropoda > Arachnida > Araneae > Macrothelidae > Macrothele > Macrothele yani. The sequence continues at coordinate 138,626,498 of CM077002.1, forward strand.
TATGATAATTCGCATGAAAGTGGTTGGATTTTGGTGAAATTTTAGTATGCTGTTGGGTACAACCTGGAAACCTACCCTGTTGAAAAAGGTCGAAATTAAATTTAAAGGCCAAGACATAAGAGCAGTATTTGTTCTCCAAGCTTAGGAATATTAACTCACATAAAATCTGTTTGATTGCAACAAAGTTTTGGTATGTTATCAGGAAGGAGAAATCTACCCTTGTAGAAAATGGTCCAACTTGAATTCAAAGGTCAGGGCATAAGAACAGAAGTTTTAAGTAATAAAAATGATGCATCTTTCATCATTTTTATTACTTAAAACTGAAATTACTTTTAAAAATTAATTTGAACATGATACTGTAAAGCGTAATAATCATTCTGGAATTTTTTGTATATGTCCTGGAAAGTCCTTGAATTTTGTTCCCCCAAAAGTGTATGAACCCTGAACATCCATTACACGCAGTACACAAGACCTTCTATACTTCATACTCATAATCTTTTTCTCATGCAGACACTCCTGAATCTGATCCTCCCAGGACTTTCTTGGCCTGCCACTTGGGCTAAAAAAGTTTCTTAGTAAGCATCCCATCACTCATTCTTTCAACATGGCCAAAACCACTTAAGAATATTAGTCTCCACCTTGCTAACGACATTTTGCTTCACGTTTCACAGCAGCAACACATCTTCATTTCGTACACGGTCAGAGCATATCTTGCCACAAACCCCCGTAAGTAACACATTTCACCAGCACACAAACGATTCCTGTGTTTTTTCTATAGTATCCAGGTTTCACTGCCATACATCAGAGTAGGGACAATTGCACTTTCATACACAGCCATGTGGGACTCTCTTGAGAACCCATCATTCCTGTGAAAACCTCCCAAAGCTGCTTTGACTTTCAATGAAGAATTCACTCACCTGCTAATTTCACCATCCAACTACAATTCATTTCCGTTATCTTTGATCTCATCACAAATGAGATCAAAGATAAAGGAAATGAATGTGATGAAACTTAAGAGTCATCTGAGGAGAGAAAAAAAAAAAAAGAAATAATCACCTTTGATGTTGCTTTTCAAGATTATGTGAGCATTGATGAGGAGCTCTTTGTGAAATCACTAAACACAGATGTGGATATAATAGTAAACATTCAGAGAAAGAATAAAATCAATCAAAGCTATAAAAAGAAATCACCTTAGGAAACAAAATAATTTAAAGTACAGTTGCATTAGAAAAAGTTGAAAAAATTAGTAGCTGATATCATAACAAGTCCACGGAGCAAGTAACAGTTGACTCATAATTTCAATGTAGTAAGCTAAAAGCTGTTTTGAGCCAGTTTGGTGCTAAAGAAAAAGTTATAATAGCAGGGGATTTCAATGCTAGAGTAGGTGTGCAGAATGCAATTTCTGACAATGTTCTGGGTAAGTTTAATGATCCTTGTGTGAATGATAATGGTGAAAGATTAATTGAACTCTGCATTGAGAATGGTTTGTGTATATCTAAAACATTTTTCAACCACAAGTATATCCACACATATACTTGGGAAAATCGTACTCTTGGTCAAAAGAGTGTGATAGATTTTGTTGTCTATGATCAGCGTCTGAAACACTTAGTTGTTGACACCCATGTGATGAGAGGTGCGGATGTTGGTTCTGATCATTACTTGGTAGTGTCACGAGTGAAACGTAATGTTTATTGGAGGAAAAGGAATAGGAAGAGACCCACGATAGAAAGAATAAAGGTTGATAGGCTCCTTGAAGATCATCAGCATTATTCTGACTTACTCAGAGAATGACTGAAGGAGCTGAAGTCTGGTGAGAGGGATGTAGAAAAGAAGTGGGAATGTTTTAAGAACTGTGTTGTCGCTGCTGCTAAAGAGGTCTGTAGCACCACAATAGTGGGTAACAATAGAGGTGATGCTTGGTGGAATAGTGAGATTGAAGAGGCAGTAAAGAGGAAGAAGGAAGCCTATTTGCAGATGCTGCAAGGTAGAGTTTATGTAGATGAATATCACTGTAAGAAGCGTGAAGGCGCAAAGCTGTTTTGCCAGAGTAGGGCAAAAGATAGGAAAGAGAAGGTGGAAAGGCATGAATTGGCTTTTTGGAAAGATAGGAAAACTTTTGGGAAGTACATGAGACTCAGGGAAAACAAAGTTGTAAGTTGTGCGAAGAATAGGGTTGGGAAAATGATATGGGAGCCCAATGAGTTAAGTGAAAGATGGGGTGAATACTTTTGTGAGTTATTAGATCAGGAAAGCAAAGATGATTCAGAGGCAGATGCAGATGATGTCACAGTGAAGGATGGAAGCACAGGAGGGATCTCAAGAGAAGAAAAGTATGTAAAGCTCTAAAATATCTTCAGAATGGTAAAGCTCCGGGAGGTTGATGGCATAACTGCAGAAATGTTGAAATATGGTGGTGAATCTGTAATTGACTGGTTAACTGAAATTTGCCAGTTGTGCTGGGAGTTAGGAATGGTCCCTCGGGATTGGAAGGATGCTATTATTGTTCCCTTGTATATGGGAAAAGGTGATCAGACTGAATGCAAGAACTATCGTGGTATTAGCCTACTAAGTGCACCAGGGAAAGTGTTTGGTAAGGTTGTTATTGAAAAGGTACGGGGTCTTACATCAGAGAAAGTGTGGGATGTTCAGAGTGGTTTTATGCCTGGTAAAGGCTGCACTAACCAGATTTTTGCATTACGCACGATGATTGAAAAGTATCTGGCTGTTGGGAAGAAAGTTTTTACTGCTTTCATAGATTTAGAGAAAGCTTACGACCGAGTGAATAGGACACTTTTGTGGAAGTTATTGAATGAATATGGTGTTCCTGGGAATCTACTTAATAGTGTAAAAGCCGTGTATGCGGGTAGTAGAGCTTGTGTACGAGTAAATGGTGTTTTATCAAAATGGTTTTCTATTGGTGCAGGAGTTAGACAAGGTATTGTAATGTCACCCTGGCTATTTAATATATTTATGGATGCTTGCATGCGTGATGCCAAAATAGATAATAGTGGTTTATGTCTTGGTGACATCCGTGTGTGCAGATTGCTGTATGCTGATTACACTGTCCTGTTGGCAGAGAGCAAAAGTGAGTTGCAGAGTTGTTGACTTGGATGCACGAAGTTTGCATGGAATTCAAACTGAGTATAAATAAGGGAAAACCCAAAGTTATGGTGTTTGAGAGAGGAATGGGTAGCACTGAATGTAATGTAAGTGTAAATGGCCCTGTGATTGACCAGGTGAGTGAGTTTGTGTATTTAAGAAGCATGTTTGACAGAGAGAATAAATTGGATGGTGAAATTAGTATGCGCCGCCTCGGTGGCGCAGTGGTCTAAGGCGCTGGCCTCTGATCATGCGTCCGTAAGGGGTCCGGGTTCGAATCCTGGTCAGGCATGGGTGTTGTGTTTGTCTTACGGCACTGGCTCTCTCCCTTCCCTGGAAGCAGTGACCCTAAATTAGGGACGGGCGACTGCTTATAGCCCATTGAGTTGCTCACGGTGGTCGTTAAACCTCCAATCAAAAAAAAAAAAAAAAAAAAAAAAAAAATTAGTATGCAAGTGAATTCTTCATTGAAAGTCATGGCTGGTCTGGGAGGTTTTCACAGAAATGATGGGTTCTAAAGAGAGTCCTGCATGGCTATGTATGGAAGTGCTGTTCCTACTCTGATGTATAGCAGTGAAACCTGGGTACTGCAGAAGAAACATAGAAGTTGTTTGTGTGCTGGAGAAATGTGTTACTTACGTGGGGTTTGTGGCAAGACACGGTCTGATTGTGTGAGGAATGAAGATGTGTTGCAGTTGTGTGATGTGAAGCAAAATGTTGTTAGCAAGGTGGAGACCAATATGCTTCAGTGGTTTGGCCATGTTGAAAGAATGAGTGATGAGATGCTTACTAAGAAAACCTTTTTGGCCCAAGTGGCAGGAAGGAAAGGCAGAGGAAGGCCAAGGAAGACATGGATGGATCAGATTCAGGAGTGTCTGCATGAGAAAAAGATTATGAATATAAAGTATAAAAGATCTTGTGTACGGCGTGTAATGGATACCAGTGAAGCACGAGTTGTATGTCAAGATCGCTGTAAATAGAGAAGTTTGATACAACAACAGTAAGTAAAAATATCTGGTAGTTTGTATTTCTTTTTGGAGCTAACCTCTGAATCTCAGAGAACAGCTTAGTGATATGTATGTATGTGTTAACAGCAAAACAAATTTAACTGGTGATATTTCAATTTTATTGCAGTTACTTTAATGTTTACAATAACTGACATTTTTGCTTTTGGCGATTCATGTTCTACATTTACTTAATTTAGTTTCACTTCCACATTTACTTTAGGCCAATGGCCTTCTGACAGTTAAGCAACCAGCTCATTTTAATTTTTGCATTTTAAGACTGCATTAATGATAAGTATGAAACCTCTTTAGGTGTCTGGAAATATAGGTGCAGATCAGAATCATTGCCAGCTATTTTTACAAGCATGCAACACACATATATGTATTTAAATCAATGTGCCATGATAACTCAACTATTTGATTAGCCTGTACTTTGCACCTGCATCATTAAAATAATTTCTGAAACCTTTATTTAAATATGAATAGCTGACTCCATCCTAAAATTGGTACACTTTTATTGGAAAACTTTATTTTTCTCCTAGTAAAAGTAGCTAGATTTACTTAATATTTTAATTTACAGGTTAATATACATCTTCTGGGCCCAAAGGCATTTATTCTGGACCGAATGCTTGCCATATTTTACTCAATTGTTGAAGATGGTGTTTTACCCTCGGCCCTGATATTTTCCCAGGTGAGATTTAGATTTTATGACTTACTGTAAATTTACTGTAATTTTCATTCAACGTAAAATGTGAGGATGCAAGATAATGTGGTGACTGTGCTTAATATAAGAATGAGCATGTTCCAAGAGATATATCTGTGTGTTTTTTAAGGTAAACTCTCTCTCTCTCTCTCTGATTATTTAAAAAAATATTCAGGTTAATTTATAATTTGTCACTCCTTACATGAGTGTACCATTTAATTCCACTTTTTTGTGGTAAATTTTTAGCACATCTTTTGTAAAAAGATAGTGCTTATGTTATCAGTTTGTCCGTCCATCCTTCTGTCTGTGGACACCATATCTCTGCAACTGATAGTCCAATTTAAAAAATAGTTTTGCATTGGAAAGCTTGAAGTGTGCAAATGATGATCCCTGCCTTCGTGTTTTTCTCTGAGGCAAAACTTTGCCACTAGAGGGCATAAATACAGGTGATATTGAGTTCAAAATGCATTTATTGCATGTATTTGCATGGTTCGAATGCATTCTGGAAAAGTCCGGAAATTCCATTTTGTCCTGAAAATGTCCTAAAATTATGTTACATGTCCTGGAATTTTATCCATTCCTGCTTTTTTGTCCCTGTGCAATGTTTTGTAGTTGAGGACTTTTTCTACTGTCATAACTTATGTCTGAAAAATTTCCCTCCCCATTCACTCGTACACAAGCTCTACTACCCGCATACATGGCTTATACACTATTAAGTAGATTCCCAGGAACACCATATTCATTCAATACCTTCCACAAAAGTGTCCTATTTACTCTGTCGTAAGCTTTCTCTAAATCTATGAAGGCAGCAAAAACTTTCTTACCAACAGCCAGATACTTTTCAATCATCGTGCGTAATGCAAACATTTGGTTAGTGCAGCCTTTACCCGTCATGAAACCACTCTGAACATCCCACACTTTCTCTGATGTAAGACTCCATACTTTTTCAATAATGACCTTACCAAACACTTTCCCTGGCACACTAAGTAGGCTAATACCACGATAGTTCTTGCATTCAGTCTGATCACCTTTTCCCATATACAAGGGAACAATAATAGCATCCTTCCAATCCTGAGGGACCATTCCCAGCACAACTTGCAAATTTCAGTTAACCAGTCAATTACAGATTCACCACCATATTTCAACAATTCTGCAGTTATGCCATCAACCTCCCGAAGCCTTACCATTCTGAAGATATTTTAGAGCTTTACATACTTTTCTTCTCTTGAGATCCCTCCTGTGCTTCCATCCTTCACTGTGACATCATCTGCATCTGCCTCTGAATCATCTTTGCTTTCCTGATCTAATAACTCACAAAAGTATTCACCCCATCTTTCACTTAACTCATTGGGCTCCCATATCATTTTCCCAACCCTATTCTTCACACAACTTACAACTTTGTTTTCCCTGTTTTTCCTGAGTCTCATGTACTTCCCAAAAGTTTTCCTATCTTTCCAAAAAGCCAATTCATGCCTTTCCATTTTCTCCTTCCTATCTTTTGCCCTACTCTGGCAAAACAGCTTTGCGCCTTCACGCTTCTTACGGTGATATTCATCTACAGAAACTCTACCTTGCAGCATCTGCAAATGGGCTTCCTTCTTCCTCTTTACTGCCTCTTCAATCTCACTAATCCACCAAGCATCACCTCTATTGCTACCCACTATTGTAGTGCCACAGACCTCTACAGCAGCAGTGACAGCACAGTTATTAAAACATTCTCACTTCTTTTCTACATCCCTCTCACAAGACTTCAGCTCTTTCAGTCGTTCTCTGAGTACATCAAAATAACACTGATGATTTTCAGAGAGCCTTTCAACCTTTATTCTTTCCATCCTGAGCTTCTTCCTATTCCTCCAACCAACATTCAGTTTCACTCGTGACACTACCAAGTAATGGTCAGAACCAACATCCGCACCATTTTATTCTGTAATTTACTTCAATAATTGAACTGAAGTCTAAGTAGAAAAATAATTTTTCTCAAAATCAATTTAGTATACTGTATATAAAAGTTTAGTAGATATTAAACCTGGTCACATTTTCAGTGACAGTTTTGGTATTTCAGTATTTATCTGTGATTCTGATTAGCTGCAGCAGACATCATTTTTAACATTCTGCATTCTGTATGAAGTTTGTCCAAGCATGTAGGAAGTTGTTTGTTGCAGGTTAGAGGTTGAACAGACCTATGGTTTCACTATATTTTAAGTAAGAGCATCTGGATTGTTTGTACTGGGAAAAAATGCAAATGTCCTGAAAAAGTCCTGAAAAAGTCCTGGAATTTTGTGATTGAAAAAGCGTATGAACCATGTATTTGCTTCTAAATATCCGATTGAAAAAACTCTTCCTTCCATTCAGTGCCATTTATAACAAAGACTGTTTTGGGTGCAGTTCCTGTTTCAAGTAATGCATAGATTTTCCATTAGGGGATATAAAGGTAAATTGCATTTCCCTCAACATCTCTGCTTCTAAATGTCCGATTTGAAAATTCTTCCTGCGTTGGAAATAGTTCCTCATAGGAAATGTTTTGCATATAATTTCTAATTTTTAGTAAGGAATGGTTTGGCCACTAGGGATCGTAAGTGTTTATTTCTGCTTCTGATGTGTTTGCGGAAAAATTTAAGCTTCTCAAAACTCGATTGAATTTTTTTTTTTTTTTTTTTTTTTTTTTTTGTGAGCTGATACAACTCGCCTCAAAAAATCTTTTGAGAATACCTTCTGCTTGAAATAGCTCACAGTTTTAGATGTATATCTCATGTTTGTTGATGTCTCTGCTCCTTAGAGTCCGGTCTGAAAAATTCCTCCTTTGTTGGGGAGAGTTCCTGGTGGAAAATGTTTCTCATATAATTTTAAAATTTTCAAGTAATGCATAGATTTTTTGCTAGGAGACATAAAGGTAAATTGCATTTCCCCCGACATCTTGGCTTCTAAAACTCTGATTTTAAAAATTATTCCTGCATCGGATACAGCTCCCTGTTAGAAATGTTTTGCATATAATTTTTGATAAATAATGGTTTGGCTACCAGAGATGTAAGTGTTTATTTTGGCTTCTGATGTATTTGCAGCAAATTCTTATATAACATTCCCTCAGGAAAGTTGAAAGTTGCATCACCCTGGCACAGGAATTGAACCTACACTCCCGATTTTCATTTGCATATGCTACTGTTACACTACCCAGGACAATGAAGTTGCAGGTAGCTGAAGCTAAGCAGTTGTAGATTAGGAATTTGTGCAACTTCAGATTTCTTGCTAGTTGAAGCAACCCTGGTGCTCTCATATCATCTATGACCCTTTCAAATCCAAAAACAGGTCTTGAATGGAAATCAAGAAGAGTGGATTTGATTCCCACCCCAGTATGATATAATTTTCAAGTTTTCTGGAAAGATGTTACATGGAGTACAGCGAACTAAAAAGCATTTCGGTAACACAATTCAATTTCTCAAAATAATTTGCTTGTGAATTTCTCATGTATTTGTGAAGAATACATACATACATACATACATACATACATACATACATACATACATACACTAAAGAGCAATTGAATTAGAGACAGCTGGCGTTATGCAAATGTGGCGCTGTGGGCTGCCCTGTAAACGGAAACGACATGATGTATGCAGCGATCCGACAATATAAGGAGTGATGCGACAGGAATAAGTACGAGTCCGATGAGTATAGGTAAGACGAAGGATCTAAGCGCATTTGATCGTGGGCAAATTGTCGGGGCCCGACGAATGGATCACTCCATCTCCGAAGTCGTGCAGGCACTGGGATTTTCACGAGCCACTGTGTCACGGGTGCACCGTGAGTACATCAAATCCGGTAAAACCATCCCTGCAAGGGCCAACTGCCATGGACAACAGCATGTGGATGAGTGGGGTCATCGTCGGCTAACTCACATTGTAACAGCGGATAGACGGGCCACAGTGCAAGAAATCACTCGGCAATTTAACGCTGGTGCACAAAAACGTGTAAGCAGCCACACCATCCAGAACCATCTCTTCACTATGGGGTACAGAAGCCATCGTCCCACGAGGGTACCACTGCTGACCACACATCACAGGGTGCAAAAATTAGCATGGGTGCAGGAACATCACCACTGGACCCTAGACATGTGCAAAAATGTTGCCTGGACTGATAAGTCGAGATTCACATTGGTACATGCGGATGGCAGGATACGAGTATGGCGCAAACCACATGAAGCGATAAATCCTTCTTGCCAGCAGGGTACTCTTCAAGCTGGTGGCTGTGGCATTCTCGTCTGGAGACTGTTGACATGGACTGAAATGGGACTCCTGGTACGTGTGCCATCGTCCCTCACAGGTCAACGTTACCGGGATATCCTAAATGACCATTTGCTGCCATCCGTGCATCTTCAACATCCAACTGGGGACCTCATCCTGCAACAAGACAATGCACCGTGACCTCATTTCCTTGGCCAGCTAGGTCACTTGACCTCAATCCCATCGAGCACATCTGGGATGGCATCGAGAGAGATGTTCGAGGCTCTGACCCCCCCTCCATCAAATCTTCGTGAACTGTGGGAGCTTGTTCAAGGGTCGTGGATCTGTGTGGCTTCCCAACGCTTCCGGTGTCTTGTCAAATCCATGCCGAGACGAATCGTCGCCGTCATCAGGGCGAAAGGTGGTGCTACACGTTACTAGACAGGTATCTCTAATTCAATTGCTCTTCAGTGTACATACATACATATCACTAAGCTGTTCTCTGAGTTTCAGAGGTTAGCTTCAGAAAGAAATACAAACTACCAGATAAATTTTTAACTGGTTATTTACTTTCTGTTGCTTTATCAAACTTCTCCATTTGCAGCAATCTTGACACACAACTCGGGCTTCACTTACATCCATCACATGATGTACACAAGACCTATACTTCATACTCATAATCTTTTTCTCATGCAGACAATCTTGAATCTGGTCCTCCCATGACTTCTTTGGCTTTCCTCTGCCTTTCCTTCCTGCCAACTGGGCTAAAAAAATTCTTAGTAAGCATCTCATCACTCATTCTTTCAACATGGCCAAACCACCAAAGCATATTAGTCCCCATCTTGCTAACAACATTTTGCTTCACATTACATAACTGCAATAGATCTTCATTCCTCACACAATCAGAATGTGTCTTGCCACAAACCCCCGTAAGTAACACATTTCTTCAGCACACGACTCCTATGTTTCTAGTACCCAAGTTTCACTGCCCTACATCAGAGTAGGAACAATTACACTTTCATACACAGCCATGTGGGCCTCTCATGAGAACCCAACATTCCTGTGAAAACCTCCTAAAGCAGCTATGACTTTCAATGAAGAATTTACTCACATACTAATTTCACCATCTAATTTGTTCTGGGTCAAACAAGCTTCCTAAATACACACTCATTTACCTGGTCAATCACTGTGCCATTTAGACTTATATTGCATTCAGTGCTAACAGTTCCTCACTCAAAAACCATAACTTTGGTTTTTTCCTTACTCAGTTTGAATTTCATACAAACTTCGTACATCTGGGACAACATACTCTGCAACTCACTTTTGCTCTCTGCCAACAGGACAGTGTCATCAGCATACAGCAATCTGCACACATGGATATCACCAAATCATAAACGAGTATTGTCCATCTTGGCATCATGCATGCACACATTCATAAATATGTTATTAGCCATGGTGACATTACACAACCTTGTCTGACTCCAGCACCAATAGAAAACCATCTTGATAAAACACCATTCACTGGTACACAAGTTCTACTGCCAGCATACATGGCTTTCACACTATTAAGTAGATTCCCAGTAACACCATATTCATTCAAAATCTTCCACAAATGTGTCCTGTTTACTTGGTTGTAAGCTTTCTCTAAATCTATGAAGGCGGCAAAAACTTTCTTACCAAGAGCCAGATACTTTTCAATCATCATGCGTAATGCAAAAATTTGGTTAGTGCAGCCTTTACCACTGTGAACATCTCACACTTACTGTGATATAGGTAGTACCTTGTACTTTTTCAATAATAACCTTACCACACACTTCCCCTGGCACATTCAGTAGGCTAATACTCCGATAGTTCTTGCAGTTAGTCTGATCACCTTTTCCCTTATACAAGGGAACAATGATAGTGTCCTTCCAATCTCAAGGGACCATTCCTAAATCCCAGCAAAGAATATTTTGTCCATAATTTCTGTGTTGAAAAATCAAAGTTCTGTTTCTCATTTGTTTATTTTAATAAGCTGGTTTTCATATTTTTGTTCTTTATTTTTAGTTGAACACTATGATACTTATTCATGTATCTTGATTGAAATACAGTGACACCTCCATTAATGGACATGTCCAAGCAACAGCAAGTTTTGGTTGGTACAGAACACCTGCCATAGGATAACATTAAGGATAACCTCCAAACAACGAAACCTCTTGACAGTAGTCAGCAGACACACCAGTCAATCCTGAAAAAGTCCTAATGGGCATCTTATTCTTTAGAATTTTCCCTCGTTTCTTTGGTATTTCAGCAAAAAGAATAAAATAGGGACAAAGAATATTTCTGAAGGTACTGTTTCTTGAGAGTGATAGGTTTTATTATGGTGGGTAAAATGGTGTGCTCAAGTGAAAAGAAAGGAGTTAAAGTTTAGGTCTACATGAGGCGAGCTCCCATGTATGTTTCAGTCTTGACGATTATGGGCAAAACACGTAACAATATTAACAAATAAAGGTAACTTGATTACGCTAGTTACGTTAACTGAAAACTTTACAAAAAGTTCGTAAGTTGGAAGCTTTCGACCTTATCTTAGGTCTTCATCACGCCTAAGATAAGGTTGAAGACCTAAGATAAGGTCGAAAGCTTCCAACTTACGAACTTTTTGTAAAGTTTTCAGTTAACGTAACTAGCGTGATCAAGTTACCTTTATTTGTTATGTTTCAGTCACCCTCCAGGGGTTGCTGAAGTGGTTGCTGTGCCTGGAATGTTGCCCCTTGGCAGCGGTATCTCTAGATTTGGTTCATGTCAATTCTGTTCCTGCTTTCAGGAGTGTGATCAGCTAACTTTGCAGTTACATAAAGTTTTAGGACAGAAATAGTTTTATTTGTTTTTTTCCTAGAGTGTAAATGCACTGGATCTATTTTCTTTGTGTATATATGCTTCATCTTTAATGTCCTAGTTTGCTATTTTGAAGAGCTGTTTAGGACCAGACTTCAGACAGTGTTTTCCTAAAATTCTCTACACCATGATTTATTTACATCGATGAGCCATTACATTATGACCACCCCCAGCCTACAGAAGTGAGCGCACTCGGAAACCGAATGGTAGCCCTGGTGAAGTTCACAGAGCAGTATATATACAACCCGAGGACCGGCTTTCAGTTAGTAGAGTGTTTGGATTCAGGATGGGAAAAGCTGCCAATTTATCGGAGTTTGATACAGGACAAATTGTGATAGCATGGCGCTTTGGAACTACGATCTAGGAAGCGGTGCAGCTTGTGGGTTGTTCACATGCCGCTGTAGTGAGTACGTATCGAAAGTGGGGCGCAGATGGCCAAACAATGAACCGTTGTCCAGCTGTGTATTGTCCGCAGCTCACTGATGCCAGATGGGAGCGGAGACTGTTACGCATTGTTCACAGCGACCGCAGGGCTACAGTGTGACAAATCACCCGCAGCTACAACAGTGGTGATCCGGACAGTGTGTCGCAGCACACTGTTCATCGCAGACTTCTGCACATGGACCTACGTAACCAAAGACCCAGCCGAGTCCCCATGCTCACTGCATGTCAGGGCCAACAACGCATGAAGTAGGCCCAAGATAATTGAGATTAGACAGTGATGATTGGAAGACAGTGGCCTGGTCTGATGAATCAAGATTCTTGGTACATCACGTAGACGGCTGAGCGGCGCAGGTATGCTGATTACCAACAAAGGCTGCACCTGGATGCACTGTTGGGCAGAAACAGGCCGGTGGCGGCGGTGTTATGCTTTGGGCGATGCTTTCTTGGGACACTTTAGGCCCCGTTATCCCAATAGCACAATCCCTAACAACTTTCAGGTATCTGAACATCGTTGTGGACCAAGTTCACCCATTCATGGCAACTGTGTTCCCTGCTGGTGATGGCCATTACCAACAGGATAATGTGCCATGCCAACCTGCCAGAATCGTCAAGGATTGGTTCGAGAAACATGCTGGTGACTTGGAAAAGCAGGTTTGCACTAAATCACCACCACCCCCAAAATGTACGAAAACTGGCGGGCCTGCTGTTGGCATTATGGTATCATATACCCCAGGATACCTATCGCCATCTCATCAAATTGATGCCTCGCCCAGTGGCCGCTGTTTTGAGGGGCTAAAGGGGTCCTACAGGTTATTAGGTAGGTGGTCATAATGCAATGGCTCATCAATGTAATTATTATGCTGAATTTTATTCAGCATTGGTAAATGCACTACATCTGTTTTCTTTATGTATAGGCTCCATACATTTATTTTTGTTTTTGTACAAATGCGCAGTGAATTAGCAATCTTAACTTAGACTTAACCTCCAAACAATGGCTACTTTTTTCTGGTTGGAGAAATGACCATTATTTGGAGGTTTCACTGTATTATGCAGTGAAGTTTGTAATAAATTAATACATATTTATTTTCTACTATGTGATTTTTTTTTTATTACAGATTTCATCATTAGTCAAGCTACAGTTATTAGTCTGCATTACTCCAGAAGATCAGCTAAGCTCACCAAAGTATAAATGTCTGGCAGAGCTGGACCTCGTACGAAGTATAGGAAGGTAAATATATCTTTGATTTTGTCCCTCTTCCCCCAACAAAAAGTATCAGTCTAGTTTACAAAGTAATAATAAGCACCATCAAAAATGCACATTTTGTGTAAAATCATGCATTTTTGTAAACAGTTGTATAACAGCCTTCAAAATGGGAAATAGTGTATATTAATCACAGGAACTGTCTTTAATATATTAATCACAGGAACTGTCTTGTAGTTTCCCCTCAGAAAATTTAGTGCATGTAGGTGTTTGGTTATAAAATAAATAAGGGAAAAAATGTTATTGTTTTGTGTGAGGAACTGATAGTACTGAATTGCTCACTGATGTGTGAAGTTTGCATGAAATTCAAAGTGAGTATAAATAAGGGAAAAACCAAAAGTTATGATTTTTGAGCAAGGATCCAATGACTGAATGCAAGATCAGTCTAAAGGGTGAAGAGTTGGACCAGGCAATTTGTGTATTTACAAAACATGTTTGATAGGGAAAACAGATTTGTTGGTGCAACCAGTAAGTGGGTGAATTTAGCTTTGAAAATCATGCCTGCTTTAGGAGGATTTCTCAGGACTGATGGATTCTCATAAAGGTCCCGAATGACTATGTATGAAAGTGTAATTGTGTCTATTCTGCTGTACAGCAGTGAAACCTGGATGCTGCAGGAAAGACACAGGAGCCATTTATGTGCTGAAAACATGCATTATTTGTGGAGCTTGTGGCAAGGCACGTTCTGATTACGTGTAGAATGAAGATTTGTTGCAGATGTGTATTGTGAACCAAAATGTTGTTAATGGTGTGGAGACATATATTTTGAGGTGGTTTGGCCATGTTGAAAGAATGACTGATGAGATGCCAAGAGAATTTATTCAGCCCAAATGGCAGAAAGGAGAGGTACAGGGTGGCCAAGGAAATCATGGGAGGTCTAGATTCAGGAACATCTGCAAGAGGAAAAACTGAGTATGAAGTACAAAAGGTTTTGTGTGAGATGTCTGATGGATGTCATTGAAGCTAGAGTTGTATGCCAAGATCGTTGCAAATAGAGCCATTTGGTACATCAACAATAAGTAAAATCTAGCATCTTCAGTTTTAAACTTTAATTTGACAGATGAGCTTTCTTTGAGGAGCTAACCTCTGAATCTCAGAGAACAGCTTAGTGATATGTATTAGGTAAGAAGTGGAAGTTTGGGGTAGCTACTGGCAATGCATTTGTAGTATATGTGCAGCACCACTGACGGACAGTTGTCATCAAAATTGTACAATTTACTTTCAAAACTCAGAAATTTGAAGCTATCTCACCATAAATTTGGAAGGTAGTTTCCTCATCTTCTAGCAAAATAGCATCATTTTACAAACCTGAAATGCAAGTTGAACTTTGAAGTCATTTAATTTTGCCTTATATAAAATCATATGATGGTTTTGCTGTTTTCCCATCTTGCTTTAACTTTCACTTGTTTGGCAATCCCTTCTGCTATAAGCATGCTATCATTCATAAGAGATGCTCATGGAATCACTCAAAGACCAAAAGAAGTCAACTAAACTTTGAGTTGTCAGCTGTATAGTATAAATAGTATACTATACAGCTGAGACTAGTGTTTAAATCCATTATTTGCCACTTCAAATCCTTGCTTGATTCCATAGTCTAACCATTATTAGCTGCCGGATTTTGGCTGTTGTAATTGTCTGTGTATGGTTTTCTGATGGTGCAAGTGATTGGGTTCGGTTGGTGGTGCCAAAAATAAAATAATTGTTTTATGAATTTTATAAATTTTTGTAACTAGTATAGCTTATAAGTCAATATTTGAAAACTGGAGAGTATTAAATAGAGGAATTTCATGTGCAAAAAAAAATGTGACATAGAAAAAACTCAACATATACATAACTTATGGTGAAAATTAATTTTCAAAATCAGAAATCTCTCCCAAAAATTCTTTCTGGCTGTGGCCCTGATGGTGCCATACATGCACACACATACTTTGTACATACTGCCTCCATTCCCAGTTTGCCAAAAATTCTGTCAGGTTAAGCTTTTTATGCTGGACTTCAATTTCCATTTTGGCTATTCCTGAATATCATTTGTGTAGTGAAAAAGACATACTGCTGTGTCATTATGAAGTTTTTGTAAGTATTAGCATTTACGTATTTAGGACTTCATGGCGAAGAAGCTTCTGTGCTTTGGATCTCCAGGTATCAGACACCTGAAATGTAATTAGTTAATTCTATCATAGGAATGCAAACCTGCCAACTGTTACAATTTTATCATATTTAGTACGATAAATCATGCTGCAGTACAAGAATATGATTTTGACGGCAAAAATATGATTTTTTTTTTTTAAAGTCATGTTTTCCCCCTTTTTAGACAGAAGTAGGGGAAAATTTACGTGTAATCTATTTTTCTCCCTTCGAAAGATTTTTTTCTCGGGGAGGTTTCCAATTTCTCTTAACAAATTCCCCTGCCTCTAGTTTCCCAACGGAAATAAAGTAAGTCAAGAGCAATCATCAACCAATGAACGAATCCCGACTCGTTTCGTATAATGTTCGAGACTGATTCGTATTTTCGACTCTTCGTCATACTTAAAGCTGCTGATTGGTCGGTGCTGGAATGTGGACAAGTGTCTGTTTATTTGAAGCAACCTCCCTCCCCTTACACCTGCAACTATCAAGAGTTTATATAGCTACACCTTACACCATCGATAATTTATATAGCTGAAATAGGCTTCAAAAATTATCAGCACACGTCATGTTACGATTTTTCTATTTGAGTGTTACGTTTTTTGGTTCTGAGAGGTTGGCAGATCTGGGAATGTAAAAGCTTTTTAAAATATTATAAATCTAATAATGTAAATAAAAAAACTGAAGAAGTTTTAAATGGTTTTGAGTACTTTCAAGAAGCCCGATGCAGTAGTGGAACATGTGTTTTCATGTTTTTTTGAACCAATATTTTAAAGGTGATTCCTTTTGTGAAATCTTGTTTAACAGAGTAAGAAACCTTGAAACTTTAATTCTTTTAGTGTACACCTCTTTCACCAGTGTAGAACTAAATACCTTCCTCCCTCCCCATCTGCTCTCTTGTCTGCTGTCACACAGCTCACTAAAGAGCTATTGCAGGCATAACAAAACTTCTCCAATTGCATATGATTTGATTTGCTTAATTTCAGAGAGGTTAGGCATGTCATGTAAATAGCTGTCCTGCAGTTCTTGCAAATTACTACTTTTGCATTTTTGTTATCAGCTTCTGAAGAGGTCTGAGCACTTTGCTAACAAAATGATGCAAATTAATACACAGTTACCTGTAAAGTTTCTGGACTGATTTTGTTTAAACGACATTATTAGTGCTATCTATTGGGCTGTCCTGCAGACCAAAGGGTGGAGAACTACGTTACTAGGTTTTTATATCTACTAAACTAGCATGTCAATGTGTGTGTATGTATATGTTGCATTTGTGTTCTCCTGGTACACAAGTTTTCTGGCTTTGTTTTCTTGGTATTTCATAAATTAGAGACTCATGTGAAAGTATTATCTACTCATGTATTTAAATTCACCATTAAAAGTGTTATTTGCAAGCAGATTATGTCATAGCAGACTTAACAAATCTTGTCTCTTTTAGGACTGTCAACTTCGACATTATGAGGTACCTGAATGATTTTACATGACCATATTCACCTGAAAGCTGTTATATAGAGTTTTATTTGTATATCAATAAATGAACTTTTATATCTGCCAAAACTGTCTTACTTTTATTTGAAATAGAAAATCTATTTACACTGCTGGCCACCCAAAATGCAACACCAAGAAGGACACGAGATAGCAAAGCCAGATTTACTGGACACATAACAACAGATACAAAGATGAAACGATTGAGCTTACAGGCCCGTGCGACTTGCGGAACACGCAGACATCAAAAGTTTGTGTGGCCCCCATGGCTGGCAATAACGGTCGCTACACGCCGCAGCATCGAACGAAAGAGGCTTTGGACATGGGCTTGGGATGTGTCGGTCCGGGCTGCTTCCACACGTTGCCACAGTTCATCAGGCGTAGCCGCGAGTGGTGCTTGCCGGGGGCCACTCGGGTGCCAATCAGCGACCAGACATGTTCGATAGGCGACATATCGGGAGAACAGGTGGGCCACGGCAGCACTGACACCTGGTGGGCCGTGAAGAAATGTCGCCGATGCGTGCCACGTGCGGGAGCGCATTGTCTTGTTGAAACGTGGCCGCTGGCAGGTCCTGCAGGTAAAGGAGGACTACAGGCTCCAAAACGTCAGAGATGTAGCGGTGGCTGTTGAGTGTACCGGCGATGCGTACCAGAGGGGTGCGGGTGTCATCCTATTGCGCCCCAAACCATAATGCCAGGCGACGGACCGGTATGGCGATGCATAATGCAGGCGTCACATAGTTTCTCGCCGCGGTGCTGCCACACGCGGATCCGACCATCGTGGTGTTGCAGGCAGAAGCGGGATTCATCGGAGAAGACAATGTCGTGCCATTCCGTAGTCCACTGCCGCTGCACTCACCAGTGGTGTAACATCAATGGTAATCGGAGCAATGGGTGCCATGCGACAAGTCCCCGCTCCTGCAGACGATGTCGAACAGTATGTGCTAACACAGGTTGTTGCGCAACACACCCTAATTCCTGCGCTAACATTTGTGATGTGGCGGTGTGAGTCGTCAGTGCCCGCCGCACAACATGCCAGTCCTCTCGTTCGGTGGTGTGCCATGGCTGGGCCATTTCTCACGTCGGTCCGTCTGTCTCTCCTGCACCCACCAAATCCCTACTCGCCTCACTGTGGCTGGATGTCGTCCCACATGGGTGCCGATGTCTCGGTACGATAAAACGCTGTCGCGATAAGCCACTATTTGTCCTCTGTCGAACTCCGAAACGTGCTGGAATGACTGCCGTATTCTACGACGAGGCATCAGGAAGCTTCCCACGCACAGATCCGGCAGCACAACACACTTCCGCTACTTACACCCCGCCTTCTGTGCACCCTTCTTATAGTGCTTCTCGGTGGCATGACGGGCGCACATGATTTGCATATGCCCTGCAATGTTAATCGTTTGCATGTCCTCTCATGGGCGACACATGCTGCGAATTCCAGGCCAATCGAATGCTTCCTTCTTGGTGTTGCATTTTGGGTGGCCAGCAGTGAATTTGAACTCTCCACTTAATGAGCTGGCTACAAAATTTTAGGATCAGTTTTTCATTATTTTCAGGATGGAGCAGATTGCTTTGGTTTGAAACCAATTGTTCTAACAGAATATCAAATAGTTCCATCTTGGTGAGTTCAGCAGCAGTTTATCAAGCAGAATTTCTGTGGTAAATAAGCATGTTGAAACTGCTGCTAATCAAGGATATAATTAAGGGGATCCAGACCCTGGCTTGCATTTTTTTTTTTTTTTTCACACTTAGTTACAGATTGCTTTTGAGTAAATTAATGCTTGTTGCAAACTTTCCTTTATAGTGTAACCATACTGGGCTTTCCCCAGTTTAAGATTAATGAGCTTAAGCTTTAATTTTATCAATAAAATAAATGTTAATTTTTTGTTCACACTTTGCATGTTCACGTTTTGTTTTGTTGTTTTTTTTACAAATTGTCTTTATAAGATAAAAAAAAAATGCTAGTGATGCTTCTAGAAGTTAGATGAGGCATATTTATAAGGGTGGACTCCCACTGGTACCAAGGGATAAGAAAATGTTACATTTTAGGTATACAAACATAATTCCTCACTCAGCATATTTTGATAACTCCTGTATAAAATATTATTGGGCAATTAGGTATCTGCCTGTCAAAGTACACTATTAGTAAGTCAGTAGTATGGAAAATTTGCTAACAAGTAATTTGGAAAAAAATTGTTTTGAAATTCACCCAAAATTTGCATTAATTACATTATTTGTATTTAATATTTTTCTCAAATTGGCTGTATATATACAATGGCAACACCAGCAGTTCAGTATTAAGAGTGTGCTACAGATTGTGGAGGAAGGAGAAGGAACCATATCTTGAAGTGCTGGATAGAAATTTTGCCAAAAAGTTCTGTTCCATAAAAATTTAATCCAACCCTGATGACATCCCCAATAAAAAAGAAAAAAAGTTTTCAGGCACATACTGTATGTAGTATTTATTTAGTGTACATAGTACTAGAAACCATGAATACTTACTGCTATGGCCTTTAATAAGTTAAAATTTCTCAATGATTTTAGCTGGGTTTCTTTTTTTCATGTTTGCCATCATGAATATTATCTGTTCATAAATTTTAGTTTTAATATCAACTTCTTAAAGTTGTATTCACAAAAATTGTGTCTTTCTACTTCTATCCCAGACATTTTCTTAGAGGCCTCACTCCATTTCACAGAATAGGACATAACATAAAATTTATCCAATACTTCTTTTTATATAATGAAATTAAAAATGGGAAAAGTTGACAATAAGATAATGGGAGTTTAAACTGTAGGGGGTCCTTACTGATTTTATTACTGTAAGAAAACCAATATGTAGCCATATATACACTGCCAGACAATTGCTAAGGATGGATGACAATAGCAACGATAGCAACCATAAAATGGAAGGCAGGAAAATGTGGAAATTAGCATAAGTGCGGAATACAGTAAGACGTGTTGTGCGTATGCAAATTTTGGATTGCCAAACTTGTTCGTGACGTCATAGCGCTGATAAGAGATATAAAGGATTTGACGCGTATTGACAGTTGTTGTTCAAACGCAAAGTTGAAAGGGAAAGAATCAATTGACGAACTTGCAATTTTCAGTATGTCTTCCCGACATCACCTAGATGATTTTACGCGTGGCCGTATTATTGGCAAGATTGAAGTAGGGCGAAAAATAACGGATGTTGCCAGGGAGTTCGACGTCAGCCACAGTGTTGTTTCAAGGCTTTGGAAATCATTTCAAACAAATGGAGAGTGTAGCAAACGTCACGGGGGAGGTTGTGTTCGCAGTACGACACCTGCAGAAGATCGGTACATAGTGCTATCAACAAAAAGACACCGGCGCAGCACAACTAGTGAGGTAGCAAATCAATTTATGGCTGCTACTGGCAAGCGGATCTCCCGAAAAACTGTCGCCAGACGTTTGCATGAAGGAAGACAATATGCCCGCCGTCCTGTTGTGTGCATCCCATTGTCCAGACGTCACCGTACCGCCCGTTTGCAATGGCGCCATCAACATCGCAATTGGACTGATAACGACTGGTCTGCTGTCCTCTTCTCAGATGTGAGTAGATACAGTCTATCGTCTGATTGTCGACGACAACTGATCTGGCGTGATAGTGGTACAGCATATTGTCCAGCAAACATACAGGAAAGGGACCGATATTCGACATGTAGTGTCATGGTATGGGCTGGCATCATGATCAATGGCCATACGTCCCTCTATGTGCTTCCAACTGGGACTATGACTGGCCAACGATACATTAATGATGTTCTGCTACCTCATGTTTGCATGTTCCGTGGTGCTGTCGGTGATAGATTCATTTTCATGGACGACAACGCAACATGTCATCGAACAGTCGCTGTCCAGGAGTGTCTTGAGAGCGAGGATATTCAACGCCTCGTATGGCCAGCACGTTCTCCATATCTGAATCCCATTGAAAATGTGTGGGATGCTTTGGGGAGGAGTCTTGCTGGTCGCCAATGCCCTCCAATAAACAAGGACACCCTCATCCGTGCACTGACAGAGGAATGGGATAAATTACCCCAACAGCTGCTTGATAATGTTGTGCAAAGCATGACACTACGTGTGGAATCTTGCATCGCCCTCCATGGTGGCCATATCCCGTATCGACATCTTACGCCGGAACGCCTGCGGACGGTAATTGCATTTTTTCACGTTCACGTATTCTGCACAAAATGGCCTGTTTGTCCCTTGAACACATTCCAAAGCCTTCTGGATTTCAGAGCACAATAAATTGTCTTTCTTGTAATGTCCTGGCATTCTGACATTATTTTATTTCACTTGGCATCCAAACACACTTACTTTTTTAAGCGCTATATAGCCATTTATGATCAGTCCTTAGCAATTGTCCAGCAGTGTATTATATACTGGTCATTCCATGTTAGATCAACAAGTGGTCCAAGCTGCCCCACCCCAGATTTGAATAATTATTTGTATTTCAGCAAATACATGAAAAAACTGTTTCCCTAAATTTCAGACTTTAGATATTAAAATTGGTTGGGGAAAAAATATTTTAAAATTATGCAAATTAGGGCCCCAGGACACACGTTTTTGTTTTTTCTGCTCTAACTTCTTATGTATTAAAGATAAAAGCATGAAATTTGAATGTTTAATGTAATTTTTGTTGCTGCACATAAAAATGCGATTCATGTGATTATGCATCAAATAGTTTTCAAGATATTGCAACTGTATGGGGGTGGCTATGGGGCCCAGTATGTAGTGGGGCCCTTCTCAGAGGAAGTTAGTATTTTGAAAAAATAAAGTTAAAACTATCACTGTGTTAATACAAAAGTTTCAAGAATGAGAATTACTGTCTTATATTGTTTCAAATTTTTTAAGTGGGACCGGTATGCTCCATTGGAGCCGATGTTAAATAGGCCTTTTTAAGGTACATTTTTCTCAAAAGCTATCCAATATTTTGTAGCAAAACTTTTACCAGTTATTTATAGGAAACTTGTACACATTTTAACAAGAGTTTATCAATATTTTCATTTTTTTTCAATTTACAAATTCTTAATGTGCATTTCATAATTTTACCCTGAAATGACTTATTTTTAAAAATGAGATACTTTTAATCCACGTCATCTGATTGTACATATACATCGTATGTATATGTGATAAAAATATCAGATTGAAACCTTTGATGGATTCCGAGAGAAATGTACCTAAACATTGAAAAAGTAAGTTTGACTATAGTACCTAAGCTTCCCTGTGACAAGCACTGGTATGTGGATAGTCAGTTTTCAGGCTTGTGTTGGGGAGGGATGCTGTCAGCAGGGATGAGAGTTGCCCTTCAAAGATTCATAAATAACTTTATGGCCCTCTTAAGGGTAATAAAAAGGGAGTGTCCAGTTGTAGTCCCGCTGAACAGCTCTTCACCGTGTAACTGAAAAGGAGAAAATTGTACTTTCCTCTCATTGGCTTCATTTGTTCATTGTAGTGTTCCCAAGTGTTTGAAATAGAGGTCCAACTCTAAATTCTGCATTTTCTTATGCTTTTCTGATCAGTTGAGACATAGTTTTTGTTCTCCCTAAATATGACTGACCATGATTTTATTTTCATAAATTTTGCTAAAATAAATTAGTAGAAGCATTAAATAATTCAACAGTATTCTCAAATGTAAAATTGTTTATTTGAATAAGAAGGAAGTTAAGTATCTCAGTTTTCATGAAATATGGAGGTCTGAAGTATGTTCCAAGACATCTGAAATATGCTCTATTGGTCAGTTAACAAATACTAGTGCAGACTAAATAAGACAGTATACACTCGTGGAAAAACTGCACTTCTTCAAATTAGTAAATTGTCAACCAGAAACAGAAATCTTTTTCACAAAGTACAAATCTACAGCTGAATGATACTAATTCAATTTGCTTTCATCATGAAAATGTATATTTAACCAAATTTAGTGAATGCCAAAGGAAATGTTATGATCCATATAATAAACATAAGTCAACAATTACATAAGGCCTGAGAGCAATTTCTGCTGATAAAGCATGTGAACTTTCAACAAAATCAAAAAACCATATAAAACTTGGTTGGAAAATCTGTCCAGCCTGTGCCACTTATGAACGTGAGCCAGATTCTAACTCATCAGATAGTGACAATGATTTTGTCAACATAGAATTTGAAGCAGAAACTTTAAATGAAACAGTTACCCCTTCTGGAATGTTCTCCAAAAAAAAAAAAAAAAAAAAAAAAAAAAAAACTTTTGGCACACACTTTTGGCCAGAAAGGGAAGACAAATGTTGGATTCCTGAATGCAGAGTGCTTTGTAATGTTAACTGCCCAACGCCACCAAGTGGAAGGCAGTATTACTTTAGTGACTCAAGCTTGCAAAAAGTGAAATTGCTGTTTGTTAAAAACCAAAGGAAATATGAAGTCTAAGAAAACTTGAAATAGGGGAGTAGAGTGAATTGTTCAAAAATTCCATTCTTTGTCAGTTATCATTAATTTCAGCAGAAAAGATATAAGAACTCGATACACCCACATTTCTACTGTGCCGTACTCATATTCAATAAATCATTATAAAACATTAATTAGGTAAGTAAATATTTTAGTAAGATCTGCGTGGATTTTTTATATGATATTTTGAATGTTCTCATATCATATAAGCAACTAAATGATGAAATTATTCAAATATTGAATTATATTTACTCTCTTACACTGTTAATACGTATATGGCAAAATTTAAAAGTCCAAAAAAATTCAAGGAAGTAATTCTCATTCTCAAAACTTTTAGATTCAAGTAAAGATATTTTAATCTTTTTATAAAAAAAATTCATGGTTCTCTGAGGAGGGGCCCAGCAGCACCCATATTTTTTGCCATATCATGAAAACTAATTATGATAGAATAATTCAGTTTGCATTTTTGCATGCAGCATCAAAAACAACTATAAACAGCCAATTTTCAGACTTCTACCTTTATTAGAATAGAAGTTGTTCAAATAACACAAATAAATTGTGCACTGAGGGCCCTCATTTGCATAAATTTTAAGTATTTTTTACGGCATCAGTTTTAAAGTCTCAACCCCGAAATTCAGGGAAACACAGTTTTTTTCATATATGTACACTCGCAAAAATTTTAGTGTAAATTCAAGATGGGGTAGCT
This sequence comes from Macrothele yani, assembly GCA_039090855.1. NCBI lineage: Eukaryota > Metazoa > Arthropoda > Arachnida > Araneae > Macrothelidae > Macrothele > Macrothele yani. The sequence continues at coordinate 138,650,847 of CM077002.1, forward strand.
TGAAAAAATTTCGGAACTTGTTGATTTGACATGGAATGACCCATATACAGTTATCATGGAAAATTTATGTATGTAATAAAACAATTAATTGAAACATGAATACATGTTTTATTGAAGCAAACCTTGTACAATAAATTTGCAATTTCACTTTGACAGCTTAATTGTACTTCCTCATACTAGTAGTACAAAATACTTTTATTCTTCATCTTGTACAATAGTTTATGCACAGACACGTTTTGTAATTATTCAATGACCCTGCTGTTGGTGGCGATGAAGGCCTCAATCCTTAAGCAGAATTGGTCGCAGTCCTTGGCGACCAGGGCCTTGTTCATGTGAGTCACGACCAGGGACGTTGCTAAACTTTGAAATCAGGATGGGCGATGGGTGGGTGAGCAATTATCTTTGGTAGGGCAAGCTTGATAGCATTTTTTTTTTTTAACGAAACGCTGAAAGAACTAATTTATAATACTTTTCACTATGACTACAAAGGAATTCGTGCAATCTCCTCCTCCAACTGGACACACAGAAGAGTGACTAGTTAATTACACCACTGGTGTAAGATACAAATGTTGCTAGAATGTCGCCTTCAACTTTTTGCTAGCTCTGAATGCATTGTTTTAAATTGCTTTTCAAAATTTTGCGTTTTTGCTTACGAAAATAGTACTGTACTTGAACAATTTAAAGGAAAACATTGTTTTTGTTTATCTAAATAAAATTTTAAGTCATGCCACACAGACACAATACCTCCCCTCCTTAACACTTTCTTCCTTCAAGCCAGCGACTTTGCCTTGCACTCCGCTCCTACAAAGTAGTTGTCAGCCACTTCTTGTACTTTTCACTTTTCATTGTCCCGGGACAGTCCTAAGTGCACTACTGTATCTTTAGACTCCACTTTTTATGTTGAAATCCCCTATTTTGTAAAGAAAACAAATAGCAGAGCAATTAGTATAGACCCCCCCAGTTAATTCTTATGCACCCTCCTCATTAGCTCCCCCCACCCCTTGGCCATACAAACCTGAAAAAGAGGCTTAAACTAAGGAATTGTAAGAGTGGAGGGCAACTGAATTTTCATGGCCATATGGATGCTATTTTGATAACCTTTCTAAGGAGAAGTAAACAACGCACTTAATATGGGAAAATACGTAGGGCAACATAAAATAAAACACAAGACTTGTAACTTGGCAAAGTCCAGATTATATTTTACAGTAAAATATACTGACAAATGACCCATTTTGAACTGGGTGGACCGCAGGGTGGGCTCAAGTCTACCCTCGCATCCCCTTGGCGACGTCATGATATTGGTGATGGCATGCCTGACAGAGTCAAGGGTGTTTGTTGTTATAGGGATGCTTGTAGTCTCTCGACTACATGCCACATATGGTAATGCAAAGGATTCAGGTCAGGGAAGCTAGGGGCCAAACATCTGGAGACCAGTGGTAGGGTACTTTCTCTTCAAGCAATTTCTGAGTCACTTTGGCCTCCTGTTGGAAATTAAGCCCCCCCCGTCAGCAATGGTGTCCATCCAGGGCTTCAGTACATCTCTCAGCATCTTAATGTACACATCTACATTGACTCTTAAACCCTTCTCAAAAAAGTGAGGAGACATTACATCTTCCTTGCTGGAGATGACCCAGAGGACCATGACAAAGGCAGGAAATTTTGTGTGCGTGACCCTGGACATGACAGGGTTTTTACACTACCACCGGTCATTCATCCTATTGGCCTTCTGGTCAAAATTCTTGTCTGAGAAGAATCTCAGCAAATAGTTTGAGCAGTTTCTTTGTCTTCATCAGATGCCTTTCCTGCATGGCCTGGTCCATGAACTGACCCTTCATAAGAATGTGGGAGCTGTAGCGGGGGTGGTTATAGATGGTACCATAAGCAACACCTAACTCCTTGGATAAGACATTAATTGATTTCCCGGGGTCACTGTTCACTATCCCTCGCACCTTGGTGACAAACTTGAGCATCTTGATGGTGTCTGAGTGATGATCATGCTCAGTAGGGATGTCGTCGGGGTCCTCTGTGTTGTCGACCTTGCTTTTGATCTTGACAGTGTTATTGATGATTTACCTGGAAAGGTAATAAACTGAGTTTTCAAATGATGGTTTCTTTACTTTTCCAGGTTAAATAGTTTTTAAGATAGGGGTATCTAAAATCATTCCACATTTACCATGATAACCTCTGTATATATGTATATATTGTTAAAATGAGATAAAATGCACCAACCTTTGCGGAGCAACCCCGTCCAACACAAAAGTATGAAAAGACAGTAAGGCATTTGTTAAAATGAACCAAAACACACCTACCTTTGCAGAACAACATAGTCTGACTCTCAAAAATACAAAAGCAACAGGTCAACCAAAAGCCCAACCACGGAGACATGCGTGCAAAAAACTACCGTGAAACAGACAATCGGAACCCTAGCAAAATAAAAAACCCAAAAGTATGGTAAGTGCAGAGACAGAAAATGGAAAATGCAAGACTAAGTAAATCTCTGTGACCTATATAAAAATACCAACTGTAATCTTCAGGAAAGCACCAGTTGGAAGGAGAGACTGCTTTTCATATCCCAAAGCATGCGGGAGTGCTCCCTAAGAGCTTTCATGAAAACCTAGAAAGGTGAGTGATTCCTTCACCTTTCTAAGTTTTGATATATATTGTATGTATACAGTGGTGGAAAAAATTGTGGACACTTTTTGAAATTTTCATATTTTGCAGGCTTATAGGAAATGTTATTTTGCACCAAATGAAAATGTTTATATGTCAATTTAAAGAAAATTTAATGCTGAATTCAATACAAAAAGCACAATGCAAATATATGCAGTACAAAGAAAGTTATACTTACTTTAGTCTAAAAAAGAAACACAAGTGTAATTCAGTTAAGAAGTGAATTGTAAGTGCAAAGAAACCCTACTGGCCAACCAAATTCCTTGTTCTAGGGACCACTCAAAAATGGCAGTAGCTGCAGTACACATCTTGTGAGAAGTTGAGGAAAGTCAGTTTTGCTGTTTGCTCTGTAGAAGAAAGGCTGTTAGCGGCGTAAGAGAAGCGTAATTGTAGATTGTGTGAATATTTTTAGTATTTCTTTAAATTTAATGTGTAGATAATAAGTACAGCAATGGCACCAAGAAAAGAGTTGATTGGTCACCCAAAAAAAGGGCCAGGATTGTTTTATTACGTGAATCGGGTCTTTCTTATGCTGAAATTGCAAGGCAAGTAGGTGGATCAGTGACAACATCTGGTGTACAAAAGTGCTGTTTACATTATCAGGAAACAAAGTCACTGAAAAAAAAACCTAGAAAAGGCTGAAAAAAAAGCACAAAAGCTGTTGATTACAGAAGAATAAAAAGACTGTCTAAAGGACAGAAAAATTTCATCTGAGGCTATCGGAGCTGAACTGTGTTCAACTGGTGTTTCTGTCAGTTCAAGAATGATAAGGAGCGGACTATCAGATATGGGACTAAAAGGTAGAATTCAGAGAAAAAAAGCCATATCTGAATCCACAGCTGCACAAGAAACGACTACGTAGGCAAAAGAACACACTGGATGGACAAACGATCAGTAGAAGCAAGTTATTTGGACTAACGAAAGTAAGATACCCTTATTTGGTAGTGATGGCTGAAAATATGTGAGACGTATTTTCGGCCATCACTATAAAGGACCCAACAAGCATTATGATTTGGGCATGTAAGGCAGCAAATGGTGTTGGCCACCTTCATGTAATTGACGGCATCCTGGAACCAAAACTGCTAGCTTCCATCGTGGATCTCTTCCCCCAAAATGCACCATTTCATTTTCAGCAGGATTCAGCTCCCTTCCACACAGCGAAAATATGCAATCAGTGGTTCACAACAAAGTCCATTCCATTGTTGACCTGGCCAGGAAACAGCCCTGACCTGAACCCGATAGAAAATTTGTGGCACTGTTTGAAAAGCCTTGTACGAATGAAGCTTCCATCAAATAAAAGGCAATTGATTAAGGCTATAATTGCCTCCTGGCATCACATAATAAGTGTTTGAAGGCAGAGCTCCAAATACTTGTTGGCTCAATGAGATGTTGCTGTGATGCAGTTTTAAAGAATAAAGGCTACCCTACTAAATACTGATAGTACATGGAAATCTTAAGTGCATTACAGTATATTCAGCATGAGTGCAGTATTCCCTGCATAACTTTTTTGTACTGCATATATTTGCATTCTGTTTTTGTATTGAATTCAGCATTAAATTTTCTTTAAATTAACATACAAACATTTGCATTTGGTGCAAAGTAACATTGCCTATTATAAGCCTGCAAAATTGCAAAACATGAAAATTTCAAAAAGTGTCCACAATTTTTGCCACCACTATATATATATATATTATAAATTTGACACCTGCATGAAACCTGGAGCAGGTTCAGGGGCCGGGGGTGTCTTTCCCTGCTGAGTGGCTCCCGGTTTCCGACCTTACATGTTTACTATCATTGTTATTTTTAGTATTACTGCTATTTTTATGTGTACATTTGTGACAGTTCGTGTTTTGGTTTATGTTTGTTAGTTTATGGGAGGTTTTGGGGATTTCCATGGGGGTTTTTCATTGATTGTGAGTAAAATTTTGCTTATATATACAGGGTGCATATGAAAGTCCCTTTAGCCTGAAATAACTTGCCAATGGAGAGAGGTACAGTTATGGGCCAAGTGAGATAACGGTATAGTAAAGCGACTACGCCCGATCGAATGCAACCTATAGCAGCGCCCCTAGTGCCGAAATGCGGAAGTTAGCCATTGCAAATCGAAAACAAAAAGAGAGAGAGCAAAATTTCCAATTATAAAGTTGTAGAGCATCAATTAATTAGTACAAAACGACATTTGTTTCACACGGATAAGATAAATTGTTGCCTGAATACCCTAAAATGTTCGAAATCAATGCATGACAATTCAAATCTACATATTCACATTTTGTAAATGTAGCCATATGCAAATACAGATTGTGACGTTGTACCGTACCTGCGATATAAAAACCAGTAGCAGGATGTACCCTGATCAGAAGTTTAGGTCTATGTAGGCTGTGTGAGAATGGCGAGCTTCACTCACTCCCAATATTGCGAGATGGTGCTTATTTACGGAGAATGCCAACGAAACGCGGCGCTAGCTGCACGGGCATATGCCGTTCGTTTTCCAGCTGGGCCACATCCAAGTGCAGCTACCATTGCAAGTGTAGTGAGACGGCTCGTGGGCAATGGCGAACTCTTCGAACATACTCGACATTAACTTTTTATCACTGTGCGCCAGTTTGCCTTTTTTGTTTTGTCTGGCATCATCAAACTGTATTAACATAAGTACGCATTTATGCAATAAATTGTGTGTATTTGCTTATACCTATGCCTGCTCCCTTCAAACATTCACGCAAAAGGTCGCGCATCGATGTCAGACATTTTAGGGTGTTCAGGCGACAATTTATTTTATCCGTGTGAAAAAACATGTTGTTTTGTACTAATTAATTGATTCAATTTACTTCCGATATTGGAGGTTAGTAAATAAAAAAAAATTCAATTTACTTCCGATATTGGAGGTTAGTAAATAAAAAAGTCAAATATTTAAATGGTTTTCCTTACATAAAAGGTACTACCAATGAAATTAATAATATTTGTAAAAAGCATAACATTCAAATTGGAGGAAAAGTAAATACCATCAAAAATATAGTAATAAAAAATAATGAAAAAATAAAAATGTTAGAAAAAGCAGGTATTTACTCAATTCCTATTACTGAAAATCCTCCAATGGCTTATATAGGAAGTACCAAAAATAAACTTAAACACAGATTAAAACAACACGTAAAAAACTGGCAGAAAAAAGAAGAAAAAACAGCACTTATCCAATACTGTCTGAATAACCAAAAATATCCTAAATTCGAAAATATAAAAATCATTAAAAGCTGTAAATCCGAAAAACACCTCAGAATAGCAGAGTCGGTAATGATTAAAAAAAATAGGACAAAAGTTTGCAACCATAATGACCCTAATAATTTGAGAAACAGCTGGAAAAATTTAATTAAAATTGAGCAAAAAAATGAAAAAGTTCGAAAAATGAGATCACTGACCAACAAGAGATGGCGCCACAACGCCCAAGAAGAAGCGATAGCCGATGACAGAAGCAGCCCGCGAGAACCACCAAAATGCCCAGCTGACACGGTCCGTGCTAGTCGGAGCAAAACGTCCCCTCGAAGACGGTAAAGGTGTTTTACCGAAAGTACTCGGGTATGAATAAATATTGAAGTAAATGAGGATGCAGCAAAGGAAAAAAAACTCATTTGGTGATGAGACAAAATAAATTCCAACGGGAAAAAAAAAAAAAGCGGACCCGTGGCCAAATGAAAAACCCCCGTGCCGCATCCACATAACGGAAATATGAATTGAAAGCCAAGCCCCACGTGCGGTAAGTGTTCATCGAACTTTACCAACTAAAAGTGAAGTTCAAAAATGCTAATTAATTGATGCTCTACAACTTTGTAAATGGAAATTTTGCTCTATCTCTTTTCATTTTCGATTTGCAATGGCTAACTTCCACATTTCGCCACTAGGGGCGCTGCTATCGGTTGCATTCGATTGGGCGTAGTCGCTTTACTATACCGTTCTCATTTGCATAACTGTACCTCTCTCTGTTCACAAGTTATTTCAGTCAAAAGGGACTTTCCTATGCATCCTGTATATATATACACGTTTTGCTGATGATATAGTCATTTTTGTAACTATCCCATCAGAGCTGCAGAGTATGATCCAGGAACTTGCTGATGGGAGTAAAGAAATGGGATTAAAAATGAGCTTTCACAAGACAAAAGTGATGTACAATGCTTTTACAAAAAATGAAGATTTATCGATTGATGAGGAAAAGCTGGAGACAACCAGTACCTACATTTATCTTGGACAGCAGATATCAAGTCAGGGTCACATTGATGAAGAAAGAGCTTTTGAAAGAAACAGTATAATTTTCAAGAGCATTATGCCACTATGTCTTAAAAGAAAAGTGTTTGATCAATGCATTCTTCCAGTGCTTACGTATGGTGCAGAGGTGTGGACCTTAACTAAAAGAGACATACAAAGACTGCAGGACTGCAGACAACTCAAACAAGCATGGAGAGATGCATGCTTGGTGTAACCAGGAGAGATGAGAAGAGGAACTCGTGGATCAGAAAAATGACAAGAGTGGAAGACATCATGATCAGAGTAAAATCCCTGAAATGGCAATGGGCTGGACATATTGCCAAAAGGACAGACCATCGATGGACAGCTGAAATTTTAGACTGGATTCCAAGGGACAGGAAAAGACCCAGAAGAAGACCACATGTGAGATGGGTGGATGAAATTCGAAAGTATGCGGGAGTAACATGGAAGAGACTGGCACAAGACAGACCGTTGTGGAAGAAACTTGAGGAGACCTTCGTCCAGCAGTGGATTGATAATAATGGTTGATGATGATTATGATATACACTATATTGACAAAAGTCACCGGACACCTAGAAGAGAAACACAACATAGCATTTATTGACATACATTAGTACAGTGCCAGTCCACCTTTGGCCTTAATGCATGCACTGACCCTTCGAGACATGCTTTCGACAAGGTTTTGGAACACAGCGATGGGTATGCGCTTTCATTCAGTACATAATACTGCCACTAACTGTGGCTTAGTAATACGCCTTGGTTCCAAACTTCTGATGCGGCGCTCTAATTCATCCCATAGGTGCTCTGTGGGATTAAGATCAGGACTCTGTGCTGGCCAGTTCATACACGATACGGAATAATCATCAAATCCTGCCGTAACAGTCTTTTGCTTTATGGCTCAGTGCATTATCCTACTGGTACCAACAATGCTTGGTTCCATAGTATTGCCACAGAGTTGGTAGGGCATAATAGTCCACAATATCGAGGTAAATGTGCTGGTTAACAAGTTTGCCCACAATAACCAATGGGCCGGGACCATACCACGAAAAACACGCCCACACAAGTACACTGCCAGCTCCTAACTTGACTGTAGGAACAGTACACTGTGGTAAATAGCGTTCCCCCTGCTGCCGCCATACTCACACACAGCCATCAGGCAGAAGGATCATGTATCTGTATTCATCAGTCCGTAGGACCCGTTTCCATTGAACTACGGTCCACGATAAATGTTCTTTACACCATGATAAACGACGAGTAGCATTCTAAGTGGAGATGAAAGGCTTATGAGCAGCCGCACGATCACAGTAACCCATGGAATGAAGTTATCTGCAAATGGTAGGCGTACATACCGAGGTTCCAGCATTTTTACTCATATGTACACTGGGGTCTTGTGCAGTACTCTGTCGATTAGCTGTAACGACTCTCCTGACTCTCCTGAGGCTTCGACATCCTCTATCACCGATTTTCTCTGGCTCAGATACAAGTGGTTATCCGACATGGCATTTCACAGATACCGTCCTGAGGTATAGCATCCTAGATGATGTCCAAATTGCAGGCTAGTTTACTGACATTCTGGGATGGGCGTAGGTGTGTGTCAAATCATATCCCAAATATGTTCAATCGGTGAGAGGTGAGGCGATCGGGCTGGCTGTGGAAGAGCGTTGACACTATGGAGGCAGACCTGGGAGAATCATGCCGTGTGAGGCTGGGTATTATCCTGTTGAAAAATTGCTTGGTGATGCTGTGACAGAAGTGGCAACACAACAGGTCAAAACACTGTTGAGTCACAAGGGTGGTACAGAGGACTACCAACGGTGTCCAGCTATCGTAGAAAATGGCTTCCTAGACAGTCATTCTCGGTGTGTGAGCCGTGTGCTGTTCCACGGTCAAGGCAGGTTTCGTGCACTGGCCAACTCGTCACCGAAGACAACAGAATGCTACTAGACACTTTCTTACATTGATCAGGCCCAACTCCACTGCAACTAGTGCTGGCGATGCTTGCTTGCCGGTGGTAAGCAGCGGAGTGGCCTCCTCGAATGTAGTCCCCAAGCCACAAGTCATCTGGCAGTGATCTGGACTGCCACTTCGGTACCTATAGACAACGCAACATGGCCACAGATGGTTGAGAGCAACGAATGTGATTCTGCTTGTGCAGCTCTCACACTCGTCATTACCCTCAACCATCCACTGCCCACATGTCGCTGGATTGTGCAGTCTTCAACACATTGGCGCCAACGTCGTCCGGCTGCCACGTTGCTCCAACCCAAATGCCTGGCAATATGGTGACTTGACCAACTGGACTCTCACATTTGCTCAACTGCTTGTAGTGTGCACAGATCCGACGTTGAAGCATCCTCACATTCCATGGAGGTAACCCGCTATCACAGTTGTCCCTGTGTGCAAGCTATGCTCTTGATATACGCTTCCTCGATGCGTGATTCCCATGCACTGTGGCAGGCCACTATTTTGTCATTAGTCATTATTTTTTAATCATTTGCATGTTCGGCCCAGCAGTATTTTTTTTTTTTTTTTTTTTTGGATTGAAGGATTAACGACCATTGTGAGCAACTCAATGGGTTATAAGCATTTGCCCGTCCCTAATTTAGGGCCAGTGATTCCAGGGAAGGATTGGAGCCAGTGCTGTAAGACAAACACAACATCCATGCTTCACCAGGATTCGAACCCAGACCCCTCTTGGACAAATGATCAGAAACCATCGCTTGGACCACTGCGCCGGCCCAGCAGTACTTGCATGCAGAGTTTCATCAGGATCAAATGACTTTCTTGAGATGCCTCATTTTTTGGAGCAAAGAGTGTACTTAACACAATTTTTTGCATATGATCTACCTCTTAAGTATGACATTCGTGTTTAAGGGCAGCTGAATCACATAAAATTCAAATGAGCTTAATGGTTGTTTAGCTAAGCATATATCATAGATGGATACAGAGTTTAATCATGAGCTTAAGCCTTTTTCACTATGTGAGTGTCTATGTAAAAATTCAGTGTTTATAAATTTAGTTTAGAACTTGATTTGGAGACACTTGTTCATGGGAATGCGACTGGGGCGACCCCCCCCCCAACGAAGTTTTTACGTTTAAAGTAGCGAAGATCGTAAATGATTAACTTTGCATATTTTGTTTTCAGTTTTTCTAAAAAGAAAATTAACAAACTTAGTTTGGAGGATTTAAAATACTTATTACATTGATTTAGGTTCAGTAAAAAAAAAAAGAAAGAGAAGGGAATAGAATAAAAAGTGAGAGTGAGAAAGGGAAAACAGGTACAGCAGGGGTAAAAAACATGGGGATATTCATTGTTAGTTCTTTGCTATTGTCTAGCATCTGTAACATCTCGAAACAGGGCAAGGCAGAGCTTGGTTCTGAAATCAGAGTAGGTGGGAGAAACTGTGAATAACAATCTGATCTATGTACGTATCTTAATTGGGTCATAAAGAAAATTCGTAAAAATGTCCCCTCAGCTTCCTCCCAGATGGTCTTTTTAAAAAGCACTTCTTATTTTTTCTGCTCCCTAACGCCTCACGGGCGCTTCCCATTGTTCCATCCACTCAGAAGTCAATCCCCACTTGGGTGGGGTGGGCTGGGAAGGAGGCAGTGTGGCTAACACGGGGTAATTTTCGGCATTTCCTGCTACTAACATTATATATATATATATACACAGTATCATATGTGGGAGTAATGTGGAGGAGACTGGCAAAAAACAGTGTGTCTACCATTTTCAGGAGACTCAATTTCTTGACCTTTCCTTGACTTTTACAAGACATATCTTGACCCTAAAGCTAAGTTTTCTCGACTATTGTTTCTGCCAATAGTGTAGGAGTATGGCCATTTTAAGTAATTAAATATACAATCTGATAATGTAATTAAGAAATTGAAAGGGTAAATTAAGTATATAAAATGGTTTCTAAAAAGTTGAAATAAATAGCAATTTTCCTACCAATAAGCTTGCATTTAGTAAAAAACTCAAAATATTACTTGTAACAGGGAAACCTGTACATTACACAAAAGTACGTTAAGCAAGTATAGGAAGTATATTATAAAGGTTTAGGCTTATCAACAATAAAAATTAATAGCCATTTATTTTAATTTTTGATAACACCATTTACTCAGCAAATGAACACTAACTATTCAAACAAGTTTCACACTCTTGCACAAAGTATCCAAACATATACACAACTGAAGAACTGCACTCAATATAAAGGCTGCACGTCAATTTTATTTACAAGCTGTTCTATGATTTTGAAAGTTTTATTGAGAATGTTTGTTAGTGTAAGTTTTCTTTAGTAGTTTATTCAACTGAGTCTTCTTGTGAGCCACTTTCCTAGACCATGTTTCCAGTTCAATCAAGCAATCAAGCCAAGTTATTCATCATGTGAGGCTAACAATTCTTTCACATAATCAGTTTCCAAATCAAGCTTTTCAGGCAGCTGGAGAATTTCTTGAACAATATTATTAATCTAACAATTGGTTGAAATCCTTCCAAATCAGTCACAAATTGTGGACAAAAAGGTTATGTCAAAGTCCATCCATGCATTACTGTGTCATCATTTCCCATGCACTATCGAAGTTCCTGCGACACTGCATGCAGAATGTTATAATCACGCCTAAACTGCCTTGTCCTTACTAACTGTTACTAAAATAAGCTGTCTTTAGGTCATGATGCAATAAATAATATGATTCAAAATTGGCAATAGCTCCTTAATCCATAGGTTGAACTTAAGGTGTTTTTTAGGAAGCAAAAGAAAAATAAAATTACATAAGGGTATGGTCTGTTGAATATGTGGGATGCAAGGACCATTTCATAGAGTTTGAAAGTTTAGTTATTAACTTACCAGCCTCATATTTCTTATGTCCACTTTTTCTTGTAATTTTATGGATTTCTGCAACATTATACATATATTTCACTTTCAGCACCCCTTTTTCCTTTATTGGAAGACATTTTTACAAGAATGCCCTTAGTAAATCAATAAAAAAAGCAACACCAATGAGAATTCCCCCTTCTCCAATCAGGGAAGGCAAAAACAAATGTGCCATAAACAAAGATTTCTAGACTTCAAAGTATGCAGCTTCCAATTGGTGGAAATTTCCAGCAAGGTATTGATAAGTTATGTCAGGAATGGGTAAAAATGTTGTGCATACGTTATAGCAAACATGCATTAAGTAGACATATGTAAGGCTCGGTATTACTGTACATGCCTAAAACTAAAAAAGTTATCTAAATCAAACATTTCCTCGCAGTTTGTGTGTATGTGCTGCAGCTGATTTAATTTGTTTCTATTGCATTAGCTTTTTTTTTTTCAGCCTGTTCAAATAACTTTTTCTTTCAGTTTTTTAATTCTTCCACAGCACATTTTATTTTATTTTCTTTCTCTACTTGCTGACTTTTCTGTTTCCTTATTATTTTGAATATGTGGCCTGATTATTTTTTTTTTTTAATATAATTTTATTCTGTTCATCTACTTCATGCTTAGTACACTTGTACCGATTTTCGGGGCAAAATTCCACCAGGAAGTACCCAAACTTATGGTTAAGCCTTTATTTTTATTTATTCTTTTTTTTTTATTTTAGTTTTTGTGCCTAGCCTAGGCCTATTAAAAATTTTGGAAATGTGATATTTTTGTCTGCTTGCTCAATGCGCAGTGCATTTATAACAATTTTCATGGTGAAAATCTGTCGGAAAGTATCCATATCTGCAGTAATGCCTTTTCTTTTTTTGTGCCTAGCCCAGGCCTGACTAAATATTTTGAAAATGTAATATTTTTGTGTTGTCTATTCAATGTGCAGTGCATTTATACCTATTTTTACGGCGAAATTCCATTGGGAAATACCGAAATCTGCAGTTAAGCTTTTTTTTTTTTTTTCCCCCTAGCCTAAGCCTGATTAAAAATTTTGAAAACGTTAGAGAGAAATGAAGTAATTCTCCAAAAGAGTGGAAGTGCACTAACTGACCATTCGGAAAATTATACAGATGTAATTTTAAATTCCCACACATCTCTTTATACTGTTTTGCTAAAACGGGAACAAAAAAGAAAACAACAAAGATGACATCAAATTTTCAGTTGTAATTAGCACGTCTTTTGAATCTTTTCTGATGTGAAATAAATTTACCAAAGTTATTCAAAGTCAATGAAATTGGTTAGAAAAAAATCAACTGGATTTCTACAATTGATAAAACATCCAGAAATAGAAACGGCTACTTTTCCCCACCAGCAGCTAAAAGGTATGTTACGAAAACACAAAAATTTCTCTTAGCAGAAGGAAGGTATCGGAGACACAGATTTTAAAATCGAACAGTTAAGAGAGAAATAAAGAAGGAAACATGATATAACTCTATGCATGTTAAAGGAAGAATTTTGCATAGTGGGAAGTCGAAAAATATTCTTCATGGAAAAAATCTACGCTAAGGAAAAAGAACTTTTCAAATACATCTCCCAGAAGCAGAGATAGCGAGTTCACGCAACCTAACAGGAAATCTGGGCATTGCATAAAACTCCTCAAACACTAACCTAAAGTGTTCCACAAGGTAAATGGCATCCGGTGTTGAAAGAATTTTTGAAATCGTACATTTAGAAGCAGAGATATTAAGAAAAACAGATTAAACATTGGCACTAGCTAGTGGCGAAATTGGGAATTATTTTGGGAAGAAAATGCACAGAGTTTTTACTGTGTAGTTGGTAGTATCCGACCAAAAAAATAATCTTTTGTATCGAGTTTTTAGTCCTGCAGATATTGCTGTAAATGGAAGTGTGACCTTACACCCTCCAGTGGCAGACTTGTGAAAATTTGAAATTCGGAAACTCTCTCCAACAAAGAAATAATTTTTCAAATCAGACTCTTATAAGCAGGGATATCGACAAAAACAAGATATACATCTACATCCCCTGGTTGGGAAAACTATGCACTGTTTTAAGCAGGAGGGTTCTCAAAACAGGTTCCGAGTGGAACAGTATTGGCGGCCTGTGAAATAATTTTTTCAGTCGAATTTTCAGATCGGATTTTGTTGCAAATACATTAGAAGCAGAAATAAACACTTAGCCCCCTGGTGGACGAACCATTCTTTATCGAAATTTAGAAATGATATGAAAAACATTTCTCATCAGGAGCAGTATCCGATGCAGAGATAATTTTTCAAATCAGATTTAGAAGAAGAAATATTGGGGAAAACGCAAGTTACCTTTACACCCCCTAATGGAAAATTTCTTTTCACACCAGAAACACTCTCCAACAACTAAAGACTTTTTCAAATCGTACTCTTAGAAGCAGATATTGACAAAAATAAGATCTATATCTATGCCCCCTGGCAGAAAAACTATGCCTTATTTTAAAAAGAAAGTATTCTCAAAATGTTTGATTTTTACAAGTATCGGTCCACTAAAGAATTTTTTCAATCTAGTTTACCGAAGCTCAGGTTTTGCTGCAAATACATCAGAAACAGAAAATAAACACTTACGCCCCCTGGTGGCTAAACCGTTTCTTACCAAAGATTAGTAATTATATGCAAAACACTTCCCATGAGAAGCCGTTTCCAATACAAGAATTTTTCAAATCGGACTTTTCATACATGAGACCAACGAAATAAAAAAAAAGCTGAACTTTTTAATTGGGTGAAAAACGTATATCAGGAACGCAGACTACGTTCTATTTGTCTTTTGTAGACTGCGCAGATACACAGCATCCATTGGTTAATTTTTCGTTCTGCTGATATCTTTCACTTCCCATTTCTTTATTGTTGCTTTTCTTTCTTTTGTTTTTTTATGCTCTCTGATGACAATAATGTCATTTATCATGGTGAAAGAACTTTCAGCCTGAGGACCATGAATACATGATAAAAAAACAAACAAAAAAACGTAGACTATTTTAGATAAATGGAGTAACTTTGAGAATATGAATACTTTTGAACACCTGCATCATCAGTTCTCACAATTTTTCCAACTTTCCTTTTATGGAAATTCCGTCCTCCCTTATCAAGCTTAAATGCAAACACTTGGGGGGGGGGGGGGTAACATTTAACAACAGCACAGGAGAGTGGAAACACATCAGGGGGAAAGTTACGATTACGGGATAAGTCTTTACCCCCCCCTTTGAACCAACCTGAGATACAAATGTTTACGGAACAAAAGGATAGTTAACAACAATACTCAGCAGAAGGAACATAGCGTGAAAAAAAAATTATGATTACGGAAGAAATCTTCACTCCGTTGACCTTCCGTTTCCGAAAGATGGAATTCCGTTCTCTGACGGAAAACGCCCCTGTCACCACAAACAACCAGAAATTTCTGTTCAGTTGTGTATCGATCTCTTGTATGACCAAAATGATATGGAAAAGGCAGAATTCCTCGAATTCGCGGAAGAATCTCGTGCCCGGGAAATGTTACCTACAGTTTAAAGTGAAATACAAACATTTTTCTCAAATTGTTACCTACAGTTTAAGGTGAAATACAAACATTAATGCAATAAAATGATATTTAACAACAGTACTGGACGGAGGTAACATCGTGAAAAAAAAAAAAAAATTATGATTACTGGAAAAAAAAAATTTCACCTCATTTAGCTCCCGTTTTCAAAAGTTTTGAAACACAAAATATCGTCCCCAGACGGAAAACGACCCCCCCCCCCCCCTTCCTTCCAGGGAAAAAATCTCTTCAGTTTTGCATCGATCTCGAGCATAACCTAAATGATGACAAAAAAGCGGAATTCCGCGAATCCGCGGAAGAATCTCATGTACGACTTTTAGAAGCCAAGATATCGGGGAAAATGTAATTTACCTCTGTGCCCCCTAGTGGAAGATCTATGCATTACTTGAAAAAGAAACTGCCTAAAATGGTCTTCGCTACAAATGGCATCAGAATTAGAAGCAAATTATGAAATATATGCAATAAAATGTATTTTAAATTTGATATCTGCATTTGCGCCCTCTAGCGGAGAAGTTGTGCATCATAACAAAAAACAAAAAAATGGAATGCCAGGATAGTCATTCTTACAGCTCAAGCTTCCCAATGAAAAAAGGATTTTTCAAATCGGACTAATAGTTGCAGAGATATGGTGTCCACGGACGGACAAACCCATAACACAAGCATGATCTTTTTTACAAAAGACGTGATAATTACCCGCCAACTACTTCTTAGACTGCGGTAAATTCCGGAGATCCCGCAGATTGCAGTCGCAGCATAGAAACATGCATCATCGACACGATGCAGCCCGATAAGAACCAGTTTGAACATCATGTTTGCTTCGGGATGGATTTCCATCATGCGAGAAGAAGCTCCGATGTCTGCGACGCCATCGTGTGGTTTCATCAACACCGTACTTCACGATACATCGCACCGTGATATCATGAAGTACAACACATTGTAGTATGGCGAGCCAAAAACTTGAGCCTCGATGTAAAACTTAAACCGGTTTTTCGCGATATACTGGTACTTCGCCCAGCCCTAATGACTCGCGACGAATTTTTCTACGAAGCAAACAAGCCGGTTATTGGTAGCTTACGTTCCACAAAAAGATCTTACCGTTGGCCCACAGTCGAGAGAATCGCGGCTGGCAGAGTGCCAAGAGAAGTCAATGAACACTGAAGGGAAGAACGGTATCACGGTGTACCCCTTCAGAAATTGTCTGAAGGAAGGAAATGACGTCATTGGCAAGGACTTCTCCTTTTTAGCTCAAAGATTAAATTTGGTTTTTACAGTATAAGGCACAAAAGGGAAGGGAAAAAATTGACCTATGACCTTAATGACCTTTCCTCTACTAATTAATACAGACATTTGACGTGGACCAGGAACATCAAACAGGTCATCTCTCTTTCCAAGTTTTTAAAGTGAGTCACGGAAAAATTCTCATTGGCCGCCACTGGGAATCGAACCCAGGGTCTTCCAGTTACGCTCCCGATATGCTTCCACTGTACCACAGCGAATTCCTCGAGACTCGCATACACTAACTGCCATGCAAATTGGCAGGTTGCTTCTTGGAGCCCCGCACAATGCTAAGGATTCACCAAAGTTGGTAAGCAGCAACTGAACAAATAATTAGAAGGTGAATGAATAATTTGTTCAGTTGCTGCTTACCAACTTTGGTGAATCCCCAGCATTTTGCGGGGCTCCAAGAAGCAATTTGCTTGGCAGTTAGTGTATGTGAGACTGGAGGAATTTGAGGCCGTTGTGGTGCAGTGGAAGCATATCCGGCGCGTAACTGGAAGACCCTGGGTTCGATTCCCAGTGGCGGCCAATGAGAATTTTTCCGTGACTCCCTTAAAAACGTGGAAAGAGCGATGACCTTTCCTTGACTTCAGACACTGTTTTCTCATTCCGTGACCTGGTAGACACCCTGAAAAAACTTGGGGAGACCTTCATCCAGCAGTGGATTGATAATGGATTCCAAGGGACAGGAAAAGACCCAGAAGACCACATGGAAGATGGGTGGATGAAATTCGAAAGTATGCGGGAGTGACATGGATGGAAATGACTGGCACAAGACAGACCGTTGTGGAGGAAACTTGGGGAGACCTTGACAATGATGATGATGATACACACACACACACACTAACATTTTATTAAAAAAAAGCATTTCATAATGGCTGGATTCCAAGGGACAGGAAAAGACCCAGAAGACCACATGGGAGATGAAATTTGAAAGTATGCAGAAGTAACATGGAGACTGGCACAAGACAGACCATTGTGGATAAACTTAGGGAGACCTTCATCCAGCAGTGGATTGATAATAATGGTTGACAAAAATGATATGTTCACCTTGAATTTTTTTAGTAAATGCACTTTGTTTAGCCACACGAATGATAATGATTTTTGGGACACAAGGCTGACGGCTTGTCTAAGGTGCCAAGCATCTTTGTACCTGTTCAGCAGAGGCATAACTAGGCATTTCTGTGCTCAGGGCAACCATAAGATACTGGGGCCCCTCCTATATAAAATATATTACTTATTTAATAGTTATATATCTCTCTCAAATCGAAACTGACATATCAAACTTTCTCTCAAATCAAAAATAATGCCATATCAAACTATTGCTGTGTGTACAACTTTTGCTAAGTGCTTCACAGTTCAGACCTTTGGTACCATATCAAAGGAACCAAATGAAACTGGCAGTCAAAGCTCGCAAGTAATTATAGAGTAGCCCCCTGAGAATTTTCAACTATGTGAACGACATCCTTATCTTGCAACATACCCAACTAAAGAAAAACTGTAGGCTCCATTGTTGTTGATGAAGGCAAAGGTTCTTTAGTTGAACAGACTATATAACCGCACCTTCATTTCTAAACGTAAGCAATAACATCGCCTGAATATTTTGAAGAAATGCAAATTTTATGCTTACAGGGCTACCCTAACTGGTGAAACATATCAGCACTTATTTAAGAGACAAAAGTATTGTGCTAAAGAACTCTACCAGAAACTGGTGCGAAAGTTTCAATTCTAATCAGATTGTTAGCAGCGAGTTTTTTTGCCCACTCTCGAGCTGCGCTAGGGGCAGTCACCTCTCCTGCTCCACCCTAGTTATGCCTCTGTGTTCCGTTCTCAGGTACACAATATATGTAGTATTAATTCAGATTAAAAGTTCTGTCCATGTCATACAAGCTACTTCCCCATTCTAAAAGTTATAAGCCCATAAAAAGTTCTTCCAACCCAGGTGATAGATTTAGCTTTCCTCTTGCTCTGACCTCCTCTCCCCATTCAGGTTCACACTTAGGCAGGGACAAGCGAGGCCCCATGCATACAGTGAAAAATATATACCTATACTGTATATATGTATACAAACAATACACTAAGAGCAAAATGCACACCTTCATGCTATAAAAAAAGACCTGTTTCTATTGATAAATTCCACTGCAGCGAAGAACACATGTTGAGGAATTTTGAAGTGTAGTTTTTACCAAAGAATCGAAGTCTTGCACAGTTTGTAGCTTGCCAACTGAATGAAATAGCTAAATGTGTGATAAAAAAATCTTTGAATGCCATCTTGTTTTGTGTATAATGATTTGATTATTTATTTCCCCTAGTAAAAGGACAGCCAGTTGGGGGGGGGTGCTAAAGTGTTGGCTGTAGCATTGTACCTGTACATGCAGTTGTTGTATGCAGTGCATAAATTTGCTCTCAGAAAAAATAGGAATTACACGAAAAGCTTTGTGCTGCCGGGTTTTTTCTATTGGAAATTTAAACTAAGTGCCTAGTTTTAGAAGAGTTTTATTTAAAACCAAATTCACATATTTGTGTGCACTTTAGTTGGAACTGAAACAAAGTGCAAATGCAAACCTAACTTCACATCATCATGCCCGAACTCGTACGAGATTGTGCAGTGCTTGCCGAGGACATAACGTTTTATGCGAAATCAGTCGTTGCATTCAGGGCTTGGGCAGTCAACCAATCGGAGAACCGCAGTCTGTTCCCTTTGTTTATTTCCACTAGGTTTTGAGCCTTTGCTAACTGTCTGTCAAAATGCAAAAGAGAGTTTGCATCAACCAATGGAAAGCTTGTTTTCTTTTGATGGTGAGTATCTGCTATCTAATATGTAATCTCAGTTGGAAAATTGTATGGCTACATTTTTGTATATTCCTTGCCTTTCGAAAGCACTGAAATGCTTCAAGATAATTTAAGCAAACTGCAATAAGGAAATGGATGATGCAAAATTAATGAGTGTTTTGCAGAGAAATCCGAATGTGTAACAAGACACATAAAACCTCTAAGCAAATAGTAGTTAGCTTTAATCTAAGCCACTGGGTTTTATATATCCAACTGAGTTAATTAAATGATACTCAAGAAATAAAGTCCACACACAAAATTATCACTACAATTTTATTGAAAGTGCCACAGAAATTAATGTTTTTGAAGGTGAACAATTTTAAAAGCATTTATCTAATCAAAACCACAACTACTGAAAACTGTCAGGACAAAGATCAATTTATAGTGAAAAGTATTGTGAACAGGAACGTACAATCATAAAATAACAATGTAGAGTTCAATGGTTTCCATTTCATGCAAATTTCGTAGAATTTTATTTCTGTGCCAATAGAACTCCCAAGATCTGTTAGTGGAACAGAGCTCATTTTGAACAAAGCAGAATTTAATATCTACATGTAAAGTTGATGCCAATTTTAGTAATTAAAAAGAAAACAATATTTATGAAAATCTGGAAGTACCCGACTGTTTTGTTAACGAGTATCAGGAAAGAGAAAACTTACGAAAACAATGGCAGTGAAAAAAAAAGGAATCCTTGGTAACCAAGTTACTATAAAAATTTACAAACATAGCACACCACACACAAAACAAGGAATGTATAATATGCTATCACTTATATTTTTTTTTTAGAAAGACCTACGGAAACATAACCTGTACTAAAAGTTTACTTCCATAAAAAAGTTTTCTCAGATCCTGATAAGCTTGCTGCCAGTTTACATACACAAGCTGCAATAGTGAAAACATTTGAAAATTGAAGAAAATACTATATAAACAAGTACAGAATCAATAAAAAGGATTTTTTTTTACCCACATTGAGGTAGATATACTAAAACGTACTATTAAGTCTTTTTTTTTTTTTTTAAATCGTGCTAAACTGTTTACATAAATGAGAATATATCACGAAACAGCCAGGTATTCCAAGAAATTGGACAAAACATGCAAAGTGTTTAATTCAGTTTAACTAACTACAAGATGTAAAAAGATGTGCAATTCATTGAGTTCACCTGTAGGGAGAAAAAAATTCATAGGTAAATGTTTTTAATGCCGTTACTAATTCTACACTGTTATAAGAATGGGTAACAGTAGTGTACAGAATGAGTAAATATTGTAGCAAATTTAATGTAAAACACTCTGGAGGGACTAAAGTCACAGCCTGTGCAAAAAACTTTATATGAAAATTTGGCTGAACAATGAGCTTTTTTCCTCAATACAGTGCTGCAACATCATTCCTCACACAATACTATCCTGTTTATATATATATATATCTAGGGCCATAAAAAGTATTTTCTACTACAGCATTAAAAGCTTTATTAGTTATTTTTTAAATATAATTACCACTTTTACAAATCAAATGAGACAAAACACTGATTTATGCTCATTCAGAAAGAAAACTAAAAATTTGAATAATCTGTTTATCTTTATGAAACAAAACTGAACAAAAAGAAATATTTTAACAAAATTATACATTCTTTTGCAATAAGAAAAGATAATTTCACTGAACGGGGGGGGGGGTAAAAGACTGTACATGACAGTTTAAAATGGAAACCAATGACCAAAACAGGAATGCTTCACAAGTATGAAATGCTCTCTTTGTGAAGCATTTAGTTATATGCAACAACATGGATGGCAGTGTGAATCTAATGGAAGGAATATTACTTACAATAATTAGTGTCTCATTATGCATCAACAACACAACACAATACTACTAATAACATCTGGACAATGATTCCATATTTAGTTTGTTTTCACCCACAAATAACCACCACATGTGGAATTCAATTCACAAAATGCTAAAACAACATTAAGAATTGGTAATGGAACAAATTACAACACTAAACTTAAACCTGCACTTCCTGATGTAAGAAAATGACAAACTGAAAGATGTTAATAACATAAAAGTGCTCCAAATCATAATGTAATTACAAATTTTATGACCTTTATTTTAAAAGAAAACTGCATACCACCAGCAATTTTTTTAAAACAGATGTTACTTTGCTTAAAAGAGCATGCGATGGAAAGGAAATGCCAAATTCTAGAGAATTTTCAAGGAGCTTTATTTTTGTCTTTGTTTCACTGCATCATGGAAATTTTCTTAAATCTGGACAAGATTTTAATTTTCTGTTGTGGAGTTTTTGCCAGAAGCATTCCAATTCAAAATTAGCCTGAAAGACTAAAACAAAACAGACATTAACTACTGGAGCTGAAATTGTATGTTACACAACATTACTGAAAACCTTTTACACTGTGCATGAAATTTTCCTCTGTGCACAGATTGTAAGTCCCATTGACAAGCTGAACAGGTCTACTTTGGAGAGACATGCCCAACGATTAAAAATATATAACAGTTGTAAGGAAAAGTTATTTCCTAATCATTCCAAAATTTCAAATGCTTTATCCTATGTCATTTGACATCTAACTGTGTACATGAAAAAAATTATAACATTTACTTGCTGAATTTGAATGAATGTTAGCTGGTCCAAACAGACAAAACGATACTTTACACACTATCTACATCATGTGTCTCTCAAATCTATGACTGATACTCGTCCTTTCAACTCCCTCCTTTTTTAACCACACACTTCCGTCTGTCTTTTTTAGTGGGGTGGGGGTTCATTACCACCATGAGCAACTCTGAGGACTTTTTTTTTATTGGAGGTTTAATGACCACCGTATGCAACTCAACGTCCCTAACTTAGGGCCAGTGGTTCCAAGGAAGGGAGAGAGCCAGTGCCATAAGACAAACACAACATCCATGCCTCACCGGGATTTGAACACTGACTGCTTTTAGACAAATGATCAGAGGCCATCGCTTAGACCACTGCACCACCAGGGCGGCTCTGAGGACTAGAAGCAGCTGTCTGTCCCTAATCCGAGACCACTAGTACAATCAGTGGTCGGAAGTAGTGCGCTACAAGTAGCGAAACTACTGTAGTCGCTACTTTTCCGGGTAGTTTGTAGTGTAACGCGCTACTTTAACAAAAAAGTAGTGTAGCGAGTAGCGCGATGCGAACCTCTGTAGTGAGTTTTGACACTACTTTTAACGTTACTTCAGTAAACAAACAAGGTGCCCTTCTACATATCACTTGATCGTCATGTGTGTTTGCGACACACTGCTAATACTCCTCGTTTGAACTGCACAGCACCAGCGCTAAGTATCGCCATCTAGCGAACATTTCTTTCATGATATCGGCTATGGAGCGGATTAAAATGGACAGGTTATGATGAACGAGGGTCTCGGAATAAGAACGATTGGTGTTTCAAAGCACAGAGTTTTTAGAATAGGTTGGCAACACCAACATTTGTCTCGTCGTTTTCGTCTCGTGTGAATACGAACGTGTTTGCTTTCCTTGCTTCGAAGACTTATTTAACTTATGTTTCCAGGTGATTATAAATTTTTCGGTTTTCCTGAAATATGGCAGCTACTGTCCAGCTTGTTGAAGAAAGAATTGAACTGCCTTGGTTGGCATATAATAATTATTTCACAGTGCTCGAGAAGCAAGTAAACGGGAATTTTAGTCACGTGCAAACTTTTCCCGTTAAATAAAAAGCTGTCGGTTTCAAAGTCATCCGCCTCTAATTTGAAATTGCACATAGAGGTAAGACAAAATTTTCAGTACTAATAACAATGAAATAAATAATTAGTTATGCGCATTTTTCGCTTTCTTTATAACTACTCATTTAAAAATCCCGGACATAGCCCCGGACGTCATTACAAATCCAGGACTGTCCGGGCCAATCCCGGACGACTGGTATCCCTAATCATATGTCATAACCAAGTTTTTATGTGCTATGCTATATTCTATATGCTACATTGTACAGTCTTGTGCAGTTCATTTTATATGATATGCTATATGCTACATTGTAAAGTCTGGTGTATATGGGATATACAATATTTTGTAGTAATATAACATCCTTAACTTTGAGTGTGTATTGAATAATCTCGCAAAATTCAGGTCCTAAAAGTAGTGAAGTAGTGACTACATTTTCAAAGTAGTTTGTAGTCACTACTTTGTTAAAAATGTAGTTGTGGTTGTAGTTAACTGCATTTATCATAAAGTAGTTGTAGTTCGCTACAAATAAAGAGTAGTTTTTCCAACCACTGAGTACAATGGTGTGTTTGTCTCACACTATTGCCATGAGACAAACACACCACTCATGCCTTATCCAGAACCATTTCAGACAAACGGTCAGAAGCCCCCCCCTCTGGCAACTTGGTAAGCACAGCAGTGAATTTATTCCTGTTAACAGTCACCTAGTTAAATTTTGTTGTACCATTTCCCTGTACTTCGCAGATCTGAAGTGTTTCCCTAATGCAGCACTGTGGTATTAAATCGCAAATCTAAAAGTGGTGCAGCAAAGAAAATCTATCAGTTATGATAACAGCTAAAAAAAAAATCTATACAAGATGCTCAGTGGTATAAACAACATTACTTTTAATAACTATAGCCATTTTACTGGAATATGATGTCAAACACTGCAGTAGTAATTTCTTTCAATGCCAAATTTTCCAGTGATATATGTGACATCAAAAATGGATGCCATTACAAGATAGTTATGATTCTATTACATTCACTCTCACTTTCCACGGCAATGTTCATAATTCCCATTCAAACAATAAATGCAGATTCGCCTATGTTTTCTGAGGAATATATATATATATATATCACATTAATTTGGGGATTTCTGTGTATATGACACACTGTCCTATCAATGATATCCAGACAGTCTTCACTGATAGCTGTCCTATTTGCATGCCATTTGTTTGGCATAATTGTAGATACACTCACAGTTCTTGTAGTAATATAATCACAAATGCAAGATAGCCACAATTTGTGCAATTACAATCTATTTCCAGAGTGGAATGTTAATTGATGCTACATAAACAATGAATCTGTATTTGACATTTCAATGGCACTGAAAATTATAGGTCAATGAATGGTGATTTGGTTCTGAAACTATCATGAAATGATCATGGAAGCCTCTGAAGCTGATGGAACATGACAGCCTTACAAAGAATTGCTGAATCAGAATGTCAGCAGGTGTTGTTGCACTACACACAAACATTTCAAGGAAGCAACTGGGAGGAATGCCAGCAATAGGGTACAGGAAACTGCGTGCATTGTACATTTTCTTGCAGTACTGCAGGACTTTCACAAGCTACTAATTACTCCAAACAATGCCATACACCATATTGCTATGTGTTAAGGACTACAGTTCACAAACCAACAAAAAGGTGCACTTTAGAGCAACAAGTCCCGGTACGTGGCTGACCAGACTGACGTGCATGCCCTGAATATGTTACCTGCTGCACTTTATGATCCCTCATGGCAAAATCTGATGTGAGGCAGTATTTTTCTTTCTTGATTAATAGTTTAATGACTACCATGAATATCCAAGAATATAAGCAATTTGGTTTTAGTTGATATATGACTTGTACATTACACTATAAGCAGTTACCAGTCCATAATTTAAGGCAACTCATTCCAGGAAAGGACTGAACCAGTGCCATTACACAAACACCCCACCATGCCTTTGACTGCTCGCCATCAGGGTGGTGGGCATTTTACAAGGATTTAGTCTGAAGCAGTTGTTTTGGACAAAACAGCAAAGGTTTATCTACATGTCCAAGAAAATGACATGCTACATCAAACAGAGGACATCGCTCTTTCCACGTTTATAAGTGAGTCACGGAAAAATTCTCATTGGTTAAATGTCTGTATTAATGACATGCTATGTTGATGCAGCACTTTCGGACAACCCATACCTGTATCAACAGTACTTAAATATAGTATAAGTTTGGTTTTAAAATGTAATTGTCCAAAAGCTGGACACATCATCCAGAATTTCTTAAATGGACTGTATCAACATGTATGTGTATGATAAGAGAACTTCACAAGACCAAGCTGAAATGGTTGTCAGTTTTGAATGCAAAATGGCATAAATACTGGAGAACAACACTTTAAGAAAAAACAAGTGTATTTTACAGGGAATCGAGGTCATCATACAGACTATGGGCATAATATATTAGCTTTCCTGTAAGTACAGGGTGTTTGCAGATATGCATGTATTCAGATAATGACTATGTGTGTGAATATCCATGAACTTTGAAGTGCTACACCCTATCATGTATTTATTATACCCATATCTGAACATTTTCATAACGTACATGAAAGCCAATAAACACGATTAACAAGTATTTGAGATGATGGAATGTAGTTCTTGTTCAAACATGATATGCTTTCCCAGGCATCTTGATTTATATACGGGGTAACAAACTTAAAACTTTTTATATAGCACACCAAAGCCAATCATGGGATTCCTATGTGCCAGCAATTTACATTTCAGCAATGCGTTATTTAGACAGTGGTTCTCTGTTGGTTTCACAGAGGTGAATTTTTCAGTTGAATACACCAATGCATGGTAACATTTTTTGAAGTATCCATGTGAAATTAAGATCTGGCTACACCAATACATGTAACATTTTTTGAAGTATCTATGTATAATTAAAATCTGCAATTTTTATTGCACAGTGAAAAAAAAATTACAGTTTCAAATGATTCTACAAAATATGAGGGTAGATTTAATTTATTCCTATTACGCAGCATATGAAGAGAGAGAGAGAGCAGGATACCATGCAAAATGCCTCAATTTAATCTACCAAAGACTTGCGAACAAATGCTGCATTTGTGAAACAACTGATGGTAGGAAGAAATCATAAGTTCTACCAGTACTTGCATTTAAAAAATAATAATGAATCATTGGAAACTTGCACTTAAATAAGGTAAAAACATGTTTTCCACCATTTCACACAATGGCAAAAAGATAATTTGTTGAGTACTAAGAAATGAAACTGCCGTCCTTTGCCTCAAGCTGTTTTCTCTCAGCATGAAAAACTACAGCTCTTGGATCGATTTTTCTACCTATAAAAACAAAACTAGAATGAATGCTTATGAACTGGTGAATCATTTTTGTGACAAAGGAAAAGAGGTTTCAAAGGTACCATTTTCAGACATATAATTACGGGGCTATTTTTTTTTTAGTCTACTGTGGCCTGTATACATAACCATTGTTGAACAGTTCGTGGCATTGCTGCATGAAGATGAACATTATCGTGGGTACATGCAAGATGGAACAATATGCCACACATCAAATGAAACAATGGAGATGCTCTGGGACTTCTTTCAAGATTGACTGATCTTGAAACATCTGTAGCCACCAAGCTTGACAGATTTATCTACATCAGATTTTTTCCTGTGGGGGTATCTAAAGAAGACATTGTACCAAGACAACCCTTATATGCTGGAGCATCTTCAGAACAAAATCACCCTTGTTGTCCAGGGCATTACTGCCGATACTGAAGGGCGTGTCCCAGAGTATATATCACCAGATATAATTACGTTTCCAACAAAAGGACTAGCAGTTCCTTCCCTAATGTTTTCCAATGTGTGCATAGAAAGTAATCAAACAGTCTTTCTAAAGATGAGACCATGTAATACATTTCTAAACTTTGAGCATGGCAACTTTTGAGACACCCTGTATCAGTGGTACTACTGACTACATCTTAGTCACATAACCAACAACTTTTTCATCTTATTCATGAATGATTAGTAAGTCACATAATTCATAAAAGTTCCTTCAAATAAATTTGTTATATTCCCAGTAAATTCACTTCATTTCCTATAAATAAGCCAGCTATTTCCTAACTGAAAACTTGTGAGCATTGCACATGTAACACACCAAAACAAAAAGAAGTTTCTATACAGTTTTACAGGTTCTGTCTTGACTAAATTTTTGCATTTGTAAATCCTCTAATACTCCTTGCATCTGCAGTAATACGTTCACCGAACTGGTAATATAATTAACTGCAGTGGAAGGACTAAAATAAACAAATAAAAAGTGATCTCCGACCACTCAAAACCACCAGAGCTGATTTTATACCAAATGTGATCAACATAAATCTGGAAGAATACTGTACCTTTTTTGTTTCTATGTCCACAAGAATTTTTATGCACCTACTCACTTTTCCATGAACTAATACTTTCTCCAGAAAGTAGCAATTACACTGTACAATAGCATTTAAAGAAGAAAAAAATCTAGAACCATGAACTGTACGATGCCGACTAAGTAGAACTTCACTTTTTAGACATAAGTACTTAGCTGATGAGAGAAAAACAAACTTTTGTTATATAACCACTGAATGCAAAAATGCTGTTAATTTTTACTTTGACTGTCCTTCCAAAAATCTGCAATTCTCATGCTACTTTGCATGTATATGGTAGCAACTTAGATTTTTCTATACTAATTAAATGTTTCTGTACCAAATGTAAAAAAAATGACAGTGAAAAAAATAAATAAAAGGGATGAAGTTACTCTAGAAAATGGCATTTTCTCATTATGATACTCACAAACAAATTTTAAAACAGAACCAGTACTTTTTTATTAACATAAGCATCAAAATTACAAATGCCTCATACACAGTGTGCCGGTTAAGTAATGAGACAGATTTTTTACGGAACAGCCCTTTAAGGCTGTCTTTGAATGAGTGCAAGAGAAATTCTATCTTATATCTGCAATGTAAATTCTTTTGTACACATTTTCTCAAAGACTATTACTTTGTGGTGTTCGAAATTTTGAGTACAAATAAAAACTACTTATAGCTAATATGTGCCAGTTATCATTCCGACAAAATTGTTAAAACTTTTTTAAAATTCAATTTATCTGATTCGAAAGTATTCCAATTTGGGCACTAGATGGTGCGATAAGTTAGCTTAGTAGTATTTCTGTCTGGAAGAAATGAAATCTCTCATTTATGTCTGTTTTCTTTTTTTAATTATCTAGGCCAAATAGATGGGCCCAAAAGTGAGACTGGAAACTTGTCTCCCATTAATCATCTTAAATCCTACTGTATGTTCATTTTTTGAAGAGAAAATGTGTACATTAGCAGAGAACCCTTGAATTTGAGACAGAAACTACACCTACCTACTAAGCTCCACCCCCAGACAACGTCACTGGTTAAAACGTAACAGTGCATATTTTGTCTTTTCATTGTAGAGCCAACGAGAGACCGCTTCCATTCTGAATATGGTAAGGTCTGCAGTCATTAGCTGACGCCAACTTCTAGGACAATCCCTCAAGACGTAAGAGCCACGCCCAAGAGTGATATTTTGCGCCATCTATCAGAGAAGATGAACCCTAACGCTCATTTAAAGACAGCCTTAAATAAAAGTAACAAACATGTTAACAGTTTTGACTGCTAGAGTATGCTGTAATCACAGGAGCAACTTTTGAGTCGGGTGGCGCAGCAGTTTTCGTGTGGCCACCATTGAAGTAAGGCTGTGTGAGTGGGGTGTGTCAGAAGTTGCATAACGGAGCAAAGATTTGTGATAAAAGTTTACTGTAAATGAGGGAAAACTGCCAAATGTACCAAGACCAAAAAATTTTACAGCGATAACTGTCTGAGCCATGCAGAGGTTTTCTGCTGGTTTTCAACTGTTAAAGATGGGAGAGTCCTCCGAGGATGCACCATGCACAGGACATCCAGTTTCTGCCCGGACAAATGAAAATGAGGTGAAGGCTAGTGAAATTGTTCCTGTAGGCAACACAGTGAACTCACTGGTATTACTTAGGAGTAAAGCAACGTCTGCATTCCCGCACGTGACGTATCAGGAACTAACTGTTCCACAAAAACAATTGGTTTCTGTTGCATGACAATGTGCACGCACACTGTGTGCCGCCTGTGAAGCAGTTTCTGGCTTTGAAGTTGATCTGTGTGACTGAACATCCACCCTACTCGCCCTACTGCAGACTTTTTTCTTCGCCATGGCGAATGAAGTGTGTCTTGAAAGGGGAGTGTTTTAGCGACATTGAGGACACCCAACAAGGTGTGACCAACAGACTTAAGGAGGTTCCGTTTCAGGACTTCCACCGTGCCTTTTAACACTTGTATGAAAGATCTCATCATTGTGAGGAGTTGGAGGGAGATTATTTTTAAATCTGTGTAAGTGACAATTCAAAATATAGTTTGTTGTTTTGATATAATAATTTTTGCCTCATTACTTGACGGGCACACTGTATGTGTCGAATGAAACAATTTAGTAAGTACACGTGCAAATTGAAATTTTCAAATATTTCCAGAATGTATAACCACTCTCATTACAAAATGTTAAGTTTCTGGTCTCTTTAATTCTACACAAATCCAATTCATTCACCAAATTTCTTTTAAAAAATAGCACAGTGTCAAAATAAAACAAAACACGGAAGTTTTTGCATTATGAAAAGCAAAAAGTTTTTTTGTTTTTTTTGCTGATCTAAAATACAAAAATTCATAGAAACTGAAATAAAGAAACTAAAAATCCACAGAAACTGAAATACTTCACAAATAAAAACGAAGAATCGTGTACTTACAAATTTAAGATACTCAAATTTTACTTTAAAAACTCCTCAACAACGAAAAGAACACATCACACAATGGAAGCAAAAGATCTTTTGAGTTAAAAAATATCAACACTGGACCACAACATGAAACACCAATGCTTTACACTTACCAAAATGTTATCACACGCACATGCACACAACAAATGGTGCACACAACTTCCCAAAAGCACATATGCTCAAACACACCGATGTATTAGCATTGAACATCAATACAACAAACACACATCTTAAAATAATTGCAGAAATATCTGTAGATACAACTAAGAAATCATTAGGCACATTACAAACCTTCCTGAAGTGAGTATTAATTAGTTAGGATCCTTAACCTACCATATTAGGCTTAAAAGAGCAGCACAACTGTGACTACAATAGATGCTCCACAAAAAGATTTGTTAAAACATTCCTCAAATATTATACTAGCAATTATTAATCACTTTACTCATATCCTGACCAATCTAACAGAGCCAGATATTTGTCTATGTACAGAAAAGTGTCAGATGGCGAGGCAAGACAGTAGTAGATGTCACCCACTAGCTATATCAAGCATTACACTTTATGGCACACACTTCCATTCTGGGCCACATGCACTGATTCAAAGTTACATAATATTAAAATATGACTTCTATGTTGAAAGGCTATAAGTATGAAACACAAAGAGATATTTGCAATACTCACAAAAGCTTTATAAGACATTTCTATGCTACTGGACACACACATACACACACTGATCATGTCACACCCAGCATTACAGTCTTGTGCTGCATTTATATAATAGTTTTGAGTTACTGGTGATTTTTTTACCTTGAACTTGACAGAGGCCGATAAATACACAAAAATTCAGAATTACTAGCAAATGCCATTAAAAATTTCTAATGGCTGTAAAACTAAAGCAGAACCTGAGATGAACTATTTATACAACAAATGATGTGAAGGCTTGAAGGCCCAAAATGTAAAAAAATCTTGGAAATGAATGTTTTTCAAAAATAAATTGAAGTTATTTCTTCCAGATTCACATAATATATAACCCTTTCCTATAACATATCAATACATACAAAGTGCAGCAAACACAAAAGGTGCAATAATAAATTATGTTATGTGATACTTGAAGAAACAAACTGCTTTGATGTCTTATTACAAGTTTGAAACTTGAATTAAAAATAAATATAAAATTCTGATTTAATATTATTTAAAATCTTGGATGTAATTTTGCAATCAGGAGCTTAAATATCTCTAAAGTATTAGTTTTGGTCAAGTGGTAGAACACACACACACACACACACACACACAACTAAGCAAACTAACCAGAGTTTTTATTTAGCAACTGTGCACCTCTCTTTGAACTTGGAAAATTTTATATTCACAATTCCACAGAGAAGACTTGGAAATCCATTAAAACTAAATCTTGTAACTAATAATATCAGCAAATCTTAGTGTGAAATAAGAGGTAGAAATCACTTTCCACAAAGTCAACATGCATTACAACTTCTTACCATCTCACACTGGAAAGGAGCTAGCACATACATATGTTCAGATAAGATGTGCATCCATGTTCAAAGTACTCTATTTGATGAAAATAGTATATTTTTCTAACTTCATGCCTTATTATTATTTGGATTACTATAGTGTTACTTGTATACTCATTTTCCATTCATTTACTGGTTTAAAAGTTTACCTGGTTGTTTAATCTGCAGCAACAATGAAATACTAAGTAACCCCAGAATGTCATCTTTAAGTTCTTGAGCAAGAAAGCTAACCATGAATATTAATTTAATATAGCGATAAATAAAACAAGGTATAAGAAATCTTTGAGGATGCTGTGTCCAGTTTATGTACACACTTGTATGGAAACAAATGTGTACAGGAAGTATAACCAGATAACTATTTTCTATATACATTTGTAATCTAAAGACTTGTCCCAACAGATACTTAATCCTGCATGAAACACTTTTAACACATACACCCCACCCCAAACACATTATATAACTTGCTATTTTCTGCTTTACAAAAACATCTGATCCTTAAATTAGGGACACTCAGCATTCTTTCTCCTAATTCTCACTGTTGTTTACTCCCAATCATCCTTAAAAAATAATACAAAACCAAGAAATCAAAGACAGACACATTCCCCACCTTTTATAACTGATCATTAAGTTAACATTTGTGGCCCAAAGGCTTAGATGGGCCAAAATTGACAACCCAAGAAATTACAACTGCAGTCACTAAAGCCAGTTGATGAATTAATATGATGGTAACTAAACTAAAAGCTACAACATCATTCATATTTTGAACGGCATCAAATACAGTTCTGGCATATTGCAATCTACATGAATTATACTAGTGTCCAAGTATTAATCAGATCAAATGGTTGGGCATAACTGCAGTCTATATCAAGATGAGTAAATACCAAAACAGCTGTGTGAGCCACAGGTGGATAAACTACAGCTAAATAGCAAAAACACACAGTTGTCAGACACTTATACAGTGGAGGGCCAAAAATATGGCCTAATATTGACTAACACACCAAAGGACACGAATGTGTCATGTCACTGAAGTGAAGCTATATAATTCACACTCCTAATCAGAGGTAGATACACAATATCTTTGAAGAGAAAAAGAAGCACTGTAACTGAGTTTGAGAGAATTCATGAATATTATCCTGATACTAAACCCTGAAGCATATATCATAACTGGAGGTATATCTTTTTAATTGTAATCCGTCACTGAATCCCAAGCAACCACCCAATCTGGAAATTCAAATTGTTTGCAAGTTCTAAAACTACAAAATGAGATTTCAGAACCCAACACAATTCTCAACTGATCGCATCTTAATCCACCTTTGCTAATATATATTACAGCAGTGAAAGGAATAAATCGTATCAAATATGGTTTACATTAAAAAAAAAAGGAAAAAAAGACTAGGTGACAGACACCTGCAGAAAATTAAAAACAAAATTACCGGGATGTTTTAAATTTACACGCATATAAACAAACAAAAATAAATTCTCTTTTTATAAGTTACCCAGATTTTTGAAACTACCTGATAAAGTTTTGAAGTTTGTTAACAAATCATTTTGACTTAGAATATATGGTCTTCATTCAAAAATTATTTTATATATTATTTATTATTACTAACTAAGGAAAACAGCTAAAAATAAAAGTTAAAAATGTGGGGAGAGAAGTCTAAATAAACTGCCGAGAAGCATTTGTTAATACTGGAATGAAATTACTTAAGTACCTTTCTTTCTTCCCCAACCCAATATTTAGAAAATGATTAAAAAAAATATGGTTAATTTTGTTTACCTAAGTGTGCGAGTTTTATGTGAAACCCTCAACCAGATCTGTGTTCAACTGAAAACAGACAAGAAGAACTGACAATTCAAGAACACAGATGCTGGTGAAACGAAAAAGGCATCTAATGTTTGCTGACACAAACAGTATTGGATAAAAATGAATAAAAAAATAAGAGAACAGAAACAAAACATTAAATGGAAATCTAAACAGCACAAAATATACTGAAGCATTCAATGCTTTTAGCAACAATTAATACGCAATATATATAAATACACAACACAAATAAAACTTGATATTTTCACCTTAAGGCAGCTCATTTTCTTAAGTTATGAAGAAACTGAAACAAGGTTCTTATGCTTACTTTCAAGCAGCACAACTGATGTTTTGGAATTAAAAACAAAAAGTGATACTTGAAAAAAAAACAAAAAACACTTAAAATCTGTGAATACAACAGTAGAACTGCGAACTTATCAGCACTCAACTCTTTGTGTTCACCTCTTGTTTGTTTTTTTACGAAATTGACTGAAATCTACATGCCAAAGTGCAAAACTTTGTACAATTACAGTTAATAACATTCTGCTTGGAATATCCCCTACTGAACACACTTAAGCTTTTACTGGAAATGAGTATAACAATTAGTTCTCTTCGACTACAATAAAGATCACATTAAAATTTTGGGCATCAAGTCACATTTTATTTAGCAGTTTCTTTCACATTTTATGAGAATTTTTTTCTTTCTTTTTTTCTTCCTCTAAGAAGTTGACATCAACTTAAAATAAATGTACAGACCATAAACTCTAAATTTGGGAAGTTGTTCTTTAAAAAATAACAGTATTTATTTGAAACACTTCCAAGAGAAATATTTTAGGATTTACAGGTGCAATACGCTGTTAAATGCAACTACTACACTCGGAGGCTAATGAAATTACGATTCTCATCCCTGGCAATTAAAAACAGACCATTCATATACAATACAACAGCAATCAGACACTAAAAATGTGTTAAATGAGTGCATGCAATACCTAATGAAAAACATGAGAAAGTAGAGCAATTTCACACACTGTCAGATGGAAATTAACAAAAGGATTTGAACCAGGCGGCTTCAGTTCCAAAGATGGGACATGCTACAGGCTGTTCCTAGCTACTGTGCAGAAAGTCTACACAAACTAGCAATGTACAGACAAAATAAATTCATATCATATGAATTGTGACCATTAGAAGTGAACACATGCAAATGCAAGCAGGGCAATTACTCATGCAAGCCAGAGGGCAATGACTAATGCAAACCAAATAATGAAGGTAAGTAATCACTTTACACACTCCATGTTATACATCTCACAAAGTGCAACAGCAGCAAAAACTAGGTGGCTGATGCCAGAGAAAGAATTATTAGCCTTTAGATGAGCAGTATGCGCACCAAAAACCACATAATACAAAGGACTCATCTCATACAGTTTTGACTGTTAGCAGCCGAGTTAGCACATTTGGAATTGCCTGTTATGATATATTGAGGCCAAAGTACCTTTACTGTCTTCCAGATTTAAGTCTCATTAAATATTCATTGGATAAGTTTGAAGAGATGAACAGTTTTGCTCTTTTGACCCACCACAATATGGAACAGGGCATAATAATCACAGGATGCTCCACATGGTTGGTTAGAAGTGCCTCCTGTTCTACTCTATCTTCCCCATCCCTACCCTCCATTTGAACAGTTAGAAAAATTTTCTTTTTCTTGATTACATAATTGAATTTCTCATCAAGGAAGAAGGCAGTGTGTAAGAATTCAGCTCTACTGTTTTCCAGAAAGAGTACAGTGATAAATTCAGAAGGTGAAACTTCATAAATCAAACAACTAAATCTCTGTTAAGTGCATTCCACTGCACACAAAAATTAATGTTCAAATGCTTCCTCACATTTTCAATTAAGGGATAACACCAAAATTGAGATTTATTCTGAAATCATTAATGTTGACAAAACATACTCCTATGATCTTCGTAAATACACCTTGGATTCGCATTCCTTGAGATGTAATGGAAGTCTGATTATTTTGCATGCACTTCAATTTTTGTGAAACTGCTTCCCATTAAGTATTTTTCTTTTAATTTTTTTTTTTTTTTATTTCAATGAAAGCATGGCAAATGATACTGAACTGAAAAGCTGTTTTGAAACTTAATGTCTCACCTAATTCTTCTATGGCGATTCACTGCACCAGAGGTGTGTCTTAAGTGAGATCTTTCCTAAAAATAAATTATGCACCCTTGTTTTAGCATTAAGAACACCTACGTTCAAACTAATTTAAATCAATTTAATTTGCACGACACACAAATATAAAGTGCTCCAACCAATAAAATTACTTTATTGTACTGTGACAGGAATGGACGCATCCAGCCAAGCTCCGGCGTTAACACTCTCAATAGTTCTGTATACAACACATTTACCAGCAAACGATACACCCTGCAAACTGTAATTCTGCAAGAACCCAAACTGAAAAGTAAATGAATCAACTGTGGAATACACAAGTTCATGCAAGCAAAAAGTATGTTTAGTAGCAATGAAAAGTTAATAAAAAGAACACATAATGAACCATAAAGCAACAAGTTCACAAAAAAAAAAAAAAAAAAAAAGTTTAACCCCCACCCACTACTCAAGACCCACAACTGTCGAAAATGTATTTTATTAATGTGTGGTCACAATTTAATAGCCATTGAGTGCACAGTTGCTTATAAAATAAAAGTCATGCTGAAATTCACACAAGTCAAAAAACTTTTTATCAGCAATTTCACCGAAATCCTGAGAACAAAAAGCAGCTCCAACTGAAGAAACTGCTATAATAAAAATGTGACACTGCTCCATAAACACACATAATTTAGTTCATATTCAAAACTGAATTTGATTACTTGATAAAATATATCCCATAAGACTAACAGAAATTATTAATGTCCCTGTTTAACTCTTTACTTACTGGTAGAACTCCAGAACCCTACGAAACTGAGATCACAACAGAAATGAAAGCACCGAATCTTTGGGCATGTATGAAGTGCCACTGAGGAGATAGCACACGCACAAAACAAGAAGCTTTGCAGTATCCTTGTGTTGTAAATATTCAGTATCAAAGGTTTCGTAAGCAGAAAGGCAAAGGAAGGGAATGTATGCCTCAGTATTTAACAAACACGCACGCACACACACACACACACATCTAACTTTTCTAAATTTTGTTTCCACAAAGTCTTCAGAAATTCCTGAAACACGTACAAAAAACATTAAATCAGTTACAGAAGTCAAAATGTTACTCCAAAGATGCAAGTGCAGGTGAAAACCTTCTTACAAGTGAGTGCAAACTGCAATGCAGACATTCTACATGCACTTCTATACAGATTAAGATTTCTCAGCGATCTATATCAAGCAGATAGTTTACCAATGAGATTTCTAATGTTTGGAATAAATGTGTAGACCAAATGTAAGAGCCAAACACCACAGGTTTAAACTGAGTTAAAATTTTAACAAAAGGCATTATGATGTGAACAGAAGTGAGATGTAATATCCGATTTTATACAGCTTATGACCTTTACTTTGGAGTAGACAATAAATAATTTGTTAACCCACATGAAAAGATGCAGAGAAAAAGCTCTGCTGCTTTCATCTATAACATATTTCCCTTTATTGATAAGTTTCAAAGCAGGCCACTGCAGGACCTCTCTGGAAAAATAACTACAGTCCCAACTGGACAGTGCACTATTTTTTGTCTGTTTAGCATGTAACTTCCAAATGCAGTCTTACATCTCAAAATCTAAATGCATTTACATATATGTTATATACCAATGAATACCGAATTGGTTTTAAACTAAACCAGTGAATTTTAAAATACAATTCTAATTTAACAACATGCAAGACTTTAAAGTGAGTCAAACTTTTCAACAAGGAGCATTCTTGCTGGAGTATATATGGTAGCCCAAATATGCAAGCCCACTACAACTTTAACCTGCTGGAAAAACGCTTACAAAATGACTTTAATCTCTAGATGTACATCAACGAAGAGATATCCTTTAAGACATTAAAAATTTAGTAATGGAAGGTGCAGAAGAATAGTGGTACACACTCACACACATATGTCTATCTAACTATGTATAATATATACACAAACGTTACAAAGCTGGTAAAGCTCTCTTTTTCTTACCAATATCCTACTGAAGCCAAGCAGCTGGAACGTGCATAATTAAGAGAGCTGCACCCGTCACATTTAATACACAGCTCTACCTAGTTGGACTATCACAAGTGACCGGTAAAAAACACTATATACAGACTAACATGATGATGATGGTGATGAAGATGATGACTATGGTGGTGAAAAGTGTTTCATGGCAATGACTAACACTGGGTGAAAGTATGAGTTACAAATATACATGCATAATGCTAGTCATCCATTTACCATGGAAATATCAGGTAAGATGACTAATATTTAGTTCCAACACAAGGTTGAAGAAAACAAGTCACAGGAGGTGACCACCAGGCTAAACACAGTTGTTATACAATAAATGAACTTTTGAAATGAAAACTTTATGAAAATTATTTGTTCTACTGATCTTCTCAAAGCTCTGACACAGAAAGTGCACAATAAAGATATGCATTGTTTAAAAATATATATATACATATGGCATATACTTGTACTTCTTTTTGTAGAGAGAAGCAAACTGTACATTCATTCTTAAAAATAAAACAAATTTATATGCAAAATAGCAGCCAGTTGAAAAGGAACACAACCTAAAACAATTTAAGTAGACCAAATCAGCTCCATAGTCTTCCCACACCCCCTTCCCTGCAGTGCTGGATTTACATGTGATTCCTAGCTCAGCAAAATTACCTTTTTTAAATTCCTTTTAGAATATCACCAGTTACTTTTAATGCCTCAAAGACTTCACCATTAAGCATGCGACGTATATTGACATATGATATGTTGGTTCACAAATGGATCTATACTTCTGATTAAACACCATATCTGATGCAATCTTTACTTTCCGTTCATCACCACATTTTCTATCACCGCTTTGAGACACAGAATCATGTATCGGTCTCAAAATTTCAAAGTTAATGTTATGTGATATAAAACAACTGCATGCAGCATATGAAATGGATCTATACTTTCTGATTAAACACCATATCTGACGCAATCTTTACTTTCCATTCATTACCATGTTTTATCACTGCAGAATCATATATCAACCTTGAGATTTCAAAGTTAATGTTATGTGATATAAAACAACTGCATGCAATGTATGAAATGGATCTATATTTCTGATTAAGCACCACATTTGATGCAATCCTTATTTTCCGTTCATCACCATGTTTTATCACTCAGAATAATATATTGACCTCAAGAATTCAAAGTTAATATTACGTGATATAAAACAACTACATGCAGCATAAGAAATTCACAAGTCTAGTATCAAAATGTCACTCTAAAAAAATAATTAAATTACCACTTTTTTTTTCTTTACACTTAGAACTTGAAACACTAAATGTGATACTCGAAAAATGCCTTTTTGATATACAAAAAAAAATAAAAAAATAAAAAATAAAAATCTCAAAGTTGTTGGAAATTTGTTTCACGGAAGCTGAATTTTCCCCTCACGCTCTGCAGACGGAGAAACGTTCCAATGTCCGACTCTTAAAGCATCAATCGATCCTATGAGAGAGAATGGAGGCATGCATGCACATAAAAACAGTGTACCTGTAAGAACTCTCTTCTTCGCGTAGTCGTCTCTCTTGCTGCGCGTGTGCTGTTGTTGTTCATCTACGCGGTGTGTGTGTTTATTTGGTAAAGTCACCATGTTATTCCTTTTTAGTTGCTTATACATGTGAACTCATCCACATATCCATTGGATATAAAAGTGTTCTTCTTCTGTCCACTTCACTTGGCTGTAATGTATGTGTGCTATTGGATTACTAATACAGTAAGTTTCATTTCAATCGATTTATTCACTTCAAAATGTCTTCCATCCAATGTGGTATCATCACAGATTCATTGATGACTTACTCCACTGTGCATCCGTGGATTAGTTGGTTAGTAAGATTAAACTAAACCACTATTGACTACTTTCCATTACCCTTCAAATGATTATGAAATTGATTCGCTCAAGTCTCGGTGAATCAAGTGTAAATCACGGAAAAATAAAATAAAATTCAGTGGATTGAAATTGTGACTCTACATTTGTTTCTTAGCTGCGCAGTAGAGTTTTTAAACTCGTCCAGGAAGGAGCCGATTCGCCATTACTTTCGACGTTTCGTCGTTCGCAATAACAAAAAAAAAAAATTCCTTTTTTTTGCTGCCTGTATGAAAGTATATTCATTGAAATTTCAATGCATACATATTAATCGCGATGTATGCTCAAAATGTTCAAGCCCCTTTTATTAAACTAAACAGTAATAATTACGCAACATGGAAGTTCAAAATGCAAATGCTTTTGCTCAAAGAAAATCTTTGGTCAGTTGTCACAGACAAAGTTCCAGAAGACAAAACCCAAGAATGGTTGCAAAGGGACTCCATGGTTAGGGCAATGATTGCTCTAATGGTCGAAGACGACTAAGTTATAAACTTAAATGGGCTTGAATCTGCACACGAATTTTGGCAGGCACTTAGGAGAACACACGAAAGATCCAATTTAACTAGTAAGCTGTACTTATTACGAAGGGTTTACAGTAAAAAGCTCAGTGACACAGAAAATATGCAGTCACATGTAAACTCTTTGATTGAATTAGTACAGAAACTTAGAGACATAGGAGAAAATATTAAAGATTCTCATATTGTTGCAGTTATGCTTTGTAGCTTACCAAGTACATATGATACATTAATCACTGCACTGCAGGCTAGACTTCAAAGAAGAGTTAACTATGGAGCAGGTAAAAAACAAGCTCATTGATGAGTACAATTCAAGACAAGAAAGAGCTGAACACACACCACAATCTGACACAGTATTCAAGGCTAGTGACAGGCAAAATAGAAATAGAGCTAGGAATAAAGTTGAAAAATACTGTACTTACTGTAATAAAAGAAATCACACCAAAAGTGAATGCTGGCATTTTAAAAATGCAAATAAAAATAAAAACACTTACAAGCCACCTAGTCAAGAGACAGGGAATAAGCAGCAGAAATACAGAGCTAAAACAGTAACAGATAGCCATTCACACAGAAATAAATTGCCTGACAAAAAGAAAAATGAATTGCCAAACAGAAAGGAAAGTGAAAAAAACTCATTTCTCACAAAATTTAGCATGTCTAAAAGCCAGATATGGACAATCGATTCAGGGGCTACAGTCCACATGACCAACGACAAAAATTTCTTCAAACAGCTAAACTGTGATTCAGACGATTTTATCATTACAGCAAGTGGAGATAAGCTGAAATCTGAGGGAATTGGTCAGGGCCAACTTCAATGCCTAACTGATACAGAGAAGGTAAATGAAATTAAAATAAATGATGTTCTATATGTTCCTAAACTAGAAAGTAGTCTCCTCTCTGTAAATAAAATATGTAACAAAGGCCTAGAAGTGAATTTTGTTGATGATCAATGCTATATAAAGCGCAACGGTGAAGTCGTAGCTATGGGCACTACAGATGAGCAAAAATTGTACAAGTTACATACAGTAGACATCAAAGCACAAGACTCAGTATCTATCCACTGTAAAATTAACAACTGTTTAAATCTCTGGCATAGAAGGGTGGGTCATAGGGACAACAGCATAATAAAAGACATGAATA
Source organism: Macrothele yani (assembly GCA_039090855.1). NCBI lineage: Eukaryota > Metazoa > Arthropoda > Arachnida > Araneae > Macrothelidae > Macrothele > Macrothele yani. Next base: position 138,691,941 of record CM077002.1, read on the forward strand.
AAAAGAATCTAGTAAAAGGTTTTAAATTATCCAAGTGTGAGAAAATTGAAAACTGTGAAAGGTGTATAAAAGCAAAACTTACACAGATGCCGCACACTGGGAAAAGCACTCACACATCAAGTAAACCATTAGATCTCATTCACTCCGATATTAGTGGTCCCATGCAAGAAACATCAGTTGGAGGGAAGAGATACTTCACCTTTATTGACGACCACTCTCGCTTCACATATACATACCCGCTGAGTAATAAGGATGAAGCTCTTGGAAAACTGAAAGAATATGTAGCTGCAGTATGCAACAAGTTTGGGGGAAAACCCAAAGCTATAAGGACTGATAATGGCGGAGAATATATTAATAGAGAGTTGGAAAATTTTCTCAAAGAACAAGGAATCCAGTATCAAACCTGCAATCCGTATTCACCACAGGAAAATGAAATAGCAGAAAGAACAGATATCTGCAAGAAATGTCAAAGGCAATATTACTGGATGCCAATCTTCACAACAAATACTGGGGAGAGTCAACCTTGACCGCAACCTACATACATAATAGGTTGCCCTCTAAGGCCACAGGTACAAACCCATTTGAGAACTGGATGGGATATAAACCCTACATAGGTCACATGAAAGTATTCAGAAGTAAGGTATTGGTCTTTGTACCAAAACAGCTAAGGAAAAAGTTCAGTGACCATGCTCAAGAAGGGATATTCTTAGGATACAATGACAGATCTAAAAGTTACAGAATTTTGATACTGAAGACAAACAAAGTCATATTTAGCAGAAATGTTAAATTTCAAGAATCTAATCAGAATCCAAATTCATGCAAACCAAGTGAAACAAGTCCAGATGACGTGATAGACATTCCTTTTGGAAGAAACGCAGAAATCCCACATTCTAATGTCGAGGAAACTACTACTACAACCCTTGGAAGGTCATCAAGGTCCACTAAAGGCAAACCGCCAGACAGACCGGCATACCTTGCCACTACAGAGCCAATTTACGAGCCTGACAATTGGAAAGAAATGCAGAGCATGGATAATGAAGAAAAAAAAACAAAAATGGCAACAAGCTGCAGATGAAGAAATACAAGCAATGGAGGAAAATAAGACATGGACTTTTGTCACATTGCCAAAGGACAAGAGAGCTATAGGATGCAGATGGTCATTCAAAGTGAAATGTAATTCAAGTGGTGAGATCGACAGACACAAAGCACGTCTCGTAGCTAAAGGATATGCCCAAATCCCTGGACAAGACGACTATGATCTCACATATGCACCTGTAGTAAAGCATAATACTATCAGAACTGTACTGACCATTGCTGGACATAGAAAAATGAATGTCAGACACTTTGACGTTAAAACAGCATTCCTCCATGGTGAATTAAAGGAAGATATCTATATGCAGCAACCGGGTGGATATCAGCAGCCAGATCAAGAGGACAAAGTATGTAAGTTAAATAAGGTCATATACGGTTTAAAGCAAAGTGCTAGAATATGGAATGAAACAATTTCTGGTTTCCTAACCAAGAATGAATTTACCCAGAGTAAAGCAGACCCATGCTGTTTCACTAAAGAGAGGTGACAATAGCATATCTAATTGTTTATGTTGACGACATCCTTATAGCTTCTGATAATCAAGAAGACATAGTGAAAGTGAAACATGAGCTGGAAAAATTGTTTGAAGTCAAAGATTTGGGAAATGTCACACATTATCTCAATATGTAAGTTGAAAGAAATGAAGATGGCACATTCATGATAAACCACAAGGCCAAGATCAAAGAAATCATAAATAAATATGATGAAGCTCTAATGAAGACAAGTAATACACCTATGTCAACAGACTTCCTGAAGAAACCACCAAATGACAAACTTCAGAGCAATAAAACATACCGGGAAACAGTGGGAGCAATGTTATACTTATCCACAACAACCAGACCTGATATTGCCACCACGATCGAGATACTAAATAGAAAAGCGGAACAACCATCAATGACTGAATGGAATGGCATTCAAAAAGTCGTACAATACCTCAAGGCAACGACTGACTTAAAGCTACATTTGACATCAAAAGGTACACTAACAGGCTATGGCGACACAGACTGGGCCAACACCATTGACAGAAAGTCAACAAATATCCCAACTTGGTGAGAGTGCTATCTCATGGTTAAGTAAGAAGCAAGCGACTATAGCCCTCTCCTCAACTGAAGCAGAATACATCGCTGCAACTGATGCATGCAAGGAACTATTTGGTTAAGGCAACTACTAGAGGGCCTGCATCACCCCCAACTGACAGCCACTACTCTCTATGGTGACAATCAGTCTACCTTAAATATGATAAAGTGCAACAATGTCAGTCCAAGGACTAAGCACATTGACATCAAACTTAAATTCATCCAAGAACTAAATGGATCAGTCATTTAGTGTCGAGTATTGTCCAAGCAAGGCCATGCTTGCGGACATACTCACCAAGCCACTACCTAGAGAACAGTTCCGAATCCTTAGAGACAGAATTGCTATACAATAAGTCGCCAGACATTGAGTGGAAGGATGTTGGAAATTCGCCCCACGGAAGCTAAATTTTCCCTCACGCTCTGCAGACAGAGAAACATTCCAATGTCCGCCTCTTAAAGCATCAAGTGATCCTGTGAGACAGAATGGAGGCGGGCATGCGCATAAAAACAGTGTACCTGTAAGAACTCTCTTTTTCGTGTAGTCGTCTCTCTTGCTGCGCGTGTGCTGCTGCTGTTCATCTACGCGGTGTGTGCGTTTATTTGGTAGTCACCATTTTATTCCTTTTTTAGTTGTTTATACATGTGAACTCATCCCCATATCAATTGGATATAAAAGTGTTCTTCTTCTGTCCACTTCACTTGGCTGTAATGTGTGTGTGCTATTGGATTACCGATAAAGTAAGTTTCATTTCAATCGATTTATTCACTTCAAAATGTCCTCCATCCAATGTGGTATCATCACTGATTCATTGATGACTTACTCCACTGTGCATCCGTGGATTAGCTGGTTAGTAAGATTAAACTAAACCACTATTAACTACTTTCCATTACCCTTCAAAAGTGACTGAAGTAGTATTCTAGCAATCGGCCATAAATGTACAGTGAGAACAAACATGTACAACAAAGGTGTGGGCTTGTTTGAATGTGCAATTGTGATTGGCATGAAATGACTTCACATATTTAATACATATTAAGTGCATTATATTTCTGCATTGCAATATCCTTCTAGTGGAAAAATTCCATTCTATCCACCAATATCTAATATTATAAAGAGAGAATGTAGGCAAGCAGGACTTGCAGTTGCTGATATAGTACAATATACAGCTGGATACTTAACTAATCAATTAAACAAAACCTCAATCCTAGACAGGGCAGGAGTATACAAGCTGCCTATCACAACACAAAATAAACACCAAATAAGAGCATATACAGGCAGTACAAAATGAAGGATTAAGACCAGAATGACTGAACATTTAAAAGACTGGAACATAGGGTGAAAGAGAACGGCACTCATACAATATTGCTGTGATCATGGATCCGCACTAGAGCTGAGTTCGGGCTCAATTTTCGGAGCCTGAGCCCGTCTGAGCCCGTGGTATATCCACCCGAGCCCAAATTTTATATTGAAAGATAGATCCCAGGCTCGAACGAAACCAAAAATTGGCTAACCTGTTCAACCATTAATAAAAAGCATCTCCTTTTCCACACTTCCATTCTCTCCTCCTCCTGAAATTAACCAATATATTTCTCAAATAGGGAGTGGGGGAGGGATCTCCATCTATTTTTATAGTGTAACTGTACGATTTTCTTTGACCATTCCTTTCTACCTGCAGGGCTTCGGGTGGCCGGCCATCCAAAATGATTCTGCGGTGCTACAATTGTATGTTGCTCAAATAATACTAATATTATTGCGCCATAATGAGCTGAAATATGTACGTTGCTAAATAGAATTAGCAGGGAGCTACTGCAATGAGATAGGGGGTAAATTATCGTCGGCAAGCTATCAACTATCCAATACCTATAGTTTTTTAAAAGCCTTTTTTTCCCTGCAGAAACACATTAATGCGAGGCCTATGTCATTTTCTACCCAATCCCGGAATTAAATAGCCATCTCGAATGTGTGCTCCCCAATCAGAACCAGTTCCCGAAGAATTCCCTTTACCAACTATAAAGTGTCTCATTTGCTAAATCATATAAAATCCCATTTATACATAAAATATATATATATATATATATATCGCTCTCCCTCTCTCTAAAAGCCAGAGCCCAAACCGCAGTAAATATTCTACAGCCCAAGCCCGATTTGGGCCCGGGCTCTGCTTCGGGCTTTCGGGCTAAGGGCTCAGCCCGTCTCAGCTCTAATCCGCACCTAAATGGGAAGACATTAAGATCGTATGTGGCCATCAAAGCCACAGGCAGATTTTGATTGCAGAGACATTAACCATTGAACAAATTAAAAATTATAATTGCAATAACAATACACCTTACAAACTATCATATGTGTGGAAGCATCTCATCCATCAGAATAAATGCTATAGACAACAACACAGAAGAAAATCAAAGAGTGATCAAAGCAGAGGCAATTACCACGATGTGAGGAGAACTGCACAAACTCAGAGACATGAAGACAGCACAGATGACGAAGTGGCAGAAAGCCAGATGATGATGATGATCCAGTACAGAGCATGCAGCAACAGCTCAAACGAAACTGTGCAGACTCAAAGACACGGCAGCAACATGAACGATGACATGGCAAAGAGCCAGAAGAAGATCGGCTGCAGTGTGAGCAGCAACAATGGTTGGGCAAGGCTGAAAACCGATGCAGGAGCTACCAATGATGACCCAGATATGTGGGAACGAAATGCATCTAGCTGATACAGTGGCCATGCAGCTTTTGATGTGATTTTTGGTGCCTCATGTGCAAAAATATTTTAACTTTCTTGTGCTCTTATACTCCACCTGCTCATTTTCAACATATGTTCATCTGTACGAAGTACCTTGACACGCATCTCTACATGTTTTTTCAATCCTTTTTTGTGGACGTTTCATGTTTTATCAATGACGATAAGAAGTTTCAGCACCTATGTGTATGTTTCATATACATGGTGAGCCTCTTGTTTCCCACCGATGTTGACAGTAATTTTGAATTCATTTCACTCCTACATGATCGTTTTTTCTTTTTACTTTTAATATATCTGTTATGTTTTATACCAAAAATTGGACCTTTGCTTTATTCTCCAAGTGACCTACCACGATATTTACCGTATGCATTTACTTTTTGAAACCTTAGCCCATTTATACATAATACAGTTTGGGAATGACAAACTAAATTTCAATTGTCAGTCAACTGCAATGTTCAACGTTATATTAAAGATAAAGAAGCAACACCAAATGAAGACCAACTGCCAAACTATGGTAAGTGCAAATGCCCTTTTTTTTACTTAACTATTACTTAATATATCAAGGTATGGAAATTGCAAATGAGACGTATGGCCACATTATCTAACATTTAATGTGCGTAACAGAAAAATTAGTGATGATAAAACCAAAAGTTGGTTGTTTCATTACATTTACATCAGACTTCACATATGTTCAACATTTTTTTTTTTTTTTTATCTATTGCAATGTTATGAACTTTAAAATACACAAATGAAAGAATATCTAAAGTGCTTTATATTTCTTTCCAGCTGGTGGCCAACTTGTGTTTAGTATGTTGCAAGGGCTTTGACAGAGTGATGACACAGGTTTGCTGAAAAGGTGTGAAGTGCAAAAAATCAGTGTTACAATACAGAAATGAAATTTCACTTTTCATACAGTCACATGCGCTTGCCACGGAAATTACAGAGGAATCACATGTTGCACATAGCCCATGGGCTGCAGACTATGGTATTAACTGAAAATCTCACACTGCCTTTTAAACAGATATAGTAAGTAGTTTGTGCTCAAAGATAAATGATAAGCACTATGTACACTAAGTACTTATGGGGATAATTTATTGTGCTGAAGGCTGGGTTTGAGTTTCAGTCAGGCATGCCTGCTGAGCTTATATTCCTCTTCCCTGGAAACTATTAACCCTAAATCAGGGAGGGTAACACTTTCAAAGCCTTTGATGTCTGTGGAGGATCATTAAAACTTAACAGTAAACACAAAGTAACGGAGGGGAAACTAAAGTGAATGAGGAAATTTTTTTCTAGACATAGAACACCTGCTGATTTATTTAATTTTGCTATGCAACAGTGTGTAGCCGCATCACACAAAATAGCATAACTTTAATAAATTCTTACTTGAAGTACAATGTAGTCTTCTTTATTCTCATCCACAAATACTTTATTATATAATGAATCTCACGCTCTACTAACAAATTCAACAAATGAAAGTAAAAATTGTTTATCTTCACAGCCCCTAAGATTCGTTCAGGATAGCATTAACCTTAATACAAATTCTTTCTAAAAAGTACACTCACTCACAAACGAATAATTTAAGATAGACAGTAATCATACTAAAATCATTTAAAATGTCATTCATTCTAATCTTGCTTTGTGGTTTCCATGGAAATTGATTTTCTGCATGTACAGTGCAGATTAATTTTAAGCTACATTCAAAGCTTCATTTGATGATTACAAAATACTGTAAAAATTATAGTTAGTACAGGTGCAATGCTTCTATCAATCAAATAAATAGATTTTAATTTTGAATCACCGAGATAAAATACTGGCTTTGAGAAGACCACTAGAAAAACCTTAAAGATTTATGACCTATATAATTATCAATCTAGAAAAATTAAAAAAAATGCCTACAGATTCCTGTAGACACCTGGCATTAATAGATCTGAATCTACAGCAATCCCTTTAAACTTATGGAGGGACTTAGCTAGTATTTACCAGAAGAAGGCACACATTTTATTCAATGCACAACACATTTTTACATGAAATACTGTCACAGAACACAAGCGAACTACAAGATGCAAAAATGGCAATCAACGCTGACCAGAAATAAAACACAAACTAAGATAACTATTACTCCAGAATGGCTTACATGGAAAAAAGAACAAAGTTACAGGATAATTAATGCACCTAGTAAGTAATAACTAGATAGATATCACTCTTGACAGACCATAAGTAAATTTTTGTTGTACATTTTAGCTCAAAATCACATGAATATAAAACTAATTACAGAAATAAATAAAAAAAAGGACAAAAAAAACTGAGTCAATAGCAATTGATCAATGTGTACAACATATTTCTGAAATGAAATGTGAAATTTAATTACTCTGTGCTTTATACTTTCATTCTAACTGAAATGAATGTAATGTAATGGAAATTGCTGGTTAAGTAAATATTGTACACAGGCCTAAGAATTTTAGTTGACTTACTCTCAAGGCAACCAAATGTTTTCTTGAAAGCCCAGAATATTAAATAGCTTAACTGGAAAAAGTTACAGACAGAATTTCATAATCCTATTAATTTTTTACAAAATTTATCTAGTTTACTTTTTTTTTTTTTTTTTTTTTTTTTTTAATTTCAGCACCCACAGTAGAAAGACATGTGGATGTTAAAATTAAATGTTCAAATGTATATCACATGCAAAAGAGCTAGATTTGTCACAGCACCAGTTCAAATTTTCAAGCACAATAATTCTGTTAAAAATTTTTATGAAGCAACTAAGAAAGTAAATGATGCCATATTAATGCTTCATGGAAAGATTAATAAGAACAGTTCACTTTTACATTGTTTTCAACTTTTAGAAAATACATACCCCCCACCCACCCCCACCCCCACTACAAAAAAAAAAAAAAAAAAAAGCCTTTAGCATCTGCTGCAAAACATTTACCTTCTTAATTGAAAATATGTCTACTGTGACAAAACCTGTAAAACACAATGAAACAGAACTTATTTCATTATTACACGTTAAACAGCTAAAACTTTTGGTCAAAATCTTAATAGACTGCTCTACACATAATCAGATTAAAAACAGTTTTGTGAAACATGCTAAAAAAAGGAAACTTTTACTTCCTACGAAATGATTGTGTTAAGTAGGATGGCCTTAGTAAATGAACGTTAGCTTGTGCAGTTACCTTTTTTTTTTTTCCATGTTCACTTCAATAACAAAACACTGGAGGAACTTATACCATTCTGAAGTAATAGCTGTTGTATCTTTTTTTTTTTTTTTTTTCTTTGGGCAGCTGTTGCTACTGTTTTATTTTCAGCACCATAAGCTACAGAGAAAGAGAGATAGAACTTTTGGCAGGACACTTATGGTGAGGAGAAAGGAAGCCAGGTCCAACAGTGAGCAAAGTTGAGCTGGAAGATGTTTTCAACAATGAGTTAAGTGCTTATCAATATCAAGTCACATAATGTTCCGCAACAATCAGAAGGAGAATTGATTATTCAGAGGAAAGATGATGATGATGCCTGAAAAAAAAATGACAAAAAGATTATGGAAGCAATGAAACTACACATTTCACCAAAGCAGAAATTACTTTTGTAAAAATATGACACTATGGCAATTCAAACTTTACACTATCAGTTCATTCCCAAAACTTCTAGAACCTACAAGAAAGGAGGATCGAAAAGTAATGCGCAGCCATTTTTTCCTCTTTCCACAAACATGACGACAGCACAAACATGTTGCATTTGTTAGCATCGTCTACGAATGAAGAGCAACGCGGCGTTAGTACGATTTTTATGGGCTAAACAGAAAACTCTGATGGAAATTCACAAAGAAATGGTCAAAGTGTATGGTGGTGATAGCCTGGACTGCAGCAACATCTTCAGATGGTGCAGTTTCTTTGCAGAGGGCCGTGGCAACTTTACCGATTCACCACGTTCCGGTCGACCTGTAACCGCGTCATCACCTGCCACTGCAAGAGGCATTGAACAGGCAATTCTGAGTGACCGGCGGATCCCATCTGCGCACATTGGCACAGAAGCTCAACATTTCGTACGGTATAGCGTACGATATTGTGCATTACAAATTGCAATTTCACAAGATCAGTGCGCAATGGGTGCCCAAGAACTTGACAGACGACCAGAAAGGACGGAGAATAATGTCATCCTTGGACCACTTGATGTGTTACGCAAAAGGACATGAATTTCTGGCAGGTGTAGTGATGGGCGTGGTGTCCTGGGCATACGATTACACTCCCGAAAACAAAGAAGGCCAGTATGTCGTGGAAACATTCCGACTGCCCACCACCAAAAAAATTCAGTAACCCAATCTGCACAAAAAAATCCTCACAATGTGTTCAGGGACATGCATGGCATTTTCCTGATGGAGTTTCATCCAACGGGGACCACTGTGAATGCCAAAACCTACGCTGACACATTGACAAAGTTGTGTTATGCCTTACATGAATGCTTGCCCATATTTTGCACAACACGTTCGTGACAAAATTGTGCAATTTGGCTGGGAGGTGCTCCAGCACCCACCATACAGTCCGGACCTGGCTCCTTTGGACTTTTATCTGTTTGGTCCCTTGAAAAGATTTCTGGGCGGCCAACGCTTCGATTCAGCTGATGAAGTCAAATCGATTGTCCGCAGGCGGCTCAATGCCCAGAAAATGGACAATTATGAACAAGGTATACTAAAACTGGTACTACGTTGGGATAAATGTCTCGAGCGTCTCAGTTTTTATGTTGAAAAATAGCTAAGAAATGTAGTTTGACTGTGTATATGTTTTCTTTTGCCTATCTATTAAACTTGCCAAAAAAAAAAAAAAATAGTGTGTGTTACTTTTCGATCCAACCCCGTATATACATGAAGTGCTCACTGAATTAGGACCACCCCTATGCAAAATGAGTTACTACCCAATACTGGTGCAATGAGAAGGGGGCATGGCCTGTAGTTTAAGCAGTGATTGGAGAGCTACTTTTTAAAAGTAGCTAGTTACAGCTGCAACTGCATTTTCTAAAAAGCTGAAAGGTGGTGAAAGTAGCTACTTTTTCTGAATAGTAGCTACTTTCAGCTACTTTTTCTTCACTTAATCTTAAGTTAAAAATGTAAATTCTGAAGGTGATCTTTACATTCTTCCATATGGCATTCAGAGCTATATACAAATGTAAATTACCCAAGTAATTTACATTTGTATTTATCTCAGCTCTGATCATCAGATATAACACATTTTATCATATTTAGTGGCTTATATTTCAGGCTAGGATGCCCAGGGAATTCCAAGGAAAACACTATCAACACATAATTGAGAATTCATTTTCTTTGATAACAGAATCAAATCTTGCTGTCGAATTGTCATCGACAAAACCGCTAGTTCGATCATCTCTGTCTTCTCAGGGTGACTGAGAAGCCAGTATAAGGTAAGGAAGATAACACTTTATGGTTAACAGTTTTGCTAACTTTTACAATGCACGTCAAGTCAGGTACGCACCTGTACGCAAGGCACAGTTAATCCCCCATTACAGCCAATGATGTTACAGGAAATCCAAAACTGTTATGTAATTTGAAGAATTTTTTTACTTTTTTATAAAGTAGCATGACTTGTAGCGTAATTTTCTGCAACAAGATACTTTATTTGCATTTTTGAACTTCACTTTTAGTTGGTAAAGTTCGATGAACACTTACCGCACGTGGGGCTTGGCTTTCAATTCATATTTCCGTTATGTGGATGCGGCACGGGGGTTTTTCATTTGGCCACGGGTCCGCTTCTTTTTTCCATTGGAATTTATTTTGCCTCATCACCAAATGAGTTTTTTTCCTTTGCTGCATCCTCATTTACTTCAATATTTATTCATAACCCGAGTACTTTCGGTAATACTCCTTTACCGTCTTCGAGGGGACGTTTTGCTCCGACTAGCACGGATCGTGTCCGCTGGGCATTTCGGTGGTTCTCGCGGGATGCCCAGCGGACACGGTCCGTGCTAGTCGGAGCAAAACGTCCCTCGAAGACGGTAAAGGAGTATTACCGAAAGTACTCGGGTTATGAATAAATATTGAAGTAAATGAGGATGCAGCAAAGGAAAAAAAACTCATTTGGTGATGAGGCAAAATAAATTCCAACGGAAAAAGAAGCGGACCCGTGGCCAAATGAAAAACCCCCATGCCGCATCCACATAATGGAAATATGAATTGAAAGCCAAGCCCCACGTGCGGTAAGTGTTCATCGAACTTTACCAACTAAAAGTGAAGTTCAAAAATGCAAATGCATTAATGCACGTTAAATAATATAACCTCCAATATCGGAAGTAAATTGAAAGAAACTTTATTTTGTAGCATGCTACTGCTAGAACTACATTTTTCTAACTGTGGCGATGCTTCATGTCACGCCATTGTAAATGTAGCATGCTACTTCTGATCACTGGTTAAAGGAGTTTTTATAAGAGAGGTTGGTGGTTTTCTTGAGAGCAAAGTTACGAATGTGATGGGGAAAATCAAGGATTTATTGTTTACAGAAGGCCAAATTGTGGATGCACCAAGGGGTGGTGTGTCTGTTTCATAAATGGCAACACATGTGGGTTGTTAAAGGACGTCCGTGATGAAAGTATACTAGGGGTTGTGCCAAAATGGTGATATGAACAACTGGTAACACACCAATGTAAAGGGCAGTAAAAAGTGGACTCCAGAGATGAATGATGCATGCAGAGATGCCAACACCTGAAGGAAGTCATCAGTAGTCCACATGCATGGCGTCCATAGTTTTTGTATCGAAGTTAAGTCAACTCCCCGCACTAAAATTTTCAGGGTAGCATGTCTATTTCCCAGAGTGCACTGCTGCAGTTTTAGCAGCATTTCCAGATATGCCAACCTCAAACTGATGGCAGTAGTCATCGCGTAAACGGAAAAAAATTGCCGAAAATAGACACTCGTAATAACATGATATGTGGCAGAAACTGGCAAATTATGTTCGATTACAAATCGAGCGAAACAACTTTCAGCTTCAATAACAGTGGTTTCATCACTTTTCATGAAGTAATTATACAGAATTATTCTTTTCTTACAATAAACCATATATTGTTCATGTTTTTTTCAAAATTACATGCCTCTGGTAATTGTCCCATCCACCATGAGCCACCGAAAAATAAATCATAATTCATCATCATCATCATCATTGTCAACCATTATCAATCCACTGCTGGACGAAGGTCTCCCCAAGTTTCCTCCACAACGGTCTGTCTTGTGCCAGTCTCCTCCATGTCACTCCCGCATACTTTCGAATTTCATCCACCCATCTTCCATGTGGTCTTCTTCTGGGTCTTTTCCTGTCCCTTGGAATCCAATCTAAAATTTCGGCTGTCCATCGATGGTCTGTTCTTCTGGCAGTATGTCCAGCCCATTGCCATTTCAGGGATTTAACTTTGATCATGATGTCTTCCACTCTTGTCATTTTTCGGATCCACGTGTTCCTCTTCTTATCTCTCCTGGTTACACCAAGCATGCACCTCTCCATGCTCCTTTGAGTTGTCTGCAGCCTTTGTATGTCTCTTTTAGCTAAGGTCCACGTCTCTGCACCATACGTAAGCACTGGAAGGATGCATTGATCAAACACTTTTCTTTTAAGACATAATGGCATATTGCTCTTGAAAATTATGCTGTTTCTTCCAAAAGCTCTCCAGGCAAGTTTTGTACGCCGATTAATTTCTTCACCAATGTGACAGTCACTTGATATCTGCTGTCCAAGATAAATGTACGTGTCTGTTATCTCCAGCTTTTCTCCATCAATCGATAAATCTTCATTTCTTGTAAAAGCATTGTACATCACTTTTGTCTTCTGAAAGTTCATTTTTAATCCCACTTCTTTACTCTTGTCAGCAAGTTCCTGGATCATACTCTGTAGCTCTGATGGGGTAGTTGCAAAAATGACTATCATAATTACACACGCATAATTCACGAAAATGCGCGACCGCTGTAAACATGGAAATTGCAACGAATAACATTCCTTGTACTGCTACAAATTTTTTATTTTTTCGCACAACTGGAAACCACTGAAGCACGTTCATAACTACAGCAAAGCACGTTACTACACTACGTTTGAAGAAGTTTCAGGAAGTGAGTGCTGATTCCAGGTCTAAAACTGCTCTTAGAAATAGGAAGCTAGGAGATCTGAGTAAGTGAGCTCAATAGGAAAGATAAATAGAAAAAATGAGTGAAAGGAGAAGAAAGAAAATCTTTCGAATGAACAGCGACACTAATCCGAAGCGGGAAGAGAGAGGGTAAGAGGAGGGGGAACTAAGCACCACAGTACCCCATCTCAGAGAACCACAACACCACCCAGCCACCTCCCCAGAGGTGCAAAAACTAAAGATATATCAGACAGCTAGGGGGAAAACAACTTTACACTACCACTGGCAACTCTGCATTAAAATGTCAATTACCTTGGAAATGACTCGTTTTACTATGTTGACTAAGATTTCTTTTTTTTTTTTTTTTTTTTTATGAGTATTTTTTGTTTCCATTCATGACCAACACTTCTGAATCACTGTGTGTGTGTGTGTGTGTGTGTGTGTGTGTGTGTGTGTGTGTGTGTGTGTGTGTGTGTGTGTGTGTGTGTGTGTGTGTGTGTGTGTGTAGAGAAAAAGAGATTAGTGTATATGTTCCTTGTGCTCTCAGAGCATACATACACATGCAGCCAAATAGATACAAAAAAAAAAAAAAAAAAATGACGTAGGACAGCTAGTTAAACCATATTGTTTTCTACCAAAACTCAACAGTTTAATGCCGCCTCTTTTTCCACCACTGAATAATGTAGTTGCACACCACTGAAAGTGGCCTGCACATAGCAAGCTGTCTGTACAGTAGCCTAACTTATGTTGTACCCTGTGCATTCTTTTCATGAAATGTTCACAGTTCATGTTAAACTTGGTATACAATTGCTCTCATGTTGGTCATCACTTTTTAATGTGATCTGCATGCTTCCCATGTTACATTTTGCTGACATCACTATAACCAAATGCATTACATACACACCACCTTATCACCTTTAAAACCATTGTTCTCAATATTATCGCATTTTTTGCACCTGTTGCTTATTAATCAGCACTAAGAATGATGCCCCTTCAAAAAATGTTTATTTCTTTCATTACAATGACAGACACAGAATGAAACAAGTCTTGCTTCATAATCCACTTGAATATGAAAAAACCATAAGAGATTTATGTAGGTCCCATACAAATCTGAAGAAAAATGCTGTGTTGCTTAAAAGAGAAACACCTTTAAGGGGCTAAGTAATTCATCATATCATTACACTTTAAAATTTGTTTTCATTATTCAATATCAAAATCAGTTATGCGGTTTACGAAAATGCAAGTTAGTGACTTGTTCTTCAGTTGTGTGGATCATTTCATGACACATGTTAAAAAAGGAACTTCCTTTAATTCACTGTGCAATTTAAAATAATTCTGGCTTACTACTTAGTTGTTAATTAGCATCTTAAACAAAGGTTTGACTGTTAGTATTATGAATCACAAGTTTGTGTATTACCTGCCATAAGTTTGTTGCCCTAACTTCCTATGCACTCTAAAAATTTAACAGGAGAGATTTATGTAAGTCATGTGCAACTCTGAAGAAAGATACTTAAAAAAAAAAAGTGTTGTTCAAAAGTATTGCATCATCTGCAAAAACCATGAATTTTTAAGTTTTACTCTTTTTTTAACTAATTTTCATAGTTATTTCATCATCTACATGTCATTAGATGCAAAATTTAATGGAGATTTTGAAAATGTCTTAGTTTTTCCTGTAGCTTTTACCTGATTATCTGCTTCCTAATCCTACTCCAGCCTTTATAAGGGTTGATGCAGAGCTACTAGAGCATTGTAGCGGTCGCTTCTTGTTGTTATTAAGGTATAATTGGTGTACATTCTCAATAATGGTTAAAACTGCGGAATTGTTCACAGCGGACATAGTAAAAATAATTGTTCTGCATGAAGAGGGATATTCTTCAAGGCAAATCGATGAAAGAGTGGGCTGTAATTCAATCTACAGTTATTAGGCTACTGAAGGAAGTAAAAGACACTGGCAATATTAAAAATATGTATCACAGTGGGAAGTCCAGATCTAATACAACCAGGCAGGACAGAGTGCTCAGAAAGCTAAGCTTGAGCAGACAGGAGGCTCAGTTCACTTGAATTGCTTCAAAGATGGTCTGAAGTGACTGATGTTACTGTTAGTACATCTACTGTTAGGAGGAGGCTGCTTCACTATAGATTACATGGCTGCAAAAGCAAGCATAAACCACTGTTAACTGCAAATCAAAGACCGTAGATTTCAGTGGGCAAAACAACATGTCTCATGGACAACCAAGCAATGGGAAAATATTCTCTTCAGTGATGAATCAGAAGTTTGCCTTTGTGGGAATCAGAGTAGTGCCTATGTAAGGAGATTCAATCATGAAGAATTTCATCCAAGTTGCTTAGTGACTACTGTTAAGCATCTGGTGAAGGTCATGGTTTGGAGCTGCATGTGTGCACGGGGCGTTGGGAACCTCCACATTGTCGATGGTACAGTAAATGCCCAGAAATACATTTGGATAATAGAAAACAAGATGCTACCATCATCTAGAAAATTTTATGACAGCAATTTTATTTCTCAAGATGGCAATGCTCCCTGTCATCATCCTATAGTGAAAAAGTGGTTTCAGGAAAAAAAAAATATTCAGTATCTGATTGGCCACCATGGTCACCAGACTTAAACCTGATCAAAAATTTGTGGTTCAAAGTGCCACATGAAATATCAAAAAAGAGGCCAACAACCAAAATTCAACTCATTTGGAATCATATTTTTCAGCCCAATCTTTTACAAAACCTTGTTCACAGTACGCCAGTACGATGCAAAACTGTGGTTTAAGCTAAAGGCTGGGTAACAAAACATTATGCACATTTCATAATTTTGCTTCACTATGTTTCTGTACCTAAATGTTATTTCATTCCTTATGAATTACAAAAACAGTTTATTGCTGTAAACCTAAGCATTGGATTAATGATCCTTTTCATAATAATTTCTACTTGGCCATGATTTTTGTAATGCATCTTAAAAACAGCTACAGGAAAAACTAAAACTAAGACATTTTTGAAATCCCCATTAAATATTGCATGTAATGGCATAAATGACTAGCTGTGCCTACAGCTTTGCTTGCGTGGAAGGTAACACCGAAAAACAGGGCTATGATAACACATATCATTCGATCCATCCATAGTTGTAGTTGAATTTCATAGCAACTGATGGCGGAAATTGGCCAAAAGATTAAATGGTAAGCAGTTTGTCACATAAAATAAAATTATAATTTTTACATAAATTTAAGTATATAATTTTTTTTTAAATAATTCATAATGCCTCTGCATATACAACATTCTTTGTCTCATTTCCAGTCGTTATCAAAATAAATTGATTGTCTGAGCTGCCGGTTCTCGATAAGCTAACGTATAACTGTCCGTGAGAGAAACATTCTTGAAGCAAATCTAATCCCACATGTTTATAAGTTTGGTCTTGGGATTTATTGATCGTTATAGCAAAGGATAGTTTAATAGGAAACTGTAATCTTTTGAATGTGAAAGGCAAGTCCGTCAGAATCACCTGGATCCTGGGTATATGTGCCATTTGTCCAGCTGCTGGCCCAGTTAGTATAATGGCTTCAATAATATTATTATGCAGCGCTTTGACCTGTAATCTTGTACCATTGCACAGGTTTGGAGGATTCAGGTTCCATAATAATATTATAGGAATGCCAACTTTCAATTTAAGACAATGCAGTGGAACTCCTGAGGGATTCAAAGAATTAAAAAATTCATGTGAATAATGCACTGTACCTTCCAAGTTAATGACAGTACCAATCAATGTGTAAATTCTGTATTCACTGGGCAGTTTTTGCAAAATACCATTGTTTATTTCACCAACAGAGGCATTACTTGGAGACAAGATAGCTCGTTCACACATTCAGTTGTGACTTCTTCGGAGCAAATTTTCTACATTAGGATAAATTTTGTCAACTAATTCATTAATAGATCTTACAATGCTTCCCAGTTTACTATGCAGTGGAATCAAATCATTCTGATCAGATACTTTGCCGTCACCAACACGTAGTAACTGAGTAGAAAATTGGTATCTTCAACTCCTAAATGAGCTATCATTGTTCGTAAATGAAGCGTTTCAATATTATTCCACATTGATGAGGATTTTGAACACGCCGTAACAATGTCTGCTTGTGTTCCTTTCACAATTACTGGCAAAGTTTGGTGAAAATCACAGGCGAAAACAAGTGATGCCACCCATAATTTTATCCAAATTTCTGATATCTTTGAACGTTCTTTCAACAGCTTCAATGTGCTATCAATGGCTCATTATTGTGCATTCATCCAACATAATGAGTTCAACATCTTGTAGTACTTTGTCCAGTGGTCCATTTTTGCATAATGAGCACACTGTTCCTTGTTGTAAAGAGAATGTTAATGGCAATTTGAAAGTAGAATGCGCAGTTCGACCTCCACTGAGCAATGTAGTTGCTATGCCAGGTGAAGCAACAGATAAAGCCAGTTTCCCAGAATATCAAATTTTGGCTAATAATAAATTTATTAAGAATGTTTTTCTTGTTCCGCCAGGAGCATCGAGGAAAAACGTTTTTACCTTTTTATTTTCAATGCTATCTATTGTTGAATCATGCTTCACGTTGGTCGGCACCGAATTTGGGAGATTTTTAGATATGAAGTCATTAAAGTTGGTCAATGTCATATGGTCATCTCAGGGCCCATTCTAAACAGTTGCTTCAAACTATCGAATCCAATTGGAGAGCTCTCAAGCAAAATCTCAGAAGCAATTATTATTTTAATATAAATTCCGCATATCATCATGAACTACTGTCCTTCACGTTGGATGTCATCAGGTTGTATGCAGTGGCATATATTCTAGGCTAGCTGCAAAGCCCAGAGAATGCACAAATAAAAGTCAATTATCAACGGTATTAAGATACGTCAATGCTATCAGTGCGAAAAAAACAAAACACGAGCGGTTTCGCTTCTTTCGACTATGAGAATCAGTCTGGCGAGCGATGACCAACTGCATAATGAAAGCATGCCTTCGGGAGTCTTTGCTGTTCTGATGCGAAGAGCTTCGATGCAATCGACTGCTGGCGTTTCTATGACAACGTGAATGCGCGTATGGAGGTGAATTGAACATTGCTTTGCGCAACGGTTCACAAAGAAAAAGAGAAGCTTGGACTATCTCAGCCACTCGCATGTTTCCGCGTGTAACAGCGTGTGTTCCACAAGAGTTGTTTCAGTTTGTGTGAAGTGTCAATGAATTAAAATCAGTGATATTATGTCTTAAATTCGTGGCTTTGTTAGATGTTTTGATAAATTTTGTGAAAGCTCCCCTGAACATCTACTGTCAGAACTTAAAAAACTATTACAAAATATGTGATTCATGAGACAAACCCTTAAGGGTTGTCTTATGCCGGAAGACACATAGAGTGTTTCCAAAGGTCTCGACCAAACGTGCACAAACAAACAAGCTCCTGAATCAGGTACTCAGTGGCCATGGCATCAGCCCTGAATACCTGGGCAGATTTGCCATCAGGAACTGCACTTGTCCCTGTGGAAATAGAGCGGCAAGCATAGAACACTGCGTGCTCGAATGCAGTGGCTTTGCCGAATGGAGAAACACACTGATCCCAGGTGTGCAAAGAACGCGAAGATTGGATCTGCTCATCCAATCTTCCGTTAACAGGAGGGGGATAATAGCCTTTGTAGAAAGGCTAACCCTCCAGCAACATACCATCTTCCCCAATCAAACGGGGACCGAAACGCAGGAGGTGAACGTGCACACCGAAAGCGATTCGGAAGATGAATGAGGGTAGAAGTCTGTGGGAAAGCAGACGAAGAGACCACCAATGTAAATATTCTGTACATAAATTTTTTGCTATCTCTTGATGTTGTAAGTCCTAAGCATGAGGACAGTGTATACATGTGTGTAGGTGTTTGAAAAAAGAAAATAAAGGGAAATTATTCCCCAAAAAAAGTTCGAGGGCAAGGAATCTTCCAGTCAACGATAAAGTAAGAAACGACCTATCCCGCCAGACAGAGCGGGAACCCAGACAAGGTATTCTAGGTCGCCTGCCAGCACGTCACCACGGGCTGGTCTCTAGGCCATTGGGGTGGCCAGGGTCCGAACCCGGCGTCTCAAGGCAGGATAATTGTCGCAACATGTCAAAATAACATCCAAGGTGCTCAATAAGTCCCCGTGGAGCCAAGACAGATTGGCGGAACGGGACAATGAAATCAGTATATATTATGCTATAAACGTGCTTTAAACTAAAAAATACATAATATCTAAGATATTATTACCTGATATTGGCAAAGTGTTTCGCACGCTGTTGCTTTGTGAGGCACGTGCTCCCAGCCCGAGAGAGGTTATTGTTATGTTGTTGTTTTTTTTGGTTAGTTAAAAATTTTATTAAATAACCTAATTGTTTAATTTAATAAAATTTGTAACTAACCGAAAAAGAAAAAGCATAACAATAACCTCTCTTAGGCTGGGAGCACATGTTTTTTGGTTTTTTTCCCGTTGGTTAAAATTTTTATTAATATAACCTAATTGTTTCATTTAATAAAATTTTTAACTAACCAAAAAAAAAAACAGCCCATAACAATAACCTCTCTAGGGCTGGGAGCACGTGCCTCATGGAGCACCAACGTGCAAAATACTTTACCAATATCAGGTAATAATACCTTAGATATCATGTATTTTTTAAAAAACTATGCTTCAAATTTTGATGCAGCTCGACTGGAAAATGAACTGAAGGTGTTTTATTCCTTTGATGAATACAAAATAAATTAGTAAGACATTACTTGTTACATAAAGTTGAATAAATTGGGCATAATGTTTATTGAGGTGTACAAATTAGCAGACCTAATGTTAAACTTTCCATCAACAACTGCAACTAACGAAAGAAGTTTCTTTGTATTAAAAAGAATCAAGATACATATAACTTAGAGCCACACAAGGACATGCACATTCGAGCAACTTGGCTGATTTGTCAATAGAGAAAAACATTCTTTTTAAATATGAAAAAGTACTCGGAAGAAACATTTTTGTGAAAACGTAACATTCAAGTTCACACAAAAGGAAAGCAGAATGGAGTTCATGTACAAATAAAGTATTCAGAAGAAGAATGGAGTTAATGTACAAATAAGTGTTCAAATCCTAATCCTCATAATTATTTGGTACCATGTTAGCAATAGCATGTACCTAAAATTTTGAAAAAAAGTTACTTCTGTTACTTAACAATTAAAAATTAAACTTCGCAATTTTAAAAAAAGTGCTGTGGGAATACGGGTAAGATAACCCAGGTCTCGGACCCAAGATACGCAACTGGTTGTATGTAAAAATGGAATGATACATGGGAAATCGGGAACTACTTGAAAGCATTCTGATTCGATAGTACAGGCAAAAATAATAAAAATTAATAATAAAAAAAAAAAAAGAGTGTATGTCCACCGGAAAGAAGTAAGCTTCCCAACGGTGATTGAATTATCCAATAGTAGTTTTCAAGATTAGCAAAAAAAAAAAATCTGTATATTAACATGAACTACTTTTTTTACGTTGGGTGTGATCAGGTTGTATGTAAACAAAGTGGAATGATACACGGGAAATCAGGAACTACTTGAAAGTGATCTGATTTGGTAGTACAGCCAAAAATAATAATAATAAATAAACGAAATAACTATGTCCACCGGAAAGAAATAAGCTTTCCAACGGTGAAAGAATTATCCAGAATGGTTCAGTAGTTTTCAAGATTACCTCAAACACACAAACAAAATTTCTCTCTTTAAACATTAGTATAGATGAAATAACAATGAAAATTAGTCAGTTAAAAAAGTGTTAAACTTATAAATTCACGATTTTTGCAGGTGATACTTTTTGTACACCACTGTATATAAGTAATGAAAATAGAATAATTTGAAAAAAAAAAAATAGAATTTGTGGATAGCTGTAGTTTTACTTTAGGGTTGTTAAATACAAGTGAGATCTGTTGAATACAGAAAACTGTATTTAAGAAGCCTCTTCTTGTATTCTGTTGAGTGATTTGCTCTGTCCAGAAAAAAAAAGGGTGCTTTTACTTACTTTGTAGCCTTTTGTCAACTACAAGCTCACTCTGGCTAGTTATTTCTGCTGTTCCCTTGGTTTTGGATACAGAATGGGGGGGGGGGGAGCATTTCTTAAATGAGTGGGAATGCTCAAACTGCCACTGTGCTATAGACATTTAGCTGGAGTTGCATTGAATTTGTAGCTTGCCTTTCTTTTTTTAATATTCTGTATTATCTTAACTGTTTTTTTTTTTTTTTTTTTTTTTTTTGGCCTAATTTTTTTCACTGAGTTTTGCTTACCATTTCAACAAAACTGTCTTAGAGTTTCTTATTTTCCTTCCTTCAGGCTTGCTTTTGTTCTAATGGTGGTGTGGTTTACAAACTGCTTTTTTAACAGTATGGAAAATTTACTTTATTGAGTATTAGGCTAATTCACATAACATTTTACTACAATATTTTTGTATATAATGCAACTTTTAATCTTTGGTGTAAGCCTTTATTTGGAATTTCTGGTGGTCTGTCATTTTTGATGTCAGGCTGGGCCTGTATGTCACATATGTATCTAATAATTTAGCAAAAATTATTTGCACAAATGGAAATTTATTGGATTTTTCAAGTAAATTCTTAAATTTATGTTTTCGGTGGGGGCCTATTCTGGAGCAATTTAAGGTACTGATAAACAAAATTATGTGGTTTGGGGCAGTGATTATTTTTGGTTTTGGCAAATTTAGTGTATAGCATTTGAGCCCTATATACACTATATTGACATAAGTCGCCGGACACCTCTTCAAAAGCAAATGAACGGATCCGCTGCATTGTTCAGATGTGCGGTACAGCTGCAAACGGTATAAAACAAGTCTGCAGCTGACCGTGATCATATCACACTGTGAGGTTGAGGGAAAATGTCGCTGTGGGAGAGAACTGACATTGAGAAAGGAAAGATTGTTAGGTGTTATATTAGTGGGTTGTCCATAAGAGAAACCGAGAGGCGTTTAAACATACCCAAGTCAACTGTTTTGGATGTACTGAATAAGTGGAAGATACATGGCATGCCTGAAGCAGCAAAACGTACCAGCAGACTAAAGCAAATCAGTGATAGAGGACATCGAAGCCTCAGGAGAGTCATTACAGCTAATCGACGAAGTACAGCACCAGACCTCAGTGTACAGGTAAGTAACAATGCTGTAACCTCAGTATGTACATGCATCATTCGCAGAGAACTTTATTCCATGGGTTACCATGATCGTGCGGCTGCTCATAAGCCTTTTATCTCCACTTGGAAAGCTACTCTTCGTTTAGCATGGTGTAAAGAACATTTATCGTGGACCGTAGATCAATGGAAACGAGTCCTATGGACTGATGAATCCAGATACACATCATTCTGATGGCCGTGTGTTGGTATGGAGGCAGCCAGCAGAACACTATTTATCACAGTGTACTGTTTGTACGGTCAAGTTTGGAGCTGGCAGTGTACTTGTGTGGGGGTGTTTTTCGTGGTATGGTCCTGGCCCATTGGTTATTGTGGACAAACCTGTTAACCAGCAGATCTACCTCAGTATTCTGGACAATTATGCCCAACCAACTAGGTGGCAATACACTATGGAACTGAGCCATGTTGGTACCAGCAGAATAATGCACCAAGCCATAAGGCAAGGACTGTTACGGCGTGGTTTGACGATAATTCCGTACCGTGTGTGGACTGGCCAGCACAGAGCCCTGATCTTAATTCCATAGAGCACCTATGGGATGAATTAGAGTGCCGCATAAAAAGTTTGGAGCCAAGGCCTACTAACAGTTAGTGGCAGCATTATGTACTGAATGGAAGTGCATACCTATCACTGTGTTCCAAAACCTTGTTGAAAGCATGTCTCAAAGGGTCAGTGCATGCATTAAGGCCAAAGGTGGACTGACACTGTACTAATGTATGTCAATAAATGCTATGTTGTGTTTCTCCTCTACGTGTCTGGTGACTTTTGTCAATATAGTGTGCATACGATGCCCATTCAAGAAAGGCTTATGTAGAAATTTATGAACATCTTTGTACAAATCTGAACTACATATGGCTGTGGTCCTCTTCAAAGTAATCTCCTCCGAAGGCAACGGACCTGTCCAAATATTGCTGCCACTCCTCAAAGACATGTTGGAAGCCATCTTTCTGCATCCTTTTCATCTTTTTGAAGCTTTCATCTTTTTGAAGCTTTTGTTGAAGTAAATCTACGTCCTCGCCAAGTTCTTTTTGAGAGTCTGGAAAAGAAAAAGTCACAGGGTGCTAAATCTGGACTATATGGAGGGTGTGGAACAGTTCCAATATTTTTTAGCCAAGACTGTAGTAAGTTTCTGCACCACAGGAAGACTAGCATTATCATGGTGGAGTTTTCAACCATTTCGGTAAATGTGTGAACGCTTCTTATGGATATGTATGATCGGCTTTGTTAAAACAGGCATATAATCTGCATTAACTGTGGTATTTGGCAGCACAACATTCTCATACACCTTTTCTTGTTAATCAAAGAAAGTGATTACTTTACCATTACCTTCCCAGCAGCCTTTTCACATCTTGCCTTTGGAAATAATGTTTTTCATACAGAGCTCTGTTGTTTGCCCTCTGGATCGTAGTAATAAAGAAAAGTTTCATCACCGACTTCAGATTATTGCTTCAAAAATTTACACACCTCAACACGCACTTGTTTTTGTTCAGGCGCCAGTAACTAAGGAATCCATGTTGCACAAGCTTGAGTCATGTGTAGTTTCTCACTGAGTATAGTGTGGGCACTTTCAACTGAAATCTGTAAATGTTCTGCAATTTGTCTCACTATGAGCCAACGTTAATGAATAATCACGGCTGCATTGCCTATCATCTGATCAGTAATGGCTGTTGGCGACAACCCAGGTCTACCCTGTTTCTGAAAAGATTCGAGGCCTTCGCAAAATTCTTTTAACCACCACGGTGCTATACGATGTGGCATCACATCCTCACCATATGACTGCACCAACATTTTGTATGGTTCCAAATTCGTTTTCCCTAAACGAACACAGAACTTCGAAACTGCATGCTGTTCCACTCTGATATCCATGACTTGACTGAGATGCAGGCACAAACAGATGCTTTTTCACAGTGTTTTACTGAAGGTCATGTGCAATGCAATGGTTAGGAAAGGTTCATTCACATGGAGGGAAGTTGGTTGTATACTACACTGATGTTTTGGTTTCAATAAGTAGCTATATTATTTAAGAAAAAAAAAAGAAAAAAAAACGTGCATCTTTCTTGAACAGGTTTTGTATATATGCGTGTGTTATAGCAGAAATATGCATTCAACTACATCTTGGTGGAAATGAGAGAATGGTGGTTCACGCTGGTCCTTGCTACAGCCACAAATTACTGCTCACAAAATGCATTCTTCCAATTAGTTCTCACCTTGCTTTAAAAGTTGTTCTTTGGTTCACACTTTTATGTCTGGCTTCTTTTTTTTTTTTAGTTTGTTACAATTTTTGTCTTAAAGTTTCTACAGTTTATATGCTGGTATTTATTCTAGCATTCTTAAATTCTTCTCTGTGGCTTTTGTGTGGTTAGATTTTCAAAGTTCTTACTTTGCTATTTGAGGTTTATTTTTACCAGTCACATTTTAGACATACACTGAGTGGCCACTTTATTATGACCACCCCCTCAGTACTTTGTTGGGCCACCTTTTGCCTTTAATACTGTGTCGATTCTTTGTGGCATGAACTCCACGAGATGTTGATAGGTGGTTTGTGGAATCTGAGACCATGCTTGATGAATAGCACTTTCCAGAAGTGTGAGATTGCAGGGTTGTGGATCCAGCTGTCTGATGGCTCTTTCAACTTCATCCCACAAATTCTCAATGGGGTTGACATCGGGAGATTGTGGAAGCCACCTAAATAAAATAAACTCACCAGCATGTTACTGAAACCAATCCTGTAAAATACGAGCACTATGGCAGGACGCATTATCTTGTTGAAAGTAGCCATCGCCATTGGGATAAACCATCCACATGACAGGATGCACTTGGTCCGCAACGATGTTTAGACATGATGTGCTAGTCGGACGTTGATCAACACGAATTAAAGGGCCCAAAGCATGCCAGAAAAACATTCCCCAAACCATAACATTGCCTCCACCAGCTTGAAGGGTTGTAGCAATGCATTTAGGGTCCATGCTTTCATGCTGTTTCCATAAAATTCTCACTCGGCAATCGGCATGGTGCAACTGAAAACGTGATTCATCGGACCACATTATTTGCTTCCAATTATCGACTGTCGAATCCTTGTGCTCCTGTGCGAACTGGAGACGTTTTCTCTTGTTAACTGCAGACAGCAAAGGTGTTCGAACAGGCCTTCGGTTGCCATATCCCATCCGATGCAGTATATGGTGAACAGTGCGTGCAGAGATCATTTGAGGGGATCCTTGATTAAGATGGTCTGTAATTTGCTGCACTGTTGCCCTTCTGATGTCTGTTACCAGTCTGGACACTCTCCGTTCCGCCCGAGCAGTCACTAGTCGATGACGACCACACGTTGCACGTAGAGACTCAGTTTTTTGGCTGACAGTCTAGTCTTTAAACACTTTAACAACAGCTGCTCTGGAACATTTCACGAATGCAGTGGTTTCGGTGATACTCATTCCATGGCTCCGAGCTCCTACAATCACCCCATGTTGAAAGTCCGTCAAATCGCATTTTTTACCCATCTCATCACCCAAAAATCACTTCTACTACTGGCGCAAGCACGAAGCTTTCCCTTTTTATACTAGCCTCACCCTCTGGCAGCAACGGCGTGCAGCCATAGCTCATTTGCTTAAAACTGTCAGGTGGTCATAATAAAGTGGCCACTCAGCGTATAATGTAATGAACTATGAAACTGGAAATTAAGTAATTAAATTACATTTTCACAAACAGCATAACTTATCTCCATATGAAATAATGGAAACATTTTAACACTATGGAATGGTTATGATACTAAATTATGCTGATGGGTAGGTTATAAATTCACATGGCTGCAAATTAAAAGATTGGTTTGCTTAAGGAATGACAGAAACAACATCTAGTTACGTGTTATTTATGACACTGATTTCATTCTGAGTGAGTGGAACCAAACCAATATTGCAATTCAAAAATTATTAAAAAAGAACAATGAAAGAAAATAGCTTTTAGTACAGAATGATTTATTATGCCAATTCATTCTTGGAAGGTGATGTCGCACTGACATTGATGTAAAAGAAAAAGTCTTTAATTATGGAATGATTTGTTGTATATTTCATAACAAATGGGTGTAATGTTGACTAAAGAATCACTTTCAGAAGGGAGATTTAATAGTGATGAAAAATAAACTTTGGTTTGTTTACAGAACACATAAGTACCTAAACAATAGCAGCAGCAGCAATATTACATAAGATACATGTTTTGTTCTGCAAGCAGTTGAGTCAAGTTGAATTCAGCACACTTACATGCTGTGCAAGATAATAAATATACAGCAGTTCCTCAAACTTGCATACATCACTTGGACCCCTTTCTCCCTAAGCTGCCACTGAAATTCTATAAGCTATAAGAAATATATTTGTCAAAATCAGATTTCCCTATCCTCCTGAGTAGCAATATCATGAAAAATATAATTTCACAGACAATAAGTAACAAGTTGCATTTCTAAACTTTCAAAATTGCTCCGATTACATAACCACTCACATAAACTAGATTTCAATAATACCACACGCACATACATATCACTCAACTGTTCTCTGAAATTCAGAGATTAGATCCTCTAAGAGAAAGGTAGTCTACAAAATTAAAATTGCAAATGATTCTGTTGACATATGAAATGTCTCCAACAATTTTGGCACAACTCTAGTCTCATGAACATCCATCATACATCTCACAAGGACACTTTGTATGTGACAAAGTTTGTACTGATCTATGGAATCCATTTAACAAATTCTTAAGAATTTTTTGGGAGTTGGCAACAATATCAGAACTTTTTAAACTAAGTTCTTTTTCTCTGAAAATGCATGGTTTCCCATTTCTTAGTCATTTCTTCAGACATCAACAGACAAAAAAATGCAAACCTTTTCATTTTACTAAGTCCAATCACTTCTTTCTGTACCAACAAACAAACAAAAAAAAAACACCCTTCCATTTGCTGAAAGAAATTAAAATTCAGAATCAGGACTTCAACTCTCTTCTGGCCATCTTTTATTACCAGCAAAATCGTTTCCTCTGCAGTGTGAACACAGTAGCATTTTTGAACATTAATTTTGCTTTAAACAAAAGAAAAAAATGCTTGCTCTGCCCCTTAACATATAGCAACAAGTGACTACAAAATGCAAACACACGCATTTTAAGTGAAATTAAAGGGTTCAGATTCCATCACTGAGAGATAAAGAATTGATTTTGAAATTTTATTTTGCTTTAAAAAAAGAGAGGCAAAAATGCTTGCTCTGCTAATTGGTTTTAAAGAAGAGATTGTTACAGGAATAGGAAAACATGCATTTCATTAGAAAGAATTATTGAAAAGTACAAAGTTGCTCATTTACACTATTACCGAAGATATTAGAAACGAGGAACAAGATCATAAAAATATAAAAAAATAAGACCAGAATCAGATAGAGTAATAATAAATGATGAGAATGTTCCATGAATTTCAGAATAACCAGGTAGAGAAATTAAAAAGTGAAAAAAAAGTCAGTGAGATGTTCCTTGATATTCGGAATTCCAAAAAATCATTGAATATTCTGATTCCTGCCAGAACAACAGTATCCGGTGGTTCCAAACGTTTTCACTCAGCAGACAGCATGAAGATATTAAAAAAAATATTGAAAAAAACAAAGAAATGTCACAATATTAAAAACACCTAATAAACAATCCAAAAATGTTAGAAATTTGAAAACATGAAAATAAACTTTACGCAGATGTTGAACAAAATTATTTCACTGAGCCCTTTTAATTCTGTAATATATTCAGTTTCCTATACTCTGTAGCAAACCGATGATTTCCATAGTGACTATGGAGAATCTGTAGCAGTTGGAGTGTCTGGGTCTACCTCGAAGCACTGCCGAGGTTCTTCAGTCATGCCCATTTGTTCACCCCATCAGGTGAGAGAGTGTACGTGAGCACGGAAAAATTTTCAGAGTAGCTTTCAGCAGACAAAGGGAAAGCGCAAATTTAAAGAGAAAAAAAATGGAAAAGTTCACCTCCCACTCACTACATGAGCAATGGAAGACATAAAAAAAGTCTGTAGTACTATAATTTCTAGGAGTCAGCATGAATTTTAAGGACTTTTTCAGCAGTCTGCAAGATATATAAGGAGAGAAAAGCCTATTTAAAGAGTTCTCCGTAATTTCCAGGAGGCATACATACCAAGATATTGCTAATTAACTTTTTCAAACATTCCTGCATCTAGTCCTCCTATGACTTCCTTGGCCCTTCTTTAAACTTTCATTTCAGACCATTTGGGCTGAATAAATTCTTTGTTAGCACTTCATCACTCATTCTTTCAACATCATCAAACCACCTTAAAATATGTCTCCATTCCACTAATAGACATTTTACTTCACATTACATAATTGCAACACATCCCACTCTGCACATGATCAAACACACACCAAGTCTTGCTTCTCGTCTCCCCTTCCCCTAACTAAACATCTCTCTAGTACACACTAACTTGCTCTTATATTAAAAAAACACAGAAAAAGACACGCAATAAATTTGATAAGTTTTGTAGAAGCATGTGTGTACATGTTCTTCATTGTTTTTAACTTCTTGAGCATTATCTCCTCTGCTGCTACCTGTCCCGTTCATCGTATCTAAATTAAAATCGGAAACTTGCATTAAAAACATATTGTACTTTGAATAAACTGTGTGACATTGGCGAAAAGACCCCAACTCACTGGGTTTTGTTCCAGAATCCTTAGGTTGAATAACCAACTGGAACCCTCAGCTGTGGGCTAATCCCCCACACTGATGTACTTACCTGATTAAAAAGACAAAAAGAAATATTAAAAATGACTCAAGTGTGGGATATGGTGGACCTACAACACTTGAGAAGGACGGTCCACCACGGAATCGACCTGGACTTTCTAAACGGCGTATGAGAAAGCGATCTCGGCTGAGTGAATGTAAGATTGGTGTATGGAATACTAGAGGTATAAATGGCAAGATGAGTGAGGTGACTGAGGAGATGAATAAGTATAGACTGGATGTGCTGTGTGTAAGTGAAACTAAAAAGAAGGAAATTGGGGTAGAAGAAGTGAATGGCACGGTGAGTGTGTGGTCTGGAGTATTGGATAATATGAGAGGACAGGCTGGTGTAGGTGTGATTTTAAGTGAAAAGATGAAGAACAACTTGATTCACTATAGTTGCGTAAGTGAGAGAATTCTCTGGATTCGTTTGAAAGTGAAACTTCAGAGAATTGTAATTGTTGTAGTGTATGCTCCTTGTGACTCGGAACCTTCTGATAAGAAAGAAGATTTCTGGAATGAGCTAAAAGCTGTTTTGAGTCAGTTTGGTGCTAAAGAAAAAGTTATAATAGCAGGGGATTTCAATGCTAGAGTAGGTGTGCAGAATGCAATTTCTGACAATGTTCTGGGTAAGTTTAATGATCTTTGTGTGAATGATAATGGTGAAAGATTAATTGAACTCTGCATTGAGAATGATTTGTGTGTATCTAATACATTTTTCAACCACAAGTATATACACACATATACTTGGGAAAATCGTACTCTTGGTCAAAAGAGTGCGATAGATTTTGTTGTTTACGATCAGCGTTTGAAACACTTAGTTGTTGACACCCGTGTGATGAGAGGTGCGGATGTTGGTTCTGATCATTACTTGGTAGTGTCATGAGTGAAACTTAATGTTGGTTGGAGGAAAAGGAATAGGAAGAGACCCAGGTTAGAAAGAATAAAGGTTGATAGGCTCCTTGAAGATCATCAGCGGTATTCTGACTTACTCAGAGAACAACTGAAGGATCTGAAATCTTGTGAGAGGGATGTAGAAAAGAAGTGGGAATGTTTTAAGAACTGTGTTGTTACTGCTGCTAAAGAGGTCTGTGGCACCACAATAGTGGGTAACAATAGAGGTGATGCTTGGTGGAATAGTGAGATTGATGAGGCAGTAAAGAAAAAGAAGGAAGCCTATTTGGGGATGTTGCAAGGAAGAGTCTCTGTGGATGAATATCGCTGTAAGAAGCGTGAAGCTGCTAAGCTGGTTCGCCACAGTAAGGCAAAAGATAGGAAAGAGAAAGTGGAAAGGCATGAACTGGCTTTTGGAAAGATAGAAAAACCTTCTGGAAGTACATGAGACTCAGGAAAAATAGGGGAAACAAAGTTGTAAGTTGTGTGAAGAATGAGATTGGGGAAATGATATGGGAGCCCAATGAGTTAAGTGGCAGATGGGGTGCATACTTCTGTGAGTTATTAGATCAGGAGAGCAAAAATGATTCTCAGACAGATGCAGATGATGTCACAATGAGGGATGAAAGCACAGGAGGGATCTCAAGAGAAGAAGCGTGTAAAGCTCTAAAATCTCTTCAGAATGATAAGGCTCCAAGAGTTGATGGCATAACTGCAGAGATGTTGAAGTATGGTGGTGACTCTATAATTGACTGGTTAACTGAAATTTGCCAGTTGTGCTGGGAGTTAGGAATGGTCCCTCGGGATTGGAAGGATGCTATCATTGTTCCCTTGTATAAGGGAAAAGGTGATCAGACTGAATGCAAGAACTATCGTGGTATTAGCCTACTGAGTGCACCAGGGAAAGTGTTTGGTAAGGTTGTTATTGAAAAAGTACGGGGTCTTACATCAGAGAAAGTGTGGGATGTTCAGGGTGGTTTTATGCCTGGTAAAGGCTGCACTAAACAGATTTTTGCATTACGCATGATGATTGAAAAGTATCTGGCTGTTGGGAAGAAAGTTTTTACTGCCTTCATAGATTTAGAGAAAGCTTAAGACCGAGTCAATAGGACACTTTTGTGGAAGGTATTGAATAAATATGGTGTTACTGGGAATCTACTTAATACAGGGTTCGTACTCTTTTTGGGGGAAAAAATTCAAGGACTTTCCAGGCCTTTTCCAGGCCATATACAAAAAATTCCAGGATGATTACTACGCTTTACAGTATCATGCTCAAATTAGTTTTTAAAAGCAATTTCAGTTTTAAGTAATAAAAATGATGAAAGATGCAAATGGATTAGGGATGATAGGGGGAAGGGAATAGAACTGTCCATAATTAGCATGTTGTCGTTGCGCTAGGCGCTTAAGCACTGCTGAATTCAGTCAGACCCCCAATGGTCAAATGATTGAAATGTGCTGATGTTCATGGAATGAAATGGTTGATCAGCTATGATAACCGCATAAAAGTTTGAAGGGGGCGATTTCTTTTTTACGTTATGCAACATTCTACATTACTCCAGTATTTATCTTGTCATCATCAACAATAGCAATGTAACTACCACTTACGATCGCGGATATCGGCCAACTGAAAATCTGCCATACAACTAAGGGATACAACACACAGGTATCATGTTACAGTGTATTGTAATTGAAAAAAAAAAAAAAAAAGATTTCAGAAATTAAAATCGAAAAAAAAACTTTCAGAAATTAATATCATCAAGTCATGGTGTTTCAAAAATCCGCTTTCCTTTATAATGTTTAAAAACATGTAATGTTTTTTCTTTTTTACCTGTCGTGTATAATAAAATGGGTTGATTTTTTTATGGAATCAGACGTCCATATGTCCAATTGTCTTCGTCTGAGTTCACACGTTAGCTACTGTGTACAAGTAGACATATTTTTTCAGCTCAAAAATATGTAGTTTTGTATGTATTCACAGTATAACTCATTCCGTATTCCCACAGAACAAAATTCAGCAGATACAAATGAAGAACATCAAGACCCACCCAACACCATGTTTCCGATTGTCTGCTGTTTATATTCAAGAAATGCGAATATGGATCAATGGTGAATGCAGCAACTATGGTTTTTATTTATTACCAAGAAAAAAAAAGGAGCCTGAAAGCTGTAAAGCTGAAACGGATATTTCTCCCCCTCCCGAAAACATTCCGATTAAGTTCAAACAGCAGGAGCACGCGTCCACGCACACTCAACCTCTGGAATGTCCTGATGGAACGGCTTCTTTTCATTTGGCACATCGCCATAAATCACCACCTGCAGCTCACTGAAGTGTCTTCCTCCTTCACCCTAACTATAGGAGAAAACGCAAAAAAAAAAAAAAATGCTGCCCAATTTTCGACAAAATGACCAAATTTACGTCATAACTTTGCAATTTACTAAAATACGTTTATCTGCTGAATTTCGCCTAAATCCATTGAAAACTTTTTAATTAGATTTTTTTATTAAAACAGTAACTCAGATATCTGAATAAAAATGTATGTTTGTAATTAAAATAGAGTCCATATCATCACAGAAACAAAATTTAAGGATCACTCTGTTTAAATAAACCATGGCATCTAAAAAAAATAATTTGCTTGCTTTTCCCGTAATTTATAATTGCCGTTTCTTTTTTTGAATCCGATTTTGCAACGGAAGATTTTTTTTTTTTTTTTTTGCATCTGCTAAAGTTTCAAACGGAATTCGGCGAAATTTGCACTAGAACTTTATTGTGATGTATTTTAACCACTGTAAAAATTTTACTGTTATTTTCAAAATTCCGGAAAATGGATTTCTGAAAATATCTCTTAGTCCCTTTTGAGCCGTGGAAGTGATAAACAGGTGTTTGCTTTCTTCCCAACCAAGGGCTTCGGATCAGCGCTCCCAGCTGTCAATCAACCGTTGCTATGGTAACACCCTTTCTGCTCAAGGCTCACTGTCTAAAGAGGCACACATAATAAAAATTTCCAATGCTAACTTTTTAAGTTTTAAACCGATTCAAATGGAATTTTGGGAGTGAGCTTCTGTAATCCAATTATAGTAAATGTAAAAATTTCAGCCACTTTTGTGAAAAATTCGCAAAGACAGTTTTCTTATTTTTTATCATAAGTAGCCGAAGTCTCTTGAGGGGTGGGCCGGAAGCAAGCGTCTTAATGCAATAAACAAGGAGCAGATGAATGTGTTGTTCAGGCATACTCTTCACTGGTGGATGCCAGCTGACTTGGTAAACACGCGACCCCCTTGCAAATGCTAAATGTCTCTTCTTTCCCCTTCTGTTGTTCTCAGTAGTTGTCGGACGGACATCAAGCTCAGGGCTAGAGAATGCATCAAGCTCCCCTTCCCTAACAGACCTGCTAGTAATCATCCAATTTTATTGCACTGGAAGTAGTGCCCCCCCCCAGCCAAATTAGGATTTGGGCACATCCGAAACACCACTGTAGCCGGCGGTTTCTTTGAGAACAGAGGAGAGGAACTTAAAAAAATTAAGGGGTAACAGTCAGTAACACGATTTCCTAAAAGGGCATTTTTTTTAAGCACTAATTTCAAATTTCAAGGCTTTTCAAGACAGCATTAAAAAAATACCGTTTTTCCAGGATATTCCAGGCCTTGAAAACGTAATCATGATTTTCCAGGACTTTCCAGGTTTTCAAGCACGCGTGCGCACCCTGTTAATAGTGTAAAAGCCATGTATGCTGGTAGTAGAGCTTTTGTACGAGTGAATGGTGTTTTATCAAAATGGTTTTCTATTGGTGCAGGAGTTAGACAAGGTTGTGTAATGCCACCTTGGCTGTTTAATATATTTATGGACGCATGCATGCGTGAGGCCAAAATAGATAATAGCGGCTTATGTCTTGGTGATATCCGTGTGTGCAGATTGCTGTATGCTGATGACACTGTCCTGTTGGCAGAGAGCAAAAGTGAGTTGCAGAGTATGTTGACTCGGATGCACGAAGTTTGCATAAAATTCAAACTGAGTATAAATAAGGGAAAAACTAAAGTTATGGTGTTTGAGAGAGGAATGGGTAGCACTGAATGTAATGTAAGTATAAATGGCACTGTGATTGACCAGGTGAGTGAGTTTGTGTATTTAGGAAGCATGTTTGACAGAGAGAACAAGTTGGATGGTGAAATCAGTAGGAGAGTGAATTCTTCTTTGAAAGTCATAGCTGCTCTGGGAGGTTTTCACAGGAATGATGGGTTCTCTAGAGAGTACCGCATGGCTGTGTATGAAACAGTAATTGTTCCTACTCTGATGTATGGCACTTAAACCTGGGTACTGTAGAAGATACATAGGAGTCGTTTGTGTGCTGGAGAAATGTGTTACTTACGTGGGGTTTGTGGCAAGACACGATCTGATTGTGTGAGGAATGCAGATGTATTGCAGTTGTGTGATGTAAAGCAAAATGTTGTTAGCAAGGTGGAGACCAATATGCTTCAGTGGTTTGGCCATGTTGAAAGAATGAGTGATGAAATGCTTACTAAGAAAATATTTTCAGCCCAAGTGGCAGGAAGGAAAGGCAGGGGAAGGCCAAGGAAGACATGGGTGGATCAGATTCAGGAGTGTCTGCATGAGAAAAAGATTATGAGTATGAAGTATAAAAGATCTTGTGTATGGCGTGTAATGGATATCAGTGAAGCACGAGTTGTATGTCAAGATCGCTGCAAATGGCGAAGTTTGATACGACAACAATAAGTAAAAATATCTGGAAGTTTGTATTTCTTTTTTGGAGCTAACCTCTGAATCTCAGAGAACAGCTTAGTGATATGTATGTATGTATGTATGTATGTATGTATGTATGTATGAGTATAATTTTCATTCCTAAACTTCTTCCTTTGAGAACCTTGTCAGTGTAAGATATGTTTTTAATGAACTTTGCCACATTTTAACTGGTGTACCTCATTTTTCTTCACTTTGTGCCATAGCCATTCACTGTTTTTTATTTGCGTCCTTGACTTAAAACTATCAGTCCAGATAAGATTCATTGAATCAACTGCATCTTGACCGAATTTTAAATTCAACCGCATCTTGACAACTTTTAATTTAACTGCATCTTGACCGACCATCTTCCATAGCGTCTGTCAGCCAACATGGAAGAAGAAAAAAATATTAAATGGATAACGAACGGCATTGAGACAGATAAACACATATTTTTGTACAGTTTATTCAAAGTACAATGTTTTTAATGCAAGTTTCCCATTTTAATTTAGATATGACGAACGGAACAGATAGCAGCAGAGGAGATAATGCGCAAAACATTAAACACAATGAAGAACATGTACACACATGCTTCTACGAAACTTATCTCTCTAGTATGTAAAAAAACTACTATATCATTTCCGTAACATCCAAGTTTCAGTGTGATACATCAAGGAGAAACACTGTTACACTTTCGTACACTGCCATTCTAGATCTTCCCAACAACCTAACACACTTGTAATATCTACCTAAAGTAGCTATGCCTTTCAAAGCTAATCATCAATATGATGTCCTCGTAGCATAACCAGCTCAACATGGCACTGAAGTGAAAGCGAGAACTGCCTAGAATAGTGACAAGATGCAAGGAAATTCACCATCTTCTAATTTTATCATTCATCTTTTAATTTCACCTTCTAATCTATTTCTCCATCAAATATGTCTGCTGCACAAATCGCTTATCTGATCTAACTTTGTATCATTTACATGGATTTTGCATTCAACAGTAACAACTCCCTTACTCAAAAACCAAAACCTTGATTTCTACCTCCATACATCATTTTGCAATTTACCATAAAGAAAGCTGTTTACTGGATGCATCCTTTCCTGTTTTTACTCATGGATCAGATATGTGAATCTGAACTAAAAAAGTCATACAAAGACTGCAAACAACTCAAAGAGGCATGGGGAGGTGCGTACTTGGTGTAACCAAGTAAGACAGGAAAAGGAACTCGTGGATCAGGAAAGTGACGAGTTTATGACATCATGACCAAAGTAAAGACCCTTAAGTGGCTATGGGCTGGATATATTGCTAGGAGAACTGACCTCCATTGGACAACTGAAATACTAGACTGGATACAAAGGGATGGGAGGGGTGGGGGTGGGGGGTAAACCCAGCAGAAGACCATGTGGTAGATGGGTGGATGAAATTCAAAGTCATGCCAGAGTGACATGGAGGAGACTGACTCAAGACAGAAAGTTGTGGAACAGACTTCATCAAACAGTGGCATGAGGATGATGATGCTTCACTTGTATTTCATAACACATATTTCACTCAGTCAACAAACTCTGAAGTTCATTTTTCCTCTCAAACAGCAGGGCTCTATCAAAAGCATGATAACCAAACACACATACACACACATGCAGTACTTCTCAAGACATGAACCAATACCTTTTATTTAGACAAGTATACACAAATATACTGAAAACTCATCTACTAATGCCTGCACCAATGAAAACAAATATAATATACCATTTATTTGCAGGCATGCTCGGCTGCCAACAAATATAGCTTTTACAAACTCTAGTCAATCACACCTTATAGCTTATACTATAAATTTTCCAAAATGTTCCACAGAAGTGCCCTGTTTACTCTATCAAAAGCTTTCTCCAAATCCTCAAATGTAGCAAAAACTTTGTTACTGACAGAGATATTTTCAATTATATGTAATGAAAAAGTTGGTTAGTGCAGCCCACACCAGGCATAAAACCACTCTGCATCACACTTCCTGTGATGTCAAGTCTCATACTTTGCCAAAAATGATCTTTCCAAACACTTTCCATGACACACTCAGCTCATCAGGCTGATGCCACAATAGCTCTTACATTCAGTCTGTGATTATCTCTTCTCTCATACAAAGGAACAATACTAATACCCCTCCAATTCTAAGGGAACAACTCTTAACTCCCAACACACTTTGCAAAATTTCCAGGTAACCAATCACTAACTATCACCACCAATATTTCAACAACTAAGCTATTATGCCACTTACTCCACAAAACATTTGGCACTGAATTCATAGCTTTACAAATCTCTTGACATCTCTGCCACTCTCTCTCTCTCTCTCTCTCTCTCTCTCTCTCTCTCTCTCTCTCTCTCTCTCTGTGTGTGTGTGTGGCATCATCTGCTTTTCTCTCTCTCTACTCAAAAATCATCTTTACTTAGTAACCCACAAAAATATTCATGACAACTCATTAGGCTCTCATACCACCTCCCCTAACCTTTTCTTCAAAACTTTACTTCTCTCATTTTTTCTTCATCGCATGTGCTTATAAAATAATTTCCAGCATATGAAGCCCCTGGGTGTCAGATAAACTCACAGCTGACTGTTCCAGTTGGTCATTTCCACCTACAGAATCTGCAACAAAACCCAATAAAGTCAGTATTTCCCTTGATGTTATGGATATAAATGTATTGGCAATGAGCTTACCTGCTCATTGCCAATGCATTTTATATCCTTTATCTGCACTTCTTCCTTATCTTCTGAAGTCACAAATAAGGCAGAGAAAAATTGCTAATAGTAATGTATAATCGTTAATGCTTTTTAAGCAGTTTGATTATGGCTATTTCGAAGTTCCTGGTTCCAAAAAATGTCACATTCAGGCATATCTTTGGCACTGAAAAAAAACAGACATTCTCATCCACTTTCTCAATGTTATCTTAAGCTTCACTGGCAAAAATGAGATAAGCTAGTAAATACCTCAACAGTACATACTGAAGCTTCATTTTATCAAACAATAGGAAACAAATAAGAAAACACTGATTCTGTTTTCTTATTTTACAAAGTGTTGTTTAACAAACAGTAATGCATCTATTTTTTTATTTATAAAAATAAGATGGCATGTCTGTCTGTCTGCTGCCTACTGAACATATTTTATGGTTGGCACAAATTTGCAGAAGCACCTGTACATGTGCACCTCTGAGCTCTTTCTTTTAAATTTATGAAGTTTTAATTTTCACGTGATCTCTGTAGGAACACTGAATTAAATGCTACTAATAGATGGCAGCACATGCATTACTGTTTGATGTTGTTCTGATGGCTCTAGCTTGGTAACTTGGCATATTTGAGTAAGGGTTTTGTAAGATCTAATTTTTAGTATGGTGTCTTCTTCAGGGATGGGGGCATTGTTAGATGAAGAATTAAAGTGTAAAAGGAGTTTTTTTTTTTTTTTTTGCCTGTAATCACTCCAGCATGGGGTCTGCATACAGTGAGTTGTAGGCCTATTCAGAGATATTTTTTTCTATTTGAAGCATTGTGCATTTTACTGCAAATATCTTTAAATCTGCATATGAAGCCCATGGGTGTCAGATAAATGTGTCTGAAAAAGCCATAGGAAGAAATTACAGTTAAATGTTTAATTAAAAATTAAATTTTTAGGAAAGGACCAGACAAATCTGAGCCTTATTTGCTGGATCATAATTACTCAGTGTTTGTATCAGTTCAAACAGAGCATGATATAACTTGTTGCAGTATTTTAAAAACTTAACCACTTGAGAAAAAGCAACAATAAGCCCACACCAGAAAAAGTAACAATATGCCCACACCAGAATAAGTAACTACATGTTCAGGAAAAGAGAAAAGTTCTTACCTAAACATAAAGCTCTACAAGTCCAAATCAGCAACATTTCAGTAACAATGCTAACTTCATTTATATAGAGAAATTACCTGACTGTTCTGAGGAAACTCCCTGGAAACAGAATGATGACTTTCAAAAAACTTTTTCTGTACAACATTCAGCAAACTTTGTGATAAAGTTAATTAAAAGAACTAATGTAAAGACAAATATGAAAGAAGTTAAATGCCAAAGTGAGTGTTTAAAAAGCCTTGGTTATCACTTAATGCATGCAGTTCACAGAAGTAAGTAATCATAGATGAAATTGCCAAAAGCAGTTGTTAGTCAAGACATGCAATTTACTACTATGAATGTTTTATTTATTTATTTATTTTACTACTTTTAAATTCAGCAGAAAGTCCAAATAGAAAGTAAAATGCGGATCTGTTAGTCGGGACTTATCCTTCCCCCCCCCTTTAAATTAGAAACCACCTTTTGCCAGATGTGCTTTCTTATTCCTTGAAATCTAACCTGTCACAAGCTAGACACATGCAGGCTGTATTCAACTTGATTGGCAGTATAGAGGTGATAGCATTGGAAATTACATATCCAGATCAATAGCAACCACTGTCTTAGGATTAAAAAAATGTGATGAGGCTTTCAGGGCTTGTACATCTTAAACACACACGCACCAAAAAAGGGGAGGGGGTCTTCACAACTTTTCAACTACCCCCACTCCCCAGGATTTCATCCAATATACTATTTTAGGCTTTGAAAATTGCACAGCACATTGAATACAGAATGCATGGGACATTTCATATACTGTTCATAACCTGATATACAGTAGATTACAGTTAATCGGGACACATTGGGGCTAGAACACTTCGACCCAATTAAGTGGCTGCCCCAATTATGTAAAGCTTTATCCCAAAAAGATAATTTGGGATGTTCAAGAATTGTCCCAAATAAACGGCTGCCCAAATTAACTGGAATCTACTGTATTTAAAATGATTTCAAATTGGCAAATGTAGGAAAGATCTAAAATAAGCACAATAAATCAAACATTTAGTATTTGTAAAGTCTTCAACAACTTGAAGCTTTCTTTTAAGTTCTTGTTCAGTGTTTATGATATCATTGAAATCAGTGAAGAGCTGATGGATCTTCATAAAAATGTGGCATATGGTCAAAGTACGATTTCAGATGTGTCAAGGGCAAATTTGCTTGGATTCATGAGTTTTAGCAGTGGGATTGAAGATGACAAACATTAATAACTTGTGCCTACCTCCATTACTTGTATATCAAGTATTCCACACAATGGTAGATTTACACTCATTTCGTATCTCATTCCGTCTTCTTCTGTGATGCTGCGCTGTTTCCTTTTCTACTTTTCCCTTTTTCTTTCTTTTGAGGAAATATAGAATTTTGTTACTTTTTTATTGCTGACTTGAGATTGGTCATGACGATAAAAAATGACAACAGATTCATATGATAGGCAAGCATCAAGTTCTCACAAGAAATCAGCATTACAGGAGAAGACAATTCAAAAGCGAAACAAGTGTTCATCGACCTCCCTGTAGGATATCAGCAACACAAGTAATGAAGTATGTTATCTTGCATTGTAATCAAAACAATTATTCAAATCTTAAGTGAAATGTTTCAGTTCTTCAAGCATTCATGTTCAGTCTTGCTTTGTTTCCTTAGAAGTTTACCTTATAATTTGATTTGATCCCAGATCCATATTCCTAATTTCATCATGATTCTCAGGCCTCCTAATAACCCAGTTACAATAATTTTTCAATGGTTAAACACAGTAAGAACTGCTCTTTCAAAAAACCTGCACAGGAGAGTTAATACTAAAGTAAGACATTCACTTGTAATCAATGGCAATAAAAAAATCAATGTGTGCAAACAATGAACATAATCAATTGGCATCTTTGATATATGGATGCTCCAACCAATTCATTTTACAATAAAGTATCGGTGAGGAATCGTGACAAAAATAAAAAAATAACAATGAATAGGCCTACACACTTCAAGCTAACTCCGTTATGCAAACCTACACAAACTGGTGCCAAAAACACAATGGCGACAAAAAAAATTTCTTCAAAGATACCCACCACAAAACCAATTTGTGAGCATAAGCATGACACCCCCAGTTGCCTGTTGGACTTTCATTTTACGCTTAGCAAGGCTCAAGATATGTAGTACAGTTTCTTCCTTGAAACCAGTAGTTTTAAATCAGAGATGGGCTACTATTCTTTTATAGCTTAGAAGGGGATATAGAGTTCCTTAAACAAAGAAAAAAAAATATCTTCACTACCATCTCATCTCTGCTTAGATTCTCTCTTCAATGCAGCAGCTCAGCTATGTACACCATGCAGATGTTATCACACTTTGTGGAACAAACACAACAGGACACTGTCTCCAGAACAACAGAGCAATCGGTACCACACAACACAGTAACAGTGGTGCACCTGAATACAAATTCTAGGACAGAAGTCTCACAAATGCAATTATTATTATTATTATTATCACACCACTTTATGCAAATTCACATGCTTAAAAAGATAGGCATCATTTCTTTGTAGCCAATGTGTGAAGGAATACCAAGACCGTTATGTTATACAGCTATGTTTCACACAAGCAAATCTATGTGAATATCAATGATATCCAGCACTTAACAAGCTTCATCCAACGAGGCTGGGGTACTGAAGTGGAACAACAATGGTGGGATCCGCTCTAGGGGAGGTTGCCAGACGTTGTTGCAACTCTAGCAGCACACTGCTACTACCATTCAACTGACAATTGTTCTGGTGTGCAGAAACATATGTAATGAAAGAGATGCCATCATCTACATCCCAGTACTTCAAACAGATGGAAGGAAATGAGATCACAAGCAGCTCAACCAGAGCTACAAAAAGTGAAAAGACACAGTCCCTCTCTTTTTCTTTACTACTGACCAGGCAGTAGTCAGAAAAGCCTTTAAAGATTGCATGTGACCATAATCAGCAGAAGAAGTGACATGTTTTATTCCAAACAGTAAAATCCTGGATGATTTCAGGATCTTTCTCACATGTGCGAGCCAACACTACAATAACCACGACTTTTGGTTTCAAAAATATGAGGCTAGATTAATTGTATGCCTTTATTCCCGATTGACTTTTAAACAACAGTTATGCATTGTAAAAATAAATACTTTTAATCATGTTTCAAATATTTCAAAGTTCAGTGGAACTTCCATTTGTTTCGTTATCATGTTGTCACTTGCAAAATTTCAAAAATTTTATTGATTTATTTTGCGCAACAGTTTTTTTTTTTTTTGCTATTGTTTTTTTTTTTGTGTGCTATTGTTTTTTTTTCTCCCTTCCCCTTGCTTTTGCATCAGAAAAACAGCATTAGTATAAAAAAAAGTTACTACTTTGGTTTAAATAAAACTTTTAAATAATGAAATTTATACTACTGCACATGATGGTAAAATTAGAAGTGACCTACATATATGCTGAGATGGCAATTTATTAGGTACACCGACCTGCCTGTAGTAGCATGTTGCACTGCCCATGGCCTGCAGAACAGGCGGATTTGAATGTAACCTAGAATTTTTCGCTGGAGGATTGTGTAGAATGCTACTCTAATTAATGATGACACAATGATAAGTTCAAATTTGTCAGGGCATGAAACACAGCAGAAGCTGGAAGTGTCATGCAGGAATGTTTTACCATGAAGAAATAATTGAGTCATGTCATCATCATCATATCACTAAGCTATTCTCTGAGATTCAGAGGTTAGCTCCACAAAGAAATACAAACTACCAGATAACTTTTACTTATTGTTGCCATATCAAACTTCTCAATTTATAGCGATCTTGACATACAACTCAGGCTTCACTGACATCCATCACACGCCATACACAAGATCTTCTATACTTCATACTCATAATTTTTTTCGCATGCAGACACTCCTGAATCTGATCCTCCCATGACTCCCTTGAAGGGTTTGTCTCCTCGAGGCGCTCAGTGGTAACAATGGCACACACAACAGCAACTAGGGCCTCTGTGAATCTTGGAGAGGTGCCAGCTAGTTCTGTGTGACATTGACGAAAAGACCCCAACTCACTGGGTTTTGTTCCAGAATCCTTAGGTTAAATGACCAACTGGATCCATCAGCTGTGGGCTAATCCCCCACACTGATGTACTTACCTGATTAAAAAGACAAAAAGAAATATTAAAAATGGCTCAAGTGTGGGATATGGTGGACCTACCACACTTGATAAGGATGGTCCACCACGGAATTGACCTGGACTTACAAAATGTCGGATGAGAAAGAGATCTTGGCCGAGTGAATGTAAGATTGGTGTATGGAATACTAGAGGTATAAATGGCAAGATGAATGAGGTGATTGAGGAGATGAATAAGTACAGATTGGATGTGCTGTGTGTAAGTGAAACCAAAAGAAGGAAATTGGGGTAGAAGAAGTGAATGGCATGATGAGTGTGTGGTCTGGAGTATTGGATAATGTGAGAGGACAGGCTGGTGTAGGTGTGATTTTAAGTGAAAAGATGAAAAACAACTTGATTCACTATAGTTGTGTAAGTGAAAGAATTCTTTGGATTTGTTTGAAAGTGAAACTTCAGAGAATTGTAATTGTTGTGACTCGGAACCTTCTGATGATCCTTGTGACTCGGAACCTTCTGATGAGAAGGAAGATTTCTGGAATGCGCTAAAAGCTGTTTTAAGCCAGTTTGGTGCTAAAGAAAAAGTTATAATAGCAGGGGATTTCAATGTTAAATAAAGTAGGTGTGAAGAATGCAATTTCTGACAATGTTCTGGGTAAGTTTAATGATCCTTGTGTGAATGATAACGGTGAAAGATTAATTGAACTCTGCATTGAGAATGGTTTGTGTGTATCTAATACATTTTTCCACCACAAGTATATCCACAAATATACTTGGGAAAATCGTATTCTTGGACAAAAGAGTGCGATAGATTTTGTTGTCTATGATCAGTGTCTGAAACACTTAGTTGTTGACACCCGTGTGATGAGAGGTGCGGATGTTGGTTCTGATCATTACTTAGTAGTGTCGCGAGTGAAACTGAATGTTGGTTGGAGGAAAAGGAATAGGAAAAGGCCCTGGATAGAAAGAATAAAAGTTGAAAGGCTCCTTGAAGATCACCAGCGTTATTCTGACTTTCTCAGAGAACAGCTGAAGTCTTGTGAGAGGGATGTAGAAAAGAAGTGGGAATGTTTTAAGAACTGTGTTGTCACTGCTGCTAAAGAGGTCTGAGGCACCACAATAGTGGGCAACAATAGAGGTGATGCTTGGTGGAATAGTGAAATTGAAGAGGCTGTAAAGAGAAAGAAGGAAGCCTGTTTGGGGATGTTGCAAGGTAGAGTTTCTGTGGATGAATATTGCGGTAAGAAGCGTGAAGCAGCTAAGCTGGTTTGCCAGAGTAAGGCAAATGATAGGAAGGAGAAGGTGGAAAGGAATGAACTGGCTTTTTGGAAAGATAGGAAGTCTTTCTGGAAGTACACGAGACTCGGGAAAAATAGGGGAAACAAAGTTGTAAGTTGTGTGAAGAATAAGATTGGGGAAATGATATGAGAGCCCAATGAGTTAAGTGAAAGATGGGGTGCATACTTCTGTGAGTTATTAGATCAGGAAAACAAAGATGATTCTGAGACAGACGCAGATGATGTCACAGTGAGGGATGGAAGCACAGGAGGGATCTCAAGATAAGAAGTGTGTAAAGCTCTAAAATCTCTTCAGAATGGTAAAGCTCCGAGAGTTGATGGCATAACTGCTGAGATGTTGAAATATGGTGGTGACTCTGTAATTGACTGGTTAACTGAAATT
This sequence comes from Macrothele yani, assembly GCA_039090855.1. Lineage (NCBI taxonomy): Eukaryota > Metazoa > Arthropoda > Arachnida > Araneae > Macrothelidae > Macrothele > Macrothele yani. The sequence continues at coordinate 138,736,239 of CM077002.1, forward strand.
TGCCAGTTGTGCTAGGAGTTAGGAATGGTCCCTTGGGATTGGAAGGATGCTATTATTGTTCCTTTGTATAAAGTAAAAAGTGTTCAGACTGAATGCACAACCTATCGTGGTATTAGCCTACTAAGTGTGCCAGGGAAAGTGTTTGGTAAGGTTGTTATTGAAAAAGTACGGGTCTTACATCAGAGAAAGTGTGGGATGTCCAGAGTGGTTTTATGCCTGGTAAAGACTGAACTAACCAAATTTTTGCATTACACATGATGAATGAAAAGTATCTGGCTGTTGGTAAGAAAGGTTTTGCTGCCTTCATAGATTTAGAGAAAGCTTACGACCGAGTAAATAGGACACTTTTGTGGAAGGTATTGAATGAATATGGTGTTACTGGGAATCTACTTAATAGTGTAAAAGCCATGTATGCTGGTAGTAGAGCTTGTGTACGAGTGAATGGTGTTTTATCAAAATGGTTTTCTGTTGGTGCAGGAGTCAGACAAGGCTGTGTAATGTCACCATGGCTGTTTAATATATTTATGGATGTGTGCATGCATGATGCCAAAATAGATAATAGTGGTTTATGTCTTGGTGATATCCGTGTGCTCATGACATTGTCCTGTTGGCAGAGAGCAAAAGTAATTTGCAGAGTTTGTTATCCCGGATGTACGAAGTTTGCATGAAATTCAAACTGAGTATAAATAAGGGAAAACCCAAAGTTATGGTTTTTGAGTGAGGAACTGTTAGTACTGAATGCAGGGTAAGTCTAAATGGCATAATCATTGACAAGGTCAATGAGTTTGTGTATTTAGGAAGCATGTTTGATAGAGAACAACTTGGATGGTGAAATTAGCAGGCAAGTGAATTCTTCATTGAAAGTCATAGCTGCTTTGGGTGGTTTTTTCACAGGAATGATGGGTTCTCAAAACAGTCCCATATGGCTGTGTATGAAAGTGTAATTGTTCCTATTATGATGTATGGCAATGAAACATGGGTACTACAGAAGAAACATAGAAGTTGTTTGTGTGCTGGAGAAATGCGTTACTTATGGGGGGTTTGTGGCAAGACACATTCTGATCATGTGAGGAATGAAGATGCGTTGCAGTTGTGTAAAGTGAAGTGAAATGCTGTTAGCAAGGTAGAGATTAATATGCTTCGGTGATTTGGCCATGTTGAAAGAATGAGTGACGAGATGCTTACTAAGAAAATCTTTTTAGCCCAAGTGGCACGAAGGAAAGGCAGAGGAAGGCCAAGGAAGGCATGGATGGATCAGATTCAGGAGTGTCTGCATGAGAAAAAGATTATGAGAAAAAGATTATGAGTATGAAGTATAAAAGATCTTGTGTACGGCGTATAATGGATATCAGTGAAGTCCGAGTTAAACGTCAAGATCGCTGTAAATGGAGAAGTTTGATACGACAACAGTAAGTAAAAATATCTGGTAGTTTGTATTTCTTTTTGGAGCTAACCTCTGAATCTCAGAGAACAGCTTAGTAATATGTATGTATGTATGTACTAAGCAGCATGCCTGGCACCAAATATCATGCCACATTCAAAGTAACTCAGATCATTCATTTTGTTTATTCCAACCCTCATTCAAACGCTAACTGATACTCAATGAGCTGGTCCACCTTATTTATGCTACATACCAGACTCGCGTGCCATCTTACATGTTGGAGCGAGCATCTACTAATTTATGCTACATACTATCTTACTTATTTATGCTACATACCAGACTCACGTGCCATCTTACATGTTGTAGCAAGCATCTATTAATTTATGCTACATACTATCTTACTTATTTATGCTACATACCAGATTCATGTGCCATCTTACATGTTGCAGCAAGCATCTACTAATTTATGCTACATACTATCTTATTTATGCTACATACCAGGCTCACATGCCATCTTACATGTTGGAGCGAGCCACTTATGTGATGATAAATGTACCTAATAAACTGGCATCTCAGTGTATACCATGTCATTAAGACTTTTCAGTGAATATGGTAATTGCCAAGAAAAAATCAAGAGGATGCATCATGAATGACTTTTTTTCTCATAAACTAGATTATAAATATCAAAATCATTGTGGTTATACCCACAAACTACAATGATTTTCTTGTACACGGATACTTGAATAAACTTGACCAGCACCCATTTTACAAATAAAATTCACAACTTGACTACTGGTATATGCATCAAAAATGCCTATGCCTGTACCAAAATTATGTAAAAACTGTGAAGATTTTCACATGTAAACTGAGAAAAATAAGATACAACACTGAAATGAGGCTTGCATAATTAATTGGACAGGTCAGATGAACATTTGTAAAATGAAGATTATAAGCAGTGGGTCTCAGTACATCTTTTTATAAATAGCAAGTTGATACACATTTCAGCAGCTGAACAATCACTGGGGCATAATGATGGCTTTAAAGTATATATGGTAGGTATGTTTTAAATTCTGTAACTACATAAACAATACATGTGTATGTGATATTCTATAGTTATAGTTTCAGAAGAATTCAAATTCTAAAGGGGGGCTTACCGAGTAAAACTTTTGAATGCCGCAGAATGTGGGTTGATGCACAGTGGCATTCTGTACAAGCCTTTATAACGCTCATAAATGAACTGATAGAGTCGATCTGAAACACAAATCATAATACAGTTTTAAAAAAATCAAAATTACGAAAATTTTATTTCTCAAATGGTTAGGTAAATTGAAAATGCAACATGTATTTTACAACAAAAATAATGTTAGCCAGAAAAAGTTTTTTCTTTTTTCATTTAAGGTCAAATGATAGATTTCAACCTTTAATTCATTTTACACACATCTACCTACTTTATATTACATACCAAATACAATAGCATTTCAAGAGCTGTAATATGAAACCAAAATTTACTTTCAAAGTCAATTTTTAAGGAAGCTATACTATTTATACTATTTTTGTGTGTGGTCAAAATGTAAAAAATGAAACCAAAATTTACTTTTGGAGTGACTTCTTAAGGAAGCTATACAATATTTTTTGTGTGGTCAAAATGAAAAAAAAATTTGTTTTTCTTAGGCAGCTCACTTTGAACCATAAAGTGCACTTAGCTAAAATTTGGTACATTTGCATTTCTCATGCAAGCCAAACTAGTTTGTCATTTTCTTTTTTTCGAAGTTTGAATTGGAGTGAGGAAAATTTCTCCTTTATTTTTATTTATTTATTTTGGATGACTTCTACGTGGAATAATCCACTGTCATATGTTATCCTGATTATTACAGCCTTTATTATTTCCCAAATCTGCTATGACCAGGTTTCCACAGATGTAACATGGTGTCATGATATCCCAATTCAAGTGGGCAAGCAAGAAATCCTTGGTGAAACCAACTGTTCCATCATCTCAGCTCGACACTGATGCACTTGACTTATTACAAAACTGTTTAATTATATGGACTGATTGAATGAAACAGGTATAATGTTTATTCTGTTTCAGCTCAGAAATATATGCTTTCCTACCTACACATCAATATCATAGAAGACAATCTTTCCTATACACTCATGAGCCATCAACATGACTACCTACCTGTGTGTTGTGCAGCCCTCTGCAATAGTAACCTCTTGCATCTGATGTGGCTTCAATTCAGCTAGATTGTGGAAGGTGTCATGTATTCTGCACCAGATGGGCAGAGTGATGTCATCGTGTTTGGAGACAAGCAAGGCACCGAAGTGGATCTGTGAATGTTGCATTTCACTGTATCTCACAAGTGCTCAGTGGAGAATTTGGCAGCCAAGGGAGCACAGAAAATGCTTGGATATTATCCTGAAACCATTCCTGAACAATGTGGGCCTTGTGACACAGGGCCGCTGTTTTGCTAAAAGAGTCCAGTGCCATTTGGACACACAGTTATGATGAAGAGCAATACTTGGTTTCAAATAATGCCTACGCAGAATCTGGCCACAAGAAAGTGTGTTTAGCAGAAATGTGGCAGAAGACTCAGTGATGTGCACGAGGACAATCCCCATACCATGATACCATCATCTCACCATCCTTCTTTCACCCAACTATGCAGTCTTAATTGCAGCTGTCCCATCCTCTTGAATTCAATATGGACCTGCTCATTGGCATGTTGGTGTCAGAACTATGGGACTCCTTTCCAGTCATCCAATGTCTAGACATGGTGCTTTTGTACAGACTGGAGGCAAAGCTGTTAATGGTTGTTTATTAAGATAAGCACACATGCTGGTAGTTGACTCCTTAAGTCCATCTGTAAGGGCATCCACTGGATTGTGTGCTTGGAAATGTTTTTCTTTGTGTCTTGGTAGCTCTCTGTTGTTAATTCAGGGAACATGGTTCGCCTGCAGTCCTGAACAGCATGTACCAACTGGCATTCACCTCAACTGTCAACAAATAGTGGTCTCCCATTTCCAGCATGTTGGGTGATTGTGTGTCCTTGTTTGGACAATTTTCACTATGGCAGTCCTGGAACTGTCAACAACGTTGGTGGCTGCTTTCCTAGCACTAATAATCATTCCTGGTTCAATCTCCAACAAGTCCCCTTTCTCCCATTGCATGGGCTACACACTGGTGAACCAAGGCAACCTGCCTGTGCCACCTCTATATATTCCACTCTAGTCTGAGGTGTCAGTGCTACCTGCAGTGAGGCACATCCACTAATGGAGACACAAAGTGGTTACAATGATCTGGCCCATGAGAGTATGCTAATGTTCTTCCAGGAGCATTTAAAATTCAAGGAAGAGGAATATAAGACTCCAGGTATTGTGGGAAAATAATGTTCACAAGCAGAAAGAGTGCTTTTAAGTTTTTTTAAGGCAACCTTGAACACACACACACAGAAGTTTTACATATTTTATTAACATAAATCTTGTATTTATCATGGGCCTTGAAGGTATTCCCACTTTCAAATGTTTGATGCAGTTCACTCTTGCACAGTACTGTTTTCTAAGCTGTGCAGAAATATAGGAAACCCCATGTTCAAATTCTTGTGCTAATTAATACAAATCATTAAATTCTTGTTACATAATTATAGGAGCTACAGTCACCACAGTAGTTAGTTAATATAAACTGAATAGTTCGGAAACTTGAGACTTGGTCGTTCTGGGTGGTTTAGTGGTTAGCATACCCGGGCACCATCTGGGAGACACGGGTTCGAGTCCTGCTGCAGGACGATGAAATTTTCGAGTTTTCGGATATTATCTGACTTACCATCCTTCTCACATTTACACCAAAAATCCGATTGTCATCTTCAAAATTTGTAGTTAAGCATGGTTAGTTAAAAAACAGTGGTTAGATCAACATATTATTATTATTATTATTATTAAGAACACAGCAATTTCTGGAACACATTTTACATCAATGAAAGAAACATGCAGTAAGAAACTAAATGAATCTCAAAATGTCTATATAACACTACCTCAACAGAATGCAACATTCATTTTTTTTTTCATTCATAATCATATCACACTTGTACACTAAAAACTGGGTGTTAAAGCTGTCATGCCATCCTTGTCACATTTACACCAAAACATAAATATGAAATACGAGAAAAGAAAAATTTAATATCAATTATCCACAAACTTTCTCCATCTCTGTCTCCTTCCAATGTAAAATTTTCTGCCTCTGGTACATCACTCCTTTATCACTAATGGCTAATTTTACACCATCAATCCAGCTTGACATAGGTCTTCCCCTTAGTTCACAAAGAACCACTTTTTCATGAAACATGTATGCAGCAACAACCAAAGTGTGTTTTCACTAACTTTCTCTTCTACAGGGGGAGGGGGTTATACCCAACTCAGTTCTAAAATCTGCATTACTAATACTGTCATACTACTGAATCACCCCCCCAAATATTTCTCTTCTCGTATCAGCCACATCTAATCATCTAATGAGAATGTTACTTTGCACCAAACTCCCACTGCCATAGAACAATGTAGCTCTAAATACTGTATTGTAAAGAGCCATCTTAGTTCATCAAAAAATTGTCACCTTAATGAAGACACTCTTATGAGATCTTCCCTGCTATGCTAGTTCTAGTGTCCAATTCCTTTTATGTGTCATCAACTACTACACCCAGATAGTTAAAATCTGACATCAATTCAAGCACTTTCCCCTGAATTGCAAAATTAATATTTTCAGTGGTTCAACCTAAAGCCCCATATTTAGGCTCTCCTCATAAGTCCCACTCAACTGATTATGATTATACTGCAAGCTACTGACACTCTTATATGTTAACATCAAATCATTAGCATGCATCAAACTGCTGATACTATATTTGCCAACCTCATCTGTTACAAAGTTACTTTATTTAACAAACATATTCTCAAGTAAAGAAATAGAATTGGAGAGAACTTACATCCTTGCCATATTCATGAGTTAATCTCAAACCATTTACCAGTTTTAAGCCTGGCAGATGCAAGACTTTTGGGGTAGAGACCTTTGACTGATTGAAGTACCTTGTCTTTCACATCAAAACTTTAATTAACAGCTTGTTTCTAGAGAACCTGTCAAAAATCCTTTCAAAAGCCTTCCAAATGTGACACAAGGAGCCTTATTTCCAGAAATTTCTAAACCACACTGTGTACAAACCATTAATGTAAAAATACAATGTTTGAACTCCCTAACTAGAAGTAAAATTAGTCACAGTATTACAATGGTTTTTATTTGTTCAAAAAATAAGGTAACAGATCTCATTCAGAAGCATTTATGAGTTTCATCTCTTGTGACAACACACTGCAAGAAGTGCACAAAGGTAACTAACTGCCTGTACTCTTTAGTCTTCCACAAAATCGCCACTGCAATGTAAACAAATGTTTGTGACAGTAAGACATGTAAGCAGAAGACAAAACTGAGGTTCTATCAGAGCAGTGATGCTGCTATAATAGTCTGCCTTACATCTGCATCTGTAGCAAAATGCTTGAGAGCCAAACACACACAGATTGTAGTGTGCAGTCAGGGCTGTACAAGCGTAATGCTCCCTAACTTCCCAACGAAATAACTGAAATGCCCAGCAGTGTGTTGGGTTTTGTGTAGTCAGGCATTGTCATGCAGCAGCACACCTCTGCAGAGCAACCCAGGTCTTTTGCAATGAATGGCATGGTTCGACATAAGTGTCTGATAATACTGTTCAGCTGTTACACTTACACCACGGTCCAGGAAATCAATCAGAAGCACACCCTGAAAGTCCCTAAAGACAGATGCTATAATTTTTCGGATGGATTGCAACATCTTGATTTTTTCTGAAAAGTGGAGATGACAGACAAGTGCTTCCACATCTTGGATGCTCATCTGCTTTCTGGTGTTGAATGATGCAACCATATTTCACTTTTTGTGGCAATGCACTGCAAGAAGTCCTCGCCATGCTGACAATGGCATGTCAAATGTGTGAGTGAGAGATCTATTCGTCTAGCCATGTTCTTCATTAAGTTTATTAGGCATTCACTTCGTGCAAACTTTTCAAAATTATAGTTGGTCATGCACAACACTTTGGACACTACCAATTGAAATTTGCAGTTCACTGACAAGTTATTTCACTGCAAGTGTCTGTTGTCACAAATGAGAGCATCCACCTGTAGTACAATGTCCTTTCAAACAACAGTCATGTCTAAGTTTGTTGTCAACGTCTATCCTACCCTCTGCAATGCCCTTGTGCCATTTCCATGCCTACTTCCATGCTTCGTCATACAACTCCAATAATTGGAGACTGATTTCCACCAGAATAACATCCTTTACACGAAGAAAATGAATGACACTTCACTCTTCCGCATGCAACCAAGATGACAATAATGCAGCCATTTTTCAACAGCTGTTCTTAGTAAATGAAATGGTGCAGAGCCCTCTGGTGACAAAGTGACATTCCCGGTACTCTGGGTGTGCATATGCACTTTAACTATCCATTGGCCATTAAGAATTTTGATACTGGAAGTTTGGTTACCTTATTCATCAAACAACCCTAGCTAATAAGTAGTAAATTTTAAACAAATGATTTACAACTTCACTACACTTTATACTAATGCTACTCCTAATAAAGTGCAATAATAATACTGCCAACTAGATAAGATCTTCCATCATGGTAATTTTTTTTTTCAAACTCCATCACATTTGTGCTTTCTAGGACTGATAACACATGCTCATGTGAATATGAAATAGGAATCTACTTGTTGGTGATAATACCAAATTATGCATTTTCTAAAATGTATTTTGGCAACAGAATATGACATTGCTGTTTAGAACATATGTACTAAGGGTAACTCTCTACCCACCATGCAAACAAAATAACTAAGTGTGAGTATCAGTTTTCCCATAAGTAAAAACAACATACTGCCCCCCACACTTACCTTTCACTTGGTGTACAGATGTTAAATCTTTCTCAAAGCAGTCATCAAAAACCTGAGTGGATACCGGTTCAAAGTCACCGACATACTGACGCCCAGTAGGTGTGGTTTGACAGCAACGACACATACAGGAATGATAACGAAGCCTGCCTTCATCAATATAAGGATGAGTCAGAGCATCAACACAGGATATACGTTTCATCTATTAGAAAAGAAGAAAAGAAAGTCAAAATAAGAGGTGGATGACTATAGACTATGACTTTACTGTGTGTTATACATAGAAAATCTTTAAAGTTAGACCAGGGAGACAGCACATATCTTTCTACAATTGAGCTTGCTATTGAACACAGTAGCATATATGGAATTTTTGGGGGGAGGGAGGGGGACAGAAAGTGGAAATTTTTGAAATCCATCAGGAAAAAATAAAAGTTAATGAAAAATAGAAGAAAAAAATTGAAGCATTATTTTCTAATGTAAGCTGATGTTTTTTTTATTAAATTAAAGCCCTTTTTCTAATGAAAATCACATTTTAACAAAGAAGTGAAACACTTTTGGGGGAAGACCCTTCCCCCCCCTCCTCTAAATATGCCAATATGCCTTTTGTTGAACAAGTCAAAATAAGAGATGGGTGACTTGTTCTACCAGTACAACACACCACTCATGCCTCATCCAGGACTCAAACCTAGGCCCACCTTGAAATAATGGTCAGAAGTCAGGGTTCATCTTAACTGTTTTTAGAAGGATGTGCACCCGCCTGCTCTTTAATCAAAAAATCCCACCTTACCAATGCCCTCAAGCCTAAAAATGACTGCACTACCCATAAATGTCCACTTGAAAGAGATGCACATGCATTTATTAATCATTTGCATGAAACCATTTCTAGACGGTTTAGAAAACCAGTTTGTTATTACAAAAGTTATCCAAGTGGCAATGCCACTTCGATATCTTTTTTTGGTCTTAGATCTTAGAAAAGTAGGGGCAGAAACCTCTCTAAGCCTTTAGGCATTGCTGAAGTAATGGAGCTGGCCAAGTACTTCAACCTAGATGAAGATGATTTACTAATAGAGTGGGATGAGTACGAATCAATGTTTCTAGTTCAAACTGATATTGAGAGTAGTTATTTGTCAGTTCCGAAAATATGTTCAATTCTGTCACAATCAGAAGGAACTGTGGGTAGAAGATTCCCACCAATGCAGGAACTTTTAAATTGCATGTACCTTAGCAATTTCAAATGCTGAAGTACAAAGAATGCTGATTGATAACAATATACGCAAGAAAGATAACCGAATTTTCGGGTGTAATAAGCACGTCTTTTGAATCCATTCTGACGCAAATTAAATTTATCAAAGCTATTCAAAGTCAATGGAACCGGTATGGAAAACAGTAGTATCTGACGGGAGAAAGAAGTTTTGTAATCGGGTTTTTAATCCCTCAGGTATAGCTTTAAACGGAATTGTGAGCTTACGCCCTTTGGTTGAAGACTTGTGCGTTAAGAAAAATATGAATTTATATGAGAAACATTTTGCACCGGAAACGCTCTCCAACACCGAAAGAATTTTTCAAATGGGACTCTTAGAAACAGAGATATTGACAAAAATAAGATGTGACTTAACGTCCCCAGGTGGGAAAACCATGCATTACTTTAGGAAGAAAGTATTCTCAAAAGATTTTTCAATAGGAGCGGAATGGGTCCAAGAATAAAATTATTTTAGTCGAGTTTTCAGGAGCACAGATTTTGCTACAAATACATCAGAAGCAGAAATTAACACTTATGCCCCCTGGTGGCCAAACCATTCTTTACCAAACATTAGAAAATATATGAAAAATATTTTCCACTAGGTGCAGGGATTATAGCATACTTCTGGAAAATTTTAGGTAGGAATTTCAGGAATTTTTGGAAAAATTTTAGGAAAATTTTAGGAGTGTATTTCAATAAAAACTAGATGTATATTTGTATACATCTAGTAAAACAACTTTGTATACATTGTAAAGAGTTTGCTTCACACCCTTCAACCATATATACTGATAGACTGCGCATGACATCAAAATTTCTGGCTCCAACATAAAATCACATGACATCAGTCATAAAGATGGGTTACGCCTGCTGTGCTTATGGTTGCTCTGAGTGATATAGTAAAGGAAGTTCTATGATTTTTCATGGGTAAGAAACGAATTAAATACCTAAGTCAATAAAGTTCAATTACTTAACCAGAAACTTGCAGCTATTGATATAAAAATATAGTAACTTAAGAAAAAAAATGGAGTGCATGTTCCAAATTCTTCGCAAATGTTCATCACATTATAAATCACGAAATGTAAACAACCCGATCATGCATGTATATAGCTCATAAGTAAACTTACCTGAAGAGTTTTCATTATATATGAGGCGCATTCACATAATACACCGAAAACACTGAAGTTCTGCAGCGTAAATTAGTAAACATAACAACATTTTTACACGAAATTTGGAGTCTGATGATGACGTGCCCAATGTTGGAGCCATGGCGGCTTTGATGCAGCTATTGCCAATGCGCAGTCCATTAGTATATATGGTCGAAGTTCACACCCAAATTTTTTGCATAACGTCTAATGTCTAAAGTTTAAGTATGATTTACTTCTAATGTTCAGTTCTTATCTTTTCATGTGTTATTATCATATTCAAGTACATTTACCACATTCAAGTTTCACTTTGAACATTAATATGCTGTTGAACCAGAAGCAATTCACGATTTTCACAGTAAAGTTTTCAGGTTTCACATTAAATTATAATATCTTAAAAAGGTAATTAAAAACCAAGAACTATGCACAATTGTTAACTGAATTACTTTTTTCATATTATTGTTTCAACCTTTTCCTGATAAGCCTATCTTTTTCTGCTTCCACCACAACTAATTTCTTTTCAGTTTTCTTTATTTCAGCTGAACCTTGTATGATCAAGTTAGAGGCAACTGCTATTTCAACAGTATTTTGTTTTTCTACAGCTTTTCTCATTATTTCTGTTCCCTCTTGAATTACTGCTAGGGAGGCTTCTTTATCTTTTTTAAGCCTATTTATTTCTGCATCATTTTCTTTTATTTTGTCATCAAACTCAGCTTTTCTTTTTTTCTCTAGCTGCTTTTCCTTATTTTCCTTCTCTTTCTGCTTTCTTTCTTTTACCTTTTTTGATTCTTCTTCCTTCAGCTTATCAACATACTCTTTATAAAATTTATGTGAATCACGAACACTATTTAACAAATTTCTTGTTATGGGAACTTTACTTACACATCCATAGTGTTCAATGGCCCCTTTAACTATTCTTAATGATGTTATAGTTGAGTCTTTTAAGTTAGCCTTGTCCTTCCTTAACAGAGCAGTGTTAACCAAAAATCTCCTTTCTGCATCACATTACCATGAGGTAAAACTAAAATTGACTTGATGAGTTTAGCAAGATTTGAGTATTTTTCTTTTCCGCTAGAGTCTTTAATACTAAATATATTACGCAAGTAATGATCAATCCGCACTGGAATATGCCCTTAATCTGAAAATTTCACTAGTTCATCTAGAGTTGGCTTATCAGAATTTAAAAGTTTCCACTCTTCTCTTACTCTATCAATTTGTTCCTCAGAAAGATGCAAAACACTTGAAATTCTGGTTATTTCCGAAAGTCCTTCAGTGACTGAAAGTTGAGTTGACTCTTTCTTTGGTTCTTTTACCTTTAAAACTTCTATGTCTCTTAGCTTTTGATTGCAGAATGGCAAATTTGACTTTAAATATTTTGTGGTTGCAATTAGTGATGATCTTACATCTAAGAGAAATAATTTCTGCCTGGTCTCCTGAACATTCCTGAGGAGATTTTTTGTCTTCATACCAACTTCTAACTCCCCTAGTTTTTTCCATGAATTTTTGTTTTCAAAATCTACATTCTTTAGGTCTTCTCCAAATTTCCCTGCAATAACGTCATCTTGGATAAACTGAGCCATAACATTCCTCATTAAAATATTTAAATCAGAATATAAGTGGTGTATTTTTGGTTCTTCACTCTGATAACATAATGAAAACTTTTCAAAATTTTGGTGTGAAAATGAAATTAATGCTAAATAGCAAGGAGTTAGCTCATTTTTCAGAAAACAGTGAATTCTTTTATACCTTGCTGAATTGCGTAGTTGTTTTTCAAATATTTTTTGAGATGGCAAGAAGTTTAAAAAATATTCTGTAATATTCAGCCATTGATCCAAGAGCCTCTGGGCTACAGAACCAACGGTTAACCATCTGTTGCTGACATGACGCAAAAGAAATTTGGCTGTGACCAATGTTATATCCTTGACAGATTTATAATCCTCTCGTCTTGCAGCACTACTCTTTAAAAAGTAATGCATATCAGTAGCAAATTCGTCAAAATCTATATTTAAGCTTGTCAAAAAAATTTTAAATGCATTACTAACAACACGCAGGTTGCAAAAACCTAGTTCCAAAGATTTCTGGCCTGTTTCTTGTTTTACAACTTCATTGAATTTGCATAAAAAGCACTTATTTACATTTGGGCTGTCCATGGATACACAAATAATTCTGTTCAACGAAATATTGAAGGATGATAACACATCAAGAATTTCTTTTAGCAAAATATCTGCTGTTGCATGACCCAGAAAAACGCTTGTTAGGTATCGGCAAGAAACTGAATTTATTTCTGAAGACCAGTACCTGAGATACACATCCAACTGCCGTTTCACTTGTGCATTTGTAGTTTCATCAAATGCTATAGTAACCTTTCCTGGGCTACTAGATGCAATGTTTTTTTTCAAATCCTCTTCAAAATATTTTGACAATCCATGTGATATCACATAAGCAACTTTTTTCTTTAAGTTGCATTTTGGCTGCAATAGCAGAATCAGGAAACATTTCTTTGAAAAGTTCAACTATTTCAGTGCATGAAACAAAAGACATATTGTCCTTAGCAACTTTCATGGCCCATAATGCTTCGGCTTTAGCCAACTGTAAATCATGACTCAGTACTTCACTAATATTTGTTTTGGGCTGAAGATCCCGTCCTCCAAAGGCTTTCAGGATGGACTTATTTTGAAATTTACTTTGAAATTTCTGCAAATGTTTTTTCCTTTATGATGCACTTTTACTTGTGAAAAGCCACTATTAGAAATGTTGAAAATTTCTGAACACAATATACACTTAGCAGAAAATATTGTTTCAGTTGCAGAACACCATTCTTTCAACTTCACTCCGTCCAATTCTTTGGCGAGCCACGCATCTTGAAATTTCGTTTTGGATTTAGGCATCTTAAACACTTGTATTACTAACCAGAAAATGAAAGGGAAGTACAAAAACACGTTCCAATATTGCAAAACCAGACAACTTCCTGAAGTTTGGCTGCGAGGATGTCAGAAGATAGAAAAAAAAAAAAAAAAAAAGCAAGTCACCACTAGAGAACTGAACCTGCACACAGCACAGAGAACACCATAAAAGACGCAAAAGCAGAAACTATCATACGCATCTCACGCAAGTTCAGTGAAAGCGAGTCGGAGCCGACATATATTGCGTAACGAAGGTCGCTGTCGCCGACGCACGATGGAAGGTTAATGATCACATGCTCTACTGCCTGCCACGATAACACTCAGCTACCATCCCATCGTCATTACCGGAGGTTGCGGAAGGAGACCACATGTTTCCTCTTTGCTTCCACCCACCTGCGGTTTACAATAACAAAACATCAGCAGAAAGAGGAGGTTCCACGAAGCATGTCCAAAAATAAAGTACGATCTTCTGCATACCACTGAGTTCGTCTGCAAAGCGCAAACCAGGGGTGAAAATGACCCCTCCCCTTTTTCCTTAGATCTCTTGTTACTCTCGAAAACTGTCCGAAGGCACAAAAGTGGAGCGCCCGCCCCGAAGCAAGCGCATCTCGATGGCGTCATTTTCCCTCCCTTCAGCAGCACAGCATATAGGCTGTGTTTCTACAATAACAGGTCTTTTTACCTTACCGTAATGGTAAATTTATTGGCGTTAATAACGGTTGTATTTTTAAAAAATAAGCTTACAAAAATTTTAGGAAGAATAGCAAATTTTAGTTATAATTTTAGGAATTTAAGGAGGGTCACAAAATTTTAGGAATTTTAGGAGAAATGCGATCCCTGTAGGTGTTGTATTCGATACAGGAAGAATTTTTCAAATCAGTTTTAGAAGCAGAAATAACGCAGAAAACGCAATTTACATTTGCGCCCCCTAGCGGAAAGTCTATGGTTTACTTGAAAATTTTGAATTTATATGAAGAACATTTTACATCAGAAAAACTATCCAACAAAGAAGGAATTTTTCAAATCGGATTCCTAGAAGTAGAGATATTGACAAAAATAAGATATACATCTATGCCCCTGGCGTAGAAACAACCATGCATTATTTTACAAAGTAAATGTTCCTAAAAGATTTGTCGACATGCGTAGTATTGGTCTGCAAACGAGTTTTTTTTCCAATCGAGATTTTAAAAGCTCATATTTTGCTGCAAATACATCAGAAGCGGAAATTAAAGCTTACGCCACCTGGTGGCCAAACCATTTTTACCAAAAAATATAAATTATGTGCAAACGATTTCCCACCAGGAGCTGTATCCGGTGTAGAAAGAATTTTTCAAATTGGAGATTTAGAAGCAGAGATACAGGGGGAAAAGCGATTTACCTTTACGTCCCCTAGCGGAAATGTCTATGAATTACTTTGAAAATTTTGAAATTATATAAAAGACATGTCACACAGGAAACACTATCCAAGAAAGAAGGAATTTTTCAAATCGAACTCCTAGAAGTAGAGATATTGACAAAAATAAGACATACATCCATGCCCCTGGCGTAGAAACCATGCATTATTTTAAGAAGAAAATAATCCTAAAAGGTTTGTCGACATGATTAGTATTGATTTACAAATGACTGTTTTTTCAATCGAGAATTCAGAAGCTCATATTTTGCTGCAAATACATCAGAAGCGGAAATTAAGGCTTACGCCCCCTGGTGGCCAAACCAGTTTTTTTTTTTTTTTACAAAAATCAGAAATTATGTGCAAAGGATTTCCCATCAGGAGCTGTATCCGGTGCAGAAAGAATTTTTCAAATCGGAGATTTAGAAGCGGAGATATAGGGGGAAAGCAATTGACCTTTACGCCCCCTAGCGGAAAAACTATGAATTACTTGAAAATTTTGAAATTATATGAAAAGCATGTCACACTGAAAACACTATCCAACAAAGAAAGAAGTTTTCAAATCGAGCTCCTAGAAGTAGAGATATTGATAAAAATAAGATATACATCTATGCCACCTGGTGGAGAAACCATGAAATATTTTAAGACAAAAATATTCCGAAAAGGTTTATCGAAGTGAGTGGCATCGGTCCACGAAAGAATTTTTTTAATCGAGATTTTAGAAGCTCAGATTTTAGGGCAAATACATCAGAAGCAAAAATTAACACTTGCACCCCCTGTTGGCCAAAGTATTCTTTACCAAAAATTAGAAATAATATGCAGAAGATTTTCGGTCAGGAGCTGTATCCGCTGAAGAATTTTTTTTTCAAATCTGGGTTTTAGAAGAAGAGTTATCAGGGAAAACATAGTTTACTTTTACGCCCCTAGAGGAAAACCTATGCGTAATTTTAAAAAGTAACTATATATATATTTTTTTTATCGAAAGACAAAATAATTTTTTTCAATCGGATGTTTAGAAGCAAATATGTGGAATAAAACGTATTTTTGAATTCGACATCTGCATTTACGCCCTCTAGCTGCAAAATTGTACATCATAAAAAAAATGAAATACAGAATCATCATTCGCATATTTCAAGCTTCCCAATGGAAAAAGAATTTTTCAAATCGGACTAATAGTTGTAGAGATATCGTGTCTACAGACAGACGGACGGACAAACCGAGAGCATAAGCACGATCGTTTTTTACAAAAGACGTGATAATAATAATATTTTAATATCCAAAGTCAATTATTGCTGAACTTTTCTGGTGAATAAACGCTGCTTGTACAGTCTTGTTCTTGTAAGGTCGATGTATACTCTAATGCTCTTTGAAAGTGTGAGCTGCCCTTTTTTAGTCCTAGGATGAATCTTGCAGAAGCCAATGCCTCAGATCATTGAACCACCAGGGTGGAATAATCGTTAAAGTTCATACAACAATTATGTTGTATTGCCGTCAATTATGTTGTATTGCCAACAACATAATTGTTGTTCATACAACAATTATGTTGTATCACACGTTAATTGAAAGCTTTAGACACTCAGGAACATTATTCTTTGCATTTTGAGAACTATATGTAATTATTGAAATATATCTATAAATTGAATAAAGCTTTTGTGTTTCTTACCTTTCTTCAGCATTGGTCAAAATTCCTGCATTCTATTCTTCACTTAGTGGTTGTGGCCATGCAGGTTCACTCGAAGTATCACATTGGAAAATTGCCCTCATTGTCATTTCAGTTGATTAAAATGTAATAAAATTATTAGAACTAAGAAGACTATGAATGATGAAAAGAACTTTTAAAAGAATTTGGATGATATAGTAAAAGAAAAATTTGAGACTTTGAATGAGTCAATGACTCTATTGGAAGGCACAGACATTAAGTCTAACAACTAATAAAAGGTTAAAAGAGAGAATATCCTGGCTAAAACATAATCAAAGAAGATCTCAAATGAACAAAATTCTCCCGTGCAGCCGTACCCAAACTAGTTTCGACTGCTGCATTGCAGTCATCTTCCGTGGGAATCGTTACTTCCGCCGCTTGCGACGTCTGATGTTGAACTGTTTGTCTGAGATATGCATATCCCACTTGTTCTCCCCGCCATCCTACGTCAGTCAGTCTTGCGATGTAGTGCACAACTCTTATTGTGCGTCCTTGTAGACGCCTGGTTATCTTGTGCTTTTACATGTCCTTCCTCTTCACTGTGGAGTTCTGCTGGTTCATGACGTTCTCTATGTTTTCATTTTAAATGTTTCTTGGTTTATTTTTTCGTTTCTCATTTCTTTGTTCCTGTTGAATCAGATGTTTCCATACGTACGGTAGTTCTATAGGGCTGTTAGTGTTACAATTATAATTCCTTGTTTTCTCGAATACTACAGCTTCGGATGTTAATATCTGCGCATGCGATTTATGTGATGTTATTAGGTTGGCATTAACCCAGTCAGGGGTGGATTTGTTATCCATACAATGTTTAATTAACGATAATGAATTTTGGCAAGATATCACAGAAATCCTGTCATTCTTCTGCTCCTCACGTTTTTTAAAAAGTTCGTTAAAAATCCCGATGTCCGGACTCCACAGCTCCTTATTTAACCAGTGGGTGTCATACTGAGAGTGAACGATATAAATATTAAAATATGAACAAAAAAACAATTCTTAAAAATGTGGATAAAATAATAGCCTTGTTACCTTTTATCGGTCAGTAGCTCTTTCCTGGCTAATTGCTTTTGGTAGAATTTCGTCATTACTCTTGACCTCCGATTGATCTATATTCTTCAAGAAGAAATTGAGTAGTCAAGAGATTTCACAAACCGAAGTCTCATTCCAGCAATATGTAGGCAAAAGAAGGGTTTGTGGGTGGCAGACACTTCGCAATGAAAACACAACAACTGACGATAAAAATATTTATGATAGCTAAAATCCATAATAAAACTCAAATTGAAAAAACTTGCCTTCCGACAGAGATTTGAAAGAATTGATCTAATGAAATAATAAAATTAAATTAAAATCCATTTGTCTAACTTTAACTTCAAATGAAAACGATATTCAAAACACCAACTTTACCAAGGAATCCAGACATCGAACCTCCCTTCGACGCGCGGCTCACATTTTTCATGGCCATTCTCAAGGGCATTTCGTGCTGTACTGTTCCATGCACGTTAACTGCTAGCTAAGTCGACGTTGCTGCCATCTCGATCGTCCGCGTCATCTTGACTACTCAATTTCTTCTTGAAGAATATAGATCAATCGAAGGTCAAGAGTAATGACGAAATTCTACCAAAAGCAACTAGCCGGGAAGGAGCTACTG
Source organism: Macrothele yani (assembly GCA_039090855.1). Lineage (NCBI taxonomy): Eukaryota > Metazoa > Arthropoda > Arachnida > Araneae > Macrothelidae > Macrothele > Macrothele yani. The sequence continues at coordinate 138,754,581 of CM077002.1, forward strand.
ACCGATAAAACGTAACAAGGATATTTTATTTTATCTCCATTTTTAATAATTAATTGTTTTTGGTTCATATTTTAATATTTATATCATTCACTCTAAGTATGACACTGACTGGTTAAATAAGGAACTGTGGAGTCCGGACATCAGGGTTTTTAACAAACTTTTTAAAAAACGTGAGGAACTGAAGAATGACAAGATTTCTGTGATATCTTGCCAAAATTCATTATAATAAACCACTTAGTGACGTTCAAATGGTTAGACAACAATTTGAATCGATGTTAGTATTAATTAACGATGTTTTCTCTTCTTTCTTGTTCCAATTATTAATATGTTCTTTCAGTCTTGATCAAAATCTTCTCTTGGTGCTACCTATATATATATTCTTTTTTTTTTTATTATTTCGATCATTTTGATCATTTTCGTCATAGCTTATAGGAATACTGTATACTCAGGCTTTATTCAATATAGATGTTTTATCTTTGTTGGTAGTTAGAATTGCACCATTAATTGCAGCTTTATTCAATTTATAGATATGTTTCAATAATTACATGTAGTTCACAAAATGCAAAGAATAATGAGTGGCTAAAGCTATCAATTAACGTGTGAAACAGTAAATGGTAATACAACATAATTGTTGTATGAACTTTAACGATTTATAGAGCCACATAATACAGTTCAAGGTTTTGAACAATAAATAGGGAATAAGTCACACATAACAGGCACCAGAAGTCTGCATATTTGAAAATTCATAAGCACTGTGAATATTCTAAATAAACATGATCAGTATTAAAGGAGTGTATGCAGGAAGAGAAGTGCTTTTCAGCACAACTAGTTTCTGGATAACTTTTTTTTTTTTTTTGCTTGTTTTTTAATTTGTCATTTACTGATGTGCTTTGAGGACTTTTCAAGAGTTATTCACATACCTGTTTTGTTTTTGTTTTTTATTTCTTGATTTACCCAACTGATTGCCTTTGGAAATGCCACAAATTCTAATGCAAACTGAAAAAAATTCTAAGGTAGCACATCTTGTCATGACAACATCATAACACTGACCTTAAATTACAAAATAATCAAGTATTGCAAGATATGCAGAAACCAATTTTACTCACAGGATTAAAAACCAACATCTGACAAAGAAGATGGACTGCTTCGTGAGTGGCTTGTGAAGACAAGGTATAGAGGGCTGCCATGGAGGATGCTTTGTGTGGCCGTCGTACCATATGAGATCTTGCTCCTTCACAGGCTGTTTTCATATCTTCAGAAGAAGGTGTACCCAGCAAATCTGTTATAAGTTCCAGCTTTAGAAAGAAAAAAAGATGACATAAATGCTTTTTACATATAAATTTCATCTATCAAGTTTTTCATTTTTATACAAGAAAAAAATATTAACAGTTAATATATTGGGTATATAAATAAGTTTTGAGGGATTTCCGTTCGGTGTCGTACTTATTACTGCTCGCATGTATTTTAAGGTGGCGACGCTGCGATATCGCAGTACGAGATGCCAGCTGTCAGAAACAGTATACGACGTTCGATTGAGGTGTGAAGACGTATTTGTTTTACTCGATGGAAAATGGCAACTTTCGTCCTGACAAACAGCATTTGCGGGAAGTGTTAGTGCATTACTTTATTGCCAAGAAAAGTGCTGCCGACAGCTATCACTTAATGTCAGAAATCTATGGTGAACATTCCCCATCCATAAAAACATGTGAGTATTGGTTTAGGCGATTCAAAAGGAACGATTTCGATGTCGGTGATAAAGAACGTTCTGGACCACCCAACAAAATTTCTGATGCCAAATTGGAAGCTTTACTCGACGAGGATCCGTGCCAGACCCAAAAAGAACTAGCAGCAGCATTAAATGTTAGTCAACCATGCATTTCACAAAGTTTAGCTGCCATGGGAATGGTGCAAAAAGAAGGGAATTGGGTTCCACATGCTTTGCAGGAAAGAGACCTTGAACGTCGAAAAACCATTTGCGAACTGCTGCTTCAAAGGCAAAAAAGAAAGTTTTTTTTGCATCGTATCATTAATGCCGATGAGAAATGGATATGGTACGATAACCCTAAACGGCAGAAAGCATGGGTGAAGCCAGGTGAACCAGGTCCTTCAACGCCAAAACGCAACATCCATGGTTCAAAGGTAATGCTGTGTATCTGGCGAGACCAGAAGGGTGTGATCCACTATGAACTGCTGAAACAGTCAGAAACTATTACTGGTGATCGGTATCGAACCCAATTAATGTGCTTAAAGCGAGCTCTCACACAAAAACGGCCGGAATGGGAGAATAGACACAACAAAGTCATCTTACAGCATGACAACGCAAGACCACATGTTTCTCGATCTGTGAAAAAGTACTTAGAAGGATCCGACTGGGAAGTTCTACCCCACCCACCATATTCGCCAGATTTGCGCCATCGGATTACCACTTGTTCCGGTCGATGCAGTCAGCACTTTCTGGAGAATGATTTAGTTCTTATGAAGACATCAACATCAAGAATGACCAACTGGAAATGTTAGCTGCAAGCTAATCCCTCATATTGACGTACAAAGGCTATTCCATAAAAACAGAGCAATTTTTTTTTGAGTTGGAAAAAGTGCGAAGGGGGAAAACAACCATGCGGACGACTAACTGAATTAAGGAAGTATCTATGGCAACAGTTATTAGCAGTGGCAGATGATTCTGGTTTTGTTATTGTGCAGTTCTTTAATGTACATCTGCATTTTGCCATACAGCTATGGAGATGAGTGATTCAGAGTTAAGAAGTGAAATGCGTTGTTCGATAAAATTTTGCTATTGTGTGGGTAAAATGGCTCCAGAAACAGTTGATTTAATGAAAAAAGCTTACAAAGATAAATGTTTGGGTGAGTCAACGATTTTTAGATGGCACCACGATTTCAAAAAAGGGAGTTTGTTAGCAGAACTCGCTCCTAGGCCTGGTTGACCTGAAAGTGTTGTTACAGAACGTATTGTTAACACTGTTTGGGCAATCCTGCAAAAAGAATGACTAGTGAAGACATAGTGGCATCAACTAATATTTTAAAAACGTTGGCATTCTGCATTCTACACGACAAATTACTTCTTGCGCAGTGTGTGTTCCAGATGGGTACCGCATCACCTGATGAGAGAACAATTGTTAGCCAGAGTTCCGGTGCGTCATGAGAGGAAACAATTAATTGCAAAGGATCAAGACTTTCTAAACACAGTAATGACTGCCGATGAAACATGGATCCACCATTTCGACCCCCTCACGAAGCGAGCAACGAGTGTCTGGAAACCCACAGGTTCGCCCCGAAAAAAATCTACCAAACCAAATCAGCTGGGAATGAAGTTGATGATGATTATTTTCTTTGATCATAAAGGCGCAGTCTGCCAGCATGCCGTTCCTTCACAAATTACTGTCAATGCTGAGTATTACATTTCAGTTTTGAAGCGTCGGCGACGACACGTATCGATTAAGCGACCGGAACTGGTGGGCAAGTGGACCCTACACCATGATAACACCCACCTACACGTTGCTGCTTGTGTTTAACAGTTTCTTATGGAATGCAGTATTAAAATCATGCCACAGCCTGCCTACAGTCCTTACCTCACCTCGTGTGATTTCTGGTTGTTTCCAACAATGAAGGAGAAGTTTCGTGGCACAACATTCAACATAGATGCTGACGTTATTCAAGCTGTACGGGGTTGCTAAAGCAGCTTCCACAAAATGCCTTCGCCAAGTGGACTGAATGATGGGACCATTGCACAACATCCGAGGGAAGATACTTTGGGAAAGAATAACATATATTTTACTCTACCTATTTCTCCATTTTGTGTGAATTTATTCTCAGTTTTTATGGAACAACTGTTGTACTTTTATGATTTTCGATAGTGATGGTATAAGCCATTCATTCTTGGGAGTTCATTTATCATTCATGCAGAGGTCCACAAATACTCATTTATTCATTTTGCATCAACTCCCGGCCTGTCTCACTACACTTACTGAGAAAATTATTTGCTCCAAAGCGGCTGCAAGTGAAAAACAAAGAGGAAATTGGCAAACTGCCCAAAAGAGCAAGAGATCATCATGCACGATGAATAATTTGTGAACAAGCACATTCACAACTCTTTTTGGCAAAGTGCCTAAAAGAGCAAGAGTTTAGGAGACCCGTTTACCATTCATTCACAAATAAATATCAGCTTATGGCAAACAATTCACTCACACATTTCAAATGAATAACATTCATGTTTCATTTCCATTCTTAACTTTCACCATTATTTTCCAGCTGATTGCTGATGTTCACTCACATATAATAGTTGATACTTATTCATTCTCAACATTACTTTTCACATTGGGAATTAGTTTCTGAAACTCTTCCAGGTGGAAGAAAAGTTAAACATGCTGTGACCCCAGTATGTGCCTCAGTAATAATGGTGGATTGAATGTTCATTCACTGGGGTGAGAGTGAACTGTTCACTACTCACAGTGAAGAGTCATTCGTTGTGAATGAATAGTTCATAAAATGGTCCATTCACTAATTGACTCAAAGAACAGAACAGAATTTTTCAACAATCAAAAAACAGTTGTTTTTTTCATCAATATGCATATATCTGCATAAAATACCTATGAAAACAACTAGAATCCTGAGACAGTGTATTTCCATCCATATGAAACATTATGTTACTATCCAAGTGTGCCACATTAATATTGCAGCATGTGCAAGTTCTTACATTCATATGCTGTTAATTCAACACTGCAGTATGCACAGTTTTCATATAAGTTACCATTATGCAGTAATCAGAAGAGAAGCACGAGTTTTTATAGTGTAGGAAAAGGTAAGAAAATACATGTTCTGCAGTTATGGAAGAACTGAAGTCACTCCAGATATGTACAATAAAGTAAAATATTGGTACATAACTACTGAACATGTGTAAATGCATTGTAAATGCCAGGAAATATGAGTATGAAATTCTTCATGCTGAACAATGTGCAGGTTTATAGCACATCAAGCACACACTTATTTTCACAGGGCAAGGAAATTTTCCTAATATTACTGTTAAATTTTCACTTAAACCAGTATGTACTGGAAATATGGAAGAAATAAATTAACAAATCTCTACATTAGCCATGATTTACAAACCTGCTGTATAGGTGTCTGGGCTTGGAAGAGTATGCGGCGACCCAGTAGCTCTGCAAATATGCAACCCACAGACCACATATCTACGGCTGACGAGTAATGGGTAGCTCCCATTAGAAGTTCCGGCGCCCTGTAGTACTGAGTTACAACTTCTTGCGTCATATGTCTGCTTTCATCGGGCTCACTGACACGTGCCAAACCGAAATCACAAATCTGCAAGAGAAAATAAACAAATTATTATTAACAAATAAACATCTGGAACAGTAACATTTGTCTATATAAATAAATATACAGGGTGTCCATAAAGTCTTTCCCACATTGCAAAATTTATATAAAAAGATGTATTACAGGTACAAGAAAGGGATTGCACAACAATGATGGTGCACAAGTGAAAATGTTTTTCCAGTGTCAGTTATACCTCCACATGGGCGTCATTTGAGGGCCGGAGGACATCTAAGTGATATTCGATTTCACGCCATGTTTTGTTTAACATCTCAGCAGAGACAGAACCAATGATGTCCGTTATTCTGCTCTTCAACGTCTCAACATCTGGAATACTGCTAGAGTAAACTTGGTCTTTCACATAACTCCACAGGAAAAAGTAGAGAAGGGTTATGTCGGGGCGATCAAGGTGGCCATGTCGTGGGACCATCACGACCAATTCATCTGTCTGGAAATGTGGCATTCAGGAACTCATGAACCATTATTGACCAATGTGGTGACACACCGTCTTGTTGAAGAATAATCAAAGGTTTGAGTTTATGCAACTGTGTTGCTACAAAAAGTTCCACCCTGTCCAGGTACATGGTACCGTGGGCTCTGTAAAAAAGAAGGGTCCGATGATTCTGTCACACATCAGGCCACACCACACGTTCACTTTCCGGCTAGCCTTCTGTTGTTCGATGACATAATGGGGATTTTCTGATCCCCAGATTCGCACATTGCGCCTATTTACTGTACCAGAGACGTGGAATGTGGCTTCATCTGAGAAACAGACACTGTGCTGATAATCAATATCATGAGCTATGTGCTGTAACATCTTCATTGCAAATACAGCACAGCGAGGACGGTCATTAGGCTGAAGAGCTTGAACAATCTGTACCTTATAAGCACACAGACGAAGACATTTGTGTAAAATTTTGTGAACCGTGGCACGAGGAATCCCAGTTCCCAGTGAAGCACAATGAATGGATTTCCTAAGGCTTCACAGAAATGTCTCCTGAACAGCTGCCTCTTGTGAAACGGGTGGTTGGCTTGCTGTGGGGAGATCACGAACACTACCCATCGCTTTAAACTTTTCATACCAAGCTTTCATACTTTTTTGGTCAGGTGGTGATCGTCTGTACTCTATTCTCGAATGATGCTGGACAGGAACCACCAATTTGGTCTCATGGAACCAAAACAAACAAACAAACACACACCGCTGCTTTTTCTTGCATGGAAGCCATTACCAATGAAATGTTCCTCTTATTCAGCAGTAGCACTCACCTAAAGAACAGTAAAAAAAAAAAAAAAACTTTATGAGAGCTGCTATATATTATGTTGCCAGCCATTTTATTTTAATGTGCATAGATTTTTTTATATTAATTTTTGTAATGTGGGAGACTTTATGGACACCCTGTATGTCGCAGAGTCCACACAGCAATGAAGTCATACTATTAAGTACACAAGAATATATAAGTTATGTATTAGGGCCAAATAATATGAAGTACAATAAAATCTCACATATAACTTATAAAAGTAGCATCCATTTTAGCTAAGTTGCAAAGGATGCAGGGGTACATATTATACACTGCCGGACAATTGCTAAGGACGGATGACAATAGCAACGATAGCAACCATAAAATGGAAGGCAGGAAAATGTGGAAATTAGCATAAGTGCGGGATACAGTAAGACGTGTTGTGCATATGCAAATTTTGGATTGCCGAACTTGTTCGTGACGTCATAGCGCTGATAAGAGATATAAAGGATTTGACGCGTATTGACTGTTGTTGTTCAAACGCAAAGTTGAAAGGGAAAGAATCAATTGACGAACTTGCAATTTTCAGTATGTCTTCCCGACATCAGCTAGATGACTTTATGCATGGCCGTATTATTGGCAAGATTGAAGAAGGGCGAAAAATAACAGATGTTGCCAGGGAGTTCGACGTCAGCCACAGTGTTGTTTCAAGGCTTTGGAAATCATTTCAAACAAATGGAGAGTGTAGCAAACGTCACGGGGGAGGTCGTGTTCACAGTACGTCACCTGCAGAAGATCGGTACATAGTGCTATCAACAAAAAGACACTGGCGCAGCACAACTAGTGAGGTAGCAAATCAGTTTATGGCTGCTACTGGCAAGCGGATCTCCCGAAAAACTGTCGCCAGACGTTTGCATGAAGGAGGACTATATGCCCGCCCTCCTGTTGTGTGCATCCCATTGTCCAGACGTCACCGTACCGCCCGTTTGCAATGGTGCCATCAACATCGTAATTGGACTGATAACGACTGGTCTGCTGTCCTCTTCTCCGATGAGAGTAGATACAGTCTATCGTCTGATTGTCGACGACAACTGATCTGGCGTGATAGTGGTACTGCATATTGTCCAGCAAACATAAAGGAAAGGGACCGATATCCGACATGTAGTGTCATGGTATGGGCTGGCATCATGATCAATGGCCGTACGTCCCTCTATGTGCTTCCAACTGGGACTATGACTGGCCAACGATACATTAATGATGTTCTGCTACCTCATGTTCGCATGTTCCGTGGTAGATTCATTTTCATGGACAACAACGCAACATGTCATCGAACAGTCGCTGTCCAGGAGTGTCTTGAGAGCGAGGATATTCAACGCCTCGTATGGCCAGCAGGTTCTCCAGATCTGAATCCCATTGAAAATGTGTGGGATGCTTTGGGGAGGAGTCTTGCTGGTCGCCAATGCAGTCCAATAAACAAGGACACCCTCATCCGTGCACTGACAGAGGAATGGGATAAATTACCCCAACAGCTGCTTGATAATGTTGTGCAAAGCATGACACGACATGTGGAATCTTGCATCGCACTACATGGTGGCCATATTCCATATTAACATCTTACGCCGGAACGCCTGAGGAGGGTAATTGCATTTTTTCCACGTTTACGTATTCTGCACAAAATGGCCTGTTTGTCCCTTGAACACGTTCCAAAGCCTTCTGGATTTCAGAGCACAATAAATTGTCTTTCTTGTAATGTCCTGGCATTCTGACATTATTTTATTTCACTTGGCATCCAACCACACTTACTTTTTTATGCGCTATATAGCCGTTTATTATCCGTCCTTAGCAATTGTCCAGCAGTGTACATACGCACCCACAATAAGAATTTTTTTAAATCATGTGAATGCCATATTATTATTATTATTATTTACTCTTGTTGAACAGTCCAAATTAATCACTCATGTTGAGCAGTGTAAATTAACACCAAACCAATCTAACATCCATCATAAATACACACATCTGCATCACCAATCTTGCTCTCACTCTGTGACTATATATCCCCTCCTTCACAAATACTAAGTACTTGTCTTACTGCCATCTATATATGTAAAATACAATGTATGTCTGTGTACGTTCCCTATGAACTCCTAATCCTTTCGACCAATCTGGACTAAATTTTGCACAGTTATTCTCTAGGACCCTGCAAAAAATGTGCACTACAATGAAACCTGGACACCCCGCTTCCTCCCCCTGATTCCATTCCCTTGACACTTTGTGACAATTTGTTTACTGCATGAAGGCACCAGTCAATTTTAAAATATTATATTTTGATATAACTGCTGCAAACAAAGGAACAAATGGGATTTGTCCAACAACCAAATGAATTTCAGTTAATTATAAATTTCTATCCTTTTCACGAATTCTTAATTTAAACTGAAAAAGCGAAAATCTATTGAACAAATCAAACCAAAACCCAAGAAAGTAAAACTGTTAAGAGAAGCTGAGAACCCTCAACAGTGTGAATTCCAGAATACCCCCAAAAAAGGAAAATCTATTGGACAAATCAATCCAAAATCTAAGAAAAATGTTCAGAATTTGATTCATGTATTTTTTGTTAAACCCGGGTAATGCCGGTACCTCCACCAATCAGTTTTAGTTTGTCATTGTTTCAGTCAGGAAGCAGTTCTGACATCCTGCACATCAAGTGTATTATCGCAGGACTTTCCATATTGTTTAAGTTTTGCCTCTTCAACCATGGCATTAATCAGCATAACACAATTTTTTTTAACTACAGAAATTAATAAAGAATGAATCTTAAGTATATGGAAGCATATTACAGGGATCATAGCATACTTCTGGAAAATTTTAGGTAGGAATTTTAGGAATTTTTAGAAAAATTTTAGGAAAATTTTAGAGTGTATTTCAATAAAAACTAGATGTATATTTGTATACATCTAGTAAAACAACTTTGTATACATTGTAAAGAGTTTGCTTCACACCCTTCAACCATATATACTGATAGACTGCGCATGACATCAAAATTTCTGGCTCCAACATAAAATCACATGACAACAGTCAAAAAGATGGGTTACACCTGCTGTGCTTATGGTTGCTCTGACCGATATAGTAAAGAAAGTTCTATGATTTTTCATGGGTAAGAAACGAATTTAATACCTAAGTCAATAAAGTTCAATTACTTAACCAGAAACTTGCAGCTATTGATATAAAAATATAGTAACTTAAGAAAAAAAAAATGGAATGCATGTTCCAAATTCTTCGCAAATGTTCATCACATTATAAATCACAAAATGTAAACAACACGATCATGCATTTATATAGCTCATAAGTAAACTTACCTGAAGAGTTTTCATTATATATGAGGCGCATTCACATAATACACCGAAAACACTGAAGTTCTGCAGCGTAAATTAGTAATCATAACAGCATTTTTACACAAAATTTGGAGTCTGATGATGACGTGCCCAATGTTTGAGCCATGGCGGCTTTGATGCAGCTATTGCCAATGTGCAGTCCATTAGTATATATGGTCGAAGTTAACACCCAAATTTTTTGCATAACGTCTAATGTCTAAAGTTTAAGTATGATTTACTTCTAATGTTCAGTTCTTATCTTTTCACGTGTTATTATCATATTCAAGTATATTTACCACATTCAAGTTTCACTTTGAACATTAATATGCTGTTGAACCAGAAGCAATTCACGATTTTCACAGTAAAGTTTTCAGGTTTCACATTAAATTATAATATCCTAAAAAGGTAATTGAAAACCAAGAACTATGTACAATTGTTCACTGAATTACTTTTTTCATATTATTGTTTTAACCTTTTCCTGATTAGCCTATCTTTTTCTGCTTCTACCACAACTAATTTACTTTCAGTTTTCTTTATTTCAGCTGAACCTTGTATGATCAAGTTAGAGGCAACTGCTATTTCAACAGTATTTTGTTTTTCTACAGCTTTTCTCATTCTTTCTGTTCCCTCTGAATTATTGCTAGGGAGGCTTCTTTATCGTTTTTAAGTCTATTTATTTCTGCATCATTTTCTTTTATTTTGTCATCAAACTCAGCTTTTCTTTTTTCTCTAGCTGCTTTTCCTTATTTTCCCTCTCTTTCTGTTTCCTTTCTTTTACCTTTTTTGATTCTTCTTCCTTCAGCTTATCAACATACTCTTTATAAAATCTATGTGAATCACAAACACTATTTAACAAATTTCTTGTTATGGGAACTTTACTTACACATCCATAGTGTTTAATGGCCCCTTTAACTATTCTTAATGATGTTATAGTTGAGTCTTTTAAGTTAGCCTTGTCCTTCCTTAACAGAGCAGTGTTAACCGAAAATCCCCTTTCTGCATCAGCATTACCATGAGGTAAAACTAAAATTGACTTTATGAGTTTAGCAAGATTTGAGTATTTTTCTTTTCCGCTAGAGTCTTTAATACTAAATATATTACGCCAGTAATGATCAATCCGCACTGGAATATGCCCTTTCTCTGAAAATTTCACTAGTTCATCTAGAGTTGGCTTATCGCAATTTAAAAGTTTCCACTCTTCTCTTACTCTATCAATTTGTTCCTCAGAAAGATGCAAAACACTTGAAATTCTGGTTATTTTCGAAAGTCCTTCAGTGACTGAAAGTTGAGTTGACTCTTTCTTTGGTTCTTTTACCTTTAAAACTTCTATGTCTCTTAGCTTTTGATTGCAGAATGGCAAATTTGACTTTAAATATTTTGTGGTTGCAATTAGTGATGATCTTACATCTAAGAGAAATAATTTCTGCCTGGTCTCCTGAACATTCCTGAGGAGATTTTTTGTCTTCATACCAACTTCTAACTCCCCTAGTTTTTTCCATGAATTCTTGTTTTCAAAATCTACATTCTTTAGGTCTTCTCCAAATTTCCCTGCTATAACATCATCTTGGATAAACTGAGCCATAACATTCCTCATTAAAGTATTTAAATCAGAATATAACTGGTGTATTTTTGGTTCTTCACTCTGATAACATAATGAAAACTTTTCAAAATTTTGGTGTGAAAATGAAATTAATGCTAAATAGCAAGGAGTACGCTCATTTTTCAGGAAACAGTGAATTCTTTTATACCTTGCCGAATTGCGCAGTTGTTTTTCAAATATTTTTTGAGATGGCAAGAAGTTTAAAAAAAATATTCTGTAATATTTAGTCATTGATCCAAGAGCCTCTGGGCTACAGAACCAACGGTTAACCATCTGTTGCTGACATGACGCAAAAGAAATTTGGCAGTGACCAATGTTATATCCTCGACAGATTTATAATCCTCTCGTCTTGCAGCACTACTCTTTAAAAAGTAATGCATATCAGTAGCAAATTCGTCAAAATCTATATTTAAGCTTGTCAAAAAAATTTTAAATGCATTACTAACAACATGCAGGTTGCAAAAACCTAGTTCCAAAGATTTCTGGCCTGTTTCTTGTTTTACAACTTCATTGAATTTGCATAAAAAGCACTTATTTACATTTGGGCTGTCCATGGATACACAAATAATTCTGTTCAACGAAATATTGAAGGATGATAACACATCAAGAATTTCTTTTAGCAAAATATCTGCTGTTGCATGACCCAGAAAAACGCTTGTTAGGTATCGGCAAGAAACTGAATTTATTTCTGAAGACCAGTACCTGAGATACACATCCAACTGCCGTTTCACTTGTGTATTTGTAGTTTCATCAAATGCTATAGTAACCTTCCCTGGGCTACTAGATGCAATGTCTTTTTTTCAAATCCTCTTCAAAATATTTTGACAATCCATGTGATATCACATAAGCAACTTTTTTTTCTTTAAGTTGCATTTTGGCTGCAATAGCAGAATCAGGAAACATTTCTTTGAAAAGTTCAACTGTTTCAGTGCATGAAACAAAAGACATATTGTCCTTAGCAACTTTCATGGCCCATAATGCTTCGGCTTTAGCCAACTGTAAATCATGACTCAGTACTTCACTAATATTTGTTTTGGGCTGAAGATCCCGTCCTCCAAAGGCTTTCAGGATGGACTTATTTTGAAATTTACTTTGAAATTTCTGCAAATGTTTTTTTCCTTTATGATGCGCTTTTACTTGTGAAAAGCCACTATTAGAAATGTTGAAAATTTCTGAACACAATATACACTTAGCAGAAAATATTGTTTCAGTTGCAGAACACCATTCTTTCAACTTCACTCCGTCCAATTCTTTGGCGAGCCACGCATCTTGAAATTTCGTTTTGGATTTAGGCATCTTAAACACTTGTATTACTAACCAGAAAATGAAAGGGAAGTACAAAAACACGTTCCAATATTGCAAAACCAGACAACTTCCCGAAATTTGGCTGCGAGGATGTCAGAAGATATGGAAAAAAAAAAAAAAAAAAGCAGGTCATCACTAGAGAACTGAACCTGCACACAGCACAGAGAACACCATAAAAGACGTAAAACCAGAAACTATCATACGCATCTCACGCAAGTTCAGTCAAAGTGAGTCGGAGCCGAGATATATTGCGCATCGAAGGTCGCTGTCGCCGACGCATGATCGAAGGTCAATGATCACGTGCTCTACTGCCTGCCAAGATAATACTCAGCTACCATCCCATCGTCATTACCGGAGGTTACGGAAGGAGACCACATGTTTCCTTTTTGCTTCCACCCACCTGCGGTTTACAATAACAAAACATCAGCAGAAAGAGGAGGTTCCACAAGGCATGTACAAAAATAAAGTACGATCTTCTGCGTGCCACGGAGTTCGTCTGCAAAGCGCAAACCAGGGGTGAAAATGACCCCTCCCCTTTTCCCTTAGATCTCTTGTTACTCTCGAAAACTGTTCGAAGGCAAAAAATGGAACGCCCGCCCGAAGCAAGTGCATCTCGATGGCGTCATTTTCCCCTCCCTTCAGCAGCACAGCATATAGGCTGTGTTTCTACAAAAACAGGTCTTTTTACCTTACCGTAATGGTAAATTTATTGGTGTTAATAACGGTTGTGTTTTTAATAAAAATAAGCTTACGAAAATTTTAGGATGAATAGCAAATTTTAGGTCTAATTTTAGGAATTTAAGGAGGGTCACAAAATATTAGGAATTTTAGGAGGAATGCGATCCCTGATATTATTTTTTGGAACAGAATCCCCTTATTTCATCCTTTTCCATGTAGCTACCACCTCAGAAGCACGGTAATTTTTTTGTATAGAGCAATGTTTGGAACAAAGAGAAAACTTTTTCTACATTACTCAACATTATAAATTCCACTAAATGGAAAACATATTGATAGGAAACTCCGTAATACTAATGTGAAGCAATTTTTATTCTGTAGGGCACTTTTTTCTGTAAAGCTTATCGAGATTGGAATTTCAACGAGCAGAACAACAAAGGGAGTGTTGGTGACATCCTGGAAAAGAATAACACATGTAACAATGGTCACCTGACTATCATGAGTTATAAATTGTTCTATGTAGTGATTAACAGTTGCTATACCAGGGTGCCTACCATTTTCAGGAGACTCAATTTCTTGACCTTTTCTTGAATTTTCCTTGACTTTTACAAGACATTTCTTGACCATAAAGCTAAGTTTTTATCGACGATTCTTTGTCAATAATGTAAGAGTTTGGCCATTTTAATTAATTAAATTTAAAATCTGATTATGTAATTAAGAAATTAACATGGTAAATTGAGTATATAAAATGATTTCTAAAAAGTTAAAATAAATAGCAACTTTTTTACCAATAAGCTTGCAACTCAAAATATCCTACTACAAAGAATTACTTGTAACCTGGAAACCATGTCACACAAAAGTACGTTAAAAGTGAGTATAGGAAGTGCATTATAAAGGTTTAGACTGTTATTAATAATTAAAATTAATAGCAATTTATTTTAATTTTTGATAACACTATTTTACTCAGCAAATAAATGCTATTCAAAACAAGCTTCACACTTTTACACAAAGTATCCAAACAGATACACAACTGAAAAACTGCACTCAATTAGGATCACACTTGTTTACAAGCTATTCTATGATTTTGGAAAGTTTTATCGAGAATGTTTGTTAGTGTAGGTTTTCTTTAGTAGTTTATTCAACTGAGTCTTCTTATGAGCCACTTTCCTTAATCATGTTTCCAGTTTAATCAAGCCCTCAGTGTTAAGTGGTTTCATTGTGTGAGGCTAACAATTCTTTCACATAATCAGTTTCCAAATCAAGCTTTTCGGGTAGCTGGAGAATTTCTTGAACAATGTTATTAATCTAACAGTTAGTTCAATCCTTTCAAATCAGTTACAAATTGTGGACAAAAAGTTTATGTCCAAGTCCAACCATGCATTACCGTGCATCATTTCTTGCGACGATGACCATGCATTATCAGCAAACGGACATCTCTTTAATTAGTATTACTTGCAGTACTAGCTTAAACATATAGAGAGTAAGAAACTTTTAAAGGTGGTGGAGAACCTGTGCTCTGGTAAGTGATATTAAATTAACGTTGGGGTAAAACAGAATTGCAAACAGCCTCCACCACCCACCCCTTCATTCATACCAATCGAATGTACAGAGAAAATAACTTAGCAGATGCTGAAGAAGGTGATTCTGATATCAGTTTAGTATAAGCTGATGATTTCGACCTAAGCTGTAAGAGTATAAAGAGAATAGATCAAGCATTTAGTGGAGATTACCGTATTTATTGGCGTATAACACACACTTTTTTTCCTAAAATTTAGGGCTTAAATTCTACCTGCATGTTATATGCATATACTACTTTTTTACTTTGAGTGAAATTACTGAAATTGTTGAAAAAGAAAGAAGGTCAGCCAAACAAAGTGTTACAGCTAAATTACATCAACTACTGGACCAATATACAAGACATGAGCAAAAAGAAAATAACCATGAAGTTTACCAGAATATGTCATCACACGAGCTAACTTATTAACAAAGAGCTGTGTTACAACGGGGGAAAAAGTATGCATTTCCACAGAAGATAACAAAATCCGAAGAATTAATACCAAATTTTGAAGATATCATCAGAAATATCCCTAACGAGGATAAGGAGAAGTTTAGTGGTAAACTATTTCAAATTATATTAAAGGAATATAATGAAAAAAAATAATAAAAATTATTATTTAAAGAAGTTAAAATATGAAAAAAATCAACTGTTGAAATTAAAAGAAGACAAGAATAACAAATTTTGTGAGGCTGATAAAACAGGCCAAATTGTGATCTTGAATACTGTAGAATATAACCTAAAAATGAAATTGGCAATAGAAGAATTGAAATGTTCTGAGGTGAAAAATGACCCAACTGATAATCAAGTTAGATATTTGGCTAACATCAGGAACCACAGCACCTTGCCTAGTGAGATAAAAACTGCAAAACCACCAATGGGTACAAAGGTCCCACGAATGTTTGCTAAAATTAAAACACACAAAGATGGTAACCCCATGAGACTTATAGTGTCCAAAAAGAACTCTCCATTGATTAATCTTGAAAATAATATTTACAGTTTCTTGGCACCAGTGTTTATGGAAACACAATGCACTGTAAAGAATACATATGAATTTATCGAAATAGTGAAAAATGTAAACCAGGATCTAAAAGATTACAGAATGGCTAGTATGGATGTCAAAGCTCAGTTTCCAAGTACCCCTGTGCCAGAAGCAATTGAGATTATTATTAAAAAATTACAACAGGATCAATATCTTAATAACACACAACTACAAGAGTTAAAAGCAATTTTATTATACATCTATGAAAATAATAACTTCAAATATGATGAGAAAATATACAAACAAAATTAAGGAGGCCCAATGGGCTCTCCTCTGTCAAATCTGTTTGCTGAAGTAATTATGAACAGCATAGATGAACAAATTATCAGTACAATCGATGAACCACCATTAGTTTACTACAGATACGTAGACAATATCTTCATCATGACCAGAATGGACACTGATGAGCTGGAATCTTTAACTCAACAACTTGGTAATGTCTATCCCACAATTAAATTGACAGTTGTAAATGAAGAAGAAAATATCTTACCCTACTTAGATGTTAAGATTATCAAGCAAAATAACAAACTGCAGTACAAGGTACATAGAAAACAGACATATGTCCCCGTTCTGATACCATATAACTCAACACACCCTTACACACAGAAATGTAATAGCATGAAAACATTAATCAAAAGAGCAATCACACATTCCTCTACAGAAGAATTTCTTACTGAAGAAATAAATTACATTAAAGAAATCTCATATAGCTATGGATACCCTCCACAAAAAATAAATGGATTTATGAGGTACAAGTAAAGATGCAAGATACATCTTCCCCTAAAAGAAAAAAACAATTACAATATGTTGGAGCAATACCTTACCTTCCAGGAATATCTACAGAAATCAATATATTGTGCCATAAATATGGAATTCAGATGGGAAACAAAGTACTATCAATTAGAGATATGATAATTAATAACACTGAAAATTGTAGTATCTTAGAAAAAGCGGGTGTATACGAAATACCTATAAGTGGAATCCTACCAATATTATATATTGGAAGTACCAAAAATCAATTAAAACATTGCCTACAACAACATATTAAAAATTGGCAAAAAACAAAAACAAAAAAAAACAAGCACTGATACAATACTGCCTGGTTAACCACACATACCAAAATTTTGGAGAGATTAAAATAATAAAATCATGTCGCAATGAGAGACACCTACGCACTGCAGAGTCTGTATTGATTGAAAAAAATAGAGATCGAATTTGTAATAATAATGACCCAAGTATCCTTAATGAAAAATGGAAAGAATTAATAAAAATTGATCACAAAAACCAAAAACACAGAAGAAGAAAATGAAGATTTTTATTAAAGTTAATAAAAGATGGAGCCACGGTGGAAGTTTTTCGTAAGTGACGTTGGAGCAGGGGCAAGGAAGACGAACGTGTCTCTCACTCTCACTGCGGTAGCAGGAGAGAAAACATCTAGAACGCTTCCTGAAGATGATCCCGGAGGGGGTAGAAAGTACTTGAGGCAGTCTGCATGGAAATGGCTTTTGGGTGTGGTGACTGAATGTTCTAGTTGTTGTCATGAGGTGTTGGGAAGAGGAGTTGAAGGAATAAGATGAGCTGTGTGTAAATAGTTGTATATACGCTTTCATAATATTTTTTTCGGCATTTTGTATGTATGTAAATAGGCAGTTTATGTTCATTGGTTATATCAAAAGGTTTTGAGTTTCAAGAATTGGGATTTTTATAAATGTCAATCAACCAACGAAGGTTGGGTTTTACACACTGGTGGGAAGGGTGGGAGGGGAGGTAGATGCTATTGGGACCTAGTCATTAATGCAGTGCACTTCGTGGACTTGAGCATTCGCCGAGCATTGAATGAACCTGAAGACGAAAATGGAACACCGCACCAGAGGCAAGGCAACCAAAGGAATAAAACGTGCAGGGAAATGTGTACAAAAGGTAAGCAACCTATTATAATTATAATTGTATGCATGTAAATTAAGAACAGTTGTGGCTTGTGCTATAGATGTTCTAACACTGAACTACTTTTTTATTTAAAATTAGGTAAACTGAATACTGCTGCAGAGTGTGACACATCCTGACGTTGCCAAATGTTAACAGTTTGGTATCACTTTACTCTAACTGCATACACTTCTCTAATGCATCTCTTCTGTTTTCTGATGGATTGTATATATTCTTTACCAGGTGTTTGGTATATATTCTTTAAAAGTAGTATCAATACAATCTTCAGTTCTTCGGAAAGAAAATTTGCACAAACATTTTTTGAGATAGACTTCTGGTTTACCTTTTTTAAGCACCTGAAAGTAACCTCACTCACTACAGCAGTGAAGGTGAGCTGCCACGTTAAGTGTAAGCAACTGCTCTCGTTAAAGTTGCTTTCACAGCACAACCTGCTTAAAGCAGCAGCTGCTTGGGGGAAATATGCCAAAACTTCTGGTGATGTACGAACTCCGTGGCTGATGATTGGTGATAACAATCATTAGTGTACGCATGGTCTTGTCGTGCTGGATCGAGGGTATCATTTCTCGCAACAATGACCATGCATTATCAGCAAACGGCATCGGTTTAAGGAACCCAGACTTCTGGCTGTTTTTAATTTTTAAGTGTGTCTTATCACTTTCCAAGATAGCAGTGATTCTGATTGAAAATTTTGTAACAGGTCTAATATCCAAGTTTTTTCGTTCAAACATGTTTTTTCTTTCCTATTATTTGCCTTATAAATGGCATAAATATTAATAAATGTGTTGAGTTATCTAAAAAAGTTCAGAGCTCCTAACTTATTTATTTTAAATTTAAGTTTTTTGTACTGAAACTTCCTTCTTGAAATTAGGGTGCATGTTATATGCTGATGCATCTTATACGCCAATAAATACGATACTTATGAGAAGGAAAGCTTAATGTAGAAATTCACACCAGGAACAGCAAAGCAGGAGAAAAACTTCTTACCAGCTGTAAAAAAAATTTTTTTACTAAGAAATGCAGTTGGCCAGAGATCAAAACTGGCAGTGCACAATGTAGTTTTTATGCCTGATATCCTATGGCACACAGAGCTGGGTGTCAAGTACAGGGTTCATTGTTAACATGAGGGTGGCAAGAGGAATATCTGGGAGAAATAGCTGGATTCAAAGGCAGGATAGAATTAAACAAGTTAGTAAAATCATGCAGTGCATTGATTATGATACGCTTTCCAACATATCAGAAATTGTCCGCAGACAAACCCTCCTCCCTACCCTGACTACTGATTCGTTCAGTATATCTCCGGAACAACATACTAAAGTTTTGTCGCAATAGAAGCATTTTTACTCAAGTTATGAGGATAATGGCTGTGGAATAAATCGTGCTTCTGTGCCCTGACTTTCGACCCCATTTCGATGATATTAAACTGAATTGGCTCAGTATATCTCTGGAACAACATACTAAAATTTTGTCGCAATAGAAGCATTTTTAGTCAAGTTATGAGGGTAATGGCTGTGGAATAAATCTCACTCTTGTGCCCTGACCTTATTTCAACGATATTCGACAGAACCGGTACAGTATACCTACAGAACAACATAATAAAGTTTTGTCACAACTGAAGCATTTTTACGTAAGTTGACATATAAGGGCAATGGAATGGATTCTGCTTTTATGTCCTGACCTTTAAACCCATTTCCAATAGGGTTCATCCCCAGGTTGTCCCCTACCACACAGTTTGACAAAAAAATAATTTGAAGGAGTATTTTTACTCCTTTAGAAAAATTAAAAATTTAGGGAGTAATTTTTAGAAGTGAGGAGTATTTTAGAAAAATTAACGAGTGAAATAAAAAAAAAAAAAAAAAGTTGCAAAAACACCGGGAAATTATAAAAAACCTGTTTTTTTTTTCATAATAAAAAATATTTCACTACTGCTGAATGCATTTGGATGTTTTGCTTCTTTTTTTAGTTAAAAAAAATATATATATAATATATACATAATACATAAATAACGTAAACACTACAAGCGCATGGAAAGTAATCCCTGGAAATTCTTTGTACCATTTTAGTAAAGAACAAGAATGAATTTCCAACTTTGACGTCAATGTAACACAACGCATTCTTCATTTTCTAATGAAGTGTCCATGTTTGTTGGCTGCTTTCGTATTTCCACCGCTAGTTTTTTGCAGATTTCATTGTTTCCTTGCTCTGCGTTTTGTTTCTTTTCTACACCATTGGACCGAGTCTAGCCGAAAAAAAAAAAAAAAAAGAAAGACATTAAAGTATGCTGTTTCGACACATCATTCGACACTACAGTGTCTGATAAAGCTGTTTCAATCTCTACAAATTACGACCACGTACCACCGTCATGACGAAGTACAAATCAGGACCACAAGGCGCTCCAGAATTGCGATTGCGAAAGCGTACTTCACTCATCTCATCAAGCATGAGCTGTAGCAGCAGTGACAGGAATTTTTCGATGCGATTGCGCTCCCGATGAGCCGACGACATCAAGGTAAGGAACGATGTCTTCCTGACGTCACGCTCTGACTGGCTGGCGGATCACATCGCTAAAGCTCCGGTCGTGCCAAGCAAACCACGGCCAGGTATGGATTGTCTACAACGCGAGATCTGGCCTGAGGTAACAAAGGAGATCGCTGATCACATGTTTGAAATACAAATTTCGAATAAAAAGTTGAAAATAAAAAAATTTCAGCCTAAAATTCTCGATTCGTATTTTTACGCGTTAGCAAAATTTCGATGCGTATTTTTACGTGTTGGCAAAATTTCAATGCGTAAACACACTTTTCGATGTGCCCTAGATGCGTTATTACGCATTTTGGCGAACTCTGCTACCACATACTAAAATTTCATCGAAATTGAACCATTTTTAAGCAAGTCATCGTGCGTACAGACAGAAGGACAAAGCTGGAGCATATACGCTTCAACCTATGGTTGGAAAGTGTAAAAAAGGAGATATCAAAAATCAACCTAGTATTCTAGTGAAGAAAAAGACACTGAGGTCATGCTGAGCTTTGGACACAAACTGCATGGAGATGGAAGATTACCTACATAAATATTACAAGCCACAAGCAAAAGGGCAGGCCTCGAACAAGGTGCGGGCTGGAGGTACAGAATCTGTCATTAGCGATCAAGGGAACAATGAGTTTGAGGCAGATAATCTAACAATGAGCAGAAAGAAGTGAAGAATGTTTTGCTTTGAACCCAGCACTTTTTTCTTTAACTGGTCTAGGTGCCATTTGAAGAAAATCCTAACACCAAATAAAAGGGTGGTACAAGACATGCAATAATGATCACAAAATACAAGATAATTTAGATAACATGCATGACACATATGCCAATAGTGTCGGGTCATAATGGGCACCCTGGACTAAGCCTCGCATCAAAGAGAAAAAAAAAATGTTTTTTTCTTTAATTAGAAAAAATTTCAAAAGAAAATCCGTATTAACCAGTCCTTAAATTTTCTGAATGCAAACGTGAGCTACTACAATCATTGAGTAACTGAATAACAATCTTCCCTATCCGTTTACTAGAGTGTATTGAATATGGTGTAGGTGCAAGAGGCGACTCTTGTCAACTCGTCGGCTTCGCAAAGCTTCAAAGAATAGTAATGAATGAGCAGATGCACGTTGAACCGCGCATGATTAAAATTGTCTTTCGGGGTTGGTCGCTTCTCTGTTTAAGAGTTTCACAACAGTGAGCAGCTGATTTTTGTTTGTGGGGTTAAGCTGTAAGGTTCACTCGTGTAAGTAAAATGAACAAAGTGGACTTTTTATTGGAACATTCTTTTAGTTTATTAAGGGATGAAGAAAAAAAACATTAAAGACCTGGGCCCACATTGACGAAATATTTGCTTGGTGCAAAAACATAATAATCAGTCTAGAACTTTTCATGTGAAGTTACAGCAAAATATTCTGGCTAAGTGGAAGTGAAAAGCACACATACTTTGTTTCGCTTCTACTTTTTTTTTTTTTATATACAGTACTGCATATCACTAAAATCATTACCTCATTCTGTGTGGTTAAGTATGATTTCAGCAGGTGGCATTTGGAAACCTCACAATCCACTGAAGTTACATTTCACAATACGGAAGAAGATTGAGAGAAATTTTAAAAATATTTAGCCCATGATAAATTTTAGGTCACCCTGTGCCACTGACATACACAATAACTGTTGTACATGAAAACAAAATACTATCAGTAATTTTCATGTCTGAAATTGATAATGATACTGCTTTTTGCTTTTTATTCATTCAACCACTGCTCAGTTGTGGACTGAAACCACTAAGGTGTCCAAACAGGAGTAAAAAAAATAGATTAGAACTAAAATGGGATTCAAAACTCACAACAGGCATTTCACTTGTTTGCAAAAGTTAAAAAAAAATAAAAAAAAATAGTGGCAAACCTTCAAGACACAATTGCTGTTCACTAAGAGATTTCCAGGTTTTATATCTCTATGTAGAATATTTGCAGAATGAAGGTACTTTAGACCTACAAGAAGAAAAAAAAAA
Organism: Macrothele yani; assembly: GCA_039090855.1. Lineage (NCBI taxonomy): Eukaryota > Metazoa > Arthropoda > Arachnida > Araneae > Macrothelidae > Macrothele > Macrothele yani. The sequence continues at coordinate 138,777,170 of CM077002.1, forward strand.
GAAACCGCTTAAGAATTATTTTCATATATATACCACTTTTCAATCTTAAGTCATAGATAGAAAATGAACATACAGCCACATACCTGTTAGCTTTGATCTGAGTTTGAAAGTTTAATGAAACTTTATGCAATGTACTCAATTTACAATGAGTTCTATTAGGTGTGCAACTTAATTCTCGGCCCCTAACCGCAAGCGATCATAGAACGTCGGCAAATGCAAATAGCTGTGAGCGATAATGGCTGATTGCAGTGCCATCCAACAGCTTTCTAGGCAACCATAAATGCTCACAGCTGTAGTGACAGAACAGACAAAAGTTGACGGTAAAAGCAATATCGTTCGAGAAGTAACATTTGAGGCACTGCCTCCTGTTCGCATTTCAGCTGAAAAAAGTGCAGTGGAAGCCCAGCAAATGATCTGTGCTGCTTTGGGTTAGGCTGCTGTATCCTACAGTATGTGTAAGAAGTGGTTCCAGCAGTTTAAGCAGGGAAATTTCGATCTCCGTGATGCAGAACGTCCGGGACAGCCACAGAAAATTGACGATGAGGAACTGGAACAACTGGTGGACGCGGATCCCTGTCGCACACAGTCAGAGCTTGCCCAGGAACTCGGAATAACACGGCAAGCCATTGTAAAGCACCTGCAAAAGCTTGGATGGATTCACAAGGAGGACCGTTTGGTGCCCCACCAACTCACAGCTGCAAACAAGTCTTGGCGCTACGATGTTGCTGTGCCCTTGCTCTCCAGATTCGAGAAGAAGGATTTCCTCCACAAGATTTTGATCTGTGATGAGAAGTGGATCCTCTACGATAATCCTAAGTGGTGCAAATCTTGGGTTTATCCAGGTCAGCCTACCACCAGTACCGCAAACCGAATATCCATGCCAGGAAGTTGTTGCTGTGCATATGGTGGGATCAGCACGGTGTCGTACACTATGAGTTGCTCAAACGTGGTGAAACACTCAACACTGAGCGTTGTCAGTAACTAATTCGTGTGAGTGACGCAAGAAGGCAAAAAGGTCATACACTGGCAAGGACAGAAGGTCGGTCCTGTTGCTTCAGGATAACGTGCGTCTTCACACCGCGAAAATGACTTTAAGCATGATCACCGACCTGGGATGGGAGATTTTGTTTCACCCGGCGTATTCTCCAGACTTCGCCCCGTCGGATTATCATCTCCTTCACTCCCTGCAACATCACCAGAGTGATACACACTTCACTTCTGTCGAGGAGGTCCACACAAGTATTGATGACTTTATCAACTTAAAACAGCCCTCTTTTTTCCGCAGTGGCATTCAGCAGCTCCCTGACTGACGGCTCAAATGTATCCAAACATGAAGGGGATTATTTCCCCGATTAGGTACATATTCGATTTGCTATAATTTGCTGTCAACGCGTCGTGCCTGTGGCCGAGAATTAAGTTGCGCACCTAATATACGTATATATATATATATTTTAATCGAAGAAAAGAAAATGTTCCGGTTTGATTTTCTGGTTTATACATGGGTTTAATCATTCACATTTAATGAATTCAAAATAATACTCTCGCAACAATTGCTTAGTGGAAGTGATCCAATGAAATTATTCATCCCACAATGATATACAAATTGTCTGAAATGCATATAGTGAACTGTTAATCCTTACAATACTAACACTGGAGGAACAGTAAATACAAAACCTTACACATTATAGTGTAACAGGGCTTGAAAAATGCCATGCGCGAGATGCCTGGGGCATCTAAATTATTGGTTTAGGCAGTTGCCCAACAGGGCAACTAGATTTTAGAAAATAGAAGTTTCAAATGGGGAATTTTCTCCTATAAGAAAAAAAGAGTAGTCATATGTCGTGTTCCATTTCACACTGCTAATCACCAGACGTTGTATTATTGTTACACAGTGCCAAGGACAAGAGAATATCAATTTCTTTAATTATATTATACTCTGGGTCCAGAAATTGGGGCTATATGCAGTTTTGCTCCAAATGTTTACAGTTAGCGATGGGATGGGGGGAAGAGACAATGACAGCATACTAAATTTCTCAGATGGCAATTTCAGCATCATTGCCTTTTTAAAACTTGAGATACATGCTTTTTAGCATTGAACATTTCGAATACAGACACTTAAAATGCAAAAGATGAATAAAAAGTTTATCATATTTTTTAACTTAAGAAAATATGAGGCTTCTAATTTGTCAACTTAAAAGATAAATTTTCCTGGGCAGGTAAATAATTTTTGCACATGCCCAATGGGGCATGTAACTTTTCAGATATTTTTCAAGTCCTGGTGTAAGAAAGAACTTTTAAAAGTACCCTTTCCCCCCCCCCGCCTCATGCTTTTACATGTCTTTATCCTGTTGTTACTTGCCATAACTGCTACAGAATGTTATCCGCAAAGTACTTGCTGAATCAAATTGACTGACAGGGAGGCCAAAAAATCTTGATAAATAACAAGCGTTGATATGATCACAGCCAGCAGCATCTACGTAAGATATCTTGATGACTAAGAAAACCATCCTTCACAATCTGATAGTAGAACTTTTGAACAAAATTTCTGGAATTTATTTGTCTATCAGACTTTCTTAAAAATCAACTGATCATCTGTAACCAAATTAAAGCCCCCTAAATTTAAATTCCTTTTTGCCAAATATTTAATGCCCTGTACCTTCTGACCAACATTGAGTAAATAAAAAAATGTAGAGCCACTATTTTAAGAATAAATATTACTTAGCAGTTTCAGTGTGTGTGTGTGAGAGGGAGAGGGGGATAAGCCCTGCAGTAATTATGGCATTACTGTAGCATGATTAAGAGCATATATTCTACTTTTCAAATTGAATAATGCACTCTACTTTCCAACTGCTTGGTGTAAGTCAGTCTATGCCGTGTTCTTATAAAGCCACACTTATTAGATATCACAGCTTTTGAAAATGTGCATCAAAATCTAGTATAAATTTCACTGAAATAGTTTTTAAAGTCAGTTATAGAATGTGAAAAAAAAAAGGAAGAATACTGAAGCTTTTCAGTCAAGATACATGCAGTTAGTTCTCTCTTTTCTTTCTCGGTGATGCATGGCAAAAACACAGTTTGTCAATAAAGGATTTCAACATGTACTTACCTCATACATGAGACCGGCCGATGACAAAAAAAGCTGAACTTTTTAACTGGGTGGAAAATTGACACACGAACGCGCGTTGTGAGCAAATTCAAATACAGCATATACAATATTTAAGATTGCACAAGCCATATGGAATTATTTTCTGTAAATTATGTAAGTAAATATTAAAGAGAATCACATTATTATATTCACAATAGAAAAGTAGGGAATCAAGAACAAAATAAAACGAAATATTTAAAAAAACAGATTTAAAACGTACATGTCAATCTTTACTAGCTAAATCCTGAAGTGAAAAGTATTTGCCTAGGAATTTGTGCATTTAGTCAAGCAATTAGAAACTTGCAAGAATTAGAAACATATATCCACAGATTAGTTTTGGTCTAACATCATAGTACAATAGATAAGTCAGTCTTGTTGGCTTAGTAGCACTCTAATTTACCAAATTTTTCAGAAATGAAATGTGTCTCAAGAGTATGTGTGTGGAAATAAGTTAAATTCACAGATTCTTACTAAATGATAATTGGAATATGTATTTGAATATGTACAAATGTAAAAAAAAAACATGACTAGAAGTTATGGTTTTTAGACAGGTTGCTTCAAAGATATTTTGCCCTTTTTTGTTGTACTTGCTTGCACAACAATTCGAATTTCCTCTTCTAAATTTCCTCACTAAATGATAATTGGAATATGTATTGTAATATATATTTGAATATGTACAAATGTAAAAAAACATGACTAGAAGTTATAGTTTTTAAACAGGTTGCTTCAAAGATATTTTGCCCTTTTTTGTTGTACTTGCTTGCACAACAATTCGAATTTCCTCTTCTGAGCAAGCCTAGCTTTCTTCTCAGCAAGCTGCACGGCCATATTTATTTTACGTTGACTCTGCCTGCAGCTGAACAGCATCCATTGCTAACTTTTTCTTTTTGCTGATAATTCCTTTTCTTTTCCTCTCAATTTCTTTGGTATAACTTGTTTTTGATGTACTAAGGATTTTGGCAGAGGTTGGCATCACCTGCTTCTAGCAAAAAAATTTCTTTACTGAAGAAATTTACTGCAGACTTACCCTGTGCTTTTTAAGTTTATACTACACAGTTTGTATAGCTGAATAGGTTTCAATGTTCATTCTTCCTGATTTTATATCTATGATTTCAGCCATCATGCTGAAAGAACTTTAACCTGTGGACCATGAAAGCATGATTCAAGGCTTTTACTATTTTAGATAACATAGTGTACTTGTAGAGGTTAAACACCTTTGCCCACCATGCATCAATTTTTACAAAGTTTCCAACTTCATCAACAGGAGATGGAAGTCGTGAATCAAACTGATACTGGTGAATTTCTAGAGCATAGCTTTCCATTTCTTCTGAGTTCAATATATTTGAAAGGAACTGTGGAAGTTTTTTCACTTTTCAAAGTTAGATTATGTCCTCTTGTAGAAGGCTCAATAGCTGATATGTACATTAAAAGATCACTACATAATGGTAGTGTCTTTTGCATGTATTCTGCACGCTGAATATAAGCTTCAGCAGCCTGGCTTAAAAACATTTCCCCACAATGTCATTTGATTTGCTTTCCAAAATAATGTTCCTGATCCAAGAATCTTTCACAGGTTTGCCTTATCAAATCTGTCACAAGTTTGCCTTTCAGTATCTCTTGTTTTAAGAAACAAGCTAAGAAATCCAAGAATAGTTGCTTCTGCTTATCAAAAACTTTATGAATTAATGGCTTCTTTGTTTGAAATAAGCATACATATTTTTTCAAAAGAGGTAGAGCTGCAACATAAAAGTTTAATATAAGCAAGGTTTTCTTTGAGCTTTCAAATAATTGTGCAACAATTCTAGATTTCCATTTTCTTCCATCTTCTGTTAGATTTTTTTTTCCGTAATTTCTTCCAAAGCTCCTGGAATTTTAACTTTTTCTTTCTTTACATATTTTGTTTATGACATCCATGTATATTGGTCTTTCATTAGGCTGCACAAATCCATAATACAGGAGCAAAAGGGCATCATGAATATGTAAACTGTTTAATGCCACATAATAGAATGACAAATACCTGTGTTGCACATGTTCTTAATTTCAGTGAATTTTAGCCCTATAATTTCACAAATTTCAGCAAGGGCTTCACGTTGATCTGCCGACCAATTAAAGTAATTGAAGAAGTCAATAAAGTATTTCTCAATGTAATCTTAAAATGACTTGCAAAATTTTTTACTTGCATTGTGAATATGGTGACATGAATCTCCATCAATGTCAAGCAAGTGGGGAGATTTTCTCTGCCGAATTCTTGTTTTGGGGCTGCTCGTGACACATTCTTTCCACTTAGCTTTCAAACAAGCAAAACAAATTCCTCCTCACAGAAAAAAACAAAACAAAAAACAACAGAAAGCTGCGTCACGAACTTTATTCAGATGCTTCAGGCCGACGTAACCCGGGCCACAGCGAAAGAAGCACACCTGGCTTATGCAATCCTGGCACCGTGCTTTTTTTTTTTTTTTTTCACACTTTCAAACAAGCAAAACAAATTCTGCCACTCCATAAAAAAAAAGATTAAAAAAAAAAAAAGATACAAAGGGCTGTGTTACTAACTTTGTTCAGAGGCTTTTACATCGATTATTTACAAAACCATTAAAACTTTCTTAATAACAACGAAAATCTGAATATCCATAATTTTTTGTTAGTCACCCGTAATCCCGGGGAAATCCGTAATAATTATGGAGATTCCATAATTTTTGGCAATTACGGAGATTCCGTAATTTCTGTGCGTCCTTTGTAGAAAGAGGTTTCACGAGAACTTCGATTCTCGAACGATCTCGGAAAAGCGGGAACGCATTCGGATACATTGCAAATTACAAGAGGGAGAGTTCCTGGCGATTACGTCACGGATAGAATGCAGAGTGGCGATTTCCCCGCAAGACACTGAATAGCTGTTCTCCTAGTGGGCTGTGGCAGTTTCCCTAAAGCACGAAGTAGGCGGAGCTTCCACCCTTTGCACTGCGATGCTCAAGTGACAGACATCCCATCCATTGTTGACAGCAGTAAACGAATTGAGCTCCTGACTCCACCCTCCAACATTTCTTCTTGCCCCCCAGCGCCTGTTCCAAAAACAATGCTTTCAGCTAGAAAGCGCTTAGTTCTTTTACTCCACAAAAAAGCGGAATCGCGGAATTCCGCTTTTTCAAGGATTTTTCTATAGAACGATGATTCCCTCCCACACCCCCTAAAAAATTCTGAAAAATTTCTCTTCATTTTTGCAATGACCTCGAGGATGACCAAAATGATGCCGAAAAAGCGGAATTCCGCGAATTCGCGGAAGAATCTCATGTATGACTTGCCTCCTTAACTCTCGAGGAATTTCCTAACACCTTTATCATAAGAAACAAAGTAAATCACAAAAATTAAGAGAGAAATATTCTTCATAAATACATGGAAAATTCACAAGTACATTATTTTCATCAATCAGATTGTAGTACCGAATTGCTTTCAGCTCACTGTTCACCATGTGTAACAACACATGGTGAACATATCCTATTTCATGTGTAATGACATCTCAGAAAACTAGAAAGCTAGATCTTCCTGGAGCAGGAATCAAATGCACATCTTCCAATTTCTATTCCAGCATGATACCATTACACAACATAGGAAAACTTTCAAGTTTTCTGAGGTTTACATGAACATTGAACTGAGCAATTCAGACGATTACTGAAAACAATGCATTTGTGGATTTTCCATGTACACAGTGTGCCTTTTAAATAACGAGACAAAAATTATTATATCAAAACAACAAACTATATTTTGAATTGTCACTTACACAGATTCAAAATAATCTCTCTCACACAATGGTGAGATGTTTTGTACATGTGTTTGAAGGCATGATGGAAGTCCTGAACCTGTTGGTCACACCTTGTTGGATGTCCTCAATGTTGCTGAAGTGCTCCGCTTTCAAACACCTCACTTTAGGAAGAGGAAAAAGTCTGCAGGAGACAAATCTGGTGGGTAGGGTGGATGTTAGATCCCACAAATCGACTTCTGATGCCAGTAACTGCTTCACAGGCAGAGCACAGTGTGCAGGCACATTGTCTTGCAACAAAAACCAATTGTTTTTGTGGAACAGTTCTTTCCTGATATGACGCACCCGGGCGTACAGACATTGCATTACTCCTAAATAATACTGACAGTTCACTGTGGTGGCCTCAGGAACAAAATCACAATGGATAATTCCAGCTGAGTAAAAAAAAAAAACAATGATCATTGTCTTAACATGTGATTTTTACAACCAGACTTTCTGCTGCCGGGGAGATGATGTTCCACACTATTCCATGCTCTGGCATTTTGTTTCAGAATCAAACTGAAAACACCAACTTCATCACTAGTGACAATTTTTTGCAACAAATTGCGATCTTGATCAACAGCATGGATGACATTATGACAACATGCAACTCGGTGTTCTCTTTCTTTGTGTATCCACATGTGCAGCACAAACCTTGAACAAATCCTCCTCTTGTGCAGATTTTTTTCTAAAATTACCCGGGCCATTTCCTTTCTGACACCAAGATGTTCAGCGAATAGCCTAGTGGTTATTCACCTGTCATAGGCATCACTTTCACTAGCCTTCACCACATTTCCATTTGTCCACGAAGAAACTGGATGTCCTGTGCATGGTTCATCCTCGAGGGACTGACTCCCATCTTTAAATGTTGAAAACCAGCAGAACTGTGCACTGCTCAGACAGTCATCAATGTATACTTTTTTTAGGTCATGGTACACTTTCACGGCAGTTTTCCCTATTTTAAAATAAAATTTTATCACAGCTCTTTGCCCCATTACGGAACTTCTGACATGCTCCACTCACACAGTCTTTCTTCGACAGTGACCACGCAAAAACTACTGCATCACACGACTCAAAAGTTGCTCCCACGATTACGACACATTCTAATGATCAAACTATAAACACGTTTGTTACTTTTATTCAAAGGGCTTCCCATAAAAATTCGGTCTCATTATTAAATGGGTACACTGTGTATTTATAAAGAGTACCTCTTAATTTCTGTGATATTTGATGCATTATGTGATTAGCTATATCTGTTCATGGATTTGAAAGAGTTGTCAATGCTACAAGGAAGCATAACATTGCATCAACTAGCAAGATCTGAAGTTGTTCAGATTCTTAAGTTATATTTGCTTAGCTTCAGTTACTTGGAACTTCATTATGCTCAGTGATGTAACAATAGCATTCCAGAATGGAAATCAGGAGAAGCAGGTTCAATTTCCTCTCCACAGCAATTTGTTTTTTGTTTTTGTTTTTTCTGAGTTTTTTTTAGCAGACATTACATGATGGACAGTGAACTAAGCATCTGTAATAAATACTAAAGAAAAATAAAAGCAATTCGGTAGTACAATCTGACTGCTAAAAAAAATGTACAGAAAACAAATGTTCCCACAAATAATCTATTATTCCACAATATATGAAATGTTGAACAAGGTAAAAATTCTGGTTGATATAATATTTGGTTCAATTATATCAAGGAGAAAATTTGCTGATGCACTAATTCTACAATCTATAACAACAGAAAATTAATTATGTTCATTGGACACTTACAAAAATGGCTACTGAACATAAATGTTTGAACTTTGAAGTTTGGCACAAACTCACAGATGCAGAACCTGCATGCATCTCAGATTCCTCCTCTATTTTGAAATTGAAATTTTAGAAATTTCGATTAATTTTTTATAGTCTTTGTAGAAACACAGAGGAGCTAAAACAAGCTACTGAAAGATGGCAATAATATTCACTTCAAAGACAGGCTTAATTCATAAAGAAAAAACCTTTCGTTGTTTTATATACAGTATATATTTATTTATTTATTATCTTTTGGCTTCAAAGTCTTTTTCATGAGATCATTTCTTATATACCCTGGCATTTCCTTAGCTTCTGGTGCTAAGTAAATTGCAGTTTTATGACTTGAACTGCCACTATAGAGAAATAATTTTTTCTGAACAGCATTAATAACAGTTTCTGCAATTCATTGTCATTGCTGGGATTTCATAATGTCCACTCTCCGAATATTTTCATTCAGATTTTTTTCCTCAATTGCACGTTTCCCAATACTTTGGCACAGCATGCAACAAAGTCTTTGCTTCTTTTCTTGTTTTTGGCACAGCCAACCAACTGCATTTCACACACAGAAATTTGTTTTCAATATTTCCAAACTTTATGCAATTACTTATAATCTGCCCCTCAAATTCATCACAAGTATACATACATGACAAGAGTCTGATATGGTAGCCAAGTGGTCTGAGGCACTGGCTTCTGACCATTCATCCACAATGGGCCTGAGTTTGAATCCTGGATGAGGCATGAGTTTGAATCCTGGATGAGGCATGAGTTATGTGTTTGTATGAGGACACTGGCTCCTCTGTGGAATCAGTGACCCTAACTTCATAACTGACATTTCGACATGCAACAAAAAATACATCATGTTTTCCTTTTAGGGATGAAAGATGGTGAAAAATAACAATGAGAGAAAATGAAGTACCAGAATAATTTTGAAACTAGAACATTTAAACAGAATAACAATATATGTACACAGTCAATTAAAAATACACATGAACTTACCCCTGAGTATTTGGTAGAGAAAAACTTTTACATGGTCAGATGTCAAAGGCTGAGGAGAAACTATTATTTTATGCAAGTCTGTCTGCATTAATTCTGTGATAACATAGCTAAAAATAATTAAGGAAATACACAACTTGGCAATGCAGAATGTTTTAATACATTTGCAAACAACTAAAACTGACTGCACAATAGAAACTGTACCAACAACAATAAAATTCAAGAACACAAAGGAATATTTTGTGGAAAACATAACAAAAGATAACCTAAAGAAGCATTAACCAAAAGTCCAAAAGTTATGTAACTGAATTCTCTAGAATAAACTTTGATGCCCTGCATTCATTTAAATTTCTATCAGATATTCCTCTAGATGTTCCTCAAAGCCTATCATCAATACAATTCTCCTGACTTCTAAAAACAGACAGCCAACTAAAAATGTTCATGACACTATCCACATTCTAAAACAAATTTCTTGCTGGTCAAAGATATATATTGCTAGCTCCTATGCATGTTAAATTTGTAATTAATTTGCCTTTTCCGTTACAATACTGAAAACTGGGTTTATAAATTTTGTGGCTTGTAATTTTTTTCTTTATAAACTGCCCATAGCTTGACTTGATGCCATTTCCCAAAATTTACAACTGATAACATTTGGTGGCTAATAGTTTGAGTTCTTTCTGTGAGCTTATTAGCCCAATTTTCAATTGCTAAAAACAAGAAAAACTGAAGATTGCAAATTATACAAGAACAGTCAATGCATTTGTGACCAGTGCAAAAAATACATCACTAGAGTATAAAAAAAAAAACATGTTACTTTCAAAATTACCAAAGGGATTTATTTATATGGGAGTTTTTAAACACTTTCAAAGAAAAACTCAACTAAAAAAAAAAAAAAAAAAGAAAAGAAACGGCTGCACTGTCCTGGATCACATAAAAAAAAAAAATAATTCACAAAAAATTTCCCCACTATTTCACAAAATTCTGGGAAATTGGAAAATCTGAAATGTGTGTTTTGAACTGTTTTACTTCAGTGAATTATTACAATATACTTTCAAACAAAAAGGCAAGATTTTTAAGTTTTCCAGCTGCTTTGAAGACTTGCCAACAGGGATACACAGAATTGGAAAATTGAACACTGAGCTTTTGCCACTAAAATTCCTATTTTACTTGGAGAAGTAAATTCATAGGATAAAACTACCAAGCATAGGATTTACCTACAAATATGCATTATTTTAGGCATTGTGAGTTGATCTGGCAAAAGAAAAAAAAATAATTAGATGCAGTAGCTTCTACCTTTAGAATTCTTACTTTGTAAATCTCAATAAAACAGATAAAACAGAAACTTTAGTCTCACACAAAAATACTATCAAAACACTACTTCTGGCCATAATAGATAATAAATAACAACATACACTAGAACTTTATGACATTTTTTTTTTTTTTTTTTTTTTTGGCCAGATAAGAAAAATTATTAGTGAAATTCCACAACAATGCCAACAGAACTGGAAGGATACATTTCTTGGAAGAAATCAATGCTGTGTGGCTGGAGGATGTCTAATGCAGACAGAACCTGAAAATTATGCCAAAAATTAACGACATACATTAAAAGCTCACAACATTACTACAGTGAAAAAAAAAAAAACAGCAATAATTTAAAACAAATTAACACAAAGCATAAATTACAATACTGATGGTTAAACATCATCTTCTGTGATAATCTCCACCACGTAAATGGTCCGCCATGTATACAATCCAATTTTTCCAAAGCACAGGAATTACTCTGAGTATTCAGACTAATTTGTGTACAAGGTGGTAACATGTTCTGAAATCTAAAATAGTGTTCTAAAAAAACATACATCAGGTCTAACTTTCTGCATAAAATTTGAAATAATGCTAATCCCCTCATTTTTTTTTTTAATTCAAACGGCAAGATTTCAAAATTGGCAGACCAAATGAACTCTAAACTATGTTTACATTACTGCCATATGTGCTATTATTTTAACATTCACTGTTATAATTAAAACATTTATGGGGAAAATTACACTTCATGGTACTTAGTAAACAAAAATACTCATCTTTACCTATGTGTATGGTATGCATCACACTGGTGTATGTGTATTGGAACTGGTGTGAGTGAATTTGGTGGCTACTGTTCTTTTATCATTCACTGTTATAATATTTGAAAAATTCGTTTGCTACATGGCAATGTCATTGAAGCATTTATCACGTGGAGGTTCAAGTGAAAAATGCTGAAATAATACACCCAAAAATAAGTAACTTTGGAAAAAAAGTTAGAAGTGAAAAAATGCTATTAAAATTAAAACATGAAGATAGAGACCCACCTCTACGTTAAACAACCATCATGTGTTGCATATCATTATACATATCGCTAAGCTGTTGTCTGAGATTCAGAGGTTAGCTCTACAAAGAAATACAAACTACCAGATAAATTTTAACTGATTATTTACTTCTTTGTTGCTGTATCAAACTTCTACATTTACATCGATCTTGAAACACACCTCGGGCTTCACTGACATCTGTCACACAATGTACACAAGACATTCTATACTTCACATACATAATCTTTTTTTCATGCAGACACTCCTAAATCTGATCCTCCCATGACTTCCTTGGCCTTCCTCTGCCTGGTGTAGGTGTGATTTTAAGTGAAAAGATGAACAATTTGATTCACTATAGCTGCAGAAGTGAGATACTTCTTTGGATTCATTTGAAAGTGAAACTTCAGAGAATAGTAACTGTTGTAGTGTATGCTCCTTGTGACTTGGAACATTCTGATAGGAAGGAAGATTTCTGGAATGAGTTAAGAGCTGTTTTGAGCCAGGTTGGTGCTAAAGAGGAAGTTATAATAGCAGCAGATTTCAATGCTAAAGTAGGTGTGCAGAATGCAATTCCTGCTAATGTTCTGGATAAGTTCAATGGTCCTTGTGTGAATGATAATGGTGAAAGATTAATTGAACTCTGCATTGAGAATGGTTTGTGTGTATCTAATATGTTTTTCAACCACAAGTAGGTATATCCACACATATACTTGGAAAAATCGTACGCTTGGTCAAAAGAGTGTTATAGATTTTGTTGTTTATGATCAGCGCCTGAAACACTTAGTTGTTGACACTCATGTGATGAGAGGTGCAGATGTTGGCTCTGATCATTTCTTGGTAGTGTCACGAGTGAAACTTAATGTTGGTTGGAGGAAAAGGAATAGGAAGAGGCCCAGGATGGAAAGAATAAAGGTTGAAAGGCTCCCTGAATGTCATCAGCGTTACTCTAACTTACTCAGAGAACGACTGAAGGAGCTGAAGTCATGTGAGAAGGATGTAGAAAAGAAGTGGGAATGTTTTAAGAACTGTGTTGTCACTGCTGCTAAAGAGGTCAGTGGCACAACAATAGTGGGTAACAATAGAGGTGATGCTTGGTGGAATAGTGAGATTCAAAAGGCAGTAAAGAGAAAGAAGGAAGTCTATTTGGGAATGTTGCAAGGCAGATTTTCTGTGGATGAATATTGCTGTAAGAAACGTGAAGCAGCTAAGCTGGTTCGCCAGAGTAAGGCAAAAGATAGGAAGAAGGTGAAAAGGCATGAATTGGTTTCATGGAAAGATTGAAAAACTTTCTGGAAGTACACAAGACTCTGGAAAAATAGGGGAAACAAAGTTGTAAGTTGTGTGAAGAATAGGATAGAGGAAATAATATGGGAGCCCAATGAGTTAAGTGAAATATGGGGTGAATACTTCTGTGCAGAGTTTGCCGAAAAAAATTTTTAAAGGAGTATTTTTACTTCTTTGAAAAATTTAGGGAGTAATTTTCAAAAGTCGGGAGTATTTCAGAAAAATTAACAGATGAAATAAAATATTTACATAAAATGCTAGCGAATTATGAAAAATCAATCCAGATTTTTTCACATAAAAAATATTTCACTACTGCTCAATGTATTTAGAATTTGGATCCATTTTGTTTCTTGTTTTAGAAATAAATATAATATTCATTTTTTAAAACAATAACATTAAATTTATCATGTTTTGTGCTGACCACATGGAACAGCAATGTGTTAAAGAAGTGAAAACATTGCACTTTTGAGGTTCTTATAGGCATCTAAAAATATCTAATAAACTTCTCAGCAAGTTTCACAGCCACATTTGTTTTCCAGCAGCAGCACAGCATCCAGTGCTTAAATTTTGATTTTGCTGATATCTTTGTTTCCCTTCCCATTTCTTTATTGTCATTTTTTTAATGACCTTGGATGATAATTTTGTCCATCATGAATGCATGACAACTTTCACTATTTTAGATAAAAGACGAATAGTGTAACTTTGAAAATATAAATACTTTTGAACACCATGCATCAATTTTTACAAATTTTTCAGCTTCGTCACTTTTGTTTTCGGACTTCCAACCCCCCTTATCAAGTTGAAATGCAAAACTTTTGGAAGAAATTTAAGAATACAGGATACATGTTCTGATCGTCGTTGGGGAAAACAAAATACAGTTACGGGGAAAATCTTTGCTACGTCCGTTTTCGGATATTTTCCCTCCATTTTCAAGTTGAAATACAAATATTTATGAAATAAAATGATATTTTAACAACAATACTAGGCAGAGGAAACATCACGTGAACAATTAAATTACAATTACGGGAGAAATCTTCACTGCATGCAACTTCCGTTTTCAAAAGTTTTGAAAGACTCAACTTCCGCTTTCGCAAATTTAAAAGTTTCAGGCGTAAAACATCCCCCACTAAAGATTAAAATTGGTGATTTTTTCGAGTAGCCATTGGCCAGTGGGTGGGCAAAATCTAGTGGCCACTTTCCTTACGGCTATTTCGTGTTGTATACACATTTTATCACTGCACTGAATACCTTTCATTTATTTAGACATAGTTAAATTTTAGCTTAGTAGTTACAAGGGCACACTGTCTGTCCAGTGCAATTAAATGAATAAATATAATCTTAAAAGTTATATATTTCTTCAACCACATCAACAAAATTTTCAAGACAGTTTTTATTGGAAAGATAATTTAATCATTTTTATTTAGTCTCTCGCTATGTTCACAAAAAAAAAAAAAAAAAATCAATCTCTCCACCATAAATTTATAGCAGTGGATGAGTCAAACTTTTCAAGGAGTACTTCTTTTGCTTACTTTATTTAATTTGCTGTATTTTCTAAAGTCATTCTTTGCATGAGCTTTGTCTTGTCATCAAGAACATTGCCCACAATGCTTGCATTCTCTTAACTTCTGCATTACTTGGCATAACAGTCAGCAATATTGAGTATTTCAACAATTAGTGCTATGACCTTCATGTACTAAAAATTGCTTGTTTTTAGTTTCTCTAGCAGTTTTTAGTGAGTTCTTGACGGTCAAAAATGTTCAGACATTATGTTTCGAAGCTGCTTCCATCCTGCTAAATTTTTCTTTTCATTCCATTTATTTTTGGTTAGGTTCTTCTTGGTGTCAAAATGAAAACAGGCTGTATAGCTTTCAAAAACGAATTTCATATCTTATAGCAGAATAAATGTGTGGTACAGATGAGATTGGGAGAAATGTGATACCAACCTGGTCACTTTATTTTACAGACTCGCAATGATTCCTGACCACTAAGAGAAAATATTCAGTAATTTCCTGGGTTGTTCTAATAAATATTACATTAAAAATATTGATAAACCTTCACAGGTGTTGAAAGAATAGTCATGACGAAATAAGAACGCTTGCAGAGTATCCTGATTACATCAGATTCTGTCCGGTTTTCGAACCCAGTGTCAGCTTTTTCTTTCTTTTTTTTTTTTTTTTTGTTCCCGGAAAACGTTCAGTTTTGGTAGATTTTTAATGATTGGTCATTTTTCCTGTTTGCCCACCAAAGACCTTCCAAATACTACGAATTCCCCATAGTCACTACGAAAATTGTCGATGGCTGCGGAGTACGGGAAACATCGAATATACTATGGAAATAAAAAAATCTGGTTGTCCGGGGGGGGGGTTGTCTTCAGAAAATGTTGTTTTGGTAGAATTTTAATGATTTGTCATTTTTTCCTGTTTGCCCACCTCAGACCTTCCAAATGCTACGAATTCTTCACAGTCACTACGGAATACGGGAAACATCAAATATACTAAGGAAATAAAAAACCTGGTTGTCGGTTTTTTCCTCTTCAGAAAACGTTGTTTTGGTAGAATTTTAATTACTCGTCATTTTTTCCTGTTTGCCCACCTCAGATCTTCCAAATGCTACGAATTCACCATAGTCACTACGGTTAACATCAAATATACAACGGAAATAAAAAAAATATGAAATAATGTTATTCAATCATTTGTTCAAAGTTTATTTTCATGTTTTCAAAATTCTAACATTCATCAAACATTTTTGGGACTGTTTATTGGATGTTTTTAATGTCGCGACATTAGTCCGATATAATTTGAGCATCTTTCATGCCGTGCGTCGCCTGAAAATGATTGTTTTAGCTCGGATGAAAATGTTCCGTAGTTTTCTAAATTTCGAATTTTTCTTACCCCAAGATTCACTTTCTGGTTATATTCTTATGTTATATTTTTAATAACTTCAGTAAATAGTGAAAAAGACTATTTACTGAAGCTATTAAAAATATAACATTTTTAAGAGCAGATAAGAGTTTTTTTGTTTTGTTTTTTTTGTTTAAAGCCAACTTCACACGTGCAAAGGAAACGCTAATCTGCATGGATTGAAAGACGGCGCGCGGCGCGGAATGAAGTCCCGATTTTCTACCTTTGATTTCTTTTTGTAAAAAAAAGGGAAAATGCTTGTCCATTTTATTTGATGATAAGCAAGAAGTGCCTAAGCAATGGAAAAACGTGCATTTTCAGAGCAACCAAACTTTAAAAAAGAGCTGCTGAAGACGAGTTGTGATGCCACAGTTCCATCTAAAGCCACAGCCCACAGGTGTCCATTCCCGATATGGTTACGTTGTGCACCAACTTAAGTGGAAAAACAAAAAGCCGCCCCCATTTTTGAAGAGTGAATCTATAAATAGATCGTACCCACTTATTTGCGGAGGAAAGAGCTGTTTTTCACCGCGCGTGTTTTGGATGATTTGTAAATACATTTCCTATAACAGGAGCGTTTTAAAAATGCAAATTAATTCTTTAGCAATGAAAAAAGGCAAATTTTCGAGCGTGGCGACTAACATCACTTTTTCTACTGGACATTTTATTTTATCCAGTCGCCACGTAGCGAGTGGCGACCACTAATTTTAATCTTTATCCTCCACCACTACTAATTGCCTCAAAATTTCTGTTCAGTTATACATCGATCTCGAGGATAACCCAAATTATGATGGAAAAGTAGAAATTCCTCGAAGCCGTCGCACGGTCATGCCTAAAGATTACAGCGAAATTTTTTCACCGTCGAATTTACGTTTTCGGAAATTTTTCTTCCATTTTAAAACTGAAACACAAATATTTATGGAATAAAATTATATATAACAACAATTTGCATCGCGTGCTTGGTGTAACCATGAGAGATAAGAAGAGGAACTCGTGGATCAGAAAAATGACAAGAGTGGAAGACATCATGATCAGAGTAAAATCCCTGAAATGGCAATGGACTAGACATACTGCCAGGACAGACCATTGATGGACAGTCGAAATTTTAGATTGAATTCCAAAGGACAGTAAAAGACCCAGGGGAAGACCACATGGAAGATGAGTGGATGAAATTCGAAAGTATGCGAAAGTAACATGGAGGAGACTGGCACAAGAGACTTGTGGAAGAGGCTTGGAGAGACCTTTGTCCAGCGGTGGATTGATAAGGGTTGATGATGATGATGATAACAACAATACTGGACAGAGGCAACATCACCGGAAAAAGAAATTATGATTACGGAAAAAATCTCTATTTCCTTTACTTCCGTATCTGAAAGACGAAATACCGTCCTGATACATATTTTTACGAACTGGTAAAATTCTTCGAAGTGTAGTTTTACACGCCCAGAAAAATTTCCAATGCATATTTTTACAAGTAGAGAAAAATTCTTGGTGCGTATTTTTATGCGTTGATAAAATTTCGATGCGTACTAGACGCGTAATTACGCATTTTGGTGAACTCTGCTTCTGTGAGTTATTAGATCAAGAAAGCAAAGGTGATTCTGAGGCACAGGCAGACAATGTCACATTGAAAGATGAAGCACAATCACAAGAGAAGAGGTGTGTAAAGCTCTAAAATCTCTTCAGGATGGTAAGGCTCTGGGAATTGATGGCATAACTGCTGAGATGTTGAAATATGGTGGTGGCTCTGTAATTGACTGGTTAACTGAAATTTGCCAGTAGTGCTGGGAGTTAGGAATGGTCCCTTGGGATTGGAAGGATGCTATCATTGCTTCCTTGTACAAGGGAAAAGGTGATCAGACTGACTGCAAAAACTATCGTGGTTGTGCCAGGAAAAGTGTTTGGTAAGGTCATTATTGAAAAAATATGTTCTTTACATTAGAGGTTGTGTGGGATGTTCAGAGTGATTTTATGCCTGATAAAGGCTGCACTAACAAAATTTTTGCATTATGCAAGATGATTGAAAAGTATCTGGCTGTTGGTAAGAAAGTTTTTGCTGCCTTCATAGATTCAGAGAAAGCTTACGACCGAATAGATAGAACACTTTTGTGGAAGGTACTGAGTAAATTTGGTGTTACTGGGAATCTACTTAATAGTGTAAAAGCCATGTATACTGGCAGTAGAGCTTGTGTACAAGAGAATGGTGTTTTATCAAAATAGTTTTCTATTGGTGCAGGAGTCAGACACTGTTGTGTAATGTCACCATGGCTCTTTAATATATTTATGGATGTGTGCATGCATGATGCCAAAATAGATAATAGTGGTTTATGTCTTGGTGATATCCGTGTGTGCAGATTGCTGTATGCTGATGACACTGTCCTGTTGGCAGAGGGCAAAAGTGAGTTGCAGAATATGTTGTCCCGGATGTACAAAGTTTGCATGAAATTCAAACTGAGTATAAATAAGGGAAAAACCAAAGTTATGGTTTTTGAGTGAGGAACAGGGCAAGATTTCATCTTTTTTGCTCACTAGCAAATTTTGCAAGTGACCAAATAGTTTGCTAGCAAAACATTTGCATGACTAGCAAGTAAAACTAAATCACATCGTAACTTATTTTCTAGTAAAGTTACACAGAAATTTAAATATGTGTATAAATATTTTGACTTACCTTTTTGAATAATGAATAGAATCTTAGATAAGTTTAGTGACTATCTTTATTATTAATTTCTAACAAATTCTCATACCACATGAATATATTTCACTGACATTCTAATTCAGATTTCTTCCCATATGGTTTACGCTCAGGGTGTCTGACTTTGTCATCATACCACTTTATAACTGCTGACCGTGGATTAAAAATCTCTTCTTGTGGCCCTTCTACAGTATTTCAATTGTCATCAGAGCATTTAAAGTTTCAACAGACAAATTGTTCCTCCAATCCCCTTGTATTCTTTTTAAAAAACTGAATCCCACCTCACAACATGCAGTACTAAGTGGAAGTATCGCACACATTTCTGCTAAACTTCTACACACTTCATATCTGCCAACTACCACACAATGCCATAGTTTCTACGGAATTAGTTGTCTGACTACGGAACTCACTATCAAAACTACGGATTCTACAAATTTTCATTTTGTTTCAAATTTTTCTTTTGCTATTATTTTTATGATATACACGAGATTCTTACAGGGATTCGTGGAATACCGCTTAATTTATTTATTTATTTTTGTCAACAGTTAGATCATTCTGAAGATCGATATTTGGGAGAGGGGGGGTCGTCTTCCATCTGGAGACGAAATTTCGTGCTTCAAAACTTTCGAACACAGTAGTGAAACAGAGTAAGAAATTTTGCCGTAATCGCAAATTGTTCTCCCAATGTTGTCTTTGTGTCCGCTTTTCTTGTTCAATATCATTTTATTGCATAAATGTTTGCATTTCAGCTTGAAACTGCATAAATGTTTGCATTTCAGCTTGAAACTGCATAAATGTTTGCATTTTAGCTTGAAACTGTGGAGAACAATTTGCAAAAACGGAAGTTGGCTGCTGCAAAATTTTTCTGTAATCTTCAGGCATGAGATTCTTCCGCGAATTCAAGGAATTCCGGCTTTTTCGTTATTATTGGAATTCCGTCTTTACGAAACTAGAAAACGAAAGGTCGACGGAATTCGGATTTTTTCCGCAATCATAATTTTTTTTTTTTCTCACAATGTTGCCTCTGTCAAGTATTAGTGCTCATTAACATTTTACTGGATAAATATTTGTATTTCAGCTTGAAAATACAAGGAAAATTTCCAAAACCAGAAGTCAGACGAAGCAAAAGTTTCTTCCGTAATCGTTTACCCCCTCCACGAACACGTTTCGTAAAAAAGCATCTATCTATGCCACGCAATAAAGGCGATCGCTTGGCTTAGGGTACGACAGGAGTTGAGGACAAAGTTTGTGGGGCAAAAGAAGGGAGGGTGGCAGAGCAGGTGGTCAAACAACCAATCCATCCCAGAGCTCTGGGTTGCCACAGCAACCATTGCCGACGTCATGTTCAGTTTCTGTAATAGACCAATGAGAGCACGATGGAGAGGAGTTTCAATGCGCTTCTACGACAGTTTGGAAGAGATGAAAGATATGGGGAGGATGGGTATTAAGTGTCGAAAGGAAATTGGCGAAAGAGAATCGCTGATCGTCGCTGTTTTAACAAGTGATAATAGAAACTTGTGTAAACTTCGTGGATTAATAATGATTTTTGGTTACTTTAAATAAAGAAATTACCTTACTAGTAAAATTTGCTACTGCGATTTTTTTTCACTAGCAAATTTGATTTTTCACTAGCTATTTGCTAGTTGCTAATCGGTGAAATCGCGCCCTGGTGAGGAACTGTTAGCACTGAATGTAATATAAGTGTAAATGGCACAGTGATTGACAAGGTGAATGAGTTTGTGTATTTAGGAAGCATGTTCGATAGAGAGAACAAATTGGATGGTGAAATTAGTAGGCAAGTGAATTCTTCATTGAAAGTCATAGCTGCTCTGGGAGGTTTTCACAGGAATGATGGATTCTCAAGAGAGTCCCATATGGCTGTGTATGAAAGTGTAATTGTTCCTACTATGATGTATGGTAGTGAAACCTGGGTACTACAGAAGAAACATAGAAGTTGTGTGCTGGAGAAATGAGTTACTTACGGGTGGTTTGTGGCAAGACACGGTCTGATTGTATGAGGAATGAAGATGTGTCGCAGTTGTGTGATGTGAAGCAAAATGTTGTTAGCAAAGTGGAGACTAATATGCTTCGGTGGTTTGGCCATGTTGAAAGAATGAGTGATGAGATTCTTACTAAGAAAATCTTTTAGTCCAAGTGACAGGAAGGAAAGGCAGAGAAAAGCCAAGGAAGGCATGGGTGGATCAGATTCAGGAGTGTCTGCATGAAAAAAAGATTATGAGTATGAAGTATAAAAGATCTTGTGTACAGCGTGTAACGGATATCTGTACAGCCCGAGTTGTATGTCAAGATCGCTGTAAATGGAGAAGTTTGATACGAGAACAGTAAGTAAAAATATCTGGTGGTTTGTATTTCTTTTTGGAGTTAACCTCTGAAACTCAGAGAACAGCTTGGTGATATGTATATGTGTGTATGCTATATATATATATATATTTTTATCATTTTAGTTCAAAAAATTATAGTTATAAAAGGTTTACCACTTAGCATATCATGGAGTTACCTTCTGACTGATGAATCCTCTCAATTAAATCTGCTATTTAACCCTCAAACACTTTTACCTTTCATTACGTCATTTTGAGGCTATTTTTGGTGAGGGTGTATTTTATTTTAATATTTTATGAATAATGACTGCATTGCTGTCCCAACTTGAAAGTCGGCATACTTGTAAACAAAAGTCAAACAATGCCATAATAATTGTTTTCAAAATTTTAAAATGGCAGTTGTTTTTTTTAATATTCAAGGTCAAAGGCCTTCTGTTACCTTGAAAAGGTCAACTTGGGTTTTTTATTTTTCAGTACAAGATTTAAAAGCTCATGTTAAATGCTATAAAAAGACACTAATTTCAAACTTCCGGCCCAATTAAGTAACGAGAAACAACTACTCAAAGATTGTCTGGAGATCACAAATTTCTAATTTTCAAGGTCATGTAATTTGAAACCCTGTGGGTGGACAGGGCTAACATTTGGGATTTACACATAAGTCTACATGCCTAACAATCACACCTAATTTCAAAGAAATCAAAAGGGATCAGGTTGAAAATGGAAATTTTATTGGTTTATTTAACACTGTTAAATGCTAAAAAGACACTAATTTCAAACTTCCGGCCCAATTAAGTAACGAGAAACAACTACTAAAAGATTGTCTGGAGATCACAAATTTCTAATTTTCAAGGTCATGTAATTTGAAACCCTGTGGGAGGACAGGGCTAAAATTTGGGATTTACACATAAGTCCACATGTCTAACAATCACACCAAATTTCAAAGAAATCAAAAGGGATCAGGTTGAAAATGGAAATTTCATTGGTTTATTCAACACTGAATGACCTTGTGCTTTTGGCCAGTTTTCGTTATTTAATTTATTCTGGTAAAAAAAATTTCTTCTCAAAACTTTCTCCACATCACTAAAATTTGTAATTAAAGCTCTCCATACACTGATAAAAAAATTCCAATGAACATAATTATCAATCATGATGCATAGTCTCTGCATAGAATGTGTTTTAAATTGTCCATGCTTAGGTAGAATAATTTGTAAGTTAAAATAACTATATTAGCAATCAAAATCCCACTATTTTTCTTTCACAGCCTTTTTTAGACCATACTTTTTTTTAAGTTCAATTTAAAAAAAGAAGAGCCCTGATAACTCCTGTGCCTCACGCCATAATACTCACTTCATGGAGCTATCTATGTCTTTGTACTTTAAAAAAATTTTAATAACAAAAATTAATACATTTTAGTGTCTCTCAGAGGTACGCAAGATTTACATAACTTTTTTTTCAGAAACGTTCACACTTTGCTTCACATGCAGTAAAAATTTAGTGGTGATATGTAGATTAGAAACAGCTAGGAATTTTTTTCTCAAATACTGCATCTAAAAGTGGAGTCTCTGAAACATCATCAGTGTGCAATTTTTCAAAACTTTGACACTTTATATTTCAGAAACTATGTGGCCTAGAGAGGAAAATTTGTACATAGGTTAGTAACTAGGTGGTAGTAACAAGCAAAAAAGTCATGAAAATCTGAGTTGGTGGGTGTCATTTCAAAATTTGGCTGGGTGAATCTGACATGGATGACCCAATGGGAAACCATGCATTTTCAGAGAAATTATTTTAAAAAGTGAGCTGCTGAAGACTGCTTGAGATGTCACAGTTCCAGGTGTCCATTTTCAATATGGTTACTTTGTACCCCAACTTCAGTGGGGGAAAAAAGCTTACCTCTTCCCTGAAGATTGATTCTATAAATAGATAACACACTTACATTCTAAGAAGAGGATTGGGTTTCTCTTTTCACCACGTGCGAGTTAGATGATAGAAAATGCATTTACTAATTAAGAGGGAGAAATGAACAAATAATTTGGCCAGCCACCAACCTGTGTGGAATGCAAATTTCTGAGCGTAGTGACTAAAGTAACTTTTTCTACTGGCCACTTAGTTTTATCCTATGTTCACGTAGCAACCACTATTTTTTATATTTAATATCCACATATACACTGAAGTGCCAGAAAAACTGGTACACCAGTCTAATACTTCGTAGGTCCCCCACGGGAGTGCAGGACTGCAGAAATACGACAGAACATGGACTCCACTAGCTTCTGGAAATATGCTGTAGGCAATGCACACCATACTTCCTGCAGAGCGTTCCACAATTCGGGTGTATTCCGAGGTCTGTGTTAGATAGCGCGTTGCATGGCATCCCAAATGTGTTCTATCACGTTCAGATCTGGGGACTTGGATAGGAATGGCAACACCCCAAACTTGCTCCTCTAACCATAATGTGGCGTCCCGACACTTGCGTGGAGGTGCATTGTTCTGTTGGAACAGGCCCAACCCATCAGCATGAATGCAGGACATGAACGTGTGCACCTCGTCAGAAAGGACACGTGCACATAGCGTTGGCCGGTCACAGACGTTTGTAGACGTACTAGGGGTCCCAGTGAAGTCCAGCTAAACACACCCCATACCATTACGGACCCACCACAAGCAGGTACAATTCCCTGTTGAGGACAGGATCCATGGCTTCATGGGGTTTGCGCCACACACAAATCCTTCCATCTGCCCGATACAGTTGGAAACGTGACGTCAAACCAGGCTACTTGTTTCCAGTCATCAAGTGTCCAGTGGCGGTGTAGCCGTGCCCAAGCGAGGCGCATAGCACTGCATCGTGCAACCATCAAGGGGACTTGAGTTGGGCGTCAGCTCTCAAAGCCCATATTGTGCAGGGTACATTGCACAGTCTGGACGCTGATGCTTGTTGAGGCTCTAGCATTGAATTCCGATAATACCAGCGAGAGTGTTGCACGCCTATCGCATGAAGCAATTCTTGACAGCCAACGATGGTCACATTCACCCAATGTCTTTTTACGGCCACACTGGTATTATAGGTTGGAGGTTTTGCCAGAATTCTTGTAGTCACTGTACACCCTTGCAATGGTCGTCCGTGAAAATCCAAACTTCGTTTCCACCTCCGAAATACTATGGCCCGTCTCACGAGCGCCAACTATGACACGGCGTTGAAAATCGCTTAAATCATTATTACTTGTCATTCTCATGCCGAAAACAGCTCTGACAGCTGGCAAAGATGTCTATCGCTTTATATATGCACTGGCGGACCCAACCGAGTACGCGCATAGGTGATGTTACTATATATTTTGCATAAGCTCAACTGTACAAGTTTTTCTGGCACTTCAGTATATATCATAGATATGGCAACTTTTTTTCACTATTTTCTAGTTATTTAATGATGGCTACTCTTTTATTAGGAATAACACTTTTCTCTTTGACATTTTGTTCCTTTTAAAAATTTAGAATTCCCTACTTGATGACTGTATGAGACTGACCTCTGTTTAGCAACATACACGAAGCAAAAGCAGCACTTATCTTCCCAATGGCAATGTTCACTTGGAGGGTCAAAGAGGAAATGGACACAATTCTTATTTTTAGCATCCTATATATTTGCTTCTAAATATCCGATTGAAATTTTTTTCTTCCTTTTCGATGTCATTTCTAACTAAACCTATTTTAGGCATAGTTTCTTTTTGAAGTAATTCATAGATTTTTCCGCTAGGGGAAGCAAAGGTAAATTACGCTTTTCCCTGAAATCTCTGCTTCTAAAAGTCAGATTAGAAAACTTCTTCTTGCATCGGAAACAGGCTCTTTATGTGAAATGTTTTGCATATAATTTATAATTCTTGGTGAGGAATGGTTTGGCCACCAGGGGGTATCAGTGTCTATTTCTGCTTCTGGTGTAATTGCAGCAAAATTTAAGCTTTTGACAATTCGATTGAAAAAAATCTTTCACAAACCGATACGCTCAGCTTGGAAAACCTTTTGAGAATACCTTCTTAAAATGCTGCATAGTTTTTTCGCCAGGGAGCGTAGATGTGTATCTTATTTTTGCTGATATCTCTGCTTCTAAGGGTGTGATTTGAAAAATTCTTTCTTTGTTGGAGAGCATTTCTAGTGCAAAATGCTTTCAAATTTTTCAAGTAATGCATAGATTTTCTGCTAGGCGATGCAAAAGTAAATTGTATTTTACTCGATATCTCTGCTCCTAAAATTCCGATTTGAAACATTCTTTCTACATCATATACAGCTCACGATGAGGAATGTTTTGATTATAATTTCTAATTTTTGATAAAAAAATGGTTTGGTCACTGAAAACTCGATTGAAAAAAATCTTTCACAGACCGATACAGCTCACGTAGGAAAACCTTTTCAGAATACTTTCTTAAAATAATGCAGTTTTTTCACCAGGGAGTGTAGATGTATATTTTATTTTTGTTGATATCTCTGCTTTAAGAGTGTGATTTGAAAAATTATTTCTTTGTTGGAAAGCATTTCCAGTGCAAAATGTTTCTCATATTAAAATTTTCAAGTATCCCATAGATTTTCTGCTAGGCAGCGTAAAAGTAAAGTGTATTTTCCCCGATATCTCTACTCCTAAAACACTGAGTGATTTGAAAAATTCTTCCTGCTGAATCATATACAGCTCACGAGGAGGGACATTTTGATTATAATTTCTAATTTTTGATAAAAAAAAATGGCTTGGTCATCAAGGGGCGTAAGTGTTTATTTCTGCTTCTGATGTACACTCATTGTCATAAAAATCAGAGCACCAAGAAAAAAAACGTATGTGATTAACAAGAAACTAGGCAAACAGCTACAGAGAGGGCAGACGTGCCATTGATTAAAGTTTCAAGCAATTCCGCATGCCCACGCGTCAGAAACAGGTGCTGCAATCGCAATCCTTGGAGCTTATAAGGCACCGCACAGAGGACTCCACATTCGTGCCGAAGTGCACGGTAAGAGTCAAGGTGAGATCCCTGAGCAACAGACGTGCGGAGGAGCCGCCGTAGATGTTCATACAGGCAACTGATGGAGTTTGAATGAGGCCATATTGTTGGGATGAGGGAGAGGCAGGATGGCCGGTGTGCCAAATCGGCTGCCATATGGGCCGGTCGGACAGTACAGTGCGATCGTGTAGTTGGGAGCAATGGACACGGGAAGGCACCCGGACACTGCGGACTGGCTCCGGACGACCCAGAAACACCACCAGCAGAGAGGATTGTGGGATCGTAAGAGGGGCACGCACAGATGCAACGATGTCTTTGTCCAATATCCAGAGACATGGAATACATTTCCTGCTGATATTGTATCACTTAATAATATTAATATATTTAAACAAAAACTCAGGTATTTCTTACTGACCAAAAGCTCATAATGTATTATTACCTTTATTAATTTATAGTACCACCCTAGCTGTGTTTGATATTGTGTGGACTTGACATGTTGTTTTTTTTAATTTTTTTGTTTTCATGAAAATTTTGATGCTTTGGGAGAAGCATCAAAATGGAGGGAAAAGGCCTATCAGGCCTTTTCCCTCCTCATTCCCTGTTGTTACAAAAATATAATGTGTGCTATATATTTATGATTACGTAATACCATGTCTGCAACAACTAAAATGCAATAAATGAAATGAAATGGTGGCTGTACAAGGGACACCTATGTCCGCCAGAACCACTTCCAGACACCTGGCAGAGGTGAATCTACACTCTCGACTGCCCTTACGTTTTCTGCCATTAACACCTGACCATCATCGGTGTCGACTGCAGTGGTGTCAGCAAAGAGCAAAGTGGAATACTACAGACTGGAGACATGGTGTTCAGTGACGAATCCCACTTATGTATGGGAACGGACAACTACTGTGTCAGAATGTGGAGGACCGCAGATGAGCGCTACAATCCGAACCTCACTGTACAGCAACACACGTCCTGAACTGCGGGCATGATGGTCTGGAGAGCCATCGCGTATTACAGTCGGACTTCCATCGCAGTGATCTGAGGGACGTTGACAGCCCAGTGCTACATACAGGAGATCCTGCGGCCCCACATGCTGCCTTTCCTGGCAGGGCGTCCTGGATATAGGTGCAAACTGGAATTTTAGCTAAGTGGCCAGTGGCCGGTAAATACAAAAAAAAATTAGTGGCCCAAAAAAAAAAAAAAAAAATACTGGCTGGTAATTTACCAAATCTTAGTAGCCAAAAAGAAGTCTCCAGTATAAAAAAAAGGAGGGGGGGATTAATAGGAACTTTAATGTAACTATTATTTACATGGATGGCTTTATCTAATTTTAAAAGAAGTCACTCACTGCGCAAAATAACCATTTTGCAGATCTTTTTATTTTCCCCTCTGGGTATACTCATTCCCAAAACATCAATAATATCAGTGGTAATATAGCGTGTATCAGAAAAAACACCTTGATCTTTTTGCTAAAAAATTGATGAATTTGTACTTTTCCATCTGCAGCAGTAAATGGGCACATGGGTGGATAAAATCACTGCTTAATTAACGGTTATTACTCACCAATTCAAATCAAGTAACCAATAATATCTGTTAAAACACTCGATCTATCGGAGGAAACCTCGTTTTTATTTTATGTATCAGTTCCTGTAGTATCGAGGAAAAGAACTAAAATTTCGCCAATCAAACATCGGCCAAAACAGCCAATTCACAACATAAAAACATGATATTCTCTTCTTCTTCACAAAAATGCAACAAAAAAATTCATTTACTTTACGCAGAAAATATTCTTTACCAGTTTCAAACGTCGGTAATGAAATCTCGATGGTTTTGTTTTATGTAACGGCTTCTGAAACATTGAGGCTTAAGCCCTTTCTAGTGCGATATGTAATGTATGTGTGTATATGCCAGAAATGCTAAGCCATTTTCTAGCAAATGGCAAACTTCAAGAAAGAAGGCTGTACTTTCCATAAATTCTAATATTTTGGGCCAAAAGTGTTCCTTGAACTTTATAAGATTTTTCTTAACCTTTCTATATATATATATATATATATATGATGCGAGCCCCAATAGCGGTATAACTACACCATCGGGATTTGAGGAAATGATATCCCACACTCACCAACCCGCTTGGCCAGCGTGGTGAGTTATGGCCAAACACCTCCAAAATGAATCCACAACTTAAATCTTGGCCCTAAGTCTCCGGCAGCTGGAATGTACCTGGCCAAGGCAGCGGCCAGTGCGACATGAAGGCAGAGGGTGCTAAGAATCCCCGGAGAACCGGACTAGGCTGCCATCTGATGCTGACCTTGGCTACGTATAATGGACACTCCCTATCTTCTGATTCAAGGCTTCTTGAATTGGAAGAGGAACTACAAAGGATCAAGTGGGACATCATCGGGCTAAGTGAGGTAAGGAGAAAAGGAGAAGATCTCATTGAACTGAAAAGTGGACATCTCTTCTACTATCGTGAGACAGATACTGGCAGAGCTAGTGGTGTTGGATTTATAATATACAAGAAACTGAAGAATAAAGTTATAGAAGTTGAAAGTTCCTCTGACAGAGTTGCACGACTCGTTATACAACTCTCGAGAAGATACCAGGCTCAGATAATTCAAACTTATGCACCCACCACAAGTCATCCTGAAGAAGAAATTGAAGAATTTTATGAGGAAATTCGTCATCTAAATAATAAAGGTAAGCAACATTTGAAGATAATTATGGGAGATTTCAATGCAAAAATAGGGCAACGGCAACAGAATGAAACTTCAGTAGGTAAATTCAGTCACTGCAACAGAAACCAGCGTGGAAATACTCTCGTTGAATTTGCAGAGGCAGAAGGGTTTTTCATCTTGAACTCCTTTTTCAAGAAAAAGCCACACAGGAAATGGACATGGAGACATCCAAATGGAACGACAAGTAAAATTGATTTTATTATGTGTAACAAAAAATTTGTCATAGAAGACTGCAGTGTGCTAAACAAGTTCAACACAGGTAGTGACCATAGATTGGTGAGATGTAAGATGCACCTCAACACTAAACTTGAACATGGCAAGCTCATAAGACAAACAAAATGTATTGACATAACCAACCTTAAAAAACACCATAATACCTTCAAGTTGGAACTGAAGAACAGATTCTCTGCTTTAGAAGGCCAAACATCGGATGAAGTGGATATTTCTGAAGTTAACAGAAAAGTAACCAAAGCTCTTATGGAAACAGCAACAAAATTAGCTGGGTCTAAGAATAAGTTGCATGTGAACAAATTATCAGGAAAAACCAAAATGTTGATGCAAAACAGAAGAGAGATGAGGACAACTAAAGAAGATACGACTTCCAAAGTGGAATATATAGAGCTATGCAAGACAGTATGAAAAAGTATCACTGAAGACGTAAGGAAATTCAATTGTGAACTAGTGAGGAAAGCAATTGAAAACAACCAAAGCCTAAAGATAGCAAAGGGACATCTCAGTAAGGGAAGAAAACAGATTATGGCACTGAGAAAAGAAGATGGTTCTGTAACAAGAAATAGAGGCGAAATTTTGACAAGAGTGAAAGATTTCTACTCCAAATTATATGAAAGGGATGATAATCCAGACATCATGAAAGGTACCAGTACCAGAGTTCTTCCAGTCCTCTCAGCAGAAGTTGCACATGTAATCAAGAACATGAAGCGGGAAAAAGCTCCAGGAGAAGATGGAATTACTGTAGACATCATACAAGAAGCAAGTGGAGAAATCGAAACAATACTCGCCCAAATTTTCACTCGATGCATTAATGAAGGGAAGATTCCTGAGGATTGGAACAACGCTACAATGATCTTGCTACATAAAAAAGGTGACATTGAGGATCTCAGGAACTACAGACTTATCAGCCTCCTATCAGTGGTTATAAAATCTTCACTAAAGTTCTTTCACACTGCTTGAAGGTAACACTGGACATGGCTCAACCGAGAGAACAAGCTGGATTCAGGAGTGGCTACAGCACAATAGATCATATCCACGTACTGAGAGAACTAATTGAAAAGAGCGAGGGAATATGAACTTCCATTGTG
This sequence comes from Macrothele yani, assembly GCA_039090855.1. Classification (NCBI taxonomy): domain Eukaryota; kingdom Metazoa; phylum Arthropoda; class Arachnida; order Araneae; family Macrothelidae; genus Macrothele; species Macrothele yani. Next base: position 138,807,470 of record CM077002.1, read on the forward strand.
CACGGCTTTTATCGATTATGAAAAAGCCTTTGATTCGGTGAAACCATCAGCAGTTACAATGGCTCTGAAATCCTGCGGTATTGAAGATGCATACATTAATATTATTAATAATATCTATGAAAATGCAAGTGCAAAGATTCGGCTGTTTAAAAATACAACACACATAAAAATTGGAAAGGGAGTGAGACAAGGTGACACCATATCTCCGAAGCTCTTTAATGCTACATTGGAGGGTGTCTTTCAGTCGCTGAGCTGGGAAAACAAGGGGATAAAGATTAATGGAGATTATCTAACTCACCTTCGTTTTGCTGATGACGTAGTCATTTTTGCAACTATCCCATCAGAGCTGCAGAGTATGATCCAGGAACTTGCTGACAAGAGCAAAGAAGTGGGATTAAAAATGAACTTTCAGAAGACATAAGTGATGTTCAATGCTTTTGCAAGAAATGAAGATTTATCGATTGATGGAGAAAAGCTGGAGATAACGGACACGTACATTTAACTTGGACAGCAGATATCAAGTGAGGGTCACATTGATGAAGAAATTAATCGGCGTACAAAACTTGCATGGAGAGCTTTTGGAAGAAACAGCATAATTTTCAAGAGCAATATGCCATTATGTCTTAAAAGAAAAGTGTTTGATCAATGCATCCTTCCAGTGCTTACATATGGTGCAGAGACGTGGACCTTAACTACAAGAGACATACAAAGGCTGCAGACAACTCAAAGCAGCAGGGAGAGGTGCATGTTTGGTGTAACCAGGAGAGATAAGAAGAAGAACTCGTGGATCCGAAAAATGACAAGAGTGGAAGACATCATGATCAGAGTTAAATCCCTGAAATGGCAATGGGCTGGACATACTGCCAGAAGGACAGACCATCGATGGACAGCCGAAATTTTAGATTGAATTCCAAGGGACAGGAAAAGACCCAGAAAGAAGACCACATGGGAGATGGGTGGATGAAATTTGAAAGTATGCAGGATTGACATGGAGGAGACTGGCACAAGACAGACTGTTGTGGAGGAGACTGGCACAAGACAGACTGTTGTGGAGGAAACTTGGGGAGACCTTCGTCCAGCAGTGGATTGATAATGGTTGACAATGATGATGATGATATATTACATTTCAGGTAACTGAATTTTGTTTAAAAAATAACTTTACATGAAATAGTTTTTTGAAACAAAAATTGCAAATTCAAAATGAATTCTCAGACTGTTATCTTCTGCAAAAGAAAAAGTAAAACAAAAAAAGGAATAATCCCTTAATTTTGAATATACCCTTACAGACTGATGTTATTCTATAGTGATTCAAAATCATCACTATCACTTGGCAAACTTTTACTGTCACTACAACTAGCTATTCAAGGTTTTCTTGTTTTTCTAAGGTGATTCAAAAAGCACGTCTGCAAATTCTGAGGAACAAGCTGTGAATAAAGTTCGTCCTCAGCTACCACACAAATTTGGAAAAAGACGTGGTGGATTCGTAATTCGCCAAAAGTTTTGCGATTGTGTGGGTTTGTTTGGGGGGTGGAGATTAATAATGTGAAGAGTTCCTAGTAATAAAACACATTTTGTTCTCCTGCGCGGCTAAGTCCACAAGAAAAATAAACACGCCGTTGTCACTGGACCACAAGTGGTGCGTTATTGCACTTTGAACAGCGCTCGAAAAAGTAGTTTCCGACAGTGTAATGTTCATAGTGATTCACCCACAATCCCTTGTGAATAGCCCTGCTTCAACTGAAGCACAAAAAGTTTTGGCTAAAATTAGCTTTCCCCCCGTCACGCGGCGGTGCGTGGGCAGCAGCGGACGGGAACTAACGGGTACAATTCTTATTGCATATTCTCACGATTTTTTCAATAATATTGCTGCTTGACAGTATGATTCGTGGAGATTTCATTTCAAAACAATATGATTAATAAATTATATGATCATTCACACCGATATCTACTGTCTGATTCCAGAACTACTCTGGTCAAAATCAAGGGCTGATCATTCAGAACACCGTGCTTTTAGCACAACACGCGCAAACAGAATCAACCGCGTCGTTCTAAAATTGTAATGCAACATTGAGGTTTAAACATCGATTATCGGGGGCAAAATGTCGGTGTTCAAAAACATCAAGGTTTTTTGCCATCCCTAGTTAGGACTGGTTTCACTTCTTTTACATTTACTTCTGAATTATTGTACTTTTGTAAATTGGCACTAAATATTACAAATGGACAAACTGGCAAGTACTAAAATAAATTTAATTGCCAAAGTCATCGGTTAGTCGCCATCTGGCGAGTGGCGAGTGCTAATTTGCACCTATAGTCCCGGAGCCATTTTCCAACAAGTTAACACCCGTCCGCACAGGGCTCAGGTTTTCCCAGGACTGTCTACGTCATGCTTCAATGCTTCCGTGGCCTGCCAGATAACCTGATCTCTCTCCCATCGAGCATGTGTGGGATCAGATGGGATGCCAGCTTTCTTCATGTCCCAGTGTTTGTGATTTAAAGCGTCAGTTGCAAGAAGTGTAGGCCAATCTGTCCCAGAATAACATACAGCATCTCTTTGACTCCATGCCGAACCGTATCACTGCATGTATCAAAGCACGAGGCAGTTCGACATGGTACTAACGTTGACCGGAATGTGTACTGTATGTCCGCAGGAAATCGTCCTGCTGCTGTGATATTGTAATCACTTCTGTCCTTGTTATGTACCATCTCACTACTAAAATCTCATTTCAATCTAATGCCTCCTTCTTGGTACACGGATTTTTATGACGAGTGTATTTGCAGCAAAATCTAAACTTCTGAAAACTGATTGAAAAAATTATTTCATGGACAGATACCGCTCACCTGGGAAAACCTTTTCAGAATACTTTTTCTTAAAATAATGCATAGTTTTTTCACCAAGGGGGCATAGATGCATATCTTATTTCTGTCGATATCTCTGCTTGTAACAGCCTAATTTTAAAAACAATTTCTTTGTTGGACAGCATTTCTGCTGTGAAATGTTTCTCATGTAATTTCAAATTTTTCTTAATGCACAAGTTTGTCACTAGAGGGCATAAGTTCATGTATACATGTGCGAGTAAAAACCTGATATAAAAAATTATTTTTTGGTTTAGGTATTACTAACTTATGAAAACCCTGGGTGTGTATTTTCGTTTCAAAATAATGCACAATTTTGCCACTAGGGGGTGCCAATGTTTAATATATCTTTCTTAATATCTCTGTTTCTAAAATGTGTGATTTAAAAAATTCAACAAGGGATGCCATTTACCTTGGAACACTTTAAGTTAGTATTTGAAGAGTTTTATAGTTCACAGTTCTGCCACTAGGTGGTGTCTGTGCACTTCTATTTGAAACTGTATCTCTGCTTCTAAAAACCCCATTGAGAAATTTCTTTTTTTACTGTATGTGATTCACTACAATAGAGATGTGGAGCATGATCCTCTTTAAATAAAGCACAGATTTCCCCCTAGGAAGGGTAAAGGTCAAAGTCTTTTTCTCACTAGTTTCAGCTTCCCAGAGACTATTTGAAAAGTTCTTTTTCCTTAGTCCAGCTTTTTCCATGAAGAATATATTTTTTGCCTATTTTTAACTTTTCCATTATGCAAAATTGTTGTGCTAGAAGGGCATAAAAAATTATATCTTTCAAATCCTTCTATAGTTCTTCTTTTAACGGTTTGATTTGAAAATTTGTTTCTCTTCGTTACTGTATGAGAAACAATTTTGTGTGCCTTTTGTTAATTTTCATAATATACTTTTTAGCCTCTGGTGAATATAAGTAGACTCTGTTTCTATTTCTGGACATTTTATTGACTGTAGAAATCCAGTTGATTTTTTTCTAACCGGTTACACTGACTTGAATAACTTTGATAAATTTAATTCGCGTCAGAAAGAATTCAAAAGACATGCTCATTACAACCAAAAACTTGGTGTCATCTTTCTAGTTATCTCCGCAACATTCCCTTTTCATTACTCCCCTATTTTTCTCTGCAATTATAGTCTAAAATCCACTAAATGCATTTGTGTGAACCCAACCCATCCTCTTTTTCCTAGGAGTAAGGTGCTGTTTTCAACTCTGCGAACACGATACTCCCAAGGCGAGTGTGTGGCGAAGATTCTCTTGTGCAACTCGTTTGTTGGGCATTTGATCAGCTCCCCTCCCATTGTTTTTCTATCAACATTCTTCCACTAGCACATAAAGATTCCACTATGCTGTAATTTTGTCCTATATGACACATATTTCTTCATTTAAGAAGAGACTACATGTTTTCTCTGCCATTTTAAATACGGAATTTCATTAAAATTGTTACTCCACTTGTCAAAGCTGACCATCTTAGCTGTTCTCTTCCTTGTTAAATCTGAGATTTCACTAAATTTCATTCTTTAAAAACCTAACCTTGCATTTTGCAAATTCTTTAGACCAATGAAATTCTGTTTCTTCAAAAAAAAAAAAAAAAAAAAATTGGAACTGTCTGCAACATGATAGGAAACTAATGGAAATAACTTGTTCAAAGGTTATTCTGCCAGCAGCATAAATAATAGATTACCCTATGTTTGGCTGATATATTATCCACCAAATTTTTCTAAGGCAAAAATCTACTGAAGCATAGGATTTTTTTTTTTAAATCAACTGAATCACATGATATTTTTTTTAATTTACTTCAGCACGAGCATTTAAAAAAAAATCAACTGAATTATTGGACTTTTTTTTTATATCTACTAAAGCACAAGTAATCAAAAACATGTTAATTACGTGTGAGAATTAAAATCTTTACATTTTTTTAACTAATACAAAGTTCTATGCCTAACTCCCTACCTGTATTTATCACTGATAGTGATTAGTACAATGTTTAAAATAAGGCTTAAGTGATATTGTTATGCAAACTGATTTTGTATGTGAATTTTCACATAAAGTAAGAAAGTGAGAACTCAGTTTTTTAACCCAACTGACAGCAATTCAAATATACAACCAAAAACAACTAACAACATACTGCAAATGTAGTAACATGAAAGGAAGGTATACATACAAACCAAAAAAAAAAAAAAAAAAAAAAAGAAAACACTAGATCACTGCAGTAGCTCCCCTGATTTCTAGAAAGATTTAAAAACAGGGAACTGATCCTATTTAGTTCAAGAGATCTGTTTTTCACTGACAAACTGTTTCTTTAGCTCCTGAATTTGTTATAAAAATGCTGAAACCTTCACTCAGTAAAAATAGCACAAAGTTGAGCAAACTATATCATTGACACCTTTCACAAATAATAATTTTTACATGCACAAAGTGATACTCACATTTTCATGTTTGAAAAAACACAACATTTTTATCTCTCTATACACTCTTTTGCTGGAAACGAGATTCTGGAAGACGTTTGGCATCTTTTTAAGTGCCACTCTTCGACCATCTCGTGGATCTGTAACAGACCTGGAATAGAAAAAGAAAAAAGATTGACAACGAATGTCACACAAATGGACCTAAAACATAATACATAACAGTAATAACTGGAAAAAATAGATATGGTAATAACAATAGATATGGAACAGAAATCCGAACACCAAAACACTAGAATTTCAAAGCAGGTTAAAAGGTTAAAATTCTGAAAAATTTCAACAGCTTTCTCACACCAACACACAACTTCCTGAGCTTTTTATTAACACAAAAATTACACCTACCAAAGTATGATTTTTCACTTAAATGAACTGTGTCAACTGAAAATATATTTTCAATCACAGTAAGATATATATGTGTAATAATAATAGTAAAAATTAAAAAACTGCAAAAAGCCAATAACCAGATGTGACTATGCAGTAGTATGTGGGAGGGGGTACTAAGTTTTCAAGGTAGACTTTTTGGCAAGCCAGTAAACAGATTTACATAGTTTTTCAGTGGCAGCACATTTCAGTGTAGCACAATTGGTGTTGTCCACAACCAGATTTGTATGTTTACAGATGCTAAATTGTGTGAATAAGTTCTCAGATTTTCTCAGAAATGCTGAAGAATACACACAATCTAAGATTTTTGTGCCACAGAAAATGCTAACTCCAATTTTGCATCAATGATTGGCTGATAAGTTAGTGACATGTTCGGGATTGGTTTTGTTTGATTGTTTGTTCTTGTTTTCCCTCAATCAATCCACAGGAACTAGAATATTCTGCAGCCCATCTACAATTCTTTTTTTTTTAATTTTGCAAATCAGATTCAGATCCAAAATGTGAATGAATGGCACAAACATATATAGTCCTTCTCATCTTAAGAGTCCTCCATACCCCGTATTGTTTCAATGCGAAAATGAAACAAATATAGCATCATGTAGATGGAAAAATCAATATATCATATCACTCGTATGTGTTTTGATATTTTCTCTCAAAATATAAAAATTTCGAAGTACTTTTCTGCTTTTAAACCTAGCAGATATCAAAATCGGAACATTTTAAAAATAATTGTCAGTCTGCTTATTATTTTACACTTTTGGGATAATAATTAAAATATTACTCCCCAAAGGGACACTAATATAGAAACACAGAAAGATGGTTCAATGTTTATTCTACACGTGAAAAAAAAAAATCGGATTTCTAAATTGATTTTTTATATATGTAATTTCGTTCTGCAAATGCATGTTTTGAGCTGTTTTTCACGAGGTATGGAGGACCCTAAGAAATTGCAATTCCACTTGACCAGCGTTGGTAGCATCTGCATACCAATAACCAGATGTGACAGCACCCTAATTCTACGTAGAAGCAAAGTCAATTAGTTCAGATAGAAACTGGTTTCCTTGGTGACTGGGCTGGACTCAATTAGCTGTTAGTTCTTAAACAACTTCCTCCCACTTTTTGTTTTCAGTGCCTAGCGGTTGTTACAATTCTAGTGACCACTGCAGATTTCTTTCCAAATAACTCTCATGGCTCAGCACCTTCATGTCACACTTTACTTAGCTTGGAAAATTATGTTTGAATGTGCACATTTTATGTAATAATGACAATATCTCACAATTCTGAAAATTTACTGTACAAGTTTTGTTTTGTTTGAAATGGAAAAAGCTTTTGGTGTTTGTAGTCAGTGTATACCTTTTGTTGTAGTAAGAGTTCAAATTTATCCTTTTTGTAAAAAATAAAATTCCAAAATCAAAAATAAAAGGGTAATATCTTTCTGTCAGTGAGAAATAAAATTTGAAGTAACAGACTATTTGGAGTAGGTATGTACTCCAACAGATGATTTTTTTCCAATCCAATCCAATTTTATTTTCTAATGTCCATACTGAGGAGAGCTGGTTAAACTAAAAATGCATAACATTCATTTAAAATTTAAGCTACACTAAAAAATATTTCATGCATATGTAAAACTTTTAGGTGCATTATGGAGCAACTTTTTTAATTGTCATTGCAAAGTGATTAATACAGAAAAGTATGATTCCTAAAAAAGTTATAAAAAAAAAAAAAGACAAATTATCTAGTTTTAATTTAAAACACAACAAAAATCCAATGTCATGTATCAAGAAAAAAAAAACCTCTAAATTAAAATTTATAAAACATATATTGTGCTTTAAACTAAAACTAGGGATAACCACAATTTAATTTTAAAAATAATTTTATGCCCAAATTTATTACATGAAAAGAAACACAATTTAAAAGAAGCTTCTCTAGATGCCAACCAGACAAGCAAAATTTTACTTGATCAAACTATTCATTAGTAGTTACAGGATTTTATCAGTGTATATGTCTGGAAATATGGGATTTCCATCTGTTAGAGAGGATTGGTTTGTTCAAGTAAATTTTCAGAAACTACTTTTTCTACAATGAGGTTTGTAAGAAATTTATTAACTCTTTTATAAGCCAAAGTAGTTTCTAAGGAAAAACTGTCTTTCTAAGCTTTGTATGCCCTGAAAATTGGGTTACAAGTGAAGGTAGCTGAACACATCATTGTAGCTCACCAGAATGTCAAGCTGATAACCACTAGTCAATGATATAATCAAAATAATTTTTCTGAATTAATGAAGTTATCCTAGCAACAATTTCTAGTACTTAAACGGCATTTAAATTACAAGAATTTCATTCATAATACTATTTAGCAAAATTTTTTCAGGTTGTGTTCTAAATCATCATCAGGACTAATTCAAGGAGCAGGTGTTGGCACTTCTGTGGTAATGTCCTGCTTTTTTTATCATTAATTGTGTCTCCTACTCTTTGAATTTTTGTACCTTTCTTCCAGTAAACTTTCAGAAGACAGGAGACACTTGTTTTTACCAATTCTAATATCCCAAAAAACAAAAATTCCTAACTTGGGGTTCCAACTCCCAGTCACCTTAACAGTCCATCAAAAATGGTGATTTATGCTTGCGAGTATTGCAGATCTAAATGCCATTTTAAGCAAGGTTAAAAAATATTTTCTATCATTTCTATACATTTTCTATAAGCCAAAAATGTCCTCTTTAAAGGTAGTGAAAATCAAAACTTTCAATCTACAATAAGAGGAAAACAATTGCCTTTTTTAAAAACCATTGTGAGGCCCTATTTTGGCCTGAAGCAGAAAGGAAAAATGAATGTACATCCAAGATGGTGGCACATAAAAATAAAATAAAAATTGTTTTGAGCTACTCACTGATAGGGTTAAACTATGGGGGAAAGGTGTATAAAATGGTCAAGCAACCACTTAATTAAAAAATTGGGTAATATGTTGGAATGTTCTGCATATAAAACACACCACTTTGGATTTTTTTTCCCTCCCCAAAACTGTGAATTGCCCAAAGTATTTTTTTCTCCGAATGAAAGGTTACATTATAATACCCACATGAAAATATTTTTAGCAAATTTGAAGTGGGGACTCATTTTGAAAAAAATTGTTTTGTTTAATAAAAATGTGGCCTCATTTTTCCATGTCTTTTGCCATTAAATTTTTAAAAAAAGTGTTCTTTTAATCCTGAAAATGTGCAGAAACAAGTTGTTCCCAAATGTATGGGTCATATAGATCATTTAAGAAAAACATTATGTGGCTGCAACAGTTAGTTGTGAAGTTATGAATTTTTTGTCCTACAGCGTAGTTGTGAAAGCTCATAGCACAATAACTTCAAAGGCATAGCTAACCAATTTTTAAAGTGGCATTACTCAAGATCTACTGACCCGACTGACCTAAAATTTTAACAGGTTTCACATTTCACCAGTACAATACTTTGTACCAATTTTAACAAAAATCTGAGATGGGTGGGTGACATCTCGTGAAAATGCTGGGTGATTTGACATGGAATGAATGATCCTGCATAAAACTAAGCTATACTGAAATAATCATACAACACAATGTATTGTTTGTTGACTGAACATACTTCTCTGAACACTTAAGCACAAATGAGCTCTGAAAGGGATAGCCAAGTCCCTCAGATAGTGAATTATGTAATATTGCATCATACTTTGACAACTTCAACCAATCAGAAAACAGATGATGCAACACAAGCAATCATTTCAGGATTTGCATGATAATTGGTATTACTTGTATTTAACAGTATTATCTGTGCATAGTAAATACCTTTTTTGTATTTCTAATTATGATAATAAAATACAAAAATGCTAACAGTGTGGTTTTGAGGAAGCTTTGTAATTAGCATATTCCAGTACCAGGGATTTTTTAAATACCTTGAATCCTATGTGTATAACAGCCAAATTTTTCCAGTTATTACAAAATATTACCATCCTCATTTTTTTCTACTTCAAGCACACATATTACTTAGTGTTTCTACCAAGTTTCAGAAAAAAATATGAGCCATTTTGTTTACAGACCATTACAGTTAACTATTAATCTGAAGGTGATTTTTGCTTTTTTCATGTAATAAACATATTAAATAGTAAATTCACTATTGTTTTGATATGACATATACACTCCCGATATAAATAGCTTCAAATTGGTACCAGAAATATTGAATATGAACCATTAGTTGTCGAGTTATCACATTTATAGACATTGGTGCAAAATCCAAGATGGCAGCCATTTGGTCAAAATGACTATTTTTCAAACGCCTGTATCTCGGCCATTATTGGATAAAATATTTTCCAAATTCAGATTTGGGGGTTTCATTACCATATGTATTTATGGTAAAAATTTAAAAGAAATCTGCTACTATGGTGCAACAAGTTTTTCTTATAATGGGTGTCTCACGTGGAATGACCCCAGTGCAATTCGCAGAATGGTTATACTCGCTTTGCATGCTATGGAATAGCTCTGCAGGCTTCCTGAGAGTCACAGCTACTCACTGCATATAGGCTTCCGTGCGCGCATATAGTAACGCCTTCGTTGCATCATATTTTCTGTCAGAATGTTCCTAAGTAAAAAAAAAAAAAAAAAGCAGATTCTTACAATCTCTTTGTGATTTTCTATCTCACTGTTACATTACATTTTCCCTGTTACCGCATTTTCGGTACTTTTCCCATAACTCAACCTCTCCTGATTAATTACCTTGCGGATTTTTTACAACGCAGCATCAATGTTTTTTTTTTCTTTTGTTTTTTTCTTTGCCGGTATCCACAGTACCTAAATTTATAACTTTTTAATGGGTAAATTATACAACAGAAATTACGAGATTTACTGCAAATTACGATATCTCAAGAAAGAACAAAATTGGGCCAGAATTCTAGGCGCCTGGGCGACCTAGCGCCCGGGGTTTGTCGAGCCCTGAATATGCATATACACTGAAGAGCAATTGAATTAGAGACAGTTAGAGTTATGCAAATGTGGTGCTGTGGGTGGCCCTGTAAACAGAAACAACATGACGTATGCAGCGATCCAACAAAATAAGGAGTGATGCGACGGGAATCAGTAAGAGTCGGATGCAGTATGGGTAAAACAGAGGATCTAAGTGCATTTGATCGTGGGCAAATTGTCTGGGCCCGACGAATGGCTCACTCCAGCTCGGAAGTCGTGCAGGCACTCGGATTTTCACGAGCCACTGTGTCACGGGTGCACCGTGAGTACATTGAATCCGGTAAAACCATCCCTGCAAGGGCCAACTGCCGTGGACAACAGCGTGTGGATGAGTGGGGTCATCGTCGGCTAGCTTGCATTGTAACAGCGGATAGATGGGCCACAGTGCCAGAAATCACTCGGCAATTTAACGCTGGTGCACAAAAACGTGGAAGCAGCCACACCATCCAGAACCATCTCCTCGCTATGGGGTACAGAAGCCATCGTCACACGAGGGTACCGCACATCACAGGGTGCAAAGATTAGCATGGGTGCGGGAACATCGCCACTGGACCCTACACATGTGGGAAAATGTTGCCTGGACTGATGAGTCGAGATTCACGTTGGTGCATGCGGATGGCAGGATACGAGTATGGCGCAAACCACATGAAGCGATGGATCCTTCTTGCCAGCAGGGTACTCTTCAAGCTGGTGGTGGTGGCATTCTCATCTGGGGACTGTTAACACGGACTGAAATGGGACCCCTGGTACGTGTGACATCGTCCCTCACAGGTCAACATTACCGGGATATCCTGGATGACCATTTGCTCCCGTTTGTGTGTCTTCAACATCCCACTGGGGACCTCATCTTGCAACAAGACAATGCACCGTGCCATTGCTCCCAAATTGTATCTGAATGGTTACACTTCACTGACGTGACCTCGCTTCCTTGGCAAGCTAGGTCACGTGACCTCAATCCCATTGAGCACATCTGGGATGCCATCAAGAGAGATGTTCAAGGGTCTGACCCCCTCCATCAAATCTTTGTGAACTGTGGGAGCTCGTTCGGGGATAGTGGATCCATATGGCTCTCCATCGCTTTCTGTGTCTTGTCGAGTCCATACCGAGACGAATCGCCACCGTCATCAGGGCGAAAGGTGGTGCTACACGTTACTAGACAGGTATCTCTAATTCAATTGCTCTTCAGTATATATCACCATAATTGAAAACATGCCACCTGGTAGGAATAAAAGTGTATGTTTACAAAGAGTTTTAGGTTTTGTTTTTTCAATTTCAACTTAAATAGCATTCTTAAAAGATGAATACTTCTGCCACTTCTTCCCATAAGAAAGCATAGGTTACGTCGAGTCATCGGGCCACATGTTCGTCACGCCATCGTTTCCAGAATTGTACCACCTGACTATCATACAACGTGGTCACTTTTAAGACCATATATTGAAAAAAGTAAAAAAGAAAAAAATGGAGCAAATCCTGGAGCCATTCTATTATTTGGCTAACATTTTGCATCACAAACATATGCACAAAGAGTTAACCAACTATACAAAAAATCAGCTCGCACACAGACAACAAACAAAGTGGATGTTTGCCTCTGCTGATTTCTTATGAAGCCGAGGAAGTGCATTCCATCTGTCGTATTTCAGTGACAGTGGAAAGATAACCAATCCTGTGATCTAGTGGAAAAGAATTTTCAAATACCCAGATTTTAAGACTAGCTCAGTTTCTGAACTTGTTCAGATAGCATTGATGTTACTGAGAAGTTCTGCTAGTTCTGCGTAGCAGTAGAAAGAATATTTTCTAATTAGTAGTGTGCCATCATATACAGTGAGGAAAAAATAAGCCAGGCTATTAGAACTGAAATTAATAATACCTCTGTATAGTTTTATGTTAAAACAATTGATTCTGTGCATGTGAAAAAAAAAATTAAGTTGACAAAAATAGAACCCCCCCCCCTTAATATTACAAAAAGAATACCCAGAAGATGAGTTCCGAACTTTTATCAGATCTATTAATGCTAATGTGTTTAAAAGCAGCAGGTAAGGCTTTTTTTTTTTTTTTTTTTGTCTTGTAGCTTTTTACAGTTTAAACCAGTTTTATAGCCATATGCCAAAAACTAGTTTTTGACTTCAAAAATTTAATCCTGACTCTGAAACATGACAGATCTAGTCCATTACACTAAAAGAAAACTTGCCTTTTAAAAACAAACTTTATTCACATACTTATAAATATATTTTACTATCTGTTGGGTTGGTGAGTAACTATTAAAAAATGATAAAATTCACACATCTTAGCGACTATGTCAAAATTGTTATACTACTTCATATGCTTAGAGGCAAAGATGCATTACATGTGCAACACACACACACACACCATCTGTCCTGTTATGCCTTTCAGGCAGTTATTCAATTGCTTAAAAAAGCCCTAGTGAAGGGGGTTTTAAGATAAAGATTCACTTAAGGAAAACCTGTACCATCAGTTTAGAAACTTTGCTCTATCAACAGGTGATGTACAAAATTAAGATATCATTTTTACAACCATCAGGGCTTGCACCTTCATTTCTTATCTAAAATGGCTGGGCATTCTGACTTCACCAGAGACCTTCAAGTGTGGATCCATGCTACAAGGACACCACATTTGTCATAGCAAGAGATAAGATTTACAGGTTTTGGTTAAAAGGAAAGTGTCTCTGTAACCACTTAAAGTATAAGTAATCTATACTAATCAAGCAGGCTACTTACAATTACATGCACTAATTGTTTTTCAACATAATATCATAAAGATATCACTTTGTAATTTTATGCATATGCACAAATAATTTTTCAAACTGAATTTCTTTGGAAAATTTTTAACTGTTTTGGGGAACGAACTTGAAAATTGTGTGCTCCTAAACTCTCATCATGTCCCATGTCACGTAAAAGCATACACATCATGATATTAAGCATAGATATGCAGCTTTATCAGAATCCAATATATTACCAGTAGCAATTTTGGGGGCATTTCTTTTTAGATTTTGTAACTCCACTAGTCCAAAATATTAAAAAAACATGTTTTCATGTTTCTAAGCAGAATCCATTAAGTATGCTATGTTTATGTTAAATCTTTATTCAATGTTTTATGCACTGGTCAATTTGATGTGGAAAATTTTCTTTAGAATACATAAACATGCCAGATTAATGGTTCAATCACTAATCAACATTTTAAATGCATTGGACAATTTGACATGAAACGATCCACAACTGTGATCAATTGAGCTTACAGAAACCTATAGCTCTACGTTCATTACCTTCTTTAAAAATGTAGAGATTGATGTATACTTTAACCAAGGAGATCACAATGAAAAACAAGCATTTTAATTGGGGGAGGGGGGATACACACGCATGCTAATGGGCATACAGAACAATGTATGCAATTGGAAGAAATAACATTTTCCAGAGCAAACAGACCGCATCTCAAAACGAAAATATTTAACCGACAAACTCAGCACGTTTTGGACATGTGACAGTCCGACGGTTTTAACCATGGTTTAAACTGACACATCAAAAACCTCAAATACTGCATTTCAATATAAAAATACCTTTTTAAGATAAACATACATTGCATGTAATGTTTAAAATGTCAATAACATGTGAGTAATAAATAAGTAGCATAGGATTATTAAATAATCACAGTTTTTACTTTCTAAGTATTTATATAAATAAGCAAGACAGTAAAATTTCTCTTGTTAAACCACAGTAAATTTAAGCATATTGAGTCAACTCATATTTTCTGGAACAAAATTTGTATTTGTTTTAACATGGAATGTATTTTGTTAACCTAATAAAATAACATTCCAAGTTTGTCTCCACAACAAATCCAGGATTAGCTTGCCACTTAACTGTAAGACACTAGTGTAGAAACAAATTGTCAATTTGAAAATAAAACAGAAGTTCTAGCATCCTGAGAAGGGATCCAGACTTTGTTCATCCATACAGGCGTTTGCTTGTACTGATTGCATACGAAGCAGACAAAAAGCCCCCCCCCCCCCACCCCTTCTTAATTTCAGTGCTAGGAATACGAATCCCATGATTTGGTGGAAAGGAATTTCTAAATATAATGGCTTTACAACTGAGACTGCCTCTAAACTTGCTGAACTAGCAATGCTTTTGCTGTCAAGTCTTGCCAGCTCAACTGCAACTGAAAAAGTATTTTCTAACTATGGATTTATACACTCTAAGCTCAGGAATCATTTAGGTGTCAACAAATGTGCAAAATCAGTTATGTGCTATCGGATGCTACAAAGTTAAAATGAACCAGACAACTAGTTCTGCAATTCCTTGGCTGTTGCATAATTTTAGATCAATGAAATCTATTCTGTACATATCAGAAATTTTAACCCTTTCGTGACCACGATACTAAAATATTTTGTCACTCGGAACACTACAGTGCCTGAAAATGTCTGCTGCTCCTTCCTGAATTTTATTCCCCCTCCCTTTGTCAAGTTATCAAAAGGATTAGTGCTGGGTCACCACTCAAAACTTCCGATAGGGCTTGCTATGTCAGATATTTCCCTGAGGGCAATCGTTGCATTCTTCTACCATTGGTGACGGTGAGGGCAAATCAAAAATCCTGAAAACAGCAAGACAAAAGTAATGTGTACTCTGAGTTCACTTACAGAACAAACTGATTATTTTGAACTACATGTATCTACACATAGTATAAAATAAAGTCCCTGGTAAGAGTCAGTCTGTTCGGGCAAATCTCGAGAACCACTGGACGGATTTTGATGTGGTTTTCACCATTCCATAGAGCATTTGTTGAGGAAGGTTTAGGTGTATGAAACATTATTCTATGACAAAAGGGAGCCGAGCAGTAACTATTTTAGTGACAAGTCAAAGAAAACACCACCATTCGCATTCTTTCGTGGCTTCCACTGCCTAAACAACGATGCACGGCGACTGGTTTACGAAACTTTTTTGTTCACTGGGAAAAGATGCGAGGCGCATGCATGGCGGCCGGTCTAACAGCATGTAAGGCCACAGACTAAATACGTAGTTACATCAGACACTGAAAGATAATTTTGGTTTATTGGCTTCGGTCAAAGCCCTAAACAGGACCATGCATGATCTCAGGAATACAGACAGACATATGGGTGGATGCACAGTTCTGTTCTACGGAGATTTTTTGTCAAATCTTACCAGTTGTGATGAGAGCTGATGAGGTGAACACTTCTTTGAAAAGATCTTACATTTGGCCAGATGTAACTAAATTATCACTCGAAACTAAGATGATAAGTCTTTTTGCTGAAATGTTACTTAAAGTTGGGAATGGAGATTTTTTTATCTATGAATGAAGGTAAAATTAACCTCTACCGTGATTACGTGTTTTAGTCAGCAACATTCAAGAATTGATTACCAATGTTTATCCTGAAATCCATGACCTTTCAAATAAGTCGCTTTCATGGTTTAAAGAAAGAGCAATTTTATCGCCGACAAATGCACAGGTTTGGGAAGTTAACGACTTGGTGCTCTCCAAATTCAATGCCCAAACTCAAGTTTATTACTCAGTAGACACGACACAGTAGTGGGCACTGAAGAGGCAGTTCATTACCAAACAGAATTTCTTACTTCTTTACATCTTTCCAGCACACAAACTGATTTTGAAAGTGGGGGCTCCTATTATATTGTTACGTAATCTAAACCCACCGAAGTTATGCAATGGGATGCGATTGTAAATAAAAACTTTGAAAAACTTTTTGATTGAAGCTACCATTTTAACTGGCTGTGGCACTGCAGAAACAGTTTTAATACTGAGAGTTCCAATGATTCCATCAGATTTGCTGTTTCATTTCAAACTAATCCAATTCCTGGTAAGCACTCTGCTTCGCCATGACAATAAATAAAGCACAGAGTCAGACACTGAACGTGGTTGTTGTTGACCTAAGTGAAGAATGTTTTACTCACGGACAACTTTACATGGCTATTTTGCGTGTCACTGCAAAACGAAAACTTTTCATGCTCACGTCTGGAAGAAAAACGACAAATGTTGTCTACGAGAAAATCTTATAACACCTCAGTGAAAATAACATTTCACCGTAAATACATGTATTACTTATAAAACACTTTTCCATAAATATTCTACCACATATTCTGTGGAGAAATAAATTGCTCTGAAATAAGTAAAGCGATTATGAATTTAAAATCAAACAGCTTGAAAACAATTTTTGTTTGCATTTTCCTTTTACACAGAATTAAATCTGAAAACAACTAACCTGTTTTATAAAAGTATAGGTTGATGAATTCTAAAAGTTCATCCTTTTTTGAGAAAACACATCAATTTCATGTTTTTTTCCTCCTACATCAGCACAGACTTTCTTTTACACATTTCATTTTTACTTTCCGGAATCTCTACAAATCTTTTAATTTTACAATGTTGTTTTTTTTTTTGTTCCAGTTTTCAACAGTGCTGCTAGATTTTTTAATACTACTTTGCATATCCTTCTTGCAATTGTCCCACCATTTACCATATTTTGAACCAGTTGTACTCGCTTTGTATTACTGTCCCTCACACGAGTTGGTCAACGAATATTTGTCGATAAGCGCGTTATTTCTAGATTACGAGATTAAAATTTTAGACTTTTTTTTTTTTTTTTTACTTTTACAAACTAGTTTATCCTGCAAAAACTATAAGTTCCTTTACTTTAAATTAAAAGTCTAAGAATATTTTTAACAGATTACAAAATATATGAGCTTCTCATTTTCTCTGGAATTTCTGGGTTTAATTGCCAAAAAAATCCAGAATTCCAGATAAAATCGGGACCACGATCATCCATGATCTAAGAGCCTAAGACAGATGGTAGTGATCATCACAGCTGGAAAATTTTGTTTACTTTCTCCATTTCTTGTAAAAAATATGCTCTCAATCTGTTTATTTTGATTGAGCAAATATGAAAATTTTTTTATGACAAATTTTCTCCCATAAACTCTCCTTTTAGGACAATGGAAGATATTGCAGTTGAAATTAAATATTATATAGCATTTTATGCTGTCTTTGAGGCTGAAAATAATTATTTTCTGCTAGATGAGATTTTCTTTTCTCTTTAGTACAAAAAAACTGACGCCCATTTTTTTTTCTGCTGCAAAATCTACAGAATATATGTGCGCATATTGTGTGTGTAATCGGTTAGAATCAGGCCCTAGGGGCAATTTAACGTAGGCCCAACACTGAGCCAATGGCTTCTATTTCTAAAAGACAGTGGCTCGGTGTTGGGCCTAATTAGAATTCAAGGCTTTGCTACGAACAATGTGTTTTCATCTCCACAAACTTAGGTGTCCAGAAAAATGTCATTTGTAAACTTATTTGTCCCAAGAACCCGTAAGTGTCCAGAAAAATGTTCAAAATAATTTTTACAGAGCCTACGCAGTCTTTTAATGTTTTTATATAAATTATTTTTACTGGCTTTATAGTATTTTTGCCACAGGTCTGACTTTCTTTGCTTACAATTTCAGCAATTTTTTTATTGCTATATCTCTTTGCATCCTTCCAACTACAGCATGAAATGAGAAAATACATTTTTGTTTGCTCTGATGAAACTGCTTGAGACTAGTTGATCAATGTATTATGAATTAATGTGTGTGATTGAAAAAGTATTTCATTTATTTATTCTCTAGTTAGCCCTCTTCTCTTTCCAGACATACTGAGTTAAAAATAAGGCAAAATATCATAGACCAATGAACCACGTGTCAAAAAAATAAGAGTTCTACTGAGTGAAGTAGAGCTGAACGATATTGCCCCGGGGGACAAACTCCTGGTTCACTTCTTTGTTTAGCGACAACAAAGACGAAGTGACTTCTGCTAATAATTGCTAAATCTCCCAAATGCAGTAGAAATTCAAAGAACAAAAGAACATTGGGGGGGGGGGGTTTACGAAATCCTTCTCAAGCTACTGGGCAACCTGGGTGCTTGTGGTTATCTGCATGTCAGGGTGTGTAGAGCATTGTGGTAGCGAAAAGGTTAAATAATTAAAATTTGTCACTTTTTTGCTCTTAGTGATTGTAATAAAATAATAATTATAAAAATAAAGACTAAACACTGCAGTTTGCTTGAAGGTAAGTTTCTTACTATTTATAGTATATCTATTAAAGCTTACAAATTGTTCAAAAGCATTAGTTATGAGTTTTTGCTGGTTAAAACCAGTTTCAGACGCTCGTCACATCAAAAACCAGTTTTTGAAATCAAAAACCCAACCTTAACACTCACCAATCCACTTACAGATTTTAATTAAGAAAGGTATACACTGATTACAGAGAACTCATAAAAACAAGAACTAGTTGGTAACCAGAACAGAATCTCAAAAAAAAAAAAAAAAAAAATGGATTGTGTTCATTTGGAATTATTTTAACAACTGGAAATAATGAATGCACCAGGGACAGACAATAGATACTCTCAATCAGAGGTTAAGCTATGGTCCCTATTTTCATGAAATCCCATGAGTTAATCCAAAATGAGAAAGAAAAATTATTGTCTGTCTTAAAATGGTGCAAGCCTTTTAAATATCAACCCATCAGCAGATTGTGCTTTGGTTTTTTGTTTCAGTGAAAAGTAGTCTCGAAAATTCCAGCAGCAATTCGCACTCCACTGTTATTTTCTTAATCCATAACAATTGTTTCTACAGTACGTGTTGGCTCAATCACCTCCCCCTCCCCTCTTCCATTACACTTTTGAGCACTCCATAAAGGGTTGGGCAGGGTAAAATTATAGAGGCAGGCTACTAGGGTGCCCAGATGTACTGATTTTATCAGGATTATCCTATTTTTTGTAAGCTTGTCCTGTTTTCAAGAATGTCCTGATTTTATACCGAAATTTGGGTTTCTATCCTAATTTGTCCTGAACTTCTGTAAAAATCTGAAAGATAATTAAGATAAATGCTATAAACAATGCTGATATTAAATATGACGAAGTCCAAAAGGCGGCTCAATATTTATTACTAGATATTGCCGTGAAAGATTCATTGTTTGATGAAACTAACGAATTAAATGTATTGTTAGGAGTGTCTTCAGGTGGATTTAGTAATTTGCCAATTGATAAAAAATGGTCCACTTTGTTTCAAAGCAACAAATTTGTGGATTATAAGATTCTAGTTAGTGTAATTTTTTCAATTCCAACATCAAATTCGGTTGTTGAACAAGTAGTTTCAGTACCATAAATACTTAATGGGAATTACAGAGGATAAATTTATTATGGTACATTACCTCTCAAATTTTCGATCTACACACTAGATCAGGGGTGCACAACCCGCGGCCCTCAAAGTCAGTTTATGCGGCCCGCGGATAAATATTTTATACTATTGAAAACGTGAATATATATATTGTGAATGATGAGATTTTTTCCCATTATTGTAGGCCCTAGTTGAAATAAGAAAATTATAAAAATGTTTGTTAAAAATAAATTAAAAAGTAAACAATTATTGGACAGATTTTAAGTTTTGCATAACCAGACTGCTGCAAGGTTCAGACTGACTGTGGAGTCACTCTTGCAATACAAGTGGATGTGAGCACGTGACTGACACACCGACTCATCGTTGTGCGGCAGGGGAGGATGAGGGCGCTGTGTGACCTTGAAGTGGTGTAGCGCGAGGCTATTTATAGGTTTGTTGTTTCTGACTGGACGCCACGTCGTGCACTGGGAGTATCATTGTTGTCGTGGCAGAGTTCACGTTTGTGAGTTGTTTGTGTGTTGTTACAGCTTGTGTGCAGTTTACAGAGTTTCTACATTATTATTATAATATCAGTATCATGTCTGTAAAAAGCGTAAAGTGTCGGACGAGTGTCGAGTGTTTCAAGAGACCTGGAGTGAGAGATATTTTTTTATTGAATACAACAGCAAAGCAACGTGTTTAATTTGCAAAGAAACAGTTGGTGTTATGAAAGAGTACAATGTAAGAAGGCATTATGAGACAAAACATGCTTCAAAATACAACGAATTTTCTGGTAATATGCGAAAAGAGAAAGTAAAAGAACTGCAAAGAAAATTAAAATTTCAACAAAATCTTTTTCGTAAGGTTAACGATGAATTGCAAATTGTGGTAAAAGCAAGTTTTATTGTGTCAAAGATTTTAGTAAAAAGAATGAAGCCGTTTCAAGATGGCGAGCTAGTTAAGGAATGCTTGGAAGAAGTGGCAAATGTGGCATTCCCAGAGAAAAAAGTATTATATCAAAAATTAGCCTTAATCGAATGACAGTTTCCAGGAGGGCAGAAGAAATGGCAGTGGACATTGAGCAAACACTACAAGAAAAAATATTGGATTTCAAGTACTTCTCACTGGCAATCGATGAAAGCACAGATGTGACTGATACTGCCCAGCTTTGTATTTTTGTGCGTGGTGTTGACGAGAATTTTCATATTTCAGAAGAATTACTGGCATTGGTTCCTATGAAAGACACAACTAAAGGATGTGATATTTATCGTGAAGTGAAAAATATTTTAGAGAAGTTTAATTTAAATATGGAAAAACTACATGGCATATCAACTGATGGTGCACCTGCCATGGTTGGATGTAAACAAGGGGCTGTCAGCTATTTTGCTAAAGAGTGCAGTGATCTAGTTACTATTCACTGTATTTTACACCAAGAGAATCTGTGTGCTAAAAGCATACGTATGGAGCATGTGATGAAGGTTGTGATTAAAGTGGTCAATTTCCTTCGTGCCGGAGCTCTTAATCACCGCCAGTTCAGAGAATTCTTATCAGACATGGAATCCCAATATGATGATGTTATTTATTTTACACAAGTTCGTTGGCTTAGTGCTGGGAAAATGCTGAAACGAGTGTATGACTTGCATCAAGAAATCATAATGTTTTTACACAGTCGTAATGAGTCTCAACTAGCAGCACATTTTGAGAACAGCGAATGGGTGAGTGATTTATGTTTTTTAGTTGATATGACCCAACATCTCAATGAATTAAACATTAAGCTTCAAGGTAAAAACAACATGATCAACAACATGTGTTACATATTAAAATCATTTGAGGTTAAACTCAGTTTATGGCAGTCACAACTAAGCAATGGACTACTAGCAAATTTTCCCAACAATGAAAAGTTTTGTTGAAAGTTCTGAATTCCATGTAAATGTGGCTAAATATGCATCTCTTGTAGTGGACCTTCACAATGAGTTTAAAAGACGATTTGAAGATATAAGAAAATTTGAGGTTTTGTTTGATATGTTTTCTCTACCATTCACTACTGACGTTGCATCAGTGCCACTAGATTTCCAGATGGAATTAATTGATCTTCAGTGTAACAATGAGTTAAAAACAAAATACTCTGAAGTTTCTCTCCTAGAATTTTACAAAAATTACTTACCGAAAGAAATGAAATTGCTCAAAGATCATGCTTTAAAAACGGCAACGTTGTTTGGAAGTACCTACTTATGCGAGCAATCGTTTTCTTTGATGAAACAAATAAAGTCAAAGTGTCGTTCCCGTTTAAGTGATACACTATTGGAGGGAAACTTGCGCATTACCATCTCTAACATTGAACCTGATATTGACAGACTATTGAAAAATAAACAATGCCAAGCATCTCATTAGGAGCATTAGGCTACTACTTGATTTGATGGTCAGTTTGACGATATATTGATTTTAATTTTTTATATACTTTGATGTTAAGAATTCTGTTTTTTGTAAAAATAAAAATTTTACAACCTTGTGATAGTATTATTTTATTTTATATACCCCTAAACCTTTTCCAGTTAGGAGTAAGTTGATTGTAAATCAGTAATTCGATAACTTAATAACGCAATTTGCCAAAAAACTTCAAAAATGGATTTAAACCATTTAGAGGACACAAAAATGGTATTGAAACACATTTTTTGTCTGCAGGTAAAATAGGTTATTCGGATAATAGTAAAATTAGCTTTAGCGGTAGGGTTTGGCAAGTGCCTATGTGAAAAGGTAACTTGCGGCCCGCCACTTATTATGTAAAAATAAACTTGGCCCCCACTTATAAAAAGGTTGTGCACCCCTGCACTAGATCATCATCAGAAGTTCCTGCATCTTACTACTTCCACAAGTCTGACGACCAAGCCAAGTGCATTTGCCATCCAGCATGGTCTTTCATGTTGCCACCTTGTGTCTTGTAAATTTCCAGGAATTCCTCTAATTTCCAGACAATTGCATGGGATTGATGTTTGATCACTTGTAAGGAGTACCAGTCTATTTTGTGGCCAGTTTGTTGTATGTGCCTATCTTATACTGTTTCATTTGAAATGTTCCTTATTGATGCTTTGTGTTCATTAATTCTGGTGGTTAACCATCGTCCTGTTTCTCCTACGTATCGTAAACCACATGAGCACTCGATTTTATAAATGACTAATTCCTGGAGTAAAGTATTTTCTTCTCTTTGTTTTAGGGATGGTAAATATTTTTTAATTTTGTTATTTAAACCTGGAGCTAACAATTTTATATTTAGTGCTGATTTTCTTTAGTTTTTTAACATTATTATGTAAGTAAAATAGAAGAGGCCTTCCTATTGAAATCTTCTATTTTCTGCATGTATACTAGATACATGGATGATATCCTTTTCATCATAGATCAAGATCCAAGTGGATACTCATCAAAAATTCTAGAAGGTTTTGATTCCCACTTGATGAGTTCCAGAAATTCACTTTAGAAGAGCAAAAGGAAAATAAGCTAAATTACCTAGACATTACTTTGAAGTGGGAAGGAAAAAATCTTACTATAGAATTATGCAAAAAACCTACCAATACTGGAAAAAAATTTTAATTATAAATCAGATCACCCTAATTATGTAAAGAAATATGTAGCTTTACAATTTAAAGAAAAAGTAGAAAAGTTGAATTTATCTTCAGAAGCAAAGGAAAAACATAAAAATAAGTTAAAATCCATCTTATTAGAAAATTATTACTCTTCAAAAGAAATGTGTGAACTACTGGAAGAAAATCCTACTAGGAACAGAGAACTTGCACTACAGACAAAAATAAAAAGAAAATTGAATATTTATCCACAAGAAAAGTCCTTTAACCACAGGGGACTGTTTGAAAAACTAAAGAAAATCAGCACTAAATATAAAATTAGAATAGCTCCAGGTTTAAATAACAAATTAAAAAAATACTTACCATTCCTAAAACAAAGAAAAGAAAATACTTTACTCCAGGAAGGAGTCATTTACAAAATGGAGTGTTCATGTGGTTTACCATACATAGGAGAAACAGGATGAGGGTTAACCACCAGAATTAATGAACACAAAGTGCAATAAGGAACATTTCAAATAAAACAGGGTTAGACAGGCACATACAACAAACTGGCCACAAAATGGACTGGGACTCCTTACAAGTGACCAAACATCAATCCCACACAATTGTACAGAAATTAGAGGAATCCCTGGAAATTTACAAGATACGAGGTGGCAACATGAACGACCATTCTGGATGGCAAATCCACCAGGCTTGGTCGCCAGGCCTATGGAAGTAGTACGACGCAGGAACTCCTGATCCAATGAATCTAGTGTGCAGATCCAATATTTGAGAGGTAATGTACCTTAATAAATTTATCCTCTATAATTCCCATTAAATATTTATAGTACTGAAAGTAATTAGAGGAAGTCATGAAGTCATTAATTACAAGTATTTTCACTGTGCAAGAAGCAGTGGGCAGATGATCGAAATCGGTTAAATGTTGGAACTGTAAAATGTCTGCTTCAAATTAAAATAAATAATTCATTATCATGTGGTGAAATGTATAAAAGTTTGTGATGAAAATTTGCTGAATCAAATATCATCCAATAGTAAATACATGTGAATCTTGTGTTTCACGTGGCTTTGGTGGAATAAACATCATTTTGAGAAGTGCTACTTTTTTTGAAAAACTGTCCTGATTTTGAACCAAAGGCTACGGGGATTAGAAACCCCCCTCCCCCTCCCCCAAACTTCAAGTTCCCACGTCTGCTGTGACATCTACACATCCACCCTCCCCAGGTCATAAACAACCCCTTATCATAACTGCATTTGTAACCAGAGTGACCTTTCAAACTCTTGCAGATATCATACCAAGATCGAACTCGGATTAGGAAAGAAAAGTGAACACTACTGGCTGCTATACTCAAGAAATGCATATAGTGTATTAAATCCGTTAATTTTTATAGCATAATAAGCACAAAGATTCGCCAAGCTTTTGCACTAAAAAAATGCATTTTTATGTCTAACATTGCCTTGAAAAAGCCTCCCAGTGGAGAGTGAAAGCTTGGCGAATCTTTGTGCTTATTACGCCATAAAAATAAACGGTTTTAATACGCTATACGAGTTTCTTGAGTATTCACATTGTGGTGTATTAAAAATGTTACTAGTGGCTGCTTGCTACCCTCGGTGTTATTTAGCATACATGTGCCATCATTGCTGTGGATGAAATTCAGTAAATGTGTAGATTAGAGTCCTAATTATTTCCTTGGAAAAATGTTACTACCTGGAAAAAGTACTATGTACAGATTTTAGAGTATGGAAATTAATGGCAAATGGTGCAGAAATTTCATACTTTTAATTGTCTTCGGAAGATTTTTATCTGAATATTTACCCGTAAGCACAATGCTGTGAAGAAAAGCTGAGGTAGGCCTAACGCATCGCTCCGGCTACGTGAAGCTTTGTCCCATTAAAAGGAAGGTGCGTTGATGTACCGAAATGACTGGCAGAAGAGTACAAAAGAAAGCGCTTACATTGTTGGCAGAAGAGTGATTTTTTTATTATTATTGGAGGTTTAACGACCACCGTGAGCAACTCATTGGGCTATAAGCAGTCGCCTGTACCCAATTTAGGGTCACTGGTTCCAGAGAAGGGAGAGAGCCAGTGACGTAAGACAAACACAACATCAACGCCTCACCAGGATTCGAATCCGGACCCCTTTCAGATGAATGATTAGAGGATATCGCTTATACCAGTGAGCCACTGGGGTAGCCCAGAGAGTGATAAATTTTGTAGTGATACGCTACAGAAAATAGGTCCACATTATCCACCCTTTATTTTGTTGTGTCTTGTACACTGATGGCAAAAAAAACCCCGGATAAAACCTCTTTGATTTGCAAAAGATATGTATCAGTGAGATATAAACTGACTGACGAAGAAGATACTAACAGGAGAATCAAAACTGCACTGGCACAGCAAACCAGCTATGAATGGAAGCCGTTCAAAGCAGAACCAAAAGTTATACTTCCCCAGTTTTCTGTACAACATAGAAAGGCATATTCGTACTTTCCATTTTGAATCAGGGAATCATATGCGAAAGAACAAAAACTTTCTCAACATGTGCTTCAAAACATGACCGAACTATATTCTTTAGCGTATGAGTACAATATGGTTCACTCTCCTGTAAAGAATGTAGGCGGTTGCACTTGTATTCGTTCGCACGTGAATTACACACTGCAGCTAATCTTCCTTTCAACGGAGCAAAGCTTCACACCATCGCCGTAGCGATGCATTAGGCCTACTGCAGTGTCTCTTCACAGTATTGTACTTGGAGGTAAATATTACGATAAAAAATTTAAAAATACATTTAAAATATGAAATTCGTGCACCATTTGCCATTAATTTCAATACTCTAAAATCTGTACTTATCACTTTTTCCAAATTACTAATATTTTTCAGACACATTAATTTAGGACGCTAATCTACACACTTACCTAAAATTCATTGCTAAAAAATGCAAAGATTACCAAGACAGTGCTGATAAATCAACTGAAAAAAAAAAAACAGAGTTAAAAAAAGAAGTAAAACTGCTACTGAATCTATATCTTTTCAGCAACTTGTGTGAAAAAGGTGCTTGCTCCCTTCACAAATGAGTGCAAATTAACTGGACAGATAAAATGCCATATTTAAATTGCAAATTGTGTGTGGCAGCAAGAAAAAGCAATGCTCTGTCAAGTGATAAAGATTTGGATTTTAAGCTTATTTAACCATGATTTTAAAAATAAGTCCTTATCCATTACTTATCTTTTAGCTGAATATCAACATATACTGCCCAATACAGTTTTATTTAAATGTGTTCGTATCTTTCAAAACAGTTTTTCGCCGATGTCTAAAGTATTGTTGGTGTGAACGATTAAACTGTTAGGATTTATTGAGTGACAAGTATGGATAACTTTTCTTTAGCATTTTGCTATAACTTTTTTTCCCCATTTTAGCATTTTTGCTACAGTATTTTTTGAGACAGCTTAAACTCTGCTCTTAACTAAATACCAAAATATAATATTTGCGGAAAATAAATGAGAGATTACTTCCCAAAATTTACTGGAACCATTTTAGATGATAAAAAAAAAAAAATGTTCATAACAGAGTTAAGACTTCCTATCAGCTTTGGCTGAAGAACAAAAAAAAAAAAAAAAAAAAAAGGGCACTGGTATAATATACTGTGACTTTGTTTTCTGTTTATTTAGAAACAAAAAATGGTGAAAGGGTAATATTTGGCCGAAGAGTATCAAAACATATATAACAGAAATAATAGGCTAAACTTCCACATTCGGCCCCGCTAGTTCCGAAAGCAATAATAGATGGCGCCATGGTAGCACTTCATCTATCCTCTGCTCTTCTCGCACGTGAAATGCATTCCACCATCTCATGACTATGTGTCGATGCGTCTCATCCTTTAGGACAATTCATGTGTCGGAAGAAGTACGCTTCAGGGAATGATGAGTACTCTTCCTGCACACTTCTTGGTACGTGTTTTTTTCATGCTGATATTTCTATTGATAGAGTGATGATTCTCACGTATTTTTTCACCAAAGGATTGTCTTACGATGAGGCGATTGAAGAAACCTTACATCCACTGAGACAGTTAGCGACTGGTATTCGCATTGCAGACAACTAGTCTCACAGTTTATGGTAGCCTCGCATTGTAAATGTACTTGGCAGACCATATTCTGGAATATTTATTCCGACGGAATTGCCGTCTTTTCTCTGAACATTGCTTTGTAGTCCTGATTCCTGCGATAAGACAGTTCTTCCCTTGCAGATAAATCTTTCCTAGCTTTTATTCTGCTAGTTACACAGTTTCATATTCTTCCGTTAAAATAAATATTTCATATGCCACTATCAACATTCAAAAAGGTCCTTTTAAGCACCACCTTTCATCCATATTATTCACTTCCTTTGCCACTTTCACAACATAACGAACGCTTCACGATGTAGTGATAACGTGTCTCCATCTATCGTCGCTTCACAAAACTATTTTTGGGCCAAACGAGGAAGGTTTACCAAATAATATATCACAGTCAGTTCAGTCTGTAGGGCACCCTAACTTTACTTCAGTGCACTAATTTGTTTCAAGACTAATTTTTTTAATTTAATTATCATTAGATCTTTAAAAATTCATTTTGAGTTAGTCTCAATGTGATTTTGAAAATCTTGGTTGTAGCTTAATGCAAATAACTGCAGACATTTTTCAGTTTTTATCCAGCTGATATTTTAATGATCTGGATGAGCTTTGAAGGTCAAGAGGAGTCAAAATTTCAAATTCAAAAATATGAGACCATGGCCAATTTGAAAGACTGCCAACCACTATTCATAAAAAGGCCAAGGGGAAAACAAACCGAAGGATAGTAATCAAGTCAGGAAGCTAATGTTCAAAAGAAACACAGTGTAAGAACTGTACGCAAGCAAAACAGCCATATCTTACTATGAATTCACTTCCAGACTTGATGGACATTGTTTATATTTTGTTGATAGCAACACTTTCATAGAAAAAATATTTAAATTGATGTTGTATCATTACTGTGTTGTGCTCCTAATTTTTTAACTTTACTGAAATTATGAAACTGCTATGCTGTAACCACATTCAGATGAACAGCTTGAACTATTTTACAAACATTTGGTACCAAAACTGGTCAAATCTAAAGACATGATCTGTTTGTCAGTCCTTGCTGGTGCTTGTAAACAATCTGGTATTCATTTACATCAACAAAATAATACGCTGAAAACAAATTAAGAGCTTCAGCAATACAGCAGCATTTTTGTTCTCCAGTGTATCTTTCAAACCATTACACATCGTAATTTAAAATAAAAAAAGCACATATAATTTTTTCGAATACTGGAAGTTTTCACTTAAAGTGATTTCCTTTGCAACCCATTTCAATGGAAAGAAGTGACACAAGGTCTTATGAGTCAGGGGCATACCTGTCACCTTAACCTAAATTTAAAGGGACTGATTGGCAGTATGTACTTACCACACAACGCCAAACGCTCCATATCCTATAGGCCTGTCAGGTTGTATATCTTGGGTTGTTATGGGAGGATGATAAAATGTCTGTGTGGCTGCAAGAATCGCCTGTTGCGATGTAGCAGCAGTCATACCCGGAAATGCCATTATATTGTGTCGATTTGTTCTAGGACCGACAACCGCCATAGCCAGACAAAGCAAACACCTGATCACTTAACAGGAAAGTACAGTTATAATACGGAATGCATGATTACAATTCCCTGGCTGTCGAAATCGGTGCCAGGACAACGCTTCTGCTCGCAGATTCATTCGTAAGCTTTTTCAGGCAGTATGCCTGGTCGAAAAACAGCGTACAACCCGATGAATCACCTCATTTAGCAGCCATAGCACCCATCGAAGCCCCACTGCCACAAATGTATGTCGCAATCCAGCGACATCTTACCCAGTACACATGATCACTTTAGCAACCAATCACAAACACTCTTACAAAACAGTGTTGGAAAATCTATTGCCATATCCAGTAACATATTTGCTTTGTTGCTTCTGTTCTAGATAATGCAGTGCGTTCCAAAATTTGTTCCTCTTGATCAGCAGTTAAACCAATCTTTTTGATACAATGCGTTCCGTTTTTTGTGTTATATGCTCCGCCATCCAATTTAGTTATAATATCTCTTTGTCTTTAGTTTTTTGACAGACAGTACAATTATATTTCCTGGTTACAAAAAAAGAAAAAAAGACAGAAAGAAAAAGAAAAGAAACCAAAGACCTTTAAGATGCATAGACTGGAAAACCGTAAGTTAACCGGGCGATATTTGAAGTTCAGCGTTGTACGGAAAGAATCTGTCACACTTGTTCTTTACTATAGGCGTTCGTGTGTTTATATCAATTGCATCCATTTTTTTTTTATGTATAACCAGTAAGATTTAATTTTTTGTTTTTATAAATAGTGTGTATATATTGTAAAGTACTTCAGAAAATAATATTGCCAAATTTAATGAGCTAAACAAATTTTTAAAACGGTTATATCTTGCGTAGCGTACGGATGTACCAATGACACTTTCATTTCGTAGGTTTCCTCATAATAATTGTGATACTTTGGGAAATGTGTAAATACTCTAAGACGTGTTAACTGGAAACGAAGCTAAGCCAAGCCAAAATCTGACGATTGCCATTTAGCAAGACGTATCACACACCTTTGCGGTCTCACTATACCGGTATCCCCTGTCTGGAAATAGAAAAAAGAAGTGCGACGACCAAGTTGTCCCCAAGAAAAAAAAAAGGAAACATTCATATTTTCATCCGGATTTAAGCGATAGTCACAGCAATGTTGCCGTGACTTGCAGCCTCAATTTAGGCTTCTCACCTTTTTTTCTAATCTTTCTCTGAAAATAATAGAGGTGTTTTAGTATTTTAAGTGCAGGATAGTTTTCGTAATCTTTCCCTTAAAATAATAGAGGTGTTTTAGTATTTTAGTGTAAGATAGTTAGCCAGTAACCTTTTTTGCTTATTTGAACTGTAAATATTAAATTGAGCGACTTAGTTTTTACTAGACCTCTGTGTCATTCACCAGACTGTGTATTGCTTTAAAGGGAAGGTTTCTGGTTAAACCTACACATGATTTGTTAACTCGTATTTCTTTTCCCAGACTTTTCATCCTCGTGATTTGTAATTGTCTAAACTCTAAATTATATGAAGAGTGCATTTCTTTCTATCATACTTAATTTTACTTATTTTTTCTTCCGTTGAGTAACTATTACGAACTTATAACACTGAGGGAAAAACTTCCGAAATTAAAAGTTTTGCTCTCGGCAATTTCTTTTAAGAATAAACAAATGGCCACATTAAAATTATTTTTGACATTACTTAGAATGTGAAATACGAATTTTAAGCAACTAGATCACGCAGTTTGCAAGCAACTGAAGCCGAAATATATTTTACACATAGGACAAGCGACGTTTCCCTTCAGTTAATTCATATCCCCCAAAATTACGATAATGATGTTTTCTTTAATCGTAAGTTAAAATGCGTAATGTCTACTTTATACCCCTTTGAAAAATAATTAATACGCAGTATTGAAACAATATAAAATTTATTCTTTCGCGCAGGTAAAAGAGCTTAATTAACGTTGCTCACATACGAGACATGCCATTTTTACCGTACACAGTGGCGTAGGAACGGGGGTACAGGGGTACAGTGTACCCCCCTCCAAATTTTGGAGAGGGGTACATCACTGTACCCTCCCTCTTCCCCCAGATATGAGCAAACACAAACCAATCATTCATAAAGAGTGAACTGTAAAATGTATATGCTACTTTTTTTTTTAATTCTCTTTTTTTCAAAGAAATATCACGGGTCATCTGGTTTTTTTTTTATATCCGAAGCTTGTTGTGAGAAGCTTTTCATCCACCAAAAACTGGCCAACCATCTGGGAAACTCCAGCAAATTAGTTCTGCAGGGAAGCGACGAGTGCGAGGTTTTTGTTAATAACTTCAAACAGTATATGGTAGGGCTAGGGCTTGATAACATACTTGTGATCAGTGTTTCTTTTCTCTTAAAATTCCATGCATCTTGATCAGGTCGTCCTTTCTGCACTTTAAAAAAAATTTAATGCACAAGTGGACATTTCATCGCCCGCAGCCCCGGCACTAAAATTGTTTTCTGTCTTAAGATTTGTAGCAGTACAACAAGTGCATTACAGATTTCACATACCACTCTAATTCTTCGATATCTCCACCATCATTTAGCTTTGCACCAGACCAATGTGATTTTTACATCAATTGTCAGCCTATGTATCGTTCAAAGTTTTTAATATAGACTTCTTTTTTTTTTTTTTGATTGGAGGTTTAACGACCACCGTGAGCAACTCAATGGGCTATAAGCAGTCGCCCGTCCCTAATTTAGGGTCACTGGTTCCAGGGCAAGGAGAGAGCCAGTGCCGTAAGACAAACACAACACCATGCCTAACCGGGATTCGAACTCGGACCCCTTACGGACGAATGATCATAGGCCAGCGCCTTAGACCACTGCGCCACCTGGGCGGCTAATATAGACTTCATAATGATTCAACGGTACTATCTTCGCGGATAGAGCAGTTTTTATCTTACTGCGGTTTTACTTTATTAACGTAAACAAAAATGATAAGAAATTTAATTCGTTCTTGTAAAGAGTTATATAACATTTCCTGAGAAATCCCTGTTTTCCAAACCCTGCTGTAAGAAATTCATCCTAATGTTGACTTGTCCCTGCTCAATATTTTAATGGAAAAAAAAGTACAAAAATTAAAAAGAGAGAACACAAAAAAAAAACTTCTTCATTCATTTTCTGATAAGAAATTAATAATGTGAACTTTTTGTCAGCAAGAAAAATAATAATGGTAATAATTAATAATAATATGATGATAACAATGTTCATTCGGATGAATTCCTGATCAGTAGGCTATACGTATTTTATAAAAACTCTAATATACCACACCCCCCCAAAAAAATTCGGAGGGTCATCCATGGATGGCTTAATCCTTAAGATGTAAGGTTCATGAGCTTGTATCCCCCTAAATCAAAAGCGTTCCTACGCCACTGACCGTACAAGCCAAGTTCTGCGATCAAAATGTTGCCAGCTGCTGACACTCATTTACACAAGAACTTCCAGTCTATGTATCTTAAAGGTCTTTGAAAGAAATTGACTTTGAATTATTTAGTTACGAACAGTACCTGCTCTATCGTAAAGGAACAGATCTTTGGGCAGTGGGGAATTAAAAATTTGGAGGCCACAAATGCAACCTGATTTTAACTCCCCTCTCCCTTAATATTTTAAAATAAAGGATATATATATATATGTATATATCTAGCACCCTTTCCCATAGTGTATGAACTCGCTGGCAAAGGTAATCTAAAGTTATGAAATGACAAACGTTGTTTGACATGTAAATCTGCAGATCCTAACCTGTATTCTTCTGTTGAGGATAATTGCTCCAACAAGTTTTGCAAAGCCTACAATACCATTT
This sequence comes from Macrothele yani, assembly GCA_039090855.1. NCBI lineage: Eukaryota > Metazoa > Arthropoda > Arachnida > Araneae > Macrothelidae > Macrothele > Macrothele yani. The sequence continues at coordinate 138,840,332 of CM077002.1, forward strand.
ATAAGCTCACCTGTACTATTTGCAACCTTAGCTATATTGGCCAAAGTAAAAATCCTCTTCATCTTAGGATTAATGGTCACAGGTCTCTAGTTAACAAGTTCTCTAATTCAGGCGTGAACCCCTCCACAAACGCCAACCAGTACTCTACCTTTGAATTAGAGCATTTCCATACTCATGGTTTTGACAAAGTGAAAATAGAGGTACTACATATTATCCCTGACCTCTATGCTCGGCTAGAAACTGAATCCCTTGAAATTTTGCAGCATCAGTCTCTTTATCCCTATGGTCTTAATTCCACTCTATCTGACAATAAGCATAATCAGCATAAATTTTCAATTCGTGAACTCTTCTTTCTTGTTAATAATAAGAGCTGCACTAGAGGTAATAGAGGACAGAGGTTATTTCGCACATCAGGCAAAGTTGATTTTGCTAACTTGCTAATAACTCTGGAAAGCTTTAAAACTGGCACTAATTTTGTTAAAAATACTTACAAAATTCTCAAGTCCTTCAAGCACTCTGTCCTTAAAAGCTTTTTCAAATTCTGGAATGAAACTGCTGACCATGTTGATAAGCATGTTTTTGCTTTGGTTCTGGACATTCTTAAACATATTCTTAAAGATAAAATTTCTCTTAAAGAATTTTCTAGAAATTTTGTAACCATCAGGTTTCTAAATAAAGCCTACGATAAGCTCAATGTAAGAAAGCTGTTCTACAATAATGCAATTTTTTTTCCCATCCACAGGCACCAGTCTATTGTAAGTTTTAAATATGTTAAGACCTTAGGGTCAATAGTTAAAAACTACAAACTTAACTCTTCGAGCTACATTCCTGTAATTACTACATGTTCTTGTGATGAACATAAAGAAACAGTTCACTATAATAAGAATTACAACCATATTATCACCGGAAACTTGAGTTTTGTTGATAATGAAAAGCTTAGGAATTTATTAGAGTATGGCTCCAAATTCAGACCTTCCTTCACAATTTCCAAAGAAAGGATTCTTGAGAGCTTCACTCAAGATGTTAATAGGTACATCGTAAAAACCAGTTTAGCGTACAATCAGCCTATTGAGGCCTTCGCAGAATGGAAATATAATATAATCAATAGCTTCACCGGTGAGTTGGCAGGTCTGGACTTTTGTTTCGACAGAAATCTCTTTTTCTCTGGAGAAGCTAAAAGGTCACTCTCCAAACTACAAGACCTATTTATTTTTACCACTACAGATAAAGCTAGCAATAATTTTGCAATTATCTGTAAGAAGTTTTATTTTGAATTGTTAACTATGGAACTCAATAATAGAGTAACTTACGAGCCAGTAAGTTATTCTACCAAGCAGTTAAAAAATCGGTTTAAGGCATTCTTCAAGAAACTCAAAATTCCACAAACTAGAAGATATGAGCCTGAATTTCCATTTCTTTTTGCAACGGTTAAGTTTCATAGGGATCCTGTGAAGTTCAGGTTCATAGCTAGTGGAGTAAGGAGTCACAAAAAGAAAATAGATCTTGCTTTTGAAGATGTCTTAAAGAAGGTTTTGAAACACATTAGAAACTGTACTAACTTGATGTACAGAGATTTTTGGATAATTAATAATAATGCAGAAGTAATTTCTACTATACTCAAAGTTTGTCCCCTAGATATTAATAGTTATGATTTTGAAAACCTATACACTAATCTGCCTCTATCTGATATAATCACTACCTTTAAAGAGCTGTATGCAGAATTTAAACTTAACCAATTTGTTGATGTAGGAACTTGGAACTCTTATCTCAATTGCTGCATAAAAAATAACCATATCTTATATAATAATACTCTCTATAAGCAGGTGAACGGTATTCCCATGGGAACATCAACGTCCACGAATATCGCTAATCTATTCCTGTTCTTTAAGGAATATGAATTCATTAAAAATCACCCCACCTGCTCAGATAACTACCTTTACACTTTTAGATATATTGATGATCTGCTGTGTATCAATAATTCAGAAGTTATAGAGAGTGATTTTGATAATATCTATCCTAGCTCTCTTAACTTATGTAAAACCAACCACAGTAATCAGGAACTTGAGTTCCTAGACTTAAGCATTAAGCTCAACAGAGGTAACCCATCTATTAGCCTCTTTGATAAAAGAGTTAATTTTCCTTTCAAAACAATTAAATATCTACACTGGAATAATAACATATCAACCAAAGTAATTGAGAATGTACTAATTTCTCAGGTCCTAAGAATTTCAAGAATTTGCAGCAACAATTTGGACTTCAATTACCACATTAATATACTATTAGATAGTTTTCTAGAGAACGAAATTCCTTCTTCTTTCATCAAAAGAACTTTAAGAAAAATTATCCTGAATAATAGAGTGAGGTTGGCAGATCTGCTTTAATTTTCTACACAGTTAATAATATGATTCTGACCAATCAAAGCCGTAAGGAAGTTGGCTAGAGGATGCCTATTAACTACTAAAAGGAACCTTAGTGCTATGGATATGAAGGTCCTATTAAAACAAAAAATTAAATAATATAAACAAAATCACAAAAAAAGCTTAAAAATCTGTTTATAAAAGAAAATAAAAACAAATAAAAAAGAAAACTAGTTATTCATCACTAGGATAGCTATACTAAAAATAGTAAAACCAACATTAAAATTAATAAGATTCTGATTAATCTATAGAAGCTCACTAAGGTGATTTAATACATGCAAAGATTATTGAATACACTACTCGTGTATTCTATAATATTTCTCATGTATTCTGGAGAGTTAATTCTGCTCTTTCTGATAATACAGGTCCACAGTCTTAAGTTTATATATTTTTTTCTCTGGCTAAAATCTCCGCGTGTTGGTTTCTTTCTGTATGAGGAGGCCATCAGCCCCACCCACACTGCCCCCCAGCGTCTAGGGAGTGGCAGAAGCGTCAGGAAAGAGGTCAGCCATGTTTTACTCTAGTGAGGTGATTGTTTCGTCGCACAAGAGGTAAGCTCTCTTCCTTGTGTTTAGGGCTTTAGGTTTTATAAGTTCATTGTTTGTAATTCATGTACTTTTTCTCTGTTGATTTTTAGCTTTTCAGCTTTTAGGCACTGGCTTGTCTGTTAACATTTTTGCGGGTTTTAACTCTTTCTTTTCTTGGTAACTTTGCGCGTCTTTTGGGGTACCTAGGAACAGCAGAGGGCTAAGCGTGTTCCTTTTCTTTGCGCTGTATTTCCAAGTAGTTAAGTTTTTAATAACTAAAATAATTATGCACTTAAAGCACTGCTGAAAAACTTTGTACATATTGCAACTAACTGTTTAAGTCATATAACTTTCACAAAGTTTTCTTTAGTTAATTATTGTCTTTAAATTATTCTCGTTTTCGTGCTGTCATAAGGTGTAGAGTAGGGGGTTTTAGACTCAAGTTTTCTTTCAAAAATCTGTTTTTTAAAAATTTTAAAAATTAATATTTCCTTTTTTAATTGCAATGTAAATATTCGGATTTCTTTTGCATTGTTTTTCAGGTTTAAATTCTCTCTCAAACGAACTTGGCATTTCGTTATAGCTGAAAATTATTTCTAATTATTATGTCACTCCCACAGCTTGAGTTCTCTTTAATCTTCTTCTCTCTGTTTAATAGTAACAGATGAAGAGCATGGGTCGGGCCAAGAAGGTCAATGGATGCAAGCGAAATTGTTAACTAGTGCTTTGTCATACAACTCTGCGGAGGACATGACATATATATATTTTTTAAAACACTTTTAGGTGGGAATGTTACTTGCATCCTTGGCCTTGCAGAAACCCATTTCCGACTAGGTCTTTGTGGAAGTGAGAAAATGCAGAGTTTTTGCTGGTCCTTGATAAAGCCAAGGCTAAGTATTCTCGACACCTTCTACATTCAGTTGTTTTATTTTATTATTTTTATCTTTTCTCCTTTTACTCACACCGATAGATACATAACTTTTTCTATGTCGTACTCGGTGTGAGTCGAAATTATTTATGTATTTTTTGATTAGGTTTCTCCTTAATAGAATCTAAATCATAATAGTTATATATATATAGAGAGAGAGAGAAATGAATATTTATCGATTGATGGAGAAAAGCTGGAGATAACAGACACGTACGTTTATCTTGGACAGCAGATATCAAGTGAGGGTCACATTGATGAAGAAATTAATCGGCGAACAAAACTTGCCTGGAGAGCTTTTGGAAGAAACAGCATAATTTTCAAGAGCAATATGCCATTATGTCTTAAAAGAAAAGTGTTTGATCAATGCATCCTTCCAGTGCTTACGTATGGTGCAGAGAAGTGGACCTTAACTAAAAGAGACATACAAAGGCTTCAGACAACTCAAAAAAGCATGGAAAGATGCATGCTTGGTGTAACCAGGAGAGATAAGAAGAGGAACTCGTGGATCCGAAAAATGACAAGAGTGGAAGACATCATGATCAGAGTTAAATCCCTGAAATGGCAATGGGCTGGGCATACTGCCAGAAGGACAGACCATCGATGGACAGCCGAAATTTTAGATTGGATTCCAAGGGACAGGAAAAGACCCAGAAGAAGACCACATGGAAGATGGGTGGATGAAATTCGAAAGTATGCGGGAGTGACATGGAGGAGACTGGCACAAGACAGACCGTTGTGGAGGAAACTTGGGGAGACCTTCGTCCAGCAGTGGATTGATAATGGTTGACAATGATGGTGATGATGATGATATATATATATATATATATATATATATATATTATTATTTAAAAAAATTATTTGACTTAATGAACTGCCTGAATAATCTTTAACCCGTTTAAGAACGGAAAGTGAGCGTTCTTCCCTAGTATTACTCACAGAGAAGAGGTATTACTAACAGGCATTGTTAAAAAAAATAAGTAGTGTTCTTGCAAAATGTTTCTTATTTTTATTTATTTTTTCCACTAGGATTTGGCGAATGGTTTCGAGAATGAACACTTTCGGAGGTGCTTTTTTGCCAGCTTTGGTTTAATATTGGTATTTACATACCATTCAGCTTTTTGTTCAGGATGCACTAGTAATAATGTGCACTGGACGTTGAACACAGTTCCGTTCATAACCCGCAAAACTGTCACCCCCTATTAAAAAAACTTCAGAACCCAACAAAATTTGTCTTTATTATCGTTACATATTTTTTTTATTTTTTATTTTTCCTCAAGTAACTAAACGTTAAAAAAAATCTAGGTTTTTTTTTAGGCCTTTGCAATATTGAAGCCCCAAGAGCGCGCTTTCTGCGCCTCTGCAGTGATTTTTTTTATGTTTAACGACCACCGTGAGCAACTCAATGGGCTATAAGTAGTCACCCGTCCCTACTTTAGGGTTACTGGCTCCAGGGAAGGGAGAGAGCCAGTGCCGTAAGACACACTCAACATCCATGCCTCACCGGGATTCAAACCCGGAACCCCTTTCAGACGAATAGTCATAAGCCAGTGCTTAGACCACTGCGCCACTGGGGCGGCCTTGCAATGATGAGCCCTGCCTTTGGGTTATGGTATACAACTCAATTTCCGATTTTAATTAAAGAAAATTACTGATTTTTCCTCCCAAGAATATGATAATTGTACAAAATTATGTTTAACAATAAATAAAGACTTCGCATAACTAAAAAAATGTCTGCGCAAAAGGAGCAACCTACTTTATCATCTCACAACTTCATCATCGCCGTCTTCAACATAACATAAAAATAATTTACATAATTCTAGGGTTATTAATTTTTTCTCTGTGTTTAACGACTACCGTGAACAACTTTAGCATATTTTAAACAGTCTCCTGTCCCTAATCGAGGGCCATGGCAGGGATTTAAGGAAACACACACACACACACACACACACACACACACACACACACACACACACTTTCAATTTCTTCAAACACCTCACCCGTAAGAAATCTAAACATCCCTCTATTTGAAGGAGTGTAAGACCCCTCCCCCCACACACAAGGGCGCCCATACGGGGAGCAGGGGGAACGCCGTTGGTATAGCCACATTTTTGATAAATTTAGAACACTAAAATTGACGAAACTTTTTCTTAAAGCATTTTTAAAAATAATAAGATATTAATAATTGATTGTATCAATTATTTTTGTTGTATTTTAGTATTTTGTACATTTACTAAAATGTTTAACAGCCTTGAAGGAGGTAAGGATTTTTCTTATCCCCCCCTTAAAAGTACTCATATGGGCGCCACTGCACACACACACACACATACACACAGACAATTCAATTTTTAAGAATTCGTTCTCTCAGTTAGCATTTACATGAATCCATCTGCTTTTCCTTGAAGCATCTTTTACTGAATTACAATAATTTTTAATAATAATTTTTCTTTTTTATATTTGCAGTTTATATATAGCAGTCTCATGTTTCCTTTTAGCATATGTTTTAAGACACCGTTTGCAACCACAAAACGTATGTATTTATCTCCATGGGCGCCCATAGCTGAGTTTTCAGGAGGGGACAAAAAGAAGAAATTGTAAACACAAATAGCATAAGCAACGTAAACTTCCACTGTGCCATCTATATCCTCTAACCATTTCTACCACACACATCTAGATAAGTTTAAATGAAAACCAGTTGACCCCAAAACTGCATAAAACATGACTGATAGACGAAGTTCCACAGCATGTTGGGACAATAAAAAAATATTACTTTGTCGTTCTGAGCCTTGCGCATTACGACCATTTGTGTCCCGTGTACTACAAAACTCCAGTGATCGTTCAATTGATCTTCAAGAAGGAAAAAAACACCCCGAAGACAAAGTTCTGGAAAAAACTTGCAAAACTCTCTGTCCAGTAGCAAGTGGCCGTTGTCGAGGATGTTATGTTTTTCATTTCTTTATCTTTCGCCTTGTCCTACACTGGACTCATGTGTGCTGTGCTGTAACACACAGTGGTGAATTTCAATATTATTACTTTCTACTGAAAATTCCCAATGTTTTTACTAAACACACACACACACTTCCAGAAGTTCAACATAAAAATTAATAATCCGAATTAATGATACGGCGAAAATCTTCCTAATGCCTCCCAAGAACTGAAATGACAGTCAAATTTCCAGGGGAGGGCAAATGCATCCTCTTGCCCCTCCTGTCGGTGGAAGAAGAACAACTCCCGAAGAAAATAAAAATAAAAATTGGGGGGGGGGGGCGAGCAGCTGCGGGGTCGATTTGATAGAGGGCGCTGCCATTCAGTGTGAAGCGAGAAGAAAGATAAGTGCGAAGTGAACTCAAGATGGAATATCAACGGTAAACAACACCGGAGTTTTTATATACGAATATATCTAGTGTGTTTGGTCTTGTGGGTGTGTTAAATATATATGTTAGTTGTTCTTATTCTGTGTTGAGTGAATCATTGTGTCGATTTCGGAATTACTAGAAGGATTATAGTTGCTGTGTGAAGAATCCCCAGCGGCGACATCGAAGGTGCTGTTGTCAGCTGGTTCCAGCGTCCTAGATCCCCGGGATATACACTAGTCGGTGATCATAATTGGATGGTAGGCAAGAAGTCTTTTCTTCAACCCTGTGCGGGCCTGATTTTGAATAAACGACGATATAACAGACGCCCATGATTACCTCTCATATTAGTCTGCCACTAATTTTGCAATTATCAATATCTACTGTTTCAACAACCCACGTTAATGCTTCTACGCTTTAGCCTTGTTTAAGGAATCATTTAGATAAAAGAGAAAATTGAAACCGCACAAAAACAAAGTAACCGTGTGTAGCTTTGGAAAATCGATTCCGGATTTTGTGTATCTTTGGTAAAACAATTCCGGGTTTTATAAGACTGTGATGTGTTGGACAGGTAATGCAAGCTGTACCGGTGAACATCCATGTTATTCACAATAGGTGGATATCCATTGAAATTCAGGCGCGGGCTGGGCTCTGGGATACCGGGGAATTCCCGGTCGGCCGCCATATTCTGGCCCTGTAGACTTTATGCTAACTCAAGGAAAAAAAGTAAATACTGTACATACTTGTACTTCAATATTTTTGTAGAAGAAAACCAAGTTATAATAAAACGGCAAAATCTATAGCAAATCAGTGGCGCTCACCCAGTGGGTGCGGACCGGAAGCCCTGGCAGGGACGTCGCCAAGGGGGTGCGAAATTTGTCTTGCCCGCTCTGCCGCCCACCCAGCTCAAAATGTGCCATTTTTCAATATATTTAACTTTAAAATATAATCTGCACTTTGCCAAGCAATAAGTCTTGTCTTTTATTTCATGCAATCCTATGTATTTCTCTTAAGAAGTGCGTTTCTTACGTCTCCAAAAAAGGTTATCAAAATAACACCGCAGGGCCGTGAAAATTCTGTTATTCTCCCCTCTTCCAATTCCTTAGTTTAAGCTTCTTTCTCATGTTTGTACGAACAGAGGACTAATGAGGAGGGTGAACAGCAATTCACTGGGGGGGGTGTCACTACTAATTGCTCTGTTCGTTTTCTTTACAAAATAGGAGATCCCAGCGCGGAAAGTGGAGTCTAAACCTACACTAATGCTCTTAAGACTGCCCCGGGACAGTGAAAGTGCTAAAAGTGGCTGACGTCTGCTTTGTAGGAGAGGAGAGCAAGGCAAAGTAGCTGGTTGGAAGAAAGAAAGTTAAGGAAGGGAAGTTATTGTGTCTGCGTGGCACGACGTTAAAATGTGAGTTAGATAAACAAAAAACGTCATTTTCTGTTAAACAAATTGTTCAGGTACAGTACTACAGTAAATGCAAAATTTCGAAAAGCAATTTAAGTCAACGCATTCAGAGCAAGCAATAAGTTGAAGGCGATATTTTACCAACAGTTGTATCTTACACCAGTGGCTTAAGTAGTTAGATCCGTGTATGTATGTGTGTCCATGTCAGGTAGAGGGGGATGGAGATTGCACGAATTCCTTTGTAGCCGATAGTAAAAAGCATTAAAGGCGCCCCGGTGGCGTTGTGGTTTAAGCTTTGGTTTATGACCATGCATCCGAGAAGAGTTTGGATTCGAATCCCGGTGAAGCATAAAATACTGTGTTTGTCTTACGGAGCGGGCTCTCACCCTTGCCTAGAACCAGTGACCTTAAATTAGGGATGGGTGACTGTTTTTAGTCATTGAGTTGCTCACGGTGGTCGTTAAACCTTCAATAAAAAAAAAAGCATTGAAAATGTGTTCTTTCAGTATTTCGAATGAAAAAAAAATTGCTATGAAAATTGCCTTACCGCAAATAATGCTCACCCACCCGTCGTCCATCGAGATTTCGAAGTCTAGCGACGCCCTTCCCTTCCTCATGAAGTATCACTTGTTTATTCGTTCTTTGCTATTATTGGCTGCTTATTTTTAAATATATTTGTACATGGTATTAAGTACATATTTTACGAACACTGGAAACACTTTCATTATTGCGGAGGTATTTGTTTTCGCTTCTCAATATTTTGGGAGATGTTTTCTCTGCTGTATTTTTATATCCATTCAATAGTTTGGGCCACCCCTCTAAAGAAATCCTTGGTGTGCCACTGTATCAAATGTTCTGTTGAACCAAGCACTGTTTTGATACACCCATCCCCTTTCTCTAATTCCAAATACAAGCCTCATCCCTTTGCACTGATCCTCTACCTTAATCCTCTTTTGCCAGTTGCAATTGAATAATCAACACAATGTAATTAAACATGTTTTCAACGTCTAGGACAAAAACTCGAAGTTCATTGTGTTCGTTAGTTCATTTAGGTTCACCAATGGTAAAATTTAGAGGTTGCAACTATTTATAAGTACACTGCTGGCCACCCAAAATGCAACACCAAGAAAGAAGCACCCGATTGGCCTGAAATTCGCAGCATGCGTCACCCGCGAGAGGACATGCAAACGATTAGCATTGCAGGGCATATACAAACCATGTGCGCCCGGCACGCCACCGAGAAGCACTATAAGAAGGGTGCACAGAAGGCGGGGTGTAAGTAGTGGAAATGTGTTGTGCTGCCGGACCTGTGGTTGGGAAGCTTCCTGATGCCTCATCGCAGAATACGGCAGTCATTCCAGCACGTCTCGGAGTTCGACAGAGGACGAATAGTGGCTTATCGCGACAGCGGTTTATCGTACCGAGACATCGGCGCCCATGTTGGACGACATGCAGCCACAGTGAGGCGAGTATGGATTCGGTGGGTGCAGGAGGGACGGACGGACCGAAGTGAGCGACTGCCGCAGCCGCGGCACACCACCGAACGAGAGGACCGGCATGTTGTGCGGCGGGCATTGACGGCTCGCCCCGCCACATCACGAACGTTAGCGCAGGAACTAGAGTGTGTTGCGCAACAACCTGTGTCAGCACGTACCGTTCGACGTCGTCTGCAGGAGCGGGGACTTGTCTCACGGCGCCCATTGCTCCGATTACCATTGACGCTACACAACCGGCGAGTGCGGCGGCAGTGGGCCGTTGAACGCCGCACCTGGACTACGGAATGGCACGACATTTTTTTCTCCGACGAATCCCGCTTCTACCTGCCACAACATGATGGTCAGATCCGCGTGTGGCGGCACCACGGCGAGAGACTGTATGACGCCTGCATTATGCATCGCCATACCGGTCTGTCGCCTGGCGTTATGGTTTGAGGCGCAATTGGATATGACATCCGCACCCCTCTGGTACGCATCGCCAGTACACTCAACAGCCACCGCTACATCTCCGACGTTTTGGAGCCTGTAGTCCTCCCTTACCTGCAGGACCTGCCAGCGGCCACGTTTCAACAGGACAATGTGCGCCCGCACGTGGCACTCATCGTGCAACAATTCTTCACGACCTACTAGGTGTCACTGCTTCCGTGGCCCTCCTGTTCTCCCGATATGTCGCCCATCGAACACGTCTGGTAGCTGATCGGCAACCGAGTGGCCCGGCAAGCACCACCCGCGGCTACGCCTGATGAACCGTGGAAAGTGTGGAAGCAGCCTGGACCGGCCTAACCTAAGCCCACATCTAAAGCCTCTTTCGTTCGATGCCGCGGCGTGTAGCGGCCGTTATGCCAGCCATGGGGGCCACACGAACTATTGATGTCTGTGTGTTCCGCAAGTCGTACGGGCCTGTAAGCTCAATCGTTTCATCTTTGTATCTGTTGTTATGTGTCCAGTAAATCTGGCTTTGTCATCTCGTATCCTTCTTGGTGTTGCATTTTGGGTGGCCAGCAGGGTATATGCTTTCTTTTTCTTTTGTTTTTGAACAAGATCTGCGTCTGATTTACTAATTTTTGGGTCTTACAGCTAGACGAATCCTTGAACTTCAGTTCTGGAAAATCTGTTTCAGCTGTAGTAAAAAGACTTTTTTCATTTTAAAGTAATTAAATAAAAATTAACTTTCGCATTCTTAAATTTCTCTCTCTCTCGCTTCATAAATTTGCACAGAAATTTTTGATATTTTCAATTTTGTCAAGAGATGTTTTGTAATTATTTTGTTAATGATAGGCATGTCTTGAAAAAGAAATTAATTTTTGGCACACTTGAATATCCTTTCTCACTAAAAGTCAAGGAACTGAATTCAATAATCGTAATAAAATTCATATCAAAATAAAAAGTCTTCGACAAAATGTCTTCAGAATAAAGTCTTCGACACTCTCTCTCTCGCTCTCTCGAAGAACATACCTTGCCTGTTGCTTCTCAGTTACGGACGTATTTTTCTTTTCTGATGCTAAATTTTACTAGAGAGATGTGGTGCAGGAAAATGGGTGAAATGTTGCTGATTGGGTAAAATGTTAAGTGTTGTTATTGCCTCAATACAAAAACTGATATGATGCGTATACTTTGTTCAAATGGTGTTTAAAAAGTAAATGGTGATGCTGTTTAAGAAGTAAATGGTTTGTAGCGTACCTTGATAATTTTTCCCAAAATGGAATGCTGAAAATTAGTTTCCCAGGGAAGTTTATGGATAATGCCTGTCCACCACTGTTATTATTACTCATCCATGCATCATCCCTAAGATCAGAAGTAAGGGTACGTTATGTACTTACACACTTAACCGTCAGCACGCACGTATCCCTCTCTGTATACAGTAAGTATTTCAATTTAATATTTTGGAGGTTTATTTGTAGGTGAAGGGAAAGCAAGATCTCCTGGGAAAGCAAAAACGCGAAGTCAGAACATGGACTCTTCGGCTGAAGGGGTTGCTACGGCAATCAATGACGTCAAATTGTTTGGATCATAGCCCACTGGATTGAAGAGGCCCTGAAACGATTTAGTCACGTAACCAAAAGAGTATCAGCTTCTCTGCTCTGAACTGCACGTGAAGCCGTGAACGCCATTCGTCCGTTGGTTTTGTTGCTGTGAAGTTGTTCATATTTCCCTTTTTATATTTATTACTGTGATTTTTCCTCCAAAGAAAAATGAATTAACACTCGTAATAATATATAATGTTCATTTACCACTGCAACAGAACAAAATGTTAGAGCATTTAAAAAAAAAAAAGATTATTTACTTCTACTCGCTAGTTTCTGCTCTTACTAACATACAAATAAGATTTCTTTTCTGTCTTAAGTAATATAACGTGCAAAGTTTAGTTATTTATTGAGCGGAGCTCTCTTAACAAGACTCGAGGCAATTAGTTGTTCGGGCATAGGTACGAGATTAAATATCCGATCACCGTGATTTTTTGCATGTGGTTTGGCATCGTCCGTGGTCAGGTTTTGACGCCTTCCGATTCCCGAAATTTCGTGACATTGAGGAATAATCGTCCAAAACCTTGCATTTTAGGAGGTTCTCCGGGTTTTGAGAAGGGGTTGTTTGTTACATATCTCCTCCAAAGATCTTCAGAGGATCGCGGTGACACTTGCCACAGAGAAAGAGAAGGAGCCGCCCCGGTGGCGCAGTGGTCTAAGCGATGGCCTCTGATCATTCGTCCGAAAGGGGTCTGGGTTCGAATCCCGGTGAGGCATGGATGTTGTGTTTGTCTTACGGCACTGGTTCTCTCCCTTCCCTGGAACCAGTGACCCTAAATTAGGGACGGGTAGCCCATTGAGTTGCTCACGGTGGTCCTTAAACCTTCAATCAAAAAAAAAAAAAAAAAAAAAGAAAGAAAGAGAAGAACATGGTGATTGGTCGTGTCGTATAAAAATAATGACCATTAAAAAACTGACCAATTTTAATAATAATTGAAAAAATCCGCTCTCTATACGAAACTCGAGACAATTAGTTGTTCGGGCATAGGCTACGACATGACACATGCGATCACCGTGATTTTTTGCATACGGTTGGACATCGTCCATGGTCAGGTTTCGACACCTTCCGATTCCAGAAATTCCGTGTCATTGAGGAATTTCAATTAAAATTATAGATGGCCCTTTACTTGAACCATTTCACGAAAGTCGGCTCACTAACATTAATTAAAAAAAAATCGTTTGAATTGAAAAACTAAGAGATTGAAAGACTCCGTCTGTTAGCTAAACACTTGCTTAATCTATGATAATAAAAGGAAGTTTGCGTATGTGTGTGTGCGTGTCTGTCTTTCGCGAAACAAAACGAAAAACGTGGTTCCTTATTTGAGTTTGTCTTTCCGCTTTGTTTACATGCAGTCTGATCACAACCAGCGTGAAGGAAAGTAGTTCATGATAAATTTTAGGCATTTCTTTTTTAGAATGTTTCGTACTTTTGTTCTGGAAGTCATAAATTTTACGTGTTCGTTTTTTAGAATTTGTTATAATAGACACCTTAATGAGCTTAGATTTTGCTCACAATTTGCCAAATGTACCCGAGTTATCGGTTACCGTTGGCGGCTTGTCCTAGTATATATATTGAAACATTGAAAATAGAATTTGTTATGCATATGTTTTGTTGATAAAACTACCTCAGTTGTTTAACGGTTTATCATTTCGGTAAGATGTAGACATCTTAAAAAAGTATTTTTTGCACCGCTTTTATTTTTCTTAGTGGTAGATTTATTTATTTATTTGCTGTAAGTTCGAACGGCAAAAGTCCGCCCTTCCAAAAAGTCAGTAAAAAAACTCAAAAAATATGTTCAAGTCAAGCAAACGAAATACAAAAAGTACTTACAAGTCTTTTTCCTTGAGTAATCCATGAATAAAAAACACACTGACACCACATACCGGTAATGCTAACATTACGGATATAGGCCAGAACCAAAAACACCGACGCCGGAACCACCAGATGGCGGCGGAGCAAAGTCCTTCAATAAAAATAGAAGGAAATTGAAAAAAGTTCCGCAAAAATCCAACAGGGCGTTCACCAGGAGGAAAAAAGTTGTAAACAAGTCGCCATTTTGGAATTGATGAAGACATCCAGCAGGCAATCAAAAATATTAAAATATTCGCATTTCGTGCTGCAACTTTTTAAGTAATTTGTCAACAAAATAACAGCGCATTTCATTTATTTTGTGAGGCAAATTTCAAAGTTCCCATCAGCTGGAATTCTAAGCGAAAACTTCGTAAATACTTTGTCAGTTTCCTTCAAACATTAGCATTTCCTTCATTTTGTGTAAAACTTTCGAAGTTATTTTGTGAACTAAATATTAGCACATTTCATTCACATTGCAACACAACCTTAGTTTCCATCACCGCACGTTTTATGAAATTCTCCCGCTACACTGTCACCCTTCCGATTCAGCCCATGAGAGCATTACTGATAGCACAAAGTAGCTGGAACTCAGTTGGTCACATGACCTCAGTGACAACGATTCGTTTTAGGGCCACTTCTTTCCAGCGGGCTATGGTTTGGGCTAAGAGCATCAGCGTATTGTTCCATTAAAAGCGGTGCTGAAGTTGACTCTATTATCTTGCTGTTCTGTGCGGATGTTCCCCCGCGTGTACAGTGTTGTTCCTTTTGATAAATTCTTTACATTTTCTCTTTCCAGTAGCTTTCTGTATTAGTATTGTTTCTATGCATTTGCAAAACATGAATTCCGAAAATGATTTAGTATACGATGCATACCATCTGCTAGAGACTCCTTTTTCTTACAAAAAAATAAAAATAAAATAGACTTACTGGTTTTCAACCTGTCCACACCAACATCATTTGTGTTTGGGAAAGAGGCAAGCAAATCCTAAGGAAAACCAGACTACTTGCATTTTAAAACTAATGGCATACTAATGGGTGGTCATTCGTTTTATTGTGGCTATGTGGAAGTCGTTCGTTATTTGTAAAAAAAAACACTTTTGTCGTCGTTGTTTCTTTCTCGAGCTTAGAAAAAAATTGTTTGTAATTGTGAAGGCATCTGAGATTTTACAAATGCCACTCGTGCGTGTCATAAGCAGAGAAAAAAAGGAGTATTTAGCACATTGTATATTAAATCATTTTCCAGATTCATTTTGGTTCTGTCGAACATTTGAAATATGTATTGCAGTTTAAACAAGTGCCCAAAATATGAACATTATTACAAATGCTTTATGGAAATCATTCAGGCTTCACATAATAAATTTCAAAGAAACTTTTAAATCAAACAGGCTCTTTAGGAGCATTGTCGTTCAATCCGTGTTCTGCTTAAGCAAACAGGAATTACAATTCCCTGAACACGAAACCATTTCTCCGGTAAATTTTGGGAAAATCTTGACCACATTACAAACAAAAAGTACGGTGGAAATTTAAAATCTTTACCAAAATATAGAGTTTCACAATGCAGTCAGTAGCAAAAAGAACGAAGAAATTTGCATAGAAATGTTTGCCGATGAAAGAAAAAGGACGTTCAGAACAAGGACGCAATGATCTGACGACGATATATTTGTAAAGCATAAGGAATTATACGAAATGTTAGACAGAGCGCAAGATTCCAAGGTATTGGCAAACTCTCATTTCCTTGGCTGGTGCACCAGTATTTCGTGAATTTCCGGAAACCTCTTCATCAGATTCCTTTTTGAGTTGATTAGAATGTTTGTTATCTGACAATGTAAAAAAAGCCGCAGGGTTTAAGAACTGTGCAAGATCTTTTGTATTCAGGCGAAATGTACAATAGTCAATACTGTTAATGTCCAGAAAAGGCAGTTCAGTGTTTATACATGAAAGTAACGTACATAAGTATTACGAGAAGTGCACAAACTGTTTATGTAGCTTTTGTTTAAATCTCAACCTGAGTTTTGGTAAAAGGAAGTTTCTCCTGTTTTAAAAATTAAAAAAAACAAACAAAAAACTTACGGAACATTTAAAAAAGTATAACTATATTAGTAATCCAAATTTCTTGGCGTAGATTACAGTTTCCAAGCTTTCGCACATCGACCAGATGGCTAGACAGCACAAACTGTCTATCTTCCTTGAAAAAGACATATTTTTGATGTTCAAAAGCTTGGAAACTTTGATTTACAATCCACGCCAAGAAATTCGGATTACTAATATTGTTATACTATTTTAATACAGTTCCTCGTTATTACGGAACATTGCTTCACAACAAAAACTGTTCTTTCCAGCTTATATCGCGGAATAAAACGACATCACTGATCGCCGTGTTTCCTCTAAAGATAGAAAATTGATTAATAACAAGGAACTGTACACCAACTATATTAAAATAGTATAACTAATATACTAGTAATCCGAATTATTTGGAGAAGAGAAATCAAATCTTCCAAGCTTTCGCACATCAACCAGATGGGTTTTTAAAGGAAGGTAGACAGCAACAGCAACTGTCGTTTTCTGTCTACCTTCCTTGAAAAAGCCATAAGGTTGATGTGCGAAAGCTTATAAACTTTGATCGCCAGTTAATGTGAATTACTAGCATAATTATACTATTTTAAGAAAAACTGTTCTTATTTACAAGAAATAATTGAATTTTTCTTTTGGAAGCATTTAAGCTACATCTTCGGTCAGAGGCGCCACTGATGTGTCCTATAAAATGTTTTCCTAGATTTAAAGAACCCGTTAGCATCTAACGCTATAAAGAGTTCCCGGTAACTAATTTAGAGCCACAAGTTCAAACGAAAAGACAGAACGAGCGCTTTGCCATATGAAAACCACATCACGCGTGCTTCATCTGGGATTTCAGCCTGAGCACAATTCTGATAATTTGTCAGAAGCCCCCTTCAGGAGAAGACACGAACTCGGAAGTGCCTTTATTTTGCTGGCGGAGAAATCAGAAGGGAAAGAAAAAAGTGACACGGAATGTGCTTTCAACTATTTCCCACTTTATTTTAACAATGAAAGAAGATGAGAGCGGCTTTTAATTCCGTACGTGCACGATGTTATGCTTTTTTTTTGTATCTCCATTACTGAGGATTTTGGAGAAACACAGAAAAGGGAATTGCTGTTATTGAAGATGTGGCTACGAACGCATTTTTGAGGAGCGCAGATGACATTACCCAATCTCGTAATCCCCAGCACGAAGTTACATCTTTGGTCAGTCTATGCCTAGATGTTTGAATAAGAGCTAAAACTGTTTATATTTTGTCTATAATCAGCTTTGAGCGCCATGAGATATTAATTCGCAGCATGCAAGGGATTTCGATTCTCCCTTCAGGAAGTTGAACTGTAGGCGAACTTTACGCGCTGAAAGTACTCCTTCATATTCGATTATTCGCCCATAAGGGTTTAGTCATTTTATCATATTTATGTAGAAAAATTTAGTTACACAGTGTTTGATGACAACTTTTTAATATCAGTGGCAAGAATAAATTTGAATACACCATCGCAAGGCGTTGTTCTGATCGCGAAGACTGTATGTTAGGGCAAACACTTAAACCACACAGATTTAACAACATCCAAAAATAGATTGACTACGAGGATACTTTCTGCATAGCAAAAACAATTTAATAAATGGATAAATGGCACAAATATTCTTGATGCATTGCATCAAGAATACTTTGCATTATAATTGATAATTATAACACTTTGATTAATTGATATAATTATAACACTTTGCATTATAATTAGGTATTTCATTGTTCCTTTGATCGATACTTAATACGGCTATCAGCTTTTATGCCTGATTCTGAGTTCCACTGTGGTTATTAATAGTTCGGGTCAATTTGGCATACGATAGTTCAGTATATACTCATGGATACAGTTCCTCGTATATTATGCACTGTAAACTCGAAACATAAACAAATAGATTGTATTTACAGTTTCTTTCCGTGAAGTTATCCCAAATTAAAATAATCTACCATGGGAACGCAATAACTAATACTGTTGCTGACACTTTTCTCCGTCGATAGCAATTGGTGCCGAAACGGAATGTTTTTCCCGCACTCAAACACAAATTTTGCTTTTACCAAGAGAACTTGGCAGCCACTGGGCCTCGCGTATGTGGATGTGTGGGAGCTGTCCCCAACAGCCCCTCAAGATACGTAGTTCCTCTCTAGGTCAGAGTGAAAGACAGACGCAACCACACACCTCTCTCGCTTCGGAGTTTCTTTTTTTTATTGGGGGTTTAACGATCACCATGAGCTACTCAATGGGCTATAAGCAGTCGCCCCTTCCTAATTTAGGTTAACTGGTTCCAGGGAAGGAAGTGAGCCAGCGCCGTAAGACAAACACAACATCCATGCCTCACCGGAATTCAAACCCGGACCCCTTCCGGACGAATGATCAGAAGCCATCGCTTAGACCACGGCGCCACCGGGGAGGCCGCTTCGGTTTGAAAAGGATTCTCTAGCGCGCTCGTACTCTTTCGGTCCTCTTCTGTCGGGATTTGCTTTGCCTTGGGTTGGTAGTCAACACACCCGTCCTTCTAGCTGTTATCCTTCCTTACTGAAGATTAAGATGTTGCGCAACTTTTTGCTATATTCGTACTTTTACAAGCAGTATTTCTCACCACCTACGCATTTTTGAGTTGCTTCATCCGCTATCCAAATGCAGGGGAATCGCTCTTCTCGCAGAGAATGGTTGCTCATCTTTCCATAGGTCTTCATCAGCAGATCCCCCTGTCAGCAACTGGCGTTTTCCCTTCTTACTTCTCTGATCTCCGTCACGTGCCGTGTTTTTGCGTCCGGACCACCCCAAGAGCCTTGGTGCTTGGAGTAATCCGGCCGCAAAGAGCTTTGGACAAATTTATGGTTATTTGCTAAGTTTTGCTCCCTTTTTCATTAAATCCTAGTAAGCGACATATAATGCTTCGATCTGTTTCGTACTAGCTCTCGACCAAGTTGTTTAATCTAGCAGCCACGTACGACGCGGAATTACGGCGATTTGTGAGCCACACGCATTAGCAGATCTGACCACACAAGCAGCCCAAGATACCTTCTCATTTCACCCTTTTTCCATGGACCAAATTCCTTCTGTTCTTAACACTTTCGACCCAGAAAAAGCCCCATAATTAATCAATGCTTAATTAATTCGATCAGTCAACCACTCCTATTAATTGGAGAATTAATGGGGGTGGGGGTGGGGTTAGATCATGACAATAGGATACGCAAAGTGTTTTATAATGTGCCTTGATGATTACAGTAAATTGAATAAAGTGTGCTTGTGTGTCAAAAATCGAGTTATCATGTGAGTGCGAATGTCATTAATTGCAACTGATGCAGTGGTCCGAACTCGTTTCCAGTCTGTTCCTTGGCGTTGCGTCAAAAATGATAAACAAGGCTCTTTCACGTGAATTTCGGGCGAGATACGCAACAGTACTTGGGTAGGGGATAAAATGCATGTTGCAGCTACAAACTTCGTCGGTGTAGCTTGATTGAGAAAGCATTCGGCTCCGGAGCAGAAGGATGCCGGTTCGAGTCCCGTACACCGGCAAATTTGTGTTACGCCATATTGGCGCGCGAACGTAAAATGAATCTCGGTTCTTCGAAAAATGTGCGATGTTCGTTCCACAGATCGTCTGGAATGAATGAGAATTCATTCTTCTGCCGTTTACCTCCTTCAAGCGTGGTTTGCCGGCTAATTCAGGAACCTACGATTCCATCCTAGCCGTTTCTCAAGGAGCTGAGAGGGGGATATATGGAACATACCTAGCTCAGAGGTGACGCACATGTCAAGATGGCAAAGTTGCAGCTACAAACTTCGTCGTTGTAGCTTAATTGGAAAAGCATCAGGTTCCAGAGCAAAAAGATGCGGCTTTTTGCTGGATCCGTGACTTCCTTGAAAACAGTTCCCTAAATTAGGAATACCTTTGGTACTGGCGGGGTTTTTAATAGACTGGCCGGGATGGCCCGCGAAGCCCGAGCCCGGCCCGGCCAGACCCGGTCCGGTCCGCAGGCCGGGTCAGGCTTTTTTTAGTTTAGAGAACAAAGCAACGGGACGGGCCTGTCCAAGTCAACCCATTCTTTTATAGCAATGGAAAAAAAAAAAAAGGAAAGTCGGCCGCCCCCCCCCCCCGGTGGCGCATGTGGTCTAAGCGATGGCTTCTGATCATTCGTCCAATGTGGGTCTGGGTTTGAGTCCCGGTGAGGCATGGATGTTGTGTTTGTCCTACGGCGCTGCTCTTTCCCTTCCCTGGAACCAGTGGCAGTACATTAGAAACTGGCGACTGCATATAGCCCATTGAGTTGCTCACGGTGGTCGTTAAACCTCCAATAAAAACAAAAAGTCGTTTTCCCCGATTTCCTGGTCTGTTTAAATGTTTTGCTGGCTTTACTTACTTCCATGACATAGCCTAGGGCGTAATCACAAAAGCAAGGAGAGACACTTGATGTTTTTACCATCTGTGGGTATTAAGATAGTAAAGCCACTTTGGGGCTTGTTGACAACAAAAAGATTCGACCCCGAGCGAGTGTATGTGTTGGTATGAGAGAGTGGCAAGACATCGATTGTTTCTCCTACCCCTAATGTGTATGGGGATTGACTTTTGCAGTGTTACCACTTGTTAGTTCAGAGAAAAAGAGATTTTGAACCCGCTTAATATTATTTTTTTCTCTCTTTAAAGGTTATGTTCTTCGATAATTGTTAAAGTTTATTTAATATTTTTAGGCTTACATTCAACTAAATATTTTAAATAATATTTCATTATATAATTTTTACAATTTAATAAAATACAATACAAAGACAAAATAATACCAAATGCCACATCACGGGCCGGGCCGGGCCTAAGTAAGAGATACAGTGATGGCCCCGGGCCGCGCTCACCAAATAAGGCCCGTGCAGACCTCTAGTCTTTAAACCACGAAACAAAAAGAGGAGGGGGGGCTAAATTCGTCTGTTCTTGCCTCTCTCTGTGTCGAGCAGTCCAAACATCTCGTTTGTGATATTACATAGAACATAAGTAGCAAAAACAGATCACCCCAAATTTTGAGATGTGATGAGCAGTCTTTTGAATCTTTTTTTGACAAGGATTTTTCAAATCAGATTTTTATGAAAAATAAATCAAGGAAAGGGAATGCACATATGGCCCTAGTGAAAAATATACACGTTATTTGAAATAAGCAAAGTGAGCAGTGTTCTTCATAATGAATGGAACCAGTTACAAGAAAAAAAAAAAAAAAATAGGAAGTAAGCAAAAAAGAAAGAAATCATATGAAATTGTGTTTTGGGCCCACGAAGCGGCCCAAAACGCAATTTTTATACGGCCCCTTAAAATTTTTGTGGCCAGTTCTCCGCTTTGTCTTTGGCTCGAAAATCATGGAAATATCTAAATTCCTTATTGAAAATGAAACATTAAAAAAACCAAAACTGTTTTTGAGTGATAGTTGCTCAAGTAGTAGGAAATATAACGGCACGATATTTGTTTATTCAGAACAATTTTATGGCACTGAAATTGCAATTTGGCCAGTTCTCCATACCCTGTATTTATGATCAGTTTTGTATGATTGAATATGGTTCTATGTAATTAAATTCTGCTGCTTGTGAATAGGACCTTTGCTTATTATTATTATTGCTTTGCTCAAAAACTGAGATTGCTCTGAGATGAGCAGTGATTCTGAAAACGGCAGCACTTTTTTTAGGAATTTACAAGTGTTCTCTGCAGAAGGCATTTGAACTTATTTGCGGGGATTTTAAATCTCTTTTCGGGATCAGCGATTTTTGGATTAGAACTGAATTTGGGTTTTTATTTAGTAGTTTCTTTTTGTTCCTTAGGAGTTTTTTTTTTTTCTTAGTTATACTTTCATTGCAATGGTTAGGCACACATTTTAATTATTCTGACTACGGATACCGAAATACGCCAAATGTAGAAAGAAAAGCAGCTAAAGAAAAAAAAAAAAAATGTTTTTCCGGTACCGGGAATTGAACCCGGGCCTTCTGGGTGAGAGCCAGATATCCTAACCACTAGACAATACCGGAGACACTTCACGATGTGAAGTAAAAGCTAATTATTTATTATAGAATACCTACCGATTTCCCTTTTAATGTAGCCAATCAGCTGTTGTGTAACGTATCCCGTTCTACTCCACAAAAGAAAAGGAAAGACCCTATAACTTCATCGTTTAGACCCGTTTCTTAGCCCACAGTCATGCAAAGAGTCGGGCGTCTTTCGCACTTCAAAAGCGAAATTATGGTTTTGAACAATAAGTTAATGCTATACTGAAATTTCTAGATTTTTCAGCTTGTGAGACGATCACTTTCAAAATTTAGATGCTTAAATAATGAGCAAAAAATAAAAATACTTTTTACAGGGCAGTAGCTACTAGTGCTGAGTTCTTCGGTCTCAATTGCAGGAGTCCGAGCCCGAAGTAAGTCAGCCTAATCCCCAGTGAGGCACGGATGTTGTGTTTGTCTTACGACACTGGTTCTCTCTCTTCCCTGGAACCAGTGGCTCTAAATTAGAGACGGGCGACTGCCCATAGCTCAATAAGTTTTACACGGTGGTCGTTAACCCTTCAACAGAAAAAAAAAAAAAGACTGGGTGACGAGTATTTTACGGTAGTAAAGGCCATTTCTACTAAACGTTCGTCGCCGGCTATTGACTAAAATAAAAGTAATTCCCTGAGCTCACTCTGATTCCTCATAGATAACACAAAAGAAATCTATAGCCAATCCTAGAAAAAAAAACGACGTATTAGTGACATTGAATTGATGTGATTGTGACTATGTTAGTTGCATTTGTTCAGTGTAACTAATATAAATTATTCTTCGTAGGGAATCGTCTAGAACGACAGAGATATTCTCAGCGATAAATAAAAGCGTGATATTCTCAGCATATGACTCATATCATCATCATCATCATCATTGTCAACCATTATCAATCCACTGCTGGACGAAGGTCTCCCCAAGTTTCCTCCACAACGGTCTGTCTTGTGCCAGTCTCCTCCATGTCACTCCCGCATACTTTCGAATTTCATCCACCCATCTTCCATGTGGTCTTCTTCTGGGTCTTTTCCTGTCCCTTGGAATCCAATCTGTCCCCGGCGTACAAAACTTGCCTGGAGAGCTTTTGGAAGAAACAGCATAATTTTCAAGAGCAATATGCCATTATGTCTTAAAAGAAAAGTCTTTGATCAATGCATCCTTCCAGTGCTTACGTATGGTGCAGAGAAGTGGACCTTAACTAAAAGAGACGTACAAAGGCTGCAGACAACTCAAAGTAGCATTGAGAGGTGCGTGCTTGGTATAACCAGGCGAGATAAGAAGAGGAACTCGTGGATCCGAAAAATGACAAGAGTGGAAGACATCATGATCAGAGTTAAATTCCTGAAATGGCAATGGGCTGGACATACTGCAAGAAGTACAGACCATCGATGGACAGCCGAAATTTTAGATTGGATTCCAAGGGACAGGAAAAGACCTAGAAGAAGACCATATGGGAGATGGGTATATAAAATTCGAAAGTATGCGGGAGTAACATGGAGGAAACTGGCACAAGACAGACCGTTGTGGAGGAAACTTGGGGAGACATTCGTCCAGCAGTGGATTGATAATGGTTGACAATGATGATGATGATATACGAAAGGCCAAATTTTGGGGGCGCGAAGGTTTGGTGCCTCCATTTGAGAAACGGCGACATTTGTGGGTTGTTTGAGGACCTTCGTAATTAAAGTGTATCAGGATTGGTGCTACAATGGTAAAACAACCAACCGTGGAAACAACCATAAAGAGCGGCGAAAGGTGGGTTTTAGAGGTGAATGATGTTAACAACTGCACTCATGGGCAATGAAATTTGCGCACCAAGAAGGAGGCTTCGGATTGAACTGAAATTTTATAGACGTAATGATACTGATAAAGGATACACATGATGGCAAAAACAGAGCTGCAGGACAATCACAGAGGAATCTGTGGCACGCAGTCCGGTCATCTTCAACAGCGCGTCGCACCGCCTCTTGCGGCGATACATGCTGCAATACGGTCCGGCATAGAGGCGAACAGACGCCTGGTTTTGTCCTGCGGCAGACTGGCCCACACGTGTTGGACGATGTGCTCCAAATCCCGGATAGTGCGCCGTGGCGGCAGCCGCCGTTTCAACTTTTCTCACACATGCTCGATAGGGGACAGGTTCGGGGAGCATGCAGGCCATGGAAGTTTCTGGACATAACGTAGGCAGTCTTGGGCAATCCGAGCCGTGTGCGAGCTGGCATTATCCTGCTGGTATAGCGCACCTGGAATAACGGTGAGAAATACGAGCACATGGGGCCGTAGGATCTCATCCACATACCACTGGCCCATCAATGATCCACGTACCACTACTTGAGTTGATCGGCTATCGTAGTCAATGGCTCACCAGACTATAATACCTTCAGTGGGGGAAGTGTGGCACTCGATAGAGAAGTTGGGATTGTGCCGTTGACCAGGGGACCTCCGGACACGATGATCATCTGTCCTCAAAACGAAGCGGCACTCATCGCTAAACACCACACGTTGCCAGCATGTGGCGTTCCACGTCGCTCTGGCCTAGCACCACTGTACACGGAGCCGGCGATGTTTCGGTGTTTAAAACAGCACACGTAAGGGGTGCTGGGATCGCAGGTTCGCTTCCGCGAGGCGTTGGAAAGTGGTTCGTGGGCACACAGGAGCCGTTACATCTGCCTGTATATCGGACCGGGTCCCCGTGGTATCCGTTCGTGCGTGGCGCACGATCCGTCGATCCTCTATGCCGGTGGTCCTCCTGGTCCGTCCGGAGCCGCTCCGCTGTGTGGCAGAGACGTCACGTGACCACTGCTCCCAACACAGTCGGACGGTATTGTTAGTACGATACACGTGGCGGGCTATACGGCCCGCCAACCACCCTGCGGTTTTCAGCCCGATGATCAGGCCTCTGTCAAAGTCCGTAAGTTGCGTAAATCGACGTCTATGGCGTCTACAACCGGCATTCTTGTCACTCTGTACTCTTGCTTGCGTCGGCCGGTGCTTTTCACTTTCATGGAGGATCGACTACACGCCGGTTTATGAGGCTGCTAGTTCGTGTTTGCAGCGTTACTATAATGTGTGCGGTTATGCGCAGTCGCACCAAACGTAGATAATTTACATACCAGCAGGCACTGTATAGTTATTTGCAAAGTTTCGCGGTTGCAGCATGTTTTCTTCTAGGTGCACAAATTTCATTGTCCGTGAGTGTATAAAGAGCGGCGAAAGATGGATTGCGGAGGTGAATGATATTAACACCTGTAAAGAGTGGCGAAAGGTATATTCCAGAGGTGAATAATACTAACCATAAAGAGCGGCGAAAGGTGGGTACTAGAAGTGAATCATGTATGAGTCACAACTGAATCAGCAATTTGGCAGTGGACAGTCCAATACAATATGGGTCAACCCGAAACAATATCTCGAGCGACTCTGCTTCGCACACTGGAACACATTGGATATACAAGAGTAGACGCCTCATACGTCACCCTTTCCTAACAATAGTACACCGAAGTAAACGCCACTTCTGGTGCCAACAACATACGGGTTGGACAAGATTGGAAGCAAGTGTGCTGGCCCCAATAAATCACGATATGTACTCCATCCCGCCGATGGTTGCGTCCGTATTCAGATGAAGCAGCTTGAAGCTATGGATCCCTCATGCATAGCATCCACTATTCAGACCCATTGGGGTGGTTATTTGATATGGATCATGTACAGCTACATGAACTGGTACCCCTGGTGCGTGTGGATCAACGTATGAACGCCGGCTACCAGGGAGTGCTTGCGGAACATATACACCCCACAATTTTGTACCTCAACCAAGAGGGGAAGGAGTTCTTCGAGGAAGCCGGCCTCGAGCAGGAATGGTTCGAGAAACACAGTAATGATATGAGACATCTCGAATCTTCCCCAAACTCACCTGATATCGACCCAATTGAACATCTGTGGGATATCGTCGAACGCCTAGTGAGGCAGTAGGGTACATCACCACACCCGAACTGAGGACTGTAATACAAACAGCTTGGTAGCAGATCCCCAGACTACTGAACACGCGTTTCGTGGAGTGATTTAGAAATGAGCACGGGCTCCTTCTGGATCCGGCCCGGACCTTTAAAGCCCGCGTCCGACCCGAGTTTTAACACTCGTGCAATCTTTCTTATATGAATAGGAAAAAAAAAATGACACCGAATTTTCCGGTGTAATAAGCACGTCTTTTGAATCCGTTCTGACGCAAATTAAATTTATCAAAGCTATTCAAAGTCAATGGAACCGGTATGGAAAACAATAGATCTTTTTTTTTTTTTTTGATTGGAGGTTTAACGACCACCGTAAGCAATTCAGTGGGCTATAAGCAGTCGCCCGTCCCTAATTTAGGGTCACTGGTCCCAGGGAAGGGAGAGAGCCAGTGCCGTAAGACAAACACGACATCCATGCCTCACCGTCGAACCCGGACCCCTTACGGACGAATGATCAGAGGCCATCGCTTAGACCACTGTGCTACCGGGGAAGCAAACAATAGATCTGACGAAAGAAAGAAGATTTTCAATCGGGTTTTTGATCCCTCAGATATTGCTGTAAACGGAATCGTGAGCTTACGAACTCTTAGAAACAGAGATATCGACAAAAATAAGATGTGACTTTACGTCCCGTGGTGGGAGAACCATGCATTATTTTAGGAAGAAAGTATTCTCAAAAGGTTTATCCATATGAGCGGTATCGATCGAAGAAAAAAATTAGTCAAGTTTTCAGGAGCCCAGATTTTTGCAACAAATACTTCAGAAGCAGAAATTAACACTTATGACCCCTGGTGGCTAAATCATTCTTTACCAAACATTAGAAATTATGTGAAAAATATTTTCCATCAAGTCTTGTATGCGATACAGGAAGAATTTTTCAAATCAGAGCTTTAGGAGCAAAAATAACGCAGAAAACGCAATTTGCCTTTGTGCTCCCTAGCGGAAAGTCTATGACTTTCTTTAAAATTTTGAATTTATAGGAAAAACATTTCGCATCGGAAACACTGTTTAACAAAAAAGGAATTTTTCAAATCGTACTCTTAGAAGTAGAGATATTGACAAAAATAAGATATACATCTACGCCCGCTGGCGTAGAAACCATGCATTTTTTCAAGAAGAAAATTTTCGTAAAAGGTTTGTCGACATGAGTAGTATCGGTCAACAAACGACTTTTTTCAATCGAGATGTTAGAAGCTCATATTTTGCTGCAAATACAACAGAAGCGGAAATCAAAACTTACGCCACGTGGTGGCCAAACCATTTCTTACAAAAATTAGAAAATATGTGCAAACGATTTCCCATCAGGAGCTGTATGCGGTGCAGAAAGAATTTTTCAAATCGGATATTTAGGAGCAGAGATATAGGGGGAAACGCAATTTACCGCTACGCCCCCTAGCGGAAAGTCTATGAATTACTTGAAAATTTTGAAATTATATGAAAAACATGTCACATGGAAAACACTATCCAACAAAGAAGGAATTTTTCAAATCGGACTCCGAGAAGTAGAGATATTGACAAAAATAAGATGTACATCTACGCCCCCTGGCGGAGAAACTGTGCAATATTTTAAGAAGAAAATATTCCGAAAAGGTTTATCGATGTCAGTGGCATCAGTCCACGAAAGAATTTTTTCTATCGATATTTCAGAAGCTCCGATTTTATGGCAAATGCATCATAAGCAAAAATTAACACTTACGTCCCCTCGTGGCCAAAGTATTCTTTACCAAAACTTTTAAATTATATGCAAAAGATTTTCCATCAGGAGATGTATCCGCTGAAATTTTTTTTTTCCAGATCGGAGTTTTAGAAGAAGAGTTATTGGGGAAAATGTAATTTACTTTTACGCCCCCTTGCGGAAAATCTATGCGTAATTTGAAAAAGTGACTATATCTAAAATACTCTTCGACATAAATGGAATCGAAAGATCATTTTTTTTTCAATCGGATGTATAGAAGCAAATATGTGGAATAAAACGTATTTTTGAATTCGACATCATCTGCATTTACGCCCTCTACCGGCGAAATTGTACATCGTAAAAAAAAAAAAACGAAATAAAGGACATTTGCATATTTCAAGCTTCCCAATGCCAAAAGAATTTTTCAAATCGGACTAATAGTTGCAGATATATCGTGGGTATAGACGGACTGACGGACGGACGGACAAACCGATAACAGAAGCACGATCTTTTTTTACGAAAGACGTGCTAAAAATGAAGCATATTGTTTTGCTTCTATTTCTGTTTTCATAATCAGATAACACTGTTAGCAGGTGCCGCGCCTGTGGAACAATGTTCTAAGCGATGGCTTCTGATCATTCGTCCGTGATGGGTCCGAGTTCGAATCCAGGTGGGGCATGGATGTTCTTACGTTATTACAACTCCATGGACCACTTGACGTCTATGCTGTCTCTTAATTGACGTGCATATTGTACACTCTGACATTTGAAGGCAACTTACCTTTTTGAGGTTTGTTTCCTTCTTGTAACATTTCGTACACGTTGGATGCGAAGTTCGTGAAGTTCCATGGATGTTGTGCTTGTCTTACGGTACTGGCTCTTTCCCTTCCCTGGAACCAGTGGCTCTAAATTAGGGACGGGCGGTTGCTTATACGCCATTGAGTTGCTCACGGTGATCGGTAAACCTCCAGTAAAAAAAAAAAAAAATATATATATATATATATATATATATATATTAGCGGGATGTAAGGTCAGGTGATGCGTAACATCACAGCCTCTCCTTGACAAATGTCAACCCCGCCTTCTCGTGGTGCATCCTGTTCCCACTAAAGGGGCTCTGACGACCGCCCATAGCGGTATAACTATACCATCGGGATTAGAGGAAATTCTATCCCACACTCACCAACCCGCTTGGCCAGCGTGGTGAGTTATGGCCAAACCCCTCCAAAATGATTCCACAACTTAAATCTTGGCCCTCAGTCTCCGGCAGCTGGAATGTACCTGGCCAAGGCAGCGGCCAGTGCGACATGAAGGCAGAGGGTGCTAAGAATCCCCGGAGGACCGGACTAGGCTGCCATCTGATGCTGACCTTGGCTACTTACAATGGACGCTCCCTATCTTCTGATTCAAGGCTTCTTGAATTGGAAGAGGAACTACAAAGGATAAAGTGGGACATCGTGGGGCTAAGTGAGGTAAGGAGAAAAGGAGAAGATCTCATCGAACTGAAAAGTGGACATCTCTTCTACTATCGTGGGACAGATACTGGCAGAACTAGTGGTGTTGGATTTATAATAAACAAGAAACTGAAGGATAAAGTTGTAGAAGTTGAAAGTTCCTCTGACAGAGCTGCACGACTTGTTATCCAACTCTCGAAAAGATACCAGGCTCAGATTATTCAAACTTATGCACCCACCACAAGTCATCCGGAAGAAGAAATTGAAGAATTTTATGAGGAAATTTGTCATCTAAATAATAAAGGTAAGCAGCACTTGAAAATAATTATGGGAGATTTCAATGCAAAAATAGGGCAACGGCAACAGAATGAAACTTCAGTAGGTAAATTCGGTCACGGCAACAGAAACCAGCGTGGAAATACTCTCGTTGAGTTTGCAGAGGCAGAAGGGTTTTTCATCTTGAACTCCTTCTTCAAGAAAAAGCCACACAGGAAATGGACATGGAGACATCCAAATGGGACGACAAGTGAAATTGATTTTATTATGTGTAACAAAAAATTCGTCATAGAAGACTGCAGTGTGCTAAACAAGTTCAACACAGGTAGTGACCATAGATTGGTGAGATGTAAGATGCAATTCAACACTAAACTTGAACGCGGCAAGCTCATAAGACAAACAAAATCTATTGACATAACCAACCTTAAAAAACACCATAATACCTTCAAGTTGGAACTGAAGAACAGGTTCTCTGCTTTAGAAGGCCTAACATCGGAAGAAGTGGACATCTCTGAAGTTAACAGAAAAGTAACCAAAGCTCTTATGGAAACAGCAACAAAATTAGCTGGGTCTAAGAACAAGTTGCATGTGAACAAATTATCAGGAAAAACCAAAATGTTGATGCAAAAAAGAAGAGAGATGAGGACAACTAAAGAAGATGTGACTTCCAAAGTGGAATATATAGAGCTATGCAAGACAGTAAGAAAAAGTATCACTGAAGACGTAAGGAAATTCAACTGTGAACTAGTGAGGAAAGCAATTGAAAACAACCAAAGCCTAAAGATAGCAAAGGGACATCTCAGTAAGGGAAGAAAACAGATTATGGCACTGAGAAAAGAAGATGGTTCTGTAACAAGAAATAGAGGCGAAATTTTGACAAGAGTGAAAGATTTCTACTCCAAATTATATGAAAGGGATGATATATGCACTCCAGACATCATGAAAGATACCAGTACCAGAGTTCCTCCAGTCCTTCCAGCAGAAGTTGCACATGCAATCAAGAACATGAAGCGAGGAAAAGCTCCAGGAGAAGATGGAATTACTGTAGACATCATACAAGAAGCAAGTGGAGAAATCGAAACAGTACTCGCCCAAATTTTCACTCGATGCCTTAATGAAGGAAAGATTCCTGAGGATTGGAACACCGCTACAATGATCCTGCTACATAAGAAAGGTGACATTGAGGATCTCGGAAACTACAGGCCTATCAGCCTCCTATCAGTAGTTTATAAAATCTTCACTAAAGTTCTTTCACACCGCTTGAAGGTAACACTGGACATGGCTCAACCGAGAGAACAAGCTGGATTCAGGAGTGGCTACAGAACAATAGATCATATCCACGTGCTGAGAGAACTAATTGAAAGAGCGAGGGAATATGAACTTCCATTGTGCATGGCTTTTATCGATTATGAAAAAGCCTTTGATTCGGTGAAACCATCAGCAGTTACAATGGCTCTGAAAACCTGCGGTATTGAAGATGCATACATTAATATTATTAATAACATCTATGAAAATGCAAGTGCAAA
The DNA here is from genome assembly GCA_039090855.1 of Macrothele yani. Taxonomy (NCBI): domain Eukaryota; kingdom Metazoa; phylum Arthropoda; class Arachnida; order Araneae; family Macrothelidae; genus Macrothele; species Macrothele yani. Next base: position 138,871,350 of record CM077002.1, read on the forward strand.
GATTAGGCTGTTTGAAAATACAACACACGTAAAAATTGGAAAGGGAGTGAGACAAGGTGACACCATATCTCCGAAGCTCTTTAATGCCACATTGGAGGGTGTTTTTCAGTCGCTGAGCTGGGAAAACAAGGGGATAAAGATTAATGGAGATTATCTAACCCACCTTCGTTTTGCTGATGACGTAGTCATTTTTGCAACTAGCCCATCAGAGCTGCAGAGTATGATCCAGGAACTTGCTGACAAGAGTAAAGAAGTGGGATTAAAAATGAACTTTCAGAAGACAAAAGTGATGTTCAATGCTTTTACAAGAAATGAAGATTTATCGATTGATGGAGAAAAGCTGGAGATAACAGACATGTACGTTTATCTTGGACAGCAGATATCAAGTGAGGGTCACATTGGTGAAGAAATTAATCGGCGTACAAAACTTGCCTGGAGAGCTTTTGGAAGAAACAGCATAATTTTCAAGAGCAATATGCCATTATGTCTTAAAAGAAAAGTGTTTGATCAATGCATCCTTCCAGTGCTTTCGTATGGTGCAGAGACGTGGACCTTAACTAAAAGAGACGTACAAAGGCTGCAGACAACTCAAAGCAGCAGGGAGAGGTGCATGCTTGGTGTAACCAGGAGAGATAAGAAGAGGAACTCGTGGATCCGAAAAATGACAAGAGTGGAAGACATCATGATCAGAGTTAAATCCCTGAAATGGCAATGGGCTGGACATACTGCCAGAAGGACAGATCATCGATGGACAGCCGAAATTTTAGGTTGGATTCCAAGGGACAGGAAAAGACCCAGAAGAAGACCACATGGCAGATGGGTGGATGAAATTCGAAAGTATGCAGGGGTGACATGGAGGAGACTGGCACAAGACAGACCGTTGTGGAGGAAACTTGGGGAGACCTTCGTCCAGCAGTGGATTGATAATGGTTGACAATGATGATGATGATGATGATATATATTAGCAAATATATTCTATTAAGAAGAGACCTAAGCAAAAAAAAAAAAAATATATTAAATTCTAAAGTTTTTCCTTAGTTTTCAGCTTTGCTCTTCAGCAAATATATATATATATATATAGAAGGACAGACCATAGATGGACAGCCGAAATTTTAGATTGGATTCCAAGGGACAGGAAAAGACCCAGAAAAAGACCACATGGGAGATGGGTGGATGAAATTCGTAAATATGCGGGAGTGACATGGAGGAGACTGGCACAAGACAGACCGTTGTGGAGGAAACTTGGGGAGACCTTCGTCCAGCAGTGGATTGATAATGGTTGACAATGATGATGATGATGATGATTAGCTGGCTCGGACTGTGCCGGCGGGACACCGGGAAAGTTTTCAGTGGGCAGCCGTATTCTGGGCCGATTATTCCAATCCTAAGCAAAAAAAAGAAAAAGAAAAGTTTTTTTTTTTTCTTGTACTTCAACATACGTATAGAAGAAAGCAATGCATTGAGATTCACTATGGACAATTTCTGTGTGACTTTATGAGTATATGCATATATTTTTCCTGCTGAATCATCATATGATTTACTCCTTTTTTCGTGTTAAAGTTGCACGAATTCTTGAACTGCAGTTTTGAACACTCAGTTTAAACTGCGCAAAACGCTTTTTTTTTTTTTTTTTTTTTTTTCATTTTCAAGTAAATAAATAAACATTTGCGCTCTTGAGTTTCTGTAATTTTGTAGATTTGCTCCTCTGAAATTCTTGCAATTCTAAAAATTAAATTCTTTTACCGAGTTATGGAAATTATTTTATGTTAAAATCTTAGTTTTTGAATTTTTTTTTTTAAACTGTTAGTTTCGGCTCATTAGGATTTCCCCTTTTCAGTGAAAAAGAAGAAACTTTTAGAAATCTAAATTGAACAGCAGCAGTGAAAGTAACGCAGTATTTTTCTAATATAAAAATTGTGCTACTGAATGTTGAATTTAAAGGGCATATTTAAGGCAATGTTCAAAGAACGTTCAAGTATTCGTCCTGCTGTGAATTATATCAGGCAAATACCACATTGGAGTATTATTATCTTTTTTATTTTATTTTAGGTACGTTTTGTTTTTCGTTTTGTCAAATTCATATATTCAGAAGAAATCAAATCAAGGTAAGAGGGAAACTTTTGAAGTGTTGTCTACATAAATATTTCGTGTGATTACATTTTGTTTTCCATCTGTTTTGCGAGGCTGGTTCCCCCTCGCGCCCAACTCATAAACTTGCCTTTTGATTATATAGCACTACAATTTCTTTATAGTGCGTTATAGTGTGTTAAAAAATGGCTGTAAATTTATGCTCTCCGACCCGCTCCTCCCTCCGCTTACTTTTCATTTATTCTAATAAGAAATTTTTGTTCTCGGAATATATGAGTTCTTCAGGAACGCTTTTCCCTCATAAAATGCGACAATGCTGAATTATTCAGTATTTTTTTTTTAAAGGTACTTTGATAATGTTACATCTTATGCGTCTTAATGGAGACACAATGACACGCTTTGCAATCCTAAGGGCTTCAAGGTTGAGAGCAACTGTCTCACTCCTTTTGAGCTTTCCTTTATCCTTAAATAATGTATTTTACGAGTTAAAATTCAGAGTTCTGTAATGATAATTACTGATTCGTAGCACCCGCGAAATAATGGGTATAACATTTGACGAAAACGCACTGGAAAAAATTAATTTAAAATAGATAAGAATCCTCAAATTCCTTACATTATGAAGAACATGCTGGTATTCTGAGCGTAATAAAATGAAATGAATAATAAATGAACATTTTTATTTCAAGAAGTAGTGTTAGTACATTTAGTTGCAACAACAACAATAATAATAATAATAAAGTAACTTAAAAATATCCTATACTTTTTAATTTTGCTAACTAGAATTCCTAAGACAGCTCTTTTTGTAACTTACAACCAGGTAGCGCCATCTATTGTTAAATTATATTCCTAACGTCTTGAAAAATTATATTTGATCGAACGAAAGGCGGCTCCACTGCTCTAGTCGATTATGATTCTGCATAAGCGTAGCCAGGGGGCATGGGCGCCAACAGGGGGTCACAGGGGGTCGCTTGACCCCTTGTAGAATGATTTTTCCCTTTATTTTATTTTATTTATTACTTTTTTTTTAGACTCACAGCACTGGACCACAATTAAAGATGGAGTTTGGGGCGTTTAATTTAATATCCCATTTTTATTAGAAATTTGGAATTGGAAACGATAACGTGAAAGCAGAAAACCTAGCAAACCGTAAGCTTGTACGCCCAAACAAGTTCCGCTCAGGGTGGTTTGTGCTGACTTAAAAGGCTTGGCGTGGCCCAGCTCGACACTGTTCATTATTTTGAAAACAGTTACCAATGTACATGAAAATACATGATAATTACTAACATACACTTTCTTCAAGAGCAGCATCAATTAATAATAATAATAATAATAGTAGTAGTAGTAGTGTTCTAGTGTAGTACGTAAGTAGAAGTAATAGTATTAATCTTTCATTTTCACGAATTACTGTTTTCTACATATCAGCCAAACCTTAATTAATTATACTTGACCCCCCTTGAAAAATTTCCTGCAGGCGCCCATGCCAGGGGGTCCCCCGGTTTCTCCCCCTCGAGGCAGTAATGATTTTTTCTTTTCATATTTTGACTTTTAAAGGTTTTGAGAGTATTTTTTTCCAGGAGGCTTTCACCAATGAACCAAATCCTCCTCCCTAATTCAATGGACTCTAAAATATTTTTTTTTTTTTTATTGAAGGTTTAACGACCACCGTGAGCAACTCAATGGGCTATAAGCAGTCGTCCGTCCTTAATTTAGGGACACTGGTTCCAGGGAAGGGAGAGAGCCAGTGCCGTAAGACAAACACAACATCCATGCCTCACCGGGATTCGAACCCGGACCCCTTTCGAACGAATGATCAGAGGCCATCGCTTAGACCACTGCGCCACCGGCGCGGCTAAAATAAATCAGAGAAAATCTCTCACCTCCCTCCTCTTTATGAAAAACACTCAACAAAAACTCCATAAAAATAAAATTTAAACAAAACTGGTTCAAGAAATGCTACAGCACAATATGCAAGGACGTCACCAAGGGGGTGAAACCACCCACCATATTCAAGACGTGCCATTTTTCTAATTTTGAACTTTAAAATGTAATTTGGACTTTGCCAAGTAATATTGAGTCTCGTGTTTTTCGTTGGACAACCCTACGTATTTTCCCCAAGGAAGTGCGTTGTTTACTTACTTCTCTGTAGAAAGATTATAAGAACAGCTTCCGCAGGTCCATGAATATTCAGTTGTTCTCCACTCTTCCAAATCCTTGTGTTAATCCTTTTTTCATGTTAGTCTGGCGTGGGGCGAATGAAGAGGGTGGATAGGAATTCACTCAGGGAAGTCATTACTAATATTGTTTTGCTGTTTGTTTGTATAACTAAGTAGGAGATTACAACGCGGAAAGTGAAGTGTAAAGCTATACCAGCGCTTTCATGCCTGTCCGCCCCCGAAAGGAATTCGATGAATTCTTTTGCAGTCCGTAGTAAAAGCATTAAAAATTATTTCTTCCAGTGTTCCGCAGATAATGTTGCTGTCAAACTTGCCCGAGCTAAAATAATACTCACTCACAGTGGCGGCTCGTGATAAGCTGAGATGGGGGTTGGGGGGGGGTGGCATCTCAATTTTGTAGATATCACTTCGAATAAGCTAAGTTACTGAGCCTGCGCTGATGCTGCCCGTTTAATAATAATAATAATATTAATAATAATATATATATATACACTGATGCCCACCCAAAATGCAACACCAAGAAGGACACGAGATAGCAAAGCCAGATTTACTGGACACATAACAACAGATACAAAGATGAAACGATTGAGCTTACAGGACCGTGCGACTTGCGGAACACGCAGACATCGATAGTTCGTGTGGCCCCCATGGCTGGCAATAACGGCCGCTACACGCCGCGGCATCGAACGAAAGAGGCTTTGGATGTGGGCTTGAGGTATGTCGGTCCAGGCTGCTTCCACACGTTGCCATAGTTCATCAGCGTAGCCGCGGGTGGTGCTTGCCGGGCCACTCGGTTGCCGATCAGCGACCAGACGTGTAAGATGGGCGACATATCAGGAGAACAGGCGGGCCACGGCAGCGGTGACACCTGGTGGGCCGTGAAGAATTGTTGCACGATGCGTGCCACGTGCGGGCGCGCATTGTCCTGTTGAAACGTGGCCGCTGGCAGGTCCTACAGGTAAGGGACGACTACAGGCTCGAAAACGTCGGAGATGTAGCGGTGGCTGTTGAGTGTACCGGCGATGCGTACCAGAGGGGTGCGGGTGTCATATCCAATTGCGCCCCAAACCATAACGCCAGGCGACGGACCGGTATGGCGATGGATAATGCAGGCGTCATACATTCTCTCGCCGCGGTGCCGCCACACACGGATCCGACCATCGTGGTGTTGCAGGCAGAAGCGGGATTCGTCGGAGAAGACAATGTCGTGCCATTCCGCAGTCCAGGTGCGGTGTTCAACGGCCCACTGCCACCGCAATCGCCGGTGGTGTAACGTCAATGGTAATCGGAGCAATGGACGCCGTGCGACAAGTCTCCTCTCCTGCAGACGACGTCGAACGGTACGTGCTGATACAGGTTGTTGCGCAACACAACCTAATTCCTGCACTAACGTTCGTGATGTGGCGGTGCGAGCCGTCAATGCCCGCCGCACAACATGCCGGTCCTCTCGTTTGGTGGTGTGCCGCGCCTGTGGCAAATCGCTCACGTCGGTCCGTCCGTCCCTCCTGCACCCACCGAATCCATACTCGCCTCACTGTGGCTGGCTGTCGTCCCACACGGGCGCCGATGTATCGGTACGATAAACCGCTGTCACGATAAGCCACTATTCGTCCTCTGTCGAACTCCGAAACGTGCTGGAATGACTGCCGTATTCTGCGACGAGGCATCAGGAAGCTTCCCACGCACAGGTCCGGCAGCACAACACACTTCCACTGCTTACACCCCGCCTTCTGTGCACCCTTCTTATAGTGCTTCTCGGTGGCGTGCCGAGCGCACATGATTTGCATATATGCCCTGCAATGGTAATCGTTTGCATGTCCTCTCACGGGAGACGCATGCTGCGAATTTCAGGCCAATCGGATGGTTCCTTCTTGGTGTCGCATTTTGGGTGGCCAGCAGTGTATATATATTGATCGAAAGTGCTTTTTTTTTTTACAAGAAATGAATATTTAGATTTTATATTTAGCGATTGATAGGGAAAATGTAGAGGTACCGTTACCTAAATTAGGCAACAGATATTAAGCGATGGCCACATTGCCACATTTATGAAGAAAATAATCGAACTATAAAACTTGGTCAGATGCATTATTTTTTAAAAAGAAACTAATTAATCAGTGCATCCCTCCAGTTCTTACGCATGGAGCACAGACATGGACCTCAACTAAAATAGACATACAGATGTTGCAGACAACTGAAAGAAGCATATAGAGATGCATGTTTGATGTTACCAGGAAAGATACAAATAGAAACTCGTGGATCGGGAAAATGACAAGAGTGGAAGACATTATGATCAGAATTCCTGAAATTGCAATGAGATGGACATATTGCTAGAAGAAAGAGCCACTGACGGAGAGTTGAAATATTGAATTGGATAGCAAGGGGAAAAACAATACCCAGAAGATGACAAGAGGGAGACGGGTGCATGAAATTCGAAAGCATGAAAGAAACTGGCTCAAGGCAGATATATAAGGACAAAAAATGTAAAAAATTTAATGCGTGTGGCAGTGGCGGCGGAGACACACACTCAAGGTCATGTACGCATTCTCAAGTGTCTCATTGTGACCCCTATACATATGACAATAAATATTTTTCCTTCTGACACACTCCCTTTGAAACTTCGACTTGATACCGACCACTGCAACTTGGACGGCGATGAAAAACATTTTGTAGAATTTTGAAGGGTCTGCCAGAATTTCGCGACGAGTTGTTATTGCGATACTCACACATCGGCATTCTCTTTAATAAAAACGGATTGGAAACATATTCAGTCCAGTTTTAATTTTGAAGCCATGATAACAATTTAGTGTAGAAAAAATTGTTTTCCAAAATTTACCAACTTCGTATATTTTCTAAACAATGATATCTGATTAAATGTTCTTTTCAAAGTAATTAAGTATAATGCACTACCTCAATTGAAATGCGCAGCTTATTTTTGGGAGGGAGGGGGATGCAGCAGAAAAAAAAATTACCCAGTGGAGTGACTTCAATGATTTTTGGTGAATAAAAATTTACGTGAGTTTAAAAGCGAAAATTTCGTTGTGCTTGGTAAGTGAAGAAATCAATTTTGTGCAAGTATTTCGCTGCAGAAATTAATCTCTCTCTCTCTCTCCCACTTTTTTTTTTTTTTTTTCAATTTATCCGATACTGAATTCTATTCTTAATCGCAATTTGTTCACATGCCCATTTTGACCAGAAGAGAAAATATAAGTAAAACTTTTTGCAAAAGTCCCGGCAACTGAGTATTTGTCATTAGGAAACACAAATATTCTGCAGTTCGATGGTGTTAGAATTATTACGTTGAATAAAAGCAGGAACAAACCAAAAATTGGAAGAAAAAAAAACAACAGGTTGAGTAATACATTCAAACATACCTTATTTAATACTTTATTTCAACATTCGTCATTATTTTAATTCATTCCCCTATTTTATTTTTTATTCGGAAGCACAAGAACCGTATTAATCAACAAAGCACACAGGCCCTGCGATGCATTCCCACCCAACGAGAGACTGCATTCGTGAGCAACCCGTGCTAGCGAGACTGCCATCAATGCATTCCCCAGGGAAGTTTTATTCAAAGGAAACGAAATGATGTGGGAATAGGCAGAGTTTCCCACATGTGTTGGTTTCAATACCCGTCAGGGCTGCAAGCGGCGCAGTCCGCCAACGTTCCTTGCGCTCCCAGTGGTGTTATGCAGGGAAAACTTCCAGTTGAGTTCAGAAAACTTCTCTCCCTTGGTACGGCATGAAAGTAAAACTGCTTTGGGGTAGGGGTAGGGCTGCAGCCCCATAGCATGAGCCGCCCCTGCTCACTCACCCCGATTTCGAAGTCTAGCGCCGTTCCTGAGACCAAGGCAGAAAGAGAAAAATTAGGAGTGAATACAGGTCTTGAACAAAAAAAAAAATCCCGGCAAAAATGTAAATTAAAAAAAATAGAGTTAAATAATTTTGCCTAGCGATCTAGACCTAGTAAACACACACACACACACACACAAAAGGGGGCAGTTTTCCGTATCCATACAAAGCAAGATGAACAACAACAACAAAAAAAAATAATAACCCTAACATTTCTGACCAAGCCACAAAAAGAAAGTGCCCTTCTCCTGACAGGAAAGCAAAAGAGGAATGTAAAAAAATTTGGAGGCAACTATCGTCTCCGTTTTATGATTCTCTGTTTCGGTGGCTTAAAGCTTGGGCTAGGAGGCAGGGCCTTGAATTGGAACACCAATTCCTAAAAAAAAAACGGAAAGACCAGGCGCGGACTGGGTCGCCGGGATACGAGGAGAATTCCCGGTGGACCGCCATAATCTGCGCCGCTAGGCCTTGATGCAAACTCAGGAAAAAACAAAATGTAAATATATACTTGTACTTCAATATTCTTGTAGAAGAAAAGCAAGCAATGCTAAAACGACAAAGCTTGTCTACCACTTTGACGGCCGAAAAAAAGAAACTTACCTAGCTAATGTTCTGTTGAGTCAAATCCTATTTTGGTACACCCCGTTCCCATTTCTCGAATTCCTAATTTAAGTCCCGTCCCTTTGGGCTGACATCATAATCAATACAATCTACACAAAATAGTATAACTATACTAGTAATCCGAATCTCCTGACGTAGAATAGATTTCCATTCTACGCCAAGAAATTCTGATTACTATTAATAGTATAGTTATACTATTTTGAGTCTAGTTGGTGTACGGTTCCTGTTTATCAATACAATCTAATAAAATATACTATCAATCAGTGGCGTAGCCAGAAATTTCTTAAGGGGGGGTGTCCATGGATTTGGTTCATTGGTGAAAGTCCCGTATACACGTATATATCGCTTTAAATTCGTGCTCAGTCTCCCTTCAAGGGAGGGGTTCAAACCCCGACCCCTGGCTACTTTACTGCTATCAATAATCTGCGATAGAAACTCGAAATTCAATGTGTACATTAATGCTTTGAGGTTCACGTACGCAAAATTTTGGGGTTGCTGCTGCTTTTTACCTGTACGTTTTTTCTCCTTTTTGTACGAGATCTGCATCTGATTTACTACTTTAGGGACCTTCCGGTAACATGAATACTTGAACCGCTGTCCTGGGAAGTCGGTTTCAGCCACAGCAAAAAGATTTTTTCCAGTCGAAAGTAATTAAATAAAAATTAATTTTCATTCTTTGATTTCTCTCACTTTATAAATTTGTACTGAAATTCTGGACATTTTCAATTTTCTCGAGAGACTTTTTGTAATTATTTTATTAATGATAGTAATAAAAATCATTCATAAAATACTTAATGATAGTTCATTATTTTATTAATGATTTCTTTGTAATTATTTATTAATGTCTTGAAAAATAATTTTTTTTTTTGGCACATTTGCATTTCCGTTCTCACTAAAACCGAAGAAACTATTACAAATTACAAATTCAGTTATCACAATAAAATTCTGAATGGAATAAAGTCTTTTACAGTCTCCCTCAGAGAACATCTGCTGCTGCTCAGAAGCGAAAGTAATTTTTTCTTACTCTAAAGTTTAATAAAGAACTGCGGTGTGTTCAGGAAAATGAATTAAATACTGTTAAACGTTATTGCCTCATTACGATAAACTTCAAAGATTCGTAGACTTGTTTTGAAAAGGGGGGGCAGTGGGTATCTTGACAACTTTCCTCAAAAGTGAGCCGCTGAAAATGAACTTCCAGAGCCGTTTATGAATCGCCAGTCGGCCACTGAGGAAAGCAAAACAACTGAGTAGTGTGTGGAACAACTATAAACAGATGACTAAAAATATCTCGCGCCAGTGTGTATATGAGCGTTGTGTTTGTGCAGGGCCGGATGGAGCTTTTGCGGGGCCCGGGGCGAAATTTCATTGCTTGCACTAGGAAATAATTCTCATATTTTAATAAAGTCGTTACGTGAAGATGTCCGTAAATATTACATAGGATGTGAAACCCACAAATCTGCCTGTGACGGCGACGAATTCGCATCCCTCTGCTCCGGAGGTGAACGCTTTACCGATTAAGGTACACCGACGGAATTTATCTCTGTAACTTTTCCTTTTGTGCTTCACCTCTGTAGTACTTCGAAACGAAAACTATCGTAAAGACAAAATGATTATCTCAAAGAAGCATTTGCTTTAAGCTCAAGAAAAAGACCAGAATATGCATTGAAAGTTCAGAGAGAGAGAGGAGAGAAAGATTAAAAAGTGTTAAAATCTACGATTTTCTTTCCGAGGAGATGGGGTTGAGGTTGTATTTTCACTTATTGTATAAAAACTGCTTCACAAAATGACAAAAAGCTACGTGCGTAGCGAAAATTTTTGGATTGCGAATATTTTAGTGCAGAAATATTAAATAATAAATTCGTATAAATAGTTTTTTCTTTCCTGATACATGTTTTAGTGATTGATTTTTAACGCAAAATGGAGTAACTGACAAATTAGTGACTTTTTAAACTTTTATACTCGCTCATATATGATTTTTTTTTTAATTTCTAGTAATGTTTTTAAAGTCACTCAATAAATGGCCTCCATGTGTAGCCCGAAACAAAACTTTGATATTCTTTTTTTATTTAATTTAAATTTAAGTATCTAGTTTGCACGCAAATTGTTAAATATATAAAAGCAAGGGCCACAAAATGATGAAATTAAATTTGCGATTTCATGAATTCGAAAAATATCAAGGTCGTTACAATAATCACTTGAAATCTACAGATATCCGTATTTGTACGGCGAAGGGAGATAATCTATTCGAAAACCGGACGATTGGGAACAAACAAACAAAAAAACTTAAAAAAGAAAGAAACATCTTTTTAAGGGCCTCGCACCCGAAAACTTACTCACAGAAAATAATAATTGTAAAAAATTCTAACAATTTTTTTTTCTTAAACTGCGGGGCCCCTTAAAAACGCGAGGCCCGGGGCGACTGCCCCGTTTGCCCCTATGGTCCAGCCGGCCCTGTGTTTGTGTTTTGTGTGCGTGTGAGTGTGGAAACAGATGAATCGTCAGCAATTAATCCGTGAGGCATGCCAAAATTTCACTTAAACTTATATCGAAACAGCTTCGAAAAGAGAAACGTGGAATCATGATATACCGATGGCCCTGGAGAGGATGTGCTGAGTTTTCTGTATTCCTAAGCGCTGGCTTCTGACAATTCGTCCGAGTGGGCCAGGGTTCGATTCCTGTTGAGACATGGGTGGTCAGCCTGCCCTAGTGCGCTGGTATTCTCCCCTACCTGAAGCTAGCGGCCACGGGGCCGCGGGTGGCCTAGTGGGCAACGTTCGTGACTGCCACGGGAAGGGCCTCAGGTTCGATCCCAGGCAGGTACGAACGCTCGATCCACTAAATACCCGCCGTGCGTCGGATGGGCACGTTAAGCCGTCGGACCCCGGGCACTGCCCCCCCGTAATAAATAAGGGCGTCTTTCTACTTCGCTTCTGTGTCTCTTTCTTATCGGGCGCGCTAGCCCAAATCTCCCAGTTTCCTGTTTCTAAGGGCTGTTTAAGACCTGGGGTCAGACACTCCCTTCCTAAAATCCTCTACATATGATCATGGTCATTTACGGCTACTGGTTCCAGGGAAGGGCGAGAACCCCTTCTCCCCTTCATTTTCAGACGAACACAACATCCATGCTTAACCGGACGATTCGAACTCGGACTCATCTGTGGCTTATACTTCAGAGTTGCTCATGGTAGACGTTAAACTCCGAAGAAAAAACAAAAAGCATTGTAAAAGGGGTTTTCATTTAATGAAAAATATATTGTGTACAGTTTTATAATTGTTTCGTCATAAGTCTGCCTGAAAAAAATTCACGAAGTTTTTAATCACTCTCGTCATACGAAAAAAAGGCTGGAACTGATTAAAAAAAAACGCTACCAAGTGAAGAAAATTTCTAACTGATATGTTTCACGGCAGCCAGCCAGCTCTTTCTTCGTTAATTTTCTACAGATCTATAAATACTAAAACTAAGTGAGGGAGAAATTGCTGATGGAAAAGTTTTAGACTTCATAGCATTGGTGGTCTTTAAGCTTCGCTCCACCTATTCTTTACAAACCGTCGAATCGCGGTTACAAAATAAAAAATAAGAATGCCAAAAATTACGCATAATCAGGACCTTATCGGAAGACGAGGGGCCTCTCCTCTGCCTCATACTACTGTAGTTACGCCATTGCTATATTTCGAGATAAACGTTTTCGGGTAAAAGTGCAGCTTTAATTTAAACTTTGTTCTTTTTGCAACCACTAATTTGTACCAACTCCAATTCAGTATACTAGTAGCCCCCTTTTTTTAGGAAGTAGCTCACTAGAGCTACGATTACACCAGCAGATAGCTACAACGAAAACTACTTTTCCTTTACCTCAAACAAAATTACTTTTCCTTAATCTTAATATTCAAATACTATCTTAAAAACCAACCAAGACATTTATTTTGTGTATAAAATGAAACCTCCGCTATTCGTTTTTCGAGAGAATGATCTTAAAAAACGCATGAATGTAAAACACATAAATGAAATTTCAAAATAATAAATTCTATTATATTTCAGTTACCTTGTTCATTATATTTTGGTTACCTTGTTCATTTGCTGATGAGCAATTACAATTGCGTTTTAAAATATACTTCGAAAATCGTTGTTCAGTAGGAGTTGCAGAAATTTGAAAAGGGGGTGGGGCACCTTAATACCACTATCAGTGTGATCGAATGTCAAAATATCTTACCTTAGTGTCATAGGAGGGGGGAGGCAAATGTTCGATATATGTATTATCGATTTTAATTTTTTTTTTTTCGGAGAATGAGATGCATGATTATATGAGCATTTTGATCGAGTCCATTGGAGAGTCATTTTAAGTGCACGAATTTATTGAATAACGTTTTTAAATAAAGAATGGAATGTATGTTACGCAAAAGTGGGTCTCCTTGGGTGCATTCGGACAAATTTTCCAAAATCTCATCATTGTTATTAGGGCAATATTTTGGTGAATATGCATTAAATCTATAGTCCTGTAAGACACTGCTGGTTTATGTGGTTCTTTAGATATGTTTTCAGCCTTTTTATAGCTGAGAAGGATCTATCTAGCATCGCTGAAGTAACCATGGCTTTACAGAGAAAAGGGCTAGTCCGTCCCTTTGAGGAACTGAATGCCGCCTCGTGTCTGAAAGGGTGGGTGGAAAACGGGTTGGCCACTTGTTCCCTACGCCATCGCGCTGGCCTGTTCCCCGAGCTTCGTTTGTCAGCTTCCCTGCAAGACTAAATTTTTCTCTGTTATGGTTGTGCCCGGCCACTCCTTTTCTTGGTTTATATATAGCATTTGTGTCACGTTGTGTTTTACTTAAGTTGTACACTCTGTGTTAATTTTATTTCCGTTTTTTTATTAACGAAATGACATCATGTGCTGATGTGACGTGCTGAAATACGCATATAAACACGAAAGGACGGGACACTGATTTTCCACGTCCTTTCATGTTTATAAGAAGGATATTTATCGGGTTACGATAAAGAATCTTCTTTAGAAACTATTTCAAAAAACTGCCATGAAACTAATTCTGTTCAAGATAATTGGGTAAGACTAATATCTGTTAGCTGTTTGAAAGTACCATCATGTTCTTGGGATAATATTATTAAACAGTTTGAAAAAATCTTCTGCGCAGTTTACGACAAGACATTTAAACAAGAAAGATGACACCGAATTTTCGGGTGTAATAAGCACGTCTTTTGAATCCGTTCTGACGCAAATTAAATTTTTCAAAGCTATTCAAAGTCAATGGAACCGGTATGGAAAACAATAGTATCTGACGGAAGAAAGAACTTTTTCAATCAGGTTTTTAATCCCTCAGATATTGCTGTAAACGGATTGGTAAGCTTACGCCCTTTGGTTGCAGACTTGTGCGTTAAGAAAACCATGAATTTATATGAGAAACATTTCGCACCGGAAACGCTCTCCAACATAGAAAGAATTTTTCAAATCGGACTCCCAGAAACAGAGACATCGACAAAAATAAGATGCGACTTTACGTCCCCTGGTGGGAAAATCTCGCATTCTTTTAGGAAGAAAGTATTCGCAAAAGGTTTATCTATATGAGCCGTATCGGTCCAAGAAAAAAAATTTAGTCGAGTTTTCAGGAGCTCAGATTTTGCTGCAAATACATCAGAAGCAGATATTAAACTCTTATGCCCCTGGTGGCCAAACCATTCTTTACCAAACATTAGAAATTATGTGTGTGAAAAATATTTTCCATCAGGTCTTGTATGCGATACAGGAAGAATTTTTCAAATCGGAGTTTTAGAAGCAGAAATAACGCAGAAAACGCAATTTACCTTTGTGCCCCCTAGCGGAAAGTCTATGATTTACTTGAAAATTTTGAATTTATAAGAAAAACATTTCGCATCAGAAACACTATCAAGCAAAGAAGAAACTTTTCACATCGGACTATGATATACATCTACGCCCCCTGGCGTAGAAACCATGATAAGATATACATCTACGCCCCCCTGGCGTAGAAACCATACATTATTTCAAGAAGAAAATGTTCGTAAACGGTTTGTCGACATGAGTAGTATCGGTCACCAAACGAATTTTTCTTCAATCGAGAATTTAGAAGCTCATATTTTGCTGCAAATACAACAGAAGCGGAAATTAAGATTTACGCCCCATGGTGGCAGAACCATTTTTTTACAAAAATTAGAAATTATATGCAAACGATTTCCCATCAGAAGCTGTATTCGGTGCAGAAAAATTTTTGAAATCGGAGAATTAGAAGCAGAGATATAGGGGGAAAGCATTTCACCTTTACGCCGCCCCGTAGCGGAAAGTCTATGAGTTACTTGAAAATTTTGAAATTATATGAAAAACATGTCACACTGGAAACATTATCCAAGAAAGAAGGAATTTTTCAAATCGGACTCCTAGAAGTAGAGATATTGACAAAAATAAGATATACATCTACGCTCCCAGGCGTAGAAACCATGCATTATTTTGAGAAGAAAATGTTTCTAAAAGGTTTATCGATGTGAGTGTCATCAGTCCACGAAAGAATTTTTTCAATCGATATTTTAGAAGCTCAGTTTTTTATGGCAAATACATCAGAAGCAAAAATTAACACTTACGCCCCCTGGTGGCTAAAGTATTCTTTATCAAAAATTTTAAATTATATGCAAAAGATTTTCCATCAGGAGGTGTTTCCCCTGAAGAATTTTTTTTAATTCGGAGTTTTAGAAGAAGAGTTATCAGGAAAAATGTAATTTACTTTTTACGCCCCATAGCGGAAAATCTATGAGCAATTTGAAAAAGTAACTATATCTAAAATACTCTTCGACATAAGTGAAATCTACAGATAAAATAATTTTTTCAATCGGATGTTTAGAAGCAAATATGTGGAATGAAACGTATTTTTGAATTCGACATCGTCTGCATTTACGCCCCTAGCGGCGAATTGTACATCGTAAAAAAAAAAAAAAAAACGAAATAAAGGATCATCATTCGCATATTTCAAGCTTCCCAATGCAAAAAGAATCTTTCAAATCGGACTAATAGTTGCAGAGATATCGTGGGTACAAGTTGAAAATACTCCAAACACGTGGCGACCGTAAATAAGTAAATACATCGCTCTTAACCACGTTCTAGAAACACACAGCAACCGAAAAATTGTTTTTCAGCCGCCTCTGTGGAATTGAACCAACAGAACTCTCGATATCTAGCCGAGTGCGTTACATTTACGTAAATGTACCAACAGAACTCTCGATATCTAGCCGAGTGCGTTACATTTACGTAAATGTAACGCACTCGGCTAGAAATCGAGAGTTCTGTTGGTTCAATTCCACAGAGGCGGCTGAAAAACAATTTTTCGGTTGCTGTGTGTTTCAAGAACGTGGTTCAGAGCGATGCATTTATTTCTTTACTGTCGCCACGTATTTGGAGTATTTTCAACTTGGATCTCGCCCTTTGGATTTAGTATATATATAGCCAGTGCCGTTAATGCCCACCAGATGGAGACGTCTCAGTAGCTGAGCCCATCTTACGGATTTATGATGTCAGAGGCTGACTTAAAAATACACATAGCACCAGCGCCCGATTTACTACATGCGAGGCCCAGGGCACAAAACATTTCCGGGGCCCCCCTCCTTATTCTCTATCGACCAAATAATAGTCACTGTGTGCAGAGTAGCAGAATGTAGACGTACATGCGTACGCTGATAGTTTCCAAATCATTAGCAGGTTTGCAGATAGTTTTTGCATGTAGATTAAAAAAATAAAAATGTTAGGCCTATATACAGCAATTAAAACACTTACTCAACGCTTTACTCAGATTAATATACTTAATTCTATTTTAACTGAAGAACTTAATTATTTTTCACATCTTCTGAGTTCTTTTGTTTTTACAGACATTTCTGGCCTCTAGATTTTATTAAGGCCTGTTCTCAATGTATACGAACTGTATTAAAAGTTTTGTTTACACAGAATTTAAATTTTATTGCCAGGTTCCTCTTTCAGTTGCCAATTAAATAAGAATATTTCCTTATGCATTTTGTAAGTCCAGTATTTTTGAATTAACTTGTTGAAAATCATATTTATAATTTTTGAAGGTTCATTGATAGAACTGTTTTTCTGGATATCAAAACTTTCTTTAATTAATCTCTTGTTTTTATGAGGTTCGTAGTCCAATATTTTAATATTTTGCCATAAAAGTCAATTTTACACACATTGCTGCACATTCAGTTAGAATGTACTATTTTGTCCTCATTGGAATCTGTAATGTTCTAATAGTTATTTGTTTTATTAATTTTCCTTTAAATTATCTTTTTCTATTGTTATCATGGTTTGCGGGTTGGCAGCGAGTTTTCTGTTTCAATAGCTGTGTACGCAGATACATTTTATTTGTATACAACTCTGGCTGTGCGGGGACAACTGGTTGATCAGTATATTGTGGTGTTAATGACCCCCATAGACTCTAACTATAACAATATATCTATGACAAAATGGATGGACATCTTAATTTTAGTGAATATTGTGGTCTTGCAATGTACTTATTCTTGCATCTAGAACATGAGAACAATGCATCCAACAAAAAAATGTGAACTAAAACAAGAAAAAAAAAATCCATGGTGACCTCCACTGGACTTCCTCATAAATGAAGAGATGTGAAGCTGCTTAAAAAATTTAAAAAGTGCTATGGGAACTCCTACTTCCAGCTTCCCGGTTTCTACCAAGATCAAATCAGCGCATTATGATCAATATATCAAAAAACTGCAAAACATAAAATTTTGTGTTGATGAGGAAGAGTCTGAGTTACACAAAAAAAAAAAAAAAAAAAAAAAAACAACAACATAATAATAATCTGAAAAGCTGAGGGGAACACCTAGTCCGGTCCAATTTTTGGTAAATGTGTTGTACTTCGGCGTCCTAAATTATTTGGTCAGAAAAGTTGTAAAATTAAAAAAAAAAAAAAAGCATATTAAACAAAGATGTTTACCGAAAAACTTACCTCCAAGTAGTCCAAGTAGGATGAGTAAACACACGCTGTGGCGACGACCTGAAGCTTTGCTCCGTTAAAAGGAAGGTTTGCTGCGGCTGGGAATTCTTGGGCAGAAGAGTACAACAGGAATCAGGTACGCTCTTGTCAGGAAAGAGTAACAGAATATACTGCTACGCTAAAGAATGTAGTTTGTAATTTCTGTCTCACTTTTTAAGGAAACATGCAGAGACTGTCTTCGTTCCTTGGCATGTAATTCCGTGATACGAAATAGTAAGTATATGCACATGCCTTTCTTGTTTCTAGAAAAGCGTTAGAGTAGGTGTCACGTGTTTTCAATTGCTTTCTTAACTAGTTCACAGTTGAATTTCCTTACATCTACAGTGATACTTTTTCCTACCGTCTTGCATAGCTCTATATATTCCACTTTGGAAGTCACATCTCCTTTAGTTTTTCTCATCTCTCTTCTTTTTTGCGTCAGAATTTTGTTTTTTCCTGATAATTTGTTCGTATGCAACTTATTCTTAGTGCCAGCTATTTTTGTTGCTGTTTCCAAAAACAGCCTTGGTTAGTTTTCTGTTAACTTCAGAGATGTCCACTTCTTCCGACGTTAGACCTTCTAGGGCAGAGAATATGTACTTAATTCAATGTATTCACGAAAACAACCAATGTGTTAAGTAAGTATATATGTACTTAAACAGTATCAAAAGTAAATAAATAATGACGAAAACAATGTGAAACATTGTAAAGCAATGCATTCACGAAAACAAGAAAATCAGTTCGTCATCCTTGCGCAGGGGCCATGTTAATCTTCCCCCATTTTCTGACACAATCACATTTTATAATGATGAGATGCAAATCTTACATAAGAAGCTCTTGAAATAAGTCCTCTTTTGTGCGCCTATTCTGACGATATCAAAAAATAAACTAGTATGAAAAAATAATGATTAAAACAATGTAAAACAATTTAAAGCAATGTATTCCCGAAAACAACAAAACCCTTGCGCAGGGGACATGTTAATTTCCTCTGTAATGTTCCAAAATGTTGAATTCCGGTAGATGTTTAGAGAAGTGAGTACGGAATTTACGTATAGCGGTCATGGGCCTTGGTTCACACTTTACATACAGATTTTTAATGGCGGTCTGATTTTGGTTCGCAATTTATATACCATCGTTTGATTTGTACTTGTTGATGTAAAACTGTCCCTGTTTTTCTGCACAAAAATGTTTATACTGTATCATCATCATCATCATCATTGTCAACCATTATCAATCCACTGCTGGATGAAGGTCTCCCCAAGTTTCCTCCACAAAAGTCTGTCTTGTGCCAGTCTCCTCCATGTCACCCCTGCATACTTTCGAATTTCATCCACCCATCTCCCATGTGGTCTTCTTCTGGGTCTTTTCCTGTCCCTTGGAATCCAATCTAAAATTTCGGCTGTCCATCGATGATCTGTCTTTCTGGCAGTATGTCCAGCCCATTGCCATTTCAGGGATTTAACTCTGATCATGATGTCTTCCACTCTTGTCATTTTACGGAACCACGAGTTCCTCTTCTTATCTCTCCTGGTTACACCAAGTATGCACCTCTCCATGCTACTTTGAGTTGTCTGCAGCCTTTGTATGTCTCTTTTAGTTAAGGTCCACGTCTCTGCACCATACGTAAGCACTGGAAGGATGCATTGATCAAACACTTTTCTTTTAAGACATAATGGCATATTGCTCATATAATGTAATATTGGTCAACCAAGTCCAATAAATAATTTAATTTAAACAGTTCAAATCTCCAATGAAAAAAAGGAGCTTTGGCTTACGGAAGCACCCTTGTTTTAGAGGCTTCGGGGCTCAGTGGTCCAAACGATGGCTTCTAATTATCGCCCAACGGAGGGGTCTGGGTTCGAATCCCGAGTCAAGGCATGGATGTTATGTTATGTCTGTCGTACGGGGATTTATTCGTTGTATTTTTTGTTCCCCTGGCATTCAATGTTCACTACATATGTACATTATTGACGTCGAAACACAAAATGTTTATACTGTATATGTCAATGTATCTGTCAACCAATTCCAATAAATAATTTAAACCTCCAATAAAAAAAAAAAAAGGAGCTTCGGCTTAAGGAAGCATCCTTCTTTTAATTAGGAGTTGAAATTATAAGCCGGGGTATACTAAATTTTCGGCAAATAATCTATATAGCAAACGCAACTGCCTCTATTTTTATGAGTATTTCATTCTCTTTGGAAATAATCCTTCCAGTTTTAAAATTATTTCGACTTAATTGGTCACATGATACGGATCACAAGAATCCTTCCGACAACGACCTCGAGTTCGAATGGTTTCTTTTTTTTAAGAGGTAATTTACACCCCACACTCAACCTAAAATTAATCCTTCTTGGTTCTTACTTTTCGTATTACCCTTTTTTTTGTTCACATTTTACAAATACACTGACGTACAGCAAAACCCAAGATTACAGGTTTGCTGGAAAGGAACATTTATTTCCCTTTCGTCCTTCGACTTTGTTGTCTTTAATGCGTCATCACTGGCTTAAACGAACAGAATGACAAACTAAAAAAAAAAAATGTTTGTAGTGTACAGTAAGAGACGTTAAATAAACTGACGGATTTCAAAGAACCGAACTTATCAGATGCATCCCTCGCTTCAACGGAAAATTGCTATCATCACGGAGTTAATGTTTCAAGGATTTTTATGGCGACGTAAATAATGGCAACAGAATGTAATCCTAAAATATGGCGTTCAGTTGAAGGATACCTTCTGATTGATGCGTCTACTAACGGGCATTGCCGAGAATATGTACTTGACGGAAGTACGAATCAAGAAACGTTTTTTCACATTAAATCTGATGAACATTTCGGCATGTACAGATAAAAAATAAACCTGTAATTTGTTCAATGATTTTTTTCCCTTGCTGTTATAGAATGCTAAATATAATATCTCTCCTGTTAATATATGCAACAGAAAAAAATGCAAACAAAGCGGGAGATTTTTGTGGTCCCTAAACAAATGCTGAAAAGAAAAAAACTGAGGAAAAAAAATATTTCTACTTAATGAGTTAAAAGGTCGTCACGATTTGAGTTCCACGTAACGCTGGGCCTCCATTATCGTGCCAGCGTCGACCCGGTATCACGATGACGTGGAACGCAGGAGGCTGATGACGTGCGTTTGGAACGAAGTCACATAGGGATAACATATAAACGTGCTGTTCAGGTTCTCCTACGCCGTTATTGGAAAAAAGGGTTAAATGCGGTAGCAGCAGCTAGAGGAGTGCGCACAGCTGAAGTCGGGGAAACAGTAGACAGCAGCAAGGCACGAAAATGGTTACAATGCGTGCGACACCAGTTCGAAAACAAGTCGAGGTCAAAACGACCAATGACTACCAACAATGACACCAGTTCGAGGACAAGTTGAGGTCAAGACGACCAATGACTACCAACAATGACACCAGTTCGAAGAGAAGTCGAGGTCAAGACGACCAATGACTACCAACAATGACACCAGTTCGAAGACAAGTCGAGGTCAAGACGACCAATGACTACCAACAATGACACCTGTTCGAAGAAAAGTTGAGGTCAAGACGACCAATGACTACCAACAATGACACCAGTTCGAAGACAAGTCAAGGTCAAGACGACCAATGACTACCAACAATGACACCTGTTCGAAGAAAAGTCGAGGTCAAGACGACCAATGACTATCAACAATGACACCAGTTTGAAGACAAGTCGAGGTCAAGACGACCAATGACTACCAACAATGACACCAGTTTGAAGACAAGTCGAGGTCAAGACGACCAATGACTACCAACAATGACACCAGTTCGAAGACAAGTCGAGGTCAAGACGACCAATGACTACCAACAATGACACCTGTTCGAAGAAAAGTCGAGGTCAAGACGACCAATGACTACCAACAATGACACCTGTTCGAAGAAAAGTCGAGGTCAAGACGACCAATGACTACCAACAATGACACCAGTTCGAAGACAAGTCGAGGTCAAGACGACCAATGACTGCCAACAATGACACCTGTTCGAAGAAAAGTCGAGATCAAGACGACCAATGACTATCAACAATGACACCAGTTTGAAGACAAGTCGAGGTCAAGACGACCAATGACTACCAACAATGATACCAGTTTGAAGACAAGTCGAGGTCAAGACGACCAATGACTACCAACAATGACACCTGTTCGAAGAAAAGTCGAGGTCAAGACGACCAATGACTACCAACAATGACACCAGTTCGAAGACAAGTCGAGGTCAAGACGACCAATGACTACCAACAATGACACCAGTTCGAAGACAAGTCGAGGTCAAGACGACCAATGACTACCAACAATGACACCAGTTCGAAGAAAAGTCGAGGTCAAGACGACTAATGACTACCAACAATGACACCCTGGTCGAAGATGTGACAGCGAACCCCGGTACCAGACACGACTATTGGCAGCTGAGATGGGCGTCTTCCCAAACCATTGTCGTTTTTCACCTACTTATACCAGCTTTGTTTCTCCTCCAGGTGCCATCGAATGATTCATCAAGAATTGGCCCCCAGCAGAAGGACAACGTGTCACTCTCTGTCGTAGATTACTGTCGAATTCACAGGACGAACGACAGATTTCGTCATCGAATTGTCATAGGTGATGAAAGCTGGATATTGCTATGCTATCCTATTGCTGAGGACCTGTGTCTGAGGCAACTCCAGGAAGCACAGCTAGTGGTGCAAAGGGGTCTGGGGGCGAGGAAGGTCATGCAGTGCATTTGCGAGGGTCCTGTGCACTGGGAACTCGTGCCGGATGATCAGGCTGTGGACTGAAACTTTGCAGCGTAAAAGCCATTGGTCGGTGGTGGGAATCGAACTAGCATCCTTCTGCTACGGATCCGAATACTTTCCCAATTAAGCTACCCCGACTAAGTTTTCGCTGTAACTTTGCCGACTGGACATGTACATCACCTCTGAGGCAGGTACGTCATACATTCGTATATTATCCCCCCTTGAGAAAGAGCTGGGACGGAATCGTAGGTTTCCGAGTCAGCCGGCAAACTACGCTCAGTGCAGAAGAATGAATTCTGACAAATTCCAGATAATATGTGGAAGGAACAGCACACAATTTTCGAAGAACCCAATGGCCAACAGGTTCACTTTATACATTCGGACGCCAACATAACGGAACACAAATTTGCCGGTGGCGGAGGCTTCTGCTCCGAAGCCGAATGCTTTCCCAATTAAGCTACACCGACGAAGTTTGTCGCTGCAACTTTGCCGTCTTGGCATGTACGTCACCCCTGAGGTAAGTTTGATGCAACCTCTAAGCCGAACAACAGCAGTGGGACCACGATGCACAGCTACGGGAGCAAAAGCTACCCAGCTCTCATGAATAGGAAGCGGGTGTTGCCGCAAGTGTTTGGCACAGAGGTTCTCAGTTTGTGTGCTGTTATACAAAGGCGAAATAATGTACATGGCCTCCGATTTCCCAGGCGTCAATCCAGTCGAACATCAGTGGTTTGTGCTGAAACAGCAAATCCGATTAGTGGCGGTTCAACCACGTAGCTTAAAAGAGTTAAAGGATCTGCTGGTAACGT
Source organism: Macrothele yani (assembly GCA_039090855.1). NCBI lineage: Eukaryota > Metazoa > Arthropoda > Arachnida > Araneae > Macrothelidae > Macrothele > Macrothele yani. The sequence goes on from CM077002.1 coordinate 138,894,641, forward strand.
GCTGGTACCAGATTCCACAAGACACCTTTAGTAATGTGTTGGTACCAGATACCACAAGACACCTTTACTAACGTGTTGGTACCAGATACCACAAGACACCTTTAGTAACGTGTTGGTATCAGATACCACAAGACACCTTTAGTAACGGGTTGGTACCAGATACCACAAGACACTTTTAGTAACGTGTTGGTACCAGATACCACAAGACACTTTTAGTAACGTGTTGGTACCAGATACCACAAGACACTTTTAGTAACGTGTTGGTACCAGATACCACAAGACACTTTTAGTAACGTGTTGGTACCAGATATCACAAGACACTTTTAGTAACGTGTTGGTTCCAGATACAACAAGACACCTTTAGTAACGTGTTGGTACCAGATACCACAAGACACCTTTAGTAACGTGTTGGTACCAGATACCACAAGACACCTTTAGTAACGTGTTGGTTCCAGATACAACAAGACACCTTTAGTAACGTGTTGGTACCAGATACCACAAGACACCTTTAGTAACGTGTTGGTACCAAATTCCACAAAACACCTTTAGTAACGTGTTGGTACCAGATACCACAAAACACCTTTAGTAACGTGTTGGTACCAGATACCACAAGACACTTTTAGTAACGTGTTGGTACCAGATACCACAAGACACTTTTAGTAACGTGTTGGTACCAGATACCACAAGATACCTTTAGTAACGTGTTGGTACCAGATATCACAAGACACCTTTAGTAACGTGTTGGTACCAGATATCACAAGACCCCTTTAGAAATCTTGTAGCTCTTCGGGTGAGAGCCGTTTTGGTGGCACGTGGAGGACCAACGTGATATTAAGCAGGTGGTTGTAATGTTTTGGGTCTTCTGTGCGCTGCTATATGCCAAAAGACAGAAGGACGCAATCATTTTTGTTTTGTTGGTACAACTGGATCGCAAAGTCCGAGCGACCCATGTGACAAGAAATATGTGAAATTGACTGCAGAGATTACGCTAATGTGGAGGCTGAAAACAGTTTAAATATGTCCAGTACTTATCTGTACAACTTATAACGAAGTAAATTTCTCCGTCATTTCTATCCGCGCCAGGATTCGAACCCGGGTCCACTCATTCCGGAATAAGTTGCTCTACCAATTAAGCTACGCGGACATTTTATTCTGATTCCTATCTGCCTTTATGTCGTGTGCGTCCTTCAGGCAGGTACGTCACATCTCCTGGTACGTTACAAACTGGTATAATTCTTCATGTACACCCATAATTCGGTTTGATGTTTTGGCGTTACAACACCTAAGATCCAAAATCCAGGATGGAGTGATTATTCCAGACAGTAAAGTTATTTAAAACGACGAATAACTACATTGAAGATCAATTGAATTAGAGATACCTGTCTAGTAACGTGTAGCACCGCCTTTCGCCCTGATGACGGCGGCGATTCGTCTCGGCATGGACTCGACATGACACCGGAAGCGTTGGGAAGCCATACGGATCCACGACCCATGAACAAGCTCCCACAGTTCACGAAGATTTGATGGAGGGTCAGAGCCTCGAACATCTCTCTCGATGGCATCACAGATGTGCTCGATGGGATTGAGGTCAGGTGACTTAGCTGGCCAAGTAAGCGAGGTCACGTCAGTGGAGTGTTCATCTAACCATTCGGATACAATTCGGGAGCTGCATTGTCTTGTTGCAGGATGAAGTCCCCAGTGGGATCTTGAAGGCGCACAAACGGGATCAAATGGTCGTCCAGAATATCCCGGTAACGCTGACGTGTGAGGGACGATATCACACGTACCAGGAGTCCCATTTCAGTCCACGTAAACAGTCCCCAGACGAGAATGCCACCCCCATGAGCTTGAAGGGTACCCTGCTGGCAAGAAGGATCCATCGCTTCACGTGGTTTGCGCCGTAATCGTATCCTGCTATCCGCATGTACCAACGTGAATCTCGACTCATTAGACCAGGCAACATTTTTCCACATGTCTAGGGTCCAATGGCGATGTTACCGCGCCGATGCTAATCTTTGCACCCTGTGATGTGCGGTCAGCAGCGGTACCCTGGTGGGACGATGGCTCCTGTACCCCATAGCAAGGAGATGGTTCTGGATGGTGTGGCTGCTTACACGTTTTCGTGTACCAGCGTTAAATTGCCGAGTGATTTCTTGCAATGTGGCCCGTCTATCCGCTGTTACAATGCGAGCTAGCCCACGTTGACCCCGCTCATCCACACGCTCTTGTCCCCGGCAGTTGGTCCTTGCGGGGATGGTTTTACCGGATTCGATGTACTCTCGGTGCACCCGTGACACAGTGGCTCGTGAAAATCCCAGTGCCTGCACTACGTCCGAGATGGAGTGACCCATTCGTCGAGCCCCGACAATTTGTCCACGATCAAGGCGCTTAGATCCTTCGTCCTACCCATACTGCATTCGACTCTTACTGATTCCCGTCGCATCACTCCTTATATTGTTGGATCGCTGCATACGCCATGTCGTTTCCGTTTACAGGGCCGCCCACAGCGCACATATGCATAACGCCAGCTGTCTCTAATTCAATTGCTCTTCAGTGTATGTCCGTACTGACGCATGACGATGTCCGTAGGAGAACCATGCTATAGTTGCCCATTACTACATAGACAGTAAAAATAAAAATGATAAAAATAATATGGACAAAGTGGACGTTGCTCCGTCGAAAAATGAGGTTAAGATAAAGGACGCCCTGTTGTCTAGCACAAGAAAAGCAATAAAATATTATGTTCGAGAAACGATTTATCCTTGATGATCGTGTCTTCTTGGGTGAAAAGATCTTTCTCTTCCCCTATAGATAATGCTGATACCGACTAGACGCCCCGGTGGCGCAGCAGTCTAGGCTCTGGCTTGTGATCATTCGTCCGTGATGGGTCTGGGTTCGAATCCCGGTGAAGCATGAATGCTGTGTATGTCTTACTGTGCTGGTCCTCTCCTTTCCCTGGAACCAGAGTTGGAAATCAAGGTTAAGAAATTTTGGACTCCACCCGGACGTCACATAATTGAACCCGACCCGGTCCTGACCCGAATAAATCTGCTTTGAACTACCACAGTATTTGTCATTTTCTTGTAGGACTTCCGTCCACAGTGAGTAGAGTTTAGGTCCCAACCTCCTACAGCGAGTTCGCCTTTTGGGCAGGGCACAGAAACGGAAGGAATGAGAGCAAGTCTAGCGACTTTGACAGAACGGTTTGTAGTGAGATTAGAGTACAGTAGATGGCGCCACCGTACGAGTACGATGTTGCACATAGAGAGGTGAGATAATTTCAGGGGGTGCATAGGTAAGGATACCCATTTAACCAGTGGGTCCAGCCTGGGGGCCGCCACTTAACGTGCTCGTCCGATGCACGGCGGATATTCAGCGATTTTTAGTAAATCACACCATCTCTGAAAGATCAGCCCAGGATCGAACCTGAGGACCTTGCATTGATAGTCTCACTCGCTAACCACTAAGCCATCCGCGGCTCTCTGCTTTGAACTATAAATTCGAAATTCAATTTATACACTCACGGACATTGAAATATGCGGTCCAAGAAGGAAGCATCGGATTGAACTGAAATTTTATGGGCGGAAGGATACACATGATGGCAAAAACAGAGCTGCAGGACAATTACAGAGGGATCTTCCGGTCATCTTCAATAGCGCGTCCCACCCGTGCGGCGATACATGCTGCAATACGGTCCGGTATGGAGGCAAACAGACGCCTGATGTTGTCCTGCGGCAGACTGGCCCACACGTGTTGGACGGTGTGTGCTCCAAATCCCGGATAGTGCGGAACGGTCGCAGCTGGCATTTGAACTGGTCCCACACATGCTCGGTAGGGTCCATCTCCGGGGAGCGGGCAGGCCACGGAAATATCTAGACATGACGTAGGCAGTCCTGGGCAACACGAGCCGTGTGCGGGAGGGCATTATCTTGCTGGTATAGCGCACCTGGAATCCCGGCCAGCACATGGGGCCGCAGAATCTCATCCACATACCGCTGGCCCGTCAATGATCCACGTACCGCTACTAGAGCTGATCGGCTATCGTAGTCAATGGCTCCACAGACCATAATGCTTACAGTGAGGGAGGTGTGGCGCTCGATAGCGAGGTTGGGATTGTGCCATTGACCCGGGGACCTCCACACCCGGTCACGATAATCATCTGTCCCCAAAATGGAAAGGCACTCATCGCTGAACACCACACGTCGCCAGTCTGTGGCGTTCCACGTCACTCCGGCCTGGCACCACTGCACACGGAGCTGGCGATGTTCCGGTGTTAATGAAAGCACACGTTAGGGACGGTGGGATAGCAGATTCGCTTCCGCGAAGCGTTGGGAAACGGTTCGTGGGCACACAGGAGCAGCTACATCTGCCTGTATAGTGGACCGGGTCCCCGTGGGATCCGTTCGTGCCCGGTGCATGATCCGTCGATTCTCTCTACCGGTGGTCCTCCTGGTCCGTCTGAAACCGCTCCGCCGTGTGGCTGTGCCTTCACGTGTCCACGGCTTCCAAGACAGTCAGATAGTATGGTCAGAACGATCCTCACGTCGGGTTATACGGCGTGCCGACAACCCTACGGTTTTCAGCCCAATGATCAGGCCTCTCTCAAAGTCCCAAAGTTGCGTAAATCGACGTCTGGCGTCTACCCGGCATTCTTGTCATTCTGTATACTCTTGCTTGTGTCGGCCGGTGCTTTTCGCTTTCATGGGGCATCGACTACACTGCAGTTTACAAAGCTGCCGGTTCGTGCTTGCAGCGCCACCACAGGGTGTGCGGTCATGCGCACTCGCACCAAACGTGGATCATTTGCATACCAGCACGCACTCTAGCTATCTTCAAAATTTCGCGCTTGTAGCATGTTTTCTTCTATAGGTGCGCAAATTTCATTGTCCGTGAGTGTAGTTATACATAATAATACATATTTTTCGCTGTTTTCTTGATAACCTACATACATATATATCATCATCATCATTGTCAACCATTATCAATCCACTGCTGGACGAAGGTCTCCCCAAGTTTCCTCCACATGGTCTGTCTTGTGCCAGTCTCCTCCATGTCACTCCCGCATGCTTTCGAATTTCATCCACCCATCTTCCATGTGGTCTTCTTCTGGGTCTTTTCCTGTCCCTTGGAATCCAATCTAAAATTTCGGCTGTCCATCGATGGTCTGTCCTTCTGGCAGTATGTCCAGCCCATTGCCATTTCAGGGATTTAACTCTGATCATGATGTCTTCCACTCTTGTCATTTTTCGGATCCACGAGTTCCTCTTCTTATCTCTCCTGGTTACACCAAGCATGCACCTCTCCCTGCTGCTTTGAGTTGTCTGCAGCCTTTGTATGTCTCTTTTAGTTAAGGTCCACGTCTCTGCACCATACGTAAGCACTGGAAGGATGCATTGATCAAACACTTTTCTTTTAAGACATAATAGCACATTGCTCTTGAAAATTATGCTGTTTCTTCCAAAAGCTCTCCAGGCAAGTTTTGTACGCCGATTAATTTCTTCACCAATGTGACCCTCACTTGATATCTGCTGTCCAAGATAAACGTACGTGTCTGTTATCTCCAGCTTTTCTCCATCAATCGATAAGTCTTCATTTCTTGTAAAAGCATTGAACATCACTTTTGCCTTCTGAAAGTTCATTTTTAATCCCACTTCTTTACTCTTGTCAGCAAGTTCCTGGATCATACTCTGCAGCTCTGATGGGGTAGTTGCAAAAATGACTATGTCATCAGCAAAACGAAGGTGGGTTAGACAATCTCCATTAATCTTTATTCCTTTGTTTTCCCCGTTCAGTGATTGAAAGACATTTTCCAATGTGGCATTAAAGAGCTTCGGAGATATGGTGTCATCTTGTCTCACTCCTTTTCCAATTTTTATGTGTGTTGTATTTTCAAAAAGCCGAATCTTTGCACTTGCATTTTCATAGATGTTATTATTAATATTAATGTACGCATCTATAATATTAATGTACGCATCTATCCGGTGTATATATCAATATATATACACCGGGCGTTCAAAATGTCTTTCCGTAGTGGGTATCGCAGGCTATATACGTAGAAATCATGCAAATGTATTAGGGGAACGTATAATTTATTCACTTGCAGAATGTGTTGAAACTGTCGTTTTTGACATAACCTAACTGTTTTACACATATTTTCAAACATCTGAGTTTTTCTTTGAAACTCGGAGTACGTGCTGGTATGCATTTTTCTTTGAAACTCGCTCCTCAGTAATGTTAAAGCTGTTCCACTTAATTTTGATGGTGCTATTCAAAATTTTTGAATTAAGTAACATGCAGTATGTTTAATTGCGGTTTTTCCTGTTTTCTTCATAAGATATCAAGCTTCAGAATATGTTTCACAGCAACACGAGCTTCTGATGAGCTGAAAGTTTCTGAAATGTGGATGTTGATTTCATCATTTCCCATCAGAAGGAAGGTATACTCATGAAATCAACATTCACATTTTGGAAACTTTCAACTCATCACAAGCTTGTGAAAATTAGTGTTGCTGTGAAACATATTCTGGTTTCTTAATGAGACGAGACAACTTCTAGCATTCACTCTTCCCCCTTTTTGTTTTCAACAAACACGTATTTGTTGGCCTCGACGGCTTTTTCTATCTCCTTAATACTAAATTCATCCATATTAACAAATAAGATATTAATTCCGACACGACATGTAGTGAAACGGGATGTTAGCACGTCAAACGAAAACATCTGAATGCTCAATGCAAAAGATGCGATGTGAAAAGTAACTCTCAGTCTTACAATGTGACACGCGGGATGTGAGAGAGTGAATCATCAGAGAAGCAGGCGACAGGCGTTTGCGTGTATCTTGCTCCGGGCAGTCGCACTGAAAACAAACGCAAAGGAAGTATCGTTCTTACGATTATCGTCGGTTGGTGGAAATCTTCTTTGCTTTAAGAAAAAGACAGCAATAATTTTGTATGACAAATCACTTTTCACTCTAGCATCGAGCACAAAATCCCACAGTACGCATTTTTCTTTTCAAAAATAAAACAGAAATAAAGTCGGGTCGAAATCGGGCCAGGAACACCTTGACCCGACCCGTTTGATCCCCAAGAAATTGTCGACCCCTTGACCCGTTGACCCGTGACTATCTCTGATAGTGGGTACAACGGTAACAGGAAGATACGTCATTGAAGTGCTTCAGTCTCTTTTGTAGCCGTGCCTCCGGGGTATTCCGTGATGCGCGGTTTCAACAAGATAAAGTAAACCCGTACACTAACATTATCAGAAGACAATACCTACATGATGTTGCCCTGGCCAGCGCGATCTCAATACTAATCCCCAAAAGAGAACGTCTTGGATGTCATTGGCAGACGAATTAACGGCTCTGTATGACCCCCTCTCAGTGTAGATGAATTGTGCACACAGGTCAACGGCGCATGGTCAGAGATACCTCAAGACATCATCCGGGGTCTTTTCTAATCGTTGAAGAATGCATTATTCCATCATGTATAAGCTAGTTCCTCACGCAACATTACACTGTCTTCTCGCCCATTTCATTCATGCAAATCCCTCGGAAATTAAATCACTTATTTCCGATCTACTTGTTTACATTCCGACGTACTACAGAGGTGAAGAACGTGTCAAGACGACAAATCTGTAGCGATACATTCCGTCGGTGTAGCTTAGACGGGTAGAGCAACTCACTCCGGAGCGAAGAAAGGCGAATTCGACTCCGTCATCGAAGAATTCCTATTTTCACAACATACACCGGCGGAAAGTGAAAAAAGAACATCAAGAAGAAGACGTCTGATACCAACGAAATTTATACAGCATAATAACGGAATACAGAGGATAACGTGATCAAAACATTATGGCAAAATACAGCTGTATTTGCTGGTAAACTGAAAAATAACATTTCCATGTAACATGGTTAGTACGAGGTTGAACCGCCATGAACTGCGTCACACTGTGCAATTCTGGCATGGAGTCTGTCGTACAGATGTTGGATGTAAGTTTGGGGTATTGAGTTCCAAGCATCCTCAACCTGGACGCGTAAATCGGGGATGGTCGTGGCTGGCCATGGAGACCGGATAAGTCGTTGTCCCATAAAATCCCACACGTGCTCAATGGGGGACAAATCCGGTGAACGTGCAGGCCATGGAAGTTGTCTCACACCCTGAAGTGCATGTTGCGTTGCACGTGCCGTGTGTGGGCGTGCGTTATCTTACTGGAAAACACCACGATGGACCGACCTTACAAATGGCACAACAACGGGCTGAATGATGTTGTTGATGTAGGAGGTGCTGTTTAACGTACCCGGTACATACACTAGTTGTGTACGGGAGTGACAGCTGATCGCTCCCCACACCAGGTGACCAGGTGTAGGCCCTGTGTGTCGCTGGTGGATGCAAGAAGGGTAGAGACGCTCCTCTGTGCGTCTGCGAACACGCATACGGTCATCGAACGCTCCCAAGCAGAATCTGCTTTCATCACTGAACACGACAAATCGCCATTGCGTTCTCCAGTGCAGACGTTGGCGACACCAGAACAGCCGTTCCTGACGGTGGGCAGGAGTCAGAGGTACACATGCCAGAGGCACACGTGCACGCAGTCCTGCATCCAGTAGACGGTTGCGGATTGTTCGCACAGTCACCTCAGGTGCAGCGGCAGCTCGGATTTGCGTCGCAGTGGATGTTCTGCTTGACAACGCCGCTCTTCTTATGCGTCGATCGGTCCTCTCATCAGTCCGTCTTTGACTCCTGGTTCCACGTCTTCTCGTGTGGGAATGTTCCTCGGACCATCTAAGCCACCATCGTACCACCACCGATACTTCCCGTCCAATTCGCTCCGCAATACGACGATACGACCACCCGGCCTCGCGGAGACGGACTAGACGACCTCGCTCAAAGTCCGATAACTGCTGAAATCGTACACGTCTTCCATGTCCAGGCATTGCAGCTTCTTAAGGGTCTTCGCACGTGTCCGTACGCCGACGACTGATTACATTCACTTCGCCGTACTCCTTAAATACCACCGACGATAATTTGCATATTATGCCGTGCTGTGGCGTAAGCGCTTACCGGTTGGTCCCGAAATTAACATAACACCTACGTAAACTCAACCCCATTAACATATGTAAATTTCATGATCGTCTGCCAATTCCTTCTTGGTGTTCTTTTTTGACTTTCCGCCATTGTATATGGTAAGTTTCGTCTCATTGTGTGCATTCCTTCATGGTGTGGCATTTTACACAGTCGTATCAGAATAGTATGACCACCCCTGAATCACAGTATACCCGCCCAGGCGCGTCACAGAGCGTACGTGACAAGTTCGACCACATGGAGATATAAGCGGCCGGCCAGGACAGACGTGCATTGTGCGTAAGGTGAGCACAATGGGCAGAAGTAGTGATTTGACTGACGTTCAAAAGGGAATGATCATCGGCTACCGCGCCAAGGGCAGAAGCATCTCCGAAACAGCAGACTTCGTGGGCCGTTCGCGAGGTGCTTTAGTGTATGTGTACCAAGAATGGACCGCAAGCACACCGAGGACTTCCCGACGTCCTAACTGTGAAGCCCTGAAGGCCATCGACCACAGAGGAGAACGTCGCTCCCGTCGACTGGTGAAGGGCAATCGACGCGCAACAGTGCAGCAATTGACCACGCAAATCCCCGATAACAGTAGAGCGAACCCTTTTACACATAGGTCTCCGGACTCGACGATGCGTCAAGGTTCTCATGTTAACTCAGATCCATAGGCAACGACGCCTGCAGTTCGCATGGGACTACCGTCATTGGACATTGGAAGAGTGGAAAAAGTTTGTCTTCTCGGATGGATCGAGGTTTCTACTCCGCAGAAGTGACGGGTGGTGGTAGATACGGGGTATGGCACCGGAGAACCAACACCCGGATACCCTTGTCGGTCAAGTACAGGTCGGCGGTGGCAGTGTGCATGTCTAGGGAATGTGTTCTCGGTAAGACCTGGAACCGTTCGTACCACTGGATGAGTCACTAAACGCCAATGGCTAGCTGTCCATCCTAGCTGACCACAAGCATCCCTTCATGTTGGACGTTTACCCTGGTGTTGATGTTGTCCACCCACAGCACAATGAGCCCTGCCACGTAGCTAAGGGGGTGCGTGACTGCTTCTAGGAACACGACAGCGATGTCTTCGTTCTCCCTTGGCTGGCGAAATCTCCCGATCTCAATCTCATAGAGCATTTGTGGGACTATTTGGATCGACGGGTTCGGGGTGCCGACCCACAACAGCGTCATCTCCCGGACTTCCGTGCTGTGCTGTAGTCAGAAAGGGCACGTGTGCCTCGGGCAACCTTCCAGGGCTTCGTCGCGTCCATGCCACGCCGTCTCGCCGCTGTCATCCGGGCTAAAGGTGGTTATTCCCATTGTCAGGTAGGTTGTCATATTATTCTGATACGACCGTGTATCTGTCTAGCAGTGTAGTACATTATTTGTTTCAAGATGGTTGTGAGGCCACACAGATTTATTTCCAAAATGCTAATGAATGACAAAATAAGTAAAAACTCCTTTTCCCCCTCCATATTATAGCCTTACTCATTTGGTACCTGATTGCTATCTCTGCAGATGGCAATCAGGTACCAAATGAGTAACGAAGGAGTGTACTGAAGCTGCCAGTTATAGTTTTATAGAAAAATTCGAACACGCACAATAATTTACCCAAATATTCATATTTTGCTTTAAGATATATTTAGCTTTGCCTAAATGAACGCCTAGTTTCACTTTTAAAACATTGAATGTCCTACAGATTGAAAGTGTTCGGCTCTTTGACTTCTGGTTGTAATACGATCGCTCTCCAATCGCCCTCTCTCTCTCTCTCTCTGAGCTGCTGAGGAAAAGCGCGGGGTCACAGTGGGATTCTCCGTGGAGGATGTGAGAAAACAGTCAGTTACCTAGGATTACGTACATGCCAAAATTTATTCACAGCAGCCGCAGATCTGCCGTGTGTAAGAGGGTGATTTCTTCAAGTGATATATTATAGTTTTGGACAATGAAATTACACGTATTGTCAAATCAATTACTTAAAAAGTTAAAACTACAGGGTTCTACGTACCAGCATTACTTTTCCAGACACTCTCCCTGACTTCCCACCCTCTTCCTCCCTTCCCCCAATCACCAAACACACACACACACACACCGCGAAAAACGCATCCTCCCTCGTGTTCGAAATCCAGGTAAAATTACTGTGTTTAGGGGTGCTGAAATAAATACGGGGGGGTGTCGCGCACGTTGTGCTAGTTACACCATTGCATCTCCGTGCTGTGCTTCACATGTTCTCGTGAAATGTATTGAGTGTTCAAACCAATTTTTGAAAATAAAATAAATATATAAATAAAACACAGGATGTTTGTATCTTTTTTTTTAATTAATCATTTTTTTTTGTTCACATTTTCTTTCTTTGTTTCAGCAAGCTCGCTAATATCACTTATTTTCTATTAACTCTCGGAAATAAAGTCCTTGTATATTTTATGAATATTTGTTTTTAAAATATAATGATTTAGTAGGAATATTTGCCATGTCTTGTTTGTTTGCTTCTGAGGAATTGTAACTGCGTTGTCAACTATTATTTCAAACATCGAATCTCGTAGATTACAATTTCCACATTTTTTACGCTTTCCAACCGTATGTTGAAGAAGTGTATATGCTCCAGCTTTGTCTGTCTGTCTGTCTGTCCGTCCGTCCGCACGATAACTCGCGTAAAAATGATCCGATTTCGATTAAATTTTAGTAAGTGGTAAGGGACAACCTGGGGACGAACCTTATTGAAAATGGGTGAAATGGGGTCAAAGGTCAGGACATAGGAGCGGGATCCATTCCATCGCCCTTATGCGTCATAACTTACGTAAAAATGCTTCGATTGCAGCAAAACTTTATCATGTTGTTCCGGATATATACTGAACCGGTTCTGTTGAATATCATTGACATGGGGTCTAAGGTCAGGGCACAGGAACGAGATTTATTCAACAGCCATTATCCTCATAACTTGACTAAAAATGCTTCTATTACAACAAAACTTTAGTATGTTGTTCCGGATGTATACTGAACATATTCTGTTTAATATCATCAAAATGGGGTCAAAGGTCAGGGCACAGGAGTGAAATGTGAAAGCTAAAATTGGTAAAGGTCAGGCACAGAACTGTGCTGTGAAAACTAAAACTGGGACTGGCGAAGTCGAGCCATTTTTTATCGCAATGACAAAGAAAAAGAAAAAAAAAGTTAAGTCGTGTTTCCCAATTTCCTGATCTGTTTAACTGTTTTGATGGCTTTATTACTTCCATGATATAGCTCAGGGCGTAATCATAGAGGCAAGGAGAGCCACTCAAAGTGTGATTACAATCTGTAGGTATTAAGATGGTAAAAACACTTCGGGGCTTGTTGACAAGAAAACGATTCGACCGCGAGCGATTGTGTGTGGAGTGGGGGGAAGGGGCGTGTCTACAGTGAGGTGGTGTGTGTTTGAGAGAGAGAGAGAGAGAAAGAGAGAGAGAGTGGGACTACATCGATTGTCTCTCCTATCCCTAGTCCCTATAGGGATTGACTTTTGTTGTGTTTCCGATTGCTATTTCGGAGAAAGGGACATTTTATTACATTCCTATGACATTTCACTCGAAAAATGTATCGGTAGCAAACTCCTGTCGATGTCTTCATGTACTCATAGTTGCAAATGTAACTTCTTTTACCATGGAATTTAAGAAATCAAAAGAACTGCGCGAAAAAATTGCCACAGGGGAATACATCCTAATAGATAATGTAAGCGGGAAAAGTGATATTTGGGCGCATTTTAAACTGCTTGGCAATACAAAAACCCTTCAGACGAAACTACCTCCATGAGTGCGACCATTTCTTAAGCTATGATTGTACAAAATCTGGAGCTGCTACAAGTTGCTCGTCCAAATTTCCTCTTTATATACTTCCTGCTGCAATCAGGTATATTAATGTACTTATGTTTCTTCGGAGTTCGTGTCAAAATTAAATCGTTTAATCTCATTAAAACTTTACGTTTATGAATTAACTAGTGTTTAGACTAGGGATTGGAATCATTTCAAAGAAGAGCCTTTTTCGTTTTACTTTTCTCTCATCGTGAACGCAAAGTAAACTGCAGGATTTTCTTTTTTTTTTTTCTGTAAGTGCGCTATAATTTGAAAATTTATTTTGAAAGCGCTTAGTCTTTTTCAGCACGTCTTTTGTAAAAAAAGATCGTGCTTATGTTATCGGTTTGTCCGTCCGTTTGTAGACACGATATCTCTGCAACTAATAGTCCGATTTAAAAAATTCTGTTTGCTTAGGGAGCTTGAAATGTGCATATGATGATCCTTTATTTAGTTTTTTTACGACGCACAATTTCGCCGCTAGAGGGCACAAATGTAGATGATATCGAATTCAAAAAACATTTTATTCCATATCTTTGCTTCTAAACAACCAATTGAAAAATCTTTTACCTTTCGATTCCATTCATGTCGAAGACTATTTTAGATATAGCCATCTACTCACGTCGACAAACATTTTCGGAATATTTTCTTCTTAAAATAATGCATGGTTTTTCCGCCAGGGGACGTAGATGTATATCTTATTTTTGTCAATATTTCTATTCCTAATGGTCAGATTTGGAAAATTTCTTCTTTGTTGGATAGAGCTTCCATTGCGACATGTTTTCCATATAATTTCAAAATTTTCAATTGATTTCCCGCTAGTGGGAGCATAGGTGAATTGCGCTTTCCCATGCATATCTGCTTCTAAAGCTCCGATTTGAAAAATTCTTCTTGCACCGGATACAGCTCCTGGTGGGAAATGTTTTGATTGTATATTTATAATTTTTTGTAAAATACAGTTTGGCCACCAGGGGGTGTAAGCATTAATTTTGGTTTCATAGGTATTTGCAGTAAAATCTGAACTTCTAAATGCTCGATTGAAAAATTCTTTCGTGAGCCATGAGCGGTATCCGTGCATAGACTTTCCGCTAGGGGGTGTAAAGGTAAATGCGTTTTCCTCCATATCTCTACTTCTAAAACTCCGATTTGAAGAATTATTTCTGCACCGGATACAGCTCCTGATAGGAAATGCTTTGAATATAATTTCTAATATTTGATGAAGAATGGTTTGGCCACCAGGGGGCGTAAGTGTTAATTTCTGCGTCTGATGTATTTGCATTAAAATCTGAGCCTCTGAAAACTCGACTGAAAAAATACTTCCGTGGACCAATACCGCTCACATCGAAAAACCTTTTGGCAATACTTTCTTCTTAAAAGAATGCACGCTTTCCCACCAGGGGGCGTAAAGTCATAATTTATTTTTGTCGATTTCTCTGCTTCTATGAGTCCGATTTGAAAAATTACTTCTTTGTTTGAGATCGTTTCCGTGGGGAAATGTTTCGCATATGATTTCAAACTTTTTTAGTGCGCACGTCTGCCACCAGAGGGCGAAAGTTCACGTTCCGTTTACAGAGATATATGCGGGACTAAAACCCCATTCAAAAACTTCTTTCTTCGGTCAGATACCACCAACTATGCAAACTGTGTGTGTGTGTACTTTCTTTCAAAAATAGTGCACCCTTTCGCCGCTAGGAGCGCAAATGCTTATTCTGTTTTCCTCAATATCACTGCTTTCACATGCACGATTTAAAAAATTCTTTCAACACCGGATGCCATTTCCCTTGTAGAACACTTTAGGCTAGTACATAAGGAATTTTGTAGTTCACAGTTCTGTCGATAGGTGGTGTTTCGGCAGTTTGCAGCGGTATCGCCGCTTCTAAAAATGCTATTGAGAAATTTCTTCTTTACTGTATGTCATTCGCTACAACAGCATTATCCTCTTTAAATAACGTAAAGATTTTCCGCTAGCTGCGTAAAGGTTGAAACCTTTTTTTTTTCGCAATATCTGCTCCCAGGAGAGGTATTTGAAAAGTTCTTTTCCCTTAACATAGCTTTTTCCAGGACGTATATTTTTCGCCTATTTTCAACCTTTCCAATTTGCAAGATTTTTTTCGCTAGCAGACGTAGACTTATGTTATGTTTCCTTCTATATTTCTCCTTTTAACTGTTAGATTTGAAAATCTCTTTGTCTCTGGTAGCTTCTTTGTAGTATGTGAAACTTTTTGTTCGCCATTTGTTAATTTTCGTAATATGCTTTTCAACCACTGGTGGAACTAAATAGATGCTTCTATTTCTGGATGTTTTATCGATTGTTGGAACCAGTTGGTTGTTTACCAAATCGGTTCCATTGACTTTGATTATCTTTGATATAAATTTAATTCGCGCCAGAACGGATTCAAAAGACGTGCTCATTACATCCGAAAATTCGGTGCCATTTTTCTTGTTCTTCTCTCTTTTAAGGTTATATTCTTCGACAATTTTCAAAATTCAGTTAATATTTTTTGGCTTGCATTTAACAAAATATTTTCAATAACATCTCATTTCATTACTTAATTTTCCCAATTTAATAAAATTCAATAGAAAGACAAAATAATGCAAAATTGGCACACATCACGGGCAGGGCTGGCCTAAATAATAGCTGCAATTGACGGGCCGGGCCTTAAAAGCACGGGCTTAAGCAGGCCCGCGTTCACCAAACTTCTCGTGAAGGACTCTGGTCCGATCTGTAAAAAAAAAAAAAAAAAAAAAAAAATATCGTGTGCAAGTTCCTCGAGGCGTCAGATCTCGCCAGCTGCCCCTGTCCTCCCAGACCACATGTTGAAGTCGTCTAAATTGATTGAAGAATTTTGACGTCTACGTGCTGTTTTCACGGAAATGCATACTCTTCGCTGTATTGATACTAAGGACGGCAAAAAAGAACCTCATGAGTCATGACTTGACGTACGCCCTGTGTATTTCTGAGAAAAAAGAATGTTCACACTGTCGGTTGCAACTCGATTCATCAAAGCGAAATCGGAGAGTGTACTTTTCCACACTTCTTTTTTAATTTAAATTTCAGGTCAGTGCTTTTGCAATTTAGCTTGAAACCCTCTTTTTACTGCGCAAGATTCGTAGTAACACTCGTGTTTGCTTTTTCACCAATTTCATATTTTCCCGAACCCGAATTACACATCGGTCGTGAACAAGTTGCCTTAATCAAGGATACGTCCTGGCCACATGTATATAACACGTTTCCTTTTGATGACAGACAGTTCAAAATTTTTGCCAGTGTCCGAAATCGTAAAAAAAAAAAAAAAAGGAAAAATGTCAGCACCATTTCGACTAAATTTTGAAATCTTGCAACTGAATTCGGAGCTAAGACCCGTTCGTAAATAATTGCATCCAATCATTGTAATTTGTTCATTTTCAGGAGGTCACACCTTTCATTTGAGTTTTCAGACCCAGCAATTTTCGCTTCCCTAGGGCATAATGTTATGAATGCTTCAGTTTTTTTTGTCAACAAAAAAAAAAAAAAATCCCCAAAACAAGGAAACCAGCTGCATGTTGTCGTTTCCTAAGATCCTGACGCGAAGAAAAATAGCGTTAGTGCAAGGTTTTTGATATTCTGTTTAGAAACGCCATGATATGAAATCATTACAACAGGCTAAGGAATCGTATCTCAGCTGTATTATCATTGCAGCCATATGCATGCAAGGTCTTAGTTCGAAGAACGAATAAACAAACCAAGGTCACAACAGAAATGTTTGTTTTGCTTTTCCTCTACAAGCAAGTAAAGATTTTTTTTTTAAACGTATCTTCCGCAACATGCATACACAAGTAAAATCCGTTACCACAGGGAGAAATGGAATTAGCATTTCAAATAGCAAATATTTGGGTTGCGTATAGCAAATGAACATTACGTGAATGTTCGCGATGTAAAGCAATACTCGCTTTTGGTGACTTTACAAGTATGCGTAACAAAATAAAGTTACGCTGTTAACTTTACGTCAGTTCATCTGCTTGTGAAACGCCATATGCCCTTTTCCAAAAATAAACATGGGCGAGATTATGTACGTACCTATTTCTGATGCGCCTTTTCTTGGTGATGTAAATACATTCTGTAGACTTGCTTTAATGCCAGACCTAATGGTATGAATTTGCGCAACGAAACGCATTGTGTTTCATCCTACCAAAGGTTGTTGCTCAGCGTCAACGCTTGTCCTTAGGTTAAAAATTTCCTGCCCCGGAATTTTCCATGTTAGGTCTCAAATACCCCCCCACCCCTCAAAAGAAAGAAAAAGGAAATGTTTTAAAATTAATTAGTTCCTACTCCGTTAACATTCATAATCTTGTTAGTTTGGGTAATTAAACGACTACCTAAGCAACTCAGTGGGCTATAAGCAGTCGCCCGTCCCAAATTTAGGGTCACTGGTTCCAGGGAAGGGAGAGAACCAGTGCTAAAAGACAAACACAACATCCATGCCTCACTAGAATTCGAACCCGGACCCATCCCGGACGAATGGTCAGAAGCCAGTGCTGTAATACAAACACAACATTTACGCCTCACCAGGATTAGAACCCGGACTTATCTCGGATGAATGGCCAGAACCCAGTGCTGTAATACAAACACAACTTTAACGCCTCACCAGGATTCGAGCCTGGACCCATCTCGGACGAATGGTCAGAAGCCAGTGCTGTAATACAAACACAACATTCACGCCTCACCAGGATTCGAGCCCGTACTCATCTCGGCCAGAAGCTAGTGCTTACACCACTGCGCGACCGGACGGCTCTCGTCATTCAATCCTTGCTATTTTACTCCGTCCATCCAGGATTTCTTTTGTCTTTTCCTACTTTTTGTTGCCTGAGAGGCCCATTTCAGAATAATTTTAGCCAATTATCTTTCAAGCAGACCATAGCACCCCCCCCCGAGTAATCTTACAATAATCTCGAAATGAGTTTTTCGGTTAAGTTAAAAAAAATGCTAAACTTTTGCTAAATTCGGAATGTTATTATTATTTATTTTAAATCAATAATTAATCATCAACAAGTAAAGAAAGGAAGAATAAAAGAGGAACTTACATCTGAGTATTCTGTGCTAAGGAAAGATGCGTAAGTAACCATCTCCTGCTTAAGGGCACCCCCTGAGTTTCTTCGGGTATTAATGCGGATCGTTTTTTTTTTTTCTTACATTTTATTCATAGGTTCTTTTCAACAGTTGGCAACACTATATGCGTCTGGTGGATGTGGACATCAATTGGACGCTCAGAGATTTTGGGTCTCATACGCTGAATCTGCCGCGTTACAGGGCTAGTTTTCTTCCACGGCGGGGCGTCTCTCTCTCTATATATATATATCTATCTATCTATCTCTGTCTTTTCTTATTACTTTTAATTGCCGTTAATTTAAGATGCTCTGCCTCCGAAGCCTGCCATTCCGAGGCGTTACCACCCCAATAAACAATATTATCCAGCCAACACCCAGAGAACACATAGGATCCTCTATTCATTCAGTCCCTTATTTTAATTGCGGGGGACATAAAACAAAAAGTCCGGCATGCATATACTGTCTGCATACGGAATATGTTACTCGTCCTAACAAAGGACAGAAATAGAAATCCTTCTAAACAGAAGAAAGGAGAGCCGACTACAGCGCTGCTGAATATTCCTAACCGAAACAAAGCAATTAGGGACCATCTCCACTTTCTAAAAACCCATCGAAGATGGGGAAAAGTCAAACATCTAAATAATATTAATGCTGAGCTAAAATTAACCTCAAAACTGAAGATCTCGGAGTTACTTCGGTTGTAAGTGAAATTAAATTAATTAATTCAATTATATTAAATCTAAAACGCAATTAAATTAAAAGTGATATCTATCAATTTCAAACCATGAAATACGGGATTACACCAGTATACAATACAAATTTGAAGTTGTGATTCCGTCTATTGATGTAAATTATGACAAGAGTGGTAAGTCAAATAATATTCGAAAACTTGAAAATTTCATCGTGCTGGAGTGGGAATCAAATCCGCATCTCCCGGTTTGCGTCCGAGTATGCTAACCACTACACCACCCAGAACGACCAAGTCTTAAATTTCCGAGTAATTTAAAATTAACGCATCACAGGAATCTTCAGTCGCAGCAACGACATTTTTTTTATTGGAGGTTTAACGACCACCGTGAGCAACTCAATGGGCTATAAGCAATCGCCCGTCCCTAATTTAGGGTCACTGGTTCCAGGGAAGGGAGAGAGCCAGTGCCGTAAGACAAACACAACATCCACGCCTCACCGGGATTCGAACCCGGACCCCGTTCGGACGAATGATCAGAGGCCATCGCTTAGACCACTGCATATGAATGGCGCAACGACATTCATATTTAGCGAAGGTGCATGAATATAATTCATTGTCTTCCGTGATTGCCCGGAGAAGCAGATAAACCATGAAATACGGGATTACACCAACATACAATACAAGTTTGAAGTTGTGATTCCGTGTATTGGTGTAAATTATGACATGCGTGGGAAGTCAAATAATACCCGAAAATATGAAAATTTCAAGTTTTCGGATATTATTTTACTTACTACTCTTGTCATAATTTACATCAATAGACAGAACCACAACTTCAAATTTGCATCAATTTTAAAATTCTGCAGTTTTATTCATTTTTTCATTACGAAAGGAGGGGAATGGATTGAGTACAAGGTAATAAAGAAATTAAGCAATGTTCAGACCCCCTCCCCATGTTCTTAGTCTAGCGACGCCCGTCCGTCCATTCAGTATTTTCTTTTCTTTTTTTTTTTTTTGTCTTCTCTTTCTCTACTTTTCTCAGAGGCCTATTCCAGAATGATTTCAGGTACTAATCCTTCAAGTCGCTTTATTCCGTTCACTCTGTCCATATAATATTTCTTTTGTCTTCCTTTGTCCCTGCTTTCCCCAGAGTCCCATTCGAGAATAATATAATAGACAATCATCTTTCAAGCCTCGTTATTCTGTCCACTCCATCCATTCAGTATTTACACTCATCGTCAAAAAAATAGTTGTACCCAGAAGGATGTGTCGGACTGCAATACTATTCGGGAGGAAGGTAAAGGTTACCAGGAATAATAAATGATTAAACATTGAGACTGATATGGACAATATTTATTCAGCTATACACGCCAATAAGTAGTGTCTCTCAGTATGGCTTCGGGCAGCCATGTTTGTTCACACAGCATCTCGGCATGGAGTTGTACAGGTTCCTAATGGTGACCTGCGATAAGCCATCCCATGCAGCTTGAATCTTCTCACGCAGTTCCTGCAGATTGTGCGGTAGGGGTGGGGTGTGGATAGCGCGTCCAGTAGCATCCCACAAATTTTCAATCGGTGATGGGTCGGGCGATGCGGCTGGCTATGGCAGAGTGTCAGTGACTTGAAGGCAAGCTCTCGAGACAGCAGCAGTATGCGGACGAGCGTTGTCCTGTTGGAAAGTTGCACCAGAGTGAGCGTTCAGAAAAGGTAGGGCCACTGGTTGCAGTATCTCATTAACGTAACGTTGGGCTGTCAAAGTGCCTGTAATGAACACCGAAGGTGATCTGGCATCGTACTCAATTGCACCTCACACCATGACACCAGGCCTTCTGGACGTGTGACGCTCGACAACAAACCGTTCGTCTTGGCGCTGACCACGGTGCCCTCCACACGTGAATTCGTTGATCGTCCCCTCCAAGAAAAAAGTGGGACTCGTCACTGAAGATCACCCGCTGCCATTCTGAATGGCTCTATGACAGTGTGGCACGACCCCATTGCAGTCTTTGGTGACGATGCAGTGGTTTTAAGGGCAGTCGTCGTAACGGTCTGTGTGCATGTAGTCCTACATCGTGCAGCCGTCTGCCAATGGTGCTGGCACTAATCAGACGATGCATGGAGATCACTTATGCTCGCTGAATATTCGCAATCGCTGCTGTTGGGTCACTCCGCGCATGTAGAACATACCGTCGGTTTTCCCTGTCCGTGGTTCGTCAAGGTCTCCTAGAACCTTTCTGTCGCTGCTGCGTGCCTTGTTCTATCCACTGCCGCCAACAGCGTTCTATGGTGATATCCGCATGACCGGTATGGCGCGCAATACGGCGATAAGACCTTCCTCTTCACGGAGCCCGACGATGCGGCCCCTATCAAATTCCTCCAACTGCTCGAATTTCTTTCGAAGTTTCCTCCGAGACATACTTCACTTGTAAAGGATGCAACCAACACAGCAGCATGAGTCAGAATGGCAAGCACGTGCAAGGAGACGACCTTATACAGACAGTCAGGCACAGCGCTACGACCTCTCCTTGCTGGCGTCACATGAGCGACCGAGCGTGATACTTGAATCATTTGCATGTCTCACGATGTCAAACCTACCCACCAAGTGTCATTCCTGTCGGTTGTTTCCTTCTGGGTGTAACTGCTTTTTTGACGATGAGTGAATTTTGTCTTCCTCTTTCTTTACTTCCCTCGCGGTTCCATTTAGGATAATTTTGAGCAGCTTTCACGTGCTGAACATGCTCATGCCATTGGAGCCAATTCTTTCCGATAATTTCAGTTAAATTTTTATTGACTCCCGTTGCACTCTGATATTTTCATTTTTCTCATTTTTCCTAACCTTGATTTACTTTCTGCTCTTCTCCAAAACATCTCCAGCCAGAAACGAGCTTGACGATTTTTTTACTGTTTCAGATGATCTTCAGTTTTTCAGTGATTTTTTTTCCAAGTCCGTTGCCTGACAGGGGAAAGAACTTACATAGTCCGTTTTAATTACGTCTCTGTCAGACTGAAATGCCCTATTTAGTGCATTTAACGTGATCGCCTATCGAGCGAATTGCTTTCGAAAATTTTACACATGTTTCGTTGGTCACAAATATAAACCTAATGCACCTACATTGCGCTAAATTTTCATAATAATATACTAGCAGGGGTACCCGGTATTTCCCGGGTAAATATTACTATTCGTGGAATCACCAAGTTCAGCGGGTGAAAGTTAATGAATCAAAAATATATTCCTGTAATTTTCCCGTAAATTAATTTTAATTCATTTAGGTTATTGCTTTTTGGTGTAAACAATACAAGGTTTGTCCGGGAAGTAATGAGGCCACTTTTCCTGGACCAATCAGAAGGGCCACTCGTCACGCCCGTAGTCTCCGGGGTTGACGAGTGGCGGGGTATGTCAGGTAAATGATCGATGTCTTGTCAGTTGGCTCTGAGCTTTTACAGAGTGAGGATCGCTTGCGAAGTCGACAACTGTGTGAGCGTCGCGTAATGGCCAAAATGCAGAAGAATGTCGAACAGCGATACGCGGTACAGTTTTGTGTTAAACTTAAAAAATCCGCGACCGAGACACTTGCTATGATACAGAAAGCCTACGGGAAGGATGCTTAATCGAAAGCACAAGTGTTTCGGTGGCACAAAACTTTCACAGAGGGAAGAGAGAGCGTCGAGGATGAGCCACGTCCAGGTTGCCCTTCAACGTCTCACACTTCGGACAATGTGGAAAAGGTGAAAGCGGTTTTGGACTCTGACCGACGTCTGAGTGTTAGATTGGTAGCAGAGCACGTGGGACCAGCGAAATCCATTGTGCATGAAATCACCACGCAAGAATTGCAGATGCGGAAAGCTTGCGCCAAATTGGTTCCTAAGGTTTCGAACGATGAACAGACGAACAACCGTGTATCGATTTCTCGGGAGCTTGTGGTCCGTGTGAGGAGTGAATCTGGTTTTTGGAGAAAGTGATAACAGGTGATGAAATGTGGGTCTTTGAGTACGATCCGGAGACGAAAAGACAGAGCTCAGTGTAGCATACTCCCGAGTCTCCTCGACCAAAGAAGGATCGAATGCGCAAATCGAAGATGAAATCGATGCTCATTGTCTTCTTTGACTGTATAAGTGTTGTCCAGAAGGGAGTTCCTACCACCCGGACAAAGGGTGGACTGTGCATTTTACGTGGAAGTGCTTCAACGACTGAAGAACAGAGTTGCGCAAGTCCGCCCGGAGATCACCAACGCTTGGGTTCTTCACCACAATAATGCGCCGAGCCATGCGTCACTGAGAGTGAGTGAGTTTCTTGCGAAACACAATGTGGCAACGCTGCCCCAACCTCCCTACATCCCGGACTTGGCCCCAGCTGATTTTTTATTGGTTCCTCGGCTCAAATCCAGCCTGAAAGGACATCATTTTGGGACTGTTACATACGTGCAAACTGCTGTGACGAGTGCTTTGAAAGAGATCCCTGTTCCCGACTTCCAGGCAAGCTACGCGGTGTGGGAGAACCGCTGGCAGCGGTGAATTGATGTTCAGGGATGTTATTTTGAGGAATTTTAATGTTATGTAAGTATAACTTCATTTAAACGTCTGTTATTGAATGAGTCTCATTACTTTCCGGACAGACAATGTATTTTCGGTTTTTCCATTGGAAGCAAAACTGTAGAGATTTTTAGGATTGCCAACCCTTGAGCAGGCGACGTAGAGTTGTCCGTGTGAAAAGCAGGCTTCCTCCAAATTAATGACAGCCACTGCCAATAACTGGCTGATGCAGTAATATTTATGGGAAAAAAAACGAACCAGGATGGCTGCAAATGTAGAAAATGAAAAAAATTGATTTAGTCTTTTACGAAACAAAAAAGAAGGGAAGAGGAATGGAAATACTTACCTTCGAGGAGACATCTATAGAACTACCGTACATGTAGTGTGCGCTTCTGAGAATCCCGCGACACTGAAACGCGATTTACCTATGTCATGTCGCGCGCATTCGACTTCACATTGACATTGATCATCCTTTTGTTTACCTTTTTGAATTTTGAATATTTGGAACTCTCTATTTACGTTACATTGTATTTCTGCTTGATGAAGCCACCCGTTGGTGGTGACAGCTAAAGTTCATTCATTTGTGTTTTTAATACACCATTAAATGGATGTTTTTGCACTTTATTGTTATCTACGGTCTCTAACTCAGACCATAGATCGGGTATTGGAGTGCTGAATTGTGTTGCAGTTCTTAAAAGTAAAAAATGAAACTTTCTAAGAAAATTTTGTATGGGGGCCTCTTGACCCCGGCCTCCGACCACATCCGAAAACTGTCTACGGTCTGAGTTAGAGTACCATGAGATAGTATGCCAAATTTGGTGGTTCTAAATCGAAAACCGCAGATTTTACGGAAATTTTGTGTAGGGGTCCTTTGAACCCAGGCCCCGACTCCTTCCAAAAACCGTCTACGGTTTAACTTAGAAGTACCATGAGATAGTATACCGAATTCTAAATTGAAAACTGTAGATTTATGTCGGACATATTAAATGTACAAATAAGTTTCAAAGCGTTTTTTGTGTGTCGTATATCCCTAATTTGCATATCCGACATTCCCCCGCGTTGTTGTCATGTGACCGTAACTGGTCCAGAGTATAAAATGTGGCACAGAAGTTTGCCCAATAGTCAAACACACTTGCACATCGGTAGCGGAAAGATGAAAAGCGATACTGCATTTATTCGACACTGCATTCGTTACGAATTTCATCAAGGAAAAAGTGCTGCAAAAGCATGTGCATCGATTTCTTCTGTTTTGGGGGAGAATATTGTATCGAAAAGCACATGTGAGTTTTGGTTTACAGTGTTAGACGGTTTAAAGCAGGTGATTTTGATGTTTGCGATCGAGAATGTAGTGGCGCCACGCAGAAGGTTGCACATGAGGAACTGTAAGCATTGCTGGATGAAGATTCGTCTCAAACGCAAAAAGGACTAACTGAAAATCTGGGGGTAACTCAACAAACCATTTCCAATCGTTTACGCGCAATGGAAAAGATTCAGAAGGAAAGAAAATGGGTGCCACATGACCTGAGCCAGAGGAACAAGGATGAGCGTGTCATGGAGTGTTTGAATCTGTTGAATAAACAACACAGAAAGTCTTTCCTGTAGAAAGTCGTTACAAGTGATGAAAAGTGGATATGGTATGACAATTCCAAACGCAAAAAACACTAGGTAGATCCCGGTGAAGCAATGACTTCGCCACCGAAACGCAATATTCACCCCAAGAAAGTTCTGTTGTGCATCTGGTTGGATATGAAGGGTGTGCTCTATTATGAACTATTGGAACAGGGCCAAACTGTTACCGCTGATCGCTACAAGCAACAATTGCTGCGATTGAACCAGGAAATCTGTCGGAAACGTCCATTCACAGGCAAAGGATTGCGTCCCGTGAAATTACTGCATGACAACGCTAGGCCGCATGTCGCGAAATCGGTCAAGGAAACGTTATTGACGCTCGGCTGGGAAGTTTTTGAGCACCCGGAGTAAAGTTCCGACATAGCCCCTTCGGACTATCATTTGTTCCGATTGATGCAACATGATTTGTCTGCTGTACGGTTCCCGACATGTGACGAAATGCAAAAATGGGTTGATGACTTCATCGCGTCACACGACGAAGCATTCTTCATGGCTGGAATCCGTCAGCTGCCCGACCGTTGGCGGAAGGTGATTGATAATGACGGCGCATATTTTGATTCGTAAAGATATTGTTGTTTTTTCTTAAATTACATGTTACGTTGTCTTAAAACGCTTTAAACCTTCTTTGTGCGCCTAATACAAACAAACATTCAATTTTATAAATATAGATGTGCAAAATACGGTAAAAACAAGCGCACACATTGTATTAAATTATTTTATTAATATCATACCAGAATTTATTAACAAAACGTGAGTGTAACGTAAATGCATTTATTCCACTCCATGAGTTTAGCGTATTTATTTTTGCAAACGCAGTTTCATTGTCCATATGCTATATTAGTTTCGATTAAATAATTTTCAACGCGCATTTTTCTGAAACACGTAGTATACGTATTTAATTACGTATGTGTATTTGTGTGCGAGCATCGCGATTATTTCTTTTAATCATTTTTACACTTATTTGTGCATAAACTGCAGGCTTAATGTAACTGCAATATTTTCAGAAGTTTGTTGCACAAAAAGAAAGCCTTCGCGAATGTATGTTGGTTTATCTTCTCTTTATTAATTTTATTAAATACACACGTTATGTGCCAAACATAATTTTAAAGCAGTTTTTTGTTATTAATTTACACACATATTTGTGCACAAAATGCAACATAATAAATACATCGTGCGCATTTTTTTATTAATTCTGTACAAGTAATTGTCAACAAATTTATATAGCTTAACGTACATACACTATATTGACAAAAGTCACTGGACACCTAGAAGAGAAACACAACATAGCATTTATTGACATACATTAGTACGGTGTCGATCCACCTTTGGTCTTAAGGCATGCACTGACCCTTCGAGACATGCTTTCCACAAGGTTTTGGAACACAGCGATAGGTATGCGCTTCCGTTCAGTACATAATGTTACCGATAACTGTTGCTTAGCAGTAGGCCTTGTTTCCAAACTTCTTATGCGGCGCTCTAATTCATCGCATAGGTGCTCTATGGGATTAAGATCAGGGCTCTGTGCTGGCCAGTCCACACACGATACGAAATTATCGTCAAACCACGCCGTAACAGTCCTTGCTTTAAGGCTCGGTGCATTATCCTTCTGGTACCAACAAGGCTCGGTTCCATAGTATTACCACAGAGTTGGTAGGGCATAATTGTCCAGAATATCGAGGTAGACGTGCTGGTTAACAGGTTTGTCTACGATAACCAATGGGCCGGGACCATACCACGAAAAACACTCCCACACGAGTACACTGCCAGCTCCAAACTTGAACATAGGAACAGTACACTGTTGTAAATAGCGTTCCCCGGCTGCCGCCATACCCACACACGGCCATCAGACTGATGGATCGTGTATCTGCCTTCATCAGTCCATATGACCCGTTTCCATTGATCTACGGTCCACGATAAATGTTCTTTACACCATGCTAAACGACGAGTAGCATTTCGAGTGGAGATGAAAGGCTTATGAGCAGCCGCACGACTACGGTAACCCATGGAATGAAGTTCCCTGCGAATGGTACGTGCACATACCGAGGTTCCAGCATTTTTACTGACCTGTACACTGAGGTCTTGTGCAGTACTTCGTCGATTAGCTGTAACGACTCTCCTGAGGCTTCGATGTCCTCTATCACTGATTTTCTTTGGTCTGCCAGTACGTTTTGCTGCTTCAGGCACGCACGCCATGTGTCTTCCACTTATTCAGTACATTCAAAACAGTTGACTTGGGTATGTTTAAACGCCTCTCGGTTTCTCTTATGGACAACCCACTAATATAACACCCAACAATCTTTCCTTTTTCGAAGTTAGTTCTCTCCCGTCGAGACATTTTCACTCAACCTCACAGTGCGATATGATCGCGGTCAGCTGCAGGCTTGTTTTTATACCGTTTGCAGCTGTACCACGCATCTTAACAACGCAGAGGATCCGTTTATTTGCTTTTAAAGGGGTGTCTGGTTTTATTATGTTTTATAATTTTTTTGCTCGTATTTGTGAGCAAAATATAACTTCAAAGACTGGTTTTATACTTCTTAGAATTTTTTAGAATTTTCTTTAACTGTATCAAAAGAATATTTCCTATCCGAAATATTCAAATAAATGAAAAAATGAGAATAGATCATTGTCTACTTCAGTTATTTTTCACAACTACCACTGTATAAGTGAGGAGAAAAGAAACCAAAGCCACCCAAGAATCGTGCACACAGATTAATTTCCAAAACTTGCTACTACATGCAAAAACAATAAAAACTTGCACAGGTAGAATAAAAATAAAAACTGGCCACCTTACATTTGCTCTACCTAAAAAAAAAAAAAAAAAATGAACCCAGTTACTATAGCAATTGCAATGATAATTAGTATCTAGAACACTCTGCCCCTAGAATTTCTTCCAATTTCAAACTGAACCATAAAAAGTTTATGGAATAAAATTGTATTTAACAACAATACAGGACAGAGGAAACATCGCTAAAGAAAAAATAAATTAAGATTACGTGAGAAATCTTCGCTCAGTCCTACTTCCGTTTTCGGAAAATTTTTCCCATTTCCGATCTTAACTGCAAACATTTGAGTAACTAAATAATATTTAAACAGTGCAGAAAGACACCGCGAAAAAAAAAAAGAAGAAGAAAGTGATTACGGGAGAAATCTTTACTATATTTAGCATCCGTTGTCGAAATATTTTGCTTCCATTTTACGATTCCGGGAGAAATGTTCGTTCCGTTAAACTTTCGTTGTCGGAAAATTTTCTTGCATTTTCAAGCTCAAACAGAAACACTTATGCGGTAAAATAGTATTCATCAACTATATCGGACAGAAGGTGCATCGTGAAAAAACATTGCTATTACGGGAGAAATCTTCGCTCCGTCCTACTTCCGTTTTCGGAAATTTTTTCCCATTTCCGATCTTAACTGCAAACATTTGTGTAACTAAATAATATTTAAACAGTGCAGAAAAGACACCGCGGAAAAAAAAAAAAAAAGAAAAAGAAGAAAAAAGTTATCACGGGAGAAATCTTTACTGTATTTAGCATCCGTTGTCGAAATATTTTGCTTCCATTTTACGATTCCGGGAAAAATGTTCGTTCCGTCCAACTTTCGTTGTCGGAAAATTTTCTTGCATTTTCAAGCTGAAACACAAACATTTATGCGGTAAAATAGTATTTATCAACTATACCGGACAGAAGGAGCATCGTGAAAAAAAAATGCGATTACGGGAGAAATCTTCACTCCATCTAACTTCCGTTTACGGAAAGTTTTGAAAGACGGAATTCCGTTCGAAGTCGGAAAACCTGCATCTATGATCGGGAGTTTGTAAGAGAGGATTTAATAGGGTTCTTGGGATATCGTTTTTGTCTGCAGAACCAAAATAAAATCTGCGACGTACGTCGCCCGTCGCCGCGATTCTGCTACGGGGGTTGCAATAGTAAGACCCGGCAAAGAAGTGTTTTGCTCTTTCAAGGATAAAGTGTTATCATCAGTTGGTGAAGAAAGTGTAGCCTCAATTTCGCCATCATCGCACGAGGAAGCAAATGCACGGCTTTTTTTGTATGCATTGGATGCTGCTATCCCGTGTAATGTCAATAGCTTTATTTGCATTTTCACGCAATGCAGAAGCCGAAGAACTGTGGATTGAGTATGGAACTCGGAAGAACTTACAATATTTGTCCATTCATGAATTATATTCTAAGCTTCTCAGTGGTGTATTCGAGCTGATTCCATTCTTCCATTTATTCACTGGGTGTGACACGGTGTCGTCATTTTCTGGTATTGGGGAAAAAATTGCCTGGAAAACAAGAATGTCATTTTGTAATGTTGATTTGGTTTTCTAAGAATTTTCTAATATGTCAACAGCAGCAGCTATACCTGACAGCGTGGCTTTTTCTGTACTTGAACGTTTTGTGGTATTAATGTACCATGCTACAAGTACTACAGAACATGTAAATAAAGCACGCAGGATACTGTTTACTCCGATGAGTAGAAACGTTGAACACGTCCCACCAACGGCGGAAGCCCTATTACAACACTTAAAACACACCGCAAAACCTATTCTGAAATTATAGTTATATTTTAGAAACTATTTTAAGCAATGGTATATTTAATTTTGGGTAAATGTATCATTTGGGAAGTGGGTGGGAAAAGAAATTACAAGAAATATGGAAAATATCTCATATTTTAGGAATAAAATGAAAACTATTGTATTTACAGTAAAATGTGTTAAAGCTTTTCTTTCAGATAAAACATTGTGCTTTAAGGTGAGACTTCTTTTTATTAAAATCCGTTCAGTAGGTTCTGAGATATGCGACTTTAAAGAATCTGCCGGCCCGCCATTTTGATGACGTCACTGCGCGTGACGTAATTATTTCTAAGGTTGTCTCCCGGCTGTTTTACAGTCTTTGATATGTATTCAGCCAACCCCCAAAGTTTGGCGCTGGTATCCGGAAGTGAAATGTTTTTATGCTTGTTCCACGCACTATCAAGAAGTTTGTCTCGTTAGGAATCACTGAAAATTCCCCAGGGCACAAGGAAAGATTAGCACAGTAAATGATATCAGGGTTCATAACACTTTCGAGGCTGCGTTTTTCGAAGATTGCTTTTAATTATTCTTTTGGAAGTAATCACGGAAAGGGAATTCACGAAGTTGCGATAGTGAGGTGTATTTCCAGAATTTTCTATCCTTATCACAAACACATGTATTTTCCAATGGGACTGGTAACAACCTACAAGGATTATTTTTTGTCGTTTTTTTATTTTGTTTTTCATCGCAAAACAGATCACGTCCTTGAAAAAAGGAGAAAAGAACGGAGTAGTAAACAAAACAGTGCGCGAAAAACTCAATGAAACAGGCAGGGAGTATTTAGAGGGGGGGGAGACTTGGCCTTCCTCCCGTAAGGGTTTCATTTTTTGTTAAAATGATCTACTTATATTAGAAAAAATGTTTTAATTTAATAAATATGCATCAACTTACATTACAAAATAACATTTAAATGTTTTCATTAATTTTTATTTTGTCTTGATTGATTTAAAAAACTTCCAATTTCCTGTTCCCCCTCCCCGAAAAAAAATCTATAAATGCCCCTGATAAACAAGGTAGCATACTTCAAGTTACCTCGAATTTTTATCTGCAGAAACGAGAAATCGAAGTTCCAGGGATGAATTTTTAAGTGATAAAGAAATAGTGAAATCTATTTGTGGGAACGATATGCAAACATTTATATTTTGTAAAAGTATCACGTAGACTCTTTTAGTTACAATTCATTTATTCAGGCCCCTAGCTTTTCTTTTCTTTGTCTTTATCATGCGCAAGTGTGATCGCGTTTTATCTATTCATTTAGGTCAATGATTCCTTTCTCAAATACTTAAAAAACCTACGCAATGTTTGAGGTCATTTCGGTTGACATGTAATTAAACAGAAGCTCCTGTCTTTATTTGCAACTGTTTAGTCTGATCGTTTCGATACAAACCACATAATTGCAGGATGGTATGTAGACATACTGCACTTAGGCAAGGCCGTTTTGTCTGCACAGAGAAAATATCATTAAAAGACGAATATGAGATCTAACGAGGAAATGCGCGTGTTCTTGGGAAAGCTTAGCGCAGTCTTTTCAGCGAAACGCGTGGCACATTGCAAGTGCACTAAATGGGTCAGATTAGTTACCTTTTTAATGATGAAAGGTTATCGGATTTCCTTAGTTGTTATTACCCTAAGCAAAAGGCAAAAATGTTTCTATAAAGCTGAAGAAATAGTTATAATCAAAAGAACATTTTATTAGCTGGCGAAATAATGTTTTAGTGGTAAATTAACATTTCTTGAAATATTTCATACAGACTTCAGAAGTCATTTTCAAAAATTCTTGGAATTGTAGTTTCTTAAATCGAAACTGGGTTTCCGTTTTTTAGCAGATCTTCAATATGAGTGATAGTGTCAAAAGGCATTTTTTTTTACGTAAGACTACGCCTAACTCCGCGGATAGTATGGGGCGACTTACGGCCGTCCGCCTGTGACAAAAATAGGTCCCAATTGACATCATTATATCGTAAAAAATACGTGCCACATACTAGTCGTGTTAGCATATTCGTAAACAGTATAGAGTCCAATTCGTGTACTGCGCAATACATCGTGCGAGTGACGCTCCCTTCGCTCCTTGTGCGCGAAGGAGATGATGCGAAATTCCTGGGTGTGCCGCGGCGTTTCACTCAGTCTATCTCGGCATCCATGAGCGCAACACAACTGTGCGTGGTATCGTTTTAACGTTCTCGACAAGATCTATTCAAATATACGAAGAACATTTCGCAGTGGTTTGAACAGAACATTTAAAAAATTGTTTTCACGTGAACCGGTGAACGCTTTCGACAATATCGCGGTTTATCTGGACAACCATGAGTGCAAAACGACTGTGCGTGGCATTGTTTTAAAGCCCTCGACGAGATCTATTCAAATATATAAAGAACGTAACGCAATGGTTTAAACTAAAAATTAAAAAAATTGTTTTGCCCACGGTTGTCCAGATAAGAACGGGTTAACACTTCCGACCCTGCCGCGGAATTCGCAGAATGAATGCAAGCCAAAGTAGAGAAAATAAAAACGAGAGGCAAGAGCAAATGATGAGGAATATAAGAAGCCCAAGAAGACAGAGCACTACGTCGGGTAATTCGTGCATCAGCCACCCCGGTGGCGCAGTGGTCTAAGCAATGGCTTCTGATCATTCGTCCGAAAGAGGTCCGGGTTCGAATCCCGGTGAGGCATGGATGTTGTGTTTGTCTTACGGCACTAGCTCTCTCCCTTCCCTGGAACAAGTGGTCCTAAATTAGGGACGGGCGACTGACTGCTGATAGCCCATTGAGTTGCTCACGGTGGTCGTTAAACCTCTAATAAAAAAAAAGAAAATTCGTGTAACGATCTGCTTTGTGCTCAAAATGTATCCAGCGTTATTTGCAAAAATTATGTAAGCTACTTTTCATATCATAGATCTGTCTTGGCTATAACAAGCGCTTTGATAGCAAACTCGACTAGCTCTATTTCAACTCTCCGATCTGCAATACGTTTGAAACTAACGGCTCAATCAGAAGTGACCCTTTCTGTATTTTTTTGGGGGAAAAAAACAACAGCAACGAATTACACGAAGTCATTAGAAAAATTTCCAAATATTGCAAATATTATGCAAGACCGACAATGTTGTGTCTTTTCTAAGCACACATACACAGTCGAGTCACATTGTTGTTACCACCTCCTACTTTTGACATCTACAGCACGTTGCCAATGAAAGAAGGCACGTGTCGTGAGCTGGCTTGGAGGGTATATAAAGTGTGCTGTAGGTATTCTGAAAACACATCACTCGTTGCTGTCATGGATAAAAGGAGCGATTTATCAGATTTGCAAAAAAAGGGATGATTATCGGCTTTCGGGCCAAGGGTGGCAGTATTTCTAAAACAGAGCAGTTTGTGAACTGTTCGTGTGCTGCTGTGGTTAAAGTGTATCGTGATTGGAGAAATGGCACCGTTGCGAGTAAGCGACGTGGAAACTGAGTAGCACCATGTGCCATTGATGCGACAAGTGAACGTCGGCTGCGAAGGTGCGTGAGGGTCGATCGACATGCTACAATGGAGCAACTCACTGGCCGAATAAACCAGGGGGTTACCGGAAGTGTGTCTAAAACGACAGTTCAGCGAACCCCGCTGCGTATGGGGCTTCGATGCAGACGGATGGTCACTGCACCTATGCTAACGAAGGTGCATCGGCAGAAAAGGGTTATATTTGCTCGGCAGTATCGGAATTGGACCTCCTCTGATTGGCAAATAATTACCTTCTCGGATGAGTCACGTTTTCTGCTTCATCGAACGGATAGACGTTGGCGTATAAGGCGAGAAACATCAGAGAACAAACACTCTTCAACCATTTCTGGAAGAACACAAGCTGGTGGGGGAAGGGCTATGGTCTGGGGAATGTTTTTGTGGCATTTCCTGGGTCCACTCATACCTGTGGGAAGCACTATGAACCGAATTCGTTATGAATCCATCCTCGCAGATCACGTACATCCATACATGCTGATTGTATTCCCTGGGACGGATGGGATCTTCCAGCACGACAATGCGACGTGTCACACAGCTTGAAATGTCCCAGAGTGGTTGGAAGAGAACGATGAAGACTTCAAAGTACTTCCCTGGCCATCTAATTCCCCACACTTAAACCCAATTGAGCATCTGTGGGACCACTTCAATCGTGTTGTTCGCTCTATGGATTCTCCATCACGCACCCTCCAGCAACTGTCAGATGCACCGCAGTCAGCATGGCTTCACATACTTGCGAACACCTTCCAGCACGTTATTGAGTCACTCCCATCCCGTCTAGCTGCTGTCCGCGCTGCACATGTCGGTTATTCTGGATATTAGCTGGTGGTCACAATAATGTGACGACCGTGTATTATTAATGTTATTACTATTATTATTATTATTATTGTTTGGAGCTGCAACATCCATCGTGAGCAACTCAATATGCTGTAAGCAGTTTCCCGAATTTAATTTAGGTCACTGATTCCAGAGAAGGGAGAGAGCCAGTGCCGTAGATAAACATAGCATCCATGCCGCATCGGGATTCCAACCCGGACGAATGGTTAGAAGCCAGACCTTTGCTGTACCGGTGCGGCCCACATATATTAAAAATTGTCGCGTTCCACAACAAAATCCTAAGCTATAAAGAACTAGGGAATTTTTGATTAAGCTTATATTTATGCGATTTATTTCATCTTTTTAGCGTTCATTAGTACTTTCTGAAATGAGTCTAGCAATGTAATACAGTCGAACCCCTATATAACGCAGTTGAAGGGAGATTCAAAAGCATTCGATATATACGAACTTTGTTATAACCGGACAGATAGGAAACAAGAAAGATGGCACCGAATTTTCAGTTGTAATGAGCATGTCTTTTGAATCCGTTCTGACGCGAATTAAATTTATCCAAGCTTTCAAAGTTAATGGAACCAGTTAGGAAAACAATCAACCGGTTTTAACAATCTATAAAACATCCAGAAATAGAAACATCTGCTTAATTTCATCAGCGGCTAAAAGCATGTGAAGAAAATTTTAGTTTCCAGTGAGACATGTTTTTCTAATAATTTCAAACTTTTCAAGTAATTCATTGACTTTCCGCTAGGGGGAGTAAAGGTAAATTGCACTTTCCCCGATATCTCTGCTTCTAAATCTCCGATTTGAAAAATTCATCCTCCACCGGGTACAGCTCCCGGTGGGAAATGTTTTGATTGTAATTTCTAATATTTAAAAAAATATGGTTTAGCCACCAGGGGGCGTAAGCGTTAATTT
The DNA here is from genome assembly GCA_039090855.1 of Macrothele yani. Classification (NCBI taxonomy): domain Eukaryota; kingdom Metazoa; phylum Arthropoda; class Arachnida; order Araneae; family Macrothelidae; genus Macrothele; species Macrothele yani. Next base: position 138,929,261 of record CM077002.1, read on the forward strand.
TTGCTTAGTAGGTATTTCCATCAACATCTGAGCTTCTAAAATCTCGATTAAGAATATTTTCTTCTTAAAATAATGCATGGTTTCTCCGCCAGGGGGAGTAGATGTATATCGTATTTCTGGCAATATCTGTGCTCCTAAGAGTCAGATTTGAAAAATTCGTTCTTTGTTAGATACCGGTTCCAGTGTAAAATGCTCTCATATAATTTCAAATTTTTGAAGTAATACATAGAGTTTCCGCTAGGGGGTGTTAAACCGGTTCCAGTGTAAAATGCTCTCATATAATTTCAAATTTTTGAAGTAATACATAGAGTTTCCGCTAGGGGGTGTTAAAGTAAATTGCGTTGACCCCGATATCTCTGCTTCTAAAATTCCGATTAGAAAACTTCTTTATGCACCGAATACAGCTGCTGACAGGAAATGCTTTGTCTATAATTTCTAATATTTGATAAATAATGGTTTAGCCACTAGGGGGCGTAAGCGTCAATTTCTGCGTCTGATGTATTTGTAGCAAAATCTGAGCTCCTGAAAACTCGATTGAAAAAATTCTTTCGTTAACCGATACCGCTCACATCGAAAGACCGTTTGAGAATACTTTCTTCTTAAAATAATGCATGGTTTTTCCGCCGGGGTGCGTAAAAGCATATCTTATTTTTGTCGATATCTCTGCTTCTAAGAGTCCGATTTGAAAAATTCTTTCTTTGTTGGAGAGCGTTTCCGTGGGGAAATGTCTCCAATATAATTTCAAATTTTTCGTAGCTCACAAGTCTGTCACCCGAGGGCGTAAGTTCACGTTTCCGTTTACAGCAATATCTGCGGGACTAAAAACCCGATTGAAAAACTTTTCTTCAGTCAGATACTATTAACTATGTAAACTGTGTGTGTACTTTATTTCCAAAATAATGCACTATTCCGCCGCTAGGGGCGCATACGCTTATTCTGTTTTTCTCAATATCACTGCTTTTACGTGTGCGATTTAAAAACTTATTTCAACACCGGATGCCATTTACCTTGTAGAACACTTAAGGCTAGTATAAGAGAAATTTTGTAGTTCATAGTTCTGTCGGTAGGTGGTGTTTCGGCAGTTTGCAGCTGTATCGCCGCTTCCAAAAACGCTATTGAGAAATTTGTTCTTCACTGTATGCCATTTGCTACAACAGAGATGTGGAGCATCATCAGAGTTAAGTAACGCAAATATTTCTCACTAGCTGCGTAAAGGTCAAACGCTTTTTCCATGAAGAATAATTTTCTCTTATTTTCAACTTTTCCGCTAGTAGACGTAAACTTATACCATGTTTCCTTTTTTATATTTCTTCTTTTAACTGTTAGATTTGGAAATCTCTGGTACCTTTTTCTTTGTAGTACGAGAAACCTTTTTGTTCGCCATTTGTTAATTTTCGTAACAAGCTTTTTAGCCGCTAGCGGAACTAAGTAGATGTTTTTATTTCTGGATGTTTTATCGATTGTTGGAACCAGTTGATTATTTTCCAAACCGGTTCCATTGATTTTGAATAACTGATAAATTTATTGATGAAACTAATTCGTGTTAAAATCCAATAGTAGAATAAAATGTCGACTAAACACGATAAAAACAAATGCAGTGCACAACGTACCACATGCTAAAATACTTTACTAATAAAAACACATCATACGATTCATTAGATCTTTCGAAGACACATCGTCTTCATCATCAGATGATACAGTGTAATACATATCACGAGATGGACATTGACTTAAATACTGTTGGGCGACGTCACAAACACATAAATCACGCCATCTATGAGAGAACAATGCTGAAAACAAAGAATTTCAAATACCACCTTAACATGAAGAATTATTAACTAACACATTTGTCCATGGTTTGGCTATCATTTTTGGTACATAATCATTACAGCACTTGTGTCCAAATAATCAAACTAAAAATGTTTCGAGTTTTGAGACCAATATCGATATTTAGTGGTTTACACTTGTTTTTCAAAATGTTAGTGACTCTTGGAACGTACGGCAGTGAACTTACATATTGAGGTCTGCGGGTCTGAGTGTCGAAAGGTTAGAGTTTTTAATCTTTCGATATAGATCTAATGAATCGTATGATGTGTTTTTATTAGTAAAGTATTTTAGCATGTGGTACATTGTGCATTGCATTTGTTTTTATCGTGTTTAGTAGACATTTTATTCTACTATTTGATAAATTTAATTCGCGTCAGAACGGATTCAAAATACGTGCTTATTACATCCGAAAATTCGGTGTCATCTTTCTTGTTTTAAATCCATACTAGTTGCCATGAAATATTCTTTTATTCTAGATAGCTAATTGGTCTGTAATACAAAGATTTTCCCATGTTTTGTTAAAACGCAGGATATTAGGACAAAGGTTATAGTGCGATATTTATGTTAACGATACTTTATTTTTTTAAGTATAGCCCTTATTTCACATACTTTAGGAACATCTGCGTATCGTTTAGCAGGAAGTGTAAGGGCATCACTCTTTGTTTTTAGGAAAACAGCAAGTGGAATCAATGAAACTATGACTACAGTAAAAGCCAAAAAACATCACTACACCACCAGGAAATTTTAATGAGGTGCGTTATTTTATAAAGCTGATCATCAGTAAAAGCGACTAGGGACTGTATTGTTTCCAATTTTATTCCGGTAGCAGAAGCAATTTGTGGAGTACTGGTATTATTTGAAATACAAGTAGATTTAAGTGTTCCTTCGTACTGAGATTACATCCAATACTACATTACATTTGTAAGGTGATGCATATTTCAAAAAAATAAAAAATAAACTGATCTACTGATTTCCAACTGATTTTTGAGCCCTGGTCTACTGATTTCAGGCAAAAGTCTCTGGCAACTGGACTCCATCATCCATGTGTATGTAGTTCCGTGTATTACACATTATGGGGAAGCTTTGAGGTACTTATCATTGCCGAGTAATCCGTCTGTGAGGGAAATTGATTTGTGTCATTTGTTCTACAGTTGAAATCTTGCCATGCACAGTTGGCAACCTGTGATGATGTCATTTGATGCGAACCAATACTTCTGAATGGTGTGATCTGAAATTGTCACAATGTATCAATCATCTACACCATAAAGTTACAGCATATACATCGGAAAGCCAAAACATTATGACCACCTGCCTAATATGATGTTGGTACTCCACGTGCCACCAAAACAGCTCTTACCCGGCGAGATGTAAACGCTACAATATTTTGCAAGGTGTGTTGTGGTATGTGGTACCAACACGTTCCTAGCAGATACTTTAACTCTTGTTTCGTTGTTGATCCGCCGCAGATCGTATTTGCTGTTCAAACACAAACAACAGAGGCTCGGTCGGATTGATGTCTAGGAATTTGGAGGACTTGCTCATATCCCGCGAACCATTCTCGAACAATCTGGGCAAACGTGTCATTCTTCGACTGAAAGAAGGCACTACGATACTCGAGGCAAAGCTAACCTGACTACACTGCCAATGCTGTGAAACCGATTTACCGACAAGATATCTCTTGTGTTTCAGTATTTCTCCGCGCAATTATGGGCTTCCACGTGTCGTGGACCCATCCCCCTAAGGGTGACTTAAGGCAAGACAAAAGGAAACTTCCCGCGTTTCATCACAATGTCCCCCTTCAAACCCCACACTTTCACGACTTTGCCGACCATCAGACAAATGATTTCTGAATGAGTATTTTAATACGGTAATACGGTAACCATGAAGAAAGGAGCAAGCTTAGTGACCGCTAAGCCATTATCTCCCCTTTCCCTCAGGCTAACACAATTCTCCTCTTCCGCTCGCTGTAAATATCCCCCGTGTGTACTGTATAGCCTCGCTGAAGCAAAGCAGAAGTGGCAATGACGTCACCACAATGCGAATATTTGTATTTTTTTTAGAAACGCGACCGAAACTGAGATCTTAATTTTTTTTCAATGTACGTACGTACGACATTTAGTACATCTATGCATCCATGCGTTTTTTTAGGTCTCAATTAAAGCTTTAACAAGTGTTTTAAAACTGGAACTACATTATGCAGAGAAGTACACACTCCGTAGCTTTAACTGCATGGTCAGGTTAACTTTGCCCCCGAGTATAGAGGTGAATAATAAATACCGTTGCCAAGAAAAAGTACCTGCTGTGCAATGATGTTTAGGTAAGTGGTACAAATCATAGTTTTCTGCACATGAATGTATGGACTCAAGGTTTCCCAGCAGAAGATTGCCCAAAGCAGTTCCCCTACGGGCTAGTTTTCGTCCCACGAGGAATTCTGGTACCAACACTTCTCCAGATAAACGACACACACGTACTTGACCGTCTACATGGTGCAACAGGAAAAGAGATTCATCGGACCAGACAAACCACTCACAGATCAGGTTTGATGCTGCACCGAGGTCAGAAGGGTCACTCCGAGGATCTTGCGGCTACGCATGCCCCATTTTCAGCAGGATTCGATGTATTGTGTGTTGTGATACATTACTACAATTAGCGGCGCGTTGCACTTTGGGATAGCTTCGCTCACCTCAAGCATAGAAGAGTCGTGGTCGGCTCACACCTTTCCGCAGGACCACATTTTGAAGATACTAACCACGGCTGACCGTGAGAAACCCCACTAGCCTTGCCGTCTGGGAAATGTTCTGACCCAGTCGTCTGGCCATTACAGTTTGTCGTTTGTCAAATTCACTTAAGTTCTCTGCCTTTCCCATCTGAAGAACAAGAATAGCACTGATTACCAGAGCTCAGTGCCAGGTGTTATTCATACATTTCACGGTCTTCACAAGCGGCACTGTTTATCTGCAGTTGCTTCGATTTGAATAAATACGCGCTGGTCATAATGTTTTGACTCTTCTGTGTATGTAGACCAGGGGTCTTCAACCTTTCAATACCTACCGCCAACTTTTGCATCTTTGTTGATGGTAAGATTTCCTTACCGCCCACTTTTGTATCGTTGTTGATGGTAAGATTTCCTTACGCCCACTTTTGTATCCTTGTTGATGGTAAGATTTCCTTACCGCCCACTTTTGTATCTTTGTTGATGGTAAGATTTCCTTACCGCCCACTTTTGTATCTTTGTTGATGGTAAGATTTCCTTACCGCCCACTTATGTATCTTTGTTGATGGTAAGATTTCCTTACCGCCCACTTTTGCATCTTTGTTGATGGTAATATTTCCTTACCGCCCACTTTTGTGTCTTTGTTGATGGTAAGATTTCCTTACCGCCCACTTTTGTATCTTTGTTGATGGTAAGATTTCCTTACCGCCCACTTATGTATCTTTGTTGATGGTAAGATTTCCTTACCGCCCACTTTTGCATCTTTGTTGATGGTAATATTTCCTTACCGCCCACTTTTGTGTCTTTGTTGATGGTAAGATTTCCTTACCGCCCATTTATGTATCTTTGTTGATGGTAAGATTTCCTTACCGCCCACTTTTGTATCGTTGTTGATGGTAAGATTTCCTTACGCCCACTTTTGTATCCTTGTTGATGGTAAGATTTCCTTACCGCCCACTTTTGTATCTTTGTTGATGGTAAGATTTCCTTACCGCCCACTTTTGTATCTTTGTTGATGGTCAGATTTCCTTACCGCCCACTTTTGCATCTTCGTTGTTGGTAAGATTTCCTTACCGCACACTTTTGTATCTTTGTGGATGGTAAGATTTCCTTACCGCCCACTTATGTATCTTTGTTGATGGTAAGATTTCCTTACCGCCCACTTTTGTATCTTTGTTGATGGTAAGATTTCCTTACCGCCCACTTTTGTATCTTTGTTGATGGTAAGATTTTCTTACCGCTCACTTTTGTATCTTTGTTGATGGTAAGATTTCTTTACCGCCTACTTTTGTATCTTTGTTGATGGTAAGATTTCCTTACCGCCCACTTTTGTATCTTTGTTGATCGTGAGATTTCCTTATCGCCCACTTTTGTATCTTTGTTGATGGTAAGATTTTCTTACCGCTCACTTTTGTATCTTTGTTGATGGTAAGATTTCTTTACCGCCTACTTTTGTATCTTTGTTGATGGTAAGATTTCCTTACCGCCCACTTTTGTATCTTTGTTGATCGTGAGATTTCCTTACCGCCTACTTTTGTATCTTTGTTGATATTAAGATTTTCTTACCGCTCACTTTTGTATCTTTGTTGATGGTAAGATTTCTTTACCGCCTACTTTTGTATCTTTGTTGATGGTAAGATTTCCTTACCGCCGCCCACTTTGGTATCTTTGTAGATGGTAAGATTCTCTTATCGCCGCCCACTTTTGTATCTTTGTAGATGGTAAGACTTTCTTACCGCCGCCCACTTTTGTATCTTTGTAGATGGTAAGATTTTCTTACCGTTCACGGGCGTCGCAATAACTTAATTTATCGCAAGTGCGAAGTAATTTTCAGAGGGTAGGGTTTGTAAAAAATATGTATTTAAATTTATCCTTTTATTTATACTTTATGTATGTTTATACATAGATAATTTCAATTTAATGAATTTCTGCATCTCCATCGATACAGCGCCTGCTAGTGGGGCAGCTGCTTAAATTGAAGAAAATAAAAGTTAAATGTGAAAACAAATAAAGCTTATTGAAATTACCTTTAATTAGTGATTAATGAGATCCTTGAGGATACTGCTGCGAGACTAAATATTTGTTATCTGGTTCGATTTTCGTAAAGAACAAACGAAGGTTTCGTCTTTCGGTGATATATTCAGACGGTTTCTCTGTTTAGTGATAATATGATAAACAGCACTGAAGCCTGATTCTACAAGATATGAGATAAGGAAAGGTATCAATAAAATAAATATCTTTTTCCACATATTTGGATATAACTCAGGCATTTTTTTATTTTTTATTTTATGACGCAGTCATTTTTTTTTATACACGTGTACTACATTGTCAAAGGGACATTGTTACATTGTCACTTTTATGTTGTTGCTGTTCTGTAGTGATAAAAATCGCTCAGGAATTATTATGTTACTTTTAAGCGCTTTCACATAGGTGTTTGTGTCGTCGACCATTAACGTTGTGTAGTTTTAGCTCTGCAGATAACATTCTCTGCAAGAAGAGAAAAGGCTTTTTTGCATTTAATATCTTCTTATATGATTTTGTGCGTGATCTACATAATTAATAAAATGTGTTTTGTGTTATCCTCAACACTCTGCATTTACGAGTTACCTTGTTTTAAATATTATCTATATTCAAAGTTTAGAGATGGAATTGAAAAGTAAATTGTAGAAGTACATTTTAAAAAGTCAAACTCGCAAAAGTGTTAGCAAATCTATTCCATAAATGGCGGAAGAACAAATTTTTTAACAACGGTTAAAACCCCCACCCACCGCCCATCATGAAAGTTTGAATCGCCCACTAGTGGGCGGTAGGGACCAGGTTGACGACCACTGATGTAGGCCTTCTTTGTCAGTCGACCTTACATTGAAACATACACTATGTTGACAAAAGTCACCGGACACCCCTTAAAAAGCAAATGAACGGATCAGCTGAGTTGTCAAGATGCGCGGTACAGCTACAAACGGTACAAACACAAGCCTGCAGCTTACCGCGATCACATTGCACTGTGAGGTTGAGTGAAAATGTCGCGGCGGCAGAGAACTGACTTCGAGAAATGAAAGCTTGTTAGATATTATATTAGTGGATTGTCCATAAAAGAAACCGAGAGGCGTTTAAACATACCCAAGTCAACTGTTTTGGATGTACTGAATAAGTGGAACACACATGGCGTGCCTGAAGCAGCAAAACGTACTGGCAGACCAAAGAAAATCAGTGATAGAGGACGTAGAAGCCTCAGGTGAGTCGTTACAGCTAATCGACGGAGTACTGCACAAGACCTCAGTGTGCAGGTGAGTAAAAATGCTGGAACCTCGTTATCTAAACGTATCATTCGCAGAGAACTTCATTCCATGGGTTACTATGGTCGTGCGGCTGCTCATAAGGATTTCATCTCCACTCGGAATGCTACTCGTCGCTTAGCATGTTGTAAAGAACATTTATCGTGGACCGTAGATCAATGGAAACGGGTCCTATGGACTGATGAGTCCAGATACACGATCCATCAGTCTGATGGCCATGTGTGGGTATGGCGGCAGCCGGGGGGAACGTTATTTACGACAGTGTACTGTTCCTACGGTCAAGTTTGGAGCTGGCTGTGTACACGTGTGAGGGTGTATTTCGTGGTATGGTCCCGGCCCATTGGTTATCGTGGACAAACCTGTTAACCAGGGAATCTACCTCGATATTCTGGGCAATTATGCTCTACCAACTTTGTGGCAATACTATGGAATCGAGCCTTGTTGGTACCAGCAGGATAGTGCACCGAGCCATAAAGCAAGGACTGTTACGGCGTGATTTGACGATAATTCCGTATCGTGTGTGGACTGCCCAGCACAAAGCCTTGATTTTAATCCCATATAACACTTATGGGATGAATTGGAGCGCCGCATAAGTAGTTTGGAACCAATGCCTACTAATAAGCAAAAGTTAGCGGGAGCATTATGTAATGAATGGAAACGCATACCTACCGCTGTGTTCCAAAATCTTCTCGAAGGTTCAGTGAATGCATTAAAGCCAAAGGCGGGCCGATACCGTACTAATGTATGTCGATAAATGCTGTGTTGTGTTTCTCTTCTAGTTGTCCGGTGAGTTTTGTCAATATAGTGTACACTGTTTGCTTCTTACCCGGTATGCCAGCAAAATTACGTCATTTCCAGGAGTGATATAAGATTCGTGCGCAGTTGACCTGGCATTGCGACTGTTGGCATACAGTTCCCTACGGACTGTTCTGATGCGGATAGCTGTTCCAGTGGCTTGTGCAAGATCGCCGGCCAAATCTGTGGCGGAAAAATGCCTTGTTCATTTTCATAGTAAGCTTCGATCGGTGCGATCACTCAGTTTGTGCACTTTCCCAGAGCTCCGCTTCGCTGTAGTGGCACCACCTACTTTCCATCAATGAACATCAGCGACAGACGATTTTGGGAACCTAGTAGAACTGCAATGCTTACTCAGGTGGCATCCAACCCTGAATGCTTACTCAGATGACATCCAACCCTGAATGCTTACTCAGGTGGCATCCAATTCTCATGTCCCCCTTTCAAAGTTCGTCAGTTCAGCTTAGCTCAGTATAGCCGCTTCCAGTGCTGTGTGACGTGTCTGGCAATGTTTACCTGTACACACAGCCCCCAACACACTCCACGTGTGAGTGTCTTGTTCCGGAAATGAAAGTTCATTTGCATACGTGGAAGTATCCCAATATTTTTGTCAACATAGTGTAGTTATCAGGTGCAGATAGAGACGAGAGAGAGAGAGAGAGAGAGTGATAACTATATTGAACCAACTGCAGGAACACATATGCATTATTAGTATCGGTATGTTCTACTATTCGCTGCGATGTCAAGAGTCAGTAGGACTTAGCGGCGATACTAGAACGATTCGTAACACTTAACAAAAAACGACCCGCTCAGCGTTAGACAGCCTTGAAAACGAGTCACGTCCTGATTCATTCATGGTAACATTGAGGGGTTCACTGTCTGCGGCTTGATAGGAAGCAAGATATGAGATATCGCACTTCTCATACGGCTGGGTCATCTACGCCAAGCAGCACAGGCGTGCCTGTGTGTAACGATCGCAACTGACCTTGGAGACTTTTTGCCAAATTTATCGGTCATTATAACTAAAAATTTCTAAACGCAAAGGCAGCATAAACATGCAGTGGGGAAATTGAGTAGCAAAACCTGCTATCAGATATAGACACCGGACAAAAGGGTAGTAACCTCCAGAAATTTACTTTTAATTTTTAGTTACATCACCACGTGAAGAAATCACAGCATTAATTCTTACTGGAATAAATTCAACAAGTTAGTAAAATCATGCAATGCATGGATTATGATACGCTTTCCAACATACCTGAAATCATTACTCAAGTTATGAGAATAATGGCTGTGGAATAAATCTTGGTCCTGTGCCCTGACTTTTGATCCCATTTCGATTATATTTAACAGAACTGGTTCAGTATACCTCCGAAATAACATGATAAAGTTTTGTCGCAAATCGAAGCATTTTTACGTAAGTTATGATACATAAGGGCTATGGAATAGATCCCGCTCCTGTATCCTAACCTTTGTTCCCATTTCGCCCATTTTCAATAGGATTCGTCACCCGGCAGGCCCCTACAACATACTAGCATTTCATCCAAATCAAAGCATTTTTACGTAAGTTATGACGCATAATGGCGATGGAAGTGAGTCCGCTCCTATGTTCTGACCTTTGACCCAATTTCGCCCATTTTCCCCAGGTCGTCCCCTACCACATACTAAAAGTTCATCGAAATCGAACCATATTTACACACGTTATGACGCATAAGGGCAATATATTAACACAATTTATTCCAGTAAGAAATAATGCTGTGATTTCTTCACCTGGTGATGGAAGGGATCCCGCTCCTGTGTCCTGACCTTTGACCCCACTTCACCCATTTTCAATAGGGTTCGTCCCCAGGTGGTCCCCTACCACATACTAAAAGTTCGTCGAAATCGAACCATTTTTACGTGAGTTATCGTACGGACAGGCAGACGGACAAAGCTGGAGCATATACGCTTCTTCAACCTACGGTTGGAAAGCGTAAAAAAGATGATTTCAATAACTTGAGCCAATTTTTGACTATTCTGTCTCGCAATTCATTGAGATTCTTGAGATACTGAAGTTTGGTTTTTGCACTTTGTTCAAGGTGGTCCCATAAATTCTCGATAGGATTTAAATCTGACGATTTAGCTGGCCAGACCATATGTCCCAACGATGTATCATGCTCTTAACACCAATCCATAATGGTTTTAGCTCTATGAATCCTACAGTTGTCATCTTGGTAAATCGGATAAGTTATTTGATGAGAATCCTGCAAATGGTGTGCAAAAGAAAATGCATAATTGTCTAAAATTTCGCTGTAAGCATGCTTCACCTCTACTAGTGGGCCTGATTAAAAACCATAAGAACAACCCCACAGCATTGCAGACCCACCTTCTTTGGCAAGAACTCTTTGAATACACTCAGGATTGAAAGTTTCTTTTAGGCCTCCTGTTGACCCTACGGCCTGCTTTATTTGACTATAGGCAAATTTTGGATTCTTCAGATCATATAACAGCATTTCACTGATCAACAGTCCATTTCATGTGACCTTCGGCCCAAGCTAATGCAGCTTTTCTGTGAACTGAAGTTAGCATTGGTTTCAGTCTTGCAGTTCAACTCCAGATATCCATTCGAAGAAGTCCCCTACGCAATGTTCGCTCAGATATAGACGTGTGAGGTCCATTTATTAACAGATTGGAGGAGTTCCTGCCTTGTTTAAAATCTGTTTTCGTTGGCCGGGAGAGAAATTCTGCGCCGGTCGTCAAAATGGTGTTTTGTCCACTATTTTTCCACTTATTTTCAGTCGAATTTCACTTATTCAAATGTTTATAAGCTAGCCTATAGCCCTTCCTAGGACAGTTGATTTTAAGCTTCAAATAAATATTAATATATAGAGGATGTGTCCCGTTCTAAGACGGTGAAGTATTTAATTACAGCAGATTGAAAACAAATCAAATAGACGCCGGCTTTTTTTAAGGAAATATAGTAAAAACTTACACAGTAAGAGCTCATTCATGTTAGAACTGAAAATTATATGCTATTTCTTTTTTCGTTTCTCAAAAGACCTCGCGATAAATAAACATTTTGTGTTAAATATTTGTTGATGTTTTTACAATTTTCCTTGTAGTCCAGTTGTTTTCGTGTAAACTTACCTTAAAAACTTTTGCTTTGATTTTTCGTGTTAAATGACTTTTTCTCCGGCACACTTGTTATTCCGTTCACGGCTTGTTTTAGACTGTCCTATTCGAAGGTTAGTTTGAAACTTCATACCGAAGCATTTTTTTACAAAATAATGCGACATCTGTCATTAGAAATCGGAACTATCTAAATTATTGACAATGTGCTATTGGGGTGACATCTGTTTTTAGATGCAATTTTGCTCACTTCGACATCGCATGATTTCAGTTTTAATTGTAAGTTAGAGCGTTTAGATAGATCGATATTTTGCAAAATGAATAATATAATCAGCACTAAACTGGAAAAATTAGTTAACAATTTCACTGCCGCGCGACGCCGAACGGTGTCGTAATCATGGCTTCATATTTCGCTTCGTAAAACCTTCGGCACTTGAGAGTTATCCATTTTGTTACTGGCACTGAAAATGAGACTCCAATTGTCTAAAAGTAACCGCGGTTTTGGGATAGCGGATTTTTTCCCACATGGTTTAGGGAAGGGAAAGTAAGTTGACTTCGCGCGCTTTTCACTGCAATGTTTATTTTCCTTCGAACGTCACTGGTTTTGCGGTGAAGGGAATTATCAATAAATAAATACTTGAGTGGCAATAAAAAGCATTTGCTATTTAGAGTTTATACGTCACAGGGAGGCTTATTGAGGAGGCTAAAGGGATTTCAAAGAAACCCATATTCACTTCAATACTTAGTTTTGCGGAAACAATGGATATATTTAGACGCGCTATCGCCGGTCCCTCTCAACCAAAAGTTCCTCGGCGGGCACATTCTTCCGTGAAAATAGGAGATGATGCCGATAATCTGTCATCAAGTACAGAAACGTATTCTTTTACTAGCTCTAGTATACAACCAGCAGTGAAAGTGAGAATGAAGAATGCCGCGTTCTTTCTCATACTCCGCCTCAACGGATTTTGGCAACACATTGGTATGATATTCCCAACATCATGAGATGAATTCCGTTCACTGGTGTACCAGGACTGAAAATTAATATGATAGGTACTGAGCCAATAGATTTTTTAAATCTTTTTGCAAATGAGGAATTTTACGATCTATTAGTTAGGGAAAGTAATGCATATGATGTAGAAGTGTTTATCTCGGGAGTTACTGAAGGTTTACGAATAAATGAATGGAAGGATGTGTCGGTAGATGAGATGAAAGTTTTTCTGGGCTTCTGTTTCATATGTGCATTGTACAAATGCCCCATCTCCAAGATTACTGGAAAACAGATCCATTATTCAAAATGGACTGCTTTTCTTCAAATATGAGCAGGAAGGAATCGTTTCCTTCTGATCATGCGGTGCCTTCATTTTGCAAGAAATCCTCAACCTGGCGAAACGATTACAACCAACTGCCTTGCAAAAATAATGCTTTTACTGGAGTTATTTAATGATAGCATAGAGAGCATATACTACCCTGGAAAAGAACTTACGATTGATGAATCAATGGTTTTATGGAGAGGTCGTTTGATTTTCAAACAGTACATGAAAGGAAAACGTCTTAAATATGGGGTGAAACTTTATATGCTAATGGGGCCAAATGGTATGATTCTAAAAGCTTTGGTTCATGCAGGGCAACTGGACTCCCTTGGGGGGGGGGGTCATGCTGCTAATATAGTTTTAAAATTGATGGAAGGGAAGATAAATGTTGGTCATGCTATTTATATGGATACTTTTTATAATAGTTACAATCTTGCTTTGCAGTTGTTGAACAATGACACTTATTGCACTGGAACTCTCCGTGCAGACCGACGAGATCTTCCTAAGGATGTCACGAATGCTAAACTTTTGAAGGGGGAACGGAAATACCAATATTCTAATTCTGTTGCAGCGTGCAAATGGAAAGATAAAAGGGATGTTCTGTTCATTACCACGGAGTTTGAGGACGATTTAGTTCAAACTGTAAATAAAAGGGGACAGATAAAAGAAAAACGAAAGGCTGTTATCAACTATAATAAATTTGTCAGGGGTAGATCGTCAAGATCAAATGCTAGCGTACTATCCTTTTGAAAGGAAAACCATAAGATATTATAAGAAGCTAGGAATACATATATTTCATATGATGATAATCACTTCCCACAACTTGTATAATAAATGATCAGGGGGAAAGATAAGCCTCTACGATTTTAGGCTATCCATTGTACGTCAACATTTGAATCAATAGCCATAAACTTCCCAAGCGAAGATATCTAAATCATTAAAAGTATGTGGCCATCTTCCAGTCAAAAAAAAAAAAAAAAAGGGACGTTTTTTGAGGAGACGATTAAAAATGGGCTCTGCCAAAGGGATTCGCAGGGGCACTCTCTATTACTGCGCCCAGTGCTCAGAAAGTTCTGCACTGTGTTTTCAGATATGCTTCGAATTATATCATCGTAGATAAAGGATAAATATTTTGTCTTCCTATTTTGCTAAAAAAGTACGTTCCAAGTCGAACTGCATGTTTGTGTGTTTGGGATTTTTTACCCTACCCAAATCAAAATGTATGGATTTTGTATTTATCTAGTTATGCATCATGGCACTCTTTATGGAATTCTTTGGCGTTTGTAAGTATTATTTCTCTTGTTTTATATGCAACTATGCTCGAAATATGTATCCAGTAAATTTTTTCTTCAGTATCGGAATAATATTTAATTGCTGGCAGAATTATAATTACGAATATCAATTATGGATAAATTTTCTCGTATTTAAGAATTGCTAAGTCATGCAAAGCTATGAGATGCGAACACACGGCTGGTTGGTCCAAACGCATAAAAGCTCAATCGTGGTGCCGCGTGACGCCTTGTGGCGTCGTGGGAGATTTGCACGGGTTTCATACCGGGAGATGGGGGTTCGATTCCCGTTCCAGGACGATGAAATTTTCACATTTCTGTGGTTACATTACATGGAAAAAACAGCTTGATTTATGTCTATATTAATTATTCCATGTGTTTCCAACTTGATATAGAACTCGAGGAATTAATAGTCCAATATTTTTAAATTAGCACGCGATCACCTTGACATCTAAAAGTGATCACGTGCTATTATATAGCAGGCAATCATTTTGACATAGCGAGAACACACACGCATTGATCGATAAGTAATGACGCAACATGCAGATGTTGCTGTGACGTCAAGCGTTCCAGAGATACAGACGGGTCTGGGTGTTTATGCTATTAATACGTAGAGCTGTTCTTCCTCTAACTCCTACAAATTCAGCAGCTTCCTTGATGCTGTGTCCGTTTGACCGGCGAAAAGCTATGACAACTTTTTCCCAATCACATCTATTTTTCGACCCATTGATTTCAGTTTTGCAAAAAAATTCCATCTTAAAATTTTGGCTGTAGAAAGAAACACTTATTTTATTATTATATAACTCAGAAATATTTAAATATAATTCAACCTCAGAAATATATCATATCAAACAATTACATTTATTGCTGCATGTGGCTAATTTTTTAACGGTGTCTTTATCTTTCTTTTATTAAACGAACTGAAATGTTTTTTGGTAATGAATATGTGCAATGTTATATCCGATTTGGCTACAGTTTCTGGTACACTTAAAATTCGAATTTCTTCCTCAAAATATTCAGGAGATGATATTTGCTTACGTTCAGAAATGAAGGAGGCATTCTATAGTCATTCAATTAAAGAAGAACCGTGACCTTCGTCAACAACAATGGGGCCCGCAATTTTTCTTTAATTCGATTAATAAGGATGTGGTCTAAGGCGCTGGCCTCTGATCATTCGTCCGTAAGGGGTCCGGGTTCGGATCCCGGTCAGGCATGGATGTTGTGTTTGTCTCACGGCACTGGTTCTCTTCCTTCCCTGGAACCAGTGACCCTAAATTAGGGACGGGCGACTGCTTATAGCCCATTGAGTTACTCACGGTGGTCGTTAAACCTCCAATAAAAAAATAAGGATGTGGTTTTTCTTTAGTTGGATGAGAATGTCGTTCGCATTGTTCAAGGTTCTCTAGGGGCTATTCTATTATTACTGTGACTTCTATCATTTACTGTGAGTATTTCATCATTTGAGAGCCACAACTGCCAGCTACATTCGGCCCGTTTGATATGTGATACCGGAGGTCAGAAGCAATTACGAAAGGCTGTACAAACAGTCACAGTTTAATTGTGCCTTAGACATAGAGATAACGTTGGTTGTGTCAAGCAGTGAATATATATATGGCGGCGCAATATTTTGTGGTTTGCCCCGGGCGCAGAAGTGTCTAGTTACGCATCTGAACTCATATGTTGATTTCTAAAAAACAAAAAAGTAGAAAAAGTGGCCAACAGGAGCTGTTATCCCCTTGTGAATTATTATGGGAAATCTTTTAAAACAATGTAACGGCACAAAAAACCATTTTAATACGAAAATTACACAGTATAAAAATATAACAATAAAGTAATCTACAGAAGCTTTCTTTTTACAGGAATTTTCAGCTTTACGGTCCTCGGCCCACGAAAGCTGATTAGTTCGGCATAATGCATGTATATCACAACAGATAATGTTAATAGCAATGATGTGAGTCCTTATATCTACTGCTTTTTCAGTCGACTCAATAAAGGCTCGAAAAACCACAAAACTGCGCACAAAAAGCACATTGCTCCTAAAGTGTGAAAGAGATGATCGTAAGATCCAACGTTGTCTCGAAAATAACCTGTCAATAAAGAAAAGAAAATCAAAACTTTGATCATACAAGAAAAAGCAAAAATGAAATTCAAATCGTAATACAGAAAGTGGCTTTTACATGCAAATTTGTTGATTAAAAACGAACTTATAAATATGTTGAAGTGCATCACTTTCGTAATTTGAGAGCCTTATTAAAAGTCATTCCGTTCGTCTCAGGCCACAAGTTTTTCTCCGTCCAACTAAATCTGAGTTTTACGGGTGGACCACAAACCAAGGTAGCATTTTCGGGTGAGTACATTATAACGAAGTAAATTTCTCCGTCATTTTTGGTCTACGACGGGATTCGAACACGAGGCCGCTTATTCCGGAACAAGTCGCTCTACCAACTGAGCTACGCAGACGATTATTCTGATTCCTATCTGCTCTGCCTTTATGTCGTGTGCGTCCTGCTGGCAGGTACGTCACATCTCCCCCCCCCGAAAGAGGGCCGGGGGCATGGCCCACGGGTCAGCCGTGACCATGAATCGTTGCAGGCAGCCATCCACTGTAGAACTCCCAGTCAATCTGCTGTGTGGAATGCAACATCACACATTTTTTTTTTTTTCGAAGCACTGGAGAAGGAATTCTCGGATTTTTCCTGTCTCGCGGTGTGGAAATAACATCACACCAATGCGAGATTTTAAACGGCCGGGTCATCCGGATAGTTCGGGCGCCATTATAACGAAGTAAATTTCTCCGTCATTTTTGGTCTACGCCGGGATTCGAACCCGAGGCCGCTTATTCCGGAACAAGTCGCTCTACCAACTGAGCTACGCAGACGGTTATTCTGATTCCTATCTGCCTTTATGTCGTGTGCGTCCTGCTGGCAGGTACGTCACAACATAAAAGCAAACAATGCACCCTAAACGTATTGAACTTTCATTATCACAAGTTCACAGGGACACACTTTTTAAGGGGGGGGGTTTACGGCCACCGAGAGCAACTCAATTGGCTACAAGTACTCGCTTGACCCTAATCAGGGGCCACAGGCACCAGGGAAGGGAGAGAGACAGTGCCGTAAGACAAGATCACCATCCATGCCTCTTCCGAATTCGAACCTACACCCGTCTCAGACGCTTAGATCACTGCGCCACCGGGCAGCCTGCGCTATTTTTCTAGCACGTCTTCTGAAAATTAAAAGCACGTCCTTAAAGTATCACGGTAATTCGTCCATCCGTCCACATCTCTGCACAGATTAAAAAAATATTTTACATCGGAAAGCTTAAGTTGTGAGCATGAGAAATCTGTTCACAGTTCTTTCCCAATGCATAACCTTTCCGCTAGGAGGTGTAAATGCAGATGCTACTAAATTCGATATAAGCTTCACTTCGTGTTACTGCTTCTAAAAATCCGACTGAAAAAAATCCTTTTCCTTCAGATACCATTTACCGCCAAATAATGTCCACTCTTCCTGCGTCTTCGCTGCTAGAGAAGGCAAATGTGTATTACATTTTTTTTTTCAGCATCAGAGTCCGATTTCAAACGTTCTTTTTGCATCGGATGGCATTCGCAGGAAATAATATTTTTCATATTATGCCCATATATCCAGTTTTTCACGGAGCACAATTTTGCCTCAAAGGGGTACAATGGCACCTAATCCATGGGGGCAGTAGGACACGTGCCCTCACAGATCAAAACCTGTGCAGGCATTGTCCCGACGGAATCTTTAAGCCACAGGAGATTTTTCGGCACTGAAATGACTAAAAACGTACCTCTGATCCGTAATGTCACAAAAACGGCTAACACATCTGTCTTTGCTGAACACTTATCAAAACCAAACAGTCGAAATAAAACTAGGTGACATAGCAAGAACCTTTTTTGTCACGAACTGTTCCTAGAATGAGTATTCGGGAAATTCTAATCTTCTATTCGTAATGTCCATTCGGTAAGTGATACTCGTAATTCCTTTATTTTACAATACCACAGTTGTACTTTTCCCTTTACCTCGGTTAGTGCACAACAGTCTCAGTCATAAAAGCTTTTCAAAATATTAATAACTAGATGAAAGCCCGTCAATAATGACGGGGGAAAATAAAATTTATGCAGAAATTATTGACATTTATTTATTGAGTTTTTGAGTTCCACGTCAATAGATGGCGACGTTCGCTCACAGCTTTCTGAAAATTTTCGGATCAGTCTGTTATGGAATTTGACACGACGGGCTATCTGTTATGTGTTTTGTAAAATCTTTAGTCCCTATTTCGTCAACACTTCCTTGTACACAACATTTTTGGTATACACTGACAATGAACCCTGTATCAATTTCCCCTGTTCTTTTCCGTGAACGATTTTTATCTTGACGTAGTCAGATCGTCGTACTCTTGACGTTCCCACATACAGATGGCTAAACACCGGTTCAGGTAGTGAACCAAAATTCCTGATGTAAAGTTTTTCGCAGCGGCCCCGGTGGCGCAGTGGTCTAAGCGATGGCCTCTGATAATTCGTCCGAAAGGGGTCCGGGTTCGAATCCCGTTGTCTTACGGCACTGGCTCTCTCCCTTCCCTGGAATCAGTGACCTTACTGATGATGAACAATGAGCTGCCCCGGTGGCGCAGTGGTCTGAGCGATGGCCTCTGATCATTCGTCCGAAAGGGGTCCGGGTTCGAATCCCGATGAGGCATGGATGTTGTGTTTGTCTTACGGCACTGGCTCTCTCCCTTCCCTGGAATTAGGGACAGGCGACTGCTTATAGCCCACTGAGTTGCTTACGGTGGTCGTTAAACCTTCAACCAAAAAAAAAAAAATCGTATCTCTAGAGTTGACCGTGTGACGTAACGCATCTCTGGCGTCATGTGAGAATGATTTGGATTAGATGATGTCACACCAGCAGCTGTGTTCTTTGTTGCTACGACAACAAAACAAAGTGGTATGCATACGCGTGGACTGCGCGTGTAGGCGATGACGTCACCTACACGAAAGCATAGCCCACTGGAAAGAAAAGGCCCTGAAACGATTTAGTCATGTGACCAAAAAGGTCTCAGCTACCATGCCCTGAACTGCACGTGAAGTCCATTAGTGTGTTGCTGTGAAGTTGTTTATATTTTATTATTTTGACTTAGTATTGGGATTTTCTTTCGAAAGAAAAACAAATTAACACTCATAATAACACATACCGTTCATTTACCACTGAACAGAAGAAAATGGTAGAGCGTTTTTTAAAAAAGAAAAGAAAAAACGATTATTTACTTCTACCTGCTGGTTCGTGCTGTTACTGACATACAAATAAGATTTCTTTTCTGTCTTAAGTAATATAACGTGCAAAGTTTAGTTATTTATATATACACTGAAAAAAGGATTTGTTACTCATATTAATGTATGCATCTTCAATACCGCAGGATTTCAGAGCCATTGTAACTGCTGATGGTTTCACCGAATCAAAGGCTTTTTCATAATCGATAAAAGCCATGCACAATGGAAGTTCATATTCCCTCGCTCTTTTAATTAGTTCTCTCAGAACGTGTATATGATCTATTGTGCTGTAGCCACTCCTGAATCCAGCTTGTTCTCTCGGTTGAGCCATGTCCAGTGTTACCTTCAAACGGTGTGAAAGAACTTTAGTGAAGATTTTATAAACCACTGATAGGAGGCTGATAGGTCTGTAGTTCCTGAGATCCTCAATGTCACCTTTTTTATGTAGCAGGATCATTATAGCGTTGTTCCAGGAATCTTCCCTTCATTAAGGCATCGAGTGAAAATTTGGGCGAATACTGTTTCGATTTCTCCACTTGCTTCTTGTATGATGTCTACAGTAATTACATCTTCTCCTGGAGATTTCCCCCGCTTCATGTTCTTGATTGCATGTGCAACTTCTGCTGGGAGGACTGGAAGAACTCTGGTACTGGTACCTTCCATGATGTCTGCAGTACATGCTTCATCCCTTTCATATAACTTGGAGTAGAAATCTTTCACTCTTGTCAAAATTTCGCCTCTATTTCTTGTTACAGAACCATCTTCTTTTCTCAGTGCCATAATTTGTTTTCTTCTCTTACTGAGATGTCCCTTTGCTATCTTTAGGCTTTAGTTGTTTTCAATTGCTTTCTTCACTAGTTCACAGTTGAATTTCCTTACGTCTTCAGTGATACTTTTTCGTACTGTCTTGCATAGCTCTATGTATTCCACTTTGGAAGTCACATCTTCTTTAGTTGTCCTCATCTCTCTTCTTTTTGCATCAACATTTTGGTTTTTCCTGATAATTTGTTCACATGCAACTTGTTCTTAGACCCAGCTAATTTTGTTGCTGTTTCCATAAGAGCTTTGGTTACTTTTCTGTTAACTTCAGAAATATCCACTTCTTCCAATGTTAGGCCTTCTAAAGCAGAGAATCTGTTTTTCAGTTCCAACTTGAAGGTATTATGGTGTTTTTTAAGGTTTGTTATGTCAATACATTATGTTTGTCTTATGAGCTTGCCACGTTCGAGTTTAGTGTTGAGGTGCATCTTACATCTCACCAATCTATGGTCACTACCTGTGTTGAACTTGTTCAGCACACTGCAGTCTTCGATGACGAATTTTTGTTACACATAATAAAATCAATTTCACTTGTCGTCCCAATTGGATGTCTCCATGTCCATTTCCTGTGTGGCTTTTTCTTGAAAAAGGAGTTCAAGATGAAAAATCCTTCTGCCTCTGCAAACTCAACGAGAGTATTTCCACGCTGGTTTCTGTTGCCGTGACCGAATTTACCTACTGAAGTTTCATTCTGTTGCCGTTGCCCTATTTTTGCATTGAAATCTCCCATGATTATCTTCAAGTGCTGCTTACCTTTATTATTTAGATGACGAATTTCCTCATAAAATTCTTCAATTTCTTCTTCATTATGACTTGTGGTGGGTGCATAAGTTTGAATAATCTGAGCCTGGTATCTTCTCGAGAGTTGGGTAACGAGTCGTGCAGCTCTGTCAGAGGAACTTTCAACTTCTACCACTTTATCCTTCAGTTTCTTGTTTATTATAAATCCAACACCACTAGTTCTGCCAGTATCTGTCCCACGATAGTAGAAGAGATGTCCACTTTTCAGTTCAATGAGATCTTCTCCTTTTCTCCTTACCTCACTTAGCCCGACGATGTCCCACTTGATCCTTTGTAGTTCCTCTTCCAATTCAAGAAGCATTGAATCAGAAGATAGGGAGAGTCCATTATACGTAGCCAATGTCAGCATCAGATGGCAGCCTAGTCCGGTCCTCCGGGGATTCTTAGCACCCTCTGCCTTCATGTCGCACTGGCCGCTGCCTTGGCCAGGTACATTCCAGCTGTCGGAGACTGAGGGCCAAGTTTTAAGTTGTGGAGTCATTTTGGAGGGGTTTGGCCATAACTCACCACGCTGGCCAAGCGGGCTGGTGAGTGTGGGATAGCATTTCCTCTAATCCCGATGGTATAGTTATACCGCTATTGGCGGTCGTCAGAGCCCCTTTAGTGGGAACAGGATGCACCACGAGAAGGCGGGGTTGACATTTGTCAAGGAGAGGCTGTGATGTTACGCATCACCTGACCATACTTTATGGGATATAACCCCATAAAGTATGTAAATAATGTATATATATATAACACCTGAATAAATAATCGAAGCTCGTATTAATGGATTCCCGAAGCCTACGTATTTAAAATAAGGCCTGCGTCATTCATCCCGAAAGACAAACATACCGCAAATAGTGGGTTTGCCAGGAGGAATGCCTGGAACACAGATACCGCTGCATCACAATCTGGAAACATTGGTTAACATTATAAACAAGAATAAATTACATTTACTTTTTTTTCGTTTACAATTATTATAAAAAATGAACGAAACAATTCCTTCAATATTTCATAACAATTTCAAAGTATAACAGTCTTAATATATTAGACATAAAAAAAACCGTTTAGAACCATGTGCAGTATGCACTTCCGCTCAAAAAAATCATTATTTAGTTCAATACCAACACATAAAGAAATACCAACACATATTTTTTTATTTTTTCTGGAATTTTTTAATTATGAGAATGAAAACTTCAGCCTCAATTTTTTTCATGACTATATGGGTAGAGTAAGGGTCCGAAAACCCCGTTCGAAATCGCAATTTCCCCATAGAGATATACAGGAGATTTTAGGGTTGGGCGCATTGGCGTAGTCAGCTGATAAAAAGTGACGTCACGCCAGAAGCACAGGGAGAGGGGCTGTTGCCAGCTCCACTTACTTCTAACCTCCTTGGCAAAATCCCTGCTTTGAAGAAAGGAAGTCAAGGAGGAGGGGGGGGGGAGGGTATTGTGTCTGCGTGGCACGCCGTTAAAATTTGATTTAAATAAACAGCAACGGCATTTTCTTTTAAATAAATTGTTCAAGCACAGTACTATTTTCGTAAGAAAAAAATAGAAAATTTTGAAAAGCAATTTAAGACAATGCATTCAGCGCGAGCAAAAAGTTGAGGGCGACATTCTACCAACAATTGTATCTTACACCAATCAGATCCGTGTATGTCTGTGTGTCCAGGTGAAAGATATGGGGGATTGCACAAATTTCTTTGTTGCCAATAAAACCGCTGAAATAAAACGGATTTCAGCGTTTTATTAGTATTACTGGTCTATGTCTACACAATTCTTCCGTTGTTCCTTTGTTGCCGGTATTAAAAAGCATTGAAGCAGTCCCGGTGGCGCAGTGGTCTAAGCGCTGGCATCCAAGAAGGGTCCGGGTTCGAATGGTCCGAGATTGTTCGTCCGAGAAGGGTCCGGGTTCGAATCCTGGTGAGGCAGGGTAGCTGTGTTTGTCTTACGGAATTGGCTCTCTCCCTTCCCTGGAACCAGTGACCTTAAATTAGGGACGAGCGACTTCTTATTGCTCATCGAGTTGCTAACAGTAGTCGTTAAATATTCAATCAAAAAAAAAAAAAAAAAATTAAAAATTCGTTCTTTCAGAGTTTTGCAGGGAAAATGTTGCTATAAAGCTTGCCCCACTCAAAATAATGCTCGCCCACCCGGGATTTCGAAGTCTAGCAACGTCCCTGACTACGGGCGTATTTTTTTTAAAGAGCCAGGCCTGCTGTCATGCTAGACATGAGTATTTTTGCTCGTGCGTGTGCGTACCCCTGCATTCGTGAGTTAATCATATAAAATGCAGATTAAGCACATTCCTCATACATTCATTGTCATAAAAATCCGCGCACCAAGAAAAAACCGCGCGATTAACGCGAAACTCGGCGAATAGCTACGGGGAGGGCAGACATGCAAATGATAACGTTTTGTGCGATTCCGCATACCCGCTCGTCTAAAACCGGCGCTGCAATCGCAATCTTAGGAACTTATAAGACGCCGCGCAGGGGGACTCCACATTCGTGCCAAAGTGCACGATAAGAGTCAGGTAAGATCCCTGACCGATATACATGCCGAGGAGCAGCCGTAGATGTGCATACGGGCAACTGACAGAGTTTGAACGAGGCTGTATCGAGGGGAAGAGAGAAGCAAGGTGGCCGGCGCGCCGAATCGGCAGCTATTTGGGTCGGTCGGACAGTACGGTGCGATCGTGTTGGGAGCAATGGACACTGGAAGGCACCCAGAAACGGCGGACTGTCTCTGGATGACCCAGACACACCACCAGCAGAGAGGATCGTGAGAGCGGCACGCACAGATGCAACGACGTCCTTGTCCAATATCCAGAGACATTTGGCGGCTGTGCAAGGGACTCCTGTGTCCGCCAGAACCATTTCCAGAAGCTTGGCAGAGGCGAATATACACTGCCGACGGCCTTTATGTTTTCTGCCATTAACACCTGACCATCGTCGGGGTCGATTGCAGTTGTGTCAGCAGCGAGCAACGTGAAATGCTACGGACTGGTGATGTATGGTGTTCAGCGACGAATCCCGCTTCTGTATGGGAACGGACGGCCACTTCTCAAAGTGTGGGAGACCACAGGTGAGTACTGCAATCGCAACCTCACTGTACAGCGGCACATGTCCCTAACTGCAGGCGTGATGGTCTGGGGAGCCATCGCATAAGACAGCCGTACTTCCCTCGCAATGATCTGAGGGATATTGACATCCGAGCGCTACGTACATGAGATCCTGCGGCTCATGTGCTGCCTTTCCTGGCGGGGCAGCCCCTAGCCATTTTCCAAGAAGATAACGCCCGTCCACGCACGGCTCGGGTTTCCCAGGACTGTCTACGTGATACTTCGACGCTTCAGTGGCCTGCTAGATCGCCTGATCTGGCAGGCCACATCATGCCCATCGAGCACGTGTGGGACCAGATGGGATGCCAGCTTTCTCCATGTCACAGTGTTCGTGATTTAGAGGGTCAATTGCAAGAAGTATAGGCCAATATGTCCCAAGATAACATACGGCGTCTCTTTGACTCCATACCGGTCCATATCACCGCATGTATCGGAGCCCCAGGCGGTCCGACGAGGTACTAACGCTGACCGGACTGTGTACCGTATGTCCGCGGAAGATCGTCATGCTGCTGTGATATTGTAATCACTTCTGTCCTTGGTATGTACCATCTCACTACTAAAATCTCATTTCAATCTGAGGCCTCCTTCTTGGTGCGCGGATTTTTATGACAATGAGTGTATATTGTACATAGCGATCCAAAACAGACATAAAAGGACTATCATGATTCCTTTTAAAAGCAAACTCATAGAAAAAGGAGGAGAAGAACCGCATATCAGGATGGATGTAATATTTTTCTGTTTAATTGTCACTACTTAAAACAGTATCTTTGTACCATCAGATGTCTCACTGGAACTTCGTACTGTAAAGCCTCGGATAATTTGTTCATAAACAATTCTTTATTACACACTGTGCTAAATTAGGCGACCTAATGGGCGGAAGACCGAACTCGTAAAAACACTTACGAGCAAATGATCTTTATTGTCAACCGTGCACTGCACTTCAGGAACACAGTGTATGCGCAAACGATCTCATCAACACCGTTCAGAATAGTGATCCTATATCACTTTAGATTCAGCATATAATATACCAATTACAACAATTTGTTACAATACTTTATCAATAGTACGCCGCAGCATCACACCACATCACCGTTTTCGCTGCTTGCTGCAACATTATATAGCTCGCTCTTATCACATCCTCAAGACTGTTGCCAACATACATTTCGTGAGCGAGAAAAATATAACTTTAAGGTTGAAACGCTTAAAGAGAATGAACTAAAAATAACATAAAGAAATAAAAAATTATAGTTAAATTAGAGCGTGGGTCATACAGACACTTGGGGCATCCACCAGCAAACTGAAAGCACAAAGGCACTGGATGTCCGCTACATTATTGCTACTGATAATTCTTCGATTCACTCAGAGATTTCGTAGGCAAAAGACAAAAATCGTATTCATTCACAGTAATATAAATACTGTGGAGTCATAATGTTGAAGTAATTTTTGGAAAAAATCCATTCGTGAAACGTGCACTTTAAATCAGATCATACGTAGAGAATTTTAGGAAGAGAGTGTCTGACCCCAGGTCTTAAACAACCCTTAGAAATAGGAAGCTAGGAGATGTGGGCTAGAGTGCCCGATAGGAAAGTGACACGGAAGCGAGGTAGAAAGAGGGTGGAAGACGCCCTTATTTATTACTGGGGGGGGGGGTCAGTACCCGGAGTCCGACGGCTTAACGTGCCCATCCGACGCACGGCGCATATTTAGTGGTTCGAGCGTTCGTACCTGCTGGGGTCGAACCAGAGGTCTTCTCCGTGGCAGTCACGATCGTTGACCGCTAGGCCACGAGCGGCCCCATAACGTGCACTTTAACTGGGGGAAAATACTTTTATTTGCAGTTTAGACGCAGAAGATGCCGCGATATCACACAGTCTCACTTCCTTGGTGTTCGTGAACAATGTGCACAGGTAAGCTCGTTCGCTTCTTTGATGATATATTCCTAGGAATAAACAATTCGTTATACAACCAGGAATTGGTTGCATGCCACAGAATGTCAATAGATTTCTACCAAAGCCATCATATTTTTTTTTAATTAGAGGTTTAACGACCACCGTGAGAAACTCAACGGGCTATAAGCAGTCTCCCGTCCCTAATTTAGGGCCACTAACTCCAGGGAAGGGAGAGAGAACCAGTGCCGTAAGAGAAACACTTCATCCACGCCTCATTGGGATTCGAACCCAGACCCCATCTCGGGCGGATGGTGATAAGCCATCGCTTGACAACTGCCAACCGGGGCGGCAAAAAGCCATCTTAACAGGGAAAAGCTCCAGGGGAAGATGAAAAGCTCAAGGAGCAAGTGGAGAAATTGAAATAGTACTCGCTCAAGTATTCACTCTGTGCCTTAATGAAGGGAAGATTCCTGAGGATTGGAACAATGCTACAATGATCCTGCTACATAAAAAAGGTGACATTGAGGATCTCAAGAACTACAGACCTATCAGCCTCCTATATCAGTGGTTTATAAAATCTTCACTAAAGTTCTTTTACACCGCTTGAAGGTGACACTGGACATGGCTCAACCGAGAGAACAAGTTGGATTCAGGAGTGGCTACAGCACAATATCCACGTACTGAGAGAACTAATTGAAAGAGCGAGGGAATATTAACTTCCGTTATGCATGGCTTTTAGCGATTATGAAAAGGCCTTTGATTCGATGAAACCATCAGTAGTTACAATAGCTTTGAAATCCATCGGTATTGAAGATGCATACATTAATATTATTAATGACATCTATGAAAATGCAAGTGCAAAGATTCGCCTGTTTGAAAATACAACACACATTAAAATTGGAAAGGGAGTGAGACAAGGCGACACTATATCTCCCAAACTGTTTAATGCCACTTTGGGAAATGTCTTTCCATCACTGAACTGGGGAAACAAAAGGATAAAGATTAATGGAGATTATCTAACTCACCTTCGTTTTGCTGTTGACGTAGTCATTTTTGCAACTAGCTCATCAGAGCTGCAGAGTATGATCCAGGAACTTGCTGACAACAGTAAAGATGTGGGATTAAAAATGAACTTTCAGAAGACAAAAGTGATGTACAATGCTTTTACAAGAAATGAAGATTTATCGATTGATTGAGAAAAGCTGGAGGTAACAGATACGTACGTTTATCTTGGACAGCACATATCAAGTGAGGATCACATTGATGAAGAAATTAATCAGCGTATAAAACTTGCCTGGAGAGCTTTTGCAAGAAACAGCATAATTTTCAAGAGCAATATGCCATTATGTCTTAAAAGAAAAGTGTTTGATCAGTGCATCCTTCCAGTGCTTACGTATGGTGCAGAGACGTGGACCTTAACTAAAAGAGACATACAAAGACTGCATACAACTCAAAGCAGCAGGGAGAGGTGCATGCTTGGTGTAACCAGTATAGATAAGAAGAGGAACTCGTGGATCCGAAAAATGACGAGTGGAAGACATCATGATCAGAGTTAAATCCCTGAAATTGCAATGGGCTGGACATACTGCCAGAAGGACAGACCATCGATGGACAGCCGAAATTTTAGATTGGATTCCAAGGGACAGGAAAAGAATCAGAAGAAGACCATATGGGAGAATGGCGGTTGAAATTCGAAAGTATGCGGGAGTAACATGCAGGAGACTGGCACAAGACAGATCGTTCTGGAAGAAACTTGGGGAGACCTTCGTCCAGCAGTGGGTTGATAATCGTTGACAATGATGACAATACTTTGACACACCAGTCATGAGGCGAGGATGACCATCCGAACCGAAAGATCGAAGGCCATTGGCTGCATGATGGTGTGACATCGCGGGCAAATCCTGTAGTACATTTACGCAGTTGGCTAATGGACTGAGTGGTGTTTTTCTAATTTGTTTACATCAGCGGTATCGCACATTGCTAACTTCGCAAATCGCAAGGATTCGATGTTTGATGAACTGCTGCTTTTACGCATAAAATATTTTTTTCTTCTTAATAAAAATCTTTCAAATGCAATTTTACCTCTTTTCTTAAAGTTTTCTCAAAAACTAAGGATGAATCTTGTATTTAAAAAAATACTATATTTTAAAAGTATTAGTAATAGCAAAATTAAGGAATAAATTTATAAATGTTTTAATTAAATTTTGTCTTGTGCACTTTCGGAAATATTCGGAAAGATACACCAAACGTATTGAGATATCGTCTTAGGAAGTAGCTCGTTTTCTAAAACCAACAACGCAGAATAAATATATCCCCTTTGAAATAGCTGTTTTGCCGCCCCGGTGTCGCAGTGATGTAAGGCGCTGGCCTCTGAGCATTCGTCCGTAAGTGGTCCGGGTTCGAATCCCGATGAGGCATGGGTGTTGTGTTTGTCTTACGGCACTGGCTCTCTCCCTTCCCTGGAACCAGTGACCCTAAATTAGGGACGGGCGACTGCTTATAGCCCATTGAGTTGCTCACGGTGGTCGTTAAACCTCCAAGCAAAAAAAACAAAAATAGCTTTTTATTCAACGTACAGATGGGATAGAAATGTATTTTTTGGGCGTATATGCGTTTTTTTTTTTTTTTGATTGGAGGTTTAACGACCACCGTGAGCAACTCAATGGGCTATAAGCAGTCGCCCGTCCCTAATTTAGGGTCACTGGTTCCAGGGAAGGGAGAGAGCCAGTGCCGTAAGACAAACATAACATCCATGCCTCACCGGGATTCAAACCCGGACCCCTTTCGGACGAATGATATATGCGTTTTGTAAGGCATTGCTATGCTAATTGTTTCGAATTAGCATGATTAAATGAAAGACAATTATTTCGTAAAAGTTATTAATTGGTGAAATTTTATGCATGGCCATGACCTACACTCACACTTTTCAGCCTTGAAAGTGATCAGCATTCGAAATTCACAGCATTTCTTGGTCTTATCTCTTAACCTATCACAAAAATGACACTTTCTAACTATGCCAATTATACTGGATCGACGTGCAGAATATCAACATCCGTTTCATATATCGTAATGTGGAACTCTTTAAAGACTGATACTAAATTGAGCAAATGTTAAGAAAAATTCGGAAATTTGAATATGTATGTGAGCCCAACCTGTACGCACACGCCTGCGTTTCACCAATGGGAGAAAATCATAGGGATCTTACATACTTTCCGACCTCGTCAGCGTTCTCATGTTTCTGACTCGAAGGTTGGCAGATTAATATTGATTACCGAAATGGAAACGTTTAATTGCGAAGGTGGATTTTATTGACTAGCCATCGAAACGAGGCCGACGAATTCATTAGAATGTGAAAAGGTCATACGCTTCCGCAGGTAAGAAGGGGCAGACGCGTAAGTCCTTGATGACAGGAGACAAATCGTGATTCCCGCAAAAAGATCACGTACGCGTTTGTCACGATTCTTGGCTATTTCAGATGTCGGTGACGCGCTCCACCTGGTGAGCACCCTATGAGTAAGAACCGTGCCAATCTCTTAACTGCGATCAAGCGTTTGTCGCATTCAACTGGCGGAAATTAATTTTTTCATTCATGCGTGCTGAAATTCGATACGGAAAATGCATTATGTCACAGGTCGTAGTTCGAATAATAAATGAATGCAGAGTACCAGGAGTAGGTAGCCTAGTGTATGTTAGTGAGCTTAGGACCGCCATTTCTTTTTCTTTTTTCTTTTTCCAATCCAAAAGCCGTTCAATTTCAGAAAGCAATGCAACCACATTAAATTAATTTTTTTCTGCATTTCAGGAGCATAACTTAAACTACGAGCATTTAAATGTCACAATATAATACAAAGTGAAAGTAGTAACGTTTAAAGCATACTTTCACGACTTCTCAAAAACACCGGATAATTTTAATGCAAAACTGTGTGTGTAATTCTTGAATTTCCGCACTGGAAAAAATGGACTTGTTCGAATACCAAATGAATCACAAGGAAAAAACAACAACATAGAAAACGGTTCAAATAGCTCATTAATGTGAATAAATTTAGCGCTTATTTCCAGAACACTGCAACATTCCACTTGCTATGTCATTCCAAAAATGGTATCTTTCCAGTTCGTAATGAAGATAGAGCAACAACGAAGCTAAATATGTGGGTCCAGTGATCGCTCTCTGCGTTGCCACCACATAAGGTAGATATCCAGAACATTTTTCATTCTAGTAGAAAACTTTGAGATAAGAAATGTGGAAGAAACCCATTCTACCTCGCGGAGTTCATTTGCGTGAAGTGGAAGCTCACTTTGTGCAATGGACAGATAAATAAATAAAAAAAAAATGCAAAATTTTCAGAATGAAAAACCACCATTCTGTGTTTGGGGTGTCATTTTGTGGGGCACAGGAATATTACTCATTCGCTAATAATTAATTGGGCAGGCAGTTACAGTACAAACACTGCCCAACTAGCTGTGGCATACATCAATTAATAACGAGGAGCTGTACACCAACTGTACTTAAAATAGTAAAACTATACAAGCAATCCGAATTTATTGGCGCAAAATAGAATCAGGGTTTCCAAGCTTTTGCACACCAACTAGATGACTTTTTTAAAGAAAACAGATTGCAAACTGGATAATAAATCTTTTTAAGGAAGACAGACTGCAACTGGATAATAATTTTTGAAGTGTTCTATTTTTCAGTTTGCTGTCTACCTTCCTTAAAAAAGCCATCTGGTTGATGTGCGGAATCTTGGAAACTTTGATTCTACGTCTTTTACGCCAACAAATTCGGATTACTAGTATAGTTTAACTATTTTATGTGACATATATACTCTAATTTGACTTTCTATTTCGGTTGTATGTTCTCATTTAGACGATTTTACTTCTCATTACATCTTTTTACCTTATGTGAACTCCTTTTCAGAATTTCTGACAGGTAGGCAAGTAAGCAAGAAATAAGTACTCGTAAAAGCCCATGTTGTAAGCAATGGGGTTCGCACGTGACGTTTGTGATTCAGCTGTTGATACAGCGATTTATTACTGCTTGACGATTTTAATGTAAATTCTAGTCAGTGAAAGCTTATGCTCCCATATTTGTATCAAATAATCAATGTTGAATTGCAGCTAAATTAGAACCACGTAAAGACGTCATGCCCCGAACTGTAAGTTGCTCCTATCTTGACATTTTTTTGAAGTGTTAAAGAGTGACTTGGAACTCGTTAGGACACATAACACACACAGTTCATTTTGAAATGTGTGCGCTCATGTCAAAGTTTGAGAGAGAAAAAAATGTGTGGAGAGGGAGGAAGACAGAACGTACGTGTTAAATTGTGAGATTAAGGGTGTGCATGCATGTGTGTGTATGTGTGTGTGTGAGTGAGTGAGAGAGAGAGAGAGAGAGAGAGAGAGAGAGAGAGAGAGAGAGAGAGAGAGAGAGAGACAGACAGAGAGACAGAGAGCGAGATAGAGAAAGTGATAGAGGGGGTAGACAGAGGGAGAATTGAAAGAGAAAGGGAGAGAGAGAAAAAGAGAAGAGAGAGAAGAGAGGGGAAAAGATAGAAAAAGAGAGAGAAAGAGATAGAAAAAGAGAGAAGAAAGTGGGAAGACAGAAAGAGAGAGAGGGGAAGAGAGAAATAGAGAGAGTGAGAGAGAAGTGAGAGAGATAGGGAGAGAGAGTGAGACAGCCAGAGAGAAGTGAGAGAAAAAGGGAGAGAGAGAAAGAGAAGTGAGAGAGAAAAAGAGAAGAGAGAGGAAAGAGATAAAGAGAAGAGAGAGAAAGAGGGTGAGAGAGAAAATAGAGAAAGAGAGAAAATGGAAAAAGAGAGTGAGAGAGCGTGGTCTGTGTGTATGTCCATTTGTTTTGTTGATTTTCTCTTATAGTCAGATAACTTTATTACAAAACTTTGTACTCATATTTTCAGTCATAAACTCCGAAAATAAATTAGCATCGAGAGGCACAATCCATTACTAGAGTTGTTTGGAACTCCACGTAGAAGGCATAACATTTTAACCTACATAAGAAAACTTCAAGCTGTTCAGATGCATTTTACAGAGGATGAGTCGAAAGTTTTGCAATAATTGGATCACTTTATGCCTTCATACATACCTTTAACGACGAAAGCTGACTAGCCACCGTGTTGCACCGTCCTTAGTCATCTGTCTGTCAGTTCTTCGATTCCCCGGCGGTACCAGTTCTTGTCCTTCGAGGCGAAGAACTCTTTCACCACAGCTGCCACCTCCTCCTGGTTGTTAAAGCGCCTCCCACGAAGGAAGTGGGGCATAGACCGCAACAAGTAATAATCCGACGGGGCAAGGTCCTGACTATATGCTAGGTAAGGCATCAGTTCGATGTCCTCAAGTTCTTGGAGTTTTGCTCGAGTCGTTCGCGCGGTATGAGGCCGAGCGTGGTCTTGCTGTCGGAGAAGCGCTCTTTCTGTTCACTAGTGCCGGGTACTTCTCCTCCAAAACGGCATACATCCGCTGTAGCTGTTCAGAGTACAGGTTGGCGTTGATGGTCCGACCGTCTGGAACAATATCCCTTCGAAATTCCAATCACCTTGTGCTCGAAGCGCATAGGTTCTGGAAGCTGGCCCGGGCTCAAAAACTGCCGTTGTGTGTTAGGATTACGGAAATAGACCCACTTTTCATCGCATGTAACAATAATCTTGATGAAATGTACATCGCGTGGGTTTTCTAGGAGTTTCGTTTACACTTCCACTCTGCGGTTTGCTTCAGCTGGCGTCAGTTCGTGGGGGACAATGTGGCAGCTCCTGTAGACCTTGCCGAGATCCTGAAGGTGATGAACTACAGTGTTATATTATATGCCCAGCTCGTCTGATAATCTCCGAGTGCTGGTTGTCGGATTTGCCTCTACGGCCTGGCGCGCAGGGCTGAATCTACAGTTTGTGGCCTGCCTGACCTTGGCTGATCGTCGAGGTTTCTGTTACCTGAGCGAAATTTCTTGAACGATCTGATTGCAGTGCTGCTGTCGACGGTACCCCCCCCCTTTCGCATGAAAAATGTTTCGTGTTGCTTGAGCAGCATTATGGCCGAGTTCGAACTCGTAAAGCAAAAGTTCGCTAATTAGCCAGTTGTGGCTGTTCATGTCTTAGGCGTCCCAACCACTGACTGAACAACAGCATGCGATGCTGTTCACAGCAACGACTACCACTTTATATCCCTTTTGACTGACTGCAGTGCGCGACTTGAACAGGTTTAACGACCACCGTGAGGAACTCAATGGGCTATAAGCAGTCGCCCGTCCCTAATTTAGGGTCACTGGTTCCAGGGAAGGGAGAGAGCCAGTGCCGTAAGACAAACAAAACATCCATGTCTCACCGGGATTCGAACCCGGACCCCTTTCGGACGAATGATCAGAGGCCATTGCTTAGACCACTGCGCCTCCGGGGCGGCTGAACTAGTTTAATCACGTGACATACCTGCCGCAGCACATGCGTTTATGCAAATATTGCAAAACTTTCGACTCACTCTCTGTATTAGGTTGTTGCAGGCAAAATGTTGGAATATTGATGGAAATCTCAAAAACTCAAAATACGATGCAAAATAAAATAAAGTTTATTAATCAAAATAATCACCTCCCACAACTAGCACACTTTTTCCAACGAGATACAAGCTCCTATATGCCACAATGAAAAAATGTCAAGCTTCAGGATGAGACAAATTCATGGAATTCGGTTTCTACGCCGAACGACTGAAGCTAAACCACGATGCCCTGCGTCAACTCTACCTAGCGTTCGCCAACAGGAATCGGTCTTTGAGTCACACCTCCAGAGTGGTTGGCCGAAAACAACAGGTATTGAAAGGGTTGGAATCTCATCTCATTTTTCCATACAGGCCAGAACATGCCCAATCCTACTACCACCTGTTTCGCTGCATGGCCCATTTCCTATGAGGATGACACTTCACTTCAATAGTGAGTGTAGAATCTGTCATCAGAGAGTGGCAAGTCTGTGGTGAAAAGTCAACCTCTGAGCACCACACGTCAGCAAAATGAAAGGGGATCAGAATATACAAATGAACAGTACTGATGCGCTGGTGCACTTTACCGAAGCGCCAAGTAAACTGGCTATAAGTGTCGCGCTCACAGAGTCGTTCTCATTCAGTACGAAGATTCATCTGTAGGTGTATTTCAGTTGAACAATATCCCTGAAACGCGATTTACCAGAATGGACCGCTTGGGGAGCAGTCGGAACTGGAAGCTGGTCAGACACAGTAGATAATGGCAAAAACGGTTAGAGTGTCTCAAAGCGTCATCAGAAGACTGTGGTGGGTGTAAGCGTTTCCAGGAGACCAGAACAGTACGAAAACGATCAGGATAAGGTCGGACAACATTAACAATTGCACAAGACGGCCGGTATTTGAGTTTACTGGCCCGTAGGAACCGCGAATGAAATGAAACTGACTTTCAACGCCTGCATACTGCGGTCACAGGGTGTTGTGTGTCCACACAGATAATGCGCAACCGGCTCTACTAAAGAGGAATGTATACCCGGCGACAGATGATGTGCGTACCCCTCTTTACACATAGCCAGAAAAGCCAGAGTGGACTGAAGCACGTTGTCATTGGAACCGTAAGCAATGACACTCCGTTGTCTTCGCGAATGAGTCTCGGTTCAGCCTGCAGTTTAGCAACCGTCGCGTTATTCTCTGGAGTGATCGAAGAACACGAAATACTTCAGCCATCATGCAGGAAACAGATGGTAGTGATGGAATCTTCGTGTGGGCTGGCTTGAGCACTGACGGTTGTACAAGACCTCTACGTCATCTTATCCGGAATGAAGCCTTGAAGACAGTAAAATTTTGAAATGCGCTCCTGCAACCTATAGCTATTCCTCATGCAGAAGAATTTGGAATTATGTTCCTCTTCATGGATAGCGCCAGCCGGTGTTAAACACAGTTGGTAAAAACAGGCAACAGGAAGAGCTTATGGCCTGGCCTTTGAGCTCTCTGGAACGCAACCCCATTAAACGCAAGTGGGACGCACCGGGAAGTCGTGTTGCAGCTCGCCCGTTTCCTCTCATGAAGCTTCAGCATATGGAGCATATTTTCAACAAGGAGTGGCAAAAAATACCTCACGAACTGCCGGATAATCTCATTCTTTCAATGCCTCACCGATGCGACAGTGTTTTAACGGCCAATGGTAGCACATACACCTTACTGGAAGTTAATAACCACTACTTTTCTTGATTTGTTCATGAATAACTTCACTATCATACGTTGCCGTCAATTTGCTCAAACGACTTGTGCGTTGCCTGTTTTGTCATGTTTCATGCTCTAACTGTCTCGCATTCAAGTTTTCGATATCAATCCATCATTATATCTATTCGTGCACGTTTGATGCTATCGCAATACCCTCGAATTTTTTTCGAGCAGAGTAATTATGTATTAATCACGAGAAATAATAATGTTTTTTTGCATCGGTGATTCGTAAGATCGTGCATTCTTTTGCCATGCACATTCAACACACTACACTGTGTTGAATTTGCACACCTCCACGCGTACAGGGCCAAGGGAAAGCCTAAAGTCTACTGTTCCCATTAATGCTTTTTACCATTAACTGAGTCGTCGTGTTCAATGTTTGAAACTATTATAACGAGATAGTTCAAGTATTGAAATCATCGCAGTGCTATGCCTACATAGCACTGCGATGAGAAACCGATTAAAAGCTACGAAACAGTCAAGAGAAATATGCAAAAGTTGAAATTTTCATTTGTGCTGTTTAAGATTGGGTCAGAAAGTGTAGTGTACAGAAGGAAAGTCTATTGTCGTGGTAACAAAAGCCTTGAAAGTATGCTGTGAACGAAATGTCAAATAAAGGTGCCACGCTGTTGAAGCTGATCAATCGACCAACACTTGCAGCTCCCTTTCGAGATTGCTTACTTACAAGAAACTGTAGCTTGTGATGTACCTACCTCAGAGGTGACGTATATGTCAAGCATGTCAAGACGGCATGTTGCACCGATATGCCTATACGTCGGTGTATTTCAATTGGTAAAACAACCGACGCCGAAGAAGGCAGATGTGCGTTTGAGTCCTATCACCTATAAATGAGGCTTTATTTTCACACTGGCGCTCGAACGTAGAAATGGATCTTTTGGCCGTGAGATTCGTGGAAGTCATGCGATTATTCTTTTAAACATTGTCGGGAATTAATAAGAATTCCTTCTTCTATAGCAAGCTACTTCAAACATGGTTTGCTGTCTGACCCGGAAATCTTTGATTCCGTCCCAGCCCTTTCTCAAGGAAGGGGGGGGAGGGATATATATGTGACGTGCCTACCTTAAAGGTGAAGCATATGTCAAGAAGGCAAAGTTGTAGCGATAAGCTTCGTCGATGAAGTTCAATCGGTAGAATCGATTCCGGAGAAGACAGATGTTGGTTCGAATACCACCACGGACAAATGGAACTTTATTTTCACAAATTCCGCATTTACAAGCCATCGGTAAGGCATCCAGGAAGTGCCGAGGCGTTCCGCATGAAGTGGTAACTGAACAAACGAACCGCCGTGTCGAGAGTCTGCAGGAACTCAGAGCCTCGCACGAATCATACGACCGTCGTTTCCTCGACACAAATCTGCGCGACAGTCTTTTCATCTCAATGAATAGTTTCTTACGATGGAAAACGGATTTCCTGTAATAATCCTAGAGCTGTACGGTATGTTTAGAGTTAGGCTAGCCCGTACTTTTTTCCCGAAAGGGAGGACCATTTGATATTATGGCAATGTTACGTATTTTGTAGAATTTTGATAGCCTAGTGCAAACTTAGAACTGATCAAAGATAGACGTGCATTCAGTGATGACCTCAACTTAGCACAACTGAAGGGCATGCGCTCAGTGATGCTTTAATGCCACCCACATTTAGAAACGTAAAATAGGTGTTTCTCTAGTAAGGCAACGCCAAGCAGTACAATTCAGTTTGGATCACAAAAACAACAAGAAAGATGACACCTAATTTTCAGGTGTAATGAGCACGTCTTTTGAATCCGTTCTGATCCGAATTAAATTTACCAAAGCTATTCAAAATCAATGGAACCGGTAGAGAAAACAGTAGTATCTGACAGAAGTAAAAAAGTTTTAAATCGGGTTTTTAATCCCGCAGATATTCCTGTAAACGGAAACGTCAACTTACACCCTCTGGTGGCAGACTTGTGCGTTAAGAAAAATTTGAATTTATATGAGAAACATTTCGCAGAGGAAACGCTCTCCAACAAAAAAATATTTTTTTCAAATCTGACTCTTAGAAGCACGGATATCGACAAATACACTGGTGTGCAAAAATTAAGGACGAAGAGGAAAAATTAGCATAACAGCGGGACGAGAAGGCAGAACGGACCGAAAGACAACTCAGGAGATAGACTAGGGTCCGGTACGGTAGGGCATGCGCATATATGCAGCGTGACGTAGGGGAGTGTGTGTGCGTGTGTGTGTGTGTGTGTGTGTGTGTGTGTGTGTGTATGTGTGTGTGTGTATGTGTCGGAAGGGTATAAAGCACACGGGCGGTGTACGCTCAGCAATTCGGTGAAAGCTATTGCACGGTGTACATCGGTTTGAACGACGTCGAGTTGCTGCCACCGTGTGATATGGCCAACAGGCAATCCAATAGACGACATGTGGATGACTTTACCCGAGGTCGCATCATTGGGAAGTTGCAAGAAGGTCGAAGTGTGACTAGTGTGGCCGAGGAGTTCGGGATCGCTCACAGCATAGTTTCACGAGCTTGGAGAGCATTCCAAACGACAGGAACGGCTGTCCGAGAGTTTAGCAGTGGTCGTCCACGAGCAACCACGGCAGCGGACGACCGGTATATTGTCCTACAGGCGAGAAGAGACAGACGGGAGACAGCAGGAGAAATCGCAAGGCACATACAACAGACAACTGGACGTCCGTTATCGCCTTTTACTGTGGCCAGAAGGCTGCACAAAGGTAGTCTATTTGCACGACGACCAGTACGGTGTGTGCCATTAACGCCTGCTTATCGGAGACGGCGGTTTCTGTGGTGCCAGGAACACAAGAACTGGACACATCAGCAATAGGGTCAAGTTCTCTTTACGGATGAGAGCCGATTTAGTCTGACGAGCGATTCTGGACGTATACACATCTAGAGAGAGAGCAGGGAACACGCAATCACGCCTCCAACATCATCGAAAGGGACCGGTTTGGTTGTGGTGGAGTTCTCGTTTGGGGCGGTATCATCCTTGGTAGCCGTACTGATCTCCACATCTTCCAAGGAGGTTCAGTCACTGGTGTCCGCTATTGTACCGAGGTCCTCCTGCCTCACGTGCGTCTGTTTAGAAGTGCTGTGGGTCCTGAGTTCCTCTTAATGGACGACAAAGCTACACCTCATCGTACAGTGGCTGTCGCAGAGCTGTTGGAGAGTGAAGATATTCAACGCATGGATTGGCCGGCAAGGTCCCCGGACCTAACTCCAATCGAACACGTGTGGGACCTTCTCGGGAGACGCTTGGCAGCACGTCATCAGCCGCCAGCAACGATTCCGCAGCTGCGATTGGCGCTACAAGAGGAATGGGTCGCTATGCCACAACAGCTCCTTGACAACCTCGTCCTCAGCATGGACAGACGTTGTAAATCCTGCAACGCAGTCACGGGTGATCATATCTCCTACTAAAGCCTGGATTTTTCTTGGCAGCCGCCTGTCACTTGGACGTTTCTGTCTTCTGTCCAGTTGTGCTCGAAGCTACCTTTTCAATAAAGTGCCTTTGTATCCTTTGGATTCCTTGTTTGGACGGTTTTGCTCACTTGTCCCATATTCTTACATCTTGGGGATATTATGATATGATTTGAGTCGATGTGGAGCACTTCTGCAAGACGTTACATTCGAAAAACTGTTTCGTCCTTAATTTTTGCACGGCAGTGTATAAGATATGCATCTACGCCCCCTAACCTCCCCTCCGCGGGAGAAACATGCATTGTTTAAAAAAGAAAGTATTTTCAAAAGGCTTTTCGATGTGAGCGGTATTGGTCCATGAAAGAATTTTTTCAATCGCGTTTTAAGGAACTCAAATTTTACTGCAATTACATCAGACGCAGAAATTAACACTTATCCCCCTGATGGCCAAACCATTCTTTATCAAATATCAGAAATCATATGCAAAGCATTTCCTATCAGGAGCTGTATCCGGTGCAGAAAGAAGTTTTCAAATCGGAGTTTTAGAAGCAGAGACATTGAGGAAAACGAAATTTACCTTTACGCCTCCTAGCGGAAAGCCTATGCATTACTTGAATTTTTTTTAACTTATATGAAAAACTTTTTACACCGGATACGCTTTCTAATAAAGAAGGAATTTTTCAAATCCGACTTTTAGAGGCAGAGATATTGACAGACATAAGATAGATATCTACGCCCTCTGGTGGAGAAACCATGCATTATTTTAAGATGAAAATATTCTCAAATGTTTATCGACAGGTGCGGTATCGGTCCACAAAAGAATTTTTTCAATCGAGCTTTTAGAAGCTGAGATTTTGCTGCAAATACCTACGAAGCAGAAATTTAACACTTACACCCCTGGTGGCCAAAACATATTTTATAAAAAATTAGAAATTACAATAAAACAATTCTCACCAGGAGCTGTACCCGGTGCTGGAAGAATTTTTCAAATCGGAGTTTTAGAAGCAGAGATATCGGGGAAAGCGTAATTTACCTTTACTCCCCCTACCGGAAAGTTAATAAATGTTTTGAAATTGTTTTAATTATATTAGAAACATGTCGCACCGAAAACTCTTCCCAACAAAGAAGAAATTTTTCAAATCGGATCTTTAGAAGCAGAGATATTGAAAAAAACAAGATATACATCTACGCCCCTGGCGAAGAAACCATGCATTATTTTAAAAAGAAAATAAATTTTCCGGAAAGGTTACTACGTAAATAGTATCGGTCTACGAAAGAATTCAATCGAGATCTTAGAAGCTCAGATTTTGCTGCAAATACATTAGAAGCAGAAATCAACGCTTAGGCCCCCTGGTGGCCAAACCATTTTATACCAAAAATTGGAAATTATATGCAAAATATTTCCCATCACGAGCTGTATCTGCTGAAGGAAACATTTTTCAAATCGCAGTTTTAGAAGCAGAGATATCTGGGGAAAAGCGATTTACTTTTACGCCCCTTAGCGGAGAATATATATGAAACCTGGAAAAGTGACTATGCCTAGAATAATCTTCGACTTGAATGGAATCGAAGAGTAAAATAATTTTTTGAATTGGATGTTTGGAAGCAAATATAGGGATTAGAATGTGTTTTGAATTCGATATCATCTGCATTTAAGCCCTCTAGCGGTGAAATTTGGCATCGTAAAAAACCCGAAATAAAGGATCATCATTCGCACATTTCAAGCTTCCTAATGCAAAAAGAATTTTTGAACTCGGACTATTAGTTACAGAGATATCGTGTCTACAGGAGGACGGACAAACCGATAACATAAGCGCGATATTTTTTTACAAAAGACGTGCTAAAAACAGAGAACTGGCACTTACTTCTCAACCACCGCGTAGTCCAGATCTATTTCCTTCCGACTGCCGTCTTTTTCGTTTCGCTCCATGGCACATTTTCCTCGAGATAAGCGGTTTAGAGCAAATCGGACAACGCGACGGGAGATTTTTGCTTCCAAGTGTATTGAAAGTCTTAATGGACGTCGGGTGATTTTTTGCCTCTAAATACTGTAAGTGTATTAAAGTAGAACAGATCAGCTTGCCGACAGATGTTTATAAACGACTGAAAATGACGGTATTTCTCTGAGTAGTGTTCGCAATGTATATCGCAATTATCGTTTCTGAAATGTACAATACTGCTCAATGATTTATAAACCGCCCTGGTAAATTTTCATATTTTAAAAAATTCTATGGAAACTATGTTCAACTTATATTTTACACTTTAACGTCGCTAAAGCTAAGATAAACGTTTAACA
This sequence comes from Macrothele yani, assembly GCA_039090855.1. NCBI lineage: Eukaryota > Metazoa > Arthropoda > Arachnida > Araneae > Macrothelidae > Macrothele > Macrothele yani. Next base: position 138,970,429 of record CM077002.1, read on the forward strand.
TCAGTCAAAACTGAGTACTTACGTTTACTACTCCACATATTTTTATTAATTTTTTAGAATGCCTTAATTAAACAGAAGAATTTTTTCTTACCTATAAGCATAGGGAAGAGCAGTTGTCCAACACCTACAAGAAAGTGTCCAAGTCCTACGGCTACGGCCAGCCGTTCTAGACCGATGTATTCTCTCATGATGACGGGAACGTTGGTCATGACGCACCCGTTGAGCATGCCCATGCATATAGACACTGTGAGCATGAGCACGTGCGTCCAGCAGGCAGGAAGCACAGCAAGGAGACCTCCCATGGCAGCAAAAGCTATGGCAACCGAGAACTTCCTCTCCAGGAACCTCAGATCCGAAACCCAACCGAGGACAACGGCGCCGAATAAATCGCCGACGGAAAAAGCTGACACTAGAAAAACAGCATCGGCTTCGTCAACTCCCCTGTCTAGCGCAAAATCCACGATGACAGTCAAGTAAGACAGGAAGTTGACCACATTGCAGCCGAATGTTGCACAAATAACCAGATACATCGGATTGGCGAGGATCTGAGCCGTGTGCCGGAAGTGACCTATGACCCCCTCATCGGTGAGTTGCATCTTTTAATGATGCTTATGGTTCCTGCACCCACGGAGGTGCTGTGCACCTGGGGTGCGTCCGAAGTGGCAGCGATGCGGCTCTCAGGGAGCAGCTGATAATCTTTGGTATGAGCGCCATTGCACTGCGGACCAGCTGAGTTCTCGGAGTTCGTCATCTTGGCATTCAACTGGTTGTTGTACCACACCAAAGGCTCATTTAGTGTGCTACCATTTGGATTTGGCATCAGGATGACTTCCTGCTTAGGAAGAACTTTCCCGTTTTGAGTTTCTTGCGGAAGAAGGGGTTCAGACACTTCTGGAGAGATAGTGACCCCATTGAACTTATGTTCAGGATCTTCATTTGTAAGGTTCTTTGAGGTGAATCCATTGGAAAGCTGCGTTAATGGCGGTGACTTTGATGGAGGAGGTGCTGGTGGATCCCGAGCAAGGAATGCTGGTATAAGGCCATTGAGGACGATCGCTGCCAGGATAAGAAAGCATCCATTGAAGCCGTACTTAGCCAAAAGATACTCGATGAGAGGAGGAAGTGCAAAGGATCCGACAGATGCTCCGGCGTAAGCGATGCCAGTTGCCGTTGCTTTTCTGGTCTTAAAGTGCTGGTTTATGAGGACTGGGTTCAGAGTAACCACTAAGCCATTTCCTATTCCTGTAAAAACGAGAAGGAAAGATTATTAGCATCATTGCAAGCATAAATAAATATATTCGAGATAAAAAGGAATCGGGATAATTTTCTTGTTCAGAAACGTTGAGAATGAATGATTGTATTTTGGAGTGGTTTTCTGACGTAAGGACCAGTGTTCCCAAAAGCATGGTGAATGTAGAAAACAGTCACCTCAAGCCATGCTTTAAAATATTACGGTACTCTACAGGTGAGTCGAAAGATTTGCAATATTTGGATCACTTTATGTCTTCATACGTACCTTTACGACGAAAGCTGACTAGCATTCAAAGTATAGGCCATCGTGTGGCACCGTCTTTAGCCATCTGTCTGGCAGTTCTTCGATTCCCGGGTGGTACCAGTTCTTGTCCTTCGAGGCGAAGAACTCATGTTCATAAGTGCCGAACGGCATACATCCGCTCCAGCTGTTCAGAGTAGAGGTTGGTGTTGATGGACCGACCGTCTGGAACAAATTCGTAATGGATTATCCCCTAGGAATTCCAGCAGACGCAGAGCATCACATTGTGCTCGAAACGCCCACGTTTGGCAGTAGGTTCAGGAAGCTGGTCCAGGCTCAACCACTGCTGTTGTGTGTTAGGATCATTTTCCATGGGACGGTCTACCTGACCTTCGCTGATCGTCGAGGTGTTTGTAACCTGAGTGAAATTTCTTGAACCATCTGGTTGCGGTGCTATGGTCAACGGTACCTTCCACTTTCGCATAACAAATGTTTCGTGTTACTTGAGCGGTGTTATGGTCGAGTTCAAACTCGTAAAGAAAAGGTTCCCTAATTAGCCGGTTGTGGCTGTTCATCTTTTGGGCGTCCCAGCCACAGACAGAACGGCGACATGCAATGCTGTTCACAGCAACGACTACCACTTTATATCCCTTTCGACTGACTGCAGTGCGCGACTGAACTAGTTTAAACACGTAACATGCCCGCCGCAGCACATGAGTTTATGCAAATATTGCAAAACTTTCGACTCACTTTAATATACACTGCTGGCCACCCAAAATACAACACCAAGAAGGAAGCATCGGATTGGCCTGAAATTCGCAGCATGCGTCGCCCGCGACAGGACAAGCAAACGATTAGCACTCCAGAGCATATGCAAATCATGTGCGCCCGGCACGCCACCGAGAAGCGCTATGAGAAGAGTGCACAGAAGGCGGGGTGTAAGTAGTGGAAGTGTGTTGTGCTGCCGGACCTGTGCGTGGGAAGCTTGCTGATGCCTCGTCGCAGAATACGGCAGTCATTCCAGCACGTTTCGGAGTTCGACAGAGGATGAATAGTGGCTTATCGCGACAGCGGTTTATCGTACCGAGAAATCGGCGCCCGTGTGGAACAACATCCAGCCACAATGAGGCGATTATGGATTCGGTGGATGCAGGAGGGACGGACGGACGGACCGACAGACCGGCGCGAGCGATTGCCACAGCCGTGGCACACCACCGAACGAGACGACCGGCATGTTGTGCGGCGGGCATTGACGGCTCGCACCGCCACATCACGAACGTTAGCGCAGGAATTAGGGTGGGTTGCGCAACAACCTGTGTCAGCACGTACCGTTCACCGTCGTCTGCAAGAGCGGGGACTTGTCGCATGGCGCCCATTGCTCCGATTACCATTGACTTTACACCACGGGCGAGTGCGGCGGCAGTGGGCCATTGAACGCCACACTTGGACTATGGAATCGCACGACATTGTCTTCTCCGACGAATCCCGCTTCTGCCTGCAACACCACGATGGTCGGATCTGCGTGTGGCGGCACCGCGGTGAGAGACTGTATGACGCCTACATTATGCGTCGCCATACCGGTTCGTCGCCTGGCGTTATGGTTTGGGGCGCAATTGGATATGACACTCGCACCCCTCTGGTACTCATCGCTGGTACACTCAACAGTCACCGCTACATCTCCGACGTTTTGGAGCCTGTAGTCCTCCTTTACCTGCAGGACCTACCAGCTGCCACGTTTCAACAGAATAATGCGCGTCCGCAAGTGGCACGCATCGTGCAACAATTCTTCACGGCCAACCAGGTGTCACTGCTGCCGTGGCCCGCCTGTTCTCCCGATATGGCGCCCATCGAACACGTATGGTCGCTGATCGGAAACCGAGTGGCCCGGCAAGCACCACCCGCGGCTACGCCTGATGAACTGTGGCAACGTGTGGAAGCAGCCTGGACCGACATACCTCAAGCCCACATCCAAAGCCTCTTTCGTTCGATGCCGCGGCGTGTAGCGGCCGTTATTGCCAGCCATGGGGGCCACACGAACTATTGATGTCTGCGTGTTCAGCAAGTCGCACGGGCCTGTAAGCTCAATCGTTTCATCTTTGTATCTGTTGTTATGTGTCCAGTAAATCTGGCTTTGCTATCTCGTGTCCTTCTTGGTGTTGCATTTTGGGTGGCCAGCAGTGTATATGTAGAAGTCAAAGAATTAATTTTGGCAGACAGGTCAACATAATCTTTAACCATTTTTGGCCGATTAATCGCATGCATGTAAACCATGAATTTTGTTTTAGTTTGCTTTTTTAATATTTAGTTTAATGAAGATGCCACATGCTTTAGAGTTACAGCCGAGGCTCAGGTTACAGGATTTCGTTACCTCTACTTTAGGCGCTACATGTTAAACTGTCTTCTATACGGCAAAAAGCGATAAAGAACGTTGATGTAGGTTCACCATGCACCAGGAAATGTCGCCCCCCCCCTCCTTTTTTTTTTTTGGAATACTCGCTGTACCTTAAATTTCAAATTTTATGATGGAATGGAACTGTATTTATTTTTTGTAAGAGCTTTTCGCGTAAGAATGAGAAATCACAGTCCTCAAACAAATCCTTTCAGTACTCTAGCAACACTTCGTTGCTAGCATTTTTATCAAGTCTTTTGTAAAAAAAAATAAGAAAGCCGCCCCGATGGCGGAGTGGTCTAAGCGATGGCTTCATATCATTCGTCCGAGATGAGTCCGGATTCGAGTCCCGGTGAGGCATGGATGTTGCGTTTGTCTTACGGTACTGGCTCGCTCCCTTCCCTGGAACCAGTGGCATTAAATTAGGGAAGAGCGACTCCTAAAAGCCCACTGAGTTGTCCAGGGTGGTCGTTAAACTTCAAATAAAAAAAAAAAGAAAGAAAAATATAACAAGGGTATTATATTGACCGTCCGTCTGTTTGTCGACACCATATTTCTGAAACCAAACGGCAAAAGGAATTTCTGAAATCGGAATTTTTCAAATTAGTTCGATTTCAAGAATCCCTTTTGCATTGGAAAGCCTGAAATGTGAGATGTTTCATGCTGTCTATGGGTTTTCCTACGCATAACTTTGTCGCTAGAGGGCATAAAATCAAATGCTATCGAATTGAAAACACATTTAATTTCATATTTTTGCTTCTAAAATATCAGTCTGAAGAAATTCTTTTCTCTCTTCCATAGCATTTATAACGAAGACTATTTTGGATGCAACTTGTTTTTCAAGAAACGCCCGGTTTTTCTGCTAGAGGGAGTAAAGTAAAAGCGCGATTTCCCCGATATCTCTGCTCTTAAAAGTCTGATTTGAAAAATTATTTTCGCTTCGGATAGAGCTCCAATTTCTAATCTTTGATAAAGAACGGTTTTACCAATAGGGTTGAGGGGGGTAAGGGTATATTTCTGTTTCTCATAGATGTGCAGCAATATCTGCGCTTTCGAAAACTCGACTGAAAAAATTCTTTGGTGAGAATACCTTCTGCTTAAAATAATGCATTGATTTTCCGTCAGTGGGCGTAGATGCATATCTTTCTCTTGTTGATATCTCTGCTTCTAATAGTTCGATTTCAAAAATTCTTTCTTCAGCGGAGAGCGTTTCTGGTGAGCGACATGTTTTGCATATAATTTAAAATTCTTCTTAAAGCACAAGTTTACCTCTAGAGGGCATAAGTTCACGTTTCCGTTGACAACATATTTACAGTAGTATCTGCCCTTCTAAAAATACAATTGGAAAAATCCCTTTTTCTGTCAGATATTACTAACTACAAAAACTGTGCATTTTCGGCCCGAAATACCAAAATAATGCAAATGTTTAACCTTTTTTTCTTGATATTTCGACCGTTAAATGTCTGTTTTAAAAATTCTTTCAACACCGGATACCATTCACCTTGTGGAACATTTTAAATGTACTACTTCTTTTTTGTCGTTCACCGTACTTTATGTATTACTTTTTTTGTGTGTGTGTGGAGGTTTAACGACCACCGTGAGCAACTCAATGAAATATAAGCAGTCGCCCCTTCCTAATTTAGGGCCACTGACTCCAGAGAAGGGAGACAGCCAGTGCTGTAAGATAAACACAACATCCATGCCTCACGGGATTCGAACCTAGACCTTTCTCAGACGAATGGTCATAAGCCAGCGCTTAGACCACTGCGCCACCGGTGCGGCATGTGCCATTCGCTATAAGGATGGTGAACGTTATTCTCTTTAAATAATGTGCAGTTTTTTATGCCTAGGGCGCATAAATGTCAAAACCCTTTTCTCGCTATTTCCGCTTCCAAGAGACGTATTTGAAAAATTCTTTTTCTGTACCATAACTTTTGTCATGAGGAATACTTTTTGCATATTTTCCATTTTCCCTCATTTAAGATTCTTCCGTCAGGGGCGTCAGCGCATATTGTATTTCTATTTGAAAGAGTTAATTCGATTCTAAAAAAAGCTTAGAAAAATCTTTTTTGGTAGGATATTCTCTCCTCTTTACTGTATGAAGAGTATTTTCATCCCATTTTCTTTTTAAGTAACACGAAGATTTCCTCTAGGGGGCGTAAAGTTATATCATAGGTTCCACCATATATATATTTTTTTCTAACTGTTCAGTTTGAAAATCCCTTAATCTCTGATATCTTTCTTCTGCTATGAGAAACTTTCAATGCACAATTTGTTAATATTCGTAACAGGCTTTTCAGTCGCTAATGTAGAAATGCCACTGATTTTTTATTTAACCGGTTCCGTTAGCTATAAATAACTCGCTCATATTACGTACACTTTAAATTATGTGCAATTTTTTTTTTCCTATGTGATGGGTGTTTTCTGTTTTGCTGAATTTTCAGATTTTCTATGCTTTAAAATAAATTTTTCGTGTCGGAAATGATTCAAAAGAAGTGCACATTACAATCGAAAATTCGGTGTCATCTTTCATGTTTTTTAATAGATCCGGTGGCAACGTTCTCAGATGCACTGAGGCAAATGAGAGATTATGAATAATGAAGTGCCGCTCAAGTGGGTGCAGTGGTCTAAGAGCTGGTTTGTGACCACTCGTACGAGACGGATGCGGGTTCGAATCCCGGTGAGGCATGGAGGTTGTGTGTTTGTCTTACTGTGCTGGCTCTCTCCCTTCCCTGGAACCAGTGGCCCTAAATTAGGAACGAGCGGCTACTTAAGTCCATGGAGTTGCTCACAGTGGTCGTTAACCCCTCCTCCCCTACAAAAAATATATATTAGCTTCAGATAGCAATCGCGAATCAATCGCCTAGATTTCATTACTCGGGACCACTCATTCATTCATTCTCGACCACTCATTCATTCAAATTCACTCATTTCTCAGGGACCGGCAAAAAAAAAAAAAAAAACCCTCGTGGGCCGGCAAAAGAAAACCCTCGTGGACCGGCAAAAACCCTAATGGACCGGCAAAAAACCCCTCGTGGACGGGCAAAAAAAACCCCTCATGGACCGGAAAAAACCCCCTCATGGACCGGCAAAAAAACCCCTCGTGGACCGACAAAAAAACCCCGTTGACCGTGAAAAAAACCTCGTGGACCGACAAAAAACCCCTCGTGGACCGGCAAGAAAACCCCTCGCGGACCGGCAAAAAAAGAACCCCTCGTGGACCGGCATAAAAAAACCCTCGCGGACCGACGGTTGGTAAACACTGGTCTAAGCTAAGGCTTCTGACCATTCGTCCGAGAAGGGTCCGAGTTCGAATCCCGGTGAGGCATGGAGGTTGTGTTTGTCTTACGGTGCTGGCTCTCTCCCTTCCCTTGAACCAGTGGCCCTAAATTAGGAACGAGCGGCTGCTTGTAGTCCATGGAGTTGCTCACATTGGTCATTAACGCCTCCCCCCTCTACAAAAAATACATATTAGCTTCAGATAGCAATCGCGAATCAACCGCCTAGATTTCATTACTCGGGACCACTCATTGATTCAAATTCACTCATTTCTCGAGGACCGGCAAAACCCTCGTGGGCCGGCAAAAAAGAAAAACTTGTGTACCGACAAAAAATCCCCTCATGGACCGGCAAAAAAAACCCCTCGTGGACCGGCAAAAAAAAACCCCTCATGGACCGGCAAAAAAAAACCCCTCGTGGACCGACAAAAAAACCCCTCGTGGACCGGCAAAAAACCCCTCGTGGACCGGCAAAAAACCCCTCGTGGACCGCCAAAAAAAACCCCTCGTGGACCGGCACAAAAAAAACCACGTGGACTGGTAAAAAAAAGCCTCGTGGACTGGTAAAAAACCCCTCGTTGACCGGCAAAAAAACCCTCGTGGGCCGGCAAAAAAGAAAAAACTTGTGTACCGACAAAAAATCCCCTCATGGACCGGCAAAAAAACCCCTCGTGGACCGGCAAAAAAAAACCCTCATGGACCGGCAAAAAAAACCCCTCGTGGACCGGCAAAAAAAACCCCTCGTGGACCGGCAAAAAAAACCCCTCGTGGACCGCCAAAAAAAAACCCCTCGTGGACCGGCACAAAAAAAACCACGTGGACTGGTAAAAAAGCCTCGTGGACTGGTAAAAAAACCCTCGTTGACCGGCAAAAAAACCCTCGTTGACCGGCAAAAAAACCCTCGTTGACTGGCAAAAAAAAACCCCTCGCGGATCGGCAAAAACAACAACTCGTGGACCGGCAAAAAAAACCACCTCGTGAACCGGCAACCCCCCCCTCGTGGACAGGCGGTTGGTAAACACTGGTCTAAGCGATGGCTTCTGACCATTCGTTCCAGAAGGGCCCGAGTTCTTCGAATCCCAGTGAGGCATGGACGTTGTGTTTGTCTTATGGCACTGCTTCTCTCCATTCCCTGGAATCAGTGGCCCTAAATTAGGGAAGGGCGACTACTTATAGTCCATTGAGTTGCTCACGGTGATCGTTAAACCTCCAATCAAAATAAGAAAAAAATGAATCAGTCTTTATGAGACGATAGCCACATATTAGATAGCGAATCACTAGTGAAATGGTTATTATACAATGAAGATTGATCTCGATAGCCAGCTATTTCGAAGAAAGGGTGTGCATGAATTTCTCCGTTTAATTTTGGTTCAAAGAAGCCTTAACCTACTAATGCGCGCTATATTTTCTCCAGATTCTTAACATTAAGTACATTACGAAAACCGAAATCATGTAAATGGTGCTTCTTAAAAAGCGCTCTCACTTTTTAGGGCATAGTCAGGATGCAGCGAAATAAACAAACTCTCAAAAATTTAGAATTTGTAAGAAAGTTTAAGAGACCATCAAAAGTAAACTTGATACAGTGTTTCGGAGATTTAATTATTACCAAAAGTTCATTAATAATTGCCTAGAAATTCCTTCGCCCAGTCAGTGGCGAAGAAAATCCTTCGGAAATTCGGCATTTTTGGCAATTATTAATGAATCTTTAATAATAATAATGAAAGTATCCGTCTTTTAAGTGGAATAATGCCAACGAAAAAGGTTTTAATATCGTAAAACTTAAATTAGTAGAAGCGCCACTTTTGATGCATCCCGACTTTGCGAATCCCGTTATTTTGATAACAGATATGCTTAGTTATAGAATAAGAGCTGCAGAAAAATTAAGACGGAATATCAAAATTCATCCCGTATCCCGTATGCTAGCCGAAAATTACCAAGAAATAAACTGCACTATACGATAACAGAAAAGGAAGTTTTGGCAACTGTAGTTTACGTTAACCCTTTAACTACCACGGCCCTGAAATCTTGTATCGTTCAGAATACCAAAACGCCCGAAACTATATGTTGCTTTTTTCGGAATTGATTCCCTCCCCTTTACAAGTTAAAAAAAAAAAAAAAGGAGGATTAGTGCTCGGTAACCACACAAAATTTCCGATCTGTAGTCTTGTTGTGTGTGCACTGACCTTCAAAGGTTTCCGAGAACGATCACTGCATTCTTTCACAGAAAAGGCATGCAAAGCATTGAGAGTAAATAATATCTTCGCATCAGAATAATATGACCACCTACTTAATAATGGGAATAACCACGCTTGGCCCAGATGACAGCAACCAGACGGAGTGGTATGGACTCAATGAGGCCCTAGAAGGTTGCACAAGGCACACGTACCCATTCGGACTGCAGCAGAGCACGGAGGTCCCAGAGATTACGTGGTTGTGAGTCGGCACGTCGAACCTGTCGATCCAAATAGTCCCACTCGTGCTCTATGGGATTAAGGTCGGGTGATTTCGCCGGCCAAGGGAGAAAGCAGACATCTCTGTCGTGTTCCTGGAACCAGTCACTCATCCCTTTAGCGACATGGCAGGGCGCATTGTGCTGTTGGTAGATACCATCACCACCAGGGTAAACGTCCAACATGAAAGGATACATGTGGCCAGCGAGGATGGACAGGTAGCCATTGGCGTTCAGGGACACATCCTGTGGTACGACCGGTCCCACGTCACACTAGAAAAACATCCCACAGACATGCGCACTGCCACCGCCGGCATGTACTTGACCGACAAGCGTGTCCGAGTGCTGGTTCTCGTGTGTCTGACGTCATATCCGCCACCGCCCGTCACTTATATGGAGTAGAAACCTCGATTCGTCGGAGAAGGTAAACTTTTTTCACTCTTCCACTGTCCTATGACGGTAGTCTCATGCGAACTGCAGGCGTTGTTGCCTATGGACCTGGATTAACATGGGGGCCTTGACGCAGCGTCGACTACGGAGACCCATGCGTAACAGAGTTCGCTTTACTGTTATCGGGGACACGTACCTGGGTGCACCAGCGTTCATTTGCGTAATCAATTGCTGCACTACCGCGCGTCGATTGTCCTTTTTCAGTCGACGATGGCGACGTTCTCCTCTGGGGTCGATGGCCCTTGGAGCTGCACAGTTATGACGTCTGAAGGTACTCGGCGTACCAGCGGTCCATTCTTGGTACACACTTACTACAACTCCTCGCGAACCGCCCACGAAATCTTCTGTTTCCGGGATGCTCCCACCCTTGGCGCGGTAGCCGATGATCATTCCTTTTTGCACGTTCGTCAAATCACTACCTCTACCCATTGTGCTCACGTGACGCACTATGGCTCTTCTGTCCCGGCCGGCTGCTTATATCTCCGTGTGGTCGACCTTGTCACGTGCACTCTGTGTCGCGCCTGGGCGAGTACACTGTGATTCAGGGGTGGTCATACTATTCTGATACGACAGCGTATTTATTTAGCAAAACGATAATGATTGAGCGTGACTTCTGCTAATCCTGTAGAGGCCATGTAAATTCGAACAGGTGAGGGTAGGAAATCCTACTCACTCTAGATGGGCGTTTTCGCTCGGTCGTAGTAGTCTGGATGTAAGGGCGTTTCGGGCGTCATGGTCGTTAAAGGGTTAACTTAAGTTAATCCATAACTCCTACTTATATTTCGGAACATAAATGATTAGTTTAATTATAAAACCCTGAAGGATCACTGTCGGGATAGTTAATAAAATTTTAACCTTTTAAATTTCAATTTCCGTGCATCCCGGGAAAATTAATATTAGATTGTGATTACGTGTCAAGTTACCTTTTTTTTTTATTGGAGGTTTAACGACCACCGTGAGCAACTCAATGGGCTATAAGCAGTCTCCCGTCCCTAATTTAGGGTCACTGGTTCCAAGAAAGGGAGAGAGCCAGTGCCGTAAGACAAACACAACATCCATGCCTCACCGGGATTCGAACCCGGACCCCTTACGGCCGAATGATCAGAGGCCATCGCTTAGACCACTGCGCCACAGGGGCGGCACTTATCACGTTATGTTCCTGCAATATGTAAAAGAAATGCAGTGGGTCTGTAAATCATATTAGTATTCAATACATGTCAAAAAGTCACAGTACAAAGATACAAAGTTATAACCAATCATAGATACTTTGTTAAATAAAGAAAAGGCACGTGTTAATACAAAATCTCCTGAAGGAATGAGTTCTCTCTCACATGTTGTTACAGCGTTAAAGCAACGGTAAGGCAGGCACCTTTTACTCACTGACCAGTTCAAACCATTTGTGTTAAAGCTAACTCTTGATCCTAGATTTGCCAATCACACTGTCATGACAAATACGTTTGATAAAACGAGAAGGCATTATTAGCTTTGCGACGGAGTGTACAGTGACGTAAAAGAATGCGAAGTCATGCTGAATATGCTTCATTCTAGCAGAACATGACTAAAGAACTCGTGAGCTACGCCGAGTGATAATTAACAAACGAACGATGAAAAATATAAGTCATCTTCCTTTTTAATTGAACAATCTAATGCAGCAGAGAGAAGTTTTCAAGGTTATTTCCTTATGTAACAGCTTCTGTCTGCATGGTTACTTATAGCTGGATGATTTATTCATTTTTCTTTTAATGAACAGCATTGCCTTTAAAGTTTTTGTCATGACAGAATTTCGACTAAATTGTTGTTCTGTTATTCGTCAACAAAGGTAAAAGTCATTTCCAATAAAAACTTAGTAGCCTCCCGCCTATTTGAAAGCGATTTTACTATGGATGAAATGTACTTACATACCACAACATGTCGCCTGGCCCAAATACCGATTGAAAGGTCCTTATTGTTAATGGGTTCTCTCTCTCTCTCTCTCTCTCTCGTCCGCCGATGGCGGTTTGAGCTCCGCAAAGACGAGTGAGTGTATGAGCCCTTGAAGATTACTGGCAAATATAATGCAGCCGGCTTGCCATTCCTCTGTTGCATACAAGTAATGGACAAAGTGCGTCCGAGACCGACTTCACAGAGAACCATCGATGCATTCGCGTTCCAAAACACAGGGTATCTGCTGAAAACCCAGAGAAAACTGCAGACTAGATGGCCGGCAGGATTGGGTTCGAACATCCCTCAGAAACGACCGCCTCCCACGCTGCGCATAGCTACTTAAACAAGTGCGCTATGCCGGTGGTCTATTGTTAATGGGTTACCTACATGGGAAAGGGAGAGCAATTTTAATATCTCCTGCAACTTAAAAGAGAGACTGGGTTTTGTAAGATTTACAAAATGCTGCCTCTCCGAACGACCTCAGTATCGGAGTTCAAGAAGGCGACAACATTAAAGCAAAGTAGCTGGTGTTCATTACTGCCATGTGAAATATGCATGATATGCACAGTCGCTGATGTTCATTAGTGCCGAGTGAACAACATAGGGCAAGAGATGCAAAGTCGCTGATATCTTTTTTTTTTTAATTGGAGGTTTAAGGCTGTCTTTGAAGGAGTGTTAGGCTTCATCTTCTGCGATAGATGGCGCAAAATATCACTCCTTGGGCGTGGCTTTTACGTCTTGAAGGATTGTCCCAGAAGTTGGCGTCAGCGAATGACTGAAGACCTTACCATATTCAGAATGGAAGCGGTCTCTCATTGGCTCCACAATGAAAAGACAAAATACGCGCTGTTACGTTTTAACCAATGACATTGTTTGGGGTTGGAGCTTAGTAGGTAGGCGTAGTTTCTCTCTCAAATTCAAGTGTTTTCTGGTAATGTACACATTTTCTCTTCAAAAAATGAACGTACAGTAGAATTTAAGATGATCTATAGAAGACAAGATTCCAATCTCACTTCAGTGCTCATTGTTTGATTTCTATTTGGCCTAGATGATAAAAATATCAGACAGAAATGAGAGGTTTCGTTTCTTCCACACAGAAACACAGCCATGCTAATTTCTGGCGCCATCTAGCGCCAACTTGGAACACTTTCGAGCCAGATAAATTGAATTCAAAAAAACATGCTAACAATTTTTTCGGAAGAATAACTGCGACATGTATTAGCTATGGGTCGATTTTATTTGTGCTCAAAATTTCAAACACTGCAAAGTAATAGTTTTCGAGAAAATGTGTACAAAAGAATTTGCATTACAGATATAGCACAGAATTTCTGTTACATTCATTCAAAGACAGCCTTAACGGACACCGTGAGCAACTCAATGAGCTATTAGCAGTCGCCAGTCGTTAATTTAGGGCAACTGACTCCAGGGAAGGAAGAGAGCCAGTGCCGTAAGACAAACACAACGTCCATGCCTCACCGGGATTCGAATCGGGACCCATATCGGACGAATGATCAGAAGCCATCGCTTAGACCACTGCGCAACCGGTTGATTAGTGGCATGTGAGCAAGAAAGGTCATGAGACGTAAAGTCGCTGATGTTCATTAGTACAGTGTGAAATATTCGGGACATGAGATGCAAAGTCGCAAATGTTCGTTAGTGCCGTGTGAACAACGCACGGAACGAAATGCAAAGCCGCTGATGTTCATTAGTGCCGTGTGAAATATACAGGGCATAAGATGCAAAGTCGCATTAGTGGCATCTGAACAACATAGGGCACGAGATGAAAAGTCACCGATGTTCATTAGTGCGGTGTAAAACATACAGGGCATGAGATGCAAAGAAGCTTATGTTCATCAGTGCATTGTGCTTATGTTCATCAACCCAGGGCACGAAATGAGTCTTCGTTAGCTTTCATCACACAAAGCATGAGATGCAAAGTCGCTGATGTTCATTAGTGCGTGTGAACAACATAGGGCACGAGATGGAAAGTCAATGACGTTCATTAGTGACATGTGAGCAACACAGAGCGCGAAATGAGTCTTCGTTAGCCTTCGTCACTCAAATAGAAGAAAGCTGACAAAGACTTTTTAGTTTGAACTTGCATCTTTCACTTACCTCGGAGAGCACCGAAGAAGAGAACTAGATAAAGAAGGTTCGGAGTGAAGAAGCAGGCTGCGATGGCCACAGAAGAAATGATAACTCCGCTTACGAGGATGCTTCGAATAGAAAAATAATGCGTTAGGAATCCAGCCAAGGGACCTGAAAGGCAAAAATTTGCAGTTATTTGCGGGAAAAGTATAACACTTTATTTCATAAGCAATCAAATCAATTTCACGAATGGAAATATATCGTTCTGCCGCCTTGGGTGTAATAATTCAGCTAGTCTTTTGTCAAACAACACAAACCTCGTGAATTCTTCCCTTTTATCAAGTATGTGTTATTCTACTGTCACCTAGCGGTACAGTTCCGTACGACCAAAAACTAGAAGATCTTTGTCATGCTTACCTCTACCTTATTGAAAAATAATTTCCCACTGTGTTTCTTAGAAATGCAGTTACTGTGGCGCACAGTGTAGTCACCTAACAAGAACATAATGCAACCGAAAAATCTGCAAATGCATTGAAAAAAGCTGGGCATGCTTTCTCCTGTATCTTTTTTTTAAAACAAGACTTTAACAAAGGAGGTATCAAACTCACAGATGGACAAACGAACGAATGGGAAGCCAATATACAGTGAATGACTAAATATAAAACACACTATAATAGAGAGTAACCTCCATTTTTCACTCAGAAGAAAAGGGAATATATGTTTAACATAGATTAAAGAATAAAAAAATTTGTAACATGATTTCAAATATATTGTTAAAATATGCAACAGTACTTGCACTGAAAAGTGTTAAAAAACTGTTAGCCATGCATCGCATCAGAACTGTACGCATCTCATCTGAACTGTACGTATCACAGAAAAAGGAATTTTACAGTGTTTATGTAAACATACACTTCACTTCTTTTTGACATTTAACGGCCAGAAAATAAGTAGACTCATATATTTTATGGGACAGAAAAACAAAAATGTTCTGCATACGAGTATATGGAAAATTTCACAAATTACTACTTTCCCTTCTATCCAAAATAAAATGTTTTCCCGTTTCCCAGAAAGGCATGTATCTTATAGACGGACGAATAGAAAACACACGAAGAATTTTAAAACTTTCCAATGACATTTTTTTGAATAGCCACGCGTTTGCGAAATACTTATGGGTCACTTTTACCTGTTTTCCTTTATTTAAAAAAAAACTTAAAATATTTTTATGTGTTTCAGGAAAGATAATTTAGAATATAACTAAAACGGAATGTTAGTTAGTTATCACTGTGATCACGTGAGTAATGGTTCGCTCATTGGAAGAAATTTAGTTATCATAAACTCTTATTACTGCGTATGCCGAATAAAGGGAAACACCGCAGAATTTGATTAAATTTTTCTTCAGAATGCATTCTCCTTACACCATAGACGTAGCGTCGGGGGAGGGGGGATACGCCCCCAACCTAAAAACTGGAAAAAATAGTAACTAATCTTTAGCCTTTTAAATGTTATAACGTGTGACATACAGCCAATGGAACAACGCTACGCAATAGCGAACATTCTTATGACTGCTTTACAGCAGTCATTCAGCAGATGATGTGGTCTTCATCATCAGATGACTGCATGAGGTGCTTTGAAAGACATGCTGTTGTTGTTTTTTTCATCCTCGTTAGTGTGAATGAACCAAGCCTGGCACACCTCGTAGTTTTGGATATATTAAGCATGTTAAAACCTAAGTTATGGCAACGAAGAGGAGCATTTTCGGAGAAACTATTTCCAAGAATGCTTCGCCCCCCCCCAAGAAAAACATAATTTTACACTAATTTGTGCCACCCTCACAAAAGTTTTGGTCATGTTACCGTTATGTCTTACACCAAAAAAAAAAAAAAAACAATATTAATTTTTGATTTGTAAAATATTCTTATGAAATAAGTTCAGTAAAGAAGAATCGTCTCAACTTTAAAATTTCTATGCACCTACAATAATCCATTGGAGAAGACATGTTAAATACGGGTACTTTTTTTTTATGCATTGTAAAAATGCGAAAAAAAGAGGCTACTTGCCTTTATTGAATCGTTAAATGAAACTACGTACTTCACGTTGAAAATGTTACTGAACTACATAGTATCTTTGGACGGAAGAAATGTCAACATAACTGGATGTGTCAAGTAGTGCGCATCAGTGCAGGAGGGCTCTCCTCGTGAGGTATCACTTGGTTCTTAGTTCTTTGTTATTGGCTGCTTGAATTTAAATATGTTTGTATATGTTTTTAAATACACATTTTACGAATCATTGGAAATGCTTTTTAATACGGCAGAGATATTTTAAGGCTTCCCAATATTTTGTGAGATATTTTCTCAGATGCATTTTGGTTTGCATCTTCAATATTTTGGGTCACCCCTATAAAGAAATCCTGTATGCGCCACTGGGTGAATAGCAAAGATTTCATTAATTAGGAAGTCTTTACTTTTTTATTTTGAGCTTTATCGCTTTCTCCATTCGCAATTCCTGCATCCAGAAGGCATATTTAAAAACTTTTTTGGTCGACTTCTCAGTACATCTTTCATTCTGTTTCTATAGCAAAAATTGCGCAAGTTCACCAAACTTTGAAAAAAAAAAAAACTTTATCGATCGTGTTTTTAGAGCATAAACACAATTAAAAATTTTTCATGGGTTCCGGTTTCTTTGATAAACAGTTTCCTGTTGCTTGCTTCTTGCACATGTAACGTATGCTTTTGTCACAATCAGGGCCCGGCTAAGACACTCGGGGACGCATGGCCAGTAAAGCAGAAGACCCCGCATCGAAACAAAATCTTTCACACCAACGCATATAAAAATATATATACAGGGTGTCTCAAAAATACACGACCAAACTGCAGGAATGAGTTCTTCATAGGTGGATAAGAGAAAAAGTTTATATCAACATAGGCCCGGATGTGCTCGGTTTCCGAGTTACGAAGATATGTCTATGACACTTAACTGCTCACATTACCTGACTCAGGTCTGTCTTGGCTTCCCAGTTATTCACTGGAATGGAGGAATTCTCCCGCAGGTGAATTCCTTCATCATAAGGTACTGACTAGTGGTTTTCCTTTCCGACCATGTACTCAAATCAAGAGCAAGCGGATATGCACTTTACGTACGGTTTGGCGGATGGCAATGCTCTGGAGGCTAGTCATTTGTAGCACGAAAGGTTCCCAGGAGGAAAATGTCCAGAAAAGAAAACGTTTGAAAGTATCCGTCACTGCCTTTGTAAACATGGGACCTTTACATCTCGTGCTGCCGACAGAGGACGACCAAGATCTACAACTCTTGAAGTAGAGGCGGAGATTTTGGACGTTGTGCATGCGACTGCTGAAATCAGCACACGGAGATTAGCAATGCAACTGCCTGTTCATTGTTCGACTATTTGGAGAGTGTTGAGAGAACAACACCTGTATCCGTACCATCTGCAACGGGTACAGGCCTTGTCACCAGAAGATTACCCTGCGCGAGTAATGTTCTGCCAGTGGTTCTTACAGCAGAGTGGTAAAACTCCTAACTTTCCTGCCTTAGTGATATTCACCGATGAAGCCCAGTTCACACGTGACGTAATCCTAAACTTTCACAATCAGCATATATGGGCCGAGGAAATCCACATGCAATTCTTCCATGACGTCACCAACAGCGGTTCAGCCTAAACATCTGGGCGGGTGTTTTTGGTGATATGTTATTTGGGCTTCCCATGAACTTCCCAAAAAACTCACCGGGCGTACCACACCTTTCTGGAAAACAACATGCCTGATTTCTTGGACGACACGCCACTGATCATTCGTCAACAAGCATACTTTATGCAGGATGGCGCTCCCGCACATTTGAGCCACCTAGCTCGCAATTACTTGAATCGAAAGTTTCCTAGCCGGTGGATAGATAGAGGTGGATGAACTCCACGATCACCAAATATAAACCCTCTAGATTTCTTCTTGTGGGGTTATTTAAAATCATTGGTGTATTAGACTCCAGTAGGAGATGTGTAAACTCTCCACAATCGAATCGTGGCAGGTTGTGAAAGAATAAGACACATGCCAGGAATTTTGGCAGCGTGTTCGCCAGTCCATGAGGCATCGATGTGAGGCCTGTATTAAGGCAGAAGGTGGACATTTTGAACAATTACTATAAGGGAATGTGAACAGTTAAGTGTCATAGACAGACCTTCATAACTCGGAAACCAAGCGTTTCCGGACCTATGTTGGTATAATTTTTTTTTCTTATCTACCTATGAGGAACTCATTCCTGCAGTTTTGCCAAGTATTTTTGAGACATCCTGTATATATACGCGAGTCTTTTCCATATCACTCTGGCATATATATCATCATCATCATCATCATCATCATTGTCAACCATTATCAATCCACTGCTGGACGAAGGTCTCCCCAAGTTTCCTCCACAACGGTCTGTCTTGTGCCAGTCTCCTCCATGTCACTCCCGCATACTTTCGAATTTCATCCACCCATCTCCCATGTGGTCTTCTTCTGGGTCTTTTCCTGTTCCTTGGAATCCAATCTAAAATTTCGGCTGTCCATCGATGGTCTGTCCTTCTGGCAGAATGTCCAGCCCATTGCCATTTCAGGGATTTAACTCAGTTCATGATGTCCTCCACTCTTGTCATTTTTCGGATCCACGAGTTTCTCTTCTTATCTCTCCTGGTTACACCAAGCATGCACCTCCCCCTGCTGCTTTGAGTTGTCTGCAGCCTTTGTATGTCTCTTTTAGTTAAGGTCCACGTATCTGCACCATACGTAAGCACTGGAAGGATTCATTGATCAAACACTTTTCTTTTAAGACATAATGGCATATTACTCTTGAAAACTATGCTGTTCTTCCAAAAGCTCTCCAGGCAAGTTTTGTACGCCGATTAATTTCTTCATCAATGTGACCCTCACTTGATATCTGCTGTCCAAGATAAACGTACGTGTCTGTTATCTCCAGCTTTTCTCCATCAATCGATAAATCTTCATTTCTTGTAAAAGCATTGTACATCACTTTTGTCTTCTGAAAGTTCATTTTTAATCCCACTTCTTTACTCTTGTCAGCAAGTTCCTGGATCATACTCTGCAGCTCTGATGGGGTAGTTGCAAAAATGACTATGTCATCAGCAAAACGAAGGTGGGTTAGATAATCTCCATTAATCTTTATCCCTTTGTTTTCCCAGTTCAGTGATTGAAAGACATTTTCCAATGTGGCATTAAAGAGCTTCGGAGATATGGTGTCACCTTGTCTCACTCCTTTTCCAATTTTTATGTGTGTTGTATTTTCAAACAGCCGAATCTTTGCACTTGCATTTTCATAGATGTTATTAATAATATTAATGTATGCATCTTCAATACCGCAGGATTTCAGAGCCATTGCAACTGCTAAAGGTTTCACCGAATCAAAGGCTTTTTCATAATCGATAAAAGCCATGCACAATGGAAGTTCATATTCCCTCGCTCTTTCAATTAGTTCTCTCAGTACGTGGATATGATCTATTGTGCTGTAGTCACTCCTGAATCCAGCTTGTTCTCTCGGTTGAGCCATGTCCAGTGTCACCTTCAAGCGGTGTGAAAGAACTTTAGTGAAGATTTTATAAGCCACTGATAGGAGGCTGATAGGTCTGTAGTTCCTGAGATCCTCAATGTCACCTTTTTTATGTAGCAAGATCATTGTAGCGTTGTTCCAATCCTCAGGAATCTTCCCTTCATTAAGGCATCGAGTGAAAATTTGGGCGAGTACTGTTTCGATTTCTCCACTTGCTTCTTGTATGATGTCTACAGTAATTCCATCTTCTCCTGGAGCTTTTCCCCGCTTCATGTTCTTGATTGCATGTGCAACTTCTGCTGGGAGGACTGGAAGAACTCTGGTACTGGTACCTTTCATGATGTCTGGAGTACATGTATCATCACTTTCATATAATTTGGAGTAGAAATCTTTCACTCTTGTCAAAATTTCGCCTCTATTTCTTGTTACAGAACCATCTTCTTTTCTCAGTGCCATAATCTGTTTTTTCCCTTTACTGAGATGTCCCTTTGCTATCTTTAGGCTTTGGTTGTTTTCAATTGCTTTCCTTACTAGTTCACAGTTGAATTTCCTTACGTCTTCAGTGATACTTTTTCGTACTGTCTTGCATAGCTCTATATATTCCACTTTGGAAGTCACATCTTCTTTAGTTGTCCTCATCACTCTTCTTTTTTGCATCAACATTTTGGTTTTTCCTGATAATTTGTTCACATGCAATTTGTTCTTAGACCCAGCTAATTTTGTTGCTGTTTCCATAAGAGCTTTGGTTACTTTTCTGTTAACTTCAGAAATATCCACTTCTTCCGATGTTAGGCCTTCTAAAGCAGAGAATCTGTTCTTCAGTTCCAATTTGAAGGTATTATGGTGTTTTTTAAGGTTGGTTATGTCAATACGTTTTGTTTGTCTTATGAGCTTGCTACGTTCGAGTTTAGTGTTCAGGTGCATCTTACATCTCACCAATCTATGGTCACTGCCTGTGTTGAACTTGTTTAGCACACTGCAGTCTTCTATGACGAATTTTTTGTTACACATAATAAAATCAATTTCACTTGTCGTCCCATTTGGATGTCTCCATGTCCATTTCCTGTGTGGCTTTTTCTTGAAAAAGGAGTTCAAGATGAAAAACCCTTCTGCCTCTGCAAACTGTACGAGAGTATTTCTACGCTGGTTTCTGTTGCCGTGACCGAATTTACCTACTGAAGTTTCATTCTGTTGCCGTTGCCCTATTTTTGCATTGAAATCGCCCATAATTATCTTCAAGTGCTGCTTACCTTTATTATTTAGATCACGAATTTCCTCATAAAATTCTTCAATTTCTTCTTCAGCATGACTTGTGGTGGGTGCATAAGTTTGAATGATCTGAGCCTGGTATCTTCTCGAGAGTTGGATAACGAGTCGTGCAGCTCTGTCAGAGGAACTTTCAACTTCTACAACTTTATCCTTCAGTTTCTTGTTTATTATAAATCCAACACCACTAGTTCTGCCAGTATCTGTCCCACGATAGTAGAAGAGATGTCCACTTTTCAGTTCAATGAGATCTTCTCCTTTTCTCCTTACCTCACTTAGCCCGACGATGTCCCACTTGATCCTTTGTAGTTCCTCTTCCAATTCAAGAAGTCTTGAATCAGAAGATAGGGAGCGTCCGTTATACGTTGCCAAGGTCAGCATCAGATGGCAGCCTAGTCCGGTCCTCCGGGGATTCTTAGCACCCTCTGCCTTCATGTCGCACTGGCCGCTGCCTTGGCCAGGTACATTCCAGCTGCCGGAGACTGAGGGCCAAGATTTAAGTTGTGGAGTCATTTTGGAGGGGTTTGGCCATAACTCACCACGCTGGCCAAGCGGGTTGGTGAGTGTGGGATAGCATTTCCTCTAATCCCGATGGTATAGTTATACCGCTATTGGCGGTCGTCAGAGCCCCTTTAGTGGGAACAGGATGTACCACGAGAAGGCGGGGTTGACATTTGTCAAGGAGAGGCTGTGATGTTACGCATCACCTGACCTTACATCCCATATATATATATATATATATATATATATTCTATTAAGAAGAGACCTAAGCAAAAAAATATTTTTGACTCATACCAAGTACAACATAGTAAAAGTTATGTATCTACCGGTGTGAGTAAAAAGAGAAAAAAATAAAAAATAAAATAAAACAACTGAATGTGGAAAGTGTCGAGAATACTGAGCCTTGGCTTTATCAAGGACCAGCAAAAACTCTGCATTTTCTCACTTCCACAAAGACCTAGTTGGAAATGGGTTTCTGCAAAGCCATAGATGCAAGTAATAAGCCCACCAAAATTTTTTTAAAAAATATATATATATGTCATGACCTCCGCAGAGTTGTATGACCTAGCTCTAGTTTCTAATTATTTCTAATTATTATTTCTAATTATTTCTCATTATTATGTTACTCTCACAACTTGAGTTTTCTTTAATCTTCTTCTTTCTGTTTAATAGTAACAGATGAAGAGCATGGGTCGGGCCAGGAAAGTTATGGATGCAAGCTAAATTGTAAACTAGAGCTAGGTCATACAACTCTGCGGAGGTCATGACATATATATATATATTTTAAAAAAATTTTTTTGGTGGGCTTATTACTTGCATCTATGGCTTTGCAGAAACCCATTTCCAACCAGGTCTTTGTGGAAGTGAGAAAATGCAGAGTTTTTGCTGGTCCTTGATAAAGCCAAGGCTCAGTATTCTCGACACTTTCCACATTCAGTTGTTTTATTTTATTTTAATTTTTTTTCTCTTTTTACTCACACCGGTAGATACATAACTTTTACTATGCTGTACTTGGTATGAGTCAAAAATATTTTTTTGCTTAGGTCTCTTCTTAATAGAATGTGAATTCTGAATTTTCATAACTCCTGCGTTGCGCGTTTTGATCTTCAGGTTATTTTGCAACTTTCGTTTTAAATTCAAAAGTTTTTCCTTTGTTTTCAGCTTTGCTCTTCATAGACTGATTGTTGCAAAAAAATTTTTTTTGCATCGAACAGAGGTAAGGAAATAGAACATTTTCCAGGTTTTCTTGGAGCAGAATTTTCCACCTAAATTATTAGAACCGTATAGTCTAGTTTAAAAACAACAACAACTAACTTTTCGATGCTTTCGATATCTCCCTTACATTGGACTTCCGAGAAGTTGGTTCCGGGTGGTCGTGCAGCGTGGATCACTCTAAATTAGGAATGCTTTGTTGCTGTTACAATTTTACACAAAGAAATTTCACAGTTAAGAAAAAAAAAGACGAAGTTTTGCATTGCACTGACAGCTCCTCCACCAATTCCGACTTTTCATAGGGATCCAAGAATCGACTGAATATCTTTTCAAAACGTATTTGGTCCTACAAAGTGCTGCCCTCTGCATGAGACGGGATATTTCATCACGGGCGCAGCCACCACCTTGCATTCTTCACAGATCGCTCACATAGTTTCAATCATAACAGGAATGAGTGATTTTCCCATTCCAAATTACAGTTATTATTTGTCGAAAAAGTAGTGTTCATTGCGCAAGATGGATCTGTGGTATCCATTTGAAAAAAAAAAAAATGACGTGCTAATGTTACCTATTTGTCCGTACCTGGAGACAAATTCTCATTATAGAAGTCCGCTGTGCAAACCGTCCGTGCATATAATGTTACAACGCAAAAGACGATCCACACTATTTTCCGTGTATCCTGACCCACGGCTTTCTCGCTAGGTGCCACAAATGTGCACTTTTATGTGACATATTTATGCACACATCTCCGCCGCTAAAGAGGAAGAAGATTTTTTTTTTTACTAGATATCCGTATCCGCCAAGAAGACGATCCACTGTTTTGTGCTTTCCATGATGCACAGACTTTCCACTAGATGGCGCAAATGTGTACCACTATCAAAATATTACCACTTATCGAAATCGCACTGGAAAAATCTTTCCTCTCCTTTTTTGCGCCGCGCAGCAGCGACTACGATTAAGGACATCCTGTTTTCCAGAAGGACATTCTTCCTCTTATGAAGCTAAGTATATACGTATTTGCATTTAAGCCGGAAGCGATATAAAAAGAATTGTAGTAAATCTTTAGTTTTTAGGGAACTACAACCTTCCCCCTCTCCCTTAAAATACAAAATACATGCTTACAAAATAATCACTAATGTCATGACTTTCCAAAATCAAACGTTGAAGAGGGAAATATTTTTTTTTCTCAATTTTTTTCCGAAAATATATTGTAGCTACTACTAAGCTCTTATTTGCAAGGTTTCTGAAACGAAAAAAAAAATGCCTAATCATAACTGAACTTGAGAATCTTGTTTTTCTTTTCTTAAACTATTGGTTTTACCTCATCCCACTCTCCCCATTTCTGCTTACATTAACTGCAATACTGAGAAAAAAAATCTTGCGATCAGTTTTTCGACAGAAAATAACAAACCGAAATTTCCGATATATCTTGCGGTTGACCTTTCATATTGATTTCACTCTGGGCAGCTACATTCTCATTTCTCTATCCTTCACGGCAGGCGTTACGTTACGGGTGGGCTGCTTTGAGCCAACCATTTAGCCCCCACCTTACCCCTCCCGAAAAATATTTAAGCAGTTAGAACATATGGCTGTTGCAACCGTCTAAGATTTTAGTAAAATTGGATAAACCTACCTGAATTTTTCGAATTGACGGAAATTTTGTTATATAAAATGAATTTTTTGTGAAATTTAGTGTCTGTACTTCTGGAAAATGGAGGGAGTCCTCTGAGCGAATTTCTAAGAGAGTGGTAAGAGCACACTATTTTTATAATTATAGTTTAAAAGGTGAGAGAGAGAGAGAGAGAGAGAGAGAGAGAGATAAATTCCGTATCCGGTTACAGACTCAAACTCAACAGCCTTACGATAGCAACAAAAATAAAAGAAAAACTACGTAAGTAAGCTAAAAATAGTAACTCGCCATAAAGATCCGAATCCCTGGTTTCCCTACTACATATGTTGAATACGTACAGTACGCACCTGAAAACTTTTTTTGATTAAGGATAACATTATCAGCGTCGGATAAAATCCGCATGAACGGATTTTTTTGCCAAAATTTCTGCCTAGCACTTCAAAATTTATGCCCCCTAATGCTGAACCAGTTCTGAGCGGCTGGAGCCGCCACTGCTTCATGGGTCGGCCTGCCGTTATGAAAGAAAAACAAGTTCTGAGAGTTGAGTTAGTTTAACTCGTGCATTGGAAATCACGTGAATGGCAGAAACCTCTTTCGCAGCATTTGAATGCCTAATGAGCTGCAAAATCACCAAACGCAACCAACGTCTTGATCTTCGCTACGTGAATTACAGATTATTAGGAAATATTTCAGTACCATACAAGTCTTCATCAAGGAAAAAGGCCAAATAACCCAGCTCACGGGCGTTGCACAAATGGAGGTTTCTACTTGTTTTGGCCTATTTCTTCTCTTATAGAAAAGTTCTGAATCATCGGCATTTAATCCTTTTCAGCGATATACTCAGCCATGCAGTGGATTACACCACTTTGAGAATTATCATGATTCTGTCCTGTGGCGCATGCACCAATGATGCAACTAAAAGCCGGTACTTAACTACTAGCATAGAAGCTGTTGTGCCATCTACCTGCGATTGTTGATACAAAGACGCAAATTTAAATTGAGTACCGGCATGGTGCTGCCTGAAGATACGACAAGACACGACAAGATGCGGGCACCATCGGTAGTTGGTAGCTGAAATTCTACTTCGTCGTACGAAAGGTGGCAAGCTTATACAAGCTACGTCGCAAGTGCGTCCTCAGAAAAGCAAGCATATCTCGAAAAAAAGAGCGAGTAATATTCTCGTATAACCATATGTTAAAACCTACGTCTCAAGCTTCAACGAAATCTTTACAATGTCATAATTGATGCGCACTCTGCTGCCAAAACTATTCGGATAGTTGTGAAAGCACAGATTTGCTGGTGACAGTGATCGCACCCACAACCTTCTACTCCTCAGCCGAATGCTTTCCTAATTATGCATTTTGAAAAATTAGTACTCCTTGACAAAGGGCTATGACGGAATCATTAGTTTCCGAGTCAGCCGGCAAAACATGCTTAAAATACACCGATTCGCCATTAAGTTATGACCACCCCCAGCCTAGAGAAATGACCGCGCCTGGAGACCGAACAGTAGCACAGATGAAATTCACAGAGCAGTATATATACAGGGTGTTTCAAAACTAATGGAACAAACTTTAAGGGGTGGTATAACACGCCGAAACAAGCACTTTTCGTCATAGAATGCATGGTCGCAACTTACGCGGTTAGGCGCTGGAGGGCGCTTTCCGTTTCCCCACACACGCCGTCTTTTTTTTTTTTTTTTTTTTGATTGGAGGTTTAACGACCACCGTGAGCAACTCAATGGGCTATAAGCAGTCGCCCGTCCCTAATTTAGGGTCACTGGTTCCAGGGAAGGGAGAGAGCCAGTGCCGTAAGACAAACACAACATCCATGCCTCACCGGTATTCTAACCCCGACCCCTTACGGACGAATGCTCAGAGGCCAGCGCCTTTGACCACTGCGCCACCGGGGCGGCACGCCGTCTTTCGCAACGGAAAGAAAGGAATGGCACAACAAATCAAAACAAAGCTTTATTGCAGACACGATAAAAAAATAAAACGTGACATCAAGAATTTACATCATGTGTGCAAACATTAATAATTAAATACTGAAATTAATTACATTTCTAAAAGCTGTTCAAAAGAGCGACAGCCACTTCTGATACACGCTTCGCATCGTCGACGTAAAGATGCCCGTATGTTGTGGAAAATACCAGGCATTTCCCGGACAGCTGCAGCAGCCACTGAAAGTCTGGCAACTAGTTCCTCATTGGAATCAATGGGAGTGTCGTACATTACGGACTTAAGATGTCCCCATAAAAAGAAATCCAGTGGAGACAGATCTGATGATC
The DNA here is from genome assembly GCA_039090855.1 of Macrothele yani. Taxonomy (NCBI): domain Eukaryota; kingdom Metazoa; phylum Arthropoda; class Arachnida; order Araneae; family Macrothelidae; genus Macrothele; species Macrothele yani. Next base: position 138,996,947 of record CM077002.1, read on the forward strand.
GTGGGGGCCAAGCGATTGGTCCACGTCGGCCAATCCACTGGCCTGGAAATGTGACGTTCAAGTAATCACGCACCTGAGTGCTGAAATGAGCTGGCGCTCCATCATGCTGGAACCACATTTTACGGCGGACGGCTGCTGGTACATGCTGGACCAATTCAGGCAAGACTTTTTGAAGGAAGATTAAGGTGCGTCCCACCATCCAGACGTTCCGGTAAAAGATATGGGTCTTTGCGATGCGAAAGACAGCGTGTGTGGGGAAACGGAAAGCACCTTCCAGAGCCTAACCGCGTAATTTGCAACCATGCAATTTATGACGTAAAAGTGCTTGTTTCGGTTTGTTCTATCACCCCTTAAAGTTTTTGTTCCATTAGTTTTGAAACACCCTGTATACAACCCGTGGACCGACTTTCGGTTATTAGAGTGTTCGGAGTCAGAATGGGAAAAGCTTCCGATTTATCGGAGTTTGATAAAGGACAAATTGTGATGGTACAGCACCTCGGAACTACGATCTCGGAAATGGCGCGGCTTGTGGGTGTTCACGTGCCGATGTAGTGAGTACATATAAAAAGTAGTGTAGAGATGGCCAAACGATGAACCGTCGTCCAACCATATGCCGTTCGCAGCTCATTGATACCAGAGGGGGAGGAGGCTATCGGGCATTGTTCACAGCAAAGCTATAGCCTTGTTTCAACATTGCATTTAATGAAGAAAACAGCACAGAATTTGGCTGGAGCGAGTCACAGTCCAAATAATCTCGAAAACACAAAAATTTGGCTGGAACGAATGTGTTGATTGTGTTGGAGCAAAGCTATAGTTTTGCTCCAAACCTGCATAAAACTGTAGATTTTACGGTTTTGTGTTGGCACCCTGGAAAACGGTTTAAAACCGTAAAATCTACAGTCAATTTTTTACAGTGTATGTGATAACCTACCCCTCAAGCTTCAACCAAATCTTTACATTGCTATAATTGATGCGCACTCTGTTGCCAAAATTATTCGGACAGCTGTGAAAACACAGTTTTGCGGGTGATAGAAATCGAAACCGCATCCTTCTGCTCCTGAGCGGAATGCTTTCCTAATTATGCATTTCGAAAAATCAGTACTCTTTGAGAAAGAACTGGTACGGAATCATTAGTTTCCGGGTCAGCCGGCAAACCATGCTTGAAGTAGTTCTCTGAAGAAGAGCGAATTCTAAATAATTTCAGACGATGTGTGGCAGAAGCATCACACATATTTGAAGCGTTGAAGGAGGAATTCTCATCAATGTGTGGAACAAACATCGCACATTTTTCGAAGAACCCAGGCGGCCAGTAGATCGATTTCTGCGATCGGACGCCAATGTGAAACCACAAATTTGTCGGTGACGGTAATAGACGACGCTTCACTCAGCTCCGGAGCTAAATGTTTTCCCAATCAAGCTACACCGACGGAATTGATCGCTGCAACTTTACTATATCGTGCAGTGTAGTATAGTGCATAGTCATTCTGGAACGAACAAAGGTCCGTACCGAAGTACTGCCATAGTGTAGGAAGCGCGAAATTGTCAAGAACATCGAGGAGAGGTTGGACTTCTTGGTTCCAGGTACAACAATCGATGAGAAAAGTCTCATTTAGGTAAAATATCCCAATCTACAACAAAGATGCCATCGAACTTGGGAGTTGGAATGATAAAGTCTTGAGAGAATCGTTCTTCCTGCGTTTACCAGATCATTAATCGGAGAGAAACAGTGTGAAACATGATTCAATGCTCCACATAACTAACTCCCATCCAATAATCTAGGATCCAGAAATGACAGACTGATTAGGTCCAAAAAAATCAAATATCCCTGTTGATGAAAGTGGTGTAAAAACGAGGGTGGGATGCTGTATAAAGCAACATCCGCCTTTTAATATAACTTGAAATTTTTGTACTATTGGTTTCGTTTGTTTAACATCGTGACATCACAACCTGGCTAAAACATTTCATTATAAGCAGTGCGAATTATGACAGTAATTTGGTATCTACAAAACTGCAATGCAGCTCCTCAAATAACCACAAGCAGCCGTCGTTTTTTATCACCATTAACATAAATTAAATTTCTTCTGGCAAATTCAAGCAACCAATTTGCTTCAATAAATTGACATATAGAAATTATTATACGTTTAAACTAAGAAAATAAGAATGCTCAACACAAAAAATGAAACGCTAATAATACACTACTGTTTGCGAAAATTGCAACACCATGAATGACTTCCGGTATTAGCTTGAAACGTACAGGATATGTACAACAGGATGGGATATGCAAATGATTAAAATGTCCGTGAAACTGCGTATGCGGTTTCGGAGCAGTGCCCTGTGAAGTGTTTCGTCCATCGAGCTTATATTAGATGGAGACACCACTGACTCTGCCGCCATAGGTCACAGCTAATCGTTGGTGTGACGTCACATACAGGCAAAACATAGCCCACTGGAAAGAAGAGGCCCTGAAACGAACGGTCATGTGACCAACTAAGTCCGAGTTTCCAGATTCATATTTGAAATTATTTATTATTTTTTACTTCTGCAAGCAAATTATATTTATAAGTGCCACAGATATAGTAATGTAAGCCTTACACAAAATTTAATATTACACCCACGTACATTTTTTTCACAAAACTGGCACAAGAATAAGGCAGTTTTGACTGGAAAACATAATGCAATAAGGGTTTTTAAGAGACTTTAATCACAAGAATAATAACTGTATTCACTTCCAGCAAAACCTTGGAGAAATTTTACAAAACTGAGACCATTTTGATCACATGACAACTGTTCGTTTCAGGGCTTCCTCATTGCAGTGGGCTATGCAGGCAAAAAAGAACTAAATTATACAGTTAATAAAACAGTAGGCTTGTGTATCATGGATAAAGATTATTGTATTACTCATTTTATCTGTCTATATGCGTAGAAGATTTTGTTCCATTGGTTTTAAAGCAGCTTCTTTTCTGCGGCTGCGTCGTGCCTGGATATGACGCCACTTGCAGCACGGACGGTGACTTTATGGCGGCCAGTGCTGCGTGAATAGGAGTGGTGTCTCCACCTAATATAAACTCAATGGTTCGGTCTTCCGTATAAAGAGCTGTTGCAATCAGTGAAGAGATGATATTGAGTCAAAAGGGTGTTTCTTATGTCTCACTATGCCAGGTCGCCGAAGAAGGTTGCATTATGAACATCTGATGGACTTGGAAGCAAGGACTAGTACTTCAGTTTTCCAATGATAAATGCTTCTAGGAACGTTGCCACTTTGATCACGATGCCATCAACTCTTGTCATTCTCCTGTTCCACGAGTTTTATTTCCCCTATTTTTCTTGGCTACAACAAGCACGCATTTCCCCCATGCTTCTGGGAGTTCTCTCTGCAGTCTCTCTGATGCAGTATATTCTTTAGTTATGGTCCATGTTTGTGATTCATAAGTAAGAACTGGAAGGGTTCATTAAGTGAACACCTTTCTTTCACGGCATGATGGGTAAACTACTCTTGAAAATTTTACCGTTTCTTCCAAATGCACCCCAGCCAAGTTTTATACGACGATTAATTTCTTCTTCGATGTGGTCTTTGCTTGATAAGGTTACCTAAGGAAGATGTAGACATCAGTGCAGAGATGAGCCGAGACCGAAGCTTGCTCGGGCTCTGAGAGAGAATTTTTTATTTAATGTAATTTTGTATGATTTACCATACGGTTCTTCGGCAACTGGGTTTGCGCAGGGAATGTAGACTCGAGAGGCTGTTTATTTCGGGTTTGGGTAACAAATGCCATAGGCCACGTATACGTGAACTTCTTCGAAGAAGCAAAAACTTCTTTAAGAAATATAGATAATATACTGTTAAAAATTGTGTGGTAGGTTGCACCAAAAACTGGTGCTACACCAGCTGCACCACTTTCTGAGAAAAGATTGTGGTGCAAACAAAACCCAACAACACTGTGCAACTTTGCACCACGTTATGATACAAGGTTGCACCATGTTGTCTGGTTTCATTTGCACTACACAACGATGCATCTTTTCTCAGAAAGTGGTGCAAACAAAACCCAACAACACTGTGTAACTTTGCACCACGTTATGAAACAAGGTTGCACCATGTTGTCTGGTTTTATTTGCACTACACAACGATGCATCTTTTTTTAGAAAGTGGTGCAGCTGGTGTAGCACCAGTTTTTGGTGCTACACCAGCTGCACCACTTTCTGAGAAAAGATTGTGGTGCAAACAAAACCCAATAACACTGTGTAACTTTGCACCACGTTATGAAACAAGGTTGCACCATGTTGTCTGGTTTTGTTTGCACTACACAACAATGCATCTTTTCTCAGAAAGTGGTGCAGCTGGTGTAGCACCAGTTTTTGGTGCAACCTACCACACAATTTTTAACATTGATAGATAATAGACAGCACGCCGACGAAATTTTTCTCCTACCATTTTGCTCAGAAGTTTGCAGATCCCTGCTTATTTTGAGCAAAGTGCGTGGATTGCAGCTCCTTCTGATCTTTCCGGACGTCCGGCCTCCTGAAACATTTCAGGAAAAAGCGAATGTTACAAAAAAATCGTGCAACTATATTACAGAAACAGCTAGAGTCCCTTCTCCACTCCCCAGTTGAGAAAGACACCGGTTAATTACAGGGGAGAAAACAGTTGAAGTCTGGAAGGGGAGATTCTTTTTTATTAATACCTAAACAGGTTAGTCATAGTTTTCGGGCCATGAAATTTGAGCTCTGGTTTTTAAAAATGAGCCCGAACCCAGCATTGGTAGGCATCAGTTATTTCTAAATTTAGCACACATCTACCTCAAAATTTTCAGTACTAAAATCTCCGTTCAGTATAAGTTCTTATTTTATCACATATCTTTCACCTACCAACAAGTTCTTGGATCATCCCCATGAGAGTTTTTACCTAAGGCGTGCTTAAACACCGCACTCAATGCCTCAGGAAATGGGTCAAGTTGTTCATATAATTAATTTATACTTCCTTTCTGTTATTTCTATGATTATGGTGAAACTACGTACCGAAGTATGAACACAAGTTATGTTTCCCAAAATACCGAGATCTTAGAGAAAACGGATGTTACAAATTAAATTATGACGTTAATCGCCGATAAGTTCCGGGTCATCCAGAAGATTAGAGAATGCTGACGAGCAAAAACTGTAGAATAAGGAGGCTGGAAGAGGTTAAAAATTACTACTTCCGAACACTAAAATATGCTATGTCTTAATTCGAGGAGAAACAAGGACTCGAAATATTAATTAAATACTTCCAAGATTTCGTGTGGATATAGGTTTCATATTTCTGTCTATACATGGCTGGAATAAGCAGGAACTGTGCATTTCTGCATCTCTCTGTAAAAACATTTTGAATGTCAAATATTGAATGTAATCTTCTGTGTGAAAGGAGCAGCTATGCCTATGTGAAATCTTTAATTCTCTCTCCCTCTCTTTCTCTCTCTCTGACACACACACACAACACTGTGATTTGGAAATCCAGCATCCAGAAATGGAAAATCTAGCATTTTCAGCTAAACTTATTATAATAGATGAACAAATTACCATCTTACGCACGATGCCATAAAATACTTTAATTTAGATTCAAGATGTACAACATACCTTTAGTATTTACAAGTTAAAACCAATTAAAGTCATAAAGTAGTTAAAATCATGAGCACTTTCAAATTCACTTTGAATTCATCATCTGATGGAATAAAACCTGAAGCACCGCGTAAGTCAATATAAGTCTTTTATATATCCCCTACCCCTTCGTTGTAATTTGTAACTACTGCCCATGTGTTGAGTTTCGTAGCCAATCCGGTTCACAATGAGGCACAGGGTGGTTGTTTTCATAGTCCATGAGATGTTTCCATTGTGCTGAAATGGCATACGGGTAGTCGCCATAACAACAAAGGTTATTGTACCTGTAAATTAATAAGCTCTCAGTCAGTAGGAGTTGGGATTTAGTCCTTGGGGTGCAAAGAAAATCCACATCGTTCCAATTGGGGGTATACGTGCTTTGTCTGCGTAATCTTGATAATGCCGTGGACGACAACGCCATCCGGATATTGTATTGGTGTTCAGAAAGTCTGCTGCGTAAGGTCCGGGAAGTGGATCCGATGTGCATTTTATGAGCCAAAGCTTGTTCGTTAGGTTTTAGGAGAATGCATTACACTCCAAATTTATTCAAGGTGTCAACACCATCTCGGTCATTTTTCACCGATAACAAAATGTTAACAGTTCTTTCGCCAAAACACAGGCCATTCTTCTTTCAAATAGTTCTTAAGAGGTTCTTAATACATGGTAGGAATGGAATTGATCCCACGTATCTAATAACTCTACGTTCACGCTGGAGAGTAGAAGTATTTGTTAGTTCTTGTTTTCGTACAAGTTTTTTCACTGTATTAGATGGATAGCCAAAATCAGCTGCAAGTTTTGTAATAAATGAAATTTCCTTATTCTTATCAGTTTCATAAGATGAATGCATATAGGCTCTTTTTACCAAGAACCTCAAGGCAGATAGTTTGTGCTTTGTAGGATGGTAGGGATTGTATGATATTAAAAGTTGAAATGGAATTATGTTTCCGATAGCCTGAAAATGAAAATGTATTAGATACGGGCTGGCGGTAAAGGAGGAGGTCCAGGAAAGGGAGTTTATTATCACATTCAAGTTCAATCGTGAAGTTTCTGGTTTCAAATTTACAAGACAAACGTTCTGCAAACTTACTAAGTGATTGAGTACTGGATGGTCAAAAGATTAGTATATCATCGTCATACCTCTGATACAGTAATGGTTTTATTTCAGCATTGGGCAAGACTTTACTTCCCAAGGCCTGAAGGAGCAATTCAGCCAGAGTACCAGATAGAAGCGAGCCAATGGGTACACCATTCAGTTGCCTATAACAGTATTATTATGCCGAAAGTAGGTTCTTTTGTAGACAAGATTAAGAGCGGACCAAATCGCTTTAATTTCCAATGAGTTATAAATATTCTGACTTTGAAGTTTTTGTTCTATAATGGAATGTACCGTAAGAATTGGTACATTTGGGAACAGTGATACTACATTCAGGGAGGCCGTAATGAAAGGATTAGGTGAAGAGAAAGAGTTAAGTTGGGTTATTATTTAAAGGGAGCTAGAGAGAGATAGATGAGAATTAGAAATGAAGGGCGCTAGCAACTTGGCCAACGCAGACTCTAAAGGTCGGGTAGGGCTACAATAGGCCGAAACCAGTGGCCTAACTGGATAACCGGGTTTGTAAAGTTTTACTTTCCCGAATAATTCGGGAAGTCCAGGATTTGTGGGTGGTTGGAGACTAGAAGACAACACAGAAGGTTACGCGTGGTTAGTTTTTAATCGTCAAAGGGCTGATATAGTTGCTTGAGTTGGGTCTTTTTACTGATTGAATGTGAGATTTCATCAATCACCTTTTTCATTTTTCAAATAATCCAAGCGATTTAACACTACAAGTTGGGGTGTTTTATCAGCACCGAGGATGAAAATATTAGCGTCTTTCTTTAGTGGAATGAGTTGTCTCTTTTCCTTGAGTTGACTGGTTTCCGGTTCTATCCGTTGAAGACTGTATGATTAGTTAACTGTCGAGCTACTTGAAATCGAACCCGTTCTTGGTAAGAGTTAGGTAGAGCCTGAATTACAGGTTCAATCAGAAGAAATACCGTAATGGGACCAAGCTTACCGGGTGGAACTGAGTACTTAAGTACCTTTTGCAGAGTTTCTCGTCGGGGAGGGCACGTTAAGCTGTCGGACCATAGGTACTGGTCCCCCGGAAATAAATAAGAGCGTCTTCCTCCCCCTTTCTACCTCGCTTCCGTGTCATTTTCCTATCAGGCATTCTAGCCCAAATCTCCTAGCTTCCCATTTCTAAGGGTTGTTTAAGACCTGGGGTCAGACACTCCCTTCCTAAAATCCTCTACATATGATCTGATATTTGTCGTTGGGAAGAGGACAAGATGGTGTCACTAAGATAAATATAATTCTCCCTTTAAGATGGGATTAGGCCCATATTTTTACGAAGTCGCCGGGTTTCCACCTCTTCAGAGACTAAGCCTCGTAATTTTTTTATATGAGTGTTTTGAATAGAATTAATTTCAGCTAGGGCTATGGCTGTCGCCACAGTAATGATCCCTTCCGACAGTGCTGGATGGAACTGTAGGTTAAGCGCTGATCAGCTTGATACCTTATTCGTTGCAGGTAGTCTAGGTAAGCTCTTTTAATACACTGCTGGACAATTGCTAAGGACGGATCATAAACGTCTATATAGCGCATAAAAAAGTAAGTGTGGTTGGATGCCAAGTGAAATAAAATAATTTCTGAATGCCAGGACATTACAAGAAAGACAATTTATTGTGCTCTGAAATCCAGAAGGCTTTGAAGCGTGTTCAAGGCACAAACAGGCCATTTTGTGCAGAATACGTAAACGTGAAAAAAATGCAATTACGGTTCGCAGGCGTTCCGGCGTAAGATATCAATACGTGATATGGCCACCATGGAGGGCGATGCAAGATTCCACACGTCGTATCATGCTTTGCACAACATTATCAAGCAGCTGTTGTGGTAATTTATCCAATTCCTCTGTCAGTGCACGGATGAGGGTGTCCTTGTTTATTGGAGGGCATTGGAGACCAGCAAGACTCCTCCCCAAAGCATCCCACACATTTTCAATGGGATTCAGATCTGGAGAACGTGCTGGCCATACGAAGCGTTTAATATCCTCCCTCTCAAGACACTCCTGGACAGCGACTGTTCGATGACATGTTGCGTTGTCGTCCATGAAAACGAATCTATCACCGACAGCACCACGAAACATGCTAACATGAGGTAGCGGAACATCATTAATGTATCGTTGGCCAGTCATAGTCCCAGTTGGAAGCACATAGAGGGACGTACGGCCATTGATCATGATGCCAGCCCATACCATGACACTACATGTCGGATATCGGTCCCTTCCCTGGATGTTTGCTGGACAATATGCAGTACCACTATCAAGCCAGATCAGTTGTCGTCGACAATCAGACGATAGACTGTGTCTACTCTCATCTGAGAAGAGGACAGCATACCAGTCGTTATCAGTCCAATTGCGATGTTGATGGCACCATTGCAAACGGGTGGTACGGTGACGTCTGGACAATGGGATGCACACAACAGGACGGCGGGCGTATAGTCCTTCTTCATGCAAACGTCTGGCGACAGTTTTTCGGGAGATCCGCTTGCCAGTAGCAGCCATAAACTGATTTGCTACCTCACTAGCTGTGCTGCGCCGGTGTCTTTTTGTTGATAGCACTATGTACCGATCTTCTGCAGGTGTCGTACTGCAAACACGACCTCCCCCGTGACGTTTGCTACACTCTCCATTTGTTTGAAATGATTTCCAAAGCCTTGAAACAACACTGTGGCTGACGTCCTTCTTCAATCTTGCCAATAATACGGCCACGTGTAAAATCATCTAGGTGATGTCGGGAAGACATACTGAAAAATGCAAGTTCGTCAATTGATTCTTTCCCTTTCAACTTTGCGTTTTAACAACAACGGTCAATACGCGTCAAATCCTTTATATCTCTTATCAGCGCTATGACGTCACGAACAAGTTCGGCAATCCAAAATTTGCATACGTACAACACGTCTTACTGTATCCCACACTTATGCTAATTTCCACATTTTCCTGCATGCCTTCCATTTTATGGTTGCTATCGTTGCTATTGTCATCCGTCCTTAGCAATTGTCCGGCAGTGTATTTGAATGTGATAATAAACACCCTTTCCTGGACCTCCTCCTTTACCGCCAACCCGTATCTAATACATTTTCTAGTTCAGTCTATCTGAAACATAATTCCATTTCAACTTTTAATACCTTACAATCCTTACCATCCTACAAACCACAAACTATCTGCCTTGAGTTTCTTGGTAAAAAGAGCCTATACGCATTCGTCTTATGAAACTGATAAGAATAAGGAGATTTAATTTATTACAAAACTAGCAGCTGATTTCGGCTATCCATATAATATAGTGAAAAAACTTGTACGAAAACAAGAAGTAGCAAATACTTCTACTCTCCAGCGGGAACGCAAAGTTATTACATACGTGGGATCAATTCAATTCAAACCACGTATTACAAACCCCTTAAGAACCATTTGTAAGAAGAATGGCCTGTTTTTTGGCGAAAGAACTGTTAATATTTTGTTACTGGTGAAAAATGACCGAGATGGTGTTGACACTTTGAATAAATTTGGAGTGGTACTTCATTCTCCTAAAACCTAACGAACAAGATTTGGCTCATAAAATGCACATCGGATATACTTCCCGGACCTTACACTGCAGACTTTCTGAACACTAATATAGTATCCGGATGGCGTTGACGTCCACGGTATTATCAAGATTACGCAGACAAAGTACCTATACTCCCAGTTGGAACGATGTGGATATTCTTTGCACCCCAAGAACTAAATCCCAACTCCTACTGACTGAGAGCTTATTAATTTACAGGTACAATAACCTTTGTTGTTATGGCGACTACCCGTATGCCATTTCAACACAATGGAAACATCTCATGGACTATGAAAACAACCACCCTGTGCCTCATTGTGAACCGGATTGGATACGAAACTTAACACATGCGCAGTAGCTACAAATTACAACGGGGGAGGGGTGTATATAAAAGACTGATGTAGAGTTTCGCGGTGCTTTAAGGCCGCGGGTGACCTAGTGGGCAACGTTCGTGACTGCCACGGAAAGGGCCTCAGGTTCGATCCCAGCAGGTACAAACGCTCGTTCCACCAAATATCCGCCGTGCGTCGGATGGGCACGTTAAGCCGTCGGACCCCGGGTACTGGCCCCCGGTAATAAATAAGGGCGTCTTCCTCCCCCTTTCTACTTCGCTTCCGTGTCACTTTCCTATCGGGCGCTCTAGCCTAAATATCCTAGTTTCCTATTTCTAAGGGTTGTTTAAGACCTGGGGTCAGACACTCCCTTCCTAAAATCCTCTACTTATGGATCATGATCGCGGTGCTTTAGGTTTTATTCCATCTGATGATGAATTCAACGTGAATTGAAAGTGCTCATGATTTTAACTACTTTATGACTTTAATTGGTTTTAACTTGTAAATTCTAAAGGTATGTTGTACGTCTTGAATGTAAATTACAGTATTTTACGGTATCGTGCGTAAGACGGCAATTTGTTCATCTATTATAATAAGATTCCGCACGAAAACTTTCTTCATTTTCAAGCTAAACTTATGCTAAATATACTTTGCACTTCCAGTACATTAAGTGGCTGGGTACAATAACTTCACTGATTAGTATGCGTAGAAAAACCATGTTTAATACCTAATGTGTGGTGTCAATGTACCTCTGTGGCGCAAGTAATTTTTTACAGGTGTAAATATTTTAACACAGAACAACAGCAACAGTCCATATATTAAAATAATACAACGTTTGGCACAAATATTTTATTTTTTCCAAGTCGACCAAGGTTTCTCTGGGTTCTGACCTAGCTTCATCAGGACGAATGGCACGCAAATATTCAAATTGTACATGATATCATAAACGATGTTTACAGTCACGGGTTTTGGTTAGTTGCTTCCAAGCGCTTGATAGAAATGGGGTGGATGCCATGTCATTAACTAATTGCGAACACTTCTGATATATATGGAAAGCTTCCAAGATATCAAGTTGAATCTGGCTTGTCAATTAGTTTTGCTTCTTCAAAGAGAAATTTATGGTCCTTTTCGTAACAGTGTTTAGCCATCGATGACTTCTTTAGGTCACAGTTCCGGATATAGGTCGTGTGCTCCTTCAATCGAAAACGCAAAGCTCCACGTGTCTGTCCTGTAAACGAAGCGCCACATTCACATATCGTACATAGGACGGACCCGTAGAGCCTTGCGTCGAATTTGCGACTATGTCATTAAGTTAATGGACTTGGTCTCAAATTCCAGGTACTTCAGTTTCCAAGGACAATTTTACAAACAGGTAAATGGCGCTCCGATGAGATCATCGCTTTCAGCCGTCCTGGCGGAAGCAATACTTCGCCCAGTTGAGCAATATATATTCACCAACATCATCCCTGGCTAAGATATGCCGACGATGTTTTTTTTATATGGCCTCACGGAAGGAAAACTATCTTGCTTTTTCTAGATAAAATCAATGATATTCACCCTACGACCAATTTCACTGTGGAACTCGAACACAATGGTGCATTGCCTTATCTGGAAGTTTTACTAAGCAAATTACCTGAAAATCTCCTTCGAACAGAAGTCTATTATAAACCCACACCCATCCCCAACCTGATGCTCCGCAGCTCATTCTGCCCGGCTGATTACAAGACAGCTTTCTTCCATTCTCGAATCCGAAGAGCCTTTGCCGTCTCCTCAGATGTTCCTTCTAGACAATGCGAATTGACAAACGTTATCGAGTTGGCCGCTGGGGCTGAATACCCCGAACCTGGTACATTGCTATATTTAGAAAACCAGAAACAGTTATATTAATCTTTCTGTGCCGCAGCTACGCTGACTGGGTTCAATTGCCTACATTCCAATGTTTCCTATCGGCTCAAGAACGCGCTCAAGAAGATGAACCTCTGTGTGGGCATCAGGTCTCCGACGTCTTCATACGCCATGCTTAAAGGAAGCGCTGACGAGTCCCCACCTTCCAATGAAGCAAGTGTTTATGCCATTCCTCTACGATATCCGGACGGCTCCAAGCGATACTACATTGTAATGACAAAACGTTCATTTTAAATTAGAATCAACGAATGTAAAAACCACGGCCCTATCCAGAGAAGTCAAGTTCAAGTTCGCTGCTCCTATGTGGAATGACGTAAATAAATTAGCTTCCTACTCCATTCCAAGATCTACTGCCATTCGCGAAACTTTGGAGATCATAACCAGCAGCGAGTCATACAATGGCTCGCTGGAGTTGCCACAGGTTTGGAACCAGTTCTCCAAATAACGAATACCTTTTGCTTTTCCTTCCATGATTCCCCGTGCTAAACGACCATAACACCTCGTGTTTGTGAATGCCTAATTACGTTCGCATGTGTTCGTTTATTGCCAAGTCAAGTCACCGCGTTTAAATTGTTGAAGCGTTCTAATTTTCAGTTTGCAGTCTACCTTCCTTGAAAAAGCCATCTGGTTGATGTGCGAAAGCTTGGAAACTTTGATTTCTATTCTACACCAAGAAATTCGGATTACTAGTGTAGTTATATACTATTTAAGTCGGGGATTAATGATGAAAAAAAGGGCCCTTTTAAGAGCTTGAATATTGTTTTTACAAAAAGACGCTACAAAGTTTGAACTATTTGGAAAAGTGTTTTGGGGGGGGGGGTGACTTTTAATCGTACTAGATGAGCAACGTCGACAGAAAGTAATTTGCAAAATCTGCAAGAAGCTATTTCTGAACTGAAATCTAGTGAGAACTGGGTACTTACTCTCTGGTATTTCTTTTCTGTGCTTTTGTTGCTTTCTTAACAGACTCCCTCCTTCTCCTCGACCCATTCTACCCGTCCCTCCGTTGCTGTTTGAGGTTGACTGCTGAGCAGGTAATTATGTAGGGCAGCTTACAACTTCCTCACCGAACGGGAAACCGTATATTTCTTTAACCCTAATTTTTTCCGCACTATACTATTTCTTACTGTTCTATTATCGCATCCTGTTCCCGCTTCTCATTTTTATTCTTTTTTTTTTTCCTCCATCCAAGAGGCGCCGCGCGCTGAGGATGAGTGGACACTGCATCTTCGGAGATGTGATGTATATTTAGCAAGCGTGTTGGGAGGAGGGAGAGCTGTAGATAGTGAAGCAAGCGACTGAAACATTCTCGTCTCGATGCAAACTGCTCTGTCTGTAAGGTGATCCACGGGGTGTCAACAGCAGGTAATTCCTTGTTTTCCAGTGAAAGAGAAAGGTTAGAAGCCAAAGTTTCGTACCACTCGGCCACCCGGACGAATGCTTAGAGGCCAACACGTCGTACCACTTGGCCACGAGGATGAATGGTTAGAAGCCAAGACTTCGCCCCACTCGGCCACCCGGACGAATGGTTAGAATCCAATTTTTTGTACAACTCGGCCACCCGGACGAATGGTTAGAAACGAATGCTTCGTACCACTTGGTCATCCGGACGAAGGGTTAGAGACCAAAGTTTTGTACTGCTAGACCCCCCGGATGAATGGTTTGAAGCCAACGCTTTGTACCACTTGGCCACCTGGACGAATGATTACGCCAACGCTTCGTACCACTTGGCCACCCAGACGAATGGTTAGAGTCCAATGCTGCGTACCACTCGGTTACCCGGACGAATGGTTAAAATTCAACGCTTCGTACCACTCGGCCATTCGTACGAATGGTTAGAAGCCAAGGCTTCACACCACTAGGCCACCCCGACAAATGGTTAGAATTTAAAGCCTCGTACCACTCCGCCATCCGGACGAATGGTTAGAAGCCAACGCTTCGTACGTACCGCTCGGATACCCCAACGAATGGTTAGAATCCAACGCTTAATACCACTCGGCCATCCGGACTAATGGTTAGAGGCCAACGCTTTGTACTATTCGGCCACCGGGCGAATGGTTAGAAGCCAAAGCTTCGTGCCACTCGGTCACCCCGACAAATGGTTAGAATCCAACGTTTTGTACCACTCGTCCACCCGGACGAATGGTTAGAGGTCAAAGCTTCCTAGCACTAGGCCACCCCGACGAATGGTTATAATCCAACGTTTTGTACCACTCGTCCACCCGGAAGAATGGTTAGAGATCAACGCTTTGTACCACTAGGCCACCCCGACGAATGGTTAGAATCCAACGCTTAATGCCACTCGGCCATCCGGACTAATGGTTAGAGGCCAACGCTTTGTACCACTCGGCCACCGGACGAATGGTTAGAAGGCAAAGCTTTGTATCACTTGGTCACCCCGACGAATGGTTAGAATCCAACGCTTTGTACCACTCTACCCGGAAGAATGGTTAGAGGTCAACGCTGCGTACCACTAGGCCACCCCGTCGAATGGCTTGAATCCAAAGCTTCATGCGACGGGGCCATCCGGACGAATGGTTAAAGGCCAACATGTCATACCACTCGGCCACCCAGACGAATTTTTAGAGGCCAAAGCTTCATACCTCTCGTCCTTCCGGACGAATGGTTAGAGGCCAACACTTCTTACCATTCGGCCACAAGAACGAATATTTAGAGGCAAACGCTTTGTACCACTCTGCGAGAGAAGCGGTCATCCATCAAAGTTTAGAATTGGCTTTACGAAAAGACGATTTCACTAAAAATAAAAATTCAATTTTACAGTGCCTGAATATTAACAGTTTTGATGAAATCTTCAAACATAACAATTAAATTTTGTACTTATGAGTATTTTTTCTAGCTATAAATCTTCTAAAGGCGCCGACGCTCGCAACACCGTTAAATGTAAGAATATGACTGCTTCAGACGAAGAAACATTTTCCCTTCCATTTGGTTTTCAAAATATCCGGAAAAAAAACTGACACAACAGCGAACACACACACATTAGAGCATCTGTGATGGAAACATGGGAAGGAACTACATACAAAATTCAGGAAGGTTACATCTTTTTTCTTTTTATGCTTGCGTCAGTGTTAGGAAGTGAATGAAAAGAGCAAATTAATTCAAATTTCCAAAGCCTTGAAACGATGACCAATTAATACTGCGTATTCGTTCATCTAGAGAAATTCCGGTTTCCTTTCTGTAATGCATGTTGATAGTATTCAGCACTCGCTGACTAGGTGTTGGTCGTTCGCGAATCATAAATCATGATCATACCCTCACGTGTCTAATTTGGATATCTAAGTACTTCCGATGAAAAGACAGGAGAAAAAAAAAAAAAAAGAAGCATTTCAATCAAGATACCGTTACACCCGAATAAAACTATTATAAGCCGGCTTTCTTTTTACCTTTACTTTTCCCCATGTCGCATCTTCACACTACCGCATCGTTCTGTGGTGTTTCTTTGTTGTTTACTTACTATTTATTTTCCTCAACATCGTGCGTTCCAAGTCGATTAAGTTGACATACGTATGAATTTCAAATCACTACCTGCTTATCTATTACTTTTTCTGTCCACTCCTGTAACGTACCAGGAGATGTGACGTACCTGCCCGAAGGACGCACACGACATAAAGGCAGATAGGAATCAGAATAAAACGTCCGCGTAGCTCAATTGGTAGAGTGACTTATTCCGGAATGAGGGGATCCGGGTTCGAATCCTGGCGTGGACAGAAATGACGGAGAAATTTACTTCGTTATACTCCCTTGTCTGAGGACGTGACATCTCCTTTACAGTCCCTCTGAGAAAAGACTTTTTCCTCCTGAGTAAATGTAAGAATAATAATTTTTGGCGAAGTGAAAGAAATTTAAGTTTCTAATTTCCGTCTCAAGAAAGCTGTCTACTAAAGTTCTTGTTTGATCGAACAAAAGTAACCATTCCGAGATATTCAGCATGTTTTGCAAACAGTTTATGCCGAGAAAATTTTCGCTAGGTGGTACTAGGATGAATGCATTGCGTACATTGGCAGTTTCTGAAACTCATATTTTTCAAACAAATTTTTCAGATAACACCTTCTCTTGATTTTCGGTAAAAGATAATGAAATAATATACTGCTAATCCACAGTTCCACATAAGCTGGATTCATACGGGTTATGAATAGATTTTTTAAGGAATTTTAAAAGCAACGAACACTTGGAGTGTATTTACGTTTCCATATTATAAAAATAAATAAAACAAAATAAGGTTTCCATATTATAAGAAATACACTGCCGGAAAGTTAAAAAAGAACACCAAGAAGGAGACGTCTGATACCAACGAAATTTATACAGCATAATAACGGAATACAGAGGATAGCGTAATCAAAACATTATGGCAAAACACAGCTGTATTTTTTGATAAACTGAAAAATAACATTTCCATGTAACATGGTTAGTACGAGGTTGAACCTCCATGAACTGCGTCACACTGTGCAATTCTGGCATGGATTCTGTCGTACAGATGTTGGATGTAAGTTTGGGGTATTGAGTTCCAAGCATCCTCAACCTGGACGCGTAAATCGGGGATGGTCGTGACTGGCCATGAAGACCGGATAAGTCGTTGTCCCATAAAACCCCACACGTGCTCAATGGGGGACAAATCCGGTGAACGTGCAGGCCATGGAAGTTGTCTCACACCCTGAAGTGCATGTTGCGCTGCACGTGCCATGTGTGGGCGTGCGTTATCTTGCTGGAAAACACCACGATGGACCGACCTTACAAATGGCCCAACAACGGTCTGAATGATGTTGTTGATGTTGGAGGTGCTGTTTAACGTACCCGGTACAAACACTAGTTGTGTATGGGAGTGATAGCTGATCGCTCCCCACACCAGGAGACCAGATGTAGGCCCTGTGTATCGCTGGCGGATGCAAGAAGGGTGGAGACGCTCCCCTGCGTGTCTGCGAACACGCATACGGCCATCGGAGCCTCCCAAGCAGAATCTGCTTTCATCGCTGAACACGACAGATCGCCATTGCGTTCTCCAGTGCAGACGTTGGCGACACCACTGCAGCCGTTTCTGACGGTGGGCTGGAGTCAGAGGTACACATGCCAGAGGCACACGTGCACGTAGTCCTGCATCCAGTAGACGGTTGCGGATTGTTCGCACAGTCACCTCAGGTTCAACGGCAGCTCGGATTTGCGTCGCAGTGGATGTTCTGCTTGACAACGCCGCTCTTCTTGTGCGTCGATCGGTCCGCTCATCAGTCCGTCTGTGACTCCCGGTTCCACGTCTTCTCGTGTGGGAATGTTCCTCGGACCATCTACGCCACCATCGTACCACCACCGATACTTTCCATCCAATTCGCTCCACAATACGACGATACGACCACCCGGCCTCGCGGAGTCTGAGTCTGCGATCAGGTTGCATGTAAACAAAGCGGAACGATACATAGTAAATTGGAAACTACTTGAAACGATGTTATTCGGTAATACAGCCAAAAATAATAAAAAATAATAATAAATAAACGAAATAGCCTATGTCCTCCGGAAAGATTCCCAACGGTGAAAGAATTATCCGAATCGGTTTAGGTTTCGAGGTTAGTAAAAAAAAATTTCGTATATTATAGTGAACTACTTTCTTTCACGTTGGATGTGATCAGGTTGTATATCTACACTCTAGAAAGCTGAATGCAGAGTGCAGGAAGTGCATTATTGTGCATGTTTGCTATTTCGAGTTTTTAGGGCTCAGAACGACGATTATAAATTGTGATTTTTATAATAAAAATTTTCATCAAGTGTGGTGAAATGCCTTCAAAAAAACGTAAACCCATCGAACAAGTTCAGCCAAAAGCAAAGAAAGTAAAATTGCTTCGAGAGAGTGAGACAACCGAACAACGTGATCGAAGACTTATGGGTCAGCGGGAAAGAGCCAGTGTATCTAGGGCGGCAGAGACCTTGGAACAGCGTGAGGCCCGACTTGAGCGTTGTTCATCATGGTAGGATTTTGTTTATAGTGCGATTTACATTGTTACTTGAAAACAAACTTTATGTCTATCCCAAGCAACGCCGGGTATCTCCGCTAGTAACAACAATAAAAAAAAACCGTCCACATGGACTTCAAAATTTTTATCATCCTTCAATAAAACATTAAACAGTACTCACTAAATGAGCAATTTGTCAAGCACTGACAACTCGGACTATTCGGTAATAAAAACCTAATTCCACAGGGTAGGGATGTTTGCACTGCAATATGTCATCATCTTTTGGAACCTGGCGTTCAGCTTTGTTTCAGTCTTCCGAATGCAGACTTTCCATATATGCGGTTAAGCCTCAGTGTAGTAATGGCACGTTAGGGCTTCCAATACAACAAAATATTTGCTACCTAGCAAATTGTTAGAAATTGTTCCCATAAAAAATGTTTTTTTCCTTGCGGTGGTAGGTTTACAATCTGTGAAAAAAAAATGGAAGCACCTCAAACTGTCATTCAAACAGTTAATATATTTTTTCACTACTATGTGTTAATCTAAATAATCTAAAGGCGGCTGAAACCAAATGGCAGAGAAATGGTTTACACCATACGCTTTCAGGTAACACTGTAATGATTCCTTAACAATCAGAAATAAGTTTGTAAAAAGGTGAGGGCATTTTTATTACTCCTAATATTTTTTTGGGGGGCAGGGGGATTTTCTCCAGCAAAGCGTTATCTTATTAGCATCTTCAACATCTTACACCATCCTTCATGGTTAAATCCGTGGTGCATTACTGAATTAAAGCAAAGGCATAACATTTTTATATTTTTAATCACTTGTATGTGGAATTTGCATTTGCGATACACGAGCATAAGAAATTTTTTATACTCGATTTAAAATGTGCATATGTATTAATGTATATATATATATGTGTGTGTGTGTGTGTGTGTACACTGGTGTGCAAAAATTAATGACGAAGAGGAGAAATTAGCATAACAGTGGAACGAGCAGGCAGAACGGACCAAAAGACCCCTCAGGAGATAGACTAGGGTCCGGTACGGTAGGGCAAACGCATATAAGCAGCATGACATGGGGGGGGAGTGTCGGAAGGGTATAAAGCACACGGGCGGTGAAAGCTATTGAACGGTGTACATCGGCTTGAACGACGTCTAGACGACATCTGGATGACTTTACCCGAGGTCGCGTCATTGGGAAGTTGGAAGAAGGTCGAAGAGTGACTAGTGTGGCCGAGGAGTTCAGGATCGCTCACAGCATCGTTTCACGAGCTTGGAGATCATTTCAAACGACAGGAACAGCTGTCCGAGAGTTTAGCAGTGGTCGTCCACGAGCAACCACGGCTGCGGACGACCGGTATATTTTCCTACAGGCAAGAAGAGACAGACGGGAGACAGCAGGAGAAATCGCAAGGCACATGCAACAGACAACTGGACGTCCGTTATCGCGTTCGTGGCCAGGAGGCTGCACAAAGGTGGTCTATTTGCACGACGACCAGTACGGTGTGTGCCATTAACGCTTGCTCATCAGAGACGGCGGTTTCTGTGGTGCCAGGAACACAAGAACTAGACACATCAGCAATGGGGTCGAGTTCACTTTACGGATGAGAGCCGATTTAGTCTGACGAGCGATTCTGGACGTATACACATCTGGAAAAAGCAGGGAACACGCAATCACACCTCCAACATCATCGAAAGGAACCGGTTTGGTTGTGGCGGAGTTCTCGTTTGGGGCGGTATCATGCTTGGTAGCCGTACTGACCTCCACATCTTCCAAGAAGGTTCAGTCACTGGTGTCCGCTATTGTACCGAGGTTCTCCTGCCTCACGTGCTTCTGTTTAGAGGTGCTGTTGCTGGTCCTGAGTTCCTCTTCATGGACGACAACGTTACACCTCATCGTACAGTGGCTGTCGCAGAGCTGTTGGAGAGTGAAGATATTCAACGCTTGGATTGGCCCGCAAGGTCCCCGGACCTAAATCCAATCGAACACGTGTGGGACCTTTTCTGGAGACGCTTGGCAGCCCGTCACCAGCCGCCAGCAACGATTCCGCAGCTGCGATTGGCGCTACAAAAGGAATGGGCCGCGATGCCACAACAGCTCCTTGACAACCTCGTCCTCAGCATGGACAGGCGTTGTAAATCCTGCAACGCAGTCAGGGGTGATCACATCCCCTACTAAAGACTGGATTTTTCTTGGCAGCCGTCTATCACATGGACGTTTCTGTTTTCTGTCCAGTTGTGCTCGAAGCTACCTTTTCAATAAAGTGCCTTTGTATTCTTTGGATTCCTTGTTTGGACGGTTTTGCTCACTTGTCCCATATTCTTACATCTTGGGGATCTTATGGTATGATTTGAGTCGATGTGGAGCACTTCTGCACGACGCTACATTCAAAAAACCGTCTCGTCCTTAATTTTTGCACGCCAGTGTATGACAAAATTGGGATTATATGAATATAATCAATCAACAAGTTTCAGCCACCTCAAAATTTGTAATTTAATGATATTAAATCACGATAAAGGTTATTTTCCATTCTTTTGAACATTATATTACCGAAGTTGTAATCATAAAGTTGTTTGACAGTAAGAATGCTGTGATCATTCGGATTTATTTAGTTTGTTGAAATGTATAAGGTTGAAAGTTATTATGTGGTTTTAGATCTATTAATCTAATATATTTGTTTTGCAGAACTTAAAAGTCTGTTAATATTGTAATGTGTCGTTTAGCCCCAAGTTACGATGAAATAGTTGATATGCATTTGATTAATTCGATTTTTTTAGAGAATACATCTGATCGCACAATCTACAGTCATTTACAAAATTTTAACACCACTTGTTGATATTAGGAAATATCTGCCGATTGCATCAGCTACTGTCTGTATTACTCAACTTCCTGTTGGTGTTGTATCATCCAACAGCGGCAGCTGTTGATAGATTTGGGGGAAGCGTGCGAGCGTCAGTTTGCTTCTGGTTTTCATGCTCAGAGGTTTTCTACGTAATTTCTGTATAGCGAAAAATGGGCCAAAAGTGTCCTTAAGTGTTACTCAGAGGACACAAATAATGACTTTATATCATGAAGCATACTCCGAACATGACATAGGTAGAAAGGTGAATGTGAGCAAGATTGCTATTCATAATACGATCATGAAATATCGAGATACAGGTGAATTTAGCGACCGAAAGAGAAGTGGACGTCCCAGGAACGTGCCCAAGTGGACGTCCCAAGTGATGACAATACCGTAAGACGAATAGTTATGCGTTCTCCGAGGAGTTCGTGCGTAAAAATCAAGGCCTATCTACATACAAAAGGTTCTGATATTACTATCAGCGCTGTTTCCCGACGTCTTAGCACAGATTTTGGATTAAAGTCTTATAAACCTGCACATAAACGTAGACTAACCTCTGTCATGAAAAAGAAGAGACTCCAGTTTGCGAAGCGTCATCAGTCGTGGGCTGGTGAAAATTGGAGCCAAGTTCTTTTTTCCGATGAATCAACTGTGAATCAATTTGAATCACGTGAAGCACATGTACGACGACCAAAAGGCAAAAGGTTTGATGAAAAATACACTGTTAGCACCGTGAGACATCCGCCTAGTCAGATGATATGGGGTGCTATGTCAGCAACCGGCACTGCTTCATTATCCTTTTTGCCGACAGGCACTACCATGACTGATCCTTTTTATGTGGAAATGTTACTTGAGAAGCTGTTAACTCATATGCAAGTGCACAGATGCACAATCTTTATGCATGATGGTGGCTCCATGCCACAGATCAAAGACAGTAAAGGACTACCTGCAGAGGAAAAACAAAACAGTGCTTGACTGGCCCGGTAATAGTCCCGACATATCGAAAATGTGTGGAAGATTTTAAACGGCAAGGCAGCAGAAAAACAGCCATCAAATTCCCAAGCTTTGATTGACGCGATAAAGTACGTGTGGTGCAAAGACATTTCAAGTGACTACTGCAAATCCCTCATTGACAGTATCCCACATCGTATTGTATCCGTTATAAAAAACAAAGGTGGAAGTACTGATTTCGGTCTTTTTGTGTTCTAAAGAATGTAAGTATTCATCTGTGGTGTCATTTTTTCAAATATCTCTGACTACTAATTAGTTGTTTTTTTGAAAATCTTAATTTTCAAGAAATGGACAGGTGGTCTTAAACATTTGCAAATGACTGTAAAACTACCCAGCAAAAACACAAGTGCTGGGAAACTGCTGGCCACCAGCTGGCAGTGATGGGTCACTGCTGGGTGAAATCCGCCTCTCACGGCCCGGTAGCGGTCCGTTGGTGACAGCGCTTTCAGTTGGCGAGCCATTGATGGCCCTGCAGCATCGCGGTGAATTGTGGGCCTTCAAGCAACTGCCACTAGTGGCCCGTTGCTGGTAACCGATGCAACCCCAACAGTAGGTGAAAGCAACGGGGCTGCGCATGCCCAGAATCAACACTCGCTGTGTCTCTCATGGTACCAGTTAGTTGAAGACGACGCTATTGCCATCGTGTTATTTTAGTGGATGTTAAGAAAAAAAGCCATATGTAAAGAGGCGAATTAATTTCCTAATGAAATTCCACGTCGACGAATATATCAGATTAAGCCATGAAATACACCCACTCCATTCCCATGAATAAAAATTCATGGAATGGAGTGGGTGAATAACAAGAAATAATTTGAAACCGCTTGAAACAAATGTCCTGGAAAAACATTAAAAAAAACGTTTGTTGGTAAAAAAAAATTATACGCGTACAAAATTTATTAATTATTTGAAAGAAGAAAAAAAAGCAACGCTATGTGGATATAATGTACTCATCCATGGGTTGAATACATAAGACTGGGAGGAATTCGCTTCTAAAAATAACGAGAAGTAAAATAAAATATCTTTCCTCTTTAAAACAAATGTAGCTTCGGACAATGGAAAGGAAAGATACAACGTTAAAAATGTAACAGAATGTGATACCGGAAAAATTTTGCATAATGGAAAAGTTGAAAGTAAGCGAAAAATATTCTTCATGGGGTAAGCTATGTTAAGAAAAAAGAACTTTTCAAATACGACCTCCCGGAAGCAGAGGTAACAAGAGAAAAGTTTTTACCTTGACGCCCCCTAGCGGGAAATCTTTGCATTATTTAAAGTGGATAATGTTCCCCATATTTAGAGTAGCGAATGACATACAGTAAAAAAGAAATTTCTCAATAGGATTTTTAGAAGCGGAGATACAACAGCTGCAAAAAACCCCCCACAAACATCACTGGGCGACAGAACTGTGAACTACAAAATTCCTCAAATGTAATCCCAAAGTGTTCTACAAGGTAAACAGCATTCGGTGTTGAAATAATTTTTTAAATCGCGCTTGTAGAAGCAGAAATATTAACACCAACGTGAGCTTATGCTCTCTGGTGAAAAATTTGTACATTCCGAATTCAAATTATGTACAAAACATTTCGCACCAGAAACGCTCTCGGACAAAGAATTTTTTTTCAAATTGGAGTGTTTGAAACAGAGATGTTGACAAAAATATGATATACATCTAAGCCCCTTGCGGAATAGCTATGCGCCATTTTATACAGGACATACACTGAACAGCAATTGAATTAGAGATACCTGTCTAGTAACGTGTAGCACCACCTTTCGCCCTGATGACGGCGGCGATTCGTCTCGGCATGGACTCGACAAGACACAAGAGCCTCGAACATCTCTCTCGATGGTATCCCAGATGTGTTCGATGGGATTAAGGTCAGGTGACCTAGCTGGCCAAGGAAGCGAGGTCACATCGTTGGACTGTTCATCCAACCATTCGGATGCAATTCGGGAGCGATGGCACGGTGCATTGTCTTGTTGCGGGATGAGGTCCCCAGTGGGATGTTGTAGACGTACAAACGGGAGCAAATGATCGTCCAGGATATCCCGGTAACGTTGACCTGTGAGAAACGATGTCACACGTACCAGGGGTCCCATTTCAGTCCACGTGAACAGTCCCCAGATGAGAATGGCGCCCCCACCAGCTTGAAGAGTACCCTGCTGGCAAGATAGATCTATCGCTTCATGTGGTTTGCGCCGTACTCGTATCCTGCCATCCGCATGTACCAACGTGAATATCTACTCATCAGTCCTAGCAACATTTTCCCACATGTCTAGGGTCCAGTGGCGATGTTCCCGCGCCCATGCTAATCTTTGCACCCTGTGATGTGCGGTCAGCAGTGGTACCCTCGTAGGACGATGGCTACTGTACCCCATAGCGAGGAGATGGTTCTGGATGGTGTGGCTGCTTACACGTTTTTGTGCACCAGTGTTATTTTGCCTAGTGATTTCTTGCACTGTGGCTCGTCTATCCGCTATTACAATGCAAGCTAGCCGACGATGACCCCGCTCATCCACACGCTGTTGTCCACGGCAGTTGGCCCTTGCAGGGATGATTTTACCGGATTCGATGTACTCACAGTGTACCCGTGACACAGTGGCTCGTGAAAATCCCAGTACCCGCGCGACTTCCAAGATGAAGTGACCCATTCGTTGGGTCCCGACAATTTGTCCACGATCAAATGCGCTTAGATCCTTCGTCTTACCCATACTGCGTCCGACTCTTACTGATTCCCATCGCATCACTCCTTATATTGTCGGATCGCTGCATACGTCATGTCGTTTCCGTTTACAGGGCCGCCCACAGCGCCGCATTTGCATAACGCCAGCTGTCTTTAATTCAATTGCTCTTCAGTGTATTTTGGAAAAAAAGATAGTTTTTGAAAGGTTTTTCCTAGTGATCGGTATCTGACCACAAAATAATTTTTTCAGTCGATTTTTCAGAAATGCAGATATTGATGAAAAAACATCAGGAACGCTTACGCTCTCTAGTGGCAAAACCGTTCTTCACCAAAAACTAGAAACTATATGCAGAACTTTTTTTACCAGGAGCTCTATCCGATGCAAAAATAATTTTTCAAATGGACCATTTAGAAGCAGAGGTATCATGGAAATTGCAATTTATTTTACTCCCCCTAGCGAAAAAACTCTGCATTACTTGAAGAAGGAACTGTACCTAAAATAGTCTTCGTTATAAATAGTATCGAAAGGAAGAAATAAATTTTGCAGTCGGATGTTTAGAAGTAATAATATTGGATAAAATGTATTTTGAATTGATAGTGTCCGCATTTACGCCCTCTAGCGGCGAAGTTCTGCATCGGACAAAAATTCCGTAAATCAAGGATGATCGTTCTCACATTTTGGGCTTCCCAACGTGAAAAGAAGTTTTCAAATTGGTCTAATAGTTGCAGAGATATAGTGTCCAGAAACTGACGGATCGACAGACAAACTGATACGTACTTTATTTTATTTTATTTTTTTACAAAAGAAGAGCTAAAAAAAGGGAAAAAGAAAAATGCTATTTTGACCTGAGAAAGTTTCATTATGCTTTCTGTTCGTATTCTATTACATACATAAACCAAAGATGTTGCTTAACCCAACAATATCAGCCTAGGATTGCTTATGAAACACTTGCATAGCTATTTTTAACACTGCGTAATTTTGTGTTTGTTGTCTATTGTATTTGAACATACGTAGTGCGATCAAAAAGTTCCGAGACTAGGTTCGTAGCGCTCCAACAGATGGCAGCACGCAGATGTGCGAGCGGCGGTCGAGGGCAGTGACCTTCAGGAGTCATTGTGCAGAGTGACTCCGGGAGCTGTGCTACACGATATTTGGTGACCACGTGCAGAATACATCTGCGATTTCTGTATTGACTGCAAACTAGAGCAGCGAGCGAACATCAAATTCTGCGTCAAACTAGGCAAATAGGAAACGGAGACTCATGACATGTTGCGGCAGGCTTATGGCAATGAAGCAATTAGTCGTGGGAGGTGTTTTGAGTGGCACTCGCGCTTCAACAGAGACAGAACGGCACTGGACGACGACGAGAGGTCAGGGCGACCGTCCACGAGCAAAACCCCCGAAAATGTGAACAAAATTAGGGAATTGGTGCATGAGGATCGTTGGAGAACCATTCAAGACATTGCTACCATCGTCAATGTGACATACGGAGCAGTGCAAGAAATTCTGAAGTCGGTTTTGAAAATGCACCGCATTGCTGCAAAGTTTGTGCCAAAGATTCTGAACCCCGAACGGAAGGCGCTCCGTCAAGATCTTCGTCAGCAGGTGGTGAATGGACCAACGTTCCTGTCGCGGGTCATCACTTGGGACGAGACTTGGGTCTACGGTTACGACCCGAAGACCAAACAACAGTCGTCGCAGTGGAAGAGCCCGGCATCTTCATGACCGAAGAAGGCCAAACTGGTCCGGAGCGCAACCAAAAGCATGCTCATCGTGTTCTTCGACATTGGTGCGGTTGTGCACCGTGGATTCGTCTCCCAGGGCCAGACCGCCACCGCCCTTTTCTACTACGATGTTGTGCGGCGTCTTAGGGAGGACATTCGCCGCAAACGACCTGAAATGCGTCGCAGTGGCGACTTCCTGCTCCATGACGATAATACAGCAGCCCACAGAGCGTTAGCAACACGCCAGTTTTGCAGCCGCAACAGCATGACAACCCTTCCTCATCCACCTTACTCGCCGGATTTGGCCCCTTGCGACTTCTTTCTCTTCCCGAGGATGCAGCTGAAGGGTAGCCGTTTTGAAACCGCTGACGAGATCCAACGCGAATCGCAGACCTTCTTGAGAGAGCGTTCCAACAGTGGCAAAAACGCTGGCAGCGGTGAATCGCTGACCAAGGAGGCTACTTTGAGGAAGATCATAGCCGGACTTAAGTAACGTAAGTACTTTGTGTTATATCGGCCTAGTCTCGGAACTTTTTGATTGAACCTCGTATTTGTACAACAGCTGAGATAGTTTGTTAGAGGGCAAAGTGCAGACTAAATTTTGTAATCAAATAAATGTTACATACACTGCATATACCAGAAAAAAATGTAACACTTTTTTAAATTTTATGTTGGTGTAATATTTTTTTCTTTGGCTAGTATAGTTGCTTTCGCACTAAATATAAACATGTATAAAAATCACAAAGGGTAGATCCCGGGTCACCTCTATGTCCAAACCGATCGATAATATTGAAATCCAGAAGGGGCCCTGTCAAAATTTTGTGCATTTACCACTGACTGCAGTATTATTGAATAATCGAACATGACGTAAATACACGGTCGTATCAGAATAATATGACCACCTACTTAGTAATGGGAATAACCACCTTTGGCCCTGATGACAGCGGCGAAACGGCGTGGCATGGACGCAATGAGGCCCTGGAAGGTTGCCCGAGGAACACGTGCCCATTCGGATTGCAGCAGATCATGGAGGTCTCGGAGCTGACGTGGTTGTGGGTTGGCAGGTCGAACCTGTCGATCCAAATAGTCCCACAAGTGCTCTATGGGATTGCGGTCGGGCGATATCGCCGGCCAAGGGAGAACGACGACATCGCTGACGTGTTTCTGGAATCAGTCACGCACCTCCTTAGCGACTTGGCAGGGCGCATTGTCCTGTTGTTAGACACCATCACCACCAGGGAAAACGTCCAACATGAAGGGATATATGTGGTC
This sequence comes from Macrothele yani, assembly GCA_039090855.1. NCBI lineage: Eukaryota > Metazoa > Arthropoda > Arachnida > Araneae > Macrothelidae > Macrothele > Macrothele yani. Next base: position 139,024,938 of record CM077002.1, read on the forward strand.
AGTGACGATGGACAAGTAGTCATTAGCATTCAGGGACTCATCCAGTGGAACCAGCGGTCCCAGGTCATACCAGGAAAACATCCTCCCAGACATGCACACAACCACCGCCAGCCTGTACTTGACCGACAAGCGTGTTCGGGTATTGGTTCTCGTGCGTCTGACACCGTATCCGCCACCGCCCGTCACTTCTGTGGAGTAGAAACCTCGATTCGATGTAGAAGGCAACCTTTCCTCACTTTTCCACTGTCCAATGACGGTAGTCCCATGTGAACTGTAGGCGTCGTTGCCGATGGACCTCGGTTACCATGGTCGCCCTGACGCAGCGTCGACTATGGAAATCCGTGCATAACAGAGTTCGCTCTACTATTATCGAGGACACGTACCTGGCTGCCCCGACGTTCATTTGCGTGGTGAATTGCAGCACTGTTGCGCGTCGATTGCCCTTTACCAGTCAACGGAGGTGACGTTCTCCTCTGGAGTTGATGGCCTTTGGGGCTCCACAGTTATGGCGTCGGAAAGTACTCGGTGTGCCAACGGTCCATTTTCGGTACACCCTTATTAGAGCACCTCGCGAACAGCCCACGATGTTGGCTGTTTCTGAGATGCTTCCACCCCTAGCGCGGCAGTCGATGATTATTACTTTTTGCACGTCCGTCAAATCACTACCTCTGCCCATTGTACTCAAGTTGCGCACTATGGCTCATCTATCCTGAACGGCCACTTATATCTTCGTCTGGTCGACCTTCTCATGCGAGGCCGCGGGTGGCCTAGTGATCACCGTTCGTGACTGTCATGGAGATAACCTCAGGTTCGATCCTGGGCAGGTACGAACGTTCGAACCACTAAATACCCGCCGTGCGTCGGATGGGCACGTTAAGCCGTCGGGCCCCGGGTACTGCCCCCCCCCCGGTAATAAATAAAAGCGTCTTCCTACCCTTTTCTACCTCGCTTCCGTGTCACTTTCCTATCGGGCACTCTAGCCCAAATCTCCTAGCTTCCTATTTCTAAGGGTTGTTTAAGACCTGGGGTCAGACACTCCCTTCCAAAAATCCTCTACATATGATGATCTGACTGTACATTTAAAAGCTTCTCATGTAACTCTGTGACGCGCCTGGGTGGGTACACTGTGATTTCGGGGGTGGTCATATTATTCTGTTACGACTGTGTATATACTAGAGACTGTTATCGGAATCTTCGGGTGCCTGGTTATATATATCTTTGTCGAAATAAAAGTTTTGTTCTATTCTGAAAGAAGTAGGAGGGAAAAAAATCAGTAGCATTCTCCTTGTCCGATTCTTTTATTTCCACGAAACGATGTGAATGCTGAGCTACTTTGATTTCTTTACTTATTTTTTTTTGTTGGTTTCTTTGGGGTTTAACGATCACTGCGAACAACCCAAGGGGGTGTTAGCAGTCACCCGTCCATAATTTAGGGCCACTGGCTCCTGGGAAAGGAGACAGTTAGTGCCGTAAGACAAACTTCGCATTCATGCCTCACCGGGATCCGAACCCGGATCCATCGAAAAGCCAACGCTTAGACCACTGCGCCACCGATGGCGATACTTTTGACTTCAAGAGAAACTATTTCTATACAATTCAGCTAAAGAACAGAACGACGTAAAGCGGGGCACGTTATGAGTGCGGATTACCTAAGTTCACTTTCAAGTTATGAAGAAAAAAAAATCTCTCCCTCTTGTTCGCCGTTTTTAGGGAAAGCTGATAAGAGTTTCTTCCTACTGTCTGTGAATTCAATAACGCTTTTTGGAAGGACTCTGATCAATAATTTGCATAGAAGGACGATGAAAGTTCATCTGGAGATAATTCATCTATCAGCGTTTCTTAGAATCCAAATACTTAACTCTCTAAGCGTCTCAGCTGCTTCGCGTAAGAGTAGTCGACGCACGTGCAAAGTTTTTGTTTACATCAGATGATTTCGAAAAATAATCAGGGAGAAGTCCTTGCAGAGCCTAAATCATCCTGCTGGAAATCAGCCAAGAAAAGAAGACACGTTTAACTGCACAGGGAGTGTTCTTAAACACTGCAAGATTTAGACTGGATTAAGGTCGGGATTACGGACGTGACCATGGCATGAATTCAATTTCTTATTTCACTTAACCCATTCTCCATCCTCCATTTAACCGTTTTCCTCACGTGCTTCTAAGATTAAAAAAAAAAAAAAAAAAGGTGATTTCAGTTATTGCGTATTCCAAAAGAGCCAGATAAACCGCTTCAAACTAGCGTGATGATACTAATTATTGCCTAATACAATCAGCGGCAGCACATAAAACGAGAATAACGGATGTACGTGTGTGTGTGTGTGTGTGTGTGCATACTTAAGCGGTGACGATGTTACACTGATTTTTAGAGCGTCCTTTGTAACACATAAAAACCCTTGCTTCCGCTTGTAAATAATTCGGGTAGGATTTTTTTTTATTGCTTAAAATGAGTGGTGATGGGTAGGAAATATTTATTGCGCTCTTTTCGCTTCTTCTTTTTAAGACGGGTTCGATTTTCCATTTTTATCGAAACATAATTTTACTGCTGTAGCAAAAGTTATTACTTCCGCGGAATCTCTTTGTTTCTACAAGAAAGACTGAATAAATAATTTCTGGGTCAGAAAGAGCTAATAAGCCAGATCGCGATTGTCTGTGTCTTCGCCTCTACAGAGCGTATGAATTCCGTCATTATAACTCTGTTTCGTCAAGAAAGATTTTGACAAATACCTCTGATCACACAGACAAAAACCAGACTCAGATTTTCACCTTAATTGCCACTTTTCCATGATATTTTTCCTAAGTTCTTTTTTTTTTTTTTTTGATTGGAGGTTTAACGACCACCGTGAGCAACTCAATGGGCTATAAGCAGTCGCCCGTCCCTAATTTAGGGTCACTGGTTCCAGGGAAGGGAGAGAGCCAGTGCCGTAAGACAAACACAACATCCATGCCTCACCGGGATTCGAACCCGGACCCCTTCCGTGTGAATGATCAGATGCCATCGCTTAGACCACTGCGCCACCGGGGCGGCTTCCTAAGTTCAGGAAGTATATGTTATTTGTAGTTTTTACGCCATTTAACACTGTCTTCCAAAAAAAAAAATAATACTTCTTTGGCATCTAACACATATTTACGTAACTAAGACCAAGATGACCCACATGCTTTTACACGACTACTTTTACCGCTAGGTAGATAGAATGCATATCTGTTGTGACGTACCTACCTCACAGGTGGCGCGCACATGTTAAAACGGCATGTCGTAGCGATAAGTCTTGGTCGGTGTTGTTGAAGCGGTAGATTATCAGACTCCGGAGAAGGAAGATGTGAGTTCGAATCCATCAACGGTAAATTTGGTTTTTTATGCTATACTGTCACGGACCGCGTAAAATATTACTTAACAGATTTCTTTTGGGATCAAACAGATACATCTATGATCAGTAATTTCCAGTTACTCCTTATTCAGAATTTCCGGTATGTAGAGTAAATTTGGAAGAACAGCTAATAAAATAAAAATAGACAGCTATAGTATTTGTATGTGGACAGGGGCGCACAGGATTTCAACAAAGAGGTGAGGGGTTCCAGAATATATTGTCTTTAATTTCAGTATATCATCATGAACTAATCCATATTGCTGAATGAAGGTCTCTTCCACACAATTGTCTGTCTTGAGAAAGTCGACTCCGTGACATTTCAGCGTGTTTTCGGATTTCATCCACATATTTCTTTTTTTTTTTTTTGGATTGGAAGTTTAACGACCACCGTGAGCAACTCAATGGGCTATAAGTAGTCGCCCGTCCCTAATTTAGGGTCACTGGTTCCAGGGAAGGGAGAGAGCCAGTGCCGTAAGACAAACACAACATCCATGCCTCACCGGGATTCGAACCCGGACACCTCTCGGACGAATGATCAGAGGCCATCGCTTAGACCACTGCGCCCGCATATTTCCTTCGTGGTCTCTTCCTGGGTCGTTCCTGTTCCTTGAAATCCAGTCTACTATTTCTTTTCTTTTTTTTATTTTTTATTTGAGGTTTAACGACCACCGTGAGCAACTCAATGGGCTATAAGCAGTCTCCCGTCCCTAATTTAGGGCCACTGGTTCGAGGAAGGGAGAGAGCCAGTGCCGTAAGACAAACACAACATCCATGCCTCACCGGGATTCGAACCCGGACCCCTTTCGAACGAATGATCAGAGGCCATCGCTTAGACCACTGCGCCACCGGGGCGACGTCTACTATTTCGGTTGGCAAGCTGTGGTCAGTTCTAACAATATGTCTCTAACCCATTGCCATTTCAGGGTTTTTACCATGATCATGACGTCATATACTCTTGTCATTTTCCTGATCCATGAGTTTCCACACATACACACATCGATTCATCACCCTCGTATTAGACAGATATTAACAGACAAAATTATTATGGACTAGACTACGATGGTTCTCCTTAATCGAGAATTACACCTGGAGCTTGACACGGCATGCGTTTGAGACCACTTGAGATGGGGATTTGAAATTTTCAGGATAAACCTGTGTTTTGTTTCCTTTATTTATTTTGGTCATACGTCTTTATTACAATCGGATGGGTGGGGGTGGGGGCATCATCTATATGCATTTAGAGAAAGATCGAGAGACATTTCTAACAACACACAACGCTGGTTAAAGGTATCCGAGACTAAGTCGAGCCAACGACAGATGTCTTGACGGCTAGCATCATACCAAAGGTGGCAAAGTTTTCCTCTACGGCTTTGGATACTTTTTGAGAAAACGGGAATCTTCTTGTACAAGAGAAACTTCACTGTTTATTAAGGCAGCTTATTTATCAACAATGCTCAAGTCTCAGTTGAGACAAATAGTAATTGGAAAATCAGTCGGCTGAAGGTCAAGAAAGAACGTTATTAACATTCATCCAACGAATTACTCCTACTTAACTTCAACCAAAGTTAGATCATTGTTTATGTGCTGAATGAGTGTGTTTGTGGGGAGAAGGCGACCGTTACTACGATATCAGCGACATAGCAAAGATTTTATTTGGCGTGCGGTGTCAAAGAGATCAGTGAGTGTGTGTAATCTATTTAAAGTGCTCAATTTTAGTAAAAATTTGTTATCAATAAACATGTACACTAGTGATAAGAAAATTCAGCAACCATTTAGCTTTGGTATCATACCACACCCATCAATATCCACCATTTTCAATTCACAACTCGATGGTCTCCTTGAAGCCTTTTTTTTTTTTTTTTAACGTAGGTCTACGTCTAACTCCGCGAATAGTATGGGGCAACTTACGGTCGACCGCCTGTGACAAAAATAGGTGCCAATTGAAATCATTATAGCGTTAAAAATACCTTCCGCACACTAATCGTGTTAGCATATTCCTAAACAGCATGGAGTCCAGTTCGTGTACTGCACAATTCATTGTGCGCGCCACTCAACCCTCTCTACTTGCGCGCGGGAGAGATGACGCAATATTTCTGCGTGGGTCGTCGAGTTCAACTCATTCTATCTCGGCAACCATGAGCGCAACATGACTGTGCGTGGTATTATTTTAAAGCTTTCGACCAGGTCTACTCAAATATACGAAGAACATTTCGCAGTGGTTTGAACTGAACATTTAAAAAATTGTTTTCACGTGAACCGGTGAACGCTTTCGACAATATATCGCGGTTTATCTGGACAAACATGAGTGCAAAACGACTGTGCGTGGTATCGTTTTAAAGCCCCCGACGAGATCTATTCAAATATATTAAGAACATATCTCAGTGGTTTCAACTAAAATTTTAAAAAATTGTTTTCGTGTGAACGGGTTAACAATTTCGACAATGTCGCGGAATTCGCAGAATGAACGCAACCAAAAGTGGAGCAAATCGAAATGAGAGGTCAGAGCAAGTGATGAATAATGTAAAAAGCCCAAGAAGACAGAGCGCCACGTTGGGTAATTCCTGTACCGATCTGCTTTGTGCTCGCAATGTATCCAGCATTATTTGTAAAAATTATGTAAGTTACTTTTGATATCATAGACCTGTGGTGGCCATAACAAATTAAATAAACGCTTTGAAACCATACTCGACTAGTTCATTTCAACTCTCCGATCTGCAAGTCGTAGTCCTACGTCCCAAACTGACTGCTCAATCAAAACTGAGCCTACCTGTATTTTTTTTCCTCCGCATCTTTCTGTCTTCAGAAATTCTCCTCCACGTCTCTCCGGCATGCATTTGAATTTCATCCACATATCTCCCACGTGGTATGTGTTTCAGTTGCCCAACAGTGGTAAGTCTATTCTGCCCATATTTCCTCTTAAAAATCACACACAGTTTTTTCGTTAGAAAGCGAAAACGTTTATCATATTTTTGATATCTCCGCGTCCAGAAGTCCGGTTTCGAAAATTTTTTTTTTTGCGAGGACAGCCTTCATGTTGAAGAATATTTTGCACGCAATTTCCGATTTTTTGTGACGTACAGTTTCTTCACTAGGATGCCCTGGATGCTGAGTGGTTTGAGGCGCTGGTTCTTTCCTTTCCCTGGAACCAGTGATCCCAAATAAGGGGTTGGGTGGCAGCTTAGGGTTGCTAATGGTGGTCGTAAAACCCCAAAACGTAAATAAATATCCATCAGAAAGCGTACGTGAATAATATTTCTATTTTCAACATACGTAGATCATTTCAAAAGTTTTGCACACTGCGCAGGTGCTGCCCGTAGAATGTTGCAATCGCTCCAATCGTTCGCCAGTTGTGAGTCCGACTTCGGTATACAAAGTTGTGTCTACGTTTGCTGACTAACTTGTTCCTGTTCCGAAAAATTCTGCCTAAAAATAGAGGAAGAAAGTGAGTCAGGTCAGAATCTCGGGTAGCGACTAACGATCTTACATTAAAGTTGAAATTTTAGGAGGAAAATAACCTACCGAAATTCATAAAGCTTTGTGTGAAGTTTGTGGGGTTAGTGTAGTGGATCATAGTACATTGTCACGGTGAGATTCTCGTTTCCGCCAATGTCGGGAAAACATCGAAGACGACCAAAGAAGCAGCCGGCCATCAGATGTAATGGACGACACTTCTTTGGTTATCGTCAACAGCATTTTTTTTATTGGAGGTTTAACGACCACCGTGAGCAACTCAATGGGCTATAAGTAGTCGCCCGCCCCTAATTTAGGGTCACTGGTTCCAGGGAAGGGAGAGAGCCAGTGCCGTAAGACAAACACAACATCCATGCCTCACCGGGATTCGAACCCGGACCCCTTTCGGACGAATGATCAGAGGCCATCGCTTAGACCACTGCGCCTACCGGGGCGGCCAACAGCTTTTTGGAAGAAGATCGACGGAAAACATGAGAAGAGATTGCATATGAAAGAAACATGTCTACCGCTTCTTGTCTACAAAAGATTTGCATGTCTACCCAAAGATTCGCCAAAGACGGCCTTCGACATGCTCGAAGCTGGTGTCATTATTTTGCACGACAACGCCAGGCCGCATGTTACCAGTACAGTAACAGACATTCTGGAAAAGTATGGATGGAAATTGCTTCCCCCACGCGCCATACAGTCCTGACGTGAGCCTATGAATTGTTTCCAAAACTGAAGAAGCCATTCCGCGGGAATATTCCTTCAAAGTCCCTTGATGTGTTACCAATGGACTATCGTGCCTTCGGACTGCTAAAAAGAGCGCTCAGACCTAAAAAAGAGACGGGTATCAAGTCTATACTTTTTGCTCATATTCCTTCAAAGTCCCCCGATGTGTCACCAATGGACTATTTATTGTGCCTTCGGACTACTAAAAAGAGCGCTTTCTAAACGCAGATCTAAAACAATAATTGGACTATGGAAAGCAGAGGAAGAGGAGTGGGATAAAGTACCACTAGCAAATTTTAAGAAATGCCCTGTTATCTTGGAAATCTAGATGTAGGTTCATAGTTCAGAGAAAGTGCTATCAGATGTAACATTTAAGGAAAAATTATTTTTATTTTAAACATTAATTATACTGCTGGAAAATCGTTCTAACTGTAGGAAGTAGCTAGTAGTAACAGAAGTAGGTAGTCAAGTCCAGAAGTAGGAAGTAGCTAGTAGTAACAGAAGTAGTTAGTCAAGTCCAGAAGTAGGAAGTAGCTAGTAGTAACAGAAGTAGTTAGTCAAGTCCAGAAGTAGGAAGTAGCTAGTAGTAACAGAAGTAGGTAGTCAAAACCTTATCTACGTGAGGAATTCCTACGAGAAATGGCACATTTCTCTGCGTTACATTTTGTTTATTACTGAGGTAGTTCAGCTCAGAAGAGCCGCTTTACTTTCTCTCACCAGACGAAGAGCCTAACGTTATTTGCAATAAACGAGCAGAATGCGGGATGGAAGTCTGAAACAAGCCGGGCCGTAGACTTTAAAGTCTGAGACGGACTGGGCACTGACCGGGTCCCCTAAATTTCGGGTACAGGCAGGACCGGGCTTTCCAAATCAAGATCCGTGCAGTGATCAGGTTTATTACACTCGATAATTCTTTGACATCCTACTTTTCTCTCGTGGAGATGCAACAGAAGCAACTATCGGAAGATTGAAATTAGTGTATTAAGAAAATACAACGTACTTCACAAATATTTCATCTTTCGTGTCGACCAAGGTTTCGCTGGGCTCTGTCGCAGCTTCTTCAGGACGAATGGCCTGTAAATATTCAAATCGCATGTGACATCGTCAACTGTGTGACAGGTTTTTGTTGGTGTTAGTTGCTTCCACGCGCTTGATAATAATGGTATGGATGCCACGCCGTTCACAAATTGCGATGAATAAAACCTATATAATAGGCTACGTCTGTCCCTAACGCTCTGACGTCATTCAGTACTTTCAGCGTAATCTGCTTTTATCCGGTGGCCGAAATCGGAACTGAGCTCACCGCTATCGCACGATACGTAAAATCAAACAACTTCATCTGTGGCAACACGCAGTGCTCGAACATATTGATGGGAATATTACGAAAATTTTGTTGTTGGTGACATATCTTATAGACTGCCCATTAATAATTCAACCGTGTATTATACACTATCTACCAACAAGTAATTGGACACCTGTGATAGCAAAGGAAAACGAAGTTTATTCATCTTCAATAGTTGGTGGAGCCTCTACGAGCGGCGATTACAGCTGCGACTCTCCGGAGCATACTCTCAACTAGGCGTTGTACGACGGCTAGCGGTATTTTCTTCCACTCGGCGATTTCGGGCTGTGGGGGCACCCCTTACGTCGACGCTCCAACTCGCCCCAGAGGTGCTCGATAGGGTTAAGGTCCGGGCTCTGCGCAGGTCAGTCCATTCGATTTACCCCATTGTCACCATAACAAGTCATGGTGGACCTCGCAACATGGCAGGTGGCATTGTCATCCTGAAAGTAACATGGGTCCACCCCGTAAAACTGCCACAACGTAGGAAGCGCATGATCATCCAAAATGGTGCAGTAGGTCCCGGCGTTGAGTCTACCAGGAATTGCGACCGAGGGTCCCGTGCCATACCAGGAGAAACACCCTCATAGCATAATTCCACCGCCGCCGAACTTCACAATTGGCACAATACATTCCGACAGGAGGTGTTTTCCAGGCAGATGCCAAAGCTAGACCCTGCCATCCGAACGGTAGAGGGTGAACCTTGATTCGTCGCTCGAGAGAACCTGTTTCCACTGTTCAACGGTTCGCTGTCGACGTTCTTTGCACTACGTTAGCCGAGCAGCGCTATTGGACTTGGTGATCAAAGGCTTGTGGGCGGCAGCACGTCCATGATAGCCGAGCAGATGGGCTTCCTTACGGATGGTATTCATTGAAAGGACACTTCCGGGTGCCTGTTGAAACTCCTCGCGGATGTAGTCCATCGATTTGGTGCGGTTCTTCCGAATTTCTTTGGCCAGCACCCGTCAGTCACTAACTCCCAGTTTTGTGGGTCTGCCGGGTCGGGGCATATTCCGACAGTCATCTCTCATCTTCCACTTGCCAATCACGTAGGCCACTGTCGATTTTGGGCACTTCAACTCGCTGGATATGTCACGTATGGATCGGCCATTTCTGGGATACCCGACGATTACACCTTTCTCGAAATCAGAGAGCTCCGAACTGCGTGGCATCTTGCATGCGACTGGTTGCGTTGTTGTTTCCCACACGATATTTAACGGCGGCGGCCGTGACGTGTATCAGGACCGCAGATATCGTCGATTGCAGGGGTGTCCAATTACTTGTTGGTAGATAGTGTAGTTATTTACACGTGTTTTACGATTCATGTTATAAAAATTTCAGTCACAGCTTTTTCACCCGTGATTGGCACTGGTAATCAGCTAGTTTTGACATAAATGGAGAGGTTCCAAAATATTAAGTTTGGTGGTCGAATCTGGCCTGTCGATTAGTTTTGCTTCTCCAAAGAGAAATCCATGATCATTTTCATAACAGTATTTAGCCATCGACTACTTCTTTAGGCCACAATTCCGAATGTAGGTTTTGTGCTCCTTCAATCGAAAACGCAGGACCCCCACACGTCCGTCCTATATGTAAAACTCCTATTGTACGTCCATTACGAAATAATTTTGCCATTTTCTTGTTTCGTTTTCCCGTGACATTCCTTTCAAAATTTAAAAAAATCTCAAAACTTTTAATTTTAGAGTGATTTCCAAACCCATAAACAAAATGAACTTTTTCAGATCAAAGGACCATGCCGAAGACAAAAACTTATGGGAAATTTATCAAATCCTTTGTGAATGTGACGTTTCATATAAGACAAACCCTTAGCGCTTTGTGTTATCGATTGAAGAAGCACAAGACTGTGTTGGGAATTGTGCCTAAAAGAAATCTTCGATGGCTAAACACTCAAAATAGTATAACTATACTAATGATCCAAATCTCTTGGCGTAGAATAGAAGTAAAAGTTTCCAAGCTTTCGCACATCAACCAGATCAAGGAAGGTACACAGCAAACTACAAACTGAATAATAGAACACTTCAACAATTTGAAAGCGGCGACTTGTGATTGGAGAATAAATGAATAGATGCAAATGTGATTATTCATTCGAAGAACCGAAGAGGCATGTTAGTTGGGCATGCGGTATCGTGGGAAAAAACGCAACCAAACTCGTGGCAATTCCAGAGAGACGCTATCATTGAAAGTCTTTCTGTTTGTAATGATATCTAAGGTTTCGCCAATGGCAGTAGTGTTAGGCGTGGAGTAGGAAGCTAACTTCTTTATATCATCCCCCATTGGATCAGCGAACTTGAACGCAACTTCTCTGGACAGGGCAGTGGTTACTTTTCCGTCTCTTTTATGTTCATTGAGCCTAATTCTGAACGAACGCTTGGTCATTCCGGTGTAGTATCGCCTGGAGGCGTCCGAATACTGTAGCGGAATGACGTAAATACCTGCCTCGTTGAGAAGAGGGTCTTGTCAACATTTCTCTTAAGCATGGTGTATAAAGATGCCGGAGACTTATTGCCGACACCGAAGTTCATCCTCCTGAGCGCGTTCTGGAGTTGATAGGAAACACTTGGTTTGTAGGAAATAAAGCCCAGGTAGCTCAGTTGTGGCACAGAAGGATTAATACGGCTCGATCTGGATTTTGCGATAAAATTTTGTATCTGCTTTGAGGTGTATCCTGCCTCAGTGGTTAATTCGATTGTTTTTTTTTTAGCTCGCATTGTCTATAGAGTGAACACCGAAGGAAGCGGCGAAGGCTCCTTATCTAATTCGAGAACGGAAGAAAGCTGTCTTGTAAAACTCAGGGCAGAACGAACTGCGGAACACTGAACACTGTTATGAAAATGATAATAAATGTCTCTTTGAAGAAGCGAAACAAATTGACAAGCCGAATTTAACCACCAATCTCTGATATTTCGGAAGCTTTCCATATATACACTATATTGACAACAGTCACTGGACACCTACAAGAGAAACACAACACATCATTTATTGATTACGTACAGTGTCGGCCCACCTTTGGCCTTAATACATGCACTGACCCTTCGAGACATGCTTTCGACAAGGTTTTGGAACACAGCGATAGGTCTGCGCTTCCATTCAGTACATAATGCTGCAGCTAACTGTTGCTTAGTAGTAGACCTTGGTTCTAAATTTCTTATGCGGCGCTCTAATTCTTCCCATAGGTGCTCTATGGGATTAAGATCAGGGCTCTGTGCTGGCCAGTCCACACACGATACGGAATTATCGTCAAACCACGCTGTAACAGTCCCAGCTTTACGGCTCGGTGCATTATCCTGCTGGTACCAACAACGCTTTGTTCCATAGTATTGTCACAGAGTTGGTAGGGCATAATTGCCCAGAATATCGAGGTAGACGTACTGTTTAACAGGTTTGTTCACGATAACCAATGGGCCGGGACCATACCACGAAAAACACCACCACACGAGTACACTGCCAGCTCGAAACTTGACCGTAGGAACAGCAACACTGTGGTAAATATCGTTCCCCTGGCTGCCGCCATATCCACACACGGCCATCAGACTGATGGCTCGTGTATCTGGATTCATCAGTCCACAGGCCACGTTTCCATTGAACTACGGTCCACGATAAATGTTCTTTATACTATGCTAAGCGACGAGTAACATTCCAAGTGGAGATGAAAGGCTTATGAAGAGCCACACGACCACGGTAACCCACATGGAATGAAGTTCTCTGCGAATAGTACGTGTACATACCGAGGTTCCAGCATTTTTACTCACCTGTACACTGAGGTCTTGCGCAGTACTCCGTCGATTAGTTGTAACGACTCTCCTGAGGCTTCGACGTCCTGTGTCACTGATTTTCTTTGGTCTGCCGGTGCGTTTTGCTGCTTCAGACACGCCATGTGTCTTCCAATTATTCAGTACATCCAAACCAGTTGACTTGGGTATGTTTAAAAGCCTCTCGGTTTCTCTTATGGACAACCCACTAATATAACACCCAACAATCTTTCCTTTCTCAAAGTCAGTTCTCTCCCGCCGCGACATTTTTACTCGACCTCACGGTGCGATATGATCGACGTCAGCTGCAGGCTTGTTTTTATACCGTTTTCAGCTGTACCGCGCATCTTAACAATGCAGCGGATCCGTGCATTTGCTTTCGAAGGGGTGTCCGGTGACCTTTGTCAATATAATGTACATCACAATTCTTGGCAACTTGTGAACGACATTGGAATCACACCATTCCAATGAAGTTTGTGGAAGCAAAAACCTGTGAGCTTAAACACCTTTGATGATGTCAAATGCGATTTTAATATTTTTGTACCATTCGTCTTGAAGAAGCCAAGGGAAACCTAGATCGTTACGAAAAATAAAATATTAACGTTGTGTTTTCTCAATATTATTATATAACCATCACCATCCTTGCAGTGTCCAATTTGTTGAATTTAAATTGTTGTTTTAAAAATAAGTTGTGCAAGGTAAATTTTTAACGAAGAGTCTATATAGGATTTCAATTCAAATAAAAAAAAGTCAGGTCATCAGACGGATATATGATTTTTCACGCTGAAATTTAGGTTACTAAATGGTTATCTGTTTTCTGGACCTAAATCAGAAGATTATCTGTTTCTCAATCAGTTGTGATTTTAGATTAAAAATATTTAATCTACTGCTCCAATCAAATTCAGCTCTTTCCCCGTAGATTTTATTTCTCATTCCCCTTTATGCAACTTCTCTGATAGCAGAATTAATTTCATGCATGTGCCGTTTGCAAAACTGCCTGAGTGTACGGTTATTTGTCAACATCGTGTCCGACCTTTCCATAAACCTTGGGAATATTTAAGCGAAGAAAGTAATTGAAAACGGGACTTTTTTTGTTATGAAAACGGCAATGTTTCCAACCTGCATTTAATGTCTAGCAATGCATGGAAATGATAAGCAATCCCAGATTTTATGCAGAGATAATAACCAGATGCGTGTGTTCTCGGTTTTAAGCCAATAACTTGCGTTTAGGGATGTTTAGCCGAGCATGGAGGGGGACCATTCAATGTCCATTACCCCAGTTCGACTTTCGCCCAACATTCATAATTTGGTTGACATTTTCGGCATCGGCAAATCTCCTGGTCTGATTGCTCTGCTTGGCCAGTTACGAAACCGTATGAAACTTAGTAACAGAGCTACGCAATGAATGCGACATCATTAACCTCACTAAGACAAAGTTCGTACCAAACGATGCTTAACACTATGCCTTGTTAAGAGGCAACAGGCTTGTCTCAACTACACGTGTCTGTTTTTAATCAAATAAAAAAGAAGTAAATGGCACGGAGCATTTTAGAAACATTAACTTCTAATCATGGCTCAACTGGTGATATCTCTACTCCACAAACAACCTACATTAACTTTCTGAGACTTTTAACATCATACGAGCAGCTTGTAAAACACAGAGATCCCAAGATCAATCACTTTTCCGTACGATGCAGATATCAGTTTTAAAAAGAAAACAGTTAAAATATAAACAGATATTCACGCAGCAAGGGTGAAACACAAAGGCACTTCGAAAACATGAAATACTACAAATTTCACATGATGGTTGACACCGATTTTTTATGGTTGACATTATGATAATTTCTCTAGATCCTGTGAATAGTTCGCAACAACCAATTTTTAATAGTTGTTTTAGCGTAACATCGGTTGATAATGTTTGGTATTTATTCTTCATAAAATTCATATCGGGAAATGTCGATTCACACAACTATTCAGATCCAGATAATCATATTTTCAGTCTCACAAAGCACACAGGAAGATAATTAATGACGTAGCAGAAAAGACTATATAAAATTAACAACGTATCAGAAAGGACTAAGTAGAACTAACGACGTAGCAGAAAGAACTGAGAAGAACTAACGACGTAGCAGCAAGGGCTATGTAGAATTAACGACGGTGAAAATCATCTAAATACGTGGCGTCAGTTGAATAAATAAATCCATCGCTCTTTCCACGTTAAGCAACGGACATCAACCGAAAAATTGTTATTCGGCCGTCGTCGGGGAATCAAATCCCGAATCTCTCGATATCTAGCCGAGCGCATTAGCCTTACACCACAGTGGCCAACAATTCGCGGTGCTATGTGTGTTTTTCTTTTTCAGTCAGCATCTGACATAAATCCGCAAGATGGGCTCAGCTACTGAGACGTCTCCATCTGGTGGGCATTAACGGCGCTGTCTATATATAATTAAGACGGCCGAATAACAATTTTTCGGTTGCTGTGCGGTGCTTAACGTGGAAAGAGCGATGGATTTATTTATTCAACTGACGCCACGTATTTAGATGATTTTCACTTTGTATTATTGCTATAATTATATATAGCCAGCGCCGTTAATGCCCACCAGATGGAGACGTCTCAGTAGCTGAGCCCATCTTACGGATTTATGATGTCAGATGCTGACTGAAAAAGAAAAACACACATAGCACCGTGAATTGTTGGATGCTGTGGTGTAAAGCTAATGCGCTCGGCTAGATATCGAGAGATTCGGGATTAGATTCCCCGACGACGGACGAATAACAATTTTTTGGTTGCTGTTCGTTGCTTAACGTGGAAAGAGTGATGGATTTATTTATTCAGAATTAACGACGTAGAAGACAGGGCAATGTAGAACTAACGACGCAGCAGCAAGGACAATGTAGAATTAACGATGTAAAAGAAAGGGCAATGTAGAATTAACGACGTAGTAGAAAGGGCTACGTAGAATTAACGACGAAGCAGAAAGGCCTAAGAAGAACTAACGACGCAGCAGCAAGGACAATGTAGAGTTAACGATGTAAAAGAAAGGGCAATGTAGAATTAACGACGTAGGAGAAAGGGCTACGTAGACTTAACGACGAAGCAGAAAAAACTATGTAGGACTAACGACGCAGCAGACAGGACTAGTTCGGTCATATGGATATCAGACGAGGCAATACAAGAGGCTGTATCACGTGTTCCTCTCCGCACTCCGACGTTACTGGCGATAAGCTCTCTGAGGGTCAGGAATCTGCAACTTTTTTCTCCTATGCTATTTCTGAGAGAAATGGCAGGTCATTACTGATTTCGTCCTCTTGAATGACCACCACTTCCTAATCTAATAATCATTAAAAATTTCATCAATATTTAAAAGGAATTACGAAAGCTGTTCTCAAATAAGAATGAAAACAAAAAATACGAAATTTCAAAATGGAAAAATTAATCCTTCACGATCGACCGGCAACCGATCTGTGTGCTAAATGAATTAGCGACGGGAACATATACTCTAGTTTAGTCACTACAAATGTTTTTAGCTGCTAGACCTAAAAATACAGTATTTTCCAGTGACTACCATAGTGTTACTTTTTTCTAAGACGTGCTCATTATACACGGTCGAGTCACATTATTGTGACCACCAGCTAATAACCAGAGTAACCGCCGTGTGTAGCGCGGACAGCAGCTAGAAGGGCTGGGAGTGACTCAATAAGGTACTGAAAGGTGTTCACAGGTATGTGGAGCCAGGCTGATTGCAGTGCATCTGACAGCTGTTCGAGGGTACGTGGTGGAGGATCCATAGAGCAAACAACACGATCGAGGTGGTCCCACAGATGCTCAATTGGGTTGAAGTCTGGGGAATTGGGGGGCCAGGGAAGTACTTTGAAGTCTTCATCGTGCTATTCCAACCACTCTTTGGCATTTCTATCTGTGTGACACTTCGCATTGCCGTGCTGGAAGATCCCATCCACCCCAGGGAAGACAATCAGCATGTATGGGTGTACGTCGTTTCCAAGGTTGGATTCTTAACGAATTCGGTCCATAGTGTCTTCCACAGGTATGAGTGGACCAAGAGAATGCCACGAAAACATTTCCCAGACCATAACGCTGCCCCCACCAGCTTGTGTTCTTCCAGCAATGGTTGAAGAGTGTTTGTTCTCCGATGTTTCTCGCCTTATACGCCAACGTCCATCCGTTCGATGAAGCAGAAAATGCGACTCATCGGAGAAAGCAATCCTTTGTCAATCAGCGGAGGTCCAATCCTGTTACTGCCGTACAAATGTAAGTCTTTTGTACCGATGTACTTTCGTTAGCTTAGGTGCAGTGACCATCCGTCTGCATCGGAGCCCCATACGCAGCAGGGTTCGCTGAACTGTCGTTTTAGACACACTTCCAGTAGCCTCCTGGTTCACTCGGCCAGTGAGTTGCCCTATTGTAGCATGTCGATCGGCCCTCACGCACCTTCGAAACCGACTTTCACCTCTCACATCAATGGCACGTGGTGCTCCGCAGTTTTCACTTCGCTTATTCGCAATATTGTCATTCCTCCAATCACGTTACACTTTAACCACAGCAGCACACGAACAGTTCACAAACTGCAAGCCTTGGCCCGAAAGCCGAGAATCATCCCTTTTTGCAAATCTGATAAATCGCTCCTTTTAGCGATGACAAAAACGAGTGATACGTTTTCAGAATGCCTACAGCACACCTTATATACCCTCCAAGCCAGCTCACGGCACGTGCCTTCTTTCATTGGCTACGCGCAGTTGACGTCAAAAGTAGGAAGTGGTCACAATAATGTGACTCGACTGTGTATATATACAAGTATAACACCTGTGTATATATACAAGTATAATACCTGTGTATGTATATATAACATCTGAATAAATAATCGAACCTCATATTAATGGATTCCTGAAGCTATTTAGAATAAAGGCCAAGGGCCTGCTGCATTCATTGAAGGAGAAACGAACCGAAAATATTGGGCCTGCCAGGAGGATTGGCTGGAACTTAACTTCCGCTGCGTCGCATGCACAACGCAAAACGAAATTTTGCAATTGGACTTTTACAAGCGGAGCCACGGTCTTGTTGACTTAGGTTTATAATCAAATTGTTAGTTAGTCGGATATAATAGAGATGAGTATTTACGCATTATATATGAA
The DNA here is from genome assembly GCA_039090855.1 of Macrothele yani. Taxonomy (NCBI): domain Eukaryota; kingdom Metazoa; phylum Arthropoda; class Arachnida; order Araneae; family Macrothelidae; genus Macrothele; species Macrothele yani. The sequence goes on from CM077002.1 coordinate 139,042,747, forward strand.
AAAGAATAAACTACATTTTGAAGAAAATAATATCGTACAAGGATTTCGTCAAAATACCATCGTGAAGATTCCATTCACTTCAAATTAAACTCAACGCACTTTTTCGTCACAATGACAAACAGGAGGAAAATTCTGACAATCCAAGAGCACACACACACCTAGTCTTCTTAATAGTTACTCAATCTGCTATCAGCCACCCCGGTGACGCAGTGGTCTAAGCGATGGCCTCTGATCATTCGTCCGAACGGGGTTCGGGTTCGAATCCCGGTGAGGCATGGATGTTGTGTTTGTCTTACGGCACTGGCTCTCTCCCTTCCCTGGAACCAGTGACCCTATCTGCTATCAGAACACTCAACAGCCATTAAGAAGCTGGAATCTCAACTAAGAACAAGGCGAGGCTTGGCAGGAAAAAAACATCAGCTCGTTGCAGCTGATGACGATGTGACGTCATAAACACGTGAAATGCAAAGATCAAAATAAATGAAGCTTTTTTTTTTTCGACGACCGTGAGCAACTCAGTGGGATATAAGCAGTAGCCTGTCCCTCACTTATGGCCACTGACTCCAGGGAAGGGAGAGAGCCAGTGCTGTAAGACAACACACAACATCCATGCCTCACAGGATTCGAACCCGGACGCACCGCGGACGAATAATCAGAAGCCATCACCACCGGTCTAATAAAGTACATTGTAGAAACCTAACCGTATAGTTTCCCCATTAGCGAAAAAAACTAAGCACCATTTGCAAGTTTCAATTCGGCATTTAGGAAGCAGAGATATAGCTTCAAATAAAATGTTCAAACACTTACGCTTCCTTATACACTGAGTGGCCGCTTTATTATGACCACCTGACAGTTTTAAGCAAATGATATATAGCTGCACGCTGTTGCCGCCAGAGGGCGAGGCTAGTATAAAAAGGGAAAGCTTAGTGCTTGCGACAGTAGTAGAAGGGATTTTTTGTGTGACGAGATTTGTAAAAAATGCGATTTGACGGACTTTCAACGTGGGATGATTGTAGGAGCTCGGAGCCATGGAGCGAGTATCACCGAAACCGCCGCATTCGTGAAATGTACCAGAGCAGCTGTTGTTAAAGTGTTTAAAGACTGGACTGTCAGCCAAAAAACTGGGTCTCTATGTGCAACGTGTGGTCTTCATCGACTAGTGACCGCTCGGGCAGAACGGAGAGTGTCCAGACTGGCAACAGACAACAGAAGGGCAACAGTGCAGCAAATTACAGACCATCTTAATCAAGGATCCCCTCAAATGATCTGTGCACGCACTGTTCGCCGTACATGCATCGGATGGGATATGGCAACCGAAGGCCTGTTCGAACACCTGCAGTTAACAAGAGAAAACGTCTCCAGTTCGCACAGGAGCACAAGAATTGGACAGTCGATAATTGGAAACAAATTATGTGGTCCGATGAATCACGTTTTCAATTGCACCATGCCGACGGCCGAGTGAGAATTTGTTGGAAACAGCACGAAAGCATGGACCCCAAATGCATTGCTACAACCCTTTAAGTTGGTGGAGGCAACGTTATGGTTTGGACAATGTTTTCCTGGCATGCTTTGGGCCCTTTAATTCGTGTTGATCAACGTCTGACTGGTACATCATATCTAAACATCCTTGCGGACCAAGTGCATCCTGTCATGTGGATGGTTTATCCCAATGGCGATGGCTACTTTTAACAAGATAATGCGTCCTGCCATAGAGCTCGTATTGTACATGATTGGTTTCAGGATCATGCAGGTGAGTTTACTTTGCTTAGGTGGCTCCCACAATCTCCAGATCTCCACCCCATTGAGAATTTGTGGGATGAAGTTGAACGAGCCGTCAGACAGCTTGATCCACAACCCTGCAATCTCACACTCCTGGAAAGTGTTATTCATCAAGCATGGTCTCAGACTCCACAAACCACCTATCAACATCTCGTGGAGTCCATGCCACGAAGAATCGACGCAGTATTAAAGGCAAAAGGTGGCCCAACGAAGTACTGAGGGGGTGGTCATAATAAAGTGACCACTCAGTGTATAGCGGCAGAACTATGCATAAGGGAGAAGTACAAAATCTAATCTACAACAACTGTACCCCCTAGTACTAGCTGACGCTATCCAACTCAAAATTAATCTTTAAAATCCGACTTGCAGTAGTGGAGATAATTAGTGTAATAGATATGCATTTGCAACTCAAGAGGGAAACTGTTCATGGAAATCTTATGCACAATATAGGTTATAATGAATGCCATCTAGTGAAAAAAAGTTATTATACGGTTTTTTTTCGTTGAATACGTTTGCAAAGAGAAACATAAAATTATACCCCCTAAAGGCAGAACTTTGCATAATGAAAGTAGAAATGAGACGAAAATCGTCTTCATGCACATTGTGAAACAAAACTGAAGCAAAAATAATTTTTCATATTGGCACAGATAGCGAAGAAAATAGAATATGCAACTACGCCACGGGAAAACTGCATTATTTGAAGGAGCGCAAAATGTTCGCCATTAAGAAATTATACAGTACAGACGAAAAACTTTTTTCAATCAGATTTTTTAGAAGTAGTGAATGCAATAAAATAGATATCGAGATAAAGATCCATGTGAATTTACGCCCTTTAGGAGTAAGACTATGAATCATACTTTACCTTACCCAGCGGTAATCGAATTTATCGAATCCGACTAAGAGATAAGGACAGACGGACGCACTAACACTGACAGCAAGAATTGTATGTCAAAAGCCATGCCAAAAATGCTCGTATCAGTTGCTACTGATGTGCCTAATCTTGCAAAAAACGCAGAATTTCATAGCGAAAGAGCATATGATGCATACCAGAAATCAATTACCCGACATTATCTGGGGTAAATTAAGAGAATAAGGTTCGATTTACACTTGGACAGTACAATTTGTAAGTTTCCTGAAGAATTCTCCCAATGAGTACTGATAAAGGCATTTCTATTCCAAACATAATGATTTTATCACATACGATTTTCAAATTGGTTATCCATGATAAATGTACATATTATGTGAAGTGAATAATATCCAATGTTTCGCTTCAGAGCTTTCGTTTCAAAAGCCTAAAGAGCTAACTAAGAACCGTAAAAAATAAATATTCATTAAAAACTTCCACTTCGTGCTGAAGGCCACATTAGGAAAAAAAGTCGCGTAAATGTATTCAAAACACACAAAACTTTTATATTGTACCACATCTTATCAACATTGAGAGAGTAGTTAATGTGGAACTGCAGTTCCTGAGCAATTGCTCTTTATCGCTAAGCAATAAATAAAGAGTGAAAGCATCTTAATACAGTACATGAGCGTGGGGTGGGGGAAGGGGAACAGGGAGCACATGCTCTCCCCGACTTAAAAATTAGAAAAAATAATAACTAGTCATTCGCCTTTTAAATGTCATAAAGTGTGACACACAGCCAAGGGAACAACACTACGCAATAGCGAGCACTGTTATGATTGCTTCCCAGCAGTCATTCCATGCAGCTTCAGATGATGTGGTTTTCATCATCAGATGATTGCATGAGGTACTACGAAAGGCATGTTCTTGTTTTTTCATTCTCATCAACTAAGCCTGGTACACCCCGCAGTCTTGGATGTATTACTACAAAAACTAAGTTACGACACTAATGGCAATGGAATAGGAGCCTTTTCGAAGAAACTATTTCCGAGAATGCCTCCCCCTCCCCCCCCCCCCTCCCCCGCCTAGAAAAACATCAGTTTAAACGTATTTGTGCCCCTTAAAAGTTTTGGTCACGCTACGCCTATGTTACCAGGAAAATTCTCAATTTTCAGGAAACTTTCCCGCAATTCTTTTTCTTATATTGACGGTAAATTGGCATTTTAAAGAAGTATAAACGGGAAAATTATGAAGTTTCAGAAACAATTCCGCAATTTCTTTTGTATATTAACGGCAAAATCTGTTCTAATTTTTTCCCTATCCACAGGACGAAAACATTCCAGATTCGCCGGAATATTTGATCAGCTGTTAATCATCTGTCGAAGGATCTGGTTTTTTTTTTTTTTGGTTTTTTTTATTGAAGGTTTAACGACTATACGGGATGAGCAACTCAACGGGCTATAAGCAGTTGTCCGTCCATAATTTAGGGCAACTGCTTCTAGGGAAGGGAGAGAGCCAAAGCCGCAGAACAAACACAACATCCATGCCTCACCGGGATTCGAACCCAGACCCATTTCGAAAGAATGATCAGAAGTCAGCTTTGATCATTCGTCAGAAATGGACTGATTTTAACATTCTACAGCGAGATCCGATATTGTGGATAGCATATCGCATGAAATTTTGGTTATTGCATTACAGGGCTTGGTGCTGAGTTATACACTGAAGAGCAATTGAATTAGAGATACCTGTCTAGTAACGTGTGGCACCACCTTTCGTCCTGATGACGGCGGCGATTCGTCTCGGCAAGGACTCGACAAGACACCGGAAGCGTTGGGAAGCCATACGGATCCACGACCCCTGAACAAGCTCCCACAGTTCACGAAGATTTGATGGAGGGGGATCAGAGCCTCGAACATCTCTCTCGATGGCGTCCCAGATGTGCTCGATGGGATTGAGGTCAGATGACCTAGGAGGCCAAGGAAGCGAGGTCACGTCGGTGGAGTGTTCATCCAACCATTCGGATATAATTCGGGAGCGATGGCATGGTGCATTGTTTGTTGCAGGATGAGGTCCCCAGTGGAATGTTGAAGACGCACAAATCGAAGCAAATGGTCTTCCAGGATATCCCGGTAACGTTGACCTGTGATGGACGATGTCACACGTACCAAGGGTCCCATTTCAGTCCACGTAAACAGTTCCCAGACGAGAATACCACCCCCACCAGCTTGAAGAGTACCCTGCTGGCAAGAAGGATCCATCGCTTCGTGTGGTTTCCGCCGTACTCGTATCCTGCCATCCGCATGTACCAACGTGAATCTCGACTCATCAGTCCAGGCAACATTTTCCCACATGTCTAGGGTCCAGTGGCGATGTTCCCGCACCCATGCTTATCTTTGCACCCTCTGATGTGCGGTCACAGCAGCGGTACCCTCGTGAGACGATGGCTTCTGTACCCCATAGCGAAAAGATGGTACTCTATGGTGTGGCTGCTCACACGTTTCTGTGTAATAGCGGTAAATTGCAGAGTGATTTCTTGCACTGTGGCTCGTCTATCCTCTGTTACAATGCGAGCTAGCCGACGATGACCCCGCTCATCCACACGCTGTTGTCCACGGCAGTTGGCCCTTGCAGGGATGGTTTTACCGGATTCGATGTACTCACGGTGCACCCGTGACACAGTGTCTCGTGAAAATCCCAGTGCCTGCACGACTTCCGAGATGGAGTGACCCATTTGTCGAGTCCCGACAATTTGCCCACGATTAAATGCGTTTAGATCCTTCGTCTTACCCATACTGTGTCCGACTCTTACCGATTCCCGTCGCATCACTCCTTATATTGTCGAATCGCTGCATACTTCATGTCGTTTCCGTTTACAGGGCCGCCCACTGCGCCACATTTGCATAACGCCAGCTGTCTATAATTAAATTGCTCTTCAATGTATTTTAGCGCCCTGTGAGAAGGGTTCGTTGATGCTTCGCTTGCAGAGTTTTTCTATCGGGAGTTTAACCCGTATTTTACCCGACTGAAGCAGATAAATAAAATATATAAAATATCGACTAAAATTATAACTCGCTCTTGCAGTGAGGAAGGTGTTTATTCAGTTGTTATGAGGAAGGTCGCAAGCATTGTCCGTCATATCCATCCCTTCTCTATATTATTATTAACACGTTGACGGCATTCCCGTTGCGGCCAGCATTCGCTTGCCGTAATAAGTCCTAATTTCCTCTTCTCTTGGTTTCTCACAGACCCTTGAGATTTTTCCACCTCGCTCTCCGCTCACTTCCAACAGACCCCTTCCAAAGAGAAGTCCAGCTGACCGCTGAGATACACCTAAAAAGAATCTGCCCCCTCTCAGAAAGCGCAGATGCTCCTTCTTTTCCTTCCTCAGTAACCCTCTCTAGATCATTACCTCTTAACTCCCGCGCACAACGATGAAACCCATAAATCTGACTTTTCCTCGAATGCGACGCTGAGAAAGCCTGAGCTGTGCCAAAATGACCAACAGCTACATTGAAAATGGCGGGAAAAGTGCTTACAGTTCACTATCCTTAAAATGGTTCTTAACTTCACTCCTGACAAACATTGATGCCCAGGTTACAATTGTGACATCGGATATTCCTGCACCTCTCCATTTTATGTTCCAGCTTGTATATTGTGTTACCGAAAAAAACCGGATACCTATATTATCGTACAGGTGATTGTATAGGATGCCAATGTATCAGTCTGTGGAGTCCTTAAAATAAAAGCTGCTATAGATATCGCGAGTAAATTTTAGTATCTGACCTAGGGCCAGGGGAAAAAATCAAAGTAACCTACTGTGTTGCTGTCTTAGTTCCCTTCAAAGTAGGCACCTTCCAACACTACACACTTGTTGCAGCGGTCTATCCACTGATCATAACATTTTTTAAAGTCACTTTTAGGGATCGCCAATAGGTGCTGCATCGCATTCTTCTTGATCTTCTCTGTGCCTTTAAATCTTCTCCTCTTCAAAGGCATTTTCAACTTCAGGAACAGACAGAAGTCACAAGGAGCCATGTCTGGAGAGCATGGGGCTTTCGTCACTTGTGGGATCCGGTGTTTAACCAAAAAAGGCCTGAATGAGGTGAGACGAATGGGTAGGCGCATTGTGATTACGCAGCTTCCAGTCGCCTTGCTGCCACAGAGCAGGTCTCGTCCACCATACTGCATCTCGTAGGCGAAGGAGAACTGATTGGAACACTCCATGTTTACAGTTTGCCCTTCTGGAACATATTCATGATGAACCACGCCTTGATGGTCAACAGATTCGGTTAGCATAACTTTGCTGCGGATCTTCCGCGCCATTTTTTAATCTTCCACTAGGACGATTGGACTAATCCATCGAGCTTATATTAGGTGGTTATATTAGGGAGTTTTTCCGGTACGTCACTGCATACATGGCAGATCAGTATAACACTGCACTGTAAAAGATAAGTGGTGTGAATGCATACATACGTATTATAAAGCTGTTCTGTGAGATTCAGAGGTTAGCTCTTCAAAGAGAGAGAATCTGCCAGAAAAACGTTTAACTGATGGAGCTAGAATTTACTTATTGTTGGTGTATCAGACTTTTCCATTTACAGTGATCTCAGCACGCACGGCTCCAACTTCACTGACATCCATCACCCGTGGCACACAAGACCTTTTTTGTATTTCATACTCATAAGCTTTTATTCACGCAAATATTCCTGAATCTGGTTCTGCAATTATATCCTTGGCATTCCTCTACCAGAATATTTTCAACCCACTTGGGCTGAAAAAATTCTCTTAGTAAGCATTGCATCACTCGTTCTTTCAAGATGGCCAAACAACCTACGAATATTAGTCTCCACCTTACTAACATCATTTTGCCTCACATTGCACATCTGTAACATATATTCATTCCTCACATCATCAGAGCGTATTTTGCTACACAACCAGCACACAAAACGACTCCTATGTTTCTTCTGCAGTACTCAGATTTCACAGCCAACGTGAGAGGAGTAGGAACAATTACACTTTCATAAACAGTCATTGGGAGCTTTCTTGAGAACCGATCATTTCTGTGAAATCCTTCTAAAGCAGCTATGACTTTGTGACGTATATTCTAAATTAACTTTCCTTTTTAGTTTCTTTCCCTATGTAAATCTTGAGTTTGTTCTCAGTTATACTTCACACTTAACGTGGTATCTTTTCTCTCAAACGAATGCTGTTGGCAACATAATTGAGGTGGAATGAGCGTGACGTATGCCTGTTATATGATAAGAACCAGAGATATAAACTACGAGTAAACAATTGCTTGTGAAGCGATTAATGTAGAGCGTTGTTGGTGTGTGGTGTGTGTAATGTAGAGTGTTGATACCGATATGTTATGTTACGATGTGTTGGAGAAAACATCTTGAATAAAGCATCATTTCCGTAAGTTTAACTTCTGTTTTTAAATGTTTCGTCTGGACGTTAAGATTTAATTTAGGAACTCTTTCATCGTTTGGTGATGCTTTAAATGCCGCCCCGGTGGCGCAGTGGTCTAAGCGATGGCCTCTGATCATTCGTCCGAAAGGGGTCCGGGTTTGAATCCCGGCGAAGCATGGATGTTGTGTCTGTCTTACGGCACTGGCTCTCTCCCTTCCCTGGAACCAGTGACCCTAAATTAGGGACGGGCGACTGCTTATAGCCCATTGAGTTGCTCACGGTGGTCGTTAAACCTCCAATTAAAAAAAAAAAAAAAAGATGCTTTAAAATAACGTAGCAGTACGAAAAGACGTTTACATTATAACTTCCAAAGAAGAATTCAATCCCCTACTAACTTCACCATCAAATTTGTTCTCTCTGTCAAACATGCTTCATAAATATACAAACTCCTTCATCTAGTCAATCTCTGTACCATTTAGACTTATCTTGCATTCAGTACCAACAGTTTCTCGCTCAAAAACCATGACTTTGATTTTTTCTTTATTTATACTCAATTTGAATTTCATACTAACTTTATACATCCGGGGGACAACATACTCTGCAATTCATTTTTGCTCTCTGCCAACAGGACTGTGTTACCGACATACAGTAGTCTGCACACACGGATATCACCAAGATATAATCCAGTATTATCCATTTTGGCATCACGCATGCACGCATCCATAAATGTATTAAACAACCAGGGTGACATTACACAACCTTGTCTAACTCCTGCACCAACAGAAAACCATTTCGATAAAAGACCATTCACTCGTACACAAGCTCTATACTGCCTGCCAGCATACATGGCTTTTACACTATTAAGTAGACTCCCAGTAACACCATATTTATTCAATATCTTCCACAGAAGTACACTATTAAGTAGACTCTCAGTAACACCATATTTATTCAATATCTTCCACAGAAGTACACTATTAAGTAGACTCCAGTAACACCACATTTATTCAGTCCTAAACTTTCCTTAAATCTATGACTCAGCAAAAAATTTCTTACCAACAGACAGATACTTTTCGATCATCGTACGTAATGCAGCTCTTGCTAAGAATAAAAATCCCTCTGTACATCCCACACTTTTTCTGAAATAAGACCTCGTACAGAAAAATTTCTGAAAATAACGTGCAGCAAAGTTGCCGGTAGGTATCCGTCTTTTAACGAAGTTTCCGTTTTTAAAAATTCCCGTTTCTCCTAATTTCAGTGCATTGACATTCCGTAGCCAGCAATTCCGTTCATTTCAGGAAAATCCGTTTCGGGATTTTCCGTATTTACAGAGAAATTCTTCGATTCTTCTCTGCCGGCGTACTAAGATAACGAGCCCTTTCCTTTCGTTCCTGGCGGGATTCGAACCAAGGGCCTTGAAAATGGGAAGAGCGCACACTGCCTTTCAGCTAAAAGCACATGTAGCGAAAAGTCCGTATAAAGGAGAACTTTTATCGGAAGATGATAAAATGTTTTTCGCTACTAGTGCGGGTGAATTAGTCATTTTATTTTCTGCTAAAGCTTATTATTTTTCTGAATATGTGTGCAATAATTTCATTTTTTCGATAGGAGGAGCTGTTACAAATTACGCATTTTTTTCATCGTGGAAGCAGAATGCTTTGGAATTTGAAATCTTTTTAAACTGGCAATGACTTTTAGTTTGTGAAAAAGAACAGTGTACTGCTTATAGTATTATTTAACAAAACTCCTAAACCTAAAATTGACTCTGGATAGCTATAATATTAGTTTTTGTCTTAAGGGGTCCACACCCTGATACGTACATATCATACAATCGCCTGTACAATAATTTAAATACCCGGTTTCTTACGGTAACAGAATATACAATAGCAGGTGTACAAAGTGGAGAAGAGGAGAAGAAATATCCAGTGCTACAATAACCAAAATTTATGCGATATGCTATCCACAATATCCGATCTCCTTACAGAACTTCAAAGTCAGGTCCCCCGATAAAAGGTTGAAATTTAATAGCTAATCAAACTTTAAGTACTCTTGCGAATCGCCCCTATTACCGGAAATTTTCCGTCATGTGGATACGAAGAAGTGAGAACAGAATTTTTCCGTTAAGAAGTGAGAATATAATTTTTCCCGTTAAGAAGTGAGAATATAATTTTTCCGTTAAGAAGTGAGAATATAATTTTTCCGTTAAGAAGGGAGAATAGAATTTTCCCGTTAAGAAGTGAGAATAGAATTTTCCCGTTAAGAAGTGAGAACAGAATTTTCCCGTTAAGAAGTGAGAATAGAATTTTTCCGATAAGAAGTGAGAATAAAATTTTCCCGAGAAGAGAGAATAGAATTCTCAAAAGGCATTGAGGAAAGGTGCCTAAAAATTCAGAATTTCCTGTTAACGCCTCTTAAAAACGACAATTTACCGTTAACAAACTAAAGGAACAGCGGAATGTTTCCTGAAAATTCCTAATTTTCCTGGCGTACAAAAAATCCGTGAAATGCAGGTTCTTTTCTCGTCATTTCCCGGAAAAGGTATCAGCAAAACGTTTCCTTGCTTGCCATCCGCCACAGTTGCCAGCCTAGTAGCGGACAGGGCTAATTTAGTTGATAGAATAACATTGTTTTAACAAGTTAGTAAAATCATGCAATGCATTGATTATGATACGCTTTCCAACATACCAGAAATCATTACTCAAGTTATGAGGATAATGGCTGTGGAATAAATCTCGCTCCTGTGCCCTGACCTTTGACCCCATTTCGATGATATTAAACAGAATTGATTCAGTATACCTCCCGAACAACATACTAAAGTTTTACACCGTGGTTTGTCACAAATACTTATTTTTTCAAGTCGACCATGGTTTCGCTGGGTATTGATCTAGCTTCATCAGGACGAATGGCTCGTAAATATTTAAATTGTAGATGATATCATAAATGGTGTTAATAATCACGGGCTTTGGTTAGTTGCTTCCACGCGCTTGATAGAAATAGGGTGGATACCATGTCCTTAACAAGTTGCGAAAACTTCTGGAAAGCTTCTAAAATATGAAGTTTGGTGGTTGAATCTGGTTTGTCAACTAGTTTTGCTTCTTCAAAGAGAAATTTATGGTCCTTTTCGTAACAGTGTTTAGCCATCGATGACTTCTTTTGGTCACAGTTCCGAATGTAGGTCTTGTGCTCCTTCAATGAAAACGCAAGGCTCTACGGGTCTGTCCTACATGTATATACGAAGCGCCACATTCACATGGAATTTGATAAATTCCCCGCAAGCTTTTGTCTTCAACATAGTCCTTAGATCCTAAAAAGTACATTTTGTTTATGGATTTAAAAATCACTTTAAAATGAAAGGTTTTGAAATTTTTTGAAATTATGAAGGCAATATCGACAAAACTAAAGTTTTGTCGCAATAGAAGCATTTTAGTCAAGTTATGAGGATAATGGCTGTGGAAGAAATCTCGCTCCTTTGACCCCATTTCGATGATATTCAACAGAACCGGTTCAGTATACCTCCGGAACAAAACGATAAAGTTTCGTCGCAATCGATGTATTTTTACGTAAGTTATGACGCATAAGGGCGATGGAATGGATCCAGCTCCTATGTCTTTACCTTTGATCCCATTTATCCCATTTTCAATAGGGTTCGTCCCCAGTTGTCCCCTACCACATACTAAAATTTCATCGAAATCGAACCATTTTTACGCGAGTTATCGTGCAGACAGACGGACAAAGCTGGAGCATATATACGCTTCTTTAACCTACCGTTGGAAAGCGTAAAAAAAGACCACCACAGTCGGGAGTTTCAGTCAGGGTCGACACAAGGCCATAAGCAAAGCTTCGCTTTCTAAGGTAGACAAGTTTCCAATTACGGGAGGAAAAAAATACGTTGGCTGTTTTTCGATTTTTGTTCATAAGAGCACACTGTCATTTGGCTGCACACAGTGATAATGCGCATATCGTACACAGGTCTTTTTCAAAATACTCGTAAAATACATAAAATATATATCAAGATGTAGGGTTTTGTAACCCAGGGAGCATAGATATTTTAGCGAGGGCAAATTTTAATAATCATTTTTAATAACTCGCAAGTAAGAATCATTTTCCCTTTACCTAGTGCTGAAGGAAATACGAAGAGACGGTCCCCTTTTAGCCAGTTGTCTACCAGCGGTGTTAAAGAGGCAGAGTACTCTCATTTCTGAATCCTATTACCGTCCGATCCAAGGGATTCGCGGAGTTCAATTTTATCGTTTTAGCTAAACGTAGTGAGTGGACGATAATCTTTTCGTAGGGAGATATTAAACAATTATTATGCCTTTAGTTTACTTACTGTAAACTAGTTAAAATGAAAATGCCAGGGGTCTACAAGTGGATGCACACTCGGAAGTAAGGCTTTTACGAAGGGATGTAAAATAGGCAGCGGTGTAACTAGGGCGGAGTAAGGCAGGAGACTGCCCCGGGAGCAGCCCAAGAGAGGGCGCAAGAATCACTACCTACAATCCGATTAAAACTGGAAATGAAACTTTTGCACCAGTGTCTCGTACTGTTTTTTCGTGTCACACTTTGTCATTTCCTCTCATTTACAGAAGGTGCATAATATATGCTTTGCCAGTTTCGATAGCTTTTGCAAATTCGCATTTCTTCCTCAAAATGTTCAAGGGATGTTAGTTGCTCAAATTCAGAAATGAAGGCGCGGTTGTACGTACGTTGGAAAATAAGGATGTCGTTCACATTGTTGAAAATTCTGTGAGCTGCTTATAAGCCAACTCAGTTCTTCATGGTGGTCATGACACTTACAAACAAAACATATACACAGAAATCGATAGACAGGTATTCTTGTGCCGCCCCGGTGGCGCAGTGGTCTAAGCGATGGCCTCTGATCATTCGTCCGTAAGGGGTCCGGGTTCGAATCCCGGTGAGGCATGGATGTTGTGTTTGTCTTACGGCACTGGCTCTCTCCCTTCCCTGGAGCCAGTGACCCTAAATTAGGGACGGGCGACTGCTTATAGCCCATTGAGTTGCTCACGGTGGTCGTTAAACCTCCAATCAAAAGAGAAAAAAATATTCTTGGTGTGCTAGTTGTGCGGTGTACACCCACGCAGAGTCGTCGCAATTTATTTAACCTACTATACTATCAGAGAGAATGATACTTCCTTTTGAAAGAAAGTGCTATCATAAAATCTTACGAATCGGACGGACGCAGAGGATAAAAAATGAAGAAGTGTACAGAAGAATACGACTAAAAGAGATCCTGTTCCAAAAACATCATACAAAGAAAACTAAGACTTTTTGGGCACATCTACAGAATGAAAAATGACAGAAAGATAAAGACATTGGTGGTTGGTTTAAGGTGGTTCCGCCTAAAATCTCTGCCTTATGTTTCCAATGGTAAAACTTCTTTGCATATTTTCTTCGCAATTAATGTATTCCCAAGGATGAAAATTTGCACATCGATAAAACAAACTTTAACTTATAACATGGGATACTTAATACTTGTTAAAACATAACCGTAATTAAACAATCGAACATTTGTTTGTCTACTGATGGCATCAATGTACAGGTTGCGCCATCTTCTGAACATTACTCAAAGAAAAATTATTCATTTTTTAATATAATTATGGTTTTTAGCAAGCATTAAGTATCCCATGCTATAACTTAAAGTTAGTTTTATCGATGTGCAAATTTTCATCCTTGGGAATACATTAATTGCGAAGAAAATATGTAAAGAAGTTTTACCATTGAACCATAAGGCAGAGAATTTAGGTGGAACCACCTTAATGAACGGAAGAAATACAAGAGGATGCCCTCATCGTGTGTGGGCTGGCGTTATTAAAGAATGGTGCGGTGGAACTCTTCAAAAACTGAGCCACTCTGCAATGAACAGACTTCAATGGGACAATATAGTTAAAATGACAACAGACACCTACGGGAATTGTATCCATGATTGATGATGATGATACTATCGACATTACATTTTCGGATTTATTTCTAATAAAACTCGCCAGAGTTTTCCCTAAGGCTTCGAGTGGTGGCTAAAATTAATTCCCGCAAACAATGTTTTCATTTAGAGAGGAAGGTTGTTCATTAAGCATAACATCACATTCGTGCTGCTACTTGCGATTGGGTTTGACCTGCTTCTAAGTGACCGATAACCTTCCAGGCTACAGATTCGGGTAAATCACTTATGGACAACCCACTAATATAACACCCAACAATCTTTACTTTCTCAAAGTCAGTTCTCTCCCGCCGCGACATTTTCACTCAACCTCACAGTGCGATATGATAGCGGTCAGTTGCAGGCTTGTTTTTATACCGTTTTCAGCTGTACCGCGCATCTTAACAACTCAGCGGATCCGTTCATTTGCTTTTGAAGGGGTGTCCGGTGACTTTTGTCAATATAGTGTACAACAAGTCTTTCCTCATTGATGTAAAAATTGCATATATCCTGACATTTATTCACATTCTATGACTGATATTTTTCACATTCTCTTGTTAATATACTGTACATGCACATATGTAACTACTACTATGGCTCTGAAAAGGGGCCTCAAAATTCTCTGGAACAGCTACTTTCCCGTTACCCAGTTTTTATGAACTTAAGCGAAAATGATTTCTTGAAGATCTTACTTATTTACTCAAAAGAAAAAATGTGCTTTTTTTTTTAATACATCATTCAATGCTGTTGTCAAATATTCCTGGCTATTTCTTCAACCAGTTTCATATGAAGTTTCCGCAAAAATTTTGAGAAATACTTCTGCTAAGGTTACGACGCCCCTTAGTCATGTGGCCCCCCGCACTGAGGGGGTTGCAGGGTCTATCAGCTGTTACGCCCATGCTTCACTGAATAAACCTGCTGTTTTTTTTTTTTTTTTGATTGGAGGTTTAACGACCACCGTGAGCAACTCAATGGGCTATAAGCAGTCGCCCGTCCCTAATTTAGGGTCACTAGTTCCAGGGAAGGGAGAGAGCCAGTGCCGTAAGACAAACACAACATCCATGCCTCATCGGGATTCGAACCCGGACCCCTTACGGACGAATGATCAGAAACCAGCGCCTTAGACCACTGCGCCACCGGGGCGGCAAACCTGCTGTTCACTGCAAAAGAACGAATCTTCTGTTTGGCAGGTATTTTATTTATTTGTTTCATCATCGGAAAAAAGCACAGGTAAAACCCAAGAACTCCTAAATTCTTTACAAGAGAGGGTCTAACGAACCTTGGCGACAGGGAACTGAAAGAAACACAGTGAACAAGACTGTAACAGTTTCCTCGCTCGTATAAGTAAAATAAGACATTTATAAAAGGCGGGGTTTGTTTGATGAATGAATTCAGTCACACCATGTGCGAACCAACAGCTCGGAACCATTTGGAATCAATGAACATTTAAGAGCAGTTCTTCTTCCTATTTCGATTAAAAACTGCGGTGATTATAAAAGAAACTACAAAAAGAAAGAAAAAGATTGAAGCTGTCACACAACAGAAGTCACGCCTGACTCAACTGCAGAACTGACTGCACAACTTTCCAGTTCGAATTCGTGTGATAAAAATCGCAATAGTTCTTGAGTGACATGTATCTTGTTTTGCTTCAGCTACTCCTCTTTTTAATAAACAAACCGAAATAAATGGACGAGAAACTAATTATGTTTTTATTTCGAAAGCACATTATCGTGTTGGGTATGTGACTTATTGACTTAATATTTAGGTCAAAATAAGGCAACTTACTGACCTATTAACAAGACCTTTCTTGCATATTAACTTTTAATATGAATTATAACAGATTAAAACATGAGAACAACTTATCAACTCTCTAGACTGTGTTACCGTTACTAATATTCTGACTCTGAACGATAACTATATGTCACCCCGGTGGCAGAGAGATCTGAGGCGCTGGCATCTGACCATTCGTCCGTGATGGTGCCGGATGAGGCATGGGTTGTGCGTTTGTCTGTTGGCAGTGGCCCTAAATTAGGGACGGCCGACTGCTTATATCCCTAAGAGCTGCTCACTATGGTCGTGAAAACCTCGAAACAAAGAATAAAAAATATAACAATACAGTACAGTATGTTACTTCTCCCCTTTCAGAGCTGAGTTGGGGATCAATTTTCGGAACCCGAGCCCGTGATTTATCAGCCCGAGCCCACCCGAGCCCGAATTTTATATTGCAAGATAGAGCCCGGGCCCGAACAAGCCCGAAAACTGGCTAACCTGTTCAACCATTAATGAAAAACATCTCCTTTTCCACACTTCCGCGCTCTCCTCCTCCTACAATTAACCAATGGATTTCTCAAATGGGGAGTGGTGAAGGGACCTCTATCTATTTTTACAGTGTAACTGTACGATTTTTTTTTTGACCGTTCGTTTCCACCTGAAGTGCGTCGGACGGCTGGACATTCAAAATGATCGAGCGGTGTTGCAATTATATAATGTTGCTCAAATAATGTTAATATCATCACGCCATAATGCGCTGCAATATGTAGCATTGCTAAATAGAATTAGCAGGGAGCTACTGCGTGGAGATAGGGGGTAATTTATTATTGTCGGCAAGCCATCAATTATACAATATCTATAGTTCTTGGAAAAGTTTTTTCTTCTCTGAAGAAACACACAAATGCGCTGCCTATGGCATTTTCTACCCAAGCCCGGAATAAATAGCCATCTCGAATGCCCGCTCCCTAACCAGCACCAGTTGCCGAAAAATTATTTTTATCAACTATAAAGTGTCTCATTTGCTAAATCATATAAAATCCCATTTTTATAAAATAAAAAAAAAAAAAAATTCTTGCTCTCTTTATCTAAGAGCCCGAGCCCGAACCGCAGTAAATATTCTGCAGCCATTGTCCGATTCGGGCCCGGGCTCTTTTTCGGGATTTCGGGCTCGGGCTCAGTCCGTCTCTGCTCTGTCCCCTTCCTCAGCCTTATGATCCTTCCAGATATGTTTACAACACTATGAGGACAGGAGGTTCCCCGTTAAGTGCTTGTTACTAAGAGTTGTAATGTGCATGTAGTATAGCTGACTGAACACTACACAAATCAGTTCTCAAAAACTTCAGCTATAGTGAAACAGGAGTCATTAAAGAAAACGTCGAAAAAAAAGTGACTTACGATTAGTCTTTACTCAGCCACTAATCCTTTGGTATTTTAACAAGGAGTAACTGCAACTCTTTTTTTAATATTACTATCTTAATCAAACGAACGTGAGTTAAAAATAACAACACTTGGTTAAGAAAACAACAACAACACTAGAATATAACACGCAGCCTTCAAATAGCCCAAACTTCAATTAGGCAACGTCTCATTAGGCAATTAACATTATAACTTCCACCATCTCCACTCACTGCTGCTGCTCAAACTTTATATAGCGTTTCGTTCTCATCGGAGGACACATTCACACGTCATAGGTACCGACTTCAAGGCAGTGGTGGATATCCAGCGGGGAGGATGGGGGGGGGGCAGTTTTTACGTTTAAAGTAGCGAAGATCGTCAGTGGTTAACTTTGCGTATTTTGTTTTCAGTTTTTCTAAAAAATAATAACTAAACTTAGTACGGATAATTTAAAATACTTATTACATTGATTTAGGTTCAGTAAAAAGAAAAAGAGAAGGGAATAGAATAAAGAGAGAGAGAGAGAGAGAGAGAGAGAGAGAGAGAGAGAGCAAAAGATAAAGGGAAAGCAGGGACAGCGAAGGAAAAAAAACATGGGGATATTCTTTGTTAGTTCTTTGCTATTGTCATATTATCTAGCATCTGTAACGTCTCGAAACAGGGTAAGGCAGAGCGTGGTACTGAAATCAGAGTAGGTGGGAGAAACTGTAACAATTTAATCTACGTACGTATCTTAATTGGGTCGTAAACAAAATTAGGAAGAAATGTCCCCACCGCTTCTCCCCAGATGGTCTTTTCAGGACTTTTCTTTTTTTAATTATTTTTCCTGCTCTCTCACGCCTCACGGGCGCTTCCCGTTGTTCCACCCACTCCGAAGTCAATCCCCGCTTGGGTGGGGTGGGCTGAGACGGAGGCAGCGTGGCTAATATGGGGTAATTTTCGGCATCTCCTGCTACTGACATTATACATTATATATATATGTATAATGTCAGTAGCAGGAGATAGAGTAACATGGAGGAGACTGGCACAAGACATACCATTGTGGAAGAAACTTCTGGAGATCATCATCCAGCATTGAATTGATAATGGTTGACAACGACGACGATGATGATGATGATGATGATGATATATATATACTGACGTTATATCTAAAAAAGCATTTCATAATGGCTTCCCCCCCTCCCTTTTTATACCCGGGGAAAACCGCTTCCCGAGGGTAAAATTCTGTAAACGTCTTGTATATTTTGGTAAACTTCTGGATCCACCCCTGCCTCAAGGTGTTGCCAACTATATTTTTGCGAGAGAGAAGATATGTTAAGTTTGATAAACGCTACAGGAGAATGAACTCAAATTTACATAGAAAAGGTAGTTAAAATTGAAAGTTAAATCAGACTATACGTCACAGAGTCATATAACTGATTCAGCTCATAGTTATCATTAATGAATCCAGTAAATTCATTACTACAGTAAATTAATGCGTCAAATTGTGTTACCGACATATTTAAAATACTTATTATGATAACGACAGTGAAGTAACCAAAATTTCATTTCGGGGGAAAGGGTCCCGAATTCTATTTCACAATGTAGATCATGTATGCATGTGTGTACATATATATTATTTAATTCAATTAAAAATATATACAATGAAACCTGTATCAGACTAAATCCAAGGGACATGAGTTATTTTCCATTTTAGACTGATTTCCGTTTTGCACAAGTGCATCTATGGAAGCCATTGAAATTTAAACATTTGAATTTTTGTCACGTTGATAACAAATTCTACACAGTGGCAGATTTAAAGTTACCGCTGTGTTGCGCACTGCATCGGTTTTGGGGCATCCTCTAAACATAACCGCGCATTTTTTTTTTTTCGCTCTCCCACAGAGGCATAAAAAAGGTATTGTAATCGCAAAAACAACCTGACTTCCAGATTTAAACAAAAATACATTTGTACTCCCAAAAAACATTTCTAAAAACATTTGGACTCCACCGAACATGATTTGACTACTTTCATGGCTGTGCGCGTGCGCGCGAGCGTGTGTATGTGTATTTGTAATGGCGTAACTAGCACGACGTGCGCCCCTCCGGCAAGATTTGCTTCAGAACCCCTAAACACAAACACGAGGGAGGATGTGCTTTTTGAGGTGCGTGCGCGTGTGTGTGTGTGTGTGTGTGTGTGTGGTGGTGGTGGTGGTAGTGGAGGGAGGGTCAGAAAGTCAGAAAGAGTGTCTGGAAAAATATAAGGGTTGGCCCAGTAGTTTTAACATTTTTAAGTAATATTTGGAACAGAAATACTTAATGCAACACGGGAAACAAATTGCCGGGATAGTCAGTGTTTGAGAACGACGTTAGGAAAATTAGCAGTTCCTCTGCTAAATTGCTTGTCATGCCGCTTCTGTATATGCTTACTAATCGGTTTGCACACATCACAAGATCTTCATCCATAGCTCCTGCTGAGGTAGAAGGCATAAGAAATTCAAATCTGTCCGCTACGGCATGCATACCTTCAAACCTGTTAACTGATTGGGGCAATCAAAATGTTTAGTGTTGCGTAAAAGCGAAACTAGACATTTACTTTGGCAAAACTAAATACATCTTAAAGGAAAATATGAAACTTTGGGTTAATTATTTATTTTTTTGCGTGTTCGGAATTTTTCATAAAACTATAACTGGCAGCTACAGTAAGCCTCTTCCTTGTCTGAGCCCCCTCCCGCAGCGGCGGGGGCTGCGATTGTGGTAATTACACCACTTTATGTGGTTTGTTGTTGCCATAACTCATAAACTATTATAGCTATCAAAATGAAATGTAATACTGAGGGCTTTTGTGATACCCTGATGGGAAGGAAATGGCTAAAGCTGAAAGTGGAAAGTCTTTTTTTTTTTTTTTTTTTTTGTTAAGGAAAAAAGTCGGAACTTTTATAAAGATGACCACTAAACCCACAGTACTTTAACATGTTACTTAAGGCTAGTTTTACCGCTTTAATCGACATTTATGTTAAATACGGTGTGGAATCTGCTGTCGGATTCCATCCCACTATCAGATAGTTCCCTTACAGGTAGTCCGACCATGTACGAAATCTATTCATGTGCCTCGTAAAACACGTTTTCCAATGCCATTTTACTCGCACGATAACAGTCTTGGATTACCTCTTAAACTGAACTTAATCGGGAAAGAGAATTTTAAGAGAAAGATGGGGAGTCATATAAAACACCGAACTAAAGAGCTAAATGTTCATTACATTATAAGAAAATTGGCCTGAAACAACACCCCAATTTCTAAGCTCAGTTGTAGTGTAAAATTAAGTAATATTACTTTCAAAACAATATTTAGTATTTAGTGAGCCTGCATTTAAGCTACTTTTCATACTTGTAGATGATGACGTACTTGGATTTCGGGCGGAATCAGTAGAGCACCCAGAAATTTTCCAGGGGGGGGAGGCATGGCCAGTGGCACACAGAATTTTCCCAAGGTGGGGGTGACCTCCCCTAAATTAAAAATAGTCAGGTGTCATAACAATTAAGAAGGAGGTTGACTTTTCTACATTTATTCGTAACCAGTTCCAGTAATGATACAGTACAAGAAAGTTAAATGATTAGGAGAAGTACCTGAAATTCTTTTTCTGGTTAGAATTTTCAAAATTTACTTAACAGAACTACTACTTCCTTATAATTATTGTATGTTATAATTATACGGTACATGATTAAGAAGTATATGTAGATCGCGTATCGTGATTTTTGTTTCAAAAATTCGACGTAATAATTTTCCACTCTGTCAGAACAAGGGGAGATGAGGTTCATAGACCCTGCCCGTGGGTGCACCACTGGACGCAATTATGCGCCCAAATCTCCCCAAACACATAACAGCGAGTTTATTTCTCGCTGTATAACTTTCTCTTTTCTTAGAAGCAAAATTAAAAAAAAAGTTACAAATCATTATTTTTGAGGCCCTCCAGCATCTCGGAGTTCCGCGCGTGTTGGCTTTCTTGTAAACCCTCCCTGATTCTACGTAATTAATGATTACTTAAGTGAAGTTCGTAGTACCTTAATCTACTAAAAATCACAAAGTCCTCGTCTTTTTTAGATAATCTATATTTCTGGGTTTTTGCAACTTTCTCTTTGTTGAACTGTTACCGTTACACCATTGCCTTGTTATCTCGTCCTTTCGCTTTAAGCAGCTTTCTGACTCTTCGTATTGCTGGGTTTGAGTTTCCTTATTTCAGTATGCTTTTGCATCACACGTTCTTTCCATTCTCGGTAACGGTGAGAGTGGCTAGTCCCTAAATCAGCGACTAACCATAAACGTTCAAGTGGTCTTCGAAAAATAAAAAAGGCCCCTCAAAAATGAACTCGTGAGAAATCTATTGGATAAAAGGAATCACATACACCAATCAGCCATTACATTCTGAACACCTACCTAGTAAATTGTAGGACCCCCGTTAGCCCACAAAACAGCGGGCACTCGGCGAGGCATGGATTCAATGAGGTGGCGATAGGTATCCTGGGGTATCTGGTACCATAATGTCAACAGCAGGTCCTCCAGTTCCCGTACATTTCCGGGTGCTGGTGATTTAGCGCGAACCCGCTTTTCCAGTCGAACCACAAATGTTCGATTGGGTTCATGTCAGGTGAATTTGGAGTCCGGGGCATTAACACAGAGTCATTATCATGTTCCTCGAACCACTTCTTGACGATTCTGGCAGTGTGGCATTGCGCATTATCCTGCTCATAAAGGCTGTCACCAGCAGGGAACGCAGTTGCCATGAACAGGTAAACCTGGTCCGCAACAATGATCAGATACCCGGATTGTGCTATTGAGATAATGGGGCCTAAAGTGACCCGAGAAAACATTGTACACAGCATAACACCGCAGCCGCAGGCCTGTTTCCACCCAACAAGGCATCCAGGTGCCACAGCCGCCGTTGGTAATCGGCGTATCCGCGCTCGGCCGACTACGTGATGCACCAGGAATCTTGATTCGTCAGAACAGGCCACTTTCTTCCAATCCTCCACGGTCCAATCTAGATGATCTTGGGCCCATTTCATTCATTATTGGCGATGACGTGCAGAGAGCATGGGGACCCGACTGGGTCTTCGGCTACGCAAGCCCATGCGCAGAAAGCTGCGATGAACTGTGTGCTGTGACACATGCCCTGATCACCACTGTTCTAGCTACGGATGATTTGTCGCATTGTGGCCCTGTGGTTGCTGTGAACAATGCGCGACAGTCTCCGCTCCCCTCTGGTATCAATGAGCTGCGGATAAAACACCGCTGGACAACGTTTAATCGTTTATCCATCTGTGCACCACTTTTAATACATACTCAATACAGCAGCACGTGAACAAACCGCAACCGCGACGTTTCCGAGATCGTCGTTCCAAGGCACCGTGCCATCACAATTTGTCCGTTATCAAACTCCGATAAATCGGAAGCTTTTCTCATTTCGACTCCGGACACTTTACCAACCGAAAGCCGGTCCTCGGGTTGTATATATACTGCTCTGTGCACTTCACCTGCGCCACCATTCGGTCTCCAGGCGCGCTCGTTTCTCTAGGCTGTGGGTGGTCAAAATGGAATGGATCATCGGTGTATATATGCAACGTTCACAGAGTATAACATTATTTATAACGCATATTCAATATTAGTGCTGCCCGTAATAAAAACATTATGCTCCTTGAAAACTGGCAAATACGTGGGCAGTCTTGGATTAATTGCTCACCTTTGCCACGTACAATAAGAATTTTCGAGTCGGACGGGCAGACGGAGAAAGCAACAAGTAACAACAGCACGTTATTGTTTTTGGTATTCGTTAAAAGCTGCGGTTAAAAGGAAAGTTCCCTTAGCCGAAACTAAACCGAAGATGAGAAAATTAAATCGTTCTGTGCATGGCTGTGGAAAGACGACGAGCAAAAAGCTCTCGAGAAGGTGACCTTAGGAACCCTTAGTTGATGCCAACGCAGGGAAGTTGGAAACAAACACGTGTAAACACAATTCCGACAAAACAAACAATTGGGAACAGACGAGAGACTCCATCCAGCGCATCGTTAATTATAGTTATTCTCTGAATAACACGTTCGATTAACATGCTCATCATGTTCGACAGATACGGGAGGGAGTTGGCGCTAATGCGTTTAAAAAGGATGATGCAATAACAACAAATGATGTCTCAGAAGGGAAAGTTATCTCGCTAAATATTCAGAACATGAACCTCCTATTACTTTTAGAGAGGGGGATAAATCTACGTGTTTGCTAATTTCCAAATGTTTAATTGGAATAACTGTTTGATTTCATGTTTCATATTTCAAACTCTTTTAAGGCATTTGGATGACAACATTTTTAAGGAAAATTTAAATAAGCTTATATACATATGTTTATTTACTTCAGAAATTATTAGAGAAGCAATCCGAAAAAGGCGAGCTTATGCTCAAACGCAAGATGTTCCATTTTAATTTTCACAAAGGGAAAATATTCAAAAACACGTTGTTTGGCCTTAATCTGAATAGCTATGGTGACCTCAAGACAGGGACGTACCGCAAAAACTAGGGGCCCTCCGTAAAAAATAAATTCGAGGCCCTTTTGAGAAACTATTTTAACTTTTAATTACGGAAAATTTTAAATTCTATATTATTATTATGGGCGTTCTAATAATTCAAATTCTTTTGAGCCTACAGGCATTTTCGTAAAACCAAAATTATTGCGCTTTATTGAGTGTAATACAAATGTGCACGTTGTAATAAAAATGGTTGCCATAGTTTTATACCAATACAAGGTGCTACAAAACACTTACGCTAAAGTTAATGATATGCAAATTTTATTCTTTTAGGGAATAATAACCACATAAAACAAGCATTGCTGTTAGTTGGTTGGCTGGAGTTTATTGGCCCAAGAGTCTCATGGTCCAAAGAACGCCATGCCAAACGGTTTACATCAGAAACAAAAACAAAATAAAAATATAACAAAAGGTAAGGTATAAAACAGAAACACGACAAGAAACGGTCTAAATAGCCGGCAATCAGACAACGGACTACACAAAATGTCAAATATATCAATAGTCCGATTTATACAAAAATATAGAACATAAATAAGCAAATAAGTAAGAAACAATTAAGAACTGCAGCACAAAAATTCCAAACCTTCTTAAATTGTTTTCTCTTGAATATAAAGAAACACATTTAACATCATGCCACAGTTTTTGCACGTAGTAAAAAGTCCCCGCGAAAAACATCTTTTAGTTGATTATATTCTGAAGGATGCATAGGTAAAACAACTACAATACATAACTTCTTATCCTCATTGGAATAAAATTCTCATTCATTGAACGGATATTTCTTTCGCATTCCTCTGTTAATATTCACGTATAAAAACTGTTACGGCTGCGAAAAAAGGCCTCACAGTCATCTCGAGTAGCTGCATTAACCTTTTTTACGCTTTCCAACCGTAGGTTGAAGAAGCGTATATATATGCTTCAGCTTTGTCCGTCCGTCCGTCTGTCCGCACGATAACTCACATAAAAATGGTTCGATTTCGATGAAATTGTAGTATGTGTTAGGGGACCACCTGGGGACGAAGCCTGTCGAAAATGGGCGAAATGGGGTCAAAGGTCAGGTCGTAGGATCAGGATCCATTCCGTCGCCCTTATGCATTATAACTTACGTAAAAATGCTTCGATTGAGACAAAACTGTAACGTGTTGTTCCGGAAGTATATTTTACCGGTTCTGTTAAATATAATCGAAATGAGGTCAAAGGTCAGGTTATAGGAGCGACATTTATTGTACAGCCATTATCCTCATAACTTGAGTAATAATTGGAGTAATGATTTCTGGTATGTTGGAAAGCGTATAATAATCAATGCATTGCATGATTTTACTAACTTGTTATGAACTAAAACCGCGAACATAATTTCAGATATTTTGCTTATTTATTGAAAAGAAAAGTTGCTTCTCTTTTAAAAACTTCATTCAAAGTTGTCATGAAAATTCCTGGTTATTTCCTTAACAAACTTCATATAAAATTTCCGCTAAGCATTTTGTAAAGTATTTCTGCTGAGGCTGGAGGCCCTTTTAATTGTGAGCCCCTTCGTACGTCCCTGCCTTTAGAGGTATTTTACGGTAATATCAGCAAGTCACGTGGCACTCACTTCCTTGCACGTCTATACGTAATAGCAGAAGCTTGGGTGCATTTCGAGCTGAAGATCGAATGGTCTTTGCAGATGGAGACTGCCTGCCATTTTACATGTATACATACATATACCAAAATTTTTTCAAAAATTCACGAGAAATTCATGAGCCATTTTCAGTGATTCCTCTTGTGAATAAACGAAAAAAAACCCCTGAATTTCACGATTTATTATACGCGAGTTGACAGAAATACCCCTGTTTATTTTTCTTCCGTTAATAACGCAAAAGTGCTGTTTTTCGGAGATATTAACAGAAAATCTTGAATTTTAAACGAATCTTTCCGTGAATCCGTTCGTAAATTAACGGGAAAATTCTGTTCTTATTTTTCCGTAGCCATATGATAGAAACTTTCCAGCAATAAGACGGGAAAACTTGAATCTAAAGTGGTTGTATTAATCTTTAAATTTCATTTCAACAGTTTTGCTGAAATATTCATCATTCACACCATCGGAAGTTGTAACAGCGAAGGTTCTGCTAAAACGTTTTTTGGTGGCAACACTAGTCTGTCGCAGAACTTCATTTTGAGATCCTGTAGCGAAACAGGATACTATGTGTAGCATATCGCACACGATATTTAAGGTTATTGTGTAAACGGAAACCCCCTCCCTCTTCCCAGTTGGTGGATCTGTTATAGTATATCGTGTTATCGTAAGGTACCGGGTACTTGAAGTGTACATGTGATTGTATGAAGTCTGTGTATTAGACTCCTTACCACAAAATCTATTATAACTATGAAGGGAAAATTTTATATTTTGGGACTTTGTGAAATATTATTAAGCAGTACATTTCTACCTTAAGCGCAATTGAAAGTCATTGTCAGTTCTAAAAAGCTCGAGTTCCTTAAAAAGTCGTGATGAAAAAAATGTAATTTGTGATACGTAATTTAAAACGAATGTAATTCATGCGATATGTTGTGATACGTCATGTTCTTAAATATAATCGGAAAGTCATAGTCAGTACGAAAAATCTCGAGTACGTTGAAAAATCATGTTAAAAAATACAATTTGTGATGTCCATCTATAAAAAAAATATTATAAGCCTATTCAGAAAAATAATGAGCTACTACTGAAAATAAAATAACTGATTAACCTACATTCACCACTTCATTGCGCGATTCCAGTTCATTGTGTTTCTAAATTAAACGCGATCCGATTGCAAGTGTCTTGCTAACTCAGTCAGCAGCGCTCCTTACTTGCATACAAGCCATCACGGGCTCTAGCTCTGGCGAGGGAAGGATTTGCTTCACTTTACAGGACAAGAAAATCTACCTCGACGCCTTAAGTCCTGCAATGTGATACGTACATTCACACGACAATGGTCTACATTACGTAAAGAGACATGTGAAAACAGGGAAACACAAGTTTTTCCTGAAGTCTGTAATGAATCGAAATTGATATTTCTTTTTTAAAAAAAGCGGAATTAGTGGCAACAGAAAATCTCTCGAAAGGCTAAATATTTCCGTTATTAGAAAAGAAGACTATTCAAAGGGAAATTTCGTTAAAAATTGGAGACCTACCGGCAACTTTGTTGTACGTTATTTTCAGGAATTCTCCGTAATTCACAACACTTTTTTTATAGTATACACTGTATTGCGGCGCTTTTGGGCCAAATACGGGATTTGTATCTAAAATTTCTAAAAAATAAATAAACAAACAGGAATCTTTTGAGCGTCGGATGTGAATGATCTGCTTTTTCGACTTGTCGAGGTTTTTTTTTTTTTTCAAGTATATGTCGTTATTTACCTTGTAAAGAATCATAACTTTGCATAGATGCTGGATGGGGAGTACTTCGAGGGACAGTAGCAGTTTCACTGAAGTTAGTGCAGTGGTTTTTGTTCTGAAGATGCATGTCAAGAACTTTGCATAGACGGCGGATGAGGAAGTACTTTGAAGGACAGTAAAAGTTCCATTGGGATTAGTTCAGTGGTTTTGGTCCTTCAGATGCATGTCAAGAACTTAGCACAGATGCTCGATGGGAGTACTTGGAAGGACAGTAAAGGTTTCGCTCAGATAAGTGCAATGGTATTTTTTCGACAGATGCATGTCAAGAACTTAGCACAGATGCTTGAAGGGAGTACTTTGAAGGACAGTAAAGCTATTCCTTAGGTAAGTGCAATGGTATTTGTTTGACAGATGCATGTCAAGAACTTAGAACAGATGCTAGAAGGGAGTACTTTGAAGGAGAGTAAAAGATCCATTGAGATTAGTGCAGTGGTTTTGGTTCTGTATATGCAAGTCAAGACCTCCGCACATATCTTAAAAGATATTACTTTGAAGGACAGTAAAGCTTTCGTTCGGGTATGTGCAATGGTCTTTTTTCTGAAAATACAGGTCAAGAACTTTTTGAATGCTCCTTATAGTTCCCATGTTTATAGGTATTTCCTAATTCTCCCGTCCATCACGTAAAAGTAACCAAAGTTAGGCGTCGTTAGCATGCAACCGGAACTATCTTGATGCTTTTGCTTCTAATTCAATTCTGGTGACTGACGAGTCAGTCCCGAGGAAGCGGCGAGCTGGATGTGACTAAATGCAACCATACAGTTAGGCTTATTCACTGCTGTGTAAGAGTGAACCTCTTTATGCCTTTCATTCCAAATAAATCCTGGTGACGCGTGGCCTTCTACTTGAAGACCAATACGTGCAGTGAATATCATACCCGAACACACTAAAGTTTTGAGGTTGTACAAATGAATGGGTCATTAAAACCATCAGTGGTGCACTTAATATGCTAAACGCAATGTTTTTACAGGATGGCCTTTTCTGATAAAGTGATCCGAACTTTTAGAAGATGAAACTAGTGTTTACAGCTCTCTGAAATCAATTAAATATACAAAGAGCATACACTTAACACGTACATGAATGCAGGAGCATCCCTAGACATTCGGGGGCGAAAAATTGCTTAATTGTTTTTTCACTACCTCGTACTCACCGATTCCCTAGTCTTCCGTAACGAAAAGAAAGGTAAAACTGAAGTTTCAAAACTGCTAGTTGTCACTTTTAATTTAATTGAGTTTTAAACTAAAAATAATTTTATTAATTACTTAACTTTCACGAACAACTAATGTAACTCCGATATCTTAAGCTTTAGTATAGCAATTTAGCGCAGCATTAATTTTATTTAAATGTTGATTTTTCCCCATCTTCCATTGGTTTTTTGAGAATATGGAGATGGCCCCCAGTTGCTTTGCTGCTGTGAGGAGTATTGAGCAGTGCTGTCGTAGGCTCGTTCGCCTTTCTTCCGTTTAGGTGAATTTTTATTTGAGACCTTTGTTAAGACGAGCAACAGATTCCGTATGTAGAAAGAATGGCAGGCACGTTTTTTGCTTTGTACCCCCGTATTTAAACAAAAGACAGGGTGAATAGTGGATCCCATGTATTCTCTCTGCGTGATCGCTGGGTGATCTGGTTTATTTCGGTGGCGACAGCAAGGGGTTCCAGGCTTCGGAGACAGACAGACAGCACCATAAGTGAAGGGTAATTAAGAGCAATACAGCGAAAGACTCAACGCAAGGCAAAAGAACACGTCCTGAAACACCAAATTCAGGGTACCAGAAATGTCTAAGCGTCCAACTGATACCCACGTTCACTAGTGTTGCCATCGCTTGAAAAGAACCTATGGCTAAAATTAAAAAATATATATATACAAACCGCAACAAGCTCTTCGGTAGTATATAAAAGTCAAACGTAAATCTATCCTGAACTTTTTTGTCGTTTTTATTTACGCTTTCCAACCGTAGGTTGAAGAAGCGTATATGCTCCAGTTTGTCCGTCCGTCCGTCCGTCCGTCCACACGATTAGTCTAGTTTTCTGGAAATATGTTGAAAAAGTTAATTAAACCGCATTTTATATTAATACCAGCGGAGATACCCGGCTTTGCCCGGGATAGACAAAGTTTTTAAGTAGTAGTTTCCAATTTCCCATGTATCGTTCAACCTGATCACACCCAACGTGAAAGAAAGTAGTTCTCTATAATATACGTAATTTTTTTTTTTTTTACGAATCTCGAAAACTAAACCCATTCGAATAATTCTTTCACCGTTGGGAAGCTTACTTCTTTCTGGTGGACATAGGCTATTTCTTTTATCTATACTAATACCAATACTAATCTTGTTTCTAAATTTTATGTATGAAGAAGACCGTCTGTTTTAACTTCAACTAAACCTTGATGCTATTTGAGAGGACCACGCCTATTGGTGGGAATCTGTAGCTCCTCCCATATTTGAGACTCTGCACCAATTGTAGGGAGTCTAATGAAACCTAATCCTTACAGAGAAAATGCCATGATAACATAAACAAAAAAATACTTATGACAATATGTTCCGCTGGTGCGTTGTGTTTTTTAAAATTCGGTCTCTTCCCCGTATAATTGAACTGCTGAAGCTTCCGAGGAGCGAGGTGTCACCTGACGACCTTTGCTCTGACACGCGGAGTAATACCGCAGCAGCCGACTTGCACCCAGTCTATAGAGGGCCCGGTAAAAATACATTTGATCCCCTTAGGGATGGAATTTCTAAAAATCGTCCCGTCTGTATTTTAATCTGGGTGATAAAGAGTATGTATGCCAATTTTGGTTAAAATCCATCAAGCCGTTTACGAACGTATGCGGAACAAACATACAAACTTTCACTTATATATATACACTGCTGGCCACCCAAAATGCAACACCAAGAAGGAATCTTCCGATTGGCATGAAATTTGCAGCATGCGTCGCCCGCAAGAGGACATGCAAACGATTAGCATTGCAGGGCATATGCAAGTCATGTGCGACCGGCACGCCACTGAGAAGCATTATAAGAAAGGTGCACAGAAGGCGGGGTGTAAGTAGTGGAAGTGTGTTGTGCTGCCGGACCTATGCGTGGAAAGCTTCCTGATGCCTCGTTGCAGAATACGGCAGTCATTCCAGCACGTTTCAGAGTTCGACAAAGGACGAATAGTGGCTTATCGTGACAGCGGTTTATCGTACCGAGACATCGGCACCCGTGTGGGACGACATCCATCCACAGTGAGACAAGTATGGATTCGGTGGGTGCAGGAGGGACACACGGACCGACGTGAGCGATTGCCGCAGCCGCGGCACACCACCAAACGAGACGACCGGCATGTTGTGCCGCGGGCATTGACGGCTCGCAACGCCACATCACAAACGTTAGCGCAGGAAATAGGGTGGGTTGCGCAACAACCTGTATCAGCACGTACCGTTCGACGTCGTCTGCAGGAGCGGGGACTTGTCCCACGGCGCCTATTGCTCCGATTACCATTGACGTTACACCACCGGCGAGTGCAGCGGCAGTGGGCCGTTGAACGCCGCACCTGGACTACGGAATGGCAGGACATTGTCTTCTCCGACGAATCCCGCTTCTGCCTGCAACACCACGATGGACGGACCCGCGTGTGGCGGCACCGCGGCGAGAGACTATATGACGCCTGCATTATGCATCGCCATACCGGTCCGTCGCGTGGCGTTTTTGTTTGGGGCGCAATTGGATATGACACCCGCACCCCTCTGGTACGCATTGTCGGTACACTCAACAGTCACCGCTACATCTCTGACGTTTCGAAGCCTGTTGTCCTCCCTTACCTGCAGGACCTGCCAGCGGCCACGTTTCAACAAGACAATGCGCGCCCGCACCTAGCACGCACCATGCAACAATTCTTCACGGCCCATCAGGTGTCATTGCTGCCGTGGCACGCCTGTTCTCCCGATATGTCGCCCATCGAACACGTCTGGTCGCTGATCGGAAACCGAGTGGCCTGGCAAGCACCACCCGTGGCTACGCCTGATGAACTGTGGCAACGTGTGGAAGCAGCCTGTACCGACATTCCCCATACCCACATCCAAAGACTCTTTCGGTCGATGCCGCGGCGTGTAGCGGACGTTATTGCCAGCCATGGAGGCCACACGAACTATTGAAGTCTGTGTGTTCCGTAAGTTGCACGAGCCTGTAAGCTCAATCGTTTCATCTTTGTATCTGTTGTTATGTGTCCAGTAAATCTGGCTTTGCTATCTCGTGTCCTTCTTGGTGTTGCATTTTGGGTGGCCAGCAGTGTATATAAACTGAAGAGCAGTTAAATTAGAGACAGCTGCAGCTGGCGTTATGGAAATGTGGCGCTGTGGGCGGCCCTGTAAACGGAAACGACATTACGTATGCAGCGATCCGACAATATAAGGAGTGATGCGACGGGAATCAGTAAGGGTCGGACGCATTATGCGTAAGACGAAGGATCTAAGCGCATTTGAAAGTGGGAAAATTGTTGGGGTCCGACGAATGGGTGACTCCATCTCAGAAGTCGTGCAGGCACTGGGATTTTCACGAGCCACTGTGTCATGGGTGCACCGTGAGTACATCGAATCCGATAAAACCATCCCTGCAAGTGCCAACTGCCGTGGAAAACAGCGTGTGGATGAGCCGGGTCATCGTCGGCTAGCTCGTATTGTAACAGTGGATAGACGGGCCACAGTGCAAGAAATCACTCGGCAATTTAACGCTGGTGCACAAAAACGTGTAAGCAGCCACACCATCCAGAACCATCTCCTCGCTATGGGGCACAGAAACCATCGTCTCACAAGGGTACCGCTGCTGACCGCACATCACAGGGTGCAAAGATTAGCATGGGCGCGGGAACATCGCCACTGGACCTTAGACATGTGGAAAAATGTTACCTGGACTGATGAGTCGAGATTCACGTTGGTACATGCGGATGGCAGGATACGAGTACGGCGCAAATCACATGAAGCGATGGATCCTTCTTGCCAGCAGGATACTCTTCAAGCTAATGGGGGTGGCATTCTCGTCTGGGGACTGTTCACGTGGACTGAAATGGGACCCCTGGTACGTGTGACATCGTCCCTCACAGGTCAACGTTACCAGGATATCCTGGACGACCATTTGCTCCCGTTTGTGCGTCTTCAACATCCCACTGGGGACCTCATCCTGCAACAAGACAATGCACCGTGCCATTGCTCTCGAATTGTATCCGAACGGTTGGATGAACACTCCACCGTCGTGACCTCGCTTCCTTGGCCAGCTAGGTCACCTGACTTCAATTCCATCGAGCACATCTGGGATGCCATCGAGAGAGATGTTCGAGGCTCTGACCCCCGTCCATCAAATCTTCGTGAACTGTGGGAGCTTGTTCAGGGGTCGTGGATCCGTATGACTTCCCAACGCTTCCGGTGTCTTGTCGAGTCCATGCCGAGACGAATCACCGCCGTCATCAGGGCGAAAGGTAGTGCTACACGTTACTAGACACGTATCTCTAATTCAATTGCTCTTCAGTGTAGAAGCAGCATGGTAGGCTATTCCCCAGGACGATATCAAAATCCTCTTCCATTCAATGCCATGCTATGTAGAGACTGTTGTTGTTTCTCGAAGTGGCTTCACACGTTACTTAGTTTTGAAGCGAAGAATAAATTGTACAGCTCCACAAATGCAATCAGTTATCTCCTGTAACATGAGAAATTTGTGATACAAACTTCATTTGAACAGCGCATTTTTTTTCTTGGTGTTGCAATTTTCACAAGAAGTAGTGTACATAAATAAATTTTGGATGTATTGCCTGAGTTTTGAGTTTATTAGGAATTGTTTCCGTTTTTTCTAGATTTTGGAAGAGTCGTCATCCAAAACTACGTTGGATTTCGATATTTTACACGTGAACGCAGAAAGTGCATAAGCATGAAAAACTTATTACTAACATTTCGCTTAACATGCAGCCAAAAGTGTACGGACTTTTTCCCCATAGGTTCGTGGCATAACATTTATTATTATGGGGACGGCTGCATCGGTGCAACGAAACATAAAACCCAATTTTTTTATGGAATTTTTGGGTTAACCACCTTCTCACCGCAGTGAAAACATACAAAATCAGTGATGCGTATGTATTATTACTTGATTTCCGCTGGTCTGTAAGACAATTAAATCAAGTAACGAACCTTCACCGAGTATTTCCTAAGTATGCGGTCTTTACAAATAGAAACGACTCTCTCTTACTTTCTCCCTTCTGTTATTTTGTTCATGCATATACATATTTATATTTCAACGCTCTTGAATTGAAGTTCCAAAGCTTTGAAAAGATTATGCACATTCATTTTGTAATACAGCAGTTAATAGCATGAGGATTAAAGCCGCGTCCTTCTATTTCTGTTGGGTTAAGATGCAATTAAAGTTTCCCAATGAGGCAGAAATACATTTTTTAAGACATTAGAACAAGGACAGCGAAATTGTATTTAATTAAAATATTGTGAAAGTTCATGATGAGGAACACAGCGTTTTGTTACTGACTGTGGTTATGAATTGATTGAAGGGGTTTGATTATGAAAACATCTGGAAAACCGTGATGGAATGCCAGCCAAAGGAAATGGATTGCTCTGGTGAATTGAGTTATGCTAGTTGACAATCCAAGCCTCTTTTGACAGCCTGTCAGATCGTATTTGACATTCATCACACCATGGTCTTTCAAAGAGTCGGTTCATTCACGCATGAAACTCGGGAAACAAGTCTTGCGTCTCGTTCGAATCATCAGGTAGACAAGAAAGCGTGTTTAGCCAGTAGGGAGAACTGCGCTAAGTGATAATGTTCTTGTAATAAATAAAAGGGGACATTTGAGCGGGAGATAACGCAGTTAGAGACGCCCGTTGGTAAGATTTGTAAATCTGACGGAAGAAAATCATTATGAACCTGCAAAATTCTGCGGACTGATCTCAACCAGTTGTTGCCGCCCATGTGGTCAGATTCGCGAGTTTTGTGAAAACACAAATTTGTCGGTGACGAGATCGAAATCACGTCTCCTCGCTCCGGAGTGAGTTGCTCTAAGCAATTCAGCTACACCGACAGAATGTATCGCGGCAGATTTCTCGTCTTAACACTTGCTTCACCTCTGTAGTACGTCATATCATCTTCCTCTTATTATTATTTTTTCTTTGAAGCAAAGAAGGAACCTTTTAATTAATTCCAGACGATGTGTGGAACGAACATCACACATTTTTCGAAGGACCCAACGGCCAACAGATCCATACTTAAGCTCGGGCGCCAATTTGAAAACAGGAATTTGTCGGTGGCGCAGATCGACCTCGCGTCTCCTCACTCCAGAGTGAGTTGCTCTCCCATCTAAGCTACGCCGACAGAATGTAGCGTTGCAGATTTGTCGTCTTGACACGTGCTTCACTTCTGTACTACGTCACAGTTTCCGTATGAGTACCGGATGAGGTAGAAGTGGCTTATTTGTTTTCCGGGGTTAGTTCTTTTGATTCCATGAAGCCAGTGTTCCAAAATTAGGGGAAGTCGACTATAGCCTTAGATGCAAATGAAGATTGTTAAACACCAAAATGACAAAAATTGGTTGCAAAAATGCTGCGCTGAACAAAGATTGGAATAGTCAGGCTACTTTCCATTTGTGTCTACATTTTGCGGTTAGTTCGTCGAAGAGAGAACTAATGTTGGTTGGGTGGCAGATTGAACAGACGTATAAAGTTCGCTGTATGATTAGTAGTGCAGCATGGAAATGCCATTTGGGGAAAGTAATACTGCTCTGATCTATGAAACAATTAAAAAAAAAAAAAAGAAAGAAAGCTATGAAGCACGCCAAGATCGTACTATCGTCCATGTGTCTCCCCCCCCAAAAAAAAAAAATATGGGGTTGGGATAGATGAAATGTTTGCAAGTCTTTTTTCTTCATTTGTTTACTTTTCAGAACATTTTAATTTACTTTCATGCTCTGTTTAGTCATAAACGTACGAAACATATTTTTATAGGCCTTGAACAATGGGAATTTCAATACAGGTGTGTTATATTATTCAGGACAATATGGGCGTCAGTCGACAGTTTTACTCGTTTTTGGTTGTTCTTAGGTACAACTATAACAAGCAAAATTCTCGGGTCTCATTATAATCTAGTTATGTATCTGGAAATCAGAGTTTTACTACTTATATATATCGTTCACATTATCCATTATAAACCCACTACTGGATAAAGGTCTTCTCAGTCTCTTCCACAGCATTCTGCTTTGAGTCAGTGTCCTCCATGTCACTCCGGCAGGCCTTCGAGTTTCATACCACCATCTTCAACGTGTATAACGTAGAAGTCTTTTCGTACTTCTACGTTATTTAAGAAAAAACATAACCATAAGATGAAATAGTTCCTAAATTAAACCTTAACGGCCAGACGAAACATGTAAACAACAGAAGTCAAACTTACGGAAAAGATGCTTTATTCAAGGTTTTCTCCAACACATCGTAACATAACATAGCACTATGCATTAAACGCTCCACACACTACACAGCTCCACAACAGAACGCTCTCCAACACAACGCTCTCACAAGCAACAGTTTACTCGTAGTTTATATCTCTCGTTCTTATCAAAACAGGCATACGTCACGTTCATTCAACCTCAATTATGTTGCCAACAGTATTCGTTTGAGAGAAAAGGTATTACGTTAAGTGTGAAGTATAACTGCGAATAAACTCAAGATTTACATAGGGAAAGAAACTAAAAAGGAAAGTTAATTTAGAATATACGTGTGGTCCTTCTCAGAGTTTTTCCCTCGTCCCTTGGAATCCATTCTAGCATTTCAGTTGCTCAACGGTAGTCAGTTCTAGCAATATGTCCAGCTCCCTTCCATTTCACGGTGTTTACTTTGATCATGATGGCATCCACTCTTGTCTTTTTTCCTAATCTACGAGTGCCTTTTCCTGTATTTCTTGGTTATATCAAACATGTGTATCTCCCTTCTTTTTCGAGTTGTTCGCAACCACTCTATATGTCTTTCCAGTTAAGACTGTCTCTGATCCATAAGTAAGAATTAAAAGGATGCATTGACTAAATGATTTTCTTTTAAGAAATAATGGTAAATTGTTTCTTGAAAATTTTACTCTTTCTTCGAAATGCACTCCCGCCAAGTTTTATACGCCTATCAGTTTTTTTTTTTTTTTTCGATGTGGATTCATATCTGTTGTCCAAGAGAAATGTAGGCATTGGTTAGTTACATATTTGTCCCATCAACTTCTACACAGTCGTGCCAGAATAATATGACCACTTACCTAATAATGTGAAAAACCACCCTTGGCCTAGATGACAGCGGCGAGACCGCGTGGCATGGACGCATTGAGGCCCTGGAAGGTTGCCGGAGGCACACGTGGCCATTCAGACTGCAGAAGAGCACGGAGGTCTCGGAGATGACGTGGATGTGGGTCGGCACATCGAACCTGTCGATCCAAATAGTCCCACAAGTGCTCTATGGGATTGAGGTCGGGCGATTTCGCCGGCCAAGGTAGAAAGCAGACATCTCTGTCGTGTTCCTGGAACCAGTCACTCATCCCCTTAGCGACATGGCAGGGCGCATTGTGCTGTTGGTAGACACCATCACCATCAGGGTAAACGTCCAACATGAAGGGATGCATGTGGTCAGAGAGGATGGACAGGCAGTCATTGGCGTTCAGGGACCAAAGCCTAAATATTCCATTATAAAATTTTGAGTCTCTGAAAACTTGGCTTTCTTCCAACACCCACGAAAATTTTTCAACTTCCCCCAAACTTTGTCAGCATCCCAAATTTGAAATTCTTGGATGAACACCTGGCTAGGATTCTGAGCCCGTTTCTTATGAATACCTTGCACCGTAACGTTCATTACATTGTAAAAAAATTCCGAAATTCACGCGCTATTTTCAATTATAACTTTCGCAAATTTACGAAGCATATTTCTGAGACATCCTTTTCCGTGAAATAAGTAGAAAGCCCCGAATTTCACGGATTTTTCGAACGCCAGGAAAATTCTGAATTTTCAGAAACTTCTCCGCAATTCCTTTTGTATATTAACGGAAAATTCTGTCCTCACTTTTTCTGTATCCATATGATGGAAAAATTATGATAATAGGGACGATTCCCGGAAATATTTGAGGCTTGATTAACTATTAAATTGATTGGATGATGTCTATGCATGAGTCTGTAGACACTTTGAGACAAAAGCTATTATAGCTATCACGAGTAAATTTTATATTTAGGAGTTTCGTCAAATATTACTATAATGCAGTACATTTGGCCTTTTCTTAAAGTTAAGGAAGTCATTATCAATTTAAAAAGATCTCGAGTTCCAAAGCATTCTGTTACTTAGAAAAATCACAATGAAAAAAATACATAATTATGTAATAAGTCCTCCTATAAAAAATATTATTACAAACGTATTCAGGAAAATGATAAGCTCCAAAAGAAAAGGAAATGACTAATTCACCCACATAGTAAAAAAAAAAAAAAAAAAATCATCGTGCAATTAGTGCTGTACTTTACCCGCAAGAGATCCTAACGAGAATATCTGGTTCAGCGGTAAGATGCTCGCTTCCCGCTTGAAGCTCGCTGATTCAAATCTCACCACGAACGACTAAGGAAGGGCTCGGTAACTTAATACGCCGGGAGAGAAACTGACCGAAGAAGTCGCACAATTAAAATATTTTTCGAAATTTCCGTAAAATTACCTACAACGGAAATTCTGTCAAAATACTGAAGTTAGAAGAAACTGGAATTTCGTTAAATGACGGACGACTACCGGCAACTTCGCTGCAAATATTTTCAGAAATGTTCCGTGAATAAACACCACTAATTTGTTTTACAGTGTAGAGTCAAATCACTGGAACTACGTTTGTTTCGAAAAACTAGCAATTTCTCTTTCCTTTGCAACAATGCAGAAGAATTCTGTTGTTCGATCTCGCAAGACAAATCCACCCATCCACCCTCAGGGCTTCAATGATGACACTGACCTTAATCACAGCCGGTAAGTGAACAAGATGATCTCTAGACCCGAACGATGAAAAAATATTTTGAGCGTCCCTTGAAAAACGTCCAGGCGTGCTATGATTAATGACAACAAGAACTTAATATCCCTTCTTTTTCTCAACAGTGGCTGTTACTTTTCCAAATTTAAAACTCCTAACGATTTCAACACATATTAGCAAATCCGCTGAAATTTTATTCTCTTCATGAACGGTCATTTGTTACTCAAGTGAGCACAACGTCTAGTAAAATTTTTTGCGTTCCTTGTCGTGTAAGTAGTAGTAGAGAAGAAAATTTCCTCTTGTTTCGATGTCGGACGTGAAGTACTTCTTTGTCTGTTGTTGATGAAAATATATCTTCCAACTTTCTACGACGCGAACGCATTTTTTTCCATCATAAAAAAACTACAGTACAAAAATGTTTCTACAGTAAAAAAAAAAAGATCGGTTTTTTATTTCAACTCTGTTTGTACCAGGGGTCTCGAAGGATGTCGTGGTCGATTGTGAAGGACTAAATTTGCGCTCTGAAATTGCATTCATATTTGCTTCTACTTTTTTTTCTTTTG
The DNA here is from genome assembly GCA_039090855.1 of Macrothele yani. Classification (NCBI taxonomy): domain Eukaryota; kingdom Metazoa; phylum Arthropoda; class Arachnida; order Araneae; family Macrothelidae; genus Macrothele; species Macrothele yani. Next base: position 139,081,372 of record CM077002.1, read on the forward strand.
CTTTCTACAAAAAATGCTTCCGTTAGCATTAGTCCTTTCCATATTTAATCCTGTCAGAGAAAAAATTTTTAATGACTACCGTAGAAAGCGGTGGAAATTAACTATGGCAAAATTAGGGGTGACTATTTTTCCAAAAAAAAAAAAAAGAAAGAAAGAAAAAATAGTCACCGCTATTTTCATTAACAGCTGCAGAAATTTGGCGATGTTGGAGTCCATATAATACGGTGAGATCAGACAGTTCCGTACGTCGTGCCATCCATCACAGAATCACCCATACCAGCAAAAGATGATTGATCATGACATTGCTTTACCTACACCGTTGCATATGTTTCAGTTGTACTTTTTATTGCTTTAAAACAAACTTTGATTGACACTCTTTGCTCAGTACTTGAATCTATGACGAAGTGAATTTACTCCACGAACTTAGATACCACTTTTGGCAGAACCTCTTTGTGCACACTGCTAAAACTTAACACTAATCCAGTTCAGCTATAATAGCGAATAGTTCCAAAAGTGGCTAATCAATTCCACCAGTAGTAATGTTTGAACTCAATCAGTCATAAAACTTTTCAGAAGCATCTTGCACGATTAATGGTGAAGATCGTAATCCATCTGATTTTTTCTCTTTGTTTCATCTATTTTGTTTTTAAATGATTACAATAATGACAGTTACCATCTCTCAGAAAAATAAGCGCGTTTGTAAACATCAAGTGCACCTTGGGACCGTAGCAGTATTTTTTTAAACAGATATCCTCGAAAATGTTCTATGGGTATATAGCTAGAACCGATTTTCAAAGGACATTTACCTGGCGTTTAAGTTATGGCATTAAAAGAACGACTTTTTACCAGATGAAAACAGTTCCGCGGCTCTAGGCGAGTGCTCAGAGCCGTAGCATCCTGCTAGTCGTTCAAGCTCGGTCCGAACTCGAGTCCCAAAATTGTCTTACGGCGTTGGCTTTGTCCTGTCCCTGAAATCAGTGTCTTAAATTTGGGACGGAAGACTATTTATAGTCCCTAAGAGTTTCACATGAAATGATCTTTAAGCTCTGAAACTCACACAATAAATAAATAAATAAATGAAAAGCGTTCCGCCCTTCCATCTGTTCTTAAAAACTGCAAATGAAACTGGGGAGCTGGAGAGGTGATTTTTAGAATCTTAAGCTCCCCACGGAAAAAGTTTTGCATAATCCAGCTGAAAAAGGATGCACGCTGCATCTATCTAATTAGATCGTTTGAAAGCAAATGTAATTTCTACCAAAATAAAATGAAAAGTTAAAGGACTGGTACGTCATTATTGCATACACCGAAGAGCCATATGAGCACCTGCCTAACATGATTTGGTCCTCCACGTGCCTGCCGCCAAAACAGTTCATACCCGGCGAAACATGGACGCTACAAGATTTCTAACGGTGCCTTGTGGTATCTGGCACCATGGCACCAACAAGTTACCATCACATCCTTTTCTACGCTTTCCAACCTTATGTTGAAGAAGCGTATATGTTCCAGCTTTGTCCGTCCGTCTGTCCGTCCGCACGATAACTCACGTGAAAATGGTTCGATTTCGACGAAATTTTAGTATGTGGTAGGGGACCACTGGGGACGAACCCTATTGAAAATGGGTGAAGCAGGGTCAAAGGTCAGGACGCAGGAGCGGGATCCACTCCATTGCTCTTATGCGTCATAACTTGCGTAAAACTTGTTCGATTTCGATGAAATTTTAGTATGTGGTAGGGAACCACCTGGGGACGATTTCTATTGAAAATGGGTGAAATTGGGTCAAAGGTCAGGACATAGGAGCTGGATCTATTCCATTGCCTTTATGCGTCATAACTTGCGCAAAAATGGTTCGATTTCCATGAAATTCTAATATGTGATAGGGAACCACCTGAGGACAAACCCTATTGAAAATGGGTGAAATAGGTTCAAAGGTCAGGACGTAGAAGCTGGATCCATTCCATTGCCTTTATGCGTCATAACTTGTTTACGTTTTCCAACCGTAGGTTGAAGAGGCGTATATGCTCCAGCTTTGTCCGTCCGCTCGATAACTCACGTGAAAATGGTTCGATTTCGACGAAATTTTAGTAGGTGGTAGGGACCACCTGGGGACAAACCCTATTAAAAATGGGCGAAATGGGGTCAAATGTCAGGACACTGGAGTGGGATCAATTCCATTGCCCTTGTGCATCATAACTTACCTAAAATGCTTGGATTGCCACAAAACTTTATCATGTTGTTCCAGAGGTATAGTGAACCGGTTCTGTTGAATATCATCGAAATGGGGTCAAAGGTCAGGACACAGGAGCGAGATTTATTCCACAGCCATTATCCACATAACTTGAGTAATAATTTCTGGTATGTTGGAAAGCGTATCATAATCAATGCATCGCATGATTTTACTAACTTGTTTTTTTTTGTTTTTTTATTGAAGGTTTAACGACCACCATGAGCAACTCAATGGGCTATAAGTTGTCGCCCGTCCCTAATTTAGGGCCACTGGTTCCAGGGAAGGGAGAGAGCCAGTGCCGTAAGACAAACACAGCATCCGTGCCCGACCAGGATTCGAACCCGAACCCATCTCGGACGAAAAGTCACAAACCAGCGCTTAGACCACTGCGCCACCAGGGCGGCAGATCCTTTCACTGTTGTAACTCACACACCGGGGCGGCAGATCATTTCACTGCTGTAACTCACACACCGGGGCAGCGGATCCTTTCACTGCTGTAACTCACACACCGGGGCGGCAGATCCTTTCACTGCTGTAACTCACACACCGGGGCGGCAGATCATTTCACTGCTGTAACTCACACACCGGGGCAGCGGATCCTTTCACTGCTGTAACTCACACACCGGGACGGCAGATCCTTTCACTGCTGTAACTCACACACCGGGGCGGCAGATCCTTTCACTGTTATAACTCACATACCGGGGCGGCAGATCCTTTCACTGTTGTAAGTCACACACCGGGGCGGCAGATCCTTTCACTGTTGTAACTCACACACGCTTCAGTCGCCGCAGATCGGATTTGCTGTTCCAACACAAACCACAGGTGCTCGGTTGGATTAATGTCAGGGAAATTTGAGGGGCAGGGTTGATACCTGGAAGTCTTCTTCCTTTTCCTAGAATCATTTTCGAACAATCCGGGAAGTGTGCATTATCCTGCTAAAAGCACTACTCGAGCGGAATAATGTTTCTATAAAAGGATGGTCTGCAGTGATATTTAGGTGCGTGGTAGACGTCATGGTTTCCCGAACATGAATTAATGGACCAGAATTTCCCAGAAGAACATTACCCAAAGCATTACACTTCCTCCACCGGTTTGTTTTCGTCCCACAGTGTACCCTGGGGCCAACACTTCCCCGGGAAAACAACGCACACGTACTCTGCCGTCTACAGTAGTGTCGCATTCACGGAGCTTTTTTCCGGGGGTGGGGTGGAGGGGGGCTATTACAAATTTCGAGGGGGCTAAAACTTGTTGACTGATTATATACATATAATCACAATTTTGTTATTTATATCTGTGGCGTATGTTCTAGGTTAGCTAGGCTAGCTGAGAAGCGCAGAGAATGCACAAATAAAAGTCAATTAAATATACACACATAAAAGTCAATTATCAACAGTATTAAAATATGTTGATGCTTTCTGTGCGAGAAAAAACACGAGTGGATTAGCTTCTTTTGAGCGATGACCAACTGCATAACACAAGCATGCCTTCGAGATTCTTCGCTGTCCTAATGCGAAGAGCTTCGATGCAATCGGCTGCTAGCGTTTCCATGACAATGCGCGTATGGAGGTGAATTGTACATTGCTTTGCGCAACGGTTCGCCCAGAAAAAGAGAAGCTTGAACTATCTCAGTCACTCACGTGCTTCCGCGAATAACAGCGCGTGTTTCGCGAGAGTTGTTTCAGTTTGTGTGAAGTGTCAATGAATTAAAATCAGTGATATTATATCTTAAATTCGTGGCTTTGTTGGAGGTTTTGATAAATTTTGTGAAAGCTCCCCTGAACATCTACTGCCAGAACTTAAAAAACTATGCTTCAAATTTTGATGCAACTCGACAGAAAAATGAATTGAAGGTGTTTTATTCCCTTGATGAATACAAAACAAATTAGTAAGACATTACTATAGTTGAATAAATTGGACATAGTTGAATAAATTGGACATAGTGTTTAGTTGAATAAATAAGTTGAATAAATTGGACATAGTGTTTAGTGAGGTGTACAAATTAGCAGACCTAATGTTAAACTTTCCATCAACAACTGCAACTAACGAAAGAAGTGTCTCTGTATTAAAAAGAATCAAGATACATATAACTTAGAGCCACAGAAGGGCACGCACATTCGAGCAACTTGGCTGATTTGTCAATAGAGAAAAACATTATTTTTAAATATGAAAAAAGTACTCAGAAGAAACATTTTTGGGAAAACGTAACACTCAAGTTCACACGAAAGGAAAGAAGAATGGAGTTCATGTACAAATAAAGCATTCAGAAGAAGAATGGAGTTCATGTACAAATAAGTGTTCAAATCCTAATCCTCATAATTATTTGGTATCATGTTAGCAATAGCATGTACCTAAAAATAGAAAAAAAGTTACTTCTATTACTTAACAATTAAAAATTAAACTTCCGAATTAAAAAAAAACAGTACTGTGAGGTGAGGGGGGGGGGCGACGGATGAGATAGCCCAGGTCTCGGACCCAAGATACGCCACTGATTTATATATATATATATATATATATATATATATATATATATATATATATATAAATCAGGTGACATTGAGGATCTCGGAAACTACAGACCTATCAGCCTCCTATCAATAGTTTATAAAATCTTCACTAAAGTTCTTTCACACCGCTTGAAGGTAACACTGGACATGGCTCAACCGAGAGAACAAGCTGGATTCAGGAGTGGCTACAGCACAATAGATCATATCCACGTACTGAGAGAACTAATTGAAAGAGCGAGGGAATATGAACTTCCATTGTGCATGGCTTTTATCGATTATGAAAAAGCCTTTGATTCGGTGAAACCATCAGCAGTTACCACGGCTCTGAAATCCTGCGGTATTGAAGATGCATACATTAATATTATTAATAACATCTATGAAAATGTAAGTGCAAAGATTCGGCTGTTTGAAAATACAACACACGTAAAAATTGGAAAGGGAGTGAGACAAGGTGACACCATATCTCCGAAGCTCTTTAATGCCACATTGGAGGGTGTTTTTCAGTCGCTGAGCTGGGAAAACAAGGGGATAAAGATTAATGGAGATTATCTAACCCACCTTCGTTTTGCTGATGACGTAGTCATTTTTGCAACTACCCCATCAGAGCTGCAGAGTATGATCCAGGAACTTGCTGACAAGAGTAAAGAAGTGGGATTAAAAATGAACTTTCAGAAGACAAAAGTGATGTTCAATGCTTTTACAAGAAATGAAGATTTATCGATTGATGGAGAAAAGCTGGAGATAACAGACACGTACGTTTATCTTGGACAGCAGATATCAAGTGAGGGTCACATTGATGAAGAAATTAATCGGCGTACAAAACTTGCCTGGAGAGCTTTTGGAAGAAACAGCATAATTTTCAAGAGCAATATGCCATTGTGTCTTAAAAGAAAAGTGTTTGATCAATGCATCCTTCCAGTGCTTACGTATGGTGCAGAGACGTGGACCTTAACTAAAAGAGACATACAAAGGCTGCAGACAACTCAAAACAGCAGGGAGAGGTGCATACTTGGTGTAACCAGGAGAGATAAGAAGAGGAACTCGTGGATCCGAAAAATGACAAGAGTGGAAGACATCATGATCAGAGTTAAATCCCTGAAATGGCAATGGGCTGGACATACTGCCAGAAGGACAGATCATCGATGGACAGCCGAAATTTTAGATTGGATTCCAAGGGACAGGAAAAGACCCAGAAGAAGACCACATGGGAGATGGGTGGATGAAATTCGAAAGTATGCAGGGGTGACATGGAGGAGACTGGCACAAGACAGACCGTTGTGGGGGAAACTTGGGGAGACCTTCGTCCAGCAGTGGATTGATAATGGTTGACAATGATGATGATATACATAAATTTTAAATAGAATACAAAAATTTTCTAATTTTCTTATGCTTTTATACTGATGGATTCCAGCCATGAAGAATACTTCGTCGTCACACGATGAAATATTCTTCATGGCTGGAATCAGCCAGTTGCCCGACCGATGGCGGAAGGTGATAGATTATGACGGCGCATATTTTGTTTCGTAAAGGTATTGTTGTTTGCTCTCAAATTACATGTTGCGTTGTTTTAAAACACTTTAAAACTTATTTGTACACCTAATGCAACATATTTCAAGGAAGCAAAGATTTTTACTTGATATTCAAGATATTGGTAGTTATTACATACAATCTGAAAACAGAGTAAGTTTTTTCCATGACAGTCCGCTGCTTAAAATTGATAACAAAAAATCCCATCTTGCATATATCCTCATGTCCCATAAGTGGGACATGTGAATACTAGTGTGCCAAAGTGGGATCGGCATGTGACCGAACTCGCAATATAATAGAAGCAAACGACTCACAACGCTCTTAGACACGTCGAAATTCCTAGAAAGATCTAAGCCAAAAATATTTCCTGAGTAACAACATTTGGTAATCTGTAAAAAAAAAACTCTTATCGCGAGATGAAACGGATTCTTTTATTCGTGGAAACCTGCAAACAGCTTAAGGCGAGGCAATTTGGCTTACGGGGGCAATTTTCTGTGATGTAAAAAAAAAAAAAAAAATAGATACGTGTGAAAACACACCGCAGCCAAAGTTAAAAAGCCGCCCCTGTTGGCACAGTGGTGTAAGCGCTGACTTATCATTCGTCCGTGAAGGGTCCGAGTATGAATCCTGGTGAGGCATGGATGTTGTGTTTGTCTTACGACACTGGCTGTCTCTCTTCCCTGGAACCAATGACCCTAAATTAGGGACAGGAGACTGCTTATAGCCCATTGAGTTGCTTACGGTGGTCGTTAAGCCTTCAATAAAAAATAAAAAAAAGTTAAGAACGGAAATCAAGAGCTTGAAGAACAAACCAAGCAGTACTCGTGAGAAATTTTCACTGTGCAGCTTTTTCAAAATGCGTAAACGTCAAAAAACATGATGGATGGCGATCCGCTCAAGGAGTCATGCAAATCAGAAGGCCCGATAAAATGAGTCTACTTTACATTGTAGGCCATCAGCACAGTATGTAATGTTTCACGGTAAATCGGAAACAGCCGCATGTTCTTGCCTTTTTCTTTTTCGGTTTTTGTTTTGTTTACTTTCGTGGTTGAACAACCTCCGTGAGAAACACTAAGAGTGATCAGTAGTCGTATCTAACGTATCGAAAGAGTGCATTAGAGTGGGAGAGATCTGATCATGAAGACTTTCAAAACGTTTTTTTCTTCAATGGATGTTAAAAAACTTTTGGCATAAAATTCATTCTTTTAAGAAATTTTTGTCTAAAGGCGTATACAGAGTATTAAAAATTCGAATATATACACCTATTTCAAAGCAATGAAATACATAAAACCTATATAATAGGCTACGTCTGTCCTAAAAGCTCTGACGTCACATTACTTGCAGCGCCATCTGCTTTTATCCGGTGGCCGAAATCGGAACTCTTTTTCCTTGATTTTACGTCTGAGACGTAAAATCAAGGGGAAATACCGGAAAATAAAATAAAGTTAGTAAGACAAACGATTTCATCTGTGGCAACACGCGCGTGATGAAACAACTGTCTACGACGTTTGTTCTGTTACGTAGGGAGCTATGTCGTGTTTTATTTCATTTTTTTTTTGTCTAAAGACATATACAGAGTGTTAAAAATTCGATTATACACATATTTCAAAGCAATGAAATACATAAAACCTAGTATTATACGTTACGTCTGTCTTTAAAGCTCTGACGTCATTCAATACTTGCAGCGCCATCTGATTTTATCCGGTGGCCGAAATCGGAACTAAGCTCCGGTATTTCTCCTTGATTTTACGTCTTACACAAGAAGTAAAATCAAGAAAAAATACCGGAAAATAAAATAAAGTTAGTAAAACAAACGATTTCTTTTGTGACAACACGCACGTGATGGAACAACTGTCTGCGACGTTTGTTCTGTTCCGTATGTGTTATGTCGTGTTTCATTTCATTTTCTTCGCATTGCAGACTAATTTCATAAAAAAGGAATAAAATTGCAGAGTAATTTCATAAAAAATGAATCAGAGTTATTTTATTCCATAAAAAGAACTTTTCCTCAAAATTGGCGCTCATTTCGCCTAATGTTGATGGAAGAATGTACACTTTTGGAATCTTAAAGACCAGAAGAGATTCTACATTCGCCTACTCTTACTTATTTGGTCAATGTGGGCCCTAGTTTTTAACGGTTTTTTTCTTCATCACTACACGAACAAACTTTACAGATTAACTTCAAGCTCTGACGTCATTGAGTACTTGCAGCGCCATCTGTTTTTTATCCGGTGGCCGAAATCGGGACTAAGCTCATCGCTATCCCACGATACATAAAATCAAGGAGAAATACCGGAAAATAAAATAAAGTTAGTAAGATAAATGACTTCATCTGTGGCAACACGCACATGCATAAACTACAAATGTAGCAAAATAGATATATCACTAATGGATCTTAAAACATCTAATAATTTCCAACCCATTACATTTATCCGGACAAAAGTGAATCCCAATAAATATAACATACTTACTATAAAACAAATCCCAATAAATATAACATACTTACTATAAAACAATTATATTATTTAAATTTGGGTAAAATAATGTTCAAAATAATTAAAAATGATTTCTGCCAAGATATAACATCACTAAATGTTCATACTCATCACTATGAAACTAGGAATAGGTCACAACTAATACCACTGAAACAATTAAAATTAATATAAACTACACCGGCCGAAGTTATGGAATTCATTACCTTATGATTTGATATCAATTAATAATTTTAATTTAAGAAAAAATTAAATGCATATCTTATTAAATAATTTGAATATAATAGGTAATAAACGCTGAATTGGATGGTGATATTAGAAACAGTACGAGACGCAAAGAGTAAATCAGAGAGTACAGATATAATTATCAAGATTAATTGAGGAGAGAAAAACTCATAAGGTATGAGTTACTATGAATAATTCAGCTGAGTGAAATTGAGGTCTGGCGTTCGATAAGGCTATTGATGTCTAGAACAAACTGATATGTGTGTTCATAAAGGGTTAATTGATGTTTTTATTATCAAACTGTCATATACTGTATGTAGTGGCCTGTCTTTTTGTTGAGTTCTTTCATTACCTTCGTTTGATTAGTGAGAGGAGGGCTATGTCAGGTCCTACAGCCTTTTCCATCGTCTTCCTGGTTGCTATAGTATTTGTATTTTGTTATAGTGAAATTATGATGTGTAATACAATGTGACAACAAAAAAAGAAATAAATGAAAATGAAATGAATTGCGTTGGAAAGAAAGTAATGTCTTCAAATGTAAGGCAACAGAAAAGTGCTGATTGCCGTATATTGAAGTACAAATCAGTCTAATGTTGGAAAGAAAGTAATGCCTGCGAATGCAAGGCAACAGAAAAGTGCTAATTGCCGTATATTGAAGTACAAATCAGTCTAATGTTGGAAAGAAAGTAATGCCTGCGAATGCAAGGCAACAGAAAAGTGCTAATTGCCGTATATTGAAGTACAAATCAGTCTAATGTTGGAAAGAAAGTAATGCCTGCGAATGCAAGGCAACAGAAAAGTGCTAATTGCCGTATATTGAAGTACAAATCAGTCTAATGTTGGAAAGAAAGTGATGCCTGCGAATGCAAGGCAACAGAAAAATGCTAATTGCCGTATATTGAAGTACAAATCAGTCTAATGTTGGAAAGAAAGTGATGCCTGCGAATGCAAGGCAACAGAAAAGTGCTAATTGCCGTATATTGAAGTACAAATCAGTCTAATGTTGGAAAGGAAGTAATGCCTGCGAATGCAAGGCAACAGAAAAGTGCTAATTGCCGTATATTGAAGTACAAATCAGTCAAATGTTGGAAAGGAAGTGATGCCTGCGAATGCAAGGCAACAGAAAAGTGCTAATTGCCGTATATTGAAGTACAAATCAGTCTAATGTTGGAAAGGAAGTAATGCCTGCGAATGCAAGGCAACAGAAAAGTGCTAAATGCCGTATATTGAAGTACAAATCAGTCAAATGTTGGAAAGCAAGTAATGCCTGCGAATGCAAGGCAACAGAAAAGTGCTAATTGCCGTATATTGAAGTACAAATCAGTCTAATGTTGGAAAGGAAGTAATGCCTGCGAATGCAAGGCAACAGAAAAGTGCTAATTGCCGTATATTGAAGTACAAATCAGTCTAATGTTGGAAAGAAAGTAATGCCTGCGAATGCAAGGCAACAGAAAAAGTGCTAATTGCCGTATATTGAAGTACAAATCAATCTAATGTTGGAAAGAAAGTAATGCCTGCGAATGCAAGGCAACAGAAAAGTGCTAATTGCCGTATATTGAAGTACAAATCAATCTAATGTTGGAAAGAAAGTAATGCCTGCGAATGCAAGGCAACAGAAAAGATGCTAATTGCCGTATATTGAAGTACAAATCAGTCTAATGTTGGAAAGAAAGTAATGCCTGCGAATGCAAGGCAACAGAAAAGTGCTAATTGCCGTATATTGAAGTACAAATCAGTCTAATGTTGGAAAGAAAGTAATGCCTGCGAATGCAAGGCAACAGAAAAGTGCTAATTGCCGTATATTGAAGTACAAATCAGTCTAATGTTGGAAAGAAAGTAATGCCTGCGAATGCAAGGCAACAGAAAAGTGCTAATTGCCGTATATTGAAGTACAAATCAGTCTAATGTTGGAAAGAAAGTAATGCCTGCGAATGCAAGGCAACAGAAAAGTGCTAATTGCCGTATATTGAAGTACAAATCAGTCTAATGTTGGAAAGAAAGTAATGCCCTGCGAATGCAAGGCAACAGAAAAGTGCTAATTGCCGTATATTGAAGTACAAATCAATCTAATGTTGGAAAGAAAGTAATGCCTGCGAATGCAAGGCAACAGAAAAGTGCTAATTGCCGTATATTGAAGTACAAATCAGTCTAATGTTGGAAAGAAAGTAATGCCTGCGAATGCAAGGCAACAGAAAAGTGCTAATTGCCGTATATTGAAGTACAAATCAGTCTAATGTTGGAAAGAAAGTAATGCCTGCGAATGCAAGGCAACAGAAAAGTGCTAATTGCCGTATATTGAAGTACAAATCAGTCTAATGTTGGAAAGGAAAGTGATGCCTGCGAATGCAAGGCAACAGAAAAGTGCTAATTGCCGTATATTGAAGTACAAATCAGTCTAATGTTGGAAAGGAAGTAATGCCTGCGAATGCAAGGCAACAGAAAAGTGCTAATTGCCGTATATTGAAGTACAAATCAGTCTAATGTTGGAAAGGAAGTGACGCCTGCGAATGCAAGGCAACAGAAAAGTGCTAATTGCCGTATATTGAAGTACAAATCAGTCTAATGTTGGAAAGGAAGTAATGCCTGCGAATGCAAGGCAACAGAAAAGTGCTAATTGCCGTATATTGAAGTACAAATCAGTCAAATGTTGGAAAGCAAGTAATGCCTGCGAATGCAAGGCAACAGAAAAGTGCTAATTGCCGTATATTGAAGTACAAATCAGTCTAATGTTGGAAAGGAAGTAATGCCTGCGAATGCAAGGCAACAGAAAAGTGCTAATTGCCGTATATTGAAGTACAAATCAGTCTAATGTTGGAAAGAAAGTAATGCCTGCGAATGCAAGGCAACAGAAAAGTGCTAATTGCCGTATATTGAAGTACAAATCAGTCTAATGTTGGAAAGAAAGTAATGCCTGCGAATGCAAGGCAACAGAAAAGTGATAATTGCCGTATATTGAAGTACAAATCAGTCTAATGTTGGAAAGAAAGTAATGCCTGCGAATGCAAGGCAACAGAAAAGTGATAATTGCCGTATATTGACGTACAAATCAATCTAATGTTGGAAAGAAAGTAATGCCTGCGAATGCAAGGCAACAGAAAAGTGATAATTGCCGTATATTGACGTACAAATCAATCTAATGTTGGAAAGAAGGTAATGCCTGCGAATGCAAGGCAACAGAAAAGTGCTAATTGCCGTATATTGAAGTACAAATCAGTCTAATGTTGGAAAGAAGGTAATGCCTGCGAATGCAAGGCAACAGAAAAGTGATAATTGCCGTATATTGAAGTACAAATCAATCTAATGTTGGAAAGAAAGGTAATGCCTGAGAATGCAAGGCAACAGAAAAGTGCTAATTGCCGTATATTGAAGTACAAATCAATCTAATGTTGGAAAGAAAGGTAATGCCTGCGAATGCAAGGCAACAGAAAAGTGCTAATTGCCGTATATTGAAGTACAAATCAATCTAATGTTGGAAAAGAAAGTAATGCCTGCGAAATGCAAGGCAACAGAAAAGTGCTAATTGCCGTATATTGAAGTACAAATCAATCTAATGTTGGAAAGAAAGTAATGCCTGCAAATGCAAGGCAACAGAAAAGTGCTAATTGCCGTATATTGAAGTACAAATCAATTTAATGTTGGAAAGAAGGTAATGCCTGCGAATGCAAGGCAACAGAAAAGTGATAATTGCCGTATATTGAAGTACAAATCAGTCTAATGTTGGAAAGAAGGTAATGCCTGCGAATGCAAGGCAACAGAAAAGTGCTAATTGCCGTATATTGAAGTACAAATGAGTCTAATGTTGGATGAAAGTAATGCCTGCGAATGCAAGGCAACAGAAAAGTGCTAATTGCCGTATATTGAAGTACAAATCAGTCTAATGTTGGAAAGAAAGTAATGCCTGCGAATGCAAGGCAACAGAAAAGTGATAATTGCCGTATATTGAAGTACAAATCAGTCTAATGTTGGAAAGAAAGTAATGCCTGCGAATGCAAGGCAACAGAAAAGTGATAATTGCCGTATATTGACGTACAAATCAATCTAATGTTGGAAAGAAAGTAATGCCTGCGAATGCAAGGCAACAGAAAAGTGCTAATTGCCGTATATTGAAGTACAAATCAATTTAATGTTGGAAAGAAGGTAATGCCTGCGAATGCAAGGCAACAGAAAAGTGCTAATTGCCGTATATTGAAGTACAAATCAATTTAATGTTGGAAAGAAAGGTAATGCCTGCGAATGCAAGGCAATAGAAAAGTGCTAATTGCCGTATATTGAAGTACAAATCAGTCTAATGTTGGAAAGAAAGTAATGCCTGCGAATGCAAGGCAACAGAAAAGTGCTAATTGCCGTATATTGAAGTACAAATGAGTCTAATGTTGGATGAAAGTAATGCCTGCGAATGCAAGGCAACAGAAAAAGTGATAATTGCCGTATATTGAAGTACAAATCAGTCTAATGTTGGAAAGAAAGTAATGCCTGCGAATGCAAGGCAACAGAAAAGTGATAATTGCCGTATATTGACGTACAAATCAATCTAATGTTGGAAAGAAAGTAATGCCTGCGAATGCAAGGCAACAGAAAAGTGCTAATTGCCGTATATTGAAGTACAAATCAATTTAATGTTGGAAAGAAGGTAATGCCTGCGAATGCAAGGCAATAGAAAAGTGCTAATTGCCGTATATTGAAGTACAAATCAATTTAATGTTGGAAAGAAAGGTAATGCCTGCGAATGCAAGGCAATAGAAAAGTGCTAATTGCCGTATATTGAAGTACAAATCAATCTAATGTTGGAAAGAAAGGTAATGCCTGCGAATGCAAGGCAACAGAAAAGTGCTAATTGCCGTATATTGAAGTACAAATCAATCTAATGTTGGAAAGAAAGGTAATGCCTGAGAATGCAAGGCAACAGAAAAGTGCTAATTGCCGTATATTGAAGTACAAATCAATCTAATGTTGGAAAGAAAGTAATGCCTGCGAAATGCAAGGCAACAGAAAAGTGCTAATTGCCGTATATTGAAGTACAAATCAATCTAATGTTGGAAAAAAAGTAATGCCTGCGAATGCAAGGCAACAGAAAAGTGATAATTGCCGTATATTGAAGTACAAATCAATTTAATGTTGGAAAGAAGGTAATGCCTGCATGAATGCAAGGCAACAGAAAAGTGATAATTGCCGTATATTGAAGTACAAATCAGTCTAATGTTGGAAAGAAAGGTAATGCCTGCGAATGCAAGGCAACAGAAAAGTGCTAATTGCCGTATATTGAAGTACAAATCAGTCTAATGTTGGAAAGAAAGTAATGCCTGCGAATGCAAGGCAACAGAAAAGTGCTAATTGCCGTATATTGAAGTACAAATCAGTCTAATGTTGGAAAGAAAGTAATGCCTGCGAATGCAAGGCAACAGAAAAGTGCTAATTGCCGTATATTGAAGTACAAATCAGTCTAATGTTGGAAAGAAAGTAATGCCTGCGAATGCAAGGCAACAGAAAAGTGATAATTGCCGTATGTTGAACGTACAAATCAATCTAATGTTGGAAAGAAAGTAATGCCTGCGAATGCAAGGCAACAGAAAAGTGCTAATTGCCGTATATTGAAGTACAAATCAGTCTAATGTTGGAAAGAAAGTAATGCCTGCGAATGCAAGGCAACAGAAAAGTGCTAATTGCCGTATATTGAAGTACAAATCAGTCTAATGTTGGAAAGAAAGTAATGCCTGCGAATGCAAGGCAACAGAAAAGTGCTAATTGCCGTATATTGAAGTACAAATCAGTCTAATGTTGGAAAGAAAGTGATGCCTGCGAATGCAAGGCAACAGAAAAGTGCTAATTGCCGTATATTGAAGTACAAATCAGTCTAATGTTGGAAAGGAAGTAATGCCTGCGAATGCAAGGCAACAGAAAAGTGCTAATTGCCGTATATTGAAGTACAAATCAGTCTAATGTTGGAAAGGAAGTAATGCCTGCGAATGCAAGGCAACAGAAAAGTGCTAATTGCCGTATATTGAAGTACAAATCAGTCTAATGTTGGAAAGGAAGTAATGCCTGCGAATGCAAGGCAACAGAAAAGTGCTAATTGCCGTATATTGAAGTACAAATCAGTCTAAATGTTGGAAAGGAAGTAATGCCTGCGAATGCAAGGCAACAGAAAAGTGCTAATTGCCGTATATTGAAGTACAAATCAGTCTAAATGTTGGAAAGGAAGTAATGCTCGCGAATGCAAGGCAACAGAAAAGTGCTAATTGCCGTATATTGAAGTACAAATCAGTCTAATGTTGGAAAGAAGTAATGCCTGCGAATGCAAGGGAACAGAAAAGTGATAATTGCCGTATATTGAAGTACAAATCAGTCTAATGTTGGAAAGAAAGTAATGCCTGCGAATGCAAGGCAACAGAAAAGTGATAATTGCCGTATATTGAAGTACAAATCAGTCTAATGTTGAAAGAAAGTAATGCCTGCGAATGCAAGGCAACAGAAAAGTGATAATTGCCGTATATTGAAGTACAAATCAATCTAATGTTGGAAAGAAAGTAATGCCTGCGAATGCAAGGCAACAGAAAAGTGATAATTGCCGTATATTGAAGTACAAATCAATTTAATGTTGGAAAGAAGGTAATGCCTGCGAATGCAAGGCAATAGAAAAGTGCTAATTGCCGTATATTGAAGTACAAATCAGTCTAATGTTGGAAAGAAAGGTAATGCCTGCGAATGCAAGGCAACAGAAAAGTGATAATTGCCGTATATTGAAGTACAAATCAATCTAATGTTGGAAAGAAAGGTAATGCCTGCGAATGCAAGGCAACAGAAAAGTGATAATTGCCGTATATTGAAGTACAAATCAATCTAATGTTGGAAAGAAAGTAATGCCTGCGAATGCAAGGCAACAGAAAAGTGCTAATTGCCGTATATTGAAGTACAAATCAATCTAATGTTGGAAAGAAAGTAATGCCTGCAAATGCAAGGCAACAGAAAAGTGCTAATTGCCGTATATTGAAGTACAAATCAATCTAATGTTGGAAAGAAAGTAATGCCTGCGAATGCAAGGCAACAGAAAAGTGATAATTGCCGTATATTGAAGTACAAATCAATTTAATGTTGGAAAGAAGGTAATGCCTGCGAATGCAAGGCAATAGAAAAGTGCTAATTGCCGTATATTGAAGTACAAATCAGTCTAATGTTGGAAAGAAGGTAATGCCTGCGAATGCAAGGCAACAGAAAAGTGATTAATTGCCGTATATTGAAGTACAAATCAGTCTAATGTTGGAAAGAAAGTAATGCCTGCGAATGCAAGGCAACAGAAAAGTGATTAATTGCCGTATATTGAAGTACAAATCAGTCTAATGTTGGATGAAAGTAATGCCTGCGAATGCAAGGCAACAGAAAAGTGCTAATTGCCGTATATTGAAGTACAAATCAGTCTAATGTTGGAAAGAAAGTAATGCCTGCGAATGCAAGGCAACAGAAAAGTGCTAATTGCCGTATATTGAAGTACAAATCAGTCTAATGTTGGAAAGAAAGTAATGCCTGCGAATGCAAGGCAACAGAAAAGTGATAATTGCCGTATATTGACGTACAAATCAATCTAATGTTGGAAAGAAAGTAATGCCTGCGAATGCAAGGCAACAGAAAAGTGCTAATTGCCGTATATTGAAGTACAAATCAATTTAATGTTGGAAAGAAAGGTAATGCCTGCGAATGCAAGGCAATAGAAAAGTGCTAATTGCCGTATATTGAAGTACAAATCAGTCTAATGTTGGAAAGAAGGTAATGCCTGCGAATGCAAGGCAACAGAAAAGTGATAATTGCCGTATATTGAAGTACAAATCAATCTAATGTTGGAAAGAAGGTAATGCCTGAGAATGCAAGGCAACAGAAAAGTGCTAATTGCCGTATATTGAAGTACAAATCAATCTAATGTTGGAAAGAAAGTAATGCCTGAGAATGCAAGGCAACAGAAAAGTGCTAATTGCCGTATATTGAAGTACAAATCAATCTAATGTTGGAAAGAAAGTAATGCCTGCAATGCAAGGCAACAGAAAAGTGCTAATTGCCGTATATTGAAGTACAAATCAATCTAATGTTGGAAAGAAAGTAATGCCTGCGAATGCAAGGCAACAGAAAAGTGCTAATTGCCGTATATTGAAGTACAAATCAATTTAATGTTGGAAAGAAGGTAATGCCTGCGAATGCAAGGCAACAGAAAAGTGCTAATTGCCGTATATTGAAGTACAAATCAGTCTAATGTTGGAAAGAAGGTAATGCCTGCGAATGCAAGGCAACAGAAAAGTGCTAATTGCCGTATATTGAAGTACAAATCAGTCTAATGTTGGAAAGAAAGTAATGCCTGCGAATGCAAGGCAACAGAAAAAGTGATTAATTGCCGTATATTGAAGTACAAATCAGTCTAATGTTGGAAAGAAAGTAATGCCTGCGAATGCAAGGCAACAGAAAAGTGCTAATTGCCGTATATTGAAGTACAAATCAGTCTAATGTTGGATGAAAGTAATGCCTGCGAATGCAAGGCAACAGAAAAGTGATAATTGCCGTATGTTAACGTACAAATCAATCTAATGTTGAAGAAAGTAATGCCTGCGAATGCAAGGCAACAGAAAAGTGCTAATTGCCGTATATTGAACGTACAAATCAATCTAATGTTGGAAAGAAAGTAATGCCTGCGAATGCAAGGCAACAGAAAAAGTGCTAATTGCCGTATATTGAAGTACAAATCAGTCTAATGTTGGAAAGAAAGTAATGCCTGCGAATGCAAGGCAACAGAAAAGTGATAATTGCCGTATGTTGAAGTACAAATCAATCTAATGTTGGAAAGAAAGTAATGCCTGCGAATGCAAGGCAACAGAAAAGTGATTGTTGCCGTATATTGAAGTACAAATCAGTCTAATGTTGGAAAGAAAGTAATGCCTGCATGAATGCAAGGCAACAGAAAAGTGATTAATTGCCGTATATTGAAGTACAAATCAGTCTAATGTTGGAAAGAAAGTAATGCCTGCGAATGCAAGGCAATAGAAAAGTGCTAATTGCCGTATATTGAAGTACAAATCAGTCTAATGTTGGAAAGAAAGTAATGCCTGCGAATGCAAGGCAACAGAAAAGTGCTAATTGCCGTATGTTGACGTACAAATCAATCTAATGTTGGAAAGAAAGTAATGCCTGCGAATGCAAGGCAACAGAAAAGTGATAATTGCCGTATATTGACGTACAAATCAATTTAATGTTGGAAAGAAAGGTAATGCCTGCGAATGCAAGGCAATAGAAAAGTGCTAATTGCCGTATATTGAAGTACAAATCAGTCTAATGTTGGAAAGAAGGTAATGCCTGCGAATGCAAGGCAATAGAAAAGTGCTATTATTGCCGTATATTGAAGTACAAATCAGAAAGTAATGCCAGCGAATGCAAGGCAACAGAAAAGTAGTACAAATCAGTCTAATGTTGGAAAGAAAGTAATGCCTGCTAATGCAAGGCAACATAAAAGTGCTAATTGCCGTATATTGAAGTACAAATCAGTCTAATGTTGGAAAGAAAGTGATGCCTGCGAATGCAAGGCAACAGAAAAGTGCTAATTGCCGTATATTGAAGTACAAATCAGTCTAATGTTGGAAAGAAAGTGATGCCTGCGAATGCAAGGCAACAGAAAAGTGCTAATTGCCGTATATTGAAGTACAAATCAGTCTAATGTTGGAAAGAAAGTAATGCCTGCGAATGCAAAGCAACAGAAAAGTGCTAATTGCCGTATATTGAAGTACAAATCAGTCTAATGGTGGAAAGAAAGTAATGCCTGCGAATGCAAGGCAACAGAAAAGTGCTAATTGCCGTATATTGAAGTACAAATCAGTCTAATGTTGGAAAGAAAGTAATGCCTGCGAATGCAAGGCAACAGAAAAGTGCTAATTGCCGTATATTGAAGTACAAATCAGTCTAATGTTGGAAAGAAAGTAATGCCTGCGAATGCAAGGCAACAGAAAAGTGCTAATTGCCGTATATTGAAGTACAAATCAGTCTAATGCTGGAAAGAAAGTGATGCCTGCGAATGCAAGGCAACAGAAAAGTGCTAATTGCCGTATATTGAAGTACAAATCAGTCTAATGGTGGAAAGAAAGTAATGCCTGCGAATGCAAGGCAACAGAAAAGTGCTAATTGCCGTATATTGAAGTACAAATCAGTCTAATGTTGGAAAGAAAGTAATGCCTTCGAATGCAAGGCAACAGAAAAGTGCTAATTGCCGTACATTGAAGTACAAATCAGTCTAATGTTGGAAAGAAAGTGATGCCTGCGAATGCAAGGCAACAGAAAAGTGCTAATTGCCGTACATTGAAGTACAAATCAGTCTAATGTTGGAAAGAAAGTGATGCCTGCGAATGCAAGGCAACAGAAAAGTGCTAATTGCCGTATATTGAAGTACAAATCAGTCTAATGTTGGAAAGAAAGTGATGCCTGCGAATGCAAGGCAACAGAAAAGTGCTAATTGCCGTATATTGAAGTACAAATCAATCTAATGTTGGAAAGAAAGTAATGCCTGCGAATGCAAGGCAACAGAAAAGTGATTAATTGCCGTATATTGAAGTACAAATCAGTCTAATGTTGGAAAGAAAGTAATGCCTGCGAATGCAAGGCAACAGAAAAGTGCTAATTGCCGTATATTGAAGTACAAATCAGTCTAAAGTTGGAAAGAAAGTAATGCCTGAGAATGCAAGGCAACAGAAAAGTGCTAATTGCCGTATATACAAATCAGTCCGAAATGCAGTCGCCATCGTTTGCTACGACCTGCTCTCAGCATCTGGGCGCCTGTTGGATATACCATTCCCGGAAAATTGTGGCGCCTTAGAAGCAAAGAAGTGAGTAAGTGCGAGTTCGACATCATCCCAGTTGGTGAGCCGCTGTCCGCTCAGGAAATGCTGAAACGACCCGGAAAGGTAGTAGTCGCTTGGGTGTAATGTCCGTGGAATAGACTGGGTGTGGCAGCAGCTCCCAACTCAGGGCCTTGATCTTGTGACAGTGTTGTGTGAGTTCTCGCCCCATCCTGCTGTAGCAGGACGCTTTTGTAGTTCAGCAGGGCTGGTCGTCTCGACGTGAGCAATGCGTGCAGATCGTCGAGCTGATGGCAGTACACACCGGCGGTGATAGTGGTGTTATCCAACAATAGCTCAAAAAACACAACACTCCGCATATCCCACCAAACAGACCGCGTGACCTTACGTGGGTGTAAGCCGGCTTTGAGGGTCGGATTGAGCTTCTGTTTTGGGTCCAACTACTGTTTCCGGGCGCTGACATTGTCACACCCATTTATCGTTATCTGACACAATGCGGTGCAAGAACGGTTCAACTTGGTCACGTGCAAGCAGGGAAACGCATGCACTTATGCGATTCGCTTTCTGCCCAACTGTGAGTTTGGGGTACCCAAACTCCCCTCTTGTGCACCTCCTCAAATTAATGCCGTTGCGTGATAACGGTAGTGTCGGCGCACTATTTGCGATTTTTCGTACCACACATTTCAATGGCTAATGGACGAAAATAGCTATTTCCATTTGTAGATGTTTTACTGATTGCAGGAATCCGGCCGATTTTATTTATTTATTTATTTATTTATTTATTTATTTATTTATTTTTGTAAACGGTTTCATTCACTATGCAGAACATTGCTCACACTGCGTATCTTGAATAATACGCAGTTTTTCCACTAGGTGGCAAAAATGCATTCTCTTTTTCACTGAATGTTTTTTTCCTCCTTGGAAATGTTGTTACCACGTCGGAAAGGGTTCAAGAGATGCGGAACCCTTAAAGGGTTCATTACATCCGAGAATTATGTGTCATCCAGTCCCCTCCCCCCTCCATTTCAGCTGAAAAAAATTTGACTTTTGTGTCACCAAAACAATTTTGTTCTTAGGTGTTATTAGACTCATGTCAAACTGTATGACTGTACACTGTAAAGAAGAGTTCACTAATGGTCTTTCCTTTTCTTTTTTTTTCTTTCAGTTAACAGAAAAAAAGGTGTGACTCCTATTATGTAGCAAATGTGTGCGTTCTGTTTTTGAACAGAAATAATGGAATGGTTTGGAACATACGTAATAAATATGCAAAGTCGCGGTTTTGCAAAAAAACGCAAAAAAAAAAAATATATATATATATATATTCAAGCCGTTTATGCCAAAAACTCTTCGAAATGATACTGTTACGAAGCACTTTTTTTCGGTAGGAAAGGGCTTGGATTAGACAGGAATGCATTCACCTCAAAGAGACTTATGTGACATGAAAAATAAAATTTAGGCAAGGGATCACAGAAAGAGCAATAGAAAAATATTGAAGTCTAAGGGCTAAGGCATGCAGGACTGCCGTTAAAAAGTTATGAAGGATATCTCAATATATGAACTTCGCACAAATCCAAGTATTTTTGGTAGTTATACCAAGAATGAGTAAATGAGGACGATGATTATGTACTAAATTTATGCTTAACTGACGATGTTCTAAACTTTATAATGTTTTAGTTAAATTTTAGAACTGTAGCTTTAAGATTAAATGTTTTTATTGACAATGATGATACACTCTATTGACAAAGTCACCGGACACCAAGAAGAGAAACACAGCATTGCATTTATTGACATACATTAGTACGGTGTCGGTCCACTTTCGGCCTTAATGCATGCAATGACCCTTCGAGGCATGCTTTCAACCAGGTTTTGGAACACAGCGATAGGTATGCGCTTCCATTCAGTACATAATGCTGCCGCTAACTGTTGCATAGCAGTAGGCCTTGGTTCCAAACTTCTTATGATGCGCTCTAATTCATCCCATAGGTGCTCTATGGGATTAAGATCAGGGCTATGTGCTGGTCAGTCCACACACGATATGGAATTATCGTCAAACCACGCCGTAATAGTCCCTGCTTTATGGCTCGGTGCATTATTCTGCTGGTACAAACAAGGCTCGGTTCCATAGTATTGCCAAAGAACTGGTAGGGCATAATTGTCCAGAATATCGAGGTAGATGTGCTAATTAACAGGTTTGGCCACGATACCCAATGGCCCGAGGACATACCACGAAAAACACCCCAACACGAGTACACTGCCAGCTCAAAACTTCACCGTACGAACAGTACACTGTAGTAAATAGCGTTCCCCGGCTGCCGCCATACCCACACACGACCGTCAGAGTGCTGGATCGTGTATCTGGATTCATCACTCCATAGGATCCGTTTCTATTGAGCTACGGTCCACGATAAATGTTCTTTACACCATGCTAAACGACGAGTAGCATTCCAAGTGGAGATGAAAGGCTTATGAGCAGCCGCACGACCATGGTAACCCATGAAATGAAGTTCTCTGAGAATGGTACGTGTACATACCCAGGTTCCAACATGTTTACTCACCTGTACACCGAGGTCTTGTGCAGTATTTCGTCGATTAGCTGTAACGACTCTCCTGAGGCTTCGACATCCTACATCACTGATTTTCTTTGGTCTGCCGGTACGTTTTGCTGCTTCAGGCACGCCATGTGTCTTCCATTTATTCAGTACATCCAAAACAGTTGACTTGGGTATATTTAAACGTCTCTTGGTTTCTCTTATGAGCAACCCACTAATATAACACCAAACAATCTTTCCTTTCTCAAAGTCAGTTCTCTCCCGCCGCGACATTTTCACTCAACCTCCCAGTGCGATATGATCGCAGTCAGCTGCAGGCTTGTTTTTATACCGTTTACGGCTGTACCGCACATTCTAACGCAGCGGATCCGTTCATTTGCTTTTGAAGGGGTGCCCGTTGACTTTTTGTCAGTATAGTGTATAATATACATATATATCATCATCATCATCATCATCATGATTGTCAACAATTATATTACAATCCATTCCTGGATGAAGGTCTCCCCAAGTTCCTTCCACAACGGTCTGTCTTGACCAAGTCTCCTCCATGTCACTCCCGCATACTTTCGAATTCCATCCACTCATCTCCCATGTGGCCTTCTCGGTCTTTTCCTGTCCCTTGGAATCCATTAAAAATTTTCGGTTGTCCATCGGTTGACCCTCCTTCTCGCAATATGTCCAGCCCATTGCCATTTCAGGGATTTTACACTGATCATGATATCTTCCACTCTTGCCATTTTCCTTATCCATGAGTTTCCTCTTCTTATCCTTCCTGGTTACACCAATCATGCATTTCCCCCAATGCTTCTTTGAGTTGTCTGCAGTCTTTGTATGTCTTTTTTTGTTAAAATCCATGTCTCTGCTCCATACGTAAGAGCCGGAAGGATGTGCATTGATTAAGCACTTTTCTTTTAAGTCATAATGGCAGATTGCTCTTAAAATTGTGTACTGTTTCTTCTAAACGCTCTCCAACCAAGTTTCATACACCGATTAATTTCGTCCTGAATGTGACCCTTGCTTGATATCTACTGTCAATGGTAATTGTAGGTATCTGTTATCTCCAGCTTTTCCCCCATCAATCGATAAATCTTCATTTCTTGTTTCAGCATTGTACACCAGTTTTGCCTTCTAAAAAGTTCATATTTAATCCGATTTCTTTACCCTTGTCAATAAGTTCCTGCATCATACTTCGCAGCACTGAAGCGGAAGTTGCAAAAAGGACTACGTCATCAGTAAAACGAAGGTGAGTTAAATAGTATCCATTAATCTTTATCCCTCATTTTTTCCCCAGTTCAATGATTGAAAGACAATATACACTGGGGTGCAAAAATTAAGGACGAAGAGGAGAAATTAGCATTACAGCGGAACGAGCAGGCAGAATCGACCGAAAGACCACTCAGGAGATAGACCAGGGTCCGGTACGGTAGGGTATGTACATATATGCAGCATGACAAGGGGGGAGGAGGGTCGGAAAGGGTATAAAGCACACGGGCGGTGTACGCTCAGCAATTCGGTGAAAGCTATTGCACGGTGTACATCGGTTTGAACGACGTTGAGTTGCTGCCACAGTGTGATATAGCTTACAGGCAATCCAGTAGACGACATCTGAATGACTTTACCCGAGGTTTCGTCATTGGAAAGTTGGAAGAAGGTCGAAGTGTGACTAGTGTGGCCGAAGAGTTCGGGATCGCTCACAGCATCGTTTCACGAGCTTGGAGAGCATTTCAAACGACAGGAACAGCTGTCCGAGAGTTTAGCAGTGGTCTTCCACGAGCAACCACTGCCGCGGACGACCGGTATATTGTCCTACAGGCGAGAAGAGATAGACGGCAGACAGCGGGAGAAATCGCAAGGCACATGCAACAGACAACTGGACGTCCGTTATCGCGTTTTACCGTGGCTGGGAGGCTGCACAAAGGTGGTCTATTTGCACGCCGACCAGTACGGTGTGTGCCATTAACGTCTGCTCATCGTAGACGGCGGTTTCTGATGTGCCAGGAACACAAGAACTGGACACATCAGCAATGGGGTCGAGTTGTCTTTACGGATGAGAGCCGATTTAGTCTGACGAGCGATTGTGGACGTATACACATCTGGAGAGAGCAGGGAACACGCAATCACACCTCCAACATCATCGAAAGGGACCGGTTTGGAGGTGGCGGAGTTCTCGTTTCGGGCGGTATCAAGCTTGGTAGCCGTACTGACCTCCACATCTTCCATGGAGGTTCAGCCAGTGATGTCCGCTATTGTACCGAGGTTCTCCTGACTCACGTGCGTCTGTTTAGAGGTGCTGTAGGTCCTGAGTTCCTCTTCACGGACGACAATCTGCAACTCATCGTACAGTGGCTGTCGCATAGCTGTTGGAGAGTGAAGATATTCAACGCATGGATTGGCTCACAATGTCCCCGGACCTAAATCCAATCGAACACGTGTGGGACCTTCTCGGGAGACTCTCGGCAGCCCGTCACCAGCCGCCAGCAACGATTCCGCAGCTGCGATTGGCGCTACAAGAGGAATGGGCCGCGATGCCTCAACACCTCCTTGAAAACCTTGTCCTCAGCATGGACTGACGTTGTAAATCCTGCAATGCAGTGAGGGGTGATCATATCCCCTACTAAAGACTGGATTTTTCTTGGCAGCCGCCTGTCACATGGACGTTTCTGTCTTCTGTCCAGTTGTGCTCGAAGCTACGTTTTCAATAAAGCGCCTTTGTATCCTTTGGATTCCTTGTTTGGACAGTTTTGCTTACTTGTCCCATATTCTTACATCTTGGGGATCTTATGGTATGATTTGAGTCGATGTGGAGCACTTCTGCACGACGTTACATTCGAAAAACCGTCTCGTCCTTAATTTTTGCACGCCAGTGTATATATGCATAGTCGTATCAGAATAGTATGACAACCCCCTGAATCACCGCGTACCCGCCCAGGCGCGTCACAGAGTACACGTGACAAGGTCGACCACCCGGAGATATAAGCAGCCGGCCAGGACGGATGAGCCATAGTGCATCACGTGAGCGCAATGGGCAGAGGTAGTGATTTGACGGACTTTCAAAATGAATGATCATCGGCTACCGCGCCAATGGTGGAAGCATCTCAGAAATAGCAGACTTCGTTAGCCGTTCGCAAGGTGCTGTAGTGTGGGTGTACCAAAAATGGACCGCAAGCACACCGAGGACGTCCCGACGTCATAAATGTGGTGCCCAAAAAAGCCATCGACCTCAGAGGAGGACGTCACCTCCGTCGACTAGTAAAGGTCAATCGACGCACAACTAGTTCAGCAATTCACCACACAAATGAACGCTGAGGCATTCAGGTATGTGTCCCTGATAACAGTAGAGCGAACCCTGTAAGGCATGGGTTTCCGGAGTCGACGCTGCGTCGAGGATACCATGTTAACCCAGGTCCATTGGCAACGACGCCTGCAGATCGCATGGGACTACCGTTATTGGACAGTGGAAGAGTGGAAAAAGGTTGGTTGCCTTCTCCGACAAATCGAGGTTCCTACTCCACAGAAATGACTGGCGGTGGCGGATACAGCGTGAAATACACGAGAACCAACATCCGGACTCGCTTGTCGGTCAAAGTACAGGCCGGAGGTGACAGTGTACATGTCTGGAAGTATGTTTTCTTGGTATGATATGGAACCGCTGGTACCACTGTGTGGGTGTCTGAACGCCAATGGCTAGCTGTCCGTCCTCGCTGACCATAAGCATTATTTCATGTTGGACGCTTACCCTGGAGGTGGTGGCGTTACCAACAGGACAATGCGCTCTGCCATGTTGCTAAGGGGGTGCGTGATTGTTTCCAGGAAACGACAGCAATGTCTCCATTCTCCCTTGACCGGCGAAATCACCCCCACCTCAAATCTATAGAGCACTTGTGGGACTATTTGGATCAACAGGTTCGACGTGCCGATCCGTAACCACGTCATCTCCGAAACCTCCGTGCTCTGCTGAAGTCTGAATGGGCTGGTGTGCCTCGGGCAACCTTCCAGGGCTGCATTCCGTCCATGCCACGCGGTTTCGCCGCTGTCATCCCGGCCAAGGGTGGTTATTCCCATTATTAGGTAGGTTGTCATATTTTACTAATACGACCGTATGAATCAATATAAATGAGCAGTGAATAAACTTACGTTAGTCCACTCTTTATAAGCTCGTCACTTGCACTTCGGAACACCGAGATAACTTTATCCGGAATGTGAACTTGCTGGCTTCAATTCAAAGAAGAATCGAAATGCACTCGCCACCCATAATTCGTTATAACTCAGCGTAACGTTTCCTCAACGAATCTGCGTAACAACTTTTCGTATTCGTATCATGCGTCTCTAACAATTCTCTAAATATGTCCTCTTTCTATAATACCTCCCTTTAACATGCATCTCGAATATGTTTAATTTTTACCTTTTACTGTGTTCACACTCACTATCAGTGATGCCAAAATACATTTCTTTGGAGAAGTAATGTGTCGTTCAGTTAGAAAAAGTTTAACGAAAAGAAACTAAATTTATATAACAACACAGGAATTCAAAAGAAAGGTTAAATTAGAGATGTACGTCACAAATTCTGGTGAAACATAGTGCAAATTCAGATAGTGAGCATAAATTATTAAAAAAATTGGGAAAGTTACGAAAAACTGTTTAATTCACTCTTTTCCCCAATATCATAGGAATCACGTGGACTTTTCTAGTTAACAACACTGTGTTGTTTTTAATTTGTTGTTTTTTTTAATCTTACTCATCGTAAAAGAAAAATATTTTCATTAAATAAATTGTGTACCGTATGAAAATAAAAGTTGCTTCAAATTTCTCAAGCAAAACACTTCCAAACTGCCTTCTAAATAGATACGAAAAGTTTGGAGTGCGAGAAAGCTTTTAATTGTAAACTAATGCGCTAATTTTTTTTAGAGAATAATGAACGGAACGAACAGAAGATTATTTACTGTCACTATTGAATAACTGCACTATAATCTGCTCAGTTCTAAATTGTCAACATATTCTCATTTCTTGAACACTCAATATCGTCCCACTGAGAGTTTGTCCATTTTTGCTCGATTTTTCTCAGGTTAAATTATTTAAAATACGATTTATACAAAGCACTAGGTTTAACCATATTTTTGTTTAGCAGCTATCAAGGTGTTTGCAATAATCTGCAATACCTTAAGCTTTCAGGAAAAGGACATATTCGCGAAGGACTGGTGCATTTCATAAATAACATTTTGCAACTTCATGACGCAAGCAATATTATGATCTGCTTTACTGAATTGTGCGGAACTTTTAAATACCGTGGAATAATCTATGCCATTACCATTGCAATCAGTATAAGCAACGCCATACATGCAAAGTAGCTATTCGCGGTCAGGGTCTTTAACGCGGTCTTGACCGTTTTTGGAAACCAGTTCATGTGTATTCCACACATGAACAACAGACGTGGACAATAGGAATCTCACATAGTATTCAAATTACACATCATTTAAGCGTTGATTGCCTAACCAATATTAACAACAGAAAAGTTTCCTTTCGTACGGAGGGTAATTAAAGAAAAACGTATTCATCGAAAGCTTGAAGTGACAAGCACACAATGCAAGACGCGAAACCCACCAAGCCATTTGTTTGAAGTCTTCCAAACAAAGGAGGTCAAGCCGTCTGCCATGGCTAAAATCATGTGGAGTAATTATTTCTCGTCTGGCAACTTCCTCTTCAAGATGACAAAATTTATTAAACTTATGTCGACATTTGTTTTTGTTTACAAACCTAATTTATCCGCAATCTACTCACAATTCTTCACAAAAATTAATTTACAAGTTCTGAATGGGTGGTTTGGGGTTTAACGATGGGAAAACTGCTGACGACATTTCTTGGGATATCGTATTTCCCAGAATAAAGTCGTGTGAAAGAAAACTTGGAGGTCAAGTATTTTCAACACTGGTCGGACTCCTCTCTAATCTTGAACTGGATACTGACAAATGTGCTTAACCTAGTTTACGTCGATCGGAGAAAGTTAATCCCGAGACATAAATCAACCTTCGGATTCAGTTTTTAATCCTCGGCATAATTAAAGGAAGTGACGTCCATTTAGTAAGCTTGGTAATCCACAACCAGTTTCTTTTTTTTTTTTTCTCTTGCTTCTTCTAATACTTCCAATCTGTATACTTGCAGACACAAGTACGTGGAATTATGAAACTTAACATTCTATGAAATCGTTTTAATTCTAGATGGCTTCCAATAGCATCCCTTAAACGTGGCGGAAAGCGAAAATTGCCGCCCCGGTGGCGCAGTGGTCTAAGGCGCTGGCCTCTGATCATTCGTCCGTAAGGGGTCCGGGTTCGAATCCCGGTCAGGCATGGATGTTGTGTTTGTCTTACGGCACTGGCTCTCTCCCTTCCCTGGAACCAGTGACCCTAAATTAGGGACGGGCGACTGCTTATAGCCCATTGAGTTGCTCACGGTGGTCGTTAAACCTCCAATCAAAAAAAAAAAAAAAAAAAAAAAGCGAAAATTCTAGAAACTATTTCAAAATTTATGTTTGATACCTAAAAGTAAAAAAAAAAGGATAAGAAAAACATAGTGCAGGTTTCATGAAAACTGGAAGATGAAGCAAATCTCAAGTGGTGATGATTGAGAAACTTTCACTTCCAGAAATTTAAACCTGGTATCGAAACATATTTTGTAAAAGCTTAAAACTTTCACTTCCAGAAATTTAACCTGGTATCGAAACATATTTTGTAAAAGCTTAAAATATTGCCTCTTTTAGCAGTCTTTTGCTTAATATTTCGCAAAGCATGCATTTCTTATTGATCCTTTACAAAAACAAAAGTTAGGTCTCATGATAACTGGCCGAATGTAGCAAACGCAAAGTGGTAATGAGTAAGAAACCTTCACTTCCGGAACCATAAGGACGCACTAGAGTCTCTCATAATTATATCTGATATATTTACAAGGACTCGAGTGTAAACCCAAATTCACCACCTAAACATTTTGCCTTTGTCATGGAGGCTTAGTGGGCAGCTATAGCTCAGGCTTCTAAACTCTCGAACTAACCGAATGCCGGGCAAGACGCAGAGTGTTTGTTCTCCGCCTCTTCAGCACAGCAAAGGAACTAACTACAGTCTAACTTATACTCTAATATAACATTCCTTTTATGTTTCTGTATCTATGTAAATTTAGTTTATTCTCCTTAAGCATTTTCCACACTTACCGTTTACATTTTCTCTCTCGCCCGAATTTTTTTGGCAACGTTATTGAGGTCGCAAGTTCAGTGAAAACGCGCAGATAAGAACGGGATCTACGATGTATCTTAAAGCTGACTTTCGTTATGCTGGATTACGAACTGATTTGAAGTGGCTAGTTTGATGTTGCTGTTTAGTTGTTTTGCTTTGATTATCACCTTTGTTTGATCGTCAAGGATCTAAGTTATTTTCAAGTTAATGTGATTAGCTTCTGGAGTGTATTCGTAGTGATTCCGTTGCATGTCTGAGATAGAATAAAAATATGAAACTGTGAGTAAATTGTTTTTCACCTAATCCCTAGGCGTGTTTTGAACGTGGCATTCTCCGTGCTTAATTGCAGACATTAAAGGTTAAGTTACTCTGAGTTTCAACTAAGACGAACCAACTACGATAGTTGCCCAAGCTTCACGTAACGTGATATTCTATTAGATTAACTGACATTTTTAACTTTTATTTAAGTCTTTAAAAAAAAAAAAACACTAGAACGCCCCTTCCCCCAACTTCTGGATACGCAGGCTCCCTGAGGTCCTACTGTAGAAAAAAATAATTCATAAAATGGTAATCCCTTTACGTGAGGGATAAAGATAAATTCAAACGCCTATCGCATATATAATGCTTGATTTTTTAATCTTTTGTGAAGCACATCCTTTACTGAAGTTGGTTGGCTTCATTCCGACTCTCCAATAACTCTCATGGCGTTGTGTTCGGTTTGTATTTTGAAACCTAAAGATCGTAAAAGAGAAAACACAAAAGGAACTGACCGTTTTTGCTTACATCACCAGCTTATGAGATTTATGATGCCCATCGAGTGTACCGGACTAAACGCGTAGCTCCCCTTTATGTGAACAGGTGACGGTGAAGTTGATGGAAAGTCCCATCATTTAAAGTCTTAAAGTTGTTATACAGGAACAGGAAGTCTTTTAATTTTAATACACTGCTGGCCACCCAAAATGCAACACCAAGAAGGACACGAGATAGCAAAGCCAGATTTACTGGACACATAACAACTATAACGAAGTAAATTTCTCCGTCATTTTTATCCGCGCCAGGATTCGAACCCGGGTCCACTCATTCCGGAATAAGTTGCTCTACCAATTAAGCTACGCGGACGTTTTATTCTGATTCCTATCTGCCTTTATGTCGTGTGCGTCCTTCTGGCAGGTACGTCACATCTCCTGGTACGTTACATCATCTCCCCTTATTTATTTTTTTTTTTCGAAGTGCTGGAGAAAGGATTCTCTTATTTTTCCTATCTCGCGGTGTGGAAATAACATCACACCAATGCGAGATTTTGAACGGTCGGGTCATCCGGATAGTTCGGGCGCCATTATAACGAAGTAAATTTCTCCGTCATTTTTATCCGCGCCAGGATTCGAACCCGGGTCCACTCATTCCGGAATAAGTTGCTCTACCAATTAAGCTACGCGGACGTTTTATTCTGATTCCTATCTGCCTTTATGTCGTGTGCGTCCTTCTGGCAGGTACGTCACATCTCCTGGTACGTTACACAACAGATACAAAAATGAAACGATTGAGCTTACATGCCCGTGCGACTTGCTGAACACGCAGACATCAATAGTTCGTGTGGCCCCCATGGCTGGCAATAACGGCCGCTACCGCCGCGGCATCGAACGAAAGAGGCTTTGGATGTGGGCTTGGGGTATGTCGGTCCAGGCTGCTTCCACACGTTGCCACAGTTCATCAGGCGTAGCAGCGGGTGGTGCTTGCCGGGGCACTCGGTTGCCGATCAGCGACCAGACGTGTTCGATGGGCGACATATCGGGAGAACAGGTGGGCCACGGCGGCAGTTACACCTGGCTGGCCGTGAAGAATTGTTGCATGATGCGTTCCACGTGCGGGCGCGCATTGTCCTGTTGAAACGTGGCCGCTGGCAGGTCCTGCACGTAAGGGAGGACTACGGGTTCCAAAACGTCGGAGATGTAGTGGTGGCTGTTGAGTGTACCGGTGATGAGTACCAGAGGGGTGCGGGTGACATATCCAATTGCGCCCCAAACCATAACGCCAGGCGACGGACCGGTATGGCGATGCATAATGCAGGCGTCATACAGTCTCTCGCCGCGGTGCCGCCACACGCGGATCCGACCAGCGTGGTGTTGCAATGTCGTGCCATTCCGTAGTCCAGGTGCGGCGTTCAATGGCCCACTACCGCCGCACTCTCCGGTAGTGTAACGTCAATGGTAATCGGAGCAATGGGCGCAACCCTAATTCCTACGCGAACTTTCGTGATGTGGCGGTGCGAGCCGTCAATGCCCGCCGCACAACATGCCGGTTTTCTCGTTCGGTGGTGTGCCGCGGCTGCGGGAATTGCTCACGTTGGTCGGTCCGTCCGTCCCTCCTGCACCCACCGAATCCATACGCGCCTCACTGTGGCTGGATGTCGTCCCACACGGGCGCCGATGTCTCGGTACGATAAACCTCTGTCGCGATAAGCCACTATTCGTCCTCTGTCGAACTCCGAAACGTGCTGGAATGACTGCCATATTCTGCGACGAGTCATCAGGTAGCTTCCCACTCACAGGTCCGGCAGCACAACTCACCTCCATTACTTACACCCCGCCTTCTGTGCACCCTTCTTATAGTGCTTCTCGGTGACGTGCCGGGCGCACATGATTTGCATATGCCCTGGAATGCTAATCGTTTACATGTACTCTTGCGGGCGACGCATGCTGCGAATTTCAGGCCAATCGGATGCTTCCTTCTTGGTGTTGCATTTTGGGTGGTCAGCAGTGTATATAAATTTGTTCTAAAATTTTCAATCGCCGAATTATACTGGCAAATTCAAGTTCATGAAACACCATTTGACAGTTGTTTCCAGGTAATAATGACTACAAGATTTGCAGACACACTGACGCATTTATTTGATTCCTATTTTAAGAAATATGTGCCATCCTCAGCAATTATGAATCAAAATAGAAGCTTTGAATCATGGCCTGAATCCAAGAACACAAAGCTACGAGAACATTCGGAAAGGAGCCAACCAACTTCGATATGGTATTTGCTACAAATATAACTAAAATTATGAAAAAAAAATGACTATTTTTCGAAAAGTACCTAATTTTCAAAATATCAACGCTAACCTACAGTGTTTTTATTACTTTCGTTGGCACGAAAATTTCCTCAAACCCATCAATCGGGTTGAACAAGATCTGTGCGCAGTTGTCTAAGCGCTGGCATCTGACCATTCGTCCGTGATGAGTCCGGGTTCGAATCCTGTGACGCATGGACGTAGTGTTTGTCTTACTACACTGGCTCTCTCCCTTCCCTGGAACCAGTGGCCTTAATTTGGAAACGGACGACTGCTATTAGCCCATTGAGTTGCTCACGGTGGTCGTTAAACGCGCCCAAACAAACAAAAGAAAAACAGGATCGGTCTTTATATCAATGCAAAAGATAAAGATCAAGTTATAAATCATGCGGTAGTATGAAAACTTTCAAAGCACGAGGTGTATTCAAGTTGACAGATTGTTTTCTTTCTTTTTCTTTAATTCAGCCATTTTCTCGAGCGTCTTGGGCTAAAGGAAATCGTGTTGAACAAGATGTGTCAGAAACATTTCAGAATTAATTTTATGTTTAAACGATACTACTGGTGGCATCCAAAAGCCGCTGTTGGAATTATTCACTATTAAATCTAAACTGGCTGTTTCAGCAATGTGCACAAAGCGGTTCTGATGGAAAGTCGTGTTTGAGTTGGTGCAGTAAAATCACATCGCTATGGATTCGAGTACTGAGCAAGTAGTGACAATCAAATTTTATATAAAAATGAACCGGCTCAGTGCCAAGTTTTAGCAGTGTGCAATAAGCGGTTCTACCACAGAGTCGTGTTCAAGTTGGTGCAGTAAAGTCACATCGCCATAGATTCAAGTACTGAGCAAAGAGTGACAATCGACTTTTGTTTAAATACAAGGTAGAAGGAAACTTAATACGACACCACGCTTTTTAGCGGAAGAATCTTGCATTATGGGAAAATTGGAAAATAGGCGAAAAATATTCTTCATGGGAAAAGCTATGCTAAAAAAACTTTTCAAATATGTCTCTCCAAAGAAGAGATAGCAGGAAAAATGTTTTCACCTTTACTCCCCATAGCGAAAAATCTATGCATTATTTCAAGAGGATAATCCGTCACATCTCTATTGTAGCGAATGCCATATAGTAAAAAAAGAATTCTCAATAAGGTTTTAGAAGCGGAGATACAGCTGCAAACAAAAGTACACAAACACAACCTAGTGATAAAAATGTGAACTATAAAACTTCTCAAATACTAATCAAAGGTGTTTCAAAAGATAAATGCTGCCTCCGTGGCGCAGTGGTCTAAGCGATGGCCTCTGATCATTCGTCCGTAAGGGGTCCGGGTTCGATTCCCGGTGAGGCATGGATGTTGTGTTTGTCTTGTGGCACTGGCTCTCTCCCTTCCCTGGTGCCAGTGACCCTAAATTAGGGACGGGCGACTGCTTATAGCCCATTGAGTTGCTCACGGTGGTCGTTAAATCTCCAATCAAAAAAAAAAAAAAAAAAGGTTAAATCTCAGTGGCATTGAAAGAATATTTTAAATCGCACATGTCGAAGCAGATATATATTGAGAGTAACAGATTGAACACTGGCGCCCCATAGCGGCGAAATTGTGTGTTATTCGTGAGAGGAAAATGCATAAAGAGTTTTCATAACTAGTATTATCTCACCGAAAAAGAATTTCTTCAATCGGGTTTTTAGTCTCGCAAACATTGCTGTGAACGGAAACGTCAGCTTATTCCCTCTTGTTCGTTAAGAAAAATTTGAAATTATATGAGAAACATTTCGTACCGGAAACGTTCTCCCACAAAGAAATAATTTTTCAAATCAGACACTCAGAAGCAGAGATACCGACAGAAATAGGATGTAAATCTACTCTCCCTAGCGGAAAAACCATACATTATGAATGGAATACGGGATTACACCATACAATGCACATTTTAAAGATGACAGTCCGTTTTTTGGTGTGAATGTGGCAAAGATGGTAAGTTAGATTATAACGAAGTAAATTTCTCCGTCATTTTTATCCGCGCCGGGGTTCGAACCCGGGTCCCCTCATTCCGGAATAAGTTGCTCTACCAATTGAGCTACGCGGACGTTTTATTCTGATTCCTATCTGCTTTTATGTGGTGTGTGTCCTTCTGGCAGGTACGTCACATCTCCTGGTACGTTACAAGATAAAATCGGAAAACTTGAAGATTTCGTCGTCCTGGAGCGGGAATCGAACCCGCGTCTCATGCATACTCGGGCGCTATCCGGGAGACGCGGATTCGATTCTCGCTCGAGGACGACGAAATTTTCGAGTTTTCGGATATTATCTAACTTACCATTCTTGTCATATTTACACCAAAAAAACGAATTCACATCTTCAAAATTTGTAAACTATACATTATTTTATAAAGAAAGTATTCTGAAAAATTGTTCCGAGAAGAGCGGCATGGTTTCACTAAATAATTTTCTCCATTGAGTTTTCAGAGGCTTAGATTTTCCAGCAAATACGTCGGAAGCAGAAATAAACACACTCCTTGTGATTAAACCATTCTTTATCAAAAATTGTAAATTATATGAAGAACATTTCTCGTTTAGAGCTGTATCGGATGCAGGAAGTATTTTAATCGGTGTTTTACAAGCAGAGGTATCGGGGGAAACGGAATTTACTCTTACACCCCCTAGCGTATATTCTATGCATTACTTGAAAATTCTGAAACTATATGGGAAACATTTCGCACCAGAAACGCTCTACAACAAAGAAATAATTTTTAAAACGGGACGCTTAGAAGCAAAGATATCGTTTAAAAAATCAGATTACACATCTCGCCCCTAGCGGGAAATGTATGCATTATTTCAAACAGGAGGTATTCTCAAAAGGTTTTCTGAGGTGAGTTGTACCGGTCCACGAAAGAATTTTTTTAAATAGAGTTTTCAGGAGCTCAGACTTTTCTTCAAATACAATAAAAGCAGAAATAAACATTTACGCCCCCTGGTGGCCAAACCATTCCTTGCCAAAATTCAGAAATTATATTCGAAACATGTTCCACGAGGAGATGCAGGAGGAATTTTTCAACTCTGACTTTTAGAAGCAGAGATATCGGAGAAAACGCTATTTACCTTTACGCCGCCTAGCTGAAAATCTATGCATTACTTGGAAAAGAAACTGTGCCTAAAATAGTTTTCGTTATAAATGGCATAGAAAGGGAAAAAAATTCAACCTGATATTTAGAAGCAAATATATGCAATAAAATATATTTTGAATTCGATACCATTTGCGCCTTCTAGTGGCGAAGTTGTGCATTGAAAAGAAAAGCCCGTAATGCAGGGATAATCATTCTCACATTTCAAGCCTCCCGATTTGAAAAATTAAAAAAAATAATATTTCAAATCGGACTAATAGTTACAGAGATGTGGTGTCCACAGACGGGCGGACAAACCAATGACATCAGCACGATTTTGTTTTACGAAAGGCGTGCTAAAAAATGGATGACATAAAATTCACGTCACAACGTGCTAAGCGGTTTTTAAAATAAATGTTGCATCTTAAAGCGTAAATGTAAGACTGCCGCCCCGGTGGCGCAGTGGTCTAAGCGATGGCCTCTGATCATTCGTCCGAAAGGGGTCCGGGTTCGAATCCCGGTCAGGCATCGATGTTGTGTTTGTCTTACGGCACTGGCTCTCTCCCTTCCCTGGAACCAGTGACCCTAAATTAGGGACGGGCGACTGCTTATAGCCCATTGAGTTGCTCACGGTGGTCGTTAAACCTCCAATCAAAAAAAAAAAAAAAAAAAAAAAAAAAATGTAAGACTTGCGCAGAATAAACAAAGGCCTTCCAAGTAGAAGTCAGCCATACCAGATAATAGCTGAATTAAACACATTAACCGTCGTTTATTTTTGCCCAAACGTAGATATTATGCGGCTAATTTCCGAATTTATCTAGTGCGATTTCTCGTCAACGGAAGAAAAAACTTTAACACAGTCTGTTTGTTTTTTCACGAAAATGTATATAACTACGTGACAGTAGTGTAAACTGATTTCATTACTATTCATCTCATTCGCGGACAGTA
Organism: Macrothele yani; assembly: GCA_039090855.1. Lineage (NCBI taxonomy): Eukaryota > Metazoa > Arthropoda > Arachnida > Araneae > Macrothelidae > Macrothele > Macrothele yani. The sequence goes on from CM077002.1 coordinate 139,118,021, forward strand.
AAGATACTTCACAACTAGGAGTCTATCTTCAAGCGATCAGGTGACACACAAAAAAATTTTTGTTTCAAGCATTATGGTTACGCAATATTTCAGTTACTATAATCCCCTGTGCTTCAAAATAACACGGTTTCGCGTTAGTTTATTACCCTGTAAAAAAAAATTCTGAAATTCACGACCCATTTTCTTCGGCTCCTTTCGTATAAATTAACGAAACATTCCTGATACAAACTTTTCCATGAAATATTAGGAAAAACAAACAAACCTGAATTTCACGCATCTTTCGTACGCCAGGAAAATTCTGAATTTTTTCTCAAAACCTTTTCCGCAATTCCTTTCGTAGATTGGCGACAAACGGGCGTTTTTAGGAGGCCTTAATGGAAAATTCCGAATTTCAAAAACGTTTCCACAATTCTTTTGTACATTGATGGAAAAAAATTCTTGCCACAGTATTCATATGACCGAAATGTTCCAGCAATAGGAGCGATTCGTGGGAACATACTTTAATTTTGATTAACTATTAAATTTCATTCCTCTGTCGGAGGATCTGATTTGTAGTTCTGTAGCGAAATCGGTTTTCAAGATGCAAAGAGGAGTTAGACACGGAGGTCCACTATATCCAAAATTGTTTAATTCTGTATTAGAAGATATTTTTAAAAATTTAAACTGGAAAGAAAGGGGATTAAACATAAATGGAAGGTACCTAAATCACTTAAGACTTTTGATGATAGTCATCATTGCAACTAGCAAGAGAGAAATGCAGATAATGTTAAAGGACTTATGGGTGGGAAGTCTTAAAAAGGTCTGACAATGAACACAGCAAAAATTAAATACACGAACAATACAGAAAAATGATACAGAAAAAAAATATTTTGATAGAAGAAATTGAAAAGTGGACGAATATATCTACACTGGCGGAAAGTGAAAGAAAGAACACCAAGAAGGAGATGTCTGATACCAACGAAATTTATACAGCATAATAACGGAATACAGAGGATAACGTGATCGAAACATTATGGCAAAATACAGCTGTATTTGCTGGTAAACTGAAAAATAACATTTCCATGTAACATGGTTAGTACGAGGTTGAACCGCCATTAACTGCGTCACACTGTGCAATTCTGGCATGGAGTCTTGTCGTACAGATGTTGGATGTAAGTTTGGGCTATTGAGTTCCAAGCATCCTCAACCTGGACGCGTAAATCGGGGATGGTCGTGGCTGGCCGTGGAGACCGGATAAATCGTTGTCCCATAAAATCCCACACGTGCTCAATGGGGGACAAATCCGGTGAACGTGCAGGCCATGGAAGTTGTCTCACACCCTGAAGTGCATGTTGCGTTGCACGTGCCGTGTGTGGGCGTGCGTTATCTTGCTGGAAAACACTACGATGGACCGGCCTTACAAATGGCACAACAACGGGCTGAATGATGTTGTAATGTAGGAGGTGCTGTTTAACGTACCCGGTACAAACACTAGTTGTGTACGGGAGTGATAGCTGATCGCTCCTCACACCACGAGACCAGGTGTAGGCCCTGTGTGTCACTGGCGGATGCAAGAAGGGTGGAGACGCTCCCCTGTGCGTCTATGAAAACGCATACCGGCAATCGGAGGCTCCAAAGCAGAATCTGCTTTCATCGCTGAACACGACAGATCGCCATTGCGTTCTCCAGTGAAGACGTTGGCAACACCACTGCAGCTGTTCCTGACGGTGGGCTGGAGTCAGAGGTACACATGCGAGAGGCACACGTGCACGTAGTCCTGCATCCAGTAGACGGTTGCGGATTGTTCGCACAGTCACCTCAGGTGTAACGGCAGCTCGGATTTGCGTCGCAGTGGATGTTCTGCTTGACAACGCCGCTCTTCTTATGCGTCGATCGGTCCGCTCATCAGTCCGTCTGTGACTCCCGGTTCCACGTCTTCTTGTGTGGGAATGTTCCTCTGACCATCTACGCCACCATCGTACCACCACCGATACTTCCCGTCCAATTCACTCCGCAATACGACGATACGACCACCCGGCGTCGCGGAGTCCGACTAGACGACCTCGCTAAGAGTCCGATAACTGCTGAAATCGTACACGTCTTCCATGTCCAGGCATTGCAGCTTCTTCAGGGTCTTCGCACGTGTCCGTACGCCGACGACTAATTACATTCACTTCGCCGTATTCCTTAAATACCACCGACGATAATTCGCATATTATGCCGTGCTGTGGCGTAAGCGCTCACAGGTTGGTCCCGAAATTAACATCACACCTACGTAAACTCGACCCCATTAACATATGTAAATTTAATGATCGTCCGCTAATTCCTTCTTGGTGTTCTTTTTTCACTTTCTGGCAGTGTATTTAGCTCAAGTAATCAGTTTTAAAGAAAGACAAGAAAGATAAATCAATAGAAGAATTATCCAAGATAATAGAGACTTTTGGAAACTTAAAGACTGTTTAACCGGTGATCTTCCATTGTGTTTGAAAATAAAAATCTTCAATGCATGCATTAACCCCGTGTTTACTTATGGAAGTGAAGCATGGGGTATCACAGAGCGACAATGTAAAAAAATAAGAACATCGGTAAGAAAGTTAAACAGAAGGATGTTGGGAATAACGAGAAGCGATAGAGTTACAAATGAAATTATAAGAGAAAGAACAGGAATAACAGATATTGTAAAAAATGATGAGAGAATCAAAGTGGAGATGAGCTGGACATGTTGGGAGACTGAAAGATGAAAGAGATTAATAACAGAATAGCAACCTAGTGCTGGAAGGAGACGAAGAGGGAATGAGATGGAGAGATGACCTCAGAAATTTAAAGGTGGTAAATGGTGGTCTGAGGCTAAGGATCGAGAAAGTTGGAAAAGACTAGGGGAGGCCTATACCCTGCAGTGGGTGTCAACAGGCTAAGAAGAAGAAGCAGAAGCGAGATAGGATAAAGTGAATAACATACCGCACGCAAGTTTTGTTATTGTGCCACAAGATATTTCTTCTCCTCTCCCCATTTTGTGCGCCAGCTAATGTATATTGTGCAAATGTAAGAAACATGGAAGCCTGGTGCTTAAAATATTGTACAGGTGATTGTATGATGCCTATATATCAGTCTGTGGATCCCTTAAGACAACAGTTATTATAGTTACCAAGGGCAAATTTTATACACTGCTGGCCACCCAAAATGCAACACCAAGAAAGGCACGACATAGCAAAGCCAGATTTACTGGACACATAACAACAGATACAAAAATGAAACGATTGAGCTTACAGGCCCGTGAGACTTGCGGAACACGCAGTCATCAATAGTTCGTGTGGCCCCCATGGCTGGCAATAACGGCCGCTACACGCCGCGGCATCGAACGAAAGAGGCTTTGGATGTGGGCTTGGGGTATGTCGGTCTAAGCTGCTTCCACACATTGACACAGTTCATCACGGCTGGTGCTTACCGGGCCACTCGGTTGCCGATCAGCGACCAGACGTGTTCGATGGGCGACATATCGGGAGAACAGGCGGGCCACGGCAGCAGTGACACCTGGTGGGCCGCGAAGAATTGTTGCACGATGCGTGCCACGTGCGTGCGCGCTTTGTCCTGTTGAAACATGGCCGCTGGCAGGTCCTTCAGGTAAGGGAGGACTACAGGCTCCAAAACGTCGGAGATGTAGCGGTTGCTGTTGAGTGTACCGGCGATGCGTACCAGAGGGGTGCGGGTGTTATATCCAATTGCGCCCCAAACCATAACACCAGGCGACGGACCGGTATGGCGATGCATAATGCAGGTGTCATATAGTCTCTCGCCGCGGTGCCGCCACACGCGGATCCGACATCATGGTGTTCCAGGCAGAAGCGGGATTCGTCGGAGAAGACAATGTTGTGCCATTCCGTAGTCCAGGTTCGGCGTTCAACGGTCCACTGCCGCCGCACTCGCTGGTGGTGTAACGTCAATGGTAATTGGAGCAATGGGCGCCGTGTGACAAGTCCCCGCTTCTGCAGACGACGTCGAACGGTATGTGCTGACACAGGTTGTTGCGCAGCACACCCTAATTCCTACGCTAACGTTCGTGATGTGTCGGGGCGAGCCGTCAATACCCACTGCACAGCATGCTGGTCCTCTCGTTCGGTGGTGTGACGCGGCTGCGGCAATCGCTCATGTCGATCCGTCCGACCCTCCTGCACCCACCGAATCCATACTCGCCTCACTGTGGCTGGATGTCGTCCTACACGGGCTCCGATGTTTCGGTACGATAAACCGCTGTCGCGATAAGCCACTATTTGTCCTCTGTCGAACTCCGAAACGTGCTGGAATGACTGCCGTATTCTGCGACGAGGCATCAGGAAGCTTCCCACTCACAGGTCCGGAAGCACAACACATTTCCACTACTTACACGCCGCCTTCTGTGCACCCTTCTTATAGTGCTTCTTGGTGGCGTGCCGGGCGCACATGATTTGCATATGCCCTGCAATGCTAATCGTTTGCATGTCCTCTCTAGGGCGAGGTATGCTGCGAATTTCAGGCCAATCGGATGCTTCCTTCTTGGTGTTGCATTTTGGGTGGGCAGCAGTGTATTTAGGAGTTTTGTGAAATAATACTATAAACCAGTACATCCGCCTTTTCTTAATGGTAATTGTGAAAGTCATTGTCAGTTTAATAAGATATCGAGTTCCAAAGCATTCAGTTTCGAAAAATCACGATGGAAAAAAGTACTTGATTTGTAATAAGTCCTCCTTAGAAAAAAAAAATATTACAAACCTTTTCATTAAAATATTAAGCCCCATCACAAAATAAAATCGTTAATTCACCCACATTAATAACGAAAAACATTTCATCATCGCGCAATTAGCATCCAACCTTACACGTGACTGCAAGATACATGTCTTTCTGACTCAATGGTAGCACGCGCAGTTCACGTAGGAAAGGTACTTGTTCAAAACCAACTAGCGGCAAAGGGTCACAAATGGGGCTGAATGAGTGTACACTGGGTTGCAAATTTGCAATCCACGAAGCTGCTGTACGGAAGGTATCAATCAAAAAGGAGAAATATATAAAATTCAATTAAAATTGCGACCCCCCCCGCTCAGCGCTCTCATCATTCTGTAGCCGGTTCGGGCTCACTGAAGTTCTTCAGTCAAATCCCCCCCCCCCCCCCCTGTTTTTTTTACTGGGGTTAACGACCACCACAAGCAACTCAATGGGCTATAAGCTGTAGCGTAGTGCCAACTGAAAAATTACGGGAACGCGCGGTGCCTTTACGTTTTCAATACCCTTCCCTTCTTACCCTTCCAATTCCGCTTCTCCCCTTTTTAGCACGTCTTTTGTAAAAAAGATCGTGCTTATGTTATCGGTTTGTCCGTCCATCAGTCTGTAGACACGATATCTGTGCAACTAATAGTCCGATTTGAACAATTCTTTTTGCGTTAGGAAGCTTGAAATGTGTGAATGATCATCTTTTATTTCGTTTTTTTTTTTTTAGGATGCAAAATTTCGCCGCTAGAGCTAGAGAGCGTAAATGCAGATGATATCGAATTCAAAACACATTTAAATCCATATATTGCTTCTAAAAACATCTAATTAAAAAAATTCTTTTACTTTAAGATTCCATTCAAGTCGAAAATTATTTTAGGCATAGTCACTTTTCCAAGTTACGCATACATTCTCTGCTAGGGGGCGTAAAAGTAAATTGCTTTTTCCCAGATATCTCAGCTTCTAAAACTCCGATTTATAAAATATTTCCTTCAGCTCGAGATGGGAAATATTTTGCATATAATTTCTAATTTCTGGTATAAAATGGTTTGGCCACCAGGGGGCGTAAATGTTGATTTCTGCTTCTAAAGTGTTTGCAGCAAAATCGGAGCTTCTAAAATCTCGATTGAAAAAATTCCGTCCTGGACCAATATTACTCACGTCGATACATTTTTTTTGAAATATTTTTTTTAATAATGCATGGTTTCTCTGCCAGGGGGCGTAGATGTATATCTCGCTTTTGTCAATATATCTGCTTCTAATGATCCGATTTGAAAAAATTCTTCTTTGTTGGGCAGAGTTGCCGGTGCGACATGTTTCTAACACAATTTCAAAATTTTCAAATAATTAATTGGCTTTCCGCTAGGAGGAGTAATGGTAAATTGTGCTTACAGAACCGGATACAGCTCCTGGTGGGAAATCTTTTTATTGTAATTTCTAATTTATATAAAATATGGTTTGGTCACCAGGTGGCGTAAGCGTTAAATTTCTGTTCCGTAGGTATTTGCAGCAAAATCTCAGCTTCTAAAAGCTCGATTGAAGAAATTCTTTCGTGGACCGATACCGCTCCTGTCGAAAAACATTTGATAATATTTTCACCATAAAATAATGCATGGTTTCTACACCAGAGGACGTAGATATCTATCTTATTTCTGTCAGTATCTCTGCCTCTAAAAGTAGGATTTGAAAAATGCCTTCTTTGTTAGATAGCGTATCCGGTGTAAAATGTTTCTTATATAAGTTTAAAAAATTCAAATAATACATAGACTTTCCGCTAGGGGGCGTAAAGGTAAATTGCATTTTCCTCAATATATCTGCTTCTAAAACTCCGATTTGAAAAATTCTTTCTGCACAGGAAACAGCTCCTGGTAGGAAATTCTCAGCATATAATTTCTAATATTTGATAAAGAATGGTTTGGCCACCAGGGGTCGTGAGACTTAATTTATGCTTCTGATGTATTTACAGTAAAATCTGAGCTCCTGAAAACTCGACTGAAAAAATTCTTCCATGGACTGATACCGCTCACATTGAAAAAACTTTTGAAAATACCTTCTTTTTAAAATAATGCATGTTTTTTTCGCGGAAGCGGGGGTAGATTTGTCGATATCTTCTAAGAGCCCGATTTAAAAATTCTTTCTTTGTCGGAAAGCGTTTCCGCTGCGAAATGTTTCTTATGTAAATTCAAATTTTTCTTAACGCACAAGTCTGCCACCAGAGGGCGTAAGTTGACGTTTCCGTGTACAGCAATATCTGCGGGATTAAAAACCCGATTAAAAAAAAAAAAATTCTTCGGTCAGATACAACTGTTTTCCATACCGGTTCCATTGATTTTGAATTAAATTTGGTAAATTTAATTCGCATCAGAACGGATTCAAGAGACGTGCTCATTGCACCCCAAAATTCGGTGTCATCTTTCTTGTTGTTTTCTTATATTTATAGTATTAAAAAGTATAGTGATCGGTCGAATCAGACTTCCGGATTTACATGTTTTGGCACGACAACACCGAAATGTTGGGGGCCCAAATTGAGGCCGTTTTGGGGTGCAAGAAACTAAAATTAGCCCCATAACATCGCGTAAGATGTCGTTGGAAGCGGAAATGAATTTAGAGTGGAATGGTGAAAGCCATTTATTACTGGGAGTCTTAGTTCTCGAGATATTTGGATAGGGAAAGTTTGGGTACAGCACGAACAAATCTGTAGTCTGCCTGAAAAAGAGCGGTAGAACAGCTGGGATATTTATTTCCTCGACCGATTTTTTCTACCTGTGTGAAACGGGCCTAAAGCTACAGAGGAAAAATAATCTCCTCCGCTTCCAGCGTAATTATGGGGCCACTAGTTACTGGACTAAATTCAGTGAGACTCATAACTGGACTCCTTAATAATGACTAGATAAATTAAATTCCCAATTAAAATAATTTCCCCACTGCAATATCCCCACCTCAACATTTTTAACAAACGTAGAAAAAGGAGTTTCAAGGGACTGCCAAATGAGAATGGATTTAGAGACTAATTCTACCTTCAAACAAACATGGAACGTTAATTCCACTAACTGTGCAATTTTTGTGTTCATTTTTTTATTGGAAAATAACTAGAGGGCATTCGCATTTCAAAAAGCAAACAAATTATGCTGTACAGGGTTTACAGAAACACGTGCATGCTAGAAAAAGAAAAAGTACCGGAATGCCGTTCCGGTCCCACTATACCACTGGATATAAGCAGTCGCCCGTCCCTAATTTAGAGCAAGTGATTCCAGGGAAGGGTGAGAGCCAGTGCCGTAAGATAAACACAACATCCATGCCTCACCGGGATTTGAACTGAACCCATCTAACCCAGCGTTTAGACCACTGCGCCACCGGGGCGGCTCATTTTCCCTTGTACTGTCATGCATATTTCCCCAGAGCAATAATTCCAATTTTCAGCTGCAGCTTAATATTAAGAATCTTGCATTCGCGATATAGGCAACAAAGCAATGCAGAATACATTTTGAGAGCCACAAATTTTTGGAGTGTGAATCACACACAAAAATTTAAGCCGTGCAAACACAAATATGTAAAATTATAGGAGATTAAGTCAACTTTGTCATAGAAGTTACAGTAAGTGCTGCGAACAAAGGGTTTAAATATTAGATATGATACTAAAAATGTGAGAAAGTGATTGCTTCGACGTCAAGGAAGTCACTAGATTAAGAACATTGTGGGTGGGTTGAGTAGGCCTACATTTTTGTTCCCTACCTCGTACTGACCAATCTCCCCTCAACGAAAAAAAAATTTTTAATTGGGAGTTGTCACTTTTAATTTAACTGCGTCTTAAATTTAAAATAATTAAATCAATTTAATTTCACTTGCAACAATTATAATCCCGAGATATTCAGTTTTAGCACTAATATTATTTAAATATTAATCTCTCCCTCATCAGTGGATTTTTGAGAATATTTAGATGGCCCCCAGTTGCTTTTCCGTGGTGAGGAGAATTGAAAAGTGCTACAGTGGGCTCGCCATTATTCTGTTTAGGAGGATTTTCATTTGTAGCCTTTGTTAGGACGAGCAACAGATTCTGTGTACAGACAGTATTGAAGCCAAAGTTTTAGTATTGTGTCCCCCGCATTTAAACTAGGGATTGAGTGAATAGTAGATCCTGTGTGTTTTCCGCGAGCTGGCTTGGTGATCTATACTCGGGGTAAAGCTAACCTGATTACACTGGTAAGGTTGTGAAACCGATTCACCGACATGAAATCCTTTGTTTATCAGTATTTCTCCGCGCACTAATGGGGTGCTGTGTGTCGGGGACCCTTCCCCCTAAGGGTGACTGAAGGCGAGACAAAAGAAAACTTCCCGCGTTCAATCACGATGTCCCCCTCCATCCCCACATCTTCTCAACCTTGCCGACCACCAGACAAGCGATTTCTGAATGAGTATTTTATAAGAGAAACCATGAAGAAAGGAGTAAGCTCGTTACGGAGACCACCAAGCCGTTATCTCCTCTTCCGGCTAAAAATTCTATCCTCCCAGTCACAGTAAATATCCTCTTGTTAACGTATATCCTCTCTGAAGCAAAACAGAAGTGACAATGACGCCGCCAAAATGCTAATATTTGTATTTTTTAGAAACGCGACCGAAACTGGGATCTTCGTTTTTGTTTAATGTGCGTACGTCCGACACTTAAAACATCTATATATCCATGTGCTTTCTTAGGTCTGAGTTCAAGGTCGAACACGGCTTCTAAACTGAAACTATATAATGCAGTGGAAGCATACACTCCGTAACTTAAACCAGAGATGAGTTCGGGCTCAATTTTAGAAGCCCGGACCCGGATTCTTCGAAAATTTTGCTTATCAAGGCTTGCGTTTATGCATTATACACTGGCCAAAGATATGGCCCAAGCAAGGACTAGTTTAAAAATCATTAGTTTAAAAAGTTTAGTTCAGTTAATCCACTTCACAATATTAATATGTTTTTAGAAATACTACGCATAAAGCCAAATGTTCTAAAATGTGGATTTGAAAATAAATAAATAATCAACGTGCTCTTCGACCGTATCAGGGGAAATCGGTAATTTTGGTAAAAGCTGAAAAGAAAATCGTTTAGAAACAAAAAATTCCATTCGTTATTTCTTTCTGATTTCTAAATTTACTTTTATTTTGAATAAGTTGCATTGTAACACGTACAGCGCCGTACAGACAGTTGCAAGTGTTTGAAATTTTGACTCTAGAAAACTAATCTTTGCAATATAATTTACATATATGCTAATTGGTAAAGGTAGTTAAGAGTGATGTAGTAGAATATAAAAAAAAGCATGTAGGGAAATTTCCAAAATTAAAAAAAAAAAAGAACGTAAAAGAGTTCCAGACCAGATTATTCTGCATTTTGTAACATTAACAAAGCTTTGCGCTTAATAGTATAATAATCACAATATTATCATATGTGAGTGCAGTTTCCAGATCAAGTTCATCATGAAAAAAGAGCGAGAGAGAATTACATATAATGCCTCAGCGCTTCAACTTGATGTTCTTTTCTCTAAAACTCGGCCTGCTGCACTAAAAACCAACGTCACCCCAAAAATCGCGGGAGTGAGGAAATTAAAAAAAATAAATAACAATACTTTTAACTGCACAATTTTGAAAATTAATACACCATTTTAAAGATAAGATTCTTGATTTTTAATAAAATACAAAAAATGGGAATGTGATCCCCCCCCCAGTTTTTCGATACCAGACCTCCTTAAATTAACCCTTGCTTGGGCCATAGTTTTGGACAATGCATAATGCAAGTCTTGCTAAGCAAAATTTGTCTTGCAATGGCAGCTAGGAAATTGAAAATCCTTCCACCATGGTAACAAATCAACAATGAATTTCAACACGTGTGATTCAACCGGGCTTGGAATTACACTTGTTGAATTAATTACAGTAAAGAAATTCAAGACGTGTAATTCCGAGCCTGGGCCCGGGTTTTTCGGTAGTTAATGAATTCTGAGCCCGTCCGAGCCCGAGCTCATCTCTAACTTAAACTCCATAGTTAGGTTAGCCTTGCACCGAGTACAGTTCATAGGAGTGGCGACGCCACGGTGTGCCAGGCTTCGTAGACAGAATTAAGAGACCCACCGCCGAGCAACAAATCTAGCCCTGCAAAACCAAATTCAGAGTACGAGACCCAAAATTATTGGGCTTCCAATTGATGTCCATTTCTACCGCTGTTGCCAACTTTTGAAAATAACCCATGACTAAAAAAAAAAAAAAAAAAAAATTGCAAACCGCATTATACACCTGACGAGCCTCGGAGCGTGGTTTTAAGCAAGAGACGGTTTTCATGCGTCCTACGGTAAAATATAATGGTCAAATGTAAATTTGTCATTAACTTTCGTGTCTCCTTTATTTATTTATTGATCACTGATTTAAAATAAATAATAATATTGCAAACTTAGTTAAGGTTTAGAAATTTATCTTGTTAACTTAAACTAAAAAAATTATTTAGTGATAATCAAGCCTATTCATTACGCCTTGAAAAGTAATGGAGATTAACATTTTCTTTTCCCTTTTGCATTTCCCGCATCTGATACCGCTTAGCATCACTGTACAAAAAAGGGATAATACCCCTTTATATGTAATGGAACAAAATCTCCTTTGTACGGAAATGGAACAGAATCTCCTTTGTACGAAAATCTAACAAAATCTCCTTTGTATAGAAATAGCATGTACGGTAATGGAACATTTTTTTTTTTTTTTTTTTGGTTGGAGGTTTAACGACCAACGTGTGAAACTCAATGGGCTATAAGCAGTCGCCCGTCCCTAATTTAGGGCCACTGGTTCCAAAGAAGGGAGAGAGCCAGTGCCGTAACACAAACGAAACATCTATGCCTCACCGGGATTCAAACGCGGACGCCTTTCGGGAGAACAAAATATCCTTTGAACAGAAATAGCACGTTCGGTAATGGAACAAAAACTCCTTTGTACGGTAATGGAACAAAATTTCCTTTGTTCGGATATAGTATGTACGTTAATGGAACAAAATTTCTTTTGTTCGGATATAGTATGTACGTTAATGGAACAAAATCTCCTTCGAACGGTAATGGGACAAAATCTCCTTTGTACGGTAATGGGACAAAATATCCTTTGTATGGTAATGGGACAAAATATCATTTGTAGGTAAGTGAGAGATAGCCCTATATTACCGGGGGGGACTATTTATTATTATAGTTTTACATGGTCGTAAGACGTTGTGTCCCCTCACCCACCCGCGCACACGCACACAAACACAAAACCATGAGCCTGAGAGAATTTTTCCAATGGAACACCTAGAAACAGGGATATTATTGAACTAGAAATACAATTTTACGTTCCTCACCGGAAAATATTTACAAAGAAAAAATTCGGAAATCCACCAGATAATTTAGTTCTGACATCAGTTATCGATAGAAAAAAATCCAAATTAGATTTTTTGAAGCGGAGAAATATGTCCAAATGCAAATATATGTTTTCATTAGCTAGTGGAACTATACGTTATGGCTGCCTAGTGATAAAATTCTGTATCGTGCAAGGCACGAAATGCAAGAAAGTTTGGTTAACAGGTTCGCCTATAAATGCAAAAAAAAAAAAAAAAGAGTTTTCCCCCATCTTAGTTTTAGAAGTGCAAGTGTCGGGCCAAACGTGAATCTGTTTTTCTGCTCCAAACGATGTGCCATAAAATTTCAAAAGTAGATGTACCAATCATCCTATGGGTACGTCCATAAAGAAAAGATAATTTTCCCAATGTGGCTTGTAAGTGAAAAGATATTGTGCCTGTAAGCCGACGGACCAAGTGAAGTGATACCATAAGTTTCTCCTTTTTAAAAAAACAACAACTATGGGCTAAAAATTAAACAAATTTCTCAGACATTCACCTTCAGAACTTCCTTTACCAACAATGCTGCTATTATCTCCAAAACAAGTTGCAGCCCCAGTGGTCGAGTGTTTAGAGGCACAAGCTTCTGGCTAATTGTTAATTGTTGAACCCGGTTTTGTGTCCCGAACGAGGTATGGGTGCTGGTTTTGTACAATTCCCGCAACCATTGGTTCTAAATTATAGGTAGGTTGATTTCTTAGAGTCTTGGATACTCGTGGTCGTTAAATCTCGTCCCCACAATTAAAAAAAAAAGATTTAATGACTCTCAGACGTGGTGCAGAATGATTGTTCGTACAACCGTTTGGGGCGGTTACCGAAGTTTAAAAACAAAACAAAACCAGACGCTACACGCAAGTACATACACAGTAGAGCCTGCTTATATAACGTGAAGTTCGGGTCCGACAGAAATTCTCGCTAATTTAGATGCCCGCTAAATCAGTTTTGGGGTGAAAAATCCCACCATGTGTCATGTAAACATACGCATATACGTTTATATTACATATGCCATTACATATGGCAACAATTCTTCACCATTTTCTAGCTCCGTAATGACGGCTACTTTGCTGTTTACGGGAAAACTTCTCTCTTACACATTTTGTCACCTATAAATTTTGAGGATTTCCTACTTAACGGCAACGTTAGGTTGACCACTGTTTAACGACATACGTGAGGCCAAAGCAGTAGCGATCTTCCTATGCAACGCTTAGTTGAAAAGTGAAAGGGGCAATTGGCACAATTCCAGGTATTGTTACATACGGTTTCCCATTTAGCCGCATTCCCATTCCATTACACGTCTATCCCTCTCTGCAATCGTCCCCCAGAAATCCACTTAGTACAAGTGCATGAATCCCACCCATCCTCTTTTTTATTTAGGCGTAGGTCGCCTGTTCTCAATTCTGCTGATGCAATACTATAGCTCCTTCGAGCGGATAGCGGAGATTCTCCTGAACAATTAGCTTGTTGAGCATCTGACGTACTTCCTTCCCATTGCTTTGTATCAAACTTCATCCTGATTGCTTTCTATCAAACTTCCTACCCATTGCTTTCTATTAAATCAAACTTTCTTCACATTGTTTTTTATCAAACTTCCTCCCCATTGCTTTCTACCAACCTTCTTTCCCACTGCTTACTATTAAACTTCTTCACCATTGCTTTCTATCAGACTTCCTCCCCATTGCTTTCTATCAAACTCCCTCTCCATTGCTTTCTATCAAACTTCCTCCCTATTGCTTTCTATCAAACTTCCTCCCATTGCTTTCTATCAAACTTCCTTCCATTGCTTTCCAAACTTCCTTCCTATTGCTTTCTATTAAATCAAACTTCACATTGCTTTCTATCAGACTTCCTTCCTATTGCTTTCTATTAAATCAAACTTCACATTGCTTTCTATCAGGCTTCCTCCCGATTGCTTTCTATCAAACTTCATCCCCATTGCTTTCTATCAAACTTCATCCCCATTGCTTTCTATCAAACTTCCTTCCATTGCTTTCCAAACTTCCTTCCTATTGCTTTCTATCAAATCAAACTTCCTTCCTATTGCTTTCTATCAGACTTCCTCCCTATTGCTTTCTATCAAACTTCCTTCCATTGCTTTCCAAACTTCCTTCCTATTGCTTTCTATCAAATCAAACTTCCTTCCCATTGCTTTCTATCAAACTTCCTCCCCATTGCTTTCTATCAAACTTCCTTCTATTGCTTTCCACCAAACTTCCTTCACATTGCTTTCTATCAAACTTCCTCCCCATTGCTTTTTACCAACCTTCTTTCCCACTGCTTTCTATCAAACTTCCTCCCCATTGCTTCCTACCAACCTTCTTTCCCACTGCTTTCTATCAAACTTCCTCCTCATTGCTTCCTATCAACCTTCTTTTCCACTGCTTTCTATCAAACTTCCTCCGCATTGCTTTCTACCAACCTTCTTTACCACTGCTTTCTATCAAACTTGTTTCCCATTACTTTTTATCTAAATTCTTCAACTAGTACACCAAGATTCAACTGAGCTGCTGCAATTTTGTCCTGTATGCCACCATTTCTATTCTTCTGTTCTAGGGCAATGCACAGCATGTTTTCTCTGCGTCGTTAAATATAGAATTTAATTAAATTTTGTTGTTAAAATTAATCATCTTATATTTTCTTTCCCCTCGTTAAATCCGGAGATTTCATTACATTTTGTTCGTTAAAAACGATCAAATTAGCTTTAAGTCAACATTATACTAAACAAAAGTTCCTGTTCTGCTCCCTAAATACGGGTTAGTTATAAGCGGGTTCTACTGTAATAATAACTTGATTGATTTTTCAATTTGAACAAAAGTTTCAAATATTTTAACGTTCTCACATATGCTGAGTGTTAACTAGTTTTAAGCTCAATGTTCGATGATCCGCCTCTGCCCAAATAAACATTCCATTTCCCAATGCAGATCATGTAACGGCTGGTGACAAACAGTGTTAAGTGTCAGCATATGACCGAGCCAAGTTTAGGTATGCGTTTTCTCTGATAAAGCTTTTCTGTTACAAATTCTCTGTCGGTCTTGTTTTTCGTTGGAATACCTTGTCAGTGCCAACCTCATTCACTGAACACAAATTCGAAAGCATTAAACGTTTTCCTTTCGACTTATGAGCTCAGATACATACTAGATATCAACAGAGTCGACGCAAGTTACTGCTCCGCTCCATCAGTTTGTAACAACAAAAAAATAAATCTCGTTTTGGTAACGACTGAAGAAATATACCACTTCATTGAGTACATATTGCTATGCGAAGTAATCAGTAGCTGCTTATAGGGTCTGTCCCTGCGTGACTATTCACCCCAAATAAATGGACGAACACAACTTCAAAAGGTTACAACCACAAAATCAGACGCAACAGCTTGTGTCAATTTGCATAACTGGGGACGTTCGTAGAAAGCCGGTGCTCATACAAAATGTCGTATCATGCGCCCAGGAGTCACGCGGTATCACTTAAACGGATAAAAGAGAAAAGGGGCGAGATACGCGACATGTGTCTGAAGAAAAATCTGAAAGTGAAGGTATAAAGGTGTACAAACGTCTAATTTATGTTATATCTCAAAAACATCATCCAGATTAGGGGGTCTTCAACCTTTCAGGACGGAGGGCCACATCAATAAATTCGAAAGCTTCCACGGGCCACACAAATGTAGACACTGATAGAGAATCACACATGAAACACTTTAGTTCATCCTATCTTACACTTTTATTGCCAAAAGCATGTTCAGTAGCAATATACACTGCTGGACACGTAAAATGCAACACCAAGAAGGAAGCATCCGATTGGCCTGAAATTCGCAGCATGCGTCGCCCGCGAGAGGACATATAAACGATTAGCATTGCAGGGCATATGCAAATCAAGTGCGCCCGGCACGCCACCGAGAAGCACTATAAGAAGGGTGCACAGAATGCTCGATGTAAGTAGTGGAAGTGTGTTGTGCTACCGGACCTGTGCGTGGGAAGCTTCCTGATGCCTCGTCGCAGAATACAGCAGTCATTTCAGCACGTTTCGGAGTTCGACAGAGGACGCATAGTGGCTTATCACCACAGCGGTTTATCGTACCGAGACATCGGCGCCCGTGTGGGAAGACATCCAGCCACAGTGAGGCGAGTATGATTCGGAGGGTGCAGGAGGGACGGACGGACCGACGTGAGCGATTGCTGCAGACGCGGCACACCACCGAACGAGAGGACCGGCATGCTGTGCGGCGGGCATTGACGGCTCGCACCGCCACATCACGAACGTTAGCGCAAGAATTGGGGTGTGTTGCGCAAGAATTGGGGTGTGTTGCGCAACAACCTGTGTCAGCACGTACCGTTTGACGTTGTATGCAAGAGCGGGGACTTGTTGCACGGCGCCCATTGCTCCGATTAACATTGACGTTACACCACCGGCGAGTGCGGCGGTAGTGGGCCGTTGAACGCCGCACTTGGACTACGGAACGGCACGACATTGTCTTCTCCGACGAATCCCGCTTCTGCCTGCAATACCACGATGGTCGGATCCGCGTGTGGCGGCACCGCGGCGAGAGACTGCATGACGCCTGCATTATGCATCGCCATACCGGTCCGTCGCCTGGCGTTATGGTTTGAGGCGCAACTGGATATGACACCCGCACCCCTCTGGTACGCATCGCCGGTACACTCAACAGCCACCGCTACATCTCCGGCGTTTTGGAGCCTGTTGTCCTCCCTTACCTGCAGGACCTTCCAGCTGCTACGTTTCAACAGGACAATTTGCGCCCGCACGCGGCACGCATCGTGCAATAATTCTTCACGGCCCACCAGGTGTCACTGCTGCCGTGTTCCGCCTGTTCTCCCGGTATGTCGAACACGTGTGGTCGCTGATCGACAACCGAGTGGCCCGGCAAGCACTACCCGCGGCTACGCCTGATGAACTATGGCAACGTGTGGAAGCAGCCTAGACCGACATACCCCAAGCCCACATCCAAAGCTTCTTTCGTTCGATACCGCGGCGTGTAGCGGCCGGTATTGCCAGCCATGGGGGCCACACGAACTATTGATGTCTGCGTGTTCCGCAGGTCGCACGGACCTGTAAGCTCAATCGTTTCATGTTTGTATCTGTTGTTATGTGTTAAGTAAATCTGGCTTTGCTATCTCGTGTCCTTCTTAGTGTTGCATTTTGGGTGGCCAGCAGTGTACTTTATACTTTATGAACCAGAATGAATATACGTAGTATTACTAAATAACTATACCAATGAGCCATTACATTATGACCACCAACCTAATAAGCTGTAGGATTCCCTTTAGCCCCTCAAAACAGCGGCCACTGGGCGAGGCATCGATTCGATGAGGTGGCGATAGGTATCCTGGGGTATCTGGCACCATAATTTCAACAGCAGGTCCTCCAGTTCCCGTACATTTCCGGGTGGTGGTGATCTAGCGCGAACCCGCTTTTCCTACTCGAACCACAAATGTTTGATTTGGTTCATGTCAGGTAAATGTGGATGCCAGGGAATTAACAGAAAGTCACCACCATGTTCCTCGAACCACTCCTTGGCGATTCTGGCAGTGTGGCATGGCGCATTATATTGTTCGTGATGACCATCACCAGCAGGGAACACAGTTGCCATGAAGGGGTGAACTTGGTCAGCAACGATGTTCAGATACCTGACAGGTGTTAGAGATTGTGCCATTGGGATAATGGGACCTAAAGTGTTCCACGAAAATATCGCCCACAGCATAACACCGTACCGCAGCCGGCCTGTTCCCGCCCAACAGCGCACCTAGGTGCCATAGCCTCCGTTCGTAATCGGCTTCTCCGCGCTCGGCCGTCTACGTGATGCACAAGGAATCTTGATTCGTCAGACCAGATCACTTTCTTCCAATCATCCACGGTCTATCTCGATGATCTTGGGATCATTTCATGCGTTGTTGGCGATGGCGTGCAGTAAGCATGGGGACCCGGCTGGGTTTTCAGCTACGCAGGCCCATGCGCAGAAAGCTGTGATGAACTGTGCCCTGTGACACATTGCCCCAATCATCACTGCTGTAGCTGCGGGTGATTTGTCGCAGTGTAGTCCTGCGGTTGCTTTGAAAAATGCGCTACCGTCTCCGCTCCCCTCTGACATCAGTGAGCTGCGGACGAGACACGGCTGGACAATAGTTCGTCGTTTAGCCATCTGTGCACCACTTTTGATATGTACTCACTACAGCAACACGTGAACAACCCACTAGCCGCGCCGTTGGGAGATCGTAGTTCCGGGACACCGTGCCATCATAATTTGTCGTTTATCAAACTCCGATAAATTGGCAGCTTTACCCATTCTGACCTTGACCACTACTAACCGAAAACTCGTTCTCGGGTTGTATATATACTGCTCTGTGAACTTTTCCTGTGCCACCGTTCGGTCTCCAGGCGCGCTCATTTCTCTAGGCTAAGGGTGGTCATAATGTAAAGGCTCATTGGTGTATATTACAAGTAAAATCCATTGAAAATAAGTTACTCACATTACAGCAGGGATGGATGTCATTATACAGAGAGAGAAACTTCACATTGTGTTAATGAGAAACCTTCGCATTATGTTTACTTGATTAAAGCTCACAATATATGGTGTAATCCGCGTTGTCGCGATTCACAAAGTGTCCTCAGAATATTGATCTGTCGGACATGTTCTTGATTTTGATTTCATGTTTTTCATTTAACTGAACAAATGCTCACATTTGTAGGTGCCAATGATAAAAGGCATGAAGAAATACATGTTTACCTACTTCTGGATATTTTTCTTCGGACACATATTTGGAATAAAAGTCAATTACAGTAGGAACTTGCAAAAACTGGTATTTCACTGCAGAGTCACGTTCCAGACCTGCAGACTCTAATTGTACATGAGATGAAACACTTTCGATGTCAACCAAGAAGGGCGAAGAGAACTTTGCCATAAAAATTTCGTTCTATCTGAAGTCAGAAAATCTGCTTTTGAACTCCTCTCTCATATTTGAAATTCATTGCACACAATCATCTGAGCTCCATGTTCTATTTTCATTCACCAACGCCGCTAATGTTGGAAAGTGAAGCAGTTAGCGAAGGCATTTTGTGGAAGCTGCTTTAAAGACCCCTGTACAAATTGAATAACGTCAGCATCTGTGTTGAATGCTGCGCCACGGAACTTCTCCTTCATCGTTGAAAACAACCAGAAATCGCACGGGGCGAGGTCAGGACTATAGGCAGGCTGTGGCATGATTTCAATACTGCATTTCATAAGAAACTATTGAACACAAGCAGCCACATGTGGGTGGGCGTTATCATGGTGTAGGGTCCACTTGCCCACCAGTTCTTGTCGCTTAATCGATATGTGTCGTCGCAGACACATCAAGACTGAAATGTAATACTCGGCATTGACAGCAATTTGTGGAGTAAACTACCCCTTTATGATCAAAGAAAATTATCACCACTTTTCCAGCTGATTTGGTTTGGCAGACTTTCTTTCGGAGGAGGCAAGCCTGTATGTTTCCAGACACTCGTTGGGCACTTCGTGAGGGGGTCGAAATTGTGGACCCATGTTTCATCGGCAGTTATTACTGTGTTCAGAAAGTTTGGATCCTTTGCAATCATTTGTTTCCACTCATGACACTCCTGAACTCTGACTGACTATTGCTCTCTCGTCAAGTAATGAGGTACCCATCTGGAACACACTCGATGCAGCAGTAATTTGTCGTGTAGAATGCGGAATGCGGACCGTTTTTGAAATATTAGATGACGCCGCTATATCGTCACACGTCATTCGTCAATCTTCTTGCTGGTATTGCCCAAACAGTGTTAACAATACGTTCCGTAACAACATTGTCAGGTCGAAGTTCTGCCGAAAAACGACCTTTTTTGAAATCATAGTGCCACCTTAAAATCCTTGACTCACCCAAACATTTATCTTTGTAAGCATTTTTCATTAAATCAACTGTTTCAGGAGCAGTTTTTACCCTAACGACAGCAAAATTTCATCACACAACGCATTTCACTTCTTAACTCTAAATCACTCACCTCCATAGCTGTATGGCGAAATGCAGACATACCTTAAACAACTGCGCAATAACAAAACCGGAATCATCGGCTACGGCTAATAACTGTTGCCATAGATACTTCCTTAATTCAGTTAGTCGTCTGCGTGGTTGTTTTTCCCTTTCGCACTGTTGCCAACTCAAAAAAAATTGCTCTCAGTTTTTATGGAACAGCCTTTGTATATTATTGTACATGTTTTAGTGATGTGTTTTTGATGCAAGATGGAATAACTGGCAAATTAATTACTTTTTGTTACATTTTATGCGCGCTTACGTATGAAAATTGCTTTTTTCTTTTACAATATCCAACACTGTGTTTAAAGTCACTAAACAAATGGTCTCCAAATATATACCCCCCCCCCTAAAAAAAACGAACAAGAAAGAGGACACCGAATTTACGGGTGTAATAAGCACGTCTTTTGAATCCGTTATGTCGCAAATTTAATTTATCAAAGCTGTTCAAACGCAATGGAACCGGTATAGAAAACAATAGTATCTGACGGAAGAAAGAAGTTTTTCAATCGGGTTTTTAATCCCTTAAATATTGCTGTAAACGGAATCGTGAGCTTATGCCCTCTGGCTGCAGACTTGTGCGTTAAGAAAGACATGAATTTATATGAGAAAAATTTCGCACCGAAAGCGCCCTCCAATACTGAAAGAATTTTTCAAATCGGACTCTTAGAAACAGAGATATCAACAAAAATAAGATGTGACTTTACGTCCCCTGGTGGGAACACCATGCATTATTTTAGGAAGAAAGTATTCTCAAAAAGTTTTTCCATATGAGAGGTATCGGTCCAAGAAAAAAAAAATTTAGTCGAGTTTTCAGGATCCCAGATTTTGCTACAAATACATCAGAAGCAAAAATTAACACTTATGCCCCCTGATGGCCAAACCATTCTTTACCAAACATCAGAAATTATGTGAAAAATATTTCCATCAGGTCTTGTATGCGATACAAGAAGAATTTTTCAAATCGGAGTTTTAGAAGCAGAAATAACGCAGAAAACGCAATTTACCTTTGTGCCCCCTAGCGAACAGTCTATGATTTACTTGAAAATTTTGAATTTATAGGAAAAACATTTCGCATCGGAAACACTATCTAACAAAGAAGGAATTTTTCAAATCAGACTCCTAGAAGTACAGATATTGACAAAAATAAGATATATATACATCTGCGCCCCCTGGCATAGAAACCATGCATTATTTTAAGAAGAAACTGTTCCTAAAAGGTTTGTCGACATGAGTAGTATCGGTCAAGAAACTACTTTTTTCAATCGAGATTTTAGAAGCTCATATTTTGCTGCAAATACATCAGAAGAGGAAATTAAAACTTACGCCACCTGGTGGCCAAACCATTTTTTACAAAAAATAAAAATTCTGTGCAGAGGATTTCCCATCAGGAGCTGTATCCGGTGCAGAAAGAATTTTTCAAATCGGAGATTTAGAAGCAGAGATATAGGGGGAAACGCACATTTCCTTTACGCCCCCTAGCGGAAAGTTTATGAGTTACTTGAAAATTTTGAAATTATATGAAAATCATGTCACACTGGAAACACTGTCCAATAAAGAAAGAATTTTTCAAATCGGACTCCTAGAAGTAGAGATATTGACAAAAATATGATACGCCCCTGGCGTATCATATTTTTGTCATCTACGCCCCTGGCGTATAAACCATGCATTATTTTAAGAAGAAAATGTTTCTAAAAGGTTTGTCGACATGAGTACTATCGGTCTACAAACGACGTTTTTTTTCAATCGAGAATTTAGAAGCTCATATTTTGCTGCAAATACATCAGAAGCGGAATTAAGATTTACGCCGCCTAGTGGCCAAACAAATATTTTAAAAATTAGAAATTATGTGGAAACAATTTCCCATTAGGAGCTGTATCCGGTGCAGAAATAATTTTTTAAATCGGAGATTTAGAAGCAGAGATATAGGCGGAAACGCAATTTACCATTACGCCCCTTAGCGTAAAGTCTATGAATTACTTGAAAATTTTGAAATTATATGAAAAACATGCCACACTGCAGACACTATCCAACAAAGAAGGAATTTTTCAAATCGGACTCTTAGAAGCAGTGATATTGACGAAAATAAGATATACATATACGCCCCCTGGCGGAGAAACTGTGGGATATTTTAAGAAGAAAATATTCCGAAATGGTTTATCGATGTGAGTGGCATCAGTCCACGAAAGAATTTCTTTAATCGATATTTTAGAAGCTCAGATTTTATGGTAAATATATCATAAGCAAAAATTAACACTCACGCCCCCTGGTGGCCAAAGTATTGCTTACCAAAAATTTGAAATTATATGCAAAAGATTTTCCATCAGGAGGTGTATCCGCTGAAGAATTTTTTTTCAAATCGGAGTTTTAGAAGAAGAGTTATCGGGAAATATGTAATTTACTTTTACGCCCCCTAGCGGAAAATCTATGCATAATTTGAAAAAGTAACTATATCTAAAATACTCTTCGACATAAATGGAATTGAAAGAAAAAATAATTTTTTCAATCGGATGTTTAGAAGCAAACATGTGGATTAAAACGTATTTTTGAATTCGACATCATCTGCATTTATGCTCTCTAGCGGCAAAATTGTACATCGTAAAAAAAGAAAAAGAAAAAAGGATCATCATTCGCATATTTCAAGCTTTCCAATACAAAAAGAATTTTTCAAGTCGGACAAATAGTTGCAGAGGTATCTTGGGTACAGACGGACGGACAAACCGATAACATAAGCACGATCTTATTTTACAAAAGACGTGCTAAAAAGGATACCGAAGTTGTTAAGTACCTGGTTTACACACAAACTGTTTAACATATGTAGGGAGTCACAAATGATGAAATTATTTCATGTATGTGGGAAAGCTTAAAGTGGTTATAATAATAATAATAATTTTAAATCTGAAAATCTAAGTGCCTGTATAACGAAGGGCGGTGACCTTTTTAAAAGTGAGAGAAAGATTGCAAACTAAAAAAAAATATTATAAAAACATCTTTTTAAGGGCTTTGCGTCCCAATTTATTAACAAAAAAAAAAAAAAAAAGGAATAAATATAGAGTTCTAGCAAAAATGATTGTTTTTATTTTCTAAATTGCGGGGCTGCGTGAAGACGAGAGGCCCGGGGCGACCAGCCCGGCGTTGCTCTTATGGTTCAGCTGTTCCTGAGTAACTGTGCACCATCGTGGCTATACCAGGCTTCTGAATCTCTTTCAGGACAGAAAAACTGTAGTTGCTTTAACAGCTATTCTTTCTGCTTACTGTGATACTAGTGTCGAAATTTTCAAATATCTAACCATACAATCGCCGGAATACAAAATAAAAAGGTATGCAATACAGCTTTGGGAAGAGACAATATATCTCGTGCAACCATAGAATTAATCTTACATAAAGCTGTCTCAGCACGATTTAGAACACTTCCATCTAATACACGCAAGCTTCAGAAGTATAAGATATTTATTTACATCTAAAACCAGTATGTACAGATAAAAGCAACTTTAAAAAACAGGCGAGATCTTTCAAGTCTTCACAAAACTCATTATCAAGCCAAAGTGCAGCCCAATGTGGCATTCCATTCCATTTGTCATTTTCTTGTAGAACTCCCGTCTACAGTGAGTAGAGTTTAGGTCCCAGCCACCTACAGCGAGATCGCCTTTTGGGCAGGACACAGAAACGGAAGGAATGAGAGCAAGTCTAGCGACTTTGACAGAACAGTTTGTAGTGAGATTAGAGTACAGTACATGGCGCCACCGTACAAGTACGATGTTGCACATAGAGGGGTCAGAGAATTTCAGGGGGAGGGGCATAGGAAAGGATACCCATTTAACCAGTGGGTCCAACCTGGGAGCCGTCACTTAACGTGCTCGTCCGATGCACGGCGGATATTCAGCGATTGTTAGTAAATCACACCATCTATGAAAGAACAGCCCTGGTTCGAACCTTGGACCTTGCATTGATAGTCTGACTCGCTAACCACTAAGCCATCCGCAACTCTGCAGCCCAATGTGTGGTGAACAAGACCATATATGTGCAAGCAAGCGACCGTCATGTATCTGTAACTATAACAACATTTAAGTGAACTTTCCCAACAGTCGGGAAAGTTCACCTAGATGTTGTTATAGTTACAAATGCATGACGGTCACTTGCTTGAGGGTCTTGTTCACTGCACATTGGGCTGCACTTTGGCTTGATAATGAGTCTTGTGAAGACTTGAAAGATCTCGCCTGTTTTTTAAAGTTGCTTTTATCTGTCCATACTGGTTTTAGATGTAAATAAATATCTTATACTTCTGGGGCTTGCGTGTATTAGATGGAAGTGTTACTTTGATTCTCATTGATTTTTATAGCTTCTCCTGATTGAGATACAGAGATTTTACGTATTTACACTGTGCTGAAAATTCATTTTTTTTTTAAATAAAATCTAGTCCATTGCAGTAGGAAAGGGAGGGGTTCGGGAAGCCCCCGCCCCCGTCCCGTAGTGGATATGAAGGCACATTTTTCTCTTCAACGTCGAATAACATTATTTCTTTTTCTCGTTTAAAGCCGAATTTTAAATCTTGTTCATTAAAAGCATCAAGATGAATCTGAAAAACCGATGAAAACCTGACTCAAATCCCATTTTGTTCCAACGAAGTCGCGGATTTTTTCGAATCCCTTTGAATTCGTTTCATTGGCACATTTTTCCAAGTTTAAGCAACACACCGGCAGGGTTCCCTCGCTGTCGCTCACACCCCTGGAAGATTCCTTTATTAACAATAAGACAAGAGGAAAGACCAAGCACTGCGATAAAATCCTTATCAAGTTGTGAAGCTCCTGTTTTTTTTTTTTTTTTTTTTTTACCCCAATATCAAGAAATTACTAAAAATTCTATCAACGCTTCCTGTTTCAACAGCCACTCCACAGAAAGTACATTTTCCCCACTTAGGCGCCAGAAAATGTATCTTCGAAACACAATATCTGATTCTCGACTTTCTGGACTTGCAATTGATGAACATTCATGGAGAAGTTGAAGTAAATACAGGATCTACATTTTGAAGGCAATGGCAGCGGGGCGCGTTTACCTTGTACAATAATGCTAAGACATGTAAGAACAATTTCATTAAAGTGCTAGCAAAACTTTACATTTTCAATATTCTGCACTAATATTTATTTCATAAAATAAATACTTTTAGAATTGCGCCTTTATAAATAACTCAAAGAAATTGAACACTGAGAGAGAAGTAATCTATTTTACAGTAACAACATTTAACAAATATATAGCCCTCCACATTTTATAAGGATTTGTATCAAAATGTTTCAAATCAGTTTTTAATTATCAATCATATTGTTAACTTATTAATGAATTTATATAATTATTCTAAATAATGAATCATTGATAATTAACGCTTAATCATTAATTGATTATCCTAGATTAGCAATTATTTTCGGTGTTTGGGTATGAAACTACTTGAACCCCCCCATAATTTTGGAATTGTTAGGCCCCTAATTAAATTGATCTCAATTGTAATAGTAGTCTGCCTTTGAAAAATAAAGCTGTTTTTTCAAGTGGCTGGGCAATTATGTTCTGAAAGATAAACTACTGAAGAAGGAAATATTAAAAAAAAGTAGACAAATATTTTACTTGTGCTACTAATATTTTTAATATGGTCTGTCTGCAGACAGGCCATATGTGTGAACATCTGAATTGTGAATATCACGGCCGAATGGAATTGGAAATTTGAAAACGCACTGTTGGTTATTAAACATTTAAATTAGGGCTCCTTTCATGCATGTAGGCCGGACGAAAAACAAACTCGTTAAGCTTAAAAGACGTTCAACTTCACAGAGAAATTCGTTACGCAAAACGTAACGTCGGGAAAAAGAATAACAAATGATGTGTATGCATGAGTGCAGCTACTGGAACGGAGATTTTCAGCTTCAGTGGGAAGATCTCACACAGAAGCGGACTCTGTCTCCTTTTATTTGACCTCAACATTGAAAGGATGCGGGAAGAATAACTTTTTGTGGAGTAGGAAAGAATGCCTTCACCTTCACGCATATCAAGGAGCACGACAGCAGTGTTATTTCGGAAGCTAAGGAGGAAATGCCTTATGAATATTTCTTCAGTTTTTTTTTTGTTTTTGTTTTTTTACTTCTCTTTCTAACAAGTAAAGTTCGTTTAGCAAAAGCATTCCGTTAGTATCTTTTTCTGTAACACAAATATTCCTAATACGGAACACTGACTGGATTTAGTTTTTTAAGTCAGGTGAATCTTTTTAAGTCAGTGCATAAATTACCCACATTATTTGGTGATAAACACGAGAACAAAAATCCGTATAAAGTTAGTATCTTAAAGAAAAATAGGGTTTCAAGAACTTCATGGGATAGCGCAACTAGGTTAGTTAACTCCACAGACATATGCACCGACCTTAATTTAGTACTGCTAATAACGTACAAACATAACCTTAATTGAAAATATAAGGACTAATGAACTTCCGCAGGAATCTGTCAGATTGCCAACCTTCATGATTTCATCTTTGTTTATCAGGAGTTTCCGCATACCAACGTAGAAATACGGAATTCAAGAAATAATGGGAAGTTCCTTTATCCCAGTCCTTCCTTAAGGACAGAGATTAAGGAACTTCCGCCAAGTTTTATTAGATAATTGACGTCAATGATTCTATCTTTACGTGTCGACACAAATTAGGGCTATTGATATCAGTATACAATATAAAGCCACCACCTTTCTCAATAAATAAAACGATGAGAATCAATGAATTTCTGGTGAGGTTTTGCAAGGTAACCATCACCTAGGATCTTACACGTATCGTCGGATAT
The DNA here is from genome assembly GCA_039090855.1 of Macrothele yani. Classification (NCBI taxonomy): domain Eukaryota; kingdom Metazoa; phylum Arthropoda; class Arachnida; order Araneae; family Macrothelidae; genus Macrothele; species Macrothele yani. The sequence goes on from CM077002.1 coordinate 139,144,953, forward strand.
TTTGAGTCTCTTGAACAGTGCTTTAATATTAAAAAATAGGTATTATAAAGTACTTTCGCAAAGAGTGTCAGGAAACTAGACATCATGATGTTATTTAGCGATCTTACGAGTTGACAGACCATCTGTACGGCTGTGGCATCTTTGTCTAGACTGAAATGGATCCCTATGTAAATAAAATGTTTGTAAGGTGAAAATCCTCCAAATACGTGGTGTCAGTAAATAAATAAATACATCGCTCTTTCCACGTTCCAGAAACACATAGCAACCGAAAAATTGTTTTCAGCCGCCGCCGTGGAATCGAACCACGGATTACTCGATATCTAGCCGAGCGTGTTACATTTACTAATGTAACGCGCTCCACGGCGGCGGCTGAAAACAATTTTTCGGTTGCTATGTGTTTTTGGAATGTGGAAAGAGCGATGTATTTATTTATTTATTTCAAATGTTTCTATAAGGGAGAGAAAGATATATTTTACATACTTCAGAATTAGTTAATAATTGAAAACACCATTTCGGTCCTACAGTTCATTTTATTTGGTGTCTCTGTCTAACACAAGTTATTCTTAATGCAAATTTATGGTCAACTAGATAAAATTCCTAAGAGTAAGAGTGCGAAAAGTACTTTTGTCGACAAAACAAATGGATGTAACCAGCAAAGTTGGAAATGCCGCTCCGGTGGCGCAGTGGTCTAAGCGATGGCCTCTGATCATTCGCCCGAGCGGGGTCCGGGTTCGAATTCCGGTGAGGCATGGATGTTGTGTTTGTCTTACAGCACTGACTCTCTCCCTTCCCTGGAACCAGTGCTCCTAAATTAGGGACGGGCGACTGCTTATAGCCCATTGAGTTGCTCACGGTGGTCGTTAAACCTCGAATAAAAAAAAAAAAAAAAAAAAAAAAAGTTGGAAATAAGTAAAACTGAGACACTGATCAATAGTCTTGAACATATATCTTCAGAGAAAAATTAACGCCACAGGAAATATAAATGTACATTGTACAAGGTATGTGAAGGTGGTGAGCCGCGGATGGCCTAGTGGTCAACGTTCGTGACTGCCACTGAGAAAACCTCGAGTTCGATCGCAGGCAGGTACGAACGCTCGAACCACTAAATATCCGCCGAGCGTCGGATGGGCACGTTAAGCCGTTGGGCCACGGGTACTGGCCCCCGGTAATAAATAAAGGCGTTTTTCTCCCCTTTTCTACCTCGCTTCCGTGTAACTTTCCTATCGGGCACTCTAACCCAAATCTCCATTGCTTCCAATTTCTAAGGGTTGTTTAAGACCCGGGGGTCAGACATTTCCCTTGCTAAAATCCTCTACATATGATCAGATCAGATGTGTAGGTGGTGCTTGCAAAGAGAATATTACAGTTTAGTTTCTAGTTGACCATAACATAATCATCAATTAATTTTGTTTCAGGATTTTGACGACTGCCTTGAGCAAATGTTAGGGCTATAAGTGGTCGCCTGTCCTTAATATGGGAGCCACTGGTTCCAGGGAAGCGATAGACCCCGCTCCTTATAACAAGGTCATTACTCATACCTTGGGTGGTAATTTTATCGCGGGGGGAAAAAGGCAAAACTCGCGGCGTAAATCGCGAAAAGTTCACGGCTTTTCGCGAAATTTTGGGATTTACCTTGAAATTTTGCAAAATACCGTATTTCCTCAAATATTCGACTTTCAGGCTCTTTCCCCACGCTTTGGTTATGTAAGATGCGTTGTCTGTCACAAAGGCGGTTATATTCGCAAAAAGTATTTGATACTTATTAACGCACTAAAGTATTGCCTCGCTGACTGCTTTAAATTTTACGGATTTCAAAGTGACGCACTCGAGGAAGATTGCATTCAAAGAGGTTTCAGCATTACAATTTTCAACATTCGCTTCAGCTGATGAAACAACAAAAATATTCAAAATGTAGTGATGCTTACACGTGATACTGATCTTAAAAAAGATTTCATTTGTTGCTCGTGAATATCATATATTTCTGGCAAATAATATTTCCGCATCCAATTTGCATTTGAAATAACACCAAAATCATTCAACGAATATTCCAAGCAATTCTTTAATGTAAGGTCATCGAGTTTGGAAAGTGGGATGTTAGCTGGGAAAAAAGGCACCAGTTAATTTCGAAAGTTCCGTTGAACGATGCTGTTCTTGATTAGTTCTTTTCTCAATTAATTCATCAAAACATTTCTGCATTATTTTCGTTTGACTGTTCGGACACTCCTTTTTCTTTATGCAGCTTGCCTGCTAAATGTTTTCATAACTGTTCTTTCTTGAAATATCCAGTGGTATATTGCAACACGAACAGAGCAATAGATTTTTGTTCATATGAAACGCTCTCTTGCTGTACTGCTTTCACCTTTCAGATGCACTCATTTTACTCACCTGGCTCATTCTCAAAATTAACAAACAATATCTAAAAACTTTTTAAACTAAATACTCACACGACCGCACAAAAATTTCCTCAGCAAAGCGTTTGCGAAACTCAAACATTCTTTTCTGTGAACTGCTTTTCCCAGTTAAAACTACTAATGCAATTGACGACATCCGGTTTACTAGTGCGGTAAGTCGCCAATGTCATTCAACAGTAGTGGTGGTGGTGATCACGAAAGACCACACGAGCATTCTTCAGCAGAGTGGGTGTGACCCGGAATTACACGTCAATCTTGTTTATTAAGAGTCTCTTTGTAACGAACGATCTTGAGGGGAAATTCAAGGTTTAAAGTTCTGGTCTGGACTTTGGAGTAGAATTACTTTTGCGGTTTATTTTTCATGCAGATTCTAATGAAGGCAGTATTAAAATTATTTAAATATGAAAAAATAATCTAAAAATTACATAATAGAAATTAGGAAAAAATAGGGGGAAAGTTCTGAAATTCGCGCAATTGCAGAAAAAAAAACCCCTAAAATTCGCGCCACTAAACAATTACTAACCGAATCATACCTCTTCCGGGGCTTGAATGCGGGTTCATCTCGGCCAACTGGGCGGTTCAGTTAATTTTTCAGCACGCCTTTTGAGAAAGAGAACGTGCTTACTGTATGACTGCGTCTGTGCGTCTCTATGTGGACAAAAAATAACTCAACACCTATTAGAAACTACAGTCGGGGCATCTTGAAATCAGAAACTACAGTCTTGTGACTATTGTATACACTGAAGTTCCAGAAAAACTGGTGCACCAGTCTAATACGTGGTAGGTCCCCCACGGAAGCGCAGGACTACAGAAATACGATGGGGCATGGACTCCACTAGCTTCTGGAAATATGCTGTAGGCAATGCACACCATACTTCCTGCAGAGCGTTCCACAATTCAGGTGTATTCGAGGTCTCGGATTCCTGTGTTCGATAGCACGTTGCATGGCATCCCAAATGTGTTCTATCACGTTCAGATCTGGGGACTTGGGTGGGAATGGCAACACCCCAAACTCAGATGAATGCTCCTCTAACCATAATGTGGTGTCCCGACACTTGTGTGGAGGTGCATTGTCCTGTTGAAACAGGCCAACCCTTCAGCATGAATGCAGGACATGAACGGGTATACCTCGTCAGAAAGGATGCGCACACAGCGTTGGCCGGTCACAGACGTTCGTAGACGTACCAGGGGTACCAGTGAAGTCCAGCTAAACACACCCCGTGCCATTTTGGACCCCCACCAGCCGGTACAGTTCCCTGTTGACAGACAGGATCCATGGCTTCATGGGGTTTGCGCCACACACGAATCCTTCCATCTGCCCGATACAGTTGGAAACGCGATTCGTCAGACCAGGATACTTGTTTCCAGTCATCAAGTATCCATGGGCGATGTTGCCGTGCCCAAGCGAGGGGCATAGCTCTGTGTCGTGCACCCATCAAGGGGACTCGACTTGGGCGTCGGCTCCCAAAGCCCATATCGTGCAGGGTACGTTGCACAATCCGGACGCTGATGCTTGTAGAGGCTCCAGCATTGAATTCCGGTTATACCTGCGTGAGTGTTGCACGCCTATCGCGTTAAAAGATTCTTGACAGCCGACGACGGTCACGTTTACCCAATGTCTTTTTACAGCCACACTGGTATCGTAGGTTGGAGGTTTTGCCGTAATTCTTGTAGTCACAGTACACCCTTGCAATGGTCGTCCGTGAAAATCCGAAATTCGTTTCTACCTCCGAAATACTATGGCCCATCTCACGAGCGCCAACTATGACACCGCGTTGAAAATCGCTTAAATCGTTATTACTCGTCATTCTCATGCCGAAACAGCTATGACAGCTGGCAAGGATGTCTATCGCTTTATATACGCACTGGCGGACGCAACCGAGTACGCGCATAGGTGACGTTGCTATGTATTTTGCATAAGCTCGTCTGTACCAGTTTTTCTGGCACTTCAGTGTATGTTAAGGTAATACAACGTTTGTCAGAAATAATTTATTTTTTCAAGTCGTTCAAGGTTTCGCTAGATATTGACCTAGCTTCATCATTACGAATGGCAAAGGGGGCTTAATTCAAAAAGTAATTAACCAATTAATGTCAAACAATAAGTTCAACTGTATCATTCACAATATAACTGTATCAATCCATAGTAGAATTTTAGATCTTTTAACTGACAAGAACGGAATACATCTGCTTTAAAACGCTATCCCAGGTAGTTTCAACGGAAAATTTCTTTGGCTGCTGCTGAAAGGGGCAAAAAAATATGCTATACTTTGTACAGAGCTGGTGTATGGTAATTAATTTGAACTTTTCCAGTAAGGAAAAGAAGACATCAGAAATGGATGGGCGTAAACTTCCCTCCGAAAGTGAACCAACAAAACAGACGCGATCCAAGAAGAAATAAACCAATTAATGTCATACTCCGTAGCATGGTACAATCGGTATTAGCTATATATGCCTTATAAGTAGTAAGCCATGCAGATGTATATGAACTGATAAAAATACATGCCTTCAAGGTTCAATTCCCAAATAGGATAGGCGTTTGTAAAACAAATTGTATAGTAAATACGGAATATGATGCCTTTTGGGCCTTTTGGTGGTAATACAGTTTTGACACCGAAGAGTCGTATCATCAATAAGATGATCCGGTGACTGGGACGGTATTAATTGCCACTAGCGAATGAAAGCCGTCTCAAGATTTCGGAGGTTTGGGGTGGAGGGTAGCAGTACTACCGTAGGGTTGGTATGGATCTGAAGTACGTAGTCCGAAAGGTCTAGGATGCATTAATCTTGTTGCTCATATCACCAAACTAGGAACAAATTTGAAGTCTAGGATGTAGTCGTGCACTTTGTGGTTAAAATTTCGACCACATATGGCCCTAAATTAGGAACGGGCGACTTTTTCGCTTAAGTTCAAACACAAAAAACATCAGTAATAAAGAAAATTCAAACATAACCTTAGAATAAAAAAAAAAAGAATCAGGAAAATTTCATTTATAACAGATATAATTGAATCAACGAAATGTAGTTAAACGAATCATGCTTGCAAAGCCTCAAATACCAAATATTCAAACGTCATATCCACCCCGGTGGCGCAGTGGTCTAAGTGATGTGTTCTGATAATTCGCCCAACTGAGTGGTCTGTGTTCGAATCCCGGGTAAAGCATGGATGTTGAGCTTGTCTTACGGCCGCCCCAGTGGTGCAATGGTATAAACGATGGCTTATCATTCACCCAACAGAGGGGTCTGGGTTCGAATCCCGGGTAAGGCATGGTTGTTTATGTTTGTCTTTCAGGGATTTATTCGCTGAGTTCCTTGTTCATCTATGTACATTGCTGTCGTTGAAAAACAGAGTATCTATACTGTATATATCTGTCAACCAAGTCCAATATATGTATATGTAACTGTATCTGTCAACCAAGTCCAATATATGTATATGTAACTGTATCTGTCAAACAAGTCCAATAAATATGTAACTGTACCTGTAAAACAAGTCCAATAAATATTTTAAATCTCCAATAAAAAAAAAAGAAAAAACGTTATAGCAAAATCCACAAATAACGAGCATCATCTTGTACAACTTCTCATGTCCACCATATCAGCAGGAAGATCCTACTTGTGTTACAAACGTATGCGTTAAGAACAGTAATTCTGTCTCGATAGTGTGAGATTTGACATCAGTGCTTTAAAAGGCTTCAGAACGTGACCTCCATTCCAACAGCAATGAATCACTTAAAAATCGAACAAACGTTCTGTGTTCTGTTTAGTAACTGAGCATACAAATCAAGTTAGCCCTAATCCTATCATGATGCCTTAAGTGTAACAGCCTCAACTGGTTAAGCTTATTTCTTCGTAAAAACGTTGTCATGCACACTCACAGTCATTTTGGCAATTATACTTCTACCTAAATCAATTAAATCTTTTTGTTTTTTAACTTAAACTGAATATAAAACAAAAATCTCACATCTCAACACCCCCCCCGAAAGTAAACAGACTAGCGATGATGTCGCGCAACCGAAGAACTGTTATTTTGGGCGTCTTCAGGCAATCAGTATTTTTCTGCCGCATGCTTCAAAGCAACACACAGCGATTCCTTTCCAACGGCAAGTAGTGCTAATGTGTCTTTTATAATTATTATCCTGGGTTTTGCTCTCAAGAATTGTCAGTCCTACATTCTCACGCTCTGTAGCGCTGCACGAAGTCATTAAACCCCAATTTTTGTATCCTTTGAATGCCGTATGAAAGTATTGCCAATTCATCATTCCTACCTTATCAAAGCAATGAAATTCTTAGCCTGGTTACATTTTTTTTCATTTTACAGCTATCTAAGAATTTTAAAGCCTAATTAGAATCAAGGGATAAGAATTTTACAGCCATTGCAATCAAAAGCTAAGAAATTTGCAGGCAGTAGGATCAAGGGCTAAAACTTTTACACCCATTAGAATCGAGGGCTAAAACTTTTACACCAATTAGAATCGAGTGCTAAAACTTCTACAGCCATTAGAATCGAGGGCTAAAACTTTTACAGCTATTAGAATCGAGGGCTAAAACTTCTACAGCCATTAGAACCAAGGGCTAAGAAAAAGGGAAAAACTTTAGTGCCATTCCGTGCACTCTTTCGTTATCATTTATGCACACACACACACACACACCTTGTACGATTTCTCGTGTCCATCATATCAGCTATTAAAAAAATCACTGCAGCTTTATGTATACTCTATGAGTATCGTTCACTTGATCGAAAATCACTTGATCGAAAGCTACATTTCACCGAAGGGTCACTTGACCGAAAAGTTCATTTCATCGAAAGAACACTTGAACGAAAAGTTCATTTCACCGAAGGATTACTTTACCTAAAAGTTCATTGCATCGAAAGATCATTTCACCGAATGGTCACTTTATCGAAAACTTAGAATTTTGTTGTTAGAGATCTGTTGGATTGTGTGGTGCGGGTTTTTGTGAAACTGGCAACCTAAACATTATCGGATTGTATAAAAAATGCACTTTTAATTTCTATGAAACACCTCCCCATGAGTAGGTTTATCGAAATATAACATTAATTATAAGTCCTTGATCTGTGCCTTTTTTGTCAAATTTTAATCCTCCGAGCTCATATTCATAAGGGTTACATAGCAAATCAAGTAAATAATGTTCCACTTTACTCAACCACAAAACATTAATTTTCTGGCCGTAGCCATTTAACAGATACAGGCCATTTTAATAGATTTTAACCCTATTCATATTCATAAGCATTACATAAAATGTAAAGTAAAATATGTTGCACTTTTGCTCAAGCCTAAAACATTAATTTTAAGGCCGCATAGGTCTAGATCTGGGAATTTTTAGCAAATTTCAATCCTTGTTCATATTCATAAGGTTTAAATAGCAAGACATTAATAATGTTGAATTTTTACCCAGACCCAAAACATTGATTTTAAGGCTTTGGGACTAGATTTCGGCCCTTTTACCACTACAGTGCTCATATTCATATGGGTTATATAACAAACAAAGTCAATAATTTCATACATTTACTCAGACACAAAGAATTAATTTAAAGCCTTAGGCCTCAGTTTAGACCTTTTCAGCAAATTTTACTCACCCCACGTCATACTCACACGGTTTACATATGAAGTCAAGTGAATAATGTTCCACATTTACTAAAATACAAAAATAAATTTTAGGTCCCTAGGCCTCAGCTTAGGCCTTTTTAGAAAATGTCAGTTATGCATGCCCATATTAATTACCCACGCACTCAAGTTAGTAATTTTGCACTTTTAGCCATGGGTGTTTAATGCTTTATTGCCTGGGTAAAAGCGCCAAATTATTAACTTGACTTCGTGTGTAAACGAAGTAAAGTTAATAATTTTGCACTTTTACCCAGGCATAAAACATTTAATTATAATTCTGGGCCCTCTTAACATATTTTAAGCTGCCGTGCTAATAGTCATAAGACTTGCATAACAACATAAAAATGTTGCACATTTATTCATGCAAAAAGAATCAATTTTAGGGCCCTAGGGCTCGGCTTAGGCCTTTTTAGCAAATTTTAATCGTGCGTGCTCATGCTCATTAGGTTTACATAAAGACTCAAGTTAAAAATATTGCACATTTTTTCAGCAAACCTAATGAATATGAGCTCGCACGATTAAAATTTGCTAAAAAGGCCAAAGCCGAGGCCTAGGGCCCTAAAAGTGATTCTTTTTGCCTGAAAAAATGTGCAATATTATTAACTTGAATTTTTATGTAAACCTTATGAACATGAGTTCTCACGATTAAAATTGAGCAAAAAGGCCTAGGGACCTAATATTGATTCTTTTTGCGTAAAACAATGTGCAACATTATTAAATTTACTTTTCATGTAAACCTTATGAACATGAGCACTGAACATGACTTTTATGTAGACCTTATGAACATAATTAAAATTTGCTAAAAAGGCCTAAGCCGAGCCCTAGGGACTTAAAATTAATTATTTTTTGTCTTAAAACTAAATCTTTGAGTTCTCTGTGAAACGGAGAAATCAAAAGTGCAATTTGAGTATGATCCCCTAACGTTTCGGTGGTCTGTCTGCCGAACTTGCACCATGCTTCAACAGTAATGAAATCCAAAGTTTTCGATAAACTGACCCTTCGGTTAAATGACCTTTCCATGAAATGAACTTTTAGGTAAAGAGACCTTTCGGTGAAATGAACTTTTCGATGAAGTGACCCTTCGGTGAAATGTACCTTTCGATGAAGTGACCCTTCGGTGAAATGAACGTTTCGATCAAGTGATCCTTCGGTGAAACAATATTTTCTGTGAAGTGATTTTCGGTCAAGTGACCCTTCGGAGAAGTAAACGTCGGGCAAATGAACCAGACCCATACTGTATATATACAATATACACTGCTGGCCACCCAAAATGCAACACCAAGAAGGAAGCATCCGATTGGCCTGGAATTCACAGCACGCGTTGCCCGCGAGAGGACATGCAAACGATTAGCATTGCAGGGCATATGCAAATCATGTTAACCCGGCACGCCACCAAGAAACACTACAAGAAGGGTGCACAGAAGGCGGGGTGTAAGTAGTGGAAGTGTGTTGTGCTGCCGGACTTGTGCGTGGGAAGCTTCCTAATACCTCGTCGCAGAATACGGCAGTCATTCCAGCACGTTTCGGAGTTCGACAGAGGATGAAGTGGCTTATCGCGACAGCGGTTTATCGTACCGAGGCATCGGCGCCCGTGTGGGACGAGATCCAGTCACAGTGAGGCGAGTAGGGATTCGGTGGGTGAAGGAGGGGCGGACGGACTGACGTGAGCGATTGCCGCAGCCGCGGCACACCACCGAACGATAGGACCGGCATATTGTATGGTGGGCATTGACGGCTCTCACCGCCACATCACGAACGTTAGCGCAGGAATTAGGGTGTGTTGCGCAACAACCTGTGTCAGCACGTAACGTTCGACGTCGTCTACATCAGCGGGGACTTTTCGCACGGCGCCCATTGCTCCGATTACCATTGACGTTACACCACCGGCGAGTGCGGCGGCAGTGGCCCGTTGAACGCCGCACCTGGACTACGGAATGGCAAGACATTGTCTTCTCCGTCGAATCCCGCTTCTGCCTGCAACACCACGATGGTCGGATCCGCGTGTGGTGGCACCGCGGCGAGAGACTGTATGACGCCTGCATTATGCATCACCATACCGGTCCATCGCCTGGCGTTATTGTTTGGGACGCAATTGGATATGACACGCGCACCACTCTGGTACGCATCGCCGGTACACTCAACAGCCACCGCACCATCTCCAACGTTTTGGAGCCTGAAGTCCTCCCTTACCTGCAGGACCTGCCAGCGTCCACGTTTCGACAGGACAATGCGCGCCCGCACGTGGCACGCATCGTGCAACAATTCTTCACGGCCCACCAGGTGTCAATGCTGCCGTGGCCCGCCTGTTCTCCCGATATGTCGCCCACTGGACACGCCTGGTCGCTGATCGGCAACCGAGTGGCCCGGCAAGCACCACCCGCGACTACGCCTGATGAACTGTGGCAACGTGTGGAAGCAGCCTGAACAGACATATCCCAAGCCCACATCCAAAGCTTCTTTCGTTCGATACCGCGGCGTGTAGCGGCCGTGTTTGCCAGCCATGGGGGCCACACGAACTATTGATGTCTGCGTGTTCCGCAAGTCGCACGGGCCTGTAAGCTCAATCGTTTCATCTTTGTATCTGTTGTTATGTGTCCAGTAAATCTCGCTTTGCTATCTCGTGTCCTTCTTGGTGTTGCATTTTGGGTGGCCAGCAGTGTATATGCAATACACAAAGGTATCCACCACGTTTTGGCTGTAATAAGCTTTGTTTAGAACTCCAAGGTCCTGTTTAAGTGCATTTAAAGTGTCTTGTTGCAAAAATTTCTTTAAGTGTGACTACGAAATGAGCGACCTTAATGTACTTCGAAAGAGGGTTAATTGTTAGTAGCCGGATAGTTGGTGCCTACATGACAAAAGTCACCAGGGTAGTGGGGGCATCGAGAGCTACGGTGTCTAGCGTCATGACAGCATACCGTGTTCGTGGCAAAACTGTTACAAAAAATATACGAGTATAAATTACATTATGCATTATTGTGTTATTATATGGACACCAAATCCGTTGTCTAAAATGTTAGAGTTTTGAATGTATCGTAGCCTTTTAATCTAGTAGTATTCATTGCCTTACTTTATTAAAAGATCAGAAATACAAATTAATAATAGTTATCTTAAACATGGTTTGCAGAAGCTATTTTAGCCAAGATTTTAGGCACAAGAGCTTGTCAACATTGGGTAGTTTAAGCGAAGTTTGTTAGGAACAATACAAGCCTCACTAAACACTCTTTCACTTGGCACAGACGTTGGTGCAATGCACAGCAACCGCTTTGCTAAAATAGCGAGCAACGGCAACTGTAATGAATGAATTTTCAACCACTGAAGAGGATCTGTAAAATCGTCGTCGAGTTCAGGCAAGCTCTGATAAACTTGAAGCTCTAATTCTATCGGTGTGCTGATATTTGTGTATTCCTTTATTTCTGTTTCTGGAATCGATGAATTGTCAAGACATAGTTTTATTCATTTCTGTTGCACATTACTTTGTTTTTGGTGTAAGGGCAGATGTTGATTTGTGCTACTGGATAAAATTCTGTTCCACACTAGCTCTCGGTTTTTTCTAGTATACAGCGAAGTGTCTTGAATCGAGGATCAAGGACAGTATTTTCTTCGTACTTGTCGTATAAAAGGCCATTGGCTGAGATTTTCCGTCAGATCATCGAGCAACATAACTTTAAATCTGCAAATATATCCTGGGTCGGTATCAGACAATCTCATTGCGCTTTTAAGGAGTTTAAAAGCGGGCATTCAAACACTGGCAGTTATTTGTAACCTCCGAGTATTTCAGTGATTTCCAAGCAAGGTTTCAATACGCTGATTAGCTTGACTTCTCACTCAACTTTTGTCAGAACAGGGGTATTCAACGCTTTTTTTGTTTTTGTTTTTATTGGAGGTTTAACGACCACCGTGACAAACTCAATGGGATGGGCAACTCAGTCGCCATAAAAGAGTTAATGACAAGATATTTCAAGGCTTCCAAAGCCCCATCTTCAGGTCAAGTCTTCCAAAGCCCCATCTTCAGGTCAAGTCACGAACATGGGCACATATATAGTCAAATTTAACCACAATTCTTTGCGGCCTTGGATACTTGTTGCTACCTAAGACCGTGTACGAGATGAAAAGTTAAAAACACAATAACATCTCACACAGGCGATGCGTCATATCCCTGTGAAGAAAGTCATTCATTAGCGCTAGCCAAGGTTGCGGGATGAATACAGGAAATTCGTCATTGCAGCACGTTGAAAAGTATCTGTTAATGCATAAATTCTCTGCAAATAACAATGCGTATTTATTGGGCGCGGAAGTAATGATTGAAGGTTGATCACAATCTGGGTTGTGTTCACCCTTAGCAATATATATATATATTTTTTTTTTTGATGTTTAACGACCACCGTGAGCAACTCAATGGGCTATAAATAGTCACCCGTCCTTAATTTAGGGTCACTGGCTCCAGGGAAGGGAGAGAGCCAGTGCCGTAAGACAAACACAACATCCATGCCTCACCGGGATTCGAACCCGGACCCCTTTCGGACGAAAGATCAGAGGCCATCGCTTAGAACACTGCGCCACCGGAGCGGCAGCAATAATTCAACTCAGGACAGTAGAGTTCAATCCTCTGCGTATTGCATATTTGTGCTCCGATAATCTCAGTCTGAGGTTGCGCATTTATCCGCGACACCTTGAACACTGGTGAACAGAAAGCGCGCTCTCCTACAGCAGGACAACACTCGGCCTCATACCGCGCGAACGACCCGGGCCAAACTCCAGGAACTTGAGGGTATCGAACTGATGCCACACACAGCATATAGTCCGGATCTTTCACCGTCGGATTATTACTTGCTCCGGTCCATGGCCCACTTCCTTCGCAGGCGGCACTTCAACAACCATTAGGAGTTGGCAGCTGGGGTGAAGGAGCTCTTCGGCTGGAAGGACAAGAACTGATACCGTCGCGGAATCGAAGAACTGGTAGACAAAGACGGTGAAACACGATGGCCTATACTTTGAATGGTAGTCAGTTTTCGGCGAAAGGTGCGTATGAAGATAAAGTGATCCAAATATTGAAAAGCATTCGATTCTTTTTTTTTTTTTTTGATTGGAGGTTTAACGACCACCGTGAGCAACTCAAATGGGCTATAAGCAGTCGCCCGTCCCTAATTTAGGGTCACTGGTTCCAGGGAAGGGAGAGAGCCAGTGCCGTAAGACAAACACAACATCCATGCCTGACCGGGATTCGAACCCGGACCCCTTTCGGACGAATGATCAGAGGCCATCGCCTTAGACCACTGCGCCACCAGGGCGGCAAAAAACATTCGATTCACCCTCTGTATTCGGAACACAAAACCTCACTTACGAAATTATGACTTTGGGACGGCTTTATAAATAACTCGCTGCAAAAGATTCAGACGTGTACGAAGTGTAGTTAGAGGCAGTATGGAAAGTATTCGTAATTTAAGCGACTTTGAAAGAAGCACGATAGCGGTTATTGAGTGGGCAGCTGCAAGCCTCTTATAAATTGCAAACCTTCTTGGTCATGCAAGAACAACTACATCGAAGTAGTGCAATGGGTGGTGTGTAAACAACAAGACAGTCAAGTGTCTTCCTTTGAGTGGAATTGACTGGTTGATGTTCGAAGGCAACGGTGGCTGGGGAGGATTATACGAGGTAACAGATGAGCTCCATTGTGCCAAGTAACCAAGCAGTACAACAGCTCGGTTACTTGGCACAATGGCGCTCGTCTCAATTCAGCATACGCAGACCCCTGCAAATTGACGCGAATAGAATATAACAACCGACGTTCTGTTCCAATAGTCTTTGCTAACACCAAGAAATTCGTCGACAGCGAGCAAGGGAACACCAAAACTGGACAGCTCAGGACTGCACAAAAGTTGTCTGGTCCGAGAATCATGTTTTCAGTAAATGCACGCTAATGAACGAGCCAAAAAAACGGCAACTGCACGAAACGATTAATATTAGCCGCGTAAGTTAACCGTACAAGCTGGTGGAGGCGGTGTAATGATCTAGGGATCTGTTTCTATAGGGGGCATTAGATTCCTTAATATCGTCGAAATAACACTTGGATATCAGGAGGCACCTTAACATTATTGACGACCAGATACATCCGTACATGTGCATGGCGTATCCTGATGGAGAGGGTTGCTTCCGGCACGACAATGCGCCATGCCACATGACTCCGATCGTTACTCAGTAGTTCAGGGAGGTCGACGGTAACTTCAAAGAGCTGAAACGGTTCCACAGTCCCCAGATCTTAACCCGATTGAGCTCCTATGAGATGAGATTGAGAGAACCATTCTCAACAGGTATCCTCCTCCAGCAAACATTAGGTAATTGACGGACGCCATCACATCTTTTTTTCTTATTTTTTATTGAGATTTTAACGACGCTATAAGCAGTCATCCGTCCCTAATTTAGGGCCACTGGTTCCAGGAAAGGGAGAGAGGGGAGTGGTGTACTCAGGGGCTATAAGTTCAATCCTTCAAAGGATGGAAATGAAGCTACCCATAGCGAATGATCACATCTTGTCCAAGCCCCAGATCATCCCACTAAAGATGTTAATTTTTATTATATCATTAATTTAATATATACATTCAATTTGAAGAGCTTCTTCATAGAATGAAGAATTGGAAGTAATAGATTAAACACAAATTTTAGTTTTGCAGTACAATGAGTATAAACATTTTTCACTTCTGATTTTTTTTTTTTTTTTTTTTTTTTTGAGGATAGTGAGATTGCTATTAATTTAAGACTAAATATTCATTCTGATTTCGGAGATTCTAATTGCCTGACTTCATGAAAGTCCCTATTGGAAGGGGGGGGGGGGCTACCTTCCCGGCTCCGGACCGTGAAGTTCTGGGTTCAAGTTCAGCTGAAACACTAATGATTAGCCGAGGTTAGGGAGTCTCGTTAATCCGTTGGTCTCGTGATAGAGACTCCTCGTTATAAACAAGTCTAACCCCAGTCCTCAGTGTAGCACAAGTAGTACCCGCTGAATCCACAAACCAACCAACTGAAATCAACCGCCATCATTTCCGACTTATGCTGCAATAGTATTCCACGGAATTGTCAATTGCATTTTCAAATACAGGAGTTTTTCTTCCAAGGATTTCTACTTCTTCAGTTTTGGAGATTTTCTGGCAAAGATATATTTTCCCGATGAATTTTAGTTAAATATGAGCATGCCGGCACTTCAAAATTTCCATTTCGATCATTGTGCATTACCGAGATCCCCCCCCTTTTTTTTTTACGTTTTCCAACCGTAGGTTGAAGAAGCGTATATGCTCCAGCTTTGTCAGTCTGTCTGTCCGCCAGCACGATAACTCGCGTAAAAATGGTTCGACTTCGATGAAACTGTAGTATGTGGTAGGGAACCACCTGGGGACACACCCTGTCTAAAATGGAAGAAATGGGGTCAAAGGTCAGGACATAGGAGCGAGATCATTCCGTTGCTCTTATGCGTCATAACTTACGTAAAAATGCTTCGATTGCGGCAAAACTTTATCATGTTGTTCCAGGGATGTACTGAACCGGTTCTTTTTAATATCACTGAAATGGGGTCAAAGGTCAGGACACAGGATCGAGATTTATTCCACAGCCGTTATCCTCATAGCTTGACTAAAAGTGCTTCTGTTGCGACAAAACTTTAGTATGTTGTCCCGGAAGTAAACTGGTTCTGTTGAATATCATGGAAATGGGGTCAAAGGTCAGATCACAGGAGCGAGATTTATTCCACAGCCATTATCCTCATAACTTGAGTAATGATTTCTGGTATGTTGGAAAGTTTATCATAATCAATGCATTGCATGATTTTACTAACTTGTTTCTTTAACTGCTATATTCACTAGTTCAAAATTGAGTTTCCGTAAGTATTCGGCCATACTTTTTTGCCCTTTATAACTTTTCCAGTTTTTCTTGGATCACGAATGTTTCGCTAAATGGCGTAAATGTATATTGCACAAATCGTAATGTAACTGTTTCAAAAGTACCTACTGTAAGTCTTTTTTCTAATGATATAAATATAATCATACACAAGTTGTGTTTTATTTCTTTTCAGCATAGAAAACCAAAAATATTTTAATACTGGATGTTATTTAGAAGACTTTTTTCATGATATAGGTATAATTATGCACAAAATTTTCTTGTTTCTGTATAGCATGGAAAAATGTTTATTATTCTTTTTTCTGTTAGATGTAGTGCTCACCATCACCGCTGAGATAAATACGCTATTATACTTGTTAATTAAAAAAACCCTCTCAAAAACGCAAAGGTAACGTTTCTGCCGAAGAAAGTAAAAATCGTTTTGGCACAAATACGCTGTGTAATTGATTCACGGTTAATATTTGCACCTTATTTTCCTTGTTGTCATTCGCAGGAATTGAAAACCAGTGCGAGCTTGATGTTGAGATACATGAAATATCATTGAGATTACACGTTGATTTTTTGAACAAACTAGAGAACACTTGGTTGACAGCACAGGGACATTTATTTCTGATATCTTTGATATGATAAAATCAGCTTAAATGCTTATCCTTGGCTAGAACGAATCTTTTGGTTTTCAGTTTCTGTGCGTGCGTCAGTTGTGAAATAATGCAACGTACTGTTTCACGATGAAATCAGTTTTGGTGTTTAATTCTGTCCAGTATGCGAACGGGAACAAACTCCAACTTCTGAGAGCAATGAAGCTGCTTTGGCCCATAAATTGTAAAATCAATCAAGCAAAGCAGAAAAACCTTCCGACAAGGTAATCTTTTATTTTTGACTGAATGTTTCAAATATGCAAATGAAAAAACGTCCTTCTATTAAGACATCAGAATAGTTGACATGTTGTTTGCTTTGGTTTTACATTGGGTCATTTCAAATCTTTCTGATCGAAATCGTAAACGTGCTCATGAATATTTTTTCGATAATACGTACCTGTTTTGCTCGTTGCAAATATATTTTTCTTCCAATAATGCATATTCCCTCTACATGAAGATTTCAGACACTAGTGTATTTATTCTTTCGCATCAATTTTTTAACACACGATTCTTAGCCAAAAAGTATAAAAACTGTATCTACAAAAATTGAGATATACAAGATGTTCACATGAAACCTTTTAAATCCTGATTTTACGCTAAAATTATCATAACTCGATATATTTTTATGTATATAAAACAACTTCTAAAAACATTAAAAAAATACGATTGAATGCAGCAAAGGTAAAAACCTAGTGCATAAAATGGTTCGCTGAAACAACGTCTAATACACAAAACGGAATTTCCAAACTAAATATGCCCATCATTTCAAAAACAATATCATCCAGGGAGATATATACTGCTGGCCACAAAAAATACAACACCAAGAAGGACACGAGATAGCAAGGCCAGATTTACTGGATACATAACAACAGATACAAAGATGAAACGATTGAGCTTACAGGCCCGTGCGACTTGTGGAACACGCAGACATCAATAGTTCGTGTGGCCCCCATGGCTGGCAATAACGGCCGCCACACGCCGCGGCATAGAACGAAAGAGGCTTTGGATGTGGGCTTGGGGTATGTCGGTCCAGGCTGCTTCCACACGTTGCCGCAGTTCATCACGGGTGGTGCTTGCCGGGCCACTCGGTTGCCGATCAGCGACCAGGCGTGTTCGATGGGCGACATATCGGGAGATCAGGCGAGCCACGGCAGCTGTGACACCTGGTGGGCCGTGAAGAATCGTTGCACGAGGCGTGCCACGTGCGGGCGCGCATTGTCCTATTGAAACGTGGCCGCTGGCAGGTCTTGCAGGTAAGGGAGGACTACAGGCTCCAAAACGTCGGAGATACAGCGGTGGCTGTTGAGTGCACCGGCGATGCTTACCAGAGGGGTGCGGATGTCATATCTAATTGCGCCCCAAACCATAACGCCAGGCGACGGACTGGAATGGTGATGTGTAATGCATGCGTCATACAGTCTCTCGCCGCGGTGCCGCCACACTCTGATCCCACCATCGTGGTGTTGCAGGCAGAAGCGGGATTCGTCGGAGAAGACAATGTCGTGCCATTCCGTAGTCCAGGTACAGCGTGCAACGGCCCATTGCCGCCGCACTCGCCGGCGGTGTAACGTCAATGGTAATAGGCACAATGGGCGGCGTTCGACAAGTCCCCACTTCTGCAGACGACGTCGAACGGTACGTGCTGACACAGGTTGTTGCGCAACACACCCTAATTCCTGCGCTAACGTTCGTGATGTGGCGATGCGAGCCGTCAATACCCGCCGCACCACATTCCGGTCCTCTCGTTCGGTGGTGTGCCGTGGTTGCGACAATCGCTCACGTCGGTCCGTCCGTCCCTCCTGCACCCACCGAATCCATACTCGCCTCACTGTGGCTGGATGTCGTCTCACACGGGCGCCTATGTCTCGGTACGACAAACCGCTGTCACGATAAGCCACTATTCGTCCTCTGTCGAACTCCGAAACGTGCTGGAATGACTGCGGTATTCTGCGACGAGGCATCAGGAAGCTTCCCACGCACAGGTCCGGTAGCACAACACACTTCCACTACTTACACCCCGCCTTCTGTGCACCCTTCTTATAGTGCTTCTCGGTGGCGTGACGGGCGCATATGATTTGCATATGCCCTGCAATGCTAATAGTTTGCATGTCCTCTCGCGGGAGACGCATGCTGCGAATTTCAGGCCAATCGGATGCTTCCTTCTTGGTGTTGCATTTTGGGTGGCCAGCAGTGTATTAGCAATATTTGCTCTGTGTGTAATGAACGCTTATGGCTGACAGTAGCAAAATCCTTATAAATATACTCATCTGTCAAGAGGGTCATCTTCATTTACAAAGTACCTGACGCAATGTTGTTAGCATATTTGTTGACACTGAGTGACGATTACATAAAACCTTTTAGATTGCTGAAGATTGCATGAACACTAAAAGATTGGAGATTGCAGGTTCTCTATCTCACGAGAGCAAGTAAGAAAACAAACGATTTAACTCGCGCGTAAAACTTTTGTTTTTCCTGATTAGAAAGGAATATTTTTTTTTATTAATACGAGTTCCTGTCAAAAAGTTCAGATTCTAGGCCGATATTCAACAAAGTACTTATGTTACTTAAGTTTGGCTATGATCTCCCTCAAAGATGTCTCCTTGGCCAGTGGTACACCGCTGCCAGCGTTTTTGCCACAGTTGGAACGCTCCCTGGAAGTCCTGTGAATCGTGTCAAGCAACGTCTGCGATTAGCACTGGATCTCGTCCACGGTTTAAAGACGGCGACCCTTGAGCTTCAGCTACATCTTCGGGAACAGAAAGAAGTCCCAGGGGGCCAAATCCGGCTAGTACGGCGGGTGAGGAAGGGTAGTCATGCTGTTGCGGCTGCAAAACTGGGTTCGACATGGAGCGCCTTCTGTTCGGGGTTCAGAATCTTTGGCACAAACTTTGCAGCAATGCGGTGCATGTTCAAAACCGACGTCAAAATTTCTTGCACTGTTTCGTAGGACACAATGACGATGGTAGCAATGTGTGACACATTGACGATAGTAGCAATCTTGAATGATTCTCTGACGATCCTCATGCACCAATTTCCTAATTTTGTCCACATTTTGGGGTGTTTTGCTCGTGGACGGTCGCCCTGACCTCTCGTCGTCTTCCAGTGCTGTTCTGCCGCTCTTGAAGCGGGAGTGCTACTCAAAACACCTCGCACGACTCATTGCCATAAGCCTGCCGCAACATTTCATGCGTCTCAATTCCCGATTTGCCGAGTTTGACGCAGCATTTGATGTTCGCTCTCTGCTCTAGCTTTCAGTCCATACCGAAATCGCAGCTGTGTTCTGACTGTGGTCACCAAGTATCGTGTAGCACAGCTCCCGATGTTTACAGAACGATGCTACTCGGCACAATGACTCATGAAGGCCACTGCCCTCGACCGCCGCGCGCGCATCCGTGTACTTCCATCTGTTGGCACGCTACGTACCTAGTCTCGGAACTTTTTGATCACACTGCGTACTTCCAACGGGAAGTGGGGTGTTCAGGACTTTGTATCCGCGTAACTTTTCACGACATTTTACCGTTCCTGATTCATACACCAGGAAAACAATCCCTGTTGCATCTCCGACCAACTTCTAACCCCGAATGTCCATTCTTTTTCTCCACTCTTTCGCGGGTTCCTTTCATAATCTACGACGCAAGAAGTTCTTCAGTTGTCTGGCTTTGCATGGGTTAGGGATTAGTTTTTACATCTACTGAAGAAAGTTTTCTTCACACGTACCACCATATATTAAAGTCGTAAGTGATGGTCAACTGATTTATTTTCTCTGTTTTGGACGTTCCTGATATCTTCTTCATGCTGTTGAACGAAAGCCTGTCCCTTTTCTCCATGGGGAAGGGGTATGAAAGCGTTTTTTCTGTAATGGTTTGTGGGAAAGGAGTCTGCGACTGAGATTTCTTTCCCCGATATGAAAATCCGCTTTTAATTGCTTTTCTCAAGTCTAAATACCATCTGCATTTCTAAGTTTGGTAATTACATTCACCGTTTGCCGCCTCGGTGGTGCATTGGTCTAAGCGCGGGCTTCTGACCATTCGTCGGAATGGGTCTGGGTTTGAATCCCATACGAGCTATGGATGGTGTGTTTGCCTTACGGCACTGGCTCTCTCCCTTCCCAGAAGCCAGTGGCCCTAAATTAGGAACTGGCGACTGCTTATAGCCCATTGGATTGTTCGTGGCAGTCGTTAAACCCTCAATTAGAAAAAAGTCACTGTTTCATAATGTTAAATAATATGGAAATATAAATATAACCGCATAACAAAACACTCATAGGTTGTGTAATTATTTAAGAGTTGTATTTAAGAACGCTGCATAAGGAATATTGAACCAGACAAAGTCCACGTAAAAAAAAAGTCAATCAATTCAAGATCCTGGCAACTTAAGGTGGTTCCACCTAAAATCTCTGCCTTATGTTTCCAAAGGAAAAACTTCTTTACATATTTTCTTCGTAATTAATGAATTCTCAAGGATGAAAATTTGCACATCGATAAAACTAACTTTAAGTTATAGCATGGGATACTTAATACTTGCTAAAACATAACCATACTTAAGCAACCCAACATTTGTTTGTCTACTGACGTCATCAATGTGCAGGTGGCGCCATCTGTTAACAAGTCTAACATTACTCAAAGAAAAATGATTGATTTTTAATATAATTATGGTTACGTTTTAGAAAGTATTAAGTGTCCCATGCTGTAACTTAAAGTTAGTTTTATCGGTGTGCAAAGTTTCATCATTGGAAATAGATCAATTGCGAAGAAAATATGTCAAGAGAGTTTTACCATTGGAAACATAAGGCAGTGATTTCGGGTGGAACCACCTCACCAGAAATGTTATTTAAAATGTTACATTGATTCTGGGTGTTCCTTTCCATCAAATAAACAGCCAGTGAATTATTATACAGGGCGAGCAAGAAGTTCCCGAACTGTAGATTCAAGATTTTTTCTTCCCTATACACTTCAGTCCACTTACCTCAGTGCTAGTGTGTGTAGCATTTCGGATTCTCAGAATACATTTTTGTTCCATAGAAGGTGCTGGAATTAATCCCCGCCTTCAGTGGCGTTGGGCCTTCAGGGCTAAGCCCCGCAAAGACAAATATTTTTTTTGTTTTTTTAATTAGAAAAATTCCGAAAGAAAATCCGTATTAGTGAGCCGTTCCCAGATTTTCTGAATGTAAATGTGAAACATAGTTGAGTAACGGGTTAACACATTACAGCCTTCCATATCCATTCAAAAGAGCGCAATGAATACCGCGTGGTGGTAGGGCGACACTCGTCAGCACGCTGAACTGCGCATGCGTAGATCGCCTTTCTGTTTAACTGTATCCACGACGTCGGACAGTGAGTGGCTGCTTTTCGTTTGTGGAGTTAAGCGAGCTGTAAGATTCGCTCCTAAAATTAAAATTAACAAAGGGACTTTTTATTGAAACACCCTTCTAGTTTATTTGCGCTTTCCAACCGTAGGTTGAAGAAGCGTATATGCACCAGCTTTGTCCATCCGTCTGTCTGTCTGTCCTTCCTTCCGCACGGTAACTCGCGTAAAAATGGTTCGAATTCGATGAAATTTTAGTATGTGGTAGGGGACAACTTGTGAAGGAACCCTATTTGGAAATGAGGTCAAATGTCAGGATATAGGAGGGGATCCATTCCATCGCCCTTATGTGTCATAACTTACGTAAAAATGCTTCGATTGCGACAAAACTCCATGTTGTTCCGGAGATGTACTGGTGGACAACGATCTCTCGAATTTTTTCCCAGAAATTTGTCTTGAGGGTACTTTTTTACGCTTTCCAACCGTAGGTTGAAGAAGCGTATATGCTCCAGCTTTGTCCGTCTGTCTGTCTGCACGATAACTAGCGTAAAAATGGTTCGATTTCGATGAAATTTTAGTATGTGGTAGGGAAGAACTTCGGAACCAACCCTGTTGAAAATGGAAGTAATGGGGTCAAAGGTCTGGGCATAGGAGCGGGATCCATTCTATAGCCCTTATGCGTCATAACTTATGTAAAAATGCTTCAAATGTGACAAACCTTTAGTATGTTGTTCCGGAGGTATACTGAACCGATTCTGTTGAATATCATTGAAGTGGGGTCAAAGGTCAGGGCACAAGAGCGAGATTTATTCCACAGCCATTATTCTCATAACTTGACTAAAAATGTTTCTATTGTGACAAAACTTGAGTATGCTGTTCCGGATGAATACTGAACCGGTTCTGTTGAAAATCATCGAAATGGGGTTAAAGGTCAGGACACAGGAGCGATATTTATTCCACAGCCATTATCCTCATAACTTGACTAACAATGCTTCTATTGCGACAAAACTTTAGTATGTTGTTCCGGAGGTATACTGAACCAATTCTGTTTAATATCATCGAAATGGAGTCAAAGGTCAGGGCATAGAAACGAGGTTTATTCCACAGGCATTATCCTCATAACTTGAGTAATGATTTCTGGTATGTTGGAAAGCGTATCATAATCAATGCATTGCATGATTTTACTAAATTGTTAAGGGATGAAGAAAAAAAAACGACAAAGACTTGGGCCACAATGACTAAATATTTGCTCAGTGCAAAAACATAGGAATCAGTCTAAAACTTCTAATGAGGAGTTTTAGTAAAATATCCTCGTTAACTGGAAACGAAAGTGAACACATACTTTGTTTTCTTTCGAATGTTTTTTGATGTTATACATCACTGCATGTATACGAGGGTTGTACCGGAAGTAATGCAAAAGTGGGCATAAATTTCTTATTAACTGACAGAGATCGTTCAAGTTGCACATGTTGGTAGAGTAAATCTTCCTGTATAGTAACCCTTCTTCTTCATTGCAGGTAAATAAATGGATTCCAGGCAGAAGCAACATGCAGTCATTGAATTCTTCACAAAGGAAAAGTGCAGGCTGTCCGACATCCACAGAAGGCTACAGAATGTTTACGGAGATGGCACCATTGACAAGAGCAATGTGCACAGATGGATGAAGAATTTTAAAGAAGGGGAAACCAACATTGAAGACAAACCACGCAGTGGGAGACCATCATCTGCGACCACTGACAAGAGTCGTCAGCAAGTGGATGAATTGATTCGCACGGAGAGACGAGTCATAATCCGTGACCTTGTTTTACAACTGGACTGTAGTCATAATGCCATAAGATGATGGAAGACTTAGGGTATCGGAAAGTGTGTGCAAAGTCGGTACCTCGGCAGTTGACACACGATTTGAAGGTAAGAAGGGTGGAAAGTCTGCTCTGATCTGCTGGAAGCGTTTGAAGCCAATGAAGACACGTTCTTTTTTCGATCTGGTGACAGGAAATTAAACATGGGTGTATCTTCACGATCCGGAAACGAAGAATCAATCCATCGAATGGCGTCACACTTTTCACCAAGGCCTAAGAAGTTCACGAGCCAGCGATCAGCTCAGAAAGTCATGGTGACTGTTTTTTGAGCTAATAGGGGTGTCATTCTCATTGACCTTCCGGAACGTGGCCGTACCTTGACCAGCGAGCGGTACATTGAGACACCCAAGAAGCTTAGAGAAGCTATAAGGAGGAAGAGACCGAACGAGAATCTGAAAAGGATCCACGTTCACTATGACAATGCGAGACCACACACATCTCTGGAAACAAATCAGGCAATTAGCAAAATAGGCTGGTCGGTTATCCCCCAAACACCGAACAGCCCAGATCTGGCGCCCTCCGACTTGGACAGTCTCTGGGGACAACGATTTGATGACACAGACGAGATGAAAGTTTCCGTGAAGAAGTGGGTGTAACAGTCCATGCCTGAATTTTTCAAAGACGATTCGAGAGTTGGGTTCAACGATGGATCAAATGCATCGCTTATGATGTAGACTATGTTGAGTAGTACCTTTGTATATAGAGAAAGTGTTACTGTACTAACTGTGCAATTTGAACGACCTCTGTCTGTTAAAAAAGTTATACGCACTTTTGCATTACTTTCGGTACAACCCTCGTACATACACTGCTGGCCACCCAAAACGCAATACCAAAAAGGACACGAGATAGCAAGGCCAGATTTACTGGACACATAACAACAGATACAAAGATGAAACGATTGAGCTTACAGGCTCGTGCGACTTGCGGAACACGCAGACATCAATAGTTCGTGTGGCCTCCATGGCTGGCAATAACGGCCGCTACACACCGCGGTATCGAACGAAAGAAGCTTTAGATGTGGGCTTGGGATATGTCTGTTCAGGCTGCTTCCACACGTTGCCACAGTTCATCAGGCGTAGCCGCGGGTGGTGCTTGCCGGGCCACTCGGTTGCCGATCAGCGACCAGACGCGTTCGATGGGCGACATATCGGGAGAACAGGCAGGCCACGGCAGCAGTGACACCTGGTGGGCCGTGAAGAATTGTTGCACGATGCGTGCCACTTGCGGGCGCGCATTGTCCTGTTGAAACGTGGCCACTGGGAGGTTTTGCAGGTAAGGGAGGACTACAGGCTCCAAAACGTCAGAGATGTTGCGGCGGCTGTTGAGTGTACCGGCGATGCGTACCAGAGGGGTGCGGGTGTCATATCCAATTGCGTCCCAAAAAAAAGGCCAGACGACGGACCGGTATGGCGATGCATAATGCAGGCGTCATACAGTCTCTCGCCGCGGTGCTGTCACACGCAATTCCGACCATCGTGGTGCTGTAGGCAGAAGCGGGATTCGTCGGAAAAGACAATATCCTGCCATTCCGTAGTCCAGGTGCGGCGTTCAACGGCCCATTGCCGCCGCACTCGCCGGTGGTGTAACGTCAATGGTAATAGGCGCAATGGGCGCCGTGCGACAAGTCCCCGCTCCTGCAGGCGACGTCGAACGGTACGTACTAACACAGGTTGTTGCGCAACACACCTAATTTCTGCGCTAACGTTCGTGATGTGGCGGTGCGAGTCGTCAATGCTCGCCGCACAACATTCCGGTCCTCTCGTTCAGTGGTGTGTCGCGGCTGCGGCAATCGCTCACGTTGGTCCGTCCGTTCCTCCTGCACCCAGCGAATCCATACTCGCCTCACTGTGGCTGGATGTTGTCCCACACGGGCGCCGATGTCTCGGTACGATAAACCGCTGTCGTGATAAGCCACTTCGTCCTCTGTCGAGCTCCGAAACGTGCTGGAATGACTGCCGTATTCTGCGACGAGGTATCAGGAAGCTTCCACGCACAGGTCCGGCAGCACAACACACTAAGACTAATTGCACCCCGCAGTAAACTTGTGTACATGTAGCTACGTTATTCATTTTCTTGTAGGACTTCCGTCCACAGTGAGTAGAGTTTAGGTCCCAGCCACCTACAGCGAGATCGACTTTTGGGCAGGACACAGAAACGGAAGGAATGAGAGCAAGTTTAGCGACTTTGACAGAACAGTTTGCAGTGAGATTAGAGTACAGTAGATGGCGCCACCGTACAAGTACGATGTTGCACACAGAGGGGTGAGAGAATTTCAGGGGGCATAGGAAAGGATACCCATTTAACCAGTGGGTCCAGCCTGGGGGCAGTCACTTAACGTGCTTGTCCGATGCACGGCGGATATTCAGCGATTGTTAGTAAATCACACCATCTCTGAAAGATCAGCCCTGGTTTAAACCTGAGGACCTTGCATTGATCGTCTGACGCGCTAACCAGCACGAAGCCATCCGCTTCTGTGCACCCTTCTTATAGTGCTTCTCGGTGACATGCAGGGCGCACATGATTTGCATATGCCCTGCAATGCTAATCGTTTGCATGTCTTCTCGCGGGCGACACATGCTGCGAATTTCAGGCCAATCGGATGCTTCTTTCCTGGTGTTGCATTTTGGGTGGCCATCAGTGTAACTAAAATCTCTACCTCCTTCTTTGTGGTTAAGTATGATTTCAGCAGGTGGCGTTTGCAAATCTCCCAGTCCACTGAAATTATATTTCACAGTACGGAAGAAGATTGAGCGAAATTTTAAATGTTATTCGGTAGTTGCCTGTCTTGTCACCCAGAGAGAAGAGTGCGCTAAAAATAGCTGCGTCACAATGGTAGCAGGTCACGGGACCGGAACTTTCCTGTGTGGTTACCGCTGAAGACAGAGGAAGCCGTTCCTTCCTTTCCTTTGCGTCTTTAAAAAATGCTTAAAAATCAGAAAATGACTTTTTCTTATTTTTTTTTAAAGAGGAATGATAGTTGTGAGTTCATGCTGTAAAAATTGCACTGCGTTATGATTTATAGTTTGCCATATATCCGTTTTCTTTAAACGGATCCTATCGCGAAATAGAGAATTTTGTGAAATTTAAAAATGTATTTTCTCGTAAACTAAATCGAAATTAAAAAAAAAAGGTGGGGGGGGGGGGGGGTGACAAGGTGCAAAAATTCAACCATTGCTCTACATGCCTACAAAGTTTCGTGGTTCTGTTCCTGTGTCCGGAACGCGAATTGATAGCACTTTTTGCTTACCTTAAATGTATCCGGAACGGAATTGATAGCACTTTTTTTGCTTACTGTAACTTTGAAATACAGTAGCTCTTGAAGTACCGCCAGAATCGAAAAACGGGTTACTTCAGCGTGTTCTCCAAACAATTCTCTCCAAACGATGTACATTTCATATTTTTGTGTTAAATACTTTTTGCGCTGCGAGCTAGGAAAGCTCGAGTGTAGCGAAATTTCTAAAACTGCGGCAACGGCAGTTACTTTTTCTAAGAATAGAGAGATTTAGAATAATGGTTCTCCCGTAGAAGGCAACTAAACTAGCCAGGATACATTCTAGATAATGAAAGGATAAAGTGCAGACTTTGATATTAAAAAAAAAAAAAGAGATGGGGGGACTAGCTTTTAGCTTAAAAATGTATTATTTATTTATTTTTATGTATTATCAATCAAGACGTAATAAAATTACATTAGCAACATACCGAAACGTAGCTTCGTATTAGATTCGTCAAGGTGGAATTATTTTAAGGTATAATTTTTTTTATTTTGGTATGGGGTTAGTCATGGCACGACGCCCTACGAAAAACGCAAAGAAATTTACCCCTCCTTAAGCATCTGTAAATGTTTATTTTTGCTAGATAAAAAAGGTGATATTTATATTTAGGCATTTTCATTGGATTTTACAGAATTCAACAGATTTTATTCAACGGAACTTATCGTTTTGGTAAAAGAAGGGGGGGGGTGAGAAACCCAATACATGACGAGTTCTTCGAAAATGCTTACTAAAGAAACAGTGCGACTTGTCACTAAACGATGAAAATGTGTGTGTGTGTGTGTGTGTGTATGTGCATGGCAGACGCAACTCTTTTTTATATTTTAAATAGAAACAAACAAGTTAGTAAAATCATGCAATGTATTGATTATAATACGCTTTCCAACATACTAGAAATCATTACTCAAGTTATGAGAATAATGGCTTTAAAATAAATCTCGGTCCTGTGCCCTGACCTTTGATCCCATTTCGATGGTATTCAACAGAACCGTTTCGGTATACCTCCGAAATAACATGATGAAGCTTTGTCGCAATCGAAGCATTTTTACGGAAGTTATGATGCATAAGAGCTATGGAATAGATCTCGCTCTTGTGTCCTAACCTTTGACCCCATTTCGCCCATTTTCAATAGGATTCGTCCCCAGGCAGGACCCTACAACATACTAACATTTCATCCAAATCGAAGCATTTTTACGTTAGTTATGACGCATAAGAGCAGTGGAATGGATCCCGCTCCTATGTCCTTACCTTTGACCCCATTTCGTTCACTTTCATTAGGGTTCCTTCCCAGGTGTTACCCTACCACATACTAAAATTTCATCGAAATCGAACGATTGTTACGCGAGTTATCGTGCGGACGGACATACGCACACAACGCGTGACGTAATGAGGCAGATGGGAATCGCGACCATCTGCACGCAAGAGTGTGACGTCATAAAACTTTAATAGGATCCACACACAACGCGTGACGTAATGAGACAGATGGCGTGATCGCGCTCCAACATCTCAATCGCGAAATTGTGACGTCATAAGATTTCTAAGCATGGGTAACATTAATGGGACGACGCCATGACACTAAAAACGTGGTAATCGGGGTAGTTATTTAACCTACTAAACGAATTTTCCTAAAGTCCATATCAAGCTAAATCGATTTCTAGTACCAGAAAACGGTAGGTTAACGACTTTCATCAAAATCCTTAGAACCGTTTTCAAAATAAAATTAACATACATACAAGAATTGCTCCTTTATTAGTATGCGATAAGGACGATGGAACGGATCCCGAACCTATGTCCTGACCTTTGACCATATTTCGTCCATTTTCAATAGGGTTCGTCCCCAGGTGGTCTCCTACCACATACTAAAAATTTCATCGAAATCGAAGAATTTTTACGCACGTTATGACGCATAAGGGCAATGGAATGCATCCCGCTCCTATGTCGTGGCCTTTGACCCATTTCACCCATTTTCAATAGAGTTCGTCCCCAGGTGGTCCCCTACCACATACTAAAATTTAATCGAAATCGAACCATTTTTACGCGAGTTATCGTGCAGACAGGCAGACGGACAGACGGACGGACAAAGCTGGATCATATACGCTTCTTCAACCTACGGTTGGAAAGCGTAAATGAGTCAAACTTTTCTGCTTGCTAAGTCAAAGAATCCGTTGAGCTCTGTGGTTCGCTCTTTGTTGGAATATCGCATCCAATTCTTCACCGCACAGCCATCTTGCTTCCATTGCGAAATCTAATTTAAATTTACGCCAATAAACAGCATATAAGTCTTGGGAAAAGGCACCTCTGAAGCAGTTGTCCCATTTGGATTGATCACATTCTTTCTGTTTTGTTTAGTTTTTCTTTTGGGTTTAAAATAGGGCTAGACGACGTCTATAGCAGTCGCTTAGACCTAATTTGAGTTAACTGGAACCAGGGAAAAGAAAGGACAAGCACACCACTTATGCTTCATCCGGGACCCAAACTGTGCCCAGCGTGGCCGACGAGCCAGATTCCAGCGTTTATGTCCACTCGGCCACCGGGGCGCCGTGCGTCTCGATTCTGTCCAGCAAAAATAGAACACTCGATACCGCAACAATTCTCATATACCAGATTCACTTCACTCGCTCATATAGGGGCTGACAGTCTTCGTTACACAAACCGTCTTCGCCATTCTCTTCCCTCCTTCCAGAATACAAAAATACGATCACCCAAAATCCCATAGTGTGTCGAGCAAGCACGGTAGCTCTCGCATAGACTGCTTTGCAGGCTCATTCGCTTGTGGTATATGAAGACCTTGGAATTTTCTGTTAGACAACAAGATTATCACAGCAAACTTCAGCTAATTTAAGTCAATGTAAAACAAATTTCTAAACAGTTCAGTACTTTGAAAAGTAGATTGTGGTTGTTGATTTTCAGTATGTTGTGCGAGTACTTTGCCAGATACGCGTCCTTACGACGCTGGTTTAATCTCTTTCCTGAAAACACGGGCCCTAAATTAGGAACAGTCTGCTTCTTCTAGTTTCTTTTGCGCAAAAATTGGCGTTGCTAATCCCCCACCCTCTTTAAAAAGGTACATTTTCTATTATTATGGCTGCAGAAACGCACATTGGAGGCCAGTGTAAAATTTTAATGAAAGCTGCGTTGCTGAAAACAATTTAAATTCCACGTAGTCTATCTAAAAGCACTGAAATATTGAATCAGTTATTTCTTGTGTAGCAAAAATAGGGGAGTTTGAACTTTTGATGATAGGATTCTTCTCTTGAATTTGGTTAGAAGTTTAAAAAGCTAAAGTTGGTCACTCCTATTTCCACATGAACTGATTTGAGGGGATGGGGGGGGGAGTACATTCGTCCATCGCTAATTTAGTGCCACTGGTTCCACTGGAAGGAGGCAGAGCTAGCGCCATCTGACAAGCAAACTAAACTGCCCATGCCTCATTTATGATTTGATCCATTCTAGAAGGAAGGATGAACAGTCAGCGACTCAGACCACTCAAGCATCGACGAGACGCCATGCATTGAATTCATACTGACAATAGAGTTTCTCCCCTCCCCATTTAATTGTGGGAAGAGAAACTGCGAGACGGAAAACCTATTTTGTAGTTAAGTTTCTCATATTTCCGAAATGTGGTGCCGAGCGGAACTCTGTGTATATAGGCTTGCATGTCGTGACCTTGCTTCTCTTAAAAATTTAACTACGCTAGACGGTATAAGAAATTGGGGGGGGGGGGGGGGGAGCCATGATGGAAATAAAATGAAAGCGTAATTTTTTTTAATGCACTGTGGACAAACACAAATAGATGAATTATATAAATTCCATTTGAGTTCCAAATAATAACTAGGACAAGCCGCCAACAGCAACCGATAACTCGGGTACAGTTGGCAAATTTTGACCGAAGCTATCGCAAAATCTAAGCTCATTAAGGCTTCTGTTATAACAAATTCTAAAAAACGAATGCATAAGATTTATGACTTCCAGAACAAAAGTGCGAAACATTCTAAAAAAGAAATGCCTAAAATTTATCGTGAACTACACTTTCCTTCACGCTGATTGGGATCAGGCTGCATGTAAGCAAAGCGGAAAGACACGCTCAGATCGGGAACCACGTGTTTTTCATTTTGTATCGCGAAAGACACACACAAACTTAATTTCATGATTACAGATCAAGCAAGTGTTAAGCTAACAGACGGAGTCTTTCATTTCTTCGTTTTTCAGTTCAAACATTTTTTTTTTTAATTAATGTTAGTGAGCCGACTTTCCTGAAACGGTTCAAGTAAAAGGCCATCTAGTTTTAATTGAAATTCCTCAATGACACGGAGTTTCGGGAATCGGAAGCCGTCAAAACCTGACCATGGACGATGTCCAATCGCATGCCAAAAATCACGGTGACCGGATGTGTCATGTCGTAGCTACGCCCGAACAACTAATCGTCCCGAGACTCGTATAGAGAGCCAATTTTTTCAATTATAACTGAAATTGGTCAGTTTTTTTACAGTCATTTTTATACGAAATGACCAATCACCGTAATACCAACCCCATGTCATTCGCCATGTCCTTCCCTTTCTCTGTGGCAAGTGTCACCGCGATCGGCTGAACACCTTTGTAGGAGATAGGTAACAAACGACTCCTTATCAAAACCAGGAGGGAAAAACCCCCAAAATGAAAGTTTTTGGACGATTATTCTTCAATGACACGGAATTTCGGGAATCGGAAGGCGTCAAAACGTGACCATGGACGTTGTCCAATCGCATGCAAAAAAACCATGATTTTCCGATGGGTCTTCTTGTGCCTATGCCCGAACAACTAATTGTCTCCAGTCTCTTAAAGAGAGCTCCGCTCAAAAACTGAGTTCTTCGAGAACAGAATATTAATCACATCTGTGACACTCGGGCTCTCCACACTCCGCCGATATGCAGCAGAAAACTAACACGGAGTCCATTAATTTAATTCCGCTATAGCAGTTTCGGACACTAGAATTTTTGTATCACCTGAAATGAAACTTTATATCCGTTATCTAAGGAAATGCGTTCCTAGAATAATCTAAAATTTGTAAACGATTTTTTTTTCTCATGACGTTTATTTTCTACATCCCCTTTCACGTGACATGTAACATTTCTACAGATGTATTTTTCTTTTTCTTTTTTAGCGTAACATGCTTTAGAATCAGTGCTTGGAAATAAGGCAACACTGGTAGCGTCGTTACAGTAGCACACCATGTATTTGGCAGTATCTACAAAAATGCCGAAAGTGATTTCTTTCGTGAGGCTTTACAAAGTTGCGCTGGCCGATCCTGTGACGCAGTGTCTAAGCCAGTGGGGGAACTTTCGCGGAGCGGTTATGCCGAAACAAAAATGTTAGGCTATTTTCGAGCATTTAATCTCGTAATATTCTATATCATAATGATCACTGCATGCAATCCATAATTTATATACCAGATTATCCCATGTCACCTACTTATACAGCTAATACCATTTAATCTGTTAGTATTCTTTACGTGCAATTCATAATCAATATAACACAATATTCTCCTTACCGTTAATATTTTTTGTGGAGTCAATGCGAAATCCTGTTGCTGCTACTTTGCCATAATCTTCTGAAGCCGTGGTTACAGCGTAGTTTCTGCAAGACGCAGTGTAGCATTAATGTCCATTATGTTGCTGTGCTTTGTTTGGATTTCCGGAACGGCTGAAAAGATTTTCTCGCAATAAATACGTGGTCTAAAAAGTTACCAATAATTTTAGAGCTTTGTCGCTGAGACTTAAATATCCTTTCTCCATAATACCTGAAAACTGAGTCAGAGATTTGGATCTGAATATCGATAATAGACTGGCATAAAGAAAGGAAATTCAACAAAGCTTTCCTTTTCTAGCCTGCAGGAGTACAGATCTTCTGTAAAGAGATTAGCTGTCCAATTCCTTTAATATTCCGCGATAGGTATTAAAAAAATTTAGATCTAAATTTCCTCTTACTTTGACTCCATTTTGATTGAAAAGAAAAATAAATAAATTTCATTATTTATTCCCGGTCCGGCAGAAAAAACCTCGCGGACCGGCAGTTGGAAAACACTAGTCTAATCGATGGCTTCTAACCATTCGTTCGAGATAGGTCCGGATTCGAATCCCGATGAGGCATGGATGTTGTATTTGTCTTACGGCACTGGCTCTCTTCCATTCCCTGGAGTCAGTGGCCCTAAATTAGGGACGAGTGACTGCTTGTAGCTCATCGAGTTGCTCAAGGTGGTCGTTAAATCTCCAATAAAAAAAAAGTTCCGCTGTTTGTAATGAAATTTCGAACTACTTTACGTTTATTCTGCTGTGGAAAGCAAAATGTTGGCTAAATTTGTCGTCGAAAGATTTAGCTGAAAACATGCCTTGTGTGCTTTCCCGGGCTTAATATGTTACGTTGAATGCGAGTCGTTATTCGCTGATTGCGGCAGACTTCCAATGCCTACGAGAATTTTCAGAAATCTTTCATGATGATAATTTTTAGGGAATGTAGTTGTGAATTTATTCAATTATATGGCTTTTACCTTATTATGATCTGATCACTGCTGTAGTCCTATCTGAAAACAAGTTAGTAAAATCATGCAATGCATTGATTATGATACGCTTTCCAACATACCAGAAAGCATTACTCAAGTTATAGGAAAATGGCTGTGGCAAAAATCTCGCTCCTGTGCCCTGACTTTCGACCCCATTTCGATTATATTAAACAGAATTGGTTCCGTATACCTCCGAAATAACATACTAAAGTTTTATCGCAATGGAAGCATTTTTAGTCAAGTTATGAGGATAATGGCTGTGGAATAAATCTCGCTCCTGTGCCCTGACCTTTGACCCTATTTAGAATGTATTAATATTAAACAGAATTGGTTCAGTATACCTCCGGAATAACATACTAAAGTTTTGTCGCAATGGAAGCATTTTTAGTCAAATTATGAAGATAATGGCTGTGGAATAAATCTCGTTCCTGTGCCCTGACCTTTGACCCCATTTCTATGATATTCTACAGAACCAGTTCAGTATACCTCCGGAACAACATGATAAAGTTTTGTCGCAATCGAAGCATTTTTACGTATAAGTTATGACTCGTCACGGTAATGGAATAGATCCCGGTCCTATGACCTGACCTTTGACTACATTTCGCCCATTTTCAATAGGGTTCGTCCCCAGGTTGTCCCCTACCACATACTAAAATTTCATCGAAATCGAACCATTTTTACGCGAGTTATCGTGCGGACAGGCCAACGGAGAAAGCTGGAGCATGTACGCTTCTTCAACCTACGGTTGGAAAGCGTAAAAAATGAGGCGGTGAGCAACGATCGCTATTTCAAGAATAGCATCTCTCCGTTAAACACGCAGATACGCAGTTCGCGGAAGACTTACAGCTCTGCCAATTTATTTATGAGTTGCTTATAATCAACTGATCGTTCTTTCAGTTGGGTCTCATCTTTAGGAAGACTAGCACAACGACTTCTCATCGCGCCCTTCCCCGACTCCGGCCCTCAATCTTAAAATTGAAAATCAGAGTATATCTTGTTACATACACAGTCTCGGGAATCGAAATTGCAATTTTCTTTGTGACCCGAAGTAATACAGTAATAATGCCACACACAATACAGTGATGCAATTTTCTTTGTGGCCCGAAGTAATGCAGTGATAATACCACACACAATACAGTGATGCATTTGTTTGCGATACTTACTTGAACAGATATAAGCACTTTTACCAAGACCGGGTGGAACCTTTTGTGGGGTCCACAGTAAAATTTCACTCCTGACCCTAGAAAATATATCTCATATTTTGGCAAAGTCGTCACACGAAAAATGTCGTTGGTAAAGAACACACAGTAAAACTATCAAAAAGAAAACGTGATTATCTCAAAGAAGTGTTCGCTTTAAGGTTAAGAAAAATAATTTAATATGGATTGAAAGTTCAGGGAGGGAGAGAGAGAGAGAGAGTGTGTGTGTGTGTGTGTGTGTGTGTGTGTAAAAAATGTCAAAACAGCAATTTTCTTTCCAGGGAAAGGGAGTTGAGGTTGCATTGTGATACTTGTAAAACCTTCCTCAAATATGATGAAAAAATTTCAATCAATCTGCATGGCGAATATTTTTGCATAAAGAATAACAAGAAACCCCTTGAAATAAATTCGTTTAAATAGTTTTCTTTTTTCCCTGATACATGCTTTACTGATTGATTTTCGATACAAGGTGGAATAACTGACAAATCAGTGTCTTTGTTAACTTTTATATGGGCGCGTGCATATGTGAAAATCGCTTTTTTTTTTTTTTTTTTTTTAAATTTCCCGTACTGTTTTAAAAGTCACTGAACATTACATTTAACCTCCATATATAGTTCAAAAACAAGTTTTATATTGTTAGTTTCATTTTTTGTTAATTTAGGGATCTGGTGTACACATAAATTGTTCAACATATAAAAAAAGTAGGGAACCACAAAATGATGAAATTTAATTTGCTGTTTCACGAATGAGAAAACGTTTAAGGTGGCTGGTTATCATATTCATTTAAAATCTGCAAATCTCAGCGTTTGTACAACGAAGGGTGGTAACCTATTTGAAAGTGGGAGGGTAGGGGGTACTAAAACAAAAAGCATTATAAAAAATATCGTTTTAAGGGTCTCACGCCCCCAAACTGTAAAAAAAAAATATTAAGTATAAAAAAACTGTACCCAAATTGATTTTGTTTTTATTTCCTAAACTGTGGGGGCCAAGGGTGACCGCCCCGCTGCCCCTATGGTCCAGCCGAACCCCCCCCCCTTTTTTTTTTTGATTCGGGGTTTAACGACCACCGTGAGCAACTCATTCGGCTATAAGCAGTCACCCGCCCGTAATTTAGGGTCACTGGTTCCAGGGAAGTGAGACAGCCAGAGTCGTAAGACAAACACAACATCCATGCTCCACCGGGATTCGAACCCGGACCTATCACGGGCGAGTGATCAGAAGCCATCGCTTAGACCACGTCGCCGGCCGGACGGCGACCCTGACTTTTACTGAGTTTTGATTAAAATTTCCAAACCTAAATTTAAATAGAGAAATCTCATTATCGATGAAAAATTCTGTATGATTATTTGTATGATAGAGACAGCTATGATAGTTACACCTGTGGCTTTCACTACGTATTTCAAATATAACTCTGTGGTGTATATTAACAGAGAAATACACAAATTCCCCTTCGAGCTTTCTCCGTCTACTGACAGCTTCGTCAGGCGCTTATTAGTTAAAGAGCACAGAAGCAAATGCGAATTTAAATCAATTTATTTAAATTTCGCATTCGATTCTGTGCTCTTTAGCTAATAACCGTCTGACGAAGCCGTCCGTAAACGGAGAAAGCTCGTTGGGGAATTTGTGTGTTTCTCTGTTTATATACACCAATAAACACGGTTTAACTTTAATCGTTTCTTATATTGTCTTGGTGAACTTCTCAACCCATCGACAGTTCTATAATTCTCTAGATTCCAAAATTTGCGTATGGAACCAAAATTAAATCAAATATGTATTTAAATCCATATACAAGTTATTTTCCGTAGTATATGCTTGTGTTCGAGAGTATGTGCGTGCACATGCACAAAATATTTTTAAGTACTTTTAAAAACTATATATATTCAAAATTTAGTTAAATTTGAAAAAGTTAAATTTTAACTTTATTTTGCATATCATTAAAATTAAACTATTCCTCTAATGTGGCAATGTATTTTTAAAAAGCAATTAATTAAAGAATAGTTTCATGTGTAATTTTATACTTTACTTCTCAAATGTTCTGATTTTAACTTCTCTTCAAACGTAGCATTTCGAGCACTGATTAAAATTGCAAGCTGCGTATTAATTACAATTTCCATTACATTATAAACAGAAAAGTTGGTAGCGGTTGCTAAAAATCTCTTCTTACAAATCCATGCTTGCATCTCACAGTAGTAAACAACTTTCCATGTAGAATTCGTACCTCGTGTCCTATATTAAAAATCCTGATATTTAAATTGGGTAGTTCGCATTCCTCAAATCAGGTGCGTCACAGACTAATGAATTTTGGACGGAGACATGTAACAAAACATTTTACACTACTGCTGATCTAGTTGGTAAACAATGACATATTTAAAAAATAAAAATTTAGGAAATACTTTTGGACTCACCTAACAAACACATGATTGATCCACACAGACTGAAAGGCCATATTCCTTGCTCTCTGCTGATCCCAAATACATGAATCACTGATACGTAAATAATACCTGCTGACCTGTGAAGTCCCACGGTCAAAAAACTTAGACAAAAACATGAAAAAGCGATACACCAAGAGTACAGCGGCTCCCTTTCGGGTGTGCTTGTATTAGCCATGCTTGCTCTCTAAACTTCCAACTGAGCGCTATCTCTGGAACACGACCATGGTTGTTTGCTGGAGATATAGCGGTAACAGCGCCATCGGCGGCAAGAAGTGGTATTAATTTCACCGCCTCACGGAGCTGCAAGGTCTTCGGAGGTCATAAACTATTTCATTTTGCTTTGTTTATTTCCGGCAAAAGCAGAATATATTTACTTGCCTTGAGAGCCCGCTCTCCTTAGATTACGTAAATCCGAAGCAGGAAGATTGTGAGGCGGTTCTCACTGCTGACAGTCAGCATGTGATGGTCATTAATTCTTAATTCTAATCGGGCGTCAAAGTCATTGGGATCTTGTCTTGGATTTATTTGCGCGAAACAAAAATTTTCCGGACCTTCGGAAGATGACAAGATTGTTATCTGTTTCACAGACTTACCCTTACCTGTTAAAATGGAAAGAAAAAAATAATAATAATCAGCTGTTCCGAGAAAAGGGAAATTTTTTCCAGGAAAGAAGTGAGATCGCCTTCAATTTATCATTAATGCTATGTTGTGGTGAAACTTCGTGAACTTTAGTTTCTGGGTAAATGTACGGAATCACTGTTAAATATGTAAACTACGCAAATTTTCATGGAAAACGTTTTTCCGTAGGACACAATATGTGCTGCAGGTGACCATTTCTTTTTTCAAATGTGATTCAATGAGTATACAAACAATTGCATATTAAAAAAAGAGTAGGAGTATGAAATTTAGACATAAAATGTAAGGCTGTTTGTTATTACCATCTTCGTAACCACAAAAAGTATTTAAAATATTTGCGATATGTTTGATATATAAACGACACCGTCAGAGCACATTCACAGATACCTACGTCCAGAGGCACCGAAACAGTGAAAGCTTCGAACTACCGCTCTCCGATGCCCGATTGGTAAGAGGCAGTGGCGCACCCACGTAGATGGCCGATGGGGGCCCGGGGCCCCTACTTGGGCTGACAGAGCGGAAAATTATTACGTCGCAGTTTGAAACAAAAAGTCACTATACGCGATCTACATATACACTGAAGTGCCAGAAAAACTGGTACACCAGTCTAATACTTGCATGGTAGGTCCCCCACGGGAGCACAGGACTGCAGATATACGACGGGGCATGGACTCCACTAGCTTCTGGAAATATGCTGTAGGCAATGCACACCATACTTCCTGCAGAGCCTTCCACAATTCGGGTGTATTCCGAGGTCTCTGATTCCTGTGTTCGATAGCGCGTTGCATGGCATCCCAAATGTGTTCTATCACGTTTAGTTCTGGGAACTTGGGTGGGAATGGCAACACCCAAACTCAGATGAATGCTCCTGTAACCATAATGTGGCGTTCCGAGACTTGTGTGGAGATGCATTGTCCTGTTGGAACAGGCCGAACTCATCAACATGAATGCAAGACATGAACGGGTGTACCTCGTCAGAAAAGATGCAAACAGATAGCGTTGGCCGGTCACAGACGTTTGTAGACGTACCAGGGGTCTCAGTGAAGTCCAGCTTAACACACCCCATACCATTATGGACCCCCCCCACCACCAGCCGGTACAGTTCTCTGTTGACAGGCGGGATCCATGGCTTCATGGGGTTTGCGCCACACACGAATCCTTCCATCTGCCCGATACAGTTGGAAACGCGACTCGTCAGACCAGGCTATTTGTTTTCAGTCATTAAGTGTCCAGTGTCGGTGTTGCCGTGCCCAAGCGAGGCGCATAGCTCTGTGTCGTGCACCCATCAAAGGGACTCGAGTTGGGCGTCGGCTCCCAAAGCCCATATCGTGAAGGGTACGTTGCACAGTCCGGACGCTGATGCTTGTTGAGGTTCCAGCATTGAATTCCGATTATACCTGCGAGAGTGTTGCACGCCTATCGCGTGAAATGATTCTTGGCAACCGACGATGGTCACGTTCAACCATTGTATTTTTACGGCCACACTGGTATCGTAGGTTGGAGGTTTTGCCGGAATTCTTGTAGTCACGATACACCCTTGCGACTTCCGTGAAAATCCGAACTTCGTTTGTAACTCCGAAATACTATGACCCATCTCACGAGCGCCAAGTATGACACCGCGTTGAAAATCGCTTAAATCGTTATTACTTGTCATTCTCATGCCGAAAACAGCTCTGACAGCTGGCAAGGATGTCTATCGCTTTATACACCAACCCCTTCTTTTTACTTTTCTTTCTGAAGAAGCTCTGAAAGAGCGATTTATTGAAGATAAAAAGGACTAATTTTCTTTTTGTCCCGAAAAGACAACGTGCCCCCCCTTTTTTTGCGATGGTAGTAATAGTCGTGTGATGACGGGATGTAGTGCACGAAAGAACGTTCCAGGGGGTGCATATAGGTGTGGTAGTGAGGGGTGTATACGCACTGGCGGAAGCAACCGAGTACGCGCATTGGTGACGTTGCTATGTATTTTGCATAAGCTCGTCTGTACCAGTTTTTCTGGCACTTCAGTGTACTTCTTAATCGTGTACCGTTTACCTATAACATACAATAATTATAACGGAGTAGTTCTTAAATAAATTTAGAAAAATCTAACCAAGAAAAGAATTTCATCTACTGCTTCTTCTAATCATTTTACTTTCTTGTACTACAACATTACTAGTAATTGGATAAGAATCTATTTTTCCAGTTAAATTTAGGGGGATCATCCCCACCTTGGGAAAATTGTGTGTGCCACGGTCCACCCCCACCCCCACCCCTGATGAGAAATTTCTGGGTGCGCTACTGGTAAGAGGGGCTGGTTTCTGGCAAATTTCGAGCTGTTCACAGATGAGGAATGCAAAGATTTATACACTCACACCCTCCCAGCACCCACTCTACAAATTTTCACAGATACCTCCAATAAAAAGATCTCAACACCCCTCCATTTGAAGGTGTGATACACACGCACGTAGATATGTTTGTTTATATATGCATCCTCTTGGTTTTTAAGTATCACTCCTTTTTACAACCTACGTCAAATAAGTTCCTGTGCTGACCGCATAACTGACGTAACACTAGTCGGATAAAAATATCACGTGTTTACCAGAAGACTTTGGCCTATCAGTGAATAGCTGGAAACGGGTTTATACCGGTACCGACAGACGGCAGATGGACATTAAGGAAGTAATAGCACGCGTTCTCGTCCCTTTTCCTTCAGCCATGGAAGAGCAGAGTAAACATCCGTTTTTGTTGGGAACTTGGTAAATAAAATACTGAAACTTAGAAGAAGCGTACGGAGATACAGCAGCATTATCCCTCACAGCAGAGTTTTCGAATGGTATACACGGTTTCATGACGGGCAGGAATCCTTTGACGATGATCCGAGATCTGTGCGCCCCTCCAGTGTACGGACATCGGGAAAAATCGAAGAGGTGTGGAATCACTTAAAGAAAGATCGCCGAATTATAGTAAGACTTTAGGCTGAGTCAGTGGACATCAGTAAGTCTATCTGTCAGGAGATTCTACGCGAGAAACTGGGAAAACGAAAACTTAATGCCAGATTAGCGCCAGTGGCGGATCCAGCTACGGGTGATTAGGGCGATCGTCCCCCCCCCCCCGCAACCCAGTGGGAGGAAAAGTCTGGGGACATTCTTTGTTAGTTCTTTGCTATTGTCATATTGTCTAGCGTCTGTAACGTCTCGAAACAGGGTAAAGCTCTCACGCCAGGTAGAGGCGGCACCGCCAATTTGCATAATGTACACTGAAGAGCAATTGAATTAGAGATACCTGTCTAGTAATGTGCAGCACCACCTTTCGTCCTGATGACGGCGGCGATTCGTTTCGGCATGGACTCGACAAGACACCGGAAGCGTTGGGAAGCCATACGGATCCACGACCCCTGAACAAGCTCCCACAGATCACGAAAATTTGATGGAGGGGGGGGTCAGAGCCTCGAACATCTCTCTCGGTGGCATCCCAGATGTGCTCGATGGGATTAAGGTCAGGTGACCTAGCTGGCCAAGGAAGCGAGGTCACGTCGGTGGAGTGTTCATCTAACCATTCGGGTACAATTCGGGAGCTGCATTGTCTTGTTTCAGGATGAGGTCCCCAGTGGGATGTTGAAGACGCACAAACGGGAGCAAACAGTCGTCCAGGATATCCCGATAGCGTTGAACTGTGAGGGACGATATCACACGTACCAGGGGACCCATTTCAGTCCACGTAAACAGTCCCCAGACGAGAATGCCACCCCCACCATCTTGAAGAGTACCCTGCTGGCAAGAAGGATCCATCGCTTCATGTGGTTTGCGCCGTATACTCGTATCCTGCCATCCGCATGTACCAACGTGAATCTCGACTCATCAGTCCAGGCAACATTTTCCCACATGTCTAGGGTCCAGTGGCGATGTTCCTGCGCCCATGCTAATCTTTGCAGCCTGGGATGTGCGGTCAGCAGCGGTACCCTCGTGGGACGATGGCTTCTGTACCCCATAGCGAGGAGATAGTTCTGGATGATGTGGCTGCTTACACGTTTTTGTGCACCAGCGTTAAATTGCCCAGTGATTTCTTGAACTGTGGCCCGTCTATCCGCTGTTACAATGTTAGCTAGCCGACGATGACCTCGCTCATCCACACGATGTTGTCCACGGCAGTTGGCCCTTGCAAGGATGGTTTCACCGGATTCAATGTACTCACGGTGCACCCATGACACAGTGGCTCGTAAAAATCCTAGTGCCTGCACGACTTCCGCGATGGAGTGACCCATTCGTCAGGCCCCGACAATTTGCCCACGATCAAATGCGCTTAGATCTTTCGTCTTACCCATACTGCGTCCGACTCTTACTGATTCCCGTCGCATCACTCCTTATATTGTCCGATCGCTGCATACGTCATATCGTTTCCGTTTACAGGGCCGCCCACAGCGCAACGCAACGTTTGCCTAACGCCAGCTGTCTATAATTCAATTGCTCTTCAATGTATATCTAAAAAACCCTTCCATAATGTCTTCTCCTCTATTTTATATACCCGACCCCTCTCCCCTAGAGTAAACTTCTAGATCTACCCTGATTGGTACCCTGCATTCTAATGATGACCAAAAGGAGGCTCGTTCATCAATCTGTTCCGATCTGCTGGGGCCGCCTCGGTGGCACAGTGGTCTAAGGCGCTGGCCACTGATCATTCGTCCGTAAGGGGTCCGGGCTCGAATCCCGTCAGGCATGGATGTTGTGTTTGTCTTACGGCACTGGCTGTCTCCCTTCCCTGGAACCAGTGACCTTAAATTAGGGACGGGCGACTGCTTATAGCCCATTGAGTTGCTCACGGTGGTCGTTAAACCTCCAATCAAAAAAAGAAAAAAAATCTGCTGGGCACTGCAGCTGAGGACCCTCACTTTTGCTACTGAATTATTGACCAAAGGGAGGCTCGTTCATCGATCTGTTCCGATCTTCGGGACACAGCAGCTGAGGATCCTCACTTTTGCTCCTGAATTATTGACCAAATGGAGGCTCGTTCATCGATCTGTTTCGATCTTCTGGGCACTGCAGCTGAGGATCCTCACTTTTGCTCCTGAATTATTGACCAAATGGAGGCTCGTTCATCGATCATTTTCGATTTGCTGGGCACTGCAGCTGAGGACCCTCACTTTTGCTCCTGAATTATTGCCCAAATGGGAGGCTCTTTCATCGATCATTTCCGATTTGCTGGGCACAGCAGCTGAGGACCCTCACTTTTGCTCCTGAATTATTGACCAAATGGAGGCTCGTTCATCGATCTGTTCCGATCTGCTGGGCATTGCAGCTGAGGATCCTCACTTTTGCTCCTGAATTATTGACCAAATGGAGGCTCGGTCATCGATTTGTTTCGATCTGCTGGGCACTGCAGCTGAGGACCCTCACTTTTGCTCCTGAATTATTGACCAAAGAGAGGCTCGTTCATCGATTTGTTCTGATCTGTTGGGCATTGCAGCTGAGGACCCTCACTTTTGCTCCTGAATTATTGACAAAAGAGAGGCTCGTTCATCGATTTGTTTCGATCTGCTGGGCATTGCAGCTGAGGACCCTCACTTTTGCTCCTGAATTACTGACCAAAGAGAGGCTCGTTCATCGATTTGTTCCGATCTGTTGGGCATTGCAGCTGAGGACCCTCACTTTTGCTCCTGAATTATTGACCAAAGGGAGGCTCGTTCATCGATTTGTTTCGATCTGCTGGGCATTGCTGCTGA
This sequence comes from Macrothele yani, assembly GCA_039090855.1. Classification (NCBI taxonomy): domain Eukaryota; kingdom Metazoa; phylum Arthropoda; class Arachnida; order Araneae; family Macrothelidae; genus Macrothele; species Macrothele yani. The sequence goes on from CM077002.1 coordinate 139,188,439, forward strand.
GGATCCTCACTTTTGCTCCTGAATTATTGACAAAAGGGAGGCTCGTTCATCGATCTGTTCCGATTTGCTGGGCATTGCAGCTGAGGATCCTCACTTTTGCTCCTCAATTATTGACCAAATGGAGGCTCGTTCATCGATTTGTTTCGATAGGCTGGGCACTGCAGCTGAGGACCCTCACTTTTGCTCCTGAATTATTGACCAAATGGAGGCTCGGTCATCGATTTGTTCCGATCTGCTGGGCACTGCAGCTGAGGACCCTCACTTTTGCTCCTGAATTATTGACCAAAGAGAGGCTCGTTCATCGATTTGTTCCGATCTGTTGGGCATTGCAGCTGAGGATCCTGATTTTTGCTCTAGAATTATTGCAGGGAGATGAAACATGGTGCCTACGGTAGAATCCACAAACCTTGGGGGCTGTTTTCCAGGATAAAATTGGAGCCAAAAAGAGAGTATCATGCAGATATTACATCTATCCAAGCAAACCGTGACAAAACAACTTGCCGACATCCCAGAAAGTCCCATCCAAAACTGTGTTTGGGATCTTCCGAAACGCTAGAAACTGTGAGTCGATTCAGAAGGGCGGTATTTTGAAAGTGACCAGCATTAATTGTGAGCCTGGTCCTTTTTTATATTCTTTATTGCTTCAGTCCTGGAACTTTAAGGACATAGTTTGTGTTATCATATACAGTACCACAGTTGTCAATGACAGTTAGCATTCACATTAATCCCTCAACTTTACCTTAAAGCATTCTTTTTAGTCTGCTACAAATTTTGCAGGTATACTTGTAAACCATTTCAGTACGCACAAAATTTGTGAAAATATCAATACTTACTGCTTCAGTTGCTTTTGCCTTGTTTAGGGAGGCATTTAGACATCAGATAAAAAATAAAAACAGCGCGAAGACAAAATAACCACGCATAGTTTTCGAAAAAGGATTGCTGGTTTAAATGGCTCTTCACTATTAAAAATTCGACAGTTCTTCATTTTTAAGATTTTCTAATTTTTTGTCCTAAGTTTAAGGCTGTCTTTGAATAAGTGTAACAGAAATTCTGTCGAAAACTTGCAACTTAAATAATTTTGTACACATTTCCTCGAAGACTATTGCTTTGTAGTGTTTGAAATTTTGAGCACAAATAAAAACGATCTATGGCTAACATGTGCCACAGTTATTATTCCGAAAAAATTGTTAGAACATTTTTAAAAATTCAATTTATCTGACTCGAAAGTATTCCAATTTGGACGCTAGATGGCGCGATAAGTTAGCTCAGCAGTGTTTCTGTCAGGAAGAAACGAAATCTCTTATTTCTGTCTGATTTTTTTAATTATCTAGGCCGAATGGAAATAATTGAATGGGGCCAAAAGTGAGACTGGAATCTTGTCTCCCATAAATCATCTTAAATCCTACTGCACTTTTATTTTTTGAAGAGAAAATGTGTACATTAGCAGAGAATCTCTGAATTTGAGCTATAAAAACTCCGTCTACCTACTAAGCTCCACTCCAAATAACGTTATTGGTTAAAACGTAACAGCGCGTATTTTGTCTTTTCATTGTTGAGCCAACCACAGACCGCTTCCATTCTGAATATGGTGAGGTCTGCAGTGATTGATTTGGTGATGCCAATTTCTGGGTCAGTCCCTCAAGACGCAAAAGTCACGCCCAAGGAGTGATTTTTGCGCCATCTATTGCAGAAGAGGAACCCTAACACTTATTCAATGACAGCCTTAATAAAATGCAAATATTTCACCATAAAACTTTTCAGCTTTCAAAACATTTAATACTTTCATCCCCTAGTGTTATTGTATGTAGTGATGTAAATGGACTGATGAAAACGATAAACGTCCGTTACAACCTCAGAGACTAGAGACTTTTTATCCACTCACCAAAGACTAGTCTTAAAGCCGGGCAGCGGGTTGCCTAGTGGTCAGCGTTCGTGACTGCCATGGAAATAACCTCAGGTTCGATCCTGGGCAGGTACGAACGTTCGAACCACTAAATACCCGCCGTGCGTCGGATGGGCACGTTAAGCCGTTGGACCCCAGGTACTGGCCCCCGGTTATAAATAAGGGCGTCTTCTTCTCCCTTTCTACCTCACATCCGTGTCACTTTTCTATCGGACACTCTAGCCCAAATCTTCTAGCTTCCTATTTCTAAGGGTTGTTTAAGACCTGGTATTAGACACTCCTTCCTAAAATCCTCTACATATGATCAGATCTGATCTGATCTAGTCTTAAAGCCGTATTGCTACACAACGCCAACTAACTGCCTTCCATCCTTGCTGCACGCTCAGTGCACATGGAGGAGTCATATGAAACTATGAAACATCTTATTCAGAACATTAACAATTAAGATCACCAGTGGCAGGTCTATAGTGATTTAAATATAGCTGCTTAACTGCTGCTTGTACTTCAGCAACGATATACAAAATTTTGTTGCTTCCTCTGTGAATGGAATGGTATAGTACAAACAGAAAGTCACATTTCACATGGAGTAAATGTCCAATGAGACGTAAAAGCGACGTCCAAGGAGTGATTTTTTGCGCCATCTATCCCAGAAGAGGAACCCTAACACTCATTCAAAGACAGCCTTAATAAAACCCAAATATTTAACCCTACAAATTTTCAGCCTTCAAAAAATTTAATGCTTTCATCCCCTAGTGTTATTGTATGTAGTGATGTAAATGGACTGATGAAAACGCTAAACGTCCGTTACAACCTCAGAGACTGGAGACTTTTTATCGACTCATCAAAGACTAGTCTTAAAGCCGGGCCGCGGGTTGCCTAGTGGTCAGCTTTCGTGACTGCCATGGAAATAACCTTAGGTTCAATCCTGGGCAGGTACGAACGTTCGAACCACTAAACACCCGCCGTGCGTCGGATGGACACGTTAAGCCGTCGGAAAAGATGGACTAAAGATTTCCATGTTTAGAGTCAGGAACGAAAAATGCTATACATTCACCTTTAATTGAGCCAAACAGGGTTTTGTTAGCTATTTTGCACATAACATTAGGTCTTACGAAGAACTTCATAAAAGCTATGGACAGAAATGGAGCTGCATTTTGTTATTTCTAAGAAAAATTACCAAAGTTAAGTGATGCAAAAATAACCGCAGGAATTTTCATAGATCCGCAGATTCGTGACCTCTTAAGGGACCCACATGTTAATAAATACTGTGAAGAGAAGAACAAACAGCCTGGAATGCGTTTCGCTTGGTGGCCACCCAATTTTTGGAAACAAAAGAGCTGAGAATTATCAATAATTAATCAAAGAAGTGCTTCCATGTTATACGGCAACGGGTGTAAAATGCTCTTAAAAATGAACTTGCTGCACTCCCATCTAAATTTCTTACCAGACAGTTGCGGAGCAGTAAGTGACGAACATGGTGAACGATTCCAGCAGAAACTTTTCAGCATGGAAAGGGATACCGAGGTCACTGGAGCCCAGTTCTGCTTGCTGATTACTATTATTTCGTTGCAAAGGTAACATCAGAACATGTATATAAAAAGAAATCAAAAATGTGCCGTGTCGCAGAATAAAATCAAGGTACGGATATGTTTATTAGCAGAACAATGGTAATATTTCTTATTCTACTCATGATGTGTTTCAGTAGCAATATTTTGCATAATGTTTGCATCAATTATTTCAGTATTTCCCTCCATTGACAATATCGATCCTTTCATCTGTAAGGCATTAGAATATACACGGTCGAGTCACATTATTGTGACCACCAGCTAATATCCAGAGTAACTGTCGTGTGCAGCGCGAACAGCAGCTAAACGGGCTGGGAGTGACTCAATAATGTGCAGGGAGGTGTTCACAGGTATGTGGAGCCATGGTGACTGCAGTGAATCTGACAGCTGCTAGAGGGTGCGTGGTGGGGATCCACAGAGCGAACAACACGATCGATATGGTCCCACAGATGCTCAATTGGGTTTAAGTCTGGGAAATTAGGTGGCCAGGGAAGAACTTTGAAGACTTCGTCGTGCTCTTCCAACCAATCTCGGGCATTTCTAGCTGTGTGAAACGTCGCATTGTCGTGCTGGAAGATCCCATCTGCCCCAAGGACGACAATCAGCATGTACGGGTGTACGTGGTCTGCAAGGATGGATTCATAATGAATTCGGTCCATAGTGCCTTCCACAGGTATGAGTGGACTCAGAGAATGCCACGAAAACATTCCCCAGACCATAACCACCACTTGTATTCTTCCAGCAATGGTTGAAGAGTGTTTGTTCTCCGATGTTTCTCGCCTTATACGTCAACGTCCATCCGTTCGATGAAGCAGAAAACTTGACTCATCGGAGAAAGCAATCCTTTGCCAATCGGCAGAGGTCCAATTCCGATACTGCAGTGGAAATGTAAGCCTTTTCCGCCGATGCACCTTCGTTAGCAAATAGGTGCAGTGACCATCCGTCTGCATTGGAGCCCCATACGCAGCAGGGCTCGCTGAACTGTCGTTTCAGACACACTTCCGGTAGCCCCCTGGTTCATTCGGCTACTGAGTTGCTCCACTGTAACGTGTCGATCGGCCCTCACGCACCTTCGTGGCCGATGATCACCTCTCACATCAATGGGACGTGGTGCTCCGCAGTTTCCACATCGCTTATTCGCAATGGTGTCATTTCTCCAATCACGACACACTTTAATCACAGCAGGACGCAAACAGTTCACAAACTGCGCTGTTTCAGAAATACTGCCACCCTTGGCCCGAAATCCGATAGTCATCCCTTTTTGCAAATCTGATAAATCGCTCCTTTTATCCATGACAGCAACGAGTGATATGTTTTCAGATCAGACCAGACCATATGTAGATGATTTTAGGAAGGGAGTGTCTGACCCCAGGTCTTGAACAACCGTTAGAAATAGGAAGCTAGGAGATTTGGGTTAGAGTGTCCGATAATAAAGTGATACGGAAGCGAGGTAGAAAGGGGTAGGAAGGCGCCCTTATTTATTACCGGGGGGGGGGGACAGTACCCGTAGTCAGACGGCTTAACGTGCCCATCCGACGCACGGCGGATATTTAGTGGCTCTAGCGTTCGCACCTGCCCGAGGTCAAACCTGAGGTTCCTCCATAATGTTACTCGACTGTGTAGTATACGTATATGCATATCTAATTTATAAAGTTGAATGTTTGTTTGTTTGTTTGTTCGCCATGCAAATCTACAGTTTTCAATTTAGAACCACTAAATTTGGTATACTATCTCATGGTACTCAAACTTAGACCGTAGACGGTTTTTAGAAGGGGTCCGAGCCCGGGGTCAATAGGCCCCCATATGAAATTTTCGAAAAATGTTCAATTTTTTGCTTTTCTATTTTGATTTTGAATTGGTGTACTACCTCAACTTAGACGGTAGATGGTTTTTGGAAGGAGTCAGAGCCAGGGTTCAATGGGCCCCCATTAAAAAAAATTCGTAAAAAGTTCCATTTTTTATCTTTTTATTTTGAATTCGAATTTAATTCTTTTTGTAGTGATAAATGCAAGAATTGATTTTTTTTTTTTTTTTTTTGTGTGACAACTGCTTTCCAGTGAACAACTGCAACACAATTCAGCATCGGAAGTGAAGGTAAATATTTCCATTCCTTTCATTTTTGTTTCATAAAAGTAAATGAACTAAATACATATTTTTTTATTTTTGGTATTTGCAGCCATCCCGGCTCAATAACTTAAATGAATTAAAATAAATTTACTGGAAAATTACAGGAATATCTTTTTCATTTAGAAGCTTTCACCCGCTGAACTTGGAGATTCCACGAACAATAATATTTACTCGGGAAATGCCGTGCATCACTGCTATATTAAAAAAAAACAGAAATCAAACGTAAAAACTGAAAATACTGTGTGCGTAAAGACTCTACAGAGAATAAAGTTCAAAATCAATGAAGAAATGAAATACAGTATTAGGTACGATTCATGACGTAAAAAATTAATCGTTTTCATTTGATTTTCTATAAAATTTAGATAGTGAATTAACACCAAATTCTCTCACGAGCGACGCCAAGCGATTCAGCTATTAAAGTGCTACAATTATTTTAACATCCATAGCTAACTCAGCAATGTATGTCTCTTTCCAAATCCAGCACAGCAATATTAATAATAACAAGTTAGTAAAATCATGCAATGCATCGATTATGATACGCTTTCCAACATAGCAGAAATCATTACTGAAGTTATGAGGATAATGGCTGTGGAATAAATTTCGCTCCTTTGACCTGAGCTTTGATCCCATTTCAATAATTTTAAGCAGAATTGGTTAAGAAACAACATACTAACGTCTTGCCGCAGTAGAAGCATTTTTAGTCAAGTTATGAGGATAATGGCTGTGGAATAAATTTCGCTCCTGTGCCCTGACCTTTGACCCCATTTCGATTATATTAAACTGGACCGATTCACTACATCTCTGGAACAACATGATGAAGTTTTGTCGCAATCGAAGCATTTTTACGTAAGTTATGACGCATAAGGGCGATGGAATGGATCCCCTCCTATGTCCTGATCTTTGACCCCATTTCGCCCGTTTTCAATAGGGTTCCTTCCCAGGTTGTCCTCTACCACATACTGAAATTTCATCGAAATCGAACCATTTTTACGCGAATTAGCGTGCGGACGGACAGACAGACGGAAAAATCTGGATCTTATACTGTTAGCTTCTTCACCCCACGGTTGGAAAGCATAAAAACCGTCATTTGGTCTCAGTACCAAACATCAGATTAAAATTTGTAGAACCGTGTAGTAGATAAGAAACGTCACGCGGACGTAAAATTAAGATGCATGTTTATTTTGTAGACCATTTCGGGTTAAGTGGTAGTACTAATTTACTTATATGTCAGAGTGTGGGGGAAGGACTGTATGGATCCCACCCCCTCATAAAGCTACAGAGGCTTACAATTTCTCTGTTACGGGCTTGAACAATAGGGTACAGTCAAAAGGCAGGGGAAGCGATTGAAATGGCGAAAATGACAGAAGGAAGTGGTAGAAAAAGTGGTCACATTAAGAAAAGCGGAAGGAGAAGATGGATCGATGGATGGATGAAGGCAAACAGAAAATGAGAAAAAGGACCGAAAGCAAACAGAGGTAGAGGATCCGAATAGAAAAACAAAATAGGATATTACAAAAGAGAAAGATACAGTGACATGCCAAGAAATTCAGGTAGACACAGAAAAAAAGGAGCGAAAGGAAAAGGGTAACGAGTGACAAATGGAAAAAGAAAGATAAGAAAAGAGATGAAGCAAAAGAGGAGGAAGCTAGCGAGAGGAAGATACGGTAAGCTAGATAGAAAAAGAAAGAAAGATAAAGCAAAGAGAGGTATGGCTGTGTTTGGCAGAAAAAGAAAGGAGATGAAGCTGAGAGAGAGAGAGTTATAGGAATGTCGGATTGGAAGAAAGAAACAGTGCTAAAAGGAGAGGGAGTTAAGGAGAAGACAGAAAAAAATGAAGAATCAAAGGTGAAAAGGGAACGACTGAGACAAAGGATGGGAAAATTTCGAACAGGAAGTGAAGATACACAGAGCAGGCGAGTGATAGCAAAAATGTGGGAAGCGGGAAGAGAGGGTGCATTCTGCTTCACCGCAAAGGACTGGGATTTGTAATCACAACTAGAAAGTCACTGCCACACTTTGGCTTTGCTTTAATCCACGTAAATAATTTCTGTGCCGATAACAAATTTCTATGATATCTCCTTTCGGAAATTAGTGATTCTTATGTTTGCAAAAAAGTGTAGCAGTTATCGTAAACGCCAATCAGTTTTTCCCGGTATATTTATTCCTTGTCATCATCTGTTTTACGTCGTCATGATTCAGCAATGATTTAGCTTTTCCTTTCAACTTGATGCTGCAAATTTTTTTTTCTTTTTATGATAAAATGTTGGCGTAATCCCACAATTAAGAATTTGTTGACTAATGCGGTTACATGATATAATTTGAATACCCTTCTTTAGAATAGTAGAGATCTTGGATACGAGAAGGAAAGCAAAAGAAACCCGGAAATAGTGGAAATTTAAGTTCTAATTTACATAACCGACATCAAAATCTAAGCCCGTGCACTCGGCGAACGGTTTCGGAAAAAGAATGCAAATAAATGCGCGAAGAAAAAACAATAACTTCGCATTTCGAAAACTACTGTCGTTAAGCAACACCTACAGCATATACAGGGGTTGAACAAAATAACGTGAGCACCAAGAAAAAGAAGGTCATACCTACCTAGTAGGGTGTGGGGAACACCTTTGGCTTCAAAACCACCTGAATCCTCTTTGGAATGGGCGCATAAAAATCCTGGATAGTAGTTAGTGGGATGTTTCACCATTCATTCAGAAAGTGTTCCAGGTCGTTGAGAGATGCAGGAGGAGGATAACGGGATCTTAGTCTGTTAAAAGAACCACAGTGTCGCGATGATGTTTAAGTCTGGTGATTGGGGAGGCCGAGAAAGCTGTGAAAGTTTGCTCTCATATTCTTCAAACCATGATTGGACTTTCCGAACTCTGTGAACTGGGGCGTTATCATCTTTATAGATGGCATCCCCTGCAGGAAACAATGTCTGAGCTATTGGATGGACTTGGTCAGCCAAATTGATTTCATACTCCCTGCCAGTCATCCGTCCTTTCAAGGTGATCAGAGGGACCTGCCAAAAACCACGATATGACCACCCAGAGCATGACAGAATCCCACCCTGCAGCACTGTTGGTAGCAGACAGTCTGGGTTGAACGCTTTTGAAGGTGTTCTCCACACATAAACACGTCCTGAAGTGGGGAATAGTGCGAATGTGGATTCATCGGATCACATTACACACTTCTATGCATCGGCAGTGCACGTTGTACGCTCCAGGCACCACTGCCATCGCCGTTGTGCATTCACTCAGGTCACCAAAGGTTTTGCAATACCAGCTCTGCCATGAATATCTTGCTTACGCAGTTCCCTGTGCACTGTTTTCGTTGATGCTGGGGTCTGGAGATAAAGATTGAGCTCCGCACTAATTTTCGGTGCCGTGGTCTTCTTATTACCGGTAACAATCCTTTTTAATGCTCTCCTGTCTCTATCAGCCGGGGTCGTTTTCCAGCAGCTCTTGTGTTTTGCAGACAAGGTTTTGCCACGAACACGGTATGTTGTCATGACGCTAGAGACAGTAGCTTTCGATGCCCCCACTACACTGGCAACTGTTGTCACGGAGGCACCAACTAGCCGCCCACCAACAATTAGCCCACTTTAGAAGTCCGTTAGGTCGGTCATTTCGTCGTCGCCCTAAAAGAAATTTAGCAACAAGACACTTTAAATGCACTTAAACAGGACATTGAGCAATATCACAGCTTTTTGTTAGTGTGAAACACCAAGTGATGCATGTACTTTCCCCAAGAGCTCACCGTTGCAAAATAACACATTTTAATTAAAGTGTGACCAAGTTTTTGGAGGTCCCATCCATTTCACTCAAAAAACCCTATGCTTTTTCAGTTCACATATTATAGACTATACGTTTGTATTTATTCCTATCTCACAGTTACACCATGTATTTCCAAAGATATCTAAAATCCTTTTAATGATACATATTTTTACAATTTCTTATTTTTCTGTTAAACTGCACATGTTTTAATACATTGACAAACACCTACGAATTATGAAAGAAATACGGGATTACGCCATATAATATAAATTTTGAAGATGACAATCCGTTTTTTGGCGTAAATGTGACAAGGATGGTAAGTCAGATAATATCCGAAAACTTGAAAATTTTCATCGTCCTGGAGCGGGATCCGAACCCGCGTCTCCCAGAAAACGCCTAGGTATGCTAACCACTACACCACCCAGAACGACCAAGTTTCAAGTTTCCGATCAATTTGAATTTAACCATCACAGGATTCGCTAGTCGAAGCAACCGGCATTCATGTTTAGCGAATCTGGAGGTTAATAATCCTTGTCACATTTACGCCAAAAAACGGATTGTCATCTTCAAAATTTGTACCTACGAATTAATTGGTTTTTTGGTAACACTTTGTCTATGTTATGTTACCAAGTACAGTAAAAATTCACATACTCTATTGTAATTATATCTATTGCTGAAAAATAGTTACAATTTAGTTATATACATATAGTTTCCTTGCAAAGTCCTTAGAAAATCTCACACTCTTCTCACGGACTTGCCCTTCGTTAGTCAGTTTCTATTCACACATGCAGCTGAAAAAAACGCACAATTCTATGTTTACTCACACCATGTGTATCCATGTAATCCTTGAGTGAGACAAATGAGCACTGTCCAAATTACTCATATATTACTGTCGATTTAAAATTTATGTATTGCACAAAGTCTCCCGAACAAAGTAGTCGAAAACACTCCAACAATGTATGTATTCGTTAACATTTTCGAACATAGCCATGTTCATCTTCTGACGCACACTTATCGGTTCTAATAGCACATTGAACCTGCGCTGTACTTTGACAAAATGCACGGGGCCTCCTGACTTGGCATGTGGGCAGGGATGTAGAAGAGCCTTAGCGCGGCTTAGCGGCGCTAAGGCAATATTTTTCTAGGCTTAGCGGTGCTAAGGTACTTTTCGTAGTTAGGTGGTTACAGAAGATGGGTAACGACATTTTTTGGATTATCATGTACAAGGTATTCAAAAACAGCGAATACTATGTTTTATATGCAATCATAACCGAAATATATGTACTGCAAGGATGAAATTATACCGTCGGATCACACAACCCGACATTTTACGGAGCATAAAGGTAAAGATAATGCTGTTTGTGTCTGGGTATAACTTTCACCGTGAGCTGCTATCAGGGCTATATGTCGTTGGCAGTCGCTGATTTGGGGCGTGAGAGGTGCACCACCCATGCTTTATTCGAAGCCCAGACCACTAAATAACCAGAAACCCGGGATGACGTGAAGAGAATATAAAGTCCATTGTCTAGACGGCAGACTTGTAAATTATTTCATTGCTCGGAGAAAAAACTATAGAGAGAAATTAAGTAGCATGAAGGCTTAGTGATACGAGTTTTATGCGTGAGAAAAATATTTTTTGCTAAGCAACCCTTGATTTGATTCCTTAAGGAAAACATAACAGATATCTCTTTCATTTACCTCAGAATCTTAAGAAAAAGGAGTATTAGTCACACTGAATAGATGTGGCAATATTAATTACATTCAGCGTGACTATATTACGCGGTTACATCTATTCAGTGTGGCTCAAATAATAATCACATTGAACATTTGAAATCGTGTGAAATGACCGAGCGTTACTTAAAAAGCACTACATATCTTCAGGATGTGACTAAGTAAAAAATGTTTCTTTCCTTCATTAAGAATTGCTCAAATTAAGCGATTTAAATAAAAGTGATTTGTAATAACAGTTTTATTAAATATACTGGACAACAAAAATACCAAATCATAATTCACGATGTTTTTAAAACCTTTGAGTCGTTTTTCCTAATCTTTTTTTACCTAATCAGTTTACCGCTAAGGCACTTTTTTAATTAGAACTACATCACTGCATGTGGGTTATTTCGTCATGTTGTCTGTCTTCTTACCTAACATTTACCACAGTGTCGCCATCTGTATTTTGACTGCTGCATCTTTTAGGACATTGACGTTCTAAACAAAGCTATAGTGGTGGATACCTTTGCGTATTGCGACGTACGCAGCTGCATTAAAATTCGCGTGTCTGAGTGTGGTGTTGACATTATTCTGTCCAAACCCTGTACATTATAAGTATCTGTTATCACTGTGGTCATAGAACATAGAGAAACAATTATCTTTTACTGAGAATTGACGTTATTTATCAACATACAGTCAGTCACAAAATCAACATACAGCCTTCAAAACAGCATTATTAGAAAAACTATAAGAATTTGAGAAATGATGCATTTATTAGATTAAACGAGTAGGTAAGTTAGATGAATCCATCAACCTGCTCCGTCCAACTGCGGACTCTGCAGTGTTTTATGGAACTTGCTATTCACGTTTACTGCTGTAAACGTTACGGTATCAATCCCGATCCCGACCAGCGACCGCAGATTCGGACACTCCAACAGGTGGTGCAAACTGGGGAGGTCGTACTCGATGGACCGTGTAGCCACCGAGACTTCTCTGCGAGAACAGTTCGCCACGCGAACCATTCTTTTCTGAGCACGAAGCCTTTATTCATTCACAAGACAAGACAACACAAACAAAATACTAAAAAGCAAGCCACGTTGAATAGAAATACACTTCAGTCCAGTACAGTGCAGGCACAGAGGAACGCACATTTTGCGTTTGACATTCAATTGGAGACGCAGCCCAGTTCTATACGCCTGCTGGTATTACCCGTAATCTATGCGGTTACGCAGTTGATCCAATTCTCGTTTCAGATTAGGGCAGACCTGGTCCAGACTGGAGTGAGAGGAATCCAGTTTAAGGTGGAATTTCTCGTTTGCTCGCTGGCAGTTGGGACACCGAGCTTCATTGGGGGCAGTGTTTGTGACCCTCCTGGCCGCAGCGGACACAGCTCACGAAAACAGCCGAGCACTTGGTCTTGTGGTGCCCGAATCCGTTGCTTTTGAATCAACGGGTTTCTCTCAGGAATTTCCGGCAGGAAAGATTCCTCCAGGCCAGATTGACTCTGCTTTTTTTAGTGAGGGCTCTAAAATCCACTGGGGCAAGTTATATCACCCATTGCATCATATATTTGTCTTTACCCCGGATGGAGAACAGGGGAAGAGAACACTGCACCTCTCAGGATCATTTAGGTCGTTCTGACGTGAAAAGTCCATCTGGACGTATTCCAGCTCATTGCCTTGATCCCAGTACACGATTAGCCTCGGTAGTTTCTTTTTTGGCCTTCTCAGTTCATAGTAAGGACCCAAATCGCCTTGCTGTTGGTAACTCTCGATCAGCTTTTCCACCCCTTTAGCATTTGAGCATTCGATCAAAATAAAGAGTAGGTAATATACACAAAGACGTAACAAGAGCGGGGCAGGCGGGTCGGACGTCTCAGACACAGCTCCAGAGAGGGCGCAAAAATCATTGCTTGCAATCTAATTAAAACTTGAATTGAAACTTTTGTACCCGTTTTCGATAGTTTTTTTTTTAGCGTCGTACTTCGTCATTTTTCCATTTACAAAATGTTCTGGTAACCATGGCAGCTTAAAATTCGCATTTCTTCCTCGAAATGTTCAGGGGAGGTTAGTTGCTTACATTCAGAAATGAACCGTCCAACTAAAGAAGAAACATGTTTCTTGTTGACAACATTGAGGACTGCGATTTTTTTTTTTAGTTGGGAGGACTGTACGTACTTTGCAGCATGTCTTTCACTTTGTTGAAGATTCTCAGAGAGGCGGAGTAGTGGTCTGAGCGCTGTCTTTCTGGCCATTCGTTTAAGATGGGTCCGGGTTCGAATTCTGGTAAGGCATGGATGTCGTGCTTGTCTTTTGGCACTGGTTCTCTCCATTCCCAGGAACCGCCGACTCTAAATTAGGGACGGGCGGCTGCTTATAATCCATCTAGTTGCTCACGGTGGTCGTCGTTAAATCTCCTAACAAACAAACAATTCTCTAGGGGCTATACGATCATTCTTGTGACTGCGAGCCACAACTGCCATCTGTATTCGATCAATTTGATGTAGTACCGAAGGTCCGAACTCACCAAACAGTTGGCAAAAGCTGTACAATCAGTTGCAGATTGATATGACATTAATCTTATAGCCATAAGAATATGGTCAATTGTAATGTGCTGAAACTGTTGAACAAATGAGATGTATTATTCATACATTACTCAGATTACAAAACTCTATACACATTTTTTCACACATGAGGATCAAAGTTCCATTACGATGGCGATAACCAAGCACGAGAATTAACACAAGAAAGGAGGGTGGAAATTATAAAATTGAAGCACTTTGCAGGACAAACAGTATATATGCTAGAAAAGTGCCTTAAGTCATGAAGGCAATACAGTTCTGTATAGATGTAGCACAGTCCAACATAGTTCTGTATCACTTCAAAAGCCAAGGACTCGAAATTGCAAGTTTAAATATGCAGACAGTTTGATAGTTAAAATGTTTAAAAGATCACGTCTAAAAATACATTTGGTGCAGCAGTATAAAATACATATAAAAAAGGAAAATTCCCACTTGGTTATAAACGTCGGAAATCCGCTTCTTCACAAAGCGCAGCAAACATCTGTGCGATATTGAGACACACGCTATGCATTTCGGTATATGTTCATACCATTATCAAACTGCAATTTGGTAGTTTCGCTGGTGGAGAGGGTAGACATAGCTGGAAACTGCCAATCCGTGGCTGTCATGCTACTGACTACGTCAGCAAGTTGCCGTAAGCCGACATGTAGATTCGGATCCGGATTATCGAACGGGGGTTGAGATTTGCTAAATCGAATATTATGTTGGCCAGATTAATATCTTTTTCTGTATTTACAATATACTTCATCTTTCATAATTTGTTTCCAAGGGTATGGGATGTCGATAGGGTTAACTTTGTTGCAATTATCCTCCCATGTCTTTTCAATAATCAAAGCCTCAGAGAATTTTATCTTTTGCTCCGAATTCTGGTATGTAATAATTTTGGCATTTTGAAAATCTGGGATACAATTACTATCGATACAATATTCAACCAAAGCTGTCTTTTTTTCTTGCTTTCTCCAATTGCCCATATGTTGTTTAATCCGGAATCTGAGTTGATTTTTAGTGCTGTCGACATAGTGTTTTTCATATGATGTTCCATCTTGATGCAGTATTGGGATAATGTAAACTCCTGTCTTGTCTTGTGGGTTTTTTGGTGCTTTGTTCATTAAGAGGATATCACGATAAGTGGTAACACTTATTCCAATGTCTTTCTGAACTTTGCAACATTCCTTCCGCAATAGGGAGGAAATGGCGGGGAAGTTAGGAAAAGTGCCCCAATATGTTGTTTTTTTCATTCTGGAGTCTTGGTCGATGTTTAAGTTCATAGATCAATCTGTTAATCATCTTGCTCTTATGCCCGTATTTCATAGCTATGCCGGTGATCCAATTCAATTCCTCGTTTCGAAGCCTATTAGTACTGTACATGGCAAATGCTCGCTGTACTAAATATCGAAATTCTGAGATCTTATGGACCTATGGGTGGAATAAATTTGCAGGTATAAATACAGGAGTGTAAGTACTCTTTCTAAAGACTCGAAATTCAACTTGCTTTGGATGAAAACAAAAACATCCAAAAAGGGTAGTTCATTATTTTATCCTACTTCGGTGAAATTAATAGTCGGGTGGTAACTACCGAAGGTTTTTCGGACGGTTTCAATTACTTTTTGGTTTGACTCTCTGAAAATTAAAAGGTGTCGTCGACATATCTCCCATACAAGGCTATATCATTAGCAAACATAGGGACCACATTGTATTCTATCTCCGGTAGCACCACCTCTGCAAACAGTGTGGACAGAGGGGATCCATTCGGAGCACCGGATTTTTGCCTCTATATTTTTCCAAATAATTGAAAGAAATTATTTTCCTGTATGTATGATAGAGCTGGGATGATGTCTTCAATTTCTTTAGGTAGCAAACAGAAGTCTGTTAAATATGTAATTGATACAGCTGTTGTTACTGGAGTGCTTGGAAACAATGATTCCACGTCCATGCTAACGAAACATGAGGAAATGGGATCAAAGGAACATTGCTTAACTCTTCCTACAAAAACTGTACTGTTTGGAATATTATAGCAGGAGTTCATTAAGAGTGGAGACAAGAAACTGAATAAGTTCTTCTCTATAAGTGAATAAGAGGGAAATTAGTTTTCGATACAATTACCCGCATAGGGGTGTCAACTTTATAGAGCATGATTTTTCCGAAAGCCCTCGGGATTCCCACACCCTTTGATGGTCTTGATTTTCTGATGTGGTCCGGAAGACAGCTGTGATTTCGGAACTGGGCAAGTTTACATAATAATTGATCAGTTGCCAGGTGGGTCTTTATTAACATGGTCTTAGCGATATAAATGATTAGCCACTACATTGCGACCCCCCCCCACCCAGCCTAGCGAAATGAGTGCGCCTGGAAATCGAACGGTGGCGCAGGTGAAGATCACAAAGCAGTATATATTCAACCCGAAGACCAGTTTTCGGTTAGTGGAGTGTTCGAAGTCAGAATGGGAAAAAGCTGACGATTTTTCGGAGTTTGATAAAGGACAAATTGGGATGGCACAGCGCCTGGGAACTACGATTTCGGAAACGGCGCGGCTTGTGTGTTGTTCACAGTACGTTTCAAAAGTTGTGCACAGATGGGCAAACGACGAAGCGTTGTCTAGCCGTGTGTCGGCCGCAGCTCATTGATGCCACAGGGGAGCGGAGACTGTCGCTCATTGTTCACACCGACCACATGACCACAGTGTGACAAATCACCCGCAGCTACAACAGTGATGATCAGGGCAATGTGTCACAGCACAAATTTCACCGTAGCCTTCTGCGCATGGGCTTGCGTAGCCGAAGACCCGGCCGGGTCCCCATGATCACTGCACGTCATCGCCAACAACGCATGAAACGGGCCAAAGATTGAGATTGGACCGTGGATGATTGGAAGAAAGTGACCTGATCCGACGAATCAAGATTCCTGGTGCATCACGTAGACGGTCAAGCGCGAATACGCCGATTACCAACGGAGGCTACGGCACCTGGAGGCACTGTTGGGCGGAAACATACCGGCGGGGGCGTTGTTATGCTGTGGGCGATGTTTTCTTGTGACACTTTAGGCCCCGTTATCCCAATAGCACAATCACAGCTGACAGCTATCAGGTATGTGAACATCGTTGCGGACCAAGTTAACCCATTCATGGCAACTGTGTTCCCTACTGGTGATGGCCAATACCAACAGAATAATGCGCCACGCCACACTGCCAGAATCGCCAAGCAGTGGTTCGAGGAACATGTTGGTGACTTTCTGTTAATGTCCTGGCCGCCAAATTCATCTGTTATGAACCCAATCGAACATTTGCGGTTCGACTTGGAAAAGCGGGTTCGCGCTAAATGACCACCACCCCGAAATGTACGGGAACTGAAGGACCTACTGTTGACGTTACGGTACCAGATACCCCAGGATATATATCGCCACCTCATCTAATCGATGGCTCTCCGAGTGGCCGCTGTTTTGCGGGTCTAAAGGCGTCCTACAGCTTATTAGGTAGGTGTTCATACTGTAATGGGTCATCGGTGTATGCCTATATCAGTGTGAAAGTGTGTATGATAAGAAGAAAAAGTAACATACAGTGAAAATAATCGATATAACCAGCAATACGTGTATCGGATCTCCTTATAACCGAGTTCCACTGTATTTTGTTTGCTTCAACATTCATCAAGGATAGTTTTTACCTGTAACTGAAAGAATTCAGTTGTCATGACCGCAAGGACATGTGAGGATGATAGCAATAAATTGGTAAAGCAATATTGTTGTTGCTGTAATTCGTTTACTAAAGCGATAGCAGAGATTTTTGAGGGCTACCAATCATTTTCTTTTTTCATCAGTGCGAAGTGGCAGAATCCTAGCATGGGAGGAAGCTGTAATGTAAACAACTGTACATCACACTCTTGCTTCAGCTGATGATAAAAAGAGTCTCTATCTTGAACAATCAGATAAAAGGGAATTGGTCAGAAGGTCCGTCTTTAAATAGAAATGCGAAATCTTTTCTTCCTCTCTTTCGTGATTATTATATTTTTTCCTTCCTGAAGAAATAAACGTGAAGTCCTTCCCTTTTGTGAATGTGGTTTTCATGTACGCAATGTATGTGTCCTAAGCTAAGATAAACAACATGGGCGATGAATTACGGGTAAAAAACAAAAGTGGCACCGGTTTCGTCCTTGGCACGGCTTAGGAGTGCAGAAGACTTTGCAAAAGGAAGAACATGGCGGCAGAAAGAGCCTCCCCTGGCAGCAGATGGTGTTGGGTTGTGGCCATAGCCTCTTTCTGGACTAATTTCTGTCTGCTAGGTGTAATGAGATCGTCTGCAGTGGTTTACGTCGCATTTGTCGACACCTTCGGAGTGTCCAGAGAAAACGCAGCATGGCCTGCGGGCGTCTTCGGATTCACCATGTGTTTGACAGGTAAGGCCTGATTAATTACTAAATGGATTTCCCCAAATCATCAATGACACAGACCTACTCAATCACTCCGAATCGTCGTCATCATCCTGATGACAATGATGCAGTGAGAGATAGGAGCACAGTCAGGGTTGAAAAGTCATGTCTTCATCTTAGTTTGCAGACCAACAAACACGATTTTTTGTATGGAAAGATATAAAATCCTTTTCTTTGGTTGACTGTATACAACGCAGCTACTAAATTTTGCATAAGACAGTGGCGGATCCAGTATGGGGCGATCGCACCCCCGACTCCCCGTTCCTTAAAAATAAACAGACCTGAAAATAATATTTTTTAGAAAAATATGCCGTTAAAAAAAATGTTTATTTTTTTTTTTGTATTTTTTTAGAAAATTATGCAGTTAAATGTTTAGCATATACTATATTATGTACGTGTATATAAAATGTTTGATTGCAGCTGAAACAGAAGTTTGTTAACAAAATATTGTGTTATATAAATACAAAACTATATACTACATTATGTACGTGTATATACCTATAAAACATTTATTATATTATATATATTTTTATATACATACACGTATGTATATACTTATATATTATATATAAACATATTTTTTTTTTTTTTTTTTTGGTTGAAGGTTTAACGACCACCGTGAGAAACTCAATGGACTATAAGTAGTCGCCCTTCCTTAATTTAGGGTCACTGGTTCTAGGGAAGGGAGAGAGCCATTGCGGTAAGACAAACACAACATCCATGCCTCACCGGGATTCGAACCCGGACCCCTTCACGGACGAATGATCATAAGCCAGCACTTAGACCACTGCAACACCGGGGCGGCTAAATATATATTTAAATACATGATGTGTGTATATGTATATATAATATAGATCAAAAAATCTCCCCATTCCTTTGTTCTGGATCCGCCTTTCTCATACGATGTAAGGAGAACAGCTCACGGTAAAAGCGGAACTTATGTCTCCTTCTCCTTCCTTCCTTCTTCTTTCCCCCCCCCCTTATTTTTCGAGTATATTTTGACTTTCACAGGGATTTCATTTAATTTTAATTTTCGCATCATTTTAATAACGTTACTCAGGTGCAATGTCGGTTGTACGCTACATCCTCATTTTTAGTGATTCAAATACTAACTTTTTTGGGATTCCGCCTGCAAAAATACATTTTTGCATAATTTTTATACCATTTTAAGGCATATATATGCAGTGATGGAAATGGTAATTATTCGCTGTCGGAACCCAAAGCACAAGTGAATGCCATAAACATTTAATATTCACAAACCCATTCTCAGTAGATATAAAACCATATAAGGAAATTTTGTTATTAAACTTAAAAATGAAATGCTCACATGTAGCTGAAGTCAGAGCTGTTTTCTTTATTCCAAGGTATGTTTCTCATTGAAAAGGCCATTCGAATACCGGTGCAAATTCCAAGGTATGTTTCTTATTGAAAAGGACATTCGAATGCCGGTGCAACTGAAAGTGTCCGCTATTAATAAACATTAGAGGGGGAAAAATCAGCTCGCATTTGGGGCGGAGATACGCAATTGTCTTGGACGACAAAATAAAGAAACTCGGCTCTGTTTGGAATATCCATTTACTTTAACTAAAACATCTACTATAACTTCGATTTGAAAACACAAAAAATTATCTCCTAAAATAATTTCTAAAGTATCCCGACCGTCTCCCGTCGTGAACTTCGCTCTCACCAAACACCTTATTGCGGCTTTATTAGAGGAAAATTTTTATTTTTGAAACGACGAACAATTCATACAAGAGGACGTCATTAATTGAAATGTATGATGCATTGCGAAATGTTTTATTCAAATTAAATTATCACTTCCTTTTGGTGTCGCGTCGCTCCTGCGACGGGGTTCCGCTGCGTCCTGCCCCGTTTCCACTACTATATACATTGAAGTGCCAGAAAAACTGGTACACCAGTCTAATATTTGGTAAGTCCCCCACGGGAGCGCAGGACTGCAGAAATACGACGTGTCATGGACTCCACTAACTTTGGAAATATGCTGTAGGCAATGAACAGCATACTTCCTGCAGAGCGTTCCACAATTCGGGTGTATTCCGAGATCTCTGATTCCTGTGTTCGATAGCGCGTTGCATGGCATCCCAAATGTGTTTTATCCCGTTCAGATCTGGGGACTTGGATGGGAATGGCAACACCACAAACTCAGATGAATGCTCCTCTAACCATAATGTGGCATCCCAACACTTGTGTGGAGGTCCATTAACCTGTTGGAATAGACCCAACCCATCAGCATGAATGCAGGACATGAACGGGTGTACCTCATCAGAAAGGATGCGCACATAGCGTTGGCCGGTCACAGACGTTTGTAGACGTACCAGGGGTCCCAGTGAAGTCCAGCTAAACACACCCCATACCATTACGGACCACCTACCAGCCGGTACAGTTCCTTGTTGAGAGGCGGGAGCCATGGCTTAATGAGGTTTGCGCTACACACGAATCCTTCCATCTGCCCGATGCAGTTGGAAACGCGACTCGTCAGACCAGTCTACTTGTTTTCAGTCATCAAGTGTCCAGTGGCGGTGTTGCCGTGCCCAAGTGAGGTGCATAGCTCTGTATCGTGCATCCATCAAAGGGACTCGAGTTGGGCGTCGGCTCCCAAAGCCCATATCGTGCAAGGTACGTTGTACAGTCCGGGCGCTGATGCTTGTTGAGGCTCCAGCATTGAATTCCGATTATACCTGCGAGAGTGTTGCACGCCTATCGCGTGAAATGATTCTTGACAGCCGACGATGGTCACGTTCACCCAATGTCTTTTTGCTGCCACACTGGTATCGTAGGTTGGAGGTTTTGCCGAAATTCTTGTAGTCACGGTACACCCTTGCAATGGTCGTCCGTGAAAATCGAACTCGGTTTCTACCTCCGAAATACTATGGCCCATCTCAAGAGCGCCAACTATGACACCTCGTTGAAAATCGCTTAAATCGTTATTACTTGTCATTCTCATGCCGAAAACATCTCTGACAGCTGACAAGTTTGTCTATCGCTTTATATACGTACTGGTGGACGCGACCGAGTACGTGCATAGGTGACGTTACCATGTATTTTGCATAAGCTCGTCTGTGCCAGTTTTTCTGGCACCAGAGATAGAAACGGGTCAGGGACATAGTTGAAAACGGGTCAGGGACATAGTTGAAAACGGGTCAAAAATTTCGGACCCGTAACTGACCCGGAAAAATCTGCTTTGAACTATAAATTCGAAACTCAATTTATACATATATACATATAAACGCAATATATATATATTCATCCCAATAACTGCTTGATATTTAATAATTGAAATCCTTTTTTAATAATAACATTTGGTTACTTGCTAAATTTTAGTGCCATTTTAGTGCCATTTTTAGTGCCACCATTTTACGTAATCCAGAAGTAATGGCTGACTATGACCGTGACCATGGAGTATATTACAAATGGGAATCATTATTTACGGTTGTACAAATCTATTTTTTTAAATGTATTTAGATTGTTCACTCTATCCACGCTTTGATGGAGGTGCGCATACTTTCATATGGTCCATTAGATTTTTGGTTCCATGATCTTTTATTTACACCGACTACCTCTCTCTTCGTAATTATACGCTTTCCACATTTTGAACAACAAGCAAGACCAAACAACACAAAATTATTCACCGGTTCCTTAATGAGACGAAACAATTTCCAGCATTCACTCTTCCCCTTGTGATTTTCAACAAGCACGTATTTGTTGGCCTCGACGCCTGTCTCAACCTCCTTAATATTAAATCTATCCATATTAACAAATAAGGAGTTAATTTCGGCATGATATGTCATGGGAACGAGATGTTAGCACATCAATCGAAAACCTCTGAATTCTCAATGTAAAAGATGCGATGTGAAAAGTAACTCTTAGTCATACAGTGAACTTCGCACGGAGAGAGTGAATCAGCTGAGAAGCAGGCGAATGGCGTTTGCCTGTACCTTGCTCTGGACAATCGCACTGTAAAAGAACGCAAAGGAAGTATCTTTTTGCGATATGGTGTCGGTGTGTCTGACGACGGTCGGTGGAAATCTTTGTTGCTTTAAGAAAGAGACGACAATATTTTCGCATGGCAAATCATTATTCACTCCGTGGGCACCACTATCGACTACAGAATTCCGCAGCGCGCATTTATCTTTGGAATATATTTTTCTCTTTTAAAAAATAAAACGGGAATAAAACCAGGTCAAAATCGGTAGAATTTTATGCTTGCTCTATACTGGTGCACGCGGACTGAAAAATTATTTGTCGTGCAACACGAAGGAAGAGTGTCCCTTCTGAGGGGCAATGATGAAGACAACATCCAAATTTTGGAAACTTTCAACTCATCATAAACTTGTGAAAATCGGTGTTGCGGTGAAAGATATTCTGAAGTTTGATGTGATATCAAGAAAACAGCAAAAATTGATATTAAACATACGAGTAGTTTAATTCAAATTTTTTTATTGTAGTGTCATCAAAATTAGGTGGAACAGCCTTAAGATTACTGCGGAGGGACTTTTTGACCGTAGCAGATGTGTTTGAAAACGTGTAAAACAATTAGGTTATGTCTTGCAAATGAAGGACAACAGTTTCAACATTTCTTGTAAGTGATTAAAACATACTGTAAGTTCCTATAATATGTACATTTGTTTGATTTCCGTATAACCTAAGACACCCACTGCGGAGAGACCTTTTGAACGCCCTGTACATATATATATATATTATAGTTCGAAACAAATCTGTCCGAATCGGGTCCGGGTCAGTTACAGATCCAGGTCCAAAATGTTTGACCCGTTTCCAGCTCTGGCTCGGACCATGCCATGCAAACCCACATTATCCCGCAAATCCCTATCCCATTCCACTACTTTAAACACACTTGTATTGATGAAGACAAAAATAACCTCACAACCATACATTTGGTATTAGAAAAATGCAATACTCGATTATTCTGAATTTTAATTTACATTCTAGAAGTAATGAACTTTTGGAATTGAAAAGCTTAAGGAAGCATTGTACGTTGGGGGCAAACTAAAACCAAAAGTTGAGGGGCACGGGTCGTACTTAAGGAAAAATTGAGGGAGACACGGACCCCCATCTCCGTAGCATTTTACGCCTGCGTTTTACACAATTCTTAGTGTGTTTTCTGGAAAAAAGAATGTGCGCACAATGTCGCAATAAGCGTCCCGGCTGTGGACTCTCTAACTCCTCAACTATTAGTCAGATTAAAAAAAATTATCTTTGCATTGGAAAGCGTGAACTGCGAAAACGAAGATCCATGTCTGTCGGTCTTTTTCCAATGCATAACTTTGCCGCAAGTAGTTATAAATACAAATGTTACGCGATTCAGAATATATTTTATCTCATATCATTGTTTCCAAAAATCTTATTAAACAGTTCTTCTTCTCTACGATACTTTCAACCACAAATACACGTTTGACACATTTTTTTTTTTTCAAATAATGCACATTTCTCCTGCTAGAGGGCGTAAGAGTTATATTGTGTTTTCCCAAAATTTCTGCTACTAAATGTCCCATTGAAAATTTATTTTGGCGATTGATACCGTTTATGATGAAAATTATTATTACGCACCGAGGAGTAACCTAACTACACTAAACAAACATTTGAGTAATTAACGTAGGTAGCGGGTTGTGCTTAGGCTGACGCACTGGAAGTAAACATTAGATTTTAGAAAAGAAAATGAATAATTCGGGGATTCCTTTATCGCTGAAATCGGATTGGGTGAGATAATTTAGCAGAAAAATTCAGCTGAAAAAAATCAAATTTTTCTGACACTCAGGATAACTAATTCACCTGCAGGAGTGGAGCAAGACAACAGATATTTCATTAACTGCTGGCTTCCTTTTTTTCGACTACCCCTTAAATTGACACCTTTCTCGTGTTCTGAGCCACAAACTGATACTTAATTTTCATTATTCATGCAATGCCCAAAACTTAATCAGATCAGATCATATGTAGAGGATTTTAGGAAGGGAGTGTCTGACCCCAGGTCTTAAAGAACCCTTAGAAATAGGAAGCCAGGAGATTTGGGCTAAAGTGCCCGATAGGAAAGTCACACGGAAGCGAGGTAGAAAGGGGGAGGAAGACGCCCTTACTTATTACCGGGGCTCGACGGCTTAACGTGCCCATCCGACGCACGGCGGATATTTAGTGGTTCGAGCGTTCGTACCCGCCTAGGATCGAGCCCGAGGTTTTTTTCCGTGGCAGTCACGAACGCTGACCACTAGGCCATCCGCGGCCCCAAAGCTTAATCTCTTGACTAACATGTCTATATATGCAAGCACATCATTTGCATAATTAATCCAAAACTATTAACTTTATTTACAAATATGCACAACCTTAACTCTAGTCTCCAGCTTCCAGCCAATTAACAGCGCTACCCCCAAAATTATGCACCAATGTTTTGCACATAATATCTAATTATTCATGGCTAACTATTAATAGTTTGCAACTAGAGGGTAATGGTGCATATTTTTTTAATACAAATTTGCTGTATCTACGAACCAAAAAGGAAAACAAATACACTGACGGAAAAAAAAATCCCAACACCAAGAAGGGGTTGTGTTAGATAAACGATAGCTGGTAGGCGGTGAGAGTACATCTGTAAGATGACGTCTATGCAAATTTCGCGCTCGGCGCATACGTGTGGCGCTAGTAGGCCCTCGGAACATGCAAAGCAGGTTTGCTGTATATACGCGCTGTAACGTTCATGAGCGTTAGTTATCGTTGAGATTCTACGTAGTGTGTAAATGTTAGTCAAGAATGCCTTTATGAAGACGAAGAAGCCATTATCAACAGCTCACGGAGTTTGAACGAGGTCGTGTAATAGGGCTACGAGAAGGTGGATTTTCGTTCCGCAATATTGCAGAACGACTTGGCAGGAATGTAGCTACTGTGCATGATTGTTGGCAGCGGTGGTCAAGGGAAGGTACTGCCTCAAGAAGACCGGGTTCCGGCCGGTCACGTGGCACCACTGAGAGGGAAGGCCGCCGTGTACGGCGTATGGCCGTGGCGCATCGTACCGCGTCTGCGGCAGCAATTCGAGCTGCAGTTGCCACCACAGTGACACAACGAACTGTTACAAATCGGTTACTTGAAGAACAGCTCCGAGCCAGACGCCCTGTAGCGTGCATTCCACTTACACCAAACCACTGCCGTTTGCGACGTCAGTGGTGTCAAGCTAGAGCTCATTGGAGGACGGAGTGGAGATCTGTTGTGTTTTCTGATGAAAGCCGGTTCTGCATGGGTCCCAGTGATGGCCGTGTGTTGGTTAGAAGGAGGCCAGGTGAGCGCCTGCAACCAACCTGTCTGCGGCCGAGACGCACTGGACCTGCACCTGGAGTTATGGTCTGGGGAGCAATTTCCTATGACAGCAAGAGCACTCTCGTGGTTATCCTACGCACCCTGACTGCACAGTTGTACGTCGGTCTGGTGATTCAACCTGTTGTGCTGCCATTCATGAACAGCATTCCAGGGGGTGTTTTCCAACAGGATAACGTTCGCCCGCATACCGCTGTTGTAACCCAACATGCTCTACAGAGTGTCGACATGTTGCCGTGGCCTGCTAGATCACCAGATCTTTCACCAATCGAGCACGTATGGGACATCATTGGACGACAACTCCAGAATGACACCCAACCAGCATTAACCGTCCCTGTATTGACCGACCAAGTGCAATAGGCATGGAACTCCATCCCACAAACTGACATCCAGCACCTGTACGATACAATGCATGAACGTTTGCTTGCTTGCATTCAACATTCTGGCGGTTACACCGGTTATTATTGTACCAGCATTTCACATTTAAAATGGCTGTTCTCGCGCTTACATTAAGCTGTGATCTTGAAACCTTAATGGATTAAATATGTTACCTATACAAATGTATTGCCGCCATTTCATTCCTCTACAACTATTTTTTCGTGGTGTTGGGATTTATTTTTCCGTCAGTGTATATATATTTTTATTAGATGCCGTTTACTACGGAAAACATTTCGTGCTGTGACACTAGATGCCGCTAGGGTGCGTTTCTGTTTGCAATCACAAATCGCTTCTAAAAGACCGACTATTTTTTTTTTTGTGTGCACACCATTCGCTATGGTAAAGATTACAAACGTTATCCACTTTAAATAATGCACAGTTTTACCTCGAGGGACGTGCACGTGAAAACCTTTTTCTTGCTATTTCTGCTTCTAAAAGTCTCATTTGAAAAATTATTTTTTCATGGCATAGCTCCTACTATACGAACAGTTTGAGTGTCTTTTCTAATTTTTTTACATAGTTCTGTTTCTAGCCGATGTCAATGTAAACTTCTAATTGCAACAGTATCGCGAATTTTAAAAATCTAATTGAAAAAATCTTCTCGGATAACCTTGACTATGAAGAGCATTTTTCTTCTGCAAATAACGCATGATTTCCCGTTAGGAGCGGTGAAGTTATAGTGATGTTCGTTCCACGTCTGTACTTCAAATTATTCTTCGTGAAGAACTCATTTTGCTTCTGATACCTTCCACTATGCAGAACATTTTGCGTACAATTTGAAAATTTTGGTAACACACATTTCTGCTGCTAGTGGACATAAGTAGCCATTGTTAGTTTCAAATGTTTTACTAATTCTAGGAATCAAGCTGAAAAAATTTACTTGATAACTGCTTCCATTCACAATGAAGAAAACTCCGCATGCTGTGTGTTTTAAATAATGCGTAGTTCATCTGCTACGGGTTGCATATGAATTTTCTTATTCGCAGATTTCCTCCTTTTTATGAAACTCTGCTTTAAAATTTTTTTTCGTGTCGGAAAGCGTTCAAAATACATTCTCATTTCACCCGAAAATTCAGTGTCATCTTTCTTTCATTTCTGCACATGAAGCTTTGTTTCCTTTTGTATTTACTTTATTTCGTGAAAATAACTTCTGCACAGTTCTTCAGTTTTAATAACATTAATGTATCCCAGAAGTACATTTTAGAATGTACGTCGGTCATTTCAAAAATTTTTGCACACTGCGCAGGTGCTGCCCGTAGGATGATGCAATCGCTCCAATCGTTGCGCCAGTTGGGAGTCAGACTTCGGTATACAAAGTTGTGTCTACGTTTGCTGACTAACTTGTTCCTGTTCGGAAAAAATTCTGCCTAGAAATGGAGGAAGAAAATGCGTAAGTTCAGATCTCGGGCAGCGACCAGCGATCCTACATTAAAATTAAAACTTTGCGAGGTAAATCCCCTACCAAAATTCATAAAGCTTTGTGTGAAGTTTGTGGGGTTAGTGTAGTGGATCGTAGTACAGTGTCACGGGGGCTTCTCGTTTCCTCCAAGGTTGGGAAAGCATCGAAGACGACCCAAGAAATGGCTCGCCATCAGATGCAACGGACGATACTTTTGTGGTTACAGTCAACAACATTTTGGAAGATGAATGACGGAAAACATATGAAGGGATTGCATATGAAGTAAACATGTCTACCATTTCTTGTCTACAAAAGATGCGCATGTCCACCCAAAGATTCACCAAAGAAGGCTAGATATGCTCGAAGCTGGTGTCATAATTTTGCACGACGGCTTGAGACCACATGTTTCCCGTACAGTAAGTGACATTCTGGAAAAGTATGGATGGGAATTGCTTCCTCACGCGCCATACAGTCTTGGCATGAGCCCACCAGACTATGACTTGTTCCCAAAACTGAAGAAGCCACTCCACGGGAAACGATTCAGAATGTTCCTAATGAGGTGGCCCGAGTAATCCGACGCCTCAACAATGGAGGTGTCCTGACTGGAATACAAGACTTGCCCAAACGTATACAGTCTTGACATGAGCCCACCAGACTATTACTTGTTCCGAAAACTGAAGAAGCCTCTCCACGGGAAACGATTCAGAATGTTTCTAATGAGGTGACCCGAGTAATCCGACACCTCAACAATGGAAGTGTCCTGACTGGAATACAAGACTTGCCCAAACGTTGGGCCGCTGTCATAAAGAAACATGGAGATTACTTCGAAGGCTGTGAAGGTATGTTGAGGTGACCCGAGTAATCCGACGCCTCAACAATGGAGGTATCCTGACTGGAATACAAGACTTGCCCAAACAGTGGGCCGCTGTCATAAAGAACCATGGAAATTACTTGGAATGCCTGTAAAGGTATGTTGAGGTGACCCGAGTAATCCGACGCCTCAACAATGGAGGTGTCCTGACTGGAATACAACACTTGCCCAAACGTACAGTCCTGACATGAGCCCACCAGACTATGACTTGTTCCAAAAACTGAAGAAGCCACTCCACGGGAAACGATTCAGAATGTTTCTAATGAGGTGACACGAGTAATCCGACGCCTCAACAATGGAGGTGTCCTGACTGGAATGCAAGACTTGCCGAAACGTACAGTCCTGACATGAGCCCACCAGACTATGACTTGTTCCCAAAACTGAAGAAGCCACTCCACGGGAAACGATTCAGAATGTTTCTAATGAGGTGACACGAGTAATCCGACGCCTCAACAATGGAGGTGTCCTGACTGGAATGCAAGACTTGCCGAAACGTACAGTCCTGACATGAGCCCACCAGACTATGACTTGTTCCCAAAACTGAAGACGCCACTCCACTGGAAACGATTCAGAATGTTTCTAATGAGGTGACCCGAGTAATCCGACCCCTCAACAATGGAGGTGTCCTGACTGGAATGCAACACTTGCCCAAACGTACAGTCCTGACATGAGCCAACCAGACTATGACTTGTTCCCAAAACTGAAGAAGCCACTCCACGGGAAACGATTCAGAATGTTTCTAATGAGGTGACCCGAGTAATCCGACGCCTCAACAATGGAGGTGTCCTGACTGGAATACAAGACTTGCCCAAACGTACGGTCCTGACATGAGCCCACCAAACTATGACTTGTTCCCAAAACTGAAGAAGCCACTCCACGGGAAACGATTCAGAATGTTTCTAATGAGGTGACCCGAGTAATCCGACGCCTCAACAATGGAGGTGTCCTGACTGGAATACAAGACATGTCCAAATGTACAGTCCCGAAATGAGCCCACCAGACTATGACTTGTTCCCAAAACTGAAGAAGCCACTCCACTGGAAACGATTCAGAATGTTTCTAATGAGGTGACCCGAGTAATCCGACGCCTCAACAATGGAGGTGTCCTGACTGGAATGCAAGACTTGCCCAAACGTACAGTCCTGACATGAGCCCACCAGACTATGACTTTTTCAGAAAACTGAAGAAGCCATTCCACGGGAAACGATTCGGAATGTTTCTAATGAAGTGACCCGAGTAATCCGACGCCTCAACAATGGAGGTGTCCTGACTGGAATGCAAGACTTGCCCACACGTTGGGCTGCTGTCATAAAGAAACATGGAGATTACTTCGAAGGCCTGTAAAGGTATGTTGAGGTGACCCGAGTAATCCGACGCCTCAACAATGGAGGTGTCCTGACTGGAATACAAGACTTGCCCAAACGTTGGGCAGCTGTCGTAAAGAAACATGGAGATTACTTCGAAGGCCTGTAAAGGTATGTTGAGGTGACCCGAGTAATCCGACGCCTCAACAATGGAGGTGTCCTGACTGGAATACAAGACTTGCCCAAACGTTGGGCCGCTGTCATAAAGAAACATGGAGATTACTTCGAAGGCCTGTAAAGGTATGTTGAGGTGACCCGAGTAATCCGACGCCTCAACAATGGAGGTGTTCTGCCTGGAATACAAGACTAGCCCAAACGTTGGGCCGCTGTCATAAAGAAACACGGAGATTACTTCAAAGGCCTGTAAAGGTATGGTGTGAAATAAATTCGTTTTATAAGAGATAACCCACAGTTTGTAAAACTTTTTAAATGACCCTCGTAGTAATTTGCTATTTTAATACGACAAAAATCGTGTTTTTACAAGTTAGTAAAATCATGCAATGCATTGATTATAATACACTTTCCAACATACCAGAAATCATTACTGAAGTTATGAGGATAATGGCTGTGGAATAAATCTCGGTCCTGTGCCCTGACCTTTGATCCCATTTCGATGATATTCAACAGAAGCGGCTCAGTATACCTCGAAAATAACATGATAACGTTTTGTTGCAATCGAAGCATTTTTACGTAAGTTATGATGCATAAGGTCAATGGAATAGATCCCGCTCCTGTGTCCCATAACCTTTGACCCTATTTCGCCCATTTTCAATAGGATTCGTTTCCATGCAGGCCCCTACAACATACTAACATTTCATCCAAATCGAAGAATGTTTACGGAAGTTATGACGCATAATTGTGATGGAATTGATTCCGCTCCTATATTCTGACCTTTGACCCCATTTCGCCCATTTTCTATGGGGTTTGTCCCCAGGTGGTCCCCTACCACATACTAAAATTTAATCGGAATCGAACCTTTTTTTACTTTAGTTATGACGCATAAGAGCAGTGGAATGGATCCCGCACTAATGCCCTGACCTTTGACCTTATTTCGTTCACTTTCAATAGGGTTCCTTCCCAGGTGTTTCCCTTCCACATACTAAAAGTTCATCGAAATCGAACTATTTTTACGCGAGTTATCGTGCCGGCGGGCATACGCACACAACGCGTGACGTAATGAGGCACATGGGAATGGCGACCATCTGCTCGAAAGAGTGTGACGTCATAAAACTTTAATAGGATCCACACACAACGCGTGACGTAATGAGACAGGCGGCGTGACCGCGAGCCAACATCTCAATCGCGAGATTGCGGCGTCATAAGATTTCTAAGCATAGGCAACATTAATGGGACAACGCCATGACACTAAAAACGTGGTGATTCGGGGTGGTTATTTAACCCACTAAACGAATTTTCTTAAAGTCGAGATCAAGCTAAATCGATTTCTAGTATAAGAAAACGGTAGGTTAACGGTTTTTTTTTTTTTTTTTTTTTTTGATTGGAGGTTTAACGACCACCGTGAGCAACTCAATGGGCTATAAGCAGTCGCCCGTCCCTAATTTAGGGTCACTGGTTCCAGGGAAGGGGGAGAGCCAGTGCCGTAAGACAAACACAACATCCATGCCTCACCGGGATTCGAACCCGGACCCCTTTCGGACGAATGATCAGAGGCCATTGCCTTAGAGCACTGCGCCACCGGGGCGGCGTTAACGGCTTTCATGAAAATCCTTAGAGCCGTTTTCAAAATACAACTAACATAATACAAGAATTGCTCCTTTAATAGTATGGGATAAGGGCGATGCAATGGATCCAGATCCTATGTCCTGACCTTTGACCCCATTTCGTCCATTTTCAACAGGGTTCGTCCCCAGTGGTCCCCTACCACATACTAAAATTTCATCGAAATCGAACCATTTTTACGCACGTTATGACGCATAAGGGCAATGGAGTGCATCCCCTTCTATGTCCTGACCTTTGACCCCACTTCACCCATTTTTAATAGGGTTCATTCCCAGGTGGTCCCCTACAATATACTGAAATTTCATCGACGTCGAACCATATTTACGCAAGTTATGACGCATAAGGGAAATGGAATGGATCCCGCTCCTATGCCGTGACCTTTGACCCCATTTCGTTCATTTTCAATAGGTCCCCTACCACATACTAAAATTTCATCGAAATCGAACCGTTTCTACGCGAGTTATCGTGTCGA
Source organism: Macrothele yani (assembly GCA_039090855.1). Classification (NCBI taxonomy): domain Eukaryota; kingdom Metazoa; phylum Arthropoda; class Arachnida; order Araneae; family Macrothelidae; genus Macrothele; species Macrothele yani. Next base: position 139,220,132 of record CM077002.1, read on the forward strand.
CAGACAGACGGACGGACAAAGTTGGAGCATATACGCTTCTTCAACCTACGGTTGGAAAGCGTAAAAAATCAGTTTTTGCTCATTAAGGAACTAAACTGGATGAAAAATTTATTAGGTACATCTACCTAATAACTTCTCGCTCTGCTTTTTACCCTCACAACAGCAGCCAGACGTCTTTTTGTCTGTTTGAGTGTTCAACGACCACCGTGAGCAACTCGATGGGCTGGCTATACAGTCCCTCTTATTTAGGGTCACTGGTTCCATGGAAGGGAGAGAGCCAGTGCCGCAAGACAAACACAACATCCATGTCTTAAGGGATTAGGACCCGGACCCGTCTCCGACAAATGGTCAGAAGTCAGCGCTTAGACCACTGCTACACCCGGGCGACGCATGCGTCTTGCGTAAGGACACAGTGAGGTATTGAAAACATGGAGTGGGTATTGCCGCCCGAAAAGGCAAGGATCTCTTGTAGCAGAGCAACCACATTTGGCGGGCTCGAACAGATCTTTCCAATTTGTTACACAAATAATCAATGGAGTTGAGGTCCGACGATCGATGGTGCCATTCGAGTGTGGTGCACTCTCTTTAATGTTCTTGAGCCAATTGGTTGCCACCCGGGAAATATGCGGTATGACGTTGTTCTGTTGAAAGGTGGCGTCATCGTGCGGGAAAAGCAGTAATAACGAACTGGTGTAGATGGCCGGCGTGGATGTTCACATACCTTGTGTGTGAAAGCACAAATTTGTTCTTGATGGGGATTGAACCCGAAGCTCTCACTCCGGAGTAAGTTGCTCTCCCAACTCCCAACTAAGCTACACGGATGGAATGTACTGCTGCAAATTTGTTGTCTTGACACGTGCTTTTTTTACCTGTGTAGTAAGTCACATGTGTCAGTGACGGAAGTCTGATATAAGGGTTCCAAGGAAAGCAATGTAAATTTACCTCATGCTGTTACACAGATTTCACCTACCTGGATGACCCAAACTTGACAAGCTGAGTCCGTCACCTCGTGTGGTTTACGCTACCGTAACGTAGAGGTGATGCACGTGTCAAGAAGACAAATCTGCAGAGGTACATTCCGTCGGTGTAGTTTAGTCAGTTAGAGCAACTCACTCCGGAGCGAGGAGGCACGGTTTCGATCCCTGTCACTGACAAATTTGAGTTTTCATATTGGCATCCGGTTGTGGAAAATGGATCTACCTGCCGTCGGGTTCTTCGAAAAATGTGTGATGTTTGTTCTAGAGCTGAGACGGGCTGAGCCCGAGCCCAAAAGCTCGAAGCAGAGCCCGGACCTGAATCGGGCTCGGGCTCTTAGAGAGAAGGAGAGCGAGAGATTTTTTTTTTTAAAGTATAAATGTGATTTCATATGATTTAGCAAATGAGACACTTTATAGTTGGTAAAGGGAATTCTTCGGCAACTGGTTCTGATTGGGGAGCACGCGCATTCCAGATGGCTATTTATTTCGGGCTTGGGTAGAAAATGACATAGGCCGCGCATTATTGCGTTTCTGCAGGAAAGAAAAAGCTTTTTCAAGAACTATAGATATTGGATAGTTGATAGCTTGCAGACGATAATTTACACCCTATCTCCACGCAGTAGCTTCCTGCAAATTCTGTTTAGCAACGTAGATATTTCAGCGCGTTATGCGCGATAATATTAACATTATTTGAGCAACATACAACTGTAGCACCGCGTAATCATTTTGGATGGTTGGCCGCCCGAAGCACTCAGGTGGAAAGGAATAGTCAAAGAAAATCGAACAGTTACACCGTAAAAATAGATAGAGGTTCCTTCCCCACTCCCTATTTGAGAAATATATTGGTTAATTGCAGGGGAGGAGAGAATGGAAGTGTGGGAAAGGAGGTGTTATTTATTAATGGTTGAACAGGTTAGCCAACTTTTGGGCTCGTTCGGGCCCGGGCTCTACTTTGCAATATAAAATTCGGGCTCGGTCTGATATACCACGAGCTCGGACGGGCTCGGGCTCCGAAAATTCAGCCCAAACTCAGCTCTAGTTTGTTCCACACATCGTCTGGAATTAAGAAAAAATTATTTCTCGCTTAAAAAATTTGAGAGGGAGATGATGTCACGTACTACATAGGTGGAGCACGTGTCAAGACGACAAATCTCTATATAGCAATATATTCCGTCGGTGTAGCTGCCGGTTAGAGCAACTCACTCCGGAGCGAGGAGATGCGCTTCGATTCCTGTCATCGACAAATTCCTATTTTCACGCTACACACGCAACCTGTCATCGGTGTGATAGAGTTAAAACCGTGATTCGCCCGATCAGATGACGTGTTTCCAGTCCTCCGCACTCCAGGTGTGACAGGCCTTAGCAAACTCCAGCCTAATCTTTCGGTGCTTTGCAGTCAACACGGGAACACTATGTGGACGTCGACTTCCATGCGTATGTTTTCCATCGTACGACGGATAGTCTTTGTACATAAGCTTGCGGATGCGCCATTATTAAATTCCATAAGCTTGTGGATGTGCCATGATTAAATTCCATAAGCGTGTGGATGCGCCATGATTAAATTCCATAAGCGTGTGGATGCGCCATGATTAAATTCCATAGGCTTGTGGATGCGCCATGATTAAATTTCATAAGCTTGTGGATGCGCCATGATAAAATTCCATAGGCTTGTGGATGCGCCATTATTAAATTCCATAAGCTTGTGGATGCGCCATGATTAAATTCCATAGGCTTGTGGATGCGCCATGATTAAATTCCATAAGCGTGTGGATGCGCCATGATTAAATTCCATAGGCTTGTGGATGCGCCATGATTAAATTCCATAACCTTGTGGATGCGCCATGATTAATTCCGTGCGATTCCTTGTAATGATGGGTCACCTTGAGATTCAATTGGGCGATCAAAGCCACACTTCTTCCGTTGGTTGGAAGTTTTGCCGTATTTCACGTTGCTTTGGTATACACATGCGACGGTCTGACTTAGAAATCCCAACAGTTGAGGTGAATGAACAACTGACCTTCATCTTACAAACTATCTGCCCACGCTCAAACTCATGTCGACTGGTTTCCTATGCGTAGAGACTTGCTCTGTATCTATAGGCAATGCTAATTTCGGCATCCATACTTCTACTTTGCACATTTCTTGAGCAAAGGTTTTAGAATCAATTGCAATACTAGAACATTTTTTCGAAACGAATCTTGTGGAAGATGAAAACTTTCTCTTTCGTGTACAAAGGCGGTTCTACAAAAATTGAGAATATTTTTTTAGTTGGCAACAGTGCGAAGGGGGAAATAACCACGCCGACGACTAACTGAATTAAGGTAGTATCTATGGCTACAGTTATTAGACGTGGCAGACGATTCTAGCTTTTTTATGGCACAGTTGTTTAAGGTACGTCTGCATTTCGCCATACAGCTATGGAGGTGAGTGATTTACAGTTAAGAAGTGAAATGCGTTGTGCGATAAAATTTTGCTAACGTTTGGGTAAAATGGCTCCAGAAACAGTTGATTTAATGAAAGAAGTTTACAAAGGTAAGTGTTTGGGTTAGTCAAGGATTTTAAGATGTCACCATGATTTCCAAAAAAAAAAGGGCGTTTGTTGGCAGAACTCACTCCTAGACCTGGTCGACCTGAAAGTGTTGTTACGGACAGTATTGTTAAGACTGCGTGCGCAATCTGCAAGAAGATCGACGAATGGCATGTAAAGACATAGCGACTTCAATTAATATTTCAAAAACGTTGGTATTCCGCATTCTACGCGACAAATTACTGACGCATCGTGTGTGTTTCAGATGGGTACCTCATCACCTGACGATGAAACAATTGTTAGACAGAGTTCTGGTGTACCATGAGTGAAAACAAATGATTGCAAAGGATCCAAACTTTGTAAACACAGTGATCCAAACTTTCTAACACGAAGCGCGCAACGAGTGTCTGAAAATACACAGGTTCGCCTCCTCCGAAAAAAGTCGCCAAACCAAATCAGCTGTGAAGGTGATGATGATAATTTTATTTGATCATAAAGATGTAGTCTACCAGCATGCAGTTCCTCCACAAATTACTGTCAATGCTGAGCATTAAGCTTAATCCTGAAGCGTCTGCGACGACACATATCGATTAAGTGACCGTAACTGGTGGGCAAGTGCACCTTACACCATAATAACGCCCCCCCCCCCTTTCCACACATGTGGTTGCTTGTGTTCAACAGTTTCTTACGAAATGCAATATTGAAATCATGCCACAGCCTGCCTACAGTCCTGACCTGGCCCCATGCGATTTCTGGTTGTTTCCAATAATGAAGAAGTTCCATGGCACAACATTCAAAGCAGCTTCCACAAAATGCCCTCGCCACATGCCATGAAAAGTGAACTGAACTTTGGGATCGTTGCATATCATCCGAGGGAAGATACTTTGAGAAAGAATAATATATATTTTTCTGTACCTATATTTCTTCATTTTGTGCAATTTTACTCTCAGTTTTTTTTTTTTTTTTGGAACGGCCGTTGTACATTCAGTAGGATGAACTGTACAAAAATTGAAACTAAAAATGTCCATTCATGCGGATTTTACCCGACGTTGTTAATATTTTCCCCAGAGCCGGATGGAGCTTTTTCCGGCGCCTGGGGCGAAATTTCATTTTCTAGTAATGATTTTAAAGTCACTGAATAAATGGCCTCCATGTGTAGCCCGAAACCAAGTTTGATATTGTTCTTTTTATTTACGCTTTCCAACCGTAGGTTGAAGAAGCGTATATGCTCCAGCTTTCTCCGTCCGTCTGTCTGTCTGTCGGCACGATAACTCGCGTAAAAATAGTTCGTTTTCGATGAACTTTTAGTATGTGGTAGGGGACCACCTTGGGACGAACCCTATTGAATATGGACGAAATGGGGTCAAAGGTCACGACATAGGAGCGGGATCGATTCCATTACCCTTATGCGTCATAACGTGCGTAAATATGGTTCGATGTCAATGAAATTTTAGTATGTGGTAGGGGACAAACTGGGGACGATCCCTATTGAAAATGGGGGAATGGGGTCAAAGGTCAGGACGTAGGATCGGGATACATTCCATCACCCTTATGCGTTATAACGTACGTAAAAATGCTTCGATTGAGACAAAACTTTATCATGTTGTTCCGGAAGTATATTTTGCCGGTTCTGTTGAATATAATTGAAATGGGGTCAAAGGTCAGGTCATAGGAGCAAGATTTATTCTACAGCCATTACCCTCATAACTTGAGTAATGATTTCTGGTACGTTGAAAGCGTATCATAATCAATGCATTGCATGATTTTACTAACTTGTTTGGATTAGCACATAGTAGAGAGCAAAAAACACTAACCGTTTGGATGGCAGTCTGAGGTGCCTCGATTTGATTTGATTTTTTCACAGAGTGTAAACCACTCACCAATAAAATAAACAAATAAACCTTATTATGGGGACAATTTCTAATAATTTGCTGTTGTTAAAGACTACTTAGTAAATCTTTTCTTGTTTTGGAAGCACTCACATCGCGTTAGCTGCACTAAGGATTAACCGTACACATGGAAAGTCTCCATCCAGAACACTGAAACAAAATATGTGTAGGATTACGTTTTCATTGTGGGGAGTGGTCGCAGTTGTCAATGCCTGAAAAAGCGCCCCTTCAGCGAGGACTGTTTAAATAATATTTTCTCCCTATTTCTTATTTCTTCTTAAATTAATTTTTCGAAATATTCAGCTATGAACGAACACAATTAGAAATAAGAAAATATCCATGTAGGTTTTTGGGAGATCTCCCGAAATCCTACGGGGGGCATTCGTGGATTTTCGGGGAGGGGGCAAACACCCCCGATAAGATGCCTGAATATATCACTGATACTGATTCTGAATATAGTGATTTCTGCAGTGATTCGCCGATGCCAAGTTCGGGGCAGTCACTAAAGACGTAAAAGCCACGCCCAAGGAGTGATGTTTTGCGCCATCTATCGCAGAAGATGAACCCTAACACTCACTCAAAGACAGCCTTAAAGGGTTAAAGTGCATTTAAGTAGCAAAGCACCGTTAATGCATTATGCTCAGACTGTCGATTCTAATGAATCTGCGTTTCTACAGGAAAATATGTTAGATTTCCGTGGAAATACCGCCAGTTTTAAACCTTTGTAACATACAGAGCACATACAGAGAAAAATAAATCAGTGACACATTCAATGGAAAGCAAGCATTTGTTTGAAATGCGCAGTTTACGATAAATAATCTCGAATTCATTTTGCGTAGTGGGTTTAGGACATTTTTCAAGAAACACCTTATTCAAACAGAAAATTCTATGTCCTCCTTCTACTTGTTAACTAAGGCTTCTCTCACAATGCTGCGATTAATCAGCGTGGCAGCTTTATGTCTCTAAAAATAAGAAATGAAGAAAGCAAATGCTTAAATTTTAAGCACCACTCTTCAGATTCGGTCTGCAGATTTGACTAACAGATTTTAATCATTCTTCACATTTTCACCCTGTAATTAGTATTTAATTTTCAAAGTACACATACTGGCTAAAAAAATATGAGCCTTTATGTAGTATCGAGTAATGTCATATTCGTGCGAATAAGTGCAGGTATGCAACGCAGCTTGGATTATATGGGGTGCTTAAGTTCTTTTTTTTTTTATTGAAGGTTTAACGACCACGTGAGTAACTCAATGGGCTATAAGCAGTCTTCCCGTCCCTAATTTAGGGTCACTGGTTCCAGGGAAGGGAGAGAGAAACACAACATACATGCCTCACCGGGATTCGAACCCGGACCTCTTTCGGACGAATGATCAGAAGCCATCGCTTAGACCACTGCGCCACCAGAGCGGCGGTGCTTAAGTTCGTTTTGGTCCAAAAATACCCATTCCGTCAATAGAATATAACACAACTCTGTCAGTGTTAACGGAAAAGGACATCAACGTCAAGCAGCTGTTCCCAGCATGTCTCACACATTTTCAGAAGGATTGAGATAAAGGATTTGTGGAGGCCAGCAGAGATGATGAAAGTCCGAATGCACATCATGCCATTCTTGCACGACTCTGTCATGGTGTGCAGTTGTGTTGTCATCCGTAAAGATGCCACCACATTCAGGAGAAATAATGTAACATTGTAGGATGCAATTTGTCAGGTACAACACTCAAGTATTGCCTGAATGCCACCTTACCTTGCATTTGCATCAGCTCCCAGACCGTACCAACAGAACATTCTACATAGCGTGGTGTCACCTTCTTCGATGCAGCTGTCGCTCATTTTCTGTTGTCCTAGGTAGAAGTAGGCAAAATCGAAAATTATGCAGATAATCTAGGGAAATTAGTAGGATTATAAAACTTGGTTGGAGTGCATGTCGAACAAGCAGTACAATTTTCAGCCGCAGTAAAGAAGGACGAGAATGTAGTTTCGCCGCTGCTAGTCGTCTTCCAATGAGGAATCTTCATGCTGCATTTCCGTGTAGAACGCTACGTGTCTTCGGAGGGTAGATAGCGGTACCCTCTGCGTCGTTCTAGCTGCTCTCACTATCGCGTGATCCTCCCTCCCAGTTACTTGCCTGGGCCGGCCGGTGGCTCGGTTGGGGGGGGGTATGCGTGTGCTTTCCTAGACCTGCTGCTGCCAACATCGTCCCACTGCCGCAACACTCAGGGACGGATGCCAGCCGATGCGTTGCCATGATCAACCGGCTTCTTTTTAGCCCACGATGCCCTCCCTCTCGAAATCTGAGTTGCTGGTATGGTGGTCAGGTGTATTGTCACGGCATCCAGATCAGCTATTGATATCAACCCAACCACAACAGGTGTCAGAATGGTCAACGCACGTGAGCGACGCCCCTTGCACGCCATAGGAGGCGTGTTTCTCCTGCGCACTGGAGCTTGGTGACGAAGTTCTAATGATTTGCATGCCTGGACAGGAGATATTTATATTTCGCGGTTGATGGACTATTTTATAGGGTTGTTTCGATTTTTTTTTTATTTTTTTTTTTTTATAAATCATACTAAATTTTGCCTCTCTACTGTATTCGACAGTGAGAGAACAACACAAATGACACGGATACTTGGTTCTTTAACTTAAAGAGCCCCAAGGGGGCAGCCTGTTCCACCTGAAATGGGAATGTTAAGATACCAGTGGCCGCATAAGCTACAGTTTTCAACACAGGCCGCAAAAGCGACTACTTCGGTACGCTTGTCTTATTGTACTGGCTCTCTCCTTCACCGGGAACCCAACTTCCGTAAATTTAGGAGGGGTGACTGCTTATAATCCTTAAATTTACTTATGCTGGTTGTTAAACCCTTCTATTCCCCTCCCCTTCGCAAAAAGTACACTCGTGACAGTTAGCAGGAGTCATGCCAAAACGTTTGGGAAAGCGTGTGTGTGTGTGTGTGTGTGTGTGTCACAGAGCTCTCAGAAAGAGGTTCACACATAGTCACACTTCAATTGCACCTCTAGTAAATGTGTTCAGCCCTCTATAACTGCGTTACCAGATCGGCCGCACTTATTATTTTTATTTTATTTCTAGGTGCTTTCTCGGGATGTGTGAGCCAGTACTTCAAGATTCGTAATATAATGATGATCGCTGCCATTTTTTCTGCCCTTTCTGTGAGTTTGTGCTGCTACGCCACGCGTATATGAATCACATTATCGTATTCTATGGGGCTTTCCAAGGTATGTATAACTCATGAAGGTATATCTCTCTCAAGTGTGTTTTCCACTTCTTTTATGGTTGTTCTTATTAACCCCTTAAGGATCTCTGGATATTTATGAAAACCATAAAAAGATACCTATTTCCTTATTCAAAAAATTTAACAGTTACTGAGTTTCTAAATGAAACATACAGTGAGTTTTAATTTTTGGACAAAATTTAAGCTGCTATAGAAAGACATTAAATTTCACGGAAAAGCCAACCTGCAGGAGTGATCGATCAAGTCATAATTCACAAAATGTTGAAAATATTGCGTAACACCCAAACTTGGATCAAAACTGACTTTTACTTTAGGTGTTACAAAACATCTAAAATGTGGGGAGTATACTATGTAACACAGCAGGCAAAATTTCGTGTCATTCACCTCCAGGTAACAATAGGGCTCCACCATTGCTAACATTAGTTTCATTATCTGTAACTGTTATAAAATTAACTTACTTCCATATCCATGCCGGATTCACTAATACTAAAATTATCATCTAAATCGCTTGCATCATCTGATTCCATAACGTGTACAAACGCAAAAAAAAAATGTATTACACAAACTAACAAACCATGGGTCTTTCTCAAACAAAATACAAAAATCTACCGATTCTCGCAGAGATGTTTTCTATATGAAACACATGCGTACTTAGTGTTGCTATCTAGTGTTATGGGCACGATAAATCAGTTGTGTTTGCACTGTTCAGTATGAAAATTCTTTAACGCTTGAGCCCGACAATATCACGGGTGTGAGCAATAGGGATTGATAACTCAGCCCATCATATTGACGGGAACAGTCCTTAAGGGGTTAAGTTCCTTACGATTTCATTAAAAAATTGCATTACGTTCCTCCATACAAATCGATCTCGTCTGCCGATTTCTGGGAAGAGGCGTTTCTCGTGGCTCGAACCAGTTGTGCGATTAATTACTTTGGTTTGTGACAAATTCTTTAGATTTTCCTTTAACGCCATAATCTGTATATTCCAATCTGGGGTGTAATGGTGCACCTCATTACAATTTATATATTGCTGTATGAGGGTGAAATAGTGTGCCCGGGCAATCTAAAATTCGTCCCCATCACCCCAATGGTAATGTTGATGTTCCAACAGTAGTACTGGCAGCTACTTCGTGCTCCACAGATTTTTTCGGCATCCGTCATGCCAGGCACGGGCTGGGCCACCGGGATACCGGGAGAATTTACAGTAGGCCGCCATGTTCTGGGCCAGAACCCCTTATGCTAACTGAAAAAGAAAGAAAAATATGTACATACACTATGTTGACAAAAGTCACCTGACACCTAGAAGAGAAACACAACGCAGCATTTATTGGCATACATTAGTACGGTGTCGGTCCACCTTTGGCCTTAATGCATGCACTGACCCTTCGAGACATACTTTCGACAAGGTTTTAGAACACAGCGATAGGTATGCGCTTCCATTCAGTACATAATGCTGCAGCTAACTGTTACTTAGTAGTAGGTTTTGGTTCCAAACTTCATATGCGGTGCTCTAATTCATCTCATAGGTGATCTATGGGATTAAGATCAGGGCTCTGTGCTGGCCAGTCCACACGCGATAGGAATTATCGTCAAACCACGCCATAACAGTCCTTTCTTTATGTCTCGGTGCATTATCCTGCTGGTACCAACAAGGCTCGGTTCCATAGTAATGCCACAGAGTTGGTAGGTCACAATTGTCCAGAATATCGAGGTAGACGTGATGGGTAACAGGTTTGTCCACGATAACCAATCGGCCGGGCCATACCACGAAAAACACCGTCACACGAGTACACTGCCAGCTCCAAACTTGGCCATAGAAACAGTACGCTGTCGTAAATAGCGTGATACTCGGCTGCCGCCATACCCACACACGGTCATCAGACTGATGGATCGTGTATCTGGATTCATCAGTCCATAAGACCCGTTTCCATTGATCTACGGTCCACGATAAATGTTCTTTACACCATGCTAAATGACGAATATCATTCTAAATGGAGATGAAAGGCATGTGAGCAGCAGCATGACCACGGTAACCATTGGAATGAAGTTCTCTGCAAATGGTAAGTGTACATACCGAGATTCCAGCATTTTTACTCATCTGTACACTGAGGTCTCGTGCAGTACTCCTTCGATTAACTGTAACGACTCTCCTGAGGCTTCGACGTCCTCTATCACTGATTTTCTTTGGTCTGCCGGTACGTTTTGCTGCTTCAAGCACGCCATGTGTCTTCCACTTATTCAGTACATCCAAAATAGTTGACTTGGTTATGTTTAAACGCCTCTCGGTTTCTCTTATGGACAACCCACTAATATAACACCCAACAATCTTTCCTTTACGCCTCTCGGTTTCTCTTATGGACAACCTAATATAACATCCAACAATCTTTCCTTTCTCAAAGTCAGTTCTCTCCCGCTTCAACCTCACAGTGCGGTATGATCGCGGTCAGCTGCAGGCTTGTTTTTATACCGTTTGGCGCATCTTAACAACGCAGCGGATCCGTTCGTTTGCTTTGAAGGGATGTCCGGTGACTTTTGTCAATATAGTGTGCACTTGTACTTCAATATTCTTGTAGAAGAAAATAAAGTTGCTTTTTAAAAAGTGCAGTTTTACCACTTTCACGGCATCAGAAAGCACACATAACTATGTAACAAATGTTCTGTTGAGACAAACATTGTGTTTTACGCGCTCCCCTTTCTCAATTTTTTAATTTAAACTCTGTCCCTTTGGGCCGATATCCTCTACCTCAACCGCTTTTGTCAATTGCAGTTGAATAATCAATACAATATAATCAAATATGCTATAAATAGTGTGGGATACAAACTCAAAATTCGTTGCGTATGTTAAAGCATTGAGGTTCACCTACGGTGAAATTTTTGGGTTGGTGCTTTTTATATGTACGTTTGTTTTGTCTTTAACGACATCTACATCTGATTTACTACTGTTTGAGGTTACAGTTATACGAATCCTTGAACTGCAGTTATGAAAAGTCTCGAGATCCAAGGTGAAAATCCTCCAAATACGTGGCGTCAGTGAGTAAACAAGGACGTCGCTCTTTCCACGTTTTAGCAACACACAGCAACCGAAAAATTGTTATTCGGCCACTGCAAGGGTCTTTCGATATCGAGAGAACTGGGATTCGATTCTCCAGCAGTGGCCGAATAACACTTTTTCGGTTGCTGTGTGTTGCTAAAACGTGGAAAGAGCGATGTCTTTGTTTATTCTCTGAAAAGTCTATTTAAGCTGCAGAAAAAATACGTTTTTCCATTTGAAAGTAATTCAATAAAAATATATTTTTGCATTCTTTAGTTTCTCTCAGTTCATAAATTTGCACATAAATTCTTGCACACTTACATTATTTTATTAATGATAGGTAAGTCTTGAAAAAAATTAATAATTTGTGGCACATCGGAATTTCCGTTCTCGCCGAAAGCAAACAAACTGTAACAAATTCTGAATTCAGATATCATAATAAAATTCATAAGAATGGAAACAAGTTTTTGACAGTCTCTCTCAGAGAACGTATGTATCTTGTCTATTTCTTCTCAGCAATGCAAGTAATTTTGTTCTCACATTAATGGTGATGCTGATATATCTTCTGTTTCTTTTTTGGAAGGGAGTACCATGATCATTTTTCCCAAAGTGGGCCGCTAAAAATCAGCTTCCAGGGCCGTTTATGGATCGCGAGTCCGCCACTGCATCATGCTGCCACTTTATTTTAAACGATTCTTGTGGTGGATTCTAACTGAAAAGGTCTGCGATACGTGAGATTGGAAAATACTTGGCAGGGTCCTTGATTTTCACGTTTTAAATGTATTAATGGAGAATATAACATTTCGGTGCACCGTTTGATATTATTCATCACGGTTAAGAGGGCCTCCAACCTCTGGAAAAATGTTTTACAATTTATTTTTTTCCGGAAACTGCATATAATGCTCCTTAAAGAAATAGCCAGGATATTTTTGCAGGAGCTTTGAAGTATTAAAGAAGGCGAATTTTTGTATTTTTTTTTTTTCATTAAATAAGACCGTAAACTTTTGAAAAACATTTTCGCGGTTTTAGTTTATAAAAACTGGATGGCGGAAAAGTAGCTATTCTAAACAACTGGAGGCCCCTTTTCACAGTCAAACAATAGTCCTTATACATGTATCTGAAAGAAATATCAGTTCAATTAATGTAATTTTTATACTGATGAGGGTAAGATGACAGGTGTTTGCACATAACTACGCATCATTTAGAATATAATAAACTGAAAGATGTTATTCGGGGAGTCAAGAAACGGAAACCTGTGCCATTTTTTATAACAGTCGAGATAAAAAAAATTACTATGCAAAATATTTGACATTATGTGAAGCGTGTTATTTATACATATAAGAATTAAAATAATTTAATCTATTTTTTATATATTCAAGATCACATAATTCTTAATTGCCATTTATTTATTTTTTCTTAGGTTTGCTTATGTTTCGTATTTTCGTATAAACTGGAAAAGGTCATTACACATTGTTAGGTGTTTTGTGTGTAAGATCGTGAGACATTTCAAGAGGATGGCCTTAGTTCTCTAAAAGAATAAAATTTACATGATATATTTAACTTGGGCCTAGTTTTAGGCTATTACAAGCCTTTCTTGTAGCACTTTGTAATGGTTTAAACTAAGACTATAATTTTAATTATAACTTGCACACTTGTGTTTTATGCGACAAAATGCAATAATTTTGGTTTTACGAAAAATACTTGTACGGTCCACAGAATTTGAATTATAAAAAAAAACATAAAACCTAATTAATAATACGGAATTTAAAAGATTTTTACAAAAGGGCCTCGAATATATTTTTGCAGAGGGGCTCAAGTTTTTCCAGTACGCCACTGATTTCTCATAATGGTGTTATGAATGAAATTTTCGAGTGGTTGTCTGCGAGGCTTCAAATAAAGCATGTATTCCTAAGTCCCTCTTCGACAGGAAGATGCAGTCACCAATACACTTTTAGTTGTCACTCATCGAGCCGTAATTCAGGACAGTCGCGTAACCATGTCTTAAAATCTGGGAGAACGGGGGTCCGATCACACATATACAATGATCGGACCCCCCCCCCCCCCCCCCCCCCAGATTATACACTGGCGGAAAGTGAAAAAAGAACACCAAGAAGGAGACGTCTGATATCAACGAAATTTATACAGCATAATAACGGAATACAGACGATAACGTGATCGAAACATTATGGCAAAATACAGCTGTATTTGCTGGTAAACTGAAAAATAACACTTCCATGCAACATGGTTAGTACGAGGTTGAACCGCCATGAACTGCATCACACTGTGCAATTCTGGCATGGAGTCTGTCGTACAGATGTTAGATGTAAGTTTGAAGTATTGAGTTCCAAGCATCATCAACCTGGACGCGTAAATCGGGGATGGTCGTGCCTGACCGTGGAGACCGGATAAGTCGTTGTCCTATAAAATCCCACACGTGCTCAATGGGGGACAAATCCGGTGAACGTGCAGGCCATGGAAGTTGTCTCACACCCTGAAGTGCATGTTGCGTTGCACGTGCCGTGTGTGGGGGTGCGTTATCTTGCTGGAAAACACCACGATTGACCGACCTTACAAATGGCACAACAACGGGCAGAATGATGTTGTTGATGTAGGAGGGGCTGTTTAACGTACCCGGTACAAACACTAGTTGTATATGGGAGTGATAGCTGATCGCTCCCCATACCAGGAGACCAGGTGTAGGCCCTGTGTGTCGCTGGCGGATGCAAGAAGGGTGGAGACGCTCCTCTGTGCGTCTGCGAACACGCATACGGCCATCGGAGGCTCCCAAGCAGAATCTGCTTTCATCGCTGAACACGACAGATCGTCATTGCGTTCTCCAGTGCAGACGTTGGCGACACCACTGCAGCCGTTCCTGACGGTGGGCTGGTGTCAGAGGTACACATGCCAGAGGCACACGTGCATGTAAGTCCTGCATTCAGTAGACGGTTGCGGATTGTTCGCACAGTCACCTCAGGTGCAACGGCAGCTCGGATTTGCTTCGCAATGGATGTTCTGCTTGACAACGCCGCTCTTCTTATGTGTCAATCGGTCCGCTCATCAGTCCGTCTGTGACTCCCGGTTCCACGTCTTCTCGTGTGGGAAAGTTCTTCGGACGATCTACGTCACCATCGTACCACCACCGATGCTTCCCGTCCAATTCGCTCCGCAATACGACGATACGACCACGCGGCCTCGCAGAGTCCGACTAAACGATCTCGCTCAAAGTCCGATAACTGCTGAAATCGTACACTTCTTCCATGTCCAGGCATTGCAGCTTCTTCAGGGTTTTCGCACTTGTCCGTACGCCGTCGACTGATTACATTCACTTCGCCGTACTCCTTTAATACCACCGATGATAATTTGCATATTATGCCGTGCTGTGGCGTAAACGCTCACCGGTTGGTCCCGAAATTAACATCACACCTACGTAAACTCGATCCCATTAACATATGTAAATTTCATGATCGTTCGCCAATTCCTTCTTGGTGTTCTTTTTTCACTTTCCGCCAGTGTATGTATACATAGTATATACAGTATATACAATAATATATACATACCGTATAAAATACACTGATGTTCAAAATTAAGAGAATTTGCACATTTTGTCGAATTTCTGAAAAACTAATGGACACATTTTAATGAAATTTGGTATGGATACACAATTATATAAGAGAAAACATTATACCATACCACAGTCATGGTACGCACTCATGATCGTCAGTAAGGCTCATCAGCGCAGGAATGTCGAAAATCCACGTTGCTAGATCGAACGTAAAATGACTCTAATATGGGTATGATCCCCTCTCATAGTCATGCAGCTCTCACGGCGCGACGTCATACTGGAGCGAAACGAGGCAGTTGATGAGTCTCTGTGGCAGTCTGTCCCACTCCTGCACTCCTTAATGGTTCTCGAAGGGGGATGGCGAGCTGGAATTGCCCTCCCAAGAGCTTCCCAAACATGTTCGATAGGGTTTAGGTTTGGCGATCTGGCTGACCAATCCATCCGGCGAATATCCTCACTTTCAAGATAATCGTCGACCATGTAAGCCCTATGTGGACGAGCGTTGTCGTCCATAAAAAGGAATAGAGGGCCAACTGCGCCCCTGAAAAGTCGAGCATAGGGCTGTAAGATCTCATCCCTATAATTCTCAGCGGTCAGGAGCCTCTGTTAAACACATGGAGAGGTGTGCGGCCGTCCACCATGATGCCTGCGCAGACCATAACACCTCCGCTGCCATAGCGGTCCCTTTCTCGGATGTTGGAGGAAAGGTATCGGGTCCCAGGTTCTCTCCAGATAAAGGTACGTCGAGAATCAGTGTCTAGGCTGAATCGCGACTCGTCTGTGAAGAGAACGTTACCCCAGTGAAATCTTCTCTAAGGCCGATGTTGTCTGCACCATGCTAAACGCGTTCTCTTGTGCGCTGAAGTGAGCGGGACGAAAACAACCGGTCTTCTGGCCAAAAGCCCTCTCTCATGAAGCCTTCGGGAAACAGTAACCCTTGAAACTTGGGTTCCAGTGGCAGCATGCAGCTCACGAGATAGCTGTGCAGCTGTAGCAGTCCTGTGGCGCCTCGCTGAAAGTGCCGAATAACGAACTTCATTGGCCATCGTGGCTCTTGGACGACCTTGCCCAGGCCTTCTCGATATGGATCCGGTGTCCTTAAACTGTTTCCACAAATTGCAGACGACACTGGGCGTCGTTACATTGAGCTCTGTAGCAACCTGCACTTGCGATTGCCCTGTCTCCAATCTACCGACCATTCTCCACCTCATTTTGTCATCAATACGTTCGTGACAACTCATTTTACCTGATTGCTTATGAAATTGAACCAACTCCTACAAGAAACACAACGAATGTCGCCGAGGAGTACGAGCGAACTAATCGCGGAAAAAGCCACGTGTGCTTTTCTTGCCCTCCGCTGTCACAGCTCCGCCCAGACGCACGTGTACGCTTACGTATTCGACACTGCAAATTTGCATTCTTATTCGGGGGCATAATCTGTACCTTTGGTTCCGAACTTTTTGTGAAAATCGACAAAATGTGCAAATTATCTTAATTTTGAACAGCATTGTAGTTTGTTGAGCCGCAGTATACCGGATTTGCTGTTCGAACACAAAACACAGATGGTCGATTGGATTGATGTCTGGGGAATTTGGAGGTCAAGGCGATACCTGAAAGTGTTCCTCATGTTCCGTGACCATTCTTGATTAATCCTGGCAGTGTGGCATTGCACATTATCTTTCTGGAATAAGGCGCTACTAGAGGAGTATACCGTTGCCATGAAAGGATGTAGCTGGTCTGCAATGATGTTTAGGTAGGTGGTAAACGTCATAGTTTGTTGCACATGAATGACTGGATCCAGGATTTCCCAGAAGAACATTGCCCTAAGCATTACACTTCTTCTACCGACTTAGTTGCGTTCCACGGTACATCCTGGTTCCAATAATTCCCCAGGTCCACATGGTGCAATAGGAAACGAGATTCATCGGACCAGATGGCCTTCTTCTAATGGTTCAAGGTCGAGTTTTGAGGCTCACATTTCGTTGAATTTAGAGAAAAAAGGGAACTGTGAATATTATTTAGTAAATTTTTAATTGTATCATTTATTCCATGACTGCAAAAAAAAAAAAAAAAAAAAAAAAAAACAGTTCCGATTCTTTCAAAGTTGTAACAATACCAGGTTGCGTATAGAAAAATAAAAGAACAGTGTATTTTTGATAGTCTAAAATATACAGTCGGAACTCCATATATCAAACTTCCGTATATTGAAATTCTGTACATACCGAAGTTTTGTGAATCCCTGAGATCATTACATTGAAAAACTGTTCCTATACATCGAAAAAAAAATCTGTATATCAAATTCTTTTCAAGACATATTGGGATTTCTGCCTTGTAATAATCATATATAAGACAAGCTGTTTTTCATAAATATCCGAGCACCAAGAAGGAGGCGTCGGATTGAAATGAGATTTTAGTAGTGAGATACTATAATACATACCAAGGACAGAAGTGATTACAATATCACACCAGCAGGACGATTTCCAGCGGACATACGGTACACATTCTGGTTAGCGTTAGTACCGCGTCGGACCGCCTCTTGCTCGGATACATGTGGTGACACGGTTCGGCATGGAGTCAAAGAGACGCCGTATGTTATCCTGGAACAGATTGGCCCGCACTTCTTGCAACTGACGTTCTAAATCAGGAACACTGGGATATGGAGAAAGCTGGCGTCCCATCTGGTCCCACACGTGCTCGATGGGCGAGAGATCAGGCGATCTGGCAGGCCACGAAAGCGTCGAGGCACGACGTAGACAGTCCTGGGAAACCAAAGCCGTGTGCGAACGGGGGTTATCTTGTTGGAAAATAACTCCGGGTAGCTCCGCCATGAAAGGCAGCACATGGGACCACAGGAACTCCTGTACGTAACGCTGGGCTTTCAACGTCTATCGGATCACTGCGAGGGAAGTCCGGCTGTCATACGCGATGACTCCCCAGACCATAACGCCTGCAGTTCGGGACGTGTACCGCTGTTAAGTGAGGTTGGGATTATAGCGCTCAGCTGCGGTCCTTCGCACTCTGACACGGTGGTCGTCCGTTCCCATATAGAAGATGGATTCGTCGCTGAACACTATATACGTCGCCATTCCGTAGCATTCCACGTTGCTTGCTGCTGACACGACTGCAATCGACGCCAACGATGGTCAGGTGTTAATGGCAGAAAACGTAAGGGCCGTCGATAATGCAGATTCGCCCCTGCCAAGCATTTGGAAATAGTTCTGGCGGACACAGGAGTCCCTTGTACAGCCGCCACATGCCTCTGGATATTGGACAAGGACGTCCTTGCATCTGTGCGTGCCGCTCTCACGGCCCCACGGTCCTCTCTGCTGGTGGTGTGTCTGGGTCGTTCAGAGACAGTTCGCCGTGTCTGTGTGCCTTCCCGTGTCCATTGCTCCCAACACAATCGTACCGTACTATCAGTTGCCTCGTATGCATCAATTTGGTAAGGTGGCACACTGCCGATTCGGCACACTGGCCACCCTGCCTCTCTCTCCTCCCAACGATACGGCCTCGTTCAAACTCCGTCAGTTTCCCGTACGCTCATCTGCGGCGGCTCGGCGGCATGTCTGTCGTTCACGGATCTCACCTGACTATTTCAGTGCACTTCGGCACGAATGTGGAGTCCCCCTGCACTACGCCTTATAATCCCCAAGGATTGCGATCGCGGCGCCGGTCTTGGACGCGCGGGCATGCGGAATCGCACGAAACTTTAATCATTTGTATGTCAGCCCTCATCGTAGCTATTCTCCGAGTTTCGCGTTAATCGCACGGGTTTTTCTTGGTGCGCGGATTTTTATGACAATGAGTGTATTATAAGAAAAGCAAGTGAGAAAAAATTGAACGGAGATGTCGCAAGAGGAAGAAAGAAAGGATGGACATGGGCATTGCGACGCCGACGGGTTTCCTAATGGTGAAGGGGGTTTCCTAATGGGGAAGGGGTTTCCTAGAGGTGAGGGGCGTTTCCTAGAGGGGAAGGTCTCAATACTTCCGTAACCCTTCTCCTCAAGTAACCTTCCTCCTCTGGAAAACAGGTTCCGTCTGCTTCATTCTCTCTAACCGACGGTGTGTGTTCGCGATGTCAAAAAAAAATTATCTCAGTGTTGTGGAAGAGATAGAGTAGTTGAAGAACGTGGACAGTGAAATGCGCAAAAACATATTGTGGCTAAATTTGGTGCTCCCCCAAGTACAGTGTCGCGACAGTTATAAACAACCGGGAGTTCGTTATGAAAACCTTTGAAAATGTCCGATGTGACAGGAAACGTTCTGAAACGTGTCATTTCAGAAAAGTGGACGACGCTGTTTCAAAGTGGATTGAAATTGTTCATTACAAAAACTTGCCAATCTCAGGACCTCTTATAAAATAAAATGCATTGGAGTTTGGGGCAAGTAGATTTCCAAGCTAGTTCCGGTTGGTTGGATAAATTTAAGAAGCGGCATGGCATAAAGAAAAAATTGTTTTAGGGGAAAGTGGAAGCGTGTGTGACACCGACTGCGACTAATGGAAAAACGCGGTTTTGAAGAAGATTTTAGAAGAGTATACTCCTGAGAGATAACATTTTTAATGTCGACGAAACAAGACTTTTCTTTAAATGTTTGCCAAAAAAGACTTACTTTGAAAGACGATGATTGTCATGGAGGTAAAAAAAGGAAAGATAGGATAACAATTTTGGTGGGCGCTAACACGAACGACAAAGAAAAACTGAGATCATTGGTAACAGGAAAAATTAAGCAACCTAGATGTTTCAAAGGCGTGAGGTCTTTCGAAGTTGACTGCTGTTATAAAAGAAAGGCATAGATGACGCAGAAGAACCCCTAAGACTCTTAGAAAAGGTCTCGTTTGATGCAACACTTCATGGCATTCAATTCGCCGAATAAGTTCCTGACAAAGTATTTCAAGGACTTAACAAGTGTGAACACAATTTTTTGATGAATCATCATCGAAATTTGTTGTGCTGCAAGACATTTAAACATTTTTACACAAATGTAAATGCATATGAATAATACATAAGTACATATGTTTTTTCAATGTACGTTCGGCACATTTTTTCCTGTTAGTTCTTTTTAGTTATCTACATGAACATACCGTGATCCATATTCACCTACGTTATTGATAAGAAAGAGAGAATTGATTAGGAAATGTGTTTCTAAATACAATATACTACACAATACATACACATGTATGTATAAAAAAGATTGTTTCCATATATCACAAATTTCTTTATATCGATTTTTTTCTTTTTTTTTTTTTTTTTTTTGTGGAACCATCGACTTTGATACATGGAGGTTCGACTGTATTTAAAATTTAACATATAATAATCGAAAAAAAAAAGCGTATAAATGAATTGCGTGTATCCGAATCGAAAAAGAAATAGTAATTGCAGTAAAATATCGGGACTAGCGCAGAATTACTTATAAAAGTGAAAAACGTATAACTGATTAATGTATAACCGAGCTCCCACTATATAATCAGGAATTTTATTTTTCGCACGTTGTTATTTAAATTGTCTTTAAAATTTAGTAATATGAATTTTTATTACCTGAACTGAAAATATTTTCTCTATATATTATTTTTTCAGGTATAGGTATAGGTATGATTGTACCCTTAACTCACGTCATTCTAAACGAGCACTTCGTGAAGCAGCGTGCTGTGGCGATGGGTATAGCGTACGCTGGGTCTTCTGCTGGTTCCTTTGTGTTCCCTGCTCTGGCGCAAATGATGATTGTAGAGTACGGTCTATCCGGAACATTTCTGTTGCTTGGTGGTATCATGCTTAACTCTGTACTCGGGATTTCCCTATTCCGTGATCCCACTGAGAAGACGATCTCAGCCAGATATGATGATGCGCAAAAAATTAAGCTTGTGATTCAGGATGACAACCGTGTAGAGAGTAAACTGAGTCCTCAACGAAAAAACTGTCAAAGTCAGAAATCCAACTCTTGGAACGTCATGGTGTCTGATTACACAACTCATGAGAGAGATGAAAAAAAACAAGGAGTTGGAGATGATGATTTATCATCAATAAAAAAATTAAAGAAAATGAGGGTGAGTAGCCCATTTTTTATATTTGAACACGAAGAATTACACTATTAAAAATTGAGTGGTAAACTGTTTAAAACTTTTGTGGTAGGTTGCACCAAAAAGTGATGCTCCATTAGCTGCACCACTTTCTGAGAAAACATATACCATTATGTGGTGCAAACGAAACCCAACAACAGGGTGCAACTTTGCACCACGTTATGGCATAAGGTCACCCCACATCATGATGCAATGCTGCATTATATTGTTGAGTTTTGTTTGCACCACAGGAAGTTGTATGTTTTCTCAGAAAGCGGATCAGCTGGTGTAGCACCATTTTTTGGTGCAACCTACTACAAAATTTTTAACGGTGTATGTTGAACGAAAAGTAGTGTTGCGTCATCTTTTGGGGCAAAGGTAAACCAATGTACAGGGTATGAAACACATTAAAGCATGATGCAAATACATATGTAACATGTTATGGTATCCAGCATCATTGGAGCGAAGATGCACCCGTTGTACTATGTTTTTATGTGTTTCATGCACCACATAAGAGTACTTAGCCCCAGAAGGGGTGCTTCACATGTAGCACCACCTTTTGGTGCAATCTACAACAAAATTTTGGCAGCATAGTACCTTCGAGGATCCTGTTATTATCAGTTTTTCTGATCCTTAAGATAATTCCTATAAATGGTGGCATGTACGGGAATCGAAGTTACGAGAACGTTTTAACATAAAACTCTGGAAACGTGGCGAAAAATAATCTTGCATGCGCCGGAGTCATCACTTTGTTAAAACGATGATGTACCTGTCTTTTAGAACCTATCTTATGATTTATTTCGGGTGTTTTAATAAAAACATCGTTCAGTGCTTTGATTTTGCAATGCTAAAATTTACACAGATTTAATGCAGTGTGTATATTTTTTATTTATATGTTTCTCCTCGTCTTTCCTTTCTTTTTGCCTTTCTTTGTTTCTTCTCTTTCTCTCTTTTCTTTCTTCTTTTCTTACTTTTTCTCTGTTCCTTCCTTTCTTTGCTTCTTCCCTGCTCACATCTCTTACTTCGTTTTTTACCTTCCTTTCTCCTTTTTTCTCATTTTCTTGTTTTGTTTTTCCTTTCCTTTTCTGCCTTTCATTATATCTTCCCCTAATCTTTTTCCCTTTTTTTAGATTGCTTTGCTTTGTTCTTCCTTTCTTTTTCTTTGATGATTTTCTTTCTGCCTTTCTTCTTTGGGTTTCTTTCTTTTCCTTGCTTCTGCTTTTGCTTATTTCCTACTTTTTTCTTTCTTCTTTTTTTTTCCTTTTCTTTGTTTTGCACTTCCTTCCTTTTTTCCCTTTCTCTCTCATTTCTTGAGTCGCTTCTTTTCTCTTCCTCTCTGCAAGCTTTTGAAGGATAATTTGCTAAAGCGGCAATACTAAAGAAAAAAAGATAGATGAATTAAATATCTTCTGTTCCAATTTTTCTCTTCCTCATCTCTATTCATTGTATCGCATTAAGACAGCTAGTGTGCCAGATATTTGAGTTCATCAGTCGTTTTCAGCTTACACAATTATATAGGATTTGGTGATCTTTCACACAACTATATCTTCTCCATAAAACACCACACACAAAGAAATCTTTAATACAGTAGCACTGAAGTATTTTAAAGACATACTATTCCAGTTGTTCACCCCTTTTTAAATGTTTTTATAGGATGGTAAATCGTAAAAGTCTCTGCCAACATTTTCTAAAGAACAGATAAATGAAAAGTAAATCTCTATACATTTTTGAAAGTATTTTTTGTAAGGTGAGGAAACCACATTCTGTTAAGGTGTTCCAAACATGACGTCTCTTCTGTCTGTGCTACGACACAACTGTGTGAATACTGTATTCTGAAAATATCTCACCGAGTGACATTTATCGGCAATCGGACTTACCGTTGCCAGATTTAAATCCATTTATGCTTGTTTCGGTAAGCAGACCATTGCAGCAGTGGACACAGTTCCACTTTAACTAAATCTATTCCACTGTGCCCTCATTTAAACAAAAAAAATGAAACATTCTTCGCTACATATTTTGGCAATATTTTTAATTCGTTATAAATCAGAAAAATCAAATCTGCTTTACATAAATAGGTAAATAATGAGTTCCTGGTGGTAACTTTGAAAGCAATAGCATCTCATCACATAAATTTCATCCATTCGACTCACAAACAATACATATAAAATAATTCTGATAACGGGTGTACTTTTTAAAATGTTGGAAAAGTTTACTCTCGTAATTGTGCAATATCCGTCCCTTTGATGTAAACTTGGGTCACTTCTTTAAATGAACTTTTGCTGCTTCCTGTATCAAGACTATTTCGATTTGAGCTGACCTTACAACCGGAAAATCTATCACAAAGTCCACAGTCAAACTTATATTTCGGTGCCAGAATTATTTCGTTCGCTTCGTGTTAAAATAATTTAAATACACCATAACACGCAGGATCTTTCTGTAAGGATAATCCAGTTTTAAAATGCAATTTACCAATATTAGCAGAATAAAATTTACCCAAATGCGCAGCAAACGTCATCGTACTGATGTCGGGAAACAGCTGCAAAAGGAAGAGAGTTTTGTTTAATAACTTCCACAGAATTCCACAGTTCATTGATGATGATATGCAACCTAAGATTTCAATATTTGCGGTTTTATACACCTGCTTTCCGGCCCCAAATCTTTTTGTTTGTCTTGGAGTCTTGCCAATAAGGGAAGAAAACATAAAAGCAGAAAGTAAGCATCGTATTTCTAGTCCGAAAAAAATATATGTCATCTTATCAAATGTTTTCAATTGAAATCGTGCTCAAAATAGCATGCGCAATGAAACATGCATGCGTTTTAAGCATACAGATTTTAACCGACTACTAATGAAATTTAAAAAATCACCCAATGGCGTAACTAACAATTATCGGTTTTTAAGCAAAATTTTGACCCACCTGCGTTTCTCCTTTATTTGCAAAAATAACAAAAAATTAAAATACATATATTTTACAGAGAATGTTCAATCATTTTAGAACGACTTTCCAACATGGATGCTCGTGAAACATACACTGAGAAAAACGCTTTCTTAAGGTGGACGTCAAGTAATTTTGCTTCCTATACTTCCAAAGGAAAAAACTTCTGTACACATTTTCTTCACAATTAATGCGTTCCCAAGGATGTAAATTTGAACATCGATTAAAGTAGCTTCATTTTATAACTTGTAATGCTTAATATTTTCTAAAACATAACCATAAATAATTATGCAATCCAAGATTTGTTTGTCTACTGACGTCATCAAAGTACAGGTCGCGCCATCTTTTTTCTGGTTTCAACACCACCAAAGGAAAAATTATTAATTTTTAATATAATTATGGTTATGTTTTAGAAAATATTAAGTATCCCAAGTTATAATATGAAGTTATTTTAATCGATGTTCAAATGTCCATCCTTGGGAAAACATTAATTGTGAAGGAAATGTGTACAAAAGTTTTTCCATTGGAAGTATAGGAAGCAAAATTACTTGACGTCCACCTTAATTCAAGAAAAATTTTGTTGAATCAACATAACATTTTGTCGATAACAGTCAACAAAACATTTTGTTGAAAATTATTGTTGATTTAACAAAATTTATTATCACGACAAAACGTTTTGTTCATTTAACAAAATGATTAGGTCTATTTTTGCGAATTTGTTTGATCCAATAAAACATATTGTTATCATGACAAAATGTTTTGTTGCTGCAACAAAACATATTGTTATCGTGACACAATAAGTTTTATTGCTATAACAATATGTTTTATTGCAGCAACAAAACGTTTTGTCCTGATAACAATAAATTTTGTTAAATCAACAATAATTTTCAACAAAATAATTTAGCAAATTCAACAAAAAAAAATTTTGACTGTATGTCGACAAAAATTTTTGTTGAATTAACAAAACATTTTTCTCAGTTTATCTGTCCGAACACGCAAATCAGTTCTTAATAACTTCACTTTTAAGCGAATCAGGAGTCACTCAAATAACTTCAGAAAAGGTTACTTACTATTCGTCTTTATTCGGCAACTTAATACTTTAGCATTTCAACAAGACGAAACTACAACTCTTTTTTCAACGTTAGTAAATAATTTAACGAATTTAACTGTTTGTTAAGCAAAACACAACACCAACACTAAAGTAGAAAAGTAATTTACAGTCGTCAAATAACTCAAGTTGAAATTTAACATACGTCTCTCAATTAGTATAATGACTTACGCCATCTCCACAGCACACACCACTGCTGCTTCTCAAAACATTATTTATATCGTTGAGTTCTCATCTCAGCCATCCATAAGTCATTCGTCCCGACCTCAGTTGCCAACCATAGTCTTGCGACAGAGAAGATATCACGTTAAGTTTGAGAAATGCTGAGGAGAACGAACTCAAATTTACATAGAGAAAGAAACTCAAAAGGAAAGTTAAATTACAGTATACGCCACAAGCAATATATTTAATACCAAAATACATTTTTTTCTTTATTAAATGTGCTGTCTGATAGCTTTTTCTGTAGACTATGAACCTACATCTAGATTTCCAAGATAACAGGGTAATTCTTAAAATTGGTAGTGGTATTTTATTCCACTCTTCTTCCACTGCTTTCCATAGTCCAATTATTGTTTTAAGTCTGCATTTAGAAAGCGCTCTTCTTAGCAGTCAGAAGGCACAATAGTCCATTGGTGACCCATCAGGGTACTTTGAAGGAATACGAGCAAAATGTATAGACTTGGTACCCGTCTCCTTTTTCATTTTTTCAAGAAACAGAGTGGTAGATTTGGATGTATGACTGGTAGCCTTATTGTGATGGAGTTCTACTCCTTGAAGGCTCTGTCAATAAAGGAATGGTGTTTCCTCTTTAAATATGGGTGCTAAAACATTATTTTCGTAATATGTAGAATTTATTTTAACATTCCTTTCAACTTTTCTTAACTTTAATTTCCATCGTACGCGAAACCAGAAATACAGAGGGTGAGTCGAAAGTTTTGTAATATTTGCATAGAAGCATGTGTTGCGGCGGGTATGCCACGTATTTAAACTAGTTCAAGTCGCACACTGCAGTCAGTCCAAAGGGATATAAAATGGTAGTCATTGCTGTGAACATCACTGCATGTCGTCGTTCTGTCTGTGGTTGCGACGCCTACAAGATGAACATTCACAACCGGCTAGTTAAAGGAACTTTTGCTTTACGAGTTTGAACTCGGCCATAACACTGCTCAAGCAACACGAAACATTTGTCATGAAAAAGGGGAAGGTTCCGCGGGACGACAGCACCGCAACCAGAGGGTTCAAGAAATTTCGGTCAGGTGACAGAAACCTCTACGATCAGCCAAGGTCAGGTAGGCCGCTAACCGTGGATTCGGAGGCCGTGCGCTGGGCCGTAGAAGCAAATCCGACAACCAGCAGTCGGAGATTATCAAGCGAGCTGGGTATATCACAAAACACCGTGGTTCGTAACCTTCAGGACCTCGGCAGGGTCTACAGGAACTGCCGCATTGAACCTCACGAAATGACGCTAGCTGAAGCAAGCCGCCGAGTGGAAGTGTGCACGAAACTCCTAGAAAACCCGCTCGATGTACGTTTCATCAAGAGAATTGTTACGTACGATGAAAAGTGGGTCTATTTCCGTAATCTTAATATACAACAGCAGTGGTTGAGCCCGGGCCAGCTTCCAGAACCTGTTACCAAGCGTTTGGAGCACAAGGTGATGCTCTACGTCTGCTGGAATTTCGAGGGGATAATCCATTACGAATTTGTTCCAGACGGTCAGACCATCAACGCCAACCTCTACTCTGAACAGCTGGAGCGAATGTATGCCGTTTTGGAGGAGAAATACGCAGCATTGGTGAACAGAAAGCGCGCTCTCCTACAGCAGGACAACGCTTGGCCTCATACTGCGCAGAAACTTGAGGGCATCGTACTTTTATCAAAAATGTTAAAAAAAATGTGGGAACATACTCTATAACTTTTATTGACCTTTCCCTTCTCAGAATTTTTATTGACCTTTCCTTTCATTTTTTATGTGCAGCGAAAGTCGTACCAAGGCGTCTTTCATAGTTTTATTAATTAATAAAAAATACTTAAAGGGTCCAAAATGAAAATCTGAAACCAGGGAACTCTTTATTTATCATATATCTTGCGTTAGCCACAAACGGTGTTCCAAAATGTGCAAAATTGCCCGAGCAATTTGTGAAATACGCTTGCCCGTTGGTTAATAAGAGAAGGCAGCAATACAAGATGGCGGGTCTCGTAGATCCTTAAGAAAGAGATGAGTTGGCGGAATATTGTAGATGACGCAAATTAATAATTAATAATGGCAAATTAATTGATATACCTGGATGAAACTTAGAGATAGGCAGAAAAAATTTTGAAATAAAATTTGTTACGTAATGATAAATAAACGATTCTGAAATGTGATGTTCAGTCGCGGGTGCAGGAGCAAAACGAGTGAGGGGGCGAGAGAAGTGGAAATAAGAAGTGACAGCAATTATAGTCCAGACACTTTAGAAGTGACATCAATTATAGTCCAGACACTTTAGAAGTGACACCAATTATAGTCAGGACACTTTAGAAGTGACAGCAATCATAGTCCAGACACTTTAAAAGTGACAGCAATTATAGTCCAGACACTTTAGCTTTCACGTGACCTTTACACTTCGGTTATTCGGCGTTTCTTTTTGAAGAAGAGTGACAGTGTTGTTGAACTTTACTCCGCATAAAGGAGTGTGCAAGCCAGAAAGTTAATCGTTCATTGAGCTATACCTGTCAACGCTAATTTCCAATAACACACTGAATGGACAAAACATTAGAGATACCTACTTTATAGCGTGTTGGTCCTCCTCTAGCGTAAATAACACCCTGTACACGCAAAGACATCGACCCCTACACATGCCGGAGTGTTTCCGTAGCTAATGCCAGCCGTGCCTGTTGCAGCATTGTCCACAACTCCGCCCGAGACACCGGTCCAGGATTCATTGATCTGATGTTCAATTCCACGGTATCCCAGAGAGCTTCCACAGGGTTTATATCCGGAGCCCACTGGATAGCTTCAAACCCAGATGAGTGTTCCTCGAGCTATTTTTTTAGTGGTTGCGACCCAGTAGGATGGGGCTTTTTGCTGCTGAAACAGACCATCGGCCACCGGATGCGCGAAGGGCATGAAAGCATGTAAGTAAACAACCAGCCCATGTCGGTAACACGCAGCGGTTAAGGACCTCTCCAGACACATTAAGGGACGTAATGCGTCCCATTAGAAAGCTCCCCCAAACCATCACACAGCCACCACAGCTTTGAGCACAGGCCACCTGACACTACAAGGCCTCCCGTTAGCTCAGTACAGCTGGAAACGAGATTCATCTGCACACACGACACGACACCACTCTGGAGAAGTCCAATTTTGATGTTTCCGGCACCAGGCGAGGGTTAATATCCGATGGCGAGCGGTCAACAGTGACAAACGAATAGGGCGTCGGCTCCTGTAGCCCATGTTATATAACGTGTATATATATGTATATATATATATATTCTATAAAGAAGATACCTAAGCAAAAAAATACATACATAATTTTGACTCACACCTAGTACAACATAGAAAAGGTTATGTATCTACCTGTGTGAGTAAAAGGAGAAAAGATAAAAAAATAAAATAAAACAACTGAATGTAGAAGGTGTCGAGAATACTGAGCCTTGGCTTTATCAAGGACCAGCAAAAACTCTGCATTTTCTCACTTCTACAAAGACCTAGTTGGAAATGGGTTTCTGCAAGGCCATAGATGCAAGTAACATTCCCACCTAAAATAGTTTAAAAAATATATATATAAGTCATGTCCTCCGTAGAGTAGCATGACCTAGCACTAGTTAACAATTTCGCTTGCATCCATTAACCTTCATGGCCCGACCCATGCTCTTCGTCTGTTACTATTAAACAGAGAGAAGAAGATTAAAGAGAACTCAAGCTGTGAGAGTGACATAATAAATAGAAATGATTTTCAGCTATAACGAAATTCCAAGTTCGTTTGAGAGAGAATTTAAACCTGAAAAACAATGCAAAAGAAATCCAAATTTTACATTGCAATTAAAAAAGGAAATGTTAATTTATAACGAACAGATTTTTGAAAGAAAACTTGAGTCTAAAACCCCCTACTCTACAACTTATGACAGCACGAAAACGAGAATAAGTTAAAGATAATAATTAACTAAAGAAAACTTTGTGAAAGTTATATACCTTAAACAGTTAGTTGCAATATGTACAAAGTATTTCAGCAGTGCTTTAAGTGCATAATTAATTAGTTATTAAGAACTTAACTACTTTGAAAAAACAGCGCATAGACAGCGCATAGAAAAGGAACAAGCTTAGCCATCTTCTGTTCCTAGGTACCCCAAAAGACGCTCAAAGTTACAAAGAAAAGTAAGAGTTAAAACCCGCATAAATGTTAACAGACAAACCAATGCTTAAAAGCTGAAAAGCTAAAAAACGACAGAGAAAAGGTACATAAAGTACAAACATTGAACTTATAAAACCTAGAACCCAAAAACAAGGAAGAGAGCTTACCTCTTGTGTGACAAAAACTTTTCTCCTTACAAGAGGAGAACATGGCTGACCTCTTCCGCCACTCCCTAGACGCTGGGGGTAGTGAGGGTGGGGCTGATGGCCTCCACATACAGCAAGAAACCAACGCGCGGAGATTTTAACCAGAGAAAAAAATATATAAACTTAAGACTGTGGATCTGTATGATCAGAATGAGCAGAATTAACTCTCCAGAATACATGAGAAATATTATAAAATACACGAGCAGTTTATTTAATAATCTTTGCATGTATTAAATCACCTTAGTGAGCTTCTATAGATTAATCAGAATCTTATTAATTTTAATGTTGGTTTTACTATTTTTAGTATAGCTATCCTAGTGATGAATAACTAGTTTTCTTTTTTATTTGTTTTTATTTTCTTTTATAAACAGATTTTTAAGCTTTTTTTGTGATTTTGTTTATATTATTTAATTTTTTGTTTTAATAGGACCGTCATATCCATAGCACTAAGGTTCCTTTAGGTAGTTAATAGGCATCCTCTAGCCAACTTCCTTACGGCTTTGATTGGTCAGAATCATATTATTAACTGTGTAGAAAATTAAAGCAGATCTGCCAACCTTACTCTATTATTCAGAATAATTTTTCTTAAAGTTCTTTTGATGAAAGAAGAAGGAATTTCGTTCTCTAGAAAACTTTCTAATAGTATATTAATGTGGTAATTGAAATCCAAATTGTTGCTGCAAATTCTTGAAATTCTTAGGACCTGAGAAATTAGTACATTCTCAATTACTTTGGTTGAAATGTTATTATTCCAGTGTAGATATTTAATTACTTTGAAAGGAAAATTAACTCTTTTATCAAAGAGGCTAATAGATGGGTTACCTCTGTTGAGCTTAATGCTTAAGTCTAGGAACTCAAGTTCCTGATTACTGTGGTTGGTTTTACATAAGTTAAGAGAGCTAGGATAGATATTATCAAAATCACTCTCTATAACTTCTGAATTATTGATACACAGCAGATCATCAATATATCTAAAAGTGTAAAGGTAGTTATCTGAGCAGGTGGGGTGATTTTTAATGAATTTATATTCCTTAAAGAACAGGAATAGATTAGCGATATTTGTGGACGTTGATGTTCCCATTGGAATACCGTTCACTTGCTTATAGAGAGTATTATTATATAAGATATGGTTATTTTTTATGCAGCAATTGAGATAAGAGTTCCAAGTTCCTACATCAACAAATTGGTTAAGTTTAAATTCTGCATACAGCTCTTTAAAGGTAGTGATTATGTAAATAAGTACATCGTAAAAACCAGTTTAACGTACAATCAGCCTATTGAGGCCTTCGCAGAATGGAAATATAATATAATCAATAGCTTCACCGGTGAGTTGGCAGGTCTGGACTTTTGTTTCGACAGAAATCTCTTTTTCTCTGGAGAAGCTAAAAGGTCACTCTCCAAACTACAAGACCAATTTATTTTTACCACTACGGATAAAGCTAGCAATAATTTTGCAATTATCTGTAAGAAGTTTTATTTTGAATTGTTAACTATGGAACTCAATAATAGAGTAACATACGAGCCCGTAAGTTATTCTACCAAGCAGTTAGAAAATCGGTTTAAGGCATTCTTCAAGAAACTTAAAATTCCACAAACTAGAAGATATGGGCCTGAATTTCCATTTCTTTTTGCAACGGTTAAGTTTCATAAGGATCCTGTGAAGTTCAGGTTCATAGCTAGTGGAGTAAGGAGTCATAAAAAGAAAATAGATCTTGCTTTTGAAGATGTCTTAAAGAAGGTTTTGAAACACATTAGAAACTGTTCTAACTTGATGTACAGAGATTTTTGGATAATTAATAATAATGCAGAAGTAATTTCTACTATACTCAAAGTTTGACCCCTAGATATTAATAGTTATGATTTTGAAAACCTATATACTAATCTGCCTCTATCAGATATAATCACTACCTTTAAAGAGCTGTATGCAGAATTTAAACTTAACCAATTTGTTGATGTAGGAACTTGGAACTCTTATCTCAATTGCTGCATAAAAAATAACCATATCTTATATAATAATACTCTCTATAAGCAAGTGAACGGTATTCCAATGGGAACATCAACGTCCACAAATATCGCTAATCTATTCCTGTTCTTTAAGGAATATAAATTCATTAAAAATCACCCCACCTGCTCAGATAACTACCTTTACACTTTTAGATATATTGATGATCTGCTGTGTATCAATAATTCAGAAGTTATAGAGAGTGATTTTGATAATATCTATCCTAGCTCTCTTAACTTATGTAAAACCAACCACAGTAATCAGGAACTTGAGTTCCTAGACTTAAGCATTAAGCTCAACAGAGGTAACCCATCTATTAGCCTCTTTGATAAAAGAGTTAATTTTCCTTTCAAAGTAATTAAATATCTACACTGGAATAATAACATTTCAACCAAAGTAATTGAGAATGTACTAATTTCTCAGGTCCTAAGAATTTCAAGAATTTGCAGCAACAATTTGGATTTCAATTACCACATTAATATACTATTAGAAAGTTTTCTAGAGAACGAAATTCCTTCTTCTTTCATCAAAAGAACTTTAAGAAAAATTATTCTGAATAATAGAGTAAGGTTGGCAGATCTGCTTTAATTTTCTACACAGTTAATAATATGATTCTGACCAATCAAAGCCGTAAGGAAGTTGGCTAGAGGATGCCTATTAACTACCTAAAGGAACCTTAGTGCTATGGATATGACGGTCCTATTAAAACAAAAAATTAAATAATATAAACAAAATCACAAAAAAAGCTTAAAAATCTGTTTATAAAAGAAAATAAAAACAAATAAAAAAGAAAACTAGTTATTCATCACTAGGATAGCTATACTAAAAATAGTAAAACCAACATTAAAATTAATAAGATTCTGATTAATCTATAGAAGCTCACTAAGGTGATTTAATACATGCAAAGATTATTAAATAAACTGCTCGTGTATTTTATAATATTTCTCATGTATTCTGGAGAGTTAATTCTGCTCATTCTGATCATACAGATCCACAGTCTTAAGTTTATATATTTTTTTCTCTGGTTAAAATCTCCGCGCGTTGGTTTCTTGCTGTATGTGGAGGCCATCAGCCCCACCCTCACTACCCCCAGCGTCTAGGGAGTGGCGGAAGAGGTCAGCCATGTTCTCCTCTTGTAAGGAGAAAAGTTTTTGTCACACAAGAGGTAAGCTCTCTTCCTTGTTTTTGGGTTCTAGGTTTTATAAGTTCAATGTTTGTACTTTATGTACCTTTTCTCTGTCGTTTTTTAGCTTTTCAGCTTTTAAGCATTGGTTTGTCTGTTAACATTTATGCGGGTTTTAACTCTTACTTTTCTTTGTAACTTTGAGCGTCTTTTGGGGTACCTAGGAACAGAAGATGGCTAAGCTTGTTCCTTTTCTATGCGCTGTCTATGCGCTGTTTTTTCAAAGTAGTTAAGTTCTTAATAACTAATTAATTATGCACTTAAAGCACTGCTGAAATACTTTGTACATATTGCAACTAACTGTTTAAGGTATATAACTTTCACAAAGTTTTCTTTAGTTAATTATTATCTTTAACTTATTCTCGTTTTCGTGCTGTCATAAGTTGTAGAGTAGGGGGTTTTAGACTCAAGTTTTCTTTCAAAAATCTGTTCGTTATAAATTAACATTTCCTTTTTTAATTGCAATGTAAAATTTGGATTTCTTTTGCATTGTTTTTCAGGTTTAAATTCTCTCTCAAACGAACTTGGAATTTCGTTATAGCTGAAAATCATTTCTATTTATTATGTCACTCTCACAGCTTGAGTTCTCTTTAATCTTCTTCTCTCTGTTTAATAGTAACAGATGAAGAGCATGGGTCGGGCCATGAAGGTTAATGGATGCAAGCGAAATTGTTAACTAGTGCTAGGTCATGCTACTCTACGGAGGACATGACTTATATATATATATTTTAAACTATTTTAGGTGGGAATGTTACTTGCATCTATGGCCTTGCAGAAACCCATTTCCAACTAGGTCTTTGTAGAAGTGAGAAAATGCAGAGTTTTTGCTGGTCCTTGATAAAGCCAAGGCTCAGTATTCTCGACAATTTCTACATTCAGTTGTTTTATTTTATTTTTTTATCTTTTCTCCTTTTACTCACACAGGTAGATACATAACCTTTTCTATGTTGTACTAGGTGTGAGTCAAAATTATGTATGTATTTTTTTGCTTAGGTATCTTCTTTATAGAATGTGAATTCTGAATTTTCAAAACTGCTGCGTTGCGCGTTTTGATTTTCAGGATATTTTGCACCCTTCGTTTTAAATTCTAAAATTTTTTCCTTAGTCTTCAGTTTTGCTCTTAAGTATATATATATATATATATATATATATATATATATACTGTTATATAACGTGCGCCGTACTGTTCACTCGCAGACGGTAATTGGGCCTCCGACATTTTACCTGGGTGTAATTTGTGTCGCAGTTGCCCAGCAGTTGGTCTGTAAGCGCCTGGGTAATCTACGTCCACCCTATAATCATCAGTGGCGTGTGGTTGGCCACGGCTTGCTTTCTGGAAGCTGGTACGTCTGTCGATGGTATATTCGCGGTTCCCACTGATATGGTTACCCTCAGGAACCCTGTCTAGGTAGCACAGCTTTGCAATTTGACTTAGGCCCAACACTGAGTTACCGTCTTCTATTCCTAAAAAACGGTGACTCATTATTGGGCCTAGGTCGAACTCCAAAGTTGTGCTATACCTAGGTAGGGTTCTTACCACTTGGGTGGTAGAATGACCCATCTGTCTTGCGCCGACAAAGCGTCCACGATCAAATTCGCTCAGATCACTACGTTTACCCATGTTCGTCAATTTCAGTACACTGTTGGGAAGATCAGATCAGATCATATGTAGAGGATTTTAGGAAGGGAGTGTCTGACCCCAGGTCTTAAACAACCCTTGGAAATAGGAAGCTAGGAGATTTGCCCGATAGAAAAGTGACACGGAAGGAAGGTAGAAAGGGGGAGGGAAACGCCCTTATTTATTACCGGGGGCCAGTACCCGTGGTTCGACGGCTTAACGTTTCCGTCCGAAGCACATTTAGGGAATTTCATTTGCCTTCTTGTTATCTAAAGCAGTTGTGTTTTCTTTTTCTGGTTATTTGGATATAACTTTTGGTAGAATTCAGATAACACAGTTTGTTGCATTACATTCTGCAGAATTATGTTTCTAATTAAATTTAATTTTATGGCATTATTCTAAAAAAGACTGCTGTTTTGAGCCATCAAACCTTAGAAATACAAATTTTCCTAAATGTTTCCAAAATTTTGGCCGCTAGAGTAAATATACAGGGTGTCCACAACGTCTTGTTACCCCCCCCTTCCCGTAGTAAGAAATGTAAGTGAGCTATGTATCTGTTGTATGGTGTATATGTTGAGTTATGGTCTGTATTGTGTTTATTTACAGATTAGGTACCGGAACCATGTGTGATACCAGCGAATACACCCTGGAACAGCGGATTGTTGTCAGTGTCTGGGTACACGAATGTCCACACACAGCGAAGACAATGCGTAACGTGCGTGCCGATTTCCAACAACGATTCGACAAAGACGCCCCTCCAAAACAAACTCTTCTGCGGTGGGAACATAAACTCTTCGAAGCAGGCAACATCAAGGATGAACCACGAACGGGAAGACCATCAACCAGAGTGCAACAGTGTGAAGTGGTCGAGGAAACAGTTATCAGGTCACCGACGAAGTCGCTCCGCAAACAATCAGCAGAGCTTGGAATACCACGATCGACACTGCATAAGCACATGAAGAATGACCTGAATTTGCACGCATATCGCCCGATGTTCGTTCAGGAGTTATCAGACATCGATTCAAACCGCAGACGGGATGCATGTGCAATGGTGCTTCAGACATTTGCCATAATCCCAAAACGTGGAAAGGTCATTTTCAGTGATGAATGTGCGATATACCGCAGCTGTCGATCACGGAACGTTGTGTTCTGGTCTAAGGAAAACCCACATTATGTCGAAGAATTGGAACATCATCCTCCGCATGTCATGATATGGGCTGCAATGAATAGTCGACATCTGTTTGGACTGTATTTCTTTGATGGTCCAGTGAATCAGACAACTTATCTGGACATGCTGCAAAACTGGTTTCTGCCACAACTTGGAAATCTTGGCATTCTTAATGACGTATAGTTCCAACAGGATGGGGCACCAGCCCGTTACGCAATCGCTGTTCGGGAATACCTTGGTCAGGTCTTTCGGGATCGTTGGATCGGCCGAGGTTCGGCAGTGCTGCCCGCTCCACTTTTTTCTTTTTTGGAGGTTTAACGACCACCGTGAGCAACTCAATGGGCTATAAGCAGTCGCCCGTCCCTAATTTAGGGTCACTGGTTCCAGGGAAGGGAGAGAGCCAGTGCCGTAAGACAAACACAACATCCATGCCTGACCGGGATTCGAACCCAGACCCCATTCGGACGAATGATCAGAGGCCATCGCTTGGACCACTGCGCCACCGGGGCGGTCCGCTCCACTTGAATGGCCACCTCGAAGCCCAGATCTCTCAACGTGTGATAATGTCCTTTGGAGTTTTATAAAGGAGGTTGTTGCACAGCAGCGCTATCAAACCACTGAAGAACTTAAACAATCAGTGAGACGTGCTTTCTCTCGTATCACCCCGCAACTGCTTCGGAAAATGACCCACAGAACATGGTGTAAAATTATTCTCTGTCACGAGAATGACGGAGCCGAAACGGATCCACTGGATGTTTAAGGATGCCTCAACATATACATTATACAACAGATACATAGCTCACTTACATTTCTTATTACAGGGGGTAACATGGCATTGTTGGCATCCTGTAGTTATAGCCAAAACCAACGACAGTCAAAGAATATACGTAATTGTTTTTCTCGTGGAAGAATTTCATGATTTAATTTAGAATGCTGTACGTACTGAAGCACTGGATTAAAAGTAAGACACACGAACTGTTTTTGTTTTCCTTGTTGTTTTTTTCCCAGACGACTATTATAGTCAGTTACTAAGTGAAAATTATTTTTTTTCAGGAAATTTGATTTGTTGTAGCACGAAGAAGTTGCATTTTAGTCAAGACCATCTGGAGAAGCTGAAAGCAGTGATTGAGCTGGCCTTTCAAGTACTAGTCCATCCTTCTTTTGTGACGTTCAGCTTGGTTTTTGCTGTGTACTTCTCCACCTCGGCCATTTTCCTGATGATCATCGTAGATCATGGCCTTGATCTAGGATACACCGAAAGGCAAGGAGTATTTCTCGTATCTGCATTTTCCTTTGGAGATCTCGTAGGTCGCCTTGCTTGTGGATGGATTGCGGATTTGAAGTTCTTCGACCGAAGACATTTGGTAACGGGTTATCTGGTGGTTATGGGAGCTCTGTTGATGACCATATCTCTGTGCCATAGCTATGAAGCCCTAATGGTTTTATGCGTCTTAATGGGGCTCCTCAATGGAAGTGTCATCGTAAATTATTCAGTAATCCTTACGGAGAACATTGGCCTCCAAAAACTTGCAATGGCAATGGGATTTTCTACATTCATTATCGGGTCCAGTGCTTTTCTCAGGCCCATATTTGTTGGTAAGTTGTTATGCGTTCTTTCGAAAAAAAAAATGCACACTGCTATAAACTATTTTGTTTTGCATATTGCTGTTATACAAGAACACAACAGGTAAGTCTTTTTGCAACGCTTTGTAATGTCTTTTAAATTTGTATACTCTTAAACATTACCTCTCGTTCATCTGTGATACTTGTACACTGGTGTGCAAAAATTAAGAACGAAGAGGAGAAATTAGCATAACAGCGGAACGAGCAGGCAGAACGGACCGAAAGACCACTCAGGAGATAGACTAGGGTCCAGTACGGTAGGGCATGCGAATATATGATGCATGACGTAGGGGTGGGGGAGTGTCGGAAGGGTATAGAGCACACGGGAGGTGTACGCTCAGCAATTCGGGCTGCGGGTGGCCGAATGGGCAACGTTTGTGACTGCCACGGGAGGGGCCCCAGGTTCGATCACAGCAGGTACGAACGCTCGATCCACTAAATACCCGCCGTGCGACGGTTGGGCACGTTAAGCCGTCGGACCCCGGGCACTGCCCCCCGGTAATAAATAAGGGCGTCTTCTTCCCCCTTTCCATTTCGCTTCCGTGTAACTTTCCTATCGGGCACTCTAGCCCAAATCTCCTAGTTTCCCATTTCTAAGGGTTGTTTAAGACATGGGGTCAGACACTCCCTTCCTAAAATCCTCTACATATGATCACGATCACGCTCAGCAATTCGGTGAAAGCTATTGCACGGTGTACATCGGTTTGAACGACGTCGAGTTGCTGCCACCGTGTGATATGGCCAACAGGCAATCCAGTAGACGACATCTGGATGACTTTAACAGAGGTCGCGTCATTGGGAAGTTGGAAGAAGGTCGAAGTGTGACTAGTGTGGCCGAGGAGTTCGGGATCGCTCACAGCATCGTTTCACGAGCTTGGAGAGCATTTCAAACGACAGGAACAGCTGTCCGAGAGTTTAGCAGTGGTCGTTCACAAGCAACCATGCCGGCGGACGACCGGTATATTGTCCTACAGGCGAGAAGAGACAGACGGCAGACAGCGGGAGAAATCGCAAAGCACATGCAACAGACAACTGGACGTCCGTTATCGCGTTTCACCGTTTCCAGGAGGCTGCACAAAGGTGGTCTATTTGCACGACGACCAGTACGGTGTGTGCCATTAACGCCTGCGCATCGGAGACGGCGGTTTCTGTGGTGCCAGGAACACAAGAACTGGACACATCAGCAATGGGGTCGAGTTGTCTTTACGGATGAGAGCCGATTTAGTCTGACGAGCGATTCTGGACGTACACATCTGGAGAGAGAGGGAGCACGCAATTACACCTCCAGCATCATCGAAAGGGACCGGTTTGGAGGTGGCGCAGTTTTCGTTTGGGGCGGTACCATGCTTGGTAGCCGTACTGACCTCCACATTTTCCAAGGAGGTTCAGTCACTGGTGTCTGCTATTGTACCGAGGTTCTCCTGCCTCACGTGCGTCTGTTTAGAGGTGCTGTGTATCCTGAGTTCCTCTTCATGAGCGACAACGCTACACCTCATCTTACAGTGACTGTCGCAGAGCTGTTGGAGAGTGAAGATATTCAACGCATGGATTGACCCACAAGGTCCCTGGACCTAAATCCAATCGAACACGTGTGGGACCTTCTCGGGAGACGCTTGGCAGCATGTCACCAGCCACCAGCAACAATTCCGCAGCTGCGATTGGCGCTACAAGAGGAATGGGCCGTGATTCCTCAACAGCTCCTTGACAACCTCGTCCTCAGCATCGACAGACGTTGTAAATCCAGTAACGCAGTCAGGGGTGATCATATTCCCTGTAAAGACTGGATTTTTCTTGGAAGCCGCCTGTCACATGGACGTTTCTGTCTTCTGTTCAGTTGTGCTCGAAGCTACCTTTTCAATAAAGTGCCTGTAACGTACCAGGAGGTGTGACGTACCTGACAGAAGGACGCACACGACATAAAGGCAGATAGGAATCAGAATAAAACGTCCGCGTAGCTCAATTGGTAGAGCAACTTATTCCGGAATGAGGGGATCCGGGTTCGAATCCTGGCGCGGATACAGAAATGACGGAGAAATTTACTTCGTTATAATGGCGCCCGAACTATCCGGATGACCCGACCGTTCAAAATCTCGCATTGGTGTGATGTTATTTCCACACCGCGAGATAGGAAAAATAAGAGAATCCTTTCTCCAGCACTTCGAAAAATAAATAAATAAATAAATAAAAATAAATAAATAAGGGGAGATGATGTAACGTACCAGGAGATGTGACGTACCTGCCCGAAGGACGCACACGGCATAAAGGCAGATAGGAATCAGAATAAAACGTCCGCGTAGCTCAATTGGTAGAGCAACTTATTTCGGAATGAGGGGATCCGGGTTCGAATCCTGGCGCGGATACAGAAATGACGGAGAAATTTACTTCGTTATATGCCTTTGTATCCTTTGGATTCCTTGTTTGGACGGTTTTGCTCACTTGTCCCATATTCTTACATCTTGGGGATCTTATGGTATGATTTGAGTCGATGTGAAGCACTTCTGCACGACGTTACATTCGAAAAACCGTCTCGTCCTTAATTTTTGCACGCCAGTGTAACATCCTTAATTACACACTAAAACTTTGCACGCCAGCTTACGTCCTTAATTACACAATAACACTGGAGCTCAAATCCTTAATTACTCACTAAGTAATATTAGGCTTTCTAACGGCCAGAAGAGAGTAGTCTGCTTGGAGAAACAGAAAGAGTCTTTACGTCTGTGACACTTGTAACACTGGAGCTCCTTAACGTTATACTCCGGATAACTAGCACAAATCCTGGAGGGAACATGTAACGGAAATCCACATCCTTCTGCTCTGGAGCTGAATGCTTTCCCAAGTATGCTACAACGGCTAGGGCTTATCACTGCTACTTGCTGTCTTGACATATGCGTCACCTTTGTATTGCGTCACATATATCCCCCTCCTACCCTGATAAATGCTTGGCCACGAAATCGCAGGTTTCAGATCCGCCACAAACCATGCTTGAAGTAACTCTCTGTAGAAGAAGTAATTCTTACTAATACCAGACGATGTGTA
Organism: Macrothele yani; assembly: GCA_039090855.1. Lineage (NCBI taxonomy): Eukaryota > Metazoa > Arthropoda > Arachnida > Araneae > Macrothelidae > Macrothele > Macrothele yani. The sequence continues at coordinate 139,260,638 of CM077002.1, forward strand.
GAAGGAACGTTACACATTTTTAGAAGAACCTAACGGCCAGAATATCCATTTTTACGTTCGGACGCCAATGTGAGAACCAAATTTGCCGGAGGCAGAACTCGAAACCGCATCCTTCTGCTTCAGAGCCGAATGTTTTTCCAATTAAGCTGCACCGACTATGGCTTATCACTCCTACTTGCCGTCTTGACACGTGCATCATCTCTGGAGAACGTCACAGAAACTGAAAAGCAGATTGTTTTGAGACCTTAAGATTTAAATTCAGTACATTTTTTTATTCATTTTTGATGCATCGATCAATCGCTTAAGTTGTAATAAGGTGTTAATTATGCAAAAGCGCATTTTGTTTTTTGGAAATTGTTCTATAAAAAAATAATCGTTTAATATTTCATATAAAAAAGTTTTATGTACAGTAAGAATTTTTTTTGCCATTTATAAATACAGTATATACTTGAGTGTTTTAAATTCCATTTTTTTTTTACATTTTAATGTTGTTTACATATGATTTTATTCAAAGGAATAATAAAACTGTAGGAGAAGTAATTGAAGCATTGTAAATGTTACATAGTTTACACAGTGAGATTATCGCCAACTGAAGACATGATTGAGTGATATAAATCTATTATTTATTATCGTTATAAAAATAACTTGTAAACATTTAAAAACTAACAATAATAGAACACGGCTATTACTACTGACTTCATCCTTACGCCACAAAGACAGGAACAACTCTCGATATACATTTTGCCGTTACAGCACGTACATCAATAGTGCTTGTCACGAGAACAATGCGTGACGTGATATCTACACATCTCACTTGACTTGAATTAATAAACATAATAACATATGAACAATTACGTAATTACATGAGATTAAACAGCAAAATAAGGATTGATTTCCTACAATCCCCTCACAATTCTTATTTTCAATACATACAAACATTTTGTGAGTTTTTCCCCCTCATAAATATTACTCAGCACTAGTGAATAATAACACTTTCATGCTAAATTAAACAATAATGAGTTTCAATAACTCGCAACACTTCTTATGCTTATTTGCACTTAGTCCTTTCGTCAAATTATCTGCGCTCATGTCGCTTGAACTCAGGTGTTTCACATTAATCTTACCTGATTCGTATATTTCTCTGACAAAATGGTGATGAATGTGAATATGCTTCGTCCAGGAATGATAGATCGGATTGTGGACTCGCTTTTGCGCTGACTGGTTATCTCAGTATATATCCGTCGGTGACGTCATAGTTTGTGAAGAAAGTTTGCTAAGAAAATTTCTTAAGTACACAGTTTCTTTAGCAACTTCTGAAAGCGCCATATATTCTACTTCGGTAGTTGACAGTGCGACAGTCCTTTGCTTTTTAGATTCCCAACTTATTGCTCCTCCGGAAAATTTGAATACATATCCGGTATAAGATTTTCTATCGTTTATATCGGAAGCTAAGTCTGCATCTACAAAAGCCGTCAATGGCTCTCTTGCTCGGTCAAACACAAGACCCATGTTTTGTGTGCCTTTTAGATATCTCAGCACTCTTTTGGCTGCTATCCAGTGATGTTTGCCTGGATTGTTGTTAAATATAAATAGACTGAGAAAATTCACAGCATGAGTGGTATCAGGTCTGATTGCTACGGAAAGATACATGAGCGAACCAATAAATGAACGATGTGGGATATCTTTCATCTCAGATTTTGCTTCTTCTGTTTTAGGACTCACCTCTTTTGTTAGCTTTGCGGTAATATCTAAAGGTGTTGTTACAGATTTTGCACCCTGCATTTTGAATTTGCATAAAACATCTCGTATAAATTTCCTTTGTGATATTGTTATGCCATTTGCATTTTGAGCAAACTCAATACCTAAGCAGCAATGCAAGGATCTTAAGTCCTTCATTTTGAATGAGTTGGCTAGCTTATCTTTTATAGTTTTGTAGCTATCTTTGCTGTTTGCAAAGATCATTAAGTCATCAACATAAACAATAATAATGACTTCGTCTGTGCGATTTTTCAGATGGTAAACACATTTATCTGAATTAAGTGGCTTGAAACCAAAAGATTTCAATTTTTCATCGTTTCTTATACCATTGTCTGCCGGATTGCTTTAGACCATAGATTGATCTTTTCAATCTGCAAACGTGACCTTTGTTTGATTTACTTTAGAAACCCTCCGGGAATTTCATGTATATTTATTCGTCTAAATTTCCATTTGCGTATGCCATTACGAAATCTAGCTGGTAAGCCGTTAAGTTGTTTGTAATAGCATGTGCTATTACAGTTCGAATCAAACTTAATCTGGTAACAGGTGAAAAGTTTTCTTCATAATCAATTCCTGGTGTTTGAGAGCACCCTTTTGCAACTAGTCTTGCTTTCAACTTTTCAACACTGCCATCTTGATTGTATTTGGTCTTTAAGACCCATTTGCAACCAATAACTCTTTTGTGTTTTTGGTCTAGGTACTAATTCCCATGCTTTCTCCTCTATGAGAGCATCATATTCTCCTTGCATAGCTATCTTCCATTCTTTACTTTGCGTACCATTTAAAGCTTCATAAAGAGTAGGATTTTCTTCAACGTTGTTGACAAAATCAACAGTTTCGGTAATGTCAGCGGTTACTGTTTGATATTTTTAGCAGGTCTACCTGGTTTTCCAGTGTAAACTTTCTCTGGACGACCAACAGTACTCATCTTAGTTGCTGCTTGATCTTTGTTATTAAACAATGGTGAATCACTATCTCTTAAAGAATCTGGCATGGCTTCCTCTGACGTAAGTTCCTGTGAGGTACTCGGCTCTGACGTCCTGTCTTCCACTGCCCTTTCTTCTGTCGTAACGTCTGTTTCACTCTCGGCGTCCGGTGCGTTATTACCATCGGGTAAGCACGTTGTGTCACTCTTTTGAATGAATGGAATATGCGATTCGAATGACGTGAGCAGTTCGAATTCGTAACCATATGGAAGGTTATCTTCGAATTCATCGATAAAACGGATGTCACGGTTTTCGATTATTTTTCTGGAACTTTTGTTCCATAAGCGGTATGATTTGGATTCCATTGAATAGCCAACAAATATATGTTCGTGGGATCTTGGGTCGAATTTCCCCTTTGATCGCTTATTCAAATCATAAGATTTTTGCCCGAGATCTTTGAAGAACGATACATTTGGTTTAATGCCAAATAAAGCTTCATATGGGGTAATTTTCCCATTTAACCTTCGTGTCGGAGAACGATTTCTTAAGAACACAGCACAGTTAATCGCTCCTGCCCAGAAACTAACTGGTAGTCTGGACTGGATTAACAAACATCTCGCCATTTCGACGATTGTGCGATTGTATCGCTCGGCGACTCCATTTTGTTGTGGCGTTAATACTGCAGATTTTTCTCTGCGTATGCCTTCATGCTCCAAATATGCGTTGAATTCTCTTCCGCAATATTCTAGCCCATTATCGGTACGGAGTGTTTTAATTTTTACTCCAGTACGATTTTCCATTGATGCCTTGTATTTCAAAAATGCCTTCTTTACATCATCTTTTGATTTAAGACAACATATTTCTGTATATAGGGATGTAAGGTCAGGTGATGCGTAACATCACAGCCTCTCCTTGACAAATGTCAACCCCGCCTTCTCGTGGTGCATCCTGTTCCCACTAAAGGGGCTCTGACGACCGCCAATAGCGGTATAACTATACCATCGGGATTAGAGGAAATTCTATCCCACACTCACCAACCCGCTTGGCCAGCGTGGTGAGTTATGGCCAAACCCCTCCAAAATGATTCCACAGCTTAAATCTTGGCCCTCAGTCTCCGGCAGCTGGAATGTACCTGGCCAAGGCAGCGGCCAGTGCGACATGAAGGCAGAGGGTGCTAAGAATCCCCGGAGGACCGGACTAGGCTGCCATCTGATGCTGACCTTGGCTACGTACAATGGACGCTCCCTATCTTCTGATTCAAGGCTTCTTGAATTGGAAGAGGAACTACAAAGGATCAAGTGGGACATCGTGGGGCTAAGTGAGGTAAGGAGAAAAGGAGAAGATCTCATCGAACTGAAAAGTGGACATCTCTTCTACTATCGTGGGACAGATACTGGCAGAACTAGTGGTGTTGGATTTATAATAAACAAGAAACTGAAGGATAAAGTTGTAGAACTTGAAAGTTTCTCTGACAGAGCTGCACGACTTGTTATCCAACTCTCGAGAAGATACCAGGCTCAGATTATTCAAACTTATGCACCCACCACAAGTCATCCTGGAGAAGAAATTGAAGACTTTTATGAGGAAATTTGCCATCTAAATAATAAAGGTAAGCAGCACTTGAAAATAATTATGGGAGATTTCAATGCAAAAATAGGGCAACGGCAACAGAATGAAACTTCAGTAGGTAAATTCGGTCACGGCAACAGAAACCAGCGTGGAAATACTCTCGTAGAGTTTGCAGAGGCAGAAGGGTTTTTCATCTTGAACTCCTTCTTCAAGAAAAAGCCACACAGGAAATGGACATGGAGACATCCAAATGGGACGACAAGTGAAATTGATTTTATTATGTGTAACAAAAAATTCGTCATAGAAGACTGCAGTGTGCTAAACAAGTTCAACACAGGTAGTGACCATAGATTGGTGATATGTAAGATGCACCTCAACACTAAACTTGAACGTGGCAAGCTCATAAGACAAACAAAATCTATTGACATAACCAACCTTAAAAAACACCATAATACCTTCAAGTTGGAACTGAAGAACAGGTTCTCTGCTTTAGAAGGCCTAACATCGGAAGAAGTGGACATCTCTGAAGTTAACAGAAAAGTAACCAAAGCTCTTATGGAAACAGCAACAAAATTAGCTGGGTCTAAGAACAAGTTGCATGTAAATAAATTATCAGGAGAAACGAAAATGTTGATGCAAAAAAGAAGAGAGATGAGGACAACTAAAGAAGATGTGACTTCCAAAGTGGAATATATAGAGCTATGCAAGACAGTAAGAAAAAGTATCACTGAAGACGTAAGAAAATTCAACTGTGAACTAGTGAGGAAAGCAATTGAAAACAACCAAAGCCTAAAGATAGCAAAGGGACATCTCAGTAAGGGAAGAAAACAGATTATGGCACTGAGAAAAGAAGATGGTTCTGTAACAAGAAATAGAGGCGAAATTTTGACAAGAGTGAAAGATTTCTACTCCAAATTATATGAAAGGGATGATACATGCACTCCAGACATCATGAAAGATACCAGTACCAGAGTTCCTCCAGTCCTTCCAGCAGAAGTTGCACATGCGATCAAGAACATGAAGCGGGGAAAAGCTCCAGGAGAAGATGGAATTACTGTAGACATCATACAAGAAGCAAGTGGAGAAATCGAAACAGTACTCGCCCAAATTTTCACTCGATGCCTTAATGAAGGAAAGATTCCTGAGGATTGGAACACCGCTACAATGATCCTGCTACATAAGAAAGGTGACATTGAGGATCTCGGAAACTACAGACCTATCAGCCTCCTATCAGTAGTTTATAAAATCTTCACTAAAGTTCTTTCACACCGCTTGAAGGTAACACTGGACATGGCTCAACCGAGAGAACAAGCTGGATTCAGGAGTGGCTACAGCACAATAGATCATATCCACGTGCTGAGAGAACTAATTGAAAGAGCGAGGGAATATGAACTTCCATTGTGCATGGCTTTTGTCGATTATGAAAAAGCCTTTGATTCGGTGAAACCATCAGCAGTTGCAATGGCTCTGAAAACCTGCGGTATTGAAGATGCATACATTAATATTATTAATAACATCTATGAAAATGCAAGTGCAAAGATTAGGCTGTTTGAAAATACAACACACGTAAAAATTGGAAAGGGAGTGAGACAAGGTGACACCATATCTCCGAAGCTCTTTAATGCCACATTGGAGGGTGTTTTTCAGTCGCTGAGCTGGGAAAACAAGGGGATAAAGATTAATGGAGATTATCTAACCCACCTACGTTTTGCTGATGACGTAGTCATTTTTGCAACTACCCCATCAGAGTTGCAGAGTATGATCCAGGAACTTGCTGACAAGAGTAAAGAAGTGGGATTAAAAATGAACTTTCAGAAGACAAAAGTGATGTTCAATGCTTTTACAAGAAATGAAGATTTATCGATTGATGGAGAAAAGCTGGAGATAACAGACACGTACGTTTATCTTGGACAGCAGATATCAAGTGAGGGTCACATTGGTGAAGAAATTAATCGGCGTACAAAACTTGCCTGGAGAGCTTTTGGAAGAAACAGCATAATTTTCAAGAGCAATATGCCATTATGTCTTAAAAGAAAAGTGTTTGATCAATGCATCCTTCCAGTGCTTACGTATGGTGCAGAGACGTGGACCTTAACTAAAAGAGACATACAAAGGCTGCAGACAACTCAAAGTAGCATGGAGAGGTGCATACTTGGTGTAACCAGGAGAGATAAGAAGAGGAACTCGTGGATCCGAAAAATGACAAGAGTGGAAGACATCATGATCAGAGTTAAATCCCTGAAATGGCAATGGGCTGGACATACTGCCAGAAGGACAGATCATCGATCGACAGCCGAAATTTTAGATTGGATTCCAAGGGACAGGAAAAGACCCAGAAGAAGACCACATGGGAGATGGGTGGATGAAATTCGAAAGTATGCAGGGGTGACATGGAGGAGACTGGCACAAGACAGACCGTTGTGGAGGAAACTTGGGGAGACCTTCGTCCAGCAGTGGATTGATAATGGTTGACGATGATGATGATGATGATTTCTGTATATCATGACTTGTTGTCAATAAAAGTTACGAAATAACGTGAACCACCAAGAGATTGGGTTTTCATCGGTCCACAGACATCTGAATGGATGAGGTCCAGCAGTTGCTTGCTTTCAAATCGGAATTCCTTCGGAAAGGGTTTTGTTGTCTGTTTCGCCTGAATACAGACTTTACAATTCTTCAGGCTATCCCCATTTTTAACGAAAAGTCCTCGTACCATTTCGTTTGCTTTCAGCTTTTTTAGATCATTTTCATTTAAATGGCCATATTTTAGATGCCATTTTTGAAATTCTGTAACCATAGCTACATTTTCATAGCTTGGCGTTACATAATACAATTCACCTTTTCTATCTGCTCGGAGAAGAGTGGTACCATTAAATTCAATGACCCTGGCCTCTTTATGGGTGAAGAAAACCGAACGGCCATTAGCGGTGGCTTTTGACACAGACAGTAAGTTATTCTTCAGATCAGGAACACAGAGCACATTTTCTAATCGAATGGTTTTTGTATCTCTTCCATTCGGCACAGTGATTCGTATGGATCCTTCACCAATTACTCCAGCTGTTTTATCTACTGCAAGATTCACAAAGCAGTTTGCTTGTTTGTTTATTTTTGTAAACAGATTCTCATCGTCGCACATATGCGACGTTGCTCCGCTGTCTATGCACCATATAGACTTTGTATTATGAGCGGCATTCATGGATATGGCTGTATGCATACTTTCATTTTTCGCTTTTATCACCATGGAAGCCTTTTGTCTGAAGGATTCTGCCTCTTTATCGCCAATCCCTTTTCGCCGCCCCGGTGGCGCAGGCCTCTGATCATTCGTCCGTAAGGGGTCCGGGTTCGAATCCCGGTGAGGCATGGATGTTGTGTTTGGCTTACGGCACTGGCTCTCTCTCCCTTCCCTGGAACCAGTGGCCCTAAAATTAGGGACGGGCGACTGCTTATAGCCCATTGAGTTGCTCACGGTGGTCGTTAAACCTCCAATAAAAAAAACAAAACAAAAACAAGTACTTAACTGGGATGGCGCAGCTTCTAGCCTCCATAACCAAAATTGTAGGAGAAGTAATTGAAGCATTGTAAATGTTACATATTTTACACAGTGAGATTATCGCCAACTGAAAACATGATTGAGTGATATAAATCTATTATTTATTATCGTTATTAAAATAACTTGTAAACATTTAAAAACTAACAATAATAGAACACGGCTATGACTACTGTCCTTACGCCATGAAGGCAGGAACAACTCTGAATATACATTTTGCCGTTACAGCACGTACATCAACAGTGCTTGTCACGAGAACAATGCGTGACGTGATATCTACACATCTCACTTGACTTGAATTAAGAAACATAATAACATATGAACAATTACGTAATTACATGAGATTAAACAGCAAAATAAGGATTGATTTTCTACAAGAACTATAACTAACATTATTTAAAAAGCACAATTTTTTTAAAACATTCCCCCCATAAAATGAATTTATTTTCTGTTTTGTGCATAAGAATCCAATTTATTGCATCAACACGAGTACACTACATTAATTAACGCGTAAGATTTATGCAAATATTCATTGCAATGAATTACACGCATTACAAATTCTTACGGCATTTTCATACTGTATTACACTTGATGTAATCATTGCTATGAATGATTGCCATAAAATAGGTGTAGAATTATATGTTGTTGGAGAGATTTGTGTTTTCTATTGTTGCACTGAACAAATCCTGCAATCTCTTCGCTACTTTTAACTTGACAGGCTTTCAGTGTTTCGTGGAAGCCGTCAGTGTTACATCTTTCACGCTTCTCATATCCCAAAATAACATTTCGTTGGTAAACAAAATTAGGGCAAATGCTTTTTTCATACGCCATGTTTCTGTTAATTTTAAGTAAAAGATTGATTATCAAGAGGTGGAAGGAAATTGCACGAAGTCGTTCTTATCTACCCCCCCCCCCCCTTTCTATCAAAAGATGAATTCATTCGAACCGGGAGCACACGGCCTTATTTCATATCACTAGATTTTCCTTCTCAGTGGAGAATTTCGGTTAATTCACTTCATCTGTATTAGGCTTGTGAAACATTAGTACACAAATTTATTCATTATTTTAAACATTTTTGTCATTCGTTTATTAAAATAAATTAAAAGTTTCTAAAATAATTTCTTCCTTTCGAATAACATAGCAATTTTTTCAAGTATTTAATGACAATAATTGGTAACTTATTGTTATTAAAAAATAAAAAACCCTGCAAACTTGACAGTTATTATTTTGATCAGAATGTTACCAATTCTTCTCATTTTCCTGACCCATGAGTTACTTTTCCTGTCTTCTTGGTTACACCAAGCATACAGGGTTATCCAAAATAATGGAAACACCTCGCTGAAAGCAGTGACTTTGTATGTGCTGCTTTTTGAGTAAAACGATTATGTAGCTACATTTTTTTTTGTTAAAAAGTATTGCTTATAGTCTCAAGGGTCTGTGTGATTGCATTGTAAATCGGTGTTTGCATAATTTCGTTCCAGGTGAAAGCACAATGAGTGACCTGTCGGAGTTCCAAAGAGGGTAAATTGTAGGAGCCCGTCTGGTTGGTGCGTCGGTAACCACAGTGGTACAGGTATTGGGGGTATCGAGAGGTACCGTGTCGAAGGTCATGACAGCATCCAATGTTCACGGCGCAACATCATCTGCGAGACACAACTGTGGAAGGAAAACCAAACTCACTGCGAGAGACAGGAGGACATTAAAGAAGATTGTGACCGCAAGGAGGAAGACCACGGCGGCGAAAGTGACTGCTGAGCTTAATGCACATCTTCAAAACCCAGTGTCGAGCCATACCGTGCGAAGGGAATTGCATAAGCACAATATTTACGGCACAGCTGCGATTGCAAGACCCCTGGTGTCACAAGTGAATATGAAACGAAGATTACAGTGGTGCCAGGAACACAAAACGTGGACTGCGGATCAATGAAAACATGTCTTGTTTTCCGATGAATCAAGTTTCTCACTATTCCCCACCACAGGTCGGGTTTACATGTGGGAAACCCCCGCAGAAGCCTATAACCAGACTGTCTCCTTTCTACAGTGAAGCATGGGGGCGGTTTCGTAATGGTTTGGGCCATGATCTCGTGGTTTACAGCCGGTCTCATTATCACCTTACACGGACGGATCACTAGCGGTGACTATGTCACCCTTTTGGCCGACCATGTGCATTCAATGGCGCAGACATTGTTTCCGTTAGGGGATTGCACCTTTCAAGATGATAATGCCCCGATTCACAGAAGTTGAACTGTTCAATCATGGTTTGAGGAACATGAGGATGAAGTTGCACACCTTCCCTGGCCTACACAATCACAGGACTTAAACATCATTGAGCCACTGTGTTGGAAAACAGAGTGCGACCCCGTTATCCTCCTCCGGCGTCTCTCAAGGAATTGGAGCAGTTTCTGCAAAGAGAATGGTACAATATACCACTTACCACCATCCAGGACTTGTATGCGTTCATTCCAAGGAGCATTCAAGCAGTTTTAAATGCCAAGGTGCTCCCACACCATATTAGGTGCATAACACCTACTGTTTCAAGGTGTTTCCATTATTTTGGACAACTCCTGTACATCTCTTCATGCGTCTTTCAAATGTCCACAGCCTCGGTATGTCTTTTTCAGTTAAGAAACATGTCTCTCATTCATAAGTAAGAACTGGAAAGGGTGTAGTAATTAAGCACTTTTCTTTCAATGATGAACTGCTCTTCTGACCTGTACTGCTTCTTCCAAAAGGAACTCCGGCTAAGTTTTATACGTCTATTAATTTTCCATGGTTATAATATTTTCCACTATTTATATTGGATAATTATACTGCTATACAATATAAAAGTCGGACAACGTACAGATGAGCTTAGTTGCTGGTGCAGCTAACGGATCCAAAAAGAATGGTGTTTTTATCTGGCTAGTACAAGTACATAGAATTAGTGCTATAACAGTAAACTATTCTTTAAAGTCCTTATGTATGGCAAATGATGTACCAAAAAGTCGATGTATCCCTTAAAGGTTGGCATTATTATTATTATTATTATTATTATTATTTTGATTCTGTAGTCGTCAGCGTTATCTTATGCTAAAATTTCCCTGAAATGTTGTGGATCATTCAAATTTTAAATGTATTTCAGTCGAAAGTTATTCTCATTAAAATCTGGGATTTCGGCAAAGTCTTTTTTTTTTTTTTTTTTTTTTTTTACTGAATGTAAAATTGTCGAAAATTTTCAATAATACTAAGAAGGCGCATGAAATGGGAACTGATTTCATCATTTGTTCGGTATCCTAGGTGCCAACTATGGAGAGGCAAGGTGAATCTTGTCCCTCCAATAATTTCACAAGAGACAGTGCCCCCCCGCTCCCTCCCACCCATCAATATTTTTTGTCCTGTTTAATTAATTAATCGCTTTGGCCTCATAACGTGGACCAAGATCCACCTTATGAGGCCAAAGCGATTTATTTCCAAAAAATTATTAATAAATAACGGTGAAATTAGTAGGCGAGTGAATTCTGCATTGAAAGTCATAGCTGCTTTGGGAGGCTTTCACAGGAATGGTGGATTCTCAAAACAGTCCCATATGGCTGTGTATGAAAGTATAATTGTTCCTACTCTGATGTATGGCAGTGAAACATGGGTACTTCAGAAGAAACATAGGAGTCGTTTGGAGAAATGCTTTTCTTACGGGGGTTTTGTGGCAAGACACGTTCTGATCGTATGAGGAATGAAGATGTGTTGCAGTTGTGTAATGTGAAACAAAATGCTGTTAGCAAGATGGAGACTAATATGCTTCGGTATTTTGGACATGTTGAAAGAATGAGTGGAGATGCTTACTAAAAAATATTTTTTAGCCTAAGTGGCAGGAAGGAAAGGCAGAGGAAGGCCAAGGAAGTCATGGGAGGATCATATTCAGTAGTGACTGTATGAGAAAAGATTATGAGTATGAAGTATGGAAGGTCTTGTGTACGTCGTGTGATAAACGTCACTGAAGCACGAGTTGTGTGTGTCAAGATAGCTGTAAATGCAGAAGTTTGATACGGCAACAATAAGTAAAAAATCAGTTAAAAATTTATCTGGTAGTTTGTACTTCTTTGTGGAGCTAACCTCTGAATCTCAGAGATCAGCTTAGTGGTGTGATGATGGTAAAAAAAAAAATTTCCCATATTCAGCATTGCTCATTTCATAAGAAACTGGATTGCCAGCACCGAATTGTGTTTGACATGTTCTCATGATATGTGGTAAATGTTTAAAACAATTATAAAACATAAAATAAATAAAAATACAGAAACGTATAATTTCTAACACCTTTCTTTATCTATTTATTTATCTCTTTTTTTTTTTTTTTTTTTTTTGCACTTCTCGTTCTTTGAGCAAGCGCGCTAATTTCTCATATTTGTTTTATACAATAAAAGTTCGAAAATAAAATCTCTCTGAATATTTTCATAAAATCACAGGCAGATGTTCTTTTTAAAAATATTGATATTCAGCAATAGAATATTTCTTTGAAGAGCAATTACAGTTGCTTTTTAAAATATACGTCGAATCTCGTAGTTTATCGCTTTGCCCTTTTTTTTTATTTTTCTCCTGACGATGGAAGAGAAGTGCTTTTCCCACGTCTGATCTCTTAATGTCTTAACGTCTGCCCTCCCCTTCCAATAATTTGGTGAAGTCGGCGCAACTGTTCGGTATTACTGCATAAAATGGATAAATAAACGCACGCTCGTGTCTGAGCACCACTGAACACACAATATTAGCCTGGGATACAGCTGAGAAAACAAAGAGCTCAGGAAAGAAGCGATGTGATATGGCACGTCATAAAATTTTTATTTTTTGGTCAGGTTCGGTGTGGTAGCAATGGAAAGGGCTCCCGACCGAAACCGTCGTAAGGTCCAAAGCAATAAAACGAATCTATGAAATATATATGTATACAAAATAACACTGTCATAAAATTAAAATAAAATAGCGCGCGCGCCTATAACCAACTTTCCTCTTTTGCCATACATGACTTTGAAATCGTTATACTCGTACTTTTATCATCTTTTCTTACTCTTTTCGGCCACGTTGTTCCACCTAAATCGTTTTTATTATTTTTTGGGTAAATACACAAATTTCTTCTTCAGATATGATGAAACGTGGTAGCGTGGCCGAGTGGTCTAAGGCGCTGGTTTTAGGCACCAGTCTCATTGAGGCGTGGGTTCGAATCCCACCGCTGCCAATAGTCGTGCTTGCTTTTATTTCTTTCTGTAGAACAGAAAACTTGTCGTTATACAGGCTCTCCGCAGCCCTTTTATTCCGCAGATGTAAAACACATCCACAAACATCTTAAAAGTACAATTACGTATACCTTTCAAGAAACAAATGCACGAAAACTGCGTTTTTGTATTCACGTCGAAAAACACTTGCGCCGAAATTATTTTTGTACCGAAGCAAACAGTTTAAGCTCAGTATCTGTAAACTCGTTACACACACAGCTTATCCTATTTAAAATGTCTGTAATCTGTAAATATATATATATATATATATATTTCTTACGTAGAATTTCCACAAGCCTTGTGCAGATAATACTTTTTAGACAAAATTTGCGTAAACTGCATATATACACACAGGGGCGGCAACTTTACCAAATTATTTGGGGGAGGGCAAGTGTGAAGAAATCAGACATGGGAGGAGTACATCTCTTCCATTGTCAGAAAGAAAATTAAAATAGGAGGGAGGGGCAAAATGATAAACTACGAGATTCTATGTATATTTCAAAACGCAATTGTAATTGCTCATCATCAAATGAACAAGGAAACAGAAATATTCTTTTGATGAATATTAATATTTTTAAAAATAAAATTCAGCCTGTGATTTATAAAAATATCCAGGGATTTTATTTTCAAACATTTATAATATAAAAAAAATGAGAAATTAGCTGGGTAACTTAAACAAAGAAGAAGAAGCGCAAAAATAAATAGATAAATAAAGGCGCTAGAGATTATACATTTCTGTATTTTTATTTATTTTATTTTTGGTAATTGTTTTAAACATTTACCAGATACCACGAGAACATGTGAAACACAATACAGGAATAGCAATCCAGTTTCTTATCAAATGAACGATGCTTAATATGGGAAGAAATTCTATTTATTTTGTTATTCATTATTTAAGGTGGACCAAGCTCATCCTTATGATGCTAAAGCGATTATTTAATTAAACAGGACAAAAAATATTGGGTGGGTAACCCCCCCCCCCACACACACACACACAGAGCAGTAAAATTATTTGAGGGGTAAAATTCCCCATGCCTCCCCGTTTTCGGCACCTATGTATACACAGTTATTCTTGTGTTGAATATCCATGCGTTGTGTAGACACGTTTCATATTAGAAAATAGAATAATCGTAAATTTGCCCCTTCTCATTTACGTAGACAATTTCGTACTAAGGATATATCTAAATTTCCTACATCGATAGCTTTTTTTTTTTTTTTTTTTATAGAATGTGCGTGAATTTCTGACATAGATATTTCCTGATATACGTACAAATTCGATTCTAGTATAGCTCAACAAAATTCGAAATTTGCGCAAGAATACGTGCAAGGTGGGAGCTCCCACGTATTCATTTAGCTTTGGGTTCCACTGAACTTTTTGATGTTCGCCATGCATTTTTTTTTTTCTTATCTTGTTTTCTTGTTCTACTTACCTCTCAGTAAATTTAATGCACTTTAGTTACCATGTGATAAAGATCAAAGGGAAGTTTTGTTCCGCAGACACTAGACATCGTGCTCATGGTCCACGAAAAACAACAAGAAAAATTGCAAGATATACTTCAAGATAAAAGTTCAATAATATTATTTTCAGAAATGAAGTTCAACAAACTGATTTTTAAGTACAGGTTTCTAAGATATGTTTCTTTTGTTTTTCGGTTTCTCTGTTGTGACAAAATAATTATCAGTGTCGTCAAACTTCATATGTGATGTCATTATTATGTTTATTATTTAGCAATAATGAAAAGCAAACATAAACTTTGCTAGAAATACGTATTAAAAGAATACAACGTGGTTTAAAGAATAATAATAACAACGTTTCGCACAATAAAATGTTTATTTATACATCGACTATAGTTTCGCAGAGCGATTGGCTCGGCTTCATCAGGACGAATGGAGCGTAAACATTCAAATCATTGTGACATCATCAGAATTCTGACGATCACGGGTTTTGGCGAGTTGTTTCCACGCGCTTGAAAGAAATGGAGTCGACGTCATGTCGTTGACAAGCCGTGACGAGTTCCGGTATATGTGGAAAGCTTCTAATATATTAAGCTTGAAAGTCGAGTCCGGTTTATCAATAAGCGTAGCGTTTCTAAACAAAAAGTTATGGTTATTTTCGTGACAATGTTGAGCTACAGACGACTTCTTCAGTTCATAGTTCCGTACATATGTCTTGTGTTCCTTCACACGGAAGCTTAAAGCCCTGCGGGTCTGTCCTATATATGAAAGTCCACATTCACAAGGTATCTGATAAATTCCCCAGGAGTTTAAGTCTTCGATGTAGTCTTTCGATCCGTAAAAAATCATCTTGTTTATGGGTTTGAAAATAACTTTGAAATTAAAACTTTTAAGGATTTTTGAAATCGCGAAGCAAATCTGAGGAGCAAATGGGATAACTGCCCAATTCTTTTGTATTGGGAGGTCTATAGGCATCAGCGTGCAGACAGGCTTTGGTTTTCTAAACTTTTGGACAGCTTTGTCTATAACGGAAGGGCTGTATCCTCTGTGTGCTGCAATTCGTTTAAGAAAATCAAGCTCTTTCTGTAAGGAATCCTCAGTTGAGCAGATAAGTATTGCACGATATACGTATGTGAAGAAGGCCGAGATCTTTTGTTTCCACGGATGATTTGATTTTGCATGAGGGGGTAAGGAAACAGCAAATGGTTTTCGATAAACTGTTGTACTAAAGGATCCTTGAGAGCGTGACACAAGGACATCGAGGAATGGTAAGCAGCCATTATTCTCAGTCTCATATGTGAACTGTATATGGGGATCGATTGAATTGATAAGTTCAACTAATTTAGGTATTTCCGAGTTCATGCCATTCCAGAGAACAAAAGTATCGTCTACATATCAAATCCACAGGTCAAATGTAACAAGCTGAAATAGTTGGTCTTCAAAGTGACGCATGTAGACTTCGCATAAAATAGGTGACAGTGGGCTGCCCATTGCAAGGCCTTCGGTCTGTTGGAAAAATCTTCCACGAAAAAGGAAACTGTTTTGTCTTACACAAATTTCCACTAGCCTCAAAAACTCTTCTGTTTCTGGTTGGCTGAAATTATGTTCTTTGCGACTTGACTTTAATGCTTGGAGAGCTCCATTAACTGGGATACTTGTGAACATGGATTTCACATCGAAGGATAACATAAACTGGTCGTTGAATTGATGTCGCTTTAGCCGATTGACAAAATCAATGGAATTTTTTACAGAAGTTGTGTTCGAAGAAGTCGTTAAAGTCGAAAGTTTCGAAGATAGAAATTTGGCCAACTTATGTGTAGCTGATCCTATATTGCTGACTATGGGACGAAAGGGGACACCAATCTTGTGTATCTTCGGAAGTGCATAAAAACGTGGACAACGGGAATATGAGGGCTTCAGATGATTTTTTGAGCTTTGGTCAAGGGTTACACAACTTGTTACCACTTTCCGAACTTCCTTTAAATGTTTCTCCGATGGGTCATTTTTTATTTCCTTATAGGGTCCCTCGGTAAAACTATAGTCGATGTATAATAAACATTTTATTGTGCGAAACGTTGTTATTATTATTCTTTCTTAACACCGCAAGCTTCGTAGTCATAAATTATATACAACGTGGTTTGTCACAAATATTTATTTTTTCAAGTCGACCATGGTTTCGCTGGGTATTCACCTAGCTTCATCATGACGAATGGCACGTAGATATTCGAATTGTATACGATATCATAAACGGTGCTTACAGTCACGGGCTTTGGCTAGTTGCTTCCACGCGCTTGATATAAATAGGGTGGATGACATATCATTAAAAAGTTGAGCCGTGGATGGCCTAGTGGTTAGCGATTCAGACTATCGATGCAAGGTCCTCAGGCCACCCCGGTGGCGCAGTGGTCTAAGGCAATGGCCTCTGATCATTCGTCCGAAAGGGGTCCGGGTTCGAATCCCGGTGAGGCATGGATGTTGTGTTTGTCTTACGGCACTGGCTCTCTCCCTTCCCTGGAACCAGTGACCCTAAAAAAAAAAAAAAAAAAGGTCCTCAGGTTCAAGCCTGAGGACCTTTTTTGAATCGCTAACCGTCTTTCAGATATGGTGTGATTTACTAAATATCGCTGAATATCCGCCGTGCATCGGACGAGCACGTTAAGTGACGGCCCCCAGGCTAGACCCACTGGTTAAATGGGTATCATTTCCTATACCCCCACTGAAGTTCTCTCACCCCTCTATGTGCAACATCGTACTTGCACGGTAGCGCCATCTACTGTACTCTAATCTTACTACAAACTGTTCTGTTAAAGTCACTGGACTTGCTCTCATTCCTTCCGTTTCTGTGTCCTGCCCAAAAGGCGATCTCGCTGTAGGTGGCTGGGACCTAAACACTACTCACTGTGGACGGAAGTCCTATAAGAATATGACAAAAAAAAAATCTCCTTAAAAAGTTGGAAGCCTTCTGATATATACGGAAAGCTTCCAAACTACACTGCTGGACAATTGCTAAGGACGGATCATAAACGGCTATATAGCGCATAAAAAAGTAAGTGTGGTTGGATGCCAAGTGAAATAAAATAATGTCAGAATGCCAGGACATTACAAGAAAGACAATTTATTGTGCTCTGAAATCCAGAAGGCTTTGGAACGTGCTCAAGGGACAAACAGGCCATTTTGTGCAGAATACGTAAACGTGAAAAAAATGCAATTACCGTCCTCAGGCGTTCCGGCGTATGATGTCAATACGGGATATGGCAAACATGGAGGGCGATGCAAGATTCCACAAGTCGTGTCATGCTTTACACAACATTATCAAGCAGCTGTTGGGGTAATTTTTCCCATTCCTCTGTCAGTGCACGGATGAGGGTGTCCTTGTTTATTGGAGGGCATTGGCGACCAGCAAGACTCCTCCCCAAAGCATGCCACACATTTTCAATGGGATTCAGATCTGGAGAACGTGCTGGCCATACGAGGCGTTGAATATCCTCGCTTTCAAGACACTCCTGGACAGCGACTATTCGATGACATGTTGAGTTGTCGTCCATGAAAATGAATCTATCACCGACAGCGCCACGGAACATGCGAACATGAGGTAGCAGAACATCATTAATGTATCGTTGGCCAGTCATAGTCCCAGTTGGAAGCACATAGAGGGACGTACGGCCATTGATCATGATGCCAGCCCATAACATGACACTACATGTCGGATATCGGTCCCTTTCCTGTATGTTTGCTGGACAATATGCAGTACCACTATCACGCCAGATCAGTTGTCGTCGACAATCAGACGATAGACTGTATCTACTCTCATCTGAAAAGAGGACAGCAGACCAGTCGTTATCAGTCCAATTGCGATGTTGATAGCACCATTGCAAACGGGTGGTACGGTGACGCCTGGACAATGGGATGCACACAACAGGACGGCGGGCGTATAGTCCTCCTTCATGCAAACGTCTGGCGACAGTTTTTCGGGAGATCCGCTTGCCAGTAGCAGCCATAAACTGATTTTCTACCTCACTAGCTGTGCTGCGTTGGTGTCTTTTTGTTGATAGCACTATGTATCGATCTTCTGCAGGTGTCGTACTGCGAACACGACCTCCCCCGTGACGTTTGCGACACTCTCCATTTGTTTGAAATGATTTCCAAAGCCTTGAAACAACACTGTGGCTGACGTCGAACTCCCTGGCAACATCTGTTATTTTTCGCCCTTCTTCAATCTTTGCCAATAATACGGTTACGCGTAAAATCATCTAGGTGATGTCGGGAAGACATAGTGAAAATTGCAAGTTCGTCAATTGATTCTTTCCCTTTCAACTTTGCGTTTGAACAACAACAGTCAATACGTGTAAAATCCTTTATATCTCTTATCAGCGCTATGACGTCATGAACATGTTCGGCAATCCAAAATTTGCATACGCACAACACGTCTTACTGTATCTCGCACTTATGCTAATTTTCACATTTTCCTGCCTTCCATTTTATGGTTGCTATCGTTGCTATTGTCATCCGTCCTTAGCAATTGTCCGGCAGTGTATCAAGTTTGGTGGTTTAATCTGGCTTGTCAATTAGCTTTGCTTCTTCAGAGAGAAATTTATGGTCCTTTTCGTAACAGTGTTTAGCCATGGATAACTTCTTTAGGTCACAGTCCCGAAGGTAGGTCTTGTGCTCCTTCAATCGAAAACGCAAGGCTATATTCGAAGCGCCACATTCACATGGAATTTTATAAATTTCCCACAAGCTTTTGTCTTCAACATAGTCCTTAGATCCTAAAAATTTTATTTTGTTTATGGGTTTAAAAATTACTTTAAAATTAAAGGTTTTGAGAATTTTTGAAACTTTGAAAGCAGTGTTACGGGAAAATGGAATAATGGCAAAATTCTCTCGCAATGGGCGCATCACAGGAGTTAACGTGGAGATAGGCGTCGGTTTCCGGAATTTTGTTAGAGCCTTATCTATAATGGAAGGGTCGTATCCTCGCTGTACTGCAACACGTTTAAGGAAATGAAGTTCTGTTTCCGAACTGTCTTTGTCTGAACATATATGTATCGCGCGATATACACAACTGTAAAAGGCGCTGAGTTTTTGTTGCCAAGGATGATTGGACTTGCAATGTGGAGGTGAGAAAATAGCAAAAGGCTTCCGATAAATTGTGGTTGCGAGAGATCCATTTGAGCGAGTAACCAGGACGTCAAGGAATCCGTTATTTTCAGTTTCGTAGCTGAATTGAATGTGGGGATCAATGGAATTTATAAGTTTGACTAATTCCGGAATTTCAGAATTTTTTTCTTTTCCAAAGAACGAAAGTATCGTCTACGTATCGTATCCATAAGTCAAATTTCACGAGTTTGAAAAGTGTTTCTTCAAATCGACGCATGTAGATTTCACATAATATAGGTTACAGCGGGCTGGCCATGATGGCTAAACCTTCTGTCTGTTCGTAAAACGTTCCACGTAAAGTAAAACTGTCCTGTTTTATGCAAATGTCCACTAAACTTGTTATTTCTTCTACTTCAGGTTGGCTGCAATGATGCTCTATAAGACATGCTTTTAGGGATTCCAAAGCTCCTTTTACTGGAACATTGGTGAACATAGATACCACATCAAAGGATGACATAAGTTGATCTACGCAAGGGTGTAGTTTGAGTCGGTTGGTAAACTCAATGGAATTTTTCACATATTTTTCGTTTGGAGTGGCCAAGGTTGATAATTTTGAAGATAAGAACTTGGATGACTTATATGCTGCTGTGCCGATAAATATATATATATATATACATTTGTAGCAAACCACGTTGTATTCTCTTAATACGTATAATCGTCTTTGAGATCAAGAATTTGCTAGAAATGTTTAAATATTAGCAATTATACTAAGATGGCGTTGCCATTATTTAGAGATCCTGTTGATGTCAGTTGAAGATGTCATAAAAATTGGTAGACGTAAGAAATTGTATACAAAAAATGCCCTGCGAGACAAAAGTGCATAAGGCATATCATCATCATCACCATCATCATTGTCAACCATTATCAATCCACTGCTGGACGAAGGTCTCCCGAAGTTTCTTCCACAACGGTCTGTCTTGTGCCCGTCTCTTCCGTGTTACTCCCGCATACTTTCGAATTTCATCCGCCCATCTCCCATGTGGTCTTCTTCTGGAATAAGGCATATAAGGACCTTAAAACAACAATGTAATTAAAAAAAAACGGAAAAAAATCCGTACATGAAAAACCAAAGCCACCCGACAGCAATAAATTAAGCAACTTGCTAAAAATGAAGTAACGCGTTTTCTAGAAGTACAGATTACTCTATACTATATTATCAAATGTATTCAGACACTACTAAGTATTTGCATAAGTGAAAAGAATGGTTGCGCAGGAAGGTACCTTGTGAACGGGGAGGTACGTATTGTGACGTATATTCTAATTTAACTTTCATTTTCAGTTCGCTTTCCTATGTAAATTTGAGTTTGTTCTCTTTTGCATTTTCCAAACTTAACGTGATATCTTCTCTCTCACATGAATGAGGTTGGCAACACATGAATGAGGTTGGCAACAATGTGATAAAAACATTAGATAAAACGGACGATTCAGAAGTTGCTTAGTGTGTGTGTGGAGATGTTCGATCGTTGTTAAGCAAAATTATACGACAGATAATTAAGGCATTAGATGTGAAGTGTAAAACTCTCAGTACTATATTTTGGAATGATTTTGTCAAATATTGCTGGACCAATAAAAGATTATCGTAAGTTTGACTTCTGTATATGTTTCGTCTGGCCATAAAACCTTAATTTGAACTATCCCGTGCAACTATTGCATTGTATTCTCATTTAGTTCAACATTTCCTTAGTCATGGTTTTAGACACAGCGTAACATCTGTCTCGCACACGAAAAAGGGTTACGTTATAGTATATAAAGCTGAGATAGTGTTATCAGTGGGCCCCGGGTGGCCTAGTGCTCAACGTCCGTGACTGCCACGGAGAAGACCTCGGTTTCGATCCCAGGCAGGAACGATCGCTCGAACCATTAAATATCCGCCGTTCGTCGGATGGGAACGTTAGGGCCGCTGGTGGCCTAGTGGTCAGCGTTCGTTGCTGCCATGGAGTCACGAACACTTCAGGTTCGATTCTGATCAGGTACGAACGCTCGAACCACTAAATACCCGCCGTGCGTCGGATGGGCACGTTAAGCCGTCGGACCCCTGGTACTGGCCCCCGGTAATAAATAAGGGCGTCTACCTCCCCTTTCTACCTCGCTTCCGTATCACTTTCCTATCGGGCACTCTAGCCCAAATCTCCTAGCTTCCTATTTCTAAGGGTTGTTTAAGACCTGGGGTCAGACACTCCCTTCCTAAAATCCTCTACATATGATCTGATCTGATCTGATGGGCACGTTAAGCCGTCGGGCCCCGGGTAATGGCCCCCGGTAATAAAAAAGGGCGTCTTCCTCCTCCTTTCTACTTCGCTTCCGTTTCACTTTTCTATCGAGCATTTTAGCCCACATTTCTTAGCTTCCTATTTCTAAGGGTTGTTTAAGACCTGGGATCAGACACTCCCTTCCTAAAATCCTCTACATGTGATCTGTTCTGATCGCGTTATCAGTAACTTTGAAGAGGATATGCCTCACGGACGTGAACTTTCCGAGTTCCAGCTTGGGTTGGTCATAGGATGTCATTTGAGTAACGTTTCCATACGGAGCATTGCAGATAAAATAAACTTATACCACAATCTACTGTAAGTGATGTCATGAGGAGATGGAAGCAAGACGATGCAACTACAGCAAAAAAACGTTCAGGAATTTCGCACAAACTAGAACGTGACAGAAAAGCCATGGTAAGAAATGTTAAGAAATCCAATTCTTCCTCTACCGTTTCCATCGCTGCTGAAGTAGAAAATGTTTGTAATGGCTAGAATACGAAGTGCCGTTTAGAGTGGTGTGTCTTCTGTCGTTTCTGGACTATTGGCGGCTGAAAAGCTGTTCTTTGGATTGATGAGTCATGCTTTTCACTCTTCCGATCTAATGGGAGTGTTTGGATTTGGCGACAGTGCGACGTATACTATTTCCCTCAGACTGTGTTCTCCCAACTGTTAAGTTCGGCGGAGGCTCCAGCATGGTCTGGAGTTGTTTTTCGTGGACGGGACTCGACCCGTTGGTTATTATACAACAAACCATGAACTCTGAAGTGTACCTTGACCTTCTGGAAAATTCTGCCTTACCAACAATGTGGCAATATTATGAAAATGATCGTTGTCTCTTCCAACAAGCAAATTTTTTCACTTCCAATCTTTATCCTACTGAGAAATTATGTAAAATCCGTATAAGGATTTCAAGTAATTTCTCAGTATATGTATCCATTGGGCGTCATATGTATTTAATGCTGGGAACTAAGACGGGCGCAAAATAGTGCCCGGGAGGAGCTCAAGCCCCCGTGCGCATCTTTTATATGGCTCCCCCCCCTACACAGTTTTACTCTTAGGGAGTTTATTGATTCTTTCGTGCTATGCAGTGACTTAATGCACGAAATTCTTGATTTGGCCAAACATTTTTATCAATGATGCAAAACAGGCTTAGCGCGCCTTAGCGGCGTTAAGGCACTATTTCCTTAGGCTTAGCGTCGCTAAGGCACTTTTTGTTTTTAACTGGAAAGAAAAGCAGGGCAGCGCACTTCTTTTTAGATGATCACATATTCCAAATTATGGAAAACGGTGTTTTGTGTGGAAGCATACCAGAATCTTTACTGAATGTGTTATACTGCAGAAATGGCCGCCTCGAATGGTCCAGTATTTTGAGGAGCTGGCTTCTGCCCATTCGTCCTAGCTGGGCAAGAGCTCGAGCACCAGATGAGGCATGGGTGGTGTTTTTGTCTGATGGCGTAGGATTTGTCCCTTCTCGGGAACCAATGAGTGGCCCCATATTAGGGATGATCGACAACTTATAACCCTACAAGTTGCCTATTGTAGTCGATCAACCCCGAAACGAATTAAAAAAAGAAAAATCAAGCGAGTTGGCTAGTAGTCAGAATGAGCTCTGATCATTCGTCAGAATTGTGCCCGTGGTCGAGCCCTGATGAGGCATGGGTAATATACTTTTTTCTTTAATTGGAGGTTTAACGACCACCGTAAGCAACTCAATGAGCAATAAGCAGTCGCCCGTCCCTAATTTAGGGTCACTAGTTCCAGGGGGGAGAGAGCCAGTGCCGTAAGACCAACACAACATCCATGCCTCACCGGGATTCGAACCCAGACTCCACTAGGACGAATGATCATACGCCAGCACTTAGACCACTGCGCCACCCGGGCGGCACTAATAGTTGTAGAGGTATGGCTTCCACAAATGGACGGACGGACGGACAAAGTAATAACATAAGCACGATCTTTTTTTACGAAAGACGTGCTAAAAATATGTACTAATGAATTGTAAAGAAACTTCATTACTCTTTCTCTCTTTCTCTTTTGGGTTGCAAAAAAAGTAATGTCCGATAACGAGGTACCCGAAATCGAAACATCGGCTACTGCGCAGATTGGCCACTGAGATTGCGCAGCACAACTGCATGACATCATCAGGTAGGTGGGTTAAGTCACAGGCAGTTAGCTGTCAGAACGCGAGGAGTGTAAGTGCCGGTCAACATGGAAGTAAACAAGGAGCACATCCGCCGTTGCATGCTGTATGAGTTTCGTCGCGGTAGCACCCCAGGAAGTGCTGAAAGAAACATTACCAATGTGTACCCAATGCCGTATTACATCATCAGTGCTGTCGTAAGTTCGAACGGTTTCGAGAGGGAAATTTTGACCTGTCAGATCGTTCCAAAGCCGGAAGACACGCAGCAGTGGATACGGACATGATGAAGTTCTTAAACCGATTCCACGTGTGGCTACGCGGGACTTGGCCGAACAGTTGGGAACCACCCACACGAGCATTATTATGCACCTGCGTCAACTTGGGAAGGTGCACAAGAGGGGAGTTTGGTTTACTCCATCAACTCACAGCTGAGCAGAAAGCAAATAGCATGAGTGCATGCGTTTCCCTGCTTACACGTGACCAAGTTGAACCGCTCTTGGACGGCATTATGACAGGTAACGAGAAATGGGTCCTGTATGACAATGTCAGCACTCGGAAATAGTTGTTGGACCCAAAACAAAAGCCGATGCACATCCCCAAAGCCGGCTTACCCTCACGTAAGGTCCTATTGTGTGTTTGGTGGGATATGCGGAGAGACGCGTTTTCAACACGTCTTTTGTAAAAAAAGATCGTGCTTATGTTATCGGTTTGTCCGTCCATCTGTAGACACAATATCTCTTCAATTCCGATTTGAAAAATTCTTTTTGCTTTAGGAGGCTTGAATAGTACGAATAATGATCCTTTATTTCGTTTTTTTTTTTACGATGCAAAATTTCGCCGCAAGAGGGCGTATATACAGATGATATTGAATTCAAAACATCCATATTGAATTCAAAACATCCATATATTTGTTTCTAAACATCCAATTCAAAAAATTATTTTACTTTTCGATTTCATTCAAGTCGAAGATTATTTTAGGCTTACTCACTTTTCCAAGTTACGCATATATTCTCCGCTAGGGGGCGTAAAAGTAAATTGTTTTTGCCCAGATATCTCTGCTTCTAACACTCCGATTTGAAAAATGTTCTCTTCATCGGATGCTGCTTGTGATGGAAAATATTCTGCATATAATTTCTAATTTTCGGTATCAAATGGTTTAGCCACCAGGGGCCGTAAGCGTTGATTTCTGCTTCTAATGTATTTGCAGCAAAATCTGAGCTTTTAAAATCTCGAGTGGAAAATTATTTCGTAGACCAAGACTACTCACGTAGACAAACCTTTCTGGAATATTTTCTTCTCAAAATAATGCATGGTTTCTCCGCCAGGGGACGTAGATGTAAATATTGTTTTTGTCAATATCTCTCCTTCTAATGATCCGATTTGAAAAATGTCTTCTTTGTTGGGCAAAGTTTTCGGTGCGACATGTTTCTAATATAATTTCAAAATTTTCAAATAACTCATTGACTTTCCGTTAGAGGGAGTAAAAGTAAATCGCGCTTTCCCCGATATCTCTGCTTCTAAAACTCCGATTTGAAAATTTCTTCCAGCACCAGATACAGCTCCTGGTGGTAAATTCTGTTTTTGTATCTTCTAATTTTTTATAAAATATGATTTGGCCACCAGGGGGCGTAAGCGTTAAATTTCTGCTTCGTGGGTATTTGCAGCAAAATCTCAGCTTCTAAAAGCCCGATTGAAAAAATTCTTTCGTGGACCGATACCGCACCTGCCGATAAACATTTGAGAATATTTTTATTTTAAAATAATGCATGATATCTCCACCAGAGGGCGCAGATGTCTATCTTATTTCTGTCAATATCTCTGCCTCTAAAAGTAGGATTTGAAAAATCCGTCCTTTGTTAGATAGCGTATCCGGTGTAAAATGTTTTTCATATAAGTTCAAAATTTTCAAGTAATGCATAGACTTTCCGCTAGGGAACGTAAAGGTAAATTGCGTTTTCCTCAATATCTCTGCTTCTAAAATTCCGATTTGAAAAATATTTTCTGCGCCGGATACAGCTCCTGATAGGAAATTCTCAGCATATAATTTCTAATATTTGATAAAGAATGGTTTGGCCATCAGGGGGGCAAGTGTTAATTTCTGCGTCTCTTGTATTTCCAGTAAAATCTGAGCACCTGAAAACTCGATTGAAAAAATTATTTCATGGACCGATACCACTCACATCGAAAAACCTTTTAAAAATACTTTCTTTTTAAAATAATGCATGTTTTTTCCGCAAGAGGGCGTAGATGCATATCTTATATTTATCTATATCTCTGCTTCTTAGAGTCCGATTTCAAAAATTCTTTCTTTGTTGAAGATCGTTTCCGCTGCGAAATGTTTCTTGTATAAATTCAAATTTTTCTTAATGCACAAGTCTGCCACCAGAGGGCGTAAGCTGACGTTTCCATTTACAGCAATATCTGCGGGATTGAGAACCCGAATGATTTTTTTTTTTCGGTCAGATATTGTTTCCTATACCGATTCCATTGCCTTTGAATAGCTTTGATGAATTCAATTCGCGTCAAAACGGATTCAAAAGACGTGCTCACTACACCCGAAAATTCGGTGACATCTTTATTGTTTGAGCTGCTGCGGAACAACATCACTATCACCGTTGATATCTACTGCCGTCAGCTCGACGATCTGCACACATAGACCACGTCGAGACAACCAGCACTGCTGAACCGCGAGGGAGTCCTCCTACAGCAGGATGGAGCGAAACCTCACACATCACGGGTGACTTGTCACATGATCAAGGACCTGAGATGGGAGCTGCTACCGCACCCAGCGTATTTCCCGGACATTATCCGAAGCGACAAAAACCTTTTCCGGTCGTTGCAGCATTTTCTGGACGGACAGCGGTTTACAAACGGGGATGGTGTCGAACGCGCACTTATTCAATGTTTTGCATCCAATCTGCCACAATTATACAGGGACGGTATGTCTAACAGCTGCTCAGACGATGGAAGCAGGTCGTGGCAAACGACGACGACTACATTTTGTACTGATTTGTACTTGTACAAATACTGCCCCAGAGAGAGAGAGAGAAAGCTACATGAGAATCATAAATAAATATATATATATATACACTATATTGACAAAAGTCACCGGACACCCCTTCAAAAGCAAATGGACCGATCCGCTGCATTGTTAAGTTGCGCGGTACAGCTGTAAACGGTATAAAAACAAGCCTACAGCTATCCGCGATGATATCGCACTGTGAGGTTGAGTGAAAATGTCGCAGCGGGAAAGAACTGGCTTTGATAAAGGAAAGATTGTTGGGTGTTATAATAGTAGGTTGTCCATAAGAGAAACCGAGAGGCGTTTAAACATACTGTGACGTGCCTGCCCCGCAGGACGCACACGACATAAAGGCAGGTAGCAGCGAGAACGAACGTCTGCGTAGCTCAGTTGGTAGAGCGATTTGTTCCGGAATAAGTGGACTCGGGTTCGATATCCGGCGTGGACCAAAAATGACGGAGAAATTTACTTCGTTATAATGGCGTCTGACCGGATGACCCGTCCATTAAAGATCTCGCAATAGCGTGATGTTCTTTCCACACCGCGAGATAGGAAAAATAAGAGAATCCCTTCTTCAGCGCTTCGAAAAATAAGTGTGTGTGACGTTGCATTCCACACACCAGATTGACTGGGAGTTCTCAAGTGCACGTTCTACAGCGGATGGCTGCCTGCAACGATTCATGGTCACGGCTGACCCGTGGGCCATGCCCCTGGCACTCTTTCGAGGGGGGGGAGATGTGACGTGTCTGCCCCGAAGGACGCACACGGCATAAAGGCAGATAGCAGCGAGAACGAACGTCTGCGTAGCTCAGTTGGTAGAGCGACTTGTTTCGGAATAAGTGCACTCGGGTTCGATCCTCGGCGTGGACCAAAAATGACGGAGAAATTTACTTCTTTTAATAATTCCCAAGTCAACTGTTTTGGATGTACTGAATAAGTGGAAGACACATGGCGTGCCTGAAGCGGCAAAACGTACCGACAGACCAAAGAAAATCAGTGATAGAGGACGTCGTAGGCTCAGGAAAGTAGTTCCTCAGTGTACAGGTGAGTAAAAATACTGGAACCTCGGTATGTACACGTACCATTCGCAGAGAACTTCATTCCGTGGGTTACCGTGGTCGTGCAGCTGCTCATAAGCCTTTCATCTCCACTCGGAATGCTACTCGTCGTTTAGCATGGTGTAAAGAACATTTATCGTGGATCGTAGATCAATGGAAACGGGTCCTATGGACTGATGAATCCAGATTCACGATTCATCAGTCTGATGGCCGTGTGTGGGTATGGCAGCAGTTGGGGGAATGCTATTTATCACAGTGTACTGTTCCTACGGTCAAGTTTGGAACTGGCAATGTACTCGTGTGGGGATGTTTTTCGTGGACACACCTGTTAACCAGCACGTCTATCTCGATATTCTGGACAATTAAGAGCTACCGACTCTGTGGCAATACTATGGAACAGAGCCTTGTTGGTACCAGCAGGATAATGCACCGAGCCATAAAGCAAGACATGTTACGGCGTGGTTTGACGATACTTCCGTATCGTGTGTGTGTGGACTGGCCAGCACAGAGCCATAATCTTAATCCCATGAGCACCTATGGGATGAATTGGAGCGCCGCATGAGAAGTTTGGAACCAAGGCTAATACTACTAAGTAACACTGAGAAAAAATGTTTGTTTGAAACAACAAAATAATTTTGTTGAGCTGTTTTGTCGATTTATTTTGCTGCTTTAGCAAAACTCAATCGGAATTGTTTTGTTGGCAACACAAAATTACTTCGTTGGCTATATTTTGTTAATTCAACTATATGGAGGTAGCATCGACCTTACGACATAGCGCACGTGATTACTAGCTACTCCATACGGGCACTACCAGACTACCACTGATCAGAAGAATCTCGTTTCGCGCTTAAGATTTCGTTTTGAATTATGGCTGACTACGAAGTGAGTGCATTGTTAGAAGACTGGGAACTGTCAACTCTGATAGAGACATTCAGAGGTACGAATTTCTGATATATCTTAATAATTCCAACGTATTTTTATGTTAGTGTTTATTGTGTGTTATTTTGGTTGGATTCTGTGAATGTCAGTGATAATTTGGCATCACTTTATAGACTCATAATTACAACGAACACGATAAAATCCACATTTTATTAGATGCACATGGGCACGTATTTATTTTAAACCCAGATTTCTGATAAAGCAATAATACATTTCTTATAATGGCTTGCGGTTCCTGATCGCAAATAAAAATTTGCACGTGAGGTAATGATAAAAATTGTAATTTATGTATAGAGCTTGATTTCATGTATAGTCTATATATACAGGGTGTTTCAAAATTCGTGCGGCAACCAAAGGTTGTATGTGATAGTACCCTGGAACAAATAGAACGTTAAAAAAATAGTACGATTTTTTTATTTATTTTTTTGTCTAACCAAAAATGTCAATAATTTGTTTCATTAAAAAACTAAGGAAAGCATTTTAAATAAAATCGGATTTAGAAAAATGTTGCACATGCAACAAAATAGTGTCAATACATCGTTATGTCAAGTACAAACCGTTCGTGAACATTCCAGAAGGTAATACACCTTCAAATGCTAAATTCGCAGATAAGAATTTGCGTGCAAGGGGAGTGGTTAGTACTCCTAGTTCCTAAACTAAAGGTCTCAGGTTCGAATCCGCTCGGGGAGAGAATTTCGCTGGCTCTGAAAAAAAATTTTCACGAGATAACAACGTCCAAATTCATTTAAGCATCACTAGAAAGTAAATGCGTTCGGAAAAATTAAAATACGGCAGGGGAAGAAAATGGCGGATACCCAGGGTCGAAGGGCACCGCCTAAAATTATTGCTCCGGCAAAGTGTTGCCATCGAAAAAAAGTTTAGGGACAAAGTGTCCCAGCTACATAACTCTAAATTTTGTTGGAGCACGAAATTACTGTGTCACGATAACAATATTTTTGGTTGCAGCAACAAAACGTTTTATTTATTTTTTTTTATTATTGAAGGTTTTACGACCACCGTGAGCAACTCAATGGGCTATAAGCAGTCGCCCGTCCCTAATTTAGGGTCACTGGTTCCAGGGAAGGGGGAAAGCCAGTGCCGTAAGACAAACACAACATCCATGCCTCACCGGGATTCGAACCCGGACCCCTTTCGGACGAATGATCAGAGGCCATCGCTTAGACCACTGCGCCACCGGGGCGGCCGAAACGTTTATCACGATAACAATACATATTGTTAGATCAAAGAAATTCTCAAAAATCTCCAAAATTATTTTGTTAAGGCTGTCTTTGAATGAGTGTTACACTTCATATTCTGCGATAAATGGCGCAAAATATCACTCCTTGCGCGTGGCTTTTACGTCTCGAGGGATTATCCCAGAAGTTGGCGTCAGCGAATGACTGAAGACCTTATCATATTCAGAATGGAAGCGGTCTCTCGTTGGCTCCACAATGAAAAGACAAAATACGCACTGTTACGTTTTAACCAATGACATTGTTTGGGAGTGGAGCTTAGTTGGTAGGCGTAGTTTCTGTCTCAAATTCAAGTGTTTTCTGGTAATGTACACATTTTCTCTTCAAAAAATGAACGTACAGTAGAATTTAAGATGATCTATAGAAGACAAGATTCCAATCTAACTTCAGTGCCCATTCTGGGATTTCTATTTGGCCAGGATAATTAAAAAAATCAAACAGTAATGAGAGATTTCGTTTCTTCCACACAGAAACACTACCAAGCTAACTTCTGGCGCCATCTAGCGCCAACTTGGAATACTTTCCAGTCAGATAAATTGAATTTAAAAAAAATTCTAACAATTTTTTTGGAAAAATAACTGCGACACGTATAAGCTATGGGTCGTCTTTATTTGTGCTCAAAATTTCAAACTCTACAAAGTAAGTTTTCGAGAAAATATGTACAAAACAATTTGCATTAAGATATAGGACAGATTTTCTGTTACACTCATTCAAAGACAGCCTTAAAGGAACAAAACCTTTTGTCATGGTAATAATAAGTTTTCTAGAATCAACAATAATTTTCAACAAAATAAATTTATAAGTTCAACAAACATTTTTGTTGACTGTATATCGACAAAATTTGTTGGTTGATTCAACGATTTTTTTTTTTTTTTTTGCTGAATTAACAAAACGTTTTTCTCAGTGAACAGTTAGCAGCAGCATTGTGTACTGAATGAAAGCGCATACCTATCGCTGTGTTCCAAAACATTGTCGAAAGCATATCTCGAAGGGTCAGGTGGTTTCAGAATGGCTTTGATGTAACAAAACTGAGGAAACGAGCAACTTGGAATCGTCTCAAAGAAAGAAAAAAAAAGAACAGGAATGATACAAACTGATAAAAGCGATGATATGTACATTGAATGAGTAATGACAAATTTACAACGTGATGCAAACAGAGCAATGCTTGAGGAAGAACAAAATGATCACAGGCGGGGCACCGCAGTGCGAAAGAACATCAAAAATTTAATGCAGAGTCTTAACTCACCGTGAGATGTAACGGACTTGGTGTAACAGCGAACCACGGGGTCACTGGTGACCACGTAGCATAGAAGGAGCTTTCAAGGCATGCGGAGATGGCAGACTGATACTCCTGCTGTACCACCGTGCACAGAGTAACGGAAAGCATGATGCAAGGTGAAGTCTCAAGTGCGCCATATATAAAAAAGTGTCGAGGAGTGGCAGTTCGTCTCTTGCAGAAGGAGAAAGTCAACCCCAAGAGGCGAGAGATCTTCCAGAACGAGAGCGTTAGCGAGGGGTTAACAAACCCCCTACAATTCAAGTGGCGACCTTGAATGGGTTAGTCCGACGTCGGATGAAGGGCAGCTATGGCAGCTTTCTGGAATGTGTCGAGGGGATTGATGATACCGCGACACCACAAGACGTAGTCGGGTTGCTTGGCATTATGCTGGAGGAATTTGAGTATGGAGGTTGCTTGGTCGAAGACCTCGGGAAGAACTGCTTCAAACTTCTGCAAAAAGATGAGAGAAGCCTCCCGATTTGTTTTATGAGTGAGAA
Source organism: Macrothele yani (assembly GCA_039090855.1). Classification (NCBI taxonomy): domain Eukaryota; kingdom Metazoa; phylum Arthropoda; class Arachnida; order Araneae; family Macrothelidae; genus Macrothele; species Macrothele yani. The sequence goes on from CM077002.1 coordinate 139,292,727, forward strand.
ACTCGTAAAGAACTTCAAAGGAGACAGGTTCTGAAGGAAGAGAGGCATTGGTGGTGACTTCTTCTTTTTCCTCCGGGCCTCGGTACTGGTAGTAGAGCGACGTTTGTAGTGGATCGATGACATACGAGATGTGGAATCAGAGGAAAGGTCCACCTCATCGCCGGGAGCAAAAGTGCTGAACATCAGCCGTGATGTCCCGCGTTTTGATCGAAGGCTTTAATCAGATTTTCAGCAGAACTGGGTCCAGGAGGTGCAGATGCAAGAGGAGGCGTGGCAGCAGAAACGGAGGAAGAGGTAAAATGCTGCCTTGGCTCCAGGAGTCAGTGGCTCTGCAGGGGGGCAATGAGCCTGCTGATGGCCGTAAGGCTTGCAGTGTGGGCAATGAGCAGAGGTGAGGAGCTCAATCCGGCGGCGCTCGTTACCGCAACGAACATCGAGGAACCGTGGAAACTTTATGAGATGCTCTTCCGACGGGAAGATGATGCGAACAGTTCTACGGAAGTCACAGATATGTTTATCATCGGGGTCAGAGGGGAAAGAGGACAGAGTCTTCACTGTGCCGACTACTCTGCCGCGTCGACTAAGTGCAGCACACAGCATATCATCAGAGATCTCCGGGGTATCGAATGTAGAGAAACCAGAACAGGACGCTGGGAGATGGAATCGGCTAAGAGGTGACGATCGCCAATTGATAGGCCCCGAGACAAGACAAGCTCGGCCTATTCTTTCTTCGAAAAATAAACAATCACAGTTTGTGGCTTTCGGGTGAGGTGGGTGATGGCACCAGAAGGAAGCATCTTCTTGAGAGCGGAGCTGTACTGCTTCAAAGGGGTGTTGGGCAGCGCATCAAAACAAACCCCCAACTTGATGGTCGAATGAAGACGTTGACCAGCAGGAGAGTTCTCGGGAATGTCTAATAAGATGGTGTCACAGTTGAGAGTAACGTAAGAATCCATAGGGTGCAGACGAGACGAGGAGGAAGCCGGTGGAATACTACAGGCAGCCGCAGAATACGTGCGTGCAGAAGCGCCTCCTCTGGAAGCCATTGACGCAGCATGAGACAATGTACTGGAAGCAGAGGCAGTAGAAACTGTAGAGGGCAGATTAGCGACGCCATAAGAGACGTCCATGAATTCATCATCGTCAGCAGAGGCCGGGGACGTCACATCCACGTTCTCAATGGCAGAGTCGGAGACCTGAGCAGGAGAAGACGTGCAAATGATAGGAGGAAAATTAAGAGGCTCTCCACTAGCAAGCGAAGATGATTGATCGACTGCGTCTGTCGTCTAAGAGGCGACGCGAGGAGCTGCAGCGATTTGGGCGGGAACAGCGCCCTCATCGGCAGATGCCATAATCAATGGCAAGGGTTAACGAAGAATACGACCAGCTCGGTGTGTAAATTAAAACAGTGATAATGATAAAAAAATGAGCACTCACCCATTCGTGAGGAATCTTAAACGAAAGCACAGACCTTTAACTTCGGCACACACACAGAAGAACAATGATGGGACACACAAAACACGTACGTGAAGCACTCAAACACAGAGCTCGTGAAGACACGTGCAGGGCAAAGGTGGACCGACCACGTACTAATGTATGTCCGTAAATGCTATGTTGTGTTCCTCTTCTAGGTGTCCGGTGGCTTTTGTTAATATAGTGTGTATATATATGATGCGACGATATCTGCGGTCCTGATACACGTCACGGCCGCCGACGTTAAATACCGTGTGGGAAACAACAACGCAACCAGTCGCATGCAAGATGCCACGCAGTTCGGAGCTCTCTGATTTCCTAGAAAGGTGTAATCGTTGGGTATCACAGAAATGGCCGATCCATACGTGACATATCCAGCGAGTTGAAGTACCCAAAATCGATAGTGGCCTGCGTGATTGGCAAGTGGAAGATGAGAGGTGACGGTCGGAATGTGCCCCGACCCGGCAGACCCACAAAACTGGGAGTTAGAGACCGACGGGTGCTGGCCAGAGAAATTCGGAAGAACCGCACCAAATCGATGGGCCACATCCGCGAGGAGTTTCAACAGGCATCCGGGAGTGTTCTTTCGATGAATACTATCCGTAAGGAAGCCCATCTGCTCGGTTATCATGGACGTGCTGCCGCCCACAAGCCTTTGATCACCAAGTCCAATAGCGCTGCTCGGCTAACGTGGTTCAAAGAACGTCGACAGTGGACCGTTGAACAGTGGAAACAGATTCTCTGGAGCGACGAATCAAGGTTCACCCTCTACCGTTCAGATGGTAGGGTCTGGGTTTGGCGTCTGCCGGGAGAACGCCTCCTGCCGGAATGTATTGTGCCAACTGTGAAGTTCGGCGGTGGTGGAATTATGCTATGGGGGTGTTTCTCCTGGTATGGCACGGGACCCTTGGTCGGAATTCCTGGTAGACTCAACGCCGAGACTTACTGCACCATTTTGGATGACCATGCGCATCCTACGTTGTGGCAGTTTTACGGGGTGGACCCATGTTACTTTCAGGATGACAATGCCACCGGTCATGTTGCGAGGTCCACCATGGCTTGTTATGGTGACAATGGGATTAATCGAATTAACTGGCCTGCGCAGAGCCCGGACCTTAACCCTATCAAGCACCTCTGGGACGAGTTGGAGCGTCGACTTAAGGGTGCCCCCCACCGTCCGAAATCGGTGAAGGAACTGACCTGTCTTCTCCAAGCCGAGTGAAAGAAAATACCGCTAGCCGTCGTACAACGCCTGGTTGAGAGTATGCCCCGGAGGGTCGCAGCTGTAATTGCCGCTCGTGGAGGCTCCACCAACTATTGAAGGTGAATAAACTTCGTTTTCCTTTGCTAACACAGGTGTCCAATTACTTGTTGGTAGATAGTGTATATGTATAACATTTTTTTGGTTAGGAGGGTGCGTAACAGCTCCATAAACATCTCTCACACTCTCTTTTCCAGCACGTCTTTTGTCCATCTGTACCCACGATATCTCTACAACTATTAGTCCGATCTGAAAAATTCTTCTTGCGTTGGGAAGCTTGAAATATACGAGTGATGATCCTGTTTTTCGTTTTTTTTACAATGTAAAATTTTGCCGCTAGGGGGCGTAAATGCAGATGATGTCGAATTCAAAAATACGTTTTATTCCACATATTTGCTTCTAAACATCCGATTGAAAAATTATTTTTTCTTTCGATTCCATTTATATCGAAAAGTATTTTAGATACAGTTACTTTTTCAAATTACATATGGATTTTCTGCTAGGGGCCGTAAAAGTAAATTACATTTTTCCCGATAACTATTCTTCTAAAACTCTGATTTGAAAAAATTTTCTTCAGCAGATACACCTCCTCATGGAACATCTCTTGCATATAATTTCAAATTTTTGGTAAATCATAGTTTGGCCACCAGGGGGCGTAAGTGTTAATTTTTGCTTCTGATGTATTTGCCGTAAAATCTGAGCTTCTAAAATATCGATTGAAAAAATTCTTTCGTGGACTGATGCCACTCACATCGATAAACTTCTTAAAATATTTTCTTCTTAAAATATTCTACAGTTTCTCCGCCAGAGGGCGTAGATGTATATACCATTTTTGTCAATATCTCTACTTCTAGGAGTCCGATTTGAAAGATTCCTTCTTTGCTGGATAGTGTTTCCAGTGTGACATGTTTTTCATATAATTTCAAAATTTTCAAGTAATTCATAGACTTTCCGCTAGGAGTCGTAGGCTTAAATTGCGTTTCCCCCTATATCTCTGCTTCTAAATCTCCGATTTGAAAAATTCTTTCTGCACCGGATACAGCTGCTAATGGGAAATCGTTTGCACATAATTTCTAATTTTTGTAAAAAATGGTTTGGCCACCAGGGGGCGTAAATCTTAATTTCCGCTTCTGATGTATTTGCAGCAAAATATGAGCTTTTAAATTCTCGAATGAAAAAATTCGTCGTTTGTAGACCGATAGTACTCATGTCTACAAACCTTTTAGAAGCATTTTCTTCTTAAAATAGTGCATGGTTTCTACGCCAGGAGGCGTAGATGTATATCTTATTTTTGTCAATATTTCTACTTCTAGGAGTCTGATTTGAAAAATTCCTTCTTTGTTGGATAGTGTTTCCAGTGTGACATGTTTTTCATATAATTTCAAAAGTTTCAATTAATTCATAGACTTATCGCTAGTAGGCGTAAAGGTAAATTGATTTACCCCCTTTATCTCTGCTTCTAAATCTCCGATATTAAAATTCTTTCTGCACCGGATACAGCTTCTGATCCTTTGCACATAATTTCTAATTTTTGTAAAAAATGGTTTGGCCACCAGGTGGCGTAAGCCTTAATTTCTGCTTCTGATGTATTTGCAGCAAAATATGAGCTTCTAAAATCTCGATTGAAAAAACGTGGTTTGTTGACCGATACTACTCATGTCGACAAACCTTTTAGGAAGAACATTTACTTCTTGAAATAATGCAGGGTTTCTACGCCAGGGGCGTAAATGTATATCTCGTTTTTGTCAATATCTCTACTTTGGGGAGTCCGATTTGAAAAATTCCTTCTTTATTGGATAGTGTTTCCGATGCGAAATGCTTTCTTATAATTTCAATATTTTTCAAGTAAATCATAGACTTTCCGCTATGGGGCACAAAGGTAAATTGCGTTTTCTGCGTTTTTTCTGCATCTAAAACTCCGATTTGAAAAAAATTTCCTGTATCGCATAAAAGACTTGATGGAAAATATTTTTCACATAATTTCTAATGTTTCGTAAAGAATGGTTTGGCCACCAGGGGGCATAAGTGTTAATTTCTGCTTCTGATGTATTTGTAGCAAAATCTGGGCTCCTGAAAACTCGCCTAATTTTTTATTTTTTTCTTGGACCGATGGTGCTCATATGGAAAAACCTTTAGAGAATACTTTCTTCCTAAAATAATGCATGGTTTTCCCACCAGGGGACGTAAAGTCACATCTTATTTTTGTCGATATCTCTGTTTCTAAGAGTCCGATTTTAAAAATTCTTTCTATGTTGGAGAGCGTTTCCGATGCGAAATGTTTCACATATAAATTCATGTTTTTCTTAACGCACAAGTCTGCAACCAGAGGGCGTAAGCTCACGAGTCCGTTTACAGTAATATCTGAGGGATTAAAACCCCGATTAAAAAACTTCTTTCTTCCGTCAGATACTATTGTTTTCCATAGAGGTTCCGTTGACTTTGAATAGCTTTGATAAATTTAATTTGCTTCAGAACGGATTCAAAAGACGTGCTTATTACACCCGAAAATTCTGTGTCATCTTCCTTTTTTTTTTTTTTTTTCAGCTTTACTGCCTCATCGGCATTTTGTGGGTTTAACTATGACCATGCGCAGCTCTAAGGGCTAGGGCAATTCCCCGTCCTTGATTTAGAAACACTGGTTATGGGATAAGGGAAGGCTCCGAGGGAGTGAAGTGCACCGCCTATTCCTCAACCAGGGTTCGAACACAGGCCCTGCTCGAACGACCCGCCCCTATGCTTTTTCAACATATGCCTTTTTTTTCTTAGGGGGGAAGGGGTTTCACCATGAGCAACTCTAACAGCTATAAGCAGTCTCCAATACCTAATTTAGGGCCACTGGCTTCAGAGAAGCGAGAGAGTCAGTGCCGTAAGACAAACACACCATTTATACCTCGCCTTGTATTCGAACTAGGAACCATCTCGAGCGAATGATTAGAAGCCAGAGCGCAGACAACTTCGCCACCAGGGAGGCTAAGCCTACGCCTCTAACCACTCAGCCACAGGGCTGACTCCAATGAGCATGTTGGCCATAAGTGGTCAACTAACCCTAATTTAGAGCCATGTCTCTAGGGAAGGAAGAGAAGCAGCTTTCGAGGGACGATTACAATTTAGCGCAATTTTCTCCTCCCACTTCCTTCCGGGTCGATCAAATTGCAACTCGTAAACACGAAAAAAGTAGTAAACGTACTCGTGACTTTTAATCTATTGTTTATTCTCAGCTAAAGTTTGTTATTATACTGATTAGTGGGTCGTTCAGGAAATTACCTATTTATATTCTCACTGATCTGGCTGATCATTCTCTTTTCCTAATCATAATTGCCTCTTCGTACTTCCCTGATTTCCGTGTTCTTGTTTCCTGCGCGTGTCTCGACTCCAAGAGTTTCCAAAAGCGACGTCCAGCTTCTCTCGATTTCTGTCTCCCTTCTCTCGTCTGACTTCCCTCATTCCTTGTCTTCTTTCTTTCGCCCCCTCACTCCCGTTTCTTTGAAGAAAACTCATAGAGAAGCCATGAGAGCAACAAATTAATTAACTAGTCTGGGATCACTTTCATTCGCTGTGTAAGTGTTAGCTGAGGATATGGTTGAAATTACTGCAATAAAACAACAAACTCTCAGTGGAAGAGTTCCCTTCCCTAAGATACAATGACTGATCGCTCTGGGAAACGCTTTTGAACGGTCATTCATGATTATTGCTCATATGTCCTTGCTGGCGTCGTCGTGAAGTTCCCTTTTGCTGACTGCAAAATGGCGAAAAAGAGATCTCATTTTCACATTATATCTTCGGTAGCGAACAATTCCGGATCTCTACGTAACACAATATCCATGTCTTCCCCGTGGCTCCAACGCAGACCCAGTAGTGCGAGAAGCAACATGTTGAGCCTCAGACCAATCGGCGACATGAGACGATTCTGAGCAGGAATTATTTTCTTTCTGGCAGAGTTGTTGCTTTTTTTTTAATTGCTGGTTTTTTTTCTTAGAAATTTCTCTCCTCTGTTCAGGAGAGAGGCAATTCTGATGTGATGTTTGTGTATACGATGTCAGCAGCACTGCATTTAAAGACAATATTAGTGTGAAAGATGTTAATTCGTTGAGTGATTGAAAGAAAAATTTTGGAAAAAATTGTATAATATTTAGGATTGCCAGTCGCATGCAGAATTTTTATTTTTATTTTTATTTCTGAATTTTTGCCATTGCTAAAACTAAATTTACCGATCCCTTACAAGTAACGTGTGCGGAAAATTTTAGTCTTTTTTTTTTTAACTGGAATCAAAATGAGTAATTTATTTATAGTCAGCATCGGCATGTTAGTTAAGTTATACGTGAGGAATATATGGATGCGATGTGAAATCAAGCATTTCGATTACTCCGAATATTTTTTTCTTTCGCAAGACAATTTAAAGATGGATTTGTATTATTCGTTTCAGCAGAACAAAATTGGCGCAGAAGTCTTTTCGATTTCGATTTCCACGTAAGAGAGAAAAAAATTGACAAAATTAAAACAAACTTGGCAGCGGTGGGATTCGAACCCACGCCTCATCGAGACTGGTGCCTAAAACCAGCGCCTTAGACCACTCGGCCACGCTACCAACGGATACTTACACCTAGTAAAAGTATTATCAAAGATTAAATATGTCACGTAAATTTGGATATCATGCATGATCACTGAAAATCTTGAAAAAACGTTGGCCAGCCATTCAGAAAATCCAACCGAATACAAAAAACTATTCGATCGCAACGGGAGTAATATCATTAATACGTAAAACAATACCGTTAGCTTCTGGCGCTCCGAAGACCTGCTCAGTCGTTATCAACTCGATCAGTGTACTCCAAGCGGGAAAGCCAGCCGCTCAGAACTGGGTGGGCCATTAGGGGGGGGGGGATGAACTGTACAAAAATTGAAACTAAAAATGTCCATTCATGCGGATTTTACCCGACTTTGATAATGTTTTCCCCAGAGCCGGATGGAGCTTTTCCGGCGCCTGGGGCGAAATTTCATTTTCTAGTAATGTTTTTAAAATCACTGAATAAATGACTTCCATGTGTAGGCCGAAACCAAGTTTGATATTGTTTACGCTTTCAAACCGTAGGTTGAAGAAGCGTATATGCCCCAACTTTGTCCGTCCGGTCCGTCCGTCTGTCCGCACGATAACTGGCGTAAAAATGTTTCGATTTCGATGAAATTTTAGTATGTGGTAGGGGACCACCTGGGGACGAACTCTATTGAAAATGGGACAAAAGGGGTCAAAGGTCACGACGTAGGAGCGGCATCCATTCCATTGCGCTTATGCGTCATAACTTGCGTAAATATGGTTCGGCTTCAATGAAATTTTACTATGTGGTAAGGGACCGCCTGGGAACGAACCCTATTCAAAATGGGTGAAGTGGGGTGAAAGGTCAGGACACAAGAGCGGGATGCATTCCATAGCCCTTATGCGTCATAACGTGCGTGAAAATGGTTCGATTTCGATGAAATTTCAGTATGTGGTAGAGGACCACTTAGGGAATAGCCCTATTGAAAATGGACGAAATGGGGTCAAAGGTCAGGACATTGGATTGCGATTCATTCCATCGCCCTTATCCCATATTATTAAGGTGGACGTGAAGTAATTTTGCTTCCTATACTTCCAATGGAAAAACTTTGTACACATTTCCTTCACAATTAATGTGTTCCCAAGATGAAAATTTGAACATCGATTAAAATAACTTCATATTATAACTTGGAATACCTAATATTTTCTAAAACATAACCATAATTATATTAAAAAACAATAATTTTTCTTTGGTGATGTTGAAACCAGAAAAAGGATGGCGCGACCTGTACTTTTATGACGTCAGTAGACAAAGAAATGTAGGATTGCATAATTATGGTTATGTTTTAGAAAATATTAAGTATTCCAAGTTATAAAATGAAGATATTTTAATCGATGTTCAAATTTTTTCCTTGGGAATGCATTAATTGGGAAGAAAATGTGTAAAGAAATTTTTCCATTCGAAGTACAGGAAGCAAAATTACTTGAAGTTCACCTTAAAGGAGCAATTCTTGCATGTATGTAAATTTTATTTTGAAAACGGCTCTAAGGATTTTGATGAAAGCAGTTAACCTACCGTTTTCTGGTACTAGAAATCGATTTAGCTTGATCTCGACTTTAGGAAAATTTGTTTAGTGGGTTAAATAACCACCCAGAATTACCACGTTTTTAGGGTAGTGTTATGGCGTCGTCCCATTAGATGTTGGCACGCGGTCGCGCCATCTGTCTCATTACGTCACGCGTTGTATGCGGTTGTGTGTGGATCCTATTGAAGTTTTATGACGTCACACTCTTGCGAGCAGATGGTCGCGATTCCCATCTGCCTCATTACGTCACGCGTTGTGTGCGTATGTTCGTCCGCACGACAACTCTCGTAAAAATCGTTCGATTTCGATGAAATTTTAGTATGTGGTAGGGGACCACCTGGGAAGGAACCCTATTGAAAGTGAACGAAATGGGGTCAAAGGTCAGGACATGGGCGTGGGATCCATTTCACTGCTCTTATGCGTCATAACTAACGTAAAAAAGGTTCGATTTCGATTAAATTTTAATATGTGGTAGGGGACCACCTGGGGACAAACCCTATTGAAAATTGGCGAAATGGGGGTCAAAGGTCAGGACATAGGAGCGGAATCACTTCCATCGCCATCAAGCATCATAACTTGCGTAAAAATGTTTCGATTTGGATGAAATGTTAGTATGTTGTAGGGACCTGCCTGGGGACGAATCCTATTGAAAATAGGCGAAATGGGGTCAAAAGTTAGGACACAGAAGCGGGATCTATTCCATAGCCCTTATGCATCATAACTTACGTAAAAATGCTTCGTTTGCGACAAAACTTTATCATGCTATTTCGGAGGTATATTGAACCGGTTCTGTAGAATATAATCGAAATGGGATCAAAGGTCAGGGCACAGGACTGAGATTTATTCCACAGCCATTACCCTCATAACTTGAGTAATGATTTCTGGTATGTTGGAAAGCGCATTATAATCAATGCATTGCATGATTTTACTAACTTGTTTCTCTAAATTTAAGTACGTAGTTTGCACGCAAATTGTGAAATATATAAAAATAAGGGCCACAAAATGATGAAATTTAATTTGCTATTTTGTGAATGCGGAAAATATTAAGGTAGTTACAATAATCACTTGAAATCTGCAAAATTCGGTATTTGTACGGCGAAGGGCGATATTCTATTCGAAAATGGGGAGATTGGAAACAATAAAGTTAAAAAAACAAAGAAAAAAACCCATCTTTTTAAGGGCCTTGCACCAGAAAACTTACACTCAAAAAATACTGTTTGCAAAAAATTCTACCATAAACGATTTTTTCCCTAAACTACGGGGCCCCTTGAAGGCACGGGGATCAGGAAGACGATTACGTGCGAGAAGCGACCCTGTGGAAAATCGTGCGCAAAACGAGCCTGCTAATCGCATAAGTTTACTGATATATATATACGCAAATCGTAGTCAAATTATTTACATCTAATTAATTAATTACTTACATCAAGTTTTTTATACTAAATACAAGTTTTTAATATCATTTTACATATATATATACAAATCGTAGTCAAATTATTTACTCCTAATTAATTAAGTACTTATACATCTTCTGAATTTTGATGCTTTCAGACATTTTTTAAGTACTTACATCTTCTGAATTTTGATAGCTTAATGCTTTCAGGTATTTTTGAAGGTCTTTAGAATTTCCAAATTCCGCCATGATATTACGAATGCGTTCTTCTACTTGTATACACATTTTCTTCCTTTTTGGACCAAGTTCTCCGAATTCTTTTAATTGTTGTTTGTGCATCACACGTCAAATTTGGAAATTTAAAGACCTTAAAAAATGCCTGAAAGAATCAAGCTATCTTACCAAGTTGGACTAAGGACAAAAGCTACAAAATTCAGAAGATGTAAGTACTTAATTAATTAGATGTAAATAACTTGACTACGACTTTTAAGGGAAGATTCCTGAGGATTGGAACAACGCTACAATGATCTTGCTACATAAAAAAGGTGACATTGAGGATCTCAGGAACTACAGACCTATCAGCCTCCTATCAGTGGTTTATAAAATCTTCACTAAAGTTCTTTCACACCGCTTGAAGGTAACACTGGACATGGCTCAACCGAGAGAACAAGCTGGATTCAGGAGTGGCTACAGCACAACAGATCATATCCACGTACTGACATAACTAATTGAAAGAGCGAGGGAATATGAACTTCCATTGTGCATGGCTTTTATCGATTATGAAAAAACCTTCGATTCGGTGAAACCATCAGCAGTTACAATGGCTCTGAAATCCTGCGGTATTGAAGATGCATACATTAATATTATTAATAACATCTATGAAAATGCAAGTGCAAAGATTCGGCTGTTTGAAAATACAACACGCATTAAAATTGGAAAGGGAGTGAGACAAGGTGACACCATATCTCTCAAGCTCTTTAATGCCATATTGGAAAATGTCTTTCAATCACTGAACTGGGAAAACAAAGGAATAAAGATTAATGGAGATTATCTAACCCACCTTCGTTTTGCTGATGACGTAGTCATTTTTGCAACTACCCCATGAGAGCTGCAGAGTATGATCCAGGAACTTGCTGACAAGAGTAAAGAAGTGGGATTAAAAATGAACTTTCAGAAGACAAAAGTGATGTTCAATGCTTTTACAAGAAATGAAAATTTATCGTTTGATGGAGAAAAGCTGGAGATAACAGACACGTACGTTTATCTTGGACAGCAGATATCAAGTGAGGGTCACATTGATGAAGAAATTAATCGGCGTACAAAACTTGCCTGGAGAGCTTTTGGAAGAAACAGCATAATTTTCAAGAGCAATATGCCATTATGTCTTAAAAGAAAAGTGTTTGATCAATGCATCCTTCCAGTGCTTACGTATGGTGCAGAGACGTGAACCTTTAACTAAAAGAGACATACAAAGGCTGCAGACAACTCAAAGTAGCATGGAGAGGTGCATGCTTGGTGTGACCAGGAGAGATAAGAAGAGGAACTCGTGGATCCGAAAAATGACAAGAGTGGAAGACATCATGATCAGAGTTAAATCCCTGAAATGGCAATGGGCGGGACATACTGCAAGAAGTACAGACCATCGATGGACAGCCGAAATTTTAGATTGGTTTCCAAGGGACAGGAAAAGACCCAGAAGAAGACCACATGGAAGATGGGTGGATGAAATTCGAAAGTATGAGGCAGTGACATGGAGGAGACTGGCACAAGACAGACCGTTGTGGAGGAAACTTGGGGAGACCTTCGTCCAGCAGTGGATTGATAATGGTTGACAATGATGATGATGATGATGATGATGATATAATGATATTAAAAACTTGTGTTTAGTATAAAAAACTTGTTGTAAGTAATTAATTAATTAGATGTAAGTAATTTGACTGCGATTTGTGTACATATATAAGTAAAATTATTCGATTAGCAGGGTCGCTTCGCGCACGACACTAGGGCGACTGCCCCGGTTGTCCCTATGGTCCAGCCTGCCCTGGTTTTCGCTAATCAAAAAGTGCTCAGGTGCATACTTTACGTAACATTTATTCAACGTATGTAGTATGGGAACCACGGATACGAATCTCTATGACAAATAACTATTTCTTCGCAATTTTAGCTTACGTAGTTTTTTCTTTCTGTCATAAGGCTGTTTTTGGATTGTAGTTTATAACCTGACAAGGAATATCTTTTTTTCTCTCTCTCTCTCTCTCTCATCATCCTTTAAACTATAATTACCAAAATGGTGTGTTTCTACTATTCTCTTAGAAATTCGCTCAAAAGACTCCCTCCATTTCCCAGAAGTACAAACATTATATTTAACGAAAAAAAAAAAAATCATTTTATACAGTCTGTATAACAAAATTTCTGTGAATGCGAAAAGTTCAGGTACGTTTATGCAATTTCCTTGAAATCTTCAACATGTTCTAACAGCTTAAATATTGGGGAGAAGGGGGATCTAAAGGGTTGGCTCGAAGGAAAGTTGGATGGGCTGAAACCAAGGAGGTTAGAATAAGATATCTGGAGATGCCCTTGTTAATAGAGCAATACCGCTTTGCGTGAAGCCTATAATCGCAAACGACGGTTGTGAAAGTGTGGGAAAACTGATGGTTTTCACGGCTGTTGCAATGCATTCTGTGTTGGCCGAATCGCCTCCTTTCGTCGCAAATGTTTCCAATTTCGCATCGCAATTTGTTGCCGATGTGTGAGAAAATGCTGAATTTATAAATTTTTTACTTCTTTTGAGGCTCCTTCCCATTTTTATTTTAAGTTGAAATGCACAAACATTAGTGCGAATTCTAAACAAAGCATAACGTTAAAATTGAAAACTTCACTCGTGTGAGAAGTACAATTCATTCCGGTGTGATAATAACACGATTTCTGCAAGCTAAAGCTACGCAATTCCAAAATACGCACAGTTGAAATTATATAGGGCCGCCCCGGTGGCGCAGTGGTCTAAGCGATGGCCTCTGATCATTCGTCCGAAAGGGGTCCGGGTTCGAATCCTGGTCAGGCATGGATGTTGTGTTTATCTTACGGCACTGGCTCTCTCCCTTCCCTGGAACCAGTGACCCTAAATTGGGGACGGGCGACTGCTTATAACCCATTGAGTTGCTCACGGTGGTCGTTAAACCTCCAATAAAAAAAATTATGTAGGTGTCATGTAAACAACGTCAAATTCCTACACCTGGCGGCTTCACGGTTAAGAGACTCCGGGCATCTCCAGAAGTATTATTCTAACTTCCTTGGCTGAAACCCACCCCCAGTTTACCCGTAGCGTCGCGCCTGCTCCAACAAAACCTTTGAAACGAAATAAATAAATACATACACAGATGCAACCCAAAAAAAAAAAAAAAAAAAAAAGGCTCAGTTTTGATTGAACCGTCAGTTTGTAACCTAGGACTGCGACTTGCAGATCGAAGAGGAGAGTTGAAATGAACAGCTAGTCGAATATGGTTTGAAAGTGTTTATTTACTTTGTTAGAGCCAACACAGGTTTATGATATGAAAAGTAGCTTACATAATTTTTACAAATAATGCTGGATACATTGCGAACACAAAGTAGATCGATACACGAATTACCCAACGTGGTGCTCTGCGTGGAAAACGGTTACAACATCCATGCCGATATCTCGGGACGTAAACTCTTTGAATCTCTCATAAGTGACTCTGCCTTTGATGTCCAAGTTGAAATCGCCCAGCATAATGATCGGCATGTTACCGTATTGCTTTCTGGCCAGTTGCGGGAAGGCTTCTGAAACCTTTTGGTGTGTATAATACACAATTACTGAATATGAACGTTTCTAGGTCGTGGAAGGAGATGCCGGGATTGATGTTAACGGACAAGAGTAACGTTTTTGCATTGTTGATGATCTCTTCTCCTGCGCACATATCACCATAGGAATCGGCATATTTGAATATTTCATCGAACTTGTCGACTTTCTTCAGAATGTGCGTGTGGCTAACGTTACTGCGCCGTTCTTCTCGTATATCACCCCGCCGCCGACCACGTCGGATCTGTTGTATTGTGTGACGCATTTGAAACTCTCTATTGTGACGGACTGCGAGTCGTCCAACCAAGTCTCGGTTAAACAGAGTAAGTAGGCCTTTGTCAAGACAGCATCTCACATTCCTCATCACTTGCTGCTGTCTCTCGTTTTGATTTTCTCTACTTCTGCTTGCGTTCATTCTGTGAATTCCGCGGCATTGTCGAAAACATTAACCCCTTTCACACGAAAACAATTTTTTTAATTTTTATTTTAAACCACTGCGATATGCTCTTTATATATTTGAATAGATCTCGTCGAGCGCTAAAAGCGTTACCACACGCAGTCGTTTTGCGCTCACGGTTGTCCAGATAAACCGCGATATTTTCAAAAGTGTTCACTGATTCACGAGAAAACAATTTTTTAATTTTCAGTTCAAACCACTGCGAAATGTTCTTCGTATATTTGAATAGATCTCGTCGAGAGCTTTCAAACGATACCACGCACAGTCGTGTTGCGCTCATGGTTGCCACGAGATATACTGAGTCAAACGCGGCGGCGCACCCAGAAATATTGCATCACCTCCCCCGCGCACAGGGAGCGAGAGGAGCGTCGTGCGCACGATGTATTGCGCAGTAGGCGAATTGGACTCCATGCTGCTCACGAATATGCTAACACGATTAGTGCGCCGCACGTGTTTTTAACGCTATAATGATTTCAATTGGGACCTATTTTTGTCACTGACGGTCGGCCGTAAGTCGCCCCATACTATCCTCGGAGTAGTCCTACTTCAAAAAGCACCATGGCAGTCTCCTACATCCAATCTGACACTGTCAACCACTGCCAAATTACGGGGGAGGGTGAGTTAGTAGGAGCAGTGGGTCAACCGAAATTTCAAAACTCTCTGTCGTTAGAAACACAGGAAGCGACTGTGATCAAGGATGTCCCGTTGAGGGAGGGGGGTTGCAAGCGCCCCTCCCCCAAATTCTCAAACTAAAGTTTAGCAAAATACTCTCTCAAAAGGCACGCAATATGCCTACATAAAGATTACGGGCTATTTTTTACCGTACTCCATTATAGAGCATGAAGAGCGACAGCTGTAATTTCCGGCTATTGATCGAAATATAACTGACCATAATTAAATTTCCGTCGAAATATAAACGATCATATTTTTTTGATCTCAGCTAATTTTAAATGTATAATTTTTTAAACTACTGTACAGTGCCTAATGCGGTTTTTTTGGGGGGGGGGGGGGTCAAACCGTAGTTTGAAAACACATATACAGGGGTTGTACAGAATAATGTGAACACCAACGCTCAGAGACATGACTTTTAATGCAGCTGCGTACGTCGCAATACGCAAAGGTATCCACCACTTTTTGGTTGTAATAGCCTTGTTTAGAACCTCAAGATCCTGTTTAAGTGGATTTAAAGTGCATTCTTGCAAAATTTCTTTCAGGGTGACAACGAAATGAGCGTCCTAACGGACTTCGAAAGAGAGCTAATTGTTGGTGGCCGGCTAATTGGCGCCTCCGTGACAACAGTCGCTGGGAAGGGGGGGTATCGAGAGCTACTGTCTCTAGCGTCATTACAGCATACCGTGTTCGTGGAAAAACCTCGTGTACAATACACAAGAGTAGCCAGAAAACGATCCTGACTGATAAAGACAGGAAAGCATTAAAGAGGATTGCCACCAGTAATAAGAAGACCACGGCGCCGAAAATTAGTGCGGAGCTCAATCTGCATCTCCAGACTCCAGTATCAATGAAAGCAGTGCGCAGATAACTGCATCAACAAGATGTTCATGGCAGAGCTGCTATTGCAAAACCTCTGGTGACCCGGGTGAATACACAACGGCGACGGCAGTAGTACCAGGAGCATACAATGTGGACTGCCGATGCATGAAAGCGCGTAATATGGTCCGATGAATCCACATTCACATTATTTCTCACCGCAGGGCGTGTTTACATGTATATAACACCGTCAGAAGCATACATCTCAGACTGTCTGCTCCCAACAATGCAGCATGGTGGTGGTACTGTCATGCTCTGGGC
This sequence comes from Macrothele yani, assembly GCA_039090855.1. NCBI lineage: Eukaryota > Metazoa > Arthropoda > Arachnida > Araneae > Macrothelidae > Macrothele > Macrothele yani. The sequence goes on from CM077002.1 coordinate 139,309,048, forward strand.
GGTCATATCGTAGTTTTCAGCAGGTCCACTGATCACCTTAAAAAGACGAATGACTGGCAGGGCGTATGAAATCCTTTTAGTCCATCCAATGGCTCAAGCAATGTCTCCAGCAGGGGATGCCATCTCTCAAGATGATAACGCCCCAATTCACAGAGCTCGGAATATCCAATTATGGTTTGAGGAACATGAGGACGAACTTCCATACCTTCCTAGGCCTCCCCAATCACCAGACTTTAACACCATCGAGCCACTGGGGTCTGTGTTGGAAAACAGAGTAAGATCCCGTTATCTTATCTTCCTCCTACATCTCTCAAGGACCTGTAGCAGTTTCTGTATGAAGAATGGTGTAACATCTCACTAACCACCATCCAGGATTTGTATGCGTCCATTCCAAGGAGGATTCAGGTGGTTTTGAAAGCCAAAAGGTGGTCCACACCCTATCAGGTACGTAAATCCTTCTTTTCCTAGGTGTTCACATTATTTTGTCCAACCTCTGTATGTTCCGGCTTTGTCCGGCTATCCGTCCGTTTGTCTGTCCGTCTGCATGATAATTCGCCTAAATATCGTACGATATTGGTGAAATTTTAGCATGCTGTTTGGAACAACTTGGGAACGAAACTTATCGAAAATGACTGAAATGGAGTCAAAGGTCGGAACATAGGTGCGGGATTTATTTCCCGACCTTCTGTTTGATGACTTGCAGAAAAATGCATCGATTGCGTCCAAATTTTAGTGGTTATTTCGATGAGAGACGATTGAATAAATAAATTTAAAAAAGTCAGGTAACTTGGCGCCGCCAGTCCTCGACTGCAACCCAGCTTCATGGGCGTTGTCTGAAAATTGAGAGGGGGCGGCGACAGTTGAGTTTTCATGTTTAAAAAAAATATTTTAAATAATCTGTAAATATGTATATTTTTTATTAAACAATTACCATAATTGCTATAATTTTAATAAGATATTCGGTGCAATATTTTGTTTCATTCAGACAACTAGATAGCATAAATGCCTAACTTGCAGGGTAGAATTCATACATAAAAATTGCTGCCTGCGGTCATCTTCATTGTGGTTAACGTTGAGAAAATATTCGAATAGAGAGGTAATTAAATGATATGTCATAAAATTGAAGAGTCATTCTGCGACTGCAGATTCCATGAGACATTGGAGCAAGCAAGGGGGAAATACGTAAGAAGGATACAATGCCGGAGGGCTGAGACTCATAGCTTGGACGGTGACTTGCCCACCCACGCCATCCAGAAAATCACGTTCCTATACGATTACATTACGCACATTGGTATGCAGATCAAAATAATCTCGCAACGATACATTTGTTATTGGAAAAGTATTGTACTAAATTATTCTGACATTTGATTTAAATGCTGAACATGATGAAAATTTACAAAAGCAGAGCTTGTTGAGTGACAAACTGAAGACAAAAGTTGAGGGGGACGGTCCCCACTGAAGAAGAAGTTGAGTGGGGACGGTCCCTACAGAAGAAAAGTTGAGGGGGATAGTTCCTACTGACGAAAAGTTGAGGGGCAGTCCTTACCGAAGAAAGGTTGAGGGCAACGGTCCTAAATGAAGAAAAATTGAGGGGGCGATCCCTACTGAAGAAAAGTTGATGGGGTGGTCCCAAATGAAAAAACGTTGAGGGGGACGGTACCTACTGAAGAAAAGTTGAGGAGCAGTCCCTACTGAAGAAAGGTTGAGGGGGACGGTCCCATCGAAGAAAAACTGAGGGGGACAGTCCATACTGAAGAAAAGTTGAGGGAGGAAGTCCTTACTGAAGAAAGGTTGAGGGGGACGGTCCGAAATGAAGAAACATTGAGGGAGACGGTCCCTACTGAAGAAAAGTTGAGGTGGCAGTCCCTACTGAACAAAGGTTAATGGGGACTGCCCCAAATGAAGAAAAATTGAGGGGGACGGTCCCTACTGAAGAAAAGTTGCGGTGGCACTCCCTACTGAACAAAGGTTAAGGGGGACGGTCTTTACTGAAGAAAAGTTGAGAGGGCAGTCCCTACTGAAGAAAAGTTGAGGCGGCAGTCCCTACTGAAGAAAGGTTGAGGGGACGGTCCCTATTGAAGAAAAGTTGAGGTGGCAGTCCCTACTGAAGAAAGGTTGAGGGGGACGGTCCCTACTGAAGAAGAGTTGCGGGGGCAGTCCCTACTGAAGAAAGGTGGTTGAGGGAGACGGTGCCAAATGAAGAAAAATTGAGGGGGACGGTCCCTACTGAAGAAAAGTTGAAGGGGCAGTCCCTACTGAAGAAAGGTTGAGGGGGACAGTCCCAAATGAAGAAAGGTTGAGGGGGCAGCCCCTACCGAAGAACGGTTGAGGGGGACGGTCCCTACTGAAGAAAAGTTGAGGTGGCAGTCCTTTACTGAAGAAAGGTTGAGGGGACGGTCCCTATTGAAGAAAAGTTGAGGTGGCAGTCCCTACTGAAGAAAGGTTGAGGGGGGCAGTCCCTACTGAAGAAAGGTGGTTGAGGGAGACGGTCCCAAATGAAGAAAAATTGAGGGAGACGGTCCCTACTGAAGAAAAGTTGAGGGGGCAGCCCCTACCGAAGAAAGGTTGAGGGGGACGGTCCCTACTGAAGAAACGTTGAGGAGGACGGCCCCTACTGAAAAAACGTTGACGGGGACACGTCCCCCGTCACCATACAATTCTATACCCGTAGCCGAGTCATTATTAATTTTCGTGTAAATTGTAGGGTGCCTTTCCAATTTCTCTATAGGATAAACTCAGAGAATAATTCGTAAGCTACAAAGCGGCTACTTCAAATCAGATAATATACTGATATTAGTATTATGAAATTAGGGAATTTTTAGCTTGATTTCTTATTTTGAGGAAAGAGAACATTGAACCAGTCTTCTATATATAGCTCAATGTCGATGATTAATTATGTGCCCACTGCAAGCGTTGACGACAGTGAACGGCTATGAGCATTGTCACACGAATGCGTCTGCGCCTCCGGCGACGCATATCCAAGAGCGTACGATGAAATGTGTATTCGGACACATTGGGCCTTTCACCACAATTGAAATTATGGGTAATGCCAGTCACAGTAGCCCTTCTGTTGCTGCGGGCAAGACAAGATAGCCTGCGCTGACCTCTAGCATCAATAATATCAGCACAGGCTATCAGTTCCGCGAAAAAGAAAAAAAGAAAAAAAAAAAGGGGGGGGGGGGAATAAAATAAAAGAAAAAGATTATCTTCAAAATGTTAGGAGTTTAGATGCTCAGTAGACAGGACCGGATTATGTCATCCTATGGCCCTGGGCTGGCACTGAATTGCGACCCTTATCAGAAAATGTTTCCTTTTTTCGTAAGTTACATAATCCAGTCAAAAAATTAGAACCACCCCTGATGCAAGAAGGAACCGTAACCAGCAGCCAGATGGTGTTCGTAGCAACATATTCAAAACATGTATGGCATTTAAAAGGACACGAACTCGCAGACGGTATGCATTTTCGCGTGGAAATCGGAAAAGGACGGAACCTAACAGAGCTTGAAAAAAGAATGATTGTCGGCTACCGACTTGAAAAATTATTGGGTGTTCCGGAAATTTTTAATCGGATTAGCCATGCATTTTTCAAAGTATTTAAGTCTAATTTAAATTTCATTCAGTCAAATTATCTGGACAATAACACGCCTGAAATGCTAAAATGAAGCAAATTATAGTTAATTACAGAATTTTTTTTTCTCTGGATAATTATTTATTTCATTTATTTTGCTTTTGTAGGCGCGACATTATTATATATAATACACAGACACTGTGTATTACTCCAATTCAATTGTCATAAAAACATGTAACATTTATTTTAAGGGGGGGGGGGTGCCAATTTTAAAAATGCCAACAATTTTTTTCTTCGAATGATTTCTGAGTCAAAATAGGAGGTTAGAACGGAGAGGACATGGCATCAGCCGCACGCCCGGCGTTTTCCGTGGGCTCTACTTCGTATCAGCTGTGTATGCCCAGTATGCCCAACTTGGACTGTTTCAGTTCTTTTCTATGAGGCACTTGTGCAGCATGTATAGTCAGGAAAAAATGAGACCGAAATATACATGCAGATAACTAAAAATTTGGAAAAAGTTACAGAAATACTGTTTAGTATTTTCTAAAAAAATTAAACAAAATTACGCTTCGTCGAGAGGAAGTGCATATTGCGTATTTACCAATCACGGTTTTGCTAAAGCTGTGGGAGCCTTATTGACTTTCAGGGACTTCTGCAGAAAGTAAGAGACGGCCGCTAACAACCTGTGCTTCAGCACAGGTCTTCAGTAAGTGACGTCAGGTCACTGAGCCCTCCCCACCCGGTGGGCGTAAGAAACCAGATGATAAGATTTGGCTTCACCAGCGGCTGCTGATGCCATTTTCTGTTTCTTCTAACCTCCTAGGTCCCCGACGGCCCCAACATAGGATGGGTCAACTGACTGCACAATATATTTCCGCCTTTATCACTATTACCTCGAATAGGTCCTCGTCTCCGGATGTAGAGCTAAACTTCTGCATTTTGTGGGAACTGTGACGTGCCTGCCCAGCAGGACGCACACGCCATAAAAGCAGATAGCAGTCAGAACGAACGTCAGAGTAGCTCAATTGGTTGAGCGACTTATTCCGGAATAAGGCGACCCGGGTTCGAGCCCCGGCGTGGACTAAAAATGACGGAGAAATTTACTTCGTTATAATGGCGCCCGAACTTTCCGGATGACCCGGCCGTTCAAAATCTCGCAATGGTGTGATGTTCTTTCCACACCGCCAGATAGGGAAAATAAGAGAATCCCTTCTCCAGCGCTTCAAAAAATAAAATGTGTGTGACGTTGCATTCCACACACCAGATTGACTGGGAGTTCTCAGGTGCATGCTCAACAGCGGATGGCTACCTGCAACGACTCATGATCACGGCTGACCCGTGGGCCATACCCCCGGCCCTCTTTCGGGGTGGTGGGGGGAGATGTGACGTGCCTGCCCAGCAGGACGCACACGACATAAAGGCAGATAGCAGTCAGAACGAACGTCCGCGTAGTAGCTCAATTGGTAGAGCGACTTATTCCGGAATGAGGAGACCCAGGTTCGAGCCCCGGCGTGGACTAAAAATGACGGAGAAATTTACTTCGTTATAGAACCCAGGCAAACCGAAGAATTTTCTTTTATAAAGGAGACAGTTTTAAATGCTCTTAAGCAACAGTACTTGAGGTATTGTCTGTCGCGTCAAATTTGATGAGCACGAACAAACACTAATTATTTTTTGAAGCAAAATAAACAGTCTGAGGGATAAATTTATATACACACTTTCTATATATAGTAAACGGGGAATGAATAATAAAAAATGAGTAACTGATAACGAAAGACAAGATTTATGCACATATGCGTACGTGTATTTTCCCCACGAAATACGCGCAAAAATATTAGGGGTTCGAGGAACCCACAACAAAATCATTGGGGTTCGAAAAGTGCCTCGAACCCACGAAGTCGGCGCTTATAAGTGGTAGCATTACAGAAACGGCCGATGTTGTGGGCTGTTCACGTGCTGCAGTTGTTGATCGTGGTGCAGTTGTGTTTTCTTTTATTGGTGGTGCAGTTGTGTTTTCTTTTATTGGTGGTGCAGTTGTATTTTCTTTTATTGTTATTATTATAATATTTTTCCCTGATTAAGTTTTTTTTAATTAATTTCTCCAAATATGCAGCTGTAAACGAAAACAATTAACTTAATATACAAGGGGAGATCGCCCAAAAACTGACGGGGGGGCGTTCCTGGCTTTTCGGGGGCTAAGCACCCCCGAGAAGATGCCTGAATACATCACTGCGCACACTTCCTCCAGCCGCCTGGATCAGTTCCACAGTGCATTCAGGTGAGAAATCTTCCTTGGGTAAACGTCGCACACGAGTTCGTCCGACGATATGGTATAACAGAAAACGGGATTCACCTGATCATAGACCCTCTTTAAGTCTTCTGCGGTTCAATGTCGATTATTATGTGCCCACTACGACGGTGAATGGCTATGAACATATGCACACGGATGGGTCTGCGGCTGCGGAGACCTATATCCAAGAGTGTATGATGAACTGTGTGTTCGAATGCATTGGGCCCTTCACAAAAGTTGAAATTATGGGTAATGTCTACCACAGTAGCATTCCTTTCGCAGCGAACAAGACGAGATAGCCTCCGCTGACTTCTAGCATCAATGAAGCGTGTCCTGTCCACGCCTAGTCGACGGCTGGACAGCAGAGCTGAGTTCGGGCTCAATTTTCAGAGTTCGAGCCCGTGGTATATCAGCCCACGTCCACAGAAGCCAGAATTTTATATTGCAAGATAGAGCCCGGGCCCGAAGGAGCCCGAAAACTGACTAACTTGTTCAACCATTAATAAAAAAATCTCCTTTTCCACACTTCTACTCTTTCCTCCTCCTGCTGCAATTAACCATGCATATTTCTCAAATGGTAAGTGTGGAAGAGTTTCAATACAGGATGCAGAGCCAGGAAACAGGAGAAATATTCCGGGAAACAGACCACATAGCAAAATAACAACAAGGCAGATAAATGCAGGAGTTCATGGCAAAACCGGGAAGTCACTATAGTGGGAGCAGGGCAGAATATCCTAAAGAAGTTCGGGATCATAGTCGGAAGGAAAATGTGTGGGAGTGGGGAAGGGATCTATATATATATATTTTTATAGTGTAACTATACGATTTTCTTTCACCGTTCGTTTCCACCTCATCACAACTATTTACTCATTTTTTGTCGGGCATCCAAAATGATCGAGCGGTGCTGCAGTTGTATGTTGCTCAAATAATGCTAATATCATCGCGACATAATGAGCTGCAATATGTACGTTGCTAAATAGAATTAGCAGGGAGTTACTGCGTGGAGATAGGGGTAAATTATCGTCGCCAAGCTATCAACTAATATTATATCTATAATTCTTGGAAAAGCTTTTTCTTCTCTGTAGAGACACACAAATGCGCGGCCTACGGCATTTTCTACCGAAGCCCGGAATAAATAGCCATCTCGAATGCCCGCTCTCCAACCAGAACCAGTTGCCGAGGAATTCCCTTTTCCAACTATAAAGTGTCCCGAGGAATTCATTTTTCCAACTATAAAGTGTCTCATTTGCTAAATCATATAAAATCGCATTTATATGTAAAAAAAGTCTCTCGCTCTCCCTCTATCTAAGAGTCCTAGCCCGCCCGAGCCCGAACCGCAGTAAATATCCTACAGCCTGAGCACGATTCTGTCCCGGGCTCTGCTTCGGGCTCGGGCTCAGCCCGTCTCAACTCTGCTGGACAGTAGCGTAACTACCACCCCCGCAGCCTCCGCGGGGTCTGCAGGAGAGGCGTGGGTAACCAAGGAGCGTACACAACTTCCAGTTATAGTTTTTTGAAAAAAAATCGAACACGCACAATGACAAACAAACAAGTAATTAACCCAAAGGTTCATATTTTCTTTTAAGGTACATTTAACTTTGCTTAAATAAATGTCAAGTTTCACTTTGGAAGAACTGGATGTCCTACAGATTGAAGCTATTCGGCTCTTTGGCTCCGAGTTGTAATACGATCGCACTCCGATCGCCCTCTCTTTGCGCTGCTGAGGAAAAGCGCGACGCAACATGGGGATTCCCCATGGAGGATGTGGGGAAACAGTCAGTCACGCACCTGGGATTACGTACACGACAGGCGCTAACGTTTATCCACAGCAGCGGCGGATCTGCTGTGTATAAGAGGGTGATTTATTTTAGTTTTGTACAAAACAATTACACTTATTGTTAAATCTATTACTTAAAAAGTTAAAACTACAGGTCTCTAGGTACCAGCATTAGTTTTCCAGACACACTTCCCGACACTCCCCCCCCCCTCCCATTCACCACACACACACACGAAAAACGCATCCTCCCTCGTGCTTGAAATCCTGGGGAAATTAATGCGTTTAGGGGCGCTGAAGTAAATCATGCGGGGGGCGCACATTGTGCTAGTTACGCCACTGCGGCATGGAAGTGTCACCTGTTTGGGACCATCTTTGATAAGATTGTCTCCCACTTCCGTACGTGCCATTTCCGTACAAAAGGAATTTTGTCCCATTTCCGTACATCGCAGATCGGTTAGTGCCATTTCCGTACAGTTTCACCACGCCTGGTATCAGGCGTGGGGAATGCTAAGGGAGAAAGTAAAAGCTGATTCCCTGTCCGAATTCCTCCGACGCTTCACAGAGATCACTATTCATTGTTTTCGTCAATCAATAGGCGCTCATGGTAGGGTAAGTGAGAACGGCAATAAAAACTGAACGGCAAACAGACTACCCTTTAATGTTATCTTAACGGTCTTCAGCATTCCTCGCAGATGTTTAATTTCAAAACCGTGAAAAACAAAAACAAAAAAAAAAAACATTGCTTTTCTTTTCAATATTTCTTTCAAAGCTGCCGTCAAAATCTCCGGGCTGTTTCTTTAACCAGTTTCGTACGAAGTCTCTACGAAAGATTTTGTAAAAAAATTTTCGTGAGGCTAGAAACTCTTATAGCCGAGAACCCTCTCGCAGTGCGTGGGGGGAGGGGGATTTGAGGGCTATCAGTGCGCCCTTGATCCTCTGTCTTCCTTCACGCGTATGTCATTGCTTATACGGATCATCACCTCTGGGTACGAAAATGGCCCTAGATGATCTGGATGTGTACGGAAATGGGAAAAAATCCATTTGTACGGAAATGGCACGTACGGAAGTGTGACGACACGCTTTGATAGGTACTAACTATTGCATAGAATGAGCACCTACCAGCTTCGCTGTTACGGAGATGCTCTTACCAAGGCGTCTTGCCATAATGGTCTGTGCCGCCCCGGTGGCGCAGTGGTCTAAGCGATGGCCTCTGATCATTCGTCCGAAAGGGGTCCGGGTTCGAATCCCGGTGAGGCATGGATGTTGTGTTTGTCTTACGGCACTTGCTCTCTCCCTTCCCTGGAATCAGTGGCCCTAAATTGGGGACGGGCGACTGCTTATAGCCCATTGAGTTGCTCACGGTGGTCGTTAAACCTCCAATCAATAATAATAATAATAATAATGGTCTGGCCTGCGTCGAAATCAGATAAATCCTTTGCTTTTCCCATGTTGAGACGAAACGAAATACTGACTGAGAGATCAGATCATATGTAGAGGATTTTAGGAAGGGAGTGTCTTACCCCAGGTCTTAAACAACCCTTAGAAATAGGAAGCTAGGAGGTTTGGGCTAGAGTGCCCGATAGGAAAGTGAGAGAAAGACGCCCTTATTTATTACCTTGGGGGCCATTACCCGGGGTCCGACGGTTTAAAATGCCCATCCGACGCACGTCGGATATTTAGTGCTCGAGCGTTCGTACCTTCCTGAGATCGAACCTGAGGTTTCTCAGTGGCAGTCCCGAACGTTGACCACTAGGCCATCCACGGCCTCCCGATAGGAAAATGACACGGAAGCGGGGGAGAAAGACGCCCTTATTTATTACCAGGGGGCTAGTACCTGGGGCCCGCCAGCTAAACGTGCCCATCCGACGCACGGCGGATATTTAGTGGTTCGAGCGTTCGTACCTGCCTGGGACCGAACCCGAGGTCTTTTACGAACGCTGACCCCTAGGCCACTCGCGGTCCCTGACTGAGAGAGCTCCAACCCAGGTATTATATATATATGATTCGCTATCTTAGCACGTGACACTTATTGGCTGGCTGCACGCGCGGTTATTTGCATAACGCAGAGGTGTTTTTTAATGTTTTCGGTGTACAATATAATGTATTCATATTTATCTTTAAGTGGCAGAAATGCTGGCGATTGCAGAACATTTTGTGTAAATGTTTTCTTTCGCAAAATTTGTGTTGAAGGCATGGACAGGATTGGTGTGGGTCTAGAAAACCATTTCTCTCATAGCTTTTGCGTTCGTTCATAAGAAACTACAATAACATACAAGTGCTGCTTTCAGGGTCGTAACTAGGCATTTCTGCGCCCGGGACAAATCACAAAATATTGCCATCTCCCCCCCCTACACACACACACCGAAGTCATTTAGACAAAAGAGCTGTACCGCATGAAATATTATATACAATCCTGCTGGCTCCATGAGTTTTTAAGGTAGTAAAACTGGTCTTTGTGTGTTGATTACGCACAAATTTGCGTTATTTGGTACATACACGCATATCCAATTACAAATTTCCAAAAAATACTAACATTGGCCACCGGGTATTGCTTCTGACATTTCGCTTCACACTGCACTTCATGCTTTCTTTTTGTATCATATTCTCTTGTAGTTAATTGATAACTAATAATCACTAATGGTTGTACAATGCAGGGGCGCACACAAGAGGGGGTCCCCGGATCCGGACACCCCCCCCCCCCCAATGAGGCCAAGTGTTTTGTAATATAATTCCGACACAATCGGTGTCAGACACGAGAGATTCCTAACCCTCTAACTGTTCTCCAATTTTCTTAATTGGTGAATTTCAATTTTCATAATTGGTGAAATCGCGCATTATAGAATTTGTTCTAAAATACATTCTCTGAAACTATAATATAGCAACAGATAACATACGTACATTTGTGGTTAACTCCTTTTCTGAAATATGTATTTTTATTAAAAGTAAAAAACAACAATGAAAGCACCATTTGCAGCTGGATAATTCATGGATACAATGCATTAAATTCTTTCATAGATCAAAACATTTATTATAACAGTCACGTCGCGTAAGTACACATACATAAGCATTTTTACTTGCACAACTGGAACCCCCCCCCCCATTCCAAATTTCTGGGAGTGGCAAAATAGACTTTAAGAACGGGCTAGTTTCTTGGCGGACCTGAGAAAGACCTTTGTGAAGTTACTGCCATTTTTAATTTGTAGAATCTTCACTTTTAAATATTTTTTATTGGGGTATGACACTGCAAATTTGGTGTTAGGGAACAAGGTGAAAATTTTTATCCCAAACATGAACGGCATTTTACTCTCATCAACACAGGCGTCATAAAAAAAAAGGGGGGGGGGGGAACAAATGAGTGAAACCTAATTTTTCCTTTTTTTTTCTTGGAGCGGCGGGATTCTCGGAAATGGTTTCTGCAAAAATGCTCCTGTTCAAATTATCATTAGTGCCATAATTTAGGTTTTTTACATGCCTAAAATATCCAAAACTACGAGGTGTTTGAGGCTTCCATTGATTCATCCTATTGAGGATAAAAAAATAATGTCTTTCAAAGCACTTCATGCAGTTATCTGATAATGAAAACCATCATCAGATGACGCATGCTATTGTGCATAAAATTCCAGCAATCATCACAATGTTCGCTATATTGCGTAGCGTTTTTCCCTCGGCTGTATGACACTCTATAACATTTAAAAGGCGAACGACCAGTTATTATTTTTCCGACTTTTTAAGTTTGGGGGTACGTCCCCCCCCTCCTCGACGCTACGCCCATGCTCATCAACTGCGTCGGAAGAAATTAGAAATAACACTCATCAGAAGGGTTTCGTGCATTTCTTTTTCTTGATTGGAGGTTTAATGACCACCGTGAGCAACTCAGTGAGCTACAAGCAGTCGCCCGTCCCTGATTTAGGGTCACTGGTTCCAGAGAAGGGAAAGAGCCAGTGCCGTAAGACAAACGCAACATCCATACCTCACTGGGATTCGAACCCGGACCCCTTTCCGACGAATGATTAGAAACAATCGCTTAGACTACTGCGCCAAGGGGAGGCTTCGTGCGCTTCTCTTACCCTTATTTACATCACTGTTTTCCCTCAGACGGGGACACTGCGACACTGCGCATCATCACTGACTAAGCTATAGGCATTTTCATGTAGGACTTCCGTCCTCAGAGAAGGTTTAGGCCCAAACCACCTACAGAGAATCCGCCTTTGGGCAGGACGCCGCCCTTACTTACATCAAGCATGTTCTAGGTGGTGAAGTTGAACTGGACGCTGAACGTCATTTAGGGCTGTAAATTACAAAATGTGAAGAGAGCGGTGAGATTCCCAACTGCTCCGGAATTCCGACCTTTGGTACCACATCAAACGAACCGAATGCAGCTTGCAGTAGGGACAGTAATTGTACAACTGACCCCAAAGAATCTTCAACCATGTGAAAGACATCCTTATCTTGCAACGCACGAAAAACATTGCCTTCATTTCTGATTGTGAGCGATTTACATCTCCAGCACATTTTGAGAAAGAAATGCGAATTTTAAGCCGCCAAGCTGCCGCAACTGGCGAAGGAAATTATATGTAAATTCTGTAATTATATACCAGAAACTGGTGAAAAAGTTTCAATTCCGATTTTAGTCAGATTGTACGCAGTGATTTTTGCGCCCTCCATTGAGCTGCGCAGGAACGCGCCAAGCGGGGGTTCAACGGGTGCTAAGCACTCGGGCGCCAGATTCTGGGGGCGGAAGGACCCACAATCAATTTTTTCGGTTGATAAATTAATATCAGTGACGTGGGAGAAGTTATAAAAACGTTATACTGTGAGAAATCGTAATGTTAAGTGGAACGTTTACTATTTTAGTAAAAATAACTCATTTATAATTCAACAGAAAACGTCTTGAAATCAGAGAATAATTTTTACTGTTTTGTTCAGTAACACATACCGCGGGTAAAGGATTGAAATTATTTTTCCATTTTTTTTTTTTAAATCTTGGAGATTTCAGCATTCATGAATGCGTGGCCAGCGCTATGACAAATGGGGCCAATATGTAGGAAAAACACAATGGACTTCAAAAAGCATAATTTGTCGACTTAAGACCCTTACGCATTTTATGTTCTTTGAGTGGCTCATACTTTAAATCTGGTCGTAAATGCCGACGAAAAAATTTCCCTACAGATTGTGAACATTTTCAGCATTGTTCAAGAAATATATGCTTACTTTTCTGAATTAACTTATCGTTGGCAAATTTTCAAGAAAGAGCTTCCAGCGTTGACCGTAAAACAGGGGGATATTATAGGATCGATGCAATACGGGTAAGGAGCACTGGGGTACAATTTTGATGTATTCCACGATATTAGATATTTTGGTTAGAATAGTTAGAGACGCCCGTCATGTTTAATATTACATGTATATATATATATATATATATATATATATCATCATCATCCTCAACCATTATCAATTTTTCTGCTGGATGAAGGTCTCCCCAAGTTTCTTTCACAACGATCTGTCTTGGACCAGTCTCCTCCATCTCACTCCCACATGCTTTCGAATTTCATCCACCCATCTCCCACGTGGCCTTATTTTGGATCTTTTCCTGTCCCTTGGAATCCAGTCTAAAATTTCGGTTGTCCATCGATGGTCCGTTCTCTTGGCAATATGTCCAGCCCATTACCATTTCAAGGATTTTACTCTGATCATAATGTCTTCCACTCTTATCATTTTCCTTACCCACGGGTTTCTCATCTTATCTTGCTTTGTTATATATACTGTATGTGTGTGTGTGTGTGTGTGTGTGTGTGTGTGTAATATATATCCATCGAGAAGCTGTAATATGTTTATCATCGTACATGACGAAACTTTTTCTTACCGGTAATGCAGACTCTTCTGTAAGTTGACAGAGAGAGAGAGAGAGGAAGCTGACTTCTTGAATATTCGTAGCGCCATCTGAACTAGAGTTTTACAGATTTTTTTTTTTTTTCAGTTTTATATGAGACAGTTGTGTTTTATGAAGAATCTCAATTTACCGAAAATAGAAAATAATGTTGCTAAAGATATTTATTTCATGTAAAAATGAATGAAAGTTGAAAAATATTCTCGTTCAAGGTGGCGGCAATCTTCCGGGCTTGCACCCGGGCAGCAAATGCCCTTGGAGCGCCCCTAGAGCTGCGCCCGGGGGTAATGCCCCTCCTGTCCCGCCCTAATTACGCCTCTAGTTGCTTTATAGCTTTTTAGGAGCAATCCTCAAGTGAAAGAAAGCAAAACAGCAAAGAATCCTTCTTCACATAACACTACACCGAACATTCGTATAGCTAGGTAAAAATATTTGCCGGCTTGCTATTTGCAAAACTTATTTTAAATCCGTCTGAAAATTAAGCGTAAGCAAGACAAGTGCAAGATACAAAATATATCTTTAAGGTTATCAGCAGAGGCCTTTACCAAGGTTGCCGCTTTGGGCTTAACATCTTGTACGGACGAATACAGTACAACTGATTTTGGGATTCTCTTTCTTTCGTACCCGAAATAAAATGTGCAATAACTCACGAACTAATTACCTTTTTTTTTATATATATATAGAGTTGGGAACAAAATGCGTTCTTAGCCATGAAAAGACTTTGGACGTATATATTTTTTCTTGTTTTCTAGAGTTACTGGTTTCATTAATTAGACAAATTCAGGTTCGTACAACAAACGCACCAACCACGCCTTTCACAAAGCGCAACTCGAGCTGTCTAACTTGAAAGAATAGTCAGATGCCAACGCCTCAGACAACTCGACCCTCAGACAACTTGACTTCCCTTCGTGCTTTATGATATGATAACTAAATTACATTAACGTTTCCTGAGAGCTAAAGTACATTAACGTTTCCTAAATGAGGATAGGGAGAGATGTATACGGTATACGCCGTATACCCTCTGCTTTTTTTTTTTTTTTTTTTTGACAGAATAGGGTATAACTTCAATGTCCATATTATCAACAGAACTTCAATCTCGAACAACATCGCTGCCAAGAGCTGAACATCTGATAAAAAGAACCATAAGAATTATAGAGAGCTTTGGAGAAAATAATGAGCGAAAAACTCATTTAGCATTAGCAGCGAACGGGGAATTATTATTCAAAAATATCCCATTGATTCCTAACAACAAAATTGTACCTATTAACCAAACCAGTTTATTCAAAGCACGGTTGACAGGATGAAATCAAGACTGTGTTCAGATTCAAACAGAGAAAATGTACAACTTCTTTAAGATATTTCTTCATTAGAGCGAATAAATATTAAAACAGACGACGTGCGCTATGGAGAACTAGAAACAGGGCGAATCTGTAGATGTTTTAATGTTGATGAAATGCAAGCTATTCAGAGACTGAGAGAATATACTGAAAACGTCAAAGTTCTACCAGAAAACTTAAAACCCCTCTTAAGAACGATTTCAACTCTGCCTTGTTCGACAGCTGAATGCGAAAGAGGATTCAGTTTAATGAACAGCACATTATAACCGATCTCAGAGCATCTTTATCTCCAATGTATCTAACCTGATGTTCATAAATTCAAATGGACCGCCCATTGAGCGATTTAATCCAAAAAAATATGTAAGATCTTGGTTGATGAATCATCGTTCAGCAACTGATAGTAGATCAAGACTTTCTTCTAGAGAACAACAGTGCTGCTGTAAGGACTTATCTCGCCAGGTTTTTTTTTTTTTTTTTTTTTTTTTGATTGGAGGTTTAACGACCACCGTGAGCAACTCAATGGGCTATAAGCAGTCGCCCGTCCCTAATTTTGGGTCACTGGTTCCAGGGAAGGGAGAGAGCCAGCGCCGTAAGACAAACACAACATCTATGTCTCAACGGGATTCGAACCCGGACCCCTTTCGGACGAATGATCAGAGGCCATCGCTTAGACCGGGGCGCCTCAGGCTTCATGGGATATATTTCAATAAAAATTCAAATAATCTTGTGCATGCTCTTCAACATGTCATAATGGACAGTATAGGGAGAGAGGAGAAGATACTTTATTCATATCATAGTCATAATTGTTAAAAAGGCACGCCTTTCTTTTTTTTTTTTTTTTTTTTAATTCATGTAGTATAACCTCTGATTTTTTGCTGATTTTACGACTACAGCACTGTACATGGAACAAGAGACAAGGCGAAATTTGAAAATTAAAAAAAAACTTAAAAAAAGTGACATCGCAGCCATTAGAAAGGGATACTAAATGAATACATGCAACTACGCAAATTTTGATTTCCATTAAAATTTTCGGGAATCGAATTATATCAGGAAATATCTGTGTAAGGAATTTACGGATATTCTATAAAAAGAAACTATTGATACAAGAAATTCATGGAGATGTTTATAGAAAATACTGTCTACGTAAGGGGTGGACAAATTTACGGTTATTCTGTATGAGAGATAACGTCTACATAAGGAATCTATGGATATCCTTAAAAAAAGAAAAGCTATGTACATAATCTATTCTACACAAAAAGTGTTGTCTGTACAAGGGTTAGGAACCTTCTATGTAGAAAGGAATTTACAGGCATTCTGTGTTAAGGAAAAGTGTCTGCGTAACGAATTTGCAAGCATTTTGTGTAAGAATAAGAAGCCCTGTCTAAATAAAGTTTTTAGATGCTGAGCAAAAAGTTGTTTCCGTACTGAAGTAATTTCGGAATGTACCTGCTGAACAACAATCTTGTGCAACTGTTCTATGGATGAAATGTTTTCTGCTCCGAAGAAAGAAATAAAAGTAGACTACTGGCAGCGGTGGGATTCGAACCCACGCCTCAACGAGACTGGTGCCTAAAACCAGCGCCTTAGACCGCTCGGCCACGCTACCACTGCTACTGTGTTCTTCTTATGAGTAAAACTCTTGAAATCCATGTTTTATATCTAATTTGAATTTGTATAATATACTGTATATGTCCATTAGAGATCTCGAGATAAAGGCTTTGAAACGAGGCGACCCACTTAGCAAATCCAACCAAAAACAGAAAACTATTCGGTCGCAACATCAGTTATGTCATTAATACGAGGTTCAGACATTTGGGCACATTCCCTTTTAGAGCTATGAAATTGCGCTGCGTAAAAAATTATAGTGTTCCTATATTTCTCCCTACTTGAGCAAGTGCTGTGAACAAATTTTTTTTCACTCATACCTCATAATCATTAAGAAATTGAGACATATTCACGATTTTCTGTCTGAAAGACGGGGCGGACATTTGGGCACCCGGACTTTTTGGGCACAAATGTTTAAGGGGTCGTATAACAATTGCCGTTTCTTGGCCCAATAGTAAGAGTTTGGCCGAGAAAACGTTCACCGTAAGGCAAGTGACAATTACACTTGAATATGGGGAAACAAAAGTACATTCGTGAATTAAAAATAAATTACAATGCACATTTCTTAAACCTTCAACGAAACAAAGCAATTACAGCAGCAGAATTCATACTATGTTTGGAAAAGGACGACAAGGAGGGATTTTTCAATAATGCTACACTGTTACTTACGCACTAAATATTTACATAACATATCAAGTTATTAATATTTCTCTTTTACTTAAATAGGCATTAAATTACTATGCCTCATTAGTAGGCCCTTTTGACAGTCTTTTTTCTACCGATGTCATATTCATAACGTTTACGTATCAAATCAAGTTAATAGCATTGCGCTTTTACTTAAGCACGAAATATTCATTCGTAGGCCCTAGGCCTAGGCCTTTTAAATAGTTTTTACTCAACCAATGTCATATTAGCAACTTTTATGATTCAAATCAAGTTCGTAGCATCGCGCTTTTACTTCGGCACTAAATATTATTTCACAGGTCCTAGGCCTTTTTAAAAGTTTTTGTTCTATGGATGTCACATTCATAACAATTACGTATCAACTCAAGTTAATAACACCCTGCCGTTACTTTTTCACTAAAAATTTTCTCCCAGGGCCTAGGCCTAGGCCTTTTTCTTTTTAACAGCTTTTGTTCTATCGATGTCACATTCATGACAATTACCTATCAAATAAAGTTAATAATATTGAGCGTTTAATTAGGCACTAAATATTAATTTTTAGACCCTAGGCGCTTTTTAATAGTTTTACTCCACCGATGTCATATTCACAACGTTTACACATCAAATAAAGTTAATAATATTGCGCTTTTACTTAGGCACAAAATATTAATTCATAGCGCTAGGCCTAGGCCTTTTTCACGGTTTTTAATTTGTCGACTCCATATTCATAAAGTTTAATTATCAACTGAAGTTAATAGCATTGCGCTTTTATTTAGGCATTCAATATTAATTACTAGACTTTAGGCCTAGGGCCAATGAATTAATAATTAGTGTATGATTAAAAGCGCAATATGATTAACTTAAGTAAACGCCCAATATTATTATAAACGTTATGAATATATAACATCGTTGGAATAAAAACTGTTAAAAAAGCCTAGGCTTAGGCCTGCGAAATAATATTTAGTGCTTAAGTAAAAGCGCAATATTATTAACTTGAGTTGATACATAATTGTTATGAATGTGACATCGATAGAACAAAAACTGTTAAAGAGGCCTAGGCCTAGAGCCTGTGAAATAAGCGCAGTATTGTTAACTTGAGTTGATACATAATTGTTATGAATGTGACATCGATAGGACAAAAACTGTTAAAAAGGCCTAGGCCTAGGCCCCTAGGGCCTGTGAAATAAGCGCAGTATTGTTAACTTGAGTTGATACGTAATTGTTATGAATATGGCAACGGTAGAAATAAAGGCTGTCAAAAGAGCCTACGAATGAGGCATAGTAATTTAGTGCCTAATTAAGTAAAATAGAAATATTAATAACTTGACATGTTATGTAAATATTTAGTGCCTAATTAAAAGTGAGGCGTTATTAAACAAATCCCTCCTTGTCGTCCATTTTCGAACATAGTATGAGTTCTGGTGTAATTGCTTTGTTTCGTTGAAACCTAAGAAATGTGCTATGCAGTGGCGCCCATATGAGTACTTTTAGAAGGGGGGGGGGTTAAGAAAAACCCTTACCTCCTTCAAGGCTGTCAAACATTTTAGTAAATGTGCAAGATATTAAAATACAACAAAAATAATTGACATATCAATTATTAATATCTTATTATTTTTAAAAATGCTTCAAAAGAAGGTTTCGTTTATTTTAGTGTTTTAAATTTATCAAAATGATGTAATCCACGACGACGAAATTTTCAAGTTTTCGAATATTATCCTTGTCATATTTACACCAAAAAATCGGATTGATAACTTCAAAATTTGAGCATCGTAATTTTTTTTAAATTCAATTGTAACTGTCGTTTGTCTTACTGGGAACGTTTTCTCTAATCAATTCCCTCAGAGCGCCAAGAAACGGCAATTTTTGTACGGCCCCTAAAGATTTGAACCAAAATGTCCGGGTGCCCAAAAGTCCGGGTGTCAAAATGTCCGGGTGCCCAAATGTCCGGTGCCCAAAAGTTCGGGTGTCCAAAAGTTCCGGGTGCCTAAATGTCCGGTGCCCAAATGTCCTAAACTCCATTAATACATAACATATGTAAATTAATGCGGTTGGTACGTTATTAATTCTCGTGTGAATTGCGGGATGCTTTTCAGATTTCTCCGTGGAATTAATTCAGAAAATAAATCCTAAGATGCAAAACGGCTGCTTTAAATCAGATAATACATTTACATTAATAATTTAAAAATTCTGGAATTTGTAATCATTTTTCTAACCTTTGAGCTTTACTGACTTCTTTGTTGTCGGAAGTGACGTGCATTTGACGCCGAAATTTAATGATGAATAAATCAATTTTATTTGGGTAGTCATCAGTGCTGAGATCTGACTCAATTTTTTAGACCCCGAGCCAGGGCCGTAGCCACCGGGAGGGCAGCCCTCTCAGAATGGTAATTCCAGTGGCGTAAATTTATATTCTGGGGATGTAAAAATTAGAAATTGTAACTAATAAAGAAAGCTACACCCTTCAGTATTTTCTTGCTAAAGACTTTAGTTAGTCTCATACAGTATTCCATGCAACTAACCAGGGCATAGGCGCTGAGAAAAGATGTAGGTAGGAGGAGGGGGGGTTAAGGTATGGAAATACAATGCAGGCCAATTTTTTTTCAAAAAGTTTCTGTTTAACCTAGATTTTGAGGCTGTTATATAGATATCTGTTCAAAAAGCGTCAACCTGGTGGCGAAGACCAGATGTCCAAAACATTTTCGGCAGTTATTTTCTTTCTTTTCTTTCTTTTCCCTGAAGTTTGGAAAACCAGGCGGTTTTCAAAACACCTGAACACGAAGATCAAAGTTTTTTATTTCTTCTTATGAATTATTATTTGCGTTTTCCAATCCCAGGGCAGTTCAAATTTGTAAAAATAATGTGAAAAAAAATTCTTGTAAAAGACGCAAGACTTTTCAATGAGCAAAACTTTCAATAGGTGCGCAGGCCCCGGAGCACCCACACAGACGGCGCCCCTGAACCAGGGTACCGAGCAGGGACGTTGCCAAGTGGTAGCCCACCCTGAAATCTGTCTTGCCTACCCTGCCGCCCACCCAATTCCCGATGTGCCATTCCCACATTTTTTAAACTTTAAAATGTAATCTGGACTTTGCCGAGTAATAAGTCTCGTGATTTTCTTCGTGTAGCCGTACGTATTTCCCATAAGAAGTTCGTTGTCTACATCCCCGTAGAAAGGTTATCAAATTATTCGGTTGCCTCATAAGTTCGTTCGGTTTTTCTCCAAGTATTGGAATCATTATTTTTCATGAAGTTTTTACAAATCAGTCAATAATATATTCTCCTTCATTGTTCACGACCTCTTGCGCCAACGTTCCACTAGGTTGTTAATGCCTCGACGGTAGAAATCCCTGGGTTTTGACTCGAAGAAGTCATACATCCACCGCTTCAGCTCGGCGTCGTTGTTAAACGATTCGCCTCGTAGCATACTGTTGGAGAGCGACCGGAAAAGGTGATACTCTGCGGGCGCTGCATCAGGAGAATACGGTGGGTGCGGTAGAACTTCCCAACCGAGATACTGAATAGCAGTTTTGGAGAGCGATCGTATTACAACCCGGAGCCAAAGGGCCGAATAGCTTCAATCTGTAGGACATCCAGTGCTTTAAAAGTGAAACTTGATATTTATTTAGGCAAAGCTAAATGTACCTTAAAAGAAAATATGAATCTTTGGGTTAATTATTTGTTTCTTTGTCTTTGTGCGTATTCGATTTTTTCAAAAAACGATAACTGGAAGCTGCAGTACGTCCCTTTGTAACCTGCCCCATCTCCCAAGCTGCGGGGGTGGTATAAGACAAACAAAACATCCATGCCTCACCGGGATTCGAACCCAGACCTATCTCGGAAGAATGGTCACAAGCCAGCGCTTAGACCACTGAGCTACCGGGCTGGCTGAAATTTAGAAACATTCATCTATATGTTCCGAGTTGAACCAGAAATGATTTTAGGTTCTATTTTTTTATTTTAAATTGAAGATAGGACGACAGCTTGAGCAACTCGATGAGCTATAAGCAGTCGCCCGTCCCTAATTTAGGGCCACTAGATCCGGAGGTGGGACAGAGCCGGTGCCGTAAGACAAACACAACATTCATGCTTCACGGGATTCGAACCCGGACTCTTCTCGGACAAATGGGCATAAGATAGCGCTTAGACCACTACGCCACCGGAAGGCGGCTGTCTGTGATTTTACAGCAAACGTCCAACATATGGATAGAAGTTTTTTGTTTTTGATTTTAAATGGAAAAAGTTTTTCGCACGGGCGTAATGAAGTTAAATATTATTATTCATAAGTACCAAATTAATTATTTGTTCGTTCTAAAAACTCAGACAAAAGGAATACCAGAAAATGAGCCGTTTATTGAGTGGTCCACGAGAAACGAGAAGTGTCCATAGGTCCAAATCAGCCCCAGATTCTGATATTCGAAAAACTCCAAATAATCTTTCATTTCCTGAAAAAAGTTTCAAGAACGTTTAGCGTTCTTTCGTTTCAAAGAAATAAAATGTACACAGCTCTTTTCTGTTGTACGGTATTTATATTCCCCATGATCTAATCGGCCAGCCATGAAGGCTGAATACGATTTTGCATTACAGAGAAATACGGTTCAGACCAGAAGCGTAACCCGGGGGTGCGGGTGGGGAGAATCTTCGGGCCCTGACCCCCTTGAGGGTGGATTGAGTACGAATTTAAAGCAATATATATGTGTACATACTGTATGAGACTTTCACCAATGAACCAAATCCATGACACCCCCCCTTAAGAAATTTCTGGCTACGCCACTTGTTCAGACTGCTTATGCATTTTCGTTGAGTTACGCTATTTAGTCAGACTTTATTTTATTTTACAGTATTACATTTAATGAGTTATCACTATTTGCTTTTTATACCTTTTTTTTTTTTTTTTATACAGTATATATACAGTATATAATAGACTGTTGTGGAAGAAACCTGGGGAGACATTCATCCTGCAGCGGATTGATAATGGTTGACGATGAGGCTGATGATATGTTAAATCTATATATTAATTTTATAAGTTTTTTTTTACTGTAAGACCAGTTGTGAGAGAACGGTTGAACGTAAGCATATGGTTGCGGTATCAAAATAAAGGTCTTACCATGTAGATGTGGCAGTCGAAGAGAAAAATGAGGTTGGGGTAACGGTTCGGGAGTTGTGAGGCGGCAAAGTTCCCATGTAAAGTCAATGGGAGAAGAGTGCAGTTGACATCCGATCGCCTGCGGTTGACTCACGCGCTGCTGAAGGAGGAAGTATGGAGGGACTCAGATAGCCCAAAGTCCGAAGTCTCTTCGCAGCGGACATTTGTGCAAAACAACACTAGCAGGAATTTCTTTTAAAGTTTTTATCGCAACAGCGAGCACTCGAAGACCTGATTGCGTTGTGCCATTGGACTGTGTAACGCATATTTACAATTTAACATTCATTCGATCCAGGTTATTCACGTAGATAAAGCGTTTCCCATTATGTAAAGATGTTGATAAACGTTTCATATGAGTTTATTCTTTTATTCTTTCCAAAAAAAAAAAAAAAGAAAAAAAAACTTATTGTCGATTCTGACGGTTTCGTCTACCGGGTTCGAATCCCGGTGAGGCATAATTCGATCCAGTTTATTCACGTAGTTAAGACGTTTCCCATTATGTAAAGATGTAAATAAACGTTTCATATGAGTTTTTTCTTTAAAAAAAAAAAAAAAAACTTATCGCCGATTTCGACGGGTTTCGTCTACCGGGTTCGAATCCCGGTGAGGCATGGATGTTGTGTTTGTTTTACGCCACTGGCTCTCTCCCTTCCCTGGAACCAGTGACCCTAAATTAGGGACGGGCGACTGCTTATAGCCCATTGAGCTGCTCACGGTGGTCGTTAAATCTTCAGTCACAAAAAAAAAAAAAAAAAAAAATCACGAACCTGGACTATTGTCTTTACTGAAGTGGTTGAATGAATTTGTCAATCAAATAAAGTTTACATTTGTTGTTTCATATCATTTTATTATTTTCAAAAAAAAAGAAAATTACTCTCGAATGAATCCGAAGGGTTTCGTCTAGTATTTATTTATACACATATCCTTTTTTAATAATATTTATTTTGATTTATGCCCTGCCTTTCCACATCAAGTATGGGCAAGTTCCCCAAAACATTTCCATATGGTGGAATTTTCAGCAATTATTCTTGGCTGACTGCGCAGTTTGGTGCCTTAGAATGATCCTTCTACCTTTCAGCCGTGTTGTGGTTATTCTGAGATTTGACACATTCTTTATTTCGTCCTTTTTCTCTCATACTCATTTATTCATGGATTTTTATTGTTATGCATGCGTTATGAATAAAATAGAAGTCATTTCTATTTCAATATGAAAGGAAACAAGAAAGATGACACCAAATTTTCGGATGTAATAAGCACGTCTTTTGAATCCGTTCTGACGCAAATTAAATTTATCAAAGCTATTCAAAGTCAATGGAACCGGTATGGAAAACAATAGTATCTGACGGAAGAAAGAAGGTTTTCAGTCGGGTTTTCAATCCCTCAGATATTGCTGTAAACGGAACCGTGAGCTTACACCCTCTGGTTGCAGACTTGTACGTTAAGAAAAACATGAATTTATATGAGAAACATTTCGCACCGGAAACGCTCTCCAACACAGAAAGAATTTTTCAAATCGTACTCTAGAAACAGAGACATCGACAAAAATAAGATGTGACTATACGTCCCCTGGTGGGAAAATCATGCATTCTTTTAGGAAGAAAGTATTCGCAAAAGGTTTTTCCAGATGAGCCGCATCGGTCCAAGAAAAAAAAAATTTAGTTGAGTTTTCAGGAGCCCAGATTTTGCTGCAAATACATCAGAAGCAGATATTAACACTTATGCCCCCTGGTGGCCAAACCATTCTGTACCAAACATTAGAAATTATGTGAAAAATATTTTCCATCACGTCTTGTATGCGATAAAGGAAAAAATTTTCAAATCAGAGTTTTAGGAGCAGAAATAACGCAGAAAAAGCAATTTACCTTTGTGCCCCCTAGCGGAAAGTCTACGATTTACTTAAAAATTTTGAATTTATAGGAAAAACATTTCGCATCGGAAACACTATCCAACAAAGAAGAAATTTTTCAAATCGGACTCTTAGAAGTAGAGATATTGACAAAAATAAAATATACATCTACGCCCCTGGCGTAGAAACCATGCGTTATTTCAAGAAGAAAATGTTCCTAAAAGGTTTGTTGACATGAGTATAGTATCGGTCAACAAACGACTTTTTTCAATCTAGATTTTAGAAGCTCATATTTTGCTGAAAATACATCAGAAGCGGAAATTAAGGCTTACGCCCCCTGGTGGCCAAACAATTTTTCACAAAAATTAGAAATTATGTGCAAAGGATTTCCCATCAGGAGCCTGTATCCGGTGCAGTAAGAATTTTTCAAATCGGAGATTTATAAACAGATATAGGGAGGAAACGCAATTTACCTTTACGCCCCCTAGCGGAAAGTCTATGATTTACTTGGAAATTTTGAATTTATAGCGAAAACATTTTGCATCGTAAACACTATCCAACAAAGAAGGAATTTTTCAAATCGGACTCTTAGAAGTAGAGATATCGACAAAAATAAGATATACATCTACGCCCCGTGGCGGAGAAACTGTGGAATATTTTAAGAAAATATTCCGGAAAGGTTTATCGATGTGAGGGGCATCAGTCCACGAAATAATTTTTTCAATCGATATTTTAGAAGCACAGATTTTATGGCAAATACATCAGAAGCAGAAATTAACGCTTATGCCCCCTGATGGCCAAACCATTCTTTACCAAAAATTTGAAATTAAATACAAAAGATTTTCCATCAGGAGGAGTATCCGTTGAAGAAATTTTTTCAAATCGGAGATTTAGAAACAGAGGTATAGGGGGAAAGCAATTTACCTTTACGCCCCTAGCGCAAAGTCTATGAATTACTTAAAATTATATGAAAAACATGTCACACTGGAAACACCATCCAACAAAGAAAGAATTTTTCAAATCGGACTCCTAGAAGTAGAGATATTGACAAAAATAAGATATACATCTACGCCCCTGGCGTAGAAACCATGCATCATTTCAACAAGAAAATGTTCAAAAAGGTTTGTGGACATGAGTAGTATCGGTCAACAAACGACTTTTTTTTCAATCGAGATTTTAGAAGCTCATATTTTGCTGCAAATACATCAGAAACGGAAATTAAAATTTACGCCCCTTGGTGGCCAAACCATTTTTTACAAAAATTAGAAAGTATGTGCAAAGGATTTCCCATCAGGAGCTGTATCCTGTGCAGAAAGATTTTTCAAATCGGAGATTTAGAAGCAGAGATATACGGGGGAAACGCAATTTACCTCTAAGCCCCCTAGCGGAAAGTCTAAGAATTACTTGAAATTTTTGATATTATATGAGAAACATGTCACACTAAAAACACTATCCAACAAAGAAGGATTTTTTCAAATCGAACTCCTAGAAGTAGAGATATAGGCAGGTAGATACATAACCTTTTCTATGTTGTACTAGGTGTGAGTCAAAATTATATATGTATTTTTTTGCTTAGGTATCTTTATAGTATGTATGACAAAAATAAGATATACATCTACGCCCCGTGGCGGAGAAACTGTGGAATATTTTAAAAAGAAAATATTCCGAAAAGGTTTATGGATGTGAGTGGCATCAGTCCACGAAATATTTTTTCAATCGATATTTTAGAAGCTCAGATTTTATGGCAAACACACCAGAAGCAAAAATTAACCCTTACGCCCCCTGGTGGCTAAAGTATTAGTTACCAAAAATTAGAAATTATATGCAAAAGATTTTCCGCTGAAGAAAAAAATTTTCAAATCGGAGCTTTAGAAGAAGAGTTATTGGGGAAAATGTAATTTACTTTTACGCCCCCTTGCGGAAAATCTATGCGTTATTTGAAAAAGTAATTATATCTAAAATACCCTTCGACATAAATGGAATCGAAAGATAAAATAATTTTTTCAATCGGATGTTTAGAAGCAAATATGTGGAATAAAACGTATTTTTGAATTCGACATCATCTGCATTTACGCCCTCTAGCGGCGAAATTGTACATCGTAAAAAAAAACGAAATGAAGGATCATCATTCTCATATTTCAAGCTTCCCAATGCAAAAAAAAAAAAAAAATTCTAATCGGACTAATAGTTGCAGAGATATCGTGTGTACAGACGGACGGACAAACCGATAGCATAAGCACCATCTGTTTTTACAAAAGACGTGCTAAACATGCGAATACAGAAGACGGCAGCTGGGGGATTCGTACCCACGCCTCAACGAGACTGGTGCCTCAAACCACTCGGCCACGCTACCGACCAACGACGTCTGGACTTTTTTGTAAATAATATAAGAGATACTATTTATTTATTCTTTTTTTTTTTTTTTTGTAGTACTATCGTTTTCATGAAATGAAAAAGTATGTTAGCAACGGTGGGATTCGAACCCACGCCTCAACGAAACTGGTGCCTAAAACCAGCGCCTTAGACCACTCGGCCACACTACCGACGTAAAGTGATGGCCTTTTCAATTAATACTATCATAGAAATGTTCACCAAACTTCAGGATTAAACATTTAATACGTATTCAGTTACTATACATGACCACTAGAGATCCCGAAAAGAAGGTTTTGAAATGAAGTGTGCAATTCAGAAGTTTCAACCTAAATATTCAGTCACAACCAGGGACGCGCCAAAAGCATTTGCCGCCCGGGTGCTAGCCCAGATTCGCCGGCCGCTTGTAAGAGAATATTTTTCAATTTTTATTCATTTTTACATGAAATAAATATCTTTAGTGACATTATATTCTAATTCCCGTAAATTAAGAGTTTTCATAAAACACAATTGCCTCATACAAAACCGAAGGGAACAAAACTCTGTAAAACTCTAGTTCAGATGAAGGTGCGATAATCCAAAAAGTCAGCTTCCTCTCTCTCTCTCTCTCTCTCCTCTGTCAATTTACACAAAAGACCACTTTGCCGGTAAAAAAAAAAAAAAAAATTCGTCGTGTGTGATCATAAACATACAGTATTACAGCTTACCGTGAAGGGGGAAGGGGATGGGCAATTGTGATATATATAACCAAGAATGGTAAGAACAGGAACTCGTGGATAACGAAAATGACAAGAATGGAAGACATCATACGTATCATGATTAGAGTAAAATCCCTGAAATACCAATGGACTGAATATATTATCAGGAGAACGGACCACCAATGTACAACAGACATTTTAGAATGGATTCCAAGGGACAGGAAAAGACCCAGAAGAAGACCACGTGGGAGATGGGTGGATGGAATTCGAAAGCATGCGAGAGTTAAATGGAGGAGACTGGTCCAAGACAGACCGTTGTGGAAGAAACTTTTTTTTTATTGGATGTTTAACGACCACCATGAGCAACTCAATGGGCTATAAACAGTCGCCCATCTCTAATTTAGGGTAACTGGTTCCAGGGAACGGAGAGAGCCAGTGCCGTAAGACAAACAGAACATCATGCCTTTCCGGGATTCGAACCCGGACCCCTTTCAGACGAATGATCAGAGGCCATCGCTTAGACCACTGCGCCACTGGGGCGGCCGAAGAAACTTGGGGAGACTTTCGTCAAACAGAGGATTTATAATAGTTGACGAAGATGTTACTCTTGTTACATCGATCCTTTTTTTTTTCACTTTGTTTCAGAACACGGTTTTATGGTCAACGCTGGAAGCTCTTCTTTAAAATTTGCCAACGGCAAGGTAATTCAGAAAAGAAAGCATATATTTCTCCAACAATGCTGAAAATGTTCACGTTCTGTAGATAATTTGTTTCGTCTTTATTTACGACCAGAGTTAAAGTATCAGCCGCTCAAAGTACATAAAATGCACGAGTTTTCGAAAAATTATGATTTCTGCAGTTCATCGTGTTTTATCTTCATATCGGCCCAATTGTCATAGCGGTGGCCACGCAAATTATGAATGCTAAAATCTTCAAGATTTAATGATTTTTATTGTTTTGTTCAGTAACTGATAACGCAGGCAAAGGATTAAGAAAAAATAATTCTTAATCCTTTGCCTGCGTTATCAGTTACTGAACAAAACAATAAAAATTATTCTCTGATTTCAAGACGTTTTCCGTTGAATTATATAATGAATTATTTTTACTAAAAAAATTAACGTGCTAGGTACCATTACGATTTCTCACAGTAAAACGTTTTCTTAACTTCTCCCACGCCTTAATCAAATTTTAATTTATCAACCGTAATATTTATTGAGGCGTCCTGTCGCCCCCGGAATCTAGCGCCCGAGTGCTTTGCACCCGTTGAACCCCTGCTTGCTGCTTCCCTGGTCACAACATACACTGGCGTGCAAAATTAAGTACGAAACGGTTTTTCGAATGTAGCGTCGTGCAGAAGTGCCCCACATCGACTCAAATCATACCATAAGATCCCCAAGATGTAAGAGAATATGGGACAAGTGAGCAAAACCGTCCAAACAAGGAATCCAAAGGATACAAAGGCACTTTATTGAAAAGGTAGCTTCGAGCGCAACTGGACAGAAGACAGAAACGTCCATGTGACAGGCGGCTGCCAAGCAAAATCCAGTAGTATCACCCCTGACCAGTGATGTATTCAGCCATCTTCTCGGGGGTGCTTAGCCCCCGAAAATCTACGAATGCCCCCCCAGGTCTAGGGGGCGATCTCCCTTTATATTTAGTCTAATTGTGTTCGTTTATAACTGAATATTTAGAGAAATTATTTTGAAAAATTAAGAAAATGAGAGAAAATATTATAATCATAATAAAAAAATTCGCACGGACTTCAATCCAAAATTTCTATCATCCTTCAGCAAAACATTAAACAATCCTTGCAGAAGGGGCAATTTTTCGAGCACTGACAATTCGGACTACCACAATAACAACCTAATTCCACACAGCAGAGATGTTTGCACTGCAATACGTCATCATATTTTGGAAGCTGGCATTCAGTTTTATTTCTGTGTTCTGGATGCCAACTTTCCATGTACACGTTTAAGCCTCAGTGCAGCTAACATGACGTTAGTGTTTCCAATACAACAAAATTTTTGCTACCTAATTTGTAACAATAGCAAATTATTAGAAATTGTTTCTATAATAAGGTATTTTTTAAGCTTTCCAACCGTGCTTTGTCCGTCCGTCTGTGCGCTCGATAACTCGCTTAAAAATGGTTCGATTTCGATGAAATTTTAGTATGTCGTAGGGGACCACCTGGGAACGAACCCTATTGAAAATGGACGAAATGGGGTCACAGGTCACAACATAGCAGCAGGATACATTCCATTGCCCTTATGCGTCATAACTTGCGTAAATATGGTTCAATTTCGATGAAATTTTAGTATGTCGTAGGGGACCACTGGGAACGAACCCTACTGAAAATGGGTGAAGTGGGATCAAAGGTCAGGACATAGGAGCGGGATTGCCCTTATGCATGATAACTTGCGTAAAAATGGTTCGATTTCGATGAAAATTTAGTATGTGGTAGGAGACCACCTGGGGACGAACCCTAATGAAAACGGACGAAATGGGGTCAAAGGTCACGACATACGATCGGGATTCATTCCATCGCCCTTATGCGTTTTAACTTACGTAAAAATGCTTCGATTGAGACAAAACTTTATCATGTTGTTCCGGAAGTATACTTTACCGGTTCTGTTGAATATCATCGAAATGGGGTCGAAGGTCAGGACACAGGAGCAAAATTTGTTCTACAGCTATTATCCTCATAACTTGAGTAATGATTTCCGGTATGTTGGAAAGCGTATCATAATCAATGCATTGCATGATTTTACTAACTTATTTTTCTGGGCGGTGGTGGTGGTTTACACACTGTGACAAAAAAAAAAAAAAAAAAACGAGTCACCTCAAGCTGCCATCGAAACGGTTAGTTAATTTTTAAGTTTTTTACTACTATTTGCTAATCCAAATTATCTAAAGCGGCTGAAACCAAATGTCAGGGTAATGGTTTACACCATACGTTTTCAGGAAACACTGTAATGATTCCTTAATAAAAAGAAACACGCTTGTAGTAAGGCGAGGACGTTTTTACCACTCCTAATGTCTTGGGGGATTTTATCCAGCACAGATTTACCTTTACTAGAGTCCTCAATATTTTACACCACCCCTGATGAAATCCGTAGTCCATTACTGAATTAAAAGGTATAACATTTTTACATTTATAATCACTTGTATGTGTAAATTTCTTGGAATCTGCATTTGCGATATAAGAGCATAAGAACATTTTTGTACTCTATTCAGATTTGTTTAGATATATTAATATATTGTATATAAATAACAAAATTGTGATTATATATATATAATTGGTCAACAAGTTTTAGCCCCCTCGAAATTTGTAATTGCCCCCCGGAAAAAAACTCTCTGAATGCAACACTGCCCCTGACTGCGTTGCAGGATTTACAACGTCTGCCCATGCTGAGGACGAAGGAGAGCGATCCAGAGCCGGGTCAAGGGTGCAATTGAAGTCTCCACCCAAGAGCACACGTTTCTTGTGTTCCTGGAACCACAGAAACCGCCGTCTCCGATGGCAGGCGTTAATGGCACACACCGTACTGGTCGTCGTGCAAATTGACCACCTTTGTGCAGCCTCCTGGCCACGGTAAAACGCGATAACGGACGTCCAGTTGTCTGTTGCATGTGCCTTGCGATTTCTCCCGCTGTCTGCCGTCTGTCTCTTCTCGCCTGTAGGACAATATACCGGTCGTCCATTGCCGTGGTTGCTCGTGGACGACCACTGCTAAACTCTCGGACAGCTGTTCCTGTCGTTTGAAATGCTCTCCAAGCTCGTGAAACGATGCTGTGAGCGATCCCGAACTCCTCGGCCACACTAGTCATACTTCAACCTTCTTCCAACTTCCCAATGACGCGACCTTGGGTAAAGTCATCCAGATGTCGTCTACTGGATTGCCTGTTGGCCATATCACAAGGTGGAAGCAACTCGACGTCGTTCAAACCGATGTACACCGTGTAATAGCTTTCACCGAATTGCTGAGCGTACACCGCCCGTGTGCTATATACCCTTCCGACACCTCCTCCCCCCGCGTCAGGCTGCATATATGCCCTACCCTGCATATATGCCCCCCTGGTCTATCTGCCGCGGATGGCTTAGCGGTTAGCGATTCAGACTATCATTGTAAGGTCCTCAGGTTCGAACCTGGGCTGATCTTTCAGAGATGGTGTGATTTACTAACAATCGCTGAATATCCGCCGTGCATCGGACGAGCACGTTAAGTGATGGCCCCCAGGCTGGACCCACTGGTTAAATGGGTATCCTTTCCCATACACACCCCTGAAATTCTCTCAACCCTCTGTGTGCAACATCGTACTTGTACGGTGGCGCCATCTACTGTACTCTAATCTCACTACAAACTGTTCTGTCAAAATCGCTAGGCTTGCTCTCATTCCTTCCGTTTCTGTGTCCTGTCCAAAACGATCTCGCTGTAGGTGGCTGGGACCTAAACTCTACTCACTGTGGACGGAAGTCCTACAAGAAAATGACAAATACTGAGTTTCAACAGATTCAACGTATGTTTTCCCATGAAACTGGGCATTTATGGTACCCTAGTCTATCTCCTGAGTGGTCTGTCGGTCCGTTCTGCCTGCTCGTTCCGCTGTTATGCTAATTTCTCCTCTTCGTCCTTAATTTTTGCACGCCAGTGTACCTTAAGTTATTTCATTAAAACAAATCGTTGGTACATTATTAATTTTTGTATGAATTGCGAGATTATTACAGTGCCCCCCCTCCTAAAAAATTGATACAAAAACAAACACACATGCGCACAGGTTAAAATCATCGCACACACAAATTATTCGTAAAGCGTTAGAAAAACAAAAAACACACACGCACACACAAATTATTCCTAAAGCGTTAGTTAGCATACGCGCCTATAGGAGAACTGGATTTCTGCTAACTGCTGCAATTTATTTGAATCGAGGTTTAAGTTTTCGGAAATTTCCGGATGGCCATAAAACAGGAATTTTTTTGAAAGACCTTTTTCAGTTTATTCCAGACCTGATGCGACTCAGTAGACAAAACACTGGAGATAGGGGTGATGTGAAGATAGCAGGGCATGCCAACAGTTTATCGCAATCGACGAACATGGGCAAACGTGGTGATCTGAGCGTCTTTGATAAAAGACGTACTGTCGGCAAAGGCAGACAAGAACCCTAAGGTTCCCGAGGGCAACCGTATCAAGCGTGTACCGCGAGTATACCGTCGACGGACGCACCAGCGCCCAGAGAGCAAGCGGTGTCCTACCACACGCCACTGATGACCGGGGAAGATGTAGACTATCCAGACTCGAACAGAGCGACCGCTTCGTAACAGCGCCGCAAATCACATCGAGCTTAAATGTCGGAGACCACAGCACCATCAGGAAGCGAAGAACAGTACGGCGCCCTCTGCATACTCTGTGCTACTGGAGCCGACTCCCTACTCACAGAGCCTGATTTACGCAAGGGCACGCGGGGACTATGCCCAGGGCTCCCAATTTAAGCACTGACATTTAATTTTTATTATTATGGGCAGCAAAACTGGCGACGGCAGCGTACGCCAGTTAATTTTCACCGAGCGCAAATATGCATCGAAATGTTGCTTCAAAAAATCGATTATTAATATCCATTTGAAAGATGGAGGCCGCCCCGGTGGCGTAGTGCAGTCTAAGCGATGGCCTCTAATCATTTGTCCGAACGGGGTCCGGGTTCGAATCCCGGTGAGGCATGGATGTTGTGTTTGTCTTACGGCACTGGTTCTCTCCCTTCCCTGGAACCAGTGGCCCTAAATTAGGGACGGGCGACTGCTTATAGCCCATTGAGTTGCTCACGGTGGTCGTTAAACCTCCAATCAAAAAAAAAAAAAAAAAAAAAAAAAAGATGGAGATAAAATGTTTACTTTAAATTTACAATTTTTGAACATTTATTGTTTCTTGCATTTATTAAGGTAGATATAGTACTTGTGTATTAAGGCAGTACTTCTTGTGCTTTATACAATTATACGCACCAGGTTTATACAATTATAGCACCAGGGGTGCTGCCTTAATACGCAAGTACCGTTGTTAATTTATTAAGAGTACGATTCATGCTCGGGGATGGGGGCTACCCTAAGTTGTTTGTGCCTAGGGCCCCACTAGTCTTAAGTCGGTCTCTGCCTACTCATGAGCCACTGTTTCGGTCTCTGCCTACTCATGAGCCACTGTTGCCTGCTCTTCATCTGACATTACCCCTCGCGTGGTGCCCGGAACATCAGTACTGGACCTTTGAAGAGTAGCGCCGCATCGTGTGGTCAGATGAATCCCATTTTCAGTTGTACCGAGCTGTCGGGAGGGTGCGGATGTGGCATCGACAGCATGAGGCAGTATTCCCGTCGTGCCAAGTAGGTTCTGTTCAAGGCAGTTGTGGCTCTGTGATGGCATGGTGAGCTTTCTCATGGGACACATTAGAACTTTTAGTGTCCCTGGAGAGGTCTTTCACCGCTGGACATACTGCTAGCATGTGCTGGCTAATCACCTAAATGCTTTCATGGCCGTCGTGCATTCTGCGGCTGGCAGTCTGTTCCAACAGGACAGCCCCACCGGGCCGCAACCACCCAGGCATGACTCGAGGAACAACAGGACAATGCGGAGCCCCACCGGGCCGCAACCACCCAGGCATGGCTCGTGGAACAACAGGACAGTGCGAAGCCCCACTGGGCCGCAACCACCCAGGCATGGCTCGTGGAACTACAGGACAATGCGAAGTCCCACCGGGCCGCAACCACCCAGGCATGGCTCGAGAAACACTCATTTGGGTTTGGAACGAGCCAGTGACCCAAAAGGTTTTGGGTTTGAACCTTGTGGGAGATGTCTGGGAGGCAGCGGAGTGGACATCAGATCCATAGATCCTGGACCGACGTCTCGGGGGAAGTTCTGGACAATGCTGCACAGGCATGGCTGTCATTACTTCGGGAAACCCTCTGGTTTCTGGTGGGGTCGAAGCCTCGGCGTGTACAGGCTATTATTCGCTATAAAGGAAGACTAACACGCTATTAGGTAGATATCTCTAAGGTTTTGTCCATTGAGTGTATATATGTATACTGTATGTGTATCACCATCATCAACAATTACACTAGTCTGCATGAGATCAGATGATTGAAAACTAATATGTGCTTAGCTCAATTTTTCATGCCGATTCCAGAACTGGTCTTAGTTTTCTTCTATCACATACAGTTTTTGCACAATCGACCCAAGTTGATTTCGAAGATTTATCGCTGATAGCATTACATCTGCCAGTCAGGGGCGTTTTAGCGGGAGGCATTTCAGCTATCTCTTTTGCCAATCGTCGTCAAAGCAACGTATGGTTACTTTTGGAGTATTGCCAACTAGCGACCTGTAGAAGAAAGACTGAAAAGAGAATTGGCGAGAATCCAAAAATAGCATTCCCGGCTCACATTTCCAGTTCACTGCTCTTTCTGTTCGGATTTACACAGCTGTTCTAAGTGGCTGTCTCTATTGTGAGTGCGTAAGTCTTACAATGTCGAAACGCAAGTGCGTAAATTGTCCTAATGTGTTCTGTTAAATTTGTGGAAATTATGTAGTGCTTAACCAAAGAACGGATATCACAGACTTTGTGAAGAAAGCTTACTATGCTTATTTTAAAGGGCATCTTAGTGATCAGGATAAGGCATGGGCACCACATAAAGTGTGCCGCTATTGTGTTGGGAGGTTAAAGGTTATGGACAAAAAGGAAACAAACGTGCATGCCGTTTTCAATACCTATGGTGTGGAGGGAGCCTAAAGACCACCAGAACGACTGTTACTTCTGCTTAGTTAATGTTAAGGGCTGCAATTCGAAAAATAAGAACAAAATTGTGTATCCAAGCATTCCTTCAGCCATTAGGCCAGTCCTGCATGGAAAAGATCTGCCTGCCCCTCTTCCTCCAGCTGTGTTAGAGAACGTGGCGGAAGATGATGAATGTGAACGTGATGCAATCTACGAAGACGATAGTGATGATTATTACAAGCCAGAAAACGACTCTAATCCACAACTGTTCTCCCAGAATGAACTTAATGATCTAGTACGTGATCTGAACTTGCCTAAGGAATCTGCAGAACGAGTTGGCTCCCGGTTCAAAAGTAAGAATCTTCTAGTTCCAGGAACACATTTTTCGTGGTACCGACACAGAGAAAAAGAAGTACTTCCTTTTTTCTCACAGAACGATTCCTTGGTTTACTGCAATAACATCAACGAGTTAATGCATTTCTATGGCATTGAACATGATCCTACTAAGTGGAGACTTTTTATTGACTCGTCCAAGAGGAGCCTAAAAGGCGTGTTACTGCATAATGGGAATGTGTATGGGTCCATTCCTGTGGTCCACTCAGTTAAAATGAAAGAGACATTCGAGAACATGAAGGTACTATTAACAAATACAGAGTATGAGGAACACAAATGGCTTATCTGTGGTGACTTCAAAGTAATAGGAATGCTATTAGGACAACAAGCTGGGTACACGAAAATGCCTTGCTTTCTATGTGAATGGGATAGTAGGGCAAAGCAAAGGCATTGGACAATGAGAGTTTGGCCAGAGCGGAGAAATTTTGTTCCTGAGACTAAAAATATCCTGCATGACCCACTTGTAGACCCCCCACGAAGTATTGCTTCCACTACTACACATCAAACTGGGGTTGATGAAACAGTTTGTAAGGGTTCTACCACAAGATGGGCCATGCTTCAAGTACCTTTCTATGAAATTTCCCTTCATGACACTAGAAAAATTGAAAGCTGTAATTTTTGTCGGCCCTCAAATAAAAAAAAATTGATGAAGGACAAAGATTTTGAGAAAACGATGAATGAGAGAGAAAAAGACGCATGGACAGCATTCCGATCTGTAACCGAAAACTTTCTAGGGAATCACAAAGATCCTAATTACAGAAAAATTGTTGAAACAATTTTGGAAAACTTCAAGCAGTTGGGTTGTATGTAGCATGAGTGTAAAAGTTCACTTTCTACACTCCCATATTGACTACTTTCCGGAAAATCTGGGACATTATAGTGAAGAGCACGGTGAACGCTTTCACCAGGATATTAAGGAGATGGAGAAGAGGTACCAGGGGAGATGGAATGAAACTATGATGGCCGACAATTGTTGGATGTTGAAGAGGGACAGTAAAGATAAAGGAGGATCTGCAAGAAAGTAAAAAAAAAGACAGTTTGAAAATTAATGGAACACTGTTTACTTGTCGTTTTGTTAAATACTAGTCACAGGTCAGTACTTTACAGTAATTTTAAAGTGTTTTTGTAAAAAAATAGTCTTTGTGAAACATTGTGTTTGCATTTTTGTGCTTACATTAATTAAAATTTTGGAAATATAACTTCTTATTTTATTTAAAAACCTGGCGTGATAGGGGGAAATGGAAGTCATTTCTAGAATCGGCGTCAAAAATTGATTCAGGAACAGCTATTTTTAAGAAATCATCTGACAAAAAATTTAAATTTGCAGACTGGTGATTATCAATCTACTGCTAGATGAAGGTATCACTAAGTCTCTTCCACAACTTTGTCTTGAACAATCCTCTATGTTACTCCGGCATGCTTTCGAATTTCATAAACTCATGTGCCATAGGGACTTCTGAGTTTTTTCCTGCCCCTTGAAATCCAGTCCAGTGTTCCCATTCCCCAACGATGTCCAGTTCTTCTAGCAATATGGCCAGATCATTAACATTTCACGGTTTTTACCATGATGATGATGTCATCAAATTTTGCTATTTTCCTGATCAGGCATCTGATCATTCGTCCGAGATGGGTTCGGGTTCAAAACCCAGTGAGGCATGGTTGTGTTTGTCTTACGGCGCTGGCTCTCATCCTTCCCTGGAACCAGTGGCCCTAAATTAGGGACGGGCGACAGCTTATAGCCCACTAAGTTGCTCACGATGGTCGTTAAACCTCCAATCTGAAAAAAAAAAAAATTCCGCTTCTTGCTTTTCTTGGTTACACCAAGCATGCACCTCTTCAAGTTTCTTTCACTTGTTTGCAGCCTGATAATGTCTTTTTTTTTTTTTTTTTTTTTTTTTGTTGTTCAGTTATTTGCCATTTCCAGAGTCCAGACATAAGGAGTTTGAAAATTTCCCGTGCAGAATTTTTCTTTTCCAACTCTTCAATGGGATAAAACCTTCATCAGCTACAGCCACAGCTGTACTGATGGCGCGTTTTTCTCTAAGAATTATTGTTTGAGTTGTTTCTCTTGTTTTCTTTCAACAAAAATTTAAAATATCGTTTGACCCCCCCCCCCCCCCGTTTACCTTCTTTTTATTTTTATTATTAATATTATTAAGAAAGTCATTTCATTAACTGTGTAAAAAAGTACTTGAAAACAAAAAAGAAACAATACTTCGCGATGGAAAGTGTAAAAATACACTGCTGGCCGCCCAAAATGCAACACCAAGAAGGAAGCATCCGACTGGCCTGAAATTCGCAGCATGCGTCGCCCGCGAGAGGACATGCAAACAATTAGCATTGCAGGTCATATGCAAATCATATGCGCTCGGCACGCCACCGAGAAGCACTTTCAGAAGGGTGCTCAGAAGGCGGGGTGTAAGTAGTGGAAGTGTGTTGTGCTGCCGGACCTGTGCGTGGGAAGCTTCCTGATGCCTCGTCGCAGAATACGGCAGTCATTCCAGCACGTTTCGGAGTTCACCAGAGGACGAGTAGTGACTTATCGCGACAGCGGTTTATCGTACCGAGACATCGGCGCCCGTGTAGGACGACATCCAGCCACAATGAGGCGAGTATGGATTCGGTGGGTGAAGGAGGGACGAACGGACCGACGCGAGCGATTGCCGCAGCCGCGGCACACCACCGAACGAGACGACCGGCATGTTGTGCGGCGGGCATTGACGGCTCGCACCGCCACATCATGAACGTTAGCGCAGGAATTAGGGTGTGTTGCGCAACAACCTGTGTCAGTACGTACCGTTCGACGTCGTCTGCAGGAGCGGGGACTTGTCGCACGACGCCCATTACTCCGATTACCATTGACGTTACACCACCGGCGAGTGCGGCGGCAGTGGGCCGTTGAACGCCGCACCTGAACTACGGAATGGCACGACATTGTCTTCTCCGACGAACCCGCTTCTGCCTGCAACACCACGATGGTCGGATCCGCGTGTGGTGGCACCGCGGCGAGAGACTGTATGGCACCTGCATTATGCATCGCCATACCGGTCCGTCGCCTGGCGTTATAGTTTGGGGCGCAATTGGATATCGCACCCCTCTGGTACGCATCGCCGGTACACTCAACAGCCACCGCTACATCTCCAACGTTTTGGAGCCTGTAGTCCTCCCTTACCTGAAGGACCTGACAGCGGCCACGCTTCACAGGACAATGCGCGCCCGCACGCGGCCCACCAGGTGTCACTGCTGCCGGAGCCAGCCTGTTCTCCCGATATGTCGCCCATCGAACACGTCAGGTCACTGATCGGAAACCGAGTGGCCCGGCAAGCACTACCCACGGCTACGCCTGATGAACTGTGGCAACGTGTGGAAGCAGCCTGGACCGACATACCCCAAGCCCACATCCAAAGCCTCTTTCGTTCGATGTCGCAGCGTGTAGCGGCTGTTATCGCCAGCCATGGGGGCCACACGAACTATCGGTGTCTGCGTGTTCCGCAAGTCGCACGGGCCTGTAAGCTCAATCGTTTCATCTTTTTATCTGTTGTTATGTGTCCAGCAAAATCTTGTTTTGCTATCTCGTGTCCTTCTTGGTGTTGCATTTTGGGTGGCCAGCAAGCAGTGTAGATAAACAGTTTTCGAAAAACATTGACGTTAAAGACAGTGAGAGCCTCTCAAAACAATTCCAAGAAAATTGCTCTCAGACGATTTTTTCATTTTTTTGATTGGAGGTTTAACGACCACCGTGAGCAACTCAATGTGCTATAAGCAGTCGCCCGTCCCTAATTTTGGGTCACTGGTTCCAGAGAAGGGAGAGAGCCAGTGCCGTAAGACAAACACAACATCCATGCCTCACCGGGATTCGAACCCGGACCCCTTACGGACGAATGATCAGAGGCTATCGCTTAGACCACTGCGCCACCGGGGCGGCAGATGATATTGGAAAACAGCTCACTGCCGGCCAGTTAATTCCACGCTAACTAATGTGAAATTTCGTTAACAAATCTCTCAGGAGCATTTCATCAGCGTTAATCCAAGACAGTAAGAAAACATCTTGCCATTGATAAATTAACGGGGGTTTATTCAATTGCGATGTACTTTTTCATGATATTCCTATTCTCGTAATGAGCCGGTATAGCATACCGGCACTTCTTCTTTCCCAGTATTTCATACCGGCACTTTTTTCACCCGGAATTTACATACCGGCGCTAATTTTACGGGAACTGCAGATTTTTTTTTTTTTTCGTCCCTGACTTACGAACGCACATTCTTAAACAGTGAAACCGTATGTACCTGGTGTCCTTGAGAAATAGCTGAGTGGGAAGCATAAAGGATAGAGGAATGGTGTATACATGACCTATATATAAGTTCAATCCTTCAAAGAATGGAAATGAAGCCACCCATAGCGCATGCTCACAACTTGCCCAAGTTAGTTAGTTAGTTAATTGATTTTAGTGGCGCAGGGGCCAGTCTTGGCCAAAGAGCGCTAGACACAGAACTATCAGCTAAAGATTTTTTAAAGCAAGGTGAAATGATTAAGAGCAGACAGGCTTAGTAAAAGAATGATGAAAGTTGTGAAGACTAGTTAGTTATTTAGGTTTATATATAAATTATTACTATTATAACCTTTTTCTTTTCTTTTTTTTTTTTTTTTAATAAGTTTTAAAACGTTAATCTGTTTTAAAAAGTAAAACACTGCGAAAGTGTCGCAGTGGTCGCCCAAAAGCTTTTGAAGCGTAGCTGCGCCTTCGTCCAGCAGATGAGACTGAAAATAGTGAAACCGATGATTACGAAAACGAACACAACTGCACAAAACATGAGAGACGGTGAGTAAACAGTCGCATGTCTCACACACCGGGGCAGTGTCGCCACACAGCAAATAGCTATGCGTGAAGCGACAATGCCCAATGCGGAAACGCGCAAGAATAACTTCTTCCCTACGGTTCCAGCGACACGATGATTTCCAGACTCCACGGATAGGTTTAACACGGTGCAGTTTATTCTCCACCTGTTGGTCCCACAGACCCCGCCACGTTTGTCTGATATGATCGTGAACAAGAAAGCGAAAATCACGGTGGAACAGTGGCAAGGGTGTGACGACCAAAGAAGAGGCAGATCTAGCAGCAGCAGCATCAGCAGACTCGTTCCCTGGGATCCCAACATGCCCAGGAATCCAGCAGAACCGAATCTGGACATCAGCCTCGAGCAAAGAACGAAGAAGTCTCCGTACGGTAAAAAGAAGTGGGTGGCCAGTGAAATCCAAAGATGACAATGATTGCACAACACTCAACGAATCAGTGTACACAATAGCACGCTGATGAGAGCTCGACTGCACGTGAACAAGTGCAAGATACACAGCATGCATCTCCGCCGAAAACACCGTGGCCTCAGGAGGAATGCGGGCAACAGAAACTTCGTCAACGCAGACGGCGGCGGATCCAACAACACCAGCCGCCTTAGATCCATCGGTGAAAACAGGAATAAAGTCTGCATTGACGTAACGGTGTTCAGCGAAGAGCTGCTGGTACACTGACGCAGGGGTTGAGGACTTGTCAAAAGATGTAAAGCTGGGATCAACCAAGACACCAAGAGGGTGCCATCGGGGATCCTCAAAGCCCCTGGTCTATCCAACGAGTGACAAGTCGAGCCCTGCATCACGAGCTACGGCCGCCATACGAAGACCGAAAGTTCGAATGCACGAGGGACGGATCTCGAACAAACGAGCATGCTGGGGATGAAAAACTGCATCGTGTAAAGGATGGTCTGAGAGAGATTTAAGTTTCAGGTAAAACCGAAGAGACAGCTGCAGACGGCGTAAATGAAGCGACGGTTCGTTCGCGTCGGCATAAAGGCTGGGAATGGGTGACGTGCGAAATGCTCCCGTACAAAGACGCAGCGCTTGATGGTGGATGGTATCCAACTGCCGGAGAACGGAAGGACGCGCAGAGCCATACACCATACAGCCATAATCCAGCTTAGACCGAATGAGAGAATGGTAAATACGGAACAAGGAAGTCCTGTCTGCACCCCAGGAGACTGAGGCAAGGATCTTAAGGATTGACAAGGCTCTCAGACAGGAAGTCCTTAGCCGTCGAACGTGCGAGCGAAAGGTGAGAGCACGGTCAACGGTCAAACCAAGTAACTTGGTTTCCGGCAAAACTGGAATGGCTGCACGGTCCAAATAGAGCTCTGGATCAGGATGGAGGCCACGCCTCCGGCAGAAATGGACACAGGCTGTCTTGTCGGGAGAAAGAACAAACCCATTATTGTTAGCCGCTTTAACAATCTGGGTAATTGCAGACTGCAGCTGCCTTTCAACGAAATGCATGCTGGATGACGAACATAAGATGTGAAGGTTGTCAACATAAATGTTAGCCGAAACCGCTGGAGGAAGATTTTTGAGCAGACAGTTTATGCGGAGGATGAACAGAGTCACCGAAAGAATGCTGCCTTGAGGGACACCTTGTTCTTGATGGGAAAAAGGCAGACAGCGTCGTACCCAGGAGCACCTGGAACACGCTGTTACGAAGGAAGCTGGCAATAAATGTTGGGAGGTTTCCACGCAACCCATTTTCGTGCAGGTCACGGAAGATACCGTGACGCCACGCTCTATCGTAAGCTTTTTCGATGTCAAAAAATACGGACACCAGGTGCTGCCTACGTACGAACGCCTCACGAACAGACGTCTCAAGGAGCAGGAGATGGTCAGGAGCTGAACGATGACGGCGGAAGCCGCTTTGTGATGGAGACAATATTCGATGTTCTTCTAGAAAATAAATTAGCTGGGAATTAACCATTCGTTCAAGGATTTTGCACAGACAGCTAGTGAGGGCAATTGGCCGATAACTAGAGGGAGACTTGGGGTCTTTGCCAGGCTTGGGAAAAGGTAAAACAAAAGCTCTTCGCCAAGAGTCCGGGAAACTGTGCTCCAACCAAATGCGGTTGAAAAGCACTAACAGATTCTCGAGAGACGACTGCGAGAGATGACGGATCATGTCATAGTGGATGCCGTCGGGACCGACAGATGTTGCACCGGACCGATGCAGAGCCACCCAAGCCCCAGATCATCCCACTAAGGATGTCTGTAATTTTTATTATTAATCTAATATATTCAATTAGAAGAGCTCCATCATAGAATGAAAGTTGGGAGTAATAGGTTATACACACATTTTAGTTTTGAAGCAATGAGTGTAAACATTTTCCATTTCGGGTTTTTTTTTTTTTTTTTTTTGCTTTTTGTAGGGTAATATAATATTGCTATTAATCTCAGACTGAATATTCATTCCGGTTGTGGAGATTCTAATTGCATGACTTTCTACTTCATGAAAGTCCGTATTGGAAGGGGACTGCCTTTTTGGCTCGCGACTTGAAGTTCTGGGTTCAAGTCCATCTGAATCACTAATGGTTAGCCGAGGTTCGGAAGTTTTGTTAATCCGTTGGCTCCGGGGTATAGACTCCTCGTTGTAAACAAGACCAACCTCAGTCCTCGGTGTAGCATAAGAAGTGCTCGCTGGTTCCACGAACCAAACGACTGAAATCGACCGCCATCGTTTCTGACTTGTGGTGCAATAGTATTCCACGGAATTGTAAATAACATTTTCAAACAAAGAAGTTTTTCTACCAGGGATTTTTTTTTTACTTTTTCAGCTTTGGATATATTCTGGCAAAGGTATTTTTTCCAAATGATTTTTAGCTACATACGAGCATACCGGCACTTCAAAATATCGATTTCGAGCACTGTTCCTAGTCCCTACAGTTTACAGAAAACGCGCAGTCGTATGGCAAGATAGCGACTGCATATCTGTCTGAGAAGAAAGAATTTCCATTGCACATGCTCAGTGTGCCTATGGTTGTTCATGACTGTTAGTTCTGGTCAAAACATACACGCTCTTGGCGGAAAGCACAATTTGCTAAAACGTATATCTGCATCATAAGTGCTCTCTAATTATTATCATTATTTTTTTTTTTGATTGCGGTTTAACGGCCACCGTGAGCAACTCGATGGGCTATAAGCAGTCGCCCATCCCTAATTTAGGGCCACTGGTTTCAGGGAACGGAGAGAGCTAGTGCCGTAAGACAAACACAGCATTCATGCCTCACCGGGATTCGAACCCGGACCCATCTTGAGCGAACGGCCAGAGGCCATTGCTTAGACCACTGCGCCACCGGGACGGCAACTCTAAATTTGGTCAATAGGATTTCAGAATTTTCCAAATTTTATTATCTCATTCTCCATTATGCTATCCCACTGACCGAGTAGTCAGATGCGCTGTTTCGTAGTTTTTTTTTTCTTTTTTTTTTTTTGATTGGAGGTTTAACGACCACCGTGAGCAACTCAATGTGCTATAAGCAGTCGCCCGTCCCTAATTTTGGGTCACTGGTTCCAGAGAAGGGAGAGAGCCAGTGCCGTAAGACAAACACAACATCCATGCCTGACCGGGACTCGAACCCGGACGAATGATCAGAGGCCGGCGCCTTAGACCACTGCGCCACCGGGGCGGCAAAAAATTGCTCTTCCGGTACCGGGAATTGAACCCGGGCCTTCTGGGTGAGAGCCAGATATCCTAACCACTAGACAATACCGGAGCCTTTTATACTTTTGTCAGTAATTGAAGATTCATTGTAGTGTTGTGACATACTTTGATCAGAGGCCATCGCCTTAGACCACTGCGCCACCGGAGCGGCGTTTCGTAGTTAATA
Source organism: Macrothele yani (assembly GCA_039090855.1). Taxonomy (NCBI): domain Eukaryota; kingdom Metazoa; phylum Arthropoda; class Arachnida; order Araneae; family Macrothelidae; genus Macrothele; species Macrothele yani. The sequence goes on from CM077002.1 coordinate 139,353,068, forward strand.
GTCCACGCTGGGCTAAGGCCATTCAGAAAATACAAGGACCATTTGTTCAATGGGATGCATTTGTTTGTTTTTTCTGTTAAGGGGGGGGGTAACGACCCCGTGAACAACTCAGTGGGCTTAAGCAGTTGCCTGTCCGTCCCCAATTTAGGGCTACTGGTTCCAGGGAAGGGAAGAGCCAGTGCCGTAAGATAAACACAACATCCATGCCCGACCGGGATTCGAACCTGGATCCATCTCAGGCGAATGGTCAGAAGCCAACGTTTAGACCACTTTGGCAAGGCATGGAGATCGGATGTTATGTTTGTCTTACGGCAATAGCTGCACCCTTTCCTGGAACCAATGGCCCTAAATTAGGTTAGAATAAGTTATGTGGAAATTCCCTTGTCAATAGAGCAATACCACTTTGCGTGAAGCCTATACTGTTAAAGTGTGGAAAAGCTGGTAGTTTTCAAGGCCATTGCAATGCATTTTTTGTTGTCCAAATAGCATTCTTTCGTCGCAAAAGTTTCTAATTTTGCATCATAACTTGCTGCCAATGTGTGAGAAAATGCTGGATTTATAAAGTTCTTAATTATTTTAAGGCTCCTTCCCATTGTTATTTTTAACTGAAATACATGTATTTTTAGTGAGAATTCAAAGCAAAACATAACGTTTAAATTGAAAACTTCACTCATGTATGTAATCGTGTTAATATCAAACTGGAATGAAGTATAATTCACTTTCCTTTGATATTAACACTATTCCAAAATACACACAATTGAAACTGTATCATATAAACAAACTCAAATTCCCACACTTTGGAACTTCATGGTTGAAAGATTTAGGGCATCTCCAGAAGTCTTATTCTAACCTCCTTGCTTATAGCACATCAAGTTACTCACGGTAGTTGTTAAACCCCCAACAAAAAAACAGGGGAAAAAAAAAGGCCATGGACATTAGAGAGATGAGTTCCCTCTTTTAACGACGTCTCGCAGAAACCAATGCATCCGATTAGTTTCCAACGCTGTCGCATATGACCAGTGGTGGATTGGGTCTAAAAAATATTGGTTGCCAGGAGACAAAGGGGGGGGGCACCCACAACTATAAGGCTATTATTGAATTTTTATAAGAAATAAATAAAATTTTCAAAAAGTGGAAAAAAGGTGCAATTAAAATGTTTGTGAAATTAATTTATATTTTTTTGTAATTACAGTCTACATATAAAACAGAAGTCAATCCACATCAATTGTGTGTACAGTCTATATATATTGTACATATTAGTGGCAGTATACAGTAGATATTAAATGTAAATACAAATTATTATAACTGAATTTTTACTTTATTTTTTAATTTAAATAAATGGTGGATATTTTTTTAAAGTTTGCTTGTATTGAACATATTACACTGACACATTAACAGATAGTTCAAAAGCATATAAGTGATATTTCATGCGGTTCATTATATTAAAAGAAATCGTTTGAATTCATTAGATGATTGTACGAATCTGTCAATAATTGCTTCTGCATCCAATTCATCTAACAATTCCTTTTCAATGGATAGTAACATATATGATTTCAAGTTCTCCTCAGAGAGTGAGTTTCTTAGACTAGTCTTTATGATCTTTAGCTTTCAAAATGTCCTTTCACATTGGACTTGAGTAACTGATAGTGTGCAGATGACTTTATAAAATTCATTAAGGTTATCATGTGCCTTGGCACGATGTCTGTTGGATGCCAGAATTTTTAGTACACACGATGGGCAAGTGCTACAAATTTTACACTTGTTGCAACTGGAATCCATATTCTCACCATCATTAGGCAATAGCTTTAATACATCAAAGTTCAAAGCAAAACAAAACAATTCCAATATTACTTGATCTTTGTTGATTTGTGGAGACAGCTTAATAATACCTTCCAATGCTTCGTCTTCAAGGCCCTTCTCTACAATAATTTTAAACTTTGCTGGGTCCAAGCAGGATAAATCTTTATACAACTTTTTGTGTTGTACACAAGTGTGAACCTAGTGACTAGACAATACGGTCCATTATTAAGTTAAACACATTTACTCGAAAATCACCTAGAGAATCTGAGGAATTTCCTTCATCATCTATAAGCTCATTTGCCATTCTTTAATTCTTCCTCTGCCTCTTAACTGGCAATCCTGTTTCCAATTCAATTTCCAATGTTTGATTTTCATGTATTTTAAACTGTGAAATCTTGTCATTACATTTATTTACAAATGCCTTGCTGTGAACGTTATCAAATGTTCTTTTCTGTTCCTTCAACTTTGTTACAGCTGAATCTATTAAACTCTATGTAGTAAACATATCTAAAGCACTTCTCTGTAAATAACTTGATAACAGGGCTGTAGTTTCAAATATATGCAAGTAAAAGCTGTCGATATTGTTTCAAACTTTAGAAGACTTTGAAGTAAAACACTTGCTTGTTTTGTTTTTGGATCAAACTTGTCTGAATCTTGCATCATTAGATTTACAAAAGTATTGGCAGCGACATCATCAAAACGTCCAAATATAGTTGTCGCTGCATTGGAGTTTCTTGACTGTCTTGTCTCACCAATTAGCTTTAACAGTTTCATTTTTTCTTGTCCTAGATGTTTTCCAAGAACTTCTATCCATACAGCCGTTCTCTTGTATAATGTTTTCACAAAAGTTGATAAATTCTGGAGCAATTGAAGAACGAAACTGCACGCATGCAACATTTTCTTGTTTCAGTTATCACCAAATTCACCCTACAATTATTAAGAATAATTATGAGGTTATTGAATGTGATTGAAACAGAAGACCTAACTAAAGTGATTCTGAAATTCATCTCAGTACAACATCTTACACATTCGCTAGAAGATACAGCAATGACTTTCTAGAAGATATAGCAATGATTTGCACTTATTGTCTAATGTTTAAGAAGGCCCACTTCATCAGGGGCACCCTGGCCAGCTTGCCACTGTGTATGACATCAAATACGACACCGGTATATCAGGAGGTGTAGTATGACAGAAGCTACAAATGGAAGGAACTCATCTGTCTGATGTCATGGCCTTGTACTTTCTAGACCAAGTCCTGGTTGAGGCATGGGTAGTGTGCCTGTCCATGATGTAGACTGGACCGAAGTAGACCCTGTCTCCTCTCTGAAAACAACGGCTCTCAACCAGTGACCGGCAACTGCTCATAACTCTAAGAGCTGCTCGTGGTGGTAGTTAAATTTCATAAAAATACGGTATATCGATACGCAATATGTAGCCTTTCCTAGGCAAATGTCAACCGTGCCATCTCTTGGAGCACTGTATTTCGCTGATGAAAGGACTCCATTGGGATTAAAGAATAGCGATACTATCGAGATTACAGAAAATTAAATCCCTGACCAAATGCTCAAGTGATTTTACAACTCAAAACTTGGCCCTCAGTCTTCGGCGACTGGAATGAAAGTGGCCAGGGCAATGGCCAGTGCAGAGAGTGCTATGAATCACCAGAAGTATGGACTAGGCTGCCATCTGATGCTGGGATTGGAGGAGCAACTCCAGAGAACCAAGTAGGATGTTGTTGGACTAAATGAATTAAGAAGGAAACGAGGATCTGATAGAACTGAACAGTGGCCATCACTTTTACTACTGACCTCCGTTGGACAACTGAAATACTAGACTGCATACTAACAGACATGAAAATACCAAGAAGACCACGTAGGAGATGGCCGTATGAAACTCGAAAGCATGTTGAAGCAGTAGCGCACCCAGGATTTCTTTATAGGATGACCCAAAATATTGAAGATGCAAATAAAAAATACTCAGGAGAAAACATCTCCCCAAATATTGGAAAGTGATAAAAATATCTCAACCATATGAAAGTGCATTTCCCAATTATTTGTAAAAAATATATTTTCAAAAACACATAAAAATATATTTAAACATAAGCAGACTAAGGACCAAATGATACCTTACATGGAAGACCCAGGCTTCTGGCCCACCACCACTCAGTGCATCACTGTCAGAATAATATGGAAGAGAAAGAATTGTGGAAGAGACTTGGGAAGACTGTTGATGACAACATTCATAATTCTCCGTTGTTTTTCTTAATTCATTTTTAAGTTTCCTGCCTAACGAAACTTAGAAATAAATATATAGTGTTCATAATTTCTGCAACCATTTAAACACTGCTCGCTGTACATTTTTCCCATTCCGACAGCTTACCAATAATGGCACTACTACCTGTCTAAATTCAGTCCAGCAGTGTTTAACGCAGATGGCATTCAAAATTTCGGTCTTCTTATTGTCTACGACTCCGGTAAAAACCATTATGCTTCAGAACTACGTGCATTAATTTTTAATGGTGCGCTGCCACCTGTTTGTTGTTTTTGTAAATGCTACAGATCGTGGATTGTTTTTTTGAATGTAAAAAATGTATGTTGTTTCTTTCTTTTTGTAGGATATTTTAGAGATAAATGCCAGAATTACGATCTCCTTTTCGTTTGTCTCGGGGCCCTTCAAATTGGAATAACTCTGATATGGTTACTTGAATCAACATTTCGCTGGAGAAGACAGCGTGGAACGTCATCCCTATGACAAAACAGCAAATTTAAATCTAATAAAACATTTCTGAGGAATGTGAAAGATGTCAGCAACAGAAATGCTCGCTCTTCTTTTTTACATGTGTAAATACCTTTGCTTTCATCAAAATAAATTACAGTTTTCTGTGCGTGTGTGTGTCTCAACAACATAAATGCTTTGCCATCTGTATGGTACAAACTACAAGGACTGATATGATAGCAAAAGAGTTTTTTTCAGGTATTTTTGGATCAGGATTTAGTGACCACTATGAGCAAATCAGTGGGCTATAAGCAGTCGCATGTCCCTACTTTAGGGTCACCGATTCCAAGAAAGGGAGAGAACCAGTGCTGTAAGACAAACACAGCATCTGTGCCTCACCAGGATTCGAACCCGGACTCACTTGGATGAAAGGTCATAAGCCAGCTATTAGATCATTGCATCACCGGGCAGCCTTTTAAGGTTTAACCGGACATGTGAGCATTGAATCCTATAAGTTGCCTATCCCTAATTTATGGCCATGAGTACAAGGGATAGAATGGAACCAGTGCAGCCGCCCGGTGAAGGAGTGGTCCGAGTACCTGGCTGCTTACCATTCTTCCAAGATGGGCCCGGGTTCGAGTCTCGGATGAGGCATGGGTATGTTTTGTCTGCTGCTGCTATCCCTACCCTGGAACCAGTGACTCAAAATTAAGGATGTGAGACTGCTTACAACCTTTACATTTGCATAGCAGTCATTAAGCTCAGCAAAAAGAAACCAGTGCCTCTGACCACTCAAGCAGAGTAGCAGAAATACACCCAGGAATTTCCATTTGATTTCTATTTAATTACGTGCTATTTCTCAACACCAGATGTACACAACTGAATTAGATGTAGATATAGCAACTGAATTAGAGATACCTATCTAGCAATGTATAGCACCACCTATCGCCCTGATGATGGCGGCGATTCGTCTCGGCATGGACTCTACAAGACACCGGAAGCGTTGGGAAGCCATACGGATCCACGACCCCTGAACAAGCTCCCACAGTTCATGAAGATTTGATGGAGGGGGGGGCAGAGGTCAGAGCCTCAAACAACTCTCTCGATGGCATCCCAGATGTGCTCGATGGGATTGAGGTCAGGTGACCTAGCTGGCCAAGGAAGCGACGTCACGTCGATGGAGTGTTCATCCAATCATTCAGATACAATTCGGGAGCGATGGCACGGTGCATTGTCTTGTTGCAGGATGAGGTCCCCAGTGGGATATTGAAGACGCACAAACGGGAGCAAATGGTCGTCCAGGATATCCCGGTAACGTTGACCTGTGAGGGACGATGTCACATGTACCAGGGGTCCCATTTCAGTCCGTGTAAACAGTCCCCAGACGAGAATCCCACCCCCACCAGCTTGAAGAGTACCTTGCTGGCAAGAAGGATTCATCGCTTCATGTGGTTTGCACCGTACTCGTATCCTGCCATCCGCATGTACCAACATGAATCTCAACTCATCAGTCCACGTAACATTTTCCCACATGTCTAGGGTCCAGTGGCTCGCGCCCATGCCAATCTTCGCACCCTGTGATGTGCGGCCAGCAGCGGTACCGTCGTGGGACGATGGCTTATGTACCCCATAGCAAGGAGATGGTTCTGGATAGTGTTGCTGCTTACACGTTTTTGTGCACCAGCGTTAAATTGCAGAGTGATTTCTTGCACTGTGGCCCATCTATCCGCTGTTACAATGCGAGCTAGCCGACGATGACCCCGCTCATCCACACGCTGTTGTCCATGGCAGTTGGCACTTGCAGGGATGGTTTTACCGGATTCGATGTACTCACGGTGCACCCGTGATACAGTGGCTCGTGAAAATCCCAGTGCCTGCACAACTTCCAAGATGGAGTGACCCATTCGTAGGTCCCCCAACAATTTGTCCACGATCAAATGCGCTTAGATCCTTTGTCTTACCCATACTACGTCCGACTCTTACCGATTCCCGTCGCATCACTCCTTATATTGTCGGATCGCTGCATACGTCATGTCATTTCCGTTTACAGGGCCGCCCACAGCGCCACATTTGCATAACGCCAGCTGTCTCTAATTCATTTGCTCTTCAGTGTAGAGTGACCTGTCTTAATGAAGTCGCTATGTGTATCTCTACCATGGGGGCATGGAATTTGTCACGGGGTCAGAGCCGAATTCAGATCATAAATCTTTCAACAAGTCCGCAGAGGAAATGCTAAACTAAAAACTGGAGGGGGAGTGCTCAACAGGTGTTAATTTTTTTTTACTATCTCATACTCAATCCATCCCCCTATTCCGAAACGAATAAAAAAAGCTGCAGAATTTTAAAATTCATAGTTGTGACTTTTACTTTAATTGCATTTTAAATTCAAAATAATTTAATTTCACATACAATCAATGTAACCCTGAGATTTTCAGTTTCGGGAAGAACAACTTTTGTGCAGCATTAATATTATTTAAATGTTGATCATTGGCGAGTTTTTCAAAATATTTTACATGGCCCCCAGGTGCTTTGCTGAGGTGAGGAGTATTGAGCAATGCTTCTGTGGGCTTGCTCTTTATTTGTGGCCTTAGTTAGGACAAGCAACAAGTTCTGTTGTACACAGTATGAAAGCTCAACTTTTACTTTTTAGCTCCCACATCTAAACAAGGGGCATAGTGAATCCTATGTGTTGTCTGTGTACTAGCTGGGTGATCTGGTTTATTGGGGTGGCGATGCCATGGGATGCCAGACAAGGCACCTAAGGGCATAGCAATAAAGATAAAGACCCGCTAAAGGACAAGAAATCCTGCCCTGTAACACCAAATTCTGCATACGAGATCCGAAATTTCTGAGTGTCCAATTGATGTCCACGTCCACAGGCGCACAGTGTTGCCAACTCTTAAAAACAACATATGACTAAAAAGGAGGGTGGGGGGGGGAGCTGCATTACACAACAACGATTCTCGGGGTGTGTATTTAAGAGCATAGTCCATACACACAGGTAGACTCCAAATGACGTCACAATTTCTGGCTCCAACATCAAAAAGGGAAATGCCACGGGATCTTAGGCAACAATCCTAAAAGAAAATGTAACTAATTTTCACCAGTGAAAAACGAATTGAACGATTAAACAGATTCTACATATCTATAGTAATAAGTGATTACAATTTTCCATAAATTTTTATAATGGTTAGTAAGGGAAATTATTTCCCCAAAGTTTTTCATATTTGCAGTAATGGTTATCATACGCGAGAGAAATAATCAATACTGAGGTTCAATTCTCAATCTAGAAAAAGTGTGCTTATTAACAAAAGAATATAATCATTCACAATAAAAGAATGAATCAGTGTGTCATGAAAGTTTTCACAAGCATTCATTCTAATGATTATTTTAAAAGCAATAAATACTGCTCCAAGTTTCTTTTTTCATTTCCGAGCACAAAGTTCACTTATTAACAAACAAAAAAAAAATTCAAAAATTCTGATATTATATTAGTTGTTGATATCATACTAGAGTTACTGTCATGAAAACAGTATTTAAAAGGTGCAATTCTTCGGAAAAAGTCTTCAAAGCATCACTGGTTTCCATATTTCAAAAATAAAAATACTAACTTTCACAGTTACTGAGATTAAAAGCAGTTTATCAGAACAAAATATTTAGGGTAACCTGGTAACCACCAGATAGGTGCAAAAACCACAGGGCAGGCAATTTGAACATTCTTCACCACAAGAGTAGTGGATTTTAGCCTAAAAATTACATTACCTTCTAGAGGTGGGCTTAACAATGATTTTGCTGTCACAATGGCAGTTCAACGGAAGTAACGGCGACCTTACACAGTGATTCTAATCACTGTTTGCGAGGGGCAAGATAGGAAGCAGAAACAGAGCAGAGAATCATTGTGAAAGAAACTGAGCACTAAATGGAAAACAAATTAAAAAAAAAGAGGTATTGTTCCACTATCTGGCAAAATGAGACTAGAGCTTTCATTTCCCCACATCCCCACCATTTATCCCAATGGGATTAGTTGATAATGATCTTACTTAGCTCATCTTAGGAAAAACTCCCCTGCAGAGGGAAGATTTATCTTAGAATCTAATAGTCACCAAGGCCTAAAACTGACATCTTAGCAACAATTTGGAACTGTTACTTTTCGTCACTGATCAATACTATGCATAGGCGTAGCCAAGGGGGTGGTCCTCGGGTCCAGACACCCCCACCCCCTTGAGGGGAGATTTAGTATGAATTTAAAACGATATATATATGTGGGCTTTCACCAATGAACCAAATCCATGGACCCCCCTTAAGAAATTTCTGGATACGCCACCGATACTATGATAGTGATTTTTCATTAACAGTGACGTGACTTCTGACCCATCTCAAGTACTTCCCAACCAACCGGAGTCTTAGTATCTGCTCCTTGTCTGGGGAAGAACTCAGCACGCAATGATACTTTCCAATAATCAACATTAATAAATATATTCCTCTTTGTAAGGTATGAATCCAGAAGCCAATGGGCACTACCAATCCTATAAGAATTGTGAAACTTTATTATTGGGTGCCACATTCAACTGACCTTTAAGTATTGTGCTTTCATTATTACTAAATATTTAACTGGATTAATATAAAAAAAAAGGGTTTTTTTTTCTTTATTGGAGGTTTAACGACCACCGTGAGCAACTCAATGGGCTACAAGCAGTCGCCCGTCCCTTATTTAGGGCCACTGGTTGCAGGGAAGGGAGAGAGCCAATGCCCTAAGACAAACACAACATTCATGTCTCACCGGGATTCGAACCCAGGCGCCCTTCGGACGAAGGCGCCCTTCGACGAATGATCAGAAGCCATCGCTTAGACCACTGCGCCGGCAAAATTGGAGGTTTAACGACCACTGTGAGCAACTCAATGGGCTATAAGCAGTCATCTGTCCCTAATTTAGGGCAAATGACTCCAGGAAATGGAGAGAGCCAGCGCCATAAGACAAACACAACATCCATGCCTCACTGGGATTTGAACCCGGACCCATCTCGGACAAATGGTCAGAAGCCAGCAGTCAGACCACTGCGCCATCGGGGTGGCAGTTGAATGCTCCTTTAATATTAATCACATTTTTAGTGTTGTGCAAATTGCAAACAAAAGTTTTATTTTTGCTGCTTTTATCATTACACTACTCTTTGAAATTGAGGACTTCACTACAGAAGGTATCATTGTGCTATGAACAATGAAGGTATCATTGTTCATAGCATAAGTCCATGTGTGTGTATGTACACTGCAGCCTACCACTTCTCTCAAATTCTAGTTCTTACCCATGCAGGGGCGCATACAGACGGGTTTTTTTCAGGGGGGGGGGGGCTGACAGAAAATGAAAATTTTTGAAATCTATCAGGACATAATAAAAGTTAATGAAAAAAATTAAAGCATTATTTTTTAATGTAAGTTGAAGTTCTATTGCATTAACGCATTTTTTCTAATTTTCATTTTAAAAAAAACATTTGGGGGGTGGCAGGAGGATGGCCCTAGTTGATCATGATCAATGATCATATGTAGAGGATTTTAGGAAGGGAGTGTCTGACCCCAGATCTTAAACAACCCTTAGAAATAGGAAGCTAGGAGATTTGGGCTAGAGTGCCCGATAGGAAAGTGACACGGAAGCGAAGTAGAAAGGGGGAGGAAGACGCCCTTATTCATTACCGTGAGGCCAGTACCCAGGGTCCGACAGCTTAACATGCCCATCCGACGCACGGCGGATATTTAGTGGATCGAGCGTTCGTACCTGCCTGGGATCGAACCTGAGGTCCTTTCCGCAGCAGTCACGAACGTTGCCCACTAGGCCACCAGCGGCCCCCGGTGGCCTTAGTTCCTCTCTAAATGCACCTTTATACCATGCCTCTCAATAAATGCTATAAACAGCCACTGCATTCATCCAGACAAAGAACATTATTGATGATACAATGTAACTGGAGTTTCATTCTGCTTGTGAAGCCCATTTAAGATTAGCATGAGAGGTGGACTGTCTACAGTGTGTACATAAAATAAATAAGTCAACTTTTTTTTTAGATATCCCTGAGGAATAAAAAAAAAACTGGAAAAAAAATAATGATGTGGATATTGGAGTACCCCAAAAGTGATTTTATTCACAAAGATTCCATAGTATTTACAATAAATGCATATATATATTAGAAGCAGCAATTTTTACAGCAAATAATTTTATAATTTATATTTTACACCAGAGATGGGAAAAGCTCAGTAAATGTTTCATCCCATGGATCGTCCGTTAAACTTCCATTACGGTGAACATCACTACAGGGAGATGAAACGGAGAATGAGGAATCATAACCGGCATCGCTGAGGCTTGGACTGGGAGAGCAATAACTAGATGACTCTTTTGTGTGTACTTCAACAGAAAGTGGATCTGTTATGGACAATGGCGTAGAACAGCTTGAAGGAACATTGAGATAATCAGTTGAATGGTGTGAAGATTCTTCGGTACATCCACTGGGCTCCTCGAAGGTTATATCTATCAGAGGAATTTCTCTTGAAGATTCAACTACTACAGAAACAGGTTGGAGAAATTCTGTCGAGTCCACATTTAGAACAGCAGATATGGAATCATTTGCAGATACATCACTTTTTGGAGCTATGTCTTCACTCAAGCTTTTAGCTTGGGTGGAACTTTTGGATGAGCAGGAATTGTCCTGCTTGTAATAAATGTGATCAAACTGTATCAGTTCTTTGATGGATTCCAGTTCTTTTGATGTGGGCCCCACCACTTTGTTGTCTGTGGATTCAGGCTGAAAATGAAGTAAAGCACAAATTTTATAAAGCAATATGGCATAGATATCAATGGGGAATCAACCTCCCAGAATAAATAATTACTCACAATTAGATGGAGGTCACAAGCAAAAATTATTATTGGCACACCGCTTCCAACATAGCCATCCCTTCGAAACTCTTAAAAATTGTACTGACCTGGAGAGGGACTCGAACCTGCATCTCTTGATCTCTGTTCGAGCATGTTATCACCCAGGACAACGAAGCTCTGAGAAATAGAAGCTGAACAGTTATAGCCTAGGAATCTGAATCCACTTAGATTTTATATCTATTCATAATTCAGCTTTCACATACATTCAGATTTCAGGTTGCTTCGACTCATGCAAATAAATATGCATGGATTCAGATACCTAAGTAATAAATGCCAAGTCCCATTGCTTGGAACTATATTATCCTGGGTGTTGTAATGGTAGCAGGCTTAAATGGTAATCGGGAGATGTGGGTTCAATTTCTGCTTCACAGCGATACAATTTAAAGTTTTCTGAGCAGATGGCTATGTGGAAAACAGCATCTCTGTGTTGATAATTATTTGTTAATATGTAACACATTACTAGCAGATAGTTCAATGAATATGTCTATCAGAATTCAATGTTTTGACATACTTTTCATACCACAAAGGCAGAAAATCTTGATGAAAAGTACATAGAGCAGTGAAATTAGTTAGTAAAAGAAAGGTTAAATATATATATATATATATTTACCTATAGAAAAAATAAGTGAACCCACTGATTGCCCTTTATTTCAAAATAAAATATTTTCGGGTAATAGTGTTCTAGACCACAACTTTCTAAACATAACTTGTACCACACTCAAAAATTCCCATTATGCATTAACATTTTAAACTAGCGGCAACCAGAAATTATCAGCTGCACATGACAATGTAAACAATCACATACTGAAAAAGTTTTCTCACTAAAAATAAAAGAATGTTTCCTATTTTTATAACTGAAAAAAAAAAAAAAGGTTTTAGCAAAAAGAAATTTTTCACAATAAGGCATCTCATAGAAAGCATGCCTAAAAGGGTCACTGCAGTCATAACAGCCAAAAGTTGGCCAACTATGCACTGATTTCTGCTAATAAATGCTAATTTTCATTCAACCTAGGTGTCTGAATACTTTTGTCTACATAGAGTACATTAAGCAAAGCTTTTCAATCAATGCGGAAGTTAACTGACATGATGAACGATTCAAAAATGTTATGTACCATCCACTGATCTGATTAACAGTTCTGTTGAAAAATATGTGCAACAACAAAGCAAATTAATTTAAAATAATCCTGAGCTCAGCTAAATATTACTACTTTTTACTTTCCGGACTTGCTATAAAAACCCTAAAATAACGTGCTCTTTTTAAATGTTTCCTTAACAGTCTTAATGTGAATTAGCTCTACAATACTAATTTGGTCCCTTTTGGCAGTTTTCCCAAACTCAGAATACCACTCCTTCAAGCATCATATTACATCAACTAATTTAAAACTTTTCTTGAGGAATGAATATATTACCAGCTGCTCCTTTATTTTTTCCACAGATATAAATCTACAGTGTTGAATTGCTTCCAAATTGTTGTTCAGAACATAGAACATTCCTACTTTAAACCAACATGATTTTCTTGACCTTTATTTAGTTTCAAACAGCATTCGATTAAATGAAATGTAAAAATAAAAACCTCTTCAATTCCAACTTTTTAAGTTCTTATGGCATATGAGAAACATCCATATGCTCAACAATGTATGTACTCAGTACCAGAGCAGCAGAATGTAGACTACATGCGTATGCCGTACGTGGATAGTTTCCAAATTATTAGCAGATTTTTTTTTTTTTAGTCTGCAAGCAAAAACTATTAGTTATTTACAGCTATAAAAACACTTACTCAAGGCTTCACTCCGATTAATATACAGTAGACTCACGTTTTTGAGAACCTCTTTTTCGCGAACTATTCGTATTTACAGGGTTCGTACTCTTTTTGGGGGAAAAAATTCAAGGACTTTCCAGGCCTTTTCCAGGCCATATACAAAAAATTCCAGGATGATTACTACGCTTTACAGTATCATGCTCAAATTAGTTTTTAAAAGCAATTTCAGTTTTAAGTAATAAAAATGATGAAAGATGCAAATGGATTAGGGATGATAGGGGGAAGGGAATAGAACTGTCCATAATCAGCATGTTCTCGTTGCGCTAGGCGCTTAAGCACTGCTGAATTCCGTCAGACCCCCAATGGTCAAATGATTGAAATGTGCTGATGTTCATGGAATGAAATGGTTGATCAGCTATGATAACCGCATAAAAGTTCGAAGGGGGGCGATTTCTTTTTTACGTTATGCAACATTCTACATTACTAAAGTATTTATCTTGTCATCATCAACAATAGCAATGTAACTACCACTTACGATCGCGGATATCGGCCAACTGAAAATCTGCCATACAACTAAGGGATACAACACACAGGTATCAGGTTACAGTGTATTGTAATTGAAAAAAAAAAAAAAAGATTTCAGAAATTAAAATCGAAAAAAAAAAACTTTCAGAAATTAATATCATCAAGTCATGGTGTTTCAAAAATCCACTTTCCTTTATAATGTTTAAAAACATGTAATGTTTTTTTTTTTACCTGTCGTGTATAATAAAATGGGTTGATTTTTTTATGGAATCAGACGTCCATATGTCCGATTGTCTTCGTCTGAGTTCACACGTTAGCTACTGTGTACAAGTAGACATATTTTTTCAGCTCAAAAATATGTAGTTTTGTATGTATTCACAGTATAACTCATTCCGTATTCCCACAGAACAAAATTCAGCAGATACAAATGAAGAACATCAAGACCCACCCAACACCATGTTTCCGATTGTCTGCTGTTTATATTCAAGAAATGCGAATATGGATCAATGGTGAATGCAGCAACTATGGTTTTTATTTATTACCAAGAAAAAAAAAAGGAGCCTGAAAGCTGTAAAGCTGAAACGGATATTTCTCTCCCTCCCGAAAACATTCCGATTAAGTTCAAACAGCAGGAGCACGCGTCCACGCACACTCAACCTCTGGAATGTCCTGATGGAACGGCTTCTTTTCATTTGGCACATCGCCATAAATCACCACCTGCAGCTCACTGAAGTGTCTTCCTCCTTCACCCTAACTACAGGAGAAAACGTAAAAAAAAAAATGCTGCCCAATTTTCGACAAAATGACCAAATTTACGTCATAACGTTGCAATTTACTAAAATACGTTTATCTGCTGAATTTCGCCTAAATCCATTGAAAACTTTTTAATTATAGATTTTTTTATTAAAACAGTAACTCAGACATCTGAATAAAAATGTATGTTTGTAATTAAAATAGAGTCCATATCATCACAGAAACAAAATTTCAAAATTTAAGGATCACTCTGTTTAAATAAACCATGGCATCTAAAAAAAAATAATTTGCTTGCTTTTCCCGTAATTTATAATTGCCGTTTCTTTTTTTTGAATCCGATTTTTGCAACGGAAGATTTTTTTTTTTTTTTTTTTTTTTGCATCTGCTAAAGTTTCAAACGGAATTCGGCGAAATTTGCACTAGAACTTTATTGTGATGTATTTTAACCACTGTAAAAATTTTACTGTTATTTTCAAAATTCCGGAAAATGGATTTCTGAAAATATCTCTTAGTCCTTTTGAGCCGTGGAAGTGATAAACAGGTGTTTGCTTTCTTCCCAACCAAGGGCTTCGGATCAACGCTCCCAGCTGTCAATCAACCGTTGCTATGGTAACACCCTTTCTGCTCAAGGCTCACTGTCTAAAGAGGCACACATAATAAAAATTTCCAATGCTAACTTTTTAAGTTTTAAACCGATTCAAATGGAATTTTGGGAGTGAGCTTCTGTAATCCAATTATAGTAAGTGTAAAAATTTCAGCCACTTTTGTGAAAAATTCGCAAAGATAGTTTTCTTATTTTTTATCATAAGTAGCCGAAGTCTCTTGAGGGTGGGCCGGAAGCAAGCGTCTTAATGCAATAAACAAGGAGCAGATGAATGTGTTGTTCAGGCATACTCTTCACTGGTGGATGCCAGCTGACTTGGTAAACACGCGACCCCTTGCAAATGCTAAATGTCTCTTCTTTCCCCTTCTGTTGTTCTCAGTAGTTGTCCGACGGACATCAAGCTCAGGGCTAGAGAATGCATCAAGCTCCCCTTCCCTAACAGACCTGCTATAATAGTAATCATCCAATTTTATTGCACTGGAAGTATGCTTCCCCCCCCAGCCAAATTAGGATTTGGGCACATCCAAAACACCACTGTAGCCGGCGGTTTCTTTGAGAACAGAGGAGAGGAACTTAAAAAAATAAGGGGTAACAGTCAGTAACACGATTTCCTAAAACGGCATTTTTTTAAGCACTAATTTCAAATTTCAAGGCTTTTCAAGACAGCATTAAAAAAATACCGTTTTTCCAGGATATTCCAGGCCTTGAAAACGTAATCATGATTTTCCAGGACTTTCCAGGTTTTCAAGCACGCGTGCGCACCCTGTATTCTGAACGAATCCGTCGGTCCGAAAATTCTTCCATACAGCGTAATGTAATTTTCGGCTCCATTTAACGAACAACAAACATACATCCTCTCTTTTATACGAACTAAATTTTCCTCAATTCATCAAATTCTTCCATACATCGTAACATAATTTTCAGTTCCATTTAACGAAAAACACAAATGTACATTCTCCATCCTCTCTTTTATACGAACTAAAATTCCTCACCATTTTTCGTCGACAACAAATACCAAAGCTGTGCACAACAGGAAGTGAGTCATCAATGCCAACACGTGTGCACAGTGTGATGGGCGGAGGCGGGGAGCAGGTTCTCGTTTGCTGCGGGGAATAAACCAATCAGGAGCTGTTTGAAGGCTGCATTTCTTCCTCCTTTGCTTTACTTCATTCATGAGTCAGTCGTTTCGTTTCCATCTGCATGTGTGAGGGAGATTTTTTTGCTTGCGATGCCGAGTAAAAAAAAAAAAAGCTAATTTGTTTATCAGTAGACATTGAGAAACAGATTTTGAAGGATGTCGATGCGCATGTGCTAAGCAAAACAAAGATTGCAGAGAAGTTCGCCATACCGAAGAACTCTCTATCTACGATCATCAAAGCTAGAGAAAAGATTGTTTCTGTTCACGATGATGGCAGAGTTGCACCTTCCCGAAAGTACTTTCGTAAAGCTAAGTATCCAGAACTGGAGGAGGCTTTAGTTGTTTGTTTCAGGAAAATGAGAGTCAAGAATATACCTATTGATGGCAATCTACTCAAAGAACAAGCAGAATTTTTTGCTTCGAGGATGGAATTGAAAGATTTTAAGGCATCTGATGGTTGGCTGCAAAAGTTCAAGTTGTGGCACAGCTTGACCTTCAGAAAAGTTTGTGGAGAAAATGCAGCAGTCGACACGGTCTATACTAACGAGTGGAAAGAAGGAAGGCTGAAAGCTCTACTTTCCGAATTTCCATTGGAAGATGTTTTTAAAAAACAAACTACTCTCGTCAGCATTAAAGTGTTACCAGACAAAACATTGTGTTTTTTTTTGTTTTTTTTTTATTGGAGGTTTAACGACCACAGTGAGCAACTCAATGGGCTGTAAAGCAGTCTCCCGTCCCTAATTTAGAGTCACTGGTTCCAGGGAAGGGAGAGAACCAGTGCCGTAAGACAAAACACAACATCCATGCCTCACCAGGATTCGAACCCGGACCCCATTCGGACGAATGATCAGAGGCCATCGCTTAGACCACTGCGCCACCGGGGCGGCACATTGGTTTTCAAGGGTGACATATGCAGTTGTGGCACGAAAGCTAAACAGCGGATTATGGTCTTAATGGGAGCCAACATTTCCGGCTCAGAAAAGCTGCCCCTTCTGTTCATAGGAAAGTCAAAGAAGCCCAGATGCTTTAAGAACGTGAAAAAAACTCCCGGGTGAGTACCATGCAAACAAGAAAGCGTGGACGATGGGTGTCATTTATGGAAAATTGTTGAGAGAGTTGGAGCAGTACTTTTCTGCAAAGAAACTCAAAATTCTCCTAGTCGTGGATAATTGTACAGCTCACGTTCCGATTCATGGACTGCAGGCGATCCGAGGTGGAGTTTCTTCCACCTAACGTCACTTCGGTTTTACAGCCCATGGATCAAGGCGTAATCCAGTGTTTTAAGAGAAACTATCGGCGAATGCTTTTGAAACAGATGATTCTTGACTTGGAACATGGAAAGCGCTATGAAATTGATTTGCTGGGAGCGTTGCATCTGTCAGTTCACGCGTGGAATGAGATCTCCCAGGCAACGATTGCAAACTGTTTTAGTCATGCAGGCTTCAGTAAAGATAAAGCAACGTCTGCAAAGAAAAACGTCGTGGATAGTGATCCCAGTGGTGATGAAATTTTGCTGCACGAACTTCACAACAGGAACCTACACACGCCTGAAGATATGACTTTTCAGGATTTCTTGTGCATGGATGAGAACATTTTGTGCACAGAGGAGATATCTGACAACGAGATAATTGAACGAATTGCAGGGCCAAATGTGGAAGATCTTTCCGACGAAGAGGGATGCGAGGCTATCCCTCGACACACACTTAAAGAAACGACAGAATGTCTGTCAGGACTGCATCAGATTTTTTAAGCAGATTGCAATGCTGACATGCTTGCTAGCATTGATGCTATGGAAGCACATGTTTACCAAAGTGTTGTTTTGAAGCAAACCAAAATTAATGACTTTTTCGCGTCATCTAGTAATTGAATGTCAGTACAGATTGGATTTTTTTATTTTTAAAATTCTGTTCGCTTTTACGAACTTTTTCAGTGGTCCCTAATGGTTCGTAAAAACACGAGTTTACTGTATTTAATTCTATTTTAATCTGAAGAACTTTCACTTGTTTTTCACATCTTCTGAGTTCTTTTGTTTTTAGACTTTTCTGGCCTCCAGATTTTATCAAGGCCTGTTATCAATGTATAGGAACTGTGTCAAAAGTTTCGTTTACACAGAAAGAATTTAAATTTTATTGCCAGGTTCTTCTTGCAGTTACCAGTTATTCAGTTAAAGTCATTTCTTTATGGATTTTGCAAGTAATTTTTGAAACAAGTTATTGAAAATGCTATAATTTCTTAAGGTTCATTAATGGAACTGGTTTTCTACATATAAAAACTTTCTTTCATTAGTCTCTTGTTTTATAAGGTTCATAGTTCAATATTTTGCCCTAAAGGTCTATTTCGCACACATTGCTGCACATTCAGTTGTAATGTACTTATTTTGTCCTCACTGAAATCTGTAATGTTTTAATAATTATTTATTTTGTTTTATTAACTTTTCTTTAAATTATCTTATTCTACTGTTATGTGTGTGATTTGCAGGCTTGCAGCAAGTTTACTGTTTCAATGGCGGTGTACGAAGATACATTTTATTTTTATACAACTCTACTCAGTACTAACTTTTCACTTCACTGATTACTTTTTGTGTCCTGTCACTCAGCAATTATTTAATCAATATGCTTGCCCTCACACATGAGTTCCTTAGCTACATTTCATTGAGTATTTGGAACCATTTCCAAAATAGTGATCAAACATTATGTGTAAGCAAATTGAGAACTAACAGTTGCAAGATAAATGTGTGTCAATAGCAAAATAATTATAATTACATTCATGGGTAATCTCAGTGCACTCATTTATAAGGCAGACCACCAGGTATCCTCCTTTGAAAAATCTGCGACACAAACTTTCAACTTGAAAAACTTTATTCATGGTTCCCATTCAGAAGTTTGAAAAAATTCCTTGATTTTTTCACGTGGTTTTGACAGTTTTTTTTTTTTTTTTTTTTGAGTGGTGACCCAAAAAATCCCGTTACGAAAAGTTATGTTTCCTTTCATTCTTGCATTTCCTCACCAAAGCACACATTTGTCATTTTTTTTTAAATAACTCTGATCTTTATACAGTTACCTGCTTTTCATTAGTAGCAATGACAAGCACCAGTCACATTATTTTTTGGTCTTTTGTGAACCTGAGTGGTATACTGCCCATGTAGAACCTATCAGTATATTCCCATAGCAACAACTCATATGTAAGCAAAATTCTGTCAGCTGATTAGTTTATTCTTTCTATAACACAATGCAGCTAATTAGTGACTGAATGGGCTTGTGTTCAAAGATGCACATCAAGAGAACCAACAAACAAAGGGATTTGATCTATTGGGTCGATCCTCTTGTGATGTGTTTCTCCAAGCAGGGGAGTGTATCAGGCCATTGTGCCTAACTGCTCAGTGTTACAAGCCTCAAAAAGCCAACTGCTGCAGAAACTGAATAAATACTTAATAAGATAATTAGAAAGGCATGGTAATAGAATACCCATATCTTTGGCAGCATGCATGAAAAATGCTTTCTTGCTTTTCAACCACTTATTGCTGCAAATCTACATTATCTTACCTAACCCAAATCAAGACTCCTTTAAAGGTCACAAATGATGGATACCCATCCAGAGGATCAGCTAAAAGTGCTGACCTCCATGTTGCAACCAAATATTCAAATGCTTTCAAACTAAAAGCAGTCACAACAATGTGATTGAAAGGTTTAGTTAACTTTAGAATTAACGTTTCTTTTTTAATTTTTTAAAGTTAGTCAGTCAATAGTTTGATTTTTACAAAATAATGAACATTTGGAAGTATATCTAATTGAAGTTTCTTGAATGCGGCCTCGTTAGATTACAGTTAACGTAATGCGGCTTTCCAACATGAAAAAGTTACCGACCTCTGGTCAAAATCTTTAATGGATGATTATTTATCAGAAAATAAATCGTTTTTATACACATTAAAAGTAACTTTTATAATTTACATTTATTTTGGAATAAAAGCATATTGCACCTGTACTCCATTATGGTTTATAACAACAGAACAAAACAAACCTTTTCTGATCAAGGTTATTAACGTTTATCAATATTTTTACCAAGTTATGATCCCCTCATATTCAGCAAAGGTGTTGATATGAGACAAAACATTTCCCATTTCATACTTTTTTCATTTCATTCAAAAATTTGAAATTATTTTTCCATGTGTGTTTACTACTTTCTGATGCCTTAGCTTTTAAATATCTATTTGCAGTTCAGCTGGAATTCGTTTTCAGCATCTATGTACTGTGAGAATTTACATTCAGAACGTATATGCTGCTAGAATTAAAGCCTAGTGTTCATATCCAAAGAGAGCACCCCCTCCCCCCATTCACTATTGGCAAAAAAAAAAACATTACAAATGAAATAAAAAAAAAACTAATAGTTTAAAAATGTTGTATTGAGACAGCAGCTTTAAACTCAGTTATGTGTACCTGTTTGTGTCACTTCAGGAAACACAATCCTAACAAGCCTTGGACAAAAACAACTGAAGACTTCCGTATACTTGTTATTTTCCTACCAATTTTATCTTAATTTTAAAGTTATGTAAGGTTATCCACACATTACTAAGACTCAAGTAATACAACTGGGCAAACTCCTACCTGACTGCAAAGTATGTCACAACACTACAATGATTTTTCAATTACTGACAAAAGTATAAGAAGGCTTCTTTTAAAGCAGTAGAAAAAAATGGCATCTTAAAAAGTCTGTATTAAACATCAAATCTTGCAGAATGAAATGCGATGTTGCATAAAGTCACAGGATTTGGTGTAATGCTGTTATCAGTGGTAAACTCTTATGTGCAGATAGAATGGAAGAGCTACTACTAAATCAAATACCCATTCATCTGAAAAACAGTAAGGCCAAAACCATGTGGCACACCACCAAGCCTCAGCTAAAGAGCATAGCACCACAACAAGAGCTGACTGGAAATGAGCTCTAACCATGTTTTCAATGATCACTTCGGGGAACCAGGTGAAACAATATTGTAATTAGCATTTTACCTGCTTACAGATGACTGGATGATGACATTTATGCAACTCCAAGCAAATGGTGATTATCAATCAGAGTATTTCAAAAGAAAGAAAGCTTCCACTGCAGTTGAAAAGCCACCAAACACATGTGAAGTATTGTTAGACATAAAATGAATAAATTATGTGAACAAGGTAGAGCATACCAAAGAGATTAGAAAAATTCAATCTAAACAAAATAGGCATAAGTGTATATATCAGGAATATGGGATCTTGGTGGGGGCAGGTTTAATATGACATATGATTGGGGGGTAGAATCAGGTAGGACCTGGTGTGGAATAAGCCTCTGATAACACAACAGCTTCCACATCGGTGATGTTTAAGCCTGTACAAGAATGCACAGTGTGTCTTGTTTTCAAATTGGATAGTATGAACTTCTATTCTGAAGAAGTGAATTAATTTTATGAGAATTTGGACTTGAAAACCAACATTAGAAACAGACAGAAAATGCTGTCTTTGTGGATTTGCATAGTTCATTTGGGAATAACAAAGAAATTGAAAACTAATGCATAGATCATTTTTAAAATCAGAATTATTACATTTCTAAATGCCAGTAAAGGTACAAGTCAGGACCACGGTTTCATTAAACTTGAGCTCTCATCAGCAACGGAATCGTGCATGTTATTCCATTCTTGAGCTGTTTACACAACTCTAATCATAGGGCTGCTGTCTTACACGGCCATCTTTCGGTAGGATCCTGCTGAAATTTTGGAAAATTTTGATTGGTTGTGTTCATTTTGGAAAAACATTTCAAGCAAATTACCCCACATAGTTAATTTTGATAGAAAGATCTTTGTTGCAAGTTTGATAACTGGTTGAAATTTTGACAGATTCATGGAGAAGAGAAAGTTTCCAGCCTGTGTAATTTGAAATGACTTTGTCTTCATCTACTCCAAAAAAATAATGCTTCATCCAAAAAAGAAAAAAATGTAAACCGTAAACCCATCACCAATAACTGATTTAACCAGATCTATAAGTTCTTTGTGAATATTTAACATTCCATTTACATTCAACGTAAGCAATTTCATGGCTGGGTATTACAATAGGTATTGCAAGATGTTCAAGTTTGGAAAGGCTGTAAAAAAGTTTTCAGTTGGCTCAGGAGACAATATTGGAAATTTGACAAGGAAGAGTTTTTGTTTTGTTTTGTTCAGTCTGCAATAGGCCTTAGTGGTTTACGAAGCTTAATTATTCCATACAGTTGAGGTGCTCTGTAATGCAATTTTGAATTTTTTTAAAAATCTGAATGCAGCTGGTTGTTTCTTCTTAAAGATTTTATCACCTTATTACAGTTTTGTTACTTTTAATTCCAATGAGTTGTCTTTATTTCTTAGCTAAGTTCTATTTTTCTAATGCATTTTTCTTTTTCCATAACAGGGCTTGAAAAATACCATGCCCGAGATGCCCGGGCATGTAAAAATGAAGTCTGGTTGCCCAGTCAGGCAACTAGATTTAAAGAGAAAAAAAGTTTGGAATGGAGAATTTCCTACTCTAAAAAAAAAGACAGTTGTCGCATGTTTTTCATTTTACTGCATTATTGTTACAGAATGAGTGCCAAGGCCAGTAGAATAGCGCTTCTTCAATTATATTATTGCTCTATGTCCAGAAATTGGGGCCATACGTAGTTTTGCTTCAGATGTCTTTTACAGTTAACGACGGGATGCATGTCTTGGATGAAACTAGCCTCCGGTGTTTAGTGACAAAATGCGTAAACTGTCATGAAACAAGAGGACGCAGACTGATGGGCAAAACAGCCGTGCTTTATGGGGAGAGAGCACCTTTGGGAGGGAGTGACAACAGAATATTTATTGCACAGCCCCGGGTGGGTTGGGTCTCTGATATAACTTATATGAGTGAGTGAGTGAGGGAGGAAAAAGTGGAAGCTTTCGCACACACGCACAAACATACACGTGCGCGCTCGAACTGACAGCGGTACTACTGAAATGAAGCAAGTTTTGTTGTTTAAGAATGAGTCTGCACAATGCGTTCCACTTAACTGGGAGAAGAGCGATAATTACTGATGCCGATAACTTAGTTTATCTGTGAGAACAGTAGTTCGTGTTAGCTGCGGATATAAGTTGTGTATTTAGTAATGGATATATGATGGGGATTTTTTTTTTTTTTGGAAAAAAATCCAGCAATGAGAGAGTATATCTCATAGTAAGCAATTATGTGAAATTCCCGATCTGTCAGCGGTAGTTACAGATTTGCCATCCGCATTGTTGAGTAACGTAATTTCAGAATTGGAATCTACATCGTATGCAAAACTGAAACTTATAAAGCGGACTATGATAAAGTGTACAAAAAAAAAAAAAGTGTTGTCGCACAGTTGAGGAATCTTGGATAAAAACATTTAATTGGCTAAAGTCAAACGACAAGGATTATTATGTGGTGCGCTGTTTGCAAAAACCATCCTAAAATTGGCAATACCACCAGCAATCTCTTCAAGGAATGTGGGGTGTCAGGTGATAATATAGTTTAATAACTAAGTGCACACAACAATAGTCAAAAACATAAGATTTGCCTTTGTTTCTAAACAAAAATTCTTGGGATACTTTATGATGCAAAATCACTTCTCTTTGCACAAGGGAAAAAGGTAAATAATTTTTACATTCAAAATTGTTAAAAACTACTACAGTTAACTAACTATGATTATTTCAATTCTTTTGCAAAACACAGGACATATATTAAAAATTCTTGAACATGACATCACTAAATTTCTCAAATGCCATCGATTACCTTTCTTAAAACTTGAGATATATGCTTTTGTGCAGTTTGAATACAGACACTTTAAAATGGCGATGCAAAAGGTATATGAAAAGTTTATCATAATTTTTTACTTTAAAAAAATGAGGCTTCTGTTTTGTTATCTTAGATTAATTTTTCTGGGCATGTAGATTTTACTTCTGGGCAAGTAAATATTTTATGCACATGCCCAGCTGGGCAAGTAACTTTTCAGATATTTTTCAAGCCCTGCATAAGTACAAGAGATTTGCTCATCAGCTTTTAAAGCAATTATTACAGTAATTTTTTTAAATTCTTCAAGTGCAATAAAGGTGTTCTGATTAATAATCCATATTGTGTTAAACTATTTTTTGCTTTTCAATAAACTTCATAACACAATGACTTGTGTTTGGGCAATAAGCAATTCTAAGGGCTATCACAAGTTGCTGGTTATAATTTGGGGATACTGGGCAGGGGATACTGGGCAGTCTTGTGCAGTGGGTGCACAACCCATGCCTTACCTGGTGCCCAAGCCCAACTCAAACTAGCCAGAAACCGGAACTTCTGCCCACTTTGCCACCAGCAGCCTCTTTGGGCTTAACAGTAATCATTTTTGGAACATCTCAGGCCATTTTGTTTGGATTCTGTTTTGGAAGTTGTTCTTCCAAATTTAGTAGTTTGTGGAATTGTAGCTGTGTTTATCTTTTGCAATTCCTTGTTTGTTTGGTTTTGCTTCTGTCATGTGTTGAAGTCAACAGGAATCCATTTCATTCTTTCAGGAAAAGGGGGCGTGGTCCAAGCATGACATTACTGCACAGAAAGATGATCATGAAATACAAATTTGTGTTGAATTCCAAAACATGCAAGCAAAATATTAATTTGTGAGTTGGTAATTTGTTTCAAGGAGCCAAGAAATGACATCAATTAAATTTTGCAGGTGTTGTCAACACGATAGTTGACTGGAATATGTGCTCGAGGGAAATCTGCACTTTTGCATTTAAGCTGAATCTAACAAGATTGGAGAAAGAGGATTTTGAGTTGAAACTGATCAGAGTATGTTCTCCAAACATAAAAATTATGCTGAAAGGACATTTCATAAACCACAGACTTTTTTAAAGGTGCATGTTGTGAAAGTAATAAGATGTTTCTGATTCAAGTTCCAAAGCAGAAAACAAAAGCTTTGAGGATGCCATTAATGCACAACCTGGCTCAACAATTCATTTGGACAGCTGGCAAGCTTATAAAACCATGGGGCTTCAAGATGAAGGATTTTAATAAGTCACTGTGAAAAAGCACAATTTTGTAGATCAGAGTACTCTTTTAAATTAATGTGAACCCTTAAGATCTTTACCAAAAAATTGAAAGACCTTAAGGGTTCACAAAATGGCAAAATAATAAAGGAAAGGGGAGAGAGGGGACAAGTAGTCACCATTTAGAAAATCATTTAGCTGAATTCATGTGACAGCAGAAGGTCAGAAATGAAAAAGAATAACCTTTCAAAGACATGAAAACCTTTTGGATCTCAAAAATGTGAACACTTGTAAGTACTGTTTACATTTCAGCAAGAATATTAAATCTTCTTGCTGAAATTTCAAGTGATTATATCTCTTGCTGAAATAAAAGCAAATGTAATTTCCCGTGTGCTGCTATCTGTGGGTCATTTTTTGTACCAAAATTTCATTAGAATAGAGGGTTTGAATAATCAGAAAATATCACGTTTTAGGTTGTTTTTAAAAAACATTGATTTTCAAGTTGAAATACCACACAAAAATAACAGAAATTGACAATTATAAGAATTTTACATGTATATATATATATATATACCGTAATTTTCGGACTAAGAGCCGCATCAGCATAAGGGCCACAGGTCAGAAATTTTGCGATCTTGGAAGCAAAAGTTGCAGTAAGGGCCGCACCTGTGAAATCGTGGTGCTGCTCAGAAAACTAAATTATTTTCCGTATTTTCATAAATTAACTCACACCCAACGTGATTATATGTATACTTCAAAGGCTAATTCTGCAAATCAGTGTTGATCTACTTTATGCACCTATTTTTTCAAACTGGCAAAAGCTTTTATTTATACATTTTTTATTAATCATGCTAATGATGTTATTTGTTTGCCTTTATTAAATGCTCAAAACCATTTATGTAATCAATATAAATCACAGCTAATCTTAAGACTCCCGTTAGAATATTGCATTGCTCGTAAAACCGCACAATTGCCTAAATTCCATTCAATGTGGATGTCTGCTACAGGACGAATCAGTCTTCGAAGTAATTAACTTATAAATTATCGCTTGTAATGCTTTTGATTAATGTTTCTTTAATAATATGTTCCTTCTATGCTTTTTCTCATCTACAGATGTTTTTGTCAGAATGAAATTGCTTTATGCTTCCTTTTATTAGCTGCCTCGCACATGTTCGCGGATCTCCCTGCCAACACTTCGAAACAGCGGTGTCTCCGCTTTCTCGCTTTTTTTTTCAAGTGGTTTGACCTACTTTCAGTTACTGCGCACTTAGCTTTCTCGTTGAGCTCCGCTTTTATATGAATGGGAAAGCTCTATTTTCTTTTTTCTTTTGCGTTTGTAAAAAATTTTATCTTCAGCCAAGTATTAAATTAATTACCCATAGTTAACATCAGATGATAATCATACAACACTTATTAGTGAGAAAGCATTTCTAGCCAAAGCCTTCAACTTCCACTATCGTCAGTCAATTGAAAAAAAAAAAAAAAATTTGATCGAAGCAAAACTCAGGAGCACAGATCCAAGAAACACTTGTAACGCATACCAGATTAACCAAGAGTGAACAGAATTTGTCTTTCCATTCCGCCAGTATTGTTTGGAATAGATCACTGCTAATGGAATCATCCTGGGGCAGGCTTTTGCATTGTTCATGTTCTTAAGCTTTTGTACAGGGAAGTGCCCATCAAAGTGGTCTCCCCACCCCAGTGAAAATCAACGTTCCTTCCCTTGGTTGCATCGCACTTTCCTGCATGATGTATGCTGCAGCCAACGAAAGAGATACTTTGGGCACGCTCTCCACAGAAGCCTCGGACATCACGCTACTGGTCTGTGTGCTTATGTTCCCATTCCATCCCCACTTCCCCCATGCAAAGGGCATTTGAGTCAGGCATTCCTTTCACAAACAAACCTCCTAACCTTAAGACCTACGCGAGGATTTCCCCGTCCTCCCCCACTTTCCTTCCTAAACCAACATCAGGGCAGCGGAGTTATCGTTTAAATAGACGTGTCTAACGTATGAGTAGAAAGAGGTGGGGGGAGGGTACGATACGATCACAGTCGACCTGATAAAGGTTTTCCTTAGCCTATACAGTACGGCAGAGAGAGTCACTAATTACACAGTATAAATCAAGATACAACTTGAAATTCCATAATATGCCATTTTCATTCATAACTACCCTCTAAAATGGTCTCCAAGGTAAAAGTGCAGAATATGTGCAAATATGAATCTGGTAATACATTTTTCAATATATTTTTATAACTCAACCTTCTAAATTTAAGGGGTTTTTTTTTTTTTCTAGAACTTGTGAAAATAACACAGGTTTTTAATAAAAATCGATTTACTGTTTCTAAAGATCTTAGATCCATATATTACAATTAAGCATTTTACTACACATGATTTTTTACAACGTGCTGCTTCACGTATAAGTTTTTGTTTTACATACTTGTTTTAACAGTCAAACTACATCATCTTATACATTGGTAGTTATTTCTGACAAAGACTATTATATTCACATCACACAATATTTTTTATGTTGCCCAATTGTTACCAACATGTGTGAGATGATCGCTGCTGCAACCCAACCACACAGGTAAACATCCTACACTCACAGACAATGAAATTTGCGCACCTAGAAGAAAACATGCTACAACCGTGAAACTGTGCAAATAGCTAGAGAGTGTGTGCTGGTATTCAAATGATCCACATTTGGCAAAAGCACAGGCTGACGCAAGCAAGAGTAAAGAATGACAAGAATGGCGGGTAGGCGCCAAAGACGTCGATTTATGCAACTTACGAACTTTGAGAGAGGCCTGATCATCGGGTTGAAAACTGCAGGGTGGTCGGCGTGCCGTATAGCTCGCCACGTGGATCGTTCTGACCATACCGTCCGACTGTGTTGGGAGCAGTGGACACGTGACGGCACTGCTACATGGCGAGCAGCTCAATGGACCAGGAGGACCACCGGTAAAGAGGATCGTCGGATCGTATGCCAGGCACAAATGGATTCTACGGAGACCTGGTCCACTATACAGGCAGGTGTAACGGCTTCTGTGTGCCCACAAACCATTTCCCAATGCCTCACAGAAGCGAACCTGCAATTCCAGCACCCTTACGTGTGCTGCCATTAACACCGGAACATTGCCGGCTCTGTGTGCAGTGGTGCCCAGCCAGAGCAATGTGGAACGCCACAGACTGGCAACGTGTGGTGTTTAGCGATGAGTGCCGCTTTGTTTTGGGGACATACAATCATCATATGTGAGTGTGGAAGTCCTCACGTCAACAGCACAATCCCAACTTTGCTATCAAGTGCCACACCACCCCCACTAGAGGCATTATTATCTGGGGAGCCATAGCCTATGATAGCTGATTAGCTCTCGTGGTGGTACATGCATAATAATTGACGGGCCAGCAGTATGTGGGTGAGATCCTACGGCCCCCATTCCTGGCCGGGATTCCAGGTGCGCTATACCAGCAGGATAATGCCAGCCCGCACATGGCTGGGGTTGCCAAGGACTGCCTACATCACGTCCAGACACTTCCATGGCCGGCCCGCTCCCCGGACATGTCCCCTGTCAGGCATGTGCGAGACCAGTTCAAACGCAGACTGCCGACGTGTCGCACTATCCGGGATTTGGAGCACACCATCCAACATATGTGGGCCAGCCTACCGCAGGACAACATCAGGCATCTGTTCGCCTCCTTGCCGGATCGTATTGCAGCATGTATTGCCACACGAGGCGGCGAGACGCACTATTGAAGATGACCGGACTGCGTGCCACAGATCCCACTGTAATTGTTCTGTTGCTCTGTTTTTGCCATCATGTATATCATTCATCTGTATCATTACATCCATAAAATTTCAGTTCAATCGGATGTTTCCTTCTTGGTGCGCAAATTTCATTGTCCATGAGTGTATTTTCTTTATATCTGAGATTTACTTAGCTATGTTTCTAGTTTTTTTTTTTTTTTTATTGGAGGTTTAACGACCACCGTCAGCAACTCAATGGGCTATAAGTAGTCGCCCGTCCCTAATTTAGGGCCACTGCTTCCAGGGAAGGGAGAGAGCCAGTGCCGTAAGACAAACACAACATCCATGCCTCAACGGGATTCGAACCCGGACCCCTTTCAGACGAATTATCAGAAGCCATCACTTAGACCACTGTGCCACCGGGGCAGCTTCTAGTTCTTCAATCAGTAGTTTGTCAACAGATGGGATGTTTCTGTTGTTTTTAATTACCATGACAGAACTGACCACCCTAACTGTAGTGCACACAATGTAAGTCACTGCAATTTATTTCTTGCAGTTGTGACCATTTATTAACAATCCCTACCTCCCCCCCCCCCAAATGAAAATCCTTTGAATACTCACAACTGAAAATACTTTTAACACTACTACTAAAAAAATCAAAATAGATTGAACTCTGAAGATTAAAAATGCAAACATCATACACTGCCTGACAGAGAAAATGCTACACCATGAAGACACGAATGCAGCGCCATGCAAATTGCAGGGTGGGTGCACACGTACAAGTTATGCAAATGATTGCATTTGCAGGCCAATCGAAAGAATGGCACGTGGGATATAAGCAGACAACCAGCCCGTGAAGCCATCAGTCGAGACATTGTCACGGCCATAAGAAGTGAGTGGTTCTGCTGTAACGTGTCTGGAGAACGAACAAGGGGTGCCAATGCCATTAAGACACCGTTGCGAGTGATTTCATCAAACAGACGAGTTCACAAGAGGTGTCATCGTAGGCCCTCGTACCGCCGGACGGTCCTTGTGTTGTATTAGCGGAAGAAATGCAACGCGATGCTACAACCGTTGGTCACCTTTGGAGACAATGGTACCAGGAAGGATCTGTGCAATGTCACAGAGGGACCGGAGCATGGAGACAGACGTCCAAGCGCACCGATCATCGCATCTGACATCATGACGTAACGGACCCACAAGCCACAACGGGCAACATTTTGTGGAGTGTATGGGAAAGCTTGGATACTCAACATCAATGTGGACAGTGTCACACCGATTGGCTGTGTCTAGTTTGCTGTCCAGACATTAGTTGCGAGGGCTACCTTTAACAGCGAGCCATCGTCGTTACTGCCTGGCGCGATTTTTCGACAGTTGAATGGAGTGGCGAATGGAACAGTGTGGTGTTCAGCAACGAATCGCGGTTCTGTTTCACCACGGACGATCGCCATGTGAGAGTCTGGAAACTGTGGCCAACGGGCAGATGCCTCAGCCACTGTGGAGCGCCACACGGCCTGGCAACGTGGAATCATGGTGTGGGGTGCTATCAGCGTCAACAGCTGCTCACCGCTGGTATGCATTACGAGCACACTGACGGCACACCACTATGTTGATGAGGTGCTAAGGCCCATAGCACTACCGTATCTGCAAGGCATATTTTTTTTTTTTTTTTTTTTTTGGATTGGAGGTTTAACGACCACCGTGAGCAACTCAATGGGCTATAAGCAGTCGCCCGTCCCTAATTTAGGGTCACTGGTTCCAGGGAAGGGAAAGAGCCAGTGCCGTAAGACAAACACAACATCCATGCCTCGCCGGGATTCGAACCCGGACCCCTTACGGTCGAATGATCAGAGGCCAGCGCCTTAGACCACTGCGCCACCGGGGCGGCATCTGCAAGGCATCTCAAACGCTATTTTTCAACAGGATAATGCTCGACTGCATACGGCTCAGATTAGCCTGAAGGATTTTACATGGTCCCTCAACCTTTCGCCCATCGAACATCTGTGGGACACGATTGGACGTCGGTTGAGCACCCTCACACCCGCAAAATGAAGATGAACTGTGGACTCGGATCAACACCACGTGGTCCACGATACCCCAGGACTCTATTTGGACTCTCACTGCCACGTCGGATTCAATGCTGTATCGCTCAAAATGGGGGCCACGCTCCTTATTGATCATCCTGTATATTTGGCCACTGGAGTCTAGTCTGTATGTGACAATTAAATCATTTGTTCAGGACCTACTTTGCTATCTGTGTGAGCAGTTTGGTCTGTTTTTGAGCATTCCTTCATGGTGTGACATTTTCTCCATCAGGCAGTGTATTTGAGGTGTTAATTATCAAAGTAAAAATGTCATGGCTATTGAAAGAAATCAACATGATCAAAGTGAGAATATGTACACAAATAATTATGAGAATAATTTTCTACTAAAATAGAGTTAAGTATCTATTTGCTTTCCTGTCACATTATGAACAAATTATTTGGCTAGTTGCTGGATAGTTAGAATTCCTAAATTTATACTGACCTTTCTTTCTCCCGCCTTTTCTGGAAGGGACAAGCCGAGATCACACTGCAGCAGCTCTTCACTGCACTGTTGTAGCATATCAAGAAAATCATCAGTCTACAAAAGAAATGGAAAAACAAGCTCCATGTTACAATCAAAAGTGTAGCATACACATAGTTCATACAAATATTTATGAAGCTGTACCATAGTTGCACTATGTCATTATAATGACATAATGTGTGCACACATTATGTATTTTTAAAACCCAGAATACAGAGAGTTTGGAATCACTTTTTATTGCTCTAATTTGTATGTTTAGGAAGCATGTTTGACAGAGAAAACAGATTAGATGATGAAATTAGTAGGCAGGTGGATTCATTTTTTGAAAATCAGAGCTGCTGTAAAAGCATATCACAAGACCGGTAGGTTCTTGATAAGGTCCCACTTGGTTGGGTATAAAAGTTAACTGTTTCTACTCTAATGTATAGCAGTGAAACCTGGGGACAGCAGAAGAGAAATAAGAGTCCTTTGTGTGCTGGAGAGATGTGTTACTTTTGGGATTTTTGTGGCAACACACATTGTAATCATGTGAGGAATGAAGATGTGTTTGCAAATGTGTAATGTGAACCAAAATGCTGTTGGTAAGGTGGAGACAAACAATATTCTCAGGTGGTTGGCCACGTTGAAAGAATGACTGGTGAGATGCTTACAATGAGAATTTATTCAGCCCAAATAGCAAGAAAGAAAGGTCAAGAAGGCATACACGAGACTGACCAAGAAACAAAAAAGTTGAACTTTTTTAATTGGACGAGAAATCAGAACGTGCGAAGCGAAAGTGTGAATATAACACAGCACAATATGGAATTGTTCACATACATACATATCACTAAGCTGTTCTCTGATATTCAGAGGTTAGCTCCACAAAGAAATACAAACTACCAGATAATTTTTACTTACTGTTGCTATATCAAACTTCTCTATTTACAGCAATCTTGACATACAACTCGGGCTTCACTGACATCCATCATACACAAGATCTTTTATACTTCATACTCAATCTTTTTCTCACACAGACACTCCTGAATCTGATCCTCCCATGACTTCCTTGGCCTTCCTCTACCTTTCCTTCCTGCCACTGGGGCTAAAAAGATTTTCTTTGTAAACGTCTCATCACTCATTCTTTCAACATGGCCAAACCACTGAAGCATATTAGTCTCCACCTTGTTACCAACATTTTGCTTCACATTACACAACTGCAACACATCTTCGTTCCTCACACAATCAGAACGTGCCTTGCCACAAACCTCTCTTAATAACGCATTTCTCCAGCACACAAACGATTTCTATGTTTCTTCTGTAGTACCCAAGTTTCACTGCTATACATTAGAGTAGGAACAATTACACTTTCATATACAGCCATGCGGGACTCTCTTGAGAACCCATCATTCCTGTGAAACCCTCCCAAAGCAGTCATGACTTTCAATGAAGAATTCACTCTCCTACTAATTTCACCATCCAATTTGTTCTCTCTGTCAAACATGCTTCCTAAATACACAAACTCATTCACCTGGTCAAACACTGTGCCATTTAGACATATATTACATTCAGTACTACCAGTTCCTCTATCAAAAACCATAACTTTGGTTTTTCCCTCATTTATACTCATTTTGAATTTCATGCAAACTTCATACATACAAGAAAACATACTCTGCAACTCACTTTTGCTCTCTGCCAACATGACAGTGTCCTCAGCATACAGTAATCTGCACACACGGATATCACCGAGACATAAACCAGTATTATCTATTTTTGCATCATGCATCCATAAATATATTAAACAGCCATGGTGACATTACACAACCTTGTCTGACTCCTGCACCAATAGAATACATACATACATATCACTAAGCTGTTCTCTGAGATTCAGAGGTTAGCTCCAAAAAGAAATACAAACTTCCAGATATTTTTACTTATTGTTGTTGTATCAAACTTTGCCATTTACAGCGATCTTGACATACAACTCATGTTTCACTGATATCCATTACACGCCTTACACAAGATCTTTTATACTTCATACTCATAATCTTTTTCTCATGCAGACACTCCTGAATCTGACAATGAGAGCATCCTTCCAATCCCGAGGTACCATTCTTAACTCCCAGCACAACTGGCAAATTTCAGTTAACCAATCAATTACAGGGTCACCACCATATTTCAACATCTCGGCAGTCATGCCATCAACTCCTGGAGCCTTACCATTCTGAAGAGATTTTAGAGCTTTACACACCCCTGCTTTTAAGATCCCTCCTGTGCTTCCATACTTCACTGTGACATCATCTGCTTCTGAATCACCTTTGCTTTTCTGATCTAATAACTAACAGAAGTATTCACCCCATCTTTCACTTAACTCATTGGGCTCTCACATCATTTCCCCGATCCTATTCTTTACACAGCTTACCACTTTGTTTCCCCTATTTTTCTTGATTCTCATGTACTTCCAGAAAGTCCTCCTATCTTTCCAAAAAGCCAATTCATGCTTTTCCACCTTCTCCTTCCTATCTTTTGCTTTACTCTGGCAAACCAGCTTAGCAGCTTCATGCTTCTTACAGCGATATTCATCCACAGAAACTCTACCTTGCAACATCCCCAAATATGCTTCCTTCTTTCTCTTTACTGCCTCTTCAATCTCACTATTCAACCAAGCATATCCTGTATTGTAACCCACTATTGTGGTGCCACAGACCTCTTTAGCAGCAGTGACAACACAGTTCTTAAAGCATTCCCACTTCTTTTCTACATCCCTCTCACAAGCCTTCAGCTCCTTCAGTCATTCTCAGAGTACATCAGAATAACACTGATGATATTCAGAGAGCCTTTCAACCTTTATTCTTTCCATCATGGGCCTCTTCCTATTAATTTTCCTCCAACCAGCATTCAGTTTCAGTCGCGACACTACCAAGTAATGATCAGAACCAACATCCGCACCTCTCATTACACGAGTGTCAACAACTAAGTGTTTCAGACACTGATCATAGACAACAAAATCTATCACAGTCTTTTGACCAAGAGTACGATTTTCCCACGTATGTGTGTGGATATACTTGTGGTTGAAAACGTATTAGATACACACAAATCATTCTCAATGCAGAGTTCAATTAATCATTCACACAAGGATCATTAAACTTACCCAGAACATTGTCAGAAATCACAATCTGCACACCTACTCTAGCATTGAAATCCCCTGCTATTATAACTTTCTCTTTACAAAGACTGATTTCTGGAATGAGCTTTTAGCTCATTCCAGAAATCTTCCTTCTCATCAGAAGGTTCAGAGTCACAAGGAACATACACTAAAACAATTACTACTCTCTGAAGTTTCACTTTCAAATGAATCCAAAGAATTCTCTCACTTATGCAGCTACAGTGAATCAAGTTATTCATCTTTTCACTTAAAATCACACCTACACCAGCCTGTCCTCTCACATTATCCAATACTCCAGACCACACACTCCCCGTTCCATTTACTTCTATCCCAATTTCTTTCTTTTTGGTTTCACTTACACACAGCACATCCAGTCTATACTTTTTCATCTCTTCAATCACCTTGTTCATCTTTCCATTTATACTTCTAGTATTACAAACACTAATCTTACACTCATTCAGCATAGAACTTTCTCATATGTTGTTTAGAAAGTCCAGGTCGATTCCGTGGTGGACCGTCCTTCTCAAGTGCGGTAAGTCTACCACCATATCCCACACTTGAGTAATTTTTAACATTTCTTTGTGTCTTTTTAATCAGGTAAGTACATCAGTGAGGGGGATTAGCCCACAGCTGACAGTTCCATTTGGTCATTCAACCTAAGGATTCTGGAACAAAACCCAGTGAGTTGGGGTCTTTTCACCAATTTCACACAGAACTAGCTGGCACCTCTCCAAGATTCAAAGGCCCTTGTTGCTGTTATGTGTGCCATTGTTCCCACGGAGAGCCCCGAGGAGGCAAACCATCTCTCACTAAAATTGCCCGCAAATTTAATTTATTTACGTAAATACTAAACTGCCACACATTGCTGTGTTCACAATAAAATTACTGTATTCAAAATAAAATATTATAATTTTAAGACATTGCAAATTTAATTTATTTACGTAAATACTAAACTGTCACACATCGCTGTGTTCACAATAAAATTACTGTATTCAAAATAAAATATTATGATTTTAAGACATTCCTTTAAACAGTGTTTTTTTTTTTTTTTTTGGCTTTGTTTTGTTGTTATACTTGCCAGAACATTAGCTCAAGTTTTCCTCTTCTATTGCTTTCTTCTCAACACGTTCCAAGGCTATATTTGTGTTTTGTTGACTCTGCAGCACAGCGTTCATTGCATAATTTTATTTTCTGTTGATATGATTGCCTTCCATGTCTCCATTCTTTCTTTCCTTTTAATATTTTCTTATTCCCTCGGATGACAATTTTATCCATCATGCAGAAAGAACTCTCAGCCTGAGAATCGTGAATGCATATCAAAACCTTTACTATTTTAGATAACTTGGAGAATATGAATACTTTGAACACCATGCATCAATGCATATAAATTTCCCCTCTCTTATCAAACTTAAATGCAATATTTATGGGGGAAAGTAACATTTAACAACAACACAAGATGTTGAGAGCATTGCAGGGGAGGGGGAGAATTTATGATTACAAAAGAAACCTTAGTTTCGTCCAACCTCTATTTTTAGGCTGAGATGCAAATATTTATGGAATAAAAGGATATTTAACAACAATACTGGGCTGAAAACACACTGCAAGAGAAAAAAATTATGATTACGGGAGAAATCTTCACTCTGTTTAACTTCAGTTTTTGAAAGTTTCGAATGACTAAATTCCATCCTTAAACAGAAAACAAATCCCCCACCACTACCACCACTAATCCTCCCAAAATTTCTGTTCAGTCGTGCATTGATCACCAGAATGCCCCAAATGATGACGAGATTCTTCCTCAAATCCACAGAAGAATCTCTTGCCTGAAGACTGCAAGAAAATAATCGTGCTGTCTTAACTTTCGTTTTCGGAAATCATTGCCCTCAGTTTCATGCTGAAATACAAATATTTATGCAATAAAATCACATTTAACAAGGATACTGTGCAAAGGCAACATAGTGAGAAAAAAGAATTTACAATTACAGGAAAAAATCTTTACTTCATTTAACTTCCATTTTCAGAAGTTTTGGAAAACAAAATACTTTTCCCAGATGGGCAAAGCAGACAACCCCCTCCCCTCCCTCCCAATTAATCCCAAACAAATTTCTTTTCCTTTTTGCATCGATCTCGAGTATGTTCCAAATGACAACAAAAAAAGCAGAATTCTGTGAATCTGCAGAAGAATCTCATGAGAGGACCAGATCCAAGAGCTACAGGTTGCAATAATGACCAACAACCAACAAATCCCACCACATACCCTGAAAGAAAGGTCTTCACCAACATGCAGAAATGTCTGGACGTCAGTGGGGGCTGATTTCCAACACCTCCTGTAGGAACCAGTTCAACATGGTGAGTGTTACTTTCAGCGAACAGTTATTTTTTGGACACCTTGTACATGAAAGGAAATAAAGTATGTACCATTAAAAAAAAAAAAAAAGAATGAAATTTTCTTAATTTCTGGACATCTTTTTTCTGAAAACAAAAATTTTAATCAACTTTCTTTTTTTTACAACAAAGACGTCGCCCTTTCCACGTTTTATCAACACTATATCAACTGAAAAATTGTTATTCGGTCACCGCTGGGGATCCGAACCCAGATCTCTCGATATCTAGCCAAGCACATTAGCCTTACGCTACAATGTACAACAATCAACGATGTTTTTGTCTCTTTCTTGAATTCGCTGATGACCTTATTAAACTGATCTTTCATGTTATTCACCTTCACTCTATGAATACTTAGCATGCAAAGACCAGTGAGACAATCTTCTGACATTGTAGAGTAGAGCCACAATTTTCCCCTCCTCAAACTGCTCTAAGACCTTTCTTTCAGTACAAATATGCAGGTAATGGAAGGAATATGATTAGAGCCTCTAAAATGGCAGTTATGAAGTAAATCACAAGGGGATAAATCCTTTAGCTCTACACTCT
The DNA here is from genome assembly GCA_039090855.1 of Macrothele yani. Lineage (NCBI taxonomy): Eukaryota > Metazoa > Arthropoda > Arachnida > Araneae > Macrothelidae > Macrothele > Macrothele yani. Next base: position 139,390,658 of record CM077002.1, read on the forward strand.
ATTCATTTTTGCCTTTCTACAATTTAAACTAAGAATTTGCTTCTTTAAGGTTTTCAATGTTATAAAGCTTCTTTAATAATTTTTAATTTTTTGTAAACCAAGTTCTAGAAGGGGGGGGGGGTTAATGACTCCTTCTGACCTTCCTTGCCACCATCCATGATCCGAGTTGAGGAAATTATTGCATACTCTTGGGTTCTGTACATAGTAAGATAACTTACCCTTGCTAAACAGTGCAGCAACTATTTTGTACAGCAGCAAAATTTGTGTCACTTCTTATTGCTGGAGTACCCAATCTATTAAAATCTAAATGTTGAAACAATGATATCTATTTGAATATATGGTGTACTGTGAACCTGTTAAAACTCACAAGGGAGATTATATCTGTCTTTTTATACCTACACAGCCATTTGATGATTTTTTAGTAAAATCTACCTAAAAGTTATGAATCAACACTTCTGTTAATTAGAATTTTTGATCAACTCTGCTGTTACTTTAAAAAAGTAACAGAAAACTCTTTCCATTAGAATTTTGATCATCTCTGTTGTTACCTTTAAAAAAGAAAACTTTTTCCAAAAATGCATTTTTGGGGGATAGTGTCCTGTTTTTATACTACGATTTTAATTTTACACCAATACTTCCTTTTAAATTAAAAATGTATGATTCCTTGTATTATTATTTTTTTTATGGGTCTCATCACTAGACTCTTCTATTTTGGTGCAGATTTCCTAACACAACACATTTTTACCTTCAAACTTCACCTGACTACTGGAGCTGAGACAGTCATTCATAACCACTCAGCATTATCGTTCTGGTAGTGACCATTCCATGTGATTGTTGATGATAAAAAGACTTAGAAAATTAAAAAGAGAGACTTGAAATTGAGCAAGTCCTTGTAATTTTTTACATCACACAGCTGTGACTAATAAATAAAACAAATTCCCAATTCATTTTATGACTGACCAATTTCTCTTGCATGTCTCTCCAATTCTGTTTTATTAGACATGTTTTTAATAGCTGAAATTTTGCCAGACAAGTTTTCAGTTTGAGTCTATCCTATGAATGATAGCCCATTACTATATCCAGCATTGTAGATATCTACTTTTTTCAGTAAGCTGTATTTTTTGTTTTATTTAATTCATGAAAAAGATTGTTTTACATCACTGTTAAGACATTAAGTTTTATGTACAACTTTCTCACTTATTTTTTAGAGATTCAGGTAAGCTCTATAGAGGCAAGTACTTTTTTCTGGTATGCTACACTTTTTTTTTACTCTGGCATTTGTTTTCTTCCTTCCATTATTTGTATTATTTACATATGGGAAGTTATTTTCTGTTGTTGTTGTTGTTGATTGGAGGTTTAACGACCACCGTGAGCAACTCAATGGGCTATAAGCAGTCGCCCGTCCCTAATTTAGGGTCACTGGTTCCAGGGAAGGGAGAGAGCCAGTGCCGTAAGACAAACACAACATCCATGCCTCACCGGGATTCGAACCCGGACCCCTTCGGACGAATGATCAGAGGCCAACGCCTTAGACCACTGCGCCACCGGGGCGGCAGTTATTTTCTGAAAACATTTCTTTAAAAACTGTATTGCAAATTTTTTTTTTGTTAATTTTTCTGTTGAGTCAAATTTATTTGTGCCACAAAGTGACTTACCACAATTTGTTCTTACAAATGAAATATGGTGCAAGTTTAATTTAACACATTTTCGAAAATTTGCCCCAAAACAGATATAATTCTACAGAATTTTAAAAAGTCAATATTTTTAGAGATGGTCAAAAATTCTAATTAACAGAAGTATGATGTTTTGATGAAAAATTAGATTGAAGGAAGATTTCAGACAAAATGAGATTATTTTCTACTTAAAGCATTATTTGAGAAGCAAAGTAGGTCAATGTCTGTAAGTATACTAGAGAAAAATTAAAAAAAGGTAGTGATAAGGAAACCATAATATGGTACTTAGTTTTCATGCATTCAGTAGCAAGAGAGCAAGTTGTTCACTGTACTACCGGGTGAGTCATAAGTTCGTAGCATTTCGCGGTATAGAGATAAGGTCTGCCAAACAGGTGGGACATGCGTAGTAAGGTGGAATGTGTCCCACACCTGATTGGGTGACATTCTCCACTGCTTAGACAGGTAGCATGCGCCAGGCCCAACATGTGTGTGCCGCTCCTAAGAGACGAGAATGTCAGTGGAGAAACTTGCTGTTCATGTGCTCCTACACCATTACTGGAAAAAAAGGGTTGAATGAGACAGCTGCCATGAAGGAAATTTGTCGTGTAGAAGGTGAGGGACAGTGCACCCTACAACAGCAAGAAAATGGTTCCAACGCTTCCGGTGCAGAGACACAGAGCTTGCACACACCACCAGCATCGAAGCCTTGCAATCCAGCTGCTGAACAGCACCCAGGAACCAGCACCCGATGATTAGCAGAGAAGGTCCATGCATCACAAACCACCATTGTTCGCCAACTACACCAGCTCGGTTTTCACTCCAGACATCCGTGAATGGTTCCCCATGTGTTGAGCTCAAAGCAAGCTGAGGAGAGTGTCACTGTGTCGAGAATTACTGCAAAATCCACGTGACAACTGGTTTTGGTGGAGAATCATAACAAATGATGAGAAGTGGGTCTTCCTACGTTATGCTGATACCAGAAACTAAAGGCTGCAGCCAGGAGATGGATAAGGCTCAAGCAGTGATTCAAAGAGGGCATTTGAAGTCAGACAATGTTGTGTGTATGGTGGAATTTCAAGGGTCCTGTCCAATGGGAGATGGTACCACATGGTTGGGCCATTGATGGGAACTTGTATGCGAACCAGCTGCAACATATATACAATGTCTATGCCAGTGCTACCCCACAATGGTGAACCAAACGAAGGTCCTCCTGCAATTCGACAGCTTACCATGTCATAGGTCATGGGTTGTTTACCAGAAAATTCAGGATATGGATGGCATCTAAATTCTACCACACCCAGCCTATAGCCCGGATCTTTCCCCTTCGGATTTTCACCTGTTTCGTTCCACGACGCATTTTTTTTGTCGGCAGACTGTTCCATTCCTTGGAGGCTGTGAAAGATGGCATAACTGAGTTTTTGCATCCAAGCAGCCACCTGGTATCGCAACGGCATTGCATCCTTGCTGAACGTTGGCGAAGGACCATAGACTCTGATGGACTGTATTTTGCTGAATAGCCCTATGTGGTCAGGATAACAGAGAGTAAAAGAATTATGAAAAGATGTATCCACAAAAAACGACTTTAATGACAAAGAACGATAGATGGCGAGGCTATATATCGAACACTAGGAGAGACATTCGAACGTAGACGGCAACAAAACTATGAAAAAATATCATCATTCAGGCCGCAGTTAAGTGCCTAATAACATCAAGTACTAAAATGATAGCACAAAAACTCACTGAAGAAGGCTTATACTTTAAAAGCTGAAACTGGTATGAGAAATAATACATTAAGAAGATGCCGTGCTTCACATTCCTGGATTTCATCAAGGTAACCATTAACTGTTCTTTGGCAAAAAAGAGACACTCAACCTCAATGACATCGAGAACCATAACTGTTAAGCCTATTATCAAAGGACAGTAAATAATAACATCAAACTTGTGTTTATCAAAAAAATTCTGGAAATGATGAAGTACAACTATGATTTTTGACGATTAAAACCAATATTAACGTGTAAAATAGTAAATTAAACCACGAGTATTTATACTCTGACAGTATATTAAAATGTGGTACTGGACTGAACATTGTACCCCACAACAATATGAACTTATAACTCACCCTGGTAAAATACTACAGACTAAAATATAAGTTACAAAATGAAACAGAAAGGTTTAACTACAGAACTCTGGAAACTGTTGGTATCAACAGCAGTAATGATGAATGGGTACAATTAATACCAGCCAGGGAGGGGTTTTGGGGGTTTAAACCCTCCTCGAAATGCGGTACTTAAATAAAAAGAGAATAGATAGATAGATCCATGTACTTCTGTAAGAAGTATAGCATACAAGTCAGTATTTGAAAAATGAGGAGTATTAAATAGAAGAATTTCATGTGCACGTAAAGTGTGACAGAAAATAAATTTAACATATGTACTTTGTATAACGTACGGTGAAAATTAATTTTCAATTTCAGAAACCCTCCCTGAAAATTCTTTCTGGCTATGGCCCTGGGTACAATATTAACTCTGAAGTAATTGTAAAGATGCTAACTGACTCCATCCTTTTTAGTTATCAGGTTGCAATACTAAATCTGCCTTTAGTTCTCTGTTCTCTAAGTAATATTTCCTATGAAAACTTGAAAATTACATTGTTCTAGACTTCATCTCACATAAATGGTCAGAAGCCAGCACCTCAGACCACTCAGCCATTGGGGCAACTATTTTCATGTTGAAGTGAAACAGTAACAAGTGATGATAAATGATGGTAAAATATGACAGTGATAGATGGCTAACATACAATTCTGAGTAATTTTTGGTACTTCTGCCAAAGTCATGGCAATACAAGTTTCTCTAATGTGGTAGAGGAATAATGAATAACATGATAGACACAGTAGCAAACAATGCTATTTTGAGGAGCAGTACTAAAAGAAATTTTAAATACGCTTACAAATTTCTCAGTAACAAGAACCTAATCATTTGGACTCACTCCAGATATCAAACATCATCTAAGTTAATCTACTTCTGTTCCCAAATCCTCTAATATCAGTCCACCTGTATGTCACTTAGTTCGAGTAATGAAAAAAATTATGTAAAGATAAACTAAAATACACCAAAGATCACATGCTCGAATTTTTAAACCAAAGAAAAACCATCCTTTCTTTGCAACATCCAGACTTTATAGATGATTTTTCCCCTTTGCCCTGAGAGTTGGAAAGACATTACTTTGAAGGGGGGGAAGGGGTATGTAAGTGGTTTATTAATCACTGGGTTTTTTGTTTTTTCAATAAAGTTGTTTACAATTCACAGCAGCGGATGATCATGTTAGAATGTATGACAAAGCCTGTTGGATGCCACTGCATTATCTCAGAAAAAAGAAACTTCTTTACTGCACTTATATACTCACACAAAAAAGGTTACGATGACATCCAGACATTGAAATTGGCAGAAAAAACAAATAGCAACCACAGCAATCAACTTTACCTCGCAATTATTGGCAAGTAAACGAATTGCATCATCAAGCGTGTAAGTAGCAGCAGATCCTGCTCCTTCAGCAGAGGACCACTAATGAACCATGCATGCTCAACAGATCTGCCTTCTACTTCCACCATCATTTCAACCACTTCAGATTCCTTTACTGTTGCTACCTGAAAAATATAGTTCAAACAAATTCATAAATATTTCACATTAAGTACATGATCTTACACAACAAAGTACAGATATTTACAACAAAAATCCAAAATATCAGAAGTGATTTAGAAACAGGCTGGTATTTCTAATCAAAACTGCACATGAATTATATTAATTTACTATTTTTGCACACATATGAAAAATAACAACCAGCATTTTTGCACAGTAAAAGACATTGCACAAAATCATATCCAGAAAACTATCTCTTTAATGTCATGACAATACAATAAATAAATAAATGCATTATATATATATATATATATATATATATATATATTTTTTTTTTTTTTTTTTATTGGAGGTTTAACGACCACCATGAGCAACTCAATGGGCTATAAGCAGTCGCCCATCCCTAATTTAGGGTCACTGGTTCCAGGAAAGGGAGACAGCCAGTGCCACATGACAAACACAACATTCATGCCTCACCGGGATTCGGACCAGGACCCCTTTCGGACGAATGATCAAAGCCATCGCTTAGACCAATGTGCCACCGGGGCGGCAAATAAATAATGCAATATGAGGCTAGCGTAGAGATGTAATTTACTTCTCTATATTATTCTAACAGGCACTTCTTATTTTACATAAGCTGTCACTCAGAAACTAACACTAATTTGAATTATTCTAACCTGCATATTATCCCTTTACATTATAAATAAGCAGTTGTAAAGAAAAGATTAGTTTGAATGATTCTAATATGCATATTATCCCTTCATATTTTAAATAAAGCTGTTACACAGAAAATATGACTAATTTGAATAGTGAATATTATTCACCTCTACTGTTATAAATCAATTACAGAATAAACAATGTTTTTACAAATTTAACATTTTTGGTATGAATACACTATTTGGTAGCACATACTTTCTAAGTCTGTCTTACATACATCGATTACTGATGGACTTTACTACCCACAAAGTCTGTTGCTAAGCAACAGTGCCATGGCTTACTAGGCTTCGGTTGTTCTACGTAGTATTCTAACATTATGATGCAATGAAGATGCAATTACACGCCCTTCTTTAATTTGGTGAATAAGAATTTGGTCTCACCACTGCTCTGGTTTTTGTTGGCAGTTGCTTTCTGGAATACGCATGTCAGTAGGGAACATTGCAGAAATTTCGACAAGTATCATCTCGGTAGTGTTTTGGATTAGCCTAAAACCATACCACTGATTTACTCCTTTTTAGAATGCAAAATAAAATTACCTACTGACTAATTGATTTATTTTTTGGATATCTGAAATTCAAATATACATTTTATTTCAAGAGAATCACAAACAGAATCCTGATAGCATAATGATTTAATCAACGTTTTCAACAGGAAATATATGTGAATTTTTGTAGCAATACAATTTCCACTATTACTAACAAGGGTTGGATTCTGTAATATTTGTTCTTTAGATACACTTCTTTTTTAAAATAAAAGTATACATACTCCAAGAAATTTTCATATGTAACATGAATTCTCTTCTTTAAAAGTATAATATGTTTTCACAGTTCCCAAAGGAGCTTTCATTTTTGTTTATGTACATGTGTGTTCATAAGTTTGCAGTCACAATGAAAAGATTTGGAGGCTACTAATCTCTCTCTCCTTCAAAAAGTGAACCTACAAAATTTGAGTATGTACATACCATCTTTTGAATTTCAACTATTGTGTCACAAATACAGACACATAAAAATACTTTCTCAACATAATTTACTCTCCATTAGCAGTGCAAAGTAAAATCAGGGTGAATAGGTTGCGCTGCATAATTGAATTAGCTACAAATTTTGCGAATCAAATAAAAATTTCCATTTCGAACTGCACTGTTTTTTTTTTTTTTTTTTTTTTTTTAGTTGTCGATGTGAGTTTAACAACAAGGCGTGCATCACTGCAGCCAGATCGGATGGGGGGGTTTACAGATCACTATTATTAAATGCTGTTTAAAAATTCTGAAAATTTGTTTTAGATAATACACATTTTTCCAAATTTGTCTCATTTTGACCTGATATAAGAATGTGCATACAGATCAAATCACAAAAATACTTATAAATTTACAAATTACCATCTCTTTTGAATATTTCCTAAAATAATGAACCACAGAGTATGAATTAAATCACTGTGATTTAATTCACGTGTGAAACAGTAATTACAGTCAATTCGGCGATGTCCGATTGCTGTGTTAATTATCATGACGTATTTACCACGTATTATAATACGTGAAGAATATTTCTTCAACTCTGAATATATACAGAAGAATATTTCTTCAACTCTGAATACATACAGAAGAACTTAGTATATTGTTCATTTATGAAACATTACAATTTTTAAAAAAAATACAGGGAAATACAACTAATGAGCAACAATGATAAGCACTTCTGATGTCTTCTATATACATATAACCAAATATCAATAATTAACATAAAATATTGCAAGCTAAAGTGTAACCCATGAAGCAGAATTATAGGCCAATCCTTTTACTTTATAGGTTGCTAAACAGATGTTGGGCCGCCACGGTGGCGTAGTGGTCTAAGCGATGACTTCTGATCATTCGACTGAAAAGGGGTCTGGGGCCGGGTCCGAATCCCGGTGAGGCATGGACGTTGCATTTGTCTTACGACACTGGCTTTCTCCCTTCCCTGGAACCAGTGGCCCTAAATTAGGGATGGGCAACTGCTTATAGCCCATTGAGTTGCTCACGGTGGTTGTCAAAGCACCAATTTAAAAAAAAAAAAAAAAACATGTTGGATAGGATCACTCTACTGAAGAAATTTGAAACATTCAGTCTGTAAATATGTTCAAGTAGAATTCAATATGCATCACATGAATTAGGTCATAAACATAATTTTATACTCATTCTGTTCTTTTTATAGCACTAAGATTTTACTGTTCCACCACATTTGCTCATACATACAGGCAACATATTACTCAATTTTTAATAGGCTTTCATTTTCATGTTCACTGCACAAACCTAAAACTGCTTTGAAAGTGTTAGTCAAATCTTCTACACATGACATCAGTAATATTTTATCAAGTGGAATTGAACAATGTTTGTTCCTGGTTCCCGAAACTGTGTAACCAGTTGAATATCTGATTTCAAGTTTTGCACTAGCATTGCATATTTTGTTTTTAGCATAACTGCATATATCCAGTACAGACAGCATCATACTATGGAAAGAACATTATATGCAGCCTCTGGTGGTATGCCATATATGTGTGTGTGTGTGCGTTCATAAGAGCACATGTGACAGATCATCATTTTGGAGTGGAAATCAAGAACCTCACATATGACAAAGGCTCATTCTTCAGTAGGAATCAAACCCATTGCATGTGGGTTTGATCCCTACACCAGGCAGATCATTTGTCAAGCTTTGTAAAGAGCCAACCATATGAAAGAATATAAATTATGGCTGGGCTTGAAAAATACCTGGCACCTAGAAATTAGATACTGGTACTCAACTTTTTTACATGGAATTTTTCTTAATTTGCAGTAAATACTGTAATGTCCATCAAACATCCGTGGATTATCTGCTAAAAATTTATAAATTTAGGTTCTGCAGATAGTACACCTCTTAGAAAATAAATAAATAAAAAAAATTGTGGAACTTTTATTTTTAAAAATCTGTGTGATGTCAGGATGGCTGCGGTATGGGAAAGTATCAAAAATGCATTAACAACAGGAAACAATGTAATGCAATAAACAGGTAGTGAGCTGCAAAGAGCTGGAAAACTTTTCTTTTTTTAACTCACGAGCGCTATTTTGACAAAAAATATGATGCAATGAAGGCGGTAGGCTACTATTTGCACTCGTGGAAGCCCACTGAGCTATTCCACAGTACGTAGTGATTGCCTCCTTCGTAGCATAATCCCTTTGCAAATCAGATTCATTAGCTCTTCTGCACTAATCATGTTAGTTAAGGTTTGTTCAATCTTCAATTTTTCAGAAACATTTTCAGAAATGCAAAATATTATATAGATTGGCAGGACTTTATGAATTTTTGGGTCTGACTAATGAACACCCGTAAGGATGAAAAAACTAGGGATTTTTGTTCTTATTCAGTGGAAAATAACAAAGAAGTATTTAAAAAATGACAATAACTTATTTTCAATAAGATTGTGTCTTTCTTGCTTCATTGGACTCTTTACTTCATTTTGTGAATAGCGACTTTTCTGTTGGAAATTGCGCTTCAGGGATCAACAAACGGGCAGATTTTGCAAAGGTTTTTATTTTAAATTTCCTGGTCATGCATATGTCTTTGCAGATTATTAAAAATCATTATGTAAAAATTTAACAAAAAATAAATTTATTTAAAACTTTTTTTTCTGAAATTCTTGATCTATAAGATTATATGCCACCATGGATTATGCCTAATGATTCTTTTTGTTTCTGAATTACACAGCCTATGGATTATACGCTGCCTCAAATTCTACGAACAGAAAAAAATTCTAAATTTCAGAGCCTGTGGATTATACAAAGAAAAATACAATACTTTGAGTTTATATAAGCAAATGTTAACTTCAACAAATAGTATTTTAACAAAACCTAAAATCCATATTAACAGTTCATATTCCAACTTAGAAATTGATCGGAAAATGCTACTATTCATTTTTACGTGCATTATTTCAAAAACTTGGAAATATTCTAGTAGGACAATGCTTACCTAGGCCTTTTGTTTCTAGCGATTATTCACTTTTCACGCACGTTTCGGATCTTCGTCGACGCTATTGCCCGTTGTATGTGCATCTACCTTTCACATCCAACACTCTGCTTACTTCAGGTAGATTCAGTAGATTTTCACTTTAGAATTAAACAACTTCAATTCTTTACCATTATTAATGCTCTAAATTTTTCACCCAGTCTTTGGGCATCCTCAGGAGCGTGACGACTTTCCCACCGATGTTCGTGGTTTATTTCTCATCAATGGAGTCCGATACCCCATGTTGCCATTCGTCGGATACGCTGTATTAGATACTTTTCTTAATTAAACCTAGTTGGCGCCATCTATGTTTCAGTAATTCAGCCTTTTTTTTTTATATTAATATTTTCTTTTTTTTTTCTCTCTTCAAATGGTCGTTGATGTCGTCTTTCCGTATTCTTCTTCATTTCATTTCCTATTCCTGTTTCCTTGTCTCTTTTGTCGGTTTTTCTTTTGTTGTTCTTTTTCTTATCTTATTAGCTCTTTTCAAAGGCTAGATAATGTATTAGGGTCATTCTGGCTACACACCCTTGTTTTATTTTTATAAATTAGGATCGATTCCTCCATTCTCATTTGTCTCTGATTTTTTATTCCTTTTTAGCATTTTAATTTCTTCAAATTTGGGGAATGTCCGGTGGTCAATACAGAATTGCACTAATGCAGTTTTTGCTTCTTTTTTTGCCAGTTAGCTGTGTGTTGTTTTAGCCTTTTTTTAAACTTGTTTTTAGTACTCCCTATGTACGACATTAGGGGTATGTGTGCAATGGGAATTTCGTAAGACCCCGATTCCTCTAATATTTTGCTCTCAGTTTTTTGTTAATAGTAAGATTTTTCAAGGTGTTCACTGAACTTCCTAGTTGTAAGTCAAATTTGGCACATTGCCTATTAATTTTCTTTACTGACACCATCCAAGTAAGGGAATACACCTATATATTTCAATTTATTTTTCTCACCTTTCTTTGATTATAAATTTCATTGTCTTCATTTCTCTTTGGCCTTATGTTTTTTACTCTCATATATCCATTTTTTTTTATTGGAATTTTAATGACCACCATGAGCAACTCAATGGGCTATAAGCCGTCGCCCGTCCCTAATTTAGGGTCACTGGTTCCAGGGAAGGGAGAGAGCCAGTGCCGTAAGACAAACACAACATCCATGCCTCACCGGGATTTGAACCCGGACCCCGTTCGGACGAATGATCAGAGGCCATCGCTTAGACCACTGCGCCACCGGGCGGCATCCTTTTTTTTTTTTTTTTTTTTAATGAGTTTGTTAGGGTAACCATTATCTTGTGATATTATCAAGATAAAATCAAGCTCTTGATTCTTTAGCCTATTATTAGAGGTGTGCGTACACGCTCTTCTAATCAAGTTTACTATGCTATTTTTTATGTATAACAGGATGGTGGGAGGAGTATGGAATGAGTACCGGAATGTACGTGGCTTTCCTGAAAACAGTGTATTCAAAACTATTTTTATTTTTTTTAAGTAGATTGTCTAAAAATGACAGATTATTATTCACTTCAAATTCAATCGTCAGTTCAATGGTGTTGCAGATTACGTTGAAACGATGAGCTAGATCTTGTAGCACAGTACTGTTGAGTTTTGAAATAATGATGTCATCAACATACTGAGCATATAGTAGTGGCTTTTTAGGTAAAGTTTGAATAATTTTTCTTTCGATGTATGCCATTATCACTTCTGCGTATAGTGCCGATAATGGGGATCCCATAGGGCCGCCTTGAGTTTGTTTAAAAATACTTCCCTCAAATTGGAAGATACTTTTCCTTAATGAAATATAACGTATCCTTTAATTCTTTCAGTTGTGTCATATTTAGCTCTTTATTTATATTTAATTGTTGCATGATCAACTTGACGGCTGGCAAGACAGGAGCATTAGGGAATAGCTAAATGTATTGGACTCCATTGACGAGAAATAAACCACGAACATCGGTGGGAAAGTCGTCACGCTCCTGAGGATGCCCAAAGACTGGGTGAAAAATTTAAAGCATTAATAACGGCAAAGAATTGAAGTTGTTGAATTCTAAAGTGAAAATCTACTGAATCTACCCAAAGTAAGCAGAGTGTTGGATGTGAAAGGTAGATGCACATACAACGGACAATAGGACAATAGCATCAACGAAGACCGGAAACGTGCGTGAAATGTGAATAATCGCTTGAAACGGAATGCCTAGGTAAGCATTATCCAAATAGAATATTTCCAAAAAAATCTAAAATCGTTATTTATATCCATAATGAAAGTAATTTCTCATATGAACATATTTAATATGTGGAAGATTAATTCGCAATATAATAGCAGACTCTCTGCTGCCCATAATTTCTGTTCACCATGTTAGAATTCACCTACGTCTGGCGTGCTGGTATCAACCTGCAAAGTTCCCCTGCTAGCACTCAGTCAGCCCTATATACATTGACACAATATGGTGTTTGGGTGGCTCTGTGTAGATGACACTTGGGGAGTCCAGGAGCTTCTGTTGTATCTTTTGATGTTTTTGTATGATATTTTATATTCCATTTTTTAAAGTTCTTTACTCTATCACAGATTTTAATAGTTTGAGAACAGAGATCGTACTATTTTCGATATTTTAATTAAATTATAATACCTCGCATCTTTCTGGTTTATAAGTATCAAACACACGATCTACACATGGCTGATGTCAACGATACCGATACGGAATAGCTATAATGTATAAATGAAGATATAGGTATCATCAGACCTGTGACTGATAAAGCAAAAATGACAATTTGTCGATGGTACAGCGATGAACCAAGGATGCGATGCACAGAGATAAAGAAAAGTAAGAATTTTTAATATCATGGATATATACTATCTGTGTCAATGTATATAGAGCCGACCAAGTGCTAGCAGGGCAACTTTGCAGGTGGACACCAGCATGCCAGACGTAGGTGAATTCTGATGTGTTGAACTGAAATTATGGGCAGCCGAGTCTGCTATATATATCATGAAAATCTAAAATTTCAGTTTTTCATGAGCAGTGATGAGAAGAATGGGAAGATAAAATTATGGACCATACTGGAATTCTCTTAAGCACAGAATATGTGGTTTGGGTAAAAAAAAAACTACAGGAAATACACTATATTACTTTTCATTCTAGTATCATCACCATACATTACATTTATGTGTTATTCTTTGAAATTTGATTTCATTTCAGCTGGCTCCTGAATCTGGGAAGTATTTTTCCAGCCCTGAATGATGGTATCTCTTTAACATAAAACAGTGATTGAATACTTTGAACTCCTCAGAATGGCATATAATTTAACTTGCTCACAGCATCCTCACATGTCTGCATATGTGTGAAAATGTGTATTTTACATATTTAGACTAAACATCCCTGACAAAGTAAAACTCAAATTCAACACGCACCTGTGCTTCAGTTTCTTCAACTGCATCTACAGTTTTAGCTGTGGTCTGATCTTCAAGGCTCAACCTTTTCCTCAGTTCAGCATTTTCCTTTTCCAGTTTTGTGGCTTTGTGTCTCAACTCCATGTTTTCTTCTTCAAGAATATTTTTCTGGAAAAACAGTACAGTACAAAAATTAAGGGATTTTGAATAGCAATTCTGTTCAACAATATAGTTTTGTACAAAAGAACAAAAAATTTAAACACACAAGTTCCCTTCTTTTACAATTACTACAGTTTTGATGAGTTTACCCACCAGGCAGTCTTGAACTATTTTTGCTACTTTTCCGACGTTGTAGGAATAAAACTTTGTAACAATTAATTAGGGGGAACGTTTTATATGCATTAAAGTTTAACACAGTATTCAAAATGGTTCATTCTCAGAAGCAGCCCTGTAACTTGAGTCTTTCAGAGACCACACTAGATGTTACATTCACTTGCACACACTCCACGAGATAACATAGCCTGAGACACTTGGTATTTTTAGTTACCTTTTATGAAATCTGATTGCTGAAAAGGATGGAGACAGCATCTTTGCCATTACTCCAGAATTAATATTATACTATCAATCATTACTGCTGTTAATTCATGGTTTTTTTAGTTACCTTTTATAAGATGCAAAAAAGTATTTCATTTAGCTGCTTATGAACATGGCACTTAATGAAGGGAATCCTTTACCTCCTAGAAAACAGGCAAGAGATTATAAACATCTTACCTCCTAGAAAATAAGTAAGATATGAGGAATATCATAGCTTCATTTATCTCATTGCTCCTAGTTGTGGGCATGTAAGAATGAGGATTGAACTATGTGGAGGAGTGCTCAGGTAGTTCAGTCTTTTGCAAACCTCAGGAGTTACAGCATAACTTTCAAGGTGATGCAATAATTCTGTTATTGGTACGCAATTATTAATTTTTTAACCTCAAATGGAATACGTTAAAAATTGTCTTCACTGTCACATTCTGCCTAGTTACAGCTTCTGGAAGGAGCACATTGGGTCATGACCAATTCCTGATATGGACATAAAAAGCCCAGGGGTTGATACAGGCTATGATTTTATACCAAACTTTACTGTACAGTTATGCCTATGAGGGATGATGACTTATTCCAGCAGATTAAATACATGATTGTTGTGGAGCAGTGGCAGGGATTTGCCACATTTTTTTTTTATACACCATCCTGCTTGTAGAGATTATACAGTAAAGACCTTTAAAACTATTTTATTGCTTTAATTTTTATGCCAATTTTATATAAATTTACTTGCTATAAAATATGCATCTACTTAGCAATGCAATGGATCTGTTCATTTGCTTTTGAAGGGGTGTCCGGTGACTTGTCAATATAGTGCATATGTAGGATTTCTACTTATTCAAATGGACTAACTACTTGTAATGACAATTCTGCCTCACAGATGGCGGCACAGTATCGTCTACACGATAGCTTCACAGATAAGGGCGACGCCCAGAGCACAAGAGCAAAAGAGAGGAAGTGAAGAGGGAAGAAGGTCGTTGGCCGTAGTTGTTTGTTGTGCAGAATGAATCCATTTAAGTTGTTAATTATTGTCTTGTGTTACTTGTGTTGCGTGTTCGAATATAGCGTTAAGAAAATGATGGCTGGCTGCAGTCTTAGAGCAAGATTGAATTCCTCTAGACGCCACAAGTCTTACATATACGGGGTGATTGTAAACTCCTTCAACAAAACAAGAGGTGATAGTACACATCAAGACGAACAATATTTGCAATGGAACCTAGGGCCGCACTCCACTCCTAGTGCCAGAAAAGAGTAAAGTTACATATCCATGTTGAGCCTTCAACAGTGGAAAACAAAGAGACATACCTAATTTACAGGGCTATAGAAGAGAAGGGCTGGTCCTTAGAGCCGGCTCCCCTGAAAACACGAGCTGGAGATTATGACGTAGTCATGCTACAGCAGCAGGTTAGTAGTGGGGTTCTCAGAAGCCACTGTTCCACAGGAAATCCGAAACAATCAGTTTAAAAGTCAAGGAAAAACTACATAACTGTAAAGCACTACAGTAAAGGGAATGAGAATATACTAAACCATCATCACCGTAGTTTAAAAAATAAATAAAAAAAAAAAGACATTATTTAAACTTTAAACATATGTTTTTAACATTACAGTATTGGGCATATAAACACATCATTGTGTATAGATTACGATAATACAACGTAGTTGTCCCAAATGTTTATTTTCTCGGCTTGAGAAAATAAACATTTGGGACAACTACGTTGTATTATCTTAATCTATATATAATCGTCACAAGACTGTAGTCTTTGAGATAAAACATCATTGTGTATTACGCTAAGGACTCAGCGACTAATTAACAGTTGATTATTTATAAAACACAGCATTGGAAAATTTTTACGAACACTGTGTTTTGCCGGTAACAAAAATTAAAATGCAGTTGTACAAATGATACTTGTTTTCCTCTTGTGCCTTGTTTTCTGTGTGTCACCTATTAAATACATATATATCTAGGAAAACTTTATGAGATTCTAAAGTGCTGATCATAGAATTTAAGTTTTCTGTTTTCTACAATTCTGTAATCACATTGTAGAAGATATATCTTATTTCTCCAAAAACATTTCTAATTGTATTCTCTAATATTTTTCTTTCGTTTTAAGACCACAATTTTTGAATTAAGTTCATATTTTAGGAGCTTTGAACTAACAAAAATCAGCTTGCATTAAGGTTAATTAAGCAGATCGGGACACATTGTGCCATTTTACAAATCGTAAATATTGTACATGTAAATTCCTTCTGAACCAAAAGTGAAAAATTTTTACTTACATTTGCAGCTTGATTTGGGAAGCATCCTTTGTTCTCTAAAAATCAGGTATCTGTTTTCTTTCCAGTATTTGAATGGATCCATTTCTGTGTTTTCTGCTGGGCCTTTCTTTGTGATACTAGTACTGCATTTCTGTTTAAAGAGTGAATTCTGATAAACGTTCACAATCTACAAAATAAGCGAATTGCATCTTTGTTTACTTGAGGGTAATGGTTTTCCAGTTCACTGACAAGTTCGCGAATTACACCTTTTCCTTAAGCGATGCCGTGAAATGAATAAAAATGTTTTTAAAATTTTTGTGCCATATTCATCTATGAGCAGGATGGTACGGTAACTCCACCTGAAGACAGTAATTTAATCCAATCAGATTGAATAGGAAATTCTGGGCAATTTTTTGATAATGTCACTTACGAAGGAACTTTATCTCGAACGCGATATGCAATGTAGCCAGCTACATAGCTCATAGCTTCCTTCTCATGAACAGAAAGATATCTTGATGCGGTTTGCTCTTCGATTTCCCAGGGGATAAGAAATACATCATTAACATAATCAAAGTTCACATCGTCACAGTTGTTTTCATAAAGAGAAATTTCAGGAACCTCCTGTATTTTATCACGTCCAAAAGCATTTTCTAATAATTTGGATGTTAGGTAAACGTCCAACTCTTTGTTTTCTTCCGAAGTGGATGTATTTACTTTTGCTGAGAGTTTGGGCAGTTTGTTTGCAAGTAACAACTGCTTCAAACGGCTAATGACTTCTGTTGGCAAAGGGTGATCGTTAAATCTACCAAGCCCTCGAATTTGACTAAAAAGGCTTTCTAGGGCATCTTGAATCAACCAGGAAGTCAGTATATACTTAACACCAAGAATTTTTAAGTCCTCAAATAAATCCCATAAACGAGTTTACGGATATCAGAATTGCTTTTTGAAAAGGCAGCATGCTAGATTTTCCATGCACTCTTAATCTGCTAATGACATCTTTCACTGTATTTAAAATTGTCACTTGTTTTTCAAAATATGCATCTATACTAAACGCAGCTTTCAGAGGTTTTTTGGATGGAGGACATGGCTTGCTACTATTCATTATATCAAACAAGCTGTCAATTAATTAAAAAATTCAGCTGCTATTTTATTTTCTGTTAAATGCATAATTGATTTTGCTGTAGTTGCTGAAAATAAAGTTTTTGCAGGTGTTGCTTTCTGTCGCTCGTTTTCTTTTACAGTCAAAAAATTTGGTTTCAGTTTATGGCACAATTTAAATTCTCCTGAATCTCTGTTTAAGACTGCTTTAATAACATCAGTTGTCAAAATGGTGCTATCTTGAATTGAAGTATGAATCCTTTGTCCAGGAAGTGATTTCTTAGCAATTTTACATAATGGGCTAAATCTGTGAACACCCATATTTTTTATGTTTGCTCAGCGGGGTTTGGGAACGAAAAATTGGTGGGAGAAATTCCAAGTTCCTTCCACAAAGTACCACATCCTCCTAAATCAGAAACTAATGCCTTTACATTAAAAATGAGCTCTTTTGTCATGGGGATATCAAAATCAAAGAAAATTGGCTGCTTTCGTTGAGAAATCAGACCTCTAATTAAAATGAACTGAACTTTCCTGAATGGACCCAGTATCTGATCCATTCGAGAGTCATAGCACAACTTAGAATCTATGTGCATTTCATCAAAACTTAGAACACAGATTTTCTCACAAAAACTTAAAACTTCCGCAACTTTTTCTCATAAGTAGAAGAACATCATTCTGCATCCCAGAACTGCATGTACATTTTGCACACCATCTTTTCTTTCCAGAAATCATATGATTTTGAAGAAAGTGCTCAAATTACTATGCATCTAGATATATCCTCTGTCGGCCATTTTATCTTTTTCATTTTTGAAGTAAGAGCATCTACTTGGGTCTTCGTGAAAATGCGGCTGACACATTTCTCTAACGTTTATAATTTCTGTTTTCTTTTCTGAAGTATTTTCATTTGGCTTCTTAATTGCTGAATTTAAGATATTAGAGATCTATTAGAAATGGCCCATCTTTTCGATCGCTGAACAGAAACTTTGTGATTTCTACTTTTTTCCTGGATTGTAGTTTGGAATTCTTTCTCCAGTGTTGAAACTTTTTTCATTAAATTATCATTACACATTTTCAGATACTTGCAGTTAGGGCATTCTGTCGTCTCTACGTTGCTACTGATTTCACAGTTTGTACCAGCGTCCGTTTCACCTTCAGCATCCAGATTAATTTTCTTCGGGCTCAGTTCACTCAATCATTCCAAAGCACTTCGAACAATTTTTCTTTTCCGGTGTCTCTGGGTCCTCGGTGTTGTTTCCTTAAAAATTAAAGAAGGTAAATTTATACTGAGAACAGCATCAGATTT
This sequence comes from Macrothele yani, assembly GCA_039090855.1. Taxonomy (NCBI): domain Eukaryota; kingdom Metazoa; phylum Arthropoda; class Arachnida; order Araneae; family Macrothelidae; genus Macrothele; species Macrothele yani. The sequence continues at coordinate 139,409,316 of CM077002.1, forward strand.
GAGTACCATTCGCAAAGGCAATCCAAGTAATCGTTTTTTCATATCTTCGTAATCACAACTCTGGAAACATTCGCTACAAATTCTGGCGTACTTAACATTAATAGAGTCCAATCTGCGGCACCTGTTCATCCATTCTTTTACGAGTGTTGGATTGGTCCGAGGAAAAGCACGAAACACAATATCTTGTCCTTTTCAGTTTCTGTGTGTATTCCGACACGGTGCAACAGCCCACGAAGACATTTTAACAAAAGAAAAAGGCTCACCAACTTACGTAGGTAAACTATTTATGCACACGCATACAACAAATACATACACTCTTAAACATTTGTGCGATCTATTTGTATCTATCTATCTCTCTATATCTCTCTCTCTCTCTCTGTATTACAGTATATACACAAATAAATACTCTTATATTGCAAATGATAAAACAATCTAGTACAATGAAACATAACACGCTAGAAAACTGCTCACAACGACAGCCCAGCAGCATGGGAGGGAGAACTCCAAGCAGCACTGTGACGTCACAAATGGTCCCCCAACCTCTTCCCCGAGGTTTGTCAAAGCGATAAAACAGCCCTTTTCTCTTTTCTCTGCATTCGGTTTGTCAAAGCGATAAAACAGCCCTTTTCTCTTTTATAGCCCTGCCTAATTTATGAGTTGCACAATTCCAGTCGTATCAGAGAAAGACTCAATTGAACTGCTCAAACTGGCGTCCAAGGGCGTCGTTGTACAACCCACACCTCGAATGAAGGACTGTCGCACTCTCTCATAGACTCCTGATGTGGTGTCGATCTTGTCCGCAGCAACAGTGATTCATGCCAAGAGATATTCCAGGGAGTGCGCAGGTGTTTTCTTGTACATCAATGTTTTCATGTGCCCCCAGAAGAAAAAGTCCAGTGGATTAAGGTCCTGGGAGCGAGGAGGCCAAGCCAAAGGTCCACCGCTTCGAATCCACCGCCCGGAAAATGTCGCATTTAGGAAGTATCGTATCTCAGTGGCAAAGTGTGCTGGGGCCCCATCATGCATAAACCACATGTCCCTCTGTGTGGTGAGCGGAACATCCTACAACAGACCAGGAAGCACTTGCTCCAGGAACACACGGTGCACAGCGCCTGTCAGACGTATACGTCAATTCTCATCTGATGTTTGCACAGTAATATCACTGAACGGGTTCGGTTGCATTTTTAAATGTTTGCTCCACATAGTCTACGCAAGTGTTCAGTGCACCTGATTTGCATCTTGTGCTTCTCATTAACTGGTTGGAACTCCGTTTGCCTACTGGACGTTTTACTAACATGCTCTTTTCTGGCACTAGGAGTGGAATGCGGCCCTAGGTTCCATTGTAAATATTGTTCATCTTGATGTGTACTATCACCCCACTTGTTTTGTTGAAGGAGTTTACAATCACCCTGTATATACACTGGCGGAAAGTGAAAAAAGAACACCAAGAAGGAATTGGACGATCATGAAATTTACATATGTTAATGGGATCGAGTTTACGTAGGTGTGATGTTAATTTCGGGACCAACCGGTGAGCGCTTACGCCACAGCACGGCATAATATGCAAATTATCATCGGTGGTATTTAAGGAGTACGGCAAAGTGAATGTAATCGGTCGTCGACGTACGGACACGTGCGAAGACCCTGAAGAAGCTGCAATGCCTGGACATGGAAGACATGTACGATTTTAGCAGTTATCGGACTTTAAGCGAGGTCATCTAGTCGGACTCCGCGAGGCCAGGTGGTCGTATCGTCGTATAGCGGAGCGAATTGGACGGGAAGTATCGGTGGTGGTACAATGGTGGCATAGATGGTCTGAGGAAAATTCCCACACGAGAAGACGTGGAACTGGGAGTCACAGCGGACTGATGAGCGGACCAATCGACGCATAAGAAGAGCGGCGTTGTCAAGCAGAACATCCACTGTGACGCAAATCCGAGCTGCCGTTGCACCTGAGGTGACTGTGCGAACAATCCGCAACAGTCTACTGCATGCAGGACTACGTGCACGTGTGCCTCTGGCATGTGTACCTCTGACTCCAGCCCACCATCAGGAATGGCTGCAGTGGTGTCGCCAATGTCTGCACTGGAGAACGCAATGGCGATCTGTCCTGTTCAGCGATGAAAGCAGATTCTGCTTGGGAGCCTCCGATGGCCGTATGAGTGTTCGCAGACGCACAGGGTAGCGTCTCCACCCTTCTTGCATTCGCCAGCGACACCTGGTCTCCTGGTGTGGGGAGCGATCAGCTATCGCTTCTGTACCCAACTAGTGTTTGTACCGGGTATGTTAAACAGCACCTCCTACATCAACAACATCATTCAGCCCGTTGTTGTGCCATTTGTAAGGTCGGTCCATCGTGGCGTTTTCCAGCAAGATAACGCACGCCCACACACGGCACGTGCAACGCAACATGCACTTCAGGGTGTGAGACAACTTCCATGGCCTGCACATGTGGGATTTTATGGGACAACGACTTAACCAGTCTGCACGGCCAGCCACGACCATCTCCGATTTACGCGTCCAGGTTGAGGATGCTTGGAACTCAATACCCCAAATTTACATCCAACATCTGTACGACAGACTCCATGCCAGAATTGCACAGTGTGACGTAGTTCATGGCATTTCAACCTCGTACTAACCACGTTACATGGAAATGTTATTTTTCAGTTTACCAGCAAATACAGCTGTATTTTGCCATAATGTTTTGATCATGTTATCCTCTGTATTCCGTTATTATGCTGTATAAATTTCGTTGGTATCAGACGTCTCCTTCTTGGTGTTCTTTTTTCACTTTTCGCCAGTGTATATCTCGGTGGTGTATATTCGAGGCTAGCTGCAAAGCCCAAAAAATGCACAAATAAAAGTTAATTAAATATACACAAATAAGTCAATTATCAACGGTATTAACATATGTCGATGCTTTCACTGCGTAAAAAACACTTGCAGATTTGCTTCTTTGACTCAGTCTGGCAAGCTAAGACTAATGGCGTAACGCAACCAGCTCTTTCAGTCTTTGCTGTTCTGATTTGAAGACCTTCCATACGGCCGCCTGCTAGCATTTCCATGACAACATGAATGAGCAGGTGGAGGGGAATGGGCCATTGCTTTGGGCAGTAGTTCGCCCACAAAAGAAAAACTTAGACAACCTCAGTCACTCACATGCTCCTGCCCATAAGAGCATGTGTTTTGCGAGAGTTGTTTCAGTTTGTGTGAAGTGTCAATGAATTAAAATCAGTGATATCATATCTTAAATTTGTGGCTTTGAACTGTTTCGATACATTTTGTGAAAGCTTCTCAGAACATCTACTGTCAGAACTTAAAAGAAGTCTATGCTTCAAATTTTGATACAGCTAGACTGAAAAATGAACTGAAGGTGTTTTCATAAAGTTGAGCAAATTGGACAGGGTGTTTAGTGAGGTATACAAATTAGCAGACCTAATATTAAAGTTTTCATCAAAAACTGACGAAGAAAGGTTTTCTGCTTAAAAAGGCAACATATATCGTAGAACCACACAAGGACAAGTACATTCGAGCAACTTGGCTGTTTTGTCAATAGAGAAAACCATTCTTTTTAAATATGAAAAAGTACTCTGAAGAAACTTTATGAAAACATACCACTTAAGTTCACACAAAAGGAAAGAAGAATGGAATTCATGTACAAATAAGTGTTCAAATCCTAATCGTCATAATTATTTGGTATCATGTTAGCAGCAGCATGTACTTAGAATTTAGAAAAAAATTTACTTCTATTACTTAACAATTAAAAATTAAATTTCACAATTTAAAGAAAAAAAGAGTACTGGGGTGGGGGGGGGATAGCCTAGGTCTTGGACCCAAGATACACCAATGAATATGATGTGCAGTCCCATCGAGCCACAACCACCCAGGCATGGCTCAAGGAGCACTCATCTGAGTTTAAAACCCATCCAGTGGTTTTAAACTCATATATATATATATAAGGTCAGGTGATGCGTAACATCACAGCCTCTCCTTGACAAATGTCAACCCCGCCTTCTCGTGGTGCATCCTGTTCCTACTAAAGGGGCTCTGACGACCGCCAATAGCGGTATAACTATACCATCGGGATTAGAGGAAATCCTATCCCACACTCACCAACCCGCTTGGCCAGCGTGGTGAGTTATGGCCAAACCCCTCCAAAATGACTCCACAACTTAAATCTTGGCCCTCAGTCTCCGGCAGCTGGAATGTACCTGGTCAAGGCAGCGGCCAGTGCGACATGAAGGCAGAGGGTGCTAAGAACTTCGGAGGACCGGACTAGGCTGCCATCTGATGCTGACCTTGGCAATGTACAATGGACGCTCCCTATCTTCTGATTCAAGGCTTCTTGAATTGGAAGAGGAACTACAAAGGATCAAGTGGGACATCGTGGGGCTAAGTGAGGTAAGGAGAAAAGGAGAAGATCTCATCGAACTGAAAAGTGGACATCTCTTCTACTATCGTGGGACAGATACTGGCAGAACTAGTGGTGTTGGATTTATAATAAACAAGAAACTGAAGGATAAAGTGGTAGAAGTTGAAAGTTCCTCTGACAGAGCTGCACGACTTGCTATCTAACTCTCGAAAAGATACCAAGCTCAGATTATTCAAACTTATGCACCCACCACAAGTCATCCTGAAGAAGAAATTGAAGAATTTTATGAGGAAATTTGTCATCTAAATAATAAAGGTAAGCAGCACTTGAAAATAATTATGGGAGATTTCAATGCAAAAATAGGGCAACGGCAACAGAATGAAACTTCAGTAGGTAAATTCGGTCACGGCAACAGAAACCAGCGTGGAAATACTCGTTGAGTTTGCAGAGGCAGAAGGGTTTTTCATCTTGAACTCCTTCTTCAAGAAAAAGCCACACAGGAAATGGACATGGAGACATCCAAATGGGACGACAAGTGAAATTGATTTTATTATGTGTAACAAAAAATTCGTCATAGAAGACTGCAGTGTGCTAAACAAGTTCAACACAGGTAGTGACCATAGATTGGTGAGATGTAAGATGCACCTCAACACTAAACTTGAACGTGGCAAGCTCATAAGACAAACAAAATCTATTGACATAACCAACCTTAAAAAACACCATAATACCTTCAAGTTAGAACTGAAGAACAGGTTCTCTGCTTTAGAAGGCCTAACATCGGAAGAAGTGGACATCTCTGAAGTTAACAGAAAAGTAACCAAAGCTCTTATGGAAACAGCAACAAAATTAGCTGGGTCTAAGAACAAGTTGCATGTAAATAAATTATCAGGAAAAACGAAAATGTTGATGCAAAAAAGAAGAGAGATGAGGACAACTAAAGAAGATGTGACTTCCAAAGTGGAATATATAGAGCTATGCAAGACAGTACGAAAAAGTATCACTGAAGACGTAAGAAAATTCAACTGTGAACTAGTGAGGAAAGCAATTGAAAACAACCAAAGCCTAAAGATAGCAAAGGGACATCTCAGTAAGGGAAGAAAACAGATTATGGCACTGAGAAAAGAAGATGGTTCTGTAACAAGAAATAGAGGCGAAATTTTGACAAGAGTGAAAGATTTCTACTCCAAATTATATGAAAGGGATGATACATGCACTCCAGACATCATGAAAGATACCAGTACCAGAGTTCCTCCAGTCCTTCCAGCAGAAGTTGCACATGCAATCAAGAACATGAAGCGGGAAAAGCTCCAGGAGAAGATGGAATTACTGTAGACATCATACAAGAAGCAAGTGGAGAAATCGAAACAGTACTCGCCCAAATTTTCACTCGATGCCTTAATGAAGGAAAAGATTCCTGAGGATTGGAACACCGCTACAATGATCCTGCTACATAAGAAAGGTGACATTGAGGATCTCGGAAACTACAGACCTATCAGCCTCCTATCAGTAGTTTATAAAATCTTCACTAAAGTTCTTTCACACCGCTTGAAGGTAACACTGGACATGGCTCAACCGAGAGAACAAGCTGGATTCAGGAGTGGCTACAGCACAATAGATCATATCCATGTGCTGAGAGAACTAATTGAAAGAGCGAGGGAATATGAACTTCCATTGTGCATGGCTTTTATCGATTATGAAAAAGCCTTTGATTCGGTGAAACCATCAGCAGTTACAATGGCTCTGAAAACCTGCGGTATCGAAGATGCATACATTAATATTATTAATAACATCTATGAAAATGCAAGTGCAAAGATTAGGCTGTTTGAAAATACAACACACATAAAAATTGGAAAGGGAGTGAGACAAGGTGACACCATATCTCCGAAGCTCTTTAATGCCACATTGGAGGGTGTTTTTCAGTCACTGAGCTGGGAAAACAAGGGGATAAAGATTAATGGAGATTATCTAACCCACCTTCATTTTGCTGATGACGTAGTCATTTTTGCAACTAGCCCATCAGAGCTGCAGAGTACGATCCAGGAACTTGCTGACAAGAGTAAAGAAGTGGGATTAAAAATGAACTTTCAGAAGACAAAAGTGATGTTCAATGCTTTTATAAGAAATGAAGATTTATCGATTGATGGAGAAAAGCTGGAAATAACAGACACGTACGTTTATCTTGGACAGCAGATATCAAGTGAGGGTCACATTGATGAAGAAATTAATCGGCGTACAAAACTTGCCTGGAGAGCTTTTGGAAGAAACAGCATAATTTTCAAGAGCAATATGCCATTATGTCTTAAAAGAAAAGTGTTTGATCAATGCATCCTTCCAGTGCTTACGTATGGTGCAGAGACGTGGACCTTAACTAAAAGAGACATACAAAGGCTGCAGACAACTCAAATTAGCATGGAGAGGTGCATGCTTGGTGTAACCAGGAGAGATAAGAAGCGAAACTCGTGGATCCGAAAAATGACAAGAGTGGAGGACATCATGATCAGAGTTAAATCCCTGAAATGGCAATGGGCTGGACATACTGCCAGAAGGACAGATCATTGATGGACAGCCGAAATTTTAGATTGGATCCCAAGGGACAGGAAAAGACCCAGAAGAAGACCACATGGGAGATGGGTGGATGAAATTCGAAAGTATGCAGGGGTGACATGGAGGAGACTGGCACAAGACAGACCGTTGTGGAGGAAACTTGGGAGACCTTCGTCCAGCAGTGGATTGATAATGGTTGATGATGATGATGATATATATATATATAATATATATACGTTTTAAATTCTAAAGTTTTTCTTATGTTTTCGGCTTTGCTCTTTAGTATATATATATTCTATTAAGAAGAGACTGAAGCAAAAAAAATTTTGACTCATACCAAGTACAACATAGAAAAGGTTATGTATTGACCGGTGTGAGTAAAAAGAGAAAAAAATAGAACAAGTGAATGTAGAAAGTGTCAAGAATACTGAGCCTTGGCTTTATCAAGGACCAGCAAAAACTCTGCATTTTCTCACTTCCACAAAGACCTATTTGGAAATGGGTTTCTGCAAAGTCATAGATGCAAGTAATAAGCCCACCAAAAATTTTTTTAAAAATATATATATGTCATGACCTCCGCAGAGTTGTATGACCAAGCTTTAGTTAACAATTTAGCTTGCATACATAACTTTCCTGGCCCGACCCATGCTCTTCATCTGTTACTATTAAACAGAAAGAAGATGATTATAGAAAACTCAAGTTGTAAGAGTGACATAATGAATCAGAAATAATGTTCAGCAATAACAAATTGCCAAGTTCGCCTGAGAGAGAATTTAAACCTGAATAGCAATACAAAAGTATTACTAATTCTTAACATTGCAATAAAAAAGGAAATATTAATTTTTTTAAGGCACAGATTCTTGAAAGAAAACTGGATTATAAAAAACCCCTACTCCACAACTTCTGACAACACAAAAACGAGAATAAAATAAAGACAATAATTAACTAAAGAAATGCTTTGTGAAGGTTATATGACATAAACAATTAGTTGCAATATGTACAAAGTATTTCAGAAGTGCTTTAAGTGCATAATTAAGTAGTTATTAAGAACTTAACTACATTGAAAACACAGCGCAGACTACAAGAACAATGAAACGGCCGGCTGCTTGGCCTTAGTTCCCTAAAAAACGCACAAAGTTACCAAGAAAAGAAAGAGTTAAAATCCGCAAAAAAGTTAATAGACTTGCTAGTGCCTAAATGCTTAAACCAAAAAAAGAAAAAATTTCAAGAAGTTCAAACATTGAACTTGGAAAACCTAAAACCCAAAGACAATGAAGAGAGCTTACCTCTTATGCAACTTAACTTCCTCCACCCTTGAGGAAACATGGCCGACCTTTTAACCCAAACTTCCAAACACCCCTGCCACTCCCTAGTCGCTGGGGGGCAGTGTGGGTGGGGCTGAAGGCCTCTACACACTGAAAAAATCCTACTCACGGAGATTTTAACTAGAGAAAAAAAATATAATTAAGATTGTGGACCTGTATGATCAGAAAGAGCAGAATTAACTCTCCAGAATACATGAGAAATATTATGAAATGCACAAGTAGTGTATTTAATAATCTTTGCATGTATTTAATCACCTTAGTGAGCTTCTGTAGACTATTCAGAATCCTATTAATTTTAATGTTAGTTTTACTATTTTTAGTATAGCTATTCTAGTGAGTGAATAACTAGTTTTCTTTTATATTTATTTTTATTTTCTTTTGACAAAGTGAAAATAGAGGTACTGCATATTATCCCTGACCTCTATGCTCGACTTGAAACTGAATCCCTTGAAATTTTGCAGCATCAGTCTCTTTATCCCTATGGTCTTAATTCCACTCTTTCTGACAATAAGCATAATCCGCATAAATTTTCTATACGTGAACTCTTCTTTCTTGTTAACAACAAGAGCTGCACTAGAGGTAATAGAGGACAGAAGTTATTTCGCACTTCAAGCAAGGTTGATTTTGCTAACTTGCAAATAACTCTGGAAGGTTTTAAAAATGGTACTAGTTTTGTTAAAAATACTTACAAAATACTTACGTCCTTCAAGCACTCTGTCCTTAAAAGTTTTTTCAAATTCTGGAAAGAAACAGCTAACCATGTTGATAAGCATGTTTTTGCTTTGGTTCTAGACATTCTTAATTCTTAAAGATAAAATTTCTTTTAAAGAAATTTCCAATAATTATGTGACCATCAGGTTTCTAAATAAAACCTATGATCATCTCAATGTTAGGAAGCTGTTCTACAATAACACAATTTTTTTCCCATCCACAGGCACCAGTCTATTGTAAGTTTTAAATATGTTAAGACCTTAGGGTCAATAGTTAAAAACTACAAACTTAATTCTTCGAGTTCCATACCTGTAGTTATTACATGTTCTTGTGATGAACATAAAGAAACAGTTCACTATGATAAGAATTACAAGCATATTATCACTGGAAACTTGAGTTTTGTTGAAAATGACAAGCTTAGGAATTTATTAGAGTATGGTTCTAAATTTAGACCTTCCTTCCAAATCTCCAAAGAGAGGATTCTTGAGAGCTTCACTCAAGATGTTAATAGGTACATTATAAAAACCAGTTTAACATACAATCAGCCTATTGAGGCCTTCGCAGAATGGAAATATAATGTAATCAATGGCTTCACTAATGAGTTGGCAGGTCTGGATTTTTGTTTTGATAGAAATCTATTTTTCTCTGGAGATGCTAAAAGGTCACTCTCCAAACTACAAGAGCTATTTATTTTTACCACTACGGATAAAGCTAGCAATAATTTTGCAATTATCTGTAAGAAGTTCTATTTTGAATTGTTAACTATGGAACTCAATAATAGAGTAACCTACGAGCCCGTAAGTTATTCTACCAAGCAGTTAGAAAATCGTTTTAAGGCATTCTTCAAGAAACTTAAAATTCCACAAATAAGAAGATATGAGCCTGAATTTCCCTTTCTTTTTGCAACTGTTAAGTTTCATAAAGATCCAGTGAAGTTCAGATTCATAGCTAGTGGAGTCAGGAGTCATAAAAAGAAAATTGATCTAGCTTTTGAAGAAATCTTGAAGAAGGTTTTGAAACACATTAGTAATTGTACTAATTTGAAGTACAGAGATTTTTGGATAATTAATAATAATGCAGAAGTAATTTCCACTATACTCAAAGTAAATCCCTTAGATATTAAAAGTTATGATTTTGAGAACCTATATACTAATCTGCCTCTATCAGATATAATCACTACCTTTAAAGAGCTGTATGCAGAATTTAAACTTAACCAATTTGTTAATGTAGGAGCCTGGAACTCTTCTTATCTCAATTGCTGCATAAAAAATAACCATATCTTATATAATAATACTCTCTATAAGCAAGTAAATGATATCCCCATGGGAACGTCAACATCCACGAGTATTGCAAATCTATTCCTGTTCTTTAAGGAATATAAATTCATTAAAAATCACTCCACCTGCTCCGATAACTACCTTTACACATTTAGATATATTGACGATCTGCTGTGTATAAATAATTCAGAAGTTATAGAGAGTGATTTTGATAATATCTATCCTAGCTCTCTTAACTTATGTAAAACCAACCACAGTAATCAGGAACTAGAGTTCCTAGACTTAAGCATTAAACTTAACAGAGGTAACCCATCTATTAGCCTCTTTGATAAAAGAGTTAATTTTCCTTTCAAAGTAATTAAATATCTACACTGGAATAATAACATATCTACCAAAGTAATTGAGAATGTACTAATTTCTCAGGTGCTTACAATTTCAAGAATTTGCAGCAACAATTTGGACTTCAATTACCACATTAATATACTATTAGACAGTTTTCTAGAAAATAAAATTCCTACTTCTTTCATCAAAAGAACTTTAAGAAAAATTATTCTGAATAATAAAGTAAGGTTGGCAGATCTGCTTTAATTTTCTACACAGTTAATAATATGATTCTGACCAATGAAAGCCTTTTGGAAGTTGGCTAGAGGATGCATATTAACTACAAAAAGGAACCTTAGTGCTATGGATAAGAAGGTCCTATTAAAAATAAAAAACTAAATAATATAGACAAAATCACAAAAAAAACTTAAAAATCTGTTTATAAAAGAAAATAAAAATAAATATAAAAGAAAACTAGTTATTCACTCACTAGAATAGCTATACTAAAAATAGTAAAACTAACATTAAAATTAATAGGATTCTGAATAGTCTACAGAAGCTCACTAAGGTGATTAAATACATGCAAAGATTACTAAATACACTACTTGTGTATTTCATAATATTTCTCATGTATTCTGGAGAGTTAATTCTGCTTTCTGATCATACAGGTCCACAATCTTAATTATATTTTTTTCTCTAGTTAAAATCTCCGCGAGTAGGATTTTTTCAGTGTGTGGAGGCCTTCAGCCCCACCCACACTGCCCCCCAGCGACTAGGGAGTGGCAGGGGTGTTTGGAAGTTTGGGTTAAAAGGTCGGCCATGTTTCCTCAAGGGTGGAGGAAGTTAAGTTGCATAAGAGGTAAGCTCTCTTCATTGTCTTTGGGTTTTCCAAGTTCAATGTTTGAACTTCTTGATTTTTTTTTTTTTTTTTTTTTGCTTTAAGCATTTAGGCACTAGCAAGTCTATTAACTTTTTTGCAGATTTTAACTCTTTCTTTTCTTGGTAACTTTGTGCGTTTTTTAGGGAACTAAGGCCAAGCAGCCGGCCGTTTCATTGTTCTTGTAGTCTGCGCTGTGTTTTCAATGTAGTTAAGTTCTTAATAACTACTTAATTATGCACTTAAAGCACTTCTGAAATACTTTGTACATATTGCAACTAATTGTTTATGTCATATAACCTTCACAAAGCATTTCTTTAGTTAATTATTGTCTTTATTTTATTCTCGTTTTTGTGTTGTCAGAAGTTGTGGAGTAGGGGGTTTTTATAATCCAGTTTTCTTTCAAGAATCTGTGCCTTAAAAAAATTAATATTTCCTTTTTTATTGCAATGTTAAGAATTAGTAATACTTTTGTATTGCTATTCAGGTTTAAATTCTCTCTCAGGCGAACTTGGCAATTTGTTATTGCTGAACATTATTTCTGATTCATTATGTCACTCTTACAACTTGAGTTTTCTATAATCATCTTCTTTCTGTTTAATAGTAACAGATGAAGAGCATGGGTCGGGCCAGGAAAGTTATGTATGCAAGCTAAATTGTTAACTAAAGCTTGGTCATACAACTCTGCGGAGGTCATGACATATATATATTTTTAAAAAAAATTTTTGGTGGGCTTATTACTTGCATCTATGACTTTGCAGAAACCCATTTCCAAATAGGTCTTTGTGGAAGTGAGAAAATGCAGAGTTTTTGCTGGTCCTTGATAAAGCCAAGGCTCAGTATTCTCGACACTTTCTACATTCAGTTCTATTTTTTTCTCTTTTTACTCACACCGGTCAATACATAACCTTTTCTATGTTGTACTTGGTATGAGTCAAAAATTTTTTTTGCTTCAGTCTCTTCTTAATAGAATGTGAATTCTGAATTTTCATAACTGCTGCGTTGCGCGTTTTGATCTTCAGGTTATTTTGCAACTTTCGTTTTAAATTCTAAAGTTTTTCTTATGTTTTCGGCTTTGCTCTTTAGTCATCATCATCATCGTCAACCATTATCAATCCACTGCTGGATGAAGGTCTCCCCAAGTTTCCTCCACAACGGTCTGTCTTGTGCCAGTCTCCTCCATGTCACTCCCGCAGGTACATTCCAGCTGCCGGAGACTGAGGGCCAAGATTTAAGTTGTGGAGTCATTTTGGAGGGGTTTGGCCATAACTCACCACGCTGGCCAAGCAGGTTGGTGAGTGTGGGATAGCATTTCCTCTAATCCCGATGGTATAGTTATACCGCTATTGGCGGTCATCAGAGCCCCTTTAGTGGGAACAGGATGTACCACGAGAAGGTGGGGTTGACATTTGTCAAGGAGAGGCTGTGATGTTACGCATCACCTGACCTTACATCCCTGCTCTTTAGTATATATATATATATATATATATACCCTCCCCTCAAATGTTCCCAAAAATTCCTCCACATGACCTGTAAACACAGAAGTAGAGATAAAACAGTTGTGCAATGAAAATCTAAAGTGCACATTAGAATTAGAAAATTCTTTACTCAAAGATATCTTTGTGTTTTGAAACAGTTGGTTTGATTTCCAAATATCAATCTTCATTCCTGTTGAATTTATACTGCAGTTCCATCATTTTACAGCCTAAAGGTGGAATACACACACAAAAGGAAGGGCTGCCAATACAATCAACAATATGATCAAAATTAATGGAATTTCATATATCCAATCAGAATAAACTTTTTAAAGGAAAAAAAAAAAAGTGGAACTATGTCAATATTTCCTGCAACTTGCCCATGATTACATACCACACAACAAATTATTGATGAGTTCAGCGTATTCGAGATGGACCAAGTTTCAAGTTTAAGGAAGAAAAGGACAATCAGATTCAGTTTTTTTAATATAAAAATCATAAGAAAAGAAGATAATATGCATTATATGTACACAACTCCCCCTTCACCCAAAGAAAAATCCAACATACTGTTCAATTATACACTGCCGGACAATTGCTAAGGAAGGATGACAATAGCAACGATAGCAACCATAAAATGGAAGGAAGGAAAATGTGGAAATCAGCATAAGTGCGGGATACAGTAAGACGTGTTGTGCGTATGCAAATTTTGGATTGCCGAACTTGTTCGTGACGTCATAGCGCTGATAAGAGATATAAAGGATTTGACGCGTATTGACCGTTGTTGTTCAAACGCAAAGTTGAAAGGGAAAGAATCAATTGACGAACTTGCAAGTTTCAGTATGTCTTCCCGACATCACCTAGATGATTTTACGCGTGGCCATATTATTGGCAAGATTGAAGAAGGGCGAAAAATAACAGATGTTGCCAGGGAGTTCGACGTCAGCCACAGTGTTGTTTCAAGGCTTTGGAAATCATTTCAAACAAATGGAGTGTGTAGCAAACGTCACGGGGGAGGTTGTGTTCGCAGTATGACACCTGCAGAAGATCAGTACATAGTGCTATCAACAAAAAGACACCGGCGCAGCACAGCTAGTGAGGTAGCAAATCAGTTTATGGCTGCTACTGGCAAGCGGATCTCCCGAAAAACTGTCGCCAGACGTTTGCATGAAGGAGGACTATACGCCCGCCGTCCTGTTGTGTGCATCCCATTTTCCAGACGTCACCGTACCGCCCGTTTGCAATGGTGACATCAACATCGCAATTGGACTGATAACGACTGGTCTGCTGTCCTCTTCTCAGATGAGAGTAGCTACAATCCATCGTCTGATTGTCGACGACAACTGATCTGGCGTGATAGTGGTACTGCATATTGTCCAGCAAACATACAGGAAAGGGACCGATATCCGACATGTAGTGTCATGGTATGGGCTGGTATCATGATCAATGGCCGTACGTCCCTCTATGTGCTTCCAACTGGGACTATGACTGGCCAACGATACATTAATGATGTTCTGCTACCTCATGTTCGCATGTTCCGTAGTGCTGTCGGTGATAGATTCATTTTCATGGACGACAACGCAACATGTCATCGAACAGTCGCTGTCCAGGAGTGTCTTGAGGGAGAGGATATTCAACGCCTCGTATGGCCAGCACGTTCTCCAGATCTGAATCCCATTGAAAATATGTGAGATGCTTTGGGGAGGAGTCTTGCTGGTCGCCGATGCCCTCCAATAAACAAGGACACCCTCATCCGTGCACTGACAGAGGAATGGGATAAATTACCCTAACAGCTGCTTGATAATATTGTGCAAAGCATGACACGACGTGTGGAATCTTGCATCGCCTTCCATGGTGGCCATATCCCGTATTGACATCTTACGCCGGAACGCCTGCTGACGGTAATTGCATTTTTTTCACATTTACGTATTCTGCACAAAATGGCCTGTTTGTCCCTTAAACACGTTCCAAAGCCTTCTGGATTTCAGAGCACAATAAATTGTCTTTCTTGTAATGTCATGGCATTCTGACATTATTTTATTTCACTTGGCATCCAACCACACTTACTTTTTTATGCGCTATATAGCCGTTTATGATCAGTCCTTAGCAATTGTCCAGCAGTGTAAATCTTACCACACAGGTTTTGTCAAAAATTAATGCAAAAAATTTATAAAAAGAGCAAAGTTATTATCTTCAAAACAAAATCAGCAAAACATTACAACAGAAATGACTAAAACTTTGACAGAGGCTATCCCAAAGAATTATAATTAATATATCACACAATCAAAAAGAAAAGAAAGTTACACCAACAAGAACATTTATGATATAGAATAAGTCTAAAATACATAGATATGGCCAATTATGAAAAAGTGAACAACAGTACAAGAAAGCACTTGAAATTAGAAATAAAGGTAGTAACAACATCCCAAAAGATAGTAAAAATAGCAAATAGAGAAGTTAAATAACGAAATTAAAAAGTGGAATGTTATTTACCACATACACTTAGGGCCAATGGAATTTATGCACCAAGAATGAAGCATCGCATTGAACTGAGATTTTATGGACATAATGATGCAGATGAATGATACACATGATGGCAAAACCAGAGCTGCAGGACAATTACAGAGGGGTTTGTGGTATGTAGTCCGGTCATCTTCAATAGCTTATAGCACCGCCTTGTGCTGCAATACATGCTGCAATACAGTCCGGCATGGAAGTGAACAGATGCCTGATGTCGTCCTGTGGCAGACTGGCCCACATGTGTTGGACGGTGTGCTCCAAATCCCGGATAGCACGACACGGTGGCAGCTGGCATTTCAACTGGTCCCACACATGCTCGATAGGAGACATGTCCGGGGAGCGGGCAGGCCATGGAAGTGTCTGGACATGACTTAGGCAGTCCTGGGTAACTCGAGCCGTGTGAAGGCGGGTATTATCCTGCTGGTATGGTATGGCGCACCTGGAGTCCCGGCCAGGAATGGGAGCACATGGGGCTGTAGGATCGCATCCACATACCACTACTAGAGCTGATCGGCTATCGTAGGCTATGGCACCCCAAACCATAATGCCTGCAGTGGGGGAGGTGTGGCACTCGATAGCGAGGTTGAGATTGTGCCGTTGACCTGGGGACCTCCACACCTGAGCAAGATGATCATCTGTCCCCAAAACGAAGCGGCACTCATCGCTAAACACCACAGGTCGCTAGAGTCTGTGGTGTTCTACTTCGCTCTGGTCTGGCACCACTGCACACGGAGCAGGCAATGTTCCAGTGTTAATGGCAGCACGCATAAGGGGTGCTGGGATTGCAGATTTGCTTCGGCGAGGCGTCGGAAATGGTTTGTGGGCACACAGGAGCCGCTACACCTGCCTGTATAGTGCACCAACAGGGTTCATAACCTATTTGGTGGAAAAAAAATAAGGACTTTCTAAGGACCTACACTGCAATTGATATTTTGCATCACTATAATATCACCAGGTATGTGTTTATACAGTATGTATACATACATATGTAGGGGATTAAACAGCGCTAGTGGCCATTTACCAGGCCCCAAATATAAACTATTACTTTGCCCACAAAGAACAAAATTAAATACACACCCAAAAAAAAAAAAAAAAAAAAAAAAAAAAAGGACAAGCAGGAGACACACTGACAATGAATAAAGGTGAATTGAGTAGAGCAGTAGGCACTAGATAGATCAGAGGACAGGACCCCATAAATTGTGAAGAAGTCAAACAGAACCCCCCTCCGCTTACCCCCTCCGCTTTGACCCTCTGACCCCTGAAAAGACAACACAGATGTTAATCATACAGGTAAGGTCAGGCAAGGTAAGTCATGCAGGCTACAATGGGAAAAATGTGTGTGGGGGGTGGAGTGTTGAAGAGAGATCATTTCTAAGAACATTCCAGGGGATTATCTCCCTTCAATGAGCTAGAAGAAAGCTCTCCTGGTGAACAGGTTAGCATATTTACAGACACACAAACAAAAATGGGGGCAGGGTTGGGATGCCCATTACTGCAGCACAAAAACAAGACTAGGGAAAAAATAAGCACTTGTTCTGAAAAATAAGGACTTTTTAAGGACTTTTAAAGGCCTCAGATCAAAATAAGGAGTTCTTAAGGACTTTTAAGGACCGTACGAACCCTGACAGAGTCCCCGTGGGATCTGTTCGTGCCTGGCACACGATCTGTCAATTCTCTCTACCGGTGGTCCTCCTGGTTCGTGCGGCAATGCCATCACATGTCCACTGCTCCCAACACAGTTGGACGTCATGGTCAGAACAATCCTCGTGGCGGGCTATACGGCACGTTGACCACCCTGCAGTTTTCAGCCTGATGATGATCAGGTCTCTCTCAAAGTCTAAGTTGTATAAATCGACGTCTCTGGTATCTACCTGGCATTCTTGTCACTCTGTACTCTTGCTTGCGTCAGCCGGTGCATTTTGCTTTCATGGGGCATCGACTGCATGCCGGTTTATAAGGCTGCTGGTTCGTGCTTGCAGCACCACCACAGGGTGTGTGGTCACACACAATTGCACCAAATGTGAATCATTTGCACACCAGCACGGATTCTAGCTATTTGCAAAGTTTTGCGGTTGTAGCACGTTTTCTTCTAGGTGTGCAAATTTCATTGTTCATGAGTGTAACAGTGGACTGCAAAACAGACACATTGGACAAACAGCATGAATATTTAAACAGAGGATTAAAGAACGTAAAACAGCAATTGGAACAGAAACCTGGAACAATGCAATTGTTAACCCGTTAACTGGGTATTAAATACTCCACAGACGTAATCTGCCTGGGTACTTTTTTCTTACTTTGTGATACTTAAATATTGTCTACAGAAATCTGTAAAGTATTATTTTAAAGTGACATAATAGTGTTTATTGAATTTCAACAATAGGTTACAAACATAATAGTGATTACTAAATATCAATAATGGTTTACGAACATTATTTTACATTATAGATTGTTCTCAGTGTGATATAGGTGGAAGCAGGGTGTTACACATAAGGCCTTTTTGCAGTCAGCACACCAATATGATGTTTCTTTTCTCTTTCCCTTGGACCAACACACGACGTCATATACCCACTATAGAAGTCTTTTATGCCATCATACCCACTGTACAAGGCTTTTTTTAACGACAAAACGTCTATAGACGTCATACCCAGTTAAGCGGTTAAACATACAAAATCCTAATTTTGTATTATGAGCAAAATTAAAAGAAACAGACCTCGCACACATCAGGAATGAAGGTTCAATCAATCAACAAACCCTCAAAACATAAGCCTGACATTCAATGTTTTGTTTAACAAATGAGATTCAAGGACCTTGGTTACATGTCACTTGAAAGTTGCAACAACATTAATCCAGCTGCCAACAATTTTTAAAATACATTCTATGTCAATAACCTCGGCGAAGTGGAGTGAAACATAGAAAACACAGGCCTCGACAGTCAACAAAAGACCAGAAATGCCCTCAAAAAATTAAAAAAAAAGGACAGGAGAAGCACTAAGTTATTTCAACTAAACGCTTGAAAATAATGAACAGCAGCATGCACAAATATATCATTTCATATATAATTAATTACCTTCCACGGCCAAACATGACCAAGTAAAAATTGAAACAAAGCATTTTTATTGCACTTAAGGTGGACGTCAAGTAATTTTGCTTCCTATACTTCCAATGGAAAAACTTTTGTACACATTTCCTTCACAATTAATGTGTTTTCCCAAGGATGAAAATTTGAACATCGATTAAAATAACTTCATATTATAACTTGGAATACATCATATTTTCTAAAACATAACCATAATTATATTAAAAATCAAAAACTTTTCCTTTGGTGGTGTTGAAACCAGAAAAAAGATGGCACGACCTGTACTCTGATGACATCAGTAGACAAACAAATGTTGGATTGCATAATTATGGTTATGTTTTAGTAAATATTAAGTATTCCAAGTTATAAAATGAAGGAATTTTAATCGATGTTCAAATTTTCATCCTTGGAAACGCATTAATTGTGAAGAAAATGTGTACAGAAGTTTTTCCATTGGAAGTATAGGAAGCAAAATTACTTGATGTCCACCTTAAAACGATGAATCTTTACATTATCAATGCACCTGTGCTGAAATAGGTAAAAAGTTTATTCAGGAGTTTAAACTGATGCTCCATTTATAACCCAAAAGTTGGATGAAATAATGTTAAGGGAAAAAATACCTCTGCTAGGAGTTCAGCAACCTGTTCTTCAAGTTCAGTCATTCTGGCTTTCTTCCTGTCTCGTGCACACTGTGCAGCAACTCTGTTCTTCAGTTTCCTGCAAAACATATAAAACAAAACAAAAAATTATCAACAATGATCTTATCACAATACAAATTTTAAGTAAAATTCATTTTAATGCCAATGTTGAACTCCAATTCTGCCTAAAAATTGGATATTGCTTCTCTGTTTATTGATATAGTAAGAAGATACTAAGAGGAATGAACATGCATTGTAAGCTAAATCCAAATATCAGTACTGTTTCTGCTCTAGCATTAGCACTTCAAAGGGCATGTTTGTACTATTATCAACTATGGAATGGATAGGATCAGCACCAATTTTCAATGCTAATTTCATTTTACAAACACGAAAAATATATACATTGACATTACAACAAAAGACTGCTAGGAATAGAAAAACATGCATTTCACTAGGAAAATTAAAGAAAAAAATGTGTAGCCACTCTTCTGCCCAATAACAAATGAAGTCCATCAAGAAGCAGAAAAAATGGAATTATGTGGCTGGATGTGGGTTACAAGAATGGACTGTATCATACGTTTTCGCATGGAGGTGGTGCTAAAACTCTTAAGCCAAAAGTGCAAATGAAGAAAAAAAAACTGGAGATTGTGACTTTGTCCCCTCCCCATTGCGTGTCACGACAGAATTCCGTTGTAGCTAGAGAAATGTGCTGTACATTCTACATAAACTGCATCTATCAGCAAATGTCTTATTAAAATCAGTAACTCCCCAAAACTGATTTGCTTTTACTTTGTTTTATTAAAAGTATAAATTTTAACACAGTTAATGCACTGCAATTGTCTGTTCCTACTTCACAATAAAATAAAATTAAGCCATAAAATCTGCTAATCCATACAGCATTTTGCTGACCAAAAAGCAAAGTTGTTATAGCAGGAGAATTTCTAGTTTAAACCTGAAAGTGGTTTTCACGAACAACTAAATTTGATGCTAAATAGAGTTTTTATCAAAAAATGTGTCCACCATATGAGGAAACGCATAGCGCTTGCTGCACAAAGCAAACCTATGCATTCCTTCTTTCGGATTTCATTTGCGTTCCGGATCCCTTCGGATCCTTGTATTTTTATTTTGTCCTTCGCCGTTTTGACCAACGTCTTTGCTGTTGATATTTTCCTTCATTGCTATTCACGATATCTTTGAAAAGGAGACATTTCAGTCACACTGCCAAATTAAACTTAAGTGGTGGGTACAGCAGAGGATATGATCATGCCATTGAGCAACAGCTTTGAGGTCAGAAAACAATCTTGCAGTAACGCACCGAAAGCAGCTGTGCCGCAGTCTAAAATGTAAACAAATCCGTAGGTAAATTCCATGGGAGGATTTACAGAAGTCTAGCCCTATTTTTGATTGGCCTATGTATAAGCCAATCTTCCAACTCTGAAAGCAGAATTTCCTCCAAAAACTTTCAACTTATACAAGAGTACATATGGTATTTCTGGGTGATTCCATGCCAAATCAACCAGTCACTCAACCTGACCATTTCCGATTTCAATGAAACCTTCAGGGATCATTCTCCTTAGTGATATAAATGAGAATATATTTTTATCAATTTTTTTATCTCATTGGGTTTTCATGAAATTATTTTTTTTTAATTTTGAAAAATTGTCATTTTTTGGCTTGCATGAACTTTTTTAATCTTGAATTTCTCAAGTATTATAAGGCCTAGAGAGCTGTCTGACCCTTCATTTTAAAGAGAATTTCATAAGTTTTAATTTGATATGCAACTTGACTATGCTTGGTAAAAAAAAATTTAAATTTTTTTTTTTTAAAAATTAAGATTTATTTTTATTTTTCAAAATTTTTAAAAAACACTTTTTTGTAATATTATAAGCTTTAAATCCTGAAACTTTTTGAGTGGGATCTCAATGGGATCAGGAGTTATGGTACCAGTGGTATTGTTTCAAATGCCAGTTAGGGCTACATTGCTACCTTTAACTTTTGTAAGGTAAAATAAAATGCATTGGCTATAAGGTAAACCTACAGACAAATTAGGGATAGCATGTGAGTAAGTAGTCTGCTAATCACAGGTGTTCTGGCACAAGCCAGTACAGACTTGTCTGATTTATGTTCTTGCAGGAGTGTGACTCATGCCCACTCTAGCTCAACTTTTGCTTAGTTTCCTCTAAGATCTCAGTGAGTGAACAGTTAGTTGTTGGCAGTGTTACTTAGTGTTTCACATAAAAATATGATTTTTTTAAGTTAATAGTTTTTTCAGTGGAGGTGAAATAAGTGTTGTGTTTGTTAAGTAACAAGTTTAACCATTTTTGACATCTTTGTTTAGAACAACTAGGCCTCTCTCCAGTTCAAAAGTAGTCAGTTATATTTAGTCTTAAAGGCCTATTATTACATAAGATATTTTTTTTATTGTTTCAGACAATTTGACTTGTACTATTATTTATAATTTTAACTCTACTCTATTATTAGGATATGTGACAATATGGGTGAACCCAGTACATCAAAGCATTTTTTGGTATATTGTTGTAACCCATTTAAGAAACCTGGTCACAATTATCATAAAAAACAATTGAGATCTGTAAATGAAAATATTTTGAGACATAATGCTAATTTACATGAAGGTGACAAAATATGTGATGGGTGTCGTAAAGCTTTACTAAAGCTTCCAGAGATTTTAACTGAGCAAGAAGGCTTGCATTCAGACAGCTCAGAATCACAAGACCATTTGAATGTTCCTGAAGTACCAGTTCAAAACACATGGTCAACTCCAGAGAAAAAAGAGGCAATTGAAGCTTTGAACAAAAGTTTGACTGCTATTTCTCAATCTCTGCCATCATGAGAAAGATTTTGGCATCAAGGCGGAATGGAACTTCTTTGCATCATCACATGGAAAAAATGCATGCGGTGGTGTTGGGGGAACTGTTAAATGATTAGCGGCACTGGCCAGTCTACGAATGGTCTACAATGATCAAATTATGACTCCTCACCAACTTTATGATTGGGTTAAAGATAATATTGTCAACATCAGTGTTTTGTATTCCACTACAGACGAATACGAGGCAGAGGAAAAGACCTTGAAGAGTAGGTGTGAAGCAGCAACAACAATAAAGGGTACTCAACAATTTCACAGTTACAGTCCTGTGAATGAGACTAGAGTTTTAGTGAAAAGCTACTCATTTTCAGAGGAATCAAAAGTGTAGAAATAGTTTCAGCTGATGACACTGATGATGATCAAGACATTAATGACATTGTTGGCTTTGTTACATGCCAATACTCAGACAAGTGGTGGTTAGGTTGTGTGTTAGGAATAGAAGGAGATGAAGTAAAAATAAGTTTTTTGGAACCACATGGCCCTTCTCCATCTTTCAAATACCCACCATTTACTGACATACTAGTTGTGCATAAAAGTGAGGTTTTAACAAAAGTTGATCCTACAACAGCTACAGGAAGAGTTTACCGACTTACAGACTCAGAAACCAAAAAGGCAAACAAGAAATTATTTGTTAAATTAAAGAAGAACTAAGAAGTCGCTATTTTGGCATAACTACAACTCTGAGTGCTAACTAAAAAAACTTTTATTAATTTTACCAGGTAAAACTTTTAAGCCTGTTGGGACTATCCTTCTCTTGTTTTATGTTTGACTATGTATTTGACTATGTATTAGTATGATGTATTATGTAGATTTCAAAACTCAGTGTCTTATCATGTAAACACACTAAAACAAGAATTATAATCCATTATTACTAGTACAGTAACTTTTAAGTTTTTTGCCATAGCTCCCGAACCCATTGAGATCCAACTCTAAAAGTTTCAGGATTTAAAGCTTATAATATTACAAAAAACATTTTTTTCAAAAATTTTAAAAAACTTTTTTTTTTTTTACCAAGCGTGGTCAAGTTGCATATAAAATTAAAACATGAAATTCTCTTTAAAGTGAGGGGTCAAACAACTCTCTAGGGCTTATAGAACTTGAGAAATTCAAGATTGAAAAAAGTTTATGCAAGCCAAAAAAACTACAATTTTTCAAAATTTTAAAAATTAATTACATGAAAACTCAATGAGATGAAATTTTTTTTAAATATATTCTCATTTATATCACTAGGGAGAATGATCCCTGAAGGTTTCATTGAAATCTAAGATGGTCAGGTTGAATATTGAAATTTTTTGGTTGATTTGGATGGAATGACCCTTCTATGACATGTTCTGTATCAGTTTCGTCATTGGCAAGGTGTAATGCAATAAATACTCTGGAGCTGCATTGGCGGGATCTATGAATACCACCTCACTGAACTTTATCTGTCCGGAGATAAAAATATAAAAAAGTAATTTTTAAAAATGAAGTTCTTCATTTAATAAAATCATTTTTTCCTTACTTATTCAGACTCCTCCCTTACTTGTTCAGTCTCCAGGGTCATTTATGTGACCAACTTTTCTGACGGAAATTCCACCCGGTTAACATCTATGATGTGCGGATTATACGACGAATTTCGTTTTCTGAATGTCAGTCTGCGGATTATATGGTGGGGCAGATTATATGAAAGAAAAAAATTATGTGAATTTCGCGATCTGCAGATTATATGCTGGTGCGGATAATACGACGGAAATTAAGGTACTGCACATTCAGAAGGAAGTATTGTTTTCCATATTAAAACAAAAATAAATAAAAAATATGGGAATGACAGGAATTTTTTTTAAGAGAAATATGAAAATAGCTTATTCTTCACAAAACTGTGGGAAGTGTCACAAATGGAGATGTCTCAGTTGCTGAGCCCATCTCTATGAATTTTTTTTTTTTAATCGGAGCTTTAACGACCACTGTGAACAACTCGATGGCTATAAGCAGTCGCCCGTCTTTAATTTAGGGCCACTGACTCCAGAGAAGGGGAAGAGAGAGCAAGTGCCGTATGACAAACACAGCATTCATGCCTCACCAGGATTCAAGCCTAGACCCATCTCAAACAAATGGTCAGAAGCCATCGCTTAAACCATTGCACCACCGGGGAGCCAACGGATTTGTGGTCAGATGCTGATAGATACACACATAGCGCCGTGGACTGTTGACCATCATAGCATAAGGCACACGCACTCTGCTAGTTATTGAGAAATGTAGGGCATGATCCCAGCGGAGTATGGATAACAATTTTTCAGTTGCTGTATGTTAAAGAAAATGTGGGAAGAGCGATGACTTTGTCTATTCACATTGCCTCCACGTATTTGGGAGATTTTTCACTATCACTCTCGCCCTTTAGATTTATTAGCTATAATTTAATAGCTTGTGCCATTAAGCCCCACCGGATGGAGATGTCTCAGTTGCTGAGCCCATCTCTACAGATTTGTGAAGTCAGATGCTGACAGATAAACAGACATAGCGCCGTGGATTGTTGGCCACTGTAACATAAGGCGAATGCACTCTGCTAGCTATCTAGAGATCTGGGTACGATCCCAGCAGTGTCCGGATAACAATTTTTCGGTTGCTGTGTGTTAATTAAAAAAAACGTGGAATGAGTGATGACTTTGTCTATTATATGATCAGTGATTTGTTGCAAAAATTGAATGTACATATTAAAAAAGTGTCTTGCCACACTGTCCTATGTATACTAAGTCATTCAAATATATGAGGGTGGATCAAAAAGTTACACTGTTGAATAAAAAACAAAGCAAAGAGATATACTCGGGTCATATATGTTGCTTTAAAGGTACAACATTTATTCCTTTTTTGACATAGTCACCCTAAGGACTGTAAACATTTATCAGAATGTGTGATTAACTTTTCCATACCTCTACAGAAAGTCTCCTCCAGTTTGGTGCAATTAGTTAAGGACCACAGCTTCACTGGTTTGGAATTGTTGTCCACTAAGATCCCGTTTCATTTTACCAAACAAATGGCAGTCGTGTGGGGATAAGTCGGGGCTATACGATGGATATTGCCACACCTTCCACTTGGATGATTGCAGCAATTCCCTTGTTTTACATGCTATGTGGTGGTGTCATGCAGCAGAATGACAACTTCGCTCAACTTACCCCAGCGTCTGCCCTTAATTTTAAGCCTTTTGCAAATTTCGTAGCATTTGGCAATATGAGTCAGCACTGATAGCTGTCCCATTTGGCAAAATTCTTTGTAAACAACACCTTCACAGTCAAAGAAAACAGTTGCCATGACCTTCTCTGCAGACGAACTTTACACTTCTTCCTTGTTGAAGAGGCGACATGCTTCCAATCCATTCTACGGACGATCGTTTGGGTTCAGGGGTAAAATGGTGCAACCATATTTAGTCACCTGTGATGATTCAATGCAAAAAATTGTGGCCCTCAGCAGAAGAGCCAAAGACGACAGGGAAATGTTGGTTTCTGTGCTGGTCAGTAGGTAAACATGCCACCATCTTGCACGCAATTTCCGAAATCCCAGCTTCTCGTGAATGATGGACTGCACAGTCCCATACGATATATGTCTAATGTACAGGCAATTTCCTTGATTTTGATATGCCTATTATCCCGTATCATGTCATCCACATGCTACGGAATGCTGGATATTGATGGTCTGCCTTCGCTATATTAGTCCATTAAATTTGTGTGACCCTTTTCAAACCGTTGGCACCACTTTACAATGGACGGGTGAGACATGGCATTTTCTCCGTATACAGCGCAGATTTCATGATGGATGCCAGTGCAATTTAGGCACTTAACCCACAAAAATTTAATGGTTCCTTGCACTTCCAATTTGGATTAAGAATCCAGTTGACACGCCATTATGAACTGTTATAAGAATCCAGTTCACACACCTTATGCAGTTACCAATTTAAAACACCTCCCGTCGGCAGTTCTAATGTACTACTTCGCTCCCAAGCACACGCGGTCTGACTGCAGTCCCACTCCAGATGGCGCTAAGTGTAACTTACTTTTTGATTCACCTATGTAAATGAGCCTGGGTTTGTTTGTTTTTTTAAGAATTACTGTATTGCAGAAACTCCTTAGCAGGTGTCTTTCAATTTAAAATACACTCCCTCGGATTTCGCACATTTTCTCCAATGTTCTGGAAGCTGTTTTGTACTCTTTTCACAGAAGTTTTGATGGGAGCAAATTCGTTCTCAAACACTTTGAATAATAGAGTTATTATAGTTCTCAAAGGGCTGACCTTCCAAGTCAGCTTTCACAGCATTCCAAAGTAGTGATACACACTCAGATCCAAGTTAAGGCTATTGTGGCAGATGTAGAATGCCTCAATGAAGATTTCAGATGGTTTTTATAGCCTTCTTTGGCTGCATAAGGCGTAGCAATGTCTTGAAGGAAACAAATGAGGGGGAACAAGGGGAAAAAACGGGTAAGTCACTTTTTTCCCAAAATGAGAAAAACAAATTTTTAAGTTTAAAATATAACTTCTATTTTTCATAAAAGAGTACAAAAATAAAATGAAATCATGAAGTTTCAGATGTAATAAACATAATCAGATGATGTTTGAAGCCCAGAATTCCAGTAATATTGAACAAAATCAGAAAAATCATCCATACTCTAGTTTTTCTAGGGAAAAAGCCGGGTAAGCCATCTGAAACAGCAAAAGGACCAGGTATGGCATCTCCCCAATTATTATCTTTTTTTTTTTTATTTCTCAGCAAGTTGATTTTGATTATTTATTAGGTATCAGTATTTTTGAAATATGAAAAACTTAGTCATGTTATCAAATCATGGGTCAATCAAAAAAAAAAAACTCCTTCCTAGCCACAAAATTTCATCACTCGTTATGTCCTGGTATTTAGCCTTCAAAATCAGAAGGAGACCTTTGGAAAAATTGAAAGATACCTTATAATTTCTACAACAAAATTTAACAGAAATACTACTTGTTGAAAATAGATACTGATACTACATTACCACTGTAGGATTGAGAAGATAGTTT
Organism: Macrothele yani; assembly: GCA_039090855.1. Taxonomy (NCBI): domain Eukaryota; kingdom Metazoa; phylum Arthropoda; class Arachnida; order Araneae; family Macrothelidae; genus Macrothele; species Macrothele yani. Next base: position 139,436,349 of record CM077002.1, read on the forward strand.
GAATTCTCCTTTTCTCAACACTATCATCTGTGGCAGGTTCCTGATAATGTCAGATCCATTGTATGTTGCCTGGTGATATAAGAGACGGCTGTGGGTAAATGATGCCAGTATTTCTTTTATAGGCTGGGTCTTGAAAGGGCATTTTTTCACATATTTTTCATCTAATACCCCTTCCCTTTCCAGTCAAGCATGTTTTTATTTGGGTCACATTGACCACAATAAAAGATGATGGTTTCAATCTTGAATTTTTAATGACTTCCTTGAAATCTTTTGGAGTTTCCATGGGTGTTTTCAAATTCCACAAACCAACATTCTTATCACACTCCAAGTAGGAATGTCCTCAAACTGGAAATGTAATCTTGAATTCCTTTAAACCATGAATGCTATTAATGACATAGTGGATAAAGTTATTATTTTGCATGGTAAAGTTCTTATTTGCCCTCCAGCAGTCACAAAAAACTTGTGAGTTCTTCGACCTCATCAAGGTAGTTCAAAATAAAATGAAAAAGGAATGAAGCCACCTCATTCGCACCTTTCTTGGCAATACCCTCATGATATACATAAAACACTGACAGCTCAGTCAAGAGGACACAAATATTAAACGAATACATTAATAATTGACGCTTGTAATACGTATTTTTGTAGGTATGTCAGTTAGTGAAACATTTTTAGTAAAATCCATTCACACTGTTTCCATCTTATTTTTTCATGACAGCATGTCTTGCTCCTTTCTTGCAAAAGTAGACTGTTTCAGCTTTTTTTTTTTTTTTAAATGAAGCACATTCATAGTTATCAGTTTTTAAATTTCCTCCTCATTTTGTTCTGGAGACAATGCTTTGAGTTTTACCGTGAATTTGTCGCAAGTCGCACAAGTGTCAGTATGCGGATAACCAAAAGAAATATTGAAATGTATATTGAAAATGCATCTGTAGGTTTCATAAAAAATTACCACTGTCGGATTTAGTTCTTTAAACATCAAAAACGTCTTCACTGCGAGTTCTTCTGGCAGATACGTTTTTCGCAAGTCTTTCAAACTGTAATGGCTTTGTTGACCTTTAAAACCTTATATGTGATTGCATATCAAAGATTTTGAAGACTCGTCAAGCTTTCTATGTTTTGAACTATGTTTACCTCTTATCTTTAGGTGCAGAACCAGTTAGTCTCGAGCTTTACTGTAAGTATTCGGGTTTACTTTTGGTCACACCATGTTTAGCACAAAATGCTTTTGTGTACACTGATATGCCACGCTTATTTTGATTTCCATCACAAACTTTAACCCTGTATGCAAAGGTATAGAGGTATAGTTGGATTTTTTTCACTTGGAACTTTATGATAATGGAATTGCTTATTTTTGGGGTGCAAGCATTTTGGGTGCAAAGTGTGAAAGGAGGTTATTTTCAATGCTCAGAGACAACAGGTGAGAACTTCCCTAGTCACTTGTTCCCTGTGGGGCAGATTTTAAGAGCCATTACCACAGCAGTCCCACCCTTTGGTTCATCTCCCACCCACTCCATTGTTGTCTCCCCCATTGTCTTAACATTGCTTGCTGGAAACATAATTGCTAGGGAGAAAAATCTCACTATTACGTTAAGAAAGATCACTTAAGAGACAAAGAAGCCCTCTTCCCCCTTTCAAATTAAGCAATGTTTACTGCCATGCTTTCCACAAGAATTCCACCTTAGGGTGATATTATTACGGAACCCTTCGCCTGCTCCAAATCACATCTGGTTAGACCCTGGAAGTGCTTGCTGCAACCCCAAAATCAGGAGATTCCATTATCGTCAAGTGCCAAGAAAAAAATCCAACTATAGCTTCTCATAAACAAGCAACTTTTTCAGCCATGGCCTCTTCTGAGTAACAGGAAATATCATAATCAAGCCTGCCAAGTGTTATTCTGCTCATCATGCGATTTAAGTTCGTTGGAAATTATACGATATTTGAGTTCTTTCATCTTCAGTCATCACATCAAAACATTTCAAGCATGAGCAGTGGCAAGTTTCCCCCATTTTGTATGAACTTAATTTTAATTTCTTACCGACATTTGAAATATGACCAGTTTTTTCCCTTTTCCTCAGCTCCACAGAAAGTTGAACGCCTTCGTCTGAAGTTCTTGACATTGTCGAACCCCTCACAAGAACCAATAAAGCACTGACCTAATAAATGTTTTGAAAAAAACGCAGTGAATGAAGAGAGAAAGAGCTAACAACAAGCGTTATCATGGCGAGCTGTAAGTAGGCAAAGGATTTGCCTGGTTCTGTCACTGAGATTTTTGACTTAACTGTTTTTTTTCCAATGAACAACAAATCTTAAGAGGGCTGAAAACACTTAAACTAGATTTTCTTCTTGTTTCGCACCTCTAAAAGATGTTTCTCTCAGTGGTGGCCCGTGACCAAAATTGCTGGGAAGGCAAACTACTTTTCAGCCGGGATTCAAATAAATTTATTCAATTCATTTTTTTATCACATTATAATTTTTTTTATTTACTTTCTCATGTGTGAAATATAAAATAAGTAACGTGACCCGTGAAAATATTTATAAAGATTTTACCGGAGACGCACGTTTTACATGACTTTGAGATCAACACAAAACCTGTTTCTGTAAGATTCCAGCCCTTCGCCTAAATATATTTTTTCTCAGTCTGAATTGCCCTCTTGGACTATTTGAGAACTGTTAAGCCAGTTTGAATATGAAATATATTGCATTGAAATAGTTTATTAAAGAGATCAACAGAAGATAAAAGAAAAACTTTGAAGGAATATACATCTTTTTCATCTCAAATGAAATTCTATATACACCTTTACTTTCATCGACTCCAAAAGAAAAAAGTCTTGAAAACTTCTGCACATAGCGTTTACCTATACAACAAGAGAGAAAGCTTACCTTACGCTTATATTGTCTTCTATATGAGGTCTATCTTTCGTTCTTTGTTTGGTGAAGTGATTTTTTATATGGTCATACCATGTCCGTTCTGCTTCCATCCCCTTCACCAGCGCCTTCTCGATGGACAGAACTGATAAACTTGACAACCTTTCTTGCCCAATGGAGTTTCTCTTGTAGTTTTTTATCCTCTTCAGGCACGACAAACTGCGTTCCACAGAGGCCGATGTTGCAGGAATTGTTACTATGAGGGAAAGAAGTCTAAACAACTCTGGCAGTGCCTGTGCTAGATTATTATTGTATATGGCAGATCGAAGTTCTGTTGTACTTTTGGCATTGTTCCACAGATCTCTGTCTGAATACAGACAGAGCCTGCAGCTCACTATGCAGTTTGGTGCTGTCAACCTATTTTTCATAAGTTTGAAGCAGATCTTTAAAACAATGTTCAGGAAAAATTCTAGAATGAGCTTACATCGACCAGCTGAAGAAATTTTAATTTCAATGTCAGAAAACCGGCATTTTAACTGAGTTGTAACATTGTCTATTACCTCAAAATAGTCTTCTGTATTGCACGGTGGGTGGAATAACATTGCTTCCTTTAAATCTTTTATTTGGAGAACCAACCTTACTGCACACGTTATGATGGAGATCATCAAACTGTCTGTGATCTCGAAAGTACAACAATTTTTCACATAAGCCAGTAATTCGTTTGTTACAGAATGTAACATCGGAACTATTTGATTGCAGTACAGAGAAAGTAACCTCAGTCAAATCAATTTTTTTTATATGAGAAGAAAAGGAAAACTAAATTAAAATCTTGAAGCCACCGTTTTAGTCCTGCTGCTTTGTGAATTGTCTCATCATCATAGTTGGAATCATCCTCAATTTTTTCAAATACTTCAATTAGCAGCAACCTGTGGTCAGCTATGGTAGATATTGAACGAGATTTGAAGTTCCAACTGGTCCGAGATACACGAGGTGGTCTGGGTCCACCAACAGATTCTAGTAAATGAACATGCTTTATAGATTTGGAAAAAAATTACAAATTGCATGTAAATTTGCAAAAAAAAAAAATGTGATTCTTTCAACACTGATGCTGCTTTCTCCAAAACTAAGTTCAGCCTGTGTGCGTAGCAGTGAACAAATAATGCTTGAGGGGCATCACACTTCACTTTTGCTTGTAATTCATTTAGCTCTGATGCCATCATATGTCTGTGCAACTAGTTTTTCTTTGTAGCTAAATCTTTCCAGCTCACGATCCAGTAATTCTTTAAGCGAAGTAGCACACTGATCAGAACTTACGTCAAAAAATCCCAAGAATCTTTCTACTGGTGCACACTGATCAGAACTTACGTCAAAAAATCCCAAGAATCTTTCTACTGGTGCACACTGATCAGAACTTACGTCAAAAAATCCCAAGAATCTTTCTACTGGTACTCAATCTTCCACGAATCAAACTATAATTGATACTTGTGCATGGGAGCTAATGTCTGTCGCTTCATCAATCTACCAAGAAAAAAACTGGGCATTTTCAATATCTGCATTGGTTTCATTCTTAACTATATGAGCAACTGGTTCGATTAAGTCATTCTGTATTGTTTTTGAAGTTCCTGAAAATGTTGTACTATCTCCATAAACACTCAATGTTTTGTCACTCTTGGAGAGTAAATCAATCATCGAGGTAATTTCCCTTATTTTCAGAGACTTCGCTCTCATCGTGTCCACGAAATGGGAGCTCTTGCTGGGCCAGTAGTGTTGTAATATCCATCAACTTCATTACATCGTGATTCTTTCCTAGTTTTTTATTATGACATAAGTCACTTGTTCTCCTTGCTTCGTTGAGAGAGTAGTCTATCCTTGTTTTGCCTAGCAACTCTAATTTAACAACTGCCAGAATGTGATCTTTACACTTTTTGTGCCTGTCCAAAGCACGTGGTAAGTTTTTCAAATCATTCAAGCCTTTCTCTTGCCAGACTTCATCGCCACTCACAGGAAACAGCAAACATGGCCAACAATATAGTTTGTTCGTTGATTCACTACCAGTTAGCCATTGTTCTTTTTTGTACCAGTCAATATTAAAACCTCTGTTTGAAGTTTTGCCCTTTGAAGTCATCTTTTTCATTTCAGGTGTAGGCCTACCATCATTTTTAATTTGATTCTTTTCTTCAAAATCTCTCCTACTGAAAGGCTTTTCCAGTAAGATCTCCACCATATTAGATATGTTTGAAGCAGAGGCCATGGTCTGACAAACTACTCTTCATAAAACATAAATAAAATTAGTTACACAAACATTAGTGTGGAAAAAAAGCAACTAGGAAGAAGACGCTATGTAATGGCGCTCGAAGCTGTCAGAATGAAGAGTTATAGTGGAGCTACTTACAGGGAAACAGCTGTTCCCATGAGGCAAGATTACATCTGCCCACGGTGCGCTCTTTGTGTTCGCCGTTCCACCGCCTACCCTTCAGATCTACTGATTCAGTGGAAGTAAACAGGTTTGGCGCAAAATCTACGAGAGGCATTTCGCTTCCTGCCTCACAGGCAGAGATCTCAAGCTGAGGACATTTTGTAACTACGCACTGCCGATTGTTTTCCAAAAGCGTCAATTTAAAAAACTGAATGAATGCATGGACGACATTTAATTCAAAAGAATTAACTAGCATAAACTTTTAATTAACTAGCATAAGAATTAACTGAAAGAATTAACTAGCATAAACATTTAATTCAAAAGAATTAACTAGCATAAACTTTTGCTCTCATACCCAAAAGTACTGAATGAAGAAAATGAATAATTCTAACTAAGAGTCTTAAAATTCTGAGGAGGCACTGCCTTCCTTGCCTCCTCCCAAAAGCCGCCACTGGTTTCTCTTCATTCTGAGTTCAATGATTCCAATATCTCAATTTTCACAAAATACTGACTTACCCCATTTTTTTCCTGTACCCTTCAAATGCCTTTTTGACCTATCTTTTGTTTTGATACAATCATTTAGTAGTGCTCAGTATTGATTCTTCCATTCCAAAGTAAACAGAGAAACCAGTAACTCCAAAAAAAAAAAATGGGTACTTACGTATTAACGCCACCGCAGCAGAAGTTGTGCTAATGCGCCAATAAATAGCAATCTTGTTGTTCGCACGCGCAGGCATTAACGCCACTGCAGCAGAAGTTGTGCTAATGCGCAAATAAATAGCAATCTTGTTGTTCGCACGCGCAGGCATTAACGCCACTGCAGTAGAAGTTGTGCTAATGCGCCAATAAAGAGCAATCTTATTGTTCGCACGCGCAGGCATTTATATTTTGGATTCTTTGTTGCCTTTTTGTTTGCTGATTTTTGACGCCATTTTTTAGTGCTACGAAAATGCGCATTTGGGATTTGCCAAAAACAGAACAAGATGCAATTTTATTTTTCAGGAGCGAAATATTTTACCAAAGGAACAAAAATGTACCAATTCCCATGACATGAAACTTTATTTCGGTAAACGCAAGTTTTGGAAATGTAATTTAAGACAGTGTGATCAGCAAGTGGGACTTAGAAAAGACAACTGGTTTGAGGGAAGCAGAATTCCATTTTGTTCAGCTTTGAGATTCATATACTGCTGGTGCGAGGAGTTGACGTCGATTAAATTTTGTGAAAAGCAACTTGATTTATCAGATAAAACTGTTATAGATTGGAACAATTACATGCGTGAATTATGTGTCTTGGATATGGAGAATAAACCAAACAAGAAGTTAGGTGGACCAGATTGCATTGTGGAAATTGATGAAAGTTTGTTTACTAAACGTAAAAATAATTGTGGTCGAGTATTACCCGAACAGTGGGTGTTTGGTGGTATATGTAGAGAAACAAAAGATTCGTTTGTTGTAACTGTTCCTAATAGAACTGGCTGTACCCTTCTTGATAAAATTATTGAAAACATTGCAGATGGTAGCACAATTTATTCTGACAGTTGGAAAGGTTACCAAACAAATAGAATAGAAATAGAAGGATTCCTACATGCTAAAGTTAATCATAAATACAATTTTATTGATCCTCATACAGGAGTTCACACACAAACAGTTGAGAGAATGTGGGGCAGTGCTAAATGGAGGAACAAGAGACATAGGGGGACAGCGAGACATCATTTGGAATCTTATTTATCAGAGTTCATATGGCGACAGCATCAGGTGAAAGAAAATAGAGATTGTTTTGAATCTATGTTGAACTCTATATCGGCCCATTTTCCACCGAAATCCGATTGACTACTTTGTTTTTAAATAAAGTGTTTTATCTGTAGCTGCGGTGGCGTTAATACGTTCATATGGCGACAGCATCAGGTGAAAGAAAATAGAGACTGTTTTGAATCTATGTTCAACTCTATATCGGCACATTTTCCACCGAAATCCGATTGACTACTTTGTTTTTAAATAAAGTGTTTTATTTTATGATTTGTCGCAAAAATTTTAGGTGTAGATTTATTATTAGCACAACTTCTGCTGCGGTGGCGTTAATACGTAAGTACCAAAAAATGTTAACATTACTTTTACAGCCAAATAAGTTTTTTTTTTCTTTGTGGTTTTTTTTCTTTTTTTGGCATCAGTGATATGTTGAGATTGGAACAATTACATTTGTATTGACATAACCAACCTTAAAAACACCATAATACTTTCAAGTTGGAACTGAAGAACAGATTCTCTGCTTTAGAAGGCCTAACATCGGAAGAAGTGGATATTTCGGAAGTTAACAGAAAAGTAACCAAAGCTCTTATGGAAACAGCAACAAAACTAGCTGGGTCTAAGAACAAGTTGCATGTAAACAAATTATCAGGAAAAACCAAAATGTTGATGCAAAAAAGAAGAGAGATGAGGACAACTAAAGAAGATGTGACTTCCAAAGTGGAATATATAGAGCTATGCAAGACAGCACGAAAAAGTATCACTGAAGACGTAAGGAAATTCAACTGTGAGCTAGTGAGGAAAGCAATTGAAAACAACCAAAACCTAAAGATAGCAAAGGGACATCTCAGTAAGGGAAGAAAACAGATTATGGCTCTGAGAAAAGAAGATGGTTCTATAACAAGAAATAGAGGCGAAATTTTGACAAGAGTGAAAGATTTCTACTCCAAATTATATGAAAGGGATGATACATGTACTCCAGACATCATGAAAGGTACCAGAGTTCTTCCAGTCCTCCCAGCAGAAGTTGCTCATGCAATCAAGAACATGAAGCGGGGGAAAGCTCCAGGAGAAGATGGAATTACTATAGACATCATACAAGAAGCAAGTGGAGAAATTGAAACAGTACTCGCCCAAATTTTCACTCGATGCCTTAATGAAGGGAAGATTCCTGAGGATTGGAACAATGCTACAATGATCCTGCTACATAAAAAAGGTGACATTGAGGATCTCAGGAACTACAGACCTATCAGCCTCCTATCAGTGGTTTATAAAATCTTCACTAAAGTTCTTTCACACCGCTTGAAGGTAACACTGGACATGGCTCAACCGAGAGAACAAGCTGGATTCAGGAGTGGCTACAGCACAATAGATCATATCCACGTACTGAGAGAACTAATTGAAAGAGCGAGGGAATATGAACTTCCATTGTGCATGGCTTTTATCGATTATGAAAAGCCTTTGATTCGGTGAAACCATCAGCAGTTACCACGGCTCTGAAATCCTGCGGTATTGAAGATGCATACATTAATATTATTAATAACATCTATGAAAATGCAAGTGCAAAGATTCGGCTGTTTGAAAATACAACACACATAAAAATTGAAAGGGAGTGAGACAAGGTGACACCATATCTCCGAAGCTCTTTAATGCCACATTGGAAAATGTCTTTCAATCACTGAACTGGGAAAACAAAGGGATAAAGATTAATGGAGATTATCTAACCCACCTTCGTTTTGCTGATGACGTAGTCATTTTTGCAACTACCCCATCAGAGCTGCAGAGTATGATCCAGGAACTTGCTGACAAGAGTAAAGAAGTGGGATTAAAAATGAACTTTCAGAAGACAAAAGTGATGTTCAATGCTTTTACAAGAAATGAAGATTTATTGATTGATGGAGAACAACTGGAGATAACAGATACGTATGTTTATCTTGGACAGCAGATATCAAGTGAGGGTCACATTGATGAAGAAATTAATCGGCGTACAAAACTTGCATGGAGAGCTTTTGGAAGAAACAGCATAATTTTCAAGAGCAATATGCCATTATGTCTTAAAAGAAAAGTGTTTGATCAATGCATCCTTCCAGTGCTTACGTATGGTGCAGAGACGTGGACCTTAACTAAAAGAGACATACAAAGGCTGCAGACAACTCAAAGAAGCATGGAGAGGTGCATGCTTGGTATAACGAGGAGAGATAAGAAGAGGAACTCGTGGATCCGAAAAATGACGAGAGTGGAAGACATCATGATCAGAGTTAAATCCCTGAAATGGCAATGGGCTGGACATACTGCCAGAAGGACAGACCATAGATGGACAGCCGAAATTTTAGATTGGATTCCAAGGGACAGGAAAAGACCCAGAAAAAGACCACATGGGAGATGGGTGGATGAAATTCGTAAATATGCGGGAGTGACATGGAGGAGACTGGCACAAGACAGACCGTTGTGGAGGAAACTTGGGGAGACCTTCGTCCTGCAGTGGATTGATAATGGTTGACAATGATGATGATGATATGTTGAATGAGTGTTCTTTTGCTGCTTGTTGTGTTTAGTAGAATAGTAACTTGCACCAGCTTGTTTTCTTCTGCTAAAGTTTGAGAAACCCAACATGAAGGGTTTTTTTCCACCATTTTAATGTATGATTGCATACTTTAAAATATGTGCATCTTACTTTTCCAAAATTTCCAGGAAAATAATTTAGGATGCTAAACTACACATTTCCCAATACTTTTCTCCCAAAACAAAGTAACAAATAATCATATGATCATTCCATACATTTAGTGAACTGCAGAGCTGAAATAACTGTAGCTTCTATATCTTTAAAAATGAGTATGAATTTAATTTACTAGCGAGGTAGCACTCCCCAAAACATAATAGGCATTGTGTTTTCTTGAATAATGACTGTGCACTAAATGTATGAATAGCAGTAATGTAATAATAAAGAATTTTAAATGGAATTACAGTACAGGTGACTCGCCAAGTGGAAGTGCTCTGTGCCTAGTAACATTCACGTCTTCCCACCACAAGGCAAACGCACTGTCATTCCTGAGCGCTTAGTCAACAGAGGCAGACGTGTCTATTGATCACTCGTCTCCGCACATGTACAATGGTGTTGATGATTGAACAAGTCCTTCATCATGACGACAAATACAGACGAAGTACAAATACAGTTTGCTAAGAAATTTCATGATGCAGACTTCCTTCACTTGTAATGCAGTATGTCAGCTCATCGCAAAGTTTTGGGAAACTTCGGAAAACCGGTAGCTACACTTCCAGGTTTTATCAAAGCTATCAACAACTTAATTGCGTAAGCTCTTATTACTGTTTCACACCTTATTTTTTCAAGAATAACGCGCAAAACATTAATAAGAGCATACACAATTAAGTAGTCAATAGCTATGATAAACTGATATAAGCCACGTATCATATGTTCAGGTTTGATATGTTCATTATATGAATTATCAGAATGGAAATTACACACTGCCAAATGTTGGAATGGGCCTGTCAGTGGGGCAAGTGTTGGAATGGGCCTTTCAGTGGGGCCCATTTTCAACACCTGTAGCAATCAGTTTGACATGGTGTTACTTTCAGTGCAGTTATTTTTCAGACACCTTGTATAATACTGTGACCTTCTCCCCCCCCACCCCTTTTTTTCTCTGTACACTAATTAGTGGATTAATGTTACTACATCCATGGACACATCAACACCAGCCTAAGGTACTGCACACCAACACCCAAAGATTGCAGCATCATACTTGAAATGAATGTAATCCAATTTTGTATAATTTCACTTTCCTAAACTCTATGATTACACAAGGTTAATTATGCCACCAAAGGGAAAAAATAAAGACCAATTATTTTCATTGTCATTTAGATTTGCAGAAACTTCTGGGCCAAAATGTTTGCTGCAAAAAGTTTTTAATAAGTAGTTTTTTAGTTTAATATCACTAATTAAACTTGTCTCACCTATTCAAATCCACAAAAGTGAAACCAACACTAATGTACGATTTTTATGCATTTTCAATTTTAGGTCTCGTGTTCTACAACTGCAGGTATCAAAATCCATCCAGATTTTTTTTTTTTAAATCAGGTGCTAATTCAAATTTATTGTATAATTTCTATTTTTAAAAATTACTTCTCGGATGTGCTCCCATTTACGATGTTACATGGTGGCATAATTGTCCATCTATAAGTCTAAATTTTGCAAACTGTTGTGAGAAACGAGGGGTGTTGTAATCCTACTTACATTACTGTTTTTGCAGAAGTGTTACCACCATAGTAGAATGTGTTGTGTGAATAACTACGATGTTGCAATATACATAGTTGTGTGATAAACTTATTTACGGGTCCGATCTTCATAAAATGCTTTTACTCTGCTGATGGAAACTGTTTTCCCTTTAAAAAATGGAAATAATTTTTTTTATTTCCTAATATGGGCAATTTTTTACTGGTTTGAGCTGAGTTGACCCACTTGGTTATTGCAGTACCCAGCTTAAATAGGCTACAGTTTCACCTTCACAGTGGGTTCCAAAGCAATCTCATTAAATCCTCTCATCGTATATCCCATTTGATTACAGCCTGGCGTCACACACAAGTTGAAACCGTAGTCTAAAATAATGTTTAAAAAAAAAAAAAGCGTACACGATACATTTAGACGCAGTGGGTTTTCGCTCTGTCCTTTCACGTACGTCGCCAAAAGCTTCGATAACCCTCAGAATAAATAAAGCAAAAAAAAAAATCCGAAAATAAGCAGGAATACTGAATGTTTCACTGACGAAGTGCGTCCCGGGAAAAAAAGGGGGCGGTGTCGTATACCCCACTAACATCGTAAATGGGATTTTAAATGGAAGACGAGAGTAGAGCTTAAAGTGAGGGCACATCAGTAGCGTAGCCAGAAATTTCTTAAGGGGGGTCCATCGGTTTAGTTCAATGATGAAAGCCCCATTCTCCTCTCAAGGGGGGTCCGGACCCGAGAACCACCCCCTTGCCTACGCCTAGGGTGCACATTACAGCTCACTTAACGATTTTTGGCCACTGCTGAGCCTCTATTTGTTTACAACACATGCACATTAACCTTAGAGGGGCGAGCAGTTAGCACGCTATCCGCTTTGCCACAGGAGCCAGGAAAACAGTACTGCGAATTAGCCATAATACCATACATTCTATAAATCACCACCTGGCAACGAATTCTACAAAACTAACGCCTTACCGCCTCATTATTTTTTCTTCGTGGGTTAGATGGTCTAAACGTTGTCGCTTTCGAGTCGGTCCTGGAGAAGTGTCCATGCTATCACTATCTTGCTCGCTGCTTAATTGAAAAAGTTCGGGATCCAGCTGTATAGAGATATTCGCAGAATCTCTAGGAATGGAAATCATAGTACCATACGGTGGGCTCATCACAACTGAACGATTTGAACCAAACATTGCAAATTTACTCCCTCCTTTCGGTAGAATAGTGTTTGTATGCAAGGATGTGTTTTTCGATGACGGCATCGTTTCAGAACATTAAGATTACAATCCTTTTTCACTAAGGCACAATTACTGGTTTCAAACCGAACTTTCAAGCATTACAGAACACGACCGACGACCACGAAAGCAGGAAAAGAAATGACAGGCGAAGTGCCGTCGTGGCGAACGGTGATTGGACAATTCGGCGTCGCTAAGTTTCCACAAAATGCAAGGTAGCCGTACTCTTGCGTCATAAACTCTTTCGCCTTGCCAACCTCACTTCTGCCAACGTGGACGGTATCATTCCGCTTTGCAATAGCTGCTGACGAATGGCTATTGACGTAGGTTAACAGGAACAGCGAACTATTATTATCTTTTTTTTATTTTTTATCCATGCATAGTAAACGACTGTTTACATCAGCGGAAATCCTCGTTGTTTTGATTTCCATTTAACGCGTCCTAGTGATTTGGTTCCACTAAAGTACTTATCGTTCGCTTCAGCGTTAAAATTAATTCTTTGTAACGCAATTTTTTCAGCTAAATCCGTTGAATTATATCAGCTCAGTTCAGCAGAATTATTTAAGTTATTTTTTTGTTTGTTTGTTTGCTTGTTTTCCCCATAAGGAGTGCATATATGACATTTCTTCTCTTTTTTTTTTTCTCTCTTGTCCACAGTGAGAAGCTTTGAAATAGCTCCAAAAAATCAAAGAAGGTTGAACACACGTGCTGCTATGAAGAAAAACAAACTGCAGCATCAAATGATTTTTTGCTTCCTTGAGCCTTGCCGAACACGCTGTGCATTTTTCAATATGTTCTACATAGTCGTTAAGTTAGGGAGGGGAGTACTACTCAAGTACAGTAATTTTAACTTTTACAAATAATTATCTCAGCTTTGCGAAGTTAAAATTATTACAAAATTCACTGTGAGACATGAGAAAAATTCTGGCCACTGTAATCACTCCCACCCTACTAAAAAAAAAGGTGGACCACAACTTTGTTGTCCTGAAAATTTTTTCAACGCTCCCTAAAAAAAAACGAAAAGTTAAAACGCGCATTTTTCGCTATATAGAAAACACGTACAAAACCACTCAGCATAAAAACCAGAAGCAAACTGAGGCTTGTACGCTTCTCCCAACTCTATCAACAGTTGCCGCTGTAGGTGTCGTCACATTTCTCGGTTCACTGCCGGATTGTTGATACACCTGGTTCTCCTCGATCCACATGCGCATCACTGTCGTGGCGTTATGTCCCGTCCGAGCCGCAATGTCGCGGTACGAAGATGAACCTTCACGCAGACAAATCATTCGTCCCCGTTCAAATTCTGTCGTATGGTGATGTAGCGATCTTCGTCGTCCCCAAGGCATTATTGAATCCTGGAGACCCTTTTACAGCTCACTGTCCATGATGCACTACTGGTGTGTATCGATCGATGCTTCCTATTCTAGGTTTAGAGACCCGAACAAACAGCGCGCTGCGCCTTTTGGCAGGTGAAAAATAGAATAAATAAGAAAGCGAGAACAGGATGCCCTGATAGATTAGTGTGAATGAATAGTGCGGAAGGAAAAGAGTTTAAGAAGTATACGGTTTTCCGTTTAAGAAGTGAGGTTATAAGCTACCCTAAATCATCATCATTGTCAAATATTATCAATCCACTGCTGGGCGAAGGTCTCTCCAAGATTCTTCCACAACAGTCTGTTTTGTGCCAGTCTCCTCCATGTCACTCCCGCATACTTTCGAATTTCATCCACCTATCTCCCATGTGTTCTTCTTCTGGGTCTTTTCCTGTCCCTTGGAATCCAATCTAAAATTTCGGCTGTCCATCGATGGTCTGTCCTTCTGGCAGTATGTCCAGCCCATTGCCGTTTCAGAGATTTAACTCTGATCATGATGTCTTCCACTCTTGTCATTTTTCTGATCCACGAGTTCCTCTTCTTATCTCTCCTGGTTACACCTCTCCATGCTTCTTTGAGTTGTCTGCAGCCTTTGTATGTCTCTTTTAGTTAAGGTCCACATCTCTGCACCATACGTAAGCACTGGAAAGATGCATTGATCAAACACTTTTCTTTTAAGACATAATAGCATATTGCTCTTGAAAATTATGCTGTTTCTTCCAAAAGCTCTCCAGGCAAGTTTTGTACGCCGATTAATTTCTTCATCAATGTGACCCTCACTTGATATCTGCTATGCAAGATAAACGTAAGTATCTGTTATCTCCAGCTTTTCACCATCAATCGATAAATCTTCATATCTTGTAAAAGCACTGTACATCACTTTTGTCTTCTGAAAGTTCATTTTTAATCCCACTTCTTTACTCTTGTCAGCAAGTTCCTGGATCATACTCTGCAGCTCTGATGGGGTAGTTGCAAAAATGACTACATCATCAGCAAAACGAAGGTGAGTTAGATAATCTCCATTAATCTTTATCCCATTGTTTTCCTAGTTCAGTGATTGAAAGACATTTTCCAATTGGCATTAAAGAGCTTCGGAGATATGGTGTCACCTTGTCTCACTCCCTTTCCAATTTTTATGTGTGTTGTATTCTCAAATAGCCGAATCTTTGCACTTGCATTTTCATAGATGTTATTAATAATATTAATGTATGCATCTTCAATGCCGCAGGATTTGAAGATGCATACATTAATATTATTAATAACATCTATGAAAATGCAAGTGCAAAGATTGCGCATCACCTGACCTTACATCCCCTACCCTAAATCATCATCATTGTCAACCATTATCAATCCACTGCTGGACGAAGGTCTCCCAAAGTTTCCTCCACAACGGTCTGTCTTGTGCCAGTCTCCTCCATGTCATTCTCACATACTTTCGAATTTCATCCACCCATCTCCCATGTGGTCTTCTTCTGGGTCTTTTCCTGTCCCTTGGAATCCAATCTAAATACTTACCTGTATATCAGAGCAAAAACGTCCCCACCAAATATGCCCAGCAGCACACTGTAGTAACTAGGGAAAGGGAAGGAAAGGGGCAGGGGAAAGAGGGAACCTGAAGTAAAAACGGACAGCACACACAAAATAAGTTTCCCAGAGGGATATCGACATTTGGCACCTGATAAAACAAAATTGCCGTTTGCTCAGTGTTCGTTGAGGAGTCGGCTATTTGCTTCGTTACTCAGCAGCCAATCAGAGAAAATATTTTTTTCCATTGTTCTAAAAATTTCTTCTCAGCTTTACTTTTGCTGATTCCTGCCTGCGATGGTGAAATTTACCATTGCTAGGTTGGCGTTAACACATAAATTACACCGATTGAGTTTTTAGTTACTCTACGAAAGTTTACAATAGAAAACACAGTAAACAAAATAAAAAACGGCCACAACTACTGGTGTGTATGATCAAATGATCAAATGTAGAGGACTTTAGGAAGGGAGTGTTTGACCCCAGGTCTTAAACAACCCTTAGAAATAGGAAGCTAGGAGATTTTGGGCTAGAGTGCCCGATAGGAAAGTGACACGGAAGCGAAGTAGAAAGGGGGAGGAAGACGCCCTTATTTATTACCGGGGGGCCAGTACCCGGAGTCCGACGGCTTAACGTGCCCATCCGACGCACGGCAGATATTTAGTGGATCGAGCGATTGTACCTACCGGGGCTCGAACCTGAGGTCCTTTCCGTGGCAGTCACGAACGTTGCCCACTAGGCCACCTGCGGCCCCCTAGGACTGGTGTGTATCCTTAACAGCCCTCTCTTTATGCTCCTCACTCGACTATCCAGAGGGCACTGCCGTGCCCAGACGTGCGCAATGACTCTGCACTTCTAATCATTTGTATGTCCTATCCTGTTCTAATAATTTTACCACGTGAAACTTACAGGATATACAGATCTGTCTATCCTGTAAGTTTCACGTAATTACCATCATTCCTTCATTTTCACAAACAATAGTTTATCTACAGGGTGATCAGAATCGACAGTACAATAAACCTTCCGAACAACTCCTCGTGGAAAAGGAAGCCGGAAACTCTTGTCCGTTTTTTTCGTAATAAAGTTATTACAATATTTCAATTCATTCATGCCTTTTTTATTAAAAAGTATGGTGATTAATTCCTTGTAACCGAAGTTTTACTTAGTTATGATTAAAACACTTTTTTAAGTGTTTCCACCTTGTCATTACATTATTCTTTAACTGTACAAGCGCCGTGAAGGCAGAATACAAAACCAAAAATAACTGAAGAATTTTTTTATCAATACTCTGAGTAGGACAAGCGCTGCAGAGTACCAAATCGTGCCGGAAGGAGGTAAAAACAGAGAAAAGGGGCTAAACACCACCTAATCCTCCATAGGGGTAATGTCTACCGCTGTGAGTAATAAGGGGGGACTAAAAACAGTGTAAATTTTCATGAGGAAGAGAAGTTAATAAAAAAAAAGAAGCGTCGCTTTTTAATTCTGTATTACAGTGGCGGACTGGCTAACCGAAAACGGCCTTGGAAGCGAATATTTTGCGGTCAATTTTTCGCAAAGAATTATTATGGTATTTCTACCTTAATGACGAACGCTATGGTGCCATCATCATATAGTGTTGAATTATCTTCGCAAAATATGTCTTATCTTCGCAAAATATGTTTAGCTAATAATTAGTAAATAATATTTTACAATTTTTTTTTCTATACTGTATGTAGCACTTGTGAAATTTGATATATGAAAAGAAATCGATTTCCCTGCTATAGTTGTATTCGGAACAGTGAAAGTTTCTTCGTTTTCAATAAAAAAGGGAAATCCTAGTGGGCCGAAATTGAGATTTCTTTTGAAGACTTACCTATCATAAACAAAATAATTTTGAAAAATTGTAAATTATTAGAAATGCGATAATTTTAGAACGAATTTACAAAACGACGGAAATTCAAAAACCCAAATATTGATGTTTATTTAATTACTTGAAAGTGAAAAATATGTTTTTGCTGTGGCTGAAACTGATTTTTTGAAATTACAGTTCCGGAATTCGTATAACTGTAAGCTCCAGAAAGCAGTAAATCAGATGCAGATCCAGTAAGAAAAATATATGCATGCATATATATGAACATAAAGCAGCCAGAAATTTTCCAGAGCTGAGCGTTAACGTTTTCAGTTTAACTTGCTTTCTTCAAAAAGAATGGCATAGTACAAAAAACCGAGGTTTTTTTTTTTTTTCGCTTATCATGGGGCCTACGGCCCAGAGCACGGAGACCCACCGAGAATTTTCCCGGTGTCCCGGCGGCCCAGTCCGCTTGCGCTCCTTGATACAAAGCTCTTTGGTGTCCATGCACGTTGAACTTATAGACTTCATTTCTTACAGAAACTAGAAATAAGTAAAACCAGTCTTTGTTTTAAGTTGCAGAGGAACGCAACACTCTTCTCCTGCGCAAATAACCCTTTGAGAAAAAAACAGTTCTCTAAATTAACTCATTCCGAAAACTTCCTCTAGAACTTGTCATGACATCAGGGGGCCCGGGGGCTGGACAGTATTTTGGGGCCCCACTGTTAGCGATGTATCTGGGATTTCACTATGGGTGATTAAGAAAAAATTTCCCAGGAGAAAACATTCCCAAAATATAATGAGGAAGACATAAAAATATCCCCGCCGTATTAAATACACTATATTGACAAAAATCACCGGACACCCCTTCAAAAGCAAATGAACGGATCCGCTGCGTTGTTAAGATACGCGGTACAGCTGCAAACGATGTAAAAACAAGCCTGCAGCCGACTGCGATCATATCGCACTGTGAGGTTGACTGAAAATGTCGCGGCGGGAGAGAACTGACTTTGAGAAAGGAAAGCTTGTTGGGTGTTATATTAGTGGGTTGTCCATAAGACAAATCGAAAGGTGTTTAAATATACCCAAGTCTACTGTTTTGGATGCACTGAATAAGTGGAAGACACGTGGCGTGCCTGAAGCAGCAAAACGTACCGGCAAACCAAAGAAAATCAGTGATAGAGGACGTCGAAGCCTCGGGAGAGTCGTTACAGCTAATCGACGGAGTACTGCACAAGACCTCAGTGTACAGGTGAGTAAAAATGCTAGGAACCTCGGTATGTACACGCACCATTCAGAGAGAACTTCATTCCACGGGTTACGGTGGTCGTGCGGCTGCTCATAAGCCTTTCATCTCCACTCGGAATGCTACTCGTCGTAATGGCTGTGGAATAAATCTCGCTCCTGTTCCCTGACCTTTGACTCCATTTCGATTATATTCAACAAAACCGGTTCAGTATACCTCCGGAACAACATTCTAAAGTTTTGTCGCAATCGAAGCATTTTTACGTAACTTATGACGCATAAGGGCAATGGAATGGACCCCGCTCCTATGACCTGACCTTTGACCTCATTTCGTCTATTTTCAATAGGGTTCCTTCCCAGATTATTGTACCCTACCACATACTAAAATTTAATCGAAATCGATGGATTGTTTGACTTCGACTACAGGCGAAGTCAAACAATGAAATAAAAAAACTGTCATTATTAGGCCAACTATTCCACCCCACCCCCAAGATTCCTTTACTCTGCTTCTGTTTACCCCCTTGACTCACAATAATGCCCAAATCAGGTAGGAATGTGTCAACTATTGTATTGCACACGAAAATTTCTTCCTCAGAATAGAATGCATAACTATTAACGGAACAATGCTAAAACTCCTTAAATAAAATTTTTACCTTAAAACATATGAGCATTAATTTATGTTAGTTGTGTTTTGTGTTTCTTCAGATTTCTCAACTGAGAAATAATCACAGGATAAAAAAATGTAGTGAAAAAATAATAACTCCAAATATATGCAGTGTTTCATGAATTTCGTCTCATATAGAATGAGTACCATTTGCATTATTTGAAAGGTTTAACCTTTTTTTTTTAAAGAACTTGTGAAACCTAAAAACATATATGTACTCATGTGCAAATTATACTTACAGGTTTTCTCATTTATTTATTTATTTTTAACATAGAAAATAATCTTAGTTAAAACTGAAATTAGTTCTGCAAAGCGCTTGGTAAACTTCATACTCTTGGAAACTCAAATTCTTGGGCTAATAAGCACCGAGTTTTTTCAAGTGAAGCTTTTCGACTCAAATTCTTGGGCTGATGAGCACTGTGTTTTTTTTAAGTGAAGCTCAAACTAAAAATTCTTGGGGTGATAAGTACTGAGTTTTTTAAGTGAAGTTTTTCTTCCAGATTTAAAGCAAAGAACGGAGATTTTAACAAAATATCCACTCCATTCATTGTACTCGACAAGCAAAAAAGTCACGACGCAAAGAAACAACACATCACCGAGAGAGACACACACAGAAAAAACAACTAACTGAACTTTGCTACGACATTTGAAACCTTCCCGCCACCCTTGAGTTTCGTCGGGGTAAGCTTCTCTGTCAACCCACGGCGTTAAGGAAATGGATACTCTCCCGGCCAATCAAATTAGCGCGATCTGGCCCCACAGCTTTTTTTGCACACGCGGTTAAGGCAGTGTTGTATGTAGGCAGGGCTTTAAAAGAGAGAAGGGCTGGTTCATCGCTTTGAGAAACCGAATGCCGACACGGTCCTCGGGGAAGAGATTGGAGGACAATTTGTAACGTCACCGTGCTGCTTGGAGTTCTCCCTCCCGTGCTGCTGGGCTGTCGTGGCGAGCAGTTTCTAACATGTTATGTTTCATCGTACTAGATTGTTTTATCGTTTGCATTATACGAGTATTTATTTGTGTATATACTAAAATATATAGAGAGATACAAATAGATCACGCGAATGTTTAAGAGTGTATGTATCTATTATATGCGTGTACATAAATAGTTTACCTAGTCAATCAGATTGGTTTAAATTACTGTCTTCAGGTGGACTTACCGTACCGTCCTGCTCATAAATGAATACGGTACAAAAATTTGAAAAACATTTTTACTCATTTCACGGCATCACTTTTCGAAAAGGTAAAGGTGTAATCTGCGAACTTGTCAGCGAACTGGAAAACCATTACCCTCAAGTAAACAATGATGCAATTCGCTTATTTTGTAGATTGCGAACGTTTATCAGAATTCGATCTTTAAACAGAAATGCAGTACTAGCATCACATAGAAAGGCCCAGCAGAAAATACAGAAACGAATACGTTCAAATACTGGGAAGAAAACCTATACCTGATTTTTAGCGAACAAAGGATGCTTCCCAAATCACCCAAATCAAGCTGCAAATTTAAGTAAAAGTTTCACTTTTGGTTCAGAAAAAATTTACATGTAAAATATTTACGATTTGTAAAATGTCACAATGTGTCCCGATCTGCATAATTAACCCTCAAGTAAACAAAGACATTCAAAGTATTGTAAACAAAATTTCGGGGGTATTGGGTTTAATTACGAGAATTTCAAATAATTTAACAATTAAAAATGTTGTACTACAGTCTGATTTATCCATGTTTGACTTATTGTTTATTAGTATGGGGACAAACTACTAAGACTAATTTATATAAATTACAATCATTACAAAATAGGATGGTCAGAATTTTAAATAATTTTAGGGAAATTAACTCGAATATGGGGGTACGGATAAATTCTTATGGATTTTTAAATATTGAAAAATTATGGAAATTTAGATTAGGATTCATGTATAAAAGAAAATAGGTATCAACATTTAATTCAACTAAACCCTGTAGGTCATGACTATTAAACAAGAGATAGGCATTGGTAACATGCATTTCTAACACTTTAACCCAAAAAAGATTTATTGATTACCAGGGATCGATGTTATGGAGAAACCTACCTTGTCAATTAACACATTAATAATGATAATTATTTTCGAAAGCAAATAAAAAAATATTTGTTAACAAATGAAAGTATTTGATTCTATGGTAAAGTTTATTAATCAGACCAGATATGAGTAAATTTTATATATGCAGGACGTTTGACTTGACTACGTACTTTAGGGGAATTGCGATTCACTCAGGCTATATATATAGCCGTTTACTCAATTTCCTGTTCTGTGGTTACCCTGTACATAACATTATATATGTTGGGTTTTTTAATACTATGTTATAAAATTAATTTTGAAATGTAACATAGTCAAATGTAACCCCATAATGAAATAAATGAAATGAAATGCAAACTGATTTTTGTTAGTTGGAAGCTCCTAAAATATAAACTTACTTAATTCAAAAATTGTGGTCTTAGAACGAAAAAATATATATATTAGAGAATACAATTAGAAACGTTTTTGGAGAAATGAGATATATCTTCTACAATGTGATTACAGAATTGTAGAAAACTTAAATTATATGATCAGCGCTTTAGAATGGCATAAATTTTCCCTAGATATATATGTATTTAATAGGTGACACAGAAAAAAATGCACAAGAGGAAAACAAGTATTATCATTTGTACCACTGCATTTTGATTTTTGTTACCGGCAAAACAGTGTTTGGAAATTTTTCCCAATGCTGTGTTTTATAAATAATCAACTGTTAATTAGTCGCTGAGCCTTTTGCGTAATACACAATGATGTGTTTTTATGGCCAATACTGTAATGTTAAAAACATATGTTACAAGTATAAATATTTTTTTTGTTTTTTTTTTGTTTTCTTTAACTACAGTGATGATAGTTTAGTTCATTTTCATTCCCTTTACTGTAGTGCATTACAGTTAAGTAGCTTTTCCTTCACTTTTAAACTGATTATTTCGGATTTCCCGTGGAGCAGTGGCTTCTGAGAACCCCACTACCAACCCGCTGCTGCAGCATGACTACGTCATCATTTCCAGCTCGCGTCTTCAGGGGAGCCGGCTCTAAGGACCAGCCCTTCTCTTCTATAGCCCTGGTATGTAGGTCATCATACGGAATGAGACGGGGAGGAAATCGTCTCCTCTTCGCTTGCGTAGTGATATGTTACTGAGGCCTGTTGGAGCTGGCCCCAATAACCTCACACTCTAAACGTGATCTCTTTCCTCAGGGAATAGTTTTTCGTTTTTGAAGGAAACTTTTCCCCTTAGATAATGGTTTTGAAGGGAAAGGTTTATAACCATGTAGTTAAGAGAGAGAGAATAAGAATCAGCAAAAAAAAAAAAAAAATATTTCTAGAAATAGAAATTTTTAGGTGGGGCCCTGATCCTCTGGCCCCTAATGACGAACCGCCCCTACAGGCAAGTGTATGGCAGATCGATGTGGTTGCTGTTTTAGAAGTTTCTCAAATTGTAGTAAGTCGGTCACACACAAGATTTCTCCGTCATGGAAATGTAGCAGACCGACCCACGAGTACAGTGGCGTACCGGAAAAAATCGAGAGACCCCCCCCCCCCGTTAAAATGTTTTAACCTCCCCCCGTAAAAAAATGTTTACGAGGCCCTTTTGCGAAAATCCATTAGCCTTCAGTTACTGAAAATTTTAACTTCCATATTATTAATGAGGCATTACGGGGGTTTTAATAAATCAAATTCTTTGGAACCTACGAGTACTTTTCGTAAAATCAAAATTATTTTACTTTATTGCGTGAAACTCAAATGCGTACGCTATAATTAAAATGATAGTCCTGGTTTCCGATACAAATTACTGCAAAATACTTACGGGCGCAGTGGTCTGAGCGACAGCCTCTGATCATTCGTCCGAAAGGGGTCCGGGTTCGAATCCCAATGAGGCATGGGTGTTGTGTTTTTCTTACGGCACTGGCTCTTTCCCTTCCCTGGAACCAGTGACCCTAAATTAGGGACGGGGCGACTGCTTATAGCCCATCGAGTTGCTCACGGTGGTCTTTAAATCTCCAATCAAAAAAAAAAAAAAAAAAAAACCTTAAAAGTTAATCATACCATGCAAAATTTATTATTTTAAAGAACTAAGGCCTGCTTTTTAAAATGCCTCACGACTGCACACACAAAACATGCACCTGCCGTGCGACAGTTTCCTAATGTCTTTTCCGATTTAGGCTATACGAAATGTCACAACATAAGTAAACAAAAAACTAAGTAGCGATTAAGAACTGTAGCACAAAGAACGTAAAACTACTTAAATTATTTACTCTGGAATATAAAAAACACACTTAACATTATACCACAATCAGGTGCGGATTGGCCTACTGGGATACCGGGACATTTCCTGGTGGGCCATTCGAAAAATGGCCCACTTTCTCTTATTCTTTCGTGTGGATTTTTTGAAAAAGAAAAAAAAAGCTAGGTCAATACCCAAAGAAACCATGGTCGGCTTGAAAAAATAAACATTTGTGACAACTACGTTGTATTATCTTAGTCTATATATAATCGTATATAGATTGAGATAACGAATAATTATTTCGGTACTTGGGAGTAATATAAGGGTAAATTTCATTGGAGCTTCATTTCTATCTGAAAGGTTATTTTCATAAAATAAAACAACTTTTCTTTCTATTTATCTTGTGTGTTGGCTCCAAAATAAAATAGCAAAGTTCCATGCGCGTCTGTGAGAAACGTACCTCCTGACCAAGCAAGGTGTTGGAAATTAACTGAGCTAAGGCTAACTACAGTTAGACGTAGGTTGCTGGGTTTCGGAACTCAGGGTCATTGCTTCATGTGATAGTCTGATCCCGACACGTTTCTTCGCTGAAACACACAGAGCATGCTTTTCCGGGAGAGATATTCCGAAATCTGTGTCCCACACATATGTGTCTTAAAAGAAACAGGGGCTTACTACAGTACTTGTACATTAGTCAAAATAATGGGTTGACTTAGAAAAGGCCTCTCTTCAGGGAGGAGATACCAATACCATTACGCAGAAGGCGATTAGTGAGCAAATAAATATAAAAATCAAATGCGTATAGGGAAATTGCTATGTTGCATGTGCACATTTTAACTTTCAGAATGATTTTCATAGTAACTTAGTTGGAAATGGGGTCTTCAAGGGACTCGATTGTGTGTGTGTGGGGGGGGGGGGACGACATGGATTTTTTCTCCTATCCCTAATCTGTATAGGGGTTGACTTTTGTAGTGTCACCTCTTATACTAGTTCAGAGAAAGGGAGATTCTGAACGCGCTTTGTCTTCCTTTTTCTTTCTTTTTAAAGTTTATATTTTTCGATAATTGCCAAAGTTTAGTTAATATTTTTAAGCTTACATTCAATTAAATACTTTCAATAATATCTCATTTCACTATTTAATTTTCACATTTTAATGAAATACAATAGAAAGACAAAATAATACCAAATGGCACATCACGGGCCTGGTCGGGCCTAAATAAGAGCTGTAATTGACGGGCTAGCCGGGATAGGCCGTAAACACATGGGCTTAAGCCGGGCTCACCAAATTAGGTCCGAGCAGACCTCTAGCTTCTTGTAGCATGGCGAAAGCAGGATGTGGGACAATGGCTGACAGCGCTTGCGAATAGTGTAGAGATATACTTACCTCATGTCACGCAGGGAATGAAAAAGAATAAGGGTGAGTGTAGGGTTGTTAATTAGATGAAATTATTTCTTCTGGACTGCATCGAGAAGTTTTTAGAGTGCAGTGGGTTGTTCAGAGGCACGATCTTCCGGTTGATCGCTTGAGTTGAGTCCAGATTCTAGTACTGGATGAGACATGGGTGTTGTGTTTCTCTTAACCCTTTAACCGGCTGGAAAGAATTAACTCGGGGTTAGCAAAATGAGCTGAAATGAGTTCGAACGAATATATTCGCTGTCTAAGAAGTTATCGGAATGCGGCTAGAAAGAGTGTACCTGCTCAGCAAAAAGTGTTGCTCTCTTCCCCTCAGCTCTGTTATTCAAAGTGTTCATTTTGGGGGAAAGACTGACACTTATCCTTTTTAACTGTTTACCTGCTCTACAAGGCCTATAACAATAGCGATAAACCTCAGAAAGGAGAGAGAAGGTGTTTACTTGTTTCTACCCAGTAGCATGATGTCCACGTCAGGGCGATTAGTTCTTCTTATCATGCCTCATGTCATGAAATAGAGAGTAAAGGACTAAAAACGAGCTTTTATCAGCCGTGATAGGTTTATGGTCGGCACTGCTGAGATGAGAGGATGAAAAGAATTGTTTCCTCGTAGCTTTCGCAAAATGCGGCCGCATGTGAACACTTCTGTTTGCAGAGTGCTGAAAATTATGCACACGATTTGGTTCAGGACATCGGCCGCTTAGGGTTAAGGAGCTGAATCTGTCGTTTCCTTGAGTCAGTGGCCTTAAAGGATGCATTTTCCCTCACACTCCCGATCTCAAGGAAGAAAACACATTAACAGAACTCGATTCATTGTTCTTGACATGCATTCTATCTGCAGCTGGAAGCTCTTACCGGACAAGCCCAAGGCCAAGTGATTGAGATTCTGCTTCCGCATATCAGTCTGTCTTTGTCTGTCGTTTCACTGTATATAGTGCCAGTTCGTACGTATACGCGCATGGGCGCCCGTGTAAAGGGACAAAAGGGGGAGGGGGTATTTGCCCTCCCCTGATCATGCCCCTTTCTGTCCTTGGAAGGCACTACAGAGATTTTTGCGATAACGGAATTCCGATTGCTAATTTTGCTGTTAAACTTGTGGATGCGCGTTCATAAAAAAAAAAAAAAAAAAAAATAGGGGAAACGTTGGAAATTTCCAGTAGAAAAAGCTGAAATTTACCGGGTACGGGGAACTGGCCACCGGAGAACTGGCCACATTGGAATTTCAGTGCCATAAAATTGTTCTGCATAAACAAATTTCGTGTGGCTATATTCCCCACTACTTGAGCAACTATTGTTATTATTATTTTTTTTTAATATTTCATTTTCAGTGAGAAATTAAGACATTTCCATGATTTTCGAGGCTAAGACTAAGCGGAGAACGGGCCACCGGAGAACTGGCCATCCGGAGAGCTGGCCACAAAAATTTTAAGGGGCCGTATAAAAATTGCGTTCTGGGCTGCTCCGTGGCTACGTCTCCCCTATAGATTGGTTATCTGACACACATAAAATGTCCGTAATTTCGTATTTTCTTATTTACGATATTTTTCTATAAATTACAACTAAACAAATTTTCTGCGAGTATGTGCAAACCCAGGAAACTTATCGGGGGAGAGGGGCGGGTTGCTGCTTAAAACCTAAAATATGAAATATAAAGAATTTCTTGTCCGATCGGGAGATTATCAGCGTTTACAAGCTACAACTCATCGGATTATCTGAAGGCATCTGCTGCCTCAGGATACTAGTCGGGGGGGGGGTATCCAAATTGTAAAATATAAAGATTTCTCGTCCGTTCGGGAGATTTTCAGCATTTACAAACTACAACTGGAAAATTTTCTGAGCGCATGTATCTACTCTGGGAACCTGTCGGGGGGGGGGGTTTAAACCAAAAGTGTAGAATATAAACAATTTCTCGTCCGATCGGGAGATTTTCAGCATTTACAAGCTACACTTGACACATTGTCTCAAGGCATGTGCCTACTCAGCAAACCTATGGGAGGGGGGGGTTAAAACCAAAAGTGTAAAATATGAAAAATTCCTCGTCCGATCGGGAGATTCTCAGCATTTACCAGCTACAACCTACCACTCAGCAAATTATCTGAGGTGTGCCTACTCAAGAAACCTGTCCAGGGGGGAGAGGGAGGAGATAATATCAAAAGTGTAAAATATGAAGAATTTCTCGTCCGTTCGGGAGATTTTTGGCATTTACAAGCTACAACTCGACACATTATCTGAGGGCATGTGTCTACTCTGGAAACTTGTTGGGGGGGGGGGGATACCAAAAGTGTGAAATATCAAGAATTTCTCGTCCGATCGGGAGATCATGTGTCGAGTTGTAGCTTGTAAATGCTGAAAATCTCCCGATCGGGCAAGAAATATTTGGTATTTTACACTTTTGGTATACCCCCCACATTACCCCGCCACGTTCTGAGAGTAGGCACGTGTGCTCAGATAATGTGTCGAATTGTATCTTGTAAATGCTGAAAACCTCCCGATCGGGCCAGAAATGCTTTATATTTCACACTTTTGGTATCCCCCCACAACCACTCCCGACAGGTTTCCTGAGTCAGCATGTGCGCTCAGATAATTTGCAGACTTGTAGTTTGAAAACCCTTAAATCTTTTGCTGAGATGTAGATCATAAACATTTTTTATAAAGAATTACATTAATTATCGCAATTAAGAAAAGACGAAATTACGGAAACTTTATATGACTCAGATTACCAACCTCTGACGATCGTGGGCACGAAGCGGTCAAAAACGTTATTTTTATATGGCCCCTTAAAATTTTTGTGGCCAGTTCTCCGGGTGGCCAGTTCTCCGGTGTCCAGTTCTCCTACACCCGAAATATACAGTAGAAAGTAATAAGGAAATTTTTCATTGCATGGTGGAGAAAGACGTACGTACATACAGTATGAAAACGTATGAAAGGCGAATGATGACAAATATATCATTCTCTGAAGTAGCTATTCACTGGTGGACAACGATCTCTCGAATTTTTTCCCAGAAATTTGTCTTGAGGGTACTTTTTTACGCTTTCGAACCGTAGGTTGAAGAAGCGTACATGCTCCAGCTTTGTCCGTCTGTCTGCCTGCACGATAACTAGCGTAAAAATGGTTCGATTTCGATGAAATTTTATTATGTGGTAGGGAAGAACTTCGGAACCAACCCTGTTGAAAATGGAAGTAATGGGGTCAAAGGTCTGGGTATAGGAGCGGAATCCATTCCATTGCCCTTATGCGTCATAACTTATGTAAAAATGCTTCAAATGTGACAAAACTTTAGCATGTTGTTCCGGAGGTATACTGAACCGATTCTGTTGAATATCATTGAAGTGGGGTCAAAGGTCAGGGAACAGGAGCGAGATTTATTCCACAGCCATTATCCTCATAACTTGACTAAAAATGCTTCTATTGCGGCAAAATTTTAGTATGCTGTTCCGGAGGTATACTGAGCCGGTTCTGTTGAATATCATAGAAATGGGGTCGAAGGTCAGGGTACAGGGGCGAGATTTATTCCACATCCGTTATTCTCATAACTTGAGTACTGATTTCTGGTATGTTGGAAAGCGTATCATAATCAATGCATTGCATGATTTTATTAACTTTTTTAATTTTGAGACCAATTTAATGATTTCTGGAGTTTCGTGGCGCATGTGACACAAGTGACCGAAAGGATCTAAAGTAAGACAAAGAAATTTCCTTATTGTCGTAACATGCTGTCAAATTTCATTTATCTGTCTTTTTTTGTGTAGTTTTTCGGTCTTCTGTTTTCTGATTAAATTTATGTTTTCAGAGTGTGGTAAAAACGGTTAGATAAAACGAAGGCACAGGAAAATTTCCGTATGGTGTTTGTATATGTTATTCGTTGTTAGAATTTCTTTTTACCCCTTCCTGGAAACTAAGGTACTATGGGCGCTCACGTGTAAGCATTTTCCTATTCATGTTGCTGCTTTTGCCACCTGCTTTAATAAGAGTCACGGATGCTGTTGGTTTTTATCTGCGTTCACACTTGGGTAGATATACTTATATCATAATGAGTCGCGCTCGCTCTATGAGAAGCCTAAAGATTCAAATCATAGATGGAGCACACCACGAATATATCCAGAGGGAATTTCAAATCAGAAGAGGATGGCGTGGGGGTGTGAATGAAAGTCAATTTTTCGAAGCCTGAAAATAGTGAAATATGAATTGAAAATGGGTAAAACTTCAAAAAATGGAGGACTGTTAATTTTTTTTTTATTGTTAAGGGCGGTTAAAAAGCGGGAAGCCCTTTTTTTCCAAAACTACACGTTTTTTTTTCGTTTTGTGCTGGGTTTTTTTATCTCTCACGTATAAATGCTTCCCTAAACAAAGCAAAAACAGCAGCAGTAGTAGAATGGGTCGCTGAAACACTAGATATTGATATTTCCACAAGTCTTGTGCATGCTTAAATGATTTAGAAGTATTTCTGCAGAATTTGTAGCAGACTTAAATGAAGAGATTCGTACATACCTACGTTTTGTAGTTGCAGTGCCTGTTTAAAACAAGAAAAAAAAAACCAGACTTTAATTTAAAAAAAAAATTGAAATCCGTATACATAGATTTCAAATTAAAAAAAAAATTGCAACATGGTAGAATGTACTTCATGGTAGAGCTGAGCAATTCGCGTAAATTTAAAGCAATTGATAACTGTTATAATTAATATAAGAAAGATGACACCGAATTTTCGGGTGTAATAAGCACGTCTTTTGAATCTGTTCTTACGCAAATTAAATTTATCAAAGCTATTCAAAGTCAATGGAACCGGTATGGAATACAATAGTATCTGACGAAAGAAAGAAGTTTTTCAATCGGGTTTTTAATCCCTCAGATATTGCTGTAAACGGAATCGTGAGCTTACGCCCTCTGGCTGCAGACTTGTGCGTTAAGAAAAACATATATGAGAAACATTTCGCACCGGAAACGCTCTCCAACACAGAAAGAATTTTTCAAAGCGGACTCTTAGAAACAGAGATATCGACAAAAATAAGACGTGACTTTGCGTCCCCTGGTGGGAAAACAATGCATTATTTTAAGAAGAAAATATTCTCAAAAGGAATCCAGTCTAAAATTTCGGTTGTCCGTCGAGTGTCCGTTCTACTGGCAACATGTGCAGCCCATTGCCATTTCAGTTATTTCACTCTGCTCATGATGTCGTCTACTCTTATCATTTCCCTTATCCGCGAGTTGTGGGAGCATTTGAGGGGGGAAGGCGCATAACTCACCACGATGGTCAAGCGGGTAGGTGAGTGTGATAACATACATGTATATATGCCCCCTCTCCCCATTCCGCATACCTACTAGCAGTCGTCCTTCCCAAATTTTGGGCCATTGGTTCCAGGGAAGTGAGAGAGCCAGCGCCGTAGGACAAGCACAACATCCATGCCTCACCGGAATTCGAACCCGTATAAATGATCAGAAGCCATCGCTTAGACAACTGCGGCACTGGGACAGCGAGTGTACCGATTAAGATTATAAAGTACCCTTTGCAGTTTCGTTTGCCATTTCAACTCGTTAATTCCTGGATGACTTTTTTCCCCATATTTTATTTATTTTTACAATTTTTTTTTACATATTTAGCGTGTTAGCAGATTTTCTTTCTCCCTTAGCATTCCCCATGGGTGCAAATGCATTTACCTGCTATTTAACGAAAACCATGAATGGTGATACCTTTGGCGTCACAGATTCGGAAAGGGAATAGCATTTACTTTCCTCAGCATTCCCTACATCTGATACCAGGCGAATATGGAAAATGGCATTAGCTGATTTGGCTAAATACGGAAATGGGACAAAAAATGTTTTTGTACAGAAATGGCACGTTGCGACTTACTACAGAGGTGAAGCACGTGTCAAGACGACAAATCTGCAGCGGTACATTCATCCGTCGGCGTATCTTAGACGGTTAGAGCAACTCACTCCGGAGCGAGAAGACGCGGTTTCGATCACTGTCACTGATAAATTCCTGTTTCCACATTGGCACCCGGACGTAAAAATGCATCCACTGGCCGTTGGGTTCTTCAAAAAATGTGTGATGTTCGTTCCACACATTGTCTGGAATTAATAAAAGAACGGTTCCTTCTTCGCTTTAAAAAAAAAAAAAAGTTAGTAAAATCATGCAATGCATTGATTATGATACGCTTTCCAACATACCAGAAATCATTACTCAGGTTATTACTTACGTTATGAGGATAATAGCTGCGGAATAAATCTCGCTTCTGTGTCCTGACCTTTGACCCCATTTCGATTATATTAAACAGAATTGGTTCAGTATACCTCCGGAACAGCATACTAGAGTTTTGTCACAATAGAATCATTTTTAGTCAAGTTATGAGGATAATAATGGCTGTGGAATAAATCTGGCTCCTGTGTCGTCACCTTTGACGCCATTTCGATGATATTCAACAGAACCAATTCGGTGTACCTCCGGAACAACATACTAAAGATTTGTTGCAATAGAAGCATTTTTACATAAGTTATTACGCATAAGGGAAATGGAATGGATCCCGCTCCTATGTCGTGACCTTTCACCTCATTTCGCCTATTTCCAATAGGCTTCGTTGCCAGGTGGTCCCCTACTACGTACCAATATTTCATCGAAATCGAAGCATTTTTACGTAAGTTATGACGCATAATGGCAATGGACTGGATCCCGCTTCTATGTCCTGACCTTTGACCCGATTTCGTCCATTTTCAATAGGTTTCGTCCACAAGTGGTCCCCTACAACATACTAAAATTTCATCGACATCGAACCATTTTTACGCAAGTTATGAAGCATAAGGGCAATAAAATGAATCCCGCTCTAATGTCGTGACCATTAACCTAATTTTTTCCATTTTCAATTGGGTTCGTCCCCAGGTGGTCCCCTACCACATACTAAGATTTCATCGAAATCGAACTATTTTTACGCGTTATGATGCATAAGGGCAATGGAATGGATCCCGCTCCTATGTCGTGACCTTTGACCCCATTTCGTCCATTTTCAATTGGATGCGTCCCCAGGTGGTCCCCTACCACATACTAAAATTTCATTGAAATCTAACCATTTTTACGCGAGTAATCGTGCGGACAGACGGACAAAGCTGGAGCATATACGCTTCTTCAACCTACGGTTGGAAAGCCTAAAAAAGAAGAAGAGGGAAATTATGAAGACGAAGAGGTGAAGCACATGTCAAGACGACAAATCTGCAGCAGAACATTCCGTCGGTGTAGCTTAGTCGGTTAGAGCAACTCACTCCGGAGCGAGGAGACGTGGCACCGATCTCTGTCACAGAAACAAATTCTTGTTTTCACATTGGCATCCGAGCGTAAAAATGAATCTACTGGCTGATGGGTTCTTCGAAAAATGTGTGATGTCCGTACCAGACATCGTCTGGAATTAATGAAATGTTCCTTCTCCCCCCCCCCCCCGCCCCCAAAAAATAAAGAATAAAATAAAATAAAATAAGAGGGAGATGATGTGACGTACCACAGAAGTGAGTCACGTGTCAAGACGACAAATCTGCACCGGTACATTCTGTCGGTGTAGCTTAGTCGGTTAGAGCAACTCACTCCGGAGCGAGGAGACGCGAATTCGATCCTTGTCACCGACAAATTCCTGTTTTCGCAAAGGTCACACTGCCGATATCCTATTTACTGATTTAATAAAAATGCTACATATGGTCGATATTTCTCTACGCATACGAGACTTGAATACTAACAAAAGTCACCACAGATAATTTGCATACATTTCACAGTTGGAAGAATGATAAGATTAATTGAATGGAGAAAGTCAAGAACGAATGTGGGCGTGCTTCCACTTTTCCGCAGGAAGTAAGTGATGAAGAGGAAATGGAAGTGTGCGGGATACATCCTGAAAGTACCAAACGGAAACTAAAATGTTATCAGCCCTGGATCAGAAAGTAGTATAGCTTCGAGAAGTATCCAGGTTTGAAAATAAAAAGCAGAGGCGTAACTAGGGAGGGGCGGGTGGGGCGGCTGCCCCGGGCGCATCTCAAGTGAGGGAGCAGCTCAAAATCTAATTAATATCGGAAGTGAAACTTTTGCAACAGTTTCTGGTGAAGTTTTTTCACGCTACAATTTGTTATTTGCCCATTTACAGAATTTTCTTGTAATGTGTTTCTCCAGTTTCGGTGACCTCATTACACTGTAAAAAGTAAATGGTGTGAATTCACGGAAAATTTCTGAAAATAAAGTGCAGCAAAGTTGCCGGTAGGGGTCCATGTTTTTCAGAAATTTCCGTTTTTAAAAGTGCCCGTTTATTTTAGCTTCCGATTTCACAAATTTTCCGTAGTCAGAAATTCCGTTTATTTCAGAAAAATCCATTTCAGGTTTTTCCGTATTTAAACTGAAATTCCGCAAAACCGACTTCCCTGCATTTTTCAGCTGTTTCCCCAGATAATCCTCCCGTTTCATTCAGGAATGAACCCGTGCCGCCTGGGTTGGTTGAACAGTTAACGCACGCTTTTAACCACTGAACCACAAATGCTCGGAAATCCAAATCACATACATCGTAAAACAAACTGCGCTGCAAAGGGTTTTTTTTTTTTTTTTTTTTGTCATTACGAGGGATTTAGTCATTTTATTTTCTGTTGGAGCTTATTATTTTTCTGAATAGGTTTATAATATTTTTTTTTTTTTCTGTGAGAGGACTTTTCACAGATTAAGCATTTTTCAGCCTGATTTTTCGAAGCAACAAAATGCGTTGCAACTTGATTTTTTTTTTAAACTGGTAATGACTTTCAGTTATATTTAAACAAGTTCGTAAAATCATGTAATGCATTGATTATGATACGCTTTCCAACATACCAGAAATCATTACTCAAGTTATGAGGATAATGGTTGTGGAATAAATGCTGCTCCTGCGGCCTGATCTTTCACGCCATTTCGATGATATTAAGCAGAACTGGTTCAGTATACTTCAAAGTTTTATCGCAATAGAAGTATTAAAGTTTTGTCGCAATAGAAATATTAAAGTTTTGTCGCAATAGAAATATTAAAGTTTTGTCGCAATAGAAGTATTTTTTTGAGCTTTTGGAAGAAACAGTATAATTTTCAAGATGCCATTATGTCTTAAAAGAAAAGTGTTTGAACAATGCATCCTTCCAGTGCTTATGTATGGTGCAGAGACGTGGACCTTAACTAAAAGAGTCATACTGCAGGCAACTCAAAGAAGCATGGAGAGGTGTAACCAGGAGAGATAAGAAGAGGAACTCGTGGGCCAAAATGACAAGAGTGGAAGACATCATGATCAGAGTAAAATTCCTGAAATGGCAATGGGCTGGACATATTGCCAGAAGGTTTTTCGATGAACAACCGAAATTTTAGACTGGATTCCAAGGGACAGGAAAAGACCCAGAAGAAGACCACATGGGAGATGGGAGGATGAAATTCGAAAGTATGCGGGAGTAACAGGAGGAGACTGGCACAAGACAGACCGTTTTGGAAGAAACTTGGGGAGAACTTCATCCAGCAGTGGATTGAAAATGGTTGACAATGATGATATATACATATATATATATATTATCCATGCTGGCCTCTGATAAAGCCATGGATGGCGGTCTCTTTTTTCTGCAGTCCTTCTTTTACTACCTTTTTCTACTCGTTACTTCTTGGCTCTGATCTTCCTGTAATTTAGTTTGTGTTCCTCTGGTTTTTGATTAATTGTAGCTCTTGAATATTCTTTTCTGCTGCTTTTACGCGTCTAGATTTTCATTAACTTTGTTTTTTGTGTGGGGCTTGTTTACTTTCAATATGATTCTCATCTTTATATATATATATTGACAAATGGGGGGGCGAATTTTTTCTGGTTTTCCCCGGGCGCACAAATGTCTAGTTACGTCTCTGATAGAAAGCATGCAACACAAAACCTTAGAGAAATACCGAATCATCATTTTGTAGAACGCAAACAATGAAAAAAAATTTCACTAACTATTATTTTTAATCCGTTCCAAATGGAAAATATCAGATTCTATGTTCCGCAAAACATCTGCGAAAGTTTTTTTGTTTTGTTTAATCTAACTGGGGAAAAAAAAATAACGGAAAGTTAGTGTCTGACAAAAATCCGAACTCTTTTTTTTTTTTTTTTTACGCTTTTTCGTTAGACAAAATTTTTCCGTTTCTACAGGAATTTATGGAAATAAAATTTGCAGTGCATTGCATTGCATTCTCATGTAGCACAGATTTAATCTGAAGTGATTTTGTGTCAATATGTGGTTCGCTTTTATGATAAAAACTATCTCTTGTAGTAAAATTACCCTTTACTTTGGATTTCTAATTCTGCAGAAAAAAAAAAAAAGTCATTCAAAAGAACTTCTACTGGCAGCGGTGGGATTCGAACCCACGCCTCAATGAGACTGGTGCCTAAAACCAGCGCCTTAGACCACTCGGCCACGCTACCACATCTGTTACTGTTTGTAGACTAATTCAGCTGAAAAACACTTGTGGGTATTTCTAATAAGTAAAATTTAGAGTAACGATAACATGTAAAAACTTATTTCAAATAGTGCATTACTCGACGATGTAGGAGAGTGTGCGAAGCATACAAGTATAAGTAGATCTTTGATTTCCATTTATTCTATAAGTGGTTCCCATTCCCAATGACACCAGTGGTGTACCAAAAAAACTTACCCCTCCCATCCCCACAAAAAATATCTTCCAGGCTCTTTTGTGAAAATCTACTAGCTTTCATTTACTGAAATTTTTAAATTCCATATCACTAATTAGGTTTTATGAGCGTTTTAATAATTCAAATTCTTTGGAACCGACAGGTATTTTTCTCAAAACCAAAATTATTGCACCTTGCGCCTACAAATGTGCATGTTGTATTAAAATGATTGTCCTACTTTTAGACCATAACTAAGTACTACAAAACACTTACGCCAAAGTTAATGATAGCATTCAAATTTTATTATTTTAGAGAACTGAGGCTCTTTGAAATGTCTCACGGTCATATAAACAAAACACGTAACTTCCGTATGACAGTATCTAACGGGCTTTTCCGATCTATACGAAAATACAGAACCTAAGAATTATGACTCATAAAAAGTAAAACTACTTACATTTTTTACTCTTGAATATATAAAAAAGGACTTAGTGCGTGTACAATGCCACCATGTTTTGCACAAAATTAAAATTGTTTCTCTTGACTCTGTTCAAAAATAACTTACTAAATAAATAAATAAATAAATGACACGGGTCTCTGCTTCTTCGTTCCCTCAAAGAACATCTTCATTATATTCTGAAAGATGCGTAGTTATGTGCGAACGACTGTAATACATAACACCTCATCCTCAAGGTATAAAATTGTCATTCACTGAACATATATTTCTTTCACATTCTCTTCGTAATACATGTACAGGGACTATTGCTATGGCTGTGAAAAAGAGCCTCAAGTCGTCCGGAATAGCTGCTTTCCCGTCAACAAAATTTTATAAACTACAACCGCGAAATTATTTCCAAATATTGTACTTATTTATTGAAAAAAATTACCAAAAAGTACTTTTTTTTTAATACTTCATTCAAAGCTGCCGTAAAAAATAATGGCTTTTTCTCTAGGCAGCTTCCTGCGCAGTTAGAGGCCATTTTGTAAAACATTTTTCCTGAAGTTAGAGGCCTTCTTAACTGTGAGCCCCCCCCCCCAATGCGGGGTGGGGGGGCTATCAGTACGTCTCTGAATGACACCTATTTCTCTGTGTTACTTATTTTCCAGAAACTGGTGCTTGCGTGTGATCATTAACGTCGTAAAAGCACGATAGTTTGCTTCAGAACCGTAGCAAGCTTTTCTTACCTGCGAGGGCGAGACTAGAAATTATGCCCCTTGGAGTTCAAAATTACGCCCCTTCGCGTTCCACTGAAATAATACGTGGTTTTTACTTTTTCACACACCGCCGTTATAGGAAAGTTCAAAAATCACACTTCAGGTTTTTGACATAATTTTATTAAAAATGTAAAACCCAGGTAAATACCCAAGAACCACAGGTTGTAAATACCAAGTAATGGAGTAAAGGGTAAACATTATGTGAACGCCGGCAACACAACACACCATAGAAATGCAGAACGAAAAACAAACCAGCGCAGGACGGATGAGTATCGGATAGGGAACGTAACAATAGGAAGAAGCTTTATTAGGGTTCTTCCTAGTTCCTATTGTTGGAAAAATTCCGTTCTTACAAATGATTAATTATCTCTTCATCCCAACGACATGTTCGGAAAGGTAATGGAGTTTAGGCATATC
Source organism: Macrothele yani (assembly GCA_039090855.1). Classification (NCBI taxonomy): domain Eukaryota; kingdom Metazoa; phylum Arthropoda; class Arachnida; order Araneae; family Macrothelidae; genus Macrothele; species Macrothele yani. The sequence goes on from CM077002.1 coordinate 139,473,407, forward strand.
AGCATATTATTTTCTACGCCTCCATTCACTGTTTTGAAAAATTCCCTTCATGGATATAAGATGTTCACCCCCCCCCCCCCTTCGTTTCCCTGAATATCGTTTCCACTAAGGTTCTTTTGCCTTTCCTCGCCGGCATACTCGTTTTCCATCAATCCTTTCTTTGAGGGTGGAGTGAGAAAAGGTCATTTGTAGACAACATCGTACTACAACCATACAATTATAATGTATCTTATTTTCAATGCCATGAGTGTTTTTAAGTTTTGTGTTCTATGTCAAATTATATATAAATGTTATTGTAGCTATGCTTCTGCCTACTAGTTAGGGCAAAATATATCTATGTAATCTGTATGTATAAAGAAAGGCGTGACGCTCTTCCTTTGCAAATTCAGATAGGAATGCCAATATAAGTAAGAACTGAACGTGGCGCTGTGGAATTAATCGTAACTTTGACAGAACTATTAGGGGAAACGGGAATCGTAACTTCTGACCCAACTATATTAGGGGAAACGGGAATTGCAGTGACAATATTAGCGGAACCGGGAATATACATATATACATAGGGAGAATGGGCCTCAACGAACCACCTGATTAGGGGAAACGATATTAGGGGTAACGAGAGGACACCGTTCACACTAGAGCTGAGTTAGTGCTCAATTTTCGGAGTACGAGCCCGTGGTATATCAGCCCGAGCCCGAATTTTATATTGCAAGAAAGAGCCCGGGCCCGAACGAGTCCGAAAACTGGCTAACGTGTTCAACCATTATTAAAAAACATCTCCTTTTACACACTTCCACCCTCTTCTCCTCCTGCAATTAACCTATGTATTTCTCAAATGGGGAAGGGACCTCTATCTATTTTTACAGTGTAACTGTACGATTTTCTTTGACCGTTCGTTTCCATCTGAAGTGCTTCGGGAGGCCGATATCCAACATGATCGGGCGGTGCTGCAAATGTATGTTCCTCAAATAATGCAAACATTATCGCACCATAATGCGCTGCAATATGTACGTTGCTAAATACACTGGCGTGCAAAAATTAAGGACGAGACGGTTTTTGAATGTATCGTCGTGCAGAAGTGCTCCACATCGACTCAAAACATACCGTAAGATCCCCAAGATGTAAGAATATGGGACAAGTGAGCAAAACCGTCCAAACGAGGAATCCAAAGGATACAAAGACACTTTATTGAAAAGGTAGCTTCGAGCACAACTGGACAGAAGACAGAAACGTCTGTGTGACAGGCGGCTGCCAAGAAAAATCCAGTCTTTGGTAGGGGATATGATCACCCCTGACTGCGTTGCAGGATTTACAACGTTTGTCCATGCTGAGGACGAGGTTGTTAAAGCTGTTGAGGCATCGCGGCTGCGGAATCGTTGCTGGCGGCTGGTGACGTGCTGCGAAGCGTCACCCGAGAAGGTCCCACACGTGTTCCATTGGATTTAGGTCCGGGGACCTTGCGGGCCAATCCATGCGTTGAATATCTTCACTCTCCAACAGCTCTGCGACAGCCACTGTAAGATGAGGTGTAGCGTTGTCGCTCATGAAGAGGAACTCAGGACACACAGCACCTCTAAACAGACGCACGTGAGGCAGGAGAACCTCGGTACAATAGCGGACACCAGTGACTGAACCTCCTTGGAAAATGTGGAGGTCAGTACGGCTACCAAGCATGATACCGCCCCAAACTAGAACTCCGCCACCTCCAAACCGGTTCCTTTCGATTATGTTGGAGGTGTGATTGCGTGTTCCCTGCTCTCTCCAGATGTGTATACGTCCAGAATCGCTCGTCAGACTAAATCGGCTCTCATCCGTAAAGAGAACTCGACCCCATTGCTGATGTGTCCAATTCTTGTGTTCCTGGCACCACAGAAACCGCCTTCTCCGATGAGCAAGCGTTAATGGCAATCACCGTACTGGTCGTCGTGCAAATAGACCACCTTTGTGCAGCCTCCTGGCCACTGTATAACGCGATAACGGACGTCCAGTTGTCTGTTGCATGTGCCTTGCGATTTCTTCCGCTGTCTGCCGTCTGTCTCTTTTCGCCTGTAGGACAATATACCGGTCGTCCGCCGCCGTGGTTGCTCGTGGACGACCACTGCTAAACTCTCGGACAGTTGTTCATGTCGTTTGAAATGCTCTCCAAGCTTGTGAAACGATGCTGTGAGCGATCCCGAACTCCTCGGCCACACTAGTCACACTTCGACCTTCTTCCAACTTCCCAATGACTGCGACCTCGGGTAAAGCCATCCAGATGTCGTCTACTGGATTGCCTGTTGGCCATATCACACGATGGCAGCAACTCGACGTCGTTCAAACCGATGTACACCGTGCAATAGCTTTCACCGAATTGCTGAGCATTGATCATTGATCATATGTAGAGGATTTTAGGAACGGAGTGTCTGACCCCAGGTCTTAACCCTTAGAAATAGGAAGCTAGGAGATTTGGGCTAGAGTGCCCGATAGGAAAGTGACACGGAAGCGAAGTAGAAAGGGGGAGGAAGACGCCCTTATTTATTACCGGGGGGCCAGTACCCAGGGTCCGACGGCTTAACGTGCCCATACGATGCACGGCGGATATTTAGTGGATCGAGCATTCGTACCTGCCTGGGATCGAACCTGAGGTGCTTTCCGTGGCAGTCACGAACGTTGCCCACTTGGCCACCCGCGGCCCCCGAATTGCTGAGCGTACACCGCCCGTGTGCTTTATACCCTTCCGACCCCCCCAATGTCATGCTGCATATATGCGCATGCCCTACCGTACCGGACCCTAGTAGTTTTTCGGTCCGTTCTGCCTGCTCTTTCAGCTGTGATGCTAATTTCTCCTCTTCGTCCTTAATGTTTGCACACCAGTGTAGATTTAGCAGGGAGTTACTGCGTGGAGATAGGAGGCAAATTATCTTCGGCAAGCTCTGAACTATCCAATATCTATAGTTCTTGAAGAATCTCTTTGTTCTCTGCAGAAACAAACTAATGCCGCGGCCTATGGCATTTCCTACTCAAGCCCGGAATAAATAGCCGTCTCGAGTGCCCACTCCCGAACCAGAATCAATTGCCGAAGAATTCTCTTTACCAACTATAAAGTGTCTCATTTGCTAAATCATATAAAATTTCATTTGTATATAAAAAAAAATTCTCTCGCTCTTCATCTCTCTAAGAGCCCGAGCTTAACCGTAGTAAATATTCTACAGCTCGAGCCCGATTCGGGACCTGGCTCTGCTTCGGGCTTTCGGGCTTGGGCTCAGCCCGTCTCAGCTCTGGTTCACACCTCATAGTGCATGCTACTCAGTACCCGTGTTGGGTGCATAGAATATACTGTGTGTGACTAACTGAAGTCTTTAAAAAGAAAGCACTGAAGGGTGTAACTCTCCTTATTAGTTTCAATTTCTTTTTTTACATCCTCCCAGAGCATGAATTTACACCCCTGTAATGACCATTATGGGGGGGTGGGGTGGCAACCGCCTTTCCTGCAATGCCAGTAGCTGCGGCCCTGGTTTGCGTAAGCAAAAGCTCTGTGGAATGCAATTCTCTGCATTATAAATGGATCGATGTTACTTATTTAAAGGCAATACATGTTAAATATGGAAATGAACGAACATAGTCTTGAACATCATATGTCGATCGAACAGTGAATTTTTAGATTATCAAATATGTTTATTTTCACATCGCGAGGAAAATGCGGGAGCTGCCGCTGTGGCAAAGTGGTCTGAATCATCGGCTTCTGACCATTCGCTCCAAGATGGGCCACATGCCCGAGTCTCGGATGATTCATAAGTTGCGCACCACTCTGATGGCCCTGGCTGTCGCTGTCTCCTCCCTGGAACCAGCAGCCCTGGAGAATAGTTATAGCCCTAAGAGTTATGCTGATGCGCAGGCACGTATCCAGGATTTCTCACTGTTAAAAAAAATCTACTTAAAAATGAAAACCTGAACCTACTCGGTTTTTTTTTAAAGTACAATCGTACCGTAAACGAGTACATGACATGCTCAAATATAAGTAACCATACGTGCTTACAAATAAATGCGTCAATAAATATAAATATAATATCGTATTACTTCATTTTAGATATTATAGATTTCAAGAGAAATTGTTTAATAAATGTGTAAAGTGACACACATAAATAATTATTACAACAAAGTCACTGATCACATGTAATTTAATTATGCATAAAGTATCTTTGTGTACGTTTTTACATTAACTATATTTGTGTTGATCTACTAAATAATATATTGTCGCTTCATCACTACATTTGTTATAAAATTGTGCGGTCCATTTGCCCAGCATGTGACAACGAGCATATCTATTATCCCAGATGTGCCATCGAATAATATACTTCCAGTTGATTCTATGAAAAAATGAGTATGTATGGAGCACACGTATTCCAAATTTGAAATCGAGCCGCGGATGGCTTAGTGGTTAGAAATTCAGACTATTGATGGAGGAACCCTAGGTTCAAACCTAGCCTGATAGACTTGAACCAGGGGGCTCTCCGTGGTGGAGCGAATTTCCAACAATCGCTGAATATCCGCCGTGCATCGGACGCGCACGTTAAGTGACGGCCCCGGGGTAAATCCCCCGGTTACATATGAAGGGGTTCATTCCTAAGCTCCCTCCTAATTTCTCTCTGCTATCTATGTGCAAAATCGTATGCTTGTACGGTGGTGCCATCTAGTGTGCTTTCTCTCTCACTTACAAACTGTCCTCTCAGATTTACTCTAACTTCATTCAGTTTCTGTGCCCTGCCCGAAAGGGCACAGAAACTGAATGAAGTTAGAGCACATATATTTGAAACATATGGATTTTTTTAGTACAAAAATTTGAAATATATGTACTCAAAAATGAGTACGTGTCTTTTCCAAAAATGAGACACAAGTACTCGGAGTTACTACATAAGTCCAGAATGTACTCAAAAGCGAGTACATTTTGCTTATTTCTAAGTACCAATTTTTAACAGGGGGGTGGGGGCAGAAAAATTGTATATGTCTGTGTGTGTGCAATATATTGTTTTCCTGTTTCCGTGAACATACAGAGAGAAAAAGAACTATTTCTTCACGCCTTTTAAATGAATAAAAGGCGTGAAAAATTGTTATTCGGCCGCCGCCGGGGAATTGAATCCCGGATCTCTCGATATCTAGCCGAGCGCGTTGTGTGTTGCTACTGACGCCACGTATTTGGAGGACTTTCGCCTTTTAAGTGTTGTTCAAAATTTTACAAACCGACTTATTGCTTTTAATAGAAACCAATCATTACGTATAAATTTTGTGCACTGCTTATTTACTTATAGGTAATTCAATAAATGCTAATAATTTTATGCACTATTTTCAACTACTTTTTATTTTTAAACAACTAAATTACATCCGTGGTTCATTATGCTTCACTTCTTCGTACTCGAACCCAGGCCGATCAGTGAAGACATCTGCATCAAATCATAAATATTTACATCAATTTAATAATTTGGAAAAGTTCACGTTTAAATACACTGGTTTTGCGATTATTCAAGAGTAATACTAGCGCTACTGCAAAAATATATCTATCTATAAAATGCATATTTAAACATTTGAAGGGGGGATTGGACCCCTGGGTTCCTCTCCCTGGATACGTGCCTGCTGATGGCGGCCCCCTCCCCTCCCAACTGAAAAGAGCGTTGGAATAATACTCATCCTCTTGCAGAAGATATAACAGAAAATAAGTTTCTTTACAGAGATTCTATTTTCCCCCTTTTGAAAATGATGAGAACAGTTCGAAGTTCTGAACGCAGTTATGTCGTGGTCAAGGACGTAGCTAGCAGGGAGCTAGAAGATGCTGGGAGCTAGAAATCTGTAAATCTCAGTGTCAGTTCGGCGATAGGCGATAGCCTATTCGGAAATGCACAAAAAAAAAAACTTTTGAAAAATATTTTTTAGGGGCCTCGCTTCCCAAAACTTACTAAAAACAGTAATAATTATAAAAATAATGGTTTGTTTTTTCCTATGGTTTGTTTTTTCTTAAATTGCGGGTTGTCCCCTATGGTCCATCCGGCCCCGTTTATGCTACCATGAAACAACAGTGAAGCGAAAACCATCGATTGAGCAATTGTTTGATTGCCCAATTTTATTTTCATAGTAGACAGCTATAAGCTATTGACATTTTAGGAGAGACTGAGAGAGAGCAGCGAGAGCCCGCTCACGTAAATTGATGGCTGTTCGCTGGTTATGCGGAAGTGCTGAGGAAATTCGGTGGTGGGAGAGAGGTGGGGGGGGGGAGTTGTAGGGGTGTTATGTGTGTATGTGTGTGAGTATAAATCCCTGCAGTCCAGTTATGTTAACTTGAAGTATACATGTGTGAATTTCATCAGAATGGTTGTATACCTTCTGGAAAGGAGATATAACTTACTTCGATCCGAAGAGCTAACAGACACACATGCACATGTCAGTGTTCCTTTCAGGACTTTTTGGCCCTTAGGGTGGGAGGGGGTAATGGAACCTTAGAGGGAGCAAGTTTTCCATTCGCTATTTACACTATATTGACAAAAGTCACCGGACACCTAGAAGAGAAACACAACATAGTATTTATTGACATATATTAGTATGGACATCTTCGGCCTTGATGCATGCACTGACCCTTCGAGACATGCTTTCGACAAGGTTTGGAGCACAGCGATAGGTATGCGCTTCCATTCAGTACATAATGCTGCCACTAACTCTTGCTTTGTAGTAGGCCTCGGTTCCAAACTTCTTATGCGGTGCTGTAATTCATCCCATAGGTGTTCTATGGGATTAAGATAAGGGGTCTGTGCTGGCCAGTCCCCACACGATACGGAATTATCGTCAAACAACGCCGTAACAGCTCTTGTTTTATGGTTCGGTGCATTATCCTGCTGGTACCAACAAGGCTTGTTCCACGGTATTGCCACAGAGTTGGTAGGGCATAATTGTCCAGAATATCGAGGTAGACCTGCTGGCTAACAGGTTTGCCCACGATAACCAATGGGCCGGGACCATACCACGACCCCCTTCCCCTACACACACCTACACACGAGCACCCTGCCAGCCCCAAACTTGATCGTAGAAACAGTACACTGCGGTAAATAGCGTTCCCCCGGTTGCCACCATACCCACACACGACCATCAGACTGATGAATCGTGTATCTGGATTCATCAGTGCATAGGACCCGTTTCCATTGATCTGCGGTCCACGATAAATGTTCTTTACACCATGCTAAATGACGAATATCATTCCGAGTGGAGATGAAAGGCTTATGAGCAGCCGCACGACCACGGTAACCCATGGAATGAAGTTCTCTGCGAATGGTACGTGTACATACCGAGGTTCCAGCATTTTTACTCACCTGTACACTGAGGATTTGTGCAGTACTCCGTCGATTGGCTGTAACGACGGCATGCTCTCTCACTGATTTTTTTAGTCTGCCGGTACGTTTTGCTGCTTCAGCCACGCCATGTGTCTTCCACTTATTCAGTACATCCAAAACAGTTGACTTGTTTATGTTTAAACGCCTCTCGGTTTCCCTTATGGACAACCCACAAATAGTCTAATATAACACCCAACAATCTTTCCTTTCTCAAAGTCAGTTCTCTCCCGCCGCGACGTTTTCACTCAACCACACAGTGCGATATGATCGCGGTCAGCTGCAGGCTTGTTTTTATACCGTTTGCAGCTGTACCGCGCATCTTAACAACGCATCGGATCCGTTCTTTGCTTTTGAAGAGGCGTCTTGCTACTTTTGTCAACATAGTGTTCATAGTATACAGAGACGTATTTAGAGAAGGTCAGGAGGCCTTGGCCCCAATAAAGTTATAGCTTTTTGAGTTTTTGGTTAAAATGCGACTTTGCGACTTTCATTAGAAAAAAAAAGTCTTAATTTAATAAAAATGCATCAACTTGCATTAGAAGCAAAATGCTTTAGTTTTTCTTCTATTTTTCATTAGTTTTAAGTTTGTTCTACTACATTTTGAAAACTTCCATCTTTCATTTTTTAAAACTTTCCATCTTTCTCTTCGGAAAAAATTCAATATACGCCCCCTGATATAGTAATAATTTCTTCAAACATTTCAAGAACAAACTTTCTTCAACTAAATGGGGAAGGGGCTGTTCAGAGCGTGAGTGTTTTTTGGCAGGCTTGAATTTGTTATCTATTAAAATGCATTCAACACACTTCTGATCCTGAATCGCAATTTCCTGACTATGAGGTATGATTAGTCTATTTATTATATTTTGAAGTATTGCATGCGTCTTAATGCAGTTTTTAGCAAAATAAACCGTAATACTTGAACAATTATTTAAAAAAATTATAATTGAAGAAATATTTGTAGCATCGAAAACGAAGCTTTTTTTCATTATAGCTTGAATTTATTAACATTTGGCTCAGTAACATGAAATGTCTCAGGAAGAGCTCCATCTACCCCCCCCCCCCCCGATGTTTGCCTGAAAGAAACACTGCACACATCAAGTGTGCTTTCTCCGCTCTCCAGCTACTGACATTCAGGGGCGGATCCAGAGGGGGCTCGCGCCCTCCCCTTAGGACCAAGGAAAAGCTTCGATTTGTTAGGTTTTAATAATAAATTGAAACATTTTTCGTGAAAGAAAGCATTGCTTAAAAGTATATTACTTAAGTGGAAGAATTTATAGACATACTGAGAACATTTTTTCATTTTGAGGAAAAATATCAGCATGGTCCCCTGTTTTTTCCGACACTTGCGCCCCCCCCCCCATCACGAAAATCCTGGACCAGCCCCCTGCGCACATTTTGCAAAATCTGAAATCTAGGAAGAGAAATGCGATTGCTGCTCAGCAGGGACGGCGCCACTGGTGGGGGGGGGGACGAGCCCACCCAAAATTTTGGTGAGCTCCCTGTCAGCCCCCCCCCAGAATTTTTTGGATAAATGAAGAAAATGTAGTACACTTTACTATTGGAGCTGCACGTTCTTCTGTGGTAATGGAAGAAGGGTAGTATTATGCAATTATGTTCCTCCAACCACGATCCATGACTCACACGGGAAACCTTTCTTGCCAGTTGGGCTTCCTCTTTGACGCACAGATGTCGAAGACCGGCCGGAAGTTCAAAGAATCCGATGCCGTGGCTGCCAGTGAGTTGAAAAGTTGAATAAGCATCACTCTGCCAATCCCATCACCATCCTGGCACCCTTGCAGTCTATGACAAGTAGTGGGCGTTATCACGATCGTCGAAAACAGCAGACAGTGAGCGAAATTTCTCTTGGCTATAGTTAGTAGTTACACTCGTTTTCTTTCTCGTTCTGGTGGAAAATCTAATTTTTCTTGCTTGATTTATTTTTTTGCGCGTATTGTGCGTGACACATGAAAGTGAGGTATTTTTTCATAAACCAAATTTTGAAATAACATGCCCGCAAAACGATCAATCCATGATTTTTTCGAACAAGTGTTAATCAGAAGAAGAATAGTAAATTATGCGATAGTGCCTACAAAGCGGATAATGATTATCAGACGGTTTCAACTTCATCAACAGCGTGTGGTGAATCATTAGGAATCAACTAGGATTATTTAAGTGCTTGTAGTGATTCAATGGAAAATTTTTATGAACGCAATGCTTGTGAAAATAAAACACTGGAAGAACCACATGGTCCCAAGACAAAGAAGAAAGATGACACCGAATTTTCGGGTGTAATAGGCACGTCTTTTGAATCCGTTCTGACGTAAATTAAATTTATTAAAGCTATTCAAAGTCAATGGAATCGGTATAGAAAACAATAGTACCTGACGGAAGAAAGAAGTTTTTCAGTCGGGTTTTTAATCCCTCAGATATTGCTGAGCTTACGCCCTCTGGTTGCAGACTTGTGCGTTCAGAAAAACATGACATTTCGCACCGGAAACGCTCTCCAACACAGAAAGAATTTTTCAAATCGCACTCTTAGAAATAGAGACATCGACAAAAATAAGATGTGACTTTACGTCCCCTGGTGAAAAAACCATGCATTATTTTAAGAAGAAAGTATTCGCAAAAGGTTTATTCATATCAGCCATATCGGTCCAAGAAAAAAAAAATCACTCGAGTTTTCGGGACCCCAGATTTTGTTACAAATACATCAGAAGCAGATATTAACACTTATGCCCCCTGGTGGAAACACCATTCTATACCAAACGTCAGAAATTATGTGAAAAATATTTTCCATCAGGTCTTGTATGCGATACAGGAAGAATTTTTCAAATCAGAGTTTTAGGAGCAGAAATAACGCAGAAAACGCAATTTACCTTTGTGCCCCATAGCGGAAAGTCTATGATTTACTTAAAAATTTTGAACTTATAGAAAAAACATTTCGCATCGGAAACACTATCCAACAAAGGAGGAATTTTTCAAATCGGACTCTTAGAAGTAGATATATTGACAAAGATAAAATATACATCTACGCCCCCTGGCGTAGAAACCATGCATTATTTCAAGAAGAAATAGTTCCTAAAAGGTTTGTGGACATGAGTAGTATCGGTCAACAAATGACTTTTTTCAATCTAGATTTTAGATGCTCATATTTTGCTGCAAATACATCAGAAGCGGAAATTAAGACTTACGCCCCCTGGTGGCCAAACAATTTTTTACAAAAAATTAGAAATTGTTTGTAAAAAAAGGCGCTGGTTTTAGGGTTTTAAAAAAGGTTTTAAAAAAGGCGCTGGTTCTAAGGCGCTGGTTTTAGGCACCAGTCTCGTTGAGGCGTGGGTTCGAATCCCATGTGCAAAGGATTTCCCATCAGGAGCTGTATCCGGTGCAGTAAGAATTTTTCAAATCGGAGATTTAGAAACAGAGATATAGGGGGAGAGCAATTTACTTTTACGCCTCCTAGCGGAAAGTCTATGATTTACTTGAAAATTTTGAATTTACAGGGAAAACGTTTCGCATCGTTAACACTATCCAACAAAGAAGGAATTTTTCAAATCGGACTCTTAGAAGTAGAGATATGAACAAAAATAAGATATACATCTACGCCCCCTGGCGGAGAAACTGTGGAATATTTTAAAAAGAAAATATTCCGGAAAGGTTTATAGATATGAGGGGCATCAGTCCACGAAATATTTTTTTCGATCGATATTTCAGAAACTCAGATTTTATGGCAAATACATCAGAAGCGAAAATTAACCCTTACACCCCCTGGGGGCTAAAGTATTCTTTACCAAAAATTAGAAATTATATGCAAAAGATTATCCATCAGGAGGTGTATCCGCTGAAGAAAAAAATTTTCAAATCGGAGATTTAGAAACAGAAGTACAGGGAGAAAGCAATTCACCTTTACGCCTCCTAGCGGAAAGTCTATGAATTACTTGAAAATTTTAAAATTATATGAAAAACATGTCACACTGGAAACACTATCCAACAAAGAAGGAATTTTTCAAATCGGACTCCTAGAAGTAGAGATATTGACAAAAATTAGATATACATCTACGCCCCCTGGCGTAGAAACCATGCATTATTTCCAGAAATAAATGTTCCAAAAAGATTTGTCGACATGAGTAGTGTCGGTCAACAAACGACTTTTTTTTTCAATCAAGATTTTAAAAGCTCATATTTTGCTACAAATACATTTGAAACGGAAATTAAGATTTACGCCCCCTGGTGGCCAAACCATTTTTTTTTTTTTTACAAAAATTAGAAATTATGTGCAAAGGATTCCCCATCGGGAGCTGTATCCGGTGAGAAAGAATTTTTCAAGTCGAAGATTTAGAAGCAGAGATATAGGGGGAAACGCAATTTACCTCTACGCCCCCTAGCGGAAAGTCTATGAATTACTTGAAAATTCTGAAATTATATGAAAAACATGTCACACCGAAAACACTATCCAACAAAGACGGAATTTTCAAATCGGACTCCTGGAAGTAGAGATATTGACTAATATAAGATATGCCTCTACGACCACTGGCGGAGAAACTGTGGAATATTTTAAAAAGAAAATATTCCGAAAAGGTTTATGGATGTGAGTGGCATCAGTCAGCGAAATAATTTTTTCAATCTATATTTTAGAAGCTCAGATTTTATGGCAAACACATCAGAAGCAAAAATTAACCCTTACGCCCATTGGGCTAATGTATCTTTACCAAAAATTTGAAATTATATGCAAAATATTTTCCATCAGGAGGTGTATCCGCTGAAGAATTTTTTTTCCAAATCGGAGCTTTAGAAGAAAAGTTATCGGGGAAAATATAATTTACTTTTACGTCCCCTAGCGGAAAATATATGCGTAATTTGAAAAGTAACTATATCTAAAATACTCTTCGACATAAATGGAATCGAAAGACAGAATAAATTTTTTCAATCGGATGTTTAGAAGCAAATATGTGGAATAAAACGCATTTTTGAATTCGACATCATCTGCATTTAAGCCCTCTAGCGGCGAAATTGTACATCGTAAAAAAAAACGAAATGAAGGATCATCATTCGTATATTTCAAGCTTCCCAATGCAAAAATAACTTTTCAAATCGGACTAATAGTTGCAGAGATATCGTGGGTACAGACGGGCGGACGGACAAACCGATAACATAAGCACGATCTAAATATATTAGATTTATTTAGCAGAAATATATTTCCTTCCGAGGTTCCCTTAGGTCAAGAAACTAAGAAAATAATAGGCTTTCGGACAGAATAATATCTGCATTTAAAGAAAATCTCTGTATGTCTCCCTTCACTTGTTCCTTACTTTGAATCTACATCGCTCCGATGAAGAGAACGAACTGGTTTAGCAGCGTGACCTGTTTTCTCCGAGAATTTAAGATTCGGAGTGCACATTTCCAGCTGATTAAACACGTGCACGATCGCCGGCGTGGTAGCGTGGCCGAGTGGTCTAAGGCGCTGGTTTTAGGCACCAGTCTCGTTGAGGCGTGGGTTCGAATCCCACCGCTGCCAAGGGAACACTTTTTTTATTTTTCTTTAAAAATTATTGTGTGTTTCGCCAGATTTTTTTTACGCGACACATATTTATGTTTTGAGTTAACCTGAAATATGTACTCGTGCTTCGAATTATCACGAAAATACGATAGCACCGTTTTCAGATTACTCCATACCGGCATTCGTAGCTTCACAATAAAAATTTTTCTCTTGTATCTTATACAAAAATTCATCAATTGTATCTCCAGAAGCTTTGGTAGAGGGGGGCAAAAATATTCCGTATTACAGCTATTGTTAGATATAAGTTGTGATTCAAAGCTGAAAAATTCTAAGCTCGTTTTGCTTCTTTCTTTTTGTTCTTTTATTATTATTATTATTATTATTTATATATTTCTGATGTAAAAATATAAATTATAATATAATTTTGAGAAGCGTCCATTTATAACACTGCCATTCGTAATTTACAAACCTTTTCTCATTTAGCGAGTATCAGAAACCCAAAAAATATCGTTGTGAAAAAAAAAATATGTATATATTTATATATGGATGTGAGTGTATCATCTGGTATTCTTGTCAAAAAAAATAGCGTAAATATCTAATTTCTTTATGTGCCTGTGGCTGTGAATGCGATATTGCCGTTAACAGAACTCGAATTGCAAAAATTCGGTTTATATAAGTTAGAAGAGAACTTTGTGGTGGTCTTCAAGTCGCTTTGCAAGCATGCCTGCCACCCCCACCCCCTTTTTATTTTTGTTTACTACCGATACGATAACTCTTACTTTAACGGAACAAATTAGAAAATTTCTTTTTTGTGCTGTGTTCAAAAGTATGCAAGCATAATTTTGCAACTTTCTTTATCCATCAGAACGTTTTATCAATAATCTGTTGAAACGATAGTTGTGTTCTACGAATCTTCACTTTTAGAACACGAGATAAACTGTTTCCTTCTTTCTTTCTTTTTTTTTTTTTTTTTGTAGACAAAAATATTTTGAGTGTTGATTAGAAAGATTGTATTTCTATTGCATAGAATAAAGGGTATCACGTTCTCACATATTTTTTCTGAATTTTCTTGTCGCTTAATTTTCCGACGTGAACCTATTTCTGTACCCCTCTAGTTGCCGCCGCGATATCTTTATTTTTGAGAACGAACGATCCGAACGGTTTTATTATTATTATTATTATTATTATTATTATTATTATTATTATTATTATTATTTTGCAACTGCCAATAACCCATTGAGTTACTCTCGGTGATCGTTAAGTACCCCAAGAAAAACAAGAAAAAGAAAAAAAAGTCTCTCTGAATCGGATCAAGGTAAGCATGGCTACGAGTTTTTAGTATTTGTATTTTCCCAAAATAAAATTTCCCGGTTTGGTGGCATAATGCTTGAGTAGCTTTGAAACTAGAGAGAGAGAAAAACAGCGACATGTCTGTCAGTGAGTGTATTTTTACTACTTTCAAATTCCGTAGAAAATCACCCTGGAGTGTTATTGCCGTTCGAATTTCAAGTCTCTCACTCTTTTGTTTATGAAACTGCATTTTCATTAAAACCGAGAGTATGGTACATAGATAGCTCCCGCATTCTTTTTCTTCTTCTTCTACTTTTTTTAATTAACATTTGAAGCCTTTTTTCTAGATTTACCATGAAGTTTCTTTGAGAATTCAGCACTTAACGAACTACTCTCAGATTACAACAGATTGTACGTTCAGACCGAATGTCTGCATACGTCTTTAGAAAGAGCTCGACCGGCATACGCTCTCCTTTTTTTCCCCGATCAGTTAAAAGAAAAAGTCCAGACACGAGCAGGGCCGGGCTAGTCTTATAAAGCGGTTCGGGCCTTGAACGTTCGAATTTGGGGCAGGGCAGACTTTACTGAAAAAATTCCTCTGGAGATCGTTGAGTCAGACAATGAAGACTACTTACTAGATTCGAATAGAACTGAAAGATATCTTGACTCCGGTTTTACAAGGTTTTCCCGCGTACTAGCGCATTCTTTCGAAGGCGACGGTAAACGTGCCACGTTCTGGTGCAGAGACGTAACCAGGCATTTGTGCGCCCGGAGAAAACCATAAAATAGTACGCCCCCATTTGTCTTATTATCTTATTACTAATGTAATGGTGTACATTAGTGTACATATACAACGATGAGCCGTTACATTTTGACCACCTACCTACTGAGCTGTAGGATCCTCTTTAGCCCGCAAAACAGCGGCCACTCGGCGAGGCATCGATTCGATGAGGTGGCAATAGGTATCCTGGGGTATCTGGCACCATAATGTCAACAGCACGTCCTCCAGTTCCCGTACATTTCGGATTGGTGGTGATCTAGCGCGAACCCGCTTTTCCAAGGCGAACCACAAGTGTTCGATAGGGTTCATGTCAGATGAATTTGGAGCCTAGGGCATTAAAAAAGAGTCACCAGTATGTTCGTCAAACCACTCCTTGACGAATCTGGTAGTGTGGCATGACGCATTATCTGTTGGTCATGGCCATCACCAGCAGGGAATGCAGTTGCCATGAATGGGTGAACCTGGTCCGCAACGATGTTCAGATACCTGACAGCTGTCAGCGATTGTGCTTTTGGGATAATGGGGCCTAAAGTGTTTCAAGAAAACATCGCCCACAGCATAACACCTCCGCCGCCACCCTGTTTCCGCCCAATAATGCATCCAGGTGCCATAGCATCCATTTGTAATCGGCGTATCCGCGCTCAGCCGTCACGTGATGCACCAGAAATCCTGAATCGTCAGACCAGGACACTTTCTTCCATCAACCACGGTCCAATCTTGATGATCTTGGGCCCATTTCATGCGTTGTTGTCGATGAGGTGCAGTGAGCATGGGGACCTGGCTGGGTCTTCGGCTACGCAGGTCCATGCTTAGAAGGCTGCGATGAACTGTGTGCTGTAACACATTGCTCTGATCACCACTGTTGTAACAGCAGGGGATTTATCGCACTGTGGTTCTGCGGTCGCTGTGAACAATGCGCGACAGTCTTCGCTCCCCTCTGGCATCAGTGAGCTGCGGACGACACACGGCCAAACGACGGTACGCCGTTTGGCCATCTGTGCACCACTTTTGATACGTACTCACTACAGCGGCACGTGAACAACCCACAAGCCGCCCCGTTTCCGAGATCGTAGTTCCGAGGCGTCGTCCTATCACAATTTGTCCTTTATCAAATTCCGAAAATCGGCAGCTTTTCCCATTCTGACTCCGAACACTCTACTAACCGAAAGTCGGCCCTAGGGTTGTATATGTTCTGTGAACTTCACCTGCGCCACCTTTCGGTCTCAAGGCGAGCTCATTTCTCTAGGCTGGGGGTGGTCATAATATAATGGCTCATCGATATATATAAACAGCTCCACAAAATTAACGTCATACCCCTCTGTTTGGGTAGTACAATAAAAATGTGACCATTTGTGCGGCTTTTTTGAGTTCGGACTTTCTGCACCATACATCAAACGGACAGAATGACGTTTGAAATCACGGCTCGCAGCCTCAGTAATGTTTGAATAGCCCCAGAGAATTTTCAATAATGTGAAAGAAATTTTAATCTTGCCACGAGAATTTTCAATAATGTGAACGAAATTTTTATCATTCCATCCTACAAAAGGAAAACCGCAAGCCTTATTGTTGTCGACTAATACCTCGGTTCTTTAGTTAGATGGACGTCTGCATTTCTTCTGAATGTGAGCAACTATAGCATCCCTAGAACATCTTGAAAAAGAAGGAGAATTTTAAGCTTCTAAGGCCATCAAAACTGGAGAAACATTTAAGAAAATTCGAAACTGGAGAAACATTTAAGAAAATTCAAAACTGGAGAAACATTTAAGAAAATTCAAAACTGGAGAAACATTTAAGAAAATTCAAAACTGGAGAAACATTTAAGAAAATTCAGAACTAGAGAAACATAAGAAAATTCCGAAAATGGGCAAATAACAGCTTGGCGCCAAAAAGCTGTATCAGAAACTGGTGCAAAAGTTTCAATTCCAATTTTATCAGATTTTAAGATGTGATTTTTGCGCCCTCACTTGAGCTGCGCCCGGGGCGGCTCCCCTGCCTGCCTCTCCTTAGTCATGCCTCTTCTCTGGTGTATAAAATTATTAGGAATTACTATGTACGAATTCCAGAACAAAAAAACGTAAACATTACGTGGTACCGTACAGTACTATTAGAACGAGAAGCAATGAGAAACTTCAAAATTTTGCCCTTTTCCAATTTGCTACTCATTTTCCACGGAACTGAGTATGACTGAAAGAAGTAACTATTTATTCTGCTTATTTTGTATACATGTATGTATAAAAGCTATAGTTTCCATTGTTTTATCTTCTTTTCCGTTTAATTTACATATTCTTAATTTCACTTTTATTTTATTTCTGACTGTATCAGAAACGACCAAGACGAAATCCTCAAAACGTTCAGAGACCTTCGACCTGCAACTCGATAAGTCTTTTGGAAAAGCGGAAAAAATTGAGGGAGTAGGTGCGGGAACAGGATGCCTTGATAGGAAAGATCGTAAAGTAAAAGCAAGGAAAAATTAGAGTTTTAGTAGTTTACGGTTTCCCGTTAAGCACTGAAGTTGTAAGCTGGCCTAACATATTTAACTACTTACAAACTGGCTTCAACATCACCCCAAAACATGGAAAAATGGGAAAAGGATCAAGAGAAGCAGAAACGTCGCCAAGAGGATGCGAGGGTGAGCTGGAGCCCACCCTGAAATTTGTCTTGCCCACCTTGCCACCTATCCAATTCAAGATGGGCCATTTTCAATTTGTTTTTAACTTAAAAATATAATCTGGACTTCGCCAAATAATAATAAGTCACGCGTTTTTCATGAATTATCCCCTAGAAAGTGCGTTGTGTACTTCTCCGTAGAAAGGTTGTCAAAATAGCATTCCCAAGGCCAGAAAATACAATTGTCCCTACTCTTCCAAATCCTTAATTTAAGCCTTACAGTTAAGGAGAGGTTAGGTATTGTGTCAGCTCCACCTCCTGGGCTTACAAACTGGCTTCAACATCACCCCTACTTACATCATCCATGACAAAAGAACCCGATTCCCACACAATCATTCAAAATTCCGCTTGTTCCAAAGAGTAAAACCCTATTCTTCTCCCCCGTTGGTTGAAATTTGATTTACACTGCTGGCCACCCAAAATGCATGAAGGAAGCATCCCATTGGCCTGAAATTCGCAGCATGCGTCGCCAGCGAGAGGACATGCAAACGATTAGCATTGCAGGGCATATGCAAATCATGTGCGCCCGGCACGCCACCGAGAAGCACTATAAGAAGGGTGCACAGAAGGCGAGATGTAAGTAGTGGAAGTGTGTTGTGCTGCTGGACCTGTGCGTGGGAAGCTTCCTGATGCCTCGTCGCAGAATACGGCAGTCATTCCAGCACGTTTCGGAGTTCGACAGAGGACGAATAGTGGCTTATCGCGACAGCGGTTTATCGTATACCGAGACATCGGCGCCCGTGTGGTAGGACATCCAGCCACAGTGAGGCGAGTATGGATTCGGTGGGTGCAGGAGGGACGGACGGAGCGACGTGAGCGATTGCCGCAGCAGCGGTACACCACCGAACGAGAGAACCGGCATGTTGTGCGGCGGGCATTGACGGCTCACACCCCCACATCATGAACGTTAGCGCAGGAATTAAGGTGTGTTGCGCAACAACCTGCAAACGATTAGCGTTGCAGGGCATATGCAAATCATGTGCGCCCGGCACGCCACCGAGAAGCACTATAAGAAGGGTGCACAGAAGGCGAGATGTAAGTAGTGGAAGTGTGTTGTGCTGCTGGACCTGTGCGTGGGAAGCTTCCTGATGCCTCGTCGCAGAATACGGCAGTCATTCCAGCACGTTTCGGAGTTCGACAGAGGACGAATAGTGGCTTATCGCGACAGCGGTTTATCGTACCGAGACATCGGCGCCCGTTTGGGAAGATATCCAGATACAGTGAGGCGAGTATGGATTCGGTGGGTGCAGGAGGGACGGACAGAGCGACGTGAGCGATTGCCGCAGCCGCGGTACACCACCGAACGAGAGGACCGGCATGTTGTGCGGCGGGCATTGACGGCTCACACCGCCACATCATGAACGTTAGCGCAGAAATTAGGGTGTGTTTCGCAACGACCTGTGTCAGCACGTACCGTTCGACATCGTCTGCAGGAGCGGGCACTTGTCGCCCGGCGCCCATTGCTCCGATTATTACTGACGTTACACCACCGGCGAGTGCGGCGGCAGTGGGCCGTTGAACGCCACACCTGGACTACGGAATGGCACGACATTGTCTTCTCCGACAAATACCGCTTCTGCCTGCAACGCCACGATGGTCGGATCCGCGTGTGGCGGCACCGCGACGATAGACTGTATGATGCCTGCATTATGCATCGCCATACCGGTCCGTCGCCTGGCGTTATGGTTTGAGGCGCAATTGGATATGACACCCGCACCCCTCTGGTATACGCATCGCAGGTACCCTCAACAGCCACAGCTACATCTCCGACGTTTTGGAGCCTGTAGTCCTCCCTTACCTGCAGGACCTGCCAGCGGCCACGTTTCAACAAGACAATGCGCTCCTGCACGTGGCACGCATCGTGCAACAATTATTCACGGCCCACTAGGTGTCACTGCTGCCGTGGCCCGCCTGTTCTCCCGATATGTCACCCATCGAACACGTCTAGTCGCTGAACGGCAACCGAATGGCCCGGCAAGCACCACCCGCGGGTACGCCTGATCAACTGTGGCAACGTGTGAAAGCAGCCTGGACTGACATACCCCGAGCCCACATCCAAAGCCTCTTTCGTTCGATGCCGCGGCGTGTAGCGGCCGTTATTGCCAGCCATGGAGGCCACACGAACTATTGATGTCTGCGTGTTCCGCAAGTTGCACGGGCCTGTAAGCTCAATCGTTTCATCTTTGTATCTGTTGTTATGTGTCCAGTAAATCTGGCTTTGCTATCTCGTGTCCTTCTTGGTGTTGCATTTTGGGTGGCCAGCAGTGTAGATAAACAAAAAGGACATTTGCCATTAAAAAAATTGTTCAAATACAGTAGTATTTTTTATAAGCAAAAACACAAAATTTTGAAAAGCTATTCAGGCAATACATTCACAGCAAGAAACAAGTTGAAGCCGACATTCTACCAACACTTGTATATCTTACACCAGTGGCGTAACTAGTCAGAACCGCGATTGAGGGGATAGCAGGAATTCCTTTGTGGCCTGTAGTGAAAAGCATTAAAAATTCTTTCTTTCAGTGTTTCGTAAATAAAGTTGCTATCAAACTTGCCCCATCAAAAATAATATTACTCGCCCACCCGTCGCCGACCCTGATTTTGAAGTCCTGCGATGTCCCTAAAGGTAAGGGAGAATCTAAAAGTTAAAATAAATGAATACACTGCAAAAGAATTACGCAAAAAATACCAAGTTTTTCACAGTTGACCTTAAAATGGGCCCCTTCCTCTTTTTTTTTTTTTTTTTTTTAATCAATTTCACTCGCCGTGTCTAAAAATGCTGTTGTAAGAGCAAAAGCCAATCACACTAAACCTTTTTTCTGACTATTCTGAAAACATTTGATTACGAAATGGCAGAGTTCTTTCTGACGTCAGGGGGCGTCGGAGAATGAAACTTCTTGTGAAGGACACGAATCGGAGAAAGAAATAGCTTCCAGGTTCAACTCTCCCATATTTCTTTGAAGTTGTTGGTAGGGTAGTTGGTAGAGATCTGCACGGGCATTATCTGGTGAGCCCGGAACGGCCCGTGATGTGCCATTTTGTATTTTGTCTTTCTATTGCATTTTATTAAATTGTGAAAATTTAAAAAATGAAATGAGATATTATGGAAAATATTTAGTTGAATGTAAGTCTAAATATATTCACTAAACTTTAACAATTAACGAAGAATATAACCTTTTAAGAAAGAAACAAAAAGGAAGACTAAGCGCGTTCAAAATCTCCGTTTCTCTGAACTGTAAGCGATTACACTACAAAAGTCAATCCCAATACAGATTAGCGATAGGAGAAAAATCGATGTCGTACCTCTCTCTCTCTCTCTCTCTCACACACACACACGCCACCACCACCACCCCACTACAGACATCTCCCGTCTCCCGCTCCACACAACACACACACTCTCTCGGGATCGAATCTTTTTGTTGTCAACAAGCCCCAAAGTTGTTTTACCATCTTAATACCTACAGATGTTAAAAACACTGTGAGTGCCTCTCCTTGCTTTTATGATTACTTCCTGGTGTTATATCTTTTATTTTGAACAAATTTATTATAAGAATAATCATATGTTATAAACAAATATTTAACCAATTCACCATAGTTATCTTCAAACGTTAATCGGTACCAACGTTACATTCTAATACGGAACACGTGTTAAAGTTATGAACAATGGCACACGTGTTAATGCTATTCACTGGAACACGTGTTACTGTCATCAATGTTAAATACAAGGTGTTAATTTTATTGTTATATTTATTATTATGAACAAATTATAGGTGCATCAATTACAGATCATTTACCGATTAAATTTACTTTATTGTGCCTTTTTATAACTATGGGACTTTTGTTCTACAGTGATCGTATATGGACAAAAACGTGCCCCTTATATGTACTGGCATATAATAAAGCACGGCGTTGTGATTCACCTTTATCCCGTCACTGGAATGGTGAGGGAGTAAAGGTGCAGCTCGTGAAAGAAATCAGAAACATAAACACATATCTTAGTTTACACATACCTTAACTTATGTCTTGTGTGGTTATAAGGAAAACAAACAGGAATCTTATGTGGAAGTAATCAAAATAGTTTAATACGAGAAAATTAGGAACACTAAGGTACCACGTGCGTGGGTGCAGCCGTTAACAATACCTTACACATAAAATTTACTCTTATTACGATTTTTCTCTATAACGTCTCCGATCATTTCTGCATACATCTATCTATATATATAAGTGCAAAGCTTAGTGATTCATTTTTCTTCCAGTTCCTTTTCTCCTATGCTTTACCTAAATGTTTTACCTAGCTAACTGGGTTTTCATTGCTTTATCATGACCAATACACACGCCACGTGCTCTAAATAGGGTTATGAATTAATTTAAGCAAGTACATGCAATAAAAGGGAAAAGGAAAATAACTTATCTGGTATCTCCATATGTCTTTCAGGTTTTCAACGCTGGGCATATACACCTAATTGAGCTGACTGGCGCTATCCGAACTCGGCTCTCCGTTTGTCAACGTTGGGCATATTTCATTTCTCTCTCGTCATACTCGGCACTCAATACCCACGTCTGTTCCTTGTCGCTACACGCACTAAACTACTCTTGACCAGTGAAAAACCCCTGACCTTCTGAGCTTCACCTTGTCCGCGGATGCCAAGGTCACTTGACCAGTCTGGAATTCATCTAATCCGTCCGGGGAACGTCACTTCGCTCCCTCCTTGGGAACTGACCCTTCAACTTTTCCGACCCCTATATCCCCTGGGGCCTAAGTATCGTCACAAGGCTTGAGATTGCCTCCCGTTATCCCCTGGCGCTATCTATGCACGTGCATGTTGGACTAAATTTATTTTAAATAATTTTATTTCCAACACTGGGCTATGTCATGGAAGTAAGTAAAGCCAGCAAAACAGTTAAACAGATCAGAAAATCGGAGAACACGACTGTTTTCTTTCTTTACCATTACGATAGAAAGAATGGGTCGACTTGGCCCGGCCCATCCCAGCGCGGTTGTAAGTTTCTCGTAAAAAGCCCGGCCCGAACCGGTCCGTTGCTTTGTTCTCTAAACTAAAAAAAAAGTCCTGCCCGTGCAGACCTGTAGTAGGGCGTACATTTTTGTTTATTATTTTTATCTGACACATAAATCTAAGCCCCGACAGTTACAACGCACCGAGATAGGGGGTTTATTCACGAATATCAAATTGGAGGGATGCTGGAACTTCAAAGATGAATTAAATTTTTTTTGTAGAATTTTTTAACCCGAAATCTATTTTTCGATAAAACGATATCCTCATATTTTTCTTGCAATAATGACGTCATATCGTCATTTACGGAATTTTTGTTTTTTTGTTTTTTAAATCCGAAAACCTAAGCCTCGACAGTTACAGCGCACTGGGATCGGGGGTTTATTCACGAATTTCAAATTGGAAGGATATTGGAATTTCAAAGATGGAGAATGGTTGATTTTTTTTTATTTTTTTTAGTTAAGAATGATTAAAACCCGAAATCTATTTTTCGCTAAAACGATATACTCATATTTTTTCAATAATGACGATATCCTCATATCGTCATTTATTGAAAAGAAATTTTAATCCGATTAAAATAATGAAAATGCAATTAAATTAAATAAAAAAAATATTTAATTATAAATATAATTATCCGATTTATTGGTATCAAGTAAGAAAACACACGAATGTAATTCCGCAAGCTTTCCCCGTCAACGGACGGCTTCATCAGGCGGTTACATAGAAAACAGAATCAAAATTGTAAACAGAACGTAAATTCTAATACGACAAATGACATCATGCGTGAAGACCACGCGCATAAATAACCACGAGACGTGGTGAATACATTATCTTAAAAGCAAAGAATGTAAACTTTAGGGGGAAACTAGAATCATGAAGTCCATCTTGCGATGCCGATAGCAGATGGTTCCAGGCTACCGGTAGTTCGAAAGAGACCTGTGTTGCATACATCCTGTCTCGTTAATATTTCAACTGTTTCCCTTATGGCTGATGTTCTTGCGTCTCCATATGGTGCGATCTTGAAGATATTCTGCCATTGGGGTTGAGCCTTATGGCTGGCTACCTCCTTGGCAAGGGATGTAGAAAGCTTCTTTTGCACAACGTCCTTCTTGTGTTCATTCATTCTCTCTTCAAATGAGCTTTTTGTGAGACCTACGTAAAATTTAGTAAAGGAGTCTGGGTATAACAAACGGAGGCAATAGATGCTCACATCTGTGAGCTTTAAGGTGCTATTACCTCTTGCTGCATTTAGGGTCACTGGTGCATTGAGGATGGTTGCCATGAACAACAGCCATAAGGGAAACAGTTGAAATATTAACGTGACAACAGGATATTAACGTTGAAATATTAACAACACAGATGACTCTTTCGAACTATCGGTAGCCTGAAACCATTTTCTTTTTTTTTTTTTTTTTGATTCGAGGTTTAACGACCACCGTGAGCAACTCAATGGGCTATAAGCAGTCGCCCGTCCCTAATTTAGGGTCACTGGTTCCAGGGAAGGGAGAGAGCCAGTGCCGTAAGACAAACACAACATCCATGCCTCACCGGGATTCAAACCCGGACCCCTTTCGGACGAATGAGCAGAGGCCATCGCCTTACACCACTGCGCTACCGGGGGCGGCTGTGGAACCATCTGCTAGGCATCGCAAGATGGACTTCATGATTCTAGTTTCTCCTTAAAGTTCACATTCTTTCTTTTAAGATAATGCATTCACCACGTTCCGTGGTTATTCATGCGCAGGGGCGGATTTATGGGGTCGCGCAAGTCGCAATCGCGAAGAGCCCCGCGTCCCGCAGGGCCCCCGACTCATTATTGTGAAAAGAGAAGCAAAGCAAGGAGGACACGAAGAAAAGGAAAAAAAGAGGGGAAGTTATGTTGATGAATATAATATTTTGCGGATTCACAGAAAGGAAGTCGTGGTTCAAACTTTATATATTGCTTGTCGTCTGCTCTGTACTTATAAAATGAAAAGTTGGCTATCCTGCTTGACAAGAAGGTAAAATTTTGCTAACTGTAGAGTAATTTCATTTGTGCGTGGTGGCGACACTAACCACTGGTAACGTCGCAGCATAACCTAAAATATCGTTCGTAATCTGTATTTCTGTGTTGTCATTCGATCACGTCGTGGTATTATACAATGTAACTTACTTAATATTGTGATTATTAACACCTAACCGTGCCCTTAAAATTGGCATCGTTATAGCTGTTGTTTCTGTTTCGTTTACATATATGTAGAATAATTATAGAATTATTTGATGCTGAAATTGTCCATTTAAAAATTGTAGTAAATATACCTAGTATCCGGATGTGCCTCAAAACGAGAGGCCCCCATAAGGTTCAGTGGGACGGGCCCCCTACAGCATAAATCCGCCCCTGTTTATGCGCCTGGTCTTCACGCATGATGTCATTTGTCATGTTAGAATTTACGTTATGTTTACAATTTTGATTCTGTTTTCTATGTGCCTGATGAAGCCGTCCGTTGGCGGGGAAAGCTTGCGGAATTAAATTCGTGTGTTTTCTTACTTGACACCAATAAATCGGATCATTATATTTATAATTAGTTTTCTGGTGTTAGCGTCCCGCAATCTATATATTGAAATTAATTAACTGCGCCCATGAAATGTTTATTGTTTAGAATGGTTAAAACCAGGAAATCTATTTTTCAAAAATATTCACGTTTATTTCATTTTTGTGCTGCTTTTATGTTTACTCTTTCATGTCCAAATGCTTCCCAAACAAAGCAAAAGCAACTAAGTATTAATTTACTTGTTGCTGAAACAATAGATATTATTGGCGAATGGACCTTATTCATGTGACGTCATAAGTGGATTTCTGCGAACCAACATGGTTGCTGATTCAATGTTTTCGCTATTTAATTATTCCGGACTGTTGGCTTATTTTTGCAATCTTAACGTTATGAAGTATGCCAACGAATTAATAGAGCTACAGGGCGGAGAAGAAGAAATTAATTTCTTAGAACAAGTCAAAGTTACAAAAATATACCAAGGCAATTTTGTGTTCGATGTTTATTTCGCGTGACGCAGGAGATAGTCACCATGAAGTTTTTAATGGAGCATTTCTCGTACACAGTATATTATTTTTTCAGGTTCTTATTGTCAGACTGGCGAAATATCGGAATCAAAAACTTGGGAACCTTTTTTTGCAAAACAAAACATTTAGAAGCTCAGAAAAATACGTAATATGGAAACAAACTAGGGTTTGCACGCTAGGCAATCTGCTTAAAAATTAAATGAATTCTTAACATTAAATACAAGAAAAATTATAGATCTGTTTGTTTCGTTCTTTGGGGAAAGAACTCAGAACTTAATTCGTAATTTACTGATCCAAATATGCCATCAGTTTTCTCTTTCTACCTTTCCTCTTTTTTTTTTTTTTTTTTTAATTGAAATTCAAAGGAAGGCGACGAGGTTTTATCTGCCTTTGATTCGTAGTGTCATAATATACAAATCTTTTTTGTTAAAGTGGACAGAACATATTGGAGAACGAACACTAGGATGGAAATCATCGCGTTTCATTTTTCACAGCCTTTTAATTATTTCGTCCTTTTCAGAGGAAAATTATGGAAAGTTATTCCTTCCTCTATACAATTTAGGTGGCAGGAATTATTAGTACAACCATACGATCAGCAAAAGTTAGACATGTCGTTAATAAATTTATAAAAATCGCGAGTTTCCTGAACCCCTGCAACGTAGCAATGGGAAAACGCATGTATACAAACTATTGTTGGTCCGCGGCCACGGAAAATCTTTCCCATGATGCAATGCGAGGTGAATAAGGTCCATTGGGATGACCAAACTCGGCCTGGAATTTTAGTCTTGCTGTCCGCTACAAAATTCCCTCATGAAAAAAAAAAAAAAAAAATGTTAGATCCCAGATGAAAGAAAACTGTAAAAATATGCATTACAAAAAGAATTCAATCGCGAATAAATTTTTACAGCAATTTAAATGTGACCGAATTTTTTAAAACCACTCACGATTAAATGCAGCATGGAACCACATTAATTCAATCATCAGAGAATCCGAGGATTTTTTTTTAATTCCAAATAATTATTTCCCGTTTTTAAAAATTTGTTTTTCACAATATGACTTATACTCTGAATTTACTTTCATTTTTAGTTTATTTCTTTATGTAAATTTGAGTTCATTCTCTTTTAGCGTTTTCAACCTTAACGTTATATCTCCTCGCTCGCAGAATGACGCTGGCAACAATCCTGAGGCCAGAGAGCGTGACGTCAGCATGTGACAGATAAGAACGAGAGATATATAATGTTGAAGCAGCACTTAAAGTGGGTGGTGTGATGTTATAATCGTGGAAGTTGCATTACGCGCTGAAGTTGTTTATTTGAAGGCTGAGTGTTGAGTTGTACTGTTACTCATCAGTGGCGTATATTTGAGGCTAGCTAGCTGCGAATACCAGAGAATGCACAAATAAGAGTCAATTAAATATACACAAATCAAAGTCAATTGTCAACGGCATTAATATATGTCGATGCTTTCGGCGCGAAAAAAAACACGAGCGGATTCGTTTCTTTCGATTAAGAGAATTAGTCTGGCGAGCGAACACCAACGGCATAAAGCAAGCAAGCCTTCCAGAGTCTTCGCTGTTCTGATTCAAAGAACTTCGATATGATCGTCTGCTAGCGTTTCCATGACAACATGAATTAGCGTATGGAGGGGATTGGACCATTGCTTTGAGCAACGGTTCACTCGGAAAAGAGAAGACTTCGACTAGCTCAGTCACTAGCATGCTTTCGCCTGCAACGGCGCGTGTTTCGCGAGAGTTGTTTCAGTTTGTGTGAAGTGTCAATGAATTAAAATCAATGATATTATATCTTAAATTCGTGGCTTTGTTGGATTCGAACTGTTTTGATAAATTTTGTGAAAGCTTCCCTGAAGATCAACAGTTCGAACATAAAGTACTCATATGCTTCAAATTTTGGTACAGCGAGACTAAAAAATGAACTGAAGGTGGTTTATTCCCTTGAAGAATACAAAAAAAAAAAAAAAAAAAATCAGTAAGAGCCATTACTTGTTACATAAAGTTGAATAAATTGGACATAGTGTTTAGTGACGTGCACAAATTAGCACACCTAATATTAAACTTTCCATCAACAACTGCAACTCCCGAAAGAAGTTTTTCCGTTTTAAAAAGAATCAAGATGCATCTTAGAGCCACGCAAGGACATGTACATTCGAGCAACTTGGCTGGTTTGTCAATAGAGAAAAACATTATTTTTAAATATGAAAAAGTACTCGGAAGAAAGATTTTTGTGAAAACGTAACACTCAAGTTCACACAAAAGGAAAGAAGAATGGAGTTCGTGTACAAATAAGGCATTCATTTTTTCATTTATTTATTCATTCAGTTGCCACTACAGCAACTAGGAAAGAATGCGTTCATGTACAAATAAAGCATTCAGGAGAAGAATGGCGTTCATGTACCAATAAGTGTTCAAATCCTAATCCTCATAAATATATGGTATCATGTTAGCAATAGCACGTAGCTAAAATTTAGGAAAAAAAGTTACTTCTATTACTTAACAATTAAACTTCGCAATTTAAAAAAAAAAATACTGGTGGGGGGGGGGGGGGGCGTGAGATTGCCCAGGTCTCGGACCCAAGATACGTCACTGTTACTCGTATATTGAGTGCTTCGAGTTAAAGTGTTCTGTTTCCTAAACAGTGAACAGTGCTTATGAGATGTTAACGGAATAAAGGAAGAACTGTAAGTAACTATTTCTTGAACTTTATTTAAGTGAGTTTCACTTCGAGAAAGAGAGGGTGAATAAGAAGTAGTTTTCTCAAAATCTTAAGTAGTGTTTTCTAGGACACAAATAGTAAGGAACGCTACAACAACAACAATAACAAGAAAAAACGAGAAAGATGACACCGAATATTCGGGTGTAATAAGCACGTCTTTTGAATCCGTTCTGACGCAAATTAAATTTATCAAAGCTATTCAAAGTCAATGGAACCACCGGTATACAAAACAATAGATCTGACGAAAGAAAGAAGATTTTCAATCGGGTTTTTAATCCCTCAGATATTGCTGTAAACGGAATTGTGAGCTTACGAACACTTACAAACAGAGATATCGACAAAAATAAGATGTGACTTTACGTTCCCTGGTGGGAAAACCATGCATTATTTTAGGAAGAAAGTATTCTCAAAAGGTTTATCCATATAAACGGTATCGGTCCAAGAAAAAAAAATTTAGAAGCAGAGATATAGGGGGAAACGCAATTTAGTCGAGTTTTCAGGAACCCAGATTTTGCAACAAATACTTCAGAAGCAGATATTAACACTTAGGACCCCTGGTGGCTAAACCATTCTTTACCAAACATTAGAAATTATGTGAAAAATATTTTCCATCAGGTCTTGTATGCGATACAGGAATAATTTTTCAAATTAGAGCTTCAGGAGCAGAAATAACGCAGAAAACGCAATTTACCTTTGTGCCCCCTAGCGGAAAGTCTATGATTTACTTGAAAATTTTGAATTTATAGGGAAAACATTTCGCATCGGAAACACTATCCAACAAAGAAGGAATTTTTCAAATCGTACTTTTAGAAGTAGAGACATTGACAAAAATAATATATACATCTACGCCCCCTGGCGTAGAAACCATGAATTTCTTCAAGCAGAAAATTTTCCTAAAAGGTTTGTCGACATGAGTAGTATCGGTCAACAAACGACTTTTTTTTCAATCGAGATTTTAGAAGCTCATATTTTGCTGCAAATACAACAGAAGCGGAAATTAAGACTTACGCCACCTGGTGGCCAAACAATTTCTTACAAAAATTGGAAATATGTGCAAAGGATTTCCCATCAGGAGCTGTATGTGGTGCAGAAAGAATTTTTCAAATCGTAGATTTAGAAGCAGAGATATAGGGGGAAACGCAATTTACATTTACGCCCCTAGCGGAAAGTCTATGAATTACTTGAAAATTTTGAAATTATATGAAAAACATGTCACACTGGAAATACTAACCAACAAAGAATGAATTTTTCATATCGGACTCCTAGAAGTAGAGATATTGACAAAAATAAGATGTACATCTACGCCCCCTGGCGTAGAAACCATGAATTTCTTCAAGCAGAAAATTTTCCTAAAAGGTTTGTCGACATGAGTAGTATCGGTCTACAAACGATGTTTTTTTCAATCGAGAATTTAGAAGCTTATATTTTGCTGCAAATACATCAGAAGCGGAAATTAAGATTTCGCCCCCTGGTGGCCAAACTATTTTTTTTACAAGAATTAGAAATTATGTGCAAACGGTTTCCCATCAGGAGCTGTATCCGGTGCAGAAAGAATTTTTCAAATCGGAGATTTAGAAGCAGAGATTTAGAGGGAAAAGCAATTTACCGCTACGCCCCCTAGTGGAAAGTCTATGAATTACTTGAAAATTTTGAAATTTTATCAAAAACATGTGACACGGAAAACACTATCCAACAAAGAAGAAATTTTTCAAATCGGACTCCTAGAAGTAGAGATATTGACAAAAATAAGATGTACATCTACGCCCCCTGGCTGAGAAACTGTGCAATATTTTATGAAGAAAATATTCCGAAAAGGTTTATCGATGTGAGTAGCATCAGTCCATGAAAGAATTTTTTTAATCGATATTTTAGAAGCTCAGATTTTATGGCAAATACATCAGGAGCAAAAATTAACACTTACGCCCCTTTGTGGCCAAAGTATTCTTTACCAAAAATTTCAAATTATATGCAAAAGATTTTCCATCAGGAGATGTATCTGCTGAAGAAATTTTTTTTCAAATCGGAGTTTTAGAAGAAGAGTTATCGGGAAAATGTAATTTACTTTTACGCCCCCTAGCGGAAAATCTGTGCGTTGATTTGAAAAAGTAACTGTATCTAAAATACTCTTCGACATAAATGGAATCGAATGATAAAAAAAAAATTTCAATCGGATGTTTACAAGCAACTATGTGGAACAAAACGTATTTTTGAATTCGACATCATCTGCATTTACGCCCTCTACCGGCGAAATTGTTCATCGTAAAAAAAAACGAAATAAAGGATCATCATTTGCATATTTCAAGCTTCCGAATGCAAAAAGAATTTTTCATATCGGACTAATAGTTGCAGAGCTATCGTGGGTAAAGACGGACGGACGGACGGAGGGACAAACCGATAACAGAAGCACGATCTTTTTTAACAAAAGACGTTCTAAAAAAAGCGAATGTTATGAAGACCTCGTTTCCAATTAAATCACCATGAAGATCATCGTTCTGGCTGTCCTGGTGGCGCAGTGTTTTAAGCGCTATTTTCTGACTATTCGTCTGAGATGGTCCGGGTTCGAATCTCGGTGAGGCATGTGTGTTTCATTTGTCTTGCGCCACTGGCTCTCTCCCTTCCCTGGAACTATTGGCCCTAAGTTATAGGGGCGAGCGACTGCCTGCTTATTGCTCACGGTGGTTGTTACCCCCCCCCTCCCCCCCCAAAAAAAACAACTAAGAAAGACAATCATTCTGAAAGTTGAAATGTGCGCATGCCCCACTCAGCAAGCAATTTTCCTACACAACTAATTTTGATATTTATTTTGTCACTGATCTCCTACTGCGCAATGGTACTGGTGCCTCCTCGCTAGGCAGAGGCGTTTTTAAAGTCTAGCCATTTTATTTTGATCCATGAACCACCGTTTCAACCGATGAACCACCCTTCTGACCCATGAACCACCCTTCTGACCCATGAACCACCCTTTTGACCCATGAACCACCCTTCTGACCCATGAACCAGTACTGGCAAATGGTTGTTTTTTTTCATGATAACTGTGGGTGAGACACAGACTTCGGAATAACTCTATCAGAAAATCGTTAATTTGTGCCCTACGTCAGTATGTGGATAAGGGCGAGGGGATGATCATCCATTACAATGGGCACTATTGTCTCCTTTAAAATCACAAAAGGACGGTAGGACCTACCAATGACCCTGGGATCCAAGTCCAACGACCTATGTCTAACTGTAGTTAGCTTTAGCTTTATTAATTTATAACAGCGCTCTTACTCAGGTGGCGCTTTTTTCACACAAATACGAAGAATTTTTCTATGTGATTTCAGGGCAAACGTCCAACATGTACACCGAAGAGCCACAACATTATGACCATCTGCCTAATATGATATTGGTCTTCCACTTGCCAACAAAGCTCTCTTACCCGGTGAGGGGTGGACGCTACAAGATTTCTAAAGGTGTTTTGAGGTGTCTAGTCCTCAGGGGCGCGCCAAGTGCATTTGCCGCCCGGGTGCAAGTCCAGATTTGCCGCCCCCTTGTACGAGGATATTTTTCAATTTTTATTCATTTTTTACATGAAATAAATATCTTTAGCTACATTATTTTCTATTTCCGGTAAATTGAGATTTTTCATAAAACACTGCTGTCTCATATAAAACTGAAGAAAAAAAAATCTGTAAAACTCTAGTTCAGATGACGCTACGAATAATTCAAGAAGTCAGCTTCCTTTCTCTCTCTCTCTCTCTCTCTCTCTCTCTCTCTCTCTCTGTGTCAATTTACACAAAAGTCTGCATTACTGGAAAAAAAAGTTTCATCATGTACGATGATAAACATATTACAGCTTCTCGATGAATACACACACACACACACACACATATACAGTATATATAACTAAGCAAGATAAAATGAGGACCCCGTGGGTAAGGAAAATGATAAAGAGTGGAAGACATTATGATCAGAGTAAAATCCCTGAAATGATAATGGGCTGGACATATTGCCAAGAGAACGGACCATCGATGGACAATCTAAATTTTAGACTGGATTCTAAGAGACAGGAAAGGACCCAAAAGAAGACCACGTGGGAGATGGGTGGATGAAATTCGAAAGCATGCGGGAGTGACGTGGAAGAAATTTGGGGAGACTTTCATCCAGCAGTGAATTGATAATGGTTGTTGTTGATGTTGATGATGATATGGAATCGATATAAAAAAACGTTATATAAAAAAAAAACATTTCATAATGGCTTCTGCCCTCCTTTTTGTTCCCCAAAACCGCCCTCCCCTAGAGTAAACTTCTAGATCCGCTCCTGCGGTTGAGTCGAGATTAATCCCATGTAGAAGTAAAGTGTATTTTAATAGTTTTTGGGTTGATCCACATGTAAAGGGAATTAAATTTGGATTTATTTATGTTAATAATTGAGACATTAGCAGTTAACTATGAAATGGGAAACATGTCATGGACATGAGAATGGCAAAGAAAATCTGGGAAATAGCGAAGGATTACCCTTTGGGAAATCATTTGAATATTTTCCATGGGAATAGCAAAGGATTACCCTTTTTTAAATCTTGGCATGGGAATAGCAAAGGATTTACCTGATTTCGACAAAGGCCAGATCGTTATAGCAAGACGTCATGGTAAGAGCATCTCCGAAACAGCGTCGCTGGTAGGCTGCACACGCTATGAAATAGTTAGTACCTATCAAAGATGGTCCGAAAGAGGTGACACTTCGAGCCAAGGCGTTTGATGCCGCAGGTCAGCGCAGGCTATCTTGTCTTGTCCGCAGCAACAGGAGGGCTACTATGGCTGACATTACTTCAATTGTGGTGAAGGGCCTAATGTGTCCGAACACACAGTTCATCGTGCGCTCTTGGGTACGATGAATTGTATACGCTGTTTTGTCGCACACCAGCTCGTCCGTCTACATGGTGTAAACGAAAACGGGATTCTTATGATCATGAGCCGCAGACCTATTCGTGTATACCTATGCTCATAGCCGTTCACCGTCGTCAACGCTTGCAGTAGGCACATAACCATCGACAATGGACCATAGAAGACTGGAAGAGGATCTCGTGGTCAGACGAATCGTGTTTTCGGTTACACCATGTCGACGGACGAGCCCGTGTGCGACGTTTACACGAGGAAGTCTTCCTACCTGGATGCACTGTCGAACGGATCCAGGCGGCTGGAGGAAGTGGGATGGTCTGGGCAATATTTTTTTGGAACACTTGGACTCATTGTCCCTGTAGAGCTAACTCTGCAAGCTGTCACGTACCTGAACATCGTGGCTGACCAAATACACCCCTTTACGGCGACTGTATTCCTGGCGGATGTCATGTCTTTCAACAAGACAGCGAAGAAGGTGAGATGTCGTCTTTCCATGTCACACAGCGAAGAAGGTTCAGGAATGGTTCCAAGAACATGAAGAGAAATTTTATTTATTGCCATGGTCCCCAAATGCGTCGGACATTGATCCTATCAAGCATTTGTGGTTAGAGTTCGAGAAACTGGTACGAGCAGCATCACCCCAACCAGCCAGGTAATTTATACGGGAACTACGGAATCTTCTGTTGCAGTTATGGTACCAAATAACGAGAAACACCTACCAACATCTCGTTGAACCTGTACCTCATCGAAAGAGAGCTCTTTTGGAGGCAGCGAGAGGAGGACCTAAATCATATATCTCGCTCTCTCTCTCTGTATCTATCTATCTATCTATCTATATATATATTCTTTCCCACATTACAAAAATTAATATAAAAAAATCTATGTAAGTTAAAATAAAATGGTTGGCAACATAATATAGCAGCACTCATAAAGTTTTTTTAGTTTGTGTGTGTGTGTGTGTTCCTTAGGTGAGCACTACTACTGAATAAGAGGAACATTTCATCGATAATAGCTGCCATGCAAGAAAAAGTGGCTTGCGTATTGTGGTTCCATGAGACCAAATCGGCGGTTACTGTCCAGCGTCATTTCAGAAAACAGTACAGACGATCACCACCGGACCAAAAAAGTATGAAAGCTAGATATGAAAAGTTTAACCCGACGGGTAGTGTTGGCGATCTCCCCCGAGCGGGCCGACCACCGGTTGCACAAGAGACAGCTTCAGCTGTACAGGAGACATTTATGCGAAGCCCCAGGAAATCCATTCGTCGTGCTTCACTAGAAACTGGGATTCCCCGTGCCGCGGTTCTCAAAATTTTACACAAACGTCTTCATCTGTATGCTTATAAGATAAAGATCGTTCAAGCTCTTCAGCCTGATGACCGGCCTCGCCGTGCTGCATTTGCGACGGAGATGTTGCAGCGCATAGCTCATGATAGTGATTATCTGCACCGAGTCTGTTTCTCAGATGAAACCACATTCCACGTCTCTGGTCCAATAAAAAGGCACAATGTGCGAATCTGGGAATCAGGAAATCCCCATTATGTCATCGAACAACAGAGGGTTAGCCCGAAAGCGAACGTATGGTGCGGCCTGATGCATGACAGAATCATCGAACCCTTCTTTTACAGAGCCCACGGTAATATGTAACATGTCCTGGACATGATGGAACTTTTTGTAGCACCTCAGTTACATGCACTCCAACCTTCGGGTATTTTCCAACAAGATGGCGCCACACACCACATTAGTCAATAATGGTTCATGAGTTCCTGAATGTCACATTTCCGGACAGATGGATTGGCTGCGACGGTATCAATGACGAAGCCACACACACACACACACACACACACACACACACACACACACACACACACACACACACACACACACACACACACACACACACACACATCATCATCATCATCATCATCATTGTCAATGAAGGTCTCCCCAAGTTACTTCCACAACGCTCTATCTTGCTCCAGTCTCCTCCATGTCTCCCCCGCATGCTTTCGAATTTCATCCACCCATCTCCATGTGGTCTTCTTCCGGATCTTTTCCTGTCCCTTGGAATCCAGTCCAGAATTTAGGTTGTCCATCGGCTGTCCGTTCTTCTAGCAACATGTTCAGCCCAGAGCCATTTCATGAATTTTATTCTGATCATCCCGTCTTCCACTCTTGTCATTTTCCTTATCCACGAGTTCCTCAACTTATCTCTCGACTGGTTAAGCCAAGTCATACCAAGCATGCATCTCTCTCTCTCTCTCTCTCTCTCTCTCTCTCTCTCAAAAGTTAACAGACACCTAGAAGAGAAACACAACATAGCATTTATTGACATACATTAGTACGGTGTCAGTCCACCTTTGGTCTTAATGCATGCACTGACCCTTCGAGACATGCTTTCGACAAGGTTTTGGAACACAGCGATAGGTATACGCTTCCATTTAGTACATAATGCCGCCGCTAACTGTTACTCAGTAGTAGGCCTTGGTTCCAAACTACTTATGCGGCTCTCTAATTCATCCCATGGCTGCTCTATGGGATCAAGATCAGGGCTCTGTGCGGGCCAGTCCACATATGATACGAAATTATCGTCAAACCACGCCTTATCAGTACCTGCATTACGACTCGGTGCATTATTCTTCTGGTACCAACAAGGCTCAGTTCCATAGTATTGCCACAGAGTTGGTATGGCATAATTGTCCAGAAGATCGAGGTAGACGTGCTGGTTAACAGGTTTGTCCACGAAAACAAATAGGCCGGGACCATACCACAAAAACCATCCCACACGAGTACACTGCCAGCTCCAAACTTGACTGTAGGAACAGTACACTGTGGTAAATAGCGTTCCCCCGGCTTCCGCCACGGCCATCAGACTGATGAAACGTGTATCTGGATTCATCAGTCCATAGAACCCGTTTCCATTGATCTACGGTCCACGATAAATGTTCTTTACACCATGCTAAATGACGAATATCATTCCGAGTGGAGATGGAAGGCTTATGAGCAGCCGCACGACCACGGTAACCCATGGAATGAAGTTCTCTGCGAATGGCACGTGTACATACCGAGGTTCCAGAATTTTTACTCACCTGTACACTGAGGTCTTGTGCAGTACTTCTTCGATTAGCTGTAACGACTCTCCTGAGGTTTCGACGTCCTCTATCACTGATTTTCTTTGGTCTGCTGGTACGTCTTGATGCTTCAGGCACGCTACGTGTCTTGCATTTATTCAGTACATCCAAAACAGTTGACTTGGGTATGTTTAAACGCCTCTCGGTTTCTCTTATATATAATATAACACCCAACAATCTTTCCTTTCTCAAAGTCAGTGCGATATGATCGCGGTCAGCTGCAGGATTATTTTTATACCGTTTGCAGCTGTACCGCGCATCTTAACAACGCAGCGGATCCGTTCATTTGCTTTTGAGGGGTGCCCGGTTACTTTTGTCAATATATGATCTGCTGTCTCATATCAACAGATTCCACACTAATCATAGTTTGCCGAAAGGTTTAGGTGCCTCGTAAAACCATGCAAGTTTTCCAATGTTACTTTACTCATGTAATGTTGGCCTTGTGATTTTCTCTTAAGACGAACTGAATACTTAAAAAAAAAAATTAAGAGTAAGGTATGCAATCATATTAAACACGGAATTAAAAGGCAAAATTCCCAGTACATGCTAAACAAATCTGCCAGAGATAGCACCCTAATTTCTGAGCTGAGTTGCAGTGTAGTATAAAGTAATATTACTCTCAAAATGATTTTCAGTCATTCTGCATTTAGGCTTAGTAAATTAATACTTGTGGGCGGAATGCCTACAGTTCGGGCCGAAACACGGTCCAAAACGCAGAACAGTGAACGCACAGCTAACACTATGTATAGGGTGATTCATAAAGAAGTGTACAATTTCCAGATGCTGTAAAACAGTAACAGTTGAAGACACGGACCACAACTGCGAACCGTTAAGTAGATGCACTCATAAGGTTTGTGTCCCGCTACTGAGGGAAGTGACACATGCGCGATAGCGCGCGTGTCACGTGATTAGTCAGTCAAAATGGCAGCGTCTGCAGTGGAGAAAGAGTTTTGTGTTCTTAAATTGAGCAAAACGGAATCTGTAACGTTTGTGCAACGGCATTTTCGATCACGATTCGGAAA
Organism: Macrothele yani; assembly: GCA_039090855.1. NCBI lineage: Eukaryota > Metazoa > Arthropoda > Arachnida > Araneae > Macrothelidae > Macrothele > Macrothele yani. Next base: position 139,510,806 of record CM077002.1, read on the forward strand.
AGAACCTCCAACCAGAAAATCTATCTACGATTGGCATAAAAAATTTGAAACTACGGCTGAGAAAAGAGCCTTCCGTAACAGTTTTCTTTTTCACAAGAAAACTGTCACGGGAGGCTCTTTTCTGGATATGTTAAGTCTTTGGTTGATGCCACAGTTGCAGGACGATAGTGACAACTTTATTCTAAAATTGGATGGTGCACCACCGCACTGGTTAGGCGACGTGCGAGATTATCTTGATGAACATCTTCCTCACCGATGGATTGGACGAGCCGCGGACTACAACATGTCACTGACCCAATGGCCATCCAGAAGTCCTGACTTAACACCTTGTTACTTTTTTCTGTAGGGGTACGTAAAGGACAAGGTATTCGCCCCTTCCCTTCCTGTTGATCTAGAGGAGCTGAAACAGCGTATCACAGCCACTATCACTGCACTTGATTCAGATATCTTAACCTCACGTTTGGGCGGAAATGGATTATCGGCTCGATGTGTGTCATGTGACTGAGGGTGCACACGTAGAACATCTGTGACTGTCTCTAAAAAAACTTGAAACATTCCCCTACAATTCTGTTACAGTAACATGAAATATCTTACATTGTTCTTGTTTTATAGTGCGTTAAAACTGAATACTTTTTTATGAATCACCCTGTATTAGTTTTTATCTGAGAATAAAAAGAAAAAAAGAAAACGAAAGAAAATCCTCTGTTCCGGGGCCCGTTAAGCATCATGGCGCCTGGGCATCGCTGTAAATCTGCCCCTGGTAACTACTTTGATTAAGCTTACCAAATGCTAACGACCAAAGAACAAAAATTAAATAAATAAAAATTCTTAGAGCCGTTTTCAAAATAAAATGTACATACATACATACAAGAATTGCTACTTTAAGGTGGACGTCAAGTAATTTTGCTTCCTATACTTCCAATGGAAAAACTTCTGTACACATTTTCTTCACAATCAATGCGTTTCCAAGGATGAAATTTTTTTTTTTTTTTTGATTGGAGGTTTAACGACCACCATGAGCAACTCAATGGGCTATAAGCAGTCGCCCGTCCCTAATTTAGGGTCACTGGTTCCAGGGAAGGGAGAGAACCAGTGCCGTAAGACAAACACAACATCCATGCCTCACCGAGATTCGAACCCGGACCCCTTACGGACGAATGATCAGAGGCCAGCGCCTTAGACCACTGCGCCACCGGGGCGGCAATGAAAATTTGAACATCGATTAAAATAGCTTCATTTCATAACTTGGAATACTTAATATTTTCCAAACCATAACCGTAATTATGCAATCCAACATTTATTTGTCCACTGACGTTATCAAAGTACAGGTCGCGCCATCTTTTCTCTGGTTTCAACAGCACCAAAGGAAAAGTTATTGATTTTTAAAATAATTATGGTTATGTTTTAGAAAATATTAAGTTTTCCAAGTTATAATATGAAGTTATTTTAATCAATGTTCAAATTTTCATCCTTGGGAACACATTAATTGTCAAGGAAATGTGTACAAAAGTTTTTTCCATTGGAAGTATAGGAAGCAAAATTACTTGACGTCCACCTTAATAATATGGGATAAGGGAGATGGAATGGATCGCAATCCTATGTCCTAACCTTTGACCCCATTTCGTCCATTTTCAATAAGGTTCGTCCCCAGGTGGTCCCCTACCACATACTAAAATTTTATCGAAATCGAACCATTTTTACGCGAGTTATCGTGCCGACAGACGGACAAATCTGGAGCATATAGGCTTCTTCAACCTACGGTTGGAAAGCGTAAAAAAAAGAGAGAGGGTGAGAGAGAGAGATTCATTACTATTTTAATGGTCTTTCGAATGGTTCCAGAGAAGTAGCTGGTACAGGTGGAAATTGAAACCGCCTGTGTAAACAGGGCCTCAACCTACCAGTCTCCCCTGCAAATAATGAACAGCTACTAATGACAGGTCACTACGCCTCAGATGAATAATGCCTTCAGATACTCATAGTTTATAATGGTATTTAATCAGGTGGCTTCACGTTTCGGCAACACTTCAACTTCTCAGTTACGATTTTTACGAGGTACCCAGGGGCGGATTGGCCACCGATACATTTCCCCGGTTAACCGCTGGAGAAAGTCCTACTTTCTCGTATTCTTTTGAACATTTTTGGAGCGAACGAATTATTATTTTGTTGCCTGTGAATAATAATCGTTAACTTCATTTGAACTTTATATCTACTTAAAAAGTTATTTCTTTATAAAAAAAAAAAAAAAAGGAACGTTTCCTTTCATCTGTATGCTTGGCGTTTCCTCTGAAATTACAGAACAAGAATCTCTGGACTTATGTGTGAAAAGTGCGTCCGGACCAAGCAGGCTGTTATCAATTAATTAAGCTAAAGCTAACGTGGGATGTTGGACGATTTGGAGCTCGGAGCTCAAGGCCATAGGTATGCCCTACCTCCCTTTTGAAATTTTTGAAGGAGATAATAGCATCCATTGTAATAGTTCCGTTACCCCCATCCCTTTACCCACAGATTGACACCGAGCCCAAAAAAGATTCTCCGGCAGAAATATTCCGAAATCAGTCCAGGAGCGACACTACGGGTGGGATAGGGTGGGTTTAACCCCCACCCCCACACAAAATATTAAAGGAGTGAGAACACATGGCGAGTGCAATCATCTAAGATTTTAGAGAATTTGGATAAACGTATGTGATTTTTTTGAATTGACAAAGATTTTGTTATATAAAATGAATTTTTTGTTAAAATTAGTGCTGTATTATTCTGCAAAATGCATGAAGTCCTCTAAGCGAATGCCTAAAATAGTAGTAGAAAGACACCATTTTCGTTATTATAGTTTTAAAAGATGTGAAAGAAAGAGATATTCCTTATCAGGTTACAACTTAAAATGCATAAACAGTCAATGTTAAAAAAAAACTGTAAACGTCAAAAAAAAAATATATATATATATGACGTAAGTAAGCTAAAATTGAGAGGAAATACTGTAGCAAATTGTTAAAAGGCATGGAAGCTCGTATCCATGGTTCCCAGCACTACATACACTAAACGGATATTACACGCAATATGTACCTGAAAATATTTAATTTTTAATGGGATAACATCATCAGTTCAGATCATATGTAGAGGATTTTATGAAGGGAGTGTCTGACCCCAGGTCTTAAACAACGCTTAAAAATAGGAAGCTGGAGATTTGGGCTAGAGTGCTCGATAAGAAAGTCACACGGAAGCGAAGTAGAAAGGGGGAAATTACCGGGGGGCCATTACCCGGGGTCCGACGGCTTAACGTTCCCATGTGACGCACAGTTAGGGGATTGAACCTGAGGGTCCTCCGTGGCAGTCACGAACGTTGACCACTAGGCCATACGCAGCCCATAGCATCATCAGATCATATGTAGAGGATTTTAGGATGGGAGTGTCTGATCCCAGGAGAGACAGAGACATCTTGTAAGAAACAGTCAGGCATTTTCATGTACGGATTCCGTCCACAGAGAAGGTGTATTCCCAAACCACCTACAACGGGTCCGCCTTTTGGCGCAGAAACGGAAGGAGTAAGAGCAAGTCTATATAGCGACTTTGACAGAACAGTTTGTAAGTGAGAGAGAGCACAGTAGATGGCGCCTCCGTACAAGTACGATGTTGCTCATAGAGGGGTGAGAGAAAGTATGAATGGATACCCATTTAGGGATCGATCCTGAGGTTTACACAATATGTACCTGAAAACATTTATTTTTAATGGGATAACATCATCAGTGAAAACATTTATTTTTAATGGGATAACATCATCAGTTAATGGGTAACATCATTAGGAGATCGAACCTCAGGATCGATCCCCTAAATGGGTGGTAGTGGGGGGGTCCAATCCGGGTGCCGTCATTTAACGTACTCGTCTACGTCCGATGCACGTCGGATAATCAACGAATTGTGAGCAAATCACACCTTCTGTGAAAGATCAGCCCAGGATTGAACCTGGGAATCCTCCATTGACAATCTGACTCGCTAACCACTAAGCCATCCGCAGACCCCAGGTCTTAAACAACCCTTAGAAATAGGAAGCTAGGAGATTTGGGCTAGATGCCCAATAGGAAGTTACATGGAAGCGAGGTAGAAAGGGGAGGAAGACGCCCTTATTTATTACCGGGAGGCCAGTGCCCTTGGTCTGACGGCTTAACGTTTCCATTCGACGCTCATTTAGGGGATCGAACTTGAGGTTCCTCCGTGGCAGTAATGAACGTTGACCACTAGGCCATCCGCAGCTCATAACATCATCAGATCAGATCATATGTAGAGGATTTTAGGAAGGGAGTGTCTGACCCCAGGTCTTAAACAACCCATAGGAATAGGAAGCTATGAGATTTGTGCCCAATAGGAAAGCGACACGAAAGTGAGGTAGAAAGGGGGAGGAAGATGCCCTTATTTATTACCAGGGGGCTAGCACCCGTGGTCCAACGACTTAACGTGCCCATCGGCAGCACGGCGGGTATTTAGTGGTTCGAGCGTTCGCATCTGCCTGGGATCGAATCTGAGGTTATCTCCGTAGCCGCTAGGACATCCGCATCCCATAACATCATCAGCGTTGGACAAAATCTACATGAACGGAACTTTTTGGACAAATTTCTGCCAACCACTGCAAAATTTGTGCCCCCCCTCCCCGCACGATGCTTAGCCCCTCTAATGCCACGGAATTCTCGGACTCATTATAGCCCCCTAATCTACTGCCCTAGTTCTGGCTTCGCCACTGTCACCACATTTCATCTTAAAAGAAGCGTTTTGCCAGTACTGCTTCATGGGTCGAAAAGGTGTTTCCTGGATCAGAATAATGGGGAGTCTTGTGAAAAGCGTGTACTCGAGGAAGATATGATATACCAGTGCCATTTCGCAGTGGCCGATCAGTGACTACATTAATATAAAAATTAATTGCGTAGAAAAATTGCTATATGTACATTTTAACTTTCAGAATTATCTTTATGGTGATTTAGTCAGAAATGGGATCTTGGAAGAGATTCGTGATTTCTTTTTTTGACGTAGATCTACGTCTGACTTCGCGTATAGTATGGGGCGACTTACGGCCGATCGCCTGGGACAAAAATAGGTCCCAATTGAAATCATTATAGCGTTAAAAACACGTGCCGCACACTAATCGTGTTAGCATATTCGTAAACAGCATGGAGTCCAATTTGCGTACCGCGCAATACATGGCAATACATCGTGCGCGCAACGATTCCCTCGCTTCCTGTGAGCGGGGGAGATGATGAAATATTTCTGGGTGTGCGGCCGCATTTGACTCAGTTTGCGGGCCGCGGGTGGCCTAGTGGGCAACGTTCGTGACTGCTACGGAAAGGACCTCAGGTTCGATCCCAGGCAGGTACGAACGGTCGATCCACTAAATATTCGCCGTGCGTCGGATGGACACGTTAAGCCGTCGGACCACGGGTACTGCCCCCCCCCGGTAATAAATAAGGGCGTCTTCCTCCCCCTTTCTACTTCGCTTCCGTGTCACTTTCCTATTGGACGCTCTAGCCCAAATCTCCTAGTTTCCTATTTCTAAGGGTTGTTTAAGACTTGGGGTCAGACACTCCCTTCCTAAAATCCTCTACATATGATCATTTGACTCAGTCTATATCTCGGCAACCGTGAGCGCAACACGACTGTGCGTGGTATCGTTTTAAAGCTCTCGACGAGATATATTCAATATATATGAAGAACATTTCGCAGTGGTTTGAACTGAACATTTAAAAAATTGTTTTCTTGTGAACTGGTGAATACTTTTGACAATATCCCTATTGTACTTGCACCATTGTTAGAAACGGGGGTGGGTAAGATGTGAAAAATATAAACTAGAAATTCGGCATTCGTTTCAGTAATTAAAACGCCGTGTAACTGCTTGTAGCAAATAAACAAGAAAAAAAAAAAAGATATATTCTTACTAAATATTATTTTTAAAAATAAAATTCATGAAATTTCTAAAGATTTGATTTTGAAGCGTTTATGGAAAATATCGGACATCAGAAACCTTGCTGAAACAAAGGACAAAATGTAGAGAAAAAGAATTAATAAAAATAAACAAAGGCTCAAAAAGTGAACTCTTTCTTATTTATTTATTTTATTTTTAGTCATATGTTGCTTTAAAGACTTAACACATTTCACATGTGAAATCCAGCACGCGATAGCCTTAATATAATAGCATGGGAAAACATTTATTCTGTTCAGAGAAATTTCAAATATAGGTTGTTGTTTTTTTAGTGACGTAACAAAATTACAATAAAAAGAAACTTATTCATTTAAACAGGTCGAAAAATACTGGGGCAGGCAAGATTCACTTTCTCTCCCATAGTTGATACCTATGCCATGACATGAAATTTAAAAATGAAAAAATCAGTTCAAGCCAGCACCCAGGATATCTTTATGGGGGTGACCTAAAGTATTGAAGATGCTAATAAAAATGCTCAGGAGAAAACATCTCCCAAAATATTGGGAAGCTATAAAAACATCTCCACCATATTAAAGTGCGTTTCCAATTATTCGTAAAATATGTATTTAAAAACAATTCAAGCGTTTTTGTAAAAGCAGCAAATAACGAAGAATGGGGCCAGGTGATGCTTCATGGGGAGGGTCCGGGCCCTTGAGCCAATCCCACTGAGTGGACTACTGGTTCAAGCTGATAAAAGTATCTTTTCCTCATAAAAAAAAACTCACACTCCAAAAAGTTTCTTCCCGTCCCAAAGTTTGGAAACTAGTTCTCTATACAGGATAAAATTGCGCATGGTCAAAATTTTTCATTAAACTTTTCAACTAGGTGGCGCAAGCGTACATTTATATTATTTTTGGAGTTAGAGATATATCTATCTCTCACTCCAAATATATTTTTTTTATTTGACAGAAATAAGCCAAACCAAATTTTGTATGAGCTTTTCTGCTTTCCCGCTAAGTGGTGTTAATGTTCATTTGGATGCTTCGCAATATGACAGTTGCTCTACGAAGGCCTAAACTTTATTTATTTATTGTACAATCTGACGTTTTCCTGACGTAAAATTCTTGCCCCTAGGTGGTAGCACCATACGAAGGTCGTTGATTAGGTTTCCAGATGAGTGTAACAGATCTATTCTATGCATCGCACGTAGTTCAGATACTTTTGCAAGTATGAATATACTAGCGGGGACGGTTCAGCCCATTGATTATCTGTTTTCATTACTGAACAATGTGTTGTGTTCATGAATGAAATACGGGATTACACCAATAATACAAATTTTGAAGATGACAATCCGTTTTTTTTTTTTTTGTTTTTTCGGTGTAAATATGACCCGGATGGTAAGTCAGTTAATATCCGAAAACTTGAAAATGTTGTCGTTCTGGAGCGGAAATCGAATCCGCGTCTCCCAGATAGCGCCCGGGTATGCTAACCACTACACCACCCAGAACGAACAAGTCGCAAGTTTCCGATTAATTTGAATATAACCATCACAGGAATCGCTAGTCGAAGCAACCGCAACCGGCATTCATGTTTAGCGAATCCGAAGGTTAAGAATCCAATCCCGTGATTGCCCGGAGGAGCAGATATATCATGAATGATTTATCTGACTTACCATCGTTGTCATATTTACACCAAAAAACGGATTGTCATCTTCAAAATTTGTATCATATGGTGTAATCCCGTATTCCATTCATGATTTATCTGCTCCTCCGGGCAACCACGGGTGTTGGATTCCGCAATTGGATTCTTAACCTCCAGATTAGCTGAACATGAATGCCGGTTGCTTCGACTAGCGAACCCTGTGATGGTTATATTAAAATTAATCAGAAACTTGAGACTTGGTCGTTCTGGGTGGTGTAGTGGTTAGCATACCTGGACGCTATCTGGGAGACGCGGGTTCAATTTCAGCTTCAGGACGACGAAAATTTCAAGTTTTCGGATATTATCTGACTTTACTATCCTTGTCATATTTGCACCAAAAAACGGATTCTCATCTTCAAAATTTGTACTGTGTTATTCAGCAATAAAAATATACACTATCTACCAACAAGTAATTGGACACCCCTGTAATCGACGATATCTGAGGTCCTGATACAAGTCACGGCCGCCGCCGTTAAATATCGTGTAGGAAACAACAACGCAACCAGTCGCATGAAAGATGCCACGCAGTTCGGAGCTCTTTGATTTCGAGAAAGGTGTAATCGTTGGGTATCACAGAAATGGCCGATCCATACGTGACATATCCAGCGAGTTGAAGTACCCAAAATCGACAGTGGCCTACGTGGTTGGCAAATGGAAGATGAGCGGTGACTGTCGGAATGTGCCCCGACCCGGCAGACTCACAAAACTGGGAGTTAGAGACTGACGGGTGCTGGCCAGAGAAATTCGGAAGAACCGCACCAAATCGATGGGACACATCCGTGAGGAGTTTCAACAGGCATCCGGGGGTGTTCTTTCGATGGATACCATCCGTAAGGAAGCCCATCTGCTCGGTTATCATGGACGTGCTGTCCCCCACAAGCCTTTGATCGCCAAGTCCAATAGCGCTGCTCGGCTAACGTGGTGCAAAGAACGTCGACAGTGGACCGTTGAACAGTGGAAACAGGTTCTCTGGAGCGACGAATCAAGGTTCTCCATCTACCGTTCGGATGGCAGGGTCTGGGTTTGGCGTCTGCCTGGAGAACGCCTCCTGCCGGAATGTACTGTGCCAACTGTGAAGCTCGGCGGTGGTGGAATTATGCTATGGGGGTGTTTCTCCTGCTATGGCACGGGACCCTTGGTCGCAATTTCTGGTAGACTCAACGCCGAGACCTACTTCACCACTTTGGATGACCATGCGCTTCCTACGTTGTGGCAGTTTTACGGGGTGGACCCATGTTACTTTCAGGATGACAATGCCGCCTGTCATGTTGCGAGGTCCACCATGGCTTGGTATGGTGACAATGGGGTTGATCGAATGGACTAGCCTGCGTAGAGCACGGACCTTAACCCTATCGAGCACCTCTGGGACGAGTTGGAGTGTCGACTTAAGGGTTCCCCCATCGTCCGAAATCGGTGAAGGAACTGACCTGTCTTCTCCAAGCCGAGTGGAAGAAAATACCCCGGAGGGTCGCAGCTGTAATCGCCGCTCGTAGTGGCTCCACCAACTATTGAAGGTGAATAAAATTCGTTTTGCTTTGCTATCACAGGTGTCCAATTGCTTATTGGTAGATAGTGTATAAGCATTTTTTTTCATTTTGATATTTTTTGGATGTTATGTAATACAAAATGAAATAGTAAAAAGAAAAAAAAACTATTTCTTTGCCCATGACCGGATTAGCGGGAAATCTAACGGGGCTATAGCCTAGGGGCCCAGGACATCGGCGCCCATTTAGGGGAGCAAGAGAGGGGCATTTGCTCTTCCCTGAAAATCGGAACATGCCCTTTCTGTCCTTCGAAGATACACTCATTGTCATAAATATCCGCGCACTAAGAAAAAAACAGTGCGATTACTGCGAAACTCGGCGGATAGCTACGGCGAGGGCAGACATGCAAATGATTAAATTTTCGTGCGATTCCGCATACTCGCGCATCCAAGACCGGCGTTGCAATCGCAATCCTTGGGACTTATAAGGCGCCGCTCAGGGGACTCCACATTCAAGCCGAAGTGCACGGTAAGAGTCAGGTGAGATCTCTGAGCGATAGACATGCCGAGTAGCCGCCGTAGATGTGCGTACAGGCAACTGACGGAGTTTGAACGGGGCCGTATCGTCTGGATGAGAGAGGCAGTCTGGCCTGCGCGCCGAATCGGCCGCCATTTGGGTCGGTCGGACAGTATACGGATGCGATCGTGTTGGGAGCAATGGACACAGGAAGGCACCCTGACACACCACCAGCAGAAATGACCGTGGGATCGTGAGAGCGGCACGCACAGATGCAAGGACGTCCATGTCCAATATCCAGAGACATGTGGCGCCTGTTCAAGGGACTCGCGTCCCCGGCAGAAAAATTTCCAGACTCTGGCAGAGGCGAATCTGCACTCTCGACGGCCCTTACGGTTTCTGCCATTAACACCGGACCATTCGTCGGCCTCGGCGTCGATTACAGTGGTGTCGGCAGCGAGCAACGTGGAAGGCTACGGACTTGTGACGTACAGTGTTCAGCGACGAATCCCGCTTCTCTATGGGAACGGACAACCACTGTGTCAGAATGTGAAGGACCGCAGATGAGCGCTACAATACAAACCTCACTGTACAGCGGCACACTACCTGAACTGCAGGCATGTTGGTATAGGGACTCATCGCGTATGACAGCCGGAATTCCCTCGTAGTGATCCGAGGGACGTTGACAGCCCAACGCTACATACATAAGATCCTGCTGCCCCATGTGCTGCCTTTCCTGGCGGGGAGATCCGCAGCCATTTTCCAACAAGATAACGCCTGTTCGCATACGGCTCGGGTTTCCTAGGACTGTCTACGTCATGCTTCGATGCTTCCGTGGCCTGCCAGATCGCCTGGTCTTTCGCCCAATGAGCACGCGTGGGACCAGATGGGACGCCAGCTTTCTCCAAGTCTCAGTGTTCGTGATTCAGAGCGTCAGTTGCAAGAAGAGTGAGTCCATCTGTCCCAGGATAACACACGGCGTCTCTTTGACTCCATGCCGGACCGGATCACCACATGTATCCGAGTACGAGGCGGTCTGACTCGGTACTAACGCTGACCGGAATGTGTACCGTATGTCCGTGGGAAATCGTACTGATGCTGTGATATTGTAATAACTTCTGTCCTTGGTATGTACCATTTCACTACCAGAATCTCCTTTCAATCCAACGCCTCCTTCTTGGTGCGCGGATTTTTATGACAATGAGTGTATTACAAAGATTTTTGCGGTAAAACCACTGGTTTCAGTAAACGGTTTGTTTTGGGGGTGTGACGTATATTCTATTTTAACTTTCATTTTTAGTTCCTTTTCCTATGTAAATTTGAGTTTGTTCTCTTTTGAAATTTCCAAACTTTGATTTCTTCTCTCTCTCATGAATGGAGGCTTGGCAACACCCCTGAGGTCAGTACGTAAGTGACGTATGCATGTTGATTAGAACGAGATAGGATATATATATATATATATATATACAGAGCAAAACTGAAGACTAAGGAAAAAATTTATAGATATTTAAAACGAAGGGTGCAAAATAACCTGAAAATCAAAACGCGCAACGCAGCAGTTTTGAAAATTCAGAATTCACATACTATAAAGAAGATACCTAAGCAAAAAAATACATATATAATTTTGACTCACACCTAGTACAACATAGAAAAGGTTATGTATCTACCTGCGTGAGTAAAAGGAGAAAAGAAAAAAAAGAAAATAAAACAACTGAATGTAGAAGGTGTCGAGAATACTGAGCCTTGGCTTTATCAAGGACCAGCAAAAACTCTGCATTTTCTCACTTCCACAAAGACCTAGTTGGAAATGGGTTTCTGCAAGGCCATAGATGCAAGTAACATTCCCACCTAAAATAGTTTAAAAAATATATATATAAGTCATGTCCTCCGTAGAGTAGCATGACCTAGCACTAGTTAACAATTTCGCTTGCATCCATTAACCTTCATGGCCCGACCCATGCTCTTCATCTGTTACTATTAAACAGAGAGAAGAAGATTAAAGAGAACTCAAGCTGTGAGAGTGACATAATAAATAGAAATGATTTTCAGCTATAACGAAATTCCAAGTTCGTTTGAGAGAGAATTTAAACCTGAAAAACAAATTTTACATTGCAATTAAAAAAGGAAATGTTAATTTATAACGAACAGATTTTTGAAAGAAAACTTGAGTCTGAAACCCCCTACTCTACAACTTATGACAGCACGAAAACGAGAATAAGTTAAAGATAATAATTAACTAAAGAAAACTTTGTGAAAGTTATATACCTTAAACAGTTAGTTGCAATATGTACAAAGTATTTCAGCAGTGCTTTAAGTGCATAATTAATTAGTTATTAAGAACTTAACTACTTTGAAAAAACAGCGCATAGACAGCGCATAGAAAAGGAACAAGCTTAGCCATCTTCTGTTCCTAGGTACCACAAAAGACGCTCAAAGTTACAAAGAAAAGTAAGAGTTAAAACCCGCATAAATGTTAACAGACAAACCAATGCTTAAAAGCTGAAAAGCTAAAAAACGACAGAGAAAGGTACATGAAGTACAAACATTGAACTTATAAAACCTAGAACCCAAAAACAAGGAAGAGAGCTTACCTCTTGAGTTACAAAAACTTTTCTCCTCACAAGAGGAGAACATGGCTGACCTCTTCCGCCACTCCCTAGACGCTGGGGGGCAGTGAGGGTGGGGCTGATGGCCTCCTCATACAGCAAGAAACCAACGCGCGGAGATTTTAACCAGAGAAAAAAATATATAAACTTAAGACTGTGGATCTGTATGAGCAGAATTAACTCTCCAGAATACATGAGAAATATTATAAAATACACGAGCAGTTTATTTAATAATCTTTGCATGTATTAAATCACCTTAGTGAGCTTCTATAGATTAATCAGAATCTTATTAATTTTAATGTTGGTTTTACTATTTTTAGTATAGCTATCCTAGTGATGAATAACTGGTTTTCTTTTTTATTTGTTTTTATTTTCTTTTATAAACAGATTTTTAAGCTTTTTTTGTGATTTTGTTTATATTATTTAATTTTTTTTGTTTTAATAGGACCGTCATATCCATAGCACTAAGGTTCCTTTAGGTAGTTAATAGGCATCCTCTAGCCAACTTCCTTACGGCTTTGATTGGTCAGAATCATATTATTAACTGTGTAGAAAATTAAAGCAGATCTGCCAACCTTACTCTATTATTCAGAATAATTTTTCTTAAAGTTCTTTTGATGAAAGAAGAAGGAATTTCGTTCTCTAGAAAACTTTCTAATAGTATATTAATGTGGTAATTGAAGTCCAAATTGTTGCTGCAAATTCTTGAAATTCTTAGGACCTGAGAAATTAGTACATTCTCAATTACTTTGGTTGAAATGTTATTATTCCAGTGTAGATATTTAATTACTTTGAAAGGAAAATTAACTCTTTTATCAAAGAGGCTAATAGATGGGTTACCTCTGTTGAGCTTAATGCTTAAGTCTAGGAACTCAAGTTCCTGATTACTGTGGTTGGTTTTACATAAGTTAAGAGAGCTAGGATAGATATTATCAAAATCACTCTCTATAACTTCGGAATTATTGATACACAGCAGATCATCAATATATCTAAAAGTGTAAAGGTAGTTATCTGAGCAGGTGGGGTGATTTTTAATGAATTTATATTCCTTAAAGAACAGGAATAGATTAGCGATATTCGTGGACGTTGATGTTCCCATTGGAATACCGTTCACTTGCTTATAGAGAGTATTATTATATAAGATATGGTTATTTTTTATGCAGCAATTGAGATAAGAGTTCCAAGTTCCTACATCAACAAATTGGTTAAGTTTAAATTCTGCATACAGCTCTTTAAAGGTAGTGATTATATCTGATAGAGGCAGATTAGTATATAGGTTTTCAAAATCATAACTATTAATATCTAGGGGACACACTTTGAGTATAGTAGAAATTACTTCTGCATTATTATTAATTATCCAAAAATCTCTGTACATCAAGTTAGAACAGTTTCTAATGTGTTTCAAAACCTTCTTTAAGACATCTTCAAAAGCAAGATCTATTTTCTTTTTATGACTCCTTACTCCACTAGCTATGAACCTGAACTTCACAGGATCCTTATGAAACTTAACCGTTGCAAAAAGAAATGGAAATTCAGGCCCATATCTTCTAGTTTGCGGAATTTTAAGTTTCTTGAAGAATGCCTTAAACCGATTTTCTAACTGCTTGGTAGAATAACTTACGGGCTCGTATGTTACTCTATTATTGAGTTCCATAGTTAACAATTCAAAATAGAACTTCTTACAGATAATTGCAAAATTATTGCTAGCTTTATCCGTAGTGGTAAAAATAAATTGGTCTTGTAGTTTGGAGAGTGACCTTTTAGCTTCTCCAGAGAAAAAGAGATTTCTGTCGAAACAAAAGTCCAGACCTGCCAACTCACCGGTGAAGCTATTGATTATATTATATTTCCATTCTGCGAAGGCCTCAATAGGCTGATTGTACGTTAAACTGGTTTTTACGATGTACTTATTTACATCTTGAGTGAAGCTCTCAAGAATCCTTTCTTTGGAAATTGTGAAGGAAGGTCTGAAATTAGAGCCATACTCTAATAAATTCCTAAGCTTTTCATTTTCAACAAAACTCAAGTTTCCGGTGATAATATGGTTGTAATTCTTATCATAGTGAACTGTTTCTTTATGTTCATCACAAGAACAAGTAGTAATTACAGGAATGTAGCTCGAAGAGTTAAGTTTGTAGTTTTTAACTATTGACCCTAAGGTCTTAACATATTTAAAACTTACAATAGACTGGTGCCTGTGGATGGGAAAAAATTGCATTATTGTAGAACAGCTTCCTTACATTGAGATTATCGTAGGCTTTATTTAGGAACCTGATGGTAACAAAATTACTGGAAAATTCTTTAAGAGAAATTTTATCTTTAAGAATATGTTTAAGAATGTCCAGAACCAAAGCAAAAACATGCTTATCAACATGGTCAGCAGTTTCATTCCAGAATTTGAAAAAACATTTAAGGACAGAGTGCTTGAAGGACTTGAGAATTTTGTAAGTATTTTTAACAAAATTAGTGCCAGTTTTAAAGCTTTCCAGAGTTTTTAGCAAGTTAGCAAAATCAACTTTGCTTGATGTGCGAAATAACCTCTGTCCTCTATTACCTCTAGAGCAGCTCTTATTATTAACAAGAAAGAAGAGTTCACGAATTGAAAATTTATGCTGATTATGCTTATTGTCAGATAGAGTGGAATTAAGGCCATAGGGATAAAGAGACTGATGCTGCAAAATTTCAAGGGATTCAGTTTCTAGCCGAGCATAGAGGTCAGGGATAATATGTAGTACCTCTATTTTCACTTTGTCAAAACCATGAGTATGGAAATGCTCTAATTCAAAGGTAGAGTACTGGTTGGCGTTTGTGGAGGGGTTCACTCCTGAATTAGAGAACTTGTTTACTAGAGACCTGTGACCATTAATCCTAAGATGAAGAGGATTTTTACTTTGGCCAATATAGCTAAGGTTGCAGACAGTACAGGTGAGCTTATAGATGGTATTGTAGGCTTTGCAAAACTTGTTGGAGCAATTATCCTCAACAGAAGAATACAGGTTAGGATCTGCAGATTTACATGTCAAACAACGTTTGTCATTTCATAACTTTAGATTACCTTTGCCAGCGAGTTCATACACTATGGGAAAGGGTGCTAGCCCTAACCGAGCGGGAGGACTTAAAATATCTGAGCTGACCTCCAATCCTTTCATCGTCCTTAGAACTCCACTTGGGCCAAAACATACAAATTCTGAGCAAACCAACTAGGAAAAACTTTTTAGAAATAAGCAGTCCAAGAAAAGACCAAACTCGAGTATAAACTACACTCCAAAAAGCTGCATCCAAAACATACTAAAAAGAAAAAATTAGAAAATGAAAAAAACCTCAAGTAAAAAAATAGTAATAAAAAAATAATAATAATAAAAAATAATAAAACATTTCAACTAGAATTTGCGCATGAGCTGCTAAATAATAAATTGAAATTAGTTACTTAAGAGCAAAACTGAAGACTAAGGAAAAAATTTTAGAATTTAAAACGAAGGGTGCAAAATAACCTGAAAATCAAAACGCGCAACGCAGCAGTTTTGAAAATTCAGAATTCACATACTATAAAGATACCTAAGCAAAAAAAATACATATATAATTTTGACTCACACCTAGTACAACATAGAAAAGGTTATGTATCTACCTGCGTGAGTAAAAGGAGAAAAGAAAAAAAAAGAAAATAAAACAACTGAATGTAGAAGGTGTCGAGAATACTGAGCCTTGGCTTTATCAAGGACCAGCAAAAACTCTGCATTTTCTCACTTCCACAAAGACCTAGTTGGAAATGGGTTTCTGCAAGGCCATAGATGCAAGTAACATTCCCACCTAAAATAGTTTAAAAAATATATATATAAGTCATGTCCTCCGTAGAGTAGCATGACCTAGCACTAGTTAACAATTTCGCTTGCATCCATTAACCTTCATGGCCCGACCCATGCTCTTCATCTGTTACTATTAAACAGAGAGAAGAAGATTAAAGAGAACTCAAGCTGTGAGAGTGACATAATAAATAGAAATGATTTTCAGCTATAACGAAATTCCAAGTTCGTTTGAGAGAGAATTTAAACCTGAAAAACAAATTTTACATTGCAATTAAAAAAGGAAATGTTAATTTATAACGAACAGATTTTTGAAAGAAAACTTGAGTCTAAAACCCCCTACTCTACAACTTATGACAGCACGAAAACGAGAATAAGTTAAAGATAATAATTAACTAAAGAAAACTTTGTGAAAGTTATATACCTTAAACAGTTAGTTGCAATATGTACAAAGTATTTCAGCAGTGCTTTAAGTGCATAATTAATTAGTTATTAAGAACTTAACTACTTTGAAAAAACAGCGCATAGACAGCGCATAGAAAAGGAACAAGCTTAGCCATCTTCTGTTCCTAGGTACCACAAAAGACGCTCAAAGTTACAAAGAAAAGTAAGAGTTAAAACCCGCATAAATGTTAACAGACAAACCAATGCTTAAAAGCTGAAAAGCTAAAAAACGACAGAGAAAGGTACATGAAGTACAAACATTGAACTTATAAAACCTAGAACCCAAAAACAAGGAAGAGAGCTTACCTCTTGAGTTACAAAAACTTTTCTCCTCACAAGAGGAGAACATGGCTGACCTCTTCCGCCACTCCCTAGACGCTGGGGGGCAGTGAGGGTGGGGCTGATGGCCTCCTCATACAGCAAGAAACCAACGCGCGGAGATTTTAACCAGAGAAAAAAATATATAAACTTAAGACTGTGGATCTGTATGAGCAGAATTAACTCTCCAGAATACATGAGAAATATTATAAAATACACGAGCAGTTTATTTAATAATCTTTGCATGTATTAAATCACCTTAGTGAGCTTCTATAGATTAATCAGAATCTTATTAATTTTAATGTTGGTTTTACTATTTTTAGTATAGCTATCCTAGTGATGAATAACTGGTTTTCTTTTTTATTTGTTTTTATTTTCTTTTATAAACAGATTTTTAAGCTTTTTTTGTGATTTTGTTTATATTATTTAATTTTTTTGTTTTAATAGGACCGTCATATCCATAGCACTAAGGTTCCTTTAGGTAGTTAATAGGCATCCTCTAGCCAACTTCCTTACGGCTTTGATTGGTCAGAATCATATTATTAACTGTGTAGAAAATTAAAGCAGATCTGCCAACCTTACTCTATTATTCAGAATAATTTTTCTTAAAGTTCTTTTGATGAAAAGAAGAAGGAATTTCGTTCTCTAGAAAACTTTCTAATAGTATATTAATGTGGTAATTGAAGTCCAAATTGTTGCTGCAAATTCTTGAAATTCTTAGGACCTGAGAAATTAGTACATTCTCAATTACTTTGGTTGAAATGTTATTATTCCAGTGTAGATATTTAATTACTTTGAAAGGAAAATTAACTCTTTTATCAAAGAGGCTAATAGATGGGTTACCTCTGTTGAGCTTAATGCTTAAGTCTAGGAACTCAAGTTCCTGATTACTGTGGTTGGTTTTACATAAGTTAAGAGAGCTAGGATAGATATTATCAAAATCACTCTCTATAACTTCGGAATTATTGATACACAGCAGATCATCAATATATCTAAAAGTGTAAAGGTAGTTATCTGAGCAGGTGGGGTGATTTTTAATGAATTTATATTCCTTAAAGAACAGGAATAGATTAGCGATATTCGTGGACGTTGATGTTCCCATTGGAATACCGTTCACTTGCTTATAGAGAGTATTATTATATAAGATATGGTTATTTTTTATGCAGCAATTGAGATAAGAGTTCCAAGTTCCTACATCAACAAATTGGTTAAGTTTAAATTCTGCATACAGCTCTTTAAAGGTAGTGATTATATCTGATAGAGGCAGATTAGTATATAGGTTTTCAAAATCATAACTATTAATATCTAGGGGACACACTTTGAGTATAGTAGAAATTACTTCTGCATTATTATTAATTATCCAAAAATCTCTGTACATCAAGTTAGAACAGTTTCTAATGTGTTTCAAAACCTTCTTTAAGACATCTTCAAAAGCAAGATCTATTTTCTTTTTATGACTCCTTACTCCACTAGCTATGAACCTGAACTTCACAGGATCCTTATGAAACTTAACCGTTGCAAAAAGAAATGGAAATTCAGGCCCATATCTTCTAGTTTGCGGAATTTTAAGTTTCTTGAAGAATGCCTTAAACCGATTTTCTAACTGCTTGGTAGAATAACTTACGGGCTCGTATGTTACTCTATTATTGAGTTCCATAGTTAACAATTCAAAATAGAACTTCTTACAGATAATTGCAAAATTATTGCTAGCTTTATCCGTAGTGGTAAAAATAAATTGGTCTTGTAGTTTGGAGAGTGACCTTTTAGCTTCTCCAGAGAAAAAGAGATTTCTGTCGAAACAAAAGTCCAGACCTGCCAACTCACCGGTGAAGCTATTGATTATATTATATTTCCATTCTGCGAAGGCCTCAATAGGCTGATTGTACGTTAAACTGGTTTTTACGATGTACTTATTTACATCTTGAGTGAAGCTCTCAAGAATCCTTTCTTTGGAAATTGTGAAGGAAGGTCTGAAATTAGAGCCATACTCTAATAAATTCCTAAGCTTTTCATTTTCAACAAAACTCAAGTTTCCGGTGATAATATGGTTGTAATTCTTATCATAGTGAACTGTTTCTTTATGTTCATCACAAGAACAAGTAGTAATTACAGGAATGTAGCTCGAAGAGTTAAGTTTGTAGTTTTTAACTATTGACCCTAAGGTCTTAACATATTTAAAACTTACAATAGACTGGTGCCTGTGGATGGGAAAAAAAATTGCATTATTGTAGAACAGCTTCCTTACATTGAGATTATCGTAGGCTTTATTTAGGAACCTGATGGTAACAAAATTACTGGAAAATTCTTTAAGAGAAATTTTATCTTTAAGAATATGTTTAAGAATGTCCAGAACCAAAGCAAAAACATGCTTATCAACATGGTCAGCAGTTTCATTCCAGAATTTGAAAAACATTTAAGGACAGAGTGCTTGAAGGACTTGAGAATTTTGTAAGTATTTTTAACAAAATTAGTGCCAGTTTTAAAGCTTTCCAGAGTTTTTAGCAAGTTAGCAAAATCAACTTTGCTTGATGTGCGAAATAACCTCTGTCCTCTATTACCTCTAGAGCAGCTCTTATTATTAACAAGAAAGAAGAGTTCACGAATTGAAAATTTATGCTGATTATGCTTATTGTCAGATAGAGTGGAATTAAGGCCATAGGGATAAAGAGACTGATGCTGCAAAATTTCAAGGGATTCAGTTTCTAGCCGAGCATAGAGGTCAGGGATAATATGTAGTACCTCTATTTTCACTTTGTCAAAACCATGAGTATGGAAATGCTCTAATTCAAAGGTAGAGTACTGGTTGGCGTTTGTGGAGGGGTTCACTCCTGAATTAGAGAACTTGTTTACTAGAGACCTGTGACCATTAATCCTAAGATGAAGAGGATTTTTACTTTGGCCAATATAGCTAAGGTTGCAGACAGTACAGGTGAGCTTATAGATGGTATTGTAGGCTTTGCAAAACTTGTTGGAGCAATTATCCTCAACAGAAGAATACAGGTTAGGATCTGCAGATTTACATGTCAAACAACGTTTGTCATTTCATAACTTTAGATTACCTTTGCCAGCGAGTTCATACACTATGGGAAAGGGTGCTAGCCTAACCGAGCGGGAGGACTTAAAATATCTGAGCTGACCTCCAATCCTTTCATCGTCCTTAGAACTCCACTTGGGCCAAAACATACAAATTCTGAGCAAACCAACTAGGAAAAACTTTTTAGAAATAAGCAGTCCAAGAAAAGACCAAACTCGAGGATAAACTACACTCCAAAAAGCTGCATCCAAAACATACTAAAAAGAAAAATTAGAAAATGAAAAAAACCTCAAGTAAAAAAATAGTAATAAAAAAATAATAATAATAAAAAATAATAAAACATTTCAACTAGAATTTGCGCATGAGCTGCTAAATAATAAATTGAAATTAGTTACTTAAGAGCAAAACTGAAGACTAAGGAAAAAATTTTAGAATTTAAAACGAAGGGTGCAAAATAACCTGAAAATCAAAACGCGCAACGCAGCAGTTTTGAAAATTCAGAATTCACATACTATAAAGATACCTAAGCAAAAAAATACATATATAATTTTGACTCACACCTAGTACAACATAGAAAAGGTTATGTATCTACCTGCGTGAGTAAAAGGAGAAAAGAAAAAAAAAGAAAATAAAACAACTGAATGTAGAAGGTGTCGAGAATACTGAGCCTTGGCTTTATCAAGGACCAGCAAAAACTCTGCATTTTCTCACTTCCACAAAGACCTAGTTGGAAATGGGTTTCTGCAAGGCCATAGATGCAAGTAACATTCCCACCTAAAATAGTTTAAAAAATATATATATAAGTCATGTCCTCCGTAGAGTAGCATGACCTAGCACTAGTTAACAATTTCGCTTGCATCCATTAACCTTCATGGCCCGACTCCATGCTCTTCATCTGTTACTATTAAACAGAGAGAAGAAGATTAAAGAGAACTCAAGCTGTGAG
Organism: Macrothele yani; assembly: GCA_039090855.1. Classification (NCBI taxonomy): domain Eukaryota; kingdom Metazoa; phylum Arthropoda; class Arachnida; order Araneae; family Macrothelidae; genus Macrothele; species Macrothele yani. The sequence goes on from CM077002.1 coordinate 139,531,554, forward strand.
AGTGACATAATAAATAGAAATGATTTTCAGCTATAACGAAATTCCAAGTTCGTTTGAGAGAGAATTTAAACCTGAAAAACAAATTTTACATTGCAATTAAAAAAGGAAATGTTAATTTATAACGAACAGATTTTTGAAAGAAAACTTGAGTCTAAAACCCCCTACTCTACAACTTATGACAGCACGAAAACGAGAATAAGTTAAAGATAATAATTAACTAAAGAAAACTTTGTGAAAGTTATATACCTTAAACAGTTAGTTGCAATATGTACAAAGTATTTCAGCAGTGCTTTAAGTGCATAATTAATTAGTTATTAAGAACTTAACTACTTTGAAAAAACAGCGCATAGACAGCGCATAGAAAAGGAACAAGCTTAGCCATCTTCTGTTCCTAGGTACCACAAAAGACGCTCAAAGTTACAAAGAAAAGTAAGAGTTAAAACCCGCATAAATGTTAACAGACAAACCAATGCTTAAAAGCTGAAAAGCTAAAAAACGACAGAGAAAGGTACATGAAGTACAAACATTGAACTTATAAAACCTAGAACCCAAAAACAAGGAAGAGAGCTTACCTCTTGAGTTACAAAAACTTTTCTCCTCACAAGAGGAGAACATGGCTGACCTCTTCCGCCACTCCCTAGACGCTGGGGGGCAGTGAGGGTGGGGCTGATGGCCTCCTCATACAGCAAGAAACCAACGCGCGGAGATTTTAACCAGAGAAAAAAATATATAAACTTAAGACTGTGGATCTGTATGAGCAGAATTAACTCTCCAGAATACATGAGAAATATTATAAAATACACGAGCAGTTTATTTAATAATCTTTGCATGTATTAAATCACCTTAGTGAGCTTCTATAGATTAATCAGAATCTTATTAATTTTAATGTTGGTTTTACTATTTTTAGTATAGCTATCCTAGTGATGAATAACTGGTTTTCTTTTTTATTTGTTTTTATTTTCTTTTATAAACAGATTTTTAAGCTTTTTTTGTGATTTTGTTTATATTATTTAATTTTTTTTGTTTTAATAGGACCGTCATATCCATAGCACTAAGGTTCCTTTAGGTAGTTAATAGGCATCCTCTAGCCAACTTCCTTACGGCTTTGATTGGTCAGAATCATATTATTAACTGTGTAGAAAATTAAAGCAGATCTGCCAACCTTACTCTATTATTCAGAATAATTTTTCTTAAAGTTCTTTTGATGAAAGAAGAAGGAATTTCGTTCTCTAGAAAACTTTCTAATAGTATATTAATGTGGTAATTGAAGTCCAAATTGTTGCTGCAAATTCTTGAAATTCTTAGGACCTGAGAAATTAGTACATTCTCAATTACTTTGGTTGAAATGTTATTATTCCAGTGTAGATATTTAATTACTTTGAAAGGAAAATTAACTCTTTTATCAAAGAGGCTAATAGATGGGTTACCTCTGTTGAGCTTAATGCTTAAGTCTAGGAACTCAAGTTCCTGATTACTGTGGTTGGTTTTACATAAGTTAAGAGAGCTAGGATAGATATTATCAAAATCACTCTCTATAACTTCGGAATTATTGATACACAGCAGATCATCAATATATCTAAAAGTGTAAAGGTAGTTATCTGAGCAGGTGGGGTGATTTTTAATGAATTTATATTCCTTAAAGAACAGGAATAGATTAGCGATATTCGTGGACGTTGATGTTCCCATTGGAATACCGTTCACTTGCTTATAGAGAGTATTATTATATAAGATATGGTTATTTTTTATGCAGCAATTGAGATAAGAGTTCCAAGTTCCTACATCAACAAATTGGTTAAGTTTAAATTCTGCATACAGCTCTTTAAAGGTAGTGATTATATCTGATAGAGGCAGATTAGTATATAGGTTTTCAAAATCATAACTATTAATATCTAGGGGACACACTTTGAGTATAGTAGAAATTACTTCTGCATTATTATTAATTATCCAAAAATCTCTGTACATCAAGTTAGAACAGTTTCTAATGTGTTTCAAAACCTTCTTTAAGACATCTTCAAAAGCAAGATCTATTTTCTTTTTATGACTCCTTACTCCACTAGCTATGAACCTGAACTTCACAGGATCCTTATGAAACTTAACCGTTGCAAAAAGAAATGGAAATTCAGGCCCATATCTTCTAGTTTGCGGAATTTTAAGTTTCTTGAAGAATGCCTTAAACCGATTTTCTAACTGCTTGGTAGAATAACTTACGGGCTCGTATGTTACTCTATTATTGAGTTCCATAGTTAACAATTCAAAATAGAACTTCTTACAGATAATTGCAAAATTATTGCTAGCTTTATCCGTAGTGGTAAAAATAAATTGGTCTTGTAGTTTGGAGAGTGACCTTTTAGCTTCTCCAGAGAAAAAGAGATTTCTGTCGAAACAAAGTCCAGACCTGCCAACTCACCGGTGAAGCTATTGATTATATTATATTTCCATTCTGCGAAGGCCTCAATAGGCTGATTGTACGTTAAACTGGTTTTTACGATGTACTTATTTACATCTTGAGTGAAACTCTCAAGAATCCTTTCTTTGGAAATTGTGAAGGAAGGTCTGAAATTAGAGCCATACTCTAATAAATTCCTAAGCTTTTCATTTTCAACAAAACTCAAGTTTCCGGTGATAATATGGTTGTAATTCTTATCATAGTGAACTGTTTCTTTATGTTCATCACAAGAACAAGTAGTAATTACAGGAATGTAGCTCGAAGAGTTAAGTTTGTAGTTTTTAACTATTGACCCTAAGGTCTTAACATATTTAAAACTTACAATAGACTGGTGCCTGTGGATGGGAAAAAAAATTGCATTATTGTAGAACAGCTTCCTTACATTGAGATTATCGTAGGCTTTATTTAGGAACCTGATGGTAACAAAATTACTGGAAAATTCTTTAAGAGAAATTTTATCTTTAAGAATATGTTTAAGAATGTCCAGAACCAAAGATAAAATTTCTCTTAAAGAATTTTCCAGTAATTTTGTTACCATCAGGTTCCTAAATAAAGCCTACGATAATCTCAATGTAAGGAAGCTGTTCTACAATAATGCAATTTTTTTTCCCATCCACAGGCACCAGTCTATTGTAAGTTTTAAATATGTTAAGACCTTAGGGTCAATAGTTAAAAACTACAAACTTAACTCTTCGAGCTACATTCCTGTAATTACTACTTGTTCTTGTGATGAACATAAAGAAACAGTTCACTATGATAAGAATTACAACCATATTATCACCGGAAACTTGAGTTTTGTTGAAAATGAAAAGCTTAGGAATTTATTAGAGTATGGCTCTAATTTCAGACCTTCCTTCACAATTTCCAAAGAAAGGATTCTTGAGAGCTTCACTCAAGATGTAAATAAGTACATCGTAAAAACCAGTTTAACGTACAATCAGCCTATTGAGGCCTTCGCAGAATGGAAATATAATATAATCAATAGCTTCACCGGTGAGTTGGCAGGTCTGGACTTTTGTTTCGACAGAAATCTCTTTTTCTCTGGAGAAGCTAAAAGGTCACTCTCCAAACTACAAGACCAATTTATTTTTACCACTACGGATAAAGCTAGCAATAATTTTGCAATTATCTGTAAGAAGTTCTATTTTGAATTGTTAACTATGGAACTCAATAATAGAGTAACATACGAGCCCGTAAGTTATTCTACCAAGCAGTTAGAAAATCGGTTTAAGGCATTCTTCAAGAAACTTAAAATTCCGCAAACTAGAAGATATGGGCCTGAATTTCCATTTCTTTTTGCAACGGTTAAGTTTCATAAGGATCCTGTGAAGTTCAGGTTCATAGCTAGTGGAGTAAGGAGTCATAAAAAGAAAATAGATCTTGCTTTTGAAGATGTCTTAAAGAAGGTTTTGAAACACATTAGAAACTGTTCTAACTTGATGTACAGAGATTTTTGGATAATTAATAATAATGCAGAAGTAATTTCTACTATACTCAAAGTGTGTCCCCTAGATATTAATAGTTATGATTTTGAAAACCTATATACTAATCTGCCTCTATCAGATATAATCACTACCTTTAAAGAGCTGTATGCAGAATTTAAACTTAACCAATTTGTTGATGTAGGAACTTGGAACTCTTATCTCAATTGCTGCATAAAAAATAACCATATCTTATATAATAATACTCTCTATAAGCAAGTGAACGGTATTCCAATGGGAACATCAACGTCCACGAATATCGCTAATCTATTCCTGTTCTTTAAGGAATATAAATTCATTAAAAATCACCCCACCTGCTCAGATAACTACCTTTACACTTTTAGATATATTGATGATCTGCTGTGTATCAATAATTCCGAAGTTATAGAGAGTGATTTTGATAATATCTATCCTAGCTCTCTTAACTTATGTAAAACCAACCACAGTAATCAGGAACTTGAGTTCCTAGACTTAAGCATTAAGCTCAACAGAGGTAACCCATCTATTAGCCTCTTTGATAAAAGAGTTAATTTTCCTTTCAAAGTAATTAAATATCTACACTGGAATAATAACATTTCAACCAAAGTAATTGAGAATGTACTAATTTCTCAGGTCCTAAGAATTTCAAGAATTTGCAGCAACAATTTGGACTTCAATTACCACATTAATATACTATTAGAAAGTTTTCTAGAGAACGAAATTCCTTCTTCTTTCATCAAAAGAACTTTAAGAAAAATTATTCTGAATAATAGAGTAAGGTTGGCAGATCTGCTTTAATTTTCTACACAGTTAATAATATGATTCTGACCAATCAAAGCCGTAAGGAAGTTGGCTAGAGGATGCCTATTAACTACCTAAAGGAACCTTAGTGCTATGGATATGACGGTCCTATTAAAACAAAAAAAATTAAATAATATAAACAAAATCACAAAAAAAGCTTAAAAATCTGTTTATAAAAGAAAATAAAAACAAATAAAAAAGAAAACCAGTTATTCATCACTAGGATAGCTATACTAAAAATAGTAAAACCAACATTAAAATTAATAAGATTCTGATTAATCTATAGAAGCTCACTAAGGTGATTTAATACATGCAAAGATTATTAAATAAACTGCTCGTGTATTTTATAATATTTCTCATGTATTCTGGAGAGTTAATTCTGCTCATACAGATCCACAGTCTTAAGTTTATATATTTTTTTCTCTGGTTAAAATCTCCGCGCGTTGGTTTCTTGCTGTATGAGGAGGCCATCAGCCCCACCCTCACTGCCCCCCAGCGTCTAGGGAGTGGCGGAAGAGGTCAGCCATGTTCTCCTCTTGTGAGGAGAAAAGTTTTTGTAACTCAAGAGGTAAGCTCTCTTCCTTGTTTTTGGGTTCTAGGTTTTATAAGTTCAATGTTTGTACTTCATGTACCTTTCTCTGTCGTTTTTTAGCTTTTCAGCTTTTAAGCATTGGTTTGTCTGTTAACATTTATGCGGGTTTTAACTCTTACTTTTCTTTGTAACTTTGAGCGTCTTTTGTGGTACCTAGGAACAGAAGATGGCTAAGCTTGTTCCTTTTCTATGCGCTGTCTATGCGCTGTTTTTTCAAAGTAGTTAAGTTCTTAATAACTAATTAATTATGCACTTAAAGCACTGCTGAAATACTTTGTACATATTGCAACTAACTGTTTAAGGTATATAACTTTCACAAAGTTTTCTTTAGTTAATTATTATCTTTAACTTATTCTCGTTTTCGTGCTGTCATAAGTTGTAGAGTAGGGGGTTTTAGACTCAAGTTTTCTTTCAAAAATCTGTTCGTTATAAATTAACATTTCCTTTTTTAATTGCAATGTAAAATTTGTTTTTCAGGTTTAAATTCTCTCTCAAACGAACTTGGAATTTCGTTATAGCTGAAAATCATTTCTATTTATTATGTCACTCTCACAGCTTGAGTTCTCTTTAATCTTCTTCTCTCTGTTTAATAGTAACAGATGAAGAGCATGGGTCGGGCCATGAAGGTTAATGGATGCAAGCGAAATTGTTAACTAGTGCTAGGTCATGCTACTCTACGGAGGACATGACTTATATATATATTTTTTAAACTATTTTAGGTGGGAATGTTACTTGCATCTATGGCCTTGCAGAAACCCATTTCCAACTAGGTCTTTGTGGAAGTGAGAAAATGCAGAGTTTTTGCTGGTCCTTGATAAAGCCAAGGCTCAGTATTCTCGACACCTTCTACATTCAGTTGTTTTATTTTCTTTTTTTTTTTCTTTTCTCCTTTTACTCACGCAGGTAGATACATAACCTTTTCTATGTTGTACTAGGTGTGAGTCAAAATTATATATGTATTTTTTTGCTTAGGTATCTTTATAGTATGTGAATTCTGAATTTTCAAAACTGCTGCGTTGCGCGTTTTGATTTTCAGGTTATTTTGCACCCTTCGTTTTAAATTCTAAAATTTTTTCCTTAGTCTTCAGTTTTGCTCTTAAGTAACTAATTTCAATTTATTATTTAGCAGCTCATGCGCAAATTCTAGTTGAAATGTTTTATTATTTTTTATTATTATTATTTTTTTATTACTATTTTTTTACTTGAGGTTTTTTTCATTTTCTAATTTTTCTTTTTAGTATGTTTTGGATGCAGCTTTTTGGAGTGTAGTTTATACTCGAGTTTGGTCTTTTCTTGGACTGCTTATTTCTAAAAAGTTTTTCCTAGTTGGTTTGCTCAGAATTTGTATGTTTTGGCCCAAGTGGAGTTCTAAGGACGATGAAAGGATTGGAGGTCAGCTCAGATATTTTAAGTCCTCCCGCTCGGTTAGGCTAGCACCCTTTCCCATAGTGTATGAACTCGCTGGCAAAGGTAATCTAAAGTTATGAAATGACAAACGTTGTTTGACATGTAAATCTGCAGATCCTAACCTGTATTCTTCTGTTGAGGATAATTGCTCCAACAAGTTTTGCAAAGCCTACAATACCATCTATAAGCTCACCTGTACTGTCTGCAACCTTAGCTATATTGGCCAAAGTAAAAATCCTCTTCATCTTAGGATTAATGGTCACAGGTCTCTAGTAAACAAGTTCTCTAATTCAGGAGTGAACCCCTCCACAAACGCCAACCAGTACTCTACCTTTGAATTAGAGCATTTCCATACTCATGGTTTTGACAAAGTGAAAATAGAGGTACTACATATTATCCCTGACCTCTATGCTCGGCTAGAAACTGAATCCCTTGAAATTTTGCAGCATCAGTCTCTTTATCCCTATGGCCTTAATTCCACTCTATCTGACAATAAGCATAATCAGCATAAATTTTCAATTCGTGAACTCTTCTTTCTTGTTAATAATAAGAGCTGCTCTAGAGGTAATAGAGGACAGAGGTTATTTCGCACATCAAGCAAAGTTGATTTTGCTAACTTGCTAAAAACTCTGGAAAGCTTTAAAACTGGCACTAATTTTGTTAAAAATACTTACAAAATTCTCAAGTCCTTCAAGCACTCTGTCCTTAAATGTTTTTTCAAATTCTGGAATGAAACTGCTGACCATGTTGATAAGCATGTTTTTGCTTTGGTTCTGGACATTCTTAAACATATTCTTAAAGATAAAATTTCTCTTAAAGAATTTTCCAGTAATTTTGTTACCATCAGGTTCCTAAATAAAGCCTACGATAATCTCAATGTAAGGAAGCTGTTCTACAATAATGCAATTTTTTTCCCATCCACAGGCACCAGTCTATTGTAAGTTTTAAATATGTTAAGACCTTAGGGTCAATAGTTAAAAACTACAAACTTAACTCTTCGAGCTACATTCCTGTAATTACTACTTGTTCTTGTGATGAACATAAAGAAACAGTTCACTATGATAAGAATTACAACCATATTATCACCGGAAACTTGAGTTTTGTTGAAAATGAAAAGCTTAGGAATTTATTAGAGTATGGCTCTAATTTCAGACCTTCCTTCACAATTTCCAAAGAAAGGATTCTTGAGAGCTTCACTCAAGATGTAAATAAGTACATCGTAAAAACCAGTTTAACGTACAATCAGCCTATTGAGGCCTTCGCAGAATGGAAATATAATATAATCAATAGCTTCACCGGTGAGTTGGCAGGTCTGGACTTTTGTTTCGACAGAAATCTCTTTTTCTCTGGAGAAGCTAAAAGGTCACTCTCCAAACTACAAGACCAATTTATTTTTACCACTACGGATAAAGCTAGCAATAATTTTGCAATTATCTGTAAGAAGTTCTATTTTGAATTGTTAACTATGGAACTCAATAATAGAGTAACATACGAGCCCGTAAGTTATTCTACCAAGCAGTTAGAAAATCGGTTTAAGGCATTCTTCAAGAAACTTAAAATTCCGCAAACTAGAAGATATGGGCCTGAATTTCCATTTCTTTTTGCAACGGTTAAGTTTCATAAGGATCCTGTGAAGTTCAGGTTCATAGCTAGTGGAGTAAGGAGTCATAAAAAGAAAATAGATCTTGCTTTTGAAGATGTCTTAAAGAAGGTTTTGAAACACATTAGAAACTGTTCTAACTTGATGTACAGAGATTTTTGGATAATTAATAATAATGCAGAAGTAATTTCTACTATACTCAAAGTGTGTCCCCTAGATATTAATAGTTATGATTTTGAAAACCTATATACTAATCTGCCTCTATCAGATATAATCACTACCTTTAAAGAGCTGTATGCAGAATTTAAACTTAACCAATTTGTTGATGTAGGAACTTGGAACTCTTATCTCAATTGCTGCATAAAAAATAACCATATCTTATATAATAATACTCTCTATAAGCAAGTGAACGGTATTCCAATGGGAACATCAACGTCCACGAATATCGCTAATCTATTCCTGTTCTTTAAGGAATATAAATTCATTAAAAATCACCCCACCTGCTCAGATAACTACCTTTACACTTTTAGATATATTGATGATCTGCTGTGTATCAATAATTCCGAAGTTATAGAGAGTGATTTTGATAATATCTATCCTAGCTCTCTTAACTTATGTAAAACCAACCACAGTAATCAGGAACTTGAGTTCCTAGACTTAAGCATTAAGCTCAACAGAGGTAACCCATCTATTAGCCTCTTTGATAAAAGAGTTAATTTTCCTTTCAAAGTAATTAAATATCTACACTGGAATAATAACATTTCAACCAAAGTAATTGAGAATGTACTAATTTCTCAGGTCCTAAGAATTTCAAGAATTTGCAGCAACAATTTGGACTTCAATTACCACATTAATATACTATTAGAAAGTTTTCTAGAGAACGAAATTCCTTCTTCTTTCATCAAAAGAACTTTAAGAAAAATTATTCTGAATAATAGAGTAAGGTTGGCAGATCTGCTTTAATTTTCTACACAGTTAATAATATGATTCTGACCAATCAAAGCCGTAAGGAAGTTGGCTAGAGGATGCCTATTAACTACCTAAAGGAACCTTAGTGCTATGGATATGACGGTCCTATTAAAACAAAAAAAATTAAATAATATAAACAAAATCACAAAAAAAGCTTAAAAATCTGTTTATAAAAGAAAATAAAAACAAATAAAAAAGAAAACCAGTTATTCATCACTAGGATAGCTATACTAAAAATAGTAAAACCAACATTAAAATTAATAAGATTCTGATTAATCTATAGAAGCTCACTAAGGTGATTTAATACATGCAAAGATTATTAAATAAACTGCTCGTGTATTTTATAATATTTCTCATGTATTCTGGAGAGTTAATTCTGCTCATACAGATCCACAGTCTTAAGTTTATATATTTTTTTCTCTGGTTAAAATCTCCGCGCGTTGGTTTCTTGCTGTATGAGGAGGCCATCAGCCCCACCCTCACTGCCCCCCAGCGTCTAGGGAGTGGCGGAAGAGGTCAGCCATGTTCTCCTCTTGTGAGGAGAAAAGTTTTTGTAACTCAAGAGGTAAGCTCTCTTCCTTGTTTTTGGGTTCTAGGTTTTATAAGTTCAATGTTTGTACTTCATGTACCTTTCTCTGTCGTTTTTTAGCTTTTCAGCTTTTAAGCATTGGTTTGTCTGTTAACATTTATGCGGGTTTTAACTCTTACTTTTCTTTGTAACTTTGAGCGTCTTTTGTGGTACCTAGGAACAGAAGATGGCTAAGCTTGTTCCTTTTCTATGCGCTGTCTATGCGCTGTTTTTTCAAAGTAGTTAAGTTCTTAATAACTAATTAATTATGCACTTAAAGCACTGCTGAAATACTTTGTACATATTGCAACTAACTGTTTAAGGTATATAACTTTCACAAAGTTTTCTTTAGTTAATTATTATCTTTAACTTATTCTCGTTTTCGTGCTGTCATAAGTTGTAGAGTAGGGGGTTTTAGACTCAAGTTTTCTTTCAAAAATCTGTTCGTTATAAATTAACATTTCCTTTTTTAATTGCAATGTAAAATTTGTTTTTCAGGTTTAAATTCTCTCTCAAACGAACTTGGAATTTCGTTATAGCTGAAAATCATTTCTATTTATTATGTCACTCTCACAGCTTGAGTTCTCTTTAATCTTCTTCTCTCTGTTTAATAGTAACAGATGAAGAGCATGGGTCGGGCCATGAAGGTTAATGGATGCAAGCGAAATTGTTAACTAGTGCTAGGTCATGCTACTCTACGGAGGACATGACTTATATATATATTTTTTAAACTATTTTAGGTGGGAATGTTACTTGCATCTATGGCCTTGCAGAAACCCATTTCCAACTAGGTCTTTGTGGAAGTGAGAAAATGCAGAGTTTTTGCTGGTCCTTGATAAAGCCAAGGCTCAGTATTCTCGACACCTTCTACATTCAGTTGTTTTATTTTCTTTTTTTTTTTTCTTTTCTCCTTTTACTCACGCAGGTAGATACATAACCTTTTCTATGTTGTACTAGGTGTGAGTCAAAATTATATATGTATTTTTTTGCTTAGGTATCTTTATAGTATGTGAATTCTGAATTTTCAAAACTGCTGCGTTGCGCGTTTTGATTTTCAGGTTATTTTGCACCCTTCGTTTTAAATTCTAAAATTTTTTCCTTAGTCTTCAGTTTTGCTCTTAAGTAACTAATTTCAATTTATTATTTAGCAGCTCATGCGCAAATTCTAGTTGAAATGTTTTATTATTTTTTATTATTATTATTTTTTTATTACTATTTTTTTACTTGAGGTTTTTTTCATTTTCTAATTTTTCTTTTTAGTATGTTTTGGATGCAGCTTTTTGGAGTGTAGTTTATACTCGAGTTTGGTCTTTTCTTGGACTGCTTATTTCTAAAAGTTTTTCCTAGTTGGTTTGCTCAGAATTTGTATGTTTTGGCCCAAGTGGAGTTCTAAGGACGATGAAAGGATTGGAGGTCAGCTCAGATATTTTAAGTCCTCCCGCTCGGTTAGGCTAGCACCCTTTCCCATAGTGTATGAACTCGCTGGCAAAGGTAATCTAAAGTTATGAAATGACAAACGTTGTTTGACATGTAAATCTGCAGATCCTAACCTGTATTCTTCTGTTGAGGATAATTGCTCCAACAAGTTTTGCAAAGCCTACAATACCATCTATAAGCTCACCTGTACTGTCTGCAACCTTAGCTATATTGGCCAAAGTAAAAATCCTCTTCATCTTAGGATTAATGGTCACAGGTCTCTAGTAAACAAGTTCTCTAATTCAGGAGTGAACCCCTCCACAAACGCCAACCAGTACTCTACCTTTGAATTAGAGCATTTCCATACTCATGGTTTTGACAAAGTGAAAATAGAGGTACTACATATTATCCCTGACCTCTATGCTCGGCTAGAAACTGAATCCCTTGAAATTTTGCAGCATCAGTCTCTTTATCCCTATGGCCTTAATTCCACTCTATCTGACAATAAGCATAATCAGCATAAATTTTCAATTCGTGAACTCTTCTTTCTTGTTAATAATAAGAGCTGCTCTAGAGGTAATAGAGGACAGAGGTTATTTCGCACATCAAGCAAAGTTGATTTTGCTAACTTGCTAAAAACTCTGGAAAGCTTTAAAACTGGCACTAATTTTGTTAAAAATACTTACAAAATTCTCAAGTCCTTCAAGCACTCTGTCCTTAAATGTTTTTTCAAATTCTGGAATGAAACTGCTGACCATGTTGATAAGCATGTTTTTGCTTTGGTTCTGGACATTCTTAAACATATTCTTAAAGATAAAATTTCTCTTAAAGAATTTTCCAGTAATTTTGTTACCATCAGGTTCCTAAATAAAGCCTACGATAATCTCAATGTAAGGAAGCTGTTCTACAATAATGCAATTTTTTTCCCATCCACAGGCACCAGTCTATTGTAAGTTTTAAATATGTTAAGACCTTAGGGTCAATAGTTAAAAACTACAAACTTAACTCTTCGAGCTACATTCCTGTAATTACTACTTGTTCTTGTGATGAACATAAAGAAACAGTTCACTATGATAAGAATTACAACCATATTATCACCGGAAACTTGAGTTTTGTTGAAAATGAAAAGCTTAGGAATTTATTAGAGTATGGCTCTAATTTCAGACCTTCCTTCACAATTTCCAAAGAAAGGATTCTTGAGAGCTTCACTCAAGATGTAAATAAGTACATCGTAAAAACCAGTTTAACGTACAATCAGCCTATTGAGGCCTTCGCAGAATGGAAATATAATATAATCAATAGCTTCACCGGTGAGTTGGCAGGTCTGGACTTTGTTTCGACAGAAATCTCTTTTTCTCTGGAGAAGCTAAAAGGTCACTCTCCAAACTACAAGACCAATTTATTTTTACCACTACGGATAAAGCTAGCAATAATTTTGCAATTATCTGTAAGAAGTTCTATTTTGAATTGTTAACTATGGAACTCAATAATAGAGTAACATACGAGCCCGTAAGTTATTCTACCAAGCAGTTAGAAAATCGGTTTAAGGCATTCTTCAAGAAACTTAAAATTCCGCAAACTAGAAGATATGGGCCTGAATTTCCATTTCTTTTTGCAACGGTTAAGTTTCATAAGGATCCTGTGAAGTTCAGGTTCATAGCTAGTGGAGTAAGGAGTCATAAAAAGAAAATAGATCTTGCTTTTGAAGATGTCTTAAAGAAGGTTTTGAAACACATTAGAAACTGTTCTAACTTGATGTACAGAGATTTTTGGATAATTAATAATAATGCAGAAGTAATTTCTACTATACTCAAAGTGTGTCCCCTAGATATTAATAGTTATGATTTTGAAAACCTATATACTAATCTGCCTCTATCAGATATAATCACTACCTTTAAAGAGCTGTATGCAGAATTTAAACTTAACCAATTTGTTGATGTAGGAACTTGGAACTCTTATCTCAATTGCTGCATAAAAAATAACCATATCTTATATAATAATACTCTCTATAAGCAAGTGAACGGTATTCCAATGGGAACATCAACGTCCACGAATATCGCTAATCTATTCCTGTTCTTTAAGGAATATAAATTCATTAAAAATCACCCCACCTGCTCAGATAACTACCTTTACACTTTTAGATATATTGATGATCTGCTGTGTATCAATAATTCCGAAGTTATAGAGAGTGATTTTGATAATATCTATCCTAGCTCTCTTAACTTATGTAAAACCAACCACAGTAATCAGGAACTTGAGTTCCTAGACTTAAGCATTAAGCTCAACAGAGGTAACCCATCTATTAGCCTCTTTGATAAAAGAGTTAATTTTCCTTTCAAAGTAATTAAATATCTACACTGGAATAATAACATTTCAACCAAAGTAATTGAGAATGTACTAATTTCTCAGGTCCTAAGAATTTCAAGAATTTGCAGCAACAATTTGGACTTCAATTACCACATTAATATACTATTAGAAAGTTTTCTAGAGAACGAAATTCCTTCTTCTTTCATCAAAAGAACTTTAAGAAAAATTATTCTGAATAATAGAGTAAGGTTGGCAGATCTGCTTTAATTTTCTACACAGTTAATAATATGATTCTGACCAATCAAAGCCGTAAGGAAGTTGGCTAGAGGATGCCTATTAACTACCTAAAGGAACCTTAGTGCTATGGATATGACGGTCCTATTAAAACAAAAAATTAAATAATATAAACAAAATCACAAAAAAAGCTTAAAAATCTGTTTATAAAAGAAAATAAAAACAAATAAAAAAGAAAACCAGTTATTCATCACTAGGATAGCTATACTAAAAATAGTAAAACCAACATTAAAATTAATAAGATTCTGATTAATCTATAGAAGCTCACTAAGGTGATTTAATACATGCAAAGATTATTAAATAAACTGCTCGTGTATTTTATAATATTTCTCATGTATTCTGGAGAGTTAATTCTGCTCTTTCTGATCATACAGATCCACAGTCTTATGTTTATATATATTTTTTTTTCTCTGGTTAAAATCTCCGCGCGTTGTTTTCTTGCTGTATGAGGAGGCCATCAGCCCCACCCTCACTGCCCCCCAGCGTCTAGGGAGTGGCAGAAGAGGTCAGCCATGTTCTTCTCTTGTGAGGAGAAAAGTTTTTGTAACACAAGAGGTAAGCTCTCTTCCTTGTTTTTGGGTTCTAGGTTTTATAAGTTCAATGTTTGTACTTCATGTACCTTTTCTCTGTCGTTTTTTAGCTTTTCAACTTTTAGGCATTGATTTGTCTGTTAACATTTTTGCGGGTTTTAACTCTTTCTTTTCTTTGTAACTTTGAGCGTCTTTTGGGGTACCTAGGAACAGAAGATGGCTTAGCTTGTTCCTTTTCTATGCGCTGTCTATGCGCTGTTTTTTCAAAGTAGTTAAGTTCTTAATACTAATTAATTATGCACTTAAAGCACTGCTGAAATACTTTGTACATATTGCAAATAACTGTTTAAGGTATATAACTTTCACAAAGTTTTCTTTAGTTAATTATTATCTTTAACTTATTCTCGTTTTTGTGTTGTCATAAGTTGTAGAGTAGGGGGTTTTAGACTCAAGTTTTCTTTCAAAAATCTGTTCGTTATAAATTAACATTTCCTTTTTTAATTGCAATGTAAAATTTGGATTTCTTTTGCATTGTTTTTCAGGTTTAAATTCTCTCTCAAACGAACTTGGAATTTCGTTATGGCTGAAAATCATTTCTAATTATTATGTCACTCTCACAGCTTGAGTTCTCTTTAATCTTCTTCTCTCTGTTTAATAGTAACAGATGAAGAGTATGGGTCGGGCCAGGAAGGTTAATGGATGCAAGCGAAAATGTTAACTAGTGCTAGGTCATGCAACTCTAAGGAGGACATGACTTATATATATATTTTTTAAACTATTTTAGGTGGGAATGTTACTTGCATCTATGGCCTTGCAGAAACCCATTTCCAACTAGGTCTTTGTGGAAGTGAGAAAATGCAGAGTTTTTGCTGGTCCTTGATAAAGCCAAGGCTCAGTATTCTCGACACCTTCTACATTCAGTTGTTTTATTTTATTTTTTACCTTTTTTTCCTTTTGATCACACAGGTAGATACATAACCTTTTCTATGTTGTACTAGGTGTGAGTCAAAATTATATATGTATTTTTTTGCTTAGGTATCTTCTTTATAGAATGTGAATTCTGAATTTTCAAAACTGCTGCGTTGCGCGTTTTGATTTTCAGGTTATTTTGCACCCTTCGTTTTAAATTCTAAAATTTTTTCCTTAGTCTTCAGTTTTGCTCTTTAGTATATATATATATATATATATATATAGGGATGTAAGGTCAGGTGATACGTAACATCACAGCCTCTCCTTGACAAATGTCAACCCCGCCTTCTCGTGGTACATCCTGTTCCCACTAAAGGGGCTCTGACGACCACCAATAGCGGTATAACTATACCATCGGGATTAGAGGAAATGCTATCCCACACTCACCAACCCGCTTGGCCAGCGTGGTGAGTTATGGCCAAACCCCTCCAAAATGACTCCACAACTTAAATCTTGGCCCTCAGTCTCCGGCAGCTGGAATGTACCTGGCCAAGGCAGCGGCCAGTGCGACATGAAGGCAGAGGGTGCTAAGAATCCCCGGAGGACCGTACTAGGCTGCCATCTGATGCTGACCTTGGCGACGTACAACGGACGCTCCCTATCTTCTGATTCAAGGCTTCTTGAATTGGAAGAGGAACTACAAAGGATCAAGTGGGACATCGTCGGGCTAAGTGAGGTAAGGAGAAAAGGAGAAGATCTCATTGAACTGAAAAGTGGACATCTCTTCTACTATCGTGGGACAGATACTGGCAGAACTAGTGGTGTTGGATTTATAATAAACAAGAAACTGAAGGATAAAGTTGTAGAAGTTGAAAGTTCCTCTGACAGAGCTGCACGGCTCGTTATCCAACTCTCGAGAAGATACCAGGCTCAGATTATTCAAACTTATGCACCCACCACAAGTCATGCTGAAGAAGAAATTGAAGAATTTTATGAGGAAATTCGTGATCTAAATAATAAAGGTAAGCAGCACTTGAAGATAATTATGGGAGATTTCAATGCAAAAATAGGGCAACGGCAACAGAATGAAACTTCAGTAGGTAAATTCGGTCACGGCAACAGAAACCAGCGTGGAAATACTCTCGTAGAGTTTGCAGAGGCAGAAGGGTTTTTCATCTTGAACTCCTTTTTCAAGAAAAAGGCACACAGGAAATGGACATGGAGATATCCAAATGGGACGACAAGTGAAATTGATTTTATTATGTGTAACAAAAAATTCGTCATAGAAGACTGCAGTGTGCTAAACAAGTTCAACACAGGTAGTGACCATAGATTGGTGAGATGTAAGATGCACCTCAACACTAAACTCGAACGTAGCAAGCTCATAAGACAAACAAAATCTATTGACATAACCAACCTTAAAAAACACCATAATACCTTCAAATTGGAACTGAAGAACAGATTCTCTGCTTTAGATGGCCTAACATCGGAAGAAGTGGACATCTCTGAAGTTAACAGAAAAGTAACCAAAGCTCTTATGGAAACAGCAACAAAATTAGCTGGGTCTAAGAACAAGTTGCATGTGAACAAATTATCAGGAAAAACGAAAATGTTGATGCAAAAAAGAAGAGAGATGAGGACAACTAAAGAAGATGTGACTTCCAAAGTGGAATATATAGAGCTATGCAAGACAGTACGAAAAAGTATCACTGAAGACGTAAGAAAATTCAACTGTGAACTAGTGAGGAAAGCAATTGAAAACAACCAAAGCCTAAAGATAGCAAAGGGACATCTCAGTAAGGGAAGAAAACAGATTATGGCACTGAGAAAAGAAGATGGTTCTGTAACAAGAAATAGAGGCGAAATTTTGACAAGAGTGAAAGATTTCTACTCCAAATTATATGAAAGGGATGATGCATGCACTCCAGACATCATGAAAGATACCAGTACCAGAGTTCCTCCAGTCCTTCCAGCAGAAGTTGCACATGCAATCAAGAACATGAAGCTGGGAAAAGCTCCAGGAGAAGATGGAATTACTGTAGACATCATACAAGAAGCAAGTGGAGAAATCGAAACAGTACTCGCCCAAATTTTCACTCGATGCCTTAATGAAGGAAAGATTCCTGAGGATTGGAACACCGCTACAATGATCCTGCTACATAAGAAAGGTGACATTGAGGATCTCGGAAACTACAGACCTATCAGCCTCCTATCAGTAGTTTATAAAATCTTCACTAAAGTTCTTTCACACCGCTTGAAGGTAACACTGGACATGGCTCAACCGAGAGAACAAGCTGGATTCAGGAGTGACTACAGCACAATAGATCATATTCATGTGCTGAGAGAACTAATTGAAAGAGCGAGGGAATATGAACTTCCATTGTGCATGGCTTTTATCGATTATGAAAAAGCCTTTGATTCGGTGAAACCATCAGCAGTTACAATGGCTCTGAAAACCTGCGGTATTGAAGAGGCATACATTAATATTATTAATAACATCTATGAAAATGCAAGTGCAAAGATTAGGCTGTTTGAAAATACAACACACGTAAAAATTGGAAAGGGAGTGAGACAAGGTGACACCATATCTCCGAAGCTCTTTAATGCCACATTGGAGGGTGTTTTTCAGTCGCTGAGCTGGGAAAACAAGGGGATAAAGATTAATGGAGATTATCTAACCCACCTTCGTTTTGTTGATGACGTAGTCATTTTTGCAACTAGCCCATCAGAGCTGCAGAGTATGATCCAGGAACTTGCTGACAAGAGTAAAGAAATGGGATTAAAAATGAACTTTCAGAAGACAAAAGTGATGTTCAATGCTTTTACAAGAAATGAAGATTTATCGATTGATGGAGAAAAGCTGGAGATAACAGATACGTACGTTTATCTTGGACAGCAGATATCAAGTGAGGGTCACATTGATGAAGAAATTAATCGGCGTACAAAACTTGCCTGGAGAGCTTTTGGAAGAAACAGCATAATTTTCAAGAGCAATATGCCATTATGTCTTAAAAGAAAAGTGTTTGATCAATGCATCCTTCCAGTGCTTACGTATGGTGCAGAGACGTGGACCTTAACTAAAAGAGACATACAAAGGCTGCAGACAACTCAAAACAGCATGGAGAGGTGCATACTTGGTGTAACCAGGTGAGATAAGAAGAGGAACTCGTGGATGCGAAAAATGACAAGAGTGGAAGACATCATGATCAGAGTTAAATCCCTGAAATGGCAATGGGCTGGACATACTGCCAGAAGGACAGATCATCGATGGACAGCCGGAATTTTAGATTGAATTCCAAGGGACAGGAAAAGACCCAGAAGAAGACCACATGGGAGATGGGTGGATGAAATTCGAAAGTATGCAGGGGTGACATGGAGGAGACTGGCACAAGACAGACCGTTGTGGAGGAAACTTGGGGAGACCTTCGTCCAGCAGTGGATTGATAATGGTTGACAATGATGATGATGATGATACATGTATAAGTCAAATTCTCTACACCTTCAACCAAGAACTTTCCGTAGAAATCCCTGAATCCCACTAAATTAACACACCTAAACTAAAACTAAAACTCTCACAATTCACATACAACAATAATAAAAATAATAATTTTAAACACTTGGGGTCTGGGACCGGGAGCCACTCATCAGGGAAAGACTCCCCGGTTCCCGAACCCTGGTTCAGGTTTCATGCAGGTGTCTTTGAAATATGTTATTTCCGAAACAAGGGTTAATTTATTTTTTTTTCCTTTTTTTAGTGTTATACACCTGGTCTTCTCTACTTGAACCAGCAACACAGAACTTAAATACAAAAACTTACCTGAAACGAAACAACTGTAGACTTTGTAACTCACTGAACTCTAATAAATCTAAACTTCGATCCCAACACATCCCCTCCATATCATGCAAAAGCGTACCAACAGCTGCCGAACCCACTCCCAGACATAGCCGCCGTGGCGCATTGGTCTAAGCGATGGCCCCTGATCATTCGTTCGAACGGGGGCCGGGTTCGAATCCCGGTGAGGCATGGATGTTGTGTTTGTCTTTCGGCACTGGCTCTCTACCTTCCCTGGAACCAGTAACCTAAAATTAGGGACGGGCGACTGCTTATAGCCCATTGAGTTGCTCACGGTGGTCGTTAAACCTCCAATAAAACAAAAAAAAACAAAAAAACTCCCAGACATGTCATGAATTTTCGAAAGTAACCATATGATGTCCTATGGCGACCTCTGTCGGAATTCACAAAAAACCGTAACAAAAATTAATTGTTTTTGTGTTTTAATGGATGTCAACAAATGTTTGGTTAAATGCTCAGGAGCGACTCGGAGGAATATATTCTAAATTGAGGCCCGAAGAAAAATTAGTCCAAAGCTTAAACGGTTGTAATGTTACATAGTCTGATTTTATAAGATTTTCCCGAATTAAAAGATGTCAATAATTTTTCGAAATGAAATGAACAATATTTTAACGGATAATTAGTTTTTAAAAAAGAAGAAAAAAGTATTTTTAACTGCTTTGTGGCATTGAACCGATTATTGCATATTCTTGTGATTCTGATGAATTGGGAAATAATAATATTTCTAAGTACGTGTTTAGAGACATTGGAATACCGGCTACATAAAACATTGGTATTAAAGCTAAAATGTGTTCTCTTATCGAAAAGATCCAGAATGATACCCTGACTTTGGGGAAGAAGGTCCATATCGAGAAAATGCACATGATCTTTAGATCCCGTTTCACAAAGCACTAGTACTGGAGGATAGATGTCATCAATTCGGACAGAAGGGGTACCAGATGAGATTAAATGTTATTAAATCGTCAACGTATCTGCAGGAAAAACTTGTAGGTGAAGCTTCGTAGTACACGTTTAAGAGTTTTTTTATATACATATATAATATATTTTGCAACGCAATTGTTTAGTGTGGAGATGTTAAATCTTTGCTGAGCTTATTGTTTGTACAACAGCTAATGACGTATGTGAAGTTACATTTTAGCCGCCCCGGCGGTGCAGTGGTCTAAGGGATGGTTTCTGATCATTCGTCCGAAAGGGGTCCGGGTTCAAATCCCGGTGAGACATGGATGTTGTGTTTGTGTTTTAGTGTAGGGTCACTGGTTCCAGGGAAGGGAGAAAGCACTGGCTTTCTCCTTTCCCTGGAACCAGTGACCCTAAATTAGATACGGGCTACTGCTTATAGCCCATTGTGTTCGTTAAGCTCACGGTGGTCGTTAAACCTCCAATAAAAAAAGTTACATTTTTATTGCCGTCTGCGTAACTACGTTGTGAGTGTTATACTACTAATTGATTACTAGTTGTGGACTAACGACGTTGGAATATGCCACCAGCTATATTGAAGTTGGATACAAATAGAAGATTTCTAAGTAACAAACTTGGACGTTTTTTCGAGTGAACGCCTATTTCGTTATTGATGGACTTGACATTTAGCACATACACAGTGTATAGTGTTTAGCTAGTTATAACCTTAGGAATAGCTATTGCACTACAGGGGAACGCAAAGTCTGGGCTGATTCTCTCTCTCTCTCTCTCTCTCTCACTCACACACACACACACACACACACATTTTATATGTCTATGTTCTTTTATATGCACATAAATAAAAAAAATATTACAATGGATAAAAACTAAACCCTAATAAATGTATAATTCAGCTAGAAATGTCTCTATCACAAAGAGCGCAGCTGAAAAATAATGAAAACATTTGAAATTCACTAATTGCTGATAGTAATTATCGTAATAAATAAGCATAGTCAGTTCATCCAAGTTATGCACTGTCAAAAGGACAAAAACTACACACCCAGGTAATTTAAACTTAGAGAGGAAAACCTCAGAGAGTGTTCGTTTGTGAATTTAAGTTACCAAAGAAATAGTGGTAGCTCGTGACCAGAGAAACAGTTGAAGTGTTACAAAATGAGAATCCGTGGTAAAGACGCATTTATTTATTTTTATAAACGGCCAATTCTTCTATAGCGGTCAGTGATGTACACAGTGCGTCAAAGAATTTTTAAGACTGGGTCTGTAAAATGAAATAGAAGCAAGAAATTATAATTTGTTCTGGTTTGCTATTCAAAATAAGTCCCTCCTGCTTCAATACACTTGTTACAGCGATTTAATAATGGTTTGAATGCCTATTCCAGTTCACTTTGCGGAATTGCCTCCAAAGCATGCGTCGAAGCTGTTTGTATGGTCGAAATATCATCAAAATAACACCCTTTTAACGTCATTTAAGGTTTTGGGAACAAAGAAAAATCGCAGGGTGCTAAATAGGGCGAATACTGTGGATGATTCAACATGCAGACGTTATTTTTCGCCAAAAATCTATGAACAAGAAGGTCCATGCGTAATTTGAAAAGGAAACTATATCTAAAACACTCTTCGACATAAATGGAATCGAAAGATAAAATAATTTTTTCAATCGGATGTTTAGAAGCAAATATGAATGGGTGTGACTGGGTGCATTATCGTGCAACAAACACCAACTGTTTTCATCTCGATATTCTTGACGAATGCGACGAATTCTACCCATCAAACGCCTCGAAACATTTAAATAAAACTCACCAGTAATTGTTTGTCTACTTGGCACAAATTCTTTGTGGATAATATACCCTTACTATCGAAGAATGTAATGAGCATTGTTTTGATTTTTGATGGAACTTTTCTTGATTTTTTGGCTTGTGGCGAGTTTTTTACTTCCATTCCGCACTTTGTCGCTTTGTTTTAGGATCATATTGAAAACACCATGTTTCATCACCAGTAACAATCGATTTTAAGAAGTTTGGATCATTTTCAAAGGCAGAAATGATGTCTCTGCAATGTGCACTTCTCCTTGATTTTTGTTCATTGGTTAACGTGTGTGGAACAAATTTAGCACAGACTTTTGTTTTGCCCAAATCTTCATGCAGGATGGTTCGAATCGTTTCTTTGTTGAAGTTTAAAGACTCTTCCATCATTCTTAGTGACGCGCATCGATTGTTTTCCACGAAATCACGCACTTTTTCAATAATCTCAGGTGTCCTAGATGAACTTGGTCTTCCAGTATGCTTATCATCTTCTAGCGTCTCTCTTCCGTCCAAAAAACGTTTGTGTCACAGGAAAACATTTGATCTACTTAAACAAAACTCACCGTAAACTTGTTTCATCATTTGGTACTTTTCCGAGGCACCTTTACCAAGTTTTGCGTTAAATTTAATAACAGCCCTTTGTTCCATCTTAATAATTCAACATGAAAAAAATTTTACTTCTCTAATGAACGGCCGTTTCGTTTGAGTTACTTTATCAACTGCGCAGTACTTTTGGCAGAAAGCAAGCAGATGGTCACGGTGAAATCTAGCGCCAGTCTTAAAAATTCTTTGACGCACTGTATATGTCATCGTAAAACGCCTGTTTAAGTACAAGTTCGGAGAGAAGTTTTTTTTGTATCGCAATATTAGATAACGATGATAGTCTTTGCTGTGAAATAGTGTTCCTTAAGTCATTAGCACGTCTTTTGTAAAAAAGATCGTGCTTCTGTTATCGGTTTGTCCGTCCGTCCGTCCGTCCGTCTCTACCCACGGTATCTCTGCAACTATTAGCCCGATTTGAAAAATTCTTTTTGCATTCGGAAGCTTGAAATATGCGAATGATGATCCTTCATTTCGTTTTGTCTTACGATGTACAATTTTGCCGCTAGGGGGCGTAAATGCAGATGATGTCGAATTCAAAATTACGTTTTAATCCACATATTTGCTTCTAAACATCCGATGAAAAAATTATTTTATCTTACGATTCCATTTATGTCGAAGAGTGTTTTAGATATAGTTTCCTTTTCAAATTACGCATAGATTTTCCGCTAGGGGGCGTAAAAGTAAATTACATTTTTTCCGATAACTCTTCTCCTAAAACTCCTCCGATTTGAAAAATCTTTTTTCAGCGGATACATCTCCTAACGGAAAATCTTTTGCATACAATTTCGAATTTTTGGTAAAGAACACTTTGGCCACCAGGGGGCGTAAGTGTTAATTTTTGCTTCTGATGTATTTGCCATAAAATCTGAGCTTCTAAACTATCGATTGAAAAAATTCTTTCGTGGACTGATGCCACTCACATCGATAAACCTTTTCGGGATATTTTCTTCCTAAAATATCCCACAGTTTCTCCGCCAGGGGCGTAGATGTATGTCTTATTTTTGTCAATATCTCTACTTCTAGGACTCCGATTTGAAAAATTTCTTCTTTGTTGGATAGTGTTTTCAGTGTGACATGTTTTTCATAAAATTTCAAAATTTTCAAGTAATTCATAGACTTTCCGCTAGGGGGCATAAATGTATATTGCGTTTCGCCCAATAACTCTGCTTCTAAATCTCTGATTTGAAAAATTCTTTCAACACCGGATACAGCTCCTGATGGGAAATCGTTTGCACATAATTTCTAATTTTTGTAAAAAAAAAAAATGGTTTGGCCACCAGGGGGCGTAAACCTTTATTTCCGCTTCTGATGTATTTGCAGCAAAATATGAGCTTCTAAATTCTCGATTGAAAAAAAACGTCGTTTGTAGACCGATACTACTCGTGTCGACAAACCTTTTAGAAACATTTTCTTCTTAAAATAGTGCATGGTTTCTGCGCCAGGGGACGTAGACGTTTAACCCATTTTTGTCAATATCTCGACTTCTAGGAGTCCGATTTAAAAAATTCCTTCTTTGTTGGATAGTGTTCCTAGTGTGACATGTTTTTCCTATAAATTCAAAATTTTCAAGTAATTCATAGACTTCCCGCTAGGGGGCGTAAAGGTAAATTGCGTTTCCCACTATATCTCTGCTTCTAAACCTCCGATTTGAAAAATTCCTTGTGCACCGGATACAGCTCCTCATAGGAAATCGTTTGCACATAATTTCTAATTTCTGTAAAAAAATAGTATGGCCACCAGGTGGCGTAATTCTTAATTTCCGTTTCTGATGTATTTGCAGCGAAATATGAGCTTCTAAAATCTCGATTGAAATAAAAGTCTTTTATTGACCGATGCTACTCTTGTCGACAAACCTTTTTGGAGCACATTCTTCTTGAAATAATGCATGGTTTCTACGCCACGGGACGTATATATATATTTATTTTTTGTCAATATCTCTACTTCTAAAAGTCCAATTTGAAAAATTCCGTCGTTGTTGGATAGGGTTTCCGATGTGAAATATTTTTCACATAAATTCAAAATGATCACGTAAATCATTCAAGACTTTCCGCTTGGGCGCATAAAGGTAAATTGCGTTTTCTGCTCCTAAAACTCCGATTTGAAAAATTCTTCCTGTATCGCATACAAGACCTGATGGAAAATATTTTTCACATATTTTCTAATATTTTGTAAAGAATGGTTTGTCCACCAGGGGTCATAAGTGTTAATTTCTGCTTCTGATGTATTTGTAGCAAAATCTGGGCTCCTGAAAACTCGACTAAATTTTTTTTTCTTGGACCGATAACGCTCATATGAATAAACCTTTTGAGAATACTTCCTTCCTAAAATAATGCATGGTTTTCCCACCAGGGGACGTAAAGTCACATCTTATTTTTGTCGATAACTCTGTTTCTAAGAATTCGTAAGCTCACGATTCCGTTTACACCAATATCTGAGGGATTAAAAACCCGATTGAAAAGCTTCTTTCTTCCATCAGATACTATTGTTTTCCATACCGGTTCCATTGCCTTTGAATATCTTTGATAAATTTAATTTGCGTCAGAACGGATTCAAAAGACGTGCTTATTACACCTGAAAATTCGGTGTCATATTTCTTGTTTTTTATTCGTTTCAAACAGGAAAAACTTCTTTCTCTTCTTTCTCCTTTAACAGTGATTGATGCTCGCTTCGCACGATCGAGATGAAGTGACAATTAGTGGCGCAGGCTGTCACTTCACCTCGATCATTGACGCCACTGGTTGCCATAGCAACATCTTGTATTCATTGTTATAAACAACGAACGAAACCAGAATCGCCTGAACTCAAATTGCGCTTCCCACGATCCACGTGAAATGACAATCAGTGGCGCGGGTTGTCACTTTAACCTCGATCATTGACGCCATTGGTTACCATAGCAACCTCTTTTATTTACGCTTTCCAACCGTAGGCTGAAGAAGCGTATATGCTCTAGCTTTGTCCGTCTGTCTGTCTGTTCACACGATAACTCGCTTAAAAATGGGTCGATTTCGATGAAATTTAAGTATGTGGTAGGGGATCATCTGGGGACGAACCCTATTGAAAATGGACGAAATGGGGTCAAAGGTCAGGACATCGGAGAGAGATCCATTCCATTTCCCTTATGCCTCATAACTTTCGTAAAAATGGTTCGATTTCAATGAAATTTTAGTATGTGGTAGGGGACCACATGGGGACGAATCCTATTGAAAATGGTCGAAATGGGGTCAAAGGTCAGGACATAGGAGCGGGATCCTTTCGATTGCCCTTATGCGTCCTAATCTTGACTAAAAATGGTTCGATTTCGATGAAATTTTAGTATGTGGTAGGGAGCCACTTGGGGACGAACCCTGTTGAAAACGCGCGAAATGAGGTCGAAGGTCAGGACATAGGAGCGGGATACATTCCATTGCCCTTATGCATCGTAACTTGAATAAAAATGCTTCGATTGAGACAAAACTTTATCACGTTGTTCCGGAAGTATACTTAACCGGTTCTGTTGAATATCACGGGAATGGGATCGAAGGTCAGGACACAGGGGCCAGATTTATTCCACAGCCTCATAACTTGAGAAATGATCTTTGGTATGTTGGAAAAGTGTATAATAATCAATGTATTGCATGATTTTACCAACTTGTTCATTGATATCAGCACAACAGACGGAACAAGAATCGCCTAAATTCAAAATTGCACTTTCCACGATCGAGGTGAAGTTGGAATCTGTGACGCGGGTTGTCAATTCACCTCGATCAATGACGTCATTGCTTACCACCGCACCACCTTTAATCACTGAACTGCAGGTTCTCCCGTTGGCACTCTTCATGGTGTCAGGGTGAAGTGATTTGGAACTGCGGCGAGCATCTCTTCACGTGACTTCCGGAGCCTTCTTTTTTTTTTTTTTTTATTGGAGGTTTAACGACCACCGTGAGCAACTCAATGGGCTATAAGCAGTCGCCCGTCCCTAATTTAGGGTCACTGGTTCCAGGGAAGGGATAGAGCCAGTGCCGTAAGACAAACACAACATCCATGCCTCACCGGGATCCGAACCCGGACCCTTTACGACGAATGATCAGAGGCCAGCGCCTTAGACCACTGCGCCACCGGGGCGGCTCCGGAGCCTTCGTCGTACTGGATAAAGATGGCTTTGGACTTTTGCGCCATTACAAGGTCGTCTGTTCATCAGTTCGGAACGCCGTGCTCACAGTTCTAACTTGCTTTTAGACATGGAAAAAACTTTCGTTTCAAAGCCACAACATTTTCCAGAAATCGTTCTTGTAAACGAAAAAGTGACTAATTTTAAGAATCTGCTAAATCATTCAAGGATTTTTTTTTTCTTTTCATAAATTTACTTCACCTGACGAGCTGCCACTGCAAAGAAATCGCTGCTGTTAGACACCATTTTAAACAAGTAGAGGATGCCGTCTCTTCCTGAAGCCAGCGCGGTCTTGGTGAGCTGCTGTGTATCGAAATGTTAATGTGAATGAATTTGAGTCCGGCATTCTAAAGCCAGGGTTAGTAGACAGGGCCTGCTGGACCATAGGTGCAGCTCGGTCGGTCGCGCGGCGCCTTCAACGGGGGCCCGGAGCGACCAAATCATTTTCGGTAGAATTTTTTAAATTATTAATTTTTGTGTGTGCAGGTTTTATGGTGCGATACCGTTAAAAATATATTTATTTTTAGTTTTTTTTTTCCAATTTTCGAACAGGTTATCGCCCTTCGACATACAAACACTGTGGTTTGCAGATTGCAAGTGATTGTTGTAAGCACCTTAATATTTTCCGCATTCACGAAATAGAAAGTTAAAGTTCATCATTTTGTGGCCCTTACTTTTACATATTTAATAATTTGCTTGCAAACTGGATACTTTATTTTAAAGAAAAAACAAAAACAAAAAAGCATCAAAGTTAGTCTCAGGCTACACATGGAGGTTATTTTTCAGTGGCTTTACAAATATAACTAGAAATAAAAAAAAAAGCAATTTTCATATATGAGCACATAAAAATGTTTAAAAAGTCACTAATTTGTCAATTACGTCACTTTGCATTAAAAATCAATTTCTAAAATATGTATCTGGGGGAGGGACTATTAATACAAATTTATTTTAGAAGGATCCATATTAATTTCTACAGAAAAATATTCGCAACGCAAAAGTTTTCTCAACGCAGGTAACTTTTATATATATATATATATATAAGACAACGCATGTAACTTATATCATCATCATCATCATTGTCAACCATTATCAATCCACTGCTGGACGAAGGTCTCCCCAAGTTTCCTCCACAACGGTCTGTCTTGTGCCAGTCTCCTCCATGTCACCCCTGCATACTTTCGAATTTCATCCACCCATCTCCCATGTGGTCTTCTTCTGGGTCTTTTCCTGTCCCTTGGAATCCAATCTAAAATTTCGGCTGTCCATCGATGATCTGTCCTTCTGGCAGTATGTCCAGCCCATTGCCATTTCAGGGATTTAACTCTGATCATGATGTCTTCCACTCTTGTCATTTTTCGGATCCACGAGTTCCTCTTCTTATCTCTCCTGGTTACACCAAGCATGCACCTCTCCATGCTGCTTTGAGTTGTCTGCAGCCTTTGTATGTCTCTTTTAGTTAAGGTCCACGTCTCTGCACCATACGTAAGCACTGGAAGGATGCATTGATCAAACACTTTTCTTTTAAGACATAATGGCATATTGCTCTTGAAAATTATGCTGTTTCTTCCAAAAGCTCTCCAGGCAAGTTTTGTACGCCGATTAATTTCTTCATCAATGTGACCCTCACTTGATATCTGCTGTCCAAGATAAACGTACGTGTCTGTTATCTCCAGCTTTTCTCCATCAATCGATAAATCTTCATTTCTTGTAAAAGCATTGAACATCACTTTTGTCTTCTGAAAGTTCATTTTTAATCCCACTTCTTTACTTTTGTCAGCAAGTTCCTGGATCATACTCTGCAGCTCTGATGGGGTAGTTGCAAAAATGACTACGTCATCAGCAAAACGAAGGTGGGTTAGATAATCTCCATTAATCTTTATCCCTTTGTTTTCCCAGTTCAGTGATTGAAAGACATTTTCCAATGTGGCATTAAAGAGCTTCGGAGATATGGTGTCACCTTGTCTCACTCCCTTTCCAATTTTTATGTGTGTTGTATTTTCAAACAGCCGAATCTTTGCACTTGCATTTTCATAGATGTTATTAATAATATTAATGTATGCATCTTCAATACCGCAGGTTTTCAGAGCCATTGTAACTGCTGATGGTTTCACCGAATCAAAGGCTTTTTCATAATCGATAAAAGCCATGCACAATGGAAGTTCATATTCCCTCGCTCTTTCAATTAGTTCTCTCAGTACGTGGATATGATCTATTGTGCTGTAGCCACTCCTGAATCCAGCTTGTTCTCTCGGTTGAGCCATGTCCAGTGTTACCTTCAAGCGGTGTGAAAGAACTTTAGTGAAGATTTTATAAACTACTGATAGGAGGCTGATAGGTCTGTAGTTTCCGAGATCCTCAATGTCACCTTTCTTATGTAGCAGGATCATTGTAGCGGTGTTCCAATCCTCAGGAATCTTTCCTTCATTAAGGCATCGAGTGAAAATTTGGGCGAGTACTGTTTCGATTTCTCCACTTGCTTCTTGTATGATGTCTACAGTAATTCCATCTTCTCCTGGAGCTTTTCCCCGCTTCATGTTCTTGATTGCATGTGCAACTTCTGCTGGAAGGACTGGAGGAACTCTGGTACTGGTATCTTTTATGATGTCTGGAGTGCATGTATCTTCCCTTTCATATAATTTGGAGTAGAAATCTTTCACTCTTGTCAAAATTTCGCCTCTATTTCTTGTTACAGAACCATCTTCTTTTCTCAGTGCCATAATCTGTTTTCTTCCCTTACTGAGATGTCCCTTTGCTATCTTTAGGCTTTGGTTGTTTTCAATTGCTTTCCTCACTAGTTCACAGTTGAATTTTCTTACGTCTTCAGTGATACTTTTTCTTACTGTCTTGCATAGCTCTATATATTCCACTTTGGAAGTCACATCTTCTTTAGTTGTCCTCATCTCTCTTCTTTTTTGCATCAACATTTTCGTTTTTCCTGATAATTTGTTTACATGCAACTTGTTCTTAGACCCAGCTAATTTTGTTGCTGTTTCCATAAGAGCTTTGGTTACTTTTCTGTTAACTTCAGAGATGTCCACTTCTTCCGATGTTAGGCCTTCCAAAGCAGAGAACCTGTTCTTCAGTTCCAACTTGAAGGTATTATGGTGTTTTTTAAGGTTGGTTATGTCAATAGGTTTTGTTTGTCTTATGAGCTTGCCACGTTCAAGTTTAGTGTTGAGGTGCATCTTACATCTCACCAATCTATGGTCACTACCTGTGTTGAACTTGTTTAGCACACTGCAGTCTTCTATGACGAATTTTTTGTTACACATAATAAAATCAATTTCACTTGTCGTCCCATTTGGATGTCTCCATGTCCATTTCCTGTGTGGCTTTTTCTTGAAGAAGGAGTTCAAGATGAAAAACCCTTCTGCCTCTGCAAACTCAACGAGAGTATTTCCACGCTGGTTTCTGTTGCCGTGACCGAATTTACCTACTGAAGTTTCATTCTGTTGCCGTTGCCCTATTTTTGCATTGAAATCTCCCATAATTATTTTCAAGTGCTGCTTACCTTTATTATTTAGATGACAAATTTCCTCATAAAATTCTTCAATTTCTTCTTCAGGATGACTTGTGGTGGGTGCATAAGTTTGAATAATCTGAGCCTGGTATCTTTTCGAGAGTTGGATAACAAGTCGTGCAGCTCTGTCAGAGGAACTTTCAACTTCTACAACTTTATCCTTCAGTTTCTTGTTTATTATAAATCCAACACCACTAGTTCTGCCAGTATCTGTCCCACGATAGTAGAAGAGATGCCCACTTTTCAGTTCGATGAGATCTTCTCCTTTTCTCCTTACCTCACTTAGCCCCACGATGTCCCACTTGATCCTTTGTAATTCCTCTTCCAATTGAAGAAGCCTTGAATCAGAAGATAGGGAGCGTCCATTGTAAGTAGCCAAGGTCAGCATCAGATGGCAGCCTAGTCCGGTCCTCCGGGGATTCTTAGCACCCTCTGCCTTCATGTCGCACTGGCCGCTGCCTTGGCCAGGTACATTCCAGCTGCCGGAGACTGAGGGCCAAGATTTAAGTTGTGGAATCATTTTGGAGGGGTTTGGCCATAACTCACCACGCTGGCCAAGCGGGTTGGTGAGTGTGGGATAGAATTTCCTCTAATCCCGATGGTATAGTTATACCGCTATTGGCGGTCGTCAGAGCCCCTTTAGTGGGAACAGGATGCACCACGAGAAGGCGGGGTTGACATTTGTCAAGGAGAGGCTGTGATGTTACGCGTCACGTGACCTTACATTTCGTAACTTATATATATTACACTTGTTTTCCAATTTTTATGTGTGTTGTATTTTCAAACAGCCGAATCTTTGCACTTGCATTTTCATAGATGTTATTAATAATATTAATGTATGCAAGGTGACACCATATCTCCGAAGCTCTTTAATGCCACATTGGAAAATGTCTTTCAATCACTGAACTGGGAAAACAAAGGGATAAAGATTAATGGAGATTATCTAACCCACCTTCGTTTTGCTGATGACATAGTCATTTTTGCAACTACCCCATCAGAGCTACAGAGTATGATCCAGGAACTTGCTGACAAGAGTAAAGAAGTGGGATTAAAAATGAACTTTCAGAAGGCAAAAGTGATGTACAATGCTTTTACAAGAAATGAAGATTTATCGATTGATGGAGAAAAGCTGGAGATAACAGACACGTACGTTTATCTTGGACAAGCAGATATCAAGTGAGGGTCACATTGGTGAAGAAATTAATCGGCGTACAAAACTTGCCTGGAGAGCTTTTGGAAGAAACAGCATAATTTTTCAAGAGCAATATGCCATTATGTCTGAAAAGAAAAGTGTTTGATCAATGCATCCTTCCAGTGCTTACGTATGGTGCAGAGACGTGGACCTTAGCTAAAAGAGACATACAAAGGCTGCAGACAACTCAAAAAAGCATGGAGAGGTGCATGCTTGGTGTAACCAGGAGAGATAAGAAGAGGAACTCGTGGATCCGAAAAATGACGAGAGTGGAAGACATCATGATCAGAGTTAAATCCCTGAAATGGCAATGGGCTGGACATACTGCCAGAAGAACAGACCATCGATGGACAGCCGAAATTTTAGATTGGATTCCAAGGGACAGGAAAAGACCCAGAAGAAGACCACATGGAAGATGGGTGGATGAAATTCGAAAGTATGCGGGAGTGACATGGAGGAGACTGGCACAAGACAGACCGTTGTGGAGGAAACTTGGGGAGACCTTCGTCCAGCAGTGGATTGATAATGGTTGACAATGATGATGATGATGATGATGATGATTACACTTGTTTGCACATAACTACGTATCCTTCAGAATGTAATGAGCTTAAAAGGTGTTCTTCACGGGAACGAAAAAATAGAGACCTGTGTCATTTTTTTTATTTCAGAGTCAAAAGAAAAAACTTTTACTACGTGCAAAACATTGTGTATTTGTGTACTTATGTTCTGTATTTTCGCATAAATCGCAATAAAGTGTACAGGGGGGGGTTACCCAGAAATTCGGAATGGGGGCGTCCGGCCATCCGGCTCTCCAAGTAAAAATGCTTATGTATGTGTACTTACGCGACGTGACTGTTATAATAAATGTTTTGATCTATGAAAGAATTTAATGCATTGTATTCATGAATTATCCAGCTGCAAATGGTGTTTTCATTGTTGTTTTTACTTTTAATAAACATACATATTTCAGAAAAGGAGTTAACCACAAACGTTATTATTTTACCTGTTGCTATATTATAGCCTCAGAGAATGTGTTTTAGAACAAATTCTATAATGCGCGATTTCAGCAATTATGAAAATTGAAATTCACCAATTAGGAAAGTTGGAGAACAGTTAGAGGGTTAGGAATCTCTCGTGTCGGAATCATATTACAAAACATTTGGTTTCATGGGGGAGGGGAGGTCCGGACCCGGGGAACCCCACTTGGGTACTCCCCTGAAGGTGTAACAATTTTGGTTTTAGAAAAATACGTATAGGCCCCAAAGAATTTGTATTATTAAAACGCCCGTACAACCTTGTTAATAGTATGGAATTTAAAAATTTCTGTAATTGAAAGCAAATAGATTTTCACAAAATGGGCATCGAAGATATTTTTTTGCGGAGGGCCACGAGTTTTTCAAGTACGTCACTGGGGCTGCCCAGGCCCATGGCTCTTCCTCAGAATCAGTGCATGCCTAAAACTAAGCCATAAACCTGCCTACGTGTCCATTGTATTATTCGTCCCTCCTAAAAGCACTGTCACAGGTTCAGTAATCCTCCTCCAACTACGATTTACCCTCAGGATATCTACAGCAGTCATACCACATGCAAAAGCCTTGCTCTCCAAAATACAAAGGAAGACTTATAGGATTTATCCCTCAAACTTCTGGAGAGGTAGTAACAGATCAGTAAGGGGTTGACTTCTTTTACTCTCTTTGATGCTGTCCTTGTTAAATTTACACCGGGAACAAGGGGGACAGTTAAAGAATTATCAACAGGTTCCAGCCAGGGCTGTTAGAATACTCGTTTCAGTACCTGGAAAGAGGTAAGTTAGCGTTTTCCAATTTCCGGCAAAGTGCAGCATTATCTACCTGTCTTCAGTGTGGTGAGTTCTCCTACATTTGCATCAAAGCCATGGTACTTGAGTTGCGGCCGTTTTCTGGACAAAAGGTAAGCATCGTAAGAAATTTTGTTTGTTTCGATTCTTCAGGCACTGGAACACATTTAATTTGCGTTATTTATTGGTTTTCCCGTAGGGGTCACTACGAATATAAGACCGGAAAATATTGTAATCAGCCTGGACGCCACTAACTTCTCGATCACAATTTGTGCCTGCCTCTATTTTTTAAATCTGGCTCCCATATTTGCATGAATTGATATTTTTCTTGCGAAATACGGCTTAGTTTGAAAATAAGATTTAGTGCAATATTCCACTCATACAACCGAATATGTTATTCCAATAAAATAATTGGAAACAGCTATTATTTTGATTACTTAAAAAGTGTTCCTCCATTTTTCTCCTCCAAACAGTTCGAGACGAGTGAAATATTGACGCAACCATTTGCGGATGCAGGTATTTTTAGTCTCTCGGATTTCGGCAACTTTATTTGCAGGCGCAAACAGAAACGGGTCCTGTGAACCACCTTTCCGTCATTTTTTCACATGTTTTCATTTTGTGGCAAAACAACTGATCTAAACAAAGAAAAAATGTCCTTTCCTCCCAACAGTTAATAAAAAAAAGAGGTGAATGTTTTTCTGGTATGCAGTGTATGTAATATTTATTCAGTTACAAACTTTGATTTGTACTGTGCCCTTTAGCCGACTATCTCAAAAGTTGTACAGACATGTGCACGCATACCTAAGGTCTGGTGGCGTCAGACTACTTTTTACCTAACTAAATAGAACTTTTTAAAATTTAATTTATTCAATCGTCGCCAGGGCCGGATTAAGGGGGTGTTATAGGGGCTACAGCCTTGGGGCCCACCATGGTTAAGGGCCCAGGAGGCATACCTGGGCAAATACAATAATAGATAAATAGATAGAGAGAGAGAGAGAGAGAGATTTATAAAATAGTTTTACTTTTGTCTCGTATGAATTCAACTTGATTAGAAACAGAGGCTGGGAGACGAACAGATTTCAAGGCACCAAGGGTAGAGGTTTCATGTCGCTGTTTACAGCAGGGTCGGCGAGACCGTGTCAGCCTTTTCACTACCATCCACTCAGTGCCGGATTTTTGGGTCCTAGGCCAAATTTTCTATGCCCCCCCCCCCCCACCATCCGGCCACCCATATTTGAATTTGCTCCTATAAGATTTTCTAATAAACTTATCTCTAAGTTAAGAATATAATAATTGGTAGTATAATTTTACTGTTATATAAGTATTATTTTAAAAAAATATTTTGATTTAACTTGTTATTAAATTAAAGGTTATAAAAATATATTTGTAAACATAGTCAAAGAGGTTTATGCTTATCCAGGAAAACTTTACATTTTGAAAGCGCTCTATATCGCACATTCAAAATGTAAAGAACTACACTTTACGTCGAATGCCCTCTTATCGCATTCGACGTAAAGGAACAACACTTTACGTCGCATGCGCTCTCTATCGCACTCGTACGAACACGGGCGTGATCGCAATAGAGCTATTATTACGTTCTTATTTCTTTAGTTATCATTCAAGATAAAATAAAAAATTACCACTACTTTATTTTATTCAAGTAAATTAAAATAACGGTACCTCCCTTTTCTAAGTTTTTCTGTTCCATGCTCTCCGTTTTTCTGGATTCTACACCTGGGGCCTTCTAGAGCCTGGGATCCCTAGGCCGCGGCCTAGTTGGCCTAGCGGTAAATCCGCCGCTGCATCCATCCACTCTTCCCAATTTGCACTTGGAACCGTTAATGGTCGAAACACCCTGTGGCTTCACATGCATAACAAAATAGATGCACTAAGAAAAGTATACAATGCTAAATCATAAGAAAATTCAAGACAAAATCTAGGAATCTTAAGCTTTTAACTCATGTTCTTATGAGAGCCAATGAAAAACGCAGTGACTTTTTCTGAAAACTCCGCAGGTAATAATTTAGTAGTTACAGTTTCGTGTTTTAACGGATTTCAGTAATGATTCTTAGTCATAAGTTCTTTGGGGGCCCTCTCAGATGTCTGAGCCTTGGGGCCCACTAAGTTCTTAATTCGGACCTGATCGTCACCCATCAAAGTCGACTTTTTTTTACCACAAATAATTTTAACTGAGTTTCTTTCTCCTTCTTCTTCTTCTTCTCTCTCTCTCTCTCTCTCTCTCTCTCTCTCTCTCTCTCTCTTTGTTATCTGTTTTTCACCATGCAGGGGTGGATTTCCAACTAGGCGCACGCCTGAGGCCCCAGAGCGTGAGGGGCCCAGAAATCGTTTAATTGGATTGCCAGTTTTGTTTTGGTTTCCACGGACCCAAACAAATCAATCCTTAAAGTAACCACTTTACTTGTATTATGAATTGATATTTCGCTTTCTCATATTAGTAGCATATTCGGTATTTTTTTTTTTTTTTGCTGTTGTTTATATTAAAAAATTTCGAGTTCTTATCGATGTACTTGTTTCGAAAGGAACAGTTAAAATCATTTAGCCTTCATTTCAGTTGATTAGTTTCTTCACAACAGAATCTCAATTTTTTGAGTTTTCGACTTTGATAGCCCTTAAGAGAAAATTCATGAAGTATGTAAGGGATATTTAAAGTGCCAAACTTAATATTCTTTGGTTTCCTATTAGCCGCAAAAATAATTTTTGAAATATCTCTAAAAACAAAAAAGTTCGATGGGCACGGACAGACAAAGCGATTACATTAGCACTGTTTCATATAAAACGCTCTAATAATAGAAGATAGAATGGCATTTTGAAAAAGGTAAAAACTTTTTTCTTGGCTTTATTATTTATTTTTAATCTGACGGATGAAAAAAATTCTGAGGCGAAAAGAAGGGGTGGAGGGGGAGGGTTAATCTTTTAGCGCCTAGGGTCCCCAAATACCTAAAGTCACTCCTGTTTTTCACGGTGGCTATGCACAAACCCGTAGAGTTTTTGTTTACGGAAACCACATCAGAAATAGCCAGTGAAGTAAGTACCAAGCAGTTTGCACAAATTAATAAGTAATTAATAACAAAGGCAAGGTATTATTACCATTGATCAATTGCGCTTCCTGTGTTTCTGACAATAGAGACTATTGCAAAGTTTTTGAAATTCAAATTTCGGTTGACCCATTACTCCAACGAACTCACCCTTCCCAGTAATTTGGCAGTGCTTGACAGTGCCAGATCGGTTGTAGGAGACTGCCAGGGTACCTTTTATTTAGGACTGAACCAATATGTATATTCGATTCCAAAGGTTTTTGGTGCCCCGTCCCTCCCTCCACTTCTTTTTTTCAGGAGTGCACCACCGACACATGCAAAAAGTACAAAATTTCGCAATGTTGAAAAAAATTATACAAGTACCTCATCAGCAATCTAGGCAGCTGCTCTTATGTTTAGTAGCACTTTTGGTTATTTATGTAATAAAGAATACGAACAGAAAGAACAATGAAACTTACGCAAGTCAAAATAACACTGTTTCTTTTCCTTCTTTTTGAAATCGAATCATTATAATCACTCCAACAAAAAGTACGTCTGATTCTTTAAATTTTGATTAAAGTGAATCAAAACATTACAAACATTTTACAGTTGTTACATGAACACTGGGGTTCATAAGGGCTCATCTTTATTTGTGCTATAGTTTTCAAAAACACCCCTCCCCCTGTTTTTGCCTCTATGATTAATAAGGCGTCTTTCATGCTTTTGTGTTTTTTCATTACTTTTTCCCACTCTTATCAATTGGCGTAGAGCAAAAACGTATTCTATAGCACGGGCAGAAAGCAGAAGAGAAGCTTAGCTAAGAACTTTTAACTTTTCATGCGGCCGAATGGTACTTTTGCGTGGCTGTGGGCGTACTTTCGTTGCATCTTCCATTTTCTTTCTTAAAGAAATACAGATTTTATTTACTTAAAATATAGAAAATGTTCCTGCTTTTTTTTATATATATAAAAACACAGGACAGCTTTTTTAGTAACTTTTTTTCGCATACTGGACAAGGAAAAAAGTAATCGCGTCTTAGGAATCACACAGGACAAGGGAAGAAGTTAAAATCCGCGTCTTGAGTCTCAGAAATTCAGAGTTCTCGACGGAATTCAGAGAATTTAGAGTTCTCGACGTCTCAGGAATTAAGAGTTCTAATTATTAATTAAAGTAGAAAATAATATTTTGTTTTATCGGAAGTAATTTTAAATGGCGGGAAATAAAAAATAAATCAAGTATTAATCCGATTTCTGACTAAGAAAAGTGAGGGGGAAAATGTGATGTTTCGCCTCTGCACGCAAATGAGCGCGGGGCGGTTGCCCCCTCTGCCCCCGGGGTTCCGACGCTGCGCTGCTGGTCACTGACCAGTAGCAGTTACATGAATCCTCCGCTTCACATTCAGTATTTTCTACCATAATGCAATAATTTTACTTTTTCTTTAATTCGTATAGCAGCAGTTCCCTTCAGAAAACCGCGAGGCCGCCCCGGTGGCGCAGTGGTCTAAGCGATGGCCTCTGATCATTCGTCCGAACGGGGTCCGGGTTCGAATACCGGTGAGGCATGGATGTTGTGTTTGTCTTACGGCACTGGCTCTCTCCCTTCCCTGGAACCAGTGACCCTAAATTAGGGACGGGCGACTGCTTATAGCCCATTGAGTTGCTCACGGTGGTCGCTAAACCTCCAACCAAAAAAAAAAAAAAAAAAAAAAAAACCGCGAGAGCGATGAACGACCAGGGCGGTCATACACAGTGAGGGATAACTAACCGATGCTTGACTAGTACCTATTTTATAAACTTTTTCGCTTCTCATTCTGATCGATCTTGGGAGATATTTTGGCTCTCGCACTCCTCGCTTCTGTTTTCAGATAGGGGATGTAATTCCTCCCACTGTGGAATGTGGTACCCCTCATTAGCGAGCAATTAAAAAATATATATATGTATATAGCAGTCAAATGTTTCTTTTTTAGTTTTATTGCTTAAGCCAGTCATTGCAACCATAAAACATATGTACGTATCTCTTCATTTTAGCCTGCTACCGATTTTGCATTTATACTTTTGAATCACATCAGCATGTACAAGATTTGCAAAAATATCAGTGTCTACTGTTTCAGCAACCCATGTTAATTAAAAAAAAAAAAAAAAAACTATGTGAAGCTTTGCAAAAGGGTTTTCATTTGTAACCATTCTTAACTATGAAATATCAACAGTAGTCATTTTTGAAGTGTTCCCCAGTTTTTATCCTAAGTCAAAAAACAGATACGTATTTCACTACAAAACTTTTCAGACTCGGAAAAATTTGCTTTCATGCAACACTCTCCCAAACATTTTCAGCACTCCCCGAATTTGAAATTCTTGGATAAAACCCTGAATATACCTGCGTAGAAACTATTGCAAGGGATACTTACTACAAGGAGCCTCAAGTTCTTTTGAATAGCAGCTTTGCCGCCATCCAGTTTTTATGGACAAACACAGCGAAAATGATTTCTAAAGATTTTACGTATATACTGAAAAAAAAAAAAAAAATGCTTTTCTTCTTAATTCTTCATTCAAAGCTACTTTAATTTTTGGCCATTTTTTTAAACCAGTTTTATACGAAGTTTCCGCAAAAAATGTAAAATCTTTTTGCTCAAGCTAGAGGCTCTTTTAACCATGAGCCCCTTCTCCCCGCGCCCAGTGCAAGGGTTGGGGGGGGGGGGCTATTAGTACGTCACTGCCGATGTTCCATTTGGTAGGAACAGGCCATACTGATAGCCCCAGCAATCCCTGCATTGCAGAGGGGGATCTCAAGACTAAGAAGTCTCTAACCTCACTATGACTTTACAAAATGTTTTGCGGAAACCTCATGTGAAACTGTTTAATAAAACAGCCAGAAATCTTTGACAGCAGCTTTGAATGAAGTAATAAAAAGAAAAGTTATTTTTAGTAGGGTTTTTTTTTAGTAAATAAGTATAATAGTTAAAAATCATTTTCGCGGTTTTAGAATTTACAAAAATTGGATGACGGGTAAACAGCTACTCCAAAGAACCTAAGGCTCCTTTTCATAGTTTCTATACGAGCATATTAACAAGAGAATATGAAAGAACATCAGTTCAAAGAATAAATTTCTATGCCAATGAGGATAAGTAAGGTGTTATGTTACACTTATTTGAACATTACTACGCATGCTTCAAAATATAATGATCAAAGAGATGTTCTTCCGGAGACGCAGAAATAGAGACCTGTGTCATAGTTTTTACCTATATAACAGTCAACAGAAAATATTAATATGTGCAAAACATTGTGGCATTATGTAAAGTGTACTTTTCATGTTCAAAAGCAAATAATATTTTAGTACTTTTACTTTTTTGTGCCACAATTCTTAATTGCTACTTACTTATGTTCTGTATTTTCGCGCACATCGGAAAAGATTATTAGACACTGTCACATGGCAGTTGTGCGTTTTGTGTGTATTAGAGGTCTGCGTGTTGGTGAGACGCAGTGAGACGACTGAGATCATAACATCACATTGAATAGTGATGATGATGTGGCTGCCTTTTTCGATCTATATCTTTAAATTTCAGTATGTGGATTGTGGATCAGTAAAAAAAAGCTAGCGACTGTTAGTTAATATATGATAAATGTTTTAGCCTGGCTATAATACATTTTATTGATGTTTTTCAAACTTTGTTTTAGTTTTTTAACAATAGCGAAAGAGTATGAGCTTTCTTCACCGAGGTCACAAATAGCTAACATAACATTTTCTACTTATCGTGTTTTACAGAAATCTCTGTATGAAACTAAATTAATTAATATTGTTAGAAACTCCATTCTATGGGCTCATTAAAGTTCCGTTTACTCGCAAACCTAACGAACCGACTATAAATAACAGCACATTATTTTTACGATTTCTTCTTGATAAAAGTACAAATAATGTGCTGTTATTTATTTTTGATAAATAACAGCACATTATTTTTACGAGTTCCTCTTGACACATCCAAACTGAGATCGAGTCTCTTCGAATAAAATTTTTTTTTGTTCATTTTATTTATGTCTCTTATTATTCAGATTTTTTTAGGGCCACAAAATTTTTTTGCACCCGGGCCCCTGTTTGGAGAAGGCCGGGCCTGGCTTAGACCACTGCGCCACCGGGATGGCCATTTATATTTTAAATTGAAATATACAGTGTATTAAACGTTAGTGAAAACTCTAAACAAAACAAAACGTTAAAATTGAAAACTTTTTTGCACTTCTGTGGAGCGTAATGCTCTCCGCTTTGGAGTTAACATCGTTTCTTCAAACTAAAACCACGCAATCCAAAAATATCA
Organism: Macrothele yani; assembly: GCA_039090855.1. Lineage (NCBI taxonomy): Eukaryota > Metazoa > Arthropoda > Arachnida > Araneae > Macrothelidae > Macrothele > Macrothele yani. Next base: position 139,572,042 of record CM077002.1, read on the forward strand.
CACAGCTAAAACTGCATGAAACTCCGTAGGATATTGTAAAAAACATCGAAATTTGCACACTGCGTGGCTTCACGGTAAAGGAACCCAGAGGATCTCGAGAAATATTATTCTAATCTTCTTGGTACGAACACACGAACCACCAAATACCCGCCGTGTGTCGGAAGGGCACGTTAAGCCGTCGGACCCCGGGTACTGGAGTGCCCCCTCGGTTATAAAAAAGGGTGTCTTCTTCCCCCTTTCTACCTCGCTTTCGTGTGACTTTCCTGCCGGGCACTTTACTTTAGATCCCTAGCCTCCTACATCCTAGCAGGGACGTATTTAGAGGGGACACAAGGGCCTTGGCATTTTTTTTATTGGAGGTTTAACGACCAGCGTGAGCAACTCAATGGGCTATAAGCAGTCACCAGTCCCTAATTTAGGGTCACTGGTTCCAGGGAAGGGAGAGAGCCAGTGCCGTAAGACAAACACAACATCCATGCCTCACCGGGATTCGAACCCGGACCCCTTCGGACGAATGATCAGAGGCCAACGCCTTAGACCACTGCGCCACCGGGGCGGCAGCCTTGGCATCCATCCCGAAAGTGTTTCATATTTTGTTAAGATGCGCCTTACTTTAAATAATGCGTTAATTTAACAAAAACAGCATCAACTTACATTATAAAACAATGCTTTTGATTTTTCTTCTACTTTTCATTAACTTTTATTTTGTTCTGATGGATTTCAAAAACTTATATTTTCTCTCTCTCCGCCTCCCGAAAAATTCTATATACGCCCCTGCTTCCAAAATTTTCTACATAAATCTCAAAATTAGGAATTTCAAACCTCAGCAATGAAACTTTTGAATTCCACTGTACTTTCTTCAGTATAGTAATAATATCCCCATGTAGCAGGAAACTTTATTAGTTTTTCGCGATTTCATTAAATGGCCCAAAAGAAAAAATTAGGAAATAACTTTCAACGTTTTGTACGTAATGTAAACGTTTTATCTACATTAACTGCGTTTCGGGCTTGATTTGACAAGTTAATTAAGTGATACCGGAGACGATAGTAGCATCTGACATTTTTTTTCATAAACGGTCTCATGTTTAGAAAGAGAAAATTAGTCCTTAGTAGATGAAACAAGAGGAAACATTTTTCTAATGCTTATTTCTGTAAATTGTAGTATGACAGTGAGAATTTTCAGTAAAAATGTTGGTGTCATTTAAAAGTTTTAACAGAGACACGCATGAGTGACGAAGTTTTGAAGCGTAGTCAAAAAAGTTTTAAGACGTCTAAATATTAAATAAATGAAAAACTGAAACATTTAAATAATTGAGGTCAACGATCTAATTTTATGGTTATGTTGACAGTTTCCGATGTATTTTTTCGGCGAGATAAAAACGGAAGTGCCAAACCAATGATAAGCGCATGCGCAATCAATGTTTTCAGCTGAAGATGCTACAATGAAGTGATGGGTGTTGTAAGGGGTAGAAAATTGTAAACAAGTGATTGGCGAACTCTATGGCGTTGGACATTTAAGTGTTTCAGCAAGCGATTCCGACGCTGAAATGGAGGGAATTATCGACGAACCTGGGGCATGCATTCTATGAACAGCTGCTGAATATGGCTTTAGTTACAGTTCAGAGGTCACCGTGTAGATCTACTTCAATTGGCAACTGCCATTACGAGCCAACAGTAAGTTGTTATTGATACCTTAATCGGAGCTAGTAATGATCTTCGTCGATTTCATAGGTGTAGTTTCAATTTATAAAAAATCAAGGATATTTGGATGTAATATTTGGAAAGTACGACACTGATTATTTGGGCTTGGCTGCATTTTAAGATCAGATATCTAGCCAAACAAACTGCAGTATTTCCCCGAAAACCTGACAGTTTTGATGTTTATTTTTAAGTGTTTATGAAAAACGGATAAAGAGAAGTCAGTGAAAGTGAATTCACGACAGGAAGCTTCAGTGTATTCCTCTTTTTCATTTAATAGACATTAATGCCTTATAAGTGCATGATGTATCGAGTTCAGGGACAGTGCACTTTGGGATACATCGTTTGCATACGATCGGAAATATACAATTTTACACAATTTAGGAATAAAGTAATTGCGAGCATGGTTTTGGGAGTGTGCTTGTGTTGCAGTAGTAACCGAGTAGTTGGCAGAACATTTAAATGATCGTTAGTATTAAAGTCGCGTTTTTAGTGGGATTTAATATGGCTTTATCAATAATGGCAGGTAATATTTTCTGGTCTTTTACACTTGATTATTTCTTTTTTTATTTTTCGTAGGAAACTTCTTACTTTGCATTCAATTAAGACTGTTAGTTAGCCTTGGCAATGATCAGTACCATAAAGATAATAACTTTTAATATACTTCTTCCAGTCAAAATTTTGAATAACATTCAGAAGAAAAGAATCTACTGAAAGGCAATTGGTGATTCTTGATGCACTGTTACTGACATTAAATTAATACACTGGCAATATATTGAGATTTTTAAAACATGAGAAGTAGCATTTCTGCTATAGTGTTTATTTATTTATTTAATTGAAGACCGCTTTATATAAATCATTGTTTCATCTTGAGAGTTATTCAGGATTTTGTGTTGAACCTCATGTAGATGAAAACCTCAGTATTTTTTGTCCATGTATTTGATGCCCAATCTCATCTTGAGATCACCTGATCTGTGTTGCTGTCCCAGTGTCTGTGTGGACTCGAGCACTGGCTTCAGACTATTCATCAAGGATAGGCCTGAGTTTAAGACACTGTCTGTTTGATGATGGCATTGGCTTGATGCCTTCTGTATAGCCAGCAGTCCCAAATTAGGAACAGACAACCACTTGCAGCCATAAGAGTTTCTCATGGGGGGTTGGTTGTTCCCCAAAACAAACAAACAAAATAATTTGTATTTACTTCCATTTAGGTTGTGTTTTCAGATGCCCTTGATCCTACTTTTGTAATGCATCTTATCCTTAAAACAAATGTCATTCCATTTCACTAATTTATTGTGACACTAATAGTTTGTAACTGTTAAACACAAAATGCAGTTGGACAGCAAAACATTCACATACTGAAAATACCCACTCATAAGAATGATTTTTTGTTGCTTGAATTACTTCACATATTTTAAATAAATGCTTCTTCTTTTTCCAATCCCTTTTATAGCCAATTGAGGCTATATAGGGTTCCCTCATCTTTTTCCAGATGTTACTGTCTGGGATTTGTTTATCCCACAACTTTTCTATAGTTTTGTTTATATCATCCATCCATCTTCCCTCTGGTCTTTCTACTTTTCTCTTTCTTTTATATGGTCTCCATTCTGTTACTATTTTAGTCCATCTATTATTTTCCATTCTTGCTATGTGGCCAGCCCATTTCCATTTTAAATTGATTATTTTTTCACCTATGTCTAAAAATTTTGTTCTCGATCTTATATCTGTATTCTTTACTTTATCTTGGTCTTATATTTAGATAAGTTTTAAATGAATGCATACATTGTTATTTCTGCAGTTAATGGATGTAGTTTCTGTATGCCATTTCTTTTGGCATCTGAATTTTTTTTTTTTTTTTTTTTGAGATTATTGATGCTTTCCTTATATATCAGAGCAGGCAAACATTTAATGTTTTTCTGCTCATACACTCTCCTTACATGGGTAATGATAATCCTACAGTGTGGTGGATCAGCAAGCATCTCTCCTTGTCATGGGAGGGGTGATTTTAGTGTAATCTGCATCAGTGTTAGATTTATTTGTTTAGTCCACTGTAAAACACAGCAACCATTTCATGAATTCCAAAGACCAAAAACTCCAGTGTGAAAATTGCACATTTAGTCTAATGATGAAGTTGCAGATGCATCAACGTGACTAGACAAGTAACCACAAATGTGGAACATACTCCTGTCACCATTTCCATGCAGAAAAGCTTCTTGGGGGGGGGGGGGGTTAAAGGTTTAACGACCAGCGTGAGTAACTCGATTGGCTGTAAGGAGTTGCCTGTCTCCTAATTTAGAGCCACGGTTCCAGGAAAGGAAGAGAGCCAGTGCCGTGAGACAAAAACAACATACGTTCTTCTCCGGGATTCATACCCAGACCCATCTCAGGCGAATGGTCACAAGCTAGCATTTAGACCACTGTACCACCAGGATGGCACAGTAAAGTGAATTTCATGGATGTGCTGTAATACAAGATTATGCATATCTCAAAGGAGTTCATATGAATAGAAAAACATGGCAAATATTTGATTTCAAATTAAAAAAAGCAAAAAAACATTAACTATCACTGGCATGTTTGTGGAATGAGTGCTACCATGCAACAGAGCAAAGTTTTCTGATCTGTATCTATAACAAGTCTGTATCAATTAAAAAGACAAGATTAAACATTCATTGCATGCTCTGAAATGAAAAGGATGTATCAACAGTCATTATGAAAAAATGGTTCTGATGCTAAAAAAAAGCAAAGAAAGTGCTTCTGTAAAGTACAAAATTGCTGAGATCTATTTGAATGAAAATGTTAATGATCGTCAACCTCTCTCAATTCACTGCTGGATGAAGGCCTCTCCAAGTGTCTTCCATAACTCTGTCTTGAGCAATCCTTTTCCATATCATCTAGCATGCTTTTGAATTTCATCTAACCCTCTTCCATGTCTCTTCCACAAATTTCATCTAACTATCCGTAAGTCTCTTCCTCAACTCCCTGTCATGATCAATCCCCTTCCATGTAACTATGGCATGCTTTCGAATTTCATCTAACCATCTCCCATGTCTCCCAGAAATTTCATCTCACCATCCCCAAGTCTTCCGCAACACCCTGTCATGATCAATCCCGTTTTATGTCTCTCCAGCATGCTTTCAAATTTCATATGATCATCCACTTGGTATTCAGTTCCTTGGTATGGAGTTCATTATTTCAATTTTTCAATCATCATCAACCTCTCTCAACATTGGTCACTTCTTATGCGTCCCGCCTATTGCCATATGTGATGGATCTTTAGTTTGATCATGATGTCATCAAATCATGTCATATTCCTGACCCATGAGTTCCTTTTCTTATCTTTCCTAGTTGCATGAAGTGGAAGTACTTCCAAAGTGCCACATATATTTCTCTGCTGCTTTTGCTGACGTGCTTGTTACATTTCAGATCGTGGCTTTGTTTATGCCATTATGCAGTATAAATACTGTACTACTGTAATAATTCTCCTGCAGCAGTTGTCAGCATGCTTGTTTATGATTTAGATCAGAAGTTATTCATTTTGAGGTGAGTTATACCCTTGGGACTCACACACCCTATTGGGAGGAAAGGGACATAGCTAAGGATATACACCGCCCTGGTGGCACAGTGGTCTAAGCGATTTCCAATGATCATTAGTCCGAGAAGGATCCCGGGTTCAAATCCTGGTGAGGCATGGATGTTGTGTTTGTCTTACGGCACTGGCTCTCTCCCTTCCCTGGAATCAGTTACCCTACATTAGGGACGGGCGATTGCTTATAGCACATTGAGTTGCTCACGGTGGTCTTTAGACCTCCAATAAAAAAAAAAAAAAGAAAGGGTAAGAATATAATAAGATAGCGTCAGTCTAAAGCATTAGTAAAAGACTTATTTTAAAAGTAAGGAAATATATTTCAATTAAGCATAAATCAAAACATTAGTGAACAAGTTTGCTATATGCAATGTACAGCTTAAGCTTGAAAGCCCATGCAAATACTTCGCCAAAAGTGTGCTCAGTATAGTTAAACAAATGCAACCAATGATCCTACTTACATATGCAATGTAGCCCATTGTTCCGCTTCTTACATTTCCGGCACGTACAGTTTGCTCAATTATCATCTTGCTGGATGAGAGGATCGATGCTTCATCTTATCCTTATTCAGTATTAACACTTGAAACACTAAAATTTATGCAAATCTCTTGTTAACCTCAAAAACTTACAAGTTATAATGAGCTGAATGAATTGGCTTTTTCAGAAATTAGTACCAACGAAAATTCACATACCTTCATAATGCATTAAAACCTGAGGAACCACAATTTGAAACATATGTACAAAGGTAAAAGTCATGCCTTCAATTGAACTTATAGGAAATTAACCACTCCTCCCTATCGCCACGACTTCGAAGACTAAATTATGAACATAAAACATACACAAATAATTAAAAGACTTTTTGAAACATTTCATTCCCAAGTTAGACTATCAAAAACATTACATCATACGAACCAAAGACTTGCACAAATTAATTGAACGAGCGTGAAACCTTGCAACGAAAGGCTTTGAAAACTCAACTTAAAATACATATTTACAAAGTTAGAAATCATGCCTTCATTGAAACCGCAGGAAATTTACATACACCATGCACTCCATATCGCTATGACTTCAAAGACTTTAAAATACAAACATAAGACTGTAAACTAAAAGCAAATGAAAAACCTTTTAAAAACATTTCATCCACAACTAAAATATTGAAAACATTACAGCATACGAACCAAATACTATGTACAAACTAATTGAACGACACCTCACTAGCACTTACGCTCAAAATATCTACGCCTAACTAACAAGATGTTTTCTCTATAAAGAATCGAGTACGAACCACAAGAAACGTGCAAAAAATCCATTTAAAAAACTCGACATCAAACTGAATAAGGATAACATGAAGCATCAATCCTCTCGTCCGGCAAATATCTGAAATAACAATTACCTTCTTATTTCTTCCACTCAGTTGTTTTAATCACACTGAAGTGCCAAAGAAACTGGGATACCCGTAATGCAGTGTTGGTCCTCCTTACGACGTGATAACGGCAGAAATGCAGCAGGGCACAGACTCCTCAAGCTGTCCGTGGTACTGTGGAGACGGTGCACACCGTGCTTCCTGAAGAGCGTCCCACAATTCTGTAATATTCGCTGGCGGAGAATTCCTGGTATCAATGGCACATGAACAGCATCCCAAATGTGTTGGATGGAATTTAAATCCGGCGAATGCAAGGGGACCAAGTCAGGATGCCAAAACTCCGTGGAATGTTAATCCAACCATAATTGGGCAACTGTGGACGTTTGCAGTGGAACATTGGCGTAGTGAAAGAGGTTGGAGTGGTTGCATGACACGAACAGGTGCAAAAATGATCCCCAAGGGTGGTTATGTAGCTTCTACTGGTCAGAGCAGTCTGCAAATGTATAAGGGTCTTAATCAGCCCTTGCAAAACTGCTGAAACGTTTACTTGCCAATGTGGCTAGTAGAATAAGTATTTCATGAGCAAGTTACAAAATCTACTGGCCATGCAAAGTTAAAAAAAAAATAATAATTCAGTTACTTCTCTACTTACATTTCTCTGAGATTAAATGGGTGAATGCTTTTCTTTTCTTTCTAATGAGAGACCCCTCCCCCAATAACTTCATAAAAACAAATCAGAATGTTTACTGCATAGGATCATTAGATTGACTGCAAATATTGCATATGCTTTTTGTTCCAAAGTGATTGATTTTTTGACAATTTATTTTCAGTGCTGTAATATCATTAAGTCTCTTACTATCTTAATTTACGCATAAATAATGTATTTTCCAGAGGCCATTAAAGTTAGATGTCTAATTTCTTTAGTAGTATTTAAAACAAAGGGACAAAAGCTAGGATAAATATATATATACATAAAGTGGCACTAATATTGTTGATACAGTTTACCCCTGATATGTACTGTGTCTGATCTTCCCATCAAAGGTATCTGTCGACCACAATTGAATAGCATTTTGAAGATCAAAATCTTCAATGGAAGGGCCATTGCATCAAATCATCATTAAGTCACTTGAAGGCCACTATTCAGACATGCCCGATTACTCGTTTTTATAAGGCTCATTGCTGAAAAGCCACGCTCACAAGGGGCAGTACTACACGACATTAGATGTAGCAGCTGCATCATCTTAAAAACATTGGCATAACAGTTTGTTTCTTTTGTTCAGCATACATGTGGCTAAACAGAGATTCAAAGATAATTCTTTTACCTGTAGATGGCATTTTTGTGCAAGGCATACCATGGCTTTATACTTCTTACTCTTGTGACAAGAGTAAAGAAGTGGGATTAAAAATGAACTTTCACAAGACAAAAGTGATGTACAATGCTTTTACAAGAAACGAAGATTTATCGATTGATGCGGAAAAGCTGGAGATAACCAATACCTACATTTATCTTGGACAGCAGATATCAAGTGAGGGTCACATTGATGAAGAAATTAATTGCCGTATAAAACTTACCTGGAGAGCTTTTGGAAGAAACAGTATAACTTTCAAGAACAAAATGCCATTATGTCTTAAAATAAAAGTGTTTGATCAATGCATCCTTCCAGTGCTTACGTATGGTACAGAGACGTGGACCTTAACTAAAAGAGACATACAAAGACTGCAGACAACTCAAAGAAGCATGGAAAGATGCATGCTTGGTGTAACCACGAGAGATAAGAAGAGGAACTCGTGGATCATAAAAATGACAAGAGTGGAAAACATCATGATCAGAGTAAAATCCCTGAAATGGCAATGGGCTAGACATATTGCCAGAAGGACAGACCAGCAATGGACAGCTGGAATTTTAGACTGGATTCCAAGGGACAGGATAAGACCCAGAAGAAGATCACATGGGAGATGGGTGGATGTAATTTGAAAGTATGCGGGAGTAACATGGAGGAGACTGTCACAAGACGGATCATTGTGAAAGAAACTTGGGGAGACCTTCGTCCAGCAGTTGATTGATAACGGTTGACAATGATGATGATACCATGGCAAAGTTACATACATGTATACCATGTAACGTTTGAATTACCCATTGGTCCGCTGGCCATCGGCCAGTAAAACTTCCGTCGAACCATTGAACTATTGATTTTACTGGCCCAGATGGCCAGTAAGTTTTTTTTTTTCTAATTTGTCACAAGTTAAAAAATGAATTTCTGCATCTTTTACCTTGCTGTATGGTTTTCTTTTTAGGCTGCAAACTAATGATAGGTTTAAAAACAAATATTGGAGATAATTCCATTAAGATGATACGTTATTTTCTATGTACATTGGAAATATCTTTAAATTTTTTTTATTATTTTTTTTTATGGACCAGTGGGCATTTTGGTGGACCAGTGGTTTGCAAATTCTAGTTGTCCGCTGGGCCAGTAGGAGATTTATTTCTAATTCTAGCATTGCCATGGCAACTATCAAATATACCATGGCAAAGATACATTATACCATGGCAAAGATACATTATACCATGACAAAGGTTGCTTTAGTAACCTTGACCCTTTGGTTACTCCAGGCTGATCCGTCAGCAGATTAAGTTTTTCTCGAAGTCCACCTTCACTTTCATTCATTTTTGAAGTAGCTGCAGGAACACCGGCGAGAAAACTGGACTCGATATTCATTCACAAGTGGAGGGAATAGTTGGACAAAATAGTTGCTCACTTGGGGAAAAAATCTGGCCATCATTGGCTACTATATTAAAAAAATTACTAGCCACTACAAAATATCTAGTCGCCATTTGATGACTGGCTACCGACATTCACAACGGCTGGCCCTAATGTGTGCCAGCTGAAAACACCCCACACTATAACAGAGACACCACCAGAGTGCACTATCCCTTGTAGGCATGCAGGATCCATTGCCTCGTGGGTTTGTAGCCATATCCTTAGTCAGCCATCTGCCCAAAACAGTTGGTACTGTGACTTGTCAAACCAGGCTACACGTTTCCAATCATCTTGCATCCAATGGCGGTGTTGCTGAACCCAGGCCAGGCACACGGCCTTGTGTTGCGGGTCAGCAATGGAACCCGATAGAACACAGGGAACGTTGCACTTATCCGAATGCTGATGTTACTGCTGGCCCCAGAATTGAATTGCACGGTGATTTACGGCAATGTTTTGGCTTCCTACAGTCCAAAGTTTTCATAAAACTAAAGTATGATTTGAAATTCTGATATTCAGTTTTTCAGTTACAAAAAAACCTGAAAACTGTCATTGCCAAACCAGGATATTTTGAAATTTGGTTGATTTCTTTATAAACTTGCAAATTCCAAAACAAATGGGGGTACAAAAAAATTACTAGCCACCCGGGCCAGTAACATAAATAGTTCACTGGCCCGATGGAATTATTACTGGCCAATGGCCGGCGGACCACCGGGTAATTCGAATGCTGCAATTACATGTTAGGTGCATTTTAGCGTAAACAAATTCGTAAATAAAATAGTTACATATAAATTTCGCATCTAAAATCCTATCCCTCCCCCGGTGGACACAATATGGATGAAAAACAAACTGTCGGAGGAAAAAACATGATGATGATCAGATTGGATCATCAAAGAGGTGAATTTTTACTCATGTTTTTCCAAAACCATTGATAAAGTAATTTTGAGTTGAAATGTTTTTAAGTTAAAAACCTACCGAGTTTTTTAACATGATTGTAGGTGTTTTTGATTTTATATGTATCACATAGTTTCACACGAAGAGTCATGATGAGAAATGTAAACAAACCACCTACCTGTAGCACTTTAGAAGTATAGCCCACCAAGCATACTTTTCTTCATATTTCTTTGAGTGGTCTACAGCTTCTGTATATCTTTTTTTTTTTTTTTTTTTTGCAAAGGTATCTAACCCATTTGTAAGAAGTGGGAAAATGCATTGATTAAACACTTTTTTTTTAGACTTCATAGTAAATTGCTTTTGAAAATTGTAGGCCTACAGCAAATTATGGTAAGGCTTTGGATTATGCTCCGGTCACTTGAATTGTTTGTATGACACAGAATGTCGATAGATGGCAACACGTGTTGAGTATTACTTTCCTGGCTAATGACTGCATGAAGGTGTGATATCACTGCCTTCTCCTGCAGCCCATATACAGCATTGACTAATGGAAAGAGTGGCATTTCTGTGTGATGTCTTTGGAAGAGGATAGCAGTGTGCTGAAGTGCAGTATTATACAATGCTAATTTTGCAAAGAACAGAGCAATTTCTTCCTGAGAAAAATGATAATATAACTAACCGTAATTGCCAGTTATTATCTATAGTTGTACTCTCTCTCCCTTGTTGGGGGGGGGGGGGGCAGCCTAGTTGACACAAATTGTTAGATATTTTGTGCATGTAGTGAAATGATGAACCAAGGAGCCCTTATGCCAACTGTTATCTGACAAATTGTTAGATGTTACCATTTTGTATTTAGTGAAACAGTGGACCTAGGAATCCTTATACCAGCTGTTTTCTAACAAATTGTCAGATGTTACCATTGTGTACATAGGAAAAAGATGAACCAAGGAGTTCTTGCACCAGCTGTTATCTTACAAATTGTTAAATGCTACCAGTGTATGTATTGGAAAAAAGATGAGAGCCAAGGAGTGTTTACATAATATTCAGTTTTTATGTAAATTTTATAAGTAAACAACAAAAAAGTCCAGTGTAATTTTCATGCCAGTTAAAATATTTGTGTAAAAGCATGAGAGCCTAATTGTTATGTCACCATGTAATCAGAAATGTTTACTGAAAGAAAAGAAAAATAACAGATGGCAGTTATTCATTTTGTAAACATTGTTCTGACTCCTAATGGTTTTATAACAGCTGGCCTTGTTTCAAGTTTGCTTTCCCTCCTCCCCTATATTTAATATGTGACATGTACCTGAATTTCCTTTCCATTACCTTATCTGCTTTGGGACTTCCACTTCCTGCAAGGGAAGTTAATTTCCGTCGTATTTGATTAAACACTGACTACAGAGTTCTTCAAGAAGAGCAAGGATAAACTTCCCATCTGTTTCCTGTAGACATACATTATTTACCTTCACAGTTATATCTGGGTTATTTTGAAGATACAAGTGCAGTGTTTGATTTACCCAGTGGTCTGCTGCCCATTGGCCAGTAAAACTTCCATCAGACCACTATACTATTGACTTGACTGGCCCGGATGGCTAGTAATATTTTTTTCTAATTTGTCAAAAGTTAAAAATGAATTTGTATTTCTTTTACCTTGCTGTATGGCTTTCTTTTTAGGCTGCAAACTAATGATAGGTTTGAAAACAAATATTGGAATAATTCCATTGAAATTATATGTTATTTCCCCCATATATTGTAAATGTCTTTAAGTTCTTTTTTATTATTTTTTTACAGACCAATGGGCATTTTGGTGGACCAGTAGAAGATTTATTTCTAATTCTAACACTGAAGTATAATGCTCTTAATAATATTATATATTGATGATTTTTGTTTGAGCATATACAAAGCACTGTTAGAATTAGAAGTAAATCTTTTACTGGCCCGCAAACCACTGGTACACCAAAATGCCCGCTGGTCCGTAAAACAATAAAAAAATAAAAAAATAGTAATAAAGACATAAAAATACATACAAAGTACCCAGTAAAGTCCTTTCTCAGCCCCGTAACTTTCGAACGCCGACAGCTATAGCCATAAAAACGGTGTCTAGGTATAGTAAAGTGGCTATGCGCTATTCGATGAGACCGCTTACAGCGCCTCCTAGCAGCAAAATCAGGAGTTAGCGTGCCGATCTCGAAAACTATATGAGATACGGGAAAATAGTCAATTACAAAGTTGTGGAGCAGCATCGATTTAGTACGAAAAGACACCTTGTGCACATGAATGCTAAAAATAGAATGCGTATAATGCTCATTTGTTTGTTCGCGATGTCGAACACTGTTACGTCACGAAACGCGTCAGAAAGGAGCAATTAGTTGTCACTAAGCACATTTACCGTCGGTGCTCAATGTGCTCTCCACTAGCCATAATACACATTTGGACTCTAGATTGAATTTCACGTTTCACATTTTGCAGCATGTCAGGTGACACGCTGGAACAAGCATCAGTTATACGGCGCCGAAGGTACTACAACGTTGTCGGAGGGGTCTGATACACCTGCTCTTTGAGGTAGCCCCACAGGAAGAAGTCCAGTGGGGTGAGGTCCGGTGAGCATGCAGGCCACTCTACGTAACCACCATAGCCGGTGATTTGTTGCTCGAATGTCTCGAGATTCTAATTCTGTTTAGCTACGTTTTGATAATGCAGTTTTTGAGACATCAGAAGGCAGTTAATTTCTTTTTTCATGGTAGACATTGGGCATGATAATTAGAAGGCAATATTTGAAAAGCAAGACAGACATGTTTTGATAAACAGTCATCTGTAAATTTAGTGATGCATACCAGCCAAGTTTTATGATTTTCTTGTACAATTTTACGGAAATTCTACCTGTTTTATGAAAGACATATTTTACAGATTTCTGTCCCCCTCCCCAAGTTAGTGTTGTTTTCAGAGCCGAGTAACTGTACTTAAAAGGACCACTGCTCCTCTATATTCTGATTTAGTTGATCACCTTTTTAACCTCCCCCCCCCCTTGTGTCCTCTTTACTTGCAGACTAGCTGGGGAGATTTGATAAAAAATGCTGTAGTATTAAGATTGGCAATAACTACTGAAAGAGAGACAGCGAAATGGAAAATAATGCCAGCCTCACATGAAATTGCACTTTTTAAAGATATTATAATGCATTTAATCAAAACCTCAAACAAGTTAAAGTAAAGAGTTACTGAAATATATATATCATGATAATTTTGCAGTTATAAATATTTTTATAGCTGTGTCTGTGGCCTAACTATAGTGTACTAATGAAATAATTATGTATCTATTGCATTTTAATATCTGAAAACGTGAAATAGTGCTGAATATCTTGATTACAGAATATGAAATTGATTAAAATTGACACAGGGTTCATCCAAGCTGTTCATTAAAGGGCAGGGAAGGGCGCTGCACGCTGCCTGCCCTTTAATTGTAAAAATCCTGCCATACCTACCGTCAAGCCCCAAGTGACTGCCCCCTAATGGTCCATTTGAAAGAGATTCACATGCATTTATCGATCATTTGCATGAAACCATTTCCAGATGGTTAGAAAACCAATCTATTAGTACAAATCTTGGTATCTTAGATGTTACAAAAGTAGGTTTAGAAACCACTGTAAACCTTTATGGCATTGCTAATGTAAAGGGACTGGCTGAGTACTTCAACATGCATGATAATTTACTATTAGAGTGGGATGAATACAAATCAGTGTTTCCATCTCAAACTGATATTGAGAGTGGTGATTTGTTAATTCTGAAAATATGTTTAATTCTGTCAAAATCAGAAGGAACTGTGGGTAGAAGATTCCCACTAATACAGAAACTTTTAAACATTGCATGTACCTCCTTGCACAGGGGATATCTAGTCTTTATAACCATAGTTAGGTTCAGTCAGGGATAAGAAACCCAACAATAGTAAAAGAAATGTGTATTCATTGTAAAATGAATGTCTGGTAAGTCTTGATTTCCTATGTTGCCTTCCTGTGTAATCACTGTAAGGGTAACGATAGCCAGTTGCCAAATGGCGCCATTTGGCAACTGGCTATCATTACCCTTGGTCGCCATTTGGCAAATGTCGATAGCCAGTTGCCAAATGCCGACCAGATATTTTGTAGTGGCTAGTAAATTTTTTAATATAGTAGCCAATTACAAAATATGCAATTCATGAGGCAACCTTAATGGTTGTCTTATGTTATAAACATGCTTTAGGTTAAATATACATAATATCTAAGGTATTGTTTACCTGATATTGACAAAGTATTTTGCACGTTGTTGCTCTGTGAGGCCGGGAGCACGTGCCTCACAGAACAATGTGCGAAATACTTTGTCAATATCAGGTAACAATACCTTAGATATTATGTATATGTATAGTAGCCAATGATGGCCAGTAGATTTTTTCTCCTAGTGAGCAACTATTTTGTCTAACTCCCCCCCCCCCACACACACACACTTGTAAATGAATATCGAGTTAAATTTTCTTGCCCATGTTCCACAATTGCTCCGAAAATGAATGGAAGTGAAGGTGGGCTTCGAGAGAAACTTAAACTGCTGACGGATCAGTCTGAAGTGACCAAAGGGTCAAGGTTACTAAAGCAACCTTTGCCATGGTATATTTGATTTTTGCCATGCCAACCTTTGCCACTGTATACCTTGTACAAAGTATAATGTCATCTACAGGTAAAATAATTATCTTTGAATCTCTGTTTAGCTGCATACATGCTGAACAAAAAGAAACAAACTGTTATGGCAATGTTTTTAAGATGATGCAGCTGCTACATCTAATGCCATGTAGTACTGTCCCTTGTGAGTGTGGCTTTTCAGCAGTGAAGCTCATGTACACAAGTAATCAAGCATGTCTGAATAGTGACACTTATAAATGACTTGATGATGCTGCAATGGCCTTTCAATTGAAGATTTTGATCCTCAAAATGCTATTCAATTGTGGTGGGCAGATCAGATATTGTACATATCAGCAGTAAACTGTACCAACATTATTAGTGCCACTTTATGTACATACAAGTATATACTAGCTTTTGTCCCTTTGTTTTAAATATTATTAAAGAAATCAGACATCTAAATTCAGTGGCCTCTCGAAAGTAAATTATGAATGTGTAAATTAAGATAGTAAGAGTAATATTACAGCACTGAAAATAAATTGTGAAAAAATCAATCATTTTGGAACAAAAGCATATGCAATATTTGCAGTCAATCTAATGATCCTATGCAGTAACTGCTCTACATCTGTTTTTATGAAGCTAATGGGAAAGGGTCTCTCATTAGAAAGAAAAACAAAACATCCACCCATTTAATTTCATCGAAACGCAAGTAGAGAAGTTACTGAATTATTATTTTTTTAACTTTGCATGGCCAGTAGATTTTGTCATTTGCTAGTAAAATTTTTATTCCACTAGCCACATTGACTAGTAGAAATTGCAGCTGTTTTGCAAGGGCTGGTAACCAACTACTTGCAAGTGTGATATGTATTGTACTGTAAGAAAGAAAAGGAAAGAAAAAGTCAGAAATGCTTTCACAATAAAAGATAAGTAATATTTGTAAAGAATTGCAAACATTATTTTTCTTATTAAAAATATTACTTTGTAAATATTAAGAAAAATTATTTACTTTGTAAATATTAAATTGCTAATATTACTTTTATAAAGTCTGAGAGGAAGACTGTTTTAAGCATTAATGTTTATAAAAATTCAGTAGTTTGTTATTTTCTCTGAACTTGGTAATGCTTTGATATGAATGCAATACATGCAGTTCATTTGTACAGTATTAAAAATATAGCCTTGTGAAGCTAGGAATCATCATCAATAATCAAATGGAAAACATCTGCATTTTCAATTACAGCAAACTCTGTAATTCCACTTATCTCAATGTGCTGTCTCCACTTTTTTTTTTTTTTTTTTATATAGAACTGCACAAAACTTCTTGCGTGACATTTAGTTACATGTACAATTTCTTTTGAAAATTATTATTCTTTCTCTCATGGCTCTAAATTGTATACTAACTAGTTGATTCAGATCCATTGTTTGAGCTAATTTATGAGATTTGGAAAATTTCTGTTGAAACAGTTTAATTTATGAACCTTATATTTGTATTCAGGATTTGGGAGGAAGGGGTGGGTTAACCCGTTGGAAAAGAGAGAGAGATAGGAAAAGGAACTCGTGGATCAGGGAAATAATGGCAAGAGGGTTGATATCATGATCAAAGTAAAGGTATTCAAGTGGTAATGACTGGACATATTTCTAAAACTGGCCACCATTGGACAAGTGAAATACCTGACTGGATACCAAGGGACAGGAAAAGACTCCAAAGCAGACCACATGGGAGATTGGTAGATAAAATTTTGAGAACATGATGGAGTGAAACAAGGAAGACATGCTGAAGTCAGAAAGTTGTGGAAGAGACTTGGGGAGACCCTCATCCAGCAGTGGTTTGATGATAGTTAATGATATATATATATATTGTGAATTTTTGTTGGATTCATAAAAGCAGGCAGTAACAATCCATTCTTTAAAAACTGAGTTTCTGTTGACAATTTATCTTTTTTTTTTTTTTTTTTTTTTTGTTCATGGTGTCAATGAAAATTATGCTAAATTACATGAAAGTTCAGGTAAAGGAATAGTTAAGTAGCTTTGGAATTGTTTTTTTTTATTATTGCAAGTGCTGCACAATTTATCTTAATTTAAAGCCATCTTACATGAACTGTTAAGGCAAAATATGCTAGCCTCTGTTGGCATTTTTGAAGGAAAGTAGTTTTTACTGAGATAACCTTTTTTAGTTTTAAGATGTTCCCATTGAACTTTATGCTATGAGAACTGCAAAGGTTAGCAACTTGCTCTTCACAAGTGTTAGTATGTCACCATCTAAGGATGTTTGGCAAGCAGCACCACTCCAGCATGTGAATGGCACAGTGCCAATTCTCAAGTAAAACTGTGTGTTCTGTTTTGAATTGGAACAGCATGGCAGCCAAGTGGCTGCATTGACAGCCCATTGCTTTTGCTGACTTTGTAGCTCATAAAAATCAGCCAGAAATGAATGATGAATTTTAGTCTCCCATTGTAGGGTGTCTGGGAATCTGAGCACCATTTCCCATCTATTGTATTGTCCTGTGGGTTTGAATCTTGAGAGGTATTCCATTTTGTTTTTGTTTTTGCCAATTCCACTGGCATCTAATTTTGCAATCTTTCTAATTATGTTAGAGCACAAAGGAATCAAGCACCTACCTTGTGGATCTTAAACCTTTTTGAGGCATAAAAAAAAGTTTGCCTTTGTTTGAAACCTACTCATGTGCTGAAGAGTTCTCATACATTTTTCACTTAACTTTTATAAATCATTAGATTGCTGTTATTAGTTTAAATTTAGGATGGAGTCTGTACAGAGGTTTGAGGATAGCAAGAAAATTTTAATTGGATGTTTTGTGCTGTCTGCAGTTCACTTTGTAAGATTTAATTTTTCTTCTTCCATTTTGTGTGTTTTTGTGAATATTAATGCTTTTTTTTTTTATTTAATTTTATTTGCCTGTCTACCAACCCAAAATTTAGATATATCAGAAAAATAGTTGAGTAATTAAAAAAATATATCTTGTTTCCTTTTTAATGCATTCTCTAAAAACATCTGTTTGGAAAATCATTTCATAGAAAATTCCTGGCAAAACTTGTTCTTTTGGCATTTGTAAAACTTCAGGTAAACTGTTTTTATATAATGCTAGCAAAAAAAAAAAAAAAAAAAAAAATCAGAGTTGCTTCACTTTTTTTGTATCCATGTGTAAATAATAACCTGTACTAAACTGAATACCATTCATACCACTATTATATTGTTAACAATGTTCTTAATTTTGGCTGACTTTTTTTATGTGTAAGAATATGTGTTGTTCTTACCTGTACAATGTGAAACCAATTGCACATTGTTAATGTAACAGCTCAAAATCATTGCTTAAATATTTTTTTCTATAAGTTTTTCATGAGAATGTTTTATGCTTCTGGAGCAAAAATAATTAACCAACTTAAAATTTATATCCTTATTGACTAATTAGTTGTAGATATGTAGTACACAAGTAAATTACTTTTTCTTTTTTTCTCTCTCTCTCCACATAGTATTCCTTTTGTTAATGACAAATCAAATCTTAGGCTCTTGGATTTCTGTGAATGTAATTAACCAAAATCATATTTGCAGCATTACTGTTTAACTTTTTTTTTCTCCATGTTCTGAGAGACCAAGAGAAAGCACATAGCACAAGGTGAGAAGAACTATTTCATATATTTACAAAATGAGTGCACATACCAGTTAGTATAATATACCTGGTTGGCATATTTGAGGAGTTTTACAAAACAACCTTAGACTTTTCAAAATCATATGAGAGGGGTTTTACAAAACAACCTTAGACTTTTCACCCTGCTTGATCTGGTTAGAATCCTAGGTAAAGTATAAATCTTATGTTTGTTTTTCCAGCATTGGTTCTCTCCCTTCTGTAGATGCTCATAGGGGTCATTAAACTGTGATATAAAATGCGGTGGCGCCTTGCTTGGGCACGGCAACACCGCCACTGGACACTTGATGACTGGAAACAAGTAGCCTGGTCTGACAAGTCGCATTTCCAACTGTATCGGGCAGATGGAAGGATTCGTGTGTGGCGCAAAAGCCATGGAACCCGCCTGTCAACAGGGAATTGTACCGGCTGGTGTGTGTGTGTGTGTGTGTGTGTGTGTGTGTGTGTGTGTGTGGAGGGGGGGGGTTCGTAATGGTATGGGGTGTGTTTAGCTGGACTTCACTGGGACCCCTGGTACATCTACAAACTTCTGTGACTGGCCAATGCTATGTGCACATCCTTTCTGACAAGGTACACTCGTTCATGTCCTGCATTCATGCTGATGGGTTGGGCCTGTTCCAACAGGACAATGCACCTCCACACAAGTGTCGGGATGCCACATTATGGTTAGAGGAGCATTCATCTGAGTTTGGGGTGTTGCCATTCCCACCCAAGTCCCCAGATCTGAACGTGATAGAACACATTTGGGATGCCATGCAACTCACTATCGAATACAGGAATCCGAGACCTCGGAATACACCCGAATTGTGGAACGCTCTGAAGGAAGTATGATGTGCATTGCCTACAGCATATTTCCAGAAGCTAGTGGAGTCCATGCCCCGTCGTATTTCTGCAGTCTTGCGCTCTAGTGGGGAACCTACCAAGTATTAGACTGGTGTACCAGTTTTTCTGGCACTTTAGTTTATATGAGGCACAGCTGTTATATAACAAGATTGATGACATAGTTAAATAAGAAAGCTACATGTAACTTGATTGACATTAAATGTCCGTCATTACTGTTTCACACGTTATGCAAGTTCTGCAATTGGGAGATTATTAAATGATGTTAGATACTTACGGGGCATAGTATCAGCTATTAAAATCAAGAAACAATGAACTATGTATGTACTTACAATATTCGCAGTGGCTGTCGGGGCTTCATATGTACGCCTGTAATGCATCTACTCACAAGACATTGCCGTAAGTATCGGACTCATTCAAAGAATGTGAGCTTTTTTCAATTGTGAAGTTTAGAAAAATAAAATTCATGATATTGTAAAATCTGCACCAGATAAAATTGAACAAGATTAATTTTTACAATGAAGGTAAATAAATCCTTAACAACAGGGAAATATGAAAACGAATTAAAACCTTGGCGAATTTTTTAAAAAACGAACTAAAATCTTGAAGAGGAAGTCATCTCGACTGCGAAGCACAAAGAAAGAAATCTCTCGATTGCGAAGCACCGCGACTACAGTGAAACATGAAAACGAATTACAACTTTGCCGAAATATAAAAAAACGAACAGTCTTGAAGAAGAAATTATCATCTTGATTGCGAAGCATAAAGAAATAAATCTCCCGACTGCGAAGCACCAAACTAGTTTCTGCTAATATTCATAGCTATCATCAGTAATCCACTATAGCTTTCTCCGACGTCCGCTAGTGAGATATAAAAAATGTAGAATCGTCTGCCGACTTAGGACGCAGCTGTTTGTAGTCAGTTGACGGAAGTTTATGAAGAATTCCTGGTGATATTTGAATTTCGGAATGTCAAATACCCAAAAATTGGTCCTGCCTCTTCAAACCTGAGCAAAACTTATTACTTTGCATGAACTTGGATTCAGTAGTCATAAAATAGCTGTTAAATGTGGCTGTGATCATTCCACTGTCTTGCACACCATTAAAAGAGTTGCAGAAACTGGATGTGTGGGAAACGGAAAAAGAACAGGTCGACCAAGGCTGTGTGCTGAATGTGATGATCACATGTTGATTCGTTGTTCCTTAAAATCAGGGTTTAAAACAGCCACTGACTTAAGAAATGAGTGGGATAATGAAGTAGGCATTATTGCATCTGCACGTACAGTTCGTCGTAGGCTACAAAAAAAAAAAAAAAAAAAAATGGACTGACAGCATGAAAACCTTTCCTTACTGAACAACAATGGCTCAAAAGAATTGCTTGTGCCAAGGCACACAAGAATTGGACTGTTGATGAAAGGAAAAATGTTATTTTCAGTGATGAAACAACTGTTACTATTTCTGCTAATAATGGAAATAATTATGCACTTCGTCGGGCTGATGAACACTATAAGGCATGCTGCACCCAGCCAACAATCAAGCACCCACATTAGGTGATGTTATGGTCCTGTATTCTAGCCAGTGGTATTGGCTATCTGCACATGGTTGATGGCACATTGAATGGATCGAAATATGTTGATATTTTGGAGTCCAAACTGCTACCATCAGCACAAGACATGGGTTTGCGGACTTTTATCTTTCAGGACGATAACACACCATGTCATCAGTCAAAGTTGGTTGACAAGTGGTTTAACTGAAACGTTATAAGAAAACTTTAGTGGCTGGCACAGTCACCGGATCTTAATCCCATAGAGAATCTGTGGGTGAGATTGAAGCAAAACATCCATCAACAAGGACCCACATCTAAAACAGCATTAATTGAGTCTATAAGGGCAGCATGGCACCATGTTATTACCAATGGACAACTAGAGAAGCTCATTAGTTCCATGCCAAGAAGGTGCACTTTGTTTCTAAGAAACTGTGGTTATCCAATTAAATATTAAAGCGTATTTTGCCTGTTGGTAAGTTATTTGAAGTGTTCTGAAAGTTTCAATAATGTACTGTACAGTAATTTTACGTTAAATGCACTGTACACTAATTTCACAAATTCCACTATTTTTTGCTTTTTATGACTAGACGCTGTACTTTTGCTTGTAACTACACTTTTGTTACTGGTAATAACATTCTGTAAAAACATTTGAACTCAGCATAAAATTTCCTTTAAAACGATGTATAATATGTATTCCTGACTTTACCATTACAGTGTATAAGTTGACTTCAAACATCAAAAATTGACTTTCGGTCTACTGGTGCAGGACTTTTGGCCACGACTGTACATCTCCCACGGACAACAGACATCAAATGAAGGCCACATCAAAAAAGAAAGGAATTAAGTAGTATGAATATTGGCTGTGCCGCCCAGGTGGCACAGTGGTCTAAGCGGTGGCTTATGACCATTCATCCGCGAGGGGTCCAGGTTCGAATCCCAGTGAGGCATGGATGTTGTGTTTGTCTAATGGCACTGGCTCTCCCCCTTCCCTGGAACCAGTAGCCCTAGATTAGGGATGGGCGACTGCTTATAGCCCACTGAGTTGCCATGGCGGTCGTTAAACCTTCAATAAAAAAAAAATAAAAAAAAATAGCTGTAGTGCATTCATAATTAATACATCCTTCAAGTTATTACTTATAGATCTGACATGGACATGAACCAAAAAAGATATTCAGAGGCCATGGACAACTTGAAGCAAAAAGAGATGCATGCTTGCAGTCACCAAGAATAATAAGAAAAGTAACTCATGGATCAAGAAAATGACAAGAGTTGATGACAACATGGTCAAAGACGTAATATAATAATAATGAGCTAGGGCTGAGGCTGGACATTTTGCTAGAACTAGCCACCATTGGCAACTGAAGCTAGACTGAATATGAAAAGATAAGGAAAACAACCCAGAAGACCACATGGGAAATGAATGGATGAAATCTGAAAGCATGCTGGTCACCGGAGTGATTTGAAAGAGACTGGTTCATGACAGAAAGTTGTGGAGGAGACTTGGAGAGGCCTATGTAGTGTGCGTGCGTGTGTGTGTGCGTGTGTGTGCGTGTGTGTGTGTGTGTGTGTGTGTGTGTGTGTGTGTGTGTGTGTGTGTGTGTGTGTGTGTGTGTGTGTGTGCGCAAGTGCACACGTATACACATGTATGTATGTATGTATGTATGTATGTATGTATGTATGTATGTATGTATGTATGTATGTATGTATGTGTACAGAGGTTGTCCAAAATAATGGAAACACCTTGAAACAATAGGTGTTATGCACCTAATATGGTGTGGGAGCACCCTTGGCATTTAAAACTGCTTGAATCCTCCTTGGATAGACGCATACAAGTCCTGAATAGTGGTAAGTGGTATGTTGTACCATTCTTCCTGCAGAAACTGCTCCAATTCCTTGAGAGACGCCGGAGAAGGATGACGGGATCACACTCTGTTTTCCAACACAGACTACAGGGACTCGATGATGTTTAAGTCCGGTGATTGTGCAGTCCAGGAAAGCTGTGCAACTTCATCCTTATGTTCCTCAAACCATGATTGAACAGTTCGACTTCTGTGAATTGGGGCATTTTCACCTTGAAAGGTATGAATGTATTTTCTTTTGACGGAAACAATGGCTGCGCCGTTGAATGCACATTGTCGGCCAAAAGGGTGACATAGTCACCGCTAGTGATCCGTCTGTGTAAGGTGATAATGGGACCTGCTGCAAACCACTAGATCATGGCCCAAACCATTACGGAACCGCCCCCATGCTTCACTGTAGGAAGGAGACAGTCTGGGTTGTAGGCTTCTGCTGGTGTTCTCCACACGTAAACCCATCCTGCAGTGGGGAATAGTGAGAAACTTGATTCATCGGAAAACAAGTCATGTTTCCATTGATTCGTAGTCTACGTTTTATGTTCCTGGCACCACTGTAGTCTCCGTTTCATATTCACCTGTGACACCAGGGGTTTTGCAATTGCAGCTCTACCGTAAATATTGTGCTTATTGCAATTCCCTTCACACAATAGGGGTCGACACTGTTTTTTTTTTTTTTTTTTAAATTCGAGGTTTAATGACGGCTATAAGCAGTCACCCGTCCCTAATTTAGGGTCACTTGGTTCCAGGGAAGGGAGAGAGCCAGTGCCGTAAGACAAACACAACATCCAAACACAACATCCATTTCGGACGAATGATCAGAAGCCATCGCTTAGACCAGTGCGCCACCGGGGCTAGCCACTGGGTTTTGGAGATGTGCATTAAGCTAAGCAGTCATTTTCGTCACTGTGGTCTTCCTCCTTGGGGTCTTCCTCCTTGCGGTCACAATCCTCTTTAATGTCCTCCTGTCTCTTGCAGTGAGTTTGGTTTTCCTTCCGCAGTTGTGTCTTGCAGATGATGTTGTGCCGTGAACATAACATTGTATGCTGTCATGACCTTCAACATGGTACCTCTCGACACCCCCAATACCTTTGCCACTGAAGTTACCGACGCACCAACCAGATGGGCTCCTACAATCCCCGCCCTCTTTGGAACTCCGACAGGTCACTCATTGTGCCTTCACCTGGAATGAAATTATGCAAACATCGATTTACAATGCCATCATACAGACCCTTGAGACTATAAGCAACACTTTTTTACAAAAAAATTGTAGCTACATGTTTGTTTTACTCAAAAAGCAGCACATACCAAAGTCACTGTTTTCAGCGAGGTGTTTCCATTATTTTGGACAACCCTTGTATGTATGTATGAATGTATGTATGAATGTATGAATGTATTTTCTTTCATGAAAAAATTCATTTTTTCACACTTCATACTCTTAAATATAAATTTACTTTTTTCCATTTCAAGTGAAATATAAATCATTATTTGTTAAAGTGTAAACAGCAGGAAAAAAGATGTTAATGTCTTAGTTGTTGCTTTGTGTTTTTAACACTCCAGCACTTTTATCACATTTTCATTATCTTGAATTGCATGCTACTCAGCAGAAAGAGAAAATCTTCCAGCTGACTGCTCTTTAAGGCTGATTACCCATGACAACATTAAACAGCCTAAGGCCTAAAAATACTTACTTCTGGTTTTCAAGCTGAAAAAGAAAGTTAACATGGAAGGGAAAAGGAAAGAAAGTATTTGGAGTGTGTCTTGGAACTAAATAGTTTCAGGAAAAGAGTATGTAATAAAAATCTGATTACACACCACACTCTATTTCTTTGAAGGGATTTGTGTGTGTAATACAAATGTCCAAAAAGATAAACTGTGCTAGTTATTTGGATTTCAAAATTGTGTCATTCTTATGTTTTTAGTTGATTGACATACACTAGAGAGAGTAGTTTTCTTTTGCTTTTTAATGCAGTGAAACACTTCTTGATGTAGATTAAATTCATGGTGTTAGATCCTTGAGAGCATACAAATAAATGTTAGTATTATTTTGTTACCATTTCATCTGAGTGATGTATGGACACAGATTTATGCCACTGAAAGGAATGGGCTGAGGAAAACAAGAAGATAGATGGATGATGTGTAACTTCTTTTAATTTAATATAAACACATTAAATTTTTTTTTTTTCTGCCATGTTAGTCGAAAAAGATCTGGCATGACCATGTCAGAACTCTATGTACTAAGATTTAGCTGTCTTAATGAGACATTAGAAATATGCAGTTGTGTTCAGAAAGTTACTGAGTTCAACCACCCATCTGAGTATCAGTCTTCCTTAATTCCCATTTCCTTCAGTTCTTTCTTCTAGTATCGTTAAGGAAACCCCTACCTTTCATGTTATTTGTACAAAATGTACAAGCAAATGCTCTAAATTCCATTTCCCCTATATTATTATTATTATTATTATTATTATTATTATTATTATTATTATTATTTTTTTAATTTGTTAATTTCTTTTCTGCTCTGGAGGAAAGTTTAACATTCAGCTGTAACACTGGATCTCATATGCAATTATCATGGATTTTATGCAATTATCATGGGTTTTAAATATGCATCATCATGCATTGATTTTTGATATACATACATCACATTGCATTTATCTTTAATATGTGCCATCTTGTATTGATCTTTAATAGGCATCATCATGCACTGATCTTTAAGAATCATGTCTTTCTTACCCAGAAATGACTATTTGAAAAATAAGTTTTTGCCCTGATGTTTAAAATGTGATCCTCTGATAGCCTAGCTAAACCAGTAATACATGTGTCTTTGAAAGATCCTGCCACCTCTGAAACTACTATTACTGTTTTTATTGAGGTTTCATCCAAGTATTCAAATTCTTCATCTTCAGTTTTGTGTCGGTCTATCTTAGTTCAACCATGGGCATAGATATATCCCAAAAGTTGGGGAAGGGCTGAGTGTTTGGGTGGCTGAGTAAATGAAATATTTTAATTACAGTGTGTGTGTGTGTGTGTGTGTGTGTGTGTGTGTGTGTGTGTGTGTGTGTGTGTGTGTGTAATTACATTTCATTAAAGAATTATTTTCATATCATATATCAGCATTCGAATTACCCAGTGGTCCGCCGGCCATTGGCCAGTAAACTTTTCGGACCACTGAACTAGTGATTTTACTGGCCCGGATGACCAGTAAGTTTGTTTTTGTTTTGTTTTGTTTTTTCTAACTTTATTTTAAGTACACCAGATTGTGAATGCTCAAGAGATGCATATAGCATATTAAATCCATTTATTTTTTGTGGTGTAGTCAGTACAAAGACTCGCCCAGCTTTCGCTCTCCACCGGGAGGCTTTTTGAAGGCAATGGTAGACATAAAAATGCATTTTTATGGCTACCATTAATTCTAACACTGTATATAATTATTTTTCATTAAAAAAATATTTTGGTATCATATATATATATATCATCACCATCATCATCATCATTGTCAATCCACTGCTGGACGAAGGTCTCTCCAAGTTTCCTCCACAACGGTCTGTCTTGTGCTAGTCTCCTCCATACCACTCCTGCATACTTTCGAATTTCCTCCATCCATCTCCCATGTGGTCTTTTTCTGGGTCTTTTCCTGTCCCTTGGAATCCAATCTAAAATTTCGGCTGTCCATCGATGGTCTGTCCTTCTGGCAGTATGTCCAGCCCATTGCCATTTCAGGGATTTTGCTCTGATTATGATGTCTTCCACTCGTGTCATTTTTCTGATCCACAAGTTCCTCTTCTTATCTCTCTTGGTTACACCAAGCATACACCTCTCCATGCTTCTTTGAGTTTCATGATGTCTGAAGTACATGTATCATCCCTTTCATATAATTTGGAGTAGAAATCTTTCACTCTTGTCAAAATTTCACCTCTATTTCTTGTTACAGAACCATCTTCTTTTTTCAGTGCCATAATCTGTTTTCTTCCCTTACTGAGATGTCCCTTTGCTATCTTTAGGCTTTGGTTGTTTTCAATTGCTTTCCTCACTAGTTCACAGTTGAATTTCCCTACATCTTCAGTGATACTTTTTCGTACTGCCTTGCATAGCTCTATATATTCCACTTTAGTGTTCTTCCTAGATTTTTTTACAGCTGGGTGGCAAGAAATTTTAGCTGGGTGGTACTTTAAACGACCCCTTCCTCAATCGAAAAAAAAAAAGAAAGGATGTTGTTTTGCTTAACATGTTTGTACTTATTAAATATTTACTGACAAATCATGTTCAACACAGATTTCAGTTGTTTTCACCAATATTTATGGTGTATGTGGGAGTAAGTTGTCCAGTCTTACTAATATGCGTGTTGTGAAAACATTCATTAAAGGAAATTTAGCTGGGCGGCAGAGAAAATTAGGTATGTGGGCTGCCCAGTAAAAAGGCTCTAGGGAGAACACTACACTTTGGAAGTCACATCTTCTTTAGTTGTCCTCATCTCTCTTCTTTTTTGCATCAACATTTTGGTTTTTCCTGATAATTTGTTCACATGCAACTTGTTCTTAGTCCCAGCTAATTTTGTTGCTGTTTCCATAAGAGCTTTGGTTACTTTTCTGTTAACTTCAGAAATATCCACTTCTTTCGATGTTAGGCCTTCTAAAGCAGAGAATCTGTTCTTCAGTTCCAACTTGAAGGTATTATGGTGTTTGTTAAGCTTGGTTATGTCAATACATTTTGTTTGTCTTATGAGCTTGTCACGTTCGAGTTTAGTGTTGAGGTGCATCTTACATCTCACCAATCTATGGTCACTACCTGTGTTGAACTTGTTTAGCACACTGCAGTCTTCTATGACAAATTTTTTGTTACACATAATAAAATCAATTTCACTTGTCGTCCCATTTGGATGTCTCAATGTCCATTTCCTGTGTGGCTTTTTCTTGAAAAAGGAGTTCAAGATGAAAAACCATTCTGCCTCTGCAAACTCAATGAGAGTATTTCCACGCTGGTTTCTGTTGCCATGACCGAATTTACCTACTGAAGTTTCATTCTGTTGCTGTTGCCCTATTTTTGCATTGAAATCTCCCATAATTATCTTCAAGTGCTGCTTACCTTTATTATTTAGATGATGAATTTCCTCATAAAATTCTTCAATTTCTTCTTCAGGATAACTTGTGGTGGGTGCATAAGTTTGAATAATCTGAGCCTGGTATCTTCTCGAGAGTTGGATAACGAGTCGTGCAGCTCTGTCAGAGGAACTTTCAACTTCTACAACTCTATCCTTCAGTTTCTTGTTTATTATAAATCCAACACCACTAGTTCTGCCAGTATCTGTCCCACGATAGTAGAAGAGAGTCCTTCACTGTGGCTAATAATGAGAACATCATTGAATGGTGTCACGTCACTTCGTCGCTCGTCAATTCGTCGACCACAACGATTCGTCGAGCGTCAATTCGTCGTGGACAAATTCGTCGACTACGTCAATTCGTCGTGTTTACAGATTTTGGTTACATACAAAACTAATGCAGGAAAACGTACGATTTAAAATTTTCGTGAAATCTAGTTTTCATTTCAGAACCATCAAATTTGGTATCATGAAACTCTAACTTAGACGCTAGAAGGTTTTTGGAAGGGGTTGGAGCCCGGGGGTCAGAGCCCCCCCTCATAAAAAAATTCGTAAAATCTACAGTTTTTATTTTAGAACCACAAAATTTGGTATACTATCTCATGGTACTCTAACTTAGACGGTAGACCGTTTTTGGAACGGGTCAAGTTCCGGGGGTTAGAGGCCCCCCCCATAATTTTTTTTGTAAAATCTACAGTTTTCAATTCAGAACCATTAAGTATGGTATCATGAAACTCTAACTTAGACGCTAGACGGTTTTTGGAAGGGTTAGAGCCCGGGGGGTAAAAGCCCCCTCATAAAAATTTTGTAAAATCTACAGTTTTCAATTTAGAGCCACCAAATTTGGTATACTACATCATGGTACTCTTAACTTAGACGGTAGACGGTTTTCAGAACGGGTCGGGGCACGGGTGGTTAGACCCCCTCCCACACACACACACAAATTTTGTAAAATCTATAGTTTTCAATTTAGAACCACCACTATATCATGGTAATCTAACTTAGACGGTTTTCGAAACGGGTCGGGGCACGGGGGTTCCCCCCCCTACCCCTCCTACATAATTTTCGTGAAATCTACAGTTTTCAATTAAAAACCACCAAATTTGGTATACTATATCATGGTAATCTAACTTAGACAGTTTTTGGAACGGGTCGGGGCACTGCGTTTTTTATCCCCCCCCCCATTTTTTCGTGAAATCTACAATTTTCAATTTAGAATCACCAAATTTGGTATACTATCTCATGGTAGTCTAACTTAGACGGCAGACGGTTTTTGGAACGGGACGGGCACTGGGTCAGAGCCCACCTCATAAAAATTTTTGTAAAATCTACAGTTTTTAATTTAGAACCACCAAATTTGGTATACTATCTCATGGTGCTCTAACTTAAACGGTAGACGGTTTTTTTTGGAACGGGTCAAGGCCCGGGGGTAAGTGCCTCCACATACAAAATTCTTCTTGACAAGTGGTCAGAAGCCAGCCCCTAGATCACTCCGCCGCCGTAGCGGAACACGTTGAAATGTATTTTTCATACGGCCCCAAACGCTCTTATGGACATACTAGATTGAACTGGACACAAATAAATCATTAATATAATTTGTACTAGCACGGATACCAGTTATTTGCCGGGTACATATTACTATTTGTGGAATCACCAAGTTCAGCGGGTGAAAGTTAATGAATGAAAAAAGATATTCCTGCAATTTTCCAGTAAACTTATTTTAAATTTTTTGATTTAGTTAATTTAATTTTGCGAAACAAAAAAGAAAGAAAAAGGAATGTGAATACTTACCTTCTAGGAGACATCTATAGAACTGCAGTACATCTGGCGTGTGCTTCTGTGAATCCCGCAACAAAGAAATGCAATGTACCTATGTGATGTCGATTGCGTTTGACTTCACATTGGCATTGATCATCTTTTTCTTACCGTTTTGAATTTTGAATATCTGGAACTCTCTATTTACATTATATTATTTTTCTTCCTGATAGGCCATTCCTTGGTAGTGAAAGCTAAACTATATGGATTTGTGTTTTTAATACACCATTAAACGCATATTTTTGCACTTTATTGTTATCTACAGTCTCTAACTTAGACCGTAGTTTGTTTAGTTGGTTGGTTGATGGTTTATGGTGCAAGGCCCTCAAAGGGCCAAAGAGCGCCTTAAAACGTAGATAGGGTATTCTTAAGAGTAAAAAAATGGAGCTTTTTATGAAAATTTTGTTTGGGGCTCCCTTGACCAGGGCCCCGACCCCTTCCAAAAACCGTCTACCGTCTAAGTTAGATAACCATGAGATAGTGTACCAAATTTGGTAGTTCTAAATTGAACACCGTAGATTTTACGAAATTTTTATCGGGGGGGGGCTATCACCCCCGGGCTCCAACCCCTTCCAAAAACCATCTAGCGTCTAAGTTAGAGTTTCATGATACCATATTTGATGGTTCTGAATTGAAAACTGTAGATTTTACGAAAAAAAATTATGGGGGTAGACGCTCTGACCCCCGGGCCTTGACCCGATCCAAAACCCATGAGATAGTATACCAAATTTGGTGGTTCTAAAGTGAAAACTGTAGATTTTACGAATTTTTGTATGAAGAGAGCTCTGACCCCTGGGCTTTGACCCATTCCAAAAATGGTCTACCGTCTAAGTTAGAGTACCATAAGATAGTATACCAAATTTGGTGGTTCTAAATTGAAAACTAGATTTTGCGATTTTTTTATGAATGGGGGCCCTTACCCGGGCTGCAACCCCTTCCAAAAACGATCTACCAGATTTTACGAAATTTTATGAGGGGGTGCACCCCGGGCTCTAACCCCTTCCAAAAAGCGTCTATCGTCTAAGTTAGAGTATCGTGAGATAGTATACCAGATTTGGTGGTTCTGAATTGAAAACTGTAGTTTTTAAGAAAAATTTGTATGTGGGGTGGCTCTGATCCCCGGGACTTGACCCGTTCCAAAAACAGTCTACCGTCTAAGTTAGAGTACCATGAGATAGTATACCAAATTTGGTGGTTCTAAATTGATTACTGTAGATTTTATGGCATTTTTTATGACAGGGGGCTCTGACCCCCGGGCTCCAACCCCTTCCAAAAACCGTCTAGCGTCTAAGTTAGAGTACCATGAGATAGTATACCAAATTAGGTGGTTCTAAATTGAATACTGTAGATTTTACGGCATTTTTATGAGGGGGGGCTCTTACTCCCCGGGCTCCAACCCCTTCCCAAAACTGTCTAGCGTCTAAGTTAGAGTATCGTGAGATAGTATACCAGATTTGGTGGTTCTGAATTGAAAACTGTAGTTTTTAAGAAAAATTTGTATGGTGGGTGGCTCTGACCCCCGGGCATTGACCTGTTCCAAAAATGGTCTACCGTCTAAGTTAGAGTACCATGAGATAGTATACCAAATTTAGTGGTTCTAAATTGATTACTGTAGATTTTACGGCATTTTTTATGACGGGGGGCTGTTACCCCCAGGCTCCAACCCCTTCCAAAAACCGTCTAGCGTCTAAGTTAGAGTATCGTGAGATAGTATACCAGATTTGGTGGTTCTGAATTGAAAACTGTAGTTTTTAAGAAAAATTTGTATGGTGGGTGGCTCTGACCCCCGGGCATTGACCTGTTCCAAAAATGGTCTACCGTCTAAGTTAGAGTACCATGAGATAGTATACCAAATTTAGTGGTTCTAAATTGATTACTGTAGATTTTACGGCATTTTTTATGACGGGGGCTGTTACCCCCCAGGCTCCAACCCCTTCCAAAAACCGTCTAGCGTCTAAGTTAGAGTACCATGAGATAGTATACCAAATTAGGTGGTTCTAAATTGAAAACTGTAGATTTTGCGAAAAAATTTTATGAGGGGGGAGGCCCTTACCCTCCGGGCTGCAACCCCTTCAAAAAAATCGTCTAGCGTCTAAGTTAGAGTACCATGAGATAGTATACCAGAATTGGTGGTTCTGAATTGAAAACTGTAGTTTTTTAAAAAAATTTGTATGTGGGGGGCTCTGACCCCCGGGCCTTGACCCGTTCCAAAATCGGTCTACTGTCCTAAGTTATAGTACCATGAGATAGTATACCAAATTTGGTGGTTCTAAGATGAAAACTGTAGGTAGATTTTACGAAATTTTTTATGAGGGGGGAGGCTCCGACCCCCAGGCTTCAACCCCTTCCAAAAACCGTAGCGTCTAAGTTAGAGTTTCATGATACCAAATTTGATGGTTCTGAAATGAAAACTAGATTTCACGAAAATTTTGTATGTATGTGGGTGGTGGAGGTCTCTGACCCCCTTCGGGCCTTAACCCGTTCCAAAAACCGACAACCGTCTAAGTTAGGGTACCATGAGATAGGATACCTGATTTGGTGGTTCTGAATTGAAAATTGTAGATTTTACAAAAATTTTGTATATGGGGGGCTCTGATCAACCGGGCCCTGACCCCTTCCAAAAACCGTCTACCGTCTAATATTTTTAGTGCCAAAGAAAAAGCGTAATATTCCTATCCTGTCTGAGTGTCCAAACTTTATAAATTTGATCAGGGAGGAAGACGTTCGAAATCGTACGTTTTCCTGCATTCGTTTTGTATGTAACCAAAATCTGTAAACGCGACGAATTGAGGTAGTCGACGAATTTGTCCGCGACGAATCGTCGCAGTCGACGAATTGACGTATAACCTAATTGAATGACATGCCATAAAATTGAAGAGTTACTCTGGGACTGCAGATTCCTTAAGACATCTAGAGCAAGCAAGAAGGATTAGGAAGAGCACAATGCCAGAGAGTGGAGGCTGAGCTTAGACTGCCCTATCTGCATACATCATCCAGGAAATGCAATTACGTAACACACATTGATATAGACACAAAATTAGCATCAGAATGAGACATCTGTATGGTATTAGAAAAATGTAGTACTTGATTATTCTGAATGTTAATAATTTAAATTACAGAAATAATGAGCTTTTGAAATTGAAAATTTTATAAAAGCATGACACATTGGGTGACAAACTAAAGCCAAAAGTCAAGAGGGGTGATGTGGAACCTACTTAAAAAGAAGTTGAGGTGGACACATCCGCCCATATAATTCTATGGCTGTGCATTGACAAATGCATTAAACCATTACTAAAGAAACATGGAAAATAGCAAGTAATGAAATTGGGACATTTCAGTACATACATACTTCTCAGCGTTCGAATTACCCAGTGGTCCGCTGGCCATTGGCCAGTAAAAATTCCACTGGCTAGTGAAGTATTTATGTTACTGGCCCAGCTGGCCAGTATTTTATTTTAACCGTGTTTATTTCAGAATTATCAAGTTTATAAGGAACTGAACTAAATTTCAAAATATCCAGGTTCAGCTATGACAGTTTTTGGATTTTTTTTTTGAAATTCTGATATTTGCTACTCAAAAACTGAATATCAGAATTTCAAACCATACTTTAGTTTTATGAAAATTTTGTACTGTAGGAAGCCATGGTCTGAATCAAAATATTTGGATTTAGACAACACTACTTGTTTGCCCAAGTAGTGAGCCCAGAGTATGTGTCTTTTATAATGCTTTCCAACTGGAGGTTGAAGAACCGTTTATGCTCTGGCTTTTCCCATTTGTCTTTCAAGTCCACATGGGGTAAATGGGGTAACCTCCTGTCTTTCACATTGAAGCAAGGTATTTCAGGAAGGTGGCTTTTGGTATGTTGCAAAGTGCTTCATAATCAGTTCACTGTATGGTTTTTCCCTTATTTATTTTCTTCGTTGTAGCTTCATGTGCTGTGCATGCGCATGTATATGCATGTATTGAATTTCATGACTTCTATGTTGCTCTTAATTTGTGATGTACAGCTGCAATGAAATGGCTCATTATTTTTTGCATATACTGTAAATGTGAAAGGTTTTTCTTTCACAGACCAGTGGGCATTTTGACGGACCAGTGATTTGCAAATTCGAGTGGTCCGCTGGGCCTGTAGAAGATTTATTTCTAGTTCTAACACTGCTTCTACCTTCATTAGCCATGAAGTGAACGAAATAACACAAGGTGAATCAGCTGTTGCCAGATTTTAAAATGATTTCCAATTAATAGGAATTTGATTAAGTGAGTCCATATTACAGGTATTGAGAAAAAGATACATTTCTATGCTTTCATGATGCTGCCCCGTTGGCTTAGTGGTCTAAGCGATGGCTTCTGATCATTCGTCCGAAAGGGGTCCGGATTCGAATCCCAGTGAGGCATGGATGTTGTGTTTGTCGTACGGCACTGGCTCTCTCCCTTCCCTGGAACCAGTGGCTGTAAATAAGAGACAGACGACTGTTTATTGCCCATTGAGTTGCTCACGGTGGTCCTTAAACCTCCCATCAAAAAAAAAAAAAAAAACAGTACTTTCATGATACTTAAGTTATTTTCTGTTAATGAACAGAGCAGTATGTTTGTGCTTTTCCGATCAGAAACAGCAGAAATATTGCTGATGGTTAATACCGAAAGTGAAGTAGATTACCTCTTTTAGGGATCATGAAAGTATAAAAATTTGTCTTTCCCCTAATGCCAGTAACATGGATTCATCTTACCAAATTCTCATTATTTGGAAGTTCATTTTAAAATCCAACAACAGGTGATTCATCATATGTTATTTCATTCATTTGATGGCTGTTGAAGTTAGCAGTAACTACCACCAAAATGTAACAATTTTGTTACAGTACATTCTAGTTTATTGGGTTATCGGTTAATCAGGGTAGCCATTTATTTGAGCCAAATCTTGAAAAACATCTCAAATTAGCACTTTGGGATAAAGCTTCACATAATTGAAACAGCCACTTAATTGTATCAAATTGTTCTAGCCCCGATGTGTCCCAATTAACTGGAACTACTGTACTTCCTTTTTACTTAACTTTAGCATTGGTCTCATTAGCAGTGCCTTAATATATTTGTCCATTGTTATTGTGTTTTATGGATTATTGCTGTTCCTTTTAATTGTGTTGAGTTTTATTTGACACTATGCAGCTCTCTCTCTCTCTCTCTCTCTCTGTGAATATCCACTACAGGTATGCCTGGTTCGTAAAGCCCATCCATGTTTGTTTTGTGTTGTCATCAGTCAAGTAAAATATATAGACCAGGCCTGCTCCTGGATTAAAAAAGATCGTTTCTTCTCACAAAATGAAGCCTGACAGGACTTGTCAAGTAATATGATGTCGAAGTTCACGGAGGGAAACATAAGACCCCATCCAACACCAGATGCATTGATTAATTAATTACAGCTGAAACCTGAGATTGGTCGGTTTATTTTTCCAAACATTGAAATCAAATTCCATTTTCATTTTGTTGGTTTTAGCGACTAAAACACATTTTGTTTTTTCTAAGAAATGTTTACCTAAACAAAATTGTCAGCTTCACAAAAACAAAATGGGCTTCTTGTGCAATGTGTTGCTAAAATGGAGATAAAGAAGTTTGAAGTATATGTTTACATATTTGGGGATCAAGGGCTACCTTGTTTATATTTAAATGTAGAAGAGAGAAAGCCTTTAGATTTGTAGCAGAAGTATCTAGTCAGGTCTAAACCTTACCTGTGGGAAGAATTCCTATGAGAAATATCATGTTTCTCTCTGCACGTTAGATTCCCCTACTACTGAGGTAGTTCAGTTCAGATAAGCATCCTTGTTTCTCTAGAGCAGGAAGTCTTTGCAATGTTGTTCATAGACAACAAGGCAAAATGGAATGGTACTCACAGGCCACATGAAAAAGAGTAAAAATGTATGTGTTTATTATGAATATTGATTATTTCAAAGAGGTTTTGAATTCTAAAAACTTAACTTTTGGAAAAAGAAATGCTGCAGGTAATATGGTATCTATGTTACAAAGAATTCCAAAGTAGGTACCTGATATACCTACATTTTTTAGTACTCTTTAAAAATTTCAATTATATAATTTATCGCAGCAGTGCTCATGCTAGATTTGGGAACTCAAAAGCCTACGTACCCCAAATACCCAAATACTCATTTCTCCATTTCGAAAATGTATTGTTTTCCCATTTAGAATTTCCTTTGTGTACAAGACCCCTTGCTGTAGAGGAAGCCTTGCATTATTTGCAAATAAGTTCCTGAGAATGTGTGATGAAAATCTGAAACAGATTGGGCTGGGCTGAGCCGGGCCGTAAACTGGAAATTCTGGGCCAGGCTAGCCTTAACAAATTAAGTCCCGTTGGCTCTAGTATCCACAGTGCTTCTCGCGTCACTTGTTTGATAAAAGTTTAAATAACAGATAGGTTGAAAGCTGGAAGACTACTGGCATAAAATTCTTTCTAGGGGGATTGTCATTTTTTTTTCTTTTGAATAAGGTCTCAAAAGATATGTAGTGGGGGTAAAATTTATGCTACACCACTGTTCGTTTGCCATTACCAAAACCTCAGTTTTATGTGACTTTTGCAATAATACATTTTATCATTATTTGTTTTAAGTTCTTTCGGTACCTTATGTGGAACAGTGAATTTGTGTTGTGAGCATATCCAGTATTGTTTACTTAATTTTTATTTATCTTGGCACTGCTTTTTGCATTTTCCAGAACTTGTGAGTTTATTTCATGTAATTTTAAAAAGATGTAAGGGCCAAGTACATGAGTTGCAAACTTTGTTACCACCCATATTTTTGGTTTGTCAGTTTTTTTGCTTTGTGAAGTTCTGTGGTCACATAACACACGCTTGCTTATTTTTGCTCTGATGATGTGGAATCTGAATTTTCATAATGATAGAGGAAATTTTATTTCTGTGATTTCTGAATTTTTTCATTACCCATAAGGATGTCAA
This sequence comes from Macrothele yani, assembly GCA_039090855.1. Lineage (NCBI taxonomy): Eukaryota > Metazoa > Arthropoda > Arachnida > Araneae > Macrothelidae > Macrothele > Macrothele yani. Next base: position 139,608,738 of record CM077002.1, read on the forward strand.
AAACATTCTTAATAAGTTTTTAAGTAAAAACATGTTAAATCAAAACCAATTTGTTAAATCAAAACCAATTAAACAATAACCTCTTAAGAATATGAGTATAACTCACCTTCTTGATCTGTTGATTTTCCCACATTTTAGCACATTATTTGCTCCGACTGTCCTTTCACGTGTTACATTACTCGTAAGGGACAGGCTTTCATATATTAATTAGTAAATATATCCTTGATCAATTTTGGATTATGATATTTTAAGTTTAATTAATTTTATAATCAATTTTTAACAAAGGACTAATTGCTAGTTTTTTTTTATTTACGAAAACTTTTTATGACACTTCTATTTTAATCAATTTCTCATAAGTACTTGTGAACTTTATTATTGTGTTATTCTATTAGTATATTATGCCATATAATAAATAAAGTAAAGCCTCGAAAATCCGGCATCTACTGGACCGGACGAGTGCCGGATTTATGAAGCTATCCAAAAGTTGCTCAACGGGCATTACGTAAAGCACGTACTTGCATGTAACAGGTCACTTTAACGAAAACTTGCGTGTCTACGCCTTATAAATATGGAGGGGTCACGCTGCTGATTGCATTCTTCAAAATTAGTGAAAAAAAATCGTTTTGGGCGATGGAAAAAAAGCTTTGGCGAAAATATTGGCGATTACCTTTGTGTACTAATTATTATGAAACTCAGTCGAAAAAATTGAATTTGGCGAATGGTTAGGCAAACACTTGAAAAAAGCCTGAGCAACCGCTAGGGCTGGGCAATGAATCGATACATCGCGGAAACTCGATGTGAATTTTACATTGATGTTACGGTTTTTCTACTGACAAAACTATGATACATCACGAAGGCGATTACTGCGATGCATCATGAAGGCTGATGTAGATGTCATTACACGATCAAATTCACATACTGCCACCACCAAGCACAGATCATCATCACACGTTTGACACACATTTTAAACGTACATGCCGATTTGTCGCCACATTGGTCTGCGTCATTTCAGCACGGCCCAATGAGATGACGCCGATGTTACATGCAGGCGGCTATCAGTAATTCACACGCTGAGATCGGATGATCTGGCGATGTGTTGTTAAAACAGTACGTCGAGAGATTTCCATGGTTATGGGTGAAACATCGGATGTTCTCCCGAAATCGGAAAAGTGCCAGATTTCTGAAGTTGTCGGTTTTCTGGATGCTGGATTTTCGAGGTTTTACTGTATTAATATAATAGATGAAAACCATACATACATTGTCCCTCTTTCCCCAGAAAATATGTGGATCGAAGACAGTCACTTACAAGGCCGCAGTAAACTGGCTAAGGCCTCTTTTTCTTTTTCTTTTTTTAGAAGTAAAGAAATTATTCTTACTTGGCTAAAATGAACCATTTTAAGGTAGATATGAAACTAAGAAATTCTTATATGGTTTTCAGTATTTTTTTTTTTTTTTTTTTTTCAGTATATGGTTTTCAGTCTATGTGTGTGATAACAGTCTTTATTTCTTTAATTTGACAGGATGAAACAGATGGTTCTGATGGCAAAGATGAAGGAGATGAAAAAGCGACGGAGAAGAAGAAAAAGTAAATACTTCTTTGTTTGAGTTAATATTTCATAAATAAGTAACATTTATGAACTATAATGTTTTTATTAAACATAAATAGCATATTATACACCAGAATTTGTAGTACTATGTAAGTGTTAGTATTCAGTTAGTAGCACATGAATGGCCAAGATGTCGCCAGTCCACTGCATTATCTTGGAAATAAATCTTAGCCAACACAACTCATCTAATCGAAAGTCCTATTGACATGCTGTGTTGTTTTCATCATACTGTCACCCAACCATCACATACTAAAAGTAACCTATTGAAAATTTCGCTTTATTAAAGGGGTGTAGAAGGTGATTCATCGAAAACCACATGACAGCTCTGTTTTGTTCTGGGACTTATTCAGTTATAATAAAAATCATTGTTGCAATAGTTAGTACCTGCTGATATGGAGATACTGAATTCTGGAATTTGAAAAGGCAACTGGCACGCAGTCACTTACCTGTCTATGAATAAACCAAGTGTGAGTTCTGTGAAAATTTAGAGAATTAGGATTTGTGTGTAGAATAACAACATAAACGTGAACAGCAAATGGTGGTATGATTTTAAATTTTTGTAAGAATAAGTTTTCAAGCATTTAGAATAAATTATCAATGTTTATTCACAATTAAATGTTTTATTAACATTGACTATAGTTTCGCAGAGCGCTTGGCTCGGCATCATCAGGACGAAACGCTCTGCGAAACTATAGTCGTTGTTAATAAAACATGTAATTGTGAATAAACGTCGATAATTTATTCTAAATCAATATCACAAGTGTGTAGTCTTAAGTTATATATAAGTTTTCAAGTAATTAGATATTATGTTAAAAGATGTACAACTTCATTTGTGAACAAATTCTAGAAAACAAATTACCATATTCTTACAAAAATGAAATTTTATCAGATTTTAAGACTATTATGTAAGATGACAGATTGCACTGTATGTCTAACTTATAGACTCAGGGAGGGGAGGGGTTGTTATTCCAAGATGTAGCTGAACGAGTTAACTATAAGGTATTTAGATTTCATTGACACTGTACACAGTGGGAAGAAGATGACTTGCATTTTGGATATGCATCACAGGACCTTCTGAAAAAGAGATACTGATACATTGAAATACTTTTGTTGTAGCAAATGGTTCAGTCACTTCTGCTGAGGTCAGCAGTTTGTTTGGATCCTTTGCATTTTTTATGGAAAGTTTGGCTGAGATCTTAAGCTCCACTAAACAATTTATCTTTCACTCCTATCATCTTCTTCAGTGTCATGTATGGGTTCATTGGAGGCTGGAGTAGAACTCAGTATTATTGACCAATGAGATTTGTTTTTTACAAGTGTGATGGATGGGATGGAAGTTAGAAATCACTTAGGAGAGAAAGAGCAGAGAGTAAAGGATGGAATAAACATAATAAATTTATGGTGTTTGGGCTCAGAAAATTAAAAAATGCATACCCATCCTCCAGAAGTTTAGTTTGCCCCTCATTTCATACACAGATCATGGGCAAATTGCTAACTAAACAAATTATATACAGTGAAACTCTGTTATGTCCTTCAGGGGACCTAAAAATAATGACCATTCTAGCCAGTGGCTGTTATAAACGATCTGAAATAATGCAGAAAAACAGAATTTATACTTTAATATTTTTTGTATCTAGTAAACATAACCTACCCATTTTTTGTATCTAGTAAAACTAACCTACCCATTTTTTGTAGTTCTGTTAATTAATCCAGTCATTGTACGGTGTAGATATGTATTTTTACTTAAGTACTGTATGCAGTAATTATACATGTGTGCACATAATTTGCCAATACAAGCTGAGAGGTCAAACCACCACATGTTGTGTGTAATTACTTAAAAGAAATTTCAGATTGTCAGTTGCTTCATACTTTTTAGTTACATTTTTTGTACAGTTTTTTCTGCTGAATGTATGTGAAATAGAAAGTCTTCATCTTCTACAACATTCATTTCGTGAAATAGTTGTAGTATTGCAGTTGATTCTAAAGCCTTCATACAAGAAATGTGTTGCATTTCACTTTCTTCTTCATCATCTAGATTATTCTAAGTGATAATTGAAGCTAGGATATCACTGTCAGAAGGAGTATATCACTGTTAGAGAGCAGATTTTTGTCTAAAATTTCAAACTCGTCCATGGCACCTGCAGTTTCTTTGGCAGAAGAGATGCCGTTTTTTTTTTCCAACCCATTTCAATAGTGGAAAATTTTCTTCATCATCATGCTCCTCTGCTTCAGTTGTTGAAAAGCCAGCCTGTCAAAAGTAATTTCTAATGGCCTGTTCTGTTATGCAGCACCAAGCTTTATCCATCATTCTAATTGCAATTAACGCCGCCCCGGTGGCGCAGTGGTCTAAGGCGCTGGCCTCTGATCATTCGTCCGTAAGGGGTCCGGGTTCGAATCCCGGTGAGGCATGGATGTTGTGTTTGTCTTACGGCACTGGCTCTCTCCCTTCCCTGGAACCAGTGACCCTAAATTAGGGACGGGCGACTGCTTATAGCCCATTGAGTTGCTCACGGTGGTCGTTAAACCTCCAATAAAAAAAAAAAAAAATTGCAATTAACACAGATATAGTCTAAAGCAACTTATGGGAATTTACTAGGAAATGTTTTCATTTATAGCAAATTTTCGGAGAAAACTCTTCTCCTTCTACTATCTATTATGAAGATGAAAAATTCCTCACTAGTTGGTATAAAAAACCAATGAATACTAAAAGACTACTGGATTTCAATTCGTATCATCCAGTTTCTATTAAGAAAAATGTAGCAAGTCAGTTTTAGAAAAAATTAATAAAATAGTTTCTACTGCAGATAAAAAAGAAGCCCATAAAGAAGAGCTTAAAGTCATACTTGCAGAAAATAACTATCCTAAAGAAGAAATTGAGAAGCTTCTGAATTTTAATGGTAAGAAGAACCCACAAAAGCAAGAAGTAAAATTCACTAGAAAAATTTCTTATCACAAAGGTTTATTTGAGGCTTTAAAGAGAATTAGTAAAAAATACAATATTAGGCTAGCTCCAAGTTTAGAGAACAAAGTTAAAAATTTTTTCCCCTAAAATAGTTCAAAGAGAAGAAGATATTTTAAAAATGCAAGGAGTAGTTTATGAAGTAAATTGTAGTTGTGGACTATCTTACATAGGTGAAACAGGTCGCAGACTAGAAACTCGTATAGCTGAGCATAAAGCAGCTATAAAAAATTGCTCAAACAAGACTGGATTAGATAGGCATGTTAGAGAAACTGGGCACAGCATGGATTGGAATTCCCTTAAAGTAATCAGTTTCCAAAGCAATTTCCAAAAAAGAAAACTGAAAGAAGGAATAGAGATTGAGAAAAAACAAAATTCCATCATCAATGACTGCAAAGGATTTTCCCTGCCTAACATCTGGCAGGATTTGGTGAAAAATAACCTAAACCGTCAAGGTTAACCGTAACACGTCAAGGTAAACCGTAACCATGATAGTGACAAGCAAAAAGTGACAACAACTAGAGAGCCTGAAGAAGGAGAAGAGTTTTCTCCGAAAATTTGCTATAAATGAAAACATTTCCTAGTAAATTCCCATAAGTTGCTTTAGATTATTAATTCAATTAAACTAGGAAGCCATTTCTCAATATGAGCTTTATTCAAAGAATTAGAACAGAGTATGGGTCAGATACTTGGCAAACAATAAAGAAAGTTCAACATGCTACATTGAAGATGGAAAGATCCATAGCTCAAATCAAGTTCCTGAAAAATTGCAAGGTAAATAACTTTATTCCAAATTCATTTAGACTTAGAAAACCATTTAAAGATTTACTTTCAGCCAACTTCATAAGAAAAATAGAGCAAAAAACGTTAAAAAGAAGTATTGAAGCAAAATATAAAAATGTTGCTTATTATAAAAAAGTAAAAGTAGAAAATGAAAAGAAAATTTCTGGAATCTTAAGGGATGCAGTAAAAGCAGAATTGGATGACTGGCTAAAAATTGGAGTAAGAAACAAAAATAAGAAATTTGTTAAAAAGCTGAACCTTAAAGAAGAAAAATTTTTGAAGAATAACTATTCTAGTAAAAACAAAAAAACTGCAGTTCTTAGTCATGTGAAGGACAACACTGCTACTGGAGTTAGCCAAGAATTATTACAAGTGATAAATAAAGGAAGTAATTTCAATCTATCCAAAGAAAAAAATAAATCCAGAAAAATTGGTAATTGAATTGGAAAGCATCTGCAGCACTTTAGAAAAAGAGGACCAAATTAAAGCAGACCTCCTCAGAAAAAGATTACTACAATAGCCTTACAAAATTCCAGAAGCAAGTAAGGAAACCTCAAAAAAATTTTGATAATAGTCAATTACAAGCTCTTAAAGATTTCAGAAAAAATGAAAGTATAGTTGCTGTGAAAACAGACAAAAGTAAGTTGATTACTATTATGGATAAGAAAGATTATCTAGAAAAGATGGAAGAAGAACTAAAAAACCTATGTATGAAGAAGTAAAAGAAAACCCACTACCAGATTTGATTAAAAAAGTCTCTAAGCTTATTTCACTTCAAAAAAGAAAAACCAGCTTCCAGAAAACTATAAACAATTCTCAAAATTACAGTTCAGATTACCTCAAATATATGGAATAGTCAAACTGCATAAAGAACACCAACCAATTAGACCAATAATAGACTCAAAAAACTCTATTCTTTCAAATCTAAACTATTTTTTAAAGTCACACCTTCAGAATCTTTTAAAAGAGCCACCTAACTTGATTAAAAACTCAATGCAGCTAAAAGAAAAACTAGAACTTCTTCCTAAATTAGATTCTCCTATTATGGGTAGTTTAGATATAGTGTCTATGTATACTCACATTAATATAGATCAACTTATAGACTTTATAGCGGAAGACTTGGCAGACCTAATAGTTTTTCACAACAAGGAAAAAAACATATTAGTAGGAATTTTTGAAATGCTTACTTTCTCTTTGCAGAACAACTACTTTCAATTTGGGAAAACTTTTTCATTCAAAAATCGGGGCTAGCTATGGGCTCCCCACTCTCCCCACTCTTAGCTAACTATTATGTGGGAAAACTAGAAGAAAAGATACTAGTACAACCCACATACTTCTGCTTATATAGCAGATACATGGATGACATCTTATTCATAATAGATAGCTCAGAAATTGTTCCAGAAAGAATTCTAGACTCATTCAATGAATTAGATGATTCCCTTAAGTTCACTATTGAACTTCAAAAAGAAAGAAGAATAAACTTCTTAGATATTACTATCTATTATGAAGATGAAAAATTCCTCACTAGTTGGTATAAAAAACCAATGAATACTAAAAGACTACTGGATTTCAATTCGTATCATCCAGTTTCTATTAAGAAAAATGTAGCAAGTCAGTTTTTAGAAAAAAATTAATAAAATAGTTTCTACTGCAGATAAAAAAGAAGCCCATAAAGAAGAGCTTAAAGTCATACTTGCAGAAAATAACTATCCTAAAGAAGAAATTGAGAAGCTTCTGAATTTTAATGGTAAGAAGAACCCACAAAAGCAAGAAGTAAAATTCACTAGAAAAATTTCTTATCACAAAGGTTTATTTGAGGCTTTAAAGAGAATTAGTAAAAAATACAATATTAGGCTAGCTCCAAGTTTAGAGAACAAAGTTAAAAATTTTTTCCCTAAAATAGTTCAAAGAGAAGAAGATATTTTAAAAATGCAAGGAGTAGTTTATGAAGTAAATTGTAGTTGTGGACTATCTTACATAGGTGAAACAGGTCGCAGACTAGAAACTCGTATAGCTGAGCATAAAGCAGCTATAAAAAATTGCTCAAACAAGACTGGAATAGATAGGCATGTTAGAGAAACTGGGCACAGCATGGATTGGAATTCCCTTAAAGTAATCAGTTTCCAAAGCAATTTCCAAAAAAGAAAACTGAAAGAAGGAATAGAGATTGAGAAAAAACAAAATTCCATCATCAATGACTGCAAAGGATTTTCCCTGCCTAACATCTGGCAGGATTTGGTGAAAAATAACCTAAACCGTCAAGGTTAACCGTAACCGTCAAGGTAAACCGTAACCATGATAGTGACAAGCAAAAAGTGACAACAACTAGAGAGCCTGAAGAAGGAGAAGAGTTTTCTCCGAAAATTTGCTATAAATGAAAACATTTCCTAGTAAATTCCCATAAGTTGCTTTAGATTATTAATTCAATTAAACTAGGAAGCCATTTCTCAATATGAGCTTTATTCAAAAAAACAGATATAGTGTTTGACACATTTTTCTCCAGCCTTTCAATTACATCTGATTTCAGAAAAGTTTTTTCAGGCTTGAGATGACCATTATAGGTAGGTTTGCCTTTATTTCCATCTTCCTTACAGCAGAGTTCATTTATCACTGGGGTAAAGGTAATTTTGCCAGGACCAATGCTTTTTGGCTGTATAAGCTTGTTATAAGCAAGTTTTACTATATTTGCAAAAATGGTAGTTACACTGTCTACTGCTCTTTGCTGGTAGTTACACTCACCATAAACATTAGCAAGGCAAGGCAATGCAATCAATCGTGGAGAGTGCATTTAATTTTAGTGATTGAAATTCTTTGAATCACTAAAGTTTGATATAGATGCAGAATCATGATCAAAATATCGGTATTCATTTCCTCCATCAACTTTTATTTTCTTAGCGCTTGGATTTTCACTGAAGTAAGCAAGCAAATCTTCATTGGAAGACTGCTTAAATTTTTGTACATGTAAATAAAATGAAAACCGAAAAACTTTCATTAACTGGTAGCATGCACATTGTTGAACCACAGAGACCAGTTTGTGCATGTTAATGACAACCCTCCCTCTGTGTCTCTTGACACTTCATGAGGAGAGAACAGCTCTGGTCCCTGAACTCACTCCTAACAAGTCAGCTATTTTTTTTTTTTTTTTGTTCCACTGAACTTGTATATAACATGCTCCTGTGGAAGTGAATGTGCTTCTACCAGAAGCATTTGTTATTTGGCTGGTCTAAATGAAAGAGGGGGAAAAAAGCCAATCATTATTACACAACATAAAAATTAGAGTTAGATCAACAAATTTGTGCCCTACTATGTTCAAATGCATTTCATTGCAAATATTTCTAGAATCAGTGATTTTCAATTTGGAAATTCAATTTAGAGGCCATCTGCGGGGATGGCAACTTCTAAAAATAGGCCGTCCTCATGCAATTTCAACCTGGCAGGGATGGGAAAACAGGCAATTTCCAAAGCCCTGCATGATGTAATTGTTTGTGGAAGTATTGCATAGCATTGTTGATAGCATGTTAGATTTATTATGTGAAATAAGTGCCATGAAACCTCCATTAACAGACACCTCCGAATAATGGCAACCTCCCTGCAACTGCAAGTCTTGGGTGGTACAAGTATAACTGCCATAGGATTAGCATTAATGATAACCTCTGAACAACGAAACCTCTTTAAAGCAGTCAACAGGCACTCCGGTCAGTCCCAAAGATCTAATAAACACTTTGTTCTTTAGGATTCCTTACTTCAGGAAGAAGGATAAGATATGAATAAATAATATTGCTAAAGGAACTGTGCTTTGGTCACCATGGGTGGCTGGTACAATGGTGTACTTTAGGGAAAAGAAAGGAGTTACAATGTAGTTCTGCCTGAGGTGAGCTCTAGCTCCCTCGTGTTTCAGTTTCCCCTGAATCCTGCGGGGTTCATTGACGTCGGCCATTGGTGGTGGTATCTTTGTTTGGTCCCTGCGGGTTCTTCTCTGCTCCTGCTTTCTGGTATGCAGCCAGCTAACTGTACACCTACACTTTGCTGTCTAACAGTTTTCTTTCTTGTAGAATACTTATATATTTCCTGTGCCATTTTTCTTTCCTATTTTTCTTTCTTCCCCTAGGCCTAGAAACATGCTATATTACTTTCCCAACAAAAGATTTTATAACAAAAAATTACATGCACATTCTTAGTCAAGATAACACTCAACACAAACTTTGCAATCACAATTTAGAATATTTCGTTGAACTCCGATGTTAACAAAATGCAGCATGAATAACACAAACTTGGCTTTAAAGAAACAAGGTGCATTGTACTATAATTATTGCAAACTTTATTCATATGAATGATAAATGCTTAGTTATTTAAGACTATACATAAGATACTACTTCCCTAAAATACTTTACACCATGATTTAGTTATGCAATTGTTTTTGTGTTTATTTGTTATTACATTCATTGTTTTATTCAGCATTCAGCTTTTGAAGAAAGCACTGCAATGTTTTCTTTGATCATAAATTTTATACACTTATTCTGTTTTTGTACAAATGCAACAGTCCAGGAGTGTTAACTTAGGCCTAACGTCTTAACAATGATCATCTTCCAACAGCAGTCACTTTTTTCCAGTCCAAGCATTTATCGTTATTCGGAAGTTTCACCGTAGTTACCCTAAGAGAGCCTACATACCTTATCTCTATCAAACTGGGCACACTTGAATGATATGCAGATGGTAATGCTTAAAACTTCCTGCTTTTAAGGTGCTTGTGTGAATGAAGAAATATTAAGTACACTTGAGAAAGAATAGAAACATGCTATTTTATCTTCCCAACAAAATATTTTATAACAAAAAATTACACGTGCGTTCTTAGTTAAGATAACACTGAACTCAAACTTTGCAATCACAATTTAGAACATTTCGTTGAACTCGACATTACAAAATACAGTATAAATAACACAAACTTGGCTTTAAAGAAACAAGACATTGGACTATAAATATTGCAAATCTTTATTCATATGAACAATAAGTACTTAGTTATTTAATTTTAAATCAACTCAAATCGTATCTTTGACATAGTAAATGTCTTTAAAAAGAAATAACTTCTACTGCATTGAATGCATCCAATAACTGAGCTGCTGCACATGCTGTCACCTCATGAATAGCACCGTTCTCATGGCAATGGGAAGTAAAGCATGTGATCTGTTCTCTCTGCCCAATCAGATGAACTTCTGGAAATTTCTCCTGATGTGACATTATTGTGATGATGTGGAAGTGTGAAGAGCATATTTGGACTTGTCATCTAAAAATAACAAGAAGATAACTCACATTTAATGGAAAACAGTTTGACAGCCCTGACAAGTTTGGGTATTTAGGAAGCATGTTTTTTATAGAGAGAACAAATTAGATGGGGAAATTAGTAGGCAAGTGAACTCTTCACTGAAAATCATAGCTGCTTTTGGAGTGTTTTACAAGAGTGATGGATTCTCAAGGGGGTCTCGAATAGCTGTGTATGCAAATGTCATTGTTTCTACTCTGGTGTATGGCAGTGAAACCCGGGCACTGCAGAAGAGATAGGAGTTAATTACTTAGAGGCGTGCTGTCTCCGTACGATATCATCAAACCAACATCTCTGACTGTACAATAAAAAACTTTATTTACAATAAAAGACATGATTTTAAAATATTTAAAAATGGCAAGATCTTTCGGGGCTACAATAGCACCCGTCCTCAGGCCACCCAACAGTGCCACAAAGCATAGGGAAGTGCCGCAATATATAACCAGTCTCCCCCGCGAGACCCACAATACATTTGTTCAAAACCGCAGGTGATGCCAATTGAGAAAAACAGCAGAACAAAAGTAATATGTACAAATAATATAATCGATTAATTAAGGTCCTCTTCTTCAGTTTTTGAATGGGAGAAGTAATTATTTTTCTCCATTGTCTAGGAACAAAAACAGGTAAGTCCAAGTTACAACAGGTATTACCATAAGAGATTATATACAGACTCTCGGTAAAAAAGACGGTTTGTTTGTTTACATTGGAGGAGAGTACTATTGTATTAGGCCAATCGGGAGAGTAACCTCCCTGGCGAACAGCTGTAGTAAATGAAGTAGAAATGCAGTCAGTTCGAAGTGCATATTTATGTTCAGACAATCTAATGTTCAGACTTCTAAGGGTAGAACCTATATAGTATTTGATATCTTCGTTAGGAGCCGAGGGAAGCAATGGGATACGATATATTCCTGCTTTATTCAAAGTGGCAACTTGATCTCTGTCGTTACGTATGGTAGAAAAAATGTTTTTGGTGCAAATTCCAAATTTAATATTATATTTATTACATACCTTCCGCAATATAGAAACTACGGGAGGGATGAAATCAACTTTACCAACGTATATAGGGGGAACGACTTCCCTTGACAACGTCGTAAATCTTAGTCTTTCAAATTTCTGTAGAAGTTCCCGAAAGAAGCAGGCGGGATATCCAAATGATATGGCCATGTTCTGTATAAGAGCTAGCTCTTATACAGAACATGGCACAGAACATGGCCTGTATAAGAGCTAGCTCTTATACAGAACATGGCCATATCATTTGGATATCCCGCCTGCTTCTTTCGGAAACTTCTACAGAAATTTGAAAGACTAAGATTTACGACGTTGTCAAGGGAAGTCGTTCCCCCTATATACGTTGGTAAAGTTGATTTCATCCCTCCCGTAGTTTCTATATTGCGGAAGGTATGTAATAAATATAATATTCAATTTGGAATTTGCACCAAAAACATTTTTTCTACCATACGTAACGACAGAGATCAAGTTGCCACTTTGAATAAAGCAGGAATATATCGTATCCCATTGCTTCCCTCGGCTCCTAACGAAGATATCAAATACTATATAGGTTCTACCCTTAGAAGTCTGAACATTAGATTGTCTGAACATAAATATGCACTTCGAACTGACTGCATTTCTACTTCATTTACTACAGCTGTTCGCCAGGGAGGTTACTCTCCCGATTGGCCTAATACAATAGTACTCTCCTCCAATGTAAACAAACAAACCGTCTTTTTTACCGAGAGTCTGTATATAATCTCTTATGGTAATACCTGTTGTAACTTGGACTTACCTGTTTTTGTTCCTAGACAATGGAGAAAAATAATTACTTCTCCCATTCAACAAACTGAAGAAGAGGACCTTAATTAATCAATTATATTATTTGTACATATTACTTTCTGTTCTGCTGTTTTCCTCAACTGGCATCAGCTGCGTTTTTGAACAAATGTATTGTGGGTCTCCCGGGGAAACTGGTTATATATTGCGGCGCTTCCGTGTGCTCTGTGGCACTGTTGGGTGGCCTGAGGACGGGTGCTATTGTAGCCCCGAAAGATCTTGCCCTTTTAAATATTTTTAAATCATATCTTTTATTGTAAATAAAGTTTTTATTGTACAGTCAGAGATGGTGGTTTGATGATATCGTACGGAGACAGCACGCCTCTAAGTAATTATCTCCTATACGTACGAATTTTTATTAAGTATTAGATAGGAGTTGTTTGTATGCTGGAGAGATGCTGGTGGGTTTGTGGCATGTCTTGCTCTGATCATGTGAGGAATGAAGATGTGTTGCAGTTGTGTAGTAATGTGAGGCAAAATGTTGTTAGTAAGATGGAGACTAATATTCTTAGGTGTTAGAAGAATTCTTGATATCCTCATATTACGCATAAGTTACGTCAACAATTTTAAGTGGTGGGATATTTCGGTCGTGACTTCTACCTTCATCAGCCATGGAATGAAACACGTGGTATAAGCATCAGTTGTTGCCGGATTTTAAAATTGTTTTCCAAATGATAGGGATGTTAAAAGGTGCGTCTGTATTACAGGTGGGTGTTAGGGGTAAGGTAGATTTCAATGCTTTTGCAGTACCTGAAAGCTTTCCTATTGCTGAATGGAGCCATACATTTAACATTTTGCCAATCGGGAATTGCGGATGTATGGCTGATGGTTAAAATTGAAAGGGAGGCGAAAGGGTTGCCTTTCTTAATATTAGCGATATGTTCCATCAGTCGCCAGTGGATGCTACGGTAAGTACTACCAATATAGTGGATAACGCCTGTGAAAGTGTTGACAGGGATAGAGTAGACACCTTGTAACGCTTGGGGCTTATTGGGATCTCTGTCTTTAAGAACTACTCTATCCCTGTCAACACTTCCACAGGTGCTACCCACTATATTGGTAGTATTTACCGCAGCATGAACTGGCGATTTGATCACCTTTCACCTCCCTTTCAATTTTAACCATCAGCGATACGTCTGCGATTCCCGATTAGCAAAATGTTAAACTTATAGCTCCGTTCAGCAATCGGAAAGCCCTCAGGTACTGCAAAAGCATTGAAATCTACCTTACTGCTAACACCTGAAATACAGACGTACCTTTTAACATCCCTATCATCTGAAAAGCGATTCTGAAATCTGGCAACAACTGATGCTTATGCCATGTGCTTCATTTCATGGCTGATGAAGAAGGTAGAGGCCACTACCGAAACTTCCCACCACTTATAATTTTTAACGTAACTTATGCGTGATATGAGGATATCAAGAATTCTTCTAATGTTTTGTGTGTTACGTGCTTCACTGCCAATTCTTCTCGTTATTCTTAGGTGCTTTGGCCATGTTGAAAGAATGAGTGATGATATGCTTACTAAGAGAATTTTTTTAGCCCAAGTGGCAGGAATGAACGATAGAGAAAGGCCCAGGAAATCATGGAAAGGACCAGATTCAGGAATGTCTGTATGAAAAAAAGATTGAGTGTGAAGTACAAAAGTTCTTGTGTTAGTTGTATGATGGATGTCAGTGAAGCTTAAGCTGTATGCCAAGATTGCTGTAAATGGAGATGTTTGTGACACCAACAATAAGTAAGTTCTGGTTCCATCAGTTAAACATTTGTCTAGTGATTTATCTTCCTTTGAGGAGCTAACATATGAATCTCAGAGAAGAGCTTAGTGATGTGTGTGTGTGTGTGTGTGTGTGTGTGTGTGTGTGTGTGTGCGCGCGTGCGTGTGTGTGTGTGTTATTCAGTTCAGATGTCGTAAACCAAATGAGCACCCCATTAGATAGATATGATTAATGCCCATTCTCCTATTGCCAAGACTGACAGATTGGCTGTTCAAAAGTGCAAATGTGCTAACATATCATGCAAGATCTCCAGATAGGTTCCAAATTGAACATGTCTGCACTGTGACTAGAAAGCACCTGACCTGAGATCTGGTACCTGCACTTTTTATCCTGCAGTTCAGAGATAAAATCTCTTCATAATTTAGATAGGAGGATGCTGTATCACTTCACTCCTTTTTTTTTTAAATTTTGCCCTTTAAAAAAATAACATGGAAAACTGAACAAACTGGTAGCAGCGGATATATTTTAATGAATCATACCAGATTTGCACGTATGCTAATGATATATCTGCCTTATGGACGAATAAACAAGAGGATTCCTATTACATGGTCAGATTTTGAGAAAAGAAGCTCAAACAAATGGATTCAAATTTATTAAAAATAGATCAAGGTATCCATCCAAAAAGCCAACCATTGATTATTTGGTTTTAAAATTTTGTAACTCCAAACTATGAAAACATTTTAAATAACTAGGGACTTAAATTCTGAACCACCAAATCTTAATGAATTCAGAAATTAATGCTGGATTATATTAGTGTAAATTCAAGGTATTTTTCTGTGCAATTTTTTTTTATCTAAGAAAATTTCGAGAAATTAAATTTATAGTAATTTATAGTTGCGAGACTAAGATGTTGCCTGAGTGGGCACAGAAGGCAGCTTTGAACTTTTGGGAACAAGTTCTTGGAAGAATATAATCAGTCCTGAAAAAAGATGTAGAGTAAGATGAACAGACGAAATTGCATAACACAAACTGCAAAGAATTGTATGAGATGGAGTTTATTATCCAGACAGTTAAAATAAGAAAATTAAAATCATTGCAGGGACAGAAGGCATATGGGTAGGGTCTTTTGGTAAATTCCTTGTGGATGAAAACCTGTGGGAGGATTTCCCCTCGGATGGTAAGGTGGAGTAAGATTTGATATGCAGCACACCAAAAAACTAGAAGACTAGGATTCTGGCTGAAGACAACAGGATGGTGTTCGTGTGTCGAGATGTTCAAGCTTGGCTGTGAAATTTTTCGTATTGTGGAGTGAGTAAGTCCAAGACCAGAAGACCATGTGGGAGATGAATGGATGAAAATTGAAATCAATTTTCATCCATTCATCTGGATGCCATCTTGTGTATGGAACAACATACCACAAGATGACATCCAGTTCCTCTCTTTGCCTTGATGGTGTCTTGGTCAGAACATTTTAGGCATAGAAGAATTGAGGACATAATTGTCACATTTAATTTTTAAATGTTGTTTTCATTGATACCTCTACTTTGGTCAAAATTTGGTCACTCTTTTATGGTGGTGTTCTTCCTGTTATGTTCTGCATTTTCCAAGGTTGAGCTCTCTTCAGAGTTCTTTTCTACTGTTGAAGTCCTCTCTCACAGGGTTTGCATGACCCCTGGAATCTTGGAAAAGACCTGGAATAGTCTTGGAACTTTTCTTGCAGTGAAAGTAATTGGTCAAAATGTTTGGACTGATTGCACCACTTCATTCTAGCTCCCTACTGCATCTGTTCATGATGGGCATTGTTGTTTCACTCATCACTGTTTGCTGTGTGGCGACACTGCCCCTATGTGTGGGACGTGTGATGTGCTTCTGACCGTCATTCATCTATTGTGTTCTTGTCGTTGTTTTGTTTATGATCGTGTTCATCATTTCTTATTACCTACGTTACCTGACGACTCAGTGACCCTGAGTTGTCTTTTAAACGATCTGTGTGATGTGTCTTCTCTTTTATTATTTCTTTACTCTAATGTTGTTTACGTTTTGTGTAATGTGTTGTTGTTTTATCGTCAATTTATGCCTTTTATCCTTTCATTATTCCATTTTATGATGTCATTGTTCATTTTATATCATTGTTATCATATTTCGTTACTATGTTAATCGTTGTATCCGTTATAGCGGTGCTTTTTTTTTTTTTTTTTTTTATCGTCTCACTGGCCATGCACATTTATTGTTACCATTTTATACATTTTTTGTTATGTTTCAATGCGGTTGTTTATTTTTATTTTAATACTCTGACGTGGCGCTCTTTGGCCCTTGGAGGTTTTAGCGCCATTAAACTTTAACCAGCCAACCAACCAATCTGCTAATGATGACGATTCTTCCTTCCATGGAGTGTAGAGATGTGTTGCCATCTCTTTCATCTCATGTGATGCTGGAGTTCAAGATTTTTGAGTGCCATAATTCCAGCCATCTTGGTTTGCAGTGCAGTAATGTATAGTTTGAGTCACAACAGTGAGTGAAAACCTTCCTGTGAGTCCAAGATGGCCCTTCCTTCAAGCACGTACTTTACTCACTAAAAGAGATTGATATCTGGCCTCCCTGCCGCTAATGTGCATGGAAATAGATGACTGTGGAGAAGAGAATCTTCAGTGCCATGGCAAAATTTGTTACTGTTGTCTTTGGCTCGTTGATACGTAGTCAAAGACACCTTAAAACAGTTTTTTAGGCAATTATAACGTACTGAAAGGAAAATTAACGTTTGCAAGTAAACTAATATGTGAAACATACACAGTCGAGCCACATTATTGTGACCACCTCCTACTTTTGATGTCAACAGCGCATAGTCAATGAAAGAAGGCACGTGTCGTGAGCTGGCTTGGAGGGAATATAAGGTGTGCTGTAGGCATTCTGAAAACATATCACTCGTTGCTGTCATGGATAAAAGGAATGATTTATCAGATTTGCAAAAAGGGATGATTATTGGCTTTCGGGACAAGAGTGGCAATATTTCTGAAACAGTGCAGTTTGTGAACTGTTCACGTGCTGCTGTGGTTAAAGTGTATCATGATTGGAGAAATGGCACCATTGCGAATAAGCGATGTGGAAACTGTGGAGCACACGTGCCATTGATGTGAGAAATGAACGTCGGCTTCGAAGGTGCACGAGGGCCGATCGGCACGCTACAGTGGAGCAACTCACTGGCCGAATGAACCAGGGGGCTACTGGGAGTGTGTCTAAAATGACAGTTCAGCGAACCCTGCTGCGTACGGGCTCTGATGCAGACGGATGGTCACTGCACCTATGCTAATGAAGGTGCATCGGCAGAAAAGGCATATATTTGCACGATAGTATTGGAATTAGACCTCTGCTGATTGGCAAAGGATTGCCTTCTTTGATGAGTCACGTTTTCTGCTTCATTGAACAGATGGACGTTGGCGTATAAGGCGAAAAACATCGGAGAACAAACACTCTTCAACCATTGCTGGCAGAACACGAGCTGTTAGAGGCAACGTTATGGTCTGGGTAATGTTTTAGTGGCATTCTCTGTGTCCACTCATACCTGTGGAAGGCACAATGTACCGAATTCATTATGAATCCATCCTTTCAGACCGCATACACCCATACATGCTGATTGTCTTCCCTGGGGCGGATGGGATCTTCCAGAACGACAATGCAATGTGTCACACATCTAGAAATGTCCGAAAGTGATTGGAAGAACACAATGAAGACTTCAAAGTACTTCCCTGGTCCCCTAATTCCCCAGACTTAAACCCAATTGAACATCTTTGGCACCACCTCGATCGTGTTGTTCGCTCTATGGATCCTCCACCACGCACCCTCCAGCAGCTGTCAGATGCACTGCAGTCAGCATGGCTCCATATACCTGTGAACACTTTCCAGCACCTTATTGAATCACTCCCAGCTCATCTACCTGCTGTTCGCACTGCACATGGCGGTTACTCTGGATATTAGCTGGTGGCAACAATAATGTGACTTGACTATGTATATACTTACACTACTAATATTGTGGTATTAACACTATTTTTATAGCACATTTTCTTTTTTTGCCAATTTGCAATATGAACCACGTGCACTTCGTCTTTGTTTAATATTAAAAAATAAATATTTAGGGGAGTCAAATGGTAATATTTTATTAAAAATGTAATGAAAATAATAGTTGGTTTTAGGAAAATACTATTAATAAACATATAAATTTAACTTACCTTAAAACCACGTGTTTGGATACTTACTTAGTTAGTAGTGATGTTCAAAGACGGTTTTTTTTTTTTTTTAATATATTGTTTTGTTTTTTTAAATAAATTTTAACCTAAAATACGGGTAGATAAGGTACACAGTAAGATCAATCATGAATGTGGCTAATAAAAATGTAACCTAGGTTTTTGGTATTTCTCTTGACACCATCATTGACAGTGTTGTTCTAACATGCTCCAGCACACTTCAAAGAGTTATGAATGGCAAGTATTTATCTTCATCTCAATTTTTCTAGCAATAGCGAAGCGCAGGCGTGTATGTGCTGTTTTTAGTTTTGTCATTTATGAGAGATTCTCACTTCGAGCATTGCTTACTGGGTTCAATATTGATAAGAAAATAAATTTAATTTAAATTTAATCAATCAATTATTATTGTACAATCTCAGTCAGAAATTGACTTAACTTTAATTTTAAAGGAATTAGCAATACTTGACAACTAACCGATATTAATTTTATTTTAAATTTAATGGTTGCGTATGAGTTTCTCATTTATTTTTATTAATTTAACCGCAGTATATTTTATTATGATTTTTTATTTTTTTATTTATTATTTTTTATTTTTACTATTTTTAATAATAATTATTATTATTGTTGCTCATTTTTGGTAACCTTTTCCTACACTTTGGGAAGTGTTGTTGGGTCATAAATATTGCAAACTTTATCTTTTAATTTCTTGTTTGAAAAGTCACAGTATCACTATAACCATTCAAAAATAAGAGCAATGAGAGAAACTTACCCCTACTAAAAGGTCCGTTCTCTCTGAAAAAATACATTTCTTTGCACGTTTTTTTCCATTCTAATATCTACGGTTGGTTTGGGCTGCTGGTGCGGCGGTTTTATGTTGTCTTCAACTTGTTCTTTTATTTTTTCAATTGATATAGATTCATTTATCCTTTTAGTTTTTCAATTGATATAGATTCAGAAATTCTTAATTCTTTTTCAGATTTATGAGTTGAAATCAATTTTATTTTATCAAATTTTGGAATTTTTGTATTTCTAATATAATATTGAATGAGGACTATTTTCTCCTCTTTTTGGTTCCAATATTTAATGTGTTGATTCAGTCTCTGCTTCAGTCTGTTTTTAGTGCTGCCTATGTATGAGATGGAAGGATTAGATTGTTTTATGGGAACTACATAAGTACCTGCTTTTTCTAAAAGTTTAGGTTGAATTTAGTATTTACAAGCATGTCTTTTCTGGTAGAGATGGAATGGCCGAAGTGACAGTTGTAGTTTTTACCCAATTTACAAAGCTTAGTAGTAATGGTTTTTATATAAGAAAAAGATCCAACATATTTTCTTTTTCTTTTCTTTTTTGAAATGTTTTTGTTTATTGAGGCAGGATTTTTAAGTTTATTTTTAACTTCAATTAGTTTATTTACTACTTTTTTGCCATATCCAAACATTTTTGCCACAAATTTAATCCAATCTAACTCTTCAAGTCAATATTTCTTTTTCAAAGAATGAGTAAATGCACGTTTAACCCAAGTTCGCAAACTATATATCTTGTAGCTAACAGGGTGAGCTGAATCTGATGGAATTATTACTGGTACAGAAGATGGTTTTCTGTGTATTTTAAAGTCACAAGAAATCAGCTTATTTCATTACTAATAGATCAAGGAAAGGTAAGGTATTATGCTTTTCATTTTCAATAGTGAAGGCAATTTTTTTTTATTGTTCAGACATTTGTTTTCGAAGGCCTTCAAAAGCAGCTGGTTCATAATTGGCAAGAATGAATATGTCATCACAATATCTACAATACAGAAAAGGTTATTAGGTAGTCTGTTTATTTTATTTTGTTCTATTTCATTCATTATCACTTCTGCAAAAATAGTGGACAATGGCGATCCCATTGGGCCACCTGTTTTTGTCTAGGTTAGTCTTTGGTAAGTAAAAAAAAATATTTTTATAAATATATAATAAGACATCAAGTAGTAGTTGTTGGGGGTTTAAACTTCGGAAGAATTTATTTACCTTTTTAGCACCCACCTTTATGAACAATAAATTTTCTTTAAAAAACATTTTAACAATTTGATAACGAGGAACAGTACACGAATTAAGTACTAAATAGTAACACTGTACTAGTGATCCAATTTATTGGCGTAGGAAGTAGACACATTAGCGTTTCCAAGTTTAGGCAGTTTCTGTCTAACTTCCTTGAAAAAGCCATCTGGTTGATGTGCGAAAGCTTGGAAACGCTAATGTGTCTACTTCCTACAGCAATAAATCGGATCACCAGTACAGTGTTACTATTTAACAGTTTAATTTTTATTGAAAAACCAAAGTCAGTAAAACAGGACTTATCTAGCTTTCAAATGACAAGTTTTGATGTGAAATATTTGTATCCTTCAACCCTGTTCTAGAAATAATAAAAATCATTATTAAAAAATTATCTGACTTTCTAAGTTTAAGCTTGAAGTGAGAATCTCTCATATATGACAAACTAAAAACAGCATATGGACTCCTGCACATAGATATTGCTGGCAGAATCGAGATGAAGATAAATACTCGCCATTCACAACTCCTTGAAGTGTGCTGGAGCACGTTAGAATAGTGCTGACGATGGTGTCCAGAGAAACACCAAAAACCTAGGTTACGTTTTTATTAGCCACATTCGTGATTGATCTTACTGTGCACCTTATTTTAGGTTAAAATTTATTAAAAATTTTTTTATTAAAAAACAAAGACTAGTACATTAAAAAAACAAAACATCTTTGAACATCACTACTAAGTATCCAAACACGTGGTTTTCAGCTAAGTTAAATTTAAAGTTTTATTAATAGTAACAGTATTTTCCTAAAACGAACTGTTATTTTCATTACAATTTAATAAAATGTTACCATTTGACCCTTCTAAATATTTATTTTTTAATATCGAACAAAGACGAAGTACATCTGATTCATATCGCGAATCAGCAAAAAAACAAAGAAACTGTGCTATAAAAATAGGGTTAGTACTGCAATGTTAGTAGTGTAAGTATATATGTTTCACATATTAATTTACTTGCAAATGTTAATTTAATGGCAAAATTGTTTTTTATTACTATCATAGTGTTAAATTTCAGATTGCTTCATATTAAATTTCACTTTGAGCAGTTTTTATATGGGGCAAATTTTGCCGCTTCATTTTGAACACTCTGTAACAGCGGAACCCATAGGACTTCATAAGAATTCTAAATGCGTAGTGAATTTTACCCCAGTTTGCAAAATTTAAAACAAAGCTTTGGATTCTAGCAAACATTTATGGTCCTGTAATATTTTGACAGATTCCTGGGAAAGTCCTGTAATTTATTTTCTGTAAATGTGTACGAACCCTGCCCTCAGCATTTTAAAAAGAATATTGCTGGAAGCTAGACTTTTTCATGAGACACTGCAAAAATAAAGTGTCTTGGCAGTGCTATATGCTACATATTGTTAGTTACATCTCATATTGTTAATCAAACATTACTTCTTATGACTTTTCTATAATGTTCCTGCAATTTTTTGTTTTGATAAAGTATGATTGACTTATAGAGAAGCATCTTTTTGTGCAGTGGTATGCTTGAACTTGCTGGTCTTTGTGTCAGCTGAGGTGCTAAAATATATAATATATATTATACTTATTTGTTTTCCTAAATTTCTGATTTCTGTGTGTGTGTGTGTGTGTGTGTGTGTGTGTGTGTGTGTGTGTGTGTAGTGTGTAGTGGCGTACTAAAAAATCTTGGGGCCCCCTGCAAAAAAAAAAGCCCTTTTGAAAAAAATTTAATTTCTGAAATTTTTAAATTATATATTACTTACTAGATTTTATAGGCACTTTAATAATTTAAAGTCTTTAACACCTACAGGTTTTTTTCGTAAAACCAAAATTATTGCACTTTGTTGCGTGTAACACAAATGTGTATGTCATAATTAAAATGATTAACCTAATTTTATACCAATACAAAGTACTACAAAACCCTTATGCCGAAGTTAATGTTATCATGCAAATTTTATTCATTTAGAGAACTGAGGCCAGCCTCTTTGAAATGCCTCACGATCACACACACACAAAACAATGAATTGCCGTGTGACAGTGTCTTATGATCTTTCCCAATTTATACGAAAATACAAAGTAAGCAAATAAATAAGTAACAATCAAAAATTGTGGCACAAAAAAAGATAAAAAGTAAAACTTTTTAAATTATTTACTCTTCAACATAAAGAACACACTTAACATAATGCCACAGTGTTTTACACACAGTTAAAAAAAAATTCTCTTAACACTGTCATAAAAAAACAAACAAACAGGTCTTTCTTCATCCCTGCAAAGAACACTTATATTCTAAAGGATGCATAGTCATGTGTAAACAACTGTAATACAGAATACCTTACCGTCATTGGCATAAAAATGTCATTCATTAAACTGAGATTTCTATCACATTCTCTTGAATAATATTGATATTCATGTGTAGAAACAATTACTATGGCTACGAAAAGGGAGCCTCAAGCCCTCTGGAACAGCTGCTTTCCCACCAGCCAGTATTTATAAACTAAAATCGTGAACATTGTTTCTAAATGTTTGACTTATATAATGAAACAAAACATTACCGAGAACTGCCTTTCTTTTTAAAGTTTCGTTCAAAGCTACAGTCCAAAATTTGTGGCTATTTCTTTAATAAATTTCAAATTTAGTTTCGGCAAAAAAAAAAAATTGTAAAACTTTTTTGATGATGAGCTAAGGCCCTCTTAGTGGTGGGGTTGCAGGGGCTCTCAGTATGCCTCTGTGTGTGTGTGTGTGTGTGTGTGTGTGTGTGTGTGTGTGTGTGTTACTCTTTGATAGTTTTTCTGTTGTGGTGATGACATATTTTACTTTGTCTTCCAGGCAATTTGCTCCAGCACACATGGTCATTTCATTGCTAAATTAGTAGGTGATTTGTACTAAATCAGTATGCTTAATTCACTAGCTATTATGCTGCTGTGGATGACATTATTTAGTTTCCATTTTATGTTTTTTTCCTCTTCTTCCTTCATTTAAATATAAGTTGTTTTTTTCATTAGCACATGTGATTGAAATAAAGGACTGGTTCTTGCATGTTTTTTTTTTTCAATTAAAATGTTTATTTTTTCTCATTTCTGTTTTCTTTGGCGAGGAAGAAGAAAATTCTGAGCATGTTGCTGCATTTTTTACGTTAGCTCTTTTTTTCCCAGTTGTATCTGTATATTATCAGAACTTACTGATTTGTGCTTCCTTTTATTTCAGTCAGTTATCTGATCTATTGTTTTTTTTTAATCTCAGCCAATTTGAGGTTTTGTGATAAAGTTATAATGGGCAAAGTACACAGTTTTGCTGTAGTGGCATCTTTTAGTGGAATAAAAAATGATCAGGCCATATGTGCATACAGTGGTAGTAACTGATAATAAATTCATTATCTCATAAATGTTATGTGTGCGTACAGTAATAGTAACTGATATTTAAAATATTCAATATCTCATAAAATTGTTGTATTATAAAAAAAAGTCACTCACAAAAACTAGGGTGTAATCTCAACATGTGGAATTAAGTCTCAATTTTTCCACTGTTACATTTTGGAAGATGCTGCCTTTTGTAAAGCTGGTGCAACAATATTTTTCTGGCATGCAAATTAGTTCTCTTTTCAGTTTCTGTTCATGTCGTAGACACGTCATCATGGACCAGGAATCAAACTAGCATCTTCTGATATCTATGAGGATATGTTAGTTATTAAACCAATTCAAACAGTGCATTTCAAAGCAACTGCAGTTTACATAGTTGATTGAATAGTTACTGCATGGTGTTAGGGCATGTGTCACCCAGATGTGGACCATCCATCATGCTAACAGGCATTCAGGTCAGAAATGAACAAGTCTTCGGATACATGATTACCATATGCTGTGGAAATTAACTATTAATTAGTTTCCATGATATTTCTTTACTTATAAAAATTTTGTACATTGAAGAATTGGGGAGTTGGGGTGGAGGTAATTGCTGGTATGATATATCCTCCTGTCAGTGTGAAATGCACTAGCTATTTTAACAGAAAGCTATTTTTTAAACTTATAAAGTTGTTGAAAAATATTTATCCAAAATGACATTGTCTTTCATTTTGTCATCAATTTAGAATATGTACGTTAAAAAGAAATGATCTACAATGAACTGGCACATTTCAAATAAACATTGTTTAAAAGGGAACATTACACCATCAGTTCATGTTACCACCAGCAGACCAGATATCTACAAACCTCTGAAAGTGTTACAACAACTTTTCTAAGGATATCTTCAACAAGTATAAAACTGATTTATTGTCATCATATTTTATGATTGTAGGAGATTGATATTATAGTCTTGTCTACACATCCATATGGTGTCTTGTAAAACAAATATATTTTTTAAAATAAAAATATTGTGAAGTTCTGTTAATCCTGTAATAGCTCTTGAATTACTCCATGTCCTGTGATAAAGGATTTATTGGTTCCATATGATTTACAGTTAAGTAGCACTGAAGTTAGGCCATAGACTTTTTATTTTTTTATTTTTGATAGACCATGAGTCAAGAGACAATGTGTTTGTAAAACACAATAACACTACTGTTGATGCACAATCAAAAATTATGAATGATCTCAAAATGACAAAACGCTGATGTTTAATAAGGTCATAGGTATACATGTTAAAAATTAAAATCATTATAGAGCACTAAATCTTTCGGATTAGCAACTAATTCATCATCAGGTCTGGTTCTAAACTGGTTCTACCTCGACAGCTCTTTCTCACCTAGTCATGATCCAATTCGGAAGGATTCATTTGTGTCAGTTACACCCAAAAATAAAAGATCAACACTATTTACTGAATCTTTATTTATTTATAAATTCAATGATTTAGTATATAACGACGATTCATTATATTCTATCCCTCAACCTTGGAAATCTCTTATAGACAGTACCGAATCCGGTATTTGGTCCTCCATGTTAAGACATCCACCAGATGGCGATCCTTGACCATTGTGGACCTAAGTGTAATTTTTTCTGAGTCTGCACTGTGCCTTGTTGCGTGGTAGCCTGCCTTCCACCTATGTAATGACTTGAACCTTAGAACTTTGTCTGTAGTGTTACACCTGATGATGGATTAGTTGCTAATCCGAAAGATCTAGTGTTTTTTAATGATTTTAATTTTTAATCTTGTACCATGTATACTTATGACCTTATTAAACATCAGTGTTTTGTCATTTTGAGATCATTCATAATTTTTAATCATGCATTGACAGTAGTGTTATCATGTGTATCGTACTCTGCACAGAGCCACTTTTCTTGGAATGTGTTTGCCACCTGTCTGCGCAATTCTTCTCTTGGATGAGTGTTAGATGTCTTCTCATGGATGTAGAAGAGAAAGTGAGAAGTGTGAAGTGAGGCCAGAGAGACCAAATGTAAACTTTTCAAAACCAGCAATGTTTTCTAGTTCTAGTGTTCTCCCTCGAAAACGTCTTTAGCCAGGTGGTAAGGAATGTCAGCTGGGATGCATTTTCACTTCCTCTTCCTCCCATTCCCTGCTGACCAAGACAAGGGCCAGGAGGTAGAACAACTTTTTACTTTATTTCTAAAACTTTAGAAGTTGTCCACTCTAAGTATAAAGAAATTACAAAATAATAATAATAATAACAAATGATAAGAAAACATGAGCATAGTACGAATAATTGCAAGATATCAGGTTCCTGCGTGCAGAATGAGTCAATCACAAAAACTTAAGGTAGCAATCTTAAAAGCACGATAATTAAAACACCACACAGGCTTCCGATAAAGTTAAGAACTTATACATTAAATAAGTTCTTCACTTCATTGGAAGCCTGCGTAGTGTTTTAATTATTGTGCTTTTAAGATTGCTACCTTAAGTTTTTGTGAATGAATAATTGCAATTTTTCAGGTAAACAGAAAAGACACTTAAAAGTAATAGTAGGTGGGCTGCATAATGTTTCCATGCCTTTGCCTGCTGGGGAAGTGTGAGTTATATGACAGATATCTTCTTCCATAGTAATTTGACTAGTCAAAAATCTAAATTTTTGCTGCTTGAGCTACTTTTCAGTTAAACCGAAGGCTCTCTTAGTTGGGCCTGGTTCAAAGCTAGCTTGTCTCTAGGAAAGCATTTGTTGAAATAATGCATTAGTGTTGCAAATTATTAAAATTGAGTGACAGCATTAAAAATAATCTAGGAATGTCAGAATTATTTAGCCCAATTAAAAGAAAACTCTGTAATATTTATGTAACCTGAGCAACTGGATGTCCCACCCTAGCCAAAAGGCTCTGAGGAGAGTACTAAGTACTGACACTTTAACAGCAACAAGATGTATGGTGAATAAGCAAAATGTTGCCAAGGTAAAAATGATTGAGTCATTGTGTGTTGTCATCAGAAAGGACAAAATTATGAGAGAGAATATAGAATGGATATAGTTTGAATGAAGGAATAACATTGGGGAGATAGGTCATCAATTGATTTGTGTAGCAGAGTGTGAATCAGCAATAAAAGACATGTCTATTGAACTGTATTGGGTGCACAAGTTAAATTGGTCACAGTGTGAACTGGGATTCAGTTGAAATTATGATATATCAACAACACATTGTAGAGAGAAAATTAGAGGAAGGGTGCGAAGTTGAGAGAGATATTCCATTGTCAGGGATCACATGCATTTATCACCTCCTGAAATACAGTCCTGCATGGTTAATTGCAGCAGTCACAGAAACAGTGAATTACAGTGATAGAAACACGTTGCAGGAGACAAGTCATCTTCAAAAATTATTAAGGAAAAAAAAAAAAAAAAACTACACTGCAATGGAAACCCCAAATAAATTTTGAAAATTACCTTGCCACCTATGCAATTAACAGCGTTATGGTGTTCTGCCAGTGAAACTATATAAAACAAAACTAATTTTTGTGGGTATTAAGAGCAACAGTAGTTTAGTATTTTACCTGAGATTTTTTAATTCTATTTTAACTTGAAGAGTTTTCCTTTATTCTTCATATCTTCTGAGTTCTTTTGTATTTTCAGATGTTTCTGGCATCTGGATCAAGGCCTGTTCTCAGTAATTAGAAACTGATCAAAGGTTTTATTTACTCAGAAAGAATTTAAATTTTGTTGCTAGGTTCCTCATGTTATGGCAGTTATTGAATTAAAATCTTATTATTATGTATGCAAGTCTATTATTTTTTATGAAAAAATTAACTCGTGCACCAAAAGCTATTAAGTTGAAAACAAATGCTGTCTCCCGCACGATACATTATTATTTTTTAATTAAATTGTTGAAAATGTTAAGTTTTGTAGGTTTATTAATGGAACAGATTTTTGGATAGACAGATTTTTTATTTTTACGAGGTTCGTAGTACAATATTTTAATTTCAAGCCACAAATGTTTACATTTGCATAACTGTGTGTAATTTGCCAATACACTATTTTGAAATTTATTAATAGCTTTTACATATTCTTTAATTCTGAGTCTAATTTGTGAGATGTTTGTCCTGTGTAATTACTGTTACAGTCCAGTGGAATTTGATTTACAGCATTTCTTCTTGCATCTTGTTGTGTGCATTATTGGAAGGTTCTTTATTGACTAAATTTTCTGCTTTGTTTTGCGCTATAGTTAATACTTTTACATTACTCTTTAGTAAAACTTTATTAATTTTGTTATTTAATTTTCCATAATTGGCCATGGGCACATAATACTTGATCATTTTATGAGCTTTTGTAGATTTTGTGATGTTCTTTTCAGATTGTTCTTTGATCAGTCACACATAATTTTCTTGGGAAAATCATTATCTGTTAACTCTTTTGTCATAGCTTCAATTCGATTTTTTTATTATAGTAATTTAGCTTTGTTATTTATTTCTTGCTGTGTTCGTTTTTACTGCTTTTGAGTGTATTTTATTCTTAGTAAATTTTAATATGAATAAAGTCTGTGATTATGTGTTTTTAATATCTCAGATTTTCGGCTCTAATATCTCAACTTTTAAGCTGGCTTCGCTTTTTCGGGTGAAGTACTCATTCATCTTCAGGAGTCATTTTTAAAGTGTTGGTGACCACACTGGGTGGATTTGCCAGGCTGTGTGGTTGTTGATGTTTTCACCTTTTGTTTGAAAATTTTCTAATGATTCTTCCAGTTCACATATACATGTGTTTGCTTGATGCTTAATTAACATTAGAGAATCCCAGTCTCTTGTGTCCTTTTTGTTGTATGTGTCGATCTAGTCCATTTTATTGGAAATATTATTAATAGCGTTTTTATGTTCATTCACTTTAGTCAATAATTTTTGCCCTATGATTCTTATGTATGGTAATTTGTAGTATTATAAATTACTCATTCTTGAAGTAAAATATTCTTTTATTTAATGTTCAGCTCAAATGCCATGTCAAATCAACAAGGCTCATAACCTAACCCCTTTTGATTTCCTTGAAATTTGGTGCGATTACTAGGCATGTAGACTTACGCATGAATCCAAAATTTTATCTCTGTCCACACACGGGGTTTCAAATTACACGACCTTGAAAATTAGAAAATAATGACCTCCAGACAATATTTGACTAGTTGTATCTCGTTACCTAATTAGGGTAGAAGGTCGAAATTAGCACCTTTTTATAGCATTTTATATAAAATTTTAAATCATGTGCTGAAAAAAAAAATTAGCTCGATCTTTTCAAGGTCACGTTAATAACCTTTGACCTTGAATATTTTAAAAACTAATTTTAAAATTTTGAAAAAATAAAAGTTATAGCATTGTTAGACTTCTGTTTACCAGTATGCCACCTTTCATGTTGGGCCCCCAATGGGATCATTATTTATAAAATATTAAAATGAAAAACACCCTTGCCAAAAAAGGCCTCAAAATGACATAGTGAAAGGTGAAAGTGTTTTAGGGTTAATGACTGATTTAAATTGGGAGAATTCATCAATCAAAAGGTATCTCCATGATATGCTAAGTAGTAAACCTTTAATAACTATAATTTTTTTTAAATAAGATGATATAAAAAAAAAGAAATAATATAGCAATGCCTTTAGTCTTAAAAGGAAAAAAAAAAAAAAAATATCAACAAACTCTTTTGCTGATTTTGTCACAGTTTTAAGAGATGTTTGGTTAATAGATACCCCACTGTGTTTAAATGTCACAGAATCAATGTTATTCTTTTCCACAAGGTCAATAATGAAACTTTTCAGTAAATCTGATCTGTGGGCAAAATTGGCATTTACTGAAGTAGCATGCAGGAAGTAAAAGATTGTATATCACTCTTGCAATGCACTCTTTATAGCTGTTAATGGGGAGTTTATCTTCAGTAATTTATTTTGCCATATGACACCCTAAAAAACATGACTTTAAATTCTTTGAATAAAGCTCATATTGAGAAATGGCTTCCTAGTTTAATTGAATTAATAATCTAAAGCAACTTATGGGAATTTACTAGGAAATGTTTTCATTTATAGCAAATTTTCGGAGAAAACTCTTCTCCTTCTTCAGGCTCTCTAGTTGTTGTCACTTTTTGCTTGTCACTATCATGGTTACGGTTTACCTTGACGGTTACGGTTAACCTTGACGGTTTAGGTTATTTTTCACCAAATCCTGCCAGATGTTAGGCAGGGAAAATCCTTTGCAGTCATTGATGATGGAATTTTGTTTTTTTCTCAATCTCTATTCCTTCTTTCAGTTTTCTTTTTGGAAATTGCTTTGGAAACTGATTACTTTAAACGAATTTTTAAAAATGCAAGGAGTAGTTTATGAAGTAAATTGTAGTTGTGGACTATCTTACATAGGTGAAACAGGTCGCAGACTAGAAACTCGTATAGCTGAGCATAAAGCAGCTATAAAAAATTGCTCCAACAAGACTGGATTAGATAGGCATGTTAGAGAAACTGGGCACAGCATGGATTGGAATTCCCTTAAAGTAATCAGTTTCCAAAGCAATTTCCAAAAAAGAAAACTGAAAGAAGGAATAGAGATTGAGAAAAAACAAAATTCCATCATCAATGACTGCAAAGGATTTTCCCTGCCTAACATCTGGCAGGATTTGGTGAAAAATAACCTAAACCGTCAAGGTTAACCGTAACCGTCAAGGTAAACCGTAACCATGATAGTGACAAGCAAAAAGTGACAACAACTAGAGAGCCTGAAGAAGGAGAAGAGTTTTCTCCGAAAATTTGCTATAAATGAAAACATTTCCTAGTAAATTCCCATAAGTTGCTTTAGATTATTAATGACTTTAAAGTTTTGATGAATTGTGATGTACATATACTACTGTATATATTATAACTACATGTACTACCACTTGCTCCAACAATGATACAATTTTTTTGAATGCAGTTCTGCAAACTTTAAGAAGCCAATTTTTATCTTTGGGAATGCAATCTTAAACTGTTTGTGAATGTCTTTCAGATTGTTTAACAGCCCCCCTTTCCTACTTCTTTTGTAAGTCTGTTTTTTTCAGCTAGTACTGTTACTGCAATAATCCTTTTTCCCAGGCATCGACCTGCTAATGCAATCATGGCAGTAAAAATCTTGCACCAGATTAGCTGTCTCCTGTTTTCATATCTTCCCTATCTAAGGTTTGGAGCTGATAAAATTCCCATTTCCTCTGAACTCTCACTCTTTGGAAATGGTTTTACTTTTCATGCTATGTAATTACAAATATTGAATTCATTCTGCAAGTTTTGAAAACTCCAACTTTTTGGTAGTATTGTAAGAAGTTACAACTTTTAAGCTGGCTTCGCTTTGTATCATTTAACATTTCTTTAAGCTGAATAATAATTTCTGTTTTTAGGTCAGATGTTGGGATTTCAGCATCAGGAAAAGATTAACATAACTTTCTTCTGCAAAAAAAACAAAACAAAAAAACCCATGGAATTTTTTTTAAATTTGCATAAGGATGTTTTTGTTCATGCAGTCTTTTCTTTTTTACAGGGAATTAACTGTAAATTAAGGGAATTAACTGCCAATTAACTGTAAAGATACATTTAAAATTTGTATTGCATTTTCAGATGTTTCCATACTTATTTCACTTTCACTATTACTTTGGCTTATGATAGGTTAAGTGTCAGCTTCATCACCTGTGAACTTTAAACTGATGAGGCTGTCATCAGTTCAAAGTTTACAGGCATATTTAGTCTTTAAAAGATTTTTTCGTAACTTGTTACAGATTTTTTTTTTTATGAATAGGAAGTTTAACCGTCTCACTCTGATGAACAGGACATATATTCTTTTTTTACATTATAGTGCCCCTTTTCTTCAAAAGAGTTATAACAAAGATCTCTTAAATCGGTGACATTTTAACACTTAAAGAGGGGGTGGGCGTAGGATTCAGCAACAGTTTTTCTGGAAAAATACCTTCACTATTTTTTTTTTAAAGAAACTACTTCTTTACATGCAGTATATCTGTGGTGTAATACCTTTTGAGACTAGAAAAGTCAACAAAAAGAAAAAAGCATAACAGCTTAGAGCATAACATATTAAAGGCTTCCTATAACAAGTAACAGAATGAAACAAGTAGTAGTAACAATTATATATACACTAACAGATTAAGTACTATTACGTACCTCTAATCCTCAGTGAAATGATTCACATTGTTGGTGAGTCATTTTTCTTACTTGTGGATTCATTGACGATTCTCAACACATGTCGCGATATTCCAATGATAATTCCTTGGTAGATGAGACTTTTTGGTTTTAATATTTTCTTTTATGTATACTATTGCACACACACTATTGCACTATGGTTGCAGCTCTTTAATGTTAAAATAACTATATACATGTTGATAAAATACTCTATTCCATCGATGTTCACTGTATTTATTGCACCAGTAGTTTAATTTGAAGTTGGTGCAATAAGTACAATGAACATCGATGGAATAGAGTATTTTATCAACATGTATATAGTTATTTTAACATTAAAAGAGCTGTAACCATTGTGCAATAGTGTCTGTGTAATAGTGTACATAAAAGAAAATATTAAAACCAAAAAGTCTCATCTACCAAGGAATTATCATTGGAATATCAGCTATTATGTGTGTTGAGAACAGTCAATGAATCCACAAATAAGAAAAATGACACACCAACAATGTGAATCATTTCACTGAGGATTAGAGGTACATAATAGTACTTAATCTGTTAGTGTATATATAATTGTTACTATGAACTTTCGGTGTGAGTTATCAACGTTGACTTGAAACAAACTTTTGTGGTTCTACTGAGATATTTTATCGAAACAAGAAGTGTGTATGGCTGTAGCTGACTGCTGTGTTTGACTAACGAAAGTAAACAAAGCTGTGATTAGGTAATGCAAGTAAAAAGCAAACTGAAAACTAAACTTTCTATCAGTCATACCTGAAGGTGTTTCTCGTTTAGAAGGAATAGCAGGGTTTGTATGCCACTCTGTGAAAGCAGTGAAATACAGAAGGAAAGCTTGGTGCCAAAAAAATCATCAAAACCTTATGGGAGAAACTTATGATTTTGCTAAAAACCTGGAAATGTCAGGGAACTTGTAATCCTGTGCTATTAAGGAAAACAACAACAACAAAAAAAAAAATGCCACAAAAACACATTTTAATGATTTAATCTTAGCCTGGCTCTTTCATTTTTACTTCCAGCAGTCTCCCCCCCCCGCCCCTCTCCTCACACACATACAATAACCTGCAATAGAAAGATACAATTTGTTGGATATATTTAAAAATGCATTTATTGCATCATATGGGAGCCAAACTTTGCATTTTATAAATGTATCAGGTTAAACTTGTTAATTAATTGTCAGATACTTGCAAGATGTCATTTTGTCACTTTTGGAGAATTTTTGGTTGAGATTCACTTCAGTTAAATATTTTATAAATAAGGATCTCATTGCAGTCCCAACTTGAAAGTTGGCATGCTAGTAAACAGAAGTCTGACAACGCCATATATATTTTGTTTCAAAATTTTTAAATTACAGTTTTTTAAAACATTCAAGGTCAAAGGTTATTTTGGGGACCTTGAAAAGGTCAACCTAATTTTTTTTTTGTCAGCACATGACTTAAAAGCTCATATAAAATGCTGTAAAAATACACTAATTTCAACCTTCTAGTGCAATTAAGTAAAGAGATGCAACAACTCAAAGTTTATTCGTATGGAAGTAGACATCCGTCATACATAACACAATATGCAACTTGTTCATTAACCACCTTTGACAAAATGATGAAGACCACTTCTACATTTAATCAAATTAAAAACGGTATTTACAAGTTAAAACATATGATAGATAAAAACACTAGATCTTTCGATCACACTAGTGATCTTCATCAGGTCACCCACCTAATGGCATCAGGGTACATTGACAGGCAATATATAGGGATTTTTGATGACCCAAATAATGGGTAGAGCACATGCTCACAAAAGTTGTTGTGAACAGAGAGAGAGAGAGACATAGAGAGAGACAGGTAACAGGACTGCGAACGAGGAGAGTCAAAATGATGTTACACCAGTATTAATAATTCAGCTGTAATTATTATTTTCGCAATGTTCAAGTAGAGCAGTCCATGTTCGTGGGAGGAGAGAAGGTACATCGTCATTACAGCAAATACCTCTGTAATGGTGAATATACAAGCTTTCTGCAAAGAGGGTCATGCTTTTGGTTCTGTGTGTAATGAGGATCTTACATTCATCCCATAATGGTCTATGTGTGCCGCTAGCTACCAATCAGGCTAGGGCTGTCGAATGTGAGCCTGTTCTGACATCGCGTGAGTGTTCAAGCAAACGGGTTTTTAAATTGCGTAGGGTTGAGCCTATGTACACTTGATCTATTTCATTAGGGTTTAAAGCTCTCAGGGGGATAAGGTAGATGCCGTACCTGTGTTTGGTTTCAACGGGATCCCTGTCACGTTTAATTAGAGTGTACAAATTGCGTGTTTGTAAACCAAAGTTTATATTAAACCTGGCACATGCATATTTTAAAACGCTGGTGCAGCCGGGAAAATAGCTCATGGATCCTACGTACCTGGTAAGGGTGCAGGTTTTTCTAATGTGGTAAACGCAAGTCGTCGATGCCTGCGGAGAATGGTGTGTACCAGGTCTTTCGGGTACCCGAATTCACTAGCAATGACAAAGATTCGTTGAAGTTCGATGCGCCATAGGCTTACAGAAGACGAGTGCATAAATGCCCGTCGTACCAGGTAGCGCAGGGAAGCCAGCTTAGCAGATGAAGGCTGCGCTGAGTTGTATGGGGCTATAATTGGGTGGGATGTGGGTTTACGGTACACTGAGTATTTTAAAGTGAAGTTTTGGGGGTCCCGTTCTATGAGCAAGTCTAAGAACGGGAGTTTTAAGTTATTTTCCAATTCCAAAGTGAGGTTTATGGAGCGATATTTGGAGTTTAACATACTGAGAAAATGCAGCAGGTCGGAATGCGGATGTGGCCAAAAGGCAAGAACGTCATCCACATAGCGGGTGTAGAGGAGGGGTTTGAGCGTAAATATGCCAAGTTCTCCAGGGTTTGCATGACAACCTCGGCGAGAATCGCTGAGAGGGGTGAGCCCATAGTGGCACCTTCTTTCTGCTGGAAAATAACATCGTTGAATTTAAAATATGGCCTGGAAGCAATGAGCTTTAAAGCTGAAAGGACAGCCTCTATTTCCAAAGGTGGGAGAAGTGGATTATGAGTATATAATTTTTGACAAATGATGTTGTGTGCCTTTTGAAGGGGGATACTGGGGTATAGCAACACAACATCCAAGGAGGCCATTAAGAATGGCTTGCCTTGCGAACTGAAGGATTTTATAAGATTAATAGCTTGTAGAGGGCTGTTAATTGAAAACTGAGAACGATTTAGGATGGGGAGAGAAATTTTGCAAGGGCTTTTTCAAGTGAGCGGATAGGAGACGCATACGAAGAGACTAAGGTGCGGAGGGGGTGATTTTGTTTATGGAGCTTGATCTTCCCGAAGATTTCGGGGACTCTGGGGCCCTTAGGAGGGTTCATATTATCAGAAATTTCTTTAGGTAAGTGGCCATGATTCTTCAACTTTGCGACGGGCGCGACGGTTGTTGCGACAGGATCAAATCTCAAAATTTTATGTGGAATTGCTTCAACTTTCTAACTTTCAAAGATTATCTGGAGGTCGCAATTTTCTAACTTTCAAGGTTATGTAATTTGAAACCCCGAGGGTGGGCAGAGCTAAAATTTTAGATTCATGCATAAGTGTACATGCCTAGCAATAACACCAATTTCAAGGAAGTCAAAAGGGGTCAGGTTGAAAGTGGCCATTTTGTTGGTTGATTTGACATGGAATGACCCATTCACTTCTTAGAAAAAAACCCAAAAAGACTTAATTCACCTCAAAGTGAAATTGGAAAAGGGTAAAAATGATCTAAGATATATCTTGTTGGCTAACAATTACCCCCCACAAGTAATTAATAAAATAATAAAAATGAATGCTTCTAGGGACAAGACAAGCTCCTCAGTCTTATTAAAAAGCAATAACAACCTTTATTTACTGGAATAGTTACATTACTACAGAGGCCTTTTTAGACAATTAAAGAAAAAATACAACATTAGAATTTTTCTAAACAAGAACATGATAAATTATTTACCTTAATTTAAACAGACAGAAAAGAGCATTTTACTCCAAGAAGGAGTCACTTATAGTTTAAAACGCTCTTGTGAATTACCTTATATAGGAGAAGCAGGGTAAAGATTATTGACTAGATTGAAAAAGAACATAAAGCTGCTATTAAAAATATTTTCAGTAAAATGGGACTAGTTAAACACATACAACAAACAGGACACAAAATGAACGGGGACTCTCTAATGGCGATGAAGCATCGAGTGAAAGTGTGTATCCGTAAACTAGAAGAATTGCTAAAAAATTTAAAAAGAGAAGTGGGAACATCAATTACCTAGCAGGCTGGCAAATCCATTAAGTGTGGTCAACCAACAGTTTGGAAATGACTTTGGAAGAAATCAGGATTTCATTCAAAAATGTATAAGTTAAAATTCTCTCAACTACCTTTCCTTTTAATATCCATAAAAATTTAATGTTTTAAATTTTCTAGCTTTTAAAAATATTGAAAATACGTATTATGAAAACTATTTCATCATAGTTTTTTAGAATCAAGATTCATTCTGAGACCAAAAATGTCAGCTTTATGTGCTGCGTTCAGGTTCCTGTTTCCTCAATGATGCCAGCTAAGATGCGTGTTCCCCCACTTCCCCAGAGTGAAACTAATTTATCAACTGGATTTCCAGCATAAGACTTTATTCAGAAACGGAATAGATTTGGGCAAAATTCATTTATCAGGATTTTTCTCTTCCACTTGTATATACTGAATGCAAGATAAGTTTAAATGGCACAGTGATTGACCAGGTGAATTAGTTTGTGTATTTAAGAAGCATGTTTGACAGAGAGAACAGATTAGATGGCAAAATTAGTAGGCGAGTGAATTCTTCATTGAAAGTCATAGCTGCTTAGGTTTTCAAAGGAATGATGGGTTCTTAAGAGATTCCTGAATGGCTGTGTATGAAAGTGTAATTGTTCTTACTCTGATGTATGGGAGTGAAATCTGGGTACTACAGAAGAGACATAGGAGTTGTTTGTGTGCTGGAAAGATGCATTACTTACGGGTCTGTGGGAAGACATGTTCTGATCATGTGAGGAATGAAGATGTGTTTCAGTTGTGTAATATGAAGCAAAATGTTCTTAGCAAGATGGAGACTAATATTCTTCAGTGGTTTGGCCATGTTGAAAGAATGAGTGATGAGATGCTTACTAAGAAAAATTTTTCAGCCCAAGTGGCCGGAAAGAAAGGCAGAGGAAGGCCTAGGAAGTCATGGGAGGATCAGATTCAGGAGTGTCTGTATGAGAAAAAGATTCTGAGTATGAAGTATAGAAGGTCTTGTGTACGCTGTGTGATGGATGTCAGTGAAGCTCATGTTGCGTGTCAAGATAGCTGTTAATGGAGAAGTTTGATACGGCAACAGTAAGTAAATAATCAGTTAAAAATTTATCTGGTGGTTTGCATTTCTTTGTGGAGCTAAACTCTGAATCTCATAGAATGGTTTAGTGATGTGTATGTATGTATTATTATTGTTGTTTGTCTTATGTATGGAGTTTAATTTAAGATGTGCAGCCATTGTGCTGATAAATTTATCACAAACTGACAAAAAAAAAGCAAAGCTGTTAATGCGTTCTGCCAGAAATATTTCAAAATGATAGTACAAAAGACTTGCAGAAATTTCTGCTGTTGCAGATTTCTTTTTTTTTTTTTCTGTGTTTTGCTTTGAGTGTGAGTTTCCTTTGACATATATAGACATTTTGTCATAATTGTTATGAGTTTGCACACAAGATATGTAAGAAATAACAATGCTTTACCATTTATTTTTAAAGAAATGGATTAAAACAGGTTTAAGAAAGGCTTCAGCAAAATTTGGTAGTTGTAGATTTTGTCTTCCACAGGTTGTTAATTTTTTTGCTTGCAACATATAATTCAGTATGGTATTTGGACATTCTGCCATAAATCATAATTAGCTTGTAATGAATATATATATATATATATATATATATCGAACTGGGATGTAAGGTCAGGTGATGCGTAACATCACAGCCTCTCCTTGACAAATGTCAACCCCGCCTTCTCGTGGTGCATCCTGTTTCCACTAAAGGGGCTCTGACGACCGCCAATAGCGGTATAACTATACCATCGGGATCAGAGGAAATGCTATCCCACACTCACCAACCCGCTTGGCCAGCGTGGTGAGTTATGGCCAAACACCTCCAAAATGACTCTACAACTTAAATCTTGGCCCTCAGTCTCCGGCAGCTGGAATGTACCTGGCCAAGGCAGCGGCCAGTGCGACATGAAGGCAGAGGGTGCTAAGAATCCCCGGAGGACCGGACTAGGCTGCCATTTGATGCTGACCTTGGCTACCTATAACGGACGCTCCCTATCTTCTGATTCAAGGCTTCTTGAATTGGAAGAGGAACTACAAAGGATCAAGTGGGACATCGTCGGGCTAAGTGAGGTAAGGAGAAAAGGAGAAGATCTCATTGAACTGAAAAGTGGACATCTCTTCTATTATCGTGGGACAGATACTGGCAGAACTAGTGGTGTTGGATTTATAATAAACAAGAAACTGAAGGATAAAGTGGTAGAAGTTGAAAGTTCCTCTGACAGAGCTGCACGACTCGTTATCCAACTATCGAGAAGATACCAGGCTCAGATTATTCAAACTTATGCACCCACCACAAGTC
Source organism: Macrothele yani (assembly GCA_039090855.1). Taxonomy (NCBI): domain Eukaryota; kingdom Metazoa; phylum Arthropoda; class Arachnida; order Araneae; family Macrothelidae; genus Macrothele; species Macrothele yani. Next base: position 139,647,424 of record CM077002.1, read on the forward strand.
ATCCTGAAGAAGAAATTGAAGAATTTTATGAGGAAATTCGTCATCTAAATAATAAAGGTAAGCAGCACTTGAAGATAATTATGGGAGATTTCAATGCAAAAATAGGGCAACGGCAACAGAATGAAACTTCAGTAGGTAAATTCGGTCACGGCAACAGAAACCAGCGTGGAAATACTCTCGTTGAGTTTGCAGAGGCAGAAGGATTTTTCATCTTGAACTCCTTTTTCAAGAAAAAGCCACACAGGAAATGGACATGGAGACATCCAATTGGGATGACAAGTGAAATTGATTTTATTATGTGTAACAAAAAATTCGTCATCGAAGACTGCAGTGTGCTAAACAAGTTCAACACAGGTAGTGACCATAGATTGGTGAGATGTAAGATGCACCTCAACACTAAACTGGAACGTGGCAAGCTCATAAGACAAACAAAATGTATTGACATAACCAACCTTAAAAAACACCATAATACTTTCAAGTTGGAACTGAAGAACAGATTCTCTGCTTTAGAAGGCCTAACATCGGAAGAAGTGGATATTTCGGAAGTTAACAGAAAAGTAACCAAAGCTCTAATGGAAACAGCAACAAAATTAGCTGGGTCTAAGAACAAGTTGCATGTGAACAAATTATCAGGAAAAACCAAAATGTTGATGCAAAAAAGAAGAGAGATGAGGACAACTAAAGAAGATGTGACTTCCAAAGTGGAATATATAGAGCTATGCAAGACAACACGAAAAAGTATCACTGAAGACGTAAGGAAATTCAACTGTGAGCTAGTGAGGAAAGCAATTGAAAACAACCAAAGCCTTAAGATAGCAAAGGGACATCTCAGTAAGGGAAGAAAACAGATTATGGCTCTGAGAAAAGAAGATGGTTCTATAACAAGAAATAGAGGCGAAATTTTGACAAGAGTGAAAGATTTCTACTCCAAATTATATGAAAGGGATGATACATGTACTCCAGACATCATGAAAGGTACCAGAGTTCTTCCAGTCCTCCCAGCAGAAGTTGCTCATGCAATCAAGAACATGAAGCGGGGGAAAGCTCCAGGAGAAGATGGAATTACTATAGACATCATACAAGAAGCAAGTGGAGAAATTGAAACAGTACTCGCCCAAATTTTCACTCGATGCCTTAATGAAGGGAAGATTCCTGAGGATTGGAACAATGCTACAATGATCCTGCTACATAAAAAAGGTGACATTGAGGATCTCAGGAACTACAGACCTATCAGCCTCCTATCAGTGGTTTATAAAATCTTCATTAAAGTTCTTTCACACCGATTGAAGGTAACACTGGACATGGCTCAACCGAGAGAACAAGCTGGATTCAGGAGTGGCTACAGCACAATAGATCATATCCACGTACTGAGAGAACTAATTGAAAGAGCGAGGGAATATGAACTTCCATTGTGCATGGCTTTTATCGATTATGAAAAAGCCTTTGATTCGGTGAAACCATCAGCAGTTACCACGGCTCTGAAATCCTGCGGTATTGAAGATGCATACATTAATATTATTAATAACATCTATGAAAATGCAAGTGCAAAGATTCGGCTGTTTGAAAATACAACACACATAAACATTGGAAAGGGAGTGAGACAAGGTGACACCATATCTCCGAAGCTCTTTAATGCCACATTGGAAAATGTCTTTCAATCACTGAACTGGGAAAACAAAGGGATAAAGATTAATGGAGATTATCTAACCCACCTTCGTTTTGCTGATGACGTAGTCATTTTTGCAACTACCCCATCAGAGCTGCAGAGTATGATCCAGGAACTTGCTGACAAGAGTAAAGAAGTGGGATTAAAAATGAACTTTCAGAAGACAAAAGTGATGTTCAATGCTTTTACAAGAAATGAAGATTTATCGATTGATGGAGAAAAACTGGAGATAACAGATACGTATGTTTATCTTGGACAGCAGATATCAAGTGAGGGTCACATTGATGAAGAAATTAATCGGCGTACAAAACTTGCCTGGAGAGCTTTTGGAAGAAACAGCATAATTTTCAAGAGCAATATGCCATTATGTCTTAAAAGAAAAGTGTTTGATCAATGCATCCTTCCAGTGCTTACGTATGGTGCAGAGACGTGGACCTTAACTAAAAGAGACATACAAAGGCTGCAGACAACTCAAAGAAGCATGGAGAGGTGCATGCTTGCTATAACCAGGAGAGATAAGAAGAGGAACTCGTGGATCCGAAAAATGACGAGAGTGGAAGACATCATGATCAGAGTTAAATCCCTGAAATGGCAATGGGCTGGACATACTGCCAGAAGGACAGACCATAGATGGACAGCCGAAATTTTAGATTGGATTCCAAGGGACAGGAAAAGACCCAGAAAAAGACCACATGGGAGATGGGTGGATGAAATTCGTAAATATGCGGGAGTGACATGGAGGAGACTGGCACAAGACAGACCGTTGTGGAGGAAACTTGGGGAGACCTTCGTCCAGCAGTGGATTGATAATGGTTGACAATGATGATGATGATGATATCGAACTGAAAAGTGGACATCTCTTCTACTATCGTGGGACAGATACTGGCAGAACTAGTGGTGTTGGATTTATAATAAACAAGAAACTGAAGGATAAAGTTGTAGAAGTTGAAAGTTCCTCTGACAGAGCTGCACGACTTGTTATCCAACTCTCAAAAAGATACCAGGCTCAGATTATTCAAACTTATGCACCCACCACAAGTCATCCTGAAGAAGAAATTGAAGAATTTTATGAGGAAATTTGTCATCTAAATAATAAAGGTAAGCAGCACTTGAAAGTAATTATGGGAGATTTCAATGCAAAAATAGGGCAACGGCAACAGAATGAAACTTCAGTAGGTAAATTCGGTCACGGCAACAGAAACCAGCGTGGAAATACTCTCGTTGAGTTTGCAGAGGCAGAAGGGTTTTTCATCTTGAACTCCTTCTTCAAGAAAAAGCCACACAGGAAATGGACATGGAGACATCCAAATGGGACGACAAGTGAAATTGATTTTATTATGTGTAACAAAAAATTCGTCATAGAAGACTGCAGTGTGCTAAACAAGTTCAACACAGGTAGTGACCATAGATTGGTGAGATGTAAGATGCACCTCAACACTAAACTTGAACGTGGCAAGCTCATAAGACAAACAAAATCTATTGACATAACCAACCTTAAAAAACACCATAATACCTTCAAGTTAGAACTGAAGAACAGGTTCTCTGCTTTAGAAGGCCTACCATCGGAAGAAGTGGACATCTCTGAAGTTAACAGAAAAGTAACCAAAGCTCTTATGGAAACAGCAACAAAATTAGCTGGGTCTAAGAACAAGTTGCATGTGAACAAATTATCAGGAAAAACGAAAATGTTGATGCAAAAAAGAAGAGAGATGAGGACAACTAAAGAAGATGTGACTTCCAAAGTGGAATATATAGAGCTATGCAAGACAGTAAGAAAAAGTATCACTGAAGACGTAAGGAAATACAACTGTGAACTAGTGAGGAAAGCAATTGAAAACAACCAAAGCCTAAAGATAGCAAAGGGACATCTCAGTAAGGGAAGAAAACAGATTATGGCATTGAGAAAAGAAGATGGTTCTGTAACAAGAAATAGAGGCAAAATTTTGACAAGAGTGAAAGATTTCTACTCCAAATTATATGAAAGGGATGATATATGCACTCCAGACATCATGAAAGATACCAGTACCAGAGTTCCTCCAGTCCTTCCAGCAGAAGTTGCACATGCAATCAAGAACATGAAGCGAGGAAAAGCTCCAGGAGAAGATGGAATTACTGTAGACATCATACAAGAAGCAAGTGGAGAAATCGAAACAGTACTCGCCCAAATTTTCACTCGATGCCTTAATGAAGGAAAGATTCCTGAGGATTGGAACACCGCTACAATGATCCTGCTACATAAGAAAGGTGACATTGAGGATCTCGGAAACTACAGACCTATCAGCCTCCTATCCGTAGTTTATAAAATCTTCACTAAAGTTCTTTCACACCGCTTGAAGGTAACACTGGACATGGCTCAACCGAGAGAACAAGCTGGATTCAGGAGTGGCTACAGCACAATGGATCATATCCACGTGCTGAGAGAACTAATTGAAAGAGCGAGGGAATATGAACTTCCATTGTGCATGGCTTTTATCGATTATGAAAAAGCCTTTGATTCGGTGAAACCATCAGCAGTTACAATGGCTCTGAAAACCTGCGGTATTGAAGATGCATACATTAATATTATTAATAACATCTATGAAAATGCAAGTGCAAAGATTAGGCTGTTTGAAAATACAACACACGTAAAAATTGGAAAGGGAGTGAGACAAGGTGACACCATATCTCCGAAGCTCTTTTAATGCCACATTGGAGGGTGTTTTTCAGTCGCTGAGCTGGGAAAACAAGGGGATAAAGATTAATGGAGATTATCTAACCCACCTTTCGTTTTGCTGATGACGTAGTCATTTTTGCAACTACCCCATCAGAGCTGCAGAGTATGATCCAGGAACTTGCTGACAAGAGTAAAGAAGTGGGATTAAAAATGAACTTTCAGAAGACAAAAGTGATGTTCAATGCTTTTACAAGAAATGAAGATTTATCGATTGATGGAGAAAAGCTGGAGATAACAGACACGTACGTTTATCTTGGACAGCAGATATCAAGTGAGGGTCACATTGATGAAGAAATTAATCGGCGTACAAAACTTGCCTGGAGAGCTTTTGGAAGAAACAGCATAATTTTCAAGAGCAATATGCCATTATGTCTTAAAAGAAAAGTGTTTGATCAATGCATCCTTCCAGTGCTTACGTATGGTGCAGAGACGTGGACCTTAACTAAAAGAGACATACAAAGGCTGCAGACAACTCAAAGAAGCATGGAGAGGTGCATGCTTGGTGTAACCAGGAGAGATAAGAAGAGGAACTCGTGGATCCGAAAAATGACAAGAGTGGAAGACATCATGATCAGAGTTAAATCCCTGAAATGGCAATGGGCTGGACATACTGCCAGAAGGACAGATCATCGATGGACAGCCGAAATTTTAGATTGGATTCCAAGGGACAGGAAAAGACCCAGAAGAAGACCACATGGGAGATGGGTGGATGAAATTCGAAAGTATGCAGGGGTGACATGGAGGAGACTGGCACAAGACAGACCGTTGTGGAGGAAACTTGGGGAGACCTTCGTCCAGCAGTGGATTGATAATGGTTGACAATGATGATGATGATGATATATATATATATATATATTCTATAAAGAAGATACCTAAGCAAAAAAATACATATATAATTTTGACTCACACCTAGTACAACATAGAAAAGGTTATGTATCTACCTGTGTGAGTAAAAGGAGAAAAAGATAAAAAAATAAAATAAAACAACTGAATGTAGAAGGTGTCGAGAATACTGAGCCTTGGCTTTATCAAGGACCAGCAAAAACTCTGCATTTTCTCACTTCCACAAAGACCTAGTTGGAAATGGGTTTCTGCAAGGCCATAGATGCAAGTAACATTCCCACCTAAAATAGTTTAAAAAATATATATATAAGTCATGTCCTCCGTAGAGTAGCATGACCTAGCACTAGTTAACAATTTCGCTTGCATCCATTAACCTTCATGGCCCGACCCATGCTCTTCATCTGTTACTATTAAACAGAGAGAAGAAGATTAAAGAGAACTCAAGCTGTGAGAGTGACATAATAAATAGAAATGATTTTCAGCTATAACGAAATTCCAAGTTCGTTAGAGAGAGAATTTAAACCTGAAAAACAATGCAAAAGAAATCCAAATTTTACATTGCAATTAAAAAAGGAAATGTTAATTTATAACGAACAGATTTTTGAAAGAAAACTTGAGTCTAAAACCCCCTACTCTACAACTTATGACAGCACGAAAACGAGAATAAGTTAAAGATAATAATTAACTAAAGAAAACTTTGTGAAAGTTATATACCTTAAACAGTTAGTTGCAATATGTACAAAGTATTTCAGCAGTGCTTTAAGTGCATAATTAATTAGTTATTAAGAACTTAACTACTTTGAAAAAACAGCGCATAGACAGCGCATAGAAAAGGAACAAGCTTAGCCTTCTTCTGTTCCTAGGTACCCCAAAAGACGCTCAAAGTTACAAAGAAAAGTAAGAGTTAAAACCCGCATAAATGTTAACAGACAAACCAATGCTTAAAAGCTGAAAAGCTAAAAAACGACAGAGAAAAGGTACATTAAGTACTCTAACGAACTTGGAATTTCGTTATAGCTGAAAATCATTTCTATTTATTATGTCACTCTCACAGCTTGAGTTCTCTTTAATCTTCTTCTCTCTGTTTAATAGTAACAGATGAAGAGCATGGGTCGGGCCATGAAGGTTAATGGATGCAAGCGAAATTGTTAACTAGTGCTAGGTCATGCTACTCTACGGAGGACATGACTTATATATATATTTTTAAACTATTTTAGGTGGGAATGTTACTTGCATCTATGGCCTTGCAGAAACCCATTTCCAACTAGGTCTTTGTGGAAGTGAGAAAATGCAGAGTTTTTGCTGGTCCTTGATAAAGCCAAATCTCAGTATTCTCGACACCTTCTACATTCAGTTGTTTTATTTTATTTTTATCTTTTCTCCTTTTACTCACACAGGTAGATACATAACCTTTTCTATGTTGTACTAGGTGTGAGTCAAAATTATATATGTATTTTTTTGCTTAGGTATCTTCTTTATAGAATGTAAATTCTGAATTTTCAAAACTGCTGCGTTGCACGTTTTGATTTTCAGGTTATTTTGCACCCTTCGTTTTAAATTCTAAAATTTTTTCCTTAGTCTTCAGTTTTGCTCTTAAGTATATATATATATATATATATATATACTTAAGAGCAAAACTGAAGACTAAGGAAAAAATTTTAGAATTTAACACGAAGGGTGCAAAATAACCTGAAAATCAAAACGCGCAACGCAGCAGTTTTGAAAATTCAGAATTCACATTCTATAAAGAAGATACCTAAGCAAAAAAATACATATATAATTTTGACTCACACCTAGTACAACATAGAAAAGGGTATGTATCTACCTGTGTGAGTAAAAGGAGAAAAGATAAAAAAATAAAATAAAACAACTGAATGTAGAAGGTGTCGAGAATACTGAGCCTTGGCTTTATCAAGGACCAGCAAAAACTCTGCATTTTCTCACTTCTACAAAGACCTAGTTGGAAATGGGTTTCTGCAAGGCCATAGATGCAAGTAACATTCCCACCTAAAATAGTTTAAAAAATATATATATATAAGTCATGTCCTCCGAAGAGTAGCATGACCTAGCACTAGTTAACAATTTCGCTTGCATCCATTAACCTTCATGGCCCGACCCATGCTCTTCATCTGTTACTATTAAACAGAGAGAAGAAGATTAAAGAGAACTCAAGCTGTGAGAGTGACATAATAAATAGAAATGATTTTCAGCTATAACGAAATTCCAAGTTCGTTTGAGAGAGAATTTAAACCTGAAAAACAATGCAAAAGAAATCCAAATTTTACATTGCAATTAAAAAAGGAAATGTTAATTTATAACGAACAGATTTTTGAAAGAAAACTTGAGTCTAAAACCCCCTACTCTACAACTTATGACAGCACGAAAACGAGAATAAGTTAAAGATAATAATTAACTAAAGAAAACTTTGTGAAAGTTATATACCTTAAACAGTTAGTTGCAATATGTACAAAGTATTTCAGCAGTGCTTTAAGTGCATAATTAATTAGTTATTAAGAACTTTACTACTTTGAAAAAACAGCGCATAGACAGCGCATAGAAAAGGAACAAGCTTAGCCATCTTCTGTTCCTAGGTACCCCAAAAGACGCTCAAAGTTACAAAGAAAAGTAAGAGTTAAAACCCGCATAAATGTTAACAGACAAACCAATGCTTAAAAGCTGAAAAGCTAAAAAACGACAGAGAAAAGGTACATAAAGTACAAACATTGAACTTATAAAACCTAGAACCCAGAAACAAGGAAGAGAGCTTACCTCTTGTGTGACAAAAACTTTTCTCCTCACAAGAGGAGAACATGGCTGACCTCTTCCGCCACTCCCTAGACGCTGGGGGCAGTGAGGGTGGGGCTGATGGCCTCCTCATACAGCAAGAAACCAACGCGCGGAGATTTTAACCAGAGAAAAAATATATAAACTTAAGACTGTGGATCTGTATGATCAGAATGAGCAGAATTAACTCTCCAGAATACATGAGAAATATTATAAAATACACGAGCAGTTTATTTAATAATCTTTGCATGTATTAAATCACCTTAGTGAGCTTCTATAGATTAATCAGAATCTTATTAATTTTAATGTTGGTTTTACTATTTTTAGTATAGCTATCCTAGTGATGAATAACTAGTTTTCTTTTTTATTTGTTTTTATTTTCTTTTATAAACAGATTTTTAAGCTTTTTTTGTGATTTTGTTTATATTATTTAATTTTTTGTTTTAATAGGACCGTCATATCCATAGCACTAAGGTTCCTTTAGGTAGTTAATAGGCATCCTCTAGCCAACTTCCTTACGGCTTTGATTGGTCAGAATCATATTATTAACTGTAGAAAATTAAAGCAGATCTGCCAACCTTACTCTATTATTCAGAATAATTTTTCTTAAAGTTCTTTTGATGAAAGAAGAAGGAATTTCGTTCTCTAGAAAACTTTCTAATAGTATATTAATGTGGTAATTGAAATCCAAATTGTTGCTGCAAATTCTTGAAATTCTTAGGACCTGAGAAATTAGTACATTCTCAATTACTTTGGTTGAAATGTTATTATTCCAGTGTAGATATTTAATTACTTTGAAAGGAAAATTAACTCTTTTATCAAAGAGGCTAATAGATGGGTTACCTCTGTTGAGCTTAATGCTTAAGTCTAGGAACTCAAGTTCCTGATTACTGTGGTTGGTTTTACATAAGTTATGAGAGCTAGGATAGATATTATCAAAATCACTCTCTATAACTTCTGAATTATTGATACACAGCAGATCATCAATATATCTAAAAGTGTAAAGGTAGTTATCTGAGCAGGTGGGGTGATTTTTAATGAATTTATATTCCTTAAAGAACAGGAATAGATTAGCGATATTTGTGGACGTTGATGTTCCCATTGGAATACCGTTCACTTGCTTATAGAGAGTATTATTATATAAGATATGGTTATTTATTATGCAGCAATTGAGATAAGAGTTCCAAGTTCCTACATCAACAAATTGGTTAAGTTTAAATTCTGCATACAGCTCTTTAAAGGTAGTGATTATATCTGATAGAGGCAGATTAGTATATAGGTTTTCAAAATCATAACTATTAATATCTAGGGGACAAACTTTGAGTATAGTAGAAATTACTTCTGCATTATTATTAATTATCCAAAAATCTCTGTACATCAAGTTAGAACAGTTTCTAATGTGTTTCAAAACCTTCTTTAAGACATCTTCAAAAGCAAGATCTATTTTCTTTTTATGACTCCTTACTCCACTAGCTATGAACCTGAACTTCACAGGATCCTTATGAAACTTAACCGTTGCAAAAAGAAATGGAAATTCAGGCCCATATCTTCTAGTTTGTGGAATTTTAAGTTTCTTGAAGAATGCCTTAAACCGATTTTCTAACTGCTTGGTAGAATAACTTACGGGCTCGTATGTTACTCTATTATTGAGTTCCATAGTTAACAATTCAAAATAGAACTTCTTACAGATAATTGCAAAATTATTGCTAGCTTTATCCGTAGTGGTAAAAATAAATTGGTCTTGTAGTTTGGAGAGTGACCTTTTAGCTTCTCCAGAGAAAAAGAGATTTCTGTCGAAACAAAAGTCCAGACCTGCCAACTCACCGGTGAAGCTATTGATTATATTATATTTCCATTCTGCGAAGGCCTCAATAGGCTGATTGTACGTTAAACTGGTTTTTACGATGTACTTATTTACATCTTGAGTGAAGCTCTCAAGAATCCTTTCTTTGGAAATTATGAAGGAAGGTCTGAATTTAGAGCCATACTCTAAAAAATTCCTAAGCTTTTCATTTTCAACATAACTCAAGTTTCCGGTGATAATATGGTTGTAATTCTTATCATAGTGAACTGTATCTTTATGTTCATCACAAGAACAAGTAGTAATTACAGGAATGTAGCTCGAAGAGTTAAGTTTGTAGTTTTTAACTATTGACCCTAAGGTCTTAACATATTTAAAACTTACAATAGACTGGTGCCTGTGGATGGGAAAAAAAATTGCATTATTGTAGAACAGCTTCCTTACATTGAGATTATCGTAGGCTTTATTTAGGAACCTGATGGTAACAAAATTACTGGAAAATTCTTTAAGAGAAATTTTATCTTTAAGAATATGTTTAAGAATGTCCAGAACCAAAGCAAAAACATGCTTATCAACATGGTCAGCAGTTTCATTCCAGAATTTGAAAAAACATTTAAGGACAGAGTGCTTGAAGGACTTGAGAATTTTGTAAGTATTTTTAACAAAATTAGTGCCAGTTTTAAAGCTTTCCAGAGTTTTTAGCAAGTTAGCAAAATCAACTTTGCTTGATGTGCGAAATAACCTCTGTCCTCTATTACCTCTAGAGCAGCTCTTATTATTAACAAGAAAGAAGAGTTCACGAATTGAAAATTTATGCTGATTATGCTTATTGTCAGATAGAGTGGAATTAAGGCCATAGGGATAAAGAGACTGATGCTGCAAAATTTCAAGGGATTCAGTTTCTAGCCGAGCATAGAGGTCAGGAATAATATGTAGTACCTCTATTTTCACTTTGTCAAAACCATGAGTATGGAAATGCTCTAATTCAAAGGTAGAGTACTGGTTGGCGTTTGTGGAGGGGTTCACTCCTGAATTAGAGAACTTGTTTACTAGAGACCTGTGACCATTATTTTTTTGCTTAGGTATCTTCTTTATAGAATATATATATATATATATATATAAAGAAGAGGAAGAAAGAAAATTAAATGAAAAATATCAGTTCTTTTCATTTATATTTTGAAAAAAAGAAATGCAGAAAAAATTAACGTATTCAAACATTTGTGTAAGTTGAGAAAGGCTGTGAAAGCACTGTGATCAGATATCTGTGTGTTAACAATTTAATACTGCTTGTGAAATTATTCATTTATGTGTTTGTTTCTTCATTCCAGTGTAAGTGAATGCTATTTTGCTGTAAAGGGAGCTGCACTTGTTCTACCCCATGATGAATGTTTACATGTTTATGGGAAGGCCATTGCAAATGGAGGTATGTGTTTCATAATATGGTGGATGAATCTTTTTAGCTTTTTCTAACAGAAGTGAAAGAGGAAATAATTTGGTTTTGTATATATGTGTGCATTCATATAACAACTTTTGTAAAAGGAAAAAAAAGTATAACATTGGCAAAGTTTAAAAACGTTAGCGTAGTGTTCCAGCAAGTAAAAATTCACATAAATGTAAAACAGTTGTACAGCTGTTTAGAAGTTATCGGCAAGAACAGCATGCCTTTAGCTGTGAAGGTTTGCTTAACTTGAGATGGCTAGTGAAGATAAAAAAAGCAGAGTCACTATTCTTGAACATTTTGCATTTTTGCAAACTTATGCAACAAATGTTTGTCAAATTCATCATGCTGCTCCAAACTGAACATTATGAATATCAAAAATTCTATTTAAAAATTTATCTGTAAAATTAATAATCTACAGCTCATTGTTATGACTCTTTGTATCTGATTTCTCATCCTTTGTGAGAAACCACGAAACCATGTATGAAATGGAAATGCCTTTGGCAACATCACATTTGTGGTAATTTTTGTTAAATGTTTCAGTTCATGCAAATGCATTGGAATCATTATAAAGAGTAATTTATCAAAACTTATTAGAAATATTCCTGTGAAACTGATTATAAAAAATTAACAGAGTATAATTATATTATTATTTATCACAGGTGCATAACTGTGAATGATTTTATAACACCTTGTGCACTGTAGACTTTCTCTCTATAGTTGATGTTTGTGTAACTGATTTCCGTGATGACCGTGTGGAAGCAGTTAGAATGTTTTCCATCATTTCATCAGGAATTGATGGCCTACCAATGCTCCTTCTCTTTTCTACTGTTTCTATTTCCGATAAATTTGTCATCCACAGCTTAACGACAAACTCCACATCAAGTGGCTTTTTTCATGGTTGATTGGTTGGTGTTTATTGGTGCAAGGGCCACAATGTGTCAAAAAACACTAAATCATACTGTAACAGTGATGAAAACAACAAAACATACATAGCTTGTCCCAAAACAACCGAGAATGTTTTTATAAAAAAATGTGCAATACTGCGTTCAACCTTGGCACGAGTCTCGAAGAAACGGTAGTCATTGTAGTAACCATAGCAACCGGCCACACCTGTTTACCATGCACATGTCGTTGCTAGTGCACAGTTTAATAAGCATTGTTTCATGACCCCTAACAAGTGTTTTCACACTGGAATTTTTCAAAAAAATGAATGTGAAAGAGGAACAAAGATGTGCTATTAAATTTTGTTGTTGACTTAAGAAGTCTGCCGGAGAGACTTTCTGTCTTATGCAAGAGTCTTATGATGATGAATGTCTAGGAAAATCAACAATTTATAGGTGGCATAAAGAATTTGTGGATGGTTGTGAGTCTGCGACATTAATCATGCATGGAGGAACACCTTCAACAAGTGTTACAGAGGTAAACATCATTACACAGTGCGTCAAAGAATTTTTAAGACTGACGCTAGATTTCAGCCTACGGTGGCGTCACCAGTGTAATTGCGAATGCGTTATAAACCGTGACCATCTGCTTGCTTTCTGCCAAAAGTACTGCACAGTTGTTAAAGTAACTCAAAGAAACGGGCATTCATTACAGAAGTAAAATTTTTTTCATGTTGAATTATTAAGATGGAACAAAGGGCTGTTATTAAATTTAACGCAAAACTTGATAAAAGTGCCTCGGAAACGTACCAAATGATGAAACAAGTTTACGGCGAGTTTTGTTTAAGTAGATCAAATGTTTTCCTGTGGCACAAATGTTTTTTGGACGGAAGAGAGACGCTAGAAGATGATAAGCATACCGGAAGACCAAGTTCATCTAAGACACCTGAGATTATTCAAAAAGTGCATGATTTCATGGCAAACAATCGATGTGCGTCACTAAGAATGATGGAAGAGTCTTTAAACATCAACAAAGAAACGATTCGAACCATCCTGCATGAAGATTTGGGCAAAACAAAAGTCTGTGCTAAATTTGTTCCACACACATTAACCAGTGAACAAAACTCAAGGAGAAGCGCACATTGCAGAGACATCATTTCAGCCGCTGAAAATGATCCAAACTTCTTAAAATCGATTGTTACTGGTGATGAAACATAATGTTTTCAATATGATCCTAAAACAAAGTGACAAAGTTCGGAATGGAAGTCAAAAAACTCGCCATAAGCCAAAAAACAAGAAAAGTTCCATCGAAAATCAAAACAATGCTCATTACATTCTTCGATAGTAAAGGTATTATCCACAAAGAATTTGTTCCAAGTGGACAAAGAATTACTGGTGAGTTTTATTTAAATGTTTTGAGGCATTTGATGGGCAGAATTCGTCGCGCTCGTCCAGAATATCGAGATAAAAACAATTGGTGTTTGTTGCACGATAATGCACCCAGTCACACCTCATTTCTTGTTCGTAGATTTTTGGCGAAAAATAACGTCTGTGATTGAATCATCCACCATATTCTCCTGATTTAGCACCTTGCGACTTTTCGTTGTTCCCAAAACTTAAAATGACGCTAAAAGGGTGTTATTTTGATGATATTTCGACCATACAAACACCTTCGATGCGTGCTTTGGAGGCAGTTCCGCAAAGTGAACTGGAACAGGCATTCGAATCATTATTAAATCGCTGTAACAAGTGCATCGAAGCCGGAGGGACTTATTTTGAATAACAAACCAAAACAAATTATAATTTCTTGTTTCTATTTCATTTTACAGACCCAGTCTTAAAAATTCTTTGATGCACTGTGTACAATAGGTGTTTTTATACGGCAAGACAAACACCTATCAATTAGAGATGACGGAGATGTCTCTAATTGATACGAACATTTGGGCATGAAATAAGGTCGTTCAACCTAGGTTCCCGATTTTTTTTCACATGCAGCCCAATGCAAGACCACATACGGGCAATTCTGTTGTTTCTTATTTGGAGAAAATGTCTATTAAGTTGTTGCCCCAACCTGCATATGATCCAGACTTGTTACCATGTGACTTCTGGTTGTTCCCCATTTAAAAAAAAAAGGCATTACGGGGACAACAATTTGAGACTGATCAACAGCTTATTACAGCTGTGCTGGGGGTGCTTCAACAGCATTTCAAAAGATGAATCCCAGAAGACATTCAAAAAGTGGGAGGAAAATTTGGAACACCTGTATTCTATGGAGAGGATAGTATTCTGAAAAAGATAACCACTTCCTTGATAATTAAGATAGGGATATTTTTTTATAAAAAGATTCTCAGTTGTTTTGGGGCAACCCTTGTAACTAAAAGGTATGTCACTAGAAATGGTGTAAATGGCTGACAAAAGACAACAGATTACATAAAACAAAAAACATCAGTACGAAAAGAGAACACATATGGTATATCAGAATGATCATTTCAGAGGCTACCCAGGGTGTATCTGGTAGAGTGGGTAAAAGCAAAAACCGACACTTTCCTTAATAACATAAAATGGTGGCTCAAACATAAAACATGCAGACAAGTCAGGTTTACCTTACACTTTCTGCAAACATAGAGGCAGTTCACCACACAGCAAATAATGGTGAGTGAAATGGCAGTGTTCTAACCAGAGATGTGCCAGTACAACTTCCTCACTACAGTTCTGGTGGAAAGATGAAATCCAGGCTTGAAGAACCGTTTTGGTAGGATGTAGTTTGTTTCCTACCTGTTGGTCCCACAGAGCCGCATATGTTTAATATACTCTCGAACATTTGAATTAAATCCCTGGAGGTTTGAGGGCAAGGTTGTGATCTCCAATGATAAAATTAATCTGGCAGTAGCATCAGCTGATGTGTTACCTGGGATACCCACATGGCTGGGAAGCCAGCAGAATCTGACCTGAAAACAGGTTACATGTAAACATCGGAGTAAGCATCTCACATTAGGTATATAAGGATGGACACCACAATCTGCTGAGGAGTAAGACTACACAACACTCAAGGAATCAACTGCTTATCATACTTTGTTGTAAACTTTTGCTGAACGCTTGACAAGGGATTTCGTTTCTTCCAACCACACGGTACAATGTGCCTTCTCTGACCCAGACATTGTCTTAACTGCGCAGCACTCATAGTAGCAGATGTGGTCGACAAAGCACACCAGCACAGAACCTCAATGTGTGTACAAGATCACTTGAAAAAAGAAAATGGATATAAGACTTGTCATTAAAAAATCATAGCCTAGTGTAATCAGGGTAATCATTTAGGGACACCCTGTATATTGTACTCCAGTTATCTTTGGCCTGGGAGTTCAGTAAATAAATTGTTCCAAAGTTGATTAATGTTGCAATTAATCTCTGTCATTTTATGACTGGAATTCAACTTAACTCCATCGTGAGATTCCTTCTTTTTCCATGGCCAAGCCTCAGAGTTGAAGCAAATATCTTATTAAGGTGATAATGGAATTAAACATTGCAGAAAGTGTTGTGCCTGAAAAGTAAAACAGCATACACATTGAAGTCATGAATATAACTAAAACAATTTCAGAAATAAGTGGCATTAAAAATTCAGCCATTTATTTTGCATAAACTATTGCACATTTTTTTTTCATTATATGTTATAGACCATAATCATGCAGGGTTTAACCTTTTTATATGTGTGTGTGTGTGAGATAGAGAGAGAGAGAGAGAGAGTTGGTATTGTAATAAAATGAAAAGTACAATACATACATACATACATATCACTAAGCTGTTCTCTGAGATTGAGAGGTTAGCTCCACAATGAAATACAAACTACCAGATAATTTTTACTTACTGTGGCTTTATCAAACTTCTCCATTTACAGCGATCATGGCACACAACTCGGTCTTCACTGACAGCCATCACAAGCCGTACACAAGATTTTTTTGTACTTCATACTCATAATCTTTTTCTCATGCAGACACTCCTGAGTCTGATCCTCCCATGACTTCCTCGGCCTTCCTCTGCCTTTCTTTCCTGCCACTTGGGCTAAAAAGATTTTCTTAATAAACATCTCATCACTCATTCTTTCAACATGGCCAAACCACTGAAGCATATTAGTCTCCACCTTGCTAACAACATTTTGCTTCACATTACACAACTGCAACACATCTTCATTCCTCACATGATCAGAACATGTCTTCCTACAGACCCGTAAGTAGCGCGTCTCTCCAGCACACAAACAACTCCTATGTAGAGTAGGAACAATTACACTTTTCATACACTGCCATGCGGGACTCTCTTGAGAACCCATCATTCCCGTGAAAACTTCCCAAAGCAGCTATGACTTTCAATGAAAAATTCACTTGCCTACTAATTTCGCTATCCAATTTGTTCTCTCTGTCAAACATGCTTCCTAAATACACAAACTCATTCACCTGATACTACCATTTGGACTTATATTACATTCAGTACTACCAGTTCCTCTCTCAAAAACCATAACTTTGTTTTTTCCCTTATTTACACTCAGTTTGAATATCATGCAAACTTCGTACATCCGGGACAACATACTCTGAAACTCACTTTTGCTCTTTGCCAATAGGACAATTTCCTCTGCATACAGCAATCTGCACACACAGATATTACAAAGACATAAACCAGTATTATCTATTTTAGCATCATGTATGCACGCATCCATAAATATATTAAACAGCCATCGTGACTTTACACAACCTTGTCTGACTCCTGCACCAATAGAAAACCATTTTGATAAAACACCATTCACTTGTACATAAGCTCTACTGCCAGCATACATGACTTTTACACTATTAAGTAGATTCCCAGTAACACCATATTCATTCAATACCTTCCACAAAAGTGTCCTATTTACTTGGTCATAAGCTTTCTCTAAATCTATGAAGGCAGCAAAAACTTTCTTACCAACAGTCAGATACTTTTGAATCATTATGTGTAATGCAAAAATTTGGTTAGTGCAGCCTTTACCACTCTGAACATCCCACATTTTCTCTGAAGTAAGACCCCATACCTTTTCAATAATGACCTTACCAAATACTTTCCCTGTCACGCTCAGTAGGCTAATAACATGGTAGTTCTTGCAGTCAGTCTGATCACCTTTTCCCTGATACAAGGAAACAATGATAGCATCCTTCTAGTCCAGAGGGACCGTACCTAACTCCCAGCACCACTGGCATATTTCAATTAACCAGTCAATTGCTGAGTCAACATCATACTTCAACATCTCAGCAGCTATGCCACCCACTCCCACAGCCTTACCATTCTGAAGAGATTTATAGCTTTGCACACCTCTTCTCTTGAGATCCCTCCTGCTCTTCCATCCTTCACTGTGACATCATCTGCTTCTGCTTCAGAATCACCTTTGCTTTCTTGATCTAATAACTCACAGAAGTATTCACCCCATATTTCACTTAACTCATTGGGCTCCCATATCATTTCCCTGATCCTATTCTTCACACAGCCTACAACTTTGTTTCCCCTATTTTTCCTGAGTCACATGTACTTCCAGAAAGTCTTTTAATTTTTCCAAAAAGCCAATTTATGACTTTCCACCTCATTCCTATCTTTTGCCTTACTCTGGCAAACCAGCTTAACTGCTTCATGCTTCTTACAGCGATATTCATCCACAGAAACCCTACCTTGCAACATCCCCAAATAGGCTTCCTTCTTTCTCTGTACTGCCTCTTCAATCTCACTATTCCACCAAGCATCACCTCTATTGTTACCCAATATTGTGGTGTCACAGACCTGTTCAACAGCAGTGACAACACAGTTCTTAAAACATTCGCACTTCTTTTCTGCATCCCTCGCACAAGACTTCAGCTCCTTCAGTCGTTCTCTGAGTAAGTCAGAATAACGCTGATGATCTTCAGGGAGCCTTTCAACTTTTATTCTTTCCATCCTATACCTCTTCCTATTCCTTTTCCTCCAACCAACATTCAGTTTCACTCGTGACACTACCAAGTAATGATCAGAACCAACATCCGCACCTCTCATCACACGAGTGTCAACAACTAAGTGTTTCAAATGCTGATCATAGACAACAATATCCATCGTACTCTTTTGACCAAGGGTACGATTTTCCCAAGTATATGTGTGGATATACTTGTGGTTGAAAAACATATTAGATATACACCAACCATTCTCAAGCATAGTTCAGTTAATCTTTCACCGTTATCATTCACACAGGATCATTAACTTACCCAGAACATTATCAAAAATTGTATTTTGCACACCTACTCTAGCATTGAAATCCCCTGCTATTATAATTTTCTCTTTAGCACCAAACTGGCTCAAAACAGCTTTGAGCTCATTCCAGAAATCTTCCTTCCTATCAGAGGGTTCAGAATCACAAGGAGCATACACTACAGCAATTACTATTCTCTGAAGTTTCAGTTTCAAACGAATCCAAAGAATTCTCTCGCTTATGCAACTATAGTGAATCAAGTTGTTCTTCACCTTTTCACTTAAAATCACAACTACACCACCCTGTCCTCTTACATTATCCAATACTCCAAAGCACCTACTCATTGTTCCATTCACTTCTTCTATACCAATTTCCTTCTTTTTGTTTTCACGTACACACAGCACATCCAATCTATACTTATTCATCTCTTCAACCACCATTCATCTTTCCATTGATTCCTCTAGTATTCCATACACCAATCTTACACTCACTCAGCCATGATCTCTTTCTCATTCTCTTTTTTCCATGTCCAAATTGTCTTCATGGTGAACCGTCCTTCTGAAGTGTAGTAGGTCCACCATATCCCATACTAGAGTCCGGGACATTGTATTTTTGTGTCTTTTTAATTGGGTAAGTACACCAGTGTGGGGGATTAGCCTACAACTGACGGTTCCAGTTGATCATTCAACCTAAGAATCTGGAACAAAACCCAGTGAGTTGGGGTCTTTTTGCCAATGTCACACAGAACTAGCTAGCAGTGCTGGCCATTAAAAGTGCAACACCAGGAAAATTGCATCCCAGGGGCTCAAAAGTTGGCAGAAGGAAGAACTCTGGCATGAGTGTAAATGATTAACCAGGAAGCACATATGGAAATAATGTGGGGCAGTAATGTGTCCTGGGAGTCGTAATTGATGGGTAAGCAAGGAGCCGGTGTTAAGCACTCAAAGTGTGTATGCTTTCCATTCCTGGCCACGTACAGCTGCAGCATACCCCATCGAAGACAATGGCAGCCTTACCAGCAGGTTTCTGACTTCAGTCGCGGAAGAATTGTAGCATATGAGGATTGCAGATTATCACTCGGTGACATCGGTGCTCGTGTGGGATGGCATGCTGCCATGGTGGGTAAATTTGGCGTCGGTGGGTAGCGGAGGAATGAACACACCAACGTGTAGGATCTCAATGGCCCCGTCACACCACCGAACGAGAGGACTGACATCTGGTGTGCATGGCTCTGATGGATCATACACCCACATCAACCTCCGTAGTTCAACAGTTTGGGTGTGTTGCACAACACCCAGTCTCCACACGAATGGTTCGATGTGTGTGTGCTGCAGCAGGGCATTTTTGCACGGTGCCCATTGCTTGGGCTATCTTTGATTGTAGAACACCGGTGTCTGTGACTGCAATGGTGCCAAGAATGTCACTCATGGAGGAGCAAATCCAGCTTCAGTTTGCAGCACCACGATGGATGAACCTGTGTCTGGCAGTACCGCAGAGACTGGCTGAGTGAGTCTTGCATTATGCTGCGTCATACCAGTTTGGCGTTATGGTATGAGATGCCATTGGATTCCATTCCCGCATGTGCCTTGCCCACATTACCGGTACACTGAACAGTCATTATTACCTCACTGAAGTGTTGGAGCATGTTGTTGTACCATATCTTGTGGGACTATCTGGTACCTGACCGTATGTGGCACGCAATGTCCAAGACTTCCTGGATTGCCACCATGTGCCACATCTTTCTTGGTCTGCTCGGTCCCCAGATATGTTGCCTATTGAGCATGTGTGGTCCATGATCGCTAGACAACTGGCATGCCAGCGACCACCCCTGGCTACAACGGAGGAATTGGGGCATCGCATTGAAGCTGCCTGGACAGACATTACCCAAACGCACATCCAACATCTCTTCCACTCTATGCCAGGCCGTGTAGCAGGTGTTATTGCTGCCCAGGGTGGCTACACCAGATACTGATTGTTATGTGTTCTCCTTGTCTCACCGTGCTGTATTTGTAATCGATTTACCCTTGTATTATCTACTTTCCGTACAACAAATATGGCTTTGATATCTCTTGTCTTTCATGGTGTTGCACTTTTAATGGCCAGCAATGTATTTAAAAGTACCATCTACTGACAAATAGTGAGCTGTCTTTACAATAGTTACCCTGAACTTTTTCCAGGCAGTGTGTTTCCTAGATGCTACATTTTTACTGTAAGACACAATGAGAAATAAGTACATTACTTTCAGAAATCAAGTTTTGCCAATGCATATTGTGATGATAAGCTTTATACTGCTAAACATGTTCTAGAATATACTTGTGTTGCAACTTTTAACAAAAATTTCCTCCCTCTCCTTCTTTTAAAAACAAGGGGTTAAAGTCTTCCCCCCATAAGTGGTGAATCATGGTTTTTTTTTTTTTTTTAACTATGCTAAAAGTTATCTGTGCATTGTTTAGGTACATCAACTGATCAGTATAAAAATAATTATTACTAGGTGCAAAAAAAAAAAGTTTTTTTTTTTTAAGTGAACTTTAATATTCTTTTCCAATGACTGGTTTTCCAGAAATCTGGAACATCCAAATGCTATATGAAATGTATTTTTTTTAGTGTGTACTTAATTAAAATCTAAAATTACCAATAAGATAAGTTCATCTGTGTTTGAGCTTTAATTACTAAATTGAGTTCCTCAGTAACACAAATTACAGTAGATTTCCCCCTCTTTTTTGGTGGAAAGGGATTTGCATTTGCATAACTTCTGTATGGTCAACAAAATTTTAGTGACTTCCATTTGTGTGATAGAAGAGTTCTTTCTTTCTTTCAGTTTGTTAGGTTTTTTTAATGTGCATTTGTTGCCAAAGATTTGGATGTATGTTCACACTGTTTTCTGATGTTTGTCTTCTGCTTTTTTCAGTGTCTGACATTCAACAACACCTACAAGCAATGTTTTATCTCCTACATCCTAACGACATTCTGAAAATGGTATGTATTTTTTAGATAAATGTATTCAGGTAATGATGGTATCAGCTCTTTTTAGCATATCATTTGGATATGAGGTTTGTGAAAATTCATAATGTTAGGATCTGTGGACATATCTCTGCAGTTATTAATTGGCGTTGAAAAATCCTTTTCAGTTGAATAATTAGAACAATGTGAATGGTGATCCATTTCCTTTTGTTCTCTTCCCAGTGCACAATTCTGTTAGTCATGAATGTACACCTAGCACACTTGGTGTTATAGCTCTTTGTTTTGATATTTATTCTTGTTAAGAAAAATAATTTTTTCATTCATCACTTTTCACTACTGTGAGTGTTTTGTGTACATTTCCTACTTCAAATAAGGCCACATTTTTCTACTATGTGGCATAGGTGAACATTATATTTCCCTTGTAGCCTCCATTTCTGAAGGGCCAATTTGAAAAAAAAAACTGTGTAGTCAATTCTAAATTATAAAAAAGTCATAGATCAGTTACACTGGAACAATATATATATATTGGGTATATAAATAAGTTTTGAGGGATTTCCGTTCGGTGTCGTACTTATTACTGCTCGCATGTATTTTAAGGTGGCAACACTGCGATATCGCAGTATGAGACGCCAGCTGTCAGAGTCGGTATACAACGTTCGATTGAGGTGTGAAGACATATTTGTTTTACTCGATGGAAAATGGCAACTTTCGTCCCGACAAAACAGCATTTACGGGAAGTGTTAGTGCATTCCTTTACTGTCAAGAAAAGTGCTGCCGACAGCTATCGCTTAATGTCAGAAATCTATGGTGAACATTCCCCATCCATAAAAACATGTGAGTATTAGTTTAGACGATTCAAAAGAAACGATTTCGATGTCAGTGATAAAGAACGTTCTGGACCACTCAAAAAATTTCTGATGCCGAATTGGAAGCTTTACTCGATGAGGATCCGTGCTAGACCCAAAAAGAACTTGCAGCAGCATTAAATGTTAGTCAACCATGCATTTCACAACGTTTTGCTGCCATGGGAATGGTGCAAAAAGAAGGGACATGCTTTATGGGAAAGAGACCTTGAACGTTGAAAAACCATTTGCAAATTGCTGCTTCAAAGGTAAAAAAGAAAGTTTTTTTTGCATTGTATTATTATTGCACGAGAAATGGATATGGTATGATAACCCTAAATGGCAGAAAGCATGGGGAAGCCAGGTGAACCAGGTCCTTCAACGCCAAAACGCAATATCCATGGTTCAAAAGTAATTCTGTGTATCTGGTGGGATCAGAAGGGTGTGATCCACTATGAACTGCTGAAACCGTCAGAAACTATTACTGGTGATCGGTATCGAACCCAATTAATGCGTTTAAAACGAGCTCTCAAGCAAAAATGGCTGGAATGGTAGAATAGACACAACAAAGTCATCTTACAGCATGACAACGCAAGACCACATGTTTCTCGACCTGTGAATAAGTACTTGGAAGGATCTGACTGAGAAGTTCTACCCCACCCGCCATATTCGCCAGATATTGCGCCATTGGATTACCATTTGTTCCGGTTGATGCAGTCAGCACTTTCTGGAGAAGGGTTTAGTTCTTATGAAGACATCAAAAATTGGCTGGACAACTGGATCTCTTCCAAGGAACCAAAATTCTTCCTTTGGGGCATACGTTCACTGCCCGAAAGATGGGGTCAAGTTGTAGCTTCAGAGGGAGCATACTTCGATTAATATTAAAATATTGTTTCTGTTCTCCAACAACGTGTTTTGTTCACGTCAAATCCCTCAAAACTTATTTATATACCAAATATATCATCATCATCATCATCATTGTCAACCACTATCAATCCACTGCTGGACGAAGGTCTCCCCAAGTTTCCTCCACAACGGTCTCTCTTGTGCCAGTCTCCTCCATGTCATACTTTCGAATTTCATCCACCCATCTCCCATGTGGTCTTCTTCTGGGTCTCTTCCTGTCCCTTAGAATCCAATCTAAAATTTCGGCTGCCCATCGATGGACAGCCAAATATATATATATATAACCTACAAAGCAGAAAAAATAAACAAAAATACTTAAAGAAAAATTAATTAAAAAATTGAAAGAATAAACTCAAGGCCAACAGGCATGGATAAAAAAATAATAAACCCGAGATGTAGAAAGTGTCGAAAATGACTAGCCTTAGCTTTTTCAAGGACCAGCAAAACTCTGCATTTACTAACTTCCGCAAAGACCTAGTTGAAAATGGGTTTTTGCTAAGCTATAGAAGTAAAATCAAGTCCCCTAATAATTCCAAATTACCATATCCGCCCACAATGGCGCAGAAACATTACAATTAAGCAATGCATTATTTAAAAAAGTGTTTTGCTTACTTCTATTTCCTAACTGGCCCAACCTATACTCATCATCTCCACAAAACCAGAAGTACTTTTCACAGAGTTCACAAATATTGTGAAAATGGCTTAGACATTCCCATGAAACATGGGAACACACCACTACAAAAAAAAAAAAAAAAAAAAATATATTTTTTATGGGAAACACTTGTCAAAAAGGTCAAAAAAGCCAAACTTGTAAGACTACAAATGGAAACAGAAAAACCAATAAACCACACAATACATGAATTAAATTTTAAAACAAATAACCAAAAAAACCAACTGCAAGATCGCAAGGCCTACACGTTTGCGAGCTGCTAAAACAAAATTTCCAACTGGGAACCAAAGCAATAAAACAAAAAATCATGACAGTCCCTGTGTAAAAGGCCTACTAATAAAGGATGAAACAAAAATAAATTAAAAATAGAGAGTACAGGAGCAAATAATAGCTCACCTTACAGCAGTTCCCATGAATAACGGAATGCCATAAGACAAAACACGTAATAAAATGTAGTAAATGTACTTAAAAATTAAAAACTAAAGTTGCATTATTTACACATTATTCTAGGAATGCTTTATGTTGAGTACAACTGCTTAAAATACCTCCCTACCATGAAAGTCGAAGAACAACCACGAGGTCTAAAGACCAGCATGCACTCCCCAAATGGAGCACAACACAGGCGCATGGCAAAAAAAGGAAAAGTTTTATTAAAAATGCAAGCTAAATGAAAGCCAAACAAGAAACAAACATATTTTAGCAAGCACAGAAATGAAAAGAATTAAATAACGATTTTCCAAACGAACAAAAATAAGAGCCTACCTGCTATACATCCTACTAATGCTTCCACGCGGTCAAAATGGCCGACCGCAATCCAGCAGACAGTGAGGAGACAGCGACAGCTAGAAGACTGTCCTGCACAAAAAATATACCATGCCATACACTTAGTACCTCCAATCAAAAATTCCAAACTGAGAATGATGACCTGAATGAAGTAAGAGTAGAAATACTCACCAGAATACACGGAAAATTATTATCACCTGATGTGTATTTAATAATTTTTACCTGTATTGAAATACCTTAGTGTTCTACATACAAAACAGTTACTTATTAGTTTAATACAAGTTTTACCATTTTTATGTTAGCTGTTCTTGAGAAAGAATATCTAGTTTACATTTTATAATAATTTTGTAAATTTATATATATATATATATATAACTTATGAACTTTTTTGTGATTTTTGATGTTTTATTACTTTTATCTTTAATAAGACTGTCCTGTCCATAGCACTAAAGGTTCCTCATAGTTAGTTAATATTCATCCTCTAGACCAACTTCCAAAAAGGCTTTCATTGGCCAGAATCATTTTATTAACTGTGAAGAAATTAAAACAGATCTGCTAACCTAACTCTATTTTTCTTAAAACTGTTTAATAATTTTGCAATTATCTGGAAAAAGTTCTATTTTGAATTGATTAATCAGGAACTTAATAATAGTGTCCCCTACAAGCCAGTCAGTTACTGCACCAATCAGCTTGAAAATCATCTTAAAGCCTTCTTCAAGAAGCTTAAAATTCCCTCATTTAGGGGCTATGAGCTTGAATTTCCCTTTCTTTTTGCTACAGCTAAGTTTCATAAAGATCCAGTGAAATTTAGGTTCATAGGTAGTGGCGTTAGGAGTCATAAAAAAGAAAATAGACCAGGCTTTTGAGAAACTTTTGGAAAAAGTTTTGGATCTTGTTAGCCATAGTACTAATATCAGGGATCGCATTCCTCCTAAAATTCCTAAAATTCCTAATATTTTGTGACCCTCCTTAAATTCCTAAAATTATACCTAAAATTTGCTATTCATCCTAAAATTTTCGTAAGCTTATTTATTAAAAACACAACCGTTATTAACGCCAATAAATTTACCATTACGCAGGGTGCGCACGCGTGCTTGAAAACCTGGAAAGTCCTGGAAAATCATGATTACGTTTTCAAGGCCTGGAATATCCTGGAAAAACGGTGTTTTTTAATGCCGTCTTGAAAAGCCTTGAAATTTGAAATTAGTGCTTAAAAAATGCCCTTTTAGGAAATCGTGTTACTGTTACCCCTTCATTTTTTAAAGTTCCTTTTCTCTGTTCTCAAAGAAACCACCGGCAGCGGTTTCCGATGTGCACTAAATCCTAATTTGGCTGGGGGGAAAAAAAGAAAAAAAAAGCGCTACTTCCAGTGCAATAAAATTGGATGATTACTAGTAGGTCGAAGGGGAGCTTGATGTCCGTCCAACAATTGAGAACAGAAGGGGAAAGAAGAGGCATTTAGCATTTGCGGGGGTCGCGTATGTACCAAGTCAGCTGGCATCCACCAGTGAGGAGTATGCCTGAACAACACATTCATCATCTTCTTGTTTATGTGCATGCCATCCTCCCTCCCCTCAAGAGACTTCCACTACTTATGATAAAAAATAAGAAAACTATCTTTGCGAATTTTTCACGAAAGTGGCTGAAATTTTTACATTCACTGTAATTGGATTACAGAAGCTCACTTCCAAAATTCCAGTTGAATCGGTTTAAAACTTTAAAAGTTAGCATTGGTAATTTTTATTATGGACAAGTATGTGTGCCTCCAGCAGAAAGGGTGTTACCATAGCAACGGTTGATTGACAGCTGGGAGCGCTGATCTGAAGCCCTTGGTTGGGAAGAAAGCAAACACCTGTTTATCACTTCCACAGCACAAAAGGACTAGGAGAATATTTTCAGAAATCCATTTTTCTGAATTTTGAAAATAACACAGTAAAATTTTTACAGTAGTTAAGATACATCACAATAAAGTTCTAGTGCAAATTTCGCCAAATTCCGTTAGGAACTTTAGCAGATGCAAAAAAAAAAAAAAAAAAAACAGTTCAGTGAGCTGCAGGTGGTGATTTATGGCGATGTGCCAAATGAAAAGAAGCCATTCCATCAGGTAATTCCAAAGGTTGTGTTGTGTGGACGCGTCCTCCTGCTGTTTGATCTTAATTGGAATGTTTTTGTGCATGGGGGGGGGGGGGGGTTCGAGAGAAATATCCGTTTCAGCTTTACAGCTTTCACGGCTCTTTTTTTTTTTCTTGGTAATAAATAAAAATCATAGTTGCTGCATTCACCATTGATCCATGTTTGCATTTCTTGAATATAAACAGCAGACAATCAGAAACATAGTGTTGGGCGGGTCTTGATGATCTTCATTTTGCATATGCTGAATTCAGTTCTGTGGGAATAAGGAATGACTTATACTGTGAATATATACAAAACTACATATTTTTGAGCTGAAAAAATAGGTCTACTTGTACACAGTAGCTAAAGTGTGAACTCAGATGAAGACAATCAGACATACGGACGTCTGATTCCATAAAAAAATCAACATAGTTTTTTTATTTACACTACAGGTAAAAAAGCAAAAACATGTTTTTAAACGTTATAAAGGAAAACGGATTTTTGAAACGCATGACTTAATGATCTTAATTTCTGAAAGTTTCTTTTTTCCACATCCTTTTTTTCAATTACAATACACTGTAACAGGATACTGTGTGTTATATCACTTAGAGATATGGCAGATTTTCGGTTGCTGATATCCGCGATTGTAAGCAGTAGTTGCATTGCGATTGTTGATGATGACAAGATAAATACTGGAGTGATGTAAAATGTTGCATAAACTAAAAAAATTAAAAAAATAAAGCCCTCCCCCCACCCCGAACTTTTATGCGGTCATCATAGCTGATCAACCATTTCATTCCATGAACATCAGCACATTTCAATCATTTGAACATTGGGGGTATCTGAAGGAATTCAGCCGTGCTTAAGCGCCCTAGCGCAACGAAAACATGCTAATTTTGGACAGTTCTATTCCCTTCCCCTCTACCATCCCTAATAATTGAGAGTGCATACATTGAGAGTGTTTCAAATATTCTATTTATGAGCTAGTTTTCGCGCTGTTTGTTATGCTTTTATTTTTGAAGAAAGAGAGGGAAAATAAGGAAAAGCAGCTAGAGAAAAAAGAAAAGCTGAGTTTGATGACAAAATAAAAGAAAATGATGCAGAAATAAATAGGCTTAAAAAAGATAAAGAAGCCTCCCTAGCAGTAATTCAAGAGGGAACAGAAAGAATGAGAAAAGCTGTAGAAAAACAAAATACTGTTGAAATAGCAGTTGCCTCTAACTTGATCATACAAGGTTCAGCTGAAATAAAGAAAACTGAAAGTAAATTAGTTGTGGTGGAAGCAGAAAAAGATAGGCTAGGTTAAAACAATAATATGAAAAAAGTAATTCAGTGAACAATTGTACACAGTTCTTGGTTTTCAATTACCTTTTTAGGATATTATAGTTTAATGTGAAACCTGAAAACTTTACTGTGAAAATCGTGAATTGCTTCTGGTTCAACAGCATATTAATGTTCAAAGTGAAACTTGAATGTGGTAAATATACTTGAATATGATAATAACACGTGAAAAGATAAGAACTGAACATTAGAAGTAAATCATACTTAAACTTTAGACATTAGACGTTGTGCAAAAAATTTGGGTGTGAACTTCGACCATATATACTAATGGACTGCGCATTGGCAATAGCTGCATCAAAGCCGCCATGGCTCAAACATTGGGCATGTCATCATCAGACTCCAAATTTCGTGTACAAATGCTGTTATGATTACTAATTTACGCTGCAGAACTTCAGTGTTTTCGGTGTATTATGTGAATGCACCTCATATATAATGAAAACTCTTCAGGTAAGTTTACTTATGAGCTATATACATGCATGATCGTGTTGTTTACATTTTGTGATTTATAATGTGATGAACATTTGCGAAGAATTTAGAACATGCATTCCATTTTTTTTTCTTAAGTTACTATATTTTTATATCAATAGCTGCAAGTTTCTGGTTAAGTAATTGAACTTTATTGACTTAGGTATTTAATTTGTTTCTTACCCATGAAAAATCATAGAACTTTCTTTACTATATCGGTCAGAGCAACCATAAGCACAGCAGGTGTAACCCATCTTTTTGACTGTTGTCATGTGATTTTATGTTGGAGCCAGAAATTTTGATGTCATGCGCAGTCTATCAGTATATATGGTTGAAGGGTGTGAAGCAAACTCTTTACAATGTATACAAAGTTGTTTTACTAGATGTATACAAATATACATCTAGTTTTTATTGAAATACACTCCTAAAATTTTCCTAAAATTTTTCTAAAAATTCCTAAAATTCCTAAAATTCTTACCTAAAATTTTCCAGAAGTATGCTATGATCCCTGTAATATGCAAAACATGGATTTTTGGATTATAAATAACAATTCCAAAGTGATTTCAGCTATTCTCAGCTTAAAGCCCATAGATATTAATAGTTATGATTTCGAGAACTCTTTCAGATATTATTTCCACCTTTAAAGAACTGTATGTAGAATTTAAACTCAACCGAATCAATACTAATGCTTGGAATACTTTTCTTATCTGTTGTATCAATAATAACCATATTTTGTATAATAAAACTCTCTATAAGCAAATAAACGGTATTCCAATGGGTTGTTCCCACTCAACTAGTGTATGTTAGCTATTTTTGTTCTATAAAGAATATAAATTCATTAAAAATAGGTCCTCGAGCTCAGGTAACTATATATACACCTATAGATACATTGATGATTTGCTATGTATTAATAACTCTGAAATTATTGAAAATGATATTTCAGATATCTACCCTAGCTGTCTTAAATTAAGTAAAACAAACCAAAATAACCAAGAGCTTGATTTCTTGGACTTAAGCATTAAACTTAACAAAGGTAACCCTTCCATTAGCCTATTTGATAAAAGAAAAAAAAAATCCTTTCAAAGTAATAAATATTTGCACTGGAATAATAATATCTCAACCAAAGTAATAGAAAATGTACTTATTTCACAGGTACTTAGAATTTCCAGAATTTGCAGCAATAATTTGGATTTCCATGAACATATCAGTATCCTATTAAATAGTTTTCTAGACAACCAAATTCCAGCTTATTTAGTGGTTTAAAACTCAAGCTTCACATGACAATAACACATACACATAAAAAACGAGCGAAACACACAGAGTCATGTACGGTAGAAGGTTTGTTTAGCGGTAGCTTTCGGTCATCCTACGAAAGCCTTTTTAGAAGTTAGTCTAGAGGATGAATATTAACTAACTATTAGGAACCTTTAGTGCTATGGACAGGACAGTCTTATAAAAAATAAAAATAATAAAACATCAAAAATCACAAGAAAGTTTGTTATATATATATCATCATCATCATCATCATTGTCAACCATTATCAATCCACTGCTGGACGAAGGTCTCCCCAAGTTTCCTCCACAACGGTCTGTCTTGTGCCAGTCTCCTCCATGTCACCCCTGCATACTTTCGAATTTCATCCACCCATCTCCCATGTGGTCTTCTTCTGGGTCTTTTCCTGTCCCTTGGAATCCAATCTAAAATTTCGGCTGTCCATCGATGATCTGTTCTTCTGGCAGTATGTCCAGCCCATTGCCATTTCAGGGATTTAACTCTGATCATGATGTCTTCCACTCTTGTCATTTTTCGGATCCACGAGTTCCTCTTCTTATCTCTCCTGGTTACACCAAGTATGCACCTCTCCATGCTTCTTTGAGTTGTCTGCAGCCTTTGTATGTCTCTTTTAGTTAAGGTCCACGTCTCTGCACCATACGTAAGCACTGGAAGGATGCATTGATCAAACACTTTTCTTTTAAGACATAATGGCATATTGCTCTTGAAAATTATGCTGTTTCTTCCAAAAGCTCTCCAGGCAAGTTTTGTACGCCGATTAATTTCTTCATCAATGTGACCCTCACTTGATATCTGCTGTCCAAGATAAACGTACGTGTCTGTTATCTCCAGCTTTTCTCCATCAATCGATAAATCTTCATTTCTTGTAAAAGCATTGAACATCACTTTTGTCTTCCGATATATATATATATATATATATATATATATATATATATATATATAAATTATACAAAATTATTATAAAACGTAAACTATATATTCTTTCTCAAGAATAGCTAACATAAAAACAGTAAAACTTGTGTTAAACTAATAAGTAACTGTTTTGTATGTAGAACACTAAGGTATTTCAATACAGGTAAAAATTATTAAATACACATCAGGTGGATCAAGGTCGTAGGATGACCGAAAGCTACCACTAAACAAACCTTTTACCGTACGTGACTCTATGTGTTTCGCTCGTTTTTTATGTTTTCCTGCTTATTACATTAAAACAGTTTTAAGAAAAATAGTTCTGAAAAATAGAGTTAGGTTAGGGGATCTGTTTTAATTTCTTCACAGTTAATGAAATGATTCTGGCCAATGAAAGCCTTTTTGGAAGTTGGTCTAGTGGATGAATATTAACTAACTATTAGGAACCTTTAGTGCTATGGACAGGACAGTCTTATTAAAAATAAAAAAAATATCAAAAATCACAAAAAAAGTTTATAAGTTATCATAAAATGGTAAAACATAAAAATGGTAAAACTTGCGTTAAACTAATAAGTAACTGTTTTGTATGTAGAAGAACACTAAGGTATTTCAATACAGGTAAAAATTATTAAATACACATCAGGTGTATTTGATAATAATTTTTGTGTATTCTTGTGAGTATTTCTACTCTTACTTCATTCAGGTCATCATTCTCAGTTTGGAATTTTTGATTGGAGGTACTAAGTGTATGGCATGGTATATTTTTTGTGCGGGACAGTCTTCTAGCTGTCGCTGTCTCCTCACTGTCTGCTGGATTGCGGTCGGCCATTTTGACCGCGTGGAAGCATTAGTAGGATGTATAGCAGGTAGGCTCTTATTTTTGTTCGTTTGGAAAATCGTTATTTAATTCTTTTCATTTCTGTGCTTGCTAAAATATGTTTGTTTCTTGTTTGGCTTTCATTTAGCTTGCATTTTTAATAAAACTTTTCCTTTTTTTGGCCATGCGCCTGTGTTGTGCTCCATTTGGGGAGTGCATGCTGGTCTTTAGACCTCGTGGTTGTTCTTCGACTTTCATGGTAGGGAGGTATTTTAAGCAGTTGTACTCAACATAAAGCATTCCTAGAATAATGTGTAAATAATGCAACTTTAGTTTTTAATTTTTAAGTACATTTACTACATTTTATTACGTGTTTTGTCTTATGGCATTCCGTTATTCATGGGAACTGCTGTAAGGTGAGCTATTATTTGCTCCTGTACTCTCTATTTTTAATTTATTTTTGTTTCATCCTTTATTAGTAGGCCTTTTACACAGGGACTGTCATGATTTTTTGTTTTATTGCTTTGGTTCCCAGTTGGAAATTTTGATTTAGCAGCTCGCCACGTGTAGGCCTTGCCATCTTGCAGTTGGTTTTTTTTTGTTATTTGTTTTAAAATTTAATTCATGTATTCTGTGGTTTATTGGTTTTTCTGTTTCCATTTGTAGTCTTACAAGTTTGGCTTTTTTGACCTTTTTGACAAGTGTTTCCCATAAAAAATACATTTTTTTTTTTTTAGTGGTTTTTCCATGTTTCATGGGAATGCCTAAGCCATTTTCACAATATTTGTGAACTCTGTGAAAAGTACTTCTGGTTTTGTGGAGATGATGAGTATGGGTTGGGCCAGTTAGGAAATAGAAGTAAGCAAAACACTTTTTTAAATAATACATTGCTTAATTGTAATGTTTCTGCGCCATTGTGGGCGGATATGGTAATTTGGAATTATTAGGGGACTTGATTTTACTTCTATAGCTTAGCAGAAACCCATTTTCAACTAGATCTTTGTGGAAGTTAGTAAATGCAGACTTTTGCTGGTCCTTGAAAAAGCCAAGGCTAAGCATTTTCGACACTTTCTACATCTCGGGTTTATTATTTTTTTTATCCATGCCTGTTGGCCTTGAATTTATTCTTTTAATTTTTTAATTAATTTTTCTTTAAGTATTTTTGTTTATTTTTTCTGCTTTGTAGGTTATTATTTCTGAGAGTACTTCACCGCTGCTTTTGCGCGTTTTGGTCTTCAGAATGTATGTATGTAAAAAAAAAAATATTTTTTATTTTGTTTTAAAATTTGGTTTTTGCTCAAGTTTTGTTTTAAGTTATATATATATATCATCATCATCATTGTCAACCATTATCAATCCACTGCTGGACGAAGGTCTCCCCAAGTTTCCTCCACAACGGTCTGTCTTGTGCCAGTCTCCTCCATGTCACTCCCGCATACTTTCGAATTTCATCCACCCATCTCCCATGTGGTCTTCTTCTGGGTCTTTTCCTGTCCCTTGGAATCCAATCTAAAATTTCGGCTGTCCATCGATGGTCTGTCCTTCTGGCAGTATGTCCAGCCCATTGCCATTTCAGGGATTTAACTCTGATCATGATGTCTTCCACTCTTGTCATTTTTCGGATCCACGTGTTCCTCTTCTTATCTCTCCTGGTTACACCAAGCATGCACCTCTCCATGCTTTTTTGAGTTGTCTGCAGCCTTTGTATGTCTCTTTTAGCTAAGGTCCACGTCTCTGCACCATACGTAAGCACTGGAAGGATGCATTGATCAAACACTTTTCTTTTAAGACATAATGGCATATTGCTCTTGAAAATTATGCTGTTTCTTCCAAAAGCTCTCCAGGCAAGTTTTGTACGCCGATTAATTTCTTCACCAATGTGACCCTCACTTGATATCTGCTGTCCAAGATAAACGTACGTGTCTGTTATCTCCAGCTTTTCTCCATCAATCGATAAATCTTCATTTCTTGTAAAAGCATTGAACATCACTTTTGTCTTCTGAAAGTTCATTTTTAATCCCACTTCTTTACTCTTGTCAGCATGTTCCTGGATCATACTCTGTAGCTCTGATGGGGTAGTTGCAAAAATGACTACGTCATCAGCAAAACGAAGGTGGGTTAGATAATCTCCATTAATCTTTATCCCCTTGGTTTCCCAGCTCAGTGACTGAAAAACACCCTCCAATGTGGCATTAAAGAGCTTCGGAGATATGGTGTCACCTAGTCTCACTCCTTTTCCAATTTTTATGTGTGTTGTATTTTCAAACAGCCTAATCTTTGCACTTGCATTTTCATAGATGTTATTAATAATATTAATGTATGCATCTTCAATACCGCAGGTTTTCAGAGCCATTGTAACTGCTGATGGTTTCACCGAATCAAAGGCTTTTTCATAATCGATAAAAGCCATGCACAATGGAAGTTCATATTCCCTCGCTCTTTCAATTAGTTCTCTCAGTACGTGGATATGATCTATTGTGCTGTAGCCACTCCTGAATCCAGCTTGTTCTCTCGGTTGAGCCATGTCCAGTGTCACCTTCAAGCGGTGTGAAAGAACTTTAGTGAAGATTTTATAAACTACTGATAGGAGGCTGATAGGTCTGTAGTTTCCGAGATCCTCAATGTCACCTTTCTTATGTAGCAGGATCATTGTAGCGGTGTTCCAATCCTCAGGAATCTTTCCTTCATTAAGGCATCGAGTGAAAATTTGGGCGAGTACTGTTTCGATTTCTCCACTTGCTTCTTGCATGATGTCTACAGTAATTCCATCTTCTCCTGGAGCTTTTCCCCGCTTCATGTTCTTGATTGCATGTGCAACTTCTGCTGGAAGGACTGGAGGAACTCTGGTACTGGTATCTTTCATGGTGTCTGGAGTACATGTATCATCCCTTTCATATAATTTGGAGTAGAAATCTTTCACTCTTGTCAAAATTTCGCCTCTATTTCTTGTTATAGAACCATCTTCTTTTCTCAGTGCCATAATCTGTTTTCTTCCCTTACTGAGATGTCCCTTTGCTATCTTTAGGCTTTGGTTGTTTTCAATTGCTTTCCTCACTAGTTCACAGTTGAATTTTCTTACGTCTTCAGTGATACTTTTTCGTACTGTCTTGCATAGCTCTATATATTCCACTTTGGAAGTCACATCTTCTTTAGTTGTCCTCATCTCTCTTCTTTTTTGCATCAACATTTTCGTTTTTCCTGATAATTTATTTACATGCAACTTGTTCTTAGACCCAGCTAATTTTGTTGCTGTTTCCATAAGAGCTTTGGTTACTTTTCTGTTAACTTCAGAGATGTCCACTTCTTCCGATGTTAGGCCTTCTAAAGCAGAGAACCTGTTCTTCAGTTCCAACTTGAAGGTATTATGGTGTTTTTTAATGTTGGTTATGTCAATAGATTTTGTTTGTCTTATGAGCTTGCCACGTTCAAGTTTAGTGTTGAGGTGCATCTTACATCTCACCAATCTATGGTCACTACCTGTGTTGAACTTGTTTAGCACACTGCAGTCTTCTATGACGCATTTTTTGTTACACATAATAAAATCAATTTCACTTGTCGTCCCATTTGGATGTCTCCATGTCCATTTCCTGTGTGGCTTTTTCTTGAAGAAGGAGTTCAAGATGAAAAACCCTTCTGCCTCTGCAAACTCAACGAGAGTATTTCCACGCTGGTTTCTGTTGCCGTGACCGAATTTACCTACTGAAGTTTCATTCTGTTGCCGTTGCCCTATTTTTGCATTGAAATCTCCCATAATTATTTTCAAGTGCTGCTTACCTTTATTATTTAGATGACAAATTTCCTCATAAAATTCTTCAATTTCTTCTTCAGGATGACTTGTGGTGGGTGCATAAGTTTGAATAATCTGAGCCTGGTATCTTCTCGAGAGTTGGATAACGAGTCGTGCAGCTCTGTCAGAGGAACTTTCAACTTCTACCACTTTATCCTTCAGTTTCTTGTTTATTATAAATCCAACACCACTAGTTCTGCCAGTATCTGTCCCACGATAGTAGAAGAGATGTCCACTTTTCAGTTCGATGAGATCTTCTCCTTTTCTCCTTACCTCACTTAGCCCCACGATGTCCCACTTGATCCTTTGTAGTTCCTCTTCCAATTCAAGAAGCCTTGAATCAGAAGATAGGGAGCGTCCATTGTACGTTGCCAAGGTCAGCATCAGATGGCAGCCTAGTCCGGTCCTCCGGGGATTCTTAGCACCCTCTGCCTTCATGTCGCACTGGCCGCTGCCTTGGCCAGGTACATTCCAGCTGCCGGAGACTGAGGGCCAAGATTTAAGTTGTGGAGTCATTTTGGAGGGGTTTGGCCATAACTCACCACGCTGGCCAAGCGGGTTGGTGAGTGTGGGATAGAATTTCCTCTAATCCCGATGGTATAGTTATACCGCTATGGGCGGTCGTCAGAGCCCCTTTAGTGGGAACAGGATGCACCACGAGAAGGCGGGGTTGACATTTGTCAAGGAGAGGCTGTGATGTTACGCATCACCTGACCTATATATGTATATATATATAACTTAAAACAGTGAAAGGCAAATATCTCATTCGCCAGCTGCCGATTTTGTCTCGTGTTTTAAAGTTTGATGTGTTAAAAATTTATATATACATCTCTGGAATAATATTTTATCACTAATCTAATTTAAATGATTAACCATTGTATAATAACCAAACTTAGTTTTCTCCCCTAGAGTAGATGATGCAAGAATCCTTCAGTGTTTTAGAACTTTCTTAACAGCTCTGCGAAAACGCAGATTTCCATGTTTGCCCTTTGACCTACGACAGCAGTTGGCCAAACGGCAGCTCTAAAGGCGCTCTTACATTGCCTATCTTTTTACACAGTGTTTGGGGAAATCATTCTACCAGGCTTGGGGCTTCTTGCCTCGTGTTCCTTGTTGAGCGCACTGTGCCTAGATGTTTTGATTCACGCCATTCACTATCCAATTTCTTTCGTGGTGAAACTAGTTTTCCATTTGACGCACAATCATGCATCACTTCTGTGAATTAAAATAAGCTTTATTAATAAACTGATAGTTTTACATACACAAAAATAGGCATAATAACATATAAATAATTGCCGATTGAATTTAAGTGGCTCTACTGAATTTTTTATTCGTCAACTGAAACTTTTCACTCGTCACAGACAAGCAGATGACCGCAATTTTCAAGCCCTGTATATAACGAAAAGAGATAATTTACTTTGTGTTCCTCACAATTCAAGATTTGCAGATATGAGTTTGTTGTAAGGAGTCAAAGTTGTGAAAAGTTATAATATCTTTGTGTAGTCTCCTAAAAATTTTTTGTAGCAAGAAGTTCACTGTTACCAGATTTTTTTTCCTTATAAAGTAGCTGACAAATGTTTGAATGCATACTGACTGTATAGTTCACCTCATAAACATAAGGTACATTATTTAATATTTAACATAAAGGCATTTGTAACCTCAAAAATTGAAGTGTTATGTGTATTTTGACTCCTTTATACAGAATTCAGCGCTTTTCCAATTTGTAGTGATGATGGTGCTTCCATCTGTTTGTTCAGTACAGTGAAACCTCTGCAGGGTACGTACTGCTCCTGGAATTTAAGGATATACTCCTTAAATGAACCCCTGGAAAACTCCATAAATTTTAACCTGAGACCTGAAAAAAAATGTTTTGACTCCTTAAATTATTACTATTTTGATGTTGGTACTTCAAATTATAAGGTTCATGCATTTTTTTTTCCTCGTGTATTTAGATTTTGGGAAACTATATCTTCCTCGCGACCAAAATTAATAAGCGAACAGATGGATAACGCCAGCATTCACAGCTAAAGAAACGAAAGCTGCCCCTCTAACTGGAATTATGGGGCATTGGCTTGTTAGTGTGTGAAGGAGTGAGGGCGGGGACATTGAAGTTGTGCTCTGCCCTCGGGGGATATCCTAATTCTCATGTTGTCAAATGTCGTGTTGTATTTCAAAGATAAAAATAGATATCGTACTTATATAAAGTTACATACAGTTGCATTGGTAGTAATTTTAGTTTACTTTTTGATATAAAATAATTTATTCAAAGTTGAGCAACTTAATAAGACTTTACTCAGATTAATGTATTTAATTCACTTTCAGCATGAAGAACTTTATGTCTTCACTTCCTCTGAGGTGTTTTATTTTATCAGACATATCTGGCCTCTAGATTTTTGTCAAGGCCTGCTCTCAATGAGTAGAAACTTAATATAAAGATTTGTTTACACTAGAAGAATTTAAAAATAGTTGCCAGTTTTCTTTTGCCATTTATTCAATTAAAAACTTTTCATTATTTGTTTATTATTCCTATTCTTTTTTAACTAGGTTGTTAAAAACCCTGTTTACTTGTTTTGTTAGTTCATTGATAGAACTGTTTTTTTTAAATGTAAAAACTTTCTTTGATCAGTCTCTAGTTTTATGAGGTTCACAGTCCAGTATTTCAATTTTTTACCATAAAGGTTCACATTTGCATATGTGTATGTGATTTGCCAAAACACTATTTTGTTCATTGTTATAAATATCTTTTTTTATGTTCCTTAATTCTGGATTCCAGTTTTTGAGATGTTTGTCCTATATAACAACTGTTACAGTCCAGTGGAATTTGATAAATGACATTTTCTCTTTCCATCTTATCTTGTGTATTTCTGTAATGTTCTTTATTTGCTATGTGCCACCTTATTTTCTGCCGTAGTTGCCACTTTTACATAACTCTTTACTGAATGTTTATTAATTTTGTTATTTAATTTTCCATAATTTGCCATTGGTATGTACTTGATCTTTCCCCCGTTTTTTCAACCTTTGTGATGTTCTCTTCAGCTTGTCTTAGTTTGATTTGTTGCATAATATTTATGATAGTTTTCTTGGGTAAATCATTATCTATTAACTTCAATGCCATTTTTGTCAGAGCTTTCTTTATTCAAAGTTATTACCAGATTCCAGTATGTCATTGGAATTTCAAAGAAAGAAGCAAAATACTTAAATCACCTATAGCTATGGTGATAGTAACTTCAGCTAGCTAGGTATGAAAAAATCCATTTAACAAAGTTTGTTTTTTTCTCATTCCCGTATGTCATAATTGACTTTTGTAAAATACTATTTGGACTCCTTAAAAACTCCTGGAAAACTCCTTAAATGGACTTTCAAAAATGAGTATGAACCCTGCCTCTGCATTGCAGTCACGATCCGTACTGGGGAAAAGTAAGTGTCGTTGGGAGGTGGCCATTGTTCGAAGGTTTGGCCTAAATTCATATTGTTTGTCAGTTGTGTTTGAACTGTGCAAATCCTGAAAGTCAATGTGGAAGTAATGGGAATGGAAAGATAACAGCAGAAAGAAAAATTTAGCAGTGGGTTCTATGGAGCTGCACAATCAATGAAAGACATATGGCTGTGGAACTTGCAGAGAAGAAAGCAAGGCAAACTAGGGCTGATGTGCTAGCTAGTACACCAAAACAGCACAAGAAAAAAAGCAGTTTGAAGCAATGTCTGTTAAAACTAATTTATTTTCTTTGGAATTCAGTAGTTTTTTATTGTGGATACAGCAATGTGCTTGAGTTTAAAATTTACATAAATAAATTACAACGAACAATTCAGTCTTGCTCATGCTGTGTTGTGTTCACACTTTTTTTCGCACGCTCTGCTTTTTCACCCGGGTACAAAATTCAGCTTTTTTTTTTTTGCTTTTTTTATCTTCATCAGTCTCATATGTGTTATATACAACCTATGTCCAATAAGTTCCAGGACTGACTGCATAACTGATGTAACAGTAGTGGGATAAAAATATCACGTGTATGCTAGAAGACAGCAGTCCTCGGCCAAACTACTGGAAGCTGGTTTATACCAGTACCGACAGGCGGCAGATGGTCATTAAGGGAGTCATAGCAAACGTTCTCATCCCATTTCATTGTACCCATGGAAGAGCAAGGAGTAAATATCTGTTTTGCTGGTAACTTGATAAATCAGCTGCCAAAACTTTCAGAATTTTAAAAGAAGCCTAAGGAAATACAGCATTATCCCATAGCAGAGTTTCCGAATGCTATGGGATAATGAGTTTCGTGACAGACGAGAATCATTTGATGATCATCCGAGATCTGGGCAGCCCTCCAGTGTGCAGACAGCAGAAAAAATTTAAGAGGTGCGGAATCAGTTGAAAGAAGCCACCAAATTACCGTGAGACTTTTGGCTGAGTCGGTGGGAATCAGTAAGTTTATCTGTCATGAGATTCTATATGAGGATCTGGGAAAACAAAAACTTAATGCCAGATTGGTACCCTGCATTTTGAATGATGACCAAAAGGAGGCTCGTTTGTCGATCTGTTCCAATCTGCTGGGTGCTGCAACTGAGGATCCTGATTTTTACTCCAGAATTATTTCAGGAGATGAAACATAGTGTCTGCAGTATGATCCACAAACCAATCGACAAAGCAGCGTTGAATGGAGAAGTACCCACTCACAGTATCATGCAGACATTACGTCTATCCAAGCAGCTATCACAAAACAGCTTTCGGACATCCCGGAAAGTGCCAACCAGAACTGTTTGCAGGACCTTCAGAAATACTGGAAACTATGTGTTGATTCAGAAGAGCAATATTTTGAAGGTGACCAACATTAATTATGAATATGGTACTGTTTTTATATTCTTTATTGCGCCAGTCCTGGAACTTTATGGATGTAGGTTGTATGTTCAGTTCTGAAACTTCTTAACTATCAACTGATGAATATTTTTCACAATTTGTGTGATTTTCTACACTTAAACCAGTACTTTAAGATGTTGAACAAAAGAATCATATACCATCTTCTACATCTTTTCATTCATGAAATCTTCTAAACACAATAGTCTCCACAGACTTTTGCCATTTACTTCTAGTTTTTGTGTAAAGTTTAATAATTGTTAAACAGTGTACCCTCCTCGTCCTCTCCCCCCCTTTTTTTCCTTTTTTGTACAGAGTTAAAGCACTGCAAAACAAGCAATCCATTGTTTGTTTTGCAACCTTTTAAAGTGTTAATAAGTTGTCTAAAAGTATATTTGTTGTGTTTGTGTGAACTTTAGAATGGAAAAAAAGATATCCCTAATAAAGTTGAATTCTGGTTAATATATATACACATATAAATGCTTCTGTTTTTATTTTTTCATATTTGTAGGCAGTGAAGCTTGAAAGTATTCATCCTGGTCGAACGCGCTACTTGGCTGTAGTGTCCCGCGATGGAAAGCAGCAAACTGAAGAAAGCTGTCTTCTAGGAATTGATTGCAACAGTCAGACTACCATTGGTCTGGTTCTTCCTGTCTGGGCTGACACTCGTATAACACTAG
Source organism: Macrothele yani (assembly GCA_039090855.1). Lineage (NCBI taxonomy): Eukaryota > Metazoa > Arthropoda > Arachnida > Araneae > Macrothelidae > Macrothele > Macrothele yani. The sequence goes on from CM077002.1 coordinate 139,688,194, forward strand.
ATGGAGATGGGTAAGAATAGCTATTTATGTGCTCAAAATTTTTTAGTTTATTGAATAAATAATTAGAAATATTTTGCTTCAAAATCTATGAGAGTTACATGACTAATGTTCCAAATTTTGTACTAAAAGCTATTGTGATGTTTTGGTTTGCTAATTGGCAGTTTTAGCTTATGAAAGAAACTGCTGAGAAAGTTTTAAGAAGAATTCAAAAGAAAAAAATGTTGTATCTTTTTACAAATAAATGCAATTTCACAATGTTAGAATTAGTGAATAAATCTACTACAAGCCCACTAGACCACTAGAATTTACAAATCACTTTGTTATTCAATAACTTCTCACAATAAACACCCACTCCACAATGGTATACACAGCCATCGTGAATGACATTCAACGGCACAGTAAACCACGCATATTGTCTCCGGACAGAATAAGTGTGCTCGGCCATCTGGTGGGGTGATGTCGCAATGAGTCATTGCCTTATCACGAAAATCACTCCTGCGCATTTCTCAAGGATCAAGATCATTTGTAAACCAAATGTTGTGTTTCTATGTAGAGTGGAAAGAAAAGAAAATAATAGTTGGTTCTTGGGAAGGGGGGGGGGCTACGTAGTGAAACCCCCTGTAGTATAAAACAGAACGTGATGCCATCATTTGAACATGCTGCAGATAAAACAACTATATCGATAAAGTATAAATTAATATAAAACTTGAATTTTATATCTATATGTAAGGTTTTTTGATATAAAACATTTTACTCACATTATGAACGATGTCAAACTGTACTGATTTGGATATCTCTACTATTAGTAAGAAAACAACACACAGTAAGTGATACAGTTCCTCAAGAACTGTAGCACATACTCTACTGTTACACACCAAATAACACACATGTAAAAATATCTCATTCTTTTCTCCTCTTCTCCCTTTTATTTTCTTTTTTTGAAAGAAAGACTGATTTTATTATATTTAAATGAAATAGAAAAAGTTTCCACTCTTATAAAAACACAATATTTTTCAGGATAGCTGTTTTTTGATAAATCTGGAACTTCGTGAGAGATGTTTTCCTTTGTCCTACTGATAACTACTTTGTGAAACATTGTTTTTCATACAGGAAAATCCAGAATAGTTTATATGTGCCTCAGGAATATTATTAAAAGAATTCAGGGTTATAAATGGTCAATAATTAAAATAGAAAATAATATATGGTTTTATGAGAAGGAATTTGAAAAGTCAGGTAACAAAAAAAAAAAAAAAGTCCACATATTTACCTGGTTTCTGATTACGAACATAAAAATGAAGAGGGGGGGGCGAATGCAATGTTTCACCCCTGCATGAAAATGAGTATGGGGGCAGCTTCCCCTTCTTCTACTGTGGTTTCAATGCTGTTGTGCACATGCATTAACAGCCATTTTTTTAATGTTTTATTGTTTAAGATTTAGCTTCCTTTTCTTTATTTTGATCTTTCTGTTCATCGCTTATACTTTCCCATGAAGTTAGTTTTAGCCTGCCAGGGATATCACTGTTTTACGTAAAGTACTCGTTTACAAAAATGACCTACATGCATCCGCTTGACCTCCCTTGCCAGTGTTTCCCTGGGGCCCAAACAAAGCTGGCTTGCATTTGTTGTCAGTATCTGCTGCATTCACTGGGCCAGCCTAAAAACATTAGGAATTCATTTAAACATTAGAAATAATATCTTTTTTGGGGAAAAACATTGGAAATTATTTCTTTTTTTTTTTTTTTGGAGAAAAACATTAGAAATTCATTTTTAACATGTGACAAATTAGAAAAAAAAAAAAAAAAACTTGCTGGCCAGCAGACCCCAGAATAATTTGAATGTTGCAACTTCGTGACCAGTCCAGTATGGCCATTCCTTTATGGGTGGAACTTCCATTTATGATATTTCACTTAATATAGTAATTTTCAAAAGTTGTAGTAAAGCTTGATACAATTTTATTGCCATTTTAAACTGTTAAAAATATGTGACAGTGATGCAGATAAATGATATGCAACAGTGATAAGATATTCATTACATTTAGAATTCACATATTTTAGTGAAGTTCAGCACTAACATTTTAATTTTATTTTTCTCTTTCATGTGCAGTGGATTTAGTGTTACTTCAAGTGGTAGACATCACATTTTCAAGCCAGTATCAGTTCAGGCCATGTGGTAAGTTTTTTTTTTTAGTTTTTTTTTATTACATCTTGATTGGGACAGTATTCATATAATATTCCATTATTCAGCTTGTAAGTAAAGATGTGATACGACCAAAGATGTAATCAGTACTTATTTGGCAATTATTTTTTTGTAATTTGAAACACCCTGATTGAAGCTGCTCTCAAAAAATGGCATTGTTGTATCAGCTCATCTGTGTTAAAAAAAGGATGTGATTTCACACTTCAACTGTGGTATACATTAGGCATGAAAAAAAAAGCTGATGCAATGGTCAAATTAAGCAGTCTCAATGTCATGAGTAATAGCATTAATTGTTTCTCTTTCAAATGAAATTAGATTATTACCTCCTTGAACTATAAGTACATATACTATACCATACAAATTAATTGGGACAAGCTATTTTATTCTCAGAATTGTAATGTGATCGCCAGTTGATGTTGGAAACCCACGTAAACCAGTTTTATCAGCTGTGAGGTGGTGTGACTGTTAGAACTTGATAGTAAGAATGTGGTTTGACCGGTTTTAAACAGGAAATAGGCACTTTAGCTTCAGTTGTGAGCTTTCGTGTGTGACAGGTGGATGTTAGTTTTTGCTCTCTATGAGTACGTGTTGCTTTCGTGTATTGAAAAATGGATATTTCCCCATGGAAGCATTAAAAAATAATTGCTCTGAAGGATCGCACTTCTATGACAGTGAAAGATATCGCTTCTGCAGTTGGTGTAGGCAAATCAAGTGTATCATGACTCTTATGCGATACAATGCATCTGGATCATCGTCTCCAAAAAGTTGAGGTAAATGTGGAAGAAAACGAAAAACAACTCCACGAACCGATAAATATCTAATCAGAAATAGTAAAATAAATCCCCCCCCCCCAAAAAAAAAAAAAAACGAGCACCGACCTTCAAAGAGATTTATTGGCTAGTGGTTGTGATGTTAGTGATTCAACTGTACGCCGTAGGCTTCTGGAAGTTGGCTGGAAGGCAAGACCAACGAAAAAACAATATTTGAATGCAAAAATGAAGATAAAACGTTTAGCATGGGCCAAAAAATATAAATCATGGACTGCTGACGACTGGAAAAAGGTAATTTTCAGGGATGAAACTCATTTATTTGTGCAGGATTACCAATCAAATGTCGTTAGACTAAGCAACTCTGAACCCTTAAGACCTGAGCATATCAAACAAACTGTAAAACACCCTCTGAAACAGATGTTTTGGGGTTTTTTTCACATCAAATGGCACTGGAAGCTTAGTTCCTGTTCAAGGCATGATGAATTCAGCCAAGTACGTAGAAATATTAGAACGTAGGATTGCTCCATTCTTGCAAACTTTTGACGGGACATTTCAACATGACTTGGCCCCATGTCACAATTCGAAATTGGTCAAGAATTTCATGCTGGAAAATCAAATTCATTTGCTTGATTGGCCTGGAAATTCACCAGACTTAAATCCCATAGAAAACTTGTGGAATATTTTGAAGAGACGTTTAGGTGAAATGGACAAACCAAAGAACGCCTGATAACGAATGCTATAAAAGTGTGGTTCCATGATTATTAAGTCAAAAATATGTGCACTCAATTAGTGGAGTCAATGCCAAAACGAATTCAAGAGGTCATTTCTGCTAAAGGAGGACATACTTCATACTAATACAGGTATTTACCAGTGTATATCAAGGCATAAAATGATATAAAGGCATAGTTTTGGAAAAAAGTTTTTTACTTTGTCCTAATTAATTTGCACAGTATAGTACACTCATCGTCAAAAAAATAGTTGCACCCAGAAAGAAGCAACTGATTGAAATGAAACTTGGTGGGTAGGTTTGACATTGTGAGACATGCAAATGATTCAAGTATCACGCTCGGCTGTGCATGTGACGCAAGCAAGGAGGGGCCATAGCGCTGTGCCTGACCAGCTGTATAAGGTCGTCCCGTTGCTCATGCTTGCCATTCTGACTCGTGCTGTTTTGGTTGCATCCTTTGCAAGTGAAGTATGCCTTAGAGAAAAGTTCGAAAGCAGTTCAAGCAGTTGGAAGAGTTCAACAGGGGCCGCATCGCCGGGCTCCGAGTAGCGGGATGGTCTTATTGCCATATTGTGCGCCATACCAGTTGTGCGGATATCACCATAGCACGCTGTTAGTGGCAGTGGATAGAACAAAGCAAGCATCAGTGACAGGAAGGGTCTGAAAGACTTAGACGAACTACAGACAGAGTAGACGAACTACAGACAGAGAGGACCGATGGGTTGTCCGACATTCATGGAGTGACCCAACAGCCACGATTGCGGATATTCAGTGAGTAGTGGTGCCCACCATGCATCGTCCGATTAGTACCAGCACCATTGGCAGACGACCGCATGGTGTAGGACTAAATGCACACAGACTATTACAACAACTGCCCTTAACACCATTGCATCATCGGCAAAGACTGCAATGGTGTTGTGCCAGACTGTCATGGAGCCACTCAGAATGGCAACAGGTGATCTTCAGTGACGAGTCCTGCTTTTGTCTTGGAGGAGATGACCATTGAATCCATGTGTGGAAGCATCATGGTCAGCACCAAGACGGTTTGTTGTTGGGCATCACACGTCCAGAAGGCGTGGTGTCATGCTGTGGGGTGCAATTGCCTATGATGCCAGATCATCTTTGGTTTTCATTACAGGCACTTTGACAACCCAATGTTATGTCCATGAGGTCCTGCAACCAGTGGCTCTACCTTTTCTGAACTCTCACTCCTGTGCAATTTTCCAACAGGACAATACTCATCCACATACTGTTACTGTCTCAAGAGTTTGCCTTCAAGGCACTAACACTCTGTCATGGCCAGCCGCATCACAGACTTATTGCCGATTGAAAATGTGTGGGATGCTATTGGACGTGGCATCCACACTCCATCCCTACCGCACAATCTGCAGGGACTACGTGAGAAGATTCACGCTGCATGGGATTGCTTATTGCAGGGCACCATTAGGAACCTGTACAACTCCATGCCGAGACATCTGGCGTGCTGTGTGAGCAAACATGACAGCCCAACGCCATACTGAGAGACACTACTTATTGGCGTATAGCTCAATAAATATTGCCCATATCAGTCTCCATGTTAAATCATTTATTGTTCCTCGCAACGTTTACCCTTCCTCCCGAATAGCATTGCAATCCAACATGTCCTTCTGGGTGCAACTATTTTTTTAACAATGAGTGTATCTTTGTGTGTAATGACAAAACCTGCTTTTTCACTCCCCAGATCAATGTGGTATAAGATTTTATAGGGAGGGGGTGGTGGCCATGTGATATGAAAAATTGGGAAAATGCAGGGAATTTTGAAATGGCGGGGGGGGGTAAGAATGTTGAAGTACATGTAGGAAACAGGAAAAATAATCAACTTCAGAAATTTCTGCTGTTGTTATGTTGGGTAGAGTTTTTCTTATTTTTAAAATTTCCATAAAATGTTTGAGTTAGCCCAGTGTTGATTGAAAGAAACAAATACAGCAATAACTTTTGTTGTGTTGGGAGTTTGTGAAATGATATGCATGTTCTTCCCTTGAAGCCAGTGTTCAGGTGTATGACTTTGCTCAACTCCTGTTTCTGCTGGCATGGGGCATGATAGGAAAGATGGTGGTCATGTAGATCATTGGAGAACTCAATAAAATTGTACTTACATATCACTAAGCTGTTTTCTGATATTCAGAGGTTAGCTCCTCACTGAAACAACTCACTGTTACTTTATACATACATGAGATTCTTCCACGAATTCGCGGAATTCTGCTTTTTTTTTTTGGTGATCATTTAGGTTAGTCTCGAGATCGATGCAAAACTGAAGATAAATTTTGGAGGATTAGTTAAGGTGGGGTGATCTTTTTTGGGGGGGAGGGGTCTGGAGATGGTGTTTTGTTTTTCATTCATAACTTTTGAAAACGAAAGTTAAAGAAGTGAACACTTTCCCCGTAATATTGATTTCTTTTTCTGGCGAGGTTTCTTCTGTGCAGTATTATTGTTAAATATAATTTTATTCCATAAATATTTGCATTTCAGCTTGAAAATGGAAGAAAAATTCCGAAAACGGAACTGGGCGAAAATTTCTCTTGTGATCTTCGGGCACGAGATTTTTCAGTGGATTCGAAGAATTTCGCCTTTTCCATCGTCATTTCGATGGTTCTCGTGATCGATGCAGAACTGAACAGAAATCTGGGAGAGATTGGTGGTGGTAGTGATGGTGGTGGGGTCGTTTTCCTTCGGTGGGCGGAATTCCGACTTTCAAAGCTTTCGGAAAAGGAAGTTAGACGGAGTAAAGGTTTCACTCGTAATCGTAATCCTTTTTTCATGGCAATGTTTCTTCTACCCAGTAGTGTTGTTAAATATAATTTTATTCCATAAATACTTGTTTTGCAGCTGTAAAATGGAGGAAAACTTTCCAAAAATGGAAGTTGGACAGAACGTAGATTTCGCTGGTAATCGTAAATTTTTTTCTCTGCGATGTTACATTTATCTTGTGTTGCTGTTAAATGGAAAAAAAAAGAAAATTATATATTTTGAATACAGTGATGTGCTCTAGCTTATAATTTACATAATAAATTTCAGTGCACAATTTGATCTTGCTCACACTACCTTATATTCACGCTGTTTCACAGTTTGTTCTTATTTATCACGTGCGGTTAAAAAAGTTTAGCCTTTTTTTCCCCTTCGGCAGTCTCATATATGTTTATCAGATGCCTCCATTTACAGTGATCTTGGCACACAGCTTCAGCTTCATTAACATCCATCACACACCGCACACAAGACCTTTTGTATTTTATACTCATTACAGGGTGTGTACCAGGTCACGAAAGTCACCGAAAGGTCATGAAATGAGAAAACGGTCACGGAAGTCAAGGAAAGGTCATAGAATTAAGGGCATAGGTCACGGTTGACCCCTCTTCCCCCTTGTGCCTTACCTTGTAAAAATCAGATTTCAGCTTTGAGCTAAAAAGAAGTTTTTTGTAAATGACGATGACATCATTTCCTTTCTTCAGACGAGTTCTGAAGGCACAACTGTTATACCATTCTCTTCTTCAGCGTTCATGGACTCCTCTTGGCACTCTGCCAACGGCGACTCTTTCAACTGTGGGGGCCGATAGTAAGGTCTTTCGTCGAACGTAAGCTACCGATAACCTGCTTGTTTGCTTCGCAGAAAAATTTGTCGCGGGTCATTAGGGCTGGGTGATGCACCGGTATATCATGAAGAACTGGTTTAAGTTTTACATCAAGGCTCCGGTTTTTAGCTAACAGTACTACGATGTGTCATCCTTCGCGATGTGATGTATCGTGAAGTACGACGTTGATGAAACCACACGATGGCGTCGCGAACATTGGAGCTTCTTCACGTTTGATGGGAATCCATCACGAAGCAAACATGATGTTCAAACTTCTTCTTATTGGGCCGCCGCGTGTCGACGATCGATGCCACAAAATTGTTTGTTTTTAAAAAAGATTGCGCTTATGTTATCGGTTTGTCCGTTCGTTCGTCCGTCCGTGGACATCATATCTCTGCAACTATTAGTCTAATTTAAAAAATTCTTTTTGCATTGGCAAGATTGAAATGTGAGAATAATGATCCTTTGTTTAATTTTTTTCTCCCCGAGTTTTTCGGATGCACAATTTCGCCGCTAGAGGGTGTAAATGAAGATATCGAATTTAAAATGCATTTTATTGCATGTATTTGCTTCTAAATATCTGATTGAAAGAATTATTTCTTCCTTTTGATGCCATTTATAATGAAGACTATTTTAGGCACAGTTTCTTTTTCAATTAATGAATAGATCTCTCACTAGGGGTGCAAAGGTAAATTGCGTTTCCCCCAATATCTCGGCTTCTAAAAGTCTGATTTGAAAAATTCTTCTTGCATCAGAAACAGCTTCTCGTGGAAAATGTTTTGCATACAGTAACTAATTTTTAGTAAGGAACGGTTTCGCCACAAGGGGCATAAGTGTTTATTTCTGTTTATGATGTATTTGCAGCAAAATCTGAGCTTCTGAAAGAGTAGACTGAAAAATCCTTTCATGAACCAATGTCGCTCACCTCAAAAAACGTTTTGAGATACATATACATCTACGCCCCCTGGCGGGGAGACTATTGCTTAAAATAGAGCATAGTTTCCCCCGCCAGGGGGCATAGATGTATATCTTATTTTTGACGATATCTCTGCTTCTAAGAGTACAATTTGAAAAATTATTTCTTTGTTACAGAGCGCTTCTGGTGCGAAATATTTCTCATATAGTTTCAAGTAATGCATAGATTTTCCACTAGGGGACGTAAAGGTAACTTGCATTTCCTCTGATATCTCTGCTTCTAAAACTCCGATTTGAAAAATTCTTTCTGCATCGGATACTGCTCATGATGAGAAATGTTTTGCATATAATTTCAAAATTTTGGTAAAGTATGGTTTGGCCACCAGGGGGTGTAAGCGTTAATTTCTGCTTCCGATGTATTTGCAGCAAAATCCAAGTTTCTGAAAAAGTCAACTGAAAAAATTCTTTCTTAGACCGATAGTACTCACCTCGAAAAATGTTTTGAGCCTCCCGTTTAAAATAGCGCATAGTTTTCCCTCCAGGGGGCACAGATATGTTTCTTATTTTTGTCAATATCCCTGCTTCTAAGAGTCTGATTTAAAAAATTCTTTCTTTTTTGGAGAACATTTCTGTTGCAAAATGTTTCTCATATAATTTCAAATTTTTATTAATGCACAAGTCTGCCACTATAGGGCGTAAGTTCAGATTTCCGTTTACAGCAATATCTGCGGGATTAAAAACTCAATATAAAAGATTCTTTATAGGTCAGATTCTACTAACTATGTAAATTCTGTGTGTATTTTCTTCCTAAAATAATGCCCAATTTCGCTGCTAGGGGCACCAATGTTTAATCTGTTTTTCTTAATATCTCTGCTTCTAAATGTACGATTTAAGAAATTCTTTCAACACCAGATGCCATTTACCTTGTAGAACAGTTGGTTATTATTTGAGGAGTTTTATAGTTCACAGTTCTGCCATCTAGTTGGTGTTTGTGTACTTCTGCTTGCAGCCATATTCCTGCTTCTAAAAATTATATTGAGATTTTTTTTTTTTTCTACTGTTTGCCATTCTCCACAATAGAGATGTGGTGCATTATCCTCTTTAAACAATGCACAGATTTCCTGCTAAGGTGCGTAAAGGTAAATACCTTTTTCTCACTGTCTCTTCTGGAGACATATTTGAAAAGTTTTTTCCTTAGCATAGCTTTTCCCATGGATATTTTTCGACTTTCCCATTATGCAAAAGTCTTCCGCTAGCAGGCGTCGAGTTATATCATGTTTATTTCTCTCTTTTAACTGTTTGATTTGAAAATCTGTTTGTCTCCAATAACTTCCTTTTACTGTGAGAAACGTTATGTGCACTGTTTGTTAATTTTTTGTTACATACTTTTTAGCCGCTGGTGGAAGTAAGTAGCTATTTCTATTTCTGGATGTTTTGTCAATTGAAGAAATCAGGTTGATATTTTTTTAAATGGTTGCATTGACTTTGAATAACTTTGATAAATTTAATTTGCATCAGAAAAGATTCAAAGGATGTGCTCATTACAACTGAATATTCGATGTCATCTTGTGTTCTTTTGTTCACATTATAGCAAAACAGTATAAAGTGATGTATGGGCATTTAAAATTACATATGTATAATTTTCCAAATGTCAGTCAGTGCACTTCCACTCTAAGAAAAAGTTGTTGGAACAGGCTGAAGAAGCTAATGCAGTATAAACAGAAATTAAAGCAGCATGCACATGCACACACAAACTGCAGAGTTAAAGCTATGTCATGCATTGCATTTGGATTGTTAAAGCTCTTCATTACTGCCCTGGGGGCTAAATGTTATCCAATGAGGAAGTATTTGATTTAGATAACTTTTTCAGTTTTATGTGTGCACAGCAATACCGAGCCTTACATATGTCTACTTAATGCATGTTTGCTATAACGTACGCACAACATTTTTATCCATTCTAACATAACTTATTGACCCCACACTGAAAATTTCCACCAATTGGAAGCTGCATAGTTTGAAGTCTAGAAATCTCTGTTTACGCTACACTTGTTTCTGGCTTCCTTGATCAGAAAAGGGGGCATTCCAATTGGTATTGCTTTTTTATTGATTTACTAAGGACATTCTTGAAAAAATGCCTTCCCATAAAAGAAAACGTGGTGCTGAAAGTGAAATAATGTTAAAATGTCACAGAAATCCGTAAAATTACAAGAAAAAGTGGACATAATAAATATGAAGCTGATGAGTTTATAACTAAACTTTCAAACTCTATGAAATGAGCCACCCCACATATGCAACAGATCACACACACCCTTTTGTAATTTTTTATTTTTTATTTTTGCTACCTAACAAACACACCTTAAGTTCGACCTATGGATCAAGGAGCTATTGCCACTTTTGTATCGTATTATTTATTGCATCATGATCTGAAGACAGCTTATTTTAGTAACAGTTAGTAAAGACAAGGCAACTGTTAAACAATTTAGTCATGATTATGATATTTTGCATGCAGTATCACAGGAACTTTGATAGTGCATGGAAAATGGTGACACATTAATGCATGGTTAGACTTTGACATAAACGTTTGTCTGCAATTTGTGACTGATTTGAAAGGATTTGAACCAACTGTTAGATTAATAATATTGTTCAAGAAATTCTCCAGCTACCTGAAAAGCTTGATTTAGAAACTGATGATGTAAAAGAATTGTTAGCCTCACACAATGAAAGACTTAGCACTGAGGGCTTGATTAAACTGGAAACATGGTCAAAGAAAGTGGTTCATAAGAAGACTCGGTTGAATAAACTACTAAAGAAGACCTACACTAGCAAACATTCTTGATAAAACTTTCAAAATCATAGAACAGCTGGTAAATAAGTGTGGCCCTAATTGATTGCAGTTCTTCAGTTGTGTATATATTTGGATACTTTGTGCAAAAGTGTGAACCTTGTGTTGAATAGCATTTATTTGCTGAGTAAATAGTGTTATCAAAAATTAAAGTAAATTGCTATTAATTTTAATTGTTGATAACAGTCTAAACCTTTATAATGCACTTTCTGTACTCGCTTAACATACTTTTGTGTAATGTGGTTTCCCGGTTATAATTCTTTATAGTAGGATATTTTGAGTTTTTCACTAAATGCAAGCTTATTGGTAAAAAAATTGCTATTTATTTTAACTTTTTAGAAATCATTTTATATACTCAGTTTACCCAGTTAATTTACATAATCAGATTTTATATTTAATTAATTAAAATGGCCAAACTCTTACACTATTGACAGAAAGAATCATCGATAAAACTTAGCTTTAGGGTCAAGAAATGCCCTGTAAAAGTCAAGGAAAGGTCAAGAAAAGGGTCAAGAAATTGAGTCTCTTGAAAATGGTAGACACTCTGCATTACCTTTTTGTCATTCAGACATCCCAGAATCAGGTCCTCCCATGATTTCCTTGGCCTTCCTCTACCTTTCTTTCCTGCCACTTGGGCTGAATAAATTGTCGTAGTAAGCATCTCATCACCCATTCTTTCAACATGGCCAAACCACCTAAGAATATTAGTCTCTGCCTTCAATAAAATTTTTCATCTCCCTTAACATGGGTCACAGAAGATAAGTTCTCCACCCCATTTATGCAAACTTTGGCCACCATGTTCAGTAGCTAAAGCACTAAAACTGCTGCAAATTGGTCTTTGTACTTACTTTCTTGTTTGATGTGGGAATAGGTGATTCTGTCTTTCCTGGTTTCAGAAGTCAGAAACATTTCTTATTGAAAATTGAATGTCATGTATTTTGTATCTGTAGTGCACTTGGTAAATATAAGTGTCATTTGCATGATATTGATTTGGATTAAGTTAGTTTTAGTTTTGTTGTTATGAGAACTTGTGCATTTTTTCCGGTCATGCAATCAAGTGAGTGAAATATAAACGCTGAGCTACTCTAAATGTGTTAAGAGCATATTTAATATATCTGTGACAGAGATCTTGGTTTACATCCACAATATACACACTGCATTGATGAAGTCCCAAAAAACCCACATTCAGTAAGATGTTGTTACTGCCAACAAACATATTCAGTTTAAGTAATATTTTTAAGCAGGCCATTACAAGTAGTGCTAAGCATCAGAAATATGTTGAAGCATATTCACAGGAGCCTTTGCTGGTAATTTAATACATTCAGTGATATATGAAATCCGCCAAATTTTTGTACTACGCATAATGATCGAAAAGTATCTGTCTGTTAGTAAGAAAGTTTTTGCTGCCTTCGTAGATTTAGAGAAAGCTTATGACCGAGTAAACAGGATACTTCTGTGGAAGGTATGGATGTATGAATAAATACAGTATTAGTAGGATTCTACTTAATAGTGTGAAAGCCATGTATGCTGGCAGTAGAGCTTGTGTACAAGTGAATGGTATTGTATCGAAATGGTTTTCTGTTGGTGCAGGAGTCAGACAAGGTTGTGTAATGTAACCATGGCTATTTAATATACACTGGTGCTCAAAGTTAAGAGAATTTGCACATTTTGTCGATTTTCACAAAAAGTACTGAACCAAAGGTACAAATTATGCCGCCGAATAAGAATGTAAATTTGCAGTGTCGAATATGTAAGCGTACACGTGCGCGTTGGCAGAGCTGTGACAGCAGAGGGCATGAAAAGCACACATGGCTTTTTTTCGCGATTAGTTCGCTCGTACTTCTCGGCGACATTCGTTGTGTTTCTTGCAGGGGTTGGTTCAATTTCATAAGCAGTCAGGTAAAATGAGTTGCCATGAATGTATTGATGACGGAACGAGGTGGATAATCGTCGAAAGATTGGAGGCAGGGTAATCTCAAGTGCAGGTTGCTACAGAGCTCAACATAACGCCCAGTGTCGTCTGCAATTTGTGGAAACAGTTTAAGGACACCGGATTCATATCGAGAAGGCCTGGGCTAGGTCGTTCAAGAGATCGTTATTTGGCACTTTTAGCGAGACGCCACAGGACTGCTACAGCTGCACAGCTATCTCGTGAGCTGCATGCCACCACTGGAACCCAAGTTTTAAGGGTTACCGTTTCCCGAAGACTTCATGAGAGAGGGCTTTTTGACAGAAGACCCACTGTTTACGTCCCACTCACTTCAGCACACAAGAGAGCACGTTTAGCATGGTGCAGACAACATCAGCCTTGGACCAGACTTCAGTGGGGTAACGTTCTCTTCACAGACGAGTCGCGATTCAGCCTGGACACTGATTCTCGACATATCTGGAGAGAACCCAGGACCCGATACCTTTCCTCCAACATTCGAGAAAGGGACCGCTATGGCAGCGGAGGTGTCATGGTCTGAGCAGGCATCATGTTGGATGGCCGCACTCCTCTCCATGTGTTTGACAGAGGCTTCCTGACTGCTGAGAGGTATAGGGGTGAGATCTTACAGCCCTATGTTTGACTTTTCAGGGGCGCAGTTGCCCCTCGGTTCCTTTTTATGGACGACAACGCTCATCCACATAGGGCTCACCTGGTAGACGGTTATCTTGAAAGTGAGGATATTAACCTGATGGATTGGCCAGTCAGATCGCCAGACCTAAACCCTATCGAACATGTCTGGGACGCTCTTGGGAGGGCAATTGCAGCCTGCCACCCCCCTCCAAGAACCATCCAGGAGCTGAAAACTGCGTTGCTACAAGAGTGGGACTGACTGCCACAGGGACTCGTCAACTGCCTCATTTCCAGTATGACGTCGGGCTGTGAGAGGTGTATGACTGTGAGAGGGGACCATACCCCATATTTGAGTCATTTTATGTTCGATTTTAGACATTCCTGCGCTGATAAACCTTACTGATGATCATGAGTGCGTACCATGACTGTTGTATGGTATAATTTTTTCTCTTATATAACTGTGTATCCATACCAAATTTCATTAAAATGTGACCATTAGTTTTTCAGAAATTCGGCAAAATGTGCAAATTCTCTTAATTTTGAACATCAGTGTATTTATGGGTGCATGCATGCATGATGCCAGTATGAACTATACTTGTTTATGTCTTGGTAATATCCATGTGTGCAGATTGCTGTATACTGATGACAGTCCTGTTGGCAAAGAGGAAAAGTGAGTTTCAGAGTATGTTGTCCGGGATGTACGAAGTTTGTATGAAATTCAAATCGAGTATAGATAAGGGAAAAACCAAAGTTATGGTTTTTGAGTGAGGAACTGTTAGTACTGAATGCAAGATAAGTCTAAATGGTACAGTGATTGACCAGGTGAAAGAGTTTGTGCATTTAGGAAGCATGTTTGACAGAGGGAACAAATTGAATGGTGAAATTAGTAGGCGAGTGAATTCTTCATTGAAAGTCATAGCTGCTTTGGAGAGCTTTCAAAGGAATGATGGGTTCTCAAAAGAGACCCGAATGGCTGTGTATGAAAGTGCAATTGTTCCTATCTGGTGTATGGCAGTGAAACCTGGGTAATAGGAGTCGTTTGTGTGCTAAAAAAAGCGTTACTTACAGGGGGTTTGTGGCAAAACACATTCTGATTGTGTGAGGAATAAAGATGTGTTGCAGTTGTGTAATGTTCTGAAGCAAAATGTTGTTAGCAAGGTGGAGACTAATATTTTTAGGTGGTTTGGCCGTGTTGAAAGAATGAGTGATGAGATGCTTACTGAGAAAAAATATTCAGCCCAAGTGGCAGGAAAGAAAAGTAGAAGAAGGCCAAGGAAATCATAGGAAGACCAGATTCAGGAATGTCTGCATGAGAAAATGATTGAGTAATGAAATGCAAAAGGTCCTGTGTGCATTGTGTGATGGATGTCACGTAGCTCAAGCTGTGTGTCAGATCGCTGTAAATGGAGGTGTTTGATATGGCAACAGTAAATAAATAATCAGTTACACATTTATCTGGTGGCTTGTCTTTCTATGTGGAGCTAACCTCTGAATCACAGAGAACAGCTTAGTGATATGTATGTACAGGAGAAAGTGAGGAGCTTCCAGCGTTAAATATTAATAGTTCCTTTGACTGTGAGATATTGGCTGCTGTAAAAAAAAATTATATGCTTACTGTTGTAGATTTTGCTTCACATAGTTGTACTGTAAATGCAGAGATACTGTGGTCAATGAAACTTTTTTCATTGCCCACAGTATCTCTTCGCACTTTTGTCGATGTTGCTAAATTTTTTGCCTAGATGTTCTCTAATAGTGAGATGGTGAACAAGTGCTTGATAGGAAGAATGAAGATGTCTTGCTTTTTAACATTTAGGTAGGCCCACTTCTTTCATCATTTACGGCAAAAATCTTTAAGTGTAAATTTGCAGTTTGTTTTGATGAAGCCTTGAATACAGTAACATGCAGAGAGTCCAGATGAATTAGATAGCATTGTAATTCTACTAACCATGTTTCAACATATTGGAATACACTGCTCTTCAGTCTTGCTACAGCTGAAGACCTTGTAATTAAATTTATCGAAGATGTAGTAGATCTTCACTTGAAGATGGTGTTATGGATTTTCATGGATGGTTTGAATGTTAGTAAGAAATTTTTGTGGGGCATGAAACAAAGAGTGCTTTCCGAAAATGGCTGTGATACACTGTATTTGGACACCTGTGATCTCAATGCATACAGCATAAACATTAAGCCACAAAATGGGGATTAAGTATCTTCTTCAGAGCAATGTACCAGTTATTTAAAGACAGTTCAGCCCAGCATGCAGGTTGCTGTAATTTTACAGGAGGTTCTTCTTTATACTTTAACAATTTCCCATACTTGATGGGAAGAAAATGCAGATGCATCCTACAGGCTCATTGAAATTTTTCCTACATGCATACATACATATCACAAGCTGTTCCCCGAGATTCTGAGGTCAGCTCCACAAAGAAATGCAAACTACCAGATGAATTTTTAACTGATTATTTACATACTGTTGCCGTATCAAACTTCTCCATTTACAGCGATCCTGACACACAACTCAGGCTTCACTGACATCCATCACACGATGTACACAAGACCTTCTATAATTCATACTCATATTCTTTTTCTTTTTCTCATGCAGACACTCATGAATCTGATCCTCCCATGACTTCCTTGGCCTTCCTCTGCCTTTCCTTCCTGCCACTTGGGCTAAAAATATTTTCTTAGTAAGCATCTCATCACTCATTCTTTCAACATGGCCAAAACCAATTAAGAGTATTATAGTCTCCACCTTGCTAACAACATTTTGCTTCACATTACACAACTGCAACAGGTCTTCATTCCTCACACGATCAGAACATGCCTTGCCACGAACCCCCATAAGTAACGCATCTCTCCAGCACACAAATGACTCCTATGTTTCTTCTGTAGTACCCAGGTGTTACTGCCATACATCAGAGTATGAACAATTACACTTCCATACACAGCCATGCAGGACTCTCTTGAGAAGCCATCATTCCTTTGAAAGCTCTCCAAAGCAGCTATGACTTTCAATGAAGAATTCACTCGCCTACTAATTTCACCATTCAGTTTGTTCCCTCTGTCAAACATGCTTCCTAAATGCACAAACTCTTTCACCTGGTCAATCACTGTGCCATTTATACTTATATGTATTACATTCAGTACTAACAGCTCGTCGCTCAAAAACCATAACTTTGGTTTTTTCCCTTATTTATACTCAGTTTGAATTTCATGTAAACTTCGTACATCCAGGACAACATACTATACTATTCACTTTTGCTCTCTGCCAACAGGACTGTGTCATCAGCATACAGTAATCTGCACACACTGATATTACCAAGACTTAAACCAGTATTGTACATCTTGACATCACGCATGCACACATCCATAAATACACTGGCGGAAAGTCAAAAAAGAACACCAAGAAGGATACGTCTGATACCAATGAAATTTATACAGCATAATAGCGGAATACAGAGGATAACGTGATCAAAACATTACGGCAAAATACAGCTGTATTTGCTGGTAAACTGAAAAATAACGTTTCCATGTAACATGGCTAGTATGAGGTTGAACCGCCATGAACTGCGTCACACTGTGCAATTCTGGCATGGAGTCTGTTGTACAGATGTTGGATGTAAGTTTGGGGTATTGAGTTCCAAGCATCCTCAACCTGGACGCGTAAATCGGGGATGGTCGTGGCTGGCCGTGGAGGCCGGATAAGTCGTTGTCCCATAAAATCCCACACGTGCTCAATGGGGGACAAATCCGGCGAACGTGCAGGCCATGGAAGTTGTCTCACACCCTGAAGTGCATGTTGCGTGGCACGTGCCGTGTGTGGGCGTGCATTATCTTGCTGGAAAACACCACAATGGATCGACCTTACAAATGGCACAACAACTGGCTGAATGATGTAGGAGGTGCTGTTTAACGTACCCGGTACAAACACTAGTTGTGTACGGGAGCGATAGCTGATTGCTCCCCACACCAGGAGACCAGGTGTAGGCTCTGTGTGTCGCTGGCGGATGCAAGAAGTGTGGAGATGCTCCCCTGCGCGTCTGCGAACATGCTTACAGCCATCGGAGGCTCCCAAGCAGAATCTGCTTTCATCGCTGAACATGACAGATCGCCATTGCGTTCTCCAGTGAAGACGTTGGCGACACCACTGCAGCCGTTCCTGACAGTGGGCTGGAGTCAGAGGTACACATGCCAGAGTCACACATGCATGTAGTCCTGCATCCAGTAGACGGTTGCGGATTGTTCGCACAGACACCTCAGGTGCAACGGCAGCTCGAATTTGCGTAGCAGTGGATGTTCTGCTTGACAACGCCGCTCTTCTTATGCGTCGATTGGTCCACTCATCAGTCCGTGTGTGACTCTTGGTTCCACGTCTCCTCGTGAAGGAATGTTCCTCGGACCATCTACGCCACCATCGTACCACCGCCGATACTTCCCGTCCAATTCGCTCCGCAATATGACGATACGACCACCCGGCCTCGCGGAGTCTGACTAGACGACCTCGCTCAAAGTCCGATAACTGCTGAAATCGTACACGTCTTCCATGTCCAGGCATTGCAGCTTCTTCAGGGTCTTCGCATGTGTCCGTACGCCGACGACTGATTACATTCACTTCACCGTACTCCTTAAATACCACCGACGATAATTTGCATATTATGCCGTGCTGTGGCGTAAGCGCTCACCGGTTGGTCCCAAAATTAACATCACACCTACGTAAACTCGACCCCGTTAACATATGCAAATTTCATGATCGTCCACCAATTCCTTCTTGGTGTTCTTTTTTCACTTTCCGGCAGTGTATATTAAAAAGCCATGGTGACATTACAGAACCTTGTCTGACTCCTGTACCTAGTGAGAACCATTTTGATAAAACACCTTTCACTTGTACACAAGCTCTACTGCCAGCATACATGACTTTTACACTATTGAGTACACTGGCGTGCAAAAATTAAAGACGAGACAGTTTTTCGAATGTAACGTCGTGCAGAAGTGTTTCACATCAACTCAAATTATACCATAAGATCCCCAAGATGTAAGAATATGGGCCAAGTGAGCAAAACCGTCCAAACAAGGAATCCAAAGGATACAAAGGCACTTTATTGAAAAGGTAGCTTCGAGCACAACTGGACAGAAGACAGAAACGTCCATGTGACAGGTGTTTGCCAAGAAAAATCCAGTCTTTAGTAGGGGATATGATCCCCCTGACTGCGTTGCAGGATTTACAACGTCTGTCCATGCTGAGGACGAGGTTGTCAAGGAGCTGTTGAGGCATCGCATCCCATTCCTCTTGTAGTGCCAATTGCAGCTGCAGAATCGTTGCTGGTGACGTGCTGCCAAGCGTCTCCCAAGAAGGTCCCACACGTGTTCAATTGGATTTAGGTCCGGGGAGCTTGCAGGCCAATCCATGCGTTGAATATCTTCACTCTCCAACAGCTCTGCTACAGCCACTGTACCATGAGGTGTAACGTTGTCGTCCATGAAGAGGAATTCAGGACCCACAGCACCTCTAAACAGACGCACGTGAGGCAGGAGAACCTCGGTACAATAGCGGACACTAGTGACTGAACCTCCTTGGAAGATGTAGAAGTCAGCACAGCTACTAAGCATGATACCGCCCCAAACGAGAACTCTGCCACCTCGAAACCAGTCTCTTTCGATGATGTTGGAGGTGTGATTGCATGGTCCCTGCTCTCTCCAGATGTGTATATGTCCAGAATCGCTCATCAGACTAAATCAGCTCTCATTCGTAAAGAGAACTCGACCCCATTGCTGACGTGTCCAGTTCTTGTGTTCCTGGCACCACAGAAACCGCCGTCTTCGATGAGCAGGCGTTAATGGCCCACACCGTACTGGTCGTTGTGCAAATAGACCATCTTTGTGCAGCCTCTTGGCCACGTTAAAATTCGATAACGGACTTCCAGTTGTCTGTTGCATGTGCCTTGCGATTAATCCCACTGTCTGCCGTCTGTCTCTTCTCGCCTGTAGGACAATATACCGGCCGCCTGCCGCCGTGGTTGCTCGTGGACGACCACTGCTAAACTCTCGGACAGCTGTTCCTGTCATTTGAAATGCTCTCCAAGCTCATGAAACGATGCTGTGAGCGATCCCGAACTCCTCGGCCACCCTAGTCACACTTCGACCTTCTTCCAACTTTCCAATGACGCGACCTCGGGTAAAGTCATCCAGATGTCATCTACTAGATTGCCTGTTGGCCATATCACACGGTGGAAGCAACTCGACGTCGTTCAAACCGATTAACACCGTGCAAGAGCTTTCACCAAATTGCTGAGCGTACACCGCCCATGTGTTTTATACCCTTCCGACACTCCCCCCCTCCCCACGTCATGTTGCAAATATGTGCATGCCCTATCGTACCGGACCCTAGTCTATCTCCTGAGTGGTCTTTCGGTCCGTTCTGCCTGCTCGTTCTGTTGTTATGCTAATTTCTCCTCTTCCTCCTTAATTTTTGCACACCAGTGTACATTCCCAGTAACACTATATTTATTCAATACCTTCCACAAAAGTTTCCTATTTACTCAGTCGTAAGCTTTCTCTAAATCTATGAAGGCAGCAAAGCCGTAAATCTTTCCTGATGTGAAAAAATATGTTGGAAGTGTATAATTTTTGTCATACACATTCTCCTGTAAAATTGTGACTAAAGCTTGTGAAAATGAACTTACTGTAGCAAACTTTTCTACATACCATGCTATATATGTGCCTTTCATGCATTTGTGAAAAATCAGTTCTTCCATGGATTTATTTCCCATTCATTTCTATGAGCTGTAGCACTGGAGATAAATTGACCTTTGTCTGTACATGAACAAGAAACACTATGATTAAGCAGGATTCCTTCAACTACCATGCACCCGGAAAGTTGTTTGCATTCCTAAGTTTCATCTGCTCGACATCAGTTGCTGGGAACTTAGTTATCTTGGTTGGTGTAACAGTAATGTGCTTGAACATAAATTGGGAGATTGTGGGTTCTCAATTCCATTCCCAGGGCGATATAATTTTCAAGTTTTCTGAAAGATGCTCACATGGGGAAACCGTAAAATGTATGGTATCCATATGCCAGCAGTGATGTATTTCTCTCTTCTTGTTTGTGGCATATATTGTGGAAGGATTTTTTAAGAACATTAAACAAATAAGATACAAATGTTATGAAGAATTAATCCCCAGAAGAATTAATTCTTCATAGCATTTGTAAAAAATGAAGTATTGCAAAGAGAAAATATGGTGGAAAAGATGCTTTTTAAAGCTAATGATACAATCAACTGTGTGAATCTGAAAGAAACTGATACAGGTTTTGCTGCTACCATGAAATCTAACTGAAGTGGTGTTTCTAAATTGCAGAAGAAAAAAATTAAGATTCTGTTTCAAATTTTTGTAAGAAAAAAGTAGCAAAATAATTGCTTAGAAGTTTCATTCATGATGCTACTTGCAGATCAATATCTCACCTAAACTCAAAATTTTTGCACAGCAATGCACCTTTATGTGAAAAGAGAATGTGAACAGTGTTACACGTTTTACTTGAAAAAGAAATAAATAACGTCTTCAGATCAAAGAAAGCTGAAATTTATCTTCTGTACAAGTAAGAGGTGATTTAGAAAATGAAAAGTGGGGAAACCTCAGAAAATGGAGCTCATATATAAAACTTTATTTATAAAGAGCTACTTCTTCGTAATAAGTAGTTGATTGACTTGTGGGATGTCATGAAAACAATTTCAAGACTGACCTATGTCAGTGCACCAGCAGAAAGTCAGTTTTCCATAAATAAGGGCATGCTAGTAGAAAACCTTCATGATAATTTATCTTACAGAATTACAAACTCTGTATGATTCAACAAGAGCACATGATGGGTTCATGGTTCCTGATACCAGCAATTGTTTGACAAAAAAGGAAAAGAGAAGAGTGATCGTTTGAGGGTAGAAAAAGAAAAAGGAAGATTTCTGATCAAACTTAAGTTTGATGAAATAAAAAGTAAACTCAGGCTATCGAATCAGCTGGAGACATGTTGAAATTGCCGACATATCCAACTAATTATGTAAGCATTGTATGTACTTTCCTTTTCATTTTTTTCCTGGGAAAAGTTTCTGATATAGAAAAAAAAAAAAAAAAAAAAACATTGAAAGAAGGATTTTTACTATAGTAGTATACACATATCTTGTCCCCAAACAACTGAGAACATTTAAAAAAATGTTTACAAACTTCTGTGCATTTATTAAAACTTTACAAAAAATAAATACATTGATTACTTATGATCTTGACCGTTTAAAAGGAAAAAATCAGTTTTAGGGTGGGGGTCATCACCCCAATCCAGCCCCTTCTGGATTCCCTACTGGTAAAAAATTAATTGTTACTTCATTTCGTGGGACACCATGCAGCATGATCGGATTTTAGCAATGGTTTTGACTACTTCTGTTATCCATTTTTGTTACATTGAAATTTTTTTCATGGGGTTTACTGTACTACTGTTGGGGAAGATGCATAGCATAAAAAAATGCATTTTTGTAATGGCTTTAATCACATTTAGCATGAGGTTCTTCTAATTTTTTTTTTTTTTTTTTATTGAGGGTTTAACAACCGCTGTGAGCAACTCAATGGGCTATAAGCAGTTGCCTGTCCCTGATCTAGGGCCAGTGGTTCCAGGGAAGGGAGAGAGTAAGTGCCATAAGACAAAAACAACATCCTTGCCTTACCGGGATTCGAACCTGGACCCTTCTCGGAGAATGGTCATAAGCGAGCCCTTAGACCACTGCACCACCGCGACAGCTTCTCCTAATTTACACAGATTGCAATGAGATATTGTTATGTTTTTTGTAAAATGTGATGTCCAGCTATAATTTAGTAAAATATATTGCTGAGTAACAATGAAATTAAACTATTGTTCCATCACTTCATGGTACAGCATGCAGCACAATCAGATTTCAGCAATGGTTTTGACTAATTCCATTACCCATTTTCGTTACATCAAGATTTTTACTTGGGATTTACTTTCTTACTGTTAAAAATGATGCATAGCATCAAAAATTATCCTTACCAGCATAACTACTCTCCAAGATAATTAAGTTTTATCTTCCCATTTGGTGTCCTTCAGTGCTGTCTGACTTTAAAGTGAAATTATTGTAAACAGCCAAATTTGAAATGGTTCTGCCTTTAAATAAACCAGCAAGTTTTTTTTTTTTTTTTTAATTCAATTTGAAATTGAATCACATGAAATTATTTGAAAAGCATGCTATGACAGAAACTATTTTTATCACTATTCCAGTCACTTTCAATTGCACGTTGTTTTTTTTTTTTAAATACAGAAAAATAGACTAGGAAACTCAGAAAACTCAGTTTTTTTTTGTTTTTTTTTGTGCTAGTGAGATTGCCTACCTTGTTGTAATGTAAATTAGTGGAAGTAAACATAAAAAAAATGTATCTGTTTGGTATAAAGCTCTAGCATTTGTTTTTCCTGAGAACCAGTTTATAGTCAACCCATCAATCTATTTATTTCTCCCTTTCCCTGTGCTCCACTTCTCTGCTATATTTTCTGAAACCAGTCAGTGCAGGGGCAGTGTTTCTTTTTTGCCATGTAAACATTTGACCTCAGTATATTTTGTGGATGCATGTGAAATCAAACACACTTTTTGAACAACCACAATAAAATGGAATTATTTATGTCATTGGTAATAATATGTTGAGTAGGCTGAGGCTTGCCCAATGATGAGACACATGGTAAAACAGCATATTGCTGCTGAAATGAAAGTACTGATGTGGATATGTGATGTCATTAGGAAGAAAATACCATATATACTCATATAAACCTAAAGTTTTTTGGGAAGAAATTCGTTTTTTTTTTTTTTTTAAAGTGCAGGGTCAGCTTATATGCAAACAAGTTAAAAGTATAAATAACAAAGCATCTTTGAACCCAGCATTCGATTTCTAGAAACAACTTACCCACAGTCTTATGGGAATAGTCGTTGCTATTATGATTAGTGCCAAACCTAATCCAGTTTCAAGGTGAGGCCATGAAATTTCCTGCTTCCAGAAAAGAAGTAATCTCTTTCTCACTTACCTTGCAGGACTTTGAGAATGTCACGCCTTTGGGAAGGGATGCAATAATGAATAATCTTCAAACTCCTGTGTTTTTACAGTAAGCATGGCCATCTCTTGACCATGTTTACTGTACAAACAGTGCAGTTATTACATAAGAGCAAAGTCGTGATCTTTTCAAAAAATGCTGCATAAGTCATAAGTCATAAAAATGCCATGGATGGTACAGAAGGTAATAATGTAAGTTATGATTCACATGAAGAAAACAGCTCTATGATGAGGCTTTCCTTACTTTCTGAGAATAACGCAGCACCAAGTATAACAGTGCAATCCCATTTACCTCCTTAGTTTACTATCAGAAATAACACCACATTCAGTTTAAAGCTGCAGAAGAACTTGCTACAAAAGAGTTTTTATTGGACGACCATTCTGCCCCTTCCCCCTTCAGTATTTTAGCAGAATATGATGTATGATTTTTGTTGATAAGTGATGGAATGAAGGGAGGTGTTAGAAAACTTTATTTTTAACACGCTTTTCAAATCACCTGCACAGCTCGCACCTTATAGCATTAGAAGTTAAGGTGTTGTATACATGCGGAAATAAACATAGAAATTGAGCAAAAACACACAGTCACATATGGCAAAAGGCTCGTTTAGCGGTAGCTTTCGGTCATCCTATGACTTCGATCACCTGCGATCGACTGGATGAGCTGGTTGCCAGAACTACAATTTGAAGTTGGGGTATTGGAAATGTTGCCAGATTTTAGAAGAGAGGTCCAAATAAACGATATTTGGTGAGGGGTCTCTGAATTGCAGTTTTTGGTGAACAAAATTTAAATGCTTTCTTGGAAATGCAGAGATGCTTTGTTGATGAATGGGGCAACTTTTTTGTTTCATTCCAAATAGGAACTGCAGAAGTGTCTTCGAGGATTAGTGCAGATAAAGCTGTCTTTGTAAGACCATTGGAAACATCTTTTTTGTGTTCACCAAGTCTTGTATTGATGCTTCGGTATGTGCTTCCAATATACACTGAGAGACCAGAGGAAGTTGAAATGGGAATAGCATGAACTCCAGTGGTGTCCAGGGGTGAGACAGGATACCTGTCTTTAAGCAGGCACATTCCGGTGTCACCCCCACCCCCTCTTCGTAATTTCTCGGATACTTCACTTCCTCTAAAACTGGAAGCCTTCCTTTCACTTGGACCAAAATTCACACCTGAAACTAATCTAAATCTAAAAGCCACAATCTCTATGCTAGAAGCAGTAGTTCACCATACTAAACCAGAAGCTCAACCAATCCTCTGTGCCAAGGCAGCACTCTATCTTGCAAAAGTGGAAAAGAAACCCCTGAAGTATTCTTCCTCATTCCTCAAAGAAATCAGGAATCTAATGAATGAAAATAATCTTGCATTCTGTAAAGCTGATAAAACTGGCTGCCCTGTCATTATCTCCAAAACTGTTCTCAATGAAAAAGCTGAATCATTCCTCTCAACTTCAAATTGCAAGGTTCTAAAATCTGATGCCACCCCCAAACTTAAAACTGCAGTTGAAAGACTCAACAAGAAACCCACTCTAAAAACTTTTCTTGGAGATTTTACACTGCCACCATATTTCCAAACTCTGTGCTTATTCTTCCAGATCAAACTTCATAAAGTTGGTTTTCCTCTTCGACCACTCGTAACATTGAGAGGATGATTGTGGGAAAATGTAAACATCTCACCTCCAGCCATCCTTTGTCAATTTCCTCCACTAAAGAGTTCATTAGAAAACTCCCTTCTAGCATTGAACCCTCTGAAAAAAATTTCACTCTGGATGTAGTCTCTCTCTTCCCTTCAGTCCCTCTTTTCCACTCTCATATGCTGTTAGTACAATTGCTCAAAGAAAACCAATCACTCTCTGGCCCACTAACAAAAGACCTGCATGACTGCCTTTGAACTCTGAGAGACCTTAATTGTTTCAAGTTCAACAAGAAGGACTTCTGATGGGTTCACCTCTATCTCCATATCTGGCTGAAGCTTTCATGCAACATATCGAAAAAAACATAGTCATGGAACACAATCTACAACCTTCCATTTGGCTTCGATATGTTGATGATATTTTTGTAATTTGGCCACACAATATAACTGACCTTTAATCCAGAAGCAGCTGGGGATCAAGTTGCAGTGTTGCGCAACAACCAGTTTCCTTATGAAAAATAATAAAATTTTGTTAATAAAGCAATTTTTATTTTATGAGAAATTGGTTTATTTAGCTTGAAATCTGTCAAAAATAAGTAATGCAGTCAACCCAAACATTGCAATAAACGATGCAATGTTGGGAGTAGCGTATGAACTAGCTGTCGCTCGAGTGGTTCTTGCTGGCAAAGTACAACAACCGTGCCGCAATGTCCTAGGTATGACGAGAAATGCTAGACCCAGTCGCAGCATTCGCAACCAGTGAGATGCATGGTTGCTGCAAACACTTTGCAACCCCCACTACCAATGACCTCGTTTCGCCTTTCTCCTGTTAGAGCACGCGCTCTCGTGATCACAGGTAACCTGAAACTCGCAGATGAATTCAGCGTTCTTGTCTTGTAGATAGATATTCCAAGAATTGAAATTTTAAAACTTCGAAGCAAAGCTTCAATAATTTTGAAGGAAGTCTTCGATTGTTGTTTCCTTTCAAAAGATTTAGTCACCATGTGTATACTTAATATAGTCTGACATTGAACGATTGGATTGAGGAGAAGTTATGTGCATACTGTGTAATGATTGTTAATTTTCTAATCCATCCTTCTTTTATTGTGCCAGTGAAAAATGCATAATCAGCTTTGTTGTCATTGATAAATTAGTGTATTTTTTGTAAATTTAAAACACATAGTGTTGAAAATCTTTCATTAAATTCTTTTTGTGGACTTACCTATGAATAAAAGCAAAATATAAGTAAACTTCAATGGCCAGTACCTGACTTGAATATTGTCCAGAACATAACTGGTAAGGAGACAATTTAAAAGATTTTTTAAAAGAGAATTTTAGGTAAATAATGAGTGATAGTGTGGGTGGGATGTAAAAAATGCAGTATTTTGTTTGCCATGTTTATTGTTTGGAGTCGAGGATTCATGGAACAAAATCAGGCATTATAGATGTTAATCAGTTGACAACTCGCATTAAAAAACACGAGGCTTCAGAGACACGCATTAAAAACGCTTTAAATTGTTACTTTCTGGTGCTGTTAGTTTAGCTGAACTGTTAGACAAAAGGTAAAGAAGAAAATTTTTAGGGTACAATGAAGAAGTTAGGCATAACAGATATGTTTTAAATATTTTAATAAATTGTGTTAGATTCTGCGGGGTTTTAGAGTTAGCGTTGAGAGGTCATGATGAAACTGAAACATCACTTAACCCATAAATATTTAAAGGTTTGATTTTGGTTCTGAACTAGATGCTGCATTAAAAACTCATTTAGAAAAGGCAACTGTCTTTAAAGGAACATCAAAAACAATTCAAAAAGAAATTTTGCGAATGATGTTAGAAGTGTGTCATGATGAAATAACAAAAGAAATTAAAGAAACAGTTTTTAGCCACTACTGCGGATGAAACAAGTGACATTTCAAATATATTTCAAATGGCCATTGTTTATCGGTACGTGGTAAAAGGAAAACCAGCTGAAAGATTTTGGGATTTTATTTCTCCTTCACAACATGATGCACAAAACGTGGCTTCTTGTGTACTAGAAGAGGTGAAGGAACATAAAATTAATGAAAAACCCAAAAAATTAATCTCACAAACATACGACAGAGCATCAGTTTTGGCCAGTTCTTCTCCCGGCGTGCAAGCAGTTGTGAAGGAATCTTATCCAGCTGCTGAATACAAACATTGGTATGCTCATCAAATAAATTTAGTTATGATGAAAGCTGCTTCGATAATAGCATTTTACGCATTTTTTTCTACAGTTTGCAAGACATCTGTACATTTTTTACAAATAGCCCACAACAAACGGCAGTACTTGATCAAGTTGTAAAAAAAGTTTACCCCGGGCTTGCACACCAAGATGGAATTTTCTCTCACGCAGTGTAAGTATGGTTTTTGATAAAAAGAGAGATATTATCGAATGCCTGAAAACCATTTTCAAATCTAATGACATTAAAAGTGAAAGTACTGTTTGCCAGGCTAATGGTCATTTAAAGGTTCTCACAAGTTACAGTTTCAGCTTTTGGCTTTCAGTTTTCACTAAAATCATGCCTCTTGTAGAAACTTTGTTTGGTCAACTTCAAGAAAGGGACCTTGATCCACCTACAGTGAAGAAAGCTAATACTTCTCTTGAGGCAAATGTAGTGGCAAATAGGAAACAAACTGATGTCAGGGTACATGTGCTTCATTTAAAAAACGGAAAATTAACCAATCTGAGTGGATAAGAGAAGCAAAAGAAGTCTGTGATGGCATTATTTCTCAGGCTAAGGAAAAGTTCACTTTCACAGGTCATCTATTTGCAGCTTTGTTATTTGTACCACAAATATTCCCTCATTATGCCCAAAGGTGACATTGAAAACAGTGTGTGCTGTGTATCCATTTATCGATAAAATGGAACTCCGCCATGAACTTTTGTCTATCTACTGTGCAGAAGAGTTCAGATTACTCTCAGGGGCTGTTAGCTTATTTGGGTTCATCATGGGGAACAATTTAGGAGAAACATTTAATGAATGTTACACATCTCAGAAACTTATCCTAACAATTCCTTTGACATCAGTAGAAACAGAACAGCGTTTTTGGACTTTAAAAATAATAAAAGTAGTTTTGAGGAACTCAATGACACAGGAAAGGTTGCCTGCCTAGGCCATACTTTCTATTGAAAAGGATCTTATCTTGGATATTCCCGAAATTCGCTACTCAGAAAGAGAGAAGGGTGGATTTTCACCTTTAAATAACTTATGGTAAGAACTGCTTTCATTTTCTTTTCCATTAATTGTAATTAAGTAATATGAAATTTTGGAATGTGGTAATTATGCAGACAATATCTTGTTGCTACATTACGTTGCTTTTAATAATGTTAAAAACTCTGCCTGAATAGTATCCTCCCCCTCCAAGTACATCAACAAATAACAACAAAACAAGAAAAAAAAAAAAAAAAACCCGCTCACGAGCAGTTTTTCTAAGGACAAAGATATGTATGTGTGCAACACCCTATTTCTGGAGCCATGAACCGCCACTGCTTGAATCTTTTGAAAAGATTTCCCTGAAGTTCCCATCATTAAAATTCACCATCGCTGAAGAATCACGGCAAGGCATTGACTTCTTGGATGTCCATCTGACAAGACAAGGGAATCATCTCAACAGATCTGTATACAGAAAACCCTCTGCAATAACAAACACAATCCCATTTTCATCCCACTACCCAACTGCTCACAAATTTGCCGCCTTAAAAACTTATGTTAATCGTGCCAGGATTGTCTGCAACACTGAATCTTCCTTCAATGAAAAAATTGACACCATAAAGAAAATTGCTGAAGCCCATCAGTTCCCACCTTCTACAATTGAAAAATAACTCCAAAATTCCCATTTGGAAGATATGTCTGCTCTCTCTCACAAATACTAATGGAAAAACCACCATTCATTGGTTCCTTCCCTTTCCACGGATCCTTCTGTTATAAGATGTGTAAACTCTTCAAAACTATAGGCTACACTCTCGCAGTGAAACCAAACCCTTCTGCAATAATGTGCCTGGTTAAAGACACAGATCCTGTCTCACCCCTGGAGTTTATGCTATTCCCATTTCAACATCCTCTGGTCTCTCAGTGTATATTGGAAGCACATACCGAAGCATCAATACAAGACTTGGTGAACACAAAAAAAGATGTTTCCAATGGTCTTACAAAGACAGCTTTATCTGCACTAACCCTTGAAGGCATCTCTGCAGTTCCTATTTGGAATGAAACAAAAAAGTTGCCCTATTCATCAACAAAGCATCTCTGCGTTTTCAAGAAAGCATCAAAATTTTGTTCACCAAAAACTGCAATTCAGAGACCCCTCATCAAATCCCATTTATTTGGATCTCTCTTCTAAAATCTGGCAACATTTCCAACACCCCAACTTCAAACTGTAATTCTGGCAACCAGCCCATCCAGTTGATCGTGGGTGATCAAGGTCGTAGGATGACTGAAAGCTACTGCTAAACGAACCTTTTACCATATGTGACTCTGTGTGTTTTCGCTCGATTTCTATGTTTATGTGTTATTGTTGCGTGAAGCCTGAGTTTTAAACCACATGCGGAAAGTTATGTACTAAATGGCAATCTTATCACTGTTGCATTGCTGTAGTTGTGTTTAACTCTTTCTCTACATGGGTAAAAGACCTTCACACCCAGTTTGCAGGAGAGCAAGAGGGTGTGAGAGTGAAAGAGCATTCATTATTAATGGGAGGTGAATGTCATTTAGCCTGTTATTGACACTTATGGTGGTTTATGTATTTATAAAGTGAGAGACACCATTCTAATTTCACATGCAATAAAATTTCCAATTTTGTGGTTTTCCTTGTTGTGGGCTCGTGACTGAACTACATGCAAGGCCAAAAATAAATCCATGTTTTACCCTCTCTACTGTGTGATAAGAAATGAAAAAAAACTAACAAAAAGAGGGAGGTGTTGAAGCATAATTTATTGATCTTAAATAGCCATGTTCAAACAGTAAATCATAAACCACTGAATCCTTGCTGTTTCTCCAAATTACCTGTTCACCTATAATCGCAAAACACTAAATCTTTGCTTTTTCTCCAAATTACTTTTTCACCTATAACCATGCAAGTTTCCAGACTTCATTAGTGCAACTTCTAAGCTCTTATCCTGTTAATCAATGAACAGTCAGCATTCTAAATTCTACTTTTTAGTTCTGCAGTGTCTGCCATAAAGGATTCATGAAACGATTTGTTTTTAATTACGTGAATGACAGTTGAAATTTATAGTGTTACTGAAAATGGTGGTAAGCCACATCTAGTTAAATGCTGCATTTCAGAGCATTTAAGTAGGTGTGGCTTATAACCGTTTCCAGTAACAATTATTCATTGAACAGTCAGCACTCCATATTCTATTTTATAGTTGAGTGTGTCTGCTATAAAGGATTCACAGAATGATTTACTTTAATAGCATGGACAATAGTTGAAATTTATAATGTTACTGAAAACAGTTATAAGGCACACCTAGTTAAATGCTGCATTTCAGAGCCACACATTTGTAAAATTGAGTTTAGCAAAGCTGAAAATCGTAAAATGTTGTGCATTCATGACGCAACTTTAATGAAAATGGACTTGAAGAAACTATTGGAAACTCTGATAGTAAGTCAGATTTTGAAGTTTGTAAAAGAAATTAATCTTAGAAATTTGCATAATTTTATTTCAGTGAATATTATGTTTCCAAACTATTGAAATTTAAGGCCAGCTTATATGCAGGTCAAGGTGTTTTACTAATTTTTAGCTGTTGCCACACTAGTTTCTTATAGCTGAATGGGCTTATGTGAGAATATACAGCAATTAAAAATTAAAGGATAAGAACAACAATTTTCATTTTATTTTCATTTATTTATTCATTCAGTTGCCACTACAGCAACTAGGAAAAGGAGGGAAAAGGCCGTGAGGCCTGACATAGCCCTCCTCTCCCCAGCATACAAAAAACATAAAGCTTAACAGAAAAGACAAGCCAACACATTGTCAACCATTATCAATCCATTATCAATCAACATCATTGTCAACCATTATCAATCCACTGCTGGACGAAGGTCTCCCCAAGTTTCCTCCACAACGGTCTGTCTTGTGCCAGTCTCCTCCATGTCACCCCTGCATACTTTCGAATTTCATCCACCCATCTCCCATGTGGTCTTCTTCTGGGTCTTTTCCTGTCCCTTGGAATCCAATCTAAAATTTCGGCTGTCCATCGATGATCTCTCCTTCTGGCAGTATGTCCAGCCCATTGCCATTTCAGGGATTTAACTCTGATCATGATGTCTTCCACTCTTGTCATTTTTCGGATCCACGAGTTCCTCTTCTTATCTCTCCTGGTTACACCAAGTATGCACCTCTCCATGCTACTTTGAGTTGTCTGCAGCCTTTGTATGTCTCTTTTAGTTAAGGTCCACGTCTCTGCACCATACGTAAGCACTAGAAGGATGCATTGATCAAACACTTTTCTTTTAAGACATAATGGCATATTGCTCTTGAAAATTATGCTGTTTCTTCCAAAAGCTCTCCAGGCAAGTTTTGTACGCCGATTAATTTCTTCATCAATGTGACCCTCACTTGATATCTGCTGTCCAAGATAAACGTACGTGTCTGTTATCTCCAGCTTTTCTCCATCAATCGATAAATCTTCATTTCTTGTAAAAGCATTGAACATCACTTTTGTCTTCTGAAAGTTCATTTTTAATCCCACTTCTTTACTCTTGTCAGCAAGTTCCTGGATCATACTCTGCAGCTCTGATGGGGTAGTTGCAAAAATGACTACGTCATCAGCAAAACGAAGGTGGGTTAGATAATCTCCATTAATCTTTATCCCCTTGTTTTCCCAGCTCAGCGACTGAAAAACACCTTCCAATGTGGCATTAAAGAGCTTCGGAGATATGGTGTCACCTTGTCTCACTCCCTTTCCAATTTTTACGTGTGTTGTATTTTCAAACAGCCTAATCTTTGCACTTGCATTTTCATAGATGTTATTAATAATATTAATGTATGCATCTTCAATACCGCAGGTTTTCAGAGCCATTGTAACTGCTGATGGTTTCACTGAATCAAAGGCTTTTTCATAATCGATAAAAGCCATGCACAATGGAAGTTCATATTCCCTCGCTCTTTCAATTAGTTCTCTCAGCACGTGGATATGATCTATTGTGCTGTAGCCACTCCTGAATCCAGCTTGTTCTCTCGGTTGAGCCATGTCCAGTGTTACCTTCAAGCGGTGTGAAAGAACTTTAGTGAAGATTTTATAAACTACTGATAGGAGGCTGATAGGTCTGTAGTTTCCGAGATCCTCAATGTCACCTTTCTTATGTAGCAGGATCATTGTAGCGGTGTTCCAATCCTCAGGAATCTTTCCTTCATTAAGGCATCGAGTGAAAATTTGGGCGAGTACTGTTTCGATTTCTCCACTTGCTTCTTGTATGATGTCTACAGTAATTCCATCTTCTCCTGGAGCTTTTCCTCGCTTCATGTTCTTGATTGCATGTGCAACTTCTGCTGGAAGGACTGGAGGAACTCTGGTACTGGTATCTTTCATGATGTCTGGAGTGCATATATCATCCCTTTCATATAATTTGGAGTAGAAATCTTTCACTCTTGTCAAAATTTTGCCTCTATTTCTTGTTACAGAACCATCTTCTTTTCTCAGTGCCATAATCTGTTTTCTTCCCTTACTGAGATGTCCCTTTGCTATCTTTAGGCTTTGGTTGTTTTCAATTGCTTTCCTCACTAGTTCACAGTTGAATTTCCTTACGTCTTCAGTGATACTTTTTCTTACTGTCTTGCATAGCTCTATATATTCCACTTTGGAAGTCACATCTTCTTTAATTGTCCTCATCTCTCTTCTTTTTTGCATCAACATTTTGGTTTTTCCTGATAATTTGTTCACATGCAACTTGTTCTTAGACCCAGCTAATTTTGTTGCTGTTTCCATAAGAGCTTTGGTTACTTTTCTGTTAACTTCAGAGATGTCCACTTCTTCCGATGTTAGGCCTCCTAAAGCAGAGAACCTGTTCTTCAGTTCCAATTTGAAGGTATTATGGTGTTTTTTAAGGTTGGTTATGTCAATAGATTTTGTTTGTCTTATGAGCTTGCCACGTTCAAGTTTAGTGTTGAGGTGCATCTTACATCTCACCAATCTATGGTCACTACCTGTGTTGAACTTGTTTAGCACACTGCAGTCTTCTATGACGAATTTTTTGTTACACATAATAAAATCAATTTCACTTGTCGTCCCATTTGGATGTCTCCATGTCCATTTCCTGTGTGGCTTTTTCTTGAAGAAGGAGTTCAAGATGAAAAACCCTTCTGCCTCTGCAAACTCAACGAGAGTATTTCCACACTGGTTTCTGTTGCCATGACCGAATTTACCTACTGAAGTTTCATTCTGTTGCCGTTGCCCTATTTTTGCATTGAAATCTCCCATAATTATTTTCAAGTGCTGCTTACCTTTATTATTTAGACGACAAATTTCCTTATAAAATTCTTCAATTTCTTCTTCAGGATGACTTGTGGTGGGTGCATAAGTTTGAATAATCTGAGCCTGGTATCTTTTCGAGAGTTGGATAACGAGTCGTGCAGCTCTGTCAGAGGAACTTTCAACTTCTACAACTTTATCCTTCAGTTTCTTGTTTATTATAAATCTAACACCACTAGTTCGCCAGTATCTGTCCCACGATAGTAGAAGAGATGTCCACTTTTCAGTTCGATGAGATCTTCTCCTTTTCTCCTTACCTCACTTAGCCCCACGATGTCCCACTTGATCCTTTGTAGTTCCTCTTCCAATTCAAGAAGCCTTGAATCAGAAGATAGGGAGCGTCCATTGTAAGTAGCCAAGGTCAGCATCAGATGGCAGCCTAGTCCGGTCCTCCGGGGATTCTTAGCACCCTCTGCCTTCATGTCGCACTGGCCGCTGCCTTGGCCAGGTACATTCCAGCTGCCGGAGACTGAGGGCCAAGATTTAAGTTGTGGAATCATTTTGGAGGGGTTTGGCCATAACTCACCACGCTGGCCAAGCGGGTTGGTGAGTGTGGGATAGAATTTCCTCTAATCCTGATGGTATAGTTATACCGCTATTGGCGGTCGTCAGAGCCCCTTTAGTGGGAACAGGATGCACCACGAGAAGGCGGGGTTGACATTTGTCAAGGAGAGGCTGTGATGTTACGCATCATTTGACCTTACATCCCCCAACACATATATGGTAGGTTAATATGTGAATATACACGTACCAGCTCACAACCAACACATATATCAATGTGTTCCATCATCAATAGCCTTCATTATATCTAAACAAACAGCAAGTGTCATATACACTTCACTATATAATCACATATATATTTATAAATAAACAACAAATAACATTTGCACCTCACTTTATAATCATACTAACCCACATTTCTTCCATTCTTCCAATGCTTTGATGAAGGCCGAACAAAGAAAACTATACAAGGTGTGATCAGAAAGTATCCAGACTGGTTGAATAAGTTCAGAATCATGTGACACGGCAGAAAGCAGTTCGGCACAGGCTGACTTTGGAACCTATTGCACGTGTGCCATGAGTCATGTCTCCCTGCTCATCCGTTTTTTATTTTTATTTTATTTTATGGTAGTGCTTTGTTCTTACATGTGTGAAGCTGTTCATCAGATTTGTCATATCAGAAAAAAATGATCAACGGATTTGCATCATATTTTTTCAGAAACTTAGCAGAAATTGCAAAGGCACATACAGAGAGTGAACAATGAAACTGAAACATGTGGGTTTAGGACACAATAATTTATTAATACAGTGTGGGGATTCCTTTGCAGGCCAATGCAGCTGCAGTTCCTCGTGGGAAGGACCGACACAAGCCCTGTACTATGGCCAGAGGGATTTGAAGCCATTCGTCTTACAGAAAAGTGGCTAGTTCACAATGTGATGCTGTTGGAAGAAAACATTTCCTGACTTGCTCCTCAAGAACACCCCAGAGTGGCTCAATAAAGTTCAAGTTGGGTGACTGTGCAGGCCATGACAGATGTTCAACCTCACTTTCATGCTCAGTAAACCACTGTTCCAACAGTTTGGCTCTGTGTATCGGTGCGTTATCATCCTGATACACGACCCCACCATCAGGATACACCGTTTGAACCATTGGGTGCACCTGGTCCTCCAGTATTGTCTGATAGCCCTTGGCAGTGATGTGCCCCTCAAGAAAAATCAGCGTGATGACAGACTGCCACAGTATTGTGGCTCAAACCATCACCGATCCACCTCCGTGTTTCACTGTGGGCAATAAACAGTCTGGGTAGTAAGTGTGTGAAAAATGTTTCCATACGTAAACACTCCTGGTTGTGGGAAAGACTGAAGGATGATTCATCGAAGAACAATACACATTTCACATTGTCCAACATCCATGATTTGCGCTGCTGGCACTATTGCAACCGATGTTTGGCATACGCACTAGTGATCCAGGGTTTGGTGATAACAGCGCGACCATGAATGTTGATCTGGTGAAGCTCCCGACAAACAGTTTTGATGGAAACAGGTGAGTCGCAGTGCATATTCAACTCTGCAGTGAGTTGGGCAGCTGTAGTTTTATGTTTTTTGGTTACCATTCATGTTAGTACCTGGATGTCCCTGTCAAATAGATTCCTCTTACCTCAACAGTTACTCCTATTGGATGTGGTTCTTCCCTCTTGCTGTTATGCCAACATGACCCTGGATACCATGGCTCGCGATACACCACAAAAACTTGCTGTCTTGGACACAGATGCACCGGCAAGATGCACACCAACAATCTGTCCTCTTTGAAACTTGAATGTCTCCCATTATATTCATTGTATGGATCACACGTTTTGATGCCCAGCTGTGCTACTGCTTTGCCAATGCAACCTTCACACTCTGCTCTTGTTGATTGACTGCGAAATAGATGCCGGCTGGCCACCAGGTAATGCGTACAGCAGTGTGACATGTGGGATGCTATTTCCGCAGGTGTTTCAGTTTTGTTGTCCACCCCATGAAGTCTATGGGGAGGATTTTATGAGTCGTGCACATGCTTATGAGTGGTATAGACGTTTTAAAGATGGCCACAAAAGTGTTGAGAGTGATTAACGGCCTGGGAGACCCACAAACAGCAGAAGTGAAAACAGTGTCAAACTTGTATGCACAGCAGTGCGAGAAATTTGCCAAATCACTATTGTGAGTTATCCGAAGACTTCAACTTTAGTTTCGGTTCACTTCAGTCAATTCTTACAGACGATTTGGGTTAGAGATGTGTCTCAGGTCTGCTAGTGACCTGCTTGAGTGCATTGAAAATGATGGAAACTTTTTAACAACTATCATAATGGATGATGAATCCTGGGTTTATGGGCATGACCCTGAAACTAAGGCCCACTCTTTACAGTGGAAGTCCTCCAAACTCTCCCAAACCCAAAAGAGCACAACAAAGCTGCAGCAATGCCACAACGATGCTGACCATTTTTTTTAGTCATGAGACATAAAGACAAAACTGTCAATACACGATTAAAAACTTTTAAAAAGGAGAAAACCCTTTACAAGTCAGGTAAACTTTACTGAAAGTTAAAATATTTACAAATAAAAATAGGTAGATCTTTCAGGATCATTACATCCCATTCTCACACTACATTAGTATGTACCAGTGTGCTCTATAAATATACTGTCTATGAACTTCTATGACATAGGTCTGATTTTGAAGAGAGCTCTCACCCTGCACTCTAGCGGAAATCAGGTTACAGGAGGTAGTTTGTCAAAATTACACAAAATGAATGAACTTTTGATATACATGTGTACATAAGGTAAGTTATAACATAAGTTTAAAAAAAAACACTTGCAGGTTATTCCGACTGATGTGTATTGCCTTCTGGAAATAACAATTTCCACAGTTGTGGCATTTCACTAGGTAATAAGTCATTACAACAGACTTGTAGGAGGGAGTAGATATACAAGCTTTTTGTGAAAAGAAGAGTAGACATGTCTTATGGAGTGAAAAGGATACTGGCTTCTTTCTAGGTAGGATAGTGGGTCCCACTGTGTGTAAGTCGAGCTGGGGCAAATTTTATAGCCCTGGTCTTTATTTACACTATAAATGTGTTCTAAAAGGTGAAGCTGTAAAGAACATTTTGTGGAGCCAATCAGGGGTGCACCCAAGGGGGTCCCTGGGTCTGGACACCCCCCCCCCCACAAGGCCAAGTGTTTTGTAATATGATTCCAACAGAAGAGATTCCTAACCCTCTAACTGTTCTCCAATTTTTCTAATTGGTGGATTTCAATTTTCATAATTGCTGAAATCATACATTATAGAATTTGTTCTAAAATACATTCTCTGAAGCTATAATATAGCAATATATGAAATAATTACATTTGTCGTTAACTCCTTTTCTGAAATATGTATTTTTAATGAAAGTAAAAACAGCAATGAAAACACCATTTGCAGCTGGCTAATTCATGAATTCAATGTATTAAATTATTTCACAGATCAAAACATTTATTATAACAGTCACTCACGTAAGTACGCATACATAAGCATTTTTACTTGCAGAGCTGGACCCCCCCCACCAAATTTCTGGGTGCTCCCCTGGAGCCATACACAGTTTTTGTGATGAATTACTGTCTACCGGTTTAATGGGAATGTTGTAAATTTCAAACCTTTCACTGGGATCTATGGGGTCTCCGTCTTTCTTAATAATTGATAAGATATTTAATGTCCGAATTCCAAATGCCAAGTTGTATCGACTACAAACATTCCTGAAAATTAACAAAGGGGCCAGGGTAATAGTTGATAGAACCTACGAACATGGGGGTATCCTTCTCACGTTGAAGAGTAGATAGTGGTATTGAGCAAGTTTTTCAAGATGTGATCCACAACGTCATCGTCATACCCATGTGTTCTTGTAATACCTTTGATTTTCAAAGGTGATTATTGATAAAGGGGCCAGGGTAATAGTTGATAGACCCTACGAACCTGGGGTTCTCCTTCTCACGTTGAAGAGTAGAGATAGTGGTATTGAGCTGGTTTCTCAAGATGCGATCCACATCATCATGATCGTCGTACCCATGTGTTCTTGTAATACCTTTGATTTTCAAAGGTGATTATTGACAAAGGGGCGAGGGTAATAGTTGACAGACCCCACGAACCTGGGATTCTCCTTCTCATGTTGAACAGTAGAGATAGTGGTATTGAGCTGGTTTCTCAAGATGCGATCCACAATGCCATCGTCATACCCATGTGTTCTTGTAATACATTTGATTTTCAGGATCTCCACTTTACGTGGCTTTACACTTGACGAGTGAGTAATTGCTCTTTTTACCATAAAGTGGATGCTGAAAGCTTATAACTAAGAGGGTGAGCCGAGGAGCTACGAATAAAAGTAGGGTTCGTCCTAGGTTCTCTGTACACAGAATAAGTCAAAGACTGGGTACGAGGGTCACGAACGTAAAGGAAATCCAAGAAGGGGATTGCATGATTTTCTTCAACCTTGAAAGTTGAAGGTTTACTTTCAAATGTTTTTGGGTAAAGAGATAGCTACACTTGAAAGTTTGAAAAGTTCAGGGTGGACCTTACAGTGTTCTGTCTCTAGCATTTGACACATTTTAAACATAGTGCACCCATTTTGCTGTTTATTGCAGCAGTTTGCTTGGAATGTACTAACTCCTGCTGCAGTTTTTCACCAAATGTACCTTTAATCTCTATAGAGTGATTTTCAGTCATAAAAACTGTATGTAGTCTCCAGTAAATCATCATGAGCTGAAGATTTTTTTTTTTTTTTTGCATTCGTTTTGGCCTTCATTGCAATGGGGGTTTTGAAAAAAATGGTCCAGATAGAGCATCTCATTGGCAACTTTTTCTGGCAGTTCTTTCAAAAAGTTACCTTACCTTGGACCAGGTTCATTACACATGGGTTCAAGACATCTTTGTTGTTTGTAAATACAGTGGAACCTCATTTATACATTTTTCAAGGGACCAAATAAAATTAAAGTATAATTGAAAAAAAAAATGTATAAACAAAACAGGAAAAGTGTAGCATTAAGGGCAGTACAGAATTTTTGGATCAATGACATCTTTCATATAAATGAAAAAAAATGCATAAGTGAAAAACATATTAACAAGATTCTACTGTATGTCCATGCAGTAGAAAAGTCTATTGCTCCTTGTTGTAGAGCTTTGCAAATTATGCTCATTTGATCCGCTATGTAACACATAAAATGAATGACACAAAAAATTGAAAATTTGCAACACTTTTACAAACTCCATGGGCAACAGCACCTTTACCAGCAGCTAATACTGAAGTGCAAGACACTGTATGCAGTTAGTGATGAATTATTTCAAACTGTTGGAAAATGATAGCCATTGAGTTGAGAGGACTAGCTTAAAGTAACTGTTTTTTTTTCTTTTTTTACTTTGTAACTTTTTGAATTGCCTTGATAATAGGGGAGCACTTGAAATAATTGTCAATCTTGTATATAACTTTAAACTTCATAGATATGGAACTGTGTCAGCAGCTTGACCAACAGCTAAAGCTGTTGGTCAAGCTAATTTATGTGCTTGGAAATGCACTGAAATTATGTGAGGAACATTCTGTAAGAGTCTACACTACTTAAGTGACCTGACATCACTGCAGCACCATTTTTTTTTTTTTTTGTCTACCAATTTTGATAGTAGCTTGTGATTTTCTTGAAGGATATCCAATACAGCATCATAAATGCTGACAGCATTAGTTTGAGACTTGCACAAGTTGAATGAAATGTCTTTCAAAAGTTCCATTAAAAGCAAATCTAATTTCAACATCAAGTTTTGTGAAATACTATAGTTTGCAAGTTCACCAACTTCAATAGAGAATAATGAGCCCCATTAACTAGCACTGCCACTTCTTCCTGTATTACTTCACTCATTGCCTGGTTCATACTTTCTGTGCTCTGTTCTGATGTGTGTACAATGTACGCGGTCTATCAGAATAATATGACCACTCCTGGAATCACAGTGTACGCGCCCAGGCACGTCACAGAGTGCATGTGACAAGTTCAACCACATGGAGATATAAGCAGACAGCTAGAACAGATGAGTTATAGTGCATGACATGACCACAATGGGCATGGGCAGAAGTGGTGATTTCATTGATGCTCAAAAAGAGATGATCATCAGCTACTGTGCCAAGGGTGGAAGCATCTCAGAAATAGCAGACTTCGTGGGCTGTTTGTGAGGTGGTGTAGTAAGGGTATATATACCAAGAATGGACCGCTGGAGCCGCGGATGGCTTAGTGGTTAGCAAGTCAGACTATCAATGCAAGGTCCTCAGGTTTGAACCTGGGCTGATCTTTCAGAGACGGTGTGATTTACTAACAATTGCTAAATATCCGCCGTGCATCAGACGAGCACGTTAAGTGACGGCACCCAGGCTGGACCCACTGGTTAAATGGGTATCCTTTCCTATGCCCCCCCCCCCCCGAAATTCTCTCACCCATCTGTGTGCAACATCATACTTTTCTGGTGGCGCCATCTACTGTACTCAATCTCACTACAAACTGTTCTGTCAAAGTCGCTAGACTTGCTCTCATTCCTTCCGTTTCTGTGTCCTGCCCAAAAGGCGATCTCGCCGTAGGTGGCTGGGACCTAAACTTTACTCACTATGGACGGAAGTCCTACAAAAAAATGACAAATACTGTGTGGTGTGGTCTGGCACACCGAGTACCTCCCAACGTCATAACTGTGGATCCCCAAAGGCCATCGACTACAGAGAAGAACGTCAACTGCTAAGGGCAATCGATGCACAACTGTGCAGCAATTGACCATACAAATGAACGCTGGGGTACCCAGGTACGTGTCCTTTATAGCAGTAGAGTGAACCCTGTTACACATGGGTCTCTGGAGTTGACGCTGCATCAAGGCGCCCATGTTAACCCAGGTCCATCTGCAACGGCGCCTGCAGTTTGTCATTGGACAGTGGAAGAGCGAAAAAGGTTACCTCAATTCTCTGACGAATCGAGGTTTCTGCTTCACAGAAGCTATGGGCGGTGGTGGATACGGTGTCAGACACACGAGAACGAACATCCGGACACTCTTGTCAGTCAAGTACATGCTGGCGGTGGCAGTGTACATGTCTGGGGGATGTTTTCCTGGCATGGTCTGGGACCATTGGCACCACTGGATGGATCCCTGAACGCCAATGGCTACCTGTCCATCCTCGTTGAACACATACATCCCTTCATGTTGGACGTTACCCTGGTGGTGATGGTGTCTATCAACAGGACAATGCCATGTTGCTAAGGGGGTGCATGACTGGTTCCAGGAACACGGCAGCGATGTCTCTGTTCTCCCTTGGCTGGCGAAATCACCCGACATCAATCCCATAGAGTACTTGTGGGACTATTTGGATTGACTGGTTTGGCATGCCGACCCACAACCATGTCATCTTCGGAACTTCCGTGCTCTTCTGCAGTCCAAATAGGCATGTGTGCCTTGGGCAACCTTTCAGGGCTTCATTGCGTCCATGCCACACCATCTCGCCGCTGTCATCTGGGCCTAGGGTGGTTATTACCATTATTAGGTAGGTGGTCATACAGTATTATTCTGTATTATTCTGATATTATTCTGATACAACCGTGTATGCATGCCAATGCAAAAGTTCCGAAGATCTGACTTTCCGAAATCAATGAATTGCTGTTTAAGACACAATTTTCAAAATTTCAGTTGTTTTTTTTTTAGAAATAGATTTGGCATGCACTGTTATACAGTTATGAGTTCTGTAGATTGTAAGTTGCCAGTAGCTACTGCCAAGCAGGGAATGAAATTGGGGAGAGAATGCAAAGACTACCCCCAACACAGATATAAACAGAAAAGCCAGGAAATGCAAAGGGTGTATTTAAGCAGTCATAGGGGGAAACACTTCTTCAAAATAGGGGTTAACTGTTGATGTGTCAGAACTACTACACTGTCCCAAAGCACTTTATGTCCAGTAGAAGTTCTGACTCATCAACAGCACTTTTTCAAGAGAAAATTTTCAAAACTGGAAATAGAGAGAAGTACAACATTAAATGATTTGAAAGGTTGGAATTTAGCTTACGAATGGCGACACCTACTACAGTGTAGGCCTGAGGAAGGGTAGGGGTGCTACCCAATAATTCGACTGTAAGTAATAACCTTTTATTCCTGAGTAAATCCGATAATTTAGTGAAATTTGTAATGGGTCCCTTGATAAAAGTTCGTTACCTTAGTTTTCAAACTGCTTTTTGTTTCTCTCTTTTTTCCTTCCCTGGTACTTATCATCAGTGTAGGTGATATCATCTTATAAGTGGCATAAGATTTTTCTTCCTTCTAACATATATGACTAACGTTTAACTCACTCAGGGACGGGCCGAAGTAGCGATTTCAGTGCTATGCAGGTAACGGGTACCGGCTATTTTTAACGTAAGAAAGCGCATCTTATTGCGAGACTACGCTTTAAGCTGATTGCTTTACGTTTTCGATTTTCTTTAAATAACAGCGTATTTGTGTTCCTTGAATCCGCGACTGGTCGTGAAGAACCAAAAAGTAGAAAAGTTAATGAGCTCAATAAAACTCCGGAAAGGAAATGCATTTCTACTGTGGCGGGAAAACAAGAAAGTGTGTCGTGCCTGTCCGCCAGGTGTCGTCACTGAAGCAAAGCATTGAACAGCTGATTCCGCGTTTTCGTAGTGGAAACTCAGGAGCAGTGCACGTGGGTACTTCTTCCTCGGTAGTCATGGTGTATGCAGTAGCTTGATCCCGTTGGGAAGGGTTGTAATTTTTTTTTTTTTTTTTTGCTCGGGGTTTCATCACTCAAAGTTACATCATGTTGGATTTATGGTACCAGAATTT
Source organism: Macrothele yani (assembly GCA_039090855.1). Classification (NCBI taxonomy): domain Eukaryota; kingdom Metazoa; phylum Arthropoda; class Arachnida; order Araneae; family Macrothelidae; genus Macrothele; species Macrothele yani. Next base: position 139,731,363 of record CM077002.1, read on the forward strand.
GTCTGAGAGCTTTTGGTGAGAATATTTTCTAAGCTTTTAATATTTTTACTGCATTTTCATCAGAACGTGGTTATTTAATTTTAGTACATTATAATATAGCACATAGAACGCCGATTTCGTGTGTGCCCCGGAGCTATTTGAGTAAGAGTCAAAACATGTAGCTTAAAAACTATGTGAAGTTTCTCATAAGTAATAAACTTGCTTTGTTTTCTGAAAATTAATTCTAACTTCCGGTGTCAACATGCTCTGCAAAACGGTCCCCCCTCAGCTCTTCAACATTTGAAAACAGTAACGCAGTGAAAAGCCGAGGGAGGCGTCCTCAAGAATTTATTTAGGGTCCCTTTCCCCAAGAAAAATTGGTCTTATATCATCATCATTGTCAACCATTATCAATCCACTGCTGGACGAAGGTCTCCCCAAGTTTCCTCCACAACGGTCTGTCTTGTGCCAGTCTCCTCCATGTCACTCCCGCATACTTTCGAATTTCATCCACCCATCTTCCATGTGGTCTTCTTCTGGGTCTTTTCCTGTCCCTTGGAATCCAATCTAAAATTTCGGCTGTCCATCGATGGTCTGTCCTTCTGGCAGTATGTTATACTTTCGATTATTTGAAAGAGATCGTGACAACTTTTCATCATCACACTTAAACAGTGCGTGATAGCATATAAAAAATACAAAAAGTCATCTATGTAAATTATATAAAATCCAAAAATAGGGGAGTGGGGAAAAAGTCAAGATGACCAAAGGAGTAATGGTTAAAATGGCAGAGATCCCTTGCTGAACGGGAAGTTTTCTACCGCCAGAGGTCATATGAGCTGCCAAGTATACTCAGCAGCTTAGATGGCCTGTCGCGGTTTCGAAAACCCTTTGACGATTCTTACCCTTGCTCAACTCAAAAGCAAAAAAAAGGCGGTCACGGTTCGTACGCTCCTTGAAAAGAAAAAAGTACATTTTCAAGTCCTTGAAAGTTCTTTAAAATGTTTAAGACCGTAAATAGTACTTTAATTTTTTTTTCCGTTTTGTTTTTTAAGTAATGATATGAAAGAGCATATGTAAAATATATATAAAATATATATAATTGTGTGTGCTAAAAAACTGTATAGAAGATTTCGGTTTAGTTCCGATAACGGCGCAGTGGTCTAAGCGATGGCTTGCGACTATTCGTCGAAGGGTCCGGGTTCGAATCCCGGTGAGGCATGGGTGTTGTTTGTCTTACGGCAGTGGCTCTCTCCCTTCCCTGGAGTCAGCGGCCCTAAATTATGGACAGGCGACTGCATTATAGCCCTTTGAGTTGCTCACGGTGGTCGTTAAACCTCCAATAAAAAAATAAAAAAAAATGTTCAACTAAGGAGAACTCGTGGACAACTGGTACCTTATAGCTATGACATAAGCTACGGAGTAAAATAAGTGGAATGATGTATTCGCGAATCGTGATGGGCTTCTGCTGAGTTGGGTTAGGGACACGTTCCTGCCGGAGTGTGAATACGAAAATAACGTACCCTCAAAATATTCCACAAAATGAAATGATTTCAAGAAATGCCAAAACAGTGGGGGCAGTTCAAAGTTAATAAAAGTAAACAAACAGGGGATGGGGGAGGCAGGAGGTAACGAGCAGGTCATTGAAGGTGTGCCCGTTTCAGCTCAGTTTAATGGCTTGAACTTGTTAAAATACGTACCTACTGACTGACTAACAGTACACGCATATGATAATTTGGTTTTAAAAAGTCCTTAAATTTATTTTGCTAGGCAGTGGCATGGCGTTCGCCAATTCTGATAGGGTGGGGGTCTGTCGGTTAGTTGAAGCAGTCAAAATATTAATTGCGAGCTGGTGTGGCTGTGACATCCGCAATTCTGGGGTTGAAGAAGAAACTCATTCTGTGCTGTCAAATGAAAAAAAAAATGTTACTGAGCCTGCTTATTTTTTTCGGAATATAACTTAAATGTGATGCAATGAATGATAAAGCTCAATGGAGAAAATATTTTTATAAGGACCTGCTGAAGAAAATATTTTTTGATAAGGATCTCGATGCCACTCTCAGTAGGGGGGACACACCGCGAGGAACTCCAGATCAGATCATATGTAGAGGATTGTAGGAAAGGAGTGTCTGACCCCAGGTCCTAAACAACCCTTAGAAATAGGAAGCTAGAAAATTTGGGCTAGAGTGCCCGATAGGAAAGTCACATGGAAACGAGGTAGAAAGGGAGAGAAAGACTGCCCGTATTTATTACGGGGTAGGGGTGGGGGCAGTACCCAGTGACCGACGGCTTAACGTGCCCATCCGACGCACGACTGGTATTGAGTGGTTCGAACCTGAGGTTATCTCCACGGCTGTCACGAACGCTGACCACTAGGCCACCCGCGAGGACCTCCAGCCTTATGTCACTGTCGGAAAACATTTCCGAGGTCAGTTATGTGAACAACAATAATTCAATAACTGGACTGTTTTACATGTGAACAAAGATTTAATTTAGGCTTTAGTGTCTTGGCATGGAAGTTTAGTTATCGGATTTTTGTAAGGTAAAATAAGTCAGGGGCGCCGGTTTGTCCAGTCAGAGTTGTGCTTGGGTTCGAGTCTCAGACGAGGTATTGTTGCACGGCCCTGCCATGGAAACCAGATGTCTCGAAAAAGCAACGGGTTCTGCAATCTCTAAGCGTTGCGCATGGTTGTCGTTAATACCCACCCTGCCGCCCCGGTGGCGCAGTGGTCTAAGGCGCTGGCCTCTGATCATTCGTCCGTAAGGGGTCCGGGTTCGAATCCCGGTCGGGCATGGATGTTTGTCTTACGGCACTGGCTCTCTCCCTTCCCTTGAACCAGTGACCCTAAATTAGGGACGGGCGACTGCTTATAGCCCATTGAGTTGCTCACGGTGGTCGTTAAACCTCCAATAAAAAAAAAAAAAAAAAAAAAAAAAAAGATACCCACCCACCCCTCTCAAAGTATTTACGTAGAGTATTTCTGAATAAACTCCGGCTACTATAGCAATATTCTTTAATAGCATTTAAACTTTAAAGTGTCCTTTTTAAAGATTTTCAATATTTATTTAAAAAAGCGTTTTAGCACTTTTAAAATACGCAGATCGAACAATAATTGTATAAGATCAATTTATTCGCCTTTTTGTGCTTGTTTTCTGAGTTTAAGGACAACCATGAGGGACACTAAGAGGCTTATAAGCATTCGCCCGACCCTAATGTAAGGCCATTGGTTCCAAGAAGGGAACAGACCCAATGTCATCTGACAAAACACCACCCATGCCTCATTTGGTGCTAGAACCTGGGCGAATTATCAGAAGCCAGCGCCTCGGACCACTCCGCCACCACTGTGTACTTGAGTGTGTGCATGCATGCATATTTGTATGCAAACAGTGCACGCATGCACCTCTTCCTGTTTTCATCTAACGAACCTTCTCGAACTTCTTATCGAGAGGTTGAGCACTCATTCGATTTCTGGAAACGGCCCCCTGTGTTTAGCATCTTGAGGACTCCAAAATGATTGAGGGCAACGGAAAGGAAGGCATAGTCGCTGAATTAAAGGGGATGGAACTGCGTGGTAGGTTGGGCATGAGCTTGTTTTCCCCTAAAGAAACCATTGCAAGGTTTTTTTGTTTACAGTTTCGGAACTTTTGTAACTTATTCGGTTTTCACTGTTCGTGTGTACCCTCGAGCTATTAAATTCTCAGATTCGTAATCCTCTCAATCTATGTAAATGTACCTACACTAATTTATGTGCCCCAGGTCCCTGGCGGCTGCGTACGTTCTGTCCTTACCATGGAATTCGCTTTAAATTAGGAAGGGGCAACTCTTTAGAACGTTAGATGGGCATGTAGTCCCCCCCCCCCCCAAGAAGGCTGTCAAAACTTTCGTTGTTTTAATTTTCTCTTTTAGCCCAGATAATCCTCAATACGGAAAGGTCAATACTTCAGAATAATGTACGTGAAAGCGTAAAATTCTCGATCTGCTTAGCTTTAATTTGAGAGAAAGTAAGAAATTACTACGTTCGTGCCCAGTGGCTCGTAGAACTTGCTCATTCTCGCGAGCAACTCAATGGGCTATAACGCCCGTCCCAAATTTACACTTGTACCAGGGAAGGAAGAGAGCCAGTGCCGTGTAAGACAAACAACATCCATGCCTCACTGGGATTCGAACCCGGACCCTTCTCGGACGAATAGTGATAAATAAGCCAGCGCTTTAGACCACTGCGCCACCAGGCCGGCAATGTAGGGGGATTCCTGACTTCAAGAAACTGAAAGGACCAGGACTTGGAAATCTTAATGTTTTACGCGGAACTTAAATACAAATTGCCAGAGCACTGTGTTCGTGATTTTGTTATGTGCTCTCGATCCACAGTTCTTGAAACCCACAAAATCAAGTGATTTTGCGATTCACGTGCCATATAGCAAATGTCAGTTGTTAAAAGACTGTACGTTGAACATAGAGCAGTGTAACTTTGTTTTAATTGCATAGCATTTGCGTGAAATATCGTGTGGGTAGAAAATTGGAACGTCTGTAAATGTTTAAATGCTTGTTTTCTGTCTACACGCATAAAAAGAATATTCGAAATCAATTGCTTTTACACAAATCTGCGTTGTTTCGAATACTCGTCGAAAAAGCTATTTTTCGGCGGTGTTTTCTGTCAATAGATTATCTACAGGTGTGTTCTTCTACGTCAGTAGTTTTTGAGATAAATCCAAATTTCGGGAGAAGTGAGTATGGTGGCTGTAATGTTGGTGTAAAAAAAGTGACTCGATCAAGACATTGTGACTGAGATAGAGTTTGTCCTTTACTGCCATAGAGCATATCCCAGAGGAGAAATCGGCTGGCGCAGTGGTTTAAGCGCTGGCTTCTGACCATTCGTCCGAGATGGGTCCGGGTCCTGGAGAGGCATGGATGCTGTATTCGTCTTAAAAGGCACTGGCTGTCCCTTACCTGCGACCAGTGGTCCTAAATTAGGGACGGGCGACTGCTTATGCTCACGGTAGTCGGTAAACATCCAGTAACAAGCAAAAAAACATGAGAAATCCTCTGTACGCCCATCTTCCAACAACAGGTGGTTGACATCTAGACTTATAAGCTCAGGCTTTCTGGTCTAGCTTCAGCAGAAGTGCGTGATCGGTGCGCATGCGTAGTCAGTGTGGCTCTTTTTTTAACTACCATATTAAATAAATTCAAGTGACGACGAGTAGTGTCAGAAACAAACCAGCCAGACGCGCTCTGTAAAAAGCGATAAACTGCGACTGAAGCATCGAAAATTATATTAAGAACTACTGAATTTTGAGAGCAGAAAGACTAATGTGAAATAAATGTTGCGAAATATAGAGGTACTTTAGAAATTTTGATACTTATTTTGAAAACCAGGTATGCAAAGGTTACCGGGCACGTATGCACGGTAAATGCATTTATGCGGTCAATGCACGCCACTTGTACTGGCAATCCATTTTTTTCATGAAAGAATCACGGAATATTTTATTTCATCGTTTTATGTATTTCCTGCCAAAAATCACTAAATATTGTGTTGCATTGGTTCGCCCCCTTCTTCGAATTAAACTCCTTACTGTTTAAAATTCGTTTATCGAACGCCATCCTCGTACGTATCTTTAGAACTCGTTATGTCCAGTGGGTTGTCGGAAATTGATCGCAAAGCATTTGATATCTGCTGTGAGTCATTTTGTTTTTATTAAATGTATCAGTGAGCCAGTAGTGAAAATCCTTGGCTTTTGTTTGAAGGAGGAACTGTTACTTTTTATCTCCACAACAGGCGGAAGTGAAGTACAATACGCTTCTTCTATCTCGCCGTTCCGGGAGCGCACATTGTTTTACTTTCTAATAAGACACAGATTAATCATTCTGACCCTTCGATCAGTTGATTAAATGTTGTTTTGGCCCTTAAGTGTTTGTTGATAGCTTCCTAAATTGCTCTCAAACTCCATTAGTTGATTTAGTTATTATTAAAATTCAGATAAGATGTAAAAGATAAAATTCACGTTCTGTGCAGCTGAATCCCCCACCCCTCCCGCGCATTACAACTACAGTTTGAGTGACTTCCGTTAGCTGATGCATTAATTTGGGGAAGGTACCCAGAGCTCACTTACCCTCACCGTAAGAATAAGTTCGGATTGTTTACAAGTTACGCTAGTTAATTGTACTTTTAGGTTTCATCGCCCACTTCCGAGTGTACGTTAAAAAATGCCTTTGTGTGCGTGCATCTGCAGACACGGCATTTCCGCGTAATAAATAGGTCGTATATGCAAAATTCCTTTTCTTCTGTAGCTGGAATCATGAGAATGTTTGACACTTCCCGTGCTAAAACTTTTCACTACGTGGCGTGAACACATACATTGTGCATCTGTACGTATGAATTTTTTTTTGTATCGAGAGCAGTACTGACAAGATTTTCGCGAATTTCCTAGCCTTTTCATAGTCAAAATTTTTCTCCCTTGGCACAAATTTGGATTTTTGTTCGTATCGTGTCAGTTGAAGTAGAAAAATTCACACCTGATTTTTGTTTTAAAATAGTCTGGTCAATATCGACATATTTTAAAGATTTTAAAAGTGCGTATTTCCTACTAAATGGCATTATGGTATATACGAGGGTGGATTTTTTTTTTTTGGCAACAGTTTAATAGATAGGCAAAAGAAAACATACATAGTGAAACTACATTTCTTAGCTATTTTCCAACATAAGAACCGAGACGCTAGAGAAATTAATCCCAGCGTTGTACCAAAAACGTCCCGTTTTCTGGGCGTATAGCCACCTGCGGACAACCGGTTTGGCTTCGTCAGCCGAATCGAAGCGTTTGGCCGCCCAGGAATCTTTTCAAGGAACCAAACAGATGGAAGTCCAAAGGAGCCAGGTCCGGCCTGTACAGTGGGTGCTGGAGCACCTCCCAGTTAATTTGCACAGTTTTGGCACGAACGTGTTTTGCAAAATGTGGGCGAGCATTGTCTTAAAGCAGTCTGACATTTGCAGCCTCTCTGTTGGGGCTATTGTCACGAAGGGCCACGACGCAACATTGTCATTGTGTTCGCTTAAGTTTTGGCATTAACAGTGGTCTCCGTTGGATGAAACTCCACCAGGAGAACGCTATGTATGTCACAGAACACCGTCATGAGGACTTTTTGTGCAGATTGGGTTACTTTGAATTGTTTTGGTAGTGGGGAGTCGGAATACTTCAACACCCTACTGGGCCTTCTTGGTTTCGGGAGTGTAGTGGTACGCCCAGGACTCAGCGCCCGTCATTACACCTGCCAGAAATCAATGTCCTTCTGCGTAACGTATCAAGTGGTCTAAGGATGACATCATTCTCTGTCCCTTCTGGTCGTCTGTCAAGTTCTTGGGCACCCATTGTGCACTGACCTTGCGAAATTGCAATTTGCCATGTACAATATCGTACGCTATACCGTACGAAATGTCGAACTGCTGTGGTAATGTGCGCAGATGGATCCGCCGGTCACTCAGAATTGCCTGTTCAATGCCTCTCACAGTGGTAAGTGACTACACGGTTACAGGTCGACCAGAACGTGGCGAATCGGCAAGGACGCCACGGCACTCTGCAAAGAAATTGCACCATTTGGAGATGTTGCAAAAGTCCAGGCAATCACCACCATACACTTCGACCATTTTTTTGTGAATTTTCGTCGGAGTTTTCCGTTTGTTCCACAAAATTCGGACTACACCGCGTTGCTCTTCATTCGTAGACGACGCTAACAAACGCGACATCTTTGTGCCGTCGTTCGTTCACACTGCCTTCTAACACGACGACACAAGATCCAGCCGAAACGGGTCTGTAGCGTGATATTCAAACTCTTCTGCCAAATTGCAATCTGCAAAGAGAAAAAAAATTACTGCGCGTTACTTTTCGATCCTCCCTCGTATGTATTTAAATTATATTTTTGTTTCAAAAAATCAGATTTGAATTTCCTGAAATCGGAGACTAGTGTTTGTGATGATTATACATATATACGAGTATTAAGAACGTATAACGTTTGTCACAAATATTTTATTTTTCAATTCGACTTAGAGGTTTCGTTGGGCCCTGACCTAACGTCATCAGAACGAATGGGATGCCCATTCGTCCTGATGAAGCGAGTCTAGCGAAACTTTGGTCGACTTGAAAAATAAAATATTTGACAAACGTTATACTTCCTTAATATACAGATTTGAGTTTGACTACATCAATATCAGAAAGCTCTGGATCTTATTGCTGTAATCTACCAAAAATTTTCCATTGCATTTCTAAACTACCTTTCTGATTGCAAACTTCCCCATATAATACATTCCACGCAGGAATAAAGTGGCCTTGCTCCGACAGTTCAAGACGATTTTAGCTCTAAAATGTCCAGAATAAAATTTCGAGGATTGTTCCCTAGGAAGGGATTGGGCAGAAGAGTTGGCTTCTGTCTAACTGTTTGGGTGCATGTTCGTAGCCCACATGATGCATAGCTGATGTTTGTCCGACTGCGCTGATTCTTGCCCATCCCTGGAGCCAGTGACCACAAATTAGGAGAAATCAATCGTGGAGCACGAGAACAAAAATGTTTACGCGTACGCATTATGACCAGTATGCTAGATTGTGGTATTTTTCGTAGCATCGCCTGTTATAATAACCTTTTACTTTGGGCTTAGTGTCGTTATTTTGAAATTCTTAATCCCCCCCTCGAAAAAAACAACTTCGTGTCTAAGTTCTAAGTTCACCGCAACTTGTTTGTTCGATCAAAATTTGATTAGCACTTTTGGCTGGTTCAGCTGTATAAAGCACTAGTTTGTGGCCTTTCGTGCTGCAGAGCCTGGGTTCCAGTGACGGATGAGGCAACAGCGTTGTATACCGTGAAAAATTAGTGGTGCGAATCCCCGGAAAAATACTGAAAATAACGTGCAAACAAGTTGTGGGTGTCAGTCTTTTAACGAAATTTCCATTCTTAAAAGCGCCCCTTTTTTTAAAAAAAACTTCCGGGTTTTCAGATTTTCCGTAGTCAGAAATTTTTGTTTATTTGAGAAACAGCCCTGTTTGAGAAGTCCGTTTCAGGCTTTAACCGTATTTATACAGAAATTTCGCGAAATCAGACTGGAATTTTTCAGCCGTTACACCAGATAATCCTTTTACAACTGTAGGGAACGAACCGATGTAGTTTAAGTTGGGTCAACAGCAGGGCCGGATTACGGGGGAAGCCAAAAGGGGCTTTCAACAGACTTCATAATAATTATCCGTCATAAGTTCTTTGGGGACCCACTCAGATGTTTTAGCCTTGGGACCCTCTAACGCCTTAATCCGACCCTGGTCAACAGATAACGCGCATCTTAACCACTGCGCCAGAAAAACTAAGCTGGATCAGATTCATGCTAACTACCCGATGATTTTTTTTTTTGTCATTAATGCGAGTGATTTAGTAATTTTATTTTCTGTTTGAGCGTAATTTTTTTATACGTTTGTAATTTTATTTTTTTCGTAGGAGGGACTTATCACAAATTATTTTTTCATCGTAGTTTTCCGAAGCAACAGATTGCTTTGGAACTTGATCTTCTTAAACTGACAATGAATTTAAAAACACGTGAAATTGGTCCAAGCTCATCGAGATTGGACCGTGGATAAATTGAAAAAAAGTGGCCTGGTTTGACGAATCAAAATTCCTGGTGCATCACGACCGAGCGCGGATACGCCGATTACCAACGGAGGCTATGGGTACCTGGATGCACTGTTGGGCAGAAACAGGTCGCCGGCGGCGGTGTTATGCTGTGGGAGTCATTTTCTTGGGTCTTTTAGATCTCAATAGTACAATCCTTGACAGCTGTCTGGTATTTGAACATCGTTGTGGGCCAAGTTCACCCAGTCATGGCAACTGTGTTCCCTGCTGGTGATGGCCATTACCAACAGGATAATGCGCCATGCCACGCTGCCATAATCGTCAAGAAGTGGTTCGCGGAACATGCTAATGCTGCTTTTTTAAATGACCTGGCCTCCAAAGTCACCTGAATAAACCTGCGCAACTGATTCACCTGATAAACTGATTATCAACTGATTCGTCTGATAAACCTGCGCAACTGATTCACCTGATAAACTGATTATCAACTGATTCATCTGATAAACCTGCGCGAACCCGCTTTTCCTAATCGAACATGTGTGGTTCGATTTGGAAAAGCGGGTTCGGGGCCCCCGCAAGATTTACTTCAGCGCCCCTAAGCGCAGTAATTTTCCCAAGATTTCAAGCACGAGAGAGGACGCGTTTTTCGCGTTGTGTGGTGGATGGGTTGGGGGTCAGGTAGATTGTCTGGAAAAGTAATGCTGATACAGAGAGCTCTGTAGTTTTAAGTAATGGATTTAACAGTACATGTAATTGTTTTGTACAAAACTAAAATCACTTGAAGAAATCGCCCTCTTGTACGTAGCAGATTTGCGGCTGCTGTGAATAAACGTTGGCGCCTGTCTTGTACGTAATTCTCGGTGACTGTTTCCCCACATCCTCCATGGGGAAAATCCCATGTGGCCTCGCACTTTTCCTCAGCAGCGCAGAGAGAAGGCGATTGGAGAGCGATCGTATTACAACTCGGAGTCAAAGGGCCGAATAGCTTCAATCTGTAGGACATCCAGTGCTTTAAAAGTGAAACTTGGCATTTATTTAAACAAAGCTAAACGCACATGAAAAGAAAATATACACCTTTGGGTTAATTATTTGTTTGTGCGTGTTCGATTTTTTTCAAATAAATGTTACATGGAAACTGCGGCACGCTTCTTGGTTATGTGCGCCCCCTCCCCTCGCAGGTGCGGGGGTGATAGTTACGCCACTGCCCCCCCCCCCAAATGTACAAGAATTGGAGGACCTGCTTATTGACATTATGGTACTAGATATCCCAGGATACCTATTGCCACCTCATTGAATCGATGCCTCGCTGAGTGGCCGCTGTTTTGCGGTCTAAAGAGGGTCCTACAGCTTATTAGGTAGGTGGACATAATCTAATGGCTCATTTCGGTGTATTTCACAAAACTCCAAAGTATAAAATTTACTCTTAATAGCTATGATAGCTTTTGTCTTGGGAACTCCACATGCTGATATTCAGAGACATCATACAGCCGTCACCTGTACACTATATTTTAATTAAGTACCCGGTTTCTTACGGCAACGCAGATATTATAATGGCTAGTTCACAAAATGGTGAAGGGAAGAAATATCCTGTGCTACAATGACCAAAATTCATGCGATGTGCTATCCCCAAAACCCAATCTCGCTGCAGAACTTCAATATCCGATCCTTCGACAGACGTTTGAAATTTAAGTTAATCAAACCTCAAGTATTCCCACGAATTGCACCTCTTACCTGAAAAATTTTGTCATATGGATACGGGAAAAGTGAGACTGGAGTTTTTCCGTCAATCTAAAAGAGGAATTGCGGAAAGGTTTCTGAAAATTCAGAATTTTCCCGTAGTGTGAAAAATCTGTGAAATTCATGTTTTTCATTTCACGGAAAAGGTTCTATTAGAAATGATTCGTTAATTCAAGAAAGGAACCACGGAAAGTGGCTCTTGAATTTCAGAATAGTTTTTACATTGTACGGTACTGGCCCCTTTCATGGAAACACGGACCTTAAATTAAAAACTAGTGACATACTCATGGGGGGGGGTCGTTAAACCACGGGTAACTGTCATCACAGTTTCTGGAGTAATTACCAGGGGTTACAAATTTAATTTACGTAGTGACCCTTGTGTCCATTGTCTTTGAACAGTACCCGAATGCCTATCCGATGTCCATCCGTGGACGCCGTAATTGCTAATTACCAAATTGACCTTACAGAGGTAGGATTAGTCCAAGTTGCCTCGGACATACGCAAACATGCCCAGTTGATTTTTGCTTCCAACTTTTCCTAGCGCTCAGTTTCCGGTTTTAGTATCTTAATGCATGTGTTTACCACATTATCTTTACAAAGAATGAAAAACGCACTATTAGGTATCAGTCTCTCCTAGGTTTTCCGTGCATTTTCCGTTTATCCATGTGTTCCGTTTTCTCACGAATCGGCGTGTATTTGTTGTGCGACATTTGTTTTAAGATTTTATTTTTTATTGTATACAAAAAAAAAAGTACGGTCTTTATTTTCTACAAAATTTTCACCTTGGAGCTGTAATCTCAATCAATGGCGTAAATGTTTGTGTTACATATGCTTCTAAGAGAATAAATTGAAACATTTTTTTACTCATTTTAAGGATTTTTCTGTAGAATATTTTTAATCTGGTAGGCGGTATCGTTTAGTGAGGTACAAGAAATACGTAGTATTGAAGGTTTGTGAACACAGAATATCTATGGACGGACAGTGTTTCTAGCTTTACTTGATATCGATAATATTGCGGAGGGAAAGTAATTTGTTTTTTTCTAATCAAGAAAAGCCGTTTACAACTTAAGTGTTATAATTTCAACATTTTCCCATAAACATTTTCGGGACTGTTATATTTCGCCTACTAATTTTGACAGAAGCAGAAATTTTGTTAAGTTACTTAGCGGGGGAATACTTTGCTCTAGGAAAGTGGATAAATAAATATACACCTTCCTAATCATGGTCGTGCTTACTACAGCTGACATGAGGCAAAAATATTTTTCGCGGCTAAAAGCGGATTTACAGTTTCACTATCAGTCGGGAAAGTTTTGCGTAAGGAAAATAGCACGTGTGTGGATATGTGGGTCGCTTATCTGTTCGACTGAAAGAGAATTTTTCCAGTATTCCTTGAAATGGCGGTGTATGATATAGTTATTAATTACCCTACTTTGTGTGAAAATTCCGAAATGTATGGGCCCTTTCGTTGGTATAGTTCGTCTGTAAAGGAATTTATCCACTGACTGCTGCTTCTACAAGCGAACATATTATGTCCATAGAAGAGCTGACAAAGTTAGCAATGCACGCCTTTTTTTAATACGTGTGTATGTGAACGCACCATAAGTTTTGAATTTTGTTTGTACAGCACGGGGTGTTAGAAAGTTTAATCGCTGTTATGTTCAGCATCCTGTAACATAACTTAATTTTTTTGTTGGATTCAATGGTAACGTATGACGGCATCAGTAAGTAGCAAAGCTCGGATGTTTTAGCATTTAAAAACCTCCAAAATAAGCAAGCATTTATGCACTAGAATATCAAGAAATGTGCATTCAACATATACCTGAGAATTTTACTGTAGGATTCATATATTTACATAATGTATGTATATTCATTTTACTCGTGAATATTTTCACTATTGCACATAACTAAATGCATTTCTACATTTCGAAAGAAAAAGCCCACTTTTGTCCTTGAAAAAAATGTTTATATATAGAAAAAGTCCTTTCCACAGCCAAACAGGTTATCGGTGCGTATTTAAAACACGCTATGTAAGTGCAAGACATACTGTCACAATCAATTTTTTTTTTCTTGACGTTTACAATTTTTGACTCTATGCATCTTTTCCGACGGTAGTGTCTCAAGTAAAAAAAAAAATTCGATGTAACAAAAATGGGTAACTGTGCGTTATTCTCAAAACCACTGTTGAAATCTGATCGTGCCGCATGCTGTCCTGCGAAGCGACCCAACAATAATTAATTTTATTTCACTCAATATATTTTACTAAACTACACTGTAAAAAGAAAAAAATTACGAAATTCACTAGCCACTTTGTCATTTCTTTCGTGAATTAACGAAGCATGTTTCTGATGCAACTCTTTCCGTGAAATGACGGAAAGAAACCTGAATTTCACGGATTTTTCGTACCACGGGAAAATTCTCAATTTTCAGAAACCTTTCCACGGTTTTTTTTTCTTATATTGACGGTAAATTACCGTTTGAGATGTGTTAACTGAAAATCCTGAGTTTTCAGAAACCTTTCCGCAAGTCCTTTCGTATATCAACGGAGAAACTCCATTCTCACTTTTTCCTTATCCATATGACAGATTACCGCCAAATAGGAGCGATCGGTGAGAATACTTGAGGTTTGATTAACCTTTAAATTTCAATCGTCTGTCGAATTTTGAAACTTGAGCGCGATCAGATATTGTGGATAGCATATCGCATGAATATTGTTTATTGTGGCACAGGATATTTCTTCTCCTCTCCCCTATTTTCTGCACCAGCTATTTATTATAGCACATCGTATTGCTGTAAGAAACCGTTTACTTAGCTTATTGTACAGATGGTTATATGATGTCTATATCAGTCTTTGGACAACTTAAGACAAAAGCTATTGTAGCTATCAAGAGTGAATTTTATATTTAGCTGTGTGTGTGTGTGTGTGTGTGTGTGTGTGTGTGAAATACTATAAAAACGTAAATTTAACTTTTTTTTTAAAGTCTTTTTTTTTTTTTAAGTCATTGACAGTTTAAAGTTGCTACGCATTTTGTTGCTTCGAAAAATCACGATGAAAAATGCTTAATTTGTAAAAAGTCCTCCAACAGAAAAATTATTACCAAACCCAAAAAAAAAAAAAGCTCCAACGGAAAGTAACATGACTAAATCAGTCTTATTAATGACAAATATATATATCATTGTCGCTTAGTTTTTTTACGATGTACGTGTCTCGAATTCCCGCGTGGCTCAGTTGGTAAAGGGTTGCGTTACTTGTTGAAGCGGCCCGGGTCGGAGCCATCGTTATACTAAATAAGATGGCTCCGTCCGGGTTCAATTCTCACTCGAGCGGAAGTATTATCTGGGGAAAGGGGTGGAAAATGCTGGGTCGTCGGTTTTGCGGAATTTCAGTTTAAATACAGAAAAACCTGAAACGGATTTTTCTGAAATAAACGGAATTTCTGACTACGGAAAATCTGTGAAAATACAGAAATTAAAATAAACGGGCACTTTTAAAAACAGAAATTTCTGAAAAACACGCATAACTACCAGCAACTTGCACGTTATTTTCAGAAATTTTCCGTGAATTCGCACCGCTTATTTTTTACAGTGTATCGCCGAATATTATTTCATCACGTTTTACATATAAACGTTGCAATATCTCATTGCAATCTGCGTAAATTATGAGAACCTGTTTTTTCTGGACAGTAGCAAAGTTCACGTCGTAGAGAAATTTGGTTACTCAACGACCCTCCTCCACGTACACACAAGGAGGGTGGTTACCTACCATTGATAAAAGCTTTAAAATGATGTATGACGCGATGGGGTGTAACCTGTAGATATCCTAGACCAAAAGTCGCAATCCTCCTCACTAATGCACTTCCGATTCAGCATTACTACCTTGAGGCAAGTTTAGCTTGCGCATGCGCAGATACAGACGTGCGAGTTATACAGGGTGGAAAGAAACGACCGCAAAAACACCCCAGGGGTGATTCCTTGGGTCAATACAAGCATAAAATGTTCTACGAAATTTTTGAATTTAGGGCTTAGTTTTCCAGATATAAGCCCCCAACGATGCGTGACGTCACGTCCGGAATCGCCTGTTTTTTTGAGGCTTCAAGCACAACCCAAGTGTCGTGCAGGGAAGCGCGTGGCGGATATCGCAGTAAAACAGTCATCCAGCCTGTTTCCGGAGTCGTGTTACGTTCGCAGTTGTAGAGACGAACGGAACTGGTCGCCGACTTGTAAGACATCAAAGAATATAAATATTCTTTGAAGACATACGGCCTCGGAGAGCACTGCGATATGGAAATCAGTCGTGATGACCGCCGAGGTACTGAGCATGCAGAATCAGGCATCCGCCACGAGCTTTCCTGCATAACACTCGGGTCGTGCTTGAAGCCTCGAAAACAGGCGATTCCTGACGTGACGTCACGCACCTTTGGGGGCTTATATCTCGGAAACTAAGCCCTCAATCCAAAAATGTCACAGAACATTTTATGCTTCAATTGACCCAAGGAATCACCTTCTGGGGTGTTTATGCGGTCGTTTCTTTCCACCCTGTATAACTCGCACGTCTATTTACTTTGGGCGCCGCGTAGGCAACTCGTGCTGCCATGCTGGAACATATTGTGTACATGTTACGTGATGGGTGGACCGCTGGGCAAAATCCTGCAGTTGGTTCGTGAAAATCTTACTTGTTGATGTTGTTATCGTTACAATTAAATTAGACAGGATCGTTTTGTTTTCGAAGTTTTTATTCTGTTTTCGTAACAAAACACCGTGGCCCCAAGGAAATTTTTTTTTCATGTGGGCAGTCAATGTGTTAAACAGTCGAAATACTATTGCAGCCGCCATAGTTTAGTAAATATTTACTTTTATGACTCGCATATCTTCTTTCATTGGTAGGGTGCCCAGATGTCCTGATTTTATTAGGATTATCCTGATTTTTGTAAAAAAATAAACTTGTCCTGCTTTCAAGAATGTCCTGATTTTGTACTGAAATTTATGTTTCCGTCCTCCTGATTTGTCCTTGAACTTCTGTAAAAATGCAGTTTTAGATGATCCGGATTTAGCCAATCAACTTAAAAGGGAATTCATCGACTTTTACTCAAGTGGCTGTTGTGATTACATTAATAAGTGGTTCAGCTTAAACTATCCTTGTTCAACAGATTGGTTGATGCTAAAAACTGATAATAAATATGACGAAGTCCAATAGTCGGCTCAATATTTATTACCAGATATTGCCATGAAAGATTCATTGTTTGATAAAACTAATGAATTAAACTTATTGGTTAGGAGCGTCTTCAGGTGAATTTAGCAATTTGCCAATTGATAAAAAAATGGTCCACTTTGTTTCAAAGCAACAAATTTGTGGATTTGGATATTCTGTTAGCGTAATTTTTCAATTCCAACGTCAAATTCGGCCGTTGAACGAGTATTTTCGCTGTGCAAGAAACGTTGGATAGATGGTCGAAATTGGTTAGATATTGAAACTGTAAAATGTCTGCTTCAAATTGAAATAATTCATTATGTGGTGAAATGTGTAAAAAAATTTTGGGTGATGAAAATTTGCTGAATCAAATATTGTCCAATAGTAAATACATGTGAATCTTGTGTTTTATATATGGCTTTGGTGGAATATACACACTACGTTATTTTGATAAGTGCTAATTTTTTTAATTTTTTTTTTTTTTTTTTTTTTGAAAAACTGTCCTGATTTTGAACCAAAGGTATGTGGGCACCCTATTCATTGGTTTTAAGGCTATAACATTCATTAATCCACCTATGTAAGTACCGCTTAATACCTGGAATTAGTAGACCTAATTGTTTATGATTCAATTCCACTTACTATGTACCGGACATTGGGTCAATGAGGTCGTGAGTGATGCGATTACATGCTTTGTGTTGTACATAAATAATTTTCTCGAATTACTCGTTTTATTTCACACCCACAAAGATCGTGGCAAGCGAAAGATGCACAGCGTAAATTATCTGCAAGAGTATAAAGGGTACTTACCTTTGCTCGCGTTTTTTTATTTATTTTTTTTCAATTTTGCGTATTTTCTCTTTTGACATCTGGCTACCCAAAGACTGTCGAGATGTTGGGAAACGTCTTATCTCGTTTCTCTAGAAACGGGCATTTCACATTCTTTATATATATAAAAAAAAATATCGTTCCACCCGCTGTAAATACATATGGACCAAAATCCGTCACTCATTTATTCAATTTCGTACTACTGCGCGCTTTTACTTAAGGCATGTTAAACAGTACCAGACTGCCGTCATCCTTGAGTCACGTACTCTTTCGTCTGAATTCAGTGGATCAATGAAAATATAAAGCTCGATTACACATACAGTAGTTCCAATTGCTTGTTCATGAAATGCCGAAAGAAAAACAAATCGCATCGGGAAGTGCTTCGTGTGCTTATCCTATTCCCACGCACCCGGTGGTGTAAGAGGGCTCGCTTAGAACTTGCCAACAAACTAGAACCATGACATATGCGCACTTCGTGACCTGATTTCCCAAGCTACTAGCAGGCTGACTCTGTAGTAGACCCAACCTTTCACCATGTCTCTAGTAACCTTGCCATGCACTGCTGCTTTGCCTTCTCTGTTGCTAAGTGTTAGGTGCAATTTTCGATAAACAGTTTACTGGCTAATGATATTGCCGCGCTGAAGAAATTCTGTCTTGAGCACAGACCCTAACGAGAAAAAAATCTAAGGATTTCAGTGAACGTGGTCTTTTTCCTGTATAAGTAAACATTCGCATTGGTAGTGCAGTCGTTTAGTGAAGAGTAGACTAAACATTTCTCTGTTGATTGGAAGTGAATTTGTTTGAGTACCACCATTCTCTAATAGAGAAGGATTTCTCAATAAGTAGTTTCGTTATTATATCACGATGCTGTTAAGAATTGGGTTTGAAAAAAAAATCGTTGTTCAAAAAGTGCTTTTCTAGAAAAAATGTTCAGGACATGTACAAAAATATGCACCAAATGTGAAAATATGCCCCCCCCTCTCCCTAAAAGTTCTAAATATGCAAAATAAGCATTTTGCTTTGAACATTTAGTCATTATTCAAGTTCTTCAGCCTTGTTCTGTTGGTGAGTCACACTGTTTAATGCATGTTCCTAACCCTTCCTTGTTATTTTACTCTTGCTGCTTGTTCAGACTGAGGCGTCTATTTATTTAGCGTCACGTTTTCGTGGTTTTCTTGCAGCCTCGAAAGGAGCCTGTGATGACATAATTGTCCCACCCCTACGTCCAGTTTTGGAGCATGCTACACAACGCAGAAGGTGAAAGATTCAGCCATTAAAACTAATTCTGTTGTTGACGAAAGCCGCTCTATAATACGAGTATAATGTGCAATCGTGCTTGTTGGGCAATTCATTTTTTGACCTGAGATATTGTTATTCTGTTATCAAATTAGAAAGAAATCCCGTGCAGTGTGAAACTCCTTCACAATTAAGTATACTACGCAGCTGGCGATAGCATTGACAGTTTTTGGGGCTGCATGTGATGTCCCCCAAACTTATGAAGACTTGTTTATTTGCGTGATCATGATGTCAACGCAGGTTTCAGAGGAAAACCTGTGTTGTGTTTATTGATTATTATCCATAAAATTTTCAGCCTTTCTGTAGCTCAGCTTTTCCTCTGTTTGTGTTACGGTGTTTCAAAGACCGATCGGAAAATATTTGGATCGTATGTAGATGAACGAACAAATGTTCAGCTGTTCGTGGGCGTCTTTTTCTCGGGGAGCACATTTTCAAATCGAATTGAAAGTTATTTTGTATGGATACAGAATTTTTCATGTATACCGTATTTTAAAAAAAAATTACGAGTTAAATTTTTTCGCTGCTCTTGGCACCTGAATTTGTAGACTTTGGTACACATGAATACGTAGGGATTTTACGGTTTTTCTGAAATGGAAATTTCCTAGATGATAGTGTCATTCAAAGGTTTGAAGAAAAAGAACACTTTGTAGACCTTCCTCACACCGTTACGTGGGACTTTTTTTTTTTGAAGTGAATATGAAAATTCCAGGATAACGGAGATACAGTGTTCACATGTAAATAGCATTGACTGTAGTACAACATCTGAAATTGCCGTGCGTTTTCTCGAAGTGCATTGCCGTTGCTGTACTGTTTACAAGGACAGTAGCTTATAGCCCATTCTAGGACGGTTGTTTTTAAGCATTAAATAAATTAATATACACTATCTACCAACAAGTAATTGGACACCCCTGCAATCGACGATATCTGTGGTCCTGATACACGTCACGGCCGCCGTCGTTAAATATCGTGTGGGGAAACAACGCAACTAGTAGCATGCAAATGATGCCCCGCAGTTCGGAGCTCTCTGATTTCGAGAAAGGTGTAATCGTCGGGTATCACAAAAATGGCCGATCCATACGTGACATATCCAGCGAGTTGAAGTACCCAAAATCGACAGTGGCTTACGTGATTGGCAAGTGGAAGATGAAAGGTGACTGTCGGAATGTGCCCCGACCCGGCAGACCCACAAAACTAAGAGTTAGAGACCGACGGGTGCTGGCCAGAGAAATTCGGAAGATCCGCACCAAATCGATGGGCCACATCCGCGAGGAGTTTCAACAGGCATCCGGGAGTGTTCTTTCGATGAATACCATCCGTAAGGAAGCCCATCTGCTCGGTTATCGTGGACGTGCTGCCGCCCACAAGCCTTTGATCACCAAGTCCAATAGCGTTGCTCGGCGAACGTGGTGCAAAGAACGTAGACAGTGGACCGTTGAAAAGTGGAAACAGCTTCTCTGGAGAGATGAATCAAGGTTCACCCTCTACCGTTCGGATGGCAGGGTCTGGGCTTGGCGTCTGCCTGGAGAACGCCTCCTGCCGGAATGTATTGTGCCAACTGGGAAGTTTGGCGGCGGTGGAATTATGCTATGGGGGTGTTTCTCCTGGTATGGCACGGGACCCTTGGTCGCAATTCTTAGTAGACTCAACGCCGCGACCTACTGCACCATTTTGGATGACCATGCGCTTCCTAAGTTGTTACAGTTTTACTGGGTGGACCCATGTTACTTTCAGGATGACAATGCCACCTGTCATGTTGCGAGGTCCACCATGGCTTGGTATGGTGACAGTGGGGTTAATCGAATGAACTGGTCTACGCAGAGCCCGGACCTTAACCCTATCGAGCGTCTCTGGGACGAGTTGGAGCGTCGACTTAAGGGGTGCCCCCACCGTCCGAAATCGGTGAAGGAACTGACCTGTCTTCTCCAAGCAGAGTGGAAGAAAATACCGCTAGCCGTCGTACAACGTCTGGTTGAAAGTATGCCCCGGAGGGTCGCAGCTGTAATCGCCGCTCGTGGAGGCTCCACCAATTATTGTTGAAGATGAATAAACTTAGTTTTCCTTTGCTATCACAGGTGTCCAATTACTCGTTGGTAGATAGTGTAAATAGGGGATGTTTCCCGTCCTAAGACGCGGTGAATTTTTAATTGAAGCAGATTGAAAATAGATCAAATAGACGCCAGCTTTTTGTAAGGAAATACAGTAAAAACTTGTGTAGTAAGAACTCATTTATGTTAGAACTGAAAATCATGCTATTTCCGTTTCTCAAAAGACTTCATGTTAAATAAAAACATTCTGTGTAAAATATTGTTTCACAATTTTCCTCGTAGTTTAGTTGCTTTCGTGTAAACTTAACTTTTGCTTTGATGCTTCGCGTTAAATGACTTCTTGTCACACTGTTATTCCGTTCACGGCTTGTTTCAGACTGTCTTATTCGACAGTTTGAAACTTCATACCGAAGCTTTTCCTACAAAATAATGCGACATCTGTTTTTAGACGCAAATTTGCTCTCTGACATCTCAATAATTCAGTTTTTATTGCAGGTTAGAGCGTTTAGATAGATCGATATTTTGCAAAATGTATAATATAATCATCCCTGAACTGGGAAAGTTGGTTAAAGTAAAAATAAAGCGTACAAATTAATATTCGAATTGTGCTGAATGAAATTAATATTCAAACGCAACTTGCCGTGATATTAAGATTCAGTTCGAATTTTGTAGATCGGATAGATACACTGCTGGCCACCCAAAATGTAACACCAAGAAGGACACGAGATAGCAAAGCCAGATTTACTAGACACACAACAACAGATACAAAGATGAAGCGATTGAGCTCACAGACCGGTGCAACTTGCGGAACACGCAGACATCAATAGTTCGTGTGGCCCCCAGGGCTGGCAATAACGGCCGCTACACGCCGCGGCATCGAATGAAAGAGGCTTTGGATGTGGGCTTGGGGTATGTCGGTCCAGGCTGCTTCCACACGTTGCCACAGTACATCAGGCGTAGCCGCGGGTGGTGCTTGCCGGGCCACTCGGTTGCCGATCAGCGACCAGACGTGTCCGATGGGCGACATATCGGGAGAACAGGCGGGCCACGGCAGCAGTGACACCTGGTGGGCCGTGAAGAATTGTTGCACGATGTGTGCCACGTGCGGGCGCGCATTGTTCTGTTGAAACATGGCAGGTCCTGCAGGTAAGGGAGGAATACAGGCTCCAAAACGTCGGAGATGTAGCGGTAGCTGTTGAGTGTACCGGCGATGCGTACCAGAGGGGTGCGGGTGTCATATCCAATTGCGCCCCAAACCATAACGCCAGGCGACGGACCGGTATGGCGATGCATAATGCAGACGTCATATAGTCTCTCGCCGCGGTGCCGCCACACGCGGATCCGACCATCGTGGTGTTGCAGACAGAAGCGGGATTCGTCGGAGAAAACAATGTCTTGCCATTCCGTAGTCCAGGGACGGCGTTCAACGGCCCACTGCCGCCGCACTCGCCGGTAGTGTAACGTCAATGGTAATCGGAGCAACGGGCGCCGTGCGACGAGTCCCCACTCCTGCAGACGACGTAGGACGGTACGTGCTGACACAGGTTGTTGCGCAACACACCCTAATTCCTGCGCTAACGTTCGTGATGTGGCGGTGCGAGCTGTCAATGCCCGCCGCACAACATTGCCGGTCCTCTCGTTCGGTAATGTGCCACGTCTGCGGCAATCGCTCACGTCGGCCCGTCCGTCCCTCTTGCACCCACCGAATCCATACTCGCCTCACTGTGGCTGGATGTCTCGGTCCCACACGGGCGCCGATGTCTCGTCACGATCAGCCGCTATTCGTCCTCTGTCGAACTCCGAAACGTGCTGGAATGACTGCCGTATTCTGCGACGAGGCATCAGGAAGTTTCCCACGCACAGGTCCGGCAGCACAACACACTTCCACTACTACTGTGCACCCTTTCTTTTAGTGCTTCTCGGTGACGTGCCGGGCGCACAGGATTTGCATATGCCCTGCAATGCTAATCGTTTGCATGTCCTCTCGCGGGCGACGCATGCTGCGAATTTCAGGCCAATCGGATGCTTCCTCTTGGTGTTGCATTTTGGGTGGCCAGCAGTTTAGAACCAGAGTCATTAATCCAGTGTTCTTAAATTAGCACGCTATCAGTTTGGTATCTCAAAATGATCGCGTGCTATTATATAGCACCCAATCATTTTTACATTAGATCGCGTGCTATTGTATAGCACGTAATCACTTTGACATCTCGAGAGCACTCACGAATTGATCGATACGTGATGGCGCAACGATGCAGACGTTGCTGTGACGTCAAACGTTAGACAGATCTTGCTGTTTATATTATTAGTTTCTATTTAAATAAGACGCATAAAAGTTCTGAAGTTTTATAAATTGTAAACATTTAATATGGTAAATAAAATTTAAAGAAAATTTAATCTTTAAGGTACATTTTTGCTTTGAAAATTCAAATCATTGTGACATCATCAGAGTTCTGACGGTCACGGTTTTTGGTGAGGTGTTTCCACGCGCTGGAAAGAAATGGAGTCTAAGTCATGTCGTTGACAAGCCGTGAAGAGTCCCGGTATATGTGAAAAGCTTCTAATACATTTAGCTTTGTAGTTGAATCAGGTTTATCAATGAGCGTAGCGTTTCCAAACAAAAAAATTATGGTTGTTTTCGTGACAATGCTGGGCTTATAGACAACTTCTTCAATTCACAGTTCCGTACGTAGGTCTTTTGTTCCTTCACACGGAAATTTAAAGCCCTGCGGATCTGTCCTGTATTGAAAGTCCGCATTCACAAGGTATCTGATAAATTCCCCAGGAATTTGTCTTCGACGTAATCTTTTGTTCAAGTCGGAAAGAATTCAAAAGATTTGCTCATTACAACGGAAAATTCGGTGCTGTCTTTCTTGTTTCATTACGTGCGGAAATGTTCGAAAGATCTGAACGCCACTCCCAACTGTATTTTGATATTTCAAGCGAAAAAAAAAAAAAAAAAAGTAGTACATCCTTTACAATACGCTCATGTAAACTACATTGTGTTTATACCTCGAATGAAACTGTTTCTAAAATTTTAAAGCTAAATTCGGAAACTAAAACCAGGTACTGCAAGAATAACAAGCCTTAAATTTAGAAAGGATAAAGCCAGAGATTTTAAAATCCGTTCATAGAAAAGGTTTGAAATTCAGAACAAACTTTCCACATATTTAAATTACTTGAAATGAGGTAATGGCTTTGTTCCTATGTTTTTTGAAATGTTAATTACCGTTTTTTAAGCTTATACAACTCGAATATTAATGGTGCATTATAAAATTAATTTCATACTATTTTCATGATTTGTGCTAGAAGGGAAAATGTGCTGTTGTATTAATGTAAAAGAGAATTGTAATTTAATGTATTTTTTTGGCAGTTTTTCCATAGCGCCGTCACCCGTACGGTCTACTTAATAATGCATGCTAATAATGTCATTGCCTTAGATCAAGGCCTGATTACCGCAGGGATCCGCTTTTTTTTTTTTTTTTTCAAAGTTTGTTTCTGAAATGACCTAATCATTATTGAACTTTTTATTATTGCCAGGGGTAATTTGTGGGGTTTTGTTGCACCCTCTATCGGTCAATCTTTTTCTTTCGTTGCTATTGCTAGGGGGAGAGGGGGTAACGACCACTGCGAGCAACTCTGCGGGCTATCAGCAGTCGCCCGTCTCAGATTTAGGGCGACTGGTTCCAGGTCAGTGCCGTAGGATAAGCACACCATTCCTCATCTAGGATTCGAACCCAGACCCATCTCGGACGAATGATGAAGCCCCCGGCTCGTACAACACTGCCACCGGGGCGACCAATTTCCGAAACCCTGTCTCTTCTCTGAAATTCCTGCCTCACTTCAAGATCGCAATCAAATTTACTGTAGAATTTATTATTACAAATCGTAAGTTATTAATCGAATTCTACGACTTTTCAACTATTACATAATTTTTTTTATATAGGATGAAATATGGTGCCATTTCCAGCTCTGTACATTTGTGCAAGATTTTGTTTTGATGGGGCCTCGTTATTTTCTTGGCCCTGCGTCTCGGGGTGTCTTAGTCAAGCCATACTTAACAAAAATACACCATTCTTTGATTCTTTTTATAATTGCGTGAGAGAATGACCATGCAGCAATAGAGAATGACCATGAATGACTATGGTCATTCTCTATATTTAATGGAGGGAGGTATATTTATTATTTCAGCATTCTCTATATTTAATGGAGGGAGGTATATTTATTATTTCAGCATTCTCTATATTTAGGTTGGTATATTTATATTTTTAGCATTAAATATGTTTTACTATATTTAAGGCTGCATGGTCATTCTCTATATTTAAATATATATAATGACCATGTAGCAATGGCGCACCCAAGATTTTTTTATGGGGCTGTCCCAAAATATCGAAGATGCTAATAAAAATGCCTCTGAGAAAACATATCCCAAAATATTGAGAAGCGATAAGAATATTTCCGCCATATTAAAGTGCTTCTAGTTATTCGCTATGTATATAAAAACATATATGAATATATTTAAAACTAAGCAGCCAGTAACAAAGACCGAAGGACCAAGTGATACTTCACGGGGAGGGCTCGGTTCCCTGGGCCCACCCCTCTGAGTGCGCCACTTCCATACAGCGCCTTTTAATCTTGTAGAATTTGATTAATAGTCGTAGAAAAGTCCGAGAAGTCGTAGAATTTTATTTATAATTTACGATTTAATCCCAGATTTCACGAACGTTTAGCATATAAACTCAGGGTGTTATGGTGTCGGTATTAATCCTTGATATGTGGCGATGAACTATAAGGAGGGATTTTTGTTTAGTAGTTATCCTACTTTCAGTAATCTGTGTTTGTTTTGTTGTTTTTTTCACACTACGTAATACGGCCAAATGGCTCAGATTGGCAGTCACGAACGTAAGAAATTACATAAAAGAAAAAAGACGCGCGTTATGGAGAAAATAGACCAATTTCACCGGAAAAAAAAAATGGTTCAAGGTCTGAGTCATCCTTTGATGTGTTTCACGGTTGAAGTATCCGTTGAAAAGCGAAAATGCATTTGGTCGTTAATGTCAGTTTCCAAAATCTTGTCCCCCAGAAAAGAGGTCATTATTCTCCGTCTGAATGAAGATATGATTTCAGAAACACAGCTTTCCTCGACGTGTTGTGCCTTAATTATCGAAAATAGCTGTGAGCCATTTCTTGTGTATTGTCCTAATTCCGTTCATGCGATTCATGGGCGATGTTCTTTCGGAGAGTAGTGAAGTGCAGTCAAGTTATTGCGTTCTCAAAGGTGTTTGCTGTTCAGTATAAGGAAACATCGTCAGCATTGTGTAGACACTGCAGCGCCTGCTCGGTCATTACATTGCTCATGGCCAATTATTGTAACTGTGTTACCTTAATTTGAATAATAGCGCTTTCGTTGTTGTTGTTGGGGGTTGAAGAGGCAGAAACATTGAATAGCGGGTTAAATATCGAGCGGCCATTGTTCTAGGGTTAAGAAGGCGAAGCCCAAGGAAGTCCGATGTGTCTTTAATGAGTTTTTCCTTCAGGTCTTTCTTCTTACCTTGCTTCTGTGACACTTGGAGAACACCGCGTGGCTTGAGAAATATATGATCTCTCGTAACTGGAGCTACTTAACCTGCTGCACGCCACGATAAATAAGCAGTAGTCTCTAAATCGATGGCAGTGATTTTTTCGTAGACGCACAGGCAACGTTAATGAGAGGAAGAACTCGTTCAGAGCAGTATGTATGCCGTACATTGGCATAGAGCAGCGGTTCTTCAGCTTTTCAATATTGCGGCTTCATTAATTAATTTTATTTTTTTCAATTCCCAGTGCTCTCATTTTTGCTGTTTAGTATTTCTTTAATTTTTGAATTGATACACATGCGAACCAAAATTCTTCACATTTATCTAAACACTGATGTTGCTATAGTGGAACGTCGGTTATATACGTTTTTCACTTTTGTGCATAATTCTGAATCTGAGCACGTGTAAGGAGATGGGAGGCCCGGTGCTGGACAGTATTTTGGGGCCCCAGTATTAGTGGCACATCTAGTATTTCACTATGGGTGGATGAATCAAAATGCCCAGGAGAAAACATTCCCAAAATATGAAGAAACCATAAAAATATCCCCGCCGTATTGAAATTTGTATCCCATGATTCATGGACGAATCAGTAGTAGCAAGAAAATGTAAAATGCGTGGTTGAAAAATGGATACCAGTTCAGTTCTGCTTTAATCCCCCTCACCCTAGGGTTCAGCTTGTTGAAATTATATCGAAGTAGTGGGCAAACTATTTGATCCAAATACCACGTTTCAAATTAATTCTTAATGTACGAAAATTTCCCCAAATTATAGATGTGTGCAAAAAACAATCTGTAATGCATTCAAAAGATTTGAGGATGGACTGGGAGTGACTATACTTTTTGTGCATTCATCCTAAAGAGGCGGAAATAATTTTTTTTTTTTTTTTACAAATCAGTTTCTTATAGTTTTTGCTGTACTATCTGCAAAAAAAGGGAAAACTAGAAATCTGTCAATTCTTCAAGCATCATGCATAATTCTGGGGCCCTTTGAAAATGCTTAGCCCGGGGCCGCTCTCCCCACACCCACTCCACCCCGCCCCCAGCTCCCTCTTAAATGGGCTCTGTTCTGCATTAGTCGCGATATTTTACTGTAGTTTCTATCGCATTTTCAGTTCGGTTATACATTATTCATCATACAATTCTTCGATTATACGATAAAATTTTAATTCCAGATTAACAAAAATGCACGATTCTTTTATTCGTGACACAGTTTGTTACAGCTTTGATGTAATTGAGACAGCGTTGTTGTTTCTCCTTGGTGCAGCCAAAGTTGAACTTTGGTCTCATCAGAGAAGGGTATGTTGTTTACTTTGAGAGAATTGAGATAGCATTGTTGTGTTCATTCTTGGTGCAGCCAAAGTTGAACCATGATCCCATTAGAGAAGGGTATGTTGAGAGAATTGAGACAGCATTGTTGTTTCTTCTTGGTGCAGCCAAACTTGAACCTTGATCTCATCAGAGAAGGGTATGTTGTTTACTTTGAGAGAATTGAGACAGTGTTGTGTTCCTTCTTGGTGCAGGTAAAGTTGAACCTTGATCCCATCAGAGAAGGGCATGTTGTTTACTTTGAAAGAACTGCGATAGCATTGTTGTGTTCATTCTTGGTGCAGCCAAAGTTGAACCTTGATCCCATCAGAGAAGGGTATGTTGTTTACTTTGAGAGAATTGAGATAGCATTGTTGTGTTCATTCTTGGTGCAGGCAAAGTTGAACCTTGATCCCATCAGAGAAGGGTATGCTGTTTACTTGGAGAGAATTGAGATAGCATTGTTGTGTTCCTTCTTGGTGCAGCCAAAGTTGAACCTTGATCCCATCAGAGAAGGGTATGCTGTTTACTTTGAGAGAATTGAGATAGCATTGTTGTGTTCATTTTTGGTGCAGCCAAAGTTGAACCTTGATCCCATCAGAGAAGATTATGTTGTTTACTTTGAGAGAATTGAGATAACATTGTTGTGTTCCTTCTTGGTGCAGCCAAAGTTGAACCTTGATCCCATCAGAGAAGGGTATGTTGTTTACTTTCGGTTTGGATGAAAAATTGGTTTCGCATTTCAGGACTGACACACGCAGGCGTGGACTGGGCGCCGGGTTACCGGGAGAATTCCAGGTGGGCCACCATATTCTGGCCCTTGTAAGCCTTATGCTAATTCAGGAGAAGAAAAAAAAAGTCTATATATACTTTTGTACTTCAATATTCTTGTAGGAGAAAAACAAGCAATGCGACAAAGTTTTTCTACCACTTTGACGGTTTCGAGAAAAAAGAAATTACCTAGAAAATGTTCTTTTGAGCCAGACCCTGTTTCTGTGCACCCCCTCTCCGTTTCTCGAATTCCTAATAAACAAAGACATCGCTCTTTCCAAGTTTTATCTGCACATAGCAACCAAAAAATTGTTATCCAGTTACTTCTGGGGATCCGAATCCCAGATCTCTCGATATCCAGCCAGTGCCCACCAGATGGAGACGTCTCAGTAGCTGAGTCCATCTTACGGAGTTATGTCAGAAGCTGACAGATAAACACACATAGCGCCCTTGATTGTTGGCCACCGTAGCGTAAGACTAACTCCCTCGGCTGGATATCGAGAGATCTGGGATTCGGATCCCCAGCGGTGACCGGATAACAATTTTTCGGTTGCTGTGTGTTGATAAAACGTGGAAAGAGCGATGTCTTTGTTTATTCACTGACTCCATGTATTTGGAGGATTTCACTTTGAATTCTTAATTTAAGCCTCGTTTCTTTGGGCTGATATCCTCTACTTCAGTTCACTTTTGCCAGTTGTAGTTAAGTAATCAGTGCAATCTAAATAATCAAATATGCTCTCAATACTCTGGGATAGAAACTCAAAATTCATTGTCTATGGTAATGCATTGAGACTCACTTACGGTAAAATTTTTGGGTTGCTGCTTTTTTTTCTGATATGTTGGGGTTGGCTGAGTTTGTATTTGTGTATATTTTCTTTGGTTCCAGTTGCACGCTTTTTGAATTGCAGTTCTTGGAAATATGTTTCAATTGCAGCAAAGAGACTTCTTCCAGTTAAAAATGATTAAATAAAAATTAAGATTCACTTTAATTTCTCTCATTTTATAAATTTGTACTGAAATTCTGGACTTTTCAATTTTCTCATGAGATTCTTTTCTAATTATTTTATTAATAAAAGGTAAGTGTAGAAAAAAATTAATTTTTGTCACATTTGGGTTTCTGTTCTCATAAAACCGAAGAAACTTTTACAAATTCTGAATTCGGTTAGAGCAAAAAAAAAAAAATCATAAAAATGTAATGCAGTCTTCTATAGTCTCTCTCAGAGGACCTCTGTTGCTTCTCAGCAGCAGAAGTAATTTTTTTCTTACACTAAATTTTAATAGAGCTGCGGTGGTGTGTCCAGGAAAATGGGTAAAATGTTGTTAAATGTAATTTCCTGAATGCAAAAAACCTCAATGATTCAGACCTGTGTTGAACAGATGTTTAAACAGTAGGCGGCGATGCTGACAACTTTTTTTCTTGGGGATGGGGGGTGCCTATAATTTTTCCTAATAGTGAGCCGCTCAAAATCAACTTTCAAGACTGTATGAATCGCCAGTCCGCCACTATTTCCTAGTAGTGGGCCGCCCAAAATCAACTTTCAAGACTGTTTATGAATCGCCAGTCTGCCACTATTTCCTAATAGTGGGCCGCTCAAAATCAACTTTCAAGACTTTATGAATCGCCAGTCTGCCACTATTTCCTAATAGTGGGCAGCTCAAAATCAACTTTCAAGACTGTTTATGAATCGCCAGTCTGCCACTATTTCCTACTAGTGGGCCGCTCAAAATCAACTTTCAAGACTGTTTATGAATCGCCAGTCTGCCACTATTTCCTAATAGTGGGCCGCTCAAAATCAACTTTCAAGACTGTTTATGAATCGCCAGTCTGCCACTATTTCCTAATAGTGGGCCGCCCAAAATCAACTTTCAAAACTGTTTATGAATCGCCAGTCCGCCACTATTTCCTAATAGTGGGCCGCTCAAAATCAACTTTCAAGACTGTTTATGAATCGCCAGTCCGCCACTATTTCCTAATAGTGGGCCGCTCAAAATCAACTTTCAAGAGTGTTTATGAATCGCCAGTCCGCCATTTCAAAATTGATAATTCTCTGGGACGTAACTTTGTGGCTCCACTATTTCGTGGTGTAGTAAAATACAGAGGGTGTGTCTAAAGTTATGCTATATTTACATAAATGCATGTGCTGCGGCGAGTATGTCGCATGTTTAAACTAGTTCAAGTCACGTTGGTTGATGTGCGGAAGTTTGGAAACTTTGATTTATAATCTACGCCAAGAAATTCGGATTACTAATATAGTTATACTGTTTTAAGTGCATTGCCAATGTTTGTATACAGGTCTAATATTTAATAGATGGTGAACAAAGGAGAGCGAGCGTAGATTCTTTCTTACCAGTCCAAGATGTGCAACGGAGAAACAGTGTGTAACGGAGCATATACAGGTGTTTTTTACGCTTTCCAACCGTAGGTTGAAGAAGCGTATATGCTCCAGCTTTGTCAGTCTGTCTGTCCGCACGATAACTCGTGTAAAAATGGTTCGATTTCGATGAAATTTTAGTATGTGGTAGGGGACCACCTGGGGACGAACCCTGTTGAAAATGGTTTAAGGGAGGTCGAAGGTCACGACATAGGAGCGGGATCCATTCCATTGCCCTTATGCGTCATAACTTGCGTAAATATGGTTCGATTTCGATGAAATTTTAGTATGTGGCAGGGGACCAACTAGGGACGAACCCTATTGAAAATGGGTGAAGTGGGATCAAAGGTCAGGGCATAGGATCGGGATCCATTCCATCATCCTTATGCGGTATAACTTACGTAAAAATGCTTCGATTGAGACAAAACTTTGTCATGTTGTTCCGGAAGTATACTTTACCGGTTCTGTTGAATATCATCGAAATGTGGTCAAAGGTCAGGTCATTGGAGCGAGATTTATTCTACAGCCATTATCCTCATAACTTGAGTAATTATTTCTGGTATGTTGGAAAGCGTATCATAATCAATGCATTGCATGATTTTACTAACTTGTTTATTACAAGTGTAGCTCCAATTCAGAACCAAAAAAGAAACCGGGGGAGTGGAATTGGGGAAAGAAAATAACCCGGGGGGGTGTAAATGTGCCAGGTTAAATATTACTAAGCTGGACGATTGATTTTCTTACAGAATGGGGCAGAACAACTTGAGAACTAGGTTGGTTATACTGTATTTGTGCATTTATAATGTGTTTATTAATGTAGTGAGTTCCTTTCGGGGCTACTTTTCGAACTTTTATATTTTTTTATTTACATATATTTTTCGAGCTGAGGTGAAATTTAGATTTGTGTTAACTTTTTGAAACAGCGGCATTTTAGTGAAGTCCAATTCTGTTTTCGATAACGAACTGTTCGTAATAATGGCTTACACTACACGTTCGATGTCGTTTAACATAACTTTTTTTGTTGTTGGAAAAGAGAATTTGACTGAGAATTTGGTTTTTTACCTTTCCGCCGGAAATACGGGAGGTGTGTGTAAATTCCGCAATCACTAGTAGTCTCTGTTTACTTGTTCGTATTGCTTCTTGTGACATATCAATAACATTATTAAGATAAAAAGATATTTCAGTGGCTAATAAATCGTTGGACCCCTGGTAGTTGTTCATTTTTCTTTTGTGTGCTCACAACGTCAAATTCGGTATGGTTGAATTTTTCTATCTAGTGATGCTGGGTGAAGCAGGGCGACGACTTTAGACTACAAGAAAAAGGGAAAAGAGCTGGATATAATATTCTATATCTGAAATATCAATTGAAGACTGTTTGAATAAAATGTTTATAGTACCTAGGCGTTGTCAGAAAAAGTGATAGCTCCCCTCAGCTGTGCAGAGAAAGCTTCTCCGCCCATTTCCGAAACGGGCCACTGACGCTGCAATTTTCTTCACGGTAGTGCTTCCTTCATTTAGGTTTGGAGTTCACACTTCTCTCTTTTTTTTTTTTTTTTTTTTTTTTATTCCTTTTTAGGACAGGGATGTTTCAAAAGAAAAACTGGCAGTTCCCGTAATAAACTTATGTTCCCAATTTTCTTTTTACGATTGCCCATTCAGAAATAAAGTTTATTTCAGACGTGGATATAGTTGTGATGGGCAATTTTTTGTTTTCAAATAGTCTGGTACAAAACAGGCTTTCAAAAAAAACAAAAAACAAACAAACTGTATGCTGCCCTCGTCGATTTCAAGCTCAGTTGACAGTGTTAATCATTCGATTTAATGGTGCGTCCTGGAAGAGGGGGAAAGCGAACTTCTTCCCAATTTTAATCACTCTTTAAAGATATCTGCACCAAATCCTGTGCATAAATCCGCGCTAACAAACACTGTTCTGAATAAATTCCAGTGACTCGTGTATTTCACTGTTATGGCCTTAACACTATACTTTCCCTCTTGTACTTAAACGAACCTTCATGGTTCGTACGCTTCTTGAAAACCTTGAAAAGTCCTTGGAAAATAAAAGTTCGTTTTCAAGTCCTTGAAAGTACTTGAAAAAGTTTGACGCCATAAATAGTACTTGAAAAAAAAATGTTTTGGTTTTTAAGTATTGGTATGAAAGAGTATATGTAAAATAATTGTTTGTGCTAAACAGTTGTATAGGATATTCCTGTGTAGTTCTGATAAAAACACCAAGCTGTTCAAATAACGCTGAACTTGTATTCAACTCAGAAGAGCGCGTTGAACGCAAGTACCTTACCTATGACATCGCTATGGAGTAAAACATCAGCATTAGAGTAAAATACATGAAATAATATATCATCATCATCATCATTGTCAACCATTATCAATCCACTGCTGGACGAAGGTCTCCCCAAGTTTCCTCCACAACGGTCTGTCTTGTGCCAGTCTCCTCCATGTCACCTGCATACTTTCGAATTTCATCCACCCATCTCCCATGTGGTCTTCTTCTGGGTCTTTTCCTGTCCCTTGGAATCCAATCTAAAATTTCGGCTGTCCATCGATCTGTCCTTCCGGCAGTATGTCCAGCCCATTGCCATTTCAGGTGTTTAACTCTGATCATGATGTCTTCCACTCTTGTCATTTTTCGAATCCACGAGTTCCTCTTCTTATCTCTCCTGGCTACACCAAACATGCACCTCTCCATGCTTTTTTGAGTTGTCTGCAGCCTTTGTATATCTCTTTAAAAATATATATATATATATTTATTTATTTTTTTATTTGTTTGGAGGTTTAACGACCACCATGAGCAACTGAATGGGTTATAAGCAGTCGCCGGTCCCTAATTTAGGGCCACTGGTTCCAGGAAAGGGAGAGAGCCAGCCCCGTAAGACAAACACAACACCCATGTCTCACGGGATTCGAATCCCGACCCATCTTGGACGAATGGTAAGAAGCCATCGCTTAGAACACTGCGCCACCGGGGCAACGGAATGATGTATTTTTTAATTGTGATGGGCTTCTCTTTACTGGAGTTAAGGAGTGTTCTTGTGGGAGGGTGGAACTTCGAGGAATTGGTTATACTTCATGCGTGTGCTTCATCTCCTGGCTGCATCAAAAATAAAAAGTTAAGCAAACAATAAATATCATACCAGCAGATGAATACGAAAATAATGTAATGTACCCCTTCAAAATATCCCACAAAACAAAATCATTTCAAAAAACACCAAAACAGAGGGGGCAATTCAAGGTTAATAAAATAAACCAATGAGTGTTCAGGGCGTAACAAACGCAAACACTCACGGAAGGTGTGCCTGTCGCATCAAAGCTTAATGGTTTGAACTTGCTAAAATATCTACCTACTGACAAACCGACAGCTCACACATACGATAATTTGGTTTTAAAAAGTCCTTGAAAAGTGCTTGAATTTATTTTGCTTGGAAGAGTACGAACCGTGACCTTTTCTCAGACTTTTAATCTGTCTTTAATCCCTCTGTCATGTACTGGCACACACATTTTACTGTACGCTGGCGATATTGTGGTCGTAACTGATTAGCCTGCGATTAATCTGCAAAGAAGAATCCGCATCCTAGAAGAATACTGTGATTAAAGTTAACAAGGAAAAACTGAAGTTATGGTTTTTATGAAAAGTGGCAAACTCTCGAAACATGACTGTTTATTCGGAAACCAAAGACTACCTACGTTCACCTCCTTCACCTATCTTAGGGTCTTATTTTTTGCCGTACGGTTTGTTTTCCATAGGTAAGAATCACTTCCTTTCGAAAATCACAACTGCCATCAACGCCACCTGGCCAAGAATCACGACATAAAGCTTTTTAGTCAATCTACTCTAACTTAAAATTATTCAGTAGCCTAATCAACTGTTTTTCTCAACCGCTCTGCAGTTTGGGCTGTTGATTACAATTGTTGATTAAAATTCCTTCGAGAAATATCTTTATCTTTCTGAGAAAAAAACTCTAACTATATTCCTGGTTGTATCTTAAGGGTTGAAACTGGCTACTCTGGGATATATTTTCTTAACAAAACTAGCCTTCGTTACTGGATTAAATTGTTTGAAATGGATGACAGCAGATTCCC
Organism: Macrothele yani; assembly: GCA_039090855.1. Taxonomy (NCBI): domain Eukaryota; kingdom Metazoa; phylum Arthropoda; class Arachnida; order Araneae; family Macrothelidae; genus Macrothele; species Macrothele yani. The sequence goes on from CM077002.1 coordinate 139,766,140, forward strand.
CAAGAAGTGTTCTCTCGCTCTATTCCAGGCCATCTACACAGTTAACTCCAACCCCAAACTGAATTGGACACAGTTGCTGTCAGATCAACCTTCAATGCTTGTAGTCACCCTTTTATCCGCTAGAATCAGAACCTTGTCCATTTGGATCTACTCACCATCATTTCCACCTTTCACGATCAAGGAATTCAATCTGACATGTCTCTGATGTTGAATGGCATTCATTCCTTCTATTACAAACACTTTAAAACCACATAACAGAAGAATACCTCATCACTAAAGTGGTTTAGATCTTACCTAAAAGCCTGGTGATTCAAGTCAGACTAAATCAATAAGAAGTTCTTCATAACACCAAATAGAACTCTCACCCGACAAAACTCTCTCCTGCAGCCGCAATAAATAGAATCATGAAAACATATGTTTTTAATCTGCCCTTTTGCTCCAATTTTCGAAATAAATTTCGTTCATTCATAATTGTAAATCGCGTGAACACTTAGTTTTAAAATTTCTTGCCGTACGCAATCAATAACTTCATTCCTCGCTACTTGTTGCTAAGAGGATCAGTTAACTAGCTTGGTGACATTTAACGTGACTCAACGTAAACAGTACCCTCAACTTTTCTCTTTTTCTTGCCTATCAATCTTAGTTACTCCTGCAGTCCAGACGAAACATCTGTGTGCTCCCTTAATGCTATACATCTTGAACTCAAAGAAGAAATCCGGCTTGTCACGTGGATCTGCGACTTAAGCATACACCGATCAGCCAAAACATTAAAACCACCTCATGTTATGCAAATAAGCGCGCAAGATGCGTCACGTCCCAAGGTCGCGAATGATATATACCTGGGTCGGAGCTCACTGTCAGTATTTCGTTTCGTCTTAACATAGGAAAAGCAAAGGATTTATCTGATTTCGACAAAGGCCAGATCGTTATGGCACAACGCCATGGTAAAAGCATCTTCGAAACAGTGACGCTGGTAGGCTGCTCACGCTATGCAGTAGTTAATACCTATCAAATATGATCCGAAACAGGCGGCACTTCGAGCCGTCGACAAAGCATAAGCAGGCCACGGCTCATCGATGCCAGAGGTTAGCATAGGCCATCTCGTCTTGCCCGTAGCAACAGGAGGTCTACGGTGGCTAAGATTACCCATATTTTCAATTGTGGTGAAGGGCCCAATATGTCCGAAGCTCTTGGATATAGCAGGGGACCTATTCGTGTGCTTATTCTCACAGCCGTTCACCGTCGTCAACGCTTTCAGTGGGCACGTAATCGTCGACATTGGCCCATAGAAGACTGGAAGAGGGTCTCATGGTCCGTTTTCTGTTACACTATGTCGACGGACGAGCTAGTGTGCGACGTTCATCCAAGGAAGCTTCTCACCTGGATGTACTGTGCGACGAATCTAGGCGGTTGGAGAGAGTGTGATGTTCTGGACAATATTTTCTTGAGAAATACTTGGACACATTGTCCCTTTTAGAGCTAACTCTGACAGCTGTCACGTACCTGAACATCGTGGCTGACCAAGTACACCCTTTTATAGCGACTGTATTCCCTGGCGGAAATGGCGTCTTTCAGAAAGACAATGTTCCATGCCACACTGCGAAGAAGGTTCAGGAATGGTTCGAAGAACATGAAGAGGAATTCCATTTATTGTCATGAATCCTATAGAGCATTTATGGTTTGAGTTGCAGAAACGGGTAGGAACAGCATCATCCCAACCATGTAATTTACAGGAACTGCGGGCAGTGATACATTCAGGCATCTTCTCGGGTGCTCCCCCGAAAATTACTGAACGCCGCCCCGTAGGTTTTTGGGTGAATTCCCTCATATTTTATTTAGTCTAATTGTTTTACTTATAGCTGAATATTTGGAGAAATTAATTAAAAAAACTTAAGAAAATGAAAGAAAATTAATAATAATAAAAAAAAAAACCATCCACATGGACTGAATTTCTATCGTCCTTCAGTAAAACATTAAACTGCTTCCAATATAACAAAATATTTGCTACCTAATTTTTAGCAATAGCAAATTATATTAAAAATTGTTTCCATCAAAAGTTTGTTTTTCCTGCCGGTGAGTGGTTTAACACTCGGACAAAAGAAAAAAAAATCGGGACACCTCAAACTAGCATCCAAACGGTTAGTTTTTTACTACTACATGCTAATCTAAAGGAGCTGAAGCCAAGTGGCAGGAGAATGGTTTACACCATACGTTTTCAGGCAACACGGTAATGATTCCTTAACAATCGGAAGCATGCTTATAGTAAGGCGAGGACATTTTTACCACTCCTAAAGTGTTTTTTTTTTTTTTTGGGGGGGGGGGGGGGTGTCTCCAGTTCAGCGTTATCTTACTGGCATCCCTAATATTTTACACCACTCCATGAGGAAAAGTACAGCTATAACATTTTTTTAGTGATTAAAAATGTTATAGCTGTACTTACATTACTGAATTAAAGTACAGCTATAACATTTTTAATCACTTGTATGTGTAGATTTCTTGCAATTTGCATTTGCGAAGTACGAGCATATAAGAACATTTTTATACTCTATGTAAAATTTTGTTACATGTGTAATTATATAAATAACAAAATTCTGATTATGTATATATATTCAGTAAAAAATGTCAGCCCCCTCAATTTGTAATTACCCCCCCCATTCCGGCGAAAGGGGGAAAACTCTGAATACATCGCTGACTACGGGATTTTCTGTTGCCGTCATGGTACCAAATACACTGGCGGAAAGTGAAAAAAGAACACAAAGAAGGAATTGGCGAACTATCATGAAATTTACACATGTTAATGGGGTCGAGTTTACGTAGGTGTGATGTTAATTTCGGGACCAAACGGTGAGCGCTTACGCCACAGCACGGCATAATATGCAAATTATCGTCGGTGGTATTTAAGGAGTACGGCGAAGTGAATGTAATTAGTCGTCGGCGTACGGACACATGCGAAGACCCTGAAGAAGCTGCAATGCCTGGACATGGAAGATGTGTACGATTTCAGCAGTTATTGGATTTTGAGCGAGGTCGTCTAGTCGGACTCCGCGAGGCCGGGTGGTCGTATTGCGGAGCGAATTGGACGGGAAGTATCGGTGGTGGTAGAATGGTGGCGTAGATGGTCCGAGGAACATTCCTTCACGAGGAGATGTGGAACCGGGAGTCACAGACGGACTGATGAGCGGACCAATCGACGCATAAGAAGAGCGGCGTTGTCAAGCAGAACATTCACTGCGACGCAAATTCGAGCTGTCGTTGCACCTGAGGTGACTGTGCGAACAATCCGCAACCGTCTACTGGATGCAGGACTACGTGCACGTGTGCCTCTGGCATGTGTACCTCTGACTCCAGCCCACCGTCAGGAACGGCTGCAGTGGTGTCGCCAACGTCTGCACTGGAGTACGCAATGGCGATCTGTCGTGTTCAGCGATGAAAGCAGATTCTGCTTGGGAGCCTCAGATGGCCGTAAGCGTGTTCGCAGACGCACAGGGGAGCGTCTCCACCCTTCTTGCATCCGCCAGCTACACACAGGGCCTACACCTGGTCTCCTGGTGTGGGGAGCGATCAGCTATCACTCCCGTACACAACTAGTGTTTGCACTGGGTACGTTAAACAGCACCTCCTACATCAACAACATCATTCAGCCCGTTGTTGTGCCATTTGTAAGGTCGGTCTATCGTGGTGTTTTCCAGCAAGATAACGCGCGCCCACACACGGCACGTGCAACGCAACATGCACTTCAGGGTGTGAGACAACTTGCATGGCCTGCACGTTCACCGGATTTGTCCCCCATTGAGCACGTGTGGGATTTTATGGGACAACGACTTATTTGGTCTCCACGGCCACCCACGACCATCCCCGATTTACGCGTCCAAGTTGAGGATGCTTGGAACTCAATACCCCAAACTTACATCCAACACCTGTACGACAGACTGCGTGCCAGAATTGCTCAGTGTGACGCAGTTCATGGCGGTTCAACCTCGTACTAACCATGTTACATGGAAATGTTATTTTGCCATAATGTTTTGATCACGTTATCCTCTGTATTCCGTTATTATGCTGTATAAATTTCGTTGGTATCAGACGTCTCCTCCTTGGTGTTCTTTTTTCACTTTCCGCCAGTGTATCACGAGGCCTACCAATATCTCGTTAAATGTATACCTCATCGAGTGAGAACTCTTTTGGCGGTGAGAGGAAGGTGATTTTAATGATTTGGTTGATCATTGTATGTAGAACTGTATGCAAACATATGCAATGTATTTATCTAGTGGAAGTTATGCATTATTCAACGGTACTGAACCGTCCTGCGAACTGTCCTCCCCTTTTGTCTATTGTGCCACGCCCTAAAGCAATAAATCAATATTACGTTCACAATTGTTGAGCAAATATGTCTTTGAGTTCATAATTTAGGATTTATTAAATGTTGAGAGCTTGTGTGTCAAATTTTGTTTGATGGCGTGTTTACAGAAAAGCATGAATGACATAAACGTAAACACACAACACATGTAAAAATGCCACCCATCTCCGGAGAAATTGCAGGCAACATTCGACCCATTGCACTGCTTGATGCAATTTGATTCTAACTCGATCAATTGTATCGGCCGACTTGCAAGCACATCGGAGCCCTGTGGCTGAGCAGAAATGGAGCTAGGCAGGGTGTGTGATTTTGTTATGACCCCGGCTGAGAAGTGATTCTGCTCACTTAAGATCTCTCAGTTACGAGTGCCGAGTTAAGTTTTTGAAGTCTCTCGCTGTGTAGTAATTATGTCCACCAGTCATTCTCAACTGGGCGTACCATGTATGTTGCGTCCGGAATTGTTGGTTTTCATATTTTAACTAGCTTTACTACCCGGCTTTGCCCGGGATTTAAGCTTATTAATTTCATATTCCCTTATGTCACTGAAGAAATTTGGAAAAAATTGATGCTTGCAAGTAAAAGGTAATTTTACGAATTCGGTCATTACAAATTATTTATTCATAGTGTGATTATTTCAGCACTTGGCCGTACACCTTTTTGGTTTCTCCTTAATCGGCGACAATATATGATTTTGTTTGATCCTTTGCCCTTGACATTCCAACATACACCTGTAGAATCAAACGGACCAAAAGCGTGTTACGAATTATTTAACACGTGTCCAGGAGACAAGCATTGGAACACTGTCTGAACAAAATTCGTTAACAATTTGTTATCGACGATCAAATGCATGCATCACGTGCTTTCAGTTTCAGACGTCTTTGAGGGGCGAATATCTGGGATAAAAAATTTAAAACCGTATTTTGCGAATATTTTATAAAACTGGCTGAAATTTTAATGAACACTATAAATCGTTAAAAGGAAAATGACCTCCAATTTTCCGCTGAATCGGTAAATAACTTTTTAAAATTAGCCGTCAAAATTTTATTAACAGTTTCTGTGCATATATTTCTGTTTACCGATGAATTAAAAAATTCCATCCCTATTTTAAAAAGTTTTGACCGGACTCCGGTGAAATTTTGAGGGACTCCTCTTATTACCAATTCATGGAGTTGACAAAAATTTCAGCCAGTTTCGTTAAGATTTCGCAAAATTGGTTTTTGCATTTTATTATGCACAGTTCTCTAAGAATAGAAACAAAACACCTGTGGATGAATGCAGTCACGTGCTTTCAGATTTGGAACAGATAACGAAGACGTAGCAAGCGACACTGACTTTATTGATTAGCTTATTAATTGATTCATAACTCGCGAACGGAACAACGTAGAGATCTGAGAATAGTTGCGTTGACCTAGAAATTCCAGTATTAATAAACTATGCAAATTTCACGATGCCACAGTTGTGCGTTAGTTTTTGCTGCTTCAGACAGACGTTTTGTGTTTTATATGTAAGATTACCTAACTGAAAAATCAGATACTAAACGATATATACATATTTACGATATTCCTATTTCTGTTGTTATGAGGGGGGGGGGGGTAGTAGTAGAAATTTGAATGAACTTTGCGGCTAAATATAGGATGCGAAAACGCGACTACAATGCTTTTTCTATCCGCTGAAAATGTTTTGTGTAGATAGATATCGCATTAGATTCACTGAATAAGTATTTTATTCTAATTTGGAGTTGCAATAATATTCAAACTTTTTTTGTTTATAAAATTTTAAGAGTAGCAATTATTTATTTTCCTTCTTTGAGTACATATATGCTAAAAACCGAAAAACACTAATTTTAGCCTATAATATATGCCTATAATTATCGTACGGGGTACCTTGAGGTCGTTGTCGTTAAGCTTTAGAATCACAAATGTACACTAACAAGTGCATGACTCTTTTTATTATGCTGATGCACGGGTTTTACTATTTGTTATGTAAACAGGCTCTTTGTAACTAAACTTTAAACTATGTATTAGAGTAATTTCAGAGCTTTTGCCGGTGGCGGAGTAGTCCTCCGAGGTGTGGGCTTCTGGCTAATCGTCCATTTGAACCCTGACTGAAGTCCTAGATAAAACATGTGCTTGTCAGTTATGTGGCGGTTCTGTCCACCTCCGTGAAATCTGTTACGCTAATTTAAGTACACCAAGTATACTTAAATTAGTATAATTGTACTAGTAATCCAAATTTCTTTGTGTAGAATAGAAATCAAAGTTTCCAAGCTTTCGCACATCAACCAGATGGCTTTTTCAAGGAAGGTAGATAGCAAACCACAAATTACAATTGCCACGGATTTGGACTACAAATTCGTTATAGACTTCGTGCTCAATCAACATGAATAATTACATTCTCATCTATGTATTTATTATCACATACTAATCACCCCGTTCAAATTGCTGAAACCTATTATTCAGCTTGCAGCTGTCTACCTTTTTTGAAAAAAGCCATCTGGTTAATGTGCGGAAACTTTGATTTCTATTCTACGCCAAGAAATTCGGATTACTGGTATAGTTATACTATTTTAAGTACCCTAAATTAGACTACTGCCTTAGAATAATATCAGGGTCGCGAAAATCGGGAGGTAGGGAGGGGGGGGGGGTATTTGTAAGACTGTCACTGCTAGTGTTGTGTTTAAGGCTTGTAACACTTTTGAAATTACCTGCTCGCCGATGGCGCAGTGATCTAAACAATGGCTTCTGATCATTCGTCCGCGATGGGTTCGAATCTCGGTGAGTTATGGATGTTGTGATTGTCTTACGGTACTGGCTCTTTCCCTTCCCTGGAACAGTTGGCCCTAAATTAGGGACGGGCGGCTGCTTGCCCACTAAATTGCTCATAGTGGTCTTTAAATCCCCCCCCCCCTCCCCCAAAAAACAACTTTTGAAATTTTTTGGCATAATAATGCGTCAATATCCGGTGGTTAATATTAGGAGGTTCTGAACTTTGATCGATGCTGATTTGTTGTCACTGTTCTAGAGATTGTTGAATGTATTGAGAAGCAAATTGGAACTTTTTTGTCGGTTGCATTGAAAAATATATGCGCTAGTATGACTGCAGTATAAAGAAAGTGTTACTTTATCGTAGCTCAAGTTCGTTGCTTAATATAGTAAAATCCAGAAAATCTGCAGTTAAATCAATGTGTCGGTGTCACGAAATTTAAGTCTTCGAAAGCTTTATGGCAAACCGTTACATGTCGTCTTGGTCGAGGTTAAGGAACGCATTCCATTTTAGATTGTCCCCTGGTCACTTTTCTGATTTAACTTAATTAGAACTACTTTGTAATTGCTTTTTTTTTTTTTCACTTGTGATGAGTCCATTGACCGCGAAGGTCCGGCCGGCCTTGTAAAAAGTGGATTCTCGGCGTCACTTGTAATTGATCGAGTGTCTGGTTACTCGACTACATCCAGCGTGCCATGTTTCATACCGAAAGCTGAATAAACAAATCAGAGCGTCTCGTATATGGTCACATTTTCTTGTTACGACTGTTTGCCGTTTATCACGCTTCGGTTAATTTTATTTTTACGGTTTCACTTCCAGTGTGTTAACCCGTCCCGCGCCTCTCAGAAGCACGCGGAACTAGCTTGCTTTTGTGCAAGTTTCAGGCGTCATTAAGCTCCGAGGAGGAAGGCAGAAGTGGCGAAGCGGATGGCTATGCCTAAGTGGTTTACTAGGTGGTTTGTCACCCGACTGAAATAAATTACTTTTCCTGCTAGATTTTATTGTCTTCCGCATTCAACCTGAGAATCTCAGCTCCTCGGGCTTGAAAACATTGTGTAGGCCCAGCTGCTTTTATTTTTCATTTCAACTTTCTTGAGCGTGGTTGCATGTGTTGGTACGATTTCTTTTTTCCTTTACGGCTTCATTACGAGAAGTTTCTCCTTTCCTCTAAATTGTGAAGCTCGTTCTCGCCTTCTGAACATCTAAAAATTACTTCTTACTTTGACTTTGTTACTGAAACCATTCTTTACGAGTTTGTGAATGCTGAATTCAGTATTTTATCACTGAAACCAAACTACGAAAGATAAAATTTTACACTCTGGTAATAACAGCATAGTTGAAAATTTCCTGAAGAGACCATCGCAAATCAGCAAACGATTGATTTATGGATACATTGAATCATTATTGTTCAATACAAATTTTGAAGTTGTGAATCCGTTTATTGGTGTAAATATGACATGCATTTTAAGTCAGATAATATCCGAAAACTTAAAAAATTTCGTCGCCCTGGAGCCGGAATCGAACCCGCGTCTACCGGCTAGCGCCCGAGTATGCCCACTACACCACCCAGAGCGACCACGTCTCAAGTTTCCGATTAATTTGAATATAACCATCACAGGTTTCGCTAGTCGAAGCAACCGGCATTCATATATACTAGCAATATACTATGGGGATACTATGTATATACAGTCAAACCTCGATTTAACGAACTTCAAAGGACCAACAGTCTTGTACGTAAAATCGCGGAATTCACTAAATTGAGGAAACCTTTCGAATGAAACATTTCAACTTATGCCAGCGTTCATAACAGAATACGTAAGCAGCTAAATTCTTTCATTTAGTGAAATTTAAATTATGTATAGTACTTTTAATTTTGAAATTGATTATCAAACATGTTATAGTACGTACGCATTTACTTTGCATGTTAAATACATAATTCGTAGGTACGTATTAGACTTCAATATGTAGCATCAAAGTTTAAGCGTACTTTAAAATTGAAAGAAAAATAGGATAGTTGATCTTTTTCCGTGCATTTAGCTTCTTATAACGATTTCAGTATATAAACTACATGAAACAGAACATCAGTTAGTACTAATTAACTTGTAAAAACAGAATGTGTTGATTACCTTTTTACAATGTGGAAAATAAATGTTTTAGAGAAGATTGCTTATTTTTTTCTGAACGTTTTGATTTATAAATAGCAGCTTCAACGTGTTATGAAGTGCGTGAAAAACGTCAAGTAATATCGAAGCGCATTAAGTAGCTTTTAGCACATTCTATACCGTTAGTAGCATCACTAAAGAAGCCATCTTTTAGTTCTGCTTCGTCTTCATCAGAATCTGATGCATGTAGTCCGATTTGTTCATCCAAAACATCAAGGGATTGCATTTGGCAGGTATGCACATTTGCGTCACAATCAACAAAATCGGAAAACACAATACCTGATGAGGCAATTCCATTCTGCAAGATAGTCATCCGCAAAATTATCAGCAGCATTTTCGGTATTGGACCTACTTTCTTGTTCACAACTTGAAAAGCCTGTGTTGTTAAAGCAGTTTGTAATTGTATCTGTCGTAACTGCATTTCACGACTGTCGCACGAAATTCATTGCATCGAGAATGTTAATTTTAACTTCATATGCATCATCCTTTGCATCGGTAACAGAAAGTACTTTTTTCATGAGGATCTTTCGATAATTGGCTTTAATAGACCTAATGACACCCAGATCCAGCGGTTGCAATTCACAAGTACAATTTACTGGGGGGAAAATTACGAACATTTTTCAGATTGTTTACCTGAGGATACGCAGCACACTGATCAATGAATAAGGACTTTTCTCTTTTCTGTCTGCATCTCAGCATCCAAGGCTTCTAATCAATTTTTGAATAAAGCTGTGGTAATCCACGACTCTTATTTGCTTCGTATTTGGTGGCAAAGATTTCACATTTTTGAAGCAACGTGGTGTAGCAGATTTGCCTATGACTAATGGCTGCAATTTTTCTGACCCGTCTGCATTGGTAGCTAGAAGAACAGTGATTCTGTCTTTTGACTTTCTTCCATGGCTGGTGTCATTTCGAAAACATAGTGTTTTATCTGGCTGCAGGTTATAAAACAGTCCAGTTTTATCAGCATTAAAAATGTCACGGCATGTACCCTTCAATAATTTGTGGCAGCTGTTAATTTTTCCATGTTTGTGCCGTTACGGAATCAACACTTTTGCTTTCGCCGGATAGAGCTCTATACACTGTGTGATGTCTTTGCTTAAAACGATCAATCCATCCATCTGATGCAGTGAATTTCTTTATTTGAAGTCGCTGGACAAGGTGTACTGCATTTTCCTTCAGAAGTGATCCACTAATAGGCAAATCACTAGCCCGTGTTTGTTGGAACCAAGTGACAAGAGTGTTTTCCAACTCACTCAGGGGCGATGCTTTCATAGATTTCCTCTTACTCGAAAATTGCCCATACTTTGATGCACAGCTTTCAATTTCCTTTCTATTTTTCGCCCTGGTACACAACGTTGACTTGGAAATTCTTACTTTCTCTGCTACAGCAGTCTGTGATCCTGGGTTCGCATCGAGCTGCGACAAAATGTCCATTTTTCACTGACCGGAAATCTTTTCCGCTTTTTTTTTTTCTGCAGTCACTCATTTTTTTTTTTTAAATGCTCTTACAAAATTCACATTTGCAAACTACACTGATCAGTGAATTTCACTTCTAACTTTTCTAGTGCTATCTATGTTTTTCAAATTTTTACCCGTAAACAAGCTGTTTTTTAATGTGACCTATTGATTTAACACTGAGAAGAGAGAGAGAAAAAAAGACTCAATTTGGGGAAGAATTCTGGATGCTCAAGAATGGGTACGTACTGTTAAAGGACGCCGCGCGTCTAACGTCAAAAACGCAAGAAACTCGTAAGAAAAAACTTTCATACGGTAACTCCCTGAGAAAGAGTGGCATGTGCACCAGCATAGAAAGAAAAATACCTGTGACCCACTTATGTGACTCGGACTTTTTCTCAGCTTTGCACTTCTTGTAAAAACGCGTGTGTATGCAGTCATGATGTGAACGAAGGGAAACAATATTGCAACAAGCCGAGTAAAGCTGTTGCCTTTTACAACTGTTTTGATAAATGTACCATGTGAAGTGTTCTAATTTATTCAACTGGACAATTAATACCACGATTTACACTCGCCATATACACTGAAGAGCAATTGAATTAGAGATACCTGTCTAGTAACGTGTAGCACCACCTTTTGCCCTGATGACGGCGGCTATTCGTCTCGGCATGGACTCGACAAGACACCGGAAGCGTTGGGAAGTCATACGGATCCACGACCCCTGAACAAGCTCACACAGTTCACGAAGATTTGATGGAGGGGGTCAGAGCCTCGAACATCTCTCTCGATGGCATCCCAGATGTGCTCGATTTGATTGAGGTCAGGTGACCTAGCTGGCCAAGGAAGCGAGGTCACGTCGGTGGAGTGTTCATCCAACCATTCAGATGCAATTCGGGAGCGATGGCACGGTGCATTGTCTTGTTGCATGATGAGGTCCCCAGTGGGATGTTGAAGGCGCACAAATGGTCGTCCAGGATATCCCGGTAACATTGACCTGTGAGGGACGATGTCACACGTACCAGGGGTCCCATTTCAGTCTACGTAAACAGTCCCCAGACGAGAATGCCACCCCCACCAGCTTGAAGAGTACCCTGCTGGCAAGAAGGATCCATCGCTTCATGTGGTTTGCGCCGTACTCGTATCCTCCCATCCGCATGCACCAACGTGAATCTCGACTCATCAGTCCAGGAAATATTTTTGCACATGTCTAGGGTCCTGTGGCGATGTTCCCGCGCCCATGCTAATCTTTGCACCCTTGATGTGCGGTCAGCAGCGGTTCCCTCGTGGGATGATGGCTTCTGTAACCCATAGCGAGGAGATGGTTCTGGATGGTGTCTGCTTACACGTTTTTGTGCACCAGCGTTAAATTGCCGAATGATTTTTTCACTGTGGCCCGTGTATCCGCTGTTACAGTGCGAGCTAGCCGACGATGACCCCGCTCATCCACACGCTGTTGCTCACGGCAGTTGGCCCTTGCAGGGATGGCTTTACCGGATTCGATGTACTCACGGTGCACCTGTGACACAGTGGCTCGTGAAAATTCCCAGTGCCTGCACGACTTCAGAGATGGAGTGACCCATTCGTCGGGCCCTGACAATTTGCCCACGATCAAAGGCCCTTAGATCTTAGTCTTACCCATACTGCGTCAGACTCTTACTGATTCACGTCGCATCACTCCTTATATTGTCGGATCGCTGCATACGTCATGTAATTTCCTTTTACAGGGTCATCCACAGCGCGACATTTGCATAACGCCAGCTGTCTCTAATTCAATTGCTCTTCAGTGCAATGTCATTTTTATAATTACTTCTGCTATAATGCTGGTTAACATAGTTTAGTGGTTTAAAAAAAAAAGAAAAAAAAGTTAGCTAAATTCAGGAAATACGTTCGTTAAATTGGGAAACGCCAAGCATTAATTTTAATGTGGTTCCGTCCGGACCATAGGAAATGTACGTAAAATCGCTTAATTCGTTAAATAGGGGTTTGACTAATGAATATCTCATATGTATACGAGATGGTCATTCATATATGTTACCATACTCGGGCGCTCGCTGTGAGACGTGGGTACGATTCTCGCTCCAGGATGATGGAATTTTCAAGTTTTCGGATATTATCTGACTTACCATTCAAGTCATATTTACACCAATAAAAGGATTCTCAACTTCAAAATTTGTATTGTACAGTGGTGTAATCATTCATTCATTCATTCATTCATTCTTCTTCCAGCTAAAAAACCGCTGATCTGGTAGATTTTTTCTACACCGTGGGGTGAGCTAATGAATGCGATACCCTGGCCCGGTGTCCGAGTTGTTAACTTCCTAGACAAGGTGCGGGGAAACTGCGGTCTCTCAGGCCATTAAAAATGTGCGGCCTTTTGAGAGTGAATCCAAATTTTGCAGAATAAATACTTTTATTTTTATGTTTTTGTTTTTGTTCGTCCACTGTCGGCCACAATTAAAACATTAGTAAGTCATGTAAGGGCTGTTTTGACACCTTCTACACTCCATGATTTCTATGTCTTCTGAAGAAATACAAATGGAATTGATTGAGGAGCTCTCAGAAACTATTTTAAAGTCCTTATTTGACGCTAAGAAAGATTCAGTTGAAATATGGAAAAATGCAATACACCCACGCCTTCGGCAACATGCACGAAAATGCTTTCTTGCTTTTCAACCACTTATTGCTGCGAATCTACATTCTCTTACCTAACCCAAATGAAAGACTCCTTTAAAGGTCACAAATGACGGACACCCATCTAGAAGATCGGCTAAAAGTGCTGACCTCCATGTTGCAAATAAATATTCAAATGACCCCCCCCCCCCCCCAAAGCAGTCACAACAAAGTCATTAAAACGTTAGTTAACTAGGATTTTTTTTTTCATTTTTTAAGTTAGTAAGATTTTTACTAAAACGTACATTTCGAAGTATATCTAATTAAAGTTTCTTGAATGCGGCGATGTTAGTTAAAGCTAACTTAACGCTGCCTTCCAATATGGAAAAGTTCCCCACCTCTGCCCTAGGCTTTGTTCGAGTCCCGGATGAGGAATGAGTGGTTTATACCCAGGCTGTTTTTTCCCATTCTGCTTTATTTCCCCTCTCGTTTATATTAGGGTCATTAGTGGCTGTAAAGCAAGGGAGCAGAAATTTAAGTCAGAGTAACATTTCCCAATCGACCTTTATTCCCGTACGGATTTATATTGCGGCCATAAAACGGGGCAAACTTTACCTGCTAGAAAAGAGAAGTATACCTCTTAAGGGGAATTCACCTGGTTTCTTTCATAGCAGTTAGCGGCATGCAAATCTGTGGAAGAAATGATCCCGCTCATGCGCACTACTGCGTATCGATCCCATTTCAGCCGTTTTTTAACACATGCCTCCGGTTTTTAAGTAAACGTTGGGCCTCATCGGTGTCCCTAAGAACAAAGTAAAATTTCGAAGGAATTGAAGGCTTATAATGCGTAAGTCTGGAAGAACATCTGAAACCAGATAAAAATTTCTAGTAGACAATGACAAATTTCCGAGATAAACGCGTAATCAAAATACATATTTTTAAGTACCCCAAGCATTGCTTTTTCTTAGTTTTCAAAATAGTTAGACATACGCAGAGTGCATTCAAAAAGTTCCTGGATTGGCGGCAGCATGAGCAAGATAGTCGTTAGTACAGAAATGTTTCCACTATTTCTGTACTAACGGCTGAATTAGAATATATATATATATATATATATATATATATATATATATATATATATATAGGGATGTAAGGTCAGGTGATGTAAGGTCAGGTGATGTAAGGTAGGGATGTAAGGTCAGGTGATGCGTAACATCACAGCCTCTCCTTGACAAATGTCAACCCCGCCTTCTCGTGGTGCATCCTGTTCCCACTAAAGGGGCTCTGACGACCGCCAATAGCGGTATAACTATACCATCGGGATTAGAGGAAATTCTATCCCACACTCACCAACCCGCTTGGCCAGCGTGGTGAGTTATGGCCAAACCCCTCCAAAATGATTCCACAACTTAAATCTTGGCCCTCAGTCTCCGGCAGCTGGAATGTACCTGGCCAAGGCAGCGGCCAGTGCGACATGAAGGCAGAGGGTGCTAAGAATCCCCGGAGGACCGGACTAGGCTGCCATCTGATGCTGACCTTGGCTACTTACAATGGACGCTCCCTATCTTCTGATTCAAGGCTTCTTGAATTGGAAGAGGAACTACAAAGGATCAAGTGGGACATCGTTGGGCTAAGTGAGGTAAGGAGAAAAGGAGAAGATCTCATCGAACTGAAAAGTGGACATCTCTTCTACTATCGTGGGACAGATACTGGCAGAACTAGTGGTGTTGGATTTATTATAAACAAGAAACTGAAGGATAAAGTTGTAGAAGTTGAAAGTTCCTCTGACAGAGCTGCACGACTTGTTATCCAACTCTCGAAAAGATACCAGGCTCAGATTATTCAAACTTATGCACCCACCACAAGTCATCCTGAAGAAGAAATTGAAGAATTTTATGAGGAAATTTGTCATCTAAATAATAAAGGTAAGCAGCACTTGAAAATAATTATGGGAGATTTCAATGCAAAAATAGGGCAACGGCAACAGAATGAAACTTCAGTAGGTAAATTCGGTCACGGCAACAGAAACCAACGTGGAAATACTCTCGTTGAGTTTGCAGAGGCAGAAGGGTTTTTCATCTTGAACTCTTTCTTCAAGAAAAAGCCACACAGGAAATGGACATGGAGACATCCAAATGGGACGACAAGTGAAATTGATTTTATTATGTGTAACAAAAAAATTCGTCGTAGAAGACTGCAGTGTGCTGAACAAGTTCAACACAGGTAGTGACCATAGATTGGTGAGATGTAAGATGCACCTCAACACTAAACTTGAACGTGGCAAGCTCATAAGACAAACAAAATCTATTGACATAACCAACCTTAAAAAACACCATAATACCTTCAAGTTAGAACTGAAGAACAGGTTCTCTGCTTTAGAAGGCCTAACATCGGAAGAAGTGGACATCTCTGAAGTTAACAGAAAAGTAACCAAAGCTCTTATGGAAACAGCAACAAAATTAGCTGGGTCTAAGAACAAGTTGCATGTGAACAAATTATCAGGAAAAACCGAAAATGTTGATGCAAAAAAGAAGAGAGATGAGGACAACTAAAGAAGATATGACTTCCAAAGTGGAATATATAGAGCTATGCAAGACAGTAAGAAAAAGTATCACTGAAGACGTAAGAAAATTCAACTGTGAACTAGTGAGGAAAGCAATTGAAAACAACCAAAGCCTAAAGATAGCAAAGGGACATCTCAGTAAAGGAAGAAAACAGATTATGGCACTGAGAAAAGATGGTTCTGTAACAAGAAATAGAGGCGACATTTTGACAAGAGTGAAAGATTTCTACTCCAAATTATATGAAAGGGATGATATATGCACTCCAGACATCATGAAAGATACCAGTACCAGAGTTCCTCCAGTCCTTCCAGCAGAAGTTGCACATGCAATCAAGAACATGAAGCGAGGAAAAGCTCCAGGAGAAGATGGAATTACTGTAGACATCATACAAGAAGCAAGTGGAGAAATCGAAACAGTACTCGCCCAAATTTCTCACTCGATGCCTTAATGAAGGAAAGATTCCTGAGGATTGGAACACCGCTACAATGATCCTGCTACATAAGAAAGGTGACATTGAGGATCTGGAAACTACAGACCTATCAGCCTCCTATCAGTAGTTTATAAAATCTTCACTAAAGTTCTTTCACACCACTTGAAGGCAACACTGGACATGGCTCAACCGAGAGAACAAGCTGGATTCAGGAGTGGCTACAGCACAATAGATCATATCCACGTGCTGAGAGAACTAATTGAAAGAGCGAGGGAATATGAACTTCCATTGTGCATGGCTTTTATCGATTATGAAAAAGCCTTGATTCGGTGAAACCATCAGCAGTTACAATGGCTCTGAAAACCTGCGGTATTGAAGATGCATACATTAATATTATTAATAACATCTATGAAAATGCAAGTGCAAAGATTAGGCTGTTTGAAAATACAACACACGTAAAAATTGGAAAGGGAGTGAGGCAAGGTGACACCATATCTCCGAAGCTCTTTAATGCCACATTGGAAAATGTCTTTCAATCACTGAACTGGGAAAACAAAGGGATAAAGATTAATGGAGATTATCTAACCCACCTTCGTTTTGCTGATGACGTAGTCATTTTTGCAACTACCCCATCAGAGCTGCAGAGTATGATCCAGGAACTTGCTGACAAGAGTAAAGAAGTGGGATTAAAAATGAACTTTCAGAAGACAAAAGTGATGTTCAATGCTTTTACAAGAAATGAAGATTTATCGATTGATGGAGAAAAGCTGGAGATAACAGACACGCACGTTTATCTTGGACAGCAGATATCAAGTGAGGGTCACATTGGTGAAGAAATTAATCGGCGTACAAAACTTGCCTGGAGAGCTTTTTTGGAAGAAACAGCATAATTTTCAAGAGCAATATGCCATTATGTCTTAAAAGAAAAGTGTTTGATCAATGCATCCTTCCAGTGCTTACGTATGGTGCAGAGACGTGGACCTTAACTAAAAGAGACATACAAAGGCTGCAGACAACTCAAAGAAGCATGGAGAGGTGCATACTTGGTGTAACCAGGAGAGATAAGAAGAGGAACTCGTGGATCCGAAAAATGACAAGAGTGGAAGACATCATGATCAGAGTTAAATCCCTGAAATGGCAATGGGCTGGACATACTGCCAGAAGGACAGATCATCGATGGACAGCCGAAATTTTAGATTGGATTCCAAGGGACAGGAAAAGACCCAGAAGAAGACCACATGGGAGATGGGTGGATGAAATTCGAAAGTATGCAGGAGTGACATGGAGGAGACCCTGCATACTTTCGAATTTCATCCACCCATCTCCCATGTGGTCTTCTTCTGGGTCTTTTCCCTGTCCCTTGGAATCCAATCTAAAATTTCGGCTGTCCATCGATGATCTGTCCTTCTGGCAGTATGTCCAGCCCATTGCCATTTCAGGGATTTAACTCTGATCATGATGTCTTCCACTCTTGTCATTTTTCGGATCCACGAGTTCCTCTTCTTATCTCTCCTGGTTACACCAAGCATGCACCTCTCCATGCTTCTTTGAGTTGTCTGCAGCCTTTGTATGTCTCTTTTAGTTAAGGTCCACGTCTCCGCACCATACGTAAGCACTGGAAGGATGCATTGATCAAACACTTTTCTTTTAAGACATAATGGCATATTGCTCTTGAAAATTATGCTGTTTCTTCCAAAAGCTCTCCAGGCAAGTTTTGTACGCCGATTAATTTCTTCATCAATGTGACCCTCACTTGATATCTGCTGTCCAAGATAAACGTACGTGTCTGTTATCTCCAGCTTTTCTCCATCAATCGATAAATCTTCATTTCTTGTAAAAGCATTGAACATCACTTTTGTCTTCTGAAAGTTCATTTTTAATCCCACTTCTTTACTCTTGTCAGCAAGTTCCTGGATCATACTCTGCAGCTCTGATGGGGTAGTTGCAAAAATGACTACGTCATCAGCAAAACGAAGGTGGGTTAGATAATCTCCATTAATCTTTATCCCCTTGTTTTCCCAGCTCAGTGACTGAAAAACACCCTCCAATGTGGCATTAAAGAGCTTCGGAGATATGGTGTCACCTTGTCTCACTCCCTTCCCAATTTTTACGTGTGTTGTATTTTCAAACAGCCTAATCTTTGCACTTGCATTTTCATAGATGTTATTAATAATATTAATGTATGCATCTTCAATACCGCAGGTTTTCAGAGCCATTGTAACTGCTGATGGTTTCACCGAATCAAAGGCTTTTTCATAATCGATAAAAGCCATGCACAATGGAAGTTCATATTCCCTCGTTTCTTTCAATTAGTTCTCTCAACACGTGGATATGATCTATTGTGCTGTAGCCACTCCTGAATCCAGCTTGTTCTCTCGGTTGAGCCATGTCCAGTGTTACCTTCAAGCGGTGTGAAAGAACTTTAGTGAAGATTTTATAAACTACTGATAGGAGGCTGATAGGTCTGTAGTTTCCGAGATCCTTAATGTCACCTTTCTTATGTAGCAGGATCATTGTAGCGGTGTTCCAATCCTCAGAATCTTTCCTTCATTAAGGCATCGAGTGAAAATTTGGGCGAGTACTGTTTCGATTTCTCCACTTGCTTCTTGTATGATGTCTACAGTAATTCCATCTTCTCCTGGAGCTTTTCCTCGCTTCATGTTCTTGATTGCATGTGCAACTTCTGCTGGAAGGACTGGAGGAACTCTGGTACTGGTATCTTTCATGATGTCTGGAGTGCATATATCATCCCTTTCATATAATTTGGAGAAATCTTTCACTCTTGTCAAAATTTCGCCTCTATTTCTTGTTACAGAACCATCTTCTTTTCTCAGTGCCATAATCTGTTTTCTTCCCTTACTGAGATGTCCCTTTGCTATCTTTAGGCTTTGGTTGTTTTCAATTGCTATATATATATATATTCTAGCATAGAATGTTACTCAATCAGTTTCTTGAGGTGAACTTTGACTTATAGATTCAAATATCGGGTTGACACATAAGTTCACGCCTTTTATTTCACGAGTGTTTCCCAGGTCAGTAGTGACTGTGCAGGTGGCCAGTTATATATCAAAATGTAGCCGGTAATATCGTGTATCTAAATCATATTGCGTTTTGTGATTGTGCCTAATGGTTTTTTGGTTCGGAAGTAGTGTGTGTCAAGTAGAGAAGAATGAACATTTCCGACATCTGCTCCTCTACGGGTTTAACAAGGGATTCATAGCCACGAGCCTACTCTACAAATTTGTGCCGTGTATGGGGAGGATGCTTTTGCTCCGAGGACAGCCCGCAGATAGGTTTGAGCGGTTCGGAGGCAGCAATTTTGACCTCAATGACTCTCCACGCTCAGGTCGGATTTTTTAGTAGCGTCACGGAATAAATAGATCTGCGCATTATGCCCCACGGGGCAGGGTTGTATCTTAGGAATAAAAGATCTTTCCCTTGTTAGTAAGTCTTTTGTAAAAGATCGTGCTTATGGTTACCTAATTTTTGCTTCTGTCCGTCCGTCTGTACCACGATATCTTTGCAACTATTTGTCCGATTTGAAAAATTCTTCTTGCATTGGGAAGCTTAAAATATGCGAATGATCCTTCATTTCGTTTTTTTTTTTTTTTTTTTTACGATGTACAATTTCGCCGCTTAGGGGCGTAAATGCAGATGTCGAATTCAAAAATACGTTTTATTCCACATATATGCTTCTAAACATCTGATTGAAAAAAATTATTTTATCTTTCGATTCAATTTATGTCTAAGAGTATTTTAGATAGTTACTTTTTCAAATTACGCATAGATTTTCCTCTAGGGGGCGTAAAAGTAAATTACATTTTCCCCGATAATTCTTCTAAAACTCCTATTTGAATTTTTTTTCTTCAGCGGATACACCTCCTGATGGAAAATGGTTTGCATGTAATTTCGAATTTTTGGTAAAGAATACTTTGGCCACCAGGGGGCGTAAGTGCTAATTTTTGCTTCTGATGTATTTGCCATAAAATCTGAGCTACTAAAATATCGATTGAAAAAATTATTTCGTGGACTAATGCCACTCACATAAATAAACCTTTTGGAATATTTTCTTCTTAAAATATTCGTTTCTCCGCCAGGGGGCATAATGTTTATCTTATTTTCGTCAATATCTCTACTTCTAGGTGTCCGATTTGAAAAATTTCTTCTTTGTTGGGTAGTGTTTTCAGTGTGACAGGTTTTTCATATAATTTCAAAATTTTCAAGTAATTCATAGACTTTCAGCTAGGGGCGTAGAGGTAAATTGCGTCCCCCCCTATATCTCTGCTTCTAAATCTCCGATTTGAAAATTATTTCTGCACCGGATACAGCTCCTGATGGGAAATCGTTTGCACATAATTTCTAATTTTTGTTTAAAAAAAATGGTTGGCCACCAGGGGCGCTTCTAATGTATTTGCAGCAAAATATGAGCTTCTAAATTCTCGATTGAAAAAGAATGTAGTTTGTAGACCGATAATGCTCATGTCTACAAACCCTTTAGAAACATTTTCTTCTTAAAATAATGCATGGTTTACGCCAGGGGCGTAGATGTATATCTTATTTTTTGTCAATATCTGTACTTCAAGGAGTCAGATTTGAAAAATTCCTTCTTTGTTGGTTTCCGAATTCCGATGCGAAATGTTTTTCCTATAAATTCAATATTTTCAAGTAAATCGTAGGGCACAAAGGTAAATTTCGTTTACTGCATTATTTCTGCTTCTATAACTCCGATTTGAAAAATTCTTCCTGTATCGCATACAAGACCTGATGGAAAAAATTTTTCACATAATTTCTGTTTGGTAAAGAATGGTTTGGCCACCAGGGGCATAAGTATTTCTGCTTCTGATCTATTTGTAGCAAAATCTGGGGTCCTGAAAACTAGTCTAAATTTTTTTTTTCTTGGGCCGATACCTCTCATATGGAAAAACCTTTGAGAATACTTTCTTCCTAAAATAATGCATGGTTTTTCCACCAGGGGATGTAAAGTCACATCTTATTTTCGCTGATATCTCTGTTTTTTAAGAGTCCGATTTAAAAAAATTCTTTGTGTTGGAGAGCATTTCCGGTGAGAAATGTTTCTCATATACATTCATGTTTTTCTTAAAGCACAAGTCTGCAACCAGAGAACGTAAGCTCAAGATTCCGTTTACAGCAAATATCTGAGGGATTAAAAACTTTATTGAAAAACTTTTCTTCCGTTAGATTGTTTTCCATACCGGATCCATTGACTTTGAATAGCGTTGATAAATTTAATTTGCGTCAGAACGGATTCAAAAGACTTGCTTTATTACACCCGAAATTCGGTGTCCTCTTTCTTGTTTTTATTGTTCAAGCTGTCAAAAGCGAAAACATTTTTGAAATTAGTTAGGTGCACTGAAGTGGTTGTCACACGGACATAATAGCATGAATTATTTTCACACTTCGATTGCAAAATAATTGAAATAGGAACTATATATATATATGGGATGTCAGGTCAGGTGATGCGTAACATCACAGCCTCTCCTTGACAAATGTCAACCCCGCCTTCTCGTGGTACATCCTGTTCCCACTAAAGGGAGCTCTGACGACCACCAATAGCGGTATAACTATACCATCGGGATTAGAGGAAATGCTATCCCACACTCACCAACCCGCTTGGCCAGCGTGGTGAGTTATGGCCAAACCCCTCCAAAATGACTCCACAACTTAAATCTTGGCCCTCAGTCTCCGGCAGCTGGAATGTACCTGGCCAAGGCAGCGGCCAGTGCGATATGAAGGCAGAGGGTGCTAAGAATCCCGGAGGACCGGACTAGGCTGCCATCTGATGCTGACCTTGGCTACGTACAACGGACGCTCCCTATCTTCTGATTCAAGGCTTCTTGAATTGGAAGAGGAACTACAAAGGATCAAGTGGGACATCGTCGGGCTAAGTGAGGTAAGGAGAAAAGGAGAAGATCTCATTTAACTGAAAAGTGGACATCTCTTCTACTATCGTGGGACAGATACTGGCAGAACTAGTGGTGTTGGATTTATAATAAACAAAAAACTGAAGGATAAAGTTGTAGAAGTTGAAAGTTCCTCTGACAGAGCTGCACCCACTGCTATCCAACTCTCGAGAAGATACCAGGCTCAGATTATTCAAACTTATGCACCCACCACAAGTCATGCTGAAGAAGAAATTGAAGAATTTTATGAGGGAATTCGTGATCTAAATAATAAAGGTAAGCAGCACTTGAAGATAATTATGGGAGATTTCAATGCAAAAATAGGGCAACGGCAACAGAATGAAACTTCAGTAGGTAAATTCGGTCACGGTAACAGAAACCAGCGTGGAAATACTCTCGTAGAGTTTGCAGAGGCAGAAGGGTTTTTCATCTTGAACTCCTTTTTCAAGAAAAACCCACACAGGAAATGGACATGGAGACATCCAAATGGGACGACAAGTGAAATTGATTTTATTATGTGTAACAAAAAATTGTCATAGAAGACTGCAGTGTGCTAAACAAATTCAACACAGGCAGTGACCATAGATTGGTGAGATGTAAGATGCACCTCAACACTAAACTCGAACGTAGCAAGCTCATAAGACAAACAAAATGTGTTGACATAACCAACCTTAAAAAACACCATAATACCTTCAAATTGGAACTGAAGAACAGATTCTCTGCTTTAGAAGGCCTAACATTGGAAGAAGTGGATATTTCTGAAGTTGACAGAAAAGTAACCAAAGCTCTTATGGAAACAGCAACAAAATTAGCTGGGTCTAAGAACAAGTTGCATGTGAACAAATTATCAGGAAAAACCAAAATGTTGATGCAAAAAAGAAGAGATGAGGACAACTAAAGAAGATGTGACTTCCAAAGTGGAATATATAGAGCTATGCAAGACAGTACGAAAAAGTATCACTGAAGACGTAAGGAAATTCAACTGTGAACTAGTAAGGAAAGCAATTGAAAACAACCAAAACCTAAAGATAGCAAAGGGACATCTCAGTAAGGGAAGAAAACAGATTATGGCACTGAGAAAAGATGGTTCTGTAACAAGAAATAGAGGTGAAATTTTGACAAGAGTGAAAGATTTGTACTCCAAATTATATGAAAGGGATGATACATGTACTCCAGACATCATGAAAGGTACCAGTACCAGAGTTCTTCCAGTCCTCCCAGCAGAAGTTGCACATGCAATCAAGAACATGAAGCGGGGAAAAGCTCCAGGAGAGGATGGAATTACTGTAGACATCATACAAGAAGCAAGTGGAGAAATCGAAACAGTACTCTCCCAAATTTTCACTCGATGCCTTAATGAAGGGAAGATTCCTGAGGATTGGAACAATGCTACAATGATCTTGCTACATAAAAAAGGTGACATTGAGGATCTCGGGAACTACAGACCTATCAGCCTCCTATGAGTGGTTTATAAGATCTTCACTAAAGTTCTTTCACACCACTTGAAGGTGACACTTGACATGGCTCAACCGAGAGAATAAGCTGGATTCAGGAGTGGCTACAGCACAATAGATCATATCCACGTGCTGAGAGAACTAATTGAAAGAGCGAGGGAATATGAACTCCCATTGTGCATGGCTTTTATTGATTGTGAAAAAGCCTTTGATTCGGTGAAATCATCAGCAGTTACAATGGCTCTGAAATCCTGTGGTATTGAAGATGCGTACATTAATATTATTAATAACATCTATGAAAATGCAAGTGCAAAGATTCGGCTGTTTGAAAATACAACACACATAAAAATTGGAAAAGGAGTGAGACAAGGTGACACCATATCTCCGAAGCTCTTTAATGCCTCATTGGAAAATGTCTTTCAATCACTGAACTGGGAAAACAAAGGGATAAAGATTAATGGAGATTATCTAACCCACCTTCGTTTTGCTGATGACGTAGTCATTTTTGCAACTACCCCATCAGAGCTGCAAAGTATGATCCAGGAACTTGCTTACAAGAGTAAAGAAGTGGGATTAAAAATGAACTTTCAGAAGACAAAAGTGATGTTCAATGCTTTTACAAGAAATGAAGATTTATCGATTGATGGAGAAAAGCTGGAGATAACAGACACGTACGTTTATCTTGGACAGCAGATATCAAGTGAGGGTCACATTGATGAAGAAATTAATCGGCGTACAAATCTTGCCTGGAGAGCTTTTGGAAGAAACAGCATAATTTTCAAGAGCATTATGCCATTATGTCTTAAAAGAAAAGTGTTTGATCAATGCATCCTTCCAGTGCTTACATATGGTGCAGAGACGTGGACCTTAACTAAAAGAGACATACAAAGGCTGCAGACAACTCAAAGAAGCATGGAGAGGTGCATACTTGGTGTAACCAGGAGAGATAAGAAGAGAAACTCGTGGATCCGAAAAATTACAAGAGTGGAAGACATCATGATCAGAGTTAAATCCCTGAAATTGCAATGGGCTGGACATACTGCCAGAAGGACAGACCATCGATGGACAGCCGAAATTTTAGATTGGATTCGAAGGGGGACAGGAAAAGACCCAGAAGAAGACAACATGGAAGATGGGTGGATGGAATTAGATAGTATGCAGGAGTGACATGGAGGAGACTGGCACAAAACAGACCGTTGTGGAGGAAACTTGGAGAGACCTTTGTCCAGCAGTGGATTGATAATGGTTGACAATGATGATGATGAGATATATATATATATATATATATATATATATATATATATATATATATATATATATATATATATATATATATATATGTTGCACATTGATCCACGACATTTCCTAATCTTATTTTTAAACTTTCTCCTTCATCCTGTGATGTAATTCTTGTACTTTAAAGCCCAGTTCGCCTTTACGCCCTCTTTGTGCTATTTAGCCTTCATTTACTGAACGTTCTTCACTTCTATCTAGTCAGTGACAAGCACGTTCATGGTGTTTTTCCCTTTGTAACTGAGAAATCCAGCAAACACGGAGTCTCATTCGAGTGCTTGTTCGCGTGGCCCAGCATTTGTGGAAACAAAGGCAACTAGGTGTCTTTAACATGGGTGGAACATCTGCGCTTTTGTTTCGCTTGATCGGAAGTGCCTTCGCATTCAAGTAATAACAGCTTCTCGATTGCGGAAGCTCTGTGAAAACAGCAGCAGCTTGTGGTCAGGTGGCTATCGTTTAAATACGTACACTCCCTGAACGTTCTTGCGATCTGAGGTCGTTGAACTTTTGCGAATGACTGCTTCATTTTTTTATTTTTTTTCTTCTCCCGAAGTGATCGATAACGCCTAGCGCCGTTGTTGATTCTGCTACTGTATTTATTCTGGCCCGGATTATCTTTCTGTGAATTCCCACGAGTCGCATTTAGCTTTAATCGTAACAGCCGCCTTGCTTTCATTTGAATCCTAAATTAAGGGAATTGTTAGGACTTCGAAATAACTCTCCCCCGAAATGTTTTTCATTGCTTCTAAAAATCTGATGGAAAACATTGTTTCTGTAACTTTTACGTTGAATCGTTTTGCAAACACTTTCTTTTTTCAAATAACACAGTTTTCCGCGAGAGGCGTAAATGTGTATTGCATTTTCCCCAGGCACCTCTGCTTCTTAAAATCAAATTTGAAAAATTCTCTTTGAGCGGGATAGCGTTCCTGGTGAAGAATGTGTTGCCCAATGGTCGCGGTAAACTTTTAAACAGGGAGTAAAAAATACTCGCATGATTTTCAAGAAGTATTTTGTGTTTTCTAGAAGTAACACACTCGTCTACTCCAACAGTTTGCAAACGACTGCCATAAAAATTATCACTTCTAATAAATTGTTTTCTTTTTTTTTTTTTTATAATTCTATTAAAAGTATGTGAAGAATTAGAATGGCCTTTGGAACTCAAAAAGTGTCTCCCCCCATTCCGTTCGGGCTTGCACACACATGGACACGCACCCTACAGCCCCTTTGTAGCTCTGTCATGTGCAGGGTACGGCAACACAACTCAAGATCACTGGAATTTCTCCTCCCAAGTTATGACAATAGATACGCATTTTTATCACACATGCCTTGGTTCTTTGAAGTTGTATTTTTCCGCAGCCTGAGATACGCAAAACTGAAAACGGAGGCAGAGCGGTAGTTGGGAACAAGGGAAGAATTACGCTATTGAGGGCGGAACCGCTGTGTTTTACAGTCGAGGGAAAAAAATAATAGTAATGATGATAATAATTTAAAAAACAACCCTAGAGGTCTGTTTTTAAATTAGGATATATCATTTTTGGTGCAGAAAAAAATACAGGGTGTCTACTGGTCCTGTGAAAGTCACTAAAAAGTCACGATTTCAGAAAAAGGTCTTGAAAGTCATGAATTTTGCTTTGTGATCAGATTTTTTTATTTTTAGTTAATTACTTTAAATGTTT
This sequence comes from Macrothele yani, assembly GCA_039090855.1. NCBI lineage: Eukaryota > Metazoa > Arthropoda > Arachnida > Araneae > Macrothelidae > Macrothele > Macrothele yani. Next base: position 139,792,822 of record CM077002.1, read on the forward strand.
GCCAAAAAATGAATAATTCTCCTTGCACTGACCACATTAGGTGTAGTTTTCATCTAACAATTTAAGTGTAAAGAAAGGGGGGACACTTGTTCCCTCCTCCACAAAGAAAACTGATATAGCAAAAAATGTGTTAGCATAGAAATGCGTGTACATAATGTTTGCAAAATTTTGAGATCAATTTAGCAATTTAAATTATGCTACTTATAGAGTCGGGACATTTTTCAGGTATAAACGTTAAAGAACGGCGTGTAACGAAATCTTGTAGCAAAATGGTGAGTATTTCAACTTACTTAATAAGCACACTTAAAGAGGAGCCGCCCCGCGCAGTGGTCTAAGCGATGGCCTCTGATCATTCGTCCGAAAGGGGTCCGGGTTCGAATCCCGGTGAGGCATGGATGTTGTCTGTCTTACGGCACTGGCTCTCTCCCTTCCCTGGAACCAGTGACCCTAAATTAGGGACGGGCGACTGCTTATAGCCCAATGAGTTCCTCACGGTGGTCGTTAAACCCCGAATCAAAAAAAAAAAAAAAAAACTTAAAGGGGAACTTTTTCCGAAGAAAAAAGAGGGGGCACAGTGTTCCCCCTCTTTACTTATATATGTGTGTACATGTGCATACTTTGTAGGTATGCACACCTTTTAAAAGTGGTCATGAAAATTTTTTATTGGTCATGAAATTGTTTCCCAAATTTGGTAGACACCCTGAAATACTTCCCGATTTTGTTTTAGGTAATAATTTTCGTTTTTGATGCGTGAAATACACCTGTCCAAGCGTTAACGCGATCTCTGGTGGTGCATATAAAATTTCGGGTTTTTCGTAACGAACAGTTCTGCCACTAGGGTGAGTAAGTTTTTTTTTTTTGATTGAAGGTTTAACGACCACCGTGAGCAACTCAATGGGCTATAAGTAGTCGCCCGTCTCTTATTTAGGGCCACTGGTTCCAGGGAAGGGAAAGAGCCAGTGCCGTAAGAACACAACATCCATGCCTCACCGGGATTCGAACCCGGACCCCTTCTGGACGAATGATCAGAGACCATCGCTTAGACCACTGCGCCACCCGGCTGTGAGTAAGTTCATATTCGTTTCCAGCCTTACCCGCGCTTCTAAAAACTTGAGGGTGTGCATAGTCCAGATACCGCGAGCTCGAACCGCCATTACGCAATCACTGTTCCTCTGATAGAGCGCTGAAAGGTATCACGATAATATACATTTATCGAAGTGCTTTTAATATGCGTTCTTTGAACGACCGGACTTTTTTTTTTTTTGAGAAGCGTTCCGCTAGAGACACATAATTAAATTACCTGTAGACACATAATTAAATTACCTGTAGACACAAATTAAATTACCTGGCGCTATTAATAAGAAACGTATGAAGCGAAACATAACACGTCGACGGAAATGTCCCCCCCTCCCATTTTATTTTCCAGCCCAGTGTATACGTGTGCATATGTTCAAAGGTTTGTACGTTTTTAGATGAGTATACTGTACTTTTTTTGCGTGTAGGTACGTGCTTGAGATGGCTTTCGTGTCAAAGGTAGCCAAATAATTTAAATGAAAGCTTTAATTGTATATTATGAAAATGGGAAATTTCGTAACATTTTTGTTTAATTCCTTTTGTTGCCATAGCTCGCTGTAAAGGGGAAGGGTTTTAAATTTTCATAAAATTAATGTATAAAATTTTCATAAATTAATTTTCATTAAATTGATTTTTTAAATTTTCATAAATTCATATTGTAAAGCTATAGGTGGATGGAGCTACAAACCTTTCCCACGATAGAAAGCTGCTTAAAGGAAAATGACTTCACAAGTCTGTTGTCGTTGGACATTGTTTCCTAAACTTACCCACGTTGTTTATTGCTCCAATAGTTCGCGTTAAAATCTATAGTGGTGATACAAAGAATTAGGGATTAGAACCAGGGCCGGATTAAGGCTTTTAAGTAGGCCCCTGTGCTAAGACACTTGAGTGGGCCCCAAGGCTAGGACATCTGAGTTGGTCCTCAAAGAATTATGACTGGAATCATTATGAAGTCATTTAAAACATTAAACTGTAGCAATATGCTTGTGATAATTAATACGTGGTGCATTCTTCAAACTAATAAATTATCTGCAGGATTTTCATAAGTCACTGTATTTTCCATTGTTCTCATAAGAACACGAGTTAAAAACTTAAGGTTCCTAGATTTTGTCTTGAGTTTAGCATTGTGTACCTTAGTGCATTTTTATTTGTAATGCAACGTGAAGCCACAGGGGACTTCGGCTATTAACTGTTCCAAGTGCAGAATGGGAGGTGCTTGTGGATTTCGTGAAAAAGCTGAAACTTTCTCGCCGACTCCGCTGTACCGTGGTCACGGCTGTACACTGCGACATAAAACATTTACCCTTGATGATGTCACTGCCCTGAAATCGGTTCGTCTTCCAGCCTCTGTTTCTGACCAAGTGGAAATCATACGAGACAAAAGTAAAACTATCTCACACAAACACACTCACTCACTCACTTTGCTCAGGCATGCCTCCTGGGCTCTTGGTCATGATGGTGGGCCCCAAGGCTATAGACTCTTAATCCTGCCCTGGTGAGAACAAATTTTAACCAAACAAAACCCTCCAAATGGAAATGGTAAAAATAAAAATGGCTAATTTAATGCTGTATTTGTGTAAGGAGTTCTTAATGTTTCCTAAATTGCCTTGTGTGTCTGGGCAACGTTACTTTAATCACGAACCGGATGCCAAATGTATTTCTAAAGCTGAGAGAGGAAATAGTCACCAAGGTGATGACCGTGGGGCGTAAGGTTAAATTCAGGTCTTCTTCGAAGAAAACTTAAAGCATCGTGTATATAGTATCAGTTTATACAAAGATAGTAATGAGTCGTCTTGGTTGTTCTGAAGCAGCACGAGTAAGTTTATGTTGGAAGTACGTTTCTGAAAAATCAGTGATTGCGTGTTTTCCAGTAACGTACTTTCACATAAGCGTACTCTCGTGCTGCTTCGGAACAACGAAGATGACTCATCTCTTGTATACACTGATGTTTGAAGATGATTGTGGAGAGAAATCCTGTGGTATGTTTGTTTTTTTAGGTCTGATTAACATCGCTGGGTTGGGGTAAAGTGTGATAAACCATGAGTAAATGTTCATTAACATACTTTGATCGGCGGTTACGCTTAGGTTGAGAACTGTCTAAACAACCAAGGCGGAATTTTTTGGGAATTCATGAAAATTAATGATTTGAGTGTGACGATACTACTGTCATTGCGAACGGAACTGTTTTTGCTCCACCCCAGAGCGGGTTTTGACTCACTCAAATCAACAGTGATTCATTTCTTGGTTGACTTTCCGTGCCTTTAGCGTAAATCCAACAACAATAAGAAAATCGTTACCGAGGTTTTACTCGAAATTTACTAAGTAACTGTACTTGACCACCCCGGTGGCGTGTGGTATAAGCTCTGTTTTCTGACCATTCGTCCGAGTTGGTCCAGGTTCGAGTCCCAAATGAGGCATGTGTTTGTATTACGGCAGTGGCTGGCCCCTTTCCCTGGAACTAGTTGCCCTAAATTAGGGACAGACGACTGCTTTTATTCCTCTTAGAGTTGCTCACGGTGGTTGTTAAATCCGGAAACAAAATAAACTGCGCGTGTTGTTTCTTAAGATTTCGAGCTGGAACATTACGTGTAATTTAAAAAAGAACCCAACAAACAATAGTGCGTGCAAGTTTATTGGCGATATCTGCCTTTATTTGCAAAGGAGTCAGGGAAGTAACGTGGATTTTTAGGGCCCTCTGCAAAATATATAACTATAGGGTCATATTGAAAAAAAATTACCCTTCCTTCCCCTAAAAATCCACAGTTGCGATTTTCAAGCAGTGTCTGTCTGTTACAGACAATTATTGAAAATCGCTACTGTGAATAACTCACGGTTCGAAACCCGCATAGATTCGAACCGTGAGATTTTCTCTCACGGTCAAAAATAAGGTTCGTTGAAATGACTGAGCACTAACGCACTGTCTGACTGGGTTTTATAACCACCCCTATATCGGATGTAGTCAATGGGTTGTAGTTAGTAGCGGTGATGATAGTTTGTTTCTGTGTGCTTGGAGAGAGAACGTTTGTTCGCTTACGTTCGCCTAGCGCGAAGTTTGACGTGTATTGTTCAGGTATTGCTTACATAGCAGAATAAAAGAGGTGTGATAGAAACTCTCACACACGAGTTCTCGGGTGATAAGAGGTGTGAGAACTGGCTGATTAATAAGTGACAGGTAGGAGTGGTGTGGATACTTCCCCCATGATGTCCGGAGGAAGTGTCCCTGACTCGCTCGGGGGAGGGGGGATAAGTAAACATATGTAAAAAAAAAATTACTACGTTCTGCCATAACCCTTGCAAGTAAAAATTTCTTGGTATGGTATGTATGTAGGTATGGTAGGTATGTATGTATGTATGTATGTATGTATGGTATGTATAATTTTTTGGTGTACAGTTTGGATTCAAGGAAGTTAAGTAGAAAGTCGCCCCTACAGCTGCAGATTTTCATTCAAATTAGTTATGGTTTAATTGCTACAGGAACAGTGTTGTGGTACACACTTACATGTTCACCACAGTTTTGAAAAGCAGCGTATATCCTTCTTAGGCAGTGTAATGTTGGGTTAAGTGTTTTTGCTGGGTATATGTGGTATGGTTCCATGTTTGCCTTTTTGAGGTTTGTTTTATTCGAAAAATGTGGTGACGTTGACCAAAGAAATTTTTACCAAAAAAGTAGTCATTGCATTCGCAGTGTCGTAAGCAGACTGAAAATTTATTTACGTGAGACATTGTGCTTTGATAATTCGCCGGAAACAAAAGTTTACAGCAGTTATTAAAAACCGATCTTTCTGAGATGATATATGCAAGATTGCAGTGTGTCTTCAGTACATTGGCGATGTCTTTAAAAGTGAATAGGGACGTTCAGACAAGTACTCCCCACAAGGGAGATATTCAGAGAAGATAGGCCCGACGACCGTGTGTCCCTTCGAAACCTAACCTGATTCCGTTATTGGAGAAAGATATGTTGGCGTTAACTCTCAATTATTTTAATCTCTGCCACCAGTACCTTACTGTTCTTACAGCTGTTCAAATGTTTGCTCGAACATGTTGCAATGACCTCAGAATTGGTTTTCCCCGAAGAAAGCCTGCATTAGATCATTCCCATCTTCCAGCGCAGCCACTTCTCTTTTAGAGATAACTTTGCCTTCGATTGTAACACCATCTGCCGGTAACGTACCAACTACAGAACCATATTTTATTCATGTTCGGTGTTGTGTGAAATCCTGAATTGAATTAAGATGTTCAAATGTATTTTGCTTGTGCCTGTATATGTATAAAATAACATGTATAGTTATTAATAATAAATGGGTTATTGTGTGTGTAATAAAGTTATCCCATTCCTCCCATTTGTCATTAATAATATAAATGGGATAACAGGAAAAGGGGGGACACCAGATCTCCCAAACTCTTCAATGCCACATTGCGAAATGTCTTTTAATCATTGAACTGAAAAAACAAGAAGATAAATATTAATGCAGCTTATCTAAATCACCTTCGTATTGCTTATGACGTAGTCATTTTTGCTGCTACCTCTTCAGTGCTGCAGAGTATGATCCAGAAACATGCTGACAAGAGTAAAGAAGTGGGATTAAAAATGAACTTTCAGAAAACAAAACTGATATACAATGCTTTTATTAGAAATCAAGATTTATTGATTGCTGGGGAAAAGCTGGAGATAATCGATGCCTACGTTTACCTTGCACAGCAGATACCAAGCGAGGGCCACATTAAGAAAGAAATTAATCAATCTGCGTATGAAACTTGAGCTGTTTGAAGAAAAAATACAATTTCAAGAGTAATATGCCGTTATGTCTTAAAAGAAAAGTGTTTAATCAGTGCATCCTTCCATTTCTTAACGTACGGAGCAAAACGTGCACTTTAACTAAAAAAGACATACAAAGACTGTAGACAACTAAAAGAAACTTGAAGAAATGAATGCTTTTTGGTGAATGGAACGTTGAATTATCTTGACGTCGCGCCCAGAAGAAATAGAACATCCAGCTTCGATTTTATAACGTTTATTATAAACCGACCGCAGTACCGAACCTTGTCCATCCTGATTCGAACTGCCCAAAAGAGTACAAACTTTCTGCCTTTAGAGCATGGTTCTATAGAGCGTATAACGTATGCAAACCCGACTACCTAAATATAACAAGGGAATTTATAATATTTATAGTAAAGGTCTAAAAGCTGGATGAAATAGAATACACAGAACTGTAAGAAATCGTATAATGTCAGCAATAAGAAATTCACCTAGTAAGACGTGGAGATGCGCAGGATCTATCACATATGTCCCAGGCTTTGCATATTGGTTAAAGAATTTGTTACGTAAATACAACATATTAATAGCAATGAAGTCCCCTACCCCATTTTCACATATGGTATCAAGCTGCAAGGAGAGACAGTGTGAAAAAGAAAAAGTGGGTGTGTACGCTATACCGTTGGTATATCCTAACAACACGGAAAATATATATATCGGAATGGCAAAGCGATCCTTGGACACTAGATGTAAAGAACACGTGCGAAGTGTCAACGAGGACATGCAGAATACAGCCCTCGCCGGAGAAGTCATGCATTCATCGGCCGCTCCAGTATGGAGTAATATTAGAAGAATTGCCCCTTACACGATCTTTTAAAAAGACTGCCATCAGGGAAACTGTCGAAATCCTCTCCAGCAAAATAGCATGCAATGATATCTCTAATGAACTACCAATGGATACGTTATTAAAAGACGGGAACACGTCGCCGCGCGCCATATGATTACGTGCTAAAATTTCATGTAATATGCTCGTGATGTCACCCACGTTATTTTCAAAAATCATCTTTGTCCCTTACGTGTTCCAATTCCCTGCATATTTATGTCTACCATTGCCTTGAAAAAGCCTCCCAGTGGAGTGCGAAAGGTTGGCGAATCTTTGTGCTTATTTACGCCATAAAAATAAACTGATTTTTAATACGCTATATGCGTTTCTTGAGAAGTCTATGTATTTCAACAGGATTCAGCTCTTGTGACGTTTCCGCTATGTGCAAAAGAAGTGGTTTCGAGAAAATTATATTACACTGCTTTAGAATGTCCAGGTAATAATAAGCTCTGACCTGAATCCAATAGGAAATCTGTGGAGCCGATTAAATAAACTTGTTAATCAGAATCAACCGAGAAATAGAGCACAATTGATAGAAGCAATCATACAATCTTGGTTTCACATAATAACACCCGATGAACTAAAACGCTTTGTTCACTCCATGGAATGCCGTTGCAAGGCGGCAAAAGGTTTTCCGAAAGTACTAACAAAAATGGTGAGAAGTTATGAAATACAGTTTATCATGGTTTTCTGGATATAACTTCTTTTAAAATGCATTTTTTAATCAAGTGTGTTGCATTTCATTCTGCATTAAATTATATTTCTAATTATATATAGTTTTATGGTATCATTCTAAAAATGACTGATGTTATGAGACATCAAACCTCGGAAACACATTTTCCTGATGGTTTCCACAATTTTACCCACTAGTTTAAATGCAAATAATATAAATGATACCGAAAATTAATGGTAGGACAGTGTACATAAAAATAACAGCGCAATCCTCTCACGCTAGTGACATATTAACACAGTTCCAGACATGTTAACACGTTTTGTGCACATGGAAAAACAACGAAATGTAATATTGTCAAATGGCACCCAAAGATACAATAACCACATCGCTTTTCCGCGGAAAATAACTTTATAGTTTGCTCGCTTAGCGGGGAATTTTTTGTAGCACAGCTATTGCTTTAATCGACGCACAGTGAATAATCTTTATGCATTTAAACACTTTTGACTGGAAGACGCTGCGGTCCTGTTGCCTAACTTCCACTGGTAAAAAAAAAAAACAATAAAATTCTGAGTTGCTCCGAAACAGTTCTGTTGGTGCGTTATCTTCGAGAGGACATTAACTCCGAAGTAATGTGGTCACTCCCACACATTCAGTTCAATTTAGGAAATTTCGTGATTTGTTTAGAATATTTTATGAGCAAAAAAAAAAAAGGAATTAGTTATGGTTCGTTCACTTCAACAAATGTCATGCTTCGGTAATTCATAATTTCCGAGTCACATGCTATCTTACACGACAGTATGAGTTTGCTCTTTTAGGCATTCAGCTGGGTTTTTTTTTTTTTTTTTTTTAACGCCGCTAAAAATAAATTCGTTTTTACTACACTTACAGATAAGATCCTTTTCATGAAAAACTGGTAAACCATCCGCGTGTCGTTCGTGTAAAGGACCAGTTTAACCACATTGATGGAACTTGATACGGCGTACGTAGTTTGCTTTGTAGATATCCAAAGTTCGCGAAAATATATGTATATATATCATCACAACTGGGAAAACAAAGGGATAAAGATTAATGGAGATTATCTAACCCTCCTTCGTTTTGCTGATGAGTCATTTTTGCAACTACCCCATCAGAGCTGCAGAGTATGATCCAGGGACTTGCTGACAAGAGTAAAGAAGTGGGATTAAAAATGAACTTTCAGAAGACAAAAGTGATGTACAATGCTTTTACAAGAAATGAAGTTTTATCGATTGGTGGAGAAAAGCTGGAGATAACCAATACCTACATTTATCTTGGACAGCAGATATAAAGTGAGGGTCACATTGATAAAGAAATTAATCGGCGTATAAAAAACTTGCCTGGAGAGCTTTTGGAAGGAACAGTATAATTTTCAAGATGCCATTATGTCTTAAAAGAAAAGTGTTTAATGCATCCTTCCAGTGCTTACGTATGGTGCAGAGACGTGGACCTTAACATAAAGAGATATACAAAGGCTGCAGACAGCTCAAAAAGCATAGAGAGGTGCATGCTTGGTGTAACCAGGAGAGATAAGAAGAGGAACTCGTGGATCCGAAAAGTGACAATAGTGGAAGACATCATGATCAGAGTAAAATCCCTGAAATGACAATGGGCTGGACATACTGCCAGAAGGACAGACCATCGATGGACAGCCGAAATTTTAGATTGGATTCCAAGGGGTACAGTAAAAGACCCAGAAGACCACCACATGGGAGATGGGTGGATTGAATTCGAAAGTATGCGGGAGTAACATGGAGGAGACTGGCACAAGACAGATCGTTGTGGAAGAAACTTGGGGAGACTTTCATCCAGCAGTGGATTGATAATGGTTTACAATGATGATGCTGATATACACTGACGGGGAAAAAAATCCCAACACCACGAAAAAATAGTTGTAGAGGAATGAAATGGCGGCAATACATTTGTATAGGTAACATATTTAATTAAGGTTTCAAGAACACAGCTTATTGTAAGCGCGAGAAGAGCCATTTTAAATGTGAAATGCTGGTACATTAATAACCGGTGTAACCGCCAGAATGTTGAATGCAAGCACGCAAACGTTCATGCATTGTGTCGTACAGGTGCTGGATGTCAGTTTGTGAGATGGAGTTCCATGCCTGTTGCACTTGGTCGGTCAATACAGGGGCGGTTAATGCTGGTTGGGGGTGACGCTGGAGTTGTCGTCCAATGATGTCCCATACGTGCTCGATTGGTGAAAGATCTGGTGATCTAGCAGGCCACGGCAACATGTCGACACTCTGTAGAGCATGTTGGGTTACAACAGCGGTATGCGGGCGAGCGTTATCCTGTTGGAAAACAACCCCTGGAATGCTGTTCATGAATGGCAGCACAACAGGTTGAATCACCAGACCGACGTACAACTGTGCCGTCAGGGTGCGTGGGATAACCACGAGAGTGCTCTTGCTGTTATAGGAAATTGCTCCCATGACCAATAACTCCAGGTGTAGGTCCAGTGTGTCTCGGCCGCAGACAGGTTGGTTGCAGGCGCTCACCTGGCCTCCTTCTAACCAACACACGGCCATCACTGGCACCCGGGCAGAACCGGCTTTCTCCAGAAAACACAACAGACCTCCACTCCGTCCTCCAATGAGCTCTAGCTTGGCACCACTGACGTCGCAAACGGCAGTGGTTTGGAGTAAGTGGAATGCACGCTACAGGGTGTCTGGCTCGGAGCTGTCCTTCAAGTAACCGATTTGTAACAGTTCGTTGTGGAACTGTGGTGGCAACTGCAGCTCGAATTGCTGCCGCAGACGCGGTACGATGCGCCACGGCCATACGCCGTACACGGCGGTTTTCCCTCTCAGTAGTGCCACGTGGCCGGCCGGGACCCGGTCTTCTTGAGGCAGTACCTTCCCTTGACCACCGCTGCCAACAATTCTGCACAGTGGCTACATTCCTGCCAAGTCGTTCTGCAATATTGCGGAACGAAAATCCACCTTCTCGTAGCCCTATTACACGACCTCGTTCAAACTCCGTGAGCTGTTGATAATGGCTTCTTCGTCTTCTTAAAGGCATTCTTGACTAACATCAACACACTACGTCGAATCTCAACGAGAACTAACGCTCACGAACGTTACAGCGCGTATTTACAGCAAACCTGCTTTGCATTTTCCGAGGAGCGCGAATAACGCCACACGTATGCGCCGAGCGCGAAATTTGCATAGACGTCATCTTACAGATGTACTCTCACCGCCTACCAACTGTCGTTTATCTAACACAACCCCTTCTTGGTGTTGGGATTTTTTTCCGTCAGTGTATATGTCCTTTTTAAAAAATCAAAAGAATCAAGAGATAATGAATATTTATACTTAAGGGAATGAAAAATAAATGTAATGTACATTGTTCGACACTTTAATTTATGGTCTTTAAAAGCAATCTTTAAAAAAAAAATCAAGTACGGACAATTAAATTTTATCATTTTCAACTAAATTTTATCGTAATGGAACTACACAAAGACAATGCATTTTTAAGTCAGCTCAAGCCACCAGAGCGGTTTTTATTTTTCAAAAACACAGGAAATGTGTAATGACTACTCTTGAATAGTTTGTTTTTTATTTATTTTACTTTCAACGAACAGTCATTAAAGTAGACGTATAACTTTTAGTAGAGTATAATCGTTCACAGTGCTCTCATTCAATGTTTGTTTGTTTTTCAAATTTTAAATTTCAACTGTTCCAATATTGATTAAAAGAACTGAAAGGTTTAATAAATTAATCAGGCAATTTGTATATTTACATAATCTTGTATATTTACATAACCTTGACGGATGGTGCATTGCTGACTGTTTTCATTCTTTCTCTAATCCTCACGAATTTGACTTTTGCCAAGTGGCATGTTACAAAACTCCGAAATAAAATGTGGGTCCCCTAAGGACGCGTAGAATTTTGTAATCATGGGTCTTTTTTTGTTTTTTCCGTTGTTTTGGGGTAATTTACGCGCTACAGCGCGTCAGTGGCAGTGCTGTATATTGAGAAAATGTACTTCAAAGTTGAGGGATATTACTCTTTCAATAATTTTGTGGCAATAACTGCTTAAAACGGTTAGTTTTTGCCTCAAATTTTCAAAAAGAATGAATGATGTAATGCACGTATAGCTGTATTTTTAGCGTCTCTTATTAAAAAAAAAGTGCTTATGTCCCTTTTAAAGATCTTTAGAAACCATATCTCTGCACCAACCAAATTAGTAAGATTTGAAAATGTTTTACATTGGGAAGTCTGAAGCGTGAGATCAACGATCCTTGTTTTTTTTTTTTTGGTCGTTTGTTTTCCCGTACATAATTTCGCCGCTAGGATAGGGTAAATGTTGTTTCAAAATAAATTTCATTTCATTTTTTCTAAAAATCCGATTAAAGCATTTTTCCTTTGATACCTTGTACACCGTTGACCATTCTGCGTACAATTTCTTCAAATACACAAATTTCTTAGTGGGGCGTGTAAAGTTATATTACGTCCCCTCCTGATATCTGCTTCTAAAAGCTCTATTTGAAAAATTCTTTTTCCGTCTGATTCAGGTTGTGGTGAAAATTATTTTACGTGTACTTTCCAATTTTTCGTAAAATCCGCTGTAAAGAATGTTTTGCGGATATTTTCTACTTTTCAGTTCTGCCTACAGGAGGCACCAGCTTGTATTTCTATTTCAAAGAGTATCTAGCGATCCTTTGGGAAAATCCTTTCTTGGCAAGACTAACCTTTCCTATATGAAGGGTAGTTTACCTTCATTTTCTTCAAGTAATGCGTAGCTTTATCCCCATATTTTCTTGAAGTAACCCACAGCCTTCTCATTGTCGATTTGAAAAATACCTTCAGCATCAGATATCTCGCGCAGTGAGGAACATTTTGCTTACAATTTATTTATTTTTTTGTAACGCGCATTTCTTTTACTTTTGTGCAGTGAGTAGTAATTTCTATTTGTGATGATTTACCGATTCCCGAATTCCGGTTGAAAAAATTATTTTTTTAACGTTTCCATACATATAATAAAGACAGCGCATCGCGCCTTATGTTTTAAATATTGTGCGGTTTTGCCACTAGGAAGAATAAATGCGTTCTGGTTTTCCGATTATTATTTTTCTTTTACGTAAAATCTGCGTTTTTTTTTTTTCAAAGTATTCAAAAGACATGCTCCACTGTACTCTAGAATTCGGTGTCTTGTTTTCTTTTTCTTGTGGGAGGTGGCGTTCAGTTTTAAATATTTATATGACAAACTTAACCTAGGCGCAGGTTTTCGGCTAGTCGTCCGAGTATAAGAACTTGGGTTCGAGTCCCGTATGGGCATGTGTGGTGTGCTTGTCTTTTCTATTCTACCGGGCTCTCATAAATTTGAGCGTGGAGAGACTTATAATAGGTATATCACATAATGCGTAAACCATTCAGGAAATCAAATATTGTGTGTTATTCAGTGGCGGCTCTAATGCATTTTCGTAATTGGAGATATAAAACACATATGTTTGTAGCACACTGGAATGCATGTGCAGTGCGTACAACATACACTGAAGAGGAATTGAATTAGAGACAACTGGCGTTATGCAAATGTGGCGCTGTGGGCGGCCCTGTAAACGGAAACGACATGACGTATGCAGCGATCCGACGGGAATCAGTAAGAGTCGGACGCAGTATGGGTAAGACGAAGGATGTAAGCGCATTTGATCGTAGGCAAATTGTCGGGGCCCGACGAATGGGTCATTCCATCTCGGAAGTCGTGCAGGCACTGGGATTTTCACGAGCCACTGTGTCACGGATGCACCGTGAGTACATTGAATCCGGTAAAACCATCCCTGCAAGAGCAAACTGCCGTGGACAACAACAGCGTGTGAATTAGGGGGTCATCGTCGGCTAGCTCGCATTGTGACAGCGGATAGATGGGCCACAGTGCAAGAAATCACTCGGCAATTTAACGCTGGTGCACAAAAACGTGTAAGCAGCCACACCATCCAGAACCATCTTCTCGCTATGGGGTACAGAAGCCATCGTTCCACGAGGGTACCGCTGCTGACCGCAAATCACAGGGTGCAAAGATTAGCATGGGCGCGGGAACATCGCCACTTGACCCTAGACATGTGGGGAAATGTTGCCTGGACTGATGAGTCGAGACTCACGTTGGTACATGCGGATGGCAGGATACGAGTACGGCGCAAACCACATGAAGCGATGGATCCTTCTTGCCAGCAGGGTACTCTTCAAGCTGGTGGGGGTGGCATTCTCGTCTGGAGACTGTTTACGTGGTCTGAAATGGGACCCCTGGTAATTGTGACATCGTCCCTCACAGGTCAACGTTACCGGGATATCCTGGACGACTATTTGCTCCCATTTGTGCGTCTTCAACATCCCACTGGGCACCTCATCCTGCAACAAGACAATGCAGCTCCCGAATTGTATCTGAATGGTTGGATGAACACTCCACCGACGTGACCACGCTTCCTTGGCCAGTTAGGTCACCTGACCTCAATCCCATCGAGCACATCTGGGATGCCATCCAGAGAGACGTTCGAGGCTCCGACCCCTTCCATCAAATCTTTGTGAACTGTGGGAGAGCTTGTTGATGGGTCGTGGATCCGTATGGCTCCCCAACGCTTCCGGTGTCTTGTCGAGTCCATGCCGAGACGAATCGCCGCCGTCATCAGGGCGAAAGGTGCTGCTGCTACACGTTACTAGACAGGTATCTCTAATTCAATTGCTCTTCAGTGTAACTGCAATACTGTTTGTTAAAATTGTAACACCAAGAAAGAATCGCGCTATTCAAATGAAATTTATATCGCATATTCCTCATCTTACAGGAGATACTTGGTTACATTTGTAGAGCTATAGAACATTTTTTCGCTTCAAAACTCAGTTTCGTGTGAAGCCACCTCGAGCAACAATAAGACTCTACACGACGTGGTATTAAATGGAAGAGGTTTTTGATGTCATCCTGGAAAATAGCCTACCAGGCTGCTTCTATGCGTATGCGAGACCAAGAGTTAATTTGTGGTGACTGGCGGAGGGGCTTGACGGGCCAGTCGCTTAGCTACCATATCCCAGACATGCTCGATCGGGGACATATCCAGCGGAAGTGAAGGCCAGAGAAGAACCAGTATCAGCCGTGCATGGAAGAACCCAGTGGTTAAATGGGTATCCTTTCCTATGCCCCCCCCCTGAAATTCTCTCACCCCTCTATGTGCAACATCATACTTTACGGTGGCGCCATCTACTGTACTCTAATCTCACTACAAACTGTTCTGTCAAAGTCGCTAGACTTGCTCTCATTCCTTCCGTTCCTGTGTCCTGCCCAAAAGGCGAACTCGCTGTAGGAGGCTGGGACCTAAACTCTACTCACTGTAGATGGAAGTCCTACAAGAAAATGACAAATAATGGGCGGCAAAGAGAAGTGAGGGAGGCAGGGTGGGGAGGTTAGTTTTTAACCAATTGTTAACCACCTGTGGTCTTCCAACGGTCAATCCACCGGGCTTAATTCGCACTCTTAAATTTCTCTGACTTTATATGTGAATTACCATTGAAATTCTTGCAGTAAGAGAAATTTAAAATTTTGTCGATGTTTCGATGCTTTCTTAATTACTTCGTTTTTCAGTCTTGAAAAAAAAAATGAAATTTGGGAACATTTGGATTTTCTTTCTTACTAAAAGCGAAGAAACGTACAATTAATATTGAATGCAGCTATCGCAATAAAATTCGCACAGGAATAAAATCTCCGGCATATTTTGTCGTATAGAAATTACTATGGCTATTGCTTGGGAAATGAAGTGTTTTATTTTTTATATACAGATAAAGTTTTACTAGGGGTATCTTCAGCTGCAATCCAGAAACATAAGTAAAACCTTATTTTGTAAATACAGACAATACAATAATTATAATAATTATCACAATTTTGCTAAAAAAGACTTAAACAGGAAATGGTGATGTCAGCATTTGCATACCGCTAATTTTAGGTTTGGGGCACTTGGGTATTTTTTGCAAACAGTGAGCCCCAAAAACTCTGCTTCCAGAGCTGTTTATGGATCGCCAGTCCGATACTGAGCGTTCATATGAAGATCTGAAATTTATAACAGCTATTTCTGCAGATTTTTTAGGAATAATAATTCCGGATACGTGTGAAATAATCTATGAGGAATTAAAGGAGCAATACATAAAAGTAGGAATGTTTTCTGGGGAATATTTTTTACATTTTCTAACTAATTGTTATTATGTGGTTGTAATAAAGTCAGATCATAAATAAGCTATAAAAATGACAAATGAATCAAAGCCATATTATTTAATATTTTCTGGAGATCTAAAATTGATGTGGGAGAAACAGCGAGTCCCCAGACACGCGTTCAAAACACTAAAATTCTGTCACGTTCAAACTCAAATACGTACTTTGTTGGTACAAAGCAACTTCCTTTCAAGCCTTGATACTCGACTGCTTCCAAGAAACAGTATCTATTCAATGTCGGCTCTTCACATCTCGTTATACCCAAGACCTGACAGTTCAAAGAGCGCTGCTCCAAAACCCCATGCCCATTTTCGCTGGCATTTTAATTTGCATGTCCCAACGTGTTGTACGTATCCTATAAGTTTCAATTCAAGCTTAATATTGATAGTCCTTCATGATGTGCAGTTTTCACAAACAGTAGTCTATTGCGTAACACAATACCGTAGGTAAACATATTACGTATCTTATAATTGTTTTTATTAATAATTGCAGATACTATAAATCGTTCTTAGCAATAATTACATGGCCTGCAAATTGTTTTTAATTATATCAACTTGTCTCTAAAGTTCGTGCAATTCGCCTTTGCTACTGACAAGAACAAAATCGTTAGATCGATCCGAATGTTATATTTTCAGCTTTTTGGTGAAGAAAAAAATCTGCTGCATCCTTTTTCACTCTTCATAAAACCAATACGGGGAAAAAACACTGTTATGTTCACGCTTCACAGCAGCCACAAATAAAACACAAGATATATACGGCTACCGCATTATTTTTACAACTGAAGTGGTCACATGACATGGAGAAATAAACAGCACTTCGTCCACGTGCGTCTCCAAACTTCTCAAGGTCGAATGGCCACGAAGGGATATTTCAAGTTGACCCCACAATGGCATTCTACGCATGCGCGCTTACCCATGGATCTCTAGCGCTGAGGAACTTTCATTGGGGCATTGGTAATTACGTCATACGACTCGGGGACGTAGCCAAAGAGAAAGAGCAGTAGGTTGCGACTCGGGGATCACTAGAAATCGTCCTCTTTTTTGTTTTTGTAAATTACGAGGGAAAAGCGCACGGTGACCGCTGGATTTGACCAAAGGGAAGACACAATGACGGTGCGAAACAGGAAAGAGAAAGGTAAACGAAGTCAAAAGTAGACTCAGAGCGGTTATATCTATGAAGAATTTGTATACACTGCCGTATCGGAATAATAAGACCACCTACCTTATAACGGGAATAACCATTCTTGGCCCGGATGACAGCGGCGAGACGGCGTGGCATGGACGTAATGTGGCCCTGGAAGGTTATCGGAGGCACACTTGCCCATTCGGACAGCAGCAGAGTACGGAGGTCCCGGATATGACGTAGTTGTGGGTCGGCACGTCGAACCTGTCTATCCAAATAGTTCAAGTGCTCTGTAGGATTGAGGCCAAGGAAGAACCGAGACATCGCTGTCGTGTTCTTGAAAAAGTCACGCACTCCAATAGCGACGTGGCAGTTGCGTATTGTCCTGTTGGTAGACATCATCATCATCATCACCACCAGGGTAAACGTCTAACATGAAGGGATGCATGTGGTCAGCGATGATGGGCAGGTAGCCATTGGCGTTCAGGGACCCATCCAGTCATACCAAGTAAACATCCCCCAGACATGCACACTTTCACCGCCGGCCTGTACTTGACCGACAAGCGTTTCCGGGTGTTGGTTCTCGTGTGTCTGACGCCTTATCCGCCACCGCTCGCCACTGGTGTAGAAACTTCGATTCGTCGGAGAAGGCAAGTTTTTCCCACTCTTCCGCTGTCCAATGACGGTAGTCCCATGTACGTGGGTTAACATGGGCGCTTTGACGAAGTGTCAACTTCGGAGACCCTTGCGGAACAGGGTTTTGCTCTACTATTATTGGGAACACGTACCTGCGTGCCCCGGCGTTCATTTGCGTGATCAATTGCTGCACTGTTGCGCGTCGATTGCCATTTACCAGTCTACAGAGGCGACGTTCTTTTCTGGAGTCTATGGCTTTTGGGGGCTCCGCAGTTATGACGTCGGGAGATACTCGGTGTGCCAGCGGTCCATTCTTGGTATACAGTAACTACAGCACCTCGCGAACAGCACACGAAGTCTGCTGTTTCTGAGATGCTCCACCCTTGGCGCGGTAGCCGATGGTCATTCCTTATTTGAACGTCCGTCAAATCACTACCTCTGCCCATTGTGCTCCCGTGACACACTATGGCTCATCTGTCCTAGCCGGCGCTTATATCTCGGTGTGGTCGACCTTGTCACGTACTCTGTGACGCGCATGGGTGGGTACACTGATTCCGAGGGTGGTAATATTATTCTGATACGACCGTGTGTATCACTACTAAAAAAATTATAAGGGTTTTGGCGTTCTTACTTCCGGTAGGGACCCCACTGTTCGCTTTGTAAAAGCCGCCACTGGCATTACTGTTGGAATGAATTTAGAGCAAAGGGAGAAACAAAAAAAGTTGTCTGGCGGGGGGCTTGTTACCTTTGTCTTGAGAAAAGTAACGTTTGTGGTAATATTGACTACCTACCACACGTTTGCTTGTAATTTCGTATTCATAATTTTTAGGTTACCTGGACGCTAGTTTTATATCAGCGCAAACGTTTTTTCTGAGGAATATTTTTTTCTCTTACGAAAGGGTGACGTAGTCAATGAACTGCTCTGCAGAATCATTTTGGACGTGAAAGAATGTTTATTAAGTGCCCTCCCAGACAAGAGAATGTAGCGGTTAAGCAACGGTAATACTGGCTGACGCATACCGTTTAGTATGCGTCAGCCAACATTACTTTTTTGCAATCTGCTATCCTACTCGCCGGCGTTACGAAATCAAGAATACAGCTCAGTTTTTATGTAGCAAGAGAACGAACTCTGCGGGACAGTGACAACTTATCACAGTAATGCCAAGTTACGGAGTGTAACTGTGGAGCGATATTTTGTGATACATCGATGTTTGTTTATCGCAAAATTGCGGTGTTTTCAAAGTTTACGCGCATTTGCTCTTTTCCGCGCGTTTTTATTGGAAAGGCGGTGTACGCATTGTATTAAATGAATGGAGCGGACATCTTTCTTTGTTTTCTGAAAAAAAGCTCGCGAGTGAGAAGTCGGGAATTTTCACTTCTGTTTAGAAGCCCTTCTTGCGTCGTTTTTCGCCGTCGAGCATGGAACACTGTCATTTGACACCTGTGTTGTGCCCAGGTAAATGCGTGCCGTCGCTTTGTAAAATCCACCTCATGGAAACTTTGGAATTATTTTTCAGGTAAGGTTTCCTCTGAGTAAGCTTCTGCATTTGGAGCCAGTGAAAATAATCACGTCGAAGTCACGTTTTGTAGCTAAAAGAGCGCAGCTTCGCTAAAGAACTTTTCGCAATGCTCCGCAGTCACGGTTAACAAAAATTTCTGGAAGAGCATAGAAATTGTACGTATGCAGACATATCACTTCCTTTTTTTTTTTTTTTTTTTTTTTTTCTCCTGCAAGGTCACCATGCGCGAAGAGATATTGCTTACGCATGCCTTTATCGAATACAGGAATAGTTTACAAATCGTGACCGCAGTGGTCTAAGCGAGGGCCTTTGATCATTCATCCGAATGGGGTCCGGGTTCGAATCCCAGTGAGGCATGGATGTTGTGTTTGTCTTACGGCACTGGCTCTCTCTCTCTTCCCTGGAACCAGTGACCCTAAATTAGGAACGGGCGACTGCTTATAGCCCATTGAGTTGTTCTAATTTTAAAAAAAATATAAAAAAATCGCCACCTTCAGAAAAAATGCAAATAAATGTGCATGTGCTCCGCCTTATAAGAAAATTCCGTACCCGTATGCGTTGGGAAGTCTTTGCCTTATGCCATTAAGAAGAAACTTTCGTCCTTCGTTTTGTAGAAAGATATGTAATTAGGGAAAATGTGGACGTAAGTTTGCACCAGTTAGCGAGAGAGTGCTGCATCAGATCTAGTATCTCTCAAATGCTTGATATTCTGATACAGCAAAAAAAAAAAAATAAAAATAAAAAAATATATATATATATATATTAACAGCTTCTAGAAAGCAAAGGTAAGTAATGCAAATACGCGACACTCAGTAAGAAAGAGAACCGCCCCTCCCCCGGTGGCGCAGAGGTCTAAGCGGTGACCTCTGATCATTCGTCCGCAAGGGGTCCGGGTTCGAATCCCGTGAGGCATGGATGTTGTTTTTGTCTTACGGCACTGGCTCTCTCCCTTCCCTGGAACCAGTGGTCCCAAATTAGGGACGGGCGACTGCTTATAGCCCCTCGAGTTGCTCATGGTGGTCGTTAAACCTCCAATAAAAAAGAGAAAACGATGACACCGAAATTTCGGGTGTAATAAGCACGTCTTTTGAATCCGTTCTGACGCAAATTAAATTTATCAAAGCTGTTCAAAGTCGATGGAACCGGTATGGAAAACAATAGTATCTGACGGAAGAAAGAAGTTTTTCAATGGGGTTTTTAATCCCTCAGATATTGCTGTAAACGGAATCGTGAGCTTACGCCCTCTGGTTGCAGACTTGTGCGTTAAGAAAAACATGAATTTATGTGAGAAACATTTCGCACTGGAAACGCTCTCCTCTCCAACACAAAGAATTTTTCAAATAGGACTCTTAGAAACAGAGATATCGACAAAAATAAGATGTGACTTTACGTCTCCTGGTGGGAAAACCATGCATTATTTTAGGAAGAAAGTATTCTCAAAATGATTTTCTATATGAGCGGTATATGTCAAAGAAAAAAAAAATTAGTCGAGTTTTCAGGAGCCCAGATTTTGCTGCAAATAAATCAGAAGCAGAAATTAACACTTATGCCCCCTGGTGGCCAAACCATTCTTTACCAAACATCAGAAATTTTGTGAAAAATATTTCCCATCAGGTCTTGTATGCGATACAGGAAGAATTTTTCAAATCGGAGTTTTAGGAGCAGAAATAACGCTGAAAACGCAACTTACCTTTGTGCCCCCTAGCGGAAAGTCTATGAAATACTTGAAAATTTTGAAATTATATAAAGAACATGTCACACTGGAAACACTATCCAACAAAGGAGGAATTTTTCAAATCTGATTCCTACAAGTAGAGATATTGACAAAAATAAAATATACATCTACGCCCCCCGGCGTAGAAACCATACATTATTTTAGGAAGAAAATGTTTCTAAAAGGTTTGTCGACATGAGTAGTATCTGTCTACAAACGACGTTTTCAATCGAGATTTTAGAAGCTCATATGTTGCTGCAAATACATCAGAAGCGGAAATTAAGCCTTACGCCACGTGGCACTACTGAGAGGGAAGACCGCCGTGTGCCACCTGGTGGCCAAACCATTTTTTACAAAATTAGAAATTTTGCGCAAAGGATTTCTCATCAGGAGCTGTATCCGGTGCAGAAAGAATTTTTCAAATCGGAGATTTATAAGCAGAGATATAGGGGAAAACGCAATTTACCTCTACGCCCCCTATCGGAAAGTGTGGATTACTTGAAAATTTTGAAATTATATGAAAAACATGTCACACTGAAAACACTATCCAACAAAGGATTTTTTTCAAATAGGACTCCTAGAAGTAAAGATATTGACAAACGCCCCCTGGTGGATAAACTGGGTTATTTTAAGAAGAAAATATTGCAAAAAGGTTTATCGATGTGAGTGGCGTCAGTCCGCGAAAGAATTTTTTCAATCGATATGTTAGCTCAGATTCTATCAAATAAATCAGAAGCAAAAATTAACACTTACGCAGGTGGCCAAATTATGCTTCACCAAAAATTTGAAATAAGATGCAAAAGGTTTTCCATCAGGAGGTGTATCCGCTGAAGAAAAAAACGTTTCAAATCGGAGTTTCAGAAGAATTATCCGGAAAAAATGTAATTTACTTTTACGCCCCCTAGCGGAAAATCTGTGCGTAATTTGAAAACAGTAACCATCTAAAATACTCGACATAAATGGAATCGAAATATAAGATGTTTAGAAGCAAATATGTGAATAAAACGTATTTTTGAATTCGACATCTGCATTTACGCCCTCTAGCGGCGAAATATGTACATCGAAAAAAAACAAACTAAATAAAGGATCATTCGCATATTTCAAGCTTCCCTATGCAAAAGAATTTTTCAAATTGGACTGATAGTTGCACAGATATAGTGGGTACAGACGGACAAGCCGATAACATAAGCACGGTCTTTTTTTTTTTTTTACAAAAGACGTGCTAAAAAAGTAAACCGTCGATTATTGGGTATTTCAGCTGCTGGCAACTCTGCCTTGCAAATCAGATTCTCACACTAATTGTCTTGAGGTTAATAATTTCCTGAAAATTTGTTAATTTTCTGCTAAGATGGTCTCGAATAAGCTCGTACGGCGCGTACAACTGGGGGGGCTAATACAAAAGGTTTGCGGCAAACAAATGTTCACTGTTTTCTAAAGATCTTTCTTCTGTTACCGAACATTTTAAAGAATGAAATGTGCCAAAACAGAAATTCTCCCAAGAGGCATGATTTGCGCGCTATCAGCGCTTGACGTCCTTGAATTTCTTGCATTGAAATTCTGGCCTCAAATGTTATCTATATGTTTAAAACACAAGGCCGTTTCTTTCTGCAATTCGCCAGCGCCACCCACTGGAGCGATTTTCAGATTTCTTTTTAAATGAAAAGTACTGACCCACAGATTTGTCATTGCTAATTTTTGTCATAAGTTTTTTAATGTTACCATGGCGCATATCTTTGTACAATCCGCTGTAAGTGGAACGATACACGGGAAATCGGGAACTACTTGAAAGCGTTCTGATTCGGTAGTACAGCCAAAAATAATAAACTAAATAGCCTATGTCCATCGGAAAGAAATAAGATTCCCAACGGTGAAAGAATTATCCACATCGGTTCAGTTGTATTCAAGATTACCTCAAACACAAAGTTTCTCTTTATATATTAGTACAGATTATGATAAAAAAAAAAAAAAAAATACTTTTTAAAACCAAACTGGCAAAATAAAACACATTTTTAACCCCCAGCTTTCTAGACATGATATCATTTCGGGTCACTGAAAGAATACCTCAATACTCCAATGCAAGCCCGTCAACGACGGGTAAGCACACACTCATACAATAATGATTAACGTCATCGTTAAATTCGTATACGAATAGGTGGAAAAATTAATGTGAATATTACGAAAACATTTTTGTTAATGTGAATATTACGAAAAAATTTTTGTTACCCTTATACACTGATCATTAATAATTCAACCGTTTATTATAGTTATGCATTTTATTACGATTTGTGTTATATATGACAAGAAAAAATTTCAGTCACAGCTTTTTCAACCGTATATGACACTGGTTACGGACTAGTTAAAAGAAATTAAATTGTCAAACTTTTCAGCTTGCTCAAATGCAGATTGTCTTGAGATTTAAAGTTTTTTGAGCCTACTGGCATAAGTGAATCATAGGGACATTCATTGTGGATGTTTATGACACTAAATCGTAGTAGGGTCAAGGGTTTTCAGTTCTAAAAGTGACGTTCAGTTAGGTTTAATTTTGACTACAGTAGATTCCGGTTAATTGGGACACATCGGTACTTAGAACACTTCGGCCCAATAAAGCGCCTGCTCCAATTATGCAAAGCTGTATCCCAAATAGCTAATTTCGGATGTTCTTCAAGAATTGTCGTAAATAAACTGCTGTCCCGATTGACCGGTGACCCAATTAACCGGAATCTACTGTATTGTTCTTATTAATATTTACCATTTTAAGTTTTTGGTGCCTTGTCATTGCCATACACTGTAAAAAATAAGTGGTTGACGGAAAAATTTCTGAATAACGTGCAGAAAAGTTGCCGGTAGGTGTATATTTTTTAACGAAATTTCAGTTTGTTTTTTTTTTAACTTCCGTATTTTCACAGATTTTACGTAGTCAAATTCCGTTTATTTCAGAAAAGTCCGTTTCATGTTTTCCCATATTTATCCAGAAATTTCTCAATCGAAGACTGAATTTGTCAGCCCCAACGAGATAGTCAGCCCTTACACCAATACTCCCGTCGCAGCGGTGAGGATCGAACCCACGTCGTTTGGATTGGTTCAACAGATAACGCGCGTCTTAACCACTGAGCTAGAATGACTATGGGGAAATTTGAATCACGTTCATAGCCAAACTGATTGCGCGATGAGTTTTTTTTTTTTTTTTTTTTGGTCATTACGCGAGTGATTTAGTCATTTCATTTTATGTTGGAGCTTATTTTTTTTAATAGGTTTCTAACAATTTTATTTTTTCTGTTGAAGGATTTATCGCAAATTAAGTTTTTTCTTCGTGATTTTTTGAAGCAACAGAATGCTATGGAACTTGATCTTTCTTTTTAGACCGACAATGACTTTCCGTTATCTTTAAGAAAAGCTGAAATGTACTGTTTTATAGTATTTCACGAAGCTCCTAATATAAAATTTACGTATGATAGTTATAATAGCCTCTGCTTATTCAGGCGATATGCTATCCACAATAAATCCGATTGATTGCCTACGATGCCAGATCACCTTTGGTGTTCATTACAGGCACTTTGACAGCCCAACCTTAATGTTAATGAGGTCCTGCAACCAGTGGCCCTACTTTTTCTGAACGCTCACTCCGGTGCGATTTTCCAACAGGACAACGCTCATTCGCATACAACTGCTGTCTCGAGAGCTTGCCTTCAAGGCACTGATTGACACTCTAACATGGCCAGCCGCATCGCCAGACCTTTCGCCGATTGAAACTGTGTGAGATGCTATTGAACGCGCTATCCACACTCCACCCCTACCGCACAATCTGCAGGAAGTACGTGAAAATATTCAAACTGCGTAGGATAGCTTATCACAGGACACCATTAGGAACCTGTACAACTCCATGCCGAGACGTTTGGCATGCTGTGTGAGCTAACATGGCGGCCCGACGCCATCCTGAGAGACACTACTTATCGGCGTGTAGCTCAATAAATATTGCCCATATCTGCCTCAATGTTTAAACATTTATTGTTCTTGGTAACCTTTACCTTCCTTCCGAATAGCATTGCAATCCGACACGTCTTTCTAGGTGCAACTATTTTTTTGACGATGAGTGTATATACAGTATTTCTCGGCGTCGTTGGGGCGCTATTTTTTTCCCCTTAAATAAGTCTCGGAAATTTACCGTGCATCCTGGAGACCGAAGGTTACGTTTTTCGTATGCCTATGCTAACCCCAGTGGAAGGTTATCTATATTAAAATGTTTACCGGTAAACCTTATTAACTACAACAATTATTTATTTTCGTCGCGAAACGCCATAGAAAGACAGTTTATTTTCTTTGCGTCGTTTATCCTGGGATGCATTTACGATAAACCAGTCTCTACGAGATCGACACACTCACATAAGGAGTTCAAAAGATTATGACAATGATGCCAGTGAAATATTTTTCCTTATACTGTGTAATGGTAAAATTTGTATTATTTTTTATCTTTATGAAAGTGCTGAGACCTTTGTTTCTTTTTTCTCAAAATTTTGTATTTTAAAACTGGAGTAGGTTCTTGGCATCGGAGCGTCCTTGACGCCGGGAATATAGATACACAAATAATTTTACGAAAAATAAGTTTAAGTTGCCTGCAAGTTAACCGGAAGCACCGTGTTTAAGGTAGTCATGCTCGCATTGTTCATTTCACGAGTGCATTAATGATCTTTACTATAGGACAAGCCGCCAATGGTAACCGATAACTCGGGTACAGTTGGCAAATTTTGTGCGAAGCTATTGCAAAATCTAAGCTCATTAAGACATCTGTTATAACAAATTCTAAAAAGCGAACGCGTAAAATTTGACTTCCAGAACGAAAGAACGAAACATTCTAAAAAAGAAATGCCTAAAATTTATTATGAACTACTTTCCTTTACGACTTCACTTTGGTTGTGATCAATTTGCATGTAAACAAAGCTGAAAGATGCACTCAGATCGAGAACCACGTTTTTCATTTTGTATCGCGAAAGAGACGCATACAAACTTTATTTTATTATTATAGATTAAGCAAGTGTTGAGCTAACAGACGGAGCCTTTCCATTTCTTCGTTTTTTAAATCAAACGATTTTTTTTTAATTAATGTTAATGAGCCGACTTTCGTGAAACGGGTCAAGTAAGACTCCGTCTAGTTTTAATTGAAATTCCTCAATGACACGGAATTTCGGGAATCGGAAGGCGTCAAAACCTGACCATGGACGATGTCCAATCGCATGCCAAAAATCACGGTGATTGGATGTGTCATGTCGTAGCTATGCCCGGAATAACTAATTGTCCCGAGTCTCGTATAGAGAGCGGATTTTTTTAAACTATTATTAAAATTGGTCAGTTTTTTAATGGTTATTATTTTAATACGACACGAGCAATCACCATGATACCAACCCCATGTACTCACCATGCCCTTCCCTTTCTCTGTGGCAAGTGTCACCGCGATCGGCTGAAGATCTTTGGAGGAGATAGGTAACAAACAACCCCTTCTCAAAACCCAGAATATTCCCTAAACATGATAGTTTTTGGACGATTATTCCTCAATGAAACGACATTTCGGGGATCGGAAGGCGTCAAAACCTGACCATGGACGATGTCCAATCTCATGCAAAAAATCAAGGTGATCTGCTGTGTCATCTCGTACCTATGCCCGAACAACTGTCTCGTAAAGAGAGCTCCGCTCGGCTTTCGGCCGCGCTTCGCTCAATAATTTGCCATTATCTATTGGTTGTCTTTTTTGCTGATTTTATTATTTTCGCGATGGTACTCAAAATTGGTTGCTAGAAAATACCTGTTTATGTAACGGCTTATATTTAATGTAATTGGGCACCCAATTTCTACGCGTTGACATTTTTTTTAGCTCACCATTCCAAGATGCGAAACTCCTATTACCCCTAAAAAAAAAGAAAAATGTACGTCCTGTGCACAGACATGCAAAGTGATAAAATATGTAAGTCACTTTTTTCTTTGACTTACGTTGAGTAATGCGGAAAACTTTCTGTAGAAAGTGTTGGCTTTGTGATGATGCTCCTTCACTTGGGCGATGGAATTGCAGTACGGCAGGTGCGGCAGTACAAGGGAAACCACCTGAGGCCTCCTGATCAAAGGAAAGAAAAACTCATCAAAGGAAAGAAAAATCACTTAATGGCTTAAAGCAGTTCTAGGAAGAAAGTTTTTAATTACAAAAACTCTTTGTGATGGGAAGGGCGAACTGCAGCATTTAAAAGGTCTCGAAAGCCATTTTTCCTCAACCTGTTGTACACAAGGGAAGGAGTGTGAAGCGGTTATTTCTGGTAAACATCTGATTATCCACCTGACGCCTAGCAGTAAACGCCCCGTCGCAACAAAATTTAGAACACGAGAAAAAAAAAAAAAAAAAAAAAACCTGATGGATTACTCCCCTCCGTCTCACTGTCATACATGTCAGTTGAGGTTTTTAAGGTGAGGTAGACAGCTAGTGAAACCACTGCAGTCGGAAAGGAATCTTGAGATTTGGTACTGTTATTATGGCAAGGCTGGGTTACATTGCGGTTATTCGGAATCTGACATTCCTGTCTTGTCAGTCAATTCTTCGGTATGAAACTTGCTCTCTGTAAAGACATTCTGTATGAATTCCTTTACACTCACAGTCAACTTAAGAGCGTACTGCTACAAAAAGTCGTCCCTAGCGTTTAGAGCAAAAAACGATAGAATTTTAGTTCTGAATCATTTGTGTTTGCCCAGCAGTTTGTCTGGCAAAATGGCTATTTAAGACAGTTTTTACAAAACTGATATTTAAGATAGTTTTTTACAAAATGGTTTAGCATTTTAGGAATAGATTTGGCATGAGAAGTTACTCTATCAAGATCCTCGTACTTTCGGCCACTGATAGTCCAGCTGGGAAATGTACGTAACTTGGGAAGGGGATGGAAGAGATGACTTCTCCCATTATTCGCAGCACAAAGATAATAAATTCACAATCGAGAAAACACGAGCTGGTGTGTTTAGCAGTCATAAGGAAAACTTTTCAGAGTGCGGACTCAGCTTGGGGTAGGAATAATTAATGCTTTACAGCAAGGACAACAGAGTAGGATGCGAATGTGACGCAAATTGATACCGTTCTTGCGTTCCCCCTGAAGACGCTGTGAACCGGCTGCCCTACCTTCCACCGTAGTACACTCTTGACTTGGTGTACAGTTCATTATACATTGTCTAGTGGGTCTTGGGCAGTGTTTCACTTTTTCAATCCCACAACTTCGGCTTACCCTGTGTATAACTTTCTCTATATAGTCATAAAATTTTAAATTAATAAAAAATAAATAAAATTTTAAATTGGTATGCTTTGTGTTATGTTTGTATTTCGTTAGTGTATATTTATGTATACACGGTCGTATCAGGATATGACCACTCCCGGAATCGTGTACCCGCTCAGGCACGTCATAGAGTACACGTGACAAGGTCGACCACACGGAGATATAAGCGCCCGGTCAGGACAGATAAGCCATAGTGCGTTACGCGAGCACAATTGGTAGAGGTAGTGATTTAACGGACGTTAAAAAATGGAATGATCATTGGCTATCGCGCAAAGGGTGCACGCATCTCAGAAATAGCAGACATCGTGGGCTGCTCGCGAGGTGCTATAGTAAGGGTGCACTAAGAATGAACCGCTGGCACACCGAGTACCACCCGTCGTCATAACTGTGGAGCCTCAAAGGCAATCTACCCCAGAGAACGTCGACTGGTAAAGGACAATCGACTCGCAAAAGTGCAGCAATTGATCACACGTACCTGGGGCACCCAGGTACGTGTTCCCGATAAGAGCACAGCGAACCCTGTTACGCATGGGTCTCTTGAGTCGACGTTGCGTCAAGACTCCCATGTTTACCCAGGTCCATCGGCAACGACGCCTGCTATTCGCATGGGACTACAGTCATTGGGCAGTGGAAGAGTGGGGAAAGGTTGACTTATCCGACGAATTGAGGTTTCTGCTTAACAGAAATGACGGGCAGTGGCGGATACGGCGTCAGACACACGAGGACAAACCCTCGGACACGCACGTTGGTCAAGTACAGGGCCGCGATGGCAGTATGCATGTCAGGGGAATGGTTTTTCTGGTATGACATGGAACTGCTGGTACCACTGGATGGGTCCCTGAACGCCAATGGCTACCTGTCAGTCCTCTTACCACATGCATCCCTTAATGTTGGACGTTGTCCCTCGTGGTGATGGTGTCTACCAATAGGACACTGCGCCGTGCCACGTCGCTAAGGGGGTGAGTGACTGGTTACAGGAACACGACAGCGATGTCTCAGTTGTCCCTTGGCCGGCGAAATCGCCCAACCTTAACCCCATAGAGCAATTCTGAGACTATTTGGATCGACAGATTCGACGTGCTGATCCACAACAAAGTTATCCCCGGGACCTCTATGATCTTCTGCAGTCCGAATGAACCCGTGTGCCTCGGGCAACCTTCCAGGTCCTCATTCCGTCCATGCCACGGTGTCTCGGCTCTATCACCCGGGCCAAGGGTGGTAATTCTCATTATGAGGTAGGTGGTCATATTATTCTTACACGACTGTGTATAGAGAATTTTTTTGTTTTGCCACTATGAGATTGTTAGTTTCAATTTGTAACCTGATAATGTCAACTATCAACTGCGAAAACGATTACTCCCCCCCCCCTTCCCTGAAAAAGGCCGCCCGAGTGGCGCAGTGGTCTAAGCGCTGGCTTCTGATCATTCGTTCGAAAGAGGTCCAGGTCGAATCCCGGTGAGGCATGGATGTTGTTTGTCTTACGACCCCTGGCTCTTCCATGGAACCAGTGGCCTTAAATTAGGGACGGGCGACTGCTTATAGCCCATTGAGTTGTTCACGCTGGTCGTTAAACCTCCAATTTAAAATAATCTCTCTCTCTCTCTCTCTCTCTCTCTCTCTCTCTCTCTCTCTCTCTCCCCTGGCCACCCAAAATACAACACCAAGGACACGAGGTAGCAAAGCCGCATTTACTGGACACATAGCTACAGATACAAAGATGAAACGATTGAGCATACAGGCCCGTGCGACTTGCGGAAAACGCAGACATCAATAGTTCGCGTGGCCCCCCATGGCTGGCAATAACGGCCGCTACACGCCGCGGCATCGAACGAAAGAGGCTTTGGATGTGGGCTTGGGGTATGTCGGTCCAGGCTGCTTCCACACATTGCCACAGTTCGTCAGGCGTAGCCGCGGGTGGTGCTTGCCGGGCCACTCTGTTGCCGATCAGTGACCAGACGTGTCCGATGGGCGACATATCGGGAGAACAGGCGGGCCACGGCAACAGTGACACCTGGTGGGCCGTAAAGAATTGTTGCATAATGCGTGCCACGTGCGGGCGCGCATTGTCCTGTTGAAACGTGGCCGCTGGCAGGTCCTGCAGGTAAAGGACTACAGGCTCCAAAACGTTGAGATGTAGCGGTGGCTGTTGAGTGTACCGGCGATGCGTACTAGAGGGGTGCGTCGCCTGGCGTTATGGTTTGCACCGCAAACCATGACGCCAGGCGACGGACCGATATGGCGATGCATAATGCAGGCGTCAGTCTCTCGCCGCGGTGCCGCCACGCGCGGAACCGACCATCGTGGTGTTGCAGGCAGAAGCGGGATTCGTCGGAGAAGACAATGTCTTGCCATTCCGTAGTCAAGGTGTGCAGTGTTCAACGGCCCACTGCCGCCGCACTAGCCGGTGGTGTAACGTCAATGGTAATCGGAGCAATGAGCGCCGTGCGACAAGTCCCCGCTCCTGCAGACGACGACGAACGGTACGTGTTGACACAGGTTGTTGCGTAACTCACAGGTTGTTGCGTAACTCACCCTAATTCCTGCGCTAACGTTCGTGATGTGGCGGTGCGAGCCGTCAATGCCCGCCGCACAATATGCCGGTCCTCTCGTTCGGTGGTGTGCAGCGGCTGCGACAATCGGTCCGTCCGCCCCTTTTGCACCCACCGAATCCATACTCGCCTCACTGTGGCTGGATGTCTTCCCACACGGGCGCCGATGTCTCGGTACGATAAACCGCTGTCGCGATAAGCCACTATTCGTCCTCTGTCGAACTCCGAAATGTGCCGGAATGACTGCCGTATTCTGCGACGAGGCATCAGGAAGCTTCACACGCACAGGTCTGGCAGCACAACACACTTCCACTACTTACACCCCGCCTTCTGTGCACCCTTTTTATAGTGCTTCTCGGTGGCGTGCCGGGCGCACATGATTTGCATATGCCTTGCAATGCTAATCGTTTGCGTGTCCTCTCGCGGGCGACGCATGCTGTGAATTTCAGGCCGATTGGATGCTTTCTTCTTGGTGTTGCATTTTGGGTGGCCAGCGGTATATATATATAGAGAGAGAGAGGGCGAGGGCGTAACATGGAAGGGAGACTGGCTAAAGACATATACCGTTGGGGAAGCACTCATCTGGATGTTTATTGATAATGGTTAACAATGATGATATAATCTACATTTTGTAATAAATTTTAAAGCAAAATTGTGATCTTGAAGTGTGGCAACAAATTAAGAGAATTGTAACAAATAGTTTTGTGAAAATTGAAAATACTCCTCTGATGGAAGCATTAGAGATTGGCCGTTCGATAAAAGAATGCAACAAAAATCCTCCGTGGAATATCAGTTTTACAATAATGGTAATAGGAAAAAGTTCAATAATTATTGCCATTACTCAAAGCATTTTTCAGGGGGGGCTATCAAAATAGTAGGCCTAGGGCCCGTGTGGTAATCTGGCCCTTAATATAAGGTCCATCCAATTAAAGAATTATCCTCATTGACATCAATGAATCCAGTGTTTCTCCTTTCGTTGGACGGACCATTATGCATTGAAATTCGCGATCGGCAAGGAATTACTGTATGTATGTGCAGTATATACACTGACGGAAAAAAAAAATCCCAACACCACGAAAAAATAGTTGTAGAGGAATGAAATGGCGGCAATACATTTGTATAGGTAACATATTTAATCGATTATGGTTTCAAGATCACAGCTTATTGTAAGCGCGAGAAGAGCCATTATAAATGTGAAATGCTGGTACATTAATAACCGGTGTAACCGTCAGAATGTTGAATGCAAGCACGCAAACGTTCATGCATTGTGTCGTACAGGTGCTGGATGTCAGTTTGTGAGATGGAGTTCCATGCCTGTTGCATTTGGTCTGTCAATACAGGGACGGTTAATGCTGGTTGGGGGTGACGCTGGAGTTGTCGTCCAATGATGTCCCATACGTGCTCCATTGGTGAAAGATCTGGTGATCTAGCAGGCCACGGCAACATGTCGACACTCTGTAGAGCATGTTTGGTTACAACAGCGGTATGCGGGCGAGCGTTATCCTGTTGGAAAACAACCCCTGGAATGCTGTTCATGAATGGCAGCACAACAGGTTGAATCACCAGACCGACGTACAACTGTGCCGTCAGGGTGCGTGGGATAACCACGAGAGTGCTCTTGCTGTTATAGGAAATTGCTCCCATGACCATAACTCCAGGTGTAGGTCCAGTGTGTCTCGGCCGCAGACAGGTTGGTTGCAGGCGCTCACCTGGCCTCCTTCTAACCAACACACGGCCATCACTGGCACCCAGGCAGAACCGGCTTTCACCAGAAAACACAACAGATCTCCACTCCGTCCTCCAATGAGCTCTAGCTTGACACCACTGACGTCGCAAACGGCAGTGGTTTGGAGTATGTGGAATGCACGCTACAGGGTGTCTGGCTCGGAGCTGTCCTTCAAATAACCGATTTGTAACAGTTCGTTGTGTCACTGTGATGGCAACTGCAGCTCGAATTGCTGCCGCAGACGCGGTACGATGCGCCACGGCCATACGCCGTACACGGCGGTCTTTCCTCTCAGTAGTGCTACGTGGCCGGCCGGAACCCGGTCTTCTTGAGGCAGTACCTTCCCTTGACCACCGCTGCCAACAATTCTGCGCAGTGGCTACATTCCTGCCAAGTCGTTCTGCAATATTGCGGAACGAAAATCCACCTTCTCGTAGCCCTATTACACGACCTCGTTCAAACTCCGTGAGCTGTTGATAATGGCTTCTTCGTCGTCTTAAAGGCATTCGTGACTAACATCAACACACTACGTCGAATCTCAACGATAACTAACGCTCACGAACGTTACAGCGCGTATTTACAGCAAACCTGCTTTGCATGTTCCGAGGGGCGCTACTAGCGCCACACGTATGCGCCGAGCGCGAAATTTGCGTAGACGTCATCTTACAGATGTACTCTCACCGCCTACCAACTGTCGTTTATCTAACACAACCCCTTCTTGGTGTTGGGATTTTTTTTTTTTTTTTCCGCGAGTGTAGTTGTGAATTGTATTTATTTTTTCTTTGTAAATAGTAGTTGGAGGGGGCAATATGGTCTTTCCCCTTTGAATTTTCACAAGTTAGTCGGAATAAGCTCATTTTTCGCACAAATATGTCTACAAAGATGGCATCAAGGGTTTAAAAAAAAAACTGGCGTAATAAAAAATCTTAATTTCCAATACATTTTTAAAGATGCCAGAAGCAAATACTCTCAAAATCCTTTTATGATGTCCTGTCGGTGTTCAGTTCGACGAGTTTTCCTTGCACTAGTAGGAATTTCATCCCAGATTCTTGTGCGAGTGGATTTGCAATCCATATGTTTCGTTGTAAATGCCTTTTTTTTTTTTTTGATTAGTGGTTTAACGACCACCATGAGCAACTTAATGGCCTATAAGCAGTCGCCCGTCCCTAATTTAGGGTCACTGGTTCCAGGGAAGAGAGCCAGTGCCGTAAGACAAACACATCATCCATGCCTTACCGGGATTCGAACCCCGACCCCTTACGGACGAATGATCAGAGGCCAGCGCCTTAGACCACTGCGCCACCGGGGCGGCTAAATGCCTTCGATATTGAGAAAGTTTTAATTGTGTGTTTCAGTTTTCAGTGCTTTGATCTTAGCGTTGGGTTTTGCTTTAAATATCGAGTATTACTTTCGTAGAGTGTTTAATACTGCGATATCGGTCATTCAGTGCTAAATTAATTAATCATCTTGAGCTTTGCTCGAAGGGGGCCTGTGTACTCTCGTATGACATAGCGACACTTCTTTTACCCTAGCACTTCATACCGTCACTAATTTTAATATGTAGTATGAACTACTGAAACAAATTTTTCAATCTCCCCCTCTCCCGGCTTACGAACGCGCATTCTTAAGGTTGTTCCATTTAAAATCTCTGCCTTATGTTTTCAATGGTAAAACTTCTTTACATATTTTCTTCGCAATTAATGTATTCCCAAGGATGAAAATGTGCACATCGATAAAACCAATTTTAAGTTATAGCCTGGGATACTTAATACTTGCTAAAACATAACCATAATTATATTAAAAATCAATCATTTTTCTTTGAGTAATGTTCAGACCTGTTAATAGATGGCGCGACCTGTACATTGACGACGTCAGTAGACAAACAAATGTTGGATTGCTTAATTATGGTTATGTTTTAGCAAGTATTAGGTATCCCATGCTATAACTTAGTTAGTTTGATCGGTGGGCAAATTTTCATCCTTGGGAATACATTAATTGCGAAGAAAATATGTAAAGAAGTTTTACCATTGGAAACATAAGGCAGAGATTTTAGGTGGAACCACCTTAAACGTAGAAACCCGTTGTGCCTCGTGCCCTTGCAAAATAAGCTGTGGGAACCGTAAAGGATATGGGAGTGGTTGTACACATGAATTATTATTAGTTCAATCCTTCAAAGGATGGAAATGAAGCTACCCATAGCAGATGATCACATCTTGTCCAAACCCAAGATCATCCCACTAAAGATGTCTGTGATTTAAATCATATCATTAATTTAATATATTCAATTTGAAGAGGCTCTTCATAGAATGAAGAATTGGGAGTAATAGACTAAACACAAATTGTTGTTTTGCAGTGATGAATATAAACTTTTACCGCTTCGGACTTTTTAGCACGTCTTTTGTAAAAAAAGATCGTGCTTCTGTTATCGGTTTGTCCGTCCGTCTGTACCCACGATATCTATGCAACTATTAGTCCGATTTGAAAAATTCTTTTTGCATTGGGAAGCTTGAAATATGCAAATGATACTTAATTTCGTTTTTTACGCTTTCCAACCGTAGGTTGAAGAAGCGTATATGCTCCAGCTTTTTCCGTCCGTCCGTCTATCGGCACGATAACTCACGTAAAAATGGATCGATTTCGATGAAATTTAGTATGTTAGGGGACCACCAGGGACGAACCCTATTGAAAATGGGTGAAGTGAGGTCAAAGGTCACGCCATAAGAGCGGGATCCATTCAATTGCCCTTATGCGTCATAACTTGCGTAAATTTGGTTCGATTTCAATGAAATTTTAGTATGTGGTAGGGGACCACCTGGGGACGAACCCTATTGAAAATGGGTGAAGTGGAGTCAAAGGTCAAGACATAGGATCGGGATTCATTCCATCGCCTTTATCCCACACTATTAAGGTGGACGTCAAGTAATTTTGCTTCCTATATTTCCAATGGAAAACCTTTTGTACACATTTCCTTCACAATTAGTGTGTTCCCAAGGATGGAAATTTGAACATCGATTAAAATAACTTCATATTATAACTTCGAATACTTAACATTTTCTAAAACAAATGCATAATTATATTTAAAAAAGTTTCCTTTGGTGGTGGTGAACCCAGAAAAAAGATGGCGCGACCTGTACTTTGATGACGTCAGTGGACAAATAAATGTTGGATTGCATAATTACGGTTATGGTTTAGAAAATATTAAGTATTCCAAGTTATGAAATGAAGCTATTTTAATCGATGTTCAAATTTTCATACTTGGGAACGCATTAATTGTGAAGAAAATGTGTACAGAAGTTTTTCCATTGGAAGTATATAGGAAGCAAAATTACTTGACGTCCACCTTAAAATAGCAATTTTTGTTGTATGTATGTATGCACACTTTATTTTGAAAACGGCTCTAAGAATTTTGATGAAAGTCGTTAACCTACCGTTTCCTGGTACTAGAAATCGATTTAGCTTGATCTCGACTTTAGGAGAATTCGTTTAGTGGGTTAAATAACCACCCCGAATTATAACGTTTTTACTGTCATGACGTCGTTCCATTAATGTTTCCAATGCTTAGAAATCTTATGACGTCACAATCTCGCGTTTGGGAATGTTGGCGCGCGGTCACGCCATCTGTCTCATTACGTCATGCGTTGTGTGTGGATCCTATTCAAGTTTTATGACGTCATACTCTTGCGAGCAGATGGTCGCTATTCCCATCTGCTTCATTACGTCACGCGTTGTGTGCGTATGTCCGTCCGCACGATAACTCGCGTAACAATCGTTCGATTTCGATGAAATTTTAGTATCTGGTAGGGTATCACCTGGGAAGGAACCTTATTTAAAGTGGACGAAATGGGGTGGACGGTCAGTACATAGGAGCGGGATACATTCCACTGCTCTTATGCGTCATAACTAACGTAAGAAAGGTTCGATTTCGATGAAATTTTAGTATGTGGTACGG
The DNA here is from genome assembly GCA_039090855.1 of Macrothele yani. NCBI lineage: Eukaryota > Metazoa > Arthropoda > Arachnida > Araneae > Macrothelidae > Macrothele > Macrothele yani. Next base: position 139,828,936 of record CM077002.1, read on the forward strand.
GACCACCTGACCACAAACCCCATTGAAAATGGGCGAAAAGGGGTCAAAGGTCAGGACATAAGAGCGGAATCACTTCAATCGCTATTATGCGTCATAACTTACGTAAAAATGCTTCGATTTGGATGAAATGTTAGTATGTTGTAGGGACCTGCCTGGAGACGAATTCTATTGAAAATGGGCGAAATGGGGTCAAAGGTTAGGTCACAGGAGCGGGATCTATCCCATAGCTCTTATGCATCATAACTTACGTAAAAATGCTTCGATTGCGACAAAACTTTATCATGTTATTTCGGAGGTATACCGAACCGGTTCTGTTGAATATCATCGATATGGGATCAAGGGTCAGGGCACAGGACCGAGATTTATTCCATAGCCATTATTTTCATAACTTGAATGATAACTTGAGTAATGATTTCTGGTATGTTGGAAAGCGTATTATAATCTATGCATTGCATGATTTTACAAACTTTTTTTTTACGATGTACAATTTCGCCGGTAGAGGGCGTAAATTCAGATCATGTCGAATTCAAAAATACGTTTTATTCCACATATTTGCTTCTAAACATCCGATTGAAATTTTTAGCACGTCTTTTGTAAAAGATCGTGCTTCTGTTATCGGTTTGTCCGTCCGTACCCACGATATCTCAGCAACTATTAGTCCGATTTGAAAAATTCTTTTTGCATTGGGAAGCATGAAATATGCAAATGATCCTTTATTTCGTTTTTTTTTTTTTTACGATGTACAATTTCGCCGGTAGAGGGCGTAAATGCAGATGATGACTAATTCAAAAATACGTTTTATTCCACATATTTGCTTCTAAACATCCGATTGAAAATTTTTTTTTTGCGATTCTATTTATGTCGAAGAGTATTTTAGATATAGTTACTTTTTCAAATTACGCATAGATTTTCCGCTAGGGGGCGTAAAAGTAAATTAAATTTTCTCCGATAACTCTTCTTCTAAAACTCCGATTTGAACATTTTTTTCTTCAGCGGATACATCTCCTGATGGGAAATCTTTTGCATGTAATTTCAAATTTTTGGTAAAGAATACTTGCCGCCCGGTGGCGCAGTGGTCTAAGGCGTTGGCCTCTGATCATTCGTCCGAAGGGGTCCGGGTTCGAATCCCGGTGAGGCATGGATGTTGTGTTTATCTTACGGCACTGGCTCTCTCCCTTCCCTGGAACCAGTGACCCTAAATTAGGGGACGGGCGACTGCTTATAGCCCATTGAGTTGCTCACGGTGGTTGTTAAACCTCCAATCAAAAAAATAAATAAAGAATACTTTGGCCACCAGGGGCGTAAGTGTTAATTTTTGCTTCCGATGTATTTGCCATAAAATCGTAGCTTCTAAAATATCGATTAAAAAATTATTTCTTGGACTGATGCCACTCACATCGGTAAACCTTTTCGGAATATTTTCTTCTTAAAATATTCCAGTTTCTCCGCCAGGGGGCGTAGATGTACATCTTATTTTTGTCAATATCTCTACTTCTAGGAGTCCGATTTGAAAAATTCCTTCTTTGTTGGATAGTGTTTTCCGTGTGACATGTTTTTCATATATTTTCAAAATTTTCAAGTAATTCATAGACTTTCTGCTAGGGGGCGTAGCGGTAAATTGAATTTCCCCCTATATCTCTGCTTCTAAATCTCAGATTTGAAAAATTCTTTCTGCACCGGATACAGCTCCTGATTGGAAATCGTTTGCAGATAATTTATAATTTTTGTAAAAAAATGGTTTGGCCTCCAGGGGGCGTAAATCTTAATTTCTGCTTCTGGGTTATTTGCAGCAAAGTATGAGCTTCTAAATTCTCGATTGGAAAAAAAAAACGTCCTTTGTTGACCGATACTACTAGTGTCGACAAACCTTTTAGGAAAATTTTCTTGAAAAAATGCATGGTTGTTTCTATGCCATGGGGCGTAGATGTATATCTTATTTTTGTCAATATCTTTACTTCTAAGAGTATAATTTGAAAAATTCCTTCTTTGTTGGATAGTGTTTCCGATGCGAAATGTTTTTCCTATAAATTCAAAATTTTCAAGTAAATCGTAGACTTTCCGCTAGGGGGCACAAAGGTAAATTGCAATTTCTGCGTTATTTCTGATCCTAAAGCTCCGATTTGAAAAATTCTTCGTGTATCGCATACAAGACCTGATGGAAAATATTTTTCACATAATTTCTAATGTTTGGTAAAGAATGGTTTAGCCACCAGGGGTCATAAGTGTTAATTTCTGCTTCTGAAATATTTGTTGCAAAAATCCTGGCTCCTGAAAACTAGACTATTTTTTTTTTTTTTTTTTTTGACCGATACCACTTATATGGATAAACCTTTTGAGAATACTTTCTTCCTAAAATAATGCATGGTTTTCCCACCAGGGGACGTAAAGTCACATCTTATTTTTGTCGATATCTCTGTTTCTAAAAGTTCGTAAGCTCACAATTCCGTTTACAGCAATATCTGAGGGATTAAAAACCCGATTGAAAATCTTCTTTCTTTCGTCAGATCTATTGTTTTCCATACCGGTTTCATTGACTTTGAATAGCTTTGATAAATTTAATTTGCGTCAGAAGGGATTCAAAATTCGTGCTTATTACACCCGAAAATTCGGTGTCATCTTTCTTGTTTTTAAGGTTGTGAGATTGCTATTAACTTAAGACTGAATATTCATTCTGATTGCTGAGATTGTAATTGCTCGATTTGCTACTTCATGAAAGTCCCAATTCAAAGGGGGACTGTCTTCTCGGCTTGGGGCCATAAAGTTCTGGGTTCAAGTCTAGCTGAAACACTAATAATTAGTCGAGGTTCGGAAGTCTCGTTAATCTGTTGGTCCTGGGATATAGACTCCTCGTTATAAACAATTCTTAATTCCAGTCCTTGGCATAGCCTAAGTAGTGCCCGTGGATCCACAAACCAACCAACTGAAATCCACCGCCGTGGTTTCTGACTTATGGTGCAATAGTATTCCACGGAATTGTCAATTACATTTTCAAACACAGGAGTTTTTCTTCCTGGGATTTTTTTATTTATTTATTTATTTTTACCTTTTACTGTTTTGGAGATTTTCTGGCGAACGTATTTTTTCCGGACGAATTTTAGCTAAACTTTATGAGCATACCAGCACTTAAAAATTTCTATTTTGAGCACTGATCATGTTTGTGCATTCCTGCTGATCGTAATGTACTCAATGTGAGTGTCATCTGATGTCCCTGGCCTTACCTGGTTCGTTTTTATGTTGGAACTGACAGACATTTCAATTGACAATGGACGTTCGTGTGGATGTGTCGCATGATGCTGTCGAGTAGGAAACAGATTCCAAGACTCGGTGGACGCTTCTGTGATAGTGTGCTGCTATTGAAATGGATTCTGTCTTCTGCATACTGTAACTTGAGACTGTTGTCCGTAACATCAATACGTCGCGTGATGCTGATGAATTGGATTCTGATTGTCTTCGGCAGCTTGTACCGTTGGGGAAATTCTAGGTCTAATGCCAATCCCTGGAGGATATAATTATGGAGAGGTCCTTTTCGTCGCAGATCCAGGGCAGCGGGTGGCCTAGTGGTCGACATTCGTGACTGCCATGGAGAAGACTTCGCTTTTGATCCCAGGCAGGTACAAACGCTCGAGCCACTAAATATCCGCCGTGCGTCGGTTGGGAATGTTAAGCCGTTGGTCCCCGGGTTCTGCCCCACGGTAATAAATAAGGGCATCTTCCTCCCCTTTCTACCTCACTTCCGTTTCAATTTCCTATTGGGCACTCTAGCCCACATTTCGTAGCTTTCTATTTCTAAGTGTTGTTTAAGACCTGGGGTCAGACACTCCCTTCCTAAAATCCTCTACACATGATCTGATGTAGTCGTAGATCCATCGTGAAGATCCTCAAGAAAAACTTGGACATATGCACAGACTTGTTCGAAGAGTATAAAGCGTTTCTGGGTTATCGCTTTTGGATAAATATAATTCGGCTACGGATTTCTCTGTAAAGTAGTGAGTGACTTCTCTTTGGACATTGCTATAATTAATTGATGAAGTACATATTGTAACAGCAGAGGTCAGCTGCTTTTCCAATTGTTTGGGAATTGTTCCCACACGGACTTTACTACTTGCATTATTAAAGCAATTGATTTTGCTGTCTGCAGGATAGCGTAACATATAAGGCCAGTGCAAGAAAAGCACTTATTTTGCAAGGCTGTTTTGTAATTCATGTGCTTGACTGCAATGTATTCTATATTAAATGTTATGGTGTCAATGTGATACAGCATTAGTGTCAAATAATAACGCAAGGAACTGTAAACCAACTATACATAAGATAGTACAACTATACTAGTTATCCAAATTTATTGGCGTAGATAAAATCAAGGTTTCCAAGCTTTCGCATATCAACCAGATGGCTTTTTCAAGGAAGGTAGACAGCAAACTGGATAATAGAACGTTTCAACAATTTGAACGCGGTGACTTGACAATAAACGAAGAAATGCGAACATAATTATTCAATAAAAACACGAGGCATGTTCGTTTTACAGGCGGAATCCTTGACGGAAAATGAAAAGCATTCATTATTTGAAGAATTGGTTCCAACTCGAGCTAGACACTATCATTGCAGTCCTCACCGTTGGTAATGATCTCCAATGTTTCCCGAATGGCGGTTGATTTAGGAGTAGAGTAGGAAGCTAATTTCTTTGTCATCCCACATAGGATCGACGGACTTAAACTGGACTTCTTTGGATAGGGCCATGCTTAATTTGCCGTTCTTTATGTTCCTCTTATGCTCGTTGACTCTAATTCTAAATGAAAGTTTGGTCATCTCAATGTAGTAACGCTTGGAGCCATAGGGATATTGTAGAGGGATGGTATAAACACCTCCTTCGTTGGAAAGTGGGAGCTCGTCAGTATTTCGCTTAAGCATAACATATAAAGATGTCGGAGATCTTGTGCCGACACGGAGGTTCATCTTTCTGAGCGTGTTCTTGAGTTTATAGGAAACATTTGGTACATTAGGAATAGAACCCAGATAGTGTAACCGCGGAATAGAAAGATTGGCATGCCTCTTTTTGTTTCTTTAGATATATCTAGGTACCATGTTCGGATCGTATCCTGCCTCCGTGGCCAATTCGATAACGCTTTTTAATACGCTTAGTCTAGAACTAGGGTGGCCATAGCTCGGCTCGCGAGCCGCATGCGGCTCTCTCAGGCGAGTGGTGCGGCTTTTATGCAAATAAAATGTATGTATGAAATATGGTAAACTAAAACTGATCAATGTCCAAAAGTAATTATTTTATTTCATTTCTTGTTACAAAGTTATTCAAAAATATAAAAGTTACAAAGTTATTCAAAAACATAAAAAAAAAATATTGTTCTGATTCTATCAAACAATTTTGTAAAGAAGATCTTTAAAAATTAGGTTTGCTTGTGGATGCTTTACGAATGTTGTCCATCTTAGCAGTTAGCTAACGAAAGGTTGGTTTATGACTTGTTAGGGCAGTTTGCACAAGCTCAGTTAAATGCTGATCAGTTAAAACAGACCGATGCTTATTTTTAATAAATTTAAGTGTTGAATACAAAGACTCGCAACAATGTGAAGTACCGAAAATTTAGATTAGTCTCAGCGCACACTTTTTGGTTTTAGAATATTTTTGTTCCGGAACCTGTTTCCAAAACTCAAGTTGAGCAACCATTTTGTTTTACCTGTTTCAATCCTTCATCTTCTTGAAGCTCTAGTAGCTCCAACTCTACAGCCGCTATATCCCCAGCAATTGGCGGTGAGACGGGACAGCCATTCTTCAAAATGTCAACAAGAAAAGGGTTTTCTAAAAATGAAAAATGATGACTTCAGTCCTCTTAAATCACTAAATCTATCAGTAATATCTTCTGTCAGTCTGTGCAGCTTGCATACATAATCTGTAGCTATAATTTCATACCCGGGTCAAGTTTCCAACATTTTAGTAAGACACGTGAAGTGAGTGAAGGTTTTAGAAACCAGGTCTTTCTCAAAGAGTTTAAGTTTGTTATAGAAGCTGAAGACACTGTGCTAAATCCGAAATAAGTTTACCATGTCCTTGCAGCGATAAATTTAATGATTGTAAGTGCTTCACTACATCTGTGAAAAACGCCATATCTGTTAACCAGTTGGCATCTTCAAGTTCTGGAAAAGATTTCTCTTTTTCAATGACAAATTGTTTGATTAGTTCTAGCAAATTAAAGAATTTTGTTTGAACATTGCTTACTGAGAGCCATTTTACTAAACAAAACCACGATACATCATCTGGAAGCTCATCATTTTCTATTTCTTGTATGAAGCTGGAATTTGAGACTAAGTCCATTAATTTGAAGATGCTGTGGCAAGATTCTTGCAAATAAAGTGCTGAATTATGTATGGCCTCTTGAACGTTCTGATGGCTTTCGGCATGGGGACCGAAGGATAAAAAGAAACCACGTCGAAACTACCAATAATGTCATGCTGTTGGACAGAGATTTTCGTGATAAAATCTTGAGTGGAAGTTATTAATAAAGTTCGATTCAGGGTGGTGATTTGTCAGAATTTGCAGAGCACTTTCTCTAAATGGTACTTCGGTGCGGATCTCCTTTACACGATGGGTCTCAATGGATTATCGGGCTTGTGGTGCTCAAGTCTTCCGAAGAGCTTCGGGATCTGGAGGCCTGGTAGTAATTTGGCGGCTTTTTTGAGATCCTCCGGGATAGCGGCCAACCTGGCAGCTCTTTATACCTGTGCAATCCAACAATTTAGAGGGTTCCTTCATAGTACCATAGATCCAGAAGCGGAGATGAAGTCCTAGAGTTTCTGATAGTAGTCCGCAGCATCCATAATCGCTATCTTACCGGATTTGTCAGTTTGCGTTAATATTATAGAACGGTCATTTCTAAGGTTCAAAATCGGTCTCTGAATATCTTGTTATTCCGTTTCCTGATTATATTTCTCATTTTTAATAACTTCTGATATTTTTGGTAATAGTGCAAGAGAGTAACTTCGTTATTGTTCACAAAGTTTCCCTAACGTAGTGCATGTTTTCCTGTTTCTAACAGTCTCTTCAAAATCAATTTTGTGAGCAAGCATTTTTTGCCCCTCCTTTTTATTCAAAATTAGTTTTGTGTCTGTGACGAAGTCTGCGCCGTTTCAGTGACCTCTTCAGTTTTTTCACAGCACAGTGAGCAGCGGCAGTGCTGATTTTTTAAGTTTAATTTCGCTTAAAATGCTTGTTTTTTCTTTCCTTTGTCACTTCTTGCTGTTTTAAAGTAACACAGTAAGCATTTTACCTTTTGTTTAAATTGAAATTAAAGTTCAAAAATGGTACTGCCCGCTTAATTTGCAGAGAAAACGACTTAAGGCTCTACGAGACCCGCCATCTTGTATTGCGGCCTTGTCTATTAACCAACGGGCAAGCGTATTTCACAAATTGCTCGGACAATTTTGCACATTTTGGAACACCATTTGCGGCGAACGCAAGATATATGATAAAGTGTTCTCTGGTTTCAGATTTTCATTTTGGACCCTTTAAATATTTTTTATTAATTAATAAAACTATGGAAGATGCCTTGGTACGACTTTCGCTGCAGATAAAAGATGAACGGAAAGGTCAATAACAATTCTAAAACCAGGGAACTCTTTATTTATCATATATCATGCGTTAGCCACAAAAGGGGTTCCAAAATGTGCAAAATTGCCCGAGCAATTTGTGAAGTACGCTTGCCCATTGGTTAATAAGAGAAGGCAGCAATACAAGATGGCGGGTCTCGTAGAGCCTTAACGGAAGATGGCGACGGAAATTTCCGATTTTGAACTTCGTCTTTCCAAGCGAAAGGACAAATGCTTGCTCTTGTTTCTTGATGTAGCAAGAAGTGATTCAAGAATGGAAAAGTACACATTTTAAGTGAAATTAAATTTCAAAAATCGGCACTGTCATTCACTTTGTCGCAATGACGATTTAATGTGATAATTAACACAGCATGTGATAATGACCTTATTCACCTTGCATTGCATCATGGGAAAGATTTTCCGTGGCCGCGGACCAACGGTAGTTTGTTTACATGCGTTTTCCCATTGCTTAACATAGCGTTACGTTGCAGAGGTTCAGGAAAATCGAGATTTTTATAAATTTATTAACATGTCTAACTTATCGTATTATTGTGCTAATAATTCCTTCCACCTAAATTGTATAGAGGAAGGAATAACTTTCCATAATTTTCCTCTAAAAAAAAAAAAAACAAAATAATTAAAGTAATGCCTAAGCAAAATGAAACGCGATTGATTTCCATCCGAAAGTTAGTTCTCCAATGTTTTCTGCCTACTTTAACGAAAAGAATTTGGATATTATAACACTACGAATCAAAGGCAATTAAAACCTCAAAGCCTTCCTTTGATTTCAATTTAAAAAAAAAAAATGTGTAAAATCATGCAATGCATTGATTATGATACGCTTTCCAATATACTAGAAATCATTACTCAAGCTATTACTCAAGTTATGCAGAAAATGGCTGTGGAATAAATCTCATCCCTGTGCCCTGACCTTTGATCCATTTGGATGATATTCAACAGAACTGGTTCAGTATATCTCCGAAATAACGTGATAAAGTTTTGTCGCAATCTAAGCAATTTTACGTAAGTTATGATGCATAAGCGCTATGGAATAGATCCCGCTCCTGTGTCCTAATCTTTCACCCCATTTTGCCCATTTTCAAAAGGATTAGTCTCCAGACAGGTCCCTACAACATACCAACATTTCATCCAAATCGAAGCATTTTTACGTAAGTTATGACTCATAATGGCAATGGAAGTGATTCTGCTCCTATGTCCTGACCTTTGACCCCCATTTCGCCAATTTTCAATAGGGTTTGTCCTCAGGTGGTCTCCTACCACATACTAAAATTTAATCGAAATCGAACCGTTTTTACGTTAGTTATGACGAATAAGAGCAGTGGAATGGATCCCGATCTTATGTCCTGACCTTTGACCCCATTTCGTTCACTTTCAATAGAGTTCCTTCCCATGGTGTTTCCCTACCACATACTAAAATTTCATCGAAATCGAACGATTTTTACTCAAATTATAGTGCGGACGAACATACGCACACAACCCGTGATGTAATGAAGCAGATGGGAATCGCGACCATCTGCTACCAAGGTGTGATGTCGTAACACTTTAATAGGATCAACAAACAACGCGTGACGTAATGAGATAGATGGCATGACCGCGTGCCAACATCTAATGGGGCGACGCCATGACACCACACTACAGACTTGGTAATTCGGGGTGGTTATTTAACCCACTAAACAAATTTTCTTAAAGTCGAGATCAAACTAAATCGATTTCTAGTAACAGAAAACGGTAGGTTAACGACTTTCATCAAAATCCTTAGAGCCGTTTTCAAAATAAAATTTACATGCATACAAGAACGCATTAATTGGGAAGAAATTGTGTTTGTACACAATTTCTTCCTAATTAATGCGTTCCCAAGGATGAAAATTTGAACATCGATTAACATATCTTCATTTTGTAACTTGGAATACTAAATATTTTCTAAAACATAACCATAATTATGCAATTCAACATTTATTTGTCTACTGACGTCATCAAAGTACAGGTCCCGCCATCCTTTTTCTGGTTTCACCACCAAAGGAAAAGTTATTGATTTTTAATATAGTTTTGGTTATGTTTTAGAAAATATTAAGTATTCCAAGTTATAATAAAGTTATTTTAATCGATTTTCATCCTTGGGAATACATTAATTGTGAAGGAAATGTGTACAAAAGTTTTTCCATTGGAAGTATAGGAAGAAAAATTACTTGACGTTCACCTTAATAATAAGGGATAAGAGCGGCGATGGAATGGATCGTAATCCTATGTCCTGACCTTTGGCCCCATTTCGTCCACATTCAATAAGGTTCGTCCCCAGGTTGTCCCCTACCACATACTAAAATTTCACCAAAATCGAACCATTTTTATGCACGTTATGACGCATAAGGGCAATGGAATGATCCTGCTCCTACGTTCTGACCTTTGACGCCATTTGTCACATTTTCAATAGGGTTCGTCCCCAGGTGGTCCCCTACCACATACTAAAAATTCATCGAAATCGAACCATTTTTAAGCTAGTTATCGTGCGGACGGACAAAGCTGGAGCATATACGCTTCTTCAACCTACGGCTGGAAAGCGTAAAAGGAAGGAGAAAACTGATGGCAGCATATTTGGATCAGTAAATTACGAATTAAGTTCTGTTCTATGTTCTTTCCCCAAAAAACGAAACAAACATATTTATAATTTTTTTTTAATTTAATGTTACGAATTCATTTAATTTTTAAGCAGATTGCCTAGCGTGCGAACCCTAGTTTGTTTCCATATTACGTATTTGTCTGTGCTTCTAAATGTTTTGTTTTGCAAAAAAAGGTTCCCAAATTTGTTTCAGATATTTCACCAATGTCCGACAGTAAGAACGTGGACAAGAAAGATGACACCGAATTTTCTGGTGTAAACATGCACGTCTTTTGAATCCGTTCTGATGCAAATTAAATGTATCAAAGCTATTCAAAGTCAATGGAACCGGTATGGAAAACAAATAGTATCTGACGGAAGAAAAGAGTATTTCAATCGTGTTTTTAATCTTTTAGATATTGCTGTAAACAGAATCGTGAGCTTACACCCTCTGGTTGCAGACTTGTGTGTTAAGAAAAAACATTAATTTATATGAGAAACATTTCTCACCGGAAACACTATCCGACGCAAAGAATTTTTCAAATCGGACTCTTAGAAACAGAGAGATCAACAAAAGTAAGATGTGACTTTATGTCCCCTGGTGGGAAAACCATGCATTATTTTAGGAAGAAAGTATTATCAAAATGCTTATTCATATGAGTGGTATCGGTCCAAGAAAAAAAATTTTGTTGTCTAGTTTTCAGGATCCCAGATTTTGCTACAAATACATCAGAAGCAGATATTAACACTTATGCCCCCTGGTGGCCAAACCATTCTTTACCAAATATTAGAAATTATGTGAAAAATATTTTCCATCAGGTCTTGTATGCGATACAGGAAGAATTTTTCAAATCGGAGTTTCAGGAGCAGAAATAACGCAGAAAACGCAATTTACCTTTGTGCCCCCTAGCGGAAAGTCTATGATTTACTTGAAAATTTTGAATTTATAGGAAAAACATTTCGCATCGGAAACACTATCCAACAAAGGAGGAATTTTTCAAATCTGACTCCTAGAAGTTGAGATATTGACAAAAATAAGATATACATCTGCGCCCCCTAATGGGTAAACTGTGGAATATTTTAAGAAGAAAATATTCCGAAAAGGTTTATCGGCATGAGTGGCATCGGTCCACAAAAGAATTTTTTCAATCAATATTTTAAAAGCTCTGATTTTATGGCAAATATATCAGAAGCAAAAATTAACTCTTACACCCCCTAATGGCCAACGTATTTATTACCAAAAATTAGAAATTATATGCAAAAGATTTCCTTCAGGAGGCGTATCCGCTGAAGAAAAAAATGTTGAAATCGGAGATTTAGAAGTTATCGAGAAAAATATCATTTACGTTTACGCCCCTTAGCGGAAAATCTATGCTTAATTTGAAAAAGTAAGTATATCTAAAATACTCTTCGACATAAATGGAATCGAAAGATAAAAGAATTTTTTCAATCGAATGTTTAGAAGTGGAATAAAACGTATTTTTGAATCTGACATTTGCATTTACGCCCTCTAACTGCGAAATTGTACATTGTAAAAAAAAAAAAAAAAAAACGAAATGAAGGATCGTTATTCTCATATTTCAAGCTTCCCAATGCAAAAAGAATTTTTCAAATTGGACCAATAGTTCCAGAGATATCGTGGGTACAGACGGACAGACAAACCGATAACATAAGCATGTTCAAAAAGTAAGAACTGTACACCAAATTATACTCAAAATAGTATAGCTATACTAAAAATCCGAAAATTCTTGGAGTAGAATAGAAATAAGTTTCCAAGCTTTCGCACATCAACCAGATGGCTTTCTCAAGGAAGGTAGACAGCAAACTGCGCTCTGATGGGATCTTCACTTTCAGCCGTCCTTGCGGAAGCAATACTTCGCCCCATTGAGCAACATATATTTACCAACATCACCCCAAGACCTACCACCTGGCTACGATATGCAGATGACGTATTTTTCATATGGCCACACGGAAAGGAGACTCTCATTTTTCCTCGATAAATTAAATTATATAAACCCTACAATCAATTTCACCATGGAGCTTTAACACAATGGTACCTTACCTTATCTCGACGTCTCAGTGAGCAAATCGCATGACAACCGCCTTCATAGGGAAGTCTATTATAAACCCACCTCCGTTCCCAACCTGATGCTCCGCAATTCGTTCTGCCCTGATGTTTACAAGACCGCCTTATTCCGTTCTCGAATTAGAAGAGCCTTCGCTGTCTCATCTGATGTTCGTTCTAAACAATCCGAACTAAGAAACATCGTCGAATTGGCCACTGAGGCAGGATATACTTCTAACCAGATGCATAACTTTATCGAGAAAGCCAGAGCCAGCAGTGCTAATAGCATTTCTATGCCGCAACTTCGCTACCTGGGCTCTATTCCCTACATACCAAATGTTTCCTATCAACTCAAAAACGCGCTCAGGAGGATGAACTTCGGTGTCGGCATAAGATTTCCGGCATCTTTATACACGATGCTTAAGAGAAATATTGACAAAGCCCCCTCTTCTCAATGAAGCAGGTGTTTATGCCATCCCACTAAAATACCCGAATGGCTCCAGGCGATGCTACATCGGAATGACCAAACGTTCATTTGGAATTGGAATCGGCGAACATAAAAGGGATACAAGAGACGGAAAAATAACCACTGCCCTATCAAGAGAAGTCAAGTTAAAGTCCGCCGATCCTATATGGAGTGATGTAAAGAAATTAGCTTCATACTCCACACCCAAATCTACCGCCATTCGCGAAACCTTGGAAATCTTGACCAGCTGCGAGGCTTGCAATGATAGCGTTTCTCTGGAGTTGCCACGTATTTGGAATCAGTTCTTCAAATAATGCTGAGTTCTCTACCTTTGTACTGCATGCCCAACCAACGTGACCTCGTTTCTTCAAAATATCACTTTTGTTCCTAATCATTTATTGTCTAGTCAAGTCACCGCGTTCAAAGTGTTGAAACGTTCTATTATCCAGTTTGCAGTTAGCTGTCTACCTTCCTTGAGAAAGCCATCTGGTTGATGTGCGAAAGCTTGGAAACTTTTATTTCTATTCTACGCCAAGAATTTTTGGATTTTTAGTATAGTTATACTATTTTGAACATAAGCATGATCTTTTATTACAAAAGACTTGCTAAAAATTAATATACAGTGTACGAGAAATGCTCCATTAAAAACTTCATGATGACTAATGGCAATGTTTTCTAGCGTCGTGCGAAATAAACATGGAACACAAAATTGCCTTGGTATATTTTTGCAACCTTGATTTATTCTTCTGAGAAATTAATTTCTTCTTACAAATTGAGATTTGATTTAATTTCTTCTTCTTTGCCCTGTAGCTCTATTAATTCGTTGGCAGACTCCATGACGTTAAGATTGCAAACATTAGCCAAAAGTACGGCATAATCAAGTTGCGACAACATTGATCAGCAGCCATGTTGGTCCGCAGAAATCCACCTGTGACGTCACATGAATAACGTCCATTGACACCCTGTGTGGTGTAATGGTTAGCATGCTCAAATGGTAATTGGGAGATGCGGGTTCGATTCCCACTCCAGGTCGATGAAATTTTAAAGTTTTCTGATGTGGTTGATATTACGTTATGAACAGGAGATGCAGTCAATTCAGAATTGTCTGATTGCTGTGTTAATTATCATGATGTATTTCCCATTTATTATGAGAAGAATATTTCTTCTACTCTATATGCAATTTTACATGTCACAGAAATGCCTACTCCATCGCGGACTTTTAAGCACTCATTTCAAAGTTTAAATTTGCTTTAAAATAAAAGTGAAAATGCTTGCTAAATATAAGCTGTCAAAACTAATGCTATGAATGTTGTCTCCTCTCCACGCAAAAGGCAGAGTGTGTGAGAATATTCAACCAAGCTAAAAAAAAAAAAAATATGGAACCCAATTTTGATCATCAATAACTGACTATGTGCTAGAGAAATGTTAACAAAGCTGCATTGTTGGGATCAGAAGTGCTATGAAATTGCTGGCAAACATAATTTTGTGCAAAAGCAAAATGGTTCACTTGTCTTTCATTGTAACACCACTCAGTTTCACAAAATGTAGGATTTACTTTATTGTAATTGTGAATGTTTTATATAAATTATTTTTTAATATCTAACAATTGTACAGTTTTTGCAACTTACACTTAAAAGCATCTTGATAATTTCTAATTCTGTATGTAGAAGATATTCTGAAAATCTCCCTATTTTGACCCATCAAGATTGGCAGCTATGCACTTGCTTCTGATCAATTACTATGTTGGTATTAATTCCATATCCTGGTATCTTTCATAGGTCAGCTCTACAGACATTGCATAAAGCTAGTTCCAAAGCTAGGGAATACAATTACTTCAAGTGTGGTGGAACGCACCAGTGGACGGAGTACTATGAAAAGAAAATCACTTCAGATCGCTCTTGCCTCAATGAATGGTAAGCATATTTTTTTCAATAGCATTTAAAGTGTTCATTTTTTTTTTTTTTGCATTTGAATCATTTCTTGTAGTAGGAGAAAGAAACATTTCTTTCAGTGCTCACAAAATGTATTTGTGGTTAATATTGTCTTTGTAGAGCTAGGATATACAGTATCTTTGTAAAAGAAAAAGTGTGCTACCAGTGTGAAATAAAATAGAATTGTGTGTCCAAAATATTTAGCTAGGAGATATCTGTTTTTCCTGTATAAAAGTGTACAGGTGAAGCTACTGAAACAATGCCTTAATATTGTTACCCAACTTGTGGCCTTCTGTCCCAATTTAGTTTCTTTAGGCCATACACATACAGGATAAACATAGGCTTAGGTACTACAGAAATAAAAAAATCTCAGTGAAATAATGTTACTTTAAACGCATGTTAAGGTTATTTTTGGGTTTTCAAGATTCTAACATTTATTAAACATTTTTGGGATTTCTTTAATGTTTTTGATATTGTGACATTTTTTCGACATGTTTTTTGGGTGCCTTAAGCGTCTAGTCACATGACAGTTCACATGGCTCTTGGAAAAGTCCTGAAATTTTGTTTCTTTTTCCCAGGCCTTGGGAAGTTTTTTCTTTGCTAAAAGTCCTGAAGTAGCACTGCAATGAAGAATTTTAAGAAAATGGTTGAAAAATTAGCTTAGGGTAGCCAGCAATTGGAAAAATTAGGGAAAGTCTGCGAGTCTGGCAAATATTTAGAATCTCCAGCAATGAGTGCTCTAGCAGTGCCGAGAATGTTCTGTTCTTTTCCATTTCCACATTATTATAAATATTGAATGGGAATTATAGAGGATAAATTTTTAAGGTATTTTACCTCTCAAATTTTCAATCTAGACATTAGATCATCTTCAGGAGTTCTTGCATCTTACTACTTCCAAAGGTTTGGCGACCAAGCCTGATGGATTTTCCATCCAGCATGATCGTTGATGTTGCCACCTTGTGTCTTATAAATTTTCAGGGATTCCTCTAATTTCTGGATATTTGCGTGGGATTGATGTTTGATGACTTTCAAGGAGTCCCAGTCCATTTGAAAGTAATCAAACATCAATCCCATGCAATTATCTGGAAATTAGAGGAATCCCTGGAAACTTATAAGACACAAGGTGTCAGCATCAACGACTATGCTGGACGGAAAATCTTATCAGACTTGGTCGCCAGACCTGTGGAAGTAGTAAGACGAAAGAGCTCCTTAAGGTGAGATGATCTAGTGACTAGATAAAAAATTTGAGAGATAAAGTACCTTAAAAATTTACCCTCTGTAATTCCCATTTAATATTTATAATACTGAAGTAATTAGAGGAAGCCACAAAGTCGTTAATTATTTAAATTTCCACATTTTACATTTTTTTATTATTTTTTATTTTTTTACGTTATTGCTATCCCTCAGTCTATTATTTTTTTATATTTTTCTTATCATTTTCTTGTGTTTCATATCTGCAGTAAAATGAAAGACATTTCATGTTTTTTAAGAATTTTTCCTAATGAAATGCATGTTTTTCTGTTTTTCATCATATTTTCAAAAGTAATCAGTAGAGAACAAGCATTTTTACTTCCCCCCGCCCCTTTATGATTGATATAGAAATTACTGTAAGTATAAGAAACGATGCATTTCATTAGGAAACATTCCTTAAGAAATGTTCCACTATTGCTGTTTTTTTGTGATTTTTTTTTTAATCCTTTTTGTTTCAGGGATTAAGGACCACTATGAGCAACTTTGCACCCTCTTAGGCATTTAGTGTGTTTACTGCAAGATTTCCATTAGAACATACACTGCCTGACAGAGTAAATGCCTTACTATGAAGGAATGCTTGAAAACAGACCAAACTGCATACACAGACAGAGAAGTAGGTTCTAAACAAATGATTTAATTGTCACAGACTAGGCTCCAGTGGCCAAATATACAGGATGATCAATAAGGAGTGTCGCCCCCATTTTGGGCAATACAGCATTGAATCCGATGGGGCATCGAAGCAATGAGAGTCTGAATAGAGCCCGTGGGGTATCGTGGACCATGTGGTATTGATCAGATTCCACAGTTCATCTTCATTTTGCGGGGGATGGGAGGATACTCAACTGACGTCCAATCTTGTCCTACAGATGCTCGATGGGCGAGAGGTCGGAGGATCATACTGGCCACCCACGGAACCATCCACACATCATGTAAAGCATTCAGGCTGATCCAAGCGGTATGTGGCTGGGCATTATCTTGTTGAAAAACAGCATTTGGGATGCCCTGCAGATACGGTAATACCATGGGCAGCATGCCATCAATGTGCCCGTAATGCGTACCAGCGGTGAGTGCCTGTTAGTGTTGATAGCACCCCACACCATGATTCCACGCTGCCGGGATGTGTGGCACTCCCCAATGGCAGAGGAATCCACACATTGGCCACGTCGCCTCCAGACTCTCGCACGGCGATCATCCGTGGTGAGACAGAACCGCAATTCGTCACCGAACACCTCACTGTTCCATTTGGCACCCCATGCAGCTCTGGAGCAATACCACGCCAAGCGGTGACTATGATGGCAATGGATGGCTAGACAGAAAGCCAGACGCAGCCAATCGGCACAACACTGACCACGTCAATATCGGAACATTCAAGCCTCCCCATACACTCCGCAAAATGTCGCCCATTGTGGCCTGTGGGTCTGCTATGGCATGACGTCGGATGCGATGATCGGTGCGTGCTGCTGTGATGACGTCTCGACTGATGGCCTTACGGGCTGGTTGTCCGCTTATATCCTGCGCACGATTCATGCGATTGGCCTGCAAATTCAATCATTTGCATATCTTGTGCGTGTGCACCCACCCTGCAATTTGCATGGTGCTGCGTTCACATCTTCATGGTATAGTATTTTCTGTCAGGCAGTGTACATCAATTTTTGAGAAAATTAGAAAATATGGCATCTTAGTGTTTCCCATAAGTCTCAAATTTTTGGACATTTTTTTAAAGCAAATATTTGCTTTTTTATGAATGTATGCTGATTTTGCTGTTTTGACAAGTTGGTACAGAGATAAGTGTAGTACAATTTTATTCATTACTACTGTGAAAAATGCTAAAAACTACAGATTTCTATAGTGTTTTCTTCTGAAAATTCCCAGTGATGGTCAGTCTCTGGATAAGACCAGAATAGTTGGATTTGTGCTGTGGATCAGAGAACAATTAAGAAAATGGTGTATATGTAGATATTTACTAGAGTGTTAAATCTGAATAAATGGATAATTTAATCACGTAAATACAATTAAAAAAAATAATGCTACATAATTTTGCCAAACTTAAGAATTATAATAAGCGTACGCAAATTCTAATGCCGAATGCTTCAGTGATAAGAAAGGATAAAGTTTTCCTTCTACTGAAAACATGTAATTACAAAACAGTAGCTGAAATACATGGTGATAGCTTGCACCATAAACATCCGGCTTACCTTTTTCAAAGCTATCTTTATTTTGTTTCTTTTATTTCCATCACACACGCAGTTAATCTGTGCAGTCACGTTAGATCTAAACCCCAGAACACCACTGTCCGTTCCAAGTATCACAAAACTGCTGTCATAAAAAAAAATAATAATAATAATAATAAAAAAATGCTGCTTTGCTCTCTAGGAATCGCTTGCGATAAGCTGTTGACCATGTAACCATATCCAAGCTCTAACTTCAGCTTTATTAATGGACTTGGATGAGAAGCAAAAGCAGCAGGAGAGAAAATTTCCCATTTTCACGCTATATTCTGTTGGAGAGATGACACAAAGGAAAGGTTCCCTTGTCACCACAGTGGCAAAGTAGACTTCCAACAAAGATAATTTATGCAAATGCAAGCAGGCACTTAATTGATTACTTCTGAATCATCTCTGTTTTTGCACTTTGGGAAGACAAATTCCCACATTTATAACAATATAAGTGTGTGCATAAACTGAAAGATAGAATGAAACTTCCAAGATTAGTAGATTAGTAAGTTGTATTGGAAGACAAGGTAGGATCTGGAAACCCCAAAGTAAGGTGTGTGTGTGTGGGGGGGGAGCACAACTTAGAATGCTTTTTACGTGTAAATGAATATGAAGTGTGAATGAAAAGCAATTTAAGTAGAATATGCTGGGAGTAACCTATTTCACTATTTCATAGCTGATTTCAGCAAAGGTTATGTATATATTGTATGTTGGTTATAAGTGCAGCAAAACTTCTCGCCATTTGCAAGTTGAACATGGTATTTTTGCTAATTGTGTAAGGTTTTTCAAATAACCCTTTGTGGTAGGTGACTTTTCTGGTTATCTTAATGTTATTGTTTATGATTGAACTTTTTTCTTTGTTAAAATTTTCTTTTACCATTGGAGAAGGTTAATTATTTTCAGCAAGTATACTTTTTAATTTTTTTATGGAGTTTCTTCAATATTTACATGGAATTGGGGGCCTCTTTTGTCTTTCCAGAAATTGTGTGGCCTAATTAAATTTAATGTAGGTGAGATGGTAAGCGTGGTAGTTCAAAACTTCATTAGTATTGGTAGGTTTTTTTTTTATACTATTTTATACACTGGTGTGCAAAAATTAAGGACGAAGAGGAGAAATTAGCATAACAGCGGAACGAGCAGGCAGAACGGGCCAAAAGACCACTCAGGAGATAGACAAGGGTCCGGTAGGGCATGCACATATATGCAGCATGACTTGGAGGGGGGGTTGGAAGGGTATAAACCACACGGGCGGTGTACACTCAGCAATTCGGTGAAAGCTATTGCACGGTGTACATCAGTTTGAATGACGTCAGGTTGCTGCCACCATGTGATATGGCCAACAAGCAATCCAGTAGACAACATCTGGATGACTTCACCCGAGGTCGCGTCATTGGGAAGTTGGAAGGAAGAAGGTCGAAGCGTGACTAGTGTGGCCGAGGAGTTCGGGATCGCTCACAGCATCGTTTCACGAGCTTGGAGAGCATTTCAAATGACAGGAACAGCTGTCAGAGAGTTTAGCAGTGGTCGTCCATGAGCAACCATGGTGGCGGACAACCGGTATATTGTCCTACAGGCAAGAAGAGACAGATGGCAGACAGCGGAAGAAATCGCAAGGCACATGCAACAAACAACTGGACGTCCGGTATCGCATTTTACCGTGGCCAGGAGGCTGCACAAAGGTGGTCTATTTGCACGACGACCAGTACGGTGTGTGCCATTAACGCCTGCTCATCAAAGACAGCGGTTTCTGTGGTGTCAGAAACACAAAAACTGGACACATTAGCAATGGGGTAGAGTTCTCTTTATGGATGAGAGCCGATTTAGTCTGACGAGCGATTCTGGACATATACACATCTGGAGAGAGCAGGGAACACGCAATCATACCTCCAACATCATTGAAAGGGACCGGTTTGGAGGTGGCAGAGTTCTAGTTTGGGGCGGTATCATGCTTGGTAGCCGTACTGACCTCCACATCTTTCAAGGAGATTCTGTCACTGGTGTCCGCTATTGTACCGAGGTTCTCCTGCCTCACATGCATCTGTTTAGAGGTGCTGTGGGTCCTGAGTTCCTCTTCATGGACGACAACGCTACACCTCATCGTACAGGGGCTGTTGGAGAGTGAAAATATTCAACGCATGGATTGGCCCGCAAGGTCCCCGGACCTAAATCCAATCGAACACTTGTGGTGACCTTCTCGGGAAATGCTTGGCAGCACGTCACCAGCAACAATTCCGCAGCTGCGATTGGCGCTACAAGAGGAATGGGCCGCGATGCTTCAACAGCTCCTTGACAACCTCATCCTTAGCATGGACAGATGTTGTAAATCCTGCAACGCAGTCAGGGGTGATCATATCCCCTACTAAAGACTGGGTTTTTCTTGGCAGCCGCCTGTCACATGGACGTTTCTGTCTTCTGTCCAGTTGTGCTCGAAGCTACCTTTTCAATAAAGTGCCTTTGTATCCTTTGGATTCCTTGTTTGGACAGTTTTGCTCACTTGGCCCATATTCTTACATCTTGGGGATCTTATGGTATGATTTGAGTCGATGTGGAACACTTCTGCATGACGTTACATTCGAAAAACAGTCTAGTGCTTAATTTTTGCACGCCGGTGTAGTAATTCTTCCTTCTTGGGCTCATGCTCAGGAAGTTCAAGTTATTGTCTTGCTGAAGTTCTGAAGTGAATATTTTTTTTAATATTTTGAATAAAAATCTTGTTAAAGAAGTACCCACCTGATGGTACTGTTGAACTTAGGTTAGAATCCCACCTTAAAGGGTGTGACAGGTACTAGGATCAAAAACTAGGTAACACATGGATTTGTGCTGTGATTATTATCCTGTAGACCTGATAGCTTTATTTTGGTAATGATGATTGCTAATAGCCTGGAGTTGCTGATGGTGTTAAAACAAGAAGGATGGTAAAAGTGAGCAGTGTTGTGAGATTTTTAAATGAGACAGCCCTTCCTTCATCAACTCATTATAATGTCCTACGCTGTGTCATTTTCAGTTATTGTGTATGTGCACTCATAGTCTCCCAAAGGCTGGTTTTCCGGAGGGGTGGGCAAAGAGAAATTGTAAGTAGGAATAACATATACAAACACCGTATGCAAATTTCCGATGTGCTTTCTTGTTGTTTAACCATTTTTACCAGACACTCAACACATAAATTTAATTGGAGATCAGGAGATCCAAAAACTACATAAGGAAGATGGACAAATGAAATTGGACAGTACGTTAAGACAGTACGGTAATTCCTTTGTTCTTTTGGTCACTTGTCACATGCACCACGAAACCCCAGAGATCATTCAATTGGTCATCGAGAATAAAAAAAATACCCTCAAGACCAGGGGCACTAACTTCACCAAATTATTGAGGGGGCAGGCGTGAAGAGATGAGATGTGGGAGGAGCATGTCTGTTCCTTTGTCGGGAGGAAAATTAAAAGGGAGGCAAAAAGATAAACTAGATTCGACGTATATTTTGAAACACAGTTATAATTGCTCATCAGCAAATAATTAAAGAAATAGAAATATTCTTTGCTGAATATTAATATTTTTAAAAATGAAATTCAGCCTGCTGTTTTATAAAAATATCCAGAGAGATTTTGTTTCCAAGCGTTTATCAAAAATATGAAAAATTAGCGCTGTTAAACAGAAAGAGAAGCACAAAAGATAGATACATTAAGGCATTTGAGATTATACGTTTCAGCATTTTTATTTTATTTTTCACAATTGTTTTAAACATCACGAGAACATGTCAAACAAAATACGGGGCTGAAAATCAAGTTTCTTATCAAATAAGCAATGCTTTCTTTATATGGGAAAAAAGTTTACTTACTTTGTTATTTATAAATTTTTCAGAAATAAATTGCTTTGGCCTCATAAGGTGGAGCTTGATCCCCTTTATGAGGCCAAAGCGATTATTTAATTAAACAGGACGAAAAGTATTAAGTGGGCACTGCCCCCTTAGTAAAATTATTAGGGGGATTCACCTTGCCCCCCCTCCCCTCTATAGTTGGCACCTATGCTCAAGACAAATTTCTGGGAAAAACTTAGAGAGATCTTTGTTCTTTGTCCACAGTGAATAGCTGCTACAGAGGATGATATATTTTTCATTTCCTCATCTTTCATACTTTTCTGTATTGTAGGCATGTATACTGTGCCCCAATATGCAATAAAAATTTCATTATTACTTTCTAGAGTAAATTTCTGCTTTTTCTCTTGTAAATTCCCAACGTTTTCCCTCCAGAAGTTCAATGGAAATATTAACAATCGGGAATTTAGTGTTACCATGAAATATTCTGTAGTACCTTCCAAGAACAGAAACAGCATGGTCAGATTTCCAGGACAGGACAAATGCCCCCCCTCCTGTATGGGTGGTTATGTGTGCACTAATCAAATACAGAAATAAGATAAAACTACCGCTTTCACTGGTAAATGTGTGTCTGTGTGTGTAATCCATGATACTTTAGTTTGTGAATATATTTTGTGTGTTTTTATTACTGTTTTAATTTTTACATGGAACTGTTTTGTTTCTTGTAGGCATGCTATGGATGATATCGAGTCTAGGAGGCCACCATCTCCAGACACACTTCGTTCCCAGTATGTATTTTCCTCATTTCTGTTTGTAAATACCTTCAAGATTTAGCTGCGATTTCCTCTCTGAATGTGTGGCATCGTCTCAGTTAATGACTTATTATTTTTTATACATCACTAAGCTGTTCTCTGAGATTCAAAGGTTAACTCTACAAAGAAAGATCAGTTGCTAAAGTTACTCAGTGTTTGATACATCAATCATAAGTAAAATCTAAAGATTCCATTTACTGCAGTCTTGGCACACACATATTTCAGTGCAACATTCATTTCACATCTTTCACAAGATCTTTTGTAAAACTACATACTGTATTTTTTTGTTGTAGGCTTTTCTGAATCTGCCCCCCCCCTAATTTTCTTGTCCTTTTCTGCCTTTCTTTCCAGCCACTTGGCTAAATAAATTCTCCAAATTAGCCCCTCACCACTCATTCTTTCAACATGGCCAAACCACTTCAAAATATGTCATTTTGCTTCACATGCATTCTGATCATGTGAGGACAATGCATCTTGCCACAAACCTCTCTGTGAGTAACACATCTTTCTACCACCCACACAAACTACTCCCGTATTTCTTCTAGTACCCAGGTTTCACTTCCATACATTGGAATAGGAACTACTGTCCTTTTGCACACAGCTAGTAGGCTCCATTTCAAGAATTCTGTCTGTCCTGTGAAATCCTCCCAAAAGCACCTATTATTTTCAAAGCTGAATTCACTCATGCAGATTTCACCATCTAATGCTTCCAAGATGCACACTCATTCATCTGGTCTAACTCTGTTCCATTCAGACTAATCTTACAATTAGTACTAACAGCTCCTTGCTCAAAAGCCATAACTTTGATCTTCCCTTGTTTATACTCCATTTGAATTTCATACATCTGGACAACATACTCAGCAACTCACTTTTGCTCTCTGCCAACAGGACTGTTGTCAGCATGCAGCAAAAAATGCTAAAATAGACAACACTGGTTTATGCCTCCAGAAATTCTCGTGTACGTCCAGTACATGGTTACATTACACAAACCTTTCTTGACTCCTGCACCAATTTATTTTGAAACACTTTTCACACATCACATGTTCTACTGCCAGCATACATAGCTTTCACGCATTCAAAGGCCTTCCACGAAAGCTCCTGTTTGCTCAGTCATAAGTTTGGTGCAAATGCAGCAAAAACTTTCCTACCAACAGACAAATACTTCTCGGTCATTACACATAATGCAAAAAATTGGTTGCTATACAACCCTCAGCCAGGCATAAAACCACTATACATCCCACACCTCCGGTGTAAGACCTTGTAACTATATTGGTAATGACCTTTCCTTGGCACGCTCAGCAGGCTGATACAATGATAGTTCTTACATTCCATCTGATCACTTTTTACCTTATATAATAGAACCTTCCAATCCTGAGGGATAACTCCCAACAGAACTGAAAAATTTCATTTAAAAAGTCTGTGACAGTCACCACTATATGATAACATCTCAGCTGTTATGCCATCTACTTGTGGGGCCCTACCATTTTTGAAGTGATTTTATTGCTGTACAAACCTCTTTTCTTGATATCTTTGCTGTTCTCGTACCCAATGGCATCTTCTTCCCCAAAATTACCATGCATTCATGTTCTAATGCACAGAAATATTCACCCCATTTTTCACTTAACTCATTATGCTTTCGTATCAGTTCTCTAATCTTACTTCTTTACACAACTTCAAACTTTACTTTCACTGTCCTTTTGTATGCCTTTTGTATATTTCCAAAAAGATTTCATATCTTTCCAAAAGGCTGATTTATGCCTATCCATCTCATGTTTCCTACTTTTTGCTTTATTCTGACAATCCAACTTTGCTGCTTCACACTTTTTACTGCTATTTGGGTCCTCAGTTACTCTATCTTGCGACCCTCCCCAGATATGAGGTGACTGTTAAATAATGAGACTGGCGCTATAACTTTAGTTAAATAAGAAACTTAGTTTTAACACTTATCACCTTCAGTGTACTCCCCTTCTGCATTCAACACATTGCTGAATTCTGATCTGCTGCTGGACAAAGCAATACTGTATCTCATTTGGTCTGATCTCTTTGAGAAGCGTGGTCATTCTTTTTCACTACAGTAATGGACTCAAAATTTGTTCCCTTGAGTGCAGATTTGACTTTTGACTTCAGGGAAAAAGAAAGTCTCGTGGGGCCAAATCTGGTGACGAGGCAGGATGGTTCAGGCACTGTCAGGGGTTGCACTGCCGATCGCATTCTTTACAATTTGCGGGTGTTGTTTTGGTGATAGAAAAAAGTTTTGGTGATTACCTTTTTGTACCGTTATAACACTTTGGTGAAAAACATTGAATTTGGTGAATGGGTTGATGAAAACTTTATAAAAGTCAAAGCAGCCGCTGTCTGTGATGTATTTCTCAACTAAAAATTGCTTAACTGGGAGTTGAGAATCAGTTGGCATGTTGTCCTGAAAAACGATGAATTCATTTTTTCCACAACTCTGGTCTCTTTCTTCTGACTTGCTCTCTAAGTCAACTAAACCTGTTTGTTGTAATGCCTGTTCACTGTTACTCCCTAGAGACACACTCTGCTAAAATGTGTATAAAGGTGGTATGTATAATATTTTCCACTCGGTGTATAAATTAGAAAAAATAAAATAAAAGGTTAGGCACACCACTCTGAAAGATATCTTTAGAAAGGGACCTGATATAATAAAAAATGTTGAGCACACACAATTAAAAAAAAAAAATCTGTACAGAGTTGGGCCTTAAATGAGAGAAGTTTATCACATTTTAAAAGATCTACTTTGAATGTTTTATCACATTTCATTAGATATCTTTTAGACATAGAGTAAATACTCTCAACATACGCAGACATGACATAAGTAAATAGATACCTGTCGTAATGTCAGTTTTGCTATGTAGTGTAGTCTATACTGGGGGGGGGGGGTTGGAGGTTTAATGACCACCATGAGAAACTCGATAAGCTATAAGCAGTCGCCCGTCTCTAATTTAGGGCCACTGGTTCCAGGGGAGGGAGGGAGAGAGCCAGTGCCGTAAGACAAACGTAACATCTGTGCTTCACCGGGATTCGAACCCAGACCCATCACAGTCGAATGACCAGAAGCCATCGCTAGATCACTGCACCATCGAGGTAGCGTATCTCCAGACACACTTTGTTCCCAGTATGTATCCCTTTATATATGTTGCAGGACAACATCAGTGAGTAGGTGACACCAAACGAATATGCCTCTGCCCAAGGGAGCCAACTAAGTGACTTTCAGAGAGGACGAATCATGTGTGGCAATCAGATCTCGGAGCCAACCAGGGTAAGATTGCTGCAGACCTGTAAATTCCTCTTGCCACTATTAATAGAGTGCTAGTGGAGTTTAAGAAGGCAGACAAGGAGGCGGCATCATCATGTACAGGTTGCCCTGGGTCATCAGAGGTGTCTTCAAGCTGTCAAGCGTTCTGTGGAAACCAATCCTTGTAGCAAGGCCTCTGAGATTGGAGAACAGTTCCAAGTGAGTTTCAGAACTTCTCAGCTGTATCTTCACCAACTTGGCTATCGTGGAAGAGTGGCTCGACATAAACCACTTTTGCGGGAAGCAAATATTCGTCGCACATTGGAATGCTAAGTCCTGATTTGCACGATTTTTAGACTGTGTCAGGGCCTGGGTGTGGCAATTGCCCAATCAGAAATTCAGCTTGAAGCACCTTACAGCCAACTGCAAAACATGGTGGTTTTCCAGTTGTGATATGGAGAACAATATATATGACTGGTCATTCAGTCCTCATAGAATGTGAAGGCAACATCAGTGCACAAAAATGCATAACCGTCCTTGAAAGGGACCTGCTACCAATATTCTCCAGTGGTCAGATGTTAAAGGCTACCTCCTTGTTCGTGGAGGATGGGCACTCCATGTCATAGGGCAAAACGTACGCAAACGTGGCACAAACGAAACACCATCCAGAAACTTGTGGCCAAGCCAGTGCCCTGATATGAGCCCAAACGAATACCTGTGGGCCATATTTAATGGGAAATTATGACAGATGCCATAGAAATCAACCAACAAGGCACACCTGCTGGCCTTGTTACGCGAATCGTGGATTCAAATTCCACAGAGCACTGTTACTGATCTCATTTCTGTAATGCCTGACTGGGTGAAAGCTCTACATGCAGTCAAGGCTGAACTAGATGAAGAACAGGCTATAACATTAACGTTGAAGACAATAGACTTTTAGCGATTGGCCGGAGGGCGTTAAAGACTATTTCAGCTGTTAGATGGCACTGCATCCCAAGGTATAAACAACTTAGTTTCCATGTTGTTTGAATTGCTGGTCTGTGTATGTTCGTCATTTTTTTCTTGTGTTTTTAAAAAAACCTTAGATTTAAAACCAAACTATTGTTTTTACAACAAAATCTAACCCATTTTCAAAATGGTTTACTGCTGTGTGCCGATGTGCACATCTTCTGAGAAGAAAAACGTGGGTTTGTCATTCCACAAGTTCCCTTCAGATCAGAGTATAAAGCAACTGTGGCTGAAAGCAATATCTTGTCAGGATTTTGCTCCAAATGACAAGTCACCTTCAACCGTTGTTTAATAGTAAGCATTTTAATTCTGATAATTATGAACCTAATCCATTGTAGAAAAAAAAATCTCTGCTATATAAACTCATAAGTAAAATAGTGGGTAATTGTGTAGATTTGCATCATAAATCATTTCGTCTGAAAAATGTCAGTGCCTGGGAAAAGTGTAACGTACACATTTTAGAATATAGAAATTAATGGCAAATGGTGCAGATGTTTCATATTTAAAATGTCTTTTAGAAATTTTTATCGTAATATTTACTTCTAAGTGCGATGCTGTGAAGAGACGCTGCGGTAGGCCAAACGCATCGCTACCATGAATGATGTCAAGCTTTGCTCCATTGAAAGGAAGATTCGCTGCTTCGTGTAATTCACGCGCCGATGACTACAAGTACAGCCGCGTACGTTCTTGCAGGGGAGTGAAGCATCCTGTTCTCATACGCTACAGAATATAGTTCGTTCATGCTTTCTCATTGTTTTTAAAGCAGATGTCGAGAAATATTGCATTCTTTTGCACATGATTCCCTGATTCCAAATAAAAAGTATGAATATGGTTTTCTATGTTGTACAGGAAACTGGGGAAGTATAACTTTCGGTTCTGCTTAGAATGGTTTCCATTCGTAGCTGATTTGCTGTGCCACTGCAGTTTTTCTACTCCTGTTAATACTTTGTTTGCAGGTCAGTTTCTATCTCACTGATATGTATATTTTGCAAATGAAAGAGGTTTTGTCTAGTTTTCTCTTCCAACAATGTACAGGATACAACAAAATAAAGGGTGGATAATCTGGACCTATTTTCTGTAGCGTATCACTACAACATTTTATCGCTCTCCTGCCAACAACGCAACAGCTTTCTCTTGTACTCTTCCGCCCGTCATTTTGGTACAGCAACGAACCTTCCTTTTAACGGAGCAAAGCTTCACATCGTCGCGGTAGCAATGCGTTAGGCCTGCCACAGCACCTCTTCACAGCATCACACTTACAGGCAAATGTTACGATGAAAATCTTTAAAAGACACTTAAAATATGAAATTTCAGCATCATTTACCATTAATTTCCATACTCTAAAATCTGTATGTCGCACTTTTTCCAGGTGCTAACATTTTTCCGACGAAATAATTTAGGATGATAATCTACACATTTACCAAGATCTCAGCCCTAGATCATTGAAGAATAAAGGACTGAGATTTACACATAAATTACACCAGTTCCTGCAGAAAAATTCTCTTGTTCAAGTACTATGAATTCAGAATTTAAATATCCATCTGTTCATGCGAAAGTGAATATAAATAAAATCTCAAATGTAAATAACGATACGGAATTAATGCTTGTTTATGCGAACCACATCAATAGATGGCGCTGCGTCTCAACTCATCTTTTCTGTCTTCGCTGTTTTTGCTTAATGTTACAGCCTGGTAGGATCCAGTTCAGCCTTGGTACAGTAAAGGGTATGGCTGCCAGATATTAAATCCAGCTGCAACTACAACTCCTCCCATTCCATGTGGACAGAAAATAAATATCATTAACAAGTAATATTTCTATTTACTTATGTCTGTGTACTTCTCAAATGTAGATTAATGACAAAGTACCCACAAAGAAATATATAATTTTTCAACCTGTGGTAAAACAAGTCATGTATTTATTGATGCACTAATGATGAACTTAAATTTCCAGGACTATTGTTTAATTCTAACCACTGTGCCTGTTTATAAAGATCACTCAGTTTTTCGAAAACTATGTGTTAATGCTAATAATGCATATTTTTCTTTATTTTTGTTAGAGATTCATTGAGAAAAATTGATTCCCAGTATGTTGTGTGCATGACTGAAATACTAGTAGGTTCTAATTATGTGGCAATATCCCCCCCCAATTCAATTATTATTTTAGCTGTGGAGGTGAATGTTCATGTGTTCATTTTTATGATGTACTATTTTCTTTCTCTCCCAGACCAACAGAACGTGATGGAACAGAAAGGCATATACGTACAAAGCTTAAGGAGCTGATGATGTCTGTAGATTTAGATGAAGTGACCAGCAAATACGTTAGTACTTTTATGTATTAAATCTCCAGTTTTCTGAAAGCTCTTTTTACTTAATATGGATGTTGTTTTTATATAACTTGTTTTGGTTTTATTCTGCTTTATGAAATAATTATGTAACTGAAGAATTCCTCTAAGTTGATTTGATTTTCTTACATACAAGCATTGCTTTCTTATTGCTAAGCTACAGTGTAAATATTAATGCTGGAACTTTATTTCGAAGTTTATTGCTAGTCACCAAAAGCAGGTCTTGAAAGGCATCTGCCGATAAGAAAAAAAAAAATATATCAAAGTAAATTAATCAGCTCGGAGCTTAAGTTCAATTTGAAGCAGATATTGTTCAACTTATCTATATAACATTTTTACTTAATATGAAAAATGTCATTTCTTTTAGGCTTTCCAAAATCCTTTTGTGTACTTCACTACTGTTTTACGTTCAGTCTACTGGGATGTTTTGCTGGATGTTCTGTCAGTTTCTGTTGAAATGTTCTGTTTCCTTTTATAGTTGCTCTTCACATACATTTTAAATTTGCATAAACAAATTATGGTAAACACAGGACTTAATTTTTTCTTTTTAATTACTCTGCCTCAATATTTTACCATCATATTGCCATGCTGTCCTGTGTGGCACATACTGACTTATTGACAGTCCTTCTTCAGGAGTCTTCAAAAGTGTAAGAAAGGTTTCCTTAATGCTTGTCTTAGTTTGTGGTCCATTTTTATTGCAAATTTGCAGTAGACCAGAAAACTAAGCTTTCCATGCATCTGTAGTGAAACATTCCAGTGGAAATAAGTGAAGGAAATAAAACAGTAATGGAACTTAAAAGAACAGACTTTGTAGGAAAATGTGTGAAGAATTAAGGAAAACCTTTAGGAGAAACAATGTTTTGAAATTAAGTTAGTAAATTTCTTTTATCTGCAATTAATTCATAAATCTTTTATTTAAATTTGTACAGAACATATGTGTATTTAGACTTACAAAGTTTTGTATGATTTGTTTTCAAAGGGGATGTCTTTTGAAGATATCGTTTAAAGGCAATGAAGGTTAATTAAAAGCACCTAATTTCCTTTTTGGATGCATGATTGGTTGATAAATTGAAATATCTGCAACAAAAATGTGGTTTGCAGAATTACCTTACCTTCAGTGATTATTTGTTTTTCTTTGTCTCCTTGAAACATTGACCATTCAGAATATGTTTTAAGCTTTAGGCCAGTTTTTTTTTTCTTGAGAAAGGGACAAACATGAGTTTTTGTGAGAATTGAGTGACAGCATGGTTATCATGACACAGAATTTTTAACACTTTGACAATTGTTTGATACTAATCAGATATGTATGTTGATTTTTTATAGTTTAAGATTACAGTTTTGGTTCTGACACTTTTGTTAAAAGCAATATACATAGTATGTTTTGGTAAAGTAAAATTTAACACAGATGTATATGTGTGTTATCACAGCTTTTTCATTTCGAGGGAGAGGGGTTGTGACACACACACACCTACCTTGTTCACATATCTTGTAATCCACAAAAGGGCAGACTCTCAGTTCTATTTTTAGCTATTTTTAATTTCGTCAGCATGGTACAGTAAAAGTCAAGTGGGAACTGGGTTTACAAAATCATGTAGCATCATTTTTTGTAAATCCAGAGGTTTTGATCCCCATCAGAAGTGAAACTGATTGGATCTGTCTGCTGGATGAAAAGCAAAACTGAGATAAGGTCCCCAGAGTTGTTAGGGGCTACCAATTTCTCCAGTGTGCAAGCACTGCTGGGTTACTAACTTTGTTACAAATAGAATGTTGTCAATCCTGTTGTGAAATTCCAACTTTGTTTTTTATATCATACATAAGTGGGAAACAAATTTCCCTGAAGAAATAATTCTTCATATGGAAGGCAATACGAATGTAATCATTTGCACAAATGTGCCGTATTTTCACTGTTTCCATGTTTCCATGTAGCAGCTTCTTGAGAAAACTTAAATTATACTGCCCTGGAGTGGTAATTGAACCTGCATCCCCTGGGAACAGTGAAAATACGGTAGCTACATGAGAACAGTGAAAATACGGTAGCTACATGGGAACAGTGAAAATACCACACATTTGTGCCAACGATTACATTTGTATTGACTTCCATGTATTTGTGAAAAATTATTCCTTCAGGGAAATTCATTTCCCACTTATGTGTGATGTTGTCTGAAGCACTGGAACTTGTGACCTACATCTGACCCCAGATATGAGAAAAGGCCATGGTGATGCTATGAGGAAGCACGGAATAATTAACTTCAACTAGCGCAAATCTGAGCAGTTCTCAGATTTCTAACCTACATCTGCTTTGCTTAAGTTGCTTGGAACTTCCTTGTCCTGGGTGATGTAATGGATAGCATGCTCAAAACGAAAATGGAGACGTGGGTTCGATTCCTGCTCCGTTGCAATGTAATTTTCAAGTTTTCTGAAGGAGTAGCTACATGGAAACAGTGAAAATACGGCACATTTGTGCTAACGATTGCATTTGTTTTTTAGTTATTTTCTACGATTCTATTTCAGATTAGCAGTTTATTTTGAGTTCTGTTGATATCTGTTGTACTATAGTGATTGTATCTTGTTTTACCAAAATGAACTTAATCAGCATTGTTATACTATTACTAATAATAGCACATAATGCTTGTGTTCTTTTTCATGCAGTTCATGTTAGATATTTATGTGCCTGTATATACCTCCCTAGGTTAATAAATCCATAATAAAATTAATAAAATCTCTGATATGAGCTTACCTTTAATAGCTCTTTGAGCTTCACAAAAACATATACAGTGGAACCTTTCTTAGCATACTCGGGGCCAATGGCAACCCTCATTAAATCCTGGATCTTGATAAATCAGTTTCTGGGTAAAAATTTTCATGTAAAAGTATGCATATAGGTTCATATTATATATCCATAACAATTGGATATACTTGACACTCACCTGAGGCCCCAAAGTCCCTGGATTTAAACCCTGTGGAAGCTCTCTGGGATGCCATGGAGTGGAACATCAGATTAGAGATGAGCAGGGGCTCTGTTTTTAAGGCCTGGGTTTGAACATTTGTGTAAATTTTCCCTATGTGAATAAGGAAAAACTGAAACATTGTTTTACTCCTATTTATATTTTCGTCATCAGATAAAAATATTAGTGCTTCCCTTTAATGTAGAACCCCCCCCTCCTCCAAATGGAGAAAGGAAGAATTATGTGCATCATATTCAGGTAATAAAATGTCCTTCGTTTTTTTCACAAGTGTATCCAAGTTAATTTAACCTGATTAACTGTATTTAATTTTTTTCATTCAAATTTAAATAAGGATTTTGAACCCTTAAATTTCATTATAAAATTATAAAAGCTGTCATTTCTGCACGACATGGGAATGCATTCCTGTTTTGACGATGGATTAGGTCCGATTAAATTCGTAGTGCTTTTTTAATTCATGGAAATTTATATTATTAGCTCTACTGGGACAGAATTGGTTTTGTCATTTATTTATTATTTGGTGAAGCTGTCACATGTACCCTTATTTATAAATGTAATAACCTTTAGCAAATTATTAAATTTGACTGTTTTCAGCTAGTCAGAAGTTGCATGTAACACAGCATTGAACTTAGTGATCATTGTTTTGCTTACTCTGGCTGCTTTAAATAAATAAATTATATAAAAATACAAGTACAGCACTGAATGATTCACATTGCAATTTACAGTTGTTTGTACTATATATAATTCTGGATATCTTTGTTTCCTTGATGTCAGATATATATATATATAGTTAGCAAGTGTAATTGTTTAGCAAAATCGGAGCCCACGTAATTTTCTTTTTTTCAAAGGTAATTAAAATTAAGGAAAGCAGTATAGTATGACTTTGATGGTCTTAGTTTGTAATCCCTACCCCCTACCAGACTGGGCAACACTTATGATATAATAAAATAGGAATTAGATGGCCTGAGCCGAAGGCTGCTAGGGACATGCAGCTAAATTTATTTTAACAAGGAGTCGGTCACCTTAACGAGACATCGTAACTCTAAAGGCGAAAGTTGTATTTAAGGTTTTCGGTTGGCACTGGATATCTCTTCTCCTAATTCTCCCTCTCTAGCAGCCCTGAGTAATTGGCCTTTGGCCAACCTTTAGCCGTCCGCAGTCTGCTGACGTTCATGTTTTCATCGAATGACTGAAAATTTCTAAAATTTCCTGAAAATTCCCATTTTTCATATAGTAGCTAGCAGAACTTTAAATATTTGTCTCCAGAAAACTTTATACTATCAGTTTTAATCATAACTAGGAAAAAATATATTTTTACTTAAAACACTCTTGACGTTTTTGAGTTGCGAAATGCATACGAAACGCACAAGCAATAAGAATTTTATGCAAAGAACAAAAAGAGATACTATAGCCTAACTATTGAGTTATGCATTCCCCATTGCATTAGTTAATTCAGTTAGCAGTGTTAAATAAAATTAAGCTAATTTTCCCTTTCATTATTCTTAATTGAGTGGGCCCGGGTTTTAGTCAAAGATTTGACACAAGAGCCCACCCTGAGCCCAGATCCATTTCCGGGCTTTTTTTGTCATAGCTAAGACTTGTGCTCATCTCTACATCAGATCCATGGATATTGGACTAATGTCTTGAGCAGAGTTGTGGATGATGATGCAACAGGCAGTGATTGATATTATTACCTCCAGAATCCCTCCAGCAATTTGGTGGAGTCGATGTCTCTGCATGTACAGCATGTTGGTTCTCTTGCATATTCACACTAGATGTGGATCACCACCATATTGGGTATCTCTAACATTTTATCCATAGATTGTATAAGTGAGAAACACTTATAAACAGGGTTCTACTGTATTTTATGATTTTAGAATAGCAAGTGGTTGATGGGTTCTTTCTTTTTCAGCATTTCATAGTTACATAGACTGTTGATCTTACATTTGTGCTTGTTTCAGTCCTGCGACCTTCCACTTAATCTTTTTCCAACTAAAGTCATCCATTCTGCCTTTGTTTTATGGCTCCAAGATCATCACTCCATATCTGACGTATCATTTTTTTCCCTCATCAGTGTTTGTCCATGTCAGCACAGTCTTGCTTTATTGTGCCTTCATTGAAATCCCCATCACTTCAACTATTGCCCATATCTTTACTCCTTTTAATTCAATTATTTCTTGTGATGCCATACTTCCACATCAGAATCTTCAATTCTGAAACCTTGAACTTATCCTGCACATGTCTTGCCATTATCTAAGTTTCAGCACTGTACATCTGTCGGTTGTATTACAATTTTGAAAATGTTTTTCAGCCTCATTTTCAGTGTGTCATGGATATTTTCTTCAAGTTATTCCATCCTGCTTGTACTCTGTTACTCAGCCTTTCACATCTTAATCTTCTCCCAACACTAATTCCAGGTTTTTATACCTTCATACTGTTTAACATCAATATTTGGCTTTCATGAGCCAAAATATGTAATGTTCTGGTAATATTTTTACCTCTTCTATCAATCTGTGTTCCATTATTTTGGCCTTGTGTTCATAATGTGTGGAATTAGTTATGCCCTAGTAGTTTGCAATCCTAGAAACCCCTTTCTCCTTATAACTGAGTATCCATTCCTCCAAAATATTAAATCCCACAAGTGGGCAATACTAGTCTGCACTTAAAAAAAAAAGATTTTCACACATCAAAAAGTATTGTTTGGCTCACAAGAATTTTTCATTTTTCATGGGTTTTTTTTTTTTTTTTTTTTTTTGAGGCATGTAATAGTTCTTTACTCATTACTTGCATATTTATTGCTTTGATTGTTCCTCTTTTTGTTAATCTTGGGTTCTGTTCATTCAGAAGCCTTTCAAAGTATTCTTTCTAGCCATTGGTTAACTTTATGCCATATTCATTTTTAATCAGTTCAATATGAGTGATATTCTTCATTCTTTATTTCTTGCAGTAACATTTTCACATTTTCTTTTTGCTCTGTCTTGTGTCCCATCTTGAAATATTCTAGTCAGATACTGCAGTTGTCACTTCTTCTTTCTTGGCTATTTTGTAACCTATCCAGTGTTGTGTGCAGCCTGTGTTTCAGACTATATTTTCTTAGCTTGAAATATCATGCAGTATTTTATTTGGAACTCCAGTAATTGGCTGTAAGACCTGTCCTGGTTAGGGCTATGAATGTGTGAAAATGCTTGATGTTAAAAGGTGTGTGGTGATATGAACTTAAATATAAAATTTTATTTTTTACTTGATCCAAAAACATTACCTTCTGTAAATAAAATTAAGGAAGTGAAATAGCTCGAGTATTGTGAAATAATTTCTATTTATCACAGATGCAAAAATTTGCTTGCAAAATTGTATTTAAAAAAAACCAAGTTTCTGTTTTTTTTATTTTAATAAAGCGAGCTTTTCTCATAATTATGTTCTAAGTATTTATTTTCTCCC
The DNA here is from genome assembly GCA_039090855.1 of Macrothele yani. Taxonomy (NCBI): domain Eukaryota; kingdom Metazoa; phylum Arthropoda; class Arachnida; order Araneae; family Macrothelidae; genus Macrothele; species Macrothele yani. The sequence continues at coordinate 139,864,692 of CM077002.1, forward strand.
TCAGAGTTCTTGTCAGGTTTGTTCAGTAAGTTTTTTGAATCAATGTTCCATTCATCAGTGAATAAGAGTTATGTGATTTTAATTAACTTTTCTTAGATCCGCACAAGACTAGAAGAAATTCTGGATATGAATTTGAAAGAGTATAAGTCATATATTGATCAAGAAATGTTAACTATTTTGGGTCAAATGGATGCACCGACAGAAATTTTTCAGTATCTTTACCTGGGCTCTGAGTGGAATGCATCAAACCTTGACGAACTCAAAGTGAATGGGTATGTCAAACTAAAATTTGGTATTAGAAAATATTGTGAATTACTAACTTGAAGCATTTTATATCCACCATTAAATGTTAGAAGACTATGTTTGTTTTATTAAAATAACTGAGGCAAACTTCCTCTGCAGTGTTCACTTCAGATGTCTTTAAGTTATTTAATTTTTGAAGGATTACATGAATAGTTTGTACAATATTCTAGAGGATAATGCTTACTTACCTTGGCATTCCTTGCTAGCGATGTGAACATTTCACACACGTGTTTTCTGGTCTTTGTTGATGTTATTGTCCTAAAGTCCGTTGTATGAGATGAATAGCTTTACTTCACACACTTTTCGCTGGGTATACTCATTGAATCTTCGCTTTAGGATTCAAATGCACCAGTTTTCACCGTTCTTTATACTAATAGTCAGAATTAGAACTACTAATAGGAATTGATTACATGAATGTGATGGATGAAGAGACAGTACAATGTAGTCTGAGTCATTTTAATAATCTTTGTAGGTGTACATCCCCAGTTTGCACCCTTCTACATGGCTGGACATAGAAAATGCCACAGAAAAAAATGCACAAAATGATGTGAAACTTACCACACATGTATACAAGTAGATGGGAAAGAAGTGATTTAATTTCTGAAGGATTACATGAATGTGAATGGTGAAGAGACAGTATAATGTGGTCCGAGTCAGTAGGTCACGTGACTGTCATACTTGGCTATACGTTCGGCAACATGGCATGGCATTGAGCAGAGAAAATCCCCAAGTGGTCTTCTGAGGTATTGCTGACCATGCGTTCTTGACCTGTCAGGAATTCATTCAATATTGCAAGGTGGTCATGCAGAGTTATTAAGTCATCTGACAATGATTTCTCATTCATTCTCTGTTGGGAAAAGCCTGGAATCATGCTGGCCTGGGAATCACCTGAATACTTTATAGGCACTGTCTGTTGATGTTGGCAGTGTGTGGACAGGTGTTATCTTGTTGAAACTAAGCATCAGGGATACAGCAACAAAAGGGTTGAAGCACTTCGTTAATGTATAGTCATGCTGTCATGGTGCCCACTATAAGTATGAGCAGTGAACTGCTGTTGAATCTGATAGTGCCCTAAACCAGGACACCCGGCTGAAAAGACGTATGACGCTTATGCCCCAAATGATATCAGGCTGAGAAGCCATATGATGCTCACAAGATCAGTACGGTATCCACTTAGTCTCTTAACCAGTGGTTCTCAATAGGCGGCCCACAAAGAGTGTTAGTCTAGCCCACAGTAAAAAAATTAAACCGAAAAGAAATGTATAGAATCCACAAGTTAAAAAAAAAAAAAGTTTCCCAATATTTTTAATAAAAAAAAAACACAGTATAAATACTTTTGCTTTAGTTCTGTGACTGTGTTTGAAGGTTTCAGAATGTGCATTCACACATGACAATTGATAAACATAATTTGGTAGTTTTCTGCAGAATTCTCTGACGCTCCTATGCAACCCTCTGCTAGGCATCGCGGGGGAGAGAGAAAGGAGGACTCTCATATCTGTGTTTGGTTCTCTACTCGACAGGACATCTATGAATTCCCGCTGGCAGCATTTTGAACAAACTCTTCCTGCGGTTTATTTCATATTGCGCTTCATGCAGCGTCGAGCACAACAGCTCTAATTATTGTGACTGTTCAAAATGTCATTCTCAACATTAAAGAAGAGAAAGTTGACAGTGAAAATCTTGAGTTTGACTGTGACTGGACAGAGAAGCATATATTCATTTTACCTCAGAGAAAAGGGGCTATTCCTTTATGCTCAGTGTGCAAAGAAAATGTGTCTATATGCAAAGAATACAGCACAAGGAGCCACTTTGGTACTACACATGTGAGTTTTAATCAGAAATTTCCTCCTGGATTGGGCAACCGGAAAACTGGAATATCTTTAAGTGCAAGTTATTTGAAATCACCTCTTGTAATTTTAGGTTAATAAAATTAACTAATTTCTGAAATTTGTTCTATTTTTTCATGCGCCCGCTGTGTAAGTAAGGTTCATTTTATAATTTTCACTTTATCTTTAATAAACCTTAGAATAAAAATGTTTGTATGAGTATCAGTATGATATTGTAACTTACATTTACCAAATTAAGTGTTCACATCCTCTGTCCCAATTCCATGAAAAGAAAAAAAAAAAAAATGTGGCCCTAATGAAAAGTAATTAAGAACCAGTGCTCTAAACTGTGTAGCAGCGATCATTGGCACTGAGATGGAAGTGAGGCTCATCACTGAATACAACATAGTTCCATTCATTCCACCACAAGTGTCTGGTACAGCACCATTGCAACCGTGTATAATACTGTGCTGTGGTGTGTGGCAGTCTTCACAATGGCTGGAGAATAATGCACACCTTCTTCCTCGGCCTACCTGTCATTCTGTGTTGATACAAAGATATCCATAGCTGCATGTACATTTCATTGAATGGCATCCACTGTGGATTGTGGGGTTTCTGTTACTTCCTGTCAAATGCATCAATCAAGGCATTCAGACATCCGCCTATGTGCACCAATCCCACTATGGCAGTACATGTTACCCTCCTCCAACCACTATCGCCACATTCGGCTGACAGTTATATCCTGACGTGTTTTCTCAGTGATTAGTCATGGGGACCATCTACTGGCCATATGTATCCCTATGATGAATCCTCTGGCAAAAGTGCCCATGTGATGATAGTACAGTGGAAGCCGGATATAATGCATTCAGTTATACCATGGAATCAGATATAACACAGGTCCGATAGTGTCTCCCAAACAATTGCCTGTGGCTTAGGGCTCAAAGCATTCAGATTCATATACACTGAAGTGCCAGAAAAACTGGTACAGACGAGCTTATGCAAAATACATAGCAACGTCACCTATGCGCGTACTTGGTTGCGTCCACCAGTGTGTATACGTATAAAGCGATAGACATCCTTGCCAGCTGTCAGAGCTGTTTTCGGCACGAGAACGACAAGTAATAACGATTTAAGCTACTTTCAGCACGGTGTCATAGTTGGTGCTCGTGAGATGGGCCATAGTATTTCGAAGGTAGAAACGAAGTTCAGATTTCCGTGGATGACCATTGCAAGGGTGTACCGTGACTACAAGAATTCCGGCAAAACCTCCAACCTACGATACCAGTGTGGGCGTAAAAAGACATTAGGTGAACGTGACTATCGTCGACTGTTGAGAATTGTTTCACGTGATAGGCGTGCAACACTCTCGCAGGTATCATCGGAATTCAGTGCTGGAGCCTCAACAAGCATCAGCATCAGGACTGTGCAACGTACCCTGCATGATATAGGCTTTGGGAGCAGACGCCCAACTCGAGTCCCCTTGACGGGTGCACGACACAGAGCTATGCGCCTTGCTTGGGTACGGCAACGCCGCCACTGGACACTTGATGACTGGAAACAAGTAGCCTTGTCTGAAGAGTCACGTTTCCAACTGTATCAGGCAGATGGAAGGATTCGTGTGTGGCACAAACCCCATGAAACCATGGATCCCGCCTGTCAACAGGGAACTGTACCGGCTGGGAAGGGGGGGGGTTCCCGTAATGATATGGGGTGTGTTTATCTGGACTTTACTGGGACCCTTGGTGCGTCTACAAATGTCTGACCGGCCAACACTATGTGCGCATCCTTTCTGATGAGGTACACCCATCAGCATGTCCTGCATTCATGCTGATCGGTTGGGCCTGTTCCAACAGGCCAATGCACCTCTACATAAGTTTTGGGATGCCACATTATGATTAGTGGAGCATTCATCCGAGTTTGGGGTGTGGCCATTCCCACCCAAGTCCCCAGATCTGAACGTGATAGAACACATTTGAGATGCCATGCAACACGCTATCGAACACAGGAAACCATGACCTCTGAATACACCCGAATTGTGGAACGCTCTGCATGAAGTGTGGTGTGCATTGCATATTTCCAGAAGCTAGTGGAGTCCATGCCCCGTCGTATTTCTTCAGTCCTGCACTCCCTTGGGGGACCTACCAAGTATTAGACTGGTG